>OV656728.1:0-10000000 GCA_927399415.1 Macaria notata | reverse complement strand
TGTTTGGAGACCTACAATTTGATATACATACATAATTTTTATTTTGATATATCTCTAAATCTCCGGTTTTTAGTCTTGCGGCCGGTTCACACATGTCTCCGTTTTATCGTGTACGTTTTTTTTCGTCGATGGCGTATGTAGTTGTATGAGCGACTTCACACATGGCACAGTATTCTGTATACAGTAAAAAATATCGTGCCGTAAAAAAATTACGTTCCGTTTTGTCATCGAATACTGGATGACGGAACAGTAAATATATACGGATACGTAGAATTTTAACAGATAGATACTAACTGTGTGCGTGGCAGGCGGTGTGTGCGGGTGTATGAGGGGGAATAGCTAGGGGGATAACACGGAACAATAAAACGGAGACATGTGTGAACCGTTCTAGAAAACCATAGAATACTTATTATCATAATGAAGGCAGACTAAATAATACTTTTTATAGGTATATTACAATTATAATAGCTGCACTTTCCCATTGCAATGTGCGCAGGATGCCACCGGTATGGTGACGTGTGTGGAGCGCCGCGACGCGTGACTCACCAGCGCGGATACGGGACCCTCCTGCACCTTGCTCACCTGAAGGGGGGTCGCCATCACCTGGAAATGGAAAAGAGTATAATTTGTTACAGTAATAAAAATATACTTCATTTCTACTAACACAAAAGTATTTATTTATTTATCGTATGGCATTTTTTTTAAATCTCTACTTCATAAATGTATTTATAAATCCTGAATTTAGGATGATTTAATGTCGAAGTAGAGGTAGCTGTGAGACCTTGAAGTAGTACACAAAAGTATTATGTTTATCCATCGAGCTAGGATGTCGAGCTGGTGTTTATCTGGATGTAATTCCGAAACAAATGATTTTATTTTATTCTATTCTTATCTAAGAAAATTTCACACTTGATATCAAAAGTTTCGCATATGATGAAAATACACTTGGTATACTGATCCCGAAAATGACATAGCTTGCATTACCAGTAACAAACCCATAAAAAGGCAGGTAAAGCCTTGGTCATCCATAAGAGATCTTTAATTATAGAGACTACCAAACCTGTAAATAAATAAACTCATTTGCATAACATTATTTCTCATACAGCTGAAGTGTAATAAACAGATATTTATAAAAATAATTAATAACTTACATCTTCAGCATGCTTCTCCCCGTCAGTGAATGTAGGCAGTCTTTCAACATGACTCAAATCCTGCTTCTCCACAGAGCTGCTCACATTTTCCGACAACTTCATATTGACCGACGCCAAGTCTATTATATTAGTTGAGTGAGGTACAGTCGCGTTGAAATTAAGATTCCCAATAGGTCGACTGTACATCTTACTGCTCCCTACGTATTCAGATATGGCGATATTTTCCAGCCATTTCTCGTGTAAACTGTATAAGTTCTTGTATGTGCAGAGCAACATGTCTCTCACTCGACACCTCTCGTCTAAAAGCTGCTTGATTGCTTGTTGAAGGTTCACAGTTTTATTGTTGAGCTGGTTCTTGCATTCTGCTAATTCTTCTACCATCAAACTGAAATAAGAAATAAACAAATATTTGTAACAAACCATGTTTTATTTTACAAAACAATGTAAAGAGGACCTTGAGACATCATATACATATTATACATATGTACATATGTGGTATGGCACAATTTGCATAATAACAAAGAGCCTGTACAAAAGTATTAGCTATACAAAGTATAAGCAGTAATAATACTTGTAACAGAAAGTAATAACACATACAAGCATGCAATATAATATAGCGTTTGTATGTAAAATATGAACATAAATACATGACATATGAAGATTTGTAAATAGATAAAGCATTTAAGTCCATACATATCTGATAGTATTTGGATAAAATCATTCTGTAAGATATAGTGTAGTGTTTTTTCAGAAGCAAAGGTTTACATTTGACTACACTCATCTGATGTTGAGTGTTACCACACTCTAGATTTAATAAATTTGCATATATCACACTAATATTGTTAAAGCTACATGAGTGTGTACGTTTGTTACTTCTTCACACTCAAATAGCTGAACAGATTTGAATGAAATTTGGTATGGAAATAGACTAGAGTCTGGATTAACATATGGGCTACATTTTATGTCGGTTTAACGCGGGTAACACTATGGGTGCTGCTAGTACTAATAATATAATACTTGAATACCTGCTTGCTAAGAACTTGCTTCTCCAAACTTCACACTGACCGGCTAACCATTCTGTCTGTTCCTGAAATATACAAAAAGACAACACTCAATATAGATAGATAGATAAACTCTTTATTGTTGACACATTAAAAATGAACAGTACATAAATCAAATTATTATCTTAACTAGCGCCACAAACGGCGGCCTTATCGCTGAAAGCGATCTTTTCCAGGCAACCTTTGGCTGGAGAGAAATAAGCATACAGGGAAAAGAAGAATGTGGTGTACATCAAAAAGGAAATAACAAAAATGTCTTATGAACATAAGTAACTAATACATATAATCAATATGTATATATAAAAAAAAATAAACAATAAACATAAGAGGCCTGTACTCAGCGGTAAGACAAAACCGATTTTGATGAGAATTTGGTATGTCAAGTAATAAATTAAACCCTAGATTAAGAAAATCTTCTTTTTCTACAAGATTAACTAAGGTAGCAAGCACCACATGGCGCCACTAAAAGCTTAAAGCTAATCTTAATACTAGGGACTGGCCAGAAATCACTATTGTCCACTTGCTTGTGTGCTTTAAACAAAATGAGAATACAATAATTTACACCTTTATTAACAATCATTAGCTCATATGGCCTAACCAATTTGGGTATAATTTTGTTTACAAATTTAGTAGTTTTCATCTACTTATTATGTTTATTCATATATAAGTAGTATATGTAAACCTTTTGATCTTTTTTTATATAATATCTTAAACACCTCGTCCTACTCACTTAAGTTGAAGATTATATACCTACCAGATTGGTTGCCTGGAAGAGATCGCTCTTACCAATAAGGCCACCAATTAAGATCCTAATTTTAATTTCTAAGTTTTTTGTATTGTTTTTTTTTATATGTGGTGTTTTAATAAAGAATTTATCTATCTATCTACTTAATATTATTCATCTGTAAGATTACTCTACCTGATGTGTAGACAAGTGTTGTGCAGAGTTGAGCAGTGCATTGGCGAGATACTTCTTGTCTTCATTCAGTGACTGCACCTGGGTCTCCAGGTCCTCACCCATTGAAGCCACCAACATTGTTTTTAACTCTTTGTTGACCTATAAAAAACAATTTATTTTTTTTATCTATGATAGTTTTAAGTTTACAATAATGTACAACTCCTACAATCTAATAAGTTTTACCTGTCAGATATGGAACCCTAAATATAATAATAATTGTTCATAGGATCCAATACAAATTGTAGACCTCAAGTTAAAAAGCTTATCATAATCATACCTGGCTATGTGCTATAGTAATTGAAAAACCTAATCATGTATGTGAGATTTCATAACAGTATATGAAAGATGTGTCTTTTGGTCACACTTGATAGGGGTCATATACCCTTAGAGGAGTACAACAATATATAGGTACTTTAAAGAACCTTAAAGAGCATCACCTCTAAGGCCATTCAATGCTCTAATTAAAGGTAGATGAACTAATATAAAATAACAAATTGATCAAGTTAAAGTTGTTAAATGAAAAAATAAATCAAAGTTGAGTCATTACATATCTAAGGATTTTTTAGAAAGAAACAAAGGAAACTTTCAACCAAGCAACAATATAAAATGCCATAAAATTATTCATGCTACAACATCCATTCAAATAAGCAATCATAAAAATAACAACTGAGAAGTAGGTAAATAAATCTGATAGATTATTTCTTATCTTAATACTTTTCATTTTAATAGCACTCACCTGTACTTGTTGTTTTAGCTGTTCATTTAACACTTCATTATCTTTAGTCAACTTATCTATTTTCTTCTGAAGTTCTGCAGTTTCAGGATTACCTTTGTCAATGTCTACAGTTGAACTGGAAGAATTTAATTTTGGACGGGGTTTGAACTCATTCAGGTCTGTCTTCATTTGGGACATTTGTGATATGAGGGTGTTGATATCCATGTGATTTTTGGATTTTTTAGTACCTTTGGCACATAGAGTGGGAGTCATAGGTTTCACTGCGGCAGGATAGGGCTCGTAAGGCACAAACTTCGGGGTCTTTGTATTGATAGTGTTTCGTTTCTCATTCCTAATCACAGTGGAAGGAAATACTTGAACAAGTCTCGGTAGTAGAGACGACTTTCTCTCCATTGTTTTGGCTTCTGTTTTATTAAATTCTGACGTGTATGCGACTGATTCCATGCCATCGCCAGCGGTCCTCACCTTACTCATTATCTCTGCGGCGAACATAATTGATTATTACATTGGAATGCTTCGACACGAGTGCATGAATTTAAAATGTAGATCAACAGGAAAGTGTGTGGAAACTTACTTGTGTGAAAATTTGTTACTTTTGCCATGATGAATGTAGGAATTTGGTCTGGGCACAAATTATACCAATAATTTTGTTTAAAGTAATTTAACAAAAGCAAAACTCTAGAGGTATGTACCTAATTATTTATATTTAATTATTTTGATTTGTCGAAAACCACAAACACAACACATCAAGATACAGCTGAGTTTGACATTTCTAATGTCAAATATGTAGTGTTGTGACTAATTATCGAAGTCGATTATTTATTCGATATGATATGGCCAACTTTGCACATTATATTTTAATCGTCGGTCACACAAGACCAAAAACTAATTCAAATATTTTAACCGCAGCTTCCCAAAAAAGGCCTTTAAATTAGATTACTGGGATTACACTATCACACAATTACATTCTACAAATAAAACACTTGTTTTACAAATCCATATGCTTTATTGCAATAAATTAATCAGAACACATGCCTACAATATTGTATCAAGCTAAATTCTTCAAGCTTTGAGAGAAGATTCTAGTTCTCCATTTGCCTGTAATTCTTTGATGATGTCTAGCCCTCCAATGAGTTCTCCTTTCACGTAGAGCTGGGGGTATGTCGGCCAGTCAGAGTACTCTTTCAGTCCTTGGCGTACCTCTTCGTCAGTCAAAATATCGAAGGTGTCGTAAGATACCCTGTAATGAAAGTATAGTATGAGTTAAAGTGTGGGAAAATACCTTGTAAGTTATTGTTGGAATTATATTTGAATATTATACTTACCTACTTATGTATTACATAACAAAGTTAATTTAGCTCCAAATGGTATAGGTGCAATCAAAACATATTTTTAGCTAGCCTGACATTATCTGTTTTTATATATATTTCGATTTACAGAGAAAATTCATACAGGTCTGATTAAATATCTTTTATGAATGGTGTAGGTATATAAGTGCCTTTACTTTTTCTCTTGTCGCCTTTTAATTTACACAGGAGTTTTAATATACAAATAACTATATTTTTCTTACCCTGTCCCATTCAGGATTTGAATAATAGTTCTACTGAAGCCACATCTGGGTGTATCCCTGGTTCCTTTCATGAAAAGCATAACATTGTGTCTATTAATGAGGGCTTTGAGTCTATCTTCTAGTTTGACAGGAGAGGTGACCGGTGCTGCTTTGCCAACACTGTGGATCTTCACTTTGGAGGATATCTGAGCTGCATCAGCACCATCCACTCTGTCCACTTGTGAACCATTCTTGAAGAGGATTACTGTGGGAACTGAGTCAACCTGAAATTTATAAACCATAAAAGGTTTTATTTATGAATAACACATTATTTAACAATGATGGATGAAGTCAGTTCAAGCATATATTTTCAGTAAGTATCTAAATTGTTACTAATTACTTAACAAACAAAATAAGAGCAAATATACAAAGTTTAATATCATGCACTGCTGGCCCTGATTAAATAAGTTAATCTTTAAAATAGCAACATTTCACATCTTCAAGTTTATAATGAAAATAGAGTGTAGGTTTTTGGTTCCAAGGAACTTATTGTGTATTATCAAACAACCATGTGTAGGTATTATTTAATCTTATCTTCACCGATAACCTAGTAATTTGAAAGAAGTAAACAAATAATGATTGCAGTAAATTTACCATGTTGTTTGACTCAATCAACCACTACTTGTCTTCTTTAACTACTTATTTCATTAAAAAACTACAATTAGAAAAAAACAATAACTTTTCTACATGCATGAAATATTTTTATGAATTCAGTAAAATCATGCTTACATAAGATTAATTAATAACACTAGGTTTAATGAAGTAAAGCTAGATATATGTACATATTAACTGTACCTTATGTTGCAATGAGATTTCAGAAAGGCCCTCTGCATCACAGACAGCCACTTTTGTGCCACTTGTTTGAATTTCTGGCAGTTTCATTAACTCCTGAAGTACTTCAGTGACTTGTTTGCATTGTTCCGCCCAATCTGCCGAGAAATGAACCACAGCTAAAGATGGAGACCTGGAATTGATAAAAATTAGTTATTAAATTTATGCTCACTAGTAACAGATTTAAAAAAATTGTAAAATTTAGTTATTAAATTTATGCTCATTTTTTACAGAACTTAAAAAGGAGGTTCTTTATTTGAATGGTTTTTGTTCTCATTACATTGCTAGCAAAATATTCTAAAAAGTATAAGTAACAATTTTCTATATTTTCTACTAATTGCAGTCTTATTTTTTATTTTAATTTACAGTGTAGACACTTGTTGTACATTTACTCAAGAGTAATCACTTGTATGAAACTTGCATAGCACAATAATTAACATAGTATACACATAGACAAGTGTTTAGCAAGTTTGTACATACATAATACTTAGGTGTTAGATAACCAGCAAATCAAAAGTTCAGATGTCATAGGATAGTGATAATATTGTTTTTATGACTTGTATGTATAAAGATTTACGCAGTTTACCGAATTGAGTAACATAAAAGACAAGGCCATGGCTGCTATAAGACATAAATGGTAAACTTTAAAGAAGTAATGTGAATATTTGATATAGGAATGTAGGGCAGAGCTATATAGGAAGCTACCAACTTATGAGGGACTACATTCTTGGTAAGTATGAAATTATTATCTTAGCTAAGGGATAGCTAATGAAAACTTTAGGTAGTAAATTTATAATAGGAAAGGTTGAAAGGATAGGTAGATATTCTTAGCTTCTTCTATAGTAATCCGTTTGGAAGTAGGATGCTACAGTACAAAGTTATTTTGCAGAGGAATACATGAAATGGATAAATATAATTTAGAAACTGTGCTTACCGTACAAAAGCCTCAAAATTCTGGACATTGTCAATTTTTGTGACCGACATTCTGGCTTGTAGGTTATGATACTTATTTATTTAGGTAGTTGTTATAAAAATTATTTCAACTTGGACTGAGATTATACATAGACAAAATCACAAATCAAGGGATTTTGTTATCCGATAACACCTACTACAAGATATTTTTAAAACTTTAATCGAGATTATTCCTTTCTAGCTTATTTAACTCCTAACTTCATGACTCAAAGTATTACAAGCTCATTGTTTCGATACTTTCGTTCGATTCAAGACAAGCAGCAAGCACTAAGCAGCAAAGTTATTTATGAAATGTCAAACTTGTCAAAGATTTCAGTGTGTGTGTTGCTATGTGAGAAGTTTCTTAATCACCAACATGTATTAGTAGTATTTTTGTTTAAAATAAAAAATCGTTGTTTTGTCCTTATACGGAATATTTGAATCTTAAAAAATAAATATATAATGCGCTTTCCGCTGTGATATTTGCAGATACACAGTATTAGATATGTACACTTTTTCTTTCTTTTCATGTTTCAGATACAATCGAACTACAATGATATACTAGGTCTAGTTAGATTTTATCCTCTTGAGTATGTATATTGTTTATACTAAACTTCATAAAGGTTTTTTCTTGTGATATTGCATACATTTCCTTTTTCCAAAATATACGTAAAATGTTGTGATATTTTTTGGGGATCACTTATTTTTGAACATCGTCGTCGGAAAAAAGATTTACGTATTTCGATATGCTAAAACTACCCTCTCAGAAACTTACAAAATAATAGCCTATTCGTTTCATATATTTCCCATTATATTCAGCATTTATTTAGAATTTTGCAACATTAACACATTTAGATACAGGCTATATAAAGTTAGTGTTGTACCAATGTTACCGTCAAAATCGACTAATTCGAGTATCAGCTTATGGCTTTACCACACTTTCAAAGTTTCGTTCATTTGAAATGAAACTTAATCGTTCACTTTTTCATTCATTATATCAAATATATTTGAGGTTAGGCTTTCAGTTTTATATTTATCTTTTTATATTACAAACTACTCAGGGACTCTTTTCGTTTTAGATCACACGTTTATCACACAATGGCTTCGGTATCCTCGGCTCCCGCTCCGGGAATGCAGCAAATCGATTTATCGAAGCTCTCAGTTCAACAGTTGGCCCAACTGAAACAACAATTAGATCAGGTAAAAACGCTTATTAACTTGGTTACTCTTGTTTATTTCAGTTTAACCCAATAAGATATGCCTACTTTAACTTATCTAGTTTTTGGAACATTTCTAACAGATTATTGTTGAATTTTCAGGAGATGGGTGTCATTCAAGAATCGCTACAAACTCTGAAGATGGCCCAGGGAAAGTTCCACGAATCTGACCAAAGTCTGGAGAGAATCACGCCCGATTCACAGGGAGAAACCATTCTCGTACCACTCACAGGATCTATGTATGTTCCCGGAACTATTGCTGATATCAAACATGTTCTGATCGATATTGGCACTGGATACTATGCTCAGAAGGTAAGATTATATTTGATACTACTTTCTATTTATCTACAGTTATCAACTTGAAGTATAATTACTCTAGTATGGCTGTGGAATAGTATTCAATTAGGGTATAATACCAGCAAGCACTTACATAAAAATAAGTGCTGGCTGGTGTTATACCTAAATTTAAACCTGTCTTAAGGGAACTTTAGTGTAGAATTTCTATGGTATTTATAACAACAGATATTATCTAAATCTAACTGTATTTTAGGGGTAGGGATATCGGTCTTGAGGCAATATATGCATTCATCACTTTCCAAATTAACTCACCCAGTCAACCTCTTTCGAATTCTCAAGTCAATAATTGAGCTTTGAGTTACTAGTTTTAAACTGTTGTAATCATCTTTCTTACTTTAAATTTATTTATCCTTTTTTATTTTTGATGAAATAGGCTTACACTTGACTACAACTTGCCTGATGTTAACTAGACTGCTAAATAAACTTATACAATCATATACCTGCTATATTACTTTAACTATTTATTATTCACTCTTTGTTACAGGACATTGAAGATGGCAAGGATTACTTCAAGAGGAAAGTTAAGTTTGTGACAGAACAGATGGAGAAAATTCAAATGGTGGGTCGGGAAAAGGCAAACATTCAAGATACAATCTGTCAGCTCCTTGGAATGAAAATACAAGCTCAGAAGGGAAATGCATCGTGATAACACATTATTTACCAAACAGTTACATGCTTTTAATATTGCAACTTGTATTTATTTAGGAGTATACTCTAATTTTACTTTGTCTATTCTAAAATTATTGTAAGATCTTGTAACTATTAATATTATAGCTGGAAAATCTTGGCTGTATAGACTTGTAGTTTTTAAAATACTGTAAACTATTTTAAGTTTTTGTCATCAGTATAATGCTACTTGATTTCTTTTTAAGTTGTATATTTACTGATTTAGTTATTTGATTGAGATATTACAGCTTGTTATGTATGAATTAACTAATTTGCAGTGCATTATTTTTAGTTACAGAGCTATTTTAAAGTCTATGCTGTAGTGTGATTTTGTTTTACTATGAACAAATAAATTAATGCCAGTATTCAGTGTTTTTTGATGAATTTATACAAGTTGCCATAAATATACATAATTTGTTTGCGAGTGCACATTTATACTAAACTATGGTTGCTACACAGTAATTCAGCATTGTTAAGTTTTTAGAAGTATCTGCCTATCGTAGCATAAAATATTGTTGCCATGCATCTAGGTCATTCATGTGCCCTTTTAGCTTTCTTTAAAATGCCTAATTTTGTCAATGGTATGTTTGCTCACTTCTCATTAAACTCTTCTTTGCTATAAATGATATCAATATGATTATAAGTATCAAATAATTACGTGTGTTGACTTGGGGAGGAGTGTAACTTTCAGTAAAATCAGTTAATAATATTTATTTCCAAATTTCTACCAGTTGATTATTAATATTATTTTATAGTAATGGGGATGAGTCAAAATGCATTGTTCTTGTGACACCAAATGATTTATTTTTTTCAATAGGCCAAAATGATAGCGCAGATATCTACAATAATAATGACTTACAATAAACTAACTTACAGAGTATCTACATGTCTTACTGTCACAAAACAATTAACTAAATAAGGCAACGACTATCTCTTAATTTTTTTACATTGTCTTAAAATAATAATTTAAATCAATAATTATTATCAATATTTTATTTTTAAACTATCCATCTGAACATGTGTGAAAACGTTTTTCAGTAAGAGAAACTTTATATTTATTACTACTAAAATTTACAATTTATGTCAGATTTAATTACAAGTTACAAATAATTAATAACAGTGAATATCTATGAATAATAATAATCAGTAAACCGTAATTTTGGTTGAATATGTATTTCAAAGTGGTTTGTGACTACATGATAAGTACCGATTTTCTTGAGTTTAATTCTTCACTGCTTCTTATATTTTATTTGTAGCTTACATGAAATTAACCAGGCATAGACTCGAATATTTACACGTTATCATCATAATACGAGCTATTAATTGTAATTAACTACATACGTATATGTACGACATAATATAACTTACAACATTACAAAGAGAGAATTTTATCAGTTGCATAATGTTTCGCCTCGGGCGAGTGTGACCGGACATGTGATGACGTCACCTGCATGACGTCACCGCTCCACCGGTCTACACGAACAGATCGCTCGCCTGCTCGGCGAAGTCCTTATCTCAAATGGTGTAGTACTCCGGAGCGAAGTCGTTCGCCAGATTGCTGAGGAAGTGGAAGTCGGACGAGGAGTTTGAGTTCTCTCCGGCGGGCGCGGCGTGCGTGGCCTCGTAGAACTGCTGGAAGGAGCCGTACCCGTCGCCGCAGTCTCCAGCCCCGGAGCCGGCCGCCCCGTACTCCGGGGCTCCTCCCGCTGCATACGCCGCGCCCGCCGCCGCCGGCGCGGCCGGTTGCTGCGCGCCGTACGCACTCGCATCATAATATGCGTTCTTGGCATACTCCCCGTGTCCAGTCTTCTGTCCGTCAGCACCGTAGTATCCGTGCGCATGATCGTGCTGTGCCCCGTCGTGGTAGTGGTACCCGTAGTGGCTGTTTGGGTACGCCATGTGCTCGCCGCCGTAGGCCTGCCCCTGCTCGTATCCTGGGTGACCGTAGGCCACTTGTTCCTTGCCGTACGCCGCGTACCCGTAGTTCTGGTACATTTCATGTGGATAGGCCTGTCTCGATCCGACGCCATTCGCCGGTCTCGCGCTCGGTGACCCGTCCTGCCTCTGGCCACGCGCATATACGTGTTGATCGTTTTGTATTGCGGGTCCGTAGCCATCGTAGTTTCTATTTCCCTGGTACTGCGCCAGTTTGCCGACAAATTGCTTCGAGTCCACGCGGAAGTCCGGGTGCGGAACAAACTGGCCGGGAGGTGCATTGCCTCTGATGACGTAAGATGGCATCGAGTTGGGCACTCCCTGAGAATGCGCCGCTCCAGGCGGTGCGTTAGGCGGCGACGGCCTCGGGTAGTGTCCGAGTGGACTCGGGTGCATGCTCGATGGTGTCCCTGGTGTAGATGAAGGCGTGAGGCTTACCGAAGAATACTTGGCGCCGTCCGGGAGACCGGCCATCGAACCTATACCGTCCTTCGAAGATGACGGGGAAACTTTGCAGTCTATCGAAGGTGATCGCTTGCGTGACTCTTGCTTGATACGTTTTGCTATGTTCCTGGGTGCCGGAGCGACGGCGTTGGTTGACGGGTGTCCGTCCCGAGAGTCGTCTTCGGCGAGTTTATCGAGTGAGGAGGAGGAGGCGACGCTGGAGGCGCCATCGCTGGCGAAGCTGTTGTTGTTGGTGGCGCTGGGAGTGTTGTTGTTCCGGGTGCGGGAGGCCAGCTCGGGTAGGTCCTCTGCAGGCGAGCACAGCGCGCCGGGAGGCAGCTCGCAGCCCTGGCAGCTCTTCTTGCCTGACAGCGGTCCGTCGTCTTCCAGGAATTTCTCAAGACCGGTCTTGGAACTCTTTCCACCTTCCGATGTCGTAGAATCTTTGTCGTCTCCGTCTTCACTCTTGCTGAGTGTTTGCCGTTTGTGTTTCATGCGTCGGTTTTGGAACCAGACTTTCACCTGCAAAACACAATTGTATGAGTTTGATGTGCTGTGGTTTAGGTAGATAGGTACTATTTTTAGCTATAAATTCAGCTGACCAAATACATATATTCCAGATTTTTTAAATGAATGTAATTCTGGAATTGTGAAATGATTTGAGATTCTCGTATGAAATACCCACCTGTCTCTCTGTAAGATCTAGCGATGCTGCAATCTCGATCCGCCTGGGTCTGCATAGATACTTGTTGAAGTGGAACTCTTTCTCCAGTTCCAACAGCTGAGTGTTCGTGTAGGCAGTCCGCAGTCTCCGGGGCAGACCATTTTCTGTAACAAAAGACATTTCTAATCAGTACACTGAGGGATGCTATTGCAAGCGATAGTCGTTGTTTAATCATCATGGAAGTAGCCGCCATGTGTGGGTAGACGATGAAATAGCTATCACAACTGCCATTTTAAAGCGTGTCCTATAAAATATGAACGGCACGTTTCGAATTAACTCCGCAGTACGGCAGGAGTGTTCCTGGAAGCGTTCAATAACGGGGTAGCTCGCGCTCGGCTCGCGGGTGCGCTTTCCTTTAATGTAATAACTTGATCGCATGTCAGAGCACCGCCCTTGACGCCATTGTGTCGAAACGTTGTTCTTTTTATTTTACCACAAAATACGAATTGGAATTCGAAATTCAAATTACAAAAGGGCGGCGAATAATGGGGCGATCGCGTTCGCGTGATGTCTCGGCCGCGGGGAGTGTGTCGCGTGTGGACCTTATCTACAAGGCAGTAAGGGTGGTATCGGTGTCGTGCGGTGGGGTTACTGCCTGATTGACGTGCTCGTCAGTTCTCGCGTTCGCCATTGGGCAAGGGCAGCTGTCAATCAAACTGCGAAGCGGCCCTCGGTTACGCACGGCTGCTCTACAAAGGTCTTTGCCCGCGATGAATTGAGCCCTATTTTTGTTTTCAAATGGTCGTTTACATTATTCAATTGTACATTATGTACGTTTGTCATACATCTATAGGTAGTCTATTGTCAACAAAATGAAGAATAGTTTAGTATTATTTATAATAAATACAAACATGCATAGTATTGAATGCATTTCAGTTGTGGTAGCGCATAAACTAACTTGGCTCTAGTGGTTCCAGTATTATTATGCACATGGGAATACAAGAAGTTGAGTAAATTATCGGCTTACTGGACCCGAAACTCGATAGCCCTTGGTCACTAGAATTATTGTCCACGTACAGTGCACAACACAAGTGCTATGCGAAATAGATATTTAACTTTGTAGAGATATGATTACCAAAAAAAGCTAAATAATAGATATAGGTATATATACTCTAAGCTTTAAACTTCAGTTATCAAGAAGTTAATACAATTTCTTCTAAGATCTCAAGATTCTCAAGATACAATATAGAACATGGCAAGTTTGAGTCAAACACAAACCCGATGATGACTGCCAACTGCACCACCATTATTACATACTATGTATATTATAAAAAAAACAAGTCTATAGAGTTCCCGCCGCATCACGTGACATCAGCCACTTTTCTCTGCGAGTGTAGGTACGTTCGTCCTGAAAGATGCAAGCCAGCGAGTTTTTGCCGTGTAGGGAAATTATGCGGCGTCGAGAGGCGTCGTATAATGTTCACATTATCGCTGTAAGTAGGTACCTACTGTTCCGGCTGGCTGCGCACGGAATATAGTGTTTTGTTATGAGATTCTAGCGGTGAGTTGTTGACAGTCTCTTCTTTGTGAGACTTGTGGAATAGTTGTGTGTCTAAATTCTGGGAAGTGCTGGAATCATGTTGGAAAAGTTTGAGATGGCTCTTGAGAGCTTAAATAATTTTTAAAAACCAGCTTTTACTTCTCAGTCATCATGGTCATACACCATATTAGATGTGTTGATAACTCATAACATCAAGAAGTTCATCGTATTTTCCAAAGTGCAGTGTCAAAAAAAATCTAAATTATATTTATGAAGCTTTGGCCTACACTGGTAAGTCAGCCTAGACGCAATCATAGCTAGTGATATATGTAACAATGATATGGTTTCTATGTAGAAATGTGAAATATCTGTATTGTTTACCTCAATAATACAAAATACAGAAGTGATTCCAAAAGCAAACTTTATCGAATATCACTCGATGCCTAGGAAACTAATTTCTTATATAAACCTCTTTAACTTTCTCCAATTTTAAACAGTGTGCTTACCTACATGAAACAACATTCTAAAGCCAACAACAGCGACATATTCAATAAAACACCCCAGATAGTATTAAATTAAGTGCGGACAGCGACTCTTGACCGATGTAAGTGACCCTTAATCCGCTGTAAATCTTCGGGTGGGAGGAAGGCAGCTTACATACCTACTTACATAAAATAGGTACCTACTTACTGACTGCGGTAACCCTTACCACACCGGTGGGGCTAGTCCTAAGTTTACAATAAATATTTGTACTAAACTGGTTATGCAAAACTAAATTTTAACAAATTATGTAAATGCGATTATTGTTAAGTTTGGTTTGGTTTAAATACCATTTCAAAAAGAATGCGTGTACCTAATGTAAACGGAATAGGTTATGATTACTAACAATAAATTTGTGTGATCATTGAAGTAGGTACATATTTATAATTTGGTAGCATACTTTATGAAGGTCCAAAATATACCGTTTATAGGTGTTTTTATAAAAAGTATCTTTGTCGGTGTCTAGCATATATTACGAGTATGTTAAGCATGTAATTCGAGCTATTAAATACTTTAGATACTTTAAAAAGATACAAGTTTGTCAATACTCCCCTAACGAATTAATTCTGCGGGGGAGTAACGACTCTCAGTCGTGAGGAAACACGCGTCAAGAGAGAGAGAGAGAGAGAGAGAGATAAGTTAAATTAGCATTCATCATTTCGGACAATACTACACTAGCTCTCTAAGTTGAATTAAGTAGGTACCTACCTACGAGAAACTACAGTACTACAATAGTTTGCACCGTCCAAACCAATTCATTCAATTCAATCCACTAGCCAGTAGTTGCAAATTGCAAACAGTTCCGATATGTCGAGAGCCCTTCCAACTTAAAATAATTAATCTTGAGCCAAAGGCTGTAAAGGATTAATGTTGGGGCAGTGCTGCCATTAAAGATCGCTCGATGGTGCTCACTAAATGCTGCGGCGGGGATATTTGTGTCGCGGTGTTGCCATGTGGTGCTTCTAATTAATTTACGTGGGAACTGCGGATGTGAAGGTTGGACTTAGGGTGTAAGGGTTTAAAAGAGGTAGTGTGCGGTTAGGTTTATGCAGTTAAAGGTGGACAGAATGGGTAAGGTTTAGATATATTTTAAGGCAAGTGTTTCTGTTAACATTAAACAACAAAAGTTGGCGTCATAAATTTGCCTTGAAAATATTTTGTTACCTATTTACTTTTTTCGGTTGAGGCAGTATTTGTGTAGGATACCTAAGGCGAATCAGTTTAGTGGGAAATCAGATAATTTAATAACGAAGCATCCAAATATTTAATTACTGAATTTAATACGGAAGTATGGTCATGAAGTTAGGTACTCTAATTTATCTTGTGAACTTTTGATTTATTTACTCATGGAAATAAATTATTCTTTGTTAAGCATATACGTATAATACCAGCTCCAAAATGCATACGCTTGCAAGTTTGTCAATAAACCCGCCGTAAGTAGTGTTGGTGGCAGCTACCTCCGTGATAAAGCACCAAACATTTATTTTGAATGTTGCCAGTGCAACAGAAAAGTTACAAGCGAGGGAGTTTCCGAGCAAAAATATTACGTTATGAGGTGTGAAAGGCATAAATGTAAAAATTCCATATTTCAAACGGCGCAAAAAGTGAATTTTCCGCAATTTTCGTGTCGGTAACAATGTCGTTGTGAGATATGGGTTTGCGGGTTGTTGGTTTTTTTACTCATGTTTTGGTGCGATTGTTGAAATTTGTATGTAAGGACGTTCTACAATTCTAAACATTTTGATTTTTTTGTTTACTTAAAAAGGACACCCGCAGATTCGCTCGCAGTATTTCAGGATAAAAAGTAGCCAGCCCATGACCCTCCTAAGATCTAGCACTATCTACATACCAAAACACACAAACAGAGACACATATAAACAGACAACCAGATAAAAATTATAAAAACTGCTGAATCATGTTTCATCATCGATTTCAAATATACCCAAACATTTTTTTCTATCTTCTAAGTACAGTTTTTTTACCCTGTTCAGCTTTATTATATGATAGGTAATGGATAAGTGCTATAAATATGAAATACCTACTTCTAAAAAATAAGGGGTCCCGTCATATAAGAAGGTTATGACAAAAACTACTTTTTTATTTTATTTAACCTATGCTGTCCCACTCCTGGACAAAGTTCTCGACAAAAACTACCTATTATCAAAAAAATATTAATACAAGTACTACTCCTTTCCCATTCATCTCATTTAACCCTCAACAAAAACAAATCGTAAACAGTTGACTTGTATCAATTTCCTAAACAATCGATCATGTCGCGGATTTGTATTTTTCCGATTAGCCGCCGTATCTGGTTTGCTTGACATCGTCGCATCAATTATAAGCGGGATTACATTGAGACAGATCTAAGACGTCCAATTCCGTGGAGTTAGGGAAGACGGCGGCTGAGGGGAGCGTATCGGAAGTGAGTGGAGATCTCCTTATCAGCTGATGAAGGCTGTGGTATTATGCACGGGGACTTCCGTTCATTTTACAGCGGCTTGATGGGACTTGCTGGGAGCTGATTGTATGGCGTGAGGAGTCGGTTATTTGATTGTAAATTGTGATTGACGGTAGGCCTAAATTCAGATAAAACTGTTGGAGTTTTGCAGAGTTACCTCAGGCCTCAGGACTCGTAAATACTTGGTACATAATAATAGGTACCTGCGTAGTATAAATATTTTTTGGAAGTAGGTAAATGCATAGTTAAATTGCTCTTTGTCAGTAAAGACAATTTTACCACCTATTATATTTGCTTGTGGTCAACGATTCATACCTGCATGAATGTGTTTAGAGTCGCTGTGAAAGCGGGCCTAAGTGGTAGATTATGATATAATACAAAGTTTGTGATACACAAAGTACCTAATGATGAAATCAATACAAAATTTTGGAAAATGCGCACACGCGTTGATGTCTTTCATGCTATAAAAACTGATTTTCTCCAGATCCTAGTATAAAACATCAACACGTGCGCAGCTACATTTTCATATGAATTTATTTTAATATAATACAATTAAATAATCTTAGTGATAACTTATTAGCTTGTCGGTATTTTGATATAACATGATTTAGTTCACTTCACTCGTAAGATCTACTAAAAAATGAAAAGTTAACGTTTTGTTGTATTCTTATTAAATCTGTATTCCAAATATGATTAGATTTTAAAATAGTGTAACCTATGTACGATATAGGTTTGATAGTAGGTAAGGTAATCCACGGCGCCGTCACATGCAACCCTTTACAAAAGTGGAAGTTTTCCAAAGCGTCCCAAATCCATTTAGCAGATACAGGAGGTTATTAAAACTTGTCTGCGAGACAGACGGCGCGAGTTTCGCTCACTTTGACAGTTGCTCAGGAGCGGAGTCAGGACAAAATAAATATAATAAAGGCTAAAGAAAATTAAAAACTAGTGGACGCCCGTGGCCTCACTCGCATTATTTTGAGAAAAAGTAGCATATGATATTTCTAAGACCTCATACTACCTACATACCAAAAATCATGATGATCCGTTCAGCCGTTTTTTCGTTATGGGCGTTTAAATAAACAGACAAACAGACAAAAAATCTAAGAACTGCCGAGTCGTGTTCTGTTATGGATTTAAAGTATACCCAACGTTTTTTTTTATAATATCTTCTATGTTTAGATTGTTGACCCTCTTCAGCTTTATTATAATGTAGACTATTGTTCTTTAGTTTAGATAAAACTGTCCCTTGTGACACTAGAATTGGTTGGTTTTCCGCCTGTCGTATGCTTTTTGTTTGTTACAATAAAGTTTTTATCAGTCTATCTATACAAAGCTTGTTTTAATGTTATTTATGATTTAGTACAATTCGGATTTTTTGAAAATAATATAGCAGGTCCATTATAAAGACATTTATAGAAATGCCTGATTTCAAAAATTGTGAATGTGGCTAAGGAAACTAAGCACCAATGTAAAATAATTTAACAATATACAATTTCTCATTGTTATTGAGTGCTGATATTCTCTCTTTGTTTTAGGTAAAAGTTCTGAAAATTCAACAATCAAATCCTTTTACAAATTATATTTTTTTTATCAAAAGATATATTCTTTCTCACTTAAACCTCCATCCCCATACCCTTGATAACATTTTTGGTACTAAGATCCCCAAAACTAAACGTCTAAATCCGTCCCTGTTCCCGTCGTCGTCCCAAGGGTTCCTTCGATATCGTCAACTGGGAAATTTCATTAATCCCGATATTGAGAAGTTGCGTTTGGTAATTGCAAGAGTGCTTTGTTTTCTGTTTGTTAGAGGGGACGGCCACCTGCTAGTTTACCTAAACTCGAACGGCTTATCATATACATTATAAAAGATAACCAACAACTTTCTACACATAGAAATATAGAGAAGTGTAAGCTTACAGATATGTAGTTTTACTTATATACCTAGAACCTATGTAACCTGTATTGTAAAAAATATATACCTATTTCAGCCCTCAATATTAAAATAAGCAGATATGAAATGCGTTTGAAGCTCTTTATTATCCATTCCTCTGAACATCACACTACTAAGATTATTTATTATGTGACGATGTCATAGATTCTTCAGGCAGTTTAAAATCTTTTAATACCTTAATGTAGTTTTTTTATAGGTTTCTCGTATTTATTATGTATTTGGTATAATTTAAACCATCCCTGATTACAAGAGCGACCTTTGCTATCTTTATTATCCGTGGACTGCACTGAGTATGCAAAGCAAGACTGGTCGTATTTAATTGCCCTTGAAAGGGGCGGCTAAAAATAAACGCCAGCACATAAATAATGTTGCACTTTTCATAATCGCAATTGTCGCCGGGAGAATATTTAGTGCGCAGTAAAAGTGGCTGATTGCGATCTTATGCATAGGGGCGGCTTGATAGGGTGTCAAGTTAACTAGACTTCTTGGTGATGGGGAGGTTTTATTTAAATAGTGGTGTCAAGAATTGACAGGATATTTTTTAGGCTCAAAGAAAATGTTACCCGGACTTGTAAGAGGAAATCCTAAGAAATACCACCACTAATATTTATTTATTTATTAAGAAAAGGTACAGACACAAAATGCAGGCTAAAAGTTTTTTTGTAAAAGGTTATATTGTTCAAAATTTTTCTTCTATCTTGTCGGTACTACAATTGTAACTGTTTTTTTGTGATGGACGTACTGTCATAGTAAATTGGGAAAAAAAACAATAGTATCGGTCCCTTTATACCAAATTGGTTTATCATGCAAACAATTTGTATCAACTTCAAATTGTAATCTCAGCAACGAGTACAACTTTTCTATAGGAAGTTAAAACCCACAAAGAAGTCGAATGGCGTCGAGAAATAAATTTTATTTATCAAATAAAAAGGATGGCGCAGTCGTTTTTCACGAGCCAGGGACATTATCGCTTCTTTTAATTATTATCCCTCCGATGTTTTATACGGGATTCACTACGCATTTTTTTGGGGTTAGAAATAAGGCAAATAGGAACGAAGATTTAAAAAGATCGAAAGAACAACTTTAACGTGCTTCGGCTTTCCTTTATTATCATTCAAAAAGAACTAATATAAAATGGAATAGAACATTCTTAGAAATTATTTGAAAAATATATGTAGAAAGTTTTTATATCATTGCACTTAGTCCATTATTAAATTACACTCCACAATAGCGTAGGCACTATCAATTAAATGTGAACTATCCAATCTATTAAAGACCGTATTGCATGTTTATAATTACGTAAAAAACAAACGAATGTTTTAATTCTGGGTAAGGGCAGTAAGGGTGGCCCGCGGCACGCGGCCTCAAGGAAATGAAGGAAAAAAGCGGCGGAAGCTGCACCCCCCTCCTCCCCTACCGCAGGCGCCCTCTCGCGGCTTTTTAAATGGAAATTTATTGTTAAACACTTCGTCAATTCGCCGTTGAATTTTACCTAGTTTCGTCCGCTCGACGGTTGGCTGCTTTGTGTTTTGTTATTTACTGACGATTTTCACAAGTCTTCTGTAAAAGAAATTTTGTCCTAGAGTTAGATATTTATACCATTATGATTTCTGACATTAAACCTACCTAACTGTTACCATCAGTATGCTACCGATGGTAACAGTTAGGTACTAGTACTTCTCCAGCGTCTTGTTGTCTTCTTGGCGCTATCGAGACTTCCTATCAGAATACACGCAATTCACATACTCGGATGTCCAAGTTTTCTTGCTGTTAATTACTGCAGTATGAATTTTCAATTAATTTATTTTGAATTGAGAACTGTGGTTGGAGTGGACTGTATTTAAAACTCTTTCAAAAGTCAAAAAGTTTCTGCGAGTTCATAAAATTGAGCGGCAGCGGGCCGCGGCTTCCCCACAATTGAAAAGTGCGAGGGAGCGCCTGATAGGGCACTTACTGTGAAAGTTAAAGCTAATTGCCCTTAAGACATATTTTTAATTTCATTGCCCATTCCTTCTTTCTTAGTGTTTGTCGGAGTTCACTAACTCACAGTCTCGCCGCCTGATTGCAAGGGTAGCGAGTAATTGCCATTTTTACGAGATAAGGTCACAACTTTTGAATGTCGAACATATTTTATGTTTCGTTTTAGGGTGCGTCTTAAATATTTGTGGCATTTGCCGGTCATAAACGTTCTTTTTTGCTTACTCAGGAAAGTAAGTTTGTGCTGACAGACATCAAAGCTTGCGCGCTAGACAGTCTTGCGGTCAATAAATCATCACTCTCGTTGAAGTCTTTGTTTCATTCACGGCGGCTCCGGAGCCGGTGGTTCAAAGCCAGCCGAACATGGTCGTACATCCCACAAGTCGCGTGGGAGCCACAATGGCCTCCGACCAGTAGCCGCCACCATCCTTTAAGCTTCACCATTCATTCAATCTGTCATTTCATTTTCATAAATGAATCATTCTTCATTTGAATTCGGATTATGAAGTTTTTTCGTCGACCGCTGATCTGGCCACCGCGGGGGTCGCAGTCACTGATGATATTTTAATGGTTTATTTTTCTTGAACATTTCTTATCACCAACTATTGTAGTTGCGGTCGGTGGCGGCGCAGCAAAGAGGTTCAAAGAGGTATTTTTTGAGGTGAGTCGTGATCTTCCAGCTATTAGCTTATTCTACAAGTTCAATGTCCTGGAAAATCATGGGATTTGTAGCTTTAGAAATATCACTACAGATGAAGTATGTGTCTGACTGTGAACGTTGTGCGTATGCTACTGTATTAGTAGTATTGTAACAAAATGTGCTCGTCATTCTGTCTGTAGAGGGATCAATATCGATGAGTCGCTGTTTGCTCACTGCGGGGGCAAGCAACATTGTGATGATGTTCAATCAATATAATAGCACAGAACACTGCTTAAATTATTGGGACTGTAACTTTTAGATAAGTGTCTTAGTACATATATACAAAAGTTGCTTCGAAAAGCTCTTTAGCAGTAGAGTGGTGACATATTACAAGAGATAACTACGTTTATGTGGTGTATTTTTTTTGAAGATGTTATACAATAAATTACTTTAAGGATTTTTAACTTGTTTTTAAAACTATCATATAAACGTTTTTGTAAGTTATCTGCGCCACTTTTGCCCCACACTTCCTACCACTCCATAGCTCCATCCGCGTGACACAGAAGCTGTCAATGGCTGTCACCGGTTCTGATGAATGAGCGCAACCGTTATGCGCCGGCGCACCTCTAGTCTCTGCTAATCTGCACCACAATACTAACTTCACACTAATCTGTGACACACTCATACTAGCTATTTAGTACAAACTTTGTATTAATCTGTGTAAAAGTCATAGTAGCTATTGTTTAATCTGTGATGCCTCATTAACTCCATTCAGGGTCGGAGATTAAAGAAAACAATCCGAGCGCTGTCCAGAACGACGGACGGAAGTTAGAAACGTCGGTATGTCTGTATCTGGGCTTTAAAAAAGTTTGTTTGACGATTACTCACTGGAGAAGCTTGGCAGATAAAATAAAATAAAATTAAACACTTAAGTTACGTAGATTGTGATTGTTATTCAATAAAAAACTTTGTATAATATGAGTGTAGGTATTTTTTCATTTCCCAAAAAAATACAGGTAAGGTACCTTAATATTGCATAACTGATACCCTGTTTGGTCTCAAGAACATAATAAGGAAATTATAATTGAAAAAACATACATTGATAGAACCTTTTAATTTAATATTAATTTACGATACATGTACGTACAATGCATCGTAAATAAATATACGTGTGATTTACATATGTACTTAATTATTTCTAGAAAGTGTCTGCTTGAATTACATTACGTTTCCAATACCCACGTCTTAACCAGAAGCACAGAAGTCATATTTCAATACTTACTTGAATAGCGTAGAATCTGAAAACTAATTTTATTTTAAACGGTGACATTTGTCCACACCCAAGTGAACTATATCCGATCTTTTGTATTTTTTCCGTCGCCTAAGAAGTTATTTTTGTGTCTATTTCGTAGAGTTGGCGATAGACATGTCTGTGAGGACTTTCCGGTCGAAATATATTTTGACGTGTCACGTCTTTCGGTTTGGCAAATAAGACAAGTCGTAGATAACGCTGCCTCGACTTGAAGGAAGATCGACAGTTTTGAGTACAATTTGTTACTTTCGAGATTGTTTTACTTTAGTTTACTAAAGTTTGCACTTGAAGTGGACTTAATTGCTGTAATCATAATTCAATGTTTTTTTTCAATTGTAGGTCCCGGCTGTTTGTCTAGTACGGCAGTCGTTAAGCCATGTCAGCGGCCCTTAGGGCTTGATTAACTCTCGACACCAGAGTTGGCCACTCTCAATCGATAATTAATTAATTATATTTTTTATGACAAATTTGTTGTGAACTATCCTTTGCTTTTGATGTACTATCTATATTAATTAACATTACCTAGTACGGTTCATTGAAAGCGAGTTTTATAAATAGTGACCAAAAATGTTCTATTCTTATGGCACAATATTTCTTAACATACGAGTATGTATAGATGCTAAAGAATTTAACAAAACCATGACCTAATAAACTAATTTCATTTGTTATTTACAGGGACAGGAAAGTTAGTAAAATCATTCATTACACATCATATTCATATTCAACATAAACGGATATCTAGATTTTGTTTCTAAAATACTGAAGCTTGTTCTAAGTTAATCAAGTAATTATATGTCGCGGCTGGACTTCCATCATCCCGACTGTTTTTAATCGACTACCATCAGCATTAGTCAGAAAGATTAATGCAAATGCAATTAATGCACATGTTGAACATGTTAGCATATTTTTCCTTCCACGTCCAAATAGCATCCCAATCATATAAAAACAACGTCACCAGATTCGTCTCATCATAAAGTCATTAAGTCCATCCCATATCACATGCACCGCTATCAACACGGTGACATTTTATTTGTTGTATTTGTTTAGTCGCGAGTTAATCCATAGGACGAGGCTAGACAAGGTGGCGAGAGACGCGGGCTGGTGTCAAACCTGACAGCATGGCTCTGTGAACTATGTCGCATGGATAACAGTTAAAACTACATGATAATAAATAATATATAAATAATAATAAATATTTCAGGACATATCACACAGCGCCATCTAGCCCCATACTAAGCTTACGCTTGTATCATGGGTACTAGATAACGGATATAATACATATATACTTTTCTTTTGTAAATACATACTTATTATACATAGAAACGACCAGACTCAACACAAGTAATTACAAATTTTAATATGCATAATTACTTGTGTCATGCGGGAATCGAACCCGCACCCCTAGATTAGAAGGCAGAGCCACTACCAACTAAGCTAACAGGGCAGTCAAGATAATATTGGTTATTTTATTAATTGCCTCTGCGACACCGCCGCAATTTCGCCAATGTCATAATATTGGTTGTTATGCAGTATCTTTTACATTTGATTATGTCCTATCTCATGTTATGTATCACTGTCGTTTGTGAATAAGTAAAAGTAAATTCGAATGATTATTTATACGTGATTAAATAACTATCATAACGATTGTTTTTTGGTATTGTTTATAGTATATAGTATATATAGTGTTTATACGTATGGTTTATTCTGACAACAAAAAAGTAATTTTAATTGTATTTTCATGATTTTCTCCTGTTTTGTTTTAGAAAAAATTATACGTTTACTCCTGCATACTGTTCAAGGAACATTTATTTTACAATAATTTTCAACATTACATGATTTATCGAGTGAATCACATGATTGTGACAACTTCTGTCTCTGTAATCCTGCGTCTCGTCTCTATTTCCAATGAAAAATAATATCACATGTTGCGCGAGAGTCGATGAAATTTATTTTTGTTCTTGTATCGTAAGAGAGACGTCGGCGTGACAGCGAGCTGCCAGTTGTCATCGACGTCAATCTACAGTTTAAAGTTGGCTCAATAACCGCAAAAAATTTCGAAACAATGTTACTTTTAGATATCACCTATCTATAGGAAATGTAACTGTAAAGTAGATAATATGGTAATATTCATGTCGTGAAAAGACAATTTTATACGATATTTTCCTCGTTATACTGTTGTTGCCAGATAACGCCCAAAATATTGAACTAATAAGTTAATATTAACTCACAAAAAAATTAAGAATAAGTTTTTATGACAATATTGACAAAGGAAACCCTTGACTGACATAAGACGATAATTTTACCTTTATTTTATTATTGTATCCAGCCGTCATTAAATATACTGGTGTACCTAAATGGGTTGCAGATGCGGACATTGGGTGTTGCTCCGAGGCAATACGTATACGTACAATATCGATATAATATAAAAAGAACAACTTTTTCCTGTCGATAGCAACACCCAGCGCGTGAAACTTTTATTGCATCAAATAATAGCATTCATATTCACAGTTGGATCGTTTCAGAAAGTTTGTTTGTCGCAGGGTGAACTCGGGTGATATAGTTTGCGACAACTTTTGCGAGTTCTCAAACAACTGGCGCGGTGCCTCGACCTTTTTGCAATGGCGGAATATTTTCATATTTTATCTGTTGAAGGCCCCGTATATATATATTAAGCGGATTTTAACAACTACTTATAGAAATTGTTCTAATCGAAGCTGTTCTTTTATCAATCTACCAAAGTCTCAATCTACTAAAGATAGTAGGTTGTTCTTAAATTTTATAATTACATCCTAACTTTGTCATTTATTGCAAAACTTAGGAAATCATTATCTAGTACCTACTTAACGAAATAAACAAATTTAGTAGATAGTAAGGTACAGCTAGCATGAAAACTGACTACGCCAAGAATAAAAGAGCTATGCTTAGTAGCCATGTATCTTATTTAATCTGTAAATTAAGCTTTGCTAGCAGTAAACTTGTGAAGCAAATGTTTTGTAAGCTAAATGTTATTGCAGTCATTGCAATGTCATGTTAGAGGACCACAAAATCTGAACACATGCGTGCATTCCGCGGGAGGACCTAGGCACCCACAAAAATGTAACTGTCCAAGAGAACTCTTCAAACAAATTCGTTCTGCCGGGGAGTCCCGACCCTCAGGCATGAGGAAATACCACTCAGATAAATAGAGAGTCAAGTAATGTTAAAATTATTATTAACAACAAATTCAAGATAGTGCATTTTGTGCACATGTTCAAAGATCTACTGGCCCACCAGTTTATAATGGTATAAGTTGGCAACTATTAAGTGAAGTGGACATTTAAGTGGCAATCAAACCGTGCTTAGTTGGCTAAGTTATCGCATCGCAACTTGTTAAGGGTCAAGCTTCATTAAGGGGACAATGCATGCGGTGTGATGTGAAAGGACTGAAGTTTCTAACTCGCGCCGTTCGGCGCAAGTGGCGCTATGGAGTCCACTTAGACAGGGGTGGAGTAAGAAGGTCCCTTGAAAAGGAAGAAACATATTATAGACACGATGTAAGTATAATTATAAAGCAGATTGTAAAAAAAATATAGCATCTTGGTCAGTTTTACATGCACTGGGGGAAAATATTTAACATTTGTTATAAAATAAATTTGATGACTTTTTCGGAGAGCAATTTTGTAAAAGATTCTGAATTTTAATTCGCCTGCTATTAATTAACTTTGCTATCTCCTAAATATATATCACGATTGCCAGGTTAATCCGATTCTCTTACCGTTTCAAGACAGTAATATTTGTGATATCATTTCCTAGTTAATTCATTTTGTTACGTAAACATGAATTGAGCACCAAAAACTAAACAAAAACACAAAATAGTCTAAATCCGCACCACGGTTATGTATTCTGTGACCACGGTATGTTGCAAACTTTTCTCTTGAATATTCCCAGCGCGATGGTCACTTGTTTATGAACGTTATGGACAAAGTGGCGACATTCCTCCATTTTGTGGCTTCCCCCCCACTTCCCCCTTATTTTAGCGACCTCTGGCGGCGATCCCCCGCACTGTGGTTAGCTAAGTTCGTGCAAATGTATACTTACTGTCACGCGGTGAGATTTAGGTGGTGCGGTGCGTTGTTAAATTTTACTAGGTGTGCGATTAGAATAATCTGTTGTATGGTGCTTGAGAAAAGGGGTTATATTTAATAGTAAGAGTCTACATAGATAATATGCGGAATTATCTTTAGATATATTACAAGCACATACAAGATTTTCACGTAATATCAGCAGGCTTTATTTAGTGATAGGTTAGTTTTATTTTAAACTACACCTTAATGTAAAACATCTGTCTTACGACAAACTATTTTAATTGTAACTTTAATTATTATGTACAGAGTAACAAGTAAATATTCAAACCCAGAAATAAATCCCTAGTAAGAAAGTAAAGTAAACAACCAGACACGTGTTTAACACTATGTTTGTTTCCAACTGTCACCTAACACTATCATTATTCCCACACTTAAGTAAGATTACGACGTAAGTTTGTTTGTGACGACAATATTTGTAAAGCAAACTGGCTCCCCTCCACTAGTTGTCCATAACATTGTGCCCTAGGGCTGTAACTGCAAGTCACTTATATCGATACCAGGGCCGTATTCTCGTCTCTTACTTCAAGACAACAAGCGAAAAAAGTAGTATAAAAAAGCACACTAGGTGTCGCTGTATCTGATCACGATGTCACGGGCAAGATAAACAGTTGCCATGCTTCTTTTCTGTCAGTCAGAAAAAAATCGATTTTGTCAGTCAGTGTCATTAGTTACTTGTTTTGTTTGTATGTTTGAGAATCTAATATATTATATTTTGTGCATGGAAATACATCAGATGGGGTAAAAATATGTATATCGAGCTTGGTGGCGCCATCTCTTAGCAATATTTAAACTTGGTAATGGAAAATAGCTCATTTGAACCTTATCCTGTCATAATACTGATATTAAAATATCAGTATTTATTAACAATATGTATTAATTTATTTTATTTTTGGTAATTGTTATTACATGTGTTAGGGTGCATGATTGATATTTATAGTTTATTAAGTAGGTTTGTAGTATGTATTTTTAATCTTATATTTTCTCCTTTTATTGTATGCGTGGTATACCACGTCCTTTGTAATCTCTTATTTATAAATTTCCATCCAATGGTTGCCTGGAAGAGATTGCTTCTAGCAATAAGGCCGCCATTTGTGGCACTAGTATAGGTATTTTTTTCTTCTTTCTTTGTAATTATTATCGTGTGTTGCAATAAATATTTTTCTATTCTAAAATAAAATAAAAATATGGTAGATGATGGTACAAGCCTAGTCGGGGCCAGGTCGCTTTGTTTCTATGGTTTTTGCGTAAATTGCAGCGGAAAGTTCACGCTTTCAACTATGTACGAAACGAAAAGTTGGTGTTACTAAGCGGTTTACAAAACAGATATTATGAGAAGAAAATTGGAAATGTTTATTGTTTTCGTTGTTATCTGTAGATTAATATTTTTACTTACCTCGTCCTACAGAAAAAAACTACATTTGAATTGCTATGTACTAGATAAATTAATACAGCAAGTAATAAACAAATAATACAGGAAAAGTATTAAAATGACATGTATGAATTCAGATCGGATTTACTTTTTATACATATTACAGAACACGTTTACCCTTATTCAATCTATTTTCTCTTACTATTAACACCATGTTTTCCCTTACCAATAAGTAAAGGGAAAACTGAGGAGTTAATAATTTGAACGATTTTCTAATCGCCAGTTTTTATACACATGTACTCAACTGAGAACTAGAGATGGGGGCTACTACTAACTTTCTACTAAAGTAGTTTTAACAACATTCTCACCAAGAACACAAAATATATTTATTTTAACATTAACCTCAATTAAACGTACAAAAATAAAACCATTAAATAAATGCACAACTGCCATGTTTTAAGAAGTCTGCTAAACCTATAAAGAAATGAAGTGAAAAGTGTCTTGTGTAGTTCATAGTAGGTCCCCATCTAGAAATGAGGTAGCAGCACTTTCACCGTTCTCGATATTTGAGGTGTAATGACTAGCCACGATGCTCGCCATAGATACAGAATGTTCGCGGAATGTATGGTGAAGTACGGGGGAGTAAACTAGGTTTCGATGTCAGTGAACTTATGTGACTGTCAAGGGTAATAACGTCTATAGAAATAGATAGATAAATAAAACTATATGAAGAGATTATATTGACCATTAAAAAAAACCTTTTTACCCATCACAATTTATTGGCTTTCATAATATCTTTCATCTTGCATATGAATGAGCAAATAGCTATAAGGTCAATTAACCTAATATGCTCGACTTGTAGCTATTTATTTCGAGACGATCATAAAAAAAATGCAACATTTTTATAGCTGTTTCCCTGAGTGTTGATGTGCGTAGGTATCTCTTGTACCTTCTTTTGTACGGGTATGTTTGTGTGTGATCTATTGTGGCTATTTCTAATGACACTTTTGTGAAATGGTATCTAAATAATATTATTTTATGCACTAGTGCAGTTCAATTCATTATTACTTTGTATTTCACAATGAATCAGGATTTCTACAATTACCAGATGCAGTTTTCGCAACGGTAAAAATGCTTATTTTTCTATTTTTTAGTTAAGGAGACTTAAGGCATTTTCGCATTCAGATGTTTTGGAAAAGCGTAAAATATCGCGATATTATCCTAAAACTTGGGTGTATGCAAGTGTTTACTTAAAAGAATTCCTGTTGCCAACATTTTATTTCAATTTAAGACCTTTAAAATGCGTATTTCTAAACATTTTTTGAAAACTCATTTTACTCAGTGAACAATGATTGTGCACTTTCATCCCCAAATGAACATTGCAAAATAAAATGTATCTCATTTTCTGTTAACAGATTCTATTAAAACCCATGATGTTTGACACAATATGTAGGTATATCATATACAGAAAATGTTTTTTTCAAACATTTGATTGCTCATACATAGGTTTTACAATGTAAATAAGAAACATTGACATAATGCACATAGGTTTAGAATTTGTTGATTAGCAAATAAGGGATCGGAAGCCGACCCCATAAACTGTGAATATGGCTATGAGGATCAACAACAATTAAATAAATATAAGGAGTGTAAATAAATCTTCAAGCACATCTTTACATTAACCCTAGTTTATTTTTGAATTAACTTTACCAAACCCAAAAATTAAACAAGAAAACAAGTCGTCTGTTAAACATCCACCATATTTCCTCTTTATGACTTATGCCTGTGAATGCCAGCTTTTAATTTCAGTGAAACGGCTTCGATTTTCCTGCAGTTTAAAAAAGTAACTTATCAGTTAACTAGAGCAGAACAGTCGTACTATTTCATACTTGTTAGAGCGAGATAAAAGAGTGCAGAAGAGGGAAAATAAAACAGGGGAAGAAAGTTAAGCATCCGTGACTTTTCAAGCTTTTCGGCGTTTATTTTTTAAAGTTTACGTTCCTCGCCGTGCTTTGCTGAGTATATACAAGCAAGCGTTTTTCGATGTTGTTTTCCTCGTTTTCTATGCAAGTTATTTTGCTCGTTTGAAGTCATCGACCCACCTGACTCACATGTTCTTTCTGGCGTAAAGAATAGCATTAACGGTAAAAATTCTTTATCCAAGTTCAAGAGCCGAGAGAGCATTACGTCATAATATGTCTAGAGATTTGTGTCTCAAACATGGGAGTAAAAAAGCCGGGTCTCGTTCCGCCCCGGGCGCCGCGACCGCTCCACTACGACACTAACAAATGACCTCGACGCATCATAATAAATAAAACAATTTGTTCATAATTAGATTTCGTGAATTTAATTTTCATGGCGGTAATTGGTGCGCGGCCACAAAGCGCCGCTCTCTATATGTGATGGATGATCGAACAGCGCACGGCGCCTCTGCACTACAAAAACTTTTTTCTACTCTACAACCTTATCACAGTGAAATATCTTAATCAATTCTACTTTAAGTTGAAAAGTTTCAGACTGCCTTGGCACGACATGGTCCTAACTTTAAAGAGCACAGACGTAGAATATTTTATTATTTACCTTCGCTCGCCTCTCGGTAATTAGAGGGTTCGGAAGTTTACTTTCATTATTACTTATGGACCTATTACTATTTGTAATATAGATTTCATTTGGTGTTGTTTTGTTCGAGAAGCGTGAGAGCCGACTTAATATGAGTTCTTGAAAGGAAATCATAGGCTTGGGTGGCTTAGTTTTCTTTTTCTGTCTCAGACTTTCACTTTTTATTTTATTTTTGACTAAAGAACATTATAACTATAATACCTATTTTATGATTTATTCAAACCACTTTTCTTTACGATATTAATATTTGCATTAACAAAGGATTGAGGATATGTCTTTATATGTATGAATTTAGTTTCCATCAAGGGCCTTAAAGTCAAAATTAGGTTAAGAATACTATTCGATTATAAATTTTCTCCTGCAGAATAATTTAATTACTAGCTTATAAAAGCCGTATCAATAGACAATAATGAACAGTAGTCGACGTCCCACCGTGACGCGGAGTGCGAGTCATCGATCAAGCGTCTCGACACGATCCCACCGGTCACCGCGCGGTCAACTGTGGACACAGACGTGGTGACAGAGTGGACGAATAACTGGACTACTAAAACGTATTGTTATCTTGTACTTATAGATTTCATTACAATACTTAATTACTATACAGACAGTTTTGTGTATAGCATCGGATATTATTTTCAGCCTGTAAGCATTAATTACTATGCACAAAGTTTATAAATTAAGGGTAGGTATGCACCATTCAACCGCAATAATCCATGAACGAATCATTGAATAGCAAAATTGTTAAAAATACTTATGTCTAAATAGCGTGGTTACCAAATAATTCAGGTTTTAGAAAAAAAATAATGTGGCTGTTTAAAAGTAAATGTGACTGTTTAGCAGACTCAACTAATCATATTTTCATGTAATATCCTCATTTATTCCAATTCAAAATATACTTTTCACTTCAATTCGATTTATGTTTGGGTCATGTCTAAGTACAGCAAACTTCGATAAATAGGTCTCGATAACCGTCCTTGTTCACACGTGTCCTATCAGAGGTGTGATCGTGCCCCGCTATCCATCATACTGTGGCCCGGTCAGCGCCCACCTCTCAGATAGCCCGCCCGGACCCCTGAACCGACTGACCTCGCAACCGTGCTTTTCCAACTCTTGTCCGACAAAAGGGTCCAAATTTCACGTGAAATTAAATCATCTCAATAGCTTTTGTTCCCAAAAGTTCCAGCCAAAAAAATCCCATGCCTTCCTAGTGACCTAATTCAGCATGAAATTATACAAAGATTGAAACAGTGGCTCCCGGCGAATGTCGTAGTGCCCGCGTTCTGCTCCGGACAGTTCATTTTTAATAATAAATGAGACGAAATCAAGACATGACGAATAAATGAATCCAGAACTTGACGAATAAATGAATATGGAATATGATAAATGGAAGGCTCGGATCCCTCGCGAAGATTTTTTCTTTGGCTCCGTCCGAACGGAAGATGCTGGCTTTTTCCTTTTGTAGCGGGACAAGTTAAGCGTTTTTTGGACGGCCATGGCTGCCGGTGTAATATTTATCATTTCGTATAAAAGTTAGATGTCCAATTGTGTTCTCGGTTTGATTGAGGTCACCGGGGTTTGAAATGTTTGAGTTATTAGATTCCGCGGCAGCCGTGTGTGGTTTCTTATTGATGGCGTTACTGTTCGAGAAAGAAGTGTGTTGAAAGTGTTGAATTGCCTCGTGACTAGAGCGGCCTCGCGCGGTGAAGTGCCGATATAATCCAGTGGCGCGTAATCCGTTGCACTAGTCACTGCCACGTGGTTCTATGATAAAGTACCCGAGCAGATTATGCAAATTCTTAAAATTCAGCGTGTATCCCTTTCTTGCGCGCTGTGAGCGCTCGCGCTGTCTCCCTCTAGTACAGTTCACCCCTGATGCTCGCAGCGACTGATGGATGATGCGTTATTCCAATAACAATTTTGATATCGTACAGGAACGGATGTACTGAAGTGAATCTAGTCGATGATGCTTTATTGAATGTGATGTTGTTTATCACTCCCTTATTGAATAAAATAAAATAAATAAATAAATATTTCAGGACATATCACACAGCGCCATCTAGCCCCATACTAAGCTTACGCTTGTATCATGGGTACTAGATAACGGATATAATACATATATACTTTTTTTTTTGTAAATACATACATACTTATTATACATAGAACGACCAGACTCAACACAAGTAATTACAAATTTTAGTATTCATAATTACTTGTGTTATGCGGGAATCGAACCCACACCCCTAGATTAGAAGGCAGAGCCACTACCAACTAATTAATTTGAACTCAATTTCTTAAACATTTCGAAGCTATAAATGTACATTTGTTTTATACACTATTCAAGCATCTATACTTATGTTCGTTTTTCTCGGTACACTATCTAACAGTGCCGGTCTCGTAAAGCAATCAGCCGGTGACCGTTCCCTGCAATCACTCGCGGCGTGCGAACGGATCTCACATAGCTGTCACACATTCATGTACTACTCTGCGGTACACCAGTACAATATTAATGACGATAGTATGTTTATAGAAAAGTAGCTTTCTATACGTCCATGTAAGAAAAATTTATGCCTAAGCTTTTTGTTACAAGTTTACAAGTGCATATGAGTAGTCTCATAACATAACTGAAATTATGTTCGAAATGTAGTTTAAACAGGAATGAAAACCTGCAGTTCCCAGTACCCCGAATCATTCTACATGTGCAAACCAGCAGGCTGACTGGTGCCCATTGAGATTTGACACAGGCCTCGTGACTCAGCAGGTTAGCGGCCCTAACACATGGGTGCACAGAGGTGACTTGCGCGAAACTGACAGCCATTTTTAATTGCTTCGCTAGATATTTCAATATAATACTGATGATTCAATTATAAGACAGGAGAATTGGTTAAATTTTACAGACGTAAAAGAAAATTGTAAAAAGATAATAGATCTAAAAATAACAACGAAAATCTGTTTTAAATGCTCCACCCTAACCCTTCCAAGGAAAGAAAACTCGATCGTAAATATAATCGAAATAGCCAACTTCTTCCAAGGTCGGAAAACCAAAAAAATCCCTTCCCCAAGCATTACGAGCACAAATAAAATAATCCCATTCCTAATTACGAAACGTTACCGCTCTTTTCGTAACATTTCCATTTAATACCCACATTTTGTGAAACTGCGCCGCAAGTTACGCCCGTCGGCGGTCAGAAAGAAAATAGTGCACGTCGGAATAATAACTAAAAAAACAAACGTCAGTTGTGTGTGTGTGTTACCCACACAAGCACAGGCTGCTAAACGCAATATAAAGTGTGGTTGTCGTGGCATGTGTAGATGTAGGTAGGTATATTCCCCGCCCCGCGCGGTCATTAGTACCGCGCGCCCCTCTCGCCCGGAGAAAGTATGATTTTACTCCTATAAAGCCGTATTTCTACTCCATACAGGAATTCAAATACGCGCGGAGAAGTTGCCGGCTTCCCAGAAGGACATGTGGCGTGGCGGTCGCTTGTAAATAATTCCCAAGTTTGACAATCTCAATGCGGAGGGCGTTAATTTTCTTGTACCAGGGATGTGCTCTACCCCTATGCTAAATTACTGATACCCAACTTTGTTAAGACATTGCTTTTAGCTGCAAAAACGTATAGTTACAATGAAACAATGTAGCAAAGAAAAATAAAATGAAACTTCCATAATATCTAGAAAATATGTTCGTATACCTGTAAGGTGTTTCAAACATCTAATTAGAGAAGTTTCGAAATTATTTCGATAGTTTGAAAGACTTGACTCATTAGACTGAAACTTTCATTTGTAAATTACTGAGTGAGGTACAGTGGAGATATGAGATATTATTAAAACGCGTATTTACTTAAGTGGTAGGTCCCAGCTGAGCAATTAGTGGGCACCGCGACCACGTGACCGCCGGCGCCAGGGGACTACGAAACATACCTCTACTCGTCAGGAATATTTTGATAAACAAGAGAACGTGACAATACTTAGTTGTTTTTATCATTTTATTTGCAATAATACAAAATCTTGCTAACATACGTTATATGCACCTGCTGTAAAATTTACGTCTTTACTAATTATATAAAAAAAAAACTTTTTTAACATGATTTTTGTTAATATTTTTTCAAAAATTTGTATGTTTGTACTAAAAATTAACTATCAGAATATATAGATTTGTAAGAAGATTTAAAAATCTACGCTTAGATATTTTAAAAGCGCATACCACATACGTGAATCGTCAATGAAAATTCAACAGCTTGTTTCTTCACTAGTCTTCTAAATACTTTGAAAAAACCTACAAAGGTTGTTCTTTAGAATGGGACTTAAATTCCCCAGCTTGCTTTTCCCCAGAGCTGTGTTGTAGAGACGTAGCGCGGGAGCATCAGGCGAGGTCGATGCCACATCGATTTTCGATTTGCTCCCGAGCAACAACTGGGTCAAGTGCTAACCGACAGGGATCACGGATATAATACTCTGAATGTAAACCAATATGATGAATGTGGGTCTGTTTGTATTTTATCTATATATAGATATAAATCTGACAACACAAATTATAAAAAAAACTTTCTTGAAGAAGACTTGATAACCTTCTTTGTTGAAGTCGGTTATAAAGTACTACAATAAGGTATGTATATATGGCTTGCGAAAAAATTGAGCGCAGCATGACCATGTAAATAACATTGACGATGACCCATTCATCCTATGATGATAACACAAACACGCAAGGTTTGCCCGCAGGCTGTGCGTGAGCCATCATCGCTCTGCCCACGCATCAACCAATAATAACAAAACGTAGTCAACAAATTACACTAATAATAACCAAGACAACGTTGACTAAACCAAACAAGAAAATATAGTCATTTCCGCCTCTGTTTGCACTTAGCGTGTGTCGCCGTAAATAGAAAAGTTATTGATACAGAAATGAAGACTTTTCGAGTTTTCATTAGGGTGCGATTGGAGCAGTTAGAGCCCTTTTATTATCTGCTCGCCTCTAAATTGCCGAAAAGAAATTCCTCCCTAAGAAAAAAAGGGAACGGGGACAAAACCTTGTCCTCAACTTAGCTACCAATAGCGCAGCGTTATTTAAAAATCGAACACGATAAGAGCTGAAATGTTTTTATTTTTGTAGAAGGAACGAATTTATGTTCTTTTTAAAGTAAATATTGGCAGTTTACAATGACGACTGTGATAAGGAGGTTTTATTAGATTTGAGGACAGTTAGGTATCGGACGGTGCGTGCCTAATGTAGCATTCCATTTTCGGTAACGGTCAGCTGATAAGCAAACGATGTCATTATCGAACCTTAGTTTGTATCGGTTCCATTCCGATTCACGCTTTACGAGACGGATGACGTTTTTTGGGGGTTGATAAATTATTACTTGTTGACTGTGACATTTATAAAAATTAAATGAAAAAACTGCATTGTAACACTTTTCCTTATTGACTAAAAATGTATGAAAAGTACACAATTTTCCAATTTTAAACAAAGCATCTTCTTAGATAATCAGTCGGTTTTCATCGAGCTATACATTAGACGGGGCGAGCTCCCCCGCTGCTGATAAAGAATAGAGGGTATTAAACGATTACAAATGCTTCGCGGTTCAATAAACAACCCACTGGAGGATGGCGTTTTAGACGAATTACTTAACGTGTAGGTGCCGTGAGATTTTTGCAATTGAAAGATTTTCTTTTTTTTGATAATTTTTGAGTTTTTTTTGGTGATACTTTTAGCTTATAATTTCTGATTGATCCTGTGATTATATGTAGATTAAAGGTTCATTGGCGGGAAAAAATCAACATGTAAGTTTACAAATTATTGTATTTTATACTTTTGAAACAAAAAACTATGCTTTATTTTTAATTTTTCTATATCATAATGCAAAAATAAATATTATATTCATAGTAAGAAAAACTTGCTAAGAGGAAAAAAAAGTGCAAAAATGTCTCGTCTCTAAAACCCTGTGGCTATTCAATTACTTGCTTCATACGAGAGTGTATTGTCACAAAGTTACCTCACTAAACTACACGATAAAAAGTTTTACAGCCAAAGTTGTGAGGACGCGTGCTCCAAGCAAGGCGACCCGATAAGAGAACCTCCACTTATTTATGTAGCGGCATCCGAGAGACCACCGTTCACACTCACTTATCTACCCCCGCCTTTATTTCCGTACAACTTACCTTCTGTACACCTTTCCTTTCCCAACTCTACACCTTCATTTCCAAATCGAATCGATATTGATAACGCTTACGTAAGACCTCGTTTAATCCGATAAATAAAATAAATGTATCGAGAAAGAGGACAACGGGAACAATAAAATCGAAGCAGGGAATATTTAAAGCAGAATTTTTGAGCGGGAGAGATTCGTAAAGTTAAATGAGTTTGTTGCCACCGAGTAATCGCGCCTTTGTTGCGTCGCTGGATCTGATAACACTTCCAATACTCCCTGCCCGCTGGATTATAAGTTTTTTAATAAATACACTTTGCCTCGTGACTAAATTTCGAAGACTGAAGAGCAGTCCTATTTCATATTTATTTTAACAAACAAGCGCCCCTTTAAGTTAACTTTTTAAAATAAACATTAATAGAGAAATAAGGAACAAATCCAATAATCTTAAGTGTTCTGTGTTGAACATTCGAAGCCCTCGTGTTGGTTTTTTCACGACGATTTTTACACTTCCGTGTTTTCATAGATAAGCAAATACGGGGACGCGTGTGATGGATATTAAGGGCACACCTTACATCATTTGCGTTATTACGCGAGGGGGGCGGGGGGCAAGACGCGCTCCTTATATCTAGATGTTACACCCCCCTTAATATGCTAAAATCAAATTAGTTCCAAAGTGGAGTGATTCCCTCGCGATCGATCGCCATTCCCGATATTACGATCGAGGGTGGCTTTATTGGGACAGCATGCGTGTTTAATTAAACTGGATTTTTAAGTATTGTATAGAGACGTTATCTGAGTTGGTAACAAGTTACAAACGCCAATTTCCTGCGGGATTCTTGCGAGAGGTTATCGGATGGGGATCGGAGACGTCAGCGGTAAGTCGCGGGTTTCATTAGCGCGGGTCTTAGCAAATTAACACCCTTGTGACGAGACGACCAACTCTATACCTATACCTATATACATGTAGAACTCGCCCTCACATTATTGCCATTGTTAATGACTATTTGGAAACATTATTTCCGAGGAAACGTGGCTGTTTCTGGGGTACAGCGGTCTTGCAAAGTGACTGATTGATGATTTTACACAGCTTTAACCGTTTTAACACTTAGTTAACACTGTCGAGCGACATGTAGGTTTTAATAATAACTATAGACTAGTGACGTTCTAAAGTATCATTACATTACTTACTTGCTAAGATAATAAGGTTTTGTATCTACTATAACATCAATTTAATTCAAACTATGTAGCTTTTTCATAAACCAACCAAATGAAACATACACATACACTCACAAACTTCGTTATTTTAGTTGATTAGAAAAATACTGTTTATTACGTTTTATTGTAAGATTAATGTACTCAACTTGCTAAATCTTTATTTACAATAATAAAATATACAAACAAGGGATGAAAAACTAAACATACTACTTTTAACTACAACATAAAAAGGGGCACTTAGAAAATCTTTAGAAAAACTTGAGGATAATCTGAGTGCTCCAGCCCACTACCAGAGGGCAGCGTGCCCAGCATACTGGCCGCATTACCACGCTGGATGGCAATGCTGATACGTCGCGTTAACTCAGCTAAATCTTGTCTTCATCTATATTCTTTCCTCACAACCAGTCGATACAGACATTTACTCTTCTCCTTCAGAACCCAACACACACACTCACCTATACTACCTCCCACACTGTATTCGCAGTAGCCCCAGACAGAGGCCGGAGTAGACGTTGCGTTGACGTTTGACTAATGACAGATGCACTAATAGTTGTGTCGCATTCGCCGCGTCTCCCGCCATACATCATGCGAGGGTAATAGCATTATATCTGATAGACTCCTACCAGGGGAAAATATATTATAGTTGTTGTTGAGAGCCTTCTCTTTTAGGAGGCGGTTAAAAAGAAGCTGCAGGGAGAGCTTTTTTTATCGGTTACTGTTTTTAGTCGTATCTTGGCCATTTTATTTTGTCAAAATATATCTATAATTATATAGTACCATGTACATACATTATGCCACTGCCAGATTGATCGCCAAGAATAAATAGGTTTTAGCGTTAAGACCACCGAGTATGACGCAAATTTTAAGAAACTGCTTTGTAAATTGAGTATGTTTTGTTTCTTTGTGATTTTTTAAAGTGTTTATCTATCTATCTATCAAGCGTAAGCTTAGTATGGGGCTAGATGGCGCTGTGTGATATGTCCTTAGATATGTATTTATTATTTATTTATTATCTCGAGCAACTGTTGCAATCAGCCTTTGATGGGTACTCAAGAGAGACCAAATAAATTGACCTAATGATTGATAGTTTTTTTAAAGAGGTTGGATTGATAAAGTCTGGTCTTTAAATTTGTATGTCATTTGTTTTTTGTTGATATGAAAGTGAAACTTCTTTCTACTCTGCGACTGGACTTTAATTAGAAGTCTTTTAGTTATTTAGTCTCCGTACGAGGGTAATGGGGAGAAAACGTTTCTATCGCCCTCCGACGTGATAAGGTCAACAGTCGTTTGTCCGTCGGTTAGTTTTTTCAAATACCCACATTTTTCTAGCGAATTTATTGATAGAGCAGATAAAATGTGTGATGTCGTTTGTCAAATATTGGCCAGGAAATATGTTGGAAGATTTGTTGGCGTTGATTTACTTGAAAGTTTTATGTTACTCAAATAATTAGTTAACTTCTAAGTAATTAATTGATTGAATTATAGAAAAGCTACAACCAGGCAAAACACATTTAAAAATCCCACGTAAGTTGTTACAAAGTTTGTGTTTGTTTAACTTCATATATTTTATGGATTGTTACAGTGTAAGACTAGTTTTATTTACTTTATATTTTCGTACTTAACTATAATACAAAATGGCAGGAGTTATAAGATAAATGACCTGTGTCACACTGCCACTGAATGAACATAATCAAATGAAATAAATCAAGACCTTGTAACTTGAATTGATGATATGAATTATATAAATAACAGGACTGCCTTGGAATAACAAATTTAATGAATGTCAAATGCAAATCAAGCTTCTTAGACATAGGATATTTCTAAATCGTCCTTTTTTGCTTAATAGCAAATAAAATGAGCTAGTCGCGTGTCGGCGGTAGGCAGATCGTTTTCCCATTATAATTTTTTTAAAGCCAATGTGACAAGTAAAAAACTAACAACCCCAAAATAAAAATATTTAAGGTTTTACGCATTTATTGCATGATGTGAATAAGTAGTGTATTACTTTCATCATATTTTACGCAACTAAAAGATGCAAATCGATTCAATCTTTTCTCCCCAAGTATTTTGTAAAGTGTCATAGAGTGAGCGTGCACTTTCTAAGAGTGCTACGAGCTACTAGCTACGGCGTAGCGCTACAAGCTACAAGATTAATACATCGTAGAGGCCGTGTTGCTACTGCTACAATTTGTCTCTATAAATGTTGACTCAGCGGGACTTACTGCGACGGAAACAAAGTGAACAAACTATATCCATCCACTCCATACTAACTATACATTACACTGTGATATAATCCATACTAGCTATCACATATTCTGTGGCATTGTCTGCGGTCTCCGCGCGCGATTAGCCGCGCTGAATTTATTGTTTAATTCCAAAGGCGTTATTAATAACGTACGAGATGATTAAACGAATTTCGCGGCTTAGCTTTAAGACGCAGCTTTTGATTTATAGTGCGAAGGCTTAATACACGGTGTCGAGGCTCTGTTAGAAATGGGTTGTTAATATTTGATGGAATGTTTTACAGGTTGTTTTGCGTTGCGCAACGTGGATGAATAGGATTGATTAATTAATTAAAAGGTTTGAGATCAATAGTTAAGATGTCAAGGTCTATTCTTGAAAGCAGAGCTGCCATGGTATAGTTTAAAACTACAAGGATGTTTCCAACAACAAGATAAGCTGTAGTTTCAGTTTAATCGATTAACACTTATGTTAAGTGTAGAAACTTAGTTAATTATCCACGGATGAGCAAACGTGTTCGGAAACCGGACAACACGATACATCGACCGAGGCAGAGAGGGTCGTCTCACCAGACTCCGCTACGGAACGACACATCCGCAGCCAATTTGGACTTTCTCACCGGGTAATAAAGTTGGAACGCGACCATCAAAGATAAGGGTGGTTCCGCCGTTTCAGATACGAGGTCTTCGTAGATGATGGTGTGCTGACGTTCAAATATGTGCTTCAAGTTTTAGTGCATATTGTTGAGAATGCTTCAGTGGGGGCACAATAGTAGGAGATACAAGGGTTTATGCGTGTAAGATGATGCTTGTTTAGAACTGATATGATAAATCAGTTGGTAGAAACGGCTCACTCGAGGCATGGGGTGCGAATGTGAAACGTTAAACAATCTACCGTTAAATGAGCAAATTGAAATTTGGATGTCTGTTTGTGGTTTGAGTTATGGTGATGTTTAAATGGGGAGATATGTTAGGCGGTGGCAGGGAAATCAGACTATTTAAATGTCTTACTGTTCAGTACTAGAACTAATCACAATAGGTAAGTTAAATGGAAAGCTCTTCTTTTCTTCTTTTGCTCGTTTTGCAGACATTTATAGGCAGTAGTGACGGTGCTATACCATCTTTTCGTTATATTTTCTTCCGTGGGTCGGATGACACGTTAAGTTGTAGATCCTGGCTGTTTGTCTAGTACGGCAGTCGTTAAGCCATGGCAGAGGTCCTTAGGGTGGCTTGATTAACGCTCGACACCAGAGTTGACCACTCACATTCGATAAGAAGAAGAAGATCATCCGTTGACAGGAATGCTTGTTGGCTTCCCTCTGTCAAAAAAAGCAATGCAAAAAGCAATACATTCGGGTTTTTTTGCTTTGCTATCATATATATCAGTTTATTATTGTTATTCATGTTACTTTATTGTGGTATTCAAACATTACGCAACGAAATCCAACCAAACCAGTCCAAATCCCCGACTCATCTTCCATTGAGTCGCCCCTGACCGCCCACAGGGCTCTTTCTCTTCTTTCATTCTTCCTATTTAATAGGATTAAGCGTGCCGCGGCAGGTAAGTGTCTCTAATTAGTGTAAAAATCGGCGCCGACAAAAACTCGGACAATAGAACAGAAAAACTAGTAGTAATAGTGGCGCCTGAGCGGCGAACTTCAGAACTAAGCCATAGAATAAATAGTACAACACACAGGTGATTTATCGATTGATTCCGTTCCTGAATTGATTTCCAGAAGCTTAAGATGAAGATTTCTGACGAATCAGTGAATAGTAGTCATTAGGTGTTGTATTCCGTTAAACGTTTGATCGCCTCGTGGGAATAATTTTATGTGAGAATCCAGTAAAGATGCTGCTGGTCATGCAATTAAGATGGTATAAACTATATCTAGGAATCAATTCTAGTAATCATAGCTGAGATTAAGATATTAGATAAGCAGCGAAGACTTGCTGCTTATTATAGTCAGTAGTAGTAGATTTATTTGATTAATAAAATAAATGAATGAATAAAATAAAAGTTCTTTATTTTCAGGCAATAGACCCATATCAAATTACAAAATTACAAAATAAAATACAATGCACCAAAATACCGTATACTTATTTGACTGTTTAATATTGACTGTTTTAAAACAATGTGTAATTGTAGATTTTGTTTCAAAAACAGCATCGCATTTATTACTAAATATGGTCAAGCACTCTTTAAAGATGTGTTTATAAACTGTAAACTACGTAAAACCAGCACCCTACCCTATTATCTCATAAAACATCCACCCTCATAGTAAAAATCGATCATCTAAGTCAATAATTCACATAAAACATATCGAGTAACAGTAATCTTCGGAGTATTATTTGGAATCGGCTATAAAGGCCACAAAGGGACAGCATTGATTTATGTCCTCCGAATGATTCGGCCCTTAACCGGCGAAAGTGTTAACTTAACACCGAATAACTTGAACGTGTCTACACCTTATTACAAGCTATTTAAGGTTGAATTTGATATATTTTTTCCGAGGGCAAGCAATGACCATCGTAGCTGCGCGTAAATCATAACCAACGATGTATTGACAAGCATTGTATGGATGCCGTTATTAAAGACGAAAATTATGTTTGGGTTTTGCTACTGGTTTATTTAACCGGCAACATGTCAGTTTATTGTGTTAGGTTAAATCTAAATATCCGATGTGTTGGTTCATATAAATACTGTTTACACCGAAAACGTTACTTTCCTGTTATTTGTTTATAATATATAATTGACTTACATATGTGTAATATTACTAACTTTTATTTGACTTTCATACGAATCATGGTAACAAGTGTTAATTTAAATTTGGCATGTAGGTTTTAAGCAAAGAAGTACAAAATATAAAGGAAAAGAACATTCCGGCTTGGCATCCAACGATTTTTCATCAATTTGAGTGGTAGTTATTATAAGTTATTAAGAAAATAGTTGATTCCTCCTAGAACAGGTCTAAGACCCGCCCCCGAGACTTGTTTAACCTTTAATTAAGGGTCATTTTTCACATAAATCAAAGAGCACCGGTCGCAAGATTTATTACTATATTTGCGGATGGCTGTGGTCAATATTACAATAGAAATGAACAAAGAACTACCTGAGAAGTTTTACTTTTAGTGGCCGTGCCAAATTGTGATGAATTTATGCGTTGAATTTGCAAGGTGAAACCGAAAGTGCCAATTTTTTGTGGGCCGCAAAAGTGTGTATTGTAAATTATGAAAGTGGTTTGTGAAAGCGATGTTAGTAAGCTGTAAGGTGGAAAAAAATCTTAGCCAGCCGCAGCATAGCTAACGCATTTACACTGTGAGATTCTTGAAGGTGCGTGCGTATGTTCTATATCAGACCGTTATATAAAAGCAAATACGAGTTTTTTGATCTGTTAGCTGGTTGACGTTTATTCCTCTTTTATGTCGCGAGTTAGAAAGACTGTGAATTTTTGGTGTGAAGGCAGGATAGGGTCTTATCTCGATGTGACGCGAGTAAGGCCAAATAAACTAACAATAAAAATTGAACATTATCGGTGATAAACTATAAATAAATATGACAAACCTGGATTATATTATTCCATATAGATTATTACTATATAAAACCAGATTTCTACAGACAAAGTAAGGTACCTCGGTTCCCAAGCTATCATCATTACGGTGTATTACTCTGAATGTTTCAGTTACAGAACGTGATCTGCCGCACGCGATGTAAACCATTGTTTGGAGCTTCAGGTTTGTAGACAACATCATATTTTTGTAGAGTTTTTAAAATATACTTCACTGAAATGAATATTAAGAGTTTTTTTGCATTTTAATGTAAATCATTGTTTTTAAAGAATCAAAAACACGAAGAAAATTGGTGTGCCTCTAATTTTGCACTGTATAAAATATCAAGTCCACATTATTATTTCACATTTTAAATTATTACATTACCATACAATTTTCACCACTTTGGGATAGGAACAAAATAAATAATAATATCTACCGCAAGTTCAATATTATATTATTCTTATAAAACGACATATGCACCTATAGCGCACGTCCATCAAACATTCAACATTCAACATTCGTTCCAAATTGAGACAGTGCAGAAATAATAAGGCATTGTAATAAAGTATCAAAGAAATCGGGAGGAATCGGAATGATCGATCGAGCGACGCGAGCGACGCGTTGGTTTTAATTTCGAACATAGATGATATAACTCAGAGACACGTAACTGTTAAGACTAATACGTCACTAATATTATAAAGTTGAACGTTTAATATAATTACACCTACACGTTTGTCCGTTCGACAAAAAAATTGCTCAACCGATACTTGGTGTGGGGTTTGATTGGATCCTATCCTATGTAGAAAAACATAAGTTTCAATCCGGATCTACGCGAGTGATATCACGGGGCGACACTTATTTCAAAAAAATGTTGGCAACTATTACAATTTAATATTTTAGTTATACAATTCCTATTTTCTTAAGATAAAAGCAAAGTTTTCATTGACTTGGACTGGATGCTTCCATTGTCATGACGCATCCATACTGTTCACTGCCCAAGAATACGGACTATTCGGCATTAAGGTATCGTAATAATTATTAAGCACTGTAGCTGAACACTGACTGCGATATCACGAAAATTTCTATGACATAAAGAGTTAATAATAATATCAAGATCAGTAGTTTATTGTAGTTTACGTCGTTGATTTCGATCAGCAGCGTCGAGCCGGAGGCGTGGTTCGCGAACGATTTGTTTCATGTCCCTTCGACTGTGGCTGTCTTCCTGCCACAGATATAATGAACGATTTATTTAGCAAGGCGGCTTTTTGGTATTTTTACCTAGCGAAACATAGAAGTATGGTCAACAGTAAAATTCTAACATCCCGGTGAGTCTAGAGGTGGTGATCTATTTTTTATTCAAGAATGGCTCATGCTTGACTACAACTCTTCCTATGTTAGGTCTTTGATTTAGCAAGCGTGCTTAGAAGACATTGATTTAATCTCGATTTGAATTCTGATAATATTGTAGTTCAAAGGTATTCATAAAAACTAACAGTACGTATACCATTATGTCTGCATATTCAAATACCCTCCGACTGTCAGTGCAGCGCCCCGTCCGGCCGTGAACCGGTGGCGGCGCGGTGGTAATCCGTCACTGTCACCGGTATCGAGCCATGCACGCCTCTCAGGCTCCTCGATGCACGAGAATGCTGGCAGTATGAAACGTGGATGGGTGTTGCTGGAACTGGTATGGTATAGTTATAAAGTTTTTTTTAATTTATAATACAAAAAGCCTTATTTTCAAAGTTCTAGACTAATATTTAAACCACGTTTTATAATAGACGAATGATGTATAATAATATACTAACTGCAAGATTGCTTAGACTGCAGAAATGCAGAATATCGCGTCTGTAGTCAAACGTGAACCTTAACTTGTTACGAAACAAACAGCATCAAGCTTTTTTACGACGTATAGGGTCACGTTTTACTAACACACTGAATACTACAGGCTGAGTTATATTTAATACGTTTATCTAAAATGGGCCTATTTACAAGCTGCAACAAAATATCGTTCGTTCGTTTTATTATTTGCTAATTGATAAGCCATGCACCAAACGACGAGATGGAAAGCAATTTGCCTGGTTTTACAAGAAAAGTTAGTTTGTTTTTTATTTCAAATATAATATTATGGCAAAAATAATCTACTTTTCCGTCATAACATCCAATTATATGTAGGATTAATTACTAATTCTAGTTGCTCGCAGGCTGCAGTTTTAAGTTTACTGTAATAATTCCCCCATTATGCCAAATCCAGCTAGTAAATTTATGGCGGTACCTACTTACACAACTGTCTCCACGTCACTCGACGCTCGTCAAAGTTCCACTGATTTCTGAACTCGGATTTCCGGGTTTTTTAGTTCCATGAGAGAGACGTTATCTCTTTTCAAGATGCCTATTTTTAAACAGTTTCCTTTGACTACGATTTTCTTTGTTTTCTCCTAACTTTTGAATGGTTTCTTTTCGGCAATAGTGCTATATTTTTTGTCTTCACCGTCGCTTCTCATCGTGGTACAGTCAAACGCAAGCCCATATGATGTAAAATAAAATTGTTATGTCGTCGATTAACTCAGTAAGTAATGATTTTTTTGTACTTACATGTAACTATTTTCTTTTTTTTAACAAGGAATGTGTTTGCACTTGACCATAATTATTGTATTGAGTATCAAGTATACAAAACCTATGAATAAAATGTAATCTCCGCCTTATTAATAGTCTTATAGAAAATTCAATGTTTTGATGAAAGTCATTGAACCAATGTCTAAAAATAGCAGCACAATAGTGTTTAACCGATCACGTCAATCAGCGCTAAATAAAAAGATGCGAGACGTCTATCATCGACGGCCAATGAGTGTCGGAACCTATATATACGAGAATATATTGTACAGAGTTATTTAACAAATAGGCACACAGGTATTAATTATTTTAAACAAGATCAAATGAAACCTACATAGGTGTAAGGCTATGTAACCATAGCAGGCATCAGGGCCATATAAATATATCTCTAGTGCCTTTTTGATAAAGTTTTATATCTGTGCCATCATCGGACCCCATAAACTGTATTAGATCAAAGCTACAATTATTACAAACTCAACAGAGGCTCAGATACGTTGGTCCAATATGAAGCTCTATTACTTGTCTATGTATTTCGTTATCACACGTTGGAAACTATATGCAGTCCAAGCTACAAACCAAAACCTTCCAAACCTTACCTCTAGCTAAAACGCAAAAAATGGGCCTTAAAGCTATATTTGGCCGTAGCAATTGTTACCATCAGGCAAACTAGGGTCAATTACAAAATCGATTAAGTTAAAAAAATACGTTGTGTTGGTTCAGTGGATAAGTCGATTCTGTCAAATATCAAAACAGGTGCAATATCTGCATCATATGCATATGCACATGGTGAGTTGTTTTTTCACTTGTCACTTTGTACTCATACTTATATGTTTTTGGCTGTTTTTTGTAATTGATGCTGTCAATAAGGGTTTTTTATTCTTTATTCTAATTTTTATATGGATAAAATACAATGCCACAACACGTAGCTCTGTATAGTGTATAGAGTCAGTACAATGTCAGACCAAGTGTGAACAGTGAGGACCCCTGCAGCGCGCCGCGGGAGGCAGCTCCTGAGCTTTAATACACGCTTATACAAGCTTGGACCAGGGAGTGGTTGGTGATTTGCTCTGCTGTTTTCACGTGAAATTAGTGGTTTTGGTTTAAAAGATAGCTAACATAGAAGATTAGTTGGGTTGTTTTATGTTATGTGAGTGTGTAGATATAAGTAATACGTTTCGAATGTAGGTATCATTACACAAAATATATCTTTTTAAACTTTTGCCATGATAAAGCTTGTAGGAAAATAACAAGATGGGGATTTTATGCACTGTGCTTGTCTCATTCAAAAAGTGTGGCATTCAAAGATAAAAAATAAATTCTTTCCCTTGCTCTCAATTTAGCAGGAACAGCTGTTTAATTTGTCTAAAAATCTGTGAGTAAACATGATGTATCGGCGCGCGAGTTCTCACACTCGGACGGATGATGATGGATCATCTCTACGGTATTGTTCTCCGCGATACAACGTTTTGTTCCGTTGACAAATTCGGGCCAAGCGAGCTTTTTTGCGAGCCTATTATGATGTTTGCTTTGTTCATGAAATGACAGTTATGATAACTTTATATACCTTCTTGTACGTGCGTGACGTCACAGCCAGCCCCAACGGAAGACCAGCGCTGGTTGCTTCCATACAACCAGCATTATGCTGAGTTGGGGCTGTGTTGTGGCAGATTTTATGTTTGTTTTTTATGATTTTACTCCTGTATGTTTTTAAAATCTGTCACAATAAATGTTTTCTTTCTTTCTTTTATATAATGCCGTATTGAGGGTTATTAAAAATGTCTTTGGACGCCATGTTTTATTAATAACAATAAAGTTATTTGCGTATACCTAAAAATGTGCAACCAAAGTAACAAATTGTATCAAGTACCTATCTATAAGATGAGACAATAAGTATTTGTTCTTTTGATGACATTGTCACATGTTCCCAAGCCATGTCTTGGCAGACTTGTCAGCATATACAATGTATGTTCTAAAACGTTCTCACTTATAATTTGTGGTTACAGAGCATGTCGAGTACCTACTCCGTTACGTTACACGGCACGTTGGCAGCGGCTGCCTGTGCGCAGCCAAACGTACATACATACATACATACACGCATGCAGCTGTAAGTTTGTATGTGTGTTAGACTACTCCCACACACTGCGACAACAGTTACAGACACAAAACGTCGTCGCGGCACACAATTCAATATATTTCGGAGTAATTTGATGTTCATTAAAGAAACTCTGGGACCGTGAACCAGAACACAATGGTTGAATGGCCATTTGTTGTTGCCGTTGAAAGGCACAATAATAATTCCGAAGCAGTTACTCACGCGGCAGTTAGGCGCACTTACGAAACCAAAATGTCGACGTTTTTGATGGAGCAGCCGAGTTCTCATTGGTCAGGTTGCGATGGCGTGACCCGATAAGCGCCCGGAGCTGTGTCGAAAATATTAGCGGCGATAATCAGAAGCTAGGTTACAGAGTGACTCACCTTGCTGGCTGCTCTTTCTTGTGGTCTTTTTCTCCTTCATCCAGGGGTACTCGGGCACGTTGAGGCCGCCGCCGGGCGAGGGCAGGTCGGGCCCGTACCCCGGCGGGGTGTGCTGCGGGGACAGCTCGCCGGCGCCCAGCTGCGGCAGCGCCGTCATGAACTCCGCCATGGAGGGTTGGCTGTTGATGAAGCCGGTCTCGGTGCAGGGGTCCAGCATGGGGTGCGGCGCTCCGGCCGCCGTCACGGCCGCCAGCCAGAACCCGTTCCCGTGCTCCATGCGCGGGTGCTCCGCCCCCGGCGCCGGGCCCGCGGGTGGCGTGTGGCGCGCCTTGACGGCGAACTCCTCCTCCATGTCATCGCGCACACCCATGAGTCTCGCGGGCTGCTTGCCTCTCAGAGGGAACTCTTCGCATTTTATCTTGCGCACCAGCGGGTTATTGTCCAGCGGCAAGGCGGCGGTGTTGCATATCTCTTGCATCGCTGCCGGTCTCTCGCCGCCCGCTCATTCACGTGACGACTGTGGTCCCCTCTTCGTAGTGATCGTTAGCATCTTCGCTTGGGCATTGTTATACTATAAAATATGCAGGTTTCGCGGTTCTGGTATCTTGTAGTTGTTGATCACCGATGGGTCATTGTCTCTGGAAAAGAAAACAGTTGACAGATTAACCTGTTTCATTATTGTTGTTACATTTTTTTTTGTAGAAAACAAGAGTTTATAAGTTGCAAAAATAAACTCAATTTCTAAATCAGTCAAGTTACACAGATCAAAACATAATTCGGCAGTGCAGTAAAAATAGAGTAGGCGCCAAATTAAACGTCGCAGAGAAGACTGGTGCTGTTATTTCGCAATTATTATTTGGGTGTCGACATTACAGCACTAGTGGGATAATTTGCACGTTACGTGGTGATGAGTCGGGTGTAATGAGCACACCAAATTGTTTATTGTAATTTAGCCTCCGACATGAACTGCGTTGTACGTGACTGCCACTTAGCGAGCTGTCACAATTGTCATGAACTCTACTTAGCTGTGTTGAATGAGGACTTTTCGTGTCGCGTCGACACGACTATCATTCTAGACTTTTTATGATAAAATGACGTTTGTATAATATTTTCATATATACAAAATGCAGTTCAGTTGAATAGGTTGGGCACGATTCAAATAAAATTGCATCACATGTCGTCCTACTTATGGAAAGTAGCTCCGACCCCTCCCATTCCCTTCGAAATAAGTGTGTGTGAGGTTACGGCCGCGGTTGTAAAACATTAGTTCCATTGCCCGCAACTGGTGGACGCAACATATGCATGCGTTTAAACCCCCTTTCAGACGAAAACTCGAAAACGTTCGCGTTACCGCTTTCGATGACGACTCCACGCTGGCTGAATGTCAATTAAAATTCAAACCACGTTCGAAATACGATTTTTTCCGCTGGAATTTGCGGCGCGTCGCGAGAAATGGCGGGAACGCGGCTTTTTGTATTATTTTATTTTTTCAAAATGGAAACGGCTGGCGGTTAAACCTATTTTAATGTGTATGGGTTGGTCTGTGTTTTGAATTAAAATGCTGTCTACGGGAGTGTGCAGCGGATGGACAATGAAATGTAATTTCCTTTTGAAGAGTGCCTGTCTGATAGAAGCGATTGTATGCAGTGTGACCAGGATTTTTCTGCCTACTATACGCTCAATAAATTACCACATACAATACTCATTTCTCTCTGAATAACCGGGAAAAATATATTTAGTCACACCAAAAGGAAACATCATTGCTCCTACAAACACAACACAAGCCACAAATCCACATATCACTCAAATCCGCAAGATGTGACTTTTCCTCGCTCCGTAAAATGTTTCGTAAACAACTCCACAATATCTAAATTTTACGCTCCTTACTACGCACCTCTAAGCTTTCTACTTGTTTTCTAAATAAAATAAAAATCCCTGTGAAGGGGCTCACAGCAGGGCTCCGGTTTTCCGCCGCGTTTCATCCCGGCCCTCAAGGGAGCACCCCTTAAAAACGCATAAAACCTCAAACGGCCTACTTATGAATTTGTTTATGGCCCTATTTTTAGGAGACGCTTCGAGCTTAGGAAATAACAATATTCCTAATTTAATGCTCTTAAACCTTTATTGATATGAGTGGAATAAAACTTATAGAGTATATATGGTTGAGACCTGATGTAAAATATATATCAAATCATTTATTATTGTATTGGGGCTACACTTCTGAATGTATATCATAGACTTACCTTAAATGTCATAAAAAACCAGAAAAGAAGTAGTAAATATAACATAATACGGTCACTAACAAAGATATTAGGTAGGTGAATGGGTTTTTAGAAGTTTCATAAAAAATTGTCACAACCGTTATGTAGATGTAGTATGTATTTATAACCAGCTGGAATTGGAAGGCTTTTAATAAGATCCTTCACATAATCTCTTTAGCTCTATTGATACTCATCATGCTGGTCGCATTAACACTAGTTATATGACATTGCCAACTTGGTACTTAGTTGTATAACTGTTTGCTTTGATTGCCCAAAACCTCTGCAGAAGCAAAGAATGAAATAATTTGTGTGGTCACAATGGACCTTGACACAAGAATTAAAAGGCCTTGGCCCAAAGTGACACAATAATCATTATAAAGCGTCTTCTTTTTAAGGCATTTTATGTGTGTTGCGGCCTAAATTAACACATTGGGCAACGACCATGTTATGTGCTAACTTGATCACTTCAATTTTAAGTAGATAAATAGATAGATATGTTTTATTAACATATAGATTTACAACTAACTTATTACAATGATAATAAGTGTTGGCATCGGTCATGTCTCGTCAAAAAAATTACTAATTAAAATTACAATAAAATAAAATTAAACTTATAGTTATTTTAGCTGTATAGGGGCTAGATTAGATAGTCAATTTACAATAAGAATCACAATGTATAAACTTATATGTCCTTAACCCATTAATGGCCGCTGTACTCGCTTAAGTACAGTTGTTTTTTTTCTTCCATGATGCTTGATTTTTAAATAATAAATAAGTTGGTCCAAACAGATTGCAAACAATTCTATCCTATAGTAATTTTAAAAAAGGTTGTATTCTATGAAACACTACAAGTTTTAGTTACTTGAAGTTTTGTTACGGAATAACTATAAGTATAACTGCGTAATGGAATGTGTACTACCTATTACACATGTTATTAACAATTTATCAATAATTTCATTTATTTAGTCACATATCCTACTATATTTATGAGTGTGTACTACAATTGCAACTATGTCTTGCTTTGATAGATTTTTTATTACACAGTTAGATCAGACACAAGGATTACCGGAAACGTTATAAAGATAAAAGATAAAGAATCTTTATTGATAATGTAAAGTTGCAACATAGGTATAAGTACTAATATCATAAAATATGCTACACAAATTACAATATCTCGTCAAATTGAATTTATAACATTTAGTTTTAATAAAATTTAAGAAATTATTACAATGTCAATTTTATTAGTAACATAATTATTTTTTTGTTATTAAAATCATGTCAAACATAATAATAGGTATGTATGTGTATATAATCATACAATATGTCAACTTAAATAAATCTAGGTACCTACTGTCACTTACGATTATAAGATTACGAAAGTTCTGTGGTATCATATCGTGTACATTCGGCCTACTCGATGTTGTCCACAATTTCTCAAGCAAGCAGGGAGCCCTATTATCGTCAATTTATGCGTGTACAAGTAAATAAGTTCTGCGTGTTATACAGGCGGGCCCGAGTAGTGGTTAGGGCCCAATTTGCCCGCCATAACGATTTCCTCTTCGGGGAATTGAATGGCGTGAGCCCTGGACGTGACACGCCCACTCTACTGTTTGTGTGTGTGTATTTGTATGTCTGTGAGGTGGTCTTTGTTACATAGGTCTGTGTTCAGAGAATGGTATAGATTGTATATCTTTAATTCTTCATTCTATGGGATCCCTGTCATTTTCTATCGATACAGTCAATAACAAGTACTAAACGAAAATCACTATAAGTGCCATTGTGGCTTCCGTTTAACTTGCATTCATCAAATAAATTACATGAGTAAAATAAATAGGAAAGAATTCCAAGAAAAATATTATAACTTTAATTAATAATAAGCTAAAATAGAAGCTTCAAATTAGGTTTTAAATGAACAATTTATTTGCTTGAAAAATGCATAGGAAATACCGTACAATTCTGTACTTACAATTGAATTAAATTTAATAGAGCCATATTATTACTAACTTCACTTACATACGTAGAATTAGTTTAAACTTTATTTTCTACCCACAGTCACACAGAACAGGTACAATGATACGATCGCTATGAGTTCAGAGTTATTTCGTGATTGCTCGCGACTCACGCAACGGGGCAAACACGCAGGCAATCACACAAGTATGTAGGCACAGATGTAGGTTGCTATGTAGGTATGTATGTACATATGTATGCACATCTTAGCCGCAAATTGACTACATCTTGTTTCTGGGACATGTTTAATGTGGCTACTCATACGTTTCGGATGTTAGCTTTTATGAAAGCATTGAATTGAACTTCATGAAAACGGTTGACATTTAAGTCTAGGTAAGAAAGTTACAGTATAACAGAAATTTTGATCAATGATTTTATTAGTATTTTGTTGTTATGATGTTTTTGGTATTTGAACTCATGCCCTTAGTTTAGTGGAGAAAGTTTATAATATATATTGTTATGCCTGGAAGAGATCATTCAAGGTGATAAGGCCGCCCACTTGTACATTTATTTTTAGTTTAAGTCCTTTTATTGTTTTTTATTTATTTTGGTGTGCAATATAGATATATTGTATTGTTGTATTGTTGTATTGTATTCGGAATAAAAAATAGGAAATCATCAATTATATACATAAACATCGTACAAACTTTTACGTTTACCATTTTTTTTTCAACACAAATATGCTCAAATCTCTCCCATAAATTAAAACACGGTTCAATCCAGCTCCTAAATCATCACAACTCCACCAAATTCAATATGTAACGTATATCAGGCCAATATGGCGGTAATAAATAAACTTTACAAGGGTTTTCAGTGACAAAGTGCGGGCGGCTTGCGTAGCGGAAAGTATACATCATAATTTTGCTCGTAAACGTCTACGGTACATCACTAGTGCTGTGATTTGTGATGGATCGGGTAGGGAAGATTTGATAGCAATGTTTGATGCTAGTTTGACCGGCAGTCGGTAAACTGAAGTATTTCTTGCAGGAAAATATTTCATGATGAACATGCAGCGAAAAAACAACACAAATTTCAAAACCAAAGATTAGTTAACATTCTAATCTGAAATATATGTCTACTATAGCAATGCAACATTACGATTATTCTGCCTAAAAAAACGTAAGCTCTCTTTTCTCGTAGTAAGAATGTATAGCTAACCTACTTGGATTATGAAATTCTAAATATTTGTTCACAATTTATGTGTTGTAGTAACTAGTAGTAGTTTTGGCTCAGACTTCACAGGTAAGATTTTTAATACCTGTGGTTAAGCTATAAAGTAACTTTAAGTTGCTCTGATGAATTAATTCTTTCATTCAATATGTTTAGGACACAGATTATATTTTTAGCTATAGGTATCTAGAACATACTTCAAGATAAATATTGTAGCCTTCTTTATATTTTATTTATGTATAAATTACCTAGGTTTTAGTTTCTAGTTTGTATTTAGTTTAGATAGCTTTGAATTGTTTGATGTTATTTTATTAAATAGGTAAATATAATTAATGAATTTATTACAACTTGGTATGATATACATATTTTTAATAAATCACAGAAATTTCAACAGATAAATATATGAATTAATCAAGTACTTAGGTACACACAAAATATTCATTTGCAGCAACATTGTACTCAAGTGCATTAGTAAAGGGTTCGGAGACAATCTGCCATCGACTGGTGATGGATCACACAGAGGGTGCGAGTTCTCTTCAGTAACCAACTCTTTACTTACCTATAGTAAGTAAAACTAGGGGTGAGATTTTAGGATTTTGGGTTTTTTTATCTTAATATATAAAACTCAAAGGTGACCGACTGACTGACTGATATAGTGATCTATCAACGCACAGCCCAAAGTATTGGACGGATTGGGCTGAAATATGAAATGAAGGTAGATGTTATGACGTAGGCATCCGCTAAGAAAGGATTTATGGAAATATAAGGGATGCAAGTTTTACTTCTTAATGCGAGTGAAGCCGCGAGCACCTACTAGTTCGATCCAATTTCTGAAAAGTGTTTAAATATTGTAGGATGTTTAATATAACTTGTTTTAAGAGTTAATCTACCATCGAGGATATAAGTGCTCTTAAATTACTAACTTTTTACTTACCAAATTTTTGGAATTTAAGAAATTTTTGGCATATTTAATTCATTTGTAACCGTGGGATGACAAAATAGCAGCAATTTATCTACCTAAGAGTAAGAGGTATGTGCAGTTTTTTTACCTATTCAACATTAATCAATTCACAATTTCAATCATAAATTTTGTACTTGTGGCACAAGGGTTAATTTTCTCCTGGATCTTAGGTAATAGTAAGCCATGTGAAATTTAAAATTGGCATTAAAAGTATAGCACGGTAAAAGTGTCCCCCTAATCCTAATGTACAGTGCTCTTCTCTTTGTATCTTAGTATTAGGACCTAACAAATGGAACACACCACATACCTATAAATTACTTCTGACTGTATTAAAAAAGCAGAGGTTTCAGGAACAGTCTACTAAGTTTGTGGAAAATATATCCACAAATAGCATCTACTCACAATATACTCACATAACTGAGCCAATGAATAAAGTTTTATTTTAATTTATATTTACCTAATAATCAAAAAACAAAAAGGAAAGAGCAGAACTAGAATTTATAACCTTATTGTTCTGTCTGGCGTAAAATAGTTTACAAAACAGCTACTTTTGCCTCCTTAACATCCGACATCATTTGTATTCAAAACACGACATAGACTGTGGTTATAGTTCCGTGATAGTTTATATAGAGTATGTGTGGTAACAGCGGATAAAGAACAGAACTTGAATTGGAAAATAACAGATTCGAGTGGTAAATGAACAACTTATAGACTCTGAAATATTCACAGAAAGCCATAGAGACTGAAACACAGCACTAGCGATAATACGGTACCAAATATGTTACTCTATGGTTAAAATAAACACAACGGTAGGTATATGCCTGTACCTACATATAACTGTACAATAGGGATAAAGAATACAATGAAAAACTACTTACAGTCTTTGAATATTCACAGAAAGTCACAGAAATTGAATATACCACAACACTGGCAAGAAAATGGTACAAAATATGCTGCTAATAATAATGAACACAATGAACACAACGAACAACGGTACATGTCTGTATAATCGTGTATTATATCTAAACAAAACAGTCTCTAAACTCATGTATTCAAAACACGACACAGGCAGTGGTTTTATGTACCCAGTTTATACCGAGTATGTGCTAGGCGGTAGGCTGCGACGGCGCGCCGGATGGGCGTGTCCGAGCGCGGAGGGCGGGCTTTCTAATATGTACTGCATGAATATTGAAACTCGCGGCTGATTCTTGCCGATATTATCTGTGATATCGATAGGGTGATTAATAGATAAGGTATGCTAAATAAATTCTATGCCTAGGTTGAGACGAGACGATACGACAATCCGCAACTTATTTAGAGACTAGGTAGATGGTGTTGAAACGGTAATAGCGTTTTATGACATTACTTCGCCTCTTGCAGTTAACTACTATAACCGTTAAATACTTCAGAAGACCACAAAAAGAGTATGACGATGAAGAAAAAATCATACATCAAAAAATCAATCATCAAATTTCATCTACAGATAGAGTTATAGCAACACGGTAAGTAAAGTTAAAAATTTAACTTAACCGATTCAAATCCCAGGCTACACTTTGTATTTAGCATAAACATGATTTTATGATACATATCTTATAGATAGTCTTATAAAGTCTTATGAATTATCCACCTGTACAAAACAAAGTTCTAATCTACACAAGAAATTGAAACTAGCTAACTTAGATTTAGCATACATTTTTATTAAAATGGAAGTCTTTATTGCCTAAATGTAAAACAACACTTCGGTTGACAAAATAATTCTTATATTGTTAAAGAACATTGGAAAAGTTTATCAGGTTGAATTTCTTTTATTATAGTAATCATTAAAATCTTGGTAATCCTGATAATAATTACTGATAAGATAGAGATAATAAATGGAGAACAAAGTGCATATGCGCATGATTCATCATGGTTTTACCAAAATATTAGATGCGATAAGATTATTTTTTATTGAGTCATGCAGACGCAGGGACCTAGGGACGGAGTAATTCGATACCTTTTCTTTTGTGAAGGATTGTATAGATTGTAAATAATATCCATGCAATGCTTAACCCGTTTCTACATTATATTTACCTACCTATGTTTCTTGCGTACTTTGTTATGATGATACAAATTGATACAAATTTGCTTTGGAATTAGAAACTTATTAACTAAAACTTGTTTTGACTAAGTATGTTATTTTAATCTATGTAGATATAAATCAAATATTTTTTTGTAGGTACATATGTAATTTAATTTAAATACTTAATCAGTAAATTATAGTGTACCTACTAGTTTCCTACTGATAGCTTTTTGTGTATACTTTTGTTTTTGTTTTTTAAAAAGCTCAATAAATGCATACGTAGCTTATTTTAACTTGTATTTTTAGTAACTAGTGATAAAAGTAATAAGCTTAAAATATAAATAATGTATGTATAAATCTTACCATGTGAACACTTCTATTTATAATCCACCTAGATTATTGTATAGTTCCAGATTATCTACAGCAACAGTATAAAAATGAACACATCAAAACAAAGTCACAATCCACTTTAGTCCGATTTTCTTTTTCAGTCAAACTTGTCACATCACTTCACTTACACTTCTAGCAATATTGATTACTTAAAAATAAGCCCATGATCATTATCACAAGTTTATTATCATAACACTAGGCACCAGGTACAGTCAGCAAAAAATATCAATAGAATTTTTTTTATCAGTTCTTCTATCGGAATGTCAATGTGGCGTGGCGACTGTCAACTGTCTACTAAACGAATCGTCACTATTCCCCGGCCGCCATGCCCACTTCCATGAGAACACAGCGAGGACAAAAGACTTAACTCACAACTTTAACAAAATTATTCTCGCAACTACACCGTCCACACAAGATGCAGATTCCCACGCCTCCTCCAATGACACATACGCCACGAGCTCCAACTACCAACTCTACAAAATAAATTCTCTTCACTCCTCACACAACAGCCGTCCCTAATATTTGGTCTCTTTTTTTTGACGTTTGTAACTAAACTTTTACATTAACATTTTTTAGGGTCAAAATTTTAGTGTTTTCAGGGCTGTGATTAATTTGTGATTAAGACTTCATAAAAGTATTTTGAAAATTTCCAGAATTTGGAAACTTGAGTTGTAGCAACACGCGGAGCTGTCCTAGTAGCGCCGTCTCATTTACTCCTGCGTTTCTTGTTGTTTCACGTCCCGCGATTGGGCCAATAGCGTTTACGGAGCATCCCACCTTACGGCATATACACTCTTGCGGAATATTGTGCTCTATCGCTTGTAAATAAAGTTTAACTTTTGAACATTTAAATCGAAGTTACCGGCGTTTGTCACGCTAGAGTTCTAATTTTAAATCAAGTGTAGGCGGAGCTCTAGTGTTCGAGCTTTTATATTGAAAAACAAAATGTCTTTAACGAAAACCTGTTTTGAGAAACTTAAGCCTTTTATGCACGGAAGTTTAAAGTTTAGCGTCGACAGCGACATAGAACCTTTTGCGTCCGGCGTCGGTTCGAGCTGGTCTCGATGAAATAAAGTAAAAAACTTTAGTAACCGGCTTGTCGGCATTTTCCTTTTGTTTGATTTTTGTTTCGTGAACGGGACATCGCATGCGAAATGCAACGCAACAGTATGGCGGCCGCGACACCACGTACTCATATTTACCTAATGTTTGCCCTGGATTACTGGGGAGCTTTAAATTATACTCCTTTGTTACTGGGAAAATATTTTACTATTAAGTTACCTTGATACACCAACCAATATTATAATGATAAAACCCTTTCAGGTGATTTCATTGTTATGACTAGATAGGAAGTCTGTTTTTGTTTTACATTGCTTCCAAAAGCAATTAAAATTACGTAAGTCAAGGGTCTTAACACACTACATCTATCCCAGCTTCTTCTGAACTCGATACGTTGTCGGTCAAGGCCAAGGTCATTACGGTGGGTGACTGCCTTAATTATACCTTTTGGTACGTATTTAATACGTTTTCTTTTTCGAGCACTACAGACTTTAGTTTTCTAGTATGTTTTATGCGTATGCCTACCAGACAGATGAAGCCAGAGAAAAAGTGGGTAAAAAAAGATTATTATAGATAAATTTACATGACTTTAACTATATGTCTTGTCTTATCTGCTTCTGTATCAAAAATATTTTAATTCGTACGGCTATTTCATCACGCAAAATAGACAAAGCATATATGTACCTACTGACGTTTTGGTCGACTGTTCTCAACTAAACTAACTCAGTAGGTCGGATGACACGTTAAATTGTAGGTCCCGGCTGTTTGTATAGTACGGCAGTCGTTAAGTCATGTCAGAAGCCCTTAGGGCGGCTTGATAGACTCTCGACACCAGAGTTGGCCACTCTCATTCAAAAAGAAGAACTAAACTAACTTATTTGTAAGAAATTTATTTGTGTAATAAAAGTAATCATCAACGTCAAGAGGACTGATGCTGAATTGGAGTCCTTCTGAATGTCAACTCTTTTTTTATGTAAACTATTGCTGTGCACTATGCACTTTTAAATCAAAATCCTTGTGAACTTCTTTCGTTACTTATTGTTTGTCACGAAAATCCATAGATACGTACAATAGTCTCACAATCTCAATCAATCGAGCACATCTCTCTATCATTAATAAAGGCATAAAGGTGTGAGTCCACTGCGGCGAAGTCATTAGGTTGTCGGTCAAGGCCTGGGTCGCGGTGGGTGGTCGCCCTAATTACCGCGTTTAGGATGTCTTCCGCCGCGGGAAGGATTTGTTTTGGTACTGGAGATGGTGTGTGAAAGAATTTTTTATACGTAGGTAAAGTCTAAAGTGTTTGTACATGTATATTATATGCGTATCATCAGGCAAACTATGATCAAGAACAAACCATAATAGTTAAACAAGACGCTTAAGGAAAAAAATCCTATGAAGAGTCACGACTAGCAGATATCCTATACCACTTACAATCTAGCCCTGGTATATTATATTACGTTATATTACAATATTTGTGCGTTCGTCTGTATGTTTGATACTTCTTCAAGCTCAAACGGTTGAACCGGTTTAGATAAAATTTGGTATGGATATAGGTTTGACTTTGGATAAACACAGGGCCTTCTTTATTTGTATCCCAGATTAATATGGATAACACAGCATGTCACCGCTAGAGAAACGGAGGAGTAGGAAGACACTCGAATTATGAAAAAGAGGAAGTGAAGAGTTTGAACAAACTGCTTTGTTCTGAATACTGATAACATAATTTTGTTTATATTGTGTTTACTTATTTTGTCAAATCCTAAACTATCTATTCGATTGAAAACATCATACATGGTGAAATAATTAACAGTAAATTTACTTTGCTTGTACGGCTGGCCAAGCAGCTCGCATCACCATAAATAAATAAATATATAAATAAATAAATACATAAATGGCTCACGCCATAAAATTAACTTTAATACCCACTTGTAGCCTCCAACCAGCTCTGTTGAATATTCAAGACGACTTAAAAGGAATAATTAAATATGGCTAAAACTTATTTACGTATTCCACGAAGCAGCGATCTGCGGCCATCAGCTACAAAAGCTGTTTTATCCATTACGAGCAGAGTGGCGAATAAAAGAATACACGCCACAGTGGCGGAATAACAACGAACTTAAATAACCTACGATATTTTGTCTGAACCCTGCGAGAAAGTGCTTTCAACTCTTCGTGGGATGCTCACTGTTTTAGCGCATGATGAATCATAGATAAGATGATAAACAAGGTTCTATTTTTATGAAACAAAACACTGAGTGGCCTGGCATCCTTCAATATTCTTTGGTTACTTGGAAGATTTCATGTTCAGCTGTAACTGTAGGTGCCGAGTGTAAAATCTAATAAAATCTATCCTCTATATTTCTGATTATTGATATTTATGTTCACTAATTAACCCCTACTCAAACCAACTCTATTCTTTTATGTAAAAAATATTCAAAAGCTAGAAAAAATAGGCGCTGTATGTACAATAGATTTATGATTTTCTATACATTAGCAAATACCGCGTAAGTGAAAAAAGGCGTTAATTTCTTCGTAATTACGAGCGGTTTGAAAACAATCGCAGACGTAGATTAATGTTTGTATCGCGATGTAATTAATGTATATCAACTGCTAATATACTGTAATTATTGTCAAGATGTAAAGATAAGTCTTTGCAGGAAAGGAATATTTTTACCGCATGTTAGACTTACGCAAAGTAATGGGAAACCTTTTCTAGCTTGAAAAGTTGCGTTTAGTTATTGAAATTTTTACTGTCGTCGTCGTACCATCGGGCTTGGGCATAAACAAGTCCGTTAACCCGGCTTAAGGGATAATAGGGCCACATTCTCTATTATCCACTTAAGCTATTCTCCTCTGGCGCGTTCATGTCGCGGGGGTGAGCATCACTTCTTTCAGTAGGCCGGAAGATGTTGGTGGCGAAGTTCAGAAGGGGGACCCAGTACCGTGGGGTATATCACGGCCCCCTGCCTAGGGTTACAGGTGAAGACCTTAACGGTGGTGAAGGCGAAGAGTTCAAAAACGAAATTCGGCAGAATCAGCGAATGAGGCGAGCCTAGTCATAAAGGCGTGGTTATTATGACCTGGGGTTGGAAGCAGCGGCTCCAGTACTTGCATAAGGACAAAACTACAGTAGTTTAAAGGGCTTATGTGAGACATTTGTGGGCGCAGCCGACTTAATCGGCACGACGGTCACAGTACTGCTATGATGGAAGGCAACGGGATACCACCATCATTATAGTTCCCTAGTAGTCAGCAAAATGAACAGTACAAGGAAGGATATGGCCCCGAGTCTCCGGCGTCCCTTAAATGGGACAGGGGTGCTAAGAATCCCCGGAGGAGGACTTAATAAAAGGAGAAAGATAAGAATAGCGACATGGAATGTTAGAGGAATGAAACAACCTGGAAAACTTCCTAACATAACAAAGGAGATGGAACGACTGCAACTGGACATTATAGGAGTTACAGATACAAAATGGCCTGGTCAAGATATACAACATACTGCCGAAGGAAAAGTCCTATATTACTCAGGCGGAAACCAGCATTTTGAACAATACGGAGTAGGGATTCTCATGGGTAAAGAAACATCCAACTCTGTGACAAACTTTTTGCCCTTGTCAAACCGCGCCATGCTTATTCAGTTTAGTGCATATCCAGTTAACATGAATTTAATAGTAGTTTATGCTCCCACTTCAGACAGTTCACTGGTTGAGGTGGAAGAATTTTATGGTCAAGTAGACACTCTTTTGAATTGCACTAAAAAACACGAAATTAATATAATTATGGGTGATCTGAACGCAAAAGTGGGGTCGACGGCAGTACCAGGAGTTACTGGTTTGTACGGTCTGGGTACGAGAAATGATAGAGGTGATCTTTTAGTAGAATTTTGTCAAGACAAGGAATTTACCATTACAAATACATTATTTAAGTTACACCCTCGGCGCTTGTACACTTGGACGTCACCAAAACACAAACCAGGTCATATTATACGGAATCAGATAGATTACATTATCGTCAATCAGCGGTTCCGAAACTCAATCAAAAACGCTGTTACATACCCGGGTGCCGACATTAAGTCAGATCACAATCCTGTAGTTGTGACTATGCAATGCCAATTGAAACGTACACAGAAAGGTCCGAAAAAGATTGCTATAGATACTAGGAAGATGAAGGAACATGCAACTAGAGCAGCAGTTTCTAATTCTATAAATCAGTGGGCGGAACAAGAGCTAAATCAGACAACGTCACCTCTGGAGTTGTGGTCAAGCTTGAAGCAAAAGGTTGGCGACATCTGCCATACTTTGTTGGTGCCAAATCAACAGGTGAAGAAACAACAATGGATGACAGATGAAATTCTGGATTTAATGGAAAAACGCAGAGCCTTTAAGAATACAAATTCCAGTAAATACAGCGAGTTGGACAAGCTTATACAACGGAAAATAATTCATGCTAGGGACAGTTTTTACAAGGACAAGTGTGATCGCATGGAACGTCTGCTTCATAATCATGACAGCTTTAATCTGCATAAGGAGGTTAAGGAGTTGGCGGGTCTGAATAAAAAGCCTAACTTCAATATACTGTGTGATGATCATGGCAATTTCCTCATTGATATGGATAGCAAAAAGCGTACATGGAGCATATACATAGAGCAAATGTTTGCAGATACTACAAGAAGTCTCAGTGGTTTATCCACGAGTGATACTGGACCACCCATTATATCATCAGAAGTGAAGCATGCATTAAGAGCAGCCAAAGCGGGAAAGGCACTGGGGCCGGATAATATACCCGTCGAAGTTCTCAAGCTGTTGGAAGACGGATATGTAGATGCTCTTACACGTCTATTTAATGAGGTCTATAACTCGGGAACTCTCCCTGATGACTGGCTCAGATCTACGTTTATTACTCTACCGAAAAAGGCTCATGCCAAAAAGTGTTCGGAGTATCGTACGATAAGTCTGATGAGCCATGTACTCAAGGTATTCCTGGCTATCATCCACAACAGGATACGACCACAAAGTGATGACCAACTTGGGGAGAGTCAATTCGGTTTTCGTTCTGGTATGGGTACGCGTGAGGCACTATTTGCTTTGAATGTTTTGGTGCAGAAGTGCAGGGATATGCAGACTGACGTCATTCTTTGTTTCATCGATTATGAAAAAGCGTTTGATCGCGTTAAGCACGATATCCTGTTGCAACGCTTGATCGACGTAGGCTTAGATGGCAAGGACATCAGGATTATAAAAAATCTGTACTGGAACCAAAGAGCTACAATCCGCGTAGAGAATACAGAAACGGATTCCCTTGAGATTCGCCGTGGCGTTAGACAAGGATGTATCTTGTCACCCCTGTTGTTCAACTTGTACTCGGAAGCTATAATATCTGAAGCGTTGGAGGGGCTAGATTTTGGTGTCAAAGTAAACGGAAAGGTAGTTAATAATCTGCGGTACGCCGATGATACCGTACTCATAGCGTCATCCGAAGGAGACCTACAGAAATTACTGGACAGGGTACACGAGTGCAGTTTGAAAGCAGGGTTGAGCATGAACGTATCCAAGACTAAATTTCTGGTTGTATCGAGAAACCAAATGAATCCCAGAATCACCGTTGCAGGAGCAGATCTGGAACGGGTGCAGAAGTATAAATACCTCGGTGCTTGGGTCAATGAAGAATGGGATAGCGAACAGGAAATACGAACCCGGATTGGAATTGCCCAAGCCACCTTAAAAAGAATGGGTAAAGTCTTATGCAGTCGTCAATTGTCCATAAAGCTCAGAGTAAGACTACTCCAGTGTTATGTGTGGCCTGTAGTATTGTATGGTAGTGAAGCCTGGACTTTGAAAGCTAACACACAAAAATTTCTTGAAGCTTTCGAGATGTGGTGTTACCGTAGAATGCTACGCATTAGCTGGACACAGAAGGTTTCCAATGAACGAGTGCTCCGACGCGTCGGCAAGAGCCGCGAGCTTTTGCAGACCATCAAAAAGAGAAAAGTCGCCTATTTAGGACATGTCTTGCGACACGAGAAATATGACCTCCTCCAACTCATAATGATGGGCAAAATCGCAGGCAAAAGACGCGTTGGAAGAAGAAAGAAATCGTGGCTGAAAAATATACGAGAATGGACGAGTATTGCCAGCGTAGAAGAACTTTTTCGCTTGGCACAAGATAGGGACAAGTTCGCTGAGCTGACGGCCAACCTCCATTAAGGAGAGGCACTGGAAGAAGAAGAAGACTGTCGTCTGAAGGTACCTACTAAGCTCTGGACGAAAAGTCATCCTAATGGATTTAGTTAGACATTACCAATGATAAGTAATCATGCATAGTTACCTAACTAATATATTATACCTATATATTTTTTTTGAGGTTATATTTTTATTTACTTCTTTTCTTATAATAAACTTAAAAAATAATAAACTAACAACTATATAATCTAAAATATATACAACCTTACAAAAAATATAAAGTTAGCTAAATAACCCGCACCTAATCGTTTCTGGTGCAAATATGCCCATCAAGCTCGCTGCGTTTCCGCGCTGGATGGCAATAGATAGCCGTTACACCAGAAACGATCCAGAGCGGGAGTCACCGGTCGTAACCCTAAGCTTATGCCCAATTTCCCCGATGAAAGTCTTCGCAACCTTACTCCAACAGCCCATCGTTTCCACTGCCAGGGGAACAAAGATGTAATGCGACTCCAGGGCAGCATACTAGAAAATATTTAAAAAAAAATATCTGTGTCTTTGTTTGTCTGTTTATTAAAACGCTCATAACGCAAAAACGGCTGAACGGATCTTCATGATTTTTGGTATGTAGGTAGTATGAGTTACCGGAAATAAATAATTACAGCTTTATATTATACTTATTATTATTATATTTAAGATTCTAAATCCTGTCCATCCAAAGGTTGCCTGGAAGAAATCGCCTAAGGCGATAAGGCCGCCCATTGTGCATTAAATTAGATTTTAAATTTCTTTTTATTATGTAATTTCTTTGGTGTGCGTTAAAGACATATTATCTTATCTAATTATTCCGAAATAATGCGAGCGAAGTCGCCGGCGTCCACTACTTGTAAAATATTAGTCTGACTGTCGACGGTCCGCATCTGACACATCGTAGCAATCACTACAAAATAACGTGTCTTTTAATTACATAAATATCGTAGGAATAAGTAGTATGTTTAGTTTTTTTCTTTAATTATCATTGTAAGTAATGTTATCACTACTCGTACATACATAATACTTAAATCCAAGTCAAAATAAAATCTCATAAAGAATACGCGACCGCAAGTGTCATCAGGCAGACGGACAGATGGTCGGTCAGAACTAATGAGGGCAACCCTTTACATGGCGGTCACAGCCTCGCAGCATGCCGGCAAATATTACCTTACCTTATCAATTCCAAGTAGGATGTGAAGGGACGACTTTTTTAGGTGTTATGATGATTTAGTCAGAAGCTTAGCGTTACTATTTGATTACTATTATGAAAATCTCCCTTGAATCATATCTCCTCAGGACTGAGGGTCGTGACTACCCCACAGAATTAATTCGTTAGGGGAGTTCTCTTGGCCCGATACATCGTGGTGGGCGCCTAGGTCCTTCCACGGACTTATTATGAAAATATGTTTTACCAAAACCACCCGGTTTTATATTTGTCGAACGATTATACGAGTAGATTGGTAGTCACTGTGAAAACATATGTTCTACACAATCTCATAAGGAAGAATAAAAAAAAACACAGTTGACAGACAAACATACATACATACAGTTATCTGACGCTAATGAGGACTACCCTTTGCATGGCGGTCACAGCCTTGCAACATGCCGGCAAATATTACCTTATCAATAATTCTAGGTAGGATGTGTGATGTGACTTTTTCAATTACGTGTTATGTGATGTCAAAAACCTATTTGGTACTTTGCGCAAAAAATCTTTTTCCGATAGCGTGAGGTTTTTAACACTGCTTACCCTATGAAAGCAACAGTGTATCTTTTTTACTTCTGTGGAAAATTATAACTAATTTTAATTACGTGCAAGTGGCATGATGCTGTTTACAAAACGGATGATACCCACGAAATTACAGATAAGCAAATGCTGTGCAAAAAGTAAGGTAAAGCCAATGAATAAATTTTGTTAACTACAATTTTAAGCTTCATCTAAAAATACAATAACAAACAGTAGTCAATTCAATTTATTTATTTTGCTGCTTGCATAAACCATCTTTTCATTTCCATCTTGCGTCCTGGCGGTTTGTTATAGCACTTCAGATGGTTTGAAATATCTTTACACTAGAGTTCATCACACGCGTACAAACCCACTTGTTCACTTACTAGCTAAGCCAAATCACAAATTAGTAATTGATAATTAGTTGTGCTGTTCTCTATGCGTCTGTCACTCTTTGCAAGTAATTCTTCTCAGCAAGCGTATTCAGCAGTATTTTCAGTGATTGCGTAAGGTTTCGCACCAGCAGCTGGTTTAGGGCAGGAAGCAATGTAATTAGTACCAGTTTCCTGTAGATTTGCCTCACCTGTCGAGACCTGCCACTGACGCACCTATCGCCGCCTTGCAGTGACTTTAAACAAAGAAGACGTGTCAAAGTGAGGAATATTTTGACGCATATATGCCAAATAAAACAAACCGGGAGGCACGGCGCCATCTAGCTCAACACTAAGCAAACACTTATGTCGCGGAAACTTGATAACGGATACAATTCTTATGTACCTGTAAAATGTATCATCAAATACGTCAACTTCATATACGTATCGCCATTTTTCTACAGGTGATATTAGATTTGATCATCAGATTGCTTGATGTAACATTCACACAAGAAAATTAAAAAACACTGTAAGGCCGGCGGAATACACCATTATGTTTCTTTTTTAATTATGTGTACGTAGTCTCTGGTTCAGATAGCAGAGAGTACATATATGTAGGCGACAACTAAATTTGAATTGTACTACGCATGTAGAAACTACATTAAAGAGTCGCCTTCTAGGTAAGCGTGTTATAACCTAAGCAGCAGTTTATATCAGGCGGGCTGTCATCGTGTAACGTGAACCTACACAATTTAAAAAAAACAGTTGTATGAACGGATGTTGTTGAACGGATTGTATGTAGTACATGTAGAGGTAAGGAGGTGTCTCCACGTTACGTTGTCTCTATCGCCTCGCAACTAAAATTAATTACACAAATTGATTAATACCCGCTCCCGGACCAAAACTTAATTATGGGGAGAAATTATTTTGCGCGTTTTTGCCGCTCCGTTTGAATGTACTCGGTTTGCAAAGTAAGACTGCACACTTGAGAGGGTTTCCTTTACCAAAGAAATGAAGTACGGTTATGTCTTGTAAACGTGTTGTTAAATGTAGAATCACCAAGAAAATTGTTTATTTTTAGAACATGTTATACGATGTTAATTAACTTAATTAATTTAAAACATAACAATTAATTTGATGATTATGATGATGTCCTTCTTGACCTTTCGGTAATTTCTATATATCATCGTGGATAAGACATGTTCAGCTAACTTATTGAAACACTCTACTGAATGTCTGTTTTTAAATCTAAAAAAATCCCTTTATAATTAAAAGTAAATTATTATTATTATTATTATTACCTGAGTAAACTGTCAAAATCAAGTTTCAAGCCTGATGGAGAGGGTTTAAAATTCTTGGTTTCAAGATTCTAATATAACGTCAACTAACTTAGTAAAAAAAAATAATTAGGACACATGTTTACTACCAGTATTATCAAACCGCAATAAAACTAAAACCATACAGTATCAGCTTTCATCAGATACAGGTTGTATTCGAGTGCATCTTTTTCTTTGTTCGCACCGTGGGCGCACTCACCCGCTTATTTGCCATCATTAATCATTATTTCGGCCCGAGATGGAAGCATGCCTTACAAATTCAGGAAATGACCCCTTTTTTCCTTTGAAGAAACATTTGCAATGCAACGGGTTTGAAGTGTGACTAAAGTCTTACGAGTGACATTCAAAGTGGTAGGCAACGATGATAGTAATAATTGAGCAAAAGGTAGGTATTTTTTAATCAATAATTTACTAAAATGGATAATCAACCCCCTTTTGTGACATATGTAAATTTTCAAACGGTTTTTTACGAATGCCAGTCATAATTTACGACACCACGCATGGAATTTGATAGTGATGTTAGATTTTAACAAATGCCAGTCAGAATTTGCGACACCACGCATGGAATTTGATAGTGATGTTACATTTTAAGGTTGTAATTTTTTTCAAATGGAAATGAAGTAACGCTATTACATCGCTTCTTAGCAATGTGCAACTTACTAACGCATAAAATCGTCACTAGCACGGTCGCTAAATTTTTTACTTACAATAAATCCGATGTATCCAATATAATCAGAAATAGATATGTAGGTATGCATATCTAAAACTAGATTTCTCTAGTATATTTCCTTATCGCGGCAGTAAACCCGGTCCCGATGTGTATTTTATTCGTATAGTCCTTCAATGTTCAGGTGTATGACACACGAGAGGGGGGAGGGGAGTAACAGATGCGTTGCATTGCTCCGCGCCAACTTCTGCCGGGGTACAGGGGTGGAGTTAGGATATTATGCTATAAAGAACAACATTTTTTAGGTCTATATTTTTAAAAGATATTTTTGTCGAATTTAACTATGTCACTCCCATAAAGCTTTTACATTTTTATACAACTAAAATTTCTCAATAAAACTTCTGTATATATTCCGTCTTATTACAAAACGCGGTTTAAATATTAGTCCAAGACTTTGAAAATAAAAAGTGGGTTCTTGTTGTTCAAATATCACATACAAGCAATCAAAATGTAACTTTGATTTAACACACAGTACATTTGACAGCTTGATAATTATGACAGTGGACAGTCAATTTTTGAACAACTAAAACGGACTTGGTCAAGACTCATATTTACCTAAACCACGTTTTATAATAAGGCCCTTTATGTCTGGCAGAATCTCCGCCTCGTCCGGAAAAGGTGAAGCCAGGATACTGTTACACAGTCCAATACTGTTGTTATTACAATTTCTACTCGTATTTACAAATAATTATTGTCGTGAAGTCTCGCCGCGGATACATTCCACCAAAATATGTTGCAAGTCTGCTTTTTATCACACAACCGGTAGTTCGGTGAGTCAAGATGACATAAGAATTATTTATTTATTGAGACGCGAAACACAGGAAATAACATTAAAGTGAAAGACAAAATAAAATAAAAGTGTCACTACCCGATACAATCATTATTAGTTTAGATTTCTTTCCCATGAGGAATAGGTTTGCGTTTGACAAGTAGCCTATAGTAGTAGTGTAGTGTAGTAGGTAGACTGACTGGTGTCAACTCAATAGGTACAGTGGTACTGGTGATTAACACATAACAACAAAACAAAGTATGTATATTTGTTTTACAACTTTAAGAATTTTAAGAAATCAAATGTTACTATCATGGTGCATTTCGTTTACGTTTATGATTTATTTCTTTCAGTGCTGTAGGTAACGAATTTTCTAAAGTCGTTTAAAGGTTTTAAGATTTGATGTGCTAAAATCGCCTTCAAAAGACTATGCTTAAGTTAGTATTAACCCTGTATAGACTTATTTACATGAATTGAATGCCTAAATATAGAAAAAAATCAATCAGATAATCTCACACATTGCTCTCAATCTATCCCTGCACCACAACGCGAGGGAGCATCGATGACAAAATACAAATTTTATTTTATTAAATTCAAAAAAGCCTTCAATGATTGATAGGCGACCTCTGGCGGGGGGTGGCGGAACTCTTGCTACTTTATGAAACGGATCGTTGCTTTAGAGAGCTGAGACGAATTTGAACAACATGAGGATATCGAGCACTTTATTGAAAGAGTTGAGCTGTTTGATGCTATTTTTTATTTGATTTGACATAGTTTGCTGCATTTGTTCATTATTTATCACGTCACAATTGTAGCGGCAGATATAGATACTGTATATATCTATATGTTTTAGTTGTGCAAAACTACATTTTATCTACAAATGTACTGATAAATCTCTTTTGTTAGTACCTACCTAATGTGGATTTGCATATCCTACATAACATAAAATATTAGGTACGTTTTTAGATTTGTGATTTTGACTAATAAACTATGTGTGTTGTATTTGTATAATGATTTTCTTCTTTGTTAATAAATAAATTAAGAACTGCTTTTTTTCTAATGAAAAAGTTTTTAATCACAAAATAATATCCTAAACGCTATAAAGGCCATTTCCCACTATCCCAGCTCGGTGTCCCCGCGGCGCCCGCTCGGAGCGCGGGCCCGCTGACCGCGCCAAGATATATCGGGGACAACGCGACAACTTTACAAGAACACGGTGTAATGACCGGGACGTAAAATATGGGAGGGTTCCGCTTGGTACTAAGGACTTGGTAAGTTATCCCATGTATGTATGTATGTGTTGTCTTGGTTGGTAGTTAGTTAGTTGGTTGGTTGGTATCGCACTTGGTAAGTTTTCAATTGATTTTATTATGAGAAAGTATTTTGTCAGATTTCTTAAAAGTTACGTAACATAACTGAACTAAAATTAATGAAAAGAACTAAATTTATTGAAACAAAATTAAAATTAAGATTTATTCTCACAGTACAGTAAATACAATATTCTCAAATTTTCAGCAAAAATAACAACGGATTAATGTGGTCAGCAATTCAAAATGTTCATAGGAAACTTAATTTGTTACACTAACGACGTAAATACATCTGTAATATACTTTATTGACAGATAACCATTCATATTTTGGTGAGCTTTGTTTTGTGTTTGCATAAAATGTAACCTAATGTGTATTTTACATTACAAGCCTATGTTTCCTTGAAATATTGAAGTTCACATCAATAATCTTATGAAATGTGCATGTAGCAAAGTTTTTGTTGCAATACAACAAAACTAATGAAAACCGCAAATGGATTTGACAACCTTGGACGTCGTAATCAGTTTGAAAACTTCAAAGCCACAATGTATTCACTTCTTTTAGTCCGGTTTCCAAGGTTCTAGCTTAGTACCTAGTGAAGTTATTTATTTTTGTTCAATTAGTCACGTTTTGAACCAACAATTTGTTTTATTTTCGAATTTTGTAAGCATTCTCGCAGCTGACATTACTTTATAAACGAATTTTTAACCGACTTCAAAAAAAAACATCATATCATCTTAAAGATTTTTTTTATATTTTGATGACCTCTAGGTCATGACATCCATTGTTACGAGTGCTAAAGTTTTTGATAAGTAAAAAGAAATCCTATAGTTGGAACATTGCGTAGTTCTAACAGGAACAGTCCCTGCACCTTAGTAGCCGGTCCGCATTCCCGCTAGGGATGCTTTACACAGTTAATTTAAAATTCTCATTCGTATAAATAAGGAGGGTAGCGTTTGCGTTTTATGGCTTACACCGCGCGAATACAATGTTGGCGACGCTCCTCTGCGGTCGCTGACGTATTTTAATATCGTTAATTAGGTGTGTACGGGCCTTTACGACCATAAACGTACCCGTGTTTCACGATAATGCGAGTGTTAATTTCGGAAAGAGTAATATCGGGACTGTATTTAGGAAATTGTTTTATGATTGCTCTGCTGTTTGTTAAAATTGCGTTTACTAAATTTGTTTGTATACTAATCGGAGTTTAATATAAGACATCAATCCTGGTTCGCCAATCTTGGGTAGGTTCGCCTCTTAAATTGCTTTTCAATTTCGGGTTATCAAGTTATCAACGTATCATAATTTTCTTAACTCCGAGGCTGTGTGTAGTGTGTGTTCCAGGAATGCAATTCAGAGATCTCTTAACAGTAAGAGAGAAGGAATTACATATCAATTACGTGATATAAATACATAATATTGAATTGTATTCCCATACAATAATTGTGTAACTTATTGTACGTTAAATTTTCAAAGTTAACTATCATTTTTATTTCGCTTAAAGTTATTTCTCTAGCTATTTTGCTTCTCTCCGATTTATCTAGTTATCTTCACCTCGATATTTTTATCGACTCCACATACAAGTAGGCAAAATACCAAAATCCAAGACACGTCGACAAACAAAGGCGGGTTAACAAAACTTTCTTACTAATTAATTAAATCCCTTTCGGCTCCATCCCATTACCCTAATTGAACTGCGGTGTACATGTCAATTCTTTGGTGTTACTCTACTTTATATGAAATAGTATTCTGAACCGTATTACAAAGTGATAAGAGTCTTAATTGCCAGAAATGTAAGGCCGGAGTAGGATGTTAATGATTAGAAGGGTATACTTTGTTCCATTTTGCATAAGTGTAAGTTTTATCAACTTTCTTAGCATACTGACTTCATATTCCTTTCCTAAAATTGTTCTTACATGTTTTCTATTATAATTAATAGAAAACATGTAAGAACAATTTTAGGAAAGGAAAGTTGATTTTAGGAAAGGAATATGAAGTCAGTATGCTAAGAAAATAATTAAAATTTATTAAATTTGATTTGGCATTTAGGAGGTACCTAAGTCATAAAATTTTGGCTAAATCATATGGATATATTGAGAGACACCAATTTAGTACTTACTAACTAACTAATCAATATATATAAACTAACTAATGTAAATTGCTGCCTAAAAAGTATAAATAGAGATATTTTCCATAATGCTATGTTTGTGAACTACAAAACAAACATAAAAGCGCTAATGGTCAAGCAAGACTACATAGTGTATATTATAACTCAATTAGGCATCTATTAGTTTGAAAAAACTTTTGACTTTTATTTTACTTTTCTTCGCCTCAAATGGTCTATACGTTGCTTGTGAATGTTAATACATTATGAATGGACCCATAGGTTACAATAATGATAAATATGATATTTAACGCAGCAAAAGTCTCTGAATTAGCTTGTTATCTATTCAATTACATATATACAAACATTTTATAGATATGTGGTTAAATAGGTTAAGCTATTTTAAAAGATGGCAATTCTAAACTAACCTTCAAAGTGTCCGAGAGAATATTTGAATGACGTCAAAACATAAGTAAACCACGCCAAAAAGTAATAAACTTACATTAATTAACAACGCAATTTGAACGTGAGAGTGGACGTGCTCTGCGCTTCAGGCTCGTTTAGAGACCTACTGCAGAGCACAACACATGACAGGTACTCCAACATAACAATGTAAGTTATATTTATAAGTAAGTATAGATGTAAGCTTTTGTCAGAACAATAAACGTATTTCGTATTGTATAATTTAGTTGGTAGACATGGCATCGACATACGTAGTGTATTAGTTATCTCAACACGAAAGTTAGTTATTTGTCCTGAACAAAATCGCACCATACTGACAAACCCACGGACAACTCTAAGCCATAACGAAATTCCGTGAAATGGGGTAAAAGTAAAGTAATTCCTCAGCGCATGTGTCCGGGTTCGAGTCCCGTGGGGGTCAGCGGTGCGTTTCTAATGTCACGCCTATTATTCGCCGATATATCTTCCGGACGCGTCAATATTTTCATTTCTGTGGGCTTCGGACATTTGTGAGTTCATTATGACCCCTTTAATTTCATGCGTCATGCTGTTCTGTAAAATACATGCGATAGTTCAAATATGTCATGGTATCGTCGTTATTCTTTTATTCATAACTTATTTGAGAATCTCGAAAAATGTGACAGAAATTTTATCACTCTCGATTCAGATCGAAGCCCGGAGTCCTCAAATATGATTGAGGGCCTAAAAGGTCCCGTCATCACCACTTATTTGTCCGGCGACCAGGCCCCATGCATCACTCCGGGTCTCGAAGGATAGACTCCACTAGACAATCTTATAAAGTATCCGCGTCGCACGTCGGCTCGGACCCGGCCCGCCCATCCTTTATTCAAATAAACCCTATTTTTATGGAAAACTTGCCCTTTCCACATCAATATCAATTTCCCGGCGATTGTTGCTGAAATAAAGGGATGACCCTTCGGGGACCGGCCGGCAGGTTATCTACTCAACTTTATTAGGACCCTGACGAAGGTAAAGATTTTGGCCTTCCTTACTTTTCTTCTTGAAGAGGAAATTGAATCCGCACTTACTTAATAGTGCCATGTGGAGCCCTTTTTGTCCTTCTCAATTTATTTCATGCATCAATATTATTTTTGTAAAGGCCCAAATAATGGAACGGGAATAAAATGTTCGATATTCAGCTAATTTATATCTGATATCTTTTTTTATAGAACAAAGTTAGAAATTCCTTACATTCCTTACCTACCTAAGAAAACTTACCCTTTTTACAACCACATTTCCTCACCTTTCAACTATAAACCGACACATACCAATAACACCGAATGTCAAGACCATTTACAAAATGATAGGTGACCGAACAGGTTGTGGGAATCCAGCTCCACTTTACATGAGTCTGCACTGTCATTACAGACGATTACGCCGTCACCAATCCACGGTTCGGTCCCCACTTAATATAATAAGCATCGCCGAATCGAAATCGATGCTATTACATGTCTGGTCTCATTTATAATCAGTACATTACGTTTCCTCCGGCAGCCTTCGTCTGTAATCGGCCAATTATCTGTAATTTTCAACCATCAGTCTTTACCTCGGCTAGGCTCAGCCCTAGTAAATGTTCTTGTGGATATCGAGCTAAATTGGTAAATGATGTTTGCCTGGGGATGGAGGATCTGCATAATATATGAATTAGCAATGACGGACAGCCCAGGAATGGGTTTCTAGGAATATAGCTCCAAGCTAGTTTCAATGCATTCCTTGTCGTATTGTAAGGGTAAGTATATAAATATTGTATGATTACATACCTATTATTATGTTTGACATGTTTTTAATAACAATAATTTTCATTATGTTATTAATAAAACTTGACATTGTAACTTCTAAAATTTTATTAAAACTAAATGTTATAAATTCAATTTGACGAGATATTGTAATTTGTGTAGCATATTCTATGATATTAGTACTTATACCTATGTTACAACTCTACATTATCAATAAAGATTCTTTATCTTTATATTTTTTTATCTTTATAAATATATAGACAAGTAGTACCTTACTGTGTAAATTGTAAGGTAGCATTTTGACTGTATCGTTTCTTGTAACACACACGAATTTGGATTGTTCTATTGTTTCTGAAAAGATACAGCGAGTTATAACAGATTGATCATATTATCTGGGGACAACATACTCTAAAAGTAGTCAGCACTGAATATTTTATTGACAAACGTTTTCGCAATTATGAATGGCATCTGACACTATCATTATTTTATTTACCCCACTATTTTATGTTCTCGTCTCGAAGCAATAACAGTACATTCGTTCAGGTGCCCACATATTACTCGTGTACAAAACACATATTTAAAGTGAGTGGGTACACCTTGATGTATGTTCGTATTAAAATTAAAAACAGTCGGAGTTGAAACCGAGCCGCGGCGACCATTCGATCCGCCCCCTGCGCCAGACTCGATTTTTTATCACTTCTTTTTTTAAACCTTAATAAACTTTTTCCTATTGGCCGCAAGGAAATTATAAACTTTTTGTTTGAGACGGAATAAAATTTATAGCAGGTGGAATTGAGATAATTATGGAGGTTATCGATCGAAGTTTACGATCGGTCGCTGCGATTGGTCGATAGAAGTCCAATCGGGCTAGAAATCGATAAGTTTGATTATATAGATTATAATATCGACGATTAGATAAATACGCCGTACACGCCGTCCAATCAAGACGCCATTGAGTTAGTGTTAAATATCTTATGATAACATAAGTAGGTAAATGAATGTTATCTTGCAATATATATTTTGAAAGCCAACTGCTGTAAATCTCAGACGATAATTATACATGTTTTTTCACTGATGGTCATTATGCAACTTCACATATACCGTAGAAGAATAGTTGATGGATTGATGGTATTCCTTCTTTTGCTTCTAGAACCCATAACACGAAAAAGCTGACTCGTTGCTACAGTTTTTCTCCATCTACCTTTAGCGATTCGTCTAGCCATATAGCTGTACAAGTAAATAGTATATTTGTATATATAGGTATAACTGACATAGCAATAGTGGAACTAGCATCCTTCGAGCGGGTTTCGGGGCCTGGTACGAAGCCAGAAACGCGATCTCGCGTGACCGGGGGCGTGGTCTACGATTACTATTGCCAGGAATAGTGCTCTATGCTTCCTTAGTATGACCAAGTAGATCAATATACCTACACTGTGGTATCAAATGAAAATTATTCCTAGTTTTGGAAGTACATATCTACATATCCAGTCTTCTTATATGATGGCTTTTCAGATAAGCAAATATTTTTATACAAGGCAAAACACATACTGCCTGAGTTTAAGCACTATTGTAGTCAAGATTGTATTACGCTTACCTACATAAAAGAAATATAATATATGCAGGAATATTTTACTTCTAAACATTACTTTTTTTTGTATTAATTGAGGTCTCGCAAAACCAAAAAACTAATATTTTCTTTTGGTCAGAATGGCAATAAGAATTACTTACTATTTTAAACATTATATACTTATCGATATAAGTAGGTATATATTTTTTAAACATTATATACTTATCGATATAAGTAGGTATATATTTTTTAAACATTATATACTTATCGATATAAGTAGGTATATATTTTTTAAATTACGATTGTGATTTTATTTATGCATTGGGCCACAGTCACGTCATCCACACTCATAATAATTATACAAATTTCAGCTCCACTTGGCACATTATCACATTATTATTGTTTTACCGCGTACGTTACTAACATCCGCGTATAAAGGACATCAAAGCCCATTCGCCGCTCACTTAATTTCGTTACAAAAATATTAATAGCATCATTAGTACACGTCTAAACCAAATGAGATTCGTGACAAAATATTGACACGAAGCGTATGTGTCAAAAAATGAATTAAACGATACAATAAATATGAAAAGTCGGCTGTCAGGAGGCATTTGTCTGTGACCGGCACTAACGTCGTTCAGCTAATATTCCGTAGGAAATCTAGGGGTCCGTCGCGGTCGGACTGTTTGTGCTATGTCGTATTCTGTAACAATAAATGACTGGTAGATATAGATACATGCATGCTGAGAATACCGTGGTCAGCTTTCCGTACTAACGTGTCGATACTAAAACAACCGGGCATCAAAACCAGACTATCCACTTAATGTCTGAAACGGATCCTCGAATATTTTGGTCATATACCCGGAAAGATGGCGACAACCTGGAAAAACTGATGATCACAGGTAAAGTAGAAGGCAATCGATCCCGAGGCCGCAGCCCAACACGTTGGTCGGACCAAATTCGCACCACTTTAGACACTACAGTCTATAATGCATTGCATGTTGCCGAGGACAGAAGGAAGTGGAAAGATGTCATCAAGGAGAAGCTGCTGGGAGGTGGTGGTCACGATGCTCAGACATGAGGGATACGATTCAAGGACGAGGAGATATAGATACAAAAATGTTCGTTCAAATTATCCGGATTTTGTCAAAAAAGCATTTTTTTAGAAATCAACACCCACTCATCGCACGAATGTCCTTAAAAAACTTCATCTTTATGGTAACTTATTTTTACATACTGGAGTACATATATACGTAACCTTGAGCTTAATATCTACGGATCCCTCTCAGATTCTTTAGACACCAAAACGCGGATGTAACCGTCATGCCTCTATTAATTCGTTACGATTTCTTGACGTTAATTTATTTCATAAAGCGTAAAATTTATGTTCATAAAAACTTGTTACGTGTTATACGGTCTTATGTTGTCAAGGTGATTTTCAAAAGATATGTAATACAGGTAATTTCTGATTTAGTCAAACCTGAACAAAGAAACCTTGAAATAATGAACCTTGACTAATTCAACAGCTAAGCATAGGTATAAACAGCTAAAAATATTATTTTTAAAACATAATAAAGAAAACATAACTAACCTTATTCAGCGACTTATTGGAGTGTAGGTACATAATTAACTTTAGGTTTATTTTCAATAAAATAATTACTGCCTTGGACTAATAACTACGTAGAAGCTTGTACCACGTTACTATTTTATTTCGTTTTCTTACCAAACAGGTTTAATATTATTTCATTCTTTATTCAGCCTTAGCTCTCAAAGTTAAGGTATCTTTTCCCATATCGTAACATATTATGATATGTGAATCTCACGTCATAAGGCAGGGTGATGTGATGACGTATGATGATCATAAATACATGTCACAGCGAGCTTTAACCGTGCCTAATGAGGTCACAGCTTTTATAGAATTAAAAATTACAATATTACTAGGAATTTAATATATTTGAGTAACAAATTAAATTTATACATAATCCGTTATCCAGTACCTACGACACAAGCGTTTGCGTAGTACGGAGCTAGATGGCGCTGTTTTAAATTTCCCGATTATTAATTTTACTCCTCAATTGTATCTTTTTTTTACATGAAATAGGCTTTAAAATTATTTGAGTTGAGTTTATTGTGTTTAAATTGAGATTTTTATACCATCAAAGAATGTCATATTACTTTGCATCCTCGCATAAAATTAGGTGGAAAATTAGAGATTTAATAATACCCATATACATAAGATTTAAGAAAGCTTCTTAAATCTATGGGTGAATTGAATAATAAAATAAATTGTATAGAGTTTTAAATCCGTGTATAGCTTATAACAACTACCATTATAGTAAATTAATGTCATATTTTCAGAGCACAAACCCAAATATCAATTAAGTTCCTTTCAATTACTTGTTTCCCAAGAAAACTTAAACATAAAATAATTTGCACAAAACATGGCTATCTGCTAGGAATATTCTCACCTGCTATAACCTTCAGTCATTACCACATCCTATTTTCCCATTGTCTGCCTCCATTGTTCCTCCCATAGTGGCCAGACGTATCGACATGGTATAGTTTGAGGACCGGAGTAAGGCAATACTTTTGCTGAAACAAAAAGGAATTCAGAAATGGATGTGGTTTTTTGCGGTTAACATTTACCGTGGCTAAATAGTTAAGACCATTTCATTTCATCATTTTCAGCATTTCATGAATGTCGATTAATTAATTTCCAAATAAGTTTGTGAATGCTCTAGCTACGAAACGGTGAATACATAAGACAAGCATACACCACTGTTCTTTCGTTGCGCTGAGATCGTTGCATTATCACATAGACCAATCTATTACTGTTCTATGTCGATGGCCAGCCGGGGGGCTGAGGTCACCTGCGTGGGGAGGGGAGGCTCGGGCGGTGCTGCGTTCTCACGCCTCACAGGTCACGCCTAGCTTTGACCAACACCGCACCACAGGGTTACATGTAAATGATGGGCTAGCTCTCAGAGGTGACTAGCAAATAAGCGAGTGGTTCGAATCCAGCCCTGTACCAATGACTTGTATTTTCAAGTTATGTGTGAATTTGCACTCGTTTAGAGAGTGAAGGTTAACATCGTGGGGAAGCCGACATGTGTTGAGGACCACAATATCCGAGGACATGTGTCTTGCGTGGAAGGACCTGGGCGCCCACCACGATGTATCTGCCCAAAAGAACTCCCCTAACGAATTTGTTCTTCGTTTGAGGCTGTACTCAGACAATAAACATTGCGGTAGGTGGCAGGTCCTTACAATTTAAACAGTTACCAAAAAATGTTAGCCAAGTGTAATCAATTTTATTTCACGTCAATTTTCCATAGTTGCAATTCATAGTTGTAATCGTAGGTAAATGTAGCAGCAACCCAAGCACATTGGTAACTGAACCTTCTTATTTGAAAGATGCGATACCACAGTGTTGCCTTAAGTTGATGTTGCCTATCATTTCTCAGTAACCCAGTACACAAACTGCTATCTAATCTGTGCACAACGTAGATCTCTGGAGAATAATGGAATACCTTTAACGGTATGTAGTTTGTATGCAATATTTCATCGCTGCGGTTCCGTGTGATTCGTGAGTCGAATCGGTGTGATGGAGTTTGGTTTTACAGAGTACTTTGGTATGTACTTACTGTATTATAATCATCATCATCCAAAACCTTTTCTTACCCGCAGCTGGGTATAGGTCTCGTTCCGGGCCTGTGCAAATGTCATTGATAAGTATTTTCAAAAAATTTAGGTATGGCAACGTAAACTTTTATTATCTTTCATTATAACACATAGAACACCCAAGAAAACTCCCCTAATGAATTAATTCTGCGGGGGAGTCACGACCCTCAGTCATGAGGAAATACGACTCAAAGAGAGAGAGAGAGAGAGAGATTATAACACAAATAGTTAATACAACTTTGCGTACATATTCCATAATCTAATTATTCTTGTGTGTTAAAAAATAGTCTTCACAATCATGTTCTAAACATATCTACACAAGTAAGAGAACAGTATAGCTTTGGCACTGAACATTTTGTTAATTTAACAGCTCATACATACTCGTAGATGACAGAAGACGAAAGGCAGTTTAGAAATACTTATTAATCGAGACAAACTTTCACGAAAAAAAAAAGCTTAAGAACGCTTATACTTTCATTGACACTCAGTTATCTCTTAGGGCTATTACAAGTAAGCAAGTAAGCTAACTGAAATCAGTCTGTTCCCAAGTAATCCGTCACCCATTAAGCATAAAGTTGGCAATGAAGGCACAAAGCCACCTTATCCTGCTTATCCCACATGAGCGCGCCATTGTGATACAGAACGTAATGCCGACTTGAGGAAATGGTATACGGTCTTGCACTATCGTTTATTGTGTAATGGGTTATATGATATTCACACTCAAGCAATATGTATTATATGCATAGCAGGATTGAATATGTACAATTGTCTTTCTTATTAAATCAAGAAAAGTACAGCCCGTTAAAAAGCTAACAAATAATTTGTATACCGAAACTACCTACGCAGAAAATAGTATAAGTAGGTATGGGCAATAGGCGTGTTATGGGGAAGAAGGTAGTATTTAACTTTTAGTGCTAGTTGTAGCTAGTGTTGTTCAAAGCCGTATTTCGTAACCAAACAACCAGACTCGCGTTATGATTTACCGGAATAGCAACTGTTGGTCATATATCCGAAGACTGCATTAACATTATATCTGAAATCTAGAATACTTTTGAAACCTAAAATGAGTCCTTCCTAATAATTTATGATATGTAATTTGAACAAATTATTAATAAAATGTTTATCTGTTTATCTACTGCCGCTGTATAGTACTGAGCCGAGTTTCTATTGTGAAGAACGTTGTGTAGGCTGAAACATGAAAGGGTGCGAAATGAAATACATACCTAAATGGTGAACATTTTTTGCTACTTTTCTTAGTAGATTTAGTGGAAATTCTGGAATTATTAATATTTTGTTTGTAATCAATTCTTATTACCACTTTTTATATAAAGATGCCGATGTTCCTGTCTATACTAGTGACAATAGATTGAATAGGTTAAGATATTCAGATATTCAAATACATGTACATATGTATTTTATACGAAATGTTTGCTTTTACAATACATTTGAGATTCATAGTTTAAAATAAAGCAATTTCATTCCTTTGCAGCGTTTTCAGCGATTTATTGAAGCTGGTGCCGGGCGGGCGCAGGTCCGGGCGGGCGGGCCGTGACGCAGCACTACCGACACCTTCCGGCCCCAATTCACACCAAAGCTCCGCAGAAACGATTCAAATCAGAGATTTCAGGACGATACCCGATTGTATTATTCCGGTTTCCTAACCAAAAATCCAATTGTGGTCGGATCCCTTTCGAGAAAACTGCGTCCCGCTGAGATTGCCTCAATCGGCCTCCGGAATGAATAACCGCGAATAATACGTTGTCATCCGCTATTATTATCTCACAATGATACGGTGCTTTTGCGATAAAAATCTCGAATAACAATCGGGCAGCGATGGCGGCTGAAAGAAGATATCATATTATTGCCATTATTCGCCATTAAAACAATTATCTCAATGTCTTTATTGTAATCGCAGCTTGTTTTCATGATGTGATGTGAGCCATGAAAACATTATCCCAAATAGCCGGATTCGTTTGTAATTACTTAATACGCGAAGCGTTGTATGTGATACCTGTAATGGGTCTATTTGGGAATTATATCGCAAGGTCTAGCTGTGATTGTCAAGGTCAGTTTTTATACGAAATAATACAAAACACATATTTAGCTGTTAAATGTACTGCGTAATATAAATTGAAATCGTTACAGTTACTACATATGTATGTACATACATATACATGTTGTTTGGATTTATATAGGTATAGATAAGCCTATTAGGTAAGGCTAGTGTTGTATACGGGTGTTCTAATATTTAAATTACTATTGTTATCGATGATTGTATGCGAAGGTCCATTACGGTGACAGTATGATATACATTGGTGCAATGTACATACATTATGTATTAATGTTATGGCCAGGTACAGACATTTTTTATGCACATTCACGATATAAATAGGTACGGAGAATCTCCCGATCCCTTTTTTGCAAGGAATGGGTTTGCACTTGACCATAATAGTGACGTTTTCTATAAAATTTAAGAGTACTACATTATATTGTAAAGAAAGTTGTACACAATAGTTAGACTTACAAATTTATTTTCACATATAAGGTTAAGTTTGTTTTTTATTATAAGTTTTAGTTTGTAAGTAGGTTTTGTGTCTGTAAATAAATAAATAAATAATTCGCTTTGATAGGCAAAAGTGATACTGAAAATTGTTGTGAATGCTCAATTAAAGAAGACATATATCATATGATTGTGGAATGTGTTCGGAACGAAGCCGAAAGAGCTCAGTTTCAAATGGTTACGGGATTTAATGTAAAAGAACTTGGTGTGTGTAATAGCATTCTGGCTGAGCCCATGTCGGACTCGGCCATATTGCTATACCAATTAGTATTAGTAGGAATTAAGCGTAGATTATAAGTAAGGCCCAATAGGGGTGAAATGATCATGTCTGACCAAACCCTTTATTAAATAAAGATTAAAAAAAAAAACGCTTGATGGTAAGCAATCATTATGGTCCAGGATGGTACGTTACCTTTGCGCAAAATTCTCACATTCTTCCAGTTCCATTATCTCAGAACGTGAGTCGCGTGCTTAGAAACACAGTCTAGGGTGGGTTATAATTAGAGACACATGATGTTTGTATCGGCGAGAGCTCGCGGCGCTGGATTATAGATGATAGCAGTCTGGGCGGAGAGACGGGGGTGGAGAGGATTGGTCTATGGCAATGAGAATAAAAAAGTGCTTGAACGGAAGACCAGCGCTGGTTGCTATGCAGCCAGCATTATGCTGAGTTGGGGTTGTATTGTGGCAAATATGTATCTTATGTATATGTTTATATTTATTATAATAAACATATATATATTTCTTGTTTGTGCTCATTTGTTTATTATTTACTACAATAAATCACTTTCGTTCTTTCTTTCTTGAATATATTACTTATATATGTACATTAAAATGGCATTAGTAAGTATGCTTTATTTTATTTTGAATAAGACAGCGGGTAAATAGAAAAGCCACTGGCAGTCGTAAGATTTTAGAAAAGTATGAACTACACAATGTGCAAATTTTATTTTACTAACAGTGTAATTGTAAGTATAGTCTTCAGTCATACACAAAATAGTTGTGAGAGTTTGTGAGATTTGCTCAGTCAGTTCTTGGTGAAATTTGCATAACATTCAAACAATAAACTCATACACCCATACATTCAAAGCATAATATCTGATATCTATTGTGAATGTTATTAAATATATTTATCAATTCAATTGTATAACTACAACGGCCAATTCTCCTAACGCCCATCATACACCTCCTCGCAAAGAGCGGAGTAACCAAAACAATGTCAATTGAGATGACAGTAACTAGGATGATGATGTTAACTGTCACATCGCGCTCCCTTAATTTCAGGAAATATTCCTATCAACAACAACGGTAGAAATTAATTATCTTTAGATTCTGATTCACAGATTCTGTTTTCTATAAAGGATTACTTTAATTTATTATAGGGATATTGTAAGTCCCGGAATTTAATATTTTATTTGATACCTATATTTCAGAGATTTCAAAGATACGTTAATGATGACTGTGATAAAGTCTACACTTTATTTTAGTACGCGATTATCGCGCCATCTAGGAGGTCAGTTTTGAACTCATGTTATCTGGTAAGTGAATTAAGTTCTAAGCTCAGCCAACAGATGGCATAAAAAACCGATTTACGTCATGGATTACTAAAATTTTACCCATATTGAAACGCGTTATGTATCGTTGGTAATATTAACCAGTTATCGGTTCGAGAGAAACAAATCGTAGGTCGAATTATATGACACGAATTAAATGCACATAATAAAAAAAATATAAGAAAAACTAAGAAACTTCATTCTTTGAAGTTGGTTAATAACTAGGCAATATAAAAATACCCAGAGAAAAATATCGCAGCTCTTTTTGGTTCGTTCCCCATAGCGCGGTCTTTTAGTTGCCATCCTCCTGCCCTATCCATTGTTTTAATTTCACTCAGATCACTAATTGCCGTCCGCCCGCATTCAGAATAACCCCGCAAACGTTTCGAACAACCACCTCATTGCATTTTTAAAGAAAGGATTATAATTTCTTCTACCCCTCTCTCTGTAGGCGGATCTTTTATTAATTCAGTTAGTTGTTTGGATTTTTTTTACTTTTCCTCGAATTACTTTAGGGAAGTTTATTTGGTATTTTGCGGTATTTTATTTTGCTGGAATTAGCCAGATTGCGAGGAATTTTCTTTTAATTATTAAATTAAACTTTTTTGGAACGTCTTAGAATAATAAAACAAAGTAAAGAGCAAGGTTCTAAAATGCCACATATACATTGGAATTAGTGGATATCATTGCAATTTTTATTAGGGATATGAATTATTGTTACTAATGCTTTAAGGGATTTTAATGTTTATTTAACTCACAAGTTAATGTAAAGAAATATCGTTTAAAAAGCTAAACAAGTATGGTTATTAACAAAAATATTGTCGAAAGCCAGGCTCTCAGGGATGAGTGAGTGTAGTAGGTAGTGTGGGGCAAACTCGGCACATGAAGGTGCTCTCTGTTTTTGCCCCCAAATGGCGAAATAATGACAGACGTACCGCGCCTCCCGCATGCTAATAGAAAAACATGAATATTTATACAACTGCGCCGCTCGGGACAAAAATATAAAAACAATTGTGAAGTTGCAAGTGTTATACTGAAACGTGCTGTAAAATGCACTGAATGGGTTTTATAGATTATATGATTTGGCAAAAAAAGTAGGTAAATAAAGATTTGACAAAAAAAGTAGGTAAATAAAGATTTACCTACTTTTTTATATTTATGTTATAGATAAAATGTGTATTTAGGTATTTAGTAGTTCTATCTATTTTTATTTACAATAATAAAATATAAAAACAAGGGAAGAAAAACTAAACATACTACTTCTAACTACTACAAAAAAGGGGCACTTAAAAAATCTTTAGAAAAGCCTAAAGAAATTAATCAGCGTGCCCAGCATACTGGCAGCATTACCACGCTGGATGGCAATGCTGATATTACCTATATATATTCTATCTATTTAATATCAACCTACAGCATCACCCTGCTAATCCACTGACGTATCTTATTAGATTTTTTCAAATATGCAAAGCTGAGATCGATATCTATGCATGTAGCTATTATAAAGGGGAGAGCAGGCTTTCCTAGGATTTGAATGTAAATTGCACGAGCTATCTAACGGGTGTCAGTCAGTGATAGATCGACAATATCCAACACAAACATCGGATTGCAATTTAAAATAGGAAACTAGTTGATATACTTGTAGGTTATACTCGTAGTATACATATATAGGCGTAGGTAAGTGTTGTTTGCAGTGGGAAAGTAAAATATCGTATGCGTTATATTAAAAGTGTATATATTTATTGCTATAATAAGTTGTTATTGAAAAGTGAATACAAAAAATAATGCCTTAAAAGCATACGATTTATTTCCAATCACTTTATCACAGTATATTCTAGGTAAGCACTAATCAATAACAAAATGAGATACACAATTTACATTAAATCCTTTCGTCTTATTTTTATTTTCCCTATAAATATCTACAAGTGGAACAAAAATAAAAGCAAGAATTTAAATGCACATAATTTGAGAGTCAGCCGCGAGCTCGCAGTCGGAAAATATTACAGGGAACTTTTCCTTCGTTTTTGAAACAAGTTTTCTTCATCCGAAGAATAAATCGAAGGTGGAAGGGAAACTTCACCCTGGAAGAAGCTATCTGTTGTTTTATTCATAAAAAAAGGAAAAATAAAATCGTAAAAGTGTAAATAACTAATACGATGACACAATTATAACTAAACTTAAATCTTATTTGGCGGCTATGAGTGGTAGAAAGTTTTATAAGAATAGATCACTGTAATCTCAGAAAAAAAAAACACTAGCCTTACATAATACGGTTGAATCGATAAATTGGTCACATCTTTCACCTAATATACGTATGTATACATATATAATATATAAACGAACCTTATAAGTAATTTTGACACGGCTAATAAATATGAATGAATCTTATTAGTAGTTCTATCATGGTTATTTCTCAACTCAATATTTTATAGATTGTATATATCAAACGTTTTAACAATAAAAATAACCTATCGGTCGATATGACAACATCCATCAAACACGTTACAACAAAATTGACGCGGCAGATTTCGATAAATCCTCACGCACGTTATCCATTAAACAATGCAAATTTGTTGTAATCTTCTCAAGTCTGGCAACACCAGTGAAATATTTAATTTTCATAAAGTAAACATTAGCTGAACAAGTTGTCTTGGGGGAGCTGAATGAATAGTATGCAAAGATTTACTCGTGTGGTTAGAAAGTTTACAGTTGCGCATATTTTAACGACGCGGTATGAGTTTGGAAATTTTAGCGCGTGAAATGAGGTTGGAATTAGCTCGCTTCTTGCAAAATTATGAGCACACTTTAAGAATCACGAATTTCGTAAAAATAAGGCCGATTAAAATCACTAATTAAGGCTACAAGTGACTGGAAAACAGTCTCGTACATAATATATGTGTTTGAGTTTGAGTTGTAGTCAAACATGATTCATTATTGCATAAAGTAGGTAGGCCTACCTACATATGTATAGAAATGCTCTGTTAGCTTAGTTGGTAGTGGCTCTGCCTTCTAATCTAGGGGTGCGGGTTCAATTCCCGCATGACACAAGTAATTATGCATATTAAAATTTGTAATTACTTGTGTTGAGTCTGGTCGTTTCTATGTTAGTATGAATTTACAAAAAAAAGTATATATGTATTATATCCGATATCTAGTACCCATGATACAAGCGTAAGCTTAGTATGGGGCTAGATGGCTCTGTGTGATATGTCCTGAAATATTTATTTATTTAAAATATTTATTTAATATTTTAAAAAAATCGATCAATGACCCAATAAAAACGGCTGTCTTTCTAATAAACCGTATTGCGCGACTATTGTTCGATCGCAGCAGATAGACGCGTTCCCGCATCCAAATTTGCATATCACCGATATTATATCGTCACGAAAAACGTATCCCTTACGCCTGTGTACACACGAATGACGCGTGATGCTGCCGACCTTCCCTGACGTCATCCATCATTCGCCGTGGCGCCTGCAACTAGACTCACCATAATGCAGCTGGAAAATTTGAAAACAGGCTATTGTAGACTCTATTTGCGTGGCAGTAAGAGTTTAGTGAGAGTTGGTGGGTGTAAAAGAACGTGGTTGTTCACCGCTTCGCGAGTGAGGGAGGATCCCTGTCAAACGCTGGCGAAGAGTTTGACAGACGCGGGGCGCGGAGTATTTGACATGAAGGGGCTTGTTTGATACGGGGGTGAACTGACAGCGGGGGGAGGTCGAATTCTGCCCGTCATGAATAGGCAATGGGCCCGCTTTATTTATAAAGATTGTTAGTCCACGGGCTCAGTGAACTTCTGGACGGGAGAAATGCCTTAGTCAGTGTTCATTCATAACAATACAAGTAGAAAGCTATAAGCTACATCACTATGTTTTATTTTCCGTTCCATCCAATTGGAAATTAAACTTCTAACTGGAATTATTCTAACCTAGAAACCAATGAGATTAAAAGCAACTTTTTTGGTAGCTCGCGTCCAACTTTTTCCTTCTCAGGGGTTGACTTTTTGTGTATAAATAAACAGGAGAGCGCAGTAAAGACTTTATCAACGACAATTTAATTCAAGCAACCGCAGAACCCCAGCATCTTGTTGGGGGAATAAAATCCATAAATGTGGCTTGGCTTGGTTGTATGGAGGAGCAGCGTCGGGACCAAATTTGATTATTCCGCGACGTTGGCCTATCGCCAGCGTATGACTATTTATCAAGAGCTCTCGCCGCGAGACGGTTTACAAGGATACCTAATAATCATGCTCGGCGGTACTTATCGAGCTATATTTATAACCGGTTAGCAGGTTCTTATAGTATTTTTTAATAAAACTGGGCAAATGATTTTAAATAAGTTATAATCTTTCAATAAATTTACACACAAACTCTTTCACACGTACAGTAAAAGTAAGATATTTAATTTTTAAAATATACAAGTATAACAGTGTAATTGACTATTTTACATATTATGTTCACACAAAAATTCACGCATTTAAATAATGTCTAGCTTAGGTCTTTAGCCCATAATTAATTAATAATTTTAATTTAAGTACAGTAAAAGTAAGATATCTTATTATCAAAATATACAAGTATAACAGCGTGATTGACTACTACTACTATTCTACAAAATATGTCCACACACAAATTCACACATTGAAATAATGTCTAGTCTAAGTCCTTAGCCAATAATTAACAGAGGGATACTTAATTACCTAGTTACTTGATTGGGTGACCAATCTTTTTAAAATTACACGTAATAGTTAATTTAGTAATGTAATCACCTGTCTCAAATTAACTTTGCATAATTATCAGCATACGCAAAGTTCCATTCATGATATTAATTGACGTACAAAACCCTAATTAATTGTGTATGCAATGATTCATGTAAATGATGCATTTTTGCATTTTAATGCGTACTTAGTGCAAGGCAAGTATCATTAGTTGTAATATAATATACGTAATTATAATGCCCCTTTATTACCTGTGAAATAATTAGATAGGCTTAATTAAAACTTAATCAATGCTTAATTGACTGAAAACAAATTAAAGATTTCTGTAAATGTTCACATACTTAAGCACAGTGCACGTAGAATAATGTAGTTCAATAAAAACTTAGACAACATGTTTTCAAAATGTACCGACCGATTGACACAGAGAAAATAATAATTTTGTAATGTGTTTTTTTGATTTCATTGAATAGAATATTTGCAGAAAATATGGGTATTCCTATCCGCAGAGTATCTACAATTTTGTCTACGCTATTTTAAGATAAAAATGTTGTCTAGGTATATCACACATTGGTTTTTAGATTATGTATATTTTAAGCTACTTACAAAAATTAACTAACAATATCAATAAGTATTGATTTAATTAATTATAAATAAGAATTGAATAACAAATACTCATAAATTTCCACATATAAAAAAATACAGATTCCTACATTTGCAACCTGGCATAGATTAGACGTGAACCCTTGGCCATAGCAGTAGGGTTGTTTCCGCGCCGTTTTTATGATTTATAGCGCGCGAGATTCCGTTTAGGATTTCGCTCCCGGCTCGCGTTTCCTCTACGACATGATATATAATAGACACCTTATCATTACTGAAATTCGACATACATAAGTTACAGGAAACATGCATGGAAATGGAATTTGATTTTTGTAAATAAACTATAAAAAATACCAAAATACTAAACGAGCTGTGCAAACCCCATTTATATCCACTGAAAAATAAAGAAGTTATGACCAATTGAAGATTTCATTCCATCTCTTTCTTTCAAAACAGAATTTTCTATGTATTTTGTATGGCGTAAGTGCCATGTGACGTCAAATGACATGTCAGTTCTCTCTGTCTAATCGTAAACTAAACACGTGTATAACTGCGCTATTGTTAAAGCTCATTGAAAAATAATTTCACTATGCTGATTGTCTATTCATTGAAGTAATAAAAAAAGTCGTGCATGTTCCCTATTATTTGACGTATTTATGTGTGAGTGTCGGCTTTTAATCCACATACCTACTACTTAGATGAGTTACAAATCGTGATACAAAGCAAGATTAAACATTTTTTTTGGGTAATTATACTACTTTGTCAATTTCAATATACCATTGCTAAACATCTGTTTAATTAGCCGTAGCTGATAATTAACAGTATGTTATTACTTATTACCTACACGTGATGCTCAATACGAGAATACTGATAAGAGATTAAAAGACGCCGAATTGTGACATGTAAGTAAGCTCGAGAGTAATAAATAATAAATATTTTAGGACATATCACACAGCGCCATCTAGCCCCATACTAAGCTTACGCTTGTATCATGGGTACTAGATAACGGATATATTTTTTTGTAAATACATACTTATTATACATAGAAACGACCAGACTCAACACAAGTAATTACAAATGTTAACATGCATAATTACTTGTGTTATGCGGGAATTGAACCCGCACCCCTAGATTAGAAGGCAGAGCCACTACCAACTAAGCTAACAGAGCAGTCAAAAAAAGTGGCTAACTCTTGTGAAGTGTTCTTTTACTCAGCACCAAGACTATAACGTTGCTTAACATCAGGCAAGTTGTAGTCAAGCGTAAGCCTATTTCATGTTAAAAAAAAAAAAAAGAGTCTTTGATATGGCTTTACGACTTCTGTATCATGTCAAATAACCTATGTACAATACAAAGTATCGTATTGCTCACGCAATAGTTTGCAACTTTACAATTAAATAGATAATGGGGTATATTTAAAATATTTAGTCTCTGCGTTTCCTTTAGTCAGCGGAACTGGCTTTGTGGCAACCCTGAATCGGTAATAGACACACGACGGATCGAAGTAATGAATTCAAGTCGCGTGTGGATTTCATTTGTAGATTTTAGGGCTCCGCCTGGAATCTAATTATTTTTGGTTAGAGGTGGTGAGGTAATTGGGATAGAGAACTTTATTTGTATATTGATATTGTTTTGTTTTCTATTGATACAGCTATACTGTATTTTTAGGTTTTAATTTAGAAAAAAAAATACTCTGCTACGTGGAAGTTTTACGTAATATGAAAAGAAATTAATATGATGTAATGTGGTTGGTCTAAAAATTAAGTAGCTTTATACATTTTTAGCCCTCTGATAAATTGTATTTCATAAAAAATACGACAGTGATAAAAACACACCACTAATTTTAAAATTGTACAAATCCACAATTTAAACCAATAATCACAGCATTTCCAAAACGTGCAACATTCTTCTCCTTTAAGGCTTCGCAAAGTAAACCTCTAATCTCATAACAAGCTACATTGGCCGCATTATGTTAAGCGATGATCCCTCATAATGTCTACAGGGGTTGCTTTAATAAAACAAAAGACAACAACATGTTGACTCTGATCGCTTCTGTCAAATAATGATGATCATTTGTCAAACTCAACCAAGGAGGTGCGGGAGCGAGGTTTACTTGCGCACTAGTTTCGTATTTTATTATGGACTGTAGATATGTTGTGTTGCCTTTGTCGTTTTTAAGAATAAATTAGAGAGATAACTATCTTTTTAAGAATCCAAGTCAAATCCGTAACTATAATAATTATTAAAATAGTATGTAAGAAAATTGCGAATCTACGTAATGTAATTGAGTACACATTATCTTCCGTGACAAAAGAACATATATTAGAAGCTGTGGATTTTTACTTAACTTTTAATTATTAAGTAATCTTTCTACCTTAATAAGATACTAAGCAGATATAACGAAAAGTAATGCCTATAAAAAACTTCTTATATCTGCATAGTGTGCTCATCAGATAAGACACTTGTTCATAAGGAAGTAGGGTCGCCTACAGTAGCGGCAGTGGATCGCACAACCATCCCGTCATTTCTTTTATATATTTTCATCAATGTCACATGTGACGCCAGAATGTCATTTTCGTATGACGAAAAAAAATGTTTATTAAGACGGCCGGGCTCCGCGATATTACAATATTTCCACTAGTGAAATATGGAAAGCTATTTTTTACGAGGAAATAACAAGGTGCGTATGATGAGATTAAAATCCGGCGAGAGGGTTGGCCTTCTTATTAAATACTGCGGCTAATGGCGTCTTTTTGGAGGATATTTACAAAAAATATAAGTATTTTTAGACAGACATGTTGTATCTTACCTATATTATCTCAAAACACAATATTTTATTTAGCAGGTTTAAATTGTTTATATGTTTCCTCATTCATATACAGTACATTACCGTCTCATTACAAAACGGTGTTTAATTATTAGTCCAGGACTTTGAAAATAAAAAGTGGGTTCTTGTTGTTCAGTTTTGCACCACGTTTTGTAATAACGCCCATCGACTTGAAAAATATTTGCATTTCAACTAAAACTACTATGAAGGCAAGTATTTCAATTAAAAATAACACACCTAGCCTAGACGTAAAATATCTCGCACATCCGAGCTAAAATAATTATATATATGTAACAGTTAATATAGTTTAAGACAAATGTCTATGGGTTACGTGCCTCATAATACTTTTTTTTAATTTATATTTTATTGTTTAAAATAACTACGTTTACCTCCCAGACTTATTATTTAAGCGCAGATCCAAGCCTAGCGGCTGGAATAGTGCATATTATGCACAGTGATAGCGAGCGAGGCGCGCAGATGCGCCGCCGGTTGTGATTGTCTTGCCGCCGTGATTGATGATCTTCCGCGGCAGCTGGCGCATAGGGCTGCCGACACAGGACAGGATATTTTTAAATAAATAATTTAAACTTCGAAATACATTTTTTACAGTGTAGTGTAGTAAGATAGATAAACACTTTCCGTCATATTACAAAATGTGGTATTAAGTTATTATTATTATATTGTTCATGTACTTATTAAGTTAATTTTATCATAAGTGTACGACTTGGCGTAGCTGTAAGGTGCATTTATACCATTACAATAAGAAATGGTATAAATAAATAAATAAAATAAAATAGTCTAGGACTTTGAAATTAAGTCGGTTCTTGTTGTTCAAACTTCAAATTGGAACTTTGATTATTATTATTAGTACTATTTTGACAGTTTGATTTTTATGACAATAGACAGTCGAATTTTAAACATCGAAAACGTACTCAGTATTTTTGAAGTTCTGGGCTAAAAGTTAAACCTCGTTTTGTAATAAGACCCTATGTTATCTTTGTTATAAATATTAATATTAATGTTATCTTACAAACACGTAACACTATCGAGATCACGGAACATTGGTATTTGCTAAGCAAGCATGCCAATTCTAATTTAAATTCTAATATAAAGTATTATGATGTTAGATTAACGTTTTGTGCAAACTCAGTCCGTTTAAAACGAAACCTAAAACTAAAATGTTGGAAATTAACATGTATTGCCATTTCATTACATAGATTAAATAGAAATTAAAATGAGCATTAGTTATTTAATTACATTATTGCCAAAAAAACAGTAATGGCCAGAATACGAACAAAATATATTTTATTTAATAAAAAAATACTGTAATACCTACAACAGAGTAATTAAGAAGCACTATTTTCTTTTGTAAAAATCCCAAACAACTTTAAAACATGGTACAGAAGTAAAGATAACAATAGAATTAGGACCAGACATAATAGCTACATAGGTACCTACAAACTCCAGCCCACCCTTAACAATGCAAGATAATCCCCCTTTAGAAAAGTTTGATCGACAGCTCGTATTGCTATCTCCCTCTAACACTCGATTGGATTATACGCCTCTTCTGATACCGGGAAATAAGGATTATATTCACATATTTTTTGTATAATACATAATCCAATAATTTTAGCCGTTAAATTTGTATTACGATTAGGTGGATTTAATAAGTAATATATATATTATTAATTAGATTTTTTAATTTCATAATAATTCAGCATTTGAATTTTAGCTGGTAGTCTAAGATCAAATATCAGAAGAATTTTATCCAATAATATATTTATATAAAACAATAATTATTCACGGTAGTCGGTAGCAACCCTACAGTTCTATTCAACTCACGTTTATTCAATATAAGCAAACTCAAACGTTGCCCGCGATAAAAGCACAGCGCACAAATATGTACATTATTCCACATTTCGTCAACTGACACTTGCTCACAATTCGAATATACAAACTTATACAAACATATTTATTACAAGTATACTAAAAACTTAAACTTTTTTCATGGGACAGTCAGATACATGTATAACCACTAGATCACCCTTAGCGACAATGTGGCGTTCCTACGGAATGAAGATGGAGCGTTCCTGTTCTTCAAGTAAGTTCACATATTCAAAAAAACAGAAATCACAATAAATAATAGTATTAAATACGTACAGTATACATATAGGTTTCTATAATACACGTTGCATTACTACATACCTAAGATTTACATTTCTGTATCGTAGAAAGCGAATACTAATTCCGAATTCAAATGTAAAAATTGACTCACTTGCTAATGTCAGTCGAGTAAATTATCCTAATTTGATCATGCAATTAATTAAATGGTTAAAGAAAAAAGTAATTATTAAATGTAGCACGTGCGAAACAATTGTTGCATTAGCGTATATGCAATTTTGAGTCATATTTCAGGAATTTAAGCTTTATGAATTAATATTTTTGTTAATTGGTTACTTATTATTAAATTGAATAATTGAAAGAACTATCTGTGCATATTTAGGTATAGCGGCTTATGTCATTTAATTAGACACATAATTAAATTGCTGGTTTAAATTTATGATAAATGTAATTTGAAAAACAACATTTTGTACTATATAGTTCTAATTATTAAAAATGTTACTGTCCTTGGTTTCCGATAAGCAAGACACCTTATTATAGGACTTGTGGTGCCACCTGTTTTGTTTCTGAAACATTTGTTCAATAGTAGGCTAATGCAACTTTGAAAAAAATGGTTCGTCAAAGGTTGCATAGAAACTTCAGCGGATAAGATTCATTTATTTTCTGGGACATTTGAATACGCGTTTTAAAAGTAAAAAGGAAAACAGTACGTTAATAACATTATCTTTTGATTTATATTCCATTTATTCAAAAAGATGAAGTGATATAAAAATCTAGACACTATTTTGTGGTAAAAGGTTCTAACGTGGTTTTTATTACCACGAGGTTCTAGACATGGATGGTTCAAATAGTAAAGCCTCTTTCTAACATAGTTTCACTGACATCGTCTAGATGGCGTTGTATTTAAATAAATATATTCCATTGTTTTCTATTTTGTTATATATAAAAGGATAAGAATTTGTTGTATCGATTTTCTTATGATAAGGTATGCGATAAGAAAGTATTGGATGAGAATGGTTATCTTATCTTGATTATGTACCAAATCTCACCTAATGACTTTGTTTGTTATTTGCAGACACAGAATTTTTAGAACCGTATCAGTATTACTCGAAACTAAATGTTATTGTTGATTATAAATGGTTATTTATTCTATGTGATTGAATGAATGAATCAGGGTCCCAAAAACAATCGTACATCTACGACGAACCACGCAAATTTATCGCATTAACATGATAAAAATAACAAATATCTGATTAGATTTAATATCTTTCATTGACGTATGACTTATGTAGCTAGTAGACAATAGGTAAGTTCATAAATTTTCATTAATTAATGTTAAGTTATTGCAATTATAATAAATGACTTAGCAATTAATTAATAATACTATAAAACGCCACCGTTGGATTATAAGTCAGATCAGTCTAAATAAGTATGCAGATGAGTAAGTATAAATTGATAATAATAATAATAGGCCTTTGTTAAATTTATTTGTTTTTTTAAAAGCGGTTTTAGATTATTTTAGGTAGCCAAATAGATGCGCCTACCATTTACTATGTTTACGATTGGAGCTTTTCCTAGACGTAATAGGTATTTCTTTTGAATTTTAATTAATCAATATTTTAACTTTAAAATTGTTGATTGAGTGAAGACACAAATTATCGTTCTTGTACACCACCGTAGCCATAGTCATAGTTATTTATTAGTATATATTATGTATTATAAAAGGGTTTCTTTACTATGTTCATCTTGTACACATCAGTTTTCTACATAAGTAAATAAATACATAAATTGTTGTAATTGTCACCCCCAGAATACAAAGATAAGAATAATATTATATTGTTCCCCAATATCCTTCAAAATTGACACCACAACAACAAAGTACCCTAATTAGGGGTCCCAGAGCCTTACTGGTTTGCTAATCACCTAATGACACACCATAAGGACACCATGTATAAAATCAGAACCTAATTGAAGAAAGCATTATTAGCTATCTAGCTTTCATCGTGAACAGAGCTTTTAACTTAACTTTTAACCTTCCTTATACGACATCATTATCACCATTTTTAACAAAACTTTACTTTTAAAATAACAAAGTGAGTGAATCAAAAATGCCGGAATCGACGACAAATCAGCCTCAAGAGGTTTTTGATTCGTCGAGTGAACAGTGGAGTCAAGAAATAAGGCATAATAATGTCCAAAATGATACGGTAATTTAAACATTAAATTTAATAATTGACTATAAAATGAACGTTCAGATGCAATATCTACTTTTTATGATACAGTTCCGATTTCAACTGAAGTTGAAGAAAAGTGATCATACCCACATACTTTTACATAAGAAGATAAACATATCCTAAAAACTTGACTAATGCATTGATTCTATTGTTTCAGAATTTGATGTGGAACGCGGTACCAACACCCAATGTAGTACCACTAGCTTCAAATGTCGCTCCTGGCTACATACCTCATGCAGTCAACAGCGGTGTGCCGGTAGCTTACAACGCTGCACCCAGCTACATCAACCTGCCCAACCAACAACCATACCCGAGATACAACCACATTCAACACGGGTATCCTATCGTAGGCATCCCCAACACACACACTGGACCGGCAGTTCCAGTATTAGTACGACCACCACATAGACCTCAAGCACCTAACCCTCTAGCAACGCAACAAAACATCAAGCTCATCCAAACTGCTTGGAACAAAACCAACGGAGGAGCGAAGAAACAGAAACGCATCAGAACCGCTTTCACCAGCCAACAGATGATGGAACTCGAGCAGGAATATTCCAGAACAAGATACCTGGATCGCACTCGTCGCATCGAACTTGCAGACATATTACGCCTGAACGAGAGGACGATAAAAATCTGGTTCCAGAACCGCAGGATGAAGGAGAAGAAAGATCGGGCTGAGAATATGGAAGATGTTGATGACGTGACCACTACGCAATCGCCTCCAGACGTTAGTGCTCCGATGTATCAAGAGCAATATCAACCAAACAGCGAGGCATTTAATAGAGTCGGAGTATTTGTTGAAGAATATCCCGTGTCTTCAACGTCAGCTCCAATGACTTCGGAAGTACAGATGCCAGTCAGTTATCCCGGGTATTTCGAAGGACCGCTAGCGTATGACCACGTGTTCACCCAAGGCCAGCAGTATTCGTCTCCTTATGGCGAAGTTCAGGAGTTCTCCCCAGAATCAACCCCGCAATCAGAAAGCTCGATCTCGGTTGAAACTAGTGCGAGTGCTCCAAACGATATTAATGATAAGAATTGGGATCTGTCCTGGGTGAAGAGTATTAAATTGGAAGAGGACTAAGTGTGAAGATGATATTTGCAAATAATTTGTTTATAAAGATGAGTCTGCAAGAATATTTAGTCTAAATAACTTTTGTAAATAATAATCTACTTTCTAATAATAGTCATAATAAATAATAATTTTAAGAGTTTATTTTAATTTTAATACTTCTTTTTGTTTGTTAGAATAAAGTGATAAAATTGTACCCTTATAGTATTATTTTTCATTTACTTATTCAACTACTATAAACTACGGCTTTGGTCAGGTTTTATAGTGTGATCATGATACCATACTGCTATAATTAATTAATTTAATAGAATAGGATGTTTTGCATGCTTAGCTTTAGCTTAGGGCATAGTGTATGCATATTAGGTATTTACAGCTCCTTATTTTTTTTTGTAATGTGTGTAAAAGTAGTTCAAGCAATAGTTGGTACAATATTATGAAATATATAAAAAATATATGATCAAGTGTCAATCCGTAACCAAAAACATAATTTTTAATAGTTAATTGTAAGAAATTCAAAGAAACTACATACAATTTCAAAAGGTTGAAAGTATTACAATATACATCACATAAGATAAACTATTTTACATCGTCGAGCACTCAAAAAATACACTACCTAGCTTATATATATAAGTGACAGTACCAAGATTTATTTAAGTTGACATATTGTATGATTACATACCTATTATTATGTTTGACATGATTTTAATAACAAAAATTTTCATTGTTTTATTAATAAAACTAGACATATGTAACTTCTAAAATTTTATAAAAGCCTAATGTTATAAATTCAATTTGACGAGATATTGTAATTTGTGTAGCATATTCTGTGATATTAGTACTTATACCTATGTATGTTACAATTTTACATTATCAATAAAGATTCTTTATCTTTATCTTATCTTTATATAGAATATCATTGACCTAGCGAGGATTTCTATACTAAAAATATCATAACATTATTTAAAAGGTGTGTTTGTTAACCTATTTGTTTCTTTTTCTCCTCTAATTGAGTTTCCAAAGGAACGTAAGTTACTTTTCGTGTTAAAGTAGACCATAATTAAACTAGTAGTAGACAATCATTAGTATAAAATTTCTTGCCTGACTCCCTATCGTCTGGGAAATATACCTAATCATGGGATCTTCAAGGCGAGAGTAAACCAGCTCTCTAGTCTAGGTTAGGAATTTTATAGTTTTGCTTTACGCACATTAATAGTTATAGGTACTTTTATTTATTCTAAGTAACTAGTTTGGCTAGTACGGCAGTCGTTAAACCTTGTCAGAGGCCCTTAGGGCAGCTTGATACACTCTCGACACCAGAGTTGGCCACTCTCATTCGAGGAGAAAAAGAACTTACAAGTAAGTATCACAGAAAAGTCCGATAAAGAAAAAAGAAAGAAAACATTGATTGTGCCAGATTTAACCAACACAATTGAGTACATAGTAACAAACGCAATGAAATACATAGTAAACATACAAACATAATATCTGCCACAACTGCTGTTTGCTGGTTGTGTGGAAGCAGCCAGCGCTGTTCTTCCGTTGGGGCTGGCTGTGACGTCACGCACGTACAAGAAAGCAGGTAAACAAACAGACAAGATGAGACGTATACAAATCTGGATGGACTAATCTGCAGCACTTTTGCCATGTGCCTTCATAATAATCTCATATAGCGGAGCTTAGTTCCAAATTTATCCGCAAACAATGGGATACGTACATAATTTGTCATAGTTTTAGGGAATCCATACAAGATAATAAATATGGTGCATGAGAAAATTAACAATCTGTCCATCCAATATCCTCTTGACATAAAGGTACGCTTATCCTAAAGGATACGATATCCTAACTTGTACGTTTAATTTTCTCTGTCTCATAATAATTTGTCTAAACTTATTTTAAAATCCGTATTTTTCAAACCGTTAATATAATAATTCAACAAAATTAACCGAAATATTTTATAAATACATATTACAATTATCTGTAGGTAGTTAACTTATAAAATATGTGAATACAAACTTCTTGACTTGAGTAATTAAATCAAACTGGAGGGTAATTATTCAAACGCGACCTATTAAATACATTTTAATGAACTATTGCCAAAGACAATTAGTTAATTTGGGAGTGATTTATTAATATTGTAATTAAATAATGTCCAATGGTATATAGGCGACATTGGTGGCTTGTATCGTTTAGTTTAATATCTAAATTAGTGTGAAGTGTTGAAAATATGCGTCAGATTATATCGGGTCGCTGCGACTCGTCTCAAATACGCAGTTATAAAGCTAGCGCTGCCAAGAAAGCTGTACCTATCAATGTAAGTGGTTTTTATATTTGTATGGAATTTATTTTGGAACAAAATTGATTGATGAAAACATATAGCAAGCATCTTTAATATTGTCTTGCAAGTTTCAAGAAAGTAGACATAGATTGAGGTTATGATAACTAAGCTAGTTTTTGCATCAGTTTATATCGTTGACTTGCAAATTAATTATCTTGTGTTGACAAAGAACTAAATAGGCTAGATGTATGTATTAAAACCAGAAATATCCAAGTGTGTCTATAAAACCAACGGGCAAGCCTGATGTTCTCAATTCCATTATGATTTTTACCACAGTATTGTTTGGTAAAACTAATAATTAGAGCAAGCTATGTGTGTAGTACCAGCAATAACAGCATACAATTTTGAAACCTTCCAGATGCCGTCCGTGGGTCAACCTCGCACGCTAAAGAAGCCCAAGAGACTAAGAAGTGCATTCACAACGGATCAAGTCAATTATTTAGAACAAGCATACAAGAGATACCCATACATTGACCGCGAGGGTCGTCAGCATTTGGCAACCATGCTCAAATTAGACGAAAGACCCATTAAAATATGGTTCCAAAACAGAAGAATGAAGGAAAAGAAGGAAGGCATTAACCATAAAGAATTTGATGTCGAAATTCAAATTAATGATCTGCGAGTCAGACGACAGCAATTAAATAATATGCCTGCTTTGCAATCAACTAATGACACGCGTCTACACTCATTACCAACATTGTCACCCGCTGCAGATTCCACTGTTTATACAAATACTATGAAAGAAAATAAGGTTGAACACGAGAATAAACCACCTACATTGACACTTAATAAACAAAATGTCGCTATTAGTGCTGAGCAAAAAACTTCACCTCGAAAAGCAAACTTCTACAAAGAAACAAACAATTTCGAAAAAGAGATAACTACTTCTCCATATTTTAGTAAACAACAGAAAGCTGATTCAACTGTACCACCCATATCAGATGCAAAGAGAAAGTTATCATTTCAAGAGAACGACAGCGCTAATTCTGCAGAAGTTTCGATTAATTTGTGCAAGAAATATAAAGAAGAGCGTGTGTCACCCAAGATTGCAGTGATTGGCAGTATTGGTAAGGACGGTCAGACACTTAAACCATCTCATAAAGTCCAGAAGTCGCCAATAGAATGCAAAGTGCCTAAGAATATATCGCCAAATTCAGGAGTATCAGGTCAATTGAATTCATCATTTGAATGTAATGTGTCAAAGAACAAATCATCAAATTTAGAAGTGTCAGGTCATTTGCCGCCTCCACCAAAGTTGTCATCGAATAACAATGTAAATGTGAACAAGCCTGTATATTTCCCTGTAATGCCTGGCGTATATCCTTCCCCGTTTATGGCCCCGGACGGTGTTGTGTGGAAGCCTGTTAATTTGATGCCTTTGATGGCAACCAATGGGCCGCCTATGAATATAAGTAACCGAGGCCCTCCTATGCCTATGGGCAACCAAGCGCCTTCAAGTTTGGAAGGAATCAAAAACTGTACGTGCAACTGCCACAGTACACATGTCCCTATGGCGTTTCCACCAAGCTACCAAACCCCATACACTCAGTATGTGCTCTCTGTACCTTTCCCACATACCAGTTCTACCTTTTAAATAGTATTATAGATGGTAAGTTAAAATTGTAAGTTACTTCTAAAAGAACTAAAGTTTTTCCTTTTTTGTTGGTTGTAAATAAAACTTTTGCATAATTCTTGTAGTTTATTTAAACACGACAATTCTTAGATTATCTTATAAACTAACTATATATTAGTATATAGACAAAGTTTGTTGCAAAAATTTATTTCACTTTATCACACTAATAATTTCATTTTAAGGCTAGGTTATTTTATTTTAATTTCATTTATTTCGGCTTAACCTATCTTTATTTATCATAATTATATATTAATATCAATAAATTTACATAAATCAACATTAGATTATTTTAACACAAGCTATACCTATATAAATATAAAACATATTAGTTAGGTAATAACTAAGAACACAACATAAACTACAATAGCAGGCAAAATAAGAAATATATGTATATTATGTCAAGTTTTAGGCAAAAAAATCAGTAAGATATAAGTTAGAAACGAAAAATGAAATAATATATGAAACACATAAGTTAAGTTATGTAGACAAACAAGCTCAACAAATTGGAAATACAACAGAATTCAAATAAGTTAATAATTAAAGCAAAATATATTAAAACTATGAAAATCGATTAATAAATTAATATAAATAGTCTTAATTCTACAGCATTATTACAAAAGCAGCAAATACATCATTGTTCAACAAACAATAAATCGTAAGCAAGTTACGCGCTATATTCTGTTAAAGAATAATATTAGATGATACTTTAGCCTCTCAATATAATCTAATTATTAATCTTATTTCTAAAACTTACATTTTATAAAAATATTTATATTAAACTATGAATAGTAGGTATATTTACAAAGTAGGTAACCTAAAAAAAAATAATCTTGGTATTAGATTTAATTATAATAGTAGCACGAAGCGTCGCTGTTTGAATTCCAATAATCATTTTGCATATTACACATTACATATTCTTGCTGACTGTGATAGTAATGATTATATTCATTTGAGTAAACGTAATTGCCGTCGCTGCATGGGTAATATTCGGTTGGGTACATATTACTTTCATTGTAATATTGTGTGCAATTGTTTTGCATTGAATTGTAATTACTTTGAACGTTTTGAGTTTGATTCTGTTGCTGAATGTTGTAGTTATAATAAGTTGGTGGTTGATATTGTGAGTCGGGTGATGGTACAACATAGCACGGTTCAGGAGATAGAAGGCAGTCCAATGCGTCACTTTGCTCTGAATTAGGGAATTCTACTTTATTTGAAGGAGTGACTGATACAGTATCAGTAACATTATCGCTGAAAGAATGACTGCTGCTTTCTGAGGATTCCCTCTTTTCCTTCATCCTTCTGTTCTGGAACCAGATCTTCACACTTTTGTCACCAATATTCAGAGTTCTAGAAATTTGTCTGCGACGTTCCGATGTTATGTACTTGTTATGGACAAACAGATGCTCCAAGGCACGAATCTGCTCTGTTGTGTACGCCGTGCGAATTCTTTTTGCCTTTTTCTTGATTGTTTTTCTGGTATCTGAAATAGGTAAGTAGATAACTATCAGCATGCGTATTGAATAGAATATTAGACGTAGGTAATTTTACTAATGAAAAGTTTACCAGAGAAATTGTCGTGATTCTCGCTCAAATGCAGATCAAATTTGAATTTAATTTGTGAGGAGCTAGATAAAACCCTCCATTATTATAGAATATATTTGCTGCTACTTTTTATAACTACTCATAAACTACTTTTTACTAGAGTACCGCCTAAGATAATACTTTGAAATAAGTTTTGTTACATAATACACTTTGTCAAATTGATATTTTTTAATGTAAGACAAACAAAGAATGTTCAAATCAGTTACCTTCCCGTTTGCAGCGCCTAGGTTCAGGCATGACTCCACTAAAAGGCCTATTTTCCCAAAATTGTATCTGAAAAAGATTATGTATTGTTATTGCAAGCTAGATCAATATTAATCAAGAGGTAGGTACGGCATACCTATAATTAAAAAAAAAATTAAATTGAAAGAAAGAAAGAAAGAAAACATTTATTGTGACAGATTTTAAAACCACACAGGAGTAAAAACATAAAAAACAAACTATTTTATATTATAAAATTATAGATTAATAGATTTACTGTCTTCTGACAGTAGGTATGTAAATCCAAGCGCTTCATTAATAAACTTGATACTAGAACCAACATTACAAACAAACAATTATAAGACTATAATTCTTACAACGTAAGAATCTATTGAAAAAACCATTATAACCTGAATCATGTTTGTTTAGTTCAACAAACGATTTACAACAAAAACCATCATTCCTTACCTCGTCCATTTTCTGTAGCGGAGTCAACATATTTCGCACCATTAAGAAATGTGTATTCCACCAAGATATATTATTTAAATTTGAATAACTGAGCAAAATATTAAGATTTTTTTCCAAAATGCTTGCAACGGTTTCCAGTTAGCAACTAGTATTCTTGTATATTTGGAAGAAGTATGAAGCTATTTATAACTACCCTCATTTTATCATTTATTATAATAATTGCCTTCGTTCAAAAACTTATTGAGTTAAACTTATGTTTACAAACCTTACGTACAAATATTTTTTTAGAAAGGAATAGAAACAAGAAATTATGTTTTTAATATAATTGAATTTAATTAAAATAATGCGTAACTGTACAAAATAAATTCATATAAGTATCCATAAATAAGTAACATTTATATTCATAGCTTCTTGTAAAAGGTTCAATTTATGTACAATAAATATTTTGCTTACAAACTATTAATAACTTTAAACAATTTTATGTTGTTATAACAGACTCGATATCCATTAGTTCTTGTACAGTCTCGCTTGTTCCGTAATATTGCCATGTCTGCACATTTTCTTCACAGGAATTATCACTGACACTGGCTGGAGAAATTGGTTCGTAAATAGGACTATGTTGAATTTCTCGATTACATTTTACTGGAGTTACATTACTTGTAAAATAATCATCTATTATTTTAACTAATTCGTCGACAATCTTATCATCTAAGGTGACATAACCGAATTCATCTGTTCTTTCTTTAATTTTAGCTTCGATGGTGTCAATTCGGTCGAAGATTGAACACTGGTTAGTTTCTTCACTGTCTTGATTATCTCCTTTCTTGTTCTTCAGTCGTCGGTTCTGGAACCATATTTTCACTGACTTGTCGTTGACTTGTAACTGCCGCACCAGTATTTGTCTCTCATCTCGGGTTACGTAAGGTTTCTTGGAATAAACCTCTTCAAGTACTTGAATTTGTTCGGTGGTGAAAACGGTACGTTTACGTTTTCGCTTGACTATGGCTTTGAAGCTTCCATGTGATGCTGGTACCACTGAAAGTAAAATAAAAATAATTTGCAATAAATTTAAAACAGACCGCGACAAATACATTGCCGTTCGCCTGAACGGCACTGTATTTCTGGCGATATTGATCAATATTTGTGATGTCAAAAGTAAATTAAACGCATGTTCATTTAACTTTTGACAACACAAATTGTGATCAGAGCATACAATATTAGCCATTATTGGTATATTTACGTTTATATAGTACTTTTACATACGTACAAAAATAATACTTACGATTGATTCGAGCTTGAGGCTTGTTGTGCCATGTTCCAGTGCTTTGAGATCTTGCGCATGTGGTGACTGTAGATTTATGATGGATTGAATTTTCTGAAATCTGAAAAACAATTTAAATTAGAATTGATATAAAATTTGCAACATAATACATACATAAAAACATACGTAGATGGAAGTAAAATTACCTGGCACATGGGATTGAAGGTGGAAAAGTATGTGGACATATTTGTGGTCTGAGGTACGGCTGCACTTTTTTCCAAAGATGATGGTAATGTAGATAGTGATACTCCATTTTGAATTATAGTAGACGTATTAACCTGAAACATAAACACAATTTAGTGATGTAGTACATATTTAAAATAACATCGTATAAGATTTGTTAAGATACGGCTGTAAACTTAATATGGATTTGAAATATTACCTGATAATCCAAAGTTGCACTTAAAACATTGCCTTCTGAGAATATCTCTACCGCAGCATCAGAAACCTGAAATCAAAATCAAATCACACAATCTATTCGATACCGAAAACAGGACATTGAAATCAAATATGTATTTTTAAAGACAATTACTTGAGAGTAAGAAGTGTTTGTATCAGAGCTAGTTATTGAGGAACTCGGGGACAAAACATTTGCCCACAGGTTTTCTTCCCAATTCTCGTTAGTTTGGTTGCCAAAATTGGCTTCACTGATTTGATAGGAGCACATGTTGCTACTATGAACTGGGAGTAAGTGTTAACTCTTCCACAGGATAATCAGCTATTTATGCAAAATTTACTAATTAGTGGTTCCCCCACTCGTCTAAGGATCTAATTACTTATTAATAGGTGCTACCTATTCCCTAATTAGAGCTCCTATTTTGGCACCTGTTAACAATAGAAGGATTAATTACTAATCACCTCAGCAGATTAAAATTTGGATATGCGATGACTTTTAAACGTAAACAATTCCAAGAAAAAGAAGTAAACAATCCTTATTTAAACTTGATGGATTTAATGTTAGTAATTGTTTCATTATTCTTTTGTTAGAAATAATAAAATACTTTTGACAAACATAATATCGTTTATTGATCTTATACATATGTATAAAAGTAGAAAATGCTAAACTAAACTAAATTAACACTAAAAGAGATTAACTTGCTTATTACATTTATATGGTAATTCTTATTCTAAACTGCATTAAAATATGAAAAGTAACAATTATTATCTTTATAGAAATGTACGCATAAAACAAATTATTAGAACACATAGGTAGGCTAGAAAAAGAATATTAACAATACGATCCTTTCATAACGTGATGTAAGAAGAAGAGGAATACTTATTGGATGAAGTGGATTGCGCTTGAGTTCCATCAGTTGAAGGTAAGTATGAAAAATATGGGTCTTGAGGCAGCGACAAGCTGGCTGGTCTTGAATGTATGCTACTGTCTTCATAGGTCGGTGCGGGTATTGAAGACATTGGTGGATTGAATGAATAGGCCTCTGACGTAGGAGGATGTATCACAACTCCAGAAGATAGCGGGTTAATATATTGAGAAGCAGAGGAGTATCTCACTAAATCATCATTCAATTTCAAAGCAACTCCGTTGGGAACGTAACTATCCGATGATAAAGTAGACAGAGACACATTCTGTGTTAGTGACTCATCGTTGCCGTAGCGATATGCCTCGGACATCGGTGAGTAACCGGCCCTATTGGGACCAGCGCTATAGTACGATGAATAAGATAAATTCGGAGTGTAGGACGGAAGTTCCAAGTTGCTTTGTGGGCCTTTTATCACAGATTTCATTGGAGATACTGATGGATATTCCGGTGGTCTGGAGGTATTTTCATTTGGAGTTAGGTATATTTTATGATGAGTGGCGTGACTGTCTGTCAGTAAACGACGATGTCTATCATGGCCGCCGCAGCTTCTTCCGTGACTTAATTTGTGATCTTGACTCGGTGAGTGATCCTTTGAGCTTGAAGGACTGTCGTCAACAGATGATGATGGCTTGTTATGTTTATTATCCTTTTTATACTTCATTCTGCGATTTTGAAACCATATTTTAATTTGCCTCTCCGATAGTTGCAGATAATTTGCCAGTTCGATTCTGCGGGGACGGCATAAGTAACGGTTTTGATGAAATTCGTTTTCCAACTCCACTAACTGCGAACTAGTGTATGCAGTTCTCGCTCGTTTTGTAAAACTTTTTTGGTATGATGAAGATTCGGAAGACATTTCTGAAATATAAAATAAAAACAATTTATAAGATGTCAAACACATTAAGAACTAACCTAAGGAATTTTCCTGAGGTTTAGTAGTAGTACATTCATTATTTCATACGTTAATTTGAAAACCGATAAGATACTTTTTTAATCTGAACCAATTTAATCATTTCAAATCTATTTCAAAATATTATTATTTCAATTAAATATGTAATAAAGCTATGTAAAAAATATTATGTATGAGTCGTAACGTTTGTCATAATACGATGATGAATATAGTTTTTTTTGTGACTTAGGAGCATTAAAACACTTACCGTTTCCTGATAATTCAGCTGAAGCTCTCAGATTGAGTGTAGCAGGTGCAGTCTTGGTATTCCAACTTGTACTCTGGAACACACGAAAAAATCAAAATAAACAAATGAGAATAATAATTAGTAACGTCTTGCCCTGACTATATTTGATGCCACAATAAAAAAAAATATTTGGCCTATTTTTAATCACTACTAACAGTCGATAGGTACATTAAATTGTCGTTATGAATCCGGTTTTCTTGTGGTATTACAAAATTTCTACGCTTATTACTACTAACAAAAGTTCTAGGTACATTTAACAAACGCACCTGATTAGAAAAACCCGATTCGTGCATTTCGTTGGTTTCTGCAACTGGATCTTTTGCGTCATCAATATCCAAACCGCTTCTTTGATTGTATCGAACCAGGTCATCAGTGGCAAATGTCCTGTTGTACATTACTTGATTTGAATTTTGCGGTGAAGCTGCAAAAATGTTTTCGTTTTTAGGCACACAATCTTCTACCATCACATCCTCAGTTCCCGATCCATAAGTATGTGGGCTGTTACTGATGTTTTCGTAGTTTAGGATTTGGTAATCGTATTTTGGTTCCAGACCTTCTGTTGGCGCAGGGACGTATGACTGATGTAATCCAAGTATGTCTTGGATGCTGAATCCTGTTGAGTCTCTGGAGTTGTAATCTTGTACAAATGATTGGGGCACGGACGATAAAACTTCTGCCTTACAATTTTGATACGAAGGCCCCACGCTTCCATAGCTGACTTCTTCTGGAAGTATATTTATCACGTCATCCGTTGAAGATGCTGTTATTTGTAAATCAGATTTTAAATTAGAATCTTGTGCTGGTGGAGCATATTTATTTGAATTTAAAACTGTGCTTGAAAATTGTGAAGATTCTGACTCTCTGGATTCATCTTGTTCTGAATGTAGGCTCGGAGGAGATGGGGTTGGCGATGACATCACACTTGATCCTGTTATTAATATTTAGGCACTCTGTATTGTTCAACTTAATATAATCACAAACAATTGACAAAAATCACTAAGCACTCGAACAAGTTGACGGATCGGGGCTTGTTTACAAAATGCTTTTTGGTCACCTGAATGCGGTTAATTTGGTAATGACTTTGTGCATTTGTGTGCACTATTCTTACTAGACCTATGTTTGTGTGCGTCAGATAAGACAAAAATACCGGGTTTCTGATAGTGGTCAATGCAGTGAAGATAAAGCCTCGTTGGTATGGTTTACGGTAGCTAAAGCGCTTGTCACACTCACTTACTTCTTATCATTAAGAAGTTTGTGTGCCTACTTCCTATCTATAGTTATTGTGAAAGATAACAGGTAATAATAAACTATCACTTGTAGATGAGTTGCTCTGGATAATTTTTAGTTTAGCCTGGACAATAGGCATGTTTAGTGACTATTATATTTTAATGGTTGAAAATCAAACTTTATCAAATCTCAAATATGTATTTTATTTGATACATACATTCTTGTAACTTAAAGTAGTATTGCTATCCATCCAATATCCAGCAATTTGACTGCATCTTAAATAAGAATATGCCTTTAATCGGATTTCAGTTCGAAGGATTCCATCCAATTATAAAAAATAACCGTCTAGCATTCATGAAAATCACCCTGGTTACAGACAGACAAACAGAGAAACGGACAGCAAAACTCTTAGACTTGAGTTCCCATTTTAATGCGATGGAGTCCTCCAAAAAGACTCTTTTTATTATATTATCTTTATTTCCTTATATTTTAAGTTTTTTTTAGTGATCATTTATTTTACAACCAGCGTTGAAATATGTGTAGAAACCACAACTGACGTAGGCAACTATGTAGGTCCCCTACCTGATACTAAAGTCATTAAGATATGCATGTGGCTAGGTAACTGGATAGTCCAGTATAGGTACCTATATCTAATAGTTTCCATGTGTTATGGTTGAGATAAAATCAATAATATTTTGTGAATATAAAACAAATAATACTTACGGTAAGATTTTATATCGTAACGAAGAGAATTCATGTATGGTTTTGACTGCCTTATAAGTTAGTAGATACATCTTGCGAACACCATCTTCTTTTCCTTCACCTTGTGGGATTTCATGTAGCTTATGGTGGCTCTGAAATTTAAAATATTCCAGGTGATATAATATGATACAAAGTTTAGGTTTTTTCTTTTTTATGTTAACATTGCGTCTAAGATAAAGCTGTTAATTAGTGACATGGTCATCCATTAACATCTGTAAAATATATAAAGTCGTAGTCGAAAGAAGTTCAAACAACGACTTAACGATAGTGAGGATTACCGTAACGTATAAAGTGATCTTGTCAAAAATAATACTTTGACACAATCATAACTCTATTCGTAGCACGCGTAATTAAAATTCAAAACACATTTATTACTATTAGCTAGTTTCTTACTTAGCGAGTGTGGCTCAGCGGTTCCGGTGTCTGCTTTTCATCCAGACGCAACCTGGTTCGAATCCGCCCTACACCAATGACTTGTATTTTCAAGTTATGTGTGGATTTGCACTCGCTTAACGGTGAAGGAAAACATCGTGAGGAAACCGACATGTTTGAAGACAACAATATCCGAGGACATGCGTCTTCCGTGGAAGGACCTGGGCGCCCACCACGATGTATCTGCCCAAGAAAACTCCCCTAGTGAATTAATTCTGCGGGGAGTCATGACCCTCAGTCATGAGGAAATACTACTCGAAGAGAGAAGATAGAGTTTCTTACACATAAAACTATTTTAACGCATTTTTTTATTGATCTTTTATACAGAGGATATTACGAGTAATTAACACTTTATTTATAAGCCACATTTGCTTCAGTATATCAAAACCATCAATTTTTTAACTACTGATAGATAGGCTACTATAAAAAAAATACTTTGTTCAATTTGACCCACATTTGTGAAATTATCCAAGCTAGATAATAACTATATTCCAATTGCTACTTTTAAAAAAAAATAACCATGAAAATAATGCATAAACTGATTTTCATTCCAATAAAAAACCGAAACTACAAACGAAACTTACTTTTACACATCGAAATAGGATTTACCCTTATAACCACACATCGGTATCGCTCTGCGATCAGCTGCTTCGCGCCAGCCATTGTTGCTGTTTGATAGATGGGCTGCAGTCGTGACAGGAACGACCCGAGACCGCTTACTGACTTGCTGGAACATACATAATCTTATTACAAAACTTGGTTTAACTATTAGTCCAGAACTCTGAAAATATGCAGTCCGTTCTTGCTGTTCGAAATTTGTCTGTCTACTGTCATAATAATCAAAGTGTCAAAATATTACCAATGATAATCGTCCTGTATATGTCTGTAGATTGGTTAACCATCGCTGTCACAGAAAGCAAAAAAGGGGGAATAAACACTCAACTGTGCAATTTAGAACCACCGCGCCGTACATATCGATATTTTACTTTGAATTTCTCAGTTTGATGGCCTATCTTCCCACATGACATTGGCAGAATTGCAAAGTTAAATCTTCGCCAAAGCCATAACATAAAAAAACGCTCCAATTTGAAGTTCACATTTTGATTGTTTGTACATATTATGTACGTATGTGATGTTTGAACCAACGACATTAATTTGGTTTGAACAACAAAAACCGACTTTTTATTATTAAAGTTCTAGACTAATATTTAAGCCATGTTTTGTAATAAGACGGACACGGATTAATATATTACTACAAAATAAAATATCCACCAATATTGCAATTTCTAAACTTCCTCCTTGAGCGTATTTTCTACTTTACTAAGGACATGACTTCTCCGCAGAACTGATTCATTAGGGAAGTTCTCTCTCGATTTCTTATACTTACTTATCTTTTACTGAAAATGAAATGGTTTTTATCTACCAAATTTGATAATAATAAACTAGTTCAACAGTTATACAGGTTGTGACTAACCTTGGTTTCTGATATAAGTACTTTTTTATGGTAGGTACGTTATTTTTTCCATACGGTGTAAGTAAATTCAAATTACTTAAGTTTTTAGTTAAATGCGACTGGCAATCAGAAATTCAAAACAACAATCTGGCGGCAACACCATTTCATGCATACCTACCCTTATTTTCGGATTTGAACGCTTTATGTTTTTAATCCGATGACTGTTACCATTTCGGTGTTCCATACGGGACCGTTACGCTAATAAATTTAACTGCTTCTGCACAAAAGCGAACTATCTGGCCAGAGACCCCGGTTCATAACGTCAAAGCGATGATATATTACGAGTTGTACAAAGGGGACCCTTTTTTGTTCTCACCGTAATGGTTTTACGTTAATCGGTAGGAGAGCGGGACACAACTATAACTTATGTCGTTGAGTGACAAAGATGGAAGATGAAATTGTATCTGTTCCCGCCAAACGAAAGTGATCCGGCAATGAGACGGAGTTTGGATATTATCAACAGTTTGTTGTGGGCCTCCAGGCTAGCTTGATGAAATGTAGTGAATTGTCTCGAATACACAACAAAATGTACCAATATCAGGAAGGAATCTGAGGAAATAGTGAAAGATATTGTCACTATTGACAAGTGTCATAGTGTTTGGTCGATATAAGCGACAAGTGAGTGAGACCAGTGGCGCAGTACGTACCTAGTATAAATTGCCTTAATTTGTTCAATCAACGTTTGTCTACGAGTGAGCAACAGACTGAAATGAAACCGTAAGTAAAGTAGTAATGTTTTTAATTGTAACATAACATTGACATTCGTTTGTTTTTATTTAGACAAATTTAAAGATTCCTCTTCGATGTTCATAGTATACAGCGCCATCTCGACGAAGGACGCTGAAACATTTCACTGTTAAATATTTGGTGATGAAATTGCAACTGAAAACTGGGTGAAATTCACCCCTTTTCCCAAGCGTTTTCACGCTTTCAGGCTCCTTTTATCGTAGCTGAGTGTATCAATAGATGGCGCCACTTGTTAATATTAATTGTAAATTACATATTAATTAAATGAAAACAGCTCGCGATATTTTTCTTTGAAGAAGTGAACATTAGGTTTGTTATATTAGTTATATATTTTTAGGTAGGTGACTTTGATTATTATTTATTCAGTTTATGGTTAACAGACACTACGCTTAGTATACACTAGTCTCTGTGAATCTATACTTACCTATTGCATAACCACTTGGGGAGGAGCAGGAGTCACTAACATGATGGAGGTAGAGAGAGCGCAGCGAGTAGTCTTGAAAGTGATGCTGAAGAGACCTTACAGACACCCGACGGATCAAGTCTATTCCGAGGCGAGAGTACTAAGCGTGAGGCAATTGTATATCCAAAAGGTAACACTCGCTATGCATAAAACTAGAAGTATTTTTGCTTCTGATGCCGCTGAATCACCCCGAAGAAAACCTCCCCGTGCAAAACAGCATAGAGTTAAAACCGCGTTTGCGCAACGCTTGCCTGAGTTTCGATTTCCCTATATATATAATAAAATTATGTATCTTTGCAAAATCCATGACAAAACCAACAGGCAATGCAAAATAATCGTTCAAAATTATTTAATGTCACTATCATATTCTGAAACAGAAGAACTTCTAAAGATATTAAAATAAATAACCCTGACACACTCGTACAACACATCACACACACACACACACAAACAAACACATCACACACACACACACACACACACATAAATACACACACACTCACATACTTACATACACAACACAGGCTTATGTCGTCACCCCAGTCGGCAGACTGCTGGTATTCAACATTGAACTGATACTAGTTTAAATTCATAACAACAGAGATATTGTAGCCAATATTTCAGTATAGTTAATCTTTAATCTTCTTTATTATATCCATTATTACCGCACCGCACTCTAGTACTGTTATAAGTAAATCTGTAGGCGGGCACCTGCGGCACAAGTGACATACTTAGTGCAGGGCTCGCAAGTACATGTATTTTAACCTTTTAGTATAATAAGTTATTTTAACACTGTAGGTATGATTATGTTTAAGGTTATATTGTTATCTCTTTTTGGCTAATAAACGAATTTGAATTTGAATTTGAATTTGAATGGTTGTCTATATTGCGTATTCAGAAATATTTACCTGATGTAATTCATGCTTAGGTATAGGTACATATATTTTGTTCAGATTTAGAAATATTAATCACACGAAAGCTGACTCAAAATAAAACATAAAGAACTCGCTACAGTATGCAGCGATATAATATTTCGAAGCACTAAACCCTGATAAAGTCCTAAAATACTTCAATAACCGCTCGATCGCCCCGTGTTTTCCAGTTCACAGCGCAAAGCGCACGATTTACGAGTTTTTGTATCGCCATAGCGAACCAAAAGATTTTCAACTTTAGCCAGACTTTAGTCGTGTAAATTGCATTGACATACATCAGTATTAGATAGGCCTAAGTGCACAGTTTTGTAAAAACTCGGAATAATCACAACCATTACTATTTTTTGTTTGGTACTGCGATAGTAATACTAATACGTTATCGACTCGACTAATTAATATTTTTAAGGGAAAAGCGTTTACTTTGCTTGCACACCAAAGACACCACGTTACGTTCCATCCTAGACCGTAATGATTGCTTACCATCAGGCGAATTACGGTCAAGTGCAAACCCATTCCTTGTAAAAAAACATGAGCCAGACCCAGCAGTGGGATCCCAAGAGCTGTGGATGATGATGATGTATTTACTTGGCCTGTACTTTAGTGTGTTATGTCACTTGTAAATTGTACAAGTTTCGTCGCCTCTGTAGAGACATAAATCGAGAAAGAAATTCGCAAGTGTTGCAAGCAAAGTGGCAAAACCGCCGTCTCGGGAAGCTCTCAAATTAATTTTGGACTTGCGAATTTACGTTGGCTCCTTGCATTCTTGGCAGGCGGCTAGACATCTGATTTAAGACATTTCTGCATAATAGGACGATTCAATGGAGATAGCATTTGTTTTTGCCTGGAAGAGACCGTTCAAAGCAATAAGGCCGCCACTTGTGGCACTATAATAAATGGTGTTCCGTTATTCATTTCCTATTTATTTCAGATCGTTGCATGAAAAAAAAAAACATTTGATATTAGTTTCTTCTTCTTGTCTACATAATATCTCTTACCTCCCTGAGCCGTATTCCCCATTACTGAAAGTCGTGAATCCCCCGCGGAATTGACTTAGCATCAAAGATTTTTTTGGGCAGATACATCGTGTTAAACGCCAGAAAATAACAAAGCAGAAATAACAGATAATAGCAATATTATCACAAATTTACCTTTAAACAAGTTTCGGGTTATAATTGCCTGAAGCGCCGAGGGGGCTCTGGTTTATGTATAGATTTATAGCTAGCTACTTGTTATAATAAAACTGTAACGGACATTCCTTTCTTATATTATGTGCCTTGCATATATGTACGCAATGTGTTATATTAATATAGTGAATAATTACCACTATTAAAGCTATTGAAGCAGCATAAAATGTACTGGCAGACGAGGAGTGGAACATCCGGTCGCGAGATGGGTCGACGACATCGTCAAAGTCCTGGATGACGTCTACACAAGATCGAAGCAGAGACACATACAAAGGGAGGCCTAATACCCAGCAGTGGGATCCCAAGGACTGTGGACGATGAAAGTGTTAATTTATGTGATTTCGCCTACCACACATTCTGGTGTATTTCATCAGGGTGTTTCTGTAGGTTGGATGATAAGTACGTTTGATTGTATCGGCTGTAGCAATTACAGCAGTCATTATGCTATATCAGTGGCCCTTCTCTCTCTTTGAGTCGAATTTCCTCATGACTGAGGGTCGTGACTCCCCCGCAGAATTAATTCGTTAGGGGAGTTTTCTTGGGCAGATACATCGTGGTGGGCGCCCAGGTCCTTCCACGGAAGACGCATGTCCTCGGATATTGTGGTCCTCAAACATGTCGGTTTCCTCACGATGTTTTCCTTCACCGCTAAGCGAGTGCAAATCTACACATAACTTGAAAAATACAAGTCATTGGTGTAGGGCGGAATCGAACCAAGGTACGTCTGGATGAAAACCAGACACTGGAACCGCTGAGCCACACTCGCTTACACTCGCCACAGTGGCCCTTAGGGCAGCTTAATAAACTCTCGACACTAGTGTTGGCCTCTCATATTCTATATGAAGAAGAAGAAAGAGAAGAGCACTTTCTAAATTAAATGCGCCAAATTGTCTTTTTACAAGCTCCTTAGCAATCTATTATAAAAGTTTCCGATCTAAAGCAGAATCTTGTGCAAAGAAAATAGTTTACGCGATAGCTTTCTCACTATATCTTAGAAAACCAGTGCAATATACCAAATGCGCTTACCAACTTCCTGCAGTTTTATTATGAGAGCGTGGCAAAAGCGCTGTACATGGAGTAGACAATTGCAGAGAATTACCCATCACTATTTGTTAATATAACTTTAATTGAGATGTGTATTATCGCAGTCTTCTCTGGGTTTAAGTGTTTTTATTACGTATTGCTATATCAACAAAATCATTTATTTACATAATATATACAAATATACTATACTTTGTAAACTGCCTATCCTTAACTGTAGGTGTTGACGATGATGATAGTTAAAACTCAAATATGTACATAAAATGACAGCAAGCGCTGTGTTCGAATTGCCGTCCGTAAGACGAATGTCACGCCCCACCAAGCGGTCACCAGTGTGGCCAGTCGATGAAATATTATTTACCGGTAAATAACCGGTAAATTTATGGTAATTATAGGAAACCTTAAAACTTAAATATACAGAAGATAAAAAAACTTACAAAACACAGATAATTTTACAAAAAACTTAGCACACCGTCCATACTGTCGCTGTGTGGCAGGGTTCCCAGGATGCGGGCAGTATTTACTCTTTGAATCAATACAATAAATAATTATTTTTTTACATTTGCAGATGCGAGCGAGATCTAGCGAAGCGAAAATGCAGATTTGATTTTAAACAATTGGATAGAAACATTGCCAAATATGATTGCACAAGTAATAGCTGAGAGAAAATCTTGTATCAGTATAAGTTTCTTAAAAATCGGTAAGTAAAATTTAGAAAATATCTCTACGTAGCGTACTTATATGGTAATTTGGGGTAATTATACTATATGTGTCCGGTCGCGAGATGGGTCGACGACATCGTCAAAGTCGAGGGTCCAACCTGGATGAGGTCTGCACAAGATCGACGCAGTTGTCACATATAAAGGGAGGCTAATCCGAGCAGTGGGATCCCAAGGGCTGTGAATGATGATACTATGAAAGTTGGCGCAGCCATTTCTTGCAAGTCAGCAGACACTCAGATTCTGTTGTTCTGTTTCAAGCCTGCAGAAGAAAGAAAAGACTTCGTCCTCTTAACATTTTTTTTAATTAACTATGCGGCAGGTTATAGTATGCAACCATTAGTGCGTCTTTCAACGATGTTTTCCTCTCTGCATTTCCTACTCCGTGGCTTATATTAGAAACGGTTCCGGGCCCGGCAGATGTCCGGAACGTCCCCGTTAACGCCGCACTTCTGAACTCTTGCCAAACTCTGCCGTATCGACTTTTATGACTTTAACCAGCGCTGGTTCGTTAAGTAGCTCAATTTGGGACGTTTTCATTATTTGCGTATCGATGCACACAGGGTTTCAATACTGAGAAAAGTTTAAAATGTTTGCTACAACTCAGTATAATGATGATGATGATGAAAGTTCTATATTGGATAGACATGTCACAAGGAAGAACTAAGTCTTCCTTTTACTCTTGATGAATGGTTTGATATAATATATCATGAATCTACCACTGTAGTATAATATCCTCATAATTATTATTTGCGTAATTATTTTAAGTAGATAATATAATACAACAAAATATTACAATCGATAGTGACAGTACCAAGATTTATTTAAGTTGACATATTGTATGATTACATACCTATTATTATGTTTGACATGATTTTAATAACAAAAATTTTCATTATTTTATTAATAAAACTAGACATATGTAACTTCTAAAATTTTATAAAAGCTAAATGTTATAACTTCAATTTGACGAGATATTGTAATTTGTGTAGCATATTCTGGGATATTAGTACTTATACCTATGTATGTTACAATTTTACATTATCAATAAAGATTCTTTATCTTTTATCTTTATGATAGATTCATAAAATGATAATAATAAGTAAACCTTTTGATATTCGAAAAAAAAACAGTTTCTATTGCTCATCAATAATTAACACAGACAGTTTTAAAACCTGTTTGCAATGCTTTGTGGTAATTTAAAGTCCTCAGTAAAATTTAGCATGCAATTAAAACAGGATAATTTCCTTTTTATAACTGGGCCAGTAAAAACAGTGCTGAAAATGGATCTCGGTAATTACTTTGGCTTAATTTAAACACACAATTAACGGGTCAAAATAATAGGAATTAAAAATTATATATGTCGGCGCGTTTAATTCGAAGAGTGTTTAAGTTGATCTTAATGTTTGATTCGGAGAGTAGGCGAGTTGGTTTCAATGTCACTGTCACAATGTTCGAAATGTGTTATAATGTTTGTGTCACTGTCAATAACGGCTGACATTGACTTGAGACTAACTTCGGGGTCCTGCTCTGACGCAACAACCAGCGCTAGTGCCGTGCGAGAGACCGCCATTCTTACTTGGGACGGCAATCGGTTCGCATCGCGTTGTGGCGTTACGTGTTGGTTGGAGTGTCGACCGAATTAGTGTAATTAGTTATCAGACAATCTTCCTACAGTTGTATTTCATAGTTTAACCTCCAACAAATTGTAATATACCATCAATAAGTTGAAGTGCTACGTTTTATTTCTCCATGCCCAAATACCCATGCCCAGCCGGTAGAATTACTATTATGGATAATGAAGATGCTCCGCCGTCCCCACATCAGAAGTGGGATGATGGCAAAATGGAGAAATATTTGATCGCCGAGAAACACAATGGGAACCATGCATGTTCTGCCTACGTGAAAATCAGACCCACAAACATTATCAATTCTTCGTGTCAATGAACAAAAACGTGTGAAAGATAAAAAGCAGTTGGGATTTGTGTTTTACTGAAACTTATCAATGCGGCAACGATAATCCTTGGACCAGAGAAGACCATAAAGCGATTTCATAATTGCGTTGAAATTTACGAATATGTGTGCTGTGAATTGAAAGACAAGATTTGCTGTTCGGATTTGGTAGGAATTTTATATCTTCTAATTGGAAATGTCGTACAAGAAAGACTACGAAAGAAACGACAAAAAATATTGACAAGCAAGAAGATTACAAGATATGGACCGCATCGTGAGGGAGTACAAGAGCAGCGCCTGCAGCAGACTCATGCCACGTGGCAGTGATGCGCGATGCCGCTGCAGTGGCGTGCGCTCCGGGCAGCACATGGAGCAGCGGTGGTAGCACGCGGTCGAGCTGCCGCGGCCCATGGAGCAGCAGTGGTGGCATGCAGCCGGGCGACCACGGCACATGAAGCAGCAGTGGTAGCACGCGGCCGGGCGAGCGCAGCCAGGGTCGAGTGGTGACTGAGTGCAGCGTGCAACTTCATCGGATATCAAAGGTGATATTGTTTAAATTCATTACGTTTCTGGTGTTGAATGCTCTTTTGTCAAAGTAAGATTTGGTTGCAATTTGTTATAAATGATTAAAAGGCGTTGTTGAGAAAAACCATACCAGTCATTACGAGCATACAGCACTATATAATATGTTGTGTAACGATAAAGCCATTTTTTTGTAAAAAAATTATTGCCAATCTGTTGATGATTGTTAGTGTGTAGCTATTTAATGATTGTGCAGTGATACATAAGTGTGAGGTCGTTTTATGTCCCATAAGAGGTCAGCTATGCACTGTGAAATTTAATTGAAATTCAAGATTCAATCTAAGATAGCGTTGTCATAATTTTAAAAGTTAGGAGTGTTGTCCTATTTTACGCAAGATATTTTAATGAAATCAAATCTTGACAGGATTCGTTGAGATTGGTCTGTTAGCAGTCCAGCTTTTCTGGGAGTCGCGCCCGTTAGGGGTTGAGTTTCGAGATAGGTACTGAGCAATTAAAATGAAACTAGATCTGAAATCATCCCTGTTTAAATGGTCCATATTAGATGCTTCAGTACTGGCGCGTATCCGTTTCTGTTTTCAGGATGCTGTTGTCACTTCTCGCTGCCAGCCAGTAGCAAGTCATGCCGCCTTCTAGCTGATGAGCTTGAGCACCGCCAGGGCAGGAATGCTGTCAGCGTCGTTCTGCGCGAACATGGGCTGCTTGAGACCGACACCTGATCATACTCCCGGTGAGCTCGTTTCCTTTTGGTAACTCATTAGTGAATAGTAAAACAGACAATCAAATTCTGGGTACTATGCGTAGGGATTAGAATAGAAGGCATAGTAATACAGCACAGGTACCCACGTTTTGAAAAGATAGATAGTTAAAATCAGATTCATAAAGATGTTCACGAAAATCTGGGCATAGTGCCTAGGAGTCTTGACGGCTTAATAGAAGTAGGTAGATACCTTTTTGATTAATTATGTTGACGATGAGGAGGAGGAGGCCGAGACGGCGGGTCAAAGTTAAAATAGTGAGGAGGTTTCATCAGACGATGATACGATATGGTTGCTAGTTCGCACACAATGACCACCACCTCGGCGACCCTCTCAGCATTGGGAAGTGAATTAGAGATTTAATTTTGAGATGTGACTTTGTTACGTATCATTCAACACCATTGCTTAAGAGTTAGTTGGTTTCACGTCAGATGAGATAACGTCACGTCATATGAGATGCCGTCGGGTAGAAGCTAGAGATTTGGCGATATTTGCATGATGTCAAATATTGTCGTAGAGAGGTGCTCCGACTGCAGGGCTGTCCGGTGCTCCCTTGTCGTTACCTGAGAGTGGCGATCTTGGTGGTGGGGGCACCCTGCGGTGGCTTATTTGCATGAGGTCAAATAATGTCGTGAAGTGGAGCTGCAACTGCAGGGCTGTCCGTTGCTCTCTTGTCGTTACCTGTGAGTGGCGATCTTGGTGGTGGGGGCACCCTGCAGTGGTTTGTTTGGCGGAGTTGAATAATGTCGTGGTGTAGAGCTCCAGCTGCAGGGCTGTTCGGTGCGTCCTTGTCGTTACCTGTGAGTGGCGATCTTGGTAGTGGGGGCACCCTGCAGCGTTATGATAATATTCGCACGATGTCGAATAGTGTCTTGGGGTGGAGCTGCAGCTGCAGGGCTGTCCGGTGCTTCCTTGTCGTTGCCGGTGAGTGGCGATCTTGGTGGTGGGGGCACCCTGCAGCGGTACGGTCATATTCGCACGAGGTCGAATAGTGAAGTTTTGTGTGATAATTAACTTAGTTGAAACATCTTGACGTGATCTCAATTTCTCGAAGCCAAATGTAGATACTGATAATATGTGCGTGTACTGAATGATATCTTTCGAAATTGTCAGGATAGACGAGCGAAATGACATTTGTGATCCCAGTTGTCTTTTCTTTAATTCCAGGTCATCTGCTGCTAGAGAAAACGGATCGCACGAGGACGTGCGAATGTCAGTCTGGCCGTGTCGGCGCGTTTAATTCGAAGAGTGTTTAAGTTGATCTTAATGTTTGATTCGGAGAGTAGGCGAGTTGGTTTCAATGTCACTGTCACAATGTTCGAAATGTGTTATAATGTTTGTGTCACTGTCAATAACGGCTGACATTGACTTGAGACTAACTTCGGGGTCCTGCTCTGACGCAACAACCAGCGCTAGTGCCGTGCGAGAGACCGCCATTCTTACTTGGGACGGCAATCGGTTCGCATCGCGTTGTGGCGTTACGTGTTGGTTGGAGTGTCGACCGAATTAGTGTAATTAGTTATCAGACAATCTTCCTACAGTTGTATTTCATAGTTTAACCTCCAACAAATTGTAATATACCATCAATAAGTTGAAGTGCTACGTTTTATTTCTCCATGCCCAAATACCCATGCCCAGCCGGTAGAATTACTATTATGGATAATGAAGATGCTCCGCCGTCCCCACATATATTTCATATCCACCAATAACAAAACAATTATAATGCAGGGCTATAATTTTCTGTAATAATATGAAAATTACAAAGTCTTACTAATAAATTAATGTTGAATTCAGGATATATCCATTCCAAATTTAACTGTAGTATTTTAGTCGAGTATTACATATTTTTTAATGTTTTAACCGTAAAATAGGTTGGTCTTTTTAATTATCATATAATATTTCTAGAAACCCGGATTTTTTTTCCAAAAAAAGTCTTTCAAAGTTATAATCTTTCACTATAATTCACTTTTTTTTTGTAAATCGATTATTGTAATATTAAACATGGATATTATTATTATAATATATCAAACATATTCGGCTTAAGCTAGTCGTATGTTATTAATATTAGTTAATGATCAGTGGGCATTTACGTCACGTCCGGTATCGGTATTAGGTTGTTATTAGTAGCTCTAAATCAAGCCTAATTGTGGCACGATGTGAAATCACAAACGGTTATTGCACATGCCATAAATTTTGGACGATGTTAATGTATGAATTAACGCGCGATAGCCCGAGTATTATTTATCTAAAAATTGTTAGATATTAAGACTCAATTCATTGTTGATTTATCAAACTTGACTGATTTTGTGTCTGTATGGTATCTTCTTCTTATCGAATGGAGAGTGACCAACTCTGGTGTCAAGAGTTTATCAAGCCATCCTAAGGGCCTGTATTGTATAAGTTTGTAAATGTATGGGTGTATATAAGAGAGTTATGCTTATCCCTTCCATACATTGCAATCCATAATAAAACTACACTTTAGATGATATTTGTCCATTGGTTCAGTTTCCAAAGATATCATGCTATAAATTACCCAATACCTGCCAACTCATAAATAGGAATTAAACGTCAATTAAATAAAAAATATATATGCGCCGTCAAATCCATTGAAACATCGCTAAATATATCCCGCTTCGGTAGCCCATAAAAATAAAACTTGCACTCGTACAGTGAAATAGAATTTTCATAAATTTCACCAACTCTGAATGGAAAATGTAAAATTGCCGTTCGTGATGCAGAGGTCCCGCGGGAGGACCTCGCGTTTTCACATTGATGTTCCCATTACTTTTTATTGGTCTTTATTTGACCCTGTTTCATATCATTTCGTGTTAGTGTGAAAATAGCTTTATTTACATTGCAATGAAGTTTTGTGAGATATTCATATGAGTTAGCACATATGAGGTGTAATTAAAATGTATCTGTAGATAAGAATGATAAATTTTCTATTGTTTTTACCATCCAATATACATACTACCTACATTACATGTAATAATTGTTTGTTACCTTGATTTTCCAATACGTACTAGAAAGCTTTCCTTTAAAAAACATACAGAGATTTGTGATTTTGTATAGAGTCAAGGTACTATCTGGAGAACATATTTTGAAGATTTACGACAACCCTTAAATAAAACCATTTCTTGTGCCCATCAAAAAGCTTCGAAGTCGCAAGAGAACTCAAAATTGTCAAAATTACCGCAGATTTATAACATCTACTGAAGCACAAAGCTCTGTGGGTCTTCATTTTCACCGCATCAGAAATGCTAATTTAGCTACATCAAATTCCACCTCCATTCCCCGTTTTTGTAGAATATTTCATTAAAATACAAAATGACAGCCAAATAAAAGGTTTCCTCTTTTTTTCAGGGAGCCTATACATGTGACGCTGGGAGCGAAAATGGCACGAGCTAAAATGGCGGGTGAAAGATCAATATGACCTACCAAAAGGTGAGTGTGTCCCACTCTAACGAGCGGGTTTTGTAGCGGTTGTCTCTGTCTGTCGCGACGGCAGGGTCCCAGCTCCGATAGGGCGTATGATGGCGCAGGTTTCAGGGGAGTTTCGCCCGGAGTCTGGATGTGAACACAATCCTCTCTCATCCAACGTTATGTTTGTAAAGCGATTAGCGGTTAATGACATTTCGTTGGTTCAAGGGATAAAGCTTGATTATGAAAATTCGGAGCGCGGGCATAAAGTTAAATTAATTTATTTGTGCAGCGCACGCTTTCCGTTCGCCGTTACAATTATACGAATGTATTTATATGAGTACTCGGGTAAAGTAATAAACATGCCCGGGTACTAAAACCAAACGATGCATTGGATTAAAACAAAACATAGGATATCTGATAATAAATTGAACAGAAGTTATCATTTAAACATCAATATTAACAAACATCACAAATTAAATTTTCTTAAACATTCAGTCACCAAACCACACCAACTCTACATATTTTTATCAATTCCATTTTCTTAGACTGAAATCTTCGGAACATCTTCTAACAAGGAAAGTCTATACATTTTACATGTTTCATCAGAGCTATACATTAGCCCTCTTCCGGGTGGTTGGTAATCGAAGAGTTAAGGCCTGAAGCTTCCCGACCGATTTATAGTCGCCTCGCGTTTTTAAACTCGGACAGAGTTTTAAAGAATTCTCGACCCTCTTCCTCTTTTTGTAATAACGAAAAGATGTTGATTTGTACGAAAGGAAGGCTTTTAGGCTGAATTTTACAGCAATTGCTCCAAATAATATATTTTGTCATAATGACATGTCCAGGTAAAAAAATGGATATTGAAAATAATGAATACGTTACTAGTAGTCTTCCTGCTATTTTTGTTCTTTGGTAATTAAAATGCTGTGATCATCAAAATAGTAAAAATACCTTGATGTGATGAGAACATAAAATAGTATATTGGACTAAAATGGCAACGAAAATGTACTAAATAAACTTTGAAGGCAACATTCATTTTAATTTACTGAATATGTACTTTACAAGTTTCTTTAAATTTCTTAAAAATATTTTAGACTAAAGCAAGATAATTTAAGCGTCTATACGAAAGAAACACGACTGTCCGTTCCAGTTTACAAACAAGATATAAGTATTCATTCGTTTACATTTTACCGATTTCCACAGATTTACATATTTGATGTGTCAAAGTTATGAAGAAATAGTGACGGAACGTTTATATTTTATGTATGGTCACGGTTTTGCGTCCAGTCGTTGTAAGCGACACATAAATCTGTATTGATATTGGGTTATCTCAAAAATTGAGCCAACACTGAGCGCCGTGTACTGTACATACAGTTATCTAGCTTTTAGAAAGGTTTGTGATTGTTATTTACCGCTATAGAGGCTTTCCTTACACTACATCGGTTGGTCTAGTGTAAATCAATGCAGTTTTTATTCCTATTTTATGCTACAACTAGTAGAAAATACTGGCTTAATTTACAGGTACATTTTGTTGCTAGATACATGTAAATTTATCCTTCTTCAACCAACTGTATTGACTTCTTTGAATTCATTTTAAAACAGTAGAAACTTAGATTCTGTTTCTTCTTGTATAGTTGTAGGGGAGGTCGTGTGATGATTTTCGAGAAAGTTTTGTGAGGGTCGACCAGCGTCGATAAAAAGGGTGAATTCGAAGTGGCCCAATAACGACGAACTTGGTGACAGACCCTTTTTCTCAGGGTCCGGGGACATTTTTAATTTTTGAACAGTGGATCTGGGAGGTCATTGAACTCCTTTTTCATGTGAACTACTGATTTATTTTATAACGAATCTATTTGTCGATCCACATTAAATTTAATTTTGCATTAGAAGTAGGTACAAAGGGAAAAGCAAAATGTCAACCTTTTAAAATATTTCAGTTGGTTAAGAACTTTTCGATAGATTTTGTTAAATTAGTAAATATGAAGAAAAAAACGTTGAATTAAGGTTAATAGTAACCAATTAAAAACCATTTTAAATAGGTCACCCTTAATAAAATAATACCTATATGCTTACCTACGCATAAACTAATACATTCATATTCCTATAGCTCAGCCTCAATATATTCCAACCGTATTCTTCCCAAAGCAAATACATTTCCAATAAGGAAATAGAACGGACAAAGTTGAAATATTTATATGTGAATATAATGCTCCGTGCGATGGCAGAGGACAGCAAATCCGGTATTCCGTCCCTATGTTATTTACATCGACGTTTTCGTACATACGGGATTGTGAGGTTTGATTTGGTATTTGAAGTTGTACTTATTTGTTATTTTATAATATTGAATATGTTATACTGTTAAGTATATATTTTCTCTTTTTTGAACACTCCGTCTTTTATTTTTCTTTCGACTCCTCTAAATCCTACGGTTGCCTGGAAGAAATCGCTATTAATAATAAGGCCGCCAGTTGTGGCACTTTTTTAAAGTGTTTTGTGTTTCTGGTAAATAAAAAAATCTATCTTTTGTGCTTGCTTGTAACATTCGGTGTATGTACTTGTGATGTTGAAGAAGATGTGTTTGACGTACGATATCTGTTGTTTAGTAGGTATGTCTGTTTGTGGCATAGTAACAGCTACTAATTTTGATATTATGACTAAGATGGTTCCTTGACATGATTTATTATATTAAAAGTAAATAATAGAAACTAATAGATTTTAAAATTCAATTTCTTGTACGATTTTGAACTTGAAAATTCGTTTTGAATAAAGCGTATATTTTTTTTGTGGTACGCTATGTAATTATATGAAAAGTAACCTTATCGAGTAGTTGATAGATAAATAATCTGCTCAGTGCTCAATATTCATAATCTCACTGTATTATACCAACAAGGGACTTTACCATTTCCACCAGACTAAATCTACCTTATACCAAAACGCGAGCTCCCTAAATGGAAGCCAATCCTCCATAACAGCGTGACTATCCAAACATAGGCACAATGGCGTGTGGTTATCGACAAAACTTTATTCATAACACCATCCCATTCTGTATTGTGTTTAACTTTTCTCAATCTCATCACCCTTTCTCGCAGATATTCTTCGAATAATGTCTTCTATAGAAACGTAAAGAAGTAAATCCACTTGCTGTCTTTCTGCTGACTAAAACATTAACGGACTGGAGACCTATGACTGGCTATAGAAATAGAGGTCACCTACCAATGCGGTGGGTTGACGACATTAGAATAATCGCAGGGAGCACTTGGATTAAATCTGCGCAGGACCGGGACGAGTGGCGTACAAGAAGAGAGGCCTATACTCAGCAGTGGTCGATAACAGGCTGATGATGATGGTGATGATAGAAACGTAACAAACCATAAAATATTATCGCGGTAAACCACCGCCACCACGGTTGAGTTGGTGGGCAAGATATAACCTTTTAGCAACCAAGCTTTCGCTAGCTTTCGGCTATTTCCTTCATCGTTACCAATAGTGGAAGCCTTTTTTAAGGAGTTAAAATTCTATGGTATGTATTCGTAGTAGATACTGTAACTTAGGGAGCCTTAGTACGAAGTATGGATGAATAACATGGGTTTGGGAAGATATTATAAAACACAGATCTAAATTTTTGTACTTTTACTTACTATCTAAATATATCTATACATACATTTCATTTTTCATTTATTTATTTCTTAATTAAGGTTAAAACTAAACTTAATTTTGTACACTTATGAATGTATGAAAACAAAATCGAATATATAATAAATGTTGCCAGAGGCATACTATAAAATTTCTTTCAAATTAAATTCAATTAGAATTATTATTCATAAATAAAATAAAAATTATCTTCTTAACCACAATACTAAAATAAATTGAACACAATTTAATAACAACAACAATACAATGTAAGTACATGGTTACAGTCAGTAAATAAATTGTCCGTTTTAACATCATTTATGAAAAACCTACTAAAATAAAATATACGACATTGGTAGTTTGTCAAATGAAATAAAATTATAAATATACAAATATTGGTACAAACCAATTAAATTATATTACAATTTATTTATTCAATGCAGCCGTGTCAATATACAAATTATGCCATGTCTTTTTGTCTTTCAAAAAGTCTCCCGTTGAATAATATGCTTTTTCAATTAATAGCTTTTTTACTGTTTTTTAAAAGTTTTTGTCATCATTTTCCGTTATACAGTTTGGGAGAACGTTATAAAATTTGATAGCATTAATTTTTTTTTTTTTTTTAACAGTCTTTGTTAGTCTGGTGCGGGGTAATGCGTACTTGTCTGTTTTACGTGTGAAAATATTGCGTCTCTGTAGTTCGGTAATTGAGTTCTAGCATACAAAATACAGACAAGTATATAATTAGTAGTATTGACGAGTGTAAAATTAAGACAGTTTGTCTTTTTGATATATATTAGTTGATATTAAGAGCAAGATTATTTGTGCTATTTGAAATATAACTCAAAGCCAGGTTTATATGATCAGAGGCAACTTGATTACGATTTAATGTAAAAAGTAAGGACGTGTCGTCAGCGAAAAGGATTATTTCAGCATATATTTCTAATTTCTTGTTACAAAATAAAGAAATCATTTCATTTCATTTTTTCATTTCATATTTTTGACCTAAATGTGGTAGGTCATTAATATACACCAGAAACAAAAATGGACCCAGAATTGAGCCCTGTGGGACGCCCACACCCACATTCACTACATAAGATCGTGCACTATTTATAGCAACCTGCATAGACCGATCAGACAGATAGGACTTCAGGATAGCGAGTGAAACACCCCTGACGCCGTAATGGCTCAGTTTATCGAGTAAAAATTATACTGGACACAGTCAAATGCTTTGGATAAGTCGCAAAAAATACCTACCTAAGGTACAAGGAAATGGACATAAAGCATGGACCGAAGCCACTACAACACCTTTGGTTAGAAAAACACTTTAACGCCACTTATGTGATAAGCTGGACATAACTAAGCATGAACTAGTTTTGAAAAAGAAATTTTATGAAATTAATCAAGCTTCTCTGCTCCCAGACGAAGTGTGCTGTGCAAAATCGATAAAGAGGCACAACAAGTATTTGAGAGAAAACAAGCTAATCTGATCGACGATGCTGTACTTGTAAGGTTAACCGTCACTGATAGGCAAATCAAATGGATGGGAAAACTAGTCAAAGCAAACCAAGATATGGTCTACTATTATTATAATAAAGTAGAAATCGACGGCAAGGAATTATGTAAAGGTGACTTCGTCAGGCTGGAATCCTCCCAACCCAATATACCCTCACAGATGGGCAGAGTGGCCTACTTGTGGCACGAAACCAGCAATCCTAAACTTGGTTTCATCCACGTGGAAGTATAGGTGGTAGGAAGTTATCCTGGCTTCTGGGTTTCTGTCGAAAAGAAAGACATTCCTGCTTGTTGGTTCAACCCCAGAGGCAAAGAGGTCGAGGCTTACGTGGGTGATGACAATACATATGTATGTATACAGCAAATACTACGCAAGTTTGCCGGCACACTTTGTAGATTTACCGGAAGATTCTACATGCTATAATCCATTTAGACAGCACAGGTTCTGTCCATCTTGTGAAAGTAAGCTGGAGAGAGACATGAAAAACACTCCAAGCGACGTGGACAAGTTGGCTGAGAAGACGGATATAGTAAACGATATCAAGACAGAGTGGACACTGGTCAGGTGGTGGGATAGCAATTATAAAAATGGGTTGCGGAGTCTTCCTCAAACCAGGCACGTTGGAAATGGCAGATATCTTGAAGGCACCTCAAAAACCATTGTGAATGGGAAAACCATTCTGCGTGGGATAAATCGCCGCCATCACCGCCGTCGGACAAGGCCCCATCATTGTGCCGCAGGAGATCTACCTGCTGGTAAATGTCATGTACCGCCCTGAGAACAGCAACGGCGAATACCCGTTAAATGAAGATCTCAACATGGTATATTGGAGCAATCAGGTCAAGGAGATACCGTTCTACGCCGTAACCGGTCCTTGTCAACTTGTCTACGAACGTAACATTCCGAAAGAACATTTAGAAAAGGATCCAAAGAGGTTCTACATCAGCTCAGCATACGATAATGAGACCGGAAATATAATCGACGTCCCAAAGCATGCCATTAACATCGGGAAAAGTTACGCGCACCAGAAAGGCAAGGGAAAATCTAAGAAAACCATCGTTGCCGAGTCGTAGGACCGCGTGCGGCCGCTGCGGGCACTCGACGTGTTTGCGGGCTGCAGCGGACTGTCACATCTCATAAAATCAATAGAGCCATAGATTCAATATCCAATGAAGTATTTCAACAAAACACAAAATCAGTAAATTTAAAAATAACGTATGTTTTTTTATACAGAATAATAGGTAAATGCTAAGGATGTAAAATTGATGTGACATATTTAGCTTCCTATTTGGCTTCTATTAGATCTGTTACTCTTATCTCCCAATGAATTATGTAATTCTATTAGTAATGTAGTAATGAGGAACGTTTTGTTATGGAATAAAAATACTTGACTATGGAGCTTTATAGTACCGCCATACCAGAAATCAAATTATATACCGCCTTGTTGCCTTGTTGACAAACAAACAGTTTAACAAATATAATTTAGTTTTTATATAATGTACCTACAACTAAATTTTTTTTAGTTTTCTTTTTTTCTTTATATTGGTGCAATCCACTGCTTACAGCCTCTCCAGAAAATATCATATCTATGACGTTGTTGATGTAAATAACACATGACCCGAATTTATATTTATATTTTCTGTGTAGAAAATAATACGGAGTCAAGTTAGATGTTTTATGAAATGCGTACGAAAGATTATGTGGCAAAAATTTTCAAGAACATGAAGATGAGTCAAAGCTAAAAGGATGGCTTTTATTGGCTACATTCAAAAGTTTCTTTGATTGTACTATATCAGTAGTTTGCTACAGATTAAATAATCAATATTTTCTAAAAATCAAAAACCAACTTCAAGTCTGTCACTTTACTGAACAAATCTAAGCCTATAAAAAAACTGCTTCAAAATCGGGCTAGTTATTTAGAATATATAATGTATACAGCAGCGCTCCCTGGTGAGTTGTTATCGTCATACGAGTACATAGAAACAAACATCACTCAAACCTCATCACATCACAGACGCTCGAAAGCCTTGTTTGTTGAAGGGCTTGACAAAGCAGTGTGACAATTACTGCACTTTAGCGATCATATTCCGCGCCAGCAAAGTTCTGCTCAACATACTGAACAACCGATTACGCTTTTTCCTGGACCAGTAAATACCGCAAGAAAAAGCCGGTTTTGTTAAAGGCAGAGACAGACACTCGTAGTCAGATCCTTAATGTGAGGCAGCTAATTGAAAAATCTTGCGAGTACAACGTTCCATTTATTATGTGCTTCGTTGACTATAGTAAAGCCTTTGACTGTGTCAAGTGGGATTCCTTGTGGAGAGGTTTTGGGAGAACTTGGTGTGCCGAATCATAGCCTATATTTCAAGAGCCAAGGCGTCGTTAGAATTTACGAAGTTGTGTCCTAGCCGTTTTGCTTTGTGTCCGTCAGGGCTGCATATTATCGCCCATTTTATTCAATGATTATGGAGAGTACATCATTATGACTAACCTACGAAGACTAGACGGGAGGCGTGCGCATCGGTGGAAAGAACGTCTCTCATTTCCGTTATGCCGATGACACAGCTCTACTGGCCGCAAACGAACTCGAAGTATCACTGCTCTTGAATAAAATGAGGGTGTCTCAGCTGCTGAGGGTTTCGCAGAATTCTTCGCTAGTGTTTTCCTCAAAGACAAGCCACGTTTAGACGTTGAACACTCACTTGTACAATCTATGGATGGTGGTACGGTAGGTGTTCCCTTCATCAGTCCCAAAGAAGTTGATCGCGGTCTGGCCAAGTTGAGGGTTGCTTCTTCTCCGGGGCCCGATAATTTACCTGCATTTATTATGAAGTTTTTTCGGAAACACCTAACCTTCGCACTTTGCCAGAGTGAAGTCTATCCCAGTCAGTGAAGTTATCGCTAGTTACGCCTATACCATACCTAAAACGAATAAAAAAACGGCTGTGGATGAATATTGTCACATTGCAATTCTCTACTCTCCTGCAAAGGTATTCGAATATATAAGGAGTGAATACAAGTGTATCGATACCTTTGTGAGGAACATCATGGTTTTTGCCCACAGAGATCGGTCAATACAAACCTTTCATGTCTTGTCGACTATTTATCAAAGAGTATGGATAGGGATTTTGAAGTCGATGTTTTATATTTTGATTTTGCAAAGCTTTCAATAAAGTTGATTTTGTCAGAAATATAGGTTTTACCCCCAATCTTCTTGCCTTTTTTGCCGACAATTCCTAAAATATGGCTTTTATGTTTCGGGATCATATTTCACTCCATCTGGGGTGAGCCATGGTTCAGTTCTTGGACCTTTGCTTTTCATAATCATGATCAGTGATCATGTTATGACGGCAAATCAAATCAAAATCACGTATGTTTATTTGTCATAACTTAGCCTACTTACAGAAAACTTTGCTTACCTAGGTATTACAGAAGTTCAAATCAACAAGGTTAACCGCATTCATACAACTTTAACTGTTTGGTCTAGATACATAGGTTTACGGTAGTAACATCGACTACGATTTTCTGTAATTTAATATAAATCAAGAAATACAAAAGTTTGTTTTAAGGTTAGGTTGAAATATAAACATTGGCTATGCGTGCAGGCAAAAAGTCATACCACCTTCCGAACTAATCCGGAGATTGTATCTCGGCCGACGGCGATCCTCTCTCGGACGGTATGACGACAAATGTTGTCAAATGTCTGTTATATGCTGACGATTTGAAAATTACAGTTAGAACTAAAATCACACTAAAAATTAAATCTCAGACTGATAGTTATAACCTACAAAAAGATATTGAGTCCATATACCAATGGAGATTAAGAAATAAAATGTTTTTTAACCCTAAAAAATGTTATGTAATGACATTTGATCGTAAAAAAAGATTCATTCATTTTTCTAATGTAATTGACAAAGCTATCATAAGTAGAGTCAGTGTTATTAAAGATCTGGGGGTCACCTTAGATCGCGGTCTTAAATTTGAAGACCATGCATTTGTTGCAACTACTGCGAAGGACTCATACAGGCGGCTTGGTATCGTTTTGCGTAATGCAAAAGACTTTCACGATCCCCACGTTATTTGTCTTCTATATAACACATTAGTAAGGAGTAAGCTCGAAGCCAGTGTATGTTTCTGGAACCCGTAAATACCATGCTTCTTATACTGACTCGCCAAAAGTCCAAAAGGTATTTTTGAGAAATCTATACAAGAAATTGTATGGATACTATTCATACTTGTATCCCACTGCTTTTGGGGTTTAACTCATTAAAGACCCGACGTGCTTTTGACCAACTAAAAACTTGTGCAAAAGTGCTGAGGAATGGCATTTATTGCGCAGATCTGCATAGTAGGGTTTATACCCTTAACCTGTACGTCCCTGACAACTACGTTCGGCATCGAGATAATCGCAGGCATAAGTTGTTTTATTATGACCTGCGCCGGACTGAAGCTCGGAAAAATATCCCAATATGCCGCGCCATGATTGGTTTCAACGTTTTCCTTGATCAAAATCGTGACTGTGTCATTTTTTGTGACAAGTGGTCTACCATACTTCAATTCTTTTTATTTTTTTGTGAAAATAATTATTATTCCTAATTTTTATGTAATGTGAACGTGATTTTAGTTAATGTAATTGGCTTTTGGTCGTTTTAATTAACAATTAAAAATTGTTACTTTCGACGTACAGAAGCCGCTTTCGTTACCCGTTATAGATAAAGTGGATGGCTGATATTAGAAAGATTGAAGGCAACATCTGAGCAAGAACAGCGCAAGACATGGATTATTGACGTAAGAAAGAGGAGGCTTATGCCCTGCAGTAGGTGTCATTTAGCTGATGAAGATGATGACTCTTTACGGAAGGGAAACTACACATTTCATGCATAATATCACCTACCTATTATACCTATCCATAAGCATGAGCGTCTGCTATCTGCCTGTTTGTCGGCCCTCAGGGCTACAAATGGCCGCTGTATAATTATTATCACCCTGATTTATGGGAAGGTACCGTTGGCAGAATATAAACGGTAACATTACGAGGTATTTTCGCACCATTCGGCTAATATGCGTGATAATTGTTCAGATTATTCACTTGCAGCCTTTGTTAATAGGAGCTTTACAATTGGCATAACTTTTTTCTGTAGCTTATGTGGACAAATGTTTGTGCCACTCTCACACTCAATTCAATTTTTGACTCGGATTTGACATATTTCTATGAGACCTGGATACTAAAAACATACCTATTGTGTGTGGTAATTGGTAGATTCCTATTCGAATAACTAATTACTTTAATTTGTGTCATATTTAGATTCACTGTTCAAACAAACAACTCAAACTCTGATATAGATACACTTTTCTACTAACATGAACTGCATAGTGTCTTGATAGTAATATATCTAAAGTTGTATCATCCACAAAAAACTTCTTACTATGCTTACTAATTTTAGAAGCGTTTGTCACTCAAGTCTCACTTCATGGGACGATAGTCCCCTAAAGCAAATAGGTGACATTCTCCAGCTGATCAATTGCATCCAATAAATTGAGCTGACAGAGAGCCATTCTTGAAAACATGTCCCTTCGTGTTTCGTGTCCCAACTTCTTCAGATGAAACTACGTTATAGTATATCCTTGATGTTTTTACGCAAACATGAACGAGAAGTCTTTGACTCATAATACGTTAGTTTAAAACCTTATAATTCCTACGTTATATACCTATATTTTTTTTTTTAAAAAAGTTTGAGAAAATCTTTCCTGTTAATAATGTATAATGCAAGGAATCACTAATTCTAAAAAGGTTTGGTGTGAACATAGATTTTATTTTGGTAATTTAATGATACACAAATTAAAGCAATAACATAATATTAGTTTCATATTTTTCTATTTATATATGGCCAGGTTAGTAGAATAGTTAAATTTCAATATTATTGACGTTTTACAGCTTGTTTTACTATCCGTACAAGCTGTTTGCCATTGCACTATTTCTGCATCAAATTAATGACGTCATAAATTGTCAATTAAATTGAAGCTGCATGCGTAGATACAGGCAGTTCGTAAACATCAAACTTAATATTGACTCCTATGTCTTGTTGATAGTGTTTGAAACTCTCTTTGTTAGGAAATAAGGACATTGCAGTTATAACTAAAAAATCAGGCTAAGAAAATACAAATACTAAATTGATTATAGTGAATTCTGGCCTAGTCTGCTTCATGTATTTTAAAAATAAATGTAATTTTCGATTCTTTAGCGCCTGTTTTTATTATATTACGTCATGTGACTGCAGATGAGGGTCGATCCTATACTTCAGGTAGAAAATAATTACAAAATTACCTCACATAATTTGAACAAAGTTTCCTTACAGCGAGACTTCCAAATCACCTAATTATTATAAACAGCGAAGCATACAAAAATACTTCAGAGTTGCTAGCTCCGCTATTTCAGAACTGAAAATGCTTCCATTAAAACTGCACTAATGTCTTAACCGTATCTCTTTCAGATTTTAAGGAAGAATTTGTAGAAGAAGGCTGGTATTTCACTTCAGAGGCAGACATAATTCATTTGGAGCGATCTATCATCATGTACATCATCATCACCATGAGTGTTTATCCACTGCTGAGCATAGGCCTACTAACCTGCTACATTGTGTACATGCAGGTGCGTTATTTGTTTTCTTTTTAAATTCGAGACGGTGGAATATAACTGTTTCTCAAATCCATTGTGCCCACTTGTGCATTCTTTTATAGTTTAAGCATCTCATATTGTAATTTATTTTTGGTGTGCATAATAAAGTTATATTGTATTGTATTGTATTGTATTGTGCAATGTCCCGAAATATTTATTTATTATTATTTATTTATTATTATTATTTATTATTGTTCGGCGCTCGACGACAGATTTTACATTATGAAGGTTGAACTCAATCTGAAGGGTGCCAAAAAGTTTTCTACACCATGCATTAAATACGAATATGAAAGGCTGTTATAATAATTCTTGTTAGGGGTAACCATTTTAATAAATTTTTATTTAATATAATAACTTGGCACCTACCAAGCTATCTTCATGTGCCGTAGCACTAAAGCAGTTAAAAGTGCACTAATGTCTAGCTGGTATCTCCACAGGCAAAATAATGGAGCTCGTTGGAATTGCAGATCGCAGCCTTGTGCTGTGCTTCAGTACTTGCAGTTTTCAGTAGAAAGTTGTGCGCTTCGTCTTCATAATGCGAGAGTTTTAGTTGCCCCGCGAGGACTACTGTGTTCATTTTAATTTGTATTTTGTTATTATTTTTATTTTGACTTTGTTAGTGAATTTCTGGAGCGTTGGTAGTTAGCTAGGTTGGATTTTTTTTAAATTATATTTTCATACTGAACGCATTCATAACCTACAGAATTATTCGTATTTTATGAAATTGGGCCTTAGTGACTTTTGTGGATGTCAGTACATCAGCACATCGTCGTTACTACATCAATGGTTAGATGCTTGTTTGGTTGCCCAGTGCTAATACAATTGCAACGTGTATTTGTCATGTGTATAGCTAATTTTTAATTTATTTTTCTTTTAAATCTGTGCTCCAAAATAGCAGCATAAATTCAATAAATCAACTTTCCTATTTCAATAGAGAATGACGTGAAAAATATGGAAGCGCATGAAAAATGCATTCTCTATACCAATAATAGTTCATGCTTCCGACGCATTTTACTTCACAATCGGAATTCTATTAGAGCTAATTTTCCACGGAAATAAAGTTTTAAAGAAAAGCCTGATAGAATAGGTATAATACAAAGTCAAGTCTATGAGTTTTATAAACCTGTATATTATATATATATATATATATATATACCTATATATTCATATTACCTTTTACAGTTTTTTATACATGTGATAACGCATTGTCACTTTACCAATATAATATCATCAGCCATTTCCGACAATGATGAGACAGAAAAAAAATAATTATGAAGTACACCCCTAGAAATCTAACGTTTGGTTATTTTATTTTAACTGTCTTGCTACTTATTTTATTGAATAACATTTTTTCATGTGAAGAAATTATGTTAAACTTAATATAGGAAAATTATTTGATTTTATTTTTCAGTTTGCTTGAAATCAAATTAAACCAACCTCATAATTTCCACTATTTTCAGTCTATACTTTGAACCGTGTTCAAGTTTTTGAAGCTGATTTCGCCAGCTTGTCGATATCCACTGGATGCCGATTTTAAATTCAATTCAACTGAATTGGATTCCACAGTTCTGTGTAGAGTGGAGTCGGCAGCTGTGCTATCAGAGAAAAAATAATTCTGAGATCCCTAACTATAGAATCAAAATTCTTTAGCAAAATATCTCTCCGTCAACCGCATATATCTATCGTGATTCGACTGCTACTAAACAATCATCATCATCATCATGTCAGCCCGTGTTCACCCACTGCTGAGTATAGGCCTCCTCTTCAACGTGCCACATAGTACGGTCTCCAGCCTGTCTGATCCGTCTCCTACCTACTTGTTTAGAAATTTCATCTGACCATCAGGCTGGTGGTCTGCCTCTGGGTCGGTCTGAATTGGAATTTCCGAAACATTTTTTGCGGTCTATTTTCAAGCATGTCAACGAGATATAATTACAATATTACATGGTTTCATTTTGTGCTTGGCTGCCGCCGATTTGCCCGCATTCTTTAGGGTTATAACGTACCTGTATCATTTTGACGCTTTAAAGTCAATCACTGTAGTTGCGGGAAATAGATATATATTCACAAACTTCACCTGAGGGATATCATAGATGTACTTATTTACTATTTTTTTCTTAGGCATCTATTAAGTTACTATGTCGTTGTGAGCTATGATTGCTCCAAGTTCGTGAGCGAAATGAAACCGAACGCGACAAGAATGAGTACAACTGCAAATTGAATTAAACTTGTATTGTTTCCGGAGGTTTCTACTATTCTTCTAGCAAAAGACTATAGAACTTACTTTGAAAAAAATTGACGTTCTAAGTTATGACTTAAAATGTGTTTGTTTTCGTGTAGTCTAGGATCTTGCTGGAACAGTTGTTCTAAACAGGCACACTACATTGTAAATGGCAATATGGTTTGTCAGGCGAAATGTTTTTAATCTACTTATCTCTCATAATATTTATAACGAAATTTTTCGAATCTGTAATTTATCGTCACTATAACGTATTTTCTATCTATGATATAAAGTATAATTCGCGTCCTATCCAAACTAAATATCAAACGCCTGCTAGTGCCACTTCTTACGATAAAACTTTTCTTGCGAAGAGTCTCTGAGCAAAAAAGGAATTGTTCCCGCAAACTTGCGGCTTCTAACTTTTCCTTGGCTCCCGGCGATTGCTGCAACTCGTTATTAGAAGAAACTTCTTACTAGACCTGTTATAGCGAGGAAAGATTTCTTGAAGTAGAAAATTAATGCTACGACATCGATTCTAACTTTGGAATCGAAATTTTCTGCACGTATAGCAGAAGCATATCTGCACTGCATCTTTGTAATGGGAAGATTTCTTTTACTCTTTGACAGTCAGTTTGTCTATTTTAATGGAGCGTTTTTAATTTTCAGGATGTACGTGCTTCTACGAGATTCTGGGAGTGCAATGTGGAATTTTCTTGGGAGATGTGAGAAGATTGCGGAAATGAATCAAGGTATTTTTACTTTATTAAAGTTCTTTTTCGTATCAAAGATAATTAATTAAAAGGTTTTAAACGAGGCAAGATGATGTATATTATGTTCATCTTTCTATATACCTATGTCTATTTCGTTAGTTCGTTTATAGGTTATTCCTAGAAAAGCACTAAAATCTAACCAGCCAAAATATATTTTTAGAAACAACTGTAAGCTTACACAGTTAAAAATTCCGTTGAAGTAAAATCTAGTTAAATTTTGCTGGTACAAAATTTCTACCCCAAGTTTAGTAGCGGCGGCGGTAGTTTTGCGAATATTTCGCTGCAGTTTGGTAAAACACCGAACGCTTAGACACCGTTACAAGTTACAATGACAGTTACGACTTATTTTGCTGCTGTAAAAAGCAGTATTCTGTAAAAATAAACAGTAAAAAGCATAAGCGAAAAAAACATATTGAAGCTACAAAATCATTTATGCGAAAATCGGCTGTGATAAATCAATGACATGTAAATAGATTTAGCGCTGGTTGCAATGCATGAAATATTTTATATTTATTTGATTGCACAAATTTGACAAAATACAAAGATTTATTGCAACAATTGTTCTGACGATTGGCGTCTAAATATAACTTTGTATGTATTGTATTCTTGTATTTCTTTTCGACAGTTACTATTATCGCTGAATCTTGTTCATAAATCAAGTTTTATTAGTATTTTTATGTACAAAACATCAACACATATTAGATGATTTACCTACATAACATTTTTGTTCCAAAGGCAAAAATATCTTCTTATCTCTAATGTGCATGAATGACATAACTAGCTAGCCTACTTTAAATAGAGCTGCTTCAGAATAAGAACTTATTGTGCCATTTGGCTGAACACCAACTGCCTTCTACTGCAATTAACATGTTGGGAATAAAACTTAAGGGAGCTGCTTGTTCTGTTTTGAATAAACATTGTAGTAAACGCAGAATATTTGTTAAAAAAATATTATTAATAAAGATTTCTATGATGTTTGTGTTAAAAAAATAATTAATTTATTAATTATTTTCTATTCTTTTCTATTCTTATATAATAAATTATATAATATACTGCGTTTACTACAGTGTTTTGAATAAAAAAGTAACAAATTGTAGTAAACGCAAAATATTTCTTAAAAAATATATTATTAATAAAGATGTCTATGATGTTTGTGTTATAAAGATTAAAATTTAAATCATAAATGAATATGTGGTTTAATAGTATAGAAAATATTTGTTTTATATAGTACCAAAAATTCAGAATTAAATTTTATGAAAGAACGAAACGCCAAATAAAATAGGGCAAATGCTTACTCGTGCAAGCCTACTGATATAAAATTTATTATGTTATCCAATCATATCATTGCCAGATTTTATTGTTTTTGGAAGTGGTTTATTTTACAGCAAATAATTTTTCGATCAGCTTTTTATCTCTTGATTATTATTGTACAGAAAGATTGAAGCTATGTAGGTACTTATTTAAATCATTTATATGAATAGCATTTTGCATCTAGTGTACCTATTTCATTCACAATTAATCTATAGTTTAAAATATTAGCTACCTAGTGAAAACTAATAGTCAAAAGGAATATAATTAGGTCAAATGTAAAGCCTGTTTAAATAAATTATAATCGCAATAACAATTGCTTCATGTACTAACTTTTATTTTCCATTTCAAGCATTAAACTTAACACCACATTCTATTTCAGCAAGATAGTCATAATTTGTAGTGGACTTGTTAAAACTGAATTGTATTAACTCAATGGTACTTTCACTAACATTGAAGGCACCATCTTTACCAAAACTTATAAACAATAGCCACACCCGTCCATAGTTCCTATTGCTCGTAGATACAGTCGGATCGTGCCAAGCAATACATTAAATTGGACTCGGCCCAACCGTCTCGAGTTTGTGTTCAATTAATGTAGCTCTCGAAGGATATTGTTTGTGATGCAACTTGGTTTGCTTTCCATGCATCTGTGCAGTCTGATGCAGTATTAAATGCAAATCTGGATAAGATCTTTAGGTATATTGTTGCACAGATCTTTGTTTGTAGATAGAATCTGTTTACTTACTATCAGCCATAATGACGCTAAATCTACGTCAAAAATAACAATATTAATCACTGGTTAATCGTGTTATTCTGAAATTACTGTGTAAGTCCCCTTTTTTTCTCCGTGGAGACTATGTAAGCCCTTATACTTAATTAAGATTTAACTAGTCTGATAGGTAAATTTAAATTCAATTACTGATTTTCGAAATAATATTTCTACTCCTATAAGATAATAGATTCACATCAAATTTCAAATTAAATATTTCGCCTAACAACCCAAACACCGTTACACTTACAAGCTTCCTATAAGATTCATCCCATGTCAAGGGTGTCACAGGAAATCCAGTACAGTTACACACAAAACTGTTGCATGCTATTTATTTCAACGTTTCATTTAAAAAAAAAGGTTTCAATGTCGTCACAAAATTACTGCGGTAATTAACAAAACAACGTATTTCGTATCCAAAGAATAAAAAAGGAAAAAATCTTAATTTTCAAAATCTTATTGCTAGTTTTTATACGTTACGTGCTATTTATTTGCAACGTTAGTATATTCCGTTTATTCTTGAGCTGCTATTGTCTGAGCTGAAATTTAATGCTATTCTTTGGAACGTTTCTTTGTTTGTATTAAATTTATTCCAAAAAGTGGCTTCTATTATGTTGCTTATTGTTTTCTTTACAAGCGCTGAATGTTATACTTTTAGTCAGCACTGTCAGCCCATTTACTATCTTTTTGTATACTTTGCTGGCTAGTTTGTTATTGTTTGCAGTTATTTCTTGTTACTTTAGTTATAATTAATGTCTAACGTATGGTTGTCATGAGTATCTATTACTCCACAAAAATACAATAGACTATTTTAATATTAAAACTTACGTGAGACATTTTTATCAATATATGCGATTACACGTCATTACACATATATTACGCGATTTACACGTGAGTGAAAACCGTTTAGTTAAAATATTAACAATATACTAATAGCCACATAAGTCAGAAAAAATGTTATTTGACATTATATTCTTTCGAAGCTTAGTTTTATTTTGCTGCCCGTATCTTATTAAATCAATCTTTGATTTATAATTTTAAATCATCCAGGGTATTTTTACTTTTGAAATAGTTTATCGATATGATACTGAACCTTATTTTCTCTAAAACAAAACTCACATCCTTGATAGTGAAATATTATCAGTATGTTATCGCAGTATTCTACACGACTTGGTTCGAGGCTAAAGGGATTTACTGACGGAATTGAATGCAGTTAACTTCCTACTTATGTGGGAGACACCAACTGGCTTTATTGTTAGTTTTGAATTGAGTTAGTGAATTGATGTAGACGAAATATAGGATAATAAGGTAATATATGTAATGTAGACATTTATTACCTTTTGATGAAAATCATTAGTTTGAATTTTCATAAATTTTATTTTTATCTACATACAAGGGATTACTATTATTTTGTACAAAAAAATTTTCTTTCGCTCTTTTTGAAAGATATTTAGCTTATATTACCTCAGATATTCCTTTGTTAACATTCCTGTATATTATAGCATCTTGTACTTAGCCAGAAGCATTTCCCTTACACAACCTTTTGCCAGATAATAATGTAACGAGGTCAAATTCATTTACTTACACTTTTGTTTTCCTCTACCTAAAACTGCCGAAACCGTGATGGAAAGTGCACATTTAGCGCTTGCCTGTACCTTGCCGGCTGGCACCGACCGCCGCTCCCTCTGTGCGTACTAACTGGTACTTATTCTGTGACTCGGTGAGTGAAAGAGTCAGCGAAGTCTATTCAAATATCCCCTGTCTGTTCGCACCCCTCTCCGCCCGGCAGCGCCTCGCAGTCTCGTTCATATTTCGTGTTCCTATTTTGCGCAGCATCCCCGGCCACCCAACTGCAGTCAGCAGACTTTGGAACGGCACATGCGCAGTGTCCCACGCTCCAATTTCAACCCTATCTCCGCACGGTAGCGTTCAATTTCCTACAAATTTTAGTCATGTGTATAAGCTGTAATGAGCATGATCGCGTCTCGCCTCCCGAAGCCCGGAATATAGGGGTAGAGATTCAGTACAAGTAGCGCGTAGGGGCGCGGCTCGCCGCAAAGTTAGACGCTACTGAGCTCTTGTCGCTGATGGCATTTCACGTTTATTCAAATACTGAATTTTGAAGACTAAATAGCTGAAGAGTTTTCCATTCAAGGTACGTAGAAATGTAAAGAGATAAGTCAGTAAACGTTTGTGAAAGTTGTCTGTGAGTCTTAAAGGAGGGTTGAATAATACGATTACCTCCCTTGGCTCCCGCGTCGGTAGTGACAAGCGCAAACGATGTTGACTTGTTCTTTTACTCTCGATCAATTTGTGTTTCAAGTGACGTGTAGCTTTCCTTGCCCTTTTTCCTTGCGTTGAGATACGTTGTTTTTGTGTTGGATTACAAATTTTTTTATTTGCAATTTCAGATGTGCTTGGTCGGTGTCGACACAGGCTCGAGGTAATTAATTAATATTGTTTTGTTATAAGTTGCAATAAGTAAACTGGCTGTTTTACATTATATTTTGAGATTTTTATTACTTTTTTTTGCTTGATAATCTAAAGAAACAAGCTTATTATGTACAATGTTTGATATTATTTAATGCAATATAGAGAGCACTTTTTTTATTCATTTATTATGTTTGGTAAAGAAATATTTGTTATTTTGAATTTGTACTGTATCAGATATTAAAAGTTAATTAAAAACTGAAATCCAATTAAAAATTAAACGCTATCCACTTTTAAGTAAAAATATATGAAAAGAGAACTGTAACCAGATAAACAATTTATTGCTTATTTATAAATATTACATGTCAGTTAAAAATAGCACCTTGTAAATGTCATCATAAATACAACAAAATATTGGAAAAATAACCTTACTTGTTTTTAAATTAAAAGTCAAAAATAATTATGATGGCATTGAGTTTAGGAACATAATAAGACTTCATAAACGGATTACGATTTTTCCACAAAGACAAAAACAAAAAAAAAAACAATCCAAACATAATATATTCCTACCATTCAAAACACGCAAAACACAATCAGTTTTTTAAATGAAACGCCAGAGCAAATATGCATAAAGCTTCAGGTGGGTATGATAGCGCCGCGAGCGCCCTCTGGGGAGCCATATTTACACGACGACACGAGCAATGTAATAAGAAGGGCAAATAAGGATGTTATACAGAGGCTCGGGAATGGGTACTGAGAGTATGCTTGTTTGCAATAACAGATAATTTTTTGGGCGAATTGAGTTTGGCTTGTTTTGTTTTTTTTTTGGTTTTCGGTTATTCAAGTTTACTTTAAAAAATCAAAGAATACCATGATAACGTAGTTTAAGGAAAATGTTGATTCTGGATATAAAAAATATAATTTATTTTACTATCAAGGAGTATAATTTTATTAAAATTTGGAAAACATAGGCATCTTATGTATCTCATGAACATAAGACTTTAATTATGCGTTAGATATATATTCTATGCATATCATAATGATAATACCTATTAAGTATCTTTTATGAGCCTAATTTTGTTTGGAGTTTTTTAAAGATTAAACATAAATTAAGATTAAAACATGTTATAAGAAGCGCAAATTAAAATGGTACCCATTTCCAAGCCTCTGTGAAGGGAGATATTTTTTTTGGCGAATTGAGTTTAGTTGCTATGTTTTTTTTTGTTTACTGTTAGTTTGGGTTTGTTTAAAAATCTTAGCATACCGTAATTACTTTCCATCGCAGTTTTTTAACTAAAAAACTCATGTTACTGTACCATTAAAAGACCAGTCAATCTAGCTCTCAGCCTATAAACACTTAACACACAAACACCAAAGTAATAAACAATTTCAACACAATTCCACATTGACTGTAATTCCGTTCCTCACACAGTGCACAACAACCTTTATTAATTACAAAAGTTGTTCCGCGGTTCAACCATCATGGCTCCTCACATTACAGACAGTGTTTCGGACACTATTGCCAGGCTATTTGTTCCCTGGAGGGTACTTAGGATGCCTTCATGTATTATCCTGTTGGAACTTGAAGTGTTTGGTGGAATTTATTGTTGTTGGCAACATTTGCATGGGATTCATTGTTGATGAACATTGTGCTGTGGCTATCCACGGCTTCCTTCGCATTTTTATGGGATAAAAAGTAGACTAAAAAGGTTTAATTTATGTATTATTATGAGACAAACTGCCATAAAATATAATAAAAACCTTAAATGATCCATGGCGTTGTTATAGCAATGGCAAAAATAGTTCAACAAACAAAATTTATGATAAATAAATTTTGCTATAAAATTACAATAAAAGGTACTTCAATGTAATTATAGCAATACTCATGCAATTACTTCAAAAAATGGTAAAATATAACTTGCACTGTTGAAACTTAAAATAGATAGATTGCTACGCTACTACGCTTTAAAATGGGTTGCTTTAAACCTCATACATCGTTTGAACAATTCATTGTCTTAACAGAAGAGAGCGTAGTAAGTACCCTCATATATACAACGCAATCATGTATCCCTCTGTAAGATTACGAGAACAATTTTCTCTCTCAAGTGGGTACTAATATGTCTGAAATATTTGTTCGCCGACCGCTGATACAAGCCCCACGGGGTCGGTATGATACTTAGATAATGTTACGAACAATTTCAGTTTATTGGTAGAAAAACTTGTAGCTATAAGTTTTATAGATTTAATAGAAATAGCTAGTAAAATTAGCTTTGAAAGGAATTCAAAGATTATTTAAAAACAACTTTAAATATTCTACTATTTTTGTAAGTAGTCTTGTACGGGCCCGACTGCTTGTTTTAATATGTCTATATTTCTAAATAAATACCTATAGTTAGGTAAGAATTTCAAATTCTTTTACGTTTTATATTTAATAAATTGAGCTTTCGATCATCTTTTAGAACCTGTTTAGTGTTCTATAAACAGCACATAGTCAAAATAAAATTTACCCCGATAGTAAATTCATAGAGCAGGTGCAAACACTGAAGTAGTTTACATAAACTTTAATAACTTCTGCCTATTAAAATTTGATCTGTTCACACCGTAAACGGCGGTATAAAATTAAAACAGTAACAAACGCAAATGAAAATGAATAACTAATGGGTTTACTCAACAAGTCTTACAAAGGGATCTTTTATTACGAGCCGTCCGTAAATTCGCCTTATCGTACCCTCGTCCTACTTTAAATATCTCGACACTTTTATTTTATTTAGGAATGGCTAATGAAGTTTCCGTATTTCGGCAATAATATCACTTTGTTCTGGACCGTTTCCTCGATTCCGTAATTAAAGATTGGAATTAATTTCCTGTTTCCAAAGTTCTTAGTAAGTTTTTTAATACAACCAGGGCTACTTTTGACTTAGCTTACCTTATATGAAAAACTAGATGCTATAGTTAAAAAACACTTAGAAATTTACTGCGTCGTAATTATTGGAAAATAATAAGATGTTAGAGGGCAAATATATTACTAAGATTTTAAAAGGCTTTTGTCATTATTCCAATCAAAGTAAATGTGTTAATATATTTATGTTCTTTGTTATTTTAAGTATCAATAAACAAAAATAGATGCCATGTTCACGATCCTCGCTTTATTAAACCAGACTATGTAAACAAGTCTTGAATACACAAAACATAAAGTCTAACCAACGAATAACGTTTTCGCAATAAAATTCTAGCCGCATTATGAGAAAACGTCCATCACATAATGTGGGTCAGACAAAAGATTTACAAATGACAGCTTTCATGTTGGCATTACTGTCTGACAAGGCTATTTTCGCGGACGATTCCTTAGTCCCATGCTTGGAATTGGCTGCCAAAAGACCCTTGCCGCACATTATTTGTGAAATAGAAGCGTTTTATCATATGTGCTGGCCTTTTCAAGGGCACACATTTTATGGATGTGTTTACGTAATATGGAAGAAATTGTAAGGAGAAGTTTTTATTTTATCCTTAGTATAATTACTCGTATTTGTTGGCGTACGACAGCGTTTTTTAACACTGAATAGGCTATCGTTTGACTACAGCCTGCCTGATGTTGAGCACCACTGTAGTCTAAGATGTAGCACGATATATTTAACAGACTTTTCGTTTTATATTTTTAGTCTTTTACATAATACTTTAAAATTCAGAAAGAGCGCTTTGCATTTATCTACTCCTTTCCCGCCCTAGTTCCCCGCAATTTGCCATACAACTAGAATTAGTATTCGTATCTCCATAGAATCGTGCTCGGAATCCGTCCTCGCCGCGGGCACACAATCTAATACGTATGCTAATTTATGATGGCTCGCTGGAATTATAGATGTCGCCCTGACGCGAAATTACGACCTCCCTTACCCCGTCCTCCCGCCGGCCCTGTATGCGCGACGCCATCTTGGATTTCTGCTAGGGTCGCTAGTACAAATTAAATTGTGGAATGATAGAGACTTTATTAAGTGATACAAGTTAAATGAACATAAAAGCTGGATTGTGTTTATAAAAATGTAGGTCATATTTAGATTTCTTTGTAATCGATGTTATTGTTCTAGAAAAAATCCTATGTACCTACACTGATATCTCCTTTAATTTGTTTTTCAATCTAATCGACAAATCTCAAAATATTTTACTCATTATTGTATATATATGAAGAAGACCTGGAAGAGGTTGCTTTTAGCAATAAGGCCGCCACTTGTGGCACTAGTATAAGTATTTTTTTTCTTCTTTCCTTTTAATTTTATCGTGTGTTACAATAAAGAATTTTCTATCTATCTATCTATATATGTCATTCATATTATATTTATTTATGTACTTTAAAAAAAATAAAATATAATTACTTGTGTTGAGTCTGGTCGTTTGTATGTATAATAAGTATGTATTTACAAAAGAAAAGTATATAAGTATTATATCCGTTATCTATTACCCACGACATAAGCGTTTGCTTAGTGTGGGGCTAGATGGCGCTGTGTGCAGTGTCCCGGAATATTTATTTATTTATTTATCCTTCTTAAAAACACAGAATATTACTTAAGACGAAATTATGTAAAAAAAAATGTGTTTATCTCATGTTTCCAAAATAAAAATCACGTTCTTACATCCAGGAAAATTCTCCCCAAAAAGACTCCCCAAACAAGAGACAGTACAACAAAAACAACACAACATCCGTATTTTTAATAGCCCCGACTCCCGCCTGAGTTCGTAACAGAGGAAAGAAAAGACTCTGTAGTCTGTATGCAAATGCAATTTCAAGTAACAACTCTCTGTAGGAATATCTGAGTGAAGTTTTGTGGTTAGTAGATAATAGTTTGGCAAATGTTCATACCTACGAGTAAAAGAAATTGTCATTGCTATTGTTTTGAACTTACATACCGACTGATAGGACACATAAGTGCGTATTGCATTTATTAGGTTTTCTTGAAACTATCTTTGTAATAAAGTTTAAAAAAATTGGATTGAAATGTCATCCAAACCACTTACTACTTACCTATATCCATGAAAAATTCAGATCGATACGATACTTAGAAGTGTGTGAAATAGTGTAGTAAAAATAAACATATTTTAAGCTTTTTTAAGCAATTAATTTAATGATTTATTTGAAAATTTGTGTCGAGCGCGTGCTTCATTCGTTTCTTTGAATTGTCAGTGAACAGTATAGTACAGTGTAGTAGTAGTACAGTGAACTATAAAAAAATGTAATCAATTTGTTTATGATGAGTGACTTTTTTGGTTATTATAGTTAACATAGGCAAATATGAATTGCTGCTGCATAAACGTACTTAGGTACTTATAATGTTCGTTAAGTCTTTGGTGAGATAACATAAAATACACGTATTTGATGAATATATCAGACGCTTTATTTGTGAATATTTTCCAAGGCCATTTTTTTAGTCAGCAGACAAAAATGTTACTTTTAAAACAAACACATTTTTGGGATTTCCACATATCCCTCTCGTAAATCTCGCATCCAATCGCGCAAATACATCCCATTTCTGAACAATATCTACGATAATACTCTCGAGTAGTTTCTCACCAATTGGCGCAATTTGCATGTAAACGGTACCCATTCCCACAGTACTAAGCTCTCTAAATTCTCAGTAAATTCGCACCAGCCCGTACGTTGCTAGTTTATGTGTGCAAGCTTAACTGGATGCTATTATGTAGATAGAGGCTGCAGTCGGGCCAAACTTGCCCGGTTGGAGGAGCGGCGTGTTTGGCTTGGAATGGGTTAATTGCTTGGAGCTATTGTACTAGCTGATAGGCAATGTATTGTTCTAAAACAGATTAAAATGCCAACACATTTGATCTTAGAGTTAGTCGTATGGTTTGAAACGATCGTCAAATACTGGACTGATTAGTGTAAAAATTACTGTTGTTGAACTTAGCCGAGGGCCAAATTGGCATGTTCCCAATGTTTCTGTTCCTCATATTTATCTGATATACTCCTAATGAGGCCAAAAATCTATATATTTTGATAGCAAGATTCTTAAAAAAGAAATTAAGTAAATACTTAAACCCATATCGGTCAGCGCTTAAACAATATCTACTTATACAATCCATGCGCCTTTTTATTTCAACCAAAATTTCCTATCTTATTAATCTAGCCCAGCTCTCATTCTCCAGTTATACCCCCATCCTATATCCCCACTAAATCCCCAGTAAATTCGCACTAGCTCCACACTCGGTGATGTTTATTGCAGACGGAGCTAAGTGCAGGCTTATACTGCTTCCTCCAGATAACGCGAGTGCAGTTTGGAAAATTAACTACCTCTTGTTCTTGGCTTCCTGTGTTATTATATTTATTACAGCTCATTTTATTGTTGCATTGTTCATATGTAGGAAAGTTTAGTATTATAAGAAAGGCCAATTTTATTTCTGCTTTTAAAATTAAAATAATCGTTGTGTTTTTTTTAAGTGCGCATTGTAGGTTATAATCTTATCATAGTGAGCTGGTATAGATGGTGACGTGGCCAGTTCTTGGTGCTTCAGTTGGAATCAAATGACACGTTATCTAGCACCGTTTGTCCTAGCATTTTTATACGTATAATTTCCTTTTGGGCTCTTTAAAATTCTAGACATAAGAATTAACGGCACTAACTCAAAACTCACTTACGTTTCTCTCTGGCTTGTTAACTTTGTACGACCACGTCCCAAATGAACATTTAAAGTGGCTTCTCCTGCAGTCAAAGTTTAATGCAGCAGCTTAAATGTCTTCCGTTATGCAGATAAGGGAACTGCAGTTTGCCAAATTAAGTGCCTGTGCTCTACGCTACATCGTCTTGGTCATGTAGCTAATATACCAAGAGTACATATGTATGTATAGTATACATGTAAGCGTTACCAATACAATATATGTAAGCTTTATTACTGTCTATGTTTTAAATACTTCCCTTTAATATTATATTCAGTAAATATGTAGATACTTAATGAGTTGGCACGAAGGTTAGCAAACATTATTTTGTAGATAGATAGATTGATTGAAAACGTTGGTCCAATTTAATACAAAGTTAAGTAAACTTGTATGTATATGTACTTTATTACGAACGTGCATAAATTAAAATAAATCGTATACATTTCTGTTCCCATTTATATCATAAATAAATAAGTGAAATACATACCTCGTTAAATAAATACACCAACTTTTAAATAACTTAAATCAAGACTGGACGGCTTCAATTAAACTTTAAACGAAGTGTCTGGACTATCTGACGTTACGTTTAATTTCCTCGCTAGCGTTTATAGGTCAAATAAACCAACACGAGTGTTGAGTGGTAGCGGTGGTGGTAGTATCTTTTTAAAAAGGAAAATTAATATCTACGAAAGAACTATTAGATGCCTGAATTTGTATTTAAAATACTGGGTTTGATTCGTAGAGAAGAAAAAAGTGCCAGTGTATAAATATACCTAAAGTGTAGGCAAACGTTTCCAAGACAAAAAAATACAAATTATGTTTACAACGTTAAATATTTTGTCCGTCAATTCCATACAGAGTAATTGTTTTTTTATTTTTTGGGGTAAAATAACATTCATTCTTATATTTTTTTTTTTATAAAAAATAATATGCCGCTTATCGAGGCTCCTTACAGTTTTTGCTATAACCTTTTACAGAAATTTTGACTGCTCACTATAAAGCGAATATAGACTATTTTTATCTCTTTTTTTTCTCATTAGCAAAATTCTACCAAAAAACAAACACGGATTCACCAACCCTCCATTGGCAAAGTTAAGAACAAAAATGTTTTTTTGTGGTAGGTATGTAAAATTAAACGTGTTATGTATGTATATCCACCAATGGCGACCGCGCTCGCAAAATGTTCGCGTCAGCTTACTCAAGCGTTAACTTTTCCTTTGTTTGAGTTTAAAGAAAAACACTTTTAAAAGTTTAAACTTGGCGTTGAATTTTGCTTGTTTTTTTCTTGATTAAGTTTGGCTCTTCGCTCGCTCCCGTCTGAACAAAAACAATGCCTTAGATAAGACTTTCTTTTTCTTTTTGGCTTGATATTTTTATCATTCAGGCGGAAAAAATCTTTAAAAAATGTTTGTAAATTGCATATTGTATTATTCAGTGTATCTCATTTGCTGTTTGCTAAGCTTATATGCTTGAGTTCATTCCGCCTGATATTAAAGACACACTTGCCAAGGAGAAACCGGTTTCCTATGGGTTCGAATACGTTTTATTTCACGTTCGATAAAAAGGTTTTCGATATCTACGACCGACGTTAAAACTGTATTTTATTGCAGCACGCAGTAACGTTGAATGACACAATTGGATGGAACGATCAAATCGTGTCATTTCGTAGTTATTGTTCCTGTTTCATTGGCTTCCTCTCCTGAAAGCACGTACTTTGTTTGTGGACTATAAAGTATGAAAATCTTTTCTCCAAGTTCACCTAAGTATCGCATCACAAGTCTGATCTTTAAGCATCATATCTTAGTATTAAAATTGCAAATACTCGTGCTAAAATAGTTTAATATTAATGCTATTTTCACATGTTATACTCAAGCAAAATCATAAGATTTTTGAGAGGAACTAAAAAACATTAACAACTAACAAGATGGCTTTTTTTGCGGATTGATTCTTAGCTTTGTGTCCCTTTTAATCTATACTAATTGTATAAAGCTGAAGAGTTTGTTTGTTTGAATGCGCTAATCTCAGGAACTACTGGTGCGATTAGAAAAATTCTTTTATTTTGATGAATAGACCATTTATCGAGAAAGGCTTTAGGCTATATAACATCACGCTGTAACTAATAGGAGCGAAGAAACAACGGAAAATGTGGAAAAAAACGGGGAAAATTATTCATCTTTGAGGGCTTCCGTTGCGTGCGCTGCGAATAAGGTTCAAAATTCAAAGAATTAAAATAACTATTCCACGCGGACGTAGTCGCAGGCACAGCTAGTATACTATAAATATATTGTCATGCAAATATTATGCAACTTATCATAATTATACATAAGTTAACCAACGCTACGTCAAATGTTTTATACCTACGAGGGAAATGTACCTAATCTTATTTCCAAAGTAAAGCCTCCTAGTGTGTACTTACCTCTTTGTATTCAAGAGTCAACAGTTAGTAAAAGGTCGGCTATTTCTCTCGATAGGTTATTGATCGCAGTCCCTTTGATTCCCGGTATGGAAATGTGCTCGGACAAAGCTGGGGTGCTTCGAGTGGGATAAAGGGATTCAGGATGAGTTTGCAATGCCTAGACGTCGCTATCTTTTCTTTGTTGTTTATTCAAGGATTTTGTTTTATTTTACTAGGGTTATAGCATTGATATTGTTAGAATATTGGCGAAAGTATTTTTGTAGGCAGTCGATAATTTTGGCGGATATTGGTGATATAAAGAGAAAAACTGAGCTAAATACATGATAATTAATTATTTTGTTTTTTAAAAAGATTTCATAATGAAAGTTAATTAATACAAAAATAAATATGGAATAACACCCAAAAGACAGACAGCAAATCGTCTACCATAACGGTGATTAGAATTTTAATCAAGAAGCTCACAAAAAGCTCTAAAACTAAAGTAGTCTCTCAAAAAGGAGCCAACTGTTTTCCAGCAAAGCCTTTACATGATCTAATTAAAATTTTCCGTCCATCCTTCGTTAGTTTTTGTCTGCAGCCCAGACAAGGGGGTAGAAGTGGTTTGGCTAGACTCGTCGGGTGCAACCCCTATTTCATCCCCTTTTTACAGCCCTCCCTTGTCCATGTATGCGCTCGGTATGGATATGAAAATAGGATAGATAAATCTTTCGCGGTTTTTGGCCGTTTGCCACGGCCTGTTTTCTATACATTGCTTGATTTAGGTGTTAGTAAATTAAAGTTAGTGCTAGTGAGCGGTAATGGTTGCTGTAACGGGCCTGTGGTACTCTGCGAGGTGGCACTTAAAATGGGGGTTAATGTTTAATGAGCTGGCCATTTGCGAGTGTTACGAGTGTGTGGGCCTTTTAGGAAAGAAAGGTAGCGATGGAAATGGGCTTGAAGGCTTGGACTGTTTGCTATTACAGTTGGACATAAACAAAAATCTGTTTGCTTGCTTTGCCCAAAATAATATAAAGACACATTACTTCTTGGGCTTCTACTACTTGTATCGTATTGATTTGGGAGGCATGTATAGACTTTTTTATGAATTCTCAGAGCGATGGACTAGTAGAAAATAAATCATATTTTTAAACTTATTAAATAGGTACTGCTTAATACAGAGCATCTTTGCTTGAACAACTAACTGTACCTGTACATATATTTGTAACATTAATATCTCATACTGTTACAAATTAAGTCTCATATTCGAATAAAGTTGTCATTTTACGCACGACGTATTTTAATAGATAATCTCAACAGAGTGGGTCCGAAGTTAAGTCGTTAGCTGAAATATTAAGAGCAAAGTTTTTGCTAATGGTACCAAGTTTAATGTGTCATGCTGTGTAAATGTACGTATGTACGTGTGTAGACGCGGTTGAGCGTGTTCAGCTCATATTTTTATTAAAATTTATGCCCCTAGAAACGTAGGTACGATATATCTAGATATATTTTACAAAATATCTTTGAGTATGAGTACCAGAAAATGGAAATCTATACTATAATATTATAAAGCTGAAGAGTTTGTTTGTTTGAACGCGCTAAGCTCAGGAACTACTGGTCCGAATTGAAAAATTCTTTTTGTGTTGAAAAGACCGTTTATTGAGGAAGGTTTTAGGCTATATAACGCCACACTGCAACTGATAGGAGCGAAGAAACAATAGAAATTATGGAAAAAAACGGGGAAAATTATTCATCTTTGAGGGCTTCCGTTGCGTGCGCTGCAAAATCAGTTTACGAGTCGTAAGTCGTGGGTAACAGCTATAATGTATAAAGCTTAAGAGGTTGTTTGCAAAAATAAATATGGTGCCAAAATAACAATTCCACGCGGACGAAGTCGCGCGCACAGTGTTGATTACAGAATATGGCTGATATTTTATAAATTTTAAAATACAAAAATGAGTATCAAAAAAATTGTAAATCCATTTAATGATAGAATACAACTTTAAATCCGACCATTGACCTACAATTTCCAATCCAAAACTTCACATTCATAATACATATTTACGACCAAACCAAAACAAAAACTTTCAGCGAATCGCATAAATAACACCCAAACATTGTAACATCCGAAATGAAAACACATGGCACTGGGTCCCAAAGTAAAAGTATGCCGTCAGCATATTGAAATGTAGCATTTGGGGCGGCTTGTTCCTAAAGTCAGGCCCCCCGGGTAAACAGCCAATATGAGATACGAAGCAAACAAAGCAACGGCGTTCTATTGAGGTGAAATATGGGTTATCTACCTGAGTTAATTAATGTTGGTCGGATGTATTTGTTCGGAAGGGTTCGGTGTGCTTGTGTTTTGATAGTGATGCAGATCGGGTTATAGTTTGTAGTTGAAGCTATTTGGCGGAATATTGGTTGAAACGTCTGGTTAGAGTTTGAATTTATTCCTATAGAAAATTAAAATATTCATATTTTAACTGTTTCATTTTGATTATATTGTTTTTGATCAATGTTCATTGTAGGCTACAATGTTGACCCCGTTGATTTAACGTAATACTCATACAATGTTTTATAAAAATAAATGCAGATAGGTGTATCTAGCTTTTTCAAACAAATAATCAATTATTATGCGTGCTATCACTGTTTTAGTTGTTTTGAGATCTTTTTATGTTCCATTCTAATATTTTTTCATTACATTAAAAACGAAGCTGTGTAGATTTTTTGCAATCGCTTTCGGGTGTCAAAACTTGGTGAGCTAATCCTGATAATCCATTTCGACGGGATGGATAAAAACGTCGAGCCGTGAAGGGTATTTAAAAGGATAAGCTTCTGTTGTTATTCCTCTCGCCTTAATCTCTTTACTTTTTTCAATCATGTAGAAGCTTTAAGCACTGATTGTTATACGAAAAGTCTTATTTGTCAATTACTATCGTGCTGGTATATCAATGAATGTTATTTTTTATAATCCCATTGCAATCATGATCCTGTTTCCTTCATAATTATACCAACTAATAATTTAGAAAAAAAAAGGTTTTCAATTTAACCTTTGGCTGACGACCTGGTCTAAAAAAAAACACTAACGCCGAGGTTACGTCCCACAGACGCACAAAATCAAAATAATTATAAAAAAATCTGTAAGCGTGCTAACGAATCTTAATTTTTACACTTATTAGATGAAAGCCTTAGCTAATGAATTGTGCATAAATATATAAATTAAACTTCAAACTTAAAGATAATTAACATTAATTTATGAGATCGCATAATTTGCTTAACAAATTTAGGAACATAGTTCAATCTTCATTTTTTAAACACTTTAAAGTTTCGATAAAGTGACTAATATAAATATGTTCTTCTTGAAATATGTTTCAAAATATAACAAAACAAGAAACTCTAACTCTAAAAAAAAAAAAAACTGAAAACACATTGTGTTTGAAAGTTTTACTTTCGCACTTTGCAGTCATTGCATACTTGAACTGACTGTGTCTTCAAAATGGCAAAACAAGAAGGTACCGGGAAAAAGGAAGCCACACGCCGCGTATTTTAAAAAATATTGTCATTACAAAAATATTGACGTCTGTGAGACGTATAGGTCGGCAGTTAAAGGTTAACCATGAAACGTTTATTAGTAGTTGGATGCCACTAAGAAAAACATAAGTACACACATTACAAATCTTGCTTCTTTGCATGCATTTGTGACGTTTTTAGTAGTAAAAATTATGACAACATTTTATTCTCGTAATACGATTCTGTAAACCTGTCCTCTGACCCGAATCAAATAACACTTTATTTCATTATGTTACATGTATACTTATCTCCCATATTTATACACTACCTTTTACGGTATACCTCTCTCTCTTTAGTCGTATTTTCTCATGACTGAGGGCCAATACTCCCCTGTAGAATTTATTCGTTAGGGGAGTTCTCTTGGGCAGAAACATCGTGGTGGGGACCCAGGTCCTTCCACGAAAAACACATGACCTCGGCTCAGAATGCAGGCCGGATTCGAACCAAATTGCATCTGAAAAGCCGTCTCTGGAACCTGAGCCACACTCACTTCAAAGGTATAAATATATACCTAGACTATCATAAACTCCACTTCATCTCGAGCAAACATTTTCATCTCGCTCGCTATTAATTCATCGTAAACTGGAATCGCTGACGTTAACCTGTAGCCAAACTCAATTAATTAGCATCCCCCGGGTCTTCAGTTAGTTCGCGATAGCTTGATTATATTATAGCCTGTGCTGAGGTGATAAAGTAGGAAGGTACGGCTACAGATTGGATATGATTCATCTCTGAAATTAAACAATTAGGAAAGAGTAGTGGAGCTGGTCTTTTGAGCCTGGGAAATAAATTGCTGAGATTTGGGTATACAGCAAGCGAAAAACCATTTTATCTGTAAAATCTATTTTGGTAGTTTACGTTGTCTTCAAGTTTTGTAGCACTAAATTCAAAGATCTAAAGATTTCAAAAAGTAGCATTTATTGTTGGTCAGCTGTAAATATTTATTCACATATCAGTATGTATAGGCTAAACCATGATTAGCAAATTCAGTTCAGCCCTTGAGGGGTCACTAAATTTTAATTATGTTCACTCCGGAAGATAGCTCTGTCATTGCAATTTCGCTTGAACTGATCTCAACATGAGACCTCTGTCATATAAAGCCAAGTAAAAGCATCAATAATAATTTCATCTCCCCGAGCTCGGGTCAGCGCAATCAATTCATCTTTCATATTCTTTTCATTCCAATCCTACAATTCCACTTTGCTCCCGATTTCTTGTTCCCAGTGTTTCGGCGTGGAAGCTGTTTGCTCAGCATGTAAGATTAATGATGGCAGGAGGACAGTACAGGACTCCAGGGGGGAGGGACGCGGGGGGCAGGGATCTACCCTCTACCCCCCTCCGCGCTAATTCCATCGAAATCGCTAGCAGATATTCCACGTGCCTTGTTAGATTTATAAATAGCCCCATTAAGCTGCGTAGTTCACTTAACATACTTGAGGTTACGTCGATAACATTCGCATGTTCAAATGAATTGGATTGAGTAGATTTCTTTAACGAGATTAGTTCTAGAGATTAACGATGTCACGTCTCTAGAAAAACGTTAGCTCTAGGTCTGAGGTTTCTAGGAATCGAGCGAACTGATGAGTCAGCGAATTGGGGTGTCTGTACAAAGGCCCGCTGGGAAACAATACTCGTCTTTCAGGGTTCAGAGTCTTCCCTCACGCAATTAAGTGAACCTTTTTGTTGAGGCCTTTCCTTCACTACATTATCGGGTGCACAATGGCGGTCGTGAATTGCGGAAATAGCTCGAGATTATTTTTTTGCGAATCCCGCGGGAGTTGCGCCGATTCCACTGATTTGTGGTTCTTCGTCATGCCTCAGATTAGATGAAAGTGTTGTATTGTTGTCCTAAATTGAACGTTTGGAGCTCGAGTGGGCGTGATTGATTGTTTCCCTTCGATTGTCTTATTATACTTAGTTTTGTCAGTTCATTTAGTAATCTAAACATGATGATGGAATTTTATAACGTTTGGCTAATTTTTGGATATTTTTAATAGCGGTATTATTAGCAAATTGTAGGTATTAATAAATGAAAATGAATTAGAGCTAAATAAAAATAACTTGAAATGAGATTTTATTTTTAACAAAAAAAGTTTAAGATAACAAAAATAAATCAATTATTATACTATTCATTATTTATTTACTCACTCACTTCATTAATAAGCACTAAGCGTAATTAAATTCTTGTAGGCAATAAATCTATGCTTAGCTCAGACGTGTAGGATTCGTTGACATGATTGATATAGCACGTGTGTGTGACGAGCTTTACATTAGGCTCTTAGCTTGTCGTGATAATTACTTACATGATTATATAACGATTAAGTACTAAAGACAATAAGTAATAAATGGGCAGTAAGACTGGCTTGGTAGTGCATAATATAATAATAAAATGCATCGTATTATTGTACTTTAAATGTTAGTCCAAGCTTTTTAAACTCTAATATAGTGTTTAGTCACTAACACAAGGAAATTTGCAAGGTTTTAGTACTACTTATATACTTGAGTAATAGTTGTTCGTAGCAGTGCTACGAATTAATAACTTTTTAACTTATTTATTGGTAAAAAATTAAGTTTATATCTGAATAATAATATTAATACAGTACGCCAATATGAAGATAAGTGCTTAAATCTTAAATTAAAAGTTACATGGCTACAAATTTTGTGGTATATGCACATTAAATAAAAGTGAAACCACGAACAAAAATTAATAGGTTACCCTAAAAAAACTTAGTAACATAAAAATACTAGGCTACATTCCCCTTCATGCTGTTCTTACCACACAATACTATTATGTTATTAATAAATTATATGTTTATTAGTTTCAGATGCCACGAAGACCCAAGCACCCAGCGTAATCCCGGCTAAAACAAGACCCTTCTCTCTTCAAACAAGAAGAAAAAGAATAAAGAAAACCAAAAGAAAAGGGAAAATATTGGCACATTCGTGATCTACCCTGTAGATCCGGGCTTTTGTAGTGTATTAAGAATCAGAAGCTCGTCTCTACAGGTATCTCACGGCTGGAAGACCTCGCTACTGTGCTTGAAGAAGCAAGATAGTAGGTGTGGAGATCAAGAAAATTAGTATATATTTTCAACCGACTTCGAGAATGAAATCGGTTCGCCTGAAAGTTTTTTTGTTAGTTGTTGTGGGAAACTGCTTGTTTTTATATCATTTGGTAGCGAGGTAAAAGAATATAAGATGAAAATTTTCATTTCAAATTGCTTATACTTATTGAAAGATTTATAACCTCAATGGTAACTTTGTATTAATAACTAAAGTAATGCGATCATAAAACGGAAAAGTTTGTAGTGACCAAGGTAAACCTTGCATATGTTTATACATATGTATGTTATCTGTATTTTAGTACAGCTTTTTGATATTGCTGTTGCTTATTTAAAATGGAAAAATGTACGAAACATAATAATGTATCATCTAAAGTATTTCTAAATGTTAATGTGATGCGTGACTGTACAAATTGCTTAGAGACATGTCTAATTTTGTAAATGACCTACAAAAACACTATTCTTTAGTAGCGACTAGTGACAAAACCCTGTATGGCTAACTAGCGCAATGAAAAAATAACATCTCTATTACGACAAAAGCTAACAGTACCCCGGAAAGTTATAGGTGATATATTCGAGCAATGTTTCGCCGCTATAAGCTTTCAGGCAATTTATGGCGTCGCTAGACTCATAAAGCGGTAACTAGGATGTATTTTCAGCAATATAATGCAGTTTTACTGGTCTGCAGATGCATTTGGAACCACTATCTTGGCTTTTAAACAAATAAAAGCGAAATATCATCCTTTGTGTTGTAAAACTAAGTGAATGAAGGAACATTTAGAGCTGGCAATGCTTAGAGTTACAAAAACATGAATCCTTATTGTTTGCTACTGTATATGTAGTTTAGTTGAGTAAGTCCCTTTGAATCTTAGATTTTCTATAAGTGACAAATATTTAAAAATGTGTTAAATAGTAACAAGATTTAAGCCTCCTTGGTTTGGGTGATGTCATAGTTATTTGTAAATATTTATCGCTATAAAGTTTTAATTTTCACTTAAACACAAAAAAATTAATACCTAATTATAATTTTTCATTAATTTTGTTTTCTGATTCATCGTTAATATCAACTGTAAAGCAAACATCGATTTCTTCATCAGAAATATAAACATATTTATCAGAATTCAGAATTATAAACATAATTATCCATTTGCAGATTTGTCGCCCAAATTTTCATGCTTACCTACTTATAATAAAACAGTATAGTTATACCTGCCCCAATTTACGAGTGTAGCAGTATCAGCTAACTGGCAGTTAGACCGGCAGTTAAAAGTAAGTTATGGACTGCGCTGCAGTTTAATCTGTCCAGTCTGGCTCGTGTGATTGGCTATCGGGATTGCACATAAATATGGCGGCCATTTAATGTGTAGGTACTGGACAGAAATTGGCAAAGAGCTACATCGATTTTATTATGTAGATGCTAGATTATGTCGTTATTTGAGCTCAGTTAAAATTCGTGTCATAAATATGTCCTTACTTTATTATCTTTGCTAAAAAAAATGAATATGACTGATAAACATGACTAAAGTTAATTTTAATGAGCCAGGAATGTTTCAAATTGAATAAAATTAACGCATGAATATTAATGAAACAAACAAGTACAAAAAATGGTGTCCAATACATGAATGCTAATTAAAGAAAACAACAGACAAAAGAACAATTGTAAATAGTTTAATAAAAGCTACATTGTCCTTAGATGGTAGTAGAAAATATATAGATTAGTTAAGGAGCCGAGAAAAGCAGCGAAGTTTAATATTAGGAGGTCCAGTTGGAATAAACTATTGTAAGTATCTCGAGTGTATGTAAGTATGTCTCCTGAAAATTATAATCTACGACTACAAATATAAATCTAACCATAACCATTCTTGACTTGGCTGTTCTTGTAAGTTGTTCAGATCACAAGAAGAAGTAAGTAGAAGTCAGGTATCTTACATTTTTGATTTTATTTATTTGTTTAAATAATCAAAGTCCCTGTCTATGTCAGCCCCCAAGTATTATGAACAAAGTAAAGTAATAACTACCTATAAACTGATTGGCTTGAGATTTACTAGTCTACTGAGTGGTACATAGTCATGTAGCTTAAATATGCCCATATATAACATTTAATTATATGCCTCAACATAATTGTACAGCTTTTTCTTTCAATTATGAAAAATACAAAAGACTAAATAAATAAGCACTGGTGTCTAAGTTTTACATACAAATGTTTCAGCTTACCTAATATGAAATCGAAAAAAATGCTTATCATGAGAAATCAAGTAATAGGTAGGATACCCATCTACACAATAAGTTTCTAGTAAATTATTTAATCTAGTACTACTGTGGTACTACATAGTTTTATTTCTGGAAAATAACTTCTTCAATAGCAATGAAAGTCTATATTCGCGCATTAAGTCTGATGCATAAGTAAAATATTTTTTTTTACATAAATACCATAAAACTTTCAAGAATATTATGTTTAAGTAGGTTTTAGATTTTTAAGTGCCCCTTTTTGTAGTAGTTAGAAGTAGTATGTTTAGTTTTCCTTCACTTGTTTTTATATTTTATTATTGTAAATAAAATTACTTAAAATGATGCAGTAGGTTTTTGTTTCTCCTATTTGATTGTTTCTTTTTCTAAAGAGCAAAAAAGTGCACGCACATACGCATAAGTAGTAACCTACATATATACCTACAGTATATACTCGTATCTATACATATAATATAGCTGAAAAGGGTCGAAAGTCTGAACATTAAACGCTCATAACGCAAAAACGGCTAAACAGATCATCATGACTTTTGGTATATAGGTAGTCTGAAGTCTAAGAAGTGTCATGGGCTCCTTTTTACCCTGAAATAATACGAACGAAGTCGCGGGCGTCTACTAGATATAGAATATCATAATATTATCCTGAAGGCTTTTTGAACCCAGATTCGCGTAGTGATAATTTTAATATGCTCTGAAAATGGGTGAAGCCGCGCCTAGTTAGCCTAGATTTTTTTTTATTTTATACTACACTAGCGAACCCGGCGAACTCCGTTTCGCCACTAGAGGGCTTCGTTTTTTTTATAAACCGTACGGAGCCCGAGACCTTTCCAACGAATGCAAAACCGTGGAAATCGGTTCGTTTGTTCTGGAGTTATAGCGTCAGGAAGGAAAACCTGACTAATTTTTATAAAACTACATAATTCTAGTACTTCTAGCACAAAGTACTAAGTACATACAGTGTAGATTTATAGTAATACTAATGCAGATAACTTAAAGTGTAACTAGTTTCTTGGATTTACCTGATTTAAGGAACTGCTATATTAAAATCTAGATTAAAAAATACACATTACTTGAATCCTAGATAATATTTTTTATTATAAAATATTATTAATACAGATCATTATAATGTTTAATACTCGGGCAACCTGAAAGCCAGATTGTTTAATTTTCTCTTAGTTTTTCCAGCTGTGTCGGTAAACCAGTTTAGCATTTAAGTAAACTGCAATGACATCTACTTACATTCTGGAAAATTAGTTTCAGTTTCATAAATCTTTTTTCAGCGATGAAGATGATTATGCTACTCGACACTAGATGGCGCTAGCAAACTCGTCACCGACAATAAGGTTGGCTTACGATGAATGTGTGGTATGCTTATAAAATATTGTTATATGTTTCACAAATATGTGGTGCCACTAGATGTCATCACTATGAAAACACTTATAAACCGTAAAAATCAATAAACCACCTTATAAAATTATACCTATTAGATATTTTATTGTCAAATGAAGCTCTTCTTTTAATCTTATTAGTTCTTCCTGTTTTGTTGTGTTTGGAGACGTAATTTTTTACATATATTTTTTTTTACTAAGCTAGCGCAATGCAACAAAATATTAGCTACTCTTCCAACAATAAGAACAATCGAAACTGTATCTCTAAACGTACTCAGAAAATTACAACGATATACCGATAAACATATTGCCCATTGTCCAAGAAAATGCTGTCGATACATTGCCTGCTATCACCAATCGCCAATATACTACCAACCAGCATTACTAGAACTGTAAACTTAATTGAATCTTGAACAAATATTAAGAACAAGCGCAGGTCTGTTTTAACTGGATGAGATAGCCTCCCAATACCTTAAAGAGTTATGAAATAAATCACCTTGCCACAGTCTAAATAATTGTTACCACTCAGAGCACAGACCGCCCATTTTGAGCTGCGTTATCGAACATTGATTAATAGCATGTGACAGGGTTATTTCTTTTGATAGCGACCTGAAACTGTGTCAGATATGGTGTGTCTTTTTTTCTTTGGTAGAAAATATTGGTCTTAATTGTTGTATGGTATATTCACTGTAGCAGAAACCGATGTAGCTATTGCCAAATGCAAATACAGGATAAACGTTTTATATGATAGTATACAAAAAGCTTTCTAGTTCATTGAAATTTACTTCACTTTTAGGTTTCTTTTTCAGGTAGGTACCTGGAATTTCATATGATAAAAGTGAATTCTGGAATAAATGTTTTCAAGTTGGCCCGAATATATTTTGAAAATGTTAAATTGTTGTAGTTGTTATTCAAAGAACTTAGCTTACTTATCTCGCTATTATGCTAGCACTGACTTGTTATCCTAGCTTGAAAAACTTACCTCGTGTCTCTTAGATATAATAATATATGAAAAGTACACATTTTATGACACAAATTTAATGTAACTTAAAAACTCACATTATGTCCAGCCAAAGGTTGCCTGGAAGAAATCGCCTAAGGCGATAAGGCCGCCCAACGTGCATTCAATTAGTTTTTAAATTTCTTTCATCATGTAATTTTTTTGGTGTGCATTAAAGAAATCTCTTATCTTATTATACCTACTAGTCAAAAGAGTAACAGGCAACGTTACAGAACAGATAGAATATTGATATTTCCTGTAGGTAAAGATTGACATTGGCCCTGGAAAGTGGCCGGTGCCCGGTAGCTGTCCGCCTGACAGCCTGATAACACATTATTAATGCAGCCACAGCATTCAATTTGTGTCCAAATCCATTGACATGAGACGAGATGTTATCTTGCCTGTATTAAGATTAGGGAGGCTATTAATGCTTGAACTATGTTACTAACTGGTACTGGTTTTAATTTATGCATCTATCTAATGTTTAATCTTGCACTTTGATAACGAAATTATAACCTGAAAGTCTTAGAGGAGTGGTTATTTTTATATGTTAATCTGCTTAACTGTTTAGTCTTGTTGAAAAGCAAAATGTAACTTGTAAATGTCATGAAATAATATGTACCTGTTGAGCCTGAATAAGAGCCTGTGCTACGACCTACCTGGAGCCTTGTTACCTACGTAGAGTACTGGTAAATAATAATAAGTTAAGAATAACACTTAAATTAGAGCTTAGTACGTGATTCATTTATAAACATGCATATTCCGGCTGCAAAATATATACTTTTAGAAAAGTAAGTATTTTCACTCATATTGTAACAATGTATGTATTTATAAAATTTGAAAATCACAAATCTACCTACTTGAGTGTGATAGCCAGTTAAATTTCCATTTAAATTTTGCAACAAAATCGAATAATGCTCCCTCGAATTTCCACCCACTTTAGATTCAGCGACTCACTTAAAAGTTTCAGTGAAATTGCTTTGTTGCGACTTGAAGGCAGTCGATATTGGACGAGAGACTTTGATTAAATTACTTTGCTTGGAATTTAGAGACACGTTTATGTTTTAAATTTAAACGATTGTTAGCATGGAAAATTTCCAAGTATTCTGAAATGTTGAGTGCATAGACGAGCAGTAATAATAATAATAATATATGTCTTTATTGCACACCAACACAAGTATATAGTACAAAGTAAAATATGAACAAATAATAACGTACAAATGGGCGGCCTTATCGCCTTAAGTGATTTCTTCCAGGCAACCTTTGGATCGACACGACAAGTAGATTTAAACAGGGTCAGAGGTGTACTAATTACAAATATAACGATATTTTATTCAAATATGTTCCCAATCAAAATAATACCTATATATTATAATACTCATATATTATAAACAATACCAAAAATATGTATACAAAGAGAATTACTAACATAAATTACTATCTACAAAGAAGTTATACATCTGTCCTAGACATAAAGTGATGAAAGACTTGATTCTGAAAAATGCAGTAGTAAAGTTTTTAAGAAAAAAATTAAAAATATAATAATATATATAATTCTTTTTTTATTGTTGGATCAAAATAATCTCTACCTACTTCACTTTTGATAAGAGAAACTACAAAAATAGGCATCTATGCAATATAGATGGTCTCATTTGTTACGTTTTTGTATAGAACTTTCGAACTAGGTACGAGTATTCTTATTTTACACCCAGTTAATAATTTTAATCGTAAAACTATCTTTTTTTGTACAAATTTATTATATATATATACAAATGTATATAATCTTATATAAACTAATTCATGAAAAAAAACTAAGCAAACGCAATCAAAGCATGATACCCATTGTTCCATCCGCAGCCAAAAGGGCTTCCATCAATTTATTTATTTTTAATCTCGCACCAACACCACAGATTAAAAACAGTTAGTATTCAACGCGTACCGCACTCAATCATTTTATTCAAAACAACTGGATTCCTCGACGATATCGCGATGCGGCCGAAAATTTGCAACACTTAAATACAACTGATTGATGTTGTTCATTTATCACTCCCCTCGTTGCCTTCTTGCTTTAGAGATGCAGGATAGGGATGTGCTGTTACAGCCAATCGATAGGCTACAGTGCGGGTATAACAAAATTTAATTCTAATTTTATTTGTATAAAAAATCAAGACTACAAATGGACAAGGAGTATTGAGTAAGTAGAAGGAGGTTTATGCCTTCTGTATGCTGTTCATCATGATTATAATTATAAAAAAATATGATATTAGGTTGTGAGACGTAAAGACGTTATTTGCGAAAAATAAAATACATTGGTACATGTTTATTGTATTGATGTATTGTAAAAAAATATTTCATAAGTATATTGATATCATATCAAAACATGTCATAGTAAAATTACTCATAATAAATTGCCAATCCTTTGCTTTCAAATTATATTCCTTACATTGCCAATCACTAAACGTATCATTTATTAAAATTCTTCAAACCATTGAAAACGGATATAACTCCACAATCGTAATCATCAATATCAATGGTAGCACATCACTAGTTTGTCTTATTCTGAGATGAAACTTTTAAAATAGGTCACAGGGTCTTCCCTTGATTGCTTTGAGTTTACTGTTTAAGTAATTAAAATTTAAAATCGATATGAAACAATTTTAGAGGAAGATTCGTTCATTCAACGAATTTAAATTTTGTTTGACATCAGGAGAGCGAAAATCCGAAGAGCTGTGAAACTATGATGCTTGGAGTGTTCTTCAGTTATCTCACTTAATAACAAAAATGAGATTGTTAAGTTATGTTAATAAAAAGTTTTTTTAACTTCCACTTTCATTTATAGGAATTATCATATTTAATTTTAATAGACAGTCAAACAAAAAAAAAACTTTCATATAAGTTAGGTATTTTATTTTAATAGTCAGTAGCTAAGAACTGTAGTTATAATGTTTTAAAAACATCACAATCATCTATACTAATTATAAAGCTAAAGAGTTTGTTTGTTTATTTGTGCTAATCTCAGGAACTACTGGTGCGAATTGAAAAATTATTTTTGTGTTGAATGGACCATTTACTGAGGAAGGCTTTAGGCTATATAACATCACGCTGCAACTTATAGGAGCGAAGAAACAATGGAAAATGTGGGAAAAAACGGGGAATTTTTTTCATCTCTGAGGACTTCTGTTGCGTTCGCTGCGAAAACGGTTCAAAATTCAAAGAATTAATGCCCAAAATAACTATCCCACGCGGACAAAGTCGCAGGAACATCTTATTTACGAATATGTCAATAGTCAATACCCATACCGATATACAAGCTGTTAGTACATACTAGAATTATCTATATACCTACCACTAACAGTACCTACCTACATACCTACCTACTATAATTCAGTAGGAAGCAACTAAATCGGAACAAAAAGCCCGGAGTTCGTACCTAAGCCGATCCTTCGAGAAAAATAGTAGCAAGTCCATTAATAACTGTCGCCGAGGTTCCTTGTTAAATGCATACAATACGGACTCTTTACAAGACTTACAAAGACTTGGCTAAATTAAAAGTTTTTCGATATGCGAGCGCGACATAGCGCGGAACTCGAAACCATGGTAATTATTGTAAGCAAGTACGGGTAGCAGAAAAAATCGTTAGCAAAATACAAACATATGAGTAATAATAATAATTGTATTATTTAATTAACTAACTAATAATATCTTAGCAATGCCTAACATATGTAATCAAATTTAAATGCAAATTTTAATCAGTAATTAAATTTTAATTTCAATAATGAAGACACAGGAAGACCCCTGGATACTGCAACACAGGGAATCCTAAAGCAGTAGACAGGACCCCAACTTGAAGTTGAATTTGAATAATTTGGATTCTTTTATATACTTAATGTGAAAATGACATCATGCAAATAAATGATTTTTTAACATTTTTATAATGAGTATTTTTTTTTAATTTTCATTCCCTTCTTGTTGACACTCAAACTCATGGTAAAGTGGTAGTGTCTGCTAGCCGAAACTGAACTAAGCGACAAATCTGTTTTAAATTTATAGAAAAAGGTAGATTAGTCACGCACAATTTATTACATGCTGGTGTAAATATTAATTATATATTCTTACACTGCAATGTATGACATGTCTCTATGTATGTGAATATAAGTTTTTGGTCCAACATACACATTTTTCTTCCAACCGTACAACCAAGTTTGTGACTTCGTTCGTCAACTGCCACAGGTCCGTAAAGACACATTTGAGCGGAAAAAAATCAAAATTAATGATATCAGTGGCAGCCGTCAGCTAGTAGGGCATACAATACTTCCCTTTCACAGCACTAACACGCTTCACTACGTCGGGGATTCAGTGTATGTCTTTTTGTAGTTAAACTAATCCGAAATATGTTTTTCTTTTCATGTTTTCAGGTATGCCCGCCTGAACACATTGGTTACTTTTTAGAAATAAATAGTAACATTATGTATTAAATCCGGGTCTTATTTATTTATTTACAAAAGGGACAGACACAAAAAGCAGGCTAAAAGATTGCAAACATAAAACACTGTGACGCATAAGACTAAACCTACAGTTCAATTAAAGTAGGAAGTATTATATCCGTTATCTAGTACCCACGACACAAGCGTTTGCTTAGTGTGGGGCTAGATGGCGCTGTGTGCAATGTCCCGGAATATTTATTATTATTTATTATTTAATTAAGTCCGTCTTGTGTGCCTCTGAAAAAACATCTTTCATTTCAGCTGTTCAAAGAGATCAAACAACATACACTTCGTAGTTTCTTAAATTTAGAAACCAGTCAATCCTGGTGATTTCTCAGGTACAGTACATGCAAACTATTCACAATAATCTTAGGAGATTGTAACGCAATTTTGTATGAGAATGTCTAAACCTGAAGTTGAATGTTATCCACCTAAGCGCCCTTTGACAATTTTTAACGACTGCTGTGCAATGTACAGTCAGTACCAAAAATATCCGAATCATTTCGACCCATGCTCTGTTGAAAAACATTTTATAGCCATGTGAGGATTTCAGATAAATTGGTTTAAAATCTCTTCAAAAAGAGGTTTCTCCAGTAAGAAGGCAGTTTTAACAAACAACACTTCTAACCAGTATCCAAGTCCCACGACCTCGCACCTTGATTGACTTATCTGATGGCGCAGTTCGCGCAGGCGTCTGGCGCGCATCACAGCAGATAACATCAGCCATGTTGACGGGAGGGTGGTACGAGATAACGTGCTTGCTTGCATAAATTGTGATAGGGCTTTAGTAAAGTGTTTATGGTATAAGTGTATCATGAGTTGGTCACAAATACCATTGCATCAACCAAAATCTTTAACCAGAACTAAGACTCCAGTTTCTCCATCGGTCTTATTTATACTTATTTTTTATTTACCGTTTTATTCTAGAACAGTCTAAGTAGGTACATACAGACTATAGGTACATGAGAATAACAGAAAAATAAAAACAAAAGACAGTCGCAATGGAACAAAGCTAGCGTTCTCTTGTTTTTAAAATCTTTGCATTCACATCATTTGTCTTGAGCTGACATGGAAAGACAGCGAGCTTTTTGCTCGACTGCAGCATAAAAACGATATGGCGCGAACCTTTGGAAAATGCCACAAATATCGGCAATTTCTAAAGAATCCAGCATTTTTTTCAACTGTCTTATGCCTTGAGGTTGTTGAGCGGTGTTTCAAATCTTCGTCTCATCATTAGTCATCGCGGGAGGCGCAGAGTTGCTTTTTTGAAGATACCGATTAATAAAACGTTTTTCGGTAAACATGAAAGGTTACGAATCTTTTCTGTATTTGAAGTAGATAATAACAAAATTATCTATTTTAGGTTTCAGTTTCATATTTAAATATGTAATCTAAACTAGCTTTAAGGCTTGGCCGACATTTATATACCATTTCATAACATAAACAAATAAGTGAGAGAAAATACATATGAAATGTGACGTGAGATCTTATAAAAAGTTAGTCCATAAATAGTTTTTTTCGCTATTTGATATCAATTAAGACGAATGAAATTTTGTTTTATAAAGGCTTTGATAGACTGTTTTCAAACAATAATGACTATCGATACGTATACCTTATTCCATCTATTCCTTATATAACAATCTTATCAAGTCCCAAACGGCGCAGTTGTCTCCTATCGGCCCATTGTTGTGTTAAATCGAGGCTACCGTTCTGTCCCCTCGAGACCGATCTATCAAACGTCCAACTCTTATATTAAGTTCTAAAACCCTCTCAAATAGTAATCCATCGCGTTCCAAAACTCCGATTGTTTCGTCATACGATTCTTGGCTTGTGTCAAAATATTTGCAGAGAATCAGTGCAATTTTCCGGGTAATCGATCAGGGCATTAGAAAGCTAACTTACGTAGCGTAAAATTGAAGTTTATTTAAGAATAATGTAACAGTCAGCGGTTTGATCGATTGGGTGCGATGCAGATAGTGGTTTGCGATTTTACGACGCATGTGCCGTGATTAAGCGATTTATTATGTCGAGACATACCTTGCGTACGCTTGTGCTATTGTCAAATATACGTTGGACATGACAGTTATTTGTTACCAATATTTTACTAAAGTAAAATATAATATCAGCATTGTTTTTCTTGTGTTTTTGATCTATGCATGTATGAAATTCTCAACTTTTGTCATGTAATGAGATTAATATTAAAGGCAGGAAACGATATATGTAATTTGTGGTGCTAGCAAAACATTGCGCATTTTCGGGCGCAAAACATTGTCGGGTTTTCCATGGTGCTACAGGGTAAATAAGATAAAAAATCAACAGTACCCTCCAGCTTAAATAAAAAGCAACAATACAACCCTATTTCATAGCATTTTATCCACTGAGGGACAATTCACAAGAGAGAGTGCAGACTGACAGAGGGGAGAAAAATAAACATTTTATAACCAACCACTTTAAATTGAACCACCTTTATAAGTACATTGATGGGGCTTCATTGAAACTGTTCAAAAATTTCTGAGCGTTTTTGAGACGGGAGCGTTTTGGCGGTTCAATTTAAACTGGTCAATGTGTTAGAAGAATTCTACATATCCACAGCCGTTCATGTGTAAGTATGTAATGCTAAATTATGCATTGAAATGTAAATTCGCACCCACCATGCTCCTTGATGGAGGGTGAGACTGGATGAGGGGTTTTAGCTCGAGGCCATTTTAAAGGTTAGGGATAAAATTGTGTGAGTGGATAGTTATAGGATATTTCAGTAAGTAACTTTGAATGAGAGTGTCAAGTGTACTAAAATCATCTAAAGAGCTTTTCACGTGTGTTTTAACGACTGTACAAATAGCTGGAATCTACTATTTAATGTCCATGTTAGCCAACTTTAGAAATCGTTAAAGAATTTTAATAAAAGTTCGAATTAAAGATTTTTAAGTCTCATAATTTCTGTTTTTTCTGGGCAACATCTACATTCCAAAACACAAATGTAATATTATATCGATTATGTACAAACGTAACTTGTGTATTATTATTTTCTTGAGTAAACGACAAGAACTTAAATGCAATTAAGTACATAGTGCCTACGTAGAAATCGCCTCGCAAACTGCAACTGTCACTCGCAGCCAAACATGCAATATTTCACAATTATCACTACTCATATACTGTCTTGTACATCTGTTACTAACGCCAAAAACAAGAACATATTGATTATCGCATGCGACCACCCAGCTTCCGTCGAGTTTCCAAGGAAATCGCCTCCAATATCCAATCTAAGGGCGAAAGAGGAAAAAAATTGTACCACGACGTCGAGACTGCAATGTCGCGACTGTTCACTGATTAATGAAAGACTTGTGAACTCAACTGTGAATTCACATAACAACCAACTATATCACATACAAAACTCAACCATTGTATTTTTGCTAGAGGGCTTAGATTCGTATAAATACGTGTGGTGGATATGATACATTGGAACGAAAAAGTTAAGAATACCAAACGTTTTCCCCCAGCACTGTAACATTTGACGTTTTTGTAAGAACATATATACACATAAAGATTGCAAAATATGAAGCTTAGAGGAAGTAGTGACGACAGATGTGGTACGTACCTACTTGATATGATTCACTTTACGTTGAATACCTAGGTATTATGATATTCTTGTAATCTTGAACACTCATACGTATAAGACTTATCGACTTAGAACCTTGTTGTTACAGAATTCTAGTACGTAATTAATTTACATTTTCCTAAAAAACTTTTTCACACTTTTGCTAATAAATACATCTCTTGATATTTTTCAAATACTTGGCTTAGTTTGTCTCTTTAGTAGTTTTAAAATGAAAAGAAAATCATAGTATATAATAGTACAGACAGTAAATAAATGTACTCATATACATATCTAAAAATCGTGGATTGTGCATGAGATGTCCGTGTAGTGGGAAGTTGTACACCAACAATTAGTAATAGTTTATAACATAAACATTTATTCTTCAATTTCACCATATAAGTTCTAAACAATGTATAAAAAATATATTTCATTATACAACACACTTAAAAATAATGACGTAAGAACTACGAAGAGAGGGGCGGAAATATCAGCGCCTGAAATGTCAGACTTCACAGAAACGCTGAAACATCGTGATATTTCAGCACTTTGCGCAACCTTTCATAATTACGTATATCTTTTCCTTCTTCTTCTTATTGAATAAGAGTATCTCTGCTGTCGAGCTAGAGTTTATCAAGCCGCCCTAAGGGCCTCTGACAAGGCTTTACGACTGTCGTATTAGACAAGCAGCCGGGACCTATAATTTAACGTGTCACCCAACCCACGGAAACGCCCAAAATGGATTGCCACTTTTCGGTCACCCATCCAAGTATTAAACGCGTCGATCTTTGCTCAAAATTGGTAATCGCATGCGATTGCCTCCGCTAGCTGAGCTTCAATTACGTATGTATATTATAAGCTTAACATAATGTACATTATTAGCCACATATCTACATGAATCACCAGGAAATATTCAATAACATTTGTTATGTTGAATCACTAATATCTGTACTTGGAAAATTACATGAAAATTTAACAAATGACAGCAATGATGGTGAGCTTTTTTTCTACTATACCTACTTTATGCTATTGTAAATAAAGATAGCAGGTACCTGACATTATCAAAATTTAAATCTTTGCCTGAGTAACTAATATATACTATGAACTGTTCAGTTGTACCGTACCTATGTATCTAAAATTCAAAAATAACATGACTATGAACATGCAAGCTAAGAAAAGCCGCATTTTCATCTTACACACGATGACGTCACCAAAACACGTGAGTACGAGTAGGTGAGGTGTCAGCTGTCAGCTGTCAAACTCCTGACGTACGATGACACGTCAGAAATTAACAACGGCATCACAAATTATAGACTCCTCAATAAATAGAAAACATTCAGCATAAATACATACGACGTAATACGAAACAAATATAGGTACTTAGTATGTATTTACAAAAAAAAAGTATATAAGTATTATATCCGTTAGCTTAGTGTGGGGCTAGATGGCGCTGTGTGCAATGTCCCGGAATATTTATTTATTTATTTATTAAAGCAAGTGATCTGCATTATGATTTATGATTTGTCCGTCACCATGAAAGTGTGTTTTGGATACACTGTCTGATAACTACGAGCATGTCAAATGGTTTATAAAACGGTTTGTTTGGAAATGCCTTGAAACAGCAAATATTTCATCACAGCCGAGCTAGTGATATACGAATACATTTGTGCTATTCGTGGATTTGCATTCTTATAATTTTCACTCTCGTATATTATGTTTTCCTAAAATAGTACCAGTATGGGTGAAAGTACGTCATGTTTGTTACTTCTTAACGCTTAAACGTCAGAACAGATTTGGATAAAATTTCACATAGAACTAGACACTCTGGAGCTACTTTTAATGTCGGTTTATGTGCGCTAGTACATTATTTTCACACCGCTGATCTGAAGCAGTCGTGATTCTCATACACTGCAATAATGAGAAGTTTTGTAAAATTGATTGGTAAATATGAGCCTCCGATTTATTTAGTCTATGGCAATTTACGAAGTCCTGACAAGAACGCGTTGGCGGCGCCTTGTGGGTGTTTCTCCGGAAATTAGGGCACATCTTTTGTAATACAAAGATAAATAGTGTTAAACACCGCGTAACAATGGAGACTATGTGTAAGCTAATGAAGTATTGATTCAATGTATGGTGCGGATTAAAGGTAATGTTTGCTTGACTTTTTGGGTTGGGTTTGTGGTTTGGTGTTGGTATCTTTAGTAAGAAGTTAAGTAATTAACTTAGTGATTTATTGAATAAGTATGTAAATCTGCATTCTAAATTCGTTCGCACATACAAGATTTTTTTTTCTAAGTGAATTTATTTCGTTACATATACTAATAACCAGAATAAATACTGATTAAGTGCCAATTTTGCAGTTCAAATAACCGATCTGGGATTACATTTCCCTTATCATTAAAAAAAACTAATTACTATTCCATTCTCAAAACTTACTTATATATTGCTACAAGGTATTTTTTTCAGGCACGAATACAAAATAGATACGTACTATAGATATAAATATATAATAGTAGATAGGTAGGTAGCTGTATCTACCCTATATAATTCCATCTTCGTACATTGGGAGGGGCGAGATTGCAAAAAATGTCGGCTCTCGACCCAACAAAGATAGGAAACGAAACCCGCCATTAAAGAAAATTGGTTATCCGATCCCCATCAGGATACCGGGATCGCTGCGAAATTTTAAATTATACGTTCTCGCTATGGAATCCACGGAGTTTATTATTAGACCCGCCATCGCCATTTTGGGCAAATTTTTCGGGCGATGGCAAGGGGGAATGATTTAATCTTATTCGTTCTTTCCTGTGGTAAATATTTTTGAGGAAAATCAAGAATAAATGAAAAATTACAATGAATTCAATTGAATCCCTGTTTAAATAATACAAATACATTACGTCACAGGATTTGGATTCGTAGATAAAACAGAAACAAAATAATACGATCAAAGTCAGCTAAATAGGTTTTTCTCCAGCTGAGCAATGAAACTCTGAACGACAGATGTGAAGTTAAAACAACAGGGGAAATTAACTCTTATCTAGCTAATTTCAAGGTGTTGATTAGTTTGAAGGGAAAGTTAGTAAATCCAAAGTTTGATTAAGGGCCTGTCGTATTGTTCATTAAACTTGGATTAAGTTTGCTCCGGATGGAACGAGCTGGCAGCCAGTTGGTGAAAAAACAAGGAACAAGGAACTTTGCGAAACTTTGTTGTTTGGGACGTCTTCATTGGAAGTGTCTATTAAAATAAGTTTGATGTTTACCTCCAGTTGATATTGCTAGAGCTTTTTAGGCATTTTTTAATGGCGCTTAGATTTTTTTTACTAAGATTTTGGTCTATTTATTATGAGAGACATCAGACATCATATGGTATACCATATAAGTGTTTTAAAGAAATTGTATTGGTCCTAACAGTAATTCTGAGATATACTATTAACTATCTGGATATTATTACTACAAATGATACAAGACACAAGATGCGTTACTAAGAATTTATAAACTTGTTCAATATATGTTGAATGAGAATCCATAAAATTATCAACCAAGTACACATAAATTTGGTAGATGCTACGGTAATTTTTGCTGCCAAATATATTCGAAATACAAACCAAGTTGCAATTCCCAAGTTGCTTCACAAAACCCTAGTTTAGCTTTTCGTAGACGAAACCAAATAAAACCAACTCCCAACCTCGACTAGCTCACCGAAAAGAAACACGTCTATTTATTGATCAAATAGCCATTGACGGCGCGTTACCACCTTTTGTCGGTGCATCGGGAGCGCTGACTCAGCAGATCTGCGATCGAACTTTAACGATACTACCATTGTGATCTTCTAATTCAATAAAATCACTGGCGGTAGTGTCGGTACATTTTTGGAGTTCCGTGTGAGGGACAGTCAATATGGAGCTGGTGTTTTTGGACGAGAATACTTGTAGGCATGTAAGAAGTATTTCAGCGTGAAAGTGCAAGACATTGTGTTAGCAGAAGTTGTTATAAGCCTAGATCACGAAAATTTGAAATCAACATTCAAACAATCACAATACCTACTTAATATTCGATGGTGTTTTTTTGGTTTTTCATTTACAAATAAAATGAAAATTTATAAACAAGATAAGGTTCAACGATGGTTTATAAGTTTTCGTTTTATGTATAACTTTCATTCTTAGCTATTTTTTTTCTTGCATAATAAACAATTTGTGTTTGTATTTACAAATTGGTTTTAGAACCTGGAATATATACTTAACTGTGACACAAAATTGAATGAAAATGATATCTTCTATTCTTGAATAGGTATATGTTCAGAAGCAGAATAGAAAAATCTTAGATTACAGTTTTATTAAAATACCTAAATAGTTAGACAGTAAGTATAGTGGAATAGCAAACTCTACAGATAATGAATATATTATAAAAAGATGAATATATTATACAGACCCTTAGTACCTAACTAAATTTGACAAGCACTTGTCCAAAAACTTGTTTATTTGTAGGTTTCCTTGTCGGGTGCTGCTGGTGTGGTATTAGCGACTTACACCATGATACGCTGCACCATGACTTGTAAGTATGGGATTGTATTTGTATGGGTTTATTTCTTATTGCCTTAGTTAGTACTGTTTGTATAGTAAAGATGTCCGAATAATGGGGAATTAGGCTTGTAGTCTTTGTTTTTTGAAAGTGCCGCATGACTGATAGAATGAAAATTGATTTTGAAAAAAGCTCTGACTTTTGAATTAATAATAATAATAATAATAATTTATTTTGAGTCAAACACTTATGAACTATAACAATATGTTCACTGCACTCCACACTAGGATAACCTGTGTTGTGGAGGGCAGGCTATGTTATTTATAAATAAATGTACAGTTTACAAAAATACAAAATTATAAATTATAAATAAATGTACAGTTTACAGAAATTCAGGTTCCAATCCGGTAGTGATGATTTTTGATCATTTTCCAATGAAAAGTTTAAATTAAAAACACTTAAGCACTTGATAAATAACTTATAGCAATATTCATTATATGCCACGCCAAAATATTCAGGAACAGTAGAAACTTCTATGTGTGTAGGTAATGTTAAACATAGTCAATCTCAGATATGAATAGGGTAAGAGTTGCTTGATTTTAAAATTCCATGGTTGTTTGAATTTCTACAATACACTGGTATCAGGCAAGGAATGGCCTTTTAAAATACATTTTGCAAAAGTATTTTCTAGTTTTAGTTATATTCCTTAATTTAAAATCAGTACATTTATAAAGTACACAAGAGATATGATTCTGTATCAGTACCTTAGTATCCAATATTGGTGGAGGTGTGCGCTGGGCTGTACACTAGGCTTGCCTGTGTCGTACAGCCCAATTGCACTTGTATTGGGCAATATGCAATTGTATTTATTTTTACTGGAATTTTGCAAACATGTGTAGTCTACCTATCTTGCAATATTTGTAATTATAACATCATGCTACATTTGGCTGGTAAAATGTTGTTGATAAAAAATTACGTACCATATTGTTTCTTTTTATACAAAATGCAACCAACATACAAAACTAAAATATACTACTCGGAATCAATGAAATTAATTAGGTAATGTTCGTACAGAAACGCAATAAAACGCTTTTTACACGGTCCGTATTACACTATTAATTTCAGCCTAATTATAAGTCACTTGTCGTCCATTACAATAATGGCTTGTATTAAAATGGAAAAAATAAAAGGAAATTGCATATTGCATATTTAAAGCACCCGTGCTGCCAGGCAGAGACCATGTTCGTTCTGTATCATTACTAAACAGCTTCTTAATTTCAACAATAAAATAAGCTCCGGTTCAAATTCGTACTCATCTACTCTGATACAAAAGATCGTAAGTAAGAAAGAGAGAAATCTACTAAAATTGTTTTTGCTTTATACCGTGGCTTTTGTTTCTGTCTCGTTTACTCGCATAGAGTTTGCGCTTGGTGGAAGGGGGAACAGCATCGTTGCGTTTTATTGCCTCGGAGACTGCTTGCACGGTATTACAGACCATACTATCTTATAGATAAGGTTTAAATTGGTTTGAATGGCCTGGGATAAGACAGCCAAAGAACAGCTCCGCCTTAAAAATGGAAGGTGGTATGTAAAAATTGATGAACATGTATAGGAGTCCTTAAAGTGACAGAGTGCGCTGGCGAGCCGGGCAGTGTATATTGTCTCAAAATGTCGCTGCCGCGTCGCGCCTTTACCATTGTTTATGATTAAAAAGTGATAAATCAAATGACTTTGCAATATCACTTTTACAAAACTTTGAGTGGATTAAAAGTGTAAAGATGAAACTTTAGATAAAAGTGAGTGAAGAAACCAAACTGTCTCAAGTGTTTATCAAAGTGGTCTAGATATTTTGAAAACAAATACTATTTTGAAGGTTCGTGTTTGTGAATAGATAGTGTTTAAGTTTGATGTTGGCCGGAACAGTGAAGATAGGTATTGACTGAACTTTAGACAAAATACCTAATTTTTCATTGTTTGGTTTTCGTTAAAAAAAAAACTAAAAATTTCATCGTTAGTGGCGCAACAAAGTAAACCTAAATAATTTTTTTTACCGTTAATACCTGATTACTCAAACAACGTGTGTAAATATAGACTCAAAGTGAACCTCTCTAAGAAGAATTTAGCTCAAAACCTGCACTACATAAGATACTAACACCTTACAAAGTTCTAAGAAGATTATCGATCTTACACCAGATGAGAAGTAGATAATCCGATATAAAGCTTCATCTGAATGGCGGCCATATTCGCAGGCGTGTAGCGTGCGAGGTGATGCGCCGACTCGACCACGCCCATCATGAGCTCCTTCCTCATGAACGGCGGATACCAGCCCCAGCCAGACCCCAAGTTCCCACCATCGGAAGAATACAGCCAAGCGGACTACATCCCACCGGGAGAATACTACCAGCATCAACACCTACAGTATGGCTATCAACACCAATACGCTCCCGTCCAAATCGGTACTGGATACGGCTACGGGGGGTATTACCATCCTCTTCCCCAACACCCACCAGTGGCGCCACCGCCGCGGCCACCAGAACCATCTCACCCATCTGACGCTGATCACGGCTACATCCCTCACAACGAACCAGCACCAGGCCTAGCAGAACTTGGCTTACGTCTAGAGAGACATATAGAAGAAGCAGCACCAGCTGGAAGAAAACTCCATGCATTGGGACGGGAAGGGTCACCAGCTTCGGAGATGGATGATGAAAGACTGCTGCTCGAAAGCCCGCCGGTAGAAGACGATGATTCGTCGATATGTTCCGACAATACTGACAGGGTCATCTACCCGTGGATGAAGAAGATTCATGTGGCTGGAGCTTGTAAGTATATGTATTTTTTTATTTTCTATTTGTATTTTGTATGTGTCTTTTACAAGAGAATTATGGTGACCACCGTATTTAATCTACTTAAACAAAATAATCTTAAAATTTATTAGCAAATTAGTTTTAAAAAATATCAAAAATATAACTTTTTACAAAATAATCCATTTCCCCCATGCGATTGATATAAAAATCTTTAAGACAAGCTACAAAATTGGATTAAACGAGTATGACCTTTTAAAACAAAGCTTGCTTTTAGAGGCACCCAATACGATCACTGAACAATGAGCTTCCGATTCAAGATCCTTATCATATCCGATTATAGCAAGAAACTGTAAAATATTGCTTTGTAATTGTACACTTCTTTCCTCAGTTTATATTCAATTCCCAAGACTAATGCACTCACATTAATATCTCTCTGATCCCTAAGATCCACCATTGTGTTGGCCACAAGCCGTCGCCGCAAAATGAATTTTAAAATACTCAACAATGTTCGCGGCAAGCTAAATAAAGGAATTAACAAATTGCCAGCAATCAATATCTTTTAAAATGTTTGCTGGTACTCGAGATTTTTTGAGGCGTGTGTCTTTTGATATGTTTTGACATTTTACTAATGTGATGTCATTAGAAAGGTCCTGTAAGATGGCAGGATTGTATTGTTCGATACTTGGGCCCTATTGTTGGTAAAAGGATCCTTCTTTGGTGCTCTCATGTTAATGAGTGTCATTTATTTTATAGCTTTTAAATAGGAGTTTGTGGTTGTGAATTTTCTTGGGAGATTATCGATGGTTTTTCTGTGTTTGGGTTTGTTGGGCCATTTGAATGGTTATAGAATAGGGCTACTTATCACATTTCACAATGGAATACAACGGTGATAGATATTTGTATTGCATTTAATTAATAAAGTACAAACAAGTACGTACATACTTAGCAAGTGATTACATAATTATATTATCAGCTCTTTACAAACGACTCTAAATAGGTATGTGAGTTTTTATTAAGAACTTAATGCAATATAATGACATTTTAAGCCCATGTTAGGATCAAACTTCTGGTGTTATTTTTTTGCAGGTATTATGGTAGTTTCTTTAAAACATAAAAATGATATATGTAATATAAATAAAAATGAGTAGTAGGTGGTGAAAAACTCAGTTTGATAATGTTTTACTGGCTTGATAATACACATGATACGCCATACATCTAAAGTTATAATATGTGTATCTAAAGTTACACTATATAAAAAAAATAGTTACATAAATTGCCTTCAAAATTGGAACAAGAGTTTCTTTTTGCTCAAATACGGGTGAGTTGTAGTAATTTGTATACATATATGCACGCTCACCTATAAAAAAATATGTAACTTATATAGCTATGTTTTAACAAAAAGCAGTAGCATGTAGTCATGTCGAATCACAAACCGGAACCAATTAAACGTAATATCTCGCATTTTCCATTGTTTGCATCAGCTACTTAGAACATAATCCGGTAATTATCTACTGAGACAGTTTACGTACGATAAATGAACGATAAAATTATGATTAGGTATTGTATAGAGGTAAAAAGTCAAATGGGACCTGGGAAATTTTCTATCATTCATCTCAATAGATATAATCGTTTCCGAAAAGAGCCTTTTCTTAGATAAACAGATAAGCATTAACACAAAAACAACACAATTTATTGTGCCATGATATCTACGTTCTAGTGTAAATTGGAGTTTTAAATTCTAAAAAGCTATGAAACTGTAATCGTTTCTTACCTCTCGTTTCACACAATTTATTTAAAACTAGTACAAGCCCGTGGCTTCGCTCGCATTATTTCAGGATATTAGTAGCCTATGACACTCACAAGACCTCATACTACCAACATACCAAAAATCATGATGATCTGTTCTGCCATTTTTGCGTGATGAGCGTTTTAATAAACCGACAAACCAAGAGACAGATAAATTAAACTTTTATTGGAAAATGAGCGAAAAAAATCACGACCGGCAGGATTCGAACCTGCGTATTCCTGCTACCGTCAGAACGCCTTAACCACTAGGCTACGGTCTACTAACTGCCAGGCGCGAAAATCCACACTCATTTCCATACACTTCAGCACGGTAATAATATCATACAGTATTGTAACTCGGCCGTGTCCTTGAAATAAGTGCCTACGCGCGGTACGTAAACATGAGATAGGGCTGTCGCTGTCGCCCACCTACAGCGTATTAATTGCATCTGGCTACTTTGAGTTTCTATCTAATTTTGAGATTGTAAATTTATTACTCTTTATTTATTTATTAGCACAGATACTGAGTAACAATATAAAATATTAATATTACCTAAATAAAATACTTTGTGAATTGAATAGAAAGTGTTCAATAAAAATTCAAGTTGTTTTTTTGATTGATAGATTTAATTAAAAAAACCATGATTATGTATGTGACTATAACAAATCAATCTTATAAATTTGCGAACGAAAAATAATTGAATATATTTAAATGAAGTTCGGAATATTTTCTCCATTTTTTCTATATATTCCACGAAATTATCGCCGGGTACAATTAAAAAAGTAAACGAAAAAAAAGTGTACGAGATTCTTGTTAATCTTGAATCTCGTTCTGACCCTCTAAATCTCGTAACGGTACGAGATTTCTCGTACGTCTGGCAGCCCTAACCTGCTGCGCGCATGCCACGACCCGAGCGCGTAGGTATAGCTCGCGCGTCGCCCGTTTATATGAAGTTGGAATACTGCATGATATTATTACCGTGACTTCAGACTGAGCGGCTGATGGATGAGTTTAATTTAAAACAACCATAGTGCAGGTTAGCACTTAATAAATTAACTCATAAAAGACAGATAAACACACAAAATTTCTAGAAATAGTTCGAACGTATTTTGCTATGAAGTCAAAGTATCTTCAAACATTTTTTTTAATATCTTCAATGTTTAGTCCTTCGACCCTCTTCAGCTTTATTACATATATGTGAAACTAATACGTTTTAAAAAACCAAACAAACTTTCCATAACCTCTGTTTTAAAACATTTGTAAGGCTTCTTTTATAGTTAGCAAAATTATCTCAAACATAATCAGTTCAATACACATAACAAATCAAATGAACCTATCACAATATGCAATCAATACAAATGTCCAGGCACAAAAACCGCGCCAACAAATTCAAACAATAGGAAATTATCTTGTATTCAAAATCAAAATACGAAAGGTCAGTGACAGAATCAGAATGTCAGTACTAAGCACAGTAGCGTTTTTTGGCCGCAAAGGAATCATTCAATACGAAGTAACTTAGATCAATGTGACCTCTAAGTCCATTCAAGGCTTTTTTAAATCGCATAAGCTTACGAGTAACTTCGAATTGAGCTTAAATTATACAGTTTTGTTAAAAGTTGTTATTATAAATTTTATGGACTTTGCTTACAAAAACGTGAAATTTACATTTTATGGATTTTGCTTACAAAAACGTGAAATTTACATTTTATAGATTTTGCTTACAAAAACGTGAAATTTACATTTCATAGATTTTGCTTACAAAAACGTGAAATTTACATTTTGCTTATTAAATGTTTAAAAGATGCCGTCGTGTCGTCGCAAGCTTGATTGCAACTCATCTTTTTTCAGGATCCATATAATATGTAAACATTATGTTAATCTGGGAACATATAATGTTAGTATGAAAAATAGAAAATTTATAAATATAATAAAGAATTTCAGTACAGCAGAATACTTTTGTATTGCTCTTAGATTTCATTTAGTTTTCCATTTTTCATCCACAAAAAGACCAGAAAAATGCTACTATTCGTATTGCGAGCCAATAACTTTTTAAAAAGGGTAATAGTATTCTTTGCCAATAACACTATTGTGATAAGTACCTAACCAGATATTGTCAATGTCATCAGAACAAAATGCAAAAATATCAAAGTATCAGTGGCAAAAACATCTTTAATGAACATGAGTGAGTATCAAATATTTGCAGCGATACATCGGGTCAAGAGCAGCAACCGGTTTTGATCGATTATTGAGGAAATTTTGTGACATTGGCCAATAATTTTAGAGATAAAGAGCATGGCTAATTTACTCATTCCGTCATGATCGTATTTAGTAGTACCTATTACAAATTCGGTAAAACATGGTCTATATTGTTTATATGTAAATGTATGCTTTAACTTTGTGGCTTGAAAATTAAGTACATAAGATTTTTAGTTATTGTGCTTTATATATGTATAAGACTTACTGCGAAGGGTATAAAAACTAAATGCTAGCTTTTCTTAATAAGTGTCAGTGAACAACGAGATACAAAAGTTAAATAATATTATAATTGGCGTTATAGTCTGAAATAAAATTGACCAAGCAATATTAACTTGTGGGTTATGTTTTGGTTTGTTACTACGACAAATTTGTTGCGGGTAAAATTGATACTAGCTAAATTTTTTGGTGAAAATTTAAAGCACCCGTAACTACAAACTTGATTGATTGATAGATTGATAAATTCTTTATTAAAACACCACATACATAAAAAACCAATACAAAAAACATAGAAAATAAAATTTGCGTTTTAATTGGCGGCCTTATCTCTAAGAGCGATCTCTTCCAGGCAAACAATCTGGCAGGGATATATTCTTCAAAATAAGTGAGTAGGACGAAGTGTTTAAGATATCAAATGAAAAAAAGCCCAACTCCAAACATAATATCACTCTTGGAGTATTTGGTAATTTTAAGATCTTTCGTGCTCAACTTGTCCTTCAAGCGCCAATAGACTTTCAAAATCGAATTTCCTGCTGGATATCTGAGTTTCCTTATCGTCACCTGTCATTGGGTCGACATTTTTCACCGGGACACAAAAGTGGGGGCTTTAGATGGCTGGTAATGAGGCGGGACCACCGGCGCGACCGATAGCGCATGCGCGAGATGGGACGCGGCCGGATCTACGACAGATTATAATGCACAAAATATGGAGGAACAGAGTTATAACTTCAGTGTGTCTGGTAACCATTTGGGTTTCTTGACTATCATAAAGTCAAGTAAGAAATACATTGCTTAAGTTTCTCCCTTCCTCGATAAGATTGCCACATAATATAGGCCAAGTTCTGATATTGCGAGTTTGAAACCCGCTCTGTAGCTCTTTTACTTGACTAATGCGTTGTTTAGTTAGTTTAGTTTACACTTTGAACATAAGACTTTGTGTGTCAATCACACCAGAGCACATCGGTTGGTGGCCGATGTAAAAACGCAATTATTGAATATAATAGATATAAGAACAAAAGTTATGCTATAGTTAAGTCCAAATCTAATGATACCTATATGAAACGTGAATTTCAATTGAGTTATTAAATAAATAACAATACAATACAGTTACATTGAAATTATTGTGAGACATTCTTATCAATATGTTACAAGTATGGTTTTCACTTACATCTAATTTCGCGTATGTTATATACGCGTTTCGGGTGTAATGGAACCCATTTTCAGATCGTACGTTCTGCGCGTGGGTGGGCATGGGTGTCATTACACTCGAAATGCGTAAACAACATACGCGAAACTAGACGTGAGTGAAAACCATAATAGTTACATTATTGAATTCAATGCAGTCGCAAATATCACGCCATTACCAGTTTAGTTACTTCTTATAACTTTAGTCTCTACACCATCCATAATCCGTGCACCAAGCCTACTCTCAAGATACTGCAGGCCACACGTGACTCTCAGGTAGCAAGTAATTCAATTCAGATTGTCATCGTCCTGATGACGCGATAGTGGCTAACGAAGCGACGCGACCGGTAGCAGTACCTAACTGTTTTGCATTCGATGATGAATTATGAACGTTGTTCTTCCATGTTCATTAGCTATGTATATTGTTGTTAGTGTTGGATTTACAGTCCGGTGTTTAAAAAAGGACCTATGTTTTATACACCAGATAACAGTATTTTGTTTTTTTCTGACATTTAAGTTCGGAGTGCAATCGATTTATAAATTAACATCAATTAGAATTAGTGTTTGGTACTGGATTGGAATATATTGTTTCATGGCTGAAAAAATCTCATTATACATTTCTACTTGTAAATTACGGTGTATTCATGTATGTTTGACATACATACCTATTATTATGTTTGACATGATTTTATTAACAAAAATTTCATTATGTCATTAATAAAATTGACATTGTAATTTCTAAAATTTTATAAAAACTACTTAAATGTTATAAATTCAATTTGACGAGATATTGTAATTTGTGTAGCATATTTTATGATATTAGTACTTATACCTATGTTACAACTTTACATTATCAATAAAGATTCTTTATCTTTATCTTTTATGTACAGTGTACACATGACGAAGAGGTTGTATGACTCCGTCTTTAAAACGTATAGGTTTTTTAATGATTTTGTCGATGTATTGCGTCAGTTTCATAATATTCTCGAGTGTTATTTTAAATTAGACACACCTACTTTACACGTCGTATAAATGTACTAGCTGTGCTCGCGACTTCGTCCGCGTGGAATAGTTATTTTGGGCTTTGAATCTTTCATGCATATTTTTTTATATCTCGAACCGTTTTTGAAGCGCACGCAACGGAAGCTCTCAAAGATGAATAATTTTCCCCGTTTTTTACTCATTTTCCATTATTTCTTCGCTCGTATTAGTTGCAGCGTGATGTTATATAGCTTAAAGCTTTCCTCGATAAATGGTCTATATCAACACATAAAGATTTTTTTCAATTCGCACCAGTAGTTTCAGAGATTAGCGCGTTTAAACAAACAAACAAACTCTTCAGCTTTATAATATTAGTATAGATAGATTTATACTTTAGTTTGACCAGCTTTTTCTTGCCTATATTGCAATCATATCTAGTACGTTAAATTGGTTATTTTGATACAAGCTCTGAGACCTAAAGTAATTGGCATATGAAAAAAAATTAAATATTAGTAAATTAGAAAGATTTGTTGGTTTACTTTTTTATATTTTCACCACATTTCGATTTATAAGTAGCCTGTTTTGTAAAAACGAGTAAGAATCATTCTTCAATTCTTCATCCCGTCTCAACGTCAGTCTGACCACTCAAAATCTCGGATCCGAGTCCGACCGCACCACAGACCGCACATACCGATACCCGTGCGGAGATTCGTGAGGAATTCTTGGGCGGCGCCACCGAGCCATGGGAAACTACGCGAGACTGTTGTCTCTTTCTATCTTACTAACACAGGGTCAGAGGATATGGGATCTCTTTAGATATATTCTATGCATAAACAAGATATGGGATACTCATTTATAGATATAGTAAAAGTAAAAAAGCCTTTATTCAATTACACATTTGATATTATATAAATTGCACACATTAATTTCACCACTTTAAATATCTCATGTCAACCACTTATGTATAATATGTCCAGAATGTTAATGTCAGTAGAAAAATAATGTCAAATTATTTATAGTCCATGATATGTCGTATTGATATCCACTTGAGTGTTGTTTAGCGTCATGATATAATTTATTCGTCGTGTGTAATTGTCGCCTCATTGGCGTAGGCCTCCCCCAGCTTAGTCCATAGTTTCCTATCGCGGGCTACCCTTGTCCATGTCTGTCCGTGTCTTTTTGTAAAAGTATCTGCCCATTTATAGATATACTTACCCTAAATAAATAGGTACATGGACAAAGATCACAGCTAGGATACAAAATAGCTTAAAAATAGACGAATAAGCTTGGGTTACTTATATACCTTTTTGAGAAAGAAATGTTTAGATTTAATCCAGTTTTGACAGAAAATATACTGATATAGTAATTATAAATTATTGACTCCTATCACAGAATGGTTGCATATATCTCAATATGTATAAAATAAAAAGAATTTAGCATGTTAACTCATTTTGTAAAAAAATATGTAGCAGCTGTAGACCATCCAATTTATGTAGAACATGATAAAGAAGCCCTACCAAAGCTAATCTATTTTAGTAATTCAAGAAAGTAACTTGTAAAACGTCAAGTTTTCCTTTGACACTATACAAAGGCAATTTCCTTGAAAGGAAATTAAAGAAATTGCTAGATTTGGTCGAACAAAAGCTTCATTCCGTGACAAGGACGGTATTAGGTCTATTGAAGGCTCGATTCAATTTTGATGAAGCTTTTCTAGAATAGGCTTAATTTTGATGACTTGTAGTTTTCTTTTGAAAACTTTATATCAGTTTTTGCCGCAGTATAGAGATTATAGTTTGGAAATCTAAGTGCTTTTGCTAGTTACTTTATTCTTTGTTGAGTTTTACACATGAAAAGCAAGAGAAAGTAGAAGCTTTAGATTTCTATACTGTTGTATATATTGTAGCATTTTGAGATATAATTTTTAATGCCATGGAATACCCGTATGTTGAATTACCTACATCAAATAAAAAGAAATCTTAATACGCAGAGATGCAGTTAAAAAATAATAAGTACTATAAGCTAAAAAAATATTTATCAAATCGCTTTTCAAATCAAACATCCTTGCAACTAAGTAAATTTTCACTCATAACATTCAATTCCTTGAAAAGCAATCCGCTACATGCAAGGGTTGATTACAGCTACATCTAAATTACCCAGCCTGTACAACTGACAACTTCATTTGCTTATCAAGCTTGTTCAAACTAATATCGGAACCACACAAGGCTAGTAATCAACACACCACCTGCTATCATTAACTTTGCAATACAACGGTACTGTCATAATATTTGCAAACGATTTGAAGTTATCAGTGCCTGTTTGTATCATTAGTGCTTAGATACAATCGAATACAATGCTTACAATGTAATATCAACGTATGTATGAATTGGAAATAATCAGCTTAGAACTTTATTTATAAAGTAGTTGATGCCTGTGACTTCGTTTGCGTTATTTCGAGAAAAGCGTTTACTTAGAGCAACACTATAGGGATTTAGTACTACTTCTATATCATAAAACAACAAGATTCAATGCAATGCTGTTGAGACGAAAAGAAGGAGCAAACATGAAAAAAAAATATGACAATAAATATTTTCATTCTTTCTGTATTTAAAAGTCTGGGTGTCTAACATAACACAAAGTAAACTATTGTCAAAATTTTGCTTAGAGCAATTTGGTCAAAGTCTGACAGTAACTGTCACTGAGGAAAAAGAACTGCTAATATCATTGGATTTCCTCTTACATGCAATTAAGCTCTGTCAGTTATCTTGTTTTCAAAGTGCGTTTCACGTGTGGATGACTATGTATTTATGTTGTTTAAGCTGAGACTAGTTTTTTTTGTATCGAAATGATTCGTACCATGGTGCATTGCGTCTGAGATTTGTATGCTTATTTTCCTTATCGAACTTGTAAGCTATAAAAAACACAAACACAATACATGCTTCATTGTGACACTATCAAAACCTATTGTCATAATTTGAAGCTAAACTTTTATTTATTATATTTGGTCATCATTACACTTTTTAAGGAGTAAAAGCCTCATAGTATCTCTACCAAATCGGTACTCCCAATTTTAGAAGTTTTTAGGTATGACCCGCTTGTGGTATTAATATTTTGAAGTGGCCAGTTAAGGAGTTAATGCAGTCAATATATTGTCCTAATAGTGTCCATACAAACCCGCCCATTTACACTCTATGTCTGAAAACCGAAGTAATTTACCAACAACAATTAATCAAAGCAAAAAAGGAAGCTCATGTTCATGCAAGTGTAATTATTATGCACATTAATTAACGCAAGCAAGGTTATACTCACACTAAAAGCATTAAGTACTCTATCTCAAGCACATAGGGTTCAGAATAGATAGTTTCTCTGAAGGTAGAATACATAAATTATTCAGAGGTAGCGACGCACGCAACTGCCAGCCTTTTAGTCGAATAGCAAACATATATCTACTTACCTCGCTATTTACGGAATGGTCAATATGAATTTTATATGGGCATGTTGCCCAACTACACATTACTATGTATGTACTGTATACACATACATATTTCGTTATACCTGTGTTTTAACGGTATTCTAACGTTTGCAGAATAGCAGGATTTTTTCTCCATGCAAAATTTATCAACAATACGTTTTTTTACAGTATGATTGATACAACTACCATCATTAGGATTTGAAAAAATGTCGTACTTAAATATTAACACACAATTATTTTTCCACAGCCAATGGAACCTACCAACCCGGGATGGAGCCGAAGCGACAACGAACAGCGTACACAAGACACCAAATACTAGAACTCGAGAAGGAATTCCACTACAACAGATACCTAACTAGAAGAAGAAGAATAGAAATAGCACACACTCTAGTTCTATCCGAGAGGCAAATCAAAATCTGGTTCCAAAACAGACGAATGAAATGGAAGAAAGACAACAAACTACCTAACACCAAAAACGTCAGAAGAAAAACGAATCCAGCAGGAGTAACCACGACGGCTAAAGGCACACCAAAGAGTAGATCAAATAAGAATACAAATAACAATGATAAGAAGAAATCTAATAACAACGGCCGACCGGATAGCATAGAGAATGTGACTGATAACATCATGAATGACTTGCATTTGGGAGCGCAGAATCTGTCGCACGACCCGGCTATGAGTCCCATGTCGCATCCGGGCAACCAGATGAACGCAGGACATGCCATGACGGCCCATCACCTACACATGATGGGGATGCATGGTATGGATCCAGGAATGGTTACCAACCTCTCCACGCACGGTTCCCCGGTCAACAGCGGCTGCGGTACAGGAATCAACCCCGGCACTCAACCACTCATCAAATCTGACTACGGTCTAACCGCCTTATAATCTTTAGACGTATAAATCAAATCTATATTTTCACTATTGGACTCTCAAATACGTACCATTCCTTTGTGTCGATAAGGTAAGAAAGTGATGTTTTTATTTTAATTTAAGGTGTACTCCTAAGTTGTGTAAGTATTTCTAGATTAACCAGTCATAATTCGGATGTTTGGATAGTTAAGTGGAAAACTCTACAATGTCAAAAGTGTGATTATTCTAATTTAGTAGTAAGCAACATCTACTGAGTGTCGGGTTTGTACGTTTTTCTGTAAGTCATTGTCCTGGAACTGCTAAAATTGTGTTTGCATGAAGAATTGGACTTGTAAATGTGATGGTACTGTGGAGTTTATAGTTACCAAAAATACTTAATTAAGTTGAATTTCAAATTTACTATTTTTTTTTTCATCTACCAAGTTGCGATCAAACTATATTGATTCTTGGAATGGCGGTTATAATGGAATAGATTATTTTATTTTAATGATTAAAAACTTAATAACGTAAACTATTAAAATGTTAATAATGTAAAGTCATATAAATAAACATAGAATATACTGATTATTATACATAATACTGTTCAATATGCGAGACTTATGTGATGTAGACAATGACTTAGGTTTAGGTACAAAATGTGGTTTATAATTTTAAAATGAGTATTGTTTTTTAACTAAAATAGGAAAATCTGTGAATAAAAACCAATAAATATAGTAACTTCAGATTTGTTTTGCTTTCATTCTCCACATATCTTAAGTTTTACATGGTTTTAGACCCCAGATATTAGGGTAAGTATAGATACAATGTTTTTCATACAAGGGAATCATAATCATTTTGCAAATTGTGCACTGCAAAGAAGAGCTAATGATAATTTTCTTTCGTAAAGCATATATACCTATACACCTATTATAAATTTTCTCTATATAATGAACACGTAGGATTGAGAACAAAAAGATATAAGCATTCGAGTATAACTTTCATAATTTCTGCCATCATATAACATATAACTATACCTATTCAGTTGCAAGTAGAAACAATGCGAATGATAAGGTTTTATCAAACTGCAATTCTCCTCTGGCAGGCAACACACTTTGCCGATAAATTTACAAATAAAGCTTTTAAACAAGTTTGTAATTTTTTAAAAAATAACCTCATCCTGGTAAGATAAGATAAGATATGTCTTTAATGCACACCAAAGAAATAACAATATAAAAAGAAATATAAAAACTAATTTAATGCACATTGGGCGGCCTTATCGCCTTAGGCCTGATTGCGTTAGTACAAATATATTATACCAGTACCTACACAAATTCAAATGAAAGCCAAATCGAAAGCTTTTTCGCCTCGCTTGCTCCACCCAGCCAGTGAAGCGAGCATCACATCGATATCATAACCTCATGACATTCGTATCGAAACGAAAGCAAAAATCGTAATGTATTCGTTGTATGTTCGTGTAACACCATCAATCACCGTCGCCGGCTCATTGTGTGGTCGCACGCAACCGCCGAGGTCTTTCAGTTTGTACGAGCTTTATGGATCTTGGATAGGAGTACTTAGTACCAGACTTGAATTTGGACTAAGCTGGAAATGTTAGTCGGAGTTAACTCGTAAGTTAAATGACTGTTAAGGAAATAGCGCTGGCATTTTGGGGACTTTTTCTTCTACTGTAGGTATTTTAGATTAAGTTTTTTAATTTTATAAGTAGTTTAAGTTTAATCAGCACAATTCTGTGTTTCAATCAGCAATAAGTAATATAGTTAAAAATGCAATGAAATTTACAAAACAATTAAGATCAAAATTGAATGTGTATTGATTGTTTGTGTTTTTATTGTGTTATTTTTTTAATTATACTATTTCAATAAGTGGACATTACAGCTACGCCTAATCGCACACGATATGATAAATTGAACTTAATTCATAAAGTATATCATACAACAACAAAGCATAAAAAAAAAACAAAATGAAGGTGGTAAGTTACAAAACAAAATATATAGTTTTTAGTAAAGTTTTATTAAATAAAACAAGAAGCAAAAATATACCTACCAAATTATAGTAGAACAGAAACTAATAATGACTTTGTATGTACTTGAAGCGAATTTGCAGCTAATTAAAGTATTTTCCTAAACTAAGAACTTATAAGAAAAATAAAGAATAAAACTGATATAAACTTATGTCAAAAATATTAAAATTGTATTTTTTTAAATAGCAATTGCCTTATGTCCTTATTTTTTATGTTTACCTAGTTCTTTTCAAAATTTGCAATATAAAAAATGTTTAAAGTAAAGGTCAAGTAAGCCCATAAAACAAAGCAAAGCTTTGTTCCAAAAAATCCATAATTAACTTGCTGTCAACTAATTTTTCTGTATAAATGTACGGAATCATTAAAAATGTCGTGACATTCGACAATTTGTCTCAAAGGATTTATTGCAAAAAGTCAACAAACATCTTTTAAAAGCATGAGCAAAAACGCACAAATTAGTTTGAGCTCATCATTGTTAATTTGAAAAGATTTTGGGACTTGCAAAATAGTTTTTGCAACGGCGCGTCAAAGGGTTAAGCATTTTGCTGATTTCAGAGTAAACTAAAAAAAACTTACTAAAAGTAAAATAGACAATGGATGTTATTGTCGCAGATTTGTATGAAAATAACAAGATTATGCTACCGTAACTAGGGACAGTTATGAAAAAAGTGGTTGTAAATTTTGTGAAATTGTCTCTTTTCGAATCGTTATTGACAAGGGATTAACAGTAGCTAGTTTTTGTTTATTGCGGCGTAAGGCATGTAACCCTTTAAGGTTTTTTATTCAAATTGTAAATTTTAGCACTACTATGACAATGAAGTTGTTACTTTACGAAGTTTTGCGCATCGTAGGTAGAGTTAGTTTTTCTTTAGTTCTTTGATAGTAAATACAAAGCAAAACACAAAATAACAACTCACCTGATGGGTCTAACTTACCAGGAGACAGAAGAATTAATAAGAATAGTAGAATAACTTCAACCAAATACAAACACTCACTCTTATCCACACATTCGTCACACACACTCACACATACCTACACGTCCCACACTGGGTAACCCCCGGCGTTCGGGACTATCACCTACCTACTTGATACATTATATACTATGCCAATTTTCACTGAGTACCACAGTCACTCTGTACTCTGTTAGCAAAATTACGATTTCTAATTTTATATAATATCAATCATAATTCATAATTATCTTACCTCTTAATGAAATCTTATGATGATATACTGATATTATTATTATTAAGGCCTAACTTACTTACTATACTTAAATAGCCTAACTTACCTATTAAAAAATTAATATAAAAACCTACTAATATAACTAACAATCATTGTCACAACTCTATGCTGAAGTGAATTTAAATTGCAAGAACTTTCAATTGAGCCTTCAACTGATAAAAACACAATTGTATAATTTAATTTTTGTTCAACGGAAGAACCCTGGCACCGCGACACAGGGAATCCTACAGCGGTTGTCAGGGACACCTACAATGTAAACAAATGTATTAAGGCAAATAAAATTCTTTTATCTTATCTTATCTTTAAAAGGCATCTCAAAAGCACATAAAATACTTTTCCTAATATTGTGACAAAAAAACACTTGCAAAACATACGTTTATTTTAAAATAATTTTGTTAGACGGTAATAGGTATTAATCGTGCAAATTATGCTATCCATAGTTTTGATTAACTTTAGGTTATATCTGAAGTAAAACGTGATAAAAGTAGGTACTATAGGTTTTCTCTGATATCATATCAAACTTCATTAAATCTAGATTATCATTTTGAGCGTTGCGCACAGAGGTACCTACATACAAAAAAACAATAACCTTTAGCCGTTACTGTGAATCACATTACCTTTTAGCGTCCCGCCATCAACTCACCTCAGTAGCGAACAAAATACCTCAGGGAAAAGACAAAGTAATTCCAAGACGATAGACAAAAGCGGCGAGTAAAAGCTGGCTCAATCTTCAGATCATTCGGCAGGTGAGTCCCAGGGGAGGTCCCTAGGGATGGTTTAGGGATGGACGGTGACTTGCGGGACTTAAAGACGCCGGAACGGGACCTTTGTTCTTTGGTAAGCTTGTAACTCTGTATTCTGTGGGTAAGCTAAGGTTTACGTGCGAGCGAATGCCGTTGCAATACTGGTAGCTATGGTAGTAGATCAAAGATGGAATTTGATAGTGACAAAGTAACTTGTGCGGAAGTCGTTCCAGCGACGGTCTAAAGACTGCCTGATGGTACATGGTATGGTGAGGAAAAGTTTTATAGTCAAATATAATAAAAATAACAGAAAGAATATATTAGGTATTCATATTGAGATCTCAATGACACCGCGAAATAAAGTAAGGATTCTGATAAATTGTTCCAAATTTTATTTGATCAAATCAAATATAAATGAGGTAATATTTCTCTATTAGATGAAGTTATCAGTAAATAATAGAGGAGCTAATAAGAATCAAAAATGTTCAGCGTATAAATGTGTAAATATTGTCACTAGGTGAGTATTTAATAAGTATTTTTTAAAACTGTAAAGCCTCCAAGAAAATTAAAAAAAATATAAGTAAGAAAATGAAGTTTCAAATTGTACAGATAACATCAAAGCCGATATAACAGCTGATGCAGTTTCCATGTTTCTTTAGGGCGAGTCAGCAAGTTTGTCTGAAGAGGGGGCGATGTCGGCGAGTCGAAAAATTTCAATACATCTCGCGCTACGAGGGTAGGAGGATATATAAATATAGCGGACTATTTCAGGATGGTGCAGAGTAAGTAAGGAAAGCGGAATATCAAATAAACAATGTGAGTGTGGAATCAAAATGCTAAACTCCTAAGCGTGACAATCGCATGAGCCTAGCAAACTATTGCGATTAAAATTTTGAATCGTTTCTAGGAGTGTATGAAATATATAGTTATGTGTTATTATAACAAGCAGATCTTTTAATATCTTTTATCTACACTAATGTTGTAACATTCTACTTATGTTTCCAATGCTGGACTTATAATTACTACTGTTATAGCGCAGACAACAAAACACTCAATTTAAGCAATTTCACATGATGTTATAATATCCACATCGATATCGTAATAGCTCATTATAACATCGAAAAAGCTTGACCAACCTGATTGCAGGGCCAATCAGGTTGGTTGCGCTGCGCTTTCGTTGGTTAGATTTTAATGGCGGCAAAATCACTGTGACAATACGTACGCGTGAATTTAATGTTTCGCAATGTGTTTTGTTTTTTAAATACAAATTAAAAGTTAAAAATGGATAGCGACGATGATATTTGTACACCTCTGGATATTCTAGAATTGGCAACAAAAGTAACTCACAATCTTTTGCCAGAAAAATCTAGAAAATTATATGAAAAATTAACTATTGTCAGCTTTTACTCTTGTTGTTTGATTAATTGCATTAGTGAAGATAAAGTAGTGTATGCAACCGCATATAACACGGGTATTAAAACACTCGTTACTATTATGAATTTCGCTGCGCTCGTTTCATAAACTCACACTCGTGTTTTAATACCCTTCATTATATGACAGTTGCATAAACTACTATTATCCAAACATGCATGCATATATGTAAATTTTCCAAGTGTCAGTGTGAATTAAAGTGGGCAAGCATAATGCTTAAATACGCTATGTTATACTTCGTTAGTAAGTATATTATTTATAGAAGTGGATTGAATTTTCTGTTACTTTAAAATAGTGTAGATACACCACAGATGGATATGTATGTAAGTAGGTAAGCAGTTATTTACTACTAATCGTACCTATTTTACAGTAGTTATCATGGTTTTATCTTTCAGCCTGAAAACCCTGAAACATCCCTTTAAACTATTGCTATTTATTAAATTTTCGCTACCTCTTATATCTTAGCCCTATTTCTGTAGAACAGTATAGTGGGGTGGCTTTAGTCTTTGAGCGAATGTAATCCATACTCTACTCGTGAGATCTAGAGAAATGCGTGAGATGACGATATTGAACGAGGTTATTATAGTAAGGGTTTCTATGTTTATGCTACTATTACAGCTTTATGTCGAGTCGAAAGGTTATACAAATTTTATAGCTAATTTATGGCATATTTTTTACAATATTTATTTACAATAATAAAATATAAAAACAAGTGAAGGAAAACTAAACATACTACTTCTAACTACTACAAAAAGGAGCACTTAGAAAATCTTTAGAAAAGCCTAAAGATAATCTAAGTGCTCCAGCCCACTACCAGAGGGCAGCGTACCCAGCATGCTGGCCGCATTACCACGCATATTATTACCATTTTTTACAATTAATTTTAATTACACCTATAACATATTTTGCTACCTATTAAATCTATATTAATATCGTAAAGCAGATGAGTTTGTTTGTTTGAACGCACTAATCTCAGGAACTACTGGTGCAAATAGAAAAATTATTTTTGTGTTAAATAGACCATTAATCGAGAAAGGCTTAAGGCTATATAACATCACGCTGCAACTAATAAGAGCGAAGAAACAATAGAAAATGTGGAAAAAACGGGGAAAATTATTCATCTTTGAGGGCTTTCGTTGCGTGCGCTGCGAAAACTGTTTAAGATATCAATAAATTATGTATGAAAGAATTATTTTTCTTGAAATTATCTAACAAAATGTCTTCAACAGTATATGTCTATCTTTTAAGATTAACTAACTAGAACCGTTTTTATGGTAATAACTATTCCACGCGGACGAAGTCGCGCGTACCAGCTAGTATGTTATATGTGTAATAAGGTGTCATAAAATAAAAAATAACACAATTACAGCTCAGAGTTTGTTTGTCTGATATAAGTAAATACTATTTCAATCAAAAAGTCTTGAACTATTGCGATTCCTAACTTAAACCAAAAACTTACAACCATTAGTAAAGCTTTAAGCAACTACGTTTTGACTGGATAAAATAAGAGGACGTTGATAACATAATCTGTAAAAGGTTTTATTTTAACTCAACAACCTTCGAAAGCTCACAAAATTACACAAAAAACTACTGCAAAAAGATAAAACAATATTCCAAATCAAAAGCATCCAAACTCATTCAAAGAACACAAGGCCCCTACAAAGTATAGCACACGATCTCAGTCCCTCTATACATACGTATATAAGCGCTATGTATGTATGTTGTGTGTGTGTTGATGTGTGTGTTGATTTCCCGACAGCCGACAGCACGCCCGCTATGGTTCCACGGGTACGGTTGGTAGAAATTGCTTGGCGTTATATTTACATTTTTGTTAATATACATTTTGTAGCCCTGCTTATAATAAACTAGACTAGCCTATATAAGTAGAAGGGTTTTCTTACCTGAAAATGATTTATTGATATTAATAATATTAGTAATAGTTTAGCAACTCTTTTGTGTTGCAATTCTGAAAGTAGTCATAGTACAATAAATTAACATGTTTCTTTAAATGTACTTAAATTGAAATCAAAGAGCTTGGCTTCCTCAAATACTTTTTGATGAATTTCATATAGGTATGCAATATTTTAGTATGAAAAAATAAAAATATAATTTCAATTCATTTACGAAAACTTACTATAGTTATTAAAGTTTTATCTCCAGAACATCAAAAAGCTTTAAAAATCCCTACTGTTTACTAACATTATATTTTTCACTTGTTCGAAGCGTTCTAGAATACAACTCAGTCATTTGGTCACCCTATTACAAGGTGCACATAAACCGCATTGAACGTTCAGTCTAAATGTTTAAATATGCTCTTTTTCAGACTAGGCTGGAATCGACAAGTCCGGTCCTATGTCAATAGATTAAAGCGAATTAAATGAATGTCTCTTGAAGATCGCCGCAAATACTCCGATTACATATATTTATTTTAAATTATTCATGCCCGAATTGACTCACCCTCACTCCTGTCTTGTATCAACATCAACATTAATATAAACCCTAATTCTCGCAGACTCCATAATATATTCTCTCTCAGTGTTTATAAAAACAATACATCTCTTTACAACCCATTAGTTAGAATGTGTCGCCAATACAATAGTATCCTAGCGAACCACCATCAGTCACTGGATGTATTTAATTGTGTGTTATCCACATTCAAGCGTAATGTTCTAGCTATTTTAATGCAAAGCCATACATAATCACTAATTGTAAGATAAAATTTAGTCTGTAATAATGTTGTCCTTGTTTATCGTTGTTGTTTGTGTGGTTGAACATAGAATACAGTACCAGTTAGGTACTGTATTCTCTGTCTAACACAGGTTTTTGAAAATAATAATCAAATTCATATTGTTCAAGCTGTGTACACTCACCTGAGGAATTTGTTCTGGTTCAAAACCAGTTTTGAATGTGTATTTGGCTTATATATGAACTCATTCTGTTATGTGTACCGTTATAAATAAATAAATAATAAATAAAGTGTAGCTTACTAAAACGCAATGTATCCTTAAAAACTAAAAACAGCAATGGCTTTTCTAATTTTTTCTTACAGCCGTACCCAGCTGTCAGCCGCTCCACACACACACACAATACAATAGTACACACACATACACCCCAAGGGGTGCGCCGCTGCAGAGTGGGGACTGTATTAAGTTCCTTTCTTTTCACTAAAATAATTTTAGGGGTTGGTTTTAGTTCGATATTTTTTCTAAGCACCCTCTTCGCGCTACTGCACGCGTTTTTAGATATGGCTGCCGATTTATGGGGAAAAGTTTTTCGTAGTTGAGATGTTGCTAACTGATTTATAGCTATGTGTTGTAAGAGTTTGTTGCCCTCTTTTTTATTAATCGAATCAAACTCACATAATTTATTCGCAACAGCATGGGTAATAGTGGTACAAAAGTAAATGGTAGGTACATTGTTGGTGCTGTCCGCCATATTCTACGCTAATTATTTGCTAATAAATTCAAATATTATAGTGAAATTAATAAAGATTTATACCTTATTTACTCTCATTTCCAAAATGGAATATATCGATGGAAAAAAAACTACATTAATCAAGCAAAAACATAACATAATCGAGACTTTGCGAAATGTCAAATACACCTTAGCAACCAATTTCATTCTTATGTTTGCTTTTAAAGTTATTGTAGATAGTTTCTAAATCAAAATAGTCATATAAATGCTATATACATAGGTATGCGTTATGAATTTTTTTTTTCAAATATTTTATTTATCTCTCTTATTTTTAAAACTTCTATAAGTAGGTGATACGATAAAAGCAACGAGCAGCTGGTTACCATTTAAATTATTCAAAGATAAAAGACTAGCCCGATACCATCAGACAATCTTTCGCTGAACACTTTTAATAATACATATTTAATCAAACCTTATACCTGATCCAGGGGCGTCTGTTATACCTGTCAATCTTCCAAACATAGATTAGAAGAATCTCCTTAATTTTTTTGGGATCAAGAAATTATGTTTTTCAAAGTTTGAGCCATGATTATAATGCTGTAGATAAAGTTTTGACGAAGGTCTGTGGGATCCGACAGACATGTTTGTGACCTTAGGAGGACTTATATTTTATATTCGTGTATAGATAACCGGATTTTAGTATATAAGAAGGCCACCCTGTTGGATTTGTAGTTTTTTCGATGGTATAAATATCTTTAGTTTTTTTAAGAAATGAATTTGAGGGGTTTTAATTTGATAACTTGTGTTATATTTAACACAAGTTGTACTAACTATAGTTAAGTTACTCGTCTGAATGATTTTGTTACAACTAAGTGTCTCTTTCAAATCAAAAATCATAACTATCCAAAGTTGTTACTAAAAACACACGCTGAATTATAATTAGAATAAAATAACAAAACAGAAGAATCAATCCAACAAACTAACAACTTCCTTAGCTCAATTAATTCTGATAACTGTATATAATTACTCATTCGTAAACGAGTCACAAAGTATTTATTGATTCTCTAATTAGCCATACCTATTTTAAACTAGAACATCCCTATTGTTTCCTGTTCCATTCTAAAACCAACCGTATCGTGATGAAATTAAAACACAAAATAGACAGTCACACAGTTTTATAAACTTAAGGCGGCTGCTAAAAAGCAGGTGTGACTAAAACTGCTGAGTCAGTGCAGTGGTATCAGTAGTCTATGGTAGCTGGTTCGAGTCCCGCCCGATCACGATTTACATGTCACTGGCACCGCTTCATATTGTATTGCCAGTCATTGGATCCTTGTGATTGTACCGGGATTATGGTAATATGGATTTGTCGGCTTAGGGTGACGGGTTTGGTAGCACCTTAAGTTTGGTTATCTTCATCTTGGCCTGTTTGATAAAATTCTAGATTTAAGCTGTGTTCAACATGTATTTCGATCAGGCAGAAATAAATGTTGCCGTGAAAGATGGCTATGAAAAGTAGCTGATATAATTTTCAGGAATCTTAAGGTACTGCTATCTAAAAAGAAAACATAAAAAATTGCACAAACCGCAATCGATTGAATTGTCGATTGAATTTGTCAATTCTAAAAGATTTCTTTACCAGAAAAATATATTTTTACGTTTTATACTATAGAAACAAGATTGCTATAATTTTAACTACGTTAAGCTTATTGTAAAACTATATTTTTAGTATAAAAAAAATAAATAAAATGTTGGATGACATCACTAGAGACAAGAACGCTGGCTGGTTCCTGGCGCAAAGGATTTCTATAGCAATACAGCGTGGGAATGCAGCCAGCGTTCTTGGCTCCATACCACATGACGTGGATGTTTTAAATTTAGTTTAAATGTAAATACTCTTATTTAGTTTTATTAGTATATATATTGTTTATTATTATTGAATAAATTAATGATGATGATGAAAATTACATCTTATTATTAGTAATTCAATATATGTAAATGATTTTTTGCATGATGCATAAATACAATTATATATAAATAAGTTACACATATACAATACGTATTTGTGTAACCGATTGTGGGCTGATTAAAAACGTATATTTACTATATTATATGTAGGTATACGAGTATTATTGTTTGTAAGTTTTTTTCTCTTCTGTATGTTTAAGTAATTTTTGGTTTATATGTAAATACTGTCTCCATAAATAAATTATATACATTCTCAAGGTTTATTTAAAAAATAAAAAAGGATGTAGGAGTAGTCGGCTTGTTCGCAATTTATTGGATAGAATGTAATCCACCAGCGGCTTGATGAAGACGGACATGTCAATTGGAGGCAATAATATGAGCTCAATGTACTCTCGTCAGGAAGGAATGGATAACCCTTGCTATGAACTATTTTTGGCCTCTAATAAGTTGTTTACGTTATGGTTGAAATAAATAAAGCAATTAGATTTCGTCGTATGATATGTTCAAAATGCAAAAGTCTACAAACCTTAAACACAGTTTTTAGGTTATACTAGGTACAAGGAAATATTGACAAGTTTGTAAAACTCACAAAAAGGAGAAGTAATAATGGCTGCTTCTAAAGTGTAAGTTTATTCAACGACTGTGTTATTATAACAAATGACCGAAACAAAAAGTGATCGCATATGTGCATTTTATTCTATATTTATTTTTAAATTGACTCACCCCTATACAGTGTATTAATTTTAAGTAGTTTAAGTTTATGGGTGCAAGCCTGAAATAAATGACTTTTATTTTTATTTATTTATTTATAACACCAAAGTCAAATTTTAACTTTCCTTATTTCATGTATTCCGGTAAACGTACGGATACTGTTTTTCTAACTAGATTTTAACCAACGAAATTTAATGTAATACAATATTGATTACAACGTAACATGCATCCAATTTTGTGCACCACTTTCATTCTGAAAGTCATGGCTTGATGTATTTGTCTTCATTCGTTTGACGTCTCAATGCTGGTTCATATGTAAGCCAGAAATCTGACCAAATTAATTCAGGCGTTTTGAATAAGACCATGTTTTGAATTAAAAACAATAAAAAAATGACCTTACTGTCTATTTCATGATGATTAATTACAATTTAACAGTTATGTTAACGTTCTACGTATAACTACAACGTATTGGTTAATTATAAGTTCTATTTTTGTGCTCTTATCTTATAAAATTCTACGTCGTCGAATATTTTGACGTATGTACGTGCATAAATCACTAAAGGGCGCATGAAGGTAAAATTGAATACTAGTTTTTTGTTATTGAAACTGCAAATTAAAAACTTAGGTATTGAAGTAGAACGGTAACCACACAGACTTAGTGGTAGAGAAAATTTAACAGCTTTTAATACTTATTATAAGCTATTATAGTAATTGTAGTTACAGATTAATTACTGTTGAAAAAAAAATAGTAAAAAGTTTCCAGCACCTAAAACATCGACCCATACCAAAACCCACCCCATATCCTTTGCACAATCCCCCATATCGTCCAAACCCCGTCATCTGTCCCAAATCCCACCAGTTCCACGTATAACGTCATCCATGCAACGTCATCGGGCAGTCATTACCAGGGGTCATCGACCCGCTGATTACCTTCGAGCACGCCCTGTCTCTCATCATTAGCCTAGGTTAGGATGTTTGTAAACATTCGGCCATTCAGCTTTTTTGGACGCGGGTCATCTCGCGTGTAATTGGGTCAGAAAGTGTTGATGATTGTGACGCTTGTCACATGCTTGAAGCTATTTGATAGTAGGTAAATTAATTGTTGGTGTGTTGTTTTTTTATTGCTGATATTGTAATGTAAGTGCTTTTAAGTTGAATTTTTGGTACCTATAAATGCTTAGTAGTGTGAAAGAATTATCAAAATATAATGACACAAGTAAGTAACTGTATATTATGTACAACGTAATATCATTCGTAAAACTGGTAGATAGCTTTATTTTAATTGTTTATCAAATCGAAGCTCCTTCCATTAAAGTGTTTAGTATATCTATCCTAGAAACGATTTGGTAAACTCGTTCATATGTAACATGTTTTGTTGGCCACATTTTTACAGAATGATGAGGCCGTTAGTACAAGCAATGAACTTCAATAACTTGTTTTTAATAAGTATTTTCACTTAAATCCATGGTCATCTGATCTTTCGATTCACTCAATCATATTCTAAGCACAGCAAAGAATTTATAGCCTGTCATTACTTCGATACAACTAATCAATTTACTGAAAATATTTAGATTTTTAACAAATAATTCACAATAAATGCTGTGTGTATAAATGCTATGCATAGTACCTATAGGTAATATATTTTATCGACATTCTATTTACGTTGTACGAATATTACTTTTCTTGGTACATTGATGGATAATAAATCAAAATGTTAAGACGGACATGCCCACGATTCTGCAGTACTGAATATATCAAATCAGCTTGAAACCTCACGAGTTTCGTACTCGGGAACCTTTTGTTTTGTCTCGAACAAGGAATGACTTCATATCCGTTAGCCTAGTTCTCTGTTTCAAGATTGATTGAAAATGCTCGAGGAATGATGTACAATGATTGCACCAGATCGTATTCTACAAAGCCGTGATACTCTAAGAACAAATATAGCATTGAGAAAAAGAAAACGCTAGGAAGAAAAATACTTTTCACTTTTTGGTCGTCACCGGTTTATGGTGGAAGTTCCCAAAACTTGCACTAAGCGTTTTGCTTCCACTTTAATAGTGCGAACTGCTAAATTGTGGAACTCCCTCCCTGACTCCTTGTTCCCCGCGGAATATAACCTTGCGATCTTCAAAGCGAGAGTGAATAGGTTCTTACTGGGTAAGCACGTTCCATCCTAGACCGTAATGATTGCTTACCATCAGGTGAATTACGGTCAAGAGCAAACCCATTTCATGTAAAAAAAAACTGGTGAGTTCTGAATAACAAAATCCATTTTAATATTATAAAAATCTAAGATGCTTAATAAAAACAGCTGCAAAGGTAATATAACCATTGATTTTCAACAATGCTACGTACTAATAAACTTTCCCAACCAACTGAAAAAAAACTGCAATTTGATTTATTAAGTTACATTAAACATCATTTTTTATTTTCTAAAACACCTATTAATATTTTTTACATGATATAGGCTTACGCTTGACTACAACTTGCCTGATGTTAAGCAACGTTATAATCTACGATCTAGCGCGTTTGCCTAGAAGAAGCCGGTTTACTCTCGACTTGAAAACCGACAAATTATAGTTCAAGGGGAATTGAGATGACTCATAAACTTGTAGATGTTTTAGCACTAAAATATGGCCGCAAACGAGAAAAAAAAACTGTATTTGATGGGGATAAATACCTACCTTTATAATAGCACATGTATACATCAACAGCCTACCTAATGACTTCCTCGAGCTATTCTAAAAATCCGCACTATCACTCCATCTCCACTTGTCAACAAGCAATACCTTATTTTCACGCGATCTGCGCGACGCGTATCATAATTTACATTCATGTTGCGCATGAGTCGGCGGCGGCTTTGATCTCCGTTACAATCGGCTGTAATTGATGATTGCTCGCGAGGACGTAGTATAGGGAGGAGTTAGTAGTTAGGATTTAGGTGGCTTGCAATGAGGTCGTAACAGAAATGGCGGCAGAAGCTATGTACAATGTAGCTTAATAATATACATATACATAGAAAAGAACGTCTCGTAAGGAGTTTTCGTATCACTAGAATAGTTTAAATCAAATAAAAAGCATTTGAGTGAAAACAATATCTTAATATATACTATTAAAATTTATATTTTTAAGAGTAATGTTTTATTGATTGTTAAGTAATTAGCTGCCTTTTTATACCTGCAAATTTACTTGAAATATTATTTCTGCTCATGGAAGAATTTTGAAGCATTTTAATTTATAAAAGATCTTATGAAATACCGATACTGATGTTTTCACTTAGCGTAGCATCTTATGTGTCCGATGTAGGTACTTAAATCGTACAAAATTAGGTACGCAAAAATTAACTATAAACTGCAGTGAATTATATGATATACCATGTATTAAAATTACTTAGGTACTTAATTGTTGTGTTACCTACCATTATATTTCACTAATCCTTCATTTATTTCCTAAGAAATATTAGCAAAGTGATTTATTCAATTGAAAATCGCCATAATGAAGTCATAACACAGCATCATTACGTTAATGGACTAATGCTCTTAAAAACTAATCGATCAAGCGTCTAAAGTTTTTCTGCCATTTTGTAATTTTCAATTGCACGTCAAGTTAATAAAGACCACCTAATATTTAATAAGTTGCCACAAAACCTAGGTTTTCAACATAATGACATGAGTGTGGGGAAACTATGATTTATGGTTTGTTAATTGAATGATTTTGGTACATAATGTATGGTATACTAAAAAGTACGGAATCGATGTTGATGCAGAAAATTAAAGTATCAATTTGTTGTTGTTTATAATTGAAGTATTTATAGTAAATTTAGCATCTTATGTTTTTTAGTCTCTGCAGCCTGAAAATTTAATTTTCAGTTGTTATGCTTTACATTATTTTACAATATTAAAATGTAACCTTCTTGTCCAACATAAATCTGTTCACTACAAACTAAAATGTAATTGTCAGGCATCAAGGAACAAGACAATACCTAGTCTTAGAAGGGTAGTTTTGAAATGATTCTTTATTAATTGTTGTATTTAAAACAAAACTAGCTTGTTTCACAGTCGGACCGAAGCGGGTCGATTTTACAACCGAACCAAAGTCGAGCACCAAAAATGTAATAGCTGTCACTGGCAGTGATTAATGCAATTAATCCCACAATAGCCACATTGGATCGAACGTATACTGTAGGACGAACTATATGGCAGCTTATATAAGTATTTTTCTCATGTATAAAAATGTTAGTCAAAGCAGTAATTTGTTCAAGCAATGTATGATTTTACTGTATGACGGAGGTAAATTTTTTGAAAACGTGTATCTATGACGCTAAATAAGGCATTTTTATGTCATTTTTATGTCTTGAAGTTGACAGTACAGTAAAACACTTGTGTGTTTTGTGTATTTTTTATTATTTTGTAAATGTTCGGCACTAAATCAATTAGGACCATTTTTCATTATATGTCACTTTTTACTTTACTTAGTAAATATCATGTTCGACAGCCTTATTTATGTAAAAATTTTACTTAGATATTACTTTTCCATGTACACAAAAATTGTCAGGCACTGTACACCGATAGATCCGACCGGCTATCCGTCAGATAGATTTCATAAATAATGTGTAGAATTTTTGTACATAGATTTATTACGTTCGCCGGCGAAAATGGTGGGAGATTGTTTTTTCAATTTAACCGGGGACTCCCGCTGTTTGACACGCCGCCGGCCGACAGACGGGCGCTGCTATAATACAGGGGTATTTGAAAATAATGGACTTTTTTCTCAAGTTTCTTAGATCGAGAATCGGACGGCCGTGTCACCACTAAAAGGACGGTGCTTAGATCAACGCAAACTTCAGTCCCCTTAGACAAGAGGCGTATGTGAGCGTACTGACGCTCGCTTATGGAATAGAAAGATCAATGTATGGGAGTGACGTAATATTTCCTCCCGCGGAGCGCGTCGTGATGTCAATCCCATACATTGGTCTTTCTATTCCATACGTGAGCGACAGTGACAGTACGCTCACTAAAATACGCCTCTTGTCTAAAGGGTAGGTTTCTACTTGGTAGAAAGTTCATGCACCGGAGGCATCGAAAGCGACAACTAAATGGGGATTGCTGTGCGAGCGCAGTAGTCGTAGTTTTGATCTGGAACAAGCCTGAAACAAACGAGTAATTTATCAATTTGTGACGAGGTGAGGACATGTTAAAAAAAATATCATTTGGATTTATAAAATCAGCTGCAATCATAGAGAGATATATTATTTACATAAAATAAGCTTAAATAAGTTAATTTGTAGGTCCCGGCTGTTTGTCTAGTACGGCAGTCGTCATGCCATGTCAGAGGCCCTCCGGGCGGCTTGATGATCTCTCGACACCAGAATTGGCCTCTCTTATTGTATAAGAAGAAGATTTACATTTCTGTGGTTGAATTAAATCATAAGCTAATATTATAATATCATCTTTACACAAAAATAGTAGTTTACATGTTATTCCACAAAGATGTCTTATGTAACCCAGTACAATATGTATGGTTTCTCGCCAGACTGAAGCCAAAGTGTATCTTCTTATATGGGTGTGCGTCGAGAATAAAGGTTGGATGGAGATACCCGCCTGAGAAAATATATACTTATGTATGTATGTAATGTTTGGTTCTTTTAAGAAAATCTTGATAAAAATCCTAGATTGTCTTATGATTCAAGAATGTTTCACGATCCTTTAGTTTTTGTGTTTAAAAACTCATCAAGCGAGTATTTATTAATTACATCGCTTTTAAGTTTTAAACCATGGATATTGTCAAAATTGTGCTTTTCTTTGATCATCAAGTTAAAAAAATATTTTTCAATAAGACAATGGAGGCATCTCAAGTACATCATATGATACTAAACTTAATTACTTGATACAATTTTATTGCTCTTATGAACTACTGGTATCCATTTTTAGGTTCTGTGATGAAATCTATGTTACGTCTTTTAATAAAATTATAATTATCTTTATGAAACATTTGAGTCATATAGAAGCAAATATAGCAAAATCCGCTTTTTTTTACAAATTAACCTTTTCATGGAGTCACAATCTACATAAAATTATAAACGTTTCGTTTTAAGTAAGAGAACTCTTAAAACAGCAATATCCCATACAAAAAGTAGTCCAAAGTTTAATGTTTGGAGCAAAACTAGCAAAATCCAGTCCTGTCAAAGTCAAATGTAGCAACATTCCAACTAGCCAATCACAGAGCGTTATTCAGTATGGCGATTACGCTTCGTTTCGTGCAATGGCAGCAATATCCCTAAGTAAGAGAATCAAAAACAGCAATATCCTAATGTAAGGAACAAAAACAGCAATGTCCAATATTTATTTTAATATTTCAGCGTTATTGTTTGATGTATTTATTATTTTATTGCAACAACATGTGTGTTTTGATACCCTAGTTAGAGTACAATACAATCTATTGAATAATCTATGGGTACTTTTATGCAAATGTGTTTTATTTCTTTTCCCCAAAATCACCCTGAATGGATATTGCTACATTTGCTTTTATATGATTCATTTGTATATGCATTTTCTTAGTACAAGTAGATACATCAATAGAAACCTATTTACACTTCAATTTCATACAACTCTTGACATTGATCGAGCCTTCATCACATCACACATTATAATAAGTAGTCACAAAGACTCCGTGATAACACGTCAACCTTCCGATATACAATAATAGTCTGACAGACACCTTGCCACGTTGGAGTAATATTTCGACATGGACGTCTAATATATGAGTTAATGCAGTTTGTTTGATGGTTTACCGACTGTAAGCACAAAACATAAAAAACTGTTAGTGGCTATTTGTTGCTGTTTCCTCTATATTTGATTTTATTTAGTTTTTTAATTTTATCACTATATATTAGTTTATTTTTGTACCTATTCAGTATGTATGATAATGTATATTAGGATGTACCTATGATTTTGTGTTTATGTACATTATAACTATGTTTGTTTGTGTTAGTTATCTTATCTCTTCTATTTCTGTTGTAAACCACGCCCTCCTTTATAATTCTTTATTCTCTCCATCCAATGGTTGCCTCGAAGATATCACTTTTAGCGATAAGGCCGCCACTTGTGGTAATAGTATAAGTTATTTTTATCTCTTTCTTTGTATTTTTTATTTCGTTTGTTACAATAAAGAATATTGTATCTATCTATGTATTTGATGTCTATCACTGTATTATAGTTCCAGTAAGGCATGATTTAATTTAGTTGTATTAACCGGCTAGCACTTACGTCAAAAATTACGTCGAAAAATTAGCTTGACAAGTTTCCTCCTCCTCAACACAACAAGACAAGACCTCCTGATGATGGAAACCTCAGATTTCCGAAACTTGTCGAGCTAATTTTTCGACGTAATTTTTGACGTAAGTGCTAGCCGGTTAATACAACTAAATTTGATGTCTATGTTTATAAAGCGGATAATCAGCTATTTTAGTAAATATAACTGCTATCCTACTAAAATAAACAGATCACCAAGCAATTTAGAGCTAATAAGCAAATCGTAGTCGTAAGTCATTTACACAAACATGATGATATTTTAGACAGATTTTTAGCGCTTTTTTAGTGATAGGTACAATAGTTCCAGAAAATTTCTTAAAGTATTATTATCTGCTTTATTATTTATTATATATATTTATTATCTGCAATTCATTTTCACAAATTAATGCCTGCTCTGCTCTATCAAATACTATTTTGAATTTTTATTTTCTCTTGGTTTGGTCAGGTGTTAACTTAACACATTTTATGGTACATCATAATAAATTGTGTTTATATGTAGATCTTACATAAGCTGTAATAAATGGTCAGCCCCATACTAAGTGTGAAAGTATGACCTCTAGTAGCTAAATATTAATATTATGGCGAAACTTAATCAAACAAATCATTCGACTAGCTTCGTCGATCATTTAAATTCGATCATGAGTAATACACGACTTTATAATGTACATAAAAATTGTGCTTGTTTTCTGTTTGTAAGAAAAATTTATGTGCAAAAATATTAGGCTTTTGTCGATTATTTTGTTAATCTGATTTTATATCAACATCTTTCCAAATACAGTGTATTTACTCAGATTCGATCTTTTACACACCGTATTCAATGTTTTGCATACCGTAGCATCTAGGAGGTGTAAATTGCACATACAATCAAACTATATGTTTGTATTAATGAGCAATTTATAAAAAAAAAAATTGTACGCCAGTGCGTACAAATTTTTTTCAGTAAAAGGAAAATTACAAGACATATTTCACATTAGCTTTGGCTTTGGGCTGGCTTACTCAGGCAAAACCGAATAAATTTAGTAGTCTATATTCAGTAAGCAACCAATTATAATCAGTTAGCATGTTATAAATCAGCGGACTGGAAGTGATTTGTTTTGCAAACACTTTAACGTGCGCTAATGCGCTCAAAACCAGTACTTTAATTTGATTTACAAATTGGTGATGGATGTTTTGAATCCACATTTTAAACAGTAGAAAGTTTACTATTAGCATTGGATATAAAAATTGGCCGGACAATTAATTTAACAACGTTATAAATAAATAACTTAAATCAGACAGAATTTCTGTTGATGTTTGATGTTTAATAAGTTTAATTTAATAATTGATGTTTCGTAGATATATCGGTTACTTGTAGTCCGTCAGTAAATTTTACTTCTTTATACCAAATCAAATTAAAAAAAAACAAGCTTTTAAGTGATTTTTTTAGGCTGCTAATTTAAACTTTTCTTCTATGACTTTAGAAAATTCACGAATAAAGAATTTCTTGTATTTTAATATAAATGGTTTGAGAAATTATTCGTAATTACATTCAACCAATTTTTAAAATCCTCCCAATATTTCACCAGCCTTAATCACCTAGAGCATTAATACCGTCAAACCACATCGACCAATAGCGTGCGAGAGACTGAAAATCGATACCCATCCCTTAATGAAATGTCCCCGGGCCCGACCTCACTGCTTACATTAAAAGCCTTTTATCAACAATCTTTAATCCAATTAAAGGCAGCTCTCACCAGGTAAAGCCTCGATGAATAAAACAAAAGTCGTGGTGAAAACCATCCATTAAACCCAGACCTCCCATTCAAAAGGCGTTTCATATTTTTACCTCTAATTTTCAGTATAATAGGGTTGGTTGCGGTTCAATTTTGGGTGGTCTGTGGTGACCACTCCACTGGACTTTAGGGATTTCGGTCGAAGGGTCATGCGGGAACAACGGTAATGCTAAGCCAGGGTTTTAGGCGTAATGGACTGTGGTCAGAATAGTCTCCGGATACTTTTAATTAATAACCCTCGCCGGGTAGTTGCGGCTGAAACTGTGATTAACTTTGGTGCGGGATTTTATAAGGAAAGTTTGGAAATCAAACAATAGTTTATTTTAAATTGTAGGTTATAGAAAATCTACAAATTTATATGGTAAATTAGCTACATATAAAACGTATAATGTACGTTTGAAAATAGTAGATTTCAATCGAACCATATTATTTTCTACCTTTAAATTACGGTGTGTCATTATGTTTTAGATCCCGACTGCATGTAATTTGTACGGCAGTTGTTAAGCCAGATCAGACGCCCTTAGGGCAGTTTGAAAAACTCTGAAACCTGAGTAAGCCACTCTTACACTCTCTTGCGAATTTCCTTTTAATCTCTCTCTCTTACGAACTTCTTTACTTACTATGTTTTTACGACAGATTTCCTAAACGCACGATCTTAGCACACGATAAAAAAAACAAAGCACTACTACCAAATCTTTTCTTTAAAACACTAAACTTACTGGTATTTCAGTGACAAAAACATCACTTGTCCACCCTCCCCTCATGATTCGCTATGCTTCCATTTTGACACACAATTTCTTGATACCCTCCGGACCCTCTGGCCCTCTCTAGGGTAGATGAGGGTAGTCCTCACTAGGCCCTGTTGATTGGCGCGCCACTGGATTAAAGGAGGGCTGATGACCACTGGTCTCTAGAGATCGAGGGATTAGCGCGGCTTGGACTGTAGTTACTTACTGATATTGAAAATTGGACGTTGTGATGTTGGTACCTACTAGAAATTTGAGTATTTATATGAAATATGTATTAATTAACGTAATAAATGCCGTAACATAATAGAAACCAAAAATATATTAGATTTGAAATACATTATGTAAGATTTACTCAAAAATTTACCTACGCAACGTAAAGATAGTCTTAAAAAAAACATCAAAGAAAAATACTATTTCATTTCCAATATTTTTTAGCAAAAAATACAACCGTCTGTCATCGGCGCCCTTCAATCCCACGTCAAGGAATAATGACATCGTTTTTGAAAACAAATCGATTTATTTCATTCGACTCGGACGCCAGCGGCTCGATGCGAGATATTCGATTTTGGAAAGGAATTTTCGAATACGAGAATCCTACGGAGATGTTTTATGATGCATGAAATTGTTTTGTTGGATGCATTCGAATTCGCGCGCCGTCGATTTTTCCATTTTCACTTGTACAATACAATTTGGTTGGCAGTTGTTAATGATAGCGTCGACGTGGCGCTTCTCACGATTTATTGAACTTATCCCAAAAACAACATTTAAAGCTGGTATGTTAAAAAATAGGTACATTTACATAATATTTGGCTGTTAATTCATATGCATTTATCATAATATATGTTTAAATAATTATATATGGGCTAAGTTGGTCCTTTTGTCTGCCAATAACGTAGAAACTTTGATTTTTCGATTCAAAATATCACTGATATAAAACTCATAAGTACAATAATATGGCTAGTATTAATTTTGCTATCCTATCTTGTCACATTAATTTCAACAAGATGCAAATCTTCTCAAGTATCTTGGCAATTGTTCTTATCTCAAAATAACATTTTATTATTAGTCTCAAGTAAACAAAACTAGCGCTAATGAATCGTAATGTAACATTTTCGAATAGCACTCAGTTGTTAAAGCCCTTCGATGTCATATAAACGAGACACCTCTTTGTAAATATATAAATAAGAAACAAATATGTTAGCTTAGCACTTAAAATTTATTAACATTTATAAGATGATATTGCGAAAGGCCCATTTCTCGTCATATCAGGTGTCCATAGTACATCGATATGAGTGCTTGTTAGACATATTCTGACAGCACAAGTGGCGCCATCAGCCGCTCAGTCTGAAGTGTATGGAAATGAGTGTGGATTTTCGCGCCTGGCAGTTAGTAGACCGTAGCCTAGTGGTTAAGGCGTTCTGACGGTAGCAGAAATACGCAGGTTCGAATCCTGCCGGTCGTGATTATTTTCGCTCATTTTCCAATAAAAGTTTAATTTAAAACAACCATAGTGCAGGTTAGCACTTAATAAATTAACTCATAATTTATAAGATGCATTGGCAAGTTAGTAGGTTTCATATCATGGACGCGTTGCAAAAAAGGCGATTTTTAAGAGTTTATGTAACTATACAGGTTTCTTGTTATAATCATGGTTTTGATCTTGTTCGTATTTATTTTGAGTCCTATTTCTTTAAAGGCATCGTCCATCTAGTTTAAAATAATTTCAAGTTGATTTCTGCTGTCGGCCAGTGCTGCAATGTCGTCTGCGTAACGTATGAAACATAAATGTTCACCGTTAATTTTGATACCACCGCTGTTAGACTCTAACTTTTATTGCGTTTTCTATGAATATGTTAAATGTTGTTGGTGATAATGATCATCCTTGTCGAATTCTTGTTTAATATTTGCATTTTCGTATCATAAATTTATCAAACGCTTTTTCTAAATCTATAAATGCTGTGTGTGTGTCTATGTGTGTTCCTAAGTCTATTTTTTGGTGGTGATAAGCCTGAGTGCTAATTTGCTTCACGAGTTCCCTTCCTTACTCTGTACTCTTTGTTACTCTGTTAAAACCAGGAACGGAAGAAAGGGATTTCTTCCGTTCCTGGTTTTAAAAGAGTAACCACGACTTGCAGTGATGAAGGAAGACGAAACTCCTTCTTCTTCAACGAATAAGAGTGGCTAACTCTAGTGGTGAGAGTTTATCTAGCCTCCTAAGGGTCTCAGATGACAGAGGCTTGACGACTACCCTCTTTTTCTTCTTCTTATCCAATGAGAGTGGCCAACTCTGGTGTTGAGAGTTTATCAAGCCGCCCTGAGAGCCTCTGACATGGCTTAACGACTACCATACTATGACAAACAGCCAAGACCTAACAATATAACGTGCCATCCGATCCAAAATGGAATGCCAATTTTAGTTCACCCACCCAAGGACTGACCGCTTTCGTGATTACCGCCGCTAGCTGAGCTATGGGCACTTTAATTCGACTAATAAACCGTCTCAGGTTTGTTTAGTCGATGTTAAGACCGGAACACGAAGCAAGTCAAATGATTAATAGTAGTGTAACATGTCACGTGGCAGCGTCGCACAGTTCCTTGCACGACAGCCGAGTTATTATTTCAAGAAGTTCCATGTGGAAACTTCTTGGTAAATAGTATATATCTAGGGACTTCAAAGCTACTTAATTTACCTAAAGTGCAGTATTCCAACATAACAACTATCTACGTTTAAGTATTCGTAAAATCTGAATTTAAATTGGTGCGATCAAACTATAAACACGTAAATTTCCTGAAACATAATTTCCAATCAGTCAAGAAGATAGTAAAAAACACTTGTTTTGTACAAATTTTAAATTAGTAATAGCTGTGGTAATAGAAGTACATATTAAGTAAGGAGTAGTTAGAAATTGATTTGACGATAGACATATAACGTTTAACGTAAACTTATCTCGATAGTTTTATTTATTCCAACGACTTTATATTATATTATCTCTCTTATTTTTGTGCAAAACCATATTTTTATACTCCAAACGTTCTTGAATCACAGAATACAGAGTACAACTTGAACTCAGAACTCTATTTCAGTCACAATTTTTTCGTTCGTGTCTTTGTCTCTCAGTTTCTTTTCGTGTTCGTTTAATTAGTCAGTAGCGAACAACGGAGAGCCTTGAACCGACCACCTCTTTGGAAGGCTTTTGTCGCAACCATTCTACTGCAACCCGTGACCTACATCCTTCAATCATTTGGTACAGATTTTAGACGGAGAAATGTACTTGGAAACAGTTATTAAGATCAAGCTAAAATTTAAATACCTTTCGTACATAATTTAACCAAGAGATTACATTGTTATTCCTGGATTCAATCTGCGCTATGCCGGGATGAGTACGCGTACAAGAAGAGAGGCCTATGCTAAGCTGTGATAAAGCTTGCATTGTAACGCTTATGAATAAGATAAGCTATCATTGAATTGGCGTTTTCAGTAAGATCTGTTTTATTATTTATATTTATCATTATATTTTCAAAAACTACTTTTAATAGTATGTGAGAAATGCTTATAGAAGCTAGCTTTTTTTGCAACAGAACGACATACTTATTACAAAAGATTTATTGCCCAAGCTTTGTGTACTTTTCAGACATGTTTCCTAATTATGTATTTAATACTAAAGTAACTATAGTAAGTGCAAACTTATTTTATAATGCTGCATTTGTATAATTGTATAAAGTTAAGTTTTAAATATTTATTTAACTATTTTTAAAACATTTTTAGCTTAGTTAAATTTGTTGGAGAATGTGAATATATCTGATGGGTTGGGTATGTATGCAATATCTCAATATCAATCACTGCATTGCACGGAAGTATCATGTTGCTTGAAAAATAGCTCAGCGAATAAAAAACGCGTAGTTTTCGGAGACAAAGGCGCGCGTGGGCGAGGTGAATGTTAAGACCATCATTAGTGGGCTATTGTCGAGAATGCCACGAAGCTTCAGATAGTGGTGTTCAAAGTGTAACTAACATCTTTCCATTAGTTAGGAACTTAAATTTTGTTATAATATTTGACAAAATGTGAAAGCCACTTGGGCAGGCCTATTAGCTTTATACCTAAAGCTTTCTTAGAAAAAATCAGATTACAAAATTTTATTTTTGTTTTGGAACAAACACTAATGGAAGTTTTAAGTCAATAATATAATGTGTGGAAAATTAACGATCACATTCAAAATAATTTTGAAACAAAGTAGCCACTTAATTTGACAAAGGTATCTTCTGTAGATATTTTTGCAAATGCAAGGTTATAGTATGAATTTAAGTGCACATTGGATACAGGATTTTCAAAGCCGTGAAATTTAAAAATTGCACTATTAACTTACAAATCTACTGTTATGTCATACCACTACTTTGAGCACCACAGTCCGATTGCTACCAAACTAGTACCAGCTACCTAGTAACTGACCTACAAAGGCCTCTGACTTGCAAAACCAACCCCATTGTACAGACCACCTATACGCCACCATAAATTACTCAAACAGACAAAAATTGGAACAAACCCAACGGTAGTTGTTGCAAAAATCAAAGGGTTGCCATTGTTACAGTAACAAAGTGTTTATATTGCCAATATATCATCTACTACCGTTCGCTATTGTGGGCGGCTGGTGCGGAATGCAGATGGTTACTACATTATTATGTGTTTAAAATACAACCAGTGAAAATGTGTCTGTTCTAGACATAATCCCATATTACAGATACATTGACATTAGGTATATTTATAGTGACATATTGTACACATACATATTTAAATTTAATTTTCAATGTTATATTTTGATAGTAATTTGCACGCCTTATGGGTGGGAGTATAGAGTTCCAATGTAATCTCACAACCATCTACGAGTATATTTACCCATATTCCGCAATAAATATCTTTGACTTTGACTTTAAACACATAGCCAATACATATTGTATGATTTTGGTTACTTTTTTCTTTATTATAGGTATATATTTATACAATTTCCATACAAAAGCCTTTGATAATAATATATGCTGACACATAATAAAATTGTGTAGCTTTGTTTATTTGAAATATTATATTATGGGTGTGTAATTCGTATAACGTTGTGAAAGGCTTTTTAACTTTTTTTTTGTCCAATTGAGCGAATAAAAGACTTTATGAACTGTGAATACAATATACATCGAATAGCGTTACCTACTTAAATTATAACGAATTTAATGTCGTAACATATTTTTTACGATAGCAAAATAACCCAATTTATTTTTTCCCATACATTGTGTTCCATATGGCGCTGATCGGATATAAACTACAGTTCGATACGTCACCCCTTATTGTAATGAGTCAGCTAAAAAACAAAATTCTATACAGTATATTTCTCTTAATTTTAAGAACCTACTCTTTTATATTTCTTTCGACTCCTGTCCATCCTACGGTTGCCTGGAAGAAATCGCTATTAGCGATAAGGCCGCCAGTTGTGGCACTATTATTTTTTAAGTCTTATGTGTTTCTGTTTGTCTTGTTTTCGTCAATGTGTGTTACAATAAAGAGTTTATCTATCTATCTATCTTTTAATGGATTTTGTTTGATATAGCATTAATTGTTATACTACGGCGTAGCGAGAATGTAGCACAGATTTCGTAGCACGGCTACGAAATTTATTTTCAATTATTTTTGTATCGATAGAATATTGGGTAGGTACCTATTTTTTGAAGCTGAACTTACAAGGCATATAATGCGGATTTTAAGGCAAAATCATATGAATAATAGGATACAAAAGGTTTTACTTATGTCATGGCGCCTTCTGGCACGTTTAAAGGATTGCTGTTCTATGACGAACGGATAGAGATTACAATGAGCTTTACTAACCGACCCAAATGTAATCTAGATTTAAACCTACATACCATTATTATTTCACAATAAACGGCATCGAAAAACTAACAGAATATATTAGATAATTGCCAAAACTTTAGTAATCACGAACCTATCTACAGAAGTCTGTTGAACCACATGTTTATATACGAAGGTACAATAATTACCTACATTCTTTGCAGTTGTCAGATCCAAAAACAAAAAACGACAGCGGACTGCATCAAAATAGGTATAAAGCGAAATGTGTTTCCTTTTATCCGTGTAGCGATGTGTGCAGCTAAAAGTTGTGATTAATGATAGTCGGCCTGCGGCGGGCGCCGGTCGACGGCTGCGGCCGCGGGGAGCAACGAGTATGGAGGATAGAGGGGCTGTTGGTAAGTTGCCTATGGGTTTGGAAGCCTCTGTGAGGCATTATTCTAATCAGCTAATTAGATAGAGGTATGTTGGCGACGCGCACCATTGTTTCTTTTGAGTACTACTAGCGCCATCTACTGGCACAGAGCAATAGTGTGTACTAGGTACATTTTTATGAATAAAGGAGAGAAATGCGGGTGCGCGTGACATATTTTGATAATCTGACGTAATATGAAGTAGATTTGGCTTGCTGTCCGACCGCGCCGATGGCCGGTCGTGTGCTAAATAAATAATCCTGATTTCTCATACAAAAATAGACTCTGTAGTGTTGTGCGCGACAAATGTGTGACCCGCGCCCGTATTCATCACATTATAAACCATAAACCCGTGTTTTGGCTTCCTATCATCTAAAATTTTGGTAAGATCTAAATTTTGGCCAAAGAGAGAGCTTGGCACCAACCACCTCAATAAACGCATGTTTGCAGTGTCGCGCACTCTTGATGTAATCAAGCACATCGGCCTCCTTTACCCCAGTGTGTGTTACTAAACAATTTAACTATGATAAAATAAAAACTAGTTTTGTGTATCATAATGTACCATCATAGTGACTATTCAAATTTCACTGCAAAAAAATGTTTAAATTGTTGTAACCAAAAAAAGCCTGGTATGTTATGGCATTTTCGTTTCAAATTAATTTGTTTTGATTTGATTTTGCATTTCATAATTTTATTAGACTTTGGTTTCAAAAGTGACTTTATTAGATTGCTAAAAACGATAACGATGATTCTAAAGTATTTGAAAAGGTTATATATTAAAGAACTTATAGCTTTTTCGAACTTAATAACCTATTTGCTCTTGAACTATTGGGGTTTCCGGCGCGCGAAAACGATCAATATGGCAGTGAATACATTTTTAGAAGCAGTAACTACTGGTGTGGATAGAAGTGAACCTGTTTGTGCGTATGGACCTGACAAAGGCGTTCGATTTCGTACAACACAATACACTATTAAATAAGTTATATAATTACGGTATTAGAGGAAACGTCAACAATTCATTCTTCAAGACATACTTACTTAAGCAATCGCCAACAGTGTACACAAATATCCACTGTCTGCCCTAACCTAAAAAAAGAAGTCATACATGACTCTGAATTCAGAACAGTAGAATATGGAGTTCCGCAAGGGAGTGTCCTAGGCCCATTATTGTTTATTATCTATACAAATGACCTACCAGGATGTATATCACATCCCTCTGTCTTGTTTGCCGATGACAGTACCGTGCTGTTCAGACGTACTAGTTGCCAGGATTTATTTATATATTTAATTATGCAGTAACATCTAAAATGTGACTACATAATCAATACAAGTAGATATGTTTGTAATAACTTGATAAATACCCCCATTCTTACTAAGTTTACATAAAACTTCCAGCAAACAGTTCGCAAAAAGCAAAATTTGCTTGAAGAATAGTGATAACAATCAGGTTTTGTGCTTCTAGGATTAAGAACAAACACTGGTCTGTACAAATTTTATAATTTATTATGTAAATAAAGATATTTTAAAATTGAATTGAGTGGCCAGGATATAAAAGAAGAAATTAGTTTGACATTAAATACCATCATTGCTTAGTAGACGGCTAATAATTTGAAAAAAAAATCTTACTAAGACACATATAACGACATTTCGTAGACATAACTCATAACTCATTTATTGGTAAAAATTAAAATAAAGTTTACACGTCAATTATTCATAGACATAGACTAGACAGACTAAGTGACGTAAATATTGAGCCTGTTCCTAGTTTATGTCAATAATTTATGAAATATGAAGCTCAAAAATGTTAAAATATTTTCATACGCTGATGACACAGCATTAATCTTCGTTGGAAAGACCTGGGAACTGGCCCGTGCCTACGCACAGGCTGGTCTAAATATGGTAACACAATGGCTGTCAGAAAATTTACTCACACTTAATGTAGATAAAACTAAATTCATTAAATTTACAAAAAGTTGACGCTCAATACCAATGCTACAGCTATTAGTACACAGAAAATGTACCACAGATAACTGTTCATTCTGCCCTAAGTTGCAAAATGTTACAAACATTAGATATTTAGAGGTTATTTTGGATAATCATTTAACTTGGAGAAAAAATCTTATCTCGCTCAGTAAAAGAATACGTAAGCTCATATATTATATATTCAAACACCTTCGCACAGTAGCTGATAGGAAACTGATAATAAATACTTACCAAGCACTATACGAGTCCATCAAAACATACTGTAATACTTCCTGGGGTGGTGCGTGTAAAACGCATATGAAACTTGTAGAGAGAACAAAAAGGGCTTTATTAAAAGTGGCTATAAGTAAACACTGCAGAATATCCCACTAATGAACTTTATAAAGAGTGCAAAGTACTTACTGCTCGACAACTTCATTTGAGAAGCTTCATACTGCCACAACATTGCCGAATGATCCTTACAAAAAAGACGGAAGGATAAACATTTCGAGTTACCCAAAACAAAGTTAGTTTTGCTTGAGATATGGAGGAACACACCTAAAAACCATCAAGTTTGTTGTTTGATGTCGGTTAAGGAGCAGTCACAGCGGAAAAACAATACATATTCCTTCAGAGTTTCAGTTTTTCAATAGATGAAATCCTAGACAGTAATAACATTGACGCATATCATGAAGACCTACCACCTATACTTCCCAGAGAAATTAAAAAGGTACTCATTCACATCAAAAGTGAAAAGTCATCTGGCCAAGATGGTATTACCGTGGATATGCTTCGAGCGGGAGGCCTGCCAGTATTTAATATACATATTAGTCAAACTTTTAAACGAAGTTCTCACCAAAGCTCAAGCACCCATATCCTGGAAGAATGCACTCGTAACCATTATCCACAAAAAAGTGACGTGTCCAAACTCAGCAACTACAGACCTATAAGCTTACTGTCGCATATATATTTAAATTAATTTAAGATAATCTGCACCAGAATGACAAGCCAACTAGATGAGCACCAACCTGTCGAACAGGCAGGTTTTAGGAGCGGGCTTTCAACAATCAACCACAATATCCACACAGTGAAGCAGCTACTTGAGAAGTGCTTAGCGTTTGGCGACTACTAAAAAGCATTCGAAAGCGTCGAGCACTGGGTCGTGTTTAATTCTCTCCGCCACTGCAATATTGATCACCGCTTCGTAAACCTACTCCAAGAGCTATACAAATCACCAACAATGCATGTGAAACTGCATGACACTACCAACCCTATTATGATCAGGAGGGGGGTGAGGCAAGGAGACACCATTTCACCCAAGCTTTTTACAGCCGCACTGGAAGAGGTAGTAAAAACGCTGGATTGAAATCAACATCAATGGTGTCTACTTGTCACATTTAAGGTTCGCAGACGAACTTATTGTGTTTGCTGAAAACCATGCAATAATATATGATTGAAAACCTGTCAGACGCATCCTTAGATAGGCTTTCAAATGAATATGACCAAGACCAAAGTAATTTCAAACATTCTTAGGACCCCGAACTCAATCCAGATTGGAAACGAGAGCCTAGGGATGGTTGACCATAATGTACATTTTGGACACACTCTATCTTTCGACAAAGACCACCAAATGAAAGAAAAAGCAAGGCGAATACAGCTCAGTTGGACTGCTTTTAAGAAATTAGAGGATATATTAAAATTAGATCGATTCCCACAGTGCTTAAAACCCGACTGTTTAACCAGTGTATCCCGCCCACCCTGACCCACGGTGCTGAGACATGGACGCTCACCGACGGCATTGTGCACAAGATTAGAGTCGCGCAGAGCAGCGTATGGTCGGCACAAGATTGACGTAGCTGGCACATTCAAAGAGAGGCCTATGTTTTTGTTTGTTTGTTTTTCATTCGGTTCAGTACCTACTTTTTGAGAAAAAAAACAATAAACCAACAAATTGATAAAATTAATGCAAACCAATTTTACCCATATTTCCAAGTTGGATTTTGATACAGTTTTCTGTGATGTGTTCAGGTTTAATGGGTGCATCTTTTTAGCTATGTATTACGATGACAACTCACCAGAGGGCGCTGCTGTATACTGAATATCTTCTGAATTATCAGCCCGATTTTGATGCAATTTTCTCTGATAGGCTTAGATTTGTTTAGCAAATAAATTTATTTACGTGATTCGTTGATTACTCATTAGAGGGCGCTTCATACATACATTTGTTAGCGCCTAAAACTAAAAGTGCTAGGCCGATTCTGATGATGATTTCAACATTGAGTTTTTTATTGATATATGAACAAAAAACATAAAAAATTTCGCAAAAACAGTAATATTTGGAGTCGGTGCCAGTCGCAACAATACCTATCAGCATTACGAACATATCCAAAGCCGACTGGAACTGCGACTTTGACAAGCGTCGATTTCGTTTAACCAGTGACTGGCACCGACAACAAATATTACAGATTTCAATAAGAATACTTATAAGATTGTAAGTTTCCATAATTTGATAGATTTTCTACTTCTAATTCTGAATTTTAGAGTCAGAAAAATGAAAATAAATTAAGTATTTATTAACTTTTTAATGACATAATTGAAGTCGGTTTTTAATTTTTTTGAAATAAAATATTCACTTTATTTATCACGTAATTTAAATGTTTAGAGTTTGTACTTTCTTGCTGCAAGTGTCTGTGAATACAATATCTAATCATTCCCATCTGCACACGTCTAACAGTCATATTCTATGAGCATAGCATATAAATGGTTTCTCCAGGACTTGATTAAAAGTTTGCTGTGCAATGTTGCAATGGGCTTTCGATATGGAAACTGCAATATTATAGGTCTCTACAGGCCACTTGGAAAATGATTGCTATTCTTCTAGTAATGTGCACTTGACGTAAAGATCTTGAACGAGAAATCATAGAGACTTTATGGTATAGATTACTTTCTAATTAACTTTATAAGGATAAATAATAAAATGTTAAAATATTGGTAATAAAACTATATTGTATAGACAACATTGTTGTTTACTTGTTGTTGTTAGTAATATAGTTAAAAATATGAGTAATTATAGGTTCCAAAAAATGTTAAAGGAATAAGTAGATAGGACAAAATAAGCAAAATGTCAATTTTGTATGTAATTATTCCGTTAATTGTTTCGGTAACAAAAGAGATTTGCTTCATCCTTTGATTTTGGGAGATAATACGCAGGATTTCCTCACAAGATATGTGAATAAAGCAAGAAAAGGCAAGAAAAACGGTATCCAGGAAAACCTTACGCAACCACCATAACACGACCTACTTCCTTGTCTGCACTTCCTTTGATTACATTTATATTACATCACGGAAAATAATGTCTGAGGTCTACATATTTTGGTTGATTAATATGAAGGAAACAGGCGCAAAACCAATTTCTCACAAAGGAAAATTGCTAAGTACGTTTTTGTCGTCTCAATATCAGTATTATTTCTTTGCTTATTATACAAAAAAATTAGAGAAAATTATGTGATACAGAAATAACTTTTGTAATAAAATTTTAAACATTTATTTTATTTTGTTATGATCTCACCAGACAAACAGTATTTTACCACAAAGAGTAACGTAAAAATGTGTGTTAGTAAAATCACCTTATCGTATCAAATTCCATTTAAATAAATACGTATGACTGTAAGAAATTAACAATCTATTGTCAACTAAAGTTATTTACCCTTAAAATTCGTAACGCCTTAACTGAGAGCTATTTTAGGATCGCAAAAACCTCTTTCTAATTAATAGCATAGAGAAGTCCTTTCAAAGAAATAGTCGGCGTTTCAAATGTAAACGGTATGAATAATAGTTTTAAATGTATTTGAATAAGCAGTTCATTAATTATGTCGGGCATAATAGTGATTTTTGACGGGCCCTTCCTGCTTTCAATGCAGTTCAGTTACACAATTTTGGAAGAGGGCAGGTTTCAGTTTTTTCTAGTGCCAAATGTTAATTCGACGCTACTTAGCAGACGCTTGTTTGAGAAAAATAGCAAAGGAGATATTAAGATAGGTCAAATCCATTAGGAGCTAATGTAAAGGTGTTTTAGTGTTAACTGAGTTGATGTAAAAAAACGCTCAGGTTTTCTTACCAATTCGCTTCACAAATAAATTACTTGAAAAAAAAAACTAGGGAATTTAAAATTATGTAATTTTACAACTTTAGTACTCTCTGGTATAATTGTACATGTTTTAAAGAAACTTGTAGGATACTTTTAAACAAAATTTACGTATCTTTAATGTCAGCAGCTCCTTACACGTAATCTTAAGACTACTCAAATAGGGTTCCCTCATAATTAATAACTCAAGAACGGTGTAAAGGTGAGCGTCAGATTGTCTTATCCACATGTGACAGCCCTGGCCAGTGCTTATAAATTAGTACAACTAAGCTAAGGGTTTGTTGAGATTAAGAGGATAGTTTTGATAAATGTAAGTAACTGAAAGAGCTTTAAAGATAGATTGTACAAGTACATACATGTTTGACTAGTATTTAGGAGTACAAAATCGTTATAACAATTAGTGTGGTTGTCTTTTGGTTTCCTTTTATCAATGGAGAAACAAACCATTGTGATTTTTGTTAAGGTGATAGTGCAGTGCAGCAGAGCTTTAATAATATCAAAGGCTAATTTTACATATTTTGGTCCACATATGTCATGCATAAAAAAATATGCGTAAAAAGCGAGTGTGGCTCAGCGGTTCCAGTGTCTGCTTTTCATCCAGACGCACCCTGGTTCGAATCCGCCCTACACCAATGACTTGTATTTTCAAGTTATGTGTGGATTTGCACTCGCTTAACGGTGAAGGAAAACATCGTGAGGAAACCGACATGTTTGAGGACCACAATATCCGAGGACATGTGTCTTCCGTGGAAGGACCTGGACGCCCACCACGATGTATCTGCCCAAGAAAACTCCCCTAACGAATTAATTCTGCGGGGGAGTCATGACCCTCAGTCATGAGGAAATACGACTCAAAGAGAGAGATGTCATGCATAAAGTTTTCCAACCAGCAGAAAGATCTGTAAGCAAGCCTCGATGATCTGGCCAAGATATGTATGTACATTTACGATTTTGTGCGAACGTTACTATCTTCAGTTTTGAAGCAAGTTAACTACCCACTAAAGTTGAATAATAAAGGTCTATAATATCGCTTACTGATTATAATAAACAGCAGGATTCAAGTACAGCTAATAGGGATGCATCGGGTTAAAAATGTAGTAAATAACCCCCTTGCCCCAACAAATGCTTGTGTGATTTTAAGTAGTAGTAGTATTTTATATACACATACCTATATATGTATGTAGGTCATGTATATCTCAAACTCTAAACATTTATGAGTTATATTTAGGTAAAATGAGTACCTTACAGCCTTTGAATGTTGAAAGCCCTTTGAAGTAAGTACCAATCTCAAATTACCTTCCTTGAGAACCGAGTCTGGGCAAACAAAACGAATCCTTTATCTAGAACCCAGAGCCCGGTGGAGCCAGCGGAGTACCAAGAATGTATAAGTTGCACAAGCAGAGGTATGGAAACTATGTAGAATGCTTATAGTGAGTATCTATGCAAAATTGCAGATGTTAGTAACTGCAAGCTACGCTATAGGTCAGAATTAGTGTGCTGTGAGTAATTAATCCTGTGAGTATTTGTACAGTACATTTAGAAACTCTTCTAGTACATAGTTTGGGGTCCAATGAAAACATGTGTAAATAGTAAGCCTTAGTATTTAATCAATTTCCTCTACGATTTCCTCTATTACATATATGTAATGCCAGATTAAGATAAGATAAGATAAAGATAAAAAAAATTTTATTTGCCTTAATACATTTGTTAACATTGTAGGTGTCCCTGACAACCGCTGTAGGATTCCCTGTGTCGCGGTGCCAGGGTTCTTCCAATGAACAAAAATTAAATTATACAAGTGTGTTTTTTTCAGTTGAAGGCTCAATTGAAAGTTCTTGCAATTTCTTCAGCATTGAGTTGTGACAATGATTGTTAGTTATATTAGTAGGTTTTTATATTAATTGTTTAATTGGTAAGTTAGGCTATTTAAGTATAGTAAGTTAGTTAGGCCTTAATAATATCAGTATATCATTATAACATTTCATTAAGAGGGAAGATAATTATGTATTATGAATGATATTATATAAAATTAGAAATCGTAATTTTGCTAACAGAGTACAGAGTGACTGTGGTACTTAGGTGATTAGCTATTAGCATTCTTTTGTGACGTGAAAAAACAATGAATCAGCACACACACTACTAGCTATACGAACGTAATTTTAAATGTGTATCAATAATTAGTACTTGCATAAAATATAGTCTCGAGTCAAAGTTACACCATAACAAGATCTAGCTTACAAATCCCAATAGTTTTTAAAACTCTTTCTCTATTCACCAAATCAATGTAAAAAGAAAAAAAGTTTAAAGGGAAAATGTAGCTTATGCTACTCATGTAATTCTGTACTACCTGAAAAATAAACTAACACATAAAGTAACCAAATTATTATCGCATAATTTATCATCATCATCCACAGCCGGTTTCGTCCCACTGCTGGGTATAGGCCTCTCTTATAATATGCCATTGGCTTCGATCTTTAGCCAGCTTCATCCTGGTTTGACTTGCGAATTAGTCATAATGTAAATATTGTGTGAAGTCAAAGATTTGCAATTTTAAGTTTCTGTAAATACTGATGGACGAGCAAGTTTCCCCGACACAGGGTGACCTAGTGGGGGGACACAGGGTGACCTAGTGGGGGGACACAGGGTGACCTAGTGGGGGGTCACAGGGTGACCTAGTGGGGGGACACAGGGTGACCTAGTGGGGGGACACAGGGTGACCTAGTGGGGGGACACAGGGTGACCTAGTGGGGGAAATAAAACAATCATCATTCGTTAACTGATGTTTATTCTTAAGTATTATATAAGCAATTGTTATTAAATGTAAAATAACCGATTATTATTATAAGATATCTTGTATACAATTTAGCTCATGTGACACGGAATGTGATAAATAAAGGTAATCATATATATTCTGTTGAAACTTTTTTCATTGCTTACTGAAATTCCCACTCTTCTTCCCTAATCAATATCTTTGGCAGCAGGAGCGTAAGATTAATGGTAGGTTCGCAGACAGCTCGGCCAGGTTTGACGGGCGCAGGTGTGCTATTTTCATAATTGGCCCGACCTGCGCCCTTACTGCTCTCAGGAACTAGCGAGAGAGCTTCTTTGAGGCTGTCGATAAATAGAGAGAAAGATATCTTCATCACATTATAATAAAGCTGAGGAGTGACAAATATCTGAACAAAAAAATAAAATAAAATAGCCTTTATTCTACTGCCACAAAATTAATATGTTAGTTATAAATTTCAAACTTCACTTTGAGTTTAATTTTTTGTCAGCAGAAGTTGGCCTCCCCTATTGTTTTCCACTCATCTCTCTGAAGAGAGAGATGAATATCTGACTGAACATACGAGATCTTAAAAAAGAAAAGTTTTTGGACATGGATAAATGATTAATAATTCTTTGAATATATTAGACTTCATTTGATTGACCTCGCAAAATGTGGCTATGGTATGCTATCTAGTTTTGTGGTCTGTTAAGAAGAAAATCATAATAGCATTAAGTTAAGTGAAATGTATAAATAAGTAAAATATACCAAATATACCTACACCGTTAATATACCGTCTGCAAGAAATAGAATTTCTTGAGACAAATTTGATTATTGTACTATTGGACTTTTCCATTTAGACATTGAATAAGGTTTTCAATGCAGCGCCATCTAGTATCGAGTAGCTTCATACAGCTGATGCAAAGATTTACGAAGACTGGGCTTTTGAATGATTTGCAACCTACCGCCATCTGTTGGTGAGTAGCTAAACCAAATGAAAAGCTGTTTTCATTATTAACACTTTGTAGTTTCTGTTTCATTTTATTGATTTTGCAATGCCTCAACCACCCTCAACTATGAATAATTCATACTATATAATAAAATTGATTTATAATGTGTAAGTTGCTACTAGCTAGCTAAAACTTCTCTTGTGTCTAGAATTATTACCTACATCTTCCGAAAAGGGATTCCGCATTCTATTTCGGGCGTTCCCGTGGGTCTGATGACACGTTAAATTGTAGGTCCCGGCAGTCCGTCATAGCACGTTAGTTGTAAAACCATGTCAGAGGCCCTTAGGGCGATTTGAAAACCCTAACACCAGAGTTGCCCTCTCTCATACAAACCTATTTTACCTACTTTTTGTTAATTTAAAACATCACATAAGTATCTAACTATTTAGCAAGTGCTAAATCAAAATATTATATATAATATACCTATCTATGCCAAAATAAAAATTCTAAAAATCTAATTAAACAAATGTATAAATTATATAAGGAGAAGACGTTAATGAATAGCTAAAAATATTTATATGACTGCAATAGTTTATTTTTACTGAAGATGCAGGATTGTCTAAAGGTAAACTCATTCTACGAAGATTTTTTGATAAATATCTTTATTTCAGGAAATATTTTACATTCAAAGTACATATCGTACAATCTAATTTTATTTTACTGCACCATTATTGTTGCTTCAGATAATTTCAGCACCTCACATAAAATATTGTTTTAAATGTTTTCAATAATACATACTGGTATAAACTATCACATATTTAACAATTATTTTTCACCAAAAGTTTATCTATAAAACTATTTAAATCATTATCAAGAACGAAGTCAACTACAGCTAAACTCAAAATAAATTCCATTCCTTCCTATCATTATATAAATAATAAGCACTTATTTACAATCACGAAGAATTTATAATGACAAAGGAATGTCTTCCGATAATTCTCAATCTTGATTACAATTTACCAAATAAACTGACAAGACTATATAATTCCACAGAACTGCATTGTTGTTCGCTTCTGCGAAGCAAAGCACTAGACTTGCATGTTAATTGGCAATATGATTGTGACAATAACTTGCAATGACTTGTGATGCTACAATGCAGCTCAAGAAATTATGTAGGACTGAGTAACATAATTTAAATTTTTAAGTGCGATTAGATCAGATAAAATGCTTTACTTTGTTTGGATACAATATTCTTTCATCGATTGTATATATGTATTCACAAAAGAAAAGTATATATGTACCTATATGTAAGTATTATATCCGTTAACTAGTACCCACGACACAAGCGTTGGCTTAGTGTGGGGCTAGATGGCGCTGTGTGCAATGTTCCTGAATATTTATTTATTTTATTTATTTATTATTACTAGATACACCTACTGTACAATTAATATTATATTTTTATATGATTTTTCAATGAGACTGACTACAACTCCCCTTATGTACACAATATGGCAATAAAAATAAAAATCAGCTCAATCGCTAGTTGAAATAGAGACCGTTATTTCCCCGTTTTAATTTTTATAATCTCATCTTTTGCCGCCATCGATAAAAATATTAAAGTGAAGTCTAAAGCTTTGGTTTCCTAGGAAAGCGGTGTCATCGTATAGCGGCCGTGATATTACGGACGCAAAAATAATTAAAGTAAATTACGGTGCAAGTTACCGCTCTCTAGGAAACCGCGCCATTACGTTTACATAGACAACGTTCATTCACCGCTGTATTACGGCCGCTATATGTCGGAACCGTTTTCTTAGGAAATCCAAGCTTTAGTACTTGACAAATCACATCAGCCAGTTCATGTTTGGAACATAATTTTAAGTACAGGTAACAGTAGTCATATCCTCCCATAACGTGGTAAATGAGCCTTTAGTTTAAACTGATATGTCCTACCTTGCTTATAGCGGCTAAATAACTCAAGATTTACTTATGTGCTCTTGGTTTCACATGCGTTGTTTTGGAATTAAAAGAAACTATTACCAAAATTCACAAGAATTCGTCGTTCCTGTACAATGTTAAACAGGAACCAGGCGTGCAAGAACACACTTCTTTATATTATGATATGACGTGGTTTCGATTTGATTGGCTAAGACTGACAGGGTGACGTAGGCGACCTGTTTTCTAAACCTTACATTTACATGTTACACCCTGAGCTGCAGCAATACTTAACATCAGGCAGACTGCAGTCAAACGTAAACTAATCCCAAGTAAAAAAACATACTACTATACTTGAACTTAACCTCAGACAAAACTGAAGTCTTACTCAACTAACGTGTATATAGGTCTCTTGTGTCTTCCTCCAAAGGCTTGACTAGTTGCAGTGCATGCACCACACAAACCTCTCTAGAACCGAATTTGTCGCCTTACTTCAAACAAATTCGGATCTACAGGGTAGATGTAGGACACTAATAGTGATGCCGACGGACGCCTTGTTCTGTGCTTCAGTGGTGCTTCGTTCTTCTGTCTGCGGTTTTCTTTGTAGTCTGTGGATGAGAAATTATTTATAATAAACACAAAAACAACTTACAAACTAAAACTTATAATACAATAGAAACTTGATCTTAAACACAATATAATAATAACAATTGTAAATTTATAAGTCTTACTATTGTGTACAACTTCCTTTACAATATAATGTTATACTCTTTAAGTATATAGAGAACGTTACAATATAACTGGCAAGAATATGTGAGATGAGTGGTGAAGCTTAGGACTAAAGATGCTTTTGTTTTGTAGTCTGTGGATGAGAAATATATGAGGAAAGAGGTGAAGTTCAAGATAAAGAAAGGTATGGTTTGCACAGAAAATGACGTGTCTAAGGACTTCTCAAGATTACAGACTTTGAAAATTGGTTACTAATTTTAAAAGAAGCAGTCGTGTTTATTTCAAGCTCGAAAAATATTACTTTTAATTGCATTACATATATTAATTTATTCATTTGAGTTTGAATAAGAATTGAATGGATAATTTAAAGGATAAGTAAATAATAAATAAAATAAATAAATAAATAAATATCCTGGGACATAGCACACAGCGCCATCTAGCCCCACACTAAGCAAACGCTTGTGTCGTGGGTACTAGATAACGGATATAATACTTATATACTTTTCTGTTGTAAATACATACTTATTATACATACAAACGACCAGACTCAACATAGAAAATGTTGAGTGAATGATGGAAAACTTCTCTGATATCTTGCAGATGGCCTGAAGGACGAGGTGCCACCAAATTCACCACTGCCGATGAATACGCTGCATCTGAAATTAATAAAAAAAATGTTTAGTATACTAAGTATGCTAAGTACAATGACATGGCGCCACTATGTAAAAAAGAAGTCAAAACACAGATCGATCACAATTAATAGTGTTGTCACGCGCCCAATTCTTTATCGACAAGTGCTCGATAAAAACCACCTCCACGATCAGTTTCCATAATACGCGTATGATGTCTACAGTAGCGGCCTGTCATAATCGATCAAAATGCCGCGGTAGGTTATCTCTAAAATAAACTTTACGACAGCTAAGGACGTCAATGTTTGAACTGTCTTACACAAGTCTCGTGAATTTAAAATAAGCATGAAAGCTGTACAAGGATGCGATCGGTATCGGGACCATAAAACTGGTGACAATAAAACTTGAGTTAGACGAAGTTACAGATATTCACTGATAGGCGATCGACGGATATAAAAATAGAATTCAATGGTTTGCTTTATGTGAAGCGGGTTCTACACTATTCATTTAGAAAAGGTTGTATGTTATGTAATAGAAAATATTGTAGAAAATTAAATGTGTAAAAATTTTATTCGCAAATGAGTGAGTCTTCTACTCAAAAATTCAAGTAAATACTTTTAACATCCTAAGGCACTTCAGTAATGTAGCAAAAAAAATTTATATACATAAAGTCATTTTTTGCGACATGACTCGTCCGTAAACTTTATCTACGTGAATGAGGTTAAAAGCGAAACAAAGGAAAGTTTGTTGAGCAACCATTACGTGTAAGTATGTCTAGTTATCGGAAGGAAATAGTTAACAAGCCCAGGAATGTGTTTTAGATGGTGTATGCTAATCAAACCGAAACAATGTTTGTTTGGCCGACACGTAATGCTTGCTTATTTCGCAATGCTTGTATATGTTATTCGTATGAGTTTCAAATTGTTCAGGTATTTAAGAAATTATGAAAGACCTTATGCGAAACAAAGTATAAAAAGTTACATGAACATGTACTCGCACTCCAACACAACAAACTACTTTGTTTTTATTATTAGATTTGGGAATACAATTTTAGTTTTGAGATACATATGTAGATGATAGAGCCCTGTTCCCAGGAAATTATAACCAAGGGGTCTTCAAATCTAGAGTAAATAGGTTTCTTCTAGGCAAGCGTGCTACATCTTAGACTAATAGTGGTGCATAACATCAGGCAGGCTATAGTCAAAGGTAAGCCTATTTAAAGTAAAAAAAAAACAGTGGTCATACAAGCATAGTATCTCTTGTACTATTCTTATACCTACTACTTAATGAAATGAAATAATTAACATAAAACTGCACAAAAAAGTAACAATTACAAATGACAAGCAACAAAAACCCACGCGTGTTAGATTCAGTCAACAACCTCCGAACACTTGTCTAATTCGATCCGTTCACAGTAGTATCGAAGAATCGCGTCGCGTCACTTCGTCTCCGCCAATTCGGCGTTGACTCGCCAACCTTGGTGTAACGAGGACGCAGAACCCGCGACCGCCAACTAGGTCAGCACGCATGCGCCGGACGCAGCCAATGAGCACCGCCCTCGGCCGGGACAATGAATGGCCCCCCACAGCACCAACCAACCCAGACCTCCCCTATCCTACACCTATTTATTGCGAAGCGTTGGATCGCTTCCCGCTCCCTATAGCACTAAAGGAGCTCTTTTGTTTGGTCTTAAGCAGCTGTTGAACAAATCTGTTGCCTCTTGCCTGCCCTTGCCCACTAGTTGCTAAGCAAACCTTTTGATTCGATTCCGCGGAGGCATTGATTAGGTGTTTGATGCTGAGAGATTGATAGAAGCTGCTAATGATTGCGTTGATTGACGACGACTGTCATTTTTGGGTTCGGATGTGGGCGCTTACATTTGAAGAAACGGTTTGGTTATTTCCGGCAAAAAATAAAAATGCTGTTTTTGTATTCCTTCTTTAGGTGACCAATTTGTTAGCAATATCGTTAAATTTTTATTTTCGTTACTAAAAATTTCAATTTTTCCGATGTTAAGGTATAAGTTAGTCAAAAAAAATTGAATACGAAACTAAGAGTGAACAAGTTTTACAATAAATAAAAATCTATGTTGCCGGGCCCGCATCCTTTAATGTTAAGGTAGGTAGCATAGAACCGGATTTTGGGTGCCAACGGTCACGATACCGTTTTTAAAATGCACCATGACGATATATTGCAAATTTGTGAAGCCTTTCTGATTTGAATAGCGTTGGAAATTGAGCGAGAATTTAAAAAGGCAAAGCCAAAGCTTTGAAAATAAAAGACGCTAAAACAAAGCATAATTCAAGCGAAACAAAAGGATCTGCGTTCATTTCCATAGCAATCGTAATAAATTTCATGCGCTCCAAATGCTGAGCTAACATTACTCCGCCCCAGAAACCTGCAGCGGCGACCTACTTCTGCCAAATAAATCTTCACTTGGTGAACGCTTAACTTCATCTTTGTATTTATGGTCTATGTTCTAAAATTTAAAGCAAAACAAAGAATAAACCTAAAAAGCGCATAAAACTAAAAATGAAACAAATTAAAATCGAAACAGAATTTAAAAAAAGATCCAACTCACCAAAAGGAAAACGAGAGATAAAACAAATCCAAATGGAAAAGTGATATTTAAAAATATTTTCTATTGTTTTTAAAAGCACACCAAAACTGATGTTATCACCACGAGAGACGATCTCGATCTGAAATGTTCTCTCACGGCGCATCGCTTGAAACTATTGGTGATGAAAATGATTAGTACGCCACTAATTGCACGGCAGCCTACATAGGTGGCGGTAATTGGCCCATTTACACATTTTGTTAGTTTGCCCTGCATAATTGCTGTACATATCGCCTCGGCTGGAACCGAACATGTGTCAGACGCTAGAAATTAGGAAATGAAACGATAATTACAAAAGGCAATTCCAATGTTTTAAATTGGGGCAACGATAGGCGAGCAATGCTAACTAACTATGCGTCATACAATTTAAATAGCGTGACTATACGAGATTCAACAGATTCTGTATCATCGCTGTGGTATCAAAACATTCGTGCTAATACAATTATCGCTCCGTAAAATTTTGAAATGATTGTGATAGTCAATTTACATATTTTTGATATTTCAAGTGTGATCCACAACCTTGGATCTACAGTCTTAATATTCCCAATATTCACGTTTAAAAGAAAACCATGAACCAGGGTCAAAGATTTTACTACAAGAACATTCACAAGTATAATAATACGTACATACATGATAGTGATTATTTAATACGTCTGGCTAACAAGTCAGGAACTGGTTATGAAGGCGTAATTTGTGTTGCTATTGAATATGTTTACAACGAGACAATAGGCAGGAGTTAGATCATTCACTGCGCTGTTTGTACAGATGTCTCGATGACGGACAGAAGCTATACGTGGCATTACAATTGATAGATGTAATAGATACTACTAGTACGTAGGTACTCGAGATATATTTCGATTTGATGATGTCAGATTGTTATGTATATACCCCGCCTACATATATAGATAGCCATATACATATACATGCATATACTTGTAATGGTACTCTGCTAATTGTCTATTTACTCTCTTTAACTAATTTGTTTTTCCGTTCAAAGTATAGTCATTAAGTTATTATTGTTTACCATTCCCACTGTCCCGAACCCTATAAATACTTCCAACATCCCTTTCCGCAGGCCAGTTCTATTCAGTTCCATTCCACATCATAGTCATATTTCTATTTCCAAGTATTAAATTTAAGTCTTAAGTTTTAAATTGTAATAAATAAGTGTGTTATCCTAATTAGTGTTTTTAAAAACCAACCTCTGCCGCCCGCTACGTAACAAATTGGCGCAGTCGGTAGGATTGGTCGCGAGTAAAAAGCGCGAAATAAGTCGACACTGAACGTCTTCCTCCGTTAGGATTAGACGGTTCCTACAGGGATTTAAATGGTGTCGCCGGGCCCGCTCGTGACTCTGCTGTTACTGTGGTAAGTGGCAGATAAGTTGCTCATTTCTCCTAGTTCCTATTCTTATTGCTCCAATTTTACCTTACCTATTCATTCTGCACTAGTATTTACCTTTAAAATGGCTGTCTCGACCACATCTACTAAATTCGAAAAACTAATTTACCTTATTCCTGAATTCGATACAAGTGACGCTTCCCAAGTTTATAAATTTATACGGTCATGTAATACAGTTTTCAAATTAGCAGACCCCACTGAGCACCAAATTTTGCTTACTTATGCCTTAAATAAGATTGTTGGAAGTTTTGCCGTAGATGTTCACTCAAGAAATCTCGAATCATGGGCTTCGTTACAAGCCTTTCTTATCCAAAAATTCTCAAATGTAAAGACTGTCGCTCACCTGACACTAGAGCTACAATCTATGTTCCAAAAGGAACAAGAGAGTGTGACGGACTACTATCATAGAGTTGACCTATCTCGCAGTAAAATAATAGAAAAACTACATGTAGAAGTCCAGGATTCTACATTAACTGGTAGAAAAGCGTGCATCGAAGAATTAGCATTGAACGTATTTGTCAATGGATTAAAAAGTGATTTAGGGAACTTTTTACGCACTCGGGAGTTTACTCAGCTCGCAGATGCCGGTAGATTCGCGATTCAAGAAGAGAAGATTAGGCTCATGAACGCAGCACGCCAATTTTATTATCAACCAAAACGAACACCACCGATTAGGACCAATAGCTCACGCTTTGGTGCCCCCGCGCCTCCAATTCAACCTCCAACTAATTCAGCCGTTCCTTCACATTCCGAAAAATTCTGCAACTACTGCAAGAATCGGGGTCATGTTATAGGAGAATGTAGGAAACGTGTGTATAATAACCAAAGATTTCAAAACCAAAACCAATTCCAAATCCCACCTAAAAACTTTAATCGTGCTCCTGTAAATAATTTAAACTCCCAGGCGGCTATCGGTCAGAGCTCTCCGATAGGAACCGCTTCAGGCTACTGCCAGTTGACGAGCTCGAACCTTCCACAGATAACCGAGTTAGAAACTATCCCGAAAATCGAAAATCTTCAATTAAACTAACAGCGCAGTCCCAAAAACCAACTCAAGTAAACGCAGTCCATTGCAAACAATTTAGTGATGCATCCACGCAAGTCAATGCTATATATCGTGCAGTACATAGGCGTGACGCTAGCACCCAAACTCACACTGAATCATGTCACACAGCCCACGAACAGGGTAACCAGCCCCAAACTCTCGGCTGTCAGACTTCACAATCTTCATTCACAGCCCACGAACAGGGTAACCAGCCCCAAACTCTCGGCTGTCAAACCTCCTCAGCAGTCCACGAACAGGGTATCCAGCCCCAAACTCTCGACTGTCAAAAGTCTAAATCTAAATCCAAACTCAAGTTCCAATCAAATAAATCAAAGTCTCAATCCAAATTTCATTCCAAATCAAAACCACGTGATATCAAAACCATTGCTATTTCAGCCCTCGATATTCCTCCTGAAGAACTTCTATACTGCAAATTCTACATCGACGACGAACCTTTAATCTTGCTAATTGATACAGGCGCTGCAATTTCCGTTATTCGCAAAGACAAGATAGGTAGCAGATACTTAAATACTTCTAATATTGTCTCTATCGTAGGCGTATCAAACTCTGACGATCCTATTACGAGTTCTGGCACGGTTGAAATCAAGCTCGAAAACCTCCGTAAACATCAATTTCATGTCGCAGACTTAAATATCAAGGCCGATGGTATTCTAGGCCTCGACTTCATGTCAAAATCCGGGATCAACATTTACACAGCTTCTAAAACAATGCGAGTCAATAACCGAAGTTATAAATTATTCAATCTTCAAGAACTGACAAACAAGACAAACAAACAAGATAGACAAGTCATAGGTCAGAGGACCGAAACTGTGATATCCTGTACAACGCATGATATCAGAGATGGTCCCGCTTTAATTGAAAAGCAAGTAATCGCTGACGGCTTAACAATTCCTAACGCTATAGTCAATGTCGTAAATAATACATTTCTTATCACTTGTGTTAACACCACAGATGAAGACAAAGAAATTCCCAAATTGACTATTCCAGCAACTCCATATAATGAGTTTTTAGATAATGATAACAGTTTCCAAATAAATGCGACAAACAAGATCATTAAGACAGACCGACGTGACGATGTTCATAATTTGATAAGACGACAACATTTAAATGAGGAAGAAAACAATTCTTTGAATAAGATAATAGATGACTATGCTGAAATCTTTTACTTAGAAGGCGACCCCTTAACTTTTACGAGCCATACTAAACACAAAATTCCAACCACTTCCGAAGGTCCGATTCAATCTAAAACTTATAGATTTCCTCAAGTTCATGAACAAGAAGTCAAGACTCAAGTTCAAAAATTACTAGATCAGAATATAATCAGGCCTAGTACTTCACCATGGACAAGCCCAATTTGGATTGTCCCTAAGAAAATCGACGCTTCTGGTAAACGTAAATGGCGTATGGTAGTCGACTATAGGAAACTAAACGATATCACTATCGGCGATAGTTATCCCTTGCCTAACATCAGTGACATTCTCGACAAACTAGGTCATTCCAAGTACTTCACGACCCTAGACTTAGCTTCTGGGTTCCATCAAATCGAATTAGATCCTAAAGATATTCCTAAAACTGCATTCAACACACCCTTCGGTCATTATGAATTTCTTAGAATGCCTTTTGGATTAAAAAACGCACCCGCCACTTTCCAACGCGCTATGGATAATATTCTTTACGGGCTTCAAGGTGAACGATGCTTTGTCTACCTTGACGATATTGTAGTTTTTGCCTCCAGCATTGAAGAACACGAACAGAAGCTAACCGAAGTTTTTCAGCGGTTAAAAGAACACGGTCTCAAAATTCAGCCCGACAAATGTGAATTCATGAGAAAAGAAGTAGCTTATTTAGGTCACATTATTTCTTCAGAAGGTGTTAAACCAAATCCTGAAAAAATCAAAGCTGTCCAAGATTTTCCAGTTCCGAAATCGTGTAAAGACATCAAGTCCTTTCTAGGCCTTGCAGGCTATTATCGAAGGTTCATTTCCAATTTCAGCAAACTAACAAAGCCTTTGACGAGTCTTCTGAAAAAGGACGTACCTTTTGTTTGGGGTACTAGTCAACAAGAAGCCTTCGATTCATGCAAACAAATTCTCACTAACGCTCCATTGCTGCAATATCCTGATTTCACTAAAGAGTTCATTCTAACAACAGACGCTTCAGTACATGCTATTGGTGCAATTTTATCCCAAGGCGAAGTAGGCGCAGATCTTCCCATAGCTTATGCTTCTCGAACGCTTAATAAAGCAGAGTCCAATTATTCAACGATAGAACGCGAGCTTCTAGCTATTGTGTGGGCAGTCAAACATTTTCGCCCATATCTCTTCGGAAGAAAATTTAAAATTGTAACTGATCATAAACCTCTCACTTGGCTATTTTCCGTCAAAGATCCAGGCAGTCGTCTCGTTCGATGGAGGTTAAAGTTAGAAGAGTTCGATTACGAAATTATTTATAAGGCAGGTAAAAACAACACAAACGCCGATGCTCTATCACGACCCCCAATCATGACCACGAAAACAATCGATTTAACAAAAGACGAGGACGATCCTAATAATGAATATCTACAAATTAATTACGAACACTTTCTACAGACTAAGCCTGACTTAAATTCATCCAATTTAAAAATTTCTCCTGATAATCTATTAGATGAACGACATAAAAATATTTTTGTACCAATTTCAGCGCGGTTAACAGATAAAAATGAAATTTTCAATGAAGCAATAAGTATGTGTTCCCAAGTAGAACCTTTCCTTGAAAAATCGAGAGATCTATACCAAGCCAATCTAGTAGTTTCAGACAAAAAACAGAATATAATATTTGGAGTAACGCGTCCCACACATTACGATCCATGGGACTCCGAAAGTTATTTCAAGGCTCTTCTTTCATGTTTACAAAAACATGATCTGAAAACTCTCTGCGTTCCTGAACTTAAAAACGACCCAACTTGTAAACTCGTAGGTAACCAGCAATTGGAAATTACAGGATACTTAGCAGATTGCTATGATTGCGAAATCACTATTTGTCAAAACAGAATAAAACACCCCGGTAAAGAAGAAATCCCTGGTATCTTAAAACTTTTTCATGACGAACCGCTTTCAGGACATAGAGGTATTGTAGAGACAACACGTAAAATCCGTGAAGAGTACTTCTGGAAAGGTATGTCAGATGACATTAAAGAATATATCGATAACTGTCTTATATGCCAACGTAATAAAATTCAAAGAAAAACTTATAAAGCGCCTATGGTTATTACATCTTCATCTGTAGAACCCTTTGAACGAGTAACCATAGACTTAGTTTCATATTCAGACACTACAGGAGATTCAAACAAGTACGTTTTAACTTTGCAAGATGATCTAACTAGATTTGTCCAAGCCTATCCCATTCCAGACAAACAAGCTACAACTATTGCTAAATCATTGCTTAATTTTTGCCAGCATTATGGTGTCCCCAAACGTTTTCACTCTGATCAAGGTGGCGAATTCATGAATAATACAATTAAAGAGCTTATGAAACTACTCGGAACTAAGCATACCTTCAGTACTGCATATCATCCTCAGACTAACGGTTCCTTAGAAAGGTTCCACGCAACTCTCCGTGATCATGTTAGGATGTACCATCAAAGAAATAAATGTAATTGGGATCAAATCATTCCTCTCGCTGTAATATGCCACAATACTTCCTTAAATCAGTCCACAGGCTACACGCCTCATGAACTTCTATTCGGTTACAAACCTCGACTTCTATACTCCTTAAAGGATAGTACGGATGAATACACGACACACGATTACTTACGCGACTTAAACAGTAGGTTGAAATTAGCACGCGAAATTGCAACTGAAAACGTTAAAGCCATGAAAGAAAAGGCAAAAGAAAGGTACGATCAGCACATCAAGAATATAGCAGACTTTAAAATAGGAGATAAAGTAATGTTACGTGTACCAAATCCGAATAATTTAGATAGTAAATGGGAAGGACCATATGACGTAATTAGGATAGGTTTTAACGAGAACTATATAATTAGGAAAGGTGGTAGGAATCTTTTAGTGCATGCAAATAGGTTACGTCCATATTAGCTATAAAATAATTAGACTAGATTGTAAGTAATAGGATTAGGGTAGCATATAAATTCTAAGTACTTAGTTTAATCCAATGCATGCGTATGCCTAACTTAGTTATTAGATTACTCATCTAGACTTATACATTTCGGGGTGTCCGCAGTGGCAAACCCTATCCTCTCCGAATCCAAAAATGATAATCCGCAAAATCTTAGCTTTTCTCAAAAATTTGATCAACTTATGCATGATCCCTATTTCAGTTTCATTTTCTGTTCAATTCTGAAGTTCATATTTTATCTCATGCTATACAAGCTCTATAAGGTCGCTAAATCATACTTTCCACAACATCAGTAAATTCGTTTCGTTTCTTTTCAGGTACTCCACAACTATGGTTGTCGGAGATACCATAGTGCAACCTTTACCTTCAAGATCCGGGTTATACTTTGAACCTGAAGGCGAAATCCTAATTTCAGAATCCAATTGGAAACTAATAATTTACAGAGATCTCGAACCACTATACTTGTCCCGTGACTCAATTCAAAGACTCAGTACAAATTATTTATCATTATTATCTCAAAAGCCAAAAACTTATGCACACTATACAACAAGTTCCTTTATTAAAGTTAATCTAGAGAAAATCAATTCCCGTCTTAACGAACTTAATTCATACAGTACGAAATCTTTAGTGCAAAAACGTAACAAGCGCGAGTTACTCGATGGTTTAGGCTCAGTTTTAAAATGGCTAATAGGTACTCCCGATGCTAAAGACGCTCAACATTACGAAAGATGTATTCAACTCCTAGAGAAAAGAGAATTAGAACAAACTGAAATCATGAAACAACAAATGCAAATAATTTCATCAACTGTAACTAACTTCAATGAAACTATTTTTAAGATATCCTATGACGAATACGTTCTGAATGAAAACCTGAATAAAATAAGCAAATATTTCAATGACACTAAAAGTATTCTATTTGACCTGAAAACATCTGAAGAATTATCTGCAATTTCAATCCAATTACTAGAGTCCGTCATGTCTCTTGAATCCGAACTGGACGACATTCTTACTTCCATACTTTTCGCAAAATCAGGCGCAATCCACCCGTCTATTATTTCTGTAGAACGACTCTACAGAGAACTTCTCTCTTCAGCACACATGCGCTCTGAAAACTTAATTCTCCCTGTCACCATGGCCAATATGCATAAAATATTAGATTCAGCCGTCCTAACTTCTTACATTTACATGAATAAATTAACTTATATTTTAGACTTCCCTCTAGTAAAGAACGATAAATTCACTCTGTATCACCTATACTCAATCCCTATTCCACATTCCAATCCCATCCTGTATTCCACGATCCTTCCTGAGCAAACTTATATTGCTACGAGCCCCACGTGACAGCAGTACATTTCAACGGACTCCATGGCGAAGTGCAAGATCATCGAACCAAGAAGATGGACATGCAACCTTCCAGTCTACAACTACCAAAGCCGACCAATATGCGAGATGGCGATCCTAGTCCACACGAGCCCATCACTTCCAGACACCTGCGAGACCACAACCTTCTCTGCACACATCAACATGTTCCAGCCACTGAACAATAATAGATGGATCTTCATACTCCAAAATGACACCGCTGCAGTCCTTCAATGTGGAGAAGACACAAAACACCTAACTCTCCGAGCAACGGGTATCTTATCCTTGCCCAAAGGTTGCAAGCTATTCTCAACCTTTACAACTCTCTCCGCTGCAGATGAAACTACAAAGAATATCACTCACCCTATCATTACAGTTCAAATCGACGACCTCTGCATCAACACTGAAGACTTACCTCAGACTCCTGAGATTATACCTATTAAAATAAACAACATCGGTCTAGACGACAACCTCAACATAATCAAAAATGAAATTCAAGAACAGTCTAAGAAGATCAAATCCTTTCAAAATGCTTCAATACTGGAGAGAAATTCTTCAAGGTTCTCCGTGGTAACCTGCGCGGTAGCAGTCACAATGCTCCTATACTTGATCTACAAAATCTACCGCTGTTGCCCCATGTTCAAACAAAATAGAAGACACAGACATCCAAACAACTGCATACAAATATTTAATAATTGCTTCACGAGAAAACGACATCAATCACAAGTCAACGTCCCGATGGCATCCCTGCACCCATCAACATCCGCGGTCACCGATGATGAAGACGAAGACTCCGACCATGGCAACTCCACGCGTCAAGAATCGGGCACCGCCCAATCCTTGTTCTAAGGGGGGAGGTGTTATGTATATACCCCGCCTACATATATAGATAGCCATATACATATACATGCATATACTTGTAATGGTACTCTGCTAATTGTCTATTTACTCTCTTTAACTAATTTGTTTTTCCGTTCAAAGTATAGTCATTAAGTTATTATTGTTTACCATTCCCACTGTCCCGAACCCTATAAATACTTCCAACATCCCTTTCCGCAGGCCAGTTCTATTCAGTTCCATTCCACATCATAGTCATATTTCTATTTCCAAGTATTAAATTTAAGTCTTAAGTTTTAAATTGTAATAAATAAGTGTGTTATCCTAATTAGTGTTTTTAAAAACCAACCTCTGCCGCCCGCTACGTAACAAGATGAGCTAGTTTTCAATAGCGTAGGAATTATAACGAGCGATGAATTGAAGATGGTAAATCTGATACTATTATAATGATTTTGACATTACTAAGAGATTAGTATTAAGAAGAGAGGCCTATGCTCATCAGTGGGCGATACCAGGCTGATGGTGATGATGCTAATGATAGGTACAGTTGTTAGTGGAAAAGAAGATAAATAGCAAAAAATATATAATTGAAGTCATGGTTTCCATTTATGTACTAAAAACGATGAGTAACACAGGAACCTTCGTCCGAGTGCTAATAAATGCCGACCCAGAAAGTTTGTTCAAACAACAACAATTAACTGGAACGCTTTGTTACTACTTTTAACGCCCGACACATAGAAACTATTGTCTATGAATCTATAGCATTTTATGGCTCTTGTTCATAAAACGTTTGTCAGAAAAAGACAAAGATTCGGTGATAGAAAGTTTTATTGGGGAACATTTGAGGAATTTCAGACATAAAACAGAGTTGGACAATCATAAAAATAAGATAAAAGAGGCTTGGAAAACACACATATCATTCTATGTTACATGAAAGATTTTGAATCTGGCTTAATCTTTTCGCATGAAACAATTGTGACCGTTAAGAATAAATATTATTTTTGAACATTATGATGCTTACCTAATCAATAACGATGCCGCGGACTCGGGCCAGGAAACTGCCCCGACTGCTCAGCTCGCCTCCTGAAATGAGTTACACACCATGCATTACTAAACAGAATTAATGGTTGCTAATGGCAGACAATTTAATTATCATATTTCAATGTTGCAGATTCCGCAGAAAGCTTCCACCGATGGAAACCGACCTTGTTCATCCTGCTTGATACGCGCCAAACTGGCGTTGACTTGACAGTCCCGCCAAACATGGCTGCCGTCGTGTGGGAAGCGGAAATACACGAATTGCCACGAGTCAGAAAGGATAGAACGGTCCCGGCGCGTGTGCAAAAAAGAGACAGACGACAGATCCTGGCAGTTGAAACTTTTAGACAGAGATAACGATATCCGATCTGACAAGGGTGTGAAGGAATAGGAGTAACGTCTAAACGGTTTTTAGGGTGGAGCTGTCTGGACTCTTGGCCCGGCGAGACGCGCAGATGGCAACAAAAAGGGAAGCCAGAACCAAATTTTTGGGAATAAATTGAACGACATTTTTGCCACATTGCTTCGGGCCCGCTCGTCTCGGGCCGGGGTCGCGTCCTAGGACCCAGGGAAGGAATGTGAGATGAATAGATTATCATAAATATAAGTCGAAAATTCAAACAACAAATATAATAAAATAATAATTATTAAATTTACTATAATGCAGTGTTTGTATGTAGGTATGAGTACAGTAAAAGAATAAACAAAAGTTTACGATCAAGTTGGTGCGGGGTTACTGACATGAGCTTTATGATAAACTTCCTGCGGAGTAATGTTCATTACGCATGTATTGCGCGTAATCAACAGGGTGCTGTCAAATCCATTTTTCCGGTTTCACTTAAAAGGCTATTATGGGATAATAATATGATGACGTATTGTGGGATTCTTAAAATAAACATAAACATGTACCAGGAAAGTTTAAAATGAAGCTTGATTTTGAAATTTCAATTTTATCTATGCTGTATCTTTATGTAATTTGACGAGAAATCGTTGTAATAAGTCTCAATTTTATTTATGTACTTTTATGTGGTTTAGTCTCATGATATATATTTCAAAGACTCTATCCTATACACGTCCCTAATCTAATCTCTGATTACTCAATATCAAATTAACCTGGTTTAAGTTTCCAGTATCATACAGATAGATTATAGCAACGGAAGCTGCCTCATCAAATGTTTGTTTTGAGATTACATCGTCTCAACGGAGATTAAGGCATGGGTATTGTTTGTCACCTGTTCTAGCTGATAAAATCATATTTGAACTAGATAAAGCGGCTTCTGTACGAAATATGGCAGGATAGATAACGCTCAAGGTAAGCTTATTACATCTTTAATCTTGTTATAATAAACCTTTGGATGAGCAACAGATACCAAGTAAAGTAATGGCTGGAAAATCATAAAATTATGATGAGGTGTTAAGAAAAAAAGATATGATATAAGCAAATGCGTGTAGAGATTTCAAAATACCTTGAAACGTGGTGGTTTTTGACATAGAAACAATATAAAATAAAATAACTTATGTGCTGCACAAAAATGAAAATGATGTTTCTGAGAACTTACATATAGAATACACATGCCCCGCTATAATAATACAAAGCACAAATAAATTACATAACACAGTAAAAAGTCGGAAGTTTCAATAATTGTGCGCAGGCGACAGGAAGCAATAAATCCAGAGCAACGGAATTAAAACACAATTTATTCTAAACCCATACAAAAAATCAAGAAATCGCATGAACTCAACGAATAAATATACAATACTGTATAATATGAAAGGACAGTAAAATTTAGTCATGATAAGTCAAACGTGAAAGACACGCAACATAGGATACTGAATTATTTATTTACGGGGCTGTTTATGAAGTTCGGGAAGTTTTAATGAAAATAACTTAGGTTAGGTAATATATTACATTAATTCTTATATAAGTTTGTCACGCAACTCCACCCTAGGGATAAATGCGTCCTCGACTCTGGCTTTGCAGTCCTTCAACTTAATGGTGAATATATTAGGCCTAGGAATTGAATTAAATTTTCTTCAGTTCATCAAAGAAAATAAACTAAGGATTATATTTTTCAAAAGGTCCGAATTTATTGGAAATATCATGTACCTAATTATTAAAGCGGGCTTTTAAATCAAGCTACGTCAAAAAAGCCACGCTAGGTGAGTAATAACACAATCTGTTAAAATATTCCGATCCAATAAACCCAAGGGCAAGCAAACTCATCCAAAAACCCCTTCCAAATTCTTTACGTCCGTTTTATTGCTTCTACCCTGATGGTTACTAAAGAATTGTATAGTACAGGTATACAGGTAGTTGCTCCTATTACGCACCCTGAATCTCTCTACGCGATTACCAAAGTCAGGATGACACGAGCAATGCAAGATCCGATGTTATAGTGCATTGAAGTGTCTTTGTTAAACCAACTGTAGACCTCAGACATGGCTTTTAATCTTTGATAATATGATGTGATTTCTAAGCCATATAAGAGTTACTAAAAGCAAATAGAAATCTGTTATCTGGAATGTACTGAACGGCATTTTTAAATTATTTTCTATCGAAAAACTTGACATGGGCTCATGAAATGGGTCCAAACAATTGTTGGTAAGCAAATAACTGTAAGTTATAAAATTAATTTAAATTAGTTGACACCAGAGATGGCCACCTACACTATCTCTAGTACTAGATACTCTGAAGAACGAAACCAGAGTAAAAATCAGCCAGGCAATGTGATATTCCATGACACAAAGTCGTAAATGCGACCGATTCTTATCACGTATGTACGGTGCCAGTTTGAGCGATTGAATGTTGTGTCATGTTTTTAGATCCGAAATATTGCGACATTGCTTCCTTTCCTCGACTCACTAGGACCTTTTGGAGATTTTTTTTCTCATTGAATGAGAATTGCCGAATCTGGCCACGAAAATCTTAAAAATAAAAAAAAATCTTAGAAACTCTGACATATCTTAACGACTCCCATATATTGACAAACGATCCTTTTTTATTTATGTATTTTAAAAACGTATGTTATGCATATAAACTCAAAAAAGTGGAATAAGAACCAATTTAGATGAAAATACAATAAACTAGAACATTCTAATTAGAGAGTTAGCACGTGAGGCAATTTCTGTAGGTAGTGTATGTACCTGCTAGCTGCAAAATTTAGAAAATTGCCGAAATAGCTTTTATGCTAAGTGTTGGTTAAATTACTTGGTTTTGTGAACACAATAAATTCTTTCAAGCATTTTTATGCATGTATGTATGCATAAGTATCAAAATTGATTATTTTAGTACTTGATTTAGATGTGTGTGTGTGTACCTATATTGTGTATTATATCAAGTTATCAACATAAATAATGATTATATTGTTGTTCTTATCTTTAAATGTAAGGATAAAAGCTTCAGTTAAGAAAAAAAATACAAGATAAAAGAAACCCCAAATAAACTCAAAAAACACCCCACCATCGACATGGCAGGAAACAGACTCCATAAATCGTCAAATTTTCACCGTAATGAAAACCGTCAGGAAGATAACGGTGTGTTTGTCAAGAGCTTGTAACGAGGAAAAGGGGACAGAAAGGTCGGCTCTGATATCGAACATTAGCATGCATAAAGGAGAAATCAGAATACTATCAACCCCTGGGTACCGCACATGCGTACTGCGAGCCCGAGTATCGACTTGCTTTGCTTCCTTACGCGCAGACTCCAGCCCGTAAATAATACAATAAAAATAATACAATCCCATTTCAATGCCTACTCGAGACAATTTTATTCGTAGTGGATGGAGCTAAGTGAAATGATGTCACTGGTGCAGAATAGGGTGAAATTAGTATGGGCTGCGAGGCGAAAGAAAAAAAATTAGGAAAGTACAGGATATAATAGTTTGGAGTAAGAATAGTTTAGTTTTGAGATAGGAGCTAGTTATTATATTTGTATAATTTCAGTACCTATGTAATAAAAAAACTTCTAAAAAAATGCGCTTTAGTTTTATTCTTAACCATAAAAATATGAGCTACATTTTAGCGTGCATCCAATCCTTTAGCGTATACTCAAAAACATAAGGCTGAGTTCAGATTGTACTGTAAATAAAAATTTAATACCACGTTACAAAATATTATTGGGGTTCAATAAATTTCCTAGTAAATTTCGTTTTTTATCTTTTTTTTTATAATGGCTTCAAAATAGAAATGTATAAATATGTTAATATTATGATATGAATTTATAGGTTGTTAAACACATAAATAAAAGGGAATCTTAGGATACATAACACAAAATATAAAAAAAACATTTCTTTAGAAAAAGACAAAAATGATCACAAAATACAAGACTTCCGAACTAAATACGAGTATTTTACGAGCTCAATATAATTGATGTTGTGACCTCGCTGCCAGCACCAAATGTACCAATATTGACAAGACGTCGAGATGTGAGCCAAAAATGGTCAGACCTTATTGATAGATTTAGAAACGATACTTGATGGACTTGTCTCAATGGAATACTGATGGAGAGGAATTATTCATAGGATTCGATTGTCATTGTAGAACGGAAAATATAAATAAATAAATATTCCGGGACATATCAGCGCCATCTAGCCCCACACTACTGTCGTGGGTACTAGATAACGGATATAATACTTATATACTTTTCTTTTGTAAATACATACTTACTTATTATACATACAAATGACCAGACTCAACACAAGTAATTATACATTTTTAAAGTACATAAAATACTTGTGTCATGCGAGAATCGAACCCGAGACCTCGAGATTAGTAGGCAGAGCCACTACCAACTAAGCTTAAGGCCAGTCATATTGTTGTAGTTTGTCATTATTTTTATTAATATAAAATAATTAAAACAGTTTCTTATATTGAATATATGTACTTTGATTTAATATGAATATAATAAGTCAAACTAAACTGGAAGAAGCCATCCGAAACACAGTTATTAACTAGTTTGGATGCCTTTGGTTTTCATACAATTTTATGCCATAAGTATAATGCAATATAAACGTATTATATTTGTTTATTATTTAAGTCTTTAATAAATTTTCATCAAAAATGTGTGTCAAATTTATTGTATTAAGTGTTTTCCCTTTATTTAAGATTTAATAAGACTGGAGTTATTTTTTTTTATATTAAACAACCTATACATGATCATATTCAATCAAATCTGCAAATGTTGGTAATTAAAAAATTTAACTTAATTTACATACTTAGATACATACATATTGCAATAAGTACATAAATACTTTTCTACATGTCAAAACAAGAACAAGACATATTTATATAAAGCTATGTATGTACATAGAGGAAGAGATAAATAACATGTCAAATTAATAGTAAAATATACAAGTAAGAGGTATAATAACTACTTATATGGTAAACATAAATACTACTTTGGCATCGGAATAAAATGGCTATATTTGTATTAAATAATAATTAGCTTGCCGCTTGTCCAATGTGAAGTAGCCCTTACCATAAACAGTACAAAACTGTTGTAAATATGTTTTTAAAACAAATGGTGGTTTTTGGGTGGAGAAGATTTTTACTAACAGTATAATGATATAATAATTACCTAGTGATTTTGTCTAAGAAAATTGGAATTAAGTAGGTACCTACCTATAAGTACATTTGAAATGTATGCTGTTTTTACATAGTTGTTTTTACATACATGGAAGTAGAACAATATATGAATAACGATAAGTAAATGACATGACATGTAATATGCTATTGTTCAAATATGTTATTCGATTAATATAAATACTTAAGTACACAATTTGAAGAGAAGTGAAATATACGAGCAGTAAAAAAACAAAATTATGTATAGGTTAGGGATCACTTCTTTAAAAAACAAATGAAATTCTACAAAACATTTCAAAAACGTTCCACAAACAATTCAAAGAATAACAAAATTTTACATTTGAAAAACAGAAATGGCGCTAGATTGCTTACCGTGCACCTCGGGGCGGCTGCGCCTAGCGACGGGCCACGGACGACAGCGCGCGACGTAACGCCCCTCCCTCCCACCTCACCCCACCCCCCGTCTTCCCTCCATAGATTTGCCTAGCTACTGCTACCCCTCGCTACCGGGTGGCGGAAAAACTAATATTTTTAATTGCCTTCAATTTAGATGCCAGTGTGATATTTTTAATTAGATAAGTTAAATAGGTTTAAGCAGTTTGTTATTTTAGAGAAGTTAAATATTGTGGAAATTTGGATGAGGATTGTTAATTTTGCTCTGCCCTAATGTCAAAAGTTTTTGGAAATAAGTTCACCCCAATATAAAAATTACAAACATTCGTAAAAAAAAACGACTTGGAAAAAAGATAGGTACCTACTCATAATATTTATTATACTAGTACTATAAATATCAGATACTCTTAAAGACATCAACTTATTTGAATAGTTGTAAGCATTATTTGACTAGTAAAACTATGTCAATTTACCAAAAATGTGTTCACCTCTTGAGTGAGACCGTTACAGAGCTGGTCACGTGACTTAACCGACGCTGCCTGACGTTTATAAAGGCAAGTCCATGTTACACTTCCGATACAATATCGACTACGTTTTATTTAAAGTGATATAGTATAAATGAAATTAAAAATGAGATATCAGCTAGTGGAAGCAGTTTTAGCTAATGGTCTAACCAGTAATAGTCTTAAGCTTTTTCAAAAAGATCTACAGTAAGTAGGTATATGTGCTCGATATCATCGATAAACATTATTGAGACGACATAATTTTTACAATAAATTTTAAAACGTTTTGATAAGGGCATGGATTGTATTAATGGTAAAAAAAGTATTTTTAAAACAATAAATACGATCTTTCACTATGCTTACATCTCTAGAAGTGTGGCATCCGCTGACACTACCAGCATCTACATCACGTACACACAAGCAGTCGACAACACACGTGTCAAAATAGCAGAACTTTCCACTATAGACTTGACTTTAGCATGTCGTCATCGCTCGTCCGGTCGACCATATGGCATCCCAACGTTGTCTATGACTCAATACATTTCGTATGTAATACTTTACTTATTGTCAAACGCAGTGAAGCACGCTAAATGTATTACGATTAGGTAATTTTACAAGAATCATCGCGTCGCGCGTCTGCACGAAACATATTCATACTCTTTGACATGTTGGACCTTATTTTTAAAGCGAGTGAGGCTATTTTGCAATGACTGTGTTTTGTTTTAATAACTAACTTACAAACGTTGTCGGCTGGTGAATTGTATTTGCTTATGCTAATTGCTAATGTATGTTAAATCGATTTCTCCTTAGCTTTTGTTTTAGCAATCAATTATTTTAGAATGAATACAGCTGGCTAATTTAATAAAAATAATGTTATTATAAGGAATTATAGAGATGAATAATGAAATAAGTCAAAATTAAGAATAATTAATTGAGAAGTAGGTACCTACCTAAGTAAGAAAATGATTAAGTAGGTAAGTAATCTATAATGAGAGAGATACCTAAAACGAAACACAAAAATATAATATCCAATCTTACAATAAATAAAGTAGATCCAAATATGAGTGCATCTTAAAGTGGCCCTTGTCAATCAAACACCGGATTATTTCGCTCGGACGCGGTGCGGCCAACCAATCCCGCGCCACCCCTCCCCTATTGGTGAATTTAAAAAAGGAATTTCAATTTAATCCGCTCCCCTTCGATTTGTCAGACAGCAGCTCTCACTAGCTTTATTTTATAATGTTCGATATTTGAATTTCTAACTTCTGTATTTCAAAATATTAAATTTTCTTTTAATCAAAATAAGGTTGAAAAGAACTACCTACTCAGGTAGAATTTTGCATAGATCTATGTTATAAAGCTAATTGTTATGCAATTATTGTTATTTGCTTCACAATTTCTTGCTACTTATGTTAATCATGCTAATTGTCGTTACCGCTGTAATATATCAACTAAGTTACATTCATTAATATTTGTAGGTGTTTTTTTTTATTAAAATTTTTGTGATTTTTTTCCTTTTATTGACTTATAATTCATCAAATTATCAATAAAATTTTTAATTGTTTATCTGTTTGATTTAATTACACTATTTACAAAATAATAATAACTAAATAAATAATAAATATTGTTACACTTCTGGTCAAAAATCTATCTATCTACATTAATAATTGTAGTAACTTAAATGCGCAAGTCCCAAATCGGCGCAAGCGCAGGAGACTGTTGGCGGCCATTTTATTGTTCTTTTTTCAAACAAACTTCGGTCGGGAATAAACCCATTGATACAGAGCAGGTATAAAATTCAGGGAGTTTTTGTTAAGATTTTGGAACGCAACTGACCGCTACCAGACTTTTGACTTTGAGGATTAGAAATTTAAATAAATTGGCTTAGAGATATTTTGTAGTTAAATATTTTGTGGATTATAACTTGTGACGCATACATAGTAAACAAAAGTATGATAAGATATTTATGGTATGGGATAGTTTTAGCTAAAGAATATTCTTATTGATAAACAAAACAACAAAATGATGATGTTTAGCCGTATTGACTTTTTGTACATAACCATTATAGATAGGAATTAAGTGGGATGGATAAGGATGTCTTTTCTAGTACTTTTCTTACAATAAAACTTTTAACGGTATACAAAATATAAATATTTTGTTATTTTTTTTTGTTTTACGAAAAGCATTTTTTTGTATACAAAAAAAATGCTTTTCGTCAAAATGTTATCACGAATTTTCTAAACCTACTGTTGAAAATCATTGTTAACTTTAAGTTCCAACTGCCCTTAAAATGTTACCAATGTGTTAACTACCAGTTACTCCATATTGTATTATATGTACAAATATGTATAATAAGTAAAATTGAAATTAATTACGAAAACCATTTGTTTCAGTAATAAAATATCATGAAAATTATGGCTATGTATTTGGAAATTCAGCAGATGGCTTAAGCAAAACTCTTCTGAGGCTGCGTGCTTATAAAGTTTGTTAAATAACACTTACCTAACCATTATCTTGGCTGCTCTTTTGTTTTGAAAAACCACTTCTATTTTTACCAAATAAATAATTATGTACAATCAAAGCTTTCGTTACGTTCGCCTCAAAACAGACGCGAAGCTCTCTGTTCGAAGTTGACATTTGACAAAAGCTTCGTTCGCCGCCAAGCTCGTAAAATTTAGCCATGCTGCTTTACTGACTCAATTTAGAACTAAAGCTTCAAAATAATGGTGACACAACGCCATCTAGTGGCGAGTAGAATAACGACGTGGTATTTATTTATCTTCATAGTCTTATAGGTTTACCTGCGTGATATAAGTTTATTTCATAAATTCAGATAGGAATTTGTTTCAGTACTATTACTCATACGTATAAAATTTCTGAAGAAAACAATATAAATGCTATTCAATTTTTTTGAACTTTAACGACCTCTTGCAGCAATTTACGGAACTAACTTTATACAGCGAGGTTTTAGCTTGTGCAATTCCGGATGGGTGGGAATAAAAAGGAAACTTAATGAGAGTGGAAACTTTAAGGCTCGTTTGTGTTATAGTTCACTTAACGTTGTGCAGATGTCACTATGTTAAATAAGCCGTATACAAGTTATAGCTCCCCAGACGATAATAATGTAGGTATGAGGCGAAATATTTGGTCGCGAGTATTCTTAATTCACTTACAAAAGTTCGTTTTGATGTCTAGATATTGAAAGGATATGCATTATAAAGAACATTTTAACAATTTAAATGAAATTGACTGTAGTGTAGTTCACAACGACAGTTTTTAATTAGTTTTGTTTTATTTCAGTGACGTAATTAGTATTAATCAGAACGAAAAACATATAAATCATTATTATCAAGTCGCAGCGTTTTGTGAGTATATATTATACTAGTGGGTGCTCGCGGTTTCGCTCGCATTGAGAATTAAAACTTGCATCCCCTATTTCACACCTTTAAAAGTGGCATTTCTAAAAATCCTTTCTTAGCGGATGCCTACGTTATAACATTTACCTCCAATTCAAATTTCAACCCGATCCGTCCAGCGGTTTAGGCTGTGCGTTGAAAGATCACTATATCAGTCAGTCAGTCAATCAGTCAGCCACCTTTGAGTTTTATATATTTAGATTTGTTCTTAGCGCTTAAACATCTGCGGTGTGTTTCACAATGAGTCGGATACGGATCCGATTCGATTGAGACGGAAATCAATTGGCACGGAAAGGATTTTTCCAAATCACAATGATTCCATACGAATCTTTTAACAAATTTATTCATCAGAAAAACCGGAACCGTTCCGTGAGCCAAAAGCTAGCGGATTCGTTTCCGACGATGATAAATTCGATTTTGTTTTTTCGTGATATTTAACCCGATTTACACATAATTATACATTGATTTATTTCTATTTATAATTATTCATATGAAATCTATAGTAAAAATGGTAAAATTAGCCTTAAAACTTATATTTTAAATTTCTACCATTGTATTTAATTTCTACCATTTTTACTACGAGCGGATCGGATCATATCCGACTCATTGTGAAACACCATGCAGAACTGATTTAGATGAAATTAGACATGGAAAGACAAATGCAAGTTGTAGTCAATACACGTTGCTTAACATCAGGCAAGTTGTAGTCAAGCATAAGCCTATTTCATGTTAAAAAAAAAAAAAAAATGCACTCCGTCACACTAAAAAAATGTTTCCTAAGTTTTATGTGATATGATGTACCTACCTACTTAATGTCATGCATTTTTTTACACACTGTCGTTATACAATAAATGATAATCAGAAGCCAGGAATAGTATACCTAATCGCACTTAAAATTCAATGACTCTTTTTTTTTTTTTTTTTTAACTTGAACGGGTTTGCACTTGACCATAGTTTACCTGATAGCAAGTAAGGCTATGGAGATGGAGCCTAAGATGGAGCGTGCTTACCCGATAAGAACTGATTCACTTTCGCTTTGAAGATCGCTGGATTATAGTGCGTGGGGAACAGAGAGCCAGGCAGGGAGTTCCACAACCTAGCGGTACGAACAATAAAGGTGGAAGCGTACCGTTTCGTGCGGGTCTTAGGAACTTCCACCATAAACCGGTGTCGTCCTGCCGTACCTCTACTCGTCCGGTGAAAGAAGGGTGCGGGCGGAATTAGTCCGTGCAATTCCGCGGCACACTCTCCGAAATGCAACCGATAGAAAACCGACAAACTGGCGACTTTGCGACGGTGTTCAAGACTTTGAAGTTTCGCTCGGCACAGTTTATTATTACCAATGATCTTCTCAAAGCAAAACTATACTCAAGACAGCAAAACGGAATCTTATCTCACCTGTCAAACCAACTTCATACAAGCATCGCGAAGCTCGCCCGATGAAAAATGGATTCTTACATTGAACGCACCTTAATGTAATGTATCTCTCAGTTCGATGTCCACAATCAGACGGACAGGACAACATTAATAATATTAGTCATTGTGAAGCACTTAGATATTATGTCCGAGCGTAGGGTTTGTGGGCAAAAGTGTTGATGCATCAGTGATGTTGTTTTATGAGGAAAAATTTAAATCTAACTCTTTCCACCATCTTATAAAAGCTATGTTGCAATAAGCATAATTCTTAATCTTGTATATAGCTTTCTATAAGACAAATAGAGGTCTTACAAATTTTCAGTACATAAAATAATATATATGAATAAATTAATGAAAATCATAGAATGACAACAATGTAAATTAAGGTAAACTTCGCCTGATACACATGTCAGAGCAACGAAAATCTGTTTGCAATTGCTTTTGATCAGGCGTTACAATTTTGCTTTGAAAGTTTCCAACTAAAGAATGTATTAATAATAGTCAAATTAATATTAGTTCACTAGGTTGGTAACACGTGAAATTACATGTCCTGGCTATTCTTCTAAATAATTATTGAATCGCTAAATCCAAATGAGATAATAAAATTTTAGGTACTTTTGTCTAAACACTTGCCAGGATACATTCATCTATCAATATCCTCTATATCTATAGCTTAGTCTATACAAGCAGTCTCCATTCATACGATCGCTCAGCCAAAACAGTACACGGTAACAGAATGATTTATAGGTCCAGCCTCCGATATTCGCGATCATAGACTAACTTACCTTAGACTCCTAGTCTCTAGACCTAGAGCATTTTTTTATTGGCGCCCGCTCATTGCTGTTACCAGGTTCTGTTAAATCTGTAATCCTATTTCTGTATTCCTATCATGTCCCCAATATGAGGACGAATTTCTGTTACTAAACAACGTTTAGTCGCGTCTTCCTGAATAAAATTAAGTTTAAGATTTTAGAATATTTAGTTTTAATTTTAGCAACGCCCTAATTCCCCTCTTAACAGGGTAAATGTAAATACATTTAAGTATGCTAATAAAGGAATTTGAATTTAATTATATTTAAATGTACCTATATTACCTGCTTGTTTTACATCTGTGATGTGCATTGTATATATTAGTTCCTGTAGTATTTAAATCCACGGTGCGTTCACAGTGTTCCACCAATCAGCATTAATATGCTTAGTAATAATTCAAATAAAAAAATGTGATCTGTTGTGCTGGTGCCTATGGAAACAATGTCTTCGCCAACAGATTAGTAAGTTGCATTGCTAGTGGTTTATTCATCTATTACCTATTTTCCTTCTTCTTATGGTGCTTCTCCAACTAGTGAAGGCTGGCAGTCAGCTCTGCATACTTTATTTTGTTCATTGCCAAGCAAAACAATATTCTGCAGCACTTCTGATCCCGGTCCATTCTCAAATGTTCTCGAACACTTCTTTCAGCTTCTTCTGCGACAGTCTCGTCTTCTCCCCGCATTTTTTCCCATCATTATAAGTTGCAAGAGTTCATATCTATTGTGTCTGAGCACATGACCCAAGTACGCAAGTTTGCGCTGTTTGACGGTCTGCAAAAGTTTGCATTTTTACCTATTACCGTTACCTTTTTTCCAGCAAAGTTAATTCAACCATTCTAGATTATGTGTAAAGTGACATCTACTGGTTGTGACGTCAGTATTCGCGACCTACAAACTAAACCTTCGCATTTTTGCCACTCCTTTGTTGTCACGTGGTGCCCCAGGTTTGGCTGTCACGTCACCAGATCCATTTATCATCACTCAATACGCTTGTGATGCTGGCTCCCAGAAATACGGCCCTAGAACTGATCTTTGCCTACTTTTTAAAACTGACGATACGAATAGAAAAAGTGTTGTAAATTTTGTTTATGGTGTAGAAAGTATGGTGGCGCCACTTGTAGTATACTCTTTCTTACCATTATACTGTTTTTTCTTATAATATATTATGATCTTTTTCTCGGACGTTGTCCAAGGCATTATAATCTTGGCGTACATATTCTAATCGACAATTATTTGGCCCACAAACCGCAATGGCGGTACATTTTACAATTGACGTGTTTGAAGAACGATTATACTGTTCTGACCAGGGAAATAAGAGGAGATGTATGTGTAATAAACTTTGGTAACATGCGTTTGCTTCTTTTGCATTGTTGCTTCTGATGAATGGTGTTGGTAACACCCGAAAAGAATACGTGTTCAATTTACATGAGTACCTAATAACCGGCTTATAATAAATAATTATGATAAATAACTTAAGATTTAGTATACCATATCCTGTTAATTCTAACATCATCTAACCAAAGCTCTGTGATTCTGGCGCCGGGCGCCTCCGTGGCGCTTCGACAGACTTTCACTACGAATGTATTCTATACATACATGTATGTACTATGTATACTATGAGTTGTAATTTATGTAGATTTTATTTGACTATAGAAGAGAAAAAATCATTAAATACAGAGCACACATAGAATTTAAATTGTATCTAATAAATATATACCTAGATGTTCAAATAATGTTTACATATAAATTAAAATCACTACCTTAAATCTAAGTTCAACCTGTCAGTAAAAAGTCACTAGGTACCTAAGTTAACTACTGAGAGATCATGTTTTTTTTAATAAAATACATCTTAATCATTTACTAGTTCATGCACAGTCATAATATACTTTATGTTAGTGAATATACAAAAAGGTTTTGGTGATAAATGAAACCGTCCATTACCATCATAATTTATTTTATCGTTTTCACCAATTTCTCAAATTTAATACACTTTAATATTACAATACAATAATTTAAATGATCAAGTAGCATACTTCACTAGAATCCTCATTTAAATTGGAATGAACGATTAACATTACTGTATTAGTAAAAAGAAATAACGTAACTAAAATATAGATACATTTTACAAAATCAAGAGAAGAAACTAATTAGGCCTCGTCCTATTGCACAGACAAATTTACAGTAAAAATAATAATTAAATAATGATTCAGTATAGGTAAAATTTTAACATGTCAATTACATCTTAGAATCTATTATTTACAAACAATAAATAAAAGTAACAAAATTAAACCAGTCAATGAAATGAAAGTAATATTGTTCTTAATATAATAATATGTGACATTAAGGAGGGAAAAGGTCAAAATCAGCGAACTGTTTCACTTAAGAATTAAATTTAACAAAATATCACAGCTGACCACGACAATTATAAAAAAGTGACAACATAAATTTAATAATATCGCCGCCAAAAATAGTGTAATTAACTGACAAATAAACAAATTCAGAACGCATGAAAGGAAACTTATTCATTTAAAATTTTAAGTACATTTTACAAAACGACATTAAAGATTTTAGAAATACGCAATAGAATTCACAAGAAATATGCGAATGGTATTTCATTTGTAATTTTAAACCCTTACAGTGTAGGTACATAATTAGAAATAACCTTATATACTGCATAGCTTGATAAATATATCTACTTTGTTATGTACAAACTAAGAACAGGAACATAATACAGTTCATAGGGAAGTATACTGATGAAATATATTAAAATTTTCATTAACTATTCTAAGGAGACAAAACTATTTACATTTTGAATACTATCTATTCACATAAACTTAATATTAATGAGCTTTTATCGTCTAATTAAGTTCACAGCGCTTTTTCAAGCAGTTTTCAAATTATAACTGGGTTTTTTTTTAGTTTAGCAAGAATACTTGTATTCATTGTCCTAACGATTCATGAGTTGTAATGTGCGCAACTGATGGTTCAATGTTTACAAAATATGTTAATGTTAATGAAAAAATAATTTTACTTCGAACTACATTATTTGTGTTATTTTTTCAGATAAATTTTCAGTATATTTTTTCAGATTTATGTTGATGGATCGTCAGAGAATACATTTCATTGCCTAGTGTTTTTCATAAGTATATTGACAAATGTGTTATTTTGAACTTGTTCCATTAATTACAGTTTCATGTTAAACGCCTACTTTATCCCTGTACGATTCCGAATTTGTCTCTTGCACAATCGCTACTGTATATTATTTTGATAATATGCGTTTATGTGTCTTTTCATGAATTTAGGTAAATTGTACATTTTCCAGTAAATTTTAAATTATGGTACAAACTAATAGTTCATGTCAAAATACAACTTATGACTAGGTAAAATTCTTTTCTACAATTAATTTTAACATCATTCTTATTCGAGGTGAAACTAATAAACGTACTTATTCGAATTCTGATAGTGTACATGTAACCAATCATTTATAGAACGTCTACAAGTACCCAAAACTATTAATTTTAATACTTCATATACATTTTCCGTGAAGTCTTCACACATCACACACAACCTATATCGTAATCGTGTTTCACAATCGAAGCACAAACACTTTAGTCTTGAACGTCACTCGTCACTCAACAACAATTCAACAAAATTTAACTAAAAGTTTGTTCCTCAAATTTTTCAAACAGCGAATAACTGACCAGTCTGGTTGCTGTATCACCCCGGGCACGCGGGTGTGCCGGGGTGCTACACACAACCCCGTGTTACACGGGCGACTGTCTACATTAAAGAATCAGTTATCCGCTGTTCGAAAAATTCCACTGATCCTATGCGGAGAGGTGCGCGAACTGACTCGGGTGAAGATCGAACTGGTAGGGGTGTCCGTACGGGTTCATGTGGTACGGCACGATGTTCATGGACGCCATCTTGTGCTCCTTCTTCCACTTCATGCGCCGGTTCTGGAACCAGATCTTGATCTGCCTCTCCGTGAGGCAGAGCGCGTGCGCGATCTCGATCCTCCGTCTCCGCGTCAGGTATCGGTTGAAGTGGAACTCCTTCTCCAGCTCGAGGGTCTGGTACCGCGTGTACGACGTCCTCTGACGCTTCGTCTCGCCGTTCGCATTCACCGTACCTGAAAGGATTAACACATAATTCGTGAGTAGCGTGTCAAAATAAATAATGAGCTGGCATATTCATTGCATAAGTTTGTTAAGTATTATTCTGGTCACAAAACGCGAGGCACGTTAATATTTAGAACTGAATGTCCGTTTGAGCGCCAATGAATAGTTGGCTCGATCGACTTCGTGGCTTGCCACGCTTGCTCGATTGTGATGTACTACTCGCGGCACCGCTCACGACCAGGTCTCTATTCAGAAACACAAATACTATTGTACAATTAAATTAAATTTATTTCTCGAAGCTGTCACATTTTTCTTAATTTATAGCTTGTTTTTAGATAGCGACACCTTTTCCAATGATTGTTTTGGCACAAACGTGTTCTTGTACGAAAGCAAGACGAGGGCCAAAACCAACTTTCGGCATGGTCGATGCTGCGATATCTATCAGCGCACGTGAGTGGAGTTGAGTTATTGGATATTATTTTAGCGTGTCAGTGTCGAGGCGTGACCGTTGATGGTTGTGAAAACATGTGCGGTTTGTAACGTGCGGCCGTACATCAACATGAAAGGAGGGAGCTGCGGGAAGGTAGGCATCTCTGGAGTCATGGGTTGCATGCCGCACCTGTCACGGCGTGTCGGCGGCCGGCCCACCGCTCGCCCGCTTGGAAGCCCGCCAGTGCGCCGTGATAGATACGCTCTTGTCTCAACTGTGTCTACCAAATTAAACTGTACCATTTGTTACGATTCTTTAAGCAGCCGGTTCCACTAATGAGCTGGACTCATCATTACCGCTGACCTGAACCGGCGTGATGAGACCTATGAATCAAATTGGATCATGCGCTGCACTAGGCTACGATTGCTAATACCCGGTATAAATTCTCCTAAAAGGTCGATCCCGTTATTCATTGAGATGTCAAAGCTCGTGTCGATAAAGATGTTTGATACTTTATAAATATTTGATAACGCGTAGTACAGAAGCGGACCTGCGGCAAAAACCCTACGAGATTGAGATGCTAGTGACAGCTTGATGCACAAACATCATACGGACGGCAATATATTAACATAATCCTTGTTCAGAAATGATACCAATGGGCATAATAATATAGGAGAATTTGAATTTCAAAATGGACACTCGCACATTCACAGTTCATGTTGATTAAGCGTTTACATCAATATTGTAATTTGGGTGTGATTGATATGATGATATATTCAGGAAGTGCACAGGCTGGGGCGGGCGCCGATGGCAATCTTTGCTTAGAGAACTAGAATAACTGGGAATAACTACTTTAGGTGTGCATCTGCAACCTTTGAGCACTTATTATTGTTCAGATTCAGATTCAGATGTCATTTATTCGCATGTAAAATGGGTACAGTAGATCTTAATTAATATAAAGTTTCACCATTACAACCTTACATAAGGTACGCAAATATAATATTTTTTCTTAAATTCATATAGAAGGTACTTGATTAAAATTCATTAAATATACTAATTTTACTTATAATTTTATTATTTTTCGTGGTAAACATGAAATCTACAAGCTGTTTTGTCCAGAAACTCCTTTACTGTATAAAAACTCTCACTGATCAACCACTTTTTCAACTCCGAGTAAAATTTGCGGTTGGGTAATTCTAGTAAATGATTAGGAATGGAATTGTAAATGAGAGGCGCCATGTAAATGCAGTTTTTTCGAAACAACTCTAACGAAGGCACCGGCATTTTAAGTTGCTCCTGAGTGACAAAACGATTGCTCAGGCTAGAATAGACAGGGAACAGAGATGAATTAGTCCGCACGAATTTAGCAATTTCAAGAATGTATATACACGGAACAGTTAAGAGACAACGAGACTTGAAAATAGGTTGGCAAGACTCAGCCCATTTCATTAGGAACATGGCCCTGACACATTTTTTCTGTGCTATAAAAACCTTTTTCACAGCGCTTGCATTCCCCCATGCTATGATACCGTACCGAATCACTGATACCACATAGGCGTGATATACGGATAGGACAGTATTTATAGGAGCACACCGTCGCAACCTCCTAAGTGCAAAAGAAAAACTGTGCAACCTATTCGTTAACATATCGATATGATTCTCCCACCTTAAATGGGCATCAATATTAATCCCTAAAAATTTTGTATAATCTACTTGTTCTAAAACGTGATCTCCATATTTTACGGTAATGTTATTTTTTGTACTCTGTAATGTCTGAAAATTAATAAGTTTAGTTTTGTTAAGATTTATTTTAAGTTTATTTATATCTAGCCAATGAATAATTTTTGAGAGGCAATTTTCAGTATCATTGATTAAATTTGGAATATTCTTACATTTTAGTATTATTGTAGTGTCATCTGCAAAAAGAATACTACTGTGTTCTATGCCGTTCGGGAGGTCGTTCACATAGATTAGGAATAGCAACGGTCCCAATATACTCCCCTGAGGGACACCATTGCAGATAACTCGTTCATTTGAGTCACAATCACTAACACAATTCGAGACTTTATCATATTGAGTGATGCGAGTTATCTGTTTTCGATCTTTCAGGTATGATTTGAACCATTCATGAGCCGGGCCTCTGACACCATATTTGTCTAGTTTTTTTAACAAAATCTCATGGTTTACGAAATCAAAGGCTTTGCTGAGATCTAAAAATAAACCACAGGTTTTTTTTTTATTATTAATATTATTTAGCACCAAGTCAAGTAGATTATAGATAGCGAGAGTTGTTGATCTACCTTTTCTAAACCCGTATTGTTGCTTGGCCAAAAGCCCATAGCTCTCTAGGTAAGAAAGAAGTCTTGTATAAACTATCCGCTCAAAGATTTTTGACAGAACTGGAACTAAAGATATGGGACGATAATTATCTTTTTCTGTTTTTGCCCCCTTTTTGAATAAAGGTTTTACAATTGAAATTTTTAATTTATCAGGCATACATCCCTGCTCTAATGAGAGGTTAATAATATAAGCAATCGGTTCGTTAATAAATTGACAAATATCTTTAAGTAGGGTAGTAGAAATATTGTCGTAACCTGTTGATTTCGTATTATTAAGATTTTTAATAATTTTGGATACTTCACGAGGTGTAGTAGGGCTCAAGTATATACTTTGCAATGCCGATGGAATTGAAGAGGTGACATTGCATGAAGATTGCAAATGAACCATACCTATCTGAGATGGTTCGCACGTTACATCTATAAAGAAATTATTGAAAGAGTTTGCAATATCGGTGCCATTACTAAGTGTGATTCCGTTGTCATTAATTGAATCTATATAGTGCCTAGGCTGGGACTTCCCCATCTCTGCGTTAACAATATTCCATGTAGCCTTGCATTGATTCTTGGATTTTGCTATATATTTTATGTTACTTAGTAAGTTGTTTTTATTGATGCATTTTTTTAACATATTAGAGTACGTCTTAAAAACATTTTTAGTTTCAGTTGAACTGTTCTGGTAGTATTTGTATCTAAGCTTACGTTTAGTTTTACAGCTGGTTCGGATACCCTTTGTTATTTTATGACGTTAATATTATTACCTATATTTTTTCTTCCATATTTTAATGTTATATTTTTTTATTAGCTTAAATATGGTGCAGGGTTAAGCATTCCTACATAAAGTAAAGATGGATATATATAGTTTTGCCAACAAGAAAGAAACAATACTATTGCACAAGGCTTCTATGCATTTGAAACATAGAAAGTCATTATAATTGTAATAATTAATTCTACCTTGTAAATTGAAGAAGTGTATACGTCAAATACATATAAAACTTTATAAAAATAATATGTTAAAAAATTTTCATTTTTTCATATTAGTGCCAGATAACAAAGTTTGAGGAATGCCTAAAAGCAAATGGAAGGCTTTACTAATTCAAATAAGTAACTGATCTTCGTTTTAGTTGCTAAAACACACCACCTACCTACTCATATAAAAAATAATGAAGACTGCTTATTATCATCGAGTTAGTTAAAAAATTACCTGCAGAAGGAAATGATAGATAAACTGTCAAGCTTCCTTTATTCACAGTAGGTAACTCTAGGTCACAGACCATTTATATTCTGTCTAGACATATTGCATGGTCGAATTTAAAACGAATGGCATCACATTACTTATGGATGAGACTTTTCAAATCTGAAATCTAAAATAGGCAATGTCTGGAACCAGGAGATGGATAAACGTGATCTTTTTTCGAAGTGATTCGTATTTTATAACAAGTTGAAACTTCATTTACCTACCTAAATGTAAAAAATGAATTGATTTTAAATATCATGTCTGGATGAGCCTCAGATCAGAAGTGATAGGTGCACAAGATAATACAATATGATATTATATTATACTAGTGGGTGCTCGCGGCTTCGCTCGCATTTGGAAGTAAAACTTGCATCCCCTATTTCACCCCTTTAAAAGTGGCATTTCCAAAAATCCTTTCTTAGCGGATGCCTACGTCATAACATCTATCTTCATTCCAAATTTCAGCCCAATCCGTCTAGTGGGCTGGGCTGTGCGTTGATAGAGCACTATATCAGTCGGTCAGTCAATCAGTCAGTCAGACACCTTTAAGTTGATGTATTAAATAACAGATCTGAAAATATCTTATTCAGAAGGTTGGATTTCAATAATTGCTCAAGTAACAAAAATGGCTCAAGTGATATTACCAAAATTCCGAAATAAAGCCAGGTATTCTTGTCTGAAATCTAGTACTCAGATTTATTATACAATTCCAATGTCGCAGCTTTATCAGATTCCAAGGTATCCAGGCTCCAGGTATATTTCCTACAAAAAAAGTAACGCTTCGGAAAAACCAATGTCATATAATATAATAATAATAATAAAATCCTTTATTTATGTACTACAGAGTGTATACGTACCACTAAAATAACTAAAACTTACATATAAAAACTGCAATATATGTGCTGCATTATGTTTAACTTAAGTGAAGCGTTTTTTTTGTGCGATTTACAGCAACTGTATAATAGAACAATTTTGTGATAGTATTTTAGATTTATTTAACATCGGTAAAATTAAAAAAATAATTTCTCCGTCTCCATTCCACCATCGAACAAGCAGGAAGTCAGCGGTGCGTTACCGGTTTATGGTGGAAGTTCCAAAGACTCGCACGAAGCGCTTTGCTTTTTCATAGTAAAGACAGCAAAACTAGAACTCTCTACCTGGAGCCCTGTTCCCAAAAAATTATAACCCATGGTTCTTCAAATATAGAGTAAATAGGTTTCTTCTAGGCAAGCGTGCTACATCTTAGACTATAGTGGTGCTTAACAATAGGCTGACTATAAATAGTCAAGCGTAAGCCTATTTCGCGATAAAAAAAACCTTTTAGATTGAATAAAAAATATACCTACTTTTCACTGCATATATTATTATTGATTACAAAAAATATTTGGGAAAATGTATGGCTAGCCAGAGTTTAAGAGTTTTATTTATCATCAGTATTTTTTAAGCGAGTAAAATTTCAGGATTTAATAACTAAAAAAGTTTGAAGTAAGTATAAAATATGAGCACTGCGGCGCCAGATCAAAAGACTTATCCAAAGTACGTCAGATTTCAAATGCAACACTAAAGTATACAGTAATCAATTATTGAAATCTTTCCATCAACACTCGGCTTAAATATCTACGTTGGTACAGAATACGGTAGCATAAAAATAAGTGATAAAACATCAAACAGAACAAGACTAATGATATCAAGATGAAAACCTATTACGTGAGTAATAAAAGTGTCTCATGCACTCATATAGGTTAATTTGTGGCCGAATATCTTTACAAAGTTTGTATTTCGGTAATCAGAAGGATTATTCGTGTATTAAATTGACATTTCAGTGTTTCTTAGTCATCAGCTTCAAAGATGTAAGTTTGGTTTTATTATATATGTTTTCTCTCGATTGACGTGGTTTTCTTTTGTTGTGTAAGTTCTTCATCAAATCTGTCCCCATTATAATAATAAAAAATGAATTTGAATAATAATAAAAAATGTAGTAAAATGTCTCATGTTGATTCTCATTAGGTACTATGTTTATAACCGCTTAGTAAAAGAAAGAAAGAAAGAAAAACATTTATTGTAGCAAATAATAAGCAAATAAGTCCAAGCAAGAAATATACGTAAGCATATACTTAAATAAGATACATATTTGCCACAATACAACCCCAACTCAGCATAATGCTGGCTGCATAGCAACCAGCGCTGGTCTTCCGTTGGGGTTGGTGGTGCTTATCAAACCAATAAAAATGAAGGACTCTCTAAAAAGGTTTTTTTTTTAATAAATTGGGTTTGTCTGTACTACACCAATCGTCTCGATGAATCAGGCTTAGATACATAAGCTTTGAACATCGTTCGTTTGTGCACTATTTGTAGAATTGGACAAACGAAGAATTACAAAACTTCAAGTACATGTAGGAAAATAATTTTAAAGTATTTCAGAAGTAAGTTTTAGTTCATAATAATGTAGCATTTTAAATGACCGTGCCTAATCAAGGTTACAGAGCTTAATCTCGTAAATCTAATTACATAACGCTACCTATAAACATTTCTTCACCAAATTAATCAGTCTGTATTGGTGAGTTATTTATGTTTAAACGCTTGTGTGTATTATTCATTCAGCCAATATAAATCTTTTTTTATTTATTCGTTTTTTAATTCGTGTTCTATGGGACATTTTCTCTGTTAACAAAGTGAAACGAAGTGACAAAAGATTATTTTTACAGATTAAATTTATTTTTAGACAAATCTCTGCTTTTATATTTCTATCTAACAAAAAACTTAGACTTTAAAAATTCTTGTTACAACATAGGTACGTAATATTTGGTTTTCATCAAACTTCAGGGCACCTCAATTGCTAGTTAATCATCATCATCAGCCAGTCATCCACTTCTGGACATACTTAGCCTAGCAACACCACACTAGCTACAGTTTTTTACTGACTTCAAAAAAGCGGGTTATCAATTATTCTGAAAGTTTTTTTTATTTCTTATAATATACAAACTGGATGGCTAGAGCAGCAGATCGCGAGTCATGGAATAGAAGAGGCCTATGTTCAGAAATGGACAACTCATTAGATTTCCATTTCTGAACATAAAAAGAAGAAGAAGAATATACAATATTCTTAAATACTTACCAATATTATTATAGGCTTGAAACATTTAATTTTCGTACTAAATATATCTTACCTAGTCAAACGCATCCCGTCAGGTGTATTACGTACGGGGTCAAACAGAAGCAGCAATATATTACGACAAGACAATATCCATCAACGTCTGCTAGGCGCTTGCACATTTTGAACGCTCTTTCCGAATGTATCAGGAATGTATTTATTGGAATAGGTAAAAAACCGTCGTTGCTATGAATTTCAGTAGCGGCTGTACCTACATACAGAATGGAGACTTTGAAAATCAAACTAAGATTTTTAGTAGGTACCCTCACTACCAATAGAATTAGTTTTTTTTTTGTTTAATCGTTTATTTGAAGAAGAACCGCACGAAAGGCTTATGGGATGATTTACCGATAGCAACACTATAAAATAAATCCGAGGAACACTAATTTACGTGTTATGTAACCCATAGCGTTCATAGGTAAATATCACATACCTACTAAAGTCATACTTGAGCGTAATGAAGGCACAAACATTTAAAATCACATTTACAAATTTACGCCTTTTTAAAATTATTGTAATGTGATAGATATAATATGAGATAATAAAGTACTTATAAAAAATAATTAATTTTAGTCACTCTGTTATTTTTTTGTTCTAGTGCTCTTACTGCGTTCTTTAGTCTAGTCTAGACTGAGACAGTCTTCCGCACCGCATATTTTTTCGAACAATGAATGAATAACATCTGCTCATATCTTAGTAGTCGGTGCATCGTCAAACAGGTCTGGTCATCTCATAATATTCAACTCAGGCGGGTACACCTATTAATCAATGTTGCTGGTGAATTTTTAGGGTTCTGTAGCTTGGAAGACAGAATGGAACTCTTGTGATACACCCGTTGGTTAATTTTATTTATTTTATGGGACGAAAATAGTATTTTTATCCCATAGTTTTTTTTAATATTAGGTGTATCAACATCAGCAATAAACATCATCATCTTCATTAGCCTGTTATCGCCCACTGCTGAGCATAGGCCTCTCTTCTAGTACGCCTCTCGTCCCGGTCCTGTGCATTTTGAATCCAGGTGCTCCGTGCTGTTTTTCCTATGTCAGCAATAAACAGATAACAATATGTTTTATACTGTTCTTAAATTAACTTTAAATACATTTAGATCCTTCACAGTTTTTTTGTATCCAATTAGTGTTGAGGTTTGTGAAATATTTTTATTCAATACAATCAAAGGAAAAATAAGAAAATGAAATTTTGTAAATGTATAACCAATTATAATTCATAAGACATTAAATAAAAATCTTTTCAAAAATTACGTTTACATAATTGAATCTCTCTTTGAGTCGTATTTCCTCATGACTGAGGGTCGTGACTCCCCCGCAGAATTTATTCGTTAGGGGAGTTTTCTTGGGCAGATACATCATGGTGGGCGCCCAGGTCCTTCCACGGAAGACACATGTTCGGATATTGTGGTCCTCAAACATGTCGGTTTCCTCACGATGTTTTCCTTCGCCGCTAAGCGAGTGCAAATCTACACATAACTTGAAAAATACAAGTCATTGGTGTAGGGCGGATTCGAACCAGGGTACGTCTGGATGAAAAGTAGACACTGGAACCGCTGAGCCACACTCGCTTAATACATAATTGAATAGAAATAGAAATTATAGGAAACTTCTACAAATCTAACTCTGGACAGGATTCAAGGCAATCTGTAGTCTTTGTATTTAAATAACATACATACAGAACCCTCGATGCGCAAGTCAAACTTGCACTTAGTTTTTATTGTTCGTGGTAGCGTACCTAGCCTGCTTTGAATATTTGTGGCATTTTATTGATAGAGAAATGAGTGATTGTGGTCTTTACTGAACAAGCGTTATCATAAATAGAGGAAACTAAATGTAAGGTCCCTTATTTTCTAGAATATTGTTTACTTAACTTACACTCTATAAAGTGGCATTCCATTTTGGGCGCTTCCGTGGGTCGGATGACACGTTAAATTGAAGTTCCCGGCTGTTTGCCTAGTACGGCAGTCGTTAAGCCATGTCAAAGGACCTTAGGGCGGTTTGAAAACTTTCGACACCAGAGTTAGCCACTCTCATTCGATAAGAAGAAAACTCTATGACTCCCGTTAGCTATAGATTTGCGCAATGTTTGTGTTTTCGACAAATGTAAGTTTACTTAGTTTATTAGATTTTATACGAATTACCTACCATGCCGTCAAATAATCAATGAATTATTTGGCATACCAAGTCTAAAACTGTTACCTTTTAAAAAGTTTCTACTATCTTTTGCCTTATCAAACCAAAGAAATTACTTCAACATATCTACACCTATCTGGCTAATATACATCTCTAGTATAACTTAAGTGCTTCTAGCCTTACTAGGCAAAGTTGCCATCACCGTTAAAGGCTACCAGCCCAGTTCCACTGGTATCTCGACCGGGCTATCACAGCTATATGTCTTGTCCCTCAGTAGCTCTTACGGAACTTTGATTAACTTTAACTTGACTTGAACACGGCTTTCTGGTTTAATGGAATCGCTCGAGAGATGTGCGATATTGAATTCGTGTATTGGTTTTGGTGAGTGTGGAGATAAGTTTGAAAGGCAACGGTAAAAGTTTAAGATACTTACTTGTGACCTGTAATGTACCCAATGGTTTTTTGGGCGGTGCATAAAGGTTTTGGTGATACTTACCTACACATTTTTTTGTTAATAATGTATTAATTTATGTTATAGATAAGCCAATTCAATAAGAAACTTAATGTATGCCATATTCAGAAGGAATAAAAATACTTATAAATAAATACAATGAACAGTTCAATAATAAAAAAAAGAGTTTTGTTATGAACTCTCATATACAGAATTTTAAATAACAGATAGGTATGTAATCGTATATATTTTAAATTCTGTAATCGTTAGTTTATTTTATCAAATAAACATCAGAGTAAAGTATTAAAATATTTCCTCATTCATCACGAATTTTTTGACAGACAGACACTATAACTTCCATGTACCAGTTAATCCGGGCTTAAAAATAAAACAAGACATTTTAGCCTATTTGTTTCTCCATTCTTAAGATGCCACACACGACTTGAACTCATGGTAGTGTTAGAGATGAATTATTGCGCTGAAATGTGCGCACACGCATGTTTCAAATTATATCATCAGCCAGCGCGAGATCGTGTTATGTTACTCCAAATGTCAGAGGCTCCTCGTCTACGTTAGTTATTATTTGGCTCGTTGCCTTACGAATATTAACTTGAACGTCTAAAAGGTCATACTGTATGGAGGAAATTAAATGAAATGTCTGTTTTTGCGAAGGTTTACTTTCAGATTTTGATACTAGATAAGACAGTCATCAAAGTACCTACATTCTGGTATGAGTACTTAACCACACATAAAAATAAGATAGGATGGATATAGTAATCAAAAGTTATCTTAGTCTCCGTTTCCGTAATTTATAGCTACAATGATGATAATTCGTTAAATAATTAGATAATTGTTATTTGACATAGTTGTTAAGCCATGTCCGAGGCCCTTAGGGCAGTTTGAATACTAAGACTCTAGTGTTGGACACTCTCATAACAAAATACTTACTTTATGGCAACAATATTACTTATTTGATGATGATGATGATAAAACATTGCGTTTTCACTATCTTAAATGTTATGTATAATGCAGTTAGTCATTGTAAACGATAGCCGTAAGATAGCGCCTCTAATAGAGCCTCCCGCGTCGCTACCTAGAGGGCAGATTCCAGCAATATGCATTTCACGTCCCTTTTCTTCTTTGAATTTGCTCAATACAAACGAAAGAGAGGCAACTCGAAATCACTGCGTAGAAGATAGATTCCCAGGAGCGTGTAAATGGATCAGGCATAGATGATATAGCCTACAGACACCTTGCTACGTGTTTATCAGCCACTCAAAATAGGTTTGTGGAAGACAAGTTGCGCGGCTGCATTACATTACTTCTTCTCATCCAATCAAAATTTAGTTTAATCACGCTTCCGTAACAACGCATCAATAAGTAGACAGGTTGCCTAGCCACATCACAAATGTTTTTTTAGAACCGACTACTCAATTTTCAGTACTGATAACCCAACTATCAGCATTCCGATACATATTGATTTATTTTTACAATATTTTAAGGGATATGACGCTGTGAAAAGACAAATTTATTTCACCACAAACGGCACTAATCGCTTATACTCGTTTTAATACAGGATATAAGATAGCCTATGTATCATAAAGGGTCTAATCTATCCATATCAAAGTCATTCCCAATTAATTAGAACGAAAGAAAAACATTTATTGTAGCAAATAATAAGTACAAGCAAGATATACATAAATATATACTCAAAACTACTTAAATAAAATACATATTTTAATTCATATTTAATTCAGCGGTTTGTGCGCGAAAAAGTAACAAATATAACACATACAAACTGTCGCTCATGTACGTTATCTATACTAATCTATACTAATATCATAAAGCTGAAGAGTTTGTTTGTTTGAACGCGCTAATCTCAGGAACTACTGGTGCGAATTGAAAAATTCTTTTTGTGTTAGATAGACCAGTTATCAAAAAAGGTTTTAGGCTATATAACATCACGCTGCAACTAATAGGAGCGCAGAAACAATAGAAAATGTGGAAAAAAAGGAAAAATTATTCATCTTTGAGGGCTTCCGTTGCATGCGCTGCAAAAACGGTTCAAGATATCAAAAAAATGTGTATAAAAGAATTATTTCTCTTGAAATAATCTTACAAAATGTCCGCAATAGTATATGTCTATGTTTTAAGGTTAACTCACTAGAACCGTTTTTCTGGTAATAACTATTCCACGCGGACAAAGTCGCGCGCATCAGCTAGTATATATATATATATATATATATAGTATATATATATAGATAGATAATGATGATGATGATGAGTGGTATAGTAAGGCGTCTATTGAATGTAAAGTCATTGAGATCAGATGATTGTTGGATCGGTTTGTGAAGATCACGAGCCGCATTAAAAGCGGATATCTCACGCTCGGCAATCGCGACGTGGAAATATTAAGGACACTAATATCTTGTACACATTTACATAACGCGTTATAAATCTGCGCGGGCGCAGGCAGTAATAAATTCTTGCTGGTGATTTTTAGAATGATTCTACCGGTAGCAGCCTGGAATCTATTAGAATCGCTTTTAGATTATAATTTGCTGCTTCATAGATTTATGGCTCAACCTGTGAGAGAATTTAAGTAAGCCTATCTATCACTTTACTGTTTTAAAGCTAGACTGTAAAGTTATGTACTGTGCACAACATTTTGAGTACTAATACGGTCATTGTAGCCTACATCGTCATTACAAATAAATGCGTTTGTTTAACATTTATCAGACGAAACATATTTTTAGTTTTTTTTAAATCGGTTTTCTTTCTTACATTTTAACTGAAACTCTGGAGAAATATGTAGTGTTTTTCCGCTGCGTCTGCAACAACAAACTTGATGGTTTTTAGGTGTGTTCAGGTGTGGCGGTGGTATATGGAGGAACACACCTAAAAACCATCAAGTTTGTTGTTTGATGTCGGTTAAAGAGCAGTCGCAGCGGAAAAACACTACATATTTCTCCAGAGTTTCAGTAACAATGGATTTCCGCAAAGTAACGCCTGATTCAATATCTTACATTTTAACTATTCAAGGTAATGATTTAGTGGTGAAATGGAACTAATACATTATCAAGTAAGTAAGCATATACCTTAAGATTAAAATACGGATCACAGAATACAACCTATCGGTACAATTTTAACGCGTGATAATCATTTATCATTGTTCAAAGACGCTTTTAGTTATGACTGTCAATAATTTGAATGAAACCACGTCAATATATCGTGGTTTTAAAATAACAAATGACAACTCTCACGTTATGGCGTTAACTGCATAACATTCACAAACATTGTCCCAACTGTAATTTATTACGATAGTTTCATATTGATAGCCATCGTTTCATACAGTTTGTCATTTGAATTTGGTGTGTACTCGAGTCGGCAGAACAATCGTATAGTATTAGGCTAATCGGAAATATTTGCAAATCTCATGTCATTTTTTTGTTCATTCTCTTGGTTAAATTTTACTTATGTGGGACTGACTGGTTATTATAGTCTATCAATTGTAACAGACATTTAAAGACTTTAAAGACCCTAATTTAAACTTCCACCTATTATATTTTCACCCAGGATATCTCATTATTGCCCTGGTAATAACTTTATGCTTCTGTTGTCTACACAATCTACTGGTACATAATCTACTCACTAAAGGTAAATACGTAGATACTATCTGTGAGTAATCGTTTATATATCTTAGCTCCGAAGAACCGGTATGCCTCCGGAGCCTGTTAAGGAAGTCACTACAAAACCTTGGTAGGTATGGCAATGTTACGTATGATTATTTCTGATTTATTGTCTTGTGTCCTGGTGAGCGAACATTACTCATAATTATGGACTTAAGCAAAAAGTGTCTTTTCTCTTTGCGAAGATATTAATCTTGCGTTTATCGAGAATGTTGGCTTAAGGACTGCATTGTTTCCGTTATCATATCGTTTGAAAGATTTCAATATTCTACAAGAATGATTGGCTAAGCCCACTCATCGAAGACTCATCACCAAACTCAATATAAAATAACGGAGTTAAGCAGAACCTCAGCTGCACTATAAACCTAGAACTGTCATGGTCGATGATAAACTGGCATAGCTGTTCTTTATCAAAACGAAAGCTAAAGGATGCTCGAGGTCACATGAAAGAGCGTGTAAATGTTACTAGTGATGTCCCGTTACATCCACTTCCTAAAATTGATCGCTGCACAATTACCGCAGACGCCGTGAGACCAGTAATAATTTAAAAAATATCGCCCAGTAAATGATGCCATAAATTAAATTTAATAATACGTACGCCCAACGCAGAGCCATCATGTGCGGAAAGCTAATTGAATATTAATTTCATAATAAATCTGGTCGAACGAGTTCAGAACTATCGCCTTTATTTATAACTTAACTTTGTAACGTTTGGCAAGAGGTGATCGTTAATAGTTTTAAATAGTTCTCGATTTATTGTTTGGCGGCGTCGTTTTATATCGAAGTCGTTTGTAGATTTAGTTTTTTTGATCGTCTCTAATGTTTCGAGCCACACCTCTGGCGGGGACCATTACGGACACCTTCCGTTTCAGCTAATTTATTACTTTTATCTCGGACAAGTCGCGGTCAGTGCGCACAAACACCGTCTCAGACAATAAGACAAATCGACCGATTACGAGACGTTACCTGCACGCGGGCGGTCCATGCAAATTTACACAAAACCTTTTCTCAAAAACAATGTCCCCATCACACGCTCCAGAAAGTAAGAGTATAATAGACACACGACAATAGACGCATTAGTAGATTAATTACTGCGACATTCTCCAGAAGAAAGCCTTTCAAATTCCCTTTCGCTGCACAATTGGTCACAATCCAAAAAAAACTGCACCAAATTTTGACCTTGGATTCGCAAATTTTTGCGCGGATGGTGATTTATTTCTTCTGGGTGGCTCTTTGTTGGGGCACAGCTTTAGTTTAGAGCATGTTGGTTTGCAAAGACCACTTGCGGTGTCGTGTCTCGGAGTAAAAACTAAAGGAACACATTGACAAACCAACAATAGGCCGTAATAATGAATGCATTAGTAACTAAACACTATTGTATGTACAAACAATGGTGGTGCGAATGTATAGATAGAGTATAAAGACCTCGGCGTGAGCGACGATGGATGCGTACCTACGCTCTAATGTGCCCGGAATAGAACATGATATCATAATATCTGCCTGGCAATTTGGCTATGATCGCGAGCAGCGAATGGAGCGACAAAACTGCATATAAATACCATAGACTAAACAGTAACCAGCGAGCCGATTATAAAAAGAAGCGGCGTTTATCAATTTCAAACATTAATCCGAGCCTAGATAAAGGCCACAACCCGGTATTGTCGAAAGAAATCTCCATACAAAACATTACTCTGGCGTGTTGAGGGATTTATGCGACGGGTAGAGGCCCGAGCTCCTCTATGCACTCTTTATTGTATATTATTGTAGTGACACCGACTAATTTGGTGGTCGACTGATGAGCCAACTGCGGGATAGAGATTGTTTTTGTTTTAGTAACTGTTTTACTTTATTAACTCTAAACGTGGCACGTATCGTCGGCGCCTACACGAGGCGCGGGCGCTCTGTATACAATCTCAATCAGCTGAGAAGCTGAACGCTTACTGAGAAAAATAGCGAAAATTCCAAGTAAATGTGTGAAACATAAAATTCGGCACTGAAGATCTTAAACTGGATGTTGGGTTAGTTAATCAAACCGTGCTTTTGAATTACATACACATTTTAAATGTCTGTTAGCTGCATATTTAAAATCGTACCAAACTCCTTAAAACCATGATTATTGCGGCCTAAACACCTATTTTCTTTCGCAGATCCCAGGGATCGAATCCAATTTATGCGAGCTTTTAATATTACATGTGGATTTATTTAATCCGCGACTTTGACTACATCCTGACATGATGACTTCTAACTTCATTCAAAATGAAACCGTATGCGTTTGGAATAGGGTTGAAAAACTGAGTGATTTAGGATCTGTCATGTTTGACAGCGCAGCCCTGCGCAGGCGCGTCGTTTCTCAAGCCACCGGACAGTAGAAACATGACGGTATGTTGAAGACGAAATTATTTAAAACTATGCTAGATGATATTTTGATAGCTCGCAATTAATTCATGTTGCTGTTTTGGTTGTATTAGACATGACGTTGAAACGTTTACATGGGGATATTTAGGTTGAGAAAACAATCGTAGTGAGCTAATGATGGATCAAAATACATTCCTATGATTTAATTTAATTAGATATAAATATAAATCACGCATTTTCGTTTTGCTATTTCAGTAACTTACACTATGAGTCAACAAAACCTCAAAAGTAATTATTGAAGCAGTTAATTTGTTCGCTATACGTTCTGCTTTTTCGAAGTGTAATCGAAAAACGAGACGATAAATTTCATTCATAAAACTGCCGATGATTCTCCAGTTTCCAACCGAATCATGAAAATAGCAGTTAAATTCGCTCAAATCTCCAACATTGTTTACAAACCGCGCAAATTTCTAATTGCATCACTAGATTCTCATAAACAAAACGTATTCATCATGACACGAAACGAGTGGCCGCAGATTGTCTGTGCAAAATAAATTAGAAAGCTAGTGGTAGCAGCACTTTTGAGACGTAGTAGAATAACTTATAGGAAAATATTTGTTCAGTTTTTATCCGTTCGCAAAGTTATCACGCCCAACTCTAGCGCCGTTCGACGTTTGAAAACAAACTGAAGTTTCAGAACGCTTGTCGGCACTCGTGCGCATGTCTTGATACTGTTTGTACATATTTTGACTGTTGAGATGGACGTGTAAACTATAGTCGGCATAGCTAGCTTTTGTTTTATAATAAGCGGTTCGGGAAATAGTTTGAACGTTTTGTAAGTGAATCTGAATGAATGTTTTCGTTGTCTATAGAAAACGATTTTGGGGAAAAGTCGAAAAGTGTACTTTGCTGAAGATCCTCAAAATATTGACACAATTGGATCAAAGTAAATCCGGCAATCAAACTTTTAAACTCAATTAGATATCTCTAACATAGTAGGTATCAGTTTATAACAAAACCGAATGCTTGTTATGAGGCTAGGTGGCGGTGTGTAAAGTCTAAGATTTTTTTTATCGAACTATGTATACATTTTTCGTTATACCTGTGGTTACGCTTCATATGTGTTAAAAAATAATAAAAAAACTAACGATGCATTTTCAATTAATAATTCCTTTAATCTAATTACACCCATCAAGTTATTTCCCCGGTGAAAGCAGCTGTCAAGAGGGTACAAAATAATTTTATTATTCGCATATTCATAGCTCGGAATACTGGTGAGTGTTGCCATAAAAAATGAATAATAAAGGCGTAATTATGAATTGAATGGCCATTAACAGCACCACCTAGAGTCCCCTGGGTTGCCAGATACATTAATCATGCCGTAATGATGTGTTTAGAACATTGGCGCTGGTGTTACGAATGTGGGTGATACGAGGCGATTACTTAATGCATCATTTTTAAAATTGTAGGGTATTGTGCCGTTTCAAATGATATTGATTTTGTTTGGAACTGAGACTATTTTGTGTTGTAATTTTCGGTTATCATTTTGTAAGATATTTCATGGCATAGAAAAATATGTGTAGCTTGAAGTAAATGAATTTGAAACAAAGAGGGCTAATTAATACGTAGATTTCCATAATAATATTTATAATAGAATATGTGTAGGTACTTACTCATAATTTAATAAAATTATAGAGAATAAAACTATTTTAGTCGTTATTTTATAAATGTAATATGTATTCTCTGTATGTAGTTAATTCTTTAAAAGATCAAAAACAAATAAAAAATCTTTTAAATTTAATGATAAGCCCAATATAAATCTAAAAAGGCTCCAACCACAATCAAATCCAGGAGCCCTAATACCGGTTTAACCTCTCAGCTTCAGTTCAACCAACCAACCTATATCTACATACCTGCATATATCTACCAAAGCGATATAAATCCCAAGAGTATACCTACCTACAAGAGAGGTCCAGAGCTTCCTATAAACGTAGTATTATATATGCTATAGGTATGCAAGTATGCACAAATGCATTGACCACGCCCAGCTCTGCTGAATAATAATTAACCAATTACGGAGTGACAAGCCATCGCCGCCATTTTAATTGGTTCTCCATTCGCGGCGGCGATGTAGTAAATCTGATAGCACCTTATCGAGTTGTTGGAATCGATTGTAGAAGTAAGTATTTGTGTATCTGTGTGATTGGTCTGTTAGAAGACTAGTTGGAGAGCAACATAATATAGGTAGTAAGTTTAAAAAAATATGTTGAAAAGAAACCTCATATGAAGATCATAACAAGTATGTAAGTACATAATATCTTTTAATTCTTATAGTTTTTGAAACATTTATGTCGCAAATACAAATATTACTAATATAATACCTAGATACTTGTCTCTATACTAATAAAGTTTCTATGTAGATTATTGTATTATTGCTTATTCCAAAGGCTCTCGATTCTAATAAACACTATGTACTTTCTTAAAGAAAACCTGTATACTTTCCACATTTTCTTCAAGCAACCAATTTTTTTCCATCTATTTCTTAATTCCTCCAAAAATTCTTTCATCCCCTCCCTAAAAGCTAGTGTTCCCCAGCCTAGTGTTGTGCCGACACGTATTGTATAAACATTCCGACAGCGGGTCAAGACATGTCTCCAGTCGACCGACAGGGGTTGACGTGTTCACTTCATTACTTACACCGATCAATGGCTGACGGATGGAGTTCTGAGGGTAGCAGAAGGAAAGTTCTAATTTTGAAATTCGCAATTTAAACTTATTTGATCTTTTTTGTATATTTTTGGGCTATATTTATGCTACATTCTCAAAAATAACTAAATAAAAAATAAATATTTCAGGACATATTATCACACAGCGCCATCTAGCCCCATACTAAGCTTACGCTTGTGTCGTGTGTACTAGATAACGGATATAATACATATGCTTATACTTTTTTTAAAAAATACATCCCTACTTATTATACATAGAAACGACTAGACTCAACACAAGTAATTACAAATTTAAATATACATAATTACTTGTGTTATGCGGGAATCGAACCCGCACCCCTAGATTAGAAAGCAGAGCCACTACCAACTAAGCTAACACAAAAGCAAAACATCTAAGATAGAGTTAATTACTGGAAAAAAATGATTTTATTTATCCACCATCTGTAAAACTTATAAATAACAGGTACATGATATCGTAATAACATTACTCAAATCAACTTAGTCGAAGCAGCTAAGCAACGAAGTCATATAGGCGAGGCACCTATTCCCACAGTAAGGCAGGCGCGTCCACAGAGGAAACAAAACTGACAGTTATAAATGGATATGGAAAAAATATTGTTGCGTTTTCCTTCCCCAGCTTTTAAAGCGCAATAAACTGTGAGCAATTAAAACGCCAATAGCAGATTGATGGATTGATTAATTGGTGAAAACCTTAGTTTTCCATGTTTTCTTTACTATGTATGTATATGTGACTTTTGATTCAAGACTTTTTTGCTGCAATCTTAAATCAGATATTGTATCATTTTATACGAAAAATATTTATGAATAGAGTAAAAAGTTTTTTGTATTACCCTACATACGCGTAACATGCGCAATACTAATTAAAAAAAACTATGAGATAATTTTTGTGATACTTTTGGTATAAGATACCACTAGTGTCACTAAAAGTGCATCTCTATAGTAACGACGGTATAGTAACAAAGATGATTAATTCACAAAAAGTATCAGTGCATATAAAACGAGCCTAAAAATTGCAAATTCATTACGTATAGAGTATAAACACGTCTAAAAAAAAGCATAAATTCGCAACAGTTTAACAAGCCATCGATAACAAACATGCTTAACCCGGCAAACACTGCTAAGACCTATTTAAGCGTGCCGTGTCCGCTTGCAAAGGTCATAGCACCGTTGGGGCTAGACTAACCGACTAGTTAATTTTTAATCCCTTCCCTACAAAGCTTGTTTCCAATCTTAGTGCATCGTACAATAATCTACCACTTAAAACCTACAAATTTGAACCTTATTTCAATAAAATCAAGAGCTTCTTAATGCTCCAAACTGTGGTGTCCAAAGATTGTATGTAGCAATTTAGCTGTTTATATAAAATTCAATTTAATACTTCCGAAGCCTGTTTCTAGTGCAATGATCCGGGTAACTCGCTTGTTATACGATGTTATCGAAATTAAACTACTTAAACCAGAATTTGAGTTACATTTTCAACCCTATTTGGTCGAATAAATTGACTCAGATTTTATCCAAGTTTCTTGACCAATTTCAAGTAATTTTATCAAAATGAGACCAAAACAAAGAGTTTCAAACCAAGTTTGGTCTTGAGTCCTTTCAGACCAAAATTATTCAAAACTATTCTCGCAGACGGACGTCCGTAAACTTCTAATGATTTTTCTGCAACGGTATTGGAAAATTCACTTCAGAGTGGCTATTGGAAATGAGGCTCTAGTACATTGATTTAAGAATACACTTTTGTTTGATTAAATTGTGAACTTAGATTATTTTAGCATTGATAATGTTGGTAAAGGCGTCTTCAGACTATTTAAATTCCAGTACGGTTCGTTGCTTCGATGGTTGATACGGAGCCGTTAATTTCAGGCAAAATTAGGGATACTATCGATTTTATACGTTGTTGGAATATTAGTAAGTAAGTTAAACAGTCGATTTTAACAGCGTTATTTGAAAAAAAAAATCTTCTGTATAACATACCGTGACATAGAATGAGATTGAAAAAAAAACATAGGAGATAAAAAAAAAAAAAATTCGTCCACACATCTTTTACAATTGTGATTGTTGTCCTGATTACTAACAATGAAATAAAATTCCAATACCTTGGCATCGTTATGTGTATACAGAGTATTTATCGTTTACTCTGATCATGTAATGGACCACTTTTCTCAGTTTAACAATGACTGCTTGAGGCTAGGGATATTGAATTAAAGCAAGTAAGTAAATCTGAAATAATATTGTAAAATTTAATACAATCTGAACACTTTACCACGATGTTTTATTATTTAATATTACTACATAATCAAAAAAGTTACAGAAATCTTTTTATCATCTGCAACAATGACCTTTAAAAACACTTGCAATTAAACACTCCGACACATTAGAAGCTGTTGAGCGATTTAAATGCAACTAATTAAAACAACGCCGAATACAAATAGAACGCGAATCGTCTTACGATGTCGCTTGAAACAATGTATGAGGAGAAAGAATTGCAAATAGACTAGACCAAGACCGAGCCAGATGAAAGAGGTACATAGAGCTGGCTTGTAGTGCATTCCAGGTACGTCCACTAAATCAAACTGAATTACGCATCCAATGAAAGCTTGCGCCGTACTCGCCGTACAGCCGACGACAGATGTTATGACAGCCAAGATATTAATAATTGTGACGTCGCCCTGTCGCTACACAGCCCGTCCTTCCGCTTCCACGTCATTAATAAAATGAGCAATAGTCGAAATATTTATCAATGGCATAATCGATACAGAAACAATTATAACCACATCCATCAAAATTCTAAGCTCTTCGGACTTTTGAATTCTAAAACAAACACAACCGATACTAAACTCTACTGACCAACACAATAGGGTATCAAATCACTTGAAAATGGGTTTTGTAATGGATCAAGATACAATGAAGCGTAATTGATTGGGTATACGGTGTAAATTGCTTTGACGATTGCCAATGAAGTTCAGAGGTACCGAGCAACATTAAAATTCTTATCTGTGGACTGTCACACAGTGAGAACGTCAAAGTTCGAAGTGAAGAACGCATTATAATTAATAGTCGATGATACGCGAGCATCGTAAACAAAAGCGGTGATAAATGGATTAAAGTCTGATACTAGATAGGAAGAATTGTGGGTTGTAAATCGTGATTTCGTAAGCGGTGGTCAGCTTTTTGACGTTTGAAATGGTGTGGCGTTACACTGACATGCAAGGAAAGAAAGTTCGTTCAATTGTTGATGCTAAGTGGTTTATCTGATACTGTTTTAGTAGTCTTGTTACCTTTTTATGTGACTTGAACTACGTGCTTAATATTTGTGAGTAACTATTTGTAACATCATTTTACTTTTATGTAAACAATGTTAGCGAAAAATTATAACTAGATCAGATTAATCGTTTAATTATGATAAAATAATGTGGTACATATTTTACTCACAGAAAAGCAAATATCACTCTAAACTAAAGATGAAATTATTTATAGGCTTCTTGTGCATATAATGATTTCACTCCTGTGAGACACGTAGTCATTTGAATTAATTGTCTTTAAATATTTAATGATTTTTGTGTATCCTTGTAATTTTGAAAATCTTTAAATATTTGTGTCAGTTCCATTAATGTAACATAACGGTGTCATAGCAGTCTGTACAAGCTATGATTTCTGTCAGATAATACTTCAATACATTTAGGCAAGACGCTTACAAAACCTATCATTAGATGTCGATTTAGGCTTTCGTGGTTATCCATTACGTTTGACAACAATTTGTAATGCCTTTTAATTTTGAATTGGACTGCTCCGTTAGCTTAGTTGGTAGTGACTCTGCCTTCTAATCTAGGGGTGCGGGTTCGATTCCCGCATAACACAAGTAATTATGAATATTGAAATTTGTAATTACTTGTGTTGAGTCTGGTCGTTTCTATGTATAATAAGTATGTATTTACAAAAGAAAACTATATATGTATTATATCCGTTATCTAGTACCCATGATACAAGCGTAAGCTTAGTATGGGGCTAGATGGCGCTGTGTGATATGTCCTGAAATATTTATTTATTTATTTATTTATTTAATTATAGTTACATGCCTATTATTTTCTAGATCATATTTTATACAAAAAGCAAGCATAATTTGTTTAACTATTGTTTTATTTTTGTAAGTGTTTCATCATAACATTTTAAACTAGAAATCGGCAGTTACGACTTTACTGTAAAGCTGATATAGGCCTACCAAGATAATATAAAAAAATGTTTACATTTTGTTTTTCGTAATTTAAATACCAAAGCAGTTTTATCTCTAAAACATCTCGGTTACAAAAATATATTATGTATTTTAAATTAATTAATTAAATACCTACTCCTCTCCAAAAATCTCTTTAAAAAGCCCGAGTCACCGCTCTTACGCCACTTTACATACAAAATTACCGATTATACCTACGACCATAACTCGCCTCCAAAATGGCCCCGACACGTGTGGTTCCGAAATCAAATTAAAACCGTGTTTGATAACATCGTGTGGCGGTTATGGAAATTTATGACTATATTACCTGCGCTGGCGCAAGTCTACCGACAACAATGATATTATAAATTAAAGACACCTAATTGGCTGCTGAACTCTATCTGCAAAATTTACACGTGTCACTAAACATACAAACGTTTACAACTCCTGAGATTTCATCTAACCATTATGTACTTCTGGACAAGACTGGCACATTTTAGACTTTAGTAAAAAAACTAAACTAAAAAACAAATCCTGGTGAAGTTAGATAGATAGATAGATTAACGCTTGAATCGACACTCAAATAAAATAGAACACAACAAAAACAAAAAAAAAATTAAATCTTATGCCACAAATGGCGGCCTTATCGCTAAAAACGATCTCTTCCAGGCAACCGTAGGATGGAGAGGAAATCATGAAAAAAAACAATAGACGGGGGGTGTACAATAAAGAACACATTAAATTTAACTAAATACTAAAACGTTATTAATTTACACTTAAACAAATAATAATCAACTACTGAAACCCATACATAATGTACATTATTGTATACTTCGGAATAATTAGAAATTAAGTAAACTACTGTGTACTAATACAACACAAATTACTTACGTGAAGTTACGAGTATCAATCAACCGCATATTTACAGCGCTTGTTATAATACCAAACGATTCATAACCCTAGTCAGAAATTCTAAGGTCAGTTTGGGTGCGATCTAAAAGATAGTTCGTACTGTCTAACTTAACTAGTTAAATCAGGTATTTTTTTGCATTACTTGAGATAAATTTGTAAATGTAATGTATTACATATATGACGTAAAATCGGCGTATGTATTTTTCGTATTAATGAGGTGTTTATTAGGCCTGATGTCATCGGCCGACAAAAACCGGAGTCGGACTGCGCTGCAATTATTTATGGAGTCCGCGAATGATTATAGTTTACGAGCTCCTCTGGAGCCGCCTCTGGCTTTCGAGGATAGTAGTGCCTAGCTAATGTGCTGCAAAATTGTTGCAGCTACCTTTTGTTTTTGGTGCATCTTGTCGAGTTTAATGCTATGTACTTGCTTTAGAGTGCAAACTCTGGTAGCGATTTTTTTTTGCGATTAAGTAAAAGCTCACAGATTAAGTTTGATGCTCTTGTTTTGTTCAAAATGTAATCATAACCATACTCTACAGTCTACAGTCATCATCATCATCATCAGCCTATCTTATATTCGTCCACTGTTGGACATAGGCCTCTCCCAATGATTGGCACACTGCACGGTCTCCTGCTTTACGCATCCAGTGCTTCCCAGCCACCTTCCTCAGGTCGTCGCTCCATCTGGCCAATTGGCTTCCCACATTACGTGTACCGACACGCGGTCTCCACTCTAGGACACACAGTCTACAGTGGCTTGCTTCTGTGGTCAAATCAATTGTCAAGGAGTTTCCAAATGCTGTGTAGCTGCGGTTTTAGTGGGACTCGTTTTAAGACATATACTAAAAGCAACACCAGTTAATTCTATATTGCAAAACTTACAGGATATGACGCATTTGATATAACGACTATAAAGCCGCGCTCCGTGCCAGAGACTCAAATTTTAATAGGTAAAGAGTTTCTCGTAAAAAATATTTAATCGCCGAGTAAAACCAAAGAGCGGTAGAAAAAATGCGTTGAACGCAAAAGAAAAAGAAATAAATCAGTTGGATGACAATTTAAAGTGGTTAACCCACTAACTGTGACCATTTTAGATGCTTTGATCAGATCTTGTAGAATCACAACCTGTTGTTTCTCTACATATTTTATGAACCTTATTCAACAAATAATAAGGTCTCATTTCTTTCACCCCACTTGTTATTTAGTGGGTGTTTGCACAACAGTTTTAGAGATTTATGTTTTTATTTAGAATTTAATGGTGTGCGAGCATTCGATTTTATTTTAATTTTACGCATTAATGATGTTTAAAAAAATATTAATGCGAAATAAAATGCCCGCGTGGGATTAATTACATTAATTAGCATGTGTGAAACATTAGCTGTATAAATAGAAGAATGGAAGGTAAAAATAATGTTTTATTGTTTTTATGAGCCGAATATAGAAAGATTTAGTTTTCTCTTCTAATTTCACAGAGATTTGTTAAATTTTTACTAAATTTAGTTATTAAAACTAATTATGACAAAACATATTCTACTTAATAATGAGCAATCTCAGTTGCACAATTTCGAGATGTTAAACTTGTAAGTTAAAATAAATGCATATTAATTCCAACAATATTATTTGAACTATTTCAAATTAAGTTATTTAAATATTTTTTCATTGATCTACACCTCAAAAGATACAAGTTTTTACTATATTTCCACTATGCATTTATTTTGTTGAATATTTACACAGAAGAAGAATAAAGTATAATTAGGTACGTAAACATTAAAAAGTCATAGACATCTTCTTTGTCCGTTTTTACCTGAAATCATTAAAATATACCAATTTTGCCTCAAGTTTTAGGAAGTATTTATATCAACTACCTCATACGACCGAGGGTTGCAATTTTATTCAATATTCCCCTCAAACCCCCAATTATTCCAGCATCCACCTGGCGCCAAGCTTTACTTTACGATCTGGTAAAAGACCAAATTCGCTGTCCAAATTAACACGAAATAAAAACGGAATCGATATCACAAAAAATAAGCGAAGGCTCAAGATAAAAGCTTAAAAAAGGGCCACGTCAAAACATTTGATTGTATTAATATTTATAGACATCGCACCGCCGCAGGAAACCTCGAGTCGACGATAAAAAAAAATGTTTATCAGCCAGTTTAGCTTTTAAGGAAACCGCTGATCTTTTGTAAAAAGAAATTTATGGTCACGAAAACAATTGTAGTGTTACCATTATTTCACATTTGACAGCAATAACTGTATTATTTCGGTTTTTATCCGCCGATGAAGACATTCAGTCCATTTTAGTTGATTCAACATTTAGGGGTATTCTGTAGTGGTATTGTTGCTGCTATGTCTCGATTGATACGGTTTTTATCAGCCTTTATTCTGTCGAGTTTGGGAACATTTTAATGAAATTGCAACAGATTTTTCCCTATTCTTACAATTTTACATCTTCACTGATATTACTTTTCTAGTAAAGCTTTCTTAGCGTTACATATAAATATAATAATAGCAATTTAAATTATTTGCCTGCTTTGAAAACATATATCTATGTAAGTATTTAAAATAGCATGCAAAATTTTAGTTAGTTTTAGTTTTCATTTTAACTGTATGTGATTCAATAGACATGGATTAAAAAATAAGGTATGCAAAAAATAATAATTTATAAAACTTGTTTAACGAGATGACAAGTAAAATAATAGACAATTACACTTGCAACACTGCATATGAACAGCGTATGCTAATAACGATATGCATATTGAGGAGGACTCACTACATAAATCTACGTTATAGTACATACGATGCCTTTATATACATAGTACTAAATAATTGTATGTGAAGTAGTGTGTATGTACCGAAATTGGGTAGATGTTTTGCAGATGTATATCTGCAAAACATCTACCCAATTTCGGTACATAAAAAATAAAAAAGCTCTGTATAGAGCTTTTTTAACAAAATGCAAAAGAAAGTTAAATTCCCGTGGTTGTTTTCAGTCGCCTAGGAGTCACTAATTTGAACAATTTAAATTCTCATTGATATAATTAAAGCAATTTAAATCAACTTTGAAACATATTAAAAACATCATTGGTTAGTTTCTACACTATACATTGCTAATTAGTAGATAAGATCTAAATCAATACAGGCTACTTTTTATCCCAGAATAATCCAGGCAATACCGCTGGCTGCTGCTAGTGCAATATAGAGCTACATTCTTTATATGTAAAGTTAGAAATCTAGATTCAATAGATATCTTTTAGGTAAGCATGTTACTGCAATGCTTAACACCAGGCAAGCTGTAAACGCAAACCTACCCCACGTAAAAAAGTAAACATGTACTCAATGAATGTTATAAAAAGAAGTATATATTTGCAAAATAACCCTGTATACACGTTTAAGCAGGATCTGTGCAGTTCTTATGCAGAGCTTAATCAGTGTCAGGCGGCGACATGGGTTATTGAAATGAAATTAAAACGGCTCAAAGCTGCTCTCTGTTGGATTTTAATTAACAACCGAGATGTTGATAGTGTTAGCTACGTTTTAGTAGAAGAAATGTGTGGGATGATAGGGATTTCGATATTAATAGTTTATAGAATTGATATATTAAATAATGATTATATAAATGTGAAAATTTGGTTGAAAATGTAATTAATTATTTATACGCTTACAATTTATGCATTTGATAGTTTTTGATCGAAATAATTTTGAACTGATTTGCATTTTGTACATAATTACATTACAAATGTTGGAGAAAAGAAGAGACAATAAAAAATATAACATGTCTATTTATGTGCTGTGAATATAATTTTGATGTCTGCCTTAATTTTTGAAATATTACGATTAAATATATCAATAGTGTTATTATTTTTATATACAGAATAAGTATAATTTAATAAAAAGTTCTGAAAAAGTCTTTTTATTAACACTTTTAGTTTATACCTACCTTCATTAAATGTGGTTAAAAATTGGAAAGTTAAGTATAATAATATCTGTGTCATACCTTACTGAGTAGTAGAAAATAAAGGCTATTTTTATTTTATTTATTTAAGTATAATTTAAGAAATAACGAACTTAAATATTGTTTATTTTTGAACATTTGATTGGCTCCGATAATTTTTGTACCTAGCAGAATTAATGTGTAAGTTTAACTTTGCATCAAACATTTTTATTGAAAAATTTAAAACAATAATTAAGTAATTGAATACACTGTGCAATATTAAACGGGTTTTCTTTTACAAAAGCAGAGGTATTATTAACATTTTACATAAAAAGAAAACACTTACAATACGTAATTGCGATATTTAAGGCAATAATTGACTTGGAAACGCACCGTCTTACTTATTATCCTCTGTAATTATTGTATTTTCTGAAAATTGCATGTAAAAAACCATAAATATTTATACTTAGTTATCTTACTTCAATCAAGTGAAATTATTATTAAATACGTTATCGTCAAGCCAAATACGAATGACGATAATTTCAAGAAAACTTTCCAATAATTAAAAGATAAGATAAGATAAGATAAAAGAATTTTATTTGCCTTAATACATTTGTTTACATTGTAGGTGTCCCTGACAACCGCTGTAGGATTCCCTGTGTCGCGGTGCCAGGGTTCTTCCGTTGAACAAAAATTAAATTATACAATTGTGTTTTTATCAGTTGAAGGCTCAATTGAAAGTTCTTGCAATTTAAATTCACTTCAGCATAGAGTTGTGACAATGATTGTTAGTTATATTAGTAGGTTTTAATATTAATTTTTTAATAGGTTAGTTAGGCTATTTAAGTACAGTAAGTAAGTTAGGCCTTAATAATAATAATATCAGTATATCATCATAAGGTTTCATTAAGAGGGAAGATAATTGTGAATTATGATTGATATTATATAAAATTAGAAATCGTAATTTTGCTAACAGAGTACAGAGTGACTGTGGTACTCAGTGAAAATTGGCATAGTATATAATATATCAAGTAGGTAGGTGATAGTCCCGAACGCCGGGGGTTACCCAGTGTGGGACGTGTAGGTATGTGTGAGTGTGTGTGACGAATGTGTGGATAAGAGTGAGTGTTTGTATTTGGTTGAAGTTATTCTACTATTCTTATTAATTCTTCTGTCTCCTGGTAAGTTAGACCCATCAGGTGAGTTGTTATTTTGTGTTTTGCTTTGTATTAATAATATAATTAATGTATCTGAATCTAGGGATATTTAACATATTACATATAATAATAATCTGTTACCTAATCTATACAAATATTATAAAGCTGAAGAGTTTGTTTGTTTGTTTGAACGCGCTAATCTCAGGAACTAATGGTTCGAATTGAAAAAATATTTTTGTGATGGATAGACCATTTATTGAGGAAGGCTTTAGGCTATATAACATCACGCTGCAACGAATATGAGCGAAGAAACAATGGAAAATGTGAAATAAAAAACGGAGAAAATTATTTATCCTTGCGGGCTTCCGTTGCGTGCGCTGTTCAAGATATCAAAAAAATGTGTATGAAAGAATTATTTCTCTTGAAATGATTTAACAAAATGTCCGCAACAGTATATGTCTATCTTTTAAGGTTAACTCACTAGAACCGTTTTTATGGTAATAACTATTCCACGCGGACAAAGTCGCGCGCACCAGCTAGTTACGAATAAACAGATCATAAGCCATCATTAGAAATCATTTTCTGATACGATTTTTCACTAAACAGGACACCAATCTAAATAAGAACTAGTTTTAATTTTTGTTTTTATGAATTCAAATCCAATTTGAGCTTTTACATTCTGTTATGCACCTGCCTAAAATTGACATGCAATGCAAAATTTTATACTATCATCATGATACAGCCTGTCGATTATCTTGAGTAATGGCAAACCCCGTTTTTAATTTAACAACCATGAATTATTTAGTATAACAATAAGGTAGTTTTCAACCAAACTAGCTGATACAAAGAAAATAAATTTACTTGAATTGTTGTGTAAAAACTAGTGGATGCCCACGGCTTCGCCCGGACATCATACTATCTATTTGCATACCAAAAGTCATAGAAATTCGTTCAGCAGTTTTGCGTGATGAGCGTATAAATAAACATACAAACAGAGACGCAAAGAAACAGAAAAACAGACAAAAAATCTATAAATTATTGAAACGTGTTCTGGAGCAATTCTTAGTACCTTCAAAAAATTTTTTAAATACATATCCTTAACTTTCGACCTTCTTCAGCTTTAGTGTATGTATATCTTTAAACAGTAAACTAAATGAAATATAGTTTACGGATGAAAGATAGTTTTAAAGTAAACTGGTTGATGAGAAAAAGTGGTCTGGCTCCCCTATATTTTATAGAGGCTAAAAGTTGCCATCAATAATTGAAGTTGCATTCCCTTGAGAGGAGGGCTCAACTGGTGGCCAGGAACTTGACTTATTGGTTGCCATGTTTGTAGACTTGTATTGAGAATATTAAAATGCTTTTTTTCAGGCAAAAATTGTGGAGTGAAAATGAATTAAATAATAAAATGTTTTTATCAAGCAAAAATGTACAGAACATTTTTTAAAACTAGTTTTATTATGTAAGTAAAAGCTCAAAATTTAATACACATTTTTTTTATTTAAGTACATTAAATACCCACAGTAGGTAATATTTGATAATATTAACACAAATTTGTGTTAAAAAAAGTATTTTTAAGTATTTATTTCAGCAAAAACTAAAATCACTACAATCTTTTCATCATACAATGAGACAAGAAAACATTTATTATTCCGTCCACATTTCAAAACTTATGTAACTTAATATCCTATAAATAATACGCAAAACATTTTTTGCAATTCACCATCCGCCATTAGTAAGCAACCAACCAACCGCGCGTCGCTAACTAATCCTTTTACAAAACTTCATTTTTTTTAGTCTTGCATATTTAAAATCTCCTTTTAAACCTTTAAACCTTTTTTCTTTTATTTTCTTACCGTTTTAAAGAGGCCGGTTGCACCGGGCGGAGTCTCAAGGAATCCTGCAATGTGATTTTATCGTGTTCCCGATTCTTAGTTACAGCTATGCAATTAATAAGTGTCTTGTTTTGTTTAGATATCATTTGTTTGAGATTTGAATCGTGATTCAATTTTAGCGTGAGTTGGGTGCTTTAGTCATTTGACGTTTCCGTTTTACCAAAGAGTCGGTCGGAGTCGGTTTTACAATGGTTTTGCTAATATGATATTAGAAGTCTAGTTTCAATATTAAAAAAATAAAAATAAACCTTGTCAATAAACACAAAAAATGCTGCACGTATAATTAATCGTATTAATTTCAAAACTTGTACATTCATATTATGACAGAAACAGGAAAGATTGCACTTATCATATTTTACCTCACAACAAATTAATTTAACATTACCGGTAATTAGTAATCGCATGTGTTATTATATTATGCGTCAACTGACCTTTCCATCCATTGAAAGCTATTATGTAAACGACAACCTACCGCATGCAGAACCAAAACGTCTTTACAATAAAGAAAACACACATTTACAATACCTTTGTAAAACAAAACGTAAGCAGCGTTGTTTTAAACAAAACGTAACCAATGTTGTTCAAACCGTTCAAACTTTAAAGTTGCCAGTACACTGTACCTTTAGCATAATATTATTTGAGTCATAATTTACCGTGGCCGAAGCCGACTCGACTTGATTTATTTATGAGCGAGCACTGCTTCGACCACTCATCTTTACTGGAATTTAATTCGTTATTTATTTACTAATCGGTGTTAGGCTTCTAGTGATGGAAGTTTGTGTTAAGTTAGTTTGTCTGACTAGGTTTTGTGTGATAAGTAGATTAAGCACTTAATAAGTTATGTAAACGAAGTTTCCATAAAAGATATATATCTCCATACATAAAATGCTTTTTCAAGGTGTACTGCCAGCGAGCACGTGTGCCTTTCTTTGTCTTCAATTTTATCCTTTAGCTAAACTATTGAATAATTTTGCTAAGAAAAATTTTAAGAAGATTTTTATACAGGACTTATTTCACATTTAGCAATATGTATGTTGCATAACTACACTTTACTGTCTAAACTTTACTTTCGTATCACTATTTTGATCAATAAAAATAAGCATTTTCTGATAAACTCGTATATAACACGCCCTTATAGCGCCTGCTTTCCAAAAACAGGTAGGGTTTGCATCTGATTTGAAAATCTGAGACAAATTATGTTGATTTAATGGGCATTCCTCATTCTGAGTCCTTATATCTCATCTTGATGCTTCTCTAAAAGGTAAGGAATTTACTTTAATTCTAGGATGGATTTAAACATTAATTAGTAAAAGTGTGTCACTATAATCTGATAGAGTTGAATTTGTAGAAGCAAGCATAAACTTCAAGAAAATTGAGAATACAAAGAGAAGATCAAATCAGATATGTTTGAAAAATTGATCAATATGCAATTAATATGTGTCTTGTCGACGTAGAAATTGCCGAGTTATATTTTTAATATAGATTTGACTCCGCGACGTCTACAAAAAAACTTGTCCATAGTGTTTTCACTTATTTTTTATGTACATAACTATAATAGAACTGGCACTCAAACGAGGAACACGCCGTTGTATGTTTGACAACAGACCAATATTTTTTTGAATAATTACACAAAACTACACAAAAACAAGGAAAGAAAACTAAACATACACCTTCTAACTACAACAGAGAAAGGGACACTTAAAGAATCTGTTTGAATAGTAATTGTGGTTGTTTTCATTTAATACCTAGTTTGAAATGCTTATTACAGATAAAAAAATATGGAAACTAGCTCAAACTAGATACATTATACAATCTAACATGATTATCTCAGCTTTGCATAGAGTTCCTTAGAAATGTTTGCGTGCATTTGTTATCGCCTGCTTTTGGAAGTCAAGGTTTGAAAATGAACGGAGTTCGGTCTTTGTTGGTTGCTATAATTTATGTGTTTATAATTAGAATGGCATTTAGGTATGTAGAATTATTAGCGTTTTACAATGTAGGTAATAGTCGTTTAGCGACAAGGTGTTATTTAGTACATTGGGTATTTAAATCTGATGGAGTTTAGAGCGACCGGTTTTTCAAGTAATTATGTAGTATGTATTTTGAGGCTATTTGTTGAGAAAATTTTATAATTTGTAATTAAAAATTAATTTGAGTGAAAGCCGTCTTTTTTCAGCGACACATCTTACATGCAATAGAAAATAATTATAATTAAACCGCCACACAATAAAAATGGTATAATACAGACTTAACTAAACTGTCAAAGCACAATGTGTTAACAATGCTCCTAATTTATAGATATTTTTATCATTTTAACACAACCATACATTACCAGACTATCAAACACTTTGATATCTATATATATAAAACTCAGGTGACTGACTGACTGATATAGTGATCTATAAACGCACAGCCCAAACCACTGGACGGATTGGACTGAAATTTAGAATGAAGGTAGATGTTGTGACGTAGGCATCTGCTAAGAAAGGATTTTTGGAAATGCCACTTTTAAAGGGGATATATTTGAAATAGGGGATGCAAGTTTTACTTCTTAGTGCGAGTGAAGCCACGGGCACCCACTAATTCAACTATATAATTACCTCGAACATCTCAATCTACCCCCAGTCTAACCACCTACAGCTTAATATCCATATTGCCACTTTAAGGACTACTAAGTAGTACTATTGAATTCGTATAAGGCTGCACGCAGGGGTGAAGCAACCTCGTGAGTAATGGCGGCTCAACATGTAAGGGTTGCCAGCCTTATTTGCATTTAGGCTGCCTGCAGAACTGCGACAAATAGTTTCCCTGTTTGTCTGTGAAGTTGTGTTTTTATATTACTGTTATTGTTATACTTCTATTTGTGGCTTCAATTTATTTCTTCTATAGAATTAACGTGTTTTTGTATTAAGGTACACTTTATTTGTTATCCTATGTAAATCGTACCAAAAATGTTTGAAGTTTTTTTGATTGAGAGTGTGACATAATAAACTATCACGTTTTGAACACAAATAAGGATATGATGATAGGCACATTTTACTAGAATTTAATTCAATATGCTAATTTAAAATAGTATGTTTCAAAGAAGAACATTTTTAAACGTATTGTTTTATGCAATAACACAGTAGGTTAGCCATGAATATAAAATTCATAGCCTAATATATTTACACACCGCATCGCATAGTCCGCCTGTACACAGCTTTACGACTAAAATTTTACATTTTAATAAGTAGGTACACGTCATAATTCACATTCTAGTTTAGGTAAATGATAGTGTTCAAACACGCTGAATGAACTATCAAGTGTTAGTTTAGGTATAAACCTAAACTAACACTTGATAGTTCATTCAGCGTGTTGCACTTATGTGCATTTTTTAAGATTTTTAACAAACATATAAATGATCTATGTATTTGGGAGTAATACGGCCTGTACAATTCTAGACATACAAAATAATATAGTTCTATAGATATTATGAATACAGCGAAAATCAGGGAATCTTTTATCGTAAAATATACTTATTAAACATCCTACATCGACTATATACTGCTACTTTACTTAGAGATTGAACTTCGCTTCAATTTTTTTCAGTGGATCAGTGTTTTTTGGACAACATCTCCGACTTCTATATGTTGGTGAATTGAGCGACGAACGTACAAAAAAAGACTACATCGTCGTTTGCCATCAAGCAAGGAATAAACACCACCATAAACAATATAGACAAAGATAGCTGCTATCCAGTTATTAAAATAAAAATTCTTATCCAATTCCGACATATCACAAACATACGACTTACTTAAATAAATATCTTCTTTCTAAGAAGTCGGTTGAAAACCAACATATTATTTTTACCACACTTATAGAAGCACTTGCAACTCATGTAAGGTCAGACAGGATTAGCGTTCAAAACAATCGGCCGGTGTTTTCTACGAAGCAGTGACAAACATCTGCGCCCGCGTATGTTATCTCGGGACATCTCGTGTGACAGTTGGGAGTTTCACGCTTGTCTCTTGTTTATTATTAAAACTGTATTTATAATGTGTGTGTATTTTAGAAAAGTGTTTTCAATGACCTGACCTTTAAATAGGTGAGTATTTTTAGATGGAAATGTAAGTTGGATATCAATTATTTTTTTCCAATTAGGTTATAGTTTTGTAATTTTATTACACACTAGTGGATACTCGCGGCTTCGCCCGCATTAAGAAGTAAAACTTGCATAACCTATTTCACCCCTTTAAAAGAGACTTTTCCAAAAATCCTTTCTTAGTGGATGCCTACGTTATAACATCTACCTGCATGCCAAATTTCAGCTCGTTCCGTCCATTGGTTTGGGCTGTGCGTTGATAGATCACTATATCAGTCAGTCAGTCACCTTTGAGTTTTATATATTTAGATAGAAGATAGATTAGGTGCATGTATTTTCAATAGAGTATATATTTTGGTATGTTCAAAATGACATTTAATTATAGTGCATTTTCAAAAGTTATTATTTAAAAATATGAAAATTATGTATACTAAGTTATTTTATACGAACAGGTGTTCAATTTCTATGTCAAGAATCGATACAATAAAGTGTACAAAAAAGAGCAAATAAACCAGAGCAGAAACTCTTAAATTCCAATTTAAAATAGATTAACACTCAAACACGGCTGTTCACGCCTAACTCGGTAACACCAGAAGGTTAGAACCCGTCAAAGGAAGAATCACGGTGACGGGCATTTTTCTCATCATTAGGATAACCAGAAGAAAAGAAAAAGTTTTGTAAGTTTAGTGCAAGCACCCGCCAACAAAACCATTATGCCTTATTACGAACATCATCCATCAGCCAACCATATCGATCCAACATTAATGCATGTTAACGCTTTATAAATAGTTATATAATTTGTTTTATCTCCACCTCGCTAACCAATTGATGAATTGTTTCATTCCCTATTACATCAAACTGTCTGTTTTCGAAGGCGTGGTCGCGATGCCACTGTTTGTTTTAAGGAAGTCGAATCATTTGTAATTTCACGCTAGCCGGCAAAAAATAGCGTAAAGCATCGAATAATTCTCGCAGCTGAGAATTCAGTTATGAGAACGGATACGCCGATACGATCTTAAGCCTACGCAAATAGCAATACAAGGTACTCACTTTGTCCTAGATGCACTCGCTTCATCCAAGGATATATTTGCGGGGGATTCGCCGAGGTGGTCGACGACTTGGAGTTCTTCGCGTTGGAACTAGAGTTGTTAGCCTCGTTGCTCTCGTTGCTCGACGTACTCGAAGCCGGGCTGGAGATGTTCTGGTTCACTGTGGCTTTGTGCTCCACTGGTGAAGCGATCGGAGTCGTAAGGCCTAGTTTTGTGCTGTTAGTGCCGGCGGGGTTTTGACCGACGCCTCCGAAGCCGGGCGAAGTTCTTCCTGGTCCAGACGAAGTGGATAAATCTTGCGGTGAGGCCACTCCAGTAGTCGAAGTTGAGTCAGCGAATTTACAACTAGCTCCTGCCGCTTGGCTCGGCGGTGTCGACATCAGGTTTGGTGATAGCGCTCCGGGGCTCGGGTTGGAGTGTTGGTGCATATGACTCGCCGCGCTGCCCAGTCTCTGCGGGTGCAGCTGGGTGTAGTCTATCATACTCTGCGGTTGCATGTGTGCCCCTGTGGCTGGAGTTCCATACGGGTGCTGAGGATAGTGATGACCCACTTGCGGCGGCGAGTAGCACGTATTGGGGTACGCGGACGCCGCTGCATTGGGGTTGTAATAGTCTGCCCCGGGAGTGGGCAGCCCTGGGTGGCCAGTCTGCTCCACGGGCGTGCCGGTGCGACCCGGCGCCTGGTTCCCGTAGCACGAGGCCAATGAGTTCACAAACTGGTAGGAGCTCATCCCAGCGTTATAGTTTAGGTCGTTCATTGATAACAGATTGTGGTGTCCGTTCCTCTCAAGATCACTCGACACTTGTCATCGTTTAGACGAGCACTGAATAGTCTAGTCGGACATGTTAAGTGCTACCGATGCGAGTCCGCTTCAATTGTCCCGTAGAGCGGAGCTTGATTGATGGACCTGTAATAAAATGAGACACATTAGCTGGTCAAGTGTAGTCTCGTTATTAGTGATGAATGTTGTATGGAACGATACCATCTAAAGCGTTTGATTTAAAATACTCTGCCGGTGTCTAAGATTAAAGTTATGGTCACTGATTTCACGTCGGCGTGTTTTTGAATCTTAATGGTCTAAATTGTTATGCTGAGTGATTAAATTATGTTCGCTGCGCATATATTATTTCCTAACCCACTACATTAGCTTATCGTTTTTACATATTGTTTCTGAGCAAACTATACCTACTGAGAAGACAAATAAAGATTGAGGCAAATTTGTTTTTATGGTGAAAAAATTGCACAATTCAAACCCACCGACTGGCATCACGCAGGGGGTCTATTCTAAAACAATAAATCTATAAGGTCGCGACGTCTAAAGCTTCGTACACATGTTAAGTCAAGTGCGGAAAAAATCCTTCGCCACGTGGTCGGGCTATAAAAGTGTCGGGCGAGGTTTATGAGTGTAAGCGGTAGGCCGAATGTGACTTCTTCCAAATTTATGTACTCCGAACACTGCATACATCTTTACGAGCAAATTAGCAGTCATTGTACACTGGATTTATTCGTAGCGTTTACTCGCCGCGTGATAAATGTGCGAATTTTTGTGCATCGCGTGATTCTGCATCTTACGATGATTAATATCGGCTTTATTTGATACTTTCAGCAAGTAAAATCAGCTTTGAACGATGACAAATACAAATGGCGTATGCTTATTAGATACGACGAAAATATATTACAGTTTTGATAATGCAACATTAAATATTTTTTATATAATAGCACAATAGCAATTTTTAAAGAGTAATGTTTTTATCCAATCTAAAATTTTATGAAAAAATGTTTTATTACTTGTAAACTATTTTAAAAACAGAAAAGTACAATTTGTAGTTAAAAAATGTACATCAAATCCTTGCCCATTACAAAACATGCCATTCAATTTTAATTAATGCATTAATATTGCCATTTACAGCGTATAAGTACGTAAGTAATTTATAAAAAAATATTTTTACCTTCATTAATGCACGTATGCAATAAATTCATGCAAGTGTCGACATTTTTACAAATTGGTCAATCCATGACCTTTCTTCTTACATATTAAACACAAATCAAAGATAAAGAAAAGATTTAAGCCAGAACTGTTATACTCGCAAATAAAAATCTTTTTTACGTTATATTTTAACACATGGCAGTTCACTTATTTTCTATGTAAATGCTAATTGTTTCTGTACCTTTCTTAATTTTTTGCTAGGTTGGTACATTTATAAACCTTTAGTTTCCTTATTATATTCTACCTCTTTATTGGTATATTAACTAAGACTTATTTTTTTGCAATTTTACTACGGATCCTTTGATAAAATGCTAATACCTATGTGCATATTCTTTTTCATTAATTGCTTTGTAAGATCAAACTTTACAGGTACTTTACAGGCTACCAATTAAATACTTCAAGATTCCAATTTGTCACTACTTTGAAAGCGTAGGCGCTTCCTCTCAAGGATACGTCGCTTTTCAAAATGTCAATGCTGCATTATGTTTTATTCCGACTGTAATGTTCCATTGTCTAGTCTACATATTCGTTTTATTGTTTCAAGTGACGTGAAGACACATGTGTTCGGTTTATTTCAGTTTAGAATTTTTGTCACTCCCGTCCGGTCCACGTTAAATGGGCCGAAGAATTTTGTTGTTTTTTGTTAGTTTTCTTATTTTTCCCTCCGCGTTTATTCCCAGACATCCTTTGATGAGGCAACACGGTTTAGATGACTGGTTTAATTTTAATTCGTGTGTTTGATGGGTTTTATTGTGCTTTTGATCTAGCTTTTTAGATTTTATTGCGAGTTTATAGCGTGTAGGTGATTAGGTTTCTGCATCTTATCTTGTGAAGTTGTTTCGGATGTAAAGGTGTAGGATAATGTTACGAGACCGTTTCGGAATCATTGCTGTTTTAATTAAGAGGATTGGGTTTATGTGGGAATAAATTAAAATTAAGAGTGTCTTCCGTATTATTATAAGTAATACATAACTAAGTTGTGTTTTAATACTGAAATTAAAATTTATGATGCTGAAGTGAACAAAACAAATAAAAATTAACTAAACTCTTATATAATCTTATTTTATTTTTTATACAAGAAATGTTTTTTTTATGTGTAAGTACAAATATTTTTCTTTTAAAATTTAAATCGTTGCTCATTTTTAAAGTTAATTGTGTATTTCTTATTGAACAGATAAAAACATTTATTTAAATATGAATGCATTCACTAATTTCTTTCAAAATTATGAGCATTATCGAATAGACTCTGCAGTGATAGTAACACAAATAAAATACCTTTTTATTATCGGATTTATATCACGTTTGATGGTCTTTTGATCACCGGACACATCAAAGGTGCAAAATTAGCTATAAAGCAAATTTAATAGGTGTTAATACCCAAAGATCCCCGGGATATAATAACCTTTAATGCCCCGTATCAAGTGGACAGTTTGAGCCACAAAGTCCAGAGATTTACTGCGATACGCTTTGATTTTACGACATCGCGCCTTTTCAATTTACATCATATCAATTAGATTTATTTTCAATTCAGAACAGGATCAATTGGATTATTATGAGTCACATTTTCATACACAAATTAAAAATAAGACCAAGTCGATACTTACTCCAATTAATTTTCAACAATTAACGGGCACCGAACGAAAATGAGTCATAAAATCACTACCGTCAAAGTTGCGAAAAATTCACAAACATTTCACAAGTCAATCCGTACACTTTTCACAGATAAAATGAAACTTTTCAGTCAAAACTGCATTGTTCGGTTAACTTTTTAAAGATGGCTCTCGATTCGAAGTTAAAAATCGAAAGATTTGAGTTTCGAAGTTTTCTGCTCGCGGCGGAAAACGGTCGGTGTTTTCCCGGCGTTCTTGCGAGAGTGCAGACCGCGTCTGACGATTAGGTGAGCGGCGTGACGCGGCGTGGAGCGGGGCGGGACACGAGGGGGGCGGGGCGCACCTGAGCCCGCTACCCGCTGCCGCTTATGCAATATACTAGGTTCAACCTTCGTCGCTGCGTTTCGTGCGTTTCAGCGAACCGCTGCCGCTTGTGGCGTGATATCATAAGGATGTCCCGCTACCGCTCATGCGAGTATCATTAACGTAATTATGCCACAACATGTATAGGATTTCAATGGAGCGATTGACGGTGATCATGTGGGATGCTAAACGATTGCAGGTGATTTTAAAAGCTTAGCTGGCTTTAGGAGGTTTTTGTAAGCGAAAAGATGTTTTGATATTTTTGACAGATTTTTCGCTTAATTAATCATGTATGTTTTAGTTATGTTGGAGTGATTTATATTTCTTATGTATTTATTAAATAAACGAGAATAATTTAAGACTTTCGTAGTAGTTTCGTAGCAAATGCTACGATTTCTCTTCTTATTATCATTTTAATTATTGGATTAAATATTAGTTTTTATTGCTTAGTAAAAATAACCAAAATTAATTAAATTTTCAGCTACTACACTCAAACAAATGAATAATTGTTTATTACCGATTAAAATATATCTTATCACCTTATTTTCTTCCAAGCACTAGGTATCTACAAAATAAACTCAGTCAAAATCAAACAGCATTAAACTTCAAGATAAACCCTACCTTACCAACAGTCACGTCCGCGACCTAAATTTACATTTACACAATAACGAATAACTAAGCAGAAATGTCAAAAGCATTGCACTATATTTCTACGTACTGCGTACTTAATACAAGTCTGGACTTACGGACATATCGTATGCATCAAGCGACATCTGACGTCTTCAAGAGGGATAAAAATTACCTACAAACTGAAGTTTCTGTTTTATACTTCTGTTTTATTATAATACTATGCAAATTTAAGGCGGGTGCGTTTTAATGAGCTGTGTAGGTAATGTTGGTAACTCGTTAATTTATCTATTTTTAATTGCATTGATGAAAAATGTTTTTAGATTGAATGTGCGTGTTTGTTTTACATAGATTTTAATCTTTTTATATATTCGTATGTAAAAAAATGTAACTATATGTTTGGTTGTAAAAACATGTGGATGTTAAAAACCTACCTAAAATTAACATATAGCTATGTACATATAGACATATAGTCTTAGGCATAAAATAATCACAATAAACATGAAATTCGTAAAAATAATTGATTATACTTTCCTTGGAGTATGTTCTGGCTGTCTGGCTTAAGAGGCAGTTTCATTCGGTAAATAATGTCTTCGCTTTGCGTACAGTAATGTAAAGTTTGATTTTCACGTCCGAGTAAAAACGTTTCGAATTTCCGTAAATCCCAGTGCTGATGATCAAACACTTGATTGTCACATATAAAAATAAATAATTAAATTACACTACTGTTTCATTAAGTCCCACTTTTACCACACAACAACCATTAAATTCAAACTGCGCTCCACTAAAACCTCAGTAGCGTTACATCAACATAATTAGCTGTTAATTAAAATGGAAGTCTCGAAACGTGTACTAAGACAAATGCTAGTCGTTACAGAACCGATTCTTTTCATTGCACGACCTTTACGTTGATGAGTTGAGAATCGCCCTGTCTGTCATTTTAACTGTGGTCTTACGTTGGCTAGATTTTAGAAAGAATTTTTGTATATATCTTCTATACTACATGTGTATGTAAGAATGTCACTATAGGTGTGACTGATGCAAGACATTTTCATAGTCAAAGTAAGCAATATAGTGTTTATTTTCACATGAGAGACAGAACCCAACTGTCTAGAAATTTTAAGAGAATAAGTTATTGTGCGAATGATAAATTCTACTCGATTATTTTTATTGCATGACCTTTATGTTGATGAGTTGTGAATCGCCCTGTGTGTCATTTTAGCTGAAAATTGAGGTTGGTTTGGTTTTAGAAACAGTTTTCTGTGCATTTTTGTTTTTTACTGTAGGTTCAACACAGTTTGTAGTCAATCAGGAGTAATTATCATGATTGTACATATAACTCAGAGACCCAAATCTAGAGATCTATTTAAAAATATTAGTTGACCGGAATACATAGGTACGTATTTTTTTAACGATGTTTTTTTTGTAGATTTGGTTCAGAGTATGTACGATCATATTACAGGTGAGTTAAGAATTGTGCTGTTTACCATTGCCATTTGTTTTAGCTGTGGTCATAGGTTGGCTTGATGTTAGATTTTTTTGTGTGGACACTCTTCAAGTTCATACATTATCTGTTTTTAAATGTAGTTTTATAGGAAGCACAAGCATTAAGGGAAATAGTGTCTGTTTTGAAATGAAAGTCCAAAAACCGGCGATCTGTCTAGAAATTTTAAGATATAGAGGTATGGTTGTTATGATAAGTACTGCTACTAATAGGTACCACTACTTTTTTTATTGCACGACTTCTACACTAATGAGTTGAGTTGTCAGTCATTTTGGCTACGATCATTAGCTTGATATCAGAAACAGTTTTTGTTTAAAGATGATAGGTACCACAAATGCCTCAATTTTAAAAACAAACTACATTTTAGTAGACAAATAAGGGCGTTTATTTTTTTTAATATATAACCTGAAATCACATAAATGGACAAACTTTATCATATTTGTATAACTACAACAATGCGCTTTAGAATTAAATTGTCACTTCTGCATTTTTATGTTAGGAAAAACCTTACATTTGACAAAAACACTTCCACAAATGAAAATCTTAACTGTACCTAGATATGTGTATGTTTAAATTTTTCTTACTTACTCGCTGCACCTTCACCAAACATTCCACAAATCATAGAAACTTAATCAGCCTGCAGACACCTTACGTCCCAAGGGTCATAAAATTTATTACAACTTAATAGAGTCCAAAAGAACACATGTCACTAACACATAGCTTAAATAAGCCACCACGCTGACTTCAAGTTATTTACGACTTTAGGGGACATTTTCTTTCTCATTCCTAATGGAACAAACGAAAAAGGATGGAAGATCGATAGTCTATTTAATATTCGTTTATTAGTATTTAATTATGTTAGTGGTAAGGGTTGTGGAATTAAAAAAAACACTATTTTTTGCTTGGAAAGGAATGGGTGTAGTAAGTTTCTTAGTTTTGATACAGGTTTTTGATAAAAAGATAATTTGGTCACAGGAAATAATATCTGTTTGGTCTTGTATTAAAGAACTGGCATTCTACAATACATACAATACATTTTTATAAGGTATCGCATAGTAGTCTTTTAGCTATGAAATCGAATGTCGAAGAAAGTATAGTATAAATATAACAGGACGAGCCAATAGCTAACCGAATAATATTTTAATCTGTTTAAAAATAAAAATCTTTTATATTATCTTATCTTAAAATATATTCATTTTATATTATTCAATTAATATAACTTTATCACGACAAGTTTGTGTGTTTATGCATAGGTATCTTTAATATTTAATTTGGTTATTCTTTTACTTTTTGTTATTCTTTCCTAACCTTATTCAGTTCCAATAGGATTCCAACTATACCTGTCAAGGTGATTCCTGTTTTATAAATTTGTGTGGTAAGATATAACTAGATACTGACAGTACCAATATAAATTTATGTTGGTGAAGTTTTTGTAAAAACTTATACCTACCATCACTTAACAAAAAAATATTTATTCACTTTTATTTCTTATGACATTCAAAGATTTTACTATTCAGGCGCCCAAAGCTATACTAGAACTAATAACACCATGTTTTCAGTTCAGTGATTTGCTGAATTTTACTTGGGTACTAACATAAATACGTATAATCTTATAAGAAACAAATTTATACAAAATAAACTTACCTTCTAATACTTTCGTATTTACAACACTTAATTTATTAAGACATTTCAGATTCATTCAGTATAACGACGTAGATACCTACCTACTTACACAAACTACTCAACATCTCATATAATTATTCTCCAACAAGCATAAAGATAATTGTTTATAAAGAAGCATAATTATCCGCCTTTATTCTTCACCTACCGTCGTAACTCCTGTATCACGCGTTCTTTTCTTACCTTACCATGTAAATCGTGATTCCACATAATAATACATAATTGCAATACTTAATTTGCAATTGAATAAAAAATTTGCATGTAATCATAATGGCAAACGTTCCCGTCTCTATCGCACGGAGATTTCCCGTATAGGAGGAAAGGAGACGACGAGCGTGTGAAGTTCGTTTTGCATCGAAGCATGCGTATTGCAGTAGAGAGGGCGCGGCCGTTTGCGTGAATTCACGCCCTCCCATTGGTCCAAATAAGACATCGTAGGGTGTGAAGAAACTTCACTGTTTGCAGTTGAAAACTTTTTGAAATTATACTAAAATTTTCTTTTCTGATCCCACGTTTGTACGTGATTGGAATGAGTGAGTTTGAGACAATAGATCGCGGGAAAGTTAGCTCTGCATTGTGACTGGTGGGTTTATGGCGCTTTATTTTTAATGGTGAGATTTTGTTGTCTTATTTTCACCCGTAAAATTTGGACTTTGGAGTAGATACTAAAGTCTACTTCCTAGTTGCTTGAATTATCGATGTAGGTACTTAATCATTATTTAACAAATATGCATATTCTTAATAGCTACTAAATTAATGCCCATTTATGTAGATCATGAAAACGAGAGAAAAAAGGATAGTAAAAATGTGTTGAAAATAGCGTTCTCTAAGAATTTAAAAGAAGCAGATATATTATAGGTATTTAACAATTTTATCATAAAAAGTCACGTTTGAAACTGCCTTTCAAATAACTTTAGATACGTCCAAATAGCCTTGCTAATATGTGAGTAAACGAATAAAATTTCCAGAAAAACATCAGTTATAATTAATCCACAGCTATCCATTACTTTGTTGCTATACATATATATATAGGTACGTTTTGCCTCTGTCTTATTAGATTATGTACTTAGTTAGTACTTAAGAATAGGAATACCTATACAATACTTTAACAAACGAATAATACGCTGCGATTGAGTATTTAATTAAAAACTTGAATATTTTAGAGACACTTACCTATACTCGGATAAAACTATTTACAGCTATACTAATTTATTATTTTATTTTACAATTCACGCTGACCAATTTGTCAAAATAGGTAAGTTGAAAATTTTGGTACCTACCAACCTTAATAATTCTGACAGACATCAATTCTAGCTTCAATTTAAAAAACTGTTGCTATTTTTCCTGAAATATATCTCTAAATTTTTGATTTTGCTTTCGATTATTTTTGTTATGAAAGTTTCAGATAGGTAAGAATATTCCCAGTTATGTTTATTCTCACTCAAGTTTGTATTACTCAAACAGACCAGCAGAGGCGCCACTGAGACTTTCGCATTAACTTTTACTCACACCCTAGATGGCGCTTTCACAATGTTTTCACGTTACTTTAGGAATTACCCGTACGATGTCTTGGAAAATTCATAGTCATTTACTAAGCTTAAAAATATTTTTTACTACGTTATCATTCGTGAGACGTAGGTATTTAATTAAAATTATTTATAGGCATACATAAATTAACCACAGCTGATTTTTGACTAAGCGAAAAATTTACTACATTTAATTGTTTTTCACATACCTAGGTATATTATATTTTATGTACAACAATTTATCTTAATTTTAATATCGTTCAGATTTATCCTTCATCAAGTTTTACTTCAGCTGCTGATTTATTTAAAGATTACCACAGAAAATACAAAAATACACACAGAAATACCAGATATCTTGTTCTTTTTCTCCCTGAAATATATACCTATATATTATATCAGCTTTTTATAGACTTACTCAATACTCTTATAATTACGTCCAACTTCACATAATGAGCATACAAAACACAGCTGTATGACCCATTGATAGGTATCTATTTCTTATTTAGCCTACTATTATTAGTAAGTAATTAGAAAAAGTTGTGAAAAAAAATGTGGCTCAGCGGTTCCAGTGTCTGCTTTTCATCCAGACGCACCCTGGTTTGAATCCGGCCCTACACCAATGACTTGAGTTTTTAAGTTATGTGTGGATTCGCTTTGCGGCGAAGGAAAACATCACGAGGAAACTGACATCTATAATGACCACAATATCCGAGTGTTATGTGTCTTTCGTGGAAAGCCCTGACCGCCCACCACGATGTATCTGTCCAAGAGAACTCCCCTAACGAATTAATTATGCGGGGGAGTCACGACCCTGTCATGAGGAAATAAGACTGAAGAGAGTGAGAGTTATAAGCAATCAGTTATCAACTTTAAACTTACATTAACTTAATACTTACGTTGCCAAACCTCCAGCAACTAAACCTAAGGCCTCGTCTCCAATGCATGGCAAGTAAACCATTACTCACTCGGTCCCTCGTCAGTACTCCTAACAGCGAACGACGTCGGGTGACAGCGTGTGATGTTATTGACATTCTTGCCGTCCGTTTTAAACTGTTTGTGTGTGCATAGCTTATACCATACAATATACAAGTAGGTATAACGGATATCCTACACAGATAGTATTATAAAGAAAGATAATAATATAATTATTTAAAATTTATATGTAAGTATTTGTACAAATTTTATCAATAAATTGTTTATCTTGAAATAAATATAAATTAAAAATGTTTATATTTTTATTAGAAGACTATTCAATTCATATACATACAAAATACAATCACAGGAATTGAGAACCTCGTTCTTGTTTAAAATCGGTTAAAAGTATAGATTTAGAATAGGCAAGTAGGTAGTACTTAATTAACTACGTAGGTTAGTATGATAGCTTGTTTAAAATCGGTTAAAATACAAATTTAGGATAGGTAAGTAAGTAGGAAGGAATTATTTAGCTATGTATTCTAGTATGACCGCAGACTGTCTGGAGGCTGTAATGTATAAAATTCCTGCAAAATTTTGCTTCATTCACATATCAGACCATTCATTCAGATAAAGAATATGTAGGTACACATAACGATTAAGAAAGAAAACAACTATTTAAAAAAATTAAAACTTTATTTGATAAGGTTGAAACTTGAAATCACCCACTTCAATTCGGTGGTCGCTGAAATCAGCTAATAGTCGTACCTGAAACAAAAAAATAGTAAAATTAATATCACAAATATTATAGTAACACAAATCTTTAAGAGTGCTGCTATCAACATTTTTTCACGGCGGAACAACTACACATCTTTTCAAAGTTATCATCTGCAGATCTACAACGAATTTCTGCAAATATGATATAAAAGTTAAACTCTAAAAATACTCAAACCTAACCCATTCTAAAAACAGTACGAAATAAGTAGGTGAAAAGTTTCCACAGCAAACTTGTACAAGGGTACAAAAATAATTACACGAAGAGCCCGCTAGGTTCGCGTCACTCGAACATTGCTAACTTACATTTAGCTGTCAGTCAAAAACAATTTGGAATTTGGTGAGCGCCGAGGGTCGTGCGGCCCAGAACATAGGATGGGGTGGAGATGTTTGAACCACCTTTTTGAGGATTAGTAAATACCTAATCTGCCTAAGAGTTTTAAAAATACATGTAATGATCATGCATACCCCCGCTAACTATCATTCTTCTGGTTGATTCCAATGAACGTCAAAATGTATGAATAGTTTCCACATTACTATGTATTTTATTTCAAGTTAGGTCAGATAGGTACGAAATAAGAAATAAAGAGAGGCTTAGTATACCTCAGAGAAGACTAGCTAAAACATCTAACAGTTTCCTCTGCATTGGGATTATGTTATATAATAGATTGCCCCAAATATAATTAAATGTAATAACAAGACTTTGATACTAAATTGTGTTCGTCAGTACTTAATGGATAAAACCTATTATACACTAAAAGACGCTATCAATGATAAAGATTTATTTAGAGATATAGACAAATTACTTTGTAATTCATAAATTATATTAATTTACACTATTGTGTATAAATATTTAGTAATTGACGTTTCTAAGAGCATGTAATTGCCTACAGAAATAAAACTTTGAACTTGAACTTAAGTTGTCCCCCTATCTCATATTATGTATCTTCCTTGAATGTAATGGACTGTATTATGATTAAATTGAAATCGAATACAATCATTAAAATAAGAAAATAAGACGAACAAACATTGAATCCAATGATAGATTTTTATATTTGAACCAGATCCATGTTTGACAACGATTTACGCCTTTGTAAATTATTTTATAACGAACTTCGTTTTTTATTTAATCTCTGGAAAACTATCTAACGGACATGACCTAAAACATAATTACAAAAAGTGTAAAAAATATTTTTTATATTAGCAAAGAGTGGTTACAACATCTCTATAACCACAGCACACGCTCGCTCCCGACCCAGGCTCCACCATCCATCATTTCCTCCATCCTCTCGCCGGGTTAAGCACATAAGTGACATTGACGCCCACACCGACCAACTTCACTTGAACTCTTACAATAATAAGTGCGAATTAAGATTGTTCGGTTCATTTAAACCTACTATAGACGGAAATGTGATAGACGCAGAATCGAAAATTTAAATTCAAACTTGAAAGGACACAATTAGACATATTAATGTATTAAAAAACGCGTATATTGTTAAAAAAATGTAAAAAATAGGGTCAGAAGAATTTAAGATTTCGTTTTTCAATATATATTTTTTACTTACAACTTGATAGATGCTTTAACTTCAACTTCTCTAAATGCCTTCTGTGGCATTGACGTAGGTATAACTTGATAGATCAGACAGAACTGAGTTTACTGACTGACTGAAAGACCACACCTCGAAGATGTTTCGCAAAACTGTTTTACCAGATTTAAGCTTGATTTTATAAGAAATTTTCTATATTATAACCCCAGTTTTGATGGGTCTAGTTTAATTGGTCAGTCAGTTCAGTGTACGTTTCTTTGCAAAACCTTCAATTTGCGTTACTCTCAGGTAAATGATGTTATGCTTTGATTTGGACTGTAACTGACATTCAAACTGTTGTGTTCGGAATATAGCTGTAATATGAGGTTAGTTATTTTCAAAGTAAGTCTCATTTTGTGAAATTCATACAATTTTGTTTGTAAAAAATATTTTCAATTTCTTAGAACCATTTATGTTAAAAAAGTTATAAAAAATTACATCACAAAATCATCACTACACATACTTACTGCAATCTATACATGTATTATTCATTAATAAGAACTAATTTCAGTTGCATTTTGTAAAAAATATGCATACTGTATAATATTATAATTTTACCAATTTCACTATTTCTTGTAAAGAGCTAAATTTTCATGTAATTTTAAGACTGAGCAATTTTATTTAAACAACCTCTTGTAATTCCAACGATCGATTTAATGATGCTTCGGATGTTACTATAATTTTGTTGAGAAAAACTGCGGTATTCTCAAATTGAGTTATTATGAATTTCGCAAAGGCGTCAAATTGCAAAATTATAATAACTGCTATTAAACGGAGGCCGGCTAACGATATCTTCGCAATTGTGAGGTTTTTTGAAAAATAAAAATAAATAAAACATATACATAACATACCTAACATATACATACCTTGTACATAATACATAATGCATGACTATGTTCAGCGGTTTAATTTTGTTAATAAGTAGTAGTCAATCACTAGCATTGATATAAAAATAAATTTGTAAGGATGTAGCAAACTCTAGTGTCAAAAATTTGATATATAATCCGTAGTGTAAATGGTTTAACGACCCATTTGACATATTGAAACATCTAGCTGTGATACATACTTCCATAGGTATTCTGTGATACTACTAACTTTATGTTTTCTACGGTTACCCATCCAAGGAATGATCGCGACTACAGTTGCCTACGTTTGGTTATTTCGAACGAATATTTCAGTAGTACCTACTCGGCGCTAAACTTGTAACTCTTATTTTTAGTCACGTCACGGTATATGTACATAAACTATCATGATTGTAATATTTACAAGGTACGCTAATCTAGACTCTTCTTATTCGTTTGGACCGAGTGTACATTATTTTCGATTAAATTTCGCTCCTCTAATTCTCGCAAACATTTTAATCGGTCCCACGAACCCACCAGCACCAGGCAGCCAAGCGTCCCTGATAAATGACGCTAGAGACCTACACAATGCGATCTGCAGATTCTTTTGTCGATCAGCTTTTTGTATGGACATTGACAGGACGGGACAAGACACGGTAATGTTGTATCGATTTTGGACAAACTTTGGGGGTCGCGTTGATGAATTTTGTTGTTTTGGTGGTTAATTTGTTCTAAGTCGACCCTAAGAACAAATTAACGCTATCGCTTGTATGAATGTTACTTTATGTGATCAGGAAGACATATCGGAAGATCTATCTATCAATAAGATGTAGATATGCTAAGACATTATCGCTTTTGTTTTACTCATAACTTATACGTAAATTTAAAGATTAAACAATATGTTGTATCGATTTTGGACAAACATTAGTACTCGCGTTGATGATTTTTGCTGTTAATTTGTTTTAAGTCGTCGTTAAGAATAAATTAACGCTATCGCTTGTATGAATGAGATTTTATATAGGTACACTGCTGACTGCTCTGTTAGCTTAGTTGGCAGAGCCTCTGCCTTCTAATCTAGGGGCGCGGGTTCGATTCCCGCATGACACAAATAATTATGAATATTTAAATTTGTAATTATTTGTGTTGAGTCTGTCGTTTCTATGTATAATAAATATGTATTTACAAAAGAAAAGTATAAATGTAATATTATATCCGTTACCTAGTACCCATGATACAAGCGTAAGCTTAGTATGGGGCTAGATGGCGCTGTGTGATATGTCCTGAAATATATACCTATTTATTATTTTATGTGAGCTGGATATCGTATATTTATATTATATTAATAAGACGTAAGTAGGACTTTTTCGCTTTTGTTTTATTCACAACCTTAATGAATGAAGATTCAATAAAAGCCAGCAGGTATAGTAAATTAAACATACTCAAAATCAGTATTTTTTTTAACTCATGACCTTCCTTACTTTAAAGTTATTTATATTCAACGAACAACTTCAAAAGAAATGATAACACTGTCTCAACATTATTTCAGCTCTCAATCACACGTTAATTGATATTTACATCAGTAATTATATCTTTAGTTATGGCCACTGATAAGAACACCACTTTCAACTTGTACTGATCAAAGAAACATCTGTTTGCTTTCGTTGATAAGGTACGAGAGGTAAGATAAGAAGTTAAGGATATGTGATTGATGTTTCTGAAAATTTACTGATCTGTAGAAGTTAACGATGTATTCTGGCCATGAGAGTGTCCATAACGGATTTATTCTGCTGGGGAGCCATGAACCTCAGCGATGAGGAATTGTGACTCAATGAGGAGTCTAAAGTCAATAAACAAGTTTCTAAAGCATCCCGGAAAACTGGACTTCTATAAATTACATTATTTTTAATTTTATTAGTATGATCGGCTTAGTTACACCATGTTACCAAATTGTCTATAAAAAAAGGAATAAATATCTAATCCCAAGACATGTGACATCCGCTTTTGTGAGAAGTTTTCGACGTTTTGTGAACCTAGAACTGATAACAAAATTGGCTTATTAATTTTACATGTAGGTTTGTACATCATCAAAAGGTTAACGTTCGCTACCTAGGTGCCTAATTAATATCCATCACTTTCTGATCTGAATTACCTAGTAATTAATGGTCAAAATATCATCATCATATATCATGTCACAATTAATTTCTAAACTAGAATAAAATTGCTAGTGGGACCTACTAAGTTTTGTAAATTTTTTATCAACCAGTTTGTTAATTTTTTGTCGTCTAATTTTGGACTGACGAACTTTTGTCCTAGAAATAGTACAAAAGCACCCACTGTAACAAATTGTTGCGCATATGACTCACTGATGGTAATTTCTAAGGCACTGACCCGATGAAATGAAGGCGAATACAGAGTTACTTGGGACACAAATCTCTTTGGAGTTTCTTTGTCCATTGAGTAATTTTTATCATCATCATCATCAGTCCGTTATCGCCATTGCTGATCATAGGCCTCTCTTCTTGTACGCCATTCATCCCGCTCCTGTGCAGACAAAATCCATGTGTTCCTTGAAGTTTTTCTAATGTCGTCAACCCACAGCATTGGCGTGCGACCTCTCTTTCTATTATGTTTGTATTTGCGAGATAATTTTAATACCAAGCAAAAAATCTAAGTACATATATAGAACTCAAAGGTGACTGACTGACTGACTAACATAGTTATTTATCAACCCAAACCACTGGATGGATTGAGCTGAAATTTAACATGAAGGAAGACAACTTTTAACTAAGACATCTGTTAAGAAAGAATATTTGGAAATACTACTCTTAAAGAGGTGAAATAGGATGCAAGTTTTACTTTAATTTGCGAGCAAAGCAGCGTGGACTGGCGTTTACATATCCCTATAACCTATCTTGATTTTTCGGCCACAGAAACAAAATAAAAACATACATAGTATTTTTTTTATTTAAATGACACGAGGCATGGTTATCAAGAAATTGCCAAGTCAAACAATAAATGGTTTTAGTTAATAATAAATAGTTTCTGATTTTGATACTGTTTATATTTTGAAAGTTTTTTTAGTCACAATAAAAATCTGAAGTGTAATAAACATTGCCATCAACAAACATCCTCATAGAAAACCATTAAATAAAAATAACCTTAAAATTTTGTGAAAGAATGAAATCGGTGAAACTGTTCACTTTGTTACTAGTAACCCAGTATAGGTAAACATACTATTGGGGTATTCAAATAGCCATTAGTGGCTTCTTTTGATCGAGCTTCAATGAAACCTTCTTGTTCGACGTAAGATTAATTAGACGTGCCATTCAAGAGACTTGCTACCTTTAGAAACGAACGGGCTAACTTTGGAAGTTCGGGCAAGGAGAAGAAAAGGTGACGGTAACGCAGTATACAATGTATTAACCTGTACTTATGTATGAAAGCGTGGTGACGCTAGAATTGGATAATACAGATAATGTACCGGTTTCTTCTAGGTAAGCGCGCTAGATCGTAGACTACAATGTTGTTTAACGTCAGGCGTGTTGTAGTCAAGCGTGAGCCTTTGAAATATAAAAACATGATGCATTTACTTACATGGCAACACAAACTACATATAGTAGATAATACCGAAAGTTATGGACCTATGTTATAAAACTGTCAATTTTAAACAAGAAGCAATATTGAACTATGGATAAAATTTTCCATGCAGCACTGATGTATCGAGTCTTTTAAAATTATATAGGTATTTTTATATGTAATTAATAAATATAGCAAACTAATTATCAAATAGACTGGTTTTAAATAAATTACAATGCTCAATTGTAAAAAAATCTTAACTATGGAGATAAAGATGATAAGGTAACGTACCTAATTGACACCTGCTATATAAACAAAATTCATAAACAAAAAGACATCAAAAAGCTTTGATACGAAAATGAAAAAAAAGCTTACAAACAATAGATCTATGGATTTGTGGAAATGTTTTATCTCAAATTTATGAAACAATGATCACTGCAGTCTTTAAATATCACATATTGTATTCAAAATTTAAAATGAAAAAGACCTTACCTATTAAATCACATTAGGTTTACAATTTCACGTCGTTATTGACACATTTTCCTTCTAAATATACTGCAAATACTGGTAAATTTCGCTAAAATTGAACAAAAATAAACCAAACACAAGCAGCCATGTTTGTTGAATGTCCAAAGAATAGAGCATGCGCACTCCGGCCCTACCCTTAGACGGAGGGATGATTTTTGTCTCCTTTCCTCTTACAGCTTATATGTATCTCTTCTCTCTATCATGGGTCTATTGTGATTACGTGCCTATTGTAAAGAAGTAAGGGTCAACTTTCTAACGCAAGGGTGCCTTAGGTGTGAAGTTAGCTGCTAATTGTCAAGCGAAGTGTTTGATTTTATTTTCAAGATAAAATAATTTAAAAATATTGATAAATCTAGAATTTCTACTTACGTGGCAAAATACAAAATATTAATTTAACATATTGTATATCAACGAGCTGAAATAAATAGTGTAAAAAAATACTTTTTGTGACCGAATCCACCAAAAAATTAAGACGCTAGCACATTATATTGCAATCAATTTATGCTTTTGCTAAAGAAAATTAATAATTGATTACATTAAAATGATATATTTCAAACATGTATTATTTTACGTAGCATTTGAACTATGAATATACAATTTATAATTTTATTGAAAAATTATGTTTAACCCAATAATGTTACAAAGACTTCAGTCAAAACAGAAGCGCTCTAAGCCTACACCCGACAAAGAACTAAAACAGGTAGCAGCGTTACGAAGCACTTTCGGCAAAAGCTTTATTAAAAAAAGGCATTACTTTGCATTTTTATACTAAGCCTTCCAAATCCAATAACCAGTCAAAACACGTCAAAATCGCCGACAAAGTGTGCAAACTTTAAACAACTGGGAGCCTAATGCGGACACATTGGCCAATATTTTACGGAGTAAACAATAAAATTCGAAGATCGTATTTATTATCTTATTGTGAATACTGTGTTCACAGAATTATGTTATATAAGCTTTAAGTTGACTCTAAGTCCGTTTTATTAAAAAAGGCTATAAAAATTCAGGTTCAATATACATAATTCCAAGTATTCATTGAAAATAATGATAGATATTAAGTAAATTTTAATAACTTAATGTTACAACATAGTGGTTGATTTAACTTCTATATATCAAGTTGCTGAAGTCAGATATGGGCTGTTTCATATAGTTACAGTACCTATTATTTACAATGTAAAATACATTTTTTAGGATAAAATTGTGGGTGGTAAATTTATTTCACAACCCACGGAACCTTCAGACACAAAATAGTGAACATATTATCTAACATATCCGTTATCTAGTACCCACGATATAAGCGTTAGATTAGTGTGGGGCTAGATGGCGATGTATGCAATGTCTTGGAATACTTATTTATTATATATTTTCAAATTGGAAATATAGTTTTATGTTCGTGTTCCAAAATTTGCCAATGTGTCCACGTTAAGCCTCCAAGTCTCCTGACAGCTATTCGTATATTGACAGTATTTAACGGTAAGACCCTTTGTAACTATGCCAGAGGGTTTGTTACTACATTGTTCGTAAGGGTAAACGTAATTTTAAGCGGATCAATATTCATGTTGAGGTTAGAAATGAAAATAGGCTAATTCTATTGTTTGTTTTTTTTTTAATAATCTTATGTTCAATGATATATACAAATGCTTAAAATTGACAAACTACCTAAGGAGCAAAAAAATAGTGAATTTAAAAACTATATAATATCTATAATTTTGCTAATAAATATGAATTAAAATTTTTAAGAACACAATTTTTGCAGCCTACTGATTTTAGACTAATTTTTAAGTTATGTAAAATTAATATGAACTATGTGATCCTTTGCAAATTAATGTATGTTAAGGTATGGAATAAAAATTAAAAAGGTGACATGATAAAAGTCAAAATTACCTGTCTATGGTTAGGTCAATGAGGAATCCTATGATAATAAAAGAAAAACATAAAATTATTGATTCGGAATGAACCTCCTCTGTATGTATTAGCGCCTTTGTTTATTGACTAGAGAAGTACAATTGTATAAATAATCAACCTTATATCTACCTTATCATCAATAGGAACTACATATTTATTATAACTACTATTTACATAAACGTATGTTCTCATACCTCTTAATTAACTTTAATCTCACTTAAAAGTATGTAAATGATTTAAAATAATTAGTAAAATCATCAGTTTTCAAGATAAAACTGACATATATCCATTAATACATCTCTATTTAAATATTTACATACCCGTTACTATTGTGAAAACAATTTATCACATGGATTAATGAGTGTTAAATAATTTTAAATATATTTTTATGCTAATCAAACTTAAAGTAAACGTACACGGAATGTGAATTTGGTATTGAGGTAATCATAAATCAACCTTATCATTATTTCCCTTAATTCTACGGCTTATGATGATGGTAAAATTTTAGATACCGCACTTCCATACGGATGCATCATATAGTTTTGTGGCATGTGTCCTACCATCTGCCCCATATTAGTTGCTGCTCCATTCTGATACGGATAATATTCTCCTAAAGGAGGCATTCGTAGACTATTATCCGTGAATTCTGGCATATTTAACTTTGTGGCCGATGCATCTTCAACAGCATAAGGATCAGGAGAAGAATTCAACTTTCCATCTTTCTTAGCCTTCATTCTTCTATTCTGGAACCAGATCTTGATCTGTCTCTCTGTAAGCCCCAACGCGTGGGACACTTCTATTCTTCTACGCCTTGAGAGGTACTTGTTGAAGTGGAACTCCTTTTCTAGCTCGAGGGTCTGAAATCTAGTGTACGTTTGTCGGGTCCGCTTTGAGCCTTCTCTTCTCTCATCACCTGTAATAAGATGAAAATAACATATTAGTTTCTCTATTGAACAATGTAATGAATGATGTAAAGTAATAAATATAATGAGAACAAACAAAATAAAATTGCAAAAATAAAATGATATAAAAACAATAAAACTAGCATATAATAGAATAAAAATTGAACTTACCAACACTTTTCATCCACGGATAGACTCCTTGCGCCTCAGCGGTCGCGGCCATCTTGTTGTCTGCGTAATCTGCTGCGTCCCCGCCTGCGTCGACCCTCGTCACGTCCTGACAGCGTTCCGCCGGCTCCTGCGATGACGGTGCTACTTTGCTTTGCGCCGGAGCTCCACCCACGGCACCTTCCTTGACTGACGTCGGACCTTCACCGTCGAATCTACCATGAAATTGCGTCAAATTGCATTCCTTCTCTGCCGTTGTTTTATCACTTTTTTCCCATTCGCTAATCTTTTCGGAATTCATCATCATTCGTTGAATCATGTCATGCGTGTACGATTTGTCATTTTTAACAAAATACGGCGCTGTTGTTTTCTTGACTCGCGGTTTTGTGAGCAACGCTCTTAGGTTCGGAGAATCGTCTGCTTCTGGAGTTTTTGGTTTCACGATACTCGACGTACTTTGTGGAGATCCATAGCTTGTGTCAGGAATGCTGCACTGACCGGGCGAGTTGATAGATCTGCCATCGTCAGAACACTGTTGACTCATGGGGTTTATGTACTGGTCATATGAATAATCTCCATATGATTGTTGTGAATAGTAATTCATCTCTCTCCATTTCTGGATCATTTCAGCACTCATTTGGTTGTTCATGTGATTATGATATCCTTGCCAGTTACCTGGTTCAGTCTTAACTGTTTCATTTGAATACTGTTCGTACGTCTTGGTAGGGTATCCGGCACTGGTCATATTAGAATAGTCACTGTTATGAGCACACATATTGTTATGGTAATTGTAGTAACTGTCCACGGTTGGATATTGTCTGTAGCCGTGTTTGACTGCACTTGAGTTGTTCACTTCAACATTGCTCCACATTTCACTGGCACGATTTGTAGTCGCAACTGATGACATTGTGTTATCACTGGTAGCACTATCACTGGCATAGATTGTTCACTGATATTATTATTTTTGCCTGCGTGGGCGACGGCGTTCCGTCTCGTAGGTTGACTGCGAAACGAATGCAGTAAGTGCATACAGGCGGCACGACCCTAACAAATGTAATACTTTTACGTGACCTAAAAAAAGTTGGGGGTAAATTCAACAATAGCGTCGCCATTGTCCCTCTGCGAAGTTGTAAAACTGGATGTTCCGTCCTTTTCTTTTGTGTTCCGTCCGGTTTGCCGTCACGTGTTAGAGGGAGAGGGGTTGCGTTGGAGATTTTCGGGGGATATTTCGCAAATATTCTGTCAATGTTTACAATGCCAATATTTCCAATAATTCTTCGATGTGTGCGTGCGCGTCGGCACGGCAGATCATTGATTGCTTGTGCTAGTGTGAGTGAGAGGGTGGTATAGATTGATTTGATTCTATTATTGGTTTAGTGTAAAGCCGCGTATGTGTGTCACTGTGCTGCATGCAAAGTTATATAGGGGGCTGCTTTAACTCACTGTACGTGCACAAAATTATACTTCGTAGAGAAAATGCTTAAAATAATTCTTTTTAATTAATATAAATATTTATTAAGGGTCTTTTTTATTTTTCATAGTATATAAGCTGACATATATAGAATTTTCTTATGCTGATAATTTTAGTCATTGTAATTTTATAACGTCATCTTTTTAAAATTTTTAATTTAAATTAAGTTTGTTTTATTTATGTACATATTTCTTTAAATAGAAATCCTGAGTTTAGGATAGGCGCTTCTTTTGCATGTTTTTAAATATATATTGTATCAGCTATTGTCGTTTAATTTTGTTTATTGTAGGTATTATTTCGGATTGGCTTTATAGACAGTGACTGCTATTTTTTAAATAGCGGCGAAATTTTACAAGCTGATTCGTAATTAAATCTTCTTAAGTGCCAAATTTCATATAGATCAGTTCATTCGTTTGAACGTGAGCAATTATCAAATTAACACATTTATTCACAAACTACATTTCTATAATAAAAGTGTGAAATTTAATAAACAATTTCTCCAAACACCGTGTATAAGGGCGAGTGCACACTGCACATAACTCATCGCGCTGTAACAGTTCAATCGGGGGAAACACAATAGCGCCGCGTGAACGCGTGCGTCGCACCCGAATCTTGCGCACGATAATTAACTGAGCACGATAAATATCTGATCTGATGAATTTTGTTATTTTTCTGCAGGAATAAGTAAGTTAAAATATTTTTTACATAATTTCTAAAATTAGATTTATAGGGAGCAGAAGCTGCCGTCAAACTTAATAAGCATAGCAAAGTAATGATAATAGTGATAGTTGTTTTGATTTATTTACCGATTATTTGAACCTCTTTTACGTAAATTTATATTTTATAATTGTACTTTTGAAACGATTCTTGCTTTATAAATGCTGGAATTAACCTAACCCAAATTTGATTAACAAAACAAATGTTAGACGGCCACAATTTGTTAATTTTGCAGACCAAGTTATGGTAAAGAAATCAAAGAGATATGTATCACTATATCATAGTACCTTGGTATACATATGTACAAAGCATAGCAAATTTGATAACAAAAACAAACGAAATAGATTACAATAATATCAATTTTTTATTTTTCATAATATTTCTGATTTTATTTATCAGAATTATATTTACGGAACAAGTTAAAAATAGTTCTATGTAACAACCTACATCAAATTTATACCTTACAATATATTTTATTTACTTACTTGTAAATCGTATTGAAACAAAAATGCTAGCTCATGCTACGCCAGCACTATAAGTGTCCAATAGTAGCGTACATTCCCGCGACATATGCATCTATTGTACGTTTACCTCCAACCGGATCGGGGTCCGCATCTGTCGAACATCGCACACCCACATTCAGTGCATTGTGTACTCAGCTTTACAATGCTGTTTGTACTGAAAGTGTGTTGCAATCAAATTAAAGTAGTTCCTGATATCCTAACTTACTAATGCTTACTCTTGTGAGATATGTAAATACCTTAAAAACGTTACTAACTGTTCTATAAGAATTTTGTATATTTTTATTAATTTATTGATATAAGTTGACTTAACTGAAATTGTACTAATACTCACTTGAAAATACTACTATTACTAAACTAACGGACGAACACTTTCTCCTTTAAGTTAACCTAACATTGTATGTGACGAATTTTATCAATTAGGTTGAATACAACTAAATATTTACTACCTATACTTTTTCTACTACACATTAATAACATTAGGATTAATTTTTTATTGATAAATTTACAAAATTTATATGAATTAAATTAATTAAACTCATTATCAGCACCATTTTCGTTGATAAGTAGATCTGTGTAATTACGTTTTTTAAATTACGGAACAATTCAATGCATTTTTGTTTGTGTCTATTCAGCCAGAATCATTATAAAATATGTAATTTGATTTATCAAATTTTAATAGCTTATGCCCACAGTAATTTGGTACAACCCATTACGCTCTGAGTCATTGACAAATAAAAATATTAGTTTTTAAAATGAAACCAATAAATATTTAATCGTTTGATTAAGCGTAGAACCCAACACTATACTAAAGCCACTGTTATTTAAAAAAAAAAACTTTTATTTCAATTTCACAGCGAATTCCAGACTCGACTTCTATCAAGACCCCAAGTTTAGCCTCTTATTATGAAAAAGATATATGGAACATACTTGTTTTGATTGTAAATTAAACTTAGCTACACTGTAATTAAAGTTGATATTTGTACAGATTCAACAATACCATTCATCGCTTCAGCGGATCAAAAAGTGTTTAAAAATACGAAACTGTAGCCTTTATTCCAATGCAGGAAAGCTTGTTTTGGTTGCACAATTTCATTCATCATAATCATAGCATGGAGCTGACAATGTGAAACCATTTATCTTGCGAAATCAATCGATGGCTTATTCAGAATATTGTATTTGGTTTTGCTGCGGGGTTTTCGGTTGATATTTACTTTGGATCTTTTACTCTAATTTATGGTTTACGCGAAAAAATGTTGACATCTGTCGCCTTACAGTTCAACTCTGTTGTGTCTGTGGTACAAAAACTCTGCTAACATTCATTGGTAACAAGTAAATTGAGCAGAAGACACAAAGACATACCAAAACCTTCCCGAACTTTATACTTAAGTTATCGTAAATTTACGGTATGTACCTATATTATAATGATAAAATATGCACTTTTTTTTTCGTAATAAATGCATGTAACTTACCTATTCATGATAATATTTTTTAACACATCGATGATATATTTCTAAACGTATCTGAATTTAGGCTAATACGTGAATATAACTATATTGTAGTTAATTTCTACGAAAGCTCCTCCAATTATTATTTCCTCTCTATACGTACAACCTACCACCATAGACTGTTTTATCTTTTGTCGGCTTCACAGGATACCTGCAAGCCTTCCCATTCCCACTGATAACAAACAGAAGGCGGCTTCTTTAAATACAAACACGCATTGTTTGTTTTACTACTGGGCTAAAACAATAAAACATTTTTACTTCAATAGAACACCCGGCAAAAGTTCTGAAGAGCCGACAAAATAGGGGTCATGAAATCGGTATCTCTCTACCTGAGTTTCGCGAATTTCTTTTATCGTATAGAGCTAAGCTACTTCGGTAGAACAATGGCAGTAGTATCTGTACGACTAGTTTTACCGAATTTGGTTCAGCACTGATAGCCTTATCATGTTCAAAAGTACACAGTTTGAAATAATAATAATACCAGACGCAGAAGTATTTTGATGTTTAATGAAGTTGCCATAACCCAATATTTTTGCAAGTTACGCCATACTTTGCAAAGTTTTACGCTGGTGTAGTCCACTTTTGTAAATTTTATAAATACGTATTAGTTAAATTTGATACGAGATAGTCGTTGTGTGTATATGGGTGTAACAACTTAATATAATTGAAATTATCATATACTTAATATGTTTTGTAATTTCATCCTTTATTTATATACTGAGAGACTTTTTATAATTATTTGTACTAAGAGATAACACTACCCTGTAGATTAAAAAAAATATCCTTTTCTATGTTAAATTGTACGTAATAATACAGAAAAACGCTTTTTTTTATCACAAAATAGGCTTTCGTTTGACTACAGCCTGCCTGATGTTAAGCACCACTGTAGTCTAAGATGTAGCACGCTTGCCCAGAAGAAACCTATTTACTCTAGATTTGAAGACGCTTATCTTATAACGCCTTAGTTTCAAAAGCTCAATCTGTCGGTCGGAAGTCTCCCAAAAGCTAAAACAGTGAAGTTAGTACCGCTTCACGGTGTATTAGAGTGACATTATCTGTACCATTATTTTGTCAACTATGTTACTGGTGACAGTTAAAGTGGTAAAATTAAAGATTTACGACATGAGGCCAACGGGATTTTAGGAATGTACCGTTTAGTAGTTGTGATCGTTTGTATAGAACTTGCGCATATATACCTAAGTTTAAAATTTGGACTTTATTGTAATATTGATATGTTTCTCAAAAAACTAAATTTTGGTGAACCTGTGGTGGTTATTACTGATAAAGAATTTTATTTTTTATAATAATAACCAATTTGTGTAATTTTTTTAACCTGTATTTAAAAAAAATGTAAGATAAACAAATAGAGTTGTTAGTTTCACCAGATGTTTTTAACTTACGCTTAAATTTCTGCCTAAACCTTGCAGAAATAAAACTTTCTCGTCGCAAAATTACAAAAGGGATAAACAAAAACCTACGTCTTTTTATCACTTTACGATGCACCCTTCTTATTCGCAAAACTCAGGCGTGTCTTTGTGTAACTTGCCCTTGACCAATATTCTACTCAAAAGATGATAAACAATGTCTCTTTTCAACGGCAATTATGGGTCTTTAAAACATTGAAAAAATTATAAGACATCTGACGACACCGACTTATTTGTTCGAACATTTTATGGAATAAATATTACATCTTTAGAATTCAACATATTTTTTAGTTTTGTTAGTTGCTTTACGAAGCAGGTGTACCTATTACATATCAAAAATACTTTATATGCCGCCCTAAACTATTAGAGCTATGTGAAACTATATATTATTATTAACTAACAAGATATAACAAACATCACTTTCCAAACACAATCAACTTTTACTTATTATAGTCAAGAGTAATGATGCCAATAAATTTAATAGTTTCCGTAAATAACTTTTCTGACTTAAAAGCCTATATGAATCACCAATAAAAAATAATTATTTTATTATTTCCTCATCCTAATACCTACTTAGAACAAAGTGAAACTTTATGAACATCAGGTCGCCAGTACTCAAATATATGTAAGTCCATACAAAGTCAAATCGTTTATTGTATAATTGTGTTTTCAATTACATTCATATGTTATGTTGCAGATCCTATGCGTAAGTTGGTTCATGAAGAACACAATATACCCTCAAAGGGTATTTACAAAGAGTTTTAATAGTACAAAAATTCCCATATATACATATACATATATAATTCCTATCAATATGTTTAGATTCCGATTCCCACGACACAGGGTAACCTAGTGTGGGGATCACAGTCAACATCATTTACCTATTTTGGTATACCCTGTACCTACATAGCAAAAGTTTAAAAATAAATTATATAGTTTTTAGTTTTGTTTGCATGTATCGATCCTATTTTCTTTGAGTACAAATGATGTTATCACTTGGCTAAGGATTTTTGTGTAAATAGAGTAAATTTTTATTATTATGTGACGCAAACACTAACTCTGCGTAAGTTCCAAAGTATTTCTTCACCCGTGCGGGCCCTCGCCCATCTGATCATTAATCAAGCCTTCGATCGAAGCTGCACAATAGGGAATGTTCGCATACGACCTTACAATAGCAATAATTACTCTTCCAACTTTGTCATAGGATTTTTTGCGTGTTTTCATTAGTTAGGTGAATTTTTGGTAAGAGAATTTAGCACGTGTTTTTTAAGGTTATGTGTTTTACAATCAAGAGTAACTCTCGTCTGGATTTGATCTTTAAGTCTTATACAAGCAAAATATCTCAAGTTTTGATTAATGTCATGCACGCATTCCACAAGAATATCAAAATTATTGTATATAAGTACTAAAGATTTTTTCACGATTGTTTACAATATGTTAAAACACATAAAATGCTATAGAAAGGTCACCCCACTCAATAAACACGAGGCTCAATAGCACAAAACCAACCTAAAAATACTTCACAACTACCACCACAATACATCTAGAAACAACAACCCACTTCAAAGCTCTAAAATATAATTTCAAACATCTAAAACTAGTGCTAAAACAATTCCAGCAACATAAATCACAATAGCAACACCAAAGCGGACAGGGTGTGCGTGATTCTAAACAAAACACGGGCCAGGCCAAGAAAAACACCTAGCGACTGATTTACGAGACAATATCATTCGAGAAATGTGGCCAGAAATAAAATTAAACGTGAAAATGTGGGATTAACATAGATTTGCATAGAACGCCAGAATAGTTAGGCAGGATGTTTTTGATTCGTAAGTTAATCTTTGTCAGGTCGCGAGTAATTTGGAAATGGTTAACATCGATGGTCGTAAATTATTTTGTGGCGTAAATTGATGTTGGTACGTGATCCTCAGTGATCGAAATGGTATTGTTGAAATGTGTTGAATTTTTTCTTAATTTATGTGTCATTTAGCTAATAATTTAGTAAATTCTTTAACCAGATAACTTTGAATGTTTCATATATTATGCAATCTTCAGTAGCATAAGTGCTTAGCAAATTTGAACACGTTTAAAGTTTTAATACATATAACTACACTTTTATTTTGCTATTAAATAACAGAAATACGTACTAACTATTCTAAAAAACATAAAATCGATTCAAGTCGAAAGCAAAACATACGATTTTGCTGAACAACTTTTATGGAGCACTCCTGAAGTTGAAGATTTGACGAAGACTGATGAAGTGAAGTCAATTGAAACGTTCTGTTTTTTCCTTCGCGTACCATAGCGTGGGCATTTCAGTGGAGTGAAAGAGAATAACTGTGGAGAAGCATACAAGGTATTGATTTTAATAAATCCCTGTCATTTTTGGACGAAATATGTAATATTCAAACAAAAAAAGTGCGGAGAAATGAAATCATATGAGCAAATCCTAATTACAGTAATATCTTTTGAGTTTCGGAAGCATATGATAACGCATATCTTCTCTTTTATAATGATGTCGCAAAATAATTATTACTTACATGTTAAAAATCAATCCAAAATTACACTACTATCGCGTCTTGCGGTCGTCAACCATTTCGGTTGCGTTACTATGATTCTATTGTCGTTAATTAAATTAAATTAATTAAATCAACCTTTAGCCTCAAAACTTTAAAAACAGTTTTATTTTCAACAAAAAATATTGCCCTGTTTATTTTCAAATAACATTATTTGAAGTCTCCACACCTTCCCCTGTTCTTCCATTCAAGGGTACAGCCAAAGCATCGCTGCTCGCTGGCCTATGAAAATGATATCACTGACATAGGAATACACTTAATGTTCTTTTCCCCGACTGTATCTTCATTTAGATACGTCGAAGGAAAGCAATCAATCATGGACTGGAGACAGCTATGTTTCAGAGCCACTGGAGTTGGGAGGTCTGTATTATTTTTATATCTATCGTAAGGGAAAACTATTAAAGTAGCTACATAATTTTACCTGCGGTTAGCATGACCATTAAGATGTTGAACATCGAAAGTATATTGTAATTTAGACCCAGCAATATTGTGTTTTCGTTACAAAATCTTGGCTTGAATCCGGCCTACACCAATGACTTTTATTTTCAAGTGAGGATTTACATTTGCTTAGCGGAGAAGGAAAACATCGTGAGCAAACCTACATGGTTAAGGACCACAATGACATCCGAGGACATGTGACATCCGTGAAAAGACCTGTGCACCCACCGCGATATATCTGCACAAGAGAACCTCCCCTAACGAATTAATTCTGCGTGGGAGTTTACGATCCTCAGTCATGAGGAAATACGACTCAAGAGAGAGACTTCATTTCATTAATACTGTTTATATTCTCTTCTGACTTTATGAATAACACATAATCCTAGTTAAAGAAACCTAGTTGTTTGTACTTAGCGCCTCCCAAATTTCCTTTCTAAATATTTTTACTTAGAGGCAGCCTCAAAATGTATTCGAAGTTTGAATGCCGACCCATCATCAGTCAGAGTCGACCAGAGATGAAGTTCCTTACATGGATGGAGCGCGACACTGAACATCTGACATTTCGTTTGTTTGATTCTTTGTGATAATTTTCTCTGCAATTTGGCTTCATTACTTTTCTAAACAATTTGACGCACTCAAAAACGGTGTACAGTATACATTCCATACGTTTCACTCAATAGTTAGTTGTAACTAATTATAACTTTTCATATATTGCTTCTGCGATATTGCCCTTACATTGTCAGTGTCAACAAATGTAACGTAAAGTCGGATGGATAAAAAAATAATAGCATAAGTCGTAAAACACAAATCAATATATTAAATCAAAATAAAAATGAGATTTTACAAAGTGTTGGATATTAATATCTTGATCACAGTTAAATATACTTAATGAAAAAAAAAACTTTCACAGGACTTGATAACCTCCTTTTTTCGAAGTCGGTTAATAATGTGTCTACTTTCAGCGTGTTTTTAACAGCGTGTAATAACGAGCTTGGTTCCATTGCGTAGTACTACTTACGCTCCATCTACATCTACATTCTCATCTCTGTACCCAACAGTTCCACATTGAGTGCACTTGAGAAACGACCTGCCAATCAGTCGCTTGCTTAATTGGAAATCCGTGTTTGCGGTGCCACTCGCCCCGGAGGCTTTGTTCGCTAAAAATTAAACGGTTGCTTGTTATTGATTTTGAACGGGTTTCGGGTATTGTGTTTGTAGAACAACTGTAACTGTGGATAGAGTATCTGATGTATAATAACGTTAAATATACCTACTAGTGTTTGTTTAAGTTTTTTACCTCAAATTTGGATTGGTTACTCCCGGGCACCTCGTATGATTGTTTTTGTTAAACTGCAGCTTAACTTGGGTTGATTACTGGGTTAGCACTTGACCATAGTTTGACATATAATATAGCTAGTCTTTTCGAAACTACGCGTAATTACTTAATAATTCAAATTCAAAATTCAATTCAAAATTAATTTATTCGGAGTAAGTGTAACAATAATTCTTAATTACTACCTAACATACTGGGTGAGGGCACACCCGTGCTATGTTAGCTAGTCCCTTCCAGTGATCTTGATTACATTAATACAGGTAGGAACAAGTAAAAAATTAATTTTTAAATGTCAAAAGATATTTGTCAAAATATTTTAAACATGATTATGTCTTAAAAATGTCCTTAAAAAGTCTTAATAATATTATATAGTTATCTAGTATTTACATTAATATTTAGCAATTTTAATTAATAATAATAATAATAATAATATTTTATTTTGAGTCAAACACTATGAACTATAACAATATGTTCACTGCACTCCACACTAGGATAACCTGTGTTGTGGAGGGCAGGCTATGTTATTTATAAATAAATGTACAGTTTACATAAATACAAAATTATAAATAAATGTACAGTTTACAGAAATTCAGGTTCCAATACGGTAGTGATGATTTTTGCTCATTTTCCAATGAAAAGTTTAAATTAAATACACTTAAGCACTTGATAAATAACTTATAGCAATATTCATTATATGCCACGCCAAAATATTCAGGAACAGTAGAAACTTCTATGTGTGTAGGTAATGTTAAACATTGTCAATCTCAGATATGAATAGGGTAAGAGTTGCTTGATTTTAAAATTCCATGGTTGTTTGAATTTCTACAATACACTGGTATCAGGCAAGGAATGGCCTTTTAAAATACATTTTGCAAAAGGATTTTCTAGTTTTAGTTATATTCCTTAATTTAAAATCAGTACATTTATAAAGTACACCAGAGATATGATTCTATATCAGTACCTTAGTATCCAATATTGGTGGAGGTGTGCGCTGGGCTGTACACTAGGCTTGCCTGTGTCGTACAGCCCAATTGCACTAGTAACCACTAAAATACTCTAAAAATTAAACTTATTATCTAGGTTTTGAAAAGGTTTTGAATAAAAGTTTGAAACATAAACAGATTTCAAAGAAAAGTAAAACACTGTTAATGTCAAGTCATGGCTATGGAAACAAACATTTTGGCCGAACTCAGTGTTGTCATAGGAAAGTCCACAAAGTGCCCGTACTACTTGTTTGATGTGTGTTGTGTTCGTATGGGTGATTGTTTTTGTTGTTGTGTAGTGTGACTGGAGATAATGCAAAAGTGTGTGTATATATAAATATAATTAGTTCGAACTTTACGTATATATTTACATTTTAGTCCATTTGTAATTATGAGGTGTTTTGAATTTACATAATATAGAATATTAATTCACAATACAATAAATAAACTAGGTACAAAAATATTTGTATTGATTATGAAGGTGACCCTTTTAAAAGCAACTAAAATATCCAGAACTGAATCAAAGACTTTAATCTATTGCGACAACCTTCTATGTTAATTTTTTGTCACAAAATATGGGAAACCTGACGAATAAGACTATTATTTTTTAATCAGTTCTTATTTTAACAATATAATATTCCACAATAAGTGCGGGGGAGTCACAACAGCATTCTGAAAACAGTGGCTGAAGATCTGCACTCGCCTCTGCTGAGGCACTTCGTCAGAGTCATGGTCAGATAAGACGAAAGTTTTTGGCGATCCTGGCTTGGGTGGAGTGATCCGGCAAAGTTTGGGCTCCTTTTCTTTTAAATTAAGTACCTATCAATTTCCATCTTATAGTAAGTACTAACATTAGTAATAAGTCCTATTCTTAAGTTTTACTAACAAAAATGGATCTATTTTAGTTGTCCAATAAAGATTTTTTTTTCATTTTCTTTTAGTTTTATTTTAAAAACCTCTTTTAGAACTATCACGTGCTTGTATTACCTACTTGTATGCTAATTTTAGCCACGACACGAACTGTAGCCTTCTTACGCGAAATAATGTCCAACCTCTGCTAGTTTTGTATGGACATATGTACAACCCATGTAAGAGTCTTCTTAGTCGTAATTCACATTACTGAGGGTTGCGATTCCCCCGCAAGTTCAATTCAAAAGGGATGCTTAGTATTTTAATTTATTTATATTTACTGGGATGGCATCAAACTGAGGTGTGATAAGATGAAAGGCGGTCGATATTATACTGAGCCTCGAACATACGAAATATATGTACATCTCGATCTTCAAAGTGAGAGTGGTTGTTACTGGGCAAACATGCTCCATCCTAGCCCGTAATGTTTGCTTACTATCAGGCGAATTACGGTCAAGTGCAAACCCATAGCTTGTTATAAAAAATATATTGTAATATACCTATAATATAATATCTTAGATTAAATTAGGTAACCTATCCAAGCTAAAGCAATCATAAGTTAAAAAAAATAAGTAGTATACTTGTAGTACATAGACTATTTTAGCTAAACTATGCGCCTACACTTCAACGATTATTTTTACGCTACACATGGTATATCATAGGTTTAAACAATTGCAAGTAGGATTCTGAACGATCTCGAATTACATACTATAAGTGAATCATTCATCTTATCCTTCCTATTCAAACACTTGATCGTGTCGCCTGCCTTGTTTGGGGATATTAAAAAATTGTTCCGGCTAGCGTGTCTAATCTTCTACAGCCGGTGCCTCTGAACTCTGCGCTCACCCAAACGTCACAGTCACAGAAAACAATTGGGATTTTTAATAATGGAATTTTTAGCTAGCAAGTAGGTAGTAGTAGGTAACTTTTGTTGAAGATTCAATTGTTTTTAGGTTATATATAAATATCAAGCACTTGTTTAGTTTTTTATTATTTTGAACTTTATATCTAATTAATCTACTAAAGTAAAATAATATTCAAAATTATTTATAGGTGTTGAGTATGTAATATGGTTTTACTAAAGGTTTCTTCTGATATTCTTTGTTGAGAACTTATAAGGACAAATAAATATTTTTAGTACACATTGAATTAATTTTAATATTATATAAATTGTTCAAGTTTAATAGGTTCAGATGAATGAAAACTGCCATCTGTGGGAATTTTCCGGAAATTCACTGTAGAAGAACACGTAGCGCCATCTAAGCACGACCTACGGAACTAAATACATCCCTTATTTGCGAGGGGTTGCAAAAGAAAATCTGCAAAATGGCGCCACTACTCACGCAAACAACACCAAAAGGGCGGGAAATTAAAATAGATTTATGCAGAAGTTGAATAAAAAGTTTTTACTTAATATTATTATGTTATATATTTTTAATAGACATTTATTTCTTAATAATGCCTAACATTGATAATTATGGACCCTCGGCCGCCACAAATAAAATAACTTCTTTATTTTACAAAAAATATCATCTTTGGTGGTGGCATAGATTTATCATTCTTTACCACTACGGAGATGGAACATGATTTTACCAACTGGATTAAATAAATTTAATAAATTTAAAATATTCTTCTGATCTGCAGGCTTTGATAAGAAGGTAGTAATATAAAGTAGGTAGGGAGTATCATGTGTAGTGTTAGGATTTGCACTCGCTTGATGGTGAAGGAAAACATCTTGAGGAAACCGTCATGTTTGAGAACCACCACACTCGAGACCATTGTGTCTTTCGTAGAAGGACACGATGTATTTGCCCAAGAGAACTCCCCTAACGAATCAATTCGGCGGGGGAGTCACGACCCTCAGTCACGAGGAAATACGAATCAAAGAGAGAGTAGTAACAGAAAATAGGTGGCGCAAAATATAAATGCCAATTGTCACTTTACAGCTCACGCCTCGAATTTTAATCACAGTAATGATGAAACAAACTTTCTGCTCCACTAAATGGCGAAACGTACAAACTTTCAGAGTTTTAATACGTTGTAATGTCTCAGATTTGTGGGGGTAACGACGTCTCGTTAAAACGCAGCCTGACTTGGGGAATTGTTTTTGAAAAACTTAGAATAGGATTTTGGTAGAAATCTTAAATGTTTTTTGAAGAAGGTAGTGAGGTTATTTTGATGCTTGATTTAAAAAAATACATTAATGTCAAGAAATGTTTCCTACATTTCTTTAAGGATTTGTTAATATAATATGATACAATTTCTTTACCTTTTCGACGGACAGAAATGAAATAATAATATTTCTTAGGATGAAAAAACCAATTCATTTTATGTAAATAATTTGATTTTTAATTAGGTACATAATAGAAACATATTTTATAGTTGAGACACAATTTAAAAGTTTTTTTTATTTTTTATTAGTCACAAGCCTTATATAGTATGCTAACAATTGATACATTGGTTAATGTAATAAATCTACTTAATCCTTAATAAGTTATACCTTGTCTGGTAAAATACTTCCTACCTAATGACAATCTATCGACGCCTACGCCTGAAACCTCTAAACTTGACTAAGTATGATAAATTGTAATGTTACAGAAATACCTACTGCTTTACCTACCAGGTATACATATTATAAAGTACACCAATATATCTGTACAATTTATTTACAATCTTTGGCCTGACATTTACCTAATTTATTAAGTAAAATTATTAGTTTTTCACACCATATATACATACCTACATTCTGAACGTCTCCAAAAAAATGTCTATAAATTTTATTAATAAATAAATTGCTTTGATCAGGGGTAAAATATTTTTGACATATCCGTACGTTAAATAAAATTAATCGTTAGTAAAAATAGATCCTAACAATGTCTGCTGTTTATTTGACCAACGTATAACCAATAAAATTTCGTAACACTACGCAACGACCGTCAACGCAATTTTGTTCTAAAACAAATTAACATAGAAACAGAAAAAATACCGCCTCTCCAACTGTAATCCCTCGACAGGCCGGCGTTCAGCCAAAAATGTTTTATCTTTAATAATAACCTCATGATAATATTTTATACAATGAATAATGTAACAGGCTATAATGCGAAACTAAAATTATGCTTAAACTTTACCCACCTACGCTGATTTCTTCGCGGTTTTCGTCAACTTGCCCAAGTTTTATGTAGATACCTAACGACGAGAAGAAATTCAGATTTTGCTGTATTTTAGGTTTGTTTTTCTACGATTTTAGCAAACTAAAATATTTCGTCAACACTGTAGAATAACTTTGGTATGTAACTAAATAATTATTCTTATTTCTTTTATTGTGTTATTAACTTAAAAAGGCCAACATACTTTTACACAATAAATAATAAATTTTGGTCTTAAATACTATAAGAATATTTAGAGAAGATTTTTTTTTTACATTTTCTGTTGATAGTAGTAAAAATTCTTATGTTATAAAAGCACTATTGGAAAAAATGTGAATTTTGATTTATAAACACAATTTAATACGGAAATAATGTAATTGATAGAACGTTATCTTCATTAAGATAGCATATTAATTAAATTTTAGTAAGGAATAGTCTTAAAACACAGTGTAGATTCTAGACTTAGGTATTTGACCACCAACTCGCTGTAATCACACCCGCACCAATAGAACCCATATTATGTCAAATACATAAGCTTGCATGTTGTAACCTACCTACAAACCAAGTACATACATATATGTGTTAGCAAACACACAGAATTCCACAGAGGTGAGGAATTAAAACCTCCAGAGTGTGCCCGGTACACCACAAATCGCTTAACGTTCGCCCGTCTAATGGCATGCCAATTAAAAGTTTGCGAGCTCCCTCGGCAAGGATCGTCTGATCTACTGACAGAAAACCTGATAGACTCTTCATTATAAGGCAAAAAGTCTACAAGCAACATCGTCACAATCAGTCTATATTCATGCACTTGTTTAAAAGTTTCTCCCAAACTAGTTTACTGTATATTGTGGCTGAAGACTACAAAATTTGAAGTCATGATATGTGTTTTCCAGAGAAGAATTTATATCACCACGATATACCTACTCCAAGAGGATTTCCCAGAGAAAGCTTGCGGGGGAAATATTCGTTCATTGGCTTTTTCAAGCATCGCACGGTCTCAGAACACTTCCAGCAGGTCGTCGATCCATCGTCAGATTATTTGCTACTGTCAGTTTATTGGTTATAACGCTAATGAAATAAAATTAATATTTACATAGAATATACGATAGGTATACGCTTCTAGTTCAGAGTAATAAAAATCCTAACCTGTAACGAAGGGATAGAAGAGGTGGTGACAAGTCAGAAACAGCAACGAAATAATTAGAATTAACGACTAATGAGCAGTTCTATGTCTTGGAAGTGTACTGTCTATGGTCTGATCTGAGCTGTAAAACTGAACATCTGAACGGCATAATGTAGTTTATTCGAGCGATTAACGTTTTGATGTCGTTGCAAGATGTTGAGCGCTTCGGTGCCAAGTTGAGGCTTGTTTTCGGATTTAACTGGGATTCGCATAAAATTTGAGATAAAATTCAACTGTAACGTAATTAGTTTTGTTTGTTTTTTCAGGTGCAAAGTTATAAAAGTATGCTTTTAAAATCGGTCAGCCAATGAGAATTATTTTATAATTTTATTAATTATTGTTGTTGATTACATATTCAAAACAAAGGTGTCTAAATTGAGTTTACATGAATAAAAGATGGTAAAATTGTCATAGGTAAAATATTTTTAAAACGCTGATAAATTGATACCGTAAATTCTCGTAGCAACCAGACACCGTAGCACTAAACGTAGCACAATCTAATTAGATGTGGATCTAATTACAAACTCCACTACGACTTCTTTTGACCAACTAGTTAGGAAAAAGTACTCAGTTCATTTAAACTAGTCTATAGTTCTATGATTAAACTAGAATCCAATTACATAAAGTCCAGTGCAGGAAATGAATTTAAATTAATGATGGTTGGAATCGATGTCTAAAACCGCACCACTACTGGTCATCAACGTAACCTACCTGCTGGGGTAGGTATCTGACAATAACGTACTAGGAGTGTTGGTATAAGGCATAAGCTTTTGTAAATTTATTTGTTGGAGTAGGTTTTTAGTTAGTTTAGTTAGGTTTTTGAACCGGGTGCGAGTAGTAAAAAGTAAATTCCAATTTGAAGTGCAACTTTTTGAGTGGAATATCAGTGTTACGTATTAATATACTAAACCCTAGTATGTAAAACACAATAATAAACAGTGACAGTGCTTTGACTCAAATTTTTTCGTAAATATTTTAGTAAAAATATAAAAAACAATGTGTTTGTTCGTATACTCGTTCCGTTTTTGCACCGCAACGAATGAATCGGTAATATTTTTGGTATAATGATAGATATAATGTCCGGAGAATGATAGGGGTCACTTGTTATCGCGACAAAGACGAGCAAAACCGCGAGCATCCACAAGTTTAATAAAAAAATTACCATGATTAAAATATGACAAATACAACCTATGTAAAAAATAGTTACGTAAGCACTACTCGTTTAAGTTTATAACTTATCCCACACCACCTAACTGAAAGCGTGGCCGCAAAACGTTCCGTTTCTACACCTCATTGCGATCGTCCACTGGTATTACAAATTGACCAACGATTACAAGTCATTACTGTAATGGACACCGCGTAATTATAACCATTATTAAGCATTATGACTTGTAACAATTGCCTTCAAAGTGATGGTGCAAAAACTGCGCGAAATTGTTGTAAGAATTCTTTATTGCCGAGTTGAGAAACAGAGAAATGCGGTATCTAGGGCTTAATCGTCTGTGACTGTTTAGTTTCGAATTCAACCACAACTACTTTTTGATTGATTCAGATGAAAATGTATATAATGTAATAGGTAGGTAGGTATGTGTAGGTATTTAAAGAAGTCAATTTAAATAATACATACAAGCATAATAATAATAATTCGAGACTTTGAGGCCGTGGGGTCCGGGAGCCCATACTATTTTCCAAAACCTCTCGGAGCGCTTGGTTGACGCGACGCATGGCCAAAATGCTGTCCTTTTCTGGCTCAACGTTTCAGCATTGCCATCCAGCGTGGTAATGCGGTATGCTGGGTTCGCTGCCCTCTGGTAGTGGGCTGGAGCACTTAGATTATCTTGAGGCTTTTCTAAAGATTTTTAAGTGCCCCTTTTTTGTAGTAGTTAGAAGTAGTATGTTTAGTTTATCTTCCCTTGTTTTTATATTTTATTATTGTAAATAAAAATCTAGCATAATACCTATGTACCCTTTACTGATTTTCAGTATACATTGATAACAACAAAATAACATAATGTATTGTAATGTACCTTCACTCGGGTATTCATCGACCTCCATACTAATAATACAAAATTGGTTATTTAGCATAAAATTATGCAAATGCCAATTTTTCATGAATTTATATTGAGGCGTAATAAGCAGAAATAGATCTGAACACGTTTTCATAATGAAATGATGGCTTCAGTATTCTGAATGAAGATGTTACGAATTTCATTTATTCATGCTTTAAGTGGCAGCATAATTTGTATTTTATTTTTTAAAGGAAACTTCTATAGTATGTAACAGAAGGACAAGTTGAAAATAGAAAGATTATTGATTGATATAATTGAATAGGTACTCTTGTAGTTCATGTGCTTTTAGTTTAACACAAAAATATGTAGTGTGTGCAATGTAGTGGGTCACATATTTCAAAATTGAAAACAGTTTTAAAACATATTTTTATACAATATATTAGTAAATAGTGAAACGTTTAGATATTTAAATAGGATTTTTCTGTTCTTAACATGCAAGTTTGTCTGCAACATTCATTCGTATTTTTTTTAATCTGTTAGTTGCTTCTCATTTTACATATTACATGTACAAGAAGTTATACAAGTAACCAAGTCAACACATACTAGACTGTAGTATAAAGTAAAGGTACACTTTCTATATTATCGCGTAACATGTCGTAAAAACAACGTTATACATAAATAAATGATAGTTCAACACTATATACGTAGTAGTGATGTGCCGACCACAAATTACGGTAAAAGTTGTTACTAATGACTTTTAGGTAACGACCATTGGCTCCCACTAATGATTTGACGGACCGGCCCACTTTTTTACAGACAATCCGCTTCGGTAATTTGTTTTTTTTTCTACTCAACTACTGCTTTGCGTGTTAAAGTTAGAGATATTAGTGGAAATTCAACAATAAAATTATAGTAGGTAGTGGGTAGGTCGGTGAATATTTGAAAGGTGTTTTTTTACATTAAATAGGCTTACGTTTGGCTATAGCCTGCCTGATGTTAAGCACCACTATAGTCTCAGATGTAATACGCTTGCCTAGAAGAAAAAAAATTGTAGTGTAGTTATTAAAAGTAAAAAAGTAAACAGTATTTTGAAAGTATTCTAATATGTTTATGTATGATTGGTATAATAAATTTGCTCTGAAATAACGTTGCTTCTTTATATATATATCTGTTAAAAAGATCAATTTGTCACATTATCTAGAGGGTGCAGGTTCAAATCCCATCCCCTGAGATTATTTTTGCTCAAATCTGATTTCAATTTTCCTACAGAACCACAGCAGCACCGAGTCAGCACCCAAGCTACCTTGACAGCGTGGTATAACCGATTGTTTCAACGTCATTCAGATTGGTCACGCACACCGTAGGATTTGTCACTGTCACCCGTCACTACTGCCTTTCTAATATTTAACGGAGTACTAAATGATGTATCTATTCTGTAGTAGGTACCTATATCTGTGGCACGACCCTTTGACAAGGCGGCGTTGGGAAATCTTAGTGAGTATGAAAAATCTAGTTTTAGATAAAACTAAGCGGTGGATTTTGAAACCTTTCTACATACAACATTTAATATTATACAATGTCTTAGTTACGTTAGCTTACTCAGTTTTGCGTATGACGATAAACCAATGATATGAGTGGAGGCATGGTGAAGTTTAGATTAAAGTGCTTTCAGGAAGTAATATTTTCAGGATCAAATTTACAAAAAATTGTATACATATACAATTTTTTGTAAATTTGATCCTGAAAATATTACTACCTGAAAGCACTTTAATCTAAACTTCACCATGCCTCCAATGTAAACATATAGCTTTAGGCTTTGATTCGCTTAATATAAGATAGACTACTAAAAGTAAACTTTGTACCTAAAAAAATCTGTACGTAATCTTAAACTTTGGCGCTTTTTAGAAAATCTCAGTTTTTGCTCAATCATTCTCTTGATTAGGTACATCATAATTATAACGATACATATCATTTACCAAAAACAATTGTAAACTCGGAAATTTTTGCAATATTTAAAAGGAAATTATTTGAATTTTTAATTAGAAAATGCTATTATGATTTAAAATCCTTTTTTGAAGATGATATAAGTAACTTATGATATCCGTTATTATGTATATAAATGCTGGCAAATAATTTGAACAATATGAATGTGTATATAGTTACGTGTATTAAATTAATTTTATTATGATTTAAATGTTAGTTTTAAGTTTCATTATTGCATGTTCGGAAGAGCAAAACTGTTGTGACTAAGTATAGAAGATATTGTAACACCATTAGATATACTGCACAGTTTGCAATAAATATATTACTTTACTTTACTTTACTTTAACGAAACTAAACCTAATGTTTCAAAAGCAAACATTACAAATAGCAACACCCGCCTAGGAGGCAAAATTTATTATAATAACGGCTAATGTTACATCTCACTACGCCAGCGATTTCAGTTCCTTGTAATTTGTTCCTTGCGCAGTTTCAAACAGAGTTTTAGACCTTACATTGAACCCCCATTTACTGAGTCAGCTCTCTCTGTCAGGGACTCATATTTGAGACAAAGAATATGTTTATAAAATAGAAATACATTTTTATGAAGTACCTACATTAGAGAAGTTTTGCGAAGAAAATATTGATTGTTATACTTCAAAGGTTAATTGATTTTGCAAAACTACAAAACTCCCAATATCTTCATAACTTAAGTTAGGATTTTTTTTAAATTAGTGCCAATTTTTTAGTTTGTATTCCAAATAATTTTGTAAACAAAATTTGATTATGATTTCTTATCAAGACAGAATAAGAACAATGATTAAAGAAAGGAATTTAGCATACTGACAACCATTGTGTTAAAGATTAAAATCTTTTAAAAACCTACCTTAAATTGTGAAACCCCTCAAAATTAAAGTCTCTTCTATCCACACTCTGTGCCCCGTCACCATACTCTCGTACCAAGCTACTCGTATACATCAACGCTTACCTCCGCCTGATGAGAAGATGATTACCATCATTTGCGACGCACCAAGACGTCTATGTCTCACTAAGATAATGCAACTCAGAGGCACCTATACTGTACACAATACGTCAAACATGGGTCATTCCAGGATAAGTAATTAGAATACAGCTTTACACGCATGCCATGAACCAATCATCATGCTAGTGTATCGCGTCATATTGGATTGTAGTAGTCATAATTATTACGTCTGCCCAAGTAATCTTCTGATACGTGTGAGTACTAGTTATTAGTAAGTTTTTATTTATTTTGAATTGACATTTGAAAGTAAAGCATTTGATTACTGGGCGACTTGAAGCCATACTCGCACAATTGAAGCTGTGATCAAAGACGTAGCCAGCCTTTGCTGAAATGACACTGGATCTTAAAGTGCTGGAACGTAACTTTTCCGAGGAAATAGAGGTTTGATTGCTATCGGTTTTGATTATTTTCACTTATGTCTGAATAAATGTACGCCAATACTTTGCATTATAACTTGGCGTCTATGAGGAGTAATATCTTTGATGTCTCGTGTTTTTTACTGAGCTCAGGTATCACCCGAGTACGAAATTACTTGTAATTTATCGTGACGATGTTTTCAGTGTATACTTTTAGGGCATGAATGTTTGATAATCTTTGAGGCGATACTGTAATGTCAAATTATGATGATGGGAAAATCTGTTTGGTTAAAATATACGCAGATGATATTCTTGTTTGTTTTCTTTTTCATATTTAGCTTTGAAGGTTTACGTTTGACTACGGCCTGCTTGATTTTAAGCATAAAAGCCGGTAAGTATTAGAATATACGAAAGCTTATCGTCATTGTTTAGCTAACTTAACAACTTAACAATTTGACCTTTTCTGATGTTTGTAATTGTACTATATTTTAATTTAATGTAATGTAATGTAATTTAAATTCTAAATTCTATTTTTGTAAAAGTAAATATTTAAATTTAGTTGTATTAACCGGCTAGCACTTACGTCAAAAATTACGTCGAAAAATTAGCTCGACAAGTTTCGGAAATCTGAGGTTTCCATCATCAGGAGGACGAGTCAGCACGCGCGTCCCGGTTGGCCGCCTCGTCCAGACTGGTTCGCCGACTCACTGCCACACACTGCTGAAGAAATACACGATCCGCCGGTGGCGCCTCGATCGCCTATCCTCACCCGTCGCGGTGCGCGAGCGGTTGCGAGAGCGGAGCGGGCGCAGAAGCGGGGGGGTGCGGCAGTGAGTCGGCGAACCAGTCTGGACGAGGCGGCCAACCGGGACGCGCGTGCTGACTCGTCCTCCTGATGATGGAAACCTCAGATTTCCGAAACTTGTCGAGCTAATTTTTCGACGTAATTTTTGACGTAAGTGCTAGCCGGTTAATACAACTAAATTTAATCATGCCTTACGGGAACTATAATACAGTAAATATTTAAAATTTAAAATGTATACTTTCCAAAAATAAGACCCCGGAAGGAACTAATCTCCGTGACACAGACGCACCGGCGTCTAGTACGGTGCTTTAGTGATATTTAGTATGTGTGCATTTTTATGAAAATAAATAATTTGCAATTTGAATTTGAATTTTTGAATTTGAATATCTCTGTAGGTATACCAATTTTAAGATTTTGCACAGATTCTTAGATTGATAAATTTTTGGTGATACGAAACACCAGGTATCTAGTAGAAGAAAACAAAAACGTACATTGCACATAGATGTACATTCCTACTTTTTATTAATTTAATTATTTCTGTACTACAATACCTACCAGCTAAACTAGAAGCAAGTAAATGTACATACTCTTAGTTTAGTGTATTTTATGTATATATATTGTTTATTATTATTGAAAGACACAAGTACATAAATTTATAACAAAATATCAATACCAATAGCTAATATATTCTATCCAGCGCGTGGTAATGCGGCCAGTATGCTGGGCAAGCTGCCCTCTGGTAGTGGGCTGGAACACTTAAATTATCTTTAGGCTTTTCTAAAGATTTTCTAAGTGCCCCTTTTTTGTAGTAGTTAGAAGTAGTATGTTTAGTTTTTCTTGCCTTGTTTTTATAGTTTATTACTATAAATAAAAGATACCAATAGCTTGATTATTGCAATCTCACGAATTAAATATTTCCTTATCAACAAAAATCAAGAGACAACATTCCAAATTACTTCATTTTTTCTTTATGTTCTAATATCACGTGCAACTACTATCTATCTATTCGCATCTGAATTCGATAGAAATCTGTCCATGATATTTGTGGGTACACAACGCTGTCTCTTTGATCTCAGTAGCCTCATACATATTTAATGGAGGTCTTACACAGGGTTACTCAACAATAGGATAACAGTACACATATCAACCATCTTTTTGCATAAAAACTAAAACATCCCTGATTAATTATTTCTGTAGAAGAGTCATGACAGTTGGTAATAAGGAAAATGACTAAAAGACCCGAACACAAAAACTAAAGTTTGTATGTGACGAAATATAGTGTTTTTTGGGATAATGGTAGTATGTATATGGTTTTGAAAGTGACATGGGTCAATCTCTTTTCATCCTGAAAGAACGCGAGCAATCCTTCGGACGTCAATTTGTACAAAATAAAAACGAAACCGTGACAGAAATGTTAATTTTTGTTTGATGCCGGTTATATACCATGCCACGCTAAATAATAATATTATAATTAATTAATAAAATTAGCTTTTTTTCTAGTGCGTAACTATTTACCCTGTATTACCCAACCGTCATACTCTGCATGGCTTTACCAACTGTTTATTTTACCTTTATTTCGATTCCGACACGCCGAATTCGTGGTTTTATACTATACTGCATTTACCATAATGACCATTGCAAGGTAAAAATACATTCATTCGAAAGTAGCGCTTGTAGTTTCGGATACAAGGTTGTTTTTTCTTGAATTTTTGAACATTAACGATATTTTAATTGAGTCGATCCTGACGTAGAGTAATGATTGGATGTTACATGGATTTATTTCGAGTTCTCGTTTGTGATTGGCGGTCGCGATAACTTTGTGTCTATCTCGTAATGTTTTTATAATAGTGGGATCTACTTTCTCTGTAATACCTTCATTTGTAACTTTTTCATTTTTCTTTTATGTAACTTTTCTGATATTAAACAATATGTTAATAGTATATACTTCATTAATAAATAATAAATAGAACTGTCACAATGGAAACATTTTCACGAATTTTACTTAGGTATATATAAAATTTATTGTGCATATATTACCTGATATAACTTTATATAGTGTTGCTGGTACATACTTAATTAAGTAAATTTTTGTGTATTTTAAATTTTATTAATTAAATTAAAAAAATGCCAAATATCCCCAATGTAAACCTTAATATACGATCTAATGCTTAAGTTAACTTTAAGGTGTTATGTATTTAAATTTCTTAACAAAGCACTAATACATGAATTTGAATTTAAATTAATACCTTTAGAAAACTTAGTAAACTATCACTTGAACACTGAGCGGTCATCTATGGACCCTTAATCCCTAGAGATTCGACCAGATTCGACCCTAATGAGCCTTCGCTGACAAATGGGTGTTCAGCCCGCCCTCTAGCGGTGATCACGGAACTAACTTCACTTTGGACTAGAATACTGTAGTTTTTGCTTCTAGGTAGGTATATGGAATATATTGTATGTTATATTGATTTCTAATTTATTTCTTAGATATATAGGAAAAGTAAGTAAAAAAATATTTGAAAAAATTACCTAATATTTATTACTTATATTATTAATATTTTATTAATATATTTATGTATACATACAGATTTATGTATACATACTATGCTAAAGATTCTCTAAATTTCATTTTCTACTCTAATAATTATATTTTAGTGTGTACAGTGCAATATTTACAGTTGTACATAGTAAGATTAAAAAAATGATGACGAGGTACCTACCCACATATTTAGAAACATGCAAGACCATAACTGGAATGTACATAATGTAGAAGCTGTTGATTGATATTTACTTATAAACACTTTATGCATATTTTTTTGTAATATGTATAAAACATACATCAACAAATGTTATAAATATTAATATGACTAAGGTTACGAGAACAAAACTTAAAGTTGGATCCATTAACACGTTGGATGCTGTGGAAATGTTAATTAGGAGATAGGGGAGACATCTATCACACGAATTTGATAATTAAATCCATCTTACACGGAGTTTCACATATCGCAGACATATTTCAGCAACTGCAGAAATGGTTGACGTCATCGTTACGAGAAGTTGCTTTCATTTCTGATTGTTTTAATTGAATTTTTTAGTATATATGTAGCTAGTCTACTTGCAACTTTATTTACGTTGACAGCTTCGTTCATCATACTTGAGATTGATGTGAACTGTTATGGTAAAAACACATCAGTAGCCAAAAGAAAAACACTTTTCTTTGCACGATTAAAAAAGTAAGCCAAAAGCAGGCTACAAAACACATCAAATACATCAAACAACGAATGAAAAATTGTAACAAAAACATTGCTCGCCAAAATTAGTCGGCGAGTTACATTAGGGCTCTATAATTAAACATCAATACCGTTACAAAAAGTAAATAAACAGGGTGTGTGCGGGGTGTGGGGTGGGAGGGGGTTCGACTATGACTAATGTGGGCCGATTCGTCAGTGTCACTCGCGAGCGGGGCGCCCTCTGCCAGGGACGGACTACAGTCCGTCCCTACAGCTTGGAGTGGGAAATACTGGGAGGTAAATCGAGTTGGTACGTTGCTTGTATGTTTACAGTTGGAGTGTAAAGTTTGTTTGTGGCTTAGCATTATTTACTCTAAAGTAGTCTGTACTCATTGCTGGTTCTACAGCTTTTAGTTTAAAATATTTTATAATCTGTAGTTGTTTTAGGTCTGTCTATTGATGTCAAGGTAAGGATCTCAGCTAAGGTGTTTCGTAATTGTCATGTTGATGGTATATTAAGTTTAACATAAGACAAAGCTTTTTACATACTTATGAACAACGATTAACATTGTGCTCTTAGAGGTATTTGGCGTTAGAATTATTTTGAAGTAGGTATTTAAATTTGATACGATACCGGTTAACCGAGACCATAATAACTGCTTACAATCAAGCAAACAATTATCAAATTTAACCCACTTATGTTAAAAATAAGTCACTTACCTATGGGATATGTTAAAAATAGCTCAGTCAGTACTTAGTATCTTGCAATACTTTTTTTTAGTTTTGATAAAAATGAATAAATCATTTACAGAGTTCATCTCTGTTTCCTTTCTGGGTCTTTCGGAATTGGTTTCCGCGGCTCACAGAGTACGTAAGAGTGGCTCAGACGTCACCCCATCTCCTGGGCATAGCCGGTACAATTAGATAATAACACAAAAAACAGGATTGGATCGAAGGATACTGGGGTTAGTGGAAAAATTGCACGTCAGATGCAGTTGAGAGTTAATTTGCAAAATTTTGTAACATTTTTTTTATTTGATATCTAGTCTGGCTGCTTTTATAGACTATTAGCCTTATTTTGAGAAGGTAATTTTCATTACTCTAGTAGGTATGCTTTATATATTATTTCCAGCAGTGATTGATTGCATACAGTTGTACATAAGTTGCCAGATACATTTGATGTTTCTGCATAGGTAGGTACGTATTTTTACTATGGTATTGTGGTATAAATAATTAAAAGCTGTTTACTGTACTCTTATTCTGTCTAAAAAAGCGCTTTTTAAAGACATTGAGGCAATTAGCTGCAGAATTTACCTCACATTTTGAGTAAATATCGAACAATCATGCATATTAATGAAATAAACAATAAAAATAATTAGTAACGTAGCACAAACACTGAAGTTTTAATTCAATGCTCATTCAAAGTAAAGTTTGCTGATCAAAAATCGACCAACAAACATTCTTTTAAGTCGCATTTTTCATTGTGAAAATAATTTCGGAAGCTAACAAAATGAGGTTTTGAGTGGACAAGCGTTAATAGACTTTATTACGGGATATATAAAGACTGATATTGCGTAATTTTGTTGCGGCAGAAGTTTTTGGAATCTGATCACAGAGGGAAATTGAAAATTGAATCGAGTTTGTATTGTGTTAAGGACCAATTTTGTGGATGAAAGTGGGGGTTTTCCTTCCCCCCTCTCCTCCTCAGCCCCCCTGACAAATGACGTAGCATTTGTCCAAATGATGGCGCGGGCGGCGAAGAGAATGAATTTAAATTATCATTCAGTGTTACCAACATACACAGCAGAATATCCTAATTCGGATGTGTGTGGGTGCAACTTTCTTGACTACTAAAAATAGCGCACAAATTGCTTAGTCGTTTTGTAATCTAATGAAAATTGTCTTTTACAGAAAGGTTAGAAATCAGTTATCTTAATTGCTTCTTAAAATATGCTATCAATTCAACAAAAACACACAACAAAATAATTTCAAAATTAGAATAAAAGTAATTCATTCCAACATGGTTGACATAACCACGTCACTGGCCATTTCAATCCAAACAGTTTTCTACCTCCGAGTTACAATTTAGAACTAAACTCTTTTTCAATCCCTGATACATTTGGCGCGAAATGAAATTGAGTAATGATCGCGTCACAGATGGCATCATGGTGGATTGATAAGCAGAATGGATCGTACGGTTCTATTGTGCTTCGAGCTGCGTGGGTAGGAAACTCTTTTAAATCCGCTTCCTTCCATCTGGGGATGCAATGAATGCTATGTAGGTTTGTTTGTAGGTATAAGTGACTTTAAAAATATATTGTTAGGTGTCTTGAATGCAATTGTCGAGTATCTATTTTTTAAAGGCTTAGATTCAACCATTGAAATTTAGAATTATGTCTAACTGAGTTTCTAACCGTTTAATAAGATAAACTTTTAATATTTTTCAGTCTGATATTAGTATTTTGTTATATAAAAGAGAAATAAAAATCCTTGGTAGATATCATCTTATTTAAATAATAAATTAATTTCTCAGTTTTCGAATGCCATAGAGAATGATGCATCCATCTTGTTAGTGTTGCCAATATAAGAGTTTGTGCAAATTTGTTATTTAGTTTTATTTTTTCTTACAAAAATAAGTTTAGCTATAATGGTTAACATGTCCGTATTATATTAAACGGTTAGAAACTCAGTTAGACATCATTTGAGATTTCAATGTTTGATTCAAAGCCTTTTTAAATAAATAGGTAATCTACAACTGCCTTTACCCCCTAGATATAGATAGGTACTACTTATCTCTTCATAACTTTTCATAATATCACTTCTATCGCACGCAAGATATCTCTATCTCGATATTTTATTTCACTATCCTCAACAACAAGTCCAACGAACGAGTCGAAAGGTGGCCCGTGAGCTAATCTAATTTTTTGTTTTTATTTTGACGCAAACGGGAGAGATAGAGTCCATTAACTGTACAAGGTTGAATAAAGAGCCCAAGACTTGTTATACATTATATATATAAATATTCAATAGGGCTCTGAATATGTTAATATGCCGTCTCCTCATTGGCTTGTAGATTGCTACGTCGTTTTTATCTTATACGACATTTAACTCCGGTAATTCAATTTAGTGTATTTGCATAATGTTGGCTTTCTAAAGTAGGTGAGCGAAGTAATGGGGAATGGGATTGCGTTTTGTTTGTGATGCTTATGAATTGAGATTGTTTTTGTATTGTGAAGATATTACACATAGATAAAAGGCATAAGAATCAATCAGATAGAAAATCAAGTTGATTAGCAGTATATGTACAATGTACATGTTTAGCTGAAATCGATTTCTTTACATGATTTCAATAAAAAATGTATAGTTTGGTTCCATACTTAAAACTTTTATTCAAAATCTATAATTATGCGAAGGTTACTATTCTTTACATGTATAACTTCATCACATAACTTTCATGCAAAAGTTAGGTATATATACTTAGTAACGTAATTACATGATAAAAAAAATTTTCATGCATCACGACACGACTATTCAACTTTCCACCCCCTTTCTTACATTACAACACATACCTACCTACAAAGGTATATCGCAACACAGCCCAAAACTGTCTCAGCTCTAGAAAGTGCGATATATTTCATACACCAGCCCACACGCTGTTGTTAACATCGAATCAAAAAGGTTTCATCACACTATGCCGTGCTTCAAATAGAGATATCTAGTATTAATCGGGCACTAAAGAAGCACAAAGAGGTGATATATGAGCCGCTGCGATCACAATGGCTACGTCTTCATCACGAAACCCTATTGTTTTTTTTCTGCGCACATCATACGGATTGTTTTCTGTTAGTTCTTACGTTAGTGTGTTCAGGGGATTGTGGAATTGATATACAGGTTGTAAAAGTTTGTAATTAATGAAGTAATGAATTGGAAATGTACATATATGGAACTCTTAAAATTAAATGAAAGCTCCAAAAACAAGCAAAGATCATTCATAGATTAAGAAACAAACAAAGATCTAAATAATAGAACTAGATATTGCTTTTAATGTCAAATCTATCAGAGATTTAGTGCCCTAAGCTAACATAAATTATTTATTTTCTTTTACAGGAAAATTTAGTGCGACATTTTTTTATGTAATAAAATATCAATTAGAATCAAAATTGAAGATGTCTATGAACATAATACATGAGAAAATATTCCATACGTAGAATAATCTGGACGTTACCAAGATTTATATGCATAAGAGAAGCTCTCAAGTTAAGTTTCTGAGAAGCATCTCTCTCTTCTTAGTCGAGTCTCTCACTGCTGAGGATCGTGACTCCTTCTGATACTGTTGACTAGTTGTCGCCATCGGTTTCATTCTGTTGCTCGGTGCATTGCAACATTTATTGGCATCTCCAGCTCTTTAGTTATTTGGTCAGACCACCGTATGTGACTCCGGCCTCTCGGTCTCTTTCCAATAATAAGGCATCAATACCCTCAAAAATTAAAAATATCTGCAACATGCATGGAAGGAATATAAAAAACATAAACTTGTCATTTTCTTATATATAACCCTGTATAGTATAATATTACGTACATAGTTGGGAAACTTGTTCTCTCTTCTCGTTGGTCATTTGTTTGCGTTTCGATTGTGCTGCCTCGAGATAAAAATATATTTGATGTTGGGAGTAAATAATAATCTCTAACTTGAAATATTAGTTGGTTGGAAGTGACGAGTGGTTTGTTTAAAAAAAATCTATAAAAACATACGTTTTTTAAAATTGAATTATCCTGGAAGAAAATGCTTTTAAGGTGCCGCCTATTTAATTTTGTGCGTTTTCATTCTACTTCGTTTAACTTATTATGATTATTAATTATATAGAAACAGTCATGTTGATAATGGTGAAAACGTTTAAACGAAACAATATTTGTATCAACCATTTATTATTTGACAGGTTAGTAAATAGAATGAAAAAAAAAACTACCTATGTAAATGTTTAAAGAACATCTGCAGCAAGCGAATACTTACTCAGTAGTCCTTAACATTACAGTGTCATATAAAAACAACAAATTAAAAAAAACCTCAAGCGAGCTTACTTTTTACACGTTTTTTTTAATTATAAATTGGTTTCCATTTAAAGTAAGCGAGTAATTAAGGCTTTTTGCTAAATACTTCCCTCAAAGCCTGCGCTTGCGCCTACAAATGGTCATTCAATTACATTTCAAGCCTCCTTATATGGATACTTATTAAAATCCCATCCAATCAGATATCGCCCTAAAGGCCTTTTCTTGAAAAGGTTCTGGAATGTTCCTGTTGGAACCGAGAATATATTTTCTTATTAGATTGTATTAGTTTTGGTTGGTCTTAAAAGATGTGTGTTGCTAATAAGTTAAAAATAGCAGTTATTTTGTAACTGCTGTCAGGGTAAGCTGTTATTTAACTGTAGTATATAGGTTGTAGATTATAATTAAAGCAGTTTATTTGTAACTGTTTTGAGAAAAAACTGTTGTTTGTTGCTTCATTTAATTGTAGTTTTTTATTTAACACATTAGGATTTAGATTAAAACAATAATTACTCACTTTCCGGCAAGCTGAGATGACAAAAAAAAACAAGAAAAGCTTTTCTTGAATATGGTTATTCTTGGTTGATCTGTAACAAGGCAAAATTAACATATTAATAGCATACAACATTTAAAATATCTATGGTAATATCTTCATAAGGTTTATCATTAAAAAAATTGGAAATAAATCTATGACTTTACTAAATCACACTAATATAAAATACTTAAAAGTGAAAATATATCTTTGTTCTTTCTTCAATGTCGAACAGTAAAAGAACTGATTTGAAACAATTTTGTTACTGACAAAATTTTACTCTTAAATGAATACAAATGTTACCTCACATCTTACAGGAACCGCTACTAGGTTTTTCAAATAAAAAATAGTCACTATATAGTTTGGAAATATTTACTGATTTTATTCACTATAATAATAAGTTTAAGCGTCAAACGATACGCACCTGCGACAGTATATTGTAAAGCAGCAGATACATCGACACACGCGTCCGCGCCCCGAGCATGTGGCAATCTACGGAAACCTGTTGGAAAACAGCTCAATTATGACAACATTATTTTCTATAATATAATGTTATGAAATTTTGTTTGTTAACTTTTATTTCTAAAGTTTGATAAAAGTTTCATAAACCCAATTAAAATGATCTGCTAGCTATGATTATTACTGTTACTAGTTAACTAGAAGTCTTTTTAAGTTTTGCACCTTTATAAGCGTTATCATAGATCACGAAAAAATTGCTCATAAATTGATACATATTGTTTTTAATAAATAGATTAAGATTAACGATAGATTAAAAATTATTAACATGTTTTCCCGTGTTAAATTATTACAAAAAGCTCCTTATACATTTTTATGTAATATAAATAACGCAGTAAAAAGAATAATTTAAAATCATTCACCAACATTTCAAGCACGTTCTCGTATCAACAGAAGTAATTAAATTTATAAACAGAGCGCAGGAAGTCATGAATATACAAACGAGTGTTGGTCCGTTTGTCCCGGACCAGGATTAAAATTCAAATATTCTGACAAGTCAATCTAGTGTCGGGCGTCCCTTTGCGAGCGAGGTCTTGGGACTTGGTAACAGATGCAACAGTAGGTATATGGAAATGTTATGAACAATTTTATCGAGAAGTAAAGGATTTATTTAACATAATCAAGGTAGCAGGGAACAGGTGGAGAAGAGAAGCTCAAAAACGGTCTGATTGGCGTAACTTGGGAGAGGACATGTTCAGAAGTGGCACCTGTAGGCTGTTGATGATGATGATGAAAGGATTTTTGGGTGATTATATAGATAGATAGATAGAAAATTCTTTATTGTAACACACGATAAAATTAAAAGGAAAGAAGAAAAAAAACTTATACTAGTGCCACAAGTGGCGGCCTTATTGCTAAAAGCAATCTCTTCCAGGCAACCATTGGATGGAAAGGAATAAATAAGAGATAACAGAGGACGTGGTATACAATAATATAAACAAAGAAGAAAAGATTAGATTAAAAATACATACTACAAACCTACTTAATAAACTATACATATAAATCATACACCCTAATACATATAATAACAATATACCAAAAATAATATAAATTAATACATATTGTTAATAAATACTGATTGAGTATATTGAGATTATATCTACAATACCTTTGCCCAGTGGGACACAATGTCTTCGCTTAGCCTTTGTTTTTGAGTACTTAATACACACGTAACGTTAAATTAAATGTTAAAGACATAACCAAATGTATATTGAATTGTTTCGTTTTACATTCGAGAGTTAGATTTATAGCTTAGTATAAAGTAAAAGTCTAGAACAAAAATGGCATCTCATGAAATCAGGTAAGTTTTCAATCATTTACCTTATTTCAAGTCTAAAAAGTGCCATTCGTGTGGTTTGATATTTATTAAATAATTCTTCCTTGTACAGAAATCAAGGTTTCCGTTTTATCTGACTTATTTACATATACTGCAAATATAAAACACATACAATGCATTTGCATACATTCCTACCGCGCGGCGAACATCTAACTGGATTAATAATACCTATCTAGATCCCAGGGGATTGAGATATTATCAAGATTTATTACTTGTTAATGAAATAAGCTATTAGTATTTCAGATTGTTCTGAACAATATTGAAATTAATAGTTTACTATTTATTATAAATACTCAATTGTCACCAAACTACTTCTTTTATAAACTTAATTAACAGTATAAATATATATATATAGAAACGTAAAAATCTAAATAAGCCATTACTAAAATGATCTTACCTACCCACTTCAACAGCTACGCTAATAATACAACAAAAGAATTTTTAATTACAAACGGACCACTTTATTAGCAGAAATTAAAACGTCAAAATCAAACACAAAAGACGCCATATTTGGTCGGCAGGCACGTATTGGATCACGCACCGCTAACAGAAAATAAGGGACACACAGAAAGACAGGAAGGGCAAGAGCGAGCGAGAAAGAAACACAACACCGTCTAGAGAAAGCGAGAGGGGAGTAGTGACGCGATGATTGAACGCGGCACAAGAAAAATGATCACCCGTCAAGCGGCGACTGAGAGAAACTACCCCTAGCGGGCGAGACGAGGACAGACATATAGAACAACAACATGTGAGAGAGAGAAGGAGTGAACCAAAATAGGGGTGACGTACAGTGATGGATTATGCTTTTCTCTCTAAAGAAGGGAGGGGCTCACAGGTCGTTATGGAAAAAGCTGAGGGTAGTGGAGCCGACATGTGTCGGAGCTGACGAAACCGATGGCGCCTTAATTGATTTCTGTATGGATCTGAAGTTTAAAATGACAATCACATGCATAGATAAGTTGTCTTAATATTAGTAATTATATTTATGTTTGTATTTGTATTTGATACCAAAGTTACTAAGTAAATAAACGCTTAAGTATCATAACTAAGCGAGAGTGAATCGGTTTTTACTAGGTTAGCACGTTCCGTCCTAGACCGTTATGATTGCTTACCATCAGTCGAATTACGGTCAAGTGCAAACCCATTCCTAGTAAAAAAAACTGTTCAATTATTTTTAATTGAAATATTTTTATTGTAGATTAAAAAAAATTACGGCATACTTGAATATTTTTCAGAGTAAAATACAAAAACTATATTATTATTTAAAATACGAGTTAAAATAATTGCGAATACCATTTCATCTCATGTCAATGCTTGGGTCAGGTATCACCTTAACGTCCCCTCGAATTAAGGTCGTCTCTAGGGCCCCAAATGCCTCTGACAGAAATGCCTTTGTCCACTTCAAAGGGCGTTTATTGTTTTATGCTTTTGTTGTGTTAAAATTTAAATCCTTAATTATTCATAGGATTGTTTTGGCCAACAATATTTTCACAATAGGCTCGGCTTTTGCGAGGGAGGTAATCGGTTTGATTAATAAATTGTCAGGTTGGATCCAGAGCGGGGAGCGGATTTAGGATTTAGCTAAGGGGTGGAATAATAAACAATTTAAAAAATAGCTGAAGTTTATTTTAGTGAAGGATATTTGAATGGTATTTTTAGTGGTATTCATCAGAAGTGTAATGTAATTCAAATCTAGAGTAAATAGGTTTCTTCTAGGCAAGCGTGCTACATCTTAGACTATAGTGGTGCTTAACATCAAGCAGGCTATAGTCAAACGTAAGCCTATTTAATGTAAAAGAAGTGAGTTAGATAAGCTGGTTTTTAACATTTTTGACATTGAACTTACATATTTCTATTAGAAATAATATTTAACAAATCGATGTGACTAATTAAGAGATTGTATTATTATTGATGATATTTAATTTTAATTATTTTTGCATGGTTAAATTCAATTTCGATTATTACTCCGTACCATTTAATTAATTAATTAAATGATACAAACAAACTACATACATCTATTCAGAAAAAAACATTTTTTTTCTATTGAATATTAAGAAATAAAAATAAAATAACTAAATAGTCCGGGACATTGCACATATCGCCATCTAGCCCCACACTAAGCAAACGCTTGTGAAAGTATACTACTATATCTCTATAGAGTGGCTCTGGATTAACACATAGGTACGCTCCTAGTATTGAGGAAGTAATGGATGAATGGTCCATAAAACTTGCATAAGGTGTTAAAAATAATTTTGGGGCTAATAGGGCACCACTACTTACAGAATACACATACTTTAACCGGCCCCTTTCACCCCTATCCTAAGTCCTCTCTCACCAGCTAGAGTATAAATTGTAACCACAGATATTTCATCCCATTATTACACCGAGATCCCGCTTCATTGTTTTACAAAACGTCATCTTTCATGACGTCACCTGATTGTTTATGTTCACAGCCAATGGTGGAGACACAATCTAGTTTATGATAGGTAACTCGGCGTTGTTGTTAATTATTTACTGCTAACGAAGTATATAAGTCACAATTTAAGGTAACAAAAACAAATTTTGAAATAACAAAAACTAAGTTTTATTAAAGTAGCAAAAACTGGTGTCATTTCGGTAGGTTTTTCAAACAGTGTATTAGTTTAGTTTGCATTAACGTGTACTTTTTGGTCATAACACGTTAAAGTTCTCTTTCACCAAACGTAACTGTTTGGATTTATTTATCTCGTTAGAAACACAAATAATAACTATAGACAATTTGATAAGAGTGAAAGAATCTTAATCATCAACTGAAAAATAAACAAATATCATGAGAGGGTTAAAATTTATCTCACTAATCCATTTCTCAAGCATCAAAATATAAGTGGAGTTACATCACAATCTGCTACCGTTCGTTGGAACAAATTAATTTAGACAAGACGAAGATGTAAAAACTTCGGAACAGCAATTACGTTTTATTGCACACCATTAAATTAATCATCGGCGAAATAAATTTTTCATTTGAACAAATCGCCGAGCGGATCCAGATGTATTTTGGACTTGATTGATCACTTTACTTTGTGGTTTGAGAAATTTCTTGTATTATCTAGTTGTATATAAAAGTAAGCACTGATTTTAAATGATTTCCATTAAATAATCTGATTTTTTTTTACTAAATTTTAAAGTTTGTTTTTCATTTGAGATTACCTTTTCCATTATGACAAAGACGTTTTCTGTATCCACTTTTGTAGGTGTCAAAACTATCAAAAACTGCGTTTATATGTTTGTCGGCAAAAAACTTCACATTTCGCATGTACGTACGGCGTCAAAACATTTTCATTATTCAGAAGTGTCCAATTCCTTTCAAGTTTTCACAAAAACTTCTGTTCAAAGCACTTGCCAATACTATTTTCGGCTTCATGAATAAGCATTATTCATATTCACATGTATGTCAAAAGTGTAAAAAAATACAGTGAACGTATTGCACAATTGATTCACCGCTCATTGTTCCAAGCAACACTTGAACACAGGACTCATTACCGATTCAACAGAACAAATTATGCTACCTAATTACAACTGAATGCGCAAAGACAAAACAGTATTTATGTTCAGCGATTTGTCAAACAAAGGCCCGATGTTTCGGCCAGACGCGCGCACAGAAAGAACCTTAAAATTCGAGCTTAGAACGTATGCAAATAATACGAAATAATAATGTTAGAAAGAAGCAACTGTGACATGACATCGCTCACGCTTCTCACAAAAACAAAAGAGTGCACTCAAAAATATAAAGAAACAATTGCCTTTTATGCGATTGCTAATGAGCCTATTCATAACCATGCATAGAGATATACTCGTATGTTATGATGCTCGCTCGTAGTTTGTGACTGTCAAGGCGTGTGCTGTTTCAATTAAGGAAATTGACTTATTTGGCCCAATTAAAGCAACGCCCCTCACAGGATACAACTCGTCTTCGCTTGAATTTATTGCCTTTTTCACAAACTATCATCATGTATCTCAATATTTTGATACACTTTAAATGTAGTAACGATGTTGAACTGCGACAGTATCTAATGATACGTAAGTTTGCCGACACCGCTATCCATTATACATGAGCATGCGATTATTTTGATGGATTCCATGAGAATATCAGCATCAGCACTCCCCTAAAATCTCGAAATCGAACAAAGGAAACACGTGAGACTCCCTTCCGAGGCTAAAGCTCACCCCACGAGAGGAGATGTGGAGAAAAATGCGTATTTATAGCAAATACTCGTACTCAAACAGACCTACATTGTGTACGAGTCAAATAAATGAGCCTCATTTTTCGTGATGTCAAAAAAATCTGAATGGAAAAGAAAACGCGCGGCGAAAAAACCGGCAGGCTGCGGGCTTTTTGTTTCGTTTTTAATGTAATACTGATTTGGGATGTTGCAGATTAATTGCATGTTACCTGAGGTGGCGGCAAGGGTGATGCCTGAAAGAGTTCCTTGCGACGCTGATCGATCGCTCGCTGCGGATTGAAAGGAGCCCCGTCGAAGGTAATTATTCATCCAGCGACTAGAATAGAGCACTTTTGTACCTTTATCTCGGGCTTTTTTCAAGAGTTTTGCATGAAATTTGCAAGTAAATGGGTACAGTGTCACGGCGATTTGTCTCGTGGACGCGATCGACTTCCCAAGAATTAGATTTGAGATACATATTTAGATTTCATAGAAATGGTAATATTGTGTTCTTGACGCAGATGCATTATTTATGCTTACAATACACAATACATTGTCCCATGTAAAAAAGGTAATAATAATTAAAATAAACTAACAATAACAATTGATAAACCCGTTTACAATAAGTTTTTACAAACGTAACATAATCATATCATTGCTAAAATAAGTCATTAGATAAACTTGTAGTATATAATAATATAGGTGCACACTTTGATATACTTATTATATTGATCAGCTTTGTAGCGTTTTAAAACAGGTTTGGTTGGTAGGTCAAACACCTTAAGTTTAAATATGAACCAGTTTATCAACAAAGTCTCCGATGCATCGTCCATTTATTTTAAAACACTTGCTTTTACGAGACATAAAATCAAAAGTGGCTACTGTTCTTTTCATGCGTGCAAAATTGACAAAAGAAATATTGCACTATGAGAACAAAAAGCAAGAAAAAATTTGCATGCAAAATTTTTGAATAGGCGCCACAAGACCCGGAAGATTGTACAATGCTGGTCAAAGATGCAGAAGCACATGTTATCCTGACCCGGTTTCACTTCCACCCAGCTTGAGGTCCTTTTGTCTCAACGTCCTTTATGATTTATGTGACATTTTTGACGTTTTATGACGCACGCCTCATTTGAATACACCTCGTGTGTCCTGCACATTTACCGCTCGCCCAAAGCGATATTTTTTCTCAAGAAACCAAACGGAATAGCCACAAGTCTCACACATTTGGTAACCAGATTAGGCTTCTATGAAGCGAGACTTACTTGTGTAAACAAAACGACAAAACTGACTCATTACTGTCCCGTTCTTCAAAAATTAACATCACAAAGTGGAGCTTTCGAAAATACGATAGTAATTTTCTGGCAAAAATTACGTAAGCGAAGCCCAATCATTATGGTTGGTGAGCGTTCAAAAAAGTTGAGTTTGTATCAGAATAAAGTCTTCAAGGCGGTTGATGTTTTTGTAAAATTGCAGGCAGCTAGGCGGCGAAAACTGGCAAATTACAGTCTGGGACCGCAGCATTGGCTGTGGTCGGCTTTACGGGCTAGCGATAGACATCACTATGATTGCGACCAGTGTAGAGGACCCATTATCTTCACTACGACTTGTCGCAATAATAAGCCAGCCTAGCAAAATTACTAACATAAAATCGTCGTACTATAATGTAAAGAAAGTTACAGGTAGGTCTGATAGATTATGTATCGACTTTAAAAGGTGAAAGAACTGCGAAGTGCGATTTACTATTTTTGAGTCTATCCAATTTCAAAACTAAATTTATACATCTAACAGCTAAGATTCATTACATTAGTTACTAATAAACCTAGGTGATAAATGGCAGTAGTCACAGCTGTTAAGATCACACGTATTTTTGTAATGACATGTTACCAGTTTTTAACCACATAACAATATGCTTTTTTTCTTAGTTATTAATACTTTAATCTACTTTATGATCTTATATACTACTGGACTCAAAACAACTAAACTCTAAAATGAAGGCAGTTTACTAACCTCGATTGCCCGACTCGTTGGCGAAACGGTGTCCAGATAAAATGTTTTCTCAAAAAGGAATAAAACCTTCTACCAGCTTTCATCAACCGCAAAGCCTTAAAAAACACGTAGGCATTTTGTGGCCGAAAAACATCGACAAAATCGCTATTTTACTTACCTTATTTTTAAAACTGGTAGCTTTATTTAATGCGGCCATTTTATTATGCATTTTACTTTTTTCGATCGTGACTCAGGTTTTATTTTTGGCAGTTACATTACTCACCTTTTGGCGCTAAAATATTGATTTGTATCTTGAATTTTGTAGGGTTTATGAATAAGTAACATTTTTTATTACGTATAGATATTTTATGTATGTTGTGATACATTTTTTTAAGCTCAAAATATCTCCTTTAAACTTAAGGTATGAATTAAGTCAGTTAAATCGTACGTAGATCACGTGTTCATCTGTAACTCTGGTTAAGTATGTTGATTAATTTAGGATTCATATTTTAAAAATACTGTTCATTTAACTGAGTATTAAATAGTTTAACCTGTATTTTTTCTACTAACTTTTATTTTCAGGATCATCACCAAGTGCATATAATGCAAACTAAACGCAACATTGCTTCCGTTAAATTTTATTTCATCACTCATTCTATAACCATCGGACCTTAACGATCGAGTTTGTGATCCCAAAACATCTCAATACTCAAGTAACGAGTTGGCCATTAATATGGGGATGTATCGCCAGATAACTTTATTTTGGTAGCCGACTGCTTTGTATGCCGACCTTACCGGCCGTCATTACACATTAACCAATCCTACTTTACTTACGAAACAAAGGGAAATCAATCTTATACCACAAATATTAAGGGATTTCTAAGATGTAAGGTTTTTGTGGTAATCTTAGGGCGCTCGCTTTTATCTTATTGGTCAACCATTACTCCTAAATTTAAACTCTTCATTATAATGCCGTAGTGAGAAAACTCGCGATAAAGGACAGGTACCTAAATAAAATAAAAGGTAATGAATTTGGTTGGAGTGTGCTTTCAGTGTGGGTAGATCTGGCGATAAGGATATTTATATAAGGAGTTTTAGAAACAATTTTAAAGTGTAGTAAGAAGACGGCGCGAGAAAATAGTTCTAAGCATTATACTAGAGAATTTATAAGCACTTACCTGTAGTAGGTATGTTAATTATGTGCTTGAAACTCTAAATAAAACTTTCCCTGTAAAGTCTAGAATTGTACTATGAAACTAAAAACTTAAGTAAAGTTTATTCAAAATATTCACCTACCATTCAAATGAACCCCGCGGAAAACCCCAAAAACCAAACTCTACCAACCAAGTGCATTTAATTAAAACTCGGCAATCGATAGTTTTCACCGCGCGAACCGAAATCGATTACCGAGTCGATACCACCCTAGAGGAGGTGGGGGGGAGTTGGCTTGTCTCTGGAAGCGGCGTTGACTAATCGCAACGCGTCCGCGCGGAATAAGACTGATTGCCCAGAACCTCGCCTATGCCTGCCGCCTGCCTCCGCCTGTGGTTCTACCCACCGACATTATTTAAGAAATCAGCCCGCTCAAGCGGCAACAAAGGGAGTTTTTGCCCACGCAACGTGCTTTTGAAAGACTTATTGCGGGAACTAAGTGCGGTAATGTTTTGGTTGCGATTTGTTGTGGATTGATATTACTTAATTACTTAACCTTATTTTAATTTTACATACTAAGTACGTACATGTGCGTTCCTAGCGGACCCCGAACTAGGCAATGCCTGTATCTCGGAGGCCCAGGAAAGAATTAAATATTTGGAGTAAACATTCGCGCTTTCTATAGCAATAATTTGAAATGACTGATAAGTTTTGGCGGTAATTTGAAAATTACCTTTTCTATATCTAATCGTCCAACGACGGCATGAATACTTTAAACATTAGGTATTGAATGCTTTGATTCTTTGGACTCATATAAGTACCAAAGGTGTACCACTGTACCGCGGTTAGTATTATCGTTTACATTACATTGATTGTTTTTGTTAACTTGAATTTTAGTATAGGAAAAACTGTATTAAACGTTTAAGACTTAAAAAAATGTGAAAAGTTTTACGTTTTTTCAACATCATTATTTCTGTGGAATAATTACTCATATACTTGAATCAGATACCTACTAAACGCCAATAAAAACAACTGTAAATTGATTGCCTTTTTATACAAGTACAAATTAACAAGCATAAATTAACAGAAGCAAAAAAAATGCATTTAATAACACATCGATTACAATCAATAACAATATCTCATTGAATATGGATCAATCACGCCCGTTTTACTCGTCGGAAGAAAATAAGCGCAGTATGTATTTTACTTTTAATTATTTACATAATTGTAAATATTTAAAAACTGGCTAAATGAATATCCTTAGCCCTGCCATAAATATTTTGCCAATAAAAAGTGGTCAAAACTGAGCTATCCACATCTAAAAGAAGCACATGGAATCGCATAAAATCTTGCAAATTGATCTCCAAACTTCTATATGAAGATGGCACCGATGATGATGATGATAAATATTTAGTAATATTAAGCTATGTGACTAACAAATAATACATAATAGTCTTGCAAGGTGTAACAGATTAAATAAATATTAAATTAAATAGTTATTATGTGTTGCAAGTAATGAATAAATAAATTCGTAACTGTTTGTAAGTCTCTCGAAAAGACATTTTTATAATATTATCTTGATTATATTTTTATTAAAACATTCCAGCTTATTAATAATATGTATCCTAGATTATTAACTATATAAACTAAGCTCTTAGCGTTGTAATTTTTTAAATTAGTTTCAAGTTTAGTTACACTTTAATAAACAGGTTATATGTAAAATTTTCAGTATAGCTAGTAAAGGAATTGAATTGTTTCCTATAAATAAAGATAAATACATACTCTACCACTATACAAAGAATATTGTCTTGGATTCAAAAACATAGTTATCAGTAACATCAAAATAGAAGCGTTACAGAAACTCATCAATCCATTCTTACACGACTTTTTCATACAACTTTTTGTCACAATCTGTATCATGTTTATATTGTTTATATCAGATCTCAACACGGCACTGGCATGCAGCATGCAATAGCAACACAGTATAAAAACTACACACTAAAATATACCTTATGAGATCAAAAATAAAGATGAATTTGTTTTGGAGAAGGTAGTAAGAAAACCCGCATAGATTGCCCTAAGGGCGGACTCCCCTATTATTGGGCTAAATTATTCCTGTCATGACGGACAAGTGGAGGAGATGCTAATCTAACTTCCTGGGAGTGATTGGAGTATACTCTAGTAGAACAATACTATTTTATAATCATCACCATCTATAGTCGCTGGAAAGCATTCTTCTTTAAATATTACTCAGCACCGGCCGATTATTTTTGAATTAATTTTTGAGGTTGGCATGTGTGTAGCTGAAAAACTTGAAGTTACACAATATTCAGAATATCATTAGATTTCTTATGTATGCATCTCTATAATAAAACACGCAAGTACATAGGTACATTTAATACATGTGATTGTGTGAATGTGACTACTAACTTAGGTTTACTTGAAACATGAAGTAGAAAAACTTACATGTTTTATCATCAAGTCACCTTAAGTGACACACACAGAAACGGCACCGTCAAACATTTACTTTTTTTAAATGAAAATTGCTCACATACCTATAAAGCCTCAATGCTTCTTGTTAAATGTATATTCACATTATATTCCAAACATAATTAAAAACCAGAAAAAAATGTTTAATTGTCATTAAAACATCACAAAACATCACCAACATTATTAATCCACCCAGTAGCATCACGACTCGATGGCAAACGACCAAATCGCTAGCAAACTAATGCCTTGCATTTCTGAAAGCATTAAACAAAGTGTCTGAACATAAAACTGATAGGTATGCAATAAATATTTGTTCCGCACATCAATACGAACGGTTTGAGCTTCGATACTGGATGGATTGGCTAATTTGCTCGATACAGACTACTTTGGGTGATTGCCATTAAAGAAAATAAGGCTTTTTCACAAGATTTCAGTAGTCAAGTTAGTAATAGTAATGGTACAATACATGATTGATGATTTTTAAGCAGGCTATAAGTGTGTGTAGTGCTTTATTCTGAGGTAGTGCTATGTAAGTAATGTTATTATATTATATTTATTTACTTTTACTTAAGATTAAGAAAAAGTCATTCATTTTGACATAAAACATCAGTATGAAAATATTACTGGTACATAAACAACCTATATTTTTCATGTTACTTTAACCTGTTCAATAAAAAAAATACTATTAGATTATGAGCGTATCCTTGGGTCGGATGACACGTTAAATTGTAGGTTCTGGCTGTTTGTCTATTAGGCAGTTGTTAGGCCATATCAGAGGCCCTTTGGGCGGCTTTATAAACTCTCGACTCCAGAGCTGGCTGCTCTCATACGATAAGAAGAATAATATAAGAAGAATAAACAAAATACAGTTGCAATATTTTAGTTTGGAATTACCTACATCAACTTTAATAAAAAGCATTTGAGCAAACCTCAATAGTTTAAATAGTTCATGAAGGTGTTCTGAAAGATTACAAATAAACTTGTGTCACCAACTTTAACTAAAAACCTCTAAACAATCCTTACCAGCTGCATTTCCTCACGCCATCAGCTATGAGCTATGACTAAACTAAGACTCCCAAATAAAAACTATTTAGAATTAGACACGCAAGTGTCGGCATATTTATAGATACTGATTAATGATATGGAAGTGAGACGGACGTGTTCCGCCGTCCGTGAGTGATGGACTAGCCAGTTATTAGATAACACTGTCTGGGAACAGAACCTACGTTGTTGAAAAGGCGAGTATTATACGAAAGATCATCTTCTTTGGGGTACCTGTTGTTAATATACAAGAAAGTTATTTTAATTTATTACTATGAGTGTTATGGCACATGCGGAGTTTTGTTGGTAAACATTGTGAAGAATCTGTCATTGTTTCTACTGTCTTAATTTGAAGACAAAAGGATTCGAATGTCCACTGCAATGTATAAGAATTCCTCCAGTAATACTGTGGGGGACGTTTGACCCTCTCACATAAGTATTTTACTCGAAATGATCTTACATTTCGATCAAAAGCTGGTTTGATGGAGAAAGAGCTCTTTTTGCTTTGTATCAGTTAACGTAGGTACATAGATTAGCATACATATTTTAAGTACATCAGACTTGTATAATTATTTATTTAATTATATCAAGCAACAAAAATTACAATCACTTGATACCATAGTTATTTAGTATTGATAACAACTTGCAAAACATAACAGAAAAACAATTATAACAATGTTAATCCATGGAAAAAAAATAATTAAATCTACTAAAACATTATTATCCAAAACTAATGCTTAAAATACCACTTTAGCCAACAAAAACGTTTCAGTAACTAAACTTCAAGCAAACATTATATAAAAACACGTAGTTTCTAGTAACACACAAACCTAATGGTGTTTCAATAGAATTTAGGCGCTTTGTTCTTTTGCCCCCTGCCCGGGTCAAATGCAACGCAACGCTCGGTTTAACTTTGCGGTGAAACCGTCGCTTTAAAAATATCATGTGGGTTTCTATAGGTGGATATTTGAAAAGGAATGTGAGACATTACAGTAAGTGTTTGGTTTTACATTAAAGGTTATTACTTATTCAAGCCCGGTTTCACAACCATTTTTAAACGTATGTAGAAAATTACCCAGTAAAAATATATAGGAAAGAGTCTTTGTACAAGCAAGCGTTAGACAGTGAAAAGTGGAAATTAGTTTGCATGAATGTCGCAAAACCTGGGTCCAAGAGTTTTTAATCATCCCCAAGGGTCTCTGACATGGTTTGACGACTTCAATTCTATGCGACCGATGTTATTTAGTCCCTATAATATATGCTTTAGTACCGTAGATAGAATTTACATTCTCGCTGTAATATCTGAACAAATAAAATACCTGTACTTAATCTCCGATTAGATACCAAATTACTAAGCATTCATTCATAAAAGTAGCAATAAACCCACCGAATAATATCATCTCTAAGCCAAATCCATTCCTCATTTTTCACGATCAAATTCATAGACCTCACAGGCGCGTTATTTAAAACGCCGGAGCTATAAATAGGCTATTTGGTTCGTATTAATAACGCGGCGAACATCTGTTATTGCAGCCTGGAACGATAATGAGTTGCAGTTTGAGTTCGCTATCCAGAAGAAGAGAGCTTTTTTTGTGTGCATGTAAAACGGTCACTTTAAAACTGTTACACACAATATACAGCCTACAGTACGTCCTATAAAGTGTATATTCTGTGCCTAAAGTAAATAGCCACTTAATGCCCTTGCATCCATGTAAGGAATGAACATTGGGGTTCTGCGGATAGTAAGCATTTTAATTACCTCGTGAGAAGTAGAATTCTTAAAATTTTAATTTACGGAAATATGTATCTCTTTAAAATAAACTAAATATCATAAACAAAACATATTTTGTACTGCATTTCAGATTTAATTTCAATATTTTTTATCGTGTCAATAATTATATCCTTACCATAATTTTAACCGATTTCAAAGGTTATAAATTCTTCTAAAATTTTTTTTTGTTTACTCGATTCTATAGTATAGCTTCGACTGCGCTTGAAGCTTTAACTGGAATAACAGATGCAAGTTTTATGAAAGAGAATATTGTTCGTGTGCGGAAGAGAATTGGTATCAACAGTGTGTTCATTGATATAATCATACATCAGTGCATAAATAACATTGTATATGATAAAGTACCTGTAGGTACCAGTCAATGTTTCACTGACATAGTTTAAAAACCATTTTTTGACATCTAATGGGGAACATATTTCAAGAAAACTATCCAAATTCTTATTTTGATAATTTTCTTAAAGCATTAAGCCGTCTCTGAAGAAATACAAAGTTATAAAATATTTCTTATAAAAAGTATTTCCTAAAGATTAAAAAAAACTCGGATAAAAAGAGCAACCATAATGAATATTACCTTAACATACCTACCTGTAATGGCTTTAGTCACCCTTTCCGGTAATAAAACTTGAAGGTCACTTAACCCATAAAACTGTGCAAAATGTAACAGGTACTTTGCTTTCACGTGCCATTCAAAAGAAAGCGTTTACTGATTTACCACCGCATTCACGAAATTAAGGCCACAAACATTCAAAACAAAATGTCCGCAAAAAATGCTCAAAACTTTCTCGCACAATTAAAATGGGTTTGAAATCAATGCAGTGTTCAAAACAAAACAATTGAAAATCGAGAGCAAAGTAAAAGCATGGAATTTTTGTCGCGTCGGATATTTGCGATTTGCAAAAAATCACGAAAGTAAAGGTGTGAGTACATTTTGCAAGAATGTAAGCGAAAGTGTCGGTTATTGTAGAGTTTCAATAGAACAACGGTCGATTGTTCGGCCAATGCCCACCTCCTGCTGATTAAAAGGCTAGTTTTGCATATTATTCGCGAACAAAAGTTCGGTTTCGTTTTCAATATTTTTGCAGTCAGTCGTCGCGTGAGGTTTGGCGTGTACAGCTTTAGTTTTATAAGTTTGTGATGTGTAAAACGTAATCTACATAACATATACAGTTATAGTGTTAAAACGGTGAGTTTTATGATATAATTGGTGATTGCTTTACAAATATTATGATACGAAACGTATTAAGTATTTAAAAAAATACCTCAAAATGTCATCCTCAAGTTGACCCACAAGAACCAGAAAAATGTAAATAGTGTCAAAAAACGATGTTATTCCTACATCTATCTATTTTGTTTCCATCAATTTAGAAAGCCACGGCCAACTGATAAAAATACTGTCACACCTAGTCACATATAAATAACTTGGGAGAGAGATGTCAACGCGTTATATCCACTTACCATATTTTTTTCTTTTTATATATTTTTTATCTTGGCTTCGGCAGGTACGCATATAAGGCTTTATTTATAAGGTGCGTTCCCAATAATGGAATGTTGTGGTCGCGAGCGGCCCGCCGGCTAGTATATAGGGTGCTTTTTTATATACTAAGGTTTTTTTCTGACGGTAAATGTGTGTTAGGTCTAATTTTCACATTGAGGGTAATAATGAAATGAGAGTAGCATCACGATGTAATAAGTGAGTCAGTTTTATACATGTAAACTCATGTGGTTAAATGAATATCTACTTACATTAAGTATGAAGAAAAGCTGGAATAATATTTACAAAATATTTACCTACAGTAATTATGGTAAGCAAAATTTTGTTAAAACTGCTTAAAAATGAGATTGACTCACCTATTCTGTGATTCGTCGCTTGCTAGTATCAGAGCCCGCCGAGCCAGTATAAAAGTCCACTCACACGTCCTGTATAAGCGAGAGTATGATATCAAGGTTAGGCTTAGCGGAACACTCCACATGTGGTCAACCTTAATAAAGTGCGATAGCAACATACAAACCCCGCGAGTCAGACAGAGAGAGCGATAGAAGCTTAGCGGCCATGTTGTATTATGGATGCCTATCATATTTTGGACCCGCGTCTCTGGACCGGATTATTCTTTTTTTCTTTTACGCCTCCATCTCTGAAACCGGTCTCGGAGCGACGACCACCATTTATTGTAGATTAAAGAGGCTTGTTGTCTTAATTTTAAGCCACGCTTTAATTTATGATCACGTATTAATGTACACTCTCCGCCATTTTTTCTCCCATAAGATAGATACGTCACTGATTTCTTTATTTGGTCTCGAATGTACATTAATTCAGAGTTAATAGTGGCCGACTAATATTTACGTGCTTAACTTAATGATTTGGCAATTAAATTAAATTGTTCTCATTGTGGTAGCTAAATTAAAATTTACAGCGGTGAGAGATTTGAAGCGGCATCGCTTCCTCGGCGCGGAGTGCATTTGTCATGGAGACGATGAAAGAACGAGAATTTGCTTAATGTTGTTAGTGTGAGCGGTAATGAAGTAATCAATTAACGGGCACTTGTTGTTAATTGGAATGATATTTTTACATGCTGCGAACAATCAGATACGATTAATGGGAAGTTCGTTCAACTCGAGCGAACTAGCGAATTAATCAAGAACATGTACACAACAGGAGCAAAATAAGGGAGTGCAAACTCGAACGTCCGAGTGAAAAAAATGACAGTAGGTACCGAGAACGGTCGCGTAAACCGAAAGGACGCGAGCGCAAAAAGCGTTGCCGGTGAAAAAATATGATTTATAGCGTGAAAAATGTGGAAACACACGCAAAAAGGGAGGACGGTGAAAGCGACGTTTCCACTAGACAAATTTATTAATCCTATCGGCTCGCTGCCGTTTCAATGTTGTATCGACTATTTACGTGTTTGCTAACTCACAATACTTTTATGACGGATATTTATTCGAACTCATCCCAGTAAAGGGAAAAGTTTTTGTTTTTTAATTATGTATCTACTGGCCTCAATTGGTTTGAATGATAATTCAATTCTCAGCTTTTTTTCGTTTTATATTTCATTGAAAGCATTTCAAAATCCTTTTGTATGGCCTGAAAATGTATTTATTCATAATTGCTTCAAATTATTTCTAACTTGTCTGGCACAAAACCTTACAACATCTTGCAAAACAAAACTTAATTCCAACTCCCGACTTCATTTTAACTCGTCCGCGTATCTTCGATCTGCAGTTAATACAAAATCAACATGATCAGCCAGTGGCGATCTCTCTCTGTAATTACTACCATCCAGTAATGCCTTAATGGAGTGCTAAGAATGTTGTGGATCAGATACGGGAATTATGATGTTTATGCAATTGTACGGCCGCGGGTGTTTCGGAACTGGTTTCGATTGTTTCTGGCTTTGATTTTTGTTTACGCTGTTATGTGTGATCATAATATATGTGTGCATATGTGTGAATATGTTTTGGCTTTCGTGTTACTTACTATTCATAAAATGTGAATTAGTTTCCATATAATTTGTTGAATAGGCACAGTTTCAGTTTCAGTAAAACATATGGTGTTTTGTATGTTAAGAACATGCATACTTCTCAATTAACGCTAATTTTAAAAGTTAGTTACTTTTAAAAATGTTAATAAAATTGCCACTCTTTAGCATTAGCTTTACATTTCCACTGATGACTGCTGATTCGCATGTGTTGTTAACTAAAAATATGAACTATGATCTCTGTATTTTCTAATGTAGGTATCCCAAACTCTTACCATTACATAATAGAAGGAGATCAAAATTTTTTAACTACAAACATTTAAAGTCTTTACTTGTTCAACTCCCTAGCCAACACCAGTTTTCTTTTAAGCCAGTTACAGATAGTCGCAGAGCAGTGCATTGATGCATTAGCTCTGGGCCCGAGTGCATACGATGGATGCACCGTCGACTGGCTACGTATTGCACTCGTTATACACCTAATGTCAATACGATGCAGCGTTTCTCTACGCTCGTGTTCAAGGCGTTTTATTTGATCGCAATGGATTGAAGCTGTTGTTCAGATTGTCTTTTAAAGTTGTTTTTTCTGGCAGATGGCAGTTTTGTGATAGAAGTTGAAAAACTGGCAACGTTTGATTTTTTAAACTTATAGCTGTTTTTTTTAAATTACTATATGTACGTAAATATTCCGAAACGTTTCACACAGCACCATCAAGCTCCATACCACCGAAAATTAGAATAATAACTTCATTTCAAACGTAGGTACAAAGATACACAAACCAGTGACAGATTCCATGATATTTAATTCGCTGTTTAAGGCGAATTTATTTACCAAAATGCAATTTAAAACAGTTAAAGCGAGTAGACCAACAAGTTGCTCGTTTGGTGAGAAACAAAACCAAACTTTGCGGCGGGGCCTTAAACAGAGCATAGCAAGCGAAGAAGTAAATATTTCAAGATAGTCTTAAATCATTAAACTAATATATGAATGAGATAATATTAAGGTTAAGTGCTTAAACTATAATAAAAAATGTATACAATTTGAACTAAATTGAAAGTCAAACAACTCTAGTAGTTAGAAGTAGTATGTTTAGTTTTCCTTCACTTGTTTTTATATTTTATTATTGTAAATAAAGCAACAACTCTATGTTGTATACTTAAAATTTCAAATTTCTAAATACTATGTACATACATGTTACATGGATGTTAGTGAGTCATGACAAACAAGGAAAAAAATACACTTCAAATATAAAAATAAATATTATAAACACGAAAAATATCGATAAAACTAATATACTTTATCAAAAGGCAGCGTACCCAAAATGCTGGCTGCATTACCCCGTTGGATAGCTAGACTAACCTTTAAGGCTAAGTACAAGTCAGCATTTTGGTCACGCCTAGAACGCCTCTTTGATCGCCCCGGCAAAAGGAAAATAATATCACGTCTATTGGGCTGTGGATTAATTTTACTTAAACCAAAAAGCGAAATTAACCAACTAGAAACACAAGCTTGTACCCTTCTAGGCCCCGGTGTTAGATCATCTGAACCTACAGAGGAAGCACTCACAAGACTGGTTGAGTTATAAATCTGCGTCGGCGGCTCGGTCGCGCGGAAACTTTTTGAATTATTAGTTTTAATTTCCGCCTTAGATCCGTTGCGCGTCCTCGTATATGTCAACACATATTATGTGTGCTTGTGAGCTTTAGTTGTGTTTGTGTGTGTTATGTGTAATTGGCAATTCATATAATATTTTAGCTGTTTGTCTCGTACAGCAGTTGTTAAGCCATGCCAAAGGCCCTTAGGGCGGTTTGATAAACTCGACACCAGAGTTGGCCACTCTCATTCGATAGGAAGAACAATATTGTAATTACAAATTGTAATGATTATGTGCTTTCAAAATACGTGTAAGAGATAGGCCACCAACACATATTACAAGGGCTTGTGTAGATTTAAGTTGTGTTGGTGTGTGATTGGTAATTAATTCAGTTAATTATACATTACAATTTTTAACTATTAAGTGCTGTAAAATAGCTAATTAGGACTATACTTATTAGTCAAATGTTTGTTGTTTGATAGAACTTGAAAAAAATATAATTTACTTAACCCCTTACCTATTTTATTATTGCTACATTTAATTAATAAAAAACCGGCCAAGTGCGAGTCGGACTCGCGCACCGAGGGTTCCGTACAAACCTGCAAGGTTAAATATTTTGTGATGTAACTAAAAATTTATGGTTTTCGTAATTTTTCCTTTATCTATGCTATAAGACGTTGCTTCGTACCAAATTTCAAGATTCTGAGTTCACGGGAAGCACCCTGTAGGTTTTGATTCCCTTGCAAGTGTCGAAAATTTGCGGCATAAATGGCTGTATCTTTTGATTGCGTTGGCTTAGAAGTTTGATTTTTTCACAGCTTCAAGGGACAGTTAGACCTGAGTAATTGATATAAATTTCAGCTTCATACCTCTACGCGTTCCTGAGAAAAAGGGTCTTGACAGACGGACGGACGGACGGACAGACGGACAACAAAGTGATCCTATAAGGGTCCCTTTTGTTCCTTTTGAGGTACGGAACCCTAAAAATAAATAAACATGAGGTTTTTTCACCTCTATTTTTGTGATAAGATCTGACACTTTTAACTTATATTTATGTCAACACAACATTATTATTTTCCGGTCTATTTTCAACATTTTATATTAATGTGTAGATACTAATATAAATTACTAGTTTCAGCATTTGCTATCAACTCATCAACATCATAATAAAATATTTTTTTTATAAATTAATACAGTTTAAATAAATTATTCAGTAAAAGTAAAAGAAAAATACAAGTAAAAATAATTAGTTTTGTGTTATTATGTTACCTACCTATATAATAACATAATCAGCATTGCCATCCAGCGTGGTAATGCGGCCAGCATGCTGGGTACGCTGCCCTCTGGTAGTGGGCTGGAGCACTTAGATTATCTTTAGGCTTTTCTAAAGATTTTCTAAGTGCCCCTTTTTGTAGTAGTTAGAAGTAGTATGTTTAGTTTTCCTTCACTTGTTTTTATATTTTATTATTGTAAATAAATACTTGTCAAATTGCAAAAAAAAAAAAAAAAAACATAATATATAATGTATATATTAAAATATTTCTTAAATTTACTTTAGTTGTAAAATAAAGATCAATATCGTGACAACAGGCTTAATTCTGACTTTTACCACTAAAATGTTAACCCATAGTTTGTGAAAACACAGTGTTGGTCACAAATTATTAGGTCTCAAGTAACTATGGGAAAATTACACCCTTGCAAAGTGCAGTTTACCTTAAGGTCAACGTTCTGTGATTTAACATAAACTCTGTACTTATGTTGCGGAAGATAATATAGTTATTATCATGAAGAAAGGTGAGCTTAAAGCTTGCATCTTGGGAAATTTGCTCAGGTGTTTTTAAATGAAATTTTATAGTTTAAAATACAGATTGATACGAAGAAAATTAACATTAATTTTATTTAAAATGAAAAAAAATTCTTGAATATTTTTTTAAATAACCTTTGTTTATTAAAAGAAAATAATTAAATATTAAATTAATCTTGAATATTGAAAATAAATCTTGAATATATATTTGTATTTCATTCAAATATTTGGAATATTTTTGCATACATTAAATTACACCTTAATTTTATGTGTTTATCCACATTTTGCGTTATCTAAGAGTAATAATGAAAGCAATAATTCGATGAAAGTAAATCGTAAACAAATAATTACCAAACATTTAAAACACTCGGTTTGAAATTCGGATCCTAAAGAAACACAAGTTTTTTTTTTATTCAAGAGTAATAAAAAGTAATATACAATAAAATAATAAATATAAAATAATATTCAGGTATAGCTATTCAAACTGAATAATTCTCTGTAGCTAATAATACCTACAATATACGTAGGTATGTACAGTAAAGTCCTGTTTATTATTTAGAATGTGTAGCGGAGGGCGACGCAAGTTGATGCTCGCTTCAAGTGGAAATCTTTTGGGATTACGCCCGCCGTCAACCCGGGAGCGTGGGGGATGTAGTGAGAGAAAGAAAAAGGATTTAAAACTGTTTTTTTATTTAGGTTCTAGTTTGTTTATTAGTATAGCTGTCACTTTGCTTGCGTTGTTTTGGGTTAAAAACTAGCCAATTTCTCTCTAAAAACTATACCTTAACTATATTAAAATCACAATGTTATGTGACCAAACAGACAAACACATAGACTTTATTTTTTTCATACTAGTATGATTTTATTGTTTTAAAATCATGAAAATAGGAATAACATGTTTGAAATTTACATACCTATGTCTATTCAGTTACATAAATAACAAGAATATAAAAAAATGCAACAGTACTACGGCGTAGCATTCTGCTACGAAATTATCAGAGACAATGTTTAAATCACCCTATCCTACACAAAATATATAAAACCTTATATTTTGTGTCACAATGTGTGTTAAAAAAAATACATACAACTTTTATTGGAAAATGAGCGAAAATAATTCGAACCTGTGTATTTCTGATCACTGCTGTGCAGAACGCCTTAACCAACTAGGCTACAACCAAAGTGCGGATTTAGCACTCAGTTTAACAAAGTAACTAATAATTATTGAATTACCTCTTGGTATACCCTTATCCTTATCACCTCGAGCGTAGCTTGCTATGATGTACGAGAAAACGACACCCGCCGAAACCTTAACCGGGGTAAAGCCTCCATCACGTCAAATGAATACTAAATCACGACCAGCCATTTGAATTTCAATATCTAAGCGATCTGATAGCCTAGAACGGTTTAGGCTTGAGCTTAGCATATCAAACGCAGGTTCTGAAGGTAATGTAGTGTGTATGTGGTGGGAAGTAATGGAACTAACTGATATTCGATCTAACGGTTATTTGAAAAAAAAAAAGGATTTATTATCCCAGTCATACCCCAGTAGTACCCAGTAGTACCCACGACACAAGCGTTTGCTTAGTGTGGGGCTAGATGGCGCTGTGTGCAATGTCCCAGGATATTTATTTATTTATTTAATTATTTATATCTTGTTGTAAATGATTTAAAAACTGGTTATATCTTATTATATTAAATACTAGTGGATCGCGGCTTCGCTCGCATAAAAAGAAAAAATGCATCCTCTAAGTTCACCCCGTTTGAAAATGGCATTTCTAAAAAACCTTTCTTAGCGGATGCCTTCATCATAACATCTACCAGCATTCCAAATTTCAGCCTGATCCGTCCAGTGGTTTGGGCTGTAAGTTGATAGATCACTAAGTCAGTCAGTCACGTTTGAGTTTTATATATTTAGATTTATTTTGAACTCGCATTTATACATACATTTGTATATTCGTACATACCTATTTTTTTTACAAAGAATGGGTTTGCAATTTAGCGTAATTCGCCTGATGGTAAGCAAAAATTACGGTCTATCTCATAATTTCGAATGTTCCTGCCTTCAAATAAAATCAAACACCTTTCTTTATTCAAGCAAGCTCATTTTCTTTCTTAGTAACCGCTTTAACGAAACAAAAACCAAACCGCTAGCGAATGACTAAGACCGTCCAACCATTTGTCAGTGAAAAAGCCTTCGCCGATTCGGCAAATATTTTTTCTAGACGATTAGCGGAAATTCTCCCAAAATACCTACACTCTTACAAAGTTTATCTCTCTAACCAATTTTATGTGTATGATCATTATGTCATGGGTGATTAGGGTCAGTTTCCTAGAAAGTGGTTTTGCGTAAGTGTAAATATAAGTTTGTATTAAGAGTGTAGGTTTGCCGTGAGAACCACCAAGTCGCATTGACCCCTCCAATGTTAGACAAATGATTTCTACGTATTTGCTTGCAAATGCTTGTTTTGCGTTCTTTGTTTTTGTGATTCTTAGGCAAGGTATGCGTTATATCATTTGTCAGTTATAAATAAAATAAAAATAAAATAAATAAATGTTCCAGGACATTGCACACAGCGCCATCTAGCCCCACACTAAGCAAACGCTTGTGTCGTGGGTACTAGGTAACGGATATAATTACTTATATACTTTTCTTTTGTAAATACATACTTATTATACATACAAACGACCAGACTCAACACAAGTAATTATAAATTTTTAAAATGCATAAATACTTGTGTCACGCGGGAATCGAACCCGCAACCCTTAGATTAGAAGGCAGAGCCACTACCAACTAAGCTAACAGGCCAGTCATTAATATGAATTTGTCTTTTAAATTAAATATCTTCCGTAAAACTTGAAATATATTAAATAACTCGCATGAACTGTTAAACTATTAGAATAAACACATTTGAATAACATAATTTAGCTTATTTGGGTACACATTCTGTTTTGTGTGCCTAATGGTACAAAATAAATTAATAAATAAACAATATTTTCTTCTGCTGTTTTATAATCATGTAAATGTTACTGTGCCAATTTTCAATTAAAAATATATCTTTTTATATAATCTACTGAAGATGATTTGGATTTTGATTAGGACCTGCTATTAACCTATGATATTATATCGAGTAGATAAACATATGTGTTTATATTATGTACGTATTGTACATATACAATTCTGACATAATATAAAAATTCTGCATTAGACTCGTAGGTAACTGTCTGTACTTTAAACATTCATTCGATACCGATACTAATACTCACCGACCACCACTTTGGCGGTCTAAAAAATTGAATATCGACCATTACTTATTTATCCACACCCTTTCCACTATACAAGTATATTTCTGTTTACTGAGGGGTGTCTGGCGCTTCCTGACAATTTTTGTCATAAACCTAACATGACAGATCTGAACATTGATTGATCGGGGTGGAGTGATCTGAGGGGCGAATTATAATTCCGGGGGTGCTTCGTCTTCTGTTTGTGTTGCTTAGATTTTTTCTGATGTCGTGTTTGTCGGTATATTTTGATTGGAAAATTAGGCATTGATTTTGTCTTCAAGTGTGGAGTTTAGAGACACTAGAATTAACACTAGAGCACAGTGGTCAAAGAAGATTGCTTAGTTATCAACTTTGTTCGGGTTTAACCTATAAACTTATTTTTTATAGGATTAATTAGTATATATGTATAATTACAATAGCTGACGTTGTATAAAGTTGAATTTCGATAGAAAAAAAATACTAATTAGCTTAATTTTAATTAATAAATATGTATGTTTATTAGTTAGACATAATAGCAAAAATTGTTTAACTTGTAACTGCATGTTAGTACGATATATATGTATTATATCCGTTATCTAGTAGGTACCCATGATACAAGCGTAAGCTTAGTATGGGGCTAGATGGCGCTGTGTGATATGTCCTGAAATATTTATTTATTTATTTATTTATTCATACTTACTTCGTCTTAAATTTCCACACAAATTTCTCCACCAAATATGTAACTGTTCAATTGTTCCTTTTGAATATTTGGAGCCTACATTACGAATGCCCATTTTCTAATTGTGTTGGCATTAAAAAGTTTACTCAGACAAATTGCATTTTAAGCTTCTTCCAATTTTTTCCCTCGAGATGAAAATCTTCATTCGTCGGAGGGCGAGCTACCCTTGAAAAAAAATTTAAAAAGTATTATTAAAGAAGGAGACAGTTCGTAGCATTTGTAACTGTCGCGGGCCCTATGATGAAAAATTAGTTCAGTCTTCGTGACAAAGGCGAGTTAAACCCACTACATAACGCCGTCTCTTTCCGTCTCGAGATTCGCAAGGGGCCGGAGAGAGATGGATGTCTCCTGCGTTTCCAATACCAAATGACACAGATAGCTTAGGGATGACCGTAGGAGCGCACAGCAAGTTTTTGACAGCTCCCATTTATTGTGTATTGAATATCAATATAATTTCCGTGAGAGTCGATTTTTGTCGCGTAGTGTGTGTCTCTGAGGAGTTAGCATACAGATTATGGTGGATGCCAAATATTGGCGCAAGTTGGATTATGCTGGCGATTGTTGGCGATGGATGGGACGGCCCTACACGTTCTTTGTTTGATGTTCGGATAGATAGCATGGCTTGCATTCTTTTATCGTGTTCGAACTTTGATCTGACTTTGGAATGTCGTTTTGTTATTAATTGTTTTTGCGTAAGCCATTGTTTGAAGAACTCAAGTTTTTATACATCGATATGTCAATACACTTTTATCTAGTTGGTAAATTGTTCGTTTATGAACCGTTATAACTAATTGATTCATAATAAATGTTCGATTAATGTCATTCTAACAAGCTAGGAAAGCTGAACACTTATATCCAAGTAAAACCGCCTAAAGTTCTTTTCATCTATAGGTATAATATAGGTAAGCGTATAACACCCTAGGCTGCAGCAATGCGTACCAAGATTTATTTAAGTTGACATATTGTATGATTACATACCTATTATTATGTTTGACATGATTTTAATAACAAAAATTTTCATTGTTTTATTAATAAAACTAGACATATGTAACTTCTAAAATTTTATAAAAGCCTAATGTTATAAATTCAATTTGACGAGATATTGTAATTTGTGTAGCATATTCTGTGATATTAGTACTTATACCTATGTATGTTACAATTTTACATTATCAATAAAGATTCTTTATCTTTATCTTTTTATCTTATCTTAACATCAGGCAGGCTGTAGTCAAACGTAAACCGTATCCCACGTTTAACTTTTAAAGTTAAATAATAATCTCTCAAACAATTATTGACCTGCCTATATTATCCAATAAATCAACAGTAGGCCACAACTTTTGAACCACACATCACATACCAAGACATAGTAAATCCCAACCACCTCAAGCCCAGCAACAGGAGCCCCGCAATTGATGAGTTGGCACTCCGTGTGTATCTCCACCACATTATTTGGAATAGTCGCGCCATTACAGGATAATCCCGTCCATTTGCGTGCGACCAACTGCCCAAGAACGTATGGATGTAAGATGGAGTTGGAGTAAGTTTGATGTAAAGAATTGTTGGGAAGCAACTTTGGGTGGTGGGTTTTTGAAGTACTACATATTTTGTTTAGTAAGTATTTATTCCTTTCCATCCAATGGTTGCCTGGAAGAGATTGCTTTAACCAATAAGGCCGCCACTTGTGGCACTAGAGTAGTTTATGAATGTAATGTAAATAATTTAATTTTATAAGTGTGTGACAATAAAGTATTATCTATCTACCTATGTATATTTTCACGCTCCATCCTTGACCGCAATGATTGCTTACCATCAGATGAATAATGGTCAAGATCAGACCCTTGTAAAAACAAATCTTTTATAATATCTACGGTAGCATGTACATAACATATTATATACAGGCATACACACAACTTTAGAGATTTGATACATAAAGGTAGAATATACCTATGTAATGTTATAAGCTCATTATTTGTGTGTTTAGGGAGTAAAGTATGTGTAAACTTAATATGAAGTGAGCAAGAAGATTTGAATCGCTTGCAATTGTTGTTCAATCGCAATATGCTAATATACGTACATGTTTCTTGGATTTTTTGCTATGGTTCTGACTATCAAATTAAATTGTTTTTTGCCTTATCAAAACTCCTTAACATTGCTAACTAAAACGCTCACACTCCATCTAAGAAAACCCCATTTCTATCCAAGCAAACACTTCATACACCCACCACCTCTCGACCAAGCTATCACCGGCGATGTAACTCGCCATCAACTTGCAATCTCATCACATACCGGACTGACCGTATGACGCCGCGAGCAAATGACGTGAAATTAGTTGGTAATAGCGAGACCATTCCACCAAACTGCCTCTCTGGTCACATAGCCCTGTATAATTGATTAGAACCCTTTCGCTGTTTGTATTTTGCATTGGACTTCTGTTTTAGGTTGGTTAGGTACCTATACAGAAGCACGAAATAAGAGTTTGGTTGGATGTTACCTGATTTTTCTATCTGTGTTATGCTTATTTGGATTAAAGCTTACGCAATAGTCTGTTTTTGCTAAGAAGCTCTAGCACAAAGATTCTTGAACACAATTAGGCACAAAATCACCTAGTAAATGGCTAAATATTTATCTAAGGCTCTCTTACCTGAGTATAATAATTTGACGTATGTATCTATTTAATGTATACATTTTTTAAAGCAAATAACTTAGGTACAATTCTTAAGTAACTGACTTACCAACTTATTCCTAAACACATACAAAATCATATATTTGAATTAAATTATGCATAATGTACCTTATTTAAAAGCAGATAAAAAATGAATGTTCCCAATCTCTAATTACGAGATCAAGACGTTATTTAACCCCTAAACCACCTTACCCAAAAAATATTCATATCACATACCTACCTGTAAAGATCACGACACACATTGTGAGAAACAAGGTAATTAAAACAGGAACCAAACACATCGAAAAGACTGCTATGTAATCTTATTTATCCACGTCAAATGTCGGCTTTTTTACTAGACACACTACTAAATAAATTTATACGAGACTGGTAGCACCACTTAGACTATTTATTCGTCTTCACGAACTTGTATCTTAGTTCTTAATTTATCCGCTTGCATAGTTAACTTGTGCGGGCACTAAGAAGGATCTGTCACAGATTATCTCGGGCAATTACTCATTCTTTTGGTGGACTCCCAATCTGACAGTTGTCTTAACCCTTTTTATCCAACGAATGTCATAGGCACATTTACATTGAAGTTTTTTCCTTCGAGGAATAACTAAGCGGTTTTTTATTGCATTTTAATATACGTTTGGGATTTAAAGGCTACGTAGGTTTTGTTTCACGTTTCCATTTTTATTTTTTAAGACTTAGCACTTCTTTGCAGGGAGAGTATCGTCTACATATCTGAATTTAAAATCGAAAACATATACTTTAAAATATGAAATGTCAAATTACAATTTTATTAATACGCTGTTAATAGCGCCACATTATCTTTAACGCCGCACAGTTATAAGTCAAAGTAAAAAAGCGATTGAATATCAAATTTCAATTAAGCTTATCTATTCACGATCGTTTAATTAATTACAGTCATAAAATTAACTCTCGAGATAAGAGAGCAAAACAACCTCGAGACAAAAGTAAGTAAGAATATAAATGCCTTCGTTAATACATCATTTGTGTAGCCATCAATAAGGCGGTCGAATCTTAACATCTTTACATCTCAATTTCTCGTATTGGAAACAACAATAATATTGCCTGAAACAGGATATTTATTTAAAACAAGGCGTTGATAAAGTAATTTTCTTTTAACCTTAACCATGTCTTTATGGAGTGGTCATTACTTAGCAATGGTACACGGCCCGCGCTGAGCAATGTCTGTGTATTAATCAAAATGCCATATTTTTATCTCGCTCCTTTTCTGTTGCCGTCCTCCTTTGACTAGTCACGGATATCTCGTTTTTCTACCTCACTGTACTCCAGACTACCTCCAAACTTTATCAAGGAAAACTATCTTCTATTGCGTAGCCACACAGTCCTTAATCCATTGTAGCTGAAAGTCGTATACGTCCTTTATCTTTGTTGATGTTTCCTCAGGTTCTGCAGTCTTACTCTCTTGAGACGAAATTCGGTATTTTTTTCGTCTCTCCATCACGTTACCTTTTTTCGCTTTTTCAGAATAGACTAAGGAAAGCGTTCGTTCCGTGCGTCCATTTCTTACGCATTATCTTGTAATCATTAGTTTCACCATTTCCTTGATAGAGCAAAAGGTTCTTGGACCGCTCTATTAAGTTGATGTATTGTTTTAGCGCTTTTGGGAGTTCTTTACTTTACTAAATCCGTAGAAAAGTGTAATTACGGTCAATTTATTCACGTGGAATTCTAGATAAAGAAAACTATGTTCGTGTGACAACAATTTTATTATAGAATCCCACTGTTGCAGTACTTATAGATTTAATTTACTTAAGTCCACTTGCACTACAATTCTTTAATTAACAAAAAACAACTAATATAAATTACCTTCTTAAGGAATTTTGGTTGACGTTTGACTACAGCCTGCCTGATGTTAAGCATTGCTGCTGCCTATGGTATATAACACGCTTACCTAGAAGATTTCTATTAACTTTTGATTTAAAGACCACAGGATTGTAGATCACAGGAAACACAGCTTCTGGTACAAAGCTTTGCCAATATGCCTAGCTACCTAATTTATTTTAGTTTTTACACCAACAATTTAGTTAAGAAGCATAAAAATTATATTAAATGAAGAGTGATACGTTTAGGTAACAATTGTTGTTGTGCCGTTCAAGATTCCTTCGATTACTTGCACAAGCAATCATTTTATCGTAGACATTTTCAGCACATTAACCCTGTATAGGTATGACTTATAAATTCCTTACCTCCAAGTTATTTCCACTCTTCACCTTACCTACATAGCTACATATTATACATATCTACGATTAATTCCCCTGTCACCTTTCCCGCCTAACCTCTCATACTCTCGTACCCACGGAACTTTATCGGATTGGCGATCCATCATGTTTGTTTGTCTTCACAGTGTCACCGCGGCTGGAGTCGACGTGCCATGTGGGGCACATCATGGTGTAGGTAGTGAGGGAAAAATGCTTCAGGCGTACTATTATGTGTACTTGTTCGTAATATTATAGATCAATCACACTCATAAATTTAGTTATAGGTATAATAACAATATATTTAATTGGTTGGATTCAAAAATAGTCATTAAGGCGAAGGTTAATGTAAGTACATACAAGTTACTAAGATGTGTAAGAATGTTACTTATTCGCAGCCAAACGGCCAAAACCATTTTCTATAAAAAACGTATTGAAATAGACTAGTACTTGTATAAAGCTTCTTTTTATCTTATATTAAGATTATATCATATTGTTTGTGTCTTTACAGTGTCACCGAATCTGCGAAGATGGCGTAGGTACCATGTGCGGCACATCACGAATAAGGAAAAAGTGCTTCGGGTATTTATATTATGCATGTGAAGGGAAACTAAATATGACCTCATTAACTAATTAATTATATTTAATTAATAGTAGGTACTCTTGATACAATCTCAAAATTATTAACATTATTGAAACAAATTCAAAATTATTTTGAATAGATTATGTTTTGTGGCTAGTCTTTAGATTTGTACAATAAAGTTATGTACTTTATTGTACAAATCTAAAGACTAGCCACAAAACATACATGTACATACATTGCAAAACTTTGATAAAAAAAAGGTTTTATGATATTTTTGAAGCTCTCATATGTCAATGAATAAGGTGTAGATTGCTACGCTTTGACAGTTTGGTCATCATGTACATGTATGTCTGTCTTCACAGAGTCACCAGGACGGCTGCGGAGAGACAACTTTCCATGTGCGACTCATCTCATCACATTTATTCGGTAGGTACCTTACCAACTGTGAAATAATTCTTTATTTAATAAAGATATATCCAGAAGGTTAGGTACCATGTTTCTATGTGAAGTTAAGTAAGTCGAAAAGAGATACGACATCGTAAATTTTCATCATCATCATTATCATCTACAGCCCTTGGGATCCCACTGCTGGGTATAGGCCTCCCTTTGTATGTGCCATCTGCGTCGATCTTGTGCAGACCTCATCCAGGTTGGACCCTAGACTTTTACGATGTCGTCGTTCCATCTAGCGATTAAAATTTTAGTTAGTGTAAGCACAGACTCAAAAACCACTTTTTGTAATTAAATTCCCTTGTATTCATGGGTTCATTGAGTGATTTCTATAACATAATAACTACAAATCTCTATAGTATACTCAAATACTCATTTATTGGTAATGTAAAATTATTACAGGTCGTTTACTACTTATTGTAGTTATTCATTATACTAATTATTATAATAATAACTACACAAAAGATTCACAATGAATATTGCTAAGACTTACCATACGTTAATACGGCCTTACGGCATACGGCCCCTAGGGCGGCTTGATAAACTCTAGACACCAGAGATGGCCACTCTCATTTCATAAGAAGAATACCATACGTTGCCTGACTATACTTACCTACACATATTTTCCAAGAACAGATAAGTCATGTGTTCATCACGTCACCGCACCATCAACACGTTGACAGAAAACACGCACCATTCGCGAGACTTCAACAAGACCCCTCTTAGAAGTGGCTTGCAGGCATCTTACTGTGAATGAAACTGTGGTGTAGCGCTGAAATACAGTGACAATACTTCAGCGCTAATTATAAAAGACTTGTGAGTCGAAAACGACAAACGAGTCAGTCGCTTGCGTTGAATGATAACGCTATAATAATAATAATAATCATTTATTTAAAAAACACAATTCATGAACACAGTTCTTAAAATTAGTTATGTCATAATGCAGTGATGTTATTAATAATTTACATTTCCACAATTTAATTTAGGCTGCAAAGAATATTTACATTGGGTGCCCTGACTACTGCTGTAGGATTCCCTGTGTTGCAGTAGCCAGGGTTCTTCCGTTGAAACTATCTATCTATACAACATATCTATCTATACAACACAATACAGGTGACTATTATAATAATTACATATGTTTATATTCATATTCTATCTTATATATATTTATTATTAGTAAATTGAAATATTTCATTAGGTTACAAAATAATGAATACATTAATAAGAGAATGTGATTTTAATTAATCTTTAAGACCCACAACAAACAAGTCACGGGTGCAGGTAAGTTTTTTAACATCCATATGTTAGTATTTGTATTTGTGTGTAAGATGTCGAGAAGTGCGCTTGTTGCGTGATGGGGCTGTTTACCTATTGCTATTGTAGAAACCAAAAAGCACAACATATTTATGAAACATATAGGTATAATTAAATAAAAATCAGTTGAAAAGTAGTTGTAAAATATGTTTTATCTACGTTTCACACTACTCTCGTTTTAAATCATAGCTTTTCCGAGCTTAATTTTTGTAAGTGATTTCATCTTTGGCGTTTTTAGACTAAATATTATATCATAACCTCAGTAGACAGACTAATTCAATGTGTCTCTAAGCATACCTACTGATAAAAATGTATATATATATATATTTAACTTGAACGGGTTTGCACTTGACCATAGTTTACCTGATAGCAAGCAAAGGCTATGGCCTAAGATGGAGCGTGCTTACCCGATAAGAACCGATTCAGTCTCGCTTTGAAGATCGCTGGATTATAGAGCGTGGGGAACAGAGAGTTAGGCAGGGAGTTGCACAACCTTGCGGTACGAACAATAAATGTAGAAGAATATAAGCTGAAATTGGATCTAGACACATGCAACACAGCATATCCTTACCACAATCCAAACCTCACCATATGTATTTTAAAGAAATCACGTCCACTTATCGGCTACTGCACACCAGAAATGAATGCCACAATTTAGATCAATCAATCGGCATTTATCTGATTGGTACCTTCCCAGACACGAGAGTGAACATTTGCATAGAATGGAGGCTTTGGACCATCTGTCAAATGATATGTACCTGTCAAGGGGTACAGGATGTTTGGACATTCCTTACTCGTTATAAAGTATTTCTGTGATTTTTTTAATAGGCTGTGGCGAGAGGATTTAGTAGTGTGAAATATAGCTAAGGAATATGTATATTGCGTGGCATATAGTAGAAATGGCTGGTTATTTTTGACTAGCTGGTGCGTGCGACTTCGTCCGCGTGGAATAGTTATTAACAAAAAAACAGTTTTAGTGAGTTAACCTTAAAATATAGACATATCATGTTGCGGACATTTTTTAGATCATTTCAAGAGGAATAATTGTTTCATACACATTTTTTTGATATCTTGAACCGTTTTCGCAACGAAAGCCCTCAGAGAATAATTTTCCCCGTTTCTTCTACATTTTCTATTGTTTCTTTGCTCCTATTAGTTGCAGAGTGATGTTATATAGCCTAAAGCCTTTCTCGCTAAATAGTCTCTTCAACTCAAAAATTTTTTTTCAAATCGGACCAATAGTTTCTGAGATTATCGCCTTCAAACAAACAAACAAACTCTTCAGCTTTATAATATTAGTATAGATTAAAATTTAAAATAACCTAGTATTTGCTAAAGACTTCACTCGCGATGGTTTAGTTTTAAATTTGACTTCTATTCTATTTTAGGTATAGTTAGTTATTAGACTCCATTATCCAGTTTCTAACCAAAAATCACACTAATTGGTTGAGTAGTTGTGGCGAGCTGAAAAACCGAACATCAACAACGAAACAATTCACTTTAAATTCTTTAATATGATATTCTATGGTATATCATTCTTGTTTTAATTAATAAACACAATATTCACAAATGAAACTCCAACTAACAATCCCAATTTTCTTTATTCCAGATCACACACATCACAACAGCAAGCAAGCTCCATCAGTCACCTGCGAAAATAAAGAGCAACATTAACCATCTGTCAATCAAACACCATGCACATGAACTATGGGGTTGTGAATAAAGCCTACTTTTACCCTCCAGCGTGAGTAGGATGCCCAAGACACCATTGTTGTCATATCTGTAGATAAACTTTAGCATTAATCAATTGATGGTGACAATAGACTCCTTTCCATTGTCTAACCAGTTTAAGAAGACCTTTCCGAAATTCATGCATACGGTAGATTGTATGGAAATGTTCTGCTGAAATGTTTGGGGTGTAGGGTAGAAGAGTTCGAATAAAACTGGAGGGTGTGTTCAGTGAATTGATGTAATTATAGCTCTGTTGATCGTTGGTTTTTGAATAAAATTTCCATCAATGGCGGTTGAGTTTTATTAAAATTAATTATGTTTATATTCATATTACCTATAATATTTATGTTCATGCTATCTATACAAGCAATTGATATAAATTAGGTTTCATTAAGGTGAGTGTGGCTTAGCGGTTCCAGTCTCTGCTTTTCATCCAGATGCACCCTGGTTCGAATCTGGCCATACACCAATTACTTGTATTTTCAAAGGATTTGCTTTCGCTTAGCGGTAAAAGAAACCGTCCGCATCGTGAGGAAGCCGACATGTTTGAAGACCAAATTATCCAAGGACATGTGTCTTCCGTAGAAGGACCTGGGCGCCCACCACTATGTATCTGCCCAAGAAAACTCCCCTAACGAATTAATTCTGCGGGGGAGTCACGACCCTCAGTCATGTGGAATACGACCAAAGAGATAGGTTTCATTAAATAAGAGTTTAATTTATCATTAGATGCTAACTTGCATAATTGTTTTACCATCAGATATTGCAAACTGCTCCAAAACATTGTAATCAATAAATAATTAAGTTACAAACTTCATTTAAAACTAAAAACTATACCAACCCCTCAAAATAATCATAGAAACAAATTAATCCATGTTACATGAAATCCAGTGCTTTCACCCAGACAGCCACAATTAAATTCCTTCCCCACGGTTTCAGTGCGTTAATCACAACCCTCGCATATTCAAAGCAAATAATTTCATTACGGGATATGTAAATCCACACCTATGATGTACTTTGTCGTAGCATAATTTATGGGTTACAAAGATTTAAAATAAGTAGTAGATATTTAATTTATGTGATAGAATTTAGTTGAGTTGTCTTGTATCTTTAATACTAAAAAATATGGTTTAGTTTTAAGGCAGTTTTGACCAAAAATTAAAAAATCCGTTCAGGAAACCACACACCAAGCAAAATATATATGTAGGTATTCTAGATTTCGTAGGTATATGTATTTTAATATAGCTTAATATATTATATAAAAGTATACCTGTACCATGTATTCATGAAATTGGATATAACTATTTATAAACATTTGTAGGTATACCATTTTAGTACATATGTAGAGACTTTTTACGTATCACAAATTATATATAATTATAAGTATCATCTAAGTATGTATATTGAACTAAGTGCACCTAAAGCCTCGGCAAGCCACCGTTAATCATATATCAAGACCCTTTGTCTAGAAATACGTCACTGGTTTTCGTAAACACTGCAAAGAGGCTACCATTGGTTTCTGTTTAAAAATGTTTAGATAGTAAGTAGGTACCTCCTGTTTTCAAGAATATTGCTAATAAGTGTTGCAGTGGCTTCACAGTAGAAGATTTATGTATGTATAGTGATGTCAGGACTATTCGCATTCACTTAAATCTTGATAAAAACAGATAACCATCACAATAGCAATCCTTCTTGTTGCAGCTCGATGGTTATCAAACATTTATTTATTTTAATGGTATTTAATATACAAACGTAAGAAGATCTTAGGTTGGCTGTATTAAGACCAACAATCTATATGAGGACACAATCAAAGTTCATGTAGGTGCGGTAATTAAGTTTTTTCCTGAAATGGTTTTCAATAGAACATAATGATATATATTTCAATGTACAAAAGCCAATAGTAGTTCTCTCCAAACAGGACCCCGTCCCCTAAGTTAGAGAAAGTCAGGAAACAAGTGACAGACGAAAAACTTACCTCCTAGTGTGGCTCTAACGCTCACAAGATTGGTTTCCGGTGTTATTACATACATATGTATATTTGCAAACTATTGTTTGGCAATAGTAGATTGGTAAGTATTAGTTGGTAAATAGGATAAGGTTCATAGTAATAATATGTTATTTAAAGCAACGTTCTATCTATTCAACTTAAGTTTTCTTTTCAACGTTTGGGTAGTTGGTGTTTGGTGTTTTCAATTCGATAGTGCCTGTAAAGTGTAAGGCTATGTGTACATTGATTGATATTTTAACAGGATTTTGTGTGTACATCGGTCAATCCACTAGCACAAGTATGTAGAAGTTGAAAATGTTTACCAACAAACACTGATCACCTCAAGCAATCTATGATAGACAGGCAGAATTTGTTTGAAAATTTAAATCTGATAAAAAATAAACTTACCTACACTCAAGAATAATAGAAAAATATGCACAAAACTATACCGTTTAATTATCTATTTATAAGTTGTTCTTACTCCAAAAACTCTCGCACTAAACCCAAATACTTTCAAACGCAACATAGCTATCTCTATATTATCTGTGGACTATCTAGTGGATTATCTTTATTGAATTACCCCACGCTGGTCGCAGCACGAGCTCCGAGGAAGGTTCTGGACGCCACGTGACTCGACGTGCTGTGATAGGTATTGTGGATTGGAAGGAAGAGTGTAATGTCAGTGTTGGTGTTTACCTGATTATTATTTGGGTACTAGTGATAGCACTGATACGTCTGGCAATAGTATTGATAAATATAATATTAAATCTTAATAAAAACGTATTTTTTTTTTTTAAATTTTGATTTCATATAGCTATTCAACGGGGAAATGCAACCAGCATTTTGGGTGCTACCTTTTGAAAATGTAGATTAGTTTTTTTTTTTTTTTTATAATGTATATGTAATGTTTATTTTTTATATTATTAGTTAAACAGGCCGAAACTTTAAATAGAAGCTGATTTAAGGCTTTGTTTGATTTTGTAAACTGTTATGTTATTATTATTTATTGAAGAATACTTACTATATTAAAAACGTAATTTGTGTCTGTGAACGATACAATCTATACTAATATTATAAAGCAGAAGAGTTTGTTGTTTGAACGCGCTAATCCCAGGAACTACTGGTGCTAATTGAAAAAATATTTTTGTGTTGGATAGACCATTTATCGAGGAAGGCTTTAGGCTATATACCTAACATCACGCTGCAACTAATAGGAGCGAAGAAACAATGGAAAATGTGAAAAAAACGGGGGAATATAATTCATCCTTGCGGGCTTCCGTTGCGTGCGCTGCGAAAACGGTTCAAGATATCAAAAAAATGTGTACGAAAGAATTAATTCTCTTGATATGATCTAACAAAATGTCCGCAACAGTATTTGTCTATCTTTTAAGGTTAACTCACTAGAACCGTTTTATAGTAATAACTATTCCACGCGGACGAAGTCGCGCGCACCAGCTAGTAATAAATATGAATTCCGGGACAATCCACACAGCGCCATCTAGCTCCATATTAATAGCTCCACTACAGTGGTGCTTAGCATCAGGCAGATTGTAGTCAAACGTTGGCCTATTCCGTTTAAAAAAAATTAAGCAAAAACCTGGTCAATATTGAACTTGACTATCTGTTATAATTTCTTGGTGGCGATAAGGTAAGTATCGATAGCTGCATTGCTGAAAAATGATTTTGCTTGCTGTGCTGAGGTGTCAAATAGGTTTGTTTAAAAAGAAAGGTATTGGTATGCTACTAATAAGTTTTACTCATAAAACTCCAATTTCAAAGTTTTGGATGAATAGTATATTAGAGAGGTACACTCTCTAATATACTATTCATCCAAAAGTGTATGTATATACTCTTTTACTACTTTTACACTTTTTTAGTCTTATACTGTAAATATAATGCCCTTAATCGTAGCCAAACATTAGAAAGTAAAACATTAAACTGACATAAAAACCATAATAGTTCGTGACCGTTTGCTTTTGCCGCGTCTTACAAGTAGGTAGTTTGTATTTCACCTTTGAATTGAAGCAGGTAGAGAGCTTAATAAAAGTGAATATGATTTGCTAATCTAGGCGATGAGATATTAATTTTTCAGATATTTTTTTACAAAAATACAGTTACCTTTATTATGTCAAGTGAACAGCGGACTACTACTCCGACTTCAGTGATTCTTAATTCTGGCAGGATGCATTGAACTAAAAAGAGCTAATATCATTGTACCTATAGCTGTAAATAAAAAGTTTGTATTTGCATTAGTTATTTTTCCGATCTTTTACTCTAAATTTCAAGTTTTCGTCGAGTGCAATTTAAATGCTCAGTTACATAAGCAATGACTTAAAAATACCGTTAGGTAATTTTTCATCTGATAGTATTTATAAACGGCGCCCGCGCACAAATATGATTAATGTAATGATTATGCAGTCTTACGTTTTGTAATGTTTATGAATTTAAAATAAGAACCGATTTACTGAGTGTTAACGGATTCTTTTTGATATTTTTATGTAGGAAGAAAAAGAAGGAGACATTGTTTTACTAAGACGTAGGTATATTCTACACAATGAGTAGATACCAAACTAAATGATTATATATTATTATACTTTCTAGCTTTGCAATAAGTATATTCAGTTACTATATAGGTATTAGACGCCCAACGCTGGCCCGACGGGTCCGTTTTGCCGTCGGCACCTTCAAATAGTTTTCAAACCTTCATAGTTCGGTAAGAAGTATTCATATTTTTATGACATGTTTCTTCTTTAGACATAGATTTGTGTTTTTTTTTTTGTTTATATAGGTACCTAGTCTCGTAGCATTTCCGGCTTACCTTCATATAGACGCGTCGGTCCATCACCACTGACACTTGACCACTTGGCACAGATTCAAACGAATTGACGTGGAACTGTCCCTAGAGTTACCGAGAACATCTTTGTCGTAGTAACACAGTGGATGTTTTCAGATGAATTTAGTGAGTTGAAATCGCCTGAATGATTTTACTTTATCGCACAGTGCGTAAGAAATAAAGATGAACATAAAGGAAAGTATTTTCTATTGCAAACAAATACCTATTATCTAAATAAGTGAGTAACCTCAGCTTGTGCAATTGCAAATTGTTGATAAATCATACTTATATCTTTGATACTAGGAAAGCTAAAACAATTTAAATTTTATTTTTTTGTCTTCTTGTGTTACCTACTTGTTCATACGGCTGTTTCAAAATTAATGGTTACCTACTCCATATTCATTATCATTAATTCATGAAAAAAACTATTTACCCATGTCATAAATCAGTCTCATTTCAGATTTCAACCCCAAAACTTACTTCGACAAGGTTTGCCAGTGTCATGACTGTAAGTGACATTTTGACATTACAGTAGTAGTAAATATAACAGCTACATGAGCGGACTAATTAAAACGCCTGTAGTAATAGCTTGGATATTTAATCAAATTCGTGCTATCAGTCAATGTGAGGTGAAATAATTACTGTTATGGATTAAGGTTGTATATTATGTGTGAGTATAGTTATTATTTCGTTTTTTAAGACGTAGGTAAGTAGGTATGTAACGCAAAAGTAGTTACGCCTTTTTGGAAATAAGATTTCTGGCACGTGTTTGTGATAATGTACATAACTAGAAAACACTGGTATTAGTCTTAAGATGGGACACAAAACGTGTGTTTTATAAAAAAGAAGGTTACCGTTATTATTCCAGAATCTAAGAGCATATACCTTAGGTAAAAGCGAGTGTGGCTCAGTGGTTCCAGTGTCTGCTTTTCATCCAGACGCACCCTGGTTCGAATCCGGCCCTACACCAATGACTTGTATTTTCAAGTTATGTGTGGATTTGCACTCGCTTAACGGTGAACGAAAACATCGTGAGGAAACCGACATGTTTGAGGACCGCAATATCCGAGGACATGTGTCTTCCGTGGAAGGACCTGGGCGCCCACCACGATGTATCTGCCCAAGAAATCTCCCCTAACGAATCAATTCTGCGTGGAAGTCACGACACTCAGTCATGAGGAAATACGACTCAAAGAGAGAGAGACCTTAGGTATAGTCGTTGTATGTACGAGTAAAAGTAAGTACTATCCAGTTATATGTATTTTATATAAATTATGAGAACATATATCGATGCAAAATAACTTTCAACACCTTGTATAAAATGACAAGAACTACTCTAGAATTATACATACCCACTTCAAACAGATGTAATAAAATATAGCTACCTGTGATCTTGAATATAAATCCAAGAAACTTTTACACACCTTTGATCACCTTATAATTGTAAGAATTAACATTAATCATTACAAAAAGCATCTTTAAGTATCTTTTAACATTTACAACTCTGTCTTGTGTTAAAATAAAAGGTAGCAGTTTTTGAAGTAGATAGAATCAGGTAATGATAGTGAAAAATGGATGATAATAAAATAAAACGTGAAATATGTCTTTATTTTGTTTTATGTCGGAAGATTATATCTCTTTTGCAGCTATTAATAGTAAATTTGCGCAGGTAGGTATAACATTGTTGCTATTTAGTAAGTTTGAACTACCTCTATCTAATTATGTTAGGAAAATCGGGTTATGATATTTTTAATGTAGGTACTTCTTCTTCTTATCGAATCAGAGTGGCCAACTCTGATGTCGATAGTTCATCAAACCGCCCTAAGGGCCTCTGACATTGCTTTTTAATATACTTATAAGTATGCGTAGTAGGTATGCATTTTATTATTAAATTATAAACCAGCCTTAGGTATGATAAAGTCGTCACATTAAAATTTATATGACAGTAAAAATTATAGGTTCTAGTTTTGTACCAACATTTTATGTCTATTTTTTGCTCCTACTCTAAATACTAATGTGATTTCCTCGAAAATCTTCATCCACGAATCTCTTCAAGGCCATCAAAGAAAGAAACAGTAGATACTTACCAAGACAGAACAGGTAAAACTGGCTTAGACTAATTCTTACAATACAAAAAACCTTCATACCCAGTAGCTTAACACTTACCTAAAATGAAACTACAACTTTCTCTGACGCTACGAAAAACTTCGTAGAGCATCTACGAGACAACATAAAATTACTGATTGTATTTTTAAGGTCTTACCACTAACGGTTTCTAAGCATCTGGCGCAACGTTTTCATCTTTACCACTTAAAAAATTCAGAAGCAAGACATCTGCAGACATAGTTACCCACCTATAGCTTTTTCTATGCATATCTACCCTTGGACCTTTTGCTACGTGACGTAACAATTCCCTCTACGCCAAACTGTTCAATTTAAAGATGAACTGATAAAAACGTCGATCAAAAGAGATAGACAGATGTAGATTGCCATATATGGGATAAGGACGGTTATAGTTCAAACGATGTCACCTTCGAAGGCGACGCCTGACGTGCATCCCGTGACAACAGGTTTCGCTGCTGGAACTCCCTTGAGAATTTATTTTATTTATACAAGATAATTATCTTAATTAATTCGTATTTGGAAGAATTAAATACCAATTATTTATTATACCTACGTTATGTTAAATAATTTGTAAGTTTCTGTTGTGAAAAAAGTTAAGTCTGTCTTGAACCTAACTATCATAATATTTTGCTGATGTTGGAAGCTCAGGTCCAATTTAAAATTCTTACTCACATCTTTCTTGTAATATCTAATAGTAAAAGTTTCGAAGCAAAATATTGTTTTTAAATAGTAGATAACAGCTGTTACAAAAAATCAAATAGATTGACCTCAAAGTTATTTATAGATTTTTTGGCATTTAGAAGATTATTAGTTTTGACATGCATTTTAAAAAAGGTTTACCAATTAGCTAGCTTATTTATTTTTGTACGGTTAATCATCCCACACTGATTCAGTATTTAATAAAAAAAAAAGCCAAAATTTAAAATGTTGAAAATCTTTCTGCTTACTAAGCAAGCAGAACCTGCGCGGCTGACTGTACATTATAACAAATGAGTAGGGCTGCGTCCGAGTGGTTCGCGCGAGGGAGTCACCGGCGGGAGGCGGGCGCGCGGGGAGCACCGCCCTCAACAACATGGCGGCTGTGAGCGCGCCAAATTTTGAATTTCGAATTAGAATACGGAGCGTAATTGAATTTTGTTTTTGGTACAATGGTGATCATATTATTTTGTATCATTTAGTTAGAAATGCTTTTGTTGCTATGTGAATATTGAAGCATGTATCGTTAGTTAGATCTTTAATTTATTTATGAGTTGTTTTTTTAAATGTTGATATTTAAAATTTGTTCATTACATATTAAACTTAGGCTAAAATAATTTAAGGCACAAGTGTACCTAAAATTAGGTTTTTGTAAACAGTTTTAAGTATGCAATTCTTCATATTGAGTAAGCTATCTTATACAATGTCGTTAATTAATATTTAAAATAATTATTAGTGAAGCATAGCTGTAAGTTCAGATTATCTGCAAATTATAGTATGTAGGTAATACCTACCAGTTAGGTAATAAAGATTACACACGGTTGACACCACATAAAACCTTATCAAAAGTCATAACATGTAATAAAATTAAAATTACGATCTTGCCATAACTCAACTACGGCAATAAATTAATATTATTGTTACAAAGAACGCCGGCGATACTCAAATCTATAAACAAATCGTTATTGCGATTTAAGGACCCATTTAAAAGCTATAAATTTCTTAACACATTCAACTTTCACCCTAAACAACTCAATTTTAAAGCTCAATTTTGATTGATTCGAATTCTATCATAAACTATTTTCAGTAACAGCTAAATGAAGGCCGGGTTCTTTCGTCCTGTTCACTCTATAACAGAATGTAGTTAGAGTGAGCGAGAGGGATGATATTTACGAGGTGTTTGGTGTCGATACATATCGGCGTTGATTTAACCATTGCTTTGGTTTATGGTAGTCAATAAAATTGAACGTTATGAGGCAAGGTCGCAAGTGAAAAATTGAAGTGATTTACGTCTTCATCTTGAGACAGTTGGTTTTAATACGGCGCTTTAAGACCGGTTCGCTTCCTTCACTGTTAGAAAGCTTTTGTGATAGATACTTAATCAGATTATTTTTGATGACAATTTGTAAAAGTCTTAGTAATTTATTCAGCTGGAAAATGCGTTAGGAACTTTTAAATCACGGCATGACTTATTGACATTGATTTTTAGAACAGTGAAAATTTACAGCTATTCTTATGCTGGTAACTAAAAACATTCGAAAAAATCGCAGACATCAGTTCGAGTAGGTAGCAATTTGGGATTGTATTTTATGGCAAATCGCTGTAAACAAATAAGTTTCCAATAAGAAATTTAAAATTTACGTACATATTTCCTTATCAGAATAAATAGATAGTGCAAGAAAAATACAATTATTAAATAAGATAAAAACATTCCCATTGCTTTCAATACAGCCGTTATCTTTGGCCGTGAACCCAATCTGGCCAAGTGCAATGCCACATTGACAAAGCTCATAAATAACACTTATCACTCAAGGTTCAACATCTGACAGACCAATGTAACTAGAACCCACACATCTATGAAAAAATATGAATTATCCATAGATTCTACAGCTCCATTTAAACTGGTCCAGTCAGCTGGTCAAGATATTGTTTACATCCTTTCTGTTTTTATTATTTGAATGATAAAAATAGATGACAGTCTGAGCCAAACGCGTGCTGATAACAAAGTGGAAAAAAATAACCTTGATAGCGAATTAATTAATTGTCTGTTAGTAAACAATGATTTGGGAAATTTAAGAATGTTGGGTGTTAAAAATAATAACATTGATAAAAGTTTGAAGACCAATAGATGACTATAAATTAATTACTTTCTTTTTTTCACAGCATTACGTTTGTTGAGTTTAGACCCTTGTATAAAACCGACTTCTTATTAATTCTAAGTACTAGATAATAGTTTGAGTTACCTCCAAAAAAGGTTTATTTTATGCAAATAAACTGTGGTTTTGGTATTAAAAAAAGATGGCAAGTCAGTTAACTAATTTAATAACATTTTTTGTTAAATTTTGAAATCTGCCTTAGATTACTGTTTATGTCTTAAATGTGTGTTAGAAGACCACGAAGAACATAAAACATGAAACTGCTTCCGGAGCGGAACGACAAAGCAAAATATAGGTCCATTTAAAAGCCAGCAAAACCATAATTGCCTCAATTTCAAACTTGTCAAAATCGCATTAGTTCACCTCGTGAAGAATAATGATTCGCCTTCAGCGCTCATTGGATACTGGGGGATTATTAAAAAGTCATTAGTGAGATTGAAAACATACCTAGTTATAGTTATGTAGAAAAAAGTAATTTCGAGATTTGAGCCGCGGGTGGGGCGGCCAATCAGTCGTGGCTGACACGGAAGGCTCTGGGCCTGTATCACGCAAATCATTATTTTGTCGTTAGAGCGAGGCTTACAATGTTCTAATAGACGGCTTATTCTTGGCAAAAAAGTTGTAAGAAATTTATATATTATAATTATTTACGTATTTTTTTTACATTGGTGGCCTTAATCGAATGATATTTTAAGCAATTTAGTCGCACCAGATCCTTACCTACCTTATGTAATTATGTATATGTAAAGTTACTAGTTACACTTAGGTACAAATCATACGCTTTATTTTGAACTTTGATTTATCCGTATATAATAACAGGAAGCCTTAGATACCAAAAATAGTACAGAAATAAACTAGACCTATCTAACTTACTTGGTCTATGGATAAGGCATAATGGCGATATCTTGTGCCACGATCAGCGAAAGGCTTTTGTTTTAGGTACGGGGAAAAAGTTAGATGGATGGAAAACATTAGATAGAGGAACCTTGGCCTTTCACTTTTCCTAGAGTTTTCATTACGGCTATTTTTACAGTTTGTAATCTAAGATTTTTAAGAAACTAGGAACTATTAAAGTTTAGTTGATAAGCTTATTACCCTCTTACATATGTAACATAGTGAGTAATGTAGCATATATGAGCATGACATGATAATATGTATAGGAAAATCTTATTCTATTAGATAGTAACTAAAGTGGTTAAATCTTATAGTTAACATTTCTTATTGGTAACCTTATTCTACCTAGCAGCACCTTCCTACTAACGGTAAATCAAGGTTTCAGGGACATAGAGAAAAAGCAAAAGTTACAATCATTATGCTTTATTAATTTCATGTATTTATATAGGTATTTATGACAATATCGTCTCGCCTAACCTTATTAAGTTACTAATTATTTCATAAACTTGAATCGATAGGACATAAATTAGTAAATGAAATATTTTAAATTAGGTTCCAAAAAATCGTCTACACACCTAATTTTCGAATTTCCGTGGATAGTTCTATAGACCCAATTAATCGAAACTTAATTTTAGTATTATAAACCTAATTTTTACTCAAAATTTTACAGCTCAACTTAACTTGAGGTTGTCTACCTGGCAGGGGATAGTGAATGTTACAATGAAATGTCAGATCTCATAAGTATTGAATGAAACTTATTCGAATATCAGTGCTCACATAGAATTACAAACATACAATATATATGTCGCGAGTTGCGAAGGACAAGGCGATGCTTATTGCTACAAATAAATTTAAACACAAACATGAGTTACTTGTTGAGCAAACTTTAAGAATAATGTCAAAGAAAAATGCATCCCAGCCAGACAGCTACTAAGTAATCATCACCCAATATAAGAAAGCAAACCTATTCAAGCGAGTCAATAAATAAATATTGAATATATCGACAATATACAATTATTACAATTTACACTTTAATTTACGAACACAGCACAAACAAAAATAAAATAAAACTGAAACCGGCTCACTGAATTCTGTGTAAAACATTCACTAGTTACACCTACATAATTATATTATGAAAAATAATTTACAAATAGTTTACACTATTACGAAAACGTATAACATGTTCCTGACTTTTCAAACCTTCTCTGGTTCTCCCCATTTTCTTTATAATATTTTAAACTATCGCGTTACGAGTAAATATAATATCAATGATCGTTATTTTTTACGTATATCGGTTTTCTTATGCAATGATTTTATAAAAATACGTTTTTTATAATGATGTTTTGTTGATACTTAAATTAGCGACAATGCCAGCTTGTCTGTAGCAATGAGTTGTTGCAGAATTTATTTCATAACAAAAAGCAATTATGCGTTATTAAATGAGTAAAATTTTATTAAAATTGTATACTTTGGAACATATTACAAATTATATTGAAACTATTATTGCTATAATTTGAAATATGTGAGAAAAAGAAAGAGAAGTATTCAGATTTTTGATAATGTATAAATAAAGTACAGTTTTGTACATTATTGATTTTATGACCAAGTGCATGATACACTTGATCCCTTAATTTCTTCATTATGTTTAGTATTGTTACAGTGGCAATAAAAATGTATAACATATTTTGGTTAAGAGTTTTTTAACTCTACAACAACTTATTGGCAACATTACAAAGATACCATTGAATACAAACGTTGAACAACCAGCTGTTTATTTCCTAACTTTGGTATACTGTGTACATCAAGTACCTAATTCCCACTAAAGATCCCGTGTTATTGAAAAATCAACTCTCTGTGCATAGATGCAAGGCTGAAGGTAACTTTTGTTCCATTATAGTAACCAACAATCGTATTAATTTTAATCACTTCAAGTCCAAGATGTCTTTTTGTTTCGTATATCCATCGAATGGCACTACACCAATTAGAAATATTTTATCAAAGGTATACTCAGGTTTCTTCAAGATGAATCTCATCTAAACCATAAGCTTCATGTACCGCTACATTTTACAATAATTATAGATTCCCTATGACGATTATTATCAGTATTATTTTACGTATATTGTGTCATCAAAATCGTATACATTGCACTTGTATGACTGGCCTCACGCTTACATCTAGGCGTATCAAAAACCAGATTGAATTTGCAAATCAACATTCATTAGCCCATTTTGCAAAACTTGATACACGAAATTATCGTTGTTTACCAAACTATACCTCAATTATAATAATTATTATTCACACTAAAACAATTGTACATTGTAAACTCTAAAAATTATTACGAAGACGTATTTACAGAATAGTAAAATAGCTTAATTAAAAATAAAACATCAAATATATTAAATAATAACAATATGGATACTAATTGCCTTCTTATCAATGGTTAATTATAAGAGGTCCTTATGGTTTTGTGATTTAAATTAAACAAATTTCAAATACTTTTTGTTTACTGAGTGCTTGAAGCTGAGATTATTTAAAAATACTGGACGTGATTTCAGTTTTCAATTTAGTAAAATAAATAAATTAATAAACCAATACCAAATAAATTACAAATAAAAACTTCAAGCACTCTCATTTCTCAAACGAATGAGTTTCAAAAAAGTTTCACCGAATGCAAAAGTTTTATAATTTCCACGAGACAGAGAATCAACTATTGAATCACATAAACATAGACGCATTACTGCTTTTTTGGTAATTATTGGTATTGAGATTGTATCTATAAATTAATTTATACTTAACAACTGTAAAAATCTCTTCATCACACTATCATTACTCTTTATTCGAAATCACTAGGTTACGTATTAGTTATAATGTAATATTATCATGAAAAGTCCAACATACAATTTATACAAATTAAACTGTTCTAGTAACTTGGCCCTTCGACGGTACTGTTCCAGATCGCCGACGTCATCGAACAAATCGAATGCAAACTCCGAAATTAATAGAAAATAGCGGATTTGGAACAGTAGGATCGAGGGAGGTGGCCGCGAGGACTATTCTAGAGCCTTATTGCGGCGAGGTCGGAGGGCTCATGTTGTCTGGTTCGTCGCCGGAGCCGGGCTCGCCTTTGGTCTTATTCTCCTTCTTCCACTTCATGCGCCGGTTCTGGAACCAGATCTTGATCTGCCTCTCCGTGAGGCAGAGCGCGTGCGCGATCTCGATCCTCCGTCTCCGCGTCAGGTACCGGTTGAAGTGGAACTCCTTCTCCAGCTCGAGGGTCTGGTACCGCGTGTAGGTCTGCCGTCCCCGCTTCCGTTCTGAAATGATGTAAACGAGCGATTAATATAATCCGATACAAAAAAGTTTTAATTTAAAACGGGAGGCAGCCCTGACCGACGCCAGACGTTAAAAACTGCATAGGCATTTCTGACAAATGGTGGTTATTTGTAAACGGCGAACACTCCCGGCGGAGTTAATTGAAAATTGTTTTGAGCTTATCAATTTGTTAATTGTTTTTGCTTGTTGGACATTTCTCTCGGCTGTCGCGAGTAGCGAAGTTTCATCGAAACAACGCTCAGGGGTTTGTTCCGAGGACATGATCTTGATGAAGAGATTGTGCCGAAACAAAAGAGATCAATCAAAATCAGCATCCAATTAATAAAACGCAACCAGTTAACGAGTACATTGTTTTATTTCTTTATAATTATAATGAAAAATGGATTTCGTGCACGCATAAATCTGGTAAACTTGAAAAACTTTGTAATCATAGGTTTGGAAAATGTGATATACGACAACGTGTATAATTTCTTAATGAATACCGGCCAATTTGAATGAAAAATTTACAACAGCCTAGTTTATTTCCATAAAATTGTAATAAATTAGTTATAAGTAGACGCCAGTTATAAATTACTGGATTATATTAATTTGATACATGTACACATCACAGCTGGTGCGAGCGATTAAACTTATACTTCATCAGTGTATGGGCGCTTTTTTAAACCTACCTTCATAAGTATTCAAGAATGAATCCAAGTGCTACCGAAACCAATTAAAATAATTTAAGACGCCGCAAGCCTTTTTCATTTTGTAATCATTATTCTTCGAAGATTCAAACCTATTATACGCAGTTTAGATGATGCCTGTAATTTATTCGATTGAAAAAGAACCAAATATGATGAAACTGCACGGTAAGACTTTTCATTAGAACCAATGATTTGATTTACCCAAATAATTACAATAGTTTGACATCTCGTTCGCGTGAAAAGATTGTAAACAGACAATAAAGAAACAGCCATGAATATGATATCTATTCAGCACAGATCAATCTGTTATCATAGTAAATAACAAAAAATGAATTCGATTACACAGAAGTAATCAACAAAAATTACAAACGAAAGCTGAACAAAGTTAGACATGAAACTAAGTGAAATTCCATTAACCCCAAAACGAAAAGTCATGAAGTAAATATGAAGTAAACACGAATCTAAATTGAAACAGTCCAAGTTGGGTAAGCTCAAACAAAGGCGAAGTTTCTTGATTATTTTCGGTTGAATTGAGCACGCAAAATATTTCCAACAGCATGTTGCTTTAGATATAGCAAACCTAGAATAAAGATTAAGTCTATAATTATACCTAGACAAGACAATAGTCATTTTACTTTTGTATCTGACTTGGAAGAAATGGAGGCTTTCGATTTTTTGTAATATGAATTATTGGTTATTCAATAAGAAATAATATTTATACTTGGTTGACAAACGAATGTATATTCCTAATTTACCAAGTTAATTGTTTATTTTCTAGCCTGCTAAATAAAAACTCAAAAGCCAGTTCATGAAAACATCGTCAATTTTGTACAAAACAAAACCCAGAAACTTGTGTACGATTAACAAACGTGCCAAATAATATACCAGTTACGGTGACACACGCACGCTACTTCTAAGAATCCGACATACATGCAGTTATGAGGAATTAAGAACATTTCGACGGACGCCTTGCTTTCCGAGAATTTAAGCCAGAGAAGACAACGTGTTAAAATGTCAAAACTGGAAACTTGTTTGTACTTAAATAGTAATTATTTTAATGTAATTTTATGACACAGATTTGACTTGTTTTGACATTTGTATAGCAAAATGATGCGATGACCTTATAAATTACATATCTTTGCATCTGTACCGCAAAATGTATGAAAGTGATGATGATCGAAACGAATCACATATTTATTTTAGTTATGCTAAACAATAGAATAAATAAATCCGAGATCAAAAGCTACCCAAATATAGTCGTGAGAATCTATGAATATAATTTATTTTATATTTTAATAAGCTACCTATAACTAAGTTTAAATCAACTAAGATAGTTTTAACCGTATGAAATCCAAGTAAATTCAAGAGTAAAAGACAGTACGGTAAGATTTACAGTAGAAGCAGCGGTACCAAAATTATTGCCCACTTGTTGCCCGGAAATTGATAACAACCTCATCGCTCGTTTTGGGGCAACTTTCAAGAATGCAGATGTTACTGGGCACTCTTTTTGTCATCAGTTTTACATTTGCTTGTTAGGATTGTGGTTAAAGAATAACTGAAAAAGTGCGAGATTAGACAATCTAAGACATTAATCATAATTTAAGTTATGATGCGCTGATTACTTCCAGTAATCAGCATTTTGCTGAGTTGGGGCTGTGTTGAGGCAGACTTATTTATTTATTTATTGTAGGTATATATGTGTGTGTGTTTTGTAGTCTGTCTTAATAAATGATTTACTATTCTATTCTATTCTAAATCATATACATATCATATGGAAGAGATCGCTCTTAGCGATAAGGCCGCCAATTAAAACGCAAATTTTATTTTCTATGTTTTTTTGTATTGTTTTTTATGTATATGATGTTTTAATAAAGAATTTATCTATATCTAATTCGTTTATTTAATTTTTTTTTTAAATTAAAGTAGAAAAGGGAAGTAAAGTTAAGGTTTTTCATGAGCAAATTGATTGTATCTCATGACAATGAGAATTGAATACACTCATATACGTGGTCTAAGACAAATCTTAATAAAACTTTCAGCAGTTTTCGGATGCATACCTACCAATAAACATTGCCAGTTTAACTTGAAATAAGGTACTTATGAAGAGATTTTAACACCAAAAACATATCACCAACCAAAATTGCACCAAAAATCCTTCTCAAAAACTGTAGCAACGTCAAACAAAGCTTATGAAATTCTCTTCGCTCGCTTCATATATTACAGTAGCGGTTTCATCGCATCAGATGCATAAAACATGATCGCGCCGTCAGATTTAACCCGTACGTAATAAGAACATCAAGGACAAGTCTGGGACGCCCTGGTGTTGTCTTAATAGGGACGCTATTAGATGGCTGAAGTTTGTTGTTTTAATGATGGACTATTTTGTACCCTATGATGCTGATGTGTGTTGTTTTAATGATGGGCGTTGGCTATTTGTAATCTATGATGTTATACGTGTCCATTATAGTTGCAATACGATTGATTAAAATGACTCAATTTACTATATTAAAGCCTATTTATATGTCTTTAGCTATTTATCAAATATCTCGGGCTTGAGAAGTCTCAGTATAGAAGTAATGTTTGTCTATTGGTTTTCCTATTTTAGCACAGTTATAGATTGAATAGCAGAAACCTTTGATGTATTGGAGATTTAATTCTGTCTTTTAGTGGTTTCAGAACACAATCTTTAGTCCTCAAGTCGACAACTTTCACACGGGCGTCAAAAACGCGTCGTTTCCACTGCTCGTGAGATGTTGTCTCGCAGCTTGAAGCGTCGGGCGCAGTGCATGTGTCGTCGGAGGGACATAAATCATGCGAGGGGAGACCAACAAAATCAGGGCCCGGCTTACTTTCACGACGGAGCTGGGACGGACCTAGGCGAACATTTACAGGGTGTAGGTAAATCTAGGGTTAGAGTTAGGAGGTTTGTAACCTCGTAAGCTCTCGTATCTCAGTTAGCGGAGGCAATCGTATGCGATTACCAATGTTAAGCAAAGGTCGACGCGGTCAGTTCTTGGATGGGTGACCGAAAAGTGGCGTTCCATTTTGGGCGCTTCCGTGGGTCGGATGACACGTTAAATTGTTAGTCACGGCTGTTTGTCTAGTACGGCAGTCATAAAGCCATATCAGAGGCCCTTAGGGCGGCTTGACAAACTCTCGACACTAGAGTTGGCTACTCTCATTCGATAAGAAGAAGAAGAAGACCTCGTATGAAGCTTTTTACCGACTTCTAAACTGCAATAATGGTTAATTTTCATGTTACTTCTTTGACTATAATAATTGTGCTAAACATCAGGCTATAGGTAGTCAAAATATTTATATTTCTTTACTTTAAAAAAAATAATGATATCAGCCATAGATTTATATTGTACAGAAAAACATCGAGAGGGCTTATCTTACTACCTACAAAGTCTATTATTCGCTATTTATTTCATAGATTTTTATTACTTAAGTAATTTAAAAATTAGTTTTTTTTTGTTTAGATACAGAGAGTTTGCGCTACATTTAGAATTTTTTTTAAATATTTTTTCTTCGTAACCGTATTTTACACACATGAAAGACAAACATTTTACAGATAGGTCACCAGCAAAGACACGAAATAGAAGGTACTTGAATCGAAGTATAACCAATTTAGTTCAATCTCGCCCTTGCTTCGTTCCTGTGTGCATTTCACGTCGGTACGTGTGTACACACGCGGCTATCGATGTAGATACGGCTTTAGCTGAGGTTATTGTGGGAACAACCGCTGAGGAAATGATTGGTGATAACGTTCATTTCCAATTCTACAGGGAAAACTCGTTTCTGCAGTTAGGTAGGTGTATGAGAACGGATATATAAAATTAGAGTGGATATTGGTGATCGTCCACTTTCTCTCTAAACTAATTTTATTTTTTAGGAACGTATGTATGTTATCATAAAAGATAGGAGTATATACATATATGCAAAAAAGATGCATATTGTCATTACTTTCAAACAACATACTGCCTAAAGTACTTACTTATTTTACTATGTTGTATTTTCGTCTGGGTATGAAGTACAAAATTATTATGTAATAATACAATTAATATAATTATTTTGTACTTCATGTAGGTACTAAAGATATTTTAAAATCTACCCAGACGAAAATACAACATAGTAAAATAAGTAAGTACATCAACAACCCGATGTGATTCTAATCCTAAGATCTTCGAGGTCAAGTCCCATTTGTTCGGATAAGTGCTTGCTAAAATATTGACCGACGCTACTATCGCTGGATACATTTGTACTGATTGCAGCTATTGTGCTCCAGAACCAGAGGTGAGAGGGCGACGAGAGGAATCTATCAAGATTGCAATCGCAAGGAATGATGTGAGACCTGGTTTGGGTATAATAAGTGTTAAAAAGTGCATGAGAAAATCAGAATGTTCGCTACTATCCAAAAAATAGAAATCATTATATAGCATTCATTACAGTGGTGTAACAACGTTCAACAAAGCAAACAATATTGATAAAACCAACTCCGACAATCCACGTAACGTTAAAAAATAATAGCAGGCAGCAGCCGCAAACCTAAATACCAAATTCATCAAGGGATGACAAGTGAAAAGAGCTTTTAATTTAATTCGTTGCGGTCTCGCGCCAGAGGAACAAAAAAATAGCAACAGCTTGAAGCGATATCGACAATCCATAATTCATGTCCTACAATTTCATCCATATCCTACCGGCTCAATCGTCATGTTTTTCTCCGCCCCATCACTCGATATGAAACTTTATGCCGTTTCCAATTGGGCACATTTTATTTCGACCGCCAAGATGATATATGACGTTTGGATGCGAAATGATCACTCAGTGTATTGCAACACCGTACACGATATCAAACTGGTATTCAGATTAATGCAATTTCTCTTAAACGCTTACACGTCGTAAATAAAATTGCTGGTTCCCGACGAACTCTCAGAGTCGAAGGTCGATGTTTAAAAACATTAATTGATATTAAAATTACGAGAAAACAAGAGTCGGCTTTTTTATTGTTCGGCTTTTCAGCGGAGTGAGTAATTTTTGTTGATAAACGTTGGAATTTAATCAATCTACGACGGAGGTATCAGTCTTTTCACGTTTACTTGGATCTTGATAAATGGCTTATTTTACTCTTTGACCTGACTTTCAGATGATGGCTGTGTAATAACTTATATGTAGGTACTATTGAGGCATTCAAGCAATTATTACAGTTTTGACCCTAGCTTAGTTATTATTCAAAAATTCAAAATTCAAAATTATTTATTGATGTAGGTAAAGGTACATGAAGTGGCGGCTCTAGATACCAAACTAGGCGTTAGCCTGTATCTTGGTACCTAGTCCTTCCCAGTAGAAACATTGTTTGTGTACATGTTACATAAAATTGATTATAAAAATTAATTTAGCACAGTCTACAAATTATAAAATTGAATTATTACATTGTTAATATGTGTATAACAATTGAGTACATAATAGAAAACAATTTATTACAATGAAAGTAGAAGATAAGTTTGTTTTTTTCGGTGACCACTTAGTTAAATAAAATATTTCAGGTACGATTACAATTTTAGAATAGGAATTATCTATCTCAATATTCAGGTTAATTACAATAACCTACTTTCCTATAGATAACGTAGGTAGGTACTGAAAATTACAGGTATCATATTGTACTTTGTATATTACCAAAATTGAAATTACAAAAGTTACTATAGAAGTTACCAAAAGCCCCCGAATTTTCAAGCCACGACCCAAACCATTATTAGTCTATAATGACAGGGGGTTACAAGTGTAACTAATTTGTAAATGTATTACGAAATAAGTATTGTCTTGGAAGCTCTGACTAGATTGAAACCCCACGAATAGCAATTCCATAATGTTATCATACTAAATATCATCAACATAAGTTTTTATGAATTTTAAAATTTATAATGTATATATAATAATTATATATTTACTAAAAAAAGTATAGAAGTATTATATCCGTTATCCTCCTTATTATTAGTACCCACGACACAAGCGTTTGCTTAGTGTGGAGCTAGATGGCGCTGTGTGCAATGTCCCGGAACATGTATACATGTATCTAGTACAAAGCTACTTAGTTGATCTTTCTATAGACAATATTATAATAACAGTCATCATAAAGATAGACTTGTGGATTACCTCCTACTTGTATACTGTGCTCCTCCATGTAATTGTCTCAATAAAAAACACATTAAATAATACCTATCCCATAATGTATATACATGGTATCCCCGTAAAGCACTTTGTGTATGACATTGATAACATCCGTCCAAACACGATGGATGACAGAACACGCGAAGCCATAATTATGACTACCTCATAGATGATTAATGGGGAAATGCGTTAGCAAACCTTAATAATATACCACCCACTAATATGATTGAGTAGTTTTTTTGGGAAATATATGTAGGTACATAAATTCTTATATAATCTATTACATATAAAAAAATAGGTATTATGTATAGAAATTTCAAATATCAATTTCAAATATAATGTATAAAATTTTCTTTTCCTTTGTTTTTTGCTACCTGAGGTTACGACAAAATGAACACAATATTACCTAGGTAAGTACAAAAAGATCACTTGTACTTTAAAATGTAATTTTTATTATTACAATAATTCGCATAATTTCTTAGTATCTGATATTTTTTATTCCTCTCTAGTTTCTAAACAGTTTGTGTTGAATACAAATACCAAGAAAGCCAATAATTTAATTTGTAGAATTAAGGGCTCCAATCCAATCAACTTTTTCTACACAAGAATTTCAGCTACTAAGCTATATTCTATGGTATTCCCAGGTACTAATCTAGTCGAAAAAAGCATGGCTGACTCGATTTCTGGGCATCATTAATCATTCTTGGGCGGACATTTGCTTTACCATGGCGTATCTACTTCCGAACTACAAAAACTATGTACCAACTTAATGATCTTAATATCTGATAGCCATGAGCGTAATGATGTTTTAATGACAGTGGGAGTATATAACAATAAGGGAGGACAAGATATAATATGTCAGTACGTACATTATGTATGTACCAAAGCTTAGGTTTTATGACTTTGTCTGTGACTTCTTGAGAAGATTTAAATTGAGTTCATTGATATCATAGACAATTAGAAACATAGAAACAAAGTGTGTTTGTAAAATTTTGTACCAACATATGTAATCAGATAACATATTCTGTACCAAAAGCCTCTCTAGGCTCCCTATTCTACCGCAAAACAGCTCGAATCCAAATCTCGCATAACGTATTATTCAAGCAAATCAAAACAGTCGGATTTGAAAGAGAATTTCCATGGCAAGCGGCGCCGCGGCCATCACTCAGTGTTTTGTTGACGGTGATTTCCGTCCTGTTCCGCATCCAAAATGGAATGTTATTCACAAAAATTCCGCTTCGGCGCTACGCTAAAAATTACTCGGCCGCGCGGGATTGAACCGAATTCCGCCGCAAAAAAGGTGTCAAATGAAATATTCAAATATATTTTAATATAATTCATGCGGCGGGCGTTTCATTTCTCTCCCTCGTAATGGAATGCTAAATTTTCGGGCGAACAAAAAATATATATTAATGCGCGTACCTAATAGCTTATACAAACTCGTTTGTTGGGGTATTGTTGCGTACAATGGGCGCCATAACTCCGCGTCGCAAGCACGGCCGGTGACGTCTTTGTTAGGCTGTGGCTGCTTTGTTCTGCGGCCTGTCAGCGACTACCTCCTGCCCTGACATCTACATGCTCGCCGCTACAAATCGCTGCTGCCACGGGAAACAAAGGAAAACTTCCCGCCTCAATGATCTCGCTGCCCGAAGGACGAAGTTCTGAATCTACTTCTATACATTAATCTCGTTTTTATGACCACACTTCAACATATATAAAGAAATAGTTACACTTTATATGTAAATCGATTAGGTACTAATTATGATCAGAAAAGCTACGAATAGCCACCAATTTTTCCATTTCCAAAATTATTAATCATAATTCAAAACCCATCAAATATCCGAAACACGAACGCTCCCGAAGCCTTCCTACACGTAGGCTAATTACCAGTTCTGTTGGGCCATTACTATAATTTGCTGCAGGAAAAGCACGAATGAATATTTGAGAAGGCGATAGAAAGTGAGTAATTGCGTTGGATCACGAAGTGAAAAGTTATGAAAGGTGCCGGGCCGGGTGATTTTTCACCGCCCGCTGAGCGCGAAAATCTTAATGAAAAAGAAAATATTCAATCATGCCGGTCGATATCAATCTACGTATGTCGGAGCCTCGTAATGACACTCGCGATATTAATTTTCCTGTCGTAAATCTGCCGTGCGTAAGAGCTTTTAATTATTTCATACGCAAACAGCAATGTTTTGTTCACTTTTTTGTGTAGGAACATGTTTTTGCTTTAATTACTTTGTCGCTGTTATGAACTTTAAAATAGAAGTTGTACAATAATAACAACTACTAATTGATTTAAATATCTTATAGTTTCGTTATTGGACCTATTGAATTTACAAGTTTAATGCTAACAAATAATTTCAACAATCATTCTACAAGCAATAAATAATATTCACCTCTCAAGAAAATAGCTAAGAAAACAAGCGAGCATCAGTAGACACCTAAAAATTCATCCCAACATAATACCGGGCGAGAAACGCATTACTGCTCCAAGATGAGCTTCGCCGCGGGACAGTTGGCCCCGGGGGGCCGGGGGGTGGAAGGGGGGCGAACGGGGGGCCATCTCCGCTCCAGAGAATATTTGACACGGGTCTGGCAGATAGACAGGCCGGTCATGTGTGATCCCCAGGAAACGGGGGCTTTTTTCCGCTACCATCGATGGATACTCCCCTAGTACCAAGATACGTATGATTTATGTCTTCACTCGCACATGTGCAACGCTTTTTGTAGCTTTAATGAGTCACCAGTGATGACAGAAGTACCTACATTCCGACTATTATTTACCAATCATAATTACTAATCTACTTCAACGTAATTCGCTATTTCTATAATTGCAACAAAATTACGGTATCGTAATAACAAACCCATTTATCGAATTAGCGGTTATCTTTTTATGTATCCGTTTCAATTTAGAGCTATTAGCGGACGAAAATGGAAATTTAATACCACATAATAAGTTCGGCTTAGAGGTGGTCAAAGTTTGATTGGCGTGCTATCCCTCCGTTTAATTAATGTGAGACAAGTCGAACACGAGTGAGACAAGGAGGTACAGCGGTCGGAAAGAGAGGGGTGATCAGTCAGTGTTGCCAGTTAATTGAACACAAGTTACTTTGCGAAGTTAAAAGACGTAGATCGGGAAATTATTGGGCTGAACTCGGAAACTTTGAAGGAGGGTTCAAACGAATCGAGATCTTTGTTATTTAGCCAACTTTATCCTAAGTTCTGAAACAGCAGTGAATCAATTGTTTTGTAGAGATGTAATATAGTATTTAGCAACGAATAAGAGCTATGGCGAATAGGGTCTTCGAATGATTAATAAAATTAATAAGAAAAAAATATTATCTATTTCTTACTAGCCAAACAATCACCCCACTTCTCGACATTACAAATAATGAACAGTGTAAATAACAGCTATAAGGTAAACAATGCATAATATATCTTTCAAAACTTTAAATATACAAACGGTCGTTATATTTTCAGTTTTTAACTTAAGATTTAAAACAGCCAACTAATAGAAACAATTTTAGTACCTAATTTAATTGTCATAAGTTTAGCAGACACTAAATAAATAGCTCTGACCCATTTTCATCGGTCTGTCAAAGTTGAAAAATCAAAATAGAATCAAAGAATCATTTTACTTCATTACATTCATACTTTACTGTTTTATATTATAACAATAAAATAAATATCGTTACTAATTACCAATAAACAAAGCAAATAATAGTCAGCTGGCAACTCATATACACAACGGAGGGTTTATCAATGTGTGAGTAATATCCTTTTTGAAATAAGAATCGTGAGCTTCGTGTGTGAATGCGTGTGTGTGTGTGTGAGCTGCGTTGGACATGTATTAATGGCACTGGAGTTATACAGATGTAGGTGTATGTAATTATAGTATGGTAATGATTTTTTAATAAGCTCTCAATGTTTTGTGTTTATTTTTGGCTACGTAAGGATTGTGGTTGAAATGGGAAGAAAATACACAATTATGTAGCACTAGGTACTTACATAATATTGAATGTATTATGTAATAATAAGATTCTGTAAAAATTGACAAAAATAAGGAACAAAAGTTAAGGTGTTAATATTTATTTTGTTTAGTGTCTTCATATCTTAATTGAGTAATTGTTCATAGTGCCATCTGTCTTTTTACTTAGGAATAAAAATAACTAGGCAACAAATCTAGAAATGATTCGTTGGTAATGATTATATTTCTGGTCGAATATTACAATAAACAAGTGTGTTTAATAAGTGTGATTTGTTTTATGTATTTTTTTTATCAGAAGTTCGTTAATTATTCTCTTGACCATAACACATTCAGAATTAGATAGATTCTCGCTTCTTGACCAAACCTTATTTTCTTCTTATCGAATGAGAGTGGCCAACTCTGGTACAGAGAGTTTGCCGCCCTGAGGGCCTCTGACATGGCTTAACGAACGCCGTACTAGACGGATAGCCGGGACCTACAATTTAACGTGTCATCCGACCCACGGAAGCGCCCAAAATGGAATGCCCCAATTTGATCACCCATCCAAGGACTGACTGCAAAACATACGTTTACAAAGAATCAACCTTCATATTATCTTTTGCGACACCCCAAAAGTATATCACAACCAAAACAAGCTTCTTTACGCGTAAACCAATATCAAACGAAACGGAATGCATCCGTCAATGTCTGGAGACCGGAAAGTACCGCACAGAATTAGAAATATATTTTTACAGTTTTATTTTCACACACACCCCTGTGTATGGAAAAAATCTTTATGCAAATAACACGTGTAAATACAAGGGTGTGGATATGTTAGGGATTTGTCTGTTGAACTACTAAATATGTGAATAGAGAATCACGTGACTTTATGAAAACTTCTCCTGTGTAACAGTGTCAACATAATATTGTTGGTTGTGATTTCATATTTCATGTAAGTGCTAACTAATTTGAAGAAAACATAGAAACTACAATTTAGTTTTACTTAGGTAGTTATCTACGTTTACAAAGTTTCAAAAGTATCTTTATTCGATTCGTCAGAATTTTTCCGGCAAGAAACCCCAATTTCATTGGAAACTGCGTCACGAATTCCGACAAAAATACTCAGCAGTCAATACCAAAACATAAACAAAACGGTCGGAAAATTCAGCAGAATCTCATTCACAATACGTTTAATACTCCGCGATTCGAGCTTTCAGCGGCAAACGAAGGAAAATCAGCGGCAGGCAACAGAACAAATACTTGTATTCAATCATCAGGCTGCCACAAAGGCCTTGGGGCTGATATCTGAACAATGAAATGTAACCAGTCGTCTATCCCCCATTGTGCGCGAGGGGGTGGGGCAGGTGCGGGAGGGGAGATTTCCATTATATTTCCATTTCCACCTCGGTTCCGGGCGACTTATCGCAGCCTACCTCGGACTATGCCAGTCTATCTTTCTATACCGTTACTCAACGACGCCCATTCGTCAAATAGAATAATAGCAAATACCGCCTTTGTTCCCCATTCAGTAATCATAACCGTTTAGCACTAACTACGTTTACGAAACCTGCGAACTCGAAAGTCCAAAACAGCTTACCGGAAGTACCTACAACAAGACAAAATTTGGTCTCATTATGATAGAAAAAACGTTTCAATTTACTCCAAAAAATGTCTTAATAACGTTGGAAAATAAATTTTGGCATTTTATCATTTTGTCGTTTGAATTAATGAATACAAGAGTAGAGCGTCAAACACGTGGTTTTTCACACGTTTTCATTAGTTACCCGGACGGCTGAACATGCTCGAACCTTGTCTATGGGAGTAGATAACGTAATGATCGTTCAAAAGCGTTTAATAAACGATACTCGGCTTCTAAAAATAATCGAACAGATATTATTAGTACATAATGATTTCAGTCTGCGCTTGTCCATTGACAAGCGCAGACTGATTAATGATTAATGATTCGTCTGCTCAGTTCTTAACGCGTTCTATTTTCAAACGGCGGGATCTTATTGGTCGTTTTTATGTTTCAAAATGGCAGCCGATTTTTGACGATAATTAATGATCGAATGGTTTCGTTTAGATAACATGAGAGCCTTTGACGAGAGTTAAGCTCAAGTGCGACTATTTGCTACCGAGAGTTTTTAAAGTGTATGGTATTTTTCATACGGTAAATAGGTAGTCTGGTAATTGTGAAGCTTTTTGCTGAAGTTTTTAAAGACTCCTTATTAACGGACTGACGGACGAAGGTGCTCGATACGAGAACATAGCAATAATTATATCTACACGACATGAAGATTGTACTCGAGTTTTTTTGTCCGTTGTTAGTTACAGAGCCTAAAGGCGTAGTCGAATTACGAATGAATTATTGGGTTCTCGTGATTTTTTTCTGTGTTCGCAAGCAGATGTATTTTTTATTTGACTGGCAACAAAAGCGAGGCTCGTTTTAATGCGCAGCTAAATTAATTATTGTCGATCAATTTCATACACCCACTCAAGCTAAAATGCCAAGTGACGTTCTTAATACCAAAGTTAATCTAGTGCTGACCATCTATCTCTGTCCCATCAAAATGGAACTGTATCGAAGTTCCAAATTAATTAAGTTCATGGAGTCTGGTCGGACTTGGACTGGGATGATACAGATTGTTATTGTTGATATCTGGAGACACTTGGGTTTTAAGTTACTATCTCAAGTTAATGCAGGAATACTTTTGCGCCTACTATATATAGGTACTTATATTTATTTGTTAACCGACATGATTAACGACAAAAAGTTGTATTATTGATCTTTTTGTGTTTATTTTTGCAGATGGTGTACCAGAACTTCGAAAAAACCTGAGCTGCATCATATTTGTCAATAATATCGAAGAACTCGAATCAAACAATGTGGAGAATGGCAACATTGGATATAATATTAGAGGATAAGACAATAAACAAGATTGAATGAAGTTAAATAGACTGACATAGATATTTGTGAGATAGTAATTTACCTCACAATGTAAAACGAGACTGATCTTCTTTATCTTCTCATGTATAAGTTACTTGATAGTTTATGATATCACTGTTTTATCATATGTAGGTATAGCATTAATGAGACTAAATGTTATGTGTGTTTGGAACGATTACTACATACAACGTTTAGAGGATGAAAATAAAATTTAATTTGAAAAAATCTTACTTGAAAATAGAGGTGAACTTTGCTGCACTAAAATGTGAAGTAAATAACCAATTACACAACGTTATTTGATATACATAATCATGTAACATGATATACATAATCATCTAACTGTAAACACACACGACATCAATATCAAACACTACATAAATGCAACTCCACCACTAAATCATTGAAATGAAAACTTCGCGGAACAAAAACCGCGGCGCGACAGCAGTCGGACTGCCTCGTGCAAATTGCATGCAAAACTGAATTCCAAACTCAAAATACCAGTAGCTAAAGAATGACCTCGCCAATTACAATGGAATCTCTAAATCGGACAACACGACCATAAATTAGATCGCAGACAAATTCAAAAACAGTAGGAGACGGTAGCACAACTTCAAAACTCATTGTTCCCTATTGGCGTCAGCTAAACAGAAGGTGAGCCCTTTGTGCCGGAGTTGTAAATTTTATGAAAAGTGAAATTCCTTTGAACGCCTCTTCGGCCAATAAATAATCCGGGAACAGTGAAGGGCATTGTTTCTGACACTCATTGTTTCATCAATGCGTGGTGCGAAAGTGTTTTTGCAAATTGTCGAATCTGTTCGCTACCTGCGTATTGTGCAAGTGATGACGAAGGATTGGCATCACTTTCAGTTTCTAAGCTCATTGTATCATAAATACGTGAACATGAAAGTAGATTTAGAGTGACAATTTAAACAATTTCTGGATAAAAAAGTAGGTAAGCCCAAAAAGAGGTTCATAACTTACCAAATTGACTTCGCATCCAAGGGTATAGTGGACTGGGCAACGATGCGTTGGTGTTGGGTGGAGGCTGCTGCGGCGGCGGTTGCTGCGCGTGCATGGGCTGCTGGTGCATCGGCGGCATCTGCGTCTGGTGCTGCATGTCATCCACCGGGTACATGAGGTGCTGCTGGTGCGGCACCCCGTGCTGCACCATGTGCTGCTGCGGGTGCATGTGGTGCGGCATCTGCTGCGCCTGCTCCAGCGGCGGGCTGCCCGGCACACCGCCCGCCGTCGCCGCCGCCGCCTGCAGCTTGCACGACGTATACACTGCTGGCGCCGGCGCCTGGTGCCCGTTGGGGCCGTACCCATCCGTCTTCCCCGCCATATGCGCCATCTGCGATGGACTATCCGGCCGATAACCGTTCTGGTCCATCTGCTGGTAGTAGCCCAGCCGGTCGTAAGGTGGAAACCTGGGGTAGGGCATGCCGGGCGCCGGCTGCGCGGGGTAGTGGTGCTGCGCCGGCCTGAGCTGCTGGTCGCAGCCGTCCATCTCGTGCCCCTGCTGCGGCACCGCGCCGTAGTGCGCGTGCGCCTGCTGGTGGTCATGGCCGCCTCCGTTCCTCATGTCTGGCATGTAAGCGTTGGAGAAATATGTCATGCTGTCGCAGTTGTTGGCGCTCATCGCGGGCCCGCAGCCCGCGCGGCTCGCGTCCGTATCTTCCGTCGCAGCTTCTCGGCCCTCGGGGCCGACACTATATCACAGTTCTTTCACAACACACACACCTCGGATTCCATTCACCACGCGACGTGTGACGTTATCACTGGCTCACGCTTTGCCAACGGACGGTGTCTCCTCATCGGTTCCTCGGCGAATCTGAAAAGAAGAGGTTGATGCACTTAGTCGGGCTATAATTAAAATGATCGCATTATCAGGTGTCAGAGGATCTATCGGTCGATTGTTTGTGTTGGCAGGCTCGCGAACTCGCGGCGCGGGAGTCATCGCGGGACTCCGACTGACAGACACACACTGACACGTGGCTCAAAATCGGAACACACACGAAGCCATTAAACTCATGTTCTGTGTAAACGCCTATTAGCGACAACCTGTCTCCGATACGAGCTCCCGTTCGGTGCAGATAACTAAGCGGCATATTCAAACGCGAGTCAAGATCGAGATCTGTCTTTGTCTGGCTGGAGGCATCAGGTCCTCATAAGCGAGACGGGAGATGAAATAGTGTCACGTCTCGAGATCGACATGTGGCTGACCCGCCGTCATATCCTCCACATCCCAGCAGTTGATGGAGCATGAGTGACAACCGGCCGACGACATAACTTTACACGGACGTTAATTTGTGCGGCGAGGGACAAGTGTCACCGCGACCACCGAGTTATCGCTAGATCTCGCTCCACTGGTTTGAACCTGAGGATTTATTACGCACTTAATACGACAGCTACTAGAATTTACCAAGTGTGTACGTGAAAGAGCAAAAAATACAATTAACCTGAGAAACACGAGAAATATTTTCGCAGCTTTGTAGACAAGATCGGGCAGCTACTTACGTCACGTTTTTAGCGTTTTATCGGTGTAGTAGTTTGAGCAGGAATGTTACGTCTGTTCAAAGTCATGTCAGCATATTTTCGATATGGTTTGTTAAACGTTTGTGTAAAGTAAAAAATCCATGTGGTTGTATGTGGCCGCCCCTTCAGGCTGAAGTTATTTAAAACCGAAACTTCAAGGTTCATTAGGAGCACTTAATGATGGCGGCGGCTAAGAACAATCTGTCTCGACTCCGCAGATGCTACTGTTTCATGGGAGTGCACGTTTTTTCAACTACCTTTTATTTAACTTGTACCAAAAAGTTTTGAATCATTCATGTATATTTTAATAAAATTAATACCATAAGCTGAAGACGTCAAAGCGAATTTAATTAAATTTCAAAATGAATTCTGTGAGAGATACAACAATTGAAAGGAACGCTCGGAAAATTTGCATGTACAGGGATGGACAATTTAAATTTACGATTTCGTCGCCCCCTGGCGGCGCGAGCCTCGCATTTTTTTAATTTTCAATTTCCATTTGCATTCCGAACTAGCGCTGTAGGTACAAGCTGGAGGTATGTCTACATCTGTATTGGGGATTTATGGGCCTGGTTTGGTCAACTGTAATGTTGAATTTGTTTTAACTAGTGGTTTATCCATTGCATATTCATATTTATATAGCTGTCGATGGTACTTAATATTTGGATTGCTAAATAAAGAAAAAAAAATAAACAATACGTAACCTAAAGCTCACGCAGACTTGACCTGTAACACAGGATCCTTTGTGATACCTAGTGCAGGGCTTAGTACACCTACCAACGTACTGCATAAACATTGTTATTGTCTTATACCTATGCAATCATGTACGGAACACGTAAGTTTAAACAATAAAGGATTTATTATACATTATTATATTACTTGAACGGATCATTTATAAATATTTTATTGGACAAACACAAATACCGATAACAGTGACTCTTTCTATTGCACATTTGTTTCTAATGATAGACATCACTGTCTATTATCACTAAACTAATATAATAAAAAAACATTACTATACTTATGATACCATTGATTGAACTGTCATACTTCTACAACCCTAGAAGATATAGAGTTCCTAAGTACAAGCAGGAAAGTTCCCACTAAAACAGATACCTACACATTCTAAGATCTTAATCTCAAAGAGTGCACTAATTAAAAATATATAGAACACGTTTGAACGTAATCTCTAGTTACAGTTTAAATCTGACAGCACGTAAGCGGCTAATGTTCTAGCCAGCAATTACGAGAGATAAAAATCTAGAAGATATCGCGGTTCAAGGAACATGTCTTTAAACTGACCGACTGCGACTTACAAATTAACAGGCTTACGTGCCTTTGATAATTTGATAACGGAGTTTAACCGTTGATTTATTTCGTGGTCGAAGTTGTAACCGGTTGCTGATTCATCGGACCGAGATAGGGATGGGAATATGAGATCTGGACACTTGGTTTACTGGGCACTTGGTTTAGATTCATTCATACACATAATTTGATTAATATACGACTTAATATTTTATTTACTTTCTTTTACATAAATCTAGGAATAACTAGTAGGTAAGTATAACCTAGGATAATCAAACTTATATATATATATAACACGAACAAAATTATTTCAAACTTTAACCATAACACCATCCATATAAGCGATACCGTATTAGTCAGTTTTATTATTTTACCCCTTGCTAATAAGATGTTGCTTCAACTAAACGATTCTAATTGGTTTCTAGACCCCTTGTCTACGTAAATTAGACCACGGAAAATTATAGTACACCAAGTATGTAGTTGGCAGTTTTATATCAGTCTTAAACTTTATTCGAACAATTCGAATAAACCTTCCATCTCGATAGTAAACATTCTCACCGTCCCATCTCTACGTTCCCATGCCCTCTCGGCCTTGGTCCCGCAATTAAGTGTTCTTTGTATCGAGAGCGAGCCTTAACACCTTTCCAGGGTTAAGGTGCAACTTCAATCTAGATTTCCTTGTTTGAACTGTAAAGGTTCAAGAGTAATTTGTTGTTTTTTTCTGTAATATAGGTTCACATTTGTCCTATATCTTACTTGATTTATACCGCATTATTTTAATATAAGGCGAAAGTTACAATGTTTTTTTTTACAAGATGATATTTTACAAACAGAATAAATAAGAAAAAAATGCTTATTTTGTCATTCAGTTGCCGTATGTCTATTTAAATGCTGACGCATACCAGATGTGTAGAAAATATTTCCCACTTCACAAATCATAATTATGACATTACTTAGTAGTATAATAGATTGTCTCGACACAAGTACGGAGGTACCAGCATTTATTTACGCTAATAATTCTATCAAGTTTTCATGAACACCATTTAAACAAGCACTTCTACTAAATCATACAAAAACTGTTCTCAAACGCGAAAATTGCTAAAAATCCGACAAACGGCAGCGTCTGTAACTATTTTATACAAGTGGCTTTATAAATCATACTAAAATACTTCGTAGTATTGCTGTAACACAAGAAACCAAATTAAAAAGAAAATTAATACGATTCCGCGGCCCGCGGTCGGCAGCTGTTTATCAAATGACGATCAAAGAGGACTTATTTTAGGAAAATTCCCAGCGTTTATTTATCATTTTCACTATTTGTCAATTAGACTTCTATTTTGAGAACAAAGTAGCATGATTTATTCGGCCTATATCGGATGGACAAGGATTACGTAAATACTAGAAGTGGTACTTTTAAATGAGGAGAAAATAAATAAATTTTCCAGTATAGACGTTACCTATATACCCTCCTTGTTTATAATTATAGGCACCAAGTAAATCATATTTAGATCAAGAATAGTTAGAAAATATTGTAAAAACTCAGTATTCATCACTTAGCTGTAACGCAAAATTTAATAAAATTATTTATAAAAAAAATATAATATATATTTATTTATTCAATAACAAGAAACATTAATTACACATATTAACACTAATAGAACTAAAAAATAATATTTACATCAAAACTAAATTTAAACAATCTACATGTGGTATGGAACCAAGAACGCTGGCTGCATTCCCACGCTGGATTGCTATAGAAATCCTTTGCGCAAGGAACCAGCCAGCCTTCTTGTCTCTAGTGATGTCAACCAACATTTTATTTAATTTTTTTATAAAAGACTTCGTGCTTTTACCCCACGGACCAAAAGTTTCGAAGCCAAGCGGTACGAAAATATAATCAGTCGATAATGATGTATATTTTCGCCGCTTGGCTTCTTCTGCTGCGTCCGCCGCGGCTCCTGCCGCTTGTACTGTTCCACTGAGGCGAGAAGAAGCTAGTGTATCGACGCAAGTTGCGTCCCATACAAGAGCTTTTCCCCGCTCCCAAGGAATCAGTGTGAGGCCATCGGGGCGCTTACCATATAAAAAAATATTATATCACTTTAACCTATTACAATATTTTGCACATTTTTATACAAATTGTAAAACACGAGCTAAATATTGATGAATGCAATTTTAAGCTTCATAGGGAGCAGTTATTCACCACTATCTACTATCGACCCTGTATGTAATACGAATAAGGTCTATTTTTTTCCATTAGCCTTTGAAGGTTGCCCACACCGAAGCAAATATGACAAGACACATCCATAACACCAGGAGCCTATATTAATCAGCTCCTTACTCCTTCTGATCTTCTAATTATTGCATTCGTTTGCTTATTTGATTAATTTCATCGTTATCTTGACAAGGTGTTCTTGTAGTTTGATGTTTCTTTTGTTTTACTTCATATCTTAAGTACCAAGTAGGTAAGTGTCGATTTAATAGATTGCATGGTATATTCCATTTATTATTTTATAGTCAAAAGGATCAAGACTTGTAAGAGATAAGATGTTATATTGTGGCTATTTAAGTTTCGTCGTTAAGCTATGAACCCGCGGGATGGTTCGAAAACTCTCGACGCCAGAGCTAACCACTCATACGAGTTTAGTTGCGCACCTTGCCTACAGCAAATAGGTCACCGAGTGCAAACCTTTATTAGTCTTAATAAAAATAGCTCATCCAATTTTAAAAATGAAAAACGGGTCTCATTTTTCAACTACCCCTAACACCTGTGCCATTCCCAGAGCTTGGTCAAATCGAAATACAGTGCAACCTTTTCAACATTTTCAACATTTTTCGTGTCCTGGTATAACGACTCTCCCGGCGCCTAGCGATGAAATCCCGGTCCGCTAAGCGGGCCCTGAGTGAAATGCGATGTTACTCTAATTACAAAGCAACTTCTAAATTTAATCAGACAAGTTGGTAATTTTCGCTCTGGGCCCATAATTTTTCATGAGCGGTGTCTGTCATTTGCGTACAGCCTTATTTTGTGTCACTTTGGGCGGAGTAAGATCGCGTGTTGCATTTACTCCTAATTAAGAGTTTAATGGGGTATGCTTGTATGTGACTGGTGGAAACTTGAGCTCTTAACGCGTGATGAGGAAAAATAAGTTGCGTGGGAAATGTTTTGGTTGCTAATTATTTTCACCTGTGACATCTTATATTTGGTTCATAAGTAGTACTTACATGTTTTTAATTTCAGATGTAAATAAAAAAATGCGAATTATATATACTTCTATATATATATAAAACTCAAAGGTGACTGACTGACTGATATAGTGATCTATCAACGCACAGCCCAAACGACTGTACGGATCGGGCTGAAATTTGGCATGCAGGTAAATGTTATGACGCAGGCATCCGCTAGGAAAGGATTTTTGGAAATGCCACTTTTAAAGGGGTGAAATAGGGGATGCAAGTTTTACTTCCCGAGCAAAGCCGCGAGCACCCACTAGTATGTAATAAAAGTTTGGTACACAATTATTTAGTTTATTTTTACCTACCCGTTGTATGCCTTCCAAATAAATGTCTACCTTTTGTTATTCTTTAAGAAAAACACAATTTTAACGTTGTACAAAGTTACACACGAGTTTTTAATACTTTTCTAGCAATCTACTTTTCAGGAAGCAATCAATCTCTCATAATTCGAGTGCACTATTTATTTATGATATTGTAAAAGTGAATGAAGCAAAAATTTTGAATCTTTTTGGAGTAACTTGCTGAATCGTAACACTAAGGTAGTAATCTAATTTTCATTGTATAGAAAAACGAAAAGTAATGCTTAGCATCTTATGTTATTAAAATAAGATGCTAAGGTTTACTAATATGTCTAATTTTAAATAATACCGCCACGCAGAAAAATATATTCAAATTAATAAACCCCAATATATTATGAGGCTATAATTATTTAATATTGCAATCGCCAGATAAAAAAACATTGCCATGTTGTTGTTTTTTTTACAAGGAATGGGTTTGCATTTGACCGTAATTCGCCTGATGGTAAGCAATCATTACGGTCTAAAATAAAAAATAAATTAAATTTACACTACTTTTCACATCACAATGAAATTTAAAGGATTCTCTCTGACATGTAGTTGAAAAATATCTTTAGCATCTATAACATTTAAGATACTACAGTTTACAACCTACTTACTTAAAGCATCTTCCCAGTACAGTGATGGGCCAGGAATCTGTTAATCAAAGCGGAGCACCATCAATTAGAGGAGCTGCAATCAAAATGGCTGACATTCCAGTCTTCGGGCCAAGGGGCGACTTCAAAGCAACTAGCGGGCGGGACGTAGGTATTGTGATACTGGAGTGATGTTGGTACAAAGTAAGTAATCATCATCATCATCAACTGGTTTCAGCCCACTGCTGGGTGTAGGCCTCTCTCCTCTCTCTCTATCTAAACTAAAGGTTGCATAGGTTGCCTACTTACGAAATCCTGAATCTTCCTAAGCATTAAGTTTCTATGTTATCTCTGAACAAAATAATTAAAAAAAGAAAATAATGATCCATTATCTGCAGATAAACACATAAAACAAACATTTTTTTTACAAAATTTGACGTTACAATTCAGCCATACTTCAATCGCCAATGTGTGACGTTTGTCGATAGCCAAAACATGAATATAATTTCCAGTTAAAATTAAAACAAAATAAATATTATACTACGCAGATCAGATTAGATCATATCTCACGAACAAATTATAGGTACCCAACTCGTCTTATCGCGTGTTAATATTCAAATAGAAATGTAAATTGAACTGCTAATAACATTCATTACGACTGATTTTAATTTGCACTCTGTAATTATACGCTATCAAGTAATTACCTACTACTTACACATTTACAATATCATAGTTTTTGTTAAACCACAGTTCATGCTATAGTTACTATGACAACTCGTGCGCGTATAAATTAGTTCAGGTTTGGTCCGCAGCGCTGCGGTCGCATACAATATAGGCATTTAATTAACACATACCAGCTAATTGTTATATCGTGCAGAGCTGATTTATGGCGAGATAGATACGCCGACACCTTTGTAATTGCCACGCGTGATTTGTACATTGCATGTTGAACAATAGATGTGGGTGGATGCTTGCAATAAGTAGGTGGGTGGTATCTACGGCCTATTGGTAGGAATGTCTCATAAATCTTTTACAAGCTCCAAGTAATTTAATCGTGATTATTATCTACTTTCATCGCTTTTTTATGTAGCCTGATTTTATTAATATTGATTAACACGCCATCTTTCGAATTCTGTGAGAACTTTTATATAGCGCCATCTGTAACTTTTAAGTTGAACTATTTAAGATTGTGGCTTGCTAAACTTTTGAATGAGCGTTGTGCACAAAAAGTTGGATTATGCCAGATGGTACAGTTGAATACAAAAATGCTTTAAGGATTTTCGTATATATATTTTTATCATATTATGGTCTTATTAGAATTTGCAGTTTCAGTTGATTACTAATTATTTGTTAATTATTATATTATGCTAATAGAATAATTATTATAATATATTTAAAAAAGTTTTCTCCTGCTTATACAACAAAACTTTCTAGTGTAGGTATTTAGTTTAATGTTAATACCTAATAAAGTATGAAATAGGAAAGCGAGTTGTCTATTCTCATTGAAATTCTGTGCGCGCTCGTTTTCCCGCTACATTGAATAATTTTAAGACGCATACTGCATAACCAGAACACCATTTCCCTTTCTCTTGTGCCTTTATTAAAACTTTATTAAGCTAGAAAACTCGATTAAAAATCTAAAACCTGTAATTTTATAAGCACTGAAGTGAAAGGCCACATTTGTATGTAAATATCAGAGTAAAATTTTAGGGAAATTACTGATTTTGAGTAACGGCAGATTTAAATTGAACTGAAAAAGTGCAATGTGTGTTATTAAGATCAATCAAAATAATGTAAATTCAGTTGAAATTACATTAAAAATCTTTGAGTTTGAATGCATATAGCGTATAGTTAAAAAAAATAACTGTTTCTTAAACATGTACTTAGATAGTTCAGCCGTAAACCATTTCATAGTAAAAAATGAATAAATAAGTGAAGAACAACTTTCGATTCCTTATTCCTAGTTCATCTTACTCTTATTTTTTGTGTTTCATGAAAAGCACAGGTAGGTATGACTTACCTAACCGCTTTAAACCCAAGCTAAAAAGCGCACATAAAATGCAAAATATCGACTCCTAGATGAAAAACAAAACGAAGTAGAAAGGAAACCGGAAGTACGACATGGCATGGGTTAATTTACGCGCGGCCTGGGCGGGCGGTATCTGAGAGCTTCCGGTCCACAACCGGTAGTGGCGATGAAAGTCATTCATCACAGTTTGGTCACAACATGCTCCTATCGGGGAACAGGGAACATTGCTCTCGAGGGGATGACGTTTGAACGCTGAAGTCATCATTTTAGGGCGTTTATTTTAGTTTCAGGAAAAGTTAAGCGATTGATTTCTATGAGCTATTTTGTCAAGCGGTCAATATACTAGCGGCCTAGCGGTTAAGGCCTTTTGGCTGGTAAATCATAAATACGCAGGATCGACTCGTGATTATTTTTACTACTTTTAAAGTAAAAAGATTGTTTTCAATTGTTGATCAAGAAAATCCAAGCCTTATTTCTACAAAAGCTACGACAGTTAATTTATTTTTTTGAGGTTAAATTTTAAACTATTATTGTGACATCAGAAATCAAACATAAATAAAAAAATCATAAAAGAAAGTAAGGCTCAGGGAAAAAATATATCATTATGATCACAGTCATTCGAGTATAAAGTAAATTCAATATTCACCTTGTATAGATAATAAATCATACCTTCACCAAAACCACGCCTTTACCTATTTTGTTAAAATAGGTACCTATTTACACTATTAATTTAAATATGTCAAACGAAACTGACAAGGGTTAAGCTCGCGATTATGGAATTTAGATTTTGCTCCCTTTCTATGTACCTACTTATCAAATTTACCAATGTAAATGGAATTTTACTAGTAGGTAAATGCAAAATAATGAAACAAATTTGATAAATATTATAATAAAAAAATACCTACTTATTTATTTTCTCGAATGTACTTTTGTATGATTATCAGAAAATCTATGATTTCAGTTAAATCAACAAAAAAATATTAAATTTAAATTTGTATATTATTAAATAATTTAGTGATATTTCATAATAATTTTAGCAACATTTTAACACGGTCTGCTCAAAACTACAAGAATATCAATTTAGCACCATCTATCAAACTTTGTTCGAACTACTTTTAAAGGTACTCAAAGTACCTGAGACGAGTTTTTAAATTTTGCCCTGTGTTGATGCTGACCTCTAGTGTTGAGTAGCGGAACCAAAAGTTAAGTTTTTGACTTAGGAACTACTAGATGACAGATGTCACTGAAAGATTTTTGTAACCTTGTTAGCTTTATAAAACTAGTAAAAAATACTGTGTAGGTAATTTAGAAATATATTTTCTTATACGTTTTATCTAATAAATATAGTGTCTGTAATCTGTGGTACATTAACTTTTTTTTGCAATTAGCATGCCAATTATTTTTCCATCATATTTGTTTTCATATCAATATAAATATGTAAGTATGTTTTTTATTATGTCTGGTAGAATACTCTACATAAAAGATTTGTTCGTAAATTAGTTTCTTAAATTTTTGTGGTTTTATTACCTTGACTCAATATCTAATTGGTAATCGCACCAACTGGAATAATTTCATAGAACGTGTTAAAGTAAGCGATAATAATCCAACAAGAATGTTTGCTCTGTTTTGTTTAAAACACCTGCGACAACGCAGCCGACCTTCCGCTGTTATTTTTATTGTTACCAACGCGTAATTGATTAGGCATTTCGTTTTATTAATAAGTAATTTATAAGCGAGTTATTTAATAATGTTGTATTTTGTTGAAATGCTATCGATTAATTGATGTAATTCTATAAATTTATTAATTGTTTCTCAAATAATGAAATATCAATGCAATGGTTATTTTAGGTTTTATTTGTATTTTTAATCTTGCAAGCTACGATTCAGTACTTAATATTTTATTGGCATTATTCTTTATTTTTTAATGTCATGCCAGAATAAATTGAGTAAATAAAATATCTAAATACATATATAAAAATCTATAATAATAAACTTAAAATATTTGGTAATATTCCTCCATGAAGCATTTTATTCAATCTCTCTATTTAGTATTTACCAATTTATAATAAGATCAAAGTAATATTATGAATTTCAAATGCAAAGAAATAATCAGCCACCATTTTCGAATTTTGAATTCCACGTATCCGAAAAGAGCCGCTCGATAGGGATGGGACGGCCGCTCGTCTGTCGAGATTTTTTGCGCGATTTTTTCGACGTTATTATTATGAGAAAAAATGCGAAGTCAGTAAAGCGGAACGTGGGGTGGGGGACTGACGAGGGTTCCCCGGTTTGATTGAACGAGGAGGGGGGCGGGGCGGTGACGTCATGCTCTCATAATAGGCCGCGGCGTGCAGTAATGGCCGCCGTTTATCAAGAATGAGTGTCTACATGCACTTGGACTAGTTTGTGATTGTATTCTGTATTGCGATTAGAACGTTTGTGTTGCATTTTGTCAAGCGAATTTTGTATTTAATTTGAGGAGAGTGATTAGAATTGACACGATAGATTGTGTTACGTTAACGTTAAAATATAAAAGGCATTTGTAATTATTACATTTGGTAATAACGTAAAGTGAAGATATTTTGAAAGTGGTTTTGGGTTATATAAGTTTGTTATTAGTTGTGTTTTATGAAACTATCGCTTTTTAAAAATATCACGTACCTACATTAACTATGTAGTTCGAAATACTATACGCCACAAAAAATAAAGTCAGTTATCAGTTAATGAAAAAATCTACCGATGCGGCAGTCAATAATACTATTTACTCTAGAATTTCCTGTAGGCAACTAGCACTAGCAAAAATTACCATCATTGAAATTCCGTGCGTGCCCTAATCCCTATAAATAACTAGCGGGGCACTTCCACAAATTATTTTTAATTTATGAAAATAATTCAAATGCCTTGTCACCGCACTCATCACCGTGCGTGCGGATGGGCGGAGCGGCTCGCGTGATACCGCGCAGTTACCGCTACACCTCGCGCTTGGCACATCACTAGCGACGCCTCCGCCGCGGTACCAATGTAACGTTCCAAGTTTGAATTTCAAAAACATTCGAAACAAAAGAATGTGGGTTTTGTGGGAATAGGAATTTATCGGCCGTTTATCGTGGAGTTTAACTATTTTAAAATTAGATCACTTACTACTAATATTAAATATTATTTGTTTGGATAAATTAATGAGCCAAGCCAATCCTTCAGAAACTTGAACCAGCTTAACCCTACAAAACTGCTAAGCTTTGGTTCCTAGATTAGATGAAATTATTATCCTAAAGACAAGAAATAATATAGAAAGAAAATGAATGAAAAATTCAATCCAAATCTTCAGTAAATAATGTATTAACCATTTACTACATAATAGCACGTGTTACCTATACACTTTATGTGTACCTACTGTTATCGTATAAAAACATAAACCTACCAACACAATCGTATAATATGTATTTATATAAACTTACTTGAGTAACAGAAATACCTACCTACATAAACATAAGGCATGTAGGTATGTCTGTATCGTTACAAAGTAACACAGTCTGTGGGCACACCCGTTTCTAGGTATACTTTTAGGTCGTCTAACTATGTAAGAAACGCCCACGACGGCGGCAAAGCTTTGCAACCTACGTAGCGAACGTACCTACGTATTAGAATGCTTTTGATATTTGTTATATATCAATTTTAGTTTGAGATCTTAGATTAGGTTTTTATCTAATAACAATTATGTAGCTCCTCGTAGGTGATATAACTAAGAATGAAATCACGTGAAAAACTAAATTTAATAATATACTTATCTATATGAAAACAAACTGACCTCTTTGTACCTACAAAAAGGTCAATTTGTTTCAAGTACTTAAATATGGCTTTTGACAAGTATAAAAAACATATTTACTGACAATATTTTACAATATTGTGTATGTCTTTTAGATACTCTTTAGAGATTTATTGTTTAAAAATTGAGCATGAATTTATATATAAGAAAATATTAAAACAAGCACAGTCAGGCAAAACAGCTAGTATAGCGTTAAGTGCATATTGCACTTGCACTGCATTTCTCTGACAAAGCGCAGTCGCTCTCTGTACAGTGTCTTATAAAAATAATAAACTGATATTCGACTGTGTATTGTAGCTGAGAGTATTGTATAAATATTTATGTAAACTTTATATACTTTTATATAAGTGGAAGAGTGAGTAGGTACATTATGTAGGTATTGTTTTGGGGCAATCCATGTTAATTGGCAATTTTTTAGCTGGCCGAATTTTGGGGTCTGAACCTAATATCTTTTAGAAAAAATATTTAGAAATTTGTTATAAGCTTGTACTACATAAATGAAGAGCTAAATGAATATTTTAGAATTGAACTTAAATCTGGCAATTCTAGGTATAAAAAGTGAGTATTGAATTACAAAGTTCATTTCAAAATGTCTCAGGTAAGTACATAAATCTTTTTGTCATATGTAGATTACACATAGATGTTGAAAAAAAAACTTAAATAAGTTTATTGCGAGGTTTACATAGATAGTAGGTCTGTTATTGAAAAATGGATATAAAATAAATACGTAGTTAAATAATTCAAAAAATATCATCAGAAGCCTCTAACCAACAAACACCAATCTAACAACAAACATACATAACTAAACTGAGTAAAGTAGATATATCTACACACATATTTGTGCCAATGTCACACATCTGAACAAACATTGGCCCAACGTCTGTTTTAAAGAAACTAGCAACGAAGATTACACGATTAATTCGTCATTAAATTAATGCCTTATTTGAGACTATTTGGTTGTTGCAAGTTATTGAATTTCATGGTGTTTTATTTTAGATATTGATTTATTATTGTTGTTTTACGTTTTCTCTATAATGGTTCACAATAAATAATTTTCTCTTTTTTCTCAAATCAACAACAAATGCATTTGACTTGATGTACAGTACACAATATATTATGAAAGAAAAAAGAAATATAATTGATAATAAAAATATGCATTAGGTATGTACCTATTACTATAGTTTCTTGTCATAATTGTCATATGTAGGTATGTAATATACATTCTTTACATACACATACATTTTTCTCAATTTAGTTCAATATAATATGTACTTCTTATAGCCTACAATAATTTTACAAATATTACATAGGTTGGAATTAATCCAATTCCGATATCAAAATCTTCGAACTAAATGCATTTAGAGCCAAATGCACCAGATTCCATCAATTTGTGGCAACATTGTAACAGCATCAATTCAGGCCGACGCATTTTAATTGAGCATCAAATCGATAGCTAATTTATATCGATCATAAATCATCACATCACTAGTAAATTCCGAGGATCATTCGAATAAGATCGGACAGATAAAAATGGAGAAACCACGATGATTATAGTGTTGGGTAAGCAGAGATCGTGGCCTGAGGCGGTATCGATGTTTGGGTATGTCTTCTACTTTTTTTATAGCTTTGGTGTCTTGCCTAGGTAGGTTTTCGTAGTTCTAGCTCGAGATAGTTTATACCGTTAGGTTAATTTAAATATGGAATTTTCGAATTAAAGAATAGACGAGAAGTTAAAATTAGAATTCTGTTAAGTTCGAGCTAACGTCAAACTTTACACGCATGATTACCTATATTTTTGTAGAAAATAATTTATACACCTACAAAGCATAATTTGGTGCTAAATTCTCACTGTCACAAGATTTTTCACCGTGAAAGTATCATTTCTGATAAGTAAGTATATTTCTTTAGTGAAAAGAATAATAAAAATGTAATATGCAACCTACTCCCATGCAGCCATAAATTAAAACATATCAAATAACACGTTTTAAAATTATATGAATATTCAATAAACGGTAAATATTAAATTACATAAACTGGCCATTAAATCGGAGATAAAATTTCAAGTAGCCAACAAAATCGATAACAGGTTTTTGGTGTATTTGCATTTCGTATCGATTAATTGATTTACTGACCGGTTTACATTTTTATAGCCGCTCATTAAGTATTTTAGTGGTTTTCACTTTTTTAGGAACCCAGTAGCGGAAAACATTTACCAGAATAAAGTCAAAACTGAGTCAATGTTGATGAGAACATTACAGAACTCAAATATAGCTTTTGCATGCTGAAATGTGGAATGTGGAGAAACTAAGGTAAATCCTTACCATCTTTACGTACTTATGTTGACGAATAAACGTTTTGATTTGTTTCAAATACTAGATGTAATGCACATCTCTAAGTCGTCCTGTATTGTATCTACATGCCACACTTACCTACATATACATATTATAAAAATTCTTAATTCCTTTCTTCTACTACAGGCATTTTAGATTAAGTATTTTAGTTTTAGAAGAAGTTTAAGTTTTTATTGTATAGTTTAATTTTGTGTGTTTTAATAAAGTCTTTTCTTATAAAAAACATATTGTTTTTTTGTTTGAATTAATTAGGTTCCCAAACCGAACCGATAAAAAAAATACTTTTACCATTAGAATTCCACATTGTCCCTGATGAACATAGGCTATTAAATTTATTACGAGAAAAAATTGGTATCATCGTAATAAATTCGACAGTGTAACCTAATGTGTGAAAAAAAAACCAACGGGTTTTGATGTGTTTTTAACAGATAAAGTTTTGATAGCGGTCTTTTGAGTACCTATATGTGACAGTGCAAAGCCGAGCAGAGTAGCTAGTAGGATATGTTTATACTCTTTTTGTATTTATACATAGTATACATTGTATCTATATAATATAAAACTCAAAGGTGACTGACTGACTGACTGACTGATATAGTGATCTATCAACGCACAGCCCAAACCACTGGACGGATCGGGCTAAAATTTGGCATGCAGGTAGATGTTATGACGTAGGCATCCGCTAAGAAAGGATTTTTGGAAAAGCCGCTTTCAAAGAGGTGAAAAAGGGGATGCAAGTTTTACATCTTAATGCGAGCGAAGCCGCGACCATCCACTAGTATATAATATATGTACTTATATACATTGCACGTGACCCCAACCCTGTCTTACCCAACTCAAAGTAAAGGAGACGGTTTGGACGTTGTCTAATTAGTATTAGTTATACTCAAGTATAGGCAACTTTGTGCTTAGATTAACTTGAACTTGGTGTAAATTACATTAAGTTATTTCGTAGTTGGTTGGAAGTTGGGTGTTAATAAGATAGCTTGATGATTGATGGATGTTATAATTATTATATTATATATATATATATATATATATATATATAATATAATAATTATAACATCCATATATATATAAAAATAGAACTTACATTAGTTTAATAAGTTACATTAGTTTTTTTAGTTAATCATTTATAAATAGAACTTACATTAGTTTAGGCGGGAATAAGAAAACGATTCATTTGTTTATATAAAGTTTACATTATCAAGACTTGCACCAAAGGTTTCTTTTAAAAGCTGTTTTTATAAAATTGTTCAAACTTTGCATAAATATGGTGTTACTTACTACATATTTATTATCATTAAATTAATTTGATATTTTTCTCAACGTATGAAAGAGAACCGCACCGAAACGTTTTTGCTATAATTTTATTTTGGTTAACTAATCGAATAAAAATATCTGAAAATCTGACAAGATCGATAACATAATTGTAAAAATGGAACAAGAAGGAAGGATAAAGGTCATCTAACGAGTTGCACCGGCCGACGCATCTTCTTTGAGATTTACTGCCGCAAGTGTATTTTGAAACAGTATCTTATGTTAAACAGTTTGTAGTGTTTTTTTTCTTCATTTTTTACACTGGACTGTAAGGGAAATAGGCTATTAGGTATTGATGTAACTTTTGCATAAGCGACAGCGTGTCCCAAGACATATAGATTATAACATTGCTTAGCATCAGGCGAGCTGTAGTCAAGCGTGAGCCTATCTAGTTTTAAAAAAAACATATACATCACTATTGATAATAACGTATATTTTATGAGGGTTGTTTACGTATACATGTACGATCATGTAAATAAGTGATCAGATAAAATACCATCTGAATAAGTAAGTAAATCATATGTTCAATAAATACAGATTGTAGTTTCAAGTTCATTGTGGTAAAGTCATAAAAATATAAATTAATTCTTGTGTATATTTTTACTAGTAACTTTAACTTAATCATCTGCTGTGCTAAGAATCTGTCAGGCACCTAATATCTCGGAACCTCAACAACGGTTTTCCACTTCAAGATTAATATTCGAAATGGTTCGATCGATAATTTTACAAATTCGCCTCACAACAAGCTGGTCCCAGCCCTATAATATACATAAATAACGCCGACTTCACGTGTCAAACTTGCAATTCACTCGATTATCTTCATTTAGACGTCATTTATCAACGTAAGGAAAAACTGGACGTTTTAATAAAGAATATTGTGGAAGCTGGGAGTTTACTGCGATTGACGGGAGAACTGGATTTTGTTTTAGTTTTAATTTTAATGGTATCATTTTTATATATTTACATAGTTATCATGCGATAACTATGTACTTAAATAGTATACGAGTATTTTCTGACACACATTCTAAAGTTTTTGATATCATAAAACAAGAAAGGAATAAAGAAAATGAAAATTATTGCAAAAGCTAATACGACATCAGTATAAAACGACGACATAGGTACAAAATATTAACTAACGATATTAAACATATTCCACTGTGTTTCTGAATATATTTGTGGGTAATATAAATGCATGATAAATTATTTTTATAAAGTATTTTGTACCTTTTGATAATATCAAAATACTATAGTATTTTGTCAATCATAGAATAAATCTGTACAGAATATATTATATACCTTCTAACCAAACAGAGCTTAAATAAAAAAACCTACACGATGATAGAAAACTTTCCGTTAAACCTTCTCAGTAACTAACTGTACAATTACGTAAATTAATTGCTTAATTAACTAACAAACCTACTCATGTAAATAATTAAGCATATTACAACTCGATCATAAAAGGCCATGTCAAAATATTACTCATGTGACCACGCGTCGGGCGGGACATATTTCTAATTTTGACATTTACACGAATGTCGAAAGTCAATTAAAATATTTAATGAGATGCCAGTTTATTAGAGGTAGCCGATGACAACAACAAATGATATCAAATTAACTGTACACAAAGGTGGGCGTAATCTTTTCTTTTGGATAATTAAATGTGTTGTTTTATGGCAAATTAAATATGAGTCTGATTTGATAATTTAACTAAATGTTTGCTTTGTGATTTTAGTAAGTATAGGCCGGATTGAAAGTCAAATTATAGGCAATTGATTTTTATTAGATACATATGTAGTACAAATTATTTAAGATTAATAATGTATTGACAGCCTGTCGTAAAGAAAATATGTAAGTCATATCATCTCATAGATAATAGATTAAGCACAAGTAGTAGAATTAAATCAGAAGGTACATCTTTACTACAGCACTATCATTAACTGTCTCTACAACTGTAGATATCAAAGACAAGCTACTAAAAATTGGACTAAATTAATGCCAAGCTATGATATTTCTCTGCGTGTCCACGCATAGAAAGTCGGGCGCGTTCGGTCATGCCGCATTATCACATCAACCAAATCTCCGCGACCACTGCACATTAAAATCTTACATGCTGCTCGCTTTATTAAGGCATTTTAAAAAAGCAGCTCGTCAGATGGTCAGTAGATAGCGGTGAAAGGCACCGTTATAATAATGGCCACTAGAACTCTCCGCCTAGTTTCAAACTAAGAACGCCGCGGTGACCATACTTCTGGACCAATTTATCGAGCCAGTTTTTGACAGATCAATTTTGTCATTGACCTTTTAGCTGATTTATGTTTTGTAGATTGCAATTGTGTGCTTTTAGTGGTGTAATTAATAAGTTGTTGCGTTTGAGATTAATCTCACGGGATAAGGATTTCAACAATTTATTTATTGTGTTGGTTTGTTTGTATTTATTATTTTAAGCTTGAGCAATAGCCGTTCATTTTGTTTATATACCTTTATAATAAAGTAATGTATGTTTTTGAGACATTGCTTAGTAAACCAGAGTAACTTACAAGCATGAATTCAGTAGTATGTGTTACATAGCGAAATGCATCGTATTAATGTTCGCACAATAAATTTAAAACATGTGGAAAACATGGCACATTATTTAATACGAGCAACATAGAGCGGTTACAATGGTCGAATTCAAGCATGACATCACGACACATACGGTCGGTAAATAAAGGATTACTACTAATAATAATTTTGACTACATAATTCATATCGGAGCTTGAAAACTATGTATGTGTAGTATAATCTATACTAATATTATAAAGCTGAAGAGTTTGTTTGTTTGAACGCGCTAACCTCAGGAACTACTGGTGCGAATTGAAAAATTCTTTTTTTGTGTTAAGTAGACCATTTATTGAGGAAGGCTTTAGGCTATATAACATCATGCTGCAACTAATAGGACCGAAGAAATAATGGAAAATGTGGAAAAAACGGGGAAAATTATTCATCTTTGATGGGCTTCCGTTGCGTGCGCTGCGAAAACAGTTCCAAATGTCAATCAAATATGTATAAAATATTTAATGCCTTAAATAACTATTCCACGCGAACGAAGTCGCGGGCACAGCTAGTATATACCAATTATTTTAATTGTATCAATTTTAATCCTTCTTGACATCGTTTAATTAAAATAGAAGTATATTTTATATTAAATGGATATAGTTAAGGTATATTAATTTAAATGGTATCTGATTTTGATACAAACTGGTATAATTATATAGATCAGATCATGTACCTATTATCTTGGCTGTATCATAATAAGTATGACTTACTGGTAAATATAAGATTAGGGACTAAAGTCGCTTTAAATCATATGAACTAAGTTTATTTAGCGACCACGTAATGAAAACCATTCAAAATACAATTACTTACCTATACACAAGAAATAACCTTCAAATTCAAACAATTGAATACCACATTAAATTGAATAAACATCAACCGTTTTACTACCACTTCATTATTTTAACTATTATCTAATTAAAGTAAACGGATATTTGCATATCAAACTAGCTCATGAATATACAAAACCCATGAGATTATTTAAATTTGCTTACGAACTCGCTGTGTAAAAATGCTATCATCTACACAGAATTTTAAGAAATGGATAGAAAAAAGAAAAATGGCCGTCAGGGCCGACCTTCGGGCGTTGCCAGAATCCATCAGGTTTTGTCGTCTCTATTTCGCTCTTTCCTCAGGTCATTTATAAGGATAACACCATGATTTTGATAAATGACCCCAAAGCCCTTCGTTACCTGCTTTCGGCAACTCCTACAAAAGGATCAGTAGATAATATTAAAAGGACTTTAGTAACTTATTTGTTAACGTCTCTATTAATCTTAGTGACATGTGCACCTTTTTTGTTTCATAAATTTTTGGTAAAGCCGACCCAGCTGTTTTGTTTCATTTGCATTTTTATATTTCCGTTTCTTTAATATATTATGTGTGTTTCAAATTGGAACTATCGAAACGTGTTCTAAGACAGTTTTATTTATTGGTTTACTTTTACTTTCCGATTGGATTTAAAAATAAAATAATTTCAAATTTTAATTAATTGCACTCGTTCGAAATTGTATTTATAAAAAATAAAGATAAACGCAAAAGTTATTTAGAATTTAGAAATCGTCTGGTAGTGAGAGATAGGTAGTTGGTATTTGTCCCAGTTTCATTTATTGAGTTATCATGCCAGCAAGTAGAAAAAGACTGGGTATATGTAATATTTTAAAGTAACTTACCAGTTATAAATATCTCTTACTAGGTATCCAATTATAATTTTATAGATTGTCAATCACTATTTTCACTCAACAGTTTTCTGATAAAATGTCTCTATATTGTCATAATAACAGAATAAAAAAATAAATGCTATAATGATTGAATATCACGCTCTGTTATCGATCACATTATTGTCAATATAAACTTTCAATAAGTTAACGTGATAAATGTTCGTCATAACACACTGTTTTTGCAAAACATTCTATTTTCTGTCCATCTAAATGGTACCATAGATTCGAGAGCAATTTTTTATTCACACTCTTTCCCCTCGAATTAATTTCAAACGACGCGCATCTAATTGTGAACATCATAAAAGATCCTTGAAACCGAGCATGTCACAAATCAATCGCTGATTTGGGCATCCAATTAAACAACACAAGTTCAAGTTCGCGCGAAAATTCGGATTCATTTCGAGACCACTGTCACTGTATTGTCACAACACTAACGTCACCGCTGTCAGGTATTTCACTGAAATTACGTCGATGTGCGTTTAATGAACGTCTGAGCCCGCATTGAGCTAGCTGTCAAATCTACGAGCCGTCATAGTCCGCTGCCATGAGTGGCTGGCTGGGCGCACACAGACGCGACCTCGTGTACGTACGGACACCAACACACTGCCACGATCCAGCGGCCGCCACGCACACATGCACAGCTCATGATTCATACATGAATCGCATTTGTGTTGTGGCGGTGGGAGTGCGAACATGCAGCGTGCTCTTAACGCGGCCAGACGAAATGATGCCTAGCTGCACCTCACATGTGGGTATATGTTTTAAAAATGGCCGGTCGAGTCTATGTGGCCGATCGTAACGAGAGATTAGCTGAATTGCGTGTGAATGCAGCGCGTACGATCCAAATATGCGGAAAGAAGTTCAAAGCTGTTTACGCGTAATGTTATATTAATGTGATCAATTGAAATTCTTAGTTTTATTTTTTACATGCTTGTTTTTTATTGTAGAATTTTTAAAATTTCTGACAGAGTGCTGAAAATAAATTACTGTGTAGTAGGTGTTTCCAAACAACAAAGAAACGACTGCCATTCATTAACTGAGTGTATTAATGAAATTTATGGACACACTACACATTTTTACCACCTTAACCTCAGTCTGCCTACGCGCTATCTATATTTTATTGTTATTATTTATTTTACGATCTATCAACTGTTTCTGAAGTTTTACGATTATGTGGTGCGAAAAGCGAAAAATTGTTTGTAATAAAATCGTTAAATTGGGCTGTTAATATTGCACTACTCACGACTTGTTACGGTTAATAAAATTAGACCGTTTCATAGTAAAAAAGTCGTTTTTAACCGTCTCCGATAGTCTGAGTACGTATTTATTCAAAAACGGCAAAATCAAAATAAACCGTTCATCAGATTTTCAGCTGTCGTTTACTCACACACACATGCGCAATCAGTATCGTTTAGGGTCCTTCCTTTAGGGAATGCGTGAAAGTGAATTACGACTTTATGTAAATCAGAATTGAGTTGCGAATCGCGTAGCGAGCACGTGTCAACACAAACAACCACTACACACACCGGTACAATTCTGCAATTTGAATTTCGAATCCGTTTCCGTTGGACCCGATCTGTCAGGAATTTTGCCTTACCTGGAACAAAAGAAAAACGAAAATCAGAATATTTTATAAAAAGAACTCGATCTGATTTAAATGTTCGTTGCGTCAAAAATTTTATCATCATAGGCGTAATAAAAATTTACGATCCGCAATTAACATTTAACAGAATATATTTTATAGTTAATTAATTTAAGAATATGATTTATTATCGTTATTATTTTTATAACGTAAACAAGAAGCATTCATTGTGTCGTTATCGGAAAAATATTTTTTTAAGAGTCGTTGGCTTCTCTGTTGCAGTATAACCATTATCTGGGGAGATATGGTCCAGGGTCAGGTCGGGAGTTGATAACTGTGTCAGTGCAACTTTGAATATGGATGTGTTGTTAAATGGTCAAGTTCACTTGACCCGAAGACGGTCTCCCAATTCTTCAATTGGTCCAGAGTTTTAGATGGATTTGACTCTTACTTTGATAGGTTTTTGATATATGAATACAAATGATCAGTTTGTATTTGTAAGTTTATTTTGATACAAAACGTGGCTGAATGGCGAATGAAAATCAATATAAAATGTATTTGCCAATTTGGGTAGGTGCAACGAAATGAAATGGAGAACATTCGCATAAAAAGGTTACAATTATGTATTTTTAAAATAGAAAAAGTCGATTAGCTTATCAAAGTGAGGGAGTTTATTGTTTTTTATCGTTTAGCAAGAATGTAATTAATTACCATAATGTTAACCTGTTGAACTTAGGTAGCAATAGATATTATTTTAATTGATAAGCGAAAAAATAAACCAATAAATTAAATAAAAGACAAACACCAGGAATGGTATTAAATTTATTATTTTTTAAAGTCGCCAAAATATATTTCTTATCAAATTTTATACCATATTGATGTTAATGTATAATTTTTGGATTTATGTTTTTCGTGATGTACAAAATGTTGGTTTTCTAACATTGGGGAAAGCATAATTCTACCGCTGCACTGAAATAATGTACATTTTCTATATACGAGTATGTTACATTGTTATGTCAAATGGCTAGCAGTGAATGACTTCATTAAAAAACAGGTCTCGATAAAATTATGGGACATTTGCATTTCATGGTTTAAAACGCCACTCGACGCCATAATGAAGATGTTTCATTTTCCACGAGTCCGGGATGATGTATCTACCGTGAAATTTTAGAAAAATAACTCCCGACAACTTCGGAACGCCCTCAGAGAATTATTACATTAATATATTTACCAAACACGCTTCTATTATTACGTTTTCATGTACTCGCCTGGGCATAAATTAAAAAAGTTGTCAGTTTTTCTTTTGTCCCAACCCTTATTTGGTATTCATATTTGATACTTTGATAATACAAAGGGCCGGCGTTATAAAGCGATGTTTTGAAATGAAAACACAAAACGTCCGTAACTTACTAGAGAAAACCTGTTTCGCGAACACGCTAAAGAAACAAATTGTGAAAGAGGCAATCGTTCATTCGGTGTTTTCAAGATTTACGTACATTCTATATTGGACCCTTGCCCTGAAGGAATAAGTGCTCGATTTAAAGCTAGGCGGCGCCATCACTTCAATTATGGTCATATTGAATGAAATATGAGTTAAGTGAGGGATATCAAAGGGCGACGCGGGGTTGCTGTGAAACGTGAAGTTTGAAATATGTACTCTAATAGTGCACCCTTTTTTAATTTGTACTAAACTATAGACCGTAGCAAAATGGGGTCTCGAAAGAGGTCGGAGCGCCGCCGGTTTTTACGTCAATAATTTTCGCTCGATTTCTACGTATGCATTATTGATAATTGTGACTATTTCGTTCGGAATTTTCGTGTTTCTTATAACTTCCGCAACGAATTTCGTGCGACCCACAAGCCAGTCGAACCTATCGTCCATTCGCCGGCAGCGGCCGACTCCAATTTAGTTTTTCGGATTAGATACGGCGAACATAATAACATAATTGGTCTAATAACAGAGCAGGCAGCATTGCCCGCCGTGCCTTACAATTCACTTTCCAAATTGGTTTATTTTTTACCTATGCCCTGTCTAAAACTATTATGATTTATTATCAAATTTTCGTGCAGGCAAATTACGGCCTCGATTTTCGTGAATGCGTCTGTGAATGAAGGTTTCTCGCTCTATCGTGCAGTAAATTATGTAGTTAGACGAGGACAGGTATATGCTTTTGTTACCTTGAGAACTGCCTGAAGGCTTCTCTTATAGTCAAGAAGAGTGGAGGAATTGATTTACGACCTTTTTTCTAATTTCCTCCGTAAGCAATTACTTAGATTAACATGTTTGGCACGGATGCATATTTTTCAACGTCGCTAAGCTTATTAAAACATTGACGTTGTAATTAAAAGCTAATGCTACCCAGGAAGCTTTTGAATTATTATTTATGACGTCTTTATAATAAGGGCAACAAAACAATAAACTTTTTAAATTGAATAACTACGAGTAGGTTTGAAGCAATAATATTAAGTAGTGTCAGTTTTTAAGTTTGAATATTTTAGTACTTAGTTTACTATTGTTTTGCGAATTCGTTAAAAAACGTTACCAAATAAAATCACCAGTATAAAACTGTCTTCACAAAGAGTTATTTTCGAAACGCTCTCTAGTTTATAATTATAAATCAACAAGGTTAACTTTATACTCGTACTAGTGGACGCCAGCGGCTTTGCTCGCATTATTTCAAAATAAAAAGTAGCTTATGACTAGGTCTCATACTACCTACATATCAAAAATCATGAAGATCCGTTCTGCCGTTTTTGTGTGATGAGCATAAACAGAGACAGACAAACAGACCATTATTTTAAAAACTGCCGAAACGTGTTTTATTATCGATTTAAATTATACTTACAACCCTTTTTTCTAATATATTCCATGTTTAGATTTTTGACCCTAATAAGCTGTATTATTTGTACCTAAACTATAGATTATTTATCTACAAATATATGTCCGTTTATCTAAAATACTTCAGCGCCTAGTTCCATACCGCAACCGACAAAATGTTCCTGGCTTGAGGTTGCATTAAACATGAGACATGCCACCGGCTAGCATTTACATATTACATAATAAAAACTCAGTATTTTCACTATTTTCACTATTTCTTTATGTATTTTAAAGCTACGTAATTTGGTTAGGTTGTTTAGGAAAGAATTGAATTGTAATTGGGATACTTCATGATTATATGTACACAGGTATGTACGAATATATTTTGGAAATATTTACTACATAATTTTCAAGTCAGTTTGAATGTTTAGATGAAAGATGATTAGTAAATTTAATAAAAAAGTTTTTGATTTGTGTCAATGTTTTGTGATAATCTGATTCTCTAAATCGCGAAAATATGAAATCGTGAAATTAGACGAGGCGTTCAATTTAGGTACTGCATTATCTTAAATTTTGAAAGAAAATGTTTTAATAGGTCACAGATTGTGTTTCAAAATTGCATCCATTATTAAGCGCTTCATGATGGTGGTCCATGGTAGATTAACTGCTGTTAACTATGTTGCTTGTTTGCTTTCAGCGTGACAAATATTTTTTTACAGAGATAGACTTTTACCGACTTCCAAAAACGAAGGTTATCAAGTCTTCTGAAAGTTATTTTCTCTCTTTTTTTTATAACTCAAGAAAGCCCATCGTATACCTAGTTGCAGTTCACAGAAGCATACTCAAGGTTCACGGCACACCGTGAGCGTTTACGGCGTAAAGCGAACTCCACACATCGTGTAACTCAGTTCTCTTCCTAAGGCTAGGTACCTACATATGTAAAGCTAGGGATATGTAAATATAATATCATGAATATTCGCATGAGAGGGCGTCACCTCGCCAGATAGCGCGTCTGGTGAAGCGGAAGAGAGCCCCGACAAAGGACTACACGACAATGAGCTTGCTAGGGCTGACTCTTAGGAAATATACGTGAGCGCAGACTGGCGGTCTTTAAGTTAGAATTGGTTCTTACTGGGTAAGGAATGTCAGTATGAGAAACAGCTAAATGTACCAATAAATAACACTCATTATTTGGTGGATCTGATTTTGAAAATGTATGATTTTTCGAATCTTGTAGTACCTACCTACATACCTAAAAATTCGTACATTGTAAATGTATGATTTTTCGAATCTTGTAGTACCTACCTACCTAAAAATTCGTATATTAAAAATGTATGATTTTTTTAATCTTGTAGTAGTACCTACAAAGGCGTAAAACTTTATTGAAAATTAAGACAACAAAATTCGATTCCTTTTCTTCTATTTTTTTTACTTGCTGCAAACATTATATTTGAAAAAAGAAAAGGTGTCATGTTATTGTAAAAACGGTAGTTTATCTTTCCTACATGTAAACATTTGTATTGTTTTTTTTTCTGCTCACTTTTGATGTATTGTTATTTTATGACTTTTTTTTTTTGGTTTGCATAATTATAAAAGGGCGATATTAGCATAGAATGTATTATTACAGTTGTGTGCATTAAAATTATAATCAGTTCCTAGAGTTTAATTTATCGAATTGAATAATTATTTTTCCACCTTGTAATAACAAACTAATTTTTAATTTATTTACTAATTTATTTGACATTTTATTACTAATTTGATTGGTTAATACCCAAAATCTATGAGAAATTTGGATCTCATTTTTGTCATCTGAATTTGTCTATTTTTGAAATAGTGAACTCACGAACTCAGAAACACTACTTTAGGTATGAAGGCCGAAAAAATAACTATATGTGTCTATAGTCTGTAAGTTCAATCTTAACAAAAAACTTGTAGGAATCGCTAAAATTAAACAAAATCGACACATCTCAGATCTAAACAACCACACAAAACACATAATATTTCATTTATTACGCAAGCGTCACTCGCAGGGTCGCTTGGTACTTCCTCCGAATTCTAAAACTACATTCCCCTGTTAACAACACAGCAGTAAACAAAAATAAAAGCAGTTGCTGGCAGCCCTAGCCCGTCCAACACAAGCGCCCGGACACGTTTCAGCTCCATGAATTATTGCCCAGCCCGATGTGACTTTTCAATTTGAAATCATCAACCTGGAATTAATTTCATTTTTGAACCCCATTATTTCTGCTATCTACAAACGAATCGACCAATATGCGAGTTTCGTGTATTTTGCTGCATTCGCGAAAATATGAGTCTACAATTCATGTAACGCGGTGACGATTGGACCCGATATTGGTGATTTAAATCGCTCTTTTGTTTTTGTGCGAAATTCCAAATTCAATTGTTTGGTTTGCGGTTTTTGGAATAGTGGACTTGGGGTTAAATTACGTGGATTGATTTATACAATGAAAAGATTTAAATATATATTTTTTCCATTTTTTAAAGTATTATTTATTACGTTGTCGCAACAAAAGCTGTTCAACAACAGTTCAGTGACGAGAGATATTACGATTTTAATTCATTCTAAAATGTTGGTACATTTAAATAAAAAGATCATACATAAAATACCAACAACCAACTGCAGAGTCGGTACAAATTCATTATCGTTCACTCTGAATGAACTCGTTACGGAAACTTTATTAAACATAACTTCGATAAAATTACAACAGTAACAAAGGCCATTCACTCAACAGATAAAAATAAAAACGTTACAAGCAGATTATAAACTAAATCTATCACTGATTCAAGAAATAGTCATCCGAAACATTCATTTGTAACACACAAAACTGTCACTTTAGAATATTCCACGATACCTATTCATAGCACAACTCAAGCTCAACGAAAATCTAATAGAAAATTAAATAGAAATGCTAATAAATTCAGAATTTAAATCCGCAGCTTTTCAGTTGTAATTCTTTAGCGACGCCACTCGTTTAAATTTTTTCTTCGCATTACTGGGGGCGTCTTTTTTCTAGCCAGGTCAACGACCTCAAATTCCTATGTGATTTCGAACTCTGATTTTAAATATCGAAGGAGTGAGTCAACAAAAAACAACGTTGTATTTTTTGTCTACCGCCATTTTTATTGCAGCTTTCGTGGCCGCTGTTTAGATGTAAGAGCGATGTAAAAATAATTACAAGCTTGTGAACATAATACCTATTGTCAAATATACTCTTCGTGATTATAAAATATATCTGCTGCGAAAAATCTTCTAGGTTTTTTTTGCTCTTGAAGATTTTAAAAGAGCCCATTCATTAGACATTAGTGTCTATTTATCGGGCTTGTTTTCGCGCTGTGTATTCTATAAAAACAAATGACTATCTCGTTTACGAAGATACATAAGAGCATCTTCCAAAAGGCACGCTTGAATCCCCGAAGAGGGACCTTATAACAAAGCTAATATTAGACAATCATTTCCTGTCAAAAGGGAGCCCCCTCCCTCCCCCTGACGGATCGAGGGGGGTGGAATGCCGCCTCCCCTCGTCTCTCCAGATTTCCCGTCTCCCTGTTCGAGTGTGAATCTGAATTCTTATTTTTTGCCTCAACGTGCCGTGATGAATGGATTTTTAATATCCACTTGCAGCTGTCTGGTTCCTTCATGAAAAATGCTGACGGTTTTTGTTCGAAGGCGCCACGTATAAATCGCTTTTCTTACCGAACATCACGTGTTAGGTTTTAGCCGTGGTATAAATGAAAAATAAATGTGATGTCATGTCGCGGGTGCAGGAGACAGGGTACAAGACAGCAGCATCCACGTCTCAATACTCGTCCTTACATTCAGCAAAAAACTCCGCAGTCGCTTCTCACGACTCTATTACGAGTCCGCCGCAAATAAATAAAACATGATGAGCCCTTCTCGCGTACATGCACATATTGCTTATGTATGTGTTGCGGATGTTAACATCTCTCGATTCGGTTTCATGTGATTTGAGACGCTTTCTATTCGAGCTGCGCATCTTAAGTGGAGCGATTCACCTTCCTACGAGTATATTTAGGCACGCACTTTCGGTTTGCTTCTTACAGATTTTGTACGCACTTAATTGAAACAATTGACGGCGTCTTTGTCAGACAGAAATAAGATACACGCGCAAGCGCAAAGGTATTGCTCGTATCCAAAAAGGTAAAAGCAAGATTGACAGCTCCTTAACTTGGTGCGGGTAGTCCTCATTTTTTAAATGCCCATGTCAATCGGTGCCGGCAGCTTGCGATTCCATATGAATCTTTACTGTCCAAAGTCTAGACATTCAGCAGACGATCTTTTTTCAGACGCTTTAAATACTTGTACCGGTTTACCTTTGCGCGAAATGTAAAAGAAATTATTTTTTTTGGATAATCTTGAGACATTTCTTTTTGGTGTTTGCTGCGTTATTTGAAAACAAATATGAATGTATTGTTTATACAAGGTTTTTATATGGATATCAATCAATTCGATTCAGTTATTTTTTATGTTTAGAAAGCACATTATTTAGACTCACACATAATCCTTTAAATAACATCAGCGTGGTTTAGCGGAGTGTTTCACGGTGTGTGGTATGAAGTGAGGCAGACATAGATGTAATAGCGATCGACTCTTGCGCAGAGTACAATAAAAACGCGTGAGCATTGACGCTACATTAACGCGCCCGCCATACTTGGCAGCGTACAGGCCCCGCCTGCTGGCAACCGACCACATCACTAAATATCAATAGTGATGGATAGCAGGCGTCAATCTATCGATAAAACGTTTTGTCGGTATCGATAACGGACTGACAGCATTCCGTGACCCCGTCTTACGAATCTAAGAGACAATTCAAAAACTGTAGCAATGTGAGAAGCAAATTAATCTACCGTGGAAAATTAGTCGGAAAATTACGCATACAATAATGTATTAATTTTTCATTGTTTGTTCGCGTAAATTGCTTAATTAAGGGGAATCAATCAGTGTCGCGTTATGTGATGATACGATTTATGGTCGCAACGGTTTCAGTAGGCGCTCAGTGAAGCATTATTCATACAAAACATTACGACGTCTTCGATGTACAATGTGTACATGTTTCACATAATTTAATGTCTAATAGATTCTAATAAAAAACCAGTGTTCCTCACAACACTCTAACAGTTATTTTATTCCTTTACCATAAATAACAATCGATGAAGTGAAAGAACCGCGCTATTAACAGGCAGGCAATGCTAAATTGTCGCAGGTGTGAATAAATGAACAATAAAATACGCTACTCCTTGTTTCAGTTGGGAACAGGAGTCACCGTTGTCGATAAACGTTTGTTATGAATCAATACGTCACTATTATGGACGATATACGTTTTTGTTTCTATGTTCCATCTATTATTGCTTTTCAAATTTCAGTTTGAAGACAGATTGTTACAGCGGCGGGGAATGTACTACAATGGTTCGAGGTAGTGATCTCTGGCACAGAGCGTCGGCGGCTGCTCTTATACCTCACTCCACTTGGCACTCAATAACTTTCGTTAGACACTGCTGGCGAATAGAAGAATAATTTCCAGCTCTCTACAATACAATGTCGGTGATTGATTAGTTTCTCAAACGAAACTCGGTGACGAGATAAGAAAAGCCGCGACGGTATGAAAGATGTATGAGGGTCTCGTAAATCTAGCTAATACATAATGCGTAATGAGCTGGGTATGTTCACACGTTACGTTTTTTCAGTCGTCTGTTGTAAAGTGATCACAGAAAGTATAAACAAAAGCTATTGAAAATCATATTCCTACAGTTCCATGTTTTTTTTTACACGGAGTAGACCAACGTTTGACTACAGCCTGCCTGATGTTAAGCACAACTGCAGTCTATGATGTTGTTGTGAATATACACGAAACAGACTTTTGATAAAAGGAAAAACGTGAAAAGTTAAAGAAAATTGACTGAAAAGGTTGGAGTACTAAGAGAGAATACACAGTAAGGAGGTTGCTGCAGAGATCCATTAACTTTCACGTGAAGAATGTGTTATGACAGCCCCATGCACCGGTGGCAGTATGTGTTGACACAACACGTTCATAAGTGAGCGGAGTGGCGCACCATATTTATTTATTTATAACATTGAGGGCTGTAAATTAGCAGAGAATTTACGACGCGACGGAGGAGTGATCCCGCGCAGTTTATTTTCAGTCCATGCGCGTAATTTAAACACTTCCCGAACGCTAGATATTTGAATCTAAATGCGCACTACTTTGTCATTTAAAACCAATTAGAACATGAAAAATGTGCGACTAATTCTAGTTCGCTGTCGCCATAGGTGGTCTCATTACGCCATTGAATTTATTTCGAACGCACGTTTACTGTTAATTTATGATTATTTTAGCTAAAATATGAGCGTGATATGTAGATTTTTGTTCGAGCTGAGATTTCCTCTGAGATTTAATCTCACATCCGCTTGAGTGTAGGCATGTTCTCAGATAACTATATTCGTACTTAACCTTGGATGTTGTTCAGATTTTATTTGTGTCGCTTCCTACGAAACCTGCAGCCTGCGGGATTTCCACATTATTATGTGCATGAATCATAATAAAACTGGTTTGATAAGAAATCTACAGAATTCTCGGATAGTTTTTAGTGTCAAGTTCTTGGCGTTTGATCCATATTTATTGTGTTATATTTTTATGATGGCTCTGTGTGAAACTATCTGGTGACTCATTATTTTATGCAGGCTAGAAAGAAATCTGTAACAAAACCAAGAATTACAAATCAAAGAGACTTGTTTCCTTTTCTATTATAGCTAACTACAATTAGATCTAGTATATTATACGTATAAGTCACGAATAAAACATACTTGCGTCTGTGTTAATATTATCTACAGTACGTGATCAAAATCCTTTGCCTCGACTAGCTTTTATAAGATATTTCTGAAGTACAACATAAATGGATGAAGGTAAAGCAACGGCTATTAATATGTCAACAATATCCCGTGTCCAACAAGATGACATTGGAAAAGTAAACATAGTTTTTTTTAATCCGATCAAAGATGATCGGATTCAAAAAAACTATATACCAAAAGGATGTGAGATACCGAAGGATGTGTTTGAAACTGATTTGAAAACAAATAATAATAATGGATACTTATCTACAAAAACAAACACTTATTTATTACCTTTTATATCATTCAGTAAAGCTACAGAACATAATAATGCTAATGTCATGATAAAATCAGTTTACCAGATTTGTCCAGATCTAGTAAAAATGTAAAAATAACCAAACTTTCAATGAGAATCATTGAATAAATGAGAGAGTAACATAAATTTAAGTCGACATACGAAGTCATAAACTTCCAGCAAAAGTACCTTAAGTTCCACACCACAATTCCTACATAGATTACATACTTCTAAAGTAATAAATAGTTGTGGATACCATTACAGTATTTGTTAACTCCTTAACCTTTCCTAACAAGCCATTAGTCTGACTTACGATACCCATCGACTGAATGTAAATGGAATAAGCAAAAAGCGGGCGAAAAAATTCAATGACATATCCAGTTCCTATAAAGCAATAACGTAAAATATCGCTGGCAATATAATGTAGAGACACCTAACTATCTGTAGCCTGTAAACTGTCAACCGTTTCTTTACTCATAATACTTATCAAGCATAGACCAGTCCACATTCAGTTCTATCACATGCGTCATGGCAATAAGCATGTTGTATCGGATAATATTTAAAACTGCTCTATAATGATGATGGATTTAAATGGCTTAAATAGGGTGCTTGTTACATATAGCAGCATTATTTCTAATCCTTTTGCAAAATTTTTATACCTATCAAAGACTTTTTATTCTAATCTGTTCTTCCGTATATGCGAGAAGCCTACACACTTAGCTAGTAAGTTTCATTTTTTTATCATAGTGTTGGTATGTTATGTGTATCTTATCTTGTCTCCTTTATAAGACGTTCACTTGTTATAAAGTCGTTGCCACAAAGCAATAACACCAAAACGTAATGTTGCAAACCGTTATGAAGGACTTAATTCGTGCGATGCCAAACTTGTTAATGATGACAAATGATCAAAGAATACTGCTAATTGACGCTTCAAAGTGTAAATTAGTATTGAAGCATGTCAATAGTGATCAAATGTACGCGTGCGGGAATTTGACGTATGGATTATTGTAGCAGAAGTTATGATAATTGTACACCTGCTTATTTATGTATTGGTACTTCAGTGCCTAGCTGCTTTAGTGTCGGTGTAACAATGGTTCATATTTGTTTGCTGTACATACTCACTAAACTAAAAAAATTGTGTTTAATATTGTCTTAGTTCATATTTTTTAAATTTAGGTACTGCATGAAATGTGTCGGTTTTACGTAAGGTTATGTAGAACTATGCAGGTAATTTTTGGCAAATAAATGATTTTGTATTTTGTAATTAAATGTTTAATATGTATTTACTGCAACTTGTATGGCTGAATATGATATAATAAGGCAGTCTTTGCTATTTTTTTTTAATATTTGAAATGACTTTATATATTTTTATTACTTATGAAATTGCCTAAGTATTTTATTTTGTACCATTGCTTACATACAAATAATAACATGCTTGTTGGATAAAACCAAGCAAAAGACATCAACGCATGCCAAAAAATAACACTAGGTACATTTATATTTTGAAATTAAAACTAAAATATCCACCTAATCGGTATACTTCACTATTATAACATAGGAATAATGGAAAAGCTATATTAGATGCATAATTCTAAGTGCATGTGCAAAATGCATAGATTCTAATCGACACAAAACATCTGTTTTCTAAAAGTCATGCTGATTGCTGGCTTTACTTTTATTTTATGAGCGTTTGTTGGTATGGAGAATTGTGTAGATATGCATATTAGTTCTAATTTACTGTCAATACTGAAATTTGCGTATAAAATGTATGCATGTATGATTGCTTAGGTTTCATCTAAATACATAAAAGTTAAAGGTGACTGACTCACTGGCATAGTGATACTTCAACACACAACCTAAACCACTGGACGGATCGGGCTGAAATTTGGCATGCAGGTAGATGTTATGACGTAGGCATCTGTTAAGAAAGAATTTTTGAAAATGCCACTTATAAAGGGGTGAAATAGGGGTTGCAAGTTTTACTTCTTAATGCGAGCGAAGCCGCGAGTACCCACTTATAATGGATATTTTAAACTAAGATTTTGAGTGCTACTCTGGCTGTTGCCATAGTCCGGAAGTCGGTAAGCCATGTCAGAGGCCTTTAGGCCGGCTTGATAAATTCTCGACACCAGAGTTGGCCACTCTAATTCGATAAGAAGAAGAAGTACAACTGTGTTGTATTAGGTATTTAAATGTAGACCAGTCTAATGACAGAATGATATATTGTATTATTTACAACAGGTATAAAAGTACTTAATGTATTACAAAACTGTAAATCAATTTGTCTTCGCTTCAGATATTTGGCATGAAACTTTCAGCGACGTGGCGTCTATGAATGATAAATATTTCAGGTAGATATGTTTGGAACTGTGGTACAGTATATAGTATACCTACTTATGAAACTCCTGTACTTTCAGCTGTAGAACTAATGTAGGTATCATATTTTTTTCAGACAGTTACCTACCTGATATGAAAACAACAATATTTTTCCTCTTTTCTCCATCTGTGTACTTTTCTCTACGTTGTGATATCTTCTTCTTATCAATCAATGAGACTGGCCAACTCTTTGCGAGAGTTTATCAAGCCGTAGCAGAAGGGCATTAGACATCTATTGATATAATTTTTTACTAATTAGGAACTTGAAAAAATTTATTCTATTTGGACGTTTTCATATAATATTATACGGCATTTCATATAAGACGATTTCATAAAGTTTCAACCATGACACATTATCTTTAGCAGTTAAATTCCTTACCACAGAATAATAAACTACTTACTATGAAATCATATCGTGTTATTTTATAGTTGACCATTACTACTACCAATTCTGGGCGTAAGATATCAATATGCAAGCAAAGCTAAGTCTATTTTCGACAACTATCATTTTTATGTAAATTTAATGTTGTTTTAGCACTAATTAGGTATCCTAGGGTCATTGACTAGACAAACAAACATTACCCGTAGCCTTTTCTGTGTATGGCTGATAGTAATGCAGAAATATACGGGCACGATTCTATTTGATGACAAACCAATTTAATCATTCAATAAAATACGCTGTAGAATTCAAATAAACGAACATTGGCATATAAATTCTTGTATTGACTTTATAAAAAATTGTATTGGCAGATTTTAGTATTATAACTCCATAAAAGATATTGAATCAGGCGTTTCTTTGCGGAAATCCATTGATAATGAAACTCTGGAGAAATAATAATAATATTTCTGGAATAATAATAAGTCGCAGCGGAAAAACACTACATATTTCTCCAGAGTTTCAATTCCATAAAAATCCAATATTTTTAATCCATTGCTGAAGATTACTGTATACTAATAATATGTCATGCACCAAGAAAATGACAAAGTACATAGGTAGGTATATCACAGAACTAGAAATTACTAGTTAAATAGGCTGCTCATAATCCAATATTCATATATTTTGCTAGTTTTCTAGTAAAAAGTTTAGGCTACTCATATCCTAAAACTTCACATAATATTCTCAAGTCATTGTTCTAGTAAACAAAAGAATATTCTAGAACATTGTAGAGCGAGGCGAGAGCAGGCCGGGTGACATGCTATCGTCGAGCCACGTTCCAACATAAATCACAGCGCCGCTTGTTTTACCAATAAAATTGATTCTTTCGCGAATCACGAGCCAGATGAGCGTTAATATTTGAATTTGGAATACGTTCTACGTTTGTGTTCTGTTAAAAATATTCAACTGTTTTTGAAGTTCTATATATGAATTACTTATACAAAATTATCTTCTATCAATAAATGAAACAACAGTATATCACCATCACCATCATCATCTTTGGCCTTATTGCATCTACGAGATATGGTTTATGTAGCGTCCATACTATTTTTGCAACTACGCTCGTGGCTAAATAAGCCAATATAAGTATATACCATACTTACCGTATTGTTTCATATTGCATTAATTTTAAAATGAACGTTAAAATTTCACGTTATTTTGTTACGATATTGAATAAAAATAACTAAAATCATATTCCGATTCACACTCGATCAATTTATATTGCTTGTCAACTGAAAATATAATATCTCCAACGGATCATCGGATTTTATCGACAAACACATGCGAATGAAAAAAACTTGTTTTGTCAAGCGAATTATATGGAATCGAATAAATCATTCGATTCAGATTCGGTATCAATGGTATCGCGTCACTAAACGGGGCTATTTATCAGATATACATAAAACTATACGCGTGCCAAGCCCAACATTGATCATTGAAAAATCGCGATATTCTATTGACAGGACTACCCTCATTTCCGATAATGATTTATCTGACAATTCATAAAAAGTGTAACGCAATAAGTTTTAAAAGTCACTCGCTTAATAAATGTCTGCATATCGGTTAATAGAATATTAAATTGCTATTCATCAATACTGCGGTCGCATTTTATCTGCATACATAATGATGGCGGCTTCTACTTTTTTTGTCGCTTAAACATTGTTAATTTACAATCATCAGCACGGTTAATGCGTTAACCCTTAAATCGATAAGTGGTCCATTACACCCATAATGGTCGATTAATTTTAAATATCGAACATGTTTATGTGTACCAATAAAGTTTTACTCGGCAGTGTTTCAGAGAAACGGTCTTTATTATTTATTATACGGAAAACAGAGCAAACTAACCAAAAGTGTCCGCGGTACGGAAACAGCGGGACGTTGCAAAACAAAGCAAAATAAAGAAAATAGAATGACGTGTGTTTGGCGCTACAGTGAAACTGTAGGGTTTGCTATTCATGTTTACTGTGAGGATGTAAGTGAATATGCACTTTTATTGGGTTACTTGTATTGTATAGGTATTTACATTTACCTAATGTGTACTTTGAATTTCAAATTGAAAGTCAGATGCAGAATACATATTTAGTTTAAAAAAAAATTAAGGTGTTGTGGGATCTTATTATTATTATTAAGTAGTTATTCATTAAACAAAGATAAGATAATATATTATGTTGCTATTTTTTACGATGTGTAAAATTCATTCAATTGTTACTCCACAGAAATGAATAAAGTGCATCTCTAAACCTTTCATAGCAGGAGGGGACGGAAACATCCGAAATGGAAAGCGTGACAGGAAAACGGGACAAAAAGACCAACAAAGAGAACGATGTGTACTCGCGTCGGCCGACTCTGGGGGGTTGAGTGGACGCGGCCTGTGACGCTGTCCCGGCGTTAGGTGGAAATGAGTTTAGATTTGAGACGGCTTTTTGCTTGGGTTCGAGATTTTGGTTGGAGAGGAGCTTTATTGTTTTTTTAGGATTTTGGAAAAATATTTTTTTCATGTTTTTTTCATATCATTCTGATTGGTTTAGTTTGCTTTTTTTTCAATTCTAATACTAGCTACTTGTAGAACGGGTAAATCGCAGTGCAAATTCTTAGAATTTGTAAATGAAAATTGTAGCATTTCTAAGTACCACCATGACTACACCAGCAAAAAGTAGAAGAACGTAAAAGCATTCCTACAGCCCGGGTCAGCCATCATACAAAGTAACTCGTAACACATGCGATCTTTTCTTTTATTTCCCGACCATTTTCCATTCCCACTCAAACGAAAGCGACTTTCCACGGCGACTTTTTTCAACTGAAAAGCTGCGAGGAATTGTGGAAAAATAATAATAAAAAACAATGAACGAAGAGAAATGGAAATAAAAATTTGCTTTGTCATAAATCATGAAACGTTTCCGACTGGTTGGTTGATTACAAAGAAAGTTTTGTATCAATGGCGAGATGCTTTTAGGCAACACAAAGAAAATGAAACTGACAGCTAATTATGAAATGCTTATTTTTTCGTCTCTCATTTATCGGTTTCAAACTTTGGCACGTGTATAGACTACTATTATTTTGTTAAAATGATTCTAAGGAGAAACTGTGCCAAGAAAAATACACAGAGAAATAGGCTTATACAAATCTGACGCTACAGGGTATTGCGAGTAAAAGGAAGAGCTTAAAGCATCGCTCGACACAAATCCCAAGCGGAAAGATTCCATTAAGAAAATCAAAAAAGGTCTGCTCACTTCACGGGCTCGACTATTTTCATTTAGCAAAAACAAGCCATAAATTGTCATCTTAACGAGATTTCTGTTTTTGCAGCATTCGCACCCTAGAGTGTTTGGTTACTAACAGTTTTGTGACGTATTCGATTCGCATAGCAAAGCCTGTTATGTCAGCGGCTTTCCAATGGATATTCTATTTTTATGTTTAATAAACATTTCTGCATAGTATTTTGGCTACAGTTTCTTAGTTTTGTATGAAGTGCGATATTATGAATGTATTTTTTACTAAAAAAAAATATTATAATGAGAAACTAGCAATCAAATGCAATAAATTCTTACTACACTGTTATGAGATCACAACACTAAAATAGATTAATAACGATTTACTAGACTATTTGCGTCTTCCGAGTAAGTGCAAAAAGACTACACTAGAGCTGCATAGACGTGTATTCTTTGGCACGTTGAGCGGCGCATGCGTGTCAAGACATCAGACGGTGCGCGAGAGTGCGTGCAACCGCCAGGATATTTATGACCCCAGCGATGAATTAGGTTAGTTTATACAAACACCACCGGTTGAGGGTTAACTACAAAAACACGATGAATAAGTTATTGCTTATTTATCGACTTTTATTGTCTCTAAGGAGCAAATAAACTAGTTTACATGGATAATTGTAGCGGTTTAAATAAAATACTCGTAAGTTTTTATTATCGACGTGACAGTTTGACAAATGAGACACCTGAGCAAGATGAAAATGGCATTGCCCTAATTGAACGGCTCAAATGTAAAATTGTATTTACATCTTACATTGGCTAAGAACATTTTATGTTTTTGTTATCATTTTAACATCTCGGGTTTTTACAGGGCTACCTAATACATAAGTATTGACGATTCCATGTATAATTGATTGCGTAAAATTAAAATTTGTAGGGCTATACACTTTATATAACTGTTTATACAACAACTTTTAAACCATATTACTTGAACAACCGCTGATCATCAACACTTGAAATTATTGTTTAGAATATACCATCAAAAAGAAGCCTAATTATACAAAAAGGGTCACTCAACTGAATATTCCACACCGAATATCCAAAACATCTCAAGTATCATAATTAAAGTGCCGTTCTGTTCGAGCGTCATAGCCACCGTTGCCCAAATTATCCGAGCGGCGTGTCATCTTGTCCCAATCCAATATGGCGCCATAAATCCTGGTGGGGGAGAGTCGGCGTGGAGGGGGCACGTCACTCAAACTTTCTCTGTACCGTCTTACGGTTAGGGTCGGTAAGGACAACGCGGGTGAATCGGGGTTTCGGTTTTTGTTCGCACGTTTTAGGGTTGATGAATGTTTTTGTGTATTAGTTGTGATGAACGTTTTCAATTGTATGTCGTGTATATTTGGTAGTACTATGTAAGCTGATGTGTAGAAAATAATGATTTGACCTTCAAAAAGTACAATATTGTATGTTATTACCAACTTGTATAATTCTTGTTCAAATAAATAACACCAAAATAACAGTTTTACAGATAAGTACAATACCAAGGATGTTTAAAAAGTTTCTTTGTTAAATATTTCATCAAGGTTTATTATTTTTAACAGAAACTGACCCAATTCAAACCGTAATAATGACTGTTAAAATTTCTCTTATTAATTCCCGATGTTGTTGCTAACGCTACAGCCGTCAAGGCGCGGTGGCTCGCTCTAAGGAATTCTCAGATAGAGTTCGAGCAACGGGATGAGTAATCTCTTTTGTTTTTCTACGCTAAGACACGGCCGCCCGCGATTATCAGTATTACACACAACTCTAAAACGCTCTGCTTAGGTTTTTGATAAAATATATAATTTTTTTGTTTAAAAATTGGATACGAACGTTTGAGCGTTAATATATTATTGGTGAGTAGAGTAAAAAATGTTATAAGATTGATTCATTTTCTTAAAAAGCTGTTTATAAGGTTGCCTGGAAGAGATTGCTCTACGCGATAAGGCCGCCCAATGTACCTAGGTTAAGTAATTTTACTATAAATTGTTTCTGTATTTTGTTTTCTGGTGTACAATAAAGTTATATTGATTGATTGATTTATTGAAAGAGCTCTCTGTATCCCTATATGCACCATAATCCAGCGAACTTCAAAGCGAGAGTGAATCGGTTCTTATCGGGTAAGATCGCTCCATCTTAGGCCATAGCCCTTGCTTGCTATCAGGTAAGCTATGGCCAAGTGCAAACCCGTTCAAGTTAAAAAAAAGAGCTTTAGTAGTATTGATAAAGTTTCTGATACATTTGTCTACAATTATTTCAAATATAATGTGACAATCATATGTGACCCTCAAAACCGTCATAGTATGTGATATTATATGGAGCTAGTAGTCTAATATTTAATGTAAGTAAGAACAAAGTGTTCCCCCGATCAATCACTTACCCATTAATCCCAATAATTTAATCAAAGCGCCCCCCACATAGGGCAATCTTATTAAAACTTGCGTGACCAAACGTCGTAGAGCAGGTGAATCTAGAACATTCTACTGTATACAGCATTACTACTAACCTAAGTTGAGTTTACTTAACGCATAGCCTTTTAAGTGCGGCATCAGTACCTTTTAACCAACAACTTGTGTTCGAAAATTATCGAAATTCGCGAGAAAATATAACTTTTCCATATGATACAAATAGTTTCAACATCATCAGCCCGCAATCGCCCACTGCTAACCTTAGGCCTCTCTTCTTGTACGCCACTCGTCCCGGTACTGCGCAGATCAACGAATTTGGATTCGAACTTACAAATTGTATGTAAAAAATAAATTTATATGTGAATGGTTTATAATCAAAAGGAAATCAATTAAATACTAAAGATTACTTTGCAGATATTTTCAATGGACCTCAAACTAGGCGGAAGCCTGTATCTTGGCGGTCCGTAGAACCAACATTTTTGTTGCAAATTTCCATGTTGTAGTACAGAAGCTGTTGATTTAAGGTACTATAGGCAAGCTTGAAAGTGTGTGCGTTAGTGACAAGTAACCCTGTACATACATGTTGTAGGGTTCAATATAAAGTGACCATCGATCAAGCAGTCTCAGCGCACCAGGGGGCGACTGTATTAGAAAATGTAAGCCCGATGTGTCCACACCTTTACACCTTGGGTTTAGAGGATTTGCAATATTATTTATCTATTATTATATTTTTAAAACAGAAACATTAGCACAAACAGAAAATTTGAAATAAACCTGGCACTTTTGAAGTATTATAATATATTAACATGTATTTACTTAATAAAATTCTTCTAAAACGGTAAAAATAGAATACCTAATTGAATTTGTATCTCCTATTGTAATGTAGTTGCCTACGAGTCATTAAAATTCAGCGCTCATAAATTATGAAAATAACGAATTAATTTTACAAAACGCAAAATACTATGCAGTTTTTTTTTCACTCTAGCGGCACATTTTTGAATAATATGTGAAAAAGCGTTTAAAATTATAATGCATAGAACAAAGAAGCATCGTGGTTTTACAAATTCGATTGTCTATTTTAGTAAGCTAAAATAAGTTCTAATGTCTACAGAATAAAAGCGTCGTCAACTTTTTTCATAAGTTGGTACATCCGTATTCTGGATACCGCTGCGTTTCTGACGTAACGGTCCGCTCGTGGACCAACTTTTCGGCCCGAAGTAAGAATTAATTATGCAAACAAAAGGGCCCACTTATTGTTTTCACTGCGCTCAACTGTTTGGACGTTTTGCGTGATTTTCAGACAAAACATGATAATTTGCCACATGTTCGAGTTCTTTTTTGCTTGGAACAAAGATTGTGCAAATAATGGTCGCCGTTTTATGTCAAGCGTTTAAGTGACTGGTCTTTGACTTTTGTTTCCATTTGTTGCCAACTTTTATTATTTCTACTAAGTAGGTACAGGGCCTTGAAAATCTTGGTAGGTACATAAGTTGCGAAGTCTAAAAGTAAGGGAAGTTTCTGCTAATGCTCTGTTGGCAATATTCCAGATCAGTAATAGGAAAAGTTCGTTTCGTTAGGATTGGTTCGTGCAGAATTTGATTTTTTGCCGTCTCTTAACAAAGGCTTGAAATTGCTTCTACAGAATATGGCTGCACAAAGTTACGTATGAAGCTAGTTTTAATTGCTTGCTTAGAAAATTTGTAAGTAATCTTTCTTTTTTCAAGTACAAGATGAATTTAACATACAGATAAGCAAAATTATACAAAATTAAGCGATCAAGACCGTAAAATTCCATTTTACTGTTACGTCGGCCTTTGTAGTTTCCAAATAATTTATGGGCGCAGTAAAAATATGATTAGCGCAACAGTCCGTATTGAGTCGTCACTCTGTGGGACTTTTATGGCCTCATTTGAACAATTTGAGAGCGATTCCTTGAACCATGACCGACCACTCATTCCAGACCTCTTTTGAGCCAAATTAAATTTAAACATCAGTTAGTGTTCCTTTACAATAAAAGGGCTCAACCTAAACTGGATGCTGGCTACTTTTTTTTCTATTCCACTAAAAGGCCGAATACGGTTTGTCCCGTTGTGTTCGAAATTTAAAATTGGGAGCGAACCGAGATCGTAAACTTTATGGCTGTTGTGATGAGTCGTGTGAATTCTTAATGGCCGGTTAACTTTACGATATCCAAGTGGATTGTCTTTCGAATTTCAAATAATATGAAAATTTCCATTACAACACATCGTCCAATTGAAAAATCAAAGTTTAATTTTAGAACGGTATCGATATATATAAGGAGTCATAATAGAAAATGTGGCGATATCTAATAAAGAGATGGCGGTGTTATAGAAAAAAAGACCTAATATCTCAAATGTCAAAATGTGACATTGAGTGATTTGTAGCTAAGCTCCGCCTGTCCCGTGTTTCAAACATCACCGCTCCCAGACAGCTGAGCTCTAAGCTTTGTGGGGTCGCAACTGAGTACATACGCCTGTCTCTTTCGCACCTCACCGGTTGCTCTATTTATGTCTCATTACGTGGAAGACTGTATACGATGTATAGGCGGAAACTACCTATTCCTGTACTTACCTGAGAGCTTTTGTGTGAAAGCTCAACTTTTTTATGGATTTTGATTTTGGAATTCAGTTTGCACATTGCGTTAGAATAAAATTGTTAAGAAGATTTCAATGTGCCTTAGAAATCATGTTCGTATACAACGTGTGATAATTTTTTCTTTCTGTTTTATAAACTCCAAGTGCTGGAAAACTGCAAAATTACCTGTAACAAAAAAACAATTGGTAAGTATTTGTAACAATATTTAATTGAAGTTCACATAAGTTCATTAACTTTACATTAAAAACGCCATTCAGATGCCCTATACATATATATAAAGGCAGACATAACCTATAAAGCTGTCAAACAGTATCATTTATTACGCCACTTTAATTTATAACACTCGATTTGATTAAAGTGCCATCTGTTTTTCATAATTTGAAGCACATAAGTACAGATACATGCTTGGTATGAATGGAGTAGTGTTTGTTTTGGAATGTTCTCACAATGTGGTGACTTCTGTTAAATATTAGTGTCAACATCTTTGAATGTTTCAAAAAGCTCTTTTATACATAAACCTACAAATAAAACTAGTGTAAGTTTCATGGGATTTCCCTGAGCTTTAAGAAGCCTTCATAGAGTTTTCCATAATAAAATATCTTAAATGGACGATCTAAGCCACCGAAATATGAAATTAAACAACTTTCCTTCACCTCAAAAAAGCTTAAAATCAAAAGTTTCACAGACAGATGTTAGGTTAAGGCTCTCGATATAAATAGCTCCACTTAATGTGGTAAGCGCGCGGCCCTTCTACTGATAACATCGCATTAGAGAACTGAGGAAAGGATAAAAAACTGGCTACTGGTTTTTGTCAAGTATCAGGATATTTGGATGTGTCTTTTAGTTTTCTTTATGATTACAATTGTTACATTTTTTATGTACTTGGAAATGTCTCTATTGGCTATCGTGTATGTAATACATATGTAGATATACATATTATGTATGTACTCGACCTCTTATCATGTAAATATGCACTTTTGCCTAGAAATTGTTTAGTACAGATATTCTTAGCCCACAGATTCGCTACAACGAAAGTTAAATAATAATAATAATAAATATAATAATAAATATTCCGGGACATTGCACACAGCGCCATCTAGCCCCACACTAAGCAAACGCTTGTGTCGTGGGTACTAGGTAACGGATATAATACATATATACTTTTCTTTTTTTTGTAAATACATACTTATTATACATACAAACGACCAGACTCAACACAGTTGCTTGAGCAAGTAGTGAAATCCATGCTCAAAGCTCTTGATTGATTAAAAGTTGGACGTTATGAGAAAAAATCGTTTAGAAGTAACTAGGTAGCTAGAATACCTAGAAAATATTTGGTAGCGCAAAATCTTTGAAGTCTAGGTTGTGCTTTGATCTTCCAAATAAGGCAGTTATGGATTCCACGAAAATAGTTTAGACTATAAAATACACGTAATAACAACGTCTTAAGAAACATGTGAGTCATAATAATTTAATTTTTTGTGGTTATAAAACTGTTTATTTCCTAGGCATTTAGTACTTTACCTTGATTACAACAATTTACATATTTCTTAGACTGGTACCAATTACTCAAAGTAATTGTTATACTATGTTATGTTTTTACAAATAAATTCATATTTTTATGAGAATTAAGTGATTAAGTTGTGTATTATGTACATACATGTAAAATCTAGTCGGTTGTTTTTAAAGCGATCAAGAAAAATATATGAATATCTTAAAACCTTACTATTATGCAACTTTATTTGTAAATCAATATCTTTGCCTGTAAATTTGTGTCAATATCATAATTGTAGTCTTTCAGTACTTACAATACTTGGAAAACTGTTTTTTTGTCTTATATTATTTCTGCTCGTTTCATATGCAATTTTAGAGCCTCAATTCACACTCCTAAGACGTCATACTACCTTCATACCATAAATCATAATGATCTTAGTTTTAAGTTCAGCCGTTTTTGCTTGATTTAAATAAACGGAAAAAAGGAAACAAATTAACAGACAAAAAAAAATCTACTGAAACGTGTTTTGTTATTGTTTAAAGTTTACCCAAACATTTTGTTTTCTAATATGTTCTATGTACAGATTTTTTAACCCCTTCAGCTTTATTATATGTATAGATATTATTGTTTAAAGTTTACCCAAACATTTTGTTTTCTAATATGTTCTATGTACAGATTTTTTAACCCCTTCAGCTTTATTATATGTATAGATATTATTGTTTAAAGTTTACCCAAACATTTTGTTTTCTAATATGTTCTATGTACAGATTTTTTAACCCCTTCAGCTTTATTATGTGTTTTTTTTTTACATTAGATAGGCTCACGCTTGACTACAACTTGCCTGATGTTGTATAGATATTATTGTTTAAAGTTTACCCAAACATTTTGTTTTCTAATATGTTCTATGTACAGATTTTTTAACCCCTTCAGCTTTATTATATGTATAGATAATACACAAGGTACACTATAAGGCTAGGTGCACACTGGCGTCTAGTCTCCCTCGCTCCGTCATTTGATACCCTCGCGAGGGTTAACACGATACCCTGTAATGTACACTGAAATGTCTGGAGCGGTGTGTGCAACCTTTAGTGGGAAGTGGAGAGTTTTATTTAAGGAACAAGGAAAAAATGTTAGTTTGTACATAGGGTTTGTTTGAAGTTATTGAGATATATTTTTCTTAAAAGTTTACACAATTGAGTCGTGGAGCATATTTTTTAAGAAAAGCTAAAAAAGAGAAGAAAAATTCAAGAAACTTTTCTTTGTATGGGAAAGTTTCAGTTCTGTAAGAAGTTTTTCAAGATGCTGAACTTAAAACATCAGTTACAAAAGCTACCAAATTCCAAGCACAAGAATATTTAAGTTATTTAATTAACTACATATATTCACGTTTGTACCTACATACAAACAATTGTGGGTACATTAACAATAGCTAAAACGAAAATTACAAACTAATATACAAGTACCTACATAATACATATATGCAATGAACATCTTGTATACAATAAGTATCTAGTATCAAACTCATGTACACTAATATACAGGTCTTACAACTACATAACCTAACTCCTACATAACCAAACTAACCCTAACGCGCGGTCTCCACGAACAAACTTTAACCCGAGTACATACTACAAGTATACAGAGCGATTGCATTGCAAACGCGATAAGACAATCGCTTCCTCTATCTAACGAGTTTTGCCTCGTAGGCGTTGTGGAGTAACATAGATCATATAATGTAAAGATGTCTACGTATGATGCGTGTATGGTTTAGATGCTGATAAATGCATTTTTGATATGTGATAGCGGTACAGCAAGAATTGGTTTTGTTAAAGTTAGGAAAACTGTGTTTGCAGAATACATTATAATTTCTAATTGTCTCAGTTAAAAACTTTTGCCATGACACTTGGCTACTCAAACGTGTGTTGAGTACTGTTAACGTCATGTCAAATAAAGTCAACAACTACTAACAAATAGTTCGTTTTCTTTGACCAAACTTTGCCGTTTCTATATCTTTACACACTATTCTTGCCATTTATAAGAAATTCACGCACTAAATAGGGCTAGATGTCGCTGTGTGCATTGTCCCGGAATATTTATTTTTTATGCATTTAATTCAAAGCTATCATGTGTCTATGGTCCAATAAGAATTCAAATACATAAACCCTGTATAATTTCGGCACATGGGTAACTGGCTTTAATCTGTATAATGAATTGTCTATGGGATTAGATGTCGTTGTAAAGTGGGAACGCGCGATTCGGCCGGACGATTTTTTGCCGTCAATTAGTATTGCGTACGTTATTTGTAACGGGAACTCACGTGGCGGGAAGTTTATTATCCATTTAGGAATACGGCTAAGGAAGTTTCGATTTTATAGTTCTATAATGTATGTTGGGATTTATGTTTGGATTTTAGTGTCCTACAACAAAGCGATTTACTCACTGATAGGATCATGCGTAGGGCATAGGTTTGAATGTCATGATGCAAATTATTTTTGTTTGTATTTTTGTAATTTTTTATTTTGTTGTCTTTTGTTAAAAAAACTGATCATAGAAAAAATACGTGACCGTTAAATAAATTTGATGTAATTTTCTCTATTCCATTGTTAATTAAAATGTATGTATAAGGGCAAGTTAATTATTTCCATTGTTTATTACCACTGATACGAACTCGTAAACAAACCTCACATATATTTGTGGTTAACCATAACTTTGTAAAGTTCATGCCTCAAAGCGATCATAAACTTCTCGTTAGTAGGATCCATCACAAAAAAAAAACTATTGAAGTCTTTAATAAAACACATAAAAACTCTTTTAAAAAAAGAATACTCATTTTATATCGGCCACCTATCAAGAAGTCAGGTAATTTAGTTGCTAATGCCTTTGTATGGATAATTTAATAACATTGTCAACGCATAAATTGTTTTAAACGACTATGAATGAGCGAATTTTTTTTAAAACTCCTTGTCAAAGCAAATTTTTAAAACCAACTTAAGCTACTTTACAATCTTCTTAGTGTGACAAGAACCTTTGGTTAAGACTAAAGGCATCTAATTATTGGTAATGATACATTCAAAGTGGTTGTAGTAAGCACATTCTATGAATTAAGTACAAACCATAGGCAGCTGCTGTTATAAAAGCTTTGCACAATAGATCATTTAAATTTAAAACTAATAATTAGAACCCTGTATGGGTTCTAATTTACTTAAAGTAAAAGTTATTTTCCAGCTTTTCAATAATTAATAAGCACTACTACGCATTTTTGAAAACATTTTATCGGTAAAAATGTTAAAAATAAAACTTTAGCATGCACTATAAATATATTGTAGTCGTAGCACATTTACAATTAAATCTTTGAATTAAAAAAAAAACAAAAGGGCTGGTCAAATTTGTCATCAACCTCATTCGACACAGAAAACAGTTTTTTCTTGTCTTAATTGAGAAAATGTTTTATCAAAGTTGTCCTACTGTTTATATACTGTGTTTGCGGTTATTGTTTTTTATACAAGTCCCAATATTTATGACAGAGACAGTAAAGGGCAAAGCAACAGTGTAAAGTTAATTTCCTTTTAGGTTTCGATTTCATCTATAGGTCATAATTGTCATAAACATCATTTTTTACCCTGCTTTTTAGCATAAATAAATATTAAGAAATGTTTAGCTACATGAGCAAAAGCATCGCTTGAGTAGTTTTAGTTTACAGATTGATCAGTAAATTAACTTTGTTCTTGTAACAGTAATTTGAAGTTTTTGCTTGGTGTCATAATATCAAATAATAGACTTAAGTATACAAAATAAACACTGTCTTTTCCTAACCCATAAATGTTCCTATAATATCGTTTATTCCATTAAATTAGGTTAATGAAGTAATGTTTTTAATTGTAGTAAAATTTTCATTGATACTATTGATTTTAATAATCGATTATGTTTACTTCTGACTCACATATGTTTTCTTATATAGTTTAAATTTATGGAAATCTACCTAGGTATATGTTAGTCTCCAAAATAGAAAACAGAGGCAAATTTTTAACCACCACATACAAATTACGTTCCCAACTCCATTGTGCGTGTAGAACCACCCCGCCTATTCCTTGTATTGGGTAAAACAATAAAGGAAATTGCATTTGATATGAAACCCCCTCGGAATGATTAGGGAACCAATCTATTTTAATGTACTCCTGATTATGTTTTCGAAGTAGAGGTTTAGGTAGATTGTCACGCATAGGATGGTACTGCATTAGGAAATAGGCTTCTTCTAGGACTAAAATAATAGGAAAAGTAAAATATAACATATCTTTATTATAACATTTGTAAACGTTAGAATTTCAAAATGCTGTAAAACTATCGACAGCAATGGTTATTAACCCTTTGATTTTTGAATAGCTTGATAATTGATAGTTTAATAAAAACCTACAGAGCAATATAAGCTTTATAGCTTAGACTCATTTTCAATGTGAAGAACACGAGTTACATTAGCTAACAATTAGAACTTTTATAAAAAGAAAAATTAAACTAGAAAGTCAAAATGTGATTAGTTATTCTAATACGAGACAAAATAGTACCTAGGTATTAAATATCTCCAACGGCAACTACAGCAAATACATACCTACACATTTACCTAAATAGAAACTCAATGTATACGTATAGCACTATAAAGTTCACAGTTGAAGTAACCGTGAGTACACCATCAAGTGAAACATTTCCTTGCCTGTTTGCTATGCAGGGCAGCACTACTCGCCCTGATTTTTGCCCTGTGTCGACACCCGAAATGTATTAGTGGATTTAACGTCGAAGGAATAAGGCCGGAATCGAGGCTTCAGTGACGAGAATTCGCTATTAGTTGCTCTAATTCTGGACTGGACGTGGACTTAGGGAAGGATTTAGGTGGCCTGTGATTTGGGTAAGGCTTCCGAATTGAGATGGACGGAGAATATTTTAGTTGGAGTTTGTGGATAGCTTAACGTTTTGTTTATAAAGTTTTACTGACGATTGGGTGCGATTTTGACCGCGTTGTTTTATGATGAAATGTAGACTGTGTTACTTATCAGTTTCTCATACACACAGACTTACTAAAAATGAAACCAAGCAACTCCATTTGTTTTTCCCTTTTTGGTACGATTGAGCTACCTTACAATAGGTTAGTAAAAACACGTGCAAACTTCAAAAGTTTAAAATCGGATTACAGTAAGTCGTAAAATGCATTTTGTTATGCTCAAACTTTACAATTTAGGTAACTTTATATCATAAATTAACCAGGATTTGTAACGCTTCACGAATTAATATGACTTCTCAACTATTATACACGTAATTAGTGTTCAACCGCATATCAGATTAGTTTTAACAACAATTCATTTCAAACGTAGGAACATAAAATTATTATCAAAGGAGATAAATCACTGTAAAATTTTAACTGAAACATTCATGCAAACGCTTTAAAATTTGCGTGGAATAAGTAATAATTTGAGAAACGAGACGATCTATTTCTTTCTTTTTGTTCCTTATACATACTAAAAGTTTATCAAACACAGTTTGAAAATAGATTAAAGAAACCGTTTGGTTGGTTTGGACTGGACATTATTTTCAATATTTTTCAATCAATATCATAATTGTTTTATCTTTAAGTAACGTTATTAATATCCAAAATAATCATTTATTGTTAGCAAACTAGGTTTCTTTACAAGGTCTTAAAAATAGTTACAAGCATAGTATCTCTAGCTAATACCCTGTCAGGTGTACTAACATAATCAATTTAATATATTATTTATCATTATTTTAATACAAATACAGTTATGAGGTCCTAAAAACCAAGTGTCAAGTCCAACTTAATAACATATTATGCCAAGTTGATTCCAAGGCTGCATAAACAACTTTTGATGACTCAAGCGTCTAGGTATCTGTGAAAAAGACATACGAATCGTGAATGCAGTACGTAAAGTACACGTAAAATAGTTGGCGTGTTTGGTGATCAGAATTTCTGTTTGGAGTCACGCGACAGATTCCAAGCTGTCTACATACAAATAACATTATCACAAAAACAGTTGGTGACTTTATAATTTAGCCTACTTTGCTGGTCGGTAAGGAAGCTTAGTAAATAAAGGTAAACTATTATTGAATTGTGTTTTTTTGTTCCATGATTTGTAGTTTTTATTTAGTTCAGTTGTTTAATTTAAACGTCAACGCAATGAGTTAATTTAATTGTTTGACTATCTAGGTATTTTTTTATTTAACTTTAGGGGTATTTCAATATCAAGTTAGATAATTTGGAATGTGTTAATTTGTAAATGTGAATCGCCTTGTTGTTCAAGGCAGAGTGGAAGGCTCTAGACCGCGTGGACGATCTCCGATGCGATGGACCGATCAAGTCAAGGCAATGGTGGGCGGCCCTGTGCATGAGTGCACCAGACTGACCATCAGGGACAGATGGCGGGACATCGTAAGGCGGGCTACATCTACCACCCAGAACAATACTACATGTTGACCACGACCACTCTGCCAAGAGTGTTATGACAGAAGAAAAGGAAATTTGTTTCCATTGAATTAATTTTCTTAACAAAACTTACTTATTTTGAAACATGACAGAACATAACAAAGTGAAAACTAAAAGTAATATAGTAGATAGTGGCAAAAGTATTATCACCCAAATAGTAATTATCCGAAGGGTCCTTGATAGTTGACACTATACGAGCCCCAATTACAGGACTCTAAAATTAAATCTCAAAAAATTAACCAAGCACTTAACCAAATCGTCCTCTCATAAAACGATTCATAAAACATCGGAATATATTCTCAGTTGCCACAGAGTTCTTGAGAGGGATTCCCTCGGCATTCGGGACGCCATTAAATCCTACTTTACGACGCTGTTACTGGCGTCCGCAAGCCAAGGGCCTTGGTACGGGGGAATCAGTTTGTGAATCACTTTTTTTAAAGGTTCAAGGCGACTAATACAATTTTATTTGTAGATAGTGAAGCTATACTTATTTTGACAACAATATGTATGGCAATATTACAGTAAGAAAATATTGGAAAATCTAAAATGAACTACTAACAGTCTATTATGTATTTTTTTACGCATTTTCAAGCATAAAATATACAGCACCAGGACAAATCAATGACAAAAGCAATCTCTACAACTATATAGTAACTTATTATTCGTATTAAATGGATGTTTCTGTTTTAATTACTACACAACTAGGTACGCACGTTTGAGATATTATAGCCAATAAAACGTGTTTGAAAATTAAGACCAACCTTACCATTTATCGTAAAGTGAATTGTTTGTGTGCTAACTCCACTGAACAACTCGTAATACTAGCCTTAATTGTTGCATTCAGATTATTGCGATGTAATTGCTTGTTGGCAGACGTATTACATGATTGTGTATTGAATATTGACATATTCATTAAATATAAATATATTGACATAAGTAGTCATTAAATATAATATATGTGTTATGTACATCGTACATTAATATTGGCTGTTAGTCGCCGAGAGTTACATATTAAAATTTCAGTGGAATACTTGTGAATAATTTTGCTACAAACATAATACATATTGTAAGTGTTTAACAAAATTATGGTTTTAACTTTATTTTTAATTCCACATTGAACTTGTCCCTGAAAGAAAAAAAAATCATTTGCCGCCGTGATGAGCCGCTATGTAGGTACCTAGGTACATAATCAAAATTGAGTTATTGATAATGACGTTTTTACACTCTTATATATCTCTTTTATGTTAAGCATAGGATGTTAGGCATATCTGTATATAATATTGTTATTTTGAATTGTATGTTTCAATGAAAACACAGTAGTGCTATGAATCGCTATGTTTTAAAAGCTTTATCTATTCATCGGTTGATTAAAAAATAAATAAAAGTTCTGACAGAATAAGCTACCTTTTATCAATTAATTTAAATACCTACAGGCTTTACTTAATAAGATAATTGCGATAATTTATAAATTAACATGATCCTGCATTACCATTTCAAGATATAACTTATCTTTTACTTAACAAGGTGTTAAAATGTAACAGATAAACACTTGAAACTATGTTGATCGTTATTTACACCTGAGATAATCAGCTGCAGCAATTAAAAGATCATTAAGCATAATTGGATAATGAATGGGTGAATATTTTTATCTTGAAATGTAAACTGTGTGCAAGAAAACTGTCAGGACACCCGTTTTGCAATATTGTATATATTATATAAATATAGGTTTTTGAGAGAAGTTTTTAATTACTTACATTATGTTTTATAAAAAAGCGAGTGTGGCTCAGTGGTTCCAGTGTCTGCTTTTCATCCAGACGCATCCTGGTTCGAATCCGCCCTACACCAATGATTTGTATTTTCAAGTGATGTGTGGATTTGCCCTCGCTTAACGGTGAAGGAAAACATCGTGAGGAAACCGACATGTTTGAGGACCACAATATCCGAGGACATACGTCGTCCGTGGAAGGACCTGGGCGCCCACCACGATGTATCTGCCCAAGAAAACTCCCCTAATGAATTAATTCTGCGGGGAGTCACGACCCTCAGTCATGAGGAAATACGACTCGAAGAGAGAGAGATGTTTTATAAGTTGTTTTTTTTAATAGATGCAAAATTTATTGAGATTAGAGAGATTAAAACTTAGAGATATAGATAATTTACACCATAGTTCATAGATTAGTAAAAAAACCTGAGACATAAATCTAGACAGAAAGAACGTAATTATTTTGTATTTTTACTCTTCTTACAAATTCTGAAGGAATAGGGACAGAGCGTCAAAAAACGTCCATGTAGCTAAATAATAAAATCGAAAATGAAGTTTCGTATTTAGAAAAAAAAAACCGGCCAAGTGCGAGTCGGACTCGCGCACCGAGGGTTCCGTACAAACCTGCAAGGTTAAATATTTTGTGATGTAACTAAAAATTTATGGTTTTCGTAATTTTTCCTTTATCTATGCTATAAGACGTTGCTTCGTACCAAATTTCAAGATTCTGAGTTCACGGGAAGCACCCTGTAGGTTTTGATTCCCTTGCAAGTGTCGAAAATTTGCGGCATAAATGGCTGTATCTTTTGATTGCGTTAGCTTAGAAGTTTGATTTTTTCACAGCTTCAAGGGACAGTAGACCTGAGTAATTGATATAAATTTCAGCTTCATACCTCTACGCGTTCCTGAGAAAAAGGGTCTTGACAGACGGACGGACGGACGGACAGACGGACAACAAAGTGATCCTATAAGGGTTCCGTTTTTTCCTTTTGAGGTACGGAACCCTAAAAACGTTAAACGATAGCAGAATATTTAATTTAATAATATGGCGCAGTAAAATAATTGTCACATGCATTGGAAAGGCCCGATTGTGCAGTGTTTTAATTACTTGTTTTCGAATGATTTATGTTTCAACACAGACGGGAATGCCACTGCGGGATGTGGTTTGTTATGCTTTTATTATAGCGGTACCTACTGGGTATTTGATATAGAAAATATACATTTAAAATTACCTTTTTTATACGATATTTGCACCTAAAAAAAAACATAAGCAAAACAGACTTAAGGCAAATTGTTTCATATTCATACTTCATAGTTTGTCTTATTATACTGAACTTAGATAATGTTTATTAAGTTTATTGTTGTTAACTTCAAAAGGCTCAAAATTTGGCCTGTAAAGTAATCTTATTTAGCGCTATCAAAAACATTGACAGTCAAACGAAATCGAAACCTGCCTCGTTTAAAAATCGAACTAACCAAACTAGTTTACACCAAAACGCTCTAGTTTACGTAAAAGCGTGCGAAATGCATGATCGTTTCGAAAGTATTTCAAATCAAAATATCGAATTTGGAATATGGAAGTGTACATGTATCTAATCTACATATATAATACAACTGCAGAAGGTCATAAATCTGTACACCTATATAGAATATATGTATTAGATTTTTGTACACACGTACCATTATATCGATAACAAAACGCATTTCATCAGTTTTAAGAATTTTTGACTGTTTATCTGTCTGTGTGTAACGGCTGCCGGATCATTATGATTTTAGGTATATAGTCTTCGAAGTATCATAGGCTTTTCACTTATAGGTATGCCGCAATAATGCGAGAGAAGCTGCGGGCGTCCACTAGTAGTCTATTAAGTTGAGACACTGGCCGAAAGGAAATTGGAGTAGAAATAAAAAGATCGAGGTCATGGCTCAAACATTCTCATACGGAGGCTGCGAAGGTTGCACAACGTGTTTGATATGTTGCTATGGATACCTTCATATATGTATAACACACGTGTATCTTTGTGGATCTAATAGAATGACTTGCGTTATAGGTTCTGTTGGTTTATATGCAGTGAATTTGTTTGGTTTCTGCATTTGATATGGCTGTATAATAATTCAACATAGCCTCAGAATATTTATGTAGCATCACATTGAAACCGAGTTTGGTACAAGGTATGACTAATTAGAAATTGTAGATACTATTGATTAGCTTTTATTCTACTTTAAGAATTTACAATAAAAATTAAAGATAGTTCAATAAGGATTGAAATATAATTTCAACCTAAGTTTTTACAAGTGCACCTCTTTGTCAAATATTACTCACATGTCTCCAAAAACGCTACTACAAGTTATTAGTCTAAAATTACATCCTTCAGTCTCCACATGGTCTACAAAACAAGACCCATACATTATATAAACTGTGAGAATCGTCATTTCATTTGCATCAACTTTGGAAATGAGATCATCAAATTAGCATAACTAGATATAAAACAGACACAAAATATATTATACAGATAACTTTTAATGACTATAAAATAGTGAATGAACGTACTGGGTACCAAAAACAAGCGCTAATGAGCATTTAATAAATCATAAAACAGTTAGTTTTTGTGTAAATTATGATAGTGAATTTAATAAGCAATTTCGAAATGTGCTTAGGTACGTAGTAAATATGTTAGTGAGTGCATCGTAATTAATTTTAATATAACAATAATAAAAGCAACTAATTGTATATATATAATTAATGTTCTCTGTATGAATTTCATTTCCCATTAGAGAAACATATTGTAATAGCGATATATAGTATTATATTTAGAGGGATAATGCACATACCCTATACAATAAACATTGTTTCTTGTTTCTTTCTTATATACTTGTATTATGTGTGAATGTGATGCTCGCGACTTCGCTTGCATTAAGAAGTAAAACATCCCCTATTTCACCCCTTTAAGAGTGGCATTTCCAAAAATCCTTTCTTAGCGGATGCCTACATCATAACATCTACCTTCATTCCATTTTCATTTTTCAGCCCAATCCGTCCAGTGGTTTGGGCTGTGCGTTGATAGATCAATATATCAGTCAGTCCATCATTTAGTCAGTCACCTTTGAGTTTTATATATATATAGATTCTGTGCTAATACTACAAAGCTAAAATCAATAAAATTGTCTACGTTTAAATATTGTTTAAATGTAAGATAGAATTTAAGATATTTAAGAAGCTAAACAAATACAGACAGAACGTCAATAGCAAAGGTTACAAAGGGCTAAAAACAAGGCTCCAGAGGTGAAATCTAAACACCAGCTAAGTATTGTAAAAATGCAATAAGTCGCGCTTTCACCGACCACCCGTAACAATGGATCACATGCCAACACATCACAATTCTTAACCAAAATCGTGAACAAAAACACAAAAATATAAAAGTCGTGTTGCGCAACCATTCAAGTCTTGTACCTCCATTGTAAAGGTTTTGGGCTTTCGTAGTATTGTAATTCTGCGTACCGTTAGACCCACGTTCACAGATAAAAACTAGACTAGTTTTTTTTCTTTTGTGACGGCACAACAAAGGGCGAATATGATTTAGTGGTTTTCTGTTCTTCAGCGCAAAAAGGAACATCTTTTTAAACTAATTTGTTAACCCCCGCAGTGTTTTAGAAGTTTGGCCGTTTGGTGACGCTCTTTTTGTCAGTTGGACAATTTTGTGCATATTTTTAAGAAATTAAACAAAAGATGTGATTTGTGTGGGGACTACGCAATTGTTTTTTCTAAGATGATTATCTCGACGAAACAATTAACTAAGATGTGATAATTTTCTTAAATGAATGTAAAAAACTGCTTCGAATTTCAAACCGTTGTTTATTTGCAAGAGATGCTGTAGCGAACGTTTTTTTACCGGTTTGAAAATTCCCATGGGCATAGCAGAGGTAATGCCACATTAAGCTGCAAATTAAGTAATGTGTATGTGAGAATTTGAATATAAACACAATTTCCAAGCGCAAGCCGTGTGACGTCTTTTATTGTTCTACGACAGTTCTACGACTATACAAAATAATTTATTGCTATTTAATGATGCGTCGCCACGTCGTTCGAATTAGTCACGGTCGCGCTTATCGAAAACACTAACTAATTTTAGCAACCATGTTTGTCGGTTTCGACAACAGTGGCAAGTTCATGAAACAATTCATAAACAAGCGGGTAAAGCGCGTAATGCAAACCGAAAATTGAACACCGCGATTAATCAAACATTCGACGCGAAAACACTGCATTTGAATTTGTGTTCGACGTTGTTAACTTTCGAGAGTGTATTCAAAACAATTGTGGAGCGTTCGATTTACGATCGGCATTTGTTCATGCTATATTTAAATTGTTAGGCTCGGGACAAACAATTTGCGGATTGCGAGCGGAGGAGTGTTGTCGCGCCGCACTCGGCTCTGCCACCTCTAGCGTGATTTAGGAGTTTGCTGTTGGACTTAAATCATAGTAGTGTCGTCTCCGCGACCGGAATACGTATGCTTTTTGCATTTACAAAGCTTGAATGTAGCCACCGTTGCAGCGGCGGCGCGGCGGCGTCACTCGCCACGCGGCGGTGAAGAATTATGGTTTGTTTTGGTTTTGTTTCGACGTCATTTACCCTCCGCGCTCCGACCGTTAAATTATACTTACTCGGCGTTAGCAGTCAATAATTTCCATGTAATATGCACGTTGGACGATCATGAGCGTTATTAGGTAGCAGATTAATTTAGTTAATAATACAAGAACACCTTGACTTGATTTATGTTTATAGCGTGAGTAAGATTTGACCGCGAGAAACATTTATTGATAAAAGTGTAGGTGTTAAAAGAATTCGTTATTTTAGTCGCAGCGGTTTTGACGTGCGAAATGATAGTGTAACATGTTAGTTATAGTCTACGACTTACCTATGAATCACTGTCGGTATTCTAAAAGCGGTATGCACAGCTGCTTGTATCGCGTCTTAAACTACAATCACATTGAATTCATACAAAACTGACCCTGTATAATTGTAAACTACGGTGCTTTCTATTAAAAATTTACATCATATTATTTTTGTACTTTGAAAAAATATAAAATACTATCTGTCTACGAAGGATATAAGATTTTGTACTAGAAAACGAACTAAAGGTTAGAGATCACTGTGCACTGTGTCTATATAGTGGTCCAGGTAAGAGGAGGATTTGTCGAACTTATTCAGTTTCGTGTGGTTGGTCGCGCCAGGTTAGAGCGCGCTGGTGGTGGGCGGGCGAGCGGCGCCGCGGGCCATGGCGACTGACTGGGGCGGGCGGCGCGAGGCGCGCACGACACGCACTGCCGCCGGCCCGCGCCTCCGCCGCCCGCCCGCCCGCCCCGCGCGCTCTACTCAACAACACTCTTAACAACACTTGACGGGATAGCCCTATAGGTACATGTTTGTGAGGAAAAATTTATTTGGCTGCGAGGCGTAAAAAATTGCAAGCTATGATATAGGTTTAATATTTTTTCATGTATCAGTTTGAAATCAAACTTTAGTCTTTCGAAGAAAAACAGAGATTTTTTTAGAATTTTATATAATTCCGTCAATGTAGCCAGACAAAATAATAATAGTCTGCAGTAAAATGTTACGTAAAGCTAACGTATTTCAAAGATATAAAATGCCACATACACGTACATAGGTATATAAGTTACCTACTTATTTAATAATAAAAATGATTACATTTTTACTTCACCCTACAAATGAAAATATGACGTTTTAATTTACTTTTACACGTTAAACATTTTCATTAACGCATTCGTTACACCCCAAAATTCTTTGCCTTCACATACAATAACAATTATTACAAAAAATCTTGTTTTCCTCGTACTTATTTCCGTAAACAAAGTCAAATGTTGTAATAATGGTACGGTAGTGTAGTTAAGGAAATTTTAATGCATGTTTTATTTTATTTTATAATAGTTCTTTAGAATTTGATTTTAATATTTTTGACAAAAAGGTAAAGACATTAAAATAAAGAGTTTCTGAAGAAATTAACTTGAAGGTTACGAGTATATCAATCAAAGTAAATATATAACTGTTTTGACTTTGAATACTGTAATTGCCAAATTATTTTCAAGGCTGAAATCTCTCATACGTCAAAACTAGAATGAGAAAGGTAAAACTGTAATTTCTAGCCAAGCTACCCACAACTTAAGTGTTGGTTGGATTAGACTTGCCCTTATGTATAGGTCGCGCCGTGCTCCAAATTATGATTAATGGTTGCTTTAGTGCTTTGAAGTTAAGTTTAGGTATTTTTGTAAAGTGCACTTTAGCGGTAAAGAAGAATGTAAGTTCCAAATTGTTTTAGAATCAAAAAGTTATTTGGACCATTTCGATTTTGTAAGAGCGAATGCAGTAGAAATAAAGTTGGTTTATATTAGTTATTAATCTTGAATCTTCATAAACGAAATGGATGTTTCAATTATACATAAACATGACTTACGTACATACATACATATTGTTTATAAACATTTGAATTTTTTTTAAATACGTTATTTATGGATGGCAAAAAAGAACAACACCAAATTAAATCTTAGGTAAAGAATTAGTATTTGAGATACAATTTGGTATACAAGTTTAAAAAAAACTAAGACTCGACCAAGCAAATAAAACACTACTCCAATACAACCCCAGCTACTGCTAAGACCTCAGTCCAAGCTCCCTAATCGCCACCCTCTCCCTTGGTACCGTGACGACCCACAAATATCATTTTAGGTAAAACCTCCCCTCGATTGTTACAAATGCTCGACGATTTTGCATTAGTAAGAGCGTGAATGTGTAGTAGAAAGATTTTTGGAGTGCAAATTGAAAATTAATTTGTATTGTTATTCTTTTGCTTTTCTGTTGGATTTGCAATTTGTTACTTTGTTTCATTAGAGGGGTAAATTCAAGTGAATATCAATCTTGTATGCGTGTAAAATGTGAAATACATAAGCATTTTGGATTCAATAGAATAATTTAATAATTTTTGCCATCCAGCGTGGTAATGCGGCCAGTATGCTGGGCACGCTGCCCTCTGGTAGTGGGCTGGAGCACTTAGATTATAATAAGGCTTTTCTAAAGATTTTCTAAGTGCCCCTTTTTTGTAGTAGTTAGTAGTAGTAGTATGTTTAGTTTTTTTCCCTTGTTTTTATATATTATTATTGTAAATAAAGAAGTTATTTCTTCATAGAAATAAAATATAATATAATATGTAGATCCTCAGACATGACTTTTTTGACAACAGAATCCTAAGATAGTACTAAATACTTAACGATCATGCTTTAGTCTAAAAAAAACAACCCACGGTGTGACTTTGATGATCGTAAAACTGTTAGCACACGAAAACTATCAATTTTACTAAACAATCAATTGTGGTTACAATGTTTTAGAAACATAAACACAATATACGAGACCTATTCAGGCTAGGAGATGTAGTAATTTATGAAATTGTTTTACATGTGCGTTTTCTAAATTTACCTACGTATAAGAAAATATGAAAATAGTCCTATTTATATATATGTATGTACATAAAAGCTATTTCTAACTAAACACTCAAGAGAAAGCAAACGGTCATTCCAAGAATTTGAAATTCAAAAAGCGCTACCTGAATTAAACACACGGTCAACTTTTTGATAGCACGTTATTAAAGCAACAAATGGCTAATATATGATCTACAACCATATATTATTAGTATTTCTGAGCCACAACATTAGAAATAACAGAATATAATAGTCATAGAAAGGCCAAATTTCTGTTGGCGAGTCGCTCACAAAATCGCGACACACTTTTTAATTTATTTCGTCCACAAAAAGCTTTTTGCTGTTTTATTTTCATTTCAACGGAGACTTGCGCTGTAGCGGGATCTCTATTTTTATTTATTCGACTCCGCTTTTTTCTTTTTTTTTCAATTTCGCTCGATCGACGCGGGGCCGGGCGGAACGTAGACTGATCTCATTTTAAATTGAACTAGTGGTTTCTCGTGGATTTGTTCACGTATTTTACTAAACAAAATTGAGATATAATAAATTTAAGGACCTAACCCCATTTTTAACTTTAAAAAAGTTACAAGTAATCGTTTCCTAACGAACTAAAGACATACAAACAGATCAACACACACACATTCACCAAGTATGATAAAGTTTTGTAAATCGAATTCGTCTCTTCATTATTCCTCAGTATTTCTACGAACTCTAATTGGTTTTGTGTATGCATGATGCCATTGTGTTTGAAATAGTTCCGTCAAGGAGAATTATGGTGGTGTGTGATCGATAAGGTAGCGTGATGGTATCGGTAAGTAGTTGAAGCTTTTTGCAAATTAAGCTTTTTCCTTCCGTGTCGGCTGTGGCCTACTTAGATTATGCTCGATTAGAATGATTGCGTATCATAAAAAGCGAGTGTGGCTCAGCGGTTCCAGTGTCTGCTTTTCATCCAGACGCACCCTGGTTCGAATCCGCCCTACACCAATGACTTGTATTTTCAAGTTATGTGTGGATTTGCACTCGCTTAACGGTGAAGGAAAACATCGTGAGGAAACCGACATGTTTGAAGACCACAATATCCGAGGACATGTGTCTTCCGTGGAAGGACCTGGGCACCCACCACGATGTATCTGCCCAAGAAAACTCCCCTAACGAATTAATTCTGCGGGGGAGTCACGACCCTCAGTCATGAGGAAATACGACTCAAAGAGAGAGAGAGTATCATAATATAAGTATACCTGTTTATGTAAATTTGATTAAAAGAAAGAAAGAAAATATATTGAGACACACACAAAACTTTAACCTATTTACTTACTAAACTTACATGCTAAGAATGTGATGTCTCAATACAGCCGCAACTCAGCCTAATGCTGATGGCACAGGGCCACCAGCGCTGATATTCTGTTGCGGCTGGCATGATATTATCTAAGAGGCCTAAAAAAGAAGCATGTTCATTTATGTACACAGAAGACGATCAACAAGGGCTTAAGATAATGATATTATTTAAAAACAACGATAAATAAGTACTAAGCCACATAGTGTTTTTTTCTTTCAATGCCAAAAATAGTGAATAAATTGAAGTTTAAAATCATACGTGCCTTATATAAAGTATGTAGTTTAAAAACAAAATTAACTTTGTTATGAAACTTTCCTGAAAGCGACTATAAAATTAACTGAAATAAAAATAAAACTCTTCAAAAACCTTACTGTAAGTAAGTAAGTTTGTATGTATGAGAGTGGCCAACTCTAGTGTCAGTGTTTTCATACCGCTAAAGGGCCTCTGACATGGCTTAACGACTGACGTGTATGACGAACGAACGGACCTACCACCTTACTGAGAAAGATTTGTTATTTATTATAATTCGTTATTGCCTTATTTGTGTAATCCAAATGAAGTTCATTAAGCGTTAATTCTGTTAAACATGTGGACATAAACGTTGCGAGCAATCAAGCGACGCCTGCATTTTGCATACGGACATGTCATGGCGTCTGCTACATGGCAGGCGTATTACCATGGCTTGTTGCTATGGGAAATTAATCAGATGATACAATGGGAAATTAGCACGAGATAGCATAGACTTGTTAGTTTTTCGTATAATTTCAAAACATGCTTGAGATCTGCTACGAGGGTAGTTGTTTAATAAAAAATGAGAATACAGAAATCTAAGTAGATAACAATTTATTAATTAATCGTATGGTATTATTAAGTAGGCTATATAGGTATATTAAGACTGCTTAGCCAGCTAGCTGGGTCAGGATAACAATATAATACATTGAAATGATCATGGATACGCACAAATATAAGATTCCATTTATGTATTATTATATATTATAATTTATTATTAAAATTATACATTTAAACATTAGATGCATAAAATTGCATCTCAAAGTTTCTAGTGCTCATTCAGGTCCTACCAAAAACCTCTTTTAACTAAAAGATGCGATATCGAATCGTTCTCGACACAAACTCGATCGAATATCGACTAAATGAATATGTATGCGGCAGGTGCTCGGAACATGATTAAATAGGTGCCGCCACCGACGATTTTTGTATCGATACAGTATCGATACTATTTTATCGATAGACGTTTTATCGATCGTACGTGCCTGATTCCTATATCGATAAAGGTTATTAGCACACTGTTACAGGAAAAAGGAAAAGTGTCGTCGGAATAATGATTGGACAATCGGTGGTATAGAAAGGGAAAGTTTAAGAGTTTGTGACGGTTTTTGTTAAAATTTGGAGAAAAATAAACACATATTTTACAATCTTTTAGTATGAACATTTTATTTTAAACTTTTTTTGCTGTACAACTTATTGAATAAACTTGATTGTAAGTCAATACAACATAAGTTTATCGGCAAGGAACAAGTATGTAAGTAATAACTTTGACAAGGTGGTTATTAGTAACCAATGTGCGGTGCTTAAACTTAATGATCATTAATTAGTATCATTGGTCTCTAAACACTTCAATAACAATGTCTTTATGACTGCAAAAAGTGAAAACGGACTGTCTTACACAAAAAAAACTTAACGAATGATTTCAGAACAGACATAGCATATCCTATAGCCCTTATGACTGTATAATAAGGTTTATAACTGTGCGAAGTGAAATTGGATAGCGTAAAAATGAATTACTTTTTTAAGTAAGAGAGAAGTATTTTATGGGTTCATTTTGTATGAACTAACCGTTTGGTTAAATCATTAAAGCCTATTGCGATGGTAAGTACGTAGTTACAAATGTTATTAGTTGTTAGTTGCTTCATTATTTTCTATGGGGATTCCTTTACAGGCCGTTAAATAGCCGATGAAGTTGATCATAAATCGGTAAATAAGTTATAAAGGTCGACAGAAAGTAATCTATGACTTTAACAGTGTTTTTCTTTGTAAATTAGCAGTAATTCTTGGTAATGTAGCTTTATAAAATACAAATTAAACATAATGAACAATAAGTAGTATGACTGGCCTGTTAGCTTATTTGGTAGTGGCTCTGCCTTCTAATCGAGAGGTCGTGGGTTCGATTTCCGCATGACACAAGTATTTATGTACTTTAAGAAATTATAATTACTTGTGTTGAGTCTGGTCGTTTGTATGTATAATAAGTCTGTATTTATTAAAGAAAAGTATATAAATATTATAACCGTTATCTAGTACCCACGACACAAGCGTTTGCATAGTGTGGGGCTAGATGGCGCTGTGTGCAATGTCCCGGAATATTTATTTATTATTTATTAGTAGTTAACTATGAATGACTACGCAAAGCTCTTACAATACGACAAAAATGACATGAAGATACAATATCGACTGCTTTGAACTTAAAAAAGCAAACGAACAAATGACGTCACAGTCCAAAGAATAAACAAATCAATACCAGAAGCCCCAAACCAACCAGACTTCATCGATCGATGCTTGTTTTCTTAACCCGTAACATGCGGGTACCAGTTTAAATGTATTTATGTATCAGTTTTACACAGACTAATTACATCGGTGAGTCAACTTAATGTTGCGATAAGTGGCCGCATAAAAACCTGGGGCCTAATTCTGTAAGGCCATTTCTCTATCGTAACACGGCAAGACACGTTAAAGGCGTGTTACGCGCGTTTATGGTATTCGCTATGCCAATATCAGATTCCGTAACCACAGTGACGTAAGGAATTGAACTGTCAACTTATCTTGCGCTGCGAGGGCACGTAACATGCCAAGACACGGTATTACCCATAGTAACTACTTAGTATTCTGTGTCTGTGTAAACAATAAGTTTCAATCTCCGAATAAAATTTGTGCTACTAAACATTTATTGAGGATAAAATTGTCTAAAAACCTGTTTTACAATAGAAAACACCTAAAAAATCGAAGCATTTTCGAAAACAACAAGCCGACCGGCAAACGGCGAATTACTACGCAACAAAAAGATGAACGGACAAAACCTGTTGAAAACAATAAAGCAACCTGTGAAGTGACAAATATCCATCTGAAAATAGTGTTTTTTGTGCCTCCTTCCGTGAAAATAGTGTGAAAAGGCCAGAAAAAACAAAAAAATATGTACATAACAAACCCATACATAACCTCAAATACTAGCTGCAATCATCAAATAAATTTATGGAAGAAGTGTTATGTATTGTAAAATCTCCACACAACCTCCTCCAGTATGGCCGGCCGCCATGGAGGAAAGCATGCCACACCAACAAAGAAACAAACAGAATATACTTGTGCACATATAATGTAAGTTCACTTGCAACAACCAGCCGAATGATACAAAAACATGCCAACATTCCATGGTAAGAAGTACATATAACAAAAATCAAGCTCAAATACAGAATAAGATGTTCAGATAAGAGAAAGAAAACAAAAAAATTGTGGATGCTTTACAACATGGACTAAAGCAGAAATAGAAATGGGCCGGGCACCTTGCATGGTTACCAAATAAAAGATGGACAAAAAGAGCAAGTATCTGGAAAGGAGCACTAGGAAAACAAGGAAGACCTGAAAACAGGTAGAACAAAGATATAGAAAAAGTTGCACCGAACTGGAGGCAAGGTGGAATAGGCTGGAAGAGGCCTTTACCTAGAAGGAGTCATATAACTTATGTAAATAAAATAAAATGTCAAGTAATTTGACTTAATACCTATTAAGTAACCAGAAATGTTATAATAGAGATATAGTAGTTAAATAATGTTACATGTATTATAAGGTTTTAAGAATAACAAGGCTTTTTATTTCAATTCCTTTATTAGCATAAATGTAGGTATTTACATTTGCCCTGTTTAGAGGGGAATTAGGGTGTAGCTAAAATTAAAACTAAATATTCTAAAATCTATAACTTAATATAAAATTTAAAATCTTAATATTTATTATCTCGAATTGTGTGGCCTGTGGTTAACTAATCCTAATAAATAAGTAAGTATCCTATCCTACTTCAATTGTAAGTTTATTCATATTCAACATAATATGACATTTTTTAATCTTATATGTGGTATAAGAAAGCGATTAGTGATTCATTGTGAATGGTGTTGTTAAATGTATGATCATTCAATTTGGACCCATCACCTAGCTGTTGCAAGCCCAGCCCAGTCAGCCGTCAAAAGGTGGCTCCGGCCCAGCAGGGCTATTAGGCCGAATACCTGAAAAACCATAGCGATATGGCTTCAGGTCTCGGCCAATCCCTGCAAGGGCGGGTGGCCCTTTGAACGGGGTTGGGCTATTTTATTATCAGTTTGTCTTTATGGGTAGTGGGTACTATTAGCTTCAAAGCTCTTTGATTACTTTGTCTTGTATTTGTGTCTATCAAATAATATTTTTACAATTCCTATTATGTACCTGAAAGGTAATTTGAGCCCTATTAACACTAATTATCTTAATCAAGGCACTGAAGGGACTAAAACAGAATATTATTACAATACAATATAACTTTATTATGCACACCAAAAATAAATTACAATATGAGATGCTTAAACTATAAAAGAATGCACAAGTGGGCGGCCTTATCACCTTGAGTGATCTCTTCCAGGCATCTCTTCTATATTATTGTTGCTTAAATAGATTTTTATTATACACTCATCAATAAGCCTCATCGAGACTGTTCTCTAATGAGGGCTCCAGGGCACGCTGAACCTGGGAAGTCACCTCGAGTCGCTCTGGCCGGCGGCGTTCCAGTGACGGTCGGCGTTGCTCGACGTGGTGATGCTGGTGGTGAAATGCCTGCCGTGGCAGCGCTTTTCTACAGCACCGGGACGACATGCGGTGGTTCCTGAAGGTGGTGCAGGCGCGTCGACCTCCCATTCAGGAGCACCAGCACCACGACCGGCGCACGAAACCTCATGCACGAGAGGGAGCGGCTATTGCTTCGCCAGTCAAATTATCCTTCTGCGTAAAATACTATCCATTCTGCAAAACACTCACGCGAAGATAAATACAGGAAAAATATTTACAGATATTTAATTTAATATTTACAAAACAAATTCTACAATTTGACACTGACAATACGAGTAAATTGTTCGTTGAAAAATCATAGTTCAGAGGTTTTATTTTAGTAAGCAAAAGTGATTTTGTAGCTTTTTATTAGAATTTTTGTAATCAATCAAGAAATTGTGTATTATTTTATGGTTTTCTCGACCTAATTAACTTTTAATTAATAAATAAACGCTCACATCAAAAACCGCAATTTATAGAAAAAACCGGAAAGAAGATTTTTGGACGAACACGTGTAATTGTAACGTGTCATAGACAACCTATCGTATGGCATGCAGAATACCATTTAACCGTGTCTTACCGTGCCACGATACGATACAAGTTACGATGTCGTGTGACGTCACGCGTTTATGGCAAGACAAGCCTGGGCCTTACAGAATCAGGGCCCTGAGTGATAATGTCAGGTTCATTTAGTGTCAAGATGAAATTGCGCCACACAAGGCGAATTGTCAACTTATAATTACTTTGTTTGCATCAAAAATATGTATCAGTATTGATATTTTTTTTATCAAACTTACTTACGTCAATTGAATGTTGAAATGTTTTAAAAAATGTACAGGTCTGTGTGGAAAATGGTACGACAGTTAATATGAAACTAGACCAGGTAACATGGCCAAAGTCACAGTTGTTACGAATACATTCCGAATCCCGCGCGGCGAACCATAAATTTGCATTAATTATTTTAATCCGATGAGTATCTCGCGCTAACGCTCGCATTGATCTTGACGCTGATATTTAAGAAATTAACGTCTATGATTCCTCTACTCTATGATTTAATTTCAAATTTGGATCCGTAACCACGGAGTACGGCGCAACGAAACGAAACAAAATTCTTGCCGAAATGTTTAAAATTTCAAATGCAGTTTTTTCTTTTTTTAATTGTAAGTTATGTGCAAGGTGACATGTTATTCGGCCTATTTAAGATTTTTCGTTGGAGATTGCTTAAATAGACTTGGATTTATGGACGGCCAGAGTGCTATTTCCGTAGGACGAGCTGCGTTGAAGATTTATTTGAATTTGAAACATGTTTCAGAACAGGCGAAGGGAAATTTAATTGGATTATGAACTTATTGTTAAGTGGATTGGAACGGATATTTGGAGTAAGATTTACTTTGTTCTTGAGAGGTTGCTGTGAGGTCATTCACTTAACAAATTGCGATATCCATTTGCGTAGATTGTTCTAGAAGGTAATCAGTTTAATTAGAGCTAAGAACTTTAATAATTAAACTAAACTTCTTTTTTTTTCATAAGTACTTAGGACTAGATGTTTGTAAGTCAAGTGGTAGTCTTATAGAACAAACGAGTTTTAAATGTCACTTTAGCATTTAATCCAAGGCATGAGCTAACTTTCTAGATTTTTCTTTTCATTTTATTCCCACCTTGCCTTACCTTTACATACAGCTAGGTATAAATATGTCTAGTAGGTATACTTTGGAAAGGCCAGACGTAAATCTTTTGTTCTTTTTGTTCGGGAAAAGTGCAAGGGAGCGAAAACTAACAGGAAAAGAGAGTTCTTTTCCGGTAACACTAGCGGTAGATAACTAATTGTTTTTGGGTTTCGAATTCGTTTAGTTTCAGTTTACTTACAAAACTGGCATTATGGGTAGGTATAGAAAGATTTATGTCTATTTTTATATATATCCTTTTTGTATAAAGTTTATGAACAACTATAAAAGTAATACCTTGAATCTTGATAAATTTTATTGACACAATAAATGCTATATATGTATATAAATAATATTAAAAAAATAAAGCATCATTTTATTTTGTCCTAGACAACAAAAAAAAAACAATTAATTAGTGTGATCACACATTATTGTATTTCTTAATCCAACAGCTTAACCTCTCGAGAAAAGAAAAATATAAATAAAAAACTGCTCCTAAAATAATAGAGACAAAGCTTAAACTTCGCTCAGACCGGAATAAATTTTTGTCGTACCGCATAAAGCTTTCAACGCAACATTCAGAGAACCCAAAACCAATCGACATACAACAGCGATGGACTGGACTGAGCGCATCACTTTGTATAACACGCGCAGATAGAGAATAGATCTGAAAATGGCGGCGGGTACGCATGGTACGGTTGGCAAACAAGTTCTCAAACTTCGATTTTTATTATATATATATATATATATACGCTACGCTACGCGCTATACTTTAACGGATGATAACGCTCCAAGTTCTTCTCTTCGTCAAAGTATTTTATAACGTTGTAAACAATCTCACGTGCATCACTGTGAAGAATCTTTCCACGTTTTCGTGAAGCCATTGTCAATCAATCACAAAATGTCAACGTTCGTAACAAAAACTTAACGTAAATAAATAACAATCAAACGTAACGCAAACAAATAACAATCAAACTCAACAAAAACAACAATGAATATCAACGAAAACAACAAAATAACGAAACGAATTTAACGATAACTCGGAGTGCGTCAAGTAGCGTGGAAAGCGAATCCTGACTGACTATTTTTTTGTAGCGCGTACTTCACTGTGTGAGTATAGACAGATATAGAGAGTGAGCGAGAACGCATGCGAGCGGACGCCATTTTCAGATCTATTCTCTATCTGCGCGTGTTATAAGCGTATCTCATGTCATATGAACTCTTAGATGTAGACATACTGAGCGAGCCGTGAGCTACAACAAAGAACAAATTGAATTCGGTACCCATCTTTCGATACTGTTAATCAGAAGTGCCGTTGTGGAATGAAACTTATTTCTTCAACACGTTGGAAGTACAGCTAAACTTAAGACACTCTACAGATTGTTGATTCCTTCGATCGACAATCGATAGGTCTTCAAATGTAGAGTTACATATAGTTAGGATAACTTCTAAGTAAGCGTGTTACACCCTAAATGACCCTAAACTATTGTAACATCAAGCAGGCTGTAGTCAATCTCGAATCTGTACCTACCTAAATAAAATCAATTATAAAAAAAACAGAGAACTTTGTTTACAAGGACTGCCTTTTATTGTACTATGTCTATTCCAAACCCCGGTATCCACAAGATCCGACTTTAGACGGAAAGTGACGTAAATCACGGAGTTTAGAAAAAAACCGTCGAAATAAAGAGCTCACGTGAACTCGTGAAAGTTCCAAAATATCAGTGAATATAATTATGGAACACCCGCTGATTTCCGGACGAGGGCACTACTATTTGTTTTATTTAAAAAATATTCATATATTTCAGTCAAGTTAAATTTGAATATTGAAAGTACATAGGTGTTTTAGATAAGTACGATTGGAAATAGCTATGGATTTGTCGCTATAGGAAAATGCATGTTACATGAGCCAGTTTTCAGGAATATTACTGTACAATCTGTAGAGCAGTGCATAAAAATGTAGATAGAATAAATATGTACCTACATAAAATAACGTAAGTACAAGTTGTAAGTGACTTCGGCTAAAGTCATATTTTTTTTTATTTTAACTTTAACAGGTTTGCTATGGTTTGCTATGCTTAGGCTATGGCCTAAGATGGAGCGTGCTTACCCGATAAGAACCGATTCACTCTCGCTTTGAAGATCGCTGGATTATAGTGCGTGGGGAACAGAGAAACAAAACAAAGAGAAACAGAGGATTGAAACAAATTAAACTTGCGTATGTGTAGAATGAATTTCGATCGAGAACCAATAGTTCCAAAAGTGAGGGTCTTTACATAGTTATAAATAAAAGATAACTCGTAAGTCCTACTCGGAATCTTCTGCGTGAATTGCAAATACCAACTGTCTAAAGTACAAACTTGAACGTTTAAACGAAAAAGTTTGTTTAAACGCTCTTTTTAAACAATACAAATACTTGAAGTTTTTGCTTAAGTAAATAAAAGTGTGCCTACAGCTATTAAGAAATTAAAAATGTACATGAAAATGTAGCGAAAGAGCATTGTTCGGATAAAAGGTTGATGATGTTGGTATTTTTTTAAATATATTCCGTAAGCTTATTTTTATATATATAGTTTTTTTAATAAATATAGGTAGGTATATATTATAATAATGAATAAGTATTTTATTTACATATTTTTTTCTAATTAACTATGTTTTAATTTACATATAATTGCTATTTTCAGCATATCAGGAAAGAGTTCTATACAAACCCAAAAATAAAACAAAATGTTTAGCCGAGCCTGATGATGATGATGAAAATATAACTTTACTATAAAAGCCAAGCGAAATCACGAAACGTTTATGATTGAGTTTTATTTATTTATCACCGGCCATATAGCAATCGGAATGATAATTAAAATAAGTAGGAAGCACAGACAAAGCCGGGGGTAACCGTAGGCGCGGGCATCGCCGCAACAACCATAAAATTCTTTTTATGTCTTTATAGAGTAGATGTGATGCAGAGAACAACGGTAAATATTTTTTTTCGATAATTATTTAGTATTTATAATAAAATATGGGTTTATGATTTATTTTATTACTTAGGTTGTTAGTCAATTAATTTTAATTGTAACACATTTGTCGGTCTTCAAATCGAGAATAAACCGATTTCTTCTAGGTAAGCGCGCTAGAACGTAGATTACAACGTTGCTACACATCAGATAAGTTGTAGTCAAGCGTGAGTATATTTCATGTAAAAAAAACTTAAAGATCGCTTTGATTTTTTCGGTATAGGTATTTACTATTCTGTATGTGTGGAATAGATTTAGCGATAAGGCCGCCAATTAAAACGCAAATTATATTTTATATGTTTTTTGTATTGTTTTTATGTATGTGGTGTTTTAATAAAGAATTTATCTTTCTATCTATTTTCTATTTACTCTAGTGTTTGAAAATTGTAAATGTGCAAATGATTCCCAAAAAACCGGCATTAGTTATTTATTATTTACTAATACATGGTAAATAATACGACTTAAAAATAACGCATGTTGATCGAGTCATTTTCATTATATTTTATTCATTTACTTAAAATTACCACAACAGTTTTTTTTTTTAATAAAAAAATAAACAAACATTACAAACACACATAAAACCAAGAAGGCTTTAAATGAAACTCTCTGGTGCCCGCTACTCTGCGCCTGCTCTTGTGTTGGTCTAATAAGGTTGTATCGAGTTCACAAATCACCTACACTACATACAATGACCTAATAAAATCTAGAACACCGACTAGACGATATTATTCTATGGTTATAGAGGTTGGTACTTCTGTAATAGCTTTTCTTTTTATTAAATAATAATATTTGTTAACAGCACGTTTTCACTTGTAAAATGAGTCTGAATATTCTTGTGACTCCATCTTATTTTACATATCTATATTTCGAAATAAACTCTATATTTAATTACATAATTCGATATTTTAGTGTTATAATTGTGTTTGTTTTATTTTAATCTGACGTAATAAATGTTTTTTTTTCCTTCCTATTTTTTTTTTATTAAAATCGCTTTCCTATTAAACATTTTAATCTATATGAAATTGGAAACTGCAATATAAAAGCAGACAAAAAGGTGCACTGATATCATGTTTATATATCTCTTCTTTTTTTTTCAAAACGTAGACTAAAGGCAAACTGACACCAGTAAACAAAACAACTGCAAAACGTTTCACAACTTCCAACAGATACTTCAGTTTTAAGCCATTCGCTAAAAGCTCGAGTTTTTCAAGAAAGCTTGTCCAAGGACGGCCGAGGCAATAGACTTTGGCTTCGAGACCGAAGTTAAATATCCATTTAAATCCTCGAAGCTCGGCCCCAAGGGACAGCGTTGCACTGAAAAGCGCTTTATAGGAGTTTGCACTAACGTTTCTGGTGTAATACTGTAACGGTAGGTGGGTTTATAATGTTAGGTGCATCTATATATACCTAGGTATAGGTGTATATAAAGTTTATGGATTAGGTTGTGGAAGTAAAGTTATGTATTAGAATGTGGCTTGTGTGTGTTAGAATTTGTCAAATCTATGTATATAAAATGTAATAAATCAAACTTTTAAGCATGAAATGTTTGTTGCTATTCGAAATTGTATCACATTTTTTTTACGACAGGTTTTATTGTGGTCATTTGTTTAAAGTTAAGCTTGATAACTAGTCCCGTAAAATAATGTTTCCTGATCCAATTTTGGACAAAGTATAGACGCATAATATAATATTAACATGAAAGACATTCAGCGCTTGCCTGAAATTTGTGCCGCAATTTCTTCTTTATTTTTGAATTTAGAAAACACTAAGATCAGGTGTAATAATTGACCCCTTTACATAGAGTAAAACACAACGTGAAAAATACAAACTGTTTGAACTTAGAATGTACATCGTAGAGTAATTTTCTTAGATCGCCTTTTGTTTTGCCTGTATATTTTGCAATTTTGAATTCAGAAACCAATAAATGAAATCATTTCTTTAACTACTGAGTAAACAAAAAAACTACAAATTGTTTGAACTTAGAACATACATCCTTTTGTTTGGCCTGTATCGGCAAAGAAAGCGCATCAAGCGATATCCACCTATATAATATAGCTACACTACATAGCTCGTCGACGACGGCACTAAATCAATACGAGCCATCACGCCCCTCCCCCCACCCCGAGGGGGGTCGCTTCAAGCCGCTGCTTTCCCAACAAAGGTAATGTAAGTCAGGGATGACTACATAGAGTTTGTGCAGAAAACTATTGGCGCAAATAAAATTAATCTAAAAATGTCTGATTAATATATGATAGGATTAAGAGTTGCTGTAAAAAAGTCAAATTACCTCTTGTTAAGGTAACCAGTAATCTGTGCCATTAATCATACTCGTGTGTTTTGTTCTGATCTGCTCGATGATCGATTTACACGTATCATATTATGCTTATCAGACTTTTTCACAACAAAGAGGCTCCTTCTAGTAAAAAGCTCGTACATTATGCCATAAAATAGAAAGTCGATTGACACGTATCATATGTTTATCGGAATTTTTCACCTCAATGAGTAGTCTACTAGATAAAAGCTCGCCGTTTCCCGCCGAAAGCAGCCACCACCCTTAAAAAGCTCGCGAGCTGAGCTTCTACTTCTGTTCGGCTTTGTGGAGGTGTAGCGCGCCCGGGACCACTTGGGATTTGTTTCTGCCCCAATTGACAGTTCTAAATTTGAAATTACCTTTTTAGATGCTTTTCTGTTTTTTTGGATAGCATAAAGAATTGAAATAGTTTGGGCTTCAAAAAGTTACAACCGCTTACAAGAACATGAACTGTGGATATTACCATTTTTACTTTTCATTATTAAGGGTATACGAAACATTTTACTCGGTTGTTATGTATGTAAAATGATAATAACGCGAAATTAAAAAAAATGGTACACGGGTGTAACGATGGCAAATTTATGAGTAACTTAATCCTTAGACAATGACTTCTCTTGGTCATTTAAATTAATAGAACCGAATTAGTAATATATAAAGTAATGTTTTCCGATAAATTAAATACATGTTTAAATTAACGTAGAACATAATTTACAAAGCATTTCCATTAAAAAAAACTTATAATTTGCATGTCCAACTTCCATAAGTACTCGTATGTCTTGATAAATGATCAAAAATACTCTTAGGTTCCAAGAATGACCTTTGGAGGTGAAATAATAAAGAAGATATTATATTTTTCCTAAAATATCTGAAGTTTTTCGGCGCTCCTGAACACTTTGTATAATGTGGGTTCCGCCCTTTCCGCTTTTTGCCGTCGATATGCCAACTTTTCAACAAATTTAAACTGCAAAAGTACTAACACCGCTCAGTCGCAGTATAATTATCAGTAAATGCTCCGCTAAGCGACTATATAAATCAAACATGCGCCGCTATTGTTCGACTCCTGCAGATTGATAACACTATGCCCAAGTGTAAACGAGACGGATAGACATTCGACGCTTTCGATTCATAAGTGATTATATATGCAAAAATGTTAGATCAATCACCGTTGGGTTATCTGACGATGCACTGTTGGAGTCATAAATAAATAATTTTATGTGTTAATTTATGTTACAATCAAATATCTTAATTACATCATAAACTGATATATATGTAATTGAGTTAAATTAATATCAAGTTTTCAGATAATTATAAATTATTGGCTGTATAAAGTGAAGCAGATCATAAAGTATTCTTAATAATATAAGGTTATTAACAGCTATTTCGGAATAACCTCACTTTTATAAACTGTCATTTTCAGTATTTTCATGACACATCAAATATCTTTCGCGTTCGTGTAAAATAATTATGTGTATAACCATTTCACCATCGCTCAAGTAGAGGTACGGCAAGGAGGCACCGGTATACAGTGTTCCAAAGATTCGCACCAAGCGTTTTGTTTTGACTTTCATCGTGCGAACAGCCAAACTGTGGAACTTCTTGCCCGAATCTCTATTCCCCTTGAACTATAATTTGTCGGTCTTCAAGTCGAGAGTAAGCCGATTTCTTCTAAGCAAGCGCGCTAGATCGTAGATTATAACGTTGCTTAACATCAGGCAAGTTGCAGTAAAGCGTGAACCAATTTCATGTAAAAAAATGACAAAATAAAACTTATTTTCATCAAACCTCCTTATATCAAACTTCTGAATTGTCTGCAACTTCAGCATATACTGCACTTACAGCAGAGACTATCAAAAGTTTTTGCGCGTTACCAGCTCAGTTAGAAAGCGATTTTACTTCTATTTTCATAGCGTTTAAACCCTCCACGATGTTGTTGCATTTACGGACCATTTACTCTGTGAACTTTATTTAGATTTAAAGTTTTTAAAATATTTTTATTTTAGAATGTGTGGTTTACCAACCATTTGAACTTGGATAGTTGATGATGGTATAGTTTTTATATTTACCTGAAACAAAAACAAAAGTTTGTTAGTTAAAATGTAGTAGGTACATTATGTATTAAAATAATCATGGAAAAAGGCTATTTTTTATATTAAAAAGTAGGGTCTCAGAAGAGACATTTAGTAGTACACTACTCCTGTGCTTGGATCTCTCACAAATGCCTTCATTTACATAATACTAAATACTTAAATAAAACCTTATATTCATAAAAAAACCCTACCTAACAACATAAAAAAACTAAGTTATTTACTAGAAAAATGCCAAAAATTACATTACACTAAATAATTAGTACCTTATTTTCATAAGTATCCCCTTACATCATTCTAACAACATAAAAACAAACTTATCTAGGTATGTGAAAATTTTCGTAGCTAAATGTAACAGAACAGTGTAAATGAAAACTATTCAAATTTGGAACTGGCCAAAATTCCGCGACAGGCAATAATGAATAAGCGCACGACAAATATAATAAATCTTCGAGAGACGCGCGGAGCGGGGGCGACTTCCTCTTTCGATATTTGAATTTAATTTAGCGTTGGCATTGTTCTTTTTGTGAATTTGGAAAAAGTATCGCTTTTCATTTGTTTTCATTGACCTTTTGATTTTGATTTGATAGATATACCTAAGTTTTATTTCTATTCGATGAGATTTGTAATAAGTCAATTAATTATTTTTTACAAAAACGCTTTATTTACAATGATAATACATAAAAACAAGGGAAGAAAAACTAAACATACCACTTCTAACTACAAAATAAAAAGGGGCAGGGGGGCACTTAAAAAATCTTTAGAAAAGTCTAAAGTCTCAGTGTTTTAGCCCACTGCCAGAAGGTAGCGTGCCCAGCATACTGGCCACATTACCACGCTGGATGATACGTTCAGCCCAAAAATGGCCAGCATTTTGGTCACGCGTCGCGTCAACTAAGCGCTCCGAAATGTTTTGGAAAAATAAAAAATAATTATATTATTTTGTACAATCAGCAAGTTTAGTTTCATTAGTAAACAAAATCTAAATGCCGATGTTTTTGTATTTTGAAACAGAAACTGAAAATTTATTTAAAAAGACTAGTTTTTGACAACTAACATTTCTGTACGCTTAGTAATAACATAGTGTTTCTAATATCTATATATGTAGGTATCTAAGTAGGTGTCTATATCACTAAAGTAGGCAACCTTTAGTAAGCGATCGTGTTTCGCGTGTTTACATGCAGGTTTATCTACTGGCTTAACTCACGGTCTGAAAGTTAAGGCTTATGTACATAAAAGGATTAACTTTGTGAGCTTAACCAATTTAGTTAGCTTATAGTTATGTTTTCAAAATGTATTAGCACATAATGTATACATTCCTATAAAGTACATAAACTGTTATGCATGTGATGGAAAAAGCTGTGGTCGCAAATTAAGTTGTTGGATTTGGTGTTCCAATGTTGAAGTGTCTGTTTAAAAAGTGTAAAAATATGCTTTTGTAATTATTGAGGAGATACCTGCTAACGAAAACTCTTCTAATTTTAAAGTATAGTAGTTTATGTTCTTAGTGAAAGCAGCTTTATTTTCAGTACGATGATAATCAGATCCCGCAGTCAACATCTACATTGTATACCTGTGTAGTGTGTATTTTACCCAAAAGGTAACAAACTTGCATGTAGGTTCCACGAAGCAAAAAGTGCAATTATGAAAAAAAAAACTAAAGAGATCAATTATTCTAGTTTTTTTACAAACATTTGCAATTATTCCAGTTTTTTTTCAATGTTGTTAGAAAAGTTATTAAAAATATAAGTGAGAAAAAAAACATTTGACATGCTTTTTGGGTTCGAACTCTCTTTCTTCTTCTTCTTATCGAATGTGAGTGGCCAACTCTGGTGTCCAGAGTATATCAAGCCGCCCTAAGAAAAAAAAATACATTTATTGGGACACGAAACAAGAGATACAGAATATAAGATATAAACAAGTAGGTACACACGTTTCATGTCATAATCCGGCCCCAACTCAGCATGTGCTGGATGCAAGCATCCAACGCTGGTCTTCCGTTGGAACCGGCAGGTGACGTCACGAACGTGACGAAAAGTACCTATATATATATAATAAAGAGTGATTTGAACACAATAACAAACTAAGGGCCTCTGACATAGCTTAACGACTGCCGTACTATGACAAACAATAAAATTGGCACTCGTGTATAACTTAGAAAACTTAGAGCAATATAAAAACATGCATACAAGGTGTCTGTCTGTTTTACCAATGTCAAACCGTCAAATTACTTATAGAAGGAAGAAAATTGGTTTTAATGTTCAGCGTTTATAGTTCTGAGACTAAATATTTATATCAATCAATCAAAACAGTATTATTGTACATCAGAAAACAAAATTACAATAATATACAGAAACATTACTTAGCATAAGCACATTGGGCGGCCTTATCGCGCAGGGCAATCTCTTCCAGGTATCTCTTCTTCTATATATTGTTGTTCATAGGATTCCAAAAAAATCTTACGAAAACCTCTACAGCATCGTTATAATCTTGGCCATCCTACACGACTAGTGTGGTAAGATAGCTCCAAATCGTGACTCACCAGCACAGGCATGTTATAATTAAGTTAGATTACACGCCGGATTAGCCGCGCCCTGGTAATGATACCGGGAGTAGGGAGGGATTCCTTAAAAACTGTTATGTGTGTTGGTAGTTGATTGAGATTATATTTGTCAGTAATTGTTGGTAAGTATGTAAGTTAGATTATATCTAGCTACAGCAGAAACCTTAAACATAGCTTTTGCGACGAATTAAATATGAAGGATTTAAAAAAAATGTTATTAGGAATTTATTGTTTTAGAAAATAGAAGCAAAATGTAACTTAATTGTGTATTTTTTTTTTCAATTTGAGTATTGGGTATGTTATGATGCTCATAAGAATTTTTAACCCTCATGAACTTATAATTTATTCTAAGTTTCTATTTAAAAATATGATTTGTTTTTGAAACAATTAGCTAAATTTAACTTAATGAGCCATTTTGTTTTATTTATAATTTATGTATTAACGATCATAAGATTCTTAAATCAAATAAACTTAAAATGTATTCTAGGCTTTTATATCAAAATTCAACAAAACTAAGTAAGTAACTTACTAAGTCGTGCGCGCATAACACTTAACAATATGAACGTCCCAAAACCGTCTCATCCAAAATGGTTCTCTCATCTAGTGACGTCACTCGAGACGAGACCGCAGTGATGGGGTGACACACACGCTGTTATTATTAGTTTTTTGTCCCCTCCCTACTCGCCCCTCCGTTGAAATTCGGCCGCCATTTCTTGCAGCGCTTTTTGTACGCTTTTTCGGTATTTCGGTAGATTGTCGACGCTTTTTGTAGTGTAACACTGACTCTCGAAAAGTAATGAAGTTATTTTAAAAGCTTATGAGTATGTAAGTTGTGAATATGTTATATTTAATCGTGTGACGAAACAGCAATTTCTTTAATTGTACAAGTAACGATGAAATTCCCGTGTTTTGGGTGGGCCCTCGTCTTCTACTTAATGGGTTTTTACTTATAAACATTTTGCCTAATGGTAAGCGATAATGTCAGAGTTTACAAGGTAAGAAAATCTCTTGCTATATCAATTTTTCTCCGAAGGTGCATTATATCATATCTACACAAGTAAGTACATATATTAATATTAGTAATACAATTCAGCACTAAGATCCCGAATAAACATCGCAGGCTGCAAGTTGTAAAAAAATAAATCTTACCTACTAAGCTCGAATGTGCCGGTCAACCGTCACCACACAATAAATTAAACACTGAATAATTATTCACTCAATCATCTCAGATCATATCGCTCACACCTTGTAAAGTCGTAAACGTAAAATATCTCTACAAATTGTGGAAATCTCGGGTTATCGACCGCGTTACATAATTTATTGTTTATTTACCACCCATCCGTTTTTATGACCATTCTTAAACACCGCAATACGAACGTCCGACGAATTTTAATAGCATTTTGCAACAAAATTGCAATCGGCGAGACGCGAACGAAGACTGAACTCAGATTCGTAAATTTCAAGGTAGCAAGGACCTTGGAAACGTTTTGTTTATAAACAAAGGGTGTTATGCAAGGTTGTAAAGAAGGTAGTTTAAGTTGCATTTTACGGCCGCATTTATGGAGGATGAGATAAAGCACTTGTTTTGGGTCGTAAATAAGACTGCAACAGGTAAATGGGAACGGGAGTCCACGATCACGGGACACTTTCACTTTTGATTTGTATCTGAGTGAATTGATCTTTTTTGGGACCATGTTATCGTTCAAGGACGCTTAAATTTGTAATGTAAGAATTTATATTAAATGTAGGTATATTTTATACGTTTTTTTTTAAATATCAGGCATATAACAACATGTCGTTGTCCCAAAATTATATTTTGATCTTTTATGTAGATAAAACTATAACTATGCATTTTTAAAATATGTTTTAACTCAAATAACAAAAATAGTTTACTTGTACCACAACAAGCCAAGCTATCAATGCTGTAAAACACCTAGTCTACCATTATACTTGCGTCTTATCCCTGCCAGATTGGTTGCCTGGAAGAGATCGCTTTTAGCGATAAGGTCACCAGTTAAGACACTAGGCTTAAGTTTTAATATTATTTTTGTAAATTTCTGTATTGTGCTGGTGTTTTAATAAAGTGTATATCTATCTATCTATCTATCTGTATGATCAAACTAGACTGACCTCCAACAATATCTAATCTACCCAAACTTCAATACCAGCTTTTACGTGCCCCAATTCTAACATCAGTGGGTATCACGTAAGTATACCATCATTACGTTTTTGCTATTCAAAACTAAATTATTCACGAAACCATAGACTAGGTACTCTGTTTCCATACAATATGTGCATAGACAGAATAAGGTAAAGACTCCTAACTACGAGTACCTACGCGTATTACGCAGTTCTGTCGAACAGCGGCGTACGTAGTCTAATCAACGTCCAGTTTAAATCCTATTTTTGATCTAATACATCATGGGTATTTTTGGAATTTTGACTAATTTAGAGGTCTTATTTTTGTTTAAGACTAAACCACAACATTGGACAAGAACATTTCTACGTTTACAGATATTTCGTGCATATATGTATTTTTATAATATTAAAAAGTATATATTTTTACACACCAAACAAACAAAAAGTGACAAAAAATATATTTGCATTTCGATATAAAAAAATGATGTTGAATTTAGAATGTACTATCCTCAAATCAAATGGAAGCCTAGAGTATCCAAGTCCTTCCATAGGTTTTCTACTTATTTTCAATATTCGGACAAAACGTTTGTTGTAGGGCAAAACCAGCTGTAGATGGTAATGATGACTAATGAGGCTTCTACAAGAAGTAATGTTGTTTTTTTGGAGGCACGCCATGGGCGATTCCGGCCGCGCCCTCTACAAGGATATAATATTTATGAGGGGTACATTTTCACTCTATAATTACCATCGATCGATTCCATGGCTCGGTTCACTACGCCCAAAAATGTAACACTAGTTGCATCACTTAACTTTACTTGCGGACAACTGTACTCACACTTTTTTATCTATTTTTTTTTAACTTTATCGGGTTTGCACTTGGTTATAGTTTACTTGACAAGCAAAGGCTATGGCCTAAGATGGCTTACCAGATAAAAACCGATTTATTCTCGCTTTGAAGATCGCTGCGTGGGGAACAGAGTGTCAGGCATGCATGGAAAAATAAGTATTTTAATTTTGTATACTTACCACCGATTTTAAGTTGGAATGAGTTTCAAATTCTGGTCACAAAACGACTTTTAAGTTTAATGTTAACTTTAAAAAGTAAAGTTGGTACTAAAAGTATTTGCTGAAATCATTGTCATACAAGACACAATTCAATTTCAAATTTACAAAAAAAAAACTTACAAAGGGCTTAAGAAACTAGGAACTATCAAAAATAATTAACCAAAACATTTGACACCCCATTAGTAGCTCATTATTTTACAAATTGGCGTTTTAATACTTCATTATAATTAATTTACCTCGTTATGGCCGCTAAGTGTTTTATTTTGCAAATTTTATTTATTTATTTATTTATTTATTTATTTATTTATTGTTCACTTGCCCACAGCACTTACAGTTTCCCAAAGCGTGCTGTGGGCCAACCTTAAAAAAATATACTTATATTAAAATTAATCCCTATACCTAGACTTATAGTAAATTTTCCTATTATTACAAATAAATATACTACAACATTGTAATATAAATTTAAATTTCGAATGGAATATATCAAGATCTGGCATCTGTGCAAGCATGTCGTTAAGCAGACTGACAGCATGTGTTGTGGGAGCGTACCGCGCCGTGGCGGTGCGCACCACCCCGCACGGCATAGCCAGCGGGCGGCGCGGGCAGCATGCGCGCGCCGCACGCGCTCCCGCCGCCAGCGACAACCGGGATAGAACACTAGGATCGTCGATGGATCCGCGCAAGAGCTGGAAGTAATGCGATAGCAAACTGCATTTTCGCCTTACTTCCAACGCATACATACCTACCATACCATAGACGAAGAGAGACGGATACAGAAAAGGGTAGAAGCCGTATAACTTTTTGTACAAATATCTAGCAAACTTTCTTTGTACTTTTTCAATCATTTCTTTGTACTTCTCTTCATGCGGATCCCAGATTAGGGCGTTATACTCTAGTTTACTGCGCACCAAAGAGTAATACAGTACCATTATAGCCCCTCTGTCATGAAATCGTCCTGTTTGCCGTATCACAAATCCAAGAGCTTTAAAAGCACTATTGCATATATTTTCAATATGTAGATTAAATTTAAGCTCTGTATCTAATGTCACACCGAGATCTCTTATTCGTGAGACACGCTCCAGACTGACACCAGACACACAGTAGTTGTAAGTGAGGGGATCACGTAGTCTAGTGAAAGTCATAGTCTTACACTTGGAACTATTGAATTCCAAGTAATTACTCTCGGCCCAACTCACAACCCTGTCAATGTCAGCCTGCAGGGTGTCACAGTCCTCAATGGCACCAATACTCCGGTATATCTTAAGGTCATCGGCGAAAAGAAGACACTCTGCTGACCTTATGACCTTTGGCAGGTCATTAATCATAATTAAAAACTGGGTCGGCCCCAAAGTACTACCTTGGCTGACCCCAGAAGTAGTAATATATGAATTTGACTGGACGCCAGCTAGACGCACATACTGAATCCTATTAGTGAAATAGCTCGCGAATAATTCCAGTAACCTAGGAGTGAACCCTACAGCAGCAAATTTTTTTAATAAAACATCATTGTGGACCCGATCGAACGCTTTTTTGTAATCAAAATAAGCCACATCTACCTGCTTTCTACAATCCATTTCCGTAACAGTATAATCGACGAAGTTTATTAAATTAGTGACTGTTGATTTGCCTACCCTGAACCCATGCTGACAGTCGGACAATTGAGACTTGACCTGCCTGGTAATATGTCGATTCAGGATAGACTCAAAAACTTTGGCAAATGCCGATAGAACAGCTATGGGTCTATAGTTTTCTACGTGCATGCTGTCGCCACCCTTAGGTATAGGAGTTACCCGCGAGGTTTTCCAGACATCAGGATACACGGCAGTATTCAGGGACAGATTTAGTATGTACATAAGAGGGACCATGATAACAGAAACACAATCTTTAACAAGAAAAGGTGGAATGCCATCAGGCCCAGCAGAAGAGTGTTGCTTCAAACGTCGAACAGCTAGTGAAATGTCAGCCGGAGTAACTTCCCTCAGCTCTATGCGGTACGAGCACAGCGAAGATGCAGCTTCCCGCTCCGCATCGACAGCAGATAACTTTGGACTCTGAGGCAAAAAAACGGAACTAAAATACCGCGCAAACGCGTTTGCGGCATCTATACCTGATACAGCTTGACCTTCATAAACAAATTCCGTACAAGTCCCGCTAGAACACTGCTGTTGCTCTTTTATAAAAGACCAAAAAGATTTTGGATCCCTTTTTATATTCGCCTCTGTTCGTCTTATGTAATTAGAATAAGCTAGACCAATTAGTAGCTTTGCACTTTGCCGATAATATTTAAATAATTCGCGATTAAATTCCAGTCCTAATTCCTTATATTTTTTAAGATGAAAGTGCTTATTTTTTAAAGTTATAATTATCTCAGACGTAAACCAAGTCGGATATTGATACGATGAATGTTTTAGTTTATTGTTTGTCCTGGGAACATTCCGATCAAGACATTTAGAAATTTTACTATAAAATAAATTTGCCGCCGAGTTTACGTCGGCCAGCAAAAATAAATCGTCCCATTTTAAAAGTTCTAATTCAGCATATAATAGGCTAAAATTAGCTTTACGAAAATTCCATTCACTGCGTGAATCATCGCCAGCGCCGGGCGCGGACGGCGAGGGCGCGGGGGGCGCGCGGCGCGGGGCGCGGCGCACGCACCGCAACGACACCTCCAGAGGAGGGTGGTACGCGTCCACCTTGTTCTTTACCATGGGCTCAGTGTCTCCGCTGACATCGATCCACCTATCGCCAAGGTTGCTCAAAACCAGATCCAAAATAACGCCATAATCATTGGTTATTACATTATGTTGCTTCAACTTACAAGTTTCTAAAAAACATTCATAGTGCATTAATACAGTTTCATTGCATGAATTCAAATTGAAATCGCCTAAAATCAAAACATCTAATTTATTATATTTGGATACTAAATTTTCTAGAACACTAAATGTATTACAATATTTTATTTCACTAGAGCGTGGTGGAATATACACGGCACAACATATTATTTTATTATATTTAAGAGTAACAAGTCCGGCAAGTACTTCAACATCGCAGTTGTAGCCATCTACATCTACTATCTCCCTGACGGCGTAGGGGTCGCGCACGGCAAGCAGCACGCCGCCCCAGCCGGCGTCGCGCGCGCGGTCTCGCCGCAGCACCGTGTAGCCGGGGGGAAACAACTCAGAGTCGTGTACAGAACTAATTAAAAATGTTTCCGTGAACACAAAAATATCCGCTGATTCGGCTATTATTGATTTTTTACATTCGTCCAATTTTGAACGCAGACCCCTAACATTTTGATAAAAAACTAAGTAAGTCTTATACGGATTACTGGCTCGCTTGTTGCATTGAGTTACGAAACCCACTACGCCACGGTTTAATGCATACATCTTCGGCCCAGTACTCAGATTTCATATAAGTTTCCACATTCTTAGTCGGTACGGTCAATTTAAACGAAGCATAATCGCCACGCGATTTTAAAGCCTCGGCAGAACATTTATCATTTGGGCAAATAGATTGTAAATGAGCTAATACTTCCTCCGCTGCAGTTCCGCTCTTCACGAAATAAAGATGGAGATATGTCTTCCTTTCGGCGGCAGATAGCGTACAAGCCGCCGAGCCAGGCGCGGCCGTACCGCGCGTGACGTTGGTCGGCGGCGAGCGGCGCACTCGGCGAGATACCTCCACCCAGCCATCATTGTCATCCTTTTGTTTACCAAGAATATCAGCTGATTGCGCGGTGACATTTACAGCAGGAACTTGCAGCGATAGCACTGGCGGATGCGAAACATTGTTCGTTGGATTTGGAACACTAGGTGTGCAAGGAGCGCTGCGACTCGGCGTGCACGGTTTCCCTGCGCGAGCGACAGGGACAGCAGGCGCTGCGTTCCGGCTCACCGTTGCTCCTTTATTTTTCCGTGTGTCCATGCGCAATGCTATCTGGGCACGAGCGCGGGCGCTCCGTATTGGCCGCTTGGCAGGTGGCACAGTGTCGTCATCATGTTTGCTCGCTTCCACATCGGTACGTGTCGATTTTGTCGAATCACCGACAGATTCGCGATTTTGGATGAGTATTTTTATTAATGCACTCTGTTCCAACACGGTTTCTTCCAGTGACACAATTTTGTTGTGCATAGAATGCACTACTTTCGTCAACTCCCGGATCGCAGTGTTATCAGATTCTGCTGACATTACGGATAATAAACAGTGCAAATATACGGAACAATACAAAAACACGTCCAACCTCGGCGAGCGCGCGGGGCGTATTATTATGCTTTAGGCCGATTATTATCTTTAAGACCCCAGAGTACTATAACCCTTTGGTTATGAATCGGAGTATTTTTGAAATACTATTATAATTTGATAACTAGATGTGTATTCCAGAATTTTGTATACCTATGAATTAAACCTTCATTAATCTAGTAATTAGAATAGGAATGGACAAGAGCAAATTATTTAATTTTTTCATTGGTATGAGAAGAAGACACAATTTTGTTACGTTTATAAATATTACATTATCCTTTATTATTTAGAGCAAAAATACAGGCGTGTTTCTAGTTCATTTATTTAAAACTTTAAATTTGATAGACACATTTCCAAACAAACTGAAATTTCAACAATTCGAATTCGATACAGCGTCCAAATTCCTAAAACGGTGGAAAATTGTTTCAAAACTCTTGTCTTACTCCCCACGCAACGTTCGCGTGTCAAACCACACTTAAACCCTGGTTTAAATTAAACCAGTGCCAACTTCCACGAATCATATAAAAATTGACCATGAAATTTCGCTTTTGCTACGGGAATTTACTCCAAGTTTGTTACAGTTCGTTAAGAGTTTTTTGTAACATTTTTACGATACAACACCATTGTTTATCGATTTATATTTACTATCGTCTATAACCGATTTTTGTGTTTTTACGATCGAGATAATCGTTAGGTTTACGAGCTAGTTGGTTGAAGATCGATTCTTATCATGCTATATGTACGGTAGGAATAGTATTCAAATCGATCAAAATTTGTGTATCTAATCAAAATTGCATATTGGTAGCATCATGGCTCTCCCAACACTAATGCAAAGATTACTCCTATACATAAACAAAAGATCCCGTTTGATGGTCATAGAACTGCAGTCGTTTACCTATAACTCGAACTCGAGTTCGAAAACTCTTGACACCATAGTTTGCCATTCTAATGTGAACTTACGTATAGTAAGTAAGGTACGTAGGAAACCCAACTTACCCATTGACGATAAACCATTTAAGCTACATTAGCCAATTCATATAAATATTCAAGTAGCGCAACAAGTGCTCAATTAAAATCAATTTTCATATCAAACATCAGATCTCAGCAATGACAAAAGACGATACGAATTATAAAGCTATCTCACCCGCATATCTCAGAGAGGGTCAAACCATTTAAGGGGCAATATTGTCCGCGAGCCACAAAAACAAAGGAATTGTCCAGTTTAATCTATGAGGGTATTTAATAAACAGCTGCTCGCTGGAATCCGACATGTCGCATCTGTTCTGGCGTGTCGGTTCTTTTTTCAAAATTTCCAATGCGCGCGAGCCGCCTTCCCGGCTAAAGGCAGATGTTACTATTTCTCAGAGTTTTATGCAATCGATTGGAAACTTTATCGTCAGATAATAAAGCCTATTTTTATGTAAACTTCAATTGGTATCATATAAAAAGGTTCTACTTTTTTAAATCGAAAAAAACTCAGATTATGACGTTCGAATTTTAAATTTGGCGGGAATTGGGGGTTTGGAAGCGATTACCTTTGAGGTCAATACCGCGCGACCCTTCCAGTTTTTAAAATAATTGTTCACATTTATCAAACACGTCTAGGGAATTGTTTCAAATGTTTCGTCGTTTATTTTATTGCTTTCAATTACTTAATAACTTCATTCATTTAAATATGTACTTAGAATAAATGAGACAGGAAAATAATAAATTTGAACTCCGCCCTTCAGACGAACAATACGATACAATTTAGAAATAGAGCGGGAGCCCCTAGGGGTTACTACTAAGCTCCTTTCCCATAAATACGAAATCGACCACTTATATGCGGAAAAACCAAAAAAACGCTTCTGTAATTAGCAAAACTAAACCTTAAATCAAAACAGTACGATTTATTTTCCCATGTAAACACAATACAATTATTTCAAAACAAGGGGAAATTCGGCAAAGTCAATCAAAGCGAGCGTGGCGTTTTAAAAATCCGAACCATTTTAATCGAATTCGTCGAAAGTGTTTCGGAAAGTTATATCGAATTTAGTTTATTTAATTTGATGTTGTGAAAGCAATGTACCAGCAGCTTTTGATATGATGTTATAATTTAAATAAGCGAGTGTGGCTCAGCGGTTCCAGTGTCTGCTTTTCATCCAGACGCACCCTGGTTCGTATCCGCCCTACACCAATGACTTGTATTTTCAAGTTATGTGTAGATTTGCACTCGTTTAGCGGTGAAGGAAAACATCGTGAGGAAACCGACATGTTTGACAACCACAATATCTGAGGACATGCGTCTTCCGTGGAAGGACCTGGGCGCCCACCACGATGTATCTGCCCAAGAAAACTCCCCTAACGAATTAATTCTGCGGGGGAGTCACGACCCTCAGTCATGAGGAAATACGACTCAAAGAGAGATAATTTAAATATCGGGAACGTTTATTGCATATTAGTATGCGATATTTTATATGATTCCCACATACATACATATGTACATATGGTGCATCAGTAGAAATGTGTCAACACGTCATGTTATAATCCATTTTGTCAATACATTCATGCTTGAACATTTCTGGAAGCGAAGAAGTTTGTCTGTATTAGAATGATACCATCAAAAGAAACCGCAAATAATTTTTCTATGCGTTCGTTAGGTATATGTTATTATCAACACAGACATAATCAAGCTGTACACCAACTAAGCAATCATACAGGTAACATTAATAACCCAAGTAAAAAATTACATATTTTATTGTGACATAAACACACAGAAAGAAACATTATAAACGGGTACTACCTACATAAACACAAGATTTAATACGTCAAACTAATCCAACGCGTAAAAACAAACGTTTTAAATCAAGCCGTCTCCAATAGGCGTATAGCTCATGTCCGCGAAGACTTATGTCTTTGACCCTCAAATTCAGTAATTTAACTTTTCCCCTCCGGATAGCATTTCATTTACCTCTTCTCGATACGCTGCGTGGGACGAACTAATCTGGCACAGGATTGACAGTGGAGATGCTATTAATGTGATAGCGATTTGGAGATGTTCGCAGTTCCAGAGGCAAATTTGGTAATATTAATTTGGTGGTCGAAAGGGTTTGCTTGAATTGGTTTTGATGTGTTTTTAATTTATTTTTCTTTTGTTTACAGGTTTCCGGACAGAATTGAAACAGAAGCTTTCAAAATCAAACTATGACATCGTCATTGATCACGTTTGACACAAATACGATTATATACCTCTGCAGAAAACTCATTTAATTTTTAAACACAATGCATTAAGTGCATTAGGTATATCACTCCATCTTCATAATCATGGAAGGAGTTACATAGTTATTTAAGTATTTGCGAGCATGATAGGTGCCTTGCAGATAAACAAATAAACATTTTATCAATAATTTATTTGAATTACACATCGGATAAACTAATCTTTTTCTATATTGAAAAATGTACTACCTTATTCGACGTGTAATTAAAAAAAATATTGTTAAAATGTTTACCTGTTAGTCTAGTAAATAATACCTGTATCTAAGTATAGTTAGTTAGTTATATACCTACATAGGTCAACGTCTTACATAAATATGTTTCAAGTACTTTATTTACTACAAGTCAATCATTGGTAAAGTATGTTTGAAATATACTTACTCATAAAATACGTATATTTGAATTACTTTATTACAAGTTAATAAGTAAGTTTTCCGCAAGCACCCATCTCCACACAGCCCCAGTGCCGATAATTCCCTCCATTGATTCGTAACGCCTCCCGCGCCAAGCTACAATGCTCTCGGCCCCGACATTTGCCATTGTTGTGAGCTTTCAGCTATGTGTTATTTATGTGCCTATGTTCTAGGGTAAGTACGGTGCACTACTGTGTCTACAGAAGGAGCAAGAATTGAATTTTGGATTAGATAATTTGAGTTTTTTTTATTTATAAATTAACAAAGCTGATGAGTGCAAGAAATGTAAACTTTAGAAGTTTGTTCATTATGTATTCTTGAGAGGTACACTTTAATTGCTTTAACATGTACCATTTTGATGAGCTTTCGGCTATGCTTGTACAGTGGTTTACAGATGGAGCAGGAATTGAATTTTGGATTAAATTAAGATTAAAGAACATTTAACAATTTGGAATGAAAATTAAAAAAATAACTGTTGTATAAGAACCAGACTTCTTAGTGACTTTGGAAGGTACAATGTTATTGTTTTAACATTTGCAGTTATGTGTTATTTATGCTCCCATATTCTAGGGTAAGTACAATCGACTAATGGAGACGGGAATTGATTTTTTTTAATGTCTTTATTTTAAATAAAATCTTATAGGTACCTATATTTTCAAGAAATAGAAATATCTTGATTGAGACACACACAAGACAAAAAATGTGATGCCCCAATACAGCCGCAACTCAGCCTAATGCTGATGGTACACGGCCTCCAGCGCTGATATTGTTGATACACATCAATAATTAAGGCATACAAGACGACGTGACGCATTGTACAACTCAATAATGTTCATTGTTCACATAAAAAAAAAAACTATGTGTATGACCTTTTGATACAAAAATCACTTTGTTATCATCATCATCAGCAGCCTGCTATCGCCCACTGCTGAGCGTATGCCTCTCTTCTAGTACGCCACTTGTCCCGGTCCTGCGCAGATTGAATCCAGGTGCTCCCTGCGACATTAGAACTTTGTAATAGTTACCATAAAATGTTCTTCGTCAATCTCGTATTGTTACCATTATACGTAACTTGTAACATTGTAAATGTCCCATTTATATGTTACTGACTGTACCTTAACCTATGCACCAATTCCTCTACACTTGTCTTCACTCGCTACAAAACTCCGCTCAGTTGCCAAACCGAGCCATGAATCTAAATAATTGAATCGCTAACCGAGAGGGTGACCAGGCTACATGATCGTTAGTGGACGCAAGTGTGCTGAGAAAATAAACAATTATTTCTTGGGGAGCGGGGATTGTGGGAAAGGTTCGAAATGCGAAATGCGAATTTTGATGTTTTAGTTTTTTTTTCGGGAATATTTGCTATTGTGCGGCTGAAATGTAGGGTATTTCACAGTACATAAGATAGTTTTAAGTTGGTAAATTGGTTACAACTACTTTTGTCTACGATGGTAAGCTAAGAAAAGCCCATATTTAGCAAGACATCATATCTACGAAAATACGGCATTCCCTCTCTGCAAAAAATTACCAAGCTTTGTGTTTTAGTGTATTTGGTACTTTTACGCTAAAATGGCTGAACTGATTCAGATGAAATTGAGTAATGACAACGATTTGGCCAAATTAATGTTAATACTTTATTATTAAACAGTTTCAACGTGAGCGATACCGCTGGGCGCTGATATTTAAATGTCATCTTTATCTAAATATAATTATATGTATATAAAACTCAAAAGTGACTGACTGACTGATATAGTGATCTTTCAACGCACAGCCCAAATCACTGGACGGATCGGGCTGAAATTTTGAGTGAAGGTATAGATGTTACGACGTAGGCATCCGTTAAGAAAGGATTTATCGAAATGCCACTTCTAAAGGGGTGAAATAGAGGATGCTAGTTTTACTTCTTAATGCGAGCGAAACCGCGAAATGTCACCAGTACCTATAAGGTAAATATAAAATACACTTTTGCACTTACCACCACACTCCAGCCGCGCCGAGCACCCCGGCGCTACCTACTGACCCATGAAGCGCACAGAAAGGAAATTTTCTTTCCAAAGGAAAATACGACAATATAAATAACTCCATCGGCCCCTACCACGATCGCACAATGACAAAAGAGTTATCGGTGCGTTGAAAACAAAAATGGTTTAGTGATTTATAACAATGGTAGGGAATTAGTTCGTAGTTCGTACCTATTGGTTGTGATTGGGTCGGAGTGGGCTGAAGAAAAATGGGTGTGCATGCATACTGCTTTTGTGTAGGTAATTATGAAGAGTAAATTTGTATAGTTTTTTTAATATGTATGTTTCATTGTTTTACAGGGTTATAGATAGTTTATCATAATAAACGACAGCCAGTTTTGTTTCAATGCTGGGTGTTGGCCACTTTCTTTCATGGCATTTCATGTGATTTTGAGCCTATATTGTCCAGGCACGAAAAATCTTACGCATAAAAAAATAGGAGAGGAATTAATAAAAAAAATAAAAAAACATATTTTTAAACCTCTAGAAAATACATACTGCCCTAAATTAAAAAGATATCAATCAAAAGGCTGTTTATAATTTAACAGTCGACTTTCATACAGCTATTGAAAAGCCAACAAAAAAATCCGGTATGATATTTCGTTTAAAAAATCATCAGGTCTACAAACACTGTGTCTAGTTATTCATTCTTTACCATGTGGTGGTTTGCTTGTTATTTGTTACCTTCTTTGTAATAGGTATATAATAGATCTATGTAGATGTATGTGTGCATTCATAATACGTTGAATTTTATATACTTACATATGTATATACAAAGTACCTATTGTTACGTTTTTGTACGCGACTGTTGGACTGTGAACGATTGATTTTGAATAAAGAATTGTTATCGAAAGGTCAGGTCGAACTTTGAATGAAATTCCTTTGACCTTTTGTATTGGATGAGTAGATTCTTTGTTTGCTTTTATTAAAATTATAAAGGTTTATCACTATTCAATAGTTTCAGGATCAGAATTGGTAAAATCAAGGTGTGTAAAACAAACATGAAAACAAAAAAAATTGATGAGTCATAGTTATTTACCTTATTTATTTATTTTATTTAAAAAAGCGAGAGTGGCTCAGCGGTTCCAGTGTCTGCTTTTCATCCAGACGTACCCTGGTTCGAATCCGCCCTACACCAATGACTTGTATTTTTCAAGTTATGTGTAGATTTGCACTCGCTTAGCGGTGAAGGAAAACATCGTGAGGAAACCGACATGTTTGAGGACCACAATATCCAAGGACATGCGTCTTCCGTGGAAGGACCTGGGCGCCCACCATGATGTATCTGCCCAAGAAAACTCCCCTAACGAATTAATTCTGCGGGGGAGTCACGACCCTCAGTCATGAGGAAATACGACTCAAAGAGAGATATTTTTATTTAGTTTTTTGAAAAAGTAGAACATATCTAAAACCACTCCTTCGTAACTAGTTCCTTAAATAACTTTTAAATAGTTTTCTCTGTTTTTCAGCTATTAAAAAACGCACTTGACCCAGGCTATCACAATTATAAGGCCTTGTCTAGACGCACGGCAGCCGAAGGTCCGTTGTTTACCCTCGAGACTATGTACACAGCCTAATGAGAGCCGACAGTGATTTAGAGCATATTCTTATTCGCTGGAAAGCTTTTAGCAATTACGTCATAATTCGGTTCGGGACGCAGTCGAATTGGGAGTGACGGGGGAACTTTCAGCGGTTTGTGGAGGTTTTAGACATTCTAGGTTTTGAGAATTAGAATCTCGATCTAGGTTTTCACGTATTCTTTTCTTATTGGTGTGCAATAAATATACCTAATGTATTATAAATAAATTAGAATACTAGTATTTTTTTTAACTTGTGGCTAGTAATTTTGTGAAATAGCCAATTCTGGCTTCGAACGTTTCCTTAAAACTTTAAGGGTCTACAAATACTTACTACAAATAACCGAAACGTACAATTTAACGTTTTACCCGACCCGTGGTAACACCCAAATGGCATGAAAAACATAATAATTAAGAAGTGTTAAAAAGGTAAGAGGAGCAATAAAGTTTTGTCTAAATGAAAACAAATGTTTTGTCGTATGAATTGACCTATGATGAATTTATACGTATGATAAAACTATGAAAATTTTCTAAAATATTTGATCCCCTTTTGTTAGTGTAAGAAAATACCCTCAAAACAGAGTAGTAAATAGCTGAGTATAGTATAAGATAAACACAGGGGTCCTGGTCGCAGCCATTCAACCATGCAGGAGGAGACGTCATGCAGCGTGGAAACATACAGGGTTATTAAGAACTGACGCAGAATCTTTTCAAAGTCGGCTTTGGTACATAATATTCAATAATCATTATAAAAAAAAATATCAAATACCGTCTTCAAGTCTACTGAGTAATCGCGTAGCACACCCACAAAAAATCTTTCAGAAGACTTGATAACCTCCTTTTAAGAAGTCGGTTAAAATGATCTAAGGCTACATTGTAACATAATTTAACAAATGTTTAATTTTTCTATTCATTTTAAATTGTCTCATTAATATCAATTATAATAGATACCTACCTAATTATCAAATGAATTACAATAACTTATCAAATCGTCACTCAAAATGTAAATAGGTTATACATGTAAGACTTATCTCATAGTGAAACACTTTATTATTAAATCACATATTATAATAACGCTGTAACACTATAGATGAATAAATGAATTATTATTATTATTATATCAAAGAAGTTGTGGTCAAACGTAAGGCTTTCGTTATCAAATAAATATCAGTGTTTCATCTATGACTAGCGAAAGACAAGGAAAATCCACATACAATATAAAAAGGTTTATTTCACGAATTTCCAAGAATAAGGAAACAGAGTTTACATGACTTATCTTTCGCACGCTACAACCGAACAAATCGTTGCATTTTTTGGAATGGTACTTTTTTAAGTAAAACTTCGACTAAACACTTGTCTTGTGCTGCATAATTTTTGTCATACTAATTTATGATTAATTTTAGTTTGGATTTATAACGCGATATTACCTCGGTTACCGCTATTTAAATGTAAGCCTTAAGAAATATACTTACACGACGTTTTATTCGATATACGTATTATTTTATTGATTTACAATGATTTTAAATAACCCTGTACATCACACACAAACTGCAAACACGTATGATATACAGAGCTACACCGAAACAGCGGTCCCTATGACGTTTCCACGCCATAAATCGCAGGCCTCAAGCAACTAGAGGTTTATGAAGAGATCGGGGACGCTACGGAAGCTGTGGTCAATGTGCATTAGGATGGGTTTCAATTTAAATCTATAGTTTTATGGAATTATTTTTGAACCATACTTAAAATTTTATTCATCTGTAGGCGAAAATGGGCTACATAAAATCAAATAATAAATAAATAGTTCAGGACATTACACAGCGCCATCTAGCCCCATAGTAAACATACACTTGAATCATTAATTAGGTACTAACTTATATTTTATTACTTCATCTAAATCCTTCAGCTAAAATGACAATTTAATTAGTCAATAATTTTAAGGGTTTTCTTATCGCACCTGTTCAGAGTTGGTTGAGGCAGCCTGAATGCTTATTAAGGTGCTTGATCACAAATTTTAGTTTTAAGCGAGTTGGTTAGCCATGCCATTTGATATCCCATAGATGCACTTAAAAAAATAAGAGCCTAAAAATTGTAAAAACTTAATAAAAATTGCCTGTAAGAGATTGTTTTTAGGAATAAGATTACCGCTTGTGATACTTGTAAATTTTCTTCGTATTTTTTTAAATTTTTATCTATAGCAAGATGTTTTTCTCTTTATATTTTACTTAAAAATAAATAAAGTCTCAATCTCAGCATGCACCTCCAGGTACAGTCGAGCACACTCGCCTACACCCGGCTTCACCCGGTACCGGGCACACCCGGGTATAAATCTGGCGCATCCGGCCAGCCACCGCGCCGGTAGTGGCGACGATTATTCACCCAATATCGAGTTTTGGCTTCACTTGCTACCTAATCTTCGCTTTCGTCGAACTGAATTTATGGCAGGAATAGTCATTTTGGATGTTTTTGTCATATACCATGAATTTAATATCTGGTTTTTAAGTTTTGAGTTATGTCGTGCAAAAATTTTAATTAGCCAATTGAAATTGTTAGAAAAGAGTCCTCAAAAAGTTTAATATTTTTTATTATTATTTATATATTTATGCTCTTTGCTAAGACCGATGTGTAATAATAATGTGTCTTTAACTACGACACCGTATTTTAAATTTAAATTAGTAAAACAACTTGTAGCAAAACGTAGCAGCTAGTCAGAGTACCATTCTTTCATTCTAGACACACAATCAACAAACTTCAGATCAACCCACACCTTTCACACTTGTAGGTACCTTTCTGCAAGTTGCTATGAGTAAACATCAGTTAACCTAGCGTCCAAAAGCATTACCTTTGCCTGCTCCTACCGCGTCGATAAAGCAGCACGCAGGCATGTAGCTATTACAAATGAAAAAAATGTTTACTATCAAAAACTCTAGACACACGTCAATAAAATGAAAAACAAGCCACCACCTTTCACACTACCTAGTATCTTTCTACAAGTTGCTATAAGGAAGCAGCAGATAACCTAGCGTCCAAAAACATTCCCTTTGACCACTCCTACCGCGTCGATAAAGCAGCACGTAAGCATGTAGGTAGCTATTATAAATGAAAAAAAAAATGAGAAAAACTAATTACTCTAAAAAATACTAGACACACGTCAAAAAAATGAAAAAAAAACAAGCCACCACCTTTCACACTAGTGCCTTTCTACAAGATGCTATAAGTAAGCATCAGATAACCTAGCGTCCAAAAGCATTCCCTTTGACCGCTCCTACCGCGTCGATAAAGCAGCACGCAGACATCTTATCTTCACAGACGGTCGACTCGCACGAACTGTGGGCACGCAATTACAACTCGCTCTTGTGTGTGACTGTACTTGGGCTGTTGTTTATGTGCTATGTCATTTATGATGATTGTTAATAAGTAAGTTGAAAGTATATTGGTTTCTTCTAGGCACGCGCGCTAGATTATAGGTAACAACGTTTTTTAACATCAGGCAAGTTGTTAGTCAAACACGCGCCCTTTCAAGAAAGTAAGTACCTACCTACCTAGGTATAAGAAGTATTTTAAATCAAAGTTCGTAAGCCGATGAGTTATATATAAATCCTTTACAAAGGACAGTTGTGTTTTTTACAAAGCTTACTGAAAACAACACAGGTAGTATTTTTGTATTGTCCAGATTTACAGATTTTATTTTGAAAACTTCGTACAGTTGTAATTTAATCACAATTAAACAATTTTATTATGTTTATTTATTCACACTATAAATACCAAGATAGGTAACTTCTGTGGTGTCGAAATGTGTTTTATAATAACGAGTAGTCATAATTATAGTACTCAAAGATTAGGTAAGTATTTGACCTACATCTACTGGATCTCTTAAGTATAAATTAGTAAGTAGGTGCTTTTACAGGTGTTAAATTATAAGTTTGTGCTTTGATATGTAACTGATTATTATTTAACACCCACTGAATAATAATATAAGAAGGTGCTATAAAATCCAATGTTTATAATTTGCAATCATCAAGGAGCTATTTGCTAACATCAAAGTTACTTAGGTAGGTAAGTACCTATACGAGTAATTTTAGATGTAAGTAATTACGAACACACATTTTTATATACTTTTAGGCGTAGTAAGTACTCTGGTGTGGAGAGTTTGCAATACGCCTCAAGGGCCTCTTATATATATGACTTCGATTCCTGTAATAATTAGATCCCTTTATTTTGAATATGTATTAATAAAATCTAAACCTATGTTTAGTCAAAGATTGTCGTTTTCAGTACTTGAAAATAAAATGATCACAATCTAAAGAATTCGGAAGTCAAAACACTTTAAAGTAATTCAACAAAAGAAGAATTTAAATAACAAAAGTTACAGAAAGAATTAGGCCAATACCCTTTTAGAAGTCATCTTAAAGGTGTTTAAATTTACGACCCTATTGTGGGCTTAGCCTTATGCAATTCTGAAGGACAAAGCAAAAATACAGTAGCCAGGTAAACTTTGCAACTTGTCGCAAATTTGAACCCACACAGTTTTAGTCATCTTTGCAAGCTTTCCATTTCTGAATAATATCACGTGAAAACTTAGTTAATGTTTTAATGTTGCTAAATTAATGAAAAAATAATATTCTAATAGAAAGAAACAATAAGTTATAATCATGATTTGTCTTTCTTTAAATTAAAACTGCATCTGATGTTTAGGCGCAAGTCGTAACGGGCGGGTTTATTTTTGCGACAATATTTTTTTATAAAGTTTGCAAGTAGCTTTCACTTTCTTTGTTTGCGATTAGAATAATGCGGATGTTTGTAAACGGATTCTTTTGCTGTAATTGGCTTAACGCGGTGACAATGTTATTGTAGTATTACGTGCAAAGATCTTGAATCTCTTTAGTTACAGGTAAATGAACAAAGGAAGACCGGTGGCTTGTATAATTTTTGCAATGGTTTTATTTTAAATCACATTGAAAATTTCTTACTAACTTTATAATGCAAGTAGTTGTACTGTAGTATTGATGATACTGCCTTTGCACAGTATGTATTATCTACCCAGCTACATTCAAGCTTTTTGATTATGTATTTAAAGTTAGGTATCTAGTATTTAATAAACTATGAATATCTGTTACTTTATACAAAGTATGAATGTGTTGGTCTGAAATAAAACAAAGTAAACTTTCACATACACGATCGCATCAAAGTTTTGTGGAACCCGTAACCAGCTTTTACTACATCTTATTATTTTGTGAGCACCGAAGCTCCATCTATGCCAAACTTTAAGTAGCGCCATCTCTACAATATCACATACAACATTTCATCCCCTAGCAAACCACCCTTGCGGCATAAACGAGAACCATTTCAACCCTCAATCGAACCATTTTCGGCACCCCAACGTAGCTTTTACACCCTCCGCTTTTAGCGCCACCTCTGAGATGGTGGCGGAACTTCGTGAAAGCTTCACAGTTCCGGATAATTCCGCTTGGAGCAGCACCAAAGCCAGAGCTTTTGAATGAACTGGGGCAGTTTTTCAAGAAAGGGCTTTAAAACGTTTAAGATAAGGTTTGTTATGGATTGGCATAAGACTATTGTCTGCTAGAGTATGCAAATTAACGCACCATTACACGGTAATTTATTTGAAACGAATGACCACTTTGCGGAGCGGTGCATCCACATCGACTGGTCATTTATGGGGACCCTGACCTTATATTGCATAAATTTATAGCAAAGCCGTTACTATGCCTTACGTAATAACAGCTGTTAATGCCTGCTTTTGTGACCATGTTTTGCATAGAACTTTCACCCGGCGTGTTAGTTAAAGAATTAACTGTGGGTTTAATCTGTGGGCCTTAAGTTATTCTAAGCACTTAAAACGGTAACACAGTAAGACCGCTCTAATGTTCATTTATTGTGGTATATTTGAAAATACTTACCCCTAACTTCTTATTAGTCTTATTAGAAAAAAAAACAAAGCCAAGTAGAAGTTGTTTATGTTACAACAATTAAAAGTAAGACATCCTTTCACCTTTTGTAATTTAAAAGGAATATAATCAGTTCTTGACCAATCGACACCACTTTATTAAGACAAAATAAATCGGCAATAATTCAAAAAGTCGTTTGAAACAAGCCCACGAGGCGTCGATTGAGATGCATCTCTTATCAAAAAATTCTTTCGAATAAGACATGAAGCTGTTTATAAAACATAAAATGATATATCTCCAACTGAAGAGATTTATGAAGGCAATGGCATTTCGAACACGCCCGAGCTTGTTCAAGATAAAAAAGAGATGTTATCAATTTAATACTTTTAATGGCGAAGTCGCTCATAAAGATATTTCGCACACCACTCGATAAACACATCGATTTCATATTAAAATTGCTCAACGATAATTTTATCGCACATCTAGATAATAAGCCACTGAATTTTATTTAAGAAACAACAATTTGTCAACGTTAAGCTGAGTTTACACGACACTAATTGAAATGATAAGGATCGGACGAATTATCCAATTACAATATTGAAAAGCTGTAATGGGGATGGAATCTGACGGCATATTGGTTTGGTAACTTGAATCATCGATCACGACTTTATTATGTAAGACATGTAGTGCAAAATATTGCTGTCTAATTAAAAAACAAGCATAATTAGGCCTATAATCAATGTTTCTTTGTGCAAATGAACTTTCAAGCTATTTATTATATAGTCGTTATACATTTATCAATTTTAAAGAGACAAAAAAATACCTTTGTTGCAAAGCATACCGTTTGCTGTTTGTAGATAATTGAATAGTCCATTCTAAAGTACAAACATAATAAAACCCGCCGTGTTTCAATATCAGGCCGACACCGAAAAAGCTCTGACAAACAAACAGAGCAAATTAACTTTTTACATCGAATGTCACCTGCCCGGTACGTGTCAGCACGCGGACCACTTAAATTGGACAACTCTGGCCTCGCACACATACACCGTCTTCTCAGAATAATAATTAACTTAATAACTTTTAATTACAGCCACTAAAAAAGTGACAATTACTAAATCTTGCACATAATGAAGCGTTGAAAGCTAACACGGTATAATAGCACGATAGTAAGATCTAGTTTCTTTCGAACAATGAGCTCGTAGCGGTGGAAGAAAGCAACAATAGTGCGAGTGTTACACTCGATATTACAATAATGGTATCGATTATAATTTGCGTGCGATGCGGTCTGAGATAAGAGCGGGAGGCGACACGTAAGCGACAGGCGTTCGCAATCGGCGTCACGATCGACTCCGGCGCAGCACACAATGCTATCGAGGCGCTGCAATCGCGGACATGCCCTCTCGCGCCATTACGATTGGCGCTTGCGACGTGTGTGTACGCACCTTTATGGTAGAGTGATTAGCTGCTTTCAAATAGATCTGCTTAGATTTTTAACAGATTTAATTATATAAATAACAATTTAAAATTATACGTGATTCATTTAGTAGCAGCGAATGCTATTTATACTAAATGTTTACCCACTTGAAATTAAAATTACTAACATCATATATTTTTTGAATTAATATTAATTTCTAGATACTGTAGCGGCAACCCTGATATAATATGTATCTAAGTACATACTTGAAGGTTCCAATTCAAAGTAAAATGTCACTAACCTTGTCACGAGCGAGGCCCAAATTAGACAAGTTATGTCCCCTGACAAAGGCTGAACTTTGATATTCACAGAGACAAAAGGTTCTACTTAATGCCAATAAAGTTTTATAAGACGTAAAGATTTTATGTCGGAATATGAATAGGCCAAATATACGGATAGGTGAAAGTCAGCACAATACAGAGAAATAAAAAGTAACTTCCAATGTATATCTTAATTTCGGTTGTAAAAGGCAAAATTGATTTCGGCATAAAAACGTAGCTAAAGTAGGGTTTGTAAACAGTTTTATTGCAGCCATAAAATAGGGATCGCATTGAGATATCTCTAAGATACAAATTCGATTCAATTCCAATCAAATTCCTAAAGAGACGCCGCGGAGTATAAGAAGCTGTAGAATCGTATTCCCATGCCTCATTTTCTATTTAGTATTCGTAATTCAATAGCCATAAATGAAGTTTGTAAAGAAATGCAAGTCATAAGCAGCAGCGTTTTAATTCGTAGTTTTTGTGGTGTATTTAATTGTAGCATTTAGAAATAATTGTAGGTGGCAACTCTACCGTAATTAGAAGTTTTAATAGAGTTTGTAATTGTAGTTGACGTAGATTGTTTCAATTTATATGCAATTAAGAAAGTGTTTGATGTTATTAATAATTTTCTTTATAAAAAAATGTAATAATATTAATCTACATTTTTTTTGACTGGCAATGTGATTATGTGAAACAAATTAGAGATATTATTTTAGTTAACAGTTAGATCTTGTGTTGGGTCTAATCGTTTCTATGTCCCTATAATAGGTATGTACAAAATAAAAGTATATAAGTAGTATATCCATTATCTAGTACCCACGACACAAGCGTTTGCTTAGTGTGGGGCTAGATGGCGCTGTGTGCAATGTCCAGAAACATTTATTTATTTAAATCTTGTTTGCTCTTGACAAAGGTTTTTAAACATGATACCTAAAACATATTAGCACCATATTTAAACAAATTTGCTCTTAATCCTTACACCATTAACCAAAGCAAGGTGAAACACTTCCTAACCCGAAGATGGTAGCCGCGTTAGAGTGGGTAATAAACGCGACTCTGTCAATAACAGGCCCCGTCTCACTATACACATGTCAGAGCTGCAGGTGCACTAGGATGTAGTGTGTAGGGTTGCTTTAGAAATATGTACTAAGCTTTTCTAATCTGAGGTTAATTTAAGAAAGTTTTTTTTTTCACGATTTGTAGGTTGTTAACTAAACAAAAAAACTAATGTTACTAGATTTGTTAGCACAAACGTAAGTGGCAGTGTATCATTTGTTAATCACAATTAAAGTAACACAGATACACATCTATTGCCTGTTTTTTTAAGTTAAAATGACTAACCTTGTTTTTTTTAATAACTTAACGACCTGCTACTGTTAAAGAAAAAAATATCTAAGAGTAATGTTAGTTTATAACGAATCCAAAAACAAACTAACAATCCTAAAAAAAATCTATCAATACACGTAAGTCCTTGTTGCTGACTAAACTTAAATAGGACTTTGTCAAAATGGCTTAATCAGAGATATGATTATTTTTAAAGTTTATAACCATTGTGGACTTATTACTTGTAAGCTTATTTTGCAAACAATAACTGAAAAGGTTAACAGTTATTACATAACTTAAACATACCTCTAAATCTAATTCACAAAAGCCAACTTACAGCCTCTAAAACGGTTTCAATCGTGATAGCCCTACCGGATGCAGGCTCTATGCAAATACCTTCGTAGACGGATCCTGTCAACATTTTCATACCAGACCGCTTGGACTGACCATTTACTGGTGTTTAAAGCGAAATTCTCAGAATAAAGAAATAAATAAACTTGAGAGAAAATTATGGAACAGAATGAGACTCAACTGGTCTCAAGTGAATAAAGCACGCATGAGAGTTAGTGATGTGGTAGAGAATTAGTTGGCAAATAATAATTTACATTAAATAATTAAGCAGATACTAACATGTCCTTTTTAATAAACACGGAGATTTAATTGACTTAAGAATGCGCTACATTGTGGGCTGTGGTCAATCGCGCCTGCCTAGAAGAAACTATTTCCTACTATCATTAGGGAGTTGGTAACAAAATAAATACAAAGTATATTGTGAATCTTAGAGTTTATATAATATATGACACATGTTTTTATTAATATCCGTAAAAAATGTTAGAAATTAAATTTGTGATCGACTTGTGAACTGTAACACCTTGATATAGCAAAAAGTCGTATTTACGACCAATATAATATCAGTTTCAACGATTGTAAGCATCCATAACAGGTAGGCAAGGTAGGTGTGACTTTATAATTGATATGAATTTTATTGTCATATAATTCAAAACTGAATCAATAAAATAGTCGTAAAATGGCTTGACTTAGACTAAACTGGACTTAACATAAGTAAAATTAAACAAAATCATGATTTATTTTTGACTAAACGAGTAAAAATATACGTTTACATTGCTCATGCTTTTGCTACAGAAAATAACGAGTTGTCAATCTTGGTTCTTAATTTGAATATGTCGACGAAAGCAGTTCCAATTTCCAATGCAGAATAAAACAACACCAACAATACATCAATAGACGCATCATTATAGAAAACACATTTGGTAATAACTGGACATGATAGGTCACTATAAGATATGGGGATAGTAAACAAGCAGATAAGTTACTTCTTTGACTTACGTATGCTATGACTTGATTGATACTGACAGAACCACACCCGCTGAATATTATGGTGATTTTATGGTTTATGCACTTTCCATACTACCTTGAATTGAAAAGACATGATTTTAAGATTTTTTTGCAATTACAACTAAAATATTTTTAATTCTGTAGTTATTCTTGACTAACGTAATTTAATTCTAAGACAGATAAGTAGCTGTCCCTGCGTTTACAGTCTCTGAAACAAAACAAAACTAGAAGCCTGTAATAATTGACCAGACGCCAATCAAATGCTTCCGCCAGCGTCAATCTAACACGCGCTCGCCACAGCTTCGAGGTGTTTAATGACAAGATGATTTGCATACTCCGTTGTGTTGGTATTCTCACGTCTGTCTATAGCCGCCATTTGTGGGCAGTTGTCAGGAAGCTTTATTTCTGCAGTGTTGCCAGGGGTAATTTGAATTTTGTTTGCTATGTTTTATGGGCGCTGTTAATGGATAGTGAGTTTGTTTGTAACTGTACACTTGAGTTGCCCTTAGGCACTTAGGCTGATGAACTCTCGACACCAGAGTTGGCCACTTTCATTCGATAAGAAGAAAATCTATTGTAAGTCTAAAAGTCGCCTATAGCAAATTTAAAAATTTTGAAAAATTAGTTTTTTTTTTATTTTGCTACAAGAAATTACGTACGAACACATTCAGGAAAGTAAGACAAACACATTACAAAATCTCATCTGTTAATGTGTTTCTACAATGGCCGGCAAAAATAATATTGGTAGTTATCAATATCATCAAATTTTTTAAAGTTTGTTGGTAATTGTATGGGTTATAGAAGACATTTTTTTAACGAAACCGAATAGTATTTCATAAAAAAATCAAATGGAATAACTGACTGGCAACATTAACTTTTCCGTAAATATCAACAGCACCTTCCCAGCCCCATTACTCAACCACTAAACATTCACACTGTCAACTTACCATTTAACGACGCCTTATTGTTTACGGACTGTTGAACAGCAAAAATGATTACCTGAAACAGCAAAGAAATCGCTTTATTATACTACAAAAAGGTACACAAATTGAGGAATGAATGGAATCAATTAAAGATCGCTGCAGATCACTTTATCCAGCTCGCTCGCTGGACGGCTAAATCCCGAGCGCGCAATCTGACATTTATGAGTGCCATAAAAACGCTCAAGTAGTGACTTTTACTACTTGTTTAGTGAACATAAATGTCTTTGCCTTGCCCGTGCTAGCGTCGTCCGTATTTAAAGCGCACAGTTTCGTGCACAGTTTTGCTCCTTTTGCGTCTTTTTATGTACTGTTATGCAACTGTATAATGCTTTGCTTACTTTTCAGCGGCAATTTATTGGCGACGTCTTTTGTCTTTATTTTAGTGCGGCGAGAACATGTTTCGTTTTGTACTGTTTGCTAGTTTTGGGGGTAGTTTTTTGGGTTGTCGTATTTCACATTTTTAAACAGCTCGAATGCGTCACGCTAGGCTTTTATTTCTTTGGGAGCTTTAAGAGCCTAGATTTTGTTTGTTAAAATAAAAATTACGCTACAAAGTTATTATCTCCCTGGAATAATTGCTCAAAACTTAAACTTTTTCCTCTTCAATATTTTAACCAAACATTCAGATGTTATGAAGGTTCTAGAAAATACAAGGTTAACTCTTTATTTATCAACATGGATACACAAATATATCGCAAATTGCAATCACATACTACAGAAACCCCATAAAATATCATGTAAGGCGTCAGGCCACCGCGGTAGCTGTAAAACTTTAGTGCTTGTAAAAGGAGGCTGCCGAAACGAGGCTGAATACTAAATATTGGAAACTATAGCCTCACATGAGACCTCCTTGGATTCGCGGGTTAGGTCGTCTTGGTATGCAACCTTCGTCGATACCAGACCAAAGTATTGGCAGTTTAGCATAGGCCACCCACAGCCTTGCCTACATACTTCTACATACCTGCAGGTTTTGTTATGGTTGCCTCTAGAAGAATAATAATGTTGCACCTTAACTTGAAGGCCGGTAAACAATGGCTAGGCTTGATTGCTTTTTGCCCTTACTGGTTTCAGCCGTTGTGTCTGCTGGTTCGAAATGAAATTGCATCAATGTTATGAAGGTTCTAGCATAGGTACATGCCTATCTTTGACTATATCAAGGTGCAATTAACTAATTGTTTACGTAACATACTGCAAAAATACAATACCTCATAATACACATATACCTAGCCACATAGAAATGAAAAAATCTAAATTCTAATAATATCAAATAATCATGAGATAAGCCAAGTTCTCCTAAATGAAGCCTTTTAAACTGTTTTGTGGGTTGTAAGCAGATACAGACAGACAATGAGACCAATTTATAAACATACAATCGATTTTGGTTACGTCCGGCAATAAAGTTTTTAGTAGTCATAAATCTTTTTAAACGTTTTTCGCATTATCTTTCACATGTTATCTTATTATATCTAGCATGGTGGTAAAGGTTAGGGGAGGTTATAGTAAACTTAGAAATAGTATTATTACATGACTTTTTCTTGAAATTGTTCTTTTGGTATTTACACATGTTAGCTGTAACTCGAGCCAATGACATTCAACCTTACGATGCTAATATTATAACTGTACACGAATCAATCGACATCACGTTACGCACTACGTGCAGTCATTTTCATTTCCCTTCAAGCATCGCAAAGTTCACTCACTCATCGTATTTCACAAGCAGCCTACATCGCCTACTTGCTATTCAAAGTTCATTGTTTATTATCGGACCAAAAGAAAGTCCTTCCAGGTCCTGATCCCTAGTTATTCGTTGTTGTTTTCGCTCGAAATTAGACGATTAGGAGTCGGTGTGTGACGCTGGATCTATTCAATTAAAGCGGAGTACGCAGCAAGCACCTCCCGCGGCGATTTTTTAATCATATGTATGCTGTATGCGAATCGCGGTGTCATTTCGCATATCAATGCGCGCGATGGTTTGATGAAAAAAGGTTCGCGCGTGTTCGACAGATCGTGTGGGAGTGACGCGGGGGATTTCGAAATAATTGCTGCTGCGATTTTATTGTTTGTTTTCGTTATGCAGATGTTTATTGTGATGGACGATTGATGGGCACTAATGTCCAAGCTTTTATTCATTTGAAATACTACTTAAAAAATGCATAGGCAGTAACTTTATGTATTTTTTAAAGATTTCGCAGGATTTGATCATCACCAACAAATCTTAGATGCAGAGAAAGAAAAGTATCTAAAACCATGTTCTCAAATAAATAGCAATTGTGTCAGACTTCATATTCCTACGCCACGGAATAAGGTTTTAATAAAATTCGTACAATATACCTACAAGTATACTACCAATGATATTCTATATAAACTGAGGTTTAGTAAAACCTCATTGTATACTGCAATCTTTATGACACCACTAACTAAGTACACAGAGTGTAGTTGAAGCAATTTGTCTTGTTATCAGAAGCAAGCAGGCGTCCAGCGTCGGTCGCTATTTATCTATCAAACTAGAACTGCTAATTGTATGCGGATAGATTAGATCCTACTTTGTAAAGGAGGCGTCGCGTCAAAACAGTAAAGCCTAGAAAGACTGGTTACTATCAGTTAAAATAGGTAATCTAGGTACGCCAATGTTTGCTAGATGAGCTTTTCTTCATTGGTTACATGTTATTTTAGTTGTTTTTTTACGTATAAGACTATATGCGTGGGTAAAATTAGCTATTGAGCTTAAGAGTCTTTGATTTCAGTTTAGTAAAATGTGTAGTGTAAAACTGCCTGACTGCTTGTTTGGCATTGCGTAACGTAAAAAAAAGTGCTTATTGAAATCATAATATACATAGCTGTATTAAAAGTTCTTTACTTCGCTGTTAGTTCAGCGCGCGATGAGTCGCACAACACGCGCCCTAATTTAAAAAGTCCTTCCTCTGCATAATAAATAACAAACATTTCAGCAAACAAATAAATCAATCCATCACCCTCCGCCTCACACTCTCCGATCCGACCACGATACGACCCGACTCCGACACGATACGACCGACGATCTGACCAAAGCTGACACTGATTTAAATGTTAATCAACCAGTGTCGAAATTATTAATTGCATACGGACATCGCTCGCCGTTACGCATGCAGATTGCAATGCGAACGAATGATAAACTATTCATGGTTTGAGCACATTTAGATTTTGTGATGAGTTGGCGCGATTGTCCGGGACTTTTGCAGACAGTAAGCACTAAAACCATTGGAGGGAGGGGTTTGAATTGGTTGGCAATAGTCACGGGGTATTCTTGAAAGGTTCGCCTGAAGAGAGATTGATGGCGTCTCTTGGCTCACGCGTACAGGTGTTAAGATTGAGATTTGCCAATTTAATTAAGCAAAATTGAATATTTATGATCATTCGGGACAGTCTTGGTAAAAACATGCGTGAAGTGCAGAAGCTATTTTAATAACTTACAATCGATATTCATTTGTAAATTATGCTCTATCGTGGTTTTGTATAACTTTTTATGGTATACGTTTATAGTTTGATAGCTAAGATTTCCTGTCTATTTATCTATATATATAAAACTCAAAGGTGACTGACTGATTGACTGACTGATATAGTGATCTTTCAACGCACAGCCTAAACCGCTGGATGGATGGGGCTGAAATTTGGAATGGAGGTAGATGTTATTACGTAGGCATCCGCTAAGAAAGGATTTTTGAAAATGCCACTGTTAAAGGGGTGAAATAGAGGATGCAAGTTTTACTTATTAATGCGAGCGAAGCCGCGAGCATTCACTAGTAAAAATATAAAACTGAAAGGCGACTGACTGACTGATTAGTGATCTATCAACGCACAGCCCAAACCAATGGACGGATCAGGCTGAAATTTGGCATGCAGGTAGATGTTATGACGTAGGCATCTGCTAAGAAAGGATTTTTGCAAATGCCACTTTAAGAGGGGTAAAATAAGGGATTCAAGTTTTACTTCTTAATGCGAGCGAAACCGCGAGCACCCACTAGTAGGTATCAAAAATCGCGATTAAAAGAATCGCAATTAAACCAACGAGTTCTCCGTTGGTCAATTTAAAAGCAATTAAATTTTCAGTACCTACACTCCTAATTGCATATGCTATTTAAGTCTACATTAAACTCAAAATAAATCATCCATCATTTACCTGTTCCCGAACCCGTGACGTAAATATTTTCCTTCATTTACTCACTCATTCACTCCAAACAGAACCAGCGCCATTTGCAATTCGTCCAAACATAATCTGATTCGCTCGCGATGATTTGTGTCCACGCCCAGTGCTGAAAGTGCGAACTATCAATTAAATAGATTTATAGTGCTGTCGCTGTAATTACAAATCGATGTCGATGCTGTAGGCATTTTACATAATCGATTATTGTAGAAAAAGTAATTAATAATGAACGGGGAATTAGCAATCAATGATAGCTAGGGCATGTTTACTTAATCGATTTTTGTTTTTTTCCGAAGATTTTAGTAAAACATTTAATATTAAAGTCTCAATAATGGTTTAAAGCTCCTAAATATGTAATGAATAAAAAAAATCTTAATAATCTATGAATTCTTTTTTAGTGCGTTATTCTTATTTTGTTCTATTTAAAAATACTTAAAAATAAAATATAATAGTAAATTTAAGGCAGTTATATCATTAGACCCCCGCCATTGATTTGCACTGATTGTATCCAATTTATTCTGATAGTGTCAAAGAATAGTAACGCATTATAAATATTAATTCGAACTTCCTAGACTTTTTTATCACTATAAGTTCACCAGTAGGGATTCATATGAGTCAAAATTCCTAGACAAGATATTAAAAGTTGATTCAAAGAACATCGTAAATTTAATCAGAAAATATTAATTTATTGCCGTCGAAGTATCGCACTAAATATTTATTACAATATCTCCATTCAACATTGTATATTTTATTAAAGCTATTAACTTTGCACGTGGTCGAGCTAATTATTTATTTAAGGCATGTCGATGCAGCAATATGACGATTTTTATGATGACAAAAACAGCATCTATAAAAAATGTTCAAATATTTATATTGATTTCAAGAAAAATGTCCATATAATCCTTATTTGCCTAATGATATTCAACTGGTCAAAGAATTGCTCGCCGATGAGATAAGTGATGGGAAAAATATGCTTACAATGGACCTAATCATTTTATGGGAACACCTTAGTAACTGAATATATTTATGTATATTTAAATACATGTATAAAATTATACAATTTTGGTGATAGCACGCTTTGTAAAAACACATCGTTTCTAATAGAGCTTCACAAACACCGATACCAATAGGTACTATTCCATATCCGAAAAAAAAGAAAACGAAATCAGGGAATGCCCTATCGACTTCCCGGAAGTATGAATGTACATAATATCGATGTCGATGTCACATTAGGAGTAGCAGGCCAGCCCTACATTATTATGCACCGAACACTTGATCCAGGAGTTATCACGTATCGAATAGAATAGACTCATAATATTTTATGATCCCTTGTGAGCCTTACTAGGCAACGGCGATGTTCGAATTTTAAACAAAACACGATCTGCCACCGATTGGTCTAATCGGTGAAGTCGGAAATTGTTTTGTCGATGTGTCATCGACGGATAGACGTGGGACGTCACTAGCTTTATGTGCTTTCAAAAGCAAGTTTTATTTGATATAATATTAACGTATTACTTTGAAAATAAGATACATACATACTTGGTAATTTAGTATTAATTTTCACACTAAGAAATCTGGGCCAAATCTCGATAGTTTCGGCAATATTACTTGATACTATGAAGTTTAAAAGGTTCCATGTGCTTTTTTTAGTAAAAAGTTCAATTAAAACTGTTTTCATTTCAAACCGAAAGATGATGAACCTTAAAACCTAATTTTAAATATTCTGCTCTTATTTTTAAACCTATAACTATTAAAACTAAGTCAAAGACCTCTTCGAACGCAACAGAAACAAAGTTGCAAACAATAGCCAACCGAAGATAAGTACGAGTAGGCATAGTTCAGCGGAACCAAAAAACCTTGAAATAGAAAGGTACTTTAGTACGAGCGGATAAAGTTGGAACTAAAATTTTCTGACCAGTAAAGTCTTAGAGATGTACTAGTGCTGTCATCAGCAGAAATCGTGCCATAACTACATAGCCTTGCGTGCTTTACTAGATGCTTGTTCTTGTTATTGTTCATAGGTACGGATAGTAAAAAAAGTTTTTAGATGTTTTGTCTTTTTTATAATAAAAGAGAACAATATGACAGAAAGTTTGTTGGCATGAGCATGAGGGCAAAGGGATTCTGTTTTTTTTCTATTTCGAAACTTTTTTGGGAGAAGTTCTTTTTATAAAGCAATTGTTTGATTTTTTTGTTTTTCTCAAATGTGACAGCTTTTGTCCAATACTTTGGTAACTTTATGTTGCAAGTTTAGACAAATTGTCATAGTAGTATATATTCACAAAAATACATGCAAAAATAGTATTTTATAAGGCTTTAGAAACCAAATATATAATATAAAAAATATAATCAATTTCAAATAAGGTCTAATATAGGTATATATTAGACCTTATTTGAAAAAGATTAAGATTTTGTAAACAAAATAACATCTAACATTCACACAGTCGAAATCATTTAAATAAAATAAAGAGATAGTAGGTACATTATTTCCTGACGCTACCTTGGATTAGAACGTTGCCAAGGCACTGGCAGGCTTGCATATGTTCAAGTGATTTTTCACGGCTCCGGAACCAAGTAACAAAGGGCACACAGAACCGTGTCGCAATCACGAGCCTCGATCACGACCATTCTAGTATTTACTTACTCCACATTCACACCAAAAAACCACCCATTTTCAACTCTAGCACACACGCAATAAAGTGCATTTTAATTGTGAAATAACTCGGTCCTGCTCGATTTAAGAGTAATGCGGTTAGGAAAGGTGGAAATGGGTTTTATTACCGCACTATTAAAGTGCAATTGAGCGGTGATAATAGCTGTTATGTAGTTAAAACGTCTGGAGCCCGTGTCGCTACCAGCCTTAAATGCATTAAGTTTGTCCGAGAGATTATAATCGTTGCGAATGCTTTGTTGTTTCTCAGATAGAGTTGTTGTGGTTGATTTACTTTTGGTCAGCTTGTGTTCGACTTAATGGGTAAGGGAGCCGTAAATCTTGGGCCTGCGTCGATATCTCGCCTGTCAAAATGTTATCAGTTATATCGCTTGCAGTTTTGATTTAATGGCGAGTGCAAATGAAGGTTTGTGACTTATTTGCAATGATATGGTTAGGTAATGTAGATTGACTTAAGAATGAATGACATGTTCAAGAAATATTAAAATCGCATTTTTGTAATATATTTCGATATAACTCATTGAGTTAGCTTCACCTATAAACGTCACATTATTAAAATAATAGAAAGATAACTGTTACAGTGTTTATTTCTTTGTTCAAAAGTGTAACCAGTTATTACTTACGTGTATGTATGTATGTAAGTAGTCTTTTTTGCAATCAGTAACCTCGCAGATACTAAAAATATCACAAAAGCTCGAACGAAAGCTGGACTACAGAGCTTTTGCTTTCCAATCAAAGGGAAAGAAAAACACTGAATACTCAACAATTTAAAGCACTTTCCCTTCCTAGTTTATAAGGAAAAATATCAAAACATTCAACTAACCTGGTTTTATTAAAATAATTTCGAAAGAAGTGCGTGAGGTGCGTTCCCAAACTGCCTTTTATCACGCGACTTTTAGGAAAAGAACAAACTTTTCTATATCTCTGTTTAACTTATGTTTCCATTCAAAACTGAGTCTTAATTCCTGAAACATAGCTCATATTTATAAACCACAGTCTTGAATAGAAAAAATGATTGTATCGTTGTAAAGCTTTACAGAAACCTAATCAGTGTTAGAAGCTGTCCCTGTAACTTATAGCCGGTTCTATATAAACTTAGATAAGCACAGTGGTGCGTTTAGCCGACATTAAAAAAAGCTAATTAAGAATAAATATTTAATCTGATCGGTGTTGCCACCTACACGAATATTAAAGTATCGGTAGCGAGTGATAATTATTATACGTTTCCAATTTAAATACCATTGTCGATAAAATTTGTGGACCTTTTTTATCTATTACTTTTTAATTAAATACTTGCATAAGTAGCGTGTTACTTCGAAATTGGATACAAATTGAAAAACCTACATATATTAGTATAAATAACGATTTGTATTCTCTGAAGTTTTAAATCGAAAATCGTCTTCTCGGAGCTTCGTTTATCTATTTCTCAGCTTTCTACTTTAATTGATCCAAGATTAAGTCAATTCTGTTTTAAGTTGTAACATGCAAGTGCTTATCACAGTAATCTTAAGGCACGGTTAGCCTCGTTTACTTTTAAGATCGTGGGCTACATAGTAAGAAATATTTTAAAATGTAGATAATACCGAGAAAAGCTTGTGAGATGCATTTTAGTTGAGTAAAACATTTGTAAGACATTTTTTTTGCTTACGTGTAGTAAAAAACTTAAATTGGCATTTATAACACTTTCAAATTGAATTTTTATTTCAAAACTACATTAATGAAATGAGTGATAGACCAGTAGATCATAACTTTATTTAAAAAATACTCAGAGAACAATACAAATAAAACAAACAAAAAAAAACTTGAAATTATACTAGTGGCTTAATCTAAAAGAGATCCGTTCCATACAGCATTACTTTACATACCAATTAACGAAACAATTTCAAGCAAAACATTATAAAACACAGCCGAAAACTATAAACAAAACAATATTTTGCGTCAAGAACAAAAAGATACAGAGCGTTGTCACGACCATCCCCTTGCATCTTCCAAATAGATATTTCTCGGGGGGTGCGAGGGGTGCGAGGGGGTGGGGTGTTTGACATTGACAAATGGCGCGTAGCTGGCACCCCCTAGCGGCGAGCAATGAGTTATTGCCACCAATCGAGAGCGTTCGCGCGAGCGGCCATTTTTAATTTTAGGGGTAAGTTACCCCTACTCGCGTATTATTTTTAAGTGTATGACGGGTGCAGCGGGACAGATGGTAGGTGTTGAAATGTTGATATCGGATTACAAGGAAGTGCAAAGTAAAAAAAAATATGATTTCTTATAATAATGATGAATAAATTATATAGAAAAAAATGGTTTATTGTAAATTTGACAAATAAAAAACATGCAATAATAATTTTGTAAAGGTACACGAATGGTTTATATGTTACTACTCCATATCACTGCTTTTACTAAAAACGATACACTGTTTAAAAATAGGTAATCTGAGAAATCTTTAATTTTGAAGAATTATATTTGCTTTTTTAAGTGTGGTAAGCTTAGATTAACATTAAATAGCGAATTATATTAGTCTAAACGGCTGTGTTTACAGAAGCCATAATTAAAGGCTTTCCATGCTACTTTACGGCATTTATAAATCCATTTCATTTCATTAAAACCTTATTACCATTCAACACCATGTAAATATTTGAAGAACCGACCATTAAAATCACGTTTAAGCGCACCATAAAAACTAATGCTCCCATAATCGTCGATTAAAACGAATCGCCCATCAATGTTACAGTAAATCACGCCCTCTAACGTTTCAATGCCGAACTAGCGTTTGTCGCTCTCCTATCGTCTCAATCTCTCTCGGATGATGAACGAGCAGTTTTATTGCGGTTACACTCTTGTTTATTTACTGCTTTGTAATAGAATGTCAATAAACAACGTTGATAACCGAGCCGAGCAATAAAATAATAATAAAACTCGACAGTTATTACGGGATGAAGTGGCGCTACCGGGCGACCGGTTGCAGCGCGCACAATTTAGTTAAAGCGACACCTATCTCGGCTAAGACGAACTACGTAGCAACTCCCGAAATTTTACCGCTAGGCAAGGTTTACATTCATGTTGTCTGCGAAGATTAAAAAGTTAATCGTCGCGCTAGCCGTAATTCCAGGTACGAACTGCAAACGCTCAACACTAGCAACAAAAACCACAATTATTGTCTAGTTAACAGCCGGAGATCGTTTATCACGCGCTACGGCCCATCAATAATTCATTACTAATAACACAGAGGCACTGACGTAATTAGTGCAATTACTTGCCCACCCAGCATTTCCCCCCCACTTCGAAGCTATAATTGAATTATTTATCTACGCTAAATTAGGAAATGCTAGATAATGCTCTGATATGCGGTCTCTGCGTTTATAAGAGGCGATAATAAAGTCAAACCTTTAGTAATAAAGTGCGAGTTAAAGGGAACAGCGACAATGGGTGCGTGACCTAGCCCGTAGATTGTGGATGAGATAAGGCGTTTAATTTAATATATCTGCATAAGGGTGATATAATACGTTGATCTAGATCTAACTAGAAACTTACGCTATCTATCCTCACAGTTTCTTGAGTCTTATTGGAACCTAGTGAAGCAGGAAGGACCTATGTCGGTACTATTATGGTAAAAAAATCAGGCACTGAATATATAGATAGATAGGTAGATAGATATCATTTATTAACATAGAGAATTACAACAAACTTATTACATCATGTCTCGTAATATATTGATAGAATTTTAAATAAAAAAGTCTTATTACTTATTAATATTAGGTACATATTTTTTTTACATTAGATAGGCTCACGCTTGACTACAACTTACATTATAATTAGATAGAAAACAAACACATTTTTTTATTATGAGAAGCAATCTTCTTTGTTGATTTGCAAACAAGTTACACATAAATAATATAGCTAAGGAAAAAAAAATATCAGTACGTAAAATATCATCATCATCTGCAGCCTATTTCATCCCACAGAGTAATATACATATAGGTAGTGTTAGAATTAAAGACTTAAGGTTAACATGTGTCATTGCTTAGTACTTCAAAGGTCACACAACAACCTAAGATCCAAAATTTAGCAAGAACTAAATTGGATTATTTAAGTCAAACGAACAATTTAAATTGAATTTAAGAGACACATATACAATAACAATTACAAGGACATTAGTTGCGAAACAATTCGTGAGTTCATTATAGAGCATCGGGTCTAAACCCTCGGACCCTGCTAGCAGAGGAATGTGGATATTAATGGGGTTAAAAATATTTAGAGTTGGACCGAGGGAAATTGATGGAAGTTTATGGAATGGCGTTTGAAATATTATGTCAAAGACTCGACAATCTAAATATATAAAACTCAAAGGTGACTGATTGACTGACTGACTGATATAGTGATCTATCAACGCACAGCCCAAACCACTGGACGGATCGGGCTGAAATTTGGCATGCAGGTAGATGTTATAATGTAGGCATCCGCTAAGAAAGGATTTTGTCTAATTCCACCCCTAAGGGGATAAAATAGGGGATGAAAGTTTGTATGAAACTTTGTCAATTTAAACCGATCGAGCTGAGACTTTGCATGCATAAAGCGACTATGACGTAGGCGCTCGCTATGAAAAGATTTTAATAAATTCCACCCCTAAAGGGATAAAATAGGGGATGAAAATTTGTATGAAACTTTGTCACTTTTAAACCGATCGGGCTGAGACTTTTCATGCATAAAGCTAATATGACGTAGGCGCTTTTTATCAAAAGATTTTGATAAATTCCACCCCTGAGGGGATAAAATAGGGGATGAAAGTTTGTATGAAACTTTGTCAATTTTAAACCGATCGAGCTGAAACTTTGCATGCATAAAGCTACTATGACGTAGGCGCTCGCTATGAAAAGATTTTGATAAATTCCACCCCTAAGGGGATAAAATAGGGGATGAAAGATTGTATGAAACTTTGTCAATTTTAAACCGATCGGGCTGAAACTTTGCCTGCATAAAGCTACTATGACGTAGGCGCTCGCTATGAAAAGATTTTGATGAATTCCACCCCTAAGGGGATAAAATAGGGGATGAAAGTTTGTATGAAACTTTGTCAATTTTAAACCGATCGGGGTGAGACTTTGCATGCATAAAGCTACTATGACGTAGGCGCTCGCTATGAAAAGATTTTGATAAATTCTACCCTTAAAGGAGATAAAATCTATACTAAGTATTATATTATAAAGCTGAAGAGTGTGTTTGTTTGAACGCGCTAATCTCAGGAACTACTGGTGCGAATTGAAAAATTATTTTTGTGTTTAGTAGACCATTTATCGAGGAACGCTTTAGGCTATATAACATCACGCTGCAACTAATAGGAGCGAAGAAATAATGGAAAATGTGGAAAAAACGGGGAAAATTTTTCATCTTTGAGGGCGTCTTTTGCGTGCGCTGCGAAAATGGTTCAAGATATCAAAAAATATGTATCAAAGAATAATTTCTCTTGAAATGATATAACAAAATGTCTGTAACAGTATATGTCTATCTTTTAAAGTTAACTCAATAAACCCGTTTTAATGGTAATAACTATTCCACGCGGACGAAGTCGCGGGAACCAGCTAGTCTTATAAACTTCAGCAATTACTTCAACATTATGTGCAATATATGCAATGAAATAAAGCTATTTTTAAGATCACTTTGTACATGATAACATGATGAGTATACAAATTTACAATAATCAGTATATTTATTCGTTGAGAGATGAATTGATATTGTTTAAGATGATTATAATAATTAAGAGGTCTTATAAACCGATTTTGAAATTCTTCCCTGCGTGCAGCTAAATAAAGCAAACAAAAATAGGTACCTAATGGATTAAAATTATTAAATAATCGCAAGTGAACATTTGGACCAAAATACATATTTCCTGCCGTACCTGGGCGCTCACCACGATGTATCTGCTCAAGAAAACTTCTCTAACGAATTTATTCTGCGGCGGAGTCACGACCCTCAGTCATGAGGAAATACGACTCAAGAGAGAGATACGATCTTTCCCAGATCCCGTATCAAACAAGTGTCCAATCCCACAAAAATCATAATCACTCCACACCCAAACAGCAGCAGCTTTATCTATGCCAGTTATTGTACATTATGTGGGAACAATTACACATCCATTAATCAGAGGGCGCTCCGACAGTTTATTGCGCCTCCGGCCCTGCGGCAACCCTTCCCTGTTGAATTACACCCTTTTCGGGAACTGAACTGGTGGTTAGAAGGGATGGGATAGTATCGATATGTTTGGGTGCAGCACTTTTGTGGAGAGAACTCTAGCAGAGAAGAAAGTTGATAATGTACTGCCTTTAAGCATTGTTTTTTGTAGGAGAGAAACGATTTTAAGTACACTGTAGCAAACTTTTGACATCCTGCTATCGAACATTTAGGCAATTTTTTAATTGTGTATTTTATGTGCCATATCAATCTCATGCCGGCTAAGCGGTCAGTGGTTATTTATAACACGATATAGAGTTACATTCCACAACAGTCTGCGATTCAATCAACTATATAAACTGAAAACATTATTCCCATATCGATATAACCTCATCCCTAATTTCCAGTGCTCCATGGAACTTAGTTACAAGTTTACACTTGATTAGCCACGCTGACTTTCGACGAAAACTCGTATGTGCCTGACTTTTGGGGATAAGTGCATGATTTATATGACAAGTACGATGTGTGAATATTTATGGCTTTTATTGTAATTTATTGTTAGATTTAGCTTCTTTCCGAGTCGGATTACAATGCAGTTCTTTAAAAGAAGATAGATTCGATTTTATTTCAAAAGGAGGTACTACTGAGTTACAAAATTACTATGGTGATTACATGACTCGTTTATCTTTTTAAAAACGATAATTCTCTATTAAACATGAGTAAAACAACAACAACATGATATTTAGTAAAACATGAGTTTTAGTTAACTACGGGACATTAACCATCATTTGTTTGATGCAGTAACACATATTGTGTTAATAACTAATACATCACATAATGTAGACCTGTTTGTTAATTTCAATAAAAACAAAGGATTTCAAAAGTTCTTGCTCAATCTTTTAGTTTATTCTTCTTTATTTCAGAAATACATGTACAGACTTTATTTTAACCCAACAACCAGTCTAGCTAGCTAGCTCGTTTTAAAGACCCGACTAGGCAGGCGGCAACACTGGCGGACATTAATAATTTTGGCGCGAACAAATGACGTGGCTGATTAATGATTTACGTACCCAATTCCGTGTTGTCCAGTGGATATGAGCCCTGACTGCATTAACACGTACGCATCTGCGTCAATGTTGCTAGTATAGGCAAGCTAGTGGATTGTGTGTGGTGTTACCCGTTCAAAGTATGTAGGTATGTTACATTAGAGTGAAAATTTGGTTATGAAGATACGAGATGCTTTCTAAGTTGATGGGAAGTTTCTTATCGTGTATAAGAAACATGATCAGAAACTTTCCATCTTAATGTCTGAATGATTTAATAATAGTTTAAAAATAATCATATATTTTAAATGCGTATTTAATTAGTACAAAAGTTTAGGTTATAATTCGGAAGAACACTAAAATAGCGCTATGTGAACCTGTTTTTTGTGCGCTAAGGTCAAAATGTATTGGCATATTATAATTATTTTTTCTACGGTTTTTTTCGTTCCTATGTTTTTATTAGTATCTATATTAACTCGTCCAACAAAAACGTCATTCATATCTAAATACAAGGAGGTACATATACTTGCTCACGACTTTTAGTTCAGTCCAGCCAAATATGTCTCCAAAACTCCGGCCGAACCCGATCGCCGACCAAAATATCGAATAATACCACATAATACATACTAATACCTACCGTATGCAACTGTTGGGTCAGGTGTCCCCTAAGGGTCCACTCTGAAGGGATGCTTGCTAGACGCTTTGTATGATTTATGGCACCCTTATTGGTACCCATTTTAATTTGGCACCATACGTGAGCGTATGCCGCGTAGCATTGTATATGTGTCGGTATGGTACTCAAAGTGCTCGGGATTTATGTGTTTTGGTCTATTGAAGAGAGACTAGTGTAATTTAGATAGATTGATATAATTTATTAACATACAGTTTTACAACAAACTTATTACAATAATAGTAAGTTGGCATCAGTCATGTCTTCTCAGACATTAATACAATTTTAATTTTAAAAAACCTTATTACAAATTACATAAAAATAAAATTGTTTTAGACTTATTATTATTTGGATTTGGTAAAGTGTATGGTGAAAAAACGATCTTAAGCCCAACTAAACAGCTGATTTACTTTTGCTAACATGGAATCAATCTAACCTATGGAAAACGAACACAGAGGAAAAAAATACAAGTTAATACAAACAAAAATTAAAATATTTCAGGTAACCGTAACAAAATGTTTCTGTTATTAGAAATTCCAGTCTTGTATTATATATGCCTACTTTCGCAACCGCTTTCAGCCCACCCAAACATTTCAGTAGCAACACGAATGCAAAACAATTTTTCTAAGCGCGCTCTTTAGAAGATTTACTCGCGGGATAAAATTGGCTCCCATTTAGCATACGAGCCGATATCACAATACCGGACTGCCAGCCGATTTAAATTTATTTCGGACGTCGGTAACTTCCAATTTAAACCTCTTAATCCTCTATGATGTATGTCGGTATTCGGTGGGATTAAAAGTTCCACGGAAAATAACCGGGAAAACCTTTCCGGGGGTAGGATTGACCCAGCCCAGAAACGGGATTAGGAGGCCGGGATTGGATATACATAAATCTCGGACAAGGCTTTGCCGGGCGACGCAATTAAGCCTCCGGAAGATACGTCATTTTGACACTATACCTACTCTCTTTCTAATCGTGTTCCTCATAACTGAGTGTTGTGTTTCCCAAGCAAAATAAACGCCTGTTTGCATGTATGACACTTACATGTGGTTTTGTGGTCTTATATACATGATATGTTTATTTTTTAGACCACAGAAGCGAGTAATAAAGTGTACATCGATGTAGGCGGGGTCGAATCAAAAACATCAGATTTAACCACAAAGCCACGACCGCTTCAATACTAATCACACACAAAATATTAAAATTCAGCTACAGACGCACAATGGTCGCGTTGTCGCCATAAATAATTCAATTTCATAGTAATAAAATACGCGTGACCACTGCTGGCGTGAAAACTTTTCAGCAATTACGGGTTGAATATAACAAAAAGCGTCGCTCGATCCGGCGGGGTCTGTGAGACCGACGCCGTTATTCATGCATCAGCTTGCGAGGAAGGGTTGAAATGCATACCGGTATTGCATTATACTTTCAATCTGCGCTTAATTAATACGACATTCAGATAGGATGGCTGTTATAAGCTTTATGAATAGCTGTAAATAATATATCAAAGGCATGTAGGTATGAATTCATACATATCCATTTTATAAGCATAAGTACAAATGTATGTAGTAGCCGCTTGTATAAAGTTACATAATAAGAATTGTGGAGTTCATCAAATTGTTGTTTTCAAAACATGGGATTTGCAATCTATATAGGTATATATAAAACTCAAAGGTGACTGACTGATATAGTGATCTATCAACGCACAGCCCAAACCACTGGACGGATCGGGCTGAAATTTGGCATGAAGGTAGATGTTATGACGTAGGCATCCGCGAAGAAGGGTTTTTGGAAATGTCACTTTTAAATTCAAATTCAAATTCAAATTGTTTATTGACTAAAAATACTTATTCTAACACGTACATTTATTGGGAACACAGTTTGCCAGGTGCAGTCAAGTAGGAATCAGGTACGTGAGGTAGCCCCGGAAACTTGCACTAGGTACCGAAAAGGTCCAAAGGTAAATATTTAAAAAGGGTGAAATAGGGGATGCAAGTTTTACTTTCTAATGCAAGCGAAGCCGCGAGCACCCACTAGTATTGATATAAGTTAGGAAGGATTTTTTTAACATATTCGTAGTTTATAAACAGAATATATACCTATATAAACTATAAAATATACATTCATAGGATTTGCCCAAAAATTGCGAGAGAAATAACGGTGAAAACTACACTGATTAACAACTTCCTTGTAAGTCATCGATACTGGAATATCATAAAATATTTTAAAGCTATCCGTAAGCTTGATTATATAAAACGTGGAAAAGACTTATAGCCAGACAAGTAAGAATATTTACTTACAATGCAACTCATGGTTAAACACATTATTACAAATGATCATTGTAATAATTTCAATTAATACTTTATTTAGATCTGAATTTACTTAGTGGTTACCAGTTGTTTTGGACTACGATGTAACATCCCATTACCTAAGAAACATAAGTACCTATAACTCTACGTATTTATATAACATGTATATTGTAACGTATTTGAAATTTTGTCTACGGTTTTTTGTTCAACTTACAAAATAATTGCAAGTTTGTAATCCGTTTTATAAATAAATTTATTTGTATTGTATTAATTATATATTTTATTAGAATCCCTATTGATTATAAATAGCGCCAGGTCCTGAGCCGGCTGGGTCTAAAAGGCCCGAGCTCGTTACTCATGCATCAGCTTGCAGCGAAGGGTTGGATGACGTATAGTTTGTATACGGAACATGGAACAATCTGAGTGGGGGTAATTAATTTATAGGATATTGGGCTGATTTTCGGTTTTTTTTTTAAATTTAATTGGATTGGGTCTGATTTTGCAAGTGGTTAGGGGTTGAGTGATTTTGGGTTTTGATTAGTGTAAGGAGAAATGATTACATATACCTATGTTTCACACCGTCGCGATCCACATACCTATGTAATTAGCGTTATTATCGGTGTAACTAAAAAGATTTTAAAACAACAAATTAGCTATTTATTATTTAAAATAGATCTAAATAAAAAAAACCAACCATTAAACTTAACAAGAAATTTGGGATAACCGCAAAATATTGCCAATTCTATCTGATAGCAGATGAAAAAAATACGGCCAAATGGATCTACTCAGACAATATTTGACAAAAAAACACAAAAATAAAATTAGTCGAATACTAAAAAACTAATTCACCTAATCTTTCTCCATACTTTTATACCCGGATGTTCCGCTGAGCAGCCATTAAAATTAGGGACGGGCTACACCCGAGACTAGGGCAGGGCCGGCGCGCCCGAAAAAAAAACGAATAAATAACCGACCGATACAGATGAGACGAAACTTTACATTGTCCGAGTGTTGTTCGTATTTAGATTTGTATGAAATATCAGTTCGTAAATTTAATGTTGATATTGATTGATTGTATTTGTTGTCATTTTTATGGCGTCTTTTGATGAAAGAAATTGATTTAAATATTAGTTGAAATTGTGAATTTGATTTAATCTTTTTTATTAGTATCTTCTGGTGGCTTTTGAGGTTGGAAGTTAATTATCAGAATCGTATTTGATATTCGCATTCAATTATTATTTTTTAGATTTTATACATTACATATTTTGTGTTATTAGGTACCTGGCGCTGATCTAACCGATTTTTTCAGTTCCTCAACACTCGCAAAAACGCAAAACAACCGAAATGCTTACTTAATAACGGATACGAAATTAAAAAGCAATTTGGTAACCGTTACTAATTTAGCCGGCGCGCCGTGCACCTCTCAATTTGGGAGGGGCTGCGGGGACGGGTAGAGGGGGGTCTAATCTAAAAGCTGTCGGTTGGGGCCAGCTGCACCCGCAGTGTACACCCAGCCTTATATCTGATAGGCCAATCACATGAATTAGAAATATTTGTAAGTATGTTACTTTCTATGTTCACAATTTGGATTACTTACAAATAATTTAATAATTCAAAGTGACATAGACAAGTATTTTTCAACAGTATAGAAAAGTACGAGTAGCTTGCTTGTCTATACATAATACGCAATAAATCAAGTTTTAAATAACTTCATAATGCAATAAATAAGCGCCAAAACACATAAAATATTAAATAGAGCTACAGAATTTCCTGCGACTGTAAGATAAATAGATACCGAATATTTTTGACAAATGCGTTTTTAGTTGCCAAACTCAAACGGCCAATTATATTTTATTTGAAGTTCGTTGGCCGCTTCTATTTGCCTATTAAATAATTTTAATTGACACAACAATAAATAACCTCGTATTAGATCCGACTGTGCTCAGAGCGTGAACTCCAAGTAATTATGTAACTATAAGCGCGTCATTTTGATTTAGAATCTTCTCAGTAGATTAGACCTTAAGAAAACGAAGTTTCCATACTCATTAGGTGATATATTCGACTCGGAAAGCAGAATAAATAAAACCGATCTATAAGTCACTGCCCACGTGTAGAAAGATTAAAATCTTTTTACAAACGTCTAATTCTTCCGCCTACGTGTTATCTACCGAAATATGAACATGGGCTTGTCTTAGAAACCTCTTCGAATCTAAAGATTTGATAATTAGCATAAGGTGAATTCGGATTTCCCATTCGTGGCGACACTTATTCGGCGTGTTTAGTTTATGATATGTATTTTTGTCGATTTGGTAGTCGGTCGGCAATAACTTTGACTATTTTATGCTTTGTGTAGTAACATAAACTTGACCAACGGACCTTAAGGTGTCTGATGTCTAAACAGATACCTACTTAAACATGGATTTTATTCTATCATTACGCATTTGAATTAGGGAGTAAGTATTTTGAAGTTACTTATTTAAATGTATTTGATGCTTCTGAGTGGTTTTAACTGATGTGAAATTAAAGATAATCTTGTGCTACTGTAACTTACTACAAGTTTCATTGCTATTAATGAATGTATTTTGTCTAAGTTATTAAATCCTAATTAAATAGAGGAAACTTTAGCTGAAGCATGACCGTCAAGCATGAAATGAAGTTATTATCTCGTGATTACATTTTATACGTGAATTAAAAGAAAATACAGGTACCTATTATAATTAAATTTAAGCGGGTAACAACAGTGTAAGTTATTATTGTAAACCATATAAAGACTATCAACAAATACATAACAGCTTTCTAATCATTCTAAAGAATAGCCTAATTACATGAAACTTACCTTTTATTATAAAATCAGCAGTAATAAGTTTAGATACATAATTATTTCAAAACACCATCCATATTTTGTATATTATCACAAAATAAATGTCAAATTCAGCGATTGTTTTGTTGAATAAAAGTTTATACCTCTAGTCATCAATTAATTAAAAACGTCGATAAAATAAATAAAAAAACGTAATTTATAAATGATGCTTAATCTGATTTGAGATAAAAGTAAAACATCATTTTGTTTCTATTATATCAGTATAATTTGCATAAACATCTTTTGTTTTGCTCTTCTAAAATACAAGCGCAAAAAAGTTCTAAAAAGCGGTCTTAGTAAATCAATGGAACAGTTTTTTCAAACTTCTTAAAGATTAGGAGAAATTGCATGATCCCATACTGTGAGCAGTTTTTAGGCCGTTGTTTGAATCTTTTGGCCTGACGTTTCAATAGAGGTTAAAAAATAAACAATATAACTGAAATAAAAACGGGCAAGGCTAAAGAGGAAGGACGAGGCTAAATGAAAGAAGTTGGTAAAAAGTTTGACACATTTTTAGAAACGTCAGGCTCGCAATGTTCTCTCGCGGGGTAAGATAATAAATTTAAGAAGAGCGTCAGAATGAAAAAGAGGACATCATTGTTGGAAATTTGGTACGCGCTTTGTGATTTTGCATTTGAGAGTAATATGTCTGGTGGATGTTTATTAGCGTTTTGTGATATTTTGTTTATCTTTAACAAACTTCTTTAAGTCATTATAAAAGATGATGTTGTTGAACTTTTTAGTATTCTCGATAGGCATTCCGTTTTTTGACAATGTTGAAGATCCGTACTAATTTAATTTGTGTCAATTTCACCAAACAAAAGCATGAACAAAACAATTCAAAAATATAAGCCATTTAAGTTAATGCTACCAATCCAAACATGAAAAATATATAGTTGAATTAAATACTTTGCATTAAAAATACGGGCTAGCTAAAGATTTTATTACTCAAGCATTTTCTTGCACAATTACCAACATTTTCCACGACAAAAAACATCAACAACGCATCTAATTTCCCAAACCACTTTACTAACAATCACCAGCAATCTAAATCTAAACCCCCAAATATCAGAATCATTTTTGCTATTCGCAAGATTTGGGCGATTCCAGGCAATCAGACGTGGGTTATTCCCTATTCCCTCTTATTCCCTACCCCTCGATATATTTCCTTTGCGGATAACAGAAAGAAGTGAGCTTCATTCTACTTGGTACGATAAGAATTTCATTTCCTCGCCGTTGAGAGCCTTCGCTATCTGAGGAAGTCGCTGACAAAAATACCTAAGTGATAAAAGCTTTGCGCAGGTGCCGCGACGCGAAGAGCTTTAAAATTTTTATTTGTGAGCTTTTGCGGTGCGGGATTAGTTTTGATAGTTTTTTATTGTGTGTTGATGCAATTGTGTTTATTTTTCTGAACTAATACACAAGTTTTTTTTTACTTTCACGCAATTATAGTAGGATTTATGACTTACAGAAAGTAAAGCTCACTTACACACATAATTCTTATTTTTTATATGTGTACATATTTCCATTTTTGGTTATTTTATTTAATTTATCGAAATCATTACCAAAACCTACATAATTTCAAAAGATAAAAGTTACAACCAGAATGGTAATGAAGTATGTGATACAAAAAGAAAAGCAAACGAATTCGTGGAATAACAAAACGGTTCGGAGTGAGCTTTGATTTTATGAATTCCCAAAGCTAGGTCTGAAGTTTTGTCTCGATCCTTTGGGGAAAAAAGTATTGGCTTTTCATGTAAATTTCAGCCTTAATTCAATGTGTTAAAGGCGCTTGTTGATTGAATAAAGTCCCACACATGGCTGTAGGATCCGGATGACATCCTTTATCTCGATGCATTCCAGGCGACGGTGTTTAAAAAGATTCTCCTGAATCTAATAGTGTATTCGATTGTGTTACGGATTTTGCAAAATGTATTTTGTGTTATATTATTATTTAATAAAAACAAAAATAATTATTTACATATTAGGTTTGTTAATTTGAAAGCTTCTGGTATCATTTTCCAAAAATGCTGTAACCTGACTAAAGTGTAACAATATAATGCATTAAATAAATATTGATATACACATTTGTAAAAGCTTCTTAGTCAGTAAGTTTGATATAATACGGTAAATTAATGTTTAATTTGTAAAATTAAAAACATTTGAGAAAATTCTGAAAACAGTTACCCGTACTATAAACTCGTTAATAAAAAAGGGTAAAAGTTTTCAAATAATAATAAAGCTTTAAGAGATCCTCGTAGTTAATCAGGAATTAATTGATTGAAATAACTTACGTACAGAAAAAATCCTTGAAAAGCAACAGCACAATAAACGTTGACACAAACACATCCAATTCCAAACCACTATATAAACCACCAATAAATTCTTCCAAGTTTCTTGTTGGATCACTAACTGTTTATGATATCAATAATATAAATAATATTATCAGCGGTATTATCTAAAACAAAGACGATTATGATCCCATTGAGTCGGCGGAAGGTAATAAAGTTGGAGCCGGCGTCCACTAGAACGATACGTATGGACTATACAAATCCTTATTTACAACTGACAATGTTGTCCATACTATAACACGGTCGTGTTCTGAGCGAGCATAGAGCGGAGAAGGCATCTGCCCGCAACCGCACAAAAACTAACGCTCCTATAATCGCCACATCAAAACTTGATCAACTATTTTTTAACACTACTTCACGACCCCAGCATTTACACCCGACTGTAAAAAAAGTCACGAGGTAGGGGAAATTTCGTAAGCCATTACCCGACTCCACACAAAACTTTTGACACGAACCGAACACTTTGCGCTTGGGCACAGTCTATTTTAGTGATGGATGAGACAGAGATAGTCGAACTGCGAGCGATCTCTATGAGCGCAAAGGGGATGGATAGACAAAAGTGTGTCGCATTTGAATAAAATTTAGGGGGACCACAGAATCGTGAGCCGCGGGACGTCGAGTAGGTGGTGATAAAGCATTCATAGCGAGCTCGTTCCCAAATCGAATACGATGAGTAATAATATTTAAAAAGCAAGATTTGTTACCTGTCGACCGCCGGGAGATAATGCCCGACGGTTTTTTGGGAGAAAAATACAATTAACTAGACCGAGGAAATAAATCATTCGCGCACTGTGCGCCTCAGGTTGTACAATTATACCTGCTTTCGTAAAAAAGGAAGGTGACGCTAATAGAAAATTGTAGCTGCCCTTTTTGTGGGTTCGTGAATAGGCCAGGTAATTAGATTATTAAAGCCCCCAAAATGCGCCCAGTTAATACACTTCCTGTGATCAATAAAAATATTTTGATGCATCCGCGAGCATTTTTTATGTGGACAATTTTATCTGATTCCCGTTACATAAAAAACGAACTCGTATAAAACATTTTATGACGTTCGGGTTAACTGCGCTCGAAGCCTAAATGATATAATCAAACCTCCTCATTGTTTTAAACAACATTTTAATGAAACTCCCACGGAAATTACAGGCATCGTCCGCAAACTCGAGAGCTTTTAAGTTTCGTCGAAATAAGTGCACCGAGAGGTGAGCTGAGCTCTCAATCGAGGTAATTTTGAAATTGAGACCTGCCCCAAGCCCGGAGTCAATTATTGTCCCGAGCACCTCGGGAGTGGGTCCGGCCGCTTGACTTCGAAAATTGCCGACAAGACCTCTTGGAAATTGTGGGCTGGTTTACGAATTACTGAGGCGAACCGTCAAATCGGGACCTCGCGCGCAAATTGCAACTCATGCTTAAACTTCAAGCTGAAAATTGCTCTCTCTCGACCGATCGTGCTTGATCTAATGAAGACGTTAAGCAAACCAGTACTACCTTCATGGAATGTTACGGCGTTCATATTGATTTTTATGTGAATGTAATTTTATTACTGCACCGCAGGGCTTCTTGAATAAATCAGAAGTTGACAAATAGATCAAGATAAGTGTTAAGAGAGAGATCAACATTTGATTAATAAATCAATTTGAAGGTAATAAAATTATATTAAGTTTTAAAACTATCGCCATTATAATATTAGTGATCAATATATTCAGTTCAGTTCAATACACTATTGACACTTGAAATAACATTTTAAATATATGCTGTTAGATATAGTTATAATAAGTTAACAGTAACTGGTCAAATAACGTTACGTTATTGACATGAAAAAGTTTTCTAAAAAAATACTGCATTATTACTCGCCGTTCTGAGTCATGAAAAAAATATTAAAACTTTGTAGAAAGAACTCAAATCAAGCAGTGACAAACAGTTCACTTAATTTCCTCAACAAAGGTGACTAAGAAATAAATTTCAACACATACAAAACTGGGTGTCGCAATAATCAACACTGCGATTTAATTTAAGCGACATAAACAAGGAGATATCTGTTGAATAATTAACAGCCACAAAAATGTTTGGATTTAAAGCCATCTTCACAGTTATTTTCTTATATTTAGGATGGTTTTATGTGCTTCAGATGTATGAAGACGCCATTTTTGTTTGATTACCAGTTTGTAAGATACATATCACGTAATACAGAAATGCACTGATCCCCTTAAAGTTTTTCTAGATATTTATTCATTGGCTGATGTAATAAAACGCAGTAATATAATTTAAGATAAAAACAAAATTTATTAAAATACCATTAAATTGAAGACAAAGAAATAAAATCCATGAAGTAAAATAACTGTGAATAATTTAATAAATATCACTGTATTGAAGACAAAGATACAAAACCATGACGTAGGTATGATAACTGTAAAATACAAGATAGTTGACGTACAAAATCCTTCACTTAAAATAGTTATCGCAATTCGTTTCGCTCATGGATAGAGCACCTTGATTAAAGTGTATTTTCGGAGTGCACGCTCCAAATATTCGCTTTTTAATTAATAACACACTACCGTATCAGTTCCAATTCACGTATGTAATTTCGGCGAAACGCACATACAAAACCACCGAATTAAACTCATGATGATAGGTTATAACAGATTGAGGAAGCGCTACCGCTGTTTTACCGTAATCATAATAAAAATACGATACAAGCAGTCAATAATTTGCTTAATATCAACATATGTGCGCATTTAAAATTCAATTTGCAGAACTAATTGTGAGGTTAGCAACCTATTTGTTTAATTTCAGTGTGCGGTGCAGTATTAGATGTAATCAAGGCGAGATTCGGTGTTGCTCGTGTAATTATTGCCAATAAATGAATATTTAATTGCTTACGTCAATGCCGAATGGAGGAGAGAAAGTATTCGAGATGCTTCTGTTTTGGTAAAAGTGATATGGTTTTAAAAAAAAAAAACTTTTTGTAAAACTTATGTTATAAGAAAAAAATATAAAATTAACACCTAATCAAACGAAAGTTGTAGTTACTAAGAAATCGTGTTTTTGTCCTTTACACAAATACTCATAACATGGAAAAAACTGATAGTTTTAATACCACAAGGCTGTATTGAACTTTTAACAAAAAACCGAACCATTTGATCCCATAACATATTACGTACCTACTACTTAGTGATTGAAAGCAATTGCGATAGACAATATCATAAGTAAATAAGGAAACAGCAGTCCCCACTTGAAATACATTATATGCCATAAATACCTACTTAATACCCGGTTATAATAAGAAGCTGTATAATCGATTGAACACACCTCTCGATAAAGATATTACGAGCCCGGTTTAAGTTTATTTCTGGACGAGTGTATCTTATACGTTTTGTTTAGATGCCTGGAGGCGCTCTGTCGTATGTGCAGTAAGACATATTAAGACAGTTGTTATTATACATTGATTTGATTACCACTTTATCAACAGATTTTAAGTGTTTATTAGAGTTAATTGTAACGAGTGCTTACAAAAAGTTTAGGAAGTTGAGTTTCTGTATTACGCTTGGTTTAAAGTTTATACAAATAGAACATAGCATGCCTAACTTCATAAAAACCACTGTAAATTATCCTTTTTATGACTATTAAAAATAAAAATATTATACATATGGTGTTTCATTGTGATACTGCGACTGTTCGGTATTTTGTTTGAGAGGTTCATACTATCGGAAGAGGAAAAGTATTTTTATCACTGATGCGTCTATGGTCGTTCATTTTTACATTTTAGACTAACTTAATCAAAATGAATTTAGTACCTAAACAAAAAAAAATAATTAAACTGTTTACGTTTGATAACTCAAACTGAAATAAACTGTTACCTGTGAATCCTATTCCTCTTTACTGGGGGGTCAAGACTCCCACTTAGGATCCCATTAGTACTCTTAGACAGACACATCATAGTGACCGCCTAGAACCCTCAAAACTTCAAACGTTGACATTTTTAGCACTAATTTTTCTACATGTAAAATTTTGCATATAAGCAAGTAGTGAACGAAACTCGACAAAAAGTCAATAAACTTCAACATAATAAAATAAAATAAAATAAAATAAATGTCATTTATTTCAGACTTTGAGTCCATACACATTAAAGATAAAATTAAATTAAAATTATTACATAGCAGGCATGTCAAACAATAATCAAACCGAGTTATTAAAATTAAATGTCTACTAATAAAAATTAAATTAAAATGTCAAAGATTACAGTAAAAATATAAAAATGTCAAACTCTAAAATACTTTGTTACCCACTAATATTTTCTTTTTGAAAGGGTCGTAAAACATGTGTAGCTGTGCGGCGTGATTGATGATGGGGCAGTCGAGTCGTGCAGCTACAACCCGCAGGATGCTGTTAGTGCTGCCTCGGACGCGGCTGAGCATCGAGGTGGCCCGTTTGCGGAGTACGGCGTGGAAACCATCTACCCTTGCATCCGCAAACATCCCCGACGCACTGCAGCGCCACGGCAGCCCCAACAGCATCCTGAACGCGTTGTTGTATTGCACTCGTAGCGCGTTGATTGCCTTGAGTGTATATGTGGCCCACAGACTGCACGTATAGAAGGACTGACAAAATGCTCTGAATAATGTTAGCTTTACTTCTGCCGTACATCGTGCAAATCTACGAGCCAACATATTGCTCCTGACAGACAACGCCCTACGTTCTCTCTCGATATCCTCAACATCAGAGAGGTTCTCCGTGACCCAGTGTCCCAGGTACTTGAAACGCGACACTCTCGCTAGTGGAACTCCGTTTAGTGTTAATGGCGGAACGTTGGAAATCTTAAAACCGCGCGACTGAAACACGAGGAGTTCGCTCTTTTTAGTGTTGTACCTGAGGCCATGTGTCCCGGCATAAACCTCACAGATGTTGAGGAGTTTCCTGAGCGCGCTCACAGAGGGCGCCAGCAGCGCCATATCGTCGGCATAACTGATGTTATTAACAAAGGTACCGTCAATAGAACATCCGACATTGGCAGCGCTCAGCTCCTCTATAAGCCCGTTCACGTACAGGTTGAAAAGGCGTGGCGAGGACAACCCCCCCTGCCTTACTCCACAATTCAACCCATACGCATCGGAGAACTCGCCCGCCCATCTTACAACGTTGGTTTGGTTGTTGTACCAATAATCAAGAATTCGAATGACTTCCTCAGGGAGACTGGTCTGCGTCCTCATCTTGCTCCAGAGCACCTTATAGCTGACCAACTCGAATGCTCTAGAAAGATCAAGAAAACACGCATAAACCGGTGTTTTCCGATCTGTGTAGTACCGGACAGTATGCTTGAGGCACAAGATCGCAGATTCTGTCGATAACCCAGCTCGGAAACCGAACTGGGCATCGTGCAGCTGCAGGTGCTTGCTAAGTATGCCATCAAGCAGACTGTCCAGCACCTTGGCTATGGTGGTGGCTAAGGAGATGGGCCTATAGTTCGTCTTGTCAGACGGGTCGCCAGTCTTATTCTTGATTACCGGTACAACCACCGTTTTTAGACAGTCATGTGGAAGGTACGAGTGTCGGACACACAATGTGTAAAACATGGCAAGAACACGAGGTAAGTGGGGGCCAGCATGCTGCAGATGCTCAATACTAATACTGTCGTGTCCCGGCGACTTGCCTCGCGTCATGCGACGAATCACAGACGCCACCTCCTTCGCAGTAAATCGCGGGAACGGAACATCAGGCATCGGACGAGTATTAGTACCGAGCACCGGCGGCGGGGCTGATAGAGGCATGGGATCAATTTGAAAAAAGGATTTGAATCTATTAGCTATATCCCCGGAATCTAATAATATGTCCCAAGTAACTTACCGAACATTTTCACAAGGAGGAACTAAAAAACGATACTTCATGCGGCCACAATATTTCTTTCAAGTGCCATTAATCGAGTCCATATTTCATGAGGCAATAAGCCACCCTCAAACGCCCCTGTAATCTAAACGGCCGTTTTTAAAACTAATAAAAGAGATCGGTCCAAATAGCTACCGAAATTTTTCGAGTTTTAAGATGTAAACACATGGGCAACCTGATTTTAATGAATTAATACAGTTCTTAAAGTAGTTTATGCTGAAGATTTTTGTTATGAATTTAAGTTGTATTTGAGTTACGTAAAAATATCAAAGGTAGGAATTTCATTCTCTTGCTAGGCTTCTGCTTACATTTTTTAAAGTAAAAATCTTATAACTATTAAGAGTATAGGAGTATAATGTAAGTTTAAATTTAGAATCAACTTTAATACCACCATTAGTTTAAATTTAAAATTCATCAATTAATTTTCAAATGCTGTAACGAGAATTAAAAAATGGATGCAGTTGCACTGAAGCCAACATAACAAAACACAATCCACCTTCATTCTCTGAAGCCGGAACGTGGATGCGCGCCTTAAAATAGCTCCGAAATTCAAGAGTTCAGTTCAGACTCTCTGTTATCTCTCGGTACACAAGTGCAGTGTTTTACCGGTGCCTCGTAATTTATATCAACCATGTTGGTGGCCAGTTAGTATGGATACTGAATAACTGACAGATACTGTTTGGGAAATGGTTTTCAGTAACTGATCTGCTTAGAAGGATTGCAATGCATTTTTTTGAAATTGTAATTGGGTATCGCGCTGCAAGCCAAAAGTCGACAAGTTAGGTAAATAAACTAAGTGTATATGTCACGTCTAAAATAAGTAATCGAGGCACCGTTATACAGTTGAGGTTCCAAAGACTCGCACCAAGCGTTTTGCTTCGACTTTCATGGTGCGAAACTCCTTACTGTGGAACTGTGGAACTCCTTGCCCGAATCTCTATTCCCCTTGAACTATAATTTGTCGGTCTTCAAGTTGAGAGTGAACCGGTTTCTTCTAGGCAAGTGCGCTAAATCGTAGGCTATAACGTTGCTTACCATCAGGCAAGTTGTTGTCAAGCGTAAGCCTATATCAGGAAAAAAAAAGTTCAAATCTAGGAAGACGATAAATTACATTTAGGAGCAGCTTTGAGAACAACACCTAGATATTCCTAGGCCTCTTTTTGGAGTTTCTGGATTTCTTCTAAATGATAATTTAAAAGAAATGGTATATTTAAGTAAATGAATTTTCAAAAGACACCACGGCACACTTAATTTTTATTCTAAAATGCTGTAGCAATTAAACTGACCAATCAAAAAGCTCAATAGTACACACACGTACATTGAAGAACTTTTATTATACAACAAAGTACTCGGCCCGCGGCCCGCGGTGTTGCAACGGCCTTATAATTTTGCACTGATTACAAAGAGAAGCCGGCCACAGTAATTTCGTCTTGTACCGATCGTGCTGTACATAAATTATCGGTTATTGATGAAGACATTAAGCTTACGTACCGTAACCGTACCGACAATTATAATGCCGATTTTCGGAAGGTAGGGCTGAAAGTATTAGGATTAATACACAGTGCACTGAAAAAATATTTTAAAAATAATATGTAAAATGACTTTTACGATAAATTGTGAACTTGTATCTGAAATAATTAACTAAAAATTGTATTAAAAGTGTAATTGTCTAAAATTAATATACAAAATATATTTTCACAAAATGTACGTACTGTACCTACGTACTTAGTACTAAAATCATACATTACTTACTTATAATTATTATTATTTATTATTTATTATTATATTATTATTATTAAGTGTAGATGTTTCCATAAAAACTGCGTTATTGATGCTTTTTTCATTGAAAATACTTAATATATTGCAATTAAAAAAAAACTAATCTTTCTCAATGTCCCGAAATACACAACAATCATGTGGAAAACGCTGTATCGTATAAATTACTAACTGTGCAGCCCTATGGCTGGTAAAAGCGGTACAATCACAGGCCCGGTTTATTCGGACGTGTCCCTAATGCACTATAAGGACAACCTCAGTTCCGATTCACGCCCTACACTCCCTAACCAGGGTGTTTCACAATGACTCGGATATGATCCGATCGGCTCGTAGTAGAAGTAGTAGAAATCATACACAATAGTAGAAATTTTAAAAAAATATTATAAAACCATTTTACTACATATAGATTTCATATGAACAATGATGTTAATTAATGAATATATAATGAAGGTAAAGCGGGATCAATAGGTATCATGGAAAACAAATATTTACTTATGCTGTTGAATAAATTTTTCCAAGGAATCGTATGGAAGCATTGTAATTTGGAAAAATCCTTTCCGTACCGATTGATTTTCGTCTCATTAGACTCGTATCCGTATCCGTCTCATTGTGAAACACCCTGCAGCTCTTTATTAATCAGCGATTGTTTTCGTGACAACTTTTGCACTTGACTGTATCCTTAATGAGCCCCAATTTTTTCCGAACCAATTTTTCTGACAACTTCATTTTAAAACTGGTATTACCTAATTCCGATGCTAATTACGCCGGAACAAATAAGATTAATTGGGACCGTTTTCACGTAATTAGGGGACACTTGACGGAATGCTTTCACGGCTTAATTTTATTCCGATTTAAAAAACAAAAAGGAGGTTGTTGATTCGACCTGTATGTCTGTGATGTTGTCAGAATAAGATCAAATGTGTGTACCTACACGTATTTATTTACTTAGATGTACAAATACGTATGTTAAATTTTAATTGATTCAAATATTTTCAATAGATTTCAGCACTAACGCTCGCTTCGCTCAGAATCATCTCATATATTTACTGAAATAACATGGCTTCTTTTGTCTTACTTAGGTTCGTTTATCAATCAGTTATCAATTTTAGCACAGTTTAAATTTTATTACATACGAGTAGGTTAAGTTGTTTTTGAGATATGGCTCATCAGAAATTTGTTGTGAGCTGTGAAAGAAGTCGGTTGCATTAATTAAATTTCTACTTTTTTTACTCAGCACATTGACCTGTAGAACCAACAGGCTCAAAGAAATAATGTAATTAAGTGTACATTCTTATTTTATTCTTTAATCGAATCTTATTGAGAAGCTTCACATGATTTATTGAAGTCGCGCCATGCGTTTAAATAAAACATTGCCGTGAGCTTTCAACGTGTACGAATGAGAGTCACGATTGTAATTTTAAAACGATACGGATGTTTGAGGATTTTATTTGCTACGCTGTTATTTATTGAACTTTGTATAACAACAGCAAAGGAATCACTTGTCTTGTATGGTACAACGGATATGTCATGCGATCCCTAATTGTATGGCGTAAGGGCTTGCTTACAATAGTCGCTATTAGGAGTTACAGTACAATCTTGAACATTAGTTAAGGTAGTCTGGGAAAATTGAAGTACACGTGACTTGTGATTTATTTTTTTACGTGGGATAGGTTTATGTTTGACTACAGCCTTCCCGGTGTTATACATTGCGGCAGCCTTGGGTGCAACACGTTTACCTAGAAGATACCAATCGACTCTAGATTTGAAGACCCTGGATTGTGGTGAAGTCGATTAAATAATATATTGCGAGTAAGTCACTTTAGGCAGTAATAAAAAAGACGTAAAAAGTCCATGGTCACAGAAGTAACATTTTACGCTTTTCTCAACTACTTAGCAAAGATTTCTTTAAATTTTCCTCACAATAATAAAAACATAAACACATACCTACTGTCAACAAGCTATAGAAACACGTCATTCTTTATCCACTAACATCTCGCTTGTCTCGCATATAAACCTCTCAAGTACAGAACATGTCTTTTTGTGTAAACTTCACTCCTTCAATCATCAATGAATGAACTACACAAAAGTCGATCTGCCTCTTGACATGTGGACATTTTTCAAGTGCAAGTAAGATAGTCTTGGGAAATAATAGATACATATGTCTGTTTGTCGGTGTCTGTGATCTCAATAGCGGCTTCATTCATGCGCTGGGGCGGTTGAAGGGGGAAGACAACTGGGAATAGATACTTCACATTGTAACACAGGGTTGCTATGGTTAAATGTTTAATATAGTTGTATAGGGTTTTTAAAACTTGTTAAAACGTGCATTATATATTTTCTCAATATCTGAGATTAAGAAAACAATGGTTCTTATTTTTTTTGTGTGGTTTTCCTTAACACGAAAATGTTTTAAAAATATTTGTAGTCGTAAATGATTATTGAATGCAATTAATAAATCACTTGAGGTAGATGTTATTCGAAGGTAGTCATGAGTAACAGTATAGACTATAATTCTTCTGTGTTTTCGATTAAATATGTTTGGTCTTTTAATCTATTGATCTGCTCAAGTCAAATAATTTTGTTGTATATTATGTAATATCAAAAAGATTAACAACAGCTTCACACTACAACCAATACGCACTTTGTACATCTTTTACGTTTTATATATTACATTTTATTTCAGTAGTCTGGAATTCATGTAATTGCATTACGAAAATGAAACGAAATAACCGTGTTGTTCAGGCGTCCACGAGACCGTAAGATGGTTTACGAGCTTTATTGTCCTACCTATTTGTATACCTATTGTGGTCTGGCGGATCCAGAGCTATTATTTTATTGACTTCCTACCAACTGGACGGGTATTGTACTCGGTACGTTCAAATTGTTTATTAGCTTGTTAGAATGAGCAGATAATTGTTTATGTGGACTTTGTTAGTTGAGAATGTGCTAGTGAGGTACAATGTAGTTTAATTTAGTGTATGTAGGTATTGTAGGTGCATAATATTATATGTGTAATATATCAATGAATGTCTTGTTTTGATTTATCTGAAACAGGTTGTACCTAGTAATGCCATGTTGTGAAGTTTTTTGGTATCGGGGATAGTAAAATATGTAGTAACGAAAAATGTACCTATATATTATACATAATCAAATCAGACCGTGTATTAATTTCAATAACAATCTATATAAAACAGTACTGTCTCCTTTAAATTGTAAATTTCCCAAGAAGTTCAGACACCTCCAATAAAAAATCCTTGATACGAACTACACCACACTATCAACATGTTGATAGTAGCAAGAAAATGGAATAAGTCCATGAGAACGAAAACGAGTTTCCTTCAATTAGATTCACAAATGAGAAGTCAAGTATGTACTTTTAAACTGAGTTTTTATATAAGATAGATAACAAATGAATCACAAATCATTCGGTATTATCTCGTTATTGACAAGCAATAATAGCCGCCCACAGATATATAGAAACGAATCTTACAGTGTTATTAAGCAAGCAAATATTTTCTTTTTAATTTTAGAAATTGTTTTCAGTTCATCTTAACGCTGAAAATAAGTTTTGTAAAATATTACAAAAATAACGGCTTTTCAAAGACTTTTATCACATACGTATTTGATTATTATCGCAATTTTCTAATAGTAAAACAATTTTCTAATATTAATATTGCATTATATTTTTTTTTGAAAGAGAAAAACGAGTCTTGTCATAGACAGTCAGCAAACCATAAGCTAACTGAGTCATCGATAGATTTTCCATAAGTCTGTATACAAAAACTACAATAGTAAGCTACCTTGGCGTATCTACATATGAATAAATTTATTGGTTGCTTACAAAAAGCAACTAGGAGTGGCATTTACATATTCACATTGGTGATTTCATTCAGTATTTAGATTTAGGTAAGAACACAATACATAATATGTAATATAAGGGCACATGTATATTATGTAGGCACTATTTTATAACAAAATGCTACACAAAAAGTATCATTTTCGTACGAACAGACAGACAAGTCGCAGAACAAAAGTTCTAGCTATTGAAGTGTTTAGGTATTTATTTATTTATAATGTAAACTTTAGGTTAAAAAAATACATTTAAGTGTTTTTCATAACGCATTACTTTACATTAACTAATGAGTATGATATGTTTATGTAAAGTACAATGCTCATAAAATTAATAGGTACTAACTGTATACACTTTTAGGTATCCTTACATTCTGAACGCAATATTGTTCCAAAAAAACAGAAAAGAAACAAATAAGCACTTGGACTCTCTCAGTCTCAGTGAGAGTGTATGTACGCCATGAGACAGCAGTAAGTAATATAATATATGTGCACCTGCATACGTCTTGCCTTGCCGTCTAGCTATGTTAGCTATGCTATATATTAAGATGTACTGAGATGCATAGCTGTACCTAGCTGAAGAATTTACAGCTGGTATCAAGTAGGTAACTATGTGTATCTATATGTGCCTACAAGGAAATAGAAAGAATTTTATCAATGATAAGTTAAGTAAATTGATAATCTAAACTAAATCGGTTATTACCGATACGTTTCATTCTAGATCATCCGCTTCGCTTATCATCAGACGAATTATGAATTCCATGTTAGAAAACATCTTCCAATAGCTTCGGTAAGTTAACAAATAGGTTGCTCTATAAATTTCATACTAGGTTATTTTTTAACAGTAATTAATTTGTAAATTCTAGTTTCTGACATACATTACATTTATTTACTAATGTATGGAAACATTGCTTCCTGCTATTATTATACATGTAAAGATATACAGCTAAAATTTTTAAAGTAGTTTTTTTTATATATTTTTAAGTTGTTTTAAAAACTTCCACATACACTCCAGTTCACTGCCACAATAGTGCTGTGCTAGTGCGAGACCACATCGGGCATTCGGTGAATGCGAGCGATGTCAACTCGATGTGTTCTAGTGAATAACAATCGAGGTGAGTTGGCAGCCCGCCGGTGATGAGATGTGGGGGCTACTAAGGAAACTCAAGAGTTTGTGAGAAGTACGTATTACTAGATTTTTTGTTAAAGTTGAGTTTAAGTCAAAAAGCTGCCTTGTTAAAGAAACAACCGTTTCAGCTTAGGCCATGCTTCACTTTTAAGTGCTCTTTACATAGACAACCAACCAATTATTATTTATATCGAAAACTGACCTCAAGGTTGCTAAGCACAATTATACTGAAACAAATTAAGGAGGATTGTCAATGAGAATAGTGATTCATAGGTTAATCAAGAGTCTCAGTAATGAAACTTGTAAGGAGAAACAAAACTGTTAACTTTTGACTGGAATCAGGTTTTTTATAAAGACAAATATTCGTCTCCTTATTTCTTTTCTTTCTATTACCACTAGTAGCACCCCCAACACGCTGTGATCTTGGAATGGAGAGCACCGGACACCGGCTGAGGTTGCAATGACGCGTCCGGCGCAAGCATGGGAACCTCGCGTCACTCTGCTTTTTAACTCACACGAGGTGTGGAGGTATAGAGAATGTACTCTTTTTTAAGACGAATAGAAAATTCGTCTTAGAAAAAATGGTGTTTGACTTTGATGATGACAAAATTAAGCGAGCACTTTCATAATTTAGACGAATTAGCAGCTTGACTATCATCTATCTTCTATACATATAAGTATTATGTCCGTTATCTAGTACCCACGACACAAGCGTTTGCTTAGTGTGGGGCTAGATGGCGCTGTGAGCAATGTCCCAGGATATTTTTTATTTATTTATTTATTTATATAGTAAAGCTAAAGAGAGTCAAAAATTAAAACGTAGACGATATTGAAAAAAGAAATATTGGGTATACTTGAAATTTATTTTAATCTGTTTTACTTTATTTTTTTCTGTTGGTTTATTTACGCAAAAATGACTGACCGGATCATCATGTTAATTAGTATGTAGGTAGCATGACGTCTTAGAATTGTCATCATAGGTGTCATCATCATAATAATTAATTAATATTCGTTATTTAAATAAGTAAATATCTCTGTAAGTTTAAGTAAATGTGCCGCGGCGGGATACTGCAGCTCTGAAACACAAGATCCACTGGATACTTAGCTCAGAGCTCAGTACACTTCTGACGTACTGTAGATACTAGTGCATAAGATTGTATTTGTTTTTGTAATATGTAATGTACGTACACGTAAGTTTTTGGTCAAATAAACAAATTATTATTATTATATTATTATAGGCTACTTTTTATGTGAAAATAATGCGAGCAAAACAGCAAGCATCCAGTGGTTTAAAATAGTTTAGCTCTTCAAGTAGAATAAAAAGTAAACACACAATCACGAATACAAAGTAGCCTGACCCAGAAAAACAATTACCTACCTATAAATAAGTGATTCTAAAATTTTACTCAGAAGTATAAATTCTGTTGTATAACACATTAAAATTCTAATCACAAAGCACTCCATCACATTTTCGCAATCTATGTCTACGGAAATCGTCACTTTATAAGGACAATAATATATTGTTTTTATAGTAAACAAAATTAATTGACATTTAAAAGCAGAAACAAGATTTAAATACTAAAGAGCCCTCATAAAAAATCTTCGTTCAAAAATCGCATCACGCTCGATCTGATAAATAGCTAATCGATACTTGAATATTTATTATCGAGTGGACAAAAACTTATGTCCGAGAAGCCGGAATGCTCTAGAAACTGTTAACTTAAGTCTGTAGTAACTAAATAAGTTATTTTATACAGAAATTGCAAACTTTCTTTACATGAGATAGGCTCACGCTTGACTACAACTTGCCTGATGTTAAGCAACGTTATAATCTACGATCTAGCGCGCTTGCCTAGAAGAAACCAGTTTACTCTCGACTTGAAGAACTCTAGGGTCATATAGTTTTTAAAGCCAATCTAATTTTTTAAAAACGCCTAATGACGATAAAAACTATGTTGTGATGTGTGTATGTTTTTTTTTTACAATCCCAACGATAATCTCAATCTCTAACATATACCTACACGTTTGTGACACTAAACAAACGCGATGTGTAAACAGAAATTACTAATTTTCTCAAATGGAATTTTTCCTACGCAATAATAGGGCTTAAGCCGTCTCCATCTATGCTTATTTTTCATTCAGGACAGGTAATTTTAATGCATATTTAATGGGCAATTCTTGGCTTCAAATTCACTAAGATAAGGTACGACTATAATGCATGCAGTTTGCTCTCTCGCGTTATTTATCGTGTGATTTTTGGCAACAGTACCTACGTTATTCGTGGGGCTAGAGAAATAGCGGATAATAACGCCTAAGTCAATCTAGTCTATTTTGTACGTGCAACAGCCTTTTAGCCAATGGTCCGTTTACGCGCTTTGCTTGTTTATTTTGCAACGTTTTGAAAGAAATCGCTGCCGCTTGTGGTAGCTTGCTTTTATCCGCGGTTTTACTGGCCTTATCCGCTACTTGGCTTGGCTAGATGTGCAATCTTCATAATGCATGTTTTGTGCAGAGCATCGCTCCCGGCCTTTTGACGTATTCACTGTGACGTAAGTATGATCGAGTGGGTTTGTGTCAAGGCAAATATAGAATTTACTTAGCCGGTATCTTTGTTTGATGTTTGAGTACAATGTGGAAATATCTTGCCAAGTGAAGTATACATTATGTACAATGAATAACATTATGGTGTAGGTTGATAATTTGGTTTCGACAACCATAATGCTTGATTCGCTATATTAGTTCTGCATAGTGAATCTAATGTAGATAAGAACTCGTAATTGAAGCAGTTGGAATTGTATATTGTTTTAAGTTATGTAATGTTGTTAATGGATTATCTATAAAATTATATCTGTGATAATTATATGCTTAAAATACGCTACATTTTATTTTCAATCGAATCCAACGCATATTTTACAAACTGCGTCATTTAATTCGGTCGGAAGAGCGTTATTTGACAGTTTACGTCACAGATTTCAAATTTAGAACTTAAGCCTGCCCTTTGACATAAATTTATCTTCACCACATGAGAAAATTTACAGAAAATACAAAAATACAGACATAACGTAAAGATCATGTCACATTAACCTCGTAATAATTTAACTGACATGTTTATGTTGAAAATACTCACGTAAAAAACTGAAATAATGCGTTCGGAATGGTCACGTGTTGCTTACCTGAAAAAGAAATAAATGTTTAGTTAGATCGGTTGGGGTTAAAAGTTAAGGTTGTTCTTTTGACCATTTGACCGGATTGCGAAATACGAATGCAATTAAGAATGCGTGGCTGTTAATAAAATGACCTGTGTCGCATAATTTTATCGTTGCAATTTCGTAGAAATTTTTAGAGTTACATATATGTCATTTCATCAGTATTATATCAAATGCATTTATTTCGTCATTCATTCATTCGAGCAAGCATCGAAATGCAAAGAGCATAAGAAAGTTTTCGTTTCGTTATTTTTGTGTACCTCAATCAACGACAAAAAATATCAGTGTTTTTCACTTCTTTGTAATACAGCCAACTATTATAGAATTTCAAACGTAATATAGGTTCCATCCCACAATCATATTGACATTGAAAAATATATATGATGCGATCTCAATAATTACAATTTATGTATAATACAGTCACAGGTGTTACATATACTAACCTAGATATTATCATACGAAGCAGGTTTCCTCATGATCATATCAGTAACAAGGTAATTAAATGATCAAAACGTTCTGTCAACTATGCTTATCAACCCAATCAACAATTATTATTCAGAGTATGGCTGGCTTAGTTGATAATTAAATTTCAAGTTAGTAATGTCGAATGGTAGTGCTTATTTTTATTATTATTAAGTTTTATATTTGTAGTTTGTGGTGTGTTTTAGTCTATAGGGAAGAAATACTTAATAATAATAAAATAATAATAAAAACGTTTATTTGCAAAATTACATGGGAATATACATACAATAACTTAGAACTATACTAGTCAACTAATTAGTGTGCTAAACAAGATATATTATTGAATGTTGGAGATTTATGTCCATTCACACTAGGTATTCCTGTGTTGTGAAAGGAATTTTTACTACAATTTTTTTTTTTTTTTTTACTTACTTAGCAAGTAAACTTTTAAACAATTACTCGATCTTTAGCTGTTTTGCCAAAATCACTGGTGATAGTTTTTAACATTGAAAAACATTTTATCAATAGCACTACTGATATTTATTAAGTAACGCATGTAAGTAAATTATAAATATACCGAAAACATGTTAGTCCAACCGTGTGAACTTTTTTCTGGATTTCAACATCCAAGTTACGAAACTGACACTTGGCTTGCATTTTACGATGTCCACTGTTTGTCAGACACGTTTTAAAGTTATGAATGTCTTCCGTCGAACACAGAACTCACTCACATAGATGCATTTCAGAGAACCGAGATTTTTGTACTCGGCTATTTTGCTACACATTTTTCAGCCTTTATTAAAATTAAAGGCACGTTTATCGAATTAAACAGGTATTACCCATTAATCACCGCCACAGTTTTTACGATGTCCACTGTTTGTCAGACACGTTTTAGAGTTATGAATGTCTTCCGTCGAACATAGGACTCAGTTAGATGCATTTCGAAGAACCGAGATTTTTGTACTCGGCTATTTTGCTTCACATTTTTTAGCTTTTATTAATATTAAAGGCACGTTTATCGAATTAAACAGGTATTACCCATTAATCACCGCCACAGTATCAGATGGCGCACCTGTAAAAAACCTACCTAACAGAACAAAATCCCGAAAATTTCGCGTCATAAATAACGTACAATATTGAGAGGACACATTTACTGTATGATTTATTTGTTCCACATGATTAATGTTATGTTAAGCCGAAAATACCGATCGGACTAAGCAGCGGGCTGAGTACGCCTACACGAGATCTCAAAATAAATCATATTGCGACATCTCAAAAATGCCAACTTCAAAAACATACCCCGGGGCCAGTACCGCACCGATGGTAAGACAAGAAAAACAAACGTAAAAAATAAATTACTTTTGTATATTTCGTATACCTTCTCTCTTCCCCGTTGTGGACGCCGAACAAGTCATAAATCACAGAAAGATAAGCATAAAAAGATTGTATGTGGGACTGTTTGTACGTACACAGTAGAAATGAAGTCTTAGTATTTTTGTTATCTCGTGTCAAGCGAAGCGAGTCTTGGTAACAACGCCTACTCATTTCCTCAAAATAAGCTTAGGGGTCAAGAATTTTGGCTTGTTTAAAATACCTTCGATATCTAGCGAGTTGAAACAGTGTGGAGCAAGCTTAGTTCTATTGTGGAGGTTCAATGCCAACCTCGATTGCATACGAGAATGTATAGCCTTGATGGAAACTAAAAGTCAAGTTTAGAGTACTTGTACTAGAGATATAGATGCACTATACATACATACTGTTAAACGATACTACTACCTACTATGTACATTTGCATGAAAAGCAACTGCTCTGCGCTTGTTGATATAATTTGTAATGATACAAAAATGTTTTAATTAGGTACTATTTTAACTCTCTTTTAAGCGAGTGTGGCTCAGCGGTTCCAGTGTCTGCTTTTCATCCAGACGTACCCTGGTTCGAATCCGCCCTACACCAATGACTTGTATTTTCAAGTTATGTGTGGATTTGCACTCGCTTAACGGTGAAGGAAAACATCGTGAGGAAACCGACATGTTTGAGGACCACAATATCCGAGGACATGTGTCTTACGTGGAAGGACCTGGGCGCCCACCACGATGTATTGCCCAAGAAAACTCCCCTAACGAATTAATTCTGCGGGGGAGTCACGACCCTCAGTCATGAGGAAATACGACTCAAAGAGAGAGATTTTAACTCTCATATATTAAATGTTTTAATGTTAAGGTAAAATTATATTAACCACATTAACCTTTTATTTCAGGATTAATTATATTTCAGAGTTCATAGACATATAAGGTCAAGAATTCAGTTCCTAGTAAAATGACACACCAGTTTTTTGTCTCGAAAAAATGTTTCCTTATTAGGTAAGGTAAAGTAGCCACAAGATTATCTTTTTTAAAATCTTGAGCTTCTAAGAAGTGAATTACATTTCTAGCTACAGTTTATTGCCGTGTGAAGTACACATCAGACGAATAATTCAAAATTTTATCTATAAATTACATTAAGGAGACAATAATGTTTAATTATTTATTTTTTTAACACGAAATAAGCTTACGTTTGAATATAGCCTTATATGAACCTAACCAGCTGTAGTTTTTGTTTATAATATAAAGTGAAATTATTTACACAATGTTACCAAACTTAAATTATACTTACAAGTAAATTTATGAGAGAAATAATGTTTTTTAGTACTTGTTCCCAATTAATAGGGTTACCCTACACATGATTTGGGAGAACACTAGTTTTCACCCAGAGTGACCGCAATGAATGTTGTAATAATGTTGTGTCCTAGTGTAGTATATTCTTAAATACATATCTACGCGTACAGTTAGTGGGCAAGTATGATTTTTTTTAATTTTTTTTTATGATTGTTATAGAGGTTGATTCGGATAAAATGAGGCTCTTAGTTGTAGGTATCGGTGTAAAACAAAAAACTTTGATAGAAGTTCTCTAAATAAGCTGATCCAATTATCTACAACCGCTTTATTTTTATTTTTGGCCCCTTAAATGTGAGTACGTACATAATATAGGTATAATACAAAACTACTTCATACTCTTACATAACCAATTACGTATTACACGTTCAATATTAAAGTTAAAACTTGCTTTAATCATAGCTGTACAAGAAGTTTATCGATAAGACAACAAAATGGTCACCTAACCTTCCCAAACCGTACAAGAAAAACTAAAACACGTCCACACCCAAACCACTTGTAAAAACGCACCTGACCTCCGAATTGGCTCACCACGCCGCCGTTCCATCATTGCCGACCTCCTACAGCGCAATTAGATTTGTTGCTTGTACCTACCGCGGTCCCATCACGCCCCAGCCTCAACAACAGATGCTTGGACTAATAACCTCTCGAAGTTCCCACCCCATCTCCCACCAACCCTCCGACCTCCCCTTACCCAACTAAGATAGATTGCGCCACCATTCTTGCAATTTTCCTGTCGTATCTTGCCTCGTAAATTCTTAGTGATATATTGCTTTGGATCTCTCGCGATGCGACCAGGAGCATACTCGAAATATGATAAGAGTTATTTATTATTGTTCTTATTGGTTTTCTTAGGGGGTGGTATTGTTGTTTGTGATAGGCTGCGAATGAATTGTTTGGAACGTAATTCGGAATTGAAGTCAAACATTCGTTTATACTTTATGTAGCTGCTTATAAATTATTACCAAATATTCAAACGAATTATATATAACAAGATTTTTTACATCCTACGAAAAGATATGTAAATCCCTCTAGTTTTCCTTGCTGCTGAAAATCTTGACTCCTTCTGATTTTGTTAACTGGTAGTCACCATTTGTTGCGGTTATTACTAAAACATCACTTGAATTTAAAACCTCGTAAAATAAATATTTTAATTAGATCTAAACTAAAAAAAAGAGTAATAAAAGCCCTAGCCCATTTTTATGCACAAAACTCTTTCCCGTTTCAAAAACTTATCTGAATTAGAATATCGAACAGTTTACGACACTTATTCGCATTCACCCCTTTCATGCTTTCTAAACTAAAAAAGTAATACAATTTGTAACGTTCAATAAAATCGTTCCTATTTCTCAATTATTTGTCGAAGGTACAAACAAATGGGAGGAAACTACCCTCGCAGACACCGGAAGTGAGTAGAGTGTCGCTACCGGAAGCGTTATTGCCGGAACGACTACTTCCGGTACTGACTTCAGAGCCATGATGGCTGTCTTCGCGATTTTTAAGATTATGTACCTGTTACTTAGATACCTACTTCCTGTATGTTGAGGATATGTTTCAAAGGCCAATAAACAAGAAAATAAACAATAATAGTGCTGCATTATTATTGACTAGAATTTGTACAAAATTCATATATTTTACTAGCTGTGCCTGCGACTTCGTCCGCGTGGAATAGTTATTTTGGGCATTAATTCTTTAAATTGTGAACCGTTTTCGCAGCGCACGCTACGTAAGCCCTCAAAGATGAATAATTTTCCCCGTTTTATCCACATTTTCCATTGCTTCTTCGCTCCTATTAGTTGCAGCGTGATGTTATATAGCCTAAAGCCTTCCTCGGTAAATAGTCTATACAACACAAAAATATTTTTTCAATTCGCACCAGTAGTTCCTGAGATTAGCGCGATCAAACCAAAAAACTCTTCCGTTTTATAATATTAGTATAGATTGGCTCAGGTGGATAGATAATACTTTATAAAATATAGAAATAGCTTAGCCTCTCATAAAGCACAAATTTCATCAAAAAAATCTAGATTTTGTCATATTCTAAATTTCAACATTTACAATTTTAAGCCTAAATTATTCCCAACAGCAAGAATTACTCCACGATCCATCCAAGCCCTCTCAATAAAATATACGCACTTAAACGCATAACCTTAAGAATGCAGAACGCGAACGGTTTTTTAATACACCCCGCACCCTGTAATGGGCGTTTTCGCACCCCACAGTCTGCGGTGACATTTGAAACCCACTGCTCTATGAAAAAACAAAACTCCAAACTGCTCGAAACATTATGCAAATGGCATTATGTCCGTATTTTTGTACGTTTCGCGGAGTTTATGAGCCGAACAGAAAGGGTTGAAGGGTTAAGACAATTCCTCTATTCAATAAAAGCGGTTTCATATCACATTGTTATGTATTTTATGTGACGAGTCGAATTAGGGTTAGAGTTTTGGGGTAGATAAATCAGTTTGGAATATAACAGAAAATTCTTCTATTGTCGACAGATGGAATTTTAACAATCAACGTTTCATAGTCTGGCTTTAATTGTACTCCTTGAAACCACAGAATGTTTATATTGTTTACGTATCTCAATCATCTAAAAAAAAAACTCAATGTTCATTAAATACTGTTACTATGGCATTATTTTTGGATATAATAAATCAACGTATTATGTTTGATGTCATGCCATGTCAATCAAGTCGATCAATCAATATTCAATATCAAGTACTCCAAGTATAGAAATAACTATTTCATAAATTTATCTCCACCTTTGCACAGGTAACTTGAATGTATGTTCATGTATGAATTTTACGTCAACATGAAGCATACAAGAGTACAATATGTGCAGACAAACAATAAAACGATATGTATTGGTTACATCAGTTACAGGGCATCGGTATTCTCCTGAGACTTGAGAAAATATTTCCTCAAGTGAAATGTTAAATCTAGCAACCTCGTTTAGTATGTCAAACTTGGACCATAGCTACCGAAAATTGATAATAATACCACAATGTTAGTTTGATTTCTTTGAGCGATATGTATTCGCACTATTACTGTTAAGAACTTTATTACTCAACTAGTGGGTGCTCGCGGCTTTGCTCGCATTAAGAAGTAAAACTTGCATCCCCTTTTTCAGCCCTTTTAAAGAGGCATTTACAAAAATCCTTTCTTAGCGGATGCCTACGTTATAACATCTACCTTCATTCCAAATTTCAGCCCTATCCGTCCAGTGGTTTGGGCTGTGCGTTGATAGATCACTTTATCAGTCAGTCAGTCAATCAGTCAGTCAGTCACCTTTGAGTCTTATATATTTAGATAATTTACGACCTGCGGTTAAAAAAAACGGAGACAAACATTGTAACATCATACCAATTATACTCCTATTCTTAGGTTACGTTATGAACCAATCTAGTCGCATGAAGATGACACAATTCTTTGCATTTTGACTAGTTTATCGCGCGCTCCAGAATTCCATCAAAATTGGCGGTGCACTTAATGAATTCCTCAATTTGGTTCTATTAAAGATGGCGAAGATTTCCATCTGTCTGCATGTCAATCAATTTACCTAGTTGCAGGTCAGTCAACTTGATTTAAGCCTGAATAAACTAGGATCAGACTAATAGCATATTTGTTTAGATATATTGCTGTGTAATATGTAGTTTTTTAATGATATAAAAGTTATAATTTTTTGTAGATATTTTTACTTTGCAGTGATAAAAGCAGAAAATTGCCTTTGAGATCAAAAAAATACTATTTTGATTTAAATTTTTAAATGAGTGCAAATTTTTGCAAGTGCCATGGTTACGAGATATTTTATTTTATTTTAAATGCATTAATGGTTATTTTTTTTAATAAATAAAAAAATGCCTGTGTAATGTTTTACGTGCATTTCTGAAAACGTCAAGTTGGGAGACGAGAATCGCCTCAGTTTAAGTTCCGTTTCGACATCCCACGGCCTGTCAGTTCACGACAGACATGTCATATTGAAAACAAACATGAATAACTTGATTTTATCATGATTTATAATACTCAATACTTTACACAAAGAGAAGTTGTATCGATATTGTAGCTCGAAATAAGTCGCTTACTTAGCCCAAAAGTCATAGTTTGTAAGTATGAGATAGTTTGTTTATTATTAAATTCATTGTTGTATTTCATGCCAAACAAAACAATGATTTATTTTAAATCAATTTCATATGTGATATGATTGTGCCTATGATTAATAAATATGTACAAATAATTAATTACCCCACATGCTTAATAACTATGACGAACCAATCCTTTTATAATGCATTACTTGGAACCGCATTTAAAAGATATACTGCCAAATTAATATCGACTGCGCCATTTTCAATTCAGTCGTCTCATAAAACTCACAAATCAAAATAACTCATAACAAAAAAGGCACTAAACTGGTCACAATTTGTATCTTGGTAGCAATCCAAATTCAATGTAAATTGGTCTGCATTACATTACTATATACAAGGCAATATTTTTGCATCTGTCAACGGAGTGCCGTCCCACTGTAGTCTAAAATCAAAATGATCATGCAATTTTAGGTAAAGCCAAACGCATTTGGTTGACAGAATGAGATATTTGCGCACCATAAATATATTCCGCGCGCTTACCTAATGACAAAATGATATTTCAGCGCGATTTTAAAGCGGAGTATGTATTTTTGAAAGTAAACAGACGCATTTGTTACCGGTAGGTGGGGAGGAAACAATGAGAACATAGTTTAAAGGCTCCTCACTATAGTGTCATCATGCACAGTATCTATATATATATAAATCTCAAAGGTGACTGACTGACTGATATAGTGATCTATCAACGCACAGCCCAAACCACTGGACGGATTGGGCTGAAATTCGGAATGAAGGTAGATGTTATGACGTAGGCATCCGCTAAGAAAGGATTTTTGGAAATGCCACCCTTAAAGGGGTGAAATAAGGAATGCAAGTTTTACTTCTTAATGCGAGCGAAGCCGCGAGCACCCACTAGTGTCGAATAAAATGTCAATTAATCAATAAACTAACTGTTAATAACACATGCTACAAACATCTGCATTCTTCTTGCAGTGCGGAAGATTGATAGATGTTGCTCCGTTAAAAAAATCAGTATTTTACCAAAACAGGTAAATAAATGTCTTGCAACTGGCAACCTCAATTGATCAAAAATGTTGCTGAAGGACAAAATAATGTTGATTTTTGTTGGTCTATGACTAACAGCGTGTGATATAACCGCTGAAGATTAAAATTTGTTTATTTGCATTATACTTATGAATGAAAATCCAAAGGCATCTGAACTAGTTAACAAATGTGTTTCCGATGCCGATGTCTTCTCCCAGTTTAGCTAGACATACTAAGACTAACCTAATATTGACGGACCTGTTGGTAAAGGAGATGAAGAAAGTTAGGTATCTCCAAGTTACAAAGTCTACAGAAAGTGTCTGTCGGTAGGTATCTCGGGATTGTCAGAATTTTAAGTGGTTCTAAAAGGATCGCGCAGAGCTGCTGCATTATTTCAGTTTGTTTTGGTTTTCACTTCCACTCTAGAGCAACAAGAAGATTCTTTCAGCAATATTTTCTGGGCACACAGGAAATGGCTGATGGGATGTCTACCTACTTACTGAAAAATACAGATATTAAATAAATAAACATAAGACTGGCTTAATTTGCATACTTAGGTACTTACCTAGTAAACGTTTGTAATTCTTGATCTTTCTTTCTTTTATCTTTTTTTAACTTAATAAACATCTTAATTTTGAATTTAATTCTCGTATTTGAACTAGGACTCTATTATATTAATGTGAGGCATGAAAGCCATACCTAGCATAAGTTACATACCTAACAATTAACCAATCCCTCAACTAATAACTACGCAAACATCCACAACTACTATCCTTTTGTTCTACAATTTCCAACAAAAATGGCGGAATCCAACACCGTTCTAATCAAGCAGCATTGTACGAGAGCCAATACATCATTTCCACATCCCAGGCACATGTTCTATTAGATAAAAGAGGGTTGACATAGCACTGGATAGGATAGGCTTTGTGGCCATACACTCCCTTAAAAAAGAATAAGTCGACACTATTAAGAAAAAAATATCAAAAATAAATATGAATATACCTACGCAATTCCATTATAATATATCTTTAATATGTGACGCGTTTCAAAACGCGTCATAATCTTTTAAATATTTACATGTGTATAACACCACAAGGTAAAACAACTATTATTACATTCAAAGATAACAATCCACAATGAAAATATATAGTTGCGCAAATAAAATGCCTTCTCTACCAAAAACTACTGAATCCTTGCATTGTTGGTTGCAATCTCCATTTTTTTTAACTAAATATGTATGCGCGATAAAAGTCTTTAGGCCAGTCTATTTCTGTTCTATGTCATCACGAAAGGGTAGGCTCGGTCTGTATTTAATTTTCATAAAACGGGCATCGCTATAATATTTCCGTTGAGGAATTATTAACGTCCCTTCTGTTTCAAAATCGGGCCTACATGAAAGATGAAACCGCATAATTTATTTTTGACTCGGTATTTCTCGCGAACTACGCTTGCAATCGTAATGATGGCAAAAATGCCTGTATATGGAACAAGTTCTAAAAACGTTAAGATGCTTTGGTGCATCATATAAGTGGCAAACCGGAAACCAAACAGTTCAAACTTAAGATATTTTTTGTAGTAGGCAAAATGGAAAACTATTAATAGGTTTTCAAATAAAATTGATAATAAACGTTTATTTGACCTTATTACAACGATGCAGGTATAGTAATTGCGAACATTTGAAATTGTACTATGAAATAGTGCTTAGGACTATACAATAGTTGGTGAACCTTCGACATAAAACTAAGTCAGCACCTGTGTGATGATGTCCAATTGATCCTCCACTAAATAAAGTGATGTATTCCATATTTTTAAAATAAATTATAGGTATCCAGTTCAACAAATCAAAACACACTCGCTAGGTATAAAATAAAAGCTAGATACAGCAGTTATCGTTTATCTAAACGTAGATTATCGCCGTCTGCCATCCGCGAGGTTGATTTATGCAATACAAATATAATGATACATTTCCATTTTGGCCACTAAGGGTTAGCATTGTGGACTAGACACATGTGGCGGGAGTAAATTAGAAATTAGTTCACTTCGTGTAAAATTTCATAATTTCGTGGTTATCAGAGGGAAAAACAATTGAGTTTCTTTCATATCTTTGGAACTTAAAAAACGCGTAGCTTCAATAGCTCAGTTTCTAGTGTTTTAAATGCAAAATGTTGGTACGAGTTGAGCCAATCGAGCATTGTTTGCAACAACCATAACATTTTTGCCGTATCAGATAGATTGGAAACCAAACCCATATTGTAAAGATGGCTAAAGAGACAACATTGAATCAAACGAATAAATAATTTTACTTACATAATGTAAATATATTGTTATTGATATGTTTTCATAGTTATATAAGTATATAATTAATTTTTATTAAATCGTAAGTTATTTTAAGGAATAAATGCTCAAATTATTAACTAAAACATTTCCAACAATTTTTAATCAGTTCAGCAGTACCATTATGATTTCAATATTCCAAGTACAATAATATAGACCTCCGAAGCACAGTCTCCATTGTTCCTAGAGCCAAAGGTGAATAAGTGATTAGCAATTCAAAGTTATTTCTAGTTTGGTCAACACGAATTGTTGTACCTCAGCTTTTGTGCTTACTTCTATTGTGTAGGCATTTGGTGTTGTTTTTGGAATCCTACTGTTCCCACGCTCTTTATTTGGCGACACTTAGCGACCAATTAATGTGAATGTTGCGTTAGTTCAGGATTTTAATTAACAAATACCAAACTTCTAGGATGTGTCATTTTGTAGATTTTTTGTGACTTTAGTACTTGTAATGGGAGGGAAGTGAAAATTTCAGAAAATTGTATGCCAAGGCTCTTTTAAAAGCCATTTTTTTAAAATGCAAAGTCTCATTACTAGTACTAGAAGCGAGGCCTATGCTCAGCAGTGGGCGATAACGGGCTGATGATGATGATGATAATCTCATTTATCCACTACTAATTTTGAAGCGATATCCGCACAAAAGATTCAATGTCTGAAAGTGATAAATACATGTAATAGATAGGTAAACTAATAATAATAATAAAATTTGTTAAAATTTACACTCTCTCTCTCTCTCTTCGAGTCGTATTTCCTCATTACTGAGGGTCGTGACTCCCCGCAGAATTAATTCATTAGGGGAGTTTTCTTGGGCAGACACATCGTGGTGGGCGCCCAGGTCCTTCCACGGAAGACGCATGTCCTCGGATATTGTGGTCCTCAAACATGTCGGTTTCCTCACGATGTTTTCCTTCACCGTTAAAAAAAAATTACACTAAAAGATAGGTATTACTGTTACGAAAAAATTCTTCAGTTATCATGTTATCGGTTTCTTCTAGACAAGCGCGCTAGATCGTAGATTAGACAAGTTGTAGTCAAGCGTGAGCATATCTTATGTAAAAAAAAGTTCCAGCTACAGGTGAAAAGCCATTCACCTTTCGTTTCATAAGAAGTAAAATAAAAACAATATAGGTCACTATGATATCAATGTTCCTGTAACTTAATCTACTTTCCATTACCTACGATCGTAAGCTTTCAGCGCACGCGTGCTCAAACATGTTCTGTCAATCTATATCTTATCTTAACTACATAAAGCTTACATTTGCTTGCGTCAACGACAAATGCATTTTGTCGGAATTGCAACGGACGTGGATTATTCCAAAATTGTTTATGCACTTCGTAAAGTCTTATTGACAAAGGTATAAGACTGAAATTTGAATAGCTCGGATGAGTTTGTTTGCAAATTTCGCGTTGCATCTTTATCTTCAAGCCAGTCAGCCAATGCGTCCGTTAAATTTATTAACTGCGATACGCATTCAGTGTCGCGAGCTAAAAGGTGACTTTAATTAATATTAATTATGGCCACACCTCTAATTAATGTAATTCTTGAGATAAGCGGAATGGCAAGTTTTTGGGGTTGACGCGAGGCAGCTTTCAGTTGGAGCTTTCTTATCGATGCGATGCTTATGTATCGATTTCACGCCCTCATTTACTTTTTTGTTCATTACAGTTTAAATGAATGCCTTTTATATGAACTTTATTTTTTTTTCACTGTGAAACATTTAAGTACTTGTATCCTAACTCTGAGAACTGGCACAGCACAAAGTTATGGCAAAAAAAAGAAAAAAATATAATAATAACATACTCACTTTGAATACCGAACTTACTCACGCCATTCTAATTTTAAAAAACAAACGCGCATCATCCTGGCGTTCTAAAAACAAAAATTGTATAAACAAAAAGTAGCCCAACAAAAATAACAGAAACAAAACACTGGCATAATCCGAATCTCGCGAAGTTTTAATCAAACCACTAGGCAGCATGTTCATCAAGCAACAACAAGCCAACAGACGCCCGGCAAGGAATTAATCAAAGTTTAAAACAAACCGTGTACTGGACGGGATGGATATGTAGGGTGGTAGCGGATCAGGATTTGTTAGGACTTTGTACTGACGATAGAATAGATATATAGATAAGCTTGTTAGTAAAGATTTATCAAGGGCAAAGTATGAGGCATTACAAAATTAAGTCACTAATGTGATTTTGTAAAGCAAAGGCACACGGAGAGAAAGCATTTTTGTTATTTTTTTGCAGGGTTTCTTGGATAACAATGCATTTACGACAATTGAACTGCAGCGGCATAAGTAGTCTGGTCATAACCCACATATGTAACGCAAACATTTGTAGTAACAACCTTACCAAAGTAGGCATTTACGTATTTTCAGAAGCGTCTGTAGTGACATAAATACGAATGATTGTATTTGTATTGAAACTGTACTCGTACCTTTACGATAAAAATGCGGCAATTATTAGACATTTCCGTGTCCTAAGCTTTAGATCAATTTGGTAACCCTACACAGAGAAGGCGAGGCGTGCAAGCAAAGCAACGGAACATAGGTATAAGCATCTCATGAGCTGTGGTTGAGTGTGTGTGTGTGTATGTTCATATTTGTGTATGTACCTATGTGTGAGTGTAGCATGGATGCGTAAATAGATACGCAATCCCAGATCTTTCTGTTTTTGTTTTCTGACTAAGAGAGTCATGTTAGAAGTATCAAAGTTGAAATTCTTTAGAGCCAATTAAGGGCCTAGTTCTAGAGGTTATCTTTTTGTTTGTACTTATGTATATTTGAGAAGTTTTCCACTGCTTGAATTATATTTGTTTATAGTCTGGAATAGTTTTTTCATTTGAACGGTAGAAGAAACTATTGAAAATCAACAAACTTTATTTGAATCATAAGGAACTATAATGTATAACATATTTCAAGTTTATTATTTCAGCTTATCATTTCTATAAGTAGACATTTTTAATTGTGTAGTTTTGGATGTAATCCTTTACCACGATATATCACTTTTATCATTTAAAATTAAGTCTGTATTTTTGTACACTTATTTTTTTTACACTAAAACAATTTTTAATACATTTAAATATGAGTACAATCTATTCTCACAGAAATAATAGCTTCTGACGTCATCACACATGCTTGCCAGAAAATAAATGAAGAAAATTAATCAAATCACTCAACATTCCTTAACTAATGAGCTGAATAGAGATGGTAGGAGCCAATTCTGTGGGCTTTGTTGATTATTGTTAAGAAGCCAATTAAGCCAAGACCCAATTATCTGGGCTTATTACGAAGTTTTGTAATTGGCTGGTTGAATTATTGGTAAACTAATAAGTTTTAACGAAAATTTTGCGTTGCTGATCTTTTTGCGGCTGTGTCATATTTCGTTATATATATAGGTATGTTTATAGTGTGGAAGCATACTAGATACTATTCCTATGTATGTAGGTTTATTCGTTAAATCGTAAAGGATTACTATTAACTAAAAAAATACCATTAGTTAATCTTTAGTGAATACGGCAATGTCAATTACTTATATTCATAAACTATCATCAAAATTATAATAACTGATACTTCAAAGTCAGTATTAAACATTGTCAAAATAACACCAGACTGCCCTTGCATAAATTTCAGCAACAGAAACCTATATACAAGAACCCTAGGTATATGCTAAGTACAGGCCAAGTAACTCCAGTTCAGATAATGTAGTCAACAACTTCATCCAGTACTCGCGCTATCAAATGTCCTACAACTCGCTCGCACCTTTCCGAATGATTTACCTCCGACCGTAGACAATGTACATTACTGAACCACTACAGACTTTGGTGCTTTCTACACAAATTTTACTAAGCGTTTAGTATTATGACAACAGACCTTCGGGTAATGCACAATAGTCTGTGCTTGTAACATGTCTGCTTTAGTTATCTTTATAAAAAATGTGTTACGAACAGAACTGACACCCAGTTCGTAACACATTTTTTAAATCAAAACAGTAATTTGGTAAAAATTAGTAACAAATCCATGCTTGTTTTTTTTTTATAGAAAACGCATGGATTATGTACCGCTTATGATGCAAACGTATTGTGTGATATTTATAACGGACTGTGTGTACATTTGTGTAAATTTATAACAGAGTAAATAGTGAGGACAGTGAAAATGTTTGGGTCTGCAATATTTTATGAGCACTATTTCCTAGTTCTTAGAGAATGAATAGACTCTGACAGAGACTTACGATTCTCATTGATTAGTAATACAAAGACAATGAAATAAAATGATTTACATATAGACATATGTGTACTTCAATTGTTGGTCCCAATTACCTGTTTATCCCATGTAACATCTTTGCCTTTTCCCCACCTTGTAACGTTCAGTGTTGGGTGTCTCTATAACAGACATTTGTTACTGAGACTGCAACTTTGTAACTACAATGGATGTGCATTTATAAGTATAAGGAGACAATAGTATGGAGTCGATGGTTGATGTTTGAGAATTTATTGCTTTGTAATTTATAAGGAATGGTTAATGTCATAAATTTGATAATATTTTTAGTTTTTATACGCATAACTTAATCTTTAATATTTCTGCTGCCTTCGACGTTACAGGAAACCTTGAAGGTACCTATTTTATTTAGTAATCTTTGTTGATAAACTCTCAATAGGATAAGATTACTGAATTATATTAATTTTCTATTTGCTCGATCTTTCTGTTTGCTCGTAGTAGTAAACCAAACGTAATATTTTTACGCTGTTGAACCTTTTAAATTTATTTACCTGCTTTGTTTTTATGATAACTGACAGAAATAATTACCAAACACAAATAAGCGAGTTTGTATTCTTTTTAACTTGAAGGGGTTCTCCCTTGGCCATAGTTTACCTGATAGCAAGCAAAGGCTATGGCCTAAGATGGAGCGTGCTTACCCCATAAGAACCGATTCACTCTCGCTTTGAAGATTTATATCAGCATATACAAACTCCTTTATTAAAACAAAAGCCAAACGAACCCGAATCAATCTTAAATCATTAACTTACAACAGCACTTTTACAACAAAACAAAACAAGCGTACAAGTTTATAAAGGCACATAAATATTACGCACTCGGCGCTCAAATTTCGCCACCGTCTGTTTTATATTGATATATTGTATTGTTTATGGTTCGGCCGAATCAAAACGTGATATATAGGTGGCGCGCGTGTACGCGACTAACTTTCATACTAAATTGTACCCAGTGGAGCCCTCATTTGGAGGAAAATCAGATATCGATATAACTAAACAAGCTGTGCCTGCGACTTCGTCCGCGTGTAATAGTTATTTTAGGCACGAATTCTTTGAATTTTGATCCGTTTTCGCAGCGATCGCAACGAAAGCCCTCAAAAATGAACAATTTTCCCTGTTTTTACCACATTTTTCATTGTTTATTCGCTCCTATTAGTTGCAGCGTGATGTTATAAAGAATTTTTCAATTCGCACCAGTAGTTCCTGAGATTAGCACGTTCAAACAAACAAACTCTTCAGCGTTATAATATTAGTATAGATGAGATATCCAAATAACTAAGTGAGATATGAATAAGACTTTTCTGACGTAAAGCATATTAAAACGTCAGTGGCGTAGGTACTACGAGAAACTGTAGCATGATGATGTTCCAAAATAAAAGTCTTATTGAAAAACCTGCTTTACACAATACAGTGGGTGTATTTCAAAACACGACATGTAATAACTAGTTGCAATTTTTTTGTCTGAAACTACCAAAACTTACTTACTCTTAAATGTTACATCCAACCTTTAAAAACGTGATACAAATGCCAATCTTAATATTATGATTAGTTACAAATGAAAAAAATACAGGTTTGTTGTTTTATTGTATTGTCGTCACCAAGGATGTTTAATATGATTGCATACTGATCAATGAAACTATTAGTAAAAATGATAAACGTATTTGTCAAAAAAGTTTGTGTAAGTGATTGGGAGTTTCCGAGTTAAATAGACTACGTTTTCGTATTTGGAAGGGTTATGGAGTTAGAGAGACTAGATGGTGCAAAGCTTGATGGATGACTTCGGATGTTGCGGATTTTACTGACTGCGGTGCGGCAGAGAGATCATTCTTGCGACTGCAGTTTGAGTGACGATTTTGTTGCAGAGAAATGGATTGAATGTTAAGCTTTAGAATTATTCAGCTGATGCAATCAATGATTTGTGTTTGATGGTTATTATATTAGCAAATAAATTAACATGATTTCATTTGATGTATTATAAATCTGAGTAGAAAAATCGATTATAAAGTAGGTATATGTTGTTAAAATGAAATAATTGTGACGTTAATATTATGTACATATGTGAAATACAATTATTAACAATTAAAACAATCTACATGGCACAAAAACGTACACGAGTTATTGAGAACCTCCTCCTGTTTTTTGAATATCGGCTAAAAAAGTAAATTAACCCATTTCTTATATCACCATCAATCCCTTAACTGATATCACATCCATCGTCTTACCATCCGTTGTACTGATACATAGAACCTCCTGTATAGAGGCTCTGGATAAGTTATAGCTTTCTACGACTATACGTCGGCACCATGTGTTAAGTTATATGTTTTAACTTACATAGATATAGCTAAATATAATATAATATATGGCTTGTTTGCTTCGCGCTCCTAAAGTAGAAGTTATTGTGACGTCGATTTGTCTTATTTACTTGTACTCGTATTTCAAAATGAATCATAGTTGAGAAAATTTGATTGTCTCGACAGCAAAGTAAAGTTTGATATGTTTACTATGGAAATGCTAAGGAAGAGCCTAAAATTGGTTAAGGGTATAAATTATTTTTGTAATGGTCAATGTTACACTTTAAACCATACATAGAGATTATAATTTATTTATTTTTTCTTTCAATTTTTTGTTTGCCTAATGCAGATCCCTTGTCCACAGGGCTGGTGGGATGAACTTTGTTTCAAAATGGGAAAGTTTTAATGCACAAGCTCTTAGGGTTGCCACTCACAAGTAACTGCTTTTGTGAGGAGTTGAATTTACGCTTGGATTAGGTAAGTAAGTGGTAAGAGCTTCTTCTTAGAGAAGATTATGGTGTAACAAAACAGAGAACGAAAAATTATCTTGACCGTTATTATCACACCACTATACCATCAAAAACATTTCTCCAAAAAAGTCTAAATTTAACAGATATTCAAAATGTCTTCGCGGTTCAAATGATTGACTTTCTCACTTGCACAATTGGTTTATTTTGTTTCCAAAAAGATACTGTAGTTAATAATCTAATATGAATGCTCAATTAAATTGCTTTAATATGAGTTAATTTATTAAGTGCTAAACCCGCACTATATTAGTTTTACTTAAACTTTTATTGGAAAATTAAGATTAATATTATTTTTAATTAAACTTAAGTTTCGCGCCTGCAGTAGTTAGTAGACCGTAGCCTAGTTGGTTAAGGCGTTCCGGACGGTGATCGGAAATACGCAGGTTCGAATCCTGTCGGTCGTGATTACTTTCGCTCATTTTCCAATAAAAGTTTGAGTGAAAATTACTTTAAGTTCTAAGAAACACACATATGTGATAATCTCGATTCAAAAACGTCGTAATACGAAAAACATCCGAAAAATGCAATATCATAAAAATAGAACCGACTCTCGCACCACACACAGTCCGACATAAATACCTATACTTTAATATATACACATCTACAGACAATATATCAGAAAGGCGTTGATTCGTAACGCGGAAGAGCGTCGAAAAAAAATTCGACAAAAATAATTTTTGTGTCACATTTTCCGAGCCATTTGCCGTCTCTGAGTAACATGGCGTAAATGAGTTTTGATGGGGCAAGAATGTGATGTGACTACGTGATGTTTTGTGAATATGAAGTTAATAAAGTAGTTGTTAATGAAGAAGTATGTTTAATTATTGTACAGTTTTTGGCTGAGTGTTTGGTAATAAAAATCAAATTATAATTGCAAATTCAAAAAAAAAAAATTTATGACATATAAGTTACTATCTTAAATACAAGCGTATATGCAATAGTCTTAGTAAGTAGCTTAAAATTATGTCACGCAAAGGTGTATTTTGCTTATCCGAGAAATATTTTTTTAATAAACACTACAACAATAACTAGTTTGTATAGTAAAAATCAGAATAAAAAAAATCAACAATAGCTAAATCAAACAAAACTTTCCGCTAATAACTTCGAAACTTTAAGCCGATTCTAATCGCCGATTAACTTTACATTCATTATAAGAGCAGTGTCTCCCCACAGCACCCCCATATTTCTTAGGGGTCAAATTGGGGACAAAACTTAGGGTCCAAAGGGTCTGAGGACCCTCGATACTCCCCTGTCTCGAACAGTCGCGGCAGGGAGGCACCGATAGTGTCAAAAAAAGATAAAAATAATAAATATTGCATTTTTCTTCCCTCGCCTCTGGTATATTTATCTAGATTTGAGTACCTAACGAAAAGCTAAGAAGCAGTAATTCATAGAACGTTATTAATAGGTTTGGTAGGGTGGATTTTGTTTTATAATTGTACCTATATAAATTTGAATATGAGTGCACTAGATGTCCCTCGTTATCATACTATATATAGGTTGTAGAGTACATGTTTTCTATATTCACTTGAATCCAGTTTATCTTTCTTATTGATTATACAATTTAAAGTTTTTAAGTAACTAAACCAATAAAAGTATAATATAAATAAAGGTTTAAAAATGTAAGAAGATTTTTGATTTCCTATGTACTTTTACGGAGCAAAACCAAGTTGGTTCGCTAGCACTCAGGGTAAAATGTATTTTACAAAACAGAAAATTATTCACTGAGTTTTCGTGATACGAGAAATGAATGAGAAAACAGATTATACAAACATAGGTAAGTTAACATTTCAGTACATTAAAATCACATTAGTAAAAACATCGTCGAGGGACAGAAAAATTATCACCAACAGAAGAGAAAATAAATTAATAAAAATAACATTTTAGGTGCCATATCTCATTTAGAGGTGACAGAAAAAAAGTAAATTGTACGGAAGCTGTGATAAGAAGATGGAATTGAGAGTAATTTAAGAAGCAAGGGAAATCAAAAGGTTTTTCTTCTTAATTCAGACTACATTTTCATTCAGTTTAAGTCATAAATTATGCGATAAAGCTAAAACTAAACAAAAAAGTAGCTTGAAAATTTGTTACCTTTTTCAACCGTATTACTGAAATCGAGTATTATTACGGAAATAGGGTATTAAGAACAAATATTCATTCAGTCACAAATAATAATCACAGTATTTAATATTAACTCTTATGTACTTACAAGTATATAAGGCATTACTTCAATTGTTGTAGGTTATTTTTCACATTAACATTAACGAATATCAACAGCATTTTTGCCACTACCACACCAAATTCTATTACCATATTTTAGACAATCTTACCATCCCAAAAAGTAATCCCAGAGCATCGTATTAAAAACCCGCGCCAAGTTTCTATGTACTTACGGCGTGCAAACTATTAATCTAGGGAAGTGAATTAGTGGGATGCACACGCGTTTGTAGTGTAGAGACACTTCATTACGTGGCGAGACATAAATCAGGACTTCTAATATTAAACGTGCCTTGGCAAATTGTGGACGGCGTGGTGGTGTGTGGTGTGAACTGGGCAGGGAGTGAATGGTGGAGTATTATCGGCATTGGATAGTTTATAAACGTATTATAATTATAAAATGTAATAATTATTGCCATGTCTGGTAGCCATGGTTTAAGAAGACACGTTATTTATATACCTATATTAATGATATGGTTGTCCTTAAATCGGTAATCTTTAACAATCTTTAGTAATCATTGCAGTTTTATATCTCTGTAGGAAAGCTTCTTCATTTAACTTCATTATGTTTTCTTCAATCAACAAGTTTTATGTAATCTGTTTTGTTGTTAAACTGTTAGCAGCTACATAATGATAGCTGATATCTAATATTATGTGCTTAATAAGTTAAGACTGGCATTTCTAAACAAAGTTATAAAAGGGACCAGTTTTGAGGACGTTAAATGTAAATTAAATCAAAATATATCTAAAATTTTACATCATAGGTTTATGAACTACAAAACGATTGTCTGTTACTTTTAATTAAAATGAAAACCTTGACAAAATAAAATAACAAAAGCCACGTAAACTAAAATTAACAACCAACAATTCAAAACAAACTGAATTTTAGCACAAAAACAATTTAAGAGCGTGCAAAAATATAGAGCTCAGTTACAAAGAGATTGATGAGTCTTCTACACCGTCCAGTCCATTAATGTAGCTTACATTGAAAGCTAAATATTTTATCTTGAAAGGCGTAACAATGTCGTATATAATGCCTAATTTATAACCTGACAGATATGTCCACACAACGTAAGTTAAATGCAGAATCGCACGTTAATCTGCTACCAGAGACTTAAGCGAAGTAGACTTTGAATCTAATTAGTTTATGTTCTCATTAAATCAGTTCCTTCAGGAGACAGTAATGTATGATGATCCAGCTTTGTTCTCGTTTCTTTGTTTTGGATGGACGCTTTCCAAACAGTATGTTATTTTAAGTTTTACCTGTTTAAGTTGGGTTCAATTTTGGCAAAAATGTGATTACGGAGAAATTGCTTACATGTTTTAGCTTATTTAATTAATTTTAGTATATTTTGACGCTCGAATATGTTAATAATCCACTGTAAAAAAATTCTTTGTTCCTTGCTTTGTAAAAACTCTATCAACTCAATTATTTTAAACCGATATTTTACGTTCTTTTCTCAAAATTTATTAATTCTAATAATTAACAGACAACTAGAGTAATTCAAACGAATTCAAATCTGCGCAAAAATAAAGCCACCAAACACCTCAGACATCTTACCTTAATACCAGTAGAAATTAACCAAAAATGGCGAAGCACTAATTACCTCGAACTGGCGAACATGTTAATCCAGAAATATATTTCTCATTCCGGCATATCCGATACAAAGGCCCGCTAGCCGTTGGAGATGCTATAAATTAGATGGAAAGCTGCGAGCCAGGATTTCCCTTGGGTTTATTCCCACTCAAGAGCGCTCTACCTAATCCAGCAAGCCTTATTATGCTCCCCCTAATACTACGCTCAAGACTACTTGAAAATTTTCTCGGGAGTAAACGCTTTAGAAGTTTCCATCTTTTCGGCTCGTGAGGATTCTTTAATTTTGGGCCGTGAAGGTTTTTGTCTTCGCGTCAGCAGAATCTAAATTTTTGGGAATTTATGGCTAAGGACTCTTAGAAAAGTATGATTGTGGTTTAGATGAAACATTTTTGAAAACAATAGAAAAATGACTAAAATGCTACATAGTTTTTTACTTTCACAAAAGAGACGTGTATTAATATTAACACATATGTACATGGAACTCTTACGTGACTAAACTTACTCATTAGACTTATCTTGGTCCGTTGCGCTCAAAGTACTCGCCTACCAATTTCTCCAATTTAAAGTTGTCTATGAACGCCGCTCGTCTGAACTCAGCCGGCGCATTCCGCATTTATCGAAAGCTTGAGCGCATCGTTAGAAAGAGACAAACATACGTCCAAAAATCATGCGTGACAAAGACAAAAGCTAACGCAACGGGCGTTCGTTTTTTAAATAATTGAGCTCGGAATGACGATAGGCACCCGACAATTCGAAGCATTTTATCGAGCTGGCAGCCCTCGCACGGACAGTGGCCATTTAATTTGTTTCCTCACAACATGTTTTTAATAACGATTGTTTACTGTGAGAATTATCAATTGGAACTTAACTGCTATTTGCGACAAGTGCTCCAATTTATAAGCAATTTCTCATAATCAAATTATTAAAATTGCTTAGTTATCAGTGACGATAGACGAGGCAGAAATATCTCATTATGTCAGTGCACGTATCAAAAACAATGAGCAAAGGCTTCCGACGGTATGATATAAATCAGTGAATTCTATTTTCAATTAGCGCTGCGCGAGCGACGTTCCTAATTCGAACGCAACCTATAATTACGAGGCGGGCGCTGATTGGCTCGAGCGGCGGCGCAAGCGCATAGCTTTATTTGCTTGCACTATCTAAGCACTTGCAAGTCTATCTTTAAAGTAAGACAGTAGGGTTGCCAGTTGTTCTTATTATCAAGATAGAGTTATTGCTTTTTTTTGTGTCTAGTTCGGGTTGTCTATAAATTGAAATCAAAGGTGAGACTGAATAATATGTTAATCTTAAATGCCACATAATATTACTTAAACAGTTTGCTACGTTTAGTTCAGTATGTAATTATTAGCTACCAGACTTTCATCACACGTTTTTCTCTCTTCTATACATCAAATGTAAATAACACTTGTTCCTCTAATCCGATGAGTAGTAACTTTGTATCAAAATTTACTTATTTGTTATTTTTTTCACGAATTTTCAGCAAAATTCATCACTATGCGATAGCAATACCATTGCCTAGACAAGCGTCAACCGTCCGGCGACATCTTTTATCGCGCGCTGTTTTCGTTTTGCGAGTTTGTTTTCAAACTGCGGGGCCATATTGCGTCCGTAAATTATTACCGCGAGAGATTTGTTTCCACAGCGACTAGTTTACAGGGTTATATGAGAAATTACACCTAGCATGTCACATCCCTACTTTAAATAACAGGAATCCATTTTGAAGCAGTCTTTGACAAATGTACTGTAATCGACTACTATAAAATGTTTTTTTTAAACATTGCTTGTAATGATAACGTTTATACAAAACAACTGCTACAAGAAGTTTGAGCAAAGGTGTTGTTAAATTGCACCTAGGTCAGGAGGCCTATACCCCGCAGTGGGTTGACAAAGGCTGAAGATGACGATGGTGTAACAAATATCCCTATTATTTATCTTTCAACTGCTAGCGTAAAAAAACGATTACCTACAATTTTAAATTGCAAATTTAATACGATATCAAAACATTAGACATGTAAGATATTTAATTTTTGCAGATAGATAGTGTCTTGATCGATATATAATATTATCATTTTTCTTGCTTATTTTGGCTAGCCCTGTATATTCTATGCTATAGCTCAGCGGCGGTAGATCAGCGTTTCCCGGATGCTAGTTTATGCTGAATGCTTTGTTGTCGGTTTGATAGGTTTTATTTCTTATTGATGGATTGAGTTTAGGTCGAGTGGAGGAAAACTGAAGTCTAGATTGATATGGTTTGGTTGTTATAATAGCAGTTATTAACTTACATAGTTCCATTTTAAGTGTCATTGACAAAATATTTGTTTTATTAGGCTTTGCAAAACTTCTCAAATGATTTAATTCTGACTTCCTCTCAGAATTAATTCATTCTCGATCCTCAGTAATAAGGAACAAAGAGAAAAAGTTGCAAAAAAAGTATTCTAGTAAAGTAAAGCCAAAAACTTCATATAACTTCATTTCAAGTCATTTTATCAACTACCAAGTCATACCATTTTCCCTAATACAGTTTTCCTACAAGGAAAATTCACTTACTGAAACCTCAAGAAGTCGTTGCAAGAGCTTGCCAAGTCCTCACTATCAGCCACTTCATCTCAACAAACTAAATTATTCCAATTGAATAAAACTTATTGATAACTCTTTTATTCCCTTGAGGTCGCACCGTCTTTACGTTCACAAGACGATCTTAAGCGCCTCAGAAACACACAGAGCTGTTAATACAAACTAAAAAAACTGACAGTTACACATGTTCACGAATTGTTTATTTATTACGCACTTTATTGTCGCTTCCTGCTGCCCAATTAATTTATTGGGTCAGTTAACAAATTAACGAAGCCAGGAAGAACTTAACATGTTTCAGATTTATGAGTGGATAGGACATTTAACATTACATTCACCTTAGAAATTGCGGGGTGACGGCTCGTCGCAAATGTACGTTATATATCATAGCTAATTAAACAGTAAAAATATGAGACTTATTTAATCCTCACATCTGAAAAGCTGGGCGTGACAAATTGTATAAATTAGTATGAAAAATATCTGTGTGATGATTTACTATAGAATAAATAAAGTTTTTGTGGGGTTTTGGCAGCTCCAAAGATATATTCTGAGGTCGGGACGACTGCGTAATGTTTTACGGTATGGGGCGAGACAATAATGGCTTGCTCATAACATTACTCCTCCACCCCCTTACCACGACACCAGTGTCTCCGCCGAGTTGGATATCCGACAGGATTATCGCAAAATTCAAGCGGACACATCTGCCGGCGATACCAAGTAGGATATCGTAGTACGGGGGATTCAAGAACCGACTCTCGTTGAACGCGCTGTTTATTTACTTTGAAAGTGTACTAAAATTACACAGAATTAATTTCTGAATGAGAACATTCCCTCACGTTCCGATCCGACTTGAGTAAATCTTTACCGTTTATTTTAATTCATTTGTGTAAAGCTGTTGATAAATCAACTTAAAAATACACTGGAAATTTGCAAATTATATGCCTATAAAAATAAATTTAGTGCGTTACTGGTCTGATTGCTCTAGAATGTGTGCTATTGCAATGCCATCTTCATTAACTCTCGAAGAATCTACGCACAAATGTTGCCAATCAAAATATTTACCCTGAATCGGGCGCATTCTATATTGAAGTTCGAAAAAAATTCACTGCATTGCTAACTCTACATACGTTTCGAGTATTTTAATTGGCTTGAAAACAATGTTTCTAATAGAGCGGCCATGTTTATTAATAATGACCTTTATTACCACTAAAATCTAACTATTTTTCCTTCCATACCGGACATTTTTTGAACAATGGTTGGTACATAAAAACATGGATACAGTACAGTTTCATAGCCAGAAGAATTTTAATTATACCGTACCTACCTGTACCAGAATAATTCACGCTACCTTGATTTTACGTTTATTTATAGCATTGCCTATGAATGGATCATAAAGTTTTAAGACTTTTTTAAGCCTATGAAATGATTTTTTTTTGTTGTGCATGTTTCATTGCTTGATTGTCAAGACAAATAAAATTTATTGTATGAATAGAAAGTTATTTTTATCAAAACGAATTCATAAAAAACCCCTAGTAACATATCAAAAAGGTTAAAGTCTCATTCAAATATTTACCTCTCAAATCAAGCATAAATAAGCTGAGAAAATAATTAAATTTTAAATAGTTACTATTAAGACTTTTGCTTCAATATCTGTAACAAATATGCAAACACACCGCAACACAGAGTCACCTAATGTAGTCTATGGTGACACATTATGTAAAAATGTTGTTATGTTTACATAAACATGTATGCATTTACATATAATATGTACATATATACATACATATAGGTAACAAAATTGTATTCCACTAGTTCTCTAATTCTATTACAATAACTCTTCATTATAACATCATAGAATAGAATAACTAAATAAAATAAAATAGCTGCTAACATTTCAAAGCGTCTCACCGATGACTACTAATAAAATACATTTAATTGAAGATTTCACTTTTGTATCGCTAAGGCATTGTTTTTTAATTTGTGCTCGGCGTTCTTTTATCCATCAATCAAGCTTGTTCAGTTCAATCGACTGCCTCTGCCTCTAGGAGGTCAATGAAGGTCTTTTTGTAGCATTGTATTAAACCTCACTTTATATGGGCATTTATTAAATGAAATAATTCTGGAATGATCTGGAAAGTGTACAAATGAGATGGACTTTCAATAGAATGAAAACCTTTCATTCAACAATTCAAGGCATAATTGTATGTTTCATTCTTTTTGGCTAATTAACAATTAGTATATTTAAACTGAAAGCCAGAATGAAATCTGAAAAACATCTTTATATTCATGAAACACTAGTAGGGTCCCGTAATGTCAAAGACCAAAATAGGATTAAAAAACACAATCTTTAGGTCTTATAAGGTGGCCTTTACAGTGTCCAAATTAGTTTTAGTAACTATTGGTTAAGCCTGAAATAAACGTATTTTATTTTATTTATACAGACAGTATCAATAGAAAATTTAAGTAGCATTAATAAATAAACCTATAAGTTACATCAAGTAATCGCAAAACGCAGTTACCTAGATAGATAACTAGTCTTAGACCGGTTACAGTTGAATCGCCATACAAACTAATTGATTTCAATTGTGAGCCTTTTAGATATATTGAATCAATTTACTATTCGTACTTTACTGCATCCACATTGCAGTATAGAGTATTCAATAAGCAATTATATTTTTTATTAAGACGATAATTTGCAGGAATTCGTAGATTTCATCATCATCAGCCTAATGGGACCCACTGCAGGGCATAGGCCTTCAACCTCTTACGCCAATACTCCCTGTCTTGCGCTGTTCTTGCCCAGATGTTTCCTTCTAACTTTCTAATATCATTAGAAAGTTCGAAGGATTATCGTAGATTTACTTAAAGTTAATTTAGTTTTTGCCTGTTTGAGTCAATAATGTCATTAGATTAATTTAATAAATGTTATAAGTTGCATTATCGATATTTAGTTTTTATGAGCAATCAAATAAATCAACATTATATAGTTTACTTGTGGCTATACAATGTAGGTATTTGCATTATTTAAAATAAATAAATATTTATTTAGCGTGTGAAAAATTACATTCTTACAACTCATGATATTAGATGTTGTAGATTGACATCACAGAATATTTTTTTATAATATATTTGTACTACTACTAAACCTTCTTATGAAATTCTTAACATATATGTACATGTATCTCACATAACATGTATGTAAAAGATAGGGTTTTCGACTTATCAAATGATCTGCTCATCTATTAATCTAGTATTAACATATGTAAAAAATATATCCCATCTCTTCAACCAAAAAATAATAAAACTAAAACAATAGTGGAACCCGCAAATGGAATAAAGTATGAACATAAATAAGACGAGGTTTTGCGGCTGAGCAAACGAGACGCCCAAGTGTAAGAGTTGAAATTCTTCAAGTTGGAAACTCTGCAAGTTTCACAGGTGCGGTTACACCAAGTTATATGGTAAGTGAGCGTTGCCAGCTAAAACAATTATCGGGTCTTAGCTTATAGTTAGATGTAGGATGTGGGTGGGTTTGTCTGCTGAAGTTTCGTGAATTGATAATTGTTTTTAATTATAGTAAAATTATCAACAAACGTACCTATTCAGCTACATACATGTAGGTATTCATTTTTGCATTCCCAATCCCGCGGTACTTTAAAAATGAACAAATAGAAACAGTTAGAAATTTCAAGTCAAGCCTTTTCCAAACAAGATAGGCTCGGTTCATAATGTATGTCAGAAATGTAGAAACTTCTGCTCTAACCAGTTCCGAAAACGCAAAAAGCTATCGCCACATCTAGGTATTGCACTAATAAATGTCATTAAAAATGTTGATACCGATATAGCTTTCTAGAATTCGAATCATGCAATTGTGAGGTGTCGGAAAAACGCTGCCAATTCCATGAAAATGCATCGAAGCAAAGAAACCCGCTACGGAATGCCACATGCAGCTCTTGTGATCGACAACGATGCCGGTGCACACGAAATCAATCTTTATAAATAACAATTTAATGTCAATAATCAATTGGCTACCAATTGGTACATATGACTTTTTCTATGAGTCACGTAATTGTTTCAAGTTTTTATTTGAGCAAGGTGCAGATATAAAATGCGAGTAGAGGCTAAACGCTTTCGATTATAATATAGATAGGAACTGTTAGCCATTGTATAATATCACTTGTTTATGGCTGCATTTAATTCATGACTTTATAGATGCATTTTGAGAATTTTGAATTATGCATAGCACGTAATGTGTGTCGTTTTCTTTTGTTTTCGTAGAATGTAACTGTAGATTAATAGTTTTCGTTTTCAATTATTAAGTGCGTTTAAAAATGTTGTTTTTTTATCGTGCTATGTTAATTGTAATGAAACCCTAGTAATGTTTTAAAGAGACAATGAAATATAATAGGAGTGCAAAGTAATGGTAAGGTTATTTTATTAATCTAGTGGCCACGGGAATATAATTAGACTTACTCGTACTTATATTATCGGACGGTTAACTCTCTAAGATTTATATTTTGTGAAATTTACATACCTTACAAATTACACCATAAAATCACTAAAGATTCAAAAGAACTTGTAGAAAACGAGATCATAGATAGGTACCAAATATAAAAATACTCTAAACATCTGTATATTTAGTTAATTTCCATAACTGTCATCGACATCTACGCCGATAACATTCGATTTATTAACCTTACGGACAGAATAATTAATAATTCATGATTAAATTCTATAAATATCTCAGTTAAACCATAAATTATGTTATTTAGAAATATATCAAATGAATGTTAAGGTTAAGAATAGATATAAGTCACTTAAAAAATAATGTTAAAAACAACATTTTTAATGGTTTTTTAGCCGATAGGTAAATGAATTTGATTGTTATAGGAAATAATGTTTTTGTAAACTAGATAATATGTAGTTAGAGGGAAGTATATAGTAAAAAAACCTTTAATGAAAGTCCACTATCTTTATATCTAAAGTGGAACATATTTTAGATTACATTAAAGAATTTTAGATTTTCATTAGGTGACCTTGCTGTAGTATTATATGTATATAACTTATAATTCGCCTAATAATATATAAATCAATAAAATACATGTTCACAACTTATATATTTTTACCCTAGAACTCTTTTGAATTTAGTTTTTTTTTAAAGCGTTTCCTATAAATGTAAAATAATGTGCTTGTAAGTAAATATAGCTATTATTTATCGAAAAAAATGTACTGTTGCTCAAAACAGCCCCATAAAATTACAATATTTTCTAACAAAATGAGAAATCCAAAGCCAGTGAACTTCTACCTAAGAGTTTATATGTACCTATATACATAATGTCGAAGCTCGCCGAGGAGGTTAGTAGGGCTTTAGAACCGGTTAGTCACATGGCGAGGGCCACGTGGCCTGTACCTCTATAAATATGTGAATATCTGTGGACGTGATGTGCGGTTTGCGATACATTTATAAAATGTGTTTTGTAGAATGTTAGGTGGAGATGTGGTTTACATGCCTATGTAAAAAAAAACAAATCTATTAATTTATTTTTTCCGTATTTTTAGGTATGTTATGGCTCACGCTTGATACAATTCGCTAAACTAAGCTAATACTGTAGGCAACTGTCTAGCGTGCTTCAAAATTACCGATTAACATTTGACTTGAGGACCGACTAATTTATAGTTCAAGGGAAACAGAGAAGCGAAGTAGGAATTTCACTGAAAGCAAACTAACATTAAATTTATAAAAAGTGCGTAAAATATGAAATAAGGTAAATTTATCAAAATTTACCATTTATTGTTAGACAGATTTACCGTAGGGGTCGCACGGCAACGCTTTAATAGTCAAAGTACAGTGTAAGGCCTTTCATTATTTTAATGGTGGTGTGAAAATAATACTTCGTAAGAGGCGAGTTGGAGGTGCGTGCGTGGAAACCAAGTGTAGTTACTTGCGATATTAAATATCAATTCAAAGTTTGGTAAGAAGTTTATGATAGTTTGTATTGAGCAGTGAAGAGCGAACTTCTTTTTTAAGATTGATAAACGTATAAAAAAATTACGTAGTAAAAATGGCTAAATGTGTAAGGGGTTGTTGTACATGTGGGTTAGTGTAAGATATTTCGTTTAATGATTGCCTTTACTTTTTTAGTTAAAACCCATATTCAAATGTCTTTTTATGTCTTTATTTTTTAAATAAATAAAAAAGGTGCCATTTTAGCGTGTATCATTAAAATACAAGGTTTCCTAAAGTTAAAAAATGCGTTTTAAATATCTCGATCGCTTATAAATATGACGTTGTATTTTTGTATTGAAATACGAGTAGGTATGTGCACTTATTTTGCAACAGCACTATACTATTACCGAGGTAGAGGTCAAACACGTCTGTACGCTTAATTGTCCTACATTTACACTGCCTTGTGTTACTTAACCAAGCTCGAGACCTAGGTAGACCTAGTGTAAGCTTCATAAGTCAGCTCAGTTATCAAAATTCAAGTTTATAAGAGAAACTTCTTCAGTTAGTTGAAGGATTTATGAATTATGAATACAAAGGTTAATAGTTGTTCGTTCAACATATATAAAATACTCATTTGAATGGGTTTTTATCAAACAATTTATTGTTTTTCTGATTGTGCTGCTTATCAAAATATTCTGTAACGTTTAAAATTTTCATATCGTGCGCTAATTAAATCAATTCGTCTACAAACTTCTTCTAAGCAGAGCAAGCATCATAAACATAATCAAGTGTACCGTTTAACCCAAATTTAACAAAACGGGCGTTTCCCAAACGATTCCGGAGTATATTTTGATCAAGCTCAGGAACAGAAGTTCAAAAACAAGGGGGTTGGCACGCACGAGGGGGGTGGGCTTGGAAACTTATCGCATTATTCAAGCCGACGCGACTCTTGAGTAATTTTGAAATATTACAATTTTCAAGCCCGACTCTACCGCACTACCTACTAAGTAAGTTTGTGAAAGAGTGGCCAACTCTGGTGCCAAAGTTTTGAAGCCTCTGACATGGCTTAATGACTCTTGTTCTGCTGGGACTGAAGCGCCCAAAATATAATGCCATTTTTCGGTCACCCATCCAAAGACTGACCGCGTCGACCGTTGCTTAACATAGGTAATCGCATGCGATTGCCTCCGCTTGCTGAGCTACGGGCGCTTCTATTCTACCTACTTACTATGTTACTACTGCAGGCTTCGACGGACCGGCTAGGTGGCTACTTTGTTGCTAGCTACCATAATCTATGTGTACTTAGAACTGCTTTTTGTGAGACTGAAGATATTTTGTTAGAAAGTGGTTAAAGGCTTAAAATAGAAATGTGATGAAGAGTGATTTCTTAATCGATTGATTTTACTTATGTTTACGATGATAAAAAATAAGTTATTGTTTTAACTTGAAGATAACTATGTGCTTTCAACACTATCAAATTTTAATACAAGGCTAGTTTATATTGATAATATTTATTTAAAATAAAAAAAAAATTACCGTTTTGTTCAACACCAAATACATCATAAAGTACCGTTAGGTTTTATCAGTAACAAAATATATTATGAAATCAAGTAATAAATCTGAATTTATTAACCATGATTTAAAACTTATACGATATTTGTCGTTCTCCTAATTATCAAATTAACTAGCGACCAACGGATATTTCAACTGTTGGTTTCCTCCCAAAGAAAGGAAATGGATAAAATATTACTCAATTAAACTAGAAACAGATTTACAAATTGATTAAAAATCATAAGTTATTTGGCTATCACTTTCGTAAATTTGTTAATTTACGACTAACGATAAAAAAAACTGTCGGTAAAAATAGGTCTTGTGCAAGAAATGAATTCTCCCAATGTTATACACAACATATATATAATTATGATTACTCAATATGAAAAATGACAGTTTTCTTATCAATTAATAATTTATTATAGTAGGTATATAGGTAGTATTTAAGTTAAATTATAAAGCAGTAACTCAAAGTTCATAAAGTACCTGCTATTTTCAATAAGAAAAAGGCCTTCTTCACGCTATGATAAGATTTCTTATGATACGCGTGTGAATTAATTTAGCTACGCCTATTGTGTCACAATATTTTTTGTGTCTTAAATTTTGATTTATTCGACAAAAAAGAAACAAAACTAAATTTTAAAACAGTAGCATAAGTTAACAATAAGACAAAAACTTACATCATTGTCTCACTATAACAGTAGTCAAAACACCAACAACATGTGCTAGCTTTCATAAAACAACAGTTATCAACAACGGCTATTCCCAAAACTCGTAACTTTTGCTTAGAAAAAAGCACCTATTGTTGCTTTTGTAATGCAAAACAGTTGGGATGCAAATAAGCATAGACCCGTTATATTTACGAATCCTCAAAGCTCCGTTACGCACATTTTTTCTAAAATAACGCAACAATAACTTGCGCAATTTAACAATTGCTATTTATAAATGCTACTTTTAAACAAAAGCGCAGCGCCAATCCACCTGCAAAATAGCTCAGGTAACCAATTGTTATGGTAATTTTACAATAAGTTAGTTTAGTTAGCTAATGTTTTGGGGAATTGTGGCCAAGAGCATCTAATGCCTTAAGTCGAGTTACACCTTGAGGTAATTTATTGTTCTATTTGTGGTGTTCATAACAAAAGTTCGTTTCCGTGTTCTTTATCGACAATGGCTTATCATTTGACAGTGGAATTTACTGCCCTTTTCATTTGTAACAAAGAGCCCGTTATTTGAGAATCGCTTTTGGAACTTAATTTGAAAAAACGCTTTGTTAATTAGTTGTGCAACTAATTATATATTGTTATCAGTGGATGATAGTACATAGATATATAGATAGATAGATAAACTCTTTATTGTAACACACATTGACAAAAAAAAGACAAACAGAAACACAAAAGACTTAAAAAAAATAGTGCCACAACTGGCGGCCTTATCGCTAATAGCGATTTCTTCCAGGCTTCATATTGTAAGGAAATTAAGAAAAGTTTGGTTACAATTAGCAGTAAGTAAAAATTTTACAAGTAGCAAGTTATATTTTAAACAAAATGGAAAATCATGAATTTGTCGAATTATAAATCTATACCTACATTGGTATAATAAAGCTAGAGAGTGCCTGCGAAAAATTGACGCATATATTAAAAAAAAATGATTGGGTATACTTTGAATCCATAACAGAATACAATGAGGTTTTACTAATAGAAGATCAGACAGAATATGTATGTTTCAGCAGTTTTAAAGGTTTTGACTGTTTAAATGTTCATAGCGCCAAAACAGCAGCGAATTTGGGTAGGAGGTATGTTAATAGTTTGAGGTCTTGGAAGCGTCATACACAGTTTTTATCTCAAATTAATGCGAGCGAAGCCGAGGGTATCCACTAGTCTAATAATAAAAAAATACCCACATAGAACAATACCTACAACAAACCTAAAAATTAATAAAACAAAATCTTATTGAGTCATAACCGAGGAGCACAATTTTAATTATTCAATTAACACTATTTGTGGTTGGAACGAGTTATTGACCAGATGCGGTGAAGTTTATGACGGTTAATAGAGTTTACGAGTTTTTTATTGACATTAATGTCCTCTTGAGTTGCCCGTTTACGACCACCTCATTCATTATCGAACTGTTGAGGTTGTAACTTTGTTGTAAATCATCATAGGGTTGTCTAACTAAAGGCTTACTGGCTTTTGGAAATGACCTCAGTGTGAAAAAAACCTGTTCAAACAATACATGAATTAACTTATTTAGTACAGAGATAAACTATTGTCTTTGATAGGGTTGTCTCAAGGTTTAGCGGCTTTTAGAAATAACCTAAATGAGAAAAAAATTATTCAAACAATACATGAATTGATGCTATTGACAGATTTTGTACAAGATGAGAAGAAAGAATATTGACCGGTTTTTGTAAACAGATGGGTAAAATATGTTAGGAGAAAGCAAGACTGTTGTCTAGAAAGCTTTTGTATTTTTTTTGGTTGCACAATATTTTCTTTTGTTTCTCATAAATGAAAAATGTTTTGCTATTAGAATGTAATTGTAATAGTATTTATCTGTATCCTATTATGTCTTTTAAACGAAGTAGAATAAATCTGTACCCAATATTTGCATAAGAATTTAATCCGATATCGACCGCATGACGAAAAAAAATGGAGTAAATTAGTTAAAATCTATACCTTTTTTTTAAATAAATTCTATAGGTACCTAAAGGTTGACCAACCCTATTGATAAGATAGCGCCACTATTTGCTTTGCATATTGGACTGTTTGAACATTTCTACTGAGACAATTTGACTTCATTGAAGTATTTATTGGCAGGTTTGTGAACGGACGCTATTGGTCATATCTATTTATAGATAAATCATGCTCTTATCAGTTCGTATTAAATTATTAATAAAGACAAATTTTAAAATGTGATAAAACATTTATTTAGTTCTATTTATTAACACAGTTGTTTTTTATTTATTTGGTAGTTTATAGTTTTGCGGAATAAAACCTTTTTTTAGAAAATAAAAACATTCAATCTTTTGTTTTATACTCCTTATATCACAATGAAGTCTCATAAAAAAATGGAATTGGGTAAAAAAACATTTTAATAAATTAATTACATTAATTATTAGGTACAAGTAATAAACCTAAAAATGTAGGGGGATTAATAATTGTGGAGGAGAAATAAAAAAAATGATTTCTCATACATTTCATCACAGATAAATCTATATTACCTATTAATATATTCTCCGGTAATAGGATAACATATTTCAGCGAAGTATTAATGTTTAAATCCAACTACAGGCTTGTTTTCTTGTGTGCCGTGTTACACATGAATAAAACAGCTCTCGTTTGATGAAGTAAGAAGATTCGTTTAATAAATTATACAGTAAACAAACCATAATTAATCGACATCCAGTTTTTATCCGAACGCGTCAAGATTCATGAATTTTTGCGATTACTGTTTTTTTTACCGCACGTTAGTGCAAAGTTGAAGTAGATAAGTCTTGTGGTGGTTGCAATAGTGCATATTAGTTATGTTTTAAATACTTAAAGTTCATTATAATGTCTTCTACATATTATATGAATTTGCTCATAATTCTGGCAGAATTTATCAGACCTTAATATGTTTTTGTAAGTTAATTTAAGATTGATATCCAATAGTTATGGTGGACATATCTCCTGAATAGTATAAATGCATTTTTCTTTAAATAACTGAACTTTATGCTGGTAATTACATATGATATATATGAAGTAAGTAGGTATATAACTATTAAACAATTATTTAATATAATAAAATAAAACAATTATTTAAAACCTTTACCTAAATTCAGCCAAAACAATTTAAAATCCTGATAACACTATCAATATATTTACCCGATGGGCACGAGTCGTTCAAAGTGACAACAATTTGTCTCCCCGACGAACATCAACAGATATCATCGTGTACAAGGACTTGCATAAATTTTACATACAGATGCTTTTTTTATACTGATGGAGGTAGTATATGAATAGCGATCGACGACATCAATTGATAGACGACTCAACGTGCCTGAGATACTTATATCACCGTATACCTATGAAAGAGCATAGATTAAGGTAGGTACTATTTTACACCATTATAGAGTATACGAGTACATATATATCACATATATATCACCGTGGTGTAAAAGAAGACCCCAAAATTGACAAAGACAACATTTTATTCTTAAACATAGCTGGACCAGTCAAATAAATATAAGTAGGTACATATATACGACAGATACGTATCTCACGATAAATTTGCACGCTAATTGTTCTAACATCATTGGTAGTGAGAAGACTGAAAGCTGATTGGCATAAAAATTAAGTAGTTAAGGATTCAACGAACAACATTGTCTATGCAGCTGCATATGTAGGTACTGCAAGAAGATACATAAATAACTATTACCTGTTTAGGAGAGTATGTGACGCGTTAAAGATTTTTTGCTCAAATTAAAAGTTAGACAGAATGATCGATTGCTAATACTTGCGCCTGGGTCGGGAAATAACAAGTTTTTGATCACAAAGTCTAAGTAAATAATGTTATAAATTTAAACGCTTTTGCTTGGAACAAGTGTGGTGTACTGATGTTTTTTGTTTGCTTGTCCGTGTGTCACTTGACAACAACTACGGAATGATAAGGTAATAATTTATTATGTATTCATTCAAACACTGCATATTAATAGAATCGTTAAAGTTAGTAACTACCTAACATTATAATAAAAAGTGGATAGAAAGACTGGCAATATGGGAGAGTTTGTTAATATGGAATAAAAAAACATACAAAATATATAGGCTGTTATAAATATTATTCACAAGAAAAAACTGTGACTGAATGATTAGCAATTTATTTTTTTAGAATTGTGTGAACTGTGAACATTTTAAATATATGAAAATAATCATTACACTGCTGCCCGAATAACTTTAAATGGTACTGAAATATACTGTCCTTAAAGTAAATAGCAATAAATAAACATGAGCTTTTAATCAAATTCGTTGCAAGCAGATGCGCGTGCGTCTTTGTAAGGTAAAAACGGGTTACCTTTTACCATCGACATCACAACTAATAAACCCGTAATTAAAGCGAAAAAATGGCAACGCAGAGAACGTATATGGAACACAAATCCGTGAAATAAGTCTGGTATATACAATAATAATATAAAAACGTTTATTTGCAAAATTATATGGGAATATACATACAATAACTTAAAACTAGAACTATAGTGGGCAACTAATAAGTGTGCTAAACAAGATATATTATTGAATTTTGGAGATTTATGTCCATTCACAGAATCGCCATTGCCTGGAAAAAGTATTGGGCAAACAAGGACGTGTTTAAAAGCAAACTGCCAATATATTTAAAGAAAAAACTAATGGACAACACGATCCTGCCGTCGCTCTTATACGGTTGTCAAACTTGGGCGTTAAACAAAAAGCTCATACAGAAAATCACCACCTTTCAGCGAGCTGCGGAGAGATCGATGCTGGGTCTAAAACTTATGGATAAGATTAAAAACGTAGATATCAGAAAAAAGACTAAGGTTCTAGATGCCGCATCGATGCTCTGCAAATTAAAATGGAAATGGGCAGGTCACATTGCCCGAGCGACTGATGGCCGGTGGAGTGAGCGCATCCTCCACTGGCACCCCCGAGACACGACCCGCAGCAGAGGACGGCCCCGCTCCAAATGGAGCGACGACATCGAACAGGTGGCAGGCGCTATCTGGACACGAGCGGCACAACACCGAGCGAGATGGCAATACGAGGAGGAGGCCTATACCCGTGTTTGGGTGCCTAGTTAATATATTATTTTTAATTATTAGAATTGTGTAAACCTACTAAATAACAGGCAAATAAAGGCTTTTTTATTTTTTTATTTTTATTTATTTATTTTATGTCCATTCACACTAGGTATTCCTGTGTTGTGAATGGACAATATCTCATATAAATGTCGCAATTATGTACTTGTATGTAAACTTATTGATAACGTAGTAGTAGTACTATACCCTAGATAGGTATATCAATGATCAAAAATAAGATAAAAATATGCATGTTAATGTTATTCATGAAACAGATGTTTATACGTTGGTTTATTTAGAAACAACATATTAACAAGAGTTCTATCAAGAGCTCTGTCTTACATGATTTTAGAATGAAATATTATTGATCTAGATTTAAAAAGCAAAGCCAACAAGTTGTCTTCTGAACTGCATAAGAGACAGAGAAAAAGTGCGGGCTGGTATTTATAGCATGAGTTATCTCGCTTGATTTAAGGCGTCTTTAGCTCATATTGTCCATGCCATTGGCACTTGCTCGTACGCATTGTGCTGTTACAAAAACAAAGGTATTGTGGATTCACTCTATGACTTATTAAGATGATAATTTATTGGTGTGAGAAGGACAATTTCATGGCGCTGTTGCCGGAGCCTTTGATGGCCACAAAGGTGTGCAATGTGCATTTTAGTATTACAAAATGAGGGTAGTTTGTAGTTTAAGTGTAACTATAGAATGCGATAGCTGCGCACTGAAATTCTGCATCATAGTATTTGAATTTAGTGCTTGTAGTAAGAAGGGTGGGTAGTTAAAGAAAATCTGTTTTCTTGCTATTTTACCGTGACAGTTATATAATACGAAAATCGGGTGTTACAGGAGTTGTGGGATGTACACATAAAATATTTAAAAAAAATGTTAGTAGTGTTCATATATTTTAAGTCAATTCCAATTAATTTTTTTTTGAGTTTTACTTGTAAGGTGAATCATAGATTTTACATGCACGCTAGTAAAATAGAAAAAAAAAATAGTAAGTCATATTTTCTATTAAGTAAATTATTTCATGAAATATTGTTTAGTAATGTGGTATGTCAGTTGGTTTAGTTAATTTGTGGAGCTGATTATATTGCTCAACGGAGCGGTCAGAGACGTTGCATACACACAGTGAAGACTGGACGTACTGAGAACTTACCTAGTTTGAAAGAGCATAATCATTGATTTAGGAAACTATTTTTTATTAATAGTAGAAAATACAGTCAAAATTCATTTATTTTATTATAAGAAATGTAAGAGTGTGTGTGCTTTGCCAAAAGTTTAGGGTTAAACACGACAGTGATGGTATACAATTTGACATGTAAAAAAAGTAAAAATAGTAAATAAGTAAATGCGGCCAGTATGCTGGGCACGCTGCCCTCTGGTAGTGGGCTGAAGCACTTAGATTATCTTTAGGCTTTTCTAAAGATTTTCTAAGTGCCCCTTTTTTGTAGTAGTTAGTAGTAGTAGTATGTTTAGTTTTTTTCCCTTGTTTTTATATTTTATTATTGTAAATAAAGAATGACACTAAATACAAAAAAAAGTTCATTTTAGTATATAAAATGGAGGTGAATGTTTTTTATTGTTGTTCAGTCAGATTAACATAAAACATCTTTGACTCTGAGGTTGAGGATAAAAAAACAGCAATGCTTGTGTAAATTACAGTAGATTATTGGTTAGTTCGCAACAAATTATTTTCTAGAGTTACTATTTTAATTTCAGTTCTTTAATGTTTCAATAGAATCTAACTTAGGTAATGTACTATTTCGTTGAACAGGAATTAACGAATTAAGTATTTACTCACATAATTGTACTATAAACTTATTTTTAATTCTACATTCTACAATAACAATGATACCAATTATTAAAAAAAAAGGAAAGACACTCCTAAATCAAACCAAAATAGCAAACATTACACTATGTAAAAGGGGATGAACAACTTGCCGCCCCTCTTCACTCCATACTAATTGCGCCCCTGTTGCTAACAAATAATGAATGCAATAAAATAGTCAGATATAAAGTTTAACACGATAATTACGGGAAGTAAAGAGTAATGTATCCATCCATCAGTGGAGTTTATGTGTTCTAGACTTCTAGATATTGTTATGATAATTTTATAGGATTGTAAAACTAACTGTTTGAAACCAAACGAGATAGTTAGTAAGTAAGAGTTTCATAGGTAGTTACTTCCATAAAATATAAATAAAAATATTAAAGACTGTGTGTTGAAGTCAGTAACTTTCTATTGCAGTTTTAGTAGTCATAAAGGCAGGTGTTATTGTTAGACGGTAAAAAGAAATGAATAGTTGTGGATAGGAAAAGTAAAGGTTAGGTGTTAATAATTTAGATTCAATTTGTATAGTAGGTAAATTAATGATAAGTATTACTGTTTCAAATGTTTATGATATCTATTTTTCTTTTCTAAGGTTATTCTTTGGATACAAATATGTTGGTACTTATTAAATTAATATAAAAAACAGTTCAAATAAAATGTTTTTTTTTTTACTTTTTGAGCAGGTATATAGATATGGCAACTGTTAAATTATACAATTACATTGGATTTCAAAGTTAATATAAGAGAAAACTTTTAAGTTTGTGTTTGCTGAGAAAAACTTAAGCGTGAAGTACCTACTTCCTTAGCTTTTCCTGCTTTAATAAAATTTTAAGAAATTTTAACTATTCAATCCTACTAGATTTATCACAAAGAAATGTCTTTGTAACTGTTAATTTTTTATACATGGCTTAGACTATATTTCCCATATACTTTAGTTGGCTGAGAGCACATACACATACTTATATTTAATAAACATTTATATCAAGATGTATTCTACAAGTATAGGTACATAATTATAATACCGAATAGTAATTTTTCAAAAAAAGATTATATTTTGTTTCCTTTTATACAAAATCTATAGTTTAGTTTTGTATATTTAACTGAAACTAGATATTATCATCTTATATATTGGATTCTTTTTTACGAAATAGTAGAAACATGGATAATAACTATGATTTCTTGATGATTGTATTGTAGGAAGTAAAAGCTTAAAGTCACATTAAGTACTAAGGTGCGTTCATGAAATGTTACACGTATGTATGTTTAACGAGTATCTTTAAAATTAAAGTTATACATGGGATATAATATGAAAAGTTGTGAATTAGTATACTAAAAAAATGTTTGATAAAAATGAACACATGAATGGTGGAAATATGATAGGAATATCTGTAACCAATTACAGATGTACCTATGTTTAAATCAGAAAATTACTTCAATGAGCAATTACTATTTTTACAAATTTTATTTTAGTTGTGTCATCTATGTAGGTACGATTTCTACATCCGACTTTGATGACCCATCTAGGCTATGGACATAATGAAATGGCTAATTTATCTAATAATAGATTGATGGATTTCTGATGATGTATTGTGTGATATAACTAGTGAATAAATCAATATAGTCTTTCTAATTACGTAGTGTGTAACGTACTCCATATTTGAGAAGCGAAATGCAAACATTGTATAAGTAATTTGCGTAGTGGCGCGTGTGAACCCGGCGCAACAGTGAATGAAACCCCTCCGCCGGCGTTAACCGTTGATATCAATTCACTCTCCCTCGTGTTTGAGCCAAACGGTTTCCAAACGACGTTTATAAAGTGTAAACAGTGTTCGCAAAGTTTGTTCGGCAAACAGAGGCCGCCCGGGACCCTCGGCCGGCCGCTCCGAGGCCGTAAATCGCCAATAAACTCACCTTAGGCCCGCCGCGAGCCGCCGGCCATAGCTCGCGCCATCCCGTAAGAACTTCGTCACAAAACCACAGTTTTTTAGTTCCTAGAGTTTCACTCGGTCGAGTCACGTGTCAGCGTTTTAGATGTGGCATGAGCGCAATACGTAATGCGGCGCACGTGGGCCAGTCAGGTGCGGGTCCGAGCACGCCGGCTTGTTTATGGCGCGCTGTTACGCAACGCGTTGTCGCCGAGCCGCGCGTCAGGAGAATGTGGCGACCGATGGTTTACGAGCGCGCGCCCCCCGCCTCTCCACGCCGCGGCGCCGCACTCAATCTGCGACCAGAAAAGGACACCACCACCCTCCGCTAATCCGGCTGATGTCCGGGAGACAACGTTAATCGAGGCGATTAATCGGACGGTCCGGTCGCAACTCGCGATAGAATTGTACCGGCAGCGGTCGCCCGTGCCACGGCCGATCCGGACAAGTGCGCCGTCATAAAGTTTCTTGGTGTATCGTTCGATGCACCAGACGTTGATGCCGGCATGCACGGCGCGAATGTTGCTCTACTTGCCGCATGGCGCAGGAAATACATCCTAATGACCTTATATAACTACATTACAACTTGTAATAACTTCATATTGACGACCACTTGGCTAATTTAATTTATCAACACAAATGAATCAGAATAAAATTGAGCCTTAAAAATGTTATTAGGTACATTACATACATTAGGTTAAGTACATTACATTAGGTACATGGCCACGTAGGTACATGTCACGAGTTCTCACTGTAGGCAAGTAGGTTAAATTCCTAAGAAATCAATTCATCATCGTCCACATCCAATTTTATTCAACTGCTGGGTATACAGCTATGCTTCTCTCTTGATGTCATTGATTTTGTTCTTGTGCCTTATCCAATATGGACCTGCGACAGAAGTTACAATGTCATCTCATCTTGCAGCTGGACGCCCAACACTTAGAAGATCAGTGTTTGGTTCATACTCATATATACCTACAAGTATCCATAAGTATAGTAAAAATCGGAGATAAAGTTAAAGAAAGATGTCTATGTAACACAAAATAATTTAGGTACATCAACATTTGTGTGGTAAATACCTAATAGGTAGGTACATGACTTCTTATGATAACAAATTACATCATTTTCAACTTAGCTATAACCTATCACTAGACTATAGCACACTTAACTTCATTAACGTGCCTTTATCAGCCTAACAAAACTTTTTTCTTTAGTAGGTACCTACTATAAGAACTAGAAAAGGCAAGAGGGTTTTTTTTAACAATCTTCTCCTCGTCTTCTTCTTCTTTCTCAGCCACTAGTTTTCCATTTTTAAACATAGGTCTAGTTTTAAGTTATTGCATGTATATACCCATGTAATTTTGCAAATAAACGTTTTTATTATTATTATTATTATCCGGAAGCACGAGGGTCACAACTAGATTGCTAGAGTAGAGAACCTGAGTCATGGCGAATGTTAGAAGGGGATATGTAATAAACCATACATAGTTTTTCTTTTAAGTGAAGTCCACACATATTTTCTCATGAGCTCCAGTCTTCAGGGTTCTTGATAGGTTTCAATCCTGTATGATAACACGCACCTTGAAATAACGTTACTTACACGATTCATATAAGTTAAGCATTTTTTTAATATGAGTAGATAATAAAATCAATCATTATAACTTTTAACGTAAGTACCAATTATTATTCAGTTTCAAATTACTGTTACATATAGAATAGTTATATTTGTATCTCAGGGAATATATTTGTTTCACTGTCTTTAATAAATTCAATGTTGTGGTTTTCAACATAATTCAATTCACATTCACTAGTAGCAATCTGATTAGGTAGGTACACATTGGTAACGAAACATAAATATGAATTATTCATACAAATATATAAAATGAATCTACTTGTAGATAGATTTTAAAAACGCACAGAAATTCTAACCCAATAGTGACACTAAATAGATCCAAACGGCGCACCGTCAAATCTTAAAAACAGAATAAAATAACAAAAGCACTGCACTTACCTCCAAACAATATTTAACAATGGCTTACAGATTCGCCGTTGGACAATGCGTTGAAAAATATGAAGGGTGTAACGTCATTTGAACTGGCCAATAGTGTGCGAGATTGCCGGCGCCATCTTGTTTCCCCTACCAATTGCTTCAAACTGAGAACGGAGAGCGCGCGCACCGCAGCATGCGTCAGACGACCTCATCTGTCAATGCCAAGACTATATCTACCGTTACATCTATAACTATAGAATCTTGAAATCTTGTGATTGTTATATAGGTAATTGTGTCAATATATTAATAGGTAATATTAGGATGTGTATTCATATAGGTACACCTATAGTAAATAATAAAAGCAAATATTTTACGTGTACATAATAGGATAAATTATACCAGGAATGTTTATAGGTATGAGTTGACTTGCATTAATAAATGTAATGAACGTATGTATGAGTATAAGGAACTATGTACTTACCTATGTGTGCCGGTATAATTAGCTGGTAATTTATAAAGTTATATATATTTATAGTTATTAATTTAATTCACTAGTCTCTGTATTGATCAAATAAGGTGCGTTAATTATATTCAACATTGACATATTAATTTAAAATACATACCTACCTATCTGTATGTTTGGCTGTTTTTTTGTCTGCCGTCAGGACTCAATAGATTGCTGGATCATTGTTTTTTTTTGTTTTATGGCTATTTCTTACATTGAGAAAAGGTGCATGAGGGTGCAAATACTAATAAATAACATAAAAATAACGCCTGTAGGTATATAATAAAGCTGAAGAGGGTTGAAAGTCTGATCATTCTAAACATTAAAAACAAAATCGGAGATATTTTTTTGACAGTGGGCAAAACTCCTTCTAACAAACTCTAGAAATTTTGTCTGTTTATCTGTGTCGCTGTTTATCTGTTTATTTATATGCTCACCACGCAAAAGCGGCTGAACGGATCATGATTTTGGTATGTAGATAGTATGAGGTCTTTTATAGACTAAAATAATGCGTGTGAAGGCGCGGGCGTTTACTAGTAAATGTATAATTGTATAGTCTGTCTTAACTTACATATAATTATTGTTGTATATGTATTTTATGTTAGGTGGCAATTTGAAAATAAGTACACAATTTATAATCATATAAGTATTTATGATTATAATAGGCAGATAAAACAACATGCTAAATAAGACAGAAAATACAAGACAAGTTGATTCGCACCTATAAATATATTATTAGTTGATTAAATATTGGCTAACAATACATCAGGTCGATGCGCAAAACAATAACACACACTTTAAACAAAACGTGAGTTTCTATGTCCAACATAATCCCCAAATCAATCCAAAACCATCAAAAAAATATCACAAACAAAATTCAAGTAGAGCAACATTCCCATCGCTCGAACATCACATTTCGCTCGCCACATTCCACCGAGCGTTTAAAGCAGGCCCCAAAACAGCTGATTTACCAGGAATACTCCGATCTCCTTTATCGCGTACTAAAACACGTAATAAAACAGAGAAAACTATACTTTATGCGCTCCCTCCGGTACACCGAGGACGGCGTGCGTAACCTACATGCGGCCATTTCGAGATTTACGATCTGGGAATTGCATGTTAGAAAGGGATAAAAACATTAAACTCTCCGCCGACGCTGGGTTCGAGCGTAGCGGGTCCGTTGATACTATGAGAACAAGACTTGGACAGTATATGCACAAACTTCACAAAACACCACACAACTACCACAAAAACTAAGGATGACTAAAACTTTTATTTCTCTACCTATCGATGACTAAAATTTCAAAATTTGGTTTTACAAAACACGTTTGATACGTAAGTCATTCTAAATTCTCCCATATACTATCGGAACAAATCGCATACTACCTCATTTCTGTTTACATGTGTGCGTAAATTAAACTATCCGCATGGGACCGTTGAGCGTTATAGCTTTCCCTTTTGTTAGGCTGAGTTATGGGAACGTTAGAGCGAGAGGTCGTAAATTGCGACGTGCGCCGCTGACATGTTTATGGGCGGAGAGAGGCGAAGACGCGGCGAGGGAGCGCGGCAGTCGAGCGAGAGCATGGCGTCGGCAGCGGAGGTGGAAGCATGGATGGATTTTTTAAAATATTTTTGGGTTCTATTTTTAAATTTATATTGAAAGGTAATCTGTGTAAGCGATAAGTTTTGGTCCTAGGTTGTCGGGTACTGTTTTCGTATTTTTCAAAAATATATTTTATATGAATAATTTTGTCTTTATTTTTTATTTACGGTGTATGCAAACCTATAGTACCTACATAAGAGTTATCATGATATTTTTAGGGTTCTTAATATTGTATATTCCTAATATAATATCTACACACCAACATAATGTAGGAGGTTAGGAAAAAATGTCAATGCTTCATAAGTAGGTATACTAAAGTAGATAATATTAAAAATAGTTAATTACAACATAAATTGTATTTCATAGTTTACTAATCCTTAAATTCTACAGGTGGTACGACTTGGCTTTAATGAGATTAACCCTATAAACCATAAATTATAAGGTTCCATACTTCAATTCGCGCCGAATTTCTTTTAAATGTTGCTGCGACATAGTCCTCTGGCGAAATGACTGAGCTTCGAAGTTTGTGCCTTCGAGTATAGAAAAGGTAGATGCGGCAATTTTATTGTTTACTTCTTTGTTGGTTTTTCTGATAGGGATATAATATTTTTTTAGAAATTGATGATTTTTAGAATTGATAAAGTATTATTATTAGGATTATTTCTTTATTCATTATTAATTTATTCATAGACTTACTATGCGCCTACGACAAAATCGTAGGTGGCAATGGCCTTATATTTTTTAAACTTATGTAATTATTTTTTTCTTTTTGAAAATTATCCTTGAATTTACTAACTTTTGACTAGAATGTATCTATTGATGTGAAACGATGTTGCAAATAAAGATTGTGGGCATAAAAACACAAATGTATCCCTTATTTTTACTCATACAGTCGAACCTGTATTATAGTGTAACCTGTATTATAGTCTGTATGTTCTACTCCTATACATAAAATACACATAGGTCAGGAAGTAAGTACCTTACCTAAAAACCGATGACTAATATATTTCTTAGACAACATATTCAAAACTACTACCACCTATTTAGAGGTCAAACCGTAACAAGACTCTTTAAACAAAACCAAACTTATGACACCTAAAGTATTACAGCAAAATTTTGACTAGACAAAAATTCTTTGACTTACACAACTGCAAGGCAAAACAATACTTTACGTAAAGGCAATAAGGTTGAAAACCTTTTGTGTTTTTGTGTCTAGATCAATGTTAATTCATAGATTAGTAAAGAAGGGACGTAGTTCCCTAATAGGGCAAGTATAAATTATCAATTCCTCTTCAAGTCATGCGCGGGCGCATTTTCACTGAGCCCGCCAGAGTGGCGACAGCCAATAGTAGGCCGATTTTTGGATTGCTGATATGATTTATCGATATTTTATGCTGGTATTTTGACAGGATGTCGAATTTTAGTAAAAGTATAGTAAAGTTGGTAAGCGAAGTGTTTGGACCTGTAGATTGTGGGACCAAAATAATGTTTGTACCTATGTTCTAGGCTTCGGAGGTTTATACTTACTATCGTGCTTTGAAATAACTTGCCCTAAATACTATGCGCAGCTTTTTACGAGCCAATAATTTGGAAAGCTTTGGACAAAGATAAACCACATATTATTCCACATAACCACCTACATTTTACTTACAAAACCATTGTGGTTTTCGTACTTTTTCATATGTTGTACAAAGCGTATTGGAATAAAACTGCAAGAAAATGTGTGCCTGTTATTATTTATTATCGCAGTTTTGGTTTCCAAGGTGAGTATTTCGAAAAATTTGCGAAGTGTGTTTAAATAAAAAACCCTGGCGGTTCTTTCTAATTCAGCATGTTTTCACATAATTTTGCCAAAAATCAATGTCATCTACAAATAGTAAACAAAGAATAAATCATAGCGAGGTACACACTGGAAATAATTCATGAATTTATTGTTATAGGACGTCCGCAATCATCAATTTTGAATTCTAATGTAGTTTTACAAACGGTATTATTGAACGGATATGATTTAAATTTAAAATTTGATAAACATATTATTGAAACTAGCTTGTCTGTGAGTAGCGGTTTTTCAAAGCTTGATGTCCATGGGAAAATAGATTTTTATTGTCATTTGCATAATCTTTGGACGTGTGTGCTTTATTGAGTTAAATATGTATGTATAAGAAAAAAATCTTACAACAACAAACAAATAAACTTATTTGGATTTCTGTGATTAAGAGTCAGCGCCTGAAATCAAAAGCTTAAGGTATGCCCGCCAAAGTTCAACATAGAAGAAACGTAACATTTGGCGTAAGTACCCAAAACTCCACAAGACAAATTACGGAAAATCTTTTCGTACACTCAACAATAGGCCGACTAATGTATAGAATACATAAATATTATTAATAACATCGTCCGCAGCGCTCCGTACCGAAGTTTTATTCGTTCACAAAGGAAAAACCACCGCTACATGTAACCTATGCATTGCCATCTATCTTTTTCCACAAAAGCTGGACATTATTGTTCGGTCCAAACACTCCTAAATCTTCGGAAAAGTAATATATTTTCGTTTTGCCCAGTGCGGTGCAGGCTACATAGACGCCAGTCACTACGCTTCGCTACTTTTCTGTATCCACTAATGTTTTATACATTGCCAGTTTTGTGTCGACATGCTTCCGGATAACTCACGTTGGGTCCGCAATGGAAATGCAGCCGAATTTTTCGTCGAATTAGATCGGTTTTTGGAAAATCTGCGCTGTTTCTTTTAGGACCGTTTCGCTCGCAGTTTCCAATTGTGGGAACCACATGATCGAACTCCGAAACGTCGTAATGTCTTTACGAGTGCAGTGAAATCTCAACCATAATCGTATGACATTAAAACGTTGTTTAGAATAGTATTTCTAAAGTTTTTAGGTTATTTGTTATTGGAAGAATAGTCGGGCAATATTGGTGTTTGCAGCAGACAAACTTGCAAATGTGGATGAGAGTAAGCGATATTAAGATTGGTGATTCATAAAGTTGACAATACTTCATTGTTTGGACGTAAACCACTTAATTTATCTCACATTATTCAGTTTGCGGTAAACAAAGTCGGGTGTAGGACGTAACTAGTGTAGGTAAAGACTATCTTTTTAGACCATCTGATGCTTATAGTTAGCTCCACAGTTAGTTAGCTTTAGTATAGAGATGCAGTTTATTTATGTGAGAATTTATTTGTAGTTGCGATTATTTACACAATTTTCTCTGACGTAAGGAATAGAGTAGTAGTTCTAATGTAATAATTTCAAAACAGTTGCTAATATTTTTGGTAATCGAAGTTTGTAATTTATTAACTTTTCAAATGAAAAATATTTTATATCTAACTGAAATTTAGTACTTTTTTACACCTTGATTGTTAAGAATAATTATTTTATTACTAGACTAACTAAAAAAACTATTCTCATCCCACCAAAACTCGGTCACCGAACTATCCGAAAACCCGGTTCCAAACTCATTCCTGGTATTATGTAATGGGCTCGAGTAATTTGAGAATAAGCCCCGTAAAGCAGCGTCAAAATATGTAAAGATTATTATCTTTTCCGTAAAATGGCTTGGGAAAAAACATAAAGAAGGTGGTGTCACCTGATCCCGACGGGCGAGATTTATGCCTCGCGGTGTGGCCGTGGCCTAAGGTCGGCCAGTTATGACGCGGGATTATAATTTACTCACACGTAGGGTCGCCACTTGTTACTACAGTAGTTTAGGGAACTTGGGGAGTTTTTGACTAGGTAGATATAATAATAAAAATAATAAAGGTAATGAGTTTTTTTTAACTTGAACGGGTTTGCACTTGGCTATAGTTTACCTGATAGCAAGCAAAGGCTATGGCCTAAGATGGAGCGTGCTTACCCGATAAGAACCGATTCACTCTCGCTTTGAAGATCGCTTGATTATAGTGCGTGGATTATATTATATTAATTATAAATCGTTATATTATTCGTATTATTAATTATATTATATATATATTACCTATATTATGATTATTGCTAAGTATAACATTCATAATGGTAACACTTATTTGCATTGCATACTTTATAAGGTCTTTTTTGAGCTAGGTCTTATCTTTGAGATATTAGGTTTGAAAACTAGCTGTTTTCACATTTTATAAGACTAATGCATAGTTACAGTTTTGAGATTTTTATCATGCAGTGATTCGGTAAAAAAGAAACAAAATTCACATACCTGTTCATAAAATTTCGAATCATACAATCTTATCTGAGTGGCAAGGCTTCCGAAATCTTACATGAAAATATCACATTGAATTCGTAAAAATGTTATCAGAACCGGTTTAGTTCCGCCAAATTCTTAGAAAACGTTTGTTCACAACCGCAACGCACCAAATGGGTGACTACAAAGTCAAAAATCCAGTTTATTTTTACAAAAAATAAATCCACATGTGAAACCTGGATCTTGTCACCCTGAAGATCTTGTGTGATAACAAATAGTTTCTTGAATAACACACAAATGAATCCTTTCTTATTTCATTAAATTCCTTCAAGTCAAAAGCTCTCATTTAGAACAAAAAAGATTGTTTCGAAAACCACATCAAAACAAAAGCACATTTTAAAAAGCTTCAGAAAGCACTCCATTAAATAAGGCCGTTTATTTAAGACAAAAGCTCCGCATCTGCCAAGTATCAAATTAAAAATGAAACCACTACTAAATTCTTCTCATTACAACCAAAAGACATTAGTAAAGGCGGGAAAAGAAATGCCTAGGCCTACAAATATACCCCAAAATACCCGTAAAGCCTCTTAAATATAACGGTTTAAGTCTGAAATGTGTTCAAGGGAAAATGTGCTTTAATTTGTTGCTCATAAAAGATGTTTTAAATTGGTGTGTAAGTGAAAATAAATCGTTTTGGTCGGTGGATGTGGAGGCTCAAGTAAAGTGGAAGGAGACTCCGAGAAAATTGGCACAAGTGGTTTTAGCTGGGAGCGGGGGCGGAGGCAGGTCGGGGGAAAATACGGATGGAATATGTACAGAGGAGACAGTTTGTTTGATATGAAAATAAGATGCTTCTGAGAAGCTGTCACTTGAAAATTAGTTATGAATTATTTATTGTTAATCTGGAAAACATCGTGAGGAAATCGTCGTGTTTGAGGACCACAATATCCGAGGACATGAGTCTTCCGTGAAAGGACCTGGGCGCCCACCACGATGTATCTCACTATGAGAACTCCCCTAAAGAATTGATTCTACGGGGGAATCACGACCCTCAGTCATGATTAAATACGACTCAAAAGTGAGAGACCTATTTATAGTAGTTATTAGTAACTGAATAAACCCAGTGTCACTCTTAGCTACATAGGCTTCATGTTTGTCAGAACCTACATACGTGATGTCAGGCACGTTTTAAGTTGATAACATTAGACTGTCAGCTATTCGACCTTCATTTTGACAAGAACCTACGTGATGTTAAGCACGTGTGATGCTAATTTTTGTACAGTGCCACACGTTTAGCCTCCATTTCGCCGAAGTGAGAGTTGCAAAATTAATGCTAATAGGCGATGTATAATCAAATTCTTTACTGAAATGGTACTACAAATACAGAATTGTGGGACACCTTGCCCGAATCCCTTGAACTATAATTTGTCGGTCTTCAAGTCGAGAGTAAACCGGTTTCTTCTAGGCAAGCGCGCTAGATCGTAGATTACAACGTTGATTAATATCAGGCAAGTTGTAGTCAATCGTGAGCATATCTAATGTAAAAAAAAAATTAAATACGTACCTACTTATATCATTTTTTTTTCATAACAAGATGTGCGTACTTTTCTATGTGAATACGCGGTAGTTCTACAGGTACCTGCATTATATCATACACCAAGTAATTATTATACACCAAGTATCGGATTCAGAATAGAACTGGCTTGCTAATGTTCCTTCTGTGAATGTTTTTCTTTGCCCTTAGTATAGGGGCCGTCGAATGTTCGCCCAGAGATAGCAGTCGCAACAAGATGTATGGCTGCTTACGAAAAATTTTCAAACAGTCTATCGGATTGGCTTCGAACGGAAAATAAGAGGGGACAGACAAATAAATGAGGGCTGTAAATAACGGCATATATCTCCCTATGACAATAATACAGGTCAGCACGAGATATCTCTTCAGATAGCGCATTATAGATGGCGCAAAAACATGGGAAAAACTAGATTGATTGGTTCAAGATAAAATAATGGAATTGTGGAAGTTGGCGAGTTTTCACGATTGTGTTTGTTTTTTTATGAGTAGTGCTAATGGTGCATTGAGTGACGATAGATTGTGATAAATAGATCATCTATTTTGATGTATGATTCAATTTTGAATTAACGTCTATCTTCTAAATAGTCCAAGAGACCAAATGAGACTTAAGTTAGTTTTTGATACTTTAACGCATTCTATTCATTTTTTAATCTGAGCATTTTAATTCTTAAGTCAGCATTTGATTGCTATGGTACTAAATTCATTTATTAAGAGATACGTTGGAAAAATTAGTTCAAAGAAAAGAGATTTTTACAGTCTTTGAGTATGTACAAACAAACACCATTTTTGACAAATCTAACTATACATAATCGATTGTTCTTCGATTAATAAATTTGACACAAACTTATGAAGGCCCAGTCATACCGAGCCAATTCAATTAAAAATCCAAATCACACATTCGCAGAGAACGTCGTGGATTTTTCTTTCCAAATTTATGTTCGCTGCCACCAGAGGGCGTTGCGGGAAAGGGGGTACAGAGGGGTAGAGGGGGGACTTCATTTCGCCCGCGTCGTTTATCTTGAGAAACATAATTCAGGGGCAAAGTCACTGTCAACTTATTCCTATTCTTTCGACTAAGCGTAAAATTGCTATGTTTTACTTTTTATAGGACCCCGTATGGAGATCTTACTAGGCTGTTCTTGCTTAGGTCTTTTGTTTTTCTGGGTTACGTACATTGTTTAAATAAATTAAATACTTGGTACGGTCTGAATGAGTAAAAAGTGGATCGTTCTATCTCAACAAAGCTACATATTAAGCTTAGTATTCAAATTTGTAATAAAATTTTGTACCAACAGTAGTACTCACGCTCTGCACAAATAACTGTAAGATTAAGCAATTAAGTTTAGGGGTTAAAGAAGGTAAGAGTGTGGCCTAGAACTTATGAAAACTTTGGTCATTTTTAAGTCATTACCCTAGAGGCCAATTTTATAAATGAGTGGAAATATGCTTTCTGGCTTTTTATTCATATTACGAATAATTAAAAATAGGCAAAACTATTCCGGAATTAATAATCCCAGATTTTAGTTTGTAATCCAGTCTTAATTATTATTTTGATAGACACCGTACATATTATTTTAGATTTTATAAACTCTATGCTTTATATACCTACGAACGTCACACCGGCTCTAAACAAGTACTTAAAGATAACTTTATGAAAATCAATCTCAATCATGATTACAATTCTTAAATGACGAAGGTAGTTACTTGTTCTGTCAAAAAACCTAGATAGATAGATAAATTCTTTATTAAAACACCACATACATAAGAAACAATACAAAAAACATAGAAATTAAAGTTTGCGTTTTAAAACTTACTATTGTTCTTTTGCTTCCAAACTTTTGGGTCAGGTCCCAATCTACCTGATTCGTACCAAACCCAAACTCCAACAAATCTTAGTTAGCGCGTCACTATGTAGCTACGTCACGCCTTCTCCATACTTTACGTATCCGTTATTACGCACCAATACGTCATTCGACGCAATAACGGCCAAACAATAAATATCGCTTTGCGCAGACAACACGCGTAAAGTAATATATGAAGTAAAGAATAAATAGGCAATTTAGTGCAGAACGCACGTACGGCCGAATATTGCCGAATGGACGGCGACGAACGGCGAATTTCCATATCGTATCGCGATTCGTGGGGCTCTTTTATGGGGTAAAAATTAAGTCGACGAAAGTCGTTACGTGTTGATTTTCAATTGGTTGTTTTGGGGTTTCTGTAATTTGATGTCTTTGGTACCTATCTACAAAGGGTATTTACTATATTGTGACTTGTCTGTGTAATCTGTTGATAAAAATTTAAACCTGATATTGATACATTCGCATTGTACGCAATGGTTTATTACTACTATCTAGGTACTATCTAGAAAAAAAAATAAAACAAAGTTGTAAATTTTAAAAATGCAATAGCTTAAAACTATTTCATAGGCATTTTGTATTATTTATTCTGGTTATATATTATAACATAAGTAGTTCAAAACCACAATTTAAAAAAAATCATAATAACCACATTAACTTACAAAATAGGTTTTATATCTTTCTTAAATTACTTCACAAACCCAGCATAAATCTTTAAAGAGTAAGTACAATCGTATGGAAAAAAGATCTGCGGAAAAAGTATAAATTTCCCACTAAGACTCGATAGAAATGAGAGAATTCCGCATTAAATCTCTGTAACAAGCCGATAGGTGGCGCTCCGAGAAGAAACTCGAAAAACACATTTTAATAAGGGATGGATTTATATTTCTTCATAAATTGAGTTTCAGGTTCATTTTCTTGTTCAGCCGATAGTTAAATAACCAAAGTAGCTACTTATAATTGAACATAAAAAAACATAATTGCTTATTTGCTACCTACCCAATAAGTATATTAAATTTCAATACAAATCATGAAAATGAAAATTTATGTAAGAGACTATGGTGTAGTGGAAAAACTCAGTAGTTCAAAATAATAATTTCAGTTACCAAAAGCATTAAACAAAACACGCATACGTATGTATGTACATTGTGACTGCCAAGATGTTTTCTGAGTAGAACATAAATCAATCAAATATCAAATAAGTAGGTACATAAGTACGAAGTAGGGTAGTTATGAAATTTTGTTTTATTTTAATTATGTTTCACGCGTAAGTGACTAATGTATCTTTGTAAAGTTCTTTAAACCTACACCTAGTACTCTAAGTCCATCTAGCCGTGTATTGACCTTCCAGACGCATGTTTTATTAAACGCCCAACATACCCTAGGCACCAAGCAGAAGACACCCTACACCCTGCAAGCATTACCTCCAAGGGAGGGAACCACGGGCAAAACGAAATGTGGCTTTAAAAATTTGGAACACAATCCTGCTATTTGTCTTTCGAACGTCTCTTATAAATCAAGGAATAAAGCAGCCAACAATGGTTTATGGACGAAAAAAAGTACGTATATAAGGCGGGAAACAGCATACAGCCTTCGCACATATATTATGAATGTTAGTGTTGCGTAAGAGATAGGTTGGAGTGACGAACAGGTTGCGTGGATGAACTGGCTGGCATGGGTTGAGGTGAGAGGAGTAATTGAAGATTTAGTACAGGTAAGACGCAATTAAAAATTGTTAATAGGTGCATGTATTTTCCTAATTGTTTTTATGATAAAAGTGCTATGTCTAAAATAAAAACTAAATTTGCTAACATAAATGGAACTACAACGTTACAATCTTTATAAAATGACAGATTATATAATACATATATCTGAGAACCATGAAAAATATAAGCTAACTAGCTTTTTTTAATATTTGGTCATTAAAAAAAGCTCCATCGACGGCCATTTTAATATGCAGAGTCGTTATTTAAAGCGCGTCACTCCCGTCCGCACTATACGATGCATTCGTTAAATTATTACCTTGTAAGCCCACTATATCACGCACAATTTACGACTACCTGAATATGATAGATTTTCAATCCGCCACCCATAATATACGGCGAAAAACCTCTGTCAAAATAGAGAAATAAATAAACCTGTGACAACCAATTAATAACTCGTAAAACGTCAGTGCCGAAAAAAGAACAAAAAGACACCAGAAAAAGTGATCACAATGCTTCGGAGAGACGCGTGTAAAAAGCGACGATGCTCTCCATAAATTTGGAAGGATTCAAAACAAATCGCCCTTATTCATTACACATATGACTTATAGCACCGAATGCCTATTTATAACCCACTCGTGTTATGTAAAGGACACAAAGAATTCTACAAAAACAAGCCCCTTTCAAAGAACAATGTTTGGTTCATTAGTCACGTTTTGGGATACGAATGAGATACACAGAAATAATTCGTTTGAAATTTGTTTTCGTACTCTAATAGAGCGTGAACAAAAATTCATAAAATGGGGAACGATTTATTGGAGCGCATATTTTCAACATCTTTTTGTATTATATAAAAGAATATTCTGCCGCATCATTAGGTGTTGCTACATAAAATACGCGCCGTGACATTTTAAAGTGTCAAAGTGAAAAATCACACATCTCTGACAGACCGACTAGTATTTTATACGTCAACACATGCATCACATAAAAATAACTTGCTTATAAAGTTGCCTAGATAAATGAGGCGTCATTAAAATGTCTGATGAATTACATTTTGATGACACGAGATTTTAATAAGCTTCCTCTCTCAAATCTCTTGATACAATTTATGTTTTATATGTTACATTTAATAAGCTAGGGTTTGAGTAAACACGGTCTTAAATTTTCTGTTTTGCGTATATTTCGGGTTTCAACCTCGCAAATAATTCTCCAGAAATACGAGTGACTTTCCGAAAGATAGCAACCCTAAACACATGCAGATCGAATCAAGCAACTCGAGCATTTTATTATCAGATAGCACATAACGATACCTTCATCAGAACCTCGAAACGTTATGGAACGTCGAACCGCGAAATAAATGGCTTTTAAAAGTGTGATCCAAGATGTACAAAAAGCGGGGAGGAAAAAAAGGGGAAAAAAGCGAGCGAAATGATAAATTTCCCTTGAAAAGTGAGCGTTTATTTATGACGCGGCAGTGTATCGTGGTTATCAGATCTTGCTTCAGCGCGCATTCTAAATGCGCGTATGGTTACGCTTTGACGTGAGATCTTTGTGGAATTTGCTGACATGAACTCAGTGCAAGTTTCTTTGTCTTGCACTGTATTCATATTGCGCACAAAATGCAGCATTCCTTTGTTATCGTTTTATTCTTGTTTGTTCCCATATTTTGTTTACATGATGTAAAAGAGCGGTTTATTAACAAAACTGTTGAAACAATGTTGTTTTTTAATATGCTCGCGTGTTTTGTTCTCAGCGTGAAGAGAAAAAGGAAATATTCCGATCTATATCAATTGTGTAACTTGATGCTTCATATCTAGAAATTACTATAATGAGGCGCATAGGTAATGTTTTTATTATTCATTGTAATTACTTACTTACTACATACCTAAACATTATATATACCTACCTAATCGACCAGCGAACAACAAGTCAGGTGTCTGAAACCGTAACCGCGGAAACAAGTTTAAATTAGGCAATAAGAATTATGCTCCAATCTCGTTCAGTCACCACAAATCACGGCGCGTCTTTGCAAGTAATTGAAAATACATTACGTAACCAAATTAAAGTGGGAAAGTGGTACAAGTTGAGATGTGTTGGGCGTCAGGTGGGTCGCGACACCCCTCCTTACTCGAGGAATGTTTTGGCATAAAATATTACTTCAATTATTTACGTGAAAGATTTATGGCACTTAGAAAACTGCGCCGCGAAAAAAGCCCAAAGACGTGTGCACGAAAAGTGTTTTTCTTTGGAAACTTATAATGGGTATGAGTAGGAGAAAGTTGGTTTTTTGAATCTCTTTCCTATGGTAATTTGTTGCGGGCTTGTTTAGGGGATATTAGTAAAGTTGTGGAGTGACGTAATGAGGGGGAATTAATGAAGCTCGGATAAATATGTCGGCGGTTCTGATTGGTATTGTCTAGGGGCTGTTGAACTTTGAAAAGAATACATGTTAGTATAAAGTCAAAACACTGTTGTAGTTGTGTTGAGAAAAATAATTTTCATACGTAGAGGATAAATTACCGAGCCAAAAAAGAAATGAAGATAAATTGGTTACCTGGAGGGGATTGCTTTGAGCGATAAAGTCGCTAACACTATTTATAAGTTTTGTTTGTTTCATTGTGTTTTTTCCTGTTTGTTGGTGTTTAAAGTTAAGTATTTTCTATCTATCTATCATTTAACACTAATTTTAAATTAGCTTAAAATAGAACAGAAAAAAATATAAATTGGAGAATAAAATAATTAGTTTGATAATTATTTGTTGTGTTGTTGTAGTTACAATTAAAAACAAAAATTCTTATTCACAACCAATTTCAAAAACATTGACGTGGATAAAGGAATTAATAAGTTTATTTATCATCAACTAATTAATAAATACTTGCACAACACACGCCTAAAACCAAGCCGAATGTAATGAGCTTACATGCTCATAAACACAGTTATTAAGTGTTTGTTACACATCCCATAAAGCTACTTGTGTTTATTTTTCATTTACTTCGCTTGCTAACTGGATAGAGGTGGCGCAAACGAGAAATGGCACGAGGGTGAGTAGGTAGGTAAGTAAGTTCCTTTAGTATATTTGGTTGGTATTTGTTTAATATTATATACATACATTTTTTTTATTTGGGTATGTAAGATAAAAGTCATTGGTTGATTTACTCAAAATTCATAGATTGCTTCAAAAACAATTTCAAATTACTCGTAATAAAAAATCAAATCGCAAATTTACCTTATAAGTGATTGATTTGAAAATTACAAAACACATTAAATTTGGTTTTGTTCGCATAGAATACTTACTGTAACAGTGACGGAGTTTTTGACTTTATTACATATTTCCAACGATGTTTAACATATCTTCAAATTAATAACAACAGCCCAGTTGCTTATTTTTGTGAATTAAAGTTTCTACAATAGCCTCCATAGTTTAGCCTTTTTTTCATTTGCGATGGTAAAAAATGATAACTCTATGGATCTAAGATAATTATGAGGTTTTTATTCAATAAGAAGGGAATATTGCTAAACGTTTCCTTTCCTCTGTAAATGATATGATTCAAAGACCCATATCAACTTCGATGAAGACTTACTTCTACCTTAATCAATTAATTTCATTTTCCTAAACAAAGTGATTCGTTCAAGAATATTTCGATAATCATCTAAGCCTTACCATTAACCTATAAACATGTTTTCAAGTCGAGAGTAACCGGTTTCTTCTAGGCAAGCGCGCTAGATCATAGATTATAATGTTGCTTAACATCAGGCAAGTTGTGGTCAAGCGTGAGCATATATCTTGTAAAAAAAGTGTGTTTTAAGAATTGTGTATCATAACTAGGAAGGAAGATGAAACTATTTCTAGATTTTACAAGAATCAAATAAAAGTCCTTAAGAAAATGTCTAAAACTGTCATCTACAAGACATCATAAACTTAGCACATTGTACCTTCGTGATAATCTTCAGTAAAAATTTAATTGAATCTCGGGAAACGGGACCAGATGGTCCCGCTTTGTGCAGACATACCCTCTGTATTGCGGACCCTCGAATGTTCTGGAAAATGCTCGAAATTTCTCGAGTATTCCCCAGAAGGCATTTTTTCACTTTTTTGGGAAATATGCTTCTGTTATAAGATTGCTAGCTTTTGTTTGAGTTGATTAGAATTTGTTGATGGGAAAAGTAATGTGTTGTGTTGATTTGACGCGATTTTCGCATCTTTTGTAAAAAAAAAACTGTATTTTGGACTACACTCAAATAAACAATGTCTTTTTTTATAATGGCTACTAATGTCTGAATTGTTATACATAAGAAGGTATACAGTTATTTGAATTTATATTTAAAAAAAAATATTTCATTACTAAGCGACACGATTTTTGTTTAAAGCATATTATTAACTCACTAAAAAAACCTCTTTAAAATATCGAATAAATTCAAAATAAACTAAGCGGGTGTTAGATCAAAACTACCGTTAAGCGTTTAATCGCCTCATTTATTAAGCAGAAAGCCTAACCCACACTTTCGTGTAACCTAAACGGTCTCATTGTAACAATTACGATAAGCATCAAAAACGTTACAGTTTACACCAACAGCGCTAAATTCGCTTAAAGAGCGCGCGACAAAAAATTGTACTCCCCTGAGCTTTAATATAATTTGTTAATGATAAATAAACTCATAAATCGGGCGGAGCGCGAGAGAATTTGTTTACAGCAGATTCGCATTTAAGATATCGTAGCCGCTTTGTCGCTAATCTCCTAACAACTTTGAAGCGAAAAATTTAAATCCACGAAACGTTGTGTACCATCGTAATGAAGAAAAATGCGCTTTTGTCGCTTGCGCTGACTTTAGTTTATCTGCTATGATTTGTGGGTGAGTGGGAACGCGAATAGTTAAGGACTCGAGATGCAACTTCGGCGTGGTTTATGTCGGCCATCTTTTAAGTTTTGTGGATGTGAGGTATGGGCTGAAACTGGGAATTCATACGCGCAGTTTTGTTTTGTGTTCTATCACAGAGAACAGAGTTCTACCTAGCTATTTGACGGTTGTTTCTGCAAATGCAAAATATTTTTGTAATGTGATAACAGAAAATTTAAGAACGAGTAAATGTCGTCTATTGACACATACATATATGAGTCTAATTATTAACCTACACATGCATGCTTAGTCTTACTTTTTAAAGAATAAGTTAAAATTATGTTGACTTATATTCATTATATTTAACTGTCCTTAGCTTCATCGTCTACAGTTTTGAAAGCCGTCCACAATTCAAATTAGAGATTCCTGCAAGACGAATTGCGGAAGCCGCCTCATAGCCCTTAGAGCGGTATTTATGCGAAGGCACGTTCTCGGATGTTTTCACGTATACCCCCTCATCTTGGGACCAACCCCGAAATATAATATATCCAGCAAACTTTACATATATTTGTACCGTAAATCCTTTTAATATATAGCTTTATTTTTGCCAGACCTCTGACTGTAAATTTAAGCCAGGACGTAGGTATTTAATGAATGTTAATGTCAACTTGCATTTGCGGTTCAGAATTGGTGTAATGTTTGTCGGAATTCGTGTTGTGTTCGCGGAAGGTTTATAGGTGAAAAATAGAGGAGCCGTGAAAGTGATGGTCGAATTTGTTTCCGTTTGTGAACATTGGATGGAAGGGAACAAAACGAAGGGGTTGATTTAGCTCTCGTGTCCCTGCTATACCATGGAAGTTAATAAAAAGTAACACATTCATTTTACGATTATGTTATATTGAAGAACATCGCTAATTAAATTATTCATGTATCAACTGAATTTCAAACAGACGCTTTCTTACTTCACTCACTCATCCACTTCACTATCTTATTTCTACTGTTTCAATTATTTTTATTCATACCTAACCACTTAAGTCATAAATTAGATCTTACATACCTACTCTTTTAAAATGTTAATAAATTAATATAATAGATCAAAACAGCCTGAGACTGTAGGCTTCCTATATATCGATAGCTATTATATTATGTGCAAAATAAAATCCTGAAAATCCCCAGCAAAACGAAATCGCGAGCGATACATATTATGAAAACTGCCGCCTTACCGCGTTTGACATCGCGGATAAATTGATATTTATAAGTCGAAGGGCCAAGGATACGTTTAAAGGGATTCCCTTTATTGCTTCTGCCTAGAGGGCGTACTGGTTCCTGTCCTTAGGTTATTATGATATATACCTACTTCAAGACCGCCGAAGGTATATTTATGAGTCCTGCAAAGAATTATCGGCGCAACGGATGTTGGGGAGGCATTATTATCCTTTTTATTGGTATAATATTTAATTTTGGACCCTTACCTAGCCCGCAATGTCGGTAGTCACATATAAATCGGGGAATTATTTAGTGGGACGCCGTAATGAAGGTTTTCTTAAGCATTACGTTGTCAAGATGCTCGGAGAATTGTGGGGAATTCTGCTCCTTTTTACTTATGTGAGAGTTATCTGTGGAATTGCTTATCTTCTATTGTCGTCTTCCCGGATTTTTCTTTTATTTTGTGTCGAATATAAGCACTAAAAACTCTTTCTATTATTTATAATCCTGTTACAATGCCTGTTTACAATTGTAAGTTATGACCATCCAAAAGGTTGCCTGGAAGAAATCGCCTAAGGCGGTAAGGCCGCAACACTTTAATTTAATTATGTATGTTTTTTTCTGTTTTGTAATTTCTGTGTTTTATGGTGTACATTAAAGTTATATTCTATTCTATATATGTATTTTTTTCCAGTCCTTAAGCTAGATTTTCCAGGTGTGAATATTTTTATCAGTTTTTATATTAAAAGAAAGTTTAAAACAATCCAGAATGTAATAAAAATAATTCAATAATAACTAGAAAACGTATATTTGTAATATTTAGACGCCGAAAGTAATCAAATGTTGCTTATTAAATTTATATATCGTAGTATACTGAATTAAAAAAAAACTTACTTAAGTATACACATTCAGATAAGTACCAAGCTTCAACTTATGAATATTTCGTGCATTTCAGCATATTCCATTGGCTAAAAGGCGGCAATAAATTATTGTGATCGGCTGCAAGTTTCAGGACGGGTCAGAGGTGAGCGGGGCGGGCGGGCGGCAATTATCGAGGACAAAGCGCTAGGGCAGTTAGATATGATTCAGGCCTATATTTTATTAGTCACACTGAAAAGGAAAAAAACTGTTTATCTAACCACCATCAAATTCGTTTATTTTTTTATTTGTAAAACAGTTAGGAATTCAATCATATTTCATCTCAATTTTGTATATTTAAATTTATTATTTATTATTTCATTCAGAAATATGTAGGTTCCTATCACGGAAAACGCCTTTTCCTAGGAAGGCTTCCATTGTTTTTTCACATGGCTAATGTACCCAATTTTAGTTGGAAATGATCTGGCTAATGAAACCAATTATTAACAGAATGGTTCTTGCGGCTTAGTAGTTGAAGTGTTGGTCGATGCAACGACGGCTGGATGACCTAAAGAAAAATACAGACTAGCACCTTGAAAAAAGCACAAAACGATCACATTGGCGTATTTCCTGTGTAGGGCACTATAAACTGATGATGATAACATGAAGATACCATTAGAGGATATTTTAAAGATTTTACTAACACGAATACTTAACTAATATAAATAGTTTTGTATGTGCACTAGGCTACGATTGTGTGACGTTACCGCCAGCCGCAACAAAATATCAGCGCTGGTGTCCCCTGTGCTACTTGTGACTTGCGTCTGTATTGAGGCATAACAATCTTAACTTGTGTTGTATTTGTTTTAATAATGATATTTCTTTTTTATTCTCTATTCACTCAATATGTACAACCTAGCCTAGCCATGTCTCTTGCTACGCCCCAATACCTCGGGCACATGTTTTTTTTTTTAATTTTATGTGTGCTATTATGAATAAATAAATAAATAAACAGTTCAAAGTACTGCCTCTTCCAGCACTAATACACACAGCCACAACGTCACCCACACTAGATAAAGTAAGGCCGGGGGCAACGTCAGCTCGAGATTTATTCACCAACCCTTATCCAAGATTACGATGACCGCCATCTATGTGCGTTGCTTTGTACTTGTATCACTATGTAGTGTTGGGTAATACAATTAAGTGCTTGGATGAGGAATAAGGTTTTGTAGATAAAATGGTGCGATGTAATTTATTAGGTAAGTATGGACTTTGCTATAAAAAATACAAATTAATATTGGTGCTAACTGATCATCAATAACAATCGGTAGATCATACATTGTTAGTAAAACTAGGTTACTACTTAATGACTAATTCATGTAGAAAAATTAACTAACTGGCCTACAATAATGTAAGTGCTCTCCTAAACTTTGGAGATAAAACGGAAATCTTAGAAAGTACATGTGAATGTGCCTGACCTTAAAATATTCGGACTTTATCGCTGTAGATGATTAATGATTATAAATTAGAACTAAATCATAAACAGTATATTTAATATTTACTTCTTATTTACTATAATTTTATCTGTCAATATGTTCTAGGAAACACAATAAAATGAACAAGGTGTAACAATACCTAATGTCCTAAACCCTAGAACAGACTGACACTCTGTAGCAAGCCAAGCCACAGCCCAAATTGCAAAATAAGAGTAATGTGTTTGCGTTTGATTACAAAGATCTGTTGGATTTATGCACGGCGCGCTGTAAAGGGTGTGTATTTATTAAAATGCAAATTTCCTCTCCTCCGTCGCTCGGTTAGATGCTTGCTATCGGCGCTCCGCACGCTTTGTGTACACCCTGTAGATTTATACCATACGCTGGGGGTATACTGCCGGTTGTCGAATGGAAATCGATTATTATATAACTAGGTACACGAATTCATTACTCTTGTTGCCCTCTATTTAACCAGTTAAGATCTTAGATCAATAAAAACTTGACAATCGAAGTGTTTTTTTAACTACCTAAAAATTACACACATCACTCCTATATCATAAAATAAGCAGCCAGGATATATTACACAACTAAAGATTTTATCTCGTATACAAAAGCGCTGATATAAGTCAAAGCACACGAATTTTCACTTATTTATGCTGTACAATATCCATCTTTCGAAACATACCTACAGCACACAGGTATATAGGCCACATAAAAATAGTATCAGGATAAGTAACTTAACTTATCCTAATGCCTTATTTTTATGTTCTTTGTTGTATCCGAATCTGAATTCGTAATATCTCAATCAGCTCAAATATTTTTTACTCCATAGTTCAGTTTCGCATTCAAATACAGCTTACCTGAAACATTACCACGTAACATTTCTATAATAAAAGCACAATACACAAACGAATGACGTATCATCGACATCCAATAGTAGGTCGATGATACATCACTCGCGGCTAAGGGCGAGCGCACACAGGGGGCACGGAAACGCAAATTCAATCATGGCAGATTAGAGGGCCCTTAATATTTTAATGCCTGACCACTGCCCGCTAACGGGAATCGATCCTGCACCCCTTAACTTTATATACTTTGCAACCATATATCTCATCTTGGCTAATTGGGGTCGCTTAATATGGCTTACCGAAGTAAGTACGTAATTTATTTCCTTCGCCTCGGTGAGTTATGTGCGGGAGGTAGGTTATTAATGTAGGATGGTGATCAAAACACACGGAACAGCGTTTTTGAGATCGTGTGAAATTCGACACCTAAGCTGTTAAGAAATTTGTGCGAGTGATGTATGGATGACGATTTAGTTTTGAAGTGAGTAATCAGTGACTCGGTTTGAGAAGATAAGTTAGTGATGTTGTAATACCTTTACAAATTTTCCCCGAAATCTTACATTTTATTTTAGGCGCGCCTAATCCTTACGGATACCAAGATATTGAAAAAAATCTGATAACAAACTAGGAAAGAAGTGAAGCCATTTACATTCTTTGTTAAAGTCTCAAATATCCTATTTCTGCTTCCAATCTTTTATTTATTCCCAAGTCGATGTTTCTTGCATTTACTATTCGATTCGAGCGCAAACCGAATCGACCACACAATCTGAGCATGGCATCTCTACGCCTTAACGCTGACATTAACAACACAATTAAAAAGTCCATCAATACCTTACCAAATCCATTTTACACTAGGTTTATTAAATTTAAACCTTATATAGTTAGAATAAGGGTGATGGTAGTAGTGTAATGAAGGTGGTTATAAAGAAGTAGTCCTTAAGGCACGCGAGCACGCAGCAAAGCATCTCAATAAGGGATGTAAAACAAAAAGCAAGGTTAAACTTCGTTTAACATGCAAATTTGAGAGTCGCCGGTACGAAATGAGCGTCGATACTTAATTACTTGTTTAATCGCTCAATCTTCTCGTGGGTGTAGGGTGAAATTTGGTTTGGGTGCTGTGGAATGGTCAGTGCAGTAGGATAAGTTCGACGCAGGTCGTCAGTCAACTTAAAGAGATGAGTATTTTTTACTAAATCTTTCTCAATTTACGCAATCTATGTGAAGATATAAAACACAGTCTTACTCCATAGCAGATTCCTAAAACGCTGTTTATTAGTCCAGAAATTTGAAAATATTAAGTCACAAACATGACAATTAAACAATCAAAATATCAACTTCTAATTAGACCAATAATTTAGTATGGGGGACATTTTGACAGTTTGATTATAAAGAAGGAAGAAAACAATTTTTAACAACCAGAACTTAATATTTGCACTGTGCTGGACTAAACTAGACTGATTATGTTGAATAAGTTATCTTGCCAAAGGAATACAAACAGCACAAACCACAAGAAGAGTTTGTTATCAACACACAAATTATGGTCGATTACAAAACCGTTTACATTAATAACTATTTTAAACAAAAGCAAAAACCGACTTCAACTCTTCTGTAACGTTACTAAACAAATCTAAGCCTATCAGAGAAAACCGCATCGAAATCGGGCTGATAATTCAGAAGATATAGTGTATACAGCAGCGCCCCCGGTAAGTTGTCATCGTAATACATAGCTAAAAAGATGGACCCATTAAACCTCAACACATCACAGAAAACTTTATCAAAATCCGACCAGTAATTTTAGAAATATGGGTAAAATTGGTTTGCATAAACTTTATCAATTTGTTGGTTTATTCTCAAAAAGTACTGAACTGAATGAAAAACAATTTTATGGGACCATTTCAGAAACTATCCTCATCGATTAAAAAATGTTTTTTTTTTAAATCGATTGATAAACATCGGAGAAATCGCGTAACATATCCACAAAAAAAACTTTCAGAAGACCTCATAACCTCCTTTTTTGGAAGTCGGTTAAAAAAGCAATGAACTTTGCAAACAACTGTATTTTTTGCATGTACTAAAGTGCAAAAAACGTGTTAGGTTTTTGTTTTGTTTTTTAGTTTGTTTATGTAATCAATAAAGAAGTTACTTAAACATAACTTTAGAGAACTAATCTGTTATTCTGATGGTGACTTAATGATTATTACTGATCAATAGCTTTTTTCTTTTAATGAAGTGGGCCTTAAATAAATCTAATAAACTGAATGCAGCACAAGTACCGCATCGCTGCCAGTGTGGTACTGATGTCGACCAGCTCGGGCACCACGGCCTCTCATGTTCGAGGAGTGCTGGTAGAATTAGCCGCCACGCTAGTCTGAACGACATCATTCGACGGGCTTTTTCCACTGCCAATGTTGCAGCTATGCTCGAACCGAGCGGCCTAGCACGTGACGATGGAAAAAGACCTGACGGTATGACTCTTGTGCCATGGAAGTTGGGTCGGCCCCTTGTGTGGGACGCAACTTGCGTCGACACATTGGCGCCGTCTCATCTGTCTATGACACGGTGTCGGGCTGGAGCGGCGGCTATTATTGCCGAGCATCACAAGAGACGCAAATATGCTAACCTCGGCCGAGGTTACATCTTTGAGCCTTTTGGAGTCGAGACTTTGGGGCCGTGGGGTCCGGGAGCCCATACTATTTTCCAAAACCTCTCGGAGCGCTTGGTTGACGCGACGCGTGACCAAAATGCTGGCCTTTTTCTGGCTCAACGTATCAGCATTGCCATCCAGCGTGGTAATGCGGCCAGCATGCTGGGTACGCTGCCCTCTGGTAGTGGGCTGGAGCACTTAGATTATCTTTAGGCTTTTCTAAAGATTTTCTAAGTGCCCCTTTTTGTAGTAGTTAGAAGTAGTATGTTTAGTTTTCCTTCACATGTTTTTATATTTTATTATTGTAAATAAGCACAAGTTGACATACTGTAAAGGTAATACTACAACATCAGCCTGGTCCGGTCGCGTGTGAGGTAGCAGGCTTTATAGGATGCTGATACAGTTTTGGTAATGATAGCTTTGAGTTATTAAGAAAGGGTTGCTTTAATAGCTGTTTAATTAGTTCGGTTAACCTTCTGGTTGGTAAACAAACTTGAGATAAGGGTGATCAATGAATAGCTCAAGGACAGATTTTCATGGCGAGAGTAGGAGATGCAATAGTGGGTATTGTAAAAACTAATAATAGGGAGCAGCCATTCTGAAATTTAATCAAAGTATATTTAGAAGCTTTATGCTTACAAAAGATTATGAAAAATCCGACTAGTTGTTTTGGAAATATAGGTAAAATTTGTTTGCGTAAACCTTGTCAATTTGTTGTTTTATTGGTTTTTTTTCTCGAACGAATGAAAAAAATATTTATGGGACCATTTCGGAAACTATCCCGTCGAATAAAAAAAGAATTTTTGAAAGTAAATCGTAATAAAGAAAAGTAGTCGCGTAACATATTCACAAAATAAAACTTTCAGAAGACTTTGATAACCTCCTTTTTTAATTCGCTATAAAGTATGACACGTGTGTAATATATTTTTGTTGTTCAGTCTCAAACTGCTGCATTTTTTTTAATATTTCTTTGTGTAAATACTTTATACTGTCAACTAAGAACTGTTTTTCAAAGTTGTTTGAAGTTCATCGTTCAAAATAGAACCTATCGTATCTCTTTCACGAAACAAAAATTTTACAGCCTAATCCATTAAAAAGACTACTTTTACATACAAACATACATACATTCCTTCGGAATCGTGAACATCGAGATGGCGTGAGTGTTTATCAGATTTGTAGGGACGTGGAACGAGCTACCGAACAAATAAACAGATGAATGCTCGTCGTTTGATTTATGTGTGATATGGGCTGTTTAGAACTAGACTGAATTTGGATTTTAAAGAGGATGTAGGTAGATATTATAGGTCCTTTTAAGTGATGTGGAATGTTTATTAATTATGGTTTATGGTGATAAAAGGTAATACTGGTATAAAATAAAATAAATAAATATATATTCCGGGACATTGCACACATCGACATCTAGCCCCACACTAAGCAAATGCTTGTCGTTGGTACTAGATAACGGATATAACACATATATATATATATTTATAAACATATACCTACTTATTATACATACAAACGACCAGACTCAACACAAGAAATTATAAATTATTAATTTGCATAAATACTTGTGTCACGCGGGAATCGAACCTGTAACCCCTAGATTAGAAAGCAGAGCCACTACCTACTAAGCTAACAGTCAGTCAACAGTATTTCTTTTTACTTTGTACAGTTAGATTATGACCTACGAGTGACTTGAAGTGATACCGCAAAAGCTACTATTTTCCAATGTGGGGGCATGCCTATGCTATTGAATTGAGCTTTATTTGGGTTCGGCATTGTTAGGTACGCCAATTAATGTAAATGTAGATACTATGATAAATGTAGGGATTTATTTTGGAGCCAACTGTTTATTTACTGTTATTTTTTGAGTGCGTTTGTTACATTATGGTTCTAGCAGTATCGATTGAAAGTTTTTTTAATTCCAACACATGTACACTCCACTGGCAGATTAAAACTTGTTTTATATAGATAGGTAGTCCAAAAATATATATTTGTCTGCTAAATAACGTGTTTCTAAGACAAAAATAATACGACAAAAAAAATATTTGCATTTTACATGTAAGCGCACAACAAGATTATGCAATTTGACTCTAAAGATCAAATGTCAACTAAAATAAACTAAAACGACCGTAATTAATTTAAAGCGTGTTATTACTGATTTAATTACTATGACATGGAAAACGTTTTGACTCTAAAATAAAATTAAATAAAATTTCCAAAAAACCTTGCATAACTTATATGTAATTTAACAGGTAGATACAGAAAATATCCCAGTAGAGGCGTTCATCACTACAATATGACTCCACTATGAAAAATAAAACTTACCTAAGTTCTTTTTTATCACACGTTCAAATAAATTAAATATTGTTGTACCCATGTACAACACACTTCTCTCTAATAAACATGGAACAACTTTTGTTACCAGTTCCGTATATTCTGTCCCAGCCTTCATACGTACCTTCGACTGAACTGAAAATAATCAAAACTTTGCTCATAAAAATCTAAAACAAAAATACATTATTCATACTCGCCTCTCCGCGTAACAAAACCACTGTAACTTGATACCGGGTCCAATAAAACAATAGAATGACTCGCGGACTAGGTTATACTGGATAGGTGTACTAACTCATGTGGACATTGCTATATGAAAGTCTGGATACATGTATATTGTGTTTAGTGAAGTTGTATTAGAAGGTATGATGATGAATGAGATAGGTATCTTGTCTTGTAAAATATTGCGTCCATAAAGACGTGGGAAAAATTTTAGACGATTATTTAAATTGTTTTTCTTGTAAAATGAAAGAAAAATTGTTTTGTCGTAGCATGTATTTATAAATCGTCTGTTTTGTATTTGTGGAGTACTTTCAAATCATGTTTTAGGTATTGAGGCATTTTTAAACACGATTAACATGCAGTTATGTTTTAATATATGGTTATATGTACATAAGTAACCTGCCCGTCTCACGTATTAAATAGACACAATCCTTATTTACTAACATAAGACTAATTTTTACTGGCTTCAAGTAAAATATAAATAAAAAAGCGGCCTCTCGAACAGCAAACACTTTCAAACATTTTCTATTAAACACACGACAAAGCAACAAAACTGTATAACATTCAGTATGAATATCATAAATGCTCATATAGCGTGCCACAAAACAATTTAAGGCGCAAAATTCACACATATTTTGCTGCCTTTGAGGGCCCTCGCTGAAATAAATGGCCGCTCGACGAATTAAAATGAGATATTTTCATTAGCAACTGTCAAGTTATCACACACAAGGTGCTTTCATGAATATGTAAGTTGGAAGAAGTTTGGGATGCTGTTTGTTTTCAGTGTTGGGATGGGATGGATAAAAGATTAAATAGATTCGAGATCAAAATCATTGGATTAAGGTACTGGGAATCTAGAATTAAATTTACTGACGGAAAATTTATTTCATCTTACTAGCCTGCACTATAAAGTAAATAATCTATTAAATTGATAAAAGCCAAAGTATATGAGTATAGATACGATAAAATTAACTGCATGATAACCAACATTTTTGTTTTACGGTCAATGCTTTATGAATGCAACTTTAGCACTTTGCAGTTTATTTCTTGGCTTATTTATGATTTCAATTTAGCCATTTAGTTCTATTAAGCTTCTAAAAAAAAAAATCTGGCATAGTTTTTACCGTAATGTTTGCTTACCATCAGGTTTGCACTTGACCGTAGTCGAGTGCAAAGCCAGTACTTATTAAAAAAAATAGTTAGTCTTTTTACAAATGCTGTTAATCTGAAATCAAAACCTTTATTTACAGATTCAAGACTGACTTAGCTGAGTACATCACTATCCCGGGACCACGAACTTGCAACAAACAATCCGTTCCTCTGAAAAGTGCATCGAATACGAAATTCCCGTAGCACACAAAACACACCCCTTGGGCGGAGTAAAACATTCAAGCAGAGAGATAACTTTGTCTAATAGATGTAAATTGCATATTCATAGTTCTTTATAATTGTCAGATATTTAATATACATCACAACATAAACAAATAAATTAAAACAATTATTTTAGTGGATTTGGACTTCTTAATTTTAAGATTTATAATATTTTCAGTGTTTCGTTGCCATTCTTCCTAAAAACATTATTCTATGGTAACTTATAATAAAACTGAAAATTATCGGATTCTGTATGTTGTATAATACAAGTAGCTATAGTTTGCTAGCTCTACATCAATAGCTCTACTTTCATATCTCTACATTGATGGCTCTACAACGGTAACTGTATTTTCATAGTTGTACATAGATAGCTCTGTCTAAATTGATGACTACATTGATAACTCTACATTGCTAGCTCTACATTTCTAGGTCTAAATTAATAGTACTACAATGATATTTGCATATCGATAGCTCACCATTGATGGCTGTACATCGGTAGCTCTAATTTGATATCTTTTTATTAATAGCTCTAATCTCTAGTCTAACGTTGCCAGTTTCTCTGTGATAATCTAATCAGTACCCCTAGCGTCTGCAGTAGAGACTTGGCGCAGATTTATTCGAACTCTATCAAAGAAAAAGTTGTAGTTGGCAACCTGGAAGGCGCCGCCACACGCCCACCCTCACGTTAAGCATCTGATACACTGTGTCTGGCTCTAAAAGTATTGTAAATGTCTAAAAAAACGATCAAGCAGATGTTTCTTAGTCATATATAGGTTCTGTACCAGGGAAACAGTTTTGTTTAAAAAAAAATACACAAATTTACAAACTGAATTGATTCAATATTATTTCAAAATTCTTTTAATAAAAAGTGATATATTGAATTTACTGTTGTTTTACTCAACTTACATACATAGTGATCTATCAACGCAGCCCAAAACACTGGACAGATCGGGCTTAAATTTGGCATTCAGGTAGTTGTTATGACGTAGGCATCCGCTAAGAAAAGATTTTTGGAACTGCCACTTTTAAAGTATAAAATAAGGAATGCAAGTTTTACATCTTAACGCGAGCGAAACCACGAGCACCCACTAGTTAGGTATATAAATGATACGATATTGCCAGCATCACCATATTAAATACAACTTTCCTTAAGCACATAGTGTAAATTCCTCCTTAAGCTACCCAGTGCAATTCTGGCATGCAAGCAACTGTTTAATACACTGTCAATTGCAACGTGGCCATTTGTCTAATTTAAGTGCCTGCCTCATATTTTTACAGTAAAATATGGAGTATCTTTGGTAAGTGCGTTATCTATTTAGTAAGAAAGTTCTTGAATTGGGAATTTATTTACCTGTAGCCTTTCAATTGTATATTTTATTTAGGTACTTTTGTTTGAATTGTAAATTAGCTATGATTAAAAAAATTAACATACATATCATCCTAGGCTGCTCAACATTAGGCAGGCTGTAAGTCAAACGTAAACCTATCCCGCGTAAAAAAATGTTTGCAAATAAAAAATCTAATGTAAGTATTTGGTGATGTGGCGTCATATTATCTAGGAATAATTATTAAGCCAGCAAAAATCATAGCTTTTAGAAAAGACTTTCGAAACAGTGAGTAGTTAGGTACTTTCTTATTTTGATTGAAAATCTTAATTAAATGTTAAAAGACTCAAAATAACAGTATTTACTATTTACAAATCCCGCACGATTATATTCCTTTAAACAATTTAATCTGAGCCAAACCGGTCGAGTCACAGCAATAAATTATTATGTACGGAGAATCTTAATAAAGCGGCTCTCTGCTATTTGTGATAAATGACGAAACAAAATAAGGACTGAATACCTAATGCTTGGGGAGTTACTAGAGACTTATATTATAGAAATTGTGGCAATTGTACACACACCAACTATTTTGAGTCGTAGAGATGATGTGTACTTTAAAGTTTTGTTCATAATTACTGGGTTTTAGAAAACCGTACATAAAATAATGATTTTTACACTCTTATATTCTTTCATTATGTAATTTTAGAGAAAGTTTCATATTTAATTATTATTTATAAATAATTATTTATATATAATAACAAGTGCGAACAAGTACAAGCGCGGGCACAAGCCAGTGGTTTTTAAAATAAAAAGTTATGTTAAAAAACAAGCATATAAGTTACTAATCTGTCTCTTCCCTATTCCGTATCAACACATTAAACTGCAGTAAGGAAACCACCGCGGGTCTGAACTAAGCGGTCCTTATTTGCCTCTACTGTTTGTGTGGCTAATGTTTTACCACTAAGAGTTTAAAATATTTATTTTGAGAAAGGGCTTACGTAATACCAGATATCTGCGGAATTGGTTTATTATTACAAGCTGAATCTATTAATACGTAGAAAAATATATCTATACTAGTATTACAAAGCTGAAGAGTTTGTTTCTTTGTTTGTTTGAACGCGCTAATCTCAGGAACTACTGGTGCGAATTAAAAAAATCTTTTTGTGTTGGATATCGAGGAAGGCTTTAGGCTATATAACATCACGCTGCAACTAATATGAGCGAAGAAACAATGGAAAATTTGAAAAAAAAACGGGGGAAAATTATTTATCCTGGCGGGCTTCCATTGCGTGCGCTGCGAAAACGGTTCAAGATATCAAAAAAATGTGTATGAAAGAATTATTTCTCTTGAATTCTAACAAAATGTCCGCAACAGTATCCGTTTTATTACAAAATGTGGTTTAAATATTAGTACCGGACTTTGTAAATCAAAAATGGGTTCTTGTTGTTCAAACTTCATATACTTACAAGCAATAAAAATGTCACCAAAAAAATTGGAACTTTAATTTAAAGTTGGTACATTTTGACAGTTCTATAATTATGACAGTAGACAGACAATTTTCGAACAACTAAAACGGACTTGGTCTAGACTTATATTTAAACCACGTTTTGTAATATGGCCCTATATGTCTATCTTTTAAGGTTAACTCACTATAACTATAGTTATTACCATAAGAACTTATGGTAATAACTATTCCACGCGGACGAAGTCGCACGCACCAGCTAGTCAGTACATAAAACTCACTGTACGTAGGTACTCGAGACGCTTTCTTTTTGTAACAATTTAAAGAGGTGAGTTAGGTGTAAAATATAAGAGATAGGATGTTGATTTCGGATTGGTTTGTTCTCTAGTTGAATCGCAGGAGTGAAAACAGTTCACTTAAACCAACTAATAGTTCGAATAAAAACTATAAAACCTAAAAATCTACCCAAACCCTCGATTCAATCTACTAAATCAGTCGATTCAATACTCCGCTATTTATCCGTATACAGTTGGAGCAAATATAATCCGCGTTAAATCCACATAAAACATCCCAGCCTGGAATGAATAGACCGGCCCACATTGGACATGAAAAGAGCCAAAAACGTATATTTTCTACGAAGAACGACTGAAATACGTCGCGTAGCCTTCGTTACTGTAGGAAGTTTAATAGATGTGGTTTGGTACTAAAAAATCCTATTTATCAATAAATTGCAATATACGAAGTATTTTAGATGCAAATAACTTATCATACTTTGAGTTTTTTCTTTGATGTTAAACCCACACTATTGGTTGTTTAACTTAAACTTTTTATTGGGAAATGAGCGAAAATATAATAAGATCGACGGCTCGAATTCAGCCGGTCGTGATTATTTTCGCTCATTCTCTAATAAAAAGTGTATGTTATTATAGTTTCATTAATTTTAAATAAACTGGTAACCGAAAAGCTATAACACCTATAATCTCAGGCTATGTACATAACGTTTTAAACTCTGTATTTTCATTTTATACTAGAGGCGTTTGCGGCATATCTAACACACTCATAAACTCACATTTAGTAATGACAGTTGGTTCATTAGCATTTTTCTAATAGTCATAGAGAAGTGTTTCCTTATTTTACTAAAGCTGCTAATACATTGAGCGTCAGTTATCAGCAACCCTCTATGCATTATCTGTTTTAAGTTGTATCAATAGAGTCACATCTATTTTATCTCTATATCTAGAACTGCTGAGCTACAGCGAGACTTGGAGTAGAAAATAAAAATATAGTCTGAATATAAAACGTAAACATGTTTACCGAGACTGTGGCACGATTCAAATTTGACAAGATAGTAAACTCATCTAGTCAACGGTGAAATGCTGCCAGCCTTAGGATAAAGGGCACTACTTAAATTAAATTAACAACCGACTGCCTTAAAATTAAGCTAAGTATTGTGACTAAGTTTGTATTCATAACTTCATAAGTAAACTAGGGATTCATCGTGGCTTTTCCCGTATTACCCAATATGGGATAAAAAATAGCATACAAACATACACACAAACTTTTGCTTGTCAGTGAGAAGTGAGAGCCTTGAGAATAAGACTAGTGGAGTAAAATTGTATGTATACCGGAATAAATACCTAAAAATGTTCGGCAAATTTTCCTGAAATGTTCAGTAGGCTGTCTAAACCCAAAGAGATTACAAAGTAAGCAATATTGCAAATTAAAAACCGTCGAAATATATCACAATTGTACGTAGTTAATCACTGAAATGGGCCACCGGCGATTCGCTAAAAAATTAACATTACATTTGCTTCTAAATAAATTTTAAATTCGTCCCGTGATTTATTGTACGAATCCCCTTGCTTTGGTTTCGAGAGCTTAAGGTTTATTTGATAACTTTATCACTTGACGGTTTTTTATGTGTTTTGTAAAAAAGCAAAGTAATCAAGTCAAAGTATTTAAATTATTAATAATTTATGATACTTGCGAAGAGTAACAGTTTTTTACTCTGTTCGTATAACCTTTACTGACACAAAATATCTTTGAATTACGCCTACGCCCCAGAATCTAGAAGTACAAATGATTACGCTAATAATCATTGTTTAGTTAGAAATCAAATAAGGTGAAATTATATTTGTTAAACAAAAAAACTGCTTAAGAGTTTTTCAACAATTTATACTTATATCATAAATAATTTATAAAAAAATATAATCATATATTTTCATATTATCGGGTCTAAATGGTTAAAATACACCCTATCTCCCTGCCTATACGTAATTGTATCTCTTTCTGAACAAAGAGGACAAAGAACATCGGTAAATGTGATTAAAATATGTAAGCAAGATGCGTGCTCATTTTATTTTATTGTCTTGTTGCGAGTGTATAAAAATTCTTCATAATATAGTAGTAATAAAATTGCTTAGTGCATTTCAAAACGAATAAATATAAAACAAATGAGTGATGATTTACATAAAGTATAAACAGTAGGCTTGAATTCCCGTAATGATGAAGTGTTTAATTCGCCATCTAAGAGAAAAAATGTATGGAATAATGAAATTAACGTATAATAAAATTTATTGATTGATTCGGTTAATATAAGTCGATTGTCATAATGAGGAATTATTAGTTATATATTTTTCCTCTATATGCACAAATACTTGTACGTTTTCACCGTAAGGTCATCCTGAGTAAATAAAGAAATGTTTTACTGTAACCTACATATTATAAAAACCTGGCTTTTCTCTTTTATTTATACTAACACTGTGGCTTTAGGGAATTTTCGAAAGTATATTAATTCACTTATTCTCCTGTTTTAATTAACTACGCAGACATCATAAATATGTTTTTTCAGAGAATAATTTTCAAAGCATATCATCTCTGAAACGGGACATGCAAATTTCGTGAAAATAAAAGATGATAACGTTTTTATACACTTCCGACGGACGAGGGATGGAAAGCTTTTGAGTTTTAAAATCTGTTTACATGATACGACTTTTATAATATTTAGAAACATTGTGAAAAGTGACTATTTTGTTCACTAATGGTATACTAACGTTACATACACAAGTTATTTTCATACTCGTAGATTATTGAAGAAAAATAACATTTAAAAATAACTTTTATTTTTTTAAACATCAAATTTTACATTTTTTTTACATGGAATAGGCTCACGCTTGACTACAACTTGCTTAATGTTAAACAACGTTATAATCTACGATCTAGCGCGCTTGCCTCGAAGAAACCGGTTTACTCTCGACTTGAAGACCGACAAATTAAAGTGACAATTATTAATTTTATGTGACAATTCTTCAATAGCTGTTATTGTTAACTTATGCAATATGATAACCACAGGCCTTCAGAATTAGGAAACGATCAACACTATCTTAATATTTTTTTTCCCAAAATATATTTACAAAAATGTCGTACATTATAAAACTCCATCTAATTTAGCATTCTGCCGAGAAGCTAGCAAAGAAGCGGCGATGAGAGGATGAAACACTCCTGATGAATAACGAGTTAAAAATGTACCACCAACCTACACGTATAAAATTATTTGCATAATGTATGGTGAGTTGTTTTAAGACAACGTTATGAAGAGTTAACAATTACAATATAATATCAAAACTGAATTGATGAACTCTCGCGTGTATTTTGGTACAGATTATCAGACTTCAATTGTTTACAGCATCTTAATGCTATCTAAAATTTTACTGAAACTTTACATAAAAGAGACATCACTCACATTTATTCAGCCAAACAACCAAACAGTTAATAAGCGAAAACCAAACACAAATCTATTTATTACGTTTTAAGTTGTTTACCGGCCACTGTTTGTTAGAACGTCCCCAAACATTTGTTAGGGGCTGTCTAATTTTTTACGCGAAAAACAGCAATGCGGTACGTTGTAAAAAAATGAAAATAAACAGACGAAGAATGGCGAGAGAGAGCTCGAATTTTGAATACAAATGTAAATTAGTATCTTCACTAATTACAGAGAAACGCGTCCGAGGCAATGCATCTTGTAGGCTTACTAGGATGGCCGTTTTTTAACAGCACTGAAAATTCGTTTGAGAATTCGCTGAATATTGATGTTTTGTGGCTCTGCGGTGAGAAATTTAGTGTAGCTCTTTTGAATAAGGGAGGGACAGTTAGGCTTTCATTAGCACTTCATTTGAAACCGGTAGCAGGTTTTTTATTTTATCCAGACAATGACATAAATGGTATTTTTTAAATTAAATCATGTCATGTAATGCACCGGTTGGTAATAAATAACAATTATTGATGGCTATACCTACTTTGAATTCAATTGAACTAATATCTTGCTAAGCACATATCAGACTGAGTGGACTGCTTTGGGAGAGGCCTATGTCCAGGAGTTAACGATTGATGATAATGAACGTCTTAAAAAAGTACAGTAACACCAATTTGCGCCTTTTGTTTTTGTTTCAAATATATTCATATCGCTTACAACGAAAGAGAAAAGCCCATGTACCTATTACCGACCGGTTTAACCCACAGTTACTGCAAGTAGGTGAATATTTGAGCTGAATTTAAATAACAACGTGGACGTACTCAAGTAAGGGCTTAGATAAATGACTTCGACAACTCTGGTGTCAGAGTTTTTAAGCCGCCATTTAAGCTTCTGGCGTGGCAATGACTGCCGTACCTATTATGAAAAAAGCCAGGGCCTAAAATTTAACGTATCATCCAACCCATGAAAGCACCCAAAATATAATGACATTTTTGGCCACCCATCCATGGACTGACCGCGACGACCTTTGCTTAACATTGGTAATCGTATGCGATTGCCTACGCTAGCTGAGCTACGGGCGCGAAAACCTCCATTTATATAAAATGTAGTTATTTATAAAAAAACACTTAACTACGTCCATCTCGACCTGCTTAACAATTCCACACATTTACTTATTTTTAGACATTATGGTATCCGTGACTAGGCTGCGTGCTTTTACCGACACCTTTAAAAACAGGAGGTTATCAGTTCGATCAGTAGGTATGTACAGTACTTATCTTTCTTCCGTCTTTCCTAATCTAAAAATTTTGTGAGTATTTGTGTGTTTGTATCTATGTATATTTGCCACCGTTTTCTCGAAAACTATAAGAGATATTGACATGATTCTTTTATATTAGATTAGATTTGTTTTAGCTTAGAAACAATGAAAGTATCATCAAAATCGATTCTGTACTTTTTGAGAGTTATGGATGTATGCGCTTTTTGGAGCAATTATTATCATTAATTAAGGCAGGTCTTAATTTCAACTCTTAAAAAAAAACTCGCAAAATAAAAATGACTTGACCTTTGAACCTAAATAGTTGGTTCAAATGGTGAATTTAGAATTTTATCATAATATTTGTTGGTGACAATTTGGCCACTCTATAGTTAAGTACTCTAAAAAGATATTAATAGTAAAGAAAGGGCATGTCGTTGTGTCGTCGGTTTAATTTCCAAACTGCTACTTGTTCCTTAACATTACGAATGACAACCACGATTTGTGAGTTAAAAAGGATAGTTAAGTTTTCACTGTTACTTGAAGATTTATAGCTTGACCGGTGCTTAGATGTAAAGGAAATGTGCTAAGTTTACCATAGTAATAGATAGTTATAAATTGGAAATAGTTGTTTTTTTATATGTAGTTTGGTTTTCTTTTATCGTATATGAGTGGCCAACTCTAGCGTAGAGTGATTTACGGCTGACTAAATGTTCTGGTAAGCTTTTCAAGGGTTGGCCAGAAGTCATTATTTACATTATGGCGCATCCGTAGATCGGATAAGACACGTCAAATAAAACTTACTGTCCATAACTCGGTCAGTAATAGTTATGTTAATCGTAAAAAAATATCTGCTAAGACGGTTTGAAAACTGTTAACGACAGGGTTTACCACTTTCTTACGACTCCACACCTAAAGATTGATTGCTTGTGACCGGTATTTAGAAGTAAAGCCAATGTGCCAAGTTTACGATAAAGGGAAGATTTCTTGGTAGAAAGTGCGATTAACTTCAGTATACGATTATGTTATCTTTCTAGTTTATCTAGGTAACGCCTGGGGACTAAGATAAGCATCGATTTTGAGGATGTCAGCGATTCTGAGATTTTGATCGCTGGAGAAAAAGAGCGAATCAATTAGCTGTACCACCGAGGAAGTTTTATGTATGAGTGAACTTGTAGAGCTTTGCGTTTTTACTAGCAAGTAAAAATGCAAAACACGTCTAGTATCCGGGATAAAAATTGAACTTGGTATTGTTATTCATGCTTAATCAGTAGGTATACCCATGCCTATGAGGCCTATGCCCAGCAGTGGGATAGAAAAGGCTGTGGATGATGATGATGATGAATCAGTATACATACCTACCTATCAATCAAAAAACAATACTTATGTACATGAATCCGACTTAAAGCATCCTCCATGTATTTTACGAAATATACGATTAAATGAAAATGTTATCTATGTAAGTTCGATGAATGAAAGAGAAAAAGTGATACACACTTACACACTCGATAATTTTCACAGTTATCATATGTTTAGTGTGATATATACTAGCTCTTAATTTTACTTATATCTTGTTTTTTTATGTAATGTGTTACAAAAATACTGTTGACATTGGAAGTACTATATACTACACGATTTTTTTCTAAGGTTAAGATAGAATAAGTTGATATTTGTTGTTTTAATTCAAAGCAAATCACATTAAAACCACACTGAAACTGCAACATTCAGTGCCAATGTAATACAATAGCAATTAATCTAACAAACGCACATTATAACATGCGGTGTGTAGGCACCATAAAATCTATTTGTATGACCAGCGAATTTCAAACTTAACTAAAACACTGCACAATACAATATTACAGCGGAATTAAACCCAAGAGACCCCTCATTTAGTTTTTACAATGATGAATCTTGTAGTTATAATCCATTTAGATGTTTCATTTCATTTAGATCAAGCTGTGTACACATATTTTGGAATTTGTTCTGGATCGAAACTAGCTTAAAATGTATATTCAGTTCATATTCTGTTTTGTGTGCCATTTAAAAATAAATAAATCCTTAGAGAACTATTGTGGTCGTCATGTAGCAAATAGGGTGGGGGTATGTCAGCACAATCAACTGTCCAAATCCAGTTAAATTGGAATGTCTTTTGCAGAGGCAATAGGAAGTAATCATAATGAAGTGTGCTGCGGCGCGCAGCGAGAGGAAATTGATTAAAAAAACACACTGGTATGTCATAATTGACGTCATGTTCTTGTAAAATTTACAATGACGTGTGGGGTCAAAACAAAATACTGACATAATGACCTCCTAATAAAATTACAGATACTGTCAAAATAAATATCACGCGAATAGCTGATTGGATTCGAAATAAAATAGAACAATTAATTATGATCCAATCAGAACATATTGACAGAATACTATGGTTTGCAGGAATGGACAGACAATATAAAGGTAGTCTCTGAGTTATATTCTCCTTGAAATATTAGCGATGGCATCGCGTAATGAAAACATGTTGTTTTTAAACCAGCTTATTAAAGCAAAACGTGAATAATGATTCGGGTATGCTTGTACATGTGATACGAATGTGACTGTCTGTTTGTTTGTTTTAAATTGGAGTTTTTTTTTTACTTTTTAGGACAATCATTTACTAAAAGTCTTTAATTTAGTTTCAACATTTATGAGTTTTTTCATAATTTTATAGGTTTTACATCCAGATAATATGCACATAAATAGTGCAAGTATTTGATACATACAATGAAAACATACATTAGTGCTATATTTTGTATTGTCACCTAAATCTTAATAAAAAAAAATACAGATTTCAACAATTGCCAATGAAACTGTTTATTAAATTAAACAAGTGAAGTCAAAGCTTGATACTAGCTCTCCAATAAATTTATAACCAAAAATAATGCCCAATGTATCCATTAATGAAAGCACGTAAAATCCATTTGGCGTTTTCATTTCAATTTTATTTAATTAAGGCCAGCACGGCTTAATTCTGCGATATATGACCGTTAATATTGAGTAGTTAGGTTTCAAATATCTAAATCTACTATTAGAATTGATTAGATTGATTTTCCAATATCCATTTGTGGTTTATGAAACGTTTATTAACTTCCGTTTGACTTTTAAATGTTATGGTTACTCAGTTTAATTTCATCAGACTTTTAATCAGTTTTCCTTTTTTTTGTTGATGACCACCATGGTTGGTAGTGCCAACTTAATTTGAACTTTTACTTTCACGGTAAGAACGTCTGAATATATTTTTAGTGGCATTTGACCAACAGATTGCCTGTAATTAAATTAATAATTTATATAGATATTAAGTTTAATCGAATGACACGATTGATCTTCTTAGCCATGTTCCTCTATGAGGTATTATCTTAATCCACCTGATTTGGTTTGATTTGGGTGAAATTAGGAAGGAGATAGATTAGAGCCTGGATAAACTCATAGGCTAATTTCAACCCAGATAAATGCGGGTAATATCATGGGGTACTGTTAATTTAATACCATATTTTTTCGTTAAGAAAGTTTGATGAATTGATTCGTAAGTTCAACCCGTTCAATCAATCTGCCTTCAATAAAGCCTGCGGTAGGTAGATAGCACAGGTTCAGATTTCCGATTTATATTGCTACCTGATCGGTCACGTCTCACTGCCTTCTCATACTGACTTATAAATTAATAGCTAAGGTTAGGTGGAGCAGTGCTTTTAATATATCAATGCCATATTTCAGTTTTAAAATAAATAATTTTTAATAAGGTAAGATTGAATGACTGGATGAAAAGCAGTTACTGTAACCGCTGAGCCACACTCGCTTCATTCCTGTATTTTCATGTTATATGTAGATTAGCACTCGCTTAGCGGTGAAGGATAACATCGTGAGGAAACCGACATATTTGAGAACCACAATATTCCGTGGATGAACTGGAAGAGTTAAAGAGACAGTCGCTCCACAATATTAAAGTTATCAGCGTACAGAGCTAGGCGCCGCGGCTGACGTCATGTTACTATTGTGTGTAGACTAGACGCTGTGGCATGTTTGCGAATTTTATCCTCTGGAGCATAGCATGGGCACAAAGTTAACTTCAGTGTTTGTATACCTATTGGATATAATATTGCCGTAGAAACACGCGAAGAAGTTAGCATGGGTTATGCAAATAAGATCAAATGAAGATGATGAAGAGGGTGAAGATTCAGGCGACACTTTGCGGAAATCCTTTGTAAATGAGTTTATGGAGAAATATGTAGTGTTTTTCCGCTGCGACTAAAAACACTCCAGAGTTTCATTTTGTGTTATGTAATGCTATTTCAGAAGTTAGGATGCTAACATTATTATTCAATGGCATGCAAGGATTCATTTTTAAGTACGAAGTGTAGGTACCTACCTAATATCTACCTAATTATCTGATGTCACGGTTTACTTTTTCAAAAATATATGATCATTCGTGGCAACATCTAGTTAAGATATTATATGAAAAGACTGTTATTAGTTACTTTCACAATAAATAAATAAATATTCCGGGACATTACATTACATTATTATAACAAATGTAATGGATAGAGGCTGTGTAGATCATATTTTGATTTCCGTATTATACGTGCTAAGTCTACAAGTCATTGAAGGAAGTGATGACTAAATAAAGAAGAGGCGAAACAGTTTAGCGTATTTGGTGTCGTTATTACTGACGAGAACTCACTCACTACTATGATACTCACTCGAGGCTATAATGCTGAAGTTAATACTAATGGATCGGAAGATGAAATAATGTACCTACAATTTTTAAAGTTGGTAAGTGTCAAGTGTACAATAAGTGACATTTAGTTTTTTGAAATTTGAGTTAATGACGTTGACAATCCAGGACAAGCATCTTTTGGCTTTCGGCTACAGTGTCGTTTTTGCGGAAGTCGTTTCATATAATTTTTTTTACGTGGAATAGGTCTACCACAGAACAACGATCGGGCCACATCGCCCCCGCGCGCGCCCCCCCAAGCATGGACTTCAAAGCTCTGTGAGGTCTACCTTTCACTAGAGCTTGCCTGATGTTAAGCATTGCTGCAGCCTAGGGTATAACACGCTTACCTAGAAGATACCTAAACTAGTGTTTATATATATTGACTGTATCTGCAGCGAAAAACTAAAACACTAGATCTAAGACTAAAATGGATTGAGAATAAAGTAGCTGGCAGTAGTCAATTCGTAACTAAAACAATATATTCACGGCAAACCACAGACGCCGCGAGTAATGTTTATTTAAAATACTCACCACAAACGGGAAAACAGCATTATTCAAATCACTTCAATCATTTAACCGATCTTTATCTGCACGTACATCAACTACCTACGTTGGGCAAACAGTATGACACATTTGCAAAGACAAAGTTAGGTAAAGACATCTACCTATATAATAATCGTATGTGTATTTAAATAGATATAGAAAAATCTTTCTTTGTTGGATTGTTTGTTTAATTGTCTGTTTGATTATCTTACGCCGCAACTGAATTGTAGATTCCTGTGGTTTAGTCATGATTTAGGACCCCGAGAGTAATATGTCTATTTTATACCAAACTAGTGGGTGCTCGCGGCTTCGCTCGCATTAAGATGTAAAACTTGCATCCCCTATTTCAACCCTTTAAAAGTGGCATTTCCTAAAATCCTTTCTTAGCGGATGCCCACGTCATAACATCTAACTTCATTCCAAATTTCAGCCCAATCCGTCCAGTGGTTTGGGCTGTGCGTTGATGGTCACTATATCAGTCAGTCAATCAGTCACCTTTGAGTTTTATATATTGAGATAGCCGTAGCTCCTAGGTATCAGGGAGTTTTTGGCATTCTCTTGAGATAATACTTCAAGAATCATTTACCCATAAGATGATAAGGATTCTATATCAGTACCTACTATCATACCCATGTAAACAGACTGGTTAGCATGTTCATTTATTGCTAAATTGCGAAACTGATATACATATATTTGTGTAATTTGGCAGACGCATGTACGTCGGAATTATCTGCGCTAACATGAGGATTCTCTACCTTTTAATGTCGTTACAAATTTATTTGTATGCCATATTAGGATGCTTACAAAAAGGTTGTTATTATTCTAACCACAAGGTAGTGGAGTAAGAATGATTGACAACACATTAGGAAGCCTGGACGATGTTTGCTGATGCGACCTGTCCGATAGTTGTTGTTAATTTGTACGGGGAATATTGATTAGGGACTGTGAATTGGTGCGGATTTTGGGAAATCTTATATTTGAGATGTAATTTGAATTTATTGTATGTTTGCAATACGTCTTAGGCTGTTCATAAATGTATTTAAGATCACAACTATATGACACGTTTGAATTTTTTTCAAATTTCTGAACAGGTTATAAACAAACTTATTGTTTATAACTAGAGACCAGCAATAAATGAAAAAGAATGAAAAGATGCCATACACAACTAAGGAAATTGGACTAAGGATTTGTGTCCTCTTTCAGTCAATCTTGTAAGGCACTAGAATACAACAACCACGAGCTGGTCAAAAGATATCTACTGATCGCCAAGTGACAAGTTCCTCATCAATTATTTTAGGGTCAGATAATGAGAATTCATACCCGTAAAATATAGTTAAATAAATGCAATTTTTCATAATATAACGCGGGATTTCTTTGCGTCACCTCAAGTTAGCGGGTGGTAATACTCCGCAACAATACCTGTGAATAATCAAGACTTAAACTTACCAACTTATTTTAGGTTAAGATTTTGCCTCCTCATCCTTAATAACTGGAAATAGAGTTCAAAATAAACAATAGTTTAGTTTGAGAGAGGAAAATAAATCTTTTAAAATTGTATAGGAAAGGAACAGTAATTTATCGTCATCTTTGAACTAAAATTGCGTAAATCATGTATTTATGACACTTGAAGCAAAGTCGGTTTTGTCTACCTTTACCAGTCATATTGCGGTTCTTTTCTCGTAAAAAAGATTGTAAACAAGTGATTTTCAATCTATTGTTTATGAAATATAAATCACTGCAGGTGCAGGAAGAATATTTTGAGCAATTGTGGTAAAGTCGAATTCTTTTCAACATGCAAATTATGACAAAAGATTTGCATAACGAGATTAAATCATTGTTTGGGAACAATATAATAGGTTATGGGTTTACCTGCGGCATTCTTTTTATTATATCTAAGAGAAGTTGAAAACAATAACAATGTACTTTATGGTAAAAATAAGTATTGTTAATCAGTAGATTTTGTGTGTTCACTACATAATATTGTTGTATTTTGCTACATATTATATGTTTTTTTATAGACCTGTGATGTTTTGAAACTGAATTATACATTTCTTATGTGTAAACAGACATTTAAATTTAGCTGTAAATTTATTTGAAATCTAACACTTCCGTCTTATTATAAAATGAAGATTATACATATATTACTCTAGGACTTAGAAAATAAAAAGTCGGTTCTTTTTGATCAAACATAACATAAAAATAATCAAAATGACATATTCAAATTAGAGCGTTAGTAAAATTTTGTCAATTTTGTAATAATATGACAGAAGATAGCAAATTTGAACAAGAAGAACGGACAGCATATATTCAAAGTTCTGGACTAATATTATACATATTAGTATATAGTTTGATAAGTAAACATAAATAAATATTCCGGGACATTTCACACAACGCCATCTAGCCCCACACTAGGCTAACGCTCGTATCGTGGGTACTAGGTAACGGATATAATTCTTATATACTTTTTTTTTGTAAATATGTACATACTTATTATACATACAATAAAATAAGAATTTTAATCAAAACAGCCGGCTCAAAATCTCGTTCCGCTGTAGCTATCTATTAGCAAATAAACTAAATCATACTGAAGTTAAAGACTTAATTAGTGGTCGCGGCGGGACATGCGCACGCGCGGCCCTTTATCTTATCTGAACTGGCGGCGCACGGCTTCGAGCGTCGCTAGATTGTGTCACGGGGTGATTGCTAACTCTGTAGCAAACTGTTTGCGGAGGTAGGAATGAGTAACTATGGTTTTGTGGTATAGATAGATATATTAAAGACATCAAGAATTTATTAAAGATATTAAAGAATATAATTAAAGAATTACAACAGATGAACTACTTTCCGTACCGTTCCGAAGTGGTACCAAAAATTTCACCACTTGTGACATACAAGTGCTGAACTTTTTAGTTTTTTTTAAGGTATCAACACCGTTGTCGAAGAATAAATCAGAAAAATCTTCTGTTTTCTCATTTGTAACATTGGCCATGCAAATAACAGACAAATTAATAACTTGAGAAAAAATCCTATGCAATAATATGTTACGACGAATTTAAAAAGTTTCAAAAATCGTCGATTTTTTATAGTTACCTTCATACTTTACATCCTTATTGTTCTTACATAATATTATATGGCTAGAACACTGTTCAGCAAATTTCAAAATTACCTACTCTGCCTAAGCAAATCATATAACATTTTCATAAAGCCAAGCAAAGAATTTCCAAGTCCAAGATATCACATCCGACTATACCGCCGACTGCGCAGGAGTCTGTAAGGTTGATACCAGAGATTTATGGAGGCGAGGCACGGGCTTGAATATTATATTATCACTTTATAAGTCTTATGTACGTCGATTTCATACATATGCGATTAAAAATGAATTCATATAATTCATCTCTAAGGTCTGAAAACTGACTAATATAAAAACTATATTGACTTATTGTGAGGAGATCGTAATGTAATTACATATTCTTATAACTATTGATGATTAAAAAAACCGTAAGTCTAACTAAAGCGACAACTATTGATGGTACGTATAAGGATTTATAGATAGCTCATTAAATTATAAAATGTTAATTGTTTTAATACCTAGGTATGCATCAAAGTTAGAACGTCTAACACAATTTAAATGTATGATATAAAAGCAAGTTCTTTAATTATTACACTTTCAGACAGAATATCTAAAAAAACATTAAGGACCTGATCGTCACTCATTATAAATACATTAATAAAATATATATTCCGGGACATTTCACACAGCGCCATCTAGCCCCACACTAAGCAAATGCTTGTGCTGTGGGTACATATTATCAACAAATGTAATGCCACAAAAACCAAAAACGAAGCCCCCATACATCATCGCACAATTTGCTAAATCGTCGGATCCGCACGCAGGTTATCTTGCGTGTGCGCAGCCATATTTCGCGTCTAGACATATTGAGTTATCTTAATTAGTTGGGGACCACCGACTGGCGATCCAGTTCCGATATGTGGATTGCAGTGCTTGACAAAATTAAATATATATAGCAGCCGATATTCTGTTGGTGGCTAATTAAAAAAAATCGCCAATCAAAGCGAAAAAAAATACAATAATTGCAAAAGGTACAAATTATAATTATAGGAATTATTTTATTATTATTATTATTATTTTTAATTTTCAATATTACTTTTAAATTAGTCGCAGCCGTTTTATAGTGAAAAAGGAACAAGCATGTAGAGTATATTTATATTATATATTATTTAAATTATATTCCATTTATATTCAACTAGCGGACCGACAGACTTCGTCCTGTCGGTTGACTCTTTTGCTCTTTAGTTACTTAGAAAACGTTTGTATGGGAAAAAGAAAAGGGCGGTTTTTAGGAATTTTCCGGCATATTTTCAAATTTTTCTCGCCGTAAAAACCTAAATCCTTGAACTTCAACGAATATTAAAAAAAAGAATTGGCCAAATCGGTCCGGGCGTTGTTGAGTTATGCGCTTACCAAACACATTTTGCGTTTCATTTTTATTTATAAGAAGATTTGTCTAATGAAGCCTACTAGCTCAGCTAGCAGAAGAACATAAATTATATTATGCACATGACATTACCAATTTTAAGCTATTGTCAACGCGCCGCGGTTAATAATTGAATGGATGACACGGCGTAGTATTCCATTTAGATGCTTCTGTGGGTCGGATGATACATTAAATAGTAGGACCTGGCTGTTTGTTATAGTACGTTAGTCGACAAGCCATGGCAGAGGCCTTTTGACAAGTTAGAAAACTCAATAGTCACACACTTAGTCACTTTTACTCAAACTTTCTTTTTTATTAGTTCACAAACAGAAACATACAGGTTATAATTATACAACTAGTGGGTGCTCGCGGCTTCGCTCGCATTAAGAAGTAAAACTTGCATCCCCTATTTCACCCTTTCAAAAGTGGCATTTCCAAAAATCCTTTCTTAGCGGATGCCTACGTCATAACATCTACCTTCATTCCTAATTTCAGGCCAATCCGTCCAGTAGTTTGGGCTGTGCGTTGATAGATCACTATATCAGTCAGTCAATCAGTCAGTCACCGTTGAGTTACATAGATAGATTCATAGTGATAATAAATTACAATTTGTATATTTCCTATACAGTGAACCTAGCTTTCTTATATAAGAAAAGGTAGGTTGTGTTAAAATGTGTAAACATAACAGACAGTCACTGTAACCCGTTGTTTATGTAAACTTGTAGAAGCAAGATGGGAGTTGCATGCAGCTTGTGGATGTCTATCGTCCTTCGTGTTGCCTCTATCAAGCAATCTGTACTTGTACTTCTAGGAAATAAAGGCTATGAAACTGGCTTGAGTTAAGTAGCTAAGTTAACGCTGGTTTATTGTACTTAGTAGTGAAAAAAATTGTTTGTTTACTTAATCTAATTAAAGTAAATTACTAAAAATACAATTTATAAATTATTTAGGGGAAAATTCGTATATGCTCTTTAACATACTGTTATTTAGACCTCTTACAGGAATAATTCGCGTTTTTTGTTGTTCTAATTATGTGAAATAAATAAATATAACTTAGCAAATTTTCTTTTCATAAACTCCTAATTACTATTTGTCAATTAAAACAACTTCCGTACAAATTGTATCCCTTTGCTTCTACTAACTTCCAAAAACTACTCCCCATAAATTTCCAAAGCTCATAAATATTACTAAAAATGTCTTTAACATGAAAATGCCTAATTAAACTACAAGTAGCACCAAAATCCGATATCGCCATCTCCCCGTCACGAAGAGTTGGTGTACAATATAATTGAGAGTCAGTGGATAATTTTAACAACTTTGTATGTTTACCTTTCTTACTTACTTTATCTGCCTAAGTGTATCATGATGTAGCATTAACGTTTGAAATGTTTAATCATTTGGCTTAATATATTTTGACAGGATAACTAAAACACATCAATATCCAATATATTGTTTTACGCTGTAATACGTCATTACTGAGATGCTAATCGTAAATGTGTATTGCAACATTCGATCAAGTGGCGGGGTAAAGAAAACTTCAGACATATGGTTTTAAGCAGTTATTTAACAATATTTTATGGCCAGCTACGTTGATGACGTTGTGTTGATGATTGCTTGGGTTGTCGAATAAATTCAATCTGTTTTTTTAGTTTAAAAGTTCATGTACTGTCTCCTATTCTACGGTGTCCCAAGGCGGAGGCACCTAATAAAGTGAAGTCTCACGTTCCTAATTAGAGCGTTAATTTTAAGCCTTCCACGGGAGCCTTATTTTCCACATAAAAGACTATCCGACCACTTGGTAATTTTTGACCGGATTTTGTTACTGGCTTTAATTATTGTGAGGGTTTGTGAGGTTTACTTAACTAGGTGATATTAATTTGAGGGTTTTGGGATTAGTTTTGAGATTTTGTAAGTATTGGAGTTTTTTTTTAATTAACATTATGAAAATATGAATAATAGCGGAGGTCTGATAAAACTCCGACGTTGGTTCATGTTATACGGACTTACTTGTATAGTAAAATTTCGGAGAAATATCTGTCAACAGTCTTTAGAGCAAAGATCACCTCAACCAGTCTGCAGCACATTTTTGATCTATAGGCAAACATTCTAATTTGAGAGGAAAAAACTTCTTCATATTCTTCATGTGTCCGTCCTTTACACTACCAAAGATCTGAAGCAGTACCTACATTTTCAGGCATAGCAACTTATTTACGAGCAGCCTAAGTGTCCAGTAATCCACTCGAAGAGGCAAGATCCAGGGCCTGCCGAGACGCTCGAGCGAACTCCTAAATAATGTCTGTCCCTCTGCAGGTGGACTGAAGTCATTACTCTTACGGTAATCCTCGAATACACCCAGATTTATGGCAGCCCTGCAGACGGACCGCCAAATTTAGGCGTTTTATAAAAAAAGAAGCTTAGTTTCTGGCAATAAATAATGGTGGGCCTAGCGGATGTTGAATAGGGTATGAGTGGTGTCTGTGAAGGAAGTGTTGTACTATGATAGGAACAATAAACTTAACTGGTGATGTGAGTCATGAGGCGTCAACAAAGTTGCCAGCACTTTAAACAGCATTATATCTCACAAACTGAAGCACATTCATAATATCATAATAATTAATCACATAAAATATAAAATTAACTTGAATAACACCATAGAATAAGAGAGAAGTGAGTAACATTACGCCATGATACCATTTAAACAAAATATATTATCTGAAAGCTACGGTCGCATCGCTATACATGATTGTCCCGCTCGCGCTGGCGAGATCCTAGAAGGCTACACAATACCCAAGGCAAATTGGTCAGAGGTTTTCACGTCGATTGATTAATGTCATAAAATTAATATTTTCACCACATTTTTTTTCTGATACCTCATTGAGTGAATTTGAATAAAACCCTTCTTTTAGAAAATTTAATTTAAACAGCAGTGGGGACAAAGAGTCTTGTTAGTTATAATTACGTTAATTCCTAAGAAATATGAGATATTACCTAAGACTGGATTTTCGAGTAACTATGCTATTTGCTTATCTTATGTTGAAGTTAAGTAAGTAGAAAATGAAGTCATTCAAAAAGTGCGAAAACTCGAATCTAGAAGTTATAATATCAACTCCAAAACTTGCATTCAAACAGCATAAAAATGGCGGAATGTTTATTTAATACCGTATCTGAAGCACCTCCAAAACGCCTTACGTCATCGCTAGTCTAGCCAAGCCAAATAAGGCTTTACATATTACATAGCTATTATCAGATTTCGTATAAATAAGGTCGAGAATGGCGTGGCGAGGGAATCGAAGCTCACATCCCCGTTGACCTCGCATGCATACTTCCTGTTTGGCACGACAACACGGCTACTTTTCTCAATACTGCTGCTATTTTATAACGTGCTATACGTACCTAGTTGTACGTAGATTTTTGTTGACCTCAAGAATGAGGATAGTAAAACCTGTGATGCGTTACTTACATTAATAATAGTGCTATTTTATAGCGTTCTCTTAACTTTTATAAAATATTAGTGTTATTTTACATATTATGTATTTCTATCTATGCTTTGTTGTGTACGTCAATTTAGATGCACGACGATTTTAAGTGATCTCAAGTGATACTTTTAATACAGTGGTTAATTTTGGTCATATTAATAGTCAATTAAAATTGCCAGACTGAAGACTTATAGAGCGACTAAACTTTAAACTAATTCTAAGATACTTTTTGCTTTTCATAGGCCTCTGAGAGAACTTTAAAATTGTAGGTTACATTATTAATTGAAAAATAAGAAAATTATTCAAAGAACTTTCTTTCACCTGACATCAAACGGTTCATCCCTCATTTTGTCCCTAATTAACCAAAGAGAGACAGAGATAGAACTATTCATTAGACCACAATTTATGAGCACAGTAGGTAGCTTCATTCATTTGTCGAAGCACATAAATAATTTCACAAACGCGGAAGCAACAGTAGGTAAGGAAAATTTCACTGATCCTGAATGGTTACGAAATTAATAGTTGAATTTTGACGTTCAAAAGATTGACACATTTATTTGTCTCTCTAGTCCGTAGGTTGCGGACTTTTATCATTTAATTTAAAAAATAAAACATTATAATTATCAAATAATTATAGAAATTTTTACAGTTATTTTAATGTGCACGTGTTTACAGTTTAAAATGAGGGTGAGGATTTACCTTTACTGTATTTTCTGTGACTCACAAAAAGCAATAAAACTTATCTTATTTAGCTTAAAACTTACCTACCTATTTTACCCATATTTTATTAGCAGGGTTGGGATTTATTTCTTAATGAATAAAATAAAAAAATGTGTACAGTAACAGAATTTTATTTAATGCAGATCATCTCGCACTATAGCCGATATTGTACAAAAAATTAATAATATATCGCTCCGTTCACAATACAAGGTAATGATAGGTAATATAATAATATTACACAACTTCCACACTGATACATGAAACACAAACATTTAAATCCATTTTTTTTGTTTCTACATTATATTCCCTCGAAATTCTCTTTTAAGTAATCTTTTCCATAGATACTAATAATTATTTTACATTATAATAAATTGGGCCTACCTATTTACGTATGACAAATGCTTTCGTCAAAGGACAAAGTTTACGTATATCAAACATGAGCACAATTCGAATACAAATAAATTAGATAACAATTTCCATACTGATTGTATACTTATAATTCACAATTGTAAAACCAAAACAGCGTGAAGTAAGAAAACGAGTGTTCTGATTTTGAATTTCGAAGCGAAAATTAACAAAACATATTGCATTCAAGAAGCCATATAAATAGGTTTCATATAATATTTACATTATGTAACAAAAGTTTGAATAGTATGGATGTTGATCCTTTCTGTTTCGCCAAATGTGGAGCGTCACAATTACGAGTTAAGCAGTTATACAAATACAAAATTATATCATAAAGGAACTTCAAAAGAGGTACTTATGATGAGTCCGTGATTGAAAATCAAAATTAATTTGGCACTTTGAAAGGCAATAAAAGTTGATAAGAAAGGATCAAGATCACACGCTCGATTTACATCTACATTACAGAAGAAAAAATTACGTATATGTTTATAGGAATCCAAAAATATTACCACTACTGTATCTTAAAATAAATTATGTTATTACCTTAATTATAATTTTAATTAGCTATTCGTATACTGGGCACAACTAGTTTTGATCATGTCATTTTTAAGTGACTATTTTATTAGGTAAACTATTTTACTAAGAATAAGTTAAGCTATCGACTAAAGAAATGGAATATTTTCTTCAAAATAGGTACTAAAGCCTTTGAAATTACGTATTTAGGATATTGGCGTGATGCTTGGATACAGACTGTGTGGCCTAGCGCTGACGACTGATGCATCGGTGATTGACGTCCCATAGCAATATCAATAGAACGTATCGTATACATTGATGTTTGGTAACCGACACCCCCAACCCTAAGTCTAAACTTATCCAATCCTACACTATGCAAAAAATGACTTGTCGTTCACCGAAACTAACAATTTATGTCTTCTACGCTAGAAACCTTCCTACTCTTACTAAAGTAGGTTGTCACTGTGCATCACGCTCAAAAAGTATACTTATGTATTATAGCTGCGAACTAAGGGCGTATATTTATCACTTTCGTATGTTAAGACGTATACAGACGTTGTACATCAGATTTCTGTTATAAATACCTACATGCTATACTTAACTATTTACACATTAAGTTTGTTCGATACTGCATCCTGCGACAACAGTTAGTGTTTTTAATTTTGATTACAATGGTATGAAATTAAAACAAATCTTTTTCAATTGGTTTTAGTCAAATAATGGAATAAAATATATATCTTTTAAATTAATAAAACACCAATATGCATTATAGACATTGCGCTAAGTAAAAATAATAAATATCAATAGTATCAAGATTATGTTGTCGCAGTATCTCACATCCATTTATTTCAAGAGTTGGTAATCTTATTCAAATACAATCAGTGAAATGAACTTCTAATCTACACCTAGTTTAACTGTTTCTACTGTTGGCTTGAGGCAAGCTAGTTAACTTTACTATTTCAAATAATTTGTATACTGTGTTGTTTACTTCTTTGATCGACCAACTTATAACGAATGAATTTGATAATGATTTCAAATGAATTCCAGAGATGATACCGGTAGAGGACCGGGACGATATATTTTCGTATTCTTGACAATTTAGGTTTTTATAAGTTAGTCAATATCAAAGAAGCCTAAAAATACGGTTCTGTATGCGTGTGAGATGCAGTGGGCGTAAAACAAACATTTAAGTAACCGTAACCCACCTCGATACGAGACGCGCGTTTCGGCAGATAAAAGCGATTGCGAGCGAGCGATACTGGGTACGATTCGCTCGATAAATAAAAACACAATTCCATTTGAAGCTCAGCGTTGCGGCGCGGCGGCCGCGGCTGTGTACCTCAGCAGGCGTTCGAGATTTATACACGGAGATGCGGAACAATATATCACGGGCCAGAACAACGCGGGAACTCGACCTATTCCTATCCGAGAACAGCCACCGATCCACTCGATAGCAGATCGCTGATAGCCGCAACTGTGTCGCTTCCACCCGATACCGATAGATCGCACATCGATCGCTCTAAGCTACACTTCCTACTTATTTAGGCCATGCATTTAGTCAAATCGATAAATTATCGGCGCGTATTTTTCATCCGACCAAATAATTTATAGCTGACGATGATATCGCGACTGGTTCTTTTATTTGTGAAATAGTGATAGTGTGCCCTGTAAGCGTTACTAACGGGAAATTTTGACAATAAATCTCTGGCAGTCGATTGCCTAAGCGCTGGTGTGGGCCGGTACAAAAATTTATTCGACGCCAGATTTGATATCTTGATCTCGCGACGTCAAGTTGTCGAGAGTAGGGGCGACGTGTGAAGCGACAACAGCCAATCGATAACCGTTTCAAACTCTCAGGAGTGCGCTTTAACATTTTTCTTATTTATTTCGCTCGGATCGGACCTACCAAAGCATCATGCGACGACCACCTGAAACAAAAGGAAAGCGAAATTAATCAAAATGCCAATCATAAAAACAAAATGCGTGCGGGTTTGGTTTGAGCGAAAGCAAAAATTGTTTTTGGTGAGGCTTGACCTATGTAGGTACCTCATTATATAGGTATATAATTGTATTTTCGAAAATTGGGTTTCCTACACATTAAAGTATTTTTTTTAAATCCGAACAATATTTATTATATAAAGCAAAAATCTGTTTTGGTTCGACCAAAGCCACGTTCCATAAAGAAGCACCTGCACAAAGCGCATTGAATCCCAGCTTAAAATCTCATTTACAGATTTCAGCGCGGGCGATTAATCATAAAGTCGAAATGCGTTCTCGCAAACAAGGACGGACTTTAAAATGCAAATAATTCGCTCCCGCCCCATGGGCATGTTAAAACAAACTCAGCATTCTAACAGCTTTCCATTATTTATCGCTTACAAGCACGGAACGTTTCTTTTTCAAACTGCGTTTCTTTTTTAGAGCTGGTTATCTTTTTAGAAATTATTTTTTCTTAATTTCTAGCGTAATGCGTATTTGATACTGTGCTGTATCTGCGGCGCGCAGGCTCCGTCGAGCCGGCTTCGAAATTAAGATGTAACATGATGCGAGAACGAGCGAGCGCCGCTAGATTTATTACTATACCACTTTGCATATGCTGATTTACAAAGACGGAGTATCTTATATGGAGCTGGTGGTGGTGTGATAACTGAGTAGTTACTGTGACAAGAGTTTATAATTGCTGGAAAATGTGGAAGGCAGTTGATATAATATGATAACACAAACAGACAGTTATTCAATTGGATAATGGTTTAGCAACTTATTTAAATGATAGGTTAAAAAAAACTTTCAGAAGACAAGACAACCTTCTTTTTTGAAGTCGGTTTAAAATAAATGCAGCGCACTTGGAATCTAACTATATTTTTTCTTTTGTTTCAGATCTAAATGTTCTAAAGAAGAACGAAACTGACTGCGTTATAGAAGATTGTTAGATCAATGTTTTTAATGTTATTACCGATGTGTTGTAATAAAATTTATGTTAAAATGAATTATAATAGCTTTCTTTTCCTATATCAATTGTCATTGAAATTTAATGAATCATAATCATAATAGTAATCAATGATTAAAAGACAATGTGTCTGTTTATTCCGCTTTCTCGCTGTAACGAAGCGACGGGTATTGTTGATTTTTTATATGATGGCTATATTCAATGACAAAAGGCAACTTTTAGCCTGAAACAACACGACGAAGCCACGAGCATCCATTCGTTGGTTTATAATTGCGGAGTCAATTAGGGATTTATCTTATTAATTTTATAGGAACATACTGAAACTTATGTACCTACACACCTTCATCTCTGTATTCTTACAGCAGTTTATCTCAAAAATCCCATTATATTGGTGAATTGAAGTATATGATAAGTATATGATATGAAACATAATATCAGTGTTTGTCAAATCTCTGTTTTGTCAAAATTGTCTGAACTTTAAATATCAAAAGGTTTTAGCAACTCCATAAATGTATTCAGATGCTGATATAGCCCATTCTCGAGGCGAGCGAGAGAGAGACGACTGTCTGGCGGTCGCAGTCAGCAGAAAGGAACACATAACTGAAACTGCTGCGACTATTGTAATGATGCTGGATGTGGTATATTATGAAAGGAATTTTTTATGTAATAAGTAACTAAAGAACACACTTTTCAACACCTTTAGACACGTCTTCGGTTCAAGTTTATACTGCTTATTTTTTATTGGGTATATGTATTTATGTTATAAATAAACATAAAATATAATATAAAATAAAAAGAAACAATGCCACTTTATAAAAATCAACATGAAATAGAAGTAGCTGAAAACATACTTAAGTAGACTAATATTGCTAACGTAGTAATATGACAGCGACAAATTCATTGAACTGACGGCCAATCTTCACTTAAGTAGTAGCAATGTAATAGAAACTTCTAGTGCTTTTTGTTTTGTAGTACCTAACTTGTCACATCCAGAGCTATAAATCCGCAGCCTGCGTCTTGGGTCAGCTCTAGTATAACGCTCTGCTCCAGTATGGATTTAAATTAATGTTCTTTGAACTTTAAAAATATGTTGATTAGATTGGTGGTGGTGTCTTTTTTGAGCTTTGAGAGTTGATTGCCTTTTTAGGTGTTTTCTTCACACGTCTTAACCACATGATTTGATTAGCATACTTCTATAAAGAAAGTCATTATTAGTAGGCCATTCTAGGTTTCAAATCAGTTTTGTTAACTAATTAATATACAGCTTAAACACAGTCTCAATGTTAATTAGCATGTATCATCTATGACGGGTACGAAGGTCCAGTACAATAGCTGTCGTTTTGTTGTTCAAAAAAAGAGCTTATATCATTAGAACATAAAACAGGAATTTCTTTTCAAAATCTTTTTTCTTCCAAAGTTAAGTATAGCACCTTGTACAAATTGGCTAAACAGAATCTAATTATCTCCCAAAACATCACAAGAAAACCCTTAAACAAAACGCTCCGCTAACCACCCCACTCTATTTATAGAGACAATTACAAAAACTCGACACAAACAGAGAAACAGAGCAAATACTCAACATAAATAGAAAAACAGAGCAAAAAGGTCAAAATGGTAGAAAATTCATCTATTTCCTTGTCCAAGAGAAGTAATAAAGAAAGGAACGCTTGCAGAATAATTGATACGATTATGTGTTACAGAGTGTAACTTGCCTGGAAAGTACCTATACGGAGAAAGCTTGGGAACTACCTTGGAATGTAACTATGGAGAAAATAGATTTAGATATTTTAGAATACACACAATCCATAATAATAAAGTATGGCAAGGTTAGCCAGTTTTATATGAACATACTTTAAGTCTAGTTTCTATTTGTTAACCAATGCGAATTAAAATTTTAAGAATATTAAAAAGTTTATGCAAGTTTTGCATTGCTAGGTTTAATTTCTTTATCAAAGCAAAAGTATAAAACGAGTATGTTATATAACAAATAAGTTTGTAATACTTGTCTTTGCCTCACAAAAAAAAAACCTAAAAAACACAATGAAATCGAATACCTACATCAAATAAGCAAGGGAAAATCTGTGACATGAAAGTGTAAACATTCTTTTTCCATATCATTATTAAAATACCGGTTCATAATCTGATAGTAAGCGGTCAGCTAAGTCTTTAAGGCATCTGTTTTCAGAACAATGTACAGAGGTTATCTATGAAAATTAATCTACACAAGATTTTGTCACGTAGCCTATTAGGAAAATATTTCAAAGGAAACTGGTTCTTTTTAACAAGACTATGTTATTTTTTTTATTCGGGATAAAAAAGTTGATGAGTTAATCCAGGATCTAATCTATCTCCCCATACCAAATTTCATCCAAAAACATACACACAATTCAGGCACAAACTTTCACATAAAAAGTATTGAAGGTCCCGGCTGTTCGTCATAGAACGTCAGTCGTTAAGCCATGTCTAAGGTCCTTAGGGCGGCTTGATAAACTCACGACACCAAAGTTGGCCACTCTCATTCAACAGGAAGAAGAATAGTACTTGTAATAACCAGCAGTGCCCCGCGGTGTTACCTCATTAATGCGGAGTCAAATCACAGGTAAAATGTAGCCCATGATGTCTTCTATCTCCATACCAAATTTCATCCGAATCATTACAGCCGTTTGGGCGTGAAGATGTAAAACACAAACGCACCAACTTTTGGCTTTATTTTAATGTTAGTTGGATGGAATAGTATAATAAGAAGAAAAGGGCTTTTGTGTAATAAACTATCGCGATGAAAGTAAGTTTAAAATTAGAACACAAAACCTGTCCTCAACTTTAACCGTTGGAGTCAATGACCTTCCTATTTGTGGACGACCAATTTGTTTGACTTAACTACCGAGCGTTGTGTGGATATGCTTTCAGGCGTTTTTAGGTATTAAATTAATATGGACTAGTAATTATTACAGTAAAGTTTTGGAATATCACACCAATTAATTTAGGTATAAAATATATATAAATACAAAATGTCCTAAAAGTTTTAGATTCGAGTAATATTATGCCTTAGGTATTTCTAGGTTTTTAATACAGATATATATCAAATAAGTTATGTTCACAATGACTGTTATAAAAGTTTTGATTAGTTTTTGTTGGACGTAGTCAATACCAAGACAATCTTGTTTCAACCTACTAATAATATAATCAATGAAAGTCTCAGAATATTATTTATTTACAGTTTTTGCAATAAAGGTGTGTTGTATGCCATTAAAGTTGTAATTTATATGTTTTGGGGACTTAAACCATCCTATTTCAAAACGCGGTTTAAATATTAGTCCAGGACTTTGAAAATAAAAGTGGGTTCTTATTGTTCAAACATCTCATACAAGCAATCAAAATGTCAACAAAAATTCGAACTTTGATTTAACATTGGAACAATTTGACAGTTAGATAATTGTGACAGTAGACAGACAATTTTCAAATAACTAATACGGACTTGGTTTAGACTTATATTTAAACCATGTTTTGTACCTAATAAGGCCCAAAGAGTTTCATTCTTACAAAGAAATATGAGACAAATGAAAGAAGTAAATATCCCAAATGATTATAACTCGAGCCGCGCGTTCCAAAGAGGTCGATATTCATTACAGCCCACAACCCTTATCAAGAAGACGCTCGTTTTTTCTCGGTTTTCCCAAATAATTTATTTAGCGGGCTGCCGTCAATTTATCTCTGTACAACGACGTAACACCATATAGACACCTCACTATAGCAAAATTTTTGATTTGTTCAAATATTTTTCATAATTTTCTTAGTACGTATATATCTGTAGATAGTGTATTTATTTATTTATTTTACGTATTCTTGTACACCGCCTATTTAAGATTCTAAATCCTTTCCATCCAAAGGTTGCCTGGGAGAAATCGCCTAAGGCGATAAGGCCGCCCAATGTACATTAAATAAGTTCTTAAATTTCTTTTATTATGTAATTTTTTTTTGTGTGCATTAAAGACATATCTTATCTTATATTGTACCTATGGGTGCTGCTGTTGTTTGGGTGCTGATCGCGTTGCGAGGAAAATTTATATGGTTGGTGGAATGTGAGCATAAGTAATACCTAAACTTTAGGTGTTGAAGAAATTTACTTCATAGTAAAGAAAGTCTTACAAATATTTCATATGCGTGCAGCAATCCAGGCAATTATTATTTATATGTTCCGTGGTAGGGTCTAGCCTCTTTTTTTACTGCATGAAAGTTTATGCATCAACATTATTTATGAGATGTTCGGCTGACGTGCAGGCTTCTACTGTTGTGGGAGTAGATCTTGGATCTACTTGTATCAGGTTATTATGGAAATTTAAGATTCTACGACTCCTTCCAATACCATAACACTCAGCGGTAAGAGGTAGTTATATCTATCTTATATAGTCTATGTCTTTGTGCGTATTATTTTATGTATTTTTAACCATTACGGATATTTGAGAATAATGAAGATATTAGATATCTCTTGCTTATTTAGACTATGTCGCAGTGCGAGCTAATTTCGCTTCAGGCCGGCGGTGGCGCGGCGCATGCTGTAATTCAGCAAATTGCGACTCCTCGCTGGATTTATGGGGTGCGCGGCTGACGGGCCCTTCTTCTACTGTTGTGGGTATTGTTCTTGGATGTACTTGGTTTAGGACACTGCGCTACATTATTAGTGTACTAGTAAGTATATTTATGCTGGATTTCGTGAATGAAGTATAATTTATCATTAATGTAAGTATGTAAGTATGTATGTGTGTGTGTGGATCACAAACTCATCGTTGGCCTTATTGCATCTAGAAGAGATGATTATGTAGCGTCCATACTATTTAACTGACATCAAAAAAAGGAAGTTATCAAGTTTTCCGAAAGTTTATTTTTTGGAACTATGCTCGTGGCTAAATAAGCCAATACGAGGGCCACTTATGTGGTCACAGTAGGTATAAAAAATATATCTACTGATTAGTTTTACGCGATAACGGAGTAGTTATAAGGTTTTATTATATTTTGATATGATGATAGTATAGAGATTTAAAAAAGAATACTTCGAAGTAGGTACGAAGCTGCGAAGCCATGAAAACGAAATCTTATTAAAAATTATACACAATTTAACTATTTTTTAGTCATTTTTTTTTAAATTGAACGGGTTTGCACTTAGCCATAGTTTAATTTTTCTAACATGCGTAATGTATCTACAATTCTGCATAATTCACTGCATTTATAATTTGTTTGTAATTTTTGCAACAACATTTTAACTTTTTTTCATCTTATAGTCACATATTGGACCGCTAAGTGGCATCAATACAACACAAAAGCGACACTAAAATCTAAAATACCTGAGTAAGAACTCTATGTAAGTAACAAAATTCTAAGCTGCCATAGTAAGAAAACATGAGGGAAAAAACATAAAAGCTATAGGTATAGGTAGGTACCTACCTTTTATATGTTGCACATCTATGAGTCAGTTAGCAAACATAATTGCAACGCAACCAATTTGCATATTGACTGACGTTACAATAACCAACAATTTGCAATAACATTACTGATTCAAATATTCCTTTGATCTTGCAAATAAATTTATCATCATGAAGCCATAGCTATTTAAAAAAAAAAGTAATTAGTGTGCTATTAATTACAGTTAAAAGTACTTGTGATAAAAGAAGGTAGAAATAAGTATTGAAATGCGTCACAGGTATCCGGTATAATTGTTAGCAACAGTGTAGCTAATTATTTAGTTTATTTATTGCTTTTTAGACCATCTTCTAACACTTTTTAATCGTCTGCATTCTATCTCTACCTACAAACAATGTAAAATAAATGTTTTTATCACATTGATATGAAGCAGTATGCAGACCAACCAACAGTAAAAAGTTTTACAATAGTAAATATATAGATTCATCGGTACAAGAATTTAACAGCATATCTGCACGGGTCTGCTTTCTGATCATAAAACTAAATAAACGTTATTCAATCAAAGTTATTCAAGTATACGCTCCAACATCTACCCATGACGACGAAGAAGTAGAAGAATTCTACGAAGATATAGAAAAAGCCATTACCTACTACAAAACCTTGCTACGAAATCAAGTATCTTCACCAATTCACCACATGTATTGGAAACAGATATTTCTAGTATTTACTTTAGTCTTAGTAAGTATATTACAAAATATCTATCTGTAAATACTGATGGACGAGCAAATTTCCCCCGACACAGGGTAGCCTAGTGGGGGAAATATAGTACTTATCATTTGTGAGCTAATGTTTATTCCTAAGTAATATATAAGCAATATAGTTGTAAGCAATAGTGTGCAAATAAACGATTATTATTATTATTACTTCACTACAATAATGGGAGACTTCAATGCCAGAATCGGCTCGAAACTTTCAAATGAAACATCAATAGGGGATTTTGGACTAGGAAATAGAAATGAACGCGGACAGATGCTAGTGGATTTTCTAGAGAAAAACAAGTTGTATGCCATGAATACTTTCTTTCAGAAAAGAGCCTCAAGAAAATGGACATGGATCAGTCCTGACGGACAAACAAAAAGTGAATATGATTACATCATTTCCTCACAACGCCACACGGTAAATGATGTATCAGTACTGCAGTATTTCAAAGCAGGAAGCGACCATAGATTAGTCAGAGCAGAATTAATATTCAATTTAACCAGAGAAAGAACAAAATTAGTAAAAACATCGAAGAGATACAATAGACAAGAAATTAGCCTACTACAAGACAAATATCAAGAAGAATTAAAGAATAAGTTCGAATTACTAGAAGAGGTCAATTTGGATATTGGCAGTCTTAATCAAAACATTACACATATTATTTTAGAAACTGCAGATAAACAAATAGGAGCTAGACCAAAAAAACAGTCAAAATTGTCACAAAACACTTTAGAATTAATAGAAAAACGCCGTGAGCTAACTCTAAAAAATATTAACGACAAGAAGGAATTGGACAAGACAAACAAAATAATACGCAAAGCAATAAGAAAAGATTTAAGGATACATACTACCCAAACAATAACTAAAACTATCGAAGAAAGCAGAGGCTCAAAAGTTTTTAGAAGAAAGTTAAATCAAGGAACATCGCAAATAAATAGTTTAACTAAACCCAATGGTGTAAAAACTAACAATCGGGACGAAATACTAGAAATTGTCAAAGAATTCTATGAATCTTTGTACTCGTCGACCACAACAGCTCCACAGAACTCAAATGATCCCAGAGCAGACCCAGTAGAATGTCGAAATAATGAAGAACTACCACCTATCTTACCATCCGAAGTTTGTTGGGCACTTCATAAAATGAAATCTGATAAATCGCCAGGGGAAGACGGCATTACAATCGAGCTTTTAAAATCTGGAGGGAAACCTGTAGTTGCAGTTCTTGTAAAATTATTTAATTACGTTCTTTCACAAAACAACACACCTAGTTCATGGCACAACGCAATAGTTACAATACTGCATAAAAAAGGAGATAATTCCAAACTTAGTAATTACCGTCCCATAAGTCTTCTTCCTCAGATTTATAAACTCTTTGCCAAAATTCTTACCCACCGACTTACTCGCCAACTTGATGAATGCCAGCCCATCGAGCAAGCTGGTTTTAGGACCGGATTTTCTACCATAGACCACATTCACACTGTGAAACAGTTGATGGAAAAGTGTGAAAAGTACAACCGACCTTTGTTTTTCACTTTCGTGGACTATGAAAAAGCCTTCGATAGCGTTGACCATTGGGCTGTTTTTCACTCAATCCATCGCTGCCGCATAGATGCACGATACGTTAACATCCTCCGCAATCTGTACGAATCAGCGTCGATGCAAGTACGGTTACATGCTCTTACAGATCGCATTGTGATTAAAAGAGGTGTACGCCAAGGGGACACCATTTCTCCCAAGCTATTTACAGCTGTCTTGGAGGACGTCTTGAAGCTTCTCGACTGGGAGAATAGAGGCGTCTCAATAAATGGTGTTAACTTATCCCATCTTCGTTTTGCCGATGACCTGAGTCTTATTAGTGAAACCGAGTCTGATCTCCGAACGATGTTAGAAGACCTTCACCATGTCTCTCTTGGAGTGGGCCTTAAGATGAACATGTCCAAAACTAAGGTGATGACCAACGCTTCTGGAGATTCACAACCAATTATCCAGATTGGTGGTGAAAAGTTAGAAGTAGTGGAACAATGCACTTACCTTGGACACTGTTTGTCCTTTGGCAGAGAGCATAAACACAAGGAGATCAAAAGACGAATCCAACTCGGATGGGCGGCATTTAGCAAACTAAGCGATATTTTTAAAGACCGTAAAATGCCTCAATGCTTGAAGACACGACTTTACAACCAATGTGTTCTGCCCACAATGACGTATGCTGCCGAAACATGGACGCTCACCAAGGAAACCATCGAAAAGATGAGAGTCGCACAAAGAGCAATAGAACGGTCCATGTTAGGCATTACGTTACGCGGCAGGGTTCGTAATACTGAGATCCGAAAACGTACGAAGGTGGAAGACGTCGGGTCTCGTATTACGAAACTCAAGTGGCGATGGGCTGGACACTTGGCGAGACGTACTGGCGGCAGATGGAGCAAAGCAATAACTGAATGGTACCCACGGCTAGGTAAGCGAAGTGTAGGAAGACCTGTGCAACGGTGGCTGGATGATGTAAGAAAGTTAGAAGGAAACATCTGGGCAAGAACAGCGCAAGACAGGGAGTATTGGCGTAAGAGGGCGGAGGCCTATGCCCTGCAGTGGGTCCCATTAGGCTGATGATGATGATGATGAAATATATAGTACCTACTTAACCAATCAAAGCTAAGTTTTTTTTATTTGAAGTTTCTGTACAGAATTTGTTAAATACCGAAATAATTCAAGACATTCATTCAGTCTTTTAAAATCTAAGTAAGTTAATACTAAATTTTGATGTTATAGTTTATTTGTTGTTATAGTTATCTAGTACTAGCGACACAAGCGTTTGCATAGTGCCGGGCTAGATGGCGCTGTGTGATGTTCTTTAGTTTTAATCATAAAACAAAAGAACATCACACTTCCATCGGCCATCTTGCATGACTTTGCATATTTTATACGACAATCCCTCAAAAAGGGCTGCACCCTTTCTTTCAGCGGGATTATTCTTAGTTGTGTATGCGAGATTTAGGTAGCAATAAGAAAGATGCATAGGTGGGCTTAGAAGGGTAGGAGTGGCAAATTGTCTCGGCTGGCAACCCCTCAGGATTTTATTACATTCGTTAATGTATAAAAGATTAATGTACCGTAAATCTGGTTAGATTTTGGTGGTGAAATTAGGGAAATATTGCCTGAACAAACTATCTAATTCCTACTATGCATTGCATACAAACAAAAAATTGAAACTAAATATAAATAAAAATCTACTTATAAGTGTAAATGGCGTAAATTTAAAGCTTACAATGCAATGTAATGTAACATTTTTACTGTCACAGAAACAAATGAAAATGTAAAGAATTCATATCACTACATTTATTTAACAACAAAAGAAGCACAAAACAAAACTGTTCCAAATTAAAAATGTGCGAATTAAATTCGGCTAGTCAATAATTTATTTCGAAATCGAATAAGGGTTCCAATTTTTTAATTCTTCTCGAGGGGTTGTACCTGTGCCGTGTGGCCATCTATCCCCTCCCTACTTGACGTGTGTTCGATCCCAAAATGCGCGCCATTACTGTTGTCGTGTCGCTTGTCTATTATTCGGTTGGTAGGACTGGCATTCCTTTTTTTGAATTACGGACGACTTGACAAATTAGAATAGGGTGAGTGATGACGTTTTATTTTGAGCTGATAAATTCATAATGGTGGGCAGAGATAACGCAAAACATTATCTAATGAATAGTTATTTTGAAAATAATAATAATTCACAAACAAAAATGAATGATTTGACGAGTAAAATAAAAGTAAAACGTATTTATGAATTCAATTTTCATGAAGAATATATGTTATTTTCCCAAACCAAAGTTTAAGAGGCATTTTAAAATATTTACAACGGTCACCTTGCAAACAAATTAAGCGTATTTTCAATCAAATTACTCAGGCACTGTAAACACAATTTCGTAACCAAACAATATTAATATTATAAGAGAAGTAGGATTTTTTCGCATCGTTCCACCCCTTAACCGGGTCATTTATCAGGATTTTGGACGGCACAAGCTAAAATTTTGGACGCTTTAAGCTGGGCGTAAATTTCACAAAACATGACATCTCGGAAAAAACGACGGGAAGTTTTATTTTAAATATTTCAACCCTACACAATTTATTCAGATCATAAATCATAGAATAAACGCCAAGACAACGACAAAATCAGTTTTAGCTACGAGTAACTTGTGCAAAATGACATGCCAACATCTGAAACAGAAGACTGTCTTTCGATTCTATTTTCAAAACAATCAAAATTAAACGTAGAATAATTCGCATAACAATGCTTCGCGTGAAACAAAATAGGTACGAAGTTCCAAACATAAATGTGTCATGAGCTCATTACAGATTCCAAATTCAAATTAGTCTGCGTGTATTTCAATAAATTTGAAAAAGAAAAGCATTTTACATAACGGTGAAAAACCGGCAGCGGCCATGTTCATTATTCAGCATGCATTATTCAAACTTTATTCTAACGTAGTCACATAGGGCCGGTCGTAAATCCCCATATCTCTTACGGGGCCCAATTACATACAAGTTTTTACTTTTAAAAAGCTAGCCGTTAGTTGGCGCATGCGTCGTTTGTCGCCATATTGAACTTTAACACTACGCAATATATTAATCTTATTTTTAGACTTAATGGGAGCTACGTGCTCAGACCGTCTTTCTTTTTCTCACTATGTATTTATTTATGGAACAGTTTGTAATGCGCTGCCATTAGCTTGCTATTCGAACACGGCTACCACGATTTGCTAAAAATAATATATAAAACATCATGAGAAAGAGTTTTCATCACTTCCCTTTGGAGACCAAGAAAGAAAGCAGAAGCTGAAAGCAATATCTATTCCGTAATGTTTTCTGTATCATTGTAGTCCCCTTATAGTATGCTTTTGGACAATGCATCGTATAGTAATTGACAGTGTCAATTATATTGCTTTACTACAACCGTTTATTTTGACTGTAGTTACGGTAGAAAATTGATGATGAATGTAACTTGAAATACAAAGCAAAACAAATGCAAATAAGTTTATCTAGATATCTACATTACAAGCGAATTTATTTGTCAGAAATAAAATCCAATAACAAACATACAACCTACTCACAAATAAATTAAAAACTCATACGCAACACTGGCAGCAAAAAAATCTGGCAAATATTGCGCTGTGAAAAAGAAAAAAAAATACATTTTTAATCCGCGTAAAGTTTTGTAGGTTGGTACTGTGGCATAAATCCGCCTCGTCGGCTTCGATGCCAAGGAAATAAGATGAGATAGAGATGCCAACACCGTGCGTTCTGTATAAATTCACTATGTTTACTGAATATATGAATTATTTAAGAGTTACGGAAAACAAGAAACTTTTAGGCAGCTACAAACTCTCACGACACATGACAGACTTAACAACGCAATATAAAATACAATTTCATTGTCACTTCAAAATGTTTTTCAGTTCGTTAGATAATAAATTAGTATTTTTTTATCTTAGCAAGTATACTTCATTGCTGCTATCATGACCTCTAACATTAGAATTTATTACCTAACTAGCTGTGCCTGTGACTTCGTCCGCGTGAACTAGTTATTTTGGGCATTAATTCCTTGAATTTTGAACCGTTTTCGCAGCGAACGCAACGGGAGCCCTCAAAGATGAATAATTTTCCCCGTTTTTTCCACATTTTCCATTGTTTCTTCGCTTCTATTAGTTGCAGCTTGATGTTATATAGCCTAAAGCATTCCTCGATAAATGATCTATTCAACACAAAAATAATTTTTCAGTCGTTCCTGAGATTAGCGCGTTCAAACAAACAAACAAACAAACTCTGCAGCTTTATAATATTAGTATAGATTTAAAGTAACGTAACTCACGAAAAAAAACAATCATGAAAACCTTCAAAGCAAACCTCTTTGCATAGAACAAACCTCCTTGCACCTAACCTAATAGAGACAAAACATTACACCTCCCCGGCTCACCGTCTGCTTATGGCCAGGTTGGCAGCATTGACTCAGTATCACTTGTATTGAAATCTCATATTTCAGCGCAGTTACATGTCCTTACTCAGTTGCACACACTCCGTAAATCTCGCTATGATTTGTAATAAAACTCCTAGACGCCGCCGCAAGAGGTCTTCTTTATAGAAAATACTTTATTTATGAACTGACTACGGGTTTGAAGTTACAGGAACAATTTGTAGACACGAAAGAGTTGAAATCTATCGCTTTATTAAGGTTATTAATTCATCTTTACTGCTCTGTTAGCTTAGTTGGTAGTGGCTCTGCCTTCTAATCTAGGGGTTCGGGTTCGATTCCCGCATGTTACAAGTAATTATGAATATTAAAAATGTGTTATTACTTGTGTTGAGTGTGGTTGTTTGTATGTATAATAAGTATGTATTTACAAAAGAAAAGTATATATTATATCCGTTATCTACCCATGATATAAGCGTAAAGTTAGTATGGGGCTAGATGGCGCTGTGTGATATGTCCTGAAATATTTATTTATATTTATTTATTTATTTATCTTAATAGATATGAAGTGGTTAGTGTGTTAATTGGAAAAGTAGATTTAGTAGTAATAATAATTATGTAGGTACGTACACTTAATATTTCAGAACCAATTACGTGATATTGGCAATATCCTATCAGTCTATTACTCAGATAAATTTATCATGAAAAAATATGATAGCGAGAAAAAAAATATCACAAAGTGCTACTCACTCATATCATAAATAATTTATTATGATTTATTCAGTGTATCCTAACGTTTAATATCTTGAACGTCAACAAATTTCACGCCTCCCCTTATAACAAAGGCGTAAGAAAACTATTTTTCCCAGCGAAAGATTAGATGAGATGTCCTATTAAGTACCTCCTATCACGAGATCTCACAATAAACTATTTTTCACGTATTATTTATTAGGGTACTCCTTTCACACTTTCTTTTTTTCCTATTACTTGGAAAAATAACAGGTCGTGACCATACATCAACGTCCACGGTCCTCGTTACCAAAATCACGTTTATCATAGATCACATTTGTCTAAGGTTTTAGTTTTTTGATTTGATCAAATGCCCTAACAGCCTAACCTACTCACTCGATAATAAACTCTCGTTTCAGGAAGTAAAAGGTCGGTTTGCCTTGAAGTGTCGTGGAGATGGAAGTTCTCGTTTTATACAGGGTGTAAGAGAGAAGAGTCGCAAGCCACACACGACGAATTACGAGCGAAGCCGGGACGCGGGTTGAGTTATGTGACCGCGATATATAATATTTATGATATATGTATTGTATTTGGTAAAATCTAGTCAAGTTTCGGAGGTAAGTTCTGTTGTGCCACAACTTGGGAAGCGGAAACGTTGCAACAACAAGTGTTATTTATGGCGGGATAGATGGAACTGTTTCCACTAAATTCGGTACAGATGCTGAGTAAAGTTAGAGAGGTAAATAGAAATGTTCATAAGGAAGCAATACAGTTTTATTGTATTATTATGTAGTTTCATTAAAATTCAAATGAAGATACGTCAATCTTTAACATTCAAGTCAGTGTATCAGAACTCAAGAGATCAAAAGCACTAACAACCCAATCTCTATTATTAAAAACTTTTATCACAATCCACTGGTACGCCGCAAGATGGCGCTGCAACGCGATTTGTCAAAAAGAAAACAAACTAGCTAGAAATAGTCGGAATTGACAAGTTTAGTGCTCGCCTACATCGCTGGTACGGTCCAGATTATTTTGGTATTTCATTAAATTTATTCTTGAAAAATACATAGTCTAAACCATGGTTGGTAGTGTAGAGAAGAAAGAATTTTGAGCTTTCAACGGCTGGGAATATGTTTTCAGGGGCACAAGAATATTTTTTATATTAGATGTAACGCGCACTTTCATAAGAGATTAGCCATGGAAACTAACTTAAGTGAAATTAACTAAAAATAATATCAATAAATGTAGTTATCTATTATATCAAAGAAACTTCTCGACTAATAGAAAGATCTAATATGTAAAATAGGTACCATTAATCAAGTATTTTAAAAATATTTTGTCAATACTCTCTTAAAATAAAGTAAAACTCATGAATATGCTCAAGCAGAAAATTAATTATGTATGCGTAAATGCGGCCATATTTTATGTATTAAGGCATGTTAATGATGTCGATTTTGGATTAATAAAAACTAATATTTAATCGTGAGTATCTAATTAAATTTATGTATGTGTTGGATGAGCATATTTTATCTGTTAAGACAATAAATATTAAAAGAACACAGAGGCGAAACACGTAACTAGTTTGTGTGGATATTTGTCTAAGCAGAACCGTTGGCAACAGAGGGAAAACTTTTAGGCTGGTACAAACGTGCGACTCGTACTATGCGACATATTGATATAAGTAATAATTTCTATAAGTTAACAAAGTTTTCAGCAAATGAGTAGGCCACCATAGTATACAAGTTAATGATACTTTTGTGTAGATTTATGTAGTATATTTTATTTTTGTATACGTTTAGCTTTTTTAAAGTATTTGTGGTTTAAACCTATTAGTTTTTAATTAAATTCCCATGTAACTTTATATTAAACTTGTTTATTGACTTCGACAGCGAAAATTGTTGTAATGTATTTCAAAAACTGTGACTCATTTCATTATTATCTTTTCAAGTGTTTGTGTTTTTTTGTATTTAATATTGATATACATATGTATGTACGCCAGCAATAGGGAATTCCTCTAGTGTTGTCCAAACTAGGTTGTCTGGAAGAGATTACTTCAGTGTTAAGGTCGCTAATGGTTACCTCTTTATGTAAATTGTATTCGTTATTTTGGTTTACACTAAAGTATATTTGATTTCATTTGTTTTAGATATCAAATGTTATCCGCGACAATTCGCAAGTGTGTGACCTTCCATCCAGGGGTGCGCAACTTATCCGAGGAAGAGCGCAACAAGAATAATACAAAATGTTTTTCATTTTCTTTATGTCACCCCTGGCAGTCGTAAAGGCATTAAGCGTGACCAAACTTTTGTTTGATACGAGAGGTATAAGTATGAACTAGAAGATATAAGTACGTAGGATACACTTGTAGTTTTGCAAATGTTTGATTGTTAGTTTATTTGTCTTTTAGATCTTTTTTGACGTCTCAATTGAGTGTGGAGCCTTTATGCTATTTACTAACAAAAGAAATGAAATAAATTATATATCCATTTTGAACGTTTTCGTGGCTCGGATGACACGTCAAATTGTACGTCCCGTGTTTGTCTAGTACGACAGTCGTTAAGCCATGTCTGAGGCCTTAAGGCGGCTTGATAAAGTCTCGACACCAGAGAGAGAAAGAAAAACAAAAGAAAGTCAATTTTTAGACTATCAAGTCACCTGAAATAGTCTTACAAGTAATACTGTAGTCGAAAGTGTATCTTGTTTATAAGTATCCGATGGATTGGTTATAAACTAGGTCTTAAATGATAGTACCGGAACACACTGTCAGATGCTTGGCGATAGATTCTCGTAGACTTGGATTTTTTGAGTAAGTCAAACATAGGGTTCTGACGGATAGATAAAACAGAGACTTTTGGCTTAAAAGGAGGCTTATGTTCAGCAGCGGACTCTAATGAGTGATGATGATCAGTGTTCCAAAGGGATATTTTTATTTACTTTTTATCCTGAAAAGCAAGGAATGTCGCAGTCAGCAACTAGTGTACAATAGTGTTTGTTGTAGTGTTACAATGTTTTAAGAGACCGGCTAGACTGCATACAGGTATCAAGTCGTAAAGAAGTGGAAAGTTGTTGTTCATTTTAATAATGTTTTGTCAAACAGCGTAGTGTACTTGCAAGTAACATTTTATTTACTTAGACACTTCTCAATATTGTTTTATACGAAAATAATATAAAGAAATAAAGGATGGAATTTTATCTAATTAAACTACTCTAGAAAATGATAATAGAGTAATGAAATGACTTCGATTATTTTAGATAAATTATTATGTCAAACAAAAAATATTTGAATGCCTCTCTAAACCTAATAGCAACTGGTAATAATGGTATTCAAATTTTGTACTGCTCATTTCACTATCTCATGCTCATTTAGGTACATATCCAGAGAGCTAACAAACCATACACTGTTGCATCACATTCGAGGCTCATTAGCCACAACCCTCACCGTATTAACAAACCTTCCCATGCATGTAACAGAATATGACAGCCGTGAAATTACGTACCGAAATCACGTGCAAACTTCACAAAATCACGTAAACACTTTAACGCGAAATTAACAGCCCCAATTACTTACAACTACCCGCTCGGTGCACCGGGGAAGTACTAAACTGAGTACCTACCTGTGGCTCTTTCCTAATAGCCTGGTAATAATATTTTATGGCCGTTTACCTTTGTAAACACGGATAAAAAGCCAGTACGCGACCTTACGGTGAAAAAAAGTAGTCGACAATTGCGTTAACGGCGTTTCCTTCGAAAACAGAACAAAAGCGCTTTGTTCGATCGTTTTTGAAAATTTGTCGCGCTGCGTTTTAATTTTGAACTAAACTTTTTACGTTTTTGCTCTTTTGTTCCACACAAACTTTTTAGAATCTTACCGGTCAGTTGCAAAAAGTTTGTGTTTTGTAGTTCTTTTAATTGTTACGAAGAAAGCATGATGGAGGTATCGTTCAAGAAATCCGCGGGAGGGATGTGCCAAAAAGAGATAAAGTAGTTTTATTGATCTACACGGACGTTCGGGACCGAGTGTGAGTTGAATGGAACGAAGATAACTTGCCGCCCCAAGTTTTTTTGTCCCACTTTCTCTGGTGCAGATTTTTGTATCGCCGTCCTTGTCGGCCACGTGACCTAAGCAGGGTGTAACTCACCCTCGCGGCCATAACTTACTCATAGCGATAGGCGGTACTGTCGTGAATAGCGCGCTTTTATTTTTTTCCTTGAGTTTTTTTTAATAGTAACCAACATCCAAGCTTAATTTTGATAGGCTATTCAATTTCATTATTATTAAATTTATATTTTTTTACTTTCATCGTGCGAACAGCCAAACTGTGGAACTCCTTGCCCGAATTTCAATTCCCCTTGAACTATAATTTGTCGGTCTTCAAGTCGAGAGTAAACCGGTTTCTTCTAGACAAGCGCGCTAGATCGTAGATTATTACGTTGCTTAACATCAGGCAACTTGTAGTCAAGCGCGAGCCTATTTCATGTATAAAAAATAACAATAAATAAACTAATAAATTGATATATGAAATTGTTACTACAGCAAGGTAGGTATTTAATTTTTTAAATTTCTTAATACACAAGTGTTATAACAATGTTATGTTTTCAGAAAACCAACCCTTCCCGGAAAAATCCTTAACCTTATTCAAAATTTTATCAGATCAACACATAAAAATGTTTTTCTTTTTGAAAACCAGAATCTGTTTTTATCAGTATGATGTTTCAGAGAAATGAAAACCTGCAGATACTACGGTAAAAAAACATGTAGTAGGTACAAAAATAAATAACCAAATGAAAAATATTTTTTACCCCGCCTTTTTCCAGTAACTGACTAACTTTTATTCATGTATTACGATGCGATCAATTTAAATTTAATTTTGTGTCTATATGCGTTTTATTCATAAATCTGTTATGTATTTTTTATTGCAAACTTATTTTATTACCTAACTAAAATTACTTATCAAACACTAAATTAACAAAAACGACACCTAAAATATAACAAACCTACGAGGAAATAACATTTTTTCTTTTGTTATTCGTATTTTTGTTTTTCTTTTTATTCTCGGCCGTTCATCCCAAATGTGCATCCATAAATAAAGACTCGCCTTCTCTGAGACTTGATTTATTTTTTGTCTTGCTTCTACTCAATTATTTTAATGTGTTTTGTCTCTCTTCTGCTTGCTTTATTAACTAATACCCTTGGGTGATGGTATTTTGATAGCAAAGGTTGTTATAAGATTGGATGGTTTGTAAGTATATTATGCAACAATAAAATAGTTATTTTATCATATAACTTATGCCTGTATTTAAAAATAAACGCTTGAGGCCATATTTTTGGCTTAAATAACGCTTTAATATCTTTTTCTGAAAATATCATTTTATTTAGTGTTGTATCTATTATAATAACAACCGAAGATCTCTAACCATAGGTAGGTATATAAAAACTACTAATAAAATTTTATAAATAAAAAAATATTTAGCTATCCGAACTCTACTCACTTACTCAAATCGTTGACAGAAGTATATTACATCAACAACCATAATCCGTTAACCTCTTACAACCCGCACAAAAAATGTTTACAAAATAAAATCAATTAACCGGCAGTAAAGTTAAGTCGGAACAATCACGGGCGAGTGTTACCGCGATCGTAAAAGTCAAAGTTAACTATGACGATGATCGTAAAAATGTCGTTAAACAAACAATTAGCGGGCGGTTACTTTACAACACTATCTGAGATCATTTTTGTTGCTGAGAAGCGGTAAGGACGGGTTTTAAAATAAAATACTAAGTAATTTAATTTCGACTTTTATTTAAATTAATAAATTTTCACTTCTTTTTTAAGATTATGACGATGATTTACTGATGCAAAATTATTATTATCTAACTGAGAGTATTTAAAGAAAAACAATATATATAAATGTCATAATTTTTATAACTGATATTCTTAGTAATAAGTTGGAAAAATTTATTTATGGTTTGTCAGCTAGAAAGTGTGTTCAAATTCAAGTGGCGCCATCTCTTGTGGAGTAGTGGTACTGGATCGATACCATTATTTTTATCAATCCTTGAAAATAGTAAACATTAGTATTATGAGGTATTTTTACTCTATTATACATAGCATTTCTATAACAGTTCATTCTATTCATGCAGAATTTTTAATGAATAGATAATAATCTATAATGTAAGCAGGTTTGGAAAGAAAATTGTGAATCCGAAACGTTAACCGCGGTTTCCGATCACCGGCGCTCACTGCTAAGAATACCAAATTAGGGCCATTAGAGTTCTATTAACGTTCACATGTACCAATCTATCAATCTTTTCCTAAATTGCGTCCAATAAATCTATTAGGGCAATAAAAAACCGTCAGCTAGCCACATTAGCACATCGGCACGGCAGACACACCGACGCCCATTCAAATGAATCTTTATAGTCTCATAAACCACCACTTGCGGTAATAAAGTGATTTATCCCCATCAAACCAGCTGATCGCCGTGATTGCGCACAATACGACCAAACTCATAATTTTACAGCCAATTTACAAACAATAAAAGTCGTTTTCTTGTCTTACACGCCCATTCGCCCTCCGATATCTCCATATTCGACGGTCCCGGCCGTAACTCGTAACTTTTATAACCCAATAAAACCATAACCTCCGAATCCCGAGCGCTTCAAGTTGGCGGGAAAAGGCGGGACACAACTCAAAACAGCCTGTAGAGGGCGCGTGCTCAAACTGTTACTGGCAGCGCCATCTGTGTGAGAACGTGAGAAGCTTTTTATGAGTCGTTTGAGGTCGGCCGTCAGAGTCGACACATCGTAAACTTGATGCTTTATGGCTTCGTTTGATGACGCTAGTGTTGCGTTGCAGTGTATTGCGGTCTGTGACGTCAAACTTGCTGCGTTTGTACTGGTCTGTACTACAAACTACAATACACTGTTTATGAACATAATATCTCATACCATTGAGTTATTGGGTAATTTATTCAATCAATAAGTAGTAATGAATCATTTTATCAACAAATTGCATTCGATATTATCAGATTTTAGGACAAATGCAATGAACATTGCCCGTATGAAACTCAAACCGTCTATTTGATAAATTGGACAGAAAACTCGCAAAAGGAAAATTAAATAAACTCAAACAACAAAAATGAGGATTCTCCGAGTGTATTGTCGTGTTATATGAAGTGCCTCGCAATATACGAACCGTAAATTGCATCGTAAACATTCACTGAACGCCCGCCCGAGCAGTGAGCTGAGTTTCTACTTTTTGCCGCAGCTACAGTGGCGCTCTAGACAGTTTATGGCTCAGCGCCATCTGTCAACACACGGCCGTACTAGCTTGTATCTTAGCTAAGTTACGCGTGTATTTTGTTGCTGTATGATATACGAATATTACGATTGCAATTTAATATTTTTTGTTATTGTTTGCAATACCAAACAAAAGATGAAAAATTGCAGTTACAACTTTTAAGAAATATTTATACCTTGTTCACAAAGGATAAATTGGGCACCTGGTAATAAAATGTTTAATCAAATAATTTTCCTACAAATGAATAATGGATAGACGAGACACCTAGATGGCGCCACTAATTTTTCAGTCTTCAAATTGTGTCTCCTTGAAATACTACAACAGTGCTTACGTTCAATTTATTTCTCGATATATTTAATTTTTATTATAATTTATTTTTACTCGTACACCCGATGAGATAAGATAAAAAATAACTTTAAATGTTTCCTAACACTTTCGTAACATATGAATTTCTCCTAAAATTATGTATGACTATCGAATTTTCGTCTTATTTAGTCAGTTAGTGTCACGACCAAAATCTTATGGTGATATTTAAACTTTATTTACTTTAATGCAAACTGAAATAAAGCAGAGAATACAGAAGTTTCATTCCAATAAATTCTAATTGCAATAGGAAACTGATAAATTTCTAGTTTTGAATTGATAATTGCGATAAGATAGAGTAAGACCTTGGTGGTAACCATTTTTATTGTCCAATTAAATATCTACTAGATATAAGACTATTCTGAAAGGGTATAATTTTAATTTATTGGAGTCCAATCGGTAGGTAATAAACTAACCTATGGAACAGTCATACCTACCTATGATCTTAGTCGAAGATACTTTTTAGATATATGCATTTATATCAGTTTTTTTACAGTACATAAGTACCTTATACTAGGTATATATTTATTGCACTTACTGTTCAATAAAAATCAATACAAATAAATAAGTGCCTTCTTTCTTTTATGCATGTTCATCTAATAGTAGGTACATTAATCGGTTTAAAGCTTAGTTTATATTATTTCAAGCCAATACTAAACAAACAGCATCTACAACAAAACAAAAAGAAATAACGCCCATTTCTCATTCCAAACATTAATATTAGAAACGTTCACGAAATCCTTTTTCTCGGAATCCTTCCGCGACCCAGTTTAATCAAACCGAAACAATACCGCGGAAGAGGGAATTTTGGAGAGCAATAAAGTACTTCAGATAGAGATAAATTAGGCTATCTCTAGAGACGAATGGGAAGGAAAAAGTTGAGGGTTGAGCGTTAACCCTTCGGATACAGACTCGATCGAAGGGGCTGTGTACTGTATATAGAAGTAAGGTTTATTTACTTACGTGTATTATTAAGAACTAGCTGTGCGCGCGACTTCGTCCGCTTGGAATAGTTATTTTGGGCATCGTAGGTATTTATTTTTGCAAACTACCTCTTCAGCTTTATAAATTATAGCTGTTAACCACGACTTGACCCGTTTTTGCAGCTTACGCAACGGAAACCCTCAAAGATGAATAATTTTACCCGTTTTTTCGAAATTTTCCTTTGTTTCTTTGCTCCTGTTTAGTTGCAGCCTGATGTTATATAGCCTAAAGCCTTCCTCGATAAATGGTCTATTCAACACAAAAATATTTTTTCAATTCGCACCAGTAGTTCCTGAGATTAGCGCGTTCAAACAAACAAACAAACTCTTCAGCTTTATAATATTCGTATAGATATTGAGTGAAAATGTGTTTGTTACATTGTAAGTATGTTTTTTTCTTATTTCGCGTCAGATAGGAGAGAGACAATCTCGCGTGTAGTACAAAAAAAGAATACCTAAAGATATAGTAGGTATATGTCATTTGAAGATTTAAAAACATACATATGGTAAACAAAACCTTTTTTTCTGTGTGTGTGAAGCAACCTAAATCTACACCCGCTCAAACAACACTGTGGTCTGTCATACGCATTCTAGATGGATAAAATAATGATACAACCTTATATGATTTATTCAAATAAAATTAATATGCAAGTCTCTATAACTACATTTTAGAATTGAGATAACAGGTTTTATTGCTCAATCACAGACACTTTAAAACATTAATCAAGAAGTAGTTAAAACACGTGTTAATTAAAGGAACTAGTTTCAATAACTTCATTTTGGTATCTCGAATAAAATATTCAAATATTCCGATTACATTTACAAAACTATGTCCCAAAGAATTAATGTCACCGGACCTTAGAATATATGTGACAATATTAATTAAACAAAATAACTGTGCATATCCCTTTTCCAATATTTATAAAGATATAAAACCATCGAAAAAAGACCTTCGAGCTCCATTTTGATGCATATAGGAAAGGCTTGTAAGATTTCTGGGGCAGCTCTTATAAAGATGGTTCTTAAAGGATGCTACTATTGGACAAACTTATCAACTTACGTATCAGATTACATAAGTGAAATGGTTTTGTTTTTATCTTATACGAAAAGATAAGATTATTGTGTTTGTGCAAGAAATAATTGAGAATTTTCGTAATTGAGTGACTATTTTGAAATACATAGATAAACTAACCTACGTACGCTATTATAAGGTTAGATTTTGGGCAAGTTTTTTTTACATTAGGCTTACGTTTGACTATAATAGCCTGCCTGATGTTAAGCACCATTATAGTCTAAGATATAGCACGCTTGCCTAGAAGAAACCTATATACTCTAGATTTGAAGACCCCTGGGTTATAATTAGTTTCTGCTTTCTGTTATATTTTTTCGCCGATTTTATACAAACATAAAAGTACAAATACACTATTTCTATTTTAACGTTCAGTGTTTATGTATCCTGTAAAAAATATCGATGATCAGTGGTTAATATATAAAAAAACCAGATACCCAATATCGAGTATGATGGACATTTAGTAGCACCCTTTCAAGGGAGGCACCAACTCAACCAAATAATTGCTATTCTATTCACGCCGGGAGTAGGATTTATATCCGGAATTATTTCCTTGTTGTTTTATTTGGGGATTTGTCACTCACCCCCGCTTTTATAATTACCATTCGTATCTAATTTCTAACTTTAATGTATATTTATAATTAGTTTAATTGGGGTAAACGTATCTTGTTACTCTAAGAATCCTAAGTATTTATATACGAAATTTATGCGTCTCTTAATATATATGTCGGCGTGTTTGATTCGAAGAGTGTTTAAGTTGTTGTTAATGTTTGATTCGGAGAGTAGGCGAGTTGGTTTCAATGTCACTGTCAGCTGTCACAATGTTCGAAATATGTTATAATGTTTATGTCACTGTCAATAACGGCTGACATTGACTTGAGACTAACTTCGGAGCCCTGCTCTGACGCAACAACCAGCGCTAGTGCCGTGCGAGAGACCGGCATTCTTACTTGGGACGGCAATCGGTTCGCATCGCGTTGTGGCGTTACGTGTTGGTTGGAGTGTCGACCGAATTAGTGTAATTAGATATCAGACAATCTTCCTACAGTTGTATTTCATAGTTTAACCTCCAACAAATTGTAATATACCATCAATAAGTTGAAGTGCTACGTTTTATTTCTCCATGCCCAAATACCCATGCCCAGCCGGTAGAATTACTATTATGGATAATGAAGATGCTCCGCCGTCTCCACATCAGAAGTGGGATGATGGCAAAATGGAGAAATAATTGATCGCCGAGAAACACAATGAGAGCCATGCATGTTCTGCCTACGTGAAAATCAGACCCACGAACATTATCAATTCTTCGTGTCAATGAACAAAAACGTGTGAAAGATAAAAAGCAGTTGGGATTTGTGTTTTACTGAAACTTATCAATGCGGCAACTATAATCCGAGAGAAGACCATAAAGCGATTTCATAATTGCGTTGAAATTTACGAATACGTGTGCTGTGAATTGAAAGACAAGATTTGCTGTTCGGATTTGGTAGGAATTTTATATCTTCTAATTGGAAATGTCGTACCTACAAGAAAGACTACGAAAGAAACGACAAAAAATATTGACAAGCAAGAAGATTACAAGATATGGACCGCATCATGAGGGAGTACAAGAGCAGCGCCTGCAGCAGACTCATGCCACGTGGCAGTGACGCGCGATGCCGCTGCAGTGGCGTGCGCTCCGGGCGGCACATGGAGCAGCGGTGGTGGCATGCGGTCGAGCTGCCGCGGCCCATGGAGCAGCAGTGGTGGCATGCAGCCGGGCGGCCACGGCACATGGAGCAGCAGTGGTGTCACGCGGCCGGGCGGCCACGGCACATGAAGCAGCAGTGGTAGCACGCGGCCGGGCGAGCGCAGCCAGGGTCGAGTGGTGACTAAGTGCAGCGTGCAACTCCATCGGATATCAAAGGTGATATTGTTTAAATTCATTACGTTTCTGGTGTTGAATGCTCTTTTGTCGAAGTAAGATTTGCTTGCAATTTGTTATAAATGATTAAAAGGCGTTATTGAGAAGAACCATACCGGTTAATACGAGCATACAGCACTATAAATGTTGCGTAACGATTAAGTAATGGTTTTTTTTGTAGAAAATTTATTGTCAATCTGCTGATAACTTTTAATGCGTAGCTATTTCATGATTGTACAGTGCTAAATAAGTGTGAGTTCATTTTATGCCACATAAGAGGTCAGCTGTGCACTGTGATATTTAATTGAAATTCAAGATTCAATCAAAATTAACATTGTCATAGTTTTAACTTAGTAGTCTTGTCCTATTTTACGCAAGATATTTCAGTGAAATCAAGTCTTGACAGGATTCGTTGAGATTTTTCTGTTAACAGTCCAGCTTTTCTGGGAGTCGTGTCCGTTAGAGATTGAATTTCAAGATATATACTGTGCAAATAAAATGAAACTGAATCTGAAATCATCCCTGTTTAAATGGCCCATATTAGATGCCTCAGTACTGGCGCGTATCCGTTTCTGTTTTCAGGATGCTGTTGTCACTCCTCGCACCCAGCCAGTAGCAAGTGGTGCCGCCTTCTTGCTGATCAGCACCGCCAGAGCAGGGATGCTGTCGGCGTGGTTTGGAGCGTACATAGTCTGCCCGAGACACTTTGACCATACTCCCGGTGAGCTCGTTTCCTTTTGGTTACTCATTAGTGAATAGTAAAACAGTCAATCAATTTCTGGGTACTGCGAAAGGATTAGAATAGAAGGCATAGTAATACAGCACAGGTACCCACGTTTTGAAAAGATAGATAGTTAAAATCAGATTCATAAAGATGTTCACGAAAATCTGGGCATAGTGCCTAGGGGTCTTGACGGCTTAATAGAAGTAGGTAGATACCTTTTGATTAATTATGTTGACGATGAGGAGGAGGAGGCCGAGACGGCGGGTCAAAGTTAAAGTAATGAAGAGGTTTCATCAGACGATGATACGATTTGGTTGCTAGTTCGCACACAATGAGCGCCACCTCGGCGACCCTCTCAGCATTGGGAAGTGAATTAGAGATTTAATTTTGAGATGTGACTTTGTTACGTATCATTCAACACCATTGCTTAAGAGTTAGTTGGTTTCACGTCAGATGATATAACGTCACGTCGTATGAGATGCCGACGGGTAGAAGCTAGAGATTTGGCGATATTTGCATGATGTCAAATATTGTCGTAGAGAGGTGCTCCGACTGCAGGGCTGTCCGGTGCTCCCTTGTCGTTACCTGAGAGTGGCGATCTTGGTGGTGGGGGCACCCTGCAGTGGCATATTTGCATGAGGTCAAATAATGTCGTGAAGTGGAGCTGCAACTGCAGGGCTGTCCGTTGCTCTCTTGTCGTTACCTGTGAGTGGCGATCTTGGTGGTGGGGGCACCCTGCAGCGGTACGGTCATATTCGCACGAGGTCGAATAGTGAAGTTTTGTGTGATAATTAACTTAGTTGAAACAACATCTTGACGTGATCTCAATTTCTCGAAGCCAAATATTAGATACTGATAATATGTGCGTGTACTGAATTATATCTTTCGAAATTGTCAGGATAGACGAGCAAAATGACATTAGTGATCACAGCTGTGTCTTTTCTTTTATTCCAGGTCATCTGCTGCGAGAAAAATCGGATCGCACGAGGACGTGCGAATGTCAGTCTGGCCGTGTCGGCGTGTTTGATTCGAAGAGTGTTTAAGTTGTTGTTAATGTTTGATTCGGAGAGTAGGCGAGTTGGTTTCAATGTCACTGTCAGCTGTCACAATGTTCGAAATATGTTATAATGTTTATGTCACTGTCAATAACGGCTGACATTGACTTGAGACTAACTTCGGAGCCCTGCTCTGACGCAACAACCAGCGCTAGTGCCGTGCGAGAGACCGGCATTCTTACTTGGGACGGCAATCGGTTCGCATCGCGTTGTGGCGTTACGTGTTGGTTGGAGTGTCGACCGAATTAGTGTAATTAGATATCAGACAATCTTCCTACAGTTGTATTTCATAGTTTAACCTCCAACAAATTGTAATATACCATCAATAAGTTGAAGTGCTACGTTTTATTTCTCCATGCCCAAATACCCATGCCCAGCCGGTAGAATTACTATTATGGATAATGAAGATGCTCCGCCGTCTCCACATATATATAAAAGTGGCAAAAATGAAATAAAACATCAATAAACTAATAATGAAAAAAACACAATATTCATACCATTTATGAAATATATAGTTAATACCTGTTTACTTACTAAAAACGACCGTTTCTTTGAATAGCGAATTGAGCGACACACATAATTTCGCCTTGATAATATACGTTAGTTTTGGATTGTTTATAACTTATGTTATTACTAACTGTAGTTATAAGATCATGATGAACAGACATACAGTCAATTAAAAATCATTAAAAACGACCTCACAGCAAAGGTGAGCAAGTGCCGATAAAAGGGTCATATTGCGGCACATCATCCTTCATCGAGGTAAATAACTCCAATATGGCTGCCGTAATTTATTCATCAGAAAAAAAACTTGCAACAGAATTCAAAACAGGATCTCATCTCGACCCTCCAGACTCACCAATGACTGATTAATTAATCACTGGTGCACATATAAATGTACTATATAAGTATAACCGTAACTGACCAATCATAATCATTAACTCTGGAAGCAATTAGGTAAGTAGCGGTCTACCGAGGATACCGTTCAGGGTTGCCACTTAAACGAATCACTCGCTAGGGGCAACTACTTTGCATAATTTACGTAAACTAAAAATGACACCGATTCGAGTATTAATTTTTTTCATGATTTTATAAAGTATATGCTAATTTTAATATATAGCCTCGATACTCAACCAATCGTCAATGAGGAAGTTTGGAATAATATGGATTAAATTTAATTGGCATTCATCGTTTAATGACGTACATGAGAGGTGCCAAATATATACTCGTATGCAATGAGGTTTTACTAATAGAGACGTTATACTCATTGAAAATCGCCCTAGCACGTGGCGAAGGAAAGTAAAAGAGATCAGAGATATATAAAACCCGGTTGTGAGAAAGGGATATGTAAACGTATGTTCACAGCTTCGAGGTGACTGAGCCGTCCAGGCTAATTCGCTTAGTTTGAGTTCGCCACACAGAACGGGGTATAACGCATCTACTTCAGTTTATATAGAATATCATTGCTCGTATGTGACAATATTGTGTTAAATTTACATTATGTTCTATTCAGAAAATTAAAAAAGTAACAATTTATTTATGACTGTTTATCAAAATTTTAATAGTAATCATCCACTTAAAAAGATATAAACTTCATCCAAACACACGACAATAAAACCAACAAGCCGCAATAAAGTCCATCAAACGCCAATAAACCGAGCACATAAACGTCAAACCGTATAGAGCCATCTAAGTTTACAACTCAACACATCACAAATTCATAATCTCACAAACACTTTACACCGGTCGTAAACTAATCAAATCATCAAATGAAAGTTGGTGGTGCTAATAATGAACTTTTATTGGTCAGTTTTACGACATCCCATAGAGATTGTAAAACGTGCCACCCGTGGTACCCGTGTTTGTAAGTGGCAGTTACGTACCTACTCGCTACCGCCCTCTTGGTGGCAATGTGAGAAGCGACTGTGATTGGCAACGAGGAAACAATAGGATATGCAGGTAATTTAGTGCAAGGTGCTTTATGTGATTCGGTGCGCTTATTTCTCATTTGAAATAAAAGCTACCGAAATTTTAGAGTAAATTCTTTTTTTGTGGGTCACACTGATCTTTTGCTCATGCTTTTTGCTTACCATCAGGCAAACTCTTTGATAAATGACTTGTCAAACTTGTTCTTATCAAAGGGCAAACTATAGTCTTGTTTTAGTTTAAAAAATATTATCTATGCTCGTAATTTAAGTAAATTCGTTATCAACCAAGTGTATTATATAACATACCTATTGCTTATGAGTTTTGAAATAAACAATATAAAATCGATGTTTTGAAGGAAAACTGATAACAATTTGTTTGTTAATTTCATATTAATGTCGAAAAAGTACACTTACTAATACGAGATTTAAATAAAATGTATATTACAAGGTTATTTTACAAAACATATTTGATGATTGAGTATAAACCTCGTTATACTAAAAAACTACATACTGAACCGCCTTGTTTATAAAATAATTGCCAGGTGCGATATAATAATGGTATAGTTTTTGTATACTAACCATTATATAATTAATGATGGTACATATTTAACGGGACGTGTGAAATTCCCATTCATTGTTTTCTGCTTATTTATTTACGACTGCATTTATATATGATTATTGTTTTGATATAGGCACAAAGACATAAATGTGTACATAATATGCAAAGAATACACATGGGATCATATTTATTTTATACATAAATTAAAGCTGAACTTACGAGTGACTGACTTTAGTTTTAATTTGCATTCAAACTTTTGGATATTAAGACAAAAAAAAGTTAGATGTATTATTTAATATTTCAAAGAAAATCCTGAATTAGCATTTATAATAAATCCTTCGTTCAATATTTTGTGAACAATAATCTGCTTGCCATTTTAATCATCACAACTTAAACCTGAACTACATTTTGTGACCTTCGACTACAATCTAAGTCACCACAGCTCTGAACTTCATCAGAACTATGGAAACGGCTATTTCCAAACACCCATCAAACACCATATACCATGGCCTTTAGACCCATACATCGAAGCTCTGGGCACAGAACAGATAATTTTACGCGAACATTATCGGCAGCAATTATAAAGCGGTGCTATATAGCTTCGGGTAGCAATAGTGGTTAGTTTATTGCTCCTAGTGTACTTGGCTTTATTGCTATATCCGACAACAGGGGTGTATTGAGGGACGAAATTAGTGGGGGAGATTGACCAGTAGGTAGATATTTTGAGGATATTTTACTTTGAGGATGTTGATAGTGTGTAGTGAATATGTATTTATCCTTTACCTAGTATTGCAGGAAAAATATTCCTATTAAAAATAATCAAATATTGGTTGAAATGTTTTTTTCCGGTTTTTTGTACGCGGTACTTAAGATTTTCCGAATAGCTAACACGGTTTATTGAAATTAATACTCATAAAAAAAAACTACAATAAATGTTATTAGGTATAAAGTATAGGTACAAACTTTTTTCAATCATTTTTAAATTATTACGATTCACCGTTCGTTTTATAAAATTAAATGATAAGATCTTCAATTTTTTTTTAATTATTGTTATTATAGCTCTTCATTAACCCCTCAATTCGTCCGTCCAGTTGACAATTAATAACTGTTGGCGAGCGAATAATTCGTTAAACTCGTAAATAGCGAATCGAATGTAAGGGTTAACTCGATTAACTGATAGTATTGGGTTAGTTTATATTGTGGTGGCGAGATTATAATCATGTGTGGTGGCATTAGTACAATCGATTATTTGTTATATATATATATGTAGAGTGGGCTTAAAATTTAATTTATGAATAAGCCTGTTTAGTTGCTATCCTTTTATTTAAAAAAAAGTTGTCAGTTTTTCTAATGCAATATATTATAAAATTGATATACATAATATGTAGGCTTTCTATACGAATTTAACAAAAAACAATGATTGATACGCGTTTTGAATTTTTAGTCTGTCTGTTCCTTTTTGTTAAACTGAGTTCCTGAAAAATATAAAGTCATGTTTCTCTGCTACATAGCTCATAAAATAAACCAGAAAGAAATCACATTACTCTGCTACATTTCATATTTTCATATATATTTTTATCATAGTACCTGCATACATGTATAATTAATTAAATACCTACATGATACATAATATCTAGATATTATTGACTGCTCCGTTAGCTTAGTTGGTAGTGACTCTGCCTTCTAATCTAGGGGTGCGGGTTCGATTCCCGCATAACACAGGTAATTATGAATATTAAAATTTGTAATTACTTGTGTTGAGTGTGGTCGTTTCTATGTATAATAAGTATGTATTTACAAAAGAAAAGTATATAAGTATTATATCCGTTATCTAGTATCCATGATACAAGCGTAAGCTTAGTATGGGGCTAGATAGCGCTGTGTGATATGTCCTGAAATATTATTATTATTATTATTATGTATCCTGTAGATACATTCTCCACGTAAAAGTAAGTCAAAGGGCAACCTCAAAGTCTTTACCTCCTTAGTTCCCTATCCGCCATGTTTGATTACCTTCACTAAACCTCCCATTTAAGTAACTAAGCAAGAAGCGATGTGAGTGGGAACTTAGAAAAGCAACTAGTATTTGTACTAGGTATTCTCCAGGTAATAGGTACATATATGAAGTTACACGGATTTTCACTTAAATGATGTATAGAAATTTTAAGATGATTTTGGTATGATTTAAAACTTATTTTATCTGTTTTAATTCAGTGTCATAAAATATATATCACATAAAGTCACTCTAGATTATTGTTATTTATCTATCTATGGTATCCATTATCTGTGCATACGTACTTATAAGTTAAATTCACGTACCTAGTTAATTTTATGCATATTCAAATAGCAAGCACACACACAAGTGAATAAAAGAAATAAAAAGTCAAATCTATACAAAAAACGAATATAATATTTAGGTACCTAATAATATTAAATATTTGAGAAAATAACAGCACTTTGACTTCCTCAAGCTAAACTGTATCGATACTCAAATAGCTGTTACATAAGATACTAATACACGATACGAAGTATCTAATACTAGGCATCCTAGTCGTGCTGTGATCGTATCTGGAGGTTGTCTCGTTCCTTACCCGTTTGGCTAACCTCAGCCACAGAATAAATAACAGTTAAGAACAGCCCTTGTTCTTGGGAACTATTGTTTGGTTAACAGGGAGTAGCTAAACTAGTGATTAAGGTGGATTTGGGAAACAGGATCTGAAGTAAAAATGGTTTAAAGTTTCTTTGTAATGAAGGATTGGCTCCTACACAAAGGTTATCAAATCATTTACTTTTTCTGAATACTTAATTAAAGGAAATTAAATTGTTGTTTCCTTTCTATCTTGTACTTCAGTTGTCTAAAAGGGAAATGGTTTTTAACCAATCTATATTTGTTAATTATGTAACTTGAATAAACCACAATGTGTTTAAGTAAAGTTTTTTTTAACACTAAATAGGCTTACGTTTGACTATAGCCTGCCTGAAGTTAAGGACCACTATAGTCTCAGATGTAACACGCTTGCCTAGAAGAAACTAAAGTTTGTACATCTATGTTATAGAAATATTAAATTCAATACATAATAATTGGGCTATATAAATATAAAAGGTATGGCTATATTGGCTATGTAATATAGCCATATGTTTATATAGCTTTAAGAGCTAAAAGCGTATTGAATCCGCACGCATTTATGAACCATTTATTGCAATCATGCAATTATTATCCAAATAGCTAATATATATTCATAACTTATTCACTACAAGTGTTAATGCATAAATTGAGTGAAATTACGGGGAACTGGTGTTTCTCTACAGTTTCACTACTAGCAAATAGTAGGATACATAGGTAGGATACATCGCAAATACGGAAAAATAATATCAACTGGTTGAAGAGATTCTAAAGAGGCTTAAGGTGTAAAATCATTTTTAAGCAAACCACAACTGGCTTGATGGTAAGCATCGTTGTCGTTAATATCATGCGCGCTTGCCTTTAAGTAATTGACTATTTGTTTCGAAGACCGATCAATTATAGTCATAAAAAGGTATACCTACTTAACCCTAGATTATTGTTTGATACAAAGACAATGTTGATTATGATACCAAATGAAGTAGTTTAAAAATTATACTTTTTTGAAAGTAGGAACTACATCACAAACATAAATCAAGACAGAAGGCTGGTACAAGCAAACGCTGGCCAAGCGTCTGGTGGAAGTGATAGGTCTCCAGAATGCTGGCTGCTACTTTGCTTAAAAGGTGAGCATATGCTTTACAACGTGGAAATGCCGTCAGCATTTTGGGGACCTTTTCTTCTAGTACAGGCATTATAGATTAAGTATTTTAGTTTTAGAAGTAGTTTAAGTTTTTATTCTCTTGTTAGTATTTAGTTTTAAATTAGTTTTAACAATATGTAAATTTAATTTATACAAATAAAAGTCATGATGACATTAGAGAGATGTACGTAATAACTTTGCAGGTTATAAGACAGAAGAAAAAATAAATACTTGTCTAATGCACAGATGGCTTGCTAGCGCAGTCAATATATCTATACATATTTAGATGTATAGAACTCAGAGCTTTCGTTGCTACGGGCTCCAAGGAAGCTCGTGCTTAATAGTCTCTAAAGGACAGATCTTTCATCTTGCCTCAAGACTCGGCAGGACTTACATAAATAAAATAAACCTTATTCTCAAGAGATAGAGTCGAAATTAGAAGCAAGACGGTACTGACGTATTGCACACTACATAATGATATATGCACATTCATATAAGAGAACATTCTCCGCATCCATGTATCAGCGCTCGTTTTATTATAAAAAAGGTCTACAGAAGCCATATGAAATTGCAATATTTAATAAGAAACCACTGGTGAATATCAATTAATTAAAATAAGAATGGAAACGTCGAGGGCCGGTGTACTGATTAATCGATCATGAATTATTCAGATTTTGTTAAAATTAAGATCAAAAATGGTGGAAGGCGAAACTTGAGACGAAGGGGCTTATTATGTGCTTAACTACTTATTACTAGGCGTTTTACACTTATTATTTTCGAAATGAGGGTAGGGATTGATCGTGAGAGAGGGAGGCCTATACCCAGCAGTGGGATCCCAAGGGCTGTGAATGATGATGATGATGTGGTTAAATGGTTATATGTAACTAAGGATATGGAAATTTGATTTCAAAAGAGAAGAATATAATGTTACTTTAGATGTACAAAAATTACAACAAAATAAAAAAAAACATATTAACAAGGATAAAAGTTTGTATAGTGATGTAAAACAAAATAGGTGGCATTATATACAATTATATGCAGCCTATGTACCTATATACATAATTGCATTGGAACCATAAATACTTTCTTCCCTCTTATCAAATATCTTACTAAAATATATAAATTTATAGCCTTGTGATAAAATTATGCTTTAGCTACGATTATCTACATCCGAAAAACGTGAGAATTGTAAACTCAAGTCAGCCTATGTACACCAAACACCTAATAATCACTTAGCATCTAGTTAATTATATGCCATCAAACTTAAAAGTTTATAAAGTGTGCAATTGAGCATGTAGCTACAGCTTTTTGCCAAGAGGGTATAATTATAGTAGGTAATTAGCAATTTATAATCTTTACAGGAGATAGGCCGATGATAAATAATTTTCATCACTTAAGCAGGTCATAAAGTATTTTAATAATCTAATTAACGCTTGCCTGTGGCTGTGCTATAAGGTCTGGTCTGTATAGTCGCACTATATTTTATCCGTCAAATTTTCACACATTTTTCTACCCTCAAATTGCAAGGAGTATTTTTCAATATAACATACAATGAACGAAACAAGATCCCGATTTAAACGTTTTATTACCACATAATGTACGATTCAGATGTTATAAGCACAGTTAACAGTTATTGGTTTAATATCACCTCATTATTTGGCCCAAAAAATGAACATGTATTTAGGTAGGTACACGATTTTGCCAAAATTGAGTTGTTTAAAATGCGAGGTCCCATTCGTCGGCGTTTGGGCAACCAATAATTTTCCGTATCGACAAAATAATTATCTGCTATCGCAATTTTGGCAGGTACCGGTCGTGGACCGCAAATATGGCCGACTACCTGTACGGTCGGTATAAAAATACTGCTTTGGAAATAAGACGTTTTTTTTTACGGAAAAGGCTTACGTTTGGCAACCTGCCTCCCAACCATCACTGTAGTCTAAGATGAAGCACGATTGATTAAAAGAAACCTTTTTACACTGTCTCAAAGACATCGAGCTTTTTTGAAATTATTAAGAATAAGTTTTTAAGCTTATTTTAATAATTGATTAATGCTCTTAAATTGATTATTTTTTTCCTTTTGTCATTGAATCATCTATGTGTAAAATAAATAATAACTTCTTCTTATTGAATGAGAGTGGCAAACTCTGGTGTCGAGAGATTATCAAGCCGCTCTGAGAGCCTCTGACACGGCTTTAAACTGCCGTACTAGACAAACAGTAGGACCTACAATTTAACGTGTCATCCGACCCACGAAAGCGCTCAAAATGGAATGCCACTTATAGTAATTACTTCAAGTGTGTTAAATGAAATAAACGTAGAACTTTTCAAAATCGAATACACAAGATACTGCAATTTATATAATAAGAGTGCTACTGCAATTTATTTGAAACCTAAAAAATCTAGCACCACCGTAGGAGGTAAAAATGATGCGCACACCCATTCTAGGACACAAGCCTTATAGGATTAAGTGTTTATTTAACTTTTTGCTTTATAAAATTCCGTAGATACCTCGGTCTGTACTTTCAAAGAAAAACAGTCACGACTTTGTTTCTCATTTGTAAAATTCCGAAGCACGTTTTCTGTGCCATTATGTGCTCTAGTTTTTATTGAAGCTGACTTACATAAATCGTTATTTAAGTGTCAAGGAGTGTGTGTGAATCATGTTTATATTTTTTTATTTAGTTGGCGAGTTTTTTTGCTGTCTGTACGTTCGGAATTCGGTTTTTAAGTTGCTCGGCTCCGAATACCGTATTTGGCATTCGAGATCAGCCCAAGTTGAGTACTCAATATAATTAATAATAGGCATCACTAGTGTTTTAGTAGCCTGATAGAGTTATTAATAAAATAGTTATCTATTTGTGATTTTGAAATATGAGTATATTGACTGTCGTATCAGGTTTGTAACAAACTACCTATCAATAATTTATTAATTTAAAAGCAATATTTTAAAATGGCATGAGTTGAATTTATATGATGAATGTTTTTTTAGTTTGTATATTTTTTTACCTATCCTGTTATATGCTAGGTATAGAATATACCTATAGATTAATTACACAAACTGTTTCATACGTCATGTTATAGTTCTGCATATGACTTTGTCTTATTCATGTACCTATATGAACAATAAACAAACATTATATAGAAGTGCATTTACCTTATTTCAATTTAAAAAGGATGATTTAAATTTTTAGGTTTATATGTAATTGTGATATTTTCTTATACATAATATTGAGCAGGAGACGGCCACAACAACAAAGTTGCGAAAATAAGTGCCATTGCTGAGCAAATTAAAACATTGAAAAACGGTGCCGTGCCAAAGATGTCTGAGGCGCGCGGCTTCAAAAATGGCATAGCTGTCGAGCGGTGATGGAGCAAGTCAGTTTTTCGCGACCGTCTCCTGCCGATAAATAATGGCGGTGACTTTGACAAAAACTTACCTAGGCTTGTTTGGTGGGCGGCAGCGCGCACTCCCGAACCCCCGCACAATGCAGCGCGCGGTCGCAGCGACACGCAGCAGAACCGCGGCCAGCCGCAGCCCTCCTCCTCACTCGCACCGCACTATCCATCTCGCTCACTCTGCCCATCCCGCGGCGTCCGATCGAGGACTCACTTCCAAAACTACCCTAATTATTTACACGACTACTAGCTATATAATAACTACTTATATTTATGGCAATTTGTTTAACTTCACCGACTATTAAAACTGCAGGAACACGATCACGTTTACACTATACTTATGCGAGAGTATTGAGAGAAGATGGCGCGGAAAGTCATTCTGTTTCACACTGTCCGTATTATATTTAGCGGATAATTAATTTAACTTACGACTCTTTATTTACTTAGCTTTAAGGGTACGAGACCGGGTCTCTTTGGTAGGCATATTAAATTTGTACAATGTAATTATAGTTCATGTCGCCGACGCGTCCGACTCGGGAGCGCTACGATCGCACATTATGTAAAACGCACTACGATACACCTACACTATGTTACACGGAAGAGATTTCTACAAATTGCACTGGTTTCCGAACGCGAACATTCGTATTGCGCGCATAAAAATATACAAAATATAAAAAATCAATAAATCAACAAAAACAAAACCCGAAACACAAAATAATACGACCCGTTTCTATTCTAGCATTCAACAGTTTATTGTTCTCTCTTTCGTTACAAAACTTCGTTTAATTATTCATAAAAAAAATCACAACAACCGAACAACACTTATATAACGAGAAAAAAAAATACAAACAATTTACAAACACAAGCTAGGGAGTGTTCGGCGGACTGCGATTGTATCACTGTTCAACGACAACTCGCGAGAGTGTGCGGAGCTGGTTTAATGTTCGGGGTGTCCTTGCGCCGCGGCCGCCGCGGCCGCAGCCGCTGCCGCCGCCTTCTGCGCCTGCGCCTGCTTCTCTTGCTCGTTCAACTCCTTTATAGCCTGGATTTCTTTCTTTAACTTCATCCTTCGATTCTGGAACCATATTTTGATTTGCCGCTCCGTTAGACAGAGCGCGTGCGCCATCTCGATGCGTCTCCTCCGCGTCAGGTAGTGGTTGGTGTGGAACTCTTTCTCTAACTCTAGCGTTTGATATCTGGTATACGTTTGTCGTCCTCGTCTTCTCAGGCCGTTCGCTCCTGGAACAAAAGGAGAGGAGAGATTAATGACCGGAAACTTTGATGTGACTAGTTAAAAAGGGTTGGTTGCAGATGCTTGGGCATTGAATGGGATGGCTTGTCTCGCCGGCTAAGTTCAAATGACGTTACAATTGGCGCTGGCGACGGCTTCATTTCGTTCGACCGTCGATGTTGATGTATAGAGGAGCCTTTAGAGCTCGCCTGGAGACCGCCCGAGGGCGAACATGGCACGCTTGATTAAGAAACATGCTAACATGAGCAGGAATTGTTATAGAAACAAAAGAATAGCGTGATGAAGGTAGGTACTCGTATTGCTTAAGTTTCTTCATAGCTATACAATTAATAAATAGCCCTTTTATCAACGACTACTTAGGTGTTTCTCTTCAAAGGATTTAATTAACAATAGACCACATTTTTACCATAAAAAATAAAGTAAGTACATCTGTTTTGCATATTATGTAATCGCAAGATATTCAACTGCGAACCAGTAATAAGACAGCAAAACAAATCCAAAATTACAATTATACCTTAGGTCCTGTGTCATTACATCTTCGTATATACCATTATGTCCCCAGAAATTATAATGTGCCAGTTCAAAATACAAGGTCAATGCACTCAAAACGAATCAGTCAAAGGAATTCAGTACCTTAATTTCTTTTGAATTGGTTACCGAGAATTCGATATGAAAGCCAGATAACTGCAGTTTGGGGGCAACAGCCCGCGGGTTGCGAAAATTCGATCGAATGCTAGGGCTGTGATACATACAGCACGAAATTTTAACTTTTTAAAGGCAAATAGAGTTTGAAAGTATTACAAACGATTGAGATATTAAATTATTCACATAAAAGACAAGTGTCACCAAGAATCTTCAATAAATATTAAGTACTAATGCTTACTTAATCCAGACTTTAATTGTGTTTTACAAATGTTATATGGTAGAAAATATTTTTATACAATCATTGAAAATTATCTTCCTTTTCGTGAAAGCGTAGAAAATTATTAAACATAGTAAAATTCCTCTATAAATTTGTCGTATGACATCCATAACTAAGTACCTGATTGCAATTAAAATCAATACCTATGTACTGAAAGGTTTCATTGCATGTCAGTGCATTGCGTGATCTTATAATTTATGTACCTAACTACCTATGTATATAGGTACATATATGTTTGGAAAGGCGTGCAGTCGACTCGATTTTTGTGAAGTTGTTTTCTGAGAATCAGTCTGCTAATTTAACTTCGTATCAAAATTAAAAAAGTGTACATTCAGGTATGAAATACCTTAACAGTTATTAGATGTACCTATACCTTCAATGATGAATGATGTATTTTTCTATAATTATGTTTTATCGCACAAATATCTATGTTTTTTTTTTTATTTGTGGTACCTATATAAGAAGAGGTTAAGTAAGCAAAACAATACAAAATATACATTAAACCACGGGGATACGTCAGTTTACGTAAAATTGCGGTTTAAAGGTTAATATATTAAGTTTAATCTATCAATAACTTAAATACATACCCATAACCATGACAGAACAAAACACATCCAAATCTCAAGTATTAACACGTTGAGTGTTATCAAAAAAGATCATACAAAAATAAAAGACATTAGATCCTCGCTCCCATACAAGTATTTCGGATTAATAGCTTAATTATCTCAAGTACTTCGATCGAGAGTTTATTAAGGGCCACCATGCTCTGTAACCTTATCTGGCCTTAACGGTTTGTATGACAGCCGTGAGAAAGGCATAGGCTTCTGAAAATGTTATTGTTAAAGTTTTAGTTGGAGTTTTTTAAGTATATAAAGCTTAGAACAAGAAATAGACTATGAAATAAAGAAAGAAAATTTAGCAAACATTATGTCAAATGAAAATATCAGAAACCTACATAGTTTCTTTTAGATCATGCAATTTTGACTTTCTGTAACTTTTCGTTATTCTAATTACCTGAGTATTTAATTCATACTTCACTTATAAGTTACCTAGTTACCTAAGTATTTAATTCATACTTCACTTATAAGTTAAATGATTAATAGATCGTTTCTTTTATCCATATAAAATTAGCAATAAGACCTATACAAATGTGTTCATTTAATATAGAATTATATAGATACTAATGTGATTAACATCCCCATTGGATTTATTAACTCCATTTCCCTGGAAATGTGCCTCTTCTCTAGGCACTAAATCTTCACGGGAGTTAAGTGCAACCTTTTTAATAATTAACAAAAATTCTTTGCCGTAGGTAGTGCTTGTTTAATTGAGTGACGCTAATTACCTCAACCGTAAAAGCCTCTGAGAGGGCGGCCACGATAAATATTGAGGGACCTTGCTTTTCTTTATGTATTGGGCTGTTTAGAAAATTACCCGGTGCTGCTATTTATGGTGATTGAATGTTTTACCTATTTATTTGTAAGCTATTTGTCGATCCAGATTTGGATTCTATATATTTTATGTATGTGTATTGTACATAATATTGTTTATTTGTACAAAAGTGGCAAATATCGATTTTTTAAACCACCTAGGATCCTCTAATATGGCTTAACAATTGTTGCACTCTAAGAATCTGTATGGACTTACATTGATAGTACCCATGTGTCATCCAACCAACGTATCTGGTAAAGCATTGATAAAGAGAATGCATCCAAAATATATTTATCACAGAGTATGTACTTCATTAAGAAGTAACATTGATGGATGTTCCGTGTTCCCGATAAGCAAATGGCTTTTAAACTGATTACTGCTAATGAATTTACGAAATCTTCTCGGATGTTTCACCTCCATGCCCTTTTGAACAAACCATTTTAATTTCATCATGAATTTTAAAAATTAAGAATATTCTGCGAGATATTTTCAATTGCAATTTGCTCGACTGAATGTAATAATTCTACAAACATGACATTTAAAATAATAAGGAGTAAAGAAAATGTCAACTTTTTTGTAAAACAAAAAGAGCCAATGGCAATTTGGATAACATTAAGTAGACTCGGAAAAACATCAGAAACGCACGTGTGAACCTCTAATTAGGGCTCCCACAATTTCGGTGTCAATTTGCTCCTTATAAATTCACCTAAAAATCCTGAGTGCGTCGTAAAAGTAATATACATGACACAAATGGCTTCATTAAGGCGCTGGGCGGGGCTTGCGGCCTAGCAAAAAAAGATATTGTAGTGTGCCACGGGCCTTAATATGTAAATAATGATGTTGAAGGTTTCCGTTATGCACAAATCTGAGGGCGACATCTGCGTAGACGCATTATGTGTTCCGGTTCACGACGATAGAGGGCGTGACCGAGCCTAGAAGCTTCCTTTTCAGGCAAAAATATTTCAGAAATACTCATGTTACGCACTCATAAATTATCAAATGATACTACTACCACATATCATATGACGTAGTATGGAGGGCATCGTTAAAAAAAATGGGACAAAACTTTCAGGCAACATTAATAAAGCGGTTATTGTATGAACTCAATCCAACCGTGATCACACGACGGCCCGCAGCGACCACAAAACGGGTCCAGTGAATTTCACAAGCCAGCATTAACTGGAAGAATTTTCGTTGAAAAAGGACCAGAGAAAATTACAATAATCAGACTCGAAAAAATTCGAAAAGAAATAAGATGGAACGTGGAGCTCGCAAGGCTCCGTGGAAATCGAACGACGAGAGTTCCCAAGACTCCCTTACAAGTGTCGAGCACAACCCGTTCTGCAACACGTGTCGCAAACAAAAGAAACTTGTCCAACTTCCCCCCTTCCCCCTCCAGCGACAAAAGGATTTCGCAAGTTATATTAGTCGTAAAGAATTTTGGACAAGGATCTATAGGTTGTAAACCGCCCGTAAATTACAATGGGCCCGCAATTGCGTAGGGCATTTGCACCAACTGTTGTTTGCTTCGATGTTTTAATTGTTTCTAATTCGGAAAACTTTTTAGCGTGATTTACTGCTTTTGTTCAAGATCGGGTTACTTTCGAGCCGCTTTTTGTGAGAACACATGGTTGACAGTATGTTAGTGGGAGTATTTACGCTTGTGGGATCGTTAAGGGTTTTAATGACAAAAACAGTGTTTTTCTGTCGTCGGCTGTACCATCTGGGGGCAAGATTTATAGAGTCTAGTGGTTGACGAGAACTGGCTGCGTCCTGTGTTTGCATATTTCAAGGGAAGGGTCGCATTAAAGCGGATCACGTTGACAACAGTGCCCACGCGCACAATTTTCTCCGATAAAATTATGTAAAGTAGATATTTGCGCGCGAGTCTAATGAGTCGAATTAAGGTAAGGCAGTGTTTGAGTCTCGACTCGTTTGACTGGTCAATTAAAGTGTCTAGGACCTGTCCAGACGAGGCCTATGTACTGTAGGGATAACTGTATACACTGTAATTTTTTGTTTATTATAGCGCTTGGCGAGGTCACGTCATTATGTACTATTATGTATTGAGCGTAATTGTATCTGGGGGAGGTGCAATTACGTATTTACAAAGCAGTCATTATCCTGCAGTTGACAGTCGCTTTGGCAATTATCTATTTAGGAATTGATAATAATAGGCAAGGTATACGCGGTGGAAAAATAATGGCGTCAGCGTTGCATAAATAACGCACCTGGCAGATTTAATCATAGAAAATTTTATGTAAATGATTGCAAATTACACCTAACCTCCTCAGATTAAAGTCGGGATTACAAAACATAATGCATCAAAACAAAAAGGCTTTCAGTCTCGCCTCCTCTGACCTCCTTCACCCGAACCTGCTCCAAACATGTCCAATAAGACTTTCCGTTAAATTATCATATCATTACAGCGAAATCGGGTCGATTTTAAACAAAATCGCAACCGCTAATTTAGGTATTTCATACCCTTCTTATTCGCCAGTCAACGGTCTCGAATGTAATCACTGAAATTGTTAAGTCGAATTGCAAATTACAAAATTGGTACCGAAAGTTTGAGGCGGTACCGGTACAAAATACCTACTGCTTTTATTAAGTACCTAAAACTGGTATTGAGGACGGACCGGGCTGCCTGGGTGGTCCCGGCTTCAAACTGACCGATTACAGTATATAAACACATACGAGCCGTATGTATCTATGTGTGAGTTATTATTTAAAACGAAAGCAAGAAATGAGTTAACGTACCTATCTGAGCTTCGAGCAATTATTATAGGTTGTAGGGTTCGCGGAAAAGTGTGAAAAATATTGTGCTGTAATAAAATGCTATTTATATTTTAACATGTCTTTACTGTATCTACATAATGTAAAAATAAAATTCAATTTCTAAGACTAAGATGTAGTCTCTATATTTCAAATTAATATCTGAATATACTAATTAAATCTTCTAAAGCTGTTTGAGTTTTGTAAAATCTGTATAAGGTTTCAATTTCTTCCATTAAATCGCCACATTTTCCATTAAACTAGACTTTATAGAACTCGCTTCAGCCACAACTTCCTTCTCTACCCATATTAGGCACCATTAACAGTAGAATACATCAAGAAAATGCGAGAAATCCGTCACTGTTAAAACCGTTTTGTAATTTTAATGTAGTTTCCAAGACACCGCTATCTGAGGCTGCCCAATCAGTCCCATAGATGTATATCGAACCAGGTCTGCTTGTTATCTCAAAAGCACAATATGAATAATACATTAGTGCACGAGAGCACTGCACTCGCTTAAATCGGCAAAGCTTAATTGACTCGAGTTGCAAAGGCTCAAAATAAAGGAGAATCGACTCGATCGAGTTTTTATGTAATCAGTACATGCGATAATCGATTTGATTTGGTCATCGAATGAGACACTATCAAATAGGAGACCACCGGGCTTTCGATGTTAATTTATAAAACGGATGTTTAAATTAAGATGGCTTACATATCCGGCATTGATATTATACATAATGAAACTGGACTTGGGTCGAATTAGTGATATTACTTCGAATCTTTATTGGCAAGGAAATAAGGAAAGACTTCTAATATACATATGTATATATAAAAGTTGGCTTCTAGCCATAATAGTAGTGTAACAATGGTGTAACGACTTGACGACCTTTGACAGGGCGGGGAGCAAGCAGAATGTAATCAAAAGTTTAAGTGGCTATAAAAATGTTAAAGTCAGCTTTATTTTGACGATAAAATTATTCGTCTAGGAGGAAGTGGTTTAAATATGTCTGGAGTTTAATGTTCAAATAAATAGACTTGACCGCTGTATAACTGACAAAATATTTTTTTTTAAATAATGGTGTTATTTCTCGCTACATCTGATTTTTATTAATTTTTTCAATGTTTCTTGTAAGCGGTACGGAAAGTACGGGAGGGCGTTTGCGTGTGTTTTCGTATAAGGGTTGGTAAGGTCAGCGAAACAATTAAAAGGGTAACAATTACATTATTTTAATTTAATTGCTTTTACGTCAGGAACGTTTAAGTCGATTGCTTTAGAATAATTAATTACTACACCCTGTACCTACTTCCGCCCCCGGTTGGATTCAATAAAGACATTTAAAAGGAAAAGTTTTACAACTAAAATTTTCGGTCAAGAAAATTTATCGTATTTTTATGTAACGTTATTCTAATTACAATATTTTTAAGGTTATTAATATGTTTTATCTACCTGAGATCGCAGTTTATGGCAGAAACAAAAAACAATCCGACAAAGATTAACATAATTATTTAATAAAAAATGTATTGGGCTATTAGAGGACCCATCAAATTAAGTGATTTTGAATTTCTGCATAAGCGTTTGTTTTAATTTGATTTTAAGCACCCGTATGTATTTCTAATGTTAAGTAATTAAGTTGTTTTTCTGGTTCTTTCCACTTAAACGGATCAGCCGAGCGTATTTATTAACCTAGTAGCAATTTTAGAGTCCTATTTAATATTAATGCTATAGGTATATTATACTGATTATAAAGAAGTCATTAATAACTTAAATTTCTCAAATGTAATTAATTTTCAATTTTCTGAACTACAAGCTACGTTCGTTCAACATGCGGCGATTACTTGGAGCTTAACAAGGACTGTACGAGTAAAATGACTTTATTTTAAAACACTTACCGAGATCATTATTAATAATTATTTATCTCCTTTAATCCCTATTGAAAGATAAATAGGTACGTAAGTGCTTGACAGATTGTCATCTCTTTATACGAGTAAATAATAATCGTTAATAGCACATAATAGTTGAATAGGATGCAATAAAGGTAAATTATTGAAACGAGATATAATTAGTCCCTGTATTTCATAAACTGCGATGACGCGGTCTACTTTCGAGACCCATAACCTTCGTACTTAATGTACTGATTACATTAGGTATCTGAAGACACGTATTAAAATAATTACTACATCATCGTCATCATCACAAATTTAAGGGCAGGGCCCTTGTCTGTGGAGCATGCGCCATCCTTCCCGATCTTTTGCCAATTCCTTGACCTCCTTATACGACATGACACTCGCCTTTTCTTATACTTGGTCCATCCAAGTAAAAATAATTACACATAGGTACACGAAAAATGAAACGTGCGGTGCCGTTTTACCGAGAAAATTATCATTTTCGGACAAAAATGGCGTCGTCAAGTGCATTTTTGCCCAAGACCCTAGACGATAATTTCTCGTAAATGTTAAATTGCAACATGATGGTGTTCAAGATCCGCGCATCGATAACTTATCGATATCGAAAATCTTGTTGTCGATCCCATCGGCTCTTGTCACCGTCTGAATACCTCTTGCCCTTTAGGATTTCGTGTCCATCATTTTATAGTATCGAGTATTTTACATGAGCTTTATGTGCTTACGAAATTCGATTGAACAATCGCGAGGTCTCCGATAAAATCGCTTTCTATCCGTTATTGGCTCATAGATCAGGGTTGAACACAATAAAAATTGGACGTCCCGAGAGGATTAGGCCAAACCCTGACGTATGTGACATGTGGAAGCCTTACGATATTCCTTTCAAAGGGGAGACAACGATGTTATTTAAAAATCAATTTAACCGTGCACTTAAACTGAAGCTCTATAGAGAGACATGTGACGCATCGATGGCCGATATGAGCTTACATTAACATGATGAATACATCAGCTGTTACTCAAAATAAATGGCCCAATAAATCAATTACGTAAAGGCAGATATTAAATACGAGGCCATGCGTATAATTTGCACAATGGTCGAATTCAATAACGTCTTTATCATCAATGGGCGTTTGTAGTTACAAGCCAGTAACAAAATAGTCATTGACGCAAATAATGTTTGAATTTGGAAGCGCCGCTAACAAGGCGCAGCTGTTGCGATCTCTCGAGCGGAGACCATTTTGAGTTAGTTTTTGAAAATAGATTATAAAATGTGTCACTCCTTCCCGTATAAATCAGGGGTGATAAATGCGCCCGCGCAGGTCGGCCGGGCGCGGCGGACGGGCGCGGCCCTCATTGGGTGGCTCGGTCGCCATATTGCCCAGTGCGTGTCGCTGTCAAAGTTTGATTTACGACTGCTTGCTTTCTCCAGCGCTCGCCTTGTCTTATAATACCCGCTTGAATTAAACACTCGCCAACTAAATTGCGATCCTCCCACAGACTAAAACGAATTTCACGGATATTCTTATTAAAAAAAAAAAAACAAATTATTGTTCGGAGCGCTGTGTTACATAAAAAAGTAGCGAGAATAAAGCTTTTGATTTATATTTTGACACTTTTAGCCAAAACATTCGTGTTTTCATTGTAACTAATCTGAAATTTATTATCATAATAAAAATGACAGATATTTATCTCAAGGACAGAGATTAATTTGTTTGAAGTTATATTTTCAGTTTCTTTTTAAATTGATGCCAAGTGGTGTGGTTGAGTTTTTTTATTTCGCCACACGATTTAAACCAATAAAATTTGTCGGGTAGCGTAAGAAACCAACAACCTAGATAATTGATTTAAAAAAGGCATATAAACATTACCACAAATCATCTATTTACCAACACAGTCAAAGAATATGGTTAGTGAACACAATTGTATAAGAAACTGTCAATTACTCTTCCTACATTTACTGCAATGGAAAATGCACTGTAATTTCAAAGTAATAAAGTTCACATGAAAACTGCCATATAAGGAGTGCAGTTTCGAAAACGGTCAATTTTCCATTTAGCGCGCATATAAGCGAAATGATACACGAAGAAAATATCACTTGATATCATGTCATTACTACGAGACGATTGCGGAGTAGAGTCAGCAAAAAAATAATATATATTTTACTTTTTTAATATAACCTACTAGATGTATAATTTATCACAGAGAAACTTAAGTTTATCGTTCTGTTTGGTAAAGAAATTTACCTGAAGAATTAAAACGATAACAAAAACAAGAATAAATTTAACATACAGATATTTCGACTGAAATAATAATAGCTTTACAGCTGTAACTTTTATTACACATCATAAAATTATATTCCATTGAAATTACACGCACAAAGAATGACATTTTATTTCGATTCAGCTTCTGTTCTTAAGATGATAAATCAAGCCGTTTTTTTCAATGCTTGCCATATAAATAAAGTTTTTGTTTTTATTATCATTTCCATTTGTTATTTCTTTATATATAAAGCTATGTTCATGTTTTTTTATGATACCATTTTTTTTCTTTATTTTTTTTTTGCCACCAGTACTTATATTTCAATAGAGGTAATAAAGCAGTTGGAATAAAATCGCAGACGTGCATTACTTGGCCCGTGGCTAGAAGTCAGCGTAGAACTAAATTGATAGCCAGCCGATGCAATCCATTACGTGGGAACAAAACAACTGTTGACACAAGATATCATATTAGCCCGCCTTGGACTACGAACTCATTGTAAGTATTGTTTAGATTAGAGATGAGAAAAGATTATTGATTATGGTTTATGTATAAACCTACCTCGATGGTTTTATGTTATAAATCAGAAGGAAGTGATAACAGTGGTATGGTGAAAGGTAAGGTTTTGTGAGTTTGACTTATGTGGTGTAAGATTTCTTGTTAGATATAAGTACATAATTTCTAAATAATTTGAGGTCCTGTACCAGATACAGTATTTATAAGATACATGTTTAAGTTTTCAGTTGCTGTACTAAAAATTACATTGTGTATTTTGTTCATTTTGAAATAGCTTCATACAATAACGTATACAATACATTAAAATATTTAGAAAGTCGCAAATCGTAAGCATAAACTTATGCGGAGCGCTGCCTATCCGTATTTGAAATTCCGAAACTTAAATCCGAGCACCCGAAATCTTTGGAAAATTTTAAACAACACAAAGTCACCTGCAAAGGAGTAAAGTTGCTATTCAGGAGCTTCGGTAAACCAAGTTGGGCGTTCTGTAAGTTAAGTTAGACTTAAGTAAAGAAACCGCAGCTCCTCGCTGTCTGAAGACTGACTTATATCTTTACCATGCTGAGGTTGTGGTTTGTTTTTTAGACACTTTTGATTATGCATTGGAAAAAAGTTTTACTCATTTTATTTTTGTGAGAAAATTTTACTAGAGTAGATGCCTACTCTAGTAAAATTTTCTCACAAACACAACCTTTGATTGAAATATTTGGCGCGAGTGTGTGAATTCATTTTATTTCACAGATTCTCGGGTCTTACGCCCGGTATTTTTAAGGCATCAGTGGGGCCGTAGCCAACACTGAGAGGCCTTTTACAATATTATACTTAAAATTAAGTAAAAAATACAGATAGAGGATGTTAGGTATATAAAGTAACTATTGCAGACATGGTATTAATGTTACAGGCTATTGTGTTGAGTTGTTCATTGACTTAATTAAACTGGTCTATTGTACGAGGAACGGCACCCGCCAGTTATGCCTCATTCATAAAAAATATAGCGGGTGATGACTTGCCACTCACTAAATGGGCCCTCCACAGAAGGCAGCCTAAGATGACGCCGGAAGGGCAACATTGGTGTGAGTGGCTTAGGGTGTCGAGAGGTGTGCTGCGCGTTCTCTGAGCGGTACTAGCGGCGTTATGCCCTTTAACACTTCCACCCTGGAGCTTAGGTACTTAGCTCTTGCGTCTTCCACTCCCGGACGGCCAATCAAGGCAAGCCGGGAGGCAGGGGGTCTCATTTAGCCCCCAGGGAATCGGGGTCCGCGGTGACGCCACTCACCGACGACTCGCCATAAAGTCGCCCCTGCGGTTTCATTTTATTAATTATTATGATTGATTATTGTTTAATTTGAGAATTATATTACCTACCCATATAATTTAGGTTATTTATAAAATCAGCGTTAAACCAGTCTATAACTTCCAACTTAACCCACCTACCCAGTGATATTTAATGTTTTTATTTTCTTTGCAAAAGAAACTGTTTCTTCATCTCTAGACAAAGGTTTAAATGCAAACACACCCCAGCTAAAGATGCGGTGAGATTTTAACGCCATTTTGTATAAACATCCTAGATTTGTGAGCAGAGTTTATGCTGAAACGTGTATTCAGTCTACGTAGCTACTGAAACTGAACTTCTTGAGAACAAAGGTAAGACTGGAAACTAAGTTTTGTGATATGAAGAATATCTAGAATAGTGCTTCAGGATAAATGTAAGTTTGTTCATCTGTCTCTGTAGTTTGAAATTTCATAGCTTTGAAATGGTAAATGTTAATACAGATATGACTTGTGTAAAATGTTTTATTTAGTAAATATACGCGTTACGATTATAATCTATATACCTATATATAAAAATGAATTGCAGTTCGTTAGTCTCACTAAAACTCGAGAACGGCTGAACGGATTTATCTTTTCTTAGTCTTGAAATGTTCGTGGAGGTCTAGGAAAAATTTAAAAGGGGGAAAAAAATTGAAATTAACTTATACAAAAGTTTAGGTCATCGATTGATGCATTACGAAGTCTACCGGTACAGCTAGTCGTAAATAAAAATCATACCTAAGTAAATATGTATATTATATTGCAAAAATTATAAATAAAATAAATAAATAAATATTCCGGGACATTGCACACAACGCCATCTAGCCCCACACTAAGCAAACGCTTGTGTCGTGGGTACTAGATTACGGATATAATACTTATATACTTTACTTTTGTAAATACATACTTATTATATATAAAAACGGCCAGACTCGACACAAGTAATTACAAATTTTAGTATTCATAATTACTTGTCTCATGCGGGAATCGAACCCGCAACCCCTAGATTAGAAGGCAGAGTCACTACCAACTAAGCTAACAGAGCAATCAAATCAAATTATACATAAACCCATTGCAAAAAATATTAGGTAGTTCTCCTATCAATATTTCAGCCCTCACTGAGCGTAAACACGTATAATTTATTACATTTAGACCATATGAGAACCTATAGGTAACACATATCAGAAACTAGATACATTTTATTAAGACTATATAGAAAAAAAGTCTGTCCCTAAAATAAATACTTATCATATCCTCTTTTGAAATCACAGCAAAAACGCCGGCCATAAAACGATCGCGTCAACAATAACACCGACTGGAACCCCCGAAACCTGTGTCAATAAAGATAAAGGGAAACTAATATCAAAACAGGAATAGGTACGTGATAAGAAAACATTTATTCCCCATGTTTAATGCATGATTTGTCATAATTTTCCACCCCCGTTTGTCCGTTGTTTTGTTGTACTGAGGAAATGGCCGCACATGATTTATTTGTTATCTTAGTTATCTGGGAAAAGAATTGGTTGAGGGGTGAGCATCGCCAGGTTTATTAACTAGTCGCTGAGATGGCGAAAGTACTGGAAGGAGGTATACATATTTATTTTTTTCGTTGATAAATTAATTGTAAGAAAAAACATACCTCGTATCAAAATCTTCAAGTAATTTTCAGTTGAAACTACACAAGTCGAAACAAATGTGATAAAATTATAAGTTAGCAACCTATTTACAGTAAACATTTTATTATTTATGATTCTGTGACGAGCTAAAAGATCAATTTTAAAAGAAGCACATAATTTTTCAGCTTCAACTACTATTTACATAACTTTATCATTTTATTTACCATTCTTAACACTCGACAATATATAGAATATTTCGTATCAAAATAGTTATTTTCATGTCTTAAACTTAGCATATCTTATCTCAAAGGCCGATGCCTCCTGTTCCATTTATTAACAAACAAAGCCGAGATTGCGTTGCGCGGTATAATTGCAATTTATTTCAGTTGTATGCACTTACTCATAGCGATGCACTGCATATTGAACAGCTTCATTCATTTGTTTTTTGTTTGTTGCAGTTTTTATTCATAAGTACACAAAGATTAAACTATATAGGCGTATAGGATCTAGCAACTTAGTAAATATTTGAAAAAAAAAACTATTTATTAGCTTCTGTCGAAGCTTAGTATAAGCTTCTGTCGAAGCTTAGTATAAGCTTCTGTCGAAGCTTAGTATAAGCTCCTTATATTAAATAATGCATTTGATAAGAATCAATCGGAAATAATGTGCATTATTTATTGAAAATAGTAATAAAATGTATAAACATAATTATTTACCGTTCGTTAGGAGCAACTGTTATATTTTAATCTTTCATCGTTAAACTTTAAAATATCAACCTGTTATTGAACAGTTAATCCTTATTTATAATACTGCATAAGCGAACATTGTATCGAAATTCAAAATATATCTACGTGCAACTTTTGAAAGCAAGGCTCGACACGACCCTCCGCCGCAGTTTAAATAATAGTGCGCAGTGTTGCCGTTTTGCAACGATAAAGCCGCGAATCAAAAGTTGCCAGTAAATCACAATATGGCGTACGCTGGCCCGTGTTTGCTCTCGCCCACATAATCCGTTCATACGGCGGTAAATCCATCCTGCACTGTCCCGTCGCTACTAAATCATCATAAGAGAATCCACCTCCTATATGCAACCACATCTATAGGTAGATGCGTGTTCATTTGGTTTGGCAACATTAACATCGCTTGTTCAGGCGAAAGGGCTCGCCAAACACTATTCATTGTGTTTCAAAATCCATTTTCAGTATGCCACATTACTCAATAACAAAACTGATTTTGAAGTAAAGTTAATTACACGCTTTTGCACGTTCAAGTTTTCCGCAAAAACCTAATTTTTCATACTTATTATTGCCAAGTTTACGACTATTCGATTGAGCATTTCTCATTCGGAAATATCGGTCTCAATACGCCGGTAAGTCGCAATTCACCATTTATATTCGCACAACTTTCTGAAAACTGGTATTACCTGCACTCCGAATCATTATCGAGTCGTCGAATAAGTACGGAATGGAGCCGCTGAAAAAACCTGCCGATTTATTCCATTCTTTTTTATTCGATTTACGCCGAGCGCGCCAGTTACTGAAAAAGTTTGCATCGTAATGCAATCCTGCGGCATTAGTTTTGCCGTTTATCAGGGAGCGCTGCTGCAAAGCTTTGAGGGATTAATCCAGCAGTGCGGAGTAGAATCGATCTGACCCACAACTCCTGGAAGTAACAGTGGGTGCGGAACCTTACTGTCTGAGTGGAGCGATACATTTGTTTTTGTACTGAATTTAGATAAGCGCCTAATCCATAATGCATTATTAGGCTGCTAGTTCGTTTGGCGTGTACCCAAGTTTAGCAAAGTTGTGCATGCTAGGTTTTCTGCGTAGGCTTTCTGTTGTGGAATTGAGCAATTATTTGTGTCATAGTACGGTGAAGTTAAAAGTTAAACAACGAGCGATGTTTGTTTGTTGAACATCGCAATTTTTAGTTGAGTGGTGTGCGAGTGCCGTGTCCTGCAATTTGGCTTTTCCGCTCGATTTATGCGAGCATCGCCGTCCCGTGGAAAGCGGACAAACATGCGGAATTTGTTGTTGGTACAACGCAATTTTTTAGTTCCGCCGGTGCTTATATCAGTCAGTTGTCTAGCCGAGAGGGGATTCGTTGTTGTTTACATGGCTGCGAGCGATCATTATTGTTCGGGGAAAATGTTGACGATGAAAATTTGATTGAGCTTTTTCATGCTACCTATTTATTAATTTATTCTTCATGATACAGTTGTGCTAGTGTACCTTTCCTACTAACATTCCTTTGGACAAAATAGGACGTTAAATTCTTCCATGTCTAGACAAATACCTAAATGCAAAAGAGCATTCATCATTCGTACACGAAAAGGTCTGTCACACACTAAAAACCCGGCTAGCCAATCACTCCTTCAGCCAGTACAATGGTACTGATCGTTTACGTTTGTTAAGGCATGTCTGTCTGTACGTCGGTTTATTGGACGTATAGAGATGGGAGATAGCTCGAGCCGACCGCCAACGAAGCGAGTTAGGACTGTGCGACCAGCTTTATAATAGCATCGGATAGGCTTTGGATAAAATTGCGCTGAAGATTGGGAATGATTTAAATTTGGTTGACAATAATAATTAAAACTTTTTTTGACATGGATATATGTTATTGCATAGTATGTATGTATTTATGTACCTACTTTTGTTGTACCCGAATGAAAATATTATTTAAATACGGAAACAAATAAGGTACAAATCTTTTTAGTAAATAAAGCCAATGTAATCAAGTTGTTACAGTTACATATTTTCATATTAAATTGACTATGGTCTAATAAACGTATAAGTTGGCATTCAAATTTTTTTATGTATATTTTAAATTAATTTTATATAAATTTTGTTTTATCATATTCCATAAAACTGTATCATTATAACTCAACATGAAAAACCAGATTTATCAACTCACCAAGCAAATTATAAATAAATAGAGCAGTAAAGCTCACTTATAATTTACGATTTCCCTGTAAAATTAATACAAAATAAGGCTGTGTTGTAGAGACTAGGTACCATTGGCATCATAATATCCAGACGCCACATGTCATGTACTCGTACAATGCGATTAAAATAAGAATAGGACGGGCTCTCGGCTAACTTCACTCTATAAGTACGGTCAGCAGAACAAACTTAAAAATAGATTAAAATCATTTTAAAGTTTCCAGAAGTTACACCTCAACTAAATTATAAGATTTGTGGTCAGTGTTGGTTGCTGTATTTGTGGTGTTATTTACAATGGCGTGCATGCTTTAAAACAGCTGTTTTAAAGTTTTTATTATTGTTTATATTTTTTGACAATTTGGAAGCTTTCTGTTTACTAACAGCTGGGACCAGTTACCATGGCACCAAGCCGTGGCGCCAAAAATTTAACCATGTGCGCAGTGCGCAATGATAATACGCATGTGCAAACGAGTTAACAAGATTGACAAAAGACATTTAGAAGTTTGCTGTCACAACATTGTGAAAAGAAAATATATTATCTATCTAGTGCAGTGGCTTATACTACAGTTACTCGGCCCCAGTCTCCTCCGCAAGATGCGTTTTTAACCCCGGAATGCAGTGACGAGGAGGAGGCCGTGGAGCCACCACAGTCCTCTCAATCGCCCCCACCAGTGTCTGTCCTGCTGCCTGCCCCGCCGCCGGTCTCGCCGCCGGCCCCACCACCAACAGTGCTGGTGCAGCAGCAGCCGCCATCACAACCAAACATAACAAAATGTAATCTGTGTCCAGGGCGGCAGTTTAGAGGGCAACGTGGTCTCAAAATTCACATTGGTAAAGTACATAACAATTCAAATTATTTGAGCCCCGAAAGTGATAGCCATACTTCCGATACTAGTCCTCCACCCCTTAGTATTACTTTTGCTAAACATATTAACAACCTCAACACTAATATCCGTGTAGTAAAGAGAATACCAAGGGGAGCGAGAATACAATTAGCTAAGGCATTATCACTGGCCCTAACTAATTACATTGACAATCACAACCAAAATCCACAGTCTTGGCAAAATATCCTCACTTTTGCTTACAGTCATCTCCATGCCCCCCCAGATAACAAAAAATCACTCACTTCAATTTTAAAATCTAATTGTGAACCTAATAATTCACATTTACATTTAAATTGTGTCTCCCATGCCAAAAAAACGTCATCAAACCGCTATCGCATCATAGAAAATAAGGTAATGGACGGTGATATCCGTAATGCTGCCAGAATTTTATTTTCTGATGATACGATAGCACCTAACTCTAATGAAACTGTTGATGCCTTGCGCGACAAACATCCGTCGGCTATACAGGCACCAGTACTACCAAATCCTCCTTCCTCATCTACTCCAGCATTGACGGTTAACGCGGAAGACGTGCTTAACACAATTATATCCTTTCCGAACGGTTCTTCTGGAGGTATCGACGGAATCACTCCCCAACATTTAAAAGACCTTGTGAGCGCTTCATCCGGTGATGCTGGCCGCGCTCTTTTATGTGACCTTGCAAAATTTTTCAACTTTTTATTCGCAGAATCACTTTGTGACTCATTCAAACCATTCTTTTTTGGGGCTCGTCTTTGTGCATTTAATAAAAAGGGTGGCGGTATACGACCCATAGCCGTTGGATGTACGTTTCGCAGATTAGCTTCAAAACTTATCTGTCGGAAAATCTCATCTACACTAACACCATATTTTCAGCCAGTCCAAGTTGGTTTTGGTAGTACTGGAGGCTGTGAAGCAGCAGTTCATTCCGTTCGCACTATCCTATCATCAGATAGTGAAGCAGATGTACTTCTGAAAGTCGACGTGAAAAACGCTTTTAACTCCTTAGACAGATGCACCTTGCTAAACGAGGCTTTTGCTCACATACCTGAAGCATACAACTACATCTGGCAATGCTACAATTTTAATTCAAAGCTTTTTTATTACGGAGAAGAGATATCTTCTGAAGTAGGTGTTCAACAAGGAGATCCTCTTGGACCGGCGCTTTTCAGTCTAGGTATTCATCCCATCATCTCAAGCCTCTCTTCCAAATTAAACGTGTGGTACCTGGACGATGGCACCTTAGTGGGCAAAGCTGATACAGTTTTAAATGATCTTCAAAGTTTGATCAACAATTTCCAAAAAATAAATCTGACTTTAAATTTTGATAAATGTGAGTTACACCTGTCAAAAAAATTCAATAATCATGAACGTACTAACCTGATTGAAAGTTTTCAAAAAATAGCTCCAAATATACAAATTCTTGATTCCAAATCACTTTGCCTTCTAGGTGCCCCAATTTGCGAGGATAGTATCGGGCCCTTTTTAGAAAATAAATTGAAGTTGCTTTCGGAAAATATTCACAGATTGGGTTATCTAAATTCACACATTGCATACACCATACTTAAATCTTGCCTTTTTGTACCAAAATTTACTTACGCTTTAAGAGCTTGCCCAATCTGGAAACATTTAGATGTTTTACAAGACTTAGATACCACGCTAAAAACAGCATTGGAAAAAATTCTAAATTTGAACCTCGCATCGAACTCTTGGACACAAGCAACTTTACCTATTAGAACGGGTGGTATCGGCATTCGCAAAATTTCTAGTGTTGCACTTCCTGCCTTTCTGTCTTCTGTGCATGGCGTATCTCAACTTTGTTCATCTATTTTGAAATCATCGTCAGTTGAGATAAATTGTGCGGCAGAGGCAGTGAGAGAGTGGACATCTCTCTGTACCAATGTTGACATCCCTAAGGAACCATTCTGCCAAAAACTTTGGGATGCTCCATTGGTACAGAAGCAATTTAACTCTTTAAAACAAAATTTAATAGGTGACAACGATCGCGCAAGGCTTCAAGCAGTGTCTCAACACGAATCTGGCCAATGGCTACATGCCCTCCCTTCTGCCAACCTCGGTACACTTTTCGAAAATGGCAGTTTCAGAATCGCTATCGGCTTGCGAATTGGAGCTGCTATTGTCGAACAACACAGTTGCACATGTGGTAGCGATGTCGATAGGAAGGGCCTCCACGGACTTTCATGCCTTCGCAGTGCAGGCAGATTCTCCCGCCACGGCTCGCTGAATGATATAGTGAGACGGGCACTTGCCACTGTCAACGTACCATCAGTTCTTGAACCGATTGGCATGGTCCGTGACGATGGTAAGCGCCCCGATGGGAAAAGCTCTTGTATGGGACGCAACTTGCGTCGATACACTAGCTCCTTCTCGCCTCAGTGGAACAGTACAAGCGGCAGGAGCCGCGGCGGACGCAGCAGAAGAAGCCAAGCGGCGAAAATATACATCATTATCGACTGATTATATTTTCGTACCGCTTGGCTTCGAAACTTTTGGTCCGTGGGGAAAAAGCACGAAGTCTTTTATAAAAAAAATAAATAAAATGTTGATTGACATCACTTGAGACAAGAACGCTGGCTGGTTCCTTGCGCAAAGGATTTCTATAGCAATCCAGCGTGGGAATGCAGCCAGCGTTCTTGGCTCCATACCACATGTAGATTGTTTAAATTTAGTTTAGATGTAAATACTCTTTTTTAGTTCTATTAGTGTTAACATGTGTAAATATTGTTACTTATTATTTTAATAAATCATTAAGTGAAAAAAAATAGATTAATTTTAAATGAATGACTAAAAATCGTTCATTTTATAAAATTTATATATTTATAAGGTTGGCAGCACAGTCGCAGTGTTGCAAAAGTTTCCGATTTATTGGGAGATCTACTGATTTTGGTCATTGTCTCCCGATATCCCGATTTAGCAATTCAGTATCCCGATTTTTGAATTATCATCTAATGTAAAATAATATTCATAAATAAACATGGAAAATAATATTCTTCATACGGCAAAACTAAAAGATCTTGAATAAATGAATATATTATTAACATAAAATACTCTTGTTTTATTCCGAATATAAATCTCCCGATTTTTAGATGGCAAATTTAACGAATTTAATTTTTAAATTTTGCAACACTGGTGAGACGCCATCTTGATTTGATGACACATGTCTTATTTATCCGTCAGTGTACTACGCGACACGTTTCCAAGTGCATTTTTATGTTCTTACGCCCTTTTTGTTGATAATTTGTTTTTGTTGATTGTTTAATTTGTTCTACAATGAGCAAAAGAGGTAGTGTTTTACATCGGCGAGCTCGAGAGATTATCAGCAATGTTGATAAGTACTTCGAGGAAGAGAAAAAACGTGCCATTATGTTGTTGGACCAGTTAAAACAAGCAAGAATTGTACCAGGGCCAGATGGCAATATTCATATATCGCGTGATGTATTTGAAAATTTCATTAAGCATTTGGAAACTGCTTCGAAGGTAACCGAGCGAGTGACTTTAGCCACTGGTATTAATAAAAATACAGTGAGTCGCATTCGCCGTGAACAGAGAATAGCAACAGAAGCAAGCACAAGCAAAATAACGACACCTAAGAAGAAACCACGTCAAAAGAAAATTGTGTGTGACAATTTTGAAATATGTGCGCTGGGCAACATAATAAATTCTATATATACGGTGAGAAAAGAAATTCCTACACTAAAGAAAATTTATGCAGCTGCAAAACAAGATCTTAATTTTCCTGGCAGCTTGTCTACTTTGAGAAAAATTATGATTGAGTCGCTAGGCTACAAATTTAAAAATTGCCAGCGTAAGAGATCGGTATTGATTCAAAGGCCAAACATTAAAGCCTGGCGCGCGAAGTACCTGCGGCGTATTCGAGCAAATGATGCATTAGAATCAAACAAAAAACCAGTAGTGTTTCTCGATGAAACTTGGATCCACGCACATTATACTGTGAAAAAGTGCTGGCAATCTGCAAGCGCGGAAGGTGTAAAGAAAAATGACAGTGTTGGACGTCGTTGGATAATAACACATGCCAGTACCGAAGATGGCTTTATCGACGGGGCATTGCTAATGTTTAAAGCGAAACAGAAAAGTGGCGACTACCACGATGAAATGAATGGTGAAAATTTTATAAAATGGGTGAATCAAAAACTAATCCCGAACCTTCCCGAGACCTCACTTGTGGTAATGGATAACGCTCCTTATCATAGTATGGAGGAAACGAAAGTCCCGAACATGAGTGCTAGAAAAGTGCAGATGCAGGAATGGCTTACACAAAACGATATTCAATATGAGCAAACATTCATAAAGGCTGAACTTTATGAATTAATAAAAAAAACAGGCCACCGAAAAATTACACAATAGATAACATATTTAGATCGCATGGCCATGAAGTGTTAAGACTGCCACCCTATAATTGCGATTTAAATCCGATAGAATACATCTGGCATTTGGTAAAACGTAGAGTGGCAGACAAAAATGTTGAGCAATTAGAAAGCTCAATCGAACGTCTGACATTTGAGTCGATCGCATCAATCACGAAAGATGACTGGAAGAAAGAAGTAAACCATGTAAAAAGGATTGAGAAAGACTACTTCGAAAGGGAATTACTTGAAGACGATGACAATGGCCCATTCAGTTTCATTATAAACATAGGTGACAGTAGTAGCAGCAGCAGTGATGATGACGACGATTACGAGGAGTTTGATTCAGTTGGGCATCAGGACATGAGTGGAATTGAAGAGCTGAGCGATTAAAATTAAAATACGTACATTCACTAAATAAAGACAGTTCAATGTGTTTCTGTGTTTACTTTAGTTTACCTACCTATGATTCGTTTTTAGACTAATTTTTTATCTACCTATCAGATAAAAAAGTACGTGCTATTACAATATAAAACAAGTCAATATTTTTTAACATTGCTTTTTTTGCACACTATACCAAGTTCCCGTTGTGACGTCACAAAATGGCGCTAGGCCGGTCCTATTCTTATTTTATCGCATTGTAAGTCAAAATATTCCGCACATATCTCAAAAAACCTGACACTGAAAAAACTACTGAATAACATCGTAAGGATCATCATCATCGTATAGGCAATAGATTTACAGTTTAAAAACAAGCCAAAACTGATAATTCGTTCATCGAAGACGCGAAATAGACCTATGAATGACAATATCCTCAATTCTGTGAGGAAGTCACGAATTCGACTCCATTAAAATCAAGTATATAGGTATGTATTATTTTCGTTATCTAGTACCCATGATACAAGTCTAAGCTTAGTATGGGGCTAGATGGCGCTGTGTTTTTTTTCCTGAAATATTTATTTTTTATTTATTTATTTATTATGGAGATGGTGATGAGAAAAAAGAAATACCCAATAAAGTAAAAGGCCGCGACTGTTAGAAGAGAAGTTAAATATATTTAGATACAACGCAAGAAAAAATAATACGGCAAACAGATAACTGTTTCAATAGATGTTAGGTAGATTTAGGTGTGTCTCATTAACATTGTCTACGCTTGATACCTACGTGATTCAGCGGGGAGGCTTGTAAACAATGCCGATATGAAATATTGGCCTCAACCGCCTAGTAAATATGCCAGGCCTTAGTACACAGTTTAATTTATTTACTTACATAGGTTTATTGGTATTGTTAGAGGTGCAAACTGTTGGCGTGCTTTTTTGTTTTATGTTATTATTTTTAGGTTAAAAATACTGTTACAGTAGTATACCTCATAAAAAATATATGCGTAATAAATAGAATACATTATTTCCTATGTATTTTTTTTTCATGTTTTTCTGGTTTTGTCATGACTTTGATTAGAACTGTATAAATTACGATTATTTAGGCAGGGACAAAACAACAGTTTTAAAATTTTCTTATGCACATTTTTATAATTCTATGTATACTTTTTTAAAATGGTTAAAAATATAACCCAAATCACCGCCAACTTCCCGTTACAACACAAGTTTAAGATGTATCCGGTGCAAGTCGGGTGCAATAATAGACATTCTATTCCTGTCTGAACCCTTTAATACCCTAGACGGGATTTACTCGCAATACAATGGTATAGTTCGGGTTTTAGACGTCCTCAAGAGCAAGACTGTTATTTATTCTTGTCTATTTATCGATTTGGGAGAAGGGAAGCTAGTATTTTACCTCATAAATCTTAGTTTATTTACACGTTCTTAAATTATTTAGTGTAATTACACTAAGAAACTAAAAATTATGTAAAAATATTGTACAGAATTTTAGGCAGCCGTTCTTTACAAGCGACGAAACACGGTTATAACAGTTTTTGTTCTTTTATGAGCTTAAATTTTACTCAAACTTTTATAGTAGTATAACTGATAAAATTGATAGTTAAGTATTTTGTGAAAATTTGTATTAATAGGCTCAATATTTTACCAACACGTGCAACCTTCCTATAATATAATTGCCACAGAGCAAACATAGTAAGTAGGTATAAACCAAGCGGGGTCTGAATTTAGCCGTTGTTAATTTGTCACAGTGAATTAGCCTGGACGGGGGTAACTGATAGCGTTCGCATGTTGCACCCTGTGCTACGCCAATATGCTCGTAAATGTCTCTGGGAGGATTTAATGCCTTTATGTGTACTTGTGTGTCTGTATCTTGCTTGCTCTGTGGCAGTTATGACTGATTTTTAGTAGATTCAATTTGAAATAAGTAGATACCTACATAAGTAAGTAGTTCTTTGTTGTAATTGAAAAAAAGAAAGAAAACAATTATTATGGCAGATTTATCAGAGAAATAAACACAAGTAAGAACATAATAAACATACAAACATAAAATCTGCCACAACACAGCCCCAACTCAGCATAATGCTGCTTAAAAAATATTGCTTTTAAAACAAATTAATGGATCTTTCGATCGATTTGGTACTTAAACTTTCACTCCGAGCAAAACTAAAATAAGGTTTTGTAAGTAAGATAATTTAGTCAAAACACATACCAACAGTAGCTTACAGACTTGATCCTTCTCAGCCAAAATATTGATCGTTATTTCACGGGACTATTAAACACTTGAGAGGGAAAATAAATAAGAATCAAATGTAACTAAATCCAGTGAGATCAACATAACAATTATTTTTGTCCAAGTCACAGCACAGCACTATCTCCGAAAGCAAACTAATTCATCACCAGAGATTAGAATCAAAGGACGCGACGTCAATGAAACCATAAAACTACTTCGTCTCGGCAATTCCGAAGTCCAAACAAACTCTATAATAAAGGCGGCATTCAAACCGATATATTTCGAGTAAAAAATTGTAAGAAACGGTACAAAATGTTTTAACTTTTGTACTTTTGTCCGGGAGATAAAAGGAGAGAAAGTTGCGCAACGGTCAGCTTTCTAAATCCGATATTGTTACTTCTATTGTACGGTATAAATGTTGGAAAGTTAACTATGTTTGAGGAATAGCGTAGCGGGATACCAAGGGTTTCGAAAGTTGCGAACCGGAGATTTGTGGCCAGGGTTCGGTAAAAAGCTCTTGAACGATTTCAAAACAATGTAAAAATGTTTTAAGCAAATGATTGCACTAAATTCAAACCAGATGTGAAACACGACTTGCAAAAAAATATAAATTAAACACCACCATCTATCCATGTGAGTACTGATAAAGAAACTAATTATGAAGTAAAAATAATAAATAAAAAATATTTCAGGACGTATCACACAGCGCCATCCAGCCCCATACTAAGCTTACGCTTGTATACCCATGATACAAGCGTAAGCTTAGTATGGGGCTACTCGATAACGGATATAATGCATATATACTTTTTTTTTGTAAATACTTACCTACCTATTATACATAGAAACGACCAGACTCAACACAAGTAATTACAAATATTAATATTAGTAAATAAAGGGTTGATATAATCAACCGTTTATCGCGACAAATACCTATTAATAAACCAATAATTTGCCAGCCCCACGTTTTACTTGTTCTAGATAATGATTGCATACCAATTATACGCCTATGTTTACTTTTACATATGCAACACCAACATCAATTTTCTAGCGAAAATCTAATCACTTCTACATGTACACCTATCTATTATAGGTATAAAATAATTATGCCCCTATGTCCCTCATATATAGCTAAACTGCAGGTAGGTAGGTATGTACTTATAGGTATACCTAGTTAAGGTGCAATAGCCCGAGTTAATTTACATTCCCATACTAAGAATGCCCCATTTTGTTTTTAATTTTTATCCTATTTTCAATTGTATCTAAATTGTAAAAATATATATAAAAAGAGATATTTTGATAACATTACGGCATCAATCAAGCATCCCATTGAATTAGTTATACCTACAGGTGCCGAAAATTTTTGTTTTGATTACAATAAATTCGGATATGATTTATTAAATATCAATATTATTTAACATTTCTTAAGTTATTATTCGTATCGTACTTCACAAAGTTTGTACAAAAAATCACTTGAGCGACTAAGTTAATTGTTTGTACCTATACTTCTACATAAGGGTATATTTCGTATCGTGCTTAGGCGCGGTTAGACCAGCTTGTTAGTGTACAATGCAAGGGACAGTGTTCATATCTAGATACAGTCTAGAATACCTAGTATATGACTACCTACTTGGGAGAGGCTTGAGAATGTTCGAGTCTTTCGTAGGTAAATAAAGGCGAGTTTGAGTTTGATAAGGTTAGGTTTTGCAACTTGATTGTTGAATGTGTGGTTAGGTATATGCTTATGATTGTCGTTTATATTATTTCATCTTAGTTTTATGTCTCTGTGAGTCGTATTTCCTCATGACTGAGGGTCATGACTCCCCCGCAGAAATAATTCGTTAGGGGCGTTCTCTTGAGCAGATACATCGTGGTGGGTGCCCAGGTCCTTCCAAGACATGTCCTCGGATATAGTTTGTTTTATATGACTTAATTAAAATATGCATGTTTATTTATATGCCTTTTAGTCATTAAATAAGTATATATTGTATAATTGGATAGCTATTAAACAACTAGTGGTTGTTAATACAGAACAAGTTTTTTGTTGTTCTTACATGAAAATAAATGAAATGATAAACATAATGTGACAGGCTAGCGACAACTGTTTTGATGGAAAGTTTCAAAGTACAATATAAATTATGTATAAAGTGTTGCATCTGCACTATAAATTCCTAACTACAAGGTGTTATCAAGTTATAACAACAAATACCTATATACAAACAATTAAAACAAATGATGATCACGAACAAATGAAGTCATGTAAAAGATCAAATTGGATGTTAAAATGAAGACATGTTAATGGTGTAAATCAATCAACTATCAAACGGTGGTATGTTTGAAAAACTCATAACGATGACAAATGTAAAAGCAAATATGTGTTTATAGCCTGTAAATAATGATATTCAGTTAATGGTGACGTTTACGATTGTTTTATATAGCGACAATAACACATCAAGCCTCATTGAGTTGAGTTCAGTAGATAGTACTATGACTTTATAAATATTCTATTATCCACCTATGCCTTGTTGGTATGAATAAAAAATGAAGTTTATCATTTGTAACTTATGGTGCTTAGTTGTGATTTGAAATGGTTTTATTCAGAGTTATTCATAAGCAAAGCAAGCGAAAATGTATGCTACTAATGGAATATGCATAGGTATCTAAGGCTCACGAATTTTTTTAGGTTCATGAAAAATACCTCGAATTTGTTTGATATAATAAAGTTTATATATGCTCCGTTAGTTTTTCATAATTCAGAAGTGCTGTTATAAAAACACTTGCATTAAATTTATCTACAAAAATAAAGTATGTAAATACAATTGCTTTAGTATTCTCTATGATTCCATATCCATCCTACGGTTGCCTGGAAGAGATCGCTTTCAGCGGTTAGGCCGCCATTTGTGGCATAACATTTATATATTCTCTTTTTTGTATTGTGTTTTATTTTATTTGTGTGTCCAATAAATCAAGAATATATCTATCGATCTATCTGCTTTACATAAAACCCAGTATTCACAAGTCCCTTCTTCAATAGGTACGATTAAGAAATCAGTAGAACCATTTTGTCACACATAACATTCGGTACACTAAACTCAAATATTCATTCATGTAAATTTTATACGTCTCCAAATATTTTATGGACTCTTTAAACCGTTCCTGTTTTTACATTTATATTCTCGCGCATAAAAGTTCGGGTTTCCAAAACTATTATGAAGTCACTTGAAGCTACTTCATAAGTTTCTGGAAACTGGCGTACACAGAATTTCCACCTAATAAAAGGCCATGTTACGTGTAGGGCGCGTTAGACACGCAATTACTGAGTGGCCAACTTAATGAGGTCCCTGCCTCCCAGAAGAATGTAGAGGAAGAAGTATGGAGCACGACAGACCAGCGTGGATTGGTGATGGTACATGGAGTTTCACGTTCAGCCTTAATTAGTGCGTGCTTCACGTTCCCGAGAAAGTATGGATGTATGTTCTGGAGATTATGTCGCAGTACTTTGAAATGGGTGCGGTCTGAACCCACTACTTGGAACCAATTTGTCAGCATCGATCCAACATTGGGTCCAATAGCACGTTAATGCAAGAGGCAATTTGACGTAGAGATTAATGTGCGAAACAATTTATAGACAATTATCGTAACCAACAATGCCCCGGGATCAATTAACACAAAGGCTCTATTGCAAATTAGACTAACTGAACGCCTATCTAGGCGCCCATTAGATATTGTAGATAGCGCCGTCGGCTACTGCCTACTGCGATTTATGGGTGAAGCTTATCTGAAATTATATGTTTTGATTGTGGTCGATAATGACATACCCATTCCGGGTATGATTGCGTAAATGACTACCTAAATGGAATAAATTCAATCATATCTACTATTGGGTCATAAAATAGTCTTAAAGTAAAACTAAGTTCGTTGTAGGGATTCGCTGGATAATATCAATAAAAGCCAGCCACAACTACTAACAAAACCTAAAATCATCATTCATCATTTATAAGGAATGATTTCTCAAGACAAATTTTTATTTTTCCACTAAACATATAAAGTATACATAGTCAAGTACCTACCATAAACAAAACACTTACACCAGAAACAAAGAAGACAATACGCGATAAGGATCTCCAAACGCATTTAACACTTAGTAATTGGCACGGAGCGTGAGTAAACAAGCCTTAACCGTGTGTAGAGGGCAATCCATCTCTGTCCATCCCTAGAGGCCGTCGTAAACATAGGCTACATGTAGACTAGTATGCATTGGAAAAACAGAACGTAATTTGCAGGAAAAACAAACTTTCAAATGTACGTGGTGAAAGTACGATCACAAACAGTGGCGGTAAAAAACGTGACATAGGCCCTTTTTATTCCAAAACTATGCCGCGGACATCAACTTGTGAATAAAAAAAAACATAAAGAATTTAATTTTAAAATAGACAAAATTGAATGCAAAGCAAAGTAGGTATGTAAAAGATATATTTCAATGCCTACATTTCACCAATAATTCAAAACCCGAAACCAGTAAGCCACATAAAATTTTATCGACACAAAACAAAAACGCGTATGAATATTAAACGCGATTACCATAATGTCAAGAAACTATTTTAATTTAAGATTTATCATGCGAAAAGCCGGAGAATTTGCAACGGGTTCCATTTTAATTAATACCTATTTCTGCATTGCAATTGTCTTGAATAACTTAATTGCATTCCTTATTCTGGAACCAGATACTGTCACTTCATTAAAAGTATCAGCACATTTTATGGTGGTCATGGCATCGCAGCCTATTGTTAGAGCAGGTGATTTTTATTGAGTGAGGATAATAATATACAACGGGAACGGAATCTTAATGAGATAGTACTACTTGTCAATACGAGCTGAACTAGCAAACATCGGCAGTACCAGTTACATTATGTAAATGTTTATTTTGTACTTATTTTTTTAGCTAAACTAAAATTGGCATAAATACATAAAATTTTAACTTAAAGCGGAACACTTGAAACTTTTTCCTACACATGTATAAGAGATGGTATTAATGTAAACGTCCTAATCAAGAAATACCTAATGACCAATTCAAATCGAGAGAAATTCAAGCAAACATTAAAATTCAAGTGGAGAATTAATAAAGAGATAAATAAATTTGAGAGCAGCGGGAATGTGGGTCTGCCGTTACGGTACGGAGCCGGTCCGCTTTATGTGCATATCGAAGATGGATGGCAGTGGCGCAGCGAGCGAGCGCGGGGGGCGGGGAGCGGGCCGCCCCGCAGCATGGCCGCCTGCCCCGTCACACGACAAAAATGCCATAATAATGGCCCTGAATAGTTTTTGCTGCACCCGCTCCAAATACCCCGGCCCCCGTACGTGACGACTCGCCGCTCATCTCTCTCTTATTGAGAAATTCGTCAGTTTTATTCTCTCAAAAAGAACATGTCGAAAGCTACGGAATCCGGTTGTGTCATTTCAAACACTTGATAAGTATCGCGAGGGTGGTTTTTCTGGTCGACTTCAGCGGAGCCCGCTCTCGCTTATTATTCGGCGAATGTCCAGTTTTTGCCGGAGTTTCTAGAGGTGCAGGTCACCTTCGGGATGCTCTTAATTGTGAACCAATAAGAAGTTCTCTGTGCCAAAGCACGGTCTCCTTGGCTGCTGACAATGCCTTATTAATAGCGATCCAGTTTAGGCCAAAAACTTTCTTTGCATTCCACTCGAGCTTTTGGAAAACAATGTTGACAAAACCTCTGACTTCGTTATTCAGCATCGAACTAGCCCCATTTGAATTCAATTGCGGAGTATGAATAGCGATGCTAATACAAGTAGGTGGTATTTAGTTCTGCTTCATAATTTATCAAAGGCATAAGTGAATAAAGTTATTAAATTCGAATAAATTTTAATTGATGGCTTCATAAAACATCCAGAGATGCCTCCAATCTTTTATCAGGTTCAAGATCAAAATGATACCAGTTTATTCGACAGCCAATTAAAAAGTAACGATCTGCCAATTATTGGTCATTGTTATTATCGAAGCGGCATTATTAAACGTCACAAAAGCTGCACCAATTAAAAGTTTCCCCGAATGTCCAAACGAAAAGTTGAGAATGATAGCACCGTCAATTATGGCTGGCCGCAGCCGCTCGCCCAATTACCAGCCAGCCCACCGATTGATAAAAACAGTTCCGAAAAATTCGCCCAAACAAATTCGGGTTATCTCAGCGTCAGAACCTCGAGCGACCAGGCAACCGGGCTACTTTCCCGAAGACCAATTTCAGCACCACTTAACCGTCGATAATGTTAATTATTATAAACAGCACAAAATTCAAGCCGAAAACCCGATAGCGATACGTAAAAAATGAACGACGCGGCAAAAATTGAACATTTCACGAACGGCCATATTTACGAGCCGAGGACGAGAGGAACTTCGAAAAAACTAGTTCGCGCTTCATGTATGAACCATGACGCGGCAGCAAGAACAATCACCGCGAATAATTCATATTCCGAGCGCGCTGCAAATATCCAGCGTCGATTTACGGCCCGCTTCTGTGCTCCTCCGACCGGCATTAGTAACTTGAAATAATTGGATTTCGATTGTGCGAGAAAAAGGCATCCGCATGGTACATCATTACCGGTGCCCTTTTAGAGAATGTATAAATCGTAATTGGGGATGTGTTCGAGCGCTATCGGGCCATCGGTCGTGTCTAACGCTTCGGTGGCGGAGCTTAAGGAGCCCCTCTCCTATTTAAGTTCCCATTCCGCGGCCATTTGAAGGGGCGCGGAGCGCGCGACACCTGTATGCGTTATTTTGTCGCATAAATTCTCGACGATTCAGTCGCGAGCGCTCGGCTCCCTTGGTTTATTGAACTCCCTGCCCAGATAAAGCGCGGCTCCATAGTAACGGTGAAAATACCGAATAACCTTCTGTGATTTTTCCTGGCTCGTTTGCATTTCCTGCTCAACTTCGTGACTGCTCGTTCCTCATAATTCATTCAATTCAAATCAAATCGCCCACGAGACTTCCAATTAACTCGGGTTCCTTATACGGAACAGGGCTTTGCTGAGTTTTCCTCTCGCAAGCTTGTAGGTATGTTGTGTATTGCAAAACGGACTGCGTACGGCCGATGCTGCAATGTAACTAGTTAGCGAATTAGCACACAATAAAGTTTATCTGAGGAATCTTGTGTGTATCCAGCCGCTCTCCTAAAATGTCTATTTCCGTGCGGGGAATGGAAATGTCGTCAGGTCGGATAAACGGGTGCGCGGGCGCAGGGCGGGTCGCGGGGGGCAGGGAGCTCCTTGTTCTCGCGCTGCAAGCTCGCGAGCACTGCACTCACGCCGCCCGCGCGTACTTTATATAATCTTAGGTACGATCAATGTATAGGAATACCTACGCCCATTTCAATTACGCTACACCAACCGCAGTTCTTAAATTAGAAATCTCTTTACAAATTTATAACCATCGGGGAGGCTCGTTTTAAATAAACACCGCGACAGTCATACATCAAGATTACAGAGGGTTTCCAAACATCAGAGAAGCACGACCCGCCCGAAATAGATCTAATGACGTTTCATAAGAACGTCTGACTCATCCAAGTTAATCATCAAAAGCTTTCCGATCTCGCTTCGAAAAAGAACAGTGAGTTATTTAAGCACCCACTCTCATAAACATCAAATCACTTTTTTCTCGTGGAGAAACCCTTGGAAGTTACTGTGGGGTTAATAAATATTAGCAAATAGGCACTTCGTATGTACTACCGTAACGCACTAGCTTTTAAACGAATTGCTTCGCATAACAATAAAAGCAGTATAGGCCCTTTCACACATTCTAATGTGCCCAATGCTCCTTCATTTGTCGGGGGCAAGCACGCAGAGGAAATATTTTTCCAAATCCATACAGCCTTAAGGATCTCATAAAGCAGTCGTTTTCCCCACGCGAAAGTATGGAAGTGAGATTTATGTGGGGGACTCCGGTCTAGAGCTCGGGGCTTTGCTATGATGAATTGACACTTTTTCAGCGGTGCGCCTACAAATTTCAACTCCAATATACGCACTCCGAATGAACAATGAGCTGAGACTTTCCGCAGTTATGGCTCGGAAACTTTTAATGTCTCCAATGAGGTAAGGCGCTCGTAAATATGACCATTTGTGAGATTAGTGGCTCTTTTGGAAACTTGCGTAACGTGCATCAGTTCTAAGTACGTTAATTATGCTGAAATATTTCGAGATCTTCGAGATTTTGAAGCGAGGTCGTGCTATTAATATGTGTCTGGCTATTTATATTTTAATTTTACGTCATTATACGGTTAGAAAAGGCAAGCTCATGTGTAGACGAGGAGGGCAAAAAGTATAAACATGGCGCTGCCATGGCTTCGCGTCACGGAATCTTCGCCTGCATTTTTGCATAACAAACCTTAGCTCTGATTTGCAGTGTGTTTCAACGAATTTACGACGGCGCAATTCTTATAATTTTAATTTTATAACATTTATGAATATTAGTTGGTACACACAAAACTCTCAAACAACATTTTATTCAAAGGCAATCGTAAGCTGATAAAAACTGTACCTAAATATTACACTGATGACTTCATTCAAAAGCTTTAGGCAGACGTCTAAATTATAATAATAAGCGGGCGTGAGATCAGAACGGATGGCTTGTCTTAATAAAGCCATTATAAATATCTGATACTTCGATGTACGTCCACCCGGTTCCACGCCAAATGCCAAAGGGTTACTCATAATATATCTCGAGACCAGAATAATTTAGATGTGACTCTCATATCTTTTTACTTATCGACTACTACACGTGTGTTTGACGGTCAATTAAATACAGGTATGTTTTTATTAAGTAACTTTCGACTGGTTTCCCGAGCACGAAGAGGTCATCAAAACGTCCGCCTCGTCTATACATCGTAAAATATCGGTACGTTTCTTCTCTCCGGCAAATATTGACCTTGCATTGTTTCACTTTTAACATTTATCAAGGTTTTGTTTTCATCGCCGATACTCGATCAATTCGAAACCGAGAATTGCGAAACATTTATTTTGGCCATAAATTCCGTTTCTCTCATAAAGTGATGATTCATATTTATACTTTTTTTTAATAATCGATAGTTGGAAGAAGCTATTCAATTGCTAATTTTTAGCGAGCAAAAACAAAGGCGCTCTCATGATACCTGCGCTCGTAACTATTGATTTAAATGGACCGGCAGCTAACAATAGTGGTCTCGGCCGTATGAATAAAACGTATACAAATTTAATCAAAGAGAAATCTATTAGTAAAATGAGAAGTAAGGAAGGGAGCGTACCTATACATATTCAACGAGGTACTGCATCACGAACGAGCCAATTTATGCGGCGACTCCTGAGAGTATCTTACTTTTACCTCGGCCATATGTAAAACTGGAGTATTTCTTTGGCCCGATCATATCGTCACCTGGTTTAAATGGATTGTATTAACGAGTTTCTTACATAAACGTAGCTTTGTTTTATTTTAAATGTATGCGATGCTATCGTTTTCACAGTTTCGTTTAGCCTGACGTGTGTAGGTATAAATAACTAAGACACTACATAAACATGTTGTACTACTGTTTATAGTTCTTAATAATTTTAAAGCATTATTTGTTATCAAACTAAGAGATTTTTATTCTAGTAAAAAAACATAGTTAAAATTCTCAAAACTGAAGTAAACAATGTTACTGTAATAAATAAATAAACGCATTCATATAAAAGAGAAAATTAACCAGCGTTCATTTCGTCGTTGTTGCTCATATACAGAGAAGTGCATATTTCATATGCACTTCTCTGTATTCTATATACAGCACTTGCCGACTGCGGCCTGCATAGTACGGCCAGCGCAAGTTTCCTTTAAAGTATTAATCAAGAGGCATGTCGACTTTTGCAACTCCTTTTTTATTTCGCAAGCGCATCTGCCCTTCTCCACATACAGCAACGTTTATATAAACTCTAATTTTAATATAAACGCCACCTTTTTACCACCATTAATAATTTTTTTTTTATGTGGACACAGAAAAGCGTTTGAACGAGCGTCACGTCGTAAAAAATATTGTTTATTAACGTGTTGCGGTATAAATAAAGTCACGGTTATTAAGCACTGTGATGATATAGAAAAACTAAAATGAGCGTTTCAAATAATAATAATTTGATAAATTTATTTGCTTGTAAGCACGAGAGTACCGCTAGGACCACCCATAGGTCACAAATTGTATAACTTATACGCTCAGGACTTCATTATAAAAATGTATGTAACGTATCGTTAGTCGTACCATACTAGGTAGTAGGACAGATGTTATCGGGTCGAAACGACTTTATCTAGTCACGTTGAAATGTGTTGTACAGTTAGGTCGGGAAAACCGACCGATCTGAAAGGTTCCAGTATAGTTATTCTGTGCTTACTATGCAGAGCAGATTTGGGACAGTTGATGCATGAATAAGTTTTAGAGTTAATAAATAAATGTAAGTAGATACGATCTAAGTGGTTCATTGAGTGTATATATGCTGTTGTGACGCAAAACGATTGTTTTATTTTGTATAAAAAGTTATCTATTTAGCTTCACTGATGTGCCAAAAATTGCAATTAGTAGAATAGTCCCACACAATTCACTATTTCTGTTTAAAAATTACGGCAAGTTTGAAATAGAATCTAGAAAAGATCTTCCACAAACTTGAAGTAACTTTTTAAATTCTTTGACTGGACTGGATGTGGCATATCGCCAGACGGCAAACTGCTCGGGATCGATGTCCCGTTTGGGAACTAACTTCGCTGTGGTGACGACAGAGATACTATTGTGTCTTTTGAAATATACATCCTCTAGTTAAGGAGCTAACAAAACAACTTAACAAACTAGAAAAGAGCTAACATAAGAAAGATAAAGTTTGTTGTAACTGGTTAATGAGATCCCTTGACAGACTTTTTATTAATGTACCATCAAACTATGGTCAAGTGCAAACTCCAAATTGCTCCAAATTTATTTGAGAAAAAAATGTTATGTATGTACACTAGTTTAATGTTTTCATATATATTGCATACACCGAGTTTGAATCATATAAATATGTAAAACACTGGAAGAACCCTGTCTACTGCAACTCAGCAGTAGACATCCCCATACACAAAATTGTTTTTTTTTTTTAATTGCAAACCCGAATGTTAAAAAATCAGAAGCAAAACCAATTCTACAATGGAGGAATAATGGAAACATCTTTAACTATTATACATGTAAAGTATCAATTTCAATTAACCAATCGATTTGGTATGATATAATTAAAACAATGCAACTCCACTTTCCTTTAAGGAGCACTTCAAATCGAATTAGCTTGGTAAAAAATATCTTACTAAACTCTTACACTTCTATTCACGAAAACGTCCCTTCCCGCAAAGTCCACAAACTCAACCAACAACCCTTATTATTTGAACAACAGAGTAAGCTAATAAACTCCTTATAGACCCTCCAATTCAGTATTCAACACCTCTCGAGGTCCAATAATCTCGCCTATTCGGGCCATCTTCTAAATACCTGTAGATCTTCAGCCTCCAGTTTAATTAACTCCATACTGGGAGTCTCGGAGACACCAACAATGGCCGATGGTCGATCCGCTTAGAGATATTCAAATATGTCTAAAGCCAGTATTATATTGGACCTGCTTGTCATCGCATTTTCAACTCTAGTTATAGTCGAATAACGAAAATAATCGTTTGAGCGCTTGTGAATTTGTTGCGTGGAGAGTATGTGCTTGGTAGTTGTTATTGGTTTTTCGTCAGCAATATTTGTGAGTTATATAGGTACCTAATGTTTCTTTGGATAACAAAATTACGAGCACTGAAAATATATAGAATCTTTATTAGGTTTATCTATTTCAATGCAATTTGTCATTGAAAAATACATCAAATTCAACAAAAATGACTTGTGATTCCGAGATGAAAAATAAAGGTTTTAATGGACTTTAATATCAAATCAACTATTAAACCGTTTTGAAGATCTTAAAACTATTATTTTGGCAGGAGCTAAAATGTTTATTTGCTTTCAAATACGGCTTCGGGGAAATCAAGACGCTAAGTTGCAGGACTCGTGGTCACAACTATATGATACCTTCGGGAATAACAATTATGTACAAACTTTGGGTTTGCATCTTATGAATGAAGTATTTTGCATGAACAAAATACATAATTCTGTTTCTGTTGATACTATTGGCAATTTTGTTATTCATGTTTTTTTTGTGTTGATTTTTTTGTGTTTTGCTCTATAAAAAAACTCTATACTGATCCAATTTCTACACGTATTAAAAGTACATATCTTAATTGCTATAAATTTGTGTTTGTATATTTTTTTTACTGACAATAATATTATTACGAACAAGAACTTCTATGATAAGAAGTTTAATATTAACCAACAAAAATGGCGTAAATTAACTTATTTACTATTTAGTTAATTAACTCTTAAGTCGATGGTAAGAGTCGTAATTAAAATACTTTATTCTAATCCTGTGCTCAACAAAGGCGAGTTTTTCCACGGATACAAGTAAACAGCTACGGTTTTGGCCATGAACTTAACGCGATTTAAGCAGAAAGGATTTATTTAATCCACTGTATATAAAACTATATGGTAAGGCCGTACAGTATAGTACCTAATGCTGCTAGCAAATTGGGTATTCAACCGTTGAAATTTGACCTTAAATAGGCTTGTTATATTATGTATTTTTATAAGTTGACATTGATTAGGTATATGTATGTCATATGTATAAGTAAACGTTATATTGCAGCAAAGAAATATTTATTTATCTTAGTATTGTATATTTATTATTTTAAAAACAATATATAATTGCTAAATTACATAAATGCTGCAAATAAGTGCTACGCCCGACGCTACGACGTACTACGCGCTACGTAGCACGAAATTGCTACGAGCGTTCGCTAATCTCTAGCCAATGGAGGAAATCACAAAAACTAAAAAAAAACATATATGTATTTAAATAAAATGGATTCATTTAGAGCACTTCTATCTATGCATACAAATCGAACTAACTAAAACATTTTCCCCGAGTCATTCATTAACACATTGTTTATTAGTACCTAGTGTAAATAAACGTGAACATTTTAGTTGGTATAATAGTAAATTAAATTATCTATAATATCCTACACTGATCAATTTTGTATCATCTATTCCATTAATCAGTTTATTTTCTTTCATAGTACGGCAGTCGTTAAGCCATTTCAGATGCGGCTTAAACTTTGACACCAGAGTAAGCCACTCAAATATGAACTTAAGTAGGTAGATTCTTGTTTTTATCGCTCCGCTTATACCTTTAAGCCAAAACAGAAGCAGCCGCGGAGTTTACTGCAGGCATATAAATTAAATGCTTACGTTTCGCCCCGCTCCGCTAGTTTAATTAAGCGTCTTTGTCTGTGCGTAGACATCCAACATGTTCTGTTGTTGTTCTTGCAAACCACTAGAGACTTCCTTTGACCAGATATGAGACCGCAGGATCGACTGTGTATGTTTTGTTAGTGTATGTGGTTGTATGTTGGTTAAGATAGACTGGTTATTAATGATCGTTTGTTTATTTTGTTTGTTTGTATGTAATGTTTTTATTTGTAACTTAGTATAGTAGGCGCACTGTGGTTTAATCAATCAAATTTGGTTTAGAATCAAAGGAGTTGAACTTCCGTTCAACTAATTTATTTATGAAGCACAAGACATTGTACATTAATTCTCAACTTAAACTTCATCATATCAAGAAGAATATAATAAAGTGTCATGCCTATAATAATCAATATCAAAATCAATAGCTTTCAACTTAACGATAATGTATGGTTGGTATCAAAAGCTAAAACATAAATGGTTTATATCATCGCCATACAACAATTAATTTTAGGTTAGGTGCGTATGTAGGTACATAAATTCACGGAACTTTAATTAACAATGTCGGAGGCACAATGAATTTGAACATGAATAATTTACAGCTTTGTCCTACCAACACCGTGTCACATAAATTGCCTAAAACAAATTGCCTAAAAAAGCTGCTACGTTAATTTTCGCAAACACTGTACAGGAGGATCTACACGACCGTGAGATTAAAATTTCAAACGTGTCAGGCTCAATTACTTTTTTCGGAGAAAACTCCATTTCATCACGGCCGTGTCACCGACTTTAATCTGATATAGCATTAGATATGGCAAATGAATACCTACAACCTGGCGGGAAGCGCTGCGAGCGTCTCTCGTTTCACCTATTACGTCACTACACTTTTTAACACACGCGATCTATAACGGGACTTTTGGGACACTAAAAACGCTTGCCGTTTACAGTTCCCGCTCTCTCGCAGGTATAAAGCTTTTTAAACCCCAACAATAGCGACTTTCTCCCGGACAATAACTTAAAAAACTTTGTTTTTTGTTCGAGCGTTGCAACAAAACCGACTTTCTCTGCACTTGCGTAATAAACCGTAACTCGGAGATAACAACAATTATTTAGAAATATTTTTGTACTTAGTTGAAGTCGCACCGCGGGCCGAGCTATCCGATCGTCCTCACAATCGTGATGATACTGAAAAACGGTATTCTTTTATCCAGATATCTTTTAACGAGGTTAGTTTAGGCAAACTTTTGTGACGTGAGTTTTTTTATACGGTTTTATTGTCGGAGCATATGAGATATGGCATATTGGCGTCGGGTCGAGGGTCCTAAAGGGTTGCGCCGTTCTCTCGCACCCGACCTGCGCAGGAGTGAGTGCGATGCAATGATTCGCTAACGACCTCTGTGTTAGAACGGAGAACACGTTTGGAGAATAATTTGAATACCGAAATGCAGATGGCTTCTTTTATCCGAGGGGCTTTTGGAACCGCCGCCGAACTACAAGTTAATTAAGGTTTGCCCATCAATTAAATATTGGTTTTGATTGTTTTCATTTTGCAGATGAAGTCGTACACGAGATTTATATTTTAATTGTGTTTTGTTAATTAAGAGATCCATTGCGAGCGGGCTTGTTCGCTCGACTGTTATTGATGTGCACTACAGAGATCCCATGACCAGATGTTTAACTTGTTTATTCTACGACTGTTTATGTGTCTATTTAAATAAAATAATAAATAGCTTCTGATATAAAAGTAATCGACTACTAGTAGGGAAGTAGCTAATTGAAGTTTTTGTTCTGACTAACTATCAATAAGTATATTAATCTCTGGATGAAAAGCATATCAAAATCGCTGTTTACAGATGTACCTAAATATGTTGAAAGTCAATTTTATTCCAGTTAAAATATAATAAATTTATGACTCTTTCACTGATCGAAAATATACCTAATACATTTTTGACTGAATTGATGAGAATTATATAAGATGTAAATCCAAAATACTTTTATTCTGAGCTACACATTTTATGCAGCTGTAATCAACTGAGTTTTATCTGAGCAAGTACTTAAACATTTGTAAAGTAGCTATACTGACATGCTTGATGCTTTATTGAACATAATATATCAATTATTAAAAAAAATATTTCTTGCTGATAAATATGCCAAACTTAAATCGATCAATATTTTGATACAAGCGTATGCTTAGTATGGGGCTAGATGGCGCTGTGTGATATGTCCTAAAATATTTATTAATTTATTTATTGCTTTATCTTTCATACGCCAGCAACTCTGAACCTATGCAAATAAAAACTTATCCAAAACAAATGCGCCATAACTCCTTATCACATACAGTTCCGCATAGACAAATATCCACAATAGCTTTCAGCATTAATAAATCCCGTCAAATCCCACATTCGTATCTGGGACGATGCATTCGTTCAGCAAGCGGATTCACTGAATGAAACACCGAAATTTATTAGGTTAGTAGTAGCCGTAGGTCGATAAAACTACACACCAACTCTAGAACGACGTAACTCAATAAATTCGATTGGAAAAATTACGACCGTGCGTCGAGATAACAAAGTTAAGTTTGCAGTGGGGTCGCCTGAAGGCTGTATGACTGAAAGAGTACTGCGCAGTGCAATTTGTGATATCTTTTTCGCTCGATGGAAGGCGACATAAGGGCGTAATAGTGTTGGATTACCATATTTATTGCTAGTTACATGGGAAAATGAATTTATCTAAGCCTTTACGGTTGGTTTGGGATGCATGTTGTATTCTATATCTTATATCTTAAAACTTTTTTTTAATAAATTCCTACTGGAAAAATCAGGTCGGGGAAGATCTTCAAAACTCCAGATTACGTTAGTCTCAGGTAGGCTTCAAATACTTACTTATTACAACAAACAGGACAAAGAGTATTGTATCATTCTCTCAAAAGCCATAGTATAGTTTGGGTCTAAGTAACTTATCTAATTATTTTGTTTCCTTATACATTGCATTTAAAAGTCATTATTTCTTGAGTATGTTAGTACTTTACATTGCAAAAATATTTATAATAGGCACACCAAATATTAACTGAGAATAGGTTTGTAAAGGTATTTCTTAACAATGTTATTTTCTTTCGTTTTATGTCAATTTCTAATGCCTCAGGTTTTTTTTGCATTTTGTAAATATTTTTTGGCACCAAATTATATAACATCATTCAGTACGAATTAATTTACGGGATAATTTATTCATAAAGTTAAATATTTACGTATCATTTTTTTATAATTTTATTATAGGTTCAATTCAATCCTTGCTCATGTTACCAAAATACTTACACTGATTGAGGTTTGTATTTGTCTCTTCCTTACCTGTAACAAATAATAACAATTTAGTATGAAAATTAACACTAAAAGATTTAACCAATTCATTATTTATGGAAATACTTATTTATTTTATAAATAATTACAGGGGTATAATATAGACAATTTAACGTAATAATAAATATACACATATATTCAAGGACATTTTAATTCGACATCATTTAAATTTCAATTAATCAAAATAAATACATTTATTAAATTAAAATAATAAAACGTTCCAAATTTAAAAACGCTCGCAGCGCGCATTCGAATCTAGATTTCTGCGCGGTCCACGCTACACCCCTGCCACATAGCAAGCACATACGCTCGCTCAGTAAACGCCTCAAACGAACCGGTCCCAAACGCCGACAGCATACAAACTACTCCCGACCCGACACATTCTCCGTCTTTCATCGACGCCAAAACATCACATAAATCCTCCTCGCTCGCTCACCCGAACCAACTTCATGCCGCTCGGCCGGCCGACCAATCACAGCGCGGCTACCCATCGCCATATTGAATGACGCCACCACAGCGCCCTCTGTATCAACAAATGCGCATCACGGCATTGTGTTTTCATATTGTTTTTGCGTGATTTTCTAATGTTTTCTGTAGTTTTTAACGTTAACTATGCATAGAATCAGTGGGATTTGTTGTGTTTTAGGTATTTCAGACGTGATTTATATGTTTGTGAGCGTATTTCGTGGAGAAATGTTGATAAATGAGTGACAGGACGCGGCAAACAAAGCCGAAACCTATCTTCAGGTTATGTATCAAGGTTTATTGGTTATTTCAAAGGAAAACAATCACTTTTGATGATATTTCTAATAGAAATTAAGTTTATCTGGTGTAAGACGTCAACTTTAAAGTTGTACTAGCGCAAAAATTGTGCCGAATTATCTGAAATGTTACATATTCTAATTAGGAAACGACAGCTGGAATTCTGCTTATAAAATGGTTTTTACCGAATATATTCTTGAAATCTAATAATTTCGCATATTTCTAGGACATGAAACATTCAAACATTTTAATGGCTTAGTGAAAATTACAATAACTTAGCTGACTAAATTGATAGGCTTTTTATAGCAAACCTTTTGACTCATACTGTTGTTTATCCACATAAAATCCTTGTTATATTTAGACACATAAGTATTAAAAACGATTTCATAATTGTTTGTGCGGAGAATTTGGTATATTTGTAGTATTTTACTGTATTTTTCTTTGCTAACATGATACCGACGGGTTTTGATTCCGACGGCGCATGCGCGGACAAAATACCTACCTACAGCCAAATGGTTTTTAAATTCAGTTAAAAGTAGGTAAAGATTTTGGAATAAATATGTCCTTATATGTTTCTTTATCCTGGAAAGATGGCGACAACCTGGAAAAACTGATGATCACAGGAAAAGTAGAAGGCAATCGATCCCGAGGCCGCAGCTCAACACGTTGGTCGGACCAAATTCGCACCACTTAAGACACTACAGTCTATAATGCATTGCATGTTGCCGAGGACAGAAGGAAGTGGAAAGATGTCATCAAGGAGAAGGTGCTGGGAGGTGGTGGTCACGATCCTCAGACATGAGGGATACGATTCAAGGAGGAAGGAGGTATTTGTTTCTTTAATATCAATTTGATTTATGAATAGTAATTTACTTGGGTATATATTTTATTTGGGTTTTGTTAAAGTGATTGTACCTACCTAGGTAAGTTGAAGACACATACCTAACCTACTAAGGTCCCTAAGAAGTAGCAAACCTATACATTATTATAGTTATTCAATGGAAGTAAAATGTTTATTTCCTAGATTTTAATGAACACCCTTACACATAGGTATTAAATGGAAAAATGTACTTATATAGAAAAGTTAAGTCAGCTTCAGAAGTAGGTATTTTCAGTATTCAATTAATTTATTACTGAAACACTGGAGAAATATGTAGTGTTTTTCCGCTGCGACTGCTCCTTAACCGACATCAAACAACAAACTTGATGGTTTTTAGGTGTGTTCCTCCATATACCACCGCCACACCTCACCTCCTAACCAACGATCCTTATGTCTTGAAGCTGCTTGCTGCTGCTGTGCTTGAGGTGCGGTGTTGGGAAGATCTTGAGATCCACGGAGGCCACGTTGGTTAGGAGGTGAGGTGTGGCGGTGGTATATGGAGGAACACACCTAAAAACCATCAAGTTTGTTGTTTGATGTCGGTTAAGGAGCAGTCGCAGCGGAAAAACACTACATATTTCTCCAGTGTTTCAGTAACAATGGATTTCCGCAAAGTAACGCCTGATTCAATATCTTAATTAATTTATTGTTAAGCATAATCACTGTTTTTTTGTCTTACTACCATATTTGTACGATTAGGTAGTACCTCCACACTCCTGAAATGCAATACAGTCAAACATTCAGAAGTTTCTTGTGAGTTTATCACAAGAAACTTGTTCTCAGATGGTGCTATATGGTGAAACTTGAACATAGCAATATTACTTGTGAATTTTAAATAATTCTCTGACGAATAAGCGTATCTACATTGAATATATAAAGCTACAAATATTCTTAAACAATGTGGGGAAAGCGCCTCCACTTCTTTTGTGCACAATATTTATAGCATGTTTTCATTTCACTGGCTCAATGCTTCACTCTTAAATTTATTTTCAGCTCGTTTGCCAAAACATTTCATTACTTCTCAAGATCAAAATAGAAATATTTGCCTCTAATAACGAGTTCATGAATAAACTAATGTTTATTAAGTATCTCGATATTCAAATGCAGTCGCGAGCTAAATATGAGAAGTCGGTATGAATGTCAGAGCGTGGAATAATGTTAAGTCGGCAAGGTTTTAACGAAATAGATGCCTTCCACAATACTTCCTCGACTCTTTAAGAATAGTATACGGCCGGTATTTACCCAGCTACAGTGCAGCGCTTGCATTACACAGATAATATACGGTGCCAAGTCTTCGCCGGCCAAAAGAAGCGCAACGAAAAGAAAGATTTACTTGAACATTTTTGGAAGTCAGCCGGGACTGCTATGTGGTTGCTTTCATTAATCACGCCATGGAAAAATACCACCGATTTCCGACTAAGTTCCGGGCTGGACATTATTTAGGTACCTAGTTTCAAAAACATCGCTCCGACCAACTTTACTTCTATGACCCGAAAAGCCAAATTAATCAAATTAGCTTAATGCATGTTTCATTCTAATTTAAACAAACGGGCCGGACCTAAGCCTACTTAAACAAATTTACAGCGATCGTTTCTTCTAAAGGTGACCCAAATTACCATGAAAAAAGTTTAACAGCCCTTTATTTCAGAGCAAACAGAGGCTGTTGGTGAGAATCCCGTGTAATCCGGCCCACTTATCACGCGTGCAAAATGCAAATTCGTGCGGCCCGGGCGTACGCAGAATTAACGAAAACGCAGACCGGCCGGGATAGCTACGTCACTAAAATTGTCAAAGTTTGCAAGCAGCATTATCAAGGGATAAACAAGGTAATCTACGTCACGGAGTTCCGAACCGTTTACGAGCACAGACTATAAATTCAAAAACGTAATTCGCCTGTTTTAAGGCGAGACACGTTTCGCAATTTATTTTTGGGGTTATTTATCATCCCGCTCACTGATCACGGGAGTTGGGAAAAGTTGAAAATTGTCCCTGAAGTACCATAAAAATAATGACGTCAACTTTGTCAAATTAAAACGACAAATTGGAAACATTTTGGGATATTAACCAAACATTCTTTTCACAAAATATGTTTTTCACAAACAACTTTTTTGTTATTAATTAATCCAGTAAAATTAGAAATAAACGCACGCACTACGTGCAGTGTAAATAGTTGGAGATACTGCAGTAGGTATTAAAAATTTAATTAAGTCTATAAAACACAGTCAAATTATATTAAATCTAGCAGCAGAATTTATTATTGCGTGCAGATATTCTGCTTTAAAATAACACTTGCACGTTCAGATAACTCCAGTTTATTGATTAACTTTAGAGAAAAACTTGGCTCACTACCACTATCTCACACGAAGCAAGGCGATACATTGAGACAAGATAGTAGGAACTCATATTATTACTGTTGCAAGCCAAATTAATAATATTTAAACAACCGTAGCTGGCTGTAATTTATTTAAGGAATATACTAATGATTTTCTGTTCATTCCGTCATTTATACAGTGACACAGTCTCGATTAAACTAATTTGCATTACCATTTAAATTGCTGTTAGGTATACCTAATTGATAAATTGAAAAGAAATATCTTTGTTTCCTAAACAAATTAAATTACACATCGTCCAACAATTTTCAATTCCAAATCCATTGATCGAGCCCCATTATCACCAATTTGTGTCCATCCGAAAGAGCCAACATTACAAGTATTACAGCCACACTGTTATGCAAATTTTAGAACCCAATTATTGTGTAATGATGACGTAGGTTCACAGCATTTGATATTTAGCCCGCAGCATTAATATTGCCAAGTCCTCTGGCTAATCTTCGACCGTTTTACCGAGCTATGGTCTGCCGAAATGCTGAAGCTTAACTCTTGTTTGTTCGGCATAATACGGTTTTAACACCTGCGTTTGGGAGTTGCGAAACTCTTGCTGACTTGTGTAAATCGCTTTGATAAGTGTGTTATGTGCTGCTCAGCTTATATTAAATTTATACGATGATTTTTTTTTTCAATATTTATTCTTTCTGCTGCGTAATCACATTACGGATAGTAAGGTAATTTTCTACACTGTGTATAGGAAGCACTGATGCTTCCTTTACACAGAGTAAAAAAATACCTTACTGTCCGTAATGTGAAAATATTTACATATGTATGACCATCAAATAGGTATTATACCTATAATTTTATTAAAATTAAATCATTAAAATTTAAGGAATTAACTTTATCATGAAATGATACATAACCTACCTTTTATCTATACCTAAACTGCATTATCCGTCATTATTGACCATCAAATAGACATTGGTGTCATTAGAGGCCCCAGCGCCAATTAACCATCGCTATTGCGTTTTATCAAACCTAAGAATATATTTTAAATTAATTGATTACAATAGATCAAAGGCGTTTGTCAAGAAAAACTTCATTAACAGTGCGCAATAAATCTCGTAAAGGTCTGAATACACCAGAGGAAAGAGAGAGACAAAAGAGCACTGCTTATGCGAAAGCACGCGACGAAATTTTCAGCACGCGGGATGTTAAACCTATTTACAATATTTCTATTGCTCACGATAAATTGGCTGCGGTAAATTTGGTGGATTTAACCCAGGTGAGGGCATATCTGCATATATATGATAGCCTCCTTAGAGGGAGCGCCTTAAAATGGCGGAAAACGTAAGAGTTTTTTTTACCCCGCAAGTTTTAACAAGATCCACGTTATTTATGCGGCACTAGGGCGGGTATCTCGCGAGATTTATTGGAGGGAAGCGTGACTGATCGGAGAAAGCCCAGGATACTGTTTTTGTCGAATTCAAATTGGATCTTTTGCATTTACCTAACTCGCGAGAATCCAACAGTCGCGGCGGTCGCACACAAAATACCGCGCGACAAAAATTTCCTAATGAAACAGTATTTGGCATATTTTACTCACTAAAATTCAGCGCATGCAAGTGTTTTATATAATTTATTTGAAAAGCACGCGAGCTCCGTTACACTGCAGTGAAATAGATGTGTACATACCTTTAATTAGCCCCGAGTTTCGACACGAGTCAAATGTTGCTAATTAAACTAATAACTGGGCAAATATTCGCGCAATAAAATGTTAATTATCTACAAATAAACATCTAATTAAAATTAATCATTAGACAACAATAATTATGGCTGTAAATGAATTATGTTGAAGGTATTCCACGGCAATTAGAGCTGTGTTAATTATATGCAATGGGCGAGCAGTTATCGGTACATTAGAAGTGTGATTAATATATACAAAACAATGTATCAAATAGAGCCATTATTCTGTATCATTGATTTTAGACTTGCCATTAATTTGTTTCCGCTTAAATACACTAATAGCTTGCATAGCTACATAATAGACTTGCGCTGAATTATGGACCGAGATGAGGATACATTAGATAAGTGTTTATTGACGGCAGTGACAATTAGTATTTATTTATTAGATTGCTTTCGTGTACATTGCTGTTATCTATATCTGTAATTCTATAATAATATTATAAAGCTGAAGAGTTTGTTTGTTTGTCTGTTTGAACGCGCTAATCTCAGGAACTACTGGTGCGAATTGAAAAAATATATTTGAGTTTAATAGACCATTTATCGAGGAAGATTTTAGGCTATATAACATCGCGCTGCAACTAAAAGGAGCAAAGAAATAATGGAAAATGTGGAAAAAACGGGGAAAATTATTCATTTTTGAGGGCTTCCGTTGCGTGCGCTGCGAAAACGGTTTAAGATATCACAAAAATATGTATAAAAAAAAATTATTTCTCTTAAAATAATCTAACAAAATGTTCGCAACAGTATATGTCTATCTTTTAAGGTTAACTCACTAGAACTGTTTTTATGGTAATAACTACCTATTTCACGTGGACGAAGTCGTGGGCACCAGCTAGTAATTGATATAAAGTGTTTGATACACGATTATAATCGTCTGATCGTCATAAATCGTCATCTCGATTGAATAAGTAGGTATTTGAATGGTAGATTTGTGGCAAAGTATTTAATAAATAGTATTAATTTGAAGCGAATTCCGAATCTCTATTCCCTTTGAACTATAATTTGTCGGTCTTCAAGTCGAGAGTAAACCGGTTTCTTCTAGGCAAGCGCGCTACATCGTAGACTATAACGTTGCTTAACATAAGGCAAGTTGTCAAGCGTAAGCCTATTTCATGTTAAAAAAAAAAGAATTATTGATGTTAAATGATGGGGTTTAAACTCAAAAAGGAATACATATTTTAACTGACGTGTTTTTGAACATAAAAAAGTATATCCAAGTACCCATATGTTTAGATGTATAGGTAAATAAAATTATGCAATTCATCAAAGTTGAACCGATTCTCTTAACTTATCAGGCCAACAATTCATCATTGATTTATCTATCTGCAATTACAAAACAAGCAATTAAGTTTCTAAAATTAATGCATAAACATTACATAAATCAAGACAATTAACTAAACAATAAAATGTCAGTTGTGATAATGTCAGTCACTGTATTTGATCTGTCTCCATTTCTGCCGCTTTCCAATATATCAAGACCCGTACTCACTTACCTAAAGTGTTGAGCTAAAATAACTTCCTAGTTAGATATGAAGAAAAGAAAATTAGAAAATATATATAAGCAAAGTATTGAGCTAAAATAACTTCCTAGTTAGATATGAAGAAAAGAAAATGAGAAAATATATATATAGAAAATGAGCGATCGCTTACAAGCATTTGAAATGTGGGTATACAGAAGAATTTTGAAAATATCGTGGACTGATAGAGTCACAAACGAGAAGGTGTTGCAGTTGGTAAACAAAAAAGTAGAGGTTTTAAATACTGTAAAACGACGCAAACTGCAGTATTTTGGTCACATAATGCGCAACGAAAAGTACCAGCTGCTCCAGCTAATAATGCAAGGGAAAATCCAAGGCAGAAGACCGCCTGGCAGAAGAAGAACCTCATGGCTCAAGAATCTCAGGACGTGGTTCAAGCTGAGCACCAGATCCCTATTTCGCGCAGCGGTGTCTAAAGTAAAAATTGCCCTAATGATAGCCGACCTCCGGTAGGAGATGGCACCTCAAGAAGAAGTTAGATATGTCGCTTACCATCACACAGGAAGTTTTTTTATCGACTATCTTAGTTATTTAAAGATGAATTTGCTTTTCAGGATCAAAGAACAAGTTGTGAAATGCAAAGATTTGAGAGAAAAAATGGAACGGGAGATGGCCTAAATGTCATGAACACTTATAATACCTAGGTATAAAAAGAATGAAATCTGTATAAATAGTGCCTTCTACAACATTATGCGAACAATAATACCTACTAACAGTTCTGCTTCTATATACATACCTAAGTAAGTATCCACATAGGTAATCCATATCATATACTTGTAGTGTTAAAATTGCATTACTCTTTATTGCATTTATACAAAAAATGACCTCATTTATCCTCCGTATTGAAAATAAATGACAGAAAGCACAGCTCTTCTCAAACTGGTCATGTTATCAAACTGCAAATCAGTCAAAGTTCACGAAGTCAGCAGTTAAATTTGATAAGAAATTGCGGTGACAAAGCAAGACTTGTAATTATTTGCCTGTTAAGTATCTAAGAGACTTTATTTTTAAAATTCTGGTTGGAGACAGACGGCAAAAAATATTTTTTCTGATATTTTTATCTCTTGCAGTTTAGGTAGAAATATCGGTCAAGGCGACCAACTCACGACTTGAATAAGAAGCTATTTATTGTACAGTAAATAATGTATATTCAATTTTTAATAAACAAGGCAACAATTTTTTTATCTATGTATACCTAATTTGAATCTATGTTAGAATGTGAATGAACTAAAGTTTGATGTAAATCATTTACTTGGCATTGTACTTTTATTTTTTTTAAGTATGTTTGGAAAATTGCTACATAAAATTAGATACTTACCTTAATTTATAAAACTAAACCTACCTTAAATTGACTAAAGTTATGGAACCAAATATTATAATACCTAACACTTCACCCATGCCCAAAAGAAATGTGTAAAATATTGTATATAGTGGGTGTTATACATCAATAAAACAAACAAATGCTGGCCAAACACGTACAGAACTCATCAAAGCAACAATAAAAACAGTGTTCGATACAAAATGCAACACATGTCACCTTGTCGATATGCTAAACAGATTATGTATGAATTATGTAAAGAGAATCCGAGCTTCTGCACAACAATGAATGCACCAGATTTGTAAACTAACAAGCTACACCATTTTAGTACAATTTTATTTAAAAATCGCTTCAATTTCAAAACAAATACCTATTTGAATCTACTTCATAAGACATCAACATATCAATCTAGAATAAACCTACAGTTAAAAACCTAATTAACCTACAGTTGTAAACAATCACTTAGTTTAGCGCTTATGAAATAATTTTCTCCCATGTGTAATCCCATAAATAAATCTTATAAGGTAAGTAACTAAACATTATATTGCTTGCGATAAAAATCATAACTAACATTCCTAAGAGTAATCAAATGTGCTAATGAATGATATTATACGGCACCTGTAATATCTGTTTAAGCGAACGGTATTTTAAAATATAAGTTGAACAAGTAAAAATAAAATTAAATTGTTTAGATTTAACGAGAGAATAAAATAAACGCCAGAAAAATAAAAATAAATAATTGTTACAAAATTTCCAATAACAAAGCAAAGAATAAAAACAACAGAAGGTCACCTTCATCACACCCTAATTCGAAATCGTGTTTCATTTAGCAAGGTTAGAAATTCCATTCTAAATTTAAATTTTAATACAGCGCGCATGTTCCCGTATTCATACGTCACATCAATGCTTGTTTCCACGGCTTGTGTGCGCAATTTACGTCTCTCGAGGGAGACGAAGAGTAATGGAGGAGGGAGAAAGAGCAAAAAATAACAACGAGCCGGTCGACAACTTCAGCCAATTATAACTGACAAGCAGCGCAGGCGCGGCCGCCCGCTTAATTTCAAGCCTTCAAGCAAAGTACTTTAGTATTTCATGACACGATACTTTTGTTATTACTAAGGATAACGAACTAATCAATACTAGCTGTTTTATGAAAAATTAACTAATATTTCAGGCAAAAACGGCTTCATGATGCCTATTTTAGATTGATAAAAGTGCGCAGCCATATTGGTTTTAACAGTCTGTAAACAAATAGAACATGCAAAAAAATTAAATTAAAACCCTACCAAGATTCTATTTTCAAAATTCGAATTTGGAATTTGAATATTTTATCAACTGTTCCGTTCATTACACACAGTCAGGTACGTTTGAAAAGTTAAAAAGTGGTTCGGAATGATACACGGCGTGCGATCCCCATGAAATATTACACCGGAGCTGGCACCATAAAGCAAAGCCCTGGCAGAGCCGATACAACGATAGCGACACCGGGAACAGACAGACACAAGAACTCGCTTTGGATATATACAGGCTGAGCAAAATTTTATTGATGAATTAATAAATAAAGATTGCGGTTTCACTCAGCTCAAACCAAAAATCACCACATACTAAGCAAATGCAAATGTATTGATATTTAATTTTATGTTTCGAATGGTTAAATGTTAAAATGCTGTGTGCAATTATTTCATAGATATATTTAAATAAAAATAATGTACTAATGAACCACATAGGTAATATCAATTTTATTCTAAGCTACACTGCAATATTTAAAATTGTAGTACCTAATACCTACGTTTAAAACAACCTTTTTAAATGTATTAAGTACCTACTACAATTTAACAATTGAAATTTGGTGTTTATTAGGTTTTTTTTTTTAAATATATTTTATGAAATCAAAATGCACACCAGCATTTTAAATTTAATGAAATAAAAGGAATCAAAATGAAAATTATAAAACTATCTAAGGATTTTTAAATTATTAAAATATACACATACATAATCATCTCATTCTTTTTAAATAAACCCTGTTTTTTAAAAGAGATCTAAATAAACCTCATAAGTAAGTACTTGTATGTCGGCAAGGTCTATTAATGTAAGCACTAACAGCGTAATTATTCGAGCCTAACAGTTTTACTAGTACTAAAGGCCACTCTATCAGAAACCGGAAATTTTATTTCTCAGTAAAAGACACTTAGGTATGCTAGATAATTAGATTTAGAGGGAACTTTGCCAAGACCGTGATAAACAGGGCGGTGTAGTGCACAAAGACACAAGATGTGATATAATTAGACGAATACTAATGACTCAGAAAAGTTGAAGCAGTTTATTTATTGTGATTAGAATAGCCACAAATGTTTTTAAACGTTTCATTCGTCTGAATTATATTAAGTTGTTTTGATAGAAGAAAAGAATATGTATAGATTTTTTTCTATACAAAAATTAAATGTTTTAATTTTGACTGGAGCGGTGCCGGCAAGTCAAAACTAATATCAAACAGTAACACAACATACAAGTGACAAGTCAGATTTGTACTCTGTTTTTTTTATAACTTTGCATCAATTAATGCAACCACCTGTATACAACTCCCACATATTTTACTCGGCAACCCAGGGACGTAATGAAGCAATTATATATCGATATTTTTATGCATAAAATCCTTGGCGGGCCTCGCCGGTCGAGGTTCGCTGAAATAAAAACAAAGAGGTTCTTATTGTTGGATCGGGGAGGTGTGCCGGTTATCGAGCTTTTAACCCGACGTGGGACATGTCGCGACACTACGATTTATCGCCTTACTAGCCCACCACTCATTCCAATATCCAACGGAATACATTTTGAATAAACAACCGAAATGATCGAATGCGAGATTCGGTGATACTCGAGCCTATCTCTGAAACATCGATTTTGACGAAATTGTGGTGTGGTACATGACTCGACGTGTGTTTATAGATTTTTAAAAGGGTTTTTTATCGATTAGATTCTGATTCAGATAATTTATTTATTTAATTTTAACGAACTGATTTAATTAGTAAACATTTAGTAATAAGTATTTATTCTGTGGTACCTAATATGTATGTTTTTGATAATCTGAGAAACTTTTGACTTCCCACAGATATTTTTATATTCAGGTATATTTAGTTGTAGCCAAGCAGTTAATATTTGATTAAACAGTACAATAAATCTACTTTAATCGTAAATGTGTCGTTCGCAGCACTAGTGACGCGCTCTTATCGATTTCCGAGTGTCGATTTACTTGAAATGCGCGGTCCATTGTCGCGGTGACTTTAAAATGTGCTTTAGTTTCCAGCTCGAAACTTGCCGCATACAAGCTGTATTGCCAGGATATTCTTTAAAAATAACAATTTGTGAAATTTATAGTACCCACCTAACCTACTCATCCCCGAGTTTCATAAAATTGGTTTATCAATTTAGGCTTATAGAATTAATAAATATTTATGCAATATAACGTATTTTAATTCCCAAAATAAAAATGCGTGCATAATAGTTAGTTTTATTTCTTGTTGTTATTTTTTTGTTTAAATTATAACTCTCAATAATTTCCTTAAAATTATTCAAAAACAATAGAATTTGTACCGAAACAGGGAAAGCGTCCATTCTGGCAACACAGTATACAATTACTGTTTCCCGTCTTTTTCAGCGCCAAGGCTTGATAACACGAGAGATAAGGACGGCGCGAGTGGATGGAGACGTTGCGAGTGCTTTATGTTTGTCGCGAATACACTGACGTATGGGAAAAGTATCCTATCTGCTACACTTTGGTAAGAGTTACTTTAGCATGCATTAATGTGATAGTGTTGCTAGATTTCTTGCTCTGTTTTGCATTAATTTGCTTTTTTGTTTTCAGGCAAGAAAAAATTGAAGTATCTTTCAAGCTTAGACTAAGCGTAAAGAATGAGGATGATACTTTATTATAAGATGCCGAATGAAACCAAATATTTGTTCGAAACAAGAAAGGAGTCTTCCATTGCGTGGCGTGTGAGTATGACGGCACAGGCTGCATTAAAGTAGCGCTCAATAGACATAAATCAACACCTACAACCGAAGCTCCCTACACCCACTTTTAAAAGGAACTCGGGTAAAAAAACGGCTGCCATGTGTGCGTGTAACTCGACTGAGTTTGTTCAACTCACTGGGACTTCAGTTAACTCGTTCCCTCGGATTTATGTTCACAACTTTCAACTCGCAGTTCCTAGCGACGCCGACTTCCTTTTTGCGCGACGTGCGATTGTTTCTTGAAAATAGAACTTCTTTTCTTTTTAATTACCTACCCAATTTTTTTCTTTTTTGTCTCCCGGGAAATTTTGTCGCTACTCCGTTGTTTACGCGGACGTTGCCATGGTAGAAAATTTATTCCAATGGATTGATTTATAAGTTGAAATGTCGGCTTTATCAGTACGGCACATAAATAATTGATGAGCCTCGTTGCGAGTATTGTACATTCTTTACATTCCGTGTGAGTCGCAGCCGTGCTTAGATATACCTACCTTTTATAATAGGTATCTGGCTTGTAAAAAATAAGGCAATTCTGAAAGTGGAATTGCTACTAAAGCAGTCATACAACAATAAACCGGTCTCAAATCGTTAGAGTTCCGTAATTCGAACGATAAAAAAATCTTTAGGTACCTATCTATATCCACACTTCCATTCATTCTTCGCTCTGATAAGATGGGCCGAATAGTGGCTGGACATTTATCTTAAAGATTAATGAGCCAATTTTCTTAGTTGGCTATAAAAAGAATCGCTAGGCCGACCTCCAATGCCATGTGACCACTTACGGGTTAACTTTTCGTATACGACGTTCGATTCTTTGCGAATATCGAAAATGCGTAATCTATAGGATAGATGGGGGGCATTATCGGTAGTTTGCTTGTGCAACTAAGCAATAGTTCCAGCCTTAATGTCTCAAAGGAGGAAGTTGTTACTTTTATTACAATTCCGAACAGTAAACACAACGAATGGACTCTAAAACGTCTGTTTTGTAACAGAATTAAAAACGTCAAATATTTATGACAATCAAAATCTCCCTTGGGGTATCGTCCTTCTCCGATAAACAAGGTAGAGAATTTAAAATTCGAAATAACAATTATTTGGACAAAATTTTCTTTCCCCATCCCCAGGGCGGGATATAAGGAAACAAATTGGATTAAACTGTCAAAGGTGAAATAAAAAACGCGTATATACTTTATATATGCGCGTTGTCTGCGTAACATCAGTCTATGTTTGAACCAGAAATGTATTTTTAAACGTTTTTGGTTCTTAAAACGTTACCATAAGGTTCACAATAGCTGCGAGTATTGGCAAGTCGAAACTGTCATACACTTGTTGTGTAATCGTATTTGCATTTAAAACGGTAAGTAAACATAGAGTAGAGTATTTTGTGAATGGACGAGTCGCTGTTTATGACTCGTTTTATGACCTGTTAAGAGTGTTAAGCGTAAGGATCGCTCGTAAAATAAATTGTTTGATGGCTAGTGTCGGTCTAGCCGTTTTATGATCTTTTGAGTCGGGATTTCATTCATTGGTTTTAAAAGAGTTCGGGCAATCTTCATTATTATTTTAAGACGTGCCACAAGAGTCATTAAATTTGGCTTGATGATTAACTGGGCAATCTTTTAATTGATTTTTTTTATGGTTTCTATCATCATCATCATCATCCACAGCTCTTGGGGTCCCACTGCTGGGTATAGGCCTCCCTTTGTATGTGCCATCTGGTTTGGTTTTTGGTTTCTTTATAACAAATGTTTTTTTTACTGAACCTCCTGAATGATTAACATAATAGTGAGATAATTTTAATATGTGAAATCAATGATTAGTTAAAAGAAATCAAATTTGCTTGTCTTTACTTTGTGAGTTCCGATTAATCTAATTAACATCAATAAAATCACTAGGCAATGTTTAAAATATTGTAGCCAACGTAATTTTTCCACAATTTTCAAGAGACAAAAAGCTTGTACAGCATAATAAAGCAGTCTTTGTTTTCGGCCACATAAATCGGTGGAACAACGCGGGCCGCTAACTTATTTTTGTTCGGAGGTTGGCGCGGCCACGATAGATGGATCCAATTCCAAATTATGTCTATCTTGGGAATTAACAGGGGATTCCGGTTTATCCAAAAAAGAGGCAGGGATGCTACGAGGGATGGTTATTTTGGAATTATGATTCCGGATGCGTGTTTCACGCCTCGTTCTGTGTTGGTGTATTGGATGCAGTTTGGATGCATTCTTGAGTTGAAATGTTTCATTAAGCGGCTGTTAAAATGATTCGGATTTTATTGATCTTAGAGTGGACTAGTTAAATGTTTATTGATAGTGATTTAATGTTGAAAAAGAAACTAATTTTGTTGAGATTGAATTAAGAATTAATTTGGCACTAAAAACTTACTATAATATAATAATAGTAACTTACTTACTTAGTAAAAAAATATTAGAGTACCTGACCTTAATATATAAGACTGAAATTCTCAAATTAAAAGATAAGACAAGAAGATACTGAACTGGTAAAAGAAAGTAACTAATTCAAATAATCAACTTAATCATAACACTCACCACCTAATCCACCCGCCACATTACTAGGACTACCAAGACAAAACTTTAATCATATATAAATTAACCCTAAACCCAATTTAAAAAGCTTCCACGCGCCTCTTACAGTTGCGAAATTTAAATGTCTCGCCGAAAAATTCTGTATATGTTCCTCCTTAATGGGGTGTCGCCTGGTTCTTAAGTATTCCACCCTAATACCAAGTCTCCTTAGGCTGGCACGTCCTCCCCTTGATATATGGGTCCCAGTCCGTCGTACATAATTTTGCTCGGGCCCACCACCCTCTCCTTGCGAAGATATCTTTACAATACAACGGCTTTGTTTATTAGCTTTTAATGGGTTGAAAAATTTCGTTCTAATGGACAGGTCAGAGTTAAACATATAAATTATATAAATACAATTCGGTTATTTCTTTTAGAACGAACTATATATGTAGGTACATACGAAACAATGTTCAATAAAATATATGTAGGCGTTAATTTTGCTATTGAGTCTAAACCATCATTTGTTTTTTATGCAGCTATTATTCACATAATATAATGTAGTTGAAATAAAAAAATGTAATAAAAATGTATAAGTGCATAAGGCTTAAGGTACACATAGGGTAAATAATGTATGTGTACATTAATCAATTACATACTTTAAACCCTAGGGAGTAATACGTCTAAGGCACGTGACCTTCAAATATTGAGTTAGGTGCACACTGGACCGAATCCCAAACAATTTGGACCAAAGCTGGAACACAAATTGAAAAATATTGCCCACCAACAGCCGTGCTTTATTGCCAATTTCACGAAAATTTCCCAAAAATTATTTCACATGAAACGTGTTTTATTAACGTGTGAGGAAATTTTCTGATGAGAAAAAGTTATCCGGAGCGCAGTTAAGAAAACTTTGAAACAATATGGAAGTTTCAGTAATTTTGTTGCCGCATATTAACTTAGGAGTTATTTCAACACAAAGGGCTTTTCGTGTTAGATGAAATATTACACAGTCCATTAGTTAAATTAGCCAAGATTTCTCTTCGCCCTATCTGCGTGAGATATTTATCATGTGAGTACTTGCTTTAGGGAGCCGTAACGTAATTCTGCAATACATTGTGGTTAGAGCATTTAATTTTGTGTTGGCAGTAAATTACAATAACTGAAATGTTTAGGTAATATGTGAATAATTACGCGGGGAAGCGTTACGTTTTAGTATCAACACGCATTCATTAAAATTAAGCTTTCGCGTTTGAAATCAACATTTACTGCCGGAATAAGTTATGCTCATATACACATAATCTAAATTACTTATAGAAAAACAAAACTTCTCATTTGTCAGACAGCTTAGTTTCAACTAACTAACTCCAATCATTCTTTAACAAGTTTACTTAAATCAAGCCATTTTTGTCACAGTAATAACTTCTTGCCAATGATGGCTAATAAAACATAAAATATAGCAAAAAAGTTTGTTATCATGATATTCATTTTTTTGTATTTTGATCTTATCCAACTTACACGAGTAGCCAAATAATCCCATCCTTAAAACTTAGTCCAAAACCGTTTACCTACCTAAATAACAAATAAAAAAACTGTATCATGGAGTATTGAGTCATTAGAAAACAATATGGCGACCGCACTATACATCAACCGCCCACGGCGCGTCACCGCAGCACGGTTTTGTTTATGGCGACCCGACAGGATACAATTTACCTACGATAGCTCTGTTGGTACAGGATTCTGTAACCTTTTGTAGATTGACCACCTTATAGGGCTAGTTATCTATGGATTATAACATCTATTGACTGAATGATGAATGTCCCTGTTTAATAACTCCAACTAAATGAAGCAATTTTTATGAGCAAAATGTTTGCATAAGGACCGATTGATTTTAATGCAGTCAAAAGATAAAACATTTGCAACGTTTTTGCCTTGAATAGAGGTATTTGTTACATATTCATACCATATTATTTAATATTTGTTTAAAGTAATAATAAAATTAAACACAAAATTTGTTTTAGTAAAACTTATGAAACTTTGCTTTGAACAATGAAAAAACTAGAGTTTATTAACTGTAAAGTCCTAAGGACAAAGTTAGAGTAGCAATTTGCAATGTAATTAGCAAGACAGGGCGAAGTTTTGCTTCTATTATTATGCATAGGAGTAGTGGAAAGGCTATTCATGTAAATATGTATAAAATTATGTACTGTTTGTATTAGTCGAAGCTAAAAGGCTTTTATGTTATATTTTTTTCTCTATGACATAGTGCCTTACAGGCACATATATATTTCAGTATGTACGTAATAATATTCTACACTATAGATGTATTTAGATTTTAGTAACTAATCATTTAATTTTTCTTTGCAGATCGATTTCAACGGTAGATTAATCGTGCCAAATTGGATACTGCTGTCAAAAGAACAGAACGAGAAAAAGGAACTCACAAAAGAGACAAGGGATAAGAAAAGGGCCAAAGATTTTCTCTCGTACCTCTTTCTAAAAATACATAAAAAGATCATCATCCGACCGTATAAATGCACTCATTTACTCTCGGTAAGTTGGATACCAGTTCTTGGTGCGTGCGTGCATAAACCATCCAGACATCCGATTAAATTATTTAACGTCTCTATTCCCTGCGGTGCTCAGGTTGCATGCTGGCACGCGGATGTAAGTACAAAACATGCTCTTAGCTTGTATATATACACTATATACCCTAAAAACTCTTAACCCCTAAGAAATAAGCAACAAAATCGCTCAACACTTGGAGAAGATAGAAGCCTTCTGTTGAAGGTTAGCTTGATAACGCGGACCTTTGGTGCTGGGAACCTTTCTCCGCTATATGATAAGTCTGAGATAAGAGCTTTCCAAGAACGAAGTAGTTTCGTTGTTCAGATTTCTGGACTGTTTTAAGGACAAATTTGTAAAGACTGCATCCAAACATTAATATACAATGATATGTGTATTAGTGGTGTGATAAAAGTTAATTAGATTGATCGATAAATATGTTAGTCGATAACTCGATATTTTTGGATATATGTGGTGGTATTAAATGAGTCAGTGGTAAATAAATCGTCTGATTCCTTAGCCGGCTTTAACAGTGGTATATTATTTAATATTAAAGATCTTAAGGTAAACGGGCGGAGTGCCTGCAGTTCCGCGATAAGACCCCCCTCTCCCCTTCCCCTTGCCGTTTGGGGTGGAAGACTTAAGAGGCGGCCATACTTCAAATTGCGTTTAAGTTAGATAGCTAGTTTGATAAATTGCCCCCCATTATTGCATATCAAATGGGACCCGATAAAATTGTCTCGGTGATAAAGTAAGGAGTTTTTATTGAGGGTTCAACTTCTTTACTTACTTTTTAATTGATGAGGTTTGCGGTGGAAAAGAATGGGCGAGCTTACCTGGAAGGAAATGAAAATGTAATTAGCTTTTTGGTCTGGAAAATAACTTTAATTGGCGTGAAATTTTTGTCGAATGATAAAGTTTACTTTAAAATTTTAATTAATTTTAACAAAGTACCTATTTGAGTAAATATATGTATATTGTACAAATTGTTCATATATTTATCTATACTAATATTATAAAGCTGAAGAGTTTGTTTGTTTGTTTGAACGCGCTAATCTCAAGAACTACTGGTCCGATTTGAAAAAATATTTTTGTGTTGAAGAGACTATTTATCGAGGAAGGCTTTAAGCTATATAACATTACGCTGCAACTAATAGGAGCGAAAAAACAATAGAAAATGTAGAAGAAACGGGGAAAATTATTCTCTGAGGGCTTCCGTTGCGAAAACGGTTCAAGATATCAAAAAAATGTGTATAAAAGAATTATTCCTCTTGAAATGATCTAAAACGATGTCCGCAACATATATGTCTATCTTTTAAGGTTAACTCACTAAAACCGTTTTTATAGTAATAACTATTCCACGCGGACGAAGTCGCGCGCACCAGCTAGTTAAGATATAAAAATAATGGGTTTAAGTAAAAATGTGAATTCAATAGTGTATTTCTAACCAAATCACTCTATTCTATAGCTATATAAATTCAAATATTACCACATATTTAATCAAACAAATTATTTGATACCATTAACAGCATGTCGGATTGCTTCCGCAACCAATTTTTAACCGACAAATGTGCGATAATAACTTCTAAAATCTGCTTTCATAGGATGTATGAGTCTAAAATGAAATACACACACATAAACATCGTACGAACGGATTGCAAGCTCAGCACTACATCAGGCGGACGTAGAGGCAAACATAGTGCGGACGAGCTTTACATCGATATTACTCGATGCTAGCACCGCCATTCGATACTGCTCGATCATCGGGATAGGACACTAGGTTCGTGCTCGCGCGTTCGGATGTCGATATCGATAGAATGTTTGACGTGTGACAACACTAGTGTTTTTATGGCATTCATTTATTAGAGAGCACTGCAAAGATAATTTAGTTCCTAAAATAAGCAAGGAGTATATTCGACTAAAAGATTTGTAAATATTAAGATATGTGTAGAAATTGTCGAACAACTCATTAATTCGTTGATAGAAATAAATACGTTTCAGTAGCGAAAACTTTGTTGAAATCCTATTTTCTCCTCCAACAATATGCATACATTTTGGCAAACCGAAACTAACCTGGGCAATAATATTTATCCACCTTGATTGCGATTACGCAAACGATACTGACGATTCGAACGCACAATAGCCCGTAGCTGTGTTGTAGATTAAACATCGTACGCCAAAAACATTACGCCGTATAGACTTCTCAATATATTCATATGAAAAGAATTCACGTGATAGGTCACATATAAACACCAAATCATTTCTCTGTGTCTTTATTAGGCAGTCGCTGTGAATGCGCCATAAATCTAATAGGTAACCATTTTTCAGTAAATAATAATTATAGATACACGTTCAGTGTTGATGCTGTCCACCACATATAAAACGCGTTTGATTGTGTTTTGATAGACAACACAGATTTGTATAGAAAGTAATAACAGCAAAAAGTACGTAATTTATTAAATTAATTCCTGCAAGTAGAATGTCGAATGTGCAAATGTCTGCAATACAAGCTGCCGACTAGCAAACGCCAAAATCCTAGTTTAGTTTTCCGGAAGATTTGACATTTATTGTCAGATCATCCGTAAGGAGTCTCCTCCTTCAAATATCTCCATGAAACTCCAAATGAACGCTCGATAATTTATCGTACGTGCCCCCGTGTGTATTAGCTGTATCCGACTAATACCGGCATTCGATATTCGGTAGCCGGTCGCGATTCTCAATTTACGAGCCGACCGGTCGCATTAGACTGTCCACCGTAGGTAAATTAGCACAGATGCTAGCGTCCACAGTGATTCATTCCCAATTGGCTTTCAGCGGAAAAAAGGGATATATTTGAACAGTTGGGGTGTAAAACTGTTCGGATCGACATGTTGCGTTTTAAATTTGAGTTCGGATTGTGAGGATAAATTTGGCGAAGATCTGACAGTGTTAGTACAAAGACTATATTCTTAATGCCTGAAGTAGGACTCGAACGGATGTTAAGAGTTAACACAAACGGTTGCCTGTAAAATAAAATTAACAGTCTGTGCAAGTTCTGAACTATTTGCCATTTTTTAGTCACGTCACTTGTAATTAACCAATTTTATACACTGATCAGATAAGAATATTAATTGCTCCTAATCACATCATAGAACTGTAACCATCAATTAACTGAAATATCTTTATTATACATCTAATTGCTTTCCGTAAAACTTGACAATTTTAGTCAAGACCAACTTAGAACGAGGTGTTAAAATCTTTGTTGCAATCAACGATAACGTTTAATTAATTCAAAGTGGTTAGTATAAGCCAGAATGGGCAATTAAACAACGTATAATCTAGAGGGCTAAGCTTGAGATCGGTAGTAAAAGAACACCTTAAGATCGCTATCGGACTTTGTGCATGAGATTTTTAATTTATTGCTACAATATGTTTTTCAAAACTGACATAAATAAGTATATGAGTTTCCGTTGTAACCTTATACTAAAGTTGTATTTTAAAAATATATTTGTTTAATATTAAATTTGTCCAATGTATAGAAAATTTAAATTTTAATACTTTCAGATGACTCTGTTATTGTTTATTGCAGTTTTACCGGTGTGTTTTACAATAGTTAAAAGTATTACCTTGTGAATTTTACTTCATCATTGTGTGTTTCTGCAAGGTCTAGGCTAATCTAGTTGGCTGCGGTCCACACGTGCAAGATTTACTGTATCTGTGATAGGTAACTTAAATGTCCGTTTGTGTGATCTGACTCCTAAACTACATACTCGCTGATTTATCTGTTCCTATAAATAAACAATCAACTTTACTTTTATTTATCATTATTATATAACTTTTAATCAACGTACAAAATAAACAACAACAAAGATACTGAATAATCAAATAAAGACAAAATGCCGTATATTTCGGTTAAAATACACATAATAAGATTCATATTTTGCAATTCGAACGAAATAAATAGCCGTTATTTATTTTTAATGAACTGCAAATGATAGTCTGTGATATACACAAATGCAACATTTCCCGATAATGAACCGGTGGAATTACCTTTAGTATAAATAATCCGCGGCAAAGGGTGGTTTCGATGCGATGCTACTGCAAATCAACCCCCACTTCACCCCTCCCCCCACCGCGGGCTGTCGGCGATATATAAAATTCACGTTTTAACAATAAAATGCATTTTCCGCAAATGCTCCCAGTGAATTATTGTTCGGGCTTTACGAGCTTAAAATTATATGGCCACGTGAAATTTTCGATCTCGATAATGCATCGGCCAACACTATTTTCGGTCACCGGTATCGTTCCGTTTTTAAACTGTACCTATCGATTTAATTTTAACGACTTCCGACTTTTGATTCCGATTTATTTGATTTTTTAAGTATTTTTCTTTGCTACGTTGTATTATTGATGTTTCAAGTGTGTATTTATTACATCAATACAAATAAAGTCGCACACATCGTACAAAAACTTATTTAGACTGCACCAAGATGCGATGAGGGTAGCATTTTTTATGCACTTTTCCATTTAAACCCAAACCACTGCACCCTCAGAAAATAACACACGTATCGGCCATAAAGTATATTTACAAAACATTTCCCAACGGGAAAAACTTGGGTAAAAAACAATGTTTTATTCGCTACAAAAATAGATCACACGACCACTTGATGTAGAACCAATGGCGCGCTCCCCGCGGCACAGATGGCGACACGGACGCAGAGATAGCAGAAAAATATGAATTGTAGCATTCGATATTTGTCACTTGAATTACAACCCCCGGCGGACACCCGGAATGGCCGAATTGCTACTCGCACCTCGTTCGGCCAATGATCTATTTTTTCGGCCTCGCCATTTTCGGCCCGTGAAGAATGGGCTGCGGTTAAGTTATATGCACTCTAGCTTGCTTTTGTTATCTGCTCGATACCAAAATTGGTATAAACTAACAAAAGGTTCCAATAAATATGTTATGTACTTTATATTTGATTGTACAATTTATGTAATGTACGTACAATATGTGTATTGTATTTGCATATCATAATTTGTATAGAACATTGTCATTTATATATCTATTATAAACTTTCAAAAAATAAAAGAAAGATAATATACACTATCAATCTGTGTAACCGAGGGCTGAACCTTATATTGGATGTAGACACGCGGAGAGCAATCTTCCACCACTAGTAGGTACAGTCTCCTTCCGTCCGGGAGCAAGCAATAAGCAAACAAAACTCGTGTAATAACGGCCAGTCACGCCAAGGAAACCAATTTGGGAGGTATTTGTAAACGTCAAATATGTTTGTGCGCACCTATTTATTGCGAGCATCCCTCACGTACAAGTAAATAACGGAGACACTGCGATAAAGTGAAAAGAGATACCAGAAACGTACGACCGACTTCGCCTTAAATCTCTTCCGGACGCAACCCAAACCACGCTTTAATAGCGCGCAATAAAGTTTGTTTTTGTTTGCGCTATTTACGATCAAAGCTCGGTTTTAAGGGTGATGCGTATACAAGTGGAAAACTCCGCGCACCACGTGCGAATGATTCACGACCGTCCCTTAATTAAAGAAGATTTTAATTGTATCGGATGTCTGTGAAAGCGAAAATAATGCACTCCTAAATTGGGGTTGGAGTTCGGAAATTTATTTTTGTTGGACGCTGAAAATATTGGTTTGCGTGTTTTAGCCGAAACCAATCTTTGGGATATTCCATGGTGGGAAAACCTCATGAATACATTGTTTTAATTGGCTGCATACATTTACATAAGTTTTGTATTCCTCTATTTATTCGTGTAGCTGTTATTGACAACATTCTCAGGGACTTACATCTTGGACAAATTTAAATTTGTTACTGAAAAACGCGTTGTTTACACAGCATCTTTGTAAAAATATTATGTGTATTTCTATTTAAAAGTTTTTTTCTGGTATATCTAAATATTTCCTAATAATGAAATATCAATATTCGAGTTAATGTTACTTGCGTCTTAATAACTTTAATATTCGATAAACTTCCATAAATCTGACATTCGAAACAGCGCTCTAAGCACAATAAACAAAGCCGTCCAAACTGGCAACACCATTAAATTAAGTAAATTCATTTTGCGTATATAAAGTCAAGCTGCCGCCGACTTTAAAATATCTTTCTTAATTACAGAATCCTTTGTTGAACGTATCTGATCTATGTAAGTCGGGGCGAATGTTTTAAATAGCTACCCAACAAATACGTTCCGGATGGGAAGTGGGCCTTAATGAAACAACACTTGAGGGTTGTCACTTCAATTCACTGTATAAAAAACATCTGTAAGTGTTTGTTTCTTTTACGTTGTAATAGTTGCTTTGTAACAGAAATCTTTGGTTAGTAAAGCTATCAGCTATTTTTATTTTTTGCAAAATTTAAAACTTACCAATTGAATGATGTCTCTATTGTTTTCTGTAAGTCTTATCAACATTCCTAATTTAACTAGTAAATAACTAGAACGGAACAAGTTGACCATTATTCTAAAATTAGTTGACACAACCCAAAAATAAACAGAGTAAGGTTAATAGAATAGAAGCTGTGAAACCAGCAACAGATAAAAGCCCTTAAATAATTTTCCACCATTTTAAGGCCATCTTGCGTTTGTAAAATCGAATCCACCGACCGTGAAAATATGACGGAAGCTGTGTAACAATCCTGTAAGTTGTAACTGGGAACTATGGGAACAGTACACAAACTTACACTATTGCAAAATTGTGATATTTGGTCAGCAAAATGGTACAACTGTAGCGATGAGTTCAAGTTTTACTTTATCTTTTTCAGTGTTTACTTTAACAAAACATTTGAGAAGGTAATCTTTTAAACGTTTAAGTAATTTAAACAGTTTTTTACCAAAATCATGTAGTTATAAAAGAGCCAAAAATTTAATTATTATAAGTTCAAGTTCATTTATTTATAAAAAAATATTCATAATTAAATTTACTTTTTTTCTTTCTAATAGAAGACATAACGTGACTTTTGAAAACTTATTTTTACATGATGGATTTTCAGTGCCACACATTTTAGTAACAATAAAAATCAAATGAGGCATGTATATAGTTTTTAGTGTACATTGTACACATTTCTTCACCTTTCGTACAAACCTAGTACTCTGCAACCACTGTTACCATCCTAGAAGCGTACTTCATTTGGGAACAATGGAGCCCCGGTCCCGGTCCCGGCGCCCTACCGGATAAATTGACTCGCCTTAACTGGCGCCCGCCCGCGGAAAATTGAGGAAAATCGATTTAAATATCTTGAATGTGATGGCTTATCTAGATCGAGACTAAACCCCTTAACACACATTTACGGGGATACTGAATTTAAGCAAGTTTTTCGACTGTGTCTATCGATTTATTGGTACCTACTATGTAATTAAATTTATCTTTGAATCGATTGGGTTATGCAAATTCTATTTACTTTTTAAATGTTAATATAAACTAAGCTGAAACCTTTCGAACAATATTAAACATAAATTAATGTTATGTTGATGTTTATAATTTAACTTTAAAATCATAGAAAACGTAGCATACCTACAAGCAGTTGCTTATGTAAACAACAGCTGCATCTAGCATTTACAAACAACAAAATAAACAAACCCTTTCAACAATGTCTTATCCGAAACTCATCATACGAGGAATGATAATTTCAGCTCAGCAATTTGCTCAACAACTAAAACAAGCGGACATAATTAACGGGAACTATTTCAAAGTTCAAAAGCATGCATGTACCTAAGGATAATCAAGAGTTGCCAATTAAAAGACTGGAAAGGCTACATCTAGATAGGTGGTTGTCCCGACTCCTGATGAATCTTGTTCCACACGCAAGCTGGGCGCTCCCTGATTGGTCAGCCTTTCGCTGAATTAAACTTGGACGAATAATGAAGCGATCGATCAATTTTAGCGAACTTTAAATTGGCTTTCAAAATGGTCATTAACGAAACGACAGACACGACTTTTTGCAATTAAATGCTGCCTTCAAAGCGAGCTTTTACTTTGATTAATGACTTTTACATTAACTTTCATATTAGGTAAATGCAGTTTTTTTTACACTGCAGCATAAAACATATATTTTACAAAATCATCACAATGTTGCAACAGGAAACGTAAACTTACACTAAAAACTTAAAGCTCTAATCTTTTCGAGACCTCCGAGCAAAGTTAGGACCGCTTAACTTAATCTAATAGAATCACTTCGGGTCGCTTTCCAATATTTACCGTGTGATTTTTTCCCCTCGTGTAGTGATTTTCCGTAGATTCGTGCTTCGTAGGAGGCAAAGAGGCGTGTTATAGTCCGAGGGTCGCAGGTACATGGCCTTTAATTAATCTTCAGAGATATGAGGTGAGAGTTTATTGTTTTACGACTTCCGCCTCTACCAACAGGGGTTTCAAGCCTGTTTATTTCGCACAAAGCTCACAAAATGAATGCTCTATTACGGAATTATTTACACAATTCGACAATAAGGAAAACTGTACGTTGTTTGTTACTTTGTATAGTCTGTTTTTGTAGTCAGGCCACTATGTTGTCTATTTTGTGTTATTTGTACCTTTGCCAAATTTTTACCCAAACATCGACTGCAAATAGGCCTTTTCTGTACCAATAAAACGTTAGACATGTTTAGTGACAATTACGGATAAAGTTCTGGCAACTCTCAGCGCAATATATGAAGAACCAAATTCGATTTCGCAGTCAGTTTATTGAATTGATCATGCGCAAATATTTATAGATAGGGACGTAACAAGATAGGGTCACAATTTATTGTAAACCAAGAAGGCTATATGTATAGGTAGCTGATATAAATTGTCATTGGTAGCAATCAGACAAATTGGCTCCGGCCAAACCCCTCGGAGAAAATTAATCTGACGCGTAGGTTTTCTTAGAGGTACCACTTAGTTGGGGACAAAACTGACTAAGGGCAGGGGTTACAAATTATATTTTGTGTATTGATGTATTCAGACATTATCAAATTAGTATGTGTGTCTGTGTAGTGTTATTTGTCAGATCTACTGTAGAAAATCGTTACCACAACTTGGGTAATTTTAAATAGGTACATGATTACTTATATTCATTTTTTACCAGTTGCATCTACAGTTAATCTATACTAATATTATAAAGCTGAAGAGTTTGTTTGTTTGTTTGAACGCGCTAATCTCAGGAACTACTGGTGCGAATTGAAAAAATATTATTTTTTTGGATAGACCAGTTATTGAGGAAGGCTTTAGGCTATATAACATCACGCTGCAACTAATAGGAGCGAAGAAACAATAGAGAATGTGGAAAAAACGCAGAAAAATATTTATCTTTGAGGTTGCATGCGCTGCGAAAACGGTTCAAGATATCAAAAAAATGTGTATGAAAGAATTATTTCTCTTGAAATAATCTAACAAAATATCCGCAACAGTATATATCTATGTATTAAGGTTTACTCACTAGAACCGTTTTATGGTAATAACTATTCCACGCGGACGAAGTCGCGCGCATCAGCTAGTTCGTAAATATGTTTGAAACTAATTCTTAATAGTTGTCAACTAAGCTGTTACAAGTATATGATCATATACATATTATCTCTCAGTACAAAGATTAACCAGAAAATCATGTATTGAAAGAAAAGATAGGCTACTGTAATAATATTTTTAATACTAACCAGCTAATAAAGTATATTGAATTATCAAAAGATTCATTCAAACTAAGTACCTTCAAAGACATGTGCTCTTTAAACTTCACAACGTCTTTCCAGTATTGTTTCCAAAAGCAGCTGCGTTCTAAACATTTCTTTACAAGCCCCTGTTTACATACACGCTTCTAGTGGGTGCGTGAATAAATATCAAACAAATCCACCTTTAAATAAACAGTACAGGGGAATAACGTTTTTGCCTCATTCCGAGTAAACGACGCTTAAGATATTTATTAGGGGATGAATAGAGTTTTAGATATTGCAACGTTTGTGTCTCAATTTCTCATAGAGATGGACGGCGTAAGCGTTCTGTCGTGGATTCTGATTTGTGACCGGTCAGCTTGCGCTGTTTGTCTTCTGGGAGACCTTTATTGTGTGTCTTTAAGGATTTTTGTAAAATATGGGTTATTTATCTTGTGGAAATAGTGTAAATTTAATGACAATATTTTTATAAAGTGTATCATGGTATCCCCAATAGGTTTTATGATCAGAGATCCAGTTAAAGAAATTGACATTTTTACTGCCTAAAAATCTAAATATACCTATATATGTATATAAAACTCAAAGGTGACTGACTAACTGACTGATATAGTGATCTATCAACGCACAACCCAAACCACTAGACGGATTGGGCTGTAATTTGGACTGATGGTAGATGTTATGACGTAGACATCCGCTAAGAAAGGATTTTTGGTAATGCCTCTTTTAAAGGGGTTGAAATGGGGGATGCAAGTTTTACTTCTTAATGCGAGTGAAGCTGCGAGAACCCATTAGTATAATATGTATATGCCTACATTTTTCGATGTTTACTATCTATAACATAACTACATAGATCAACTGCAACTCCTTCAAGAATCAAAAGGCAATTAAAGATCTATAATCGCAAGTATCATCCAACCCAAATCCAAGCATTAAAATTCAAACGGCAAAAAATTACCCCAGCCCTAGCAGAGCTCCCTAACATTAGAGTTTTGGCAAACATTAATTACATCTGCTCAAGACGCTCAAATCCTCGGAAAAACTGATTATCTAATTAGAAGAAAGCCTCTGTAAGAGTCTTTTGGAGGGCTAATCACAAATTAATGGGAGATAGAGCAGTACTGCAAACATACGTTCTGCGGCAGTAAATCAAGTTCACAAGTCTTTTTTTATTTGGTAAGGAAATATGTACAATTATTTATTTTGAAGTTAAAATAATACCTGGATAAAAGTAAAACCTTAAAGTAATACCTCAGTAAAACGTTAAAGTAGTACCTACCTTTATTTATTTTTTATGAAATGGTTCTTTTGACAAATTGTTAATGCTGTAATTTGAATGTTAATTTAAAAAAGGCGTAGAGTAACAATACGAATGATTTGAAGGCAATTAAATCATCCAATGTATGTATATTTCACGCTAGTTTTTGTCAAAAATATAACACATTGTAATTAGAAACATTACCATTTATGTTTGACATAAAAACATGAGTTTGGTATTATTTTCATATTGTCTGTCATTTTTCCTAACGACTTACCCAGTGCTAGATAAAACGAAGAAAACGATGAAATTATTTAAAGCGTCTAATAAAGAGTAAATGGTAAGTAAATAAAAAGTTGTTATACTGTTTTTACGTCATATTCATTGCGCATGTACCGTGGTGTCGCGGCGTGATGATAATTTCTCCTGCTGCGTTAAGAACCTCATCAATTATGGCGCAGCCACCCTCACGCGCCCCTTTGTTAGGGCTTGCCTAGGTTTTTGGCAAGAGAAACGTTTTGGGTGCTTATTTCACACTTAAGGTTTTAGTTATTTTATATATGTACCTATCCTGTGAAGTATTATGATTATTCATTTTCTTTCAATTTGAGCGTTGGAACAAAACGTGTTGTTATGAATTGTGAGTATTAAATTGTTAATGAAATATGTCTGGTATATGCTATAAAATAGTTTAGTTTCGTACTCATACCTAATTTTAAATATCATTACTTAAATAAATGAATGAAAATAATATTTCATATTCTTCATTTACATAAATGTATGTAATCTTAGTATTTTCCCTCTTAATAACGCAATAACTCATAACATTATTGTATTTACTTAAAATCATGTTGACGTAATATAATAAATAAAATCTAATTTATTACATATCCCTGCCCAAATATTTCATACATTTATAAACTAATTGCGGGGTAAAGCTATAAATACAAAACTTCAACAGAACTAGACCAATTAATAACGTACCTTCATTGATACGCAACTAGCAGCACGCAATATAACTTCGAATTAACATAATTTTGATATTAAATCTATTGTTTCAAATTATTTTTATATTGTCTGATAGTATGTTGTTTTATTTGTATGCAAAAATACCTTATTGCTCCTTTTATGGGTAATTTTTCGGGACATAAAATTACAAGAGTAAGAGTAATTTCTACTTATGTTATATTATACCGGTTTCTTCTAGGCAAGCGCGCTATATCGTAGATTATAACTTTGCTTACCATCAGGCAAGTTGTAGTCAAGCGTAAGCCTATATCATGTAAAAAAAACTATTGTAAAATGATGACAAATACAAAAAACATAAATGAATATGAATATGTAACAAAAATATTTTAATATATTCTAAACTTAAAACAAACATTTACCTGCTCAAAGTTTACAGTTAAATCGAAGTTGTCATATTACACGTACCTAATAACTATTTATATCTAGACAGGAATAGCAGCTTGTACTGTTACTAACCAATACCTATTACTCAATATTAGGTCCCAATAAATTTACGAGCGAACTTCACACTATTGCGCCTAATACGTCATCGAGATACCTATCTATAGGAACTAGTTTATCGAAGGTTCCAAACCGCAGTTGATTTGTAGTTCCGCTGGTTCCCGAGAGTTACGAGTGGAACCAACGTGTTGGGGACGTTTGGTACCGCCATATGGCCCACTGTCTTTAAATTTAGAATGATTTGTGACAAATGAGGTTTGAATTAGAAGATGGATACGGATTTTAAGATAAATGTAAAGAAGTTTTTAAGGAAATGATTAAAATGGGTATTAATTGTAATTTTCATATGCAACGCTCTATTTTTCTTTCCTTACTCAGATTTCTTCATAATAAACCAAAATTCAATGTTTTTTCTAATTGATTTCAGTGTACTTATAGTATGACAGATATACAAATATGATTACAGCTTTAAAATCTGTGCTAACTCAGGTAGAACTGCTCAGCTAAAGGTTACGAACATTAGTATCACCCTAAACGTGGCTCTTGTTGTTATGCCATGAATATAAATCGTGATAAATTCCGTGGGAGGGCGCGCGGGAGACAACCTCAAGGGCTTTTTTCTTAAAAATAACTTTTGTCAGAGTAATTCGGCGCAGTCGCGAGATTTACGGAAAGGTGGTGTCACTCCCGTAATTAGTTTTTAACTAGTTGTGATAAGGGTCGCAGTGCTTTACCGGCTTTGTAATAAGTTCAAACTTATGGCGCCCACCACTCTAAAATTAAACAAAACCATATCTACCTATCTATGAACTCGCAAAAAGTCGACCATTTTTGGCGCTAAAAAACTTTCTCTGAAACAAAAGGTCGCAACGTACCTATAGCCGCTATCGGTCTCAAGTCTCGATTGTTCAAACTGTCAAAATATTTTTATTGTTCCCATACATTGTGCGCTCGTCTATCATAGAGCACGCATAAAGTTTGATTTATGTCCCGAACAAGAAGAAAAAAAATAGAAAGTTCTTCCACGAAACTTCTTTTATTCTTCGTGAAAGTTGCGTAAAAAACTGGAGGCGCTTAGAAAAAAGCAATTTTCTAGCTCAGGTGTGTGAGATGTTCTTTATCTTACTTTGCATCCGAAACGTTTTGTTTATGATGGCATATTTTTTCCAAGTTTTGAACATTTTATTACTTGTACCGTGAACTCGCACCTTTTTACCTTTTTTAAACGCCGACAATGGTCTAACAATAGTTGTTTTGTATCGTCAAAAAGTAATGCGTATAAAGCGTCTCGCTACCTGTTTTGATATGCATAAAAGTTTAAAACAGTGGGTAGCGTTTAAAAAAATAAGTACGGCGGGTACATCGCTTTTTAATGGACACGGAAAATATAATTTGAAATAGTCTTTATGGTCGGCATAATGTAGCCAAGTGGGCCAAAAAATGGTTGTCACCGTCTGGCGCAGTACATTAGCATGAAGGGAGCGAGGGAGGAGTCTTTATCAGGAGGGCCTTTCCTGAGGGAGGGCCAAATAATGCGATATTGCTCGTTTGTGCGAGGCCCTATTTATCTATTAAAAAACTGGAGATTTATAGCCGCGTATAGGAAACTTTGGGAAGTTTTTATGTTGTTGCTCGAAGCGAACAGCTAATATAAGAGATTGATGCGTGTTATTTTCGCTCTGTATGGCTCTTTTATTTTTGTTTATTGTGGAATGTACGTAGAGATAATATAAAAGGTGATTTGTAAAACATCTGTAAGTCTTTCCAAATGTATGTTTTACAGTTATATACGAATTTGTTCAGAATATGCTTTTTAAAAAAAATACAATGCATTGAATATGACCAACCTTGAAAAGTTTCTTCAGAGAATTAATGAAGAGCCATATTAAAATTGCTCCCTCCAACTTGTTTGCGCCGATATCTTAATATTCAATACCCCGTTACATGAAGGCAAAACAATTAAAACAATTATTCCAGCCCAGATAACCGTTTTATAAACGAGTAACGATCGCTCGGATCGGGAGGTTGTTCCGTTCGAACGTTCACGGAAAATCGTGACTTTCGTGATTCTAAGGAGAGCATGTCGAGACCCTTAATCCGAAAACGCGTCATTATGACGCTTATGGAATGGGATAGGCATTAATTGGTCCCGGTGACTTGTATGCAATTTATACCAGCCATGGCTACCGTTTAATTTTAAATTTTTACTAGATTTGGTCGTATTCGAATCGTTTGATCGTATGAGAAACATATTTTTACATGCAGCGCAATTCGCAATGTTATTCATTTATATTGCTATTACTTTAATTAAATTTCAGAATATTACAAAGGCTAATGTTATCTAAGATTGGCATATCAAGATAATAGCTCTTAATTTTATTTTCCATGAAAAGAACAATCATAAATCCAAAAACAAGAAATGTTCAATGAAAATTTTGAGCATAAAATTTTGTTAATACATTTTTGCTCTTAAATAAGGCAGTGCAAAAATTCTCGGTAAATATTTATGTCGTAAAAAGGCCCGAACAACTAACCTAGGGCTCTTGGCTCAATTCAAGTGATAAACACCTAATAGCGTTGACCTTACTATAAATCCCGAAAATTGCTTTAAAAACACTACGTTTTTCGTTTTTATTGATGAATGTAGAAGATTTATTCACTTCTCTATGTCATATTTGTTAATAATTGATAACTATTATCTTATAGACTCGCTGAAAAAATAAATGATTTGATCTCCTTATGACACTCCATATAATACCTATTTGTGGAAAATTACTAATTACAGAGCAACTGCATGTTTATATGTTCAACCTATATAATCTTTCTAGAGTGATTTACTTTAAACCTACCAATAACTCATATCAACTACCAATTTTCCCAACATAAAAATACCAGTGATATTTCGTATCGTATCCGGTATCAGTTTTTCCAACTTAATAACACCAAATTGAAGTCCCTACTCATATAACGGGTATTGTTCAGCCAATGACAAATAATAGCTGATAATACCACAGTATCGGGTATACGGCGAATTTAGCACTATGTTTCGAGCCAATATTCGGCACGATAATAAACATACGTCATGTGTTATGTATTGTTTGTGTAGATGCAATTTGGTAATGAGATTGCTGTGGCCAAAAGTCAGCGCAAAAACTGAATTATAAACGGCGGCAAGCTTTTGGGTTCAATTTGTAGACATTCGTTTTTAAGGCATAAATACTATAACTCACATAAAATTATAATAGGTTAGGAAATAGGTATACATTTTTTGCAGGATCATATAGCATGATAAATTCAAATCGATTGTATTTGACCCAACAAGACGCCAGGCGAGCGTTTCGCGGCAAAGACTAGCCCGTGACAGATGTTACACTCACTAAAGCTACCGTGTTCCGCCCTGTACCGGGTTACCTAATAAATAATAGCCGCACTGAGTTAAGACCTCCCAGTGAGGAAGCAAGAGCTTGTTTACTACGCAACCCCGCCAGTATTGTGGCCACCTACGCGATATATTTTGCTTAGCAAATTGCTCAGCGCTCGGTGTCTAATAACCCTTTAATGAAGGTACTGCGATGTTAATATTATTTGTGTTAATTATAGCACGGGTTTTTACGTAAAAATAATTGCGCGAGCTAATAGGGCGTATCTGACGCCGCTTTTTTGTTATTTAATCTACGGCGTGATGTCCGGTTCAATTAATAAAACTATAGCGTTAATAGGAAACCTAAGATGCCTTTACAAACCATTGGTTTTGAAGACTCGGTATTTGTTATTACCTGGAACAAAAAAATTTAGAACATTAAATATTTAAACATGACTATGAACCTTGAAATAGTGATGGGAAAATACTAATCGATACAATACAAATACTTTTTTGTCGTGTGTTGTATGTTTCAAGCGTGGGCACATAAATTTGCGTGAGTAACAAACCACACCCTTCAAATAAAATAAAACAATGGTGCTAAATTATGTCATTTCCAATGTAACGTTAATTAATTCACCGAACACGCGTCCGAGCCATTGACAAAACCTGCAATGTGTCAATAATAGCTCATTTGAATACAATCTACACTAATATCCGTCGGCAATCACGAGTTAAACATAGTCGTAGTTGAGTTTCGAACTCATAACACTGCCTTTAATTCAATTACACTACTCTCTAACACGCCTGTGTAGTTATAACACTTCATTACAAGGACTCTAGTTCCCAAATTAGGTCAAAAATAGAGACAGTAAGAGGGTTATTAATAACAATGGTTGGTTGAAAGTTAAAGCAATTAAATCAGAACTTTTCGCCGTAAATTAAACTTTAATACAAATTTTATGGTAGGTAGATACAACATGTAACGCACACATAAAGTTCGAACTTTGGCACACTACCATAAATCAAGGGGCGTTATGCGCCATGTTTCACAAGCTCTCGACCTCTCAGTCACGCCAACGTGATTCGTTATACAATCGTCTCGTTCTAACGCTGAGTTGGAGCTTTGAGAGTCCCAGGGGAGGGGGGAAGCTGTCTAGTCGTGACGTATTACTCTGTTGGCGGTCGGTAGGGTCAGACGCTCCGAGCAGTGTTGCTTGTTTAAAAATCTATTGGATGACCTATTTTCAAATAAGAATAGCACCGCCCAAAAATATTTTAATTCGACACGAGCATAGAGCGGAAGCTATTCCTAATGAAGAACCCGATGTGAATATCGATATCGACATGAGCACTAATTACTTAGCTGCCGCGACACACTAATGTATGCCGAGTAGGTTCTCAATGCAAATCGCAAGTTCGATTCTAGAATAGACAATGTGAGCACAAGTTTATTGGACCACCCGCACATCTGCAATATACTCTCAAATTATATGACAACGAATTTAGAAAATCATATATCACCGACTAAGAGACTTGCCATTTAATTTGCAGGAAATGATAGGTATATTGCAGAAGCAGGTATAAAATAAAGCAGCATTTCCAGTCCATTCGAAGAATTTAAAAGACAAAGCAAGAGACGCGTTAGTAATCTTGATTAATACTGGCTCCGATAGAATGTGTGAAGATGCATTAAATCATTTACACACAAACGCTGTGAGGTGTGACTTGCAGTCAATTGTAAAAGTGAATCGCATTAAATGCGTGATTGAATTGGTAATCGTTTTCTTGATAACTCATCATTATTTATAGATAGATCATCTGCTTCACTCGCTTTCGTTCTATCCGCAATTCTATTCATCCTCAATAGTGCTAATTGAATAAATCTATGAGTTGTCACGTTTCTTCAGTAATTAATTAGCTGCCCATATAAATAGTTGATTTTTATGTTCGTTCACTAGAGAAAAGAACTTTTAAAATGGCATTGGTTGTTTGTATCGACTAATTCGTCGCCCATTAAAAAGTATCGCCTTGTAATACATCTCATTGGTCGGCAATAAATCCATCGTTATCTTTCGATATCGTGCGCGGTGCGACGCCGCGACCTACCCCCTGCTCTAATGAATTACACAATGAACTCTCATCTAAATACAGAAAAAAGCTTTTAAAGGCACATATCAAAAATGCCCACAAAAGCCTACTAAGACAGGACTTGGAGATTTATGGTCCTCCCTTTGTTAAGGGGGCGCTTCCCAAAGACCACGTGACCGATATTGCCTACCCGGCCCCGCACTTGCCGCTCAATACACACGACAATTGCTCAAATAAGAAACGGCGTAGCCGGTCATAATCATGTTCAAGGCGTAGCGGACGGACGTGCTAACATGACGGGGCCGCGCCGCGCGGCCGCGCCCGCCGGGGATCGGCTAGGGTGCGACTCGCGCGCGGGACGCGGCGCGGGTTGTTGAGAAGGGAGTCAAATTAGTTCGTACAGTATTATATGGTCACTGAAAAAAGTCGGTATAATTTTTTAAATTGCTACTTGTTTGTTGTTATTATAACTATTTATTATTTCATACCAATACAGATAGAGGTAATTGATAAATAGGTTCAATATACGTGGTATATGGTAGTTACCTTATCGGTATTCATTAATTTACTTATAACTTTATATTACATATATGTAGGTAACTAGTTATATAGGTACTTTGTTTACAGTTGTTTGAAATCAGTAAGCACTTACCTACTAAATTATTAATCCAGTAGTATGTAACTTGTAATACCTACTTACCTGGTATAAAATCGGCGAAAGTATATGGCGCTTCAATATAAAAAAAATACTTATGCACGAGTTAGGCACCTACACGAAAACAGTTTCAAATGAAACGCAGCTAATTAGTGTTATATATTCTCTGGGAACCCCGAATAGTATGTGACGAGGGTCAATTAGCTCTGGTAATATGCATTCTTTGTAAAATAGCTCTAAGGGATACTCCATTTTGGATTTCCAAAAATCATCATCTCTATAAATTGAACGCTACAATCGGTGCTGTTGGTGACATTGTTCACGACTTCACCGTCGCTCACATCATTGTTATTACTACCCGCACGACGACTCCTGATTACAATAATAGTAATACATAATAATTATGAAATAACTACTATCTTATTTTTTTGCAGTACCTAATTAAAACAAATGTTGAGGTTATAATTTTAATAAAAAAAAATCATAGGTATAAAATATAGAAATAGACATTAGATTATTAATTTATTTTCAACTGAATTCTGCTGAACTGAATTATACTCGCACACATCGTTTTGCACAAACAAACATACTTACTAAAATCCATTATTTCATTATTAATAACGCGGAACCCTAATAACACTAAAGCAAAAAATAAATATATTTTTAGTAAGTATTTGTTGTTATAGCGTCAACAGAAATACGTCATCTGTGAAAATTTCATCTGTCTTGCTATCACGCTACATGGGATATCGCCTGGTGACAGACCGACGGACAGACGAACTTCAGTTGGTACGTACAGATACCTAGGTACTTAGAAAGCAATAAACTTGATCAAACAAGAAAGAACAGGTAGAACAGATTGAAGTCAGGTAGGTACCTATACTTCTAGTACTTTCGTTGTTCCATAATAATATTTTTTGAGGATAGTTTTACGACTATATTATTATTATAGGTTAGGTATTATAAATACATACACATATTTCAGTACCTACCTATATAGGTACGACCAATACGTATATGTAGCTCGCTTTATGTCGATCCAAAGGTTGCCTGGTAGAATTCGATAGGCGAATAAGGCGATAAGGCCGCCTACTGCACTACCAATAGTTATTATTGTCCCTGTGTAGGTACCTACCTATGTTTCGTTACTGTATTTGTGGATCGGGCATAACACGTCATTATTCTTACGCAGCAGTAAGGTAAAATATAATAATAAAAAGGTAGATTTGTACCTATATCCACCACCACGCCGCCACCATGTGCTCAAATGACGACTTGCGCAATTTTGATTTTGTTGGTGTTTTTTATTTTTCTTTCGCCTCGGCATATTTCGCACTAAAATGTCCGTTGGTTAGAAAAGCACCATCACCATAACAAAAAATGTTAGTGCAAAAGTACAAACTTTTAAAATATTTTTAGTAAGTATCTAATATATTACTAATTGCTATTTTATTTCTAACGCACGGTAATATTATCCGTTTTAGATGCAAACGCTTTTGAAAACTAGTTACTCTGAAAATGAACGAACGCTTGTATGCAAACCATTCATTCGGTTACAATTATAACGTACTACAATTACGAACAAAAATGTCAAATGTGTGCTCTATGTCAATACGTTTTAAGTCTATTTTTGCATGTTCACAAATGTAGTTACTTGAAAGTGGTTTGGCTTAGACAGGTAAAGCGGTTCTATGCCGAAGACATAGAGTCTAATATCCATTGCACTACAAAAAAATGGGTTTATAAGGAACGAAAAACGACAACAGCTCATGTTTAGAAATATAGTTATTTGAAACTAGTTAGGCTTTGACAAGTAGAGCGGTTCTATACCGGCGGCATAAAGTCTAATATCGATTGCACTATAAAAAACGGTTTTGGAAAGATGTAATAATATTATGTTATTTTAAATTGAAATATTTTGTTTTATTTTTTAGACATAAGGTATTAATATAATTTGAAATAAAAAATGGTTCTAAAAACGAAATCATGTTGAAATTTGTTTTATTTTGGAATTTGAGATGTTATTATTATTATTGCAATGGGTGAATATATATTCAATAAATTTCAAATACATTATTACACAAAAAAAAATGTTTTTATTGTATCGTTGTTTTTTTAATTAATAATATGATTTTTCTAATTGCTACTTGTATTGTTGCTATATTTCAAATTTATAAAAAAAATATATCTAGAAATCGTTTTATTCGTAACCAACCCAGCACTACCATACACTAGCAGTAGCTCAAACAAACTACAGTTGGAGCAATAGTTTGTTGAGTCGTTTCATATTTCGAAAACTGGAGCATGGAGCTGCGCGGAGTGGCACGTGCTTCCCGTACGAACGTTAGCTAGCTACTGATGAACGTCGACGCCCACGCGTCTATCGGCTCAAAATAGGTTGCAAAAGCTATAAAACAATTCATAATAAATCGAAAAACCAATATTTTGATAATCCTAAAGTGCCAAAAATAGCAAAATGATGTGTAGCACATTTCCTTCAAAGAAAGGTATGTATTATTTCTCCCCATTTCGGAGCCTCAGGGAAATACATGACAAAACAAGGGTTAACTTACAAATTTTTTTTTGGATTCATGTTACAAAGTATCGAAATTTCTAAAATTACAATCTCTTTGAAAAACTATACAGAATAACATATATTTTTTCCCACAGTGAATTTATTCTCTCAAGCGGAGTTCTAAGCTTTCAAATAGAGGGAATTTGGAGAATCTTGTCGCAATAAATGTATTGCCATCTCGCTCTTCTTGGGAGCTCGTCCTTAAATCTCGTAATCTCCACGTGGAGCCGCGATATAAATGGAGGTAAATGAAAATAAATGTAGTTCCTCATGCTGTTGCCTATTTACATCGTGGTCGGGTATAAATCAGGCTCTCTTAATGGTAATATATTCTAAAAATTACCTGTTAAATCACATTAGGACAGATAACACATTGTTCGGGGTATGTTTTGGGGAGGAATGTGTGTTGGGTGACTTTTTGAGATTTGTCGCCTTCAGGGTGGCATTGGTCTCATTGGTCCTTTTCTTTTAAATAAATCACGCCCAACTTAGTTTTTTTTTATGAGAAAACAATAAAACTTTTAAAGTGTCAAGATTCTTAATTTTTAACAATTTTTCATCAAAAAATTCGGAAGTCAAGGTATTTTTTTAAATTTGAAATCGTTTTTCCATTCTATTTTACATGATTGCTACCTGAGTCATAAGTATATAGGTATGTAGGTATCTGTATCATTGAAGTCAAGAATAAGACAACCTACACTACAGACTTGAATTAAAGCATTTGCACTTATAAATCACTCAACCACTCCCATTTAAAATAATTAAATTCACATCCATGTTTGTTTAGCTGCATTCAGTTTAACTATGACAAATATTTCGTCTGTCTTAAATCGAATCGATATCGTTGCGTAGGCGAGTATCGAATCTAATTTAACGATAATTTATCGTTTATATTTGTAATACGTGTCTGGTCGTATAGCCACGGGCCAAAGGCACTTTAGGAAGTATCCGTTAGCTTTATATGGTCGTGTTTGCTTAAATTTTTGACTATGAGTAATTCCTTCCGACAAAATATACAATGGTGGTCATGACTAATTAGAATAAATAATTGAGACGTTAAAAAACCAACAGTGTATCTGTCTAACATATTTCCTAATGGAAAACTCGAAACTCCCAAAGACTAACAAGATTTCTATCAACAACATTCTTTCTCAATCCAAAACTAGATTTGAACATCAAAATAAAAATAACGAATCGACAAAATACGAGGTCAAACGTGCCACAAAACAACAACACGCTGCAAAATAACAAAAATAATTAGTGGTGTGACTTCCCGCTGTCCCGCGGAGCCACATCGTAACTCTCGCCTACATACGCGAGAGCCGTCATGCAAACGCAATAAGAAATGCGAGAATTTACGAGATGAATAAAAAGAAGTGACCCGACGCGATATATTACCAGCAGATTTGCCCGAAAGATGCTGACGCGGACCATACGTGAAAGCAAAGCTGGAATATTTATAGCTTAGTCAATATTTTTCTAATTTTATTATTTTGTTTGCGTGAGCTCAGTCTATTAAATCGGATTCAGGTAAATTACCGGCGACCATTCGATGTTCTGATTAGCTGGGGTATACAGAGTTTTATTTACTCTTGTGTACCTATATCGTACTTCGTAGAGAACTAAAGAATTCTTGGTAGCTATTAGCGCTAGATTTTTACATAAATTTGCATTGAAGTATTTATTTTAGTAAGTCACTTATTTCTTTAATAAACTGTAATTAGTATCTATTATCGGTACCTAACTATCACTGTTAGATGCCATTATTATAATTATTGAAAATATTATAATTAGGTACATTCTGTGGTCAAGTTGTAGCGAGGTCATTTCCTCCATTTATCGATACGTGACGCTACAATTAGCACATCACTAGACAAAGCCCTCTCTGGTGCGAGCTCACAAATCATACCGATACCATCTTTTACAAATTTGAATCGGATCTTATTTATGATTTGCCTTTTTCACGGCTACGTTTTGGGGTACCTAAACTCCTGTATAAATCACTGATAAATGGTTATTGGGTTTTGTACCTAATTTAACTTTGTTCCCGCCCAAAATTATAAACAAACATTTCTATGTTTGATTACTCTCACACTGTGTTTTTGTTCCGTTCCTCACCTGTAGTCCAATGAGAATATACGGAACACGCCTATTGGTCAAAAGTTCGAATTCGACATTTCCCACGGTCCTATTCATTATTCGCAACAGCATAATAATCATAACAAAAGCATGTACAACCACCGTACTCGGTTAAACAGCAATCGCATAAACAAACCCCACAATAAAGCCAAATAAACGCTGAAGCACGCCATCCAATCGCACCTTGAATCGGGCATAAAAGACCATGAACCCCGGCAGAATTGAATACACCTCCGCTCAACAGGAGCTCCCGAATATTGCATTCTACCGTACTCGGTCGGGTAATATCGAACACGAGGAGACTTCGTTAGTGCCCATAAAATCGTTTACGAGCTGCCGAAGAGCCCTCTTCAATAAACGTGCCGTAAAAGTTCGGTTATTCGCAGCTAGATGGCAGCAGTAGTGGTCGCTTGAACGTTGCAACGATTTTACTGCCATCTATGGAGCTTTTTAAGCGTTTAAGGTGAGCGAGTGAGATGGCATGCCGTGCTTCTTGCTTTAACTTGGGAGCTTATTCTGAAAGCTCGCATATGACTTTGCACTGCAATGTTGTTTGATGAATGAATTTTTGCTCGTTGAAAAAATATTATATTAGACGTTTTTTTGTACAGTTTAATTTATCAAAGCTTATCCTGTAGATTTTACAGTAAAAAATAGCAATCTTCAGTTTTCATGACTTAATCAAATTATGTACCTACTTCATGAGTATGTCATGTGTTCCCAATATTTTTAATAATTCGGATATCAAGTACACTAAAATATGCAGTTTCAAATTTTGATCTGGAGCAGAGTCAAGTCATGTGATGAACGGTTTCACGCGCATTACACCCGCCGGCCTTTTGTAGGGGTATCTCTACAACCTAAAACGTACAAAACATATCATAATTATATATATTATAACTATTTATAATATATTTAAGTTATATAATTTGTTTGATTAAAATATAAAATACCAAAACCTTATTAAGGCTCCGTTGTCATTTTTCTTTACAAGATTTGTTATGATTACTCTTAAAATTGAAACAGTTTCTGCATGAGATTAAAAGTTGAACTACTTAGAATTTTCTTATCAACTTTAGTTACATCAAATCACAGTAAACAAAGTAGCAAATTATGCTTACATCATATGATAACATCTAGATGTGGAGACTCTGTTTTCACAACTAGGTAGTTGTGGAGGGAGCTTGGACCAAAATTGTCCTTTCTCACAATGTATGTGAAATAATTTTATAACTTTTTTGTACGATTTAGATGACGTTTATTATGTTATGTTCAATGGCAACCCTACCAATGTTCGAAGGTGGTCTCATTAGATCACGCCCTTACATGGTATTTTCCTTTTTTCACATATAAATTACATAAATCCGAAGTTAACTTGCATGCGAACTGTGAAGCCTTCAAGTGAGGCTAAACATGGTCTAGACACAAAATGACTTACAGAAAACCACTTTAAGTCTAGCGAGATCGCTTAAAGTGCAAGATGGGCATTAAATATATTAAATTGGGTAGAAGAGAGAGCTTGCCTATCAATTACCTCCAAACCTCTTTATTTTACATCCGCTATATGAGAACGTGGGCAATTTTACTCAAGTATAGATACTTCGAGACGTTTCTCTACTTAACTGCATCAAAGTGAAATGGCGACCTACTAAAAAAATAGGATAAATAGGACAAGTAAGTTTTTGTAAGAGTGGTGAACTCTGATGTTGAGAGTTTTTAATTTGCACTCAGAAATTTTGATAATATAGTCGTAGCTTCTATTTCAAATAACTAAAATATACAAACAAATTTACTTTAAAGGTATACTGGTTCATGAATATAATTAATATACTTACATCTTTCTTTCTTATATCTAGTTATCTAGGCATATTAAAAAGTATAATGACCTATAAATAGTTTTATCCCCAATCGTCTTAACAAAGTCATTAATCACAAGCTGACCCAAAAATCGATAATTTTTAGACAAAGAGGATAATCGATACAAATATTGTAACAGAATAAATCTCAATAAAATTGATCTCATCGTGAATAACATCGTGTAGACAGTACCGTTGGCAAACAAACTTTATATAGTTATAAAAAGCAAAGTTTCTATAAAACTTTGTTTATAGAATTACTTAGGTTTATGTGTTCTCGGTAAATGAATTACCTACATGTGTATATTATTAATTTGTGATACTTAGTTACAACAACACTTGAAAGGAAAAAAACTTAACAGTGTAAAAGCATAAAAATTAAAACGTTTTTATTATTATTTTGCTTCAATTATTATCGATACGGATACGAACATACATTTTTAAATAAAATAAATACCAAATGCAATACAAATAAAATAAAAATATTTATTGTATTTGATAAAACTCTCATCTATAGGTACCTATAGTTAGTAATCTAAACATAAATTTTGGGACGCCATTTTGAAATATGTATTCCTCTCTGGATGGTAATAGTTTTTGTGCTATCTCTACATAAAAACTGGTTTCCTACGGCGTTTTGTTGTTCCTACCAACTGCCAAACTAACGCAATGTTATCAGCCTTTTCATCAAAATACCTTAGATTGTTTCACCATTATGTTTATTCATAAATTACAGTTTGAACAATTGAACGATTTATGAACTGGCAACTTGTTCTCGAATTTTATAAGCCTCCGGGCAAATTCGACAAATTGTTAATTTTTAAATTGAATGAGAGGTACTTTTGGACGAGGTATTTGAAGTTATGTTTGTTAAAATATAATTTGAAAGGAAGTTAATATTTAAGTAATATGATTTTCATTTTCGTGACTTTATTATAATAAATAGCGAGAAAATGTCGCCAATACATATTTGAATCACTTATTTTGATTATATTTGAGTATTTTTTCCGCTTTGTTAACTCCAGACCAGATTACACAAATTCAGAATTACAGGAGCTCAACATAAGCCTCGTATCATTCGATCTACACGCGGACAGACGAACAGACAGTGTGGTTTTCTGCAATTATTTCGATACAGATCTGTGTAGATACGAAGCATGCACTTTGTTGCGCCCAGTTGTCTGTTTTCATATGATTTATAGCTCTGCTACGGTTTAAATCACTCTGAATTAGCGTTTTACATTGTTTTAATTGGAATGATGTAGGTTGGAAGGCTTTGGATTAGAATTTTGCTTCCTAAATCTTTAATGTATGTTCGAGTTAGATGATTTTAGAAATTGCTTGGTTTTGGGCGGACTTATTGTTTTAAGACTGTACCTAATTGACATTAAGGGTGCACAATGTACATGTATTATTTATTTTATAAATTAAAATATGAAGAGTGGATTATTTTCATACATTTGAATGAACCACACTATCCCCTAATCATTGTGTAGTGGACATATTCCCAAATAATCCATATTCCACTTATAATGTTGTTCCACTTATAACCTTCTACCACAACTAAAAACAAAACAGCCATAAATATACCTAACCAAGGGCAATAAAACAAAAGGTTTCGCACTTTCAATCCAGCAAAGTTCAAACTCATCAAACAGACCCGTAGGTCTGATTCCGCGATTCAATCTCACCGGGAAAATATCAGCTCTACCTTCACAACATGTACCTACAATCTACATACCTACTAACTGTTAAACCATCTGTGTCTTTCCCATACAAACTATGCCTTATTCTGTATGCACCAAGCGTTGGGTTGTAACTCATGGAACATTGTTGCTCATTGATATTTAATTGTGCGAAAAACACTAGCTTCGCAATCGATGGGCGTTTGCGGTCGTAGGATCGGCGGCATGTTAATGTGAATTATGGTTTTATAACATGCTTTTAATCAATGAGAGGTATGTACGCGGTTCATGTTTATGACAAATCAACAGGGTTTTAATTTAAATAGTTTTAATGTCAAAAATACTATTATTGCTATTTTTAGTTGTTGTCTGTTTCTCTTTGTAAGAGGCAAATCCTGATGTGATGTACCTCAAGAGACATTAGAGCTTAGACATTGATTCCATTGTTTGTTTATCATTAGGTATGGATGGATACTTTTTTTTTTGTATCAAGTTTTGTGAAGAGTAACTTAACAGACGTTGTGATTAGTGATCAAATTGATAACTTGTATTTTATTAAATTATTTTGCTAATTACTGTATACTGTCTTTCTTTTAGAAAACCAAAGTGTAGGGCATACTATCAGCCCTTTAAAAACCATTATAATTCTTTACAACGATATGATGACTCAAAACAAGCATTCAAAGGCCCATAATTCATATTACATTGTTGTTCATTGAAATTTAATTGTGTGAAAAACACAAGCACTGCACTATCGGTACTGGGCGTGGTCGCAAATCCGCAGCATAATATCATAAGTTATGGCGTGAAGAATAACAAATAATTATTATTTAACATTCTAGTAAAATTGGTTCGCCGTTTTGTTGCTATGAATTATGTGCTCCTATATTTGTATGTTAGTGATAATGTTTTTAATTATCTACTAGTAATAGTAAAGAAATATTTATAAATATATCTGTTTATTTACAGTGTGATTGTTTCTTTATTTATTTTTCCTGAGAAATTTGAGATGAATTTATTTCCTAGAATAAATTAAAGTTGTAAAAGAAAAACCAACACTACATTAAGCATTCTTCAGAAGCATATTAAGTGAAATTAACGTAATTCGCTTTAATTAAATTAAACCCTATCCAGGGCTTGTACTCTCTAATTTTTCCTCCGCAAGTTTTTTCTGCTTTCCTCCTGTGACGATTCTGTATCATTAAAATAATTTTACTTCATTTTTATCCTGCGATCAATCCTGAAGGCATTATCTTCGGTACCCCTAATAATTACCTCGATTTCTCTTACATTGTAGCCAAATCGCTGGAGATGGATCCGATTACGATTATTCCCATATTCTAAACATTCTAAACGGCTTAACCCCCACAAATCCGGTAAAACCAAAACAAACCAATCGGCAACACCTTAAAGTCGATACTCCAATAAATAACGTCTGATTTATGAAAATTTATCATACTCTTGAGGCTTAATTTTGAAATGATCGTCTCTCACAATACAAATGTCTCAAATCACTTTTTAACGACGTGGGAAACGGGACCTTTTGTCTTATTGAAATAGGTCGTGTATTCCTTTTATACGGAAAGCGGTGAGAGTCATTCCAGTATTGAAGATTGAAAGTGTGTCTGAGTATTGTTTTGATAAGCTGCAGAACGGGTTTGCGAGATTTATGTATCGCATGATTTAATGCGAACGAACTACTTGCCTTTGTGCTTAGTGATGCCCGTTCTATTTTCAACCTATATGATATCGTTTTAATTGTTTACATTTACAATAACACAGAATGAATATTCATTCATTAGTGCAGGTGACGGGCGTACTTGATAACAAGAATTAGGCAGTAAGGGACGGTGAGCAGTGTAATGGCCGCTTCACATCCGCCGCTCAGCTTGTTATTATGGTAGCCCTCAATTAAATTATAATAGCGGGTCGGTATTATTCTTAGGTTGGCAGCCCTGTCGCTGCGGGCCAATGGGGACTTTGTGAACCGGCGCCTGCGCATGCCTGCTGAGCTTGCGGTAGTGCCAACCATAGAAAATCTTTTGTTTCTAATAGATTTATGACCACCATTCAATGAAGACACTGGTTCAAGAACAATTTGCACAACTTGACTTATTATTGAAAATTGGAGTTTAAAATGAGACGTTTCTGTTTAAATTTATAAAATCAGACAGGTGGCTGGAACCAACGCAGGTAGATAAATCCGTAACACAATAAATATTTTAGAGTAGGGCTCTACTAGTAGGTTAGCTCAAAGGGAAGGTGACTACAAAAATAAACAGTCTATTAGTCTCGAAGACAGCTCCAGAAGTACAAACATCTATCATAGTCAACGCAGCTGGCGTGACGCAACGTCTAAATCAAATCGCTTACGGACTTCGTACCCCATTTGACGGAAATAACCTATTTCGTACTGAAACTGAGGCAAATTCGTTTTCCGAATACGATTTCCATTACGAAAAACAACGCTCACAATTTGAGCAATGTTATCTATTACGGGACGGCACAAAATTGTAGCGACGCCGTGGCTCGGCTAAAACGATTTGACGCTTCGCCACTCTGAGAAATTCTCTGAGCCTCTGATGGACGTGAGAAACGAAACTGAAGCTTGCAGATTTTATTTAGAGCCAGAGATAATTTATAAGTAAATAGGCTTTCAGTTAGAAAATTTGTTGTGATACCTACTGTTTTTGATTCCGTTATCTTTCCGAACTTATGTAATTTTTGCTTCAATAACAGGTTTATTTTGTTAGTTTTTCGCGGTAGCTAGCCATGAAATAGATTTTTATACCATAAATCACCTTATCATACTTACAAAAATGTTGACTAATTAACTAATTGATTTTAGGTATCTAATTAGTCAACATTGATGGCTAAATCTATTTTACAAACTTTCAATTTAAAATTGATGTATCTGTCTATAAGCAGGTTCTTTTGCCTATAATGACTAATTTGGTCTAACCTAACCTATCCTAGTGCCTAACAACAACCCCCAATCGTACTTCTCTGACACATATCTGCGATTGGCAACAAATTGATCGCTCTATATTCAAACTACAAATCATGTGCAGCGAGTAGATATTTGCGTGTCATATCTCGTAATTTATAGCTCTGGCAAGGTCGGCCTGCGAATATTTGCCATAGGAAAATCTATTCAAGTAGATTGGTAATAGAGAGCTAGAAAGGCCAGGAACGAAACTTCAATCGATTGGATACAATCTGTAAAATCATCTACTCTACCACATGTGCTAAAATCTGCGGTACTAAAATACCTTTACATTACAATACTAAGAAAAATATATAATGTATGCTGTCTGACTCTACATAACTAAATTAAAATTGCTAGATTGACAAAAAAACCTAGATTCACCTACATAAATACATGTTTTATAGTGCTGGCTACTTTTCAGCTCATGGAAATTTTACAATAAAATTACTTACTGTCGTATCGACTATCCATTTTCTTGTTTTACTATTGAATACTAAGTAGAACTACATATTTTAATGCTCCTATTAACTAAAAATTGTATAACTTAATACAATATATAGGTATAGAGTATAACATAATCAATGGCTATACATATAAATAAAAGCACCTATTCTATTGTTTTTTTCAAATAACTACAATCAACTCTGTTCCTAAATACGTACTTAATTCAATTTATATTATTTGTTAAATATTTGTCTCTGTTTTTATCTAATCTGGAGGAAGTTACCTAGTTTGCTATAGACTTCTATTGTTCATTACAAACAACATTCTCAAAGCTATTAGCACATCTTTACTCATCTCGACACTTAATGATTTCTTTTTAATTACGCCATTTATTGTTTTGCAGGTAAATGGAATAATTGATACTCATATAACCAAGTACTTATGATGACATACTAGTACAAAAATGAAGAAATGATTAAGAAGAAAATGCTAAGCATGAAAATATTTACAGAGAGACCTTCAATGATTCAATCCATAAATAAAAGCTATGTCTGCAAGATTCATAGACTAAATAACCTCCTTTTTTTGGAAGTCGGTTAAAAACAATTATCACCAAGTAAGTAGGTAGGTATATGTAGATAGATACTGATGTATGCAGTCAATTTTTTGCCAGAATATTAAAGCCTAAGGGTAAACACATCCTATATAATAAAAATAAGAGACAAGTGATTATTGCACATGTGTTTATTGCAGTTAAATTAATTTCACAACATTTACAATAAATTATAAACCACCTATTTTAAATTCGATCAAACAAAACGCACACGAGTGACACCTGGGCGCATTCTCGATGTAGCTACTACTGGGCACGACGACACGCATACAAGCAATGATGAGATAACCATTGCTGTTTGCATAAAAAGAGTTGAAACAAACAGTGAAGAGTAAAGCGAAATGTAAAGCGTGATGGAGGAGTGTCCGCGTGGATTCTATTGTTCATTACAAACAACTTCCAACATCCACGCGGACACTCCTCCATCACGCTTTACATTTCGCTTTACTCTTCACTGTTTGTTTCAACTCTTTTTATGCAAACAGCAATGGTTATCTCATCATTGCTTGTATGCGTGTCGTCGTGCCCAGTAGTAGCTACATCGAGAATGCGCCCAGGTGTCACTCGTGTGCGTTTTGTTTGATCGAATTTAAAATAGGTGGTTTATAATTTATTGTAAATGTTGTGAAATTAATTTAACTGCAATAAACACATGTGCAATAATCACTTGTCTCTTATTTTTATTATATAGGATGTGTTTACCCTTAGGCTTTAATATTCTGGCAAAAAATTGACTGCATACATCAGTATCTATCTACATATACCTACCTACTTACTTGGTGATAATTGTTTTTAACCGACTTCCAAAAAAAGGAGGTTATTTAGTCTATGAATCTTGCAGACATAGCTTTTATTTATGGATTGAATCATTGAAGGTCTCTCTGTAAATATTTTCATGCTTAGCATTTTCTTCTTAATCATTTCTTCATTTTTGTACTAGTATGTCATCATAAGTACTTGGTTATATGAGTATCAATTATTCCATTTACCTGCAAAACAATAAATGGCGTAATTAAAAAGAAATCATTAAGTGTCGAGATGAGTAAAGATGTGCTAATAGCTTTGAGAATGTTGTTTGTAATGAACAATAGAAGTCTAGCGAGACATGCAAGATTAACGAGGTTGAAAGACAAATTGATAGTTTACAAGTCTTCAACTAGCAATTTTATTTTACTGTAATTGTTTAAACGTGTACAGTCAGCGAATTAATGTTTAACATTTTCGTTCATATGTTATTCTTTTGATTAGATCAGCCCCATAAAAACCTTGTTAAATCTTTTCATAGTCTAAAGCTAAGAAGGTCATCAATTTTAGGGTTCAAATATAAATACATATAACTTCTTTCTTGGCTTTCTTCCCTTAAAACTTTTTAGCCTTCTGACTTTACTGATTCTATATTACTAAATTAAAATTGCTAGGTTAACAACAAAACCTAGATTTACCTAAACACATGTATGGTACTTATCAGCTCTTGGAAATACCACAATAATTACTTACTATCGCCTATCGATCGTAGTTTGGTTTACAACGAAATGACATGGTAACGGAAAAACATTAAATTTGAACCTTATTTTTAATCTAGTAGAGTCTAAATTGATTTATTTATTTATTAATTAACTAAAACGGCCAAAAGCCAATTACATTAATTAAGATTACAATCACATTAAAAAAAAAAAGATGTAAAAAGTATAAAAAAATAATGACTTGAACACTTCAGACCAAAATTTATACTAGAGGGAAAAAAATACTCTTTAAGCTATTAACTTATGAGCATTAACAAAAGCGCAAGTAGTGTTATTTATCCGTTACCTATACATATATCCAAAAAAGAATGTAATTCCTATAACTCTTTGGATAGCCAGTTAAGGGTTACTAACCCATCATATTAGGTGCTTATGAGACTAAACAGTCCTGATACACGCCACATGAATGGTTGCTCATGCTTTGTGATACACTACTATCGCTTCTCACATTGCATAGTATCAAAAGTAATGTTTTTTTATCCAAAGTGAGCATGTATTTTTGGAAAGAATATCGTAATCGAAAAGCTAACAATATTCCCAAAGATAATTTCTAATTTTGTCTTACTATAGTTTTAAAGTATAAGATTTGATGCCTTAAGCTGCTTGATGGTAATTTGGAGTCTATCTATAAGGACACAACCCTTTTTAACTAATTTAAATAATTTGAATAAATGCACAATACAAGGGTAAATGATGAAATAATGTAAAACCAACAACTGGCTTCACATCTCCTTTATTCGTTCCAAAATAACACACGACTAAATAAAAGACCCTTCACCCAATTTAGGGCCTTAATTGACCCATATCTGACACATATAGCCCTATGCAACATAAAAATCATAATTGATGTAAGCATGCGGTATAAAAGCAGACACGTATAATGCAGTACGTAATAACTAGAGTACATACAGAACTCTAAATGTGAATGAAAATGGAACTAAAAAGCTTTATAGAATATTGTTTTAAATGTCAACAAATAGTAGTCAAGTGCTGCCACTGGTAACGCGTATCTTGCGTGAACTATATCAGATCTGTGGTATCCATATTGTTATTTCACACGCAAACTTTGTATAGAGACATAAATAAAGTAGGTTTGATGCTGTTACAGATAGTTCCGCTCACGTAGTCTAGGGAACTTCTTGCGTTTAATTGAAAATTAAAATTCCAAGTTTTTAAACGTCGAGATTTTAACAATTCAATTTAACAGGGTAAAAGTGCGTAAAATTTTATTTTAACTATCTTGGGAGTAAACCACTTATTTCAACTTGTTAAGTATATTTTTAAACTTATAACTATTGATAACTTTCGTATAGGTTTGTAAATATTGTATATGGAAATACTTATGTTACACGCATTGTGTTCAATTAAATTAAAGAATAAAATATTTTCAAGTAAACTAAATTATGATTAATATTAAATAAAATGCAGAAGAGCAAAAAAGTTTAATAGGGTAGTAAGAAACGGTATTTCTTCGGAATCTAAGTTAAAAATCATAAGCGGGCCTTATCTTTAATAGATAAACGCATCTAAATAAATATTTAAATTTAGAGGTATTTTTATATTTACTTACTCATAAATAAATTCAGTCAAAACTAAAATTTCACAAACATGACGTAATTCCTATGAGTCACATTTACAAAATATGTATAAATATACACAAAACAAGTTTTAAAACACTAAAGAACCGTTTTATAAAAGAACAGTAGCAATTTACAGCTATGCTTAGAAAATGTCTCGTCTCGCCTGTGGGAAACTTAGCAACTGTTACGAAATATGAGTAAATATTTCATCACCGTAATAATGCCTATATCTCATCCAGTCTAGACGATGTTTGCACTCTTTGTTGGGGCTTTTGATACTTTACACAAGAAATTTATAGGAATAGGCTATAATGTTAAACAAAAATACTCAAAAAAAAATTTAAGTACTTATTTGTAAGAAAAAATATATATATATATACATAGGTATATATATACATTATTTTTAAACAAATTTTAACATTTCACATAAAGTAATGTAATTCAAAGCTAACTTATCTTTGTAATACAAAAACAAGGTTATTGTAACAGACAACTAAGTAACTAAACAGTACACGCCTGAAATCTTCAATTAACAAATTTTGTGTAATAATTTATTATAAAAACTTACACTAATGAGATAAATCAATTAAATTCACACTTAAAATGTACACCTAGTAGCAATAAACAACTTTCAAAATGCAAGTAAAAAGAGCAGGTACTTGTTAACATATCGATATCGCCTACAAACTTAGCCAAAAAAGATAAATACAAGTGAAACTAAAAAATACCTATTTAAAAAAAACACCCTTAAACAGAATTGTTACATAATTTTGGACAACTTCATACAACAAGCAACCAGTATCGACTGCCGACACCTAGTAACAATAAACAACTAACACAGTGGCCAAATGCAAGTAAAAGGAGTGCTTGTAAACATAATGCCTAAGTCATAACTTAAAACGATACGGCCAACCAGCGCTGTGGGAACGGATGTATGGCACTGGATGTGGCTTTACATGGCTTACTTAGAGCTAACTTAAGTTTAATGTTACTTTTTATTTTTATTGTGCTGTCAACAAATTTGGTGCACCATGACATGTGACCTACTTAATAAGTTGACATATAAAGTTAATAAAATAATATAATAAAATAACAATAAGTTATCTTGCAAATAAATAATTCTTTATCTCTAAAAAACTGCTGTTTTTTAAGGTATTTATCAAACTAGAAATATTCTTTTACCCATTTTACAGCGAGTTGTACCTATATATACATATATTTACTTTTATGCTTCTATAATTTATTTATGTATCAGTTCGTTACCACGTAAAAATAAAAAAACACCCACCAAATACAGGAGGTGTAAAAAGCAACATTACAAAGGCAATAATTCGTCACGTATTAGATAGTCTACAACGAGCGTGGTGGGTAATTTTTATTGAGTCCTTGAACTTGAAACAATTTTGTCGGTCGATAATGGCGCGGTTTAACTGCTGAGATGACACGCGCGTTCCAGTTTGTAACCATATCTTGGTGTTTTAAGTCTGTGGTATTCGAGTAGTTTGGTATTAAAGATTTTTTTGTTTATAATAATGCAATAACACGCTGAATGTGTAAATAATATTAATGGAGTAAAATCCAATGATAATGTTATTTAGAAACAAAGAAACATTCAAAATATCCTTGACCGTAATGATTACTTACCATCAGGCGAATTATGGTCAAAAACAAAACAATTCCTTGTTAAAAAATCAATTTCATCCTCTTCGCAAAATAAATTACAGGACCTACTTAGTTCTTCTATTTGGGCGAAAAGGGTGGAATGATTATGGCCGCCATTTTTATTATTTCTTTGACAAATCGGGTTCTACGTGAAGTAGATGTAGTATTTGTTGTATTTTTTTCTATTAAAAAACAAGTTTTTTTAACGTATTATATATCACGATAAATAAGATCATATGAATGACTGACTGACCTAAAAAATATAAACGAAATGCATAATGTATGAACGACGCGTTAAATTATGCATTATGTTAGCAAGTTGTACTCGCCAGTATAATTAAAATGATTAGTTAGTAAAATCAATTGTAATTAGCATAATTACTGGGTATCAATATGATTTATTGCTGATGCATGTGACAAATTGCTTTCAAAACGTGTGTGAATTAGAAAATTGTAAACTTGAAATACATACCTACATAGCCTTTTTTTATTTAAAAGTAGGTATAATGTAAATACAATACAATACAGAAATGTTTATTGGTTTCAAACATACTTACATCTAATACTTACTTAGGCCGAAGAATTAACGAGAAGACGGGAGACACCCGCTCTGGATCATTTTTGGTGCAAAGGTTAGCCATCGCGATTCAACGTGGCAACGCGGCGAGCGTAATGGGAACCTTTGCGCCGGGAGCGATCCGGGGTGGGCTCTTTGATTAATTTTTGTTTTATTTATTTTACTTCATATTTTATTTTAGGTATATTATATATTTTAAAATTATGTTTAAGACTTGTAAATATAGACTTACATATAGGTTGACTATATTAATACATACAAAAACCAGAGTAATTTCTTATAACCCGGACGAGATGTTTCTGTTTCCCGGGTGTTTCCGGGATAAATATAACATACCTATCTATATATCTTATCTATCTATATATCTTATTTCATACATATTATATATTTATTTTATGGTATAAACACACGTAGTAGCTAAGGCTAATTGATTGGCTACAGCAAATTAATTGGCCAATTTCCGAATAAAAACGAAATAAAAGAACAGTCTGGCTTGAGCCAATTAAATCTGGATTTCTGTATCCAGTGTGTAATCAGAAACAATCATTGCGCTTGCGCAAGTACTGAAGTCACAGATAATATAACACAAAGAAACATAACAATTTGTCTTTCGTAAAACATTTCACATGCAATATATTTATGTATATTCTGGGCGGATACATGCTCGCTCCATTTATCGCATTATATTTGTTAATGTGGATCGTTTGTGTAAAAAAAAAACCTGTATTTCTAAATTGACAATAAAAAAAATTGTTGGTAATATAGATCTCGACCTAAGAGGAACATGTTGATGATGCTTGAGAAGAGAATATGATAGAGAAGTGGTGTAATTTTGCCAAGTTGGGTACTTTTTTCGTACTTTTAATTTCTCAAGGTATTTACTATTCGTAACTTGGTTTAATTTGGCATATATTATGTCTTATTGATGAGCCTACTGGATATAACATCTGTTGAAGGGAATGTCTGGCCCTGCGGCTGTCAGAGCCGCGGTAACGGTGATTCCTTCGTGCCTTCACAAATTGACAACCACTGTGATACAGATTGGAATTATTTCATCTTCCATCTTGGTTATTTGTGGCTTAACACTTCTCTTGGTGACAATGAACTTGACTTGGTAAAGATTTGAAAAAAACATGTTTTGGTTTGTAGGTGCGTTGTGGTGTAATTTTTTTTTACGGTGAGATGAGAGATATATATACTCGTAGATAATATAAACAATGAAGTTTTGAACGTTAACCGTTTTTGTGCCCTACAGTTTTCATTATCGAAAATTTTGTTATCTACTAGTAAAATTATTAGTTGAGTGATTTTTTGTTGTTAGGTTGGTATGGAAAAATCATAAATTAGGTGACAAAAAACATTCAATGGTTTCATTGGTTATGCACGTGCTAAATTATATCTTCGAGTATGTACATAATATAAAATAATCCAGGACGTATTTTTTGTTCGCACAAACTAAGCCTCAGACACATTAATCATTTTTTTTGTTTGACATCGAGGTTTAATAACACAGTGTATCGAAGTAGTGACTGATAAACAAAAAGTACTGTCGGATAAAAAGTATGGGCGCGATAGAGGCAATTGCAGACTGTACCTACACTTGAATATTATATGTTCATTTTATGTACTAACCTTAAAGAATGAAAACCTATAGCTTCTTTTGTAAGAATAAAAATAACCTTACTAAAATAACAGCGTGTTTTTACCAATCTTTTTGTGGCTTTCTAATGACAATATCGCCGTCAAATAGTTTTCTTATCAACAAAGACCCAAGCTTACTCACAACGCACCAGATTTAAAAGCTCATTTGAGGCTATTACGTATATCTACAAGATAGATTGCATTTTTTCATGCATTATTGATACTGCATAAACGGAAACGCAATGTTCCAGACCTACTAAGAATCTACACACGATATTTCTACGCGTGATTCCACGGTAGCACATTCCCTTCAATCACATACGCCTTGAATTACATACCCTACTATTTTTTTAGTTCCAATTACAACCGCTTGTACAGTACTATAGCTTTGTCCCATCCAGTGTACAAACGCCTCTACACTGGTAAGGCCTTTACAATGGCAAATTACTGATCTTTGACATCGCCAGGAACAATGGGAGACGAAGTTGGGAATTTATGATGTGCGGCTGTGACATAGAGTAAGAAAGTGGGCCTATTTGTGTAGAAGGCACAAACTCTGTTGAAACAACTTTTTTATTGAGGTATTTTTTAGTTTAAATTTGTTAATATCAACGTAAGTCGATAGGTTATTTTCAGGATTGTTAGTAGCCCATAATGTAAAATAAAATATTACTTACTTAACTTAACTAATAAACTGAAAATGGTACAAACCATTTTCAGTTTATTAGTTACCAAATGCTTAAATTTCCTTTAATTTTATGTGTTTGTAGGTAAAACTTTATACAATTATTGACTTAAAATCACAACTGTTTGTAAAACGGATATTAATAAATCTGAACTAAAATGTATTGAATCAATTTGTTTGCAATAAACGTTTTATTGCCCACTAAAACACCATCAAAAATATTGTATGCCTAATCTGTTTCACATTATGCGCGAGCGCAATTTACGACGTGTCGGTCTGTCGCAGATTCAATAATGCGCACACGCAGCCGCGATCGAGTGACGCTCGAGTAACGTACGACTAACAGATGAATTATTTTTGCATAAAAGTACATGAACAATTAATAGACGCCGCATTAATTTGTGAAAAATTTGCATGAGTTTACACTATGTCCTATGACACCCAAAAGAACACAGACACAAACAAATTTTTTTAGTAGATAGGTAACAATATTATTTAAATTTTTCTGAAAAACCTTTTGATCGTCAGTTTATATGAAGTGACTATTACTGAAGGAGCCGAAAAAATTCACGATATTGCCCGGGTACAGCATATGGATAGCTGTTATGTAAGTTAGATAAATAATTGGAAGTCTCGGAGTTATATGGTCCGTTTTAACATACGAGTTTGATACAGGTTCCAGTCGTAGGCAGGTTTCAGGGTCATATCTGTTCATTTTTTATTCTATAATCTTTGCGTGTGATATAATTTAGTGACTACGAAGGACCCTGGTGAAGAGCCAAAGGTTTTCTCAACTTTTTTTTTCTATGTCAACGAATAGTTACTTAGTTTTTTATCTAATCGTGACATAAATATTATGAGTCAGGCGAGAATATTTTGCCTAATTTGAATAATAGGTAAAACGAGTATAAAATTAGTGACGATAAAATGTATTTTTAATAAAGTGACATTTTATGTTATAAATCAGTATCACAGTGATGACATTTATAATTTATTGCGTTTGAAATATTAGGTATTAATTTATAGATATAAGTCAGAAAAGTAGAAAAGAAGCAGGTGTACCTAATATTATTACTAAATTTAATATTTTTAAACATGATAAGTACCTACATAAACTTTTAATTTTAACATAATATAGACGAGAATATACCAAAACTTATGATATGTATATATTAAAAGTATTTGATTCAATTAGATATTTCTGTAAACAGGATGTTTTATACCATAATCCGGAGAAAAAATAATGGCCGATCCAGTCTTAATGTTTTCCGCCAACCATCGTGAGAGTCTTAACATCATACGGTTATTTTAATATTAAAATATGCAGACAAACAGTCAAACACACTATAATTATAAAGATTTATGTTTTAATTAAGTACTATATTTAATTTAAATTTAATTTATTGGCCTCACAATTGCTTTTATATCACGTACCTATTCAAATTAATAGTTTATTTAAAGATAAAAAAGTGTGTGTTCATTTTACTTTATTAATTGTTCCAGATATTTGTGAACATTGGTTCGAATAGAATCTCAAGTAGTTTAAGTTTAAAGGCAAAGGAAGTTCAAAGAAATACGATGCAGTTAAATAGGGATGTTACATGACAAACCTGTCTCACAGTTAATTCTTGTAAGTATAGGTAAGCCTTTTATATTTGTATGTTTTTTTATTTTATTTTCTTGATGCGTGTGTATAATGTACTGAGATCTCTAATATATGTCTCAATACTATTAGAGGCACGAAACATTAAAAAAAACAAACCACAAGTTTTTTTTACACAATTATTCTCAAAATTCTCAACCACAAAATGTAAGCCATAAAACCATTGTGAATTTTTGCACAACCATTTTAAAAAGACTCCATTGATCACCTGCAACCATAAAAATTGTACAATTTGTTAGCGCAGTCATAAAACAGTTAAAGTTTGAATAGCATTATACCTGACTGCAGTTAAATCTTTATTGACTTTAGTCAATTCGACTAACGGTCTCTTTTGTACCGTTCTAAAGATTAAAAGAATATCCTATATTAAATGGTCGTAATGCATAAAACTGCAGTTTGTGAACACGAAAACTCGGCATCCAATAAAACAGTATCCGGTTAAAAAGAAATTAATACAAGCACTTTATGCGAAATTTATGCTAAATTAATGAACGATAAATTTTTGTGTGTCTATAAACCACAATATACACGGGGAAAGAGAGTGCGTTCAGAGAATACCGCTTGTGACGCGTAACACAGCTGATGCTAAAAATGGATGCTAACGGAAAGGGTTACTTGAAGTATGTCCTATAGCTAGTTCCCGTATCAATAAAATATTAAATGAGCTTGTTGTGCGGTTGATTAACATGAAAGCTCTTTAAACTTGCAATAAAGAAAAACATATGCAAAAACTGAAACGGCCTTATCTATCCATTTGCAACACGCCATATTTCCCTCTATCTCCGCATTAAAACAGTTTTAAAATTACACCAATCTTAATTAAACGGCAACAATTTGTCGGCTAGTAAAAAACGTGGCATAATCAGTACATTGAGTACGTAAATGTCGTATAAAATCGCGATACGGCTCGGCCGGAGCAAAGTCATAAAGTGGCGAAGTAACAGCGTCCGGCGAACACTGTGACGGTTTATACGTTCTTGGGCAGGTGTGAACATTATCTTAATTCAACTGCTACCGAACGATCGGAGGTGTGTTCCAACCTTTAGGTTGCAAATTGAAAACTCTCGCGCGGATTTCTGCGTCGCTTTCCTTGATTTTTATGTTTCAATCCTTGCGTTTTACTGGAGGGTTGCATGGATTTCGATTCAAGTTTTTTACCAATTTATTTATCATTTGTTAAGTGACTTGGACATACCTTACCGGGTAAATATGTCATTCATTAAATAAAAGTTAATATTCAAGTATTTCAACTCGATATTAACTTGGTTTAAACCACGTGTGTAATATATGCTAATTCGTATGTTACTCACACCTGTACCGTTTAATATACAAGTTGAAAGGTTTTATCGACTCTGATCTGATTAATACAGAATTTGTACTGAAGGTCGGTACTTGTTTACAAAAATAAAATGTACCTGCCAATGTATTATAAGTAAGTACACGGGTAAAATACAATAAACTATATTTTTTATTCGTATGAATCATTGCGTAGTTATCAAACATCAAGTGAAACCGCTATTCTCGTTAATTTATTCACACAACCTCTAAGGAAGTGTCTAATTACAAGCCAAATAAAATTAATTGTCAATTAACCACATTTCATGTAATAACCCGATTGCAATAAAATCCAATAAAATATTGAGAGTCTATAAGTTCTATGCGAGTTTAATGGCGTATATTTCTTACAAACAAATGGTTAATTTATTCAAATTGGAGACAATCAATTCTAAGTCCTTCTTCTTAATGTTTGTTTTAGGACGGTTTTGTTTTAAGCGTTTTCTTAAATGGTAAGAATACATGAATGGGTTCAATCACTGGAACTTATAGGTATGTTGGAGAATTTAATGTTTACCTACAAGTATAAATCACTTGTTGACAATATAAGTGGTTAAAGGCCATATTAGTATGACAGAAGAATAGATTTAACTGGCGTTATTGTTTACGTTTCATTGATTATTAGGCTCAACAAAAGAATATATATAACTGCTTACCGACAAATTATATTCTTACTGGTGTGCTCATATATAAATTTACATAACCTACGAATATCTAGCCGTATTAGTAATTTAAACAAATGTTAACCTAATCTGATAATTACAACAAATTTTTATGCTACATCAAACATTTTTAATATAAAGTTTGTAATTTCTGGCACAAATTTATAACAAATATCAGCTCCACAAAATGAACTTCAAATTTCCTACAACCAAAACTTGCTACTAGTTTCCAACACAAACAAAATATTAAGCGCTGTAAGTTGTAAACAATATTTTCCGTCCAAGTTGAGATTTCTAGTGTAAAATGGACTTTTATTAGGTGTTGCTAAGTCGGGGCTAGTTTCAATTTCAGTTACAGGGGGTCAATGGGCTAGCCGGAAGGGCGGGCGCCGCCCTGCTTAACTGGAGGTGTAGGCGGACTGGATGTGGCACTACTATTTGTATTTAAGTACTATAGTAAAATAAGAATCCCACAAAAAGTTTTAGGTGGTTCATGAAAAATATTGCTGTACTCAGATTTCATCAAGACAAAATAAATTCAACTAACTATATTAATTTTTGAGTTTTGTACTCAAGTTTAATTTGTGTATAAGACATACATTTCAAATACTTATTTTAAAGATTCTGTGAACTGCAAAAAATCATGTGAACAAAATATCGAAATAAAATAGAAAGCACCTTCTGCAGCGGTTTTTCCATTTCTTTAAATAACTATACATAAGTTAGTTTCATAACTAAATACGTACAATTTACCAAATCCGTCAGCGTATTATTTCTTTGGCAATTCAAACTAAATTCTATGAAATGACGGCGTACCATTTTAAAGCCAGTTTTTTGCATTACCTCCACGACATTCCGGTTTGTTTGCAGCCTATTTAAGGCTCTATGCTAACCTAACTCTGGCCGTATTCAAGTGTTAGATATGCAGTTACAATTTGAAGGGATATTGGGAAAGATTTTTTTCTCAAATAACCGCTTCATTAATAGAGTTTATCTAGAAAGAGCCTTATTTACAATAAATTACTTGCGCTCGTTTAGAAGTGGTTAAGGTAAGACAAGTTTAAGTAAAGTTTAGTATAAATCAAACCGTGGGTGCCAGGTGTTGCAATTATTATTATTTCAATAATTTGCACGTTGATAAAATTTAACGCGACCAGATAAGAGTGCTTAATAGCTCTTAAGTAAAAACATTGATAAAAGTGTTTCATAGTCCGAACACAAGAAAACTATAAATTTCGTGCGTTTATTTAGAAAACTGCAAAGAGGTAAAAGTCACCCCTTTTAAATTATTCATAGGCCAATTATTTCAGTGCACATAATTGAAAGTTAAAACCCATTATTACAAAATAGCACTTAAGTAGGTACAGTTATGCATTTATGCAAGTGCAGGTTTTGTTTCAGGCACTTATTCAAAGTGCTAAGACAGTGTTTGGTTTCCCCTGTTTGCGAGGACATATTTTCGCGGCGGGCGGCGCTCCGTGCTTTCGCATTCATAATATCGGTGTTTGACCTCTTAAAATTACTTACTGACACATTTTAAACAAGCCATAAAGAACCGTAACAAAGAACACATTTCACAAAACACTTCAGATTTAAGAAACGCCAGAACACAATTAAAATTATATCCACACTGAGTAAACATTAAAGATACATTAATTACGCAGTCGGCGACTGTATTTTCCGCTGTTAACATGACGTCGGGCTGCATAATGTTTATGTATCGCTATACGAGGGCAGTGCAGGAGGAAACTCTCATCTAAATTCTGCGCGGGCGCCGGTGATCCAGCGCTCGTGAGTTGACAGCGAAACGAATCTCGTCTGATCCGTGTGAAAAAGTAAAAGCGAAAATCGTTTGCGATACGCAAAATCGTAGCCAAGGTCTTCGATCGGCCCACATTTGTCGATTGCATTTCAAGGACCGTCACGTCTCGAGGCGGCGGACAGATGCTCCACTATGTCACGACGTAAATTGGCGCGACGTGCGTCGCATCTACCGGCATGCACCGTGCAATGTGATGAATAACCACTGACGAAACTGTTCTGCGGCAGATCACGCCTTCACAATTTGGCCGCTATGCGCACTAGAATGCCTCTTACAAATACCGAATCACTGTCACGAATTATCGATCAAACGTCTGATACATTCGAAAACTGAACTTGCACTAAAATTATAAAGGATGCCGCCTTAGATACGGTTTCGTGGATATCTCAATTTTGGAGTCCTTCGGGTTCCTAAATTATAATTTACGATTGAGTTCCTGTCGGTAAAAAAGCGGCGTTCTATAATAGAAACGTTGTTTTTTTGGCCCGCATGAAGTTTAACCGAAGTTGAGCTTTGTATCGTTTATCAGACCTTGAGTGGTCATTTTGGTATGAGGTAGAACTACGATAAACGTTGTTATCTCTTTCTTTAAAATTAGTTTAGCCTTGAGAAGCAACAGCGTGATCTTTATGTTCATAGAGTTTTTTACTAATAACGCCAAACATACTTGATTCCTTTATCCTATTTATAAATAAGTAATGTGTAGTGTTTTATAAAATGATGTATCATACCAATACAGTTAACTGTGTATGACCTTCTTACCTAATTCATAAATAAATGTTGAATAATGCTACTTACTAAAAAAACTATTTCGCACCCATTCTTATACATCCCTCAAAAACTTTAAATTAAACATAAATAATACAATCCATAAATGTGTGTGTCCAGTAACTAGAAGGCTTAAATAGCTAAGCATGTGGTAGGGCCCATACATCATACCTCGGCGCCGGCGCGAGCAAACCTTTCGATCCCTGACGTGAATATTTCAACTTATCCCTACGTTAGGAATGTTAATTTTTAATTCTATTTTGCTAGTATGTTTTGTTAGTTTTTTTTCTTATCAACGCTATAGTAAGTTCTAATTTGTTCCACATTCCTCATACTTAGTTCAATGTTACCTACATTGTATTATTTTAGTATATCAATCAAAAGCCAAAGAAGTGTATGGATATATTGTTTTTTTTACTAATATTTAAGTAGTTAAAAAAACTTGAAAGTGATTTATTGTTGTATTAGGTGTATAGGAACTATTTATTAAAATAGAGTGATAAACCTTGCAAGTCCTTAATTTGAGATCAAGATAAAACTTTGATTGGCGTGACTAATCTATCAGATTTGTTATGGTGTGCAATAAAAGTGTAATCGAGGAGAGATGGTTAAAAAGTAGCAGGTGGTAATTTCAATCAAGGTGTGTAAATTGTGAGATGCTTGTTTATTAATTTATTGGTTGTGACTAGTAAAACTTGGAAGGAAAACAAGAATTTTAATAAGAAAGTTGAAATTTATTAAGTACTAGTAGACGCCCGCGGCTTCGCTCGCATCATTTTGAGATAAAAAGGTTTAAAATGAACATAACTTTTTTATTTACGAACCGATTGAAATGAAACAAACACTTAATGTTAAGTTAAAAATACACCAACATGTTAATGAAAACCGTAGACAAATCGGTTCAGCCGTTTTCGAATCCATAACGAATAAACATACCGACAGACAAACAGTTTTTTTTTGATACATGATTTTTGTGTTCTGTTGCATCAATAAAGACACCTAAACTATTTTTTTTTCCATTATCTTCAATGTACAGACACCGACCGGTTACAGTTTTATTATATGTATAGAATAATGTTTTACCCTGCCAAATAGTATTGAAGTGAGATTGAAATACTTGCCCACCACATGTTATACAAAGTATTATAGTATTATCTAATCGAATTCAAACAAATTCTACTCCTCAATTTATACAAAACATCCAAGTAAAGCTCTGAATAACATAACAAGATCTTTTATAAGGTAAACGCTTGTTCCCACTGTCTTTTAGACTCCATTACTGTCTGACTGACGTATCTGCTTAGTGATTTTGCATAGTTTTACATAATAGTAATATTTCTAATTCTCTTTGTTTTGTTGCATAACGTGGCATTAATGACAATTCATAGATTTTTTTAAATGCTAAAACAATTAGTAGGTTCATTACTTCTCTGAAATATTAAGTTGCAAATTTTATGAATATGTAGACGTATTTATATTGAACAATAATGTTTTTTTATGAATTCTATAAATTAAGAGCATGTCTAAAAACGCAATAATTACTTAGACCTGGGCTCATCTAAGTCTGAACAAAACACCCAATTTTTACGAGCTGCATAATGGAACAAACATGCTTTAACCGACTTAGTTCAAAGGAAGATGCATTGCACTGTAAAACGCTAGTTTCGGCACGAAGCCTTCTACATCAGGCACATTCATTCTAAAATATCCCAAAGGTCATAAAGCATTGCTCTTTGAAATTGAACTTTAATGTGTAGGCAGTAAGACTATATGAATAGTGACTGGAAATGGGAGAGTAACGAAAAATGAGCTCATATTGTGTAGAAATAAATCTCAAATTCGAATGTACTTTGGAAATTAAATGTCGAAAGAATAACTTCTGGTTTAGTAGTTCACTAAGGCTAGGCTTTTCAGTAATATTATTTTCCTTTTATTATTTAAAAGGCTAACAAAATTAGATTTAAAAATATATTTTTATTCAGGCAAAAAAGTGGTGTGTTACCACTTGTTTCGATTAATAAAACGATGCATCAACTTTAGTTTAGGTATGGCCACCACGGAGAGCTAAGCTATATCTTTTAACAATTCGTATACATGCAAACATTATTTACAAACATTTAATTAAAATTGTATTTATTTCATTAATCTAAAATACATATCAAACCTTCTGTCTTCTGTGGTCTCACTAAGAACGGCCACTTCTTTATTTTCTTGTATAGTTTTGTAAAAAGTTTTTAAGTAACTAACTTAATATTTTAATTCCTTTGCTAAAGTAAACTGATAATGATCAAAAACTAAGCATCCAAAACCGCTGAGTCGTGTATTCAACAAGTTATGAGTTTAAGATGATCATCAAGCGTAAAAAATATATTTAAAGTAGCAAGTCATGAGAAATCTTAGGTGTAATAAATTTCAATTAATATTTTAGGTAACAACATAATTATGAAAATTTACGTTTATGTACCTAAGGTTTTTGTTCGACATGTTTCTTAATTTAAATTAGTTTTCAGGTGATACCTTTTGTGTAGGTTTTATATCTTTACTATATTGTAAGAAAACGGTTAGTATGATTGTTTCATCATCTAAATAAACAAATTCGTTATTGGTGGTGTAGAATAGATTTCGAGTAGCAGTAAATAAATCAAGTACACAATAAATAGTGGTTATTACATTTTCATAATGAAAAACTGAGTAAGTAAGCAAGCAGGAGTATTTAATCACAAAACTAATTTCTTATTTTTTTTTAAATGTAATAAAAATATTCTGCTATGCTATGTTTAGAAAATGTGTACGTCTACGTACACATTTTCTAAACATAGCATAGTACTAAAGTCTCAAAAAACTAGTCTACTAAAGGTCTCAAATTTAATATAAACCTTTAAATTTACCTAACGAGATTGCTTTAAAATTAATAATAAATTTACAATCAGGCTTTTTTGGAAACACTATATAAGGACTCACTAGCAACTAGCCAAGGTTAATCATATATCCCGTATTTATTTTCTCCTTCAACTGGACGACAGTGCTCAGTTCGGTTCTCAGAGCCAGTCCGACAGACCAACATTGTAAAGTCCAGTTTTACATACAGCAAGCGAGAAGAGAGATTTATACAACTGCGTGCTTTATACTTGAATTATTATCCCATAGGTATGTACTGCGGTTTTTCTTCTAATAAATCAATTAGATTTTTTTTGAAATGTCCAATATTAATTTTTAACTAAATTAATAAAAGCAGATGAATGTTTGAAATAATCAAAATGTTAAAATTATTACTTATGTTGTTTTATGTAAATTTAGGCATATCTACATATATGTAAGTGCAGAAGGTAAAGCACTAAAGGAGCTATTATTGTAAAGTGGTGGAATTCACTTTTAAAGTAAATAATTAGGTATCGTTGTTGACGCCACCTTAACTATACGTTTCAAGCTCTAAAAATATAGGTATGATAATAAATTAATATACAAAAGAAATAAAAAATGTTGATAGGAATATTATGTAGGTATCTATGAAAAATATAGACATGCAAATTTGGGCGTAGGTATCTCAATTAAAACTGTAGACAACATTTAAATTTTAAATACAGCTTAGCTAAGTTTTTTTATAAATAATTTTTGTCCGTATGTCGTATGTAGAACCAAAAAATACCTGTTTCTACAACAAACTTAACATCAAATCTATCTAAATATATAAAACTCAAAGGTGACTGACTGACTGATATAGTGATCTATCAACGCACAGCCCAAACCACTGGACGGATCGGGCTGAAATTTGGCCTGCAGGTAGATGTTATGACGTAGGCATCCGCTAAGAAAGGATTTTTGGAAATGCCACTTTTAAACGGGTGAAATAGGGGATGCAAGTTTTACTTTTTAATGCGAAGCAGCGAGCACCCACTAGTATACAATAAAATTACAGTCTCTATTATTTAACAATAACAACGTCTTTTAGACTAACAAATAATCACCAAACACTGGCTCACAACACATTTCAAATTTTTGTATTTCACTTCACACTTTGTATGCACCTTTGATCGATCACATCCAAGATGGCGCCTGCCCGGCGCGAGAGCGGGCGGGAAGCGGACTTACACCTCCTCCGCTATTATAATGTCAATGTCAATCATTTGAAATTAGAACATGGAGTTTAACCAAATATTTAAATGCCGACTGGACGTGCTATCTCGCGTACGGTTAGTGTTGCACTAAATTAACAAAAAACATATTCAAAACTGGACTCCCATAAAACATATCTCCCCCATTATTAGTTTATGGGTTGCGACTGTTGCGGCCTATTATGTTGTTATTTTTCTGTGTAGTTGTGTTTGTTTTGATTGTGTGCGGTGGTCGAAGCAACCGATCCTGGGGTACAACAAAAGCTCTTTATTAGAACACCTTGTGCAATGTTTCTATTCATTTCGCCGTAAGTACTGCATTGTTTGCTTTACTTTATTGTTGCAGTACAGATTTTATGACCAAACGGATACCGTTAGATTTTAATTTTTTTACTGAGTATTGATTTCATATAATTTACTTACTGAAAATTAACTAAGTAGGGACCTAATTGACAAATTAGATTTATTTTTATAGGTATATTAAGTAGTAGGTAAGTAACTTTGCCTCTTTATTGAACTACCTAATCTAAAATATATTACATACCTACTTATTCTCTTTTAAATTAATATGCAACATATAATTTTATTGATTTAGAAAAATCATCAAATTATTTTTTTCAATATACTACTATACGTATTTATTTACAATAATAAAATATAAAAACAAGTGAAGGAAAACTAAACATACTTACTACTTCTAACTACTATACCTACATGAAAAATCCTAACATTAAAATTATTTTCAAACGAAGTAGAGCAACTTCCAGACCGTTGTAGAGGCAAACTTGCCTGCATTTTTCCATACTTCTTCCTTCAAGTAATCGGTAAGTTTTTTCGGTAGTAGGTATTTAAAATAAAAGAACCTTAAATAAAATGTTTGTTAGTAAAATAAGAATATAACGAAGACAAATACTGTAAGTATTACCAGTAAAACTTAATGCTGCGTGCAAACCAAAGAAAATGCATACCAATTTTAATACTAGGTATTGATTAAAAATCTCATTCCCTTCAAATAAAAATACCTAGCAATTTGTGTTGCCCCAGAGCGGTTGCCAGTCGCCAATTTTGAAACCCGTTTAGAAATTATAGGGCCAAGTACAACGATTGGTAACCGAGCTTTATAAAACCTCAAAAATATACAGCCTTTGCTCTCTTGTAGAGCTTACAGTGGTGTGTAAATCATATTATACATGTCGATCCCCAAAACTTTAATTATTTTATACATTTTAAAACTATTGCCAACTTAACTTGACATAGTATTCAACGGTTTTTTTTACATTGAGTGGGTATATTTTTTTCTCGAAGATTTTTTAATAGAGTTTGACATGTGTGAATATGATATTTATCAAATAAATAAACCTTATGTGACAAATTAAAAAAACACATTGCAATGCGGTAGGTACAAATCAGTCATAAATCATAGGTACAATCTTAATTAGGCACTAAATGTCTGAGTTAAGTCTTAATAAAATAATAAACAAGAGTATTTTATAGCCTTATCAAAAAGGGGCGTTCTGTTTAATGCGTCATCGCATATGATACTATAGCGGTAGGGTCATCACCAATTAGGTTTGTATAAAAAAAAATATTGCGACATTTAGGTATATTTAATTATAAGGAAATATATTTTTCATTTCACTACCTCAAAGATTATTTTAATGACTTGAGTATAAGAAAATATGAATTTTATTTGCTTTCGTCTGTCATGAAGTGAAAATAACGATTGTAGAGTTAAACCATGAAAAGTAGAGTGTGGTTATGTAAATAATGTGCCTAGTACTATATCAATATCAACCTTTAGCTACAAATATTAACTGGAGGGACAAGTCAGAAAACAAAAATTTGATTAATTGTGTAAACTAAAATTCACAGTACAATTTGTCAATAAATAAGCTTTTTCTTCCTTGCAAATAAAAAGAAAATCACAAATATCATTTAATTTATTTTTAAAAAAGTGAAAGACTAAAGTTTTTCCTTACTTGCAAACAAAAAAAACATTCACAATCATCACTTACTTAATTATTTTTTTCACATGTAAAATACCGTTAAATGTGAATGATCAGCCAACCCTAACAGCTGCAAGCGCCAAAGAGTAGAAAAATTTTCAAACCGAAATCACACGTCCAACCGGATGAGGTTGAGTTCAGCAAGATCAGAACACCAGTTTCATACAACCTCCGTCCTTGTATTGTTTCGCGAACGTTGCGTGAACCAGAATGAAATATGGCTGACAATGCCAGTCATTTTTATTTTATTTTATTTTTTTAGGCCGTGTTACTTAATTTTATCAAGTCGTATGAGTTATGAGAGGCGGGACCACACGCGTTGCTTAATTATCCGTTAGTAATTTTTTAATTGTGATTTCCAGCCAGTTTACCTTTGTGAAAGTTTATTCAAGCCCAATTAGAATTGTGTTGGTTGTTTGTCTTTTTGTTGGGTGTAAGTTTATAGGTGTTTTATTAGAATGAGTGACAAGGCAGAGTACCAATGGTTGTCAATTTTTGTAAGGTTTTTAAGTAAAAGTGGTTTTATCATAAACTTTTGAAGAGAATAATTAAACAGACAATAAATTCAACTTATAAGATAAAATCTCACACTCGCTTCCGTCATCTCTACGGATATGAAAAATTCTATGAACATTATTTCGATATCTTTAATATTATTCAAAGTTATGATATTATAAGTGTAGTATATTTTTTTATTAGGTGATTGCTTACTGCATTTAACGTTTGATATTTCAGCATCTAAACAATTAAAGGGTTAGGTACTTTATTGGTAAGGTTGGAGAGATTGGCTTGACCAGTTCTATTCTATTTATTGTTTATTCTTTTATAGCAGTATCAGACATACAGACAGACATAGTTTGTGTATAATTATGTGCGTTAGTACGGCTACATTACAGATTAGTCGGCAGTACGTTGGCGTTCTTAAGTTTAATAATAATACGCCCAAACTAGATCGGTTCGATGACCCGGCGCGGGCGCTGTCGCTCCCGCCGTAACACTGAGCGCTAAAATGACGCTACTATGAATAAGGTATTTTCTTTTAACTTTTATTGGAGAACAGTATTTACTAACTCAGCTGGGAAAAATCATGGAATATGTTTTTTACAGAACATTATAAACTTACAGAGAAAAAAATGGATGTAACAAAATCAAACCAATTAGAAATAACGAAATTGTGCTTGTTTTTTAATATTTATTTTCATACCAGCTGGTAGGTATTCAATTTTAATATAATAAAAATAGAAAATTTTAATAGGTACGCTGAACAAATAATAACAATTGTCGCAGAGTGTCATTAGTTTCATAAACTATGAAAAAACAAGAACAACTTCAAAGGATGATATCTAATAAAAAAAATAATAAAAATATTTAGACACTTATAATATGCCGTAATAAATTACTTAAATAAGATTTGGAATGAGACTGAAAGTAAAGCACTAATAAGATTGTCTAATAAATTGTTGTAATAGTCCATTAACTTTATCAAAAATAGTTATAGCTATAACAATAGTCATAAAGAGTAGATCAACTCATTGATGACTTCAGATATTTTGTTTTATTAATTTTCACACGCACTAGACACTTCATAAAATTTTATGTCATTTTTATCGTCTCAAATTGATTATTTAGTGAAGCTTCCGAGATTTGACGACCGCAATAAAATCATGAATGGCACTTAAATCTGTCCCACTAATAAGGTGCTAAAGAGGGTCGTTCGTTTTATGTGCTTTTTATTGACACTTGAGTTGACGACTCTTTACCTGCTACCAACTTTTGGCTGTGTATTTCTTATCGGTCTCTTACAAGACCCGAATGGGACGTTAGGTCACCCCAATTGGAGAGCGGCATTTTAGCACTACATTTTTATGGTCAGGAAATACATGAATGATCAAACTGTGAGCAACCAGAACAGGTAGGGTTGTTCTAAGTTTTATGGCGCCTAATGATCAATTAGATTTATGTTCAGATGATAAGATTAGGTATAAAATTAATATTGTGAAGAGTTTGAGCGCATTTAGATAGTGATGCAAATTAAGTAATTCTAGAGCGTAGAGTTAAAGTGACTGACCTGCTATGGCCATCCATGGGTAGAATGTGTGGTTGGTCGGCTGGTGCTGGACTGGCTGCGCTGCGGTGGCCGCGGAGCCGGGCAGGGCGCACTGGTTCCCCCAGGGCAGAGCTCGGCCCGGGCTGGAAGACTCGCTGTACCGGGCTTCAGGCGTGCAGGCGGCAGGTCGCACCAGAGCTCCCAGACCAGACCCCCAGCCTTCCTTGCCTCCGTAGCCATTCTGCTGCTCTGTGCCCGGCTTGGAGCAGTCTGTCTTAGCGTACTGCTGCTCTCCGGCATACAGCTTGCAAGCGGCCGCTACTGATGCGTCGTAGGGCGAGTCTTGTGGTCTGGGCTGGTGCAGCGCGTGGGGCTGGGCGTACGTGAGCCCCAGAGGGAAGCCCCTGTACTGGTCGCCACCGCCACCCCCCTGGTGCACCCCGTGGGCGCCGTAGAAGCCACCCTGCTCGAAGTAGGAGTTCATTATGTCCAATCACGTCACGAATGTCACAAATCAGAAACAGAAACACCGAGTCTTATGTCATCGCGGCCCCACGCCGTGATAACGCGACCTCCGCCAATGTCACTTCCGAATACGGACGATGTAATTTAATTTTATTAATTTTATTGCCTCTTAAACGTCACTCGAGCGTCATAATGGGCATCGTCGGCGATAAAGGCCAGTCGACGTGTGTTTACTTTTTACGATTATTTTACGAGTGCGGTGCGCGTGCCGCGGTTTTACGAGTTTTAGAGCGGTGGTGCGGCGCCTTGACGTCTCGCGGAGGCGGCCGGGAGCTGGCAGGCGAGGCGCGCGATGTCGAGCGAAGTTTGGCGGGTAGTGAGCGCGCGTTGGCTGCCCGATGCGACCGCCGCAGCCCGACTCACGCTGGGTACTGCGGCCGCCACACGCGCGCCGCCCCGCCGCCGCCCCGGCTCCGGCACGCAGCCACACCACACAGTTCCGTCCCCTTTTCGCTAATCACTATAAATATTATCAGTTACGCTCTCCTTGCTCTCTTATCAGTACCACCACGTGCTTTATGCAAAGCGTCTATGTAACATAGACGCTTTGACTATCTGATACCGAAAAAGTTCTAATCCACGACCACTCGAGTAGTCGAGTGGCGCCTGTTTTTGTGGCTCGTCAAGAGGCCATAAATCAAAATTAATTTCGCCCGGAAGCCGAGTTGTGGTGAAAAAAGCGAACAAAACCCAAAAGCTCGACTGAAAAGTTAAGCCGCAGCAGTCGTAAACTCATAAACGTACAATTAGTGAAACGAGCAAGTAAAGAAAAGATTTTACAACCGCTCCTCGTCGGCACAATGAGCGCGCAGTATCGTAACAAGGTGCTGAATAGAGTGAGAAGTCGTAAAGATGATTATTATTTCTTCTACTACCTGTTTTTACGGGCGATAGCGCTGTTACGCTCACGCTAAAGCGTTTTACGCGCGTTTGAGAGTGATGGGACGTGATTCGTGGTGGATCGTGTTTAGGGCGTAGCTTGGGAAATGTGGCTGTCTCTTTCTTTCGCAGCGTGGCGCGTGCAGAGGTTGTGCCACTATCGAAGGGTAAACAATAGCGCATTATCACAAGCACTCAGTTCGCGGGTCGAAATGAAGTCATCAAACGAATGAATGGCTCTTAAGTGCGGCCTACCAAGAGACACGGAGCATTTTATTGCACTCACCTCTTTATACAAATATTTGCCGGTAAATGGAAGGGTCGCCATAGATATTATGCAGTTTGAATGCAGTTTATTAGACATTCGGTTGGATTATGATCTAAATTTATTTTTAAGTTATATTTTTATCAGTTTTCATCAAACCAAATATTTTTGTGCTATCTATGAATGTTTGAATATAAATTATTAAGAATTCATCTCAAATAAAAAAAATGATCACCTTATCCAATTACTACCTACTTAAAACTTATTTTTATAATTTTTGCTTGGCTGTATCTTGTTCTAATTCCAATTGTTTTCATTTTCAGGGGATTTCTTGCTGAACTGGTGGCGCCTCTATCGGTTTCAAGAAGAACTATTGTTAAGATTTAGGTTACTTTTTATGAAAAGAGATACTAAGACAGTAGATGCCTAATATACCTCGGTAATATATTTTAAATCATAAAACATACTGACTTATTTGATAATATTGTAAAGAAAGATTTAATATTACATCAGTTGTTAGACTTTTTAGGAATAAGAATAAAATTTATTCATTTTAACAAGATACCTTCACAGAAATATCAAATACCTGTTACGAAAAGGGTTTATACATTAAAAAATAAATAAACTTCTTATTTACCTTCGTAACCTGAATCTTATTAGAATTTGATTTGTCAGATTTTCGGTTTCGTTTCTTTTCATTGGCTTATTAGAAATCTTTTAAGCAATAGAAAATATGAAATAATGTAAAGAATATTTTGAATTACTTAATATGCTTATAATAAAAACACATTATTATGAGTAGCTCATACATATCATTTTTAATTTTCAGATAAAAAGAAACGACGGATCCTTCCCAAAAAGAGTTAAACGAAGTACGCGGTCCAGCAGATTTTTTGGTTTCATTTTGAAGTACAGACCTAAAACTTTACCTCGTTAAGTCCATAAAAAAATCTTAAATTACTCTCAACGCCGCATTACTTTATCTTTAATACCTCAAGTTACTCATAAAACGATAAAATCTCAAAACCCCCTGATCTTGCGCAGTTCCATCTTAGATTTAATCTCAGATTTTTATTATTTTCCCAAGCCTATCACTGCAAAATCTGCAGTAAACATTGCACATTTTATTGCCAAACAACGTTATCGAGGCGAAATCTAGACTTCCACAGTTCTTTATTCAAATTCAAAACGACAGATGTACAAGGCGGCGCACGCGCTGGCCACAGATTTCCAAACAGTTTGTATAGAGGCACGCGTTTGTGTCGTAAACTCGATTTTTACAACTTGAACCGCTCATAAACGTCTCTTGAATTGCGCCGTTTATAGAAGTCGGTATTACTGTGTAAACAGAAGCAGATTACTTGGATCGGTGTTGTCAGATTTAAAATTACGACCAATTTAGGTGTAGTTTTTGGACGGGTTTATTAGCTTGTTATGTTGGCGGGCGCTTGCTTGTGTGAGGTCCTTTTTGAGGATTGTGTTGATTGATAGAAAAAACGAAAACAATTTTTTTTTGTTATTTTTACTTGTTCTGATTCCCTAATTCTAAACAGGAAATAAGTACCCACATATTTCTTGTTATTGATATGAAAGCTCTATTAAGTAAGTTCCTCTGGCGACGTTTCCTGTCAACAACTAAAAGGCCTAAATACACTTATCAATGAAATACGTCAATGAAACCTACAAAGCTGCAAAACAGTAAACTATTCGATACAAGCCCAGCTCCACCAGATAAATCTTGAAAATAGCTACAAATTAACAAACCGATCCCTCCTCCAAGCGAACGAGAAGTTGTAAACATAAACATAAAATTAATTTCTTCATTGATTGACGATCGGTTAAATAAGCTCGAATCAATTTTCCTTCAAGAGCGAGGTACTCAGCACGAGCTGGCAACATTGTTTCTTAAACGCCCGTGGGGCTAAACCTCTATATAAATTGGAAACTTTATGAACGTAGGCGGCCCCACGTGGATGGTTATTATGCCGTTCTTTCGACATTTATTGAACCATTATTGACTTGTTTAAAGTATCACCCGTTTAATAGAGATAAAGGAGTCAATGATACTTTACGGCTTAATCGTGTGAGGATGTAACTACTCAACGATTTGCTTCTTCGCCTCAACTGGACGAGATTTTTATGACTGTAATTTCGTTTTTATTGAATCTGATACCTACTTGGATTGATACAACTGCCTCTTAGGAGTCGTAACTATGTAATAGAGTGCTAATTTTATGGCCCCATCAACAATCATATGATTTTATGGGAGCTGGACTGTGTTTTTACATGGGAACGTTTTATTGCTTTATGAATGAGTTGTGTAATCAGAAGAGTAAATATGGTTGAGCTATTTTAACATTGAAATCATCGAGTTCTGTTGGTTTGAACTCTGAACTGCTGAAACTATTTTAATATACTTTAATTGTTTGACCTCAGTAGAGATTCGTTAAATCACAGCCATTTGTAGATTATTTAGCCTAAATTTATCTTATAATGTACATAGATAATATCCATAAGAACTTTACAAAATAAACATAAATTCTTTAAGGTTGCGTGTAAAAATCATTCCAAAACTGTTAATTTTTCACTCCAATCTTTTTTGACTACCACTTAAGCTAAATCACCAACCTCAGATGCAAATAACCAGCGCATAATGGCCCCATTTGACACGGTTTCAGTACACCATACTACGCTTACAAGCGTGTACATTGTGTGTTGCAACATTATCTTAATACTGGCCATCTTATGCTTTAATAATGGTTGAAGCCTCAGGTTATTCCTTTAACGCTTTTCTCAGCTACTATGGGCGGATCTCCACCACCATAATGGTGTGAGCTGATGAAAAGATTGAAGCCTTTGCTTTAAGATTTATTTCTTAATATCGAACAGGTTGCAAAGCGGAGGCAACTAGTAAGATGATGAATGGAGCCTTTATGGAAGCTTAATCGTTTATTAATGTACTACTGCTTGTTAAGATTAAGATCTAGTGTAATATTTCACTTGAAGCTGGGGTTTTGCAAACTTAGTTGCGGAGCTTTATTGGTGGTGCGATTGAAAGCTCTATGTTGGCAAGTTTGAAGCTTTATGTTCTTTGACTAGTTTCAACCTTTTAAGTTATGTAATAATTAAATAAACGACCATGTTTTTTATTTAAAATGTAGATAAGTGCTGTGTACCTACCTAAGTATACCTAATCTATTAGTAGTTAGGAAAGCATTTTAGAATTCCATGTTGCATCTACCTAAAATGTGTAGGTACTTATTTACTTCATTGACTCGGACTTAACTCGGCGATACAGTACCGAAGTCTTCAAAAAATTCTTATTTGTGACACTAATAAATATGTAAGTATATAGTACTTACCATGTTTTGTTGCAATTAAATAAAAATCTAGATATTTTTTGATGCTCTGTTGCTCTGTGCGCCATGTAACCAACCAATCAACACAAAGTAATTATATAATCGGGTCAATATTAACTAGATTCGCGGTTGACGGATACGGATAGGTACGTAAAGGAGGACATTGTATAAAAATCTAGATAGTAAGGTGCCGTGGGTAGGTAACTCGTGTGCTTATTTCTACATTTGCCTTCGCTGCGTGATGTCATGCTGTAGAATTCCTTGCCCTGATTTTGTGTTCCTCTTGAACTAAAAAATATACCTAATTTGAGGTCGTGGAGTACCTATATCGGTTTCTTCTACAGAAGCAGAGAAGATCGCAGACTGCAATGTTGAGTAACACCAGGTGAGTTTTAGTCAATGTGTGAGCCTATTTTGCTAGAGCAAATTTTTTAAAGGTCAAAATCTAAGAGCTACAACTACTTTAAAATCTAAGGAAAAAGTCACTAACTTTCATGTGGACTAGCATTCAAAAACACCAAGAAAAAGTCAGTTCGAAATAAGTATCTAAGTAAATTAATGTAATTAAATAACCAGCTTATTTCCTGTAAACTACAATTAAGAAGGAAAAAATCACAATAAATAGGTGTCTTCTAGACAAGCGTGTAACTCCTTTACCATGGCGTATACAAAACAACTGACAGGCTTTATTCAAGATTATTCCAAAAACAAAGATTAAAAAACATAGGATCAAAAACAGGAGCTTATTAATCAATACAGAAGAGATATTATTAGTAGCAAAATTTGCACTAAAATTATATTATTTTATTACATTATTATGTATGTATATCGCACAATAACTATGGCATCTCCATTTTACAAGCTTTATGCTTAACAGCGCCATCTATCCAAAAAGCTCCGAATTAGGTAATGCAAGTTGCAAAGCTCTCTCAGCGTTCAAACTACTTATAGTGAGTGCAACAATGCAATTTCATGGCGCTGTTTAAAAATATGATTGTTATTGATAAAAATACACAAAACACGTACCAACTTATTATGACAATTTTTTTAGTTGTTTTGTAATAAGTAGATAATTTTACATCCTGCGAAGTCAGATATATTTTAATATGTGACCTACTTAAATCTGACAGATTTAGTAGTATTTTGCAAATAAAGTTTCCACTACGGAGAAAAACTGCATCTGCACGGGTGTCTTAGCAACGAACTAAACTCAATAAAAATGTGAAAAATAAATAAATAGTTGTAAGTTCAAGGTTATCTTTTAATGTATCTTGTAAGAAAACATAAATAGCTACACAAGCCAAAAAGAATTTGGTTGGCAGATAAGTTCCTACCTACAATAAAAATTAGTACGAACTCAAACAAAATGAGTCATAGGATAATGTGTCTCCAGTCTATTTTTAAAATAATCATTTGTTTTTACGACTCAAGGTCGACATTATGACGTACCTATCATATTTGTACGAAAATGTGGCTTGCTAGACACACAGTAACATAAGTGCTAATAGAAAGGCGATAACATGAACATAAAAGCGATTTTTATTGCTTTATTCATCATTCCAGTAATATAAATTCATCAAGACACTTGTTAATCGTAAAATAAATCTTATTACAGTATAAAATGATGTTTAAATTGACGACAAGCGTTTTATTTTCGTCATAACAATAAAATTCATTTTTATGAGCTCGAGTTTAGTGTTTGTTTTAGCGCCACCTAGCGGTGAAGCTCGGGACCGCTACGTGAGGTACTTAACTGACGTCACATTGTTGCTTTTACGACACGTTCTCAGCCCTCGAATGAATGGAAGTGTCGTAAAATGGCGAATTGGCGATTCACTAAATTGTTATCTCTACATTTTTGTTGGGATTCGTATCTCTCCCTACTATACTGGAAGAACAAATTTATTTTTGAGTGTTTGGTAGTAAATAAATTAGATTTTTTTAAGATAGGTACACGATTTTGCCATATTTGAGTTAGAGCATTTAAGTAGGTAGGTATACCTACCTACCTAGGTATAATATTTAAGGAAAAACCAACACATTTAGTGAGATTGTCCTCAAATTTGCCACCCATCTCTACGTAGTCGCTTAAAATTATTGTAGATAAGAAAGGTATTTAGGTAGGTACCTATCTTCCTACCTACAAAAGTAAAATGTAGGTACTTAGGATAGGTAAGTACCTACTCTTGAAATTATATTTTTTAAAGATATATAACAATAAGTAAAATAAAAGTGCAACACCAGGTGATTTTGTTTACTTACAAAATCGAGTCAAATGCACATATATAAATTTGTCAATTTAACCCCAAAATTTAAAAAGTATAAAATAAGCAAGTGATATTTTACTAACGCATAAAATAACCGAGCTTCCTGAGTATGATTTTGGACTCTGAACAAAGATGACAGAGTCGAATTTACAACCAAGACAAGTTCTAAGCAATGCAATAAATATATTCTATTGAAAAAGCTAATTAGTTATTTATTATAAAATGTCACAGTCTCCAGCTAGGCGTTATTTATGGACTGCGTGCAATAAATTGCGAAGAAATGGCTACATAAATATAACTGCATGCCGCGGAATGTTCCTATTTTAGATTCATTAGCATTTCTACAAGAAAAATGCATGTGAGAACAAGGTAATAGTGAAATAAAATGATTATTAAGAGGTAAATGTAGATACCTTACCTGGGTAGGAAGGTACTTACCTAAATACATACCTACCTACATATTTCACGTACCCAAGTAAATAATTCCTATCGTACCTACTTATGATGTAAATTCGACTAAAAATGTTTTATTAAATTGATTTGTACCTACTACTATCTAAGTTTAATTTAAGACGTAAGTACCTACTTATAAGTACCTGCCTACCTAAAGTTAGTTACTTAACACATTCAATACTTATTAATTAGTAGATAATAAAAATATGATGAGAGTTCAATGGCAGGTAGAACGACAGAAAATATACCTAAGTATATATTGTTAGACTTAGCTAAGAAAAAAATCGGTCCACTATTAAAAAAAGTAAAATAAGAGCTTATAATTTAACGAATTAAACAAATACGTACAAAATTATAAATATGATAAAAATACAAAATAGATCTGAATTTTAAACCACAATCCGTTGTTAGAACTTATCCAAAAACAACCTTTACATTTTTAAATCACCAACATTTAAATGAATAATATGTTTACCGAGTCTTCCTGCTTACTTGCCTGGAATGAACTCGGAAATCCATCCACGCACACACAAAAACTGTGTCCCCACGCACTTAAAAACTAAACAATCTTTGCATAATTGTCTCATTCACGCATGGAGCATTGGCACGGTCGTTCTAGTAGCGCTATCTCGCTCGCTCACGGTCGTCAAAATGGCCTCCAAACGAGATATTTTGAAGGAACGACGCCAACTTTTGTTGTTGTAATGGGCGGAGCGTGCATACGCAGGGGCGCATTCAGTGCAGTTATAATGGTGAAATAAAATTGTTAATGTTTTTTTTATCAATCAATACATACCTACCAACAGATAAAAACAATACTGTCATGAAATTTCATAACAGTATTGATTCGAATAAAGTCACTGTACAGTTTTTTAGGTAAGTAGGTACCTACCTTGATTGTTTTTTTTTATTTAACAAGGAATGGGTTTGCACATGACCGTTATTCACCTGATGGTAAGCAATAATTACGGTCTAGAATGGAGCGTGCAGTACCCAGAAACGATTCACTCTCGCTTTGGTATATTTACAAATATTAATGGTATTATATGGTAAGTTATAAATATTAATTTTATCTGAGTAGGTAGGTAGATATTTAAAAAAATTGGTTTAAAATATATTTTATGTTGCTAATAAATAGCTTGGTTTTCAAATTTAATTCATAATATTTAATTGACTGTCTTGCAACTTTATAACTATACTACCTAAATGAGGTATTTAAAATTAATGTTTTAAATAAATGTTTTTGGAAACTATGTAAGTAATATATTTTAACCTTTTAGGCTAGTTAATAGCTTAACAAACTTTTCCGATAGCTTATTAGTTTTTTTTAATAATTTTAGCGATGGCACATCTTTTACCATACCTACCTCTAAGTACAAGTAGCGACGGTAAGCTAATAGGTAGCTTTTAATTCTAGAAGTAGGTTCCTACTTAGTTTTAGTTTGTTAGTAGGTAAGTAAGTATTTAGTAACTTCCATGTTTCATAAGTTTTTAATAATATCAATAAGTATAAATTACAAACGAATACCTACTAACATATTTTTTATCGTTCTTTTAAGAATAACCTCATTAAGGCCCTTATTACGACCAACTATTGCGTCACTTTAGTTGAGTGGTAGGTACCTAGGTAGACATTTACTATTCTTTTAGTCGTTTTTATTGGAAAACACTTCTTCAAATTTAATAAAGGTGATCTATTGGGTATACCTAAACATTCATGAAATTAGGTACTAAACATATTTAAATACCTATTATAATATTACTGGAACTCAATCCAATAATGATTTGTTTATTACAGATTTCATCTAATTTTCAAGAGAAAATTTGCTAAATTTCTGCACTAAACAACATTTTAATAATATGAGCACTAGATTTGTAGCCTCTACCACCGGTAGCTTGGGTCTTGCCCCGTTGCCGGTGGCACCACTAGTTTTAAGTTTTTTATGATATTTGTTTTTTTTATTTACATACATAATATTTTTAAAATTTAAAAACAGTTGTAATTGTAAGTGTAATGAAAAAATCCTTGGTACAAAAAATATATCAGCCGAACCCTCTTTATGGATGTCGGTTAAATTTAAAGCAGTTCAAAATAAACTGCCATAAATCCATCCCTGGAATGAGGAATTTGGATATGGCGCTGGATGCGTCCCAGAACGAGGCGCCAATGTGAAGTTAGTCATTTCAAACGACCAATTTTATTACATTTCAGTGCAAATTAGTACCAAAAACTAGTAAAAAACAGTGTTTATTAATTGTGCTACTATATTACTAAAAATTACGTGATTTTTGTAAAGAAAACCAATTAAATCTCTGATATAAACTCAACGTGTTTGCACTTACGACATTACACGTCTGAAGTGATGGTCTGTGGCGGTGCGAATGCAATAGCGATATGTCTATCTCTTTCGCTCCCGTATAAATGAGAATGCTTGATTGGGTGAGATAAAATTCAAATTTATAATTTTTAGGTGCATTTTGATTATGCATTAAAGTAATCTAAATAAATTAAAATAGAGTTATGTTTTTTTTGAGAATTTAGGCAAAAAATAATTTTATTGTTTATAACGGGCAGGTTTTAAAATTCCTTTAATGCACATAACCTTGAGTTTGTAATTATGAGGAAGTTATATTGTATACCTATATATACAATGCGAAATTTTATATAGACTTAAATTTATGAAATAAGATGCGTAATCTAAGCTTTATTTTAGCATAAAATAGGTTTAAAACTAACATTCCTTGAGCGATAAGGTCGAACTAAGACACTAATTTTAGGTAAGTTTCATTTGTTTTATTTATTCTTGTTTTGTTGCTGTTTTTGACCAAGTTTTTTTCATATTTTTTTTAACAAGGAATGTGTTTGTACTGTACCGTAATTCGCTTGATGGTAAGCAAACATTACGGTTTAGGATGGAGCGTACCTATGCTTACCCGGTAAGAACCGATTTACTCTCGCTTTAAAGATCGCATCTATTTATCTATTCTTACACATTAAATATACCCATTTCAATTTAATTCCACCACAGAAGTAAATTAAATCATTTCCCAGCAATAGAATAAACTATTCATGCCTAAACGCGCGTCCAGCACACCATGAATGTATTTATAAGTACAGAGTGTCCCAAATAGCCGAATCGCTTGGGCCGACCAAATTAAAAATTGATTGGACAATTTAAATTCGTGAACACGCCTCGTTCGGTACGGCCGGTGAAAGCTGATTACGACATTTTGTGTAACTAGCTATTACAATATTTTGTGGATTTTGGGTGTTTGGGACGATTCGTTTGAGCACCTGCAAGAGGGTTTGAGATCTGCGGTTAAGGGAAATGTTAATTTGAGTTTTGGGAATTCGAATAAGTAATTAAATTTATAATAAGTAAAAGCGTCACAAGAGGTCTGCACAAGATGGACGCAGATGGAACTTACAAAGGGAGGCCTATACCCGCAGTGGGATCCCAAGGGCTGTGGATGATGATGCTGATGAAAAGCGTCATGCAAAATATTATGTGTAAAAATATCTAGCTGGTTATACAATTTATTTAATATTGATTAATTTTAGTTATCATTGTGAACTTGGTCTCTTTACTTACCACTTGTCCGTGTGAGTATATAATCTTATGCAAAAAAAAAATACTTTACTACTTGAGTAGGTAATAAAAAATCTAGGATGATGTAACCTAAGTACACAGCAATATATACTTATTAATTTAGCAACGGTATTGTCGTCAAAACATTATTCATTATGCTATGAGTAATTTGAACGGATAGGCATACCTAGTCCTTAAATTGGGCAGTGAGTAATTTAAACGGATATGCCAAGTCCATAAATAGTTTCTCACTATCACAATAGGTGGTATGTCGACACGTTAAATAATATATCAATCAACGGTTATTTATAAAGAACGTGCGATAGCGTACATTTTAGTTAAGAACATAAAATGTTAGTTTTAATCCTATGGACATCATCACACAAGTGATGACCTAGTTTGATGTCCAGGGTTCACCAACTATTGTATAGTCATAATATAAGCCCTATCTCATAGTAAAATTTTTAAATGTTCACTACTGCTATACTTACCTGTTTCTTTCTAATAAGGTCAAATAAACATTTTTATTATTATTATTGTCCAAGATCTATTTACGTATGCGAAATATGTCTATCTATCTCGATATTCCACGTTCTATTCGTCTTGATATTTAGTTATAATGAGTATTTATATAATGAACTAGCTGTGCCAGCGACTTCGTCTACGTGGAATAGTTATTTTGGGCATCATATTTATTTTTGCAAACCACCTCTTCAGCTTTATAAATTATAGCTGTTACCCACGACTTGAACTGTTTTCGCAGCGTTCGCAACGGAAGCCCTCAAAGATGAACAATTTTCCCTGTTTTTTCCACATTTTCCATTGTTTCTTCGCTCCTATTAGTTGCAACGTGATGTTATATAGCCTAAAGCTTTCCTCGATAAATGATCTATTCAACACAAAAAGATTTTTTCAATTCGCACCAGTATAGTTCCTGAGATTAGCGCGTTCAAACAAGCAAACAAACTCTTCAGATTTATAATATTAGTAAGTATAGATATATAGGTGCCTACAAAAAAAACCTATAAGTAGGTAAGTAGATATCAAGATATGTATACTCAAGGAATGTACATACCACATACCATGTAAATTCAGCTATTATTTTGCAAATAATAGAAATCTATTCTAAAATCACCTCTATTCAAATCGGTTTTGCTCTCTAGAAAAGCTAACTTCCTATTACAATAGCCAAGATTATACTTTATACGGCTTTGTTACTATACAGGGTTAGCTCCAAAACATTTATTTATAAATGCTTCCTATTTATATTTTTTTTAAATACAATTCAATATTTTATATCATCTCAAACGTTAGAAATTATCAAGTCAAAATTTGGATATACCTATAATTGGGTACATATATCTGTAAGAAAATTTTATGAAAAATAAATTAAGTAGTATGAACACCAAGTAATAAAAAATGTTGTCATGTACACACTATGATATTTAAGTACCTACCTATATGTCATCATTTGTGTAAATCGTATGTATATGGTTCTAATTTGAAATAAATTTTATTGGAAACCATAGGTACCTACTTTGGAAATTAAATTTGAATCAGTTAAGTGATCATCGGTGGCTCGATATTAGAAAGTTAGAAGGAAACATCTGGGCAAAAACAGCGCAAGACAGGGAGTATTGGCGTAAAAGAGAGGAGGCCTATGCCCTGCAGTGGGTCTCATTAGGCTGATGATGATGAATGATGATAAAAGTGATTATTCAGTTCACTAAAACTGTTACATAATCTACACGTAATTTACTCTATGTACTGGTGACACAATATACAGGACTTTCATTTTTTTTTAGAAAAGGGTTGATAATACTGTTTCTCTAGCAATAACCCTGGAACATCCGAGTTATGTGACACAATGGGTTTAGACCATGGTGTTAACTCTCAGACCACCATTATTGTTTAGCCTTTGTATGCAATAAGCTATTAGAATATAAAAAGGAATACTATTTGCTGTTTCCTTATATTAAATTAGACGGCCGTGCCTTTGCTAGCGTTGTTTATAGATAAAAAAGCTTGATTATTTATTGCGTTGTTCTGTAAAAAGTTCGTTTTTAGTAGGTATATTTAATAAAAACTTTTTGATGTTATATTTGCAATGCAAAAATAGTATCTAGGTATATTCTCTCTATTTATACTGTGTGCAGAGTATAAATAAGTTATAAAATATTTTAGTTTTCTAAATCATTTAAATAAACTCGCAACAAAATGTTAATTACATACTATCTATATATATATGAACTTTTGGCCCCAAATCAATATGGATTTCGCAGTAAGAAGTCCACAGACGATGCTGTGCTTAAACTCTCCTCCCTCGTCACCTCTTATCTTGATAACGGTAAAAAATGTGTCGGCGTCTTTTTAGATCTTCAAAAAGCGTTCGATACCGTATCAATACCTATTCTTCTCGCTCGTCTAAATAATATCGGTGTCCGTGGTGTAGTTTATGATTGGTTTGCAGACTACCTTAATAATCGAAATCAACAAGTTAGAATCGAAAATCATTTTAGTGACAGTGCTTCTTGTAGCTATGGAGTTCCTCAGGGCTCTACATTGGGACCGACCTTATTCCTCATATATATCAACGAGTTATGCACCTACACATCTATCGCTGCTGATATTATAACGTTCGCGGATGATACTGTTCTTTTGTTCCATGATCAGTCTTGGGATCAGGTATTTAAGAAAGCAGAGGAAGGTCTGTTGCACATTATTACATGGCTAGAAAACAATTTACTCACCATAAATGCTTCTAAAACCATGTACATGTCATTTAGCAAAACCAATGCGTCCAGACCACCACGTTCTGCAACCATAAAGCCACATGCCTATCCATGTAGTAAAATATTGCCAAATATAAATTGTAACTGTAACACTCTAGCCATGTAAGCAGTATAAAATACCTAGGCGTTATTGTAGATGACAAGTTAAAATGGGGCCCACATATAGATACTATGACAAAAAGAACAAGAAAGCTTATCCACATTTTTAAAACACTAAGAAATATAGCTGACGAAAAGCTTTTAATACAAACATACAAAGCACTAGCTGAATGCGCGATAAATTATTGTATCAGTTCATGGGGCGGTGCTGGTAAAACTTACTTAATCACCATAGAGAGAGCCCAACGTGCATTACTTAAGGTAACTTTTAAACTACCATTCTTATACAGCACCAAAGACCTATATGATAAATGTAAAGTGATGACTGTTCGAAAACTCTTTATACAGCAATGTATTAAGAGATACCACAAAATAACTGTTCCAATTCTTTATGAAGAGAACCTATCTAAACCGATACAAAGACGACCCCCAAAATGTCCAGTGCCTAGATGTAATAGCGATGTTGCTTGGAGACATTACTCGCATCTTGCTCCAATATTTTATAATGCATTTAATACTTATTTTAACACAACTAAGCTGAATCAACATAAATTAAAAACAAATCTTAATGAATGGTTATCAAAAATGAGCTATGATGAAATTGAATTATTACTTGTCAAACCTGACAAATAGCAGGTACATAAAACACAAGAACTTAATTATTTTTAAATAACACAAACACCCAAGTAGCAGACATACCCAGTATACACATACACTCACAAATGGTCTCACACACACACACAAACACACACACACACACACCTACATACACATACACATACAAATCCAAATGCAAATATACACAGCAGGACAAACATGTATATATTGTATACAGATAAAATTATATATTCTTCTATTATTATTATCTTATGATGTCCATAGTTTTAGTTTTATTTACTTTTAATTGTATTTGTGAACCGTCCAAACCACTTGGAAGAACCTGTCTTTTGCAACACAGTTCTAACTAAAGCAAAAGACAGAATCATGTAAATTATACAATAAGGTTGCTCAAATAAAAATTTACTTTACTTTACTTTACTTTATCCATTAGGTATAGGTAATTCAGTTGCAAGCAATCAAATTAACACAAAACTTCTTTCATTATTTATTACTTGATTACCGAATGCTATAATCGTGCCTTTTTATTGCGTATTTATGTTATTATAATGAATTTTTAAATTATAATGATCAACATTTATTCTGATATGCTCTAGATCAAAACAACTCCGTCGTTTGACCTCATTATCCCTGTAGATAAAATGTGTTTTTTATATATTTGTGAGTGACTGTATATTTTATCTTTAGGTTGAATTAATTGTCGTACATCCAATAAGTATGAATGTAGTCATTTATAAAAATGAATTTTACTATAGAAGTAGATCTATCTACAGGAAAAATGGGCCATAAATTTGTATAGGTACCTACTGATAAAATCCTAACTGGTTATATTTAAGATATGGTGTAAAAATCTTTATGAAAAGTGAATGAACAGCTATCAGGAAAATTTTAAATTAAATGTATTATCGAGAAGTGTTACCACAAATTAAGGTCAAAAACAGAGGTAAATCTTTTTACACTTTTTTATATTGTTGGTATTAGACTACCATCTATAGATCATCTCAAATCACAAGCAATATTGTGCTCATATTAAGAGTAAATAATACCAGTAATAGAAGGTAAAAAACATGTGCAAAAAATAGGTCACTAACCTAACAAACCAAAAACTAACTCGCCAAAAAATAGCAGTGCCGAGTTAATAGCAATATTTCAGGCGGGACCAATCGCAAATATTCGTTTTATCGTTCTATATGGGTAGTTACGTAGATAAAAGGTGAAACACGGAGAAAGCAAAAAAGGAACACAGTCGGCGCCGCCGGTGGAAGCGGAGTTGGCTGAAAATAGTCAGCCACCCTCGCCGGCCCGCGGCACCGGTTTGCATGGAGATCGGTTCACATGACGGCGGGAATATTGTGCGGTACGTAACTACGTACGTACTCGTACCAAACATGTACCTACTTTTTTTTAATCACACCTGTATAAATAGTATACCTATCAACATGATAATATTTTGTGATTTACCTTCTACATGTAGGTGAATATATGTTTCTCATTGTCTTTTGATACAATATAGCAGTTGTACCTGTATAGACGAGTAACTTATAAACAAAACCTAATATATTTAAAAAAAACTTTCCATAGAACAGAGACATGTTCTATTCTAAATATAAGAAATTTTGTTGTGAGTATTGTACCTAGATTTATAAGGAACAAAGTCTATAATATGTTTTACCCAAATACTTTTTGCATTTATTGTAGGTAGTAGTTGGCTTAATGTACGCGTTAGTTTAAGCTGTTAGTACATATGTAAGTAAATGGAATAAATAAATAAATAAATAGTTTTTAATCGTTATTTTAAAATACGCATTAGTGTGGCATTAGGTACGTTTTGTAGGTACGTCAGTATTCTAGGTACCTACCTAATACCTACGTGTTTTAAAATAATGATATTAGAGCGAAAGATAAAAAACCAAAAGGGATTTAACAAATCTATCACATTAATTAAATTAATGACTTGCTAGCTATTAAGATTTTAAGTAAAAAGTAGTAACAATAAAAGATTCCCTTTTTTAAAAGATATAATATAGTTTCAAATGTAGCTTTATCTCTATGTACTTATATCAGAAAATATATGTATATAAAAGCTATTTTTAAAACATTTATGTTACCTTAACTTTGTAATGAAAAAAATTAACTTTATTGAAAACTGTGGCCACTCAATCTACTTTATTTTGGTAGTAGCAGATGTAATACAAACTTTTACAGAAAATTCTATTTACTGTATTGCCAGAATTAATGTATGTATTTAATAAATAAATGAACACCTTTATGGCCTTTATTACTGGTTTACAATATTCGTTCTTAACTTTAGATTCGTCTAAGATTCGCATGCTCGTATTTGATATAATATATTTTTGATTTTAATCATGAATCATACACTAAACATTAAATATAAATAGATCAAATATTAAACTGAAATTTCTTGATGAAGGTACGTGTAAATAAAATAAACAGCATGATCAAAGCAGTAATAATGACACAATTATTTAGACAGTAGCGAAACTTAAGCATTTTTTAATTTTATTTTTAGATACTTACAAAACTAAAACCTATTAACAGTATTAAATTACAACAATTTTAGTAATAATTTTAATATTAAGTTACCTATCAATCCAATAGTACAAAAAGTAAAGTCACAATTTTTTTACATATAAAATCACTGACGATTCCCAGCAAGCAATTTCTGCAGGTAGCTATTTTTTATTGGACGTCTGCCCCGACCGCTGCGCTCGCGGCAAAAGTCCGCCATTTTGGCTGCGTGTAAACCGACCGGGCGCGGCCCCTCCCGCCGAAAGGAGAAGGGGCACCATACAAACATGATCCAATCTAACTAGACCCACCAGTTAAGAAAATATAACCCGTATCACAATGAAATAAGGGTCATGCCACGTATCAAAGTAGGCTGGTAATGGTGGTATACGGGCTGTTTATGTAGCCGAAACGGGCGCTTCATACACCGACGGGCGACACTGCCATCACTTTCATTATTATTGGGCGATTCACGACGTTTACTCTGCACTCGCCGAATCTCGGTTCCGTTGTTCAATTAAAACGTGGGTGATTGTTATTTCCATTGTTTCCTTTCTTGACTTTTACAAGTTTTACTTAAAGGCGAACACGTGAGGCGTCCGACGGTCTTTAGATACGTGAGAAAATATTACTAGTATTGGATTTTTGACTCGCATTATGGTAATACGGAATATACATAGTTGGACGCATAACTAGGCCTTATTAATTCAAGCAAGGCGAGACCGGGAGGTATTTCATATTTTCACTTAATTAGCAAAGAGTGACTGGCTAGCGTGTAGTGCTGATTTATATTCCTGACCCCATATTTAACGTTGGTGTTGTAAATTATAACTTCCTATATTTATAAATTCTGCATAGTCGTGTTGTAGGGCTGGTATAATACTAGTATAGAATATATTCGTGCGGTGGAAGCGGTCTCCGTTACGAGCGCAACTTACGCGCTCCGTTCCACGGACCTCATTTTGGTTTTTGGCCAAGCCCAAACATTTACTCCATTTACAGTGTAAATGGCCCATCCTTATTAAATTTATACTGGGCACTGTTAAAATTTCAGTTGTTTAATTACTTGGAATTTTGGCCCAGGGAAACCGTAATGGGCACACTGTGCGGGAGAAGCGAAATTAGGTGGTTAGTCCGACGCACAGGCCAACTGGGCATATCGCCGCGTTTCATGCGATTTATGATGTTTTCCTCTGCAAGCGCAGTTTATTTGACTCTTAAACGTGTTTAACGAAAGTATAAGGAAGCTTTTTCTCATTTTCTTAATGGAGTTATTAAAGAGACTCGTTTGTTTCACGCCACGAAAGCGTCGTTCGCGAGAGGTGTAATATCTGCGTCCCTCTTCCTCCGCCAGCCACATAACCGCTGTTGAGACGTTCAACGTTTTATGTTATGAGTGTATCGTAAAATAAAAGTGCATCAAACGAGCCTCCCGTTTGCATTGTCCGCGATTATTATCCTACAAATTTCCAAAAGCCCCGCTTTCATAGCCGGCCTTAGTTCTCGGGGCTCTTTGGTATTTGGTCGCATTGGCAGGGTTCCTTTACGATTATTTAGTCGTAAAAATCAAAGTTATAGGCTATTTACACCCGTAAATGTATGTTAATCTTTGTTTTACGAGTGTGCGGTGGCTTATTGTTTAATCGTTAATCACTTATCGCTTTAGGTCGGTTCGAGCTCGGTTTTACGCTTATGACCCCACTTGAGTAACTACTTTCTGTTAGATTTTATTAGAATTGAACTTACTATTGCCTAGTATATGAAGATTTACGGTTTAATCTTTGTATTGGAATCTATCGCACTATTTTGATGTAGATGAATATACAACTGAATTTTAAATATAGTTTTTTGAGACCTATCATCTAGATCATTAGCTATATTGTGTCTATGACAAATAAATATTTAATTGTAAGTAAACAATTTATTGTTCCACTCGCATTCATCTGCATATTTATGAAGGTCTACGTTCATATAAAAATAGCTTCACAAGGTTTATTCAGCCCATAACTCGCTTCATCTGCAAAACGTATTGAAAATAGCTTCACTTGACTTTTGACACTGTTCCCATAACTTTTACGCTGGAATTTCATTGGAACAAAGACATTAAACACGGTGTCAGGACCACAGACAATATTCTACACATCGTTCTTATATAAATCTGAATTTCTTTCCACCATCATACACCCTAAGTCAACGCCCATTTCAAGGCAATTTCGCTTGTGACTCACAAATTTTAAGGTCCAGTTTTGTCTGCTCAGTTCTATCAAGATAAGTCAGGAGTGCAAAGGGTTTCCAATGTCGTTGAATTAACTGCGCCGGCGCATGATTGTGCTGCGATTTGCGTCGTTGTCTTGAAGTCGGCGAGAGTGATTTAGTCTGTGTTTCTGAACACTTTACTGGGTAAACCTAAGGACGTGACTTGGGAGATTATGTTTCTATCATGACCTTTTGTGTGTGGATGGTAAAATTACTTCATGAGTATGTTTTCTTTATATACCTACTTGTTAGACGCTTGAGACTGTACTTTATATGAAATTGAGTTTTTGGTTAATTATTACGAATCTATGGTAAAATTTAATTAAGTATATTAAATCCATATTTAATACCATTAATACATACATAAATAAACATTTTATTGATATATTTGATGAATTGTATGTAAACGCGAGGTATAATAAGTTAAATACAATATGTATTTGATGAAGAAGAAATAAATAGACACTACGACATGCCGCTCCAATCTTATATATGAACCCCAATAAACGTGTACATACTTTACACACGTACAATAAACCTCACACATCTAAACAACAGCCTAAAACCCCCCAAACAAAGCCTAGAACAGCACACTTTACACACCCAACTGTCAGCATAAGGGCGTTACTACGAGAACACTATACGAGTAATTCAGATAAGCCTAGTTTTACTACCATACTTCAGGCCAGTGTTAGTTCCCGTGTATTCGAGCCTTGTTCCTTTATCGCTCTGGCTGATACATCGTCGCATAGCGCCTATAACTTAGCAGGGTAACTTAGAACTAGCTTGTTTACTTAGCTGGTTTATCACCATTGTGTGCCGTGCTTTTCGGTTTTCTTTTGTTGGTGCTGGATGTGTTTTATTTTTGTTTTGTATTGTATTTTAGCGTGGTGTAACTTGGCTGAAAGCTAGATTTAACATGTTATATTGGTGTCCTATCTTTTGTTGATAAAGAACCTGTGAAAAAAATGAGCACTAGTTAATACTTCACTTTATTTGTAACCTAGTGATGTATGGAATGGAATTGATTTTTAGGTATATTATTGTTCGTAGAGAAAAAGTGTAGAAAAAACCATACCGCACCTGTAAATTTTACTCTAAACTTAAAAATCAACTCTAATTCTTACACAATCACACTTTCATAAGTTTATAAGTAGTTATTAAGTAGGTATATTATCCAAATCTTATCATATATTCTTAAAGTTACGTCCAAGCGCCTCTGAGACTGTAGGCGGGGGCAACAACACATTATACAGTCTCCTAAAACGAGTTTGGGTCGAATAACTCTAAAAATAAAAATATTCAAACGAGGAACCAATAAATCAGACGCGACACGTTGGCCGGCAACAAGAAGAAAAAACATACGAATTATAAAATATAAAATTTCCAGTGACGAATCAAAACAAAGGATTTGAGCATGGAATATAAATCGGCTTGCATTTCGGTCACGTCCGTGCCAGAGTCGTGACATAGTGAACGTCACGAGATAAAAGACCTTCGCGATTAGGGTTGTGCCATATTTCTCGTAAAATTTGACGTGAGTTATTGAGCTTGGATTTCGGGATGAAGGAAAATCCGAAAATGTTGATAAATGCCTTCACTTGTTTTTATCTCTGCGTGTCGTCTTTTTTTATAAGAAGAAGCGCTTGGTTCTTTGTGCTCACAATTTTATCCAGTGTTTAAAATAGGTACCTAACAAAGAGAATATAATGATTGTTTTTTAAATACTTATCTCAGTCATACTTTACCATGCGAGCCATTGACTTCTGATTTGAAGATGAGCCTAATACAGGAAATTTTATAAAATTATACAAAGTACAGACACAATATTAAACTGACTAAACTATAAACAAGTTACATAAAATAGGTACCTACTAGGTAGGTTTATGCAATTTTAGTCTTAAACAACAAATAAAATAATTATGTAGGTAAATTTTAAAAGGCAACCCTAGCTAACATATCTCTTTAAAAGAATTAAAAAACAAGTTAAAAAGTCCAACACTTCACTTACTTATGTGATTGAATGCTGGTTAAAGTGTGGAATCCAAGCTATTGCATTTTAAAATGTAAATACATGTTGGAGATGTTTGGTGGGGTACATTGTTTAACAATGATGTATTAATGGTACAAAATATTATTATCTGAAATAATGATAGGTACCTAATTCTTGAAATTTATAAAATCAGAAAACACAGATTTAGGTAATATTTAAACTTTTTTGTCTACTGATTGTCTTATGTTTTTTTTTTACATTAAATAGGCTTACGTTTGACTATAGCCTGCCTGATGTTAAGCACCATTATAGTCTAAGATGTAGCACACTTGCCTAAAAGAAACCTATTTACTCTAGATTTGAATAACCTTGGGTTATAATTTTGTGGGAAATAGATTAATTTATAATTTGGTAACAGAGATATCAATATAAGTGACAAAACGCAGAGTCAACATACATTCATAATTTTACGTATTTTAAACTAAATGTCAATTTCTTTTAATTATATATTCTTAATACTTTTGCTATTATAGTATCAGATAAACCTTTAGTTATAAATTAACAATCAAGTTCGTAACATAAACTTATACCATAATATTTTATATATATAAAAATTAAGACCCTTAAAGTCACATATATTATAGAAATATATATATATATATATATATATATATATATATATATATATACTTTGCAAAATAAAACCAAACACCTAAACAAAGGCCTTTGCCACGCGGAGGGAACTAGACTATTGTACAAAAAACTTTTGCTATTACCTTGCAGGTTACAAAACTATTTGTACGTAGTTTTTAGTTTTACTAAATACCCTATAACCATTTATAATGACGGCAAAAATTAATTGAATAGGAATACTACCATAACTCCATGACGTTTTCAGTCTTGCCGTAGACCCCCAGTCTATCTCTTTGTAAAATCGTTTCAAGAAGTATTATCATTGGAAATGAATGATATCTTGCAGAGCGTGATAAAAGTGCTAAATGAGCATTTAACTGAGGTGTGCGAATGGAGAACATTCCTAGGAAGTGTTGTAGTGTGAAATAGCTCGAGATGGATATGCGTTTTTAATTGCATATCTAGGTAGTTAGTTATTATGACTGGCCTGTTAGCTTAGTTGGTAGTGGCTCTGCCTTCTAATCTAGGGGTTGCGGGTTCGATTCCCGCGTGACACAAGTATTTATGCATTATAAAAAATTATAATTACTTGTGTTGAGTCTGGTCGTTTGTATGTATAATAAGTATGTATTTACAAAAAGAAAAGTATATAAGTATTATATCCGTTATCTAGTACCCACGACACAAGCGTTTGCTTAGTGTGGGGCTAGATTGCGCTGTGTGCATTGTCCCGGAATATTTATTTATTTGTTTATTTATTATTTATTATCTTACAAAAACAACGACATGTTTTTAAAAAGTGGTTGCAGAATAAAATATTTCGTGTAAAATACGAAGAAATGCTTTCCTTAACTTAGTAAAGTTTTGTCAGTGTGTGCTCGTAACTTTATAATTACTTAGAAAATTAACTAAACTAACATAAGTACTGTTTTGTCAGTTTACTAACTTCGCGTACATTTTGGGAAGATACGCATTAATTTTAAAAAAATATGTGTCGAAAGTTTGAACTTTGAAGGTTGGTTCTTCTTACTACTCCAATGATATCAAAGATATTTTCATCTAACATATTTAACCTTGCTTATAGCTTATTCTTCATATATTCGCTTGAATTTTTTTTTCTTTTGCACTATTTTCTATACTAACTTACCTATCTACCTATAGAGAAAATCTACTAGAACCTCCACAATCCTTAGGTCCCTACCAATAACTCGGCGCTGCTATCGCCCCCACATAAACTTGATACACCATTACTCACTTGTATAAGTTATCGTGGAGTTATTTCTCGAGCCCTTTTTGCCATAGACATAAAATGGCAGAAGAAAAGTCTAAGGTTCATATTACAAAACGTGGTTTAACCATTAGTCCAGAACTTTTAAAATATGCAGCTCATTCTTGTTGTTCACAATTTATTTTCTTCTGTTATAAAAATGAAATTGTCAAAATGCTACCAATGATATATCAACGTTCTTATTTAAAGTTGACATTATGATTGTTTGTATATGATGTTTGAACAACAAGAACCAACTTTTTATTTTCAAAGTCCTCGACTAACATTTAAAACAAAACCTTGTACTGCTCTCTTCATCAACATCATCATGCTACTAATCTAACTGCAGTATTTTTTTTTAATTTGCAGGGCAATTGTCTGCCTGGCCAACTACACTATGTCGATTCCTTTTTGCTAGTCCCGCGAGTTATGCTCCGTGCGTGTCTATCTGATTGTGAGGTATGATACTCTTTGTTGCAGTACCTACTGGTGCTGGCTCTAAATTACGTTATTTGGAACAAAACGATGGGTGGTAAGTGTGTTTTTATGCACGTGCATATGTACCTATGTACATATATCTAACCAAAGATGACTTTTTGGTCGCTAAGTTCAATTTTACGACGAAATCTTGACGCTTTCGAACGCTTGTATTTCTTGTCCAAAAAATGTAGATTTAAGATAAATATTAGGAAATACATAGAATGATGATGATGGGTGGTAAGTTCATTTTGATTATGGAATTTTGCGTCAAACGAACGATTGGATTTTGTTCATACAATTAGATTGAAGGTAATTTTAAGGTTACAGAAAAAAAAAATTTGAGGTACAAGCCAACTAAGGAACTCCATCTTATTTAGGAACTTTTAATTTTTACATTTTCCTCATCATCATCATATCAGCTCGTATCCACCCATTTCTGAGTATAGGCCACCTCTCCATATTTTTCAATGAACAATGTTTACTGTGGTAAAATAGAATAAGGATACTATACTTTTACAAGCACTTAGATAACGATTCATACAAGGACTTACCTATAAAACTGTTGAAAAATTAACACTTTTGTACATATATTGTAAGTACATAAGATAAGTTATCACATTAACACTTATATGCTAGAATAACAGGTTTAAACACTAAATAACATCGAGATATACAAACTCAAGCGTACACTAGAACGATTTTTCAAGACTGAATTCCCAGCAACAAACCTTCTCTAACACAATGGTCTCAAACGTATAATTTAACTTCGATAAAACAAAACAAAAACATGTTGTACAAAACGTTATAAAGGCTTTTGTGGAGACCGCGTTCGCAGAAGACCTCACAAAAACTTTAAAAAACTATAACCCTTATTTCAGACAAAGAACTGACCGTCCGAAATGGGTTAGTTAGCCTATTACTGTAACCTTCAAAAGAGTGTCGTAAAGCGTTGAAAATTGTAAAATGCATTATAAAAAGTACCTTTCCTTTATACGACGTGTCCGGAGATCCCGCAATGTTTGCCCTTGTACCTCAAGGCTTTATTGGCCCGTAAACCACTAAAAAGTACCTTGTTAGTGGAACAGCTACGATTTAGAATAGTGTTCCGGTACATTAGCAAGTGTTGTGAGATAAAGGTAAGGAAATAATTACACCTTCACGAGAGAAAGACTTTCTTTCCAATCGCTTATTGTTTGCGATAACATTGCACAAATTTTGGTATTGTTTTTTTTTGGCCAATATTTTACAGGTGATATAAGTGGACAATAGGGTATTATGACGAATTATGACAAAGAGAGTTTTATTTTGACCGTTTTAGTTCAGTTTTTGTGGTGCCGTTGTTGCTTACGGTTCTTTTAGTGGTGGTTTAATTTGAGTGATATTTGCAAGTGTTTATCAATAATATCGGTGATAAATGAATAAAAAGCTTAGTAAATATAGCTATCTACAGACTTAATGCGGCCTTAATTACAGCATCGTGTCATACCACACCATATCAACAAAAAAACCAATAACGTGAGTATAATTATTGTTCATTATAAAATAATTTTAATCATTTAGCATACAAATATAACTTTACTAAAATATTTTTTGTTAACAAAAAAAGATTGAGCTAAGCTGTTTTTTGAGCTAAACTAATTTTCTAACTTAGGGAAAACGATAAAAGACTATCACTGTGATCATCTATACCTTCGTACAAAGTTTTATCCGAATAGATGTTAAATATCTATCTCCATATTTATCTCCGTATTTGATAGCTAAACGAAACGCCCTGACTTCGGCCGACACAAAGCCAGTAAATGGAGGCACAATCGTCGCCACATTTCATAATTATCACCTATTTTGACTGCACTGTATCGGCTTACTTAACGAGTCATTCTACTTACTGATACTTCGTTAGATACAATAGTGGCGATTATACAGAGTCACGGATATCCAAAGAAAAAGAAAAAACAAATCTTAGAAAAATCAAGACATATTTACCTAGTAATGATGTCAAAAATAAACTTAACAAAAGTAATGGACATTGTACAATTCATACATACTAGTCTCCCCAGGAAGGTTCAAAGGTAGAATTGATTAAAAAATCTTTAATATGTCGAGATTTTTCGTATGAGATCGATTTGCAAATTTCGAAGGAAAACATTTCGGTTCGTTAAGTTCCATTGGCCATCGGAAATTTTCACTAACTTGATACTTAACGTATTTTATTCCACTTATTTTACCAAAATATTTCAATTGGAGCTCGCAGCATCCTTTAGGCGGTATTATGCAAATTACAACTCACCAAAAGGCGGAATAAACTTGCCACCTTTTCGGTATCCAAAAATGCTTTTAAGATATTGCGTATCGCTTACATTTTTTAGATATTTTACAAGATTTATCCAAATTATTCTATGTAAAAACATTCAAATAAATGTAAATTTAAGTAGCGTACAGAAATTTTAAAATACGCGTAGGATATTTATGAGAATTTGTGGGAATATATTAATGGTAGGTGACAATAACCAACCTGTTTTTTAATGGCGTCCAATCCACAGGGTTCTAAAGTTTTCTATTTACTGAATTTGAATATTATGAATGCAGTGATTTATGGCGGGTCACGTTGTTTATGCGTCTAGGCATCAATTTATTTGATTTCGTAAGCATCTTAATCGGTAAAGGTCATTATACAAATATATTTTCTCGATCTTGTAGGTACTCTTAGCGAATATAAATTCTGTAAGAGATAAGGTTTTAAAAGCTTTTAGATTAATTAAGATTAGGTATTAATACAGCATGAAAAATTATCTAAGAGCAGGTGTTATTCCACCGATTTAATTGAGTACCTAGTGGAAGACGGCGTTCCTTTTGAACTCATAGCGTTTTAAAGGTTGTAACTTAGCCAGTTAAGTAACAAAATAGGGCACGACATACATATATATTTAAGAAACAATGTGACTCAAGCTTTAAAGAAATCTAGACTCGTAGAATCTGGATTCCTGGACCACTACATTTGCTCTCCATATTTTGTTTCTACAAAAGGAATCTATTCAGCACCTAAAGCAAGCGCCTAACTCTGAAGGCCACAATATCATTACGCTCGCTTGTTCGACGTATCAGGGCCACAATGCCGCTGCCAAATGCGATCGGAATTATGACGAGAGTGACTCTTAATGCTCCATTTGCTGCCAGTTATGGTTCGTAATGAGTGTCGATGGGCCGAGCTTCTGTGTTGCTTTGCTATGCAAACGTTGGAATACATTTTCGGAGATTGTGCTGGGGTTTTTGTTGTATGTTTTTCCAAGCACACTTTACATGATCAATTTTCCAATCATTACTCTTAGTTTAAAGTCTGATTAGTTATATGTACTTCATATATAATTTACTGTATTAATATTTATGAAAATCAAATACTGTCTGTTTGACTAAGTTTTGTAAGACAGTGTCAAATACTGACCTATAAACAACTCTAACTTAACAAGTGCGCTATACATAAAATCGTTCGTATGTACATACATAATATTATATACCTAAAGCTGTACCAATATAAAAAATAAGTTAATATTTCAGGACATATCACACAGCGACAACTAGCCCCATACTAAGCTTACGCTTGTATCATGGGTACTAGATAACGGATATATGTTATACATTATATACTTTTTTATGTAAGTAAACTTAATTGTTTAAGCATGGCCATGAAAATTTACCCACTCCAATCACCTTATCACGAAACTCTATTTAAATAATCAAACAATAAGTACCTTCCCAACTCTTTAGCCTAGTTTTCAGACATGCACAGTCGTATGGCGCCTGCATTCCATGAAACATCTATCACTATATCCATGTTTTAGTCAAACCACGATCGTGCGTAAGTGTACAGATTACAACATAGTAATTAGTAGTTGTTTATAGAAGGAGTGGAAAAAGTAAAGTGTCTCTGCAACCAATGTTTTTTCTGTATATAATTGTATAGGTCAAATATTATAATTTTCAGTTTGGCTTTTATTTTAGATCGAGTGTGCCATGCTTTCCTTGGGATACCTTGGTATTATTTTTAAGTAAGTAAACATTAAGGAAAAGGTGAGTAAAAGTATAGTTTAGTGAGACACTATAAAATACATACTTATACAAGATAATATTTGTATTTTAAATAATTTGTGATTTCTATTTTTGTTTCGGCTGTTTGTCTAGTACGGCAGTCTTTGCATGTCAGAGGCCCTTAGACCAGCTTGATAAACTCTCTACACCAGAGTTGGCCAATCTAATTCGATAAGAAGAAGTAGATTATTGTGTCCTTGATTTTTATATTGAATTTGTCTTATGACCACAGTAATATAAAATAGCACTTTAAAACTTATAAAAAAATATATTTAATTGTTAAAAACCTCACATTGATTCTTGCAAATGCTATGTTAGTGTTAATAACCATGTGTACTGTTCAACTGCAGCTAACTTTTAAACAATGTATGGCACACTACGCACTTCCCATACATTACTAGTTCTTTAGCCATAGATAATGTATACGTGCGGCTGCATGGGAGAATGCAGCAAAGCAACCAGCACAGAACTATTTACTACTATATTGCAGTGAAATAGGTTTGCTCTGTACACTATATGGATATTGGACGTGTGACCTATTTGGCGATTTAGCCCAAATTGCGCTCGAAGTGGATTTGATAGCCAAACAGATTAGCACTAAATTGTAGTGAAGATGTATAGTGCTTTAATCTTGCGGTAAGCTAAGTTAAGAATGTAGGTAAAACTTCTTACATTATTTCATTTCAGCACATAGAAAGAAAGAAAGAAAGAAATATTTATTGAAATCATAAACATTATAAAACAAATAAATAATTTTATGCATCATGTACATAACACTATGATTTTTTGTCATAATGGTTTTAACATTCTTATAAAAATATTTAGGTAAGATATTATACCTTTATTCATAGAAAGTACCTTTATACATATGTAAATAAACGTATAAAGTACACAGGCACACTCGTTGTATGATTTGACAGTCAATCGTCTTTCAACCTCTCTCAAGTTCTCAAACAAACTCTTTAAACAAAGCTTTTAATACCCTTTCTTATATCATAAGATTTTCAGTAAATATTGCCAATCTATTATCATCATAATATGCTGCAAAAATGAGCCTAAATCTCTTTTGTTTTACACCATAATATATCCTTCTACTAACGTTGACTCAAAACCCCATACAACAAACAAACCTATTATGTAAATTTACGTCCAAACAGATACCTACGGCCTTCCTATAGGTAAATCCTCCGGGTTGGCTCATTACACTTAATTGGAGGGCTATTCGCGGAGGGCACAAGGGCTCTGATGTCCCTTGATGGACCTTTATAGTACTTGATGGCCAGTTTGGACTAAACGCGCACTAAAGTTGGACAAAAAGTTAGGATGTTGTTAGGAATGGAAAGTAGGAGTAGCTTTTTTGTATCTCAAATTTAGAGTTTGATTGTAGACGTGATAAATGTAACCAAAGAGCTTGTAGATGTGATAATAGAACTCATAGGTACGTACTTATGTATCTGATATATGATCATAATTATTATAAGTTGACTGCTCTGTTAGCTTAGTTGGCAGTGGCTCTGCCTTCTAATCTAGGGGTTGCGGGTTCGATTCCCGTGTGACACAAGTAATTATGAACTCTAAAATTTATAATTACTTGTGTTGCGTTTGGTCGTTTGTGTGTATAATAAGTATGTATTTACAAAAAAAAGTATATACATAAGTATTATATCCGTTTTCTAGCACCCACGACACAAGCGTTTGCTTAGTGTGGGGCTAGATGGCGCTGTGTGCAATGTAAAAACAGTAAAAATATGTTTATTTGCCATTTGAACACTTAACCTACATATTACAATATTTATATTTTGTTTAACTTACAATACAATAATAGTGTTAACTGTAGACCCCAAACTAGGCGTTAGCCTGTATCTTGGTGGTCCAATTATAAAAGATCCTGTTTTCAGAAAGAAGTTGACGCTAGTTAAAGAATAATTTCAATACTATCTAGAGATGTATAAAACAATAATAATCACGGCCATGTACATAGTTTAGTTACAGAAATGTTCATCCATAGTTTATAAAAAATCTTTTTAAATAAGATATATGTAGTAAAACCTTGTCAAAAAGTTTAATACAATATTTATGATCACAAAAATTACATTTTGAAAATTGAAAATTGATATGTCCCGGAATATTTATTTATTTATTTAATTAGGTCCAAATAGATCTTGTTTACAAAAGTAGATCGGTAATGTGTTTGTTCTTGCTGGCCACATGCATATTCAAAATCAAAGATTTTTTTGTGAACTGGTTGTGATATCATTGAATATAGGTATTTTGTAGTCTAAGCTTTGTCATAATGCCAACTACATCCTAACAACTTATAATAATGAAATATTATTGTACTTTGGTCTATTCTCTTTATTTAGGTACATGTAAACCTATAAACATGTTTCAGAACAATAGTTTATGAATATTTCAGCTTCCTTTGTAGGGAAAACAATTTCTCGCTTACTTTGCTTTCAAGCGACTTGGGAAATATGTGAAGGCATAATAGATAAGGTTTTATAGGAAGTTGCTTTAACAGCTTTTGTTTTCTTAGAAAATATACATACATATATTAAGGAAAATACCGATGTTACGCAAATATTACCTACCAATATATCAAAATGAAAAAAAATATATTGATAAATTGACAGTCACTTCTGGTTACTTATGAGTTGTGAGGTATATATGTATCTTTTATAGGCTTTATCGAAGGATAAGCTGAAAGGTAAAGCTTACTATACAGTAATCAGTGCTTACTATTTACAAGTAAATAAATAAAATATATACTAAATCGTAATATTCCAGTTTTATTTTGTAAAAAAACAATATCACAGTGTCACTTACATTCAAAATTATTGCTTCCTTCAGTAATTTTGCACTTAATTCCTTGGTATGGCAATAAGTTAGCAAGAAGGTTCCTGTTCACCCAACTCAACATAAGTACTTACACATACCTATATCACCATTATTAAAGGTAAGAACACCCTTCTCTGAGGTTAAACTTACAACCCGGTACATCTACATTTCATAAGCTATGCAATAATGACTGTATTTTGTGTGACATCCTTAATTAAGGTTGGATAGACATTTTGCGACCGTCGAATCGCTTGCGTTAAGTGTAAATTAGGAAATTTACTTGAGTACAACCCTATTATACTACCTGGGGTTGAATTTTGAAAGTTTATCGGAGATTTTCGGTCTTAAAGTGAGTAAGAAGAAATTATTCTCGTTTTAAGGGAAGCTTGTAAGTAACATCAGAGACAAAAATACAATCTGTCTATTTTGAAATATCTCGTCAGCTTGTAATACATATCAAAGTTTTCTTAATATTGTCATCATTGCAATTTACTTATTTTAATATAGTTAACTTGGTAGTTCAAGAGGTTTTAGTAAATTGATTAGCGGTCTGGATATTTTTATTTAATGTCTTGTTTACTGGCAGGTGTCGTGATCAAAGTAAAGAGAGTCTCGAGAAATATTATCAGCTGCTTTTGAAAATTCTTCAAGGTGTTAATTTTGCATGAATTTATGGCGAATGGTAATGTTAGGTCATATTAAAATTATGCACGTACATACGCCATACTCTCATGCAAAAGTAAACATCTGCTGAGTATATTTGTTTCAACGAATTCTTAAAGTTATCGGAAATCTTCTTAGTATTCGACCTCACAGGAAAATAACACAAAACTGAATTGAAAAGAAAATCTTAGTAATGTTTACTTTACGGTTTGTTTGTTGTACCTACTTAATTTACATTAATAAAGAATCTTCGATCACAGAATTAAAAAAGTTAAGTAAACAAATTACTTAAAATTATTTTATTTCATACTAGCTGTGCTAGCGACTTCGTCTGCGTGGAATAGTTATTTTTGGCATTAATTCTTTCATACATAGGTACATATTTTTTTGATATCTTGAAACATTTTCGCAGCGCACGTAACAGAAGCCCTCAAAGAAGAATAATTTTAGCCGTTTTTCCACATTTTCCATTGTTTCTTCGCACCTATTCGTTGCAGCGTGATATTATATAGCCTAAAGTTTCCCTCGATAAATGGTATATTCAACACAAAAATATTTTTTTAATTCGCACCAGTAATTCCTGATATTAGCGCGTTCAAAGAAACAAACAAACAAACTCTTCAGCTTTATAATATTAGTATACATAGATAATAAAATAAAAGAGCAAAGTTCTTTTAACAAAACAGTAGCTGGTTCTTGATAAACTACAGTTGCGTGCCTTAAATTGCATTATTTATGAAACAATGCGCGCCTTCGTAAAATACTGAGCATTTTATCGAAACATCAGTGGCATTGGGTAGTAGTATCTTCATGATAATTGCTACCACGTGTTGCTTTAAGTATTTAAGTTTTTTGTTAAAGATATTTCAGCCAATTAGACTCCGCGCTATCTATATCCATAGCAAGTCTTCAAGTCGAGTGTAAACCGGTTTCTTCTAGGCAAGCGCGCTAGGTCGTAGATTTTATCGCTGCTTAACATCAGGCAAGTTGTAGTCAAGCGTGAGCCTATTTCATGTAAAAAAAAAGCAAATATGTCCCACGTGATTGTAAAATCACTGATTCTGTTAAAGACTTATACGTTATAATTTATTTGACCCAATAATTCAAAGTAAATTTACAAAAGCAACCAAATACGTATACCAGATATTCACCTGATAATATACATACAGCGACATAACCGCATGATAATTCTAGATGCAGGTTGGTCAGAATTTTAGGTGGGTACTGTTTACCGACGTACTTTTAGATAGGTTATTTTATTCTAATTAGGTATAAAACTAGGAGCGATGTAAGCGTTAATTAAATGAATGAAAAATACATATTACCTAGTAAATTGGGGTGTAACGTAAAAGAGATAATACAGATAAGTGAGTGTGGCTCAGTGGTACCAGTATCTGCTTTTCATCCAGACGCACCCTGGTTCGAATCCGGCCCTACGCCAATGTAAACTTGTATTTTCAAGTTATGTGTCGATTTGCACTCGCTTAGCGGTGAAGGAAAACATCGTGAGGAAACCGACATGTTTGAGGGCCACAATATTCGAGGACATGTGTCTTCCGTGGAAGGACCTAGGCGCTCGCCACGATGTGGGTATCTGCCCAAGAGAACTCACGACCCTCAGTCATGAGGAAATACGACTCACAGACAGACAGTTAAAGAGATGGGAAGTTAGAAATCTCTTATTTATTTTCTCTATGTTTTTGTTAATTTGAAATTATGGGAGATGAAGATTGTTATCGACTTAAAAGTAGTATTACTTGTACGAAAAGCTGAGTTATTGAGAGATGGTAGAGCGTGAAGTTTTTTAATAATTTCATGGTGATGTGAGTAATTTCAAGGTTGGTGATGTAAGTTTATGCCAATGGTGTATAAATTATGTACCTATTGTGAAAAAGATTATCGTTTGATCGTGAATGTGTAAAGTAGGTAAATCGAGTTTTAAATAAAATTGTTTTAATAGGTGTATCTATCCTATATATATTTAGTTAATTTAGAGACTATAGATTACTATATAAAAATCTTAGACATATATATACAGTTAATGCGTTACGTGAAATAGCATATTTTAACTCCTTAATTAGCACATAAGGTTAACCGATATGATTTTACAATAAATCATAATGGCGCTGCAAATAGAGCATATCGAAAAAAACTCAAGGAAATATTCAAATTTGCCAAAAAACGCTTCAAATATCCAGCTACAGCGTAAGCTATAATCTCACAGCAACCGTTACAGCATATATCTGCAAACACACGCACTTTCAAAACCAATCAGCCCTTGGCTAACGTACGAGCGCGCAAAATTAAAACCTGCCTCGCTATCACAATACGCAATAACCAATCTCTTATCTCACACATCTCTATAGACCTTTTAACATAAACGGAACGGGTTCGGGGCGGCGAACTAATCTCCATAAGTTTAATCCTTTAACCCTCTCCGTACCAGGAATCCAATCAAACAGTACAACCCCCCTCCGACCCCCCTTCCCCACCCGTCGCCTACGCAGCCTGTCCCGAGTAATTATCAAAGCTTTAATGTCGTCATAAATCGACTGTATAATCTAATCTGGAAAAGCCCCGGGCTCCACCGAGCGGCTTAATGGTGTGAAAGCTACCTTATCTCCCGCCATGTGTGAATAGAGCTTTATACGCGCGAGCCTGAAAGCTCGCTCCGGGAAACTTTGGAAAAATATGTCGTGTAACGTTCCAGATAAGAATGTGGGACGCTTTCAAGTTTAATAGAAAATCGAACAATATCGTAAATGTGATGTCTTTGCTAACAAATTCAGAGGAAGTGTATGTTTTTAAAGTGGAGCGGTAAGTGCATGTAAGGGATTAGTGTTTCAAGCGCACGCAAACAAGTTCTTATTAAGATAAAGTTTATCTCATTACTACAGAAATTTTATTTAATACGGCTACTTCCAAACCCTACACTGATATGTATAAATATGTTCCTATTCATGCAGTACTTCTGTATTCTGTTCTAATATGTCGAGTATCGTAAAATAATATATCCTAGGCCACTAGGATTGATATTTAATCTGTATTTTTTATTGTTACCATTACATTGAAGATTAACAAATAAATATAATCAAACCAAACTTTACTTTTACTTCCTACATAAAATATTCAAAAAAGTATTGTACATTCCACTAATTATCACACAAACTGCCTCAAATTACACCGATCTCACACTTTGACAGTATAATCGTGCAAAAGTGCTTCAGGAAATTCGCTAACAGCATCCTATTTTCGATGCAATCGCGCAAATCGATAGGTCAATCTCTCTGTGGCAAATTGTTGATTACAGATAATTGTCTGATCTAGACCTGCGAGCCGCCGGTGTTCCGTAGCTATTATTGAATTACACGCCAAATTTTATCCAACGCCTTAAAACCACAGTTAAAAATCAGCAATTACTTTTACTACTGACGATTCGTTCTATACCTACAGACTAGCAACAACTCAAAACAAAATCTTAACATCTGCGGCTTCGACATTAAAACAGTTCGTGATCCCACTAGACTGTGGCAAATGGGAATTTCTCTTACGAACGATTTGTTTTATATCGTTTACGCGACGATTTGATTTTAACAATCAATCGATTAGAATCGAAATGTTTCTCACGTTTTTTGTTTTTAACATTTTGTGAAATCGATTCATCGTGGATTACTTTTTGTGGGAATTCCGATAATTGGTGTAATACGAACTGCACGGCGCATCAAAAAATTAAATAGAGAACGTATGCATATTATGATCTAGATTTCCACAGCGTATTTTCTCAGTCTCGGTTGGTTATTAATTTTTATCGCGTTTTCTGAGCGCTGGTAGTAAATTGTGTTCTCAATTATGAAGCCCACTCATGTTTTCTCCCACTAAGCCTTTTTAAGCCTATCCTAAGGTGCCTTATCCCCATAATCACGCTCTGCCATTATCCCAAAATTCGTCTCTTGCTGTGATACCCCGCCTCGAGTGTAATGAACAAATAAATAAATTGCGCTCCACATGTACTTGTACAAATAAATGTATTTTGAACTCTTATGGCAAGGAAATAAGGGTCAACACTTTTTCGTTGTAAGACATAAGTATTGATGTGCTATGGGCCCCACTGCAAGGGGTAAGTGATTTTCTGTGTAACGCCGAATCTGTACATAAGTAACATTATCTGTACATATAAAGTGTTATTTTTGCTTTGGAGGCTCCTTATAGTCAGACAGAAATCTTGATTAAATCAGAGTTTCTAAGACAAACAAAAGAACTAACTTGACTATGTTGCAAATACACTCAACCCACGTTTAGTTTTTAAGTTTATCATAACATGATTGTGTCTTAAAAGAGTGGTATAGTATTTCATTACTGAATTCAGCTGAAAAACTTATTCTTGTCAAAATGATGACAAAGTATGACAAATTTACATGCATTTTATATTGTACACATACATATAATACAATATCACTTCACTCACTAACTACACCCTCCACAATTCACTATCAAAGCTGAATCTACGGTCACGTGACAGTCACGAAAACGACATTTCAGTAACGTAATTCAAACTTACTTTTATTTCCCTCCATTATTTTCGTACAAAAAATGGTTTTCCTGCTTAATAAATTCACTAACAATAAATTTATGACTACGCTTTTGCCCTTTTTCGTCCGCAATTTCCTATTTTCTCGGACATAATTTTCTTCGATAAAAAATGGTTCGACCGAGTGTGACCAGATCAAAAACTCGTAAAGTGTGTGATTTAAATACTTACTGGTTTGTGATGCTTGTTTGAGGTTTTATGTAAAATAGACCTCTCGTAACTGTAGTACTTTTAATTAGATGATTGGAGCCTGTGTAAATAGATGGTAGCAAAACCATGGCTTACCATAATTAAGTTTTGCAGATATATCTAGAAACCATAGGCGGTTAGTTTTTCGTAACTTACTAAATTAAAAATTTCAGGTCTTCTTAGTTTACTCGTTTTTTTTTTAAGAACGTACTTTCATTATAAAATGACCCTGTTTTATATCATTTCCTGAGATATAGAAAAAGTGAACAAGTTCCGTAAATATCTTTCAACGTATGTTTCGGAAGAGTTACTCTCGCGTCATATTCAGTGTTGTCTGCGGTTTCGTGAGCCACTAACGTCAGATAACTGTGTTGAGTTACCTTTGTAAGATATGTACGAGTATGGAGGTACAGGATGTTATATTTCTTCTATCCTTGAATCGTATTACTCATGTCTGAGGATCGTGACCGCTTCCTCCCAGCACCTTCTCCTTGATTTCTACTTACATCCTTGGCAACATGCAGTGCATTATATACTGTAGTGTCTAGTGGTGCAAATTAGTAGACTGGCCTGTTAGCTCAGTTGGTAGTAGCTCTGCCTTCTAATCTAGGGGTTGCGGGTTCGATTCCCGCATGACACATATATTTAAGAAGTTTAAAACGTATTGTTACTTGTGTTTAGCCTGATCGTTTGTATGTATAATAAGTGAATTTACAAAAGAAAAGTATATATACATAAGTTTTATATCCGTTATCTAGTAACCACGACACAAGCGTTTGCTTAGTGTGGGGCTAGATGGCGCTGTGTGAAATATCCCTGAATACCTATTTATTTATTTAGTCCGACCATCGTGTTGGGCTGCGGCCTTAGGATAGATTGTCTTCGACTTTTCCTGTGGTCACCAGTGTTAAATTTCATAACAGAAAAAAAGAAGTTTGATAAAATATCCACTATAGTATTTTCTAGTTTTGTAATCCGGCTTGGGTATGTGAATAAACTTGGTACATATTTAACTTAGCAGGGAGATGAGTGGTGTACAAGAAGCCTTATATAAGTAAAAAAAAGTAAGTCTAATGCCTACAAATCAAGAGTTATTAGGTATCTTATAAGTAAGCGTGTTACATCCTAGCCTGCAGCAATGCCAGGCGGTCGTAAAACGTAAACCTATCCCAGATAAAAAAGGGCGCATACATATATGCTCAGCATTGATCGATAGGATGATGTTAATAATGACATTAATATAAGCATAGATGGGTATAGGTAGATATCTGCTCATATGAAGGCTATTAATAAGGAAGATGGATTATGTTGCAAATTAGATTCTGCTTTATTATGCTAAGTACGACAACAATGTGATTTATGATTATATTTTGACCTTAGTGTGTCCCTAATTTGTCAAGACCGCCATAATTCTGCCAATTATTATAAGATCGTTTATATAATCTGGGGATAATATTGATTTATCAGAACTTTATTGAACAAAAATATCTTCTGGATGTCAACATACTGTAATAAGAAATTACAAACTTATTAATGTGAACCTAGATGTAAGTTTTTGAAGCCAACAAACTTTTTGCATTGTGCTATTGTATTGATAAGTAAGTTAATTAATTTTAGTCTAGCAGAGCCAGCGCTGTCAATTAATCTAGAATTAAAGTAAAGAAAATTCATCTTGATCGGTTCTACCGTTTAATCATGAAGAAGTAACAAACATACACACACACAAAAACATGATATGTTATTATTTTGAAAAATAATTGGATTGAGATTATATTTTCTCTCGATGGTCTTCAAATTATTGAACACTCTATATCATGCAGTACTCAACTCATATCTCTGAAACAAAGTGCTGCTCAAGGCTGTATAAATTCGACATCCATTAATTGTATGTTCCGCGAAAATGTTTGACATTGAATCTTGCGCTGGGATGAAAGTGGTGTTGTGTTATATCTGCTTTGCTTTGTTTGTTTATGGAACTATGTATAGGTTCTTCTGTTAATTGAAGTAAGGAATAGGTAAGTTAATTAAATAATGTTAGTTTGTTTTTTTCTTATTATCGAATGAGATGGCCAACTCTTGTGTCGAGAGTTTATCAAGCCACCATTACGGCCTAATAGGTTTTGAAGTCATAATAGATAAAACTTGGGTTGGTATAACGCGATGAAGGAATTTTTACTTACGAATTTAAGATAAGACAAGACAAGTACATGCCAAAAATGTATTCATGTAAGTACATAGACTGCTGTAATACATAATCTTGTCATATCTTTTTGAATATGGAAGCTTAACTATATTTGAAACTAGATAAATAAGTAGGTCAAAACCGTTCACACCTTGAAAAAAGTATATAATCAAATACGAGTTAAGACCGCATTGCGTCGAATCGAAGCCCTCATAACTCACGATTAAGACGCTGCTTGTGGTTAAGCCTTAATGGAAGGAAAAGCTAAGATTACGTAAGGCACCATTATAAACAAGCCTCAGCGTCGAGATAACGTGAGCAACGGTATTTAGTCATCTATTTAAATAAAGAACACCATTAATTTCGGTTCGGCATTATTTACTGAGCTAAGTAGGCACGGAGCGGGTTCCGAGCGATAAATCGAGTCGAAAGCTCCGAATAAATCTTTCGAATACACGATAAGAATCGATGTCTCACGCGACGTATTTATTTATTCGTACCTATATACAGAACCCGGAAGAGTGGGAGTCGACGAACTGGATATTTTAATGCTTTCTCTTTTCAAAAATAAATCTCGTGTCGACTCGAGGCGAGTTTCCCGATTACAAGTCGAGTTTCAACTCGGATTTCGAACACGGGGTAGGTGTCGACGATTTATGGGACGTGAAAAATATTTATCGTTTATTTTTTAATTTTAAAATACAGGCTCGAGAGCTCGTAAGTAACGACTATCTCGACTACAATCGCCGAGAGTAATTCCATTCGTACTTACTATGAAGCGAATCGGAATTTCCAGTTGTATTCAACAACTGGAAATTCCGACAGCAATATTTCGTTTTCGGAAATTAAGCTCGTGGTTGTTGGTGACCTATAAAATTTTGGGCGGAATTTCAAATGCAATGTTATATTGTTTAGAGATATTGTTGATTGTGACCTATTGTTACGATAGTAGATAAATATTGTAGGCATTCCGAATCGTGTTTCTTGAGTCAATAATTCTATTAAAATAGCTTATGAATGAAGGAAGTTTTTAAAATTGTTCCTCAAAAATTAATAATAATTTCAATATTTACCGAGTTCAGTACCTAACCTATTTATACTCGTTTATATACATAAATAAATTATCAAAAAATAACAACAATTGTTTTATGTAATAGTCGAACTAATATTCGTTACATCCGAAGTCCAAATTCAATTTAAATTAACAGCTTTATCAAATGAAAACCACCTATCTAGCAAGGTTACATTCCTTGACGGCTAGGCGGTTGGTCGTCGTATATTTTTACATAAAATAAACGTTTATTTGTCTGAAAACCGCGTCGGCCGCATTTGTCATACCAATTTATTTGATTTATTTTACCAGCGGCATGTTTTCTCGCGAAGATGGTTAGTACCAACCAATAGGTAGGTAGTACCTACTCTGAAATATTTTTTAATATTAAAATATGAGAGATGATGTAGCTTTTTGTAAGCACGTGTATCTACAACATTGTTTATGTATGTAATCAAAATATGCTAGATAAATTACAAATATACAGAAATTGGAAACAATTAATGAGATATATAAGTTAATTAAACATTATAGATAAGTAGGTATAGGTATAGAAAATAAATTGAGTACCAAGTTTTCGTTGTACCAAAAATCTTAAAAGTAGTTTTTCCTTCGTCCACTCTTTTTCATGTTTCATCAAATCTACTTCGGCAGCCAGCTTGCGACAATTCAAACCGCAATCAAACCCGTACAAGGTACTTTCTCACTTCTCTTTCCTGGATCATTCTTACGTAACGTCCCTAAGTGGTCACAGAATATGTAGTAGTATATATCATGTGTTTCATAACCGAAATGGCGGTCAACGACCCCAGGGAGTGTGTCGGTTGGTCGAGGCCGGGTAACTATTATTCAATCTGGAACAGTTATCAGTAACTATTATTGTACGTACCTATTATTCTGATAGGTCATAAGAGAGAGTCATGAAGATGTAAATAATTGTTACTTACTTTGTAGTGATAGCGTAAATTCAATTGGTTTAGGTATATAAATATGACACAGATGAACCTACAGCAGGAGCTAGGAATTAATTTATGAAGAAAATTTAGATTTTTAAAACTAAATTGACTTTTTCGTAAAAGGTGGATGTATTGTAAGTATTTGTGTATATACATGTAGAAGTTACGCACTTAAATATTAATAAGTGCATATATGTATTGTTAAAATATTTGATCAAAAACGCCGATATTCCTAATTAATAATCTTTGAAATAAGGTCAATAATGACAAATATCGTAAACATATAATACGTTCTTTTTTACTGTAACATCTTCTAGTGGTATTTTTTGCATATAAAATAGCCGCTGCATTACATTCACGTTACCTAAGTCCATATATATCACACCTACTCACATAAAGCCAACGAAAAAGAATCACAAAGACAAGCCGCTAGATAAATACATAATTCCTCTATTTATATTCACTTGAATCAATCGATACCATGCCTTGTTTTGCCTAATTTATGAAGAATATATTCTGATCACAAATTTTGAAATTGCTTGTTGGTGTCGAATTTATTACAGTTGATGGTGGCAATTTTAAATAACATATAGGTTTATTAACCGTATATTTATAGAAATGTATACAGAAAGAGCCAAAAAAGTATCATGTACCTAGGTGTATTCACATTATATTAATATTATATATATGTATGTAGCTTACTGATTGTAACGCAAACTTTTTATTAACATATGTACATATATTTGTTGTTATATTTATACTTAAGGTTTATTTCAGCAACCGTCAAAAGTTTAACCAAAAAAAAATAAAAACCAACTGCAGGTTCCAAAATTCCTAATTCAAATTCAGCATTTTTTATTGGTCCACTCACTTGGCTTTTTGCCATTGTAATAGTTGAGATACTAGGGATGGGCGTAGCGAATGGAAATCGATAGTAACTGCATTGTACACTGCATTGCTCCAATATAAATCAGCTCCGACCGGCCGTTGCCTAGCGCGGACCGTTCCAAAATTAAATTTAAATTTGGAAGCTGCAGAGTTCATTTTCTAATGGTGGTTGGAGATGTGTATAATTTGTAATGAAAAGGTTTTACTGCTTTTAATGTAGTTAACCAATATCTAATCTCACTGTTTCTGTATACAAACTTAGTATAAACTTAACTAAGGCAGTTTGTCACTAAATTGTTAGAAAAGCCGTTTCGTTTTGTAACAACAACCTAATACACAGAGTTAATGTAAGTTAGGCGACATTATTTATATAAAACAGCTCTTAAGCAATAGTTTAAAGCGTTAAAGACGTAAACTGCTGGTAAGTATATAAACACACTGTATTTTAACTTTGACCACGAACCACTGTTGTAAGGTTAGAGGGTTAATTCACACTAGGTTAAGATTTATAAGAATAAAACGTTATGTGAAAGACATAACAAAATTTAAAATCTTAAATACCTCGTCACTTATTTTGAAGAATATATCCCTGCCAGATTAGTTGCCTGGAAGAGATCGCTCTTAGTGATAAGGCCGCCAATTAAAACGCAAATTTTATTTTCTGTGTTTTTTCTGTATTGTTTTTTATGTAGGTATGTGGTGTTTTAATAAAGAATTTATCTATCTATCTATCTAAAACCTTATTTCCCTTGACATAATTGAGTGGTAGGTATATATAGGTAAGTTAAGAGTAAATAATTTTCTTCTACAAGCAAGCATAACTACTACGTATTTGCACCGGATCAGAATTAGTGGCGTACTAGAAATGAAGCCTATGCTCAGGTGATAACGTGCTGTTGTTGATGAAAATAATAATTTCATCGTATATCACAACGTGAGCAAGCATCAGTTGACTAAGTGATTATTTTACGTGAAATAAACAGCATTAAAATAAACCTTCAAAGCTCAGCGAGTCTCAACCCTAAGCTTCAAAGATCAAAAGAGGTCGTGACTTAAGTAAACAGATACGAGACCTTTCTTTTGGAGCTATCTTACTTCTGTATAAGGTTACAAGGTGCACTACCATAGATTAAATAAAATCTAGTTGCTTTGGAAAGCTTTGATATGAGATATAATGTATATACAATAGTAAGTATGAGTGTAAAAAATCAAGACACTAAAGCCTCTTACATGGTTTTAGTATATGGTAGAAAAAACTGGTAAGAAATGACGTGACAACTCTTGTGCATGTGCAGACTAGTTATTTCCATATTTATTTATTTTGTTTTTATACTTTTAACGTCTTAGTTCACGTTACTCTCAAGCTATTTTTTTTGTAATTTTTATGATATTTGCCTATCACGCAGAACAAAACATTTGACTACATTTTTCCTAACAATTCATACCAATTACAAATTACAAGTAAAATTTATTTGTGATAAAAACCAAACCACAAAACCAATAAAAACTGGTCACCTTATCAGGTCCAACCCTTCTCACGTTCCCTTATCAACGAGGGTGTCCAATAACTCTGCAAACAGCAAGACAGGAGCCAGAGTCAAATTTATATCGTTAAATTTATATAAAATTCATACCATGCAAATTAGTCCAGCCGGCCGGTAAAGCAATTACTGATGCCTTTGGCAGTGTGTTGTAAATCGAAAAAATGTTTTATGTTTCAGCAACAAGTTAAGAAATAAATAAAACTTACATCGCCGGTTTTGTATATCTTCCCTCTTGTTCTAACACAATCACGGGTTGTACGTGCGAGGGGGATAAAAGAAGATGTATTGCCGGTTCGGAAACCCGTTTATCATCGGGCCAAAAGTTGTCGTTTTTTTGCGCCATGGTAGGCGTCGATGGCTGCCTTTTATATTTTTCGCTGAATTTGAGGACACCGAGTATGCCATACTTGGTTTTATTTCTTACTTGTGTAATAAATCTACCTGCTTTGAAGAGGTAGCTCTGACCTCAGCAATATTTTGATACATGATATTATTAGCAAGGTGGAGTTTTATGCTTTTAATCAACGAGCTACCCTATAGCTCGATGTTTTAAACAGACAAAGTGAATATTAAGTTTTGAATATTTAAAAATTGATAGATACTCATGATTAATGATTTTATATTTACTTAATTAATAATGGCATCATAAAAGTTATCATTGTAGGTAAAATTGTTCTAAAATTGTTAAAAAAGAGCCTACGACTTCTTAAAGCCGTTTCGTCTCATAACAATAACTTAAAATGAAATAACTTAAAGAAACTAAAAACCATTACAAAGATGGAAGTCAGTTATTTTGAAAAGTTTCAAAAGTATGGACCCAGCTCGACGTGCTACTGGGCATAGCTTGGACGGCTTTTAAGTTATTATATATTAAATTATATTTAAGTACGTTTTTTATTGCAATAAAATACATTCATTTCAGAATTTTCATGGTAGAACTTAAAAACATACAAGCTTGATAGGTCTAAAGTTGCAAAGTGGTGATTATTTATCTGGGCTATCTAAATATCTACCTTAATTATACTATATCAGGTTGCTTGTTGATACTTAAATTGGATACAACCTTTAGACATAATAATACATTATCACAATATTTATTAAAAAACCATCAAATTACTTATTAAACGTTTAAATATCTGTTTCATAAAATAATAATAATTTAATAACTAATAATAAATAATAATTAATACAAATTTAATAACAATGTTTTTGTTTCTTGTTCTGTGTGTATAGTATATTTGTCGATTTGCACTCGCTTAGCGGTGAAGGAAAACATCGTGAGGAAGCCAACATGTTTGAGGACTACAATATCCGAGGACATGACACGTGTCTTCCGTGGAAGGACCTGGGTGCCCACCACGATGTATCTGCCCGATAAAACTCCCCTGACGAATTAATTCTGCGAGGGAATCACGACCCTCAGTCATAAGGAATACGACACAAGAAAGAGATTCTACCTATCTGTTTTGACAAACTGTGTAATAAAAATTATATGCACAATAGCCCTAAAGATGATACATACATAAAAAAAACTAAAATGTTTGAAATCGAATGCGTCCGTAGTAAGCCTTTGAGCGGGCATCGCGGGCCAATAAAGCAAGCACCCGGTGCGATTTATGCTCGTTCAAAGTTGGCCCGCTCTCGGGACGAATTAAGGCTGTTTTATAAACTAGCCGCTAGTTCTAGCTAGTTTTATATTACAAGTTAGTGGAGGTATATATACTATTTTTTTAGGTACATACCTAAATAGATATAAATTTAGTTACACCGTCCAATGTAAACTTCTTTTTTTTGTTGTAGGTATTAGGTATCTTATCATAGTCACTAGTAAAACCAAAATTTAAGCTCGTTTGATATATTTACATATATTTCTCCGTAGGTAATTGAATAATAATGGTAATCTATTGTTGCCAACTGTCGTTTATAAAAGCATCTCAATAAAAATAGCGTAAGTTCTTGTTAAAAAGACACAACAATAAACATACTTTAGACATAGATAGATAGCACAATACAGAAATTTACCAAAAAATATAATTAAAACTTAAGCTTTGTGTCTTAACTGGCGACCTTATCGCTAAAAGTGATGTTTCGATAGTTCAGCTATAAACATTTATTCAACCAGCATAGTTACCTACTCATCTATCAGTCAATGAATAGTATAATGTTGAACTTGAAGCCCTACTGCAGATGACTGGCCAGTATTTTCACACACACTTCAGCGAAGCTCGTTATCCCATGATTATGTTTACCTTCATTTGTGGTTATAATTCGACAGGTCCCGCGGTAATTTTATAGATCCACGTCCAATTTTGTTTGAACGCGCTACACGAGTTTGTTTGTTTGTTTGTTTGTTTGAACGCGCTAATCTCAGGAACTACTGGTGCGAATTGAAAAAATCTTTTTGTGTTGAATAAAGTGTTTATCGAGGAAGGCTTTAGGAACGGTTCAAGATATCAAAAAAATAGATCCCGCGGTAATTTTATAGATCCACGTCCAATTTACGAGTGAGAAGATCGATCAGTAAAATACACCTATAAGACGTAACACTTTACTTTTAATCAACCATCTTTTGATATAGATAGATAGGTAATTCAGTAGGATTGGTTATCTGTACTTAAGTTACCTGATAACTTTCGTTTTTTTACTACTGGTATAATGTATTTTGTAAATAATGTCATTGATTAGATATTAGATTGTATCTGGTATGGTATTTTTGGTTATTCAACTTAGACTTTGGCTTTTTAGTCACATTTTATTGATGTAACATTAACATATTTCCTTACAATTGTTATGTTACCTATACATGGTAAGTATTTAATTTAAAATCGTATGTATTACACTTATTTTATTTTTATATAAATCTAAATAAAAGTTGTCAAATTGAAGACAAAATGTAAAATCTATCAGTACGTGACAGAATATTATTATAAGCCAAGAATCTATTGAAAAGAAGGGATCAGCTGTCAAATTCACAGGACATTAGCTTTTTAATATTAAAATCTGGTCGCGACAAACGGACGTCTCAGTTTTTCTTGTAAAAAGTCACTTTTGTGGGAACAGGACCGGGTTCTTCTGTGGATGCATGTAAATTAGGTACTATCTAGTTGAAATTGTGGATTTAAAAATAAAAATTTAACGCGATGATATTTTATTATTAACTTGAGACAATGGTGAGTAATGAGTAAAGTGACGAAATATATTCGAGAGAGTTGAATTTATTGAAACATCATTGGGATGCCAACATGTACGCTAGGCCCTTGTAGGGACTGCTTAAGCAATTATAAACAGTGGTCTTTTTGTCAAAGGTGACTAAATGCTTGAGGCCAAATGAATATTTTATGTCCATTGCAATAATTGCCGCCCTAGGACGTAAATTTTACGTGTCGCGTTATGGCCAAGTTACGCAATTTGAATTATAATTTTATTCATTTATAATTATGGTGCAGTTTCTCTTGAAAAAAAAGCTTCATTTAGTCCTGAAAATTTTGCATTATTAAATGCTTTAAATCTTTGGAAAAATTATGTTGGAGTTGAGTTTGATAAAATATAGTATGATATAATATATTGTTAAGATATATTATGCAGGTTTGAGTATATAATACTCATGTAGTACATATATACTTCTATAATACGACAAAAATGATTGTAAATTTTGCCTTATAAAAAAACATGACAGAGGGAGGCCTTAGGGCGACTTGAAAACTTTGACATCAGAGTTGGCTAATCTCATACGAACATACATGCATACATTCTCGTAATTTTTTTTTAATTAAAAAATACTCAAAACCTTTCCAATAACGTCCTCAGTCCCTGTAAGTAAGAATCAATGGGCAGACACCATCCACATAGTTCGAATGTTTCAACTTCTTTTGATTCGACCCGCCACTGGTCCTCACTAACGGGAAACTGGTATTTCTGACCAGCTTTCGGTAACAGCTATTGAATAACCCAGCACGTTGTGTTGATGCCCTTTTTGTTGAAATTCTTAATTTTTTTTTGTAGTAGTAACGAAGTGAAACTCTTGAATTAAAATTGAGAGTGTTGATGACACTATGAACACTCGAATACAGATTGCATGCGAAATATGGATTAATATTTTTAAGGTAATAAATGTCGAAGAATAACAGGCGCATTGGCAAACTTTTCAAGTCAAAACAAAACAAACATATTTAGCATTTTTTTCGTTTTGGGCATTTACCTAGATATAGTTAGATAGGTACAGTTTAATATTTTGATACTTATGACTCAACATATTTTTATACAGATTGCATCCAACTAGGCAATATCGCTATGCTGAACATATTTTGTAAGTCACTGCCTGCCTTTAATCTATACTAATATTATAAAGCTGAAGAGTTTGTTTGTTTGAACGCGCTAATCTCAGGAAATACTGGTGCGAATTGAAAAATTATTTTTGTGTTGAATAGAAAGTTTATCGAGGAAGGCTACATAATATCACGCTGCAACGAATAGGAGCGAAGAAACAATGGAAAATGTGGAAAAAACGGGGAAAATTATTCATCTTTGAGAGCTTGCGTTGTGTGCGCTGCAAAAACGGTTCAAGATATCAAAAAAATATGTATGAAAGAATTATTCCTCTTGAAATGATCTAACAAAATGTTCCCAACAGTATATGTCTATCTTTTAAGGTTAACTCACTAGAACCGTTTTTATGATAATAACTATTCCACGCGGACGAAGTCGCTGGCACAGCTAGTTCTTGATAAAATCACAATAAAACGACCACGGTAATGATACACTAAATGTCACTACGAAGTATAATTTTACTTTTTTTTTACTGTTCCCTATCACCATTTTATCTACTTAATAATTCCATGAAGATACTTTGATTGACCATAGCCTATCTGATTTTTATTGGTTATTAAACACTTTCGTTATAGCTTTGTAATGATCATTTTAACTGATTGGAAGCTGGTAACAGATTAATTTATGGTTTTGACACGTTTGATTGGTGTATTGATGAGAATCGATTCATGATTTGAAATTTAAAGTGGGCATCGATAATTTGTTAAGTTATTTGTGATCATTTCTTTCCTTCTTCTTCTTTTTATCGAATGAGAGTGGCCAACTTTGGTGTCGAGAGTTTATCAAACCCTAAGGGCCTCTTAGATGGTTTTACGACTGCCGTATTATGACAACAGGTGGGACCTAAAAATTTTTTTATCATTTATTTTTTTATTGTATTTTAGCTCGCTTTTGAACTGAAATTCATATTGTTTTCAGTTTGTAATTACTTAAGTATTTCCATATAACCACGAGAGTGTCTTGATAAAAGTAAGACTTAGCTCATGCATGAAAATCAAATAAAGTGTATATTTACCTCAAATTGATTAGTCGATTAAATTAAATAAAACTCTTCATATGGTGTATAATTTAGTCACTGCACAAGATTTCTAATAAGGTTCTTAAATATTACCTGGTATATGAAACCTTTAGTTAAATAAATAATATTAAAAACTTTATTATATATATAATGTATCTGTCTTTTTGTCTATCCAATACAATATTAATGTAATATTACTTATATATATATATATATATTACAAATATAACATTAATATTGTTATTCCCATATTGTGTGCCGTTTTTATTATTTCAGCAGGCAAATCCACAAAACAAAGCTACTTTGACAAATAATAAACCTTAATTTATTTCAAGTTACACAAGCTACCATCACCTAAGCCCAAAAAACGTTGCGTGATTAAACCTCATTACGTCATAGCCTTAAAACGCGATGGAATACATAACTACTCTTTTAAAACCTTAAACATGATATTCATTATTAAAATCATGGTTGCATTATAATAATTTTATGGTAATTTCTAATCGTGTGGGCTTATATTACAGGTAGGTGTAGGTTAGTGGTTTTTAAATGTGGGTCAAGATTATACTGATAGGTACGATGAAGGTTGTGTGATCTGGAAAGAGGTATAATAAGGTCCTAAACATGGGGTGGGAATGAATTTTTAAACGGCAGCTAATTCACTGAATCTTGATAAGTTAGTAAAGGAAATTTTGGACATGGTTTAACACGTTTGAGATTATTAAAAAGACTATGTTTTTTTTTAATGAACCTTATTGTAAAACGTCAAATTCCATCTATACTATGTTTATCTACGCAGGTCTTTGGGTACAATTCCTACTCCTACGTATAGGTATGTATAGTATATCTACACAACTATACAGCTATATCGTATCCGTATATACATACACTACACACAAATAAACAGCTATACTACGTCCATATAAAGCTACGCAACTACCTCGTAGATATAGCTATCTAAAGCTACGAGCTTATACGAAAATTATTCATGGGCCGCCTCGCTACGGCGCGCGAAAGCCTCACTGCATGACGTCCGGATAAACTTGGATGAATACATTTAAATAGAGAACGCGACACTACGGTAGATTTACTACGGCATAATGCAGTGGCCAGTGATGGCTGTGCTGTGGACTTGTTTTCTGGTAACAGACTTGGGGTCTTGATTTTGGATTTTACTCTTGATTTTAATGATTCATATTTTGTTAATAATAAAATTAGTGGAAGGTAATTAAATAGGTAATTTAAATTTGTAACGTTGAAATGTATTCTCGCAATTTTCGGATCGTCATAACGTACTATTTTCTTGATTTTACAAGAACAATCATGTTTATATCGGTACTCGAATCGCTAACTGTGCCACATTAGGAAGAAATCCAAATCTGACAATAGGTACATTATGTAACACAGGTAGCTAACGGAAAGAGTTCAATTGATTCTTATACTGAATCACTGCAAATTGCTTTTGCTTTTGAAAACCGAAGAACCCAACAACATTGAAATAATCCACAAAGTTTGCACCTCTTTAACACCGATCTAGAAAACAATACAAGACCAAAAACCCAAGACTGCTCTTTTCCCCTCCCTCCGGTCCATAAGTCCCATTACTCACAGATATAACTCGTCCGGGCTGTAAATAGCTCGGACATGGTTTAGAGTGGAGTCGGCCATTATTCTACTGGACAAAAGGGTTTGTTAGTTGAGCCGAGTTATAGTGCGGCCTTAGAGATAGAGTAGGGACAAGTGTGTTAGAGATGAGATTTTCGATTGAAATTAAAAATTTCGGTGTTCATTTTTTAAATTGGGCTTTGAAGTGGGGAAATTATTTTAGGGCTTGCTTACATACTTGCAAAATTAATTATAAAATTTAGTCTAGGTATTACAATTAACATAATTTTGAGAATATTTTTAAAAACTGAAATAAAATGGAAAAAATACAGACTAAAAAAAAGGTATTTTTTTGGGATTTCCAATATTGTTATTGATTTAGCATAAAAAAAAACATTTTTATAATGAGTGCAATTTTATTTTAACGTTTAGATCAAGTACTGATCAAACCATTCGAAACTACTACTATACTTTCCTACTCATCGTGATCCCACTATATCGACATGGCTTGCCCACGCGCAGCCGTATTAGGTATAAAGCTATCAGGAGTAAATAACTGCGATATTTATTTATATCTCTAGTACATAACGAAGCTATTACTTTATGATGGCCGTAAATAAAAGGAATCTTGAATTATGACATTTGATCTATAGCATCTTATTATATCTTTGGGCTAATTTAAAATTTAAATCACAATGTTTGGTACCTAGCGGGTTTTAGACTAAAAAACGTGAATTTGAAATGCCCTGAAGGAAGTAAACAATTCAAAACTTACAAAGATGTCATAATCATGATCAGCCTGTTATCGCCCTCGGCTGAGCATAGGCCTCTCTTCTTGGACGCCACTCGTTCCGGTTATGCGCAGATTAAATCAAGCTCAATCTTAAAAAAAATGTACTGACTTTAAAAAAATAATACTTAAATAGAGTACTTCTTACTGTCGCATTCTTCATTACTAAAGGTCACCTTAACAAAACAAGACCGTAATGTCTATGTAAATAAATATTTTTACAAAAGTCTATGTTCGTGTTTCATTTTGCTAGTGAGTGAATTTAGGCAAACCATCGAAATATACCACTGGCACTAAATGTGTTCCTCATTTTGGCACTCGCAGGCCTATCGCAGTTAATATCATTAAGAAAATGAGACATCGCTTTTGGCACGAAATGCTTATTGGTCGAGGGAGTGAAGTGGGTGAGGGGATTTTGTGGTAACGGTTTTCTTTTCCTGTTTTTTTAATAGTAGTTGACTATCTTTGCACGGCTTCATATATGAAATAAAATTCAGTTTTTTTTTTTGCATTGTATATTTAGTCATTTGACCACCAGGCAATTCAATTGATGGCGGTGATAGCGTAATTTAACCTGTTTGTTCGAAAAATCATAGTGATGGCTGACAAATTATACCTAGTATATGTGATAAAAATAAAATTAGAACATATACACTAAAACTAACATATTTACAGAAAACCACGCCTAGCACATTAGTGAGGTCTACAGTTCCCAAAATTCCTAGTTATATCTGTGTCTACGCAATATCTTATGTTCAAGGGTGACAGATTCATGCGCTGCAACACTGTTGATAAAGAAATTATCAACGCAAGTAGTATTTAAAGGGCGTTTACTAATGAAAAGAAATATGTAAAAGGTCGCTGGACTATTTAAATGAAGGCTATCTGTAAATAATAAAACAAATCTCTCTTTGAGTCGTATTTCCTCATGACTGAGGGTCGTGACTCCCCCGCAGAATTTATTCGTTAGGGGAGTTTTCTTGGGCAGATACATCGAGGTGGGCGCCCAGGTCCTTCCGCGGAAGACGCATGTCCTCGGATATAATGGTTTTAAAAACATGTCGGTTTCCTCACGATGTTTTTTTCCTTCACCGCTAAGCGAGTGCAAATCCACACATAACTTGAAAATACAAGTCATTGGTGTAGGGCGGATTCGAACCAGGGCGCGTCTGGATGAAAAGCAGACACTAGAACCGCTGAGCCACACTCGCTTATACTTAATAAACCTTTGATCTATTAAAAAAAAAACCAATACATATCTATAAACCATTCACGAAATTGTAGTATTGTACCTACTCATCCATAACCAACACACTGAAAGACATATTAATTAATAAAACAAATAAAAAAGCATATCTTACGTAAAATTTTGTATTCTGAGCGTAATACAAAAAAATCACACAATAAAACATAAAACCGTTTTTTGAATACAAAGATTGCCACTTGACAGTCATTTATTTAATACCTTGCTTTATAATTTTATTATAATTATCCAATAATGGCAATACAGACAATTAATGCTTGATTTTTATTGCGACAACTATTTCTTTTTCTATCTGTAGAAATGTTTAGAGATAAAATCTTACACAGTCATTAAATACGTAAGTCGGTAAACTACGATTATGTATGTATGTCTGTGGTTATCTTAGTAGTAGTATTTATTATAAGTATATTTTATTAAGTTTAAGATTTAGTGGCCATTATAGCTTCCTGTTGTCGCGATATAAGCAGCATAATGGCGACATTTACGAAATAATTAGTCATATTGAAAATTTACGTGTAATGAGTGTCGATGTTTCGTAATCAAGCGGTGTTGGTCAGTATGTAAAGGTTTAGAAATGAAAATGTATGTTAAAAATTAAATTACATATTATCATGATATTGTAGAAATTTTCAAATCAAATCAAATATACTTTATTGTACACCAAATAAAAAACAACATATTTAACATAAAGGTGGAAGGTAACCAGGGACATTGGGCGACCTTATCACTAAAGTGATCTTTTCAAATTTTCTTTGTTTTATAGTGGCTATCACACATATTTTTGTGTACCACCTATTTTAAGGTGTTGCTGTTGTAGAACAGCCATAAATGTATTTATTCAGTAGCTAATAGTTGTATATTTGAATCTAAGAAGCAAACAACTGTAGATACGGTCAGGTTTTAGATGGGTGGGCAGCGTTTATATATAATTAAAATAACTTCCGCTTGTCAGATGACTCGCTAGATTTGAAGACCTAGCTAATTTGAAGTATAAAAACTAGTATAACTAAAATAATACTTTTAAAACCATATTCAACACAAGTTTCAAATAACACACGACAAAATCAAACAGAAACCTCCTTCCTATATTAACAAAGCCTTTCAGCACATGAGTTGTCAATCAACAGAACAAGCGAAGGGCACTGACTAAACTTCTCCTCCCTTTGATCTGGATACCTTAATGTGAACGGATGTATGAGTACCGTACGATGTTTGCAGCTACTTGTATTATAGATGACACTAAGTTATGAGAGAAAGCGGGAAGATACGATGTCTGAGTAAATGCTAATCAGCAATTAATATGATTGATTGATGTTCAATATAGTTTGGTCGTTCAGAGACTCCATCTATCAATTATATTTAGTATTTCATTAGCAATCTTGTTAAAACTAAAATGTATGAACAAAAACAAAAAACAAGTTACCTAGTCTCTTTTCGAGAGTATTTTGGAGTTTTTGGATTTCTAATATCAGTTTTAATAGAGCCTCTTTATACATATAGAGCTTTATAAAGCCTATTTTGTATGGTATCTTACTAACAACGTACTAACATACATCTTAAACGCATGGAGAGAGTGAAATTATTTAACTACCATGAAGCGGTTTAATCAAAATAATGTTCTTTCATCATGATTCATCCACACACATAGAAACTTTCTTGTTCTCATACATTGTATGTCTCCGCGAGTGTAAAGCAAATCAAAACAAATCGCCGTTTCTCCTCTTTCCTACCACAAACAAACGCAGAGCAAATGTAACTCGCAAGGGTGGAATGTACGAGTGGTACCCACGTGTTGGTGTATTTTCGCATTTCGCTGCGAGCTGTGACGTATATATCAATGCAGCTAGCTGGATGGGTCTATCAACGTTTATGATGTTAAGGCTGAATGGAATGCGGGTTTGAATGGAAATTTGTTCTTTTTGAGGTTTTCACAAACACAGGTGTACTATTATTTGTGACATAGCCAGCAAGGATTCATTATGCGAAAATTTTAGCAGAATTAAGAACGAGGTCTTCTGCTAACGACTTTGTGATAGCTGCCTGGTAGAGGTCACTAACCCTTTCCAATGTACCTAGATTATAAGTTTATGATCTTGTTCCCATTGTAATATTCCTACATATGCATTTATATCTGATGTTTTTTTTTTTACATTACATAGACTCACGCTTGACTACAACTTGTATAATAAAGATAATATTGTTTTTATTGCTACGACTAATTATTATTGACAATTAAATTATGTAATTATTGTTGTTATTGGGGCGTGTTCTGAATCTGTCACAATATAATATTTTCTTTCTTTCTATTAAAAAAAAATAACGTGGCTTACACAATGAATAGGTATATTATGGAGTATATATTAGCGCCACGATGATAGTGTACAAGTTATATTTGTTTCTACTTTAACATTTTTTCTAGCCTTAATTATAAACCACCGTAACAGCTCATGAGGTCATTGCACAACGCATCATTCCATCAAACACGAGCGACCCAAATGAAATCAGTCCGAGCAGCATCCCGGTTATATTTAGCGTTACTAACCATTAGACTGCAAGTCACGTATACGACATGTGTCATGACCTAACTGGTCAGATACGGAATGGCCATTTTGAAACTGCCTCGGAGTTTCAAGTGTAGGTAATTTCGGCGACAGTAGCGTGGTACAGGAATTGAGGGTTTGAATTTGTGATGCGACTGGACAAGAGGAAATTTTGGGATGGTTTTGTCAAGTTACAACGTCACTGGATTTTAATTTTGTTATCTTTAAATTTACTTGACGATAAAAACAGAAATTAGTTAACTGATCACTCAACATAAGTAAAGAAATTCGTAACCTTAAAATGACTATTAATCGACAACTTACAAAAACTTACAAGTTCTCAAAACTGTTCTTAACTAGCGATAAAAAAGACATGGTTAACAATATTACCAGTATCCTTGTTCTTGTTTGTTCAGTTTGGTTCAAATTCAGAGTTTCTGATTCATTTTCAAGATTTTCCAGGGCCTGCCTGTTACGTTTGACAGTAAATACTTATTTAAGATTAGGCGATTTTTGGTTCAATATAAGCATGTTCCGTATTAAATAATTACTAAATTAGTAGTAAATAAAACTTAATTTTGTAGTAATTTCCATTACTGTTTTCCACAGTTCCACGTGTTTTCTCATGTATATCTCGGATCTGACCTTGAGGATGCGGTAGCGTGGAAACGTGACAATATTCTAGATCATTCTTGTGTTTTCATACCAGTTTCCGTGGGATGAAAAACAGATGTAGATAAGATCTCGAATAGGACCATGGATTACAGTGTTTATTGAATACTTGTATGTTTTTTTAATATCTATACTTCGCGAACATAACAGTGTTAAAGAACACTATATAAAGACTAAATATTAGTAAGAAATAAAATACATATATAGGTATATATATTGCGATATTAAACACACAAAAATAACGTTCGAATGTAAATATACATACATAAGTGCCTACCTATAGGTACATAAATAAAAAACAGTCAGTGTTCTTTGTTGTAAAATTCTGTCAATTTTTTATTAAATTTAAACAGATACTTTTTTTAAATTTAATATCATGCATGACTGAACCGATATTTGATTATTAAAATATTAATTTATATTCTTGTGTTATTTTTTAAATAAATTGTACTATCATTCAATAAGAATAACAATCTTAAGTTTGTTCATGTTTTGACTTCAAGCCCTTAATAGATCTCACGGGCCTATTTTAGGAATTTAAATGGCCTTGTTGCTGTTGTCAAACACTCGTCGAGGTAAAACAAGTTTTTTAAACTATAGACTGAATATGAAAAAAATGTCTTACTTGATCTTATATTTTCATGTTTGAATAAACTTACAACCTTGTGAGATGTGTATATGTAGCGAAATTATATATCAGCAGCTTCTTCGTCTTTTGAGCAACAGGAAACACTAAGCCGACTTTTTACAGTAGATTGGAATTCATAACTGATTGCTTACATGTAGCAAATCTAACTTCCCAATATTTCAAATTAAATTAAAAAGCCTTGTAAAACAACTGAAACTTTAAACCACAACAATGGTGCTTAGGGCGTGTTTAATCGCTCTTTTTATCGCGCAATCAAAAAACTCAACCGCTTCTTGGTTGTGTTTTTGAAATAGGACAGTCGTAAACTCAAACGATGGCGTTTAGATTTTTAGATGGAAAACTGACTGTTAATTACCTACTTTGTTTTTATGATGTTGAGAAAATTTATTGGAAACATACTAAAACTGGTAGCGAATAGAGTTGTTACGATGCATGGCCATAAAACAATGTAGTGAAGCCCAGGAAATGACGAAATTGTTCAAGTAGTGTAATTAAAGGTAACAGGTTATGTAGGCAAGCATAAGTCAAGCATTTAGATAAGGAATGAGACTATTTCAATATGATCTTGATTTCTTACTTACATTGTCTGTATCTTATTTTTATCTGTTCTTCTATAAAAGATAGAAAAAAAATACAATCCTAACTTTGATCTAGTTTTCAAATCAATTGCACCAATCAAGTACATCACTGACTTGGATAAGATAAGAAACATATATAAAACCAACATAGGTATATATGTATTTTTTATTTATTTATATAATTTTCATCAAAAACAATCATTCTTCTTCACAGGCATAAATCCCATTATTTTTTAACGAAGCTCTCATATATTTACCCAACAGCAGACTAAGTAAATACGAGCCCTGTGGCACATAAACATGCATACAATTTAATGTACTCGTTAGGTGAGACCGTCAACTCATAATTTTCAATTTGTGTCCACAGTTACTGTACACATACGCGTATATCAGAGTTGAGTTGAATCAGGGAACTAGTTCCCTGATTCAACTCATAGACCAACATAGTTTAGGTATGTGTTGGTTTGTTGGTGTAGTTCATATTTATTGGGTTTAGTTTGTGTCAAATGTGTTTTGATAGCGCTTTTTAAATTATATGTTGTTAACCATTGTAAAGGAGTCGTCAAGCTATGTCAGAAGCTTTTAAAGTGGTTTGAAAACTTTAACATTAGAATTGGCTACTCTTATACGATTTTACTATTCACTTTAAAACCACGTATCAATTTAAGTTTTAAACTTTTATTGGAAAATGAGCGAAAATAATCACGACCGGCAGGATTCGAACCTGCCTATTTCCGATCACCGTCCGGAACGCCTTAACCATTAGGCTACGGTCTACTAACTGCCAGGCGCGAAAATCCACACTCATTTCCATACACTTCAGACTGAGCGGCTGATGGCGCCACTTGTGCTGTCAGAATATGTCTAACAAGCACTCATGTCGATGTACTATGTACATCTGATATATCTGATCTGATATCTGAGAAATGGGCCTTTCGCGTTTAAATTATGAGTTAATTTATTAAGTGCTAAACCTGCACTGTGATGATTATTTTCGCTCATTTTCCAATAAAAGTTTAATTTAATCAACCATAGTGCAGGTTCAGCACTTAATAAATTAACTCATAATTTAAGTTTTGTATATTTACAATTGAATCTTATTACTTCCTCTATTACAGTCCTCAGTATAGTCATGAAATTATGTACACTAAAGTGGATTTTATCGAAACGCTGAGAAATGATTGAAGCCACTGTGAAATGTTAATAAAAATAACATACAACGTTTCTTCAAAAAAGATTTCAAATCAAATTGTATTTACTCATAAAATCAACTAAAATGCAAATGCAAGTAGCAAATTCCAAACGTACAATATTGCAACAACCAATTTTGCATTCAAACAACTATTCAAATGACTATAACTGTTGATACAATCAATTTTAATTAATCAACAGTGAACTGAACAGTAATCGATTTTAAATTCGATATTCAAGCCTTAACTAATCGTGTGATGGATTTCACAGCCGATTCGATAGTGTTGTTAGTAATCATAGACAGTAGATTTCTCCGTTATAAAATTGTTTTCTTCTTATTTTAACACGATTAACCGGTCTCAGTATTCGAATAGATTTTTAATAGAAGCATTTAGATACAGATTTTGTGTATATTGATTTGTATTTTATATGAATATTTTTTGAGTATATTTCGGTGTATCGCATTTCTACGAGGATTGATCAAATTAAGTAGTTAATAAAATGTAAGATATATTGGCTTATGTTAATCTTTGACTTAGCCATTATCAGCGGTATTAGTATTTAAATTACAGAACACCTATTTAAGCTCTAAATTTTGTCACAGTTTTCCTAATAATAATTTAATACACCTGTCTTAACATGTATGTGGCGGACACAAGCGCGCACGGTGTGGCGCCGTGCCCCTGGGTGGGTGGACGGCTCGCGGTTCTCGTCTTGAAAAAGACGTCTGCGCCGGTGCGAACCGTCCCTACGTCGCGAAACTTAAACTTGTGTGCGAGATGCCTTGAGGAGGCCTAGTCGTGAGAGATGCCTAGATAGGGTACTAAGTCTATTGTGGGTTGAAAGCGAAACCAATGGTGTTGAATGAAGGAAACTATGAAACGAGGAACGGTACCACTATCTAACACCCCCTACGCTCGCGACCCCAGTCCAGGTTCACAGCAGCTGCCCGCGGTGCGGCTTCTTCTCAGCCCCTCGATGTCGCCGCGGTGCTCACTTCTTCGAGCAATCTGCAGGCTGGAATCCTTCTTGGCTGGGGTCTTGAGGGCACTTCTTCTTTCTTGATTTAGACGTCGGCTGGAACTACTACATAACATTCGACCGATCTTCAACCGCGGCACTGGAATTTATCGTTACCGCAAAGAGAGCCCCATTAAAATTCTCTACATTTTGAAGCAATTTCATTATGAGTGGCACCATTTCCCGTCCATATCTTTATTGATCTTAAAGTTACACACATAATATTTACACCATTAGAAAGCCCTTACAAAACTCTATTTATACATATAAAATTTACACAGATCAACCAAGGACTTTAGACACAATCAGCAAAAAATGGTGAATATTTACACAAAACGCAACTTTCATCATACATTTTCGTTAATTACAAACTAACTACGGTCGTGATCCGCGAGTATCATACCATTCTAATTAGATCTCTTCACGCAGCATCTGTTTCACTAATGATACTCGCGAAACGTGTACGAAAATGATACATTCTATTAGTTTGTTACGCGCACTCACTTTCACTAATTGAACTCGAACAAGGCATGCGTCGCTGCCTTCACTGTTCATATCAGTTCTTTTCATACATTGTCCACATGTCAGTGCATGCATCGCCGACATCCTCCCCCTCGTGCGAAAGCACATCTCCTGGCTCGGCGATGTGCAGTCTACAAGAGCGGGCGACGGCTGCCTCTGTTGTTTGTGACCGTCCTCATCGGTCCGCTGTCACCCGGCGCCTGTCCCGCCGTCCCGTTGCAAGGCGTCTCGCAAACGGGCGTGCTCTCGAAGTGGTGAGGGCTACCGCTCGGCAGCCCTGCGCAGCGCGATGTCTCGGTGCGGAGCGCCCTGTTGACCGTGAGGTGGCCGACAGACGCTCTCTTGTAGTGGTGAGGACCGCCGCCTGGCGGCCCCACGCAGCGCGATGATGCGGTGCAGAGTGCCCTGTCGACCGTGAGGTGGCCGACAGACGCTCCCTCGTAGTGGTGAGGACCGCCGCCTGGCGGCCCCACGCAGCGCGATGATGCGGTGCGGAGCGCCCTGTCGACCGTGAGGTGGCCGACAGACGCTCCCTCGTAGTGGTGAGGACCGCCGCCTGGCGGCCCCACGCGGTGCGATGACTCGGAGCTTCGCGTCTCGTGGGGAGATGCGCCGCCGCTGCAGTGGTCGCTCTCGTGCGACCCGACGTCCGGCGCCTTAGCGCCTCTCGGCGCTCCGGAGTTGCGTGGCTCGTCTGTAGTTGGCTGCCCCTCTTCGTTGCGACAGTCGTTGTTGAGCGCCTCGGCGCTACTGAGCGCGTCTGCAAGCGCCTTGTCGTCTTGCCTTGGTACTAGCAGCACCGTCTTGGAGCTCGGTCGCTTCAGGACTCCACCGTTGGTACGCACTTCTACAATGCGTGTGCGCCCATCAGGACCTGGATAGGTCGCCACGACCTCTCCTCGCGGCCATGTATTTCTCGGTAGAGTGGAGTCTACTATGAGGACGACATCCCCACATCGCAGGTCTCGAGACGCGTCGCTCTGGTTCAATTTCCTGGGGATTAGAGTTGGTAAGTACTCTCTTACCCACCTACTCCAGAAGTGGTCGGCGAGTCGTTGCGCCGCTCTCCACGCCCGCCGCCCCTTGATCTCGTCGTCGTTGAAGACGCCTATACGAGGCGCGCCGCAAGACCTCCCGATGAGGAAGTGGTTCGGAGTGAGCGCCTCTTCTTCGTCCATGACGGCTTCGACGAGTGGTCTGGAGTTGACGATGTGCTCGGCTTCCAATAATAGCGTGTGGAGTACCTCTTCTTTCGGGTGCCTTTCCTTGAGCGTTACGGCCAACGCTGTCTTGATCGACCTAACTAGTCGCTCCCAGGCACCTCCCATGTTCGGCGCGCCTGGTGGTATAAACTTCCAACGCACGCCTATTTTCTCAGCTTCTCTTACGGCGTCATCTTGCTTCAATTCTGTAAGGGCGTCTTGTAGATCCTTGTTGGCTTTCACGAAGTTGGTTCCGTTGTCGCTGAAGATGACTTTGGGCGATCCTCGTCTCGCTGCCATCCGTCGTAGTGCCAGGATCATTGAGTCGGCCGACAGGGATGCTGCCAACTCAACATGCACTGCCCTTGTAGTGAGGCATGTGAACAGTGCGCCCCACCTTTTCTCGTGTCGTCGTCCCACGGTGACGCTCATCGGGCCGAAGTAGTCGACCGCCGTACAAGTGAATGGTGGCTCGTTTTTCCGTAGGCGCTCTCTCGGTAGATTGCCCGTAGGCGGTGTCTGTGGCGTGCTCTTGTGAACGCGACACCACTGACATTCATGCGCCGTTGCTCTGACTGCTGCCCGCAGTCCCAGGATCCATAAACGCTGCCTCACCTCATTCATCACCGTAGCGTGGTTACCGTGGTTAAACATCTCGTGATAGTGTTTGACTATCAACCTCGCGACCGGGTGCTTGCTATCTAATAGTACCGGTCGTTTGAAGCTCTGCTGGACATCTGCAGCCGCATCGATTCTTCCTCGAAGTCGCAGTAGGTCGTCCTCTAGGACAACGTCTAAATTCTTCAACTTACTCGATCGGTCCAGCGCCTTGCCTTTTCCAATAGCGTTCAGCTCCTCTCGAAAGCTCTCACGTTGGCTGCCTTGTAGTAGCAGCTCCTCTGCTCGTGCCAGATGAGCGGGATCGAGCGGTGACAGTTTTCTCTCTGGCGCCGCTTGCGGGGTCGGAGCCTGCTTTGATGACGCCTTCTTGTTTATTACCTTCCAAGTGGGATCTTTCTTTAGTTCCTTCTTAGTGAGGTGTACCGATGCTTTCTTGGGCCTGATCAAGTCGATGAATTGAAGGACTCGAGCTGTCGCTCGCAGCAGCCGGTTCCAACTGGAGAATCTCGTCCAGTCTGGTGTCGAAACTTGCTCGTTCATACGCAGAGAAGCGAGAGTATTTGTACTCACCCGCTCCTCGTCTCGGTCGGCGCTTGAGTTCTGACGACACGGCTTGCGCTCCTGTTCCGTACGGTCTCGGTGCTCGGGGTCGTTCGCATCTCGTCTGGCCGGCTTAGGCCATCGCTCTTCGTCTTCTGTCAGGAACTCAGGCCCGGTGAACCACCTGTGGTCTCCGTTGAAGTCCTTCGGGACGCCGCGTGTCGCATCATCTGCAGGGTTCTGCGCTGTCGGAACCCAACGCCACTGTTGCGGTTTAGTCGTGTCCTCAATCTCGGCGAGACGGTGTGCGACGAAAGTTTTAAAACTCCTCGGGTCGGCTTTGATCCAAGACAGTACAGTGCTTGAATCGCTCCAATAAAACTTACGCGTCGGCTTGATGTCCAACTCCGTCTCGACTGTATGCGCCATCCGTGTCCCGAGCAGCGCAGCTTGTAGCTCCAGGCGTGGAATAGATACCGGCTTCAACGGCGCCACCCGTGCTTTGCCCGCTAATAGTGAAACTTTGTACCTTCCTTGTTGATCCCGCTGTCGCCAGTAGACAGCGCAAGCGTACGCAGTCTCGCTGGCGTCGGTGAAGACGTGTAGCTCCCCCTCGGTACCGGAGTGTGTAGCGCACCGCGGTACGCGCAGCTCTCGCAGGATCTGCAGGCTCTCGAGGTAGTCTCTCCACGCCGCCTCGTTCTCTGGGGCGATGACTTCGTCCCAGCCGACGCCGCTCCTCCAGATATCTTGTAACAGCTTTTTGCCCTGGATCAGCACCGGGCACGCCAAGCCCAACGGGTCGAAGGTAGACATCACGGCGCTGGTCACTTCTCTCTTGGTCGGGACGCTTTGTCTAGTGACAACATTCTGCACGTTCCGAAGGCAAGTTCTGAAACCAATTTCATCGCTTTGAGTGAACCAGCGCAAACCCAAAGTTTTCTCTTCGTTGCTCCCCAGGTCGACCTCTTCCTTGGTCTCTTCCTGGGTGAGCGCTGCGGTAACCTCTGGCTGGTTGGACGCCCAGCCTCGCAGCTCAAAGCACGCTCTCTTGTGCACCGTGTCTACCTCGCGTGCGACTTGGATGGCTCGTTCCGTAGTCTCGAAACTGTGGAGATAATCATCCATATAATGATTGCGTTCTATAGCTCTTACCGCGTCCGGATATTCATGTGCAAACTCTGTTGCGTTCATGTTCTTGACGTAGATTGCGGTGCTGGGTGAACACGCGGCGCCGAAGATGACTGATGTCATCCGATACTCCTTCGGCGCTCCGGTGCGTCTGTCTCCTCTCCACAGAAACCGCAGGCTATCGCGATCCTCTTCCCGGATCTTTATCTGTAAGAACATCTCCTTAATATCCGCCACCACAGCAATCGGATGTTGGCGGAATCTCATCAGTACTCCAAACAGCGATTGAAGTAGGTCCGGACCCGGTAGCAGCGCGTCGTTGAGACTCTTCCCCTCGTATTTAGCCGCAGCGTCGAACACGAGGCGCAGCTTCTTCTTAGTTGGATGAACAACAGCAAAATGAGGTAAGTACCACTTACGGTTCGAAGAGCTGTGATGCTGTACCTCCTCGGCGTAACCCTTATCCAGCAGGTTCTGGATCTGTGCCTTGTATTCATCCTTCAGCTGCTCGTTCTTGTCCAACTTTCGCTCTATAGTCTTGAGACGCCTCTCTGTAGACTCAAAGTTATCGGGCATCGTTTCTTGGTCGCTTTTCCACAAAAGCCCGGACTCATAGCGACCACCTTCAATTCTCCTGGACGTTTTCTTCAGGATTTCCAACGCTTTTCCGTCAGCGTCGGTACTCGGCAGGCGAGGTTGCACACCCAAAGATTCGATGGCGAAATGTTCCTTGATGAGCCGCTCGATATCTTCCTCGCTCGACGTACCATGCATTTGAGCGTGCGTACAAGTAGCAAAATTTACTCGCCTTGTAGCTGCTCCTCCGTTGGTGCCGTGTAGCACCCATCCAAGCTGCGTGAGGGACGCGACAGGTTGGTGTTTCCTGCCTCTCCTTGTGGCTCTCGAGACGATGAGCTCCCAGTTGTCTTGACCAATGAGCAGCTTCGGGGGTTCGTCCTCGTAGTGAAGCTGATCGGCAAGCCGTCTCAAGTGCGGATATTCAATAATAAATTTATAGTCAATACCTTGCGGAGTTAACTTTAGTCCCTGGATTGTGCGGACGCCCTCGATGGTCCGCTTCGCAGCTTGGTAGACTCCTTTGATCTTCATGGCGATCTTCATGGAGTCCCTCTCGACGATGTTCCCTCCGCCGACAGTCTCGATACGGAGTGTCTCGTTCGGTCCGCTGAGCCCGATCTGTCTTGCCACCGAAGCGTCTAGAAGGGTTATGGTCGAACCCTCGTCCAGCAGTGCCAGCACCCTGGCTTTCCCGCCAGGGCCGTAGAGCTCCACCGGCACCATCTTCAGGTAGGCGCGCGCTGTCTGGGCTGCGTTCACCGGGACCGCGTTGTTGGTGGCCGCTTCTGTCTCGGCCTCGGGTTTCCGTTGCTTTTCTGAGTGCAACAGAATGTGGTGCTTGCGTCTGCAGCTCCTGCACGGTGGGCGTTTACAAGTATCATTACGATGTCGACTTTGTAGGCACTTAAAACACATGCGGTACTTACGCGCCATTTCCCACCGCTGTTCGATCGACGCTTGAAGGAATTTCTTACATTCGCGCAAGTAGTGTGCCTCCTCGCAGTGCGGGCACTTCACTGGCTGTTGAGTTTGCTTCTGTTGCGGGTGCTCAGCAGGTTGATCGGCCGCGCTGTGCGCGGCTTGCCGCGGAATTCTCCTCGCGGCGGCTGGTCCCGCTTCTTGCAGTGCGTACGGCCCGCAGCGGTCCGCCTCGCGTTCCAGGAACCTGCTTAGTAACACAAGGTCCGCGTCTTCCCGGTCCGCCGCGTAATCAAACCATCGGTAACGCAAAACAGCAGGCATTTTATCTACGATAATCTTTATCATTTCAGGCGAATGCAAGTACTGAGGCCTCTTCAGGCCTTTAATAGTAGCGACAGTGTTACTCACGTGGCTGGCAAATATACAGACTTCCTTGGCACCTTCTGTGATCCTGGGCAGCTGGCGTAGCTTGTCGAGCTCGGCGAGGACAAGCGCCTCCGGGCGCCCGAAACGTCTGCGTAACGCTTCAATCACTTCACTCGCTTTCACGTCGGAGTACAACAGGCTTTTGATCGCTTCTCTTGCCGAGCCTCTCACTGCGCGTCGCAGTCGCGCCAAGTTCTGTACACTGTTAAACAAAGGAGCACTGTCTTCATACACTGTTTTAAATGCCAGCCACTCACCACTATTTCCGTCGAAGGCAGGCAGCTCGTGCAGGTAGGCGGGCGGCGGTGCCGCCGGCCTTGCAGAATGTTCGATTGCGCGCAGTATTGCGCCCGCGAGGTCCGCCGGCTCTCCTTTGACGTCCGCTGGAGTCGTCTGCTCCTTTGGTGCAGCGCCTTGTTCCCGGGTCGACTGCACCCAACTCTGGACATCTTCCTCGTTGTTGGCCGGGTCCTCGATGATGGAGTCTCCATCCTCTTCTTCGCTCGCCTCAAGCTGCAGCAGCTCCAGCTGCACCTTGGCGAGATGTGTGGCCGCTTTTGCTTCCTCGACCACCCTTCGTGAGTGCTCTGCACGCGCCTCCAGCAGGCGGCGCAGCTTGGCCGCGTCCAAAGTCTTCGACGCAGCACGCAGAGTCTTCGTTGGTTGCTCGACGGCGGGCCCCGCAGTGCCGGACGGGCAGCGCCCTCGGGTCCGGTCCTCCTCTGTGATGCGGGTCGCTGTCGAACTTCCCGTTGTCGCGTCGCTCGATGTACCGGTAGTCGCGCCCGCGGGCGCGGCCTCGGTCGGTGCGACGGTGCTCGATGTAGTAGTGGCCGGTGTGGTGGCGGCCGGCAGCACGTCGCCACGTGTGTGCGGCGGCTGCGCGGCGTCACCCGGGCCGGGCGGCGACGGGGGCGGACTTTGCCCTCGTGCCCGGCGTTGTCCCTCGTGGCTCCTGGTGACTGGCATCTCGACGTAGCTTCGCGACGTCTTCAAATCCGGCTCGAAGGACCAGCTGTGGCGGACACAAGCGCGCACGGTGTGGCGCCGTGCCCCTGGGTGGGTGGACGGCTCGCGGTTCTCGTCTTGAAAAAGACGTCTGCGCCGGTGCGAACCGTCCCTACGTCGCGAAACTTAAACTTGTGTGCGAGATGCCTTGAGGAGGCCTAGTCGTGAGAGATGCCTAGATAGGGTACTAAGTCTATTGTGGGTTGAAAGCGAAACCAATGGTGTTGAATGAAGGAAACTATGAAACGAGGAACGGTACCACTATCTAACACCCCCTACGCTCGCGACCCCAGTCCAGGTTCACAGCAGCTGCCCGCGGTGCGGCTTCTTCTCAGCCCCTCGATGTCGCCGCGGTGCTCACTTCTTCGAGCAATCTGCAGGCTGGAATCCTTCTTGGCTGGGGTCTTGAGGGCACTTCTTCTTTCTTGATTTAGACGTCGGCTGGAACTACTACATAACATTCGACCGATCTTCAACCGCGGCACTGGAATTTATCGTTACCGCAAAGAGAGCCCCATTAAAATTCTCTACATTTTGAAGCAATTTCATTATGAGTGGCACCATTTCCCGTCCATATCTTTATTGATCTTAAAGTTACACACATAATATTTACACCATTAGAAAGCCCTTACAAAACTCTATTTATACATATAAAATTTACACAGATCAACCAAGGACTTTAGACACAATCAGCAAAAAATGGTGAATATTTACACAAAACGCAACTTTCATCATACATTTTCGTTAATTACAAACTAACTACGGTCGTGATCCGCGAGTATCATACCATTCTAATTAGATCTCTTCACGCAGCATCTGTTTCACTAATGATACTCGCGAAACGTGTACGAAAATGATACATTCTATTAGTTTGTTACGCGCACTCACTTTCACTAATTGAACTCGAACAAGGCATGCGTCGCTGCCTTCACTGTTCATATCAGTTCTTTTCATACATTGTCCACATGTCAGTGCATGCATCGCCGACAATGTATGTTATTAAAAAATATGATAATTTTGCTATAAAAATTATGGAGCACAAAAGATTTTATTGAATAGTTTGTCAGATTAATATAATACATATTTTTTATCAGATTGCTTTTAATTTACTTCAAGGAAAACTAACAATAGGTACCTAAATTGTATGTTTAAGTTCAGGGTTCTCATGATGAAACAGACTATAATAAAAGAGAGCTTAGATTGTATATTTTTAGCAACATATTCTGTCTTAACTGCCTATAAAACCTTTATAGTGTAGGTACAGCGTTTTGGTAGCCAAATTTATGTGTCCAAGTACTTATCACTATGTCAAAAAAGCTTTTAGTAATAAACCAAATAGTAGACAGATAACTTTAAGAGCCTAGGTACCGCAGCGCCCTCTTTAATCAAATTAGTAGTTGAGAGCTGCATGCCAGCCGTTTAGGTCTTGCCTAACTTTTCTTATTAGACACTTAACCGTCTATATCTGCTTAAGTTTAAAGCACTTACTTTAATTAAAGTTTGTCCCTGAAGCGCAGCGCAATTACTCGGCTCGTGTAAATGCAAATAAGTTTGGGAACACCCTGTTGTTTACAATTTACAACCAATGGACGACGTGAGGTTTGGAGAAGAAATTAGATAGCTACGGAAAATGAAGGATTAGGAATGTGAAACTTGTCTTTCCTGTATTTGATATGGTTTATTAAAATGTTTATCAAAGACGAATAAAGCGATGGGTTCGTTATTCATCTAATAATACATATAAAACACCGCAATAATATATGCAACGCACAGCAAAATCAGAAGAATACATTTCAAATTTGCTTGCAACTAAACTTACCTTTAAAAATAGCATTTCTACAATAGATGACGCAGCTTTATTAACTTGTTATATTTTCTACTTATCCTCTTTCTAAACGCAAGAACGGCAGAACGGATTGTCAGTATTTTTGGTATGTAGGTAGTATGAGGTCTTAGAAGTGTCATAGGCTACTTGAGTCATACTTTTACCTCAAAATAATGAGAGCTTAGCCGCGGGCGTCCACTAGTATTACATGATATTGATGGTTTTGGAATATTAGCCAACAAGAATAAATTTAAATAAGAAACAATATTTACACATATTAACACTAATAGAACTAAAAAAGAGTATTTACATCTAAACTAAATTTAAACCATCTACATGTGGTATGGAGCCAAGAACGCTGGCTGCATTCCTACGCTGGATTGCTATAGAAATCCTTTGCGCAAGGAACCAGCCAGCGTTCTTGTCTCTAGTGATGTCAATCAACATTTTATTTAATTTTTTTATAAAAGACTTCGTGCTTTTACCCCACGGACCAAAAGTTTCGAAGCCAAGCGGTACGAAAATATAATCAGTCGATAATGATGTATATTTTCGCCGCTTGGCTTCTAAACTAGTATATTAAACTTTTATTCTTTAATTCTTTTATTCTTCTAAACTCTTTCTAAACTAATATTCATTTACTCAATAAAACTAAACTTCACGTCAGTAAATACAATGATTATTTTAATCGTTATATATGTCACATCTTACTACGCGCTAACGTTCCAAAGCACCTATAAATAGACTCTAGATAAGCATTTAAATTAGTTTAACACAGCAATTTAAATAACTCGATTAGAATGAGATAATATATATAACAGGATCCAGTCAATAGTTGAACAAGAATCTGCAAGCGCCTGTAGCGAAGATCTGAATGATAAAAATGTTACTGCAATGGTAGCGTCGATGAATGTAAAGCAGATTTTGATAAAAGAACAGACACTTCGTAAGAGAACCTACTTGACTTTTAAGCACTTAAAGGGCATGTTTTGAAATTACTTAGATAGTGAGACTATCAACAATTTATAAGCAAGTAAATCTCGGCAGATGTGTACCTATGTCAAAACGGCTGAACTAAGTTATCTGGCAATAATCGGTAAAGTCTTAACCACCCACGGTCCCAACCACAGAAATCTAAATAGGTATGTTTATTTAGATTTCTGTGGTCCCAACTTAGTGTTCCTTTTTCCTGTCATTTAAGATTTACATTGTTTATAATCAACTAACCTTTAATATTCTGTTGTATATTATATGTATTTGTATATAAACATCTATTTTATTATATTAAGTATGTGTATTGTGTATTTATGTGTAGGTATATATATAATATATATTAGTAATATTTCTTATTTCCTTTTTGTTGTACACCACATTCTTCTTTTTCTCTTTTTGCTTATTTCTCTCCAGCCGAAGGTTGCCTGGAAGAGATCGCTTTTAGCGATAAGGCCGCTGCTTGTGGCACTAATTTATAAACAATAATTATATACAATTGTTTTATGTACTGTTTTTTTAATATATACTTACTCCGCTGGCGCAGCGACCCAAAGTGAGTCTTGGCCTCCGATACAAGAGATCGCCACCGGTCCCGGTCTTGAGCCGCTTCCCGCCAGTCAGCTACTTGAAGCACGCGTAGATCTGACTCCACAACGTCCTTCCAGCGGTACCTCGGCCGACCAACGGGACGACGGCCACTCGGGACACCGAGTAAGGCTCTCTTGACACTACGATCGTCTCCCATTCTCACCAAGTGACCCAGCCAGCGAAGTCTATAGGCTTTTGTCTCACCCATTATATTTGGTTCCCCAACCAGCTCTTCAATTTCAAGGTTCTTCTTTATTCTCCAACTTCCATCTTGCCTCCGGGTTGGACCCAAAATCTTGCGCATGATCTTCCTTTCAGCTACTAGCAATTTCTCTTCCTCTTTAAGGGTTAACGTCCATGCCTCACACCCATACATTAAAATTGGTCTAATTACAGTTTTGTAGATCCTAATTTTTGTCTTCCGGCTTAAAAGCTTGGACACTAAAACCTTATGTAGGGCTGCACTACACCGGAGGGCATTATGGATCCGAATGTCGATTTCCTCTTCCCTAGTATTTCTATCCGTAATAGTGCATCCTAGATATCTGAAGCTTGCCGTACCTTTGAAATAGCTATCCCCCACTTGAAGATCCATTCGCTGCTGTCTGCAGTCTCTGTAGCGTTTCATGTGGAGATACTCTGTCTTATCGTGGTTAATTCTAAGCCCTACCCTCGCGGCTTCCAGAGATAGAGTCTGAACAGATCTTGCTACTTCAATCCCTGTCTGTCCTAATATGGCTAGATCGTCTGCATAACCAATAACCCTGTGCTGTCCATTTAACTCGATACCAAAGTCTAGTTCCATAACTTTCCGGATCACATGTTCTAAAGCTAAATTGAACAGCATCGGGGATAATGCGTCTCCCTGCTTCAGGCCAGTAACTACGTCAAATTCCTCAGTAAGTTCGTGACCAACTCTAACCCGCATTCTGCTCTCCTTGGTAGCCATCTTGATTAGGGTGACAAGCTTGCGCGGAATGCTAAAATTGGACAGTATCGCGTAGAGGGCGTTTCTGTCTATGCTATCATAGGCCTTGCTGAAGTCCACAAAAAGGGAATGAATGCTCTGTGCGTACTCCCATTTCTTCTCCATCAACTGCTTCAGGAGGAAAATTTGGTCTACAGTGCTGCGATTGCGTCGGAACCCACATTGGTAATCACCGATGATCCTTTCCGCATGTGGTTCAAGTCTATCAAGCAGCACGTAGGACAAAACTTTGTACGCCGTTGGTAAGAGAGCAATTCCTCTGTAGTTTATACACTTCTTCCTACACCCCTTTTTGTGTACAGGACAGATGACCCCCACATTCCACTCACGCGGCTGTTGCTCTAACGTCCAAATCCTACGGAGAAGTTCGTACAGCCTCGTTTGCATGTAGCCACCACCATATTTCCAAATCTCGGCATGTAAACTATCTATGCCAGGAGCTTTGTTGTTCTTAAGCCTCATTATTGCTCTCCTCACTTCTTCAAAAGTCAATGGGTCATCGTCAACATCATCAACATTTTCGGAGTTTGGCGTCACGGGGTGCTCCGGCTCAACGCAATTCAGCAATCCCTGGAAATATACTCTCCACTTCCTCTTTAGGTCTTCTGAGTCCGTAACAAGGTTGCCGTTATCATCAGTCAGAAATTGCGTAGATGGCTGATACCCCTTTTTCATGGACCGGACTTCTTGGAAAAATTTCCGCGTTTCGTTGGCTCTGATCAAAGTCTCCATATCTGTTACAATGGTCTCCATTTGCTTCCTCTTAGCCCTTCTAATAGTTCTTTTGGACTGCAATTTAAGATCGTTATACTGCTGTTTCCATTGTGAATCCTGTTCAGCCAGAATGCGGTATTTCCTAGTATCCTCAACCACCTTGTCACATTCTTCTGTCCACCATTTTCTCCTTTTACTACGCTTTTTCTTACCAATCGTCCTGAGACCCACTTCTTTTATTGTTTCTTTCATTGAATCCCAAAGAACATCTACCTCTACCTCTTCTACTTCAAGATCCCTGAATCTGTTACTAATCTCCTGTTGGAACTCCGTGCGCGTAATTGGATCTTTTAGTTTTTCCACATCAATGATGTCTTCAGCACGCCCCCATGCCCTCTTCTTAGTCCGGACCTTCATTTTCATCTTGATTCTTTGCATATAATGATCACTGTCACAGTCTGCTCCCCTATAAACTCGGATATCCTGAACAATGCTCTTATGCCTATCATCAATGAGTACGTGATCTATCTGGTTAATTGTACTGCCATCCGGAGACTTCCAAGTACCCTTATAAATGTCTTTGTGAGGGTACATGGTACTTTTAATTACAAGCGATTTTGAGGCTGCGAATGTAATTAACCTTAACCCATTATCATTTGAAACATCATGTTTACTATGTCGACCAATCGTAGGCACATATGCTTCTTCTCGCCCAACTTTCGCATTAAAGTCACCAAGCAACACTTTGACGTCATAACTGCTTATCCGGTCAAATATGGTTTCCAATTCCTCGTAAAACTGGTCTTTAGCTATATCGCTATCAGTTTCCGTCGGTGCATATGCATTAACTATGGTGATATTTGAAAATTGGCTCCTGAGACGAAGCACAGAGAGCCTATCGGAGACAGCATCGAAACGGATAACATTTCCTAGGAGATTATTCTTTATCAAAAAGCCAGTTCCGTTCACATGGTGTCCAGTATTAGAGCCGCTGTAAAAGAGGGTCACTTCGTTATCGACGTTACACTCTCCTTCTCCAGGCCATCTAACTTCTTAGAGAGCCGCTATTCCTATACCATAGGTGCGCATTTCCTTCATAACTTTGTAGATGGTCCCCGGTCTGTATAAGCTCCGTACATTCCATGTGGCTAATCGGGTGTCCGTTGTGCCTCGCCAGTGTTCGTTAAGTTTGGGATCAGATCGTATTAATTATTTTTTAATATATGTCAACACTAAAGAGTTAATCTATCTATCTAATCTTATAGTGGATTATTTAGACTATTCGGTGCGTGGCTGTTGTTCTTAACTAGACAGTAACTACATAATTCAGGGTGATTCAGGGTCAATTTTTGTTTCTTTTTGTGTAAAGACATAGTTAATCTATTTTAAGGGCGTATTTTGCGTATAGTTTTTGAAATGCAATAATTTAGCTAAGAAAACTAAACTGTGACTTCACAGATAACGCGGTTAGAAACTTTCGGCCGTAAATATCTCCAAAGCTATTCGTTACCCTGGGAATCTTGTCTGCGAAACTTCCCTAAAACTTTTAACTACAACGGACGAGCTTTCAGAACTTATGTTGCGGTGAAACTTACGGGACATTTGCAATATCTTAACTGAAACTTTGTGGACATACAACTTTGTTTAGTACTGTGCTGGGTGCATGAAGAATTGTTCTTTATCTTATCTTATTAAACCACAACATAGTAATTTTTACAATTAAAATAGTGTATTCTTTCATTTTATTCCATAATCACACAATAGGTCCTATTAAATTACATATAACACTTCTAAATAAGGTAAAAAAGGCATCGTATAAATATCGTATCGTTTTTACTTTGGGAACAAATTGAAACAAAACTAAAAAATATTCATACATTCATCATGTTTGCCTGCAAGCATTCATTAAGAGGAAAAATAACAAGAAAAATAAAATAAGAAACATAATGTTTGTTTTGGTTTATTGACTGTATTCCAACGTCACAAAGCCCAGAGTATGATTAACAAAGGTCAAAGCCCTCAAGGTTGTGATTAAAAAGCAGTACTTTAGAGATGCGCCTGCTATTCATAACACTTGAGATACGAACTGTCTGTGCTTTGTTTTAACGGAATAGTTACTTTAACAAATCAAACAAGTGAGTGTTAATTTACTAGTAGGTAGGTATTTTTAAGAACCTTTCGGAACATGTTTGACAATTGTTCAATAGTGATTAATAACAATCTTTCGATTGGTTTGTGCTCACTAATATCGTAGATAACAGTGACCTCGTATCAGGCAAATAAGAGTCGGGGCTAAATCCATTCCAAGTAAAAAATAAAAAAGATATCCTTAAAGTTACAAAAGATACGTGTTTTTATCAGATACCAATGAAAATATACAGCTTTTGTCCTTTGTTTTTACTATCTGCGAAAAGTATATTCAAATGATTGTTTGGCAGACAATAATATATTTGTATTAAATGACAGATATTCGTTAACATTAAAGTCGTAATATTGTTTATCTACACTAATGTTGTAACATTCTACTTATGTTTCCATTACTTGACTTATAATTACTACTGTTATAGCACAGACAACAAAACACTCAATTTAAGTAATTTCACATGATGTTATAATATCCACATCGATATCGTAATAGCTCATTATAACATCGAAAAAGCGTGACCAACCTGATTGCAGGGCCAATCAGGTTGGTCGCGCTGCACTCTCGTTGGTAATTTTAATGGCGGCAAAATCACTGTAACAATACACGTACGCGTGGATTTAATTTAATAAATTATCAATGCATTAGTGAAGATAAAGTAGTGTATGCAACTGCATATAACACGGGTATTATATGACAGTTGCATAAACTACTATTATACTAGTTATTCTATCAATGACTGGAACGAGCCACTATCTATTTTCTAACGCAGCACAAAAACGCAGCATTCGATTGCTGCTTCAACCATATTTCAATTCTCGCGTCACGCATTTAATGGTGTAGGAGAAATATATGTATGGTTGCTACATACTTACATATATTTATATTTTTCCAGAGATATACAGGTTTATCTTTCACTAATACTGCTATTGATCTGAAAAAGAAATTATTTATATGTATTTATATTTGTCATAATGCATTGCGGCGAATGCTTTTTGAAAAAAGCGCGAATGAGATTTCCATTCAAAACTGGCAATAGATATTTTGAAATCTGGGTTATCGTTTTGAAGATTTCGAGTATCTCTGTATATATTATGTAGATGTAGGTATGTGAAGTTGCTAAACTATTAATACATTTTAAACAAATTGTGTGCATACATATTATGTTTGTTTTGCTTTGCATTCGTTTCATTGAATGTTATAACAATTCATCATCAAAATTACCTCGAGAAATTCTATTTTCTGGACCTTATCTGTAACAACGAAAATTTCCATTATTAAAATATATGAATTGAAGATGATAGTGTACGAACTGAGGAACAATTTGAAATTTATTTACTGTAGAGAAACTTGGACCATGACTCAAAGAGATAGAGAACGAATAGAAGCTTTTGAAATGTGGTGCTGGCGGCGGATGGAGAAAATTAGTTGGACAGAAAGAAAGACCAATGAAGAAGTGCTGAGCATGGTCCAAGAACACCGTACAATAATGGCAACTATTGAAAACAGAAGAGGGAAGATGGTTGGCCACCTTATACGACATGACAAATTTATCAAAAACATCATGGAAGGAAAATTGGAAGCCCGAAGAGGAAGAGGAAGGCCGAGAAGGTCATACATGGACCAAATAAAAGAAATGGCGGGTGTCAAGTCGTATAAGGAGGTCAAGGAATTGGCAGAAGACCGGGAAGGATGGCGCATGCTCCACAGACAAGGGCCCAGCCCTTAAATTTATGATGATGATGAAGAGATACTTTTCAGTACCTACCTTATTTGCATAGCATCATTTTTATAAGCTTACAGATTTTTCTTACTCTTGTTATATCTATGTTATATCATACAAAGTACCTGGGTGACCATAAATCTACATTTCTCGCACACATCGAAGTCGGCCAGATATACCTACAATATACATTCAGTAAATTGAATACGCGATCGCGAACGAATTTACGATGGCACCATCTACCGGCTTTTTTTAATTATTTGATCAGCCGCCGCTGATAAATCAACCACTGTAATTGAACTACCAGTTTTTTCTGTTGGCTGTGGCCTCTGTTGGCTGACTACAGTTAGTTGTATGTATATTTGGTACAGGTATAATAATAATAAAATACCTTAATTTGGGGGTTTCTGCTCGTTTTTACATGGAAATATCTTTGAAAGAGAAATGGTCTCTGTGGGCTTGCCACAGTTGTATATTTGGTGCAGTTATAATTATAAAAAATACTTTAATATGAGGGTTTTTGTTCCTTTTTACATGGAAATATCTTTGAAATAGAAAAGTTTGAGGTTAGAATTTCAGTAAACCTAACTAGATATTATTTTCATTTATTACATTTCCCTTTATAAATAGCCATTTTTTTGCAGCGGGAAATCTTTTTAAACACATATAATCATCATCATCAGCCTATTATCGCCCACTGCTGAGCATAGGCCTATCTTCTTGTACGCCATACATAATACATTTTACATATTTAAATGTACCGCTATTGCAACCGAAGCACGAAGTTAGCATACAAGACTTAGCTCTAATAAACCATCTCGAATCTTCCATCTACGCCTGCCTCCTACCCAGATACGCTACCGCCGTGTTATCGAGGTTGGGCCCTGCAGTCCCAATCATGTCCGAGCCATATTTTAAAAAGAGATAGACGCTTGTCGGAATCTACTAGCGAGCGATAGAGAGGCGATAGGCGGACGTTGACATTTTTATGGCCGAGATATCGTATGCGATAAATTAGAATTTGCTACGCCTCTCGGATGAGGTTTGCTGTGCGATATTTAGCTCCGTGTGAAAAGTTTTTGGATTGAAATGTTATTACATGATATTTTTAATTGTTGCCAGCCTTCACTAGTTGAAGAGGCATTATAAGAAGAGCAAATATTATTAGTAGTAAAAAAACGTTAATATAGCTGATTTCCACCGGCAATTTTAGTTAAAATTAACAAGTCATGTCAAACTTATCTACTGCCTATCGAATTATTTTTAATTGTATAAATAATGAGGACCGATAATTTCTATAAATAAGCAACACAGTCATTCATACTTAAAATCTTATTATGTAGTAAGTGGTATTGATGTTTCTTATTACAACTGAATCGTTAGATATGGTATACAAAGTACCAATATATTAAAAAAATCTCTGTTGCATATTCACAATACAGTATTGATATAAAGTGCGTGCGGCGTAATACGTGGTTCCGCAAAAGTCATCACAGTTTCATGCATTTTCATGAACGTCATTCGAATAAATCACTTTTATAATAATTTCAACTTGACATGTTCATAAAAAGCCGGGAACAATTTCCATATATCTCCCTGTTTTTCAATGTAACATGGAACAAGCTTTAAAGTATTTTTATTTTGTATAATAAAATGAAACAAAATACTTCCCATCTCATTCACTTGAAATTTGTTAACTTCATGCGTTGTAATATGTATAAAATCTAAGTTGGATTAGCAACCTCTATCAAATAGTACTAGATAGGTTAGATTTCTTTTGAAAACGTAAATTATGTAGGTAGGTACAGGTATAGTTTTTAGTTATATTAAGAGTAGTAGAAATAAAGGCTTTTTTATTTTTATTTCATACTTTTAGTCCATCGTAAAAGGCTGAGTTTTGACTGGGCTTATAATTTAATATGTAGGTATTCTTATTCATGGAAGCTACCGCATATTAAATACCTATAATTACCTAAATATTTTTGTAAGAATTTTAAGACCATTGTGTCAAAAAATTATAGTGCTGCATAATGCATAAAATAGTTTATTTATTTTGTAATGTTTATGATTTTAATAAATATTTCTCTCTTTCTTTCTTGTAAATATAATAAATATGTATGCATTTTTTTAACGGACAAAATCAGTAATTTATCAAGGCATGTTGCATAGCTGTCTAACACCTTATTGGGTACATAATATTCAAATGGTCTAACCTTAACTACTTCATATGCGCAATATAAATATGGATTTAGACATATGTAGATAAACAGGTTTGTCATTCACCTATGTATGTGTGTGGTATTTTTTAAGTGATTTTTTTTTCGGATATTTTCTTAATAAACTACAAAATTTTGCTCAGAAATATCTGCTTTAGTGATGTTTCATTCTTTGTCGTTTCCTTGGCGTGTCCGTGACAGAGTAGGGTGACAACAAAGCGAGCAATGGCGCGAGAAAATCGTGGCATCGCCCTTGTGATGTTACGGATTTTCTATCAAGAATTGTGGGTATTTTGGGTCGATGAAATTTCTTTAAGCATATCTGAGATTCTATTAAAAAACGTACATGATTTTTAAACTTACTATTTGTTCATCGCGTAAAATATTTTTTTTTCAACTAGTTAATAATTAATTCTATTGCTTTCAGTTGATAAGTAATTTTAGATCTATCCAGCTATTTATAACTTTTTTATCGTTTGTATGACTATAACTCAAACTTTTATTTAATTTTAGTTTCAAAAGCCTTATTTATTTCTGCAATATAATAAAATACAGTTACAGTTTGAATTATTCATAGACTTAAAATCACAATCTCTTTTATCCTACATCTCTAACCACTAAATAAACAAGCCATTTCTGCACCTCCCTACATACTAGGTGTCGCCCCGGCTTGTCTCGACGAGGCACAAAGGAACTAATGGCGCGGAACTATCTCCCTCTCCAACACATTACGTCCCTACTCTAAGTCTTGCGGTATTATTCTGTGCGGTGACTTTATTTACTTAGCATTGTTGAAATTTGAGTTCTCAAATTCTAAAGATATAGCTGTTCATTTACTAGTAATGAATGTATGTGCGTTGCTTATCATATCAATCTATTTGATAGAACACTTGTTGATGAATAAATAGATTCCATTTTGATTGAGTTCGAACCTCGCTTAAAAGTAAAGAATATTTAAATACTTTTCTAATCCACCACACAAATCACAAATATCGAACTAAATTTATTCCGCTTACTATATTGTACAGGAAATAACCACAATTTCGCAATCTCAATTTGTTATTATCAGCAAACAATCGGCATGGGAATAAGCACAATGCAAAATCCAATATCAAGTTTGTATATTTAATATTACATTTAACAATAGCCACAAATTTGTATTCAAAACTAATTTTGATGCACACAATTCCATCAACAATATGGCTATCTGCCATTATACGATAGACACGAGCCACTAATTTCAACATATCCACAATCCCACAAACATTAGCATGTCATCGGATTTTCGAAATAAAATAAATATACGATGACGTTGACATAAATAATTCGTGAAATAAATTATTACTCGCGCTTCGGAAGCGAGCGACGCATTTCCGGTAGGGGAGATACCCTAGTGCGTGCTCCGCCATCTTGAATTCGATATTTGAATGACATTATTGTTATATGGTAATGATTGACGATAAAGTATTTTGACATTCTATTTTGATTTGGTTGTTTTTATTAGTTATTTTATCCTAAATCACCGAGTTGCTGTTATTAAATCTATAATAATAGATTATTGTTTTCATAAATAATAAAAAAAAAATGTTTATGGCAACAGTTTTGTTTTATTTTAATGGGAAAAATTGACCTATGAGTAATAGTGTGAGCCCCTTTTCATTAGTACACGAGCATTAAGCATCCAGTTGAAGCACCTCCTTCCATCCTTTTTAAGCCCTTATCTTGATCTAATTTAATTTTCACTCTTGTTAAGTGCTTTCGTAACGAACGCGTGGGCTCCCACATTATTTAAAATTATGGACAACCTACTGACCAGCGTAAGTTGGCATTCTGTGCCTCGCTGGCTCGTAACGTTTTGTTTCATCTGAGCGTTACACAATGTAAGCGTGGGGTTCATTGCAAACTGGTGATGTTGTAAATAAATAAATGAAGTACCGGGGTGTTGATTAAATTAAAGAGAAGAATTTATGTTTCGTACCAATTTAGCAACGATGTGAAATGGCGACCGTATAGGGGCACTGTTGATGTGTTTAACTGATAGTTACAAACAATATAGCACCGTGGTGTGGTACAGTGATAATATGGAGTGTTTTTGGGGGAATGTTTTATAAAAAAACAACGTTTTGTTCACTAATTCAAATAAATTAGGTACTATAATAAGCGTGGAATATGCTTTAGCTGTGTATTTGTCGTTAGCTAGTATTATCGTGCATTAATATTCACAGTTTACCAGTAGGTAAAGCCTTAAACCTATAATTTTATCCTGAAATGTATCATGCAGCCGTCCCATAAAGTCTGAAACTATTTTTTTCAAATTATTTTTGTTTTATGACAACACTAACATGACATCATTTCAACTATCAAGTCATTCAAATTGAGTAACTTGACAGCTCTTAAAAAAACTTAGTCCACTGCTCCGTAAACTTTATCATCAGTGATGGCTAAAAGTGGGCATTTTACAATATAAACTGAAAAGTATTCCTTTTTTCCCAAATAAAACCTAAAACCGCCTCTAATGTTTACAAAAATTTGCAGTGCGATTGTTGTTGACTTTATCATGTTTGAGCAATGCAATTGGATAGAAATATCTTGAAACAGGTATGTAATTATACTGTTCTCTTTAGTTTAATATAATCGGTTCCGGTAACAGTGCGTTTGTTTAGTTACATAAACAAAGAAGAATAGGTAATTGTTATCTATATAGCACAACGAGACGGATATTTATAAAATCAAAATCAATCAATCGTATTAACAGGTTATCTGTAAAATATAAGCCCTCTTATATATAATATATTGTGTTTTTACAATCGCGACTAATAAAATCTGAATTTTAAAATTTAAATACTGGTGTCTCCATCTGTGTAATGTAGTTGGAACTACGAAGCGATGGAGGCTTCCACGCAATCAAATTGATTTTACACACGAACCTTTGTGCCTTTGTGGCGCTTTTGGGGGCTTTGTTTGATTGTCATTATAATGGTTAAAAAAGTTATAAAAACAATTTTGCATGAGTTAATGCCATATTATCGTATTTGTTAACAAAAAAATACAAACATAAGTAGTATGAGATTTTTCATTTATTTTAACAGAGAAACAGCATTTGAAAAGTAACAGAGAAAACTTCTTAGGTTATGAGAGTGCAAAATTCTGGTGAAAAGAGGTGAGATGTTTTTTTATTATTGCATATGAATAATGTCAATGATTGTGATGGTACGCCTGTGACTGTCAAAGCTACTACTAGAATCTAGAATATTATGCACGGTGAAATCTTCAAAACAGTGTCATCTTCTCATCAAATGAGAGTGGCCAACTCTGGTGTCGAGTTTATCAAGCCGTATTAAGGGCCTCTGACATGGCTTAACGACTGCCGTACTAGACAAACAGTCGGTACCTACAATTTTACGTGTCATCCAACCCACGGCAATGCCCAAAATTGAATGCCACTTTTCGGTCACCCATCCAAGTACTAACCGCGTCGACCTTTGCTTAACATTGGTAATCGCATGCGATTGCCTCCGCTAGCGAGCTACGGGCGTTACAGTAACAGTGTCATGAATTAATTAAACAATAAACTGCCTGCAAAAAGAGGGTTCATTAATCTTCTAGTCCAAATAAACACTTCAGCAAATACAGACCTTTATAAATCTCCTTATCGCCGACAAAATAGACGTCTGACTGTCCACCCTCGTGCCCGAAAAGTGGTCGATTTGATAAGCTTCTAATGCCCCTATAGCCCCTTTTTAGCCCCTTTGGCCCCCTAGGTCAGGTCGTGAACAGTTCCGGAGATAAGTCTCGATTTAATACGTTAAAAGGTGCCCCTAATACGGCCGGCCGCATTCGTTATGAGGTTGGACTTGATGGTGTATTTTTGCTTGTTGTTAGCTAGGTTTGAGTAGGAGGTTGAGTAGGAAGCAGTTTAAAAAATCTGTAGCAGAAGCTAGGTACTCAAAATACTTGTTTTGTTTTTATTGCCCATAGATATCATAAACCCTTGAGTCATCACATTCCAGTAGGTAACAATGAACAGATAACTTATATTGAATATAGTAAACTAATAAATAAACCGAAAACAAACTATTAACCACCCTCTAACTGTATTTTAACAGTCCATAACGATAATTTTACCGTGTATTACGACTAAATAATATTGTGCCGATAAACACTCATATAAAATATATTACATGAAATTTATAGCAACAATAAATGAAATATTATTGGCCATAAATGAGCTTTATCCGCCTTAAGTGTAAATATAAATTAGGGTTATATTTTTGGCAGCTAATTTTAACACATAAAAGAAGAGTTAAATTAACATGTTAGCATTATAAAACTCCAATCAAATCATATTTAGGATGACTTCAATAATTGTTTGTATGATCTTCGAAGATGTTTATGAATTTATGCCAGTTTATTTTCGCGCGGGTTTGCTTCTTTATTTTTAAACACGAATTATTGGCACAAATTGCACATTAACGTTATTTTATGCGCATATTTATCAGCAATTTAGATTGTTAAATAATTTACAAACATCGTCACGGTATGCTAATGTTATATAAATTTATGAACACCGTAACTACTTATAAAAAGCTTTGGTATTCGCAGCGGTTAAGTAGGTAATTTAAACGTTTATTATATTTAATTAGGTCCTGCTAGGCAAGTAAATACAATTTTAGTATTTATTATAATTCTCACCAAAACTTTGAAAAAATATTCTTTGTAGACCCGTTAACCGCAGCATATAAACGCGGCTTGTTAACTGCCTTTGTTAATAAATGGAAACTAATTATAATGTTTAAAAAAAGTTGATACAAACTATAGTCGTATATAAAAATTATAACATCTTTATGTAGCACCCAAAATGTTCTAACTTCTCAATGACGCAAGTATGAGTTTCATCGTATTATTCATTCCATGATCTGGATGCCATTTAGTCAAAATTATACTTTATGAATAATTTAATAACAAAAATGTCTAATTAGGAATATATTTCCTCAGTGCTAGGTAACATAATAATGAATATAAATTCAATCTATGTTAAAATAAAGCCGAAATGTGTATTATTATGAAATATTTAGCCACTAACTTAAATTCATAACTCAATTAGCTACAACAATGAACGAGGTTCGTTAAATATGAAAATTTAAAAGTAGGTACCTACTGTTAATTTGATACTTATGTAGATAAAATTGTACTGTAATATATTTTCATAAATTAGGAGAGATTAATTGAGATAAGTTAATTTAGGAACTATGCGTTTGGAGTGGTGTTGCTGTAGTCTTTCTTTTGATATTCCTACTTAACAAATGTATTAATCTTATTTACTCAGAAATACACTTTGTTTATTTGTTTACTTATACGTACAGTACATAAGTACTTACTGGCTAACTAAGTTTTTGAAAAACTATTACTATTATACCTATACGTTTGTTGTGTTATTACATTTCACCATCGTACGAGTAGGGGTTCGGCAAGGAGGCACCGTTATACAGGAACCTCAAGTTCCAAAGACTCGCACCAAGCGGTTTGCTTCGACTTTCATCGTGCGAACAGCCAAACTGTGGAACTCCTTGCCCGAATCTCTATTCCCCTTGAACTATAATTTGTCGGTCTTCAAGTCGAGAGTAAACCGGTTTCTTCTAGGCAAGCGCGCTAGATCGTAGATTACAACGTTGCTAACATCAGGCAAGTTGTAGTCAAGCGTGAGTCTATCTAATGTAAAAAAAGGTGTAGTAGTATATAAGCATTATACATACGTAATTAATTAATCCACTGCGCAGTTAATGTTATCGTTAAATTTTCATTGAAAAAAATTACACAAGTAAATTTCCCATCATGTGAATCGAATTTTTAAAATAAACTCATTCTCGCGGCATATGTATAGAACTTAATCAACCTTTACGAGCTGCAATATCTTTATGGGTCAAGTGACCCGTTAACCAGTAGCTTTTAATGATAAATTAATCGACAACTTTGGAACCTTGCGTTTTTAACTTGTAAATTGAGAAATTCTGAGTAATATTGTGTATTAACGGGTAGCCTGCAATGAGATATTTAACAAAATTTAAGTAATATTGATTTGTTACCAGACTTGAATGTATGGTCTCTTCTATTTCATACACCACAGAGTTGCTTGTGAGATGTCGCTTCATGCGCTTTGTTGTGAAATGGAAATGAGAAAGAACCAAGGATATCGAAATGGTCACTTTTACATATTTATCGTAAATGTTTTCGTCAATCCTAGTAAGATACAGTGATAACTTACAAAAACACAAAAACAAAGGATACAAGCAATCTTTATTCCATGATATTAAGCATCCTGGTAGACTCTTAGACTGGTTTTAAAAATGTGGAGGCCATTTCCAGGAGCTAATGCTAATAATTTTTATGCGTCAACCAGTGTCGAGTTAGCGATCAAAATGATTGCAAAATGGTTAACCAGTTACTCACTATCCACCGAGTTTGCACTATTTAATGTTTTTATATGCTTACTAAGTATGTATTTAAAAAAAACCTTTCTGTAAAGCGAACCCCACATTTTACTCACGTATTTTTTAGATTTTATTAAAAACATGTTTAATTTTCATTTCAGTATGGCGGTCCCCGTTACTTGAAATGGGAGAGCGCTAAAAGTAAGTTTTGCTTTTTATTGATATCAAGTTTTGAATTTCCGTAATTTAACAGACTCCCGTGAGAAAACTCTCAAAGCTTTTAAGCCAAATTAATGTGAGACGAAGCCACAAATAACGGCTTAATAAAGTGCTTTCTTTAATTAAAATGTTTCAATTTACATGAGAATCAAATACTTATCGATTGAATATAAAAACGCATTAGTTGTTTGGTCAATTCGCCGTTGAAAAGTTGCGTAAAAGGTTTCAATTTTTAATAACCATATATAAAAATTAAGGTCGTAAAATTTAATGTCGCATATATGGCACGAAATAATTATTTGGCTGTATAAACCGACCGCCCGCACCATTTATGGTCGCGACAGCGTATTTTAATTAGCAATACATGAAAATGCTTTGAAACTCCGAGGTTTACAGTGCGAGGGGTTTGTTGGCAAAATTATAATCGCAGTAACACACTCTTGTGTGCACAGCCTTAGTTACGAATTACGTACATGTGTGCCGGGCTCAGTATGGTGTTGGTAAATTTAAATTGGTGATTTGATATTTGAGTTGAGAACTGATTCAGAGAGTTACTTTTGATAATAATATTCAATTTTTCGTTGCACAGCTAAACATTATGCAATGGATTTTAAATGAGTTGAAGGCGATGCAAAATATATAATCCTGATTTTGTTAACCACATGAATAAACAATATTTTGATGAAATTCAATAAACAGACCACACGTTGAGAGGTTGAGCATATAATAATAATTTTAACAGCGATTTGTGAAAATGTTATACCTATTTATATGCAAGACATGAAAATCGTAGACCGAAATATGAATATTCAAGGTGAGGACATAATTTAAACATGATACTTTAAAACTTGTTTTTAATGTATTTATTTTTAATTATTTTTGTGTAATATTGTTATTTTGCGTATGCTAACTACACGGTTCTCGTTCTTAATTAGGAATTAAAAGTTAAAAAGCTTGTTCGTGTAGTGACGAAAGTTCTAGTTGCTGCTGCACTTTGAGGCTGCAAATGTTGCTTATTATGTTCATGGCGTTTGTCAGAATACTTAGTGCTATGACCGAGATGAAGTGTCAAGTAGAATGGTGTAATTTACTCAGCAGTACTTTGCTTTAAGTTTATTGTGTGTAAAAAAATATTTGTGACTGCGAATGAATTAATTGTGCCACGAAAAAAATAATTAAACTGTGTTAATTTCTTTTTAAAGAAGTTCCCGATGTTTAATTCAGTAATGATGCAATCATCGCATGAGCTTTCGTTGCTTAGGTAATTTAAAGCAGAGATGGTTAATTAATTTTATTCATGATTTAAATAATCTTCTTGTTCTTTTGTAACGCCCGGGCCTATCATCTCTTTTCAAATTGGCAAACTTATAATTTTCAGAGTGTAGTTACAGCATTTAATTCGGGATCTCAACACTTATAATTAGGAGCACGAAAACTAATAAAAGCTAACTCGAAAGTCATGCCGAAGCCGCATTCATAAGGAAAACTTCGCAGATTAAAATTCCTTTAACGAGTGCGAACCATCCACTTTAATAAATACAGGACCCCCTTAATTTCCCTCCGAGAGATTTAAACGGAATAAATTCTGGAGGCTGAAAAGAAACTCTTAAAAGAAGAGCTTGTACATTTTTATGGCCTTCTCTCTCGCCCTTCGGCGTCAACTTGTCTCTCCTTTAAATTAAATTTTCACTCCTAATTTGAAAGTATAATGTCATTTCACTAGAATTCCGTTATTAAAACTTTTAAATCATTCGGAAGTTTCTCTCTTCGAGGGTGGCCGCTCGTGATTTTTTAATCAAAATGGGATCATTTCTAGTGATTTTTTACGAGTGCGCCGTTTGGCGGTATCAAACTGTCATTAGGCAGTTGCGTATCCAATATTGCTTTACTTTGAGAACTGTCCGGATTTTATGGAATATTTAATTTGAGACTCCCGTCTTGGTGCAATTTTTATGGCTTGAAGGCGCCTAAGTTAGGATATATTGTTTTATTAAAAAAGTGTCGTGTCCGCAAAGGTATCAGAAATCTGCGCGACGCTTTTATTATAAGTGGGGATTAAAAAAGCCGACGGTGAATGTGGTAGCAGTTAAACCTTTTGTTTTTAAAAACAATCGCATGCCAAACTCCAACGTAGTACTACAAAACAATTGACATCTAAAAAAACACCGATAGCTCAGACAATTTACCAATAGCATAGGTCATCTGTTGACCATCCTTCACTTGTTTCAGTCCAATCCATTCAAACACAGAAGGGGTACGCTCGTCACCGCTTGACAGTTGTAAACCGTCTCGTCATGTCACAAAATGGTCAATAAAATTCGTCTGGAGTCCTTGACACACAGACACAGTGCCGACGGTTCTTTTATAGTCCATAAACATTTTACTAGCTCGACCTTGAGTAGGGTCTGCAATGAGGTCGTTGCACTCGCGTTTATCGCTGTTTCGGAGCGTGGAGCAGTTATGATGACAGGGAACACGTGGTCGAGCTTCAGGATTGGCTTTTGAGTGCTGTTTAGAAAATATAAGGGACTTTTTGGGTTATTTTACAATATTTTTGCCGTGGTACAACTTATGCAATGCAATAGCTATTTCTGTTGTACACCACGTCCTTTATAATCATTTATCTATTCCTCTCCATCCAATGGTTGCCTGGAAGAGATTGCTTTTAACAATAAGGCCGCCACTTGTGGCACTAGAGTAGTTTATGCAAGTATTTTTTATTAATTTTGTTTATATATTATGTGTGTGACAATAAAGAATTATCTATCTATATAGCTTGAATTTGAATCTAACTTATTTGTGTTTTTTCTTCAATTACTCCGTAGGTAACTTACTAATTTTTGGTAACGTATTCTATTTATAAATTTTTGTAATGCACTTAATTCATTGGTTTTATTTTAAGAGATAAGACTGTCCCATGCAGCATTAAGCTTTCTTTACTGAATATAACATTTTTTTAACGATTATAAACAACTATTTACCTACTAGTCGGTCATGCAATATATAGAATGGTTTCGTTTATGCTATTACTTGGTAGATATGCTTAACATTTTTAAGAATAGGTACCTATAATTTGTTATCTAAACTGTCAATTTGTCCATTTTTGATTGGTAATAATTCGCAAGTAAAAGACTTTGTCACTGCAAACTCTTACCTGCACTTGCGACATTGCAAAACTCTGTTAAAAATGGCAACCCCTTTGAGTAACTTAACCGTTATCTTGCAAATACCTGTTTTAGCAAAAAATCTTACAATACATTGGTCCAAAACAATACACATAATAGTATTGACGCAATTCCTGAGTGCTTTCTTCGAAACTTTCAAAGGCGTTGCGTCAAAATAACGGGCCTTTGGAAACAAAAGTTATTTTTTCGGAAACGTTCTTTCTTTATTTCGACAATGGAAGGGTTGTTTTTCTTTCTAAAGCCAATAAAGGGTTTGAGGGCCCGGGTTGTTACCCTTTTGTCTATTATTCTTTTTGGGCAATTTATTGCACCGTGTTCCGTTGTTTTGCATGACTTTTTGTGTAAAGAAATTGGCATTGTTTGACCGTAAAAGTTAAAAAAACTTTATTTCTTTAGTTAGTTTTCGTGAAATTTTAGTGGGAGTTTGGTTACACTTAGTACAATTCTTGTAGTGTGAGTGGCAGTGCCTGTATGGTTCAGTGAATTTTGTGTTGTTTTTAGAACTGTTTTCGTAGTGTGATAGTGTCGGTTTCTATTATATTTTTGTATCATATAATGAGCGGTAAGTCTAGTTGGTCTCATATCTTACATTATAAAAATAATGTAGGTTTCAATACCTATATGTACGTAAACATTCTTTTCTTCTAAAAGCTCTTCATCAAAACTTTTTAAAATCTATGCATAAAAAATTATGTCCACCTGCCTTTCTCCCAATTTACTTGCATCATCTAAATCCGCCTAACTTATCCCAAAATAACGCCCATAAAAATCCATCACCAACCAAAACCGAAGCAAAACAAAAATGAAAACGCGGAACAATATCATCACATCTAAATTTAAAAAGCAATCTCGCACTGGGATCGGATCTCGTCCCAACATTCTTTACTTTATCCGACTTATCCTGTACGGCATAAATCCGGTCGACCCATATAACTCTCTGCACCCATTAAAAAGATAAACAACTTAATATAGGCATAATAATAAACAACGAAGCCGTACCGTCTTAGTTACCCGCTCTCATAATTTTATTTATTCACGAAACCGTAAATATCTTTAGGAATAATTCGGAAGGCTCTTCGCGGGGATTAAGGAGGGAGGTTTCCCAGAAAATTATATTCGACTATAACAGTATCCATGTATCACCTGGTGAAGCTTAATGTTCCTTTTGGCAATCTCGAGGGCGTAGCGAGGAGGCGAGCGAAAATTACTTTTTCAAAGTATTTACATGTAAATAGAGTTGCTTTCGACTTGTGTGGTATCTGTAGCTTGGACGGAGTTTCAACAGTGGACTTTGGAAACTTATTGTGGTTGTTGCGGGTTTGGAGTGTGATGCTCGTGATCTTATGTGGTGCTGTGTCACTTAATTACTAAGCTGTTTCAAACATTATATATTAATAAAATATTATTCTAATTTAAAAAATCATTATTTTGTCATCTTCTAGAACCTCCATGCTCACTAGTGTACATATATCTTAATTATAACGCTTCAATTATCTATTTAGCTGGTCATAATTTCTTGCACTAAATTACGATGATGATGAAGTCATTCAATGCAAATCCTTTGAAATTACCCTAACAGTTATGAGCATTAATTACATCAAACACTCATCCCATAGCCCACCCTCTTACGTATTCATACCTCAAAACCACCAAATCTGCAATTCGCAAACTCTTTAAGGTGATATCGCTTAAAAAGCACGCCTTATCCATAAAGCCTGTATAATTATCATCCATTCTACTTATAAAGTTTCGTAACGGCCTATACGTCGCCTGGGCCGCGTACTTTTGGGGGGTCTGCTTCCCCTTAGGGAGAAAGCACACCCGTCTTATAATGGCCGGGTAAAGAAAAACGAGTGCACGGCTTGGAATAGAAAACGCTTCTTTGGAAATAGCTTCGGTGGAAAGCTGCCGATTTATGCTCGCTACGGGATCCGCTCGGAAAATATCCAAGAGCGGATTTTTAATGGCGTCGTTGTTTCTGTTTTAAACGCGGAGTGCGAATGGAATACTCAATTTGGAGATGTCGTAGCTAGGTATGTTGTGCGGTGGCTTGTTTTACCTATAATGTCTGTTTGTGCTGTCTGTAATAATAAGAGCTTTAACTGTCTTCAATATAAAAGAGTCTTGTTACTAAAATTTCCATTTTATTATCATCTAACGCTGTTTTTTATCTCTATAATTAACAGGCCTAGATTTTTTTAAGTAGTCAGTTACCATGTTTTCCAATATTCACTCAATTTTTTTATTTACTTATTTCCGTTTGCTGAATCTCACCACACACACAAACTTATTTCCCACACAATCTTTTAAAAACCCTTCACAAACACCGCCACAAAACGCGCGGCAGCGACAGCGCGTTTCCAACAATTTCTCATTAACATAAAGCAAGCTAAACACAACATGAGCTCGAATAAACGCCTATCTCGCGCCTCCACGCGAGCTGCGTTTTTACTGCGCATTACAACGTGATATTAGCACAGTATTTCACTTATAATTCGCAGCTAGCAGCGAGCGGGTGTGCGATTATTTGTTATAGTGTGCCGTGACCTTTAGGCCTGGGCTTTGGAAGGCGGTTATGAAAGAAAAATGGTTAAGAAAGATTTGTTTTTAGCCGTTGACGGAAAAAAAGATGGTCAAATTGCGATATTGTTTCTCCAATTGAAAAGTATCTATTGAAATAAGATGTAGTCTAGTTCAGAAGACATACTTTGTAGAAAGCATTTATTTGCACAACTACTTATATAGGTATTCATTTAGCGCTAAGTACCTACCTAAAAACCTAAATAAAGTAACTGCACATACATATAATGGGCCCGAAATTTCTATATAAACCCTTAATAAACTTTGAAATGTTGATATTAATTAGATTTGAAGAAGAAAATCGTTTTTCTTTGACTTCTTTAAAAATTTGAATAAACAACAACTTATTTATTCCTCCAACACCAAAATCGATACTGTCATCTTTTATCTCCGGAAGAATATAAAAATGTCTAAAATAATGGACTTATAACATACCAGCTTAGGCCCAAGCGAAATATATTAGTAGGCGAGTAACACATCGTCCCGGTACCGTAATGAACATGGCTCCCTCTGGAGGTGCCATTAATCAACCCCCCTCCCCCCTCAAAAAATCCCCCTCTGCCTCCCCTAGACTGTTACCAATTCATCACTAAACTCCGCCCTTGACAACTCTATATGAGACTACCCCGTCCCAAAAGTCCCTAACCACGACCCTATACTAACTACGCCTAAAAACGAACACAGACTTACGGACCACTTGTGTCCTTTAAATCGGTGTACTGGTTTTGTTGAGGGTGCTTGGAATTATGTCCACGGACTTTTGGGACGGTGAGTGTATTTTCTTGTAATGCCGACTCAGTTGTATGGCGGCCATTACAAATAAATTCGAGCTTACCTTTATTTTTTTAAAGCGGATCGAATATTGTTGCTTTGTTTTCACCACTATTTTTCTGTCTATTTCTTAGAAATATTATGTTTTACTTATATGTATTACAAGACATGTTGATTTATTTTTGGGGCTAAACTCATAGAAGGCACAGGTGTTAGTCAATTTTCCAAAATTTTGTGTGAAAGTGGTGATAGCAAAATAATAGGTATCAATCGGTAAGATAAAAAAAGACTTAATCGTATATCCGTAAATGAATAACTTCTTTGTGTTTTTGATACACATATAATTATGTAAGTATATATTATGTTGTAAGATATTAGTTTCTGTTTAGTTAAAAGCCCCTAAATTTCAATTGAATATAAAAAAAGATATTATTCTCTTTGATTGTGAATTAATATATACCTACATATGAAGATATACATATTATGTATAAACTCAAATTTAACAGAATTCATTCACTTTGGCCTTTGATAAAGATTTAAACTTTAAAAATTATTATTTTAAGATTTTATATCTACTGTTCAGATTGTCATAAATTTTAACAATCCCTAACTCTGTTGTATCGTTATCTATATAGGTATCTATCTACCTAGGTACCAGGACAACATGAGTATATAACAGGCGCTTAATTGCTCGCCACATTAAACGCACATAAATTAGTATTCATTGCGGGCCACTGAGCTTGCTCCTGGTACAATATAATTCATGTACATAAATTATGTACTGAGTTACGAGAACAGGATATAATATACATAATTTAAACTTATTAAATATGGTAGACGGGAATTAATCTGATGTTTTGGGCTTTTATACTCGTACTCTCAGATATTGTAGAAGTAGGTAAAAAATATGTAAAAGTAAGCATGTCATTCGGCAGCTAAAATGCGTGTATAAATTTACAAAAAATATATTAAAGTTAGGAATGATTGTTATTGATATACCTACCTAGTATGATATTATGGTAAGTCTTAGAAATTCGTTAAATTATGACTAAAAATGAGACAGTTAACTTAAAAATAAAGTCACCAAATTCAAATGAAATTCTCATATTTGTTTAATGAGGTAATTAAATAATTAATAAAATAGATGAATATTCCGGGACATTACACACAGCGCCATCTAGCCCCACACCGTAAATAACTATTTTAATTTGTTTATATCAAAAAACAGCAACATAAAAGAGCATAAAAATAAATAAATGCGCTAGTAATTCCGATTGGGTTTCATATGTATGTACCTACATGTGCCGACGGCAGATCGGCAAAGGTCTGAACGGATATTTGTAACATCTTTATAGAAGTTGACTAAATATACAAGTTATTGTCTAGCTACAAAGTATTTTCGTGATTTTTGTTTTAACTTAATAATGAAGTAGAAATAATGAATTAAATATTACACACAAGCTTCACATGAAATAGAAGTAAGTACCTATTATTGATTTAAAAGGTTTTACTTTCTAAATAAAAAATATTTTTCGATATGAAAGTGCTTAATACACCAGTAATTCTACATGCTACAAAATTACATATGTACATTAGCTACTTTTAGTTCAGTCTCAGATAAACGTGATAAAACTGTGAAGCGCCACAATTCTTAAAGAAAATTAGGTACTGAACCAACAACCGCTGAATGAATTTGCAAACAAAACATTATTATCGTTCAATCCATAAAACACTTAACAAATAGCTTCATTAGAGTTCACCTGTTTACATCAATAAAATACTCGAAATTATTGTAATTAGCTCAGCCATCGTATAAAAATTAGGAATTATTACTTTTCACTCTTTTGTTCTGTTATTTTGAAACAAATAGCCGTTTGATTGGATATTAATTGGTTGTTTAAGCTTTGTTACAAAAACATGCCTAAAATTATGTGTTTTAGTTGCAAGTAGTAATTCTAGATTTATTGTTTTTAGTCAACTGTTTCAGAGCTGGCAGGTACTGTGTAAGTCATCGGCTGAATTTTTATTTACACTAATTTCAAGTTAGTACTGATAGCAAATTGAACGTAAAGAAGCTATTCATTTAGTCTAAAAATCTTCAGAAACGCGCAAACATATACCTAAATCTAAATTATAATTCTGTTTTGGGCCATCGAGATACAGGCCTGGCCTAGTTGGGGCCCGTTGGAAGCGCACATAATCTTGTTCTGTATATATAATAATGTATTGATCTAATTATATAAATGTGCTACCATGCATAAATGTACTGTAAATAAATTTATATTTGATTTGATTTATTTGATTTTGATTTGTTGATATTCTTAGTCAAATTAACATTACTGAGGATCATAGCAGAATTTCTCGTTGTCAAGGGCTCACAGATTCTTCTTTGATTAAATGTGCGAAAAATATACTTATTTGTATAAGAAAAACTTCATAAGCTGTATTCTTCCAACTTGATGAATAAAGTCAACTGATTTTCAACAGTTGAAGAATCGGTTTGAAAAGGAAATCAAGTAAAAATGGTGCAGTTAGGCCGCCTACGCGAACAAAATGTTCGGAAATAAAATGCTACATTAAGAATCGTTTCCAAAACACTTCCAGTAATGAGTCCGATCGTAAGTTCAACCGGTAAATTACGTAAATGCTATCTAGCGATTGTTTGGTTTAAGTTACAAGCGATAAAATATTATAATTTAAAGATTTGGCTGATTACAAAAAGAGAAGGGCAGCTTGAAATGACCAGCGCTGACTGTTCGCAGTCAGCACATGCTGAGTTGAGGCCGGCTTGTGACAGGAAATTGTGTATGTGTAAAATGTGTTTGTCTTACTTTCTTGAATGTGTTCGTATGTAATTTCTTGTCACAAAATAAATAATTTACAATTTTCAAAAAAAATACCTTATATTTAAAATAACTTGCATTTTATATACATATATAATTCTTGTGCTTATACACATTTTTTTCTTTGTGTTCTATGCTTTAATTTGAATACTTTGCTTCCTTGTAATCTAAATATCAAACGCATTTTGATGTGACTTCCTTGTGTTAGCTAAGTTTAGTTAGAAATAGTTAGAAGAAAAAATGCGTAGGCCAAATAAAATTATGAACAATAAAATTGTTAAAACTTTATCCCAAAATGACTCTTTTCAACCCTTCTAGCATTTCTCTCGCTCCCGTTCGAAATATAGGCCGATTCGCAACAACAGCACCATAGCTAGAGTAGTTTATTCGCAATAAAGAAAGTGGAATCCCGGGTTTCGGTCCAATTACCGGGATATACGCGGCAATCCCGGTGACGTGTTACCCCGTGCCGGGATACGGGCTCAGAGTACATAATACAGCAGAGAGATAACTTTATTTAAAATCTGACGCTAGAGTTGGTCACTCTCATACGAATTTACTTATTTTTGCTTTCATAGTTGACGGTGAAGCTAACGTACTCTAATAATTACTTACTACCCAAAAATAATTTCAGAATGGGAATACGCAACATTTTTCTATCAATATAACCAATATTATAATATTTTTTTTTACGTTTCAGGACCAGAAAAGTTAATGTCAGCTTACCCGTGCCGTTGACGATTATGTATGTATACTACGCGAGTTTTTGAGATCTCAATCAAAGCAGCTGAAACCATGTCACTACTTTATAGAGGTGAGTCCAGAGCCAAATATTGAGACGACTACTAGTGCAGTGAGATTTCTTTCATCATAATAAATACAACCTCTCACCGCAAACGCATAAACCGTTTCCGTTCCGTCGCGGGTAAAAATAAAAGTATTATTTTTTGTAGAATATTGGATACAAAATGTAGAATAAAAATGAAGGTGTGTACAGAGGTTTTAATACACCCCTATAAAATTTCTCAGCGTAATACTCTCTTTTGCCTCATTTCTTTGAACTGAACGGATCGCAAGCCACTGATACTTGCATATATATCTCTGCGCTTCTCTACTCCTTGGCACCAGGATACCGGGCCAGCAATTATACATATTGCAGCCTACCCGCGATTGTAATAAATATCGGGAAACGACTAAACTATCGTTTGTTTTTGTTTGTGGATACTACGTGTGAGCGCTCACTAAATTGGGTTAGGTTTTATTTGTTAGAGCAATTTGTTTTAAAAAATGTTTCTATTGTTTTAGGAACGAGGGTAGAAGAGCACACAAAGCATGGTCAAAGTTATAACGCAACAAACAGAAAATGCTGGATGAATATGAGTTTGTTCAAAACCAACATACAGCAGTACGTTGGAAGCTTTGAATATCTATGTTGGAAGGTAATGTTTTATTTATTTATTTATTTAGGTACAGACACAAAAACAACTTACAAACTAAAACTTAAAATGAAATAGAAACTTGATCTTATATGTGAAACAATTTTATTTTTGTAAATCCAACTATTGTGTACAACTTTCTTTACAATATAATATTATACTTAAGTTTATAGAGAACGTCATTATTATAACCGGTAATATTACATTTAATTAGTAGATTTTTTAATTTAGTTAAGTTGAGATGAAATATATCTAGTTTAGTACTTTTGTGTGTATTATAGTACGTTTAGAATTAAATATTAGCACAAATACAAACCTAAGCACAAAATTTTACATAATTATATAGTTTCTAAGGAATATATATCCAAACTATATTTACATAAGAAAAAAAATATAAAATGTATTTCAGATGATAGAAAGAATACTATCTACGTCACATAGTTCGAGTAAACCAAATGAAAATCAATCGCACCCTCAACGTCGTCGCGGCAGTTTCGATCGTCGTTTGCTTCCAACGCGATTGCCCCAAAATGTTGGGGTCTGATTCTTACGTTGCTGGGAGTTCTTGGAACCCTTCTGTAGGAAAAATACAGTTGGTAGATTGTAATAAGTTTTACGCAATATAAGTCAGTCCTTATTTTATTCCCTAATAATGAGTAAATTTAAGAATTTGGGAGCTATTGTTTCAGTAAATCATAAAAATATTATTCAAACAAAATTCATATGCGCCTTTTCTTTTCATTTTTTATTCGGAAATTTCGTCGATCAATCAATTTCTAATTCGGTGATAACTTCACATAAAATATCTTCTAATATTGTAGTAGGGCAATGGATACGTTATTAATAAGATATATTTTTTTATTAAATTGTACAAAAGTCGTCCGCATGGCGGAGGCCTTTGGTAGGTTATTATTAAGATATTGTCACAAAGTAACTTTTTTGTCAGTTCTGGACATAAAACTTACGTGAAAAATGCTGATCTCGTATATTATTCACGGAAAAGTGAACCGTGAAAGCGCTTTCCACGCAGCGGGGTCTCCCAGGCCCTTACTACTCCCTTGGGAGAAATACAGTAGTTTTTCCAAGCATATCTTATTGCCCTTTTGTTGATACCCCAGGCTGTTAGTTTCATCGCCACGCCGGGGTCTGCGAGACCCAGTCTCGTGTCTTGGAGACGTTGGCAGAGAATTATGTCAGGAACAGAATATTATCATTATTTTATGCGTCAGTGGAGGTCAGCGCACTTAAATGTATTTTTTTTAATAAAAAAAATATTCACTCTTTCTTGGCCACATTTCGCTTGCTAATAGTGTAACGATGTTTTTGTAGAGCAGTGATTAAATTATTTTTATTTTATTCTCTTTTTAATTCTACCACAATTAAATAGATGTCTCCGAAAGAACCAATTTTGATAAAAAATGGTATGGAAATAAATGAGATTCTAGTTTGAATATACCTAGTTTTTATTTAAAACTAACTTCAAAGCATCCTTTATGTTTAAAGTATTAGCAATAATATTATGTAAAAAGCATATTATTATCTATTTATACTTTTGAACGGGTTATCTACTTGTATCATTAATATTAGCAATTACATTATGTGCAAATAGCATTAAACATTTCACCGACTAATCCAAGTAACAATACAATCTAGCCAATTACCGAGTCTCCTACCATCTGAGTCCAAGATCGCTAAAGGATTAAAACATGCAAATCAAACAAGCAGCCATTCCGAGGGACGTTCTCCCTCCAACGACCCTTGCCTTATTTATTCATCCGACGCGGAAAAATGTTGTTTTGTTTACTCCCCTCGATCTGACTGCCAGAAACAAACTCTCAGAGTCTGTTTGTTTGTGACTTTGATATTGTAATAGGTTATCACATTCTCAAACTGTACTATGATACTGATGTTGTAGAAATTAAAATTGGTGTATGTGTGTTTTAATAAAAAAATGATTATGAATTATGTTTTAAATGTCTTACGTTAGAGTGTAATATTTTGTTTTTCTGTGTTTCAGCTTATACTTATCATGCTGACATCACTGCAACGCTGTACCACCGGCCTTACATGAAATGAATTGGAACAATTTTTTAAGTAGGTAAGTTTTTATTAACTAACGTAATGGCTACTTTATTGTACATCTATAATCCAGCGATCGTCAAAGCGAGAGTGAATCGGTTCTTATCGGGTAAGCACACTCCATCTTAGGCCGTAGCTTTGCTTGCTATCAGGTAAACTATGGCCAAGTGCAAACCCGTTCAAGTTAAAAAAAAGACATCTAAGCATATTTCATGAGTATCAACACTGTTGCTGTGTATAGTTATGTAAAACTCATTGAGTTATTAAGTTCATGTTATTAATTGAATGCCTAAATTTATTTATAGTAGGTATTAAAGTTAAATCATACAATAGTTTATATACAAGTTTGTATCTATATCTCAGCCAGTATTTATCTACACAGTTAGTTTGCTTGTTTTGCAAGTTACATTCCAGCTAAAGTAATACCAACTGCCTCGAGAAAGATGTTTCTAATTTATTAATGTTATCCGCGAGGCAGATAAAAGTTCTTTGAATTGTGGAGTATTTTAGCTCTCTTTTGTTTTCTTAATTTTTCATACGTTTGTGGAACAAGGCTTTAATTTTGTTTTATTTGAGTTATATTTTCTATTTCATTATTTAAATACTAGAGAGAAGTATTAAAAAAAACATAAAAACCCTAGTTAGTGCTACAAGTCTTAGCAACACACACACTTTTTTGAAAAACCATTCATTCGTAAACACCTAAGAAACAACATCGTCCGAATCATCATTACAAAACCACAAAAACAAACCAAATTTTCCTCAAACGCCCGTCAGCTCTATGAAACCAAATGAATATGAAAAAGCAAGAAGACTTTATTCCCTTGAACGACATCCATGAATATGTTACAGAACATAGAAGACGTACTGAGACGAGACAACAATAACGTCCCAGTACTAGAAGAATATGTTACAAAAACTCCCATAACCAAGTAACATGTGACGCAAACTGTAGCCGAAAAACAAGTCGAATTGTTGTAACGTTCCCTAATTTTCTACTAGACTCGTGAGTTTCCCCAACGCTACCCTTTTTAAGGGGATTTCTTTATGTTGTGAGAGCTCATTGCTAGCGTCCATCAAGACTATTCGGAGGATCGTTTCGGTCTGGGGAAATGTACCGAAATCATCGCTTCAGTGCCGTACTCCGGTACTGGATGCCATATTGTACGTACCTAGCTGATTGTAATAAGTAGATAGGGGCGTTTGATTCAATTTGGACGGAATCAAACTTGTGCGCTCTTTATCGGGCGGGAATCGAATTGGGATGGCTGCCGATGCGTTTTGGTAGGTTTTGACGATGGGCTTTTTCTGTGTTTGGAATAATTTATGACATGTGTTTAAAAAGACCAAAACGTTTTCTAAACCTGCTCCAAGTTTGAGCTTATTTCGTTGGCAAATAACTTAGTTTCTTGCCTACATTTTATTTTTCATAAAATTTTAGAATAGTCTAGCCTAAATTTTCTATGGTAGGTAAGGGATTGTTATTATATTTTAAATTTAATAAATCATGCATCAAAGGGTGAAAACAGCAAACAAATTTGATTTGGGTTTACATTTCGGTTATAAAATACAAATACATTTCTTGACGTAATATACAATTACAAATATAATAAACAAAATTCTAACTAAACTAAACAACAGTTATGAACTAAAAATTTCAAAGAAGTAAGATACCGTAAGGAAAGCTGTAAAACACATTTTACTTATTAAAATCGAGGAGAATTCCCTCGAACAAAGCTCGTGGACATTTTGCGGGTAGAAATTTTGTTTTAATAAAGGACCCGTAGCGACCGCAGCCTGGTGATATTACAGCGGAGACACCCGCTACCCACCGACATAGAATGGAAATAGACTGTACCATTTAGTACTAAGCGCGCCAAACAATATAAGTTTAAAAAAATTATCATAACATTTACACCTCAATGGGTAATAATAACTGTATCTTCCTCCTTGATGGTACAATAATAACTGTATTGACTTATAACTTTGAAAAATCAAAAACATTTTAATCGTTTTTTAGCGTATTTGTTTCGCTTTCGCTTCGCTCAAGAATGACGGAACATTGTGAGTTTTAATGGGGTTGATGATGGTAAGATGCTTTCTGGTACCAACCGTCTGGCTAGCTACTATCCTCATATTAAGTAAAAATTTGTCACCAAGCGCCCAAAGGTGTATTCTTGCAGCATCGTTTGGGAACCCGTTGCATTCCAATACAGGCATGCTCTGGACCACAATGCTCCTTTTTGCGGGTGTCGTTTCCGGAAATGTAATGACCAAATATCTAGTTGTTTAATCAAAAATGTATGGTGATAGTATGATAGATGTTCCTTTTTAAGACAAAATTACTTCCTTCCACTAATATTAATGTGGTTATTAACAAAGATTATTTGTCTTGTCTTTTCATGAACTATGTCAACGCCGCTAACGCCCTCTCTGATATTACGCAGAGGCATTATGACGTACTTCTCGCTGACAATCTCTGGCTTATGCTGTGTTTAAGCATTTACTGGGCCGTTGATGACTCTGTTTTGGGATCTTTACTCGATGTTTTCGCCGTCTCAAGTGTCCGAAAATTTGTCGTGTTGATATCTTTCTTGACCATTACCGTACAGTTTTTATTTTTTGCAAGACAAGTTTTCTGCTGTTTCTCGTGTATTTTTTTCTCTTAACAAATCACATAAACATGTTGATAAAATAATATGAATATAAATAGATAGTATATACCTACAAACAACAAAAAACCCATTTTTGTATAACTATAAAAACAGTCTATACCTTTACCAACCTATTATATCTGTATCGGCATGGGTAGGTAGTGTACATATCATATAAGTATGTATATGACGAAAAATAGTCCTAATTATTTTGTCCTTAACCAGACGTTCGAATTCCAAAACAATTAACCACAAACGAAGCGCGCTGGCAAAATAATACACTTCCGTTCCACATGGGTCCAAATGACCGCAACGAAGAATTAGTTAGTTAATAGTTAGTAGATACATAAACTGTGGTAGAAGGCAATTAAGATTGGCGACTCCCTAAGCAGTTAATCCGAAAATACGTGCGTCGGGTGTTTATCGACTGCTGTTCATGGGTTAGTTTGTTTTGGATAGGGTCCCATATTCCCGGTACTTATTATCTATACTAAATGTACATCTATGTCAGTAATAATGTTCCTGATAATGTTACTCGTTATTCTTCTATTAAGATATTTCCTCTGGAAAAAAAGATCGTTATTTTATTACCAATGTAAGTATTTCTTGCGTTTCAAATTAAGTATTTTATTCATCCATCATCATCATCATCATCAGCTAAAAGAGTCTAACCCAAAAACCTCTCCAACTTACGCCAAAACTTCCTTTTTATACGATTAGTTGTACCTACCCCATATATTTAGTACCTTGTAACTTTTGTGTTATCCTAATAATTTATTTTCCTGAACTCAACTTATATCCCGTCAGAAACTAAGCAATAAGACATGCTAACGAAAAGGAGAAAGAAATTATATAACATCAAGTTTTCATTCCATACAACCTCATTACATAAACCACTTGACCCAATAAGCCATCTCTGAGAAACTCCAATGAAAAAACTTGAAACATTCCGTAACTATTTGAAAAGTTAACAAGTAGCGCTTGTGGAAATTGTGAGTACCTAATAAGGGGCATAGAGTGGAGGTTCCAGTCCGGCACGTCGGCTTTATGGACCGTTAGTGCTACTGAAATCAATAAAAGTACCGGAATGTACAGCACATGCGCAGTGGGACACCCAGACTCGGCACTGACTCAGCTACACTCGCTTTATAGCCACTTGTATTTGTATCTATGGCCATTCCCCACTCTTTACTGTTGACGGCGTAAAAAAACGGGAAAAATTAATTTGTGCGGTCGTAAATACCGCCGCGAATAATGCAGGGTTGAATATTGCGATCGCGCTTTTTATGCTTTTACAACACTTTTATTTCTTTGCCGCGTAAGTTTAATTTTAACATTTTTATGACGGTAGAAATCGATGTTTAAACACGTTTGAGAAGGAAACTTCTAATAAATATTAAATATCTTTCCCGAATGGATTTATATTCAAAAGATGACACGGGCATACGAGCGGTGTTTGGGCGTCTACATTATAATAATTAATAACTCTCAGTTAGAAGCTGTTTTTATGTAGCGTTAATCTTACAACGCCCTCACATGTTTGTCAACGAATGCACCCTTATAGAGATAGAAATAGAGTTGTACTTGCATGGCCAAAGTGTTGGTTTTAGGGAAATTATTTCAAGAATCTTATTATTTATAGTGGCCGTGGAATGGCCGGTAAATAAGAATAGATGTGGCATCATGCTGTGATTAATGGCCGCTGCTTTCATACAAACCTGCATAAAGAACATTAGTTTTAATTTATAATGAATACGATTATGAAGACATTTGAGACCCCTCCCACTCGAAACGTTTAATTGAGTGTTTAATTCTCAAAATGTATGTTTTAACTGCCGATGGCGTTATTTATTGTAATTCATTCGATAAAATCTATTGAATTTTTTGAATATTAATTACGTCGTTCGCTTGAATGAAACAATAGCAATATTAAAACAAGTATCCTGTTTGCATAAATCAGAATGTTGGAGATTGGAGTATGATTTTGTATTCATCTGAGAAACTATTCAAATTTGTTTTTTCATCATAAACAAAGTTTATATTCAAAGCTCAGTATTTATGATAATGTTTAATGTGCTTTGGAATCGTTGGAAACCTATTTAAAGCTGTAACAATCCCCTTGTTTCTAAATCGAACGCCCTCGTAAAATAAATAAAATCACATGGTAAGATCCAGTAGCAAATCACTCGAAGTAAACTCTCCCAAAGATTTACAAGCGACATTTTACGATGTTTTTATGAAGTGTTCGGTCATCAAACACATTTTATTATTAAATCACTACTCGGTTAACAATTTTGAGGCCATAAGCATCAGCTACAAAGCTGATATGGCGTTTAACGGCACGACAATTAATTAAAAAAGCATAAACGCCACTTTTATATACCAAGAGTCTATAAAGACTAACTTTTATGCGTCGTAAACGCGATTGTCTGCCGACCTGACGACTCGATGCCATGGGGGCGCAATACCACGAATGTTTCGAGTAGGATTTATTGGGATTCAATACGACGAATGTGCAATCGGATAGGAATTCGACTAGACATTTTTATCGAGGTAATAATGAGGGTAATCAAAAGCAAGACACTGTACAATGTAATGGCTGTTTAATATGGCATTTATTTTAGGATTTCTGAGTCATATCTAAACGAGACAGTAGGCATTGTAATTGTAAAACTCTAACGTTTTTATTTTAATGGAAGTATGAAAGTTAGTTTATTTTCAACACGTCTGATACGAAAAAGAAACACTATTTCATACAAATACTTACCTATTACTATTTTTTTACAACTCACTATTTCAGCAAACTAGCAGGTGGCCAACATCAAAAGGTCATTCACATGCGCGTCCAAAATCCAACTCCATTAATATCAAATACAAGCCTACCAAAAACATTGTAAATGACGCATTGGACTCCAAAAAGCCAGATAAAAGAGACATGTCTTTTGAAGGCATAACATTAAATCAAGAAGATACTGAGAACAAACATCGCATAAAAGCAATTCCGATCAAAAGCTTAATGTCTCAGACGGGGCATAAAATAGATTTATTCGAGTCTCCCAAAGGAAACTTGGGAATGAAAATTGTGAGATTTTTTAAATAAACCATTAGAGAAAAAGTTCCGGGCCATTTGAGGCGGTTTATTGTGGCACTATCGGGCGCCTTTGTTGACTGCAGCCGAGCGCGCGGAGCGAAGATACTCGCTCTATAGAAGCCTGAAGAATATGTATTATTTACAAAGAAAACATGTGCATGTGCATCAAAATCTATCTATGTATATGACAGTTTGCATGTTTATTAATGGTAACGTCTGTTTCTTATGATAGCCTTTGTCTCTTTCTTAGTAAAATACTCAAAGTTCAGCCAATTAAAGGAACTGACGTGGTACAAACGGAATTACATCAACCTAAGGCAAACACAAATCATTAATGGTAATAAGCAAACATTATTCTTAGTATCCATGTTTAAGTTTAGTGGAAACTTGAGCCTTGTGTATTATAATTACTTGCAATTGCATTATCATACAACCTTCATTTGTTTTTAGAGGAATGTAGGTACTGTAGAGAAATATAGTAAATCTCTACTAATTATGTCACATCTAGCCGTATTACATCCACGAGATCAGCTCGACTGTAGAGATTTGCCTCCAAATAATGTGTCTCTGAAATGGAGTGTTTGTAACCATTAATTTTTATATTCCACCGCATCTTTTGATCTCTTTACACGATAAGGAAATTATCAAAAAGGAAAAATATTAAATTGCCGATAAAATTATTTTAATTCAACGTTAAAGACGACTTAACACGTCTAATGAGGGACCGGCTCTACGAAAACGACTTTGAGTTAATCAAGGAATAGTTTAATCATGACTGATAATAACTCTTGATAAGGTTTTAATCTTTACCTTAATTTGAATTTAAATGTGAGAAGGCTAGAGTTAGGGGTCTGATATGAACTAAGATTTAATTAGGCAATTTTGAATATTAAAATTATAAAGAATTTTAATTAGATATAAGTAGCACATTTATACCGGTTCTGTTTTTAACTTTACTGTTGATATTTGCCACTTCAACATACTACAAGGGGCGGTAGAAGTAATTATATTTCATGGTTCTTTATTTTCCGGTATTTGCGTCGTGGAGTTCATTAGAAAACCAAAATTGAAGTAAAGTATGAATATAACATTTTAGGCTTATTAAGGTTATTATTAGGAAAGTGTTTGGTAATTTAGGATCTCTAATTATATAGTAACGATAACATATATTTTATTTATTGACGTTTTTCTTTATGAACTCTACAATGACGAGTATGTGCAGTCGTTAACCATGTCAGAGGCCCTTAGGGCGGCTTGATAAACTTTCGACACCGGAGTTGGCCACTCTCATCCGAAAAGAAGAAGAAGCGATAAATATTTAGAATTACCTAACTATGTAAATATTTTAACGCTTGCAATTTAACGTAACACCAAAACCATTTTCAGTATTAGTCGAATTATCAGCCCCATAACTTCAATTCCAAGAGTAAAAACAATGCTTTCTCGAAGCCTCGTAACTTTCAGCTCACAGGGGATCACCAAACATAAAGGTCATTTCCAAATAGCCGATTTATTTTCGATGTACGTTTTTATTTGCAGGCAGTACGTCAGGGCGCTCCGGGGACGTCAGGGGAGCCCCAGAGACCGCAAGGGGAGCCCCCGGCTGTGACGGGGTGGCATGGGCAAACACAGGAAACGGATCTGACGAACTTTCCCGTCGAACCGGCAGAAGGCTCTCCCTTCTGCCGGTTCGACGGGAAAGTTCGGTATCCTGTGTGCTTGGGGTAACAATATTTTTTGAATAAAACCAGTTTTTGATACGAAGTAAATTGTACCAGTATATGAAAGAAAGAAAGAAAATGATTTTGCGTATTTTTTTTGTAGGTATATCTTATTATTTCAACTAAACATCTACATCACAGCTGAACCCAGTCCGAAAGATAATAATTATAATTTTCATGTAGCATGATGTAGATTTATGTAAGCAAATTGTAGCTTGATGGCCAAGGTTTTAGAATTCGATCAACCTTTGAATTCTGTATTAGGTACTAATGTAAAATATTAATATTTACAAAGTCTACTACTAAAATCTACTAGGTTACCTGGAAGAGATCACTTTAGTGATAAGGTCGCCCAATGTCCCTGGTTACCTTCCACCTTTATGTTAAATATGTTCTTTTTATTTGGTGTGCGATAAAGTATATTTGATTTTAAAATTATTGTCCTTCGACTTTTTGTGTGTTTAATTCTTTTTCTCTAGGGTTGAACAAGTAAACTTGCTTCAAAAACAAACAGCCATTTTCCAAATACCTATCCCAGCTTTTCCCCACCGAATGCGCACCCCATTTTCTCTCTCTCTTGAGATATTTATATGCATTAATACCAGTTTATAGTCGAAAGATAAGCATAAATCTCGCCGTAGGCGGACTTTGTATCTATAGCCGTTTTGTGAACGTAATACAGTCGAATGTATATATGAATAGTCTGAACGTATAGATAAAACGGATGTTCATTGTTCATTGAGTTTGTTTTCATAATGTAGCGAGTGTTTGATATGCTGGGTTTTGCTTTTCGTCATATTATTGCAAGGAAGGTTTATAATACAGAGCTGCTCATTTTTAGTCCACTTTTAGTCAAATGACGTCTCAAGTGTTAAGGTTACAACGCATGATAATAAATCTGTAAATACTTTACTTACTTTGTATTATTATGTATTAGTAATCAAAAAAGTCTTTGTACCGCACTATAGTAGGTGGCCTTATTAATTCTGCTCTTGACAGGCAAACGTTTTCTGCAATATTTTCTTTAAAGTGCAGCAATTTTTCAAAAACTGACACCTGTTTCAAAATTTACAGCATAAAAATTCAAATTCTTTCCATGGCACCGCAAATAAATATAGAAACCAGTGAAATTAATATAACAAGCCCTAAAACCTATAAAACACATGCTTGCCGGAATGTTTTAAACATTTATTGAAGATATAAGGAAAGCAATTTTGATGGTAGAACAGTACTACTGGAGCGATTTGGTACATTTCCTTCATAGTACGGTAGGGAAGATGCTCTACCAGAAATTAAATGTACCTAAGATCTTGAGAAACATGTGGTGTGTTTAGGTAGGACCTGATTTTTTTTCCGTTGATTAATTTTCGGATAAATCTTAGGTACTCATTAAATTATTAGCAACGAAAACTAAATACGTCTGTACATATTTAGAGTTACTAATTATAAACTGTCGTCACGCACTTTATAACGTGTCCTGTTATTAGTTTATTCATATATTGATATGGTCACAACCTTTATCTAATTGTTAAGTTAGGATGCCTTGAATTTTAAGTTATCCGTATATAATATTGAGTAGAGCACCTTCCAATCCTCCTATTTTTCCTACGCCGCCCCGACTCAGCAGCCTTAGGGAGGCTCGAGTAAAATATGAATTCAGCGTCTCGGCTGTTCTTCGCACACGTTACTTGTTTATCCTTTTAAGGGAGAGCTCTCATTTCACACAACTGCTATGATTGCTGTATAATCGCCATTTTTACAAGACCTCCAACTCCCTTGTCTCTTGTTCCAAGAAAGCGCCAAAGTTTGAGCTCCTACTATAATGGTTGCATTGTTAAGCGTTCTCATAATGGCGTTTACGAATGAGAGCAGATTTTCGGCAACTGATTATGAGTATGTAAGGCGTGTAATGTTAGTTTTGTCGTGTTTACCAGTCTTATGGGGTGTTTGAATTGCGTTAGTTCTGTTAAGGGCTCTTTTAGTCGATATCGTCTATTGTTCTAGATTCAATATTGGCTGTAATAGTATCTTTACTGTGTATAAATATGTACTTAAAACACTCTTATTTATCAAAAGTATGCCAGGTGTTGCTTTTGGTTACTAAATAAATAGCTACAGTATTAGCTACATACTAGTTTGAGCAAATTGCAAGCGAAATACAAACATAAGGAATTATAAATTTAGTCGTATGATGATTATACTGCGCATTAAAAAATAGAAAAACAATTTCCCGTGACAAAATTTCGCATCTTTCAAGTAAATTAAAAACTTTGTCATAACAGAGCACAGTTGCGGTATTTTATGTGTATGTTTTGCATGTTTTGGCAAAGTGTCAAAGTATTTTTGGCGCGAGCTCCACACTTCATGAATGCAGTTGCTAGTGTCGTTTCAAATATATTATGGCGGTACCTCGATGCCTCCGCCTGCTTTATTTAACTAGCTTTGTTTATTATCTGAGTGCTTTATATTTTATTCGTCGCTACAATGTTTCTTTTCAAAAAACAAATGCTACCTACTACTTATTATTTTGTCTCCGTTGTCGCATGGAAAATAACATTTGTATTTCGCAAATCGTCGCCAGTATTTATTATTAGTGCACGTTATTTTTCCTCGTCCGAAAACAAAGGAAAAATAGCCGGAGTAAAATTGAAAACATGCCATTGTTATGTTATACGAACGGCACCAGAAAAAGGCAATCTACATGGAGGGTTCGTACCGGACGCCTCTAGATGAGGAAATAAGAATTCATCCTTTCTCGCCCCGGGGTGAGGGGGGTAGGGCGGGGTGGGGCGGGGGTGCGGCGCGGGGGTGCCAAGACGGACGACGCCATTCGAAAAACCCATTATACCAGCTCTGGAGCTGTTTTCTATCTCGGAAGCGAACCCCCCGCCTCCCCCATACCTCCCCGCACCCATCTTCAGGGATTCTCAACTTTGTTTATGAAAATTGCCCATTAAAGTGGCAATGAATGTAACGGTTTTACCACTCGCGAAATTAATAAGGGAATTGATATAGATTTTTGGGTCGCGCGTTGTAGGCGACGTTGGAGACCGTTATGAAAGTAATTTTAGTATAAAATTTGGTATATTTTAGGGCTTTCATAATGAATTTCAAGGCTAGGTATTAAATTTCATCAATAAATTGGGCATATATTGGGCAATCATAGTTCTTGTAACTGTTTCTCACATATTTTTTACATCAAGTTATTTTGTGATAGAGAGCAGTTTACATGAATTTCATTAACGAACTCTACCTATTTGAACCAGTAACTTCTCGCCAACCACCGGTTATTCAAGTTTCCCTGGACGTTAAAATATATTGTCATATACATTTTTTTTGCGATTCAGTCACTTCTCTTATCTTTGATATCATTATGTCCAAACTCCGTCATCTCTCACCCCGAAGCAATTCAAAATAGCTGCCTCCAAGATTTATTCCAGCTCACCCTAAGATCTACAACGCCATTAGAAATTAAATTAAAAAACAAAATTATTACACTTGAACCAAAATTTAAATACACATTACTGTTCGCCCCTCTTTATTGAGAACTCGAGCGTTTCTTCAAGCTTTCGTGTGCTGTCTCGTTTCCGCTTGTTTATTTTATTCGCGTATGAAAAGGACGGGGTTTATTTGCAGTTGCGGCTCGTAGCGCGATATAAAGAAAGATTATCCGAAGCCCCTAAGGAAGTTTGAAATTGCTTTTGTAGCGAAAAGGATTATATGTTAGTGCTACGCCGCGCCGTAGCGCCTCTACGCAGGGAAGATAGAATATGAGTGTGTTTTGCAACGTTTTATTATTCTGGCATACATTGTTTTTGCTGTTTTTGATTGTGTTAGAAGGTTATATATTTTTAAATGTTGACGGATGTCATATAGAGTTTCCATTGTTATTAAGGTTTCTTGATTTTGAGCTGCTAGTTTTTTTTATTTTTTTGGAAAAAATAACATTTCAAAAAAAATGTAGGAGAAATCCCTGAAAATTATAATTTTACAGCTCGATGTTTAGCACACTAAAAACTATCAGAACACCAAAAAAACAACTAGACATAAAAAATTAACAACCTCCATAATACCTAACGGAAATAACAATCCAATTTGCAAATTTAAATGCGGAATAAACAATACGATATCGCCAGGAAGCTCGCATTCGGGTCTGATCTGGTTTCATCCGGTATAATCCGGTTAAATCCGGTTGAATCCGGCCAGAGCTGATTTGAGCCAGTTCGGTGCGGCGCGATATGCGACGCGGCCGTGTGGTGTTAATCCCTATTTTAAATTCTGATAAAAGCACCTGGTATGGCCTTAATGAACGGTATTATTCACTGACGGTATCTCGTTTGCAGGTGCCGTACGAATGTACATATACTTATACCTATAATTAGAGATACTGTACCATGTATTTTGATACTTGTGTTACTTACTGTTTTTTGTTAGCAATGTATGTAAATCACACTAAGAAGATATAAAATGTAACTGTTAGTAATACTTACACTAATAGAAAAAAATATATATTTATTAATTGTGAATACTGAGTTAAATTCAAACAGATTATTGTGGTCTATTATTTACTAAAAACAAGAAAAATAGTCAATTTATCAATCACATTACAATTACAATATACATACAATATACTTTTTATTATAAAATACTAAAGTGCTTTATTTCTATCACAAAAAAGCAGAGAAAACAATGCCACTGAACTTCTATTTGCTCTCTCATGAATATTGAAACATTTCCAAAAACAATGTCCCCTCGAAACTAAACAAGCGTCCCAAATCATCAGCACGAAATAACATTATAAATTCACGTATCTTCCTATCACCATTCTACTGTGCCAGCATTATATAAGAGTGAAACAGTATCTCAACTACACTTCCAATAAATTTTAACTACACAACAGGTAGATTGCTTGGACTAGATAATTTTGATAGACAAACTGAAGCGATGAAAATGATGATAAAGCGTTTTACAAGCAAAAGTTATCACTATTAGTTAAGTTCTGGGTTGAATATGCCTGATATAAATGACTTTTATTTATTTTAAAAGCATGGTTTTCTGTAGTTTCACTCATATAAACTTAGTCTGAGATTTGGAGTGTTAAAATTAAGTTCTGTTCTAGCAAGTTTTTAAGTAAAATGTTCAAGATTGAAGAGTATTAGTATAAAAACTTAATGTACAGTAAATTTTAATGTTGTTATTTTTATTATCATGTGTTGTGATCCTGCTTTCTTTTATACCTTTCAAACGTTCCTTCATAATTCTCAGACTAAAATAATCATAGATCTAAGTATTGACCATAGTATCGTATGTAATTAATGATAAAAAATAACTTAAGTACAGATATGAATATCAGCGCAAAAGAACCTTAAGTTCCATACTGCCACTACAATGCTATCTAGGGGTGGCACGCACGCATAATCCGGCGAACATAACAGCATCGAAAATGATACATAAATTGTCAAAACGGACTGTTCGGTCGATTAAGAACATTAACATGGCCGGGCGAGGGACGTTGGTCGTGCAATCAGCAACCCTACCGTAGGTGTGAATATAGGTACTGATGTATGAGTATGAATGCGAGAATGTATGGGAATGGATGAGGGTCTAGAAAGGTCTGATTGATCGTGTTTTGTTTCAGGTGCCGGGCTGCGATTGGTGGAGTATAATATGCTGAGTGGATGCACAGTTTACGTCATGGTAAATTGATTTGATTGGACTAATAAAGGTGATTTAGAAAATTGCTATTGTTATTTCAATAAACGAACAAATTATTATAATAAAAGCTTATTTTTAATAATATGAATGAGAGTATATTTGATTCTTCATTCTTAAAACTACCTACATTAATATTTAATGATTTGCAGAACTCGTAAACCTCACTTAGCGTAGCTAGCAAATACTGATATGTGATAGGTATTAAGTGTCTTTAAACTTAGTTTCTTTTTAAATAGAAGTATCTGGTTAATTAGCAAAACACCTCGACATTATAAGCTCAAGTATAAAAAAATATATTATAAGGTGATATACACAATAAGGCACCAAAATATACCTTCTCCCCATCCGTAATCTACGTTACTAACTCACCCCCACACAATAACTCTGCAAACAGCAACAAAGCAGGCTTTCAGCGAAAAACCCACCCACAATACCTAATCTCATTTTCTATACGCAGTTAAAAACCAACATAGAATATATAACCTACAGACTTCACTTACTGAACTAACCTAAGTCAGCAATTGTAACGTTCTGAAAATTATTCATTTAGGGGTTATTTTAGATAAATATACCGTGGTTGGCGCTTAGTTTGCTTCAAGCAGACATGTTTCAAGGACCCTAAAATATAAAATATAATATATGTAGCTATCAAGATTTTACTACCATCTACTAATAACCACAGTGATCTTTAACCATCAGAATGACCATTGCAGTGTAAAAGAGGAAAAATAGACAACTAGTTAATTTTACATTCAATGCGATTTATTTTTAAGGCTGTTTTGAATAATTGTAATGAAAAACGTGGATGAACTGTATATGTTATATGAGGACATTTGTAACAGAGAAGTAAATACAAAAATGAAGAGTAATAGGTAATCCCTCTTCTCTCTTGAGTCGTATTTCCTCATGACTGAGTGCCATGACTCCCCCGCAGAATTTATTCGTTAGGGATTTTCTCTTGGGCAGATACATCGTGGTGGGCGCCCAGGTCCTTCCACGGAAGACACATGTCCTCGGATATTGTGGTACTCAAACATGTCGGTTTCCTTACGAAGTTTTCCTTCACCGTTCAGCAAGTGCAAATCCACACATAACTTGAAAATAAGTACAAGTCATTGGTGTAAGGCTGGGTTCGAACCAGGGTGCGTCTGGGTGAAAAGCAGACACTGCAACCGCTGAGCAACACTCGCTTTTTATGATATAGTGATAGGTAATAGGAACCGATAATATTTTCTTGCATGATAGGCTTACGCTTGACTACAACTTGCCTGATGTTAAGCAACGTTATAATCTACGATCTAGAATTAAGGTATTCAGTGAGATAAGAAGATGTCCATGCTATATGACATCTATGGTAACCCCCCTATAAACCGGTCTGCGCGTATCAGGATTCATGGTAGGACGCTCCCGCGCTGAATATATGGTAAGTACTGCGCCACAATACTGGCACATAAATACTGGTGCTGCTACATGTATAGAACCTGTAGGTGTTTCTATGTACATATACCTATGTGAAGGTAGATATAGAATATCTATCGCTCTTGTTATTACAGCTTAGCAGATCGAAGAATTACTATCATTCCTTTTGTAATACTGAAACTAGACCTTACAAAAGGAATGATAGATTTTTTGATAGTTTGATAAGGCCACTTTCAACTGCAGTCGAGTTTTAGCTTAATTTAGTAGAAAACACATGAAAGGTATGGTTGTTGGTCTGTTTATTTTCTGTATCATTTATTTTCTGTGGTTCATACTGATTATACCAAAGAAAGTGAGCAAAGTCGCAGATATTCATTAATTGCCTGCCTGTAAATATGCTTTCTGTTGTTTGTGAACAAAGTATGAAGTTGATTTGAATTTTTAAGTAAAAGTTATAAAAAAAAATTAATATTCTGGGACATTGCACACAGCGCCATCTAGTCCCACACTAAGCAAACGCTTGTGTCGTGGGTACTAGGTAACGGATATATTACTTATATACTTTTCTTTTGTAAATACATACTTATTATACATACAAACGACCAGACTCAACACAAGTAATTATAATTTTTTTAAATGCATAAATACTTGTGTCACGCGGGAATCGAACCCGCAACCCTTAGATTAGAAGGCAGAGCCACTACCAACTAAGCTAACTGGCCAGTTATCATTTTTATATGTTTGGTCGCCCAAAATCTTTCAGTTCCTCAGTAATTTTGGTTCTTTCTTTTCGTATACCTAATCTTAATACAAATAAACCTAGCCCTCCTATTTCACTTGTAAATTCAACTTCAACTGGCGCGTGCGTTCTGTACAGTCGGCGCAAATGCTGCCATTGTTCATGACGTATTAAATTGCTACAGTGCTGCCCGGTTATTGCCGAAACCCGTATTTCGGTACGCGTTTTACTGTAACTTGTGGGATTGTATTGGCGCCTTTAGATCCTGGCGTTGCACGTATTGTCGTTTTGAAACGTGGTGAACGGAATGTAAATGCAGTTGGGTTTAAATAAAAACTGCTTATTATAAGAAAAAAAAAGGTAGTCTTCAGCGTAATAGATGGTTAACATTTTAATTATTTAATAATTTCATTTCCTTTAAAAGGTATTCTTTGTTATTCATGTCTACTTAGGAACGAAATGTAACCTAATCTACTATAAGATCGTTATTATAAGTTGTTAATATAAAACTAAGTTGTAAACAAGAACCCCAGGAAGAACCTGCCTCTCTACGACACAGTTTTTTACTAATGTAAGAGGCAGAGCTATTTGTACAGTGTAACATATTGTTTTGTTTTACAATAAATTTATCTTTAGCTTATCTTTATCGATAACTTTAAATCATGTGTCATGGAACGACGGGTTTTTTGGATGGCCTCATAGTCAAGTTAAACTATTAAATTTAACAAAAAAGCTTTAATAATTTCAAGTAAACGGATTGTTTAAAATTACCAAGTACATATATTTATTGTGGAGTGGTATGTGTAACAAACGCTATTTTCCAAATTGGATATTTATAAGTCCCATAGGTATGAAATAATGGTGTGAATGGAATTACAGCGTGAAATATAGTTTACTGGTGCCAAAAACTATTAAGATATTTAGTAGAATAAGGAATGGAATTGTTTGACTTGTTAGTTTATTGATTTAATTATGTTTTCCTATGATGCCGCAACGGAACAATGAATAATCATGTTTTATGTGGTAATTCTTCTTGGATGTGGTTTTGAGATACATTTCTTAAGACGAATAGCTAAAACACGCAAGACACATTTGTGTTTAAATCAGTATGCGGACTATACATAATATTAAATTATTATCAAAAATTAATATAATTTTATGAATAAGAGTCACCCCGCATGTCATTAGCAGATTATTCCAAATCGCGTGACACTGGGCCCTAAATCATCGTCTATGCGTGATACAGTTCAGAAATTACTATTCATTAAAATATTTCCCTAATATATGGCTCTATTTAATATTTTCCCTCATGGTGATATCGTTTTAGAATTTTATGACTCTTGTTAAAGTTATGAGGAATAAAGAAATTAGGAATAAGTAAAGATGATATTGTTTGTTTTAATTAGTAAGCACCTACTAAATATGTATATAGTTGTGTGATTTTAATTATAATATTTGCACGCCTGGTAGGCTAGATATCCGTAGGTTTTAATGATAACTTACTTCGCTATGACAGATGAAATACAATTTTATGGAAAATTTTCGATTGTCATGAGACGTAAGGTCGCTTTCTTTGGACATACGCTAAGAGGACCCCTGTTTGAATTCCCAGGGTTGATCTTCGAAGGCCCGGGAAAAAGAAGCCCTGGCCGTCAAAGGACGATATGGCTAAACGACATCAATTAATGGACAAAGCTAAGCTACCCGCATCTAAAATAAGCTGCATGGGATCGCAAGAAGTTTTGCCAACTGACCTCCGAACTTTAATACGAAGATGACGCCCGATGATGATGAATAAAAAAAATAATGTGAATTTCTGTTGAAAGAAAAAAAGGCACTATGACAAATCCTCACCTACTCAAATATTGAAAGGATAACCTTGTACTTCTTCCACCGATTTCAGCTGCCATAAAGGTTGTTACCAGAACTTAACAAAGCCATAAGAAAAAGGAAGTCGATACATAAACGCGTAGGCTTATGGGTAAAGCTGTATCGGCAACGATGATCGGATGTGTACCGCGCCTTATTTCAATAACAACAGCAGCCACAAAGGAAGCCCGCTTGTTATGTATTTTACCTGAAAACTTCACGAAGATGCGGGAATTTTCTGGAAGATTTTCTTTTATAAAACACCGTTGTAAGACGAAGACAATACAAATTCGATGTTTCCATTTTTATTTAATACAAATTTCATATATCATTCAAATAATATTTAAATTGATTTTTTTGGCAACAAAAGTTTCAAACTAAGTAATAACATTTGTTTGTTAGTATGTTTATATTACTGTTAGGTTTGATTATAAATGATATGACTTATGTTCTAACTTTTCTTTGCTTTAACTTTTTATTGTGCCAGTGCTCAACTTAAAACGGAGAAATACAGTTTACATGTTAAACTACTTTGGTTTTCCTGGCACATCTTTAAAAAAAGAATTTGACCTACCTTTATAAACCAAAGTTTTAAATTCAAAATTTAACTGAAACAAAAGTCTCATCCAGCTTTTTACCATGCAGGTTTTATCCGAAAAGTTACGTAACCCATAAAAATAAAGCATTATTCAACACGCCCATAAACGTCATGTGAAAAGCCTACTTGGAATAATTTTCGCCCGAACACCTAAATACATTTACATACGTAATGTAGGAATGTAAAATGTATGGAAGTTGCATGGAAGTTCAGAGGTTGGAGCGATTAGATTTGAGCTATGGTTGGTAGCGAGGAATTTTGAGGTTAAGTATCGATGTAAGTGATGATAAGACTCTTTCAGTCGTAGCTTTGGAGATTGTAGTTGCTGTAATCGATAATTTAATTTCAATTTACATGATATTTAAATCCTGTAAAAACATTTCAAAGTATGTAATTTATCAACACACGATTTAAGAAAAATCTTTAATAATAATTAAAATATGTGTGTAATTTTTTGTAAGTGAGCTTTTTTAAATTTTGTTTTCAAGAATATTTCTACATGCAACAATTTTTGTACAAAGGTAACTTTGAAACACTTAACGCCATCTTGTGAGTGGATCCGGAAGCTTATTTCGTGATCAAATATTTTTTTTTGCTCCGTGATATGAAGTGCAACTGACAACAATAATTATTATATAACACTAATCACAACAATAAGCTATTCTGGGTTTTAAACATCGTTATTTTTAATAGGTCTGCTTGCTATTTTTTTTGAAGATTTGATGCCATTTCCTAAGCGTTTGTAAACTTGACTAGCGCCAGTCCGCGATGTTTTCCGCGCTGGGTCATCTGAAATTTCAGGGTCTAATTTAGCTAGGATCAGGCGTGTTAAGAAGGAAAGAATAGAAGAAGGTGTATAAAGAACGCGTATACTAACAAACAAGCCACTACCAGTGTAAAGACGAAAGTCTTTCAACTTTATAATATAGGTGACATTTGTCCAAGACCTCACATGCCTAACGAGCGCAGCTATCATAATCGATATCAAAATTAAAAACACGTCACCGTGCTATCGAATCACCGACGCAGGGACGAAAATACGTAACTTCCGTTTTCCGTTCCATCGAGCACATTTTGAAATATTTTACTGCTCTTGTAACGACTTGATGCGATGCCGGAGGGCCACTTATATATCTCTTTTATCTTTTGTTGGCTCGCCCTTTCACCCTTATAGGATAAAATGGGAGGGCCCGATAGTGGAGTGTTTTTCAGCACTGAGTAATTCGGTAGTTGGTACCGGATTTGTTTTAGTTTTGTTGGGTAATGATGGAGGTTTTTGTTTTGTCTGGTTTGTAAGTCGTAAATAGACTTGGCATTTAATATCAGTACATAGTTAATATTTCCGTAATTGAGTATACAATAAAAAGTACCCATAAGATGTTTTTCCTCCTATCGCAGTAGGTACTATTAAACTAAAACTATGCAGGCGGCTTCGGAACAAAGCATACGATTTTGAGTACCTAACTAAAGTGCTAAGGTAAAGCGTGTCTTTATATTTATATGGATATTCAAAAGATGAAAAAAAAATTGGAGGAAACGCTATATTCGATTTTTTCTGTACTACACCTACATTTTTCTTAGGTACAAAAATAAATTGCATTAATTGCTCACACATTTTGATCAACTAGGTACTAGGTACTATATAAATACTTGTACATCCGGGCTACACTAAGAACGTCATAAGAATCGCATCCATTTTGAAGATTTTGATTATTTTGTATTAGGTAGCTTGGTTTTTACGAGTACCTATGTTGTTTTGTTTTGGTTATAAACTGAATATTCTATTATTTACATAAGTAGGTAAGTATAAATCTCTAAAATTTAAGCAAGTGTGTGCCGCGGCGGGATACTGCAGCTCTGAAACACAAGATCCTCTGGGAACTTAGCTCAGAGCTCAGTACACTTCTGACGTACTGAACTAATGCATAATATTGCAAATGTACCCTTGTAATATGTACGTACACGTAATTTTTTTGGTCAAATAAACACCAAATGTCTAACAATAACACATATTAAGTAAGTAAATACGGGCTATTATCTACATATTATCCAATCCACTGGCCACTGTTCCCATGAAACAACAACGGATTAAAATTATATGCAAATAATGTTTGCAGAGGGAGATATTAAGAGTTATAGATGAAGGGTCAGCATCCATACAAATACTGAATAGCTGTTAAATTTCCCAAGTGACCACCCCTTGTATGAAGATATAACCTTATAGATATGTATGTATGTTTTAGATGACCAGGAGGGCTGATAAAAGGGTATTGTAATTGTGTATTGTGCTAGAATTATGTTGTAATAGAATTTGAATTGTCGTAGAGAAATGGTGAGTTGAATTTTAATTTGATTAACTCAGGAATTGGTAAATAAGTTTTATTTGTAGCTTACGGTGATAACATAACTTAAAAGTTTGTTCGAACAAAACAAACAAGCGTTCATATTACAGTACAATGGCTCGCAGAGTTTTGAAAAAGGATTGATTTGCTTAAGATAGTTGGATTAGTAAAAAATCGTTAGGTACAATAAAAATCAAGCAATCCGTAGTCAAACCAAAAAGATGCTATGCTTTCAGTAAACACCCGCTAAAGTTTCCAAATACACGTATACCAAATTCTACTGAAAATAACAACGTTTACACATAAGCTTAAGTTGTTTCGATTATGACCATAACGTTAATTACATTACTGAAAAAATACACAAATTCTCATGCCGACGTAAATATTAGATTAGTTAAGTAAGTCACAAGTACACTATTTCTCTTCATCTATCAACCAATATTCAAATATCTACACAAACAACATACAGACATACAACACATATACAAACACACACATATGGCGGACGGAGCCCCGGTGCGACGGACCGTGATACTACCACCGGCTCGTTGAACATGGACAATGACTATCTCTGTACGTGTGATATACTGTAACTGCCATCTATTGGTCGTTCGAGGTATTTATTCTGCGTGTACGTATGTGGGAATGAGGTAAGGTGTGGCTACAAGATACCTACCTATAGCTATAAGTAAGTAAGTAGTTACTTATGCTTTTCTTACTTTATAGATGAGATTTTTGGTTTTCTGCTTTTAATTATGTAACAAGCAGTAATCCGTGATAAAAGTATGTTATGTATGAATTTTATACACCATCTATATCTTTACCAAATTGTATCCAAATCAGTTTAATAGTTTAAATGTGAAAGAAAAGTAAACATCTTCACATACTTTTATGCTTGTAGCTTATAATATTGAACCATGAATATATCTGTACGTGTGATATACTGTAACTGCCATCTATTGGCCGTTCGAGGTATTTATTCTGCTTGTACGTATGTGGGAATAAGGTGTGACTAGAGTGTGATTAGAAATACTAACCTATATGTATATGTCTTATTTTAATAGGAATGTTATTTAATTGTCTGCTTCTTCAGTAACTCATGTTAGTTTGTGATAAAAAGTATATTGCTCATGAATCCACAGCAAAATCTATCTTTGTAGGTACCTATTTTTATCCAAATCTGATGGGTCGTTTAATCGTGGAGAAGGATAATAAGTAACTATTATCATCACGCACTAAACATTGTTAAAAAAATATTTTGATAGGTGACTGAAAAACATAATCGCTGTAGACGCTTGCGCATTTACACACATTAATATTGAATGAACAAAAATATAGTCCGTTATATTCTTTTGGCTGATAAGATCAAACAATAAATGAAATCAATCTTTTTATGTGGTCATTGTATCGTAATACTAACCGGCAGAATATGATCAAAATTATCATGTTATGTATCTGTCATTTCTAATATTATTTCTCTCGTTAATATTATTTCATAACGCGACAGAACAGCATTATTAGCCCAGCACAATATATACCCTAGTCCGCCAATAATGATGTCTCTTGGACAAATACCTCTATAAACCTATAAGTTCTTGTGAATAAATCTGAGCGACAAGATGTCTAAATCAAGAGTCTATCTGGATTGCAATCGGCCGTGTAGGCAGAGAGTTTATGATCTTGTTCGGATAGTCGCTGTTCTGAAATGCTGAGATGCTACGTTACTTTGTTTTTGCTTTTGATGCAATAAATTTGGTGAATGCTTTTTGTATTATCGATAGAAAGCTATAATATTATACGTATTTGCCAAGAGTTTAAGCTCTATGCGTATTTTATGTGGCGAATATATCAGATCACATTTTTATTGTCTTTTTTTTAAAGATATCAGAGCTATAGAGCGTATTTCAAAATGACATATTCACTGTTAGTCCAAAATCTAACTTATGATTACTATAATATATAACTTAGAAAATAATGAGTCAAGGTTTAATAATTCTAACCAAAATCTGGTTTTGCGAGACTTGGTCTCAACATAAATTTTCTGAGAAGGTATTTCAAATCCACGTTTAGTTTAGATAAGGGTTACCTTTGACTCACACCGTTTTACCTCTCTATCTATAACTCACCGGTGCATAGGTATACATACCTATTAAATATGCATTTGTTCGCGTTATTAACATGTCGTAAGACTATTTTATTGCACACAACCCGGCTCTTGTATATCCCTTACTTTATTGCTAATATATTCATTATAACATACGTCTTTCCCATCGCATTAAAATATCTTATATAAATAACTAAACAAAACCTATTCGGGCATAACTTACGGTGAACAAAACTATAATTCAGGCAAAAAACGAAATATGGGCACCAGTCTTTTTTGGGTAACGTCTTGATTAAGTAGGGACCACCTGCTTGGTCCCGGGTCCTTTGGTGCACGATAAATAAGTCAGAAAAAAAATTAATGTTCACATAAAGATTATGTTGAAATTCAAGTAAGGGCTCTATGGTCGTTTTAGTTGTAATAAATCGGAAGGATTGCTTCAGAATCGGCTTTGTCTCGCCCGAAATTGGTTCGAAGCAGGATGATGATATTTGAACCTCGCCTGTCGTGTTGTGAGTCGTAAGTCTCGGTTATTGATTGGCGGACTATTACAGCTCTCTCTATGGGCTATAAAGATAATTTCACTACAATGTTATCTTATTTATTGTTGAAGATAATGTAGACAAGTCTTTTTTATTACACAAACTCAAAAATCCCGATAAATATTACACTTACGAAGGTTAAGCTTATTACGTAACTTGGATAAGATGCAAGCAAGACTTTTTTAGTTTCCATTGTTCGCCAAAATGCAACAATTGATTTGCTTTTGTTTGACCATCAGTTTTGCAAACACAGGTTTTGGCAATAAAATATGAATAGAACCTTTTAAAACTGTTTATGATTATAAGGAGATTATTGCTTTAAAAAACATTCTAATGGAACTCTAAAAAGCACTTTCTTTTTAACAAAGGTAAACGTTACCTTTTGAATTAAAATGCCAAAATTCCTTTTCGCTTTGTCGGTGATTACAAAAGAAAGTTTCACTGTAATAATGATCGTGGAGAATCAAATTTCACACACAGAGAGATAGTATTTTTTGCGCGGACACATTGTGGTCGATTTTAAATTGCCTCGAAATCTGTAACACAATAGAATACTTCAGGTAAATAGAAAAACAAAATGGCTCCCCTTGATAATAAATCTATTGAGGCACCTTTCTGCTTTATACCTAATCGCAAATTTATTATTCTGAGGCCCGACGTAGTACGAATTAACAATGAACATAATTATTATTAGTATAGAGATATAGAATTAAATCATTTTGGGGTCATTGTGCTGGTTTATAGTAGTTTTTGTAGTCACATTGAGTGGTAATGAAGCAGTTTTCCCTGTTGTATTATTTAGTGGTGTCCTTGAGAATATTTTGTGTTAAAATATGTTACTAGCTCAAAATAACAAAAAATACTAAGAATTTATTGAGGACCTTTCAATTTTAGTAATTTGATATTTTACCATAAGATTTTTTTTATGTCATCGTGTTTTGTATACTTATTCTAAAATCAGGAATAGCAATATCCATTCAATTTTTTTAAAGCAGATATTTGAGTAGTCCCTCATTTGAAACAGACTATACGAAACAAAATAATAATTAAATAAAGTAGCACATCCCTAACCATTACAACATACTCAACTTTATATTTTGTTTGACACAAATGATTGACACCGAAAGCTCGATATTCACGGGACAAAGCTGCCTTCATGGGACTATATTTGAAGATTTTACGACTTCAACGACGTAGTCTCATCGATAAATTTATCTGTTGTGAACGTTTCGGCCATTTTATGACTCATTTGGTGGTTGTAAATGTCGCTGAGTATAGTAAAGGTGGTTAAAGTTACAGCTTCTGATTGTTACGGTGCATTAATGGGAGTGCTGAGCTTTAGATAAAGTGTTAAAGCTTTTATTTTGCCATTTGGACGAGTTTGTGTCTAGATAGATAGTTTTTGAAGTGTTTTTAAAAAGATTTTCTATGATATTTTTTTGGCAATTGGGTTTCGTTTTGAATGAAATTTGGTTGGCGATATACCTATGTATTCATAATAAATAAATAAAAATAGTTAATTCTAGTTACATACTTCTTTGCCGCATTGGTTACGCGTAATGGTTGTAAAAGAAATTGATTGCTGAACTAATTATTGTTAAATTATATTTGCGATAGGTAACTATAATTTATGTAAGTAATAAAACAGTTATGAAATACAACTAATTGAACTACAAAACAAACTTAGTAACCGAGTTATGTCAAAAACGCCAATTAAATTTCAAAATAAAGACTCTTTATTCTGCCATTACATAATTTAATACAGACAATCATATAAGATCCCTATCAAAACCAGTTACTCAAAACCCTTCGTGTAATCTCAGCCAAAAAGCTCTAACACGTGCTTTCCGCTTTCAGGCTCCAGTCCGTTCCACGCGGAGGCTTCGCAGGAACAACATTACTCTTCAGCCAAGCGCCGCCCAGCCTCCAAAGCTCTCTCCCATTGGCCACACATTCTCCGCCCATAACACACCTACAATTATATTTATAATGCACACACTGAAATAATTTACATTTGAGCTGAATTTGTTGCCATTGAGGGTAATTGAAAATTTGTTGTATTGACCCCCGGGTGCGTTACGTATGTCGATTGGTTTAAGTGATTAGTTTGCCTGTTATATTTCTTTCTCTCGGTATTTTTATTTGCTGTTGTCTGGGAATTTATTTTGTTAATATCCTGGGTTGTATTAGATTGTTTGTTTGTACCTATGTATAATAAAATATCTACACAAGGTACATGTAACAAATTCACGCAGAAGCATATGATGTTACTATATCATGAAAACTAAAACATATTTCTTTTTCTAGGTATTTTGTATTTGCCTTTTGTCTGGGAATTTGTTTAGTTATAGTTTAGTTATCCTGTGTTGTATTAGATATTATGTTTGTATTTGTATGTTTATTCATGTAATAAATTTTAGCCGAAGCAAAATTATGTTTTCATTTTATCATAATCAGAAGATAAAGTTACTTATAAGGAGTTTTAGTAGAATACGATATGAAAATCGGAAAGGATCTTGTATTTTGATAAAACATTGTACAATGAAAATGTGATATTCTTCTTCTTATCGAATAAGAGTGGCCAACTCTGGTGTCGAGATTTTATAAAGCCTCCCGTAGGGCCACTGACATGGCTTAACCACTGACTGCAGTACTAGACAAACAGCCAAAACCTACAATTTAACGTATCTGACCCACGGAAGCGCACAAAATGGAATGCCACTTTTCGGTCACCCATCTACCTATTTATTACCTATGTTAAAAAAAATGCTTCTACATGGCACTAAAGAAGCAACTTCTTAACATTGAATTCATAACAAGCTATCTATATAATATAAATGTATATACCTATCAAGGAGTGTTTATTTGTGAATCACGAAGAGTAATAATGATATTAATTAAAGGTTAGTCAATGAATCAATGTTTAAAAAATCCTAAGCCGTGTGACTCAATCCGATGAGTCTAACTTACACTTACAATAATTATTATCACACGAGATTTAATTCCAACTGATAAACACAAATATACCATTAAAACCTACATGTTGATAAAAAGTCCTACCAAAAGTATACCTACCTATAATACTTTTAATATATGGAAGTACCTAAGGACCAAAGTACCGCCACTGTATTTAACAGAGCGGTTGAAACAGCAGATAAACGACTCAATACTAATAAACAAACTGTTGTTTAATTGGTCCGACTGCACGTTTTAATTGGTCGTAAATCCACAGACGCTCGCTTAATGGCTGCTATGTACTTAAACACAGCTTCACACTTAAGTGCTTTGTCAAAGTTATAAAGTTAACACTTTGGCTTTAATCATTGTTTTGAATACTCTTTTACAATCAATGTAAGTGCGGTAGTTACTGTTATTTTACCAAAAAATATTATTTCTCATTAAAATGTATATCTCACATTTTACATTTATACCTGTTTCTCATTAAAATAATGTCTAATATATTCAATTTTATATAACTAATTTATAAACAATTTACACGAGTGAAAAAGTAAGATGTGATAAGTAAGCATTAGAAAGATTATTTTAATGAAATTATAAAACCATATAAGTAACTTTAAAGTACATTTTCGTTATTGATAAGAAATACTAGAACCAAAAACTGGAACATAACCATTACGCCACATTCATTAAAACCGCTGCTCAAGTTGTCACCTTTAATAGAACATAGGACTATATATTATTTTGATATAAATTATCTGAATAGACCTTTTTCATTTTGACAAAGTCCCAAGCCCCACACGTGTTAGTAAGCAATAAGTATATAAAACCAATAAATCTCGAATTAAATTAAGATTTTTCCATCGCCTGATGTATAGGAGACATAAACAGTATTGGAGGAGTTTGTCTTTGATTGCCTTAATGGACATATCTGGTAAGAAACCAATTAACGATTCTGATAGAAACGATGGGAGGTAAACTGAATTGGATAAAAACTCCGTGGTTAAAAAAGAAATCTAAATGCGTGGAGAAATAATAAAACTAAATACTAATATTTAGGTAATTTTCGGTAGATATGTTCAGTACAGACCTACTTACCGATTTGTTATGAAATTTAGTTACGTAATAATTGTTAAAATCGTATAAAATATCCCGTTACGATCTTATAAATTAAACTTCTAAACCTACTATCTATGTATCTCAAACTATAATATTATTTGCTTAAATAAACATATTAACCATAAGTAGCTTACAACAATTTAAAAAAACCGATCATACCTAAATGGTAAAATCATGACACATAATCACGCTATCTATGTCGACTGGCCTGTTAGCTTAGTTGGTAGTGGCTCTGCCTTCTAATCTAGGGGTTGCGGGTTCGATTCCCGCGTGACACAAAACTTATGCATTTTAAAAATTTATAATTACTTGTGTTGAGTCTGGTCGTTTGTATGTATAATAAGTATGTAGGTATTTACAAAAGAAAAGTATATTTGTATTATATCCGTTACCTAGTAGGTACTCACGACACAAGCGTTTGCTTAGTGTGGGGCTAGATGGCGATATTTAATTTATTTATGTGATAAAATCAGCAAGTTAAAACTCCCAAAACAAAATCACTCAAACTAGGGAAACATTACATTACCTCTAAAAACTCCATACAACATAAAATTACTCATTTTACAACCTTATTATGTGTTTTTATTTAACCAAATTCCTCTCAAACCATTAAATACCTACTAGAGAATTATTTTCATCACTAGTTATTTGCATTAGCTTCACCTGTTTATTTTGATTACGCTAAGTGGCTTCTGCTACACGGATAGAGGTTTTTCAATCGTCAGCACAGAAAAACACCCATCGCCGACATTTTTATATGATGTTATGTTAGAGTACGCAATCCATGGTGTTATGGTGTAACTAGTTAGTGTTTTTGGATTTGCCCTTGATTTCGTTTTTCTATTTTTACTGAACGAAGTTTTTGGCATAGAGCTAAAATCTATGACATATTAAAGTATTTTGTCTTGAATTAACAATAAATAACGTTAAGCAAGAAGATAACAGTAGTTACTTTTAGAGCTATGATTACTTTTGTAACCCGTTTTAAACTAAAAACAAGATCAATCCGCTTTGTAGGTAGGTACTTTCTTTCCATGTGAAGAAAGAGTGGTGGAGCTTAACACTGTTTTCCGTATTTTTTTATAACCTAATAACTGAGACGTAATTTAAATAGGTACCTAGTAGTATTGTAGTTGGGAGATGACTCTGGCCTCATAATACAGTCTAAAGGATTCACACGTAATTAATATATTATTACCTGTATTACGTCAAATAAACGAAAAAAGTATTTATTAAAAAAATCGAATGACAAACAAATACACATTCTCAGTTTTTTTTTATTAGTAGTTACATATTTGTTCGCACGTGATTGTAGGTGTGTTACATAAAATGTTGTCGAGTGATGTAACAAAATGGGCGTACATCAAGGATTTTATTGAGAAAAATAAACGCAGGTTAAAATCTTACTTGTTTTGAGGTAAACAATGTCTAGGTCAGAGATTTGCTTATGTAATGAGTAATGAGAAGAATAAATATTTTTTGGTAGTTTTATATGCTTGTTCTTCTCTTCTTGAGTCGTATTTCCTCATGACTGAGGGTCGTGACTCCCCCGCAGAATTAATTCGTTTAAGGGAGTTTTCTTGGGCAGATACATCGTGGTGGGCGCCCAGGTCCTTCCACGGAAGACACATGTCCTCGGATATTGTGGTCCTCAAACATGTCGGTTTCCTCACGATGTTTTCCTTCACCGTTAAGCGAGTGCAAATCCACACATAACTTGAAAATACAAGTCATTGGTGTAGGGTCGGATTTGAACCAGGGTGCGTCTAAATGAAAAGCAGACACTGGAACCACTGAGCCACACTCGTTTATTATATGCTTGTAAGTATGATGATAACATGAATAAGTAGGTATATGTAATTTTCATGATAGGTAGGTTAATTATTTAATGCAGATTTTAGATTAGTGCAGCTAAGTTAAACAATGTAATGAAATTTCAGATCGAATGAATTTGTGATGTTGAGTTGAATATATTATATTTTTATGCATTATTGGACCTGTAAATACATATAATTAAAATTATAATTAAATTAAAAATATTATTGTATACATTAGACAAAATACTAATAAATATATAATAAGTAATTTTTTTTTGTCGAAATCTTTTGTCGTCATAAAATAACTATTTTTTTTTTCTATTATGTCATCAATTATACACATATTTACAATGTAATAATTCAATTTTATAATTTGTAGACTGTGCTAAATTAATTTTTAATTATCAATTTTATGTAACATGTACACAAACAATGTTTCTACTGGGAAGGACTAGGTACCAAGATACAGGCTAACGCCTAGTTTGGTATCTAGAGCCGCCATTTCATGTATGTACATTTATCTACATCAATAAATAATTTTGAATTTTGAAGTTAAAATCTTTCTTAACTGGAAGTTCTGAGTCTCTCACTAGTCATCTAAGTTTTTTTATGGTTTCAAATATTGTCTGACGGTGCGGACGGTAGAAAATTTCCAGTTATGTCCAACATTTCCTAATCTAGTGACATATTAGTTTAAAAACAAAACAATGAACAATATCTTATTTATGTGAATAAAATGTAATGTCTATAATGTAAGAATAAAAATGTAATTCACAGTTTCTACTAAAAAATCCGCTTACCTACTTCTGATTAGTTTGGTAGGCGACAGAAGGTATACCGACCTAAAAAAACTGATTTCCAAGAAATACTGAGTGCAACGAAAAACTTCTTCTCTAGGTACCTACTCCAAACACCTATTTTAAAAAAAAATAAACAAAAACAATACAGATTTACTATCTTGATAAAAGCTAAAGACACCTACAGAGTTTTATCTATTTCCATACAAAAACAATCACGTGGAATACATTCACGCATGCCCATAAAGGGGTAGCATCGAACGATTTAATCAACCGATAAAAGATGTCAAAGAGCTCCGAGAGATGGCAGTGTTTGATAAAAACTGGCTTCTAAAGTAGGGGGTCCACGTCTCACTGGTTAAAAGGTTAATGGAAGGTAGGTACTTAGGTATAATGAGTCTTTTAATGAGTATAAACCATTATGAAATTGACTGTCTATTTAAGCGTATTAGCTAAAATCAAAAAGAAAATACTTCATGTCATCTAATTTATTGCACAAATAAACGTTTTTGTACCTAATGTTGTCAGAACAATTTTGTATTCAATCTTTTAAACAGCTATAAAACAAAAAATATGTTTTAGGTGAGTGTTTTCTTACAATAACTGGTCTCAATATAAACAAGTTTACTATGGTTTATTTTTACTCAAAAAATTAGCTACTTATAAGTAACCGAAGGCGGATTTTTCAAAGAAAGTTTATTATTTTATGACTGTTTTGTATTCTGTTACATGTAATAAAAAATGAGCAAAAGAAACCCTTCCCGGATTTAACCGTTATTTTTATTTTGTAGAAAATATTTCCTATTGATTTTCGTCTCAGTTTAACGGTGTACACAATGCATAAAATAACTCTGTGTCAAATTTTACATTATTTAATTGTAAATTACACATTTTAATAAAGTAAAAATCGTGCTCAATATTACAAAAAATATGTGTTGTGTTTGCAAACTGAAGCGCAAAGTGATAATTAATATATAACGTGAATTCTTATATACCTTGGTAAGTCAGTACCTCTACAAACACGTTAAATATACAATACCTAGAAAAAAAATATAACATAATAAGTCAATATAATAAATTAGAAAAAAAATATTTAAAACAGCACCATCTATTGGCACGCTTAAAAATTACTACGCATGGTCAGCTTGCATTCGCTAATCAAGCTTGCATCGCCATCTGTGTGATACAGCATGCATTACGTAAGCAAAGAGTTTGCTTCGCGGTGGGTCACCCTTGTAGTGTTTTCAAATTCAGAAAGATGTAGTGATAAATATATTTAGTAGGATGCTGCTTATTTCGCTCATTTTTTTGCAGATTTGTTTCAAATAAGTTATTATACCATAAAACATTTATAAGGTAAATATTTCTTTGTTCGTAGATATAGTTAGGTTGCACTTTATTAGGACTAAAGATTTAGAAATTCAATTAAATAAACGGGTGTAAAAACCATCAAGGTTTTCAATATAATACAACTGACATCCACAGCGTTACTTTCTTCACAATAATTATTGTTATAGGTACCTGCTTATTAGATACTTACCAAAACCATTCCAATAAGAATGAAGATTAATATACCTATCTAGCAAGAACCAATTAACTCATATTTTAAGTATCAGTGTATGTAACTGCATTTATTAACATTAATATTGATTAGATAAAAAAATATAAGAAATCAGTGACTAAGTATTTATTTAGTTATTTATTGGTACTCGAACAAATACGAGGCTTGAAATTTAAACACTAAATATTAGATTTAGCAACTTTTTATTTCTAACTACGTTAACTTGTTACTAACTAATTTATTAAACTAACCCTCATTTGTAATTTTACTATATTGCTACATAACAATATAACATGTATAACGGGAAGACGTTGGTATCAGGGATACAGATATTTCTCGTCCGGATGCCAACACACCGCGTGCAACTTTGTAATAAGATATAAATACCTACATCTTTTCTTAGTTTTAAAGTAGGTATTGTATGAAACCAATAAAAAAAATTTTGAGTTTGAGTTTGAGATAAAACATTAGAAATCTTATTCAGAGGTGAAATATCTGAGTTATAGGTATTAACTTAGATGTAAGTAACATTTGTAGTTTTACCTATATTCATAAGTACCGAATTATAAAAAAAACTAGAAAAACACATTATTTATTTACCATAGAGTCCATATCTTAAGTTCTTAGAGCGATTTGATATCTCGACACCAGAGTTGGCCGCTCTAATACTAACATAGGACTTTAACCGAACTGCATAAACTAAACTAAAATTGGTTTCATAAGTAAATCTACCTAGCTCTTTACCTGATAAACTAAACTAAAATTAGTTGCATAAGTAAATCTACGTAACTCTTTACCTGTAAAACCACATAAAATTTCCAAAATGGATGCTTTGTTTACATTGATACTGCAATAAAACGTTTATACGATGTGTTGAATTATCGTTACCAGTTTGAGTGACCGTAAATTTGTATATTTTTAAAGTGACGGTGTTTGGGTCAATAAAACTTTAACGATTGTGAGGGTGCCTCAATAAAAATGTAACAAGTTAAACGGTCGACTGGCTAGTTTAGACTTGGATGTGAGAATTTAAGATCAATGGCTTGTACTATATCATTCCTGGTTTAATTTAAGTTCTGATAATGCTTAACTCTAGGAATAATTTTGCCTAGTCTTCATGAAGTAGGTACTTAATATTTACTAAGTGGTATACTTAAGTTGGATTTCCTAAGACGCAGGACGCTTCTGACCGATTGTCGCAATCAATTTTTTTTTCAAATACCTATTGTAGTATGAAATGAAATTTAAATTCATTTACTGAGATTTGTAGTCATGTGTGAGAAGTGTGTCCAATGCTTGCATAAACTGATCTACTTAGGGTTAGGTAATGATATCGCGAGTTACTTAATTAATATTTCCCTTTATGCTGATAAAATATCAAAGGTACTAAGGTATTATTATGGAACATTTACCTAGATTAACCTGTACCTATTACTAACTTTACCTCCTACCTACTTTTATTACAATACACTACAATAAGACAATACCACCATAGTAACTGGGTACCATTTCGGAAGTAGCAGATTGCGGCTAACCATAACCCGGGCCAAAGGAGATAATAAGATTGATTTTATACATCGAGATTACATAAACAACCCATTACACTTTTACTGCCTGCGGTGAATTATGGCAAGGGAGAATTGGCAAGGAGAGTTGCCGCAAGGTACCTACACCTACGTGGATATAGGTACCCCGCAATTCAGTGCGCGATCATAAATAGACAAACGCCAAGAGGTTATTCCTAACATTCCTAAAAGTAATCTATCTCGAGGCCTCACCGCAATATCGGTTTCTGAACGATTAACAGAGGGCGTGCGTGCCCTTCGGTTTTACGGCGCACTTTTACGACGTCGTAAACTCGGTCGTATAATGCCTATAATCTTTTCCTGCGAGCCTCCACCGCTCGCGGAGAGATGGCGCTGAAATCAAAAACGGAAAATCAGTGTCACAGAACTAAACATCGAAGTTTTATTGTGAGTTCCGCTAATGTGGTGTGAAATTAATAGGTAATAATGCTTTTATGGGTGCTTGTGCCGTTTATGGGAGCATAAAGTTGGCAGGTGGATGTACCTACTTGTATTTGTTTTAAGTTGACCGCAGGTGGCGCTAGGCATTTATAACGTTGCGGTAGATTGTCATAAAAATAACGAGATCCATGTTTAAATTATGGCCCACTTTTACAGCCTATTTGCAAGTTCGTGAGGAGCTTACGAGTTGCTTTGTCTACAGGATGCTGAGCGGAAATTTTCTTATCTTCTCAAACAGAATTAGCACTGAAGGAGACAAAGTTGTTATTAAACATACAAAAAAATAGAACATAAAACATTATTTTTAATTAAAGGTAAATCCTATCATTTGAAAAATAAAATATTATTTAAACTGGATCTTCTCACACAAAATGAACTAATTAATTAAATCTTAAATCTTATGACGGTATGACTCTTGTGCCCTGGAAGTTGGGTCGGCCCCTTGTGTGGGACGCAACTTGCGTCGACACATTGGCACCGTCTCATCTGTCTATGACACGGTGTCGGGCTGGAGCGGCGGCTATTATTGCCGAGCATCACAAGAGACGCAAATATGCTAACCTCGGCCGAGGTTACATCTTTGAGCCTTTTGGACTCGAGACTTTAGGGCCGTGGGGTCCGGGAGCCCATACTATTTTCCAAAACCTCTCGGAGCGCTTGGTTGACGCGACGCGTGACCAAAATGCTGGCCTTTTTCTGGCTCAACGTATCAGCATTGCCATCCAGCGTGGTAATGCGGCCAGCATGCTGGGTACGCTGCCCTCTGGTAGTGAGCTGGAGCACTTAGATTATCTTTAGGCTTTTCTAAAGATTTTCTAAGTGCCCCTTTTTGTAGTAGTTAGAAGTAGTATGTTTAGTTTTCCTTCACTTGTTTTTATATTTTATTATTGTAAATAAAGTAAATCTTAGGATATTAACATAAAAAAACTAACTTCTTAGTAGGTATTGGCGCAGTTAGTTGGAATTTTGTTTAACCCAAAGGCAATATTCGCACTCCCCTACTACCACATAACTCCAAGCAGCCATATGTACAATATTCATTAGAATATATTTAAACCGGCGACTAAACCCGGTAATTCGCAATTTCTAGCTCAGTCTAGACTAAAACTATTTCTCTATTACCCTCAATTACTGAGCTTTTGTCTCTTTCATGTGCAGGGGTGGAATGTATGGGAGAAAGGGATGCAAGATGCAAAGAAATCCCGTCGATTTTCCATGCAATTGAATATGTAAGGTTATGGTGTGAGGACGGTAGAGGTTTTTATCAGCATTACTGGGAATGTCTGAATCTGTTCGAAGTTGTTAGAACTATCTAAGAAACTTCGTAAAAGCTTGTCTTTACTTAATTGTAGCTACTAGCAAGTACATGTATGAAATTATCACGTAAACTTTATCAATCTTATTGTTGAAATATTTTTTTTATATATATGTATGTACCTTTTTTTTGGGGACGTTTTTATTTATGCGTGGTACACAAGTATATGATTTCATCAATATCTACCTATCAAACATAAAATAGCTAAGAACATTTATGGAAATTATAGAAATTCTGCACTTACTTTTTGAATATGTTACAATGAAGTCTGAAAACTGAAACAAAAGCATAAAACTATGACGATTTGTCACAAATCAAGTTACTTCTTACCTATCTTTATAGAATAAAGTTATTCAACCAAAAATAACCCCTACAACAATAGAAATAAAGCGCATCTTCTGTAGTAAAACTGCTCTAAAATGGCGCATTCAGTTCTCCCGCACGACTTCAACGTTCGTGAAGTAAAAAATCAATAAAAACGCACCACTTTGAAAGGTTCTACTTGGTTTGTAGATCGCATGAGGTTATTTCAAGAATGGCGTATTTATAGATGGTAGATAATATTTTGTGCTGAAAGGAATTTCTATGAACATTGGTGAAATGGCTGGCTGTTACAATTGTTGGGAATATTAGTTATGTAGTAGTTTGATGGATAAAAAATACTTGTATATGTATTTTTTGTGTGTTTGTATCGTGTTTGTATCTGACTATAAATATTCTGAGTAATGTTAATTATTTTTTTTTGGTATTCAGTTCAACTAGAGCTATCTAATTTTTCAGCTGATGGATAACTTTCAATTTCTTTACCATATTTTTTTGTCTTCTAAATGATGGAATTACAAACATATCTTGTATAGTTTTACAAAATTAATACAGCACAAATAGTTGAATAGTAATTCTATAAAATATTTTTTAACATCACACCAGCACAATCAAAACATTACCTATGTTCCTTAAAGATAAAGATAAAGAATCTTTATTGATAATGTAAAATTGTAACATACATAGGCATAAGTACTAATATCACAGAATATGCTACACAAATTACAATATCTCGTCAAATTGAATTTATAACATTAAGCTTTTATAAAAGCTTATCAAACCGACCAAATAAATACAAAACAGCAATCACCGTAACACCCTTTACCCGTATACAGCAAATTGATGTTTCACACCTCACGGACTTGCGCGTAAAAAATTATTAAAATTAAAAACGGAAAGCACTTGATATCACGAAAATACATGTAAAGCTCTAGAGAGTCGAAACGTGGTGGAATTTTCAGTAATGGCGTCTGAAATGCCCATAGCGACACTCAGTGCCTATATTTGTATTATCGCGGTACTAAATACGTACTGTATAAATATTATAGAATAAATAATCGTGGAGGCTTATTCCTGTTTGCTTAAGATGCTCGTTTAATAAAAGAGTGTGTTTTGCTTTTTTACATGAAATAGGCTTACGCTTGACTACAACTTGCCTGATGGTAAGCAACGTTATAGTCCACAATATAGCGCGCTTGCCTAGAAGAAACCAGTTTACTCTCGACTTATAGATAAGACCGCCCAATGTGCATTAAATTAGTTTTTATATATCTTTTTATATTGTAATTTCTTTGGTGTGCATTAAAGACATATCTTATCTTAAAGACCGACAAATTATAGTTCAAGGGGAATAGAGATTCGGGCAAGGAGTTCCACAGTTGGGCTGTTGGCACGATGAAAGTCGAAGCAAAGTGCTTGGTGCGAGTCTTTGGAACTTCAACTGTATAACGGTGCCTCCTTGCCGAACCCCTACTCGTACGATGGTGAAATGGGGTAATAAATATTTTTTGTATCTTGTACCGTGTACATAATATATATTAAGAACATGTGTTACATAAGATAGATTTTCAAAATTCAGAATATGCTAACTGTACCTTTTGCAAAAAAAAAATCCCAATTGATAAAAGCTTAGGTAAGTGAAATATAACTATGTTTGTATACATTATTTTGTTGTAGTTTAGGTTGATGTTTAACCTTACATCAAGATTCATAATATCTGTACATGAATCTTAAGAGATTTATGAAGTAGGTATTCTTCCGCTGTGACGGCTTCCCGCTTTTTTTGTTTTCCTGTTAAGTGTTGTCGCAGCGAAAGATTATACCTACATCTCCAAAGTTTCATTTACAATGAATTTGCGCAAAGTAACGCCTGATTTGATATCTTCATCATCATCATCATCATCCACAGCCCTTGTGATCCCACTGCTGGGTATAGGCCTCCCTTTGTATGTGCCATCTGCGTCGATCTTGTGCAGACCTCATCCAGGTTCGACCCTCGATTCAATATTTTATTACTGTATAATTAAGAAGATAAGTATATTAAACAAGATATCATACTTACTATGTTACATACATTCTAAGCACAATCAATACAATAAAATTATTGCGTTCAGCAATAGGGTGCGAAGGGTGAATTTGTTTTAGCGTGCTACGAAGCTCGTAGCTGCTACGAAAGTGCGTAGCTTGTTTATCGACTACGCCGCCAGTTCAACGGTCTACGAATTTCTATCTATTTGTTTGTTTAAGTTACACGTTCTTTATGTTTGATAGCAGGTACTTTTTATTTTAGTTAAAAAGAAGTATCACTTTCAATAATTATTTAAATTTTATATTTACTTCAAGTACGATTTTTAAATGGCATATTAGAATATTCTAATTAGAGCCCTAGACTAAGTAAAATGTAAATGTCAGGAACATTCTCAGCGAGATCCTTATAAGCCTTAAAGCGGAGAGCGTTCAGCACCTTGTTTAGATAAAGGAATAATATTCAAATTAGGGTATTTCACTATCGTTATAGCGAGATACCGGCCTATAGGCCGCGCCAAGTGCCTTCGCACGATAGTTAATTTCCTTAAATTTCATTAGCAACTCTTCCAATTTGCATTCAAAATGTGCGCTCACGTACCTAACCACCTACACAAATATATAAACAAGTACCTTCCATAGTTAAGCAAAGAACCGTCCGAATACGCCGTTATTTTAATACCCTTATCAAAAAACAAGGCACATTACAAAATGGCCGGCGTTTTCATGAGTTTTGCGCGGGAAAGCGCTCGGAGCCAGCCTGGAAAATTATAACAAAAGGCATCCACCGCTATCTTTCTAATTATAGTAAATCACCTTGCTACAGGCGAGATAAGACTGTGCATATCCCGGCTAAAAAGTCGTAAGAGTTAGCGCTCCGATAGCCACTTACAACCTTTTGGATTTTCAGACGGAAATATTTTGCACGTTCAGATGTGAAACGGCATAAGTAGAAAAGTGGTAAACGCGAGTTGAACCAATTGTGTTTGGAGAGGGATTGGGTGTATTTTCGGTGTCGGGAAAGTCTTATGTTGTGAAGGAATTGGTTGGATATAGGACCTTTTGGTTGGATAAAGGAAAGTCGTTCGATGAACGGTCCCAGGCGTTGTACAATTGCATTGAGAAGTATCACGTACTAGTATTGTGTTTTGTATCAGTAACTAAGACTTTGAAATAAAAATGTATGGAGGACAGTTTGTACGATTTCCTTTTAGATTCTGGTTCGAATTCTTATTTTGTATTTAATGCAACTATGAAATGTCATATCTTCTTTCGTGGCTTTATATCTGCGTCCAGATAAAAATTTTTTTAGAACACTACATACCAGTATCTTATTCTTGTTTCGAACAATAAATATCACATGTTATGTAACACACATACCTACTTAGTTCAAATTAACATCTACTACAAAGGTTTTTATACCAGCTCTATGTACTCGTACCATTAGACAAATCAAACACATCTCCAGCATTAACAACCCCACCTGATCCATTCCACTTTGCACCCTACACCGATGTACCTACAAAACAACAAACCATTTTATCAAGACCTACCCTGCCCCCATAACAGTAAAGGCATACGAAGAGAAGGGGAGTATTCCCATTTGAGAGCGGGGGTCTAAATTCATTAGACGAGAACGTAATTTTGGTTGCACGTTTGATATGTTCCAGTATTTTGGCTAGTTGGTCTTAAATTCTGTTTTGGATATTCCTACTAGAGAATTTACTTGTGTCTGCTTGGGTACAATGCTTGTAAGAGTAAATTTTATCTGATAAGGAGATATATTATACGTTAGAGTACATATAAGGTAACTTATTAATCCGGAAAACGTGGGCGGGTGTTCACTTGCTCTATGAATATAAAAATATTCTAATGTTACTGTAAAACTGCAAGCATGCTATAGTTTAATATTCTGTTATATTATCAGGAAACAAGGTTTTTTTAATAGTAGATAAAAGTACCTTTGCTGTAGATAACTTGACTCTCATTGAATTTAATAATGTAAGTATAAAAAGTGGCCTAAGCTTTAAGTTTAAAGTGAATGACATAAAACAATACAATTACTGTAAAACATTGTTTATGATTTTGAGTAGGCTACGGTAATAAGCTGTAATTTCATGAGCTTCTGAAGTATGTGGTTACAATATATGTAGAAAGTTTGTTTAGATATTGTCACCAGAGAGTACTTAAAACTTCTCTAGATTTCTAGCAACACTTTACAGGAAATACTCAAAATTATTTTCTTAACATTTTACTTTAGCTTTATTCTAAAATTTGGTCATAAACTTATGTAATAGTTTAAGTGTAAAAAAATCAGTCGAAGATCACAATTGTCATTTTCCAATTGGTAATCTTAAATCTCCTAGGATGTATGTATAAGTGTTGTTATTTCAAAAATATCTTATTATAAGTCTTATAAGTAGGGGTATTTTATATTTAAATTCAAAGTTCAAGCAAGTTATTTTTTTATTTTATTTGCCACGATGAGCAAGCATCATTAGCCAACACAATATTCATAAACTATCGTTCCAACGGCGTACTACAATACCTGAAAGTTTGTTTAGGAGCTTTTGCTGACTTTGCAAGCGGCGTTCAGTGTACTATCAGCAATTCCCAAAATAGGATCCCTTTGTTTCACGCCCATCCAGTCAAATCTATTCCACACTGAATAAAACTGCTACAGTCCTCAAATTATTACGATCCCAATAGGAAAAGGACAATTCGGCCGTTTCTTTCAATATTCCTGTATCTTCTCCTCGGGAAACGTAATCGACCAAGGGCAGTAATATTATATTTTGTTATACAATAACGATTTTCCTTTTCGATGGCAATTCGTCGTTATTGAACGTAAAGTCAGAACGGTGGCTTCTGTTGAAACGAGCGTAGGTAATAATAATATAGTTATTGTTATATCTACCTTTAACCTACCGTGAGTAGCGGGGAAGAAGTCTACGTATTTTTCAACGCTACGCATTACATTGCGGGTTTTAAAAGAGTCTGTGCGTTTGAATGTGGTGTTGTTGTTTCGATAGTGAAGCGGCAGTGGTTTGCAGTCGTTTTGTGTTCGCAGTGGAGGTAGGTTTGTGCTCCGACCTGGCTTCTATCTGCAAAATCAATGTGGCTATTAGCAAGTTTTCGCGCAGTCGCATAACGTGCTTCAAACGCTACCGGTCAGAAGTTACCGGGCTTGTATTCACCATTTCACGATGCAGATATCCCTTTGCCGAAAACACGTTTTGTCGAATGGCGTGGTTTCCTTTTTTTCAACGAAGGGTTAGGTTACTTTTTACGTTACCATATCGTAATACATTAAAATAAGCTACTTACTTGCTTGTTAAATAATATTACCATTGGTGTAGATTAGGTTTATGTAAAACGTGGCTAGGTTTTATTTTTATTTTAATCTTACTGTTGTTACGTGTCGCGTTGTTTGTGACGATAAAAATGCTAATATTTGCGCTTCGCAAGCAGTTTTCTCGTTTGTCCCCGAAAAACGGGCGCTCTACGAACTTGGTACATGATTGCTAAAGTTTCTTTCTGTCATATTTAGGGTGTGTTTGTAAGGAAACTTATGTTTTACGCATTTGAGTTACGCTCCCAAAAATGTTTTGTTGGTAAACTGGAATAAGAACATTTTTCGTCTCGGTTTCTTATAGCTTCGATAAGCCAATAGTCTTAACACTTTGCAAGCCGACATTGTTTTTTATCTTGGTGTTTTATAAGCGGAAATAATTGCAAATTTAATAACAAATTGACCAATACCGTAGCTTAGAGCGTTAAAATTGGATGTGAGAATTTTGAAAGGATTAGCTTAGTTCTGCTTCTTGGCAATTAGTATAACGTGAACATATTTAGAATTTAGATATGACACGTTTTTTATTTTGCAATAAGCGTATCGAATAGTATTTTATAACTCATAAAGTAGGTACTGTGTATAACAAATTATTGTTTTAAAGTACAAGACCGACACTTACGGCACCTAGGGGAGGAGGCCTACACCAAGCAGGTGGTTGAGAGGAGCTGAAGATAACGATGATGATTTTTGAGTTGTGTAGGTATCTTGTTATATTTTTTAAATCAATTTTGATAAACTGACACAAAATGACAAAATAAACGTGTTAAAAATGACTACTAAAATCAAGTAAACATGCTAATAAAATTCAGATTGTGATTTTATTTTTATCAATACCGTTAATTAATATGCTCATAATTAAGAATTATTTATGTTTAATAAAATAAATGTTCTGACGGAATTTATGTTTAATTATTGAGAAATCGGTTAAATTATGCAACAAATTAAATGGACATCAACATTTTTGAATAGTATTAATTCACTAATAGTTTTAGTAATAAATAAATCTGTCTCAGTTGGTTATTAACTCTTGAATAAAAAAGATGAATAAATCCGATTGTAAAATGTGATTTCTAGAATATTTATTTTTATTACAGATTGCGTTCTTTTATTTCATCTGAAATATCTATTAACAATTTCGGGAATATCTTTTTTCTTGGAAAAACTTACTTAACTTTATTAAGGTATTCTTTTTATTAACGTCATCAGCAGATTATATAAAGGAGTAATTAGTATGGGGCTAGATGGCGCTGTGTGATATGTCCTGTAATATTTATTGATTTATTTGTTACAACTGACTAGACTTCGACACTCCGTGTACAAATAAAAACAATAGTAACGAGTAAATTTAATTTAGTATAGCGATTCTAAAGGCTAGTGTAGGGATAAGAAGCGGTTTAAACGATCTTAGAATCGATACTGCAAGGACGTTTCGCGTTTCAGTCTTCACTATGCTATAGCAGTTTTACTTACTGTCAGGACACGTGACTAGATTAAAAAACTTTAAAAAAATTATTTTAAAACAATTTATAATCATGTTTGGTTTTCAATATTAAAATAGAAATAGCTGAGTTGGGGCTAGTGAGCTTTTTATTTTTTTTACACGAAATAGGCTTATATTTGACCATAGCCTGCCTGATGTTAAGCACCACTATAGTCTAAGATGTAGCACGCTTGCCTAGAAGAAACCTTTACTCTACTACTATTTGAAGAAAAAATAACACAACGCAACTTTCAAATGAACAACATTGCAGATAATTTTGTTAATATTATATGATAGAGATATATGCATCGTTTACAAAAGTGTTAATGTTTAGTGCTGCATAACACCATTAGGGTGTAAAAACACCACTACACCCTACATGGTAATATATAGGTTGAATAAGTGATTATTGAAATATAAATATATTATCATTAAACTACCTTTCAGCAAGACAACAACCGCTTAAGAATGCAGTACCTAACATTTAACTACAAACTACGTGCCCATTTAAAAACCTTTAGTTTCGAGACCGTCAAGAACGCATGCACGACAGCTGATTATGATTTTAGACACATGTCTTAAAACAATGTACGATCATTTACGCAAAACCTTAAGGTTTGTCAAAGACCGTATTATTATATTACCAGTTATTCCTCACGCCAACGGAAGTTGTCTTCTAAACCATACATTTTACCCCATTCCACGGTGAGTACTTAAGTACTAAGCCCATTTCTATTGCAACTGCTATTTACTAATCGTAAAACTTTAACTTTTCAGCCATTTAGCAAATCCTTTGAGCTTCTTCACTCATAAGTGAATACGTTTACACAAGTGGGTAGTAGAGTTTTTATGATTATTAGACACTTAAAGTTTATTTGTGTGCTGCTTACAAGATTGCAGTCCGTTTTAAGGTAAAATAAGGTGTGTTGTTTCTTGCTTGTGCAGATTTTTTAAAATTTTAAACAAGTGCTTTAAAGGGATATACGCCTTTCTACCTCTGCAGTCTGATTTCCTAAACCTAGTGTTATTCTGTGTCCCAAGTAGATGTAGCTCGTCACCAATTCCACAGGCATATGGTATCTATCCACGCCTGGTATATTAGTCATAATTTTGGTCTTCGATATATTCATTTTCAACCCTACTTTTCCAGATTCTGTCTTCAGGTCTTGAATCATAGACAACATATCAGGGACATTATCTGAGAATAACACCAGATCATCGGCGAACCTCAAATTTGTGAGCCGCTCTCCTTCTATCTCGATACCTTTCTCTTCCCAATTTAGCTTCTTAAAGACGCCTTCTAAAGTCGCGGTAAAGAGTTTTGGAGAAATTGTGTCACCCTGTCTGACTCCTCTAGATAATTTAAACTTTCACACACTTAAACAAGCCTGGGCAGCATTCGGCGCAAACAACCAAATACTTCGCAACAAGAAGCTGTCTATTAAACTGAAGGCCAAGGTATTCGAAGAATGTATCACGCCGGTCTTCACGTACGGTGCTGAAACTATGACTCTCACAGAACGATCAGCTGAGAAACTTAGAGTCGCGCAACGTGCCATGGAAAGAGCTATGCTCGGAATCACCTTGCGCGATAGAAGGAGAAACGAGTGGATACGGCGAAAAACGGGACTAAAAGACGTAGTAGAAGTCATTACGGGAAGAAAATGGAGATGGGCTGGCCATATTGCTCGAATGGACTGTCACCGATGGACACGAAGACTAGTAGTGTGGAGACCATGGGCAGACAGGAGACCACGAGGCCGCCCACCGTTACGATGGGTTGATGACATCCGGAAGCACGCGGGTTACAACTGGATGGCTAGAGCAGCAGATCGCGAGTTATGGAGAAAAATAGGAGAGGCCTATGTTCAGAAATGGACTCCTTAAAGGCTAAGAAAGAAGAAGAAGAGCTTTAAAGGGAATGGTAAAAAGAATACCTATGTATATATTACAGTCAGACAATCCATTAAAAACTAAATTAGTTGATACGCGCACTTACAAGACGGTCATCAAAATATAGACCATGCATAATTATTAATGCATAAACATACCTACTGGAATCGATAAGGAACTTTAAGAATTGACCTTTTAGTACAAAATTTTGGAACCATTTAATACAATTCATTTTTGATTTGAGGAAGTAACACCAGTAGTTTATTCATATTTATGAATATGAATTCTTCCTATCATATATGTTTTGCAAGTCAAATTCATCACCAACACAAACAGAACATCATCAACACCAAACCAGTATATTATATTGTACACAAATTTACAATTTACCTACAATTCTTCTTCAAGTTATTTCAGATAGGTAACCTCCTACACAATGGAACGAAACAATTTTCCCGATAGAATATAAAGCAAAAAAGGGAATAAAATAAAAGAATGGAGTTTTCTATCGCATCCGGAATAGTTTTCAAGCGGATCGCAGTCGCCATGTTCAATTCAGTAAGGCTCTATTACATGTCGTGAAAAACGCTCAAAAGCAATAGACACCGTACAATTTGTTAATAAGAAGTCATTTTTCTTTCGGCTATTGGTGTTTGTTTAGTAGTCGAAAAATGATTAAAAGCGTATCTATTAATATTAGATGCTAATTTCTTGATATGCGAGCATGCTAATTTAATCACAAGACACAAAGAAAACCTAAGTGTAAGATGAAGGCCATGTGTACTGATACCAAAAATTCCACAGATCTACCATAAATTCATTCTTAGAGACATGTATAAATATCTATTAATCTAAAAAAATAAAAGCCTATCAAAATTTTCTTCTGTTTATTAAACATTCGACAAAACGTATTGTCTGGGTAGATAAAAGTCATATTATAAATCCACTCTGCTGATAAAGTATGTGTGTAACTGTTACAAAGCAATAGAAACGGCATCTGAACCAACAACACGTAGTAAGTGATTGCAGCAGGGTCGGAGCGTTAGACCATGAAATTGGCCGGGTCTATGCTCAGCTCGGCAGTTAATGGCAGACGACTAGATGAGATTCCAGCTATTTTCATAAATAAATGCTTAAAACCTACCTATTGCTAGCTATTTATTATTCGCTCTGATTTACACTTGAAAGATTTTTGGAGTAATTTGTTTAATAGGTAATTTTTGGGATGGTGGGAATTTGATGCTTGGTTAGACTTGATTATGCTGGTTTTGTAACTAACTAAATTACGACTGAAATAACTGATAAAAAGAAATAAAAAGAAACAAAACCTACCGATTATGTAGTCTGTTCTTGAAAGTAACGAACGATCTGCTATACCTAGACAAAATATGTAGTCAAATAGGTACTTCTTGTCGTCGTCATAAAAAAACTAAGGTAACGTATCGGTTATTCGTACCTTTAGCTTAAGCATAAGAATTTTATTTTTAGAAAGATAGACATTTATTTCCTCTTTACTTACACAAAGTCCTGCTTTTATAATAAAAGACATATGCAATGGCATGACTTTGTTTTTCACTATGTTAAATAAAAAAAAACATTTAGGTATTCGTGTACGTAAATGTAACATCCACTTGTAAAAATATACACATATCAATTTTATTTATCTGCCCTTTTAATCTCATAAACTGAAATCAATTTCCCATAACAGTTAACATAACAGAGTGCCGAATTTGTTTTGGTAATAACAAGCCATTTCAGCGACTTTAACAGCCATTAGAATTTGCTATGATCGTTCCCTAGATACCAGGCGCCATAAAGGTAATGCCGATGATAAAAAAAACTATCAACAAAAACTATAAAGCCAAAGTATGAGGACGAAAGGTCGGGACAAAAAGTTGCTGAAGAGAACGGGAATCGCTTGAGCCACTTCGCTGTACCTTCCAGCTTTTTGTTTGCAAGACAGAGTGGATTGCTAAGCGATTTTCGGTCCACCGTAGCTCGGTCCCACCTATTGTGAATTCCGTAGGACTGATATTTATTTGACAGCTCCAGTGTCTGAAGAGAATGGAAAATGGCAATGGCGGAATACATTACAGATATAACTCATGGTTTGTTTTTGGCGGGGACCCGACATAGCGTTATTGGTATTTAGGGGCATTTTTCCCATTAAGGGCGATGACTTTTTTGTTTAAATGATACATGTGACAGGCGAATGTTATAAAAACTAGTTGCCGACAGCAAATTCATTAGTTGCGGTGGGAATTAATTTTGTTATAAGTAGGTCTCGTATATGTCACGACGCCTGCTGGAGATAACAGAATGTTCCCGAGAGCCACTTGAGATTACAAAATGGAAGGGTATCAAGTTTACTAGAAACAAACAACGAGGCAATGTGAGAGTGTGATTATGAAGTGAATGAATCACTTATATGGATACAGAATGTAGGTAGGTTCATATCAAATAATAACAATCTCATAATGATCGCACTTAGCGACAAGTTTGCCAGACACGGTTTAAGTTTTTTTTTTATATTTCATGGAGGTTAATTTATGTATTGACTCGTAATATCATTATTATTAACAAAATGAACATGAACTTGTGGTTTTTAATAAAGCGTACCTATATATATCTAATCTAATGCTTAGTTACATTTCTATACAGATATGTAGGTACATAGTTTATATATCTAACAGGCAATGCTGAAATACTTACCAACAAGAATAAATACAGGTCAAGATTGTTACCATTTCAATTTAAATTGCACTGTGTGTTGGGTAGACAAACAAACAAGACCTAGACTAGAGATATATAAAGATTAGGTAAATATATTTATTTATCTAAATAAATCATTCAATTGTGCGGTATCACTTGTTTATATAAAATGACTAGTGGGTGCTCGCGGTTTCGCTCGCATATGAAGTAAAACTTGCATCCCCTATTTTACCCCTTTAAAAGTGGCATTTCCAAAAGTCCTTTCTTAGCGGATGCCTACGTCATAATATCTACCTGCATGCCAAATTTCAGCAAGAACCGTCCATTGGTTTGGGCTGTACGTTGATAGATCACTATATCAGTTAGTCAGTCAGTCAATCAACCTTTAAGTTTTATATATGTATATAGATTAGGTTATTTCATTATCATATGTCATCAAAAAAAATCCAAGATATTTAAAAATCTAATCCATTCTTGTTCAATTTCAAAAGTATAGAAATAGGGAATATAGGTAAAAAGATTCCTATTAGAGAATGGACTATTAGTAGGTAAATAAGTTGCAAAGACGGTTAACCTATCACACCACTTATTTGTCGTGAATGACTGAGACTTATTTTTTAAGGCTTTCGTTTTCATTTTTAGATGATATAGATGTTTTAGTCCTTTCTTGTAGGTATATAGGTACATATATGCCACTGCGCCTCAGAGTTACATATATACCTAGATAGTTTTAATAGTATAGTTACGCTATTGAGTCACCTAATTGAAACAAATGGATCAGTTGAAAAAATATCCTAGTAATATTTGCTGTAGAAATGTTTTAAACTATTATTCATCATATCCGAGACCGATAGATCTCATTCGTGTAAATTGAAATTTATTGGGTCAAAATGCCTTGTTTACTTTGTATTTAGGTATATACCTATATTTATTACTGGTAATCTGCCTAACCTGGTATACTAAAACAGGGAAAATTCGGAACACAAGGTTTTAGATAAAAATGAATCAAAATAGCCATACATTTTATTAACTCTTTATTCTCTTGAATTTTTGAAATTAATATTACAATTTTGAATGCGGGTTTCATATACAATCACCCAACTATTTGCTTATATACCACGACACAGTCACATTGGATCGTATTCACTTGAAATACTCTTGACTACTGTAATAAGACCTTGGAATATCTTGGAGTCATCTAACGATGGAGGTCAAGTTACGTCGGGTCAGTAAGAGTTGCGAAAAATACGCAAGCCGTATTCACAACCTTATATCATAATGAACCGACCACGACCACTTGACCCTTCCAATTCAAACAATCCCATACAAGGATCTATAACTTCAAAGTATCATGTTACAATAGCCAAAGTAAACATACATACGATCATGTCAATACATAAATACATAACGTAAACAAAAAATTAAACAAAAAATAATGCGCCACATAAAACTTTCACAACTATTTACAATTACTTTACTATAAGACGACCTATATTTTACTATATTCAAAAATATAGATATAGGTACATAGATACATAACTAACGTTAAAGATAAAATTGATCGATTAATTACTTTCATATATTAAAACATAAGGAGAGGAAGTCTTGTTACTTTTAAAGTTAAAAAAAACACATAGAACGAAAATCTTATTGAAAATAACGCTAACGCAACAATGAGTAAACTTAGATATGAAACAAATTGCATTAAAATTGAACATAAAAATTATATTTTCTTAAAGATATTCTGTATTTTAAAAGCGATGCATAAATATATATCTATATAATTATTAATTATAAAACGTTTTATTAGAAATGCTGTCACATGAATACAATCAATACTATGGTACCTATTGAACAGCTTCTTAACGGAGAGCCGAAATAATGTAAAAATGTTACATCAAGTTAAGGTTACATCTATTGATATATATGCTCGCTCGGGTTAGGTACATTACCTATACCTAGTGTACAAATACTAGCAATATGGCAAGACAGCAGTATAGAACTATAGATGGAGGACGTATGTAATCTATTTGGCGTATTGCTCATTGTTTCAAGTGAATTACAGTTCTTTACGACGCAAACGATAAAGAAAACCTAGCGATAAATCAACGGACGAACATACTTACAAATCTTTACTATGTTATAAGATTTACGTATTGTTTCAAGCCTAATGTTAAGGCAGAAACGTCTACGACTGCAAACAATTTTGTTCACTATAACCTTTTCACACTAAAAAGATATTTTTGTTCGAAATAAAATAAAAAAAGTTTACCGATAACATTAAGTAGCTTTATGAACACATTGGTTTAAGTTTAACACTTTTCCAACGATAAAAACAACCAAACATGGAACAAATAACTGCAATTACGCATAACAATTTTACGTCGTATACACATAATCAAAGTGTTTCAAAATCAATTGTAAGTACGTCCTCATCAAACGAAAATATATTTTGTAAATATGAACTATCAGTGATGAAATTTAACTGAGCTATTTTCATATTATGATCGAACCTTTGAACAACGAACAAACTTTCCATTGACAATGAACATCTACAAACACTAAATTATTAAAGCGGGTTTTTAATCCAAATACCTACTAACATCTGACGCTTAACGTTTATTACATGTGTCTACAATTAAATCTATGCATTTTATAATTTATAAAGCCTACTTATAAACGACGTTACTTAAGTACATTTTGTTCGATTTTCAATTCTCGATTATTTTTTACGTTTTAAAATAAGATGGGATAGGGATCTATTCTAACGACAATCTTACTTTACGTAATCTTATGAGAAATATGGCTTCTGCAAAGATGTTCCATGAAGAAATATTGCACGTACCGAGTAGGTAAATGATAATTTCAATACAATGGCAGGAAAACGCAAGAAAATCTGGTGGATGATCATTAAGGTAAATTAAAGTAACCGCACCGTTTACCTTAACGACATTTAATTACATTGCAGCAAAGTTGAAACGATGCCATTAACTTGTACAACAATTGTACTTATTTGTTACACGGCAAAAGAATCAGATCGCTGTGATATTTTCCAATTTGTAAATACTGATCTATATAAGTCTATCTATAATTGTTTCTATTCAAGAGATATTTTTAATTATTGCTCGTGACTTGAAAAACAAGTTACTTTTCTAATGATATACCGACGGGTTAGATTAAAACAGCTACAGATATCTGATTAATAGTGGACAGAATACGAGACGTGATTTACGAAAATTAAGCAAAACTTTAAATTTTTATCATTAATTTTATAGAAATTACTTTTTAATTCTACCCTGACATTAATTTACGTATAATGGTGACTATCAACACTAATTATTTTATCTTACTTTTTGTTCGGATTACGTATTCATGTTATTTATTTTTTTGAAAAATAATTTGGTCGCATTTTTAGGAAGCAAGAAATTGAAAAGTTGTGATTTTAATTATATATTTTGGCACAATACGGAATTGAAAGCGAATTTTAAATATATAAATCGAAACACTAAAATGTTTGTGAAAAGTTTAAGGTTTATGCAGATTTCGCTTGCATTTTGTAGGCGCATACTATAAAATTACTGAAATGTTACAAGTTTAAATTTGTATGTGCACATAAAATTATCAGGAAACATTACTTGTCGTTGTCTTCAATAATAAAAAACGCCAAATTCATTATCTTTTACCGCAAAAGGAACTTTGTTTTTCCTACATAAAAGCGTGAGTTTAATCCAAATTGAACTGGTTTATGTAATAGATAAACTAAATCTTAGCAATACTTCATACAAAGTCGAACCTAATAATCTATGTAATATAATACACTTACCCTACTCAACTTTTAATATTACGTGTAAAATTTATATTTAGTCACATTATTGTTAATTAATTATATGTATCATCGTTACGTATATAATTTTGAACATGAGATGACTCTAGATTCTTGGACTGGCCGATCGCAGTTCCACGCAATTTTGTTCATTTCGTTTTGTTCTATTTCTTTAACTATGGACACGGTATTTTTTCTTAGAAATATCAAAAAATACCTTCTACATTTATGTATATATGAATTACTTTCGAAGAGAGAAATATAAAACATAACCTTAGTTAAGACGAAAATCTATTCGCAATTGTACTTCCATACGTATTTTGTTAATTACTCATTAAGTTCTTATTACTTTACTATGTGGGTTTATTTTAACGTTGCGCGATAATAATAACTTTAATCTATCCGAAAATGATAATTTTCACTCAAAATAACATTTGACTGACTTAAATGCTACAGAACTGAATCACAATCTGATAAAAACTTAAAAAGAAAGCTTTTGAAATGAACTGAAATACAACAAATTTTACAATCATAAAAAATATGACCTCAAAACATAACCAGTCCGCTAAAAGCGAACAAATAATAAAATATACATCAAAATGTACATAATATAATATCTATCAATTATAAAATAATATAACATAATGGATTAGAGTAAGTGGTAGCAATAAATACTATGAGATTCACAGATTTAAAATCTTAACTAACAACACCGAAGTTGAATCGGGCTCCTATGTAACCTTACAGCGATACTAACTTTTGTAAATTTTAGTAAAAATATTATTGCAATACAAGGGTGTGGTTATGGCAACAAAATAATAAATGCTTAAAGCACATCACCAACTTGTCCAGCCAGCCATCGACACGGAGGCAAGTCCTTTGCACTAAAGGAACATTACAAAAATAAAAGTCACCATCGCCTCGCCCCGACGAGGCTCACTCAAACCAGCAAACATAAAACTAGTGGATACACGAATCGACTACCGCCGTCGCCGGTCCCCGTGGACGCAACACTTCATTCACACTATATGATACAGACTCAGTCATGATTGCCTAGTGGTGCGGGCTCCTTACGTGGGGACCTTGTTCACTTTTATAAGGTCGTTGGAGCCCTTGTCGAGGGGCATCTTCATGGGGTCGTGGTGGTGCGTGACGTGGTGGCCGTGGTGCTGCCCCTCCAGCTTGGCCTGCTTCTCCTGCTGCTGCTGCTTCATCCGGTCCTGCTCCTCGCGCTCCCGGCGCGCCTGCTCGTTGATCTCCTTCACGGCGCGCAGCTCCTTCTTTAACTTCATGCGCCGGTTTTGGAACCATATCTTGATCTGTCTTTCCGTGAGGCAGAGCGCGTGCGCAATCTCTATCCTGCGCCGACGGGTCAGGTAGTGGTTGAAGTGGAACTCCTTCTCCAGCTCCAGGGTCTGGAACCTCGTGTAGGTCTGCCGCCCTCGCCGCCGCGGACATCCGTTCGGACCTGGAAACAAACGTAAAACAATATTACTTTTATTATACTACGCATAAACTTCTATTTATATGCGATTATTCGCTATAAATTATAATTTACAGTTGCATTAACGTTTTGTGATGGATTTATTGCATCATATATCACTATCGGGCGGCACGGATTCGCGAGAGCCTTCGACTAAAGCCCATTAAAATTTCACTTTTATACCATTTTAGATTTTAATGGATCATTAATATTTTATTGCCGCACTAAAGTTAATTCTCGAGGTATCCGCTACTGCTGGCCGATGTAGATTAATTGCAGTACGAGAGAAGTGCCTACGAAGTGGCCAAGAATTTGTTACGTCGCACGGGGTCGTAACTACAAAAATAAGTAAAAACAATGTAATCAAAGCACAGAGTAACGGAAAGGGTTAGGAGCAAACGGTCCGCGAACAATAGTGTCCTTTCTAAAAAGGAATCGCTACAAAAAAGTCAGGGATGCGTAAAAAAGGGTTGCGCAACTTTCTAATTCTTTGTAAGGTGTCCTTTTATTCAGTCGCGACGCGGCGACGCTTTCTGAGAACTCGTGAAAGTTGTAAACCCTTTCAAGACTCACGCGAGGATATTTTAAAAATGTTACCGGTTCATTTGGGCCGGATTACTCAGCGAGCGAGCCGAGTCTTCTCACAATTCACACACGCGCACATTAAGCTCAGCATACATAGACAGGTAAATGCCGAGCCACAAAGCGATCGGGTCTCAGGACAGGTTTTCGAGTCAGCCAATAAATAAGGTAAGATAAATAGCCTTCCCATCGCGTATAAAATTGATAGCGGACCAACCGAGTGTCGGAATGCCCGAGTGTAGGCTGCGCCTTACCTGATCAAGTTTTAAAAGGTATAGATACGACTAATGGATTATTTTAATTGATGTTGTGGACACTTTAGAGCTATAGAGGTGAAGTTAGTAGACGCTTTGGAATGATTGTTAAATCAAAGATTTTCAAGTCTATAAACCCATTTAGTGGATTTAAGAGCTTATCAAAACAAAATATGACGTCTTTATATTTAATGGCTTCTTAAAATTGAAGATGTAATATTATACATTTTACCATAATTATATTATGAGTATTTGAGAAGCGTTAGAAAAAAATATAAATAACTTTTTATTTCTAATTGCTTTAGAACTTATTCACGTTCGATTTGATTTCTTATTTAGTAATTTCGTACACACAATCGATTTTACGAAGATAAACATCAATAATGCAATAATATCGTTACTGTCAAACTCAATTAAAAGTTCCTGTACCGATAAAAATCACGACTTTGTAGTCTTAATTAAATACAATTTAATGCAGACCAATTCGTTGAATTAAAATGTTAATTCTCGACTGAATAGTGACCATAGGTGCGTCAATTTACCATTTGAATGTGGGCGATACCTATCTGTATTTGGGTATCAATAGTTAAAACTCACATCGATTTGATTTGTAGAGAATAGCTGTCGGTTCTTATAAAAAGGCGCCTCATTGATGTGTATTTATTAGGTTTTATCGATTTACAATCGATTATTCGGATGTAAAATATGAAAACAAAAGAGGTGACAATTTTTTTTTATTACAAAATTTGAAACTGTGAGTTATGTTATTATAATTTAATATTTCTGACATGTTTTGTTGTATCAGTTATATATTCGCAGAAATTATTTTGTGTATAAATAACACTTGCTTTTGTTTCGCAATATGACGTGTTAAACAAAGTTTCAAAAACAGCAAACAGTAAATCTAACAACTCAACCAAAAGTCCAACGCGGCGTTAACACGAGCGATAAATTACCAAAACTGCGTTTTTACTGCCGCAATAACATTTATGGACGTTCTTATTTCTACAAAAAACTTTTAAACTGTTTAAAATCTCGTAAAAAGAGAAAGGAATAATTACACAAGTGCGGTTAGAGGAGGACGAGATAAGAAGGAGACAGAGATAGCCATTCTAATTTTAAAAAGCAAAGATGGAACCCGAAACACAATACACGCATCCCGATAATGTCATAAAGGAGGAAAGCCGTAAGCGATGTTTGATGGCGCGTCAAATTGTACCTTCCGGTTTATGGGGTAGAGTCTAAATCCGTGTGAGATTAGAGGTTGGATGCGCCCCTTTTTTGTCGGGGTCGATGTATGTCGGCAGGTTAGCCACCCTTCGCGTCGCCATGGCAACGTGCAGGCCTACAAGGGTACCTCCCGTCAGTTGGCTACCATCCCATTATAGCAACATGTATTTGGTATTGTCCCTGGAAGATCCACGGCCACCTTTTGTACCTGTAGGACTCATCTTTTTTAATGGCAACTGCTTTACCTTTCCCATAGCGAGATAAGATCAGATTTGTTGCTCAGGATGTGAAGTACATCACGTTCGCATTGTTTTATTGTAATTGACCGATCTGATAAAGGTTTGTTTATTTCTGTTAAATGGAGTTATTTCCGAACTTTATATGTAGATGTTTAAATACTCTGTCATTCAGGCTCAGAATTATTTAAAAACACTGTCTTATCTGGTAGAAACCAATGATATCTAAAATGTATCTTATATATCTGAACAAAACTCATTATTTTCCAATATGTTTTGTCACCAAAATTAGATTTAGATAACTCAACAAAAATCGCAAATAGACCCAAAAAATACGAATAAATATATGAAATTACTCTGTATTCACAATATGAGAACTCCACTCCTCTCTTCATCCACACCACGCCTCCATCGCAGGATCAAAAACAAACCAAGACCAATTGGAAGAGATACTGGCCAACAATATATCTCCACAAGGGCACAGCATTAATTAACCAAGTACATTGTGCGGCGACGTCTATAAAAATACCACTACACGATCTGCCTTTTACCCCGTCTGTTACTTTTTTTCCCGAAATAAATCTCACGACATACCACTCCTTATTTATTATTTTATTTAGGTTACCCGCCTTTTGTGAACCGAGCCAAACCAGTTCCATACATTTGATTAATTCACGGGTCTCGGTAAAGGTCTGATTGTGAATTATAACAGAATTTTTGTCCACTAAGGACGTTATTTATGCTACGAATAAGCCTGCAGCGAGATTTGTGAAGACCACAAATCTCGGGCTAATGCTGAGAAGATATGGGAGTCGGAGCGGGCAGCACAAAGTAAATAGAAGGATGTGCGTTTAGGACGTGTTACTTCGTCGCAGTGACCACACTTTGAAATTTGTTGGACAGAAAAAGAAACAACAGTCGATGCTCGTCGTCAATGATTTGAGCAAATCAAATAAAATGAACAAAACTCACCTTAAAAGCTTCGATTCAAAATAAGCTTTAAAATCAGAGCAAGCGAGAGATATAGCGTACCACCCAGAATTTCGTTAAAAACGAGATCTTGTTTTGAACTTTTTACACAGCACATTTTTGTCATCATGCGCATCTTAGAATTCAAGACATGCCATTAATACTAGCAATAAATGTTTGAGATCGATAAAAGTCAGCCTTGTTCAGTTTCTAGCCCATTAAAAGGGCTATAAAAATATCGATAGTGTTAAGCGTAATGTATAGCTTAAATCAATTAAGCGTACATTAAAAGTACCTAACCGCGTGTCGCCGACTCCATGTTTTATTCGATCGTAATTCGCCAATACTCGTAAATACAAGACACTTCGGGGGACGCCATCTTTAAATAGTTCGCGTTCGAATTTCGAAATGCTGAATTGCCATTGTTTTTCTTCTAGCTTGGCACTAGTCGATGTTAATTATGACTGTTATTTTTGTGTGTTTATTTTACGAAATAAATGCTGAGATATTAATGATGTGAGACTATTTTAACGACCATTCTACGCGTCGAATCTTGCATCTGAGTTAATCATAAAACTAACCAGACTTAAATAACAAACAAATTGATTAAACGCACATTGATATTGAAATTTTTTGCTTGTAAAATTCAAATAAAAAATACGCACGAGCTGAGAGAAAAACCTATTTGGCGTTTATCTACGCATTTTAAACTCGTTTTGTTTCGCATTTGCTTTATTGGAAGTCAATGTCACGGAACTAAGATTTAATTCAATTTACTGCCGTGTTGAATAAATTCTTCAAACTGTGAGTTAAATTTAATCGATAGTAGTATAAGTTATATAATAATATTCAAGTAACTGCGTGATTTAGTACTCGGATACACGATACGAGTGACTGGCGCCAGTGGCTTGAATAATTTGAACGAGGCTTTTGATTTGCATGAGTTGCAGCCAACTACTTCACAACACTAGACTCCTCTCTGTTTTTCAAAGAATCTGACAAACATATTTCAAATCAATACAATTGATAGGTTAAATACAAATTGAAAGGTAAGCGATAAACTCTTCGCTATCTTTTCATATCAAACAATCAAATTACACAAGTTACATATATGTCAGCAAAACTTATATAATTTTACTAGCTATGACAGCGACTTCGTCCGCGTGGAATAGTTATTACCATAAAACGGTCTTAGTAGGTTAATCTTAAAAGATAGATATATACTGATGAGACCATTTTGTCAGACAATTTCAAGAGGAATAATTCTTTTCTACATATTTGTTTGATATCTTGAACCATTTTCGCAGCGCACGCAACGGAAGCCCTCAAAGATGATAATAATTTTCCCCGTTTTTTCCACATTTTCCATTGTTTCTACGCTTCTATTAGTTTTAGCGTGATGTTATATAGCCTAAAGCCTTCCTCGATAAATGTTCTATTCAAAACAAAAAAAAATTTCAATTCACACCAGTAGTTCCTGCCTGAGATTAGCGCGTTCAAACAAACAAACTCTTCATCTTCATAATATTAGTATAGATTAATAGTACAATTAAACAGCCTGTATTGACATGTGTGATAGTTCTCGACGATATGAAAAGAGTAGGTTCTGATCTACTGTTCGTGGTCTTAATATTATACTGTCAATGCTTAAAACACGCGTTGAAAATGTAAAGCCGAGTTCACATGATGTGACGATTCAGTGAACCGTGACGTCAGAGGCAGGATCGTGACTGGCACGTGTGTACTCGCACATGTATAAATGTCATTTACATGTACAAATCTGAATGTTTTACAGATAATAAATAATTTTTGTTTTGATTTATTGACCAAACACCATGCATTGGTCGCTTTTCACCATTTTCAGTTTTAACATGAAGTGTTAATATTCATACTTGCATTGTCAAATATTTACGTCGTTCTGAAATATGTAATACTTACCTGATTTTAAAGGCTATGTATAAACACATAGATATAAAGCACACATACCTACATCTTTATATAACGCACGGTTTTTAATTTTTCTAATCTCACAAATTAATTCAGCAAGGCTTCATTCTCTAAGCCTGACTAGATTTAATACAACTTTGTAAGTTTCATTAGTTGCAAAGTTAACAGTAATAGTTAGCAATTAACAGAGTTATTTGACTTATGTTTCAAACCAGGCAATTACCGTTAATGTTTTTGAATTTAAATTTAAATTAAGATTTTCAACACAGTTGCGAGTGTTGTTAATTTTGTGCAACAACTTATAATATGCAGTTTTATGACGCATTATTATGTACTTAAATTTGATATTAATTTTTTTATGTACACTATGTATTTTTACTTAGTGTGGGCTAGATGGCGCTGTGTGCAATCCCGGAATATTTATTTATTTTATTTACTTTATTTAGCATGTAAAAGTAGTTTTATATGTCTCCCAATATTAAATTCTCAATTTAATTTATAACTTAAATTTTCCTTTGTTTTTTCTGTAAATAAAGTTTAAGGCCGAAAATGTTTAAAGACGACTTATATCGATAAAACTTGTTAAAAATGATCTCGTACTTTTAATCTAAATCTTCACACATAGGTATCTATATTTGAACATATAAATAGGTACATATTAAAGGCTCATTCTTGTCCAGCATATATATATGAACGGAAAAAGCTACTTTTGCTCATTGTAACCGAGAGTTAAATCATTGGAGCTGTGCAGTCACTCAGAGGACGTTGCCTTTTCTTAGGGTTGCCATGACGTGGTATATAAGACCTTAACTTTTTTAGGGGAAACAGAAACATTTAAATTATTAAAAAAAAATATAAATATGTATAAGTTTCTTTAATGAAAAGAATGTCATGTTATTCATACCCACAAACGGAATAAATCTTAAACAGATGTCAAATTCCTTTGAATGTCAACTTGATTTCTTAAATCGAATTTAGAATTGTAGAGTTTTTTTTTCTTGTGAGCGTATATTTACGCTCTGAGTTTTTTATTAAAGACTTCAAATTCAAAACCATTTTCACGACCAGTCATAAACTATTATGATACTAACTAATTAATAAAACTATCATTTTTATCAAAGGATCCTCTTAGATTTTTTATTTTTACAAACGATTTATTTAATGAAAATCAAAATGCCAAATGTTCTATCACAAAAAGGTTGAATATCTTCCTATCAAGGCGGGAAACTCAAGCAGGTGGCCAGTGACATAAGGAGTTGATGCAAAAAAGATCCAACAGCTGTCCTTTGTAAAGAACAGTGGCTTCTTGATTCCAAAGATAAAACCTTGTAAATATGTAAACTGCCTTATTTAGGCATCAGCAACCGTTGATTAGAATCGTAAAATGATGATGACTGTTAATTACACATTAAATTCTATTTTTAAAACCCCGTTTTACTAAATGACACACCTTTGAAACTAGTGAGAAAAAGTAACTAACAAGTTAACTATTTAACAGGTGGTTTTGTAAAGTAAATAAGACAGGGTCGTTATTTTCATTTTACGAGCCCATTTTATAGACGTTTATGTAAACAAGTCTAGTTAAGGCAATAGTGCAGATAGTTTTTAATTTGAAATTTAACTGTCTTTCTGACCTTGAATGCACTTGACACTACTATAGGTATTTACTACTAGATCTAACATAATTCAGTTTGTATGTCACTTTTTATGTATATTGTAAGACCTTTAGACTTAAACTTTTGACTGGCTTGATAGCTTAGTTGGTAGTGGCTTTGCCTTCTTATCAAAGGGTCGTCGCGGGTTCGATTCCCGCATAACACAAGTTATTATGAATTTTAAGATTTGTCATTGTCACTTGTGTTGAGTCTGGTCGTTTCTACGTATAATAAGTATAGGTATGTATTTACAAAAGAAAAATTATATAAGTATTATATCTGTTAGCTAGTTACCCACGATACAAGCGTTGGCTAAGTGTGGGGCTAGATGGCGCTGGGTGCAATGTCCCGGAATATTTGTTTTTTTTTATTATTTAAAACATTTGAGCTTTAAGACCTTTCATATTGTCATGGAGTCAAGTTGGTATAGTTCAAAATATACTACATACTTATCTAGTTACAGTCCGTTATAGCTACCGAAAATAAGTGAATTAAATTTATCGCGACACCTTAAGTTACTACGAAACGAGTGCATAATTTATACAATTATCAAGTTTATCACTTTCTTGCATTACAAATCATAACAACAATGTAAATGAAACTGGTGACAACAATCTGGAACAAAAACAATATTTTACATCAAATGCTTAGTTATTTGACAAGTCCATAGATATGACTTTCAAACTAGAATAATGACAAGCGTGTAGAGTTAATGTTTTATATATTCAGTACCTTGTTGAATCAATTATAAAAAAAAGATTCGTATTAAAAAAATAGCATTTTTAAAAAAACTGCTGTTTTATTCTTACCGTGCCAGTCCTCCAAACATTCTGTTAAAATATTATGAGTAAATAATTATCCACAGCTTTACGCTATTAACTGGCATGCATAACATTTCTGGTAAAAGATAACTTCTAACCAAATACATAACAAAAAATATATATCTTGTCACCATCTTTTCAGGAGTAACCCTACCAATCCGTGCCCAACATTCTATGCCATCCACGCAAGTGTGCGTGTGACATCGGAATACAACCGATTGTATGTGTGTGTGAGTGTCACAGAATACAAAATAGTTGTATAATGCTTTGCACAGCTGCAATGCGGCCTGCGAAGCTCTAACCAACACTGACAAACTGATTTAAAGCTATAGAGGGAACAAAAGGGCTGAAATACATACCAATACACAAAAATATAACACTATAATGTGTTATGGAGGAATATTGCTTTAGGTTTGTTAAAACATGACGTGACCATTTGATACGGTTATGTGTTAGGAGATTGTCAAAAAAGTAATATATTTGAAATGTCACCTGCGTAAAATTTTTGTGAAAACATACGTTCTATCGATACAATCAAAGATTAAAAAAGAACTAAACAATTTTTTCGGACAAAATGCGTATAGCGAGATGTCACTGTCACAATCATAGACGTCAGAAAATCAATGTGCACAAACCCTTACAACACAAGCCATGGCAAAGTCAATAACCTCGTATTCAATGATATGATTTCATTTCAGTAATAGAAATGATAGTGGTTTGTATGGGACTACTAGTTTAAACATTATTTTAACTTGTGTATTTTGCTTTAATAAACAAGAAGTCGAGAAGCTTCAAGACGTCCTCCAAGACAGCTGTAAATAGCTTGGGAGAAATACTAATACTTGGTGTCCCCTTGGCGTACACCTCTTTTAATCACAATGCGATCTGTAAGAGCATGTAACCGTACTTGCATCGACGCTGATTCGTACAGATTGCGGAGGATGTTAACGTATCGTGCATCTATGCGGCAGCGATGGAGTGAGTGAAAAACAGCCCAATGTTCAACGCTATCGAAGGCTTTTTCATAGTCCACGAAAGCGAAAAACAAAGGTCGGTTGTACTCTTGACACTTTTCCATCAACTGTTTCACAGTGTGAATGTGGTCTATGGTAGAAAATCCGGTCCTAAAACCAGCTTGCTCGATGGGCTGGCATTCATCAAGTTGGCGAGTAAGTCGGTGGGTAAGAATTTTGGCAAAGAGTTTATAAATCTGAGGAAGAAGACTTATGGGACGGTAATTACTAAGTTTGGAGTTATCTCCTTTTTTATGCAGTATTGTAACTATTGCGTTGTGCCATGAACTAGGTGTGTTGTTTTGTGAAAGAACGTAATTAAATAATTTTACAAGAACTGCAACTACAGGTTTCCCTCCAGCTTTTAAAAGCTCGATTGTAATGCCGTCTTCCCCTGGCGATTTATCAGATTTCATTTTATGAAGTGCCCAACAAACTTCGGATGGTAAGATAGGTGGTAGTTCTTCATCGACTGGGAGAATAGAGGCGTCTCAATAAATGGTGTTCACTTATCCCATCTTCGTTTTGCCGATGACCTGATTCTTATTAGTGAAACTGAGTCTGATCTCCGAACGATGTTAGAAGACCTTCACCATATCTCTCTTGGAGTGGGCCTTAAGATGAACATGTCCAAAACTAAGGTGATGACCAACGCTTATGGAGATTCACAACCAATTATCCAGATTGGTGGTGAAAAGTTAGAAGTAGTGGAACAATACACTTACCTTGGACACTGTTTGTCCTTTGGCAGAGAGCATAAACACAAGGAGATCAAAAGACGAATCCAACTCGGATGGGCGGCATTTAGCAAACTAAGCGATATTTTTAAAGACCGTAAAATGCCTCAATGCTTGAAGACACGACTCTACAACCAATGTGTTCTGCCCACAATGACGTATGCTGCCGAAACATGGACGCTCACCAAGGAAACCATCGAAAAGATGAGAGTCGCACAAAGAGCAATGGAACGGTCCATGTTAGGCATTGCGTTACGCGACAGGGTTCGTAATACTGAGATCCGAAAACGTACGAAGGTGGAAGACGTCGGGTCTCGTATTACGAAACTCAAGTGGCGATGGGCTGGACACTTGGCGAGACGTACTGACGGCAGATGGAGCAAAGCAATAACTGAATGGTACCCACGGCTAGGTAAGCGAAGTGTAGGAAGACCTGTGCAACGGTGGCTGGATGATGTAAGAAAGTTAGAAGGAAACATCTGGGCAAGAACAGCGCAAGACAGGGAGTATTGGCGTAAGAGGGTGGAGGCCTATGCCCTGCAGTGGGTCCCATTAGGCTGATGATGATGATGATGAAACAAGAAGAGTTTGATATAGCTATATTGCAATGCTAAAATACATTTTAATGTATAGAAAGTTGCTGTGATTTGCACAAAATAGCAAAAGATCAAATGTATAGACTACACGGCCGGTGAATAATTTATCTTATCAACCGATTTTCAGATTTTACTGTCGTGTTATCTTTAAAAATTATATAAACTACTAATTTATCAATGTATTTCAATAAAAACCTCATTTAAAGTGGGTCAAAATATATTATAATCCACCTAGCGTGTCTAGAAATATATCTGCATGCAAATATTTAACGGGCAATTAATCGTAGATTAAAGTCCTGCATACCGATTATTATTGATTATGCATTATGACGATTTAATCATAATTGTATGCAATAATTATTAATATACATAGTCAACAAATGATTATACATGGATAATAAATAAGGTTCGTTATTACACAGAGACATAGATTAAATAATAAATGGCCATCTTTGTGGTCGTTATGACGAATATATTGAAACGTATGACTTTATATGAGATAAATAGGTCAAATGATATCATAAATGGCTTTTAATGTTCGATTTAATTGGCCTGAATGTATTCATTATAACTTAATACAAAGGTGGGAGTTTATTTATGATTGTGGAGTACCTTTGAGTTAATATGATATCTTTTAAAGTATCAGAAGAGAAAGTTACATTGGTTTTCCATAAATATATTTCTGACAATTAACGATCTATAGTAGGTACTAGCGGATAAAGCGAGTGTGGCTCAGCGGTACCAGTGTCTGCTTTTCATCCAGATGCACCCTGGTTCGATTCCGGCCCTACACCAACGACTTGTATTTTCAAGTGTGTGTGGATTTGCACTCGCTTAACGGTGAAGGAAAACATCATGAAGAAACCAACATGTTTGAGGACCACAAAATCCGAAGACATGTGTCTTCAGTGGAAGGACCTGGGCGCCCACCACGATGTATCTGCCCAAGAGAACTCCCCTAGCGAATTATTTCAGCGGGGAGTCACGACCCTCAGTCATTAGGAAATACGACTCGCAGAGAGAGAGAGAGAGTACCTACTAGCGGAAAATTTGAAAATTCATGTTTGTAAATGTTGTTCTTAACATGTTATTGTCTTTATTGTTTACTGAAGACGTTTTTGTTCTAAAACATGAAAAGTCTAACACGGAAAACACACAACATTATGTGTTATGAAAACACGAAATAAACTGAAAATTTAACACCTATTTACTTAACCGCGCTATCACAAAAGCATCAAACGTTATGTTAATTATTCAGCGTTGGTGTTATAATTTTGTGTGTTTTGAAAAAAAATAACAATTAAAAGCCAGATCCCATGACCAAATTACGATTGCGTTTATAATAAAGGAACCCAAATTACATTTATTAATTTAATGAATACCAAATTTAAGGCAGGTGTGAATCCTGTATCACAAAAAAATAAAAGAGCTTTTTTTATGATTATTATCAATAATTTAGTTTCTTTTGATCAGAATCGTTTTACCTACTATAAATTTGCTTTACGAGCTACAAAATATAGCTTTAAATAATAATTGATGTATCGAAACGAAAAAGTATTATCAACTTCCATCCTAATACTAAATAAATAGTACAAAAGTAGTAGAGACCGAGAGATAGTGCTATTTTCTTTGACATAAAAGTCATAAAAACATCTTCGTCTACTTCACTTCTGAGAGAAATACAAGCAGTCTCAGAGACTTCAAAGGACATAGAGTAGATAAATAAAAGCATCAGACAATGCAGTTTGTGTATCAGAGTAACAAAGATACTTGCCTACGGTTGTTTTAGTGTGGGAGCTAGTGGTCTGTTAGGTATGCTATTGAAATTTTTGAGTAGCATCTGAATTCATGAGCTAGGCGAAGCAAACAGAATAAAAAACTGGCTATTTCTGTTTTTTTCTTCTTAATTTATTTGTATTATGTATAATTGGTATAACGTGATCTTAAGGGATTTGCCTAAAACTTATATAACACAGAATAAGTAATACATTTTTGTGTGACTAACACGACGTGAATGAAGTAAACTGTACATGTTTTAGTGTATTTCTCACGCTTTTATTAATATCCCATAATACTATTTACTTACTGTAAATTTAATACCGGCAATTAAATGCATGTTTATCGATTTCATTTTCCCACTAACGATTAAAATTTTAATTAAAACGTTTCACCTAAAAATCGATCGCGAACTTCCGTTCGTGATAAAATTGTACAGTTACTTTCGAACTACTTTACTTTTCACTGAGTAAGTACGAACATAAGCAGATCTTTGTCAGGGCAATAAAATGTGGCCAGTAGCCGACCAAACGGGTTCGTATGCATAATGTACACCTTAAATATATATACCACCACATTGATGTAGATTTTGTTCCTCAGATTTATTATAAGTGCACGTTTTGCATTTAATAGCGCGGACAATGAGCTAGGTTTTGGATTATTCACTTCGGTGACATGAATTGTTTAAGTATAATGTTCATTCTACTGATGCTTCCGTGAAGCTGATAGAGCAAAACAAAGTCCTAAAAGTTAAGTAGCATGCGGAAGTGTTTGTTTATAGATATTTACGATTATGTTTTTATTTACCAACGAATCTTTATTAATTATAGCTTTTGTGACGAAATCGTCTTTCTCGTTAGGTTAATTTTCTTTTGATAGAAAACAATCATTAAAAATTAAAAATGAGCAAGGGACACAAAATACAATTATCAATCACTCTAAAGCCAATTTAATTTATGAGTTAATTTATTAAGTGCTAACCTGCACTATGGTTGTTTTAAATTAGTGTGGATTTTCGCGCCTGGCAGTTAGTAGACCGTAGCCTAGTGGTTAAGGCGTTCTGACGGTAGCAGAAATACGCAGGTTCGAATCCTGCCGGTCGTGATTATTTTCGCTCATTTTCCAATAAAAATTTAATTTAATTTAATTTATATTACAACCTAAAATTATCCAAAACAATTACAGCCACAAACAAAATGAATGTCATTCCCGAACGACAATAATTTAGTCCGCTGTAATCCTGAGTAATTACAAACTGAGCCAATAAACAAAGCCGATACAAAAACAATTAGCCATTCAATTTATTTACGCTAAATGATGTTTCAGTTGGAATAACTCTAAAAATACAAAATGGCTGAAGTTATAATTATATTGCAACAACTCTCAAAACCCCTTGTGCAATTATACAAAGTCTGGGCAGGATATTGTACTACCCGCATAGTCGGACAATCTAAAATAGACAGAAAGCAAACGCAACTCTGCACTTTACCACGTCTAAGTAAAGTCTATTTTAGAATGGCGATTTCTAGCGTTTTAGTTTAGGATTTCCCCTCTAGCACAGTCTGAAATATACCTATGTTAGTAACATGAACAAACTAAATGCAGTCTACCGCCCACCATACTACATTGTACTGACGTTTCAATTAACATTTTTGTTTGTTTAATGTTTGCTTTACGAAGCTTATGTTTTTATTGCTTATTTTTGATTTGATTTCACATAAGTATGCTTAGTTATTTATGCTTCTGAAGAACATATTTATTAGTTAACGTCTGATCCCGCCTGATGTTAGGCTTTCCTGCAGTCTAGGCTGCACTCGCTCATTCCAAAGGTACGTACTTCAACATTTGAAGTTTGTACCGAAAGCACGTAGAAAACATATCGTTTAGTATTCTATATAAAGTAAAGTAAAGTAAAGTAAATTTTTATTTGAGCAACCTTATTGTATAATTAACATGCTTCGGTCTTTTGCTTTAGTTAGAACTGTGTTGCAAAAGACAGGTTCTTCCAAGTGGTTTGGACGGTTAACAAATACAATTAAAAGTAAATAAAACTAAAACTATGGACATCATAAGATAATTATAATAGAATAATATTTAATTAAGTTCTTGTGTTTTATGTACCTGCTATTTGTCAGGTTTGCCAAGTAATAATTCAATTTCATCATAGCTCATTTTTGATAACCATTCATTAAGATTTGTTTTTAATATATGTTGATATCTTATAGATTTGCCGGCCGTGTAATACATTGCGAAGCAAAACGCGTTGTTCAATACCCTACACCTATACCTACTAACTTCAAGTCCAAGACTGGTGATTCTAACATCTCAAGTACCTACAAGCGGTAAATAACAAAAGCGGTCCTTCTCAGTCCGAAAACAAGCGGCCTACTCAAGCAAAGAACTTAAACTTACAAGTAAGTTTATTTACTTAAGAGACCACGTGTTAGTGTACTATAACAGGATGTTTGAAAGATCAAATTGCCCTCCTAAGTACGTGGCACGTTTCCTATTAGTTATTATTTGTAGGTATACCCGTTAGAGATAAGCTTACCTTTGACTGTAGCCCTTCTTAAGAGCCAGCCAAGGGTTAACAAAACTAAATAGGTGCTTTAGTTTTTGAGCACGTGATGAGAAATAAGTGGAAAAGATCTTGTGACAATCAAATACTATCTTTTTAAGTGTATAAGTAAAAATTTCGAGTTTTTTTTTTAATTTCCTTGCTTATTTTAATTTTGATACAAATATAAGTATTAAGTATTCGTAGATTATTATATATAGGTAGATCTCTAGGTACTGAGGATCGTAACTACCCCGCAACAATCAATTCGATTCGACAACAAAATCTTTGATATCATCAACTTAGGTGAATTCAAAGTCTTTAAGTTCTTAATAATCTGATTTTTAAACCAAAAGCTAAGAGAAGTCTTTTCATGTACTGGTAGCCCTATCATACGACTACGAGTTATTTTGATAATATATTAGAAGCAAGCGATCGTATATTCTGAGAGAGCGTGTAGACGACCGATTAATTTTGGTAAATTACTCCATCAGTCACTGATAACTGTTATGGTGCGTTAGAAAAAAATTGTAACCACAGTAGATGTCACGTACAAACTTACAGTTAAATAGCTTTAAATTAACTAGTGGATAATTGGAGATAAAGAAACAAATTGTAATATATACGCTGGCATATTGAGATGCAAACACATGTGTGGCAAACACTGTGTAATTTAACTGTCACTCACAATACATAGTAAAAACATTGGTAAAATCTAATAAAAACATGGAAATATCACATGCATTTGTTGCATGATATTAACGCTCTAGATATAGCATTTTTTGTCGGCAAAAATTTTAAGCTGTTTTCAGAATTCCAAATGTGATGTTCCTTGTGACTATTTTATTAATCAAAGTCGACTTTTCCGTAATAAATTATAACTGATCTGCTAACGACGACAAGCTATTGTTATTTATTATTATTTGGCAAGAATACAAGGAGAATGCACAGTTAACGATATCTCATTAATATTAATTTGATTTTAGAACTCATAAATACTATTCATTTTAAAATTTAATCCGTGTATTATTTATTTCTAATTTGAAACTGTCGTTATATTTTAATTTAATATGCCATTTATCTACAAACTTGCTATAACAGGCATGGCAGAGAGGTTTCTGTGTCATTTTAGTATAGTATACTCATTATTGAGAAACAAAAATGAATGACAAAATTTAATAAATGGTATTACTGATTAAATACTAAAACCGTTTTTTGTAAATCTCAAAGAAGTTATGAATCACGAATACGAGAGATGCGTGGCAGTTATTTCTGAACATGTGTCAGCTCTGTTCATTGGAACAAGGACCTTATTGTTAACGGTATAAGGCGTAAACTGTCATGGCCGAGAACAGACTAGGTATATCGGTCGCACAATAAAGGAGCTTTTAAAAACATCGAGGTATCTTAGCGGCTACACAGAGTCGAGTTACGGTATGTTTTGAAAGCGCATAGACCTATTACGATTACGGTTCCGACGAAGTGTCGACTTCGGGTTACGTTTTATACCGTCATTCGAATCTTTAGCTCGGATGTTTGGTCCGAAACGGCCGTTCATTAGCATTTTATGACTGATACGAGCGATAAAAGTGTAATAAGACGCATTCAGCGGGTCATACGATGTGATAGACATTGGCGGCGTCGGCCCGCTGGCACACTGAAGGAACTCACCGCGGTATTAGTTCGCACTCATTCACTGCATTTCCACGCAATCAATGAGCCAACCCCACACACACAAACATACATATATTCGCCAGCTCTGTTTGTTTAATGCGTTTCAGAGCCAATATTAGCGTCTAATATCTAAGTCAACGCTTATGACTCATAATTTCAAACTGCACTTTCCGTTTATTATAAACACTTGCACATTTCACTGGGATATACAACCGAGTTGTATGGCAAATAAAATAATTCATTTGAGCGAATAAACGTGAAATTTAAATTGCCACAGAATCGCTCGCCGCTTCTTCGGGTGCATGTTGCATCGTAATTGCTTCATCGGCGCTTTGTGGAATACTTATATGAAGCGCTCCGTGCTCTAAATACGAGCTTTTTTCAATTTATCTCGTCAACGGAAGCGTCATTACAAACAGATTAAAAAATGCTCAAGCTTCGGAGCTAGAGTTCAATGTTTAACAAATTTAGATTCAGATTTCAAAGTCACGGCTTAGAGACAGGTGATCGAGCGAGTCGTGCCCCATCTGCCGTCGAGATCAATTGACCACGCTTCGATCTCGACCCTCCTAGACATAAAGTCACAGACCAGAAGCGCGGAAGATCGTAAACTTTTTTAGATCTCTTCCAACAAAACGCGAATAATAAAAGTAATTGGAGTCCATTCATATTAATAGACATTTACGAGGTCTCCACCATAAAACAGAGATTGTCATCGCGCCTTACGCAATAACTGTGCCTATAGGCTGCTCTATCGTGTTGTATTAATTCGTTTCTGTTTACTGAATGGGTTTTATCGCCGATAAATCATTAGCACCGGATGTGTTGCTATGAATATCTGGGGGTTTCTTGAAATTGGCACGCATGGTGACACGTTCCGAGCTTAAAATAGAAAACGCATCGTCGATTGTGATGTTATGTTGATGACCCTCCGAGTGGCGTTTATGACGCCATAATGCACAATCGTGTATTGGAAATGACAGTGCGTTATAGATAATATGAAGTCGTATACTTGTACATCTGCGCGCGTTTTCCCGATCGCAGATAAATAGCTAGGACATTAGGCTCGGCAGCTGCCGCTTGCCGACCTACCTCCTCTAGGGACTCTCGCAATTTTCCTACCCTCACTTTAATTCGAACCCCGAAAGGTTCCTCCAGTATTTATTATTATATAACTTTATTAACGTTCCGTTCGTTTCGTCTCGTTTATTGCGAATAAGATTTGTGCTCGAGACTTGTTCACTGAACGCGCTGGAGTGATAGTTTTTATGCGTTGTTTTACGTTCGAAAGCTAATAAAATATGCACCTGTCAAATAAATATCTTTGCGAACGTGTTGCGATAACAGGGTTCCGCTCTCTCGCCGCTGTAAATTATCCTCGTGGGTGTATAACTTGATGTTTTAAATTTTGAAATTGAGAAATTGTAGCGTCTTATAAGCTCGCCCTCGATCGCTGAATCTTTAGACGCACTTTATGTGTTAGCGCAGCGGGCTACACTTTATTGCAGGTTTATCATTAAACTTTGTTATGAATTTACGAGAGCTGAGTTCCTGAGAGGATAAAGTCGGGTAACGAGCTAAGGACCGCATTCGCATTGACGTGATTTCAGTACGAGTTATTGCCTAAATTTATTTTGCGGATCGCGAAAGCGTGTCTAATAGGTAATCTAATTACGAAACGAACTCCTCCTGATATTTTATGGAAGCCATCTCAGCTATGTTTATATTGGCTATAATTTACATCGCGAGCGCAATATCGTAACGTAATTTAAAACGAATTAGTTTACCCCTGCGAGGGTCTAAATTTGAATACTGAATGCTCGCGCCCTATCGAATGGGTACACCTTTGAAAACAAAGGGAGGGCCGTTGTAATATTTTATAATTTCGTCCCTCCCAGCGGTAGTGAGATACGCGGTATTTTTTTAGGTTAGACACCCTAATGTACGGTAATGTTCGAGCTGGAGAGCTTTTGCGAAAAATGGCGGCTTTTATCTCGGGAAAAATTGGCTTTTCGTCTGATAGTATTTAGGAAAGAATATTAGCGTTACAGTAAGAGGATCCTACACTTAACCGATAGATGCCGAGCTGATAAATAAACGAAGTTAGAAGCTTTTAATGTTGGTCTTACTTGTTTTGATTTGATTAGTTTCTGTAAGCAAGCTGATAGTAGGTACACATAAACAGATTAGTACAAAGCTTTGTTTATTTATATGCTTATATTGCGTTTAATTTCATTCCACCGCCAAACATAACACTTAGGTGCCTACTAATCGAACCTAAAGGACGTATACAGACATGATCTATTTTTTCTATTTTCAATTTTGCTACATTTTATCAGCGCCAGTTAATCTCCTTATCGTACAAGCCTTTCTATTCAAATTCAAACCACAGATCCCGAAAACAGATTGCGAAAACCGCATTAGCATCCCAGAGGCACCCTATGTAGAAACTGGACAAAAATGGCGGAACCAAGCAGGGCGGAGCGAAAGGGGAGTAAGTGGCAAATGCAGCAGCTATGGCACAGTGTAGGGGTTGCAAACATGCAAATTTAATTTGTTTCCAACGCAGGCGGCGACCGCCTTCTGCGCCAGTTAGCCTTTGTAAACTTATTAATTCAAGCATGTAATTTATTGTCCAACAATATTAATATCGGACCACTGTGCACGCATAGAGCGAGCGTTATAAATTCGTTTTAATTGAAACTTAATGCGGGCAAGATGTGCGCATACAACATCGTAGCGATAAATAAATAATATTCAGTGAATCAGACAGGATACAGATGAAATGATAGAGAAATGCTGGTCAACTATAGGTCAGACTAAATTGATATATGATTATGGGAATCTGCGGAGTTGAATTGTGCAATTGCCATTTCAGTTAGGTCGTAAACGTAAATAGCAAATGCATGTCTTTCTTTGCTTTTTGCTCCGTTGTTACTATAATTGGTTCATTACTTGTTTAAATGTATTGGTTTTTATTTAATAACAAACTCATGTTAAAGAGTATAAAAACAATTAAATATGTAGGTATATCTCTTTATGAAGACCAAAGTCAATATAGAACTTTTTTCGCGAAAAGTAAAGAAACATTTCTGTGTTTTGCATAATTTGACTTAAATTTCGTATGTATGGCAATAATATAGTCAATACACTTACTAATGTCTTACCTTGGAGGCTTTATCTAACTGTCACTGTAACCGTACCAAACATCGGTACAGCCTCTTTAATTTGTTGCAAACTACGGCGACCGCGATGTTCAAAGGTGCTTCATAATAGTCAGTTTAGGGTGTTTTAATTACAAAGGCCCTATTCGGAGGGTATAAAGGCCCTTAGGCTCCTACCCGCGCTTGTAAACTACGATAGGGCTGTACTTGGAACTTAAAACGGACACTTTAAGCATAGTTTCATATTGCGAATATCGCCGCGCTAAACTATTACTGCAGATATCCACTTAGCTATATTAGTAACGGTGGAATAACGCATATGAGAGCTTTCGACATGACTCTGCAAAGTTTTATGTTACTTGCGAGAGGAGATAAGCTCATCGGGTTAAGCTTTGGAGCTTAATTTGAGTAGTTGCTTTTAATTTCGGTAAGACGTGCGAGTAAGTGTAAGTGTAAATAGCAATTAAATTGAGTTACTTCTATGTAACCGCAGAGTTGTTACCAGGGAAAATATTAATTCGAACTAAATTATGTGAGTGCACTGTGCAGCGATTGATGAATCTTGCGTTGCATATAAGAAAAACATTAGTACCTAATCTAATCGGTTAAAAGTGTTATCATCTTTGTACAGTTTTTAAACAGATATTTTGATAAACACAAAATATGATATCCCACAAATACATTTACAAAAAAAACTAGGTAGCAATGTAATATTTCCGGTTAAACCATAATTAGGTAGGTAGTCCAAATGTCATTTCCCTAAAACGTTCAGAGTCGTTGCATTAAAAATTTAGGTACAAGCACCTTTATAACGAACTTAACGATGTGTTAAGTAAAATGATTAACTTATCTTTATAACAACAACGTCACATCATTAAGAAATTATTAACGGCCTGAATTGGTGTCGGTGTTTTCAAAAGCAACTTTGTTAAGTAGTCCAGTCACGCTTTGGTTCTCGTTCATTATAAGTGCCATATAAATTGTGAGGGTCTATTTAATAAGGCAGAAAATATCTAAGCGCAATTAAGGGGGTCTTTATAAGTCAAGAATGCTTAATATTCTAACCTCCCCACTCTTCTACCCCCTATTCCCCCTCTCGTTAAGGGGAGGGTGATTAAATCGCGCCTCTCACGCATTCTAACAACGAATTCGTTGAACGACCGCCATTTTCTACGCCGCAATTATAATTAAAAATTAATCCAAGATACGAGTGAGTTCCATTAAAAAATTTCGGAGATCATTTTCAGTGTAGTGAATTGGGCGATGTTATAATCTTTGATCTTAAAAAGTCGATAAAATTAATAAAAATGAAAGTTTTGGTGATGCCACGTAAGCGCAAGCATTCTAATCATTCACTGTGATTAATTTAATTTTCAACGTCACTTATCATTTTCATACGTGGGTAGGTACATATGTGTATATAGGTGAATGCTAACCTATGAAGACTGGTCGTAAACTTCACGTGTAAACGAATAAACTAAAAAACTGTGTTAGCATAACACACATTTCAACCAAAATTCTGTTTAATATGACATAAGGCCACTCTTTTCATGCGTCAGGTGAATTGTTATATTCATAAAGGTACACATCAAAATGCCCAACATACAGTTATGTTAATGTGGTCCTCCCTCACGGGCCCAAAAAGATAGGATTGCAAATTTGCCTCGGACAATTTATGATGACTATACTTTCCCCCAGAGGGCGTGGGGGTAAAATAGACCTATTGGCATTTGTGTGAGCAGGATGAGCTAGCGTCGAGACCGCTCGTTCTCGGTCAAAATGACCCTAAACATTTTATTTCGTAGCTTCGCTATTCGCGTAACGTGGTGGAATTGCGCCGACTAATCTTGAGCCCCCATTTGAGGGGTGTTTTCGCGCGTTTTTCGTATAAATATCGCCGGAGATTACACACGTACGTATGGGATTTGTGCTAGATTCGCGTGCTACTATTTGGTTGCTTGTTTGTTGGATTTGTTTACGCAAATTGGTGGTGTTTATTGTCATGTTATAGAAGCAATTTCAAACAATTAGTTCCATTTTAGCTATGTACTTGAAATCCCAATGTCAAAAAATACATTTCATTTACATAATAATTTGATAAAACGCACGTCATGTCCAAAAATAGTTGAAAGTAGAAACAAATAACTACGCGATGTACATACATCCATCATGAGCAGTATAAAAAACCATAAAACTCGATTTTTAACGCAACTCAAATGAGATTTTCCATCAACTTTCGACATTCGCCACCCAGTAGCTAATCTCTTAGCAGCTTACATTCTAAGCCGGAGTTTCGTAGGGTGCATGAAATTATGCGTTCGTCGGTTCGAATCCCAATTTATAGCTAATCGATTACCAACAGAGAGCTTTGTTTAATTGAAGTGCCGTTGATTGGATTAACAGACTGTAGGCAAGCCCCTATAGCTTCCGTAAGTAATGAAATCAACGTTAACATAAAAGTAAATTTGTTCGAGATAACCTGTACCCACTCAAGCACGGTCTATTTGACCCGAGCATTTTTCTTTTTTAAGAACAGATTGTTAATATCGAAAAAGTCTAAGGAAGAAAAGGAAACTTCCACCGCAGATGCACGGCGACTACAATAAGCTATTTATCTGTATTCCCATGTCGATATCTTCCCGAATGTAAATATGACACCCCATAAACTGAATGTTTTATCGGCTGCCACTGCCATTCCAATTTATTCTGGTCATTTTTGTCTACGAGGGTGACCAATTTTTAGGGGTGAATTTATGGTCTCTACGTCTTTTTTGGTGCTAATGCCACCTTGATATGTTGGTGTGACCAGTTCTTAAAAAAAGAAAATCGTAACTTTATGTGTGTTTATTCTGTGATCTGTCGTATTTATGAACTACGAGTCTTTTTCGGATTATTATATTCTGTCGGGTGTGTATTGAGCTGCGATCTCTGGTGTGGTTCTATCAATATTGTAAGCGTATTCAATAACTGGCAATCAATTGGGCACTTCAGATATCGATTTGAGTTTGTTATGACTAAATGTATGGGTACGGTCTTTTTTATTTTTACCTGCTGCTATTAATCTCCAAGTAGCACGTATGTGCAATAAATAAGTATCGAGTTTACAATTTATCAAGCAGGCACGAATCGATATCGTTTAGCAGTTGCCTTCCCGCATTGTAATCCGTTGTTTAGGACGAACTAACAAAATATTCCGATCTCGTACAGAAGTAACGCCCTACGCCGCCGGCCCCCGCTATTTATACCTCTGTTATTGGCACTTCTTCAATGTCAGTCGCACCCTGTGCTTGTCCCCTAAACCCCTGAGCCCTGATGCCCCTCAGATCCCTCCGACATACATTACACAACACCACTCGAATACTAACAAAATTATTTCAATTTTATTGTCAAATTGCAATTTCAGATTCGTCGCTTTGATCAAACAAATTTTACAACCAGGAGGAGCTTGTCAATATCGAGTGAGAATTGATTTATTGAGAGCGTAATAAAAAAACTCGTAATTGAAATGAGTGTCTGCAATGAGGCATGGCTGGTATTTTATACCGCTCAGCGAGTGCAGGGTTAATATGCGTTTAGAGCACATTTTTCTCACTACAAAGGCTATCTGCCGCCTCATTGAAATCATGTCGACCGTAACGTAGACATAAGATACATATCGTAATGTAAACAAGAAATTTATCGCAACCCAGTATCCGGTCGGTACTAAGAAGCATGTAAAGTAACCAGCATGATTGAAAAATATAGTTATTTTGATGCCATTACTAGAAAAAGCAGTCTCAGTGGGTTCCATTGATGTAAAACGGTTTACTTTAACGAGTATCAAACGCTGCGTACTTAAAGATTTCAGATGTGAGCATTACAGTACTATTTATACTTAACGATTGAGCTGTTACATGCGTATCATGTTTGACTGTTCTTGATGAAAATACTGTACACTCTACAGTCAACCACACGGATTCTGTTAAAAATTGAACCTTATTCCAAATACGTAAGACCAAGAGCTGGTAAATATGTGCTGCTAACTGTTCAAGCCTCGCTTTTACGTAAATTGTTTGGTTATTTTCATAAGTACGTAGTTACATAATAGTAAGCATTCTTAAAACAATTTGTGAAGATGTTTTTCACTTTATTCCTTTGAAAAACTTAAAAAATTACTCATTTATTATTTTTACTGACGAATATAGTCACTTATCTACGTAATGTTAGTAAAACAGGTATTTTACAGCTACTTTTAAAGTAAAATTTAGCATTATAACAGGTTGCAAATAAATGAAAATCACTACATTTATAATTCACTAGCTGGTGCGCGCGACTTCGTCCGCGTGGAATAGTTATTACCATAAAAATGGTTCTAGTGAATTAATCTTAAAAGATAGACATATACTGTTGCGGACATTTTGTTAGATCATTTTAAGAGGAATAATTCTTTTATACATAATTTTTTGATATCTTGAACCGTTTTCGCAGCGCACGCAACGGAAGCCCTCAAAGATGAATAATTTTCCCCGTTTTTTCCACATTTTCCATTATTTCTTCGCTCCTATTAGTTGCGGCATGATGTTATATAACCTAAAGCCATCCTCAATACATGATCTATTCAACACAAAAATAATTTTTCAATTCGCACCAGTAGTTCCTGAGATTAGCGCGTTCAAACAAACTCTTCAGCTTTATAAAATAAGTATAGATTTCTGTTGCAAACAAAGTATGAAATGGTTATGAATCATATTATTAGTATTCATTATTTGAATACATATAATAAGCAATGCAAGAACGCAGTCGTGGGTGGTAGCCGGGCGTAATTAACAATTCTAGAAAACTGTTTTTCAAGTTTCATTTCCATAAACCGCATGCAAAACGAGCAAGAGTAGATTAAATTCATAATTCATGTCTTCGAAGCTTGCAACATAAGAGCGACGCAGGAAATGCCATGGGCCTAGATAAAGCAATTAAATCGATATGAATACGAGTTAAACGCGCCATAAAAAGGACACTGCTATAGTCGGCAGATCTTAAAGGCGCGTCAAAAATCTTGGGCTTGCAATTAAGCTCCTACACAATAAAGTCGCGTTTTAATCTCTTATTAGCGACTATTAAATTACTTTTAAAATGCCTCTATAATTGGTAGACGGGCGTCGGTTGTAGAAATGTTTTTTAGGGCAAACTAAAAAGTTTTTCTTTGGAAAATCGATGCTAGTGTCTTTTTGTGTGTGGTTGTGTAAATTTCAGGAACTCACGAAACTAGGTTAGTTATGATATCGTTTGTTTTGTGTAACGAGCCAGTGAACTAGTCTATAGTGTGAAAATTACATTTAAATATGTTTTTTAATATTGTTAGGTTTTTATGTGGTTGATTTTTATGTTTACTTAAAAAGGTAGGATTAGTCAATTTTAATATTTTTTTTCTAAGGCAGATTAAAAAAATCTAAAAGATCAAGAACTCACGATATCAATTTTATAATATTATATGTATTATACAAAATATTTTTTTAACAATTTAATGACCTTGTAGCTTTTCCGTGACATAATATTTTGAAACACCTGACTGAAAACTTTTCTCATTCATTTTTCGGCAAAGCTATAAATATGGTGTCCTTAATGTGTTATGCCGAGCTTTTTATCGTGGCTGCTACATGCTTGATAGTTATAATAAATCAACAGAAACATAATTTTATGTGGTACCACCATGAGGCGAAATTTCGAAATCGAGTTATTATACATTTATGAAGTTCTAAATAAGTAAACACAATTTAATTTTAATCAATATATGAAGAAATAGGTTGATTAAGTAACAAAAAATTATGAACATAATATATTGAAAGTACGTTTTTTTTATGAATTTTCCAAAAATCTAGTTCTTTTGAAATTGTTCACGTTGTTCAGTAATACATTTTGGTCACATGAAACGACACTCGCTAGCGCAAGCGTAAGTAAATACAAAATATATCTAAAATAATAAACCAAACTTGACTATATAATTAAAAAAACAATGGGAACCCTACGAGTAAATTACATAATTTACATTCCCAACCCGATCTGAACAATGTCGAGCCCTTATCGAATCCCGTACCGAGGACTTATATCCTTCTTTCAAGTATCAAGTCAAATAAACGAACTTGCAAACTCAACCCTTATCCTTTCAACTTTAGGTACAAAATCGTAAAATATATAGTAAGACTGTATATCAAGATGGTTATCAAAGATTTACAGGACGCTTTTGACCGCGATTGTATCTTTGAGATTAATGCGTCGTCGGCTCGCAGAGAGGTTAGGTGATACTTTAGGTACATTGAGTTACCATTTACCTGGTATTGCGTCTTTTACCCGATTTTATATTAAGTGTAAAATAAGTGGTTTCCAACAATAATCGAAGAAATGTTTTATCCTTACAAAATAGTGTGGGTGAAAAGTACGCTAACACCAAAAATTTTAAAATAAATAAGACTAGAACAGTTATAAAGACGTATATAAAAAGCATATAACTTCAAAAATTCAATATTGATTTTCTAATCGCTATAAAACTCATTGGTTATTCCTCTTTTTATTTAGTTTGTATATAAATGATCGATTATCACGTAAGTCGGCGCGGGCGCATAACGCGAGTTTTATGGCATTGATCGATTCGAGAAGTGTTAATACGTATCGAATTACCTCGTGGCAATATATGGTGAGTTGTGAGGAAGCTTTTGCGTCTGTTTTGAGAGTATGCCAAAATAGTTCATATTGTGTTGAGTTCTAGTTATAGACTCGAATGTCAGTAAATCATCCTCGGGCGTGTCGGCGGGTTTCCTCGTACGTGTATAATGCGCAACTCTGGTCAGCGAGCCAATTTGTTTTTATTGAGACTACCCCCAAGTTATGCAAACTGTTCGGAAACGCTGAGCCCGCTGTAAACAAACTTAAACGTGTCCACTTTCACTTGACACCCGACGTCAAAGCTAACTGTTCCCAAGCAAAGGTCGCGGTACACTGGCATACGCGGCCATTCCTACCTGAAGCGAATGTTTTCACAAGCGCCTGAGCTTCGGCACTGAGGCCGCGGTCAGACGTGTGTAAACAATACTCAACGTTAATAGAGATATAAATTATACGCATTCCATTTAATCCCTTTGAAAATCGATCGACACCTTACGTAAATTGCGTATCGTACGAAACAGGGCTACTAAACACATACGCGTTACTGCTTATTTACGAAAACGTAACTGGAGGAGTAATAATTTATTCCAGCAATGAATTTAAGTCTAAAGTAGCGCAATATCTCTATTTGACAGAGTAGGTAAAAGCGTCAAATGATGCGGAATAAATTGTCTAGATGCGAGATGGTATTAGCATTAGTACGTTGCTAAATTTCGTGGCAGACGAATAATATAAAACGGTAGAGCTCTAGCAGACGACAGAGTATCAATATTAGCATAACGCGGCTGGCATAAGCCAGTCGGAGTTAGGGTAGTCTACCAGACTGTATGCGATTTTTCATTGCATTCAAAGCTATTTATTGGCTATATCACGTACAGTAAGATGCCAACAACTATTCGTATACTATATTAAGATTTCATTTTTGACAAACACATAGAGGAAAAACCAAATGTGTTGAATGATTTAATAGGGTCATTAGTAATCACGACGCATCTTGTTTATTTCCTCCCTTCATTTCAATAATTTTAAAATTATTACAGCGACTTTTTAAAGTCGGTGCCTTAAAAGCTTTGAGCTTTCTCAAGCTTTCATATAAGCGAGACTCGTGAGTAGACCGCGCGCCGTCGCGACGCGTCATGCGAGCTTTATGAAAGCTCCTTTACAGCGAGCTTTCCAAAGTTCGTCGCACCGTTGAACAATGCCTTGCGCATTCTCAAAGCTATTGAGTCACGTTGCTTGGCTTGTAACTTGTATTCCTATGCCAGTAGCTAGAATTGCCAGACTAAAGCTAAGCTTATTTGTAGCTCTGCTATATTTCCTTGTATTGCTTTAAGTATTGGTTTACTAAACGTTTTAAAACTGGTGATCCAAATTTTTGTAGGGTTTAATGAATTTTCACGTGAAGCATGAAATATCCGATGCTTAAGTTTAATGGAAGATATTTCGAAAATTGTGCTAATAATTTAAAATCAGTTTAGAAGGTACTCGATTACAATACAAAAATTCAGTTTAGATAACATTTTGCATCATAATGAAGTAGCAAACATTCAAAGACTATCTGTAAGTAAGCAGTTAAATTACCCTATCGATTAACACATAATTCAATCACTAGAATCGATTCAATTTAACATTCAAATTCGATACTTTGCATATTAATGCATGCAACATTTAATTATCGATACCTATTAATGTATGAATGAACAATTGGAATCTTTATAGCCTCATGTATATGTGTACTCTATCGTTAATATGATCGAAGTGTGCTTTATAATGCTTTGAGTGTTCTAGAATTCTAAATAGGCACTGTAGAAATGTATAAGATATTTCTACAAAGATGAAGCAAGTAACTTGTTGCCTTTCGACAAGTAAAGGAAGTAACAATTTGGATTTCAATTTGTTAATCATGTTTTTGAAATCGGTAGTTAATGGACGAAATTTTATTCGTATTTTTAAACAGTTGTATTACCTATATTTATTTATATTCAAGTTTTTTAACTGCGTTTAAAAACTTAACTAAACTTTTACTCAATCCTTTTGTAGAAATAGTTAGTAAATTTCAATTTACGTACACGTTTCTTTTTTCAAATAATTTATTCATTACAGAGTTTTAATTAATGACATCCTTGTAACATTGTACAAAACAATCAGCAAACAGAGTTTCATTTAAGACATTTTTAATTTGTTTTCAAATCATACTGACGAAGCATTCATTCATATCCATAGAGAGCCTCTAAAGCAGATAAGCACTGAGGAGATACAAAATCCTCAACATTAAGTATTAGCTCATTTGAAGCGCAAAACACAAAATTATTAGTCATAATGTTTATCACGACTGTCACTCTGTCATTGTGTCTGTTCGTAATCTATGGTCTATTCAAAGACTTATTTCTAAGAAGATTTCTGCAAAATGCGCAATTTCGAGTGAAATCACGTTGATCGATGGCTCAGTTGTAAAATCTGGTTTTTATTGCTACAGGATACCTACTTATAACTTTGAAGTGTTGTTGAGTTTACTCGTGGAAGGAATTCTTGCTGTTAGAATAACTATGGAGATGATTTGTTTCATATCTAAGGTGGAGAAACGTTTTTAAATCTTGCATTTATTGTATTTAGTTTGGTGTAGAGTTTGGTGATAAGTATTTATATTTAATTGATATCGATCGATTGATATTAATTGATATATCGATTTAATTGATAATCGAATTGATATAAAGTTCGTGATTTTATTAGTAGTATTAAATGTAATTTGAGAGGTTTTAGCTCAGACCAAATATATTTTTAGCAATAAATGAAGTAGATATAGCAAGAAGTAATTTTACATGTAAGCGGTAGATTTGTTATATGATAAAGTCTCCATAGGAAGAAATTATATAGAATAAAAGCAAAACAATATGTTATCAAAATGCGCGTTAAATTCTTTTGCTTGAAAGTTTTTATTTTCTTTGATAAAGACTTCAACGGTCTTACAACGAAATTTTCCAATTAATATGTTAAATGTCATAAAAATACAGAGATATGTTTAAAATTTAAACTAAAGCTACTCATAATAACAGTGTTAGAAACAAATGTTGTTTAATCCAACACAATATATAAAAATGAAGGTAACTAAATAGCCTTTCTTGCAACATGACATTAACTTTGTGCTGCCCATTATTCAAATTTCCTCTATATTAAGCTCTCTTTTCTCAAGCCCTTCTCAGAAACAATGTTCAATTCAAACCTGACCTACGTGGTTAGCCTGCTTTATGGCAGCCATTAGTTTAGATTTCTGAGAACATGTTTTAAAAGTCATATCGTATGACTGCCTAATGCTTTTACACCGTTTTCCTTGTGTATTCACTTTTGTTGTTGTAATAATCACATCTATAAAAAATGCTAAAAACACCGATAAGACAAGTTTAGTTAGAGATCAATTCATTTCAAGTGTAATATTTACATTTTACATGTAGCATTAAATGAAAACATATCACCAAATTACTTCTTGATTTAGATTGGTGAGTATTTTACGGCAATCTATATTAAAAATAATATCAAATCAATCAAATCAAATCAAAAGTTTTTTATTGAACCTATTTACAAAATTTGTAGCTTAAGACTAAAATAATGAAATATTTAACTAAAATAATTTAAGTGCTACAATTTAATTATGAACTGGTGCCTCTGAACTAAGCTAGGCTTGTATCTCAGGGGCACCAATAAAAACAAGTAGGTATTATTATTTTGTTAACCATGTACGACTAAGATAACATTTAAAGTTTTGATATAATAACTAGAAAACGTCTGCCAATATACTTCGCATCTACACTGAATAAAGCAAAAAGTATTTTATGTCCGTACTAACATCAAACGAGTTTCATTCATAGAGCGTCATAAAATTGATCATAGATGTTTTCTTTAGGTATTAACTACGAGGGAAGTTAAATAAAAATCGGATGTTATAAATCACTATAAAAGAGATTGCTCTAAGTAATTTGTATGAGAATTTATTTATAATGAATTGATCGTGTAAATCGTGGTGCAATCGTAAAGTTGTTATCATTAATCAATTGCCTCAGGTATGATAGAGCAGTTTTACTTATGAAAATGTTTCGAACACTGAGTTTGATTACTCACATACTTTGTAGATCCGTTTCAAGTGGAATACTGCGTGTAAATTGAATTGGCGTTTGACCCATTTGACTTGTTCCTACAAACTACTACTACTTACTTGGTATATTTAATTTTCTGTGAAAAGGTAAGTTTTTGAGGAAAATTCGTTGATTTAAAAACCATCTAATCCTACGAGTACAGACAGTACAACGAAAAATGTTACATAAAATGATCTTACAATTTTACTTTCATTCATGAATATGACAATGACCTTTAGAAGCAACATAGCAAACGTCAAGTTACAATCACTGAACACATACTTATTTTTAGACAAAAATAAACTGTGACGTATTTAAAAGCGGATCTACCGTTAAGCCTTGACGCGTTGGTAGCAAAGATTATGCTCAATTGTCTCGATCGCCCTTCCTAATGAACACGCACGAGTCAAATCTACACATGTGTGCGTACGCGCATTGAAAGTACGCGAGCTGCGCCAGCGTTTAACCATCTGTGACCAATTTTCGCCTCTAACACAATGGAATAGAGCTCACTAATTAATCTATTACCACATGTGTGAGTAAGCGGACCTCATGTCTTGAATAAAGATGACACTGACATTATTCATCGAATGAACTTGAAATAAAAATAAGCTGAACTTGAATGTTGTTTATTGATGCGTTGGAAGGATGCCCAAGATAAAGACAGATGAGGTCCGATACAAAGTTAATTTGAATCTCGACTCTTAAATAAAGACGACTCCCCCAATTCGAGAACGATTCATTTATGAAAATGCGTAAAGCTCGAATTATGTGCCAAGTTCTGACTTTTTAAGTTATGGACAAAAAGTTACTCTACACGCTTCGGAATAAGACGTTTTCTTTTATTTACATTTATCTTTCTGAAACTAAAAATACAACACAGTGGTGTTCGAGCGCGATAAACTATGTAAGGACACGATATCTACTTTGCATGTTCGGAATTAGCCTATTCGACGACGCGTCGCCAACATGTTGGTACTTTAGCTATTCTTGCCTTGTAGCTTCGGTCGACGTACTTACATCATTATGGAGATTATACTTCCGGCTACATCTTTCCATCCATAAACGACATGATGGTATTTTAAAACAAGTTAAAACATTATAAATCGTACCTCCCACAAACGTAATCACATTTACAGTTCAAAGTCACTATTACAATAAATCAGGGTGTACTAAACTTTCAAAAAACGTGGTAGGTCGTAAATCACTGGTTTGTTTCCTTAACTCTTTACTTTTTTAATGGGCTTAGAGATCATGTGTTGACGGGAAGATCCCCAGATGGCAAGCCAGCTGTTCCTATGACAGTCACGTCTATGATACTTGACAATGTGTTCGTAGTGACTACGTTACGCAGCGGGCTTGGCTCGTTAAATTTTTATAGCCACAAGGTCACCACTTTATGGTCAATTCGAGCGGTTATTGTTCTGCGACCAAGTTTTTTCTTTATACTAACGCCAATCTATATACGGAGAGTTACGAGTGACAGTGATTAAGCCTTAATTGTTATGATGCTATAAATTTTTTCGCCATTTTAAGTGCTTTATCGTAGTGAGGAGTAAAATGGGTTCAATGTTATCAAAACGAGCAGTAATGTTATTGTTCCGTAAGTGATACGGTACATTTTTCGAACATGATGTCAGAAACTATGCTGTGGTGGCCTAAAGATTAGACTAGAATAAATTTTAGGCCATAAGAATTAGGTACCTACGAGTACAAAGTTCATATTATGACTAATGCCGATTACGAGTATTTCAGTTTGACAACGAGAAATGTTTTGACTGTACTTTTGGCGATATCAAATTACTACAACACCAGCATTGGACCATAATAAAGCCATTTGCCTGTTCAGCAAAACAATGGGTTCTGTTCTAAGCTTATTTTAAAAGCTTTCGACACCGTGATTTAAAACCCTTTGACTCTTACCTTATTTGTAAACATCTTGAATGTACAAAGGATTGCTGTTTTTGCTAAAAAAACGAAGAATTTGCACAACCCCATTGCCGTGAACCCTTTGTTTAGTTTTTGAATACAAACAAAGCGTGGTGAAAGTAGAGTGTCTCCTTTGATGTTTCTTGAGATTTATTGATTGAACTGTTCAGGCTTATAGGTACATAAATATCAACATTAAGACGTTTCAGTTGTTGACTCAAAGCAGAAATGTACTGATTAAAGAAATCCGTAAATGAATTGATTCTGTAGCGCAATCCCGACTGTCAGTACTGAGGAATTATTTTACAATTTGTTAACATACTAGTAGTTCTTATAAACTATTCACCCGATCTGAATACTAACTAGATATGTGAAAATTCCAAATGACTAAACGCTAAAAATATGGCTGTCAAAGTTCAAAAATATCTACCTAAACTATGAACGATTTGAGGACTAAACCGAAATTAATATTGATGTAAAAGAATTCTAAGTCCATTTTGATGTTTTTGAAGATCACACAGTTCCGCCAACGAGTAAAACGTGCAAAAAACTTAGAAAGTTGCAAAATGTCTATTGTTAGTATACCAAAAACAACCCTTTTTAGTGTATTACGTACCTTAATGTCCATTTTATAACTGTGACAGTGACCTACAAAATATCTATTGTTCTCAGAGAAAGTAGAAATTTGCAGCTTTTTAAACCCTTTTCGCAATTTTTTGCAAAGGACGCAACGCTTTGTTAACATTTTTGCAATTGTCTAAAACAACAAACAGTTCCTTTTGTCGCAATACAAAAGCAGCAATATTGGAAAGGATTTGAAGACCGATTCAGATATATGATGCAATAAAGAACAGGTAGCTTTATACCTGTATTTTCTTTTTTTTACCTCAAAAACCTTAAATATAAACCTGAAAACACACACAAGTAAACAATTTTCACATGACAAACGTATCTGACTGTATAACTAAATTAAATATTAAAGTTTTCAAAATGTTCAAATAAAAATTGTTTACTAAAAATTAGCTTGATAAAGCTATTTTCAAATCAATGTATTGCAAATGAAGGGATAAGGTTTCTGGGATTCTACTCGTTGCAGACTGGCAACTAAATTGTTTTTTTCTCTAGTCAAACCAACAAGAGAAATAGTTACAGGACTATAACACTTTGTCACGAACTTTTGAATGCAATTTTATATTGTCTTTATTTTTAAGCGTATCCAAATTGAATGATTGATGATGATGATGATTAATTGATGATTTCGATTTAGAAGCGTCCCAAATTTAAATTAATTTCAATGTTAAGGCTTAAATGCGTCCTACTTTAAAGTTTTAAAGTTGCCATTACCACAAAAAGCGAACCCCAAACCAAATATACTTAAAACTAAAAGAAAATAAATTTGAAACGATAAATACCATTGAACTCACCGCAGACCACGCGGTCGAAGGGGCTCATCCAATCTGGAAATGGAAAATCTATTATCAATCGTATTGAAAGTCCACTGTTTTGGCCAAGTTACATGCATAGCTGTGAAGCCTTTATTTTGAAGCTCTAAGTAAATACTTATGTATAACCATTTTATTACTAGTAGGTAACTACTTAAAATAAAATGTAACCTGAAAATAAAACGTTAACCTAGAAAACCCTAGAATCTATTAATGTTCAGTTTTCATCAAAACACTATTTTTTTATATGATGAAGTTCAAATGGAGCTGATTATGTTTAATACTATACCAGTATAATATATTGTTGGTATGTAGGTATTGGAAAACTTTAGTGAGGCGACATTTTCTGTAAGCGCAACAAAAAGCGTCCCGTTTGCTTGTCCAACATTACAATTAAAGACAAATAAATATTTTAGAGCAAAACCTTTATGATTATGAGCATATAAGTATATATATATTAAATTTCGCTTGCTACTAAATTTTACTAGAAATAATAGGCTTGTCTTATTGTAAAATTAAATACCAAACTTGATTTTATAAAATATATTGGTAATAAAATATTATTCGCAGATGCATTCAGCAGTCATTTTAGATGATTTTTTATCTGTCTTAGGAGGGATATTGATCAAAGTTTTCTAACAATAATAGAACAAATTATTACTACAAATAATTATTAAACCAAAGTTTATGCATTCGAGTAAAAATACGACGGCCTTATCTATTAAAACTTGGCAGTTTCGAATTAACTTGATTATATTTTACGTTCTATATAGAATAATGAAGGTACTTACGGATGAAACAAAATGGAATAGTTTTTATGTTATTTTACTCAAGTAAAATGATATATATGTTGTAAATGTGTGAAATATGTTTAGATATACGTACCTAACTGAATAAAATAGGTGTACCTTAACGTGCCTTTACTGATACATAAAATCTGAACTTAATTAAAAACCGCTAAGATATCCCAAACTTTACTTTTTAACCGCCTTATAATGAGTTTAAAATTGCAAAAATTGAATACACTGAGCACCTAATAATGATTTTGTAAAGGTCTGTAATTCAATGCACCAGAACAATAATAATTTCCTCGCTATAAAATCAAACAAGAACCTACAAGTTCAGTGTTTCACATACGGGTTGTGAAGTCTCAACAATTGTTAGAACAATTGCCACTTAATTCGTTTTTATCGTGAATCTAAAAGTCGGTTTTACGAGTAGAACATTTCTAATTGCGTTTATTAATCAATTAAATGCTATTCTTTGTATTTGAGTGCCGCAAAGCTACTTTGTTGATAGATGTATCAAATCGATGTTGATAACCGACTTCAAAAAAAGGAGGTATCAAGTCTTCTGAAGTTCAAGTTTTATTTTAAGTTTTTTTTATAAATCTTTTGTAAGTATATCTGCTTGCTTGAGTTAAATATTATTCTTAAATGTAAGTATTCTTGGAGTAATAAATGTAAGTTTTAAACTGTACAACAAAATAAATAAATCGAATACTAACAGTAGGTATTTAATGCTATATATTTTTTTGCTATTTATATATTTGTCTTGCTTTTTTGTGAATGTGGAAATGTAGGTAGGTATAATAGTTGAGCCTAGACGTTTCATATTTGATTTATTATTATTTTGCAACACATAAATTAGGATACTCGTTAATATTTTACATAAGAATTTCTTTTGTGGCAGTTTTGTAATCAAATTATAAAGTATTTAACATGTGGAAAAAAAAGTATTTAACATTTTACTATAGGTATATCTAGTTGTATGTAGGTATTTAGTGAATGTTTATTGCATTGAATAATCCATTATTATTTTTTAATTTTGTTGGTACCTATCATTATTTTTTTGAACAGCCAATTTCTTTTCAATTGATGATCGGAAGCATTATACCATTAAGATTAGGTACTACACACAATCGTTAATTGGTATATAACTAATGGCAATTACATATTCATTAACGTGTGCTGTAGGTATATCGGTTTGCGAACATTGAGTTTACCTACTTTGGTGTTGTTTGATAAAAACAGGTAAAAATAACCCAAAAAAAAATTAAAAGCAGTTTTACCTCCAAATGGAAAAGGTTAAGATTGTCGTATCAAAAGCCATAACTCACTGCAGCAAGATAATGATATTATATTCTTTTTGTAATCATACCTATATATTTCTTTTTTAGCATGGTGCGATCAATGATATTCTATATAAACTATAGTTAAACCTCATTGGGTGCGATGAGATATGAAAAATAAAATTACAAATTCTACCTGTGCTTTAATTTAAATAACGAGAGGCACTACTTCCTATTCCAATTTTTCTTTAAATTGATCAAAGATTATAAAATACAGTTTACGAAAATTAGATGCGCAAAATCGCTATGAAACTACCTACGAGTATATCTAACCATGAACCAACAGTTTTAAATTAATAATGTGCTACAAATAGCAATCAATAGCATAAAGGGCATTTGATGGCATGTGGGTTCCGATTGCCGGCGGCGCGCTGTGATTGGCTGGACGCGACGGCCATATTGGATGCGCGCATGCGCTCTTCTTGCCATCACACACGTGACTGGCTCTTCTCCGGCACACAATACAAACGCCAAGTGTGATTTATGATTTTAATACCCATCGGATTTATTGCTTGAATTAATTAAATCCTTGGCTTGGTGTTCGATTTTATAATTCAGTCTTATCTCAAAATTTTAAATTCGCATAGAATAATAGACAAATATTTTCTACAACGCCGCTTTTATTCAGTGGCGTAAGAGGAAATACAAAAATAGCTGGCTCAATATTAATTGAACATCCGAAGAAATTTGCACGCCTCTAGCGATGTTTAGCTTCATAAAACGATTACGTGTATGAGCTAGGCTAGGTCGTAATTAACATCGCGAAAAAAACGTACCTAATAAATACACAACATTTTGGCAACACCGGCTAAAAGATAACAAACATTGAATCGCACTTCAAGCTTCATTCAAATGCTAGAGTACGTTCACTCACTGTCAAATTGTTGTAGAATGGTGCGCATTACGACGTATAACTGTCGGCTCACTGACTATCCACGATTTTATTTTCGTATGCGCTCGCGCAGATACACTCGCACGTTATTTTCGTACGGACGAGACGGATTCTCGCCTCGATTACGGCGGACACTTTTATAAGCCCGCATTGCCGACAAATCAAGAGAATAGTCCATTCCTAAACAACAAACAAGATGATTATAGGCCATTTTGAATAATTTTTGTGAGCTACGAGCGAACACTTTGGCTTTGATAATTCTAGTTTTTTACTTCATGTCGTTTTTATTTGCAGTCATGAGCTTTGTAACAAGGTTGAAATGTTTCTTGGCATTACTTTTTTCTCAATTTTTAAGACAATAAAGTCACATTTAGGTAGTTTTAATGCAATAACTATAGTTGATGTGCATCAAGATAATGTTGTTGATGATTAAGTAGGGTTTCATTATGAGTGCTCTGTTAGCTTAGTTGGTAGTGGTTCTGCCTTCTAATCTAGGGGTGCAGGTTCGATTCCCGCATAACACAAGTAATTATGCATATTAACATTTGTAATTACTTGTGTTGAGTCTGGTCGTTTCTATGTAGGTATAATAAGTATGTATTTACAAAAGAAAAGTATAGAGGTACCTATGTATTATATCCGTTATCTAGTACCTAGTAGTAGTAAGCTTAGTATGGGGTTAGATGGCGCTGTGTGATATGTCCTGAAATATTTATTTATTATTATTTATTATATCAATGCCTTTATGTGATACACATATGTACATATGTCGGTAATAATTTAAAGAATATGTTTATATCCACATATGTAAATATTCAAAATAGTATTATAAAAGAAGTGAGCACGTATTTTACTAGTGAATAGGTGTTTGTACGTATGTATGTACAATGTACATGGACATACACATTAACTACTCGCTCATATACATACAATATTTAAATGAATATAATTACGCATACAATAATTTTATCCCTTTGTCATATTTGAGGCGCCATCTAGCCTCATCACATCGCATTATTAAATAATCATCCTATTCAGGGCCCGTTCATAATGATCTCAAAACGTTTACTATCCTTAATAACAGCTACGCAAAATAATCGATAGTAGAGCAATAAAACCGCAAATAAAATATAATTGAACTATTGTATGCTAAACATACAGGCACTAAACTTCAGTAATGGTCGGCCTTTTTTGTGTACTAAATAGACCTCACAGAAGAATGCGTACGGTAGGTATTGTATTATTAGGTACATACCTAAATACCTACCTACATGAAGGTGTTGTTTTCTGTTCTGTTTGAAGTAAGTACTCTTTGCTTTTTGTCTTTTGATTTTTTTGTAAATTTACAGTATTAACTATGTATTAAGTTGGTATATTAGTAGGTACCTATAGTAGTAAGTGTCATTGTGTGTTGGTTTATTTATTGTTAAATAGTATGTACATAAAGTACCACCCACTTCAGAAGCAACATAAGTTTCAATTGTGTGCTTCAAATTATCTTCATCTAGTATTTATACCTTATCACGCACTATAATTACGAGTAGGTATATACCTATAAATAAGTAGATAGTTAAACAAATACTTTGCTGTAAGGTATAATTAAAAATATCTCATAAAATTGTACCGTTTCAAGTTATGGATTAGATAGTTCAAGAACAATTAATTTTACAAAATTTTAACTTGAATGTGATGTTTTTTTAAATAAACATATTTTGATCATTTAACACTATATTTAACACAACTCATTATGTAGTTCATATAAACGAAATGTTATATTTGAAAATTATGAAGTGAAATTAAATTTTTGAAAATTTATCAAAGTACAGAAATATATATTACCCTAGCAGGAAAATATAATTTTTAATTCATAAGTAAATAAATAAAATGGGTTACAAATATCAAACCCATATGAATTAAATTTTAATAGCCATTTAAAGTACAACTTATAATTATATTGTTTTAATTTATTTATTTATTGTGTAATTAGATACAACTAATAAATTTACACCTATTTATGTATACCTGTACTAATTAACTGTAATAATTGATATCGCCTATCTATTGTTAACTCATATGTACCTATTATCCAAATTAAATATGTCATATATTTTTAATTGAGTACCTACTATTTTTTATAACAAATACTTATGAATGTTTATAAATTTTATTCTGGTGTTTTTTTATAATAACGGATTTATAAATTATAATTGTTTATTTTTTGAATGATTACTTTGTAAAATAAACCGATAATCGTTAATTTATAATTATGGTCTATTAAAGTTTCAAAGTCTTTTATATACATAGTTACCTACATACTTATATAAAGAACTACCACATAAGGTTGCAAAGCAAACCGCCGACGGACGGCAAAAGATCCGAATTCAAAATGGCCGCCGCGACTAGCATTCAGTTAATTAAATTAAAACAAAACCAAAAATATAAGAATCAAGAAATTAATTTTGTTTAGTTAATTATCGTATAATTATGTAGTTAAATGTTTTATTCCGCAAAATTATAATAATAACGATTATTACCCAATAAAATACCTATCCAAAATTTTATTAAGTACGTAAATGGGTTGTTATAATGATTCATTGTCAATAAAAACAATAACACAGATTTTATTGCATTTATATGACTGCTGTTGAAACGTTTTATTGTTAGATAAATAGCTGGAGATGGATAGATTGCGGAATTGTCAATAAATAGGTGTAATAAGTACCTAGTCCAATTAGAATATTAGACGACGGTTCAAATGTAACTGTAAATTAGGGTATATAAAGTTAACTATTTGCGCTACTAATATTATTCATAAACCAAATATTTAAATAACTTAAATTTGGCTGCATAAATTACTTTTTTACATGTCCACTACAAGGTAGGTACAAAAATAAATCAAGAACGTAAAAAAGCGTTTGAATAACATAAAAGCCATAAAAATTACGGTTGCTTTTTAGATGTGTCACGTTTTCTATCGCTCGAAAACAACGTCAAGCAAAAATTAACTACACTAAAACGTGTTTTGATACATTTTAAATCGAAATAAGACTGTAATCTAGAGCTACTTGATTTAAATTAGATTGCTATTAAGCTACTTTCTAATTAGACATTTTACTTTCAGGAAATGCACACAGACAATACGCTAAGAAGCATGCAGACATGAAGAAAAACATTTACCAGTGATAGACATCCAGGGATACCGCGGTATGTCCGGGAGGGGTTGAGCAGAGGGCTGTGAGCAGGCCGCTCCCATGGCGTCCACGGAGGCTGCCGAGGCGGCGGAGGCAGCCGAGGCGGCGGCCTGGTGGTAGAACTGAGCCGCTGCCGCCATGCTGGCCGACGCAGCAGACACCGCCGCGCCCCCGTTGTGCTGGCCCAGCGCGTAGTTCACCATGGGGTCTCCAGCGGTCGGATACCGGCAGCTCTTGTCGTCTGCGGCGGACAGGCTGCCTCCGGTCGGGAAGGGCACAGTCCCGCCGAACTGCTGGTGATGGGCCACGTAGGGATACATCCTAGCTGGCGCGCCCGGAGACGCCGAGGAGGAGGAGGAGGAGCGCTGCGGGCTGCCGGCACCCGGCGAGCCTGCCCCCAGCGCCGCAGAGCCAAGCCCGCCAGACAACGAGCTCGACAGCGACGTCGACAGCGACGACGACAACGATGAGGACAGCGACGCCTCTATAGGCGACGCCCCAGCACCCGCGAACAAATTCTGGTGGTGGAACTGCTGATGGTACTTCGGGAGCATGCTATCGATGATGAACTTGGAACTCATCGCTCGGCGGCGACGCGGCGCGCGACGATCGCCTCGCGGGAGATGCGTTTATCGCCGGCGATTCGGATCGATTCTCGCGCGTGCACCTCTACTATGGCCGCGGATCGTTTATGACCCGCGTATGAGGCTCTACGACTCCGAATTCCCCGTCGTGGCGAGCGTTACGTTACCGCTGCCGCGCGCCGCGCGCCGCGCTCGAGACGGGGAGACCCGCCACGTGCGTGCGAGCGGGACGCAGCGACGCCGAGGGGCGACCCGCCGGAACCCTCTCCGTCTCATTAATTCCTACCTGCGTGGCTTATATTAGAAAGAGATAAAAGCTATTCGCTAACGACCATTCTGACGGCCATTGTTCGTAATGGCGCCTGGTTCCGCGCTCCCCCGCACCGACGTCGTCTACGCCAATAGTGATCCGGTGCAGAACATTCACCGCCAATCACAAACCATTCCGGCACTTCTAGCTGTCAAAATGAATAGGCTTCCACAGTAAAGTGTCATTGAAATAATGAAGAAGTAATTTTTAATTACTTTTAATTACAATTACCTATGAAAAAGTTACCTGAAACAAATAATTGAATCCAATATGTGTGACACTTACGTGCATTTCCAGGTTTCGCTTCATTTTGTTATATTTTTAATTTATATAATAAGTATCTACATATTGTATAGTTTTTGATTTTTATAACCTTTGGATAGATCAAAACACAAAGTAAAATAAAATAACATGAAATCGTACTACATAGTAGAATAATGTAAATTTACATAAAATACAAAAATCATGTTAATAGGGAGATTAGGGAATTATTAATCATGTACTTTTATTGCAAAATTGAATAACAGTAAATATTTTAAACAAAAGATACATACTGTACTGACACAGTTAAATTTTATAGTATCTATTGAAAGGGGTAATTGTGACGCCGAAAACTTAAAATGAAAACGAAAGTGCTAATAAAAGACGCCTGAAATATTTCAGTTCATTATATTGAGCCATTACTGACCAATTGGTCTACGAATTCGTATCATGTACTTCTATGTATTTTTTTAGGTACCTATTGTAATTTTTTTAATAATGAAATAAACGAGACATAAGTATAGATCTATCAATCTAGATTACAAAAAATACCTATTTTCGAAACACTTGAACTTGAAAATGCTCAAGGCATTAATAATAGTTCAAAAAAAAAACCCATTTTTTAACATATCTATAACTAATTCAAAGTGTTATTTTAGTTTGGATGTATATTTATGGTGGTACGCATTTATTTCAAAATTTATAAATACTTAGTGTTTCAATGATCAAAAAATAATATTTTAATGTTGAAAGTGAATTGCTCAATACTGCTTTACACCGACCACGCGGACGAACGAGTATCTTCCGTCCCTACCCAGCCGCCATACCCCTCTCACTCGCACATTTCATTCATCCTTACGAGTCGTAACCGCACAGCCCGCACGTGCAATAACAATCTTTACAACCATTAAAATAAAACCTTTTATTGACTGCAAACTTTATTTATTTATTACTCTTTTGATTGTTACGCGCGTTTAGTGCATGGTTTTTATAGGCTTAAGTTGCCTTTTCAGCTTTATCAGGTCTACGGAACGAACGGTGTGGCAGTAGAGCATTGCATAACTATGGCTTTTATGTTGTTATTGTGATGTTTTTGCTATAAACGTATGGAATCCACGATATGGACAGTTGAGGCCGTTTATGCCGCGATAAACACATATTTTTTGTAATTCTCTTATTAATTTTGATGAGGCGCGTTTTGTATTGTTTAGTTTGATGTATCGATCGAAGAATCGTGTTTATGAGGTCGTTTCACTTGGAATTTTAATTACTGATGATAATTAAATGAGTCATGTTATTTGATAACGTTGAACTTTTTTACCAACTACTCAAATGTTTTTTGTTAAGGTAGGTAGGCACTTACCAAACCACATTTCAGCATGGGAGTTCTTAGAACATGGATAATTAATTTGCAAAATTGTCAAGGTATCGGAATGGAAACTTTAAGTAGGTACATACCTTCATTTAAATCTAAAACTGACAGATCCTACTTAAAAATATATATCTATGAAGGCGCGCCTTAAATACTTCTTATTAGAATTAACTAGGTTCAAACTGTAAGTAGATCTGCTTTTTCTTATTGGAAAATATCTTTTGAATCCTGCCTTAAAATAAAAATACCATTTAGGTATGCTATTAATATAGAAAATATTTACTTACATTTAATTACTAGTGTAAGTTATAGGTACTATACAAGCATTTTTGTTAATAATTTATATAAAAAAATATTAATGATACGTTTGTTTTATTTCTATCATATACCACACATTATAAAAAAGCAACCTAAAAATACCTATCTGCTATACCAAAATTAACCTAACATCTATGGCAGACCCAGACTAGTCAACTCCCGCGCACCCCATCCCAAACACCCATCGATCCCATCTACAACAAACTCAGGTGCATCCTCGTAAACTGTGGACTTCAGCAAATTTACAGCTATCGTTGCAAGATTTAACGGCCAGTTTATTACTATAGGAGCCATACGAGAGATATAAGAGCTTTTAAATTCGTTATAAAGTTGCTTTGTCTCAATGAAAAGGACATGAAAGTGACAAATGTGATGTTTATGGTGAGTTATGTGGCCATTCAGGTTTGGTTATTGGGTCATTCAGTGTTTGATGACCGCATGTGTGTGATTTGGGTTGTAAAACGAGCATTTTTTGTGGGGTGCGCGCAATGAGCATGATTTGCAAGATGTGGAGGTGAATATTGATGCACATTTTGCTTATAAACAATCAGGTAACTTTGCCAGACACAGTTTTTTTTCCTGTTGAATAGGGTTGTATCATTGGTCATTACTTATTGAAAAGTCCCTTTGCTCAAATCCAGGGGTGTTATCCTCTTTTGAGAACCAGTTCGATCCTAAATACAGGTATATCTAAATTATATATAATTTTCCACGGATATCGACATCCAGTGAACTAGGTGTTCAAATTAATGGCAGCCCTTTGTAAAAAAAATATCACTAAACACACGTGATTCGTTTCATCAGAAAACTAATTTCAACGAACCAACAGTCTCACATTCCTATAGTAATTCTTATCTTTTATATCTTTTTTTTTACTCGAGCCTCCGGGTTTGAGCAGAGCTGATGGTAAGAGACCGGACGGGCTGACTCTGGTGCCGTGGAAAAATAACAAGTGCCTCATTTGGGACGCCACGTGTGTCAGCACAGTAGCCCCCAGCCACCTGAGTCGCACAGTCCTCTTCCCGTCAGCCGCAGCAGAAGATGCCTGCATCAAGAAGAGGCTCAAGTATGCTGCCCTGGAGTCGCATTACATCTTTGTTCCCCTGGCAGTGGAAACGATGGGCTGTTGGAGTAAGGTTGCGAAGACATTCATCGGGGAAATTGGGCAGAAACTTAGTTACGACCGGTGACTCCCGCTCTGGATCGTTTCTGGTGCAACGGCTATCTATTGCCATCCAGCGCGGAAACGCAGCGAGCTTGATGGGCACATTTGCACCGGGAACGATAAGGGGCGGGTTATTTAGTTAATTTGACATTATTTATTCATAAAGATTATTTACGTTAGAAGTAGTATGTATAGTTTTCCTTATTTACTTGATTATTAATAAATTTAAAATTGTCTTGATGTTTTTTTTACTATATACTATATAATACTCATATAAACTTATAATATTGTGCACCTTACTAACCTTCTGATAGAAAAATACATATACCTTCACAACAGAAGAATTTCATCAATGTAGGTGGCCCAGAAATAGAACGCACTTGCTTTTAACAAACCCAATTAGCAAGCATAATTTAATTCAGATAATTGTTAAATGCTACTAAGAAAAGCTTTCAAAATTAATTTGGAATAGTATCTTGTCATATAAATAAGGTGTCTTGAGTGGTCAAAACTAATACTTACTTGACGAAATTAGCAATTTCTTATTGGAAATTGATTGTAAGACTTTCTTCAATATAAATAGTTGGAATTCTTGAGGCGAGTAATTTCCGATACTGAAACTAATAAAGAAGACTAAAAATAAAATTGCCAATTTGAATTCTTGTTCTCGTTTATTTAAAAATATTTTGTATGACCTTGCATTTTTATATGATAATAGCCTTTATAGACATATTTTTTAGTTTAAGATACTAAACAAATAATTTTGAAGATAACAGATAAGTCTTTTATAAAAAAATTAAATAAAATGTTGATTGACATCACTAGAGACAAGAACGCTGGCTGGTTCCTTGCGCAAAGGATTTCTATAGCAATCCAGTGTGGGAATGCAGCCAGCGTTCTTGGCTCCATACCACATGTAGATTGTTTAAATTTAGTTAGATGTAAATACTCTTTTTAGTTCTATTAGTGTTAATATTTAAATTGTACAATGTTTTTTTGTAGAAAATAATGCAAATTGTAAATAATTGTGAATACCTACTAAAAATTTCCAGCTAAAGTTGTTGTGTAATAGACTTAAATAAAAGATAACAGAAATAAGAACAACACCAGTAATTTTTTAAGCTACTGGAATGGTTAAAGTTTTAATTGAAGATATAGCTGATATGGCTCAAATTTGGATTTTATAAGATACATTTCAAACATTTTAATTTACACACAGTTTTTCTAAACACTGATCACTTTTATGTATATTTCGGAAAAAACACTGATAATTCTGTCACAATGTAGTTATCAATATTATGCTATTTCCATCACCGATTAACTGTTTTTAGACCCCTCAAGTGCTAAGCGGCCCAGGGTTCGACAGCTCAAGTTAGATCGGCCATGCAGATCGCAGTGGAGTTCAGACTTACCCAGTTTCAGGCATCGTCACCTGAAAAGAAAGAAAAAGTAGGTTATTTTACGTTTCAATAATCACTAAATTATTTGTAATTAAGATAACAATATTATATTTACGGCCTGTGATATTCAAAGTGGGTAATTTTACCTGGACATCATCACATAGGTGCTGACCTAGTTTGATGTCCAGGGTTCACCAACTAGTGTATAGTCCTAAGCTCTATTTCTTAGTTAGTACAATTTTCAAGTGTTCACTATTGATGACTATTGCTATACCTGTTTCTTTTTATTAAGGTCAAATAAACATTATTTTTATTATTAATTTTAAATTTATACCTGTTCATGTAAATACTTGGATACTGAAAACAGTCATTTAAAATTTAATACCTCAATGCATATTAGTATCTACATAGCCATTGGCTAATAAAATATACAAGAACACCAAGAATGGTATTAAGAAATGTTTTTTCTTTAACTACGACGAGCTTGTATTTTATTCGATTAACTTGTGACTGAAAATTATACCTAATCGTCAAAGATTTCCTGTATTCACCCACTAAAAACGTGTTGTTCACTCTTATATCACTTCACTTTAATACAATATTAAGTTGAAAAGAACTTCGAAACCTAGAATTCATTTATTGCTAACAGTCTGACGATATGTTCTGATACCCTCGATTAAGTTTCATTTTAGTATGTTACACTTTTGCTAGGTATGGTTATAAATGTGGATGACTTTTTAACCGACTTCCAAAAAAGGAGGTAATCAAGTCTTCTGAAAGTTTATTTTTTATTTTATTAGGGATCTTATAGTCAAAATCTGTTACAACAGAAAAACTAGTTGTGGTGTGTTTCTCCAACTAAGGTCTATTAACCTCGAGAATGACAATGTTTGGAATTTCAAATACGACCATTAGTAGCATAAAGTTTAGTTATTTCGGCGTGACCTTGAAACTAATGGGTAATTTTCAATGCTAATGAAAAAATATTCCGTTCGCAAACATAACCAAAGGTTTAATTAAAAGTGATCCATACATTAGCACTTGAAAAAGTATTTTTTTTATGCAAAATATAAAAAAAAAATACGAAACTTGAAAAACAAACTTGAAATATTCTTATATACATACCTACCTTAGCGGCTGAAAATATTGAATATACTATTATCTAATAAAACAGTTTTAGTTTGACACTCTCGTTCTCGTCTCTATTAATTCAGCGGAGAAGTTACGACAATCAGTCACGAGGAAAGGACAGAAGAACCCGAGAGCCTTACCACGGCTGCTGGTCATAGGCCTCCTCCCGAAATCTCCTAAGCTTGGAGTTCTAAGAATTCCCTCTATGATGAGTTAATATTACTGATCCATCTGGTTGGTAGGTCCACCTGGATCGTGATAATATTTTTAAAGGTACATACCTACTATCAACAAACCAAAGCATGTTAGTTTTCGTAAGGAAACCTATGTACCATAATACCATTGCAATGAAAGTAACGTGAATATAATGAATCTAGATAAAAATATATCAGGACTCTTTGATGCTGTATCATTATCAAAAACAAGTCAGATAAAGCAGATACATTTATATATGAACTCCTGTGTGTACTTATACGTCTAATTTGTCTTCTATTATACAATATGTATCTGATTGATATTTATATATACATAGGACAAATAATATTGCTACTTACCTGGGCTCTGTAAACTGTTTTTTTCTTATTGAGACGAGTTAGAATTTAACCACAATTTGCCTGATGATAAACAATAATAGCAGCCTGATATGGAGCTTGCTTAACAAATAAGAACCAATTTACACTCGCTTTGAAGGTCGCTCCTTTTTTATTAAGAAATAAGCTTACCTACATTTGACTACAGCCCGCCTGTTGTTAAGCACAGCTATAATCTAATATATACGTGTTACACCCTAGGCTGCAGCAATGCTTAACATCAGGCAGGCTGTAGTCAAACGTAAACCTATCACACGTAAAAAAAATAAAAAAATATAGCATATATGCTTGCATAGAAAACCTTTTTTTTTGTTGACGATGGGGAAATTTTCAGAAAGATACCCAACCACCATGGGGTGCAGTCGAGTTATGTAGGATTTTTACCGTATGTCTTATGACATCTTGAACTAAATAGTTTCACTCCTCCCTGCATAGAACCTATTATTTTGTGTCTCGTTTATAATGATAGAGGAGTCCACAGGATGTATTGTTGAGCAACAGAAAGGCAATAGCAGGACTATTCCAGCCTTACAGCCTATAGCGGTACACAGTTGCCTCTATAGCCACTTTACACGCTCTAGCACCGCTAACCTCCGCCCAACATAATAACGCGCCGCCTGCTCTCTGTTTCAATTTGGAAACAAATTGAAATTGTTTTTATTTGAATAATATTGCGGTTGCGAACGGCATGGCCGTTAGGGCGGTGTTTTGTTGGTGATAACGGAATGTGGTGAGCTTAGTTTGGAGTGTTGGCGGAGATAGCTGGTATCATAAGATTGTTTTGTTTGTGAAATTCAACAGTATAACAGCAGCATAAGTATCTTGTGAAAAAATGACTGTTTACACAACAATTAGTTACATTGAGAACCTTCCATATTTAGAAGTCGGTTAAAATCGATTGGTAACTTATTACTTACCGAGCTCTTTAAACCAACGATTTTAAGCGATTTTTTCTTTTATTATTACTCTTATTCTATTAGAGCACAGAATTTATTAAAAAAATCAATTCAATACAGCACTTATAGGCAATCATGAATGTGTGTTCATTATCCTTTTATTATAAAACAAACAATATTTTTCCTTTATCTATCTTTTAGAACAATTAAACCTACAATGTACACACAATCATCCTTTAAAATATGTATTTACAATACTAACAAGAACTCGAATTGCAAGGCTCCTCAAAACTCCATACTTCCAAATCCCACAGCGTTACACGTATTAATAAAATTATAAACGAGCTCCATTGTTACGCAATTCCAGTGTACTTGAATGTGCTTCGAGTATCGACATCTCAACCGGTTGACACCTAATTGGTAATAGACACCAGGAGATTGCTTTGAGCTACAACAGACACCAGTAGCTATTTATGACACAGGTTCTAAACGCAGGTAAGAGTTTTTGGTGTCTTGCAAAAAGTAAGTAGGTATGTGGTCAAAAGGAAAGCGACTATATACTAAAGGGAGCTTGGCAAAAAACTACGTGTAGGTATGACAATAATAAATCAAATCAACCAACATATTTTATTTTATTTATGCTGATTGGTTTATCACCATAGACGCATGATAGGACAAGATGCTAATTAGCCTGCGTAGAACATTTATTTTACGTGGTCATCGCTCCAGATAATTTTTTTTAATCTATAGCATTATAGGGTAATCTAGGGTCTCTAAAATTCCGAACATAGCTTTAGTCATACACTAGTGGGGAAATAGACAAATTAGGTAAATCATACTTCTACTACGAGAATAGACAGGTCGTTAGTTGTCTTTACGAACTATTGTATATGTCTTCAAGCATGCTTGGGGGATACAGGGGGATGCGGGGACAAGCTGCATCCTTTAGAGGCTGCGGGTAGAGGGGACTAGAAGGGAGGGGTAGCTGGAAAAATTGCACATAAATATTGAAGCTGCCACTTACACGTGCGCCCACCGACGGAGGGTAGGGGAGTGTGGATGTGGTCGTGTGGTTTTTTTCGCAGGTTCTTTTTTATTACTCGAGTAGAATCGAGTAGCTTTGCCTGTTTTTTTGGAAAAAGCCCATATCACTCTCAAGACAAAGCTACATCCATTAAAAAAAATGCTGATACAAACATAATAAATAAATACCTCTTTTCAAATATATTTTTTTAGGCGGTTTGTCTAGTACTGCAGTCGTTAAGCATGCCAGAGGCCTTAGGGCGGCTTGATAAACTTTCGACACCAGAGATGGCTACTCTCGTTTAATAAGAAGAAGAAATATAAAATCAACAAACAACATATTTTGCCTAATAAATAATACCATACATGTACACTACAACAAGATATAAAAAGGTTTGTATTGAAAAATAAAAGGCTGGATTATGGACATTGCACAGGTTAAATATTTAGACATTGACGTATCGGAGACCTCAAGTCGCACTAACATAGGAGTCATTTTTTAGATCGTCTTACTGCGTAGTAGACAATAATTACCTTCCACGTCTAAAGCCAAATAAAAAACATAAGTTGAAGAAACGTTGAGAAAAAATATATCTTGGAAGCATATCCACCCTATCCTTACAAAGAGTGCGATGCGAGCCTTCCTTCTTTTTCTTGTAGCAAATTTCGCAACAATCTCACTTATTATGCCACACAAATTTTCCTACCCCGCCATCTGACTTGAAATTAAAATTTCCTACTCGCGGCCCGCGGCATGCCCAGAAATTGCTTAATAAATATTGCTACTTAAGAACCTTTAGTTGGGGTATCATTTTTGAGTAGGATGCGGTACGTTTGTCTTATTCCTTGTAAATGGTTGCTTGTTTTTAGAAGTTACATTTAGTATTTAACTACCTGTATTTTTGTTGCCTACCTTGTTCAAATATATCGGTAAGTACATGAAATTTTGTATTATCTGACTACAATAAAAAATACAAAATTTTAATTTAATTCAATTGGTTAATTCAAGAACTTATGTGTTTTTTATATTGATCCAAATCATACAGTATTACAGAGCTTTAATAGTTTTTAAACCTAAAAGAAAGTCCATAGCAACCTATAGGCGTCAAAAACAGGTGTCATTGAAATCGTAACAGATACCTACATAGATATGTACATGGATGAAATACTCTTTTTCTCTCTCTTGAGTCGTATTTCCTCATGACTAAGGGTCGTGACTCCCCAAAAAATAAATTTTTTAGGGAAGTTACATCGTGGTGGGCGCCCAGGTCCTTCCACGGAAGACACATGTCCTCGGATAATTGTGGTCCTCAAACATGTCAGTTTCCTCACTATGTTTTCCCTCACCGTTAAGCGAGTGCAAATCCACACTTTACTTTATGGATAATACTATAAGGTTTATATATAAATACCTACCAATGTACTAACTTTTATTGTTAGCAAGCTATCACAAACGTAGCAGCTAGGGAACGGTCGAAAACTGTTTCTACCGCAGATATTTACTGTTCCACTTATATCGACGCAACCAAAGATCGCTCGTACCAGTCTTAGTATAATTTCACGTAATCTAGATAAAATATAAAATGATGGCTAAATAATTTTTAAAACGAAATTATATATGTTTTATGTTATTTTAAATCGAGCATGCCTTATACTTTTTCACTGCATCTGCCTATCATATAGATAATCCGGAGTCCAACGAAAACAAAATGAATGAGATATAATAAATGTTTACGGTTTTTGTAGAACCTTTTTATAATTTTATACCAACTTATTTGTTTTTATACATATTCAATAATGAACAATATTTTATTATCCTGTCCTTAAATCGTGTATCAAAGCGACATCTATGTAAAATCCTTAGAACTATTTCTGAAGCTTAAGAGCTCGAATAAGGTTGTAAACTTCTTGACCAGTTAAACAGATTTTATTTGTTGTATTTATGTTTTATAATCAAATAAATCATAAATATATTGTTAGGAATAAATTAAAATATACGCCCATATAAGAAATGTCAGATTCGATGATGATTATGAACTGATATAAGCTTTTAAAAATAAAATTCCTCCTAACGCCATCTATGGAGGGGTGTTGTAACTCTCTATTTAAAGGGTTACTGCATTTAGAAAAAAAAATGCATAAACACTGCGCCCTTGGATAAGATTTGCACCAATGTTGCAAGATCACTATTTTTGCAACCTTGGACTTGAAAAAGCTAAAGCGCCACCGTTGCAGAAAGTATTTTTTTTTATTTTTAAATCATGTTAACAATTATTGTTATTATATATGTTATTATTTAATCAAAATGTTTTATTTTATTTATGTTTATTTTATGTTAATTGGTTTTGTATACTATACTTACTATTTAAACTATTTACGTAGGTACTTGATACTTAATATTGTAACTGATATAATTAATTTAAAATGAATATTTTCTAGTACCTTTGTAACAACTGACGTCATCAAGGCATATCCCACATAATTTATTAGGAACAAAACTCAAGGGATACCATAAAGAATTAGACAATTTACAACCGTCCGAAAACTATCCAATAAATATGAATCCTATGACAGCTGCTTATGATTTCTAAGCACGAAAGAATATAGAAACTTTAAAATAAATTTGACGAAAAGCGTGAAAGAATTGAATTTAAAATAACGTTGATAGTTAAAGTTTTGGTTATGATTTATGTGTAGTTTTGGTGGGAATAAAAGGAAATCGCAGCAGGTGAATCGAGGTATGTTATTTGAAGTGTGTTATTGCAAAAAAATTATAAATATTTTTTTAGGGCATTTCTTTAAATATTTGTTGTAAAAAGGTTCCGTCGATTCGTGTTTAGAAAATAATCTCATATTTATTCATGTACAAAATTAGGAAACCATATAATACATTATGATTAATTCAAAGATTTGAACGTAAGTATCAATAAAGAGCAATAATATGAAAATAAAAGATAAATAATAAATAAATATTTCAGACATATCACACAGCGCCATCTAGCCCTATACTAAGCTTACGCTTGTGTCACGAGATAACGGATATAATACATATATTATTTTCTTTTGTAAGTACATACATACTTATTATATATAGAAACGACCAGACTCAACACAAGTATTTTTTTATTTTTCATAATTACTTGTCTTATGCGGGAATCGAACCCGCACCCCTATATTAGAAGGCAGAGCTTCTACCAACTAAGCTGAAGGAGCAGTCAAATATATATATCTCTCTCTTTCTACTCATTTGATTAAGGCAAAAAGTTCCAAAGTCCAACTAAAATGCAAAAAGTTCCAAAACCCAACTAAAAGGCAAGAAACATCAAATATCGCACGTAACTCGTATATATCGGCAGAATAATGCCTCGTTCACACGTCCTCCCTGATTTACTACGTCACTGCCGCCCGCTATAAGACTACTAAACTACACCTACCGCAGCCTTAAATAATCTCTGTACTTTGGACCATACACACTTTTTTCACACACGAACCAATTTACAATTTTTATCACGTAAATTTTCCGCTTGAAAGGGAAATCCTTATTGTCATTCTATACGCAAACCCCGCATCCTTACGAACACGTGTTTATATATATATTTTATATATTCTTTGTGTATGCGTGTGTATTTATTTCAGACACGCAATTTCGGTTTTGTTGGATTCCGAATTTTCATAGTTCATTTTTGTTTGAAAAGTTTGGTTTGAAATGTAACGAAGCATTTTAGTAAGTTGATTAGGTACTAAGCAGGGGGTTGTGTAAACGCTTTGTCAAAATATGAGTGACTCAATTGTGAATTTATTGAACAAAGTCACGTTAGTGTTAGAACTTGTACCGTTTATGGTGTTGATTTATTTTTAATGACACCGCGTGGGTAGAGAAGGCTTGTAATGGTTTTTTACCTTTTCGAAAACAAGGCAATGTTTGTCTATTTCTGATCGATTATTTAGCTTTTTAATGGCTCGTTTCGATTCTAGTACAAGTATCTTTATTATTTACTGTCCATGTTCCGCACTTATAAATCAAAAATAATAAAAAGGAATGCCATAATTCAAACGGTTTTTAATGGGAATGATTTCAATACTTAGCACTTCATTCTTGTATGTTACTAATCAATCCACAAAGTCGATCAATGTTTCAACAATGATAACAAACACTTTTGTAGTCATTAGCTTCCGGAATATGTATAGGTACCTATAATACCCACTACAGCAGAATTTAATCTAAAAGCAAAGCATAGAGTAACAACAGAGGAGATTAACCGAGAGGTCTACAAGTCTGGCTTCTGCTAAACGTACGTAATATGTGTGTGGTTAGTGTGATCTATTACGTATTCTATCAATATTTGTGATGGCAATAGACACCTAAAGATTTTTTAAGGAACTTGTGATTGCCTGCATTGTGTGAAGGAAGCAAATTTTATTGGGCCAAATAAAAATTAAAAGCTTTTTGGAATTTAATATTTTTCAGACGTAATATAAGATTACAAATGCATGAACAATAATATTTGAAAATCAAAGTTGGATAAAACCACCTCATAAAAAGTCTCGGTAAGTTATATTTTATTATTATTTTGCTAACTAAAATATTTCTATCGAGTTAACAACTCATAACATACATAGGTATAATATAAGTAGATACAAGTATTTACTTCCATAAAAGTTTGTACCTCCTGCAACTTAGTTTAAGCATAGTATGGTAATCAGAAAACATGCGACAGTTATGGTCAGTTTCCTCATAAAACGATGATAAATACCTGGAGGTATGGCATAATTTGAAACTGATATTGTAAGGACCAACATAGTTGCAAGAAAACGGTAGGAGCTAATAAGAGACACATTTTATTGCCATTTACATATTATTTTTTCTTCATAGCTGCTATTCAAAAAACTTGAATTAAATTTTGATCAAACAATTTGAAACAATTAATGCTAAATCATTCTTAATTTCACGTTAATGATAATTGATGTAACTGATAAATACTATTGCCTTACATTTTTTTTTAATCAAATGTACTGCAAATTACTTTGCAGCATTGTTGTTTATACCTGTTTAAGTCGGGCTAAGAGAAATTATTTCATTGCACGATTATCCCAATATATCTTCGTAACTAATGAGTTTCAAAAGAAAACTAATACGCACGAAGAAAACCACCAAAGCGTAACTAAGGTGAGACGATTACGGTATAATATACATGTTTAATTATCTTTTTTATTATAATTTCATTGTTTAATGTTCAATTATATTTTCAACTGTCTTAAAAATGCAATTAAAAATTAGATTTAGCCGTAACAGATACAAAACTAGCGTTATACGTAGATATGTTTTCTTTTGAATAGTGACAAAGGCATTAACTCATGGGTACTTTAACGGTATATTTACTCGTATCAAATTTGTAATATTATACAGTTTCATTTCTGCAATAAAATTTACATTAAGTTGATAATTGTGACAGCTGACAGTGACATCTGTCAAGCCAAATCGCCGCCATTTTTTTTTTCATAGAAACAGTCTAATAGAAATGGTTCCATATGTAATAGGAGCACATGTTTGTCACCCCGCCTTGCAGACGGGGGTTGCAGAAGGGTGGCGCATTGTGTTGCAAATTCCGTCTGCCCACAAAGATGGGGCTACTGTGCGCGACGCAGTAGCTAGTTCATCTTTTGATGCATAGATGGTGTTGTGCACTAATACTTACATTCCGCTTGCAATTTTTTGGCATTTTTTGCAAATTTAATGTGTTTTATTTTAATAATGCTTAGTCAACAAAACGTCTCTGATTGTGGGAAGGTCAATTACACAATTACTGAAACCGAAAAATTACTACCTAACAAACAAACGAATGTTGATGCTAAAATTGTGTGGTATATAATATTCTGTACGCACTTACGTATATCGTATTATTTAGGTATTGCATCCTACTTACCTATTTATCATTAATTCTACTTGTATTTTTGCTAATTTATTACAATTTAATTTTAATATCGCAATATTTGATATCGTTTGTACCTGCAATGGTTGTCAGATAACAAACAACGGCGATGCAATAACTTGAATACATTACCAAAATGGCCCTTCAAAGCCTTCTCTGGCCAGGTACCTTCAATCTAACAAAAGGCTTTACTCCAAGCACCGTTGCCGAATTTATTGACACCTTTCTTAACTGTTCCTCTAGTAAAAGGATTATTATTGGCACCTTTGTAAAGTGAACTGTTTATTGCGTAAAAGGGTTAACAATAGATGTATTGTTGGCCAAACTTGTAAATTGTTTGGCGGTATAGCGGTCAGTGATAGAAACAAACAGAGTTTTTTTTAAATAGCACGTTATTTGGCAATCATTGCGAATCACCCAACAAAGAGATTATTTGCGAAAAAATCTTGTAAATTTATTTACACTTAACGGTCGCATGAAATTTGACACTTCTGTTGTCTTATTTTATTTTAATTACTTTAGTTTTCTTTCATATGATTAATGAAAACCTGAATCTCTAACTATTTCTGTGTCTTTAGGACATAATGTATCTAAATACATACCTTTATTAAACTCAAAGGTGACTGACTGATATTATTGCTTAATGCGAGCGAAGCCGCGAGCACCCACTAGTTTAAAATAAATTCGTAATGAGACTCAAATATCTACTGATATATTAGTGGTACGGGCTCCACAATCATTCCTATTAGAAACATTAAATAGGTCAATATGATATACTTTACATATGTAGGTAGTACAAGACTAAACGATGTATGATTTATTAGAATATTGGTACAATAGTGATAAAACAAAACAGAATGGTTACATCAATCAGAAATTGAGAGTGGATGGTATAAAAAAATTGTAGATGTAAATTATTTATGATTATGATTTTCTTTTTATTCTAGCTGTAGGTACAAGCGTGCATTCCCTTAGAAGCAAATAGTAAGACAGATAGATAGATAAATACTTTATTAAAACACCACAAATGAAACAATACAAAAAAACATACAAATTAGAATCAGCGTCTTAATTAGCGGCCTTATCGCTAAGAGCGATCTCTTCCAGGCAACCAATCTGGCAGGGATATATTCTTCAAACGAAATGAGTATGACGAGGTGTTTCAGATATTAAATAAAAAAATGAAAAATAGAACAAAGGTTTATACTACTTATATATGAATAAACATAAACAAATTTAACAATCATAATATATACATACATACAAACATACATAATAGCATAATACAAGAGACAAAATAATAATAACAAAGATATTTATTAAATTTATAATTAACCTTCTGGGTATAATAAGGGGACAATAATAGTAAGTACCAAATCAATATAATTAAAGTTTAAGGAATCTCATTTTAATTTGTGACATAATACAGTGCTAAAACGCAAATAATATTACAGTTTCCAAGTGAATTAATTTAATACTTTATCTGTTACTGAGCCATTGTATATAATTATGGCTTTATTTAATTAATGTTTTATGACTTTAATGATAGTAACAAAACATAACGTTATCATTTATTATACAAATTTATCTTAAGTCCACAAACCTTGTTAACCTACTTGAGTTTTAGTATTTTTTTTATATAATTAGTAAATCGAAAAATGTGTCATTAAAAGCGAAGCAAAAATTGTAAAGAAATATTGTGGCTATGTTTTAACTATGTGCGGACACAAATTTAATGTTATTTTAAGTTGATCTCAAAAAAATTTTTATAATTTAAAAATCAGTAAAATGTATAGTATTTATTACTGCCTAAGTATCAAGGGCGTTTGCTCGAAGTACTCGAAGTACCTACATTCGAACTTCAAAATCATCGCGTCTACGGACAATACAAGAAAATTGCACAACAAAAAACCATAAAACCATCTTCAGACCCTTTCGCGAGCAATAAATCCTACCTCACAATAACCACAAACGAATTTCTACACTATTTTCGTAACACTAGAGTTGAAGTTCCAACTGTAGATGATATGATTTTTTCTTGTTTTGTAAAACATTATCGTAAAAGTAATTACACGACAAAGGGTTAAGGTAAAAGCAATCATCACAGGTATTAGGGTTAAAAAGGGAATGTCTCTCAGTGCAAGTTTACGTGTTAAGGTGTACAGTTATTTTCTCTGAAGCTGTTTGTTAGACAGTGTTTTGGAAAGATAATTTTGTTCTGTGTAAGTGAAATGTTGCAGTTTTTAAATTTTATTTTACGTTGTTTTTCAATATCAGTTTGTTTAAGAGGTAAGTAATTTGCTAATAGGTGGAGCGAGGACCTAATCAAGAAAGCAGGAAACAGGTGGAGACGAGCACAAAATCGGGCTGAGTGGCCTTGGTAGAGGACTATGTCCAGAAGTGAACGACTGTAGGCTGATGACGATGATGTAAGCGCATTCTTAAATGTACACCATCTCAATACCTAAGCATTTTAATTATTATTTAAATGATAGCTTGCTTGCACATAAAATCCGGATACCCGTAACTAAGTCAGAACATTGATTTTATTGTATAAAATAACAGTGGTTATACTACCGCTATTATGGATCAGTAGTTACAAACAATTACAATTAAAAACTCGAGCAAAATCATCATCAAATTACGATAACAAAATCTCCACGCGGCGCCAACCAGAATCGTGACATTCAAATTTTCCGATCTTTAGTTGCGCGTTTAATACTGCCGGTAATCAACTTTATTGCCCCCAAAATGGTCCTCAGATTTCATAGCACATCATTGATTTGTTCGTCTGCTCTCACCTCCAATCACAACACTCTCTTACCTATAAAAACTCGCTCTGCAAGCGCTCAGAGGTTGCACCGCCGTTAACTGTCCCATAAAACTTTTTACGACCCATACGTACACACATTAACCAGACATGTATAACTATAAATCATCATTAATACATGTTATAAACAAAACACGGCAAGGGCTCGTCTTGAGTAAATAATTTTATGACATTTTATGACCTTGGAATCGGCTCGCAAATTTTATTGTCTCTAAATCAATTGCACATGATTTAAGCATCCTTATTGCATTTAAATTACACGATACATTGTAGTTATCGTTTCTAATGTAATAAATTGTGTTCTGAATGAATGATTTGTGTCTATCCAGGCGCCTTACAATTAACTGAGTCCGGTAACTTTATGAAGTGATAAGAGACCATTAAACTGTCTAAAAATAAGTCCTACCGGTCATTCACAGGCGTTGCAGGTCACGAGAAAACGTGTGTTAAAACTGCAGTTCCAGCTTTCGATCCTATGGCTCCGGAATATGAACTATTTCCGTTTGATAAGTGGCAATACGACGCTATGGACATGAGATTTGATAGGCAATGACTTCACAAACTATTTTAAACCTAATAAGACCAGTCACATAATATGTACCAACACTTGCAAATGTCTTTAATCTGTTTTTTTAATTAGAGAGAATAGACAAATTCTAGCTATCATTTTAAAACGATGCATTCACAAGTATGACGCCATTTGTAATGGCAATTTTTTGTCGAAGGGCGTACCCCGTTCCCTTTTGGTCCCTCCTCCATGGCCCTTATGGCGAGACGCTATCATTGCTTTGTATCCGCTTATCCAAGTATGAGATGCAAAATATTGAGTCCTACGATAAACTCATAAACGGCACGTTAAAATATAGTTAAGAATAGTTTTACCCATCACATAATTTATTTATGTAGCAAGCGTGTTAGGTCTATTTAATACTGATTTTGGTCTGGCGATTCATTATGTTACCCAAAAATCGACGCCATAATTCTAAAACTATTGAAACATTTCACTTCTCAGTCACAACGGACCAGCAGAACAGGTCGGTACCACTAATAAGACGAAGTTAGTTCCGTTGGTAGCAAATTTTCTCGTTACTAGTTCCCTCATTCACGACGTGGAGTAGATGGTGGAAACGTGAAAACCAATTTAAAGTTTGCGTCCAACTGGTTAAAAAGCAAAAGTTCCTTTGAACTTCAGCCGTGTAGCCGCTGGCGAGCCCTTTTTTACTTATTTTATAACGCCAGCCCTTTACGACCGGTCCCGGCCATGATGCGAGCGCGGTACAGTCGCCAATAATATTTTATTACAAGAAAGTTTTTGAGCTAACTTGCAAAATTCCAGCGATTTTATGATCTAGCGTTTAGCGAGTCTCGACATAAAAATGATGAGCTTTCGAGCTCGCCTACGTTCATATTTCATGGAAATCTATTTTCACGACGACATTAGCGGGAGATGAAGTACCTATAGATTGTTGTTTGTTCTTCATTAAATAATTCAGAGCTTCGATAAATAATTTCTTGATGAGCAAGAATGAGGTTTCAGATAAAAGATGGGGCTGAGCAACTGTATTTAATCGCAATTTTACATTTCATGCTTGATGTATTTACAACCATTCAAGATACTTGACATTTAAAATTCCAGTTTATGAGGCTAAGCGTTCAACTGCTGTCAGTTGTGTCAATTGTCATTGAAGTTTGTATGGCTCATCAAAGTTCTGATGAAATCTTAAAATTATCGTACGACGTTGTTCAGTTTAATGTGAAGTGTTTTAATAATTGGAAATTAGGGATAGATTTCATCAACAAAAACATGTTTCAATGATTCATTAGGTTTGTGACTGTTTTCTTCGCAGGTTTAAATTAAAGGTTAATTGAAATAGTTTATTTTCCAGAAAATTTGCATGACAATTCTTATATATATACCTTGTTAAATTTTACACACAACCATATTATTATTTTTCCAAAATATTTTTGTATAGGTTAGAATTATTTATGTGTGCACCTGTACCCAGAATATAAGCAAACCTCAGATGGTCGGTAGCGTTCATAATTACAGAACTTGGTACGTTTATTGTACACGTATCTAGTTTTATACTTATACGGATACAAACAAGATTGTTGATAAAGCCAGCGTAGTTGCAAATAAACTAAGTAATTAAATGGGACTAGTATAATTCCTTCCTCTATTTATCTGTTATAGTTACATTAAAATAATGAAAGAAATTGAAATAATGATCTTATTATCTGACTTAACTAAACCGTATTTTTCTAATTAGGTATGAATCTAAATTAAGATTACGCACGTTTTTAATTATATTGTAACTATTTTAGACATTTCAATTTCGGATAAGTATACATAATCTGTAAAACACATAATATTTTTAGTAAATTTTGTATATTATGTAAATAAATAAAACATCAGTAAGAAAATAAATATTTAACACAAATTTTAATAAAAAAACTACAATATTTATTATCCTAGCGTACGTAGGTAACTAAGCCTATTTAAATTTAATGTGCTTAATAACTTGTCCAGATCATTCATTGGTAACCCATGCAAACATATGTTCGCCACATTTTAAATAGAATGCAATGTCAATCTATCAGCTACCCATTGAACCTAAAAATGTTATTCACATTTAAATTAATTCGATCACAAAGCACACCTTTAGGTATAATCAAGGTAAATAACCATAAAACGTTGTACATAAAAATACAATGAGTTTCACGGCTGATTAAGTATGAGAATGATAGTAACGATTTTTCCACAATACATAGACTTACATACTCCTAGACGCCCTATTTACCTATCTTACCCCTGTATCAAACAAACTATCAAAGAAACGCGATAGAAATACATTAGCAAAACTAAAGAATAGCGAAGACGAATGCAAAAGTGCAACTTTAAAAAAAAACATGAGTATGGTTTACTCCATAGCTTTTTCTAAGCAAACGTGTACCGTTTTAGGCTAAAAATGCTAAATTACCTAGTAGTAATAGTATACATGTATATACGCTGGCTATTGGTTGTCAAAAGCGAGACAAGGTACCTATATATAACACTACGACAGAGAATATCCAGCATTCTGCGAATTTTGTGCAAATAGGTTAATAAACATTTCACGGTTGACACGTTCGACATTCTAAGTTAACTTTCCTGATGGACATATAGGCGTCTATTAAGTTGTGTCGTTGCCAAAATACAAGGAATCAGCTGGATCAGAACAATCGTGGGCATGGTTACCCCAATTTATTTATTCATAAGCAACCGTATGGGATCTGACGCACGTGCAAGAAACGAGAACTGCGGCTTCAAAAATCTGTGGTCTGTGCGTTTGTGTTTTCATGAAACGTGCGTTTATGATTAGACAATAATAAGGTGTTTTAATAATATAATTTTTATTCAATATTTTGATAATAATCTTATAAAAGTCTTTAAGTCCTTGTTACACAAAAAAAAGTGTATATTTTTTGTAACTATCTTCGGACGAGGCCAAGATTCTGCTAGACTTATTCAGTAATATTATTGATATTTTTTAATTGAATGTAGGTATATAAATGTATTAATTTTATGGAGGGGTTACATAAACAGCTTCGATAAAATCTCGTTTAAAAATATAAATTAAAAAACATATTTGTAACTACTTGTTTTAATGAATTATTTGTGAATGGAATACGTCGCTGGTGGTCAATATTTTAATGAATAATTAACAGAAAGCAGCTTATCAGCTACTCAGTTAAGATAGGTCAAGTTTGAATATCAACATTTGTTGTGGTTAAGGCAAATATACAGCACAGATAATTACGTAATTTTAATAATGACATATAACTTAAAAAGTTAACAAAATTAGTGTTAAATGTTTTCATATCAAATACAAAGAACTCAAACCAACCAAAATGGCTCTGCAAACATGCATTCAAATAGAGCAAGGGGGCATTTTACAAATCGTTTTCAAAATATTCCAAACACGCTACCATTTAACCGCATTACATTAACCGAGGGGTAATTAAAGATGATTAGAAAAGTTTCAAGTCAACCGGCCACCGTTCGCAAACGGTCCACGGCCATACTTACCGCATAATGTTAATCAGTTAACTTTAAACACCGATTAAGACGCTTGCCCCAAATTAATGCGTTCGAAACTTTCCAACTTTCCCCGTGACATTACGTCGTACTAGAAATTTGGTAAGAATCGAGTACAATGTTTAGATATTTATAGAATAGCCAAGCGTGCCGTCCTACAACAGAAAGAGATTTCTCGTTGATCCCGCCACCTACTTGTGTTTGGGTTAAATTTTGTTTATTTTTATTCTCGAGGCTTTTGTTTCGATTTGTGCGCGATGAATGTATTTCCTCTATTTTTAAAAGACGATCGAAATAACGTATGGTACAGGAATATATCATAATCGTTCTGAAATTTTTCGTGTATGAGTAATATGGTTCGAAATTAGTTTATGGAATCTACGTCAATAGATTCAAATTACTAAACACTATTATTTTGTTGTGTTTAGCGTGATGCACTTAGATATATACTTTTCCATCATTCAATTGGTATAGATTTATGGTATTCCGAAAAGGGGCAGTAGAAGTTATCTACCTATAACAATTTCATTTTAAATTTAGTTGTCACTGTATTATAAATTTCATTTTACTTCATATGAACATAATCTATGTTGTTAATTATTTTCCAACTGTAACTTTTTTTTTCCATTGAGCGTAAATCAATTCCAACCCATTTTTTTATATTGTTACTTATCTGATTGACTTTACTTTTATATATTTGAAATTTTCGATACATTTTTAGCACAGAATGTAATTATCTTTTTTAACAAGGAATGAGTTGGCACTTGACCGTTTTTCGCCTATAATAAGTTAGTTTACCAATTGATAAGATTAAACTCCTTTAATATAATTTTACTTAGTATTTGACTAAGTTTAGCATACATACAATAATGAAATCGAAAACTTTGCCTTCGCCTCTCAGACACGATAAGCTCTCGGCAAACTTTCAATTTTGCCAAATTGTAATTAAGTGTCGGCAACTCGCCTGGATTCTGCACTATTAAATTGTCTAACTTTGCCCATTTACTGAATCGAATAATTCTTGAAAGGAAATTTTAGGAAAAATGTCTTTAATAAAAATACTAAAATAAAAATAATAATAATAATACTTATAGCATACTATAGGCATTTTTATAAATAAGACCGTTAGACTGTGGGTGGATTATAATAATCGATACAATGTACTTTGAATTATTCAGCCATTTTTCTTTTTTTATAAGAATATAATTATATATACTCGTAGGTACATCATTCATCGGCTTTGCTAAGACTAGATTATTTTATAAATGCAACCATGTGGAAAATTATTGTATTAATAATAAAATATTTTTTTGCTTTCAAACTATAAGATTGAAAGACAGAAAGCAACACTATCATTTCTCGATCAGGAGCTACAAAAAAAACAAACGTCTTACAAAACTGTATCAACACAGCAAAATAGATAGATAGATAGATAGAAAATTCTTTATTGTAACACACGATAAAATTAAAAGGAAAGAAGAAAAAAAACTTATACTAGTGCCACAAGTGGCGGCCTTATTGCTAAAAGCAATCTCTTCCAGGCAACCATTGGATGGAAAGGAATAAATAAGAGATAACAGAGGACGTGGTATACAATAATATAAACAAAGAAGAAAAGATTAGATTAAAAATACATACTACAAACCTACTTAATAAACTATACATATAAATCATACACCCTAATACATATAATAACAATATACCAAAAATAATATAAATTAATACATATTGTTAATAAATACTGATTGAGTATACACTATACACATACATAGATGATGATAGCAAAGGAACTACAAAGATCTCACTGTAATGATGACAAATACCATATTTTTACTTGAGTCTTGAAGCTTTCTATGGACGGAGCTTTTTTGATAGCAAGAGGTAAAGCATTCCAGAGGCAAACAGCCTTCGCGGTGAAAGACTTGCTATACAGCGTTTTCTTACATACCGGATACTTTAGAGTATATCTGTGTGACGATCGAAGAGCAAGGGAGTGAGTAGAATGAATATAGTTGAATCGGGAAACTAAGTAGTGAGGGGACGCAGGATTGAACAGGATATTGTAAACAAGGGAGAGGATGTGAGTATTCCGGCGAAGGCGAATGGGCAGCCACTTAAGCTTTGAGCGAAAATATGATATATGATCAAATTTACGAAGTCCGAAAATGAATCTGATGCAATAATTTTGTAGTCTTTCAAGCTTGTTCAGCTGATCTTCCCGAAGATCGAGATAGCAGGCGTCCGCATAGTCAAGTAAAGGGAGAAGCAGAGACTGAGCAAGCGCAACTTTGGTGGCAGTGGGTAAAAAGTTCCGGAGACGTCTCAATGAGGCACCGGACGCAAATATTCTTGAGCTTACTGACGTCAGGTGAGCATCCCAACTCAACGTACGGTCCATTATCAAACCAAGGTTTTTGACAGTATCACTGAATGGTATAACAATACCCTCAAACACAACTGAAGGAATTACCGACCAGTCAACGCGAGAAACCATGTGTGAAGTGCCAATAACAATGACTTGTGTTTTTGCAGGGTTTACTTTCAATCCATAGGATTTACTCCATGCAGAGATTTGACACAGATCATCGTTAATGGCTGCGACAGCTGAATCAAGAGCGCCAATTGGAGCTTGAGCGTAGATTTGTAAATCGTCAGCATATAGGTGGTAGGAAGAAGAGAGTCGATTAGATATAGAATTAATGAAAATAGCAAATAGAAGAGGAGATAGCACGCCGCCCTGGGGGACTCCTGCGGTTGTGTTGCACCAAGAAGAAAAATAATCTCCAAGGCGAACCCTTTGCCGGCGACCCACCAGGTAACTACGAAACCAATCAATCACCGATGGAGATATGTTGATTGAGCGTAACAATGCCAGCAGGATATCAAAATTAACAGTATTAAATGCGTTACTGAAGTCTAGCAGCGCTAGAACAGTAAGCTTACCGTTATCCATACCCTCGCGAATATCATCAGTGATCTTTAAAAGTGCAGACACAGTGCTATGCCCAGGACGAAAACCGGATTGGAAAGGATTGAGCAGATTGTGTCGGTTTAGGAAGAAACTGAGTTGTCGATGGACAAGCCGCTCAAGGACTTTGGAGAGAAAAGGAAGAATGGAGATGGGGCGGTATTCAGAAAAAGACTTAGGATTTGGTTTCTTTGGGAGAGGGATCACCTGAGCCTCCTTCCAGATTGCAGGAAAATCGGAGTTGGATATGGAATTATTAAGGATAATACACAAAACAGGCAGGATAATGTCAAGGATGGGCAATAACATGTTCCGACTAATAGAGTCACTACCGACCGCGCTGGAGGAGATTGATTGTATGCTCTTCTCAACATCACATGCGGTAAAAGGATTGAAAACAAAGGGAGAAAAGTTAAAGTTAGGATTGACAGAGAGATTATTGATAGTAGAGATTTTATCTTCATCCGACATAGCGGAGGAAGAAGAAAAGTGAAGGTTTAACGAATTAATATCAATGTTATTAGAAGTACAATTTTGTTTGGGTTTTCCAATACCAAGAGTATTTAAAAATTTCCAAACCTTGGCAGGGTCTTTATCATTAACAGATTTATGAATATGACGGCGTATAGCATCCCTACACACCACATTGCAGCGATTACGAGCTTTAACATATTTATCATGGTTGACTTCAGTAGCATTCATCTTATACCGGGTCTTAGCAACAGCTTTTTTGTGCATAAGAACTCTAATTTCGTCAGTGAGCCAAGGAGCCGGTAGATGTTTAAGTTTGATAGCACGTAATGGCGCATGCTTATCATACAGTTGAGTTATAATTGAATTGAAAATGCTCACCTGATCATCAACCGTTTGAGCATCAAGGACAGGGGACCAGTCAATTTTAAAAGCATCATGTAGTAATGCTTGACGATCCATACCACTAAAGTTGCGCTGAAGAATGATTTGAGGCTTAGATTTGGGGGGGCGAATTTTGTAGGAGAGAAAAATTAAATCATGATAAGAGAAATCGCTAGTGCTGTACTGACCATGCGTTGCTACATGGTCTAGAGAACTCACCAACATTAAATCTAGTAAAGAAGGAGTGCAATGGGGAAAATGGTGAGTAGCACTAAGAGGGAGAATGTGTAAATTATTAGACTTCACAATTGAATTTAATTTTAAGGTTCGATAATCGTTTTTAATAAGACAGGTATTAAAATCACCCATAATAATGGAGTGAGTATAAGAAGGACACAAATCATTTAGAAGGCTTTCAAAGGAAGAGAAGTAGTCTACTTTATTAGAATTGCTATAATAGGCACCCAGAAGAATTTTAGTATTAGAAGAAAGAATTTCAATAAAGAGATGTTATATATTTATTCAAAATCGCAAAGATTTATCTGATTGACGGCACTATGGGAATTCGAGTAAAATATATAATTTAAACGAGAAGATGTTAAAGATTATGTTCTTAAAATAAAGGAGTGGTCTTCTGTTTAATAGTTTGCTGGTGTTTCTAGGCCTTTGATTTTACACTTCGCCAATAAAAGTTTACAGTAATTTATAAGACGTTTTTAATTTTTATTACCCATTCAGGAGTCCATTAAATTAAATGAATATTAACAACTCTTGAATACATTAGCCAGGTTTACACTCGTAGAGATTGAAATAAGGTTAAATCAAATATAGACTATGTTTCATCGAGGTTTTTAGGACAAGAACGTGAATTATGAATTTAAACAACATACCTAGTGTGGTTTTACACATTAGTACCTATCTATAAATTAATTGCTACTAAATCTTCTGTTGACCTGACACCCTAGAAGATAATGTGCAAAAGCCCTTTTCATATTCATACAAGTTTCTAAGTAAGTTACCTAAAGGTCTCATTATATTTTAATGATACTAGAAATCTCTGAGTCTCTTCTTAATACGGTTAGAAAACCATAAATTCCAGAGTTTTCCACTCTCATTCAACATAACTTATATATTTACTATTTTATGCCAAAGTACATAGATATCACCAATCACAGTAAATACATAGAATAACCCAATCCAACTTTTGAAACCCACCTGTTAGAACCTGTCAGGTAAACGTTAACTACGACCATTAATTCCCTATTTTATGGCAAATATTACACCCGTTTCACAAAACACTAAATTACTAAATACTACAGCGACTACAGAGGCGCCCCCAATTTAAGTTTCAGCTAAGTTTGCTACGGTACAAGCAACAACACAAAATTTACTTTACGCAATTCGTGTTTCATTCTACTATGATTCAGTTTTTCAATATCTAAGAGCTATGCTCTTGTTCGTTGATCTGCCGTCATAATTCGTGGTGCCTTATTAAATCTTTGTGACTCAGCAGAGTGATGTTAATAATGAAATCTTTTGAATAAAGAATTGTAACTTTACACGATTTTTTTTTCTAATAAACTTAAGATTTCAAACCACATACCAACGCTAATTTATTTTATTCTTTGCTAATGATAATTTATCCTTTTTTTCTGTTTTGATGTTTGAACAACACGAATCCGACTAATAGTACTATCACTATACCACGTTTTGTAATGAGACGGACGGATTACGTGTATAGTCCATTGGCACCTTTTATGAGATCGAACGCACTGTTTTTTTCATACGTAACCACAAATGTCCTGATGGTAAACACTAATTTTATTGGATTTGAAGATGAAGCATGAATTTTTCGGTCTGTAAATAAACGCGAATGAACTGTTATTTTATGCAACGACAAAATGCACGCTCCTTTAAATATCGCTAAATTTCAATATTATTTTCAATTAGTAGTGGGCTGGAGCACTAACCTACATTATCTTTAGCTTTTCTAAAGGTTTTCTAAGTGCCCCTTATTATGTAGTAGTTAGAAGTCTTAGTATGTTTAGTTTTTCTTTCCTTGTTTTTATGTTTTATTATTGTAAATAAAGAATACTTCAATTATTATGTATACTATTTCCCCAACACTTTTCTTCCCACCAGTGTACAGGCCGAGGGTTGATGCGGGCGAACGCTCGGCGTCATATTGCCCTGACAGCTTTTAAAATATACTCATGCTAAGTTCAGACTACGTTATTACTTACATACATTGTAGCAGACATCTTTTGTTCGAGACATTTGCTTGAATACTAATAAATATTGATGGCTAGCTGTGTCCTGTGATTTCTTTCTTTTACTTACGTTTACTGTAGAAAATAATTTTTTTAAGAGTATTTTAAATTGAACTCTATGATTTTTTTTTAACTTATCAATTTCCTCTATGAGCATAGCGTTTAAAAAATCTGTGAATATGTATACTTTATACATATATTACGATGAATTCTTGAGTGGAATTTTCTAAATAAAATCATTATATTTCCTTAACTATGTTTAAGTCGGATTGTGATTCATATTTTTCTATGAACCTAAAAATATGTTTACCACTCTACAGATTTTCCTCTTTTAACGGTAGGTACATGATCTAAAAGGAAAACTTAGAAAATTCCCAAATAAATACATAGATATCTAATGATAAATAAATAAGTGGCCATTTACATTAAAATTGCTCATTGTTCTTTAAACGGAATCACACTATATTAAATATGTACCAAAAACTTATTATATATTAATTAGTAGGTCTTTAATATAAATTATCCTCTTGATTGAGCGTCGTGACTCCACCGCATAATTAATTCAATAGAGGAGTTCTCTTGTGCAGATAGATCGTGGACGGTTTTACTTACAGTTTCAGAGTAGTTGATAATAATTATACATTTGACTACATTCATTACATACATCTTATTAAAAGTTGATCCAATCCCAACAATAAAAAACGCACATATATCAAATTGATCCCATGCAATTTTTTCATCAGGTGGTAAAAAAGTAAAATATCAAGAGCTCACACGTCAACTTTCAGCTTCCGTTCCTTAACCGTTTTCCTTCAGAGCGCAGCGACCTGGATTCAAATGTGTGTCAGATGCATTCTGTCGCATGTATATTGCACCGCTTCAAGCTTTTAGGTCACTTCAAGTGTCTGAGTATACCACTGAAAGGTATACAACCTGTTTTTAAATCTGCGCCTGGAAAGTTATTATTGGGAGGGAAACGTGCTGGAATTTTATTGTTTTTGTTTATGTGTATTTATTGACAGTTTCTGTGATTCGATGTAAAAGGAGATCAATCTGTAGACTTATGTAAACAATGCTGTTCAGTTTATACTTGCAATGCTTTTATTTTGGACGTCCGCGGCTTCGATCGCATTATTTTGGGATAATAAGTATAACCAACGACACTTCTAAGACCTCATGCTACCTACATACCAAAAACATGATGATCCGTTAAGCCGTGTTTGCGATAAATAGACAAAAAATCTAGAAATTGTTGGAACGTGTTCTGCCATCAATTCGAGTTTTATAAATGTCTTCAATGTTCAGACTTTCGATCCTATTTACGTTTATTACATATATTATTTATTCTAATTGAATAAATTACGACAACTTTGTGATCATACGTAAGCTTAACATACATCAAAAAACTTACCGAATTGCGACTGCTAGGCACGGAGATGTTTAGTTTGAGACAAGAAAAATACTAAAACGCACTGTCTTAGATATCTATGACAAATTCTATGAGTTCACACCAAAAAAATAACATTACTATAGACACTTATTATGTGCAGAACTTGATTACATTCATAAACCACTTATTTCACTTTTTTATTCCATAGAACAGTAGCCAATTTTAACACGTAATCCGACTACGATTTTTAAACGACTGGCGACAGAAATCTTTGTAAAAAACGAAGTTATTGTCTAAAATTTCAGACATTTTTAATTTATGATGCAATAAGGAAGTGAGCTTCGACATATTTTGACGAAAGGGTTGAATGGTTTATTGGACATTCTTTTTTAAAGTCTCCTTTGTTACATCTTTGTCCATTGTTGTATAGACCATTGTCTGGAAGACAAAACTTTTATTATTTGTTTTAGTAATTTTTAAGTGTTTTTTGTTTTGGCACTGTGCGTGTCGAAATGAATATTTTTGGGTGTTCTTTTGAGACTTCCTATTTGAATTACTTTTTATATTTCGTCGCGTTTTTATTGTACCATGCATGTTGTGTATTTTAAGATGTTTTTGTGAAAGCGTAAACACCTTTTTTTCACAGATATTAGGGAAAACTAAGCAAAAAACAAAATAAATTTGCTGCTAAATCGCAACACATTCGCAGCACCAACCCCAGCACAAAAATCTACCTATCTCCATTCTACCTAAGCACCTACAGTCCACAATCAATTTAGCCACCCTCCCAAATTACCTAAAGCCCTGAACGCCAGACACATTCACTATACCTACCTATACGTGTTAATTCACAATCCCAGACCCACGTTCAATTGCACGGGACATTGCAATTGCTTCCGCATTGTGCCTTCATATCGCACGATATTATATTGTAAGCAAAACCTGCCTTACAATTATCAACTCTATTTACATAAGCCTGAAGTTTTATTTTGTTTGTGGGTGGGCATAATGAAGTATACATACAGTGCATTGAGCACTATATCAGTCTATTACGAGTGATTGTGGACGTTGGCTGCATTGATTAAGGAAGGTCGTCACTACAATGTTGTTAATATGAGATGCGGTCGTGAGCATGAGTTAAGGCTTTAGAGTATGTATGGTAATACCTGCATGTAGGTGGTAAGTAACCTTGCTGATTATTTATTATGTTTTTAGGTACAATTTTTGCAAAAAGTAACCCAAGTCTTAGTTGATACTAGTAACTTTGTTAGGTATATATTTTAATATGAGAGAAAGAACTAATAAAATGTAAAAATAAATCACAACCGCACACAGTTTTACCTACATACTAAAGATACTTATTTCAAGCATAAAATATAAAAAAAAATAACTTGAAACATTGATCCTTATGGTCTCCTAGCCAATACTTAAGTCCTTGTTCAAGGAATTTTCTTACCTCAACCACCATTTATTTCACAAAAACTACTTTTAACAAGTTTAACGATTATAATCAGGTGCTTATTTCCAGCAGTTTTACTTTAAAGATAAAAGCTATACTACCTCCCTAGACAGCTACATTAACATTCTCCTCTCACATAAACAGCACATATTAAATGGTACATTACTGTGAGAACTGCGCACATTTTCATTAATAAAATATATCGCGTAGGGCCGATTACGTTGAGATCATTCTATAGGGCGCCATAGCTCCTGCAAAGTCAGAGAATTGAAAAAGTTCAAAATTTATAGGTCGGAAAATGTGTACGAGTAGGTACATACGGAGAGATCTGAATCTAGCCTGAAGGCTATACGTGCTAGTCAGTGATGTGTTTGAAATACACATACCTACATATTAAGCGACCAACGGGATCTAAGATTTTGTTGAACCAAAAATATAACTATTTATTATTATTCGTGCATAGTTTTTCACATATATCAATAATTTATAATGTAATTTATGAATGAAATCTATATATATAAAACTCAAAGGTGACTGACTGACTGATATAGTGATCTATCAACACACAGCCCAAACCACTGGACGGATTGGGCTGAAATTTGGAATGAAGGTAGATTTTAAGATGTAGGCATCCGCTAAGAAAGGATTTTTGGAAATGCCACTTTTAAAGGGGTGAAACAGGGTAATCAAGTTTTACTTCTTAATGCGAGCGAAGCCGCGAGCACCCACTAGTTGTCAATAAACTAACTAAGTTTTTTGATTCAAGTACCTCAGAAAGAAAACTAGGTACACATGTACATCACACACAAGTACAACGTACAAGGGAAGCAGAGCTCATACCTACTCATAATTAGCTTTTTTAAAAGGCCATTCTATAAGCTAAATCTTCATTTCAGTTCTATGGTTACGCTGAGTATATCAATTTCATGCAAGTAAAGTGCATTGAAACAACGTGAGTGGAATGGATTCCGAAGACAATGAGTCGAAGCAGACGTTCTAGGTATCAGAATGATGTGAATACTTATGGAAAAGATTTTTAATTTAACTTTACTTTTATTCCCTTTGTTGGTCTGTCTACTGACGTATTCAAAATGTTAGTTATGTCTAATCAATGTCTTGAATACATAAATTGTGATTATTTTCTTTGTCCAAATTCGGCGATATAAATATCAACTAAGTGAACTTAGCTAGTTAAATGCGGGTTTTTAGTCTGAAACTTTTGCATTGCATTCAAAGACTCAGCAAAATAATTCTAAATTACGACAAAAGTCCCCGCCTTTAAATCCAGTAACAAAATAAAGTACATTCCCAATCGCCTGCAAAAATTGATTAGAATGCCGTCTAGACAAATAAGTAGGTACATTTAGAAAGCCAACTCTATCCACCCACCGCGCAATAAACTTAATTATTTACGGGGCCCTCAGATGCGATATCAAACTGGGTTTCCAATAAAATGATGAATATTAACCTTATGCTAATAGTTATCTACAATTCTAAGAACAATTAATATTCAAGTGTATTCTGCGCCCAGACGGGTGAAGTCACACACTTTTATACATACAAAAGGCGGGCTTATCCAGCGGACGGAAGCTCCCTCGGAGATCCGACTCTCATTGTGATGCAAATGAGTCTGCTGTCTGCCTCCAAATTACCCCTATGGTCAAGCGGGACAGGACCGGACATTAGAATAGAACCCTCGCCTTAAAAATCGACCCCCGTCCACACAAGCCATTCTCACCTCTCTTTCCTTCCATATTCTCGATCCTTTAGGACAAAATTGCGTGCACATTTCGCGATGTCAACACGGTACAGTTAAACGCATATTTCATAGCAGATATAGTGTTATGAGAGTGCTAATGTTAGCTCTAGCGGGGATGGTGCAATTGTGTGGACAATAATTATGGGTAGGAAAGGATCGTAACGAGCTTTATGACTGGCGATTCTGTTGATGGCTGTACTTGAAGTGACGCAGTTATGTGTGATAGTAGTTATGATATTTCTCGGCAGCCATTTGTAGGCTCCTGTTTGATGTCCGTTGTTAGTGCGTCGTTGAAATTAAACTTGAGTGTAGATATGCCCATATTGCTGAAAAACGAAACTTCTTAGTTGAATGTTTTATATAGCATCGCACTTGGTGGTCCGTTGTGTTGTGTTATATACAATTTTCATAAAACACCTTCCTAGGAACCTATTAATTAAGTTTTTTCAAAATTCTAAGTATATCTTCTAAGAAGTGACTAAATTCGTAACTAGAATACATTTCCGTATCCGGTCAAAGTCTATAACATCACGTTATGTACCTAAGTACGCGGAAGCATCATACTTATTAATGTAATGTACTATACATATACCTATAAAATCTTTGTCAAATATTTCGAACAAGCGATTTGAATATCAAATAACCAATTAAACAAAAAGCATTAACCGAGTATGTAATTTTTCACACATCAGCTGCGATATTTTCTCGATGGTAATTTTATACAAAAATATGCAATTTCAACCGGATTTTCTACTATAACCGTTAATTTATAAACGCAAACTGTCGTTTGTAAAAAGGTGTCACTGTATATTTTACATTTAATGTTCAGTGTTGCCCTTAATCCCTATTCTGCGGAGATGTCAGAGTTTTCTTTTGTGGCAACACAAAAGGGCCTGCTCTAAGTCCCATGTTGTGGTCAAGATTAGGTACAGTTAATTCGTGAAACTGGTTTATCTGGTTGTTGTACAATATCACCTTAGCTTTATATTAGGTAAGCCCATGCATGACAATTAACTATGCTTTAAATGTTCTGCTAAAATGTGTGATTATGAAAATAAGTTATATTTTCGGAATATATTGGGGCGAAAAAAATGCCATGATTTATGTGGGGCAGCAAGGTCAAACAAGAAGAACAAAGACTTATTTATAAATCTGATATCACAAATGAAAATAACTCATGAACATTTTCAGTTCAAGTTGACATTATAATATGTTCTTATGAGTGTACCTGTCATATCTATCTACCGTTTAGTAAAAAGCTTACAATACGCGATCAGCAGGTAGCAACTTTAGAGTGCATTAAACTTTTGATATAACTTTCTGTCAGAAAAAGCACAATAAAATGCGTAACATTATAATAATTCCACGATTTTAAATGTGAAATCCCAACGCAAAGTTCGCAAGTTTACGAGACAAATCGTAAGTCGAGCTTTTTATGATAGAGATCTAGTAAATAAATGAAATTTTATCCGTAGATACGAGCTATTTATTGCTGAATATAGAATTGGATGTGAAAAAATACAGTCTGATTATACGAAATGAAGTTATTAAAAATCATACATAAATATTAATATGCTAATTAGTGTCTGTATAAGACAAGAGGATGCCATAATTAACAATGAGCTTGTCCAAAAAATATTTTTAATACGATGATGGAACTACAATTTTATCAAAATTTACGTAAAACTTTTCATAACTGAAAATATCATAACTCTAGGCTTTCTTGCGTGGTAAATAAGACTATAAGTATTAGATACTAAGACAAAACTAAAGTAAATGTCGAGATAAAGCGAGGTGTTAGCCCAGACACCCTCCCTGAGGTACAAAAGGAATGTTCTAAGCTCCTTCGCAACTTAACTATACCTACCTACACCTACGTCTATTGTCTGCAGTATCCGCATATACTCATAACCAACGTACAAAGAACCCCCGAGGAATACAAAATTAAATTTGCATCAAATAAGCACCGAGAGATCTACATTAAATGGTCATTACGCTCCAGCCAGAAATAGCTAGTCCCAATTATATACTCTCAAGAGTGTTTTCAGCTTCCGCTATTTTAAAGTAACGTGTTAAAATATTCAACGGTAGCGTAACAATCTAAAAAGCTTCTTAGAACCAGTTTTGGGTTCTTAATTAATGAATTAAATTGATCGGTTCACAAAGAAACAGATCCGGTTAAAATACTGCTTGGATAAATTACAAATGAACACATATTTTCAAAGCACCTAGATAATGGAATGAAATAGCCGTCCGTATATCAAATAATCGGGATTACAAATGGCCTTGTATATAAAAACAGTTCACCTACTGAGAGCCGCAGGTTTGAGAACATTGTTTGTAAATCCAGTAGAGAGAAACATGACTCAATGGATCTTCAGAGATCTCAATAAAATGGTTATAGGTGCTCGCTATACAAACTGCAGGCGGTATTATGTAAGTATCGATTTATTTTATCCGAAACAGCTGCAATTATGACATAAATACGCTTCGAAAGAACCATCAGTGTTCATATAGAACGTTATTTTGGATAGCTTTATCCTTTTTATATAGAACAGAGCATTTTATTTTGTTAAAACAGGTAGATGTGGATTCGGTGATTGCTACCTGGTAATACAGTTATAGTACGGAATTTTAATACCGGATATCGTTTTTATTAAGAAAATAACTGTTTTACTTGAAACGTGAAACGATGGAATTGTGATACAGACTGTAGGTACTTAATTTAATTTTCTCTTAAGCTTCATATTTAGGTGCTTTTAAAATTATAACAGTAACTGACTATTTAATTTTGTCAGAGTAGTTGTTTATTCTTAACATATACATACTAAAAGTTTATTTCATTATGTATAAAGAATAATATAAGTACGAACGTAGATAGAGAATTGATTCAAGATTTCTAAATTTAAATTATCTCGTTATATTAAAACTAGTTTGAATTTTTAACATATATGGTGCCGCCTTAGAAAACGATTGCTTCAAACCAATTTACACACACATTTAAGGTACTTACAATAAATTATGTCATGTTGATATAATATAGGAAATCAATTTGACTAATAAGGTATGTGTTAAAAATTAAATATGCATGTATGAATAAAACATGTTTATTATCAATGGATGGAAATATTTTTAATTATGTTTTATTAGTAGGTATCTACAATTGCTTCATAAATTCTCCTGCAAAATTGTACTTGCTGTAATAGGAAACATCACTGGAAATATTTTAAGTAAATATGTAAATACAATTAAAATTATTTAAAATTTAAATAGTTTTTAGCTCCCTAAAATTACCAAAAAAATACTGTAACCTATGAGGGAATATAAACTCAAAGCTGTGAGGCTAGTGAGTTTTAGTTTTGAGTAACGATCGTTCTTATTCAGGTTTAAAATGCCGATTTACGTATGGTATATTTGTCTATATCTTTTTCCTTAACATTTGTTTATAGTGAACTTGGTTGATATCGATTACATTTTGGGTGCAAATATCATGACAAAAAAAGGATGTATGTTCTCATAGATAAAACGTAAGCATTGACTAACTGTACCTGTGTTCCTGTAGATACTAAACACATATGTATGTACTGTACAAATGTACATAGGTGACTTACCTACCCACACAAAACAAGTTATGTTGATTCTAGGACTCCTTATCCAAGCATTGCCTATCTGACAGGCAATTATGTTTGTGTTTTAATCTCCAGTAAAACTCTGAGATTATTTTACTTTAAATTCTCGCCTGTGCTTTTTTTAACCTTTTCAATATGTATATATATTATATGTATATACATGGCTAATGATAAGAAACCCAAAACTTTTTAGTGTATGCAACTTTGTATACAAATGCAATTCATCATTTGTACAACGAAAGTAAAACAAAACGAAAAACTAAAACGAATTAAATTTTAGAACAGATCTACCTATGTTCTTATGTTTTTCATCATCATCATCATTATCATGATCATGGTCATAAAAATTATAATGTTAACTTTAAATTATTTAAAAATTTGAAACGAGAAGCATAACAATGAAGTAAAAATAAGAAAACATAAGACTAGTAAAGTAACATTAGCTTTAAAATTAGTAGTAGTATTTTTTATCCAGTATCTATAGATAGTATTCTGTTAATAAGTAAGTAGTAAGCAACACATTTTAATTCTCATTCAAACTCCATTTTTTTTAACTAAACCTAGTCTGCACTTGACCATACTTTGCCTGATGGTAAGCAATAACTATGGTCTAAGATGGAAATGAATGGTTATCAAAGTCTTGAGTAAGTTTGCGATTCTACGCGTACATTCTATCAATTTATATCTACGTCTTTGGTACCAAACACGAAATATTATCAAGTGACTAAATACATTATTTAAATCGTATCTTAATTTATTACGAGTGAGCGTCGTATTTAAAAGCCACTTAAAGTCGTTTTAGTTGTTTTATTTATTGTGCTTGATAGGTGATTAATTAAATTTATTTTTGTTTTCAATGATGTTATCTTCCAATTTTGTAAATGTAAACCGATGTGAAAACGTCTGTAGTTTAAATAATTTATTTGCTTGTGTGTCGAAATTTTCTTGTTTTTTTTGTTTGCTGTTGTAGCTAGTAGGTTAAGTCACATTTTTTCTTCAACAGAATCAGTCATTCTAAACATGATTAATAATAAAGTAGTTTTTATTTATTTATTTAGTTTATCCTGACCTTCAAAATTATATTAGTTTTCACATAGGTAAATAAAATTTGATTGTGACAAGTTTGTTTGAATTTTGAGGAGTTGCAACAGACATTTTTGTTAAAAGGTTAGCTGATATCGATGATACGTTCTATAAACGAAGAAAAAAGTTAGCAGTTCCATACTAAACTACTTAAAAAAAATTAAAACTCAAAGTTGTTAACTCAAAAACAATCAATTAAAATTTATCTTACAAATCACTTATAAAATTTCTCCCTGGGTCATGATTATTAAAACAGGGAAGGCAGGTACAATTAAGAAATTTATTACATGGAAATTGCTAAACACTTGAATAATAAAACTAAGCTTATAATTGATTACTTTTTGCATGTTCTAGATTTATGTTTGATGACTATTTGTGGTTAAAACTTACAGTGCAGTGCCTTTTCTACATTATTTTTATGTAAAATACCACCTATTTTTTAAATATTAGTAAAACTTGTCGCATTCTATATTGATTGAGTATATTACCTATTCACTTTAAATTTACTGTTTCAACATGAGCTAGTCAACATTTCGGTTAATTTATCTATAACAGATAAGATGTACCTATTTCCAAAGTATATAATCTCTAATGTACTTCTTACATTTTATTACCACGAATATTACGAATTCGCAACGACCGTATATACAAATAACAAACCCTTTCTCTTCCAGCCTTGGTCAAACCATAAACATGATACTAAACCCATATAAATACCAATGAACTTTACCTACCCAATTAGGACCTCCTTTCCCAACTCATAAAACTTAATCACCTATAGCGCTTCAGCCGTAAATGGCAACCTATCTACTACAAGTTACTTACCCGCGAACTGACAATAGTTCAAACAATAACCTTTTTCTTCGTCCACTATATTATTTTACGACCGCGAATTTTATCTCGTTCCCTCAGCACTGAAAATAAACGCAAAATATTTACATACAATTTGCATCGCTGAAAAGTTTTTTCTAGTGCCATTTTCGACTTTATTTCTGTGTTTATAAAGACGCGTGTAAAAGCTGAAGGGGCGTGTAAAGTATTGCTGGCAAACATAGGGTCTCAGTGTGTAATGTTTTGTATGAGCTCTCAGTTTTATGACCAAACGTTGGTTCCGCCGTTTTGTTTAGTCGTCGTAATTTGCTTCTCTCAACAATTAGGATATTGCAAAAAAGTATGACTAGTACTTTGGTTTATGTCCAAGTTGTAATATTTGTATGTTATCAACTCAAATATTTTTATTCATATTTATTTCTACTTAAAGAAACATTTATATAATGTACAGCGAAAGTAATTTCAAAATCCACCAACCAGCCTAATGATGTTTTCTCCAGCTATCGCCCCAAAGATGTGACATAAAAACAAACTTAATTATAAACCGCCCTAAACTCAAAACAACAGCGGAGAGGAAAGCCCACTTAATTTGGAGGATATCGCACCTATACAAACACCCATTACGGCATCCCCCACTTGACAACAAGCTGCGTTAAAATACGTGAATACTAACTGCCTCATTTCGATTTTTCAACAATAGCAACGAGGTTCCGATCGATCCAGCCCCTCTGTTCCGGTCACAGCAGAGCTTCCACGTTTTTAAAATCCCGGACTGAAACCGGCCAGCGTAAGAGAGCACCCCAACGTTACCGAGGTCCACCGTACAGTGGAAGCGGGTTAAGTGGAGATGGGGATCTCGCTACATTGGATACGTTATCTACAGCAGGTAGCACAGAACTAATTGTGTATTCTTTCCTCGCTCCTGCGTCCTTAATCTGGGCTGTTTCCCTCCGCCACCCCCACGCCACCACGCGCCACCCCCCGCGCCCGCCTCGCAACTTAGCGGAAACTTTTAAAACGCCGTATTTATGCAGATTTAAAAGTCACTCGCTTTTATTGCGCAAATTAGGTAGATAAGGTGATTACGGTGCCTTTCGAAGAATTTATCTTTTTAATTAAGGATCGGAGAACTGTTCGATAGCTCAAGAATTCCGCCTTTAATAGATGTTGCGATGTAAAGTTAAATGCACTCGGTAGATTTACGATTATTCGACCGCTCGAAGGTTTTCATCTCATCAATACATAAGCGCTAGAGACTAAGGTAAACTTCTAAAAGCGAGTTTGTTAATAAAGCAATTGATGCTGCATACTCAAATATGAGAATTTTAATACTGCATCTGTACTGAACTTATCGCATTGATATCTGGAAGCGGTCGGCACATATCGGAATGTCGCTTTAACTGGTCTCTGAGAACTTACGAGGAAATTCGATAAACAAACATAGGTAAAGAAGGCTTGTTATTAGAGTAAAGTAGAAGTAAAATACAAGTCCCAATTACCTTTGAGTCTGCACGGCGTCAGGTCCGAGGGATTATGCGCCATTCTTGCGCGCGTGATAACAGTAATTTGATGGCTTATAACATTAACAAGTAAATTGCTACAATGTAGTACGTAGGACTACAGATAATCCCGCGCGGTAGGTATGTTATAATAACGAACCAAACCCGAACATAATGCGGTAGGACCCAATAACCGAGGCGGCGGTAGTGAGAAGGAAATTGCTTGGGAAAAATTTGCATTTTTATTGAAATTTCCACTCTTGGTCGCGGATGAAACTATGTCTCTAAATACGTACCTTAAGCTTTGTATAAGCGGGCTTTGTTTGTGTGCGCTATCTACTGGCGCACTGAGTGTGTGTGGTAGCGCGGGTGGCATAGTGGTGACGCGGCGCCAAATATATCCACCTTATCGATGAACGTGTTTATAATTACCTTTTATCACGATGCCGACAATAAATTGATAATTTGAATGCCATAAATTTGTGTTTTATGTCGCTTTTATTAACTCCCCGAGTTGGAACATCATTAATCTGCTATAAAACTTGGATTAAAATGTTTTGGCCAAATTTCGAGCAGGGCGGAATGTTCAACGTTCCGTAGGCGAGTGATGATTATATCGATAAAATGGACCTCATCTCTATTGCAACGGACGGTAGACAATCGCTACACGAGACTGTACTGTACCTATATGGAGTTGACTTTAGGAAAGGGATCATAATAGGAAATTTTCTCTGGCGAATATGCGCGCAGTATCGGATACCCTTTTCACTTGTATTGTTTTTATTTTGCAACCCTAATGAAAGAACTTGCCTTGTCTGTATTGCAATTCCAATATTGGCTTAGTGGCGTTCGATTTGCCACGTATGCCGTGTTTTTATTTTGCCAATAGTATTCAAGTAAAGTCACGTAGAATATTCGATCTAAGTGTGCTTTGATTTGACTGTCTACTGTTCTAACGAAATACAAAGAGTAGGTACGAGAGATCTTAAAATTCGACAATTTTTGCACTAAATGTTCTAGTTTTTACTTGTGTTATTTTGCGTAAAAATATCGCTTAGGTATATACGAGTACACCAATGACTTGTATTTTTCAAGTAATGTGTAGATTTGCACTCGCTTAGCGGTGAAGGAAAACATCGTGAGGAAACCGACATGTTTGAGGACCACAATATCCGAGGACATGCGTCTTCCGTGGAAGGACCTGGGCGCCCACCACGATGTATCTGCCCAAGAAAACTCCCCTAACGAATTAATTCTGCGGGGGAGTCACGACCCTCAGTCATGAGGATATACGACTCAAAGAGAGAGAGAGAGATATACGAGTATGACTAGTTTACCATAGTACGGTAGGCACCTAAAAAATATACTAATGGTTTGACGGTGCAGGTACATATTTTACAGCATAAAAAACTAACAAACAAATTGACAATTTAACCATGTCGCTTACTTCACATTTACAAGTGTATGGTGTGTGTTTTTATGAATTTTATTCACTCAAGTTATTAGAGTCACGTTTTTATTTTCAGCAAATTTAGGTCACATTGCTGGCTGTGACTAACCCAATACCAAGATTTATGCTCACACAAAAAGCGGACAAAAGACTCGTTTTTTCGTTCATCAGCTGTAAATGTCTCCACAAATTGGTAATAAATTTCTGCTCTATTAAAATTTACTGCCTCAAAACGTTTATTGTTACATTACGTAACTTGGTAACCCTTCCGACGTAAAACAATGCAGGCAAAAAAATGTTCAGAAGTTACACAACACCTGCGGTTAAGGGTTGATTTCGCTTGACAAGACCTGAAGTCGATTTTATGATCTGAGGGCCAGTGTTTTATGCTCTTTTAACGAATCCAAAAATTCTCCAGAACAAACAAATGAGTAAGTTCTATAAAGAGCTAATTTGAATTACAAGTACATGATAGGATCTTTCGTTACTTTTCTGTTTGTTACTGAGGAGATGGTATATTGGTTTAGTTGGACTTTTTATTGCTAAAGTTGGGTAAGAGTAAATTTAATCCGAATGGTAATCGGTGGTACGGTTCGGCTTAGAAAAGTGTACTGAAAACTGAGAGTGAGCGAGTGAACTGTCTGTCCCAATATAATGTAGTCGTCTTTTGTTATTCATTATTAAATTATATTTAATTTTATAATCTAAAAATAATAATTGGTTACATGAGTTTTTTTTACGTGGGAGAGGTTTATGTTTGACTATAGCCTGCCTGATGTTAAGCATTGCTGCAGCCTAGAGTGGAACACGTTACTGAGGTTAGCCTTTTTTTATTCACTACTGTGCAATAATGCGGGGTATGTCGGGCTCGGAGCTAATGGGACTCCACTACCGACTAAAACTTGACCTCGGCAAGGACGGGTTTCGCGGGCAAGCGAGCAATACTACTCCGCAATTCCCGTCCCAACCGCAGTCCACTGTCCAGGTGAACCCGCCTCAGGAGGACACCCTCCCTCTTGCTGCGCGAGCGATGCCCAGGGACATCCGGGCATCGACTCCTCGGAAGGCCCTTATCTCTGCTAGGGGGTATGGTTCCTATCCTAGCCTGACATTGTACCTAGTTGTAATGTAAACTAAGCCTATGCTTCGTCAAGTAGGTGTAGGACACAATGTCTTCTTACTTTTTAAATATTTTACAAAAAAGAGATCAGTAGCATAGTTTCACTTATATCTTAAAAAGTAGGAAGACAATGGAACACATCCCTCATTTTAATAATTTTATCTAGAACGAATAACAATTAGCCATGGCTCATTCAGTAGACTGTGTGAAATTAAAGTTTTTATGATGCCTACGATACCTACATTTTAAGTATCTCACATACAATTATGGTTTTACAACGTGTGAATCATAGCAGATTTGCATTGTTAATAATGTTTACTTTATCTTTGAATTTTATGGGCGATAAAAATTTTCAAGTTTTGTCATAAAAGCTGATGTTAGCGATCAAAGGATGGCTGCTTAGTGGCTATAATTAGAAGTTGTTAAGGATTATTCACTTTATACAAGCAATATTTGGTTTTTCTAGTGGTATTTATAATATAAGTAGTCAAATATGCGGTTTTGGTTCTTAATAAATTGTCAAGTTTTTACTATCATTGAAAATTACGCATAAAATATGGCTTAGGTACATCCGAATAAAGTATTATACCTATTGAACATTTTATTATTCTGGTGTTTTAATTTTCTTTATCTTTAAAACACAAAAACACTTACGTACAATTTCCGTTATCACATCGCAGAATTATTCTGCGGAGTATTTAGAAACATGTCATAGCAAATGTAATAAAATTATTATGAACCCTTTGAGCCACCTTCCCTTACTCAAGATAAAGCAAACACCGCTCTGTGCAGATAAAGAGGCGAAATCGACCGCAGCTATATAAAGGTTTGCGGCGATAAAAATACCGTGTTTATTTGCACGTCCTACATCAGCTACTAAACCCTGGAAAAACGACTTAAAACCACTGATATCAATACGCTAAAATATCTCTAAAACGCACACTTATACGACGCAAAATCGCTCAGAATGCAAACTTAAAGTATGAATGTATAAAAATCTCCACGTTTGCACTTACATTCCGCAGAATCTGTAAATTTGGATCCCTATCTTGAACGATTCTTCCTAAAATGCGATTTTAAAACTCTTTAATATACCTTTCTATTCTTGAGATCGTGAGCAGGTGTTATACGTAATTTCAGACTCATCTAAAAAGCTAATGCACTCAAAACATTGCTCGAGCAACATCGTTTGATTTTTTACGTTTTTATAACTATGTTTATTTTTATAGCTTCTCACTCGCACTTTTCTAATGCAGATTTGTTTAAGTAACATTCAACGCCCTGAAAGCTTTTAAATAACATAAAGTTCACAATGACTGCTTACATTTACGTACGTAAGTTTAGGACCAGTGGAAGCAAGTAACTCGTGCAATGTTACGGTTGGGTTCGACATGAATAAATCGATTACGCCCTTTTCGCCCCTCGTAAAAATGTGCATTGAAACCATCATAAAGTAATCTAGTTTACTAGTACAGATGCGTTTTCGTAGATAAACGAAACTGCACATGTTTTGTTCTTTCCCTTGAAGCTGAAACTCCACGCGAGGGAGCGAGACACCGATATTTCGTTAATTCAAGGCTCCATACCATCGCGTATTTTAAAGGTGATACGGCAAGAGTCACAATGCTTGAAATTTTCTATTAATTGACATTTTTAGTGCTTTTTGTCGATACTAGTATACAGCCTTAACGTGATTTCGTATCAGTATTGTCATGTAAATGTATGTTTATTGAACAATGTTATGACGGTTTTATGTATGTAAACGGCCAAAATCTACTTCAATGTAACTGTTTGTTTTCAATAGTGCGCTAATCCAGCCCAGATGTTTCTCTCGGGCATGCTTCGCTTGTTTCATAGTATGTATACGCTCTTTAGTGCTTTGTGTTTATATAAAAATATATTTCGTTCGTTTGGCCTTCTCGGTCGATAGGTATCAATGGCAATATTAATATTATGGTCTCATTTATTTTTATTTTCTCAATAAAAGCAATTCCAACACCTAAAGACCGTCGAATTGGACGTGAGATGTATGCTAATGTCTTCTCCGAGCCGCTATAATTGATGAAACTTCCTCAAGTGTCGTTACGTTCTAGAGTTTGGGCGCGCCAGTTGTCAAATACGAAGGCCTCATAAGAAATTCCATATAAAGATACAGTATGAAAAATTCAATAGGTAGATGGCCATAGAACGAAAGTGAAAAAAAAAGCGAAAACAATAACGCAGATTTAATCAGTATTCTGCCCGCGCCGCTTCTGTCCACAGCTGGGGCATTTGGCAAGGGGACAAATCCTGCGGCTACCACGGGATCTCACGCGTGCACACTTCTTGGCGAGAAGTTGAACCCCCGAGTTGTTGACGACGAAGCAAATTTAAAGCGCAATTAAAGACATACATTACGCAAGGCATCAGCGTTCGTCGTACAGAAATAAACGCTAAAGTATTTTGAGTGCACTGATTTATTTAGCACTGAGAAGCTTCTGTAAATTAACTCGATTGCACTGCGCCCAGTTTGCGGCTCATAAAATAGTCGAATTAATAAAAAATATTGCGCAAATAACAGTAACGTCTGTATAAATAACGAGACCTTTCGTTATGTACTTAAATTCGGTCCGAACAATTGCTCGGGATTCGAACTAATCATGCCAATGAAGAGAGTTTGTCTGTCGCCTATATTGTCGTAAATAAATTGATTATTGTTGCGAGACGGTCAAATACCTGTGTTTTAAATCAAAAGCAATGTATTCGAGGGCGATTTGTTCAGTCGAATGGCTCCTTTGTTGGATCTAATAAATTATTTAGGTGGACGGATGGGAGGTTCGTGAATTCATGCTCGGCTGAACTACTCTGTGAAGTTGTTCGTATGTATTAAAGATACTTGACGTCTTTGAATATGATTTACGACACTATTTCGAGTGGATAAAATGCTGATATGAAACCAGCGATAAACGCTAACCATTATCCCTGCATATGTTAATGTTGTAAATTTTATACCTAGCATTATGTAATATGTACCTATACCTTACAAATTTTGATAAAAAACGCCTGTAAATTAAATAATCCAGACATTTATTTTACAACATATTCGGTTTAATTTACGTAATATACATTTTTAAGTTAATGGTTCCTTCAATCTTCTTTACAGAAAATATTTTTTGTTACATATACTTTTTTTAATTATTTACAATAGGTAACGTTTACAAAGACTTTTGTTACGCACAGTTAACCATAAATTGAATTACTAAACTGCCTATTAATTTATGTAAAAATCCACTAAATTTTCATTTTTGTATGTATATCTAGTCAAAAATAATTTAGATTAATTTTGATGCTAATTACGTATAAATACCTCATATTAATATTCTATGATCAATCAGAATAAAACAAAATAAGATAAAAAAGATCATCATTATGGAAGAGGAAATTATTATGATAATACCCACTTGTTTGAAGATCACAGAATCTGAAAATAAACATTTGGATATAATTATTCTATAATATTATCGTAGGTACATAAAATCTCTAGTTTTCCCCTATTTTAAAACGACTAAAACCGCCCCGATAACATTATCAGTTATCAACTTACCATTAATCTTTCAGCAGTACAAATCTCCTATAGATATTCAGACCAAAAACAAAAGCTTCAAACAACATTCCGAAACAAAGATTGCCTAATCATTTCAAAACCGCTTTATCACGTAACATATTTGTCATCGTAGTACTAGTGTTAGATGTCGGCTAGATGTTAAGTAAGCAACCTACATATCTCAGTTCGGTGACCTCGCAAGGCCGGAATCCGTCATCCTCGGTTCAAGGTCACCTCGCTTCATGTCACTACGTCACTCGTCACAATCTGCATCTGTGATGCGTAGGTTGGAGACAGTACGTTAGTTTACATATACTTGGAAAAACTATATATTTTGAGCAAAAACTGTAGAAAATATGGTAGCGCCTTGTATAGCCTACTCAATATTATACTATCAAATTATTTGTCCTTTTCCTGGGGATCACGAAAATAAAATATTTTAAACTTTTGTTTCACTATAAATTTAGACAACGCTCGAACTTATTAAAAGTAGTTTAAGTAAACATAGGGAATAAATGAATGAATTAGTTTCATTTCTATATTCCTTAATATATTTACTCTGAAACGCAAAGTATCGCCTTAAATGCGATGTGTTTGTTCTTGAGTCGTCAAATAATCCTCAAACTTTTTACATATTTGTTATTTTTTATATTTTTTGGGGTATGAATCACTGTAACTAACCCGTTCTTCATACTCGGTAAGTTTGTTTTTGATTTTTTTATACAATATTCATATCTAAGCTCAAAGCTGAAAAAGTTTTTACTGAAGTGACAAAAAGTAGAGAAGCAACAACTCAAACTTACCTATCTCATATAAAAATATGCATTAGTGCTTTTTTCAGACATACACAGTACATGATTTTCAGTTTTCCGTTTTATTAAACTTGCATAAAGTGGTTCTTACATTTCAGTTTCATCCTTCCCTGCATCCCAACGTTAAATCGCCAAGCTAGTGTGCGTAATTCTAAGATCAAGACTACCGTGCCAACAGCAGTCACTGTCAAATATTCCACCGCGCCCGTGATCCGTCTACATTGATACAAACATGTACTTGGATTGCGAACTCTATGCCTTCGTCTTAAGGCCGACCCAAAATAGTTAGTGCAATGACCCTCTTCCTACCGCCTGACACCAAGATGTTACTTTCGTTGGTATTTTGATACAGATAATATACATATGTAGATAGCCGCATATGTATATATACGACTGTTAGATGTGGTTATGGAGAATAACAGGCATTTTTCACAAAATAATGACGTAAGATAAATGTGTGCCAAGAATAATTTCAGAAATATATCGGTTGCTGGCTTAGATTTTATTTAGAGGTGTTTGTTTTCGATTTACTGGAGAATTCGTGAGGTTGAACACACCTATGTGTTTCTGAGGATATTTTTAGGATGGATATCAATTAAGTTATTAAACAATCTTTAATTTTCAGCTTTAGAACAGTTTACCAGAAGCCATGTTTACTGTGAACTACAATCCAGGGGTCTTCAAATCTAGAGTTAATAGGTATCTTCTAGGTAAGCGTGTTACATCCTAGGCTGCAGCAATGCTTAACATCATCTCACATATGTATTTATATGTAGTATTATACATATCGAATGACAGGACGCGACAAGTGACGTACTTACTAGAAGAAAGGCCTATGCTCAGCAGTGAGCGATAATGGCTGATGATGATGATGATGAAATAGATAGGTATATATAACATGGTTTGGGTAACAAAACTCAAGGACATTAAAACCTACCAGTAAAGTCGACAATTTTATTCTCAAGCACAGAACCTGAAAGTTTCAAACGAAGCAGCCACACATATAACGAACAAAACGGGTTCTACGCTGGAACTTTGCAGAAAATATTGGAGCTTTCTTTGCAGTAGAGAGCTTTGGGCGACCGTCATTTGCAAATACCTACTCAAGCTAGAAAACTCAAATTGCATTTTGAAAACTAAGTTTTTATTAACGCTGTTGAGTTGGAGCAAACAACAGAAATAAGTAGCTACTTTATTATAGAATATGTGCTTAGTACATACATCGTACTGTTGGGTCTTTAGATATAACAGAACTAGACTACGTTTTTAGACAAAGATTCAGTAATTTTCATACTAATTTCCGCAAAGTTTTATTGCTATCACCCCTTATACAAGATAATAACAAATCGTTTACAAATTTTCATTGAAACACATGCCACGTGTTGTTGTTTATAAATACATAAGCCAGTCACATAAATAAGGGTGGCAACAGACGGCAACCCCGCGACTACGTGATTATTTCTATTCTAATATTTTACAGCAATAAATTATAAAAAAATATTCAACTTAGTTTTACAGGGCTACTTACCAAAAAATTGAACAATGGTAAATTAAAAAAAAGCACACCGAGTACTTTCTTGCCTATGTTTCCTTCAGAAATTGCTTTTTTTAATGTAGGTACTTATAAAAAAACACTTGTAACACAGAAGAAGAAATATACACGTACCTACAGTCATATGTAGCCTGGCTGGCCTGTTAGCTTAGTTGGTAGTGGCCCTGCCTTCTGATCTAGAGGCTGCGGATTCGATTCCCGCATGACGCAAGTATTTATGAACTTTAAAAATTTATAATTACTCGTGTTGAGTCTGGTCGTTTCTATGTATATTAAGTAGGTATGTATTTACAAAAAAAAATAAGTATATAAGTTTTGCTTAGTGCGGGGCTAGATGGTGCTGTGTACAATGTCCCGGAATATTTATTTATTTATTTATTTTATATCGATAAAGTTCTGAAAAATCCGTGCTTCACATTTTTTTTCTGTAGGTAACAATATCAGTTTAAATGACTTAAATCCTTTAGTGCCTAACAGTTGAAACACTCTCATATAATAGTGGTCGGCCTTATGATATATAACTCTGTACAAAAACATCGATTTCTCGAATAAAGTTGTCAAGTCGCAGGACCTTACAAAAGGAGATAATATTATAATTCGTAATAACCTAATTACTGCCATTCGAAATTCATTATTTACCAATAAATGATGACGACGTTTCCATTAAAGTGGGACACGACGATAAAAATAGTAATTTTTAATTACTTCTGCGTGGAAATTTATTGAAATTGGTATTTAGTTTATTTATATGGGAACTTACAATCGAGCTGTACAAGAATTTAATTGATGTGTCATTTAAGTAAATGTATTTCTTTTGTAATACCGCCTTAACCTCTTAACTAAAAGATACACCCATTTTATGAACAAATTTATAATATGATAGCTTTGTATATTATATTATACCTACTCTACGGTATCTATCTGTTATACCTACTTATTGAAATAGGACTTTTCAAAGTCTTTCAATATAGAATAACATCTGAATTGCAAATATTAAAAACGATTTAGAAAGACAATTTCAAAAATTCTTCAATTTTAAAATGTTAAAAATACCCCTTGCTCAACGAGTCGCAAAACATCCCAAAGCGTTTCCCGCTGCAAAGGGGCTTGTAAAATAAAACGACCTCAATAACTTTACTGGATGCCCACCAAACTAGGCCATATCATTTAAAATAAGCACAGGCCCAGTAAAGGTACCTACCACTGATAAAATAATCGCAAGACTCCTAACAACATACCTAACATTCAAAACATTCGGTTGTCCATATGGCAGCCGCACCAATCGGTAGCCAGATCAATAGCGTGACGATATCTGCAATAACTGTTTACCTATCTGAAAAGTGGATTTATTTATCAAAAGTATTTAGTGACACCCAGCGGTGTAATGAGAACTAATTATGTATAAAATACTTAAAAAATAGGCATTTAAATCTATAGTTAAATCTATGTTCATGACAAATTTCTTCAAAAATTGGTTTAGTCGTTTCCTAAAGGGATCTTACACATAATTTTGCATCAAACAAAACCTATTTTTATTGTAAAAGTTTATCTAATAATTCTATTATTTCACATCTTCTGTCTATAATATATTGTCAGGTACTTTAATGAGACTTCCATAGCTTGTAATATCGTCGTTGCTTACCTACATAAATTCCTTTCTGTAGGGTCCCATCCAACTGTTATTATGGAGACGGCTTGAGTACACATTGTTGCTCGTTTTAGTAAAGTATTGTTTCATATTGCTACTTCTACTGTTTAAACCTGGACATAAATTTGTATGTGAGAAATTTAGTAACATTATTCTTTATATAATTTGTATCTTTTTATTTATGACATCTATTGAGTTTATTGGTCACGAAGGACTCCTACAATTAAACAAATAATAAAGAAATGTTACAATAGTAGTCATCAACTTATCTAATTCTTATACCTGAGTAGGTATATAAGTTAGCATTTGATTTCAGTACATACTATACCTATCTACTAAGCAACACCGCATAGGACGTCAGTAATCAGATTTACCTAAAAACCTATTTTTACCTATATATCATTTTTGTAGGTATGTAGGTTCTATATACATTTGAAGACATTTGGATAGGAAAGAGCCTACATTTCAAGACACAAGTCTCGGACTTTGTGTGGAAAGTAGTACACCCAGTGTTTAATACCTATCTATAACCTGTCACGTAAACTATGTAAACTACTTTTAGGTATACCTACAAATATTTTCACAAAACTAGTTGTTATTTGCAAATAAATAAATAATTATTATTAATATTGGAAAGATTGATTTTCAGGCACCAAATTTCGATTAACTGTCCCAAACATAATCATTGTATGCCTATTTAAAACAACAAATTCGGCCTATACCTATATACCTATAGGCCAATTTGGCTATTTTGCCAAAACACACGGCAATCAAACTAATTGCATATGTAACTGAAATGTTAAAGCATGTTCTAGTACAAAATAGCAAGCGTCTAATACTTTTAAAAAACACGTCGAGTAGCGCCATCTACATAGCACAGTTTGCATCTATCTAATCTACCAGATACGAATCTAAATAGCAGTTTAACAATTCAATGTTAATTTTAAAACAAAACATTCTAATAGTTTGCTAATTTAAAGAAAAATGCCTGCTCGCAATGCTAGATGACTCTGCGCATCTCTTATTCTAGATTGGATGACATAACAACACTTTTTTCTATTATTTTTTTAGAATGTTTAACCCAATAACATGCCCCAAAGTGATTTAATTAAAACTATTTTTGAGCAATTACTTAGATTTGCTAAAATTGAATAATGTCTAGACAAGCTATCGTCAATACTCTGGAGCTAACAATTACTCCAATTCTTATTCAAAATGATCTTCGTATAACCACGCTTCCGAATTTTACTTCCTTCCAAGCACCTACCTGTAAACCACTTGGCTAAATAGGTACAAAATTAAGTAGACAACAAAGATCAACGGCCAATTAAAATCTTTCAACCTATCACTGTCTCCTCACTTGAATTTTAAATGCTCCCCCTAGCACGATTAGGGTGCATCCTAAAAGCTTCTAAGGCTATAATTCACAACACAAGAATGCGGGCCGACGAGGTTAGACGCGTGTTTGCATCCACAAACATTTAAAAACAGATCAAATAGCTCTTAACTTACAGAGATAAGGTTAAAAATGAAATGGCAGTGATGCATCTAGTGTTGGCTAGTTGGTAGCAATGGTGGACTGTCATGGCGCGGTTGACGTCACTCAGCCAATAAGCGTGAAGGGAGACGCGACTACAGCGCCACAAGATGGCCGCCGACGGCAAGTCGCCGCCGCTTTGTTGTGTTTAGGCCTACAGCATTCACTTCTTTCATTGTTTTTTAACTGAAAACAATTCATTTTAACACTATTTGCTGAAGTAATAATTGTACAAATATCCCTGTATTTTTTAAATGTGATTTATTTAAATTATAATTAAAAGTAGGAGTGAAAACCCGGTGTTTGTTTTGGTGCGTTCGGTAAGTTTAATTTATTTTTTTAACGCTTAAACGTTTATTAATTTTGTAAATATACCTAATTCTTAAAAAGTTTGAATGTGTGTGTGTGGTTATTTTCAAGTTAAATTTTTGTGTTGAAATATGCAGCAACTATTTTTAATTTCAATTTCCAATTGGATTTTCAATTAAAAGTTGTAATTTTGCTAGGTATATTTTTTAATAATTTATCTAAGCTCTTATTAATTAAATTTTACAGCAAATGCAGCTTGTAATATTTTTTATTATTTTAAACATTTTGCGAATTTAAATTACTTTAATGTTTAATATATGTAGGTATGTATAAATCTACCTAGTGTAATAGTAGGTATATAGGTCTTTCTGAGATAGGTACTTAAGTAGGCGTTAAATTATTCATAATTTGATAGACCAGCCTACCGCCTCATTAATCTGCCAATCGGTAAAACTTAAAGTTAATATTAAGCACGCCTCTTTGTCAACTTAAGATAAATTGCCATTTGTTATTTACGTACCTACGTATCTCAGTTATTAGTAAGTAACAAATAAGTAGTAGATAGTAATATAGGTATAGTCTGACTTGCATTATTTTCTGTTTATTAATTTAGCTTTATTACTCATTAGCTATGTTAAATGTAGGTATAGTTTTTTAAGTAAATGTTGAATGGCTTAAACTATTCCATCACCTAATTTGAATTGTTAAAACAATATAAACCGCTTAGAGATACTATTAATGGGTTTATTTCACTCTGTACGTAAGTTAAAGTACCAGTCTTGGTAAATATAGACAGGAATACTATTTGAATGGGTTAGTTTTCAGGCACTTAAAGTACTTATGTACCTACCTGCAAGACACGTTAGTTAACTTTAATATTATTACGAGTTCCTACTTATATTAAAAACAAAACGAAAACATACTTTATAAGATACTGTATAGTCATATAACAAAGAATAAAGTACCTATACCTAACAGTTTTCGACGAAATAAGTGCAATCCCTTATGTACCAATTTTGTATACCTACCTATTAACACTTTTTTACACACAATTACTTAGACATTGGTACAAGATAATCTAGGTAATATTTGCTTCTTAATCTCTGCCATTATAAAAGTTTCGATCATATCATCCATATTTTTTATTAATTACTATAATACCTACTAGATACGTAGGTAAAAGGTATCTTTATGTTCCGTGATACAAACTATTAATATTTGTATGTTTTATTTTTTATTATACTTGATAACATAATCTATTTTAGGACTCACTGTCTTTTACAAATCACTGTCACATCACTATCTCCGATATCAGAACCCACAACGTCCAAACGATATTGATATTCATTTCACGATTCCCACTTATTCCGGCACTGAGTCGCAATCATCCTTGCATTATTGTTATTACAAAATGGGCTCGCAAATAAATCTTAATTTTTTGCTTGCAGGGGACCCAAAAGCACCACCCCATTTTTTCGACGTCACACCCCTACAAGAATGCAGCGGTGGACATTCAAACTTCTGCTGAGGTACGGTAAGCATTGGCAGTACCCATGTCTGTAGTGTAGAAGCCAATTTGTGGCTTTGTTTTTGCTCTCTCTAGATACTGTGGAAAAGTAAGCGGTATTGTAGCAACAGTTTTCACGTTCAGACTATCAAAAGTGAATATTTGTTGAGGTGCCTTTAGCAGTATCTGCCTAATGTTGCATAAACCCACAGTAAAATTTACAGTTCCGTATTTGAGTAGGTAGGTACAATAGACGGTGATGGAGAGTCAAAAAGATGATTTAGAGGTGGTATATATATCAAATCAAATCAAATCAAATCAAATATACTTTATTGTACACCAAATAAAGAAGAACATATTTAACATAAAGGTGGAAGGTAACCAGGGACATTGGGCGACCTTATCACTAAAGTGATCTCTTCTAGGTAACCTAGTTTGGACAACACTAGAGGAAATCCGTAAAGCTGGCGTACTTAACACAATATTAAATAATTTAAAAATAAAACACAGTAACAAATATAACATTAAAAGTAAACAATATACAAACATACGTACTTACACACAAAACTACATATTATTGATATTTAAAGGAAATATATACATTGAAGGAAATCACACAAAAATAAAAGAAAGCAGAACATATTTCAAGTAAAAAGACTTACACACACCAACTAACATCACAAAGTAGAAATGTAATGATTAAAAACCAAGCTCTGAAATATGGGCAAGGATTTAGCCTGCTTGATATTAAGTGGCAGGTCATTCCACAAGCGAACAGCTTGCACAGTGAAAGAGGAGTGATAGTAGAGATTGGGATGGCTAAACTCAGGAAATTTCAAGTGAAGGAAACGAGAAGAGCGCTGAGAATCGGAATGGGAGGCAGTGACAAAGGAAAACCTATATATATATATATATATATATATATATATATATATATATATATAATGAGTCATAAAAAATAAATTTACATAATATTTTAGACCAAAATTACACATGGGTAAGGTAAATGTATCTACAAAATATATTTAATAATAAGGTTTAGGTTAGTATATAAGCTAATGTTTTTAGAAATAATCATAGTTCAAAGAAACACTTCTAAAACAGGAGAAAAGCGATTCTAAAAATAAATAGTATCTATTTACCTATCTACGCCAAAAATACTTTCGCAGTATCACGAACAAACTATTCCTCAACCCCCATTATAAATCAAGTCACGTTACTTCTTACGGGAACTAGCCAAACTAAAGCAATAAATTAACATTGGTCAGACAAAGTACGCAATTCTTTATTGACAGGTAATTACAGTTAAGTTACAATTCTTCCGTAAACCACGGTTTACCTGTGACGGTTTTTGTTTGTTAACCCTTTCTTGCACAATTATTCTTTTCGACCAAGAATTCCAAAGTAATTACCGTGACTAATAATATAATAAGGTATGACTAAGAAAAAAGCGTCAGGTTTTGATGAATCTTTCACGTTATTAAATTTTATTTGTTTTTATTTTTATAAATAGTAGTGGATGTAGGTAGGTATTTTGGTTTAATGGTATTTACCAACCCCTTTTCGACGCTACAGAAAAACCAAAACCAAACCTCAACAAAATTTTGTATAATTATTTAACTTAACTATCTACACGTTTCACATACATACATAATTTAAGTATTTATAAAAGCTTGTACATGCTGGTTTTACTTGACCACTTACAACTTAATTCACAAACACGCAACGCTTTTTTTTGAATTAATAACAAAATCAACGCACAAGCAATTACAAAATAATAAGAAAACCTCCCGTAACGCGGAACGGTCCCTACCTATAAAATTTTCATACAGTTTTCCATTCCTGCTCCTGATTGCACCCACAGGATTCCTCGCATGAATAGGTTAAGTAGATAAGGTCTTTTAATTGGATTCGTGGATGGTATCTTTTATACAACGTGCGCGTTTTAGGGTTAAACTAGTAACTAGAATTTTCTGAAAATGATTTTTGTTTTAAATTGGCAAGTGATGATTAATTTTGAAATCAACTTTCTATAAAATTTTACGACAAAATCAATTACCTAAGTACCTATTTTTTTACAATAGAATAGGTTAAATGGGTTACATATGTTTTGATAAGAGTTTATATACAATACTAGATTACTACTTGTCAGTTAGGTAGGCATATTAATATTAGTTTTTACACATAAACAGCTTTTGAACGCAGCAAATGATTTGTGAAAAATATTTAATGAATTTTCAAGACCATGAATGTTTTTACTAAACATAATTACTGAAATTCATCTAATACCTGATGCTAAAACTTTTTGATACAATAAATAGTAGATTCATCAAAATTTGATAAAAAAAAATTTGCTTCTATAGAGGGTAAATAACTCAAAACTATGGTAATTACTTAAAACAAGGATTCTTATTCTTACGGTATTACACCTACTTGCCGCAACATTTTTAACAATTCACAATTGAATAAATTATTGCATTGTTTACACCTACGTCTTATAAAAACAGAAGTTCGAATAATTGGAAAATTGGCCAATTTAGTAAAAGGTTAAAGTCACAATTTACGATATAATAAAGTAACTGTAATTGGGGAACAGATAAATACTAAATAAAGCCTTGAGCTTTGAAGCTTTGTTTAAAATTCAGTTTTATTACTTTGGTCATTTAGTATATTATGACTGTCAATCAATCATCAATTTATATAGACAGATTTTACAACATAAACAAACCGTCGAATGAGATCATTGCATTTAATAGTCAAGATAATCAGAGTAAATACAACATACCTATTACTCAATAAGAAAGTTTAATAAAGCTCTTGTGACTAATGGAACATTTTATATAGATGTGGTAAAAAAAGTCTATCACAAATCCTTACTCAAGATTTAAATTTAGCAGCGGAACAACCCGTGTTATTTTCGGTACAAAATAATAAAGTAAAAGGCTTTATATCATGATAAATATTTTAATTTTATCCCGTTGCGAGCGCTTATAAATTGTCCCGTCGGTATTAAAAAGTGCGGGTCCATGCCGCAACACGGACAATCAGGATAACAGGAACAGGTGGCGCGCTGCCGACTTAATATCGACTTTTTATCAGCACGCACACATGTCCGCTCTAATAACCGGCCTATCTTAACGTACGTACATGTAAATAGCGGCGCACGACCGCGAGGCCTAAGCAAACTATCAAAAAACATTATGGGGTGCAAATAACAACGATCATGGTGTATGTAATGAGAGTCTTGCATCGGCGCGCGCCGAGCGCCGGCGCGAGGGCGGCAATCGATGGCGGGCCGGGACGCGCGCCCCGGCGCTCGCTGCCCAGACCGGCAGACGCCCGCCGACGCCGACCCCGCTCACACGTTCCTCGACTCGCGCACACCCCATCCGTCATCCGTCAATGTTTACTTACCGGACGACGAACAGCTGACCGACCGGACCGGTAAGTCACGTGCTTTTCCGCGCATTCCGCGCGGGTTTTCAGTCGTCGCGCGCGATCTACCCCGACCTAGTGGACGGCTCCTACGCGAACGTTTCGTTTGTGCATCAGAATCAATAATGCAGGCCCGGTGTGATGCTCGCTCGCGTCGTAAATTACGAATATAATGCACCCTTACGCCCTTTCATGTCGCTCTATTCAATCCCTCGTGCATAAGGGAATTCTTTAGTCATCTTTACGAGTGGTGGTCTTCGCTTTTGTAATTTATCCTTTTATGTGCAACAATGGTCGATGGACAAAAGACACCGCGGGCGACCGTCCGAGGGACAGGCTGTAAAAAACCAAGTCTCCAGTCGCTACCGGCACATAGGTTTGCGAAAATAATTTTTGCAAACCAATCGGGTGAATTCGCACTTCAGCTCGTAGCCTCATTGGTCTCCGGAGACAATAGCTCGTGCCGTTTGACTAAAGTTTTAGGTGTTTAGCCGGTAAAGGTTACATATTTACGATCGGACATAACTTTCTGGTTTTACTGGTGGCGTTACGGTAGCGGAACTTATGTGCTATCAGTGTTACCCTTTTCGATTTGAAAACCCAGGCGTGTAGTAAATCGGTTGCTTTATTTTATAGGTGCTGGTCCCAGCGGAGCGGGGAGTTCGGCTCGTGAGTTACATCGGTCGGTGAGCTTTTAAGATATTGCGAGGGTCCCGATATGGTGTGAGAAAGTCACATTTAAATCGTAGTCTATTGCTGCGTTCTCTAATAACGGTTAAACTTCTGCCAAATTGAAACAGTGGGGAGTTCTGAGGTTTATTTATTTTACCTGTGTTTGACGTGTTGTCTCCGATGTTGCAGGTACACGGCTCCAGAAGAGAAGATATCGCGTCGCCTTCTGTACGTATACTGAATGTATCCTGAGTGCTGCATTCTTTCCGGTATACCTTCAGTATACGTAACAGAAGATGACACTTGCTCCGGACCACGGTGAAGAGAGAAGAATCTTCATGCTTCGTTCTTCTTATGTACCTATTTCAATGTATTTTCAACAATGTTTAGAACACATTTTGTACATATGTTTATAACTAATTCATTCATTTCATACTGTTTGTTATGAAATTTATATTGTATAACTTTTCATTACAAATTGAAAAATAAACCTATCTGTTAAAAGTCATTTGCCTTGCAAAAATTAAGTTTTATAAATATATCTTTCATCTTAATATAATAAATGTAAAGAAATCACATAATACTTATGTTCATCTAGTATCGTCATAAACTCATAATATTCTAGCACTTCCATTTTACTTCATCACAAATGTGAATTTCATATGTTTTTAAAGGCATAGTATCAATGTAAACATGCTAACTTTAATCGTAAACTTAGCTTTTATTTATACTTGATTGCAAACTTAGCATAATTCAAAACATAAGACTTATTCTTAGACTTCTTGATTGTAATTTTTTGTAATTTTTACTGAATAAAATAATAAACTGACAATGTCTCGTTTGATATGTTTACCAAGTACTTGAGTAAATAAGATCTTGTTTACCTTAATAGGTACAAACTGTTAGGTAAATATGTAGTCTAAAAGGTTAGGATGAATTTTAGAAAAAGGTATATAACCTTTTTGAAAGATTTCATGATTTCGAGTAAAATTATACTCATCAAAGATCATAATGCAAAGATACTATAAATTAGTGACTGCAAAATGTTGTACCTAGGTCTAAGTATCCTCTGAAACCCCTAGATCACGACCTGTATTACCTTCTTAGGACAAAACAGGGCTTAAACTAATGAGATCTAGTAAAAGCAGCAGAATCTAGACTTTCCGAGCATCCACCTCTATCTCAGATTAAATTTTCAAGTTCTACGTAAGGTCAAATAAATACAAACCTTTTTTCGCGAAAATTCTTAGAGAAAATAAGAAAAGTCACGCATGACGGTGTTACTATCTAACAACACGTATTCTGCAAAGCCATAATAGAAGGTGTTTTGGCAAAAATTGAGAATTTTATTTTGTAAATTGAAGGTAGAATAATATAATCGCAAGGCTCAGAAGCTCCTTTTACCTACTATAAAATTAAATCATCATCATCATTTTCTCAGTAAGTAATAAACATATTTTTACTTATGCAGGTACATAGATCTTCACAGTATATGTACCCCTTACCATCTCTATGTTCTATTTGCCTATGTGTTTTCAACTCGGCAATATAAAATAAAGTTATTATAAGCTTTATTACTTTTGTTCATATAAAACAATCATGAACATTGGTAAGTGTAATATTTGTCACCATACCTCCAGCAAAATGCTGCACTGCGCTAAACATCTAATATGTTGCGGAGTAAACCGGTTTCTTCTAGGCAAGCGCACTAGATTGTAGATTATTACATTGCGTAACATCAGACAAGTTGTAGTCAAGCGTGAGCTTATCTCATATAAAACAAAAGAAACGGTAAGTTTGTACCTACTCAGGTTTATAGAGGTACTTGTAAAAAATAAATATAAAACATGACGTATGTACGTATTCTTTCTGGGAGGAAAAAAATAAGTAAATACATACACATTCTGTATTTTATATCAGCCCCTACAAAATGAAATAATTTGGTAAAATTATATTAAATCTAAATTTTGCCTCCTGGATTTGAAAGGCACGGAAACGCACAAAGATTGCACTGGAGCATACATGAAACAGAACAACATTTATGTATTAACCTAAGTAAAATAGTATCTTGATATTCATTTCACAAAGTTTTAGAAAGTTCCTGAAAAACCTACCCACTTGCCAAACAAAATGGCGCTGCCATCGAAACTTGTTAACAAAAAATAAACTCGTTCCCTTATTTACCCACATAGTTATCACATATTTTCCTCCCATATACCATAGTTAATGCCAATAAGCACAAGGCTGTAGAGATACATAGCTCGTGCACTGAAATACACCAGCCTAATAGATGCGTATTCAGGGTACAGGCGGCGGCAATTCACAGTTTATAGCTTTTAAATAGCTTCCTACGAGTAAAGGCAAAGGACGCAAAACCATGCTACCTTCCTATGTACAGAGGAAATAAATTATTCGGCGTTATTTTAACAAAGGCTGTTGTTTTTTTGGCGATTGCTCTTTTTAGGGCAGGAAAATTTTGGAGAGGTTGTTTTTTGAATTCAGTTTTTTGAACAAATTAGTAGAAAACATTTATTGATTTTATTTTTATCGGCACTACATAGAAAAAAATAATAATATTTACATTTTAGGGAAAATAAATGTTTAGTGAGAAGTTTAGTTATGATTTAAGTAAGTAGGTACCTAAATATTATTTGTATTGGCCTTGCCAGAATTAACGCTAAAGAGTATATAATTATGTAGTGATTATATAAAACTAGGAGAACATCAAGAAGAATTTTTCAATCACAAGTTAATGGTTTTTAATAATTTAAATGCTTAAAAATACAGCTATCATACAAGTGAAAAAGTTTTTATTTATCATTTAGTAAAGCGCCATCTTGGTAATCATAGCGGAACTTTTAGGCAAGGCGCTACGTATGCCCTGCATTTTGCGTTAGTTTTGTAGACCTGAATGTATGCTTTAAAAAATACTTATTTTTCATCTAGAAATAAATAAAATTGGTGAAAATAAATGTATTAATTGTGTACGCTTGCTGATATTTATTTGGCTGTATAGGTAGCTGCTCTAGTGAAGCAATAATTGCTGTAGGTATAACAATAATACTATCAATAGATACCTACTTAGAGAAGTCGATTCAAAGTGAGAACCTGACTTACGAAACAGGTATTAGTACTTAGATCTTAGGTACAGACAGACACAAAAAAAATAGTTTTAGTACCTATAATAGGTACCTAATGATTTCTTTATGATATTGTAAGACTCTGGTAGGTAATATTAAATTAGTAGATAATGATGGATTTTTAATATATTTTATTTACATAATCCCTAAAGATAATAAAATATGAGCTACTTTAATAAGTAAAATTGTCAAAAATCTAACGTAAAAAAAATTTTAAAAAATTGTATCTATTCATAAAAAAACAAACTGTCAACAAATGTTGCTCCGAATAACTCAATCTTCAAAGGTCCCTTGCACAATGCGCTTGCGCATGGTGTCTTTTAAATAATTCACAAAACAATACTGTATTGTCTTAGCAAGTGAAAGTCAGCAACCCTTCCGCGTTCAAGGTAGAACCAGGAAGAAACAAAACTGGAACAAAAAAGAGAAAGTTGCCCAAAGGTAAAGGATAAAAACCCTCATATTTTGTAAGATCCACCAATCACAGAGCTCCTAACCAACTTTCTAATTTCTGTCCCAAATTTTTGACATCTATTCTGGACCATTTGCACGGTAGCCTTTGAAACCGATTTATCGACGTGTTTTGACGCCAATATCAGTGTTTATTCAAAAAATCTCAATGACAGTGATAAAAATATACGTCCTGAAGAAAAATTACGTGACAAAAATGTGAAATAGCCAAAAATCGTGATACAACATCAGAATAAAACGTCGTAAAATCCAGCAAGAATGAGAGCAATTTTGCTGAAACTCTGATAAGTTCGGGGAAAATGTCGGAGGAGGAAGCACTCCAACGTCAGCATTGATCACATCTTTATCTGTGCAGAAATTCATGATACCTATTTGCCTCCAATAAAGCCGGTAAGTTTTTACTGCTAAAGTTTGTTCTACATAACCATAGAAATATACCAGTCACGTCCCTACACAAACTTCCCTGTCTTAGGTACTTTCTAAATACGCGAATGAACAGTATATAGGTCAACTATATACCCCTTAGCAGTGCCATTCCTTTTCGACCCAACCTTTCCAACAAGACTTATGGAGTATAGAGTTTTATGCCAACGGTACATTCTGGCACAGAGCCATAGTGAGATAGAAAGTAGCTCCCAAATACGGCTTCAGTATCTGCATGCGACGGGTGGGAGAGAGACGGCGACAGCTTTGATTGTTTGGCGTCGAGTCGTCAGTATCGAGCGGCCCGTTGTCATGGTAACAGACAATGGATTTTGGGTGCATAATATTTTAGGCTGCGTCGAGGGGAGATAGCGGGGAGCGGGTAGGGGGAAGCAGGCGACAGCCATCTTTAAAATTATATTTCCAGTTTGGAACTGGAAGGGTTCCTTCGAATTCGAATCCAGTACGTGTCCTTTCATGCGGCGGTACGATGCTCGGTACGATACGCAAATATGTATTCTGTGCCGCAAAATAAGATACATGGTTTGTCTCACTATAGTAGTTTTTTGAGAGCAGTTTGTACTAACTTAGGCTGAATATTAATTTTAAGTTTAGAGATTAGCTCCGCCTAGAAACATAAATATAATTATATAAATAATTAAATAACAACCTAAGTAATTAATCCTAAATTTAAAAATAAAGCTTTTGATTTTTTGCAAAACAGAATGTTGTAAATATTGAACATTATAATAATTAAATTTATTTACAACGAGAATCAAACAGTATAGAATCATAATAAAAAATCCAGAGACCATATTACACGAAATTAGCGAAAGCATTTTCAGCACCAAAACATCTTAAACATAACATTTTATTAGCAGCTTATAGCGGAAAATAATGTTAGTACGTTTTCCTCTTTCATAAGCCGTCGAGTTTGCGAAGTTAGGAAGAGTTTCATCTGGTATTTTGGCGTATACGCAATCAATAGGCAGCGGCCGTCTGCGGCCCGACATACCCTTCAATACATAGACGACTTACCTGGAGACTCCTCAGTATAGCCAAAAAAAACTATACCAACACCTACGATATTTCGTATAAAAGTATCCAATACAATAGTATCGCAAAACTTCATTATGCCTAAACCTAATATACCTATACCTAAAGATTTTTAAAATTAAATAGAATTAGAATTCTGTTGTTAAGAATTTCATTCAAACCGTCATTAACTGACACAAGTTATTATGACCTGAAATTATTTTTTCTATATTTCCAATCAGTTATTAAATAGAATGCCACTTTTTCCTAACCTGCCTTTATCTACTATTCGCGTAGTTTTTTAGTAGTTTGTTTTGTAAATGAGCTGAAATTGTTTCTATAAATTAAGCCTTCTAGTGGTTATTCATGCCCATATTAATTTGCTACAAATACTTACATTATCAATTAAGTAAAGCTCAGTTATTAGCTTTACTAAAAATATAGGTACGAGTTGAAGTATTTGGGCTCGGTTAGTTAGAAATCTCCGAATTGTATTGTCGACGATAAAGCCCGATATTAACGTGGAACCCAGTCTCGATTAAGTAATACGGTACTTGCTCCTCTTGCGAAGGAAAATCTTGTAAAAATTGTGTCGTCTTTTTCAAATTTTCATTCTTCTCTTTTATAAATAACGTTTGGGGATATTTTTAGCTGAGATTTTGTGTGTGTTTTTAAATAAAGTTTAAGATTTAGATTGATATAGGAATATGCATTTTACAGGTACTGTAAAAAAATTGAAGATATACAATGTTGTTTCCATAATTTCTACTCATACCTTATAATGTTTTTTTCTTTAAAATTCTTTTTATTGTTGATTCCTACTCCAAGTACATAGTCATACAATTTACTATCTATTTAGACAAAATAATGTTACTATTTTGAAGAAAAAAAAATTGTCAACATATTTTCTATTCACTAGGTGTAGCATGAAATATGAAAACTAGTCTACTTTTCTTGCCACCCGCTCTCTTTGAATCTTTGCCAGAAAAATATCAAGAAAATTGTCGACACTCAATTTCCGCTGAGAGCTCAATTTTTCTCAGTTAATTAACTCTTTTAGATATTATTTTTCAATTATGATGAACACTGATTAGATAAATTTTGTGTTGAAACAAAATTAGTCAATGCAGTGTCTAGAGGGTTAGACTTAGTAAGTACCTACCCTAAATTATTAGCTTAACATTAAATAAAAAGTGAGTCAGTATACAAATATTAAAAATCTAGCTGGTGCGCGCGACTTCGTCTGCGTGGAATAGTTATTACCATAAAAACGGTTCTAGTGAATTAACTTTAAAAGATAGACATATACTGTTGCGGACATTTTGTTAGATCATTTCAAGAGAAATAATTTTTTCATACACATTTTTTGATATTTTGAACCGTTTTTGCAGCGCACGCAACGGAAGCCCTCAAAGATGAATAATTTTCCCCGTTTTTCCACATTTTCTATGGTTTCTTCGCTCCCATTAAATGCAGCGTGATGTTTTATAGCCTTAAGCCTTCCTCGATACATGGTCTATTCAACACAAAAAGATTTTTTATTTCGCACTAGTAGTTCCTGAGATTAGCGCGTTCAAACAAACAAACTCTTCAGCTTTATAATATTAGTATAGATAAATATGTGGCAGTTTTTCAATACCAACCTTAAAATCACTCATCCTTTATTGGTTCCATCCATGTCATACCTGAAACAACAACAAAGTTGCAATTAATATTTCATTATTTTTGATATGAATAATTTATATGCATGAATATAACCTACATGTAAACAATATCAACTAACTTATAACAACAACGAAATCTTTCGGATTTATTTCATAAGCCTTCTTTATACGACTCAAAATTATAAAAAAATGTTTTACTATTAAAAATTTGAATGTAGGCATTTTTAATTGACGTTGAGATTAATATTTTAAGTGTTAAACAGAACACATAAGTTATATAATTCATACAACAAAGTTATAATTAGTATATGAAAAACAAAAAAAAAAATCTTATAAATAAGTAGGTGCTATGGGTACTTGAAAACATTTCATTCCTACCACGCCCTCTATCATAGCACTTGTATTTGTTTCACACAATTCGGATATCACATTTAGATATATCTCATAGAGATAGTCTGGTCGTAAAATAAAAGTGTTAGGACCTTGCTTGGGAAGGGTTAAGCTTTTATATGAAATGAACGAGAGAATGTTGGACTGTATCGATCCACTCTCAGAGCCGCGATTACAAAATATCAAAGTAAATATTGAAATGGGACGCTTTGATAAAAAGAGCGTTTCATAAACGATGGATAGATAAATGTATGCATGGAATTTTAGATGAAGCTTGCTGAAAAGGATGTGTATAGTATATCTATATATAGCTTTAGGTGTATTATAGTTTATCTGACAGAGCTGTTGTTTTCTAATGAAGTTTTCGAGACTAATTTTGCTAGCGCTGCTGTAACTAAATAGAAGGGTATTGATGATAGGTACTTTATACAAACAATAACATAGTGTTGCTTTATTGCAGTGATAAAGAAATGACGTTAATATTTAAAATGGTGATATTATAGATAGGTAAAAAAGTTAGCGAGACTATTGTGTCTGGAATATAAGGGTATAGTAGGCAAATAAAATAAATAATGTCTCTGTTGTCCTCAACATTTCTGAAAAGAAAACTTATCAATTTTCCAACGGACAATCAGAGTTTAGGATGGGAGTTCGGAAAATATTCGGCCATTATCGGCAATTTTCGGCTGTTTATCAGGGCGCTGCACAAAAATGTCTAGACGGGGACTGACGGGACTGACGGGCTCGCTTCTTTCCCCGGTCAAAGGCCCGGGCGAAAGGTCGCCGAGAATTGAATGAAAATATCTCTTTTCACACATTTCATGAGACAGAACTAAATTGATAACCGCCTAAATGACATTTTATTTCACCAAAAACGCTCAGTTTCGTGCAATTTTTCTTGTGAATTTTGTTGTTAATATTTCAGTTTTGGACAAAGAGTATTATAATCTACTTATTATTACTACTTGGAATAAAGGTTAATTTAGTTATGAAGTCGACTCAATATTTAAAAATATGTTAAGAATTATAAAAAAGGTAGTCTTACCTTTTTATTTTGATTAAATTTAAGTAAACCCTGTGTAGAAAATATGCAATACATAATGGTAGAATAAAGAGTTTGTTGCGTTTGCACACCCAGACTTGAAACACCTATATCTGAGATATTCTCATTCATACAAAAGCAGAATTCAATCGTAAAAATCGGGCACCTATTTACATCCACAAATCGATACCCGAAGCCTTCCGACCTGTCCATGGTTAATTTATTACCTAATTCGTTCATTCCGATCCAGTTCAGTTTTACGACTTTTTAATCTACAATTAATTCAGATTTTTCGAAACACTATAAAATTTAATCACGCAATTTAAATGGATAATTTTTCTCTTCACTTGCTCGGGAATATTTTCTGGACTTTTATGGCGGGTTAAGTAATTGAAAGAAAGAAAGAAAGAAAAACATTTATTGTAGCAAATAATAATGAAATAAGTACAAACCAGATATATAAAAATTTAAAAATAAACCTATACTTAAAACTACTTAAATAAAATATATATTTGCCACAATACAACCCCAACTCAGCATAATGCTGGCTGCATAGCAACCAGCGCTGGTCTTCCGTTGGGGTTGGTGATGACGTCGCGCACGCATACATGGAATTATTTTTATTTTTAAACAGAAACAACAAAGACATACCTAGACAAGTTAATAAATACCAATAACAAATACAAATAAGATGGACGATGAAAAACAATTCTATTTTCAACAAAAGAGTACGCAGTATCAACTATTTAATTTATATTACGGTTATATACATACAATATATATATATATATATATATACACACAGTTCAATTTAGATAGCGCTGGTGTCATTGACTAATGAAGCTTCCCTTTTCTGGTATTCCAAAATAAATGTTTATAAATGTACCTAATTGCTAGTTCAAGCAATTCTTAGATAGGTAGTAAGTAAAGTCAGTACTAGTTATTACTTACCTATTTTAAACGGATGGCGTCGGTGTTGCTGTACCGGAGTTTTGACCTCTGTCAACCTTAAGTCTACTTTATCTACAATATGATAAGACTAAAAGATTACTTCGAGATTCCATCCTCTTGACTTCGGCAGATAAAAGTATAGGTTGTGCAATAAATTCGGGCTGAAGTACACTAAATACACAAGTTTATAAGACGTGTGACCTGCAAAGGTTACTTACGAGAAGCGTGTATTATTTTTTCATAATTTTAGTATACAAAAATATGAGTAATTTTTACATAATTTTGTTAAAATTAGACGTGGTTGGTATTTTCGAGTTGCTAAAAAAGATGAATTAGATAATGTCGTGAAATATTTTGGTGATTAAATAAATTATTTTTTTAAACATTCACTTATAAATTAAATTATACGTAAAACTAATAATTTCCGCTGTTTGTGTCTGAATTTTTGAAACTCTTGCCTCTAGAGTTCGCCACTTATATTCACATAAAATGACTTCCTCTTAGAGTACTGACAAAGCTGCGTCTATGTACCTAAATACGATACGAAAAATCCATGTAGATAAGTAATTTTATTCAGAGTGGGGTCGTACAGAGCCCAGCTTGGAAATATGTTCCGGATAAAACGATCCTTTCGAATCAGTTCCCCACACCTGATGCCCCGTGATTTTGGATAAATTTCAGGGGGTCGGCGGAGATTTTTAATTCTACTGGATTAGGATGATTTAGAAAAAGCCACGACGGAGAAGTTGTATTAAATTTTGCGGTCGAGGGTGGGTGTTAGTAGGTATGTACTGCTGAGATGGTTATGCTACGCCCAATGAGTAGGTAGGTACACAAATAAATTTCATTTTTTATTTGATCATGATTTATTTTCTAATCAATTAACAAAATAAAAATTTAACAATAATATTTTTAATCTAATATGTATATCAAATAAATGTTGGCGCAGATATAACTTGAAAAATAAAATTGTACTTAAATTAAGTAATACACATCATGTTTTCGTATATCATTGTATATCGACAAAAAGTTATCGTTCCTTTAGATAAGATATTGATTAAAAAAAACTTAGAAGAAATAAGCCATATAATATAATATAAACCCTATATATACACATAACAATTCCTATTCTTTTACTTCCAAGGCCATGACCATAGAATCCGCATATTCACAAAAGAAAACATTTCCGTCCTAATTTTAATCGAGTTCGCCGCAAACAAAGCGAGCTCAGAGCACTTATTCCTCCCAACAATAAAAACAACTCTTTCATCAACAAAATTGGCACCTGTTTTTCATCACACAATTATATTAGGAGTAACTTTTGGCTCCGAATAAGGGTCGAATTTGTCGAGCCATGAAACAACAGTCGCTGTATAATTATGTTAATTACAAATATAAAGTTGTACCACACTTGGCAGGGTCCTAACCCTTAAGTTTGCCTGGTTTTTGGCAGCACTGTAGCAGTTTATGCTCGCTTTGTGTACCTGCTTATAATATTTGCTACGTAGATGTTTTGTAAGGTTGCCTTTGTCTACAAATAAGCAGCCGCAGCCTTATTAGGTGGTTGAAATTAAATAAAAAGAGAAAGTATGAGGGTAAGAATAACACAAATAAATATAATTCATACCTATTTATATAAATTATACGAACAATTATGTAACATGAATCTTATATGTATCAATCTTAAAATCTATCTATGTTACTACCAATGCAGCAGGTTCTTTGGGTTTGTGTGTCAAAATTGTGATGTCTTTGTTGTTCAGATATTATTTACCGTAAAGGTTTGAAGTTTTCAAGGTAAATAGTTTTATAAATAAAAATAGCAAAATAGTGTCAAAATTTTATCGTTTTTGTCTTATTATTTTTATTAAATACTAACCCTACTTAGAACATTTTTATGAAGCGTGTAACTCAAGGTTAGTACTTCTGTAATTTTATTCACTAGACCTTCATAGTGCCTTCTTTGTGTAAGTTCATAAGTCAATAAATTTAGCACATACTGTTATTTTGGTCAAAACATCCTACACTTAACTTCAATTTTAATGCAATTGTCTTGTACTGTGTGGGTACATTATACACCAAAATTCCTGTCATATTTACAACCTCACCCAAAATATTCTCCACTTAAAAAACAGTGACATTCTATGACAGCAAAATTAAATTCTTACATTAAAATGCAGTGTACCTAAATAAAATTATAAAAATCCAAGAAAGCGGTTGAAAAATTCCAATTTTGTTTCAGCGTTGAAAAATTTACGCGACGTTCCTTTCTCGACATGTCTCCAGACAGTCAAATTATTTAAAACTTTATACTTTATCATGACAGCGTGTTTTGAAATTCCCAAACCCTTGTATTGCACGTTCATAAACTACTAGCTTCTAACCAATGGTTAGGCCGCAGTTATTTTGGTAAAAAAAATCTTACATAACAAGCAGTGGATATGACGTCTTTCTATTAATGTAAATCTGAAAGATTAACTCTCACTTAAAACATGATTCCATTACAGCATGAAAAAAAATGCAACAAACCAACAAACTTTCTGCCGCTTTTATTTATGTGTATGTACGAGTATAATATTATGATATAAAGAAGTCGCAGCATGATTTTTATGAATTCTTGTTACTTTATGAAATGTTTGGCATAGCTTGCGTCTACTTTTAAGTGTAAATAGTACCTATTTGTTGTAGAACGTGTGTCAGTAGCTGTGGACTGTCTCATTCAAAATATACACGGAGCGAGGCGAATGTGAATCGAGGTAGCGTTCGCATACAAAAAAATAGAGAAAATGTTAGTCATAGTTTTTATTGTTTAAATTAGAGTTAGATAATGTTGCTTTGTAGTACTTTAAAATAATTTAGAAAACAAAAACAATTAAGTATTATAACAAAAAATATGAGGTGATCTACCAAACCCTAAATAATAAGTCAAATATAGACAACTTCTGTCATGCATCTTCATTAATTAGTAGTATAATAATTCATAAATAATTTGCTACTTTTATCAAAAATCAACAGCAACACGATACTTATTCCAAAAAACCAAACAAATCGTAGCTGCAACTTAGTAGACTACTAAAAAATATAGTCAAATATGTACATTTAAAATGCCACAACCGCCTTGTATACAAATCACCCTTCGCATTTACTAAAACAAACTTCAATGTACCAAAACAGCGCAATGAATATCAAATTAAATGTCACATGTTTGCCGACACCCTTTGAAAGGCTGGCGCTGTTTGCTTAGCGCATGGCTTCCGACGAAATTGGCTGCCGTTGCAACTATAGAACGGAGTACATGTATGTCTAGTTAGTTATATTAGTATAAAGATATCAGATTAAAGCAAATATATTTATTAAAAAAACAAAGTTTTGGAATGAATGTATTTAGCCGTAAAGTTAAAAATATTAACCGTTTCTGATGTTAATTTTGTAGGTATAGCTATTGTTCTATTAGCATCTTCACACCTTGACTAAGTTTTATATAGTTTATTTATTCAGATAATATCTATAAAAATACATATACAAGAAATTTAATTTCCAAAAAAACATTTATACTATATTTGCAAAGCGTGCAAATTTTTTGCTACGAATTGTGCTACGCGCTACGCCGTAGCATCCCTATACAATGACATTTCGTATAAATATTTTCTTTTTTAGTCTTAGTATATATTGTCCCATTAAAAAACATGTCAAAAGTATAAAAATATGCTACATGGCTTGTCTATAAATTACATTGGTTGTCACATAAATCAGCGCGATGGCAGACGTAGCCCTAGTCGAGGAAGATTCATGGTTTCGTGCAGCGAGCCACGTATGGCGTGCATAACCTGTATCAAGCCGTTTATATCCACAATCTATCGATTTTATATTCATAGTGATATTTATTGCTATTGCTTAGTTTCGTTGCCAACGCTACTTTTAAACCCGAGCGATGGATAGCTGAGATAACAACTATCAACACAAATTGTACCCCTTGTTTCATCCGACAAATTGGTTACATTTCCACGCGAAATTTTAACACGATAGCATTGTGAACACACCCTATAGCCGCCATTGTGGGACCTTCACTGAAGTGCAAAATACGAATTCACTTAAAACAAACGACGAGCGTGCTGCTGCTTACGAAGGGCGTGATTGCTCCATCAAATCAAAACAAAATCGTGTGTTTTCTGACGTTTTATCAAATCCTCTCTCATCATATTTTAACGCTTTACCACACATCTGTTTGCAGGTAATTTTAGCGTGATATGTAACAATATAAAAATCAACACCAGTTAATTAAAAAATCAACGCATGAAATTTTTGAAGGCGAATAACAAACACCATTACGTATGTACCCTCCGTAGGTATTTATACCTATATGACGTGGGTGAAGGGAGGTATCTACTCACGTTATTCGATTGATTTATGAATTCCATCGTATATGCTTTTTATCAAAGATCAACGTTCAAGTTTAAATATCTACGCATATAGAATTTGATTACCGCACACACTAGTTCCCCGAGCGGTCAAAGTCAGCGGTATCGATGGCGTCTAACATCTCACTCTTTAAATAGAAATTAAACTTTATAGCTCATAAAATAAGGAGTGATTTACAACCAGATGTTAAGGGTCGATAAGTTTTTTTGTTAAGTGGTTAGTGGCACGGGTTGATGACAACGCGACCACAAGAATCGCTGAGGAATCGCTACAAGTTTTATTGATCGTAATTGTTGTCATAAAATGGTAACAAAAGTGTGTTTTTACGTTCAGCACAAGAGGTGTGTTTATCATACTGTATTTACAATGATCGCCGTGGGAAACCTGTTAATGGCTTTTTAATTGTTTTAGTCAGTTTTTAGGTGGCATCTAAATGAAAACTAATTTGTAATCAATTTTCCTTAGTCACAATAGTAAAGTCGTTATTTTTGCAAGTATTATACGGTAGATCTGGCATTTATGAGTCATTTTAATAAAATAGGTATTTCTATAGTTACAAAACAGCCATAAACACGAGAAAATCTGATTACATTGCCCTGCAAAATTATGCCGTTGCGATACCTATATGCAAAGTATTTTAATTTAACATGCCGACGAGGTAGATGAAATAATACGCAGAACGGATGAAAGCGAATATATTAAAATACTTAATTAGGGTTCCGCGAAACAGGATTTCGAGACGTCCCATCTGTTCGGGGGATTTTATCAACCGCTTCTTCGGAAGAACCACGGTACGAATAATATCATTCTAATTAAAATTCAAATATTGTGTTCTGTTTCCTCGGGATTTGGAGGTACTATCGGTAAATTATTAATGAATTCGATACGAGCGTGACTCTCAACCGTAATGGACACCTACGCGTCCCGGGTGGTGACTACATGAGCATTGTTTGTTTTAATAACACATGGTAAGGGATACTGTTCGATTAGTAGGCGTAGTTGAACGTCCGTCCACACTGCTCGGGCGCCGACTGACTCACACACAACGGCCGATTGTTCGACATTAAACGTCGATGGATTCTGTAACTCACACATTTTACGAGCGACTTAATAAAATATGAGGCATTGCGTAATTCGAACTCGGCTTGCCTTTTGCGAATGTCAGTGCAAATATCAGGCCGAGGCGCGGTCGCATCGAAAATAACGCATAGGACCGGCTCCGACGAAGCGTTAACCGCTACCGTCATTTCTGAACGACACTAAACATAAATATTTTCGGTCGTTAATACGCTTAGTTCCGAACAAATCTTGGCACTTTTTACACTATAAACAATTCCCGAAGATCGTTAAGAAGAAAGATGAGCTCTAACGGCTCGGTTTATGGCCAGTAAAGTCGCGGGCACGTGTCGAGAGTTGTGCGACACTTGCTCTTTCATACGCCGAGATTGAAACCCGCCCTAGTCGCTAATCTATACAGCACAGTAGCGCTGATCCCTCATATAAATTTTCCCTACAACAGGTGGCCGGCGGAAATCACAACACAGCAGTTTCATAATTTTTAAATATTTAGAACCAAACTGCTAATAACAATAAATATCTGCCAACATTTCTTAATTCACCCACATAACGGTCTCGGTTTGTCGAATTAAAACTCTATAACTTTAAAATAACTCATTGAATGCGTTGTTATCGTTCAAAGTTTCGAATTAACAGATCCTAATGGGGGTTAAGAACCTCTCTGCATTTAGAAGGCGACGACTTAATGCATCCTATCGGTGCTTTTGTGTCATCGAACTTTCACTCGCAGCATTCCCGTGAACAAATACAAAACAAGTGAAAACTACACATTTGTAGCAAATAGAATTTAAAACAAAAGGCGACACAGCAGTCTCATGCATCGGACAAATAAGAAATAACCGAGCTTTTATGTCGAGGACGCGTCCCAATTCCCGTTTTGTTTCCGAAGTTTTCCCATTTATTCGAGCAATCGAGTCTTCCCAATATACTGGTATATTTATAGGTATATCTGCGTGCATAGTGGAGAGTGTAGCCGGAGCCGACGCAGGTAGGCAGTCAGATAACTCGCTTTATAAATAGGTAAAGAGCGTAAATAGCAGCGGTTGTATCGGCTTCGAACCGCTACCAATCGATACGAGACGCTCTCGATCCATTACGACTCAAATCCTACTCAATCCCGCACAAACTTCGACTCAATTCCCTTTGCAATAGAAAAGATATTTGCTTGTAAAAGTGCTGAGACTGTTTGCGTTGCTTCTACAAATGTAAAGACGGAAGCGTAGATACTCGTGTGGTTATGTGTGTATGGGTAGTTAAAAGTTAAATACCAAACATGTATCTGATGTTGTTGGATCTTTTCTTAATCAAACTAATGGAAATGGCTAAGTTTAGGGTCCGTAATGTAATTTCCTCGGATACGGTGTACCGATACAGGTGGGTGATTCGTTAATATTGAGAGTGATTAATTGAAGATTGGGAAGTTGTTTTTGTAGAATATTTTATAAAGCAATGAACCAAATTAGATGTTGATACGTTGGGCGCACGGCTGAGTATTAACAGAACGGTTATTGGCTTAAAATAACCGTCGGAGATGTGAGGATTTGAGGAAGCCCATCGTTTCGTTGGAACGTTGAATACGTAATATATGAAAATCACGGGCGCGTTTGTAAGCGAGATGGTTAAAGCTCATAACATTGCCAAGAGATCGCTTCGGTAAAATTAAACCGTGAATTTTGACTGACAAAAATCTCCCACAAAATAAGTCATGCTCTTTAATGTAACGAGTTTTATAGCTGTAATTTATGATTACCAGCACACGTTATTATTGATAGAGCGATAAAAATATCAAACTGTCAATCAAATGCGTCATAAAACCCAGTATCTAATTTCAATTCTTCAATAAATGCAATAAAATAACATATGATATTAATAAAAGGCAAGTTAATTAACTTGGATGAATATTGTTGGAGATGTAGGTAGGTAGGTACTTAATTAGATACCTCAAAAGACATTTTGGTATTCGCAAAGAAAATCGGAAGCAATGGACAAAGTTTTAAGGCAGCGGGTCTTCTTGAATAAAATCTTTAAACTTTTTCGTTGATAACGCACCTTTTTGGTACAAAACTTGTATTACTTCGCCAGCCTTCTTGGAGCACTCTGGGGAGATCTGAACCCTACTGAGAGAAATTGAATGCAAACTTTTTTAGACTTGGGAATATTGTGGTTTCCATCCCATTCCATAACCAGGCTACGATATGAAATATTTTCAAGAGTTATAATCGATTTTATAGCTAATTTCCATGCGTCGTTACCCAGTGATTGAAAATACGCTTTTACGACCGACTCAAAGGTTCACCAAAAGCGCTGTCCTTAAAAAATAGTTTTTATTACTTTCTAAACCACCAACAATAATTTGAAAAAATGAACCAGTCATAACAAATTCTTTGGTATTAACTAACTCCACCTAATTTTATATTTTTACGACTTTCAATAAATGTTCCACTAATAATTATTAATTCCGATCAGGCAGAGCCGGCTCAGTGTGTCGTTTAAAAATGTGCACAAGAATTACAATACTTTTACAGCGAGGCTTTATATTTTATAACATTTTTATGACTTTTCAATTGCCCTCGACGGACAATCTGATGTTTAAGGATTCTAGGGAAATATGTGTGCCAATACTCTTAAAACATTAAAGATGCAAATTGTGTGGTTAATTTGAGTGTGGATATTTATAATTTTTGTAACTTTACTATTGGCACGCAGTTTGCATCCTGCTAGTTAAGATGCTTATTTGTAGTTTATAGTAACAGTTGTTGAATAAAGATCAAAGTCATAATAAGAACACAAAATAGAACTTTTCCGCTTAGTAGGTACTTGTATTTTAAAAAAATATAGTAATCAACAACATACTACATACATCAAGCCTACTACTCTCTTGAAAGTTTTTTAAAAGACGAAGGCTTCTCAGCTTTACCTGTTAGTTTGTAAGGTTACTTTAAGTAATTATATATTTATGTTGTATAAATAATATTACACTTGATTTATATAATTATGTACTGAATTGACTATCTAAGTGTACTTTTATGTACCTATTTTGATGAATAAATGAAATGAAATGAAACATTTCTGAATCTTATGACATCAAATACATAATATTATGAAGTAAGACAACATCTTTGTTTCCTATTTATTTTTACTTAGCGTAAATTGTCAATGATTAAATGTATTCTTTATGTTCAAAATTACCATTGAGACGACGGAAGATCGAGAGATTTCGCCAAAATTAAATCGTCAAAAGCATCTGTGCCGATGGAATTATTTAAATTAATCCTGACTGGAATCCGCCCGATTCCTGAGTATCTTCAGCCATTTTTAATTTAGCTTGTAATCAATACTTTAACGTTATTTATGCGAGGGTTAAGGAAAACTTTGCGTTTGTTGTAAATCCCCATCAAAAATGTCTCTATCCGTGAGAGGCTTGTCACTAATTTAAATAATCTGTTGATTAGTTTCACGTGTCAACGTGGATTTGCTCGTTGTTTATTAATCTCTAAGCGTTTCTCAACGTTTTTCTACTGAGCCAGGTTTTCTTAAAATATTTAACCAATACACGCAATCAGTGCCGGCTCATCACTTATGAAAAATCGTTTCTCTACAGAGTCCTCTATAAAAAGCTCATTCTAAATTAAAATTAAGGTCTAGCGATGCGAGAGAAAAGGATCTTATGATTTCATCCCAGACGCTGCGCTAAAACTCTCCCTACACTTTTATGATAAGGTTTATTTTTCCTCCAAAATGTTTGTTTATAAGTCCTACTAAACAGAGCTCCTTGTCAAAATAACTGGTTGTTTTTCAAGATCCATTTGTGCGGTGCGCCACACTAGCTTTGAATTATAGCTGTTAAAAAGAACAACAAAACATGTCGATATTTTAGTCGTGTTAGATAAAGTGTTAATGGTAGAATAAAGCAGGCGGTATTACGGTTTTATGTACATTTATGATAAAAATAGTCGGCAACAGACGTTGCACATTGAACTCTTGTAAATTGATCATAAAACGAGCGGTCGGAATAAAAATAATTAGAGTCCAATGGGATTCAAATGAATAAACATTGTTTTTTAAGATGTCATTAGCACAACCGATCCGGTTTAGATAAAGTTCATGGCCGATAGATTATAAGCGTGATAGTTAAAAGAGAAATCGATACTTGATACCTATTTATAGGTTTCGGGTCGCCCTACAGCACGGCTGCAAACACATAACTATAATAGAATAGTGCGTACGTATAGTTCACTTCCATCGGGGAGTCCATTAACTTGAAGCGTTATTGAGGCCGTATCTCGAGCCCCGACCACTCAGATAGCCCCGCGTTCCATTAAAAGAAACCATAAAATTACATTATTATGTGTTAATAATTTCAAGAGAAAGAACGCCCTTCCAAGTTTCCCTTGAGTCAAATTAAAAATTCGTATTCATTATGTCCCGTGGAGGTAAATATGTCACGTGTATTATCATGGATTTATTTGGGACCGAGAGAGCTAAATTGAGTTTGCCTTATCGAGTGAAAACACTACTTTATCAGTAGCTTAATTCTGAGTTGGCGTGCAGAGGTCATTTCGCAATCCAGCATTAAGCAACTAAAAACCGTTTTCACGGATTTCGCTGATAACGATTTTTTTAATACCATCATAAGTTGAGATAAGAGTCTTAATTTGCAATTATCTTAATATTTGTTTTTAAATGGAATAAGTGCTCGAAAGCTTCTTCATCAAGGTTGGTCTGTGGTAACTATTAATGAAATTTCAAGTATATGCGTTTGAATCACCATAATTATATTTATAAGTAATCTTGAGGTTATAAAGATGGAATATTATGGATGCGGAAGGCAGGCGAATTTATATTTAGCTGGGGTTAGTATACGAAGTTGTTGCGTGGTCGTGTAGGGAGTCGAGAGGCGGTGTTGTCGGTGTTGTCTCGTAAACTGGGTATCTAACTGGCGGCGCATTATCAGACCAGTTCCCGGCACACGGCTCACACGGAGGTAGGTATTTCAACAGATTAAGATTACATTTGACACGTTATCAACGTAGAAGTAAGTGCAAATCCGAGCCTGCTTAAATTCCATGACTATATAATATAAACCATCAGACAGACTCGAATATTTCATTCCTTATAACGAGGGATATAAGCAAATTTCCCATCTGTATCAAAGAAACCCGGTGCCATTAAATGCATTTCCCTATCGGTTTATTTTAATTCAGGCAGTTTTTACGCTTAAATTATAAAATTAAGTCCCTAAATAAGCAATTTTGAGGCAGAACGGGGACTCCAATTGGCTTTTTAATTTTCATTTCTGCTAAAACAGCTTCCTGAATTCGCAGAATTGGTAATCTGATTAGGATCTGATTTCTGCCAAATATTTTGTGTATTCCAGTATTATTCAGTGGGTGGGTATAATGATAATACATAATTACTAGTTACATACCTATTTTATGTTTTCAGTATTTCAATGCAAACCATTTACATTATACATTCTTAGATAAATAGGTGTCGGGTATCATCACAGTTCTTCTTTCCTACTTCCCACTCGTCAGTTCCTCATTCCTAAGTTATTTCACAGCATACAAACACAATGTTTACCACCTTTTATCCCTTGAAAGGCCATCTGAAGTTCAAAATAGAGCGCGACGTAGATGTTCCCCCGCACAATAGCTAGCATTGTTTGCTTGCCGTTACCTTACTGCACTTGCAGGACATAAAAATGGCAGGTTAGGTTAATTTATCTTATAAACACATTTCATATATCTAAGTACTTTTTATATTTTTTTAGTAAGTAATGCATAGATTTGTCTATTAGATCCTATTTACTTACGGTGTATAAGTCGTTATTCTATTTTATCTCAGTTGAATTATACTACATAATTATGTGGAGTTTTCTCACTAAGAGTTTAATATGCTACAAAATTATTATAAAGGTATACTATGATATAATCTTACCTAAAAATATTTGTAAGAATGTTAAAACAATTATGACAAGATATCATAGTATTGCATAATGGATAATTTTTTATTTATTTTGTAATGTTTATGATTTCAATTAATATTTATTTCTTTCTTCTTATTGGAATTTTTTACTTGGTCTTATTTTGCTAAGAAAAAGTCCTAACAAGTAAGAAATAAAGTAGGTATCTAATATACAACGAAAAATGAGTCATAATAGAAGTTTCATAATTGTCGCAATTATATAAATCGTACCTATCTAAATTTAGTCGTATTCGTATCTTTTCATATTAGAACACATTTAAAAATGACCGCCATCGTTGACATTGTACTGCGTCCTGACGTGCCATTCAACTTGGCCTAAACAACACGTAAATGTGAAAGTATACGGGACAACGATTTCCCCCAGAGACGAAACGAAAGCTTATGGCTTTGTTGCTCCAAAGGGTTGGTTTAAAACGTCTGGGGCTACTGTATTGAATGCTATAGCTACGATAGAGGAAATAGTGTGCGATAGGCTTAAAACATTTTTTTTTATCTTTTAAAATGGGTTGAGAAGATTGTGAACAGGTAGAAAATTGATATTTTGACTGCGATGCGCTTCTTTTAACCTTGTTTGGAGAAAAAGATTGTTATTTTCTGATAGCATCACATAGTTTTGGTAGCTATACTACCGATATAAAACTGTTGATAATATATGCAATGAAATATAAACATAGGATGTCATCGGAATCAATATTGGTTATATTTTTTTTACTATATAATGTTTTTTTAATACAATAACAACAGTTTGTATATACACATACACATATATACATACATTCTATTATATCCTGGCTGGCCTTTTTCTGACTCAACGTATCAGCATTGCCATCCAGCGTGGTAATGCGGCCAGTATGCTGGGCACGCTGCCCTCTGGTAGTGGGCTGGAGCACTTAGATTATAAAATAAGATAAGTAAAGATAAGATAAGATATTTCTTTAATGCACACCAAAAAATTACATAATGAAAGAAATTTAAAAACTAATCTAATGTACATTGGGATTATCTTTAGGCTTTTCTAAAGATTTTCTAAGTGCTCCTTTTTTGTAGTAGTTAGTAGTAGTATGTTTAGTTTTTTTCCTTGTTTTTATATTTTATTATTGTAAATAAAATTATTATATCCGACTAACATAATATTAAATAATTTTCTACAACACAACTTTGCAAGTTTCCAACCAAATCCTTATATTCGCTCAGAACTTCGTTGTCTTGTGCAAACCTTTTCAACCCGACCTTTGATCTCGCCGCAAGCCGACCGCACCCTTAAAGGTCACGCTGAGAAAATTTCGCTCACATTGCGGTACTATTATAATAGAATTTGCGCCACTAAATATACCTACACTTAGAGTTAAATGTAGTCAGGCCGAGGTAATAGCTCTCTCTTTAGACTAGATTAGGGCTTAGACTGCCACCAAACTTTTAAAGTAATTCTATAGATCAGAAAATAATGTATAATAGGTACCTCTATGTGTACCTATAAAACAACTGAAATATTCTACTTTATTATGCCACACAGTTATTAATCGAATAAATCCTTCAACACGTCAAAGACTTATAAACACTAACGTTCATAATTCAATCGTAGCCGAGGAAATTAATTGACAGTTTTCCAATAAACAAAATTTAATAATAGCCTCAAGTGTTATCTAATGCGACAGAGACCATTTATACGAAATTGATTCGCATCCTAGAACAATATCAATTTTATTTATTACCACAGATAGTGTTGGTACTACAACACGGTTATTTGAAGCCACTCGTAGGCTGTTATGACATAAACGTGTAATTTTTATCACCACATGTTATGGTTCAGAATAGCCATAAGGACTGTTTCAACTAGCAATTTTATTACTGAAATGTTTCTATTGATTTTGATGTGATGTTAACTATTTATCTTGCAATTTGATAGTGTGACTCAATGCAGTGACGCCAAAAATATTATACTTCGTTAAAAATTTTAAAGATCGTAAAATTCAGTCAAACGCATGGCTTTATAAATAACCGACTCTTCTATTCTTAGTTAATTTTATGTCTTTTAATCTAGAATATCAAATGGCTATTCAGTATTAGGCTAGGTTAGTTTTATAACACACAATGTGGGGCGCGTAGCGATTTTATAGTCGACGTTGAATGCAAATGGATGCGTGCAAATTCATTCACCTCTACGTTTTATGTTTCGTATCAATGAAAATCTACTTTGGTATTGGCAACTTTTCTCTACGTAGGCGTAGGATTGAAGATCTTCGATCAACATTCAATAAACATCGTTCGAGACCATGTTTCCCAACAAAGAAAACTTTACAACTGTCAACAAGCTATCTATTTTTCGGCACCATAAAACTGCAGTATCATGCAAAAAACACCCGAGAAATTGGCAACGCGGCTGATGTACGATCTTTCAGACAGAATAATACAAACAATGTCACCACAACTACTGAGTCGTACAATATTTGACAGCAACGGGTGGCACAGAAACTGCTGTCTCATTAGTGGGAGTCCTGCATCGTTGTGGTAAGTTACTGCCAGCCGAGAGCAGTAAAGTACGACACTTGATTGGCAAACATTGCCCACTGCGAATAGTAACTTACCTCACGAGGGTGGTATCGATTCAAGGGATAGAATTCGATAGTGCCTTCCCACTAATGGTACGGTAGCTGGTCCGAGAATCGCTTTATAAAAACGATGTCTCGGCAATTCCGTCTCTTTTTAGACGCTTCGAAGCATTCTGGGGGAAAACGTTCCGGTTTCCTCATTCCACGTTTTAGATGCTCAATTGTTTCCTGTCTGTGGGCGATGCTAATTTTTTATGGTGTGATTATGCTATACGCTTTATGATTGTGTGATTTATAAAGCGATTGTTCGAAATTAATCGTCTGCGTTTCGTGCGATGAATTAGAGAAATACAATGGCTGTTTTAAATTTTGTGGATAAGATATGGGTGACAATTTGTTTTTATGGCGAACAAATAATAACTCTAATTTTCATTCACAGTCACAAGCTAAACGAAACAATGCCGAAAAAGACGTGCCTCGAATAAAATTCTCGTTTTATCTGCCCAAAGAATATCCATATCAGAACAAAAACGTTATCAATATTTGATTGTACGAAGCATGTACCCCAATGTTTTACGTCCGAAACGGGCCCGGAGAAAGTTTGTTACGGAATAAAAAATACAAAAAGGCTGCTTAAGAATTTTCAGTGACAAAATAAATGCATAGAAAAATTCTTTCTTGTTATAGGAAAGGCGGAGAGGGCTCCGAGCACACACGTCGCGTCTACCTACATATTTTATTGACCCTGGCTGCGACACACGGGAAGCAACGGCGAGACATGACTGGAGATAAATCGTGTTGACAAAATGTAACCCAGCTGGTATGGTATAAAAAAAACAACATTTCAGTAAACTTAGCTTTTATCCAAATATTTGGAAATTTTAGCTAAAAAAAATAGGTTTGGACGCATGTACTCAGTGAAAAAAGAAAATAATTATAATTATAAAAATAAGATAAAACAGTTAGGTGTAGTTTAATTTCATTTGAAAATACGCTCGTATACGTAGATATCATATGTATTTAACAAAACACGTATGTAAGTTTTAACTATAAAGGATTTATTTATTTTAAAAAAATGTTAGTTGTGTGAGATCATATGTGTTCATATAATCTATTTACTTTTATTTGACCTTATATAACAATAACTACCTACTGTCTCTTACATCTAATTCACCAATCTTTAAACACATCTCCACACCGCCACCCCGTGTGCACCCGTCTCCGTACTTTATAGCATATCAGTTGGTGCGGTATTCCCAAACTGCACTTCAGAGCTCCCGGCCGCCATGTATAATACACCATCTCTATGTATATCTCGTGGAACTTCATAATACTCAAGGCTCTCCTTGGAATACTAGATAGGTATCATTTGTTTTTTATAAAAATAGCACCACTCTCAGTATCCTTTCGGACGTGTGTATTTCAATTAGTAATTATGTGTTTTTTTATATATTAGTAAGTACTAGATTATGACATTATTCATATACCTATTTATAATTGACATAATTATATACTATTTATTATATCCGTCTGGCGTAGTTGTAGTTGCGCATACGGACGAAGCTAAAAATGCTTGGCGCCTGGCCTGTCCAAACACCGATTTTCCTACAACACCTCGTTCCCAGAGACTGTGGGATCGGCCGATCAGCGAACTAGCACGGACATCACTTCTCGATACGTGTACTAGTTTCGCGGATCGCGCCCGCATCCTTGCGGTCAGTGTGTGGGAATCCGGTCTTTGGCTGCAGGCCATGCCCTCTTTTAATACAGGTAACCTTTTAGATCCGACAGCTTTTCGACTCGCGGTTAGCCTGAGCTTGGGTGCGAGGAGCTGTGAACCGCATCGCTGCCAGTGTGGTACTGATGTCGACCAGCTCGGGCACCACGGCCTCTCATGTTCGAGGAGTGCTGGTAGAATTAGCCGCCACGCTAGTCTGAATGACATCATTCGACGGGCTTTTTCCACTGCCAATGTTGCAGCTATGCTCGAACCGAGCGGCCTAGCACGTGAAGATGGAAAAAGACATGACGGTATGACTCTTGTGCCATGGAAGTTGGGTCGGCCCCTTGTGTGGGACGCAACTTGCGTCGACACATTGGCGCCGTCTCATCTGTCTATGACACGGTGTCGGGCTGGAGCGGCGGCTATTATTGCCGAGCATCACAAGAGACGCAAATATGCTAACCTCGGCCGAGGTTACATCTTTGAGCCTTTTGGAGTCGAGACTTGGGGGCCGTGGGGTCCGGGAGCCCATACTATTTTCCAAAACCTCTCGGAGCGCTTGGTTGACGCGACGCGTGACCAAAATGCTGGCCTTTTTCTGGCTCAACGTATCAGCATTGCCATCCAGCGTGGTAATGCGGCCAGCATGCTGGGTACGCTGCCCTCTGGTAGTGGGCTGGAGCACTTAGATTATCTTTAGGCTTTTCTAAAGATTTTCTAAGTGCCCCTTTTTGTAGTAGTTAGAAGTAGTATGTTTAGTTTTCCTTCACTTGTTTTTATAAAAACTACTTAAATGTTATAAATTCAATTTGACGAGATATTGTAATTTGTGTAGCATATTTTATGATATTATTACTCATACCTATGTTATTATATACTAATTCAATAGATGCTGTAATTAGTAGTAGATACATACTGTTGTGTTAATATTTTAGCCTATGCCAATTCCATGCCAAGTTACGAAAACAATGACACTTATTAAATTTAACGTTTTATCTATTCAATATTTGTTTGTTAAATTTATTAAATTTTGTACGTACTGTTCACTTATTATACTATTTTTAATTTCCTCATAAAGATGTCTAAGACTAATTTAAAGTCTATGGTCTATGTATATTGAAAGGTGAGTTTGTTTGTTAAAGGGTTTCTTTTAAAAATACTTTTGCGTATATGTATGTAGATTCATGTAACAAAAGATTATTTACCCTTCGGGCAACTGTTAAATAAGATGTTTCTTAGAAAATATGGAAGATTCATCAGCTCCGAAAATAACTTACAAAGTAAAAATACGAGTATAAATGATTAAGAATTGTTTGCATAAAATGTCTTATATTAGAATTAAATTTATTCTCATTCAAAAATGTGATAAACCTCTATAGTTAGGTATATTTAATTGTCATTCATTTAAGATGAATCTAACTTACCACATTTTTAATAGATAGTTATTCAATTTTGTTAGTCAAAATCTCACCAAATAGTGATAAAATTTGAATCCTATTCTAATCGGTCATAGATTACTACTCAAGATACAACCAACAAATTTCGCAAAGTAAACCCAGAGTCCAATATGAGTCTTGTAGAGTTTTGTTCCATAACCCAACTCGTATTCGGAACACGTATCGTATGTTTTAGGAACATCGTGCCCTATTTACTGCATGTACGTTGGTAAAAGTGTAGGCATTTGATACTATATGGGTAGGCATTTTGAATCAACACAGACTGTCACTTTGAAAATGTTTAGAACGTTGAAATGTGTTTTTCTTTGTGTGTTGGTTCAGTTAATGAACGATTGAAATTGAGATAAAAGTGTTTCGGATAGAATTGGTCATGCTGAAATATCCTAGCTTATATAAATCATGTAATCAATAACTAAAATAAATCAATCTTAATATTAATACCTAATACAATTGGTTTTGTTTTACGAACTGAAATTTGAATGAATCAAAAGGCTTAGTAAATCTTAAAAATTCTACTTCAAAGCTATGTGATGATTTCATTTTCTTCTAATTATGATTTTATATCCATGTAATATAATTAATGAAATTAGGCACTTAATTAACTTCTTTTGTTTTCAAATCAACGCAAATTTTAATAAGATTTACAATTGCATACTAAATTAGGTACATACTAACCGGAGCAATAAACTTAAACTTAACTTGTTCCAAGAATTACTCATATGGTTAACAAAGGAATAAAAAATATTTTAAGTAGGCAGTGGTACTTAACCTCCTATCAGCAGATTTGTGAAAATTAAAAATTATGTCGGTTTTTAATTATCTCGAATGTATGAGAGATATAAATCAGTTCTGCTTAACAAATTAACATGGGTACAAACCTTAAAGATTTCAGTTTTCAGCTTAATTTTTATTTATCCATTTAAACACAAAATTACCTATCTAATTAAATTATAACAAAATATGTAAAGGCGGCATTTCACTAAAATAAAAAGTACATGTTATTCTTAACAAACACTTAGTATGCCTCTTTGAAGGAGTTTGAATTATATTAACATTCATTTTGTATTAATTGTTCAACTTACAACTAACATTGCGAATTTAATTATAAACTACTTACTACGTAATTCAAAGCTTATTAAAACGGGTCTTACTTCTGTCCCGTTATTAATTAAGTATTCAACTAACTTACTTATTAACATAGGCAAGCTGTTTCTATGAAAATACGTATTCTCAATTCTAATTGATATTTTTGAAGTGTGAATTTGTATAACATGATTACATTTCTAACACAATAATCAGCTTCAATTTTAATAGGTTTGGTACTATGCCATTATACCTACATATATTTGTTTTACATAGACCACAATTTATGTATATGATACATTATTTCATTATAATACATAATATTATACATCAATATGTTGGTTATTAAAAGCTACACTCAAAATATTATTCATAAATGTCAAAAAGAGAAAGCCTTAAACATATTTTTTATGTATAATTATACCATTGACTAAACTACTTTATTTGTGATACTTAACTCATGTGTTTTATTGTTCTAGGGGGACTTATTACGACGCCTATAAGAGTGTATAAGACCCAATCGCAAGTCTCCGAGAATTCTCATCAGCATACTTAAGTAAAGTACATTACAATAAATTGGCGTTATTTTCATTGCAAATGTACAAGTGGCAATATTTTCATAGTTTTATAGTAGGCTTGATACCATGCCAACTCGCTTATATCTCTACGTAAGTTCCAAACTTATAGCACGCCTCAATGCTAGGTTAAGCCGCGTTCGACTTGGCAAGTTATGTGACTTATAGTAGGGGATATGGCACCTTATTTTTTTGTAATCTCTCTTGCAAAACCAGTTTATAAGTAAAGAGAAGTTAATTTAACTGTTAATGCAGCGTTTATTTTATTTTTCTGTAACTTGTATTATCCATTTATAAAATACCTATTTGTATGTAAGCATCTCTTAAAAAATTATATGGTTTCTATAATTAATAAGAAATAAAATTTTGGAAATTTTATGTGTTTCATTGCTGCCCCACGAACAAATACTGAATTGTTAACTTACTTTTGATAAGATTGTTATTGTTGATGTTACTACATATATACATATTATACTATATGTAGTAGGTACAAACTCTTTTACTAATATTGAATATTTTAGCAATCAAAACCTAGTAGGTAGCATTCAAAAACATGAAAATGAATACTTTTGTACAACATCTTTAAGTTTTATGAAAATTTGAATTAAGTACCTACATGGATAAAATTATTTCCTATACAAAACACACAGACTCATAGGTACAAATTGTATTAAACTAAAAGTATTTAAATTCACTAAGCTCTGGAAAATACATTTTCATTTTTAAAATAGTTAAGTAGGTACTGTACTAAATATTTTATCATCACCAGTCTAACCTATTTTAAAATTAAAATTAACTGTTAACGTTGCTTAATTATAGTTTTCGGTATACCATTCTCGAGTCACACCTATCTTAAGTCAGTGAATTAATATTTAAAAAGTCATTATAACCAAATTAACCAACATCTATTCGCCGAAGCAATTTACTTGGTGAGTTTCAACCGTTATTTAAGTAGATATGTACTTATTTACTGTTCCAATGTTACAACAATATTCGAAACTCGACAAAATCCGAGTTTAAATTGTTCGTTTTACGATTATTGCATACTTCGATTGGTAGGTACTATTTGAATACGAATTCGCGACATCAGAGCACTCACGCAAGCTGAAAAATTTGCAAAAATATGACCTAATCCAAGATATAAAGGTCTAAATTCCTTTGTCTGTAAGTTAACTTGATTGTACTGATTTTACATACGTAGGTCCAAGTAACACGATAGTAAAAACGATAATTTAAGGGCATTATTGACTATTCGCGTTGTTACCTAGTACTTACATCAGTAACTTTATGCAGGCAGATATACAAGAGCATCGTATCTGTTGTCTACAATGATAAAACTCGACATTTTGTGGCTTAAATTACAGATGTCGCATGAGACATCGCATAAAGGAGCTCGTGGGCTTTCATTTGAATTTACATGATTCTGAGAGATACCACTGTCATATCTAAGAATTGATTTTTAATCTGCTATCCTAAATTGTACGTCACAAACATATTTTATTTTTTACGGAACTAGTTATAAATACACTTAACCTAGAATTTGTGTAATGTTGTAAAAATAATGCAATACTTAAAATTTTTACCAACTAAGTAACTAACTGCATTACTTACAATGAAATTAAATCATCTAACTTCACTTATCACACAGACTTGTTGTAAATTATACACTATATAACAGCTCAAAACTCTATAGATTAAAATTTTAAACTAATCTCAGGTTAAAATTTGTAAATGAAAGTTATCTCGGACAATCTATATCAATAGGTATCTAATTTAAATGAAACTTCAAACTCATATCCATTATTCTGTCATCAAGTGGCATAAGTTTGGAGGCAATTAGCTTTAAAATCCAATTAAACAGCTTTAAGAAAACTATTTGACACGGGTTAACCAATTTATTTATTCAAACATTCCATTGGTTGGTATTTAATTATGTTTTAAATCGATTGTCAAGTGATACTCGGTATGTTTGGGACTATGTAGGTGACAGGAATAGTTATAAACGATGTAGCCAGCCTACACTACACTACCACAAATCTTCGGAATGACGCCTGGAAAGGTACAATGTTGCTATAAGCTGTATAAGCAATCGATTGCATCATTGGAGCCATGTGTAGGGACTTGACAGTGCCTCAACTTTCAATAAGCGAGAAGGACTGTAGACAGATTTTTTAACAGTCTTTACCTGCAGTAGCTCTGTTTTTTTACTGATGTTGGTAAGATGTGTATTTTTGAGTATTTGCTGATGTTATTTTTAGAATATTTATAATAATTTTCAGCAATGTATGATTAAGATGGATTGAATGAATAATATATATTGAAATCGAATTCGTCAATCAATAAATTAAACAATGAACTACGAGCAAAATGGTTTCAATATCTATGATCATTTTGGTGAGTATAGCCTGATGAATAATAAAAGCGATTTGCTTCTGTGATGTTCTTTTAACTTTTGTGATTTTTTTAGTAAATAAAGCACTTTTTTTAATCTCGGTTACAATTTTAACAATAAAAAAATTATATAGTTCGATATGAAAACTCAGGAATTAACCTTTTGCGTGAATTGTATGAACTTGGTGTACTGTTATCTTACAGTACACGATGTACATGTTAAATCGATTTACCAGTTGAATAAGAAGGTATAATCGGTCAAAGAATAGTTTCTATTGGCGATTGACTACCTGGGAATAGCTTATTGATTTCTGTTTGTACAAACCGTACTTATACGGTAGCATATAATTAGTTTAATGAAAAATACATCAAGGCATAGAAATAAGTACATTAGATAGGTATACCAAAGCAAATACAATCAATGGGTTTTAGGGATTTCTACATTTTGAAATCAAATAAATTATTTAACATAAATTAGATATTTAATTTAATTAATATACTATATGTACTGGAAAACCAATCCTAAAATTTTATAAGCTTGTTTAGTGTATAAATAGTCTAATCAGTTTTTGACAAACTAAGTCATTTTATATTTTAGCATAATTACCTACTAACAAATAATGTGACCATTTATTGAAAAATAAATGGGAATCTGTGGCATTTAAAAACAAAAAATATTTTGGAAAGATCAAATAAATAGTATTAATTATACTCATTTTATGAAACTTATGTGTATTAATTACAAATAAATATAATAATATGTTAATTAATTCAATGGATTTGTTAAACTTTGTTATCTTAAAGCTTTCAAGAAAGACTTATGTAGGTTCATGATAACTGAATTTGCATGAAATAATCATTAATTCAATGAAAATATTATTTTCCTGAGCAAATAAATTTTGCGAATAAAATAATTTAATCAAACATAATTGTGTATTAGCATGTATATAAAAAAAATTATTCAAATCACCTGAGAAATGCTTTTCACTAAAATTGTAATGTCTTAATTAATTCATAATTTAGAAACTGAGCAAATAAATAATTAATATAATCTTTTAATATTAAATGTATTATAAATATAGAACAGTCTAAACCACATTTTTATTCAATAAGAATAAAATACATATTTTGTTAAAAAATAGTCAAAGATGTTAAGTGTAAATAATGCATTAACATTTACCTATATGTTTATCCTTCATACATAGGTAGGTATATCTTTCCGACTAATGTACAAGAATTGGTTTAATATCTTATTATGGCTCCAGAGATCTTATTACAAACATCCAACTGCTCAAGGTTTTGTCCATCATTGTTTATTTATATTAAGTAAGTAGGTTTAGTTGATGCAGAAAATTGTTATCCTCTGGTAAAGAAAAAGTCACATTTCCACCTAATAAAATACCCAAATAAATGAGGATACTCATTTTTGCAGAAACTTATGTGGTAGTAAAATAATCTTGTTAAGGAAGAGAGGCAAAAAATAACCCTAGTTTTGTATTAACAATATGTGGATAGAGTGTCGTAGATGTAACAGCGTAAAGGAAATACTTGTCTACTAAAATCTCCATGCACCTAATAAAAAATATAAAATATTATAGGTTTTTTTTAACTTTAACGTGTTCGCACTTGGCCATAGTTTACTTGATAGAAAGTAAAGGCTATGGCCTAAGATGGAGCGTGCTTACCCGATAAGAACCGATATAGGTAAACTATCTGTTGTTTTATGAAACAAAATACATTTTTTCCAAATGTTTGACACATCATCTGCTTTTGTTAGTAGATAGTCATAGTCATTTATTTATATCAGATATTTGATGCACGTCACAGAAACACTAATAAATTTAATAAGTTATGTACTTACGTAGGTATGTATCCATGCAGTAGTCCTATATATTATATATTTTAAATAAAACGCTTTCATTAAAATCAGGTAACACTGAATAACATTAAGTATACCTAATTACATTATAAAATACTTTTGTTTAATTCAATAGATGTTTTTTTCGATTTGATATGATATTTTGTTTATCAAGGTCTAGGTTGACAGCTTTTGGCTGTCAAGATGTCTATTATAATCATTATGAAATATGTAAATTAAAATAATGACGACTTATTCTATAGTTATATGTATGTAATTTAACACATAATTAACTAGACAAAACGTATGCAAATTTTATTTAAAGGCAAAAACCATTCTTACCTCCAAATATTTTTGAATCAATGTGAACTATCAAGAAACTGCAACACCTAATGAAATAATAAGATAAAACTTTTCAATTCAATTTAGAAACAACGCAATTCGGTACGTATATAATTGTTCTCATTACAGACAGAATAAAATACAGCTACATTACCCACCTACCCAGAAAATAGGATAGTGATCGGCCTTGAGATTCTTAGAATTTCTTGGCTTACATTTTTAGATGTTCTTAATTAGTGAACTGAATCACGTGACAAAAATGGCATAGGCCAGCTTTCTCATACCAACCTTTCATATCCCATTCCGGAAGATTGTTAGGGACCCAATTCTATTAAGACCCCATTATTACCAGCTGACTACTATTGAATAGCTAGATGGTCGCGCCATCTAGTACAGAACGGCGGAACTACGTAGTAAAGCAGCGCCCTCTGCGCCGCAGCTTCCTACTCACACGTCCCCACACACTACTACATCGACACGTGTTGCGGCTCGCTCGCACGCATACGCAATGAGAGAGATAAGAATACCACCCAAGATGTCTTCTAAATTGACTTTTTAAAATGCACGGCGTTGATTGGTCAACGTGGGAGAGGATAAACTAGTTTTTACCAGATCACGCCAATGAGAGAGGGGCAACCGGTCGGGAGAAGACGCCATTCTATTTTAGGTGGAGTCGCGGTAAAGGTCCTCCTTTATATTCCTGACGTATGCAGTCATTTGAGTTATGGCGGATGGCGTAAGCCTACGTGTATTTTTAAGAAATTTGCTGATTTTTCTTTCTGCTCTAATATTTAGGGGATAAAATTATGATGAGCGATCAAAGACTGCATATTAACTTTGATAGCTGGATACTTTTTAGTTGATTCGAGTTAATTAAAAATAATTATTTTTACCCTTTCCTTACAATCTCATAATATAGGTAACATTTAAATTTAACTACCTAATAATTACCTACAAAGATAAACTTAAACGTGTTGATGATTAATTGTTGAAAAAAAGTTTAGTCAGAAGGTAAGTACCTTGGTAGGTAGTAGGTAAAAAAAACGTAACATATTCCAAGGTAACCGATGATTCGTTTGTTCAAAGATAGCAACCTAGTCACTAGGTAGGTAGAGCTAAATTTAGAGCTGACTCAGAAAAGGTCGCCACGGAAAAATCGAACGTTCACCGAACCGATCGCCGATAAAATAATATTATGCGCCCCGTCACCGCCTGGCATGTCTACACGGAGGAAGACAAATAAATATGCATATAGTAGGTGTATAAATAATTATATTTATATAGTAGGTAAGTATGTAGTATTGGCTTGTTTAGCCATGAGCGTAGATGCAACGTAACCTTCATCACCGGACGCTATAGGTACCTATACCTAGATATATCCCGCGTAGATGAAAATCAGCCAGTGATTATACATAGGTACCTTAATATCAAATATAGACGCCAAGGGAAATTATTCAAGAAGTGAGCACAAAAGCTGAAATTATGACGCAAATTCGAGAGAAGCAATTCGCAAGAGCGAACCGGAAGCAACGAAAAGAAAATAAATTCATAAACTCACCTACATTAGACGGTAGGTACGGTCACGGACAAAAATTATAATAAGATAGGAGCCGCTACCTGACGAGGTGAAGGAACGGACTCGTTAACATTTATTTGGGTGGGTACAGGTGGACCCGAAAGGGTTTCAATTATTGGACCTTGTTGTTTATTGAAATCCTAATAAATTTGAGAGATTGGTAGGTGTTTGTATCATTGCTGATTGGATTAGGTTTATCTTCCAATGGTAGGTAGATGTGTATGTAAATCGATTCTATATTCAAAAAATATTTTAAACATCTCAAAGGCATAAAGAGGTGGTTTTACCGTTCTAGCAGTGATTTGAGTGGTTTATCGCAACCAAAGTATTTATTTGCACATAAAATCCAACAAGGTGTAGACGCAACATCTATAAAAACATTAATGACTCATTACTAAAATGTAACACAAAAGTTTAGTTTCGTATCGGGCCGTTTATGGCCAGTTTATGACCGAAAAAACATCCCCGTGGGAACTTTAGTACAGTAGTCAAGTGGCGCCCCGCCCGTCAGCCCATAAAACTTTAACTCTTGAATGAAACATCGACCCATAATTGGCACATTAAAATGTCGTCCATTGACAAAATTTTATTGACACAGAGGAAGGATACCATACAACAGGTGACCGTAGGGTTTACGAGCAAACTGAGGCGCGTGCCGTGCCATAAACCAACGTCGAAATCGTAAAATCGTAAGAGCTGTTTAAATCGCCCCTAATAGAACATTATAGTTGTCTCAATGTCGTGTTTAGTTTTATGGCATTTTGTTTAAGTAGGCGTCTCAATAAAATGAGATGACGTAGTGGGGCAATAAAAGCAGCCACAATTTAACTGCTAGACGCACACTAGACACGGGGAGATGACCACTTTGTCTCATTTGCGATACTGACCTGCTCTCGTGCATTTTACGGCAGATTTACTATCTAATGGGCCATCAAACATACACGTCGTAAACAGAGCGTAAAACTTACCGCACATGTTTCAAATATTTGAACGAAGAATTAAACAAACGGTTCTACGATTTGTGACGTCGACTGTCCTCTGTGCCCTTGCGTTTGGGAAACGACAAAGGGAGGATATTTGATATCTTGTGTCTAGTTGGTCTGTATATTTTGTGGATGTACTTTTAGTTTGATAATTATTATCAGTCCTCCCTCGCACTCAGTTGAAGTCAGGTCAGAGATAAGGTGTTTAATGCTTGTGAGGTTGCGTCGAATAACACTTTTCGGAGATAACCTTCACAAAGGGTTATAAGAATGACACTTTATGATATTGTTTACTTTGTGAGCACTGTGTTTTGTTTCGACTAGTAACGCTTTTAAAAATATACATTTGTTTGGAGATATAGACTTGACAAACATTGTAGTTAAACTAAGTTACATTCAAAATTTAAATCTTCGAGGTATAAAATTGAATAGGCGTTTGATTTAAAATGTGTTTTGATACACTTAGATATATAATTTGCACACGATATAAAAACTCTAGATTCCAACAAAAATGATACGCCAGTTTAATAGAAAGAAAGTTTACGAAATCAACAAGATCTGTATTTCCTAAGCACAACACTGTGTAGCCAGTCAGCTGAAAGTTAATAAGATGGGGATTCGAGAATCTTACCTTAGGGGTCTGACGGACCCTTCCGGCCCCAACGGTATACCTACCTACTTAATCGGTTCATGGGTCTGAAAGACCCCACACCAGCGTCGCACCATCCTGCCGACGGCGGGCGTACCTATAGGTATAGATTTTAAAAGTCAAATAGTAGGTGGTTGAAAATAACACAATCTGTTTTTAAACTTACATCAGCTTTGGTGGGTCGTCATCCGTATTCTTTATGCATCTGGAACAAATAAAAGAATGTGTTATAGCTATTTATAGCTAGCTTTATAACAAACACAGTACTACCATTCATTTAACGTAGGTATATGTCTTTAAACTCTAATCTAAGAAGGTTAGAATAGTAGGTAGGTAATTTTGTATTCAACTCATTTTGTACAGAAAGTCAGCAAAAAAAATTAACAAAGAACACCGAAACTTAATGTTCATATATCCTAATTAGTCTTAGCCATAAAACAAATAGTAAAACATACAGTAAAACTGCCATAACTACATACTTACTCCTACAGAAAATAGTAGGTAAGTACATAGTTACTCAATATGTAAGTATAGATAGTATGTATGTATAGTTAGGTAGGCCCTCCGGCCCAAAGTTTGAAACATCTACAAAATGAGATCGAGCGTAGTTCCGTGCTAAAATTACCTCATCCGTTCAGGTTCTTTCCTTTAGCACTCATAACTGTTTGCCCTCCGTTAGCTTTGCCAACTATTTATCTTTCCTACATTTAATTAATCAGCTGAACTCAGCCTTGAATGTGATGTCCTATTACATGAACTCAAACGTAGACGTATATGCAAATAAATTCCCTTGACATCTGAATACTGTTATAGATATTAAGAAACAATTTAACCAATGTAAATTTATAATAACAATCTATACTAATATTATAAAGCTGAAGAGTTTGTTTGTTTGAACGCGCTAATCTCAGGAACTAGTGGTGCGAATTGAAAAATTCTTTTTGTGTTGAATAGACCATTTATCGAGGAAGGCTTTAGGCTATATGACATCACGCTGCAACTAATCTTTTAAGTTTAACTCACTAGAACCGTTTTTATGGTATTAACTATTCCACGCGGACGAAGTCGCGCGCACCAGCTAGTCTTCAAATAAAATCTGATGAAACAATAACTCATTAAAAAACTAGAGATCAGCTTTCGGGTACAAAACAAACTCACGCATCCTCCCTACCCACGGCGTCGTTTTCTGTAGGTAGGTATCTATTTTAAGGTAACATCTGTCGATGCCCACGCTCTTGTGCCGAACTTGTGTATCACTGTACCTGTTATATTTATACCTATAGGTTGGTACCTACTGTATTCATTCCTATAGATACCTACTATATTTTATACCTATAGGTACCTACCTACATTCATACCTATAGGAATTACTGTAGGTATGTTTATCGTACCCGTTTGTTTTGTATTGGGTATTGCAGTCCGCCATTTTGTTTGATTTCATTGGTTGTTTTCTTTGTTTTGATAAGGTCGCTGCAGTGCAGTATGCTGCGTAGGTATATTTTTATACAAATTTGTTTCTCAGGCCCTTCCAAACCGCGAGCATCCACTAGTCAGATTATATATCTTGGAGCCGCCGTCGGTGCAGATCTTGGTGGTAGTAGCAAATACTCCAGCGAGGCCCTGGAGGACTGACGTGGAGAAGGGTTTCGCGTGAACAGTAGTTGCTCGCGAGTCAGTCGATCCTAAGCTCAAGGAGAAATCTTATGTCGATGTGTTGTGTTTTTTTTCATTAGAGATAAATAACAACCTTTGAGCGAAAGGGAATCCGGTTCCTATTCCGGAACCCGGCAGCGGAACCGTTTCAATAATCGTTCATGACTAGTGGGTGCTCGCGGCTTCACTCGCATTAAGAAGTAAGACTTGCATCCCCTATTCCACCCCTTAAAAAGAAGCATTTCCAAAAATTCTTTCTTAGCGGATGCCTACGTCATAACATCTACCTTCATTCTAAATTTCAGCTCAATCCGTTTAGTGGTTTGGGCTGTGCGTTGATAGATCACTATATCAGTCAGCCAGTCAGTCACCTTTCAGTTTTATATAATTAGATTACCAGATAGAAAAAACCTACAAAACCGGAAGTAAACAATGTAACAATGCACTGCACCGTCCAGGTCTGATAGACCATAACCCGTCACCTGGTTGCGGGCCGTAAACCGTGTCTGCTGCTTGTCTACAACTTTTACGAGCGATCGCGTAAAAATAAACCATGCACCGCCGCTATTATTACAAATGATACACAATTAGGGTTGCCAGGCTTTGCTGCTAGCTATGACCTGGTTTAAACTAAGTACGGTATGAGAGCAGTCAGCTCTGATGTCAAAAGTCAAACTTAGTAAGGCAATTTGAAAAATTAAGCTGTTCTTCAATAACTTCTTCAAGGAGAGATTTTTTCAATATGAGTTGCTGGAACTTATTTGGTGTGGGAATCGTGTTGTTCTGAATAAAAATTAACAGTGATTTCTTCTATTTATGATACATGTCTTCAAAGATTTAATAAACTAGGCATACATTTCTGCATGTAAATGCGGTTGCCTACGTATTTATAATAAGTTATATTTTTGAATAGGTATACAAAATCAGATACATCCTTACGAACAATGAAAATGGCATTTTTCTTCTTTTTTAACAATCATCAAAACGTCTGCAAAAGTCTCGCCATTTCCCCGCCTCACGGCAACCCTAGCACACGTTTTACGAACGCAAATATTCACGTTTTTATTTCAAACGTTTATAGCCACTTGTGCAACTTAATGGCACACTTGAACTTGAGGCTAGTGACACCGTTTGATCCGAATCGTGTTTTATTGTTCTCGTGAATGGACGACGTTGTTTTACGACTTGCCTCGTAATCTCTCTGACGTAGCTTAGCTTTGACGTATAGTAGACGTCTTATTATGAAGTTCCATTTCCTACACACGTCATCATCATCAGCAGCTACTCTTATTTCACCGCTGGATATAATATAACGAAGTGTTTCTATGTGTAACTGAGCTGTTCTATAGCGTCTGCATCTGTATTTTCCATTTGCATCTACCGACAGGTATGTTGAATAAATTGGTGTGATAGGTAAGTTAAAAGCATCACGTGATTCATCTGAATACTGATTGGTCTATTGTCATGGACAGTGAAGGGCCTGCTGCATGCTAAATTGTACGCCCAGAACATGGACTGCCTATGATTAATAAAACGGTCTTATTAACCATGCTAGAAGATAAATAAACAGACAATTCTTTTTTTTTGTTACACAAAATAAAAAGAATTGCTAACAGACAACCAAATTAATTCAGTGCCATAAGTTGCGGCCTCATCGCTAAGCGCGCTTTTGTCCAGCTACCATTGGATGAAGGGAATCAAGAAAATAGAAATAATTGGAAGATATATCTAGGTTAAGAGAAAAAGAGAAGGTGTCCTTAGATTATATTGTCTAGTTTGTTATAACTCTGCAGTTACCCATGATTCTACAACGTAGTGATTCGTGACTCATTTGAATGCGAACTTTCTGTTTCGTTTATTTATACAATTTGCAATGCACGTGATATGGCTATTAAATACGATTATGGAAGCTGAAATTGTAGATTTGTACTTGGCTATTAAAAGTAGGCTTGTGGAAGCGTGTCTTTTACAAATAACTTGTAAATAATGCTACTAACGTGTATAAAGAATGAAGCTGTATTGTATTATTCGTAAATACTTTTAAGTGTGGACTAGGTATTTAAATTGTAAATTATTTTCTATGACGAGGTATGATAATCGCCGACATGTTTCTTATTGAGTTATTAATAATTTTTGACAAAGCCCCTTTACAGCTGCGTTATTATTAGAATTATTACTAATGTATAAAATTATTAATTATTGAATGTTAAATGTACCTATAACCAATTTGACGCGTCGTTATGAACTGTTTATTATTTTGTAAACCACTTGTAATGAAATATCACATAACTGACAATAAATGAATCTGAATCTGTATGAATAATTGTTTTTTTAATTGATAATTAAATATAAAAGAAGTAGATAGGTATGTTTTATATACATATTAATTGATATTGTAACTACCATTTTATAGAACATTTGGTATACCTACGTACCTATTTTTATTAAAATACAAATGTATTAAAAATTACTAGGATATAAATAATGCCTACTTTGTTACGATTTAAATAAAATGCTTGACAAAAGTACCTATATTTACGTCAATCACATAGTAAAGCTATTGTTTAGGAGTGCCAAAGCATTAAAACAATTACGGATATAAAACGGAAAATTTAAATGATAATGTATTATAGTTCCCGTAAGGCATGATTAAATTTAGTTGTATTAATTATTTTTCGACGTAATTTTTGACGTAAGTGCTAGCCGGTTAATACAACTAAAATTAAATGATAATGTTCAAAATTTAACTAACCACGAGAAATAGACACATTCACACTTCAAGAATATAATTTAGGTCATGAATTATTTTATACCAAACATTAAGTATATATATATATATTCTTAATAAATTGAGCCTTTTAGATAAGCTTACAATGAACCATCTTTTGAAACGATGCATTATTCTGAAAAATTAAGATAACTTTATTTCTAATGCCCTCGGAAAAAACGATATTAAATCATTAACACTAGAGAACTTTTGAGTCTTTATTCATTCAAATTACTAGCAGTTCTTGAACTAACTAAAATAAGACACTACATGAAATCGTAAGAGATACGTTTTCATTATGTTAAAAAAAATACCAACCACTATAATAGAAACATATACAAGAAATAGAAATACACGTTCTACAGATTATTGAACCGATGCCTGTTTCAAACACCTCACATTGGAGAAGAAAAGAAACACACTGAATAGAATGTCCAAATGAAATAATACAGCAACACTGAAGTAACGTTAGAACTATTTTAAATTGTGTGTAAAATTCAAGCCTCAACAAAATTTACCTCCTGCACAACTTTTTGCTAAACTTTAGTATAATAATAAAATTTTAAGATTTTTGATAGGTTGTTAGTGTATTAATGGAGTCGACTAAACTATTTAAATAAAGTTTATATTCCTAACAAACTAGCTTACTTATACAAAATAAATATAGGAACGAAGATATGTACCTACTCTATTTTTTTTTCTACCTTGTGAGGTCTGTATTATTTACCCTTTGAGACACCCTTGTTCCCTCATACATCCTATTTGTTCGAGGCCCATCGAGAAACGATAAGTGGAATCGACGTGACGCCTTCACCTCACTTATCTTTTTAAAAAACATTGTCCCCGGAGGCACCTTTGCACGAATAATAAGGGACGAGCAAAAAGGAAATAGTGCTCGCTCCCGACCCAAAAATTTGCATTTTTCATATATCTTTCCAAGGTAAAGTTTTCTGGGGAAACAAATAATAGGCCGAATGCATCTGGGCCCGTATTAAGGGACATCTTTTTATTCGACTCGAGTTTTGGTAAATATTTTTGTTATTGGCTTATGTCTCCCTCGGCCGGGTCTGTTTTCCGGCATACCTTTCTATTTCATTCTATTAGGGAATTGGATAATATCTGCATTATTGATGGCTACGCTTTTGCTTTCAGGAAAGTTGTTTTCTGTTGAAGTTTTGATGGGCATGTCATTCGTTTCCTTAAAAATAAGGTATACCTACCGGTTAATGTTGATATGTTAAAAAAATACTTTAAACTGTGAAGCAAGCAACAAATAAAACACCATTTTAAACATACATTTTAAAAATTACTGGGTCCATAATAATAAATTAAACAAAAGATAGTAAATATGTATATATAAATGTCTGCAAACTGGTACAAATAGATATACAAAACACGATATTAACGCAAAAAATCGAATCGAAAGCGAACATGACCGCAACCTCATAACCATAAACTTTACATAAACGAGTAGCTGTCAAAAAATAAATTCGTAGAACCTACAAATGATAACCTCGAAAAAATATCGAAAGGATTTTTGCTTAAGAATTTTTTAATCAACCGCCGCAAACTCTCTAGAGCATAAAGTGCAATATTAACACCATTCTTGCATTACGTGTAGCGCCAAATTCCACTAAATGGGCGGATAAAATCTTATACATTATTTGACAGCACCCCACATGACCCTTCCTCGCGTATCTCGACTTTTGGAAACAGAAATGGCATATAAAATTCAGCCTTCATTAGCCACTTTTCGGTCGGTTGTTTGTTTCGTTGTTTTAACCAGGGACGGTATAATGTTATCTTGCACGATGGGCGCCAAGATTGCGCTACTAAAGAGTGCCACGGAGCACAGATAGAATAAAAAGTCGAAAGAATTTTTCATCTTGTTAACCTCATCCAATATTTGAAAAATGGAAATTGCCTCCCCAAATTCAAATTACGCACGCTTCGTCCGCCCTAATCAATGTTTACCTCAATATGTCTCTCTTTGGAGGTTTCGGGAATTTATATAGACATTCTTAGTAAATCAGGGTTTGGAACAGGCTGCTGTCTATTCAAATGAGTCAATCCAGATGAAAGCTTCTACGCTCTCTGATCTTCAATTTAATTGGGCATCGACTGTGCTTTAATTAACTCCTATCGTCGAAGTGAATATCTTAATCTTTGGCCCCAAAATAATTGGGAATATGGGAGGGTTATCTCCGTCCGAGAGTCTCAAACTGGTATCGATAAAAAAGGAAATTTAGAATGTTTATGTGACGTCGTACCTCCGGCATTTTCTCGGACGGGTTTGTTGGCCCGAGTTTTTACTAAATGTCAGATTTGGTAAATAAAACTAGTATCTAATGACGTCTCCGCCCACAAACGATTCAAATTTTAATCTACGTTGAGATTATCCACATAGGAAGTGGTCATGTTGGTGTTATTTTGTAATCTTATGATTGGGCATAGTGACTGCCTACGCAGCGTTTATTTACCTTATTTTTGTGCCGTCACTTTACTTTCTCGAGGTACTCAATATAAGAGTGTATTGAGCAACTTGAGGGCATTACCTACCTACTTTATATTCTGTCTTAATCCGGCATCCGACATTTTCGATCGGCAGGTAGGTTACGGTTTCACTCAACAAACAAACATGGCTTCGTTACGTTCCCATGGAACCTTATTGAATATTCGTAGAACTTTCCATGTAGTATATGTACATAGATACATAATTGATACGGGAAGGGACTTTCAACTGAGAATTGTTGTAAACTAAAAGTAGACATGGCTTCAGATGTTCCTAAAAAATGAAGAAGCTTAAAATAAATTGGATAATGTCACTATTATATTTAAACTGTTTACTTGAGAAAGGTAAATAAAAACCCTTACTGCATATAAAAAAATTAAGAGGAGAGTAGGCTTGGTCCACTAATACCATGTAAGTAAGTCGTAATAAACAATCTTTGAATAAAAAAAAAAAACTAAAATAAATGCGTCAATATTTTGCTATCCATACAAGAAAACTGCAGGAAATGCAACTCCGGCTACATCGCGAAATGAGAGCGACATTCGTATGCTACATGATTCAACTCTCGACGGGGCTGGGTTGCACCTTGGGGTTGAAAGCTTTTTCCGATTATTAGGGGTTGATACTTGTACATTGTCTGATACTGTTGAGGTGGGTTTATACTGGGTAGCTTATGTTGCATTTTTTTTAAAGTAGGCAACGGCGCTTTTTGATTATTTCTACCATATATCATAGTATAGTATACTATACTATGATATTATGATTGATAAAATTTGAGACACATAATGTATTGTCATTATTAGGTATATGTACCTAATCTAGAATGCTATTATACTTGGTACTGTTAAAGGCACACAAGTAATCAATTAAATATTAATGAAAATAAGTACATAAATGATCAATCATAAAAGATTTCGTTCTTCCTTAATTAAATTTTTAGAAACTTATTAATATGTTTGTCATTATTTTTGGAATATAAGAAGCAACATACACACTTATTTGTTACAACGCCAGAAAAAAACTAGTCTAAAAGCATCTTTTGTAAAAACAAGAAATGTAAAAATAAATAAATCGCTCACATTTTGCCGTATTTCTGTTTAGTCAAAAGTTTTTTCGCCAGACGTTTTAGTTCTCTTTACCAAAGGGTTAGTTTTTCGACAAGTTTTTGCGTTGTTACTCATTTCTTTGACTATCGTTTTTGCTGAGTAGAGTCTGGTAGTTTTTGTGATTAGTTGGGGGAATAAAGTAGAACAGACAATAAGTAAAATGTAGCTATATACTCGTATTAAGAGCCGATGAAGCCCTTTTGTTACTCGTGTTAGGTTTTATGAAAAGTGTTTTTGACATTGTTTTTTGTTTACGTGCAATTTGTTATATTTGTTTTTCTTTTTACAAAACATTATAGAAGTTATATTTAATAAATCATACAAAAGACATAGGTATATATGTAGTTATTGAGCGAAAACAGCAAATTTACATTCAACAGCTAAACAAACGCGCGCCCGAAAAATTTAAGCTGATATTTTTAACATAAAATTTCGAATCCACTGGCAAGATTACAAAACTTCTAACACAACAAACATCTGAAGCCGCCATAATTCATATAAAAACACGGCGTTAAACACATACTTGAAATTTATGAGTTTCATAAACAACAAGCATTATGCTCTGGTCCATCTAACAAGGGATATCAAAGGGTAGCTTGTTTCAGTAACAATGGTCCCTGTTAGAAATAGAGTGGCATTATAGAAGCTTTCAGATATAACAAGGTAGCTTGTTAATATAGGTTTCTATATTAAAACTCGTAGCTTGGTTGGCTACGCTCCAATTAGATGCTATTGGATTGAACGCTGAAACTATGAACCTGTAGATAATTTTATAAGGTTTATTTTTAAAGTTAAACTAGTACCTTTGTATTATTTTATTTTTATTTGATGATAACGCCGTAATAAATGAAACATAGAAAGCGACAACTATATACCTGCCTGTTTACAGTCCTAAGTAATGTCCGTCCAAAAGGTTGCCTGGAAGAAATCGCCTAAGGCGATAAGGCCGCCCAATGTGCAGCAATTATATTTATGTCTATTTTCTATTGTGTAATTTCTGTCTTTCGGTGTACATTAAAGTGATATTCTATTCTATATAAGTATATACCTAGGTACATAGCTACTACGGGGAAATAATTTGAGAGGCCGTGAAGATTAACTTGCATTAAATGTTTCATATTTCAGATTTCAGTTAGATGATGAGATAGATTAAGTAACTTACAGCTATATCCAAGTTCACACTAACAGTTGTTTCACAAACACTGGCTCAAAGTTTCAGTAGCTCACAATTCCGACTATGTAAAGACAGCTTAATCCGGCTTCCTCATAACCTAATGTACACACATCAAATTAATATACAAAGTCGATTTTTCCACTATATGATCCACTTATTTAAATCTGTGATGTCGAACGTATTTAGAGTGGTCTTATTTATGAATGCGGGGTGTCAAAACATACGCGTGTAGAAGCTTATCTAAAAATGTTAAAAACATTGGACTTATTTTGAATGTATCTAGGTGGGTAGGTATAGATAGGAAGACCGTGTTTCACAGGGAATTTATGGACGACATTAATTTAACCAGATCCGAAATGAATGGTTGTTTATTCCTGTTTTAGAAACGGTGAGGATATGCTAGAAATTTACTAAGAAAACTGTATAATTATAGTAGAAAGGAGAAACTTAGTAACATAACGAAATTTTTTTTTTTAATTTGAAACTATATATAGTAAGTATTTAGATCGAAAAATACATATAGCATGGTAATAAAAGCATCGAGATGTTAAATAAATAATCTTATATAGAGCGCTTGAAATTTAATTTATATGCTAAAGTGAACTCACAGAGACTTGTCACGATTTTATTTACCACAAATATAAAGTGATTTTTAATTAATATTGGAGTCTACTGGTATTAAGACCTAAAACGCAATTAACTAATTAAAAAGCACTTAAGTTTCAATAGTTTTACCAATTGCTTTGTTACAGATCTTAAGAACCTGTTTCGTAGTTTGTGAAGGAAATAGCTCTATACATTTATATACGAATAAAAGCAATAGGTACGTTCTAAAAGCTAGAAGCACTCAGTTCTTTCAAAAAGCTTTCTGATTTCTTCTATTGGCAATTCGCCAAGTTGGCACCGACATTTTTCACAATCCAACCTACCAGACCAATATATTATCCCTCATGTAGGAACAGAAATCTTCTCAAAAGAATATCACATGGGCTGAACATTATTTAGACCTAATTAGTAGAGATAAATGACATCCACATGTCACGGTGGAAACGTTAAGAGGCAATAATTTAAAAGTTTTGTTTTATCTGAGGCTAACCTACATTTTAAATTGACTCCTGTGGTATATTATGTAAAGCGGGAATGTCAATAAATTTAGCAGTTTATTGAATTGAAATTAGAATGGCCTGTGACGTAATATTAAATTAATTTACGTTACTGATATCAATATAAGAGGCTTAGGTGTTACAAAGTAGGTTCCAGAAATAAATTGCAATATTAAATTTATTGTAAAATTAAAGACTTATTTATCTCAATTGGAATGTGGTAATATATAGTCAGGATTAAATTTTATTAGGTATCTTATCGACTCATTTGTTTTATAAACAACTTAGTTGCAAAATTAACGTAGCGGAGTAATTTACCTTCATTACCCTTAATACCTGACTCAAATACTAAATAAGTATACTATAAATAAATTTAATCAAAAAACAAAGTGCCGTCGCGTAGTTTATCCATAAAAGACATACTAACCTCACACGATTCTCACAAAACAAATAAAACTCCTTGTTTCTCATGACTGGACACGCGGGCAATACTAATTTGTAGGACAATAACCGATATGTGAGTACCTACGTGACGACTGTCATCACGACTAAACATACAGTAGTTAGGTAAATGGATTTCTCCTAGAGAATTGGATTAGGGAATTGTTGAGGGTAATCTTGGAGTTAACGTAATAAAAAGAGAGTTGTCATTGTGATGCATAACCAAGTGGTTTGGTTTATCAATACACCCTGCAGATGTCAGGTGTGGGGTAAAATAAATGAGTATATGCGCTTCGTTTAGTCATGGAATTAATGATTGTAGTTTATGAACTTATTTCATTTGGTAAAAAAATATTATAATTCTCCTAATTATGTACCTATTTTACATCAACATCTTTTTTTCTGAACTGAAAATTCGACTAATGACAGATTAATGTTATATTACATTTTGTGTAGATTCGAAAACAATAAAACTACTCTAGAAATTATAATGCACCGTCGTTTCCACGCTATGCTTATTCCTTACATTATACAAAGAATATTCAAAGAGAAAAGTATGAAAATTCATTTTCTCTACTCCAACCAAAGAGCTAAGTATAATAACTCTTGTGTTTTCGGCGTAAGTTATGTTCATTGCCTTGAGCGAAGGAAAATTCTCTACTTGCTGAATATCGCTCTCATTCCATCTAAACGTTGCAAGAAATATGATAAGATGGCAGCTTGATTTGTGTTCACTTATGAACATTGGCGGGAGCGATGCCAAAATGGTGTCCCATGGTGGCCGACACTGGCATGAAATATGCACGAACGCCAAAATTATACGATAGACGAAAATATTGATTCCGACGGCCGAAAGAATTCTCCCACTTCCGTTGATTCCCACAAACTAACGCATATCACAGATAAACTCAATAAACATCGAGATTTGCTAGAAGGGGTTCTTTCTTGTTCCCGATTGAAGTGAAATATGTCCCCAACTCTTTGTTTACTTCGTGATAGTCATCTACATAATGAAGCAAATCTTTTAGCTTACTTTATCGGCTTGTTGTCGTAATATTTTCTCGACAATTTACCTCGAGTTTCGGAGTCACGCTTCTCTATGGTTGTTCGCGGCACAACTTCAACCGGAATTATCTGTCACGATAAAACGCCGAGGACACATTTGAAACACTTTTTTCTGTTATCAAAAAACTTGGCTTTTAACTCTTTGTAAAAACACTAAACTCGACGACTCACTGTACATTCCGAGAATGACTGGAAGCAATTCTATCACATGCGAGGTTTATGCTCAACACGTAAAAAACACTTAGCATTCATTTCAACAAAAGTTTTGTAACAATTCTATTGTTTTCGGCATATCGAAAAACACCTTACCTACTCGGTTCTTTTGTTGCCGCTTTTATAAAGAAACTGAAAGTATTGTTTGGTTGTAAAGTTCACTTTTTGCTCGTAAAAATTTAGAGCAATAAACAAAAAAGTATGAACCCTTCCGCGTTGGCGCAATTGTTGTCTGCGAGGTAAGATTTAGTTTGAAATTACAGGTGAAATAGTGAAGGTGGTTTGTGCTGACCAGTGATAATGTGGTGTATTGTCTCCGAGAGGCATTAATGGCTTTCTTTTATTTGTAATCATTGATTTACGGGCGCGGTCAGTGAGAGTGGAGAGAGCACAATGAAAGGTATGGTTCCCTGCGGGCAATTGTTAATTGTATTCCCAAATATCTCAGATACAAAATCCTTCTTACAAAGTTGCCCAAACCCGACGGTATCACTCACGATTTCATGAACAATTAGACATGTATCCGCAAACTCATTGTTTTTCAGATAAAACTAAATGCCTCCTCGTTCATTATCATTACTGCAGTAATTTTCATTGTCGTAATTGTAATTGTTCAGCGGTTTAATTGTTAATGGCACGTTTGTTGCACTCGTTGCAGCGGAAATGCAGTTGTAATAAAGTTAAACGATATGATGCAATTGAATTAATTATTTTAATTGCATCAAAGCAATGCACTAACATCTAACTAAAAACATTTTCATTATCATAACATCTCGTTTGTATGGTAGTGAGTTTTTTCCCACTAATTATCGTGATACACATACTACCTACATAAAATTTTACGCGAACGGTAAATTTTAGCTTTGCTTGTGTAGTGATGTAATTATTTAGTAAATAACATAGGTACTTATACAAAAACTAAATTTATCTCATAAAAAAATTAGGTAGGTATTGTATATTCCTAAGGCAAAAAATATAATAAGCCAATTTATAAAAACATGAATAAAAACAGTCGCAGCAAAATCGCTGCGCTCAACACGAGTCCTGATAAAACACATAACAATAATAGAAAAATCGTCGTAGCGTGCGAAAAACTGTACACGCGATAATATTCGTACGTGCTTCTCTGTACAAAACAGAGACAATCGACAACAGCTCGCAGTTTCATATCGACTTATTTACTCGGTTATACCCCATGTTTGCGCTATGCGCCCATTTCAACGTATTTGCGCGACTGTAGCACAATATTTGTGAAACGTGTCAAATGTCGTGTCAAATACAACGTATCTAAGCGTGACACGTTGTCAATGACACGTTATTACGTGTGGATATTATCCTGGCTCTTTCTTTTGTAATATAGAGTTGATTACGGCAAGACGCAGAGGCAATTGGCCACAATTGGGCTGGGGGTGCCGATAACGCAATTTAGGTGTGTTGACACACAGGCTAATATGACGCTGGCGGTTGTTCTAAGACATAATAGGACGGGGCTACCGCAAAATTGCGACGGATTTTCTGCATTAACTAAGCTGGCTGAAATGTGGATTGTATATGTTGATTTAGTTGATAAATAATGCTAACCCTATGTACACTAACAAAATTGAGACAATCTTTGAATGTTTGAAATGTATTAACTTATATCTTTCATATTTGGTTATCTCAAAATGCTTTTAATCAAAATTTAAGTGATTGCAAAAAACGTAAAATCACTTCATAGAAATCAAAACACAATAACATTAGGTACAAATACCTGATACAAACCAAATTGATGTCAGTTGCATGGTTCTAATAGAATCAAATTATGTATGCACCTAACATACTCGATTATAGTGAACGACAAAGGCGGCCTTAATAAATACGTGCTTACTACTATGTAGCGATACCGATACATTAACAACAATGTTTTAGTAATTACCCTTAGATACCTTGAATCTAATTTATGTAAAAGTGACTGTGACAAACTGCTAACTGCGGCAATAGAAGCAAAGGTCAACAACCGCTTATCTAATGATAATGAAGAACACACACGTAGAACCCACTTATGTAAATTGAATTAGCATTGATTGAGGTGATTTCCATTTGGTGGGAAAGGTGGAAATACTGGTTGATTGTTGTAGGGATTCTTCGTTAAATCAACACGAAAAACTTTAAAATTTACCAATTCATAGGAATAATATGGAGTCTCAGTATTTACATACGTATTCCCCAGCTTTTGTAAATAAATGAATCTATGTAAGCATAAGAATATTTTACGTAATGCCAAACTTTGAAAAAGAAGATTGCAAGAATAATTTTCCAGAATTTTGACAATACGTCAAATGGTTCATTCCAACTTTTAAACCAATTTCAGTGTACATTCTTCGAGAAAGTACAGGAATTCTTACTCAGCTTTACCGCTCCATTCCTTCGCTAACTTAAAATTGTGCCATTTGCATTTTCCCTAAAGGAAAATTTCAAAAACCTCAAAGTTGAAAGAGGAATTTTGTAAAAGAGGAAACTTTAAAACAGGCCCTTTAATACAAGTATAGATGCAAATGGACTCTCCCAAAATTGAACAGGGATTCAAACTTTTACCAACCAGTCACTGATCTCTTTATTCAAACACTTTACGTAACAAACAACGTGTAAGTGATATTCTATTTTGACCTTTGACACTCTCCAAATAAAGTTGATTTTGTGTTGCAACGCTAAAAGTTTCAGGATGTTAAGCCACTGGGCGGTTGTTGTAAAATATGACGGTATTTGCGGGGCAACATGCACCCACCGTTCGAAAATTCGCGAACCTCAATTTAGAGTAGGATTTGTGATAATATGCGAATTGGATATGAAGATGAGGTAAGCCGATTTCGCTTTCTTGGAAACGGTTCGACTAAAGTGGCAAAGTTTTGATAACGGTCTTAAGTTCACGGAGAAGGCGGCGGCTAATCAACATCTTGGAACTTAAGGAATCCCAATTTAACAGATTGAGTTAGCAGTTTTATGCAAACTGGTGGAACTAATTACGTTTTGTATCTGTGGAAAATGATGATGAAACTTGATACAATGTCAATGATTTATTTTTATTCATTTCAATTTTAAATTAGGGTTTTTTCTCTTGAAATTTATAGGTATATTTTTTTCTTTTGGAATTAAAAGGTTCCACAAAATGAATCACAAAACCTAATTCAAAAATCCCGTCAAGCAAAAAATGACCAATTTTTTTTCAAAACACTGCGTTAATAATATTTTTACGACTCATACTGACGGCATCAAAGGCCAAAAATATGACAAACAGTCATTTTTCATATTTGTAGGGGACGCAGGTAGAATATTAATAATTTATTAATAACCGACAAAAGTATCGATAAAATCTTGAAATGGGAAAGCGAGCGTGACGATGCCCGAATTTCTGATTATTCATAGGCCGCCTCAAATTATAGGTAATACTGAAACAAGGGTACGGTGTATAGATGAAACTCGCATGTAGGTAAGCGGTCCGTTTCCAAGCCTCTCTGCCATAAAATGTATGATAAATGTTGACATCGGCAAGCCCTCGCGTGTCGGCCGGGCCGTTCCGCCCCCACTCCGCATGATCCCGTCCAATCTAATAATACCCGCCACCCCTCGCCCGACCTCTCTACCTTCCAAACCACAAGGCGGAAACCCGGATAACTCCAAAGCTCAATTTATAACAGCCGATTATAATCTGGCCATCGAATCGGGGTTCGGTGCACTCGGCACCATATTTAAAAATCGAAGTCCGATCGATTTAAAAATGGCCGACGTTTTTGGGTTACGTTTTTTTCACAGACCGAGATTTTAACCAGGCATTTGTCGTTGTTTTTTATATGGAGAGAAACTGTAACCTGTAGGTTAATCGAAAGGTCGTTTCCCATATTTGGAAACAACTTTATAACCTCTGTAAATAAAGGCGGAGTTATAAGGTAAGAAGAGACGGGATATCGGATTAGCTTGCATTTAAATGCATTGCAAAATTGCGATTCCTTTTAAAGGTTCTCAGCATGAAGCGAAACCAACTGATACCTATCTCAAGCTTGTTTCAGACGCACCTGTCTGACAGACGGTCGTACAAACGAGCATTTTATGTACGGATAAGCCGTCCCGATGCGAATAAATTCACAGTTTTTATAATACGTATCGAATTAAACTAAGTATTTTTCATGTCATTTTCTCGAATACACATGTTGCATATATTTTAATTAAAATATAAGACCGTGTGAACGTATCTTATTAAATTGGACTTAAAATATATACGTCGTTTTACTTTATAAGGATGTATTGGTGTAATAACCTTATTACTTAGTTAAATTAAATAATTAACTACAAAAATGAATAAAAATTACCTAGAAATAAGTAAATTAAAATTTAAAAAATATGTACCTATATATAGATAAATTTTATAAAAGGTATATCTATAGTTCGTTCAGAAAACCCTAATTTAAAAAAAAATTGCCATACTATGCCTTGTTTACATGGGTGGTCGCAAGTTTCATCTAGACAAGAACTCGTTGATTCTGCTCTGTATCTTGTACCGATACCAATTTCATTAACTTGAGATAGATTTAATCTCGAGTAAAAGCCAAGTGGATTCTCAAGAGGCCCAAATTAATTTTAAGAACGAAACAACAAGAGGCTAACTCCAGTTTCTTTTCGTACAGCTGTAGACACGAAAAATAATCCAAAATAGTCTCTGCTACTATCAAAATAAGGGTTGTAAGGGATTTCATTGTCTGTAAGAGATAAGTTTGTAATATCACAAGCTAGGCATTGACTTGTTCACTTGTGGGCAAGAAACAGATGGCCCAAACGATCTTTGGTGTTTTATCAAACGTTATGGTGCTGAAATTACTGACGGATAATTATTTTGTTAATATTCAGCTAATTGGACCCAATTCTATGAAAACCAAGCTTTAGGGTCCGTTTAATTTATGTTTTCTTGTTGTTAAATAAAAGAAGCAATAAGCCCGCCTTTGTTTGTTGTTTCTGTATGTTGATTTTGTTTTTCACTGTTTGCTTAGCTTGTAATTAAATATTTGCATTTGCTGGAATTTGCTACCCAAGTTCAAAGGTGAAAACAGTCTGTTAAGTTTTCCAGCTGAGTTGTAAAAGAAATGCAAATAGAGGGATGGAGCGATAAAGGGTGCCTGAAATGCTAAGTCTCATTTCGAGGCATTCGACGTTTTCCTCTTTGAAGGTATTGACGTAACTAGATGCCGAGTCGACTATATAAAGACGTTTTCTTTTGTAGAGAAACAAACAGACTATGTTTTAGACTTACAGCGATTTTTTCCAAAGTTTTGTACTAGATATTGTAGTCAGAAATATAATTAGTAAAAAACTGGAACAGTAAACATATGAAAATTGTATAAAACGCGTTGAAATCTTTTATAAGACAAATAAGGAAATATAAAATAAATATTTCCTCTACAAAGATATCAACGGTTTTGCACCAAAATTAACTTTGTATGTGTTATTATTATATATGTACAAACATAACTCCAGTTCATCTATTCACATAATATGTACATAGGTGCACACTTTCGAGAACGTATCCGACGCCGTACATTTTTAGATTTTTTATTAGGTATACCAGCTATATACTAATGTAAACTTAATATGTTGTGTATGATACTTTACTTCATCAATAATTTTTGCCGTCTATGCTTTAAACCAAACGCCAACAGTTAAGCCACTCAGACTTGTTTAGCGGTATATACCGAAAGGTTAACATTCCTTCAAGGGTTCCAAAGCTAAAGTTTAACCCGACGGACCGACCGTCTCGATGCTCTTAATAATAATCTACTTTACTTATACTTACGTACTTTATTGGTCCGCGCAAAAAGTTAAAATTATTTTAAAATATTCCTAATTTTCAGCTATGTTTTTGTTTTAAAAAAATAAATTGGTAAGAAAATAAATAAGTTGAAAAACAAAAGCTGAAAGTATAATGATATATGGTTTTTCTAAACGAAATCATAATGTTACGCGACATAGCATATAATTTTAAAAATATATGTGTTTTTATCATTATTAGAACCATTATGCTACAATATTACATTTTCAACTCAATACTTATCATGTTTTGACAATTATCTAAAAGCTATTTTAGCTCTCATTAAGATGGGAATTTTAAAGATAATTGTCATAAACAGTGGCATTAATTTAATAAAATTTGTCACGTATCAGATTAAAGCCAAGTTGTGTTGTTTTTAAACAATAAAAATAACACTTTAGTGTAGAAATTAAGCTCAAAATATATGCACCTACAATACGCTAAAATTGTATTGGGTTTTTACAAACTAAGTGTTTTGGAATCGTCCGCAGTAGGACTGGATATCAAATTAATAATTATTTATGTTTGTACCTACACAAGAAACCTTACTCCTACGTTTGTACGTGCCGGCTTAAAATGGTAACACTTGCAAAAAGTCTACGTATCATACAATTTTGGGTTGCAACAAATAAAAGCATTTATGTGATAGAACATTCTAACGTGCCTAGTACCTACTATGATATTCAAAATTAGGTAATACAGTCTCCCATATTCCCTATCTGTGTATAGTTAAGACTGTCAATTTATTAAACACAAGCATAAGACAAACAAAAGCAAGAAAGATGAAAGATGAAAGGAAAAATAGTATGAAGCGCGAAAGTGAGAGAAGCATAAAAGTGAGAACTAGAATGAATGAGAGAGATAATAAGGCCCCCGATATTGTCCGGGATTAATATAAAAAAATGTGAGTATTTCGTATTTAGGTAACTGTAATACATTTTTCTCCTATCCGATAGTTTTTTTTTATAGAACAATCGTGTTCTTATTTGAATTAAAACATTTACTCTATAAATTATCACACAAATAGCCCCATCTCCCGCAGAGTTAAAGTAACACAAGTGAAAATTGTAATATTATTCAAAAAACTTGTAACTTAGAACGATCTCTTTGTAAATAAGTGTTTTAAAATTATAGTAACGTTTGAAAAAGAGCAAAATTAATATTTAATATAGTATTTTGCTCCCATGTAAAACATCTAGGTACCAATAAATTATTATAAATTATGTTAAAAACGGTTATTATGCATATTATAATAATGGAGGTACGTATTGAGATCATCAGTTTCGAGTTTGAATAAATATGTATTGAAAATGACAATTTATGACTTTAAATTCATTTAAAAATCAACTATCGAGAATTAATACAAATAGTAGGTAATCGATTCCACAAATATGTAGTAGCTATTTATTGGGCTATTATTGAGTCGATGCTATTATTTAATCGGTCTCACAATATTCAACGAAATAAACAGCCTCTTACATATATAGTTATGACATGACACATTTTTATCTAAAACATCTTAAAAACCGAATAATTTCGAAAGAAAATTAACATACTTTGACACAACTATACCTACCTATAAAATAGTATATTTTGAATGAAAAACAAATTAAACAAATATTTGCTCATATTATTTGGATACGTTATTGCATCAATTAAATCACAGTAGGTACAGTATAAATGTAAATATATATATTTAAATATATATTTTAATATATATTTTTAATGTATATGTGGGGACAGCGGAGCATCTTCGTTATCCATAATAGTAATTCTACCGGCTGGGCATGGATATTCGGGCATGGAGAAATAAAACGTAGCACTTCAACTTATTGATGGTATATTACAATTTGTTCGAGGTTAAACTATGAAATACAACTGTAGGAAGATTGTCTGATAACTAATTACACTAATTCGGTCGACACTCCAACCAACACGTAACGCCACAACGCGATGCGAACCGATTGCCGTCCCAAGTAAGGATGGCGGTCTCTCGCACGGCACTAGCGCTGGTTGTTGCGTCAGAGCAGGACCCCGAAGTTAGTCTCAAGTCAATGTCAGCCGTTATTGACAGTGACACAAACATTATAACACATTTCGAACATTGTGACAGCTGACAGTGACATTGAAACCAACTCGCCTACTCTCCGAATCAAACATTAAGATCAACTTAAACACTCTTCGAATCAAACGCGCCGACACGGCCAGACTGACATTCGCACGTCCTCGTGCGATCCGTTTTCTCTAGCAGCAGATGACCTGGAATTAAAGAAAAGACACAACTGGGATCACAAATGTCATTTCGCTCGTCTATCCTGACAATTTCGAAAGATATCATTCAGTACACGCACATATTATCAGTATCTACATTTGGCTTCGAGAAATTGAGATCACGTCAAGATGTTGTTTCAACTAAGTTAATTATCACACAAAACTTCACTATTCGACCTCGTGCGAATATGACCGTACCGCTGCAGGGTGCCCCCACCACCAAGATCGCCACTCACCGGCAACGACAAGGAAGCACCGGACAGCCCTGCAGCTGCAGCTCCACCCCAAGACACTATTCGACATCGTGCGAATATTATCATAACGCTGCAGGGTGCCCCCACTACCAAGATCGCCACTCTCAGGTAACGACAAGGGAGCACCGGACAGCCCTGCAGTCGGAGCACCTCTCTACGACAATATTTGACATCATGCAAATATCGCCAAATCTCTAGCTTCTACCCGACGGCATCTCATACGACGTGACGTTATCTCATCTGACGTGAAACCAACTAACTCTTAAGCAATGGTGTTGAATGATACGTAACAAAGTCACATCTCAAAATTAAATCTCTAATTCACTTCCCAATGCTGAGAGGGTCGCCGAGGTGGCGCTCATTGTGTGCGAACTAGCAACCAAATCGTATCATCGTCTGATGAAACCTCCTCATTACTTTAACTCTGACCCGCCGTCTCGGCCTCCTCCTCCTCATCGTCAACATAATTAATCAAAAAGGTAACTACCTACTTCTATTAAGCCATCAAGACCCCTAGGCACTATGCCCAGATTTTCGTGAACATCTTTATGAATCTGATTTTAACTATCTATCTTTTCAAAACGTGGGTACCTGTGCTGTATTACTATGCCTTCTATTCTAATCCTTTCGCAGTACCCAGAAATTGATTGACTGTTTTACTATTCACTAATGAGTAACCAAAAGGAAACGAGCTCACCGGGAGTATGGTCAAAGTGTCTCGGGCAGACTATGTACGCTCCAAACCACGCCGACAGCATCCCTGCTCTGGCGGTGCTGATCAGCAAGAAGGCGGCACCACTTGCTACTGGCTGGGTGCGAGGAGTGACAACAGCATCCTGAAAACAGAAACGGATACGCGCCAGTACTGAGGCATCTTATATGGGCCATTTAAACAGGGATGATTTCAGATTCAGTTTCATTTTATATGCACAGTATATATCTTGAAATTCAATCTCCAACGGACACGACTCCCAGAAAAGCTGGACTGTTAACAGAAAAATCTCAACGAATCCTGTCAAGACCTGATTTTACTGAAATATCTTGCGTAAAATAGGAAAAGACTACTAAGTTAAAACTATGATAATGTTATTTTGATTGAATCTTGAGTTTCAATTAAATTTCACAGTGCACAGCTGACCTATTATGTGGCATAAAATGAACTGCCACTTATTTAGCACTGCACAATCATAAAATAGCTACGCACTAACAGCTATCAGCAAATAGGCAATAAATTTTCTACAAAAAAAATCAATACTCAATCGTACCGCAACATTTATAGTGCTGTATGCTCGTATTAACTGGTATGGTTCTTCTCAATAACGCCTTTTAATCATTTATAACAAATTGCAACCAAATCTTACTTCGACAAAAGAGCATTCAACACCAGAAACGTAATGAATTTAAACAATATCACCTTTGATATCCGATGAAGTTGCACGCTGCACTCAGTCACCACTCGACCCTGGCTGCGCTCGCCCGGCCGCGTGCTACCACTGCTGCTTCATGTGCCGTGGTCGCCCGGCTGCATGCCACCACTGCTGCTCCATGGGCCGCGGCAGCTCGACCGCGTGCTACTACCGCTGCTCCATGTGCGGCTCGGAGCGCACGCCACTGCAGCGGCATCGCGCATCACTGCGACGTGGCATGAGTCTGCTGCAGGCACTGCTCTTGTACTCCCTCACGATGCGGTCCATATCTTGTAATCTTCTTGCTTGTCAATATTTTTTGTCGTTTCTTTCGTAGTCTTTCTTGTACGACATTTCCAATTAGAAGATATAAAATTCCTACCAAATCCGAACAGCAAATCTTGTCTTTCAATTCACAGCACACGTATTCGTAAATTTCAACGCAATTATGAAATCGCTTTATGGTCTTCTCTGGTCCAAGGATTATCGTTGCCGCATTAATAAGTTTCAGTAAAACACAAATCCCAACTGCTTTTTATCTTTCACACGTTTTTGTTCACTGACACGAAGAATTGATAATGTTCGTGGGTCTGATTTTCACGTAGGCAGAACACGCATGGCTCCCATTGTGTTTCTCGGCGATCAGTTATTTCTCCATTTTGCCATCATCCCACTTCTGATGTGGGGACAGCGGAGCATCTTCGTTATCCATAATAGTAATTCTACCGGCTGGGCATGGATATTCGGGCATGGAGAAATAAAACGTAGCACTTCAACTTATTGATGGTATATTACAATTTGTTCGAGGTTAAACTATGAAATACAACTGTAGGAAGATTGTCTGATAACTAATTACACTAATTCGGTCGACACTCCAACCAACACGTAACGCCACAACGCGATGCGAACCGATTGCCGTCCCAAGTAAGGATGGCGGTCTCTCGCACGGCACTAGCGCTGGTTGTTGCGTCAGAGCAGGACCCCGAAGTTAGTCTCAAGTCAATGTCAGCCGTTATTGACAGTGACACAAACATTATAACACATTTCGAACATTGTGACAGCTGACAGTGACATTGAAACCAACTCGCCTACTCTCCGAATCAAACATTAAGATCAACTTAAACACTCTTCGAATCAAACGCGCCGACATATATATATATATTTCCTTCACTTGTTTTTATATTTTATTATTGTAAATAAAAAAAAAAAAAAAAAAGTATAAATGTATATATAATAAGTATTATTCAGTAATAGGTATTCATCAGTATTCTCAACAGCCCTTGCAGACAAATCTAAGAGATCTAATACATCGGATCCACTTGCAAAACCAAACACGTCCTACCCGAATGCACCCTATCACGATATCGCTAACCGAATCCATCAAAATCTCATCTACTCTGAAGAGCTGAGGACACTCGCCTGAACAAAGATTCAATGCCATTTTACAATCGAGATTTTGTAAATGCGAGTATTTGTATGCAGATCTCATTCCAGGGCTCAGTGCAAGTCTAGCTAGTCAAGTCACAGACTGCGTCTGATCCCAGTCTTCTAAATGTGCAACTGAGCTTAGGGTAGATACTATAGCTAGATAGTTATCTATGTATGTAAATAGTATGATTGCTCCTTTGACAAACAACACAGATTATGTTTTCTTTAAATTTGATTATTCATATTTATACAATCATTATTTGTTGTAGAATGGGCTATTGTTTCAAATGGTTACATTTCAAATGGTTACATTTAAAATTACAATTGTCACACGATTTCTTGTTAATTTTATCTTACAATGAAAATTAAAGTACTTCCAAAATCCACATAAAAAAATGATTATACATCGCTGCGTTTTGTACAATTAAAATATGTAAATAGCTAAACATGGACAAAAAAGATGCAACCATCATCTGTTTTCTACAAACATTGCTTACAATAGAGCCATAAAGTACTGTAAAAGGGTGGCAGGTGGCGCCCCCACCGAAGGGATGTTTTGTTTCGTTGTGTAGCGAAGTTTGTCTAATTCGGCGGGTTGATAAGTAGGTATTTGGCGAAACAACGCTTGTCCGCTTCAAAATGTTGGGTTTGTTTTAAACCTTTGGGTTTCAGCATCAACATTTGACTACGTAGACATCTCATTAGAATTATTAGAAATTAGCATGTGTGTATTTGTTGATCTTGTTTGTTTTTGTTTCACGGCACTACGAATCGCCGGACCTTCTTAATTTTTGATTTGAAAGAATTACAATGCTCCAATAACCACAAACCTATGATACATTCTATTATAATAAAACGTAAATTTTCACACGACGGCATACTTAGGTACAAATTTATCTTTAAATAGATATATTTGATATAAAATATGTAATCTATGTTATAGGTCCTACGTAAATACCTACATCGTGTTAATATTTGAATTCTGGTCGTGCCGTCGCTACGTCGTCGTTACATATATATGTATATACATATAGGTATATTTGGGTATTATGCCTTATAAAGTTATAAGTCAAACATTGCTTATTATTGAGTCTCTTTGTTATAAAATCTCTGGTTTTAAGGGATTAATCCCTACCCCGGATCAAGAGCTTGTACAAAACAACAGGCCTGGTTAGTTATGCTCATTTGCATCTTATATTAAAATTGGGATTAGTAAGAGATGGAAGGTTTGGATTGGATTATTTTGTTTTGTTGCAATGCCTCTGGTTAATTGTGTTGCTAATTAACACGTTTAATTAACAAATTCTTAAAATGGAAAGTAATTGTGACCGTAATAAATAATTACTTGAGTAAATATTATTTCATCTGTATGATCTCGTAAGCAAAATGCATTATTTTAATAAAAGTTTCTTAGTTGCAATTAAATAACAATATTTATTTTGAAATGTTTTTTATCAGTGACAAAACAATAATATAAATGCAATTCTTCACAACTTTTACTACAGTTTATAAATACTAACAAACAGATATTCCATCTATCGATATATACCTCACTACCAATAACAACAGAACCTGCAAAGTAAGCAGAGCGTACAATAAATACACAAGTTTCTATCGTTCGATTCTTCCAAAACAAAAGCGACTTCACCCCGAGGGGAAGCGTAGACAGATATACCTACCTACACATACCCTTAGCTATAGTTATTTTGTTCTACAACTTTAGCTTGACACGGCTGCGTGTGTTCCAGTGAATTGTTTGTACATTTTAACCTGTCAAAAAACCTTTATAAGTGTATTTTTTTAAGTCTATTTCTACATATCAATATATCTGATTTACAGTCATGATAATATGTGACGAAGATGAAAATTAACATTAAATTAAATAAAATACGTAAAATGGGTAACGATAAATGTTATTCATAAATTCAAAACCGTTAAGAGTTTTTACAAAAACATAATATAAGCAGTTATAAAAACATCTAAATCAAATTTAACCAACCGTATGTATCAACGAAATACCAAGTTACATTGAATGTAGTTCACCTACATGTAAATAAAACAGGGTGCGGGAACTGAGGTGCCGACAAACGATATCAATGTATTGAGATAGTGTATTTTGTATGTATTGTATATTGTAGCTATCTTCCCTTATCGGTTCCTACGTGACTTGGCTTTTAGCTGTCTTTCTTTTTTCGAATGAATTTTGTTTGAACAATATGTATAGATTGAGTTATACCCATTTCCTTTCTTTCGTTTTCTAGTTTTTACAAAAATAAAAACAAGTTCAATTTTTATTTAAAATAAAAACGTAAATATTTAGTATACATTATAATACATTTTATTTGATCATTTTGCTTATATGGTTTGTCTTTGTTAAGCCAAGATCCTTATATTAATGTCATATCAATTTGAATAGGAAATTCATTTCTGATTCGTTAACACCCTAACATCTTATATATTATGTGATGATTTAGTTTTAATCTACCTTAAAATACCTAACTACATCGTTTTCATAATATTCTAAGCGTGTGTATAAGCCCTTCTTCACATAGAATGAAAGTTCAGCGCATGTTTAACTTCAGCACGCGTCAAAAACAGCCATTAGTGTGACTACTGATTGAAGATATCTCACATACATTTGCACAAAAATATCTAAACAGCTGACAAACTTACAGACAAAGAATTTGCAACTCTATCCTTCGGAGTTAAGGACGAAAGTTTAAACATTTTCAGCAAAAATAACTTTGTAAAATGGAATCGCTGACTGACTTCAATCAACACTGTATGTGGCAAGATATACGGTACGCTTTTCTAAAAAACTCTTGCTGATAAATGTATGATTATAAATTGTTGCATTATTTTAAGATTGGACCTTGTGAATGTGGTTTACAGAAATAAATAAATATTATGTTGCGTAAGCTGATAATATAAGATTTGAGGTTTTCTATATAATAAAATGAGGCGCATACAAAAGGAGGCATATATAATTAAATAGAATTGGTATCGTTTACTTTATTTACAATAAGCAAGTCACGCTTCATTATAATTAATATTCAGTTCTGTAGTATCTTTAAGATACTTGTCTAGACGTTTTCTTGTTCATGAAGTATTTATATACCTACCCAATTCTAAAAGGCCGGTAAATAAGAACAGCTCCAGTCGTCGGCTAAAAAAGTAATCTCCCTGAAAAAGTAACACAAACGGGAAAAAACAATAAGGAAATTACCACCCGAAAAACCTACGCGCATGCGTCAATCACCTACAATCATCTTATGTAACATAGGAAAGAAAACCAAAATATAATGTAACCACAAAATTCTTTCGCAGGGAAACACAAATACAACGATCAAATCGTGCCTATCTTTGTTACACGGAACATCGCGTCCCTACAGGCTTCTATTATGGAGCTAAATTATTTCCTACGACGCTCGAAATATTATCGACCACACAGTCTCGTGTTTACCAACAAATGGGGAAGAGGTTGGGGCGCATGCGCGAGCCTTTCTCGCCCAGATAAATACGGCAAGCCAGCTCCCAGCCACCCTCGGTTATGCAACACCATTTGATCTGGAACCATCACAAAATATAGCGGCGATCATAAGGAAAACTTCTCCACTAAAATAACTTCTAATAATAGATGGTATCGACGGATTTGTAGCATCGCTTTGAGAATAGGCCCCCACTTCTAATCAGATGCGTTAGAATTTTTGTTGCTAAATAAGAAACTCACTAGATATATCTAAATAGACCGTTACACTAATTACCTAACGACTTTTTCTTCCCTAAAAATAAAACCGAACGAAAACTACTTGAAATTATTACCAGAAATGCAATGGACGGTACATACACTACCAAACGTAGTACATTTTAGAAACGAACATACTTTTTTTAATAAAGAAATTTATTTACAAAAATTCAATCCCATGTAAAACTAAATGTAAATTTTGACTATTGAATCAATTCTTCGTAACCACCACTTTCATAAAAATCGATATCTACACGCATTCGACTCAAAAGTTCAAGATAAGTTTTTCCAATAAGTACGAGTAATTTACATTCATGTCTCGAGCGGTTTCACAATTTTTTCAAGATTGAGATTTAAATTACTCAGCTTTTTTCGGTAATAACGTCAAGTTATCCAATGAGATAAGCAGACGGTACCTTGTTCTTACGAAATTCTTATTCAAATTTATTCCACTGAGTCTTGTAAGACTTAATCCTCTCTTTACTCGAAAATCCCTTCGAAAATATTTCAAAGTTTCATGCTTGGACCGGCGAGCTAGATTTTGTGTGTAAAATGTGAAATTCCTAGGTTCAGAAATAGTTGCAAGGAAGATCCTTGAAGGAAGCCATTATGCGATTCCTAACGCCATCTATCCAAAATCCTTGGAGGCTTTTCCAAACTCGACCGAATGCTTCGGGACGTTGACGGTATTTGGGTTCGGGTTCTTTTAGGGGTTCATTGTTATAATAATTTACTTTATTTAGAGTCAGCATTTTTGACCATGTGCTATGGTAATTTTAAAAGTTTATTTCTTTATTAAATCGTTTTATTAACGATTAATTACTTAACTTAATGAATAGTACATACGCAAATATATGATGTATTTGCCATAATAACATATAAAATCATAATATAATAACAAATAAGTTGAGGGAAAGACATACATTTACTGACTACTGTTTTGTTTGATCATAACATAGTGATAATGGCAACATCGGAAACATTTATGACACGTTGCAATTATGTGTTTTCATTGACAAAAGCTGGCTATACCTTTTTAACGTTGGTTGTCGATAATCGATTTAAGCTGATTATTCTTGTACCTACCTGATAAATTAATGGCCCTTTTATCGAAGATATTACTTGCGTTCTTATTTATTATTATTTATTTATTTATTATAGTTACATGCTGTACTTACAGACTATTTCACCAAAACATACAACATGGTTTAGAAGAGATACTTTACAAATACACATTATTATTATTTTTTTAGCAAAGGAATTACAAATTTGCTTACATAATTTAAACACGCATTATAAAATACTCTGTAATTTTAACATAATACATCAATAGTAGTATTGTGAGCTAACAGAGCATTGAGCAGAGTAAAAGCTTGCGCCATAGGAGCGACTATCTAAAGAAATCGCATAGGTTTGTCATAAATATCTTAATTTCAAATTACTTTGCTTGTACGTTGTGTAACATCTTCAACCCCAGGTGATAATTAACAAGAGCCACGAAAAAACACCAATAATGAGAAATTCAAACATAAAGATGTTAAGAAATTAACTCATGTGTTTATGTTCTGTGGGTGCAATTACAAGATTATAGGATAGAAATTAGTCAAGTACATTTATAAATGCGGGTTTCTGACATAAAAAATGGTGTAAGCATACATTATGATCTCATAGTAATGAAGGTACTTAAAAACACATTCCTTTATGCAGGAAATAAAAAAAAACTATTTTTCGATAACTTTTTTTATTTTCTAAAAGTTATGATATATATTTAAAAAAATAACGTAACTTTAATTTAGTACAAGAAAATTAAATCTCAGAATTCCAAAAATTGCCGAAAATATTTGATCAAACTCAACGTCCCGAAGCGTTCGGTGGAAACCAGTTTCCCCCGTAAAGCCTTTAGAAGGACGCGCAGCCTACTTAATACCTGTCTCTCTTCCTCCCCTCAAAACCGGCCTATTTCCGAGAGAGATGGAGAGCATTACGTTACCCTCCTGTGTGGCCTTTTAACTTCCTGGGGATTAATGAGTATTCTGTATTCTATGTACCAGCTATGTATAGGGTCCCCTAATTAGGCAATTAGATAGCAGATATCGAACCTGCCTATTTATCATAGTACATAATAGACTTTTTAAATAGATACGCAAGACAGAAAGCAGTTTAGGAAATTTATTAGGTTAGTATTAAAGCGGGTTCTTTTAAGTTAGACGTTAATTTTATTTTTCGTTCCACGATGTCGGACAGATAATTACGCGTGGAATATTTTTGGAAAATATGATAATTGTGCGGTCAGCATCTGATTAGAGTATTAAAATTAAGAAATATGTCGTAATTATAATTCTATGCATGAGGTTTTTACATGTATTACACGTCGAGTATTGGCAGGACGTCGTTTAATTTTTTGACATGATTATTACTAATTCTTGGTTGTTTGTAATTTATTTTATTTCTTCTTCTTGTACGGAGGAAAGGTGGGTTTAGTTGGAGAAGTTATTTAATAATTAGTTACTTGATTAAACCATGCGGGGAGCAGGTTAATGTGAAATGTGTTTACTGTATGGTTAAACTGTTTAGTTATGTACTTAATTAATTTTATCTTTAATTACTAACCGAAAATTTAGGGATTAAATATGGCCCAAATAAACATAGGGTTCCGGTTTTAAAATAAAATACAAAACAAAATTACTGACAAAATACGTAGGTCAACTTTTAATCTTGTTTTAACTTGTCCGTACAATATTAGAATGTATGTATCACATAAGTCATTCCACGTAAATATTAACCATCCTTCTTTGATTACCTATGCAAAAGTGTTAAATAAATAATTTGTGTAAAAAACAGGCATCATTTAATTAAGGTAATACCTTTTAAAATACTATAAATAACAATTAAACTTTAAAAGATTACAAGGTTTCATTACTATTATATTTAAACAATTTCAACTAATTTTATCAGTAGGCATTCATTAAGAATTCTTACCATTATTAACTTTTCTCTTTACGACATTGATACCCGAATGCAAGTGCATATAAATATATAATCATTATGTAAATAAGACATACAGTTGCATTGATAACCCGTAGGCAGTCGAACCCTGTAAGGTACCGGTTTAATACAAATAAAAGTAATATATTGTCTTACGAAATTACGAATGAGGAGAAAACTTGATATGGAAAGAACGTTATAATGCATGCGCAAAACAAACGCCAGTCCGATCTTTATATAATCACTATTCAGGCATCGCATAATTACTACCTTAACCTTACGAAAAACATATGTCACCTTAATGTATAAATTAAAACTCTTATTACACGTATTTTACGCTCAACGAAATTGACAACTAAATCAACGAAATGGATTAAATGTATTTATATTCCTGTGATATTTTTAATTTGAATATTCAAATTATGATCGTTTGTAATTATGCTTAGGTATCTTAGTCAAAAATTAAAATGTATAAGATATAAGATAAAATATAAACTGAACAAAATACTAGTATATTTTGAGTCAGATAAAATTTTTAAACTTAAGTTTAGCTTACGCGGAGATGAGAATATTTCACTTAATCTTTACATTCCTCATTGGTAAAAAACTCAGTGTCATTTTTTTTAAATATTATAGGCATGTGTACATTTTATCCTGCAAGTGACTATATTTCTCATTTCTGGATGACAATGAATGGGCGATATATTTTCGAAACGGCTTTTGAACTGTTATGTGGGAGTAAAGTAAATTACGAAACTGTTTACGAAGAATATGTGCATCTAAGTTAAGTTAAGCTTAAAGTAAGTCATACTTTCGAAAGTAAGTTTTCGATAAATTAAAGCTTCATGCGAGTAGGTAATGATTCATTTTAAAATTGTGGAAATAAGCACAGTACTATAAAATATTAATTGTTTTGTGTATATGTATATAAAGTTAAATAATGCATAAATAATATGTAGTTTCCTAATAGATATATTTTTGACCGTTACTTAAATTGTAATTGTGTATAAGTTAGTCTGCCTGTCTTTTGCCGAATCAAAATAAAAATTAATTTAATTTGTTTCATTCGTTCTATGACGAATACTTTAAAAAATATTATTTATCAACAAACTTTTTATAAACTTATTTGTCAGACGAAGCAACCGCGGGACGTAGCTAGTCACGCAAGCAGTCAATAAATATTCCTTATTTTTTAACATAATGTAGTCAGTCAATGTAATCTCATCCTATTTATTACATATTTATTAAAATTTCGTGTCATATTTTCTACTTAATATTCACCCAGCAATATCAAAGTCATGTTTGTATTATCATAATTTTAATCAAATATTATTCGATATATCTGTAAAGGCATAATTTACTCGTTTGCATGTGATTTTGAATTTTAATCGACGATTTTGTTGGAATTAAGATATCTTAGTTTCCTTGAATTCATTGATCCTTACCGACGGATATAACTGTATTTATAGCTCCAAGTATTTGTATGTTCGTCTGTATATATTTTTTTAGATATTCTAAAATTTCTTTATATTTTTTGGTCTTATTTATGTTTTTTAAAAGTAATAAACTAGGAAACATAAACCAACAAACTTGGTATTTTTTGTATACCATCTGACATGATATCCTTTGTAAAACGTCTATTTTTAAATACACTAGACATAATATGAAAATACTTATATGCACAGCATTTATGCCGTACATTCACTATTTCAATGCTAATGTTAATGACTAGGAAAAATATACAGCAAACATTATAAAAAATATTCGGTACATTTGCTATTTGTAATTTTTTTCTTACATACCCATAGGTACATAAGTGACCTTATATACCAAAGATATTTTTAAGTCATTGTGTACTTTATGAAGGTGGCTTTATATGAGAAATCCCATAGAGATAAGATACTAGTTATTTATCCTCTAAATATCATAAACATCATCTTGCTTAATTAATAACATTATGATTGTACCAAAATATTTGGTTATGAAAAGCACAAATATAATTGTATCATTTTATTTTATTTTATATGCTCTAATTGTATCATTAACTGATTAGCATCTATAATATATTTTTATATGCACCAAAAATATATTTTTAAAAACATTTAAGCTGACTTGTCAATGTTGGCTCCATTGAGTAAAAAAGTACATTCACTCAAAGACAAACAAATAAAAAAAACTTCATACGAAAATTATTCTAAAATTCACCGAAAACTTATAAAAATTCCCATCTCATTATTCAAAACTCATATAGAACTAACGAGCGTCAAAAACTTGAAAAGAAAAGCGTATCTCAAAGCAGCATTTCATAAAACTCTTTCATGCGAATCGGTTCAAAACATTTCAGTATGATATCGTTCTAAATTCAAACGCGTTTATTTTTCGACCTTCAGAAGTTCGAGCAAGGAGGATAAATGACAATAATGAACACCTGCTTCTGCCAGACGCGACAATCTTCTAGATCTACTTAGCTTTCTCCCTCGCTCTCGTGAACGAAGCTATTCTAACTAGCTCACTAGACTTACTCCTACTTATGAGCCTCATATCCCCTTGTGTCCACACTCTGCGGAGGTTAATGAACTGGGGCCATATTTCAGGCGTCTACGATATAATATTATGAACGCTATTCATATATATCACTCGTTTTCTTAGTCTTTGTGTATTGTGACAGTTAAACAAATGAAATTATATGCACCAAGGTTCTTTTTACATAAGCCATGTAGATACATTGATTATTAATATTGCTGACAAAACATTGATTATTAATATTATTTTGTTAAATTGATCATGAGCAAATCTAATCAAAATGTTATCTAATAGCAACCTAGTACTCATGTATACAGAAAAATAATGCGATGCTGAAACATACAGCACTTCACCATACATTTCTTTAGAGCGGTAGATCATAATATTTTATATGTAATGATATATTAATATATGCAAAATTTTAACCAAATGTTTATTGTATTCCACAATAGTCTGAATAGGTAAAATACAAAATAAAACTTCTAGTCATCTATTCTTCTATTATTTTTGTGTACCTAACCTATAAATCATAAACAAAACAAACGAACGTGTGAAAATATCGCACGCTACCAGAATAGCGTCCCAGATAATATCACGATACAGTGTCTCCCACTCCGCGCGCCGTTCAGCAAAAATGTTAATTTCGGATTCATTTCACGCAGCATCCACGGAACGTCGATAGAAATAACTTGGATTGAACTTAGGCGAACTTCATTAACAACGGAACGTAATATCACCATTTCGCGCCATTCAGTCCGCTGTGATGCAATCAAAATGCTTTGAAGCCCGTAGGCCGTTGACCGACTTTGTAGCGATAAAGTGAATGCAGTGACATAATACGTCACGTGACTCCATCTGTGGCTTTACGGACGTTGACACGTGGGCTGGGATGTCTGGGACATTGACATTCGGGACGTAATTATTAAGGGAAAAAAGTTGTGCTCTATTTTCAAATTTTGAAGCGTCGCTTACTATATCAACATAGGTATGTTACATACATTGTTGTGTACATAATTTTTAGTATGATACCTTTTCTTATTACTACATATAATATGCAATTACATACCCATATGTAGAGGTGCCTATATACTACGTCATGAATAGATTAATACAATATCTACCTAAAAAGATCAGAGTTCAAAAAATTATATTAGGTATATCAGTTTAAAAAACACACACTAAATTAACTAAAAACTCTCATGACCCCGTATTCGCAATAGCAAAACAAGTAGGTACCGAAATAATATCAAATCGTGTGAATTAATTACTTATTATGATTTCCGTCTCAAATAATTACGTCTAAACGAGCTAATTATACAATTAATTATTCGGCTTTGTATAATATACTAATTATATTATGCATTGTTGCTAAAGTATTTGAAAAAATAGGTTTTCGCTTCGTTGAAATAAACTTCAATAACTCATGTCAACTGTGATGACTTTTGTGAGGCCCACGACCAGCCTTGAATAATAATTGACTTTATGCTGTAGGAATAATTACCTAGAACGAATTGTATCTCGGACGCAAAGGAACTCTTTGATAAAGATGTCTATTTTATTTTTATACTTGGGCGCTCCTGGTGAGCAACATCGTATACGAGAAAAAGGAATTCTTTTACAAAAAAATATATATGAAGACATGGCCTATATTTACGAGTATGGTGCAGTAGCACTCCTTTTCTAGCCTTTTATAGCTCCGATAAAGAAGATAAATCTTTATTTTGTACATAATTTTTATATCTAAGTATTTCAATTAATCTAGGTAATCTCAAAAAACACACAAATAAACACTCAAATACTCATATGTAGGTAATATACCTAATACCTGAATTATAAAATAAACCAAATCATGCTATGAACCAAATATATGATCTAAAAAAATCATCGTACGTAGGTATGTCGTCCCTGAATTATGAAAAATTATTTTACAATATAATATTAGGTGTAACAAACTGTCAAAGTAATGTTTAAAGTAGCTTTGAATTTACAATCTATATTATACCCTGACCTTGTCTCTGAAAATGGGAAAGTTCTAATAAGAAAAAAATAGGTATTAAAATTCGAAATTATCTCATATCAGATATACCATATACAACCTTACACATACAAAGCGCTAACAATCGTTCCCGCAAAGCGAACTAGATGTCGCTGCCAGGCTCAAAGTGAAAACAAACTTTTCGCGAGTGTGCGTGAAAATCACGTGGCGTTTGACGACGCACACATACACACGCCACGCGTAGCCACGCTTCACGCACACACACAATCTCCGTCTGAACACGCGTCGATACGATAAACACGGACAGTACACAGACATAATTTTTACAGTTGCTACAAACACAGATGTAAAGTTCCTAAATAAATAAGCGTGAGTTTATAGTGCTTGTGTGCGTTCGATGCGTGGTAGACAGTCGACGCACACAAATAAAAGCAAAGTTCGCAACATAATGTATAAAGGATAGATGGCGCAGTCAGTCGCGTTTGTAAAGTAAATAGTGGATACAGCGTAATTTTTGCCGAATAAGAATTATATTTGTCTATTATTTTTTTTAGTTAATTGTTACAAAAACCACAAACATATTTATGTCTGTTAGTCTGTGCCATGGGTATCAATTTAAATATTAACTGTAAATAATCTAATATATATATCAGATAAGGACCACAACAAATATTTTATATACTTACTATGTTAACAGATAAAACAAAATATTTTTATATACATAAAAACATGTTAGTTAAGTTAGTAAAATAATGGTAATTTCTTATTTTAGTTACTTTTTTATCCTAAGCCCAATGATATTTAATTTAATATAATAATTTGTCAAATAAGAACGGCTAACTTGGTTCTGTTTTCTTTATTAACAATATATGAAAGCTAGCTAAGCTTATGTATATGAAACTTCACTTGAAGAATATTCATAAGATCTAAAGATCTGATGCAGAAATATGTAAAACTAGTTCAGGAGATAGTCTAGCATATGATGTAATTATATAAAGGTACACCTATTGCTTTATTTACAATAATAAAATATAAAAACAAGGGAAGAAAAACTAAACATACTACTTCTAACTACTACAAAAAGGGGCACTTAGAAAATCTTTAGAAAAGCCTAAAGATAATCGAAGTGCTCCAGCCCACTACCTATTGCTATTAATTTATATTCATTCATATACCTACCTAACTATAAAGCTAAATTACTTATAAGGAATTCAAAATATATTTTTTTTATCCTCACATTACCAAAATGTAAAAAAAAAATTTTAAAAATTAATGAACATCAAAAGGTAACTGTCTGTACACATCAAATTAAATATGCTAATCACTTAACAAAAGAAAAAACATTTGACATGATTTCTCGTTATCTCGATGAAAACACGAATTTTTTTCACTCTAATTATGATTAATTTGAGGCAGCGATAATATCTTGATTCTTATTTTTTTTTTGTAGTAATAAACAACTCAAATCTCATTAAGTTTACCGAAAGGTTTTCATTATTTTGTTCTTATTCGTTATCGTGATTTTAGCTGGTACCTTTTTACTTGTGAATAGAATTATGTAAGTAGGTATATCACAAAAAAGCTGCCTATTTGCAAATTTATGAAAGAAGATGTTATTTTACTTGGAATACTTGCTATACTGTGTCTACAAGAATTGCCAAATAGAGACTGATGCAAATCCCGCAAAAAACTTCTGCCTGCCCAAGACAGCACTTCAAAAAAATTGAAGAGAAACCCAACTTTCGAATTTGGAATAGCAAAAAATCGAAAGCAGCCATTTTGTTTTCTATCGATTTGTAGAAAAAAAATCTATTGTGACCGTCGAACCGTTTGCCCATTGGCCCACTTTTTGATGAGGGTGCCATAATAGGGTTGGCTCTCCCCTTTTTTGGTTTTTTTCTCCGTAAAGCCCTTTTAAATATGAATTCCCCGGGATCTTGTGCAGACGCGTCAACTTCTCGCCAGCTAAGAGCTTCGTAATTAAAAATTGGAATGTAAATGAGTTTATCAAGTCAGTTGAAAGTGGGAAAAATGTTTTCGGAGTTTTTGTGATGATTGACGATTTTTTAAGAATTAACTAGAGAGATTTTGGTGTGTTATCATTCTTAACTTTTCTGTTACTTTAGATATAATTATGTACATACTATACTAGAGTGTAGTGACTTTATCCTGATGGATAAAAAAATAATTCAAGTTTTACTTCGAACAGTCAACATTACTTTCAAGTTACAAGAACATCCTTCCAAAAGTTTTAAAATCCATTTACGCGCAACATTCTAACTTTTCCAATAGACTAAAACATCCTATAACTTACTGTAGCCCTCCGAGAATGTAAGTTACGTCTGTGAAGCACATGGCACTCACTTAATTGCATAGCACTCGGTGCGACACAGAATATAATCATAGCTTTAACATTTTCATTGGAAGTTAACTTGAGTTACATTCAAAACATTTTGTACTAATACAAATGTTTTAATGTAACTGAAAGATGCATATTTTGCCGTTATTTTAATATTTTAGGTACCTCCGTTTTTTAATATATAAGTAGGTAGTGTAGGCCCAACAGATAAATAACATAATAATACAATATTTGTAACATAAAATTAACAAAAAACGTTTTAAACAAGACATGAAGACAATTTATGTTTCAATTATTAGGTAGATACATAACCAATAGCCCAGGTGATCCGTACGCATGATGGTGTCTCTTATAAATAACTAGCTGGTTCCCGCGACTTCGTCCGCGTGGAATAGTTATAACCATAAAAACGGGTTTATTAAGTTAACCTTAAAAGATAGACATATACTGTTGCAGACATTTTGTTAGATCATTTCAAGAGAAATAATTCTTTGATACATATTTTTTGATAACTTGAACCGTTTTCGCAGCGCACGCAACAGCAGCCCTCAAAGATGAATAATCTACAAAATAAAAATAAAACAAAAAACAACAATCAATGAAATTTCTAAAAAGTTCCGACTATATTTCTACTACAAAATATTCCAACACAGTGCTGTATTAAATATAATTTTGTGTCTGTCCCTAGATCCCTTAAGAAAACACAAACCAGCTGCCAGTCTGGCTAGAATTAAGATAAAGCGAATCTACTGATATCAAACTAAGTGGTGGCACTAATTATGATAATAAATTCTGTAGCACCTAACGCATTTCAAGATAAGAAGTAAATATCAGTCTATGCAAATTTATTTTAACAATGAAAATTTATGAGAATTTAGAATGCAACGAAAGTATAAATTGTAATGAAATTGATATCGATAGTGGTAATGTAAGTTTGTATTGTGTATTGTGTAGGCTACGGCAAAAGATAATAAACCTAAACAAATATTCGACAAAACCTTCCAATTCAGTAACAACAAAAAAACATTATGCAGGTACGTAGACTTTGATCTAGCTTTGACATAAAAAAATATTAATCATTCTTCTTGTCGACTTATTTTTAATTTATTTATTTTGAAATAAAACAATATAATTGTGCCAAGATAACTGTTTTTTTAAGTAAATACTTTATGCAATAACTAGTGGGTGCTTGCGGCTTCGCTCGCATATAGAAGTAAAACTTGCGGCCCCTATTTCACCCCTTTAAAAGTGGCATTTCCAAAATCTTTTCTTAGCAGATACCTACGTCATAACATCTACCCTCATTCCAAATTTCAGCCCAATCCGTCAAGTGTTTTGGGCTGTGCGTTGATAGGTCACTATATCAGTCAGTCAGTCACCTTTGAGTTTTATATAAATAGAAGAAGAAGATATGACTCTCACTCCTACCTAACCTATGTCACATAATATTAACCTGATATATAGTCCAGTCATCTTTATCATATGTCCAGTCCACTCAAGCATTAAATGTAGTTTACGGACAGCCATTGGATCACCGAATGCACTTATCGAATAATGTTATAGGTAGATACACCTATAACTATGTCACATACGGTTAATGTCATATCTGATTTATGACGGCCAGTGTGTGCTGCACTTAGCGTGGATATGCATAAAATGACATTTTGGTTAAGTTACTTGTACCAATCTATCTATGTGCCAGTCATTAATTTAATCTGTCAAGAATTTAATATCAATAATTTATATGACTTGATAAATAAAATTAATTGTAAGCGTTGTTATTAAATAGCAATTCATTCATTCATAAAAAATTGTAGGTCAGTAGTATACGAATGTTATTATTATTGTCAATGCAAAATTTGTATTCTTATTGACAAAAAGCTGATGCGTTTACGGAGTTTTTTTTTATCATCATCTCTATGCGCCTCGAGTTTAAAAACGTCAAGATTTTATTTTATGACAGGATAAAATTTACAGCAGATCAGGTTTGTTAATATTTATTGCACATTTTACTCGAAATATTCATAAATAAGTTCTGTTCTTACCAAAACAAAAACTATAATTGAGTCAACTTCATTTCAAAACTTTTAAATTTACTTCTTTAGTCTCACCTGCATGAGACAAATGAACTCAGCTATTTAATCAACGAGATACACTCCATGCATAAATTAACTCAAAGATTGTACTTGTCTTCAACAACATACATAATATGTATATCTACTTATATTTTCTACTGAGTTCATGAAAGTGTGACGTCGACTCACGGGTACTTGAAAATATCACGCGTTTTAATTCTTCGGGCCCTAATAATGGGATGGGTACAACGATTGTAGAATTTCATAGGTGGCTCTTTACAGTTTAATTTTATAAGTGCCTGTATCTACTACGTATACAAAATCAAATCAAAATACTTTAATGTACACCAGTTACATAATAAGAAAATGAAGAGCATTAGATTGGGATAAAATATGTTTATTTAAAATAGAGTACTAACTATTTTATAGGAATCTTAGCTTACCTAAGCTATTTCTTAAAAAGAACTGAATTATTTTAAAGAGCTGCTCTAAATGAACATATTTTTTGTACATTTTTCACTATAAAATTCCGATATCGAGACGAGAAAGGGTTCGACGGTAAAAAGTGGAGCTGGAGCAGGCGCAAAATCAAATATTCGTAGATATAAATATACTTAATGCAATTGGAAACTAATCCAATAAAAATCTAAAAAAGAAAACATTTTCACTTTTTTTACTCGATATTGAGTGTAAAATATAATGTTTTTATACTTCGTAAATATCAACATGTAAAAGTTCCTATAAAATAATTCAAGCAAATTCATAACAAGTTAAAAATTCTTTCAAAAAATATATTACCACATCTACTCAACTATTTAGCAATCCACGTTCAAAATGCAGGCTTTAAAAGGGGCGAATGGTAATCAAAGCTCGACGGAAGGAGCACCACAATCTGGGTCTCCCACTTAAGCCCTTTATCTTGGCAACGAGGCTTGGCTTCGAGCCTACATACTATATTACTATATATACTATATATAAGGTAGGTATACTCACATACATGCCCGTTGAGTATGATTAGAAAATCAGAAAACGAGTCTAGTTTGCTTAGATTAATTTGGACTGTGTCTAGACGAATTGTTTGGGAATTAATTGGGCGTGTATTAGTTTTATTTTGGTTACAATGATTTGGAATTTACTATTATAATCACTTAGAATACTTACTGCCATTTTGATTACTCACTTGTTGTATCTAATATAATAGATAAACATTTTGTTAATAATTTGATGAATTATACTCAATGAAAATATATACACAAAATTTCTATGAAATAATCATAATCCACTTGTAATATTACAAAATTAAAAGGCAATTGATTGCCCACATTATAAATATTTTGCAATTAACAATCGTCTACTGGTCAATGACATAGCTTGCTTTTTCACTTTAAAAAAAATTGTCTATTATAGAAAGTCTTTTGAACGAGCCAGGTTTTGAGCCTAAATCATAATGCAAAATTATTGATTATATCACTGAGATAAAAGTTATCAAAACAAAAACCAATAATTCTTACAAACAGAACTGACAACAGAGTCAATCGACCTATGCATACGATTTTCCTTAAATATGTGTACACACATAGAACAATGTTTTGAAAACATCTCAATGCGACATCCCTTTTTCAGTCGAGAGGCTCTACATACCAAAAAGGCTTTAAGGTGGATAATTCTGCGCTCCCTTGTTTGGGCCGGCTTACTCTGCTCGACGCAAATAAAGGGTTTTTGTTGATGAAAAGGGTAAAGGGTTGAATAAATTACCTTTTCTATTTCTAGTTTTGAGGGATAAACTAACGCACCGCGCTTTTGCCGAGCGTTTTGAGGTACAGTGTGAATTTAGATAAGGTACGTATTGCCAACCTCATTTTTTTAAACGAAATTGTTAATTCTAGGATATTGTGTAGGTAGGTAGATAATTACAAATTTAAATTTGAATCATCTTAAATATGCAAAAAAATATTGTCAGAATATTAAAGAAAAAATATTTAACACCGTACGAATGATGCTAATATAATCAAATCAGCAATCCAATAAACGCTTAAGGGAAGAGGTGTTAATTTCGACCGAGCCTTATTAAGATTACCGGTAATTTTAAATCCAATTAAAAGAGATTGCTGCCGAGGCTAGCGATGCGTGTTTTGTACAAAAAAAAACTTGTCCCGATGTGACTGTAGTTACGGCGAACTCCAAGTGGACATAAATAAGGGACGCAATATTCGGCGGTCCCATCTCTACGCTTGACGTAGCGTGAACACCACGCAAATATAAACCCTAACTGGCTACATAAAAAGTTTGCTTTCCTTTAACTCGATCTGAAGTGTATTCTTAATACCACTAAATGATAATCAACTTTAACTACACGCATATAAGGCCCGTTTTCGAAACTCAATCGCTCTACTTCTGAGAATCCGTTGGAATTTCTTCGCGAAACTGTAGTGCCGCATCAGTTTTGGGAACAACTTTGGATTAAATAAATTCTTTCGAGCGTCATTTGTTTAAAATTGCGAATCAAATAAGTCTGTAATGGTTTTGTTTTCCAATAACTTCGGGTACGAGTCGTTTGGTGCCGAAATTTTCATACTAATCGTGTTTTTGCCGTGTACGGGCTTGTATTTCAGATAAAACACGCGAGATGGTGCCTTTTGAGGATAAAAATGTCTTTAAACTGATATGGAGGGTAAAATTTTGACGCGATAAGTGACAGTTTCATGAAATATAAATAACTGTTCGGTTGGATACTGTGTAATATTATTTTTACATGTTTCTTTTTACCAACCACAATAAAAAATAAATAAATCACAACTGTGAGTTGAATATGATAATGTTATATTATTTTCCATTACATTTTCACTGATCTCGAATTTCTCTATCACAATATGTAATATTGGCACGTAGGTCCCAAACGTACAATACGGAATAATAATCCGTAACAGAACCCACTGGGGACTGTGCTCTCACCTTAATATAGCTTAAGAGATTTCACCTTGTCCAGCCCATTTCATACACATCTGCCCAGATCACGTAGGTATAGGTATCGACATATAACAGTAATAATGTAGGTACTGGTCATAAGTATACCATTTGGTAAGCTCAAAGAGAGCTGTCAGTTTATAACGAAGAGTTTAATGTCTTATTCCTCCTTTATCCGTAGTGTTTTGTAGTCGACAGTACCAAAATGGTTGACTTATTTATTCAGCGCTCATGGCTCAGCCTACATATATATTACCACATGTCAGACGTCACGCTGAATTGTAGGGTACGAACGGTTTCAGAGGCTTTTATGGTGGCTTGAAAATCTCTCATCACCAAAATTGACCTATTACTTTATTTAAAAAAAACTTTTAGAAGACTTGATAATATGTTTTTTTAGAAGTCGGTCAAAAAGGCTCAGATTTTATTTTAAGGATAATGTAAGGGTAAGGCTTGCCCTTTACTGTACTATGTCACGGTATAGGTATATTTAGGAAGGCATACCGCTCTGATGGGTTTCCTTTCCTCCACATCTCGACCCAAGAGACTTATTATACTGTGTACACGAGATAGGGGGAAATATTTTGCTCAAATATAATCAGGGACACGACCAAACAGTGCTTTGTTTTTATTCAATGTTATACGAAATATATTTCGGGACGGTCGGCGGATGCAAATGTTTAACTTCTTATTGGATCGCTTTGGGTCCGCCATTTGTAAGTACTCTGTGTACTAGTATGTTGAGTTTTGAAAGGGTTTTTGTTCGGAATTATCTTTAGAGCTGACGATATTCTAAGCTGGTACTGATAAGTTGCATAAAATCTGAATACGAATATGTTCATTTCCAAAAATGAGCGTGCATCGGAACGCTGAGAGAGATAGTTTGTCTGTCTTGAATGGGAATTGGTATTTGGTATCGGGTCTTTATTATTTTGACGTTGAATTAATAGACCACCTAAGTTGGAGTTTATCTGATGGAAAGGTTATATGAGACGGCTAAAATTTGAAAGCAACGTGTAATTTTCTCGTTTTTCTTAAACTAAAAACACATATAATTTAAAAAAAATATAGTCGTGCTATGCTATCTTAGACTCAATATTAATTTGGAAAAAAAACTACGGAACATTTTCTTACCGAAACTTTCTTATTTTTCTGCTAGCTAAAGAAAAAATAGTTAACCGTACGAAAAAATAGGTATATTTTATCAGAGGAAACATTGTGGATGTTCCTTTTCGTGTAAACAAGGTAAACACCCCCGTCGGCCTGCGGTGCCTCAATAATACACAACATGTGACCACAGAGGAGGAAATATGGAGTTAACTTTGATACATTTGAATATTATTCGGGGTAAAAATATAGAAAGTTTTTATGGCAATAAATAATAGCATTATTTTTCCACTGCCACGGTCAGTGACTTATAATTTTTAATATTATTTTTTACAATGTAGGTAACGGCATATAGCTTTACCTATTTTTGTTAAGTTTTGAATATTTTTTATACGAATTTAATAATTTTTAATATTTTTTTTGAGGTAACGGCATATAGCTGTACCTATTTTTTGTTAAGTTTTATTTATCTTTGATGACAATACAACACTGATCTTCTAAAAGATGAGCACTAACATGTTGTTGAAGTGTCATATTATCACAAAACAGCTTCAACTATCAAATCCCTGAAAGCTCCTACATTTCCCACTTGCAAGCTCAATAATATCCAGCATGTTGCCATACCCCGTACCCTGACATTCATACTGTATACGTGTACGTTTCAACATTCGCCGATGTTTTGCATATTTTAACAAACTACGTGTAGGCAACTTTGTCGGTGAAAGCTTCTGTTTGTTATTGAAAATTAGTTATGATTTTGATGAATACTTTGCACCCGTAGTTCAATACACATTAAAACTAAAAAGCAAGCGTTTTACTACTTGAGGTTTATTTAAGTGAATCGCCAGCTTGATGTTTGAAAAAAAGCTTGATTGTTAAATATGTGGTTAGGTTTATTTTGCTCACTGCTAATTAGGTATGTCCTACTACAGGCTCGATTTCATATTTGTACCTACATATATATAGGCTTAAAAATATGTTTTAATAATATAGCACACGAACAGATGAAATTTGTGTTTTTTGAGGTGGAATAGGTCTGCTGATTTTAACATTGAGTTGCAGTAACTCGTTACCTACCTAACCTTATAAAGATGTTCAAGAACTACTACATGTACTTGAAGAATAAAAACATCATTCCCTTCACAACCGCACCAAAACCAGTTCCTATGTAAATATTAGAGAATACGCCCAAAATATCGTCCTCATTAATAACGATGGATAAAAATTCATAGTTTGCGAAAGGAGAGAGCGAAGGTCACGTTCTCAAGCAATGGACTCCAGAATGACGCTACCAGTTAACTTGTGTAACCGACCCAGCATAGAGGAGAGAGTGCAGAAGTGCAGAGTTGAATATTGTTGAGTGTCGGTAGATTGACTTTTTGTGTCGGAAAAATAAAATAATATATTAGAAGTATTTCCAAACATTTTTTTAAAATATCTTCAATGTTCAGACTTTCGCTTTCCTTCAGTTTTATTATATGTATAGATATAGATGACTCTGTCAATGAATGATACTTGTATACTAAAAAATAAAATGATTTCGTAATTTGTTAAATTAGATAAGAAGGGATAAAATACATTTTAGAAACATTGTTTTTTTGGAAAATAAATCATATAAGAACTGTTCTTCGCGCTTCTTAAAAACGTAGATATCTTTTGTTGAAAATATATGTTCAAATGTTCATGTTAAATGAGATGATTAATTTTTATTTTTTTTAATTATTTTTCATGATATCAGGAGTACCTAAACTAGTTAAGAGTGACAAGAACGCTGGCTGGTTCCTTGCGCAAAGGATTTCTATAGCAATCCAGCGTGGGAATGCAGCCAGCGTTCTTGGCTCCATACCACATGTAGATTGTTTAAATTTAGTTTAGATGTAAATACTCTTTTTTAGTTCTATTAGTGTTAATATGTGTAAATATTGTTTCTTATTATTTTAAATAAAGTATACTAACCTTTTAAAGTATTACATGTTTTTATCATTTTTTAAGAGTAGTTTTACATAACCGGGTAACTGGTAAATAACGCATAACCTTTTAGGTATATGTAGTATGATTTCAATACGTCATAAGCTAATTTGTTCTGCTACTTTGAAATTCTCTATACTAGAAAACAAATTCACATTTCATAACACTACATCGGAGCTCATTACGAGGCTCATGAATACCGTCGAGCCAACCACATAAACCTAACAAGGTCTGACCATTCTGAACTTATATTACCTATTCTTTGCCGGCCCGAGCTTCGATGGCGGACGTCAGTCGATCGAATTATTATACAGCGGACTAAATAACCTTATCTGATGATAACTTGGTATCTTCTTCCTCGAAATAATATTATTTTAGTTACATATTTAATGAAGCTGGATTGTTTGGCTTACAAAACTTTGCAGTTACTGGTTCCCGTGATTTTAGTGTGGGTTCCCGTGATTTTAGATTATTTTTTACCAATATTATCAATATAGGTATGTCAAAAAAATAAATTTTGTACACAGCTACATGTTTCATAAGCTACATTACCAGAATGTATAAATCGTATAGGTATATATGTAGGTACCTATATATACGGATAGAGAAAAATCGCAGTAGGTAAAATGGCACAAAGGTTATGCTACTTTAAATTATCCTACATTACAGGTATAATGAGTTGTTACTATTGAGAATGTGTATATTTTATAAATAAAAAAGCTTGAATAAGTCGAACTTTTTTTTAATCTACAAAGGTATTTTTTCTCACGTATTGGTACTACATATTTCTTGTACAAAAACACCATCGCTTTGTATTTAAATTTTATATATATCTATTCAAAATTCTACCGCTAAATCTCCAGAAAACATTCAGGAGATAGAACCATTTCCGTCTAAACATTTTCTCGGAAAACTTTTTAAATTTCAGCTCCCAACGTCTCTGGTTAAATCTTTTTCTCTGAACTTTTTAAATTTCCCTGTTTCAGCGTAACCTCTCCAGGCAGTGGTGCAGAACATTTTTGGGTCGCAGCGAGTCAGAAGTGCACCTTAACGGTCGTGAATTCTCCCAGAGCGTATTAGAAAACCGAACTTTACATTTTCAAGAGAAAGAAGAATATTGGATAGGTAATTTTTCTCGAGCATATTCTTTGTTATTTTTATTACTTCATCAGTAACAACAACTGTCCGAAGTACCTACAACGAAAATAAAAACATTTCAAGAAATTTTTAGTCAATCATAAATAAACATATACAAATGAGCTCCAAAATATTCCGTCCCATAGAAAAAAATACCAAAATCGCGTCACCACATTCCCACATAATGACCAGCGTCAGAATTCCAGCGCTAACAGCGTAATGCGATCCCGTCTTCAATATTATCTGTCATTGACACGTCAGTTGTCAGGTCAGTTGTCAGGTGAGGGCCGCCATTGTAGTACCTGCACGTAGCCCCCGCCCCCGCGCCCCTCTCCCATTGACATGCAAATGAGACGGGGAGCGGAGCGGCGCCCGCGGACCCAATGTTATTTATCTCTGATTGGCCCCGTTTATTCCGCTTTGACAGACAGGTTCCAATTCCGTTCGGGCCCGCGCCGTGTTTACATAATTAGATATGTAAATACAGCGTGCAAGAGTCTTCACCATTCGCTCCCATAAAATTCATACCGAATGGCATTCTTACCCTTGATAAGTTTTCAAGTTCTCGGCATCTCACGTGAATAGGACTTTACCATTCCAACAGTTCAATGTCACATAAATTACGATCTTTATGAACCGAATTAAGCTGTATCGATGTTGATTAGCCATTCATTAAGAAGTTTTTGAATTAATTAGTCGAGTCTATCTTCATTATATCGGAACAAAATGTTGGCTGCGTGCATTTTTATAGTGAGAACATTACTAATGGGAATATTATGCATTCAAAACCTATTTAGAAACGCCCGAAATAAAGTAGTTAGAGAACAGAGTTTTGTTTTTGTTGCAACAAAATCAAGCTGTGATTTCGAAACACGTTTCTCGAAATGCATTTGACTAGAACCCATTTCAGTAATTCATTCAATGAATGTTAATGAATGTGAATCTATTTTTAACTGTACATGTGTACAAGTAGGCATAGGACAATGCTGTCCATCTGCAATTTGTATCTCTATTGTGTCGAATGTACATGTACCAAATAAAGTTAAACTTCTTCTAAAACTCATTTAATTTTGAACCTTATGTGAAGGCCAGAAAGTACTGGAGTGCGGAGAAAAATAGATGGCGCCATGTTACTCTTCTATTATAATTCTCAATGAATAAGACATCATTATCTTGCGCAATCAGCAATCAAACATATTAAGTAACTGGGCTTGCTTAGTCACCAGAAAATGATTTACAGTAGTGGTAGTTTTCACTCAAGTAAAGTACCTATATTGCTAATAAAATATTAGCATAAATATTTAAGACAATATAAGTAATCAAATATTCCTCTTACCTACAGTGGTTCACCAATTAAATATAAAAAGACGAAAACTGTAATAAATCAACATAGAAAGAAACTATTGGCCACAAGTGTCAGTAAGAAAAAAAACTGGACTGATCCAGTTTCTGGGGCCACAAAAAATAACCTTCAGTCTATTTCCATCTTAACTTTTGCCTCACTTTGGGTTGAAACTCCTCGAATTTTGTTCAAGCGCCACGAAAAAAACACACGCAATATCTCAAAAAACCTGACGCAAATATAAGATCTTATCAATTCATATGACGCAGGTCTTTGGACCATTTTTGCAGAACGAATTATATCTACGTACTTATGTAGGTACCTACTTTAGAGATGAGCTCACTAAAAATGAGTTCTGTTCATATCTGATATGATCTTCTATCTGCCAAAGTTCTGTGAAGTTAGATAAGTAACTACTTAACCTAAATAACAGAAAGTTGTATTAAGTTATTCTGATTTTGAATGCTGGTAATATTTTTTGTGTAAGAAAATCAATATTGTAAGTTAGCTGTTTTTTTAGTATGTAGTTTATCGTATAGATTTGACCAAACTTGAATTTTGCCATGTAAATAGACAAGTGACAGAAGTAAGAACTAAAAAAAAACACTTGATCACATCACAAACCTACTATATGTTTAAGATTTGAAAATATTTGATAATATCTACCTGCTATGTTCAGATTAAACTCAATTTAAATTCAAATTTTATTTATTGGGACAACTACATGATCCAAGGGTTAGTGATAAAAACTTAATGACTTTTGTAGGTAAGTGTCTTAACCTAAGAGTGGAAAACTGTCAAACACATACTGCACAGAGGCGCTCCGCCCGGGCGACATAGAATATAGTCATGTAAATATATCTTTGCAAGAAAAACCTAGCAATGACCTATAAATTAAGTCTTGACGCTCTTACTCCTATATGTAGGTATTTCTGACATGACAGATACACAGAACTTTACGACTGACCAAACTAGCTGCAATCATCTTATGCATCATTCATACAGATCCTCGGTGACGTTGGCGACGCACATTGGATACAAAAATACCAAATTTTGGGGGATTCAAATGACTATTTGGCGCAAGTCACGTATCGGTTTGAGCTTATCCAGCGTTAGGTTTGATGATAATAAGTGATACCACCAAATATGGGCGACAAGGATTTTAGTTTTACGAGATGTGGCAACCTTATTATAGCTCTGATTTTTATTTTTGTCAATATAAAATTTGCAATGTTTTTATAAGCTTCTCTAAGGCTGGTCGTGATTATTATTAGCTTCTGTAACTTTTCAACAAAGCTTTATTAATGGACTTTTAAGTGGCTGTGATTTGTGATGTAAATTAGGCATCTAAATTATTGTTGTTGCCTTTTGAATTAAGATATTTTTTGGCTAGGCTATGTTATTATGGATTTGACTAAAATATATGCATAAAACATTAAATTTGTGTACTCATTGCTGAACGCTGGCCTTATCGCTAAAAGTAGTTTTTCCAGGTAAAAGTAACATAGCAGGAATCAGGTGCCAGTTATACCTATTGGTAGAAGAGGGACCGTTTTACCGTTAGACTAGGTATATCGCGCCAGATGTTAAACGTCATACTTATTCAACAATATTATAATAAAAAAACATCACTTCCAGCATCTTCTGGCATCCTAGATAAGGAGCATTCGCTCGGCGTCCTCACCGAGTCAATATCAATAAATGGGAAGCCGGGAAATTGGATGTGTCGAGGCTCCAACACCGACCGACACTGTTCGTAATAAGATAGTAATGAGCCTCGTAAAAATATGGCCGTTGCCTCCCGGTCTATGACTAAATATTTAACCAACCCTGGACGGTATTAGGAACTAGCTCTTGAGGGGCTTTGTTCTTCATTTTGAAATGATGCTGTTTTATGGTAGTTTCGTTAAGAATAAGAACGTAAAATGCTTTGATTTGGGTTGATTGAGAAACTAGTTTGAGTTGAGGCCTAATTATGTGTGTAGTTATGAATAAATTAAGTTAATTTTACCTTGTGTAAAAATGCCTAGGTTCTAACTCACCTTTTACATTGTAAATGTAATTCAATAAAAACATGATTTTGCTTTTGCCGCAATAGCAACAACAGTAAAGCTTGTAATTAATTCAAATATGTACAGGCATTCACAATCTCTATTATATAAAAATGTGTATATATATATATACAAAAGTAAACAAGGTTACTGATATCATAGAAAGAGGTAGTTACCGCCATCTATTTAAAATACTCGATAACTCGAAGCCTTACCGGAACCAACCGGGAGAAGAAAAGTTAGGAATGTACTAGAAATACTAAAAAAAAACACGAATGGCGTTGTTCTACTCAATACTTTGACTACAATAACTAATAAAAATGTTTAATTACCTACATAATTATAACTGTTTGCCATATTAAGAATAGTCTTCTACATTTCATATAAATATTTCATACAACTCTCGCTATGTATAGGCATGGAAAAACCTTCAGTGAAACTATTTTACTCACAGCCTTCCAGTAATAAGAACAATAGGCCATAGGTCTAAATTAATTTGTGTATGCATAGTTTTTCTTGCCCAATATAGATAGGCCCGGGTCATATATCCGACCATTGTGTTACAGACTAATCAAGATATATGTAGTTTGTTTGTACGTTTCTCCGAATTAATCTATTTAATTAGAAGTCCTCACGCACGATGTATTCATGTTACTTCTATTCTATTACATTTCGTTGTAGTCCTAAAATAATTACCTATATATGTAACAAGGTAGATATATATGTTGAAAGAAAAATAATGAGTAGATATACCTAGGCATAAATCCAATTATATAACGGTTCATGTTGTTCAATTCAATTTAGGGCTATTAAATGACAATTCAGTTTTACAAAGTTCAATATAAAAAAAAGGTATTTTATGATTAAAATTAACCAAAGATAAATACTTACAATCACATCCTCACTAGGTCGATCCATCAATCCCAGTATCTGAAAAAAAAGAGTAACATCGTTAATTGGATCTAACTATCTTAGCATTGTCGAGCTAAATTGTGTATTCGACCAGTTGCACTAGCCTACAAAGATTGATTTGACATTGACACGCCGCGCATGCGTATTGCCCTAATTCGACCACGAGGTCCCGAATAATAGAGATGTCGAGATGCACATGCTAATGTGTCAGAGAAGGACAGGTGTAGGGCGCTCAGGGACGTCTGTAAACAGGTTTGGTGGGGTATCATGGCCGGCCGTGCAACTGCATGCATTTTTAAAAAATAAAAATGTATTAGATGCGGCAGAACGTTACCGTTTGTTGGAATAAACTTTCTCTTTGAGCTTTGAGTATTAATAAAAAAAATGAGCAGCAATTTTACTATAATGTAGACGTATGTTCGTACGAATCGCTGTTTATATAAGTGTTAAGGTCATATGCTAAAGGTCAAATGTTAGACTAAAATGGCAATGCCATGGAACATTGTACGTGCTATACGTAGCTATACTAAGATAGTTCTTTGGATAAAATTCACGCGTGCAAGAAAGTTATCAGTTCAATGAACCTGAAAATCAATGGCAACCCGAGCCGAATTCTTGCTGCCATCGAAAAACAAGCCCAATATAATAATATTGTTATTCATGGAGAAAGAAAATGGCGGCCGAGAAACTAACTTAATCTCGGGCTGCGTATATTTGCCTAAACGGGTGATATCATTATTATATTTTTACATATAATTATGACAAACGACACGTTTATTAATGTAAATTATATTCAAGGCCTATTGCATTGGTAAAGATATTGACGGCCAAACATTCATGAGCGTGTAGTGATAGAGTTTTATGCAGATTTTTGAAATTCAAATGTAGGTAAGTTATCTGAGATTAATTTATGAATATTGATGTCGGTACTTGAGTGTCGAGTTTGAATTGAAATTGGTTCAATTCCAGCTTTGCGTAAAGTCGCATCGGATGGAATCGAAATGTATTCCAATTTACATAATGCGATGCTGTGAATGAGGTACGATTATTGGAAAATCTTATCTTAAAAGACAAGGGACCTAACGGGAGTTTTTCGAAAATGTATATCGAAAAACTCCCGTTAGGTCCCTTGCATAGCTTTATAGAGTAATGGTATAGTTATGAATCGAAATTGACTTAATTGAAATTGTTGTTTAGGGAATGCGTATGTAAACATACGCATTCCCTAAACAACAATTTCACCTATTGTAAATGGATGAAATTCGAGGTAATTTATTAGAATACAATACAAACAGAGTACCTAAATACTAAAAGGTATGTCCGTAACGTTACTTAATAGGTAGCTATGTGACAACAAAAAATAATAATGTTATCTACCTACAAGCAGATGAATTTAGTAACAATACTTTTATTTTGCAATTTAGATTAATTTCACAAATGATTCGCCAAAATTTGTACCTTTGGCATCCAGTATTTAATAACAATTTAACTCCAATAAAATGTATCTCAACGGCGACACTTAAACGCGGCATTCGCATCAAGAGTCGGCTGTTGATCGCTACAATTTGTATAAAGTAAAGTAAATAAAAGTTTAAACAGATTAAACTTTAACTAGAGTCGAGAAAGAGGAGGGGGTGGGAAATTATCTCGTCCTATTTTCCCTTCTAATTTCGCGTTAGGTCCGCCCGAGGGTCGACCAGACGGGCGGTCAAAAAACCAGCGCCATTTTTTGCGCATTTTTCGATCAGATATTCTGATTGGATAAGGTCAGACGCGATGCGATTCTCGAAATCAGTTAGCAAAATTTTGCCTCGACTAATTGGGAGAATGAACATTACTTTTTATTAAAATACCTACTGCGCACTTAGTTGTGTTATTTTTTTACTTATTTTGATCTCGTGTTACAACAGATTTGGTTATTTTTGTTGGCGGGTCGACACAAAAGGACAACTGATAATTTACAGAGCTTAGGTTGTCAGTGAGGTTATCTGCTTGTCATTTAGAGGCCAAGGTAAGGGTAGAAAAAATATTCCTTACTTATTTTTATATTATCTTGTAGATAACTTACTCTCGCTCCAAAGTTGAGTACCTAACCACAATATTATAAAAAATGTGTTCTTGGTATGAGTCTGTTTTTTTTTCGCGGTGAAACTTAACAATAATACGTCATGTTTTTTAAAGTGTTGTAGGATGAAAGTGTCGTGGCCCTACTTTTAATCCGATCGAATAACGCGAGTAAAGCAAAAGACATTAACTGAAAGATAAAGAAAAAAAATATATCACTCTCAACTACCTACGTTTTTAATCAGTTATTTAAGTGAAGAATTAACCAGATCATACTAGGTACATTAGAAAAAAGCTCGTAATAAGTCAACAACGCTCGTTTGCTTTTTTTGCCAAAATGAGTGTTGTCCAAATGAGAAAATACACCTTGGAATTCACCGGGCGAAATTAGTCCGGTTAAAAGGCCCGAAGCGTATTCTTAAACGGCCTCATTTTGTAAAACTACACAAAATAGTTGCATACGAATTGACGTTCTTATTTTTGTTGCCAGGGTCTAAAGTAATTTTTGCTCCTAATTTTGTCGCTATGTTAAAGTAACATGACGCATGAAACACAGGTATAGGCATAGAAGTATTACACTTCTATGGGTATGTATAGGCACCTATAGGCACGCTACCCGACCATTCCAACAAACTATGGGCAATTTTAACACAAAATTATGCCGTGTCGGTTATCAATTGCGACGACGAACGACACGATCCAACAATTTTTATTATTTACGTCCAAACTTCGCTATTTAACGTCGAACAAAACAAAATTAATGCAAACAGGGGTGAAAATTCTCAACATTATCCAGTTTTCTTTTAAGCAGACAAGAAAATATCGTGTTTAACAAGAGAAGAGTTATTAAATTAGCATGGGAATAGGCGTGAGTAGATATCGCTGAGCTTTATTGAGGGGAAGATTCTATAAACACCCAATTTTGATTATGCCATTCATTTGCTTCTTTGTTTTACTTAAGACGTTCGTAGATAACTGCCTCTGTACAAACAATTATGTAGACTCTTTGTTCATTATTTAAACGACAATAAGTTTACCTACTTCGTAGTTACTTGCTATATACCTACTTCTGTCTTTGCTCTATACTTCTGCTTATTGTTAATCATCATTGTATACTCGCTATATAACATGTTGCCCGTCATCAGATGAAACACCAATAGACATTTGTTTTTTTTTCTTGGTAACAAATCATACAAAAACATGTACTTAATACATATTTGCAAAAACTAGGTTTGTGAAGTTGGTTTGTTATTTTTGCGTAAGATACAAGGTCGGGGAAGCAAGGGGGTGCGTGTGATCGATAACTTTGCTCCAGCCTACCGGAAACACTGTGATGTGGCAGGGGAGACACCATGGTTCGTTTTCTATACAATCTACCCACCCTCGATCTTGAATGAAAATTGTATTAGCCCGTATAGAACTCATCTCAGATTTCTTGAGCAAAAATTTACACTTTCTATCTAAGTTTGTATGCTAAAGTAATAAAATTATCGATTAAGAAATAAAAGCCGTCTTAATTATAATTAAACAGCCATAAATGATTTTAAACACTCAAGATTGTACGGTTTTTAACTGTTTTTTGATGACAGTTTTTAATTTTTATTAATATTTTGTTATACCTACTTTGATAACTTCTTTGAACTTTAACCGTTAGCGGGATTTCGATTATTAAAATTGACTTAATTCGTCATCAAGCGCAAGTTAATTCCATTATTGCTTAATGAAAACAGTAGAAATTTCAATAAAATATAGAGATAGGAAAGTAAGGTATTAAGAAAATAACAGACGAATGAGTTCATTAGAAAATGACCAAAAAATCTCTGCAGGTGTTAGGCATATGTATGGAAATTTAATCAAGTCCAGTTACTCGACTGTGAACAGAGATTTACATAATGTATTCAAAAACTGGCCCAATCCAAACCGCCTTTGATGTACTAAATATCCGGGTAGTTCTTTTGTTTCAAATATTTTTCTTGCTTCATTATAGTTGAGATTGAGATATCAACAAAAACAGTGTGTGAGCGGATGAAAGGCATATATCATATATTAAACGCAAATATAATATGGCAAATGACATGCCATAGTTAAAATGGTTTATTTTAATGTTTTTGGCCTATATTAACCACGATGGCTTTGGTTTTTTGGAATTGCAAGCATTTAGTGTTTTTGTAACTTTTCACTTTGAAGTATTTTAGTAAAATACAGCTCAAATATTAAAAGTCCATAGTATTTATCACACAATAGTAGCGCCCATGGCTAAGCTAGCAGATCGCTTGCGATTACCAATCTTAAGCAAAGGTCGACGCGGTCAGTTCTTGGATGGGTGACCAAAAAGTGCCATTCCATTTTAAGCGCTTACGTGGGTCGGATGACTTGTTAAACTGTAGGTCCCGGCTGTTTGACTAATACGACAGTCGTTAAGCTATGTCAGAAGGCCTTAGGGAGGCTTGATACACTCTCGACACCAGAGTTGGCCACTCTCATTCAATAAGAAGATCACACAATCAATTCAATTTGCTACTGCATTACCTACCTACTTATGATGCGCCCTTCAACATGCCTGCAACTGTACCCCTATACTTACATACCTACCTACGTATAAATTTACTTGTTCCGTGTCTCTATCATGATTTCGTCACGGTATCTTTGGAACGAAATATGTAATAGGTATATCATCTCCCGTGTTCCGTGGGAGGTCCAACGTAACGGTTTGATTATAGACGCCTTCCTATAGCCATTATAGAATATGGAGGTTGGTATTCAAAGAAGGTTTCTTAGGTTTCTAATTGAGGGATCGAACGTGTTATTAGGTTAATTATATCTGTTATTTACCCGTGGGACCGACAAAAGGAGACGCGTGAGAATTGTATCGATTTGGATTTTCGTTTGGCTTTTGTTCTTCGAATACAAAATAAATAATATTGATATACGTTACACTGGGCGCATATTGATGATTGAAGCCAAGTAAAAGTGTATTCAAACAAAATATTCATGTAGATAAATATGGTTTAGTTCTACAAAGTCTTTGACCAAATCAAATAAAACTGTGGCCAAAAATATATCAAAAGTTCTTAAAAACTAGAATATTGAAATATGTATTGATATTTTATGAGCTATTCAATTAATTTTTAAAATAAAAATATACTTATACAATGTATATTAATATTAGAAAACTCACTAATTGGCTTCGCTTATGGTTTTATTTTTGGTATAAATATCAATAACTCGGTCTCCTGCTGTTAATGTAAACCTTTGTAAAAACCTGTTTAAAAATATTTTCGCATTCCTAATTCTCACAATACAATGGCATTAAATAAATAAAGTGTAATACCGTTGTACTTATTCTATCATCATTTTCATATAAAAGTTTGGAGGTCAATTGGCAAAATTTTCTGCCAATTCATTCTATGTTTCTTTACCAATTGAACCGAGTTTGATTTGATTATGAATTATTGGTTGTATATAAGCACAAATTAGTAATTACCTTAGCCAGAAAAAATAAGGTAAATGTCACCACAGGGTGCCAGAAGTCAAAAATATTTTTACGTATATCTAAGTATAGTATACAAGTTTATCTAAATCGTATCTTTTTATCTCAGTTTCCGTGGAGTCAGACGTGAAGCGCGTAATTACCATAATAAGAGTATTAGTAAGTAAAAATTCAACGACATTCAAATACGAAATTCTCCGTCGTTGTAAAGTGTTAATTTTATTTTATTTATTAAATATCTCTCCTCCGTTTCGAGTCACAATCTTATTACTAGCCAGTCTCAGAAATAACTGTGAGAATTTTAACATTTTGGCTTCTTATTTTATATCTGAAAATGTTTACTTAATATATTTTTGTTTGAAATGTCAAATATAATGAACAATATTATTATATCGTAAGCGAGGATTTCTTTCCTGTTCAACAGGAAGCTACAAAAATGTAAAACGTGCTGATTTCATACAGGATCATCATCATCAGCCCACGGTCGTCCACTTCTGGACATAGGCCTCTCCCAAGGCATGCCACTCAGCCCGATTTTGTGCTTCTCGTCTCCACCAGTTCCCTGCTATCTTCACGATGTCCTCGCTCCACTTTGTGGCAGGATAAAATTAATAAATATTGGATCATAAAGAATGAAACAAGTTATGGTTCATCTTTACATGTTTAACAACTATTTGAAATATCGGAAATAATATATTGAGATATTAAATCTTGTAATCGCATAATTAGGTAACATGCCAAATTGTTTACCTGTAGCGTTCATAAAAATTAAGCCATTTGAACATAAAATGGCCACCACAAAGTAACACTAGTCGTACCAGATATACTCGTACCTACTCGTATGTGTCTATTTTATATCTCTCTTATTCTCCAACGATGCTAAAGGTTATCACATTTTTACTTGGTTTTGTGAAATTATTTAGTATATAGTATTTATACCAGACGCTTAATTAATTTGGCGATGAGCAAAAATAATTACAACTGCCTATTTCGAACCAGCATCTTTCTGGAAACACCAAGAAGGTTGAGTTAAGGTTTTATACTGAACAACATAAATATAACTTAGGTTCCATTTTATTTTATTTTTTTGTTTTAAGGGGGCGCTTCCCAAAGACCACGTGACCGATATTGCCTACCCGGCCCCGCACTTGCCGCTCAATACACACGACAATTCCTCAAATAAGAAACGGCGTAGCCGGTCATAATCATGTTCAAGGCGTAGCGGACGGACGTGCTAACATGACGGGGCCGCGCCGCGCGGCCGCGCCCGCCGGGGATCGGCTAGGGTGCGACTCGCGCGCGGGACGCGGCGCGGGTTGTTGAGAAGGGAGTCAAATTAGTTCGTACAGTATTATAAATGGTCACTGAAAAAAGTCGGTATAATTTTTCAAATTGCTACTTGTTTGTTGTTATTATAACTATTTATTATTTCATACCAATACAGATAGAGGTAATTGATAAATAGGTTCAATATACGTGGTATATGGTAGTTACCTTATCGGTATTTATTAATTTACTTATAACTTTATATTACATATATGTAGGTAACTAGTTATATAGGTACTTTGTTTACAGTTGTTTGAAATCAGTAAGCACTTACCTACTAAATTATTAATCCAGTAGTATGTAACTTGTAATACCTACTTACCTGGTATAAAATCGGCGAAAGTATATGGCGCTTCAATATAAAAAAAAAATACTTATGCACGAGTTAGGCACCTACACGAAAACAGTTTCAAATGAAACGCAGCTAATTAGTGTTATATATTCTCTGGGAACCCCGAATAGCAGAAGAATTATTGTGGCTTATAAATTAATTATAAGGCCAAGTGTGATTCGGACTCGCGCACGAAGGGTTCCGTACAATCCCATCCCAGTAATATTATAAAGACGAAAGTTTGTGAGGGTGTAAGTATGTTGGCCGTTCTTTGTGCTCAAACAGCTGAACCGATTTGGATTAAATTTGGCAAGGAGATATTTAGACCCTACATTAATATTATAACTACGAAACGCGGGAAACACCACGGGGCGCCGCTAGTAATCTAGAATTCTAGAGATCGCCGCTTGCGAGTTCTAATTTGACGAAGCATCTACTAGGAACTACTCTGGCGTATTTATATGGGTCTGGCGAAAAAAATACGAATGTGTTATTAATATCTTATGTACCTTTATATATTTAAATTAAACACACATTTCTCCATTATTAATTATAATTATTTACTAGTACAATAAATGTACCAAAACAGTTTATCAGCCCATTTAAAAGATTATGTAATAATGCGCATGTATTAAAACTCGTTAAAATCTAATTGACGGCTACAGTTTGGAATGTTATTGTACATCATCTCATTGTCGCCATCGCCTTCGTCATTGGGAGAAATGAATTCTGGCCGCAGTTTTTTGGAGATTGGACTCTTCGTCCATTCTTCAAAAGATTGCGATGCGTCCATTACCGTAACTTTTTGCCCATTATTATCGTTAGAATTTTTGTTCCATTTGCGTTAACAGTTTTCTTTGTCTTCTTTTATTTTTTTTTCGATTCTATTGCTACTTGTATGTGTATCGGATCTCTTATAGGCCTTTTTCGCGTGTGACGAGGGTCAATTAGCTCTGGTTATATGCATTTTTTGTAAAATAGCTCTAAGGGATACTCCATTTTGGATTTCCAAAAATCATCATCTCTATAAATTGAACGCTACAATCGGTGCTGTTGGTGACATTGTTCACGACTTCACCGTCGCTCACATCATTATTATTACTACCCGCACGACGACTCCTGATTACAATAATAGTAATACATAATAATTATGAAATAACTACTATCTTATTTTTTTGCAGTAATTAAAACAAATGTTTAGGTTATAATTTTAATAAAAAAAAACATAGGTATAAAATATAGAAATAGACATTACATTATTAATTTATTTTCAACTGAATTCTGCTAAACTGAATTATACTCGCACACATCGTTTTGCACAAACAAACATACTTACTAAAATCCATTATTTCATTATTAATAACGCGGAACCCTAATAACACTAAAGCAAAAAATAAATATATTTTTTAGTAAGTATTTGTTGTTATAGCGTCAACAGAAATACGTCATCTGTGAAAATTTCATCTGTCTTGCTATCACGCTACATGGGATATCGCCTGGTGACAGACCGACGGACAGACGAACTTCAGTTGGTACGTACAGATACCTAGGTACTTAGAAAGCAATAAACTTGATCAAACAAGAAAGAACAGGTAGAACAGAGGGGCAACAAAATAATTCTATTAGATAGATCGATGTCTATTAGGTTTACTTGAGGTACGGACGAACCCCTAAAAAGGTTATAATGTAAAAAAATATACCTAACAAGTTTGATTGTTATATTTAGGTAATTTATAGGTAAATTAACTATGTTTCTACGAAATCCGTGATGTGAAAATAAAACATTTGGACGGTTTTATTTTATGTACCTACCGACCTAGGTAGAGATGCCATGCAGGAAAGGCCAGCAGATTGACATTCGAGAAGGCCTAATGCAACTTATGTACCTAGGTAAGTAGGTACCTATATTTATTTTGTGATTGAAGTAAATCAAGAGTACAACTAAAGAGTACTCTTGATTTACTACACTTTTAGAGTTTGTTTTTGATTACGCGTAAGCGCCACCTATTTTATAATAGCGCTAGCGCTAATAACCTACCTACTAGGTACCTACGACCTTTCACCGAGCCAACCACGAGCCCGCGAGACGACAGAGCGGCCAGATTCTGAGAGCTGCAAGCGGGTCGGGCTATTTTAGTAGCAAAGATCAAGTTATCCTGGACGATCAAACGAATTGAAGTCAGGTAGGTACCTATACTTCTAGTACATTCGTAGTTCCATAATAATATGTTTTGAGGATAGTTTTACGACTATATTATTATTATAGGTTAGGTATTATAAATACATACACATATTTCAGTACCTACCTATATAGGTACGACCAATACGTATATGTAGCTCGGCTTTATGTCCATCCAAAGGTTGCCTGGTAGAATTCGATAGGCGAATAAGGCGATAAGGCCGCCTACTGCACTACCAATAGTTATTATTGTCCCTGTGTAGGTACCTACCTATGTTTCGTTACTGTATTTGTGGATCGGGCATAACACGTCATTATTCTTACGCAGCAGTAAGGTAAAATATAATAATAAAAAGGTAGATTTGTACCTATATCCACCACCACGCCGCCACCATGTGCTCAAATGACGACTTGCGCAATTTTGATTTTGTTGGTGTTTTTTATTTTTCTTTCGCCTCGGCATATTTCGCACTAAAATGTCCGTTGGTTAGAAAAGCACCATCACCATAACAAAAAATGTTAGTGCAAAAGTACAAACTTTTAAAATATTTTTAGTAAGTATCTAATATATTACTAATTGCTATTTTATTTCTAACGCACGGTAATATTATCCGTTTTAGATGCAAACGCTTTTGAAAACTAGTTACTCTGAAAATGAACGAACGCTTGTATGCAAACCATTCATTCGGTTACAATTATAACGTACTACAATTACGAACAAAAATGTCAAATGTGTGCTCTATGTCAATACGTTTTAAGTCTATTTTTGCATGTTCACAAATGTAGTTACTTGAAAGTGGTTTGGCTTAGACAGGTAAAGCGGTTCTATGCCGAAGACATAGAGTCTAATATCCATTGCACTACAAAAAAATGGGTTTATAAGGAACGAAAAACGACAACAGCTCATGTTTAGAAATATAGTTATTTGAAACTAGTTAGGCTTTGACAAGTAGAGCGGTTCTATACCGGCGGCATAAAGTCTAATATCGATTGCACTATAAAAAACGGTTTTGGAAAGATGTAATAATATTATGTTATTTTAAATTGAAATATTTTGTTTTATTTTTTAGACATAAGGTATTAATATAATTTGAAATAAAAAATGGTTCTAAAAACGAAATCATGTTGAAATTTGTTTTATTTTGGAATTTGAGATGTTATTATTATTATTGCAATGGGTGAATATATATTCAATAAATTTCAAATACATTATTACACAAAAAAAAATGTTTTTATTGTATCGTTGTTTTTTTTAATTAATAATATGATTTTTCTAATTGCTACTTGTATTGTTGCTATATTTCAAATTTATAAAAAAAATATATCTAGAAATCGTTTTATTCGTAACCAACCCAGCACTACCATACACTAGCAGTAGCTCAAACAAACTGTCGAGTTGGAGCAATAGTTTGTTGAGTCGTTTCATATTTCGAAAACTGGAGCATGGAGCTGCGCGGAGTGGCACGTGCTTCCCGTACGAACGTTAGCTAGCTACTGATGAACGTCGACGCCCACGCGTCTATCGGCCCAAAATAGGTTGCAAAAGCTATAAAACAATTCATAATAAATCGAAAAACCAATATTTTGATAATCCTAAAGTGCCAAAAATAGCAAAATGATGTGTAGCACATTTCCTTCAAAGAAAGGTATGTATTATTTCTCCCCATTTCGGAGCCTCAGGGAAATACATGACAAAACAAGGGTTAACTTACAAATTTTTTTTTGGATTCATGTTACAAAGTATCGAAATTTCTAAAATTACAATCTCTTTAAAAAACTATACGGAATAACATATATTTTTTCCCACAGTGAATTTATTCTCTCAAGCGGAGTTCTAAGCTTTCAAATAGAGGGAATTTGGAGAATCTTGTCGCAATAAATGTATTGCCATCTCGCTCTTCTTGGGAGCTCGTCCTTAACTATATAAATCAATGTATTACCCTAAGGAAGAGCCTACACTCCACAATACAGGTACCTACCAGTATGTACATTCCATCCTAGTGTGGAGTGTAGCGATCAAAATTGTATTAGAACTTAAGTTTTTGACCAATAAAGTTATCTTTATCTTTAAATTCCTCTCAAACGTTGCAAAGTTTGCAAACCTACGTATAACCTACCTATACAATGTTTCTAGTTATTGTATAAGGAAGGAAGGGTGACCCAAAAACTCACATATACGAGCTGCGTGAAAGCAGATACGCGGGAATAGGGAGTGAATATAGAGATGTTCTGATATAGAGCTGGGAACGTAATGGAGCCATACCATCAGGATAAGAATGCCACTACGGTGTTGGTGTTGATATTTGTGTTTGAAATGTTGACTGGACATGTAGTTATTTTAAAATATTATATATTAAAATATTGTTTATTAATTAATAGGCTCAAAATGTCAAAGTTTAATTTCTTTATGTAAAATATTGTCAGAGATGTATGATAGGTATATAAAACAAAAAATATAATAAGAAAGGGTTGTGTATGTGGATGCTCTTAGTTAAATAAATAAAAATGTTTATTGGAGAAACAATATCTTATAATATTAACACTACTTAATAATGTTATTTAAAAGAGGACATGACTTGCAATTGCAAAGTCAATTACAAACTTGATCCTACTTATGTATTGAACAATTTATTAAAGTTATTTTTATCGACGGCAGCATCACTAAGATTGGTTTCCATTATTATTTGAACCGTTTGAGAGATCTTTTATATTTTATTCTAACAATACAGATATGAAATGAAGTTATAATTTTAAGTGTGGCTATGTAGCATAGAGAGTAAAAAACATCTATACTGCTTTCATATCCTCTATATTTGTATAGACAATACCAATAATAGAATCAATCTCTTTGTTTCAGATTGTTTTCGAGTTCCGCTCCCACCGTATTTACATGTTTTTCTAATCTACATGCCTGATATCGTTGATCCGTGACTTGCATAGGATTCCACTGATTTTGTCCTAAAGGAAACGTTTTGATTAAACTCTACAGGGTGGCGACAACTTGAGTTTGGTGTCATTGACATCTTTATATAGTCTCAGTTTACAATATGTTTCTATGACTAACAAGATTATTTTAGTATTTAATTGCCTGTCTTAGTTTTTCGTGCGTTTAATATTAGTAATTAATTATGTAAAAATTTAGAACTAACTAAACATATATTGTAGCAACTAAAAGAAATAGCAAAATAAAATTCATTTAGGTATGATGTTATTTTTTATACTTGATAGCCTCACCCTTGACTACAAATCAGTTGATGTTACACGCTATTTATGTATACATACCTACTTTAATAACAAGTATTTAATTTAATTGATTTGTAGTGAGTACTAAGTGGAACAAGATACATTAAGTAATTAAACTATGACACAATTGTTTTAATACCCCAAACACCCTTTACTATAACGAAGCATGCACACAAACAACATATTAGCAGAACATACATACCTATAGATACATAATATTTGCTATGTATGTATACTTCATGCGTCAGACAATTCGTCGCCGCGAAGTTTATTCAGAATTGTGTTTGTGAAGTCACACAAGTAAGTAGTAGTTTTTTTTTAAGTCATTTTTGTATTATACTTATAAATCTAAAACTTAATAAAAGAGTAAACACTCAAATAAGTCACACATCATCGACCCTGTTGTTTGCCTTGTAATGTAATCATTCAAGCGGATAGAAATATTTTCTTTGGATACGAACCAATTTTTTGTGCGAAACGCGCCGATCGGAGTGTGTTGTTGGATTTGAGATTAAAGTGGATTTGTGCTGATGTTTGTTGTTTTATTTGATCTTGTTGGTCTTTGTTTGTGTATTAGTCTTAATTTTTTTTATAATAAAGCTTTCTACAGAGGCCTACTAAATATTTCGAAATCTCTGTATATTTTGTTACAAAATAAGTTTTACCATGGTGTTGCAAAATTAACTATAAAAAACTGAACTGCGCAAAACAAAATGAACACTAGATAATCGAGTCCAAATAAAATAAAATCTACAAAATAACAACCTGCTTAGACGTCTAGCAGTTACTCCAAACTACACACTTGTTTTAGAAAATAATGCAAATGCAAAGGATCCAGTGGAAAATAAAGCCACAGGACATTTTGTGTGGACTCTCATTGGAGTTATTCTAACGACGTCGGTTTATGTGGAGAGGTTTGGGAGTGCTCACAAACAAAAGGGTTGTTTATCTGTACGACTAACATAAGTTGTGTACAGGGATGGGAAAGGTGACGAAATATGTCGGGTAGAAATAATATTTAGGTAGGTTATACAGCAAAAATTTGTTAAATTTTGTCCTGAAATTAAGAATATAAAAAATGTAGGTAATTGAACAAGAAGGAGGATTGAAAATGATAGTTTGCTTAGACTGGTTAACTATTAAAAACTTTTAATTATTTAAGAGTATTATACTAAATTTGACCGTAAAGTCAAAGTAACCTACAGTACCATAGTTTAAAATTAAAATCTCAGGCACGTTTCAGGTAAAAAAAACTGAATTATAATCTTAACTTAAATATTTTTTTTAAATTTACCTACTTAGTAAATACCTGCAAATGCAACGGTGAGAATACATTAATTAAAACAAAACTTTATCAATAAAAACTTTAAGTAATTAAGCCCTGCCATTTTTATTTATATTAGTTTTAAGATTAATTTATTAATACCTATCGTTTTCAGAATGAAGGTAGAAAATTAGGTTAAGTTAGTAAATTTAATTTTGGCCACAAAATCTACAAAAGGGAAAACATCTGGCCATATTCAATGTCAAGTGAGTTGAACCACATCCCTACGTTATCTGTTCCGTAGCCTAAGTTTCAAGTATTTGCATTGAAGGCAGGGCAAGGCTTTGTGATGAGGAGTGGATAATTGTGGCGCGCACATCGTGCGCCAACTTACTGGCAACTGTACCTACTAGATAGTACTTATACCTACTCGTGAGGGTGTGGTGATAGATAGAAGCGGCAGCGGGGGCGTTTTACACACATGTTACATAAGTTTATATACTCTTTATATACTAGAGTAGTTAATGTAAGTAATATTATTAATTTTGATTTATATGTGTGTGAAAATAAATAATTATCTATCTATTTCTGCTTTCTAATCTAGGGGGACACAAGTATTTATGATTTTTAAAATTTATAATTGCTTGTGTTGAATCTGGTCTTTTGTATGTAAAATAAGTATGTATTATTATTTACAAAAGAATGGTTTATAAGTATTATATCCGTTATCTAGTACCCACGACACTAGTGTTTGCTTATTGTGGGGCTAGATTGCGCTGATTGCAATGTCCCGCAATATTGAAATATATTTATTTTATTTTTACTTTAGGTGTTTGTGATGTTAATAGCTGAAAATGGCAAGATACTCTACTCTTTTTATTGTTACTAAAGGTTGATATAGTTTGCGTAAGTATCAATAAGTATAGTAAGTTACAGACATGTTGATGATACCAATATCAGGATAGCTTAACAGTTCGTTAATTTAGTCAAATATAAGTCACATAAAAACGGGCACTGCAGAAGTCTGACTTAAAATTAGTTCGTGTTCGTTAACTTTAGTACTATATTATCAAATTAAGTTTTTTTGTAGAAATCCTAAGCAAACTCTGACTACTAAATTTTTATAGCATTATTCAAAGGTAAGTTTAAAACAAATTCATCTTTAACTCCGACATCAATAAAACACAACAAAAATAAAAGTCAGGAGTGTCATAAAACCCTTTATTTTTAAACAAAAGACAGTAAAACTCCCGTTTGCTTTCACTTTCAACAAAAAATTCAAATTACAACAAACTAGATTTCACTTTTTAAGTCGTAAAAAGGTAAACAATAAAGGTTTACAATAAACAGGTAAACATTGCTTTCAAAGTGCTACAATTTATTTTGCCGCGCTTTGCTACTGTATCTTGGGTCGTTCTTTTATTTTTATGGTTTTATTATCGGCTTTGAATGCGAGCATCTGATTTATCACTAGGGCAATAAAAAGTAAAAATGCGTTTTTTAGATTCGTTGAAATTTTGGCTTTGCGCGGTGATTCATTACAGAATCAGAGTGAAAGGTAAAACTTATTTAGATTAGCGCTGACGCTTGCCGATGGTTCGCCAATTTTTCAATATTTATTGAAATAAGAGTCAGCCGCCGTAGGTATATCACTTACCTATATTGAATCAAGAATATGTCTTTATTTACAATAATAAAATACAAAAACAAGGGAAGAAAAACTAAACATACTACTTCTAACTACTACAAAAACGGGGCACTTAGAAAATCTTAAGAAAAGCCTAAAGATAATCTAAGTGCTCCAGCCCACTACCACTACCAGAGGGCAGCGTGCCCAGCATACTGGCTGCATGAATTAAATTGAATTGTATATAATAAATAATTAATATTATCATTGAATCAATGATGTACAACATACATTATCCAATAATTACTATCTTTTAGCTGTAATAAATGATTTTTTATTTTGATTAGAGTATCATAATTAAAATATTCTTAGTATATGTGAGTAAAAACGAATATCCGCCGTAGTCGCAACCTAAGACCTCACCTTTACCAAATAATCGTTCACACAACTTACTGCGTAGAGTTTTTAGCTACCATCACTTGGATCCCAGGGTCTAAATATTGCCAGTTGTCCCTCGAGCTACAATAGTTCTAAAATATACTTAGAATATTTACCTCAAGGTATGAAGAAAATAACCGCATAATTTTTGCTGAAGAATTTGCAAACGACGCACTTGGGAGCGGTGGATGATATTAACATTTGAAGTCAACATTTTAAGTTGTTGCTGCTGTTTTTAGTTGAGAATAACTTACAAAATATGTTTGTAACCTTTTTGCACAATTTCAGAAAATTATTTATTTATTTATAGATGAGGTATTATAAAAATATTAACAAAAAAGTAATGTTATTATTTTATTTTATTAAAAAAATGATAAGGTAAGATAAGAATTCATATAAATTTACATTCAGTATTCAAAGGTACAGTTTTGCGCAGAAGCTTTTTAGTAAACAGAAAAGAGCAGCGCCCGAAAATGTACCTTCAATTTCATGTCGGCAAGACGTTGAAAGCCAAAAAGCGAGTCATACCACCACAGGTACCTATAGCCGGCATACACCTTCGCCGACAAAACACGTAAAATATTCAGGTTGATTTGAAGGGTACGTCAAAATACCCCAATGCCGTGTCCTGACGCCATGAGCCCGAGATGAAATATTGTTCCAGTCGAAAAACACGACACACGCTTTTTTCGCTATATACCGATGTTACTATGATGTAAACTCACGCAATTTTCACGCTAACTTTCCCGGCAAATGCGGGAAATAATTTAATTTTACCGGTTGGCTTACTTCCGACAAAGTTTGGTGGAGATAATTTGGGGTATGTTTTGCCGGTGTGCTGAACTTTGGCTTCGTGTTTTTCACTGATATTTCTGAAAATTTACCATGTCGAGGGAATATTAAAGCTTCAAAGTAAGTTTGGGTATGTTGTGGTCGGGTGAGAACTAATTTTTTCGTGTGGCTACGAGCCATTACTTAAAAAGAATATGAAATTTCCTTCTTTTTATAAAAAAAATATGTATTTTATTTGATGGAAAAGGACGATTCAGTCTATATTTTTTACAGGTGAGTAAAGATAATGACCTATTTTAAACACCAGTTTTTAATGACTATGAACCGTTTATGAAATTACTTGAAAGCATAGTGTGCATTACTTTTGTACGCTTACTTTAGAGTTACCGTTCAATATACTTCAGTAAATAGGTACTTAGGTAGGTATAAGAGCTCCCACAATCTTATTTCTATCAATTGTGTAGCTCCACCCCGCCCCAGATCAATTCCAGCAAACTCGCTCGAGCTTTTAATAAAACAAACCGAACAAACATCCAACAACTGTACTCCACGAATACGAAATAAGAAAATATAGTAAAAATATCAAACATTTTCTCGGGAGGACGCGGGAAACTATTCCCCCTTGATACAAATTTCACGAGGACAAGCGAATACATTTTGCATGAAACTGCTCCGACCAAACTTCGGGGCGTCCTCTAGACGATATTTCCAACTATTTTTATAAAAATATATTTGCAGCTGCCGATATTTGTTGTGAGCGCGATATTTCGCGCAGATGTTTGTCTTCAAGCCTTCTTATTTGGTTATATCACTGCACTGCACATATTCTTGCACAAAATGAGATAACTTAAGACATATTACTAACATCGGGGTCTGGCTATAACGGTCATTGGAAATTCATATAGCTTAGAAAAAAAAATATTTATTTTAAAACAATAAAAATTAATAGTAACACTTCCAAATAATAATAAAAAATAAATATTATATATACAGAATATATTTCAATGTTTAATATGCCAATGACGTAATACACCATGCAAATTAAATCTCAACTCAATTTGGAATTTTTGTTGCCTAATTAGAAACTTAATACAGCTCCTCCCACTCAAGTATGTCGCAAATAGCTAAATTAGTAGTCAAAATGATTTTTGACGTCTAATTAGATGCTTTAAAAGCAATGTTTCTTCCAAAACGAGACAAAAAAAATAGAGCAGCTAAATTGGTATACGTTAATAATACCAAGCGACGATTGCTTGAATTTTGATCAAAATATAACCTTGCTTTATCTGATAAAATAAAAAAAATGTACTTATGACTATGAATTATAATTAGTGGCATTTTATCAGATTGATCAGGTCAATAAATAACAAAAATATGCAGTGGATTTAATTTATATACAACTCTGATGTGACAGGCGATTTAAATAATTGAGACAAATTCAGTTCGTATTTTAAATTTATTGGTGTCGTTGCTTTCAAACAAGTTTTCTACTTGTTAATTATATCTTGTGGTAGGAAATAGTTTTTTTGAAGTACGTTTGTAATTAAGATAACATTTATCTGTGGGAAGTTATTTATTTCAGTTAAATGTACAAAGTCATTGCTGTCAAGGATTTGATGATTTATTGTTAAGATGATACAAAATGATAATAACGTTAAATGCCTAATAATTTATTCTTAATTTTGATACAAACAAAATTGAATAGACCTTTTTTAACTATAATGTATAAGGTAGCCGTAAGACTCGTAAAATACTTGTAATAAATAGTCTTAAATATTTTATTTTTATTTTAAGAAGGATGTTATGAAATGAAAAAGTTGCAGATCGCTTGCAACAAATATAAAATAAAGTTAAATAAAATTTGCAGTAGTACTCATGATTCATGGATAATGTTTTAAAGGGAGTATCTTTATAGCTAAGTATATACTTAATTTACTTCGATAGATATTAAAAACATGTCTATTTAATCTAACTGACTACCTACACATGAAAATTTTGTTGCCAAAACATGATGAGATCTACAAATTCTACAATGTATTCTTGCAATATGTCAAACACACTAATCCAAACTAAAACAATCTGGTTGATGGAAAGTCATATTTATTCAGTTTGGTAGCAATTCATTTCATTTTATACCATAGTCGGCATATTCCTTACAATGTTGCATGGCTCAGACATATTGTTTATGATCTTTCATTGGAATGACTATAAGTTTAATTAAATTAGGGAGTTTATTGAGATGTTGTTTAAAATCGTTGACATTTTGCTTGGCACTGGATTTTCGACAAAATTGATAATTTACTTGCATGATTTTAGGACATTTTGTGCGTCGTTTAACAGGTATTGCGCAGTTTATTTTTGATTTAAAATTATATGTTGGTTATGAAACTACAGATTTATGAAACTAACCATACAAAAAATATTTAAGGAGTTGAAAATATATAAAGACACATTACAGATTTGTATTATAAGAATTTAGGCAAAATATACCTATGATTTAATATCATAAGCTGAAAACACTAGAAACAGCAAATATTTTAAAATTATAATGTGCATAAATTAAAGTCAGCACTTCCCGCTTGTATAAAAATTGAAGTTGTGTTTTTTTTCAGCGATGAATATTATCAAAATCCTTTTTTCCTTGTTTAACATAAGTGCTTGTATGTATACACAAAGTCTACATAACATCTCCACGTGCCATCCGTTCAATGTAAGACCTACAAGTTACAAGGAAAACACATGTCAACAGCGAGGGACTAGAGCACACGTAAGTAAGGGACGGAATAAGGATAAATCTCTCTCATTGAGTCGTATTTCCTCATGACTGAGGGTCGTGACTCCCCCGCAGAATTAATTTCTTTGAGTTTTCTTGGGCAGATACATCGTGGTGGTCGCCCAGGTCCTTCCACGGAAGACGCATGTCCTCGGATATAAGGATAAATAGGTAAGGGGCTAAGCATTAACATTATATTTAGATATATAATTACTTTTGTAGTTGCTTTATAATAATAAATGATTTCAATTTGCTGTAATGAAATTATTTGGCTCCGATAAATTTTAAACGAGTCTGTGTTAATTGTATTTTCTTAAATTATCGTTTTTAATAACGATAATATTAGAAGGATAATGTATGATTAAAAATGTAACAGTGAACCAAACCGAGCTTACCGAACAAAGCTACTACTGAACAACAGAAATTAACAGGCTCCACTATAGCCTTCTAAGGGAATGTGCTAAGCTTCTTTAAGACTATTTGCCACGTGTTATTAGCCCCCATATACCCCTGTCTTAGGTCCGCCCCTTACCCAGCACGTAGAGTGTAGACATGGCGTTGTTGTTCGTCACTCACAAATTGGGCGCCTGTCTACCGCGCCGCGTTCATTCGCATATTAGCTGATATTGCGCTAATGCGCAGTGGGGAACGTGTAGAAGGATGTCTACATAACCTTAACATATATAAGTAAACTAAATATTATATTTGATATTGTTAAAAATCCTGTATGTGGGTTAATCTGGATAATTTAGAGTAAATAGGTTCCTTGGAAAACTGTTACACCCTAGGCTGCAGAAATGCTTAACATCAGGCAGGCTTTAGTCAAACTCAAAAGTATCCCAGGTAAAAAATAGATATAAGTAAGTATGTTGAAATGAGAGCTGCAGTTTTAGGCGTTTTTCAAATCGTCAAAGGAAGGATAGTAAATGGTCCACTGCCTTGACTACCAACTATATTAAGTAGTGATTGCGATGCAACGATGCGTGTAAAATGGTAATGTAAGGCCTAATAGTATTTTTAATTATTGAGTTAATGAGTCGAGACCTATATCGTTAGCATCATTTTGTGATATACGAGTAGGTACAGTTATTTCACAAAATTATGCTGACTGAAACTTATAATCATAATAATCATAATCAAAATATTCATTTATTCATAACTAGTGGGTACTCGCGGCTTCGCTCGCATTAAGAAGTAAAACTTGCATCCCCTATTTCACCCTTTTAAAAGTGGCATTTCTAAAAATCTTTTTTAGCGGATGCGTACGTCATAACATCTAGGTACCTGCATGCCAAATTTCAGCCCTATCCGTCCATCGGTTTGGGCTGTGCGTTGATAGATCACTATATCAGTCAGTCAGTCACCTTTGAGTTATATATATATAGAAGTCGTCAATTTCTTTACTTATAGTTATGTTCATGTTCATTATACATATATTCAATTCAGTTTAATTACATAATACCTATTTAGTTACAGTAAGCATAATTTTGTGATGATAAGTTTTCATTTAATTATTCATTTATAATAAAGTTTCTCCACTGCAGTCACTATGTCTATTCACATATCGATGTAAGACACACACACACATACATAACACACAGATACATACAAACACATACAAACATACAACATTGTGTACAACTGCAAGCCATGTCCCGTCAAGTTTGTCTCGGCTCAGCACAAATAGCACAATGATGATGAGACCAAACTTCGGGAAAATGGAGTATGATTTTTCTTTTCCTTTATTAAAGAAGTGTGGGCTGGTTGCTGTTTGATTAGTTTGGTTCGTGTTTTTGTTAGAAAATATTTTTTTCCCTAAAGCTTACAATATAAGTCTTGGTAAGTATAAGTACCTATGCGTGGGATATGATGCAAGTTTAAACAAATATCTACTAAGTATATATATAAATAAAAGCTATATACTTGACCCTATTAAACTCTAAATATATGTTTTATATGTACATACTAACATTGTTCATGTTATACAAGAAAATTTTACTTTGCTTTACTTTATAAGTAAATAATACTAAAAGAGTATAGAGACACAGTAACCATTCTTATCAAAAACCTTACCAAATTAAATAAGTAAGATTAGTTCTTAAAAATAAGGTATGAAAAACTATATAACTATAAAAAAACAAAAAATACCAAATGCAGACAGCATACAACAGTCTTTCTAACAACGATAACAAGTTTCTTCTACTTTTTATTTTATTTTTTCAAAAGAATTTCAGATACGTTCGCTGGTTGCAGACGGCCAGAATTGGCCAGACCAGAATAACGGACGTACGTGCTTCGAAACCGTAAGGAATTATTTTTAAGTCCCACCATACGAGAATACAAACTCTCGGAAAATTTTTCAGCGAGAGAAAATGTTGTTAATTAAGAAAACTTTTATTCAAAACAACTTATAAAACACATAGAGAAATAATCGTAACTAATTAAAAACTAAAGCTAATAATAAACTTAAAAATACTATAAATTAACAACTAAATAAACTAGAATATATACAGCCTTACAAATAATATACTAAACTCAAGTCGGAATCTGCGGGCAAGGTGCCTAAAATGCTGGCGGCGTTACCTCGCTGAATTGCCAAACTTATGCGTTGACCGAGGTAAGCTCCAGCTCTCGGATCATTTGTTCTGTCAACCAGCCGCTCCGACAGATCTTTATATAAACGCTGCGCGTTGGGACCCCAAGGCCCCAAAGTTTCTACCCCAAAAGGCTGAAATATGTATCCCTCGCCGAGGCATACATATTTCCGCCTTTTAAGGTTTTCTGCGTGTGCAGCTGCTGAACCGGCCTCCCGAGAGGGAATGAGAGATGAGATGGAAATTGATAAGAGGGAAATGGGGAAAAGTTTGACTGTATGTTTTGTTCAATTTTTTTTAAATAAATAATATCTTTAGTGTCTATTAAATTTTAAGTGTTATCCCAATAATATTACGAAAAAAATCTTTTGAGAAACCTGGAAAAAGAAAAAAGCAAAACTGATTTAAAAGATATTTAGTATGGAGATTGATAAGTCTCTGGAATAATACATAAAGTTGTTTTATTTTCGAATTAATGCAGGTGAAACCGCGAGGTGTAAATAGTAGTTTAATAAAACATGGATCAAAACTTAACGTGTTGGGTAGTCAATCACTTTATACAACAAGGTAAGTACAAATATGAGAGCACACAACAAAGAAACCACATACATAGGTACATAGACCAATAATGATATCATTTTATACACGTCAAATTGAGTATCCTAGCAAAAATGTATGCACGTCAAATTAAGCATACTTACTATTATAAGTTGCTGGTGCACCTACATGTACATACATTATGTACCTATAGATATGCATATCTATACATATGCGTCGGTTCAATCTGAAGGTTTCAAAGCTGCGGTGGCATACAAGTACCATCAGCTTCAAATTTGAAATTGGAACGAATGGAAGACCCCAGTAATGGGGTAAGTTAGATGAGAGGGGGTTGAGACGGGGGTTCAACTACAGTGGCCATGTTTTTTGGATTGAGAGAGATCTCTTTGAGTCGTATTTCCTCATGACAGGGTCGTGACTCCCCCTCAGAATTAATTCGTTAGGGAAGTTCTCTTGGGCAGAGACATCGTGGTGGGCGCCTAGGTCCGTCCACGGAAGACACATGTCCATGGATATTGTGGTCCTCAAACCTGTCAGTTTCCTCACGATGTTTTCCTTCACTGTTAAGCGAGTGCAAATCCACACATAACTTGAAAATACAAGTCATTGGTGTAGGACTGGATTCGAACCAGGGTGCGTCTGAATGAAAAGCAGACACTCGAACCGCTGAGCCACACTCGCTTTTTGAGAGAGATAAGCCTACTAAGATTTACTTTATCCAGTACATATAAACTGTATCTGTATTTTTAATAATTAAGTATAGTACAGTTACTTATATTATCAATAAGTTTTGGTTTCTCTAATAATTTTATTTTTATCTTATCTTCATCTATTCTGTATTGTTTTTATTTTTCATTTCTGATTCAGAAACTCAAGTGCTAAACAAATATTGTGCTGAATTGGTAGATACTTATTATTCTGGAACTGAACTCTAAACGTGAAGCTTTAATAAAACAAAACGATTAAAAAACTAAATGTTAGTGCTATTCACTATTCTAATTTTAAAAATGTTTAGTAAAATTATTCTTACGCTGAACTTATGCCGGCGCCTCTAATATAAGGAAGTAAATAATTTCAAGCATCTATTCTCTAGTCAATATGTTGTCATATAACAATAGGAGGAAGGTCCCAAGTTATTAGTACGTGGACTGAGTATAAAGGAAAAGGAAGCTCAATTTTAGTTTGGAACTTAATAATAATTATTTTTAACTACAATGTTAATGCGTTGCATTTTTAAGTATGTGGATAATTCAATATTAATAAAAGACAATACAAATTTAATAATTTAAAAACTTAACATTGGCAAAAAACTTAGAGCAGAGCGCTTATGAAAACAATATTTTTCATTTAATATTTGCATTTAAAAATTTGATTGAAATAATATTTGTGGAATCTCCTTTCCCTTTGCTTTATTACACCATGTGCGGTCGGCATAATATTGCATGAAAAGAAAAAATAATGTAATAATAAATTAAAAGAAATTTATAAGGCTACTAAAAAGGTACCTCTATTACACATTCTTTTTTTAGCTACTAGTAACATAGTTTATGATCGTACTTGTCATTAGTTTTAATTTTTTATAATTGCTATAGGTAATAAAAAAAGATTGTATATTTCATAAAATCCAACGTCTCATGGCCACCCTATTAGGGATAGCTTCTCTATCGGGGTTCCGACGGAGACGGCGCAACTTACTTCACTTACTTGCTTAGCTTCAGCTTAGACGAAAATATAACTTAGATATACTAACATTCAGGTTTTTGCAGACTAATGCTAAGATATTACATCTAGGTAATTAATGTTCCTTACATAATTTTAGTATGACAAAAAAATATCAAGACAATATTTACTTACAGGTTCAAAATGGCAAAATTCCGTCTAGTATTCTCTACGATATCCTCTCCATCCTACGGTTGCCTGGAAGAGATCGCTTTCAGCGATAAGGCCTCCATTTGTGTCATAAGATTAAATTTTTCTCTTGTTTGTATTGTGTGTTTTTTTTATTTGTGTGTCCAATAAATCATTAATCTATCTATCAAAATTTGAAACTAATCATTTAATAACTTACACAATTGGGAATTTTATTTCATCACTAGTAACTTAAATTAAATATGCACTCAATTTAGGACACATAATAAAAAACACTCGTTAACAAATCACAACAAAAATCGTAGCACTATTATGACCACACTTGATAACTTCATTGAAAGTAAAAGTTATTGCTTATAACTTAAGTGAAGAGTACTCAAACACTCGTAAAAATTTACTGGCATTTTTCAACAAAATACTTAATATTTAACCTGAATGCTGAATAACTTATCAAGTTATCTCAAGATGTGAGTCACTTTAAACGATTTTACGATTCTGTTACGTAGAATTATTGCATTATTTTTTTAATAATTGTTAAAAATTATCCATATTAAATCATACAAGTTATCTTGAAGAGATTGCCTTCCACGATAACGCAGCCCAATGTACCTAGATATTGTTTGTTGTATTTGCAAAATGATTCTTATAAGAACTTTGCACAATCTTATAAACAATTACAATATAGGTACAAAATTGCTAAAGAAAACTTCGGCAGTCACAAATAAGCCATAGAATAAACTTATTACTGGACCTAGAAAGGTTAAAAAAAATATAATACTAGTATGATACTATTATACTACTCAAGCACACTAAATACTCTGATAATAAACCTCATTTGGTACTAGAAATATTATACCTAATAAATTATGAAATTAACAAAATTATATTAAAAAAAAATCATATTAAATAGGTTACATATTATTTTCAGTATATCTCTACTAAACTGCAAGATAGCTAAATTATATTTGTGAGTAACATAGAATAGTATAAACCTAAATAAGGATAAACGGTTAAAGTAACGAGTTGTCTGTTTACTCATTTAATTGTTACCTGAGCTTTTAGACATAGCTTTTAAAAATTGCGTTAACATATTTTATTGTGCAATCTCCATAAATAATATTGACAGAGCTTTGTCGAAGACGAAAATCAGAATATTTTTAAACTTCAGGTTAATAATTTATAATTTATATCAAACGTTGTGAATCTAAATAAAATCCACACGAGCTTTTCTGCGCACTAACATGTCCAACAACCTTATAAGAAACTTTATTTACCGCAAATCTCTTATTCGAAAATATTCGACCCCATTCGCCTCTCAAAATCCAATAAGCCCGGACCAGTTCAGCGAGCCAAAGCATCCTATCTAATAAGAAAACTAATTTAAAACTTCTACCGCGCACACCAGCGCCAAACGCTCAAACTTTCAAATCACCCCGACCTAAATACGAACCATTGGAACAGCGCCACCGCGCGGCGAACGGCCGAAGCTTTTCAAATGGCTCTTTTAACGACTTTACTTGCGTCCCTGTGTGCGTGAAAGCTCTACGCACACTCGCGCCGGAATCAAGTTTACTTTTGTGCGTGTGGTAAAGTTTTATGTGGCTGTGTTACGGGCCATGTACTGTTGTCCCGGTAACGCTTACTTCCCGTGATTATCTGCCGCCTACATAGATGGCTCTGCCTGTATCGATGGCACATGGCGACTCGCCCACGCCGAGTTCCGTACTCACCAGAATATCGGCCGGTTTTTCAGCAGGATTTACTAAACACGTCTGCACAATATTCAGTCCGGGACACGAGATGTATATTTGGGTAGTCGCGAGCGCTGTCTGGCTTTAATTAAAAAGAGACGTGCTGGCCACCGCGAGGTTTTCACATAACTGTGATAAAATTGCATTTGTTTTTTCTTTGCATTTCCACAGTAACACACCGCGAAGAAATGTAGAACGAAACTGCATTGGTCATTGTTTAGTTTGCCAATTTATACGCGTTGGTTACAGTTGCGACTTTTATTGATGCATTACCGATAAAAACGGTAATAATGGGTTTTATGGGTAGCCTTAATAGCGATATGTGGAAGATTTTCACTTCGTTAACGGACTCGAGGAAAACTATGTTAGCGCTTAGTTTATACATCAGTCAGCAAGTAGTCGTTTGACAATTTTGCTAAATTTTATTCAAATTTGTATATTTACAGATCGAATTCCATCATCATTTATCGAGTAAGCCGTTCTCATAAAAATATTGAGAAGTAAAACATGATATAATTATGCATAGAAAGTAATGTAATGTAATCCGCGTTATGAAATTTTTACTAAGCGAGTTAGTCAATTAGTAAGTCTAGCGTATTAATGATACTTAATAAATAATAATCTCTATTAAAATTTTCACACCATTTTTCAAATATAAATCACCATATCACCCAAAGCAATAAATAAGATTTAATCATTCTTATCAATCTGCATAAGCCAATACCTGACCTACTTCAGACCTGCCAATTTGTTAAAAACCTCATTTGGAAGTCTCTATCATTTTATCTTTCTAATCTTGATAGACTTATTGAATTGAATATCTTGATTAAAAGGCAACAATGGGAGTTTGTTATCAGTACCGGTTATCAAGTTTAATATGCGTAGAAAGCTGGTCGCTTTATCAGTTGAAACTGACCTGCTTCCTTATCAGGCTTTGCTTTGAAATACTATTGTGTTGTGTATATGGTGTGTGGAGAGGATAATGGAATGGACGCCATGGGTCTCGATTCAATGAGAATTTGAAAAACAAATTGGCTTCAAGACGGTAAAAAGGGAACTGAAATAATTATTTTAAACAAAAGCAAAAACTGACTTCAACTCTACTGTAACGTTACTGAACAAATCTAAGCCTATCAAAAAAAAAAACTACAACATAAATTCATTTGCTAAACAAATCTAAGCCTATCAGAGAAAACCGCATCAAAATCGGGCTGATAATTCAGATGATATAGTGTATACAGCAGTGCCCCCTGGTGAGTTGTCCTCGTAATACATGGCTAAAGAGATGCACCAATTAAACCTCAACACATCACAGAAAACTGTGTCAAAATCCGACAAGTAGTTTTGGAAATACCTATGGGTAAAATTTGTTTGCATAAACTTTATCAATTACTTGGTTTGTAGTTTTTTTTCTAAAAAACAAAAAAAAAACCGAATGAAAAAAAAAATTTACAAGATCATCTCAAAAACTATCATCATCGAATAAAAAAAGGATTTTTGAAATCGGTTGATAAACAACGGAGAAATCGCGTAACATATCCACAAAATAAAAACTTTCAGAAGACTTGATAACCTCCTTTTTTTGGAAGTCGGTTAAAATTTTCTAACTTTTTACCTACGTATTACTGCGTTGATCAATAGCGCTAAATCAATCAAAGATTTAAATGTTTCCTTTATTGTGACCACAGGTTTTCAAAAACACTTCATGGAGGCGGTTTGGGCACTAAAAATAAGTTTTTCATATGAGAAAAAAAAATGAACATACAAATTTAAATGAAATGCATATCTAAGTGTAGTGATGACATAATACGTACCTATATACTAAAAATATATTATACTCCCGAAGCATCAAAATAACTTTCATTTACTTTAAAATAAAATATCTCTACCTAATTGTTCTCTGTTGCAGTTAAGTTCTAATTTTATTTCTATTTAAATTATTTATTTTGTCTTGTATCTAACAATTTGAAGTGTAAACTGATCACAAATATCGTCATACGCCGAGGGTCATCGCTACGACCTCCACACCTCAGCTGATCGGCCGTTAAATCTTTACAACCTCTGACGTCACTCTTTTTCTCCAAATGATTTACAGCACCATAAACCTCCACAATAACTGTACCGATTGTTCAACACCTAACCGCAATGTTTAAACCCTTTCTAGGTAAGACCGTTAATTTTTTTCATATTTTTTGCTCTAGTTTCCAAGGACGGTGTTATGCAAGACGGTATGCAAAAAAGGGGTAAGATAATTTTATTCTTTTGTAGCATTTCTGAGGAGAGCATTGTCCAGTTTGCGCAATGCGTTGGTGTTTTTACGTGCACCGTAAAATGTAATTGTCATGTATTATGCTAGAGTTGGAATAGTTTTGCTTGGGTTTAGGTAAGCGGAGTTCAAGCCATCTGCAATTGTGATGAAATGAATATATTCAGGAGAATATTAAACAAAGAGCTAGGAATGACAATTTCAGTTTGTCTGTGGAATAAAAAATATCTAAGCTAGAAGTTGCCAGGGTTATTTTTCTACAATTGTATCACCTAATTGGCTTACTTGAGGTATTTTAATAAGAAATAGAAGTACATTTCAGTACTTTAGGCAGTATAATTAGTCTAAAACTAACATTTTTGCTCTTGGCAAAATATTTTCTATGAAAATTGTATACCTAATTACATAGATAAGATTAAGTGGAAAGTTTACGGCACTAAAGTTACAGGATTGCGTTGTCAGTTTCACATGCATAAAATACTATTAGGCATTGTGACCAAAAGAAATAAAATGAAATTCTTCGTTGTATACGTTTTGAAGCAAATTTCAAGGCTATGCAGCACTTTTGGGCCGAAATAGATGCTTAAAATAAAACATATTTCGTATTTATTCAAATGTTTATATATTTGAAATCAAAGTGACAGATATAAAAATGTATTTCTAACAATTGCATCGCATAAAAATTTCGAAGACATCAATAAAGCCAATACAATTTTATGCGCTCCTAAAAAGCCATAGAATACAAAAATATAGAAAGACAACATTGAGGAAGAAGATAAAAATACCTAACGATACCATAACGCCGCTTCTAAAACACAGGGGATGCAATTAGATGTTCGTCTTCGTATTATAGGAAGGAAAACATAAGGGGAGCATGTCCAAATAATTGATCGTAAAAATGCGATTGAATTTAATCGAAATATATATATTGGTGGTAAGAAAAATCTGGATGTTACATGACTTTTATACTTATTTTATTAAGTCAACCCAAAACAACCATTCAGAATTTTAAAATAATAATCAAATAATATTATTGTACAAAGTCATGTAGTATATATATAAAAAAATGTGCGTATTAAGAAGTAAACACAATAATTATGTACAAAGTATATCAGCAACCTTTTTTGAATCTCCTGAGATTGGCTTAACCAACATAATCTTAACATTAATTGATTTCAATGATCTAGTCAACTAATAAACATGCTTTATTATCCGATGTCTATTTCTAGCTCGCTTACGCAAGCTTTATAAATAGGTGATGTAACCTAAATTATACCCAAGACAGGTACCTATATACCTACAGTCCTACAATGTACAATTGTACATAATTATTTGAAATTGAATATTTCGCTACGGTGTGTTTGTCATATTTAATTGAGGACGTAGGCTTTAATTAATACAAAGTAATTAGTTTCATAAGGTACGTACTTGTTTGTAGTCAATGAAGCAACATTGTAGCGACTTATCTCTTGGCTTAATTTCAGTAGATTGGAACTTTTAAATTAGAAAAGTATGCGTTTTGTTACGGCTTATTTTGTATCTAATAAATGTCATTTAGTAATTACGTAATGAACACAGTTCTCTTTGGCCATATACCTGCCCTTAAAATTTAATCAGTGAAAACCTTGTTCTCGTATTCTTTTAGTGTGCTTATGTTTATTTATCATTCACAAATCAATCAGTAACAAATGAAAAACTAAGACTACAAATATAGGTATATACGAATGTATCTAAGTACCTGCCTACCTATATTTAAATCTGACTCAGGTGGATAGATGCGTGGCACATTATATAGGTAGGTACCTACGTAAAACACTACAGAATATTTTTTTGTGGATTGTATACTGAGTTACAAATGACTAGCTTCCAGAAATATTGATAAAACTATATATTGACTAATGCATTTAAGTTCCACAAAATATTATCAATACGCTACAAATAATTTAGGAATTTACTTACCTGCATTTCGTTATTAAACTTCCTTAACAAAAACCTAAAATAAAGAAGAGAAAACTTTTTTTTTTTTTTAAAGTGGCATAAAGGCATACGATCTGCCTGATGGTAAGCAATCATCGTCGCCTATGGACACTTGCAACTCCAGAGGTGCTGCAGGACTTTGCCAGCTTAGAGAGGTGTTTGTGAATACCCTTTTTAAATCTCCCCATATTGTAGCTCCGTGGAAAGACCTCAGGGGGTAGATCGTTCCACATCTTGCTAGTTCGCGGAAGAAACGACCGCATGAACCGGACTGTGTGGGAGCTCCAATTTTGCAAGAAACAAACTAAATTAAGAGAGTTTTTAGCAAACAGCTAAATAGGCTAAAATAAATTAATTACTATCTTCGAATTTATACTACTGATGATATTTCTTTGTATCAAACTGTTGTGACATTGATAAAACTAAAAAAAAAACAAAATTACTCAATTGTTTTTCCCAGTAACCATGAAGAGGCGTATGAATGCTTGTGTCTGAACGCATAAATCACAAACTCGTTTCGATTTATGACCGCGGTCAGACTTGCAATTGGGGCTTTAATTTTGACCAATGCCACGTTGATAAGCGCAGAATTGACAAGCTTCAATTATATTATGTATATATTTTACGTTAAACCAAAAATTTTGGATGATAAATTCGTTCAGGGTAATTTATAAGGCACATTAATGGTTCATTTTTGACTGAAATATTCCTACTGATAAATGTACTTGTAGTTTGTGCTTCAAAATATTTCTATAAAATTATAAGGTGAGTTTTTACACCGAGAAATATTTTAACAGGCATAATCATGTAAAATACGGAATGGTTGATAATCTTTTAGATGGTAGGGTAGATATGTAACGATTTAGAATTTTAAAACTCTACTATGTTAAAAAACTTCACACTTCAAAAGTCAACTCCAACTTTCTCACAAAATCTTGGTCGAATTGGCACTTAAAGTCTCTAGCTAAAATAATGGTCCATCAGTGTCAACGCTTCAAATGAAGTGTTACCTAAAACATGGCATGTATACTTTGACACACGGAAAAAAAGGTATTTTAAGTGTGCGTTCTCATTTTTCAAAAGTATATATTTAGGTTTCTTCAGCGTATCCGTGAGTGTTTTAAGTTTTTAGTTTGAAGCTGTGTTTCCTGCGAACTACAATCCAGGTATCTTCTAAGTAAGCGTGTTACACCCTAGGTTGCAGCGATGCTTAACGTCAGGCAGGCTGTAGTCAAACGTAAACCACGTAAGAAAAAAAAATTTGTATCTTAGTCTATTTTTTACTATAACGCAGCGAAGGAGTGTCAGACGTATAGCTCAGCTAGCGTCAATTGTTGATGTGACCAATCTTTGGATGGGTGACCAAAAATTGGCATTATATTTGGGCACTCGTGCGGGTTGGATAATGCGATCAATTCTAGATTCCGATTGTTAGTCCTAGTACAATAGTCACTAAGTTACGTTAGTGGCCTCTGGGTGGTATAAAACTTTCGCCATCACAGACAGACACTCTCATACTAACCTAGGTAGGTACTTACTACAAAGTAAATTAAAGAAAAATAAAAAATAAACTCTCAACTACTACGTTTTGTAAATTATCTCCAAAACAGTACCAAGATCTCAATTTCGTTTAATTCGTGTGAGTTTAGTTCAATCCGTTTGATGTCAACTACACAGTTGAAAGTTTCACCGCTTCGTTCGTGTAATAAACCCGCTACCTAATGGGTTTCAAGGGCCTTAAGCGGCCATGACCCTACGATGTGAGTGTCTGTGGATAGAATACAGGGATATTGCTTACTTACGTATAGTTAAGTCTAGTTTCTTCTAGGCAAGCGTGAATGAGTTCAAATTTGATGCAAAGACGTTACTATTAAATTATTTGTAGGTATGTAGCTAATTAATGCCTATTATTACATAATAAACCTAACATTTTAAATAAATTCTTCCTAACGTTAAAAATCACATAAACAATTTGGATATAAAATATCATATGCTAAACATAAAAACTTATCGAAATAATACCAATACTTATAGTATGGGGAAATAAGTATATTGAAATTGAGATACATTTTTCAAAATCAGAAAAATAAAGGTTTGTCATCTACGATCATCATCTCGTAAAACCCACCCATTTACAAGAGTTGTAGTAATTTATATATTACCTTGTATAAATCGGTATACAAGAATATCGCGATTGGATGCATAAGCACAATCCACATGTATGACAGAGATAATGATGGTTTTGTTCAGATTTTACTATTATTTCGGTCTGGTGAGCAGTAATACTCGAGTTCAACGGACGCGATACGATATCTAAGTAAGTATACATATATCTGAGTATGTAAGTATATAAATGTATAGAGTTCACGGTAACAATATAAGATAACAATATATTTGTACCTTTCAACTAGACGTTATAATACGAGGTATGTTTTCTACGAACCATTTTGTGGTAGTTTTTTTGGACAAATGAGTTTGTTGGCTTGAGAGTGTTTGCTTAGGTTGGTTGGTAAGGACATGTTACTTTAGTATAAAAATGATTCAATGAAAAAAATATAACTAATTGGTTACATATTTGAACAAGGAAAAGTATTAATACAATTGAGAATAAGAATAATTTATTTACCTTAACAATAAAAAAGAATTATCAAACTATGAATACTACATTTTTGATATGCCTGTGGGTTCTGCACCAGGAACATCGTGTGTCGCAGAAACCACGGTTGATTTAATAACGAGTATTAACATGATGCAGATACGGCTACAAATATTTATCTGGGTAGTTGTTAATAGTTATACAAAGTAAATATAATGAATTAGTACTGAACTAAAAACCATATCTCGTAACGAGATAAAAAAAATAAAAGCATCGTGTCATAAAACATAGAATTTAAATACCTACAGAGAAAGTCCAGCTACTGATTTAAAAACTTCAAGAAAAAATATCAATCTCAAATCAAACTGCCACGGGGCTCAAAAATTGACAAAATCAGAATATTAAGTGAGTATAAATGTGACAAGATAATGCGTAAGACAGCATTAAAGTGAGTATTTTACGGATATGGTAAGTCGAAAACCGGTCGTGTGTTTTGGGAGAAGCACAGGTGGTGTATGCTCCAACGGTGGGTGGTTCTAATGCTTTTAACGCATACGAGTAGGTAGAATACTTACCTCTACGTATAATATGATTAGCATATACGTTAATGTATAGTATAGTTAGTGGCTACTCAAATTCTATGGTTAGATATAAAATAGCCAGTGAAATTCGAGACTTCGAGAGACTTATACCTTCTCTATATTATTTCGAGAGCTAGCCGTAATTGTTATTTAAAATTTACAACTGTATAATTTAGAGCTTTGCCGTTTTCAAGCGATATAACATTATCAAGTGTACTAGTTAACTGTCAGGAATAAAATCCACGCTTGAATGCTTTTAGTATAAGAACACTTTTTAACCGACTTCCAAAAAAGGAGGTTATCAAGTCTTACGAAAGTTTTTTTTTATATAATGTATAACTATTGGGTGGTATCGATCTATCGAACACCATCTATAGATACCTATATCTTTGAACTCAACTATACATTCCTACGTCTGTCTCCTCCCTCAATTGCCTTCACAATTTCCAATATTATTCGTTCATTCATTTCCAATATTATTAAAAGTTCCAATATTATTCGGGATCATGCACTCATTTGAATATATATCGTGCACCTACATATTCCAGCGTTTGGATTTACATATCGAATCAATTCGAGCTCTATCGAACCAACTTTCTTCCATCGTCGATAAAATTCCAACACCAAAATTTATTCCCTCCGAATTCTGATAATCTCGACTAGTTTAGCCAAAATCAACTCATACAAAATACGTAAGTTATTATCAGATTCGTGTCGGTGCGATGTCGCTTGTTCATTAGGATTCCGGTCGTTGAAATTTGGGCTTTATCGCTGTCTGGAATAAAGTTGGTATTGGGTTTTCGGGGAGGGTTTAGGGAGGGATAATGGGGTCATTTGGCCGGAGCGTGGAGTAACGTAGGTATACGTAGGTAAGAGTGTGTAGAGGCGTGTACCCAGAGTGTCAGAATATTGGCATCGTGTATTTGTCAGCTCCAAGTACAGAGGTGAAGAACGTGATTTAACACTCGTGTTTTATTTTAGCAGCACCTGATATCGTTTTTTCAATGAAAAAAATAACTCCGGACCAGAATCTATTTAAAATCATGACACGATATTTCAATTTGCTTTATATCCATGAATAATTTACAAGCTTATTGTAGTATAGTTTAGAATTATGTACTTGTATATACTTTTAACAACATCCTAATAAAAATATTTTAAAATGTGACATTGCACACAAATACATACTAAATGAATCAGGAAAATTATATTCGGTTAAGTTTTCTAGTTTAGTATTTTAAGTTGGTTGGAACTGGATTGGACGGGCTGGAGACCGTGGAGACTGTGTGGCGCGCTGGAGAGGAAGCCTACGAGTATGTTCAGGGCTGGGCGGACATTGGCGGATATGATGTTGATGATGATGAAATATTTAAGAAGTATACGCCCAGTGTATTACCCAAACTGTGATGGTTATCTTGGTGTGGTCGACTGTACGTTCTCTAGTTCTCCCATATTCGTGGGGCTGCCATTACGGCCGGGTCGGGAACATTGGAAGCAAGCCGGCTATTGCGGGAACCGTAAACCGGATGAAACAACCCGATCGCCTAGGGTTAGACGGCTTGACAAGTACTTGTGCCTATTCTAAACAAGGGCAAAACACGTACAAACAACAATATTTATTTAAATATGATAAATAAAATAAAGTTACAATACTTATACCTATTTTTAAAAAATAGGATTATAATGAGACCTTTAGACTTTTTTACAGTCACAGTACCACCAGTAAATTACTAAAGGCTTTAATCCTTTAATCTGAGCTTTGGTAAAAAAATACAATAAAAATATAATTATATTGTTTAAATATACGGCAGGTAAGAAAACCTATGTTAAAAATGTTCAATATACCTACCCTTATCCACTCTTTAGGAAAAATATTCCATGAAGCACAAAAGAAAAAAATATTCGACGGGAAAAACCTCTCGACTCGATACTGCATCGTCAACATTTCCTTCTATTTTGCGCAAGGAATAGGTATTTACACGAGAAAATTTTATACCGCCCGGTTGCTAAAACCCTCCGCCCGGGCAAAATGGCGCGTAACCGGGGCCTTTGCCAAGTATTTTCTGTTTTGAACACAAATAAACCGGGTACTCTGTTCTGAATATGCCCCGGTCTGCAGAGTTTTGTGCCAAACCATACCGAGCCGAGTTTATAGAATAGGTACTCGGCCTTTATATCCCTGAATAATTAAGTGGGTCGGCTGATTAACTTATTTGGTTAATGAAGTTGGAAATTTTGGCAGTTTGGTTATCTGCAGCGTATGATTACATTGTATGGTTTTGTGTATGTAATGTTTTTGTTTGAGAGATAGCTGTAAGTAAATTAATGTTTGCTTCTGGAGCTTTATGAACTAAGTAAGTGAAATATGGAATTAGCCTTCAAAATAATTAAAAACCGTCTAGAGACTGGCTGTGCTTCAAAAAAGTGACAATGTTTTTTTTAAGTGACCTATTTCCACAAAAGCGTTTTAATCTGAATTCGCAAATAAATTCCAAAACTCTTAACCCTTAAAACGTCACGTTATTTAAAGACAGGCCAAAACACGTTTCCTAATCCCGTCTAGCGCTGTGCCTAAATCCGTCATCGACCAATTAGTGGGCTGTTACGAAAGGCAAACACGTCGTAAATTAGGCTTCACACAAACACAGTTAATGAGGATACGTAAACAGTGTGATGTGAGAGCACTTGTAGCCAATAAGGGGACAGATCGAGACTTGTACTGATTGTTTGGAGATGGACCGTGTTACGTGTCAGATGGTATTTATTTTGGCGTGACTATCGAGGGGTTAACCTTGAGGGTCAGTGCGGAATAAGTTATGAGGGTCAAATTGCTTTAGAATTGTTTCCAGTCTATTTTTACACATCAAAATATTATATTCTCTAATATAGATTTTTTTACTCACAAAAAATACGTAGACATTTGGTAAGTACTCAATTTCACAACTATAAGCTCGCAGCATACATAAGACAAGTTTAAGAAACAAAATTTAAATTCATTGCTTTAAAAAAAATAGGTGCCTACCTATTTAGGCGGGGAAAGGACAGATATTTCACATAACTATGTAGTACGTATGTGTATGTATACTGGTTACTTTTTAGGATTACAATAAAACATACATTCCTATTCTAGACTACTCTCATCCATCTTTTAAAAGTTTCTAGACAAATAATCCTGTTTGCACTAAACCAACTGCACAAAGATTTTAACTTTAAATTCGTAACCAGTGCACGGAGAGCCCTTGAATTCTAAAGCGAAACCTTTTAGCCGGTAGTGGCGGCTGAATATTTAGAGAGACGGTGCAGCTCTTTTTAGAGTGGTCGTGTATCTCTCAAGAATATCAGTCGGACAAACACACGGGAGAGGGGGTGAGGTAAGAAGGAATGGGCGGGAGGGGGTGGTGTTTACTACACTCCGGGGAGGTAAGCAGAGAAATGAAATTGGCAGATATTTCGGCTATGTCACACACACGTGTAGGTAAGCTCCGCATGCAATGAAAGTTTTGCGAGGTTTTTCCACTTTCGACACGCTCTGAATAAAGTAAAAGAGGTAGGTACAACCTACGTTTATATTTATGTCGGAAATGAAACAGAACCCTTGCGTTATGCCGCCACGTTGGAGCACTTACCTACATAAGTAAATAGGAGAATGTAATAACACACAGGCGCACCAAATTTTCCCTTGTATTTTTGTTTAACAAGACTTTATTCCTGTGAAATGTTAGACGCATTGTACAACATTTTGACGCATCAAGTTTTTATGAATGCTTTAAACATTTTTATTAGGAACAAGTTTGGGTGTCATTCGCATTCCAAAGCTAATTGACGGAATTGGTTTGCCTCGTTTTGGTTATTTAAGCTGTATATAAGCGATCGAGGGGTCATTATAGCCATTACGGTAAGTTAAACAAATTAGTTTTATTTCAATTGATAATGGCAATTATTTAAATTTATGGTGAACTGATTTTAAAATAAGGTGTTTGATTTGAAAGTGCATTAGCAATACAACATTTAATAGTGTTTGAAAACAGTGGATATCTTAATTTTTATTACGATTAGATAAGTTTTAAACTAAATAATATGTTAAGACCAATATTCTGTATTAGGTATATATGTATTCTGAGTAGTTTTGTATGTACTTACTTACTGGTAGCTAATAGGTAAGAACATCAGTATGAATTTTTTTAATTAAAAGTATCAGATCTACAAAGTTTGCCACATATTTATCTTGAGGTACTTGTTTTTATTTACTAAACAAATATTTTTTATAACGCTAAAGAAAAATAGGAAAAATCATTTTTTATGTAGCAATGTTTGCGTCCGATGACTCTGTTTTACCCCCAAAGTTGGATTAGTTTTCGTCAGAGTTGTGCGACAAAGTTGCTATTTTTCTTCGGCTATGAAAAATAAGTAATAGACATGTTTGTTCCCTTGAGAGATTGCTCTTCAAGTTTGCAAACATTTTCGCTAAAACCTCTATAAAATATATTTACTGCATGGAAATATTTTGCTTTAAGAAAACTTTCGCTATGAATCTGGCAAAATGCCGTCTATACAACAACTCGTTTACTTTATGAAGGGATTGAGAAAAAACAAAACACTAAGATAAAGAGTGCAATCAAGCGATTTTATCTCAGAAAATGAAAATGTAAAGAATAAAACGAAACTACAAATTTACGTAAAAAGTTTGTTGTTCGATTATAATTTCTCATTTACATAATAAAACATTTATAAACTGGTTAAAAGTACATTAATTAATATAACTTACATATCGATTTCAATTTCAATTTTTAATTAATATCTCATTAGTAAACTTTCAAAATTCCCATGCTCAAAGTAAAACATCGATAATAATAATTCAATAAAAATATTTCCCATGCATTAACTTTCACATTGAAGTTAACGTCCATTACTTATCATACAAATTTTTAATACTACCTACACCTATAAGCCTTCACGGTAACTTGAAGCTGTGAGTAGGTATACTCGTATACTATATATTTGTATATGAAGGTTATAAAGAGGTATCAAGGTATACAGCTGTCATGTGAGAACAATATAGCAATAACACTAAACTAAACAGCCAGCTACGTATCTATATACGGCAAGACGTTATTTCAAAACGTCGCAGAACCGTTTGACAATCAAATTGAACGCCTCACACCAGTCGGCTCATTTCCTTTTTGTTACGTAGAACGGTACTCATTTACATAAATTTACCTATTGTTATTCTCGGTACGACTTCCATCTCGCAGAGACAAATGAGATCTCACAAACTTGTATTCTGAAAGGAAATTTTGTTATACGGCGAAATAGGCCGTATCGGAAACGAGTTAAATAACACAGGCTCTTTTGTTTTGTTTTAAAGCCCCGAGGAAAATAACAAGCCGACGGAATATTGATGAGGTCGGTCGCTAGATTGGATTTCAAGGAGATTGTATTTTATATTTGCGTAAGCGTTTTAGTGGCGATCAGCGTGGGTTGCGTTTCTTGTCAAATATGAAGGGATACATGAATATTTTACGCACAAAATGTGTCACGGAATTTGGCTTCGTGTTTTGGGCACACTTTACTCGCTTCGACTTTATTTTCTTATCCAAAATAAATGAACATTTTTCAAGTTTTGTACATGATGAAGATTGGATTAAGGAAGCAAGGCTGGCTGGTTTAATCAATGTAATGAAATCTATACCAATATCTGCCGGTAAATTTACCAAATATAAAAACGGAAGACAAGTCCTAAATCCGAATTCATATCATGCCTTATCTGAACGGTTTCCGAACGGGTAAGCTTGGTTATAGTAAACGTACAGTATTTCAGTTTCAGAGATACCTACGACCTGATTTTGAAACCCATACAAGTTTTAAGGAAATATGCATATCTAAAGAGTTTGAATAAATAAATGCCAAACCTCAGTGCGTGATACTCAAATTACGAATACTTATCAGGAAGTAGGGAATCCAATTACCGTAATGCTACTTGAGGCCAATTCTCATTCACCCGCATTAAATAAACCAGAAAGGCCGTGCGTAAAAGCACTACAAGCTTTTTGCATAAATCCACCTTCTAAACTGTCATTTGCCGTCAACCGTGGCTCTATCTTGGCTCATCATCTTGTAATTACCAGCAGCCATGCAAGGCAGGGTACTGCCTACATTATTATTCCAGAGTTTACCCGAATTTACCCGAAAATACCCGAACGCCGGGATACCCGGGAAACGTGCATCTGCGCCGAAAAGAGCTCATTTACTTTACTACTCCAATACCTATGTTATCTCGCAAGCTGATAGCTTTTGTGAGATACGTGATTTATTAAAAAGATTGATTGGGTTTCGGGAATGATTTACAAAGAAAGATACAAGATTAGATACGCTGAAGCCGAACAAAAGCTTGATTAGTTCAGTTAAATTAGTCTGGAGCTATCGATCCCTTCTAGAACTCTTTATCTAGTTAGTAGTATATTAGTTTAACCAACAACCAATTTAATCCCAATAGAACCGCTACGTTTCTTTGTTGCAATCATACGAAGTCAGAATTCATTGCTTCAATTATTTCGGGCAAGTCCAAATTAAAGCACAGTGACGCTTACAAAGTAGACGCGGTTGACCAACCCATGGAGCCAGTTACGTCAAAATGTCCTGTGCGTCAGATTCATAATTTAAACGAAATTTGTTCTACGAGTGCTGTGCGTGTGCAAGGAAATTTAGACCTTATAGCGTCGTCTCATTTTCTTGGCTCGCGGTAGATATTTTTGTTTACGTTCAAGGAATAGTACTGCATTGCTGTAGTTGTATTCTTGAAGTCTTGAACACAATAGCGTGGAAGACCGTAGCTCGGACGAACATCGACAAGTTAATGAAAGGCATTTGTATGTAACGGACTTAAGCAAGCTTCCTCCTGGGTCCGATAATGGTACCTATTACGTATTATGATGGCAATAATTGAAGTCTATTGACATGATTATTTTATTGTTTATGAGAACTGATGATAAAATAAATTAGAATCTGCTAATCATAAAGTTAGGTTATACGGTCGCTTTAATTCTTTTAAATGTTATGTAAAAATATTTACTTAAATATGTACCGACTACACAGCTAAAAATGCATTCTCGTATTTTTACTCTGATTACGTGTTGGTAATAAAAATTGATTAGTCTCAAGAGCGTTTCTATGAAATATACAAAAGTTGCAAACAAAGCACGTGAATTTGACTGTGAACTTTGCTAATCATACTCAACACAAAATAATTACAACCTACTCCCTAACTAATTTAAATACTTAATCTATTAATTTTGTCACTGACTGATATGTAATTCATTCATTACCATTCCCGCATTAATCGAAAAAAAACTATCACTATTAAAATAGTGATAGTTTGTTAACTAAAACGCTAATATTTAGTTATTTATGTAAAATAAGTATGTATTTACAAAAGAAAAGTATATATGTATTATATCCGTTACCTAGTACCCATGATACAAGCGTAAGCTTAGTATGGGGCTAGATGGCGCTGTGTGATATGTCCTGAAATATTTATTTATTTAATAACAATCAAAACGGCCTTAGCCAATTACATTATTTATTTAAAACAATACTTATTCTACAAACACATAATCAAATATGTTATCACTTATTTGTCATAGCAACTCCCGCAGCATCAGTCCCCATCGCAGCACACGTGATACCTCCCTCCATTTTGGAGCAAACGGCCACCCGTTGCGAGAGGTGGCCATTCCCTCGCTCCGCCTTCGTACGATATAACCGGAGCAGTTTCCAGCCAAACTCGAGAGCAGCATTTTAGCCTCGCCTCGTAAAGAAGCGAGCGAGGTACTGGGTTTGGGTGCCTACTACTAAATGGTAGGTATAGGAAATTTTGGGAGTAACTTGAAGGTTTAACAGAAATTTCTGATCGCAGTTGTATGTTAAAAAGTTAAAGCAATTTAAAAGTTTAAAAATAACTTCTGCTTGTGGTGTTCTTCTGCGTGTTTGTCTCAATTCGTTCAAGTTATGTTTTTAGAGCATTATATCACCAAAACATTTACTACATATGTATGTATTTATATGTCTTGTGTACGTTTTAATTTGTGAATTATGATAAAAGTTTATTTTTCTCAACATCAAGGAGACAATATAAATATAAAGCTTTAAAACCTCTCAAGACTTCAAACCAAATCTTATCTCATCGCTCATTTCATTTTTGTTTTGACTTCAAGGTCATTTGAGGCCTCAATTATATATTTTACATACACGCGTACATTTTCGTCAAGTCCTAGTTACGCGATCTGATCTACGATGATAAGTCTCTTTGAAGTAAAAAACGTACCAGCATACGCTAGAAATCCGTAGTAGTACCAAAGTTGGTAGGGTTGGTACCAGCGACATCTAAATTCAAATTTTTCCTTCAGTCGAAGCCTTACGACGTTCCTATCTGCATAAACCGAGATGAATTTCATTTTATAACGTAACGTGAGAACTATTTTTACGCGAAAACTCGTAAATTGATTCGGATTACAGACTGCTCAGGTGATTTCGAATTTGTTTATGAAAATAAGGCGAGATAATGAAATATTTCTCGAGGTACCCTATAGAAATTTTATACTGTGAATAATTGACGTGTAAACTTTATTTTAATTTTTTACCAATAAATGAGTTATGAGTTATGAAAATTTATGTCTCATTTTCAAGCTGGAACTAAATTATTAAATTTAAAAAGAAACATGTAGGTACATTGCCAATAAATGTGATTTTCTTTATCCTTTTGTAATATGCCACGTATGAAAAAAAACCCACGAAATCGAAAAATTCGATAATCAATATTTCAAAACTGTAAATTGTCTAATTTAAGGCTAATTTAAGTAGCAGATTACTTAATTTTATGCCTTCTCAATAGAAAATTATTGTAATTAATAAATTAAAACCGAGAAAAAGTACACAAACTACGCATGTACTTAAATAAAATATATAGATAGGTATACAAAAACAAAGGTTGCTTAATGAGTTTGTCTCATGACATAGCATGGTCGAAGTATTCAATGGAATTGCCGATTGCCTTCGATGTTATTCTGTATCAATGGCTATTGCCTACTTTGTAATCAAACAGGGCTGCCGTTTCACTGGTTAGCGGATTTAATCAGGTTGAGCTACTCTCTAGTATGAAAACCTTTTTTTTTTCAGTTATATATTCAGGAATTATACTAAAAAATAGGTTTCTTTGGTAGTCTAATGCCTGTATACTTAGAAAAAAAAAGATGTATTTAAATTTTATATATAAAAAAACACACAGACACTTTCTGTGTTTGTATAAACGACATTTAAGTCCAATATGAAGCATGTAGCTGTACTTACTGTTATGAAACTAGCTATCAAACGATGGCTACTTACTGTTGAAACACACGGTTAGGTTATATAAAATTTAATAAAAAGAAATACATGTAACCACTTACTTCAAATTACCAGTTACCAGTTACATTGGGATACATAGAGATTTAGATTCAACGCAAACTGCAACGGTTGTATTAGTAACATTGGCATTTTTTTAATAAAAACATAAAAATGTGTCTTTATTTTTAGCCCACGTTATTATCATCCTAGTTACCTAGACCAGTCTACAAAATAATCTGTGATACAAAAAAATACTTTCAACTCCAACAAAAAAGGTACTTTATGTACATAGCTGCTTCATCCGTAAGAATGAGTAAACAGCCATGATGTTGTTTGTTTACCATTCCTACTGAACTACGTAACGACAAAAACTCACGCTACTTAAGTTCATGATACTTGCTTATCAAAATGGAAGCTACCGAAATACGCTCACTGAATTAAAACGTACTTTTCATAAACAACGGAAATCATCCTTCCATTTAAAGTACTTTGAATAGATAGTAGGTACAAATTAGGGTATGTATTGTATGTATATTAAATTTACTGTTTTTATTTAGTTTTTTATTTAAGTTAGTAAAATAATGTTGATTTTTCCTTTTGGTAAACCCACAAATGCTGGATTCAATCAGCAAAGGACCGGGACGAATGGCGTACTAGATGAGAGGCCTATACTCAGCTGTGTGCGATAACGGGCTGATGATGATGATGATGATGATGATGAAGCCCACCCTATTTATAGGTACATTAAAATCTTTTTTGATAAGGACTACGATTGTATGTAGTAAATAAAGATATTTGTTGAGCAGTCTTGTAACAAAGTAGACAAGTCTTTATTTACTAAGCAAAAAACAAACTTACTTTAGTCGTTCTACAAATTCTTACACGTACGTAAGATAATTCCAAAAGACTATAATAATCCGAACCTCCACATTTCAATACTATCTCAAGAAAATCACTAGTCCGATGTCCATTTTATTGCTTATCGCTTATTTACACCCATGTTTATATAGCCATTATATACAATGTCAAATAAATAGACCGGTTCGATGGCAATTGCATATCATTGAATGTAAAATGTGAATCACTTTGAAGTAACCGCCTAATTGAATACAACAATGTTGCTAAAGACTCTGCAACACGCCATTGGTAGTACTTGGTTCGTTTTAATCCTCTTAAGGATAACGTTTTAATTAATATTGTGTGGATACCTAAAACAACGCCTGGACAGGTGTTAATATTTTTACTTATATATGCTAATAACATTAAAAATTACACACAAAAAACGGTAGGACATCTTTTTATCACTGCAATTTTACAGCTTTATCAGTTTACTAACTGATTTTTAAACGGCCAAATTAATTAAATAACTCCGTTGATAGTTCGAAAATCCAACCAAAAAAAACATTTGACTAAGCTTGGAAAAAACTTACCGTATAAACATTGTACTCACTACCAGAGAGCTATTTATTATAACTTTTCAAGAGTTTATGTGTTTTCTAAGTGCGAATAAAAAACCGGCCGATATATATCAACTAAAGAAATTCAGAGATAATACAATAATTTGGCGGGCGTCATATAATTTCATGGCGGAATCTCTCCACTTTTTCTTGCGGCCAAATCTCTGAAGTTTCCAACCAAAGGCATTGTGAATAGACCCGTAAAACAACGAACAACCATTCATTTAGGGATCTCAGAGTTACGTCAGCGGCTTATGAATAAAGAGGGGTCGCATGCCGGAAAAATAAGGGGGTTATTCAAAAGGAAAAAGTTTTTTTACGTAAAAAAGGACGACTAAGCGGCGGATTATCGTCCATTCGCTGACAAGAGTTTTGTGGAACTTGCGGCCGAGTTATACGAACAAGATTTTATTATCGCGCTCCTAGAATACCAAGAGGGATTCTCGGATAAGAAAAAACAATTATCTTTGCTCTTTTGGCATCGGCGGCAATGTACTGAACAACAGACAGTAATATTAAGTAGGTGCCTAAATTATTTGCTTCCTGTTTTCGCGTCGTAAATATTAATGAATGGGCGTCGATATCTTGTTACGCACAATACCTACAGCGCGCCTACAATGTATATAACTAGTACTATATAAACTACGTAGAATTAAATAGTTAGCGGGGTAAATAATTTATTGACAGCTAATTTCCTGATACGTAATTTCCGTAGCACATAAGCCGGTTCTCACGTACCTCCACGGGTCGGGGCGGATGGCTTTATAATTATTTTCTCCATGTGGCCGTCCAATTCGTTCCGGGACATTAGCAATGGCCGGGATTCGGTCCTGGGACCGGGGCCCGGGAAACGAGATCTCCGAACTCCATCTCGGCGTGAAATTGTGAAATTACCGGGACGCGTAAAGACAAGCACAGTATGGAAAATAATTAAGGTACAGGTAGGGTTGGGTAAATTGGTCCTATCAAGGTTGATAGGTTCAATTAATAATGTAATCCGATAGATGGAGGTTTTGAGACTGATTGGAGACCAAAATATTTGTCCTTTTGTTTATCTACTCGTCTTGTTATCAACATAATATATAATATTGTGTTTTCTCTAGTGGTTTTTCACGAAGTTATTTTTTGTAAAAAATACAAAGGGGGTAGAACTAGAAATTTCTAATTTCTCATTCTTAAGACGAAAACTATTAATCGTTGTAACACGTCTTCATTATGATAATTTTTTCGATTTATTTTACCCAAAACTTTTTAAACATTTTTTCTTAACTCTCAAGTAAGGCAACCAATGTCCCAAACTCAACATTTCCGATTCAAATCTAGGCCCCGTCCGCGGCTGGCACAATTTAGCAACGCAATCAAAGTAGATTCCCTGATTACGCAATCGCAGCGCTTCGCTCAAACTCCGAGATAATGCCTTTTCCCGGGACCTCGTCAATGTCACAGTGTACACTATACGACAGTACATAAGTTCGCAACTCCTTAAATAGATGATAAGCTGTAAACTTCTGACAATAATATATGTATTTGTATATGTTACGGTAAATGTGGATAATCGGTAATTATGTATAATTACCGGTAATTATGCATAATTACCAACGCACACAGTAAACTTAGTGAATTATCCACATTTACCGGTAATTATATATAATTACCATACCCTTTTGGCAAATGTAGAAAATAATGAAATCAAACATCAGAATCAAAATGTTCATTAGAATAAATACAAGTATAAATAAAATAAATAAATCGCATGACTAGAGGTTCGGCAAGGAGGCACCGTTATACATTAGAGGTTCCAAAGACTCCCCCTGAATTATAATTATCCCCGCTAGATCGTAGATTATAACGTTGCTTAACATCAGGCAAGTTGTAGTCAAGCGTGATCCTATTTCATGTAAAAAACCTCTAGTTTTATTATGCATAATTACCGGTAATTATACATAATTACCGCATTATCCACATTTACCGTAACATATACCTACACCGTTTCAGGCTTTCTAAAGTTAGATATGTAACTTTAGAAGGCCTGAAACGGTGTATATAGGTGAGTATATTATAAGTTTCACACAATGAATACGTAATTAAATAAAACGTTACTAAATGTCAAATTAACGAACCCGCCCTTAATCGTTCCCGGTGCAAATGTGCCTATCAAGTTCTCTGCATTAACCCGTCAGGCGCAATAAGCTGATTAATTTCAAAATTGGCATTACATGTCAGTTATTAGGCTGTGCTGTAGTAGTCTAATATGTCAATCTTTTAACGCACTTGACTGAAATTAAGGTATTGCTTAGTGAGTAAGTATTCAATTCCATCTTATAATATTTGTTTCTTTTTTGTTTTATTGTAGTCCTTTTGAATGTTGGTAGCCAGAAATTTGATTGCAATACCTATCAGCTGTTTAATACATGGCAGCTCATTTAAATAATGTACATAGATAGATATAATGTAAAGTATACATAGACTCTCTGATACTGCAGTACACTGTGTCACCGTCTTAGAAATTCCGCCTCCAGATAAAAGAAAATGTCTTACTGAGGAGTTTGAGCGCACAATTTCTGCAAAGAAAGGCACAAATGGGTACAATGGGTAATGGGTACAAAGTTGTCAAAGAAAACTCTCGGTTAATGAACATTCCAAGGGGCTGAATTTTAAATTTTGCCAGTTATGTGCCGGAAAATACAGTATTATCTAGTTTCTTAAGAAAAAAATTAAGGATCAAATATTAACGGATATTCTCTCGTGTTTTTTTATTATAACTGAATTTATTTCTCTTCAATGTCAACTTCTATGCGCAATAAACTTATGCAGTATAATTTAATCCTAAAATATTTTGCTCTAAAAGATTTTTCAATTTCCATCTCAGCTTTTACATCCAAACTTCAGAACATAAAATCTAACAAGAAATGTTGAGTAAGTTAACTAAGTTGGATGTAAGTTGCGAACGTTCCAACCACATTTGACCTTAGAATTGTCTGAGACTCTAATTAAGTTGTCGGTTGGAACCGAATTAATTTACTCTCCGAAGAATATGGATAGTCCCTAAGCTATTAACCAAGTTTGTACCTAACTTTGCGATCCGTGATGTCTTAATTACGAATACGTTTATCTATATAGCTAAGAAAGATATGCATGTAATTGTGTAAAGTTTTCGCGTTGGTATGTATGTAATGTAATATGTCTTATAATGTGCGTCTACACTATGTCCATATATAGCAGGTAGGTAGATAAATATACATATAAATATAAACCTATATAAACCTATTTGTTATTTATAAAAGTAGATATCTGCTGCTATATAGTAAAATAATACTCTTGTAATAGTCTACATTTCTTGAATTAACAATACAAAGAAATAAAAAATACAAAGACCGCACAATCTCTTTAGATATTAAGTAAGAAATGAATTCGTAGATACAAAGTTAATATACCTATATCGTTATCTTTATCCGCTCAATGATGATAGTACTATACACATATGGTATCTGAAATATACCAAGTATTATAAGAACGAGAAGGCGTTATCAAAATTCAATATCTTTATTTTGCGTTGGAAAGGGACGCTGCACTCATAGCTCGACTAATCTCGATGGAACAATGTTGCGACTCAATCCAAAACAAGCTCCTATCAAACGTCTTAAATTATATCTCGAGCTCTTGAAATTCGAACCTTAATCCACAAAGACAAGGCTTAGAATCAATTTACTCAAAAGAGTTAGTTAAGACATTAAATGATGTGGAGGTACGGATCTCATTCCGAGTTGGCTGTTCCATACAATGTAAAGTCAGCGACAAACAGAAATACCGTCGGCACATTTGCGAGGATGTTTTCGTATTTAAAGCATTTAAGCTCAGCGATAACAGCGCTAATGATATTGATAAATAAGTGAACATTAATTTAATGACTGCTCAATTTTACCTACCACAGGCATCACAGGGCAAAAAAATATTTGTGCAATAAAATGTTGCACCTGATAAAAATATATTCAGTTTGATATATCCACAGAAGCAAATAGTATCGCATTTAAGGTTTTGGGTATATTAGATGTGCAACAAAGTTGAATAAATACATACATACACCAAAAATACATGCAAAATCTATTAAATTTTATTGACGTAGGTAACTAGGTACTTATATATTTTTATTTCTGAGTCAAAAGCAAAAATCTCAAATATACATAGGTACCCAAAATATATAGGTATATTATAACCCAAATACCTAACAAACATGCTATCGCAGTAATGAAGAACACAGACATTCTATCACAGACTAGACTAAATTGTTCCACAGAGGTACAGTCATCGGCACAAGTTAGACAATCAAGTGCCGAGCGCGCGATAGAATAAATCAACGAATCGCGCCGCCCTCCGCACCGTATCCAAGATGGCCGCCGCTCGTCTGACAATTCTCTTTTTTTCGCACGATTCGACCATTTTGTCGCCTCCATTATTATTTTTTCTTTGCATTCCTTGACGTCATAATAAGAATTTGTGGGTTTGGAATAGGCCTATAGTGATTTGAATATTTTTCGTTGGCTTAGTTTGAATAAAATCTGAGTTCATTTTTTTATTTTTAATACATATATTATTTTGGTGTATACTTAAAACTATATATTTGTTATAAATAATTGAAAATAACTACCTTTTAGATTAAATCGTCAAAAAATAATGTACCTATAACCTAATAATTGTACACCACTGGCAAGTATTTAAAAATATGGAGAATATTAAAACTTAGTTTGCTTGAAGGGATCCTAAAAGACGACGCTTACAAGAATTTTGTAGCTAGAAAGTCTTATTAGAACGCGGCTACATAGGTTTAATAACTCTTTAATCTTCTCGGAGGATAATATTTGACTTGACTCGGTACAAGTTGCCTTGTTTCATCTTTATGATTTGGGTTAAGTTCGTTCCGAAAGGATTAAGCCGGCTCTTAATCCGACGCTCCGGGCCGAAATAAATTTAACGTTTTGAGGAGCTTATGATGAAAAACTTGAGACGTGCGCGTAAGCTCTCTCAACAAGATAGCGGCAGTTATTTTCGTCAGCATAAAAAGCTGGCTGGTATTATGAACATGAGTGTACGCTACAATGTTGAGTTGCCGCTGCAATTCCAAGCGTGTGTTTATATCTGTGCCCGCAGGTTTGCTGCATCACAATCTAGGGAATTAACGCGGGATCCAACCTCCCAGGCTTATAAATTCGTCTGCATTTTATGCGTCGACATGTAGTCGCGCCAACGCATTAATTGCTGCACAAAATTTACGTTTCAAATTACATCTGCATAAACGTACGTACACAGAGAGCGTAAAGCCTGCACGGAGCGTACGGTAATTGGACCGTATCTCGATATTTCATTTTATTTTCAGGCTCAATTTTATTTTATTTTCCGAGGAACGCCTCTAGCTGAATGGAAGGTAATTGTAGACTACGCGAAGGGTTCGCTTCAGGGAATAATTGTGCGAATATAGCGAAGCCTTTGGGATCGTTTAATGTCGAAACATGTCGGTCGGGCTGAGGGCCGGGCGCCTTAATGCTGGACCGAGGCCCAAATTTATCTCCCCGACGAGTTTTGTGGAAGCGATGGGAACTAACGAGGCTATCGGGTCCCCGAGTTGTTGTGCGAATATTTTTATAGGGCATAACTTTAATTGTGAGTGCGGTGCGATTAATTTTATAGCTGCTAGAACAAAGTGCTCGGAGCTGATGAATGCTAAAAGGGTCGGGTGTAAATGTGAAAGCGTACTCACCGATCCAGAAGCAGAGCGGCGTCACATGGGACTCGAGGCCGGGACATATTGCACGTCACTGAATATTTAAAATAATGAAAAGCCCGAGCTGGCCCCGGGGCGTTCCCTTTTAAAAATGCACTGCACTTGGGTTTTACTGCGGCCGTGCAGGTTGGTCGAGCTGAAATTCTCAAGACCAGGATAACAGTCTCGTAAAGGAGGTGGTTCCACGAACAGACAGCCGGGATATAAACATCGGTCAAAACGCGTTGGTAGACGAACACTCAAACCGAACTATCAACAATGCTTTAAACTGAATTAGACCAAACTTGCAGGTATTAAATCCTCCTATCTCAGACGACCAGCGCACTACCTATAAATATTTCTAGACTCAAAACACTGATCTCTCTAGACATAATTATCTACTTAAAACTTTCAACAAACGAGATGTTTTCGAAACTAGTTTTCAACAGCGCGGTAGGTACAAATTTAAAAACATTATTTTACCAAAACTTAAATGTGTTCTAACATTTTTATCCTTAATTTCTCGCTCTAACTACGCTAGTTCCCGGGTGAAAGTTTATGAAATTAATGCGTCTATTTCAAATTTTACACCTAAATTAAGTACAGAAACATTCAAATGAGCGCCACCTACCTGGCTCCCTAAACCCGCCCCAAAATAAAGTGTTCACTAAACGCACGTATACAGGTAGGTACGTATCTCGCTACGATCTCATTACGAAAATAGAGCGATACTAATTAATTCTAATTAGGTAGCAGTAGCTGGCCTTATTACTGAGGAAGGAAGAGAGAGAGGGATTGGAAAAGCGGCAATGTACCGTAACGTTAATTTAATTCGGCCCTGTCTCCAGATTAGTGCCTGCCATGTGCCATTTGAATAATTTTGTCGTTCGTTTCGGACGAAAAAAGTTTTATACACTTTTTATTTGCTGGTATCTCGGTGTTTTGGTAAGCTATTGATACTGATGCGGTGTATGGAGGAATTTCTATGGACGAATGGAGAAAGTTACGTAATACGAGATAAGTATCCGACTTAAGATTTTGAAGATAGAATATCATTATTTTACTCAGATCTCGGGACAGATAAGTGAAGAGTTGGTGCTTTGTTTTATTACTGTCTGTTGCAACTACTTCTATGGATTAGCATGTATAAGTAATGTCACTAATTAAACACTAAAACGCTGTTATGATTTTAATAATATTTTTGGTAAAGCCAATTAATTACTTCAGTATGAATAAATATTCAGCAACCTGTGTAAAATATTTATCAACAAAATAGCACGGGCCATAAAGTTTTATTTTACCCTGGATTTATTTCAATTTTCAGCTGAATGTTTCCATGAAATTTGCGACTGTTTTATTATACACACTTTTCAAATTGTAGTAACTCGTATGCGTTAAAATGCCAATCTAAAAATGGGTAAAGTTGTATTAGATAAATGTAGAAACATAAAATATTTAGCTATTGGCGACTAATATTGCAGGGACAGGCGGTTAATTAAGAAAAAAATATGCCTGCCAAAGCTCTTATAAAAACGAGAACTATAGGTATAGGCACCTAAGTAGGTACTCCAGTTTATCTTACTACTAAAGAAAAAACTCTTTTGTTTAAAAGCGTACAAGGAAATATAATGACTTCTGTTGAAAAAAAAATCAAAAGATTTTTAATCAGCTATTCCCGGTATTTATAGCTGTCACTAGATTTATATACATTAAACGAACTAAACCCCGTCGAAGCTACAAGCTACGCATACAAAACTTCATTTACGTTACATAGCTATTACAGTATCCACTACAAAGTTATCTTAAAAGCGCTATAACCCTCAAGATTTACATAGAAATGCTCTAATAATGTAATTATTCGTCTGTCGTCATTCGAAACATTTTAATAAGCTATCGATTTGATAGAAGAAACGCGGCGTAGCGTTTTATAAAAAGTTCTTTAATATTTGACGCAGTGGGAATATATGTCCCATTATCTTGAAGTGGCTATCATAATTGCGTAGACACTGCTGGGTTTGAATATTTTATTATGTAAAATATATTGTCGAACAAACCTTTTTTAGAATACGATTAGTCAGTTAAAAATTATCATTTACGATATTTGGTTGTTAATCAAATATTTTTTTTTATAATTAGTTGAATGACAACACTTCATGATGACAAAGTTTTCTTTGTTCAAACTACACATATACCTAAACATTTCAAAATAATCAATCTGATACGCCTCCCAAAAACTGAATTGACTTATTTTCTCGTCATATTATTACGAAGATCTCTAAACTTGTGGTCGAATGGCCGACCATATCCACTGCCATACATTATCATAAAAATGACTCAAATTTTCCTTCGACAATCGTTATTTCGATCTAATCTAACTTATTTTGGAGGCAAAGTACGCTTCATCGATTGGGGCGCTTTCGAAATATATACTTGAAGCGTAGGTAGTGTAAGGTAGTGGGGCTTACGTAAAAATTCCACGTATGAAACAGCTTTTGTGCTTGGTGTCAAAACATGAGCGAAAGCGATTTTAATTTTATGCCACAATAACTGTTTTATTGGGTGTAGGTGGCTGGTACTCTGAAGAAGACCTGAAACAGATCATAAGACTGAAAAATAAAGGCTTTTCCCGGGCTTTTTTTTAGCAAATTTTACTATTGACAATGTAAGGTTTAATTGCTTTGATTTTAGTCCTATTAGGTAAGAGTACATTTGTCGCATGCGTTGATGAATAAAAACTGCATGAGAACAACGTAGTAGTGTCACATTTTTACTCATAAGATTTTTACGCATAGCATAGAAAGTACCTTTTGAAAATAAACGTGTTTCACCCTTTACTGCAGCAATACTTTACATCAGGCGGGCTATAGGCCAACGCCAAAAAAAAAACAACGCAAGAAAAGCCACAAGCATCCAAGTATAACGAATACCTATAATGTTTAATACAAGACACCACCGACAAGAGCGAAACTCTTAAATCAAAGGAGTAGAAGGAAAAAGAATGTTTAACAACATTATTACTAACAACACACACACACACACACACTCACACACGCACATGTTTAGTACAGTGAACATTAATAACTATAATTAAGATAACTAAGATGATGATGATGACAACAAGACAAGTTGTTTTGGGGCAGACTTTTTTATTTATTGTATGTATGTGTGTGTGTATATTTGGTGAATCTATCTCAATAAATGTTTTCTATTTCTATTTATTTCTATGACCAACAATCACCCGCTCTCGTCTCCCAACTTACGCCCCCAATAACACGTACGATCCGATACTTGCAAGTCGTCTCGCGTTTGCCCACCGTATATCAGACTGTCGACGCGGGCTCAACTGTTTCATTATTCTTTACACCCGTCATAACTACACACTTCAGCTCTTAAAGGTTGACTTTTTGAGATTTCACACGGTTAATGGGTTTTCTATCAAAAGACAGGAGCTACTAAAGTTATCTTTAAAAGTTTATCAAATATTTTCAGTAGTCACTGATCAATTAACCTAAAGTTTGGCATAAGGGATTATTTCCCTTAGGCTACATACACATACAAAAGGTTTTAGGTGGTTTTCAAATAATTGATAACAAAAGCCTCTGGCTTCAAATTTTATTTTCGGGCAGCCTCGTTCGATAGCCAGATTTATTCCAATATCCTATTTCACTACAGTGCTGTGGTTAACGTTTTTGGTTACGCGGTGTTTCAATATCTGACTGACAGAAATTTCTTGTTGAAATTTGTGTATAATTTCTGTAGGTACGTGAAGTTTAGATCTGTGTTATTTGGTTCAATTAAAATTAAATGAAAATTATCAGCAAATGATGATGACGATTTTCAATTAGTATTTTAAGCAGAGTGGAAGTTTTAACTCTGATTAAAATACTAATTAGTTAACGCACTTAGACCGACGTCATTTGTGAGATAACATCTCTAATTAGTTAAGAAAAATTAAAATTCTTTGAATATTTTTATTCATCTTTTTTTTTGTTCTTATTTTGTTGGATAAATGGTAAGATTTTAAATAGAGACGAAGATTTGAATATCCACAAAATTATGATAAAATTATGATACAGCGACGAACAGATTATATCACCTATAAGCCTACTTCCCTCCGTAAATTTATTTAAACTTATAGGTAAATTTACTAAAGTTGTTTGAGAACTTAACCAAATGAAAATATTTAATTTAATTTTGATGTCTTTAAAAATTACTGGCTGACAACAGAACCATATTTAATAATCGAAAATTCAAAATTATCCCAAAGGTGTCCAATACAACGTCCGATAAATTTACATAAACATCGCGTTCAAAGCAATCGGAATAAACTCCACGAGGGTAAACGGTATCCTCAAATTATTAAAATTCATTTATGATAGCTCTCTGGTGACATTTGCATGGAAACGACAGCCTGGCCAAAAGGGGAGTATTCACGTTACGATTTTTCACGGAAGTTCTGTCGCACAGAGATAATATGCGACTATTCCTTATCACTAACATTATTTTGGAAGTAGGAATATTGCACAGAAAATGTACCTACTCTAATTTTTTGTCTTCTATGCTGATACTATTTATAGTATAACTAGACATAATATAAAAGTCTAAAATGATAAGAATTTATACATTCCGTTTGTACCTATATCTACTGGTTTAATTTAATTAGCAGAGCGCATACAATACATAATACCAACTAAACTAGACATTCCACTGTATCTGGATCACGCAAGTTGTATGCTTTCCATCAAGTATGAAACTTGTTTGTTTATTGATAAAATAAAGCAAAAATAACATTTGTCGCACGACAACGAAAACTGTTACATTTGTGTCGTGCCGTCTATACCACACCCAATTTTGATTATTCAGGAGAGACGTTGGGTTCAGAAACGCACCCAATTTGCAGTAATGTTTGCGTTATTACAATGTTATGTTAAACGAGACGAAGCTAATGGCCCGTATTGAAATGAGATGGTGATTTTTGTACATTATTTGTACATTATGTGGTGAGTTTAAGGGAGTGGAACTTATATTGTTAGTGAGGTTAGTCTTTTGTTTTTGTTGCATCCCAGGGAATATTTACCTACTATGTATGTTTATGGTATATTAATTAATCTAGATTAAAAGATTATTTTCGTTTAGAAAATACACATAATACAAATTAACACACTCAGTAGGTACCTGACAGAGTATCGAACGATATGTATTGTTTAAACCCATTTTATTTATTAAAGATCAACCCATATTGTTACACATACCAATATGGGTTAAAAATGGCTCAAATAAAAGAAGCAAAACAAAGGTAACTTGCTACATATCATAATAACTTCGATATTAAGTATATTAATTCTCATCGTACAAACGCATGCTTTGAATTTTAAGACAATATCACACTCGATATATTTAAGAGCTCCGAACTTAAAGCAGTGGACTTTCACAACTTAAGGGTGTAAGTACACTGATGAGTGTTCATCACGTAGAAACGAGTCCGACGGTCGCCGCCAATCTAAATAATTGACCCTCTGTCCGTCCGTCTGTACGGATCTTTGTTTGGACAAGGAAAGAATGGAGCCGTCTTTATTGTATTTTTTTTAAATAGTCGTCGTCAAGCCTGTTCAAGTTCCTATGGTGGCGTAAAATCTCTAGACACTAAATTTGGCTACTCTCATATTAATTACAAATTTTGTTAAATATAACAAAAAATATTGTTTAATCAAGAAAGTCGTGCGATGTACAAACATATTATTCGTGTGTATTAATACTGGCAAAGTTTGATTCGAAAATATTAAGTAAGTTTTTTATGTATGTACAGAACATATAGGTAGTTACATTTATTGAGATTGCGGTAGGTACATAATAACTTCATCGGACATAAGTACTGGTCTTAAGTCTTCGTACGGGTTATACATAAGTTTAGAAACATGAAGCGACTCCACGCATTCCTGTTTTCGAGTATAACAGTAAAGGGTAGAAGCGAGAAGTAAAAAGAGGAAAAAGTGTATTATTAGTCTCTTACCGAAATGGAATTGGAACATTTTGCGCAGAATTTTCCAGAAAATATTCACTTTACTTAGCGTCGGGCATCCATCATACTTTCGCTTCTTTACCTCCCAACTTTCGTAATAGAAATTCTGATATAATCATAAAGTTAGATACGTACTTTTCTAAACCAATATCCTCTCGAGTGATGTTATTAGCTGAGAAGATATAAATGTAGTGAAAAATATATATAATACCTATCGTATAGCACCAAAGCGATATAGGGAGATACACTAGTATGCAAGATAAATAGATACCTACGGGTAACACAGTTTTTTTTTACCGACAGTTGTTTTAAAAATTGCATGAGATTAATCTAAAGTCCCTAAAAATTTGGAACAGGAAAGTTAATCATAAAAATATGAGTTCCTTAAGTGTCAATAATTTACCAAAACAATCACACTTTACTATTTGTATCGCAGGTGGATATCGACAAGGGAAGCTAATCGCTCCGATACTTAGTGTCAAACATCAACTTTACATTTTATGACGTAAACACTAAACAGTCGTTAATAGCCGAACCAATCAAAGGCGCGCTTTCAAAAATCGAACTGTCAAAGTTAGATATAATGAAGACCTTATATTTTATACATTCTTTGACGATGCCGCCAAGATGAATGGAGTAAAGGTAAAATAATAGAAGTGGCGGAGGATAGGGTCTGGCTTCATTGTACTCCCATCCCGGGGGAGGGGTTACGACCGCGACAGGTGTGATGCCGAATTAACTTCTTATATAAAGTCGCTTTTTATACAACACCGACGGCTTAATGAGGCCAAGGGATCGTAGTAATGAAACGCGAGGTGTCTCGGACATTTCTCCACCTATTTCTGCCTTAATTAAAACCTTTTTGGAGGATTAAAACCTGGTATTCGCAACATGCTTTTTGATTAATATAAAATTTGATTTACCCGATAGACAACCTGCACGGCTTAAAGTCTGACACGCGCGTACCTGGAACAAAAATACATTTCATATAATAACTACCTATGGCATAAAAATCAGTAGGTAGTCTCAAAATTATCTGCAAATATTTTACTAGTATAAATAAGTTTTGTAAAGCCAACTCCGCACATGGCGCTAGTGCTTGTTATTTTGGGATCAAAGTCACTTACAGGCTATTTAAACACGAAAGCACGCCATCATATCTGAAACATGACATCTGAGTAAACGAATCCGAGCGCAGTGTCATAGTAAAACCAAACACAAACAGTATACCTCCAAAAACTTGTTTTTCTTTTCGATTTTCGATCTGCCCCGTTACGCGGTCGATGAACTTTTATAAAAATAAAAATGTGACACAAACGAAGACGCTACACTACACTGACGGACACTGAAGCATTTGTGAGTGTGACAAGAGCATGTTTCATTCAATCAAAACAGCGGATGCATTGTGAGGGGCCAACGAACTCTTAAGCAGTTGAGTAGAGTAACATAATGTACAAACAAAATGAAATCTAAAAGCCCGTAAGCTATAGATATTGCCTATTTTATTTTACACGGGCGTGCGGTGGGCGTCGATTGTCAATTCTTGTCTTGAAAGGTATCCGGTCGGTGAGTTGAATAAATTCTGAGTAGGTAGTTAGGTATGTAAAGTGAATATGTACCTGGTAGGTGTAAAAATTATACTCATTTGGCACGTTTTGGAAGAGAGGAAAATTGCAAAGAATTCATATAAATATATTCATATTACACTAAGCAAGTGGTTAAATTGTTTCCAATCATGCTATGTACCTTAATTAATCATTTGATTAAGTTTTGTCAAAAATGTATTTTTAATTTTTGAATATAACACTTCACAGATGATCCACCTTTGCCCAGGAGTGGGATAGTAGGTATAGGTTAACCAAAAAAATATTCTAAAAGATAGCTTAGTAATATATGTACCTACATACATGCATTTTATAGTATTAAAACTCAAGTAAATAGCGTTTTACAACCCATGTACGTTTTTCTACAAACTATACCTTATTTACCTAGCTACTAGCACATACTTGTGAGTAAATAAACGCCTCCGCTAATGCAATCCTTTCCACAAGCAATACAAGTACAAGGCAGAACGTTAGCGTAAAGTACTGAAATAAAAGCTCAGTTGTTAACACAAATTATGTAGTTTACAAGACTTTACACAAATGGAAAATGTCAACAACGTAATTTCAGTTTAAAACGTCAGCTTGTGGAAATGAAAGCGTAGAATTGCTTCAGTTGGCAATGTAATACTGGTTATTTTAACAGATGTTTGTACAACTAAATATGTGCCTATGTAATTGAAAAATAATATATGTGTCCACATAAGTATTTTTCAATATAAAGTCATGATGAAAAAGCATTGATATTCACAAGATTAATAGGGATGTTGTTATTTACTGGGACATTGAAAACTATACCTGTCTTTTATTATATTACATACCTAATAATAGAATAGCTATGTTGTATATATTGTATATAATGTAGGTACATTATATAATATATACTTTATAATACCTATACATTGATGAATTGTACTCAAAAACTGAAAGGTTTTGATTTCTTACACTAACAAACATAATTTTACAATTATCGCTACAGAAAATAAATATCACAGCAAATTGTTATCAAAACTGTCCCACGGTATAATCATAAATTTTACCTTTGACCATGTAATCTCATACTTACAGAGATAATTCAGTCAAAAGGTCAAGTCACGACAAACCGTGCAGTTATTACAGAATTACGATGCAGCTCATAAATTCATTTATTAATTTGCAAAACGCATTGAGTCCCCATCCACAATGACATAAACACAAATTGAACAGCATGAGAATGTCGTCTTGTACATAATGTAACCATCCGATACATACTCAAATTATACAAGGAAAGATGTGTAGCTTTTATGGTAAGCATATTACTTAAAACAATATCAATAATAAGGTCTAAATAAAAATTTACACAGTTTAAGTAAGCTGGTTGTTAGTTAGTAATACCTATAGGTATATGCCTACTTGCTTACCGTATACTATGCAAACTCGGTAAAATAATATTTTAAAAATCACCCCTTCTCCCACATACCTACACTTTCTCTACTTCGGTTCAGTTACATTTTTAGTTCACTTTTGAAAACAATTACTTCACGAATAAATCAAGTGAATTTAATCAGACGTATAATTTGAAATATAAATTAATTAGTTGGAATTAAACTTATTTAATTTTAAGATCCTATATATATATTTTTTTTGTCTTTCTATATATATTTTATTTACATTAGATAGGCTCACGCTTGACTACAACTTGCCTGATGTTAAGCAACGTTGTAATCTACGATCAAGTTAAGTTTCTGTTATATTCTGTGCGATAGGTGTCAGATGGTGTATCACACAGTTTTATAGCCATGGCTGAAATTGAAAACGCCGCTGGGAGACAATTGCTAGTATTGGCGTACTATTAAAATTTATAAGCGATTTTTTTCATAGCATAAACAATACGTACCTATCTATGTAATATAAATAAGCGATAAAACAGTGTCTCTGATAATAAACTAATATTTAATCTAGTATTTTAAGTTAAAATTCAACTTTTGTGGGCTTTATATTCAAATATTATTACTATAAGTTAAAGTTAGAAGCAAATAAAAGTTAGTAAAAAAATATCAGCAGAAAATGAATTGAAGTATGTAAACATTTTTTCCATATTTTATTTTCATGCCACATTCAAATAGGAGTGGAAAATCAGTCAATGACTTCAAGCCAAAACGTATAGAATCCAAACGAAGTATTATTTGCGATAAACAAACGGTTTTAAATCGTACCATGTCACGCGCGGCAGTTTCAAACAAATATATGAACAAAATGTTTATTTGTAGACAAAAAACAAGATAAAACACGGATAAACACACGTGAAGATGTAAACTTTTCACGCCAACGAATAAAAATAACAACGTGGTTCTGATTCGCTGAAGTTTGTCTGTCCGTTTGTCTGTTATTTTTACAATGTTATAAAACCGATATCGATGAAAGAATGTGAAATTGTGAAAGCGAGGATTTGGAACAGGTATCTATATATCTTCAAATTCGTGTGATTAAATTTATGCACTTAAGATGTCGCTCGGGTGGAATGATTTCAATAACAAACATTTAATATTATTAGATTATAAAGTCATGAGCAAACACCGCACCGTAATTTAGTAAAACTTCTTCTAAACTTAGTCACAACTTAGTGCAGGGTTCACAAGAATACAAACAAACCTTCATGACTAAGAAAACTGTAATGTCTTTATTATTTTATTAAGGTTTCGTGTATTACTTTCAGTGAACAAATAATTTTGTATTTGTAACAAAACTCAAATAAATCTACTGGTTACTAACAATTTCATCCGAAAATCCGAGCGCAGCCCGAGTTAAAATATTCTGTTGGCTACCGAGCTCACAAGCATAGTTCGTATCGATTGGGCTCGAGATCGGCCGAGGTATGTATCTCGATTCTATTTTTGTTCATTCGTTGAAGGAATTATTATCAACCACGGTTACCGGTCTAGCTGGCTAGACGCTCATATTTTCCTGCAAGTTATTGGACTGCTTCTACCTTATATCTATCGGGAACTAGTTTTAGACCGTCTATCAGAAATCTAGGTGTGATTAAGATTTGAAATGTTACTAGCTGCCACCTGCGGTTCTATTTACAGATCTTCTTCTTCTTATTGAATGAGAGTGGCCAACTTGGGTGTCAGAGTTTTCAAACCTACCTAGTGGCTCTGATTATGAAAATACATATATGAAAACTTAATTTTCAATTGCTTTTAAATTGATTACAACTTAAAGCAACAACTGTTCGTGGAAATGATTTGTTTATGTGAGAAACAGACAAGAAATATACACAATTTTTTATCAAAATAACGATAAAAATATGCAAGCTTATCTTATACAGTTTCTCTATCTATTTAAGATAAGTTAAGTAAGTAAGTTGTATACACATATCAAGGTAAATAAGTAAGATTTGATATGTTATTAAATAAAGGTAAGATTGCTACTGTATAATTTTATTGGAAGCATGTTTAAAATGTCAGCAGGTGTCATGCAACATTGTAAGGGAAGCGCTTTACAGTTACTTACATAAATATCTTATTTACATGTGTACAGAAAATTAAAAATAAATTTACTCATAAATTAAAATAAGAAAATTGTAATAGGAATTGTTGCTTTTTATGTGGCTTGGTCAGAAATAAGGAATAAAAAAATTACCAGTGTTGCTCGTTACATATAAAATATTACTACTTATATTATATTTTTGGCAAGAATTTTAGGTTTATGTAATACTGTGGTAATACTCACAACGTGAACAAATATAAAATAAGTATGATTTGACGTCAAATTTGGCTTTGCACATTTTTATAAAAACGAAACGTCAATTTACTGATATGTTATTTCGATGTTTTGAAATGACCGGATTTAAAGTTCGACCTTTTCACTTAAAGAAGTATTTATATGGATAAGATTTCTTTGAGCTTCACAGATTGTTAACATACATTTTTTTAAATTATCACGTACTGTCATTTAGTCAGCAAACCTATAGGTACATAGCTGAACAGTATTTTTAGTATTCATTTATAATAACTTAGGGAAAAACTTAATAAAATATTATTTTTAAATAATTTAACGGCTCCAAATCAACATTTGTCATGTTTAACAAGCGGTAGAAATCGCTAGAAGCAGGCAAATTTTATCTTGTAAATTTGTTTTCTGTCAAAACAAGAGAAATCGTCAGCATAGTTATTTATCTTATCTAAATACGATTTTTTCCAAACAGCAAATTAACATTTTAATCAAACTTGAATATCAACTCCATTCTTTCAGTTTCTAAGTTATGTACGAGTCAAATATACATAAATACAATCTTGTATATCGCTGATTTGAATAAAATCCCAATCGAAAGAATCGAGATTGGTGGGACGCTACACAGATATTCTAAACTAGCTGCGCTCGCGACTTCGTCCGCGTGGAAAAGTTATTTTGGGCATCATATTTATTTTTGCAAACAACCTCTTCAGCTTTATAAATTATAGCTGTTACCCACGACTTGAACCGTTTTTGCAGCGCTCGCAACGGAAGCCCTCAAAGATGAATAATTTCCCCTGTTTTTTCCACATTTTCCATTGTTTCTTCGCTCCTATTAGTTGCAGCGGGATGTTATATAGCCTAAAGCCTTCCTTAATAAATGGTCTATTCAACGCAAAAACAATTTTTCAATTCGGACCAGTAGTTCCTGAGATTAGCGCGTTCAAACAAACAAACAAACTCTTCAGCTTTATAATATTAGTACAGATATAGATTATTTGACAGAACCTTACGTTCGACTTCATTATCGAAGCAAATTCCTTATTAAATCGAGTTTTAGGTATTATATTTCATAATTTTATGCTTTCGACTCGACTAATCGAAGTCGATGTAAAATAAATTGATTCGATCTGAGATTTGAATAAATCTTTTATTGACATCGATTAGTGCCCACGTATTTATGGCTATGAAATATTAGCCTGTTTGCCACTGAAATAAGTTTGACGAATAGTTCCTTGTTAAACAGAAGGCAATACTAAACTGTCGTTTAAAAACTTATAATTTATAGGCAACTCTTATTTTAAGTATATGTAAGTGAATATTGTAATTTAATATATAATAATTTATTAATAATTCAGGCAAGTTGTAGTCAAGCGTAAGCCTATATCAGGGAAAAAAAATACCATCCCCACATCCTTTGACATTTTATTTATTTAGGGACATAATTTATATTACTATGATTATTTTCGGTGAAACAGAATGATAGATATTTTTTAAGAACACAAATACAATGCTAGAAATAAAACTTTTCGTACACGCTTTCGTGTCACGCCTGCCTATCCCGATATCCATAAACCACACAAAACATTGTCAACCTAAATTCGCGCCTATTTTCATAACCCAGCTATATCCTGGTATAGCCTCCATCCTCCGTATCTTTGTCTCTGACATTACGAGTTAGGCCTCGAACCAATAGCGGAAGCATATAGATACTGACGGCTTGCAATAACAATAATGTGGGTGCGGATCTGGGCGACCTGCCAGTCTTCTATCGATCCACCGGGCCACCTCACCAGGGTACGAAGACCTCCCAAAACACATCCAACCCCCCCTCGTACCAAACTGACATGTTCCAAACCTGCCCGGAGCAGGGAACGAGGCAGATCAACCAAATCTGGTCTGGCAGATGTACAAGTAGGTCAGAGGGAAAATTTACAAACACTACTCCCGTGAATGTGGATTTTTTTGCAAAATAAAGAGGGAATCATTTCCGGGTCAATGCAAATGAGATTGTTTATCCGATGGAGGGAGGCTTTGATTGTTGAATATAGATGAGTGGTGCTACAGATAGTGGTGGCATCTCAGATGTTTTATTTACGACTCGGTGTTTATTTACTATTAAAAAAATATTACGACTTTTTTATACATTCGTACCTATAATTTATTGTACCTTATATAGAGTTCATATACAGGGAGTATTGGCGTAAGAGGGAGGAGGCCTATACCCTGCAATGGGTCCTATAAGGCTAATGATGATGATGATACAGGGCATAGTATGCTTTAACTAGGAATGTTTAGATACACGCTTAGTTAATTAGTTTGAACGCATTTATGTATCTCTGTAGCAATGTACCTACATATAGGTAAATTAAACTGAATAGTGTGGGTGGATCCAAAGCCATGTATTATCATGCAAATAGCCAATCAATAAAAAAAGATAAACATGGTACAATGAATAGAAAATTAATAACAGCATTAATATTTGACTTTTAATTGGTCATTATGTTCTTGAAGAAACTTTTTGATAGACCAAAATATATTTTACGTAGCATTGGTCGAACACACACATGGTTAAAAATAATGACCGTATCTCTGTCCCAATAATCTTAAAATACGTAAATTATGTTCTCTCTGATAAACAAATATATGAGTTTCATAGAAAAAAACTGGAACCACTTACGTAACTCAATATTTCTCCCGCCCTAATAAATCCAACTCGAGTACTTTCAGTCTTATTTTCGGGATAACTTCAAGTTTTTACTCGAGATAAGTCTACCTATCCAATCTTGTACCTACTTAACTGTCCATTTTAGGAAGAGCCATAAAAGTGTTCCGTGTTTCCTTATTTGGGCTTCACTTTCCCGAGTTTAAGAGGGAGTACAGAGGTCTGGGTATTTTGGGCGAGTTAAAGGTACTGGAAAGGACCCGTGGGCCGACAATCAAGCGAAGTCAAGATAAAATATTTAAAGGTCAGCTTTAGGCCTTTCTACACCATTCGTTGGAACTTAAACGATTTAAATTCTTGGCTTGAGTGTGTTCTTTGTTAAATCGGGTATTGGGAACACTTGAGATTGGGAAAGTTTTTACCTACAGGTTGGTGCCGTTATGTTTTGAAATGAAACTTTTCGTATTAATTGTTAAACAGCTTAAAGCGAGTTGTTTCTGCGAACTTTTCACTGCAAGCCGGTCTTGACGGTTTGTTTACACGAATTGCTTTTATATTTCAGCAGGTATACAATAATTTTGGCTTTAGTTACCGTACCGTATGACCGTTTGTATGTTAAAAAGAAAAAAAATTATATAGCATCTTCATATACTAACTGGTTAAATATTACTTTATGCATAAGCTCAAGCTTGTTATTCTCTATTTCCCGTGAACCATCCGAGGGCACATACCACAGTGGTGTCGGGTGATGTAACATGTCATACGCACGCAAGCCTCGTCATTTCTTTAATAAAACTTGTTTTCGGAGCTCCAACAAACTGCCACGGGTTTATTCCTGTCACAAAACTGCCTCACAGAATTACGAAACGCAAAACACAGAAGCGACAAACTGGCCTAGTTTCTCGAATATTTCCTTTATATACAAAGCTTTATCTTAGGAGCTAGCAATTTAGAAACAATACGGGTTTTATTATGTTAATTGAATTATCTAAATTGGTCTTTATTAGTTGAATTTTTAGGTGCCATGTCAATGCCGAATTTACACACAAATCGCTTGAGAACCGGGTGAGCGGCTTGCTGTAGCTTCGTTTACAAGGCAATTTCATTAAAATAACAATCATTAGCGTATAATTAAAGCACAAAACTTCGCGTGTCTTGGACTTATTAAAATTATATTCAATAAATGAGACAATATATCTACAACATAGCCCGTAAAAATTAAAACAATTGAAACATTGAAAGATTTGTTAAAAAACAAGAACAATTGAAGCAGTAAACTAAAGCGTAAATTAAGTCTCGATGGTTATTTGTTTTCACTTAATGTCATTGTACACTAATCCTTAATATCCGGGTATTAGGGCATAAGAAAATAGTAATCAATGTTTTTTTCCGCTCGCAGTAGGCAAGTTTCTTTTGACTATCCGACGGCACGCAAACTCGCGTGTGAGTGAGCCCTTTGTGCTATAATATAGGTACAATTCCTTTTCCCTACCTGCTGGGTTCTTTACATGGCAACAGATGTGTAAAGATACATTGTAACTCTGGTATCTAATCGTGGTATTGCTACGGTAATGTTTCGGTTTGGAAAAGTTGGGTTTTCCGTAGAGTGAGGGTTGGTTTCTTCAAATGTGTTGTCGTAGCTCTATTTTATTAATTTTTCAAGCGCAACTACTATCAAAACTTAGGTATTTTTTTTAGATTTTTGTTATCGTTTGTCGTATTTACCATAAAATAGCTAGACTACTTCAAAATGAACACCGTGAACACCGAACTAAATTACTTTATAACACTTACTTTGCTCACTAAATATTATCAAAGGCCTATTAACAATATTTCTTAATATGTTTTGTATTAATTAACATCTTAACGTTAGTTTACATTTATGATTTATATAAAATTTGTTACTTAATACCATTAAATACATTTTATACTCTAATCTTAAAAGTAAATTATGATAATGTACAATATACAATACATTAAACTCGACACAATCCCTATCACTCATGCAGTACTTGAGTCGCTATCATTGTTTATATATCAACCTATGTACTACAAAACCTCTTAACAACATTCACACATACATCTCCATATAATACACACATAATGGCGTCACTGCCCAATCAATTTAATGGTTTGTATTCACAATAGAGCTCAAATCACCGGGTATTTGCCACACAGCTAGTCTGATTAATATTCAGAATCAGTAGCTGATTGTCAGACTCTAGATTTGGCATAAGTTGCTTTGGTGGTCACACTTTTAAAGAACCTTCTGTGTAGTTAAATAAGCTCAGCTGATAAGTAGCTGAATCACTACATATCTATACTAATATTATAAAGCTAAAGAGTTTGTTTGTTTGTTTGTTTGTTTGAACGCGCTAATCTGAGGAACTACTGGTGCGAATTGAATGATTCTTTTTGTGTTAAATAGACATTTATCGAGGAAGGCTTTAGGCTATTAAACATCACGCTGCAAGTAATAGGAGCGAAGAAACAATGGAAAATGTGAAAAATACGGGGAAAATTATTCATCTTTGAGGGCTTCCGTTGCGTTCTCTGCGAAAACGGTTCAAAATTCAAAGAATTAATGCCCAAAATAACTATTCTACGCAGACGACAGGTCGACAGTCGCAGGCACAGCTAGTGTAGTATAAAGCAAAGTCGCTTCCCGCGTCCGTCTGTATGTAATATGTATGAATGCTTATATCTTTCAAACTGCTTAACGGATTTTGATGCAGTTTTGTTTAATAAATAGAGTAATTTAAGTAAAAGTTTTATGTGTATAATAATCCATGCAAAACCGTTGGCAAAAGCTAGTAATTATATAAAGAAAAGTGTGAGGATCATAATCTGCTAGCACTTCTGCTATCGTTTGTTATTGAAAAAGCTTAGATATAATTTTATAAAATGAAGCAAATGAACAATAGTGAGTTAGTTAAGTTATAATACTAAGTTTAATAAATAATAGGCGATAAAGTCGCCGAATTTGCAGCAATTTAATACATATAAGTTTATTTTCTATATCGTATTTTCTGTGTCTTTCGTGAACGTTAAAACAATATTCTATTGTAAGTTATGTTTACTGTGACACCTTCTTACGCATTCTTTTAAACCCAAAATTAAAAGTTTTTTAAGATTATTGTCTATAGATAATAGTAGGTATAGTTTATGACATAAGAATAATGCATGTGTGTGTAGCACAGACATAAATAATAAAGAATAAAAATGTACCTGACAAGCCAATCAGTGACATTCAGCATGCTGCTGACTTCATTCATTTACCTTATCAATTCGTTTAAAAAACAATCGAATCACGCACTTATCATTATTAACTCATTCACACCACAAACACAAACAATTGACTATCACACACATACAAAATGAACTTGAATTTGGAACACTTTTGAACTCAGAACGTAACACGTTTGCGCGCGATAAAACGCAATGTTTTTCCGATTCACGTAATTTTATAAGCGGTATCACTGCGCGATTTTTAATTATTCAAACATAAGACTATTCCGTGTAAGCTAAATATCACAACTGGTCTAAATATTCGTGGCGAGCCGTTGGCTTTATTTTTGTAACGCATTAACTCAATGTCATACTATTGTACTGCTATATTGCCCTATAAACGATACGTCCCTATGGTATTGTATAACCCCTTTGAGACTAAAAAGGTAAGGTTTTTACAATGACTTTTTGCTCTAGTTTTTACGCAGACCACAAACGGAAAACAATGCGTAAAGTCGTTATTAGCAAGCCTTTAGTAAAAATGTTATGGTCATTAAATGTTAGCTTTTTAATTTTTTTGCGTAACTATACTATGGTTGGAATTGAAGCAGTTTTTGCGTATAACCGGACGTTAAACACAAAAAAATGTGACCGTTATTTTGAATAGATTTGTAATAGAATGGTTATTTATGAGAAATAATGTTTGGCATTTGAAATAAATTTTAAACTGTAAATTATGCTGTGATTTTGACATCCTTGCATTTTTATATCATATAAATATAAATCGAATATCTATTTTAGATGAGCTGAAAACCTTAGTTTAGTCATCTTATTATAGCTATTTTACCGTTTAGTTGCATAATAGGTAAATAATCTTTATTTGAAATCACCGTAAATGAATGTCTGACTGTTAGGGTACCTATTTTAAATTAATATATTTTTTTTTATATACAAACACAAACTTATTTAATTTAGGTTAAAACCATACGTTATTATTTTGAGTTTCATAACTGAACGAAAGCTATTTTTTACCCTTATAAAAAATAAGTCTTATCTACATAACAAAACCTTGTAAATACGATATGAAATAACGTTAACACATTAAAAAATCAAGATATGTTTTAATCAATAAAAAAACCAGCATATACTTCATAAAAGATAGATTTTCATAAACTTATTCAAGTCAAATTGCAATAATCTAATTTCTGTAGTACTAAAGACATAATGGGCTTTTTATGGCCAATTAGAGCCATTAAAACATACTGACACGACATAAAAAATGATCGCCACCAATAAATCCTTTATGTGTCACAATCAACAAGTTTTATAATTTATTGCACACTAAACTGTTTTATAAGCTTAATTGTAGGTGGCCATTTAACACCTTCCATTTTATTATTCGGAAGCGCTTTCGGGTACAATTTGGATGTTGTTTAACTTTATTTTTAGGTTGCCTAAGCAAATTTTATTAAAATGAACACCAATGATACCTATTTACATGAATAAAAAACAATATTATAAAATTAGTTAAATTACTAAGTAAATCTAAACTTAAAAAAAATGGTACCCGAAGAAATAAACACGGAAAATAAGTTAAATTTAGTTTTCACATAAAAAAATATGTCACAACCAAAAGGAATGCGAAAAATCATTTTCAAAATTAGAATCTTCTTCCCCTTCATCCCTCGCACGCCCCTCAGATCCCTTTTGAGGCTTTGTATGTGTGCGTTTGTGTTCATATGACAAGGGAGGGATAATACAGTAGTGAGCGTAGCAGGTAAAAGTTTCGCTACTCAACGCTAGATGGCGCTGTCAATCCGACTTTAAATTGACTATGAGGCATATTCAAGGCATTTCAAAATTGCATTTGATACTGCAAAATTTTCGTATAATATTTATGACTTAATTAAATAAAATTTACTACTGAAATGGAAAATAAACTTTTCTTTTCTTTCACAGACGGTGCTGCCTAGCCTGAAGCTGAAAACAACGGAACTACACGCTACTGAGATAAACCTTTTGCCTTACGTTGTATGTCAGTCGTAAAGCAATAAAAGCTTAATAACCTTGTGTTAAGGACCTTTCTGGGTTATTGGCATGTGTCGCTTGGGGCGTTTTGGCTGGGAGTTTAAACGTAGACCTCTCTTACCATACATACATAAAATTTTCCCGCCTTTTAAAACACACAATCAAATAATATATTAAAATATATTATACTAAGTACAAATAAGTTATTTTTAGTGTGTAATTAAGTTTTTTTTTTCTAATTAAATATTGATCTTCAATAATTAATAAAGAGTATGCCTAAAATATTTTTAGAAAGAGCACTTTTGAAACCATTATTATTATGGTCCATGATATATTTCTAGTCAAAAATTACAGGTAAAAAATTTTAAATATTTGAGAAATGATCTGGCAGATGGAATCTAAAAACAAAAATAATTAAAATACTATATAATATTCAATTTAAAAAAATAATCTCTTGTTTGAAATCCGCATGAAATACCTGATTTTTTTCTAATAAACACAAGGCAAGCATTTTTTATCTAATCATTTATAGCTTTTAAAATTATTATTAAGATATGAAGTAGTTCAAAGTATTTTGTTAAGATCTTAAGAGATCTAAGATTGTTTCAATTAGATACGGAAGTTGGTACGTACCTATGTGTTACCCTTTCATTAAAGTTACCTACTCACGCCAAAATGGCTACATATATACCTATTGTCCTCTTTTGGATTGTCGTGGGTAATTGCAGGATACCGGTAGTAAAATATATGTAAAACATGCTGATAAAACTAAAATATTGCGTTTATTTACTTCTATCTACCAAAGATAAAAAAATATACAAAATATAAAAAGCACATTGAAAATCTTAAGAAAATCCTACACATAGTCTGAGTGCTGTAGCTCAGCATGTTGTCATGTTGGCTGAATTACCACGATGAATGGCAAAATTGTAGGGTTGAGCCAGAAAAAGCCAGCATTTTGGTCACGCGTCGCGTCAAGTTTCTCTCTCAAGCGAAGGATTTTGAAAATAATGTAAACAAAGTACATAACATAGCAATTATATAAAAAACTTACCAACTGTATTATAAAATGGGTTCAATTTACACACATTAGGACATGAATTATACGTTCAAATTAGTTAAACAAAATACAAATTTATGTTCAACAGCAAAGGAATTAATTATATAAATAAATGTTACGGAATAATAATATAATTGTCAGATATAATTGGGTTAAAAAACTATTGATAATGTCAATATATTGTCTATGCTGGGCTTATTTAATTTTTTGATTGTTAAGTTTTATGTTTTTTGTACAGTATTTATCTATCTATCTATTTAGCCGTGAAAACAATGAGTGCGTATTTTTTTTGTATTCATTTGATTTGAAATAAAATATGATTGCATTGATTAAAAATATATCATGAACTTTAAAATATATAATATATTTAAAATAGTCACAAAATAGTAGGCTATATGTGCTTACTCCAGAAGCTTTCATAGAAAGGTATTTTTAATACATTTTTTTTATATTACAATGATTATTATTATTATATTATGTTCGATCCACCACGTGACTTTACAAATACAATAAACAATATTTTTTTATAATTAAAAAACAGTGACAATACATAAGTAATAAATATTCTAAAATATAGCTTACTTTCTATATATTGGCGTACGTTTTGATATAAACCCTGAGCTCTACGCTAAGTCCATGCATAATGCATAATTGCATAAGATCAAAGACCTATTAATGTAAGATAGGTATATGGTTTTCACGTCATTATGCGCAAACGCAGAGCTATTCTGTAGCGCTTGCCGTTACTAGCATACATGTCAACATTCCCATGTATCTACATGTGCTGCAATACACGTAAAGACCACACTCTTTAAGGCGTACTGCTTAAGCATGTACACCTCCCAGCTGTGGATAACGTACACGCAGAAAACTATGAGCAGAATAAGAGTCCAGTACAATGACGCGTTCCGGGCTCTTATGCGGCTCCCGCGGTGCTGCAGCGCGTCGGGAATGTTCGCTGATGCGGGGGTCCCTGATTTCTATGCCGTAACTAGATATCGTGTGGCCTCTTTCTGGCAAAGAATGCGCCGTTCCGACAACAGTATTCTTGTGGCTGTCTCTGACGATGTCCGGAATCCAGTGTTTAGGCGCTGGATATCTGTTCACATGGACCGAAACAAAAAGTGATCGCATATGTGCATTTTATTTTATATTTATTTTTAAATTGACTCACCCCTATACAGTGTATTAATTTTAAGTAGTTTAAGTTTATGGGTACAAGCCTGAAATAAATGACTTTTATTTATTTATTTTATTTATTATTTATTTATTTAATACACAAAAACAATGATGAACAACTGAAAAAAAATGATATACTTTATTAAAAAATGCATTAAACCTGTCTCTTATGGAATATCATTTTATTTCATTATCTATGAATAATTAGTATTATTCGAACATTTATTAATTTTATCATATGGAAAGATCTATCAATGATCACCATTAATCGTTCAATTTTAAATTTTAATTTATTAATTTTATTATAATGGACTGATCTATATGGCTAACTTTAATGGTTATTAAAAAATACTTTTGTTGTTGATTGTTTTGTAACAAAAATAGGGAATACCTAAAAGTTTGATATACGATTACTCTAGTCTCAATAAATGCAATAGGTATATCTGAAACTCTGGAGAAATGTGTAGTGTTTTTCCGCTGCGACTGCTCCTTAACCGACATCAAAAAACAGACTAGATGGTTTCTAGGTGTGTTCCTCCATATACCATGTATCATGTTTTGGGTAGATTAAGTCTTGGTATACCACGTGACATAGAGAGATCCTTCCGCAGCTCACGACCCAACATTGTATAGTCCTCCAATAAGTTGGTTTCCCCAAGATTTTTCTTTAACCGCTTTTTTATAAAATAAAAACAGGTACTTTTGGGCAACATTAAACTATGAGTTAATTTATTAAGTGCTAAACCTGCACTATGGTTGTTTAAATTAATCTTTTATTGGAATATGATCATAATCAAAACGCGAAAGGCCCATTTCTCGTCATATCAGGTGTCCATAGTACATCGATATGAGTGCTTGTCAGACATATTCTGACAGCACAAGTGGCGCCATTAGCCGCTCAGTCTGAAGTAAATGGAAATGAGTGTGGATTTTCGCGCCTGGCAGTTAGTAGACCGTAGCCTAGTGGTTAAGGCGTTCCGGACGGTGATCGGAAATACGCAGGTTCGAATCCTGCCGGTCGTGATTATTTTCGCTCATTTTCCAATAAAAGATTAACATTAAACTAGTACTAGGTTAGTATTAACCCAATTATTTATTACCTACATATACACAAGATATTCAACATAAAAAAGTGAAATGTCAAGTGAGTGTTGTGGTAACACAACAATGGTCAATTATTCACCTGTTAAGTCAATGGTTGTTTTTAAAACAGTACCAAACAAAAAGAAAGTTTGAAAGTAGAGTATAATACCACCATCTATCCCCAACCCCCATGGGAGGACTTTGGCGCCCACCGCGCTTTAACTTAACAATAGTCAGGATATAATCAAACGTAAGCAGTAACGTATTAAAAACCAACCCATGAGAAATCCCAAAACGAGCTAATACTGCAGGGAAATACTTACCCTCGGTAATAATAGGAGCAAAGACTAAACGTCAATATAATAGCACATGGATATCAGATATCATCATTCATTAAAGTAGTATGTTCTGGTAGTCTCAATTGGGAGCCAGTTTTATTTACAAGCAGTTCTAGGTACAAGCATGTTCTACCATCAACCAGAAAGTGTGATACACACGTCAGACCAGCAAATAACATTTACAAAATAAATAAAAGTATTTAAATAGTTAATTTATTGAGAAGTTAATTGTTATCTATTACTTCTATGAGACCTGTAATTGGCAGGCCAGAATGTAATTTAGTCTTCAATAATCAGGCTCTGGATGAATAAATAAATAGGTACGTTTACTTTTTCAAACAACTAATTTACATACGACATACTCAGGTACACAATTTTGTTCTTTATCAAAACACCACACATAAAACATTCCAAATCAAAAGAAATAAATAATTATTAATAGGTAATTCCCATTGTGATATTTTTTTTACATAAAATAGGCTTACGCTTGCCTACAACTTGCCTGATGTTAAGCAACGTTATAATCTACGATCTAGCAAGCTTGCCTAGAAGAAACCAATTTACTCTCGGCTTGAATTTGGTTTAAGTGACCAGTTACAGAGAGAGATCTATCTTTTATTTATAAATTCCTATCATAATTATGTTCCATTATTATTATATTCCTATTTATGCATTTTAAAATATATAGTTACTTGTGTTGAGTCTGGTCGTTTGTATGTATAATAAGTATGTATTTACAAAAGAAAAGTATATAAGTATTATATCCGTTATCTAGTACCCACGACACAAGCGTTTGCTTAGTGTGGGGCTAGATGGCGCTGTGTGCAATGTCCTGAAATATTTATTTTATTTTTATTTTTTTATAATTTAGTAACACACTTCATAAAAACAATATACATATAATATATATAGGTAATCTTCCAAACATAAATTGGATACTGTCAATAAACTACAAAATAAATAAGGGTAGGTAATCGTCAACGTTAAGATATAATTTATGTTATGGTTAAAAAAACACCTCATTGTTTATTAGGCAATAATACACATTCGCAAAACCTAGGTACCTACATGTGTCATTTCAGAAACTAAGTAGGTATATACTTTGTAACGTGTACAGACAATTTATATCTAATGTATAAATATCAGAGATTTATAATACATATACTAAGTAGGTACGAATCACAAACTTTGCAAACATATGTAATATAAAAGTATATTATAAATATGACGGTTATATTATTTTTCTAGTTTGAAAATAGGCATTAAAAAATAAATTAATATAGCACGGCAACCGTTAAGCCATATCAGATGCCCGTAATGTAGTTTGACAACTCACAACACTAGAGTTTGCCACTCTCAAGTTACTTATGAAATTAAGCGAATTATTAGGTAGGTGCTATTGCCTTTTTTTTCAATATGAGATCAAAGATTATGTAAAGTACCTACATATGAAATAGATACAGCCAATATAGAGTGCCTACATACATAATATATAGGTATAATAATAATATAAGTCAATAAGACAAATTAAAATGGAAATATATTAGAAACAGTGTAAACAACTCTAATCAAATTAGACATTCCTATAAGCAAAACTATTATTCAAATCCAACCCTACACTACCGCATAGTTACTCCATTCTACCATAATCTGACAATTTCCATCCCTTGCCAGCCAAGTACAGAATAAAAGCAGCTTAAACGCTCCGCCTTTTCCAACATGGAGGTTATCTCCTCACAAGACACACTAACAAACATCTGTTTATCTCCCGCCGAACGAGATATCTACATATAATAACCCACGTAGCAAACAGAGATATCACTGACGCGCGAGCGAGATAACTATACTTCTCACTGCATTCGATCGACTCATCTCACCATGATGTAAAATTATCAGGTTCAATGCAAGTGCAACCTTATTATTTGAATGAAAGGGTTGGATTTCCTTTGCGAATATGCAGCGCGTGGCTCTGAGGTGTCATGACAAGTTAGATAGAGAGAGGTGCGGTGTTGCCACGAGTGGGAAAGAGCGAGCGACATTAGAATTCACTGGCCTTACTGCAATAAAGCTCCCTACGACTCCTCAGTTACGAAGTTTGCAGGGTGTTTAAAAGATGGCGCCACGACGTTAATTTTTGCACACATTTCAGTGTTAAATTCTTTATTTTATTGTTTTTACGTTTGAAAGGTACGTAATGGATATTAATATTTTGCTGAGAGCTTATTATGCCGAAAAATAACCCGAAACTAGTTACAATAACGATTATAACCTCCCATATAGACGGCATACAGGCCTAACCTCAAATATTGTATGCTTACCTACTTGTAAGAATTGTTACCTATAACATTAGATTCAATTACATTACTTATACTAACATTTGTATTGATTGATGAAACACTGTAAATAAATTTAGTAAAATCTTTGTTTCCAAACAAGTAAATATGGATTTCATAAGACAGCACACAGAATTTCACATAAACCTAATGGTGACTAATTTATTTTAAGAAGAATTGTCAAAAATTTCAGGCGAGATATAAGGATAAGGCAAGCAATAGTAATTATGCATGCTTGATAAAATAAATTCAATTATGTGGTAAAAGAACTTGTCGATAAGCTGTCATGTAAATGATTGCAGTTGAAAAAAGAATTCCATATAGAAGACATCAACGAGCACATTTTTTTCTAAAACCTCGAAGTTAAGTCGTAAGCTCCCCTCACAAAACACATTTTATCATTGTTTCAGGTAAAATACACGTGATAAAACAGCCATTTTTCACCAGAACGCACCATTTAACGCTAAAACTTCCCGCATTTTCAAGCCGGCTGCTAAGAAAACGAGTGTTTATCACGCGACTTTCAGCCAACCAGCATTCTAATTAACGGCTGTTCTATTTTTGAAACACTGCCGCGCGTTCCAACTTTGAATATTCAAATTTTGTACTCACATTTGTTGTGAAAACGGTGTAGAAGAGTCGCGCGAAAACAGATTTCTCGGACAGAGGCGTCGCGGCGCCGACGTCCGAGCCCCTGTGACCGGCGCGCGAATTTAACCTTCATTTAACACGAAAAAACGCGTACAATCACACAAAAATCACGTCCATATTTCGGTAAAAGTACGGAGCGATCCGAGATGTGTCGTCCGTGGCCGCGTTCGCATCTAAACGGCCCGAGTTTTATGTTAGATTACAGACGTAACTTTTATAGATCCTCGGTGCTATATAACGCGGTGGGCGTGTTCAGGGGAGTGAGGACCTTATGTGGAGGGTTGAGGGGCTAGAATGGCTTGCGTAGGTCGTTGCACGGGTGTCATTAAATGTCGTGCGACGGGGGGTGAGGCGGGCGGAGGTGTGCGAGTAAAGTTTTGGGTATTGATTGAATATGAGCCGGATTAGTGGATAATGATCAACAATTGGGTGTCGTGCTTTAATTGGGCGGCAGGAGCGCGCCGGGAGACGCTGCCGACTATTTTATCTATCATCTTTAGTAATTTTTAGGAGTGGGTTGAAGAGAAAGTTCGGTGAAATGTGGGAGAGATTACACTGGTCGGTCAGAGGAAAATATTTCGATGATCTGACTCGATTGGAAGTATGAAGTTGTAAGCCTTTAGATGAGCATAGCAAGTACATAAGAGTTCCTAAAGCATACATTTAAGGGTTTTGTTTTCTTGCAGTATTGCACACAAATAAACGTTGAATAGGGAATAATTAAACTTTTTTACTGGTTCGAAAACATAAAAATCCACTTTTACTTATGACAATGGCTAAACTAAAACTCGTTTGCCTATATACCCATAACAGAAAAAAAACAATGCCATGCACGTGAACTAGATTAAATCTACTAAACATTGTAGCGTAGAACTTGTACATATCTAGTTGTATTTAATGTTTTGTCTAAATATGGTAGAGCCGACATCACAATGAGTTTTGTAACCATTTATGTAACAAGATGATTAGAATTTATTATGCTTATGTGGTACGGTTTCAAGGTTGCTTTTGCATGAAATATTAAGTAAGTTATGTAATTGATTAAAATTACGGTAAGTTATTTCTAAATTTGAACTGTTTTTATTACACTTATTACCTTAAATGTTATATAAATATGAATGAAGGCTTTAACCATATGAAAACTCAAGTATAAAACAGAAAATATACAGAACTTAATAAGTTCTGGTCGAAAACTCAAATCAATTTAGAATGAATTAAGATCATTTACTCTTTGTCTACTCATTTATAAATTTAGTTGCAGAAAAACCACAACTGCTTTGAACTAAATTGGCTCTAACTACGCTTCCTTTTATACAATAATCTAAATTGGCCAATATCACTCAATTGCTCATCATTCTGTAAAAACTATCCTACTTTCAAATAGTTATCCTTACATAGTAATTCATAACATCATATATCCAGAAATTTAAATTCACTTATTTAAGAAGATATGTAACTATGTACATAATACTTATATAAAAATAAAGGTAAATTGATTATATTTTTACCCTCAATCAACTAATAAAAATTTACTAGAACTTGGCGTTTTAATTGTTTCAAAATGATTGGAATTTGTAAAAATTGTGGATGAACAAATAAATATAAGCTACTATTCTTACCAAACAACACCGATGATAGGTACCAACCGCAAAATGGCACTTTAGTAATACATAACTAAAGTCATATGTAGGTTTAAGTCTTTTTTGTATATACTTGTGAAATATACGTAAATATGTTAGTTTTTTTCGTATACAATATAAACAACTATTCACTAAAGTCTCTGTAACTAATAACAACCATGGTTAGTAAAGCAACTTTAAAATAAACTGTGGTTCAGTGTGAACATCCTAGGAATGGCCGACAATGTTTCAAGTGGTTTAATAGAGCTGAATCACGACATGTGGTAATAGCTGGCTAGGTATATATGTATGTATATTGGTCTATTTAGAAATAGAGTGGGTTATTGACTTTGATGACTAGGAGAAAATGATGCATCTTGGATAAATGGGTTTTTAACTAGTACTAGATTAGTTAATAAGGCTTTTAAGCAGTGGTTTTTAAACTAATGGGATTAATTTTAGTAAATATTTATTGAGATAATAGACACAACTGTTAACATAGACAGAAGTAACAAAACTTATCAATAAAACAAAAGAAAACTTATATCTATGTGTAATTCATTAAAAAATACATTCCTGTTTAAAGATCACATAGAGTTGTTAAAGAAAGAAATTAAATTGTAAAATACTGCCATAGACGGGAGTCAACTCAATTTTATGAATCATACACCACTTATGTACATAATATACCTACAACATATCTACCAACTAATGTTACCTACTACACGTCCACCTTCAAAGTAAACAACCTTCAAAAAACACGTACTCAGATATCTCGCCCTTCGTCGTATTCTACATCACTATCTTGAAATCGAATCGAATAAAAACTTGTATTCGATTAATAATTGTTATTCGTGTCACTCACTCGAAACTACGCAATGCACTGAAGGTTAAAATACTGACTGTATTCAATTTATACCTACTACATTTTTTATTATACTTGGTAAGTACCTACATACATAACATACATAATACCTTAAACTTAAGAGTAATTGTATTATTTAAGTACGGTTATTGAAAATTTCAGAATGCAAAGAAAAACTGTATGATTTAATTACTTGTTTAAAATTAAACACATTTAGTATGCATGTTATTCTATCAACAATTTCTAAGTTAAAAGGTTGGAAGTGGATACCTTAATATATACTTGAAACAAAATATATTTAAATTTACTCACGAACAAAATCAGAGAAATACACTACTTACCTAAATTTAAAATCTCCAAAACGCTTATTCCAAGAATGTGGATAATTACCGCATTTTTCACACCGAGGCGAATGTAATGAGTTTTATCTTTCCATTACCCTAAGGTATGCAAAATTTTAGGTAATAATCCGAAAAGGGTTCGGTAATTTTGAGCATAAATGTTTCGTTTTATTTTCAAGAATCGCCAACCGTAAAACTTAAATTGTTTTAAAACTGTTTGCTTATAAGAATAAGAATAAGAATAATTTATTTACCTTAACAATTAACTTAAATAACATATTTGACTACTTTAAAATATTACTACTTCGTAATTTAACATATTACTACTTCTTTTTAAAATACATAATAAAATGTAGGTGGAAAAGCTTGAAATTACTTGTTTTATATACCTCCTTGCTTACATATGTACATACTGTTATTGATTAAATTAATGTAATGAAATGGTTTAAAGTTGGAATCATAACAAGAAAATTGAATAAATCGGACTGAATAGCTTAAAAAATGCACATAATGTAGGTATAATGATTGTGTGACATATGTAGATATTATGTTGTAGCAAGTAGGTTCAGAGGTATCAACCTCTTTTTATCAGCATTAAAACCTCAAAGGTTTTACCTGCTACCGAAACGTAGGTACCTGCTACTCACACGTAGTTGGAATAACAAAACGCTTTTATAAAGCTTTCATAAGGGGACACATTTTACTTACATATAGGTACGGGAAAAAAACATATTTTGTAGTTAAATGAAGGCATTTGAATGCTAAGATATGCGTATCCTGCGCTAGAGTGGTTACGGAATTTAAAGAAAGATAGATATATTTATACAAATAGGTAGATATGTAGTCGTACCTCTATACTAACATATCAATTTAAATTTAATACTAAAGAAGATACCAAAATTAATTCGTTTAGTTTAAATAATTATTTTCTGATAAAGAATATAAATACCAATGGAAAGGAAAAGCGGCATTTATTTCTGTTTGTTTATCGGAATATTTGAAGCACACAAATGTCTATTTAGTACCTTAACAGCAATATGCATTTCCTTGGTTTATTTCATGAGCCTAATTCAATTTACATAATTTCCAGAAATGTAACGTTTTGCCGGTTTGTGGTTTATTTATTCCTAGAGACATTTCCATTGGAATTAGGTATAAACACTCGACACATTTTAATAAAATTCTCAACCCTTTTGGGGTGGAATTTCCCGCTTCGCCGCAGAAATGCTGCCATTAAAGGGGTCTTACACTAGTCCGGGTTTAGTTCCCTCGAAGGAGGCCGGTGGAAGAAGATTTACAGTTACTGAGCTTCAAAAGATTTTTTTAAATAGGTACATCATTTCCATTAACCTGTTATCGCGCATTTCTGATCAAACTGAAAAAAGATGTTCTGGTACAGCTTTTATAATACATAGGTAATTTATATCAGAATTAAAATATAAAAAATGAAAGCATAATGTGGTTACCTACCGAACTGATATTCGGGAAAACCACAATCAAAATGGCAGCCAATATGAGTCAGATCAGAAACCTTGTTCTGAGTAACTAAGGTAAATCAGACCTACATAAATACTATTAAAAATACTTTTAGCTCAATGGTTGCTGTTCTCTCTTTCTTTTTTAAGACATTTTTTTTTCCAGGTAAAAGATAAAATTAATATCATCGTTTAGCTTGCTTTATTTACATAATAAATAGCATCCACGCATATGCCTTGCTCACAAATCAATGAATTGTGTAAGCAGTATTTGAGTATTGTTAGAGATATGTTGATAATTGGAAAAGCTGGCCGCACCTTCGCATTAATTTTACTAAAGATATGTTGAAAAGTGGAATAACTAGAAGCACCTACGCTACGAGGGTCTCTGTGTGTGCGTTCAAATCTACTCAATTTTTTTTTTATGTGAGCAGTGTTTGTTGGACAGCATCTCCGACTTCTACATGTTGGTGGATTGATCAACGAACAAAAAAAATATTACAAATCACCAAACCTCAACAACTGCGTCCAACAGTCCCCCAAGCTATTGCCAAAAACAAAGAGCCGGGCAGACGGGGCCGGGGTACCGGGGTACAGTGGGGTAGTGGAGGTAGTAACAGTTTTACGACGGATGTGCGAGTGCTCATGCGCGGTGCAAGCTTCTATTTGCATCAGATTATCGACGGATGGATGTCCAACGTACGCAGGTGTGGGTTTATGTCCGGCTTGATGAGATGAATATGGGTGGGATTGAGATTGGTGGGGGTTGTTTGTCTGGTGTTCTATGTATGGGCATAGATAGGTACATATGTAAAACGCATGTGCATAAGTCTTCCTCTTCTAATAGAATGAGAGTTATCAACTCTGGTGTCGAGAGTTTATCAAGGCTTCTGATATTTACTAAAATATGTAAGGTACGTTAACAAATTTACATAAATGGTTGTTGGGAAAATGTACCATTCACTAAAAAATAAGTTCCTAAGTAAATATATAGATATTTTATTTTTCAATTTATTCATTTCAAGGTAGGGAAAATTGGATTGATTAACCTAGTATAGATTAACCTACGTAGTACCTTATAGTTTTTAAAGTGCTAGCCAAAAATATTTAGTTAACTGGAAGGTAGGTAATTTTTCTTTGGATATTCTAATTTGTAAACCAAAAAAGTAAAGACATACATTTTGAACTGCCTGTACTAGGATTAGGTATGTAAATGAAATACGACTTTTTAAACTTACAAAATAACATATTATTTTAATGGCTTTCTAATGGAAATATTGCATTCAAGCTACTTCTTTGGTCTACCTAACAATTAAAACGGCATAAATTACCAACAGTCTAGCAATTGAAGAGTATAGATGTTTTTACTGAAATCAATTGAATCAAGTATGAATTATTGTCTATTGTGTGCAGTCGTTAAATGGAAGTCAATTGTCTTAATTGAAATAATATACGCCATGTAGGATGGTACATTGAATGATGTGATTACTAGTATAAAGCTATTAAAGTATGTAGGTATGTACATTGTACATAGACTTTTATATAGATAGACTAGCAGTGCGCGCGACTTTGTCCGCGTGGAATAGTTATTTTGGGCATCGTATTTATTTTTGCAAACTACCTCTTCAGCATTATAAACTATAGCTGTTACCCACGACTTGAACCGTTTTCGCAGCTCACGCAACGGAAACTCTCAAAGATAAATAATTTTCCCTGTGTTTTCCACATTTTCCTTTGTTTCTTCGCTCCTATTAGTTGCAGCGTGATGTTATATAAGCCTTCCTCGATAAATGGTCTATTCAACACAAAAATAATGTTTAAATTCGCATCAGTAGTTCCTGAGATTAGCACGTTCAAACAAACAAACTCTTCAGCTTTATAATATTATAGTATAGATAGATATCCCTATCTACCTATATATTATATATAAAAGTGGCTCGTTCAAGAAACATACTTATCCATAGACGACTTCTTCAATACAATTAAAAAAGCTACCACAATGTAAATGGTAGAGATCTAGTAAAATAAAAGTTATAACCTATAATATTGTGTCTAATATAAGTTATGTACAATTGTGATATTTCTAATTAAAGTGTTATTTTTTATTTGCAAATAAATTGTGTATGAGTGATGTAAGAAATATTAAGAATCGTCAAACACAATGCTTGTACTCTGTATTCTGTGACAGTGTGTCAAAAGAAAGAAAAACAAAATCTGTTCGCAACGAGCAAAATTATTTATTTACAATAATAAAATATAAAAACAAGGGAAGAAAAACTAAACATACCTACCACTTCTAACTACTATATAAAAGGGGCACTTAGAAAATCTTTAGAAAAGCCTAAAGATAATCTAAGTGCTCCAGCCCACTACCAGAGGGCAGCGTGCCCAGCATACTGGCTGCATTACCACGCTAGATGGCAATGCTGATACGTTGAGCCAGAAAAAGGCCAGCATTTTGATCATGCGTCGTGTCAACCAAGCGCTCCGATAGGTTTTGGAAAATAGTATGGGCTCCCGGACCCCACGGCCCCAAAGTCTCGACACCAAAAGACTCAAATATACTAACCTCGGCCGAGGTTAGTATATTTGTGTCGTTTTTTTTTTGGTTGGCAACTGATATGTAAGTTCTGATAAGTATATAAGGAAAGTTAATACCTATGTATAATTATGTAGATCATAACATAGGAAGGTAGCCAGCGGCTGACTTCTTAGGAGACTCCATTCAATACAAACTTTTCCCATTGCTTTGCGCTTTCATAAGCCAAAAGAATATAAAAACAGAATTATATACAACATATTAGACACAAGTAGTCACGCGTGCATTCATGCATGTAGATAAATGCCTTTAACGCAAGTCGTTTCTTGAAACATGAACAAATAACAAGTAAATTGCAACTTTGTAAGTAAAGTTACGAAGTGTATCGCTTTGCATCTAAAATGTCGGATAAAATCTTGGCCTCGAATGCCACTTGTCCTTTATGAGTCCTACGATACTTTAGCACTGTTGTTTATTTGGATTTTACTTTTAAGTGTGGGATTCACTTACCAAGTTGTCCTTTTATGATTTTAATTTTCTTTGTTGCTGGTAAATTCACAAGGTCATACTACCAGTACTCTACGCACTAGAGTTGACCATTCTCATATGAACTTTTTTTAAATCACAGATTGACAAAATCAACACTACCATAAAAGACTTCCTGATCAAAAGATCATATCTACACTGAAGCCACTTCACAAATAAATTCACAACACATGACTATCAACATTTAATTTAAAAAAGAAACACAGAAGATTGATTTAAAAATTCACTCAAAAATATTCGAACACAAATTCCAGCACTAATAAAACGACACTGGAGACAACATTTTCCAAAGAAGTCGAATAACACTTTGTTTATGTTCCAACTTCTAAGGCCTTCGATGTTGAAATATTTACATGAGATTTGCATAAAAATAGCCACCCTCAGCGGAACAATGGTATAAAAATAGGCAGAGATGCTTGCGACCTACTTTCTATATTGTTCTCTAGTGATTTGTAGAAACGGGAAAGATTTTATGAAGATATTTTAGAAGTTGTTTCTTGAGAATGCTTAAACATGCTTTTAACGAAAATGAATGGTAATATTTTTGTCTTAAGATTCTGTTCAGTAAACTAATTTTGTTGGTTCTTTGAAATATGAAAAAATGTGTTTAAAACTAAACGAATTTTATTACAAAATACAAATATATAATGCTGCCTACTTTGCAAATCTAACATTAGGTACTAAATCTGCGAATAATAATGAAATACATCCATTATGTACATACTTCCATTAAATAAACATTTGATATTAAAACAAGTACTCACACTTACACTAACAAGTGTATGTATTTCCTGTGTCATGCAATTTATCTACTTGAACCTAATATAAACTGTAGTAGAAACTATTTCAATGTAAGTTGCATATCATGTTTATTACTTCTTGGGTGGCATCACGGCTACGATAACTTTATGAACTTGATTACTTAGAAGCATGCACATATTAAGTAATGTTGCTTGAATATGTATGAAGGAAGGTATCTATTACATCGGTGGAAGAACACTGACTTTTATTGAAGGTTTGTGTGTAATTTTAACTATTTTGTGGGAAGGAAAGAAAATAATTATTGTTTTAAAATCTGTGTATTTATTTTCGCTACAGCTACAAAATATCTTTTGACTTGTTTAATTTAAAATTATTGCTTATGATTTAATTAAATTACTTCACACTTTCTAGTGGGTGCTCGCGGCTTTGCTCGCAATAAGAAGTAAAACTTGCATCCCCTATTTCACCCCTTTAAAAGTGGCATTTCCAAAAATCCTTTCTTAGCGGATGCTAACGTCATAACATCTACCTTAATTCCGAACTTCAGCCCAATCCGTCCAGTGGTTTGGGCTGTGCGTTGATAGATCACTATATCAGTCAGCAGTCAATCAGTCAGTCAGTCACCTTTAAGTTTTATATATTTACATAGATACAGCTAGGTGTGGTGGATAATATACATAATTGTAATGATATGTTCATTTCATTGTGCTTCAGTTCAATTAGCAGAGTCGGTAACACATTAAATATTTATATAGGTACATATCAATTTACTTATTCCATTAGTGGAGTATCATTTTATTAATTTGTTTGTATGTATGTATTTACATTTGATTAGTCTTTGTATTGTATTCTTATTGAATACAAATTGTTATTGATACCACACATTATGTACCAATACGATCACAAAAAGAGATCTTATGTTAAACATTAAAGTTTTGTTGTTTTTTGTAGTGAGGTTATTTATCTTAAGTTGTCAGTCAGGAGCTTATTTTTTGCCGTTGGCATTCAGTCTTTCTTTTAATTAGGTAGAATAAAAAAGTAGATAAAATAAATAATTTATAAAATACAAAAGTATCGATTCCAATATCCAAGTGAGAAGATAACTGAATATGGCTGTGAATTTCAGCTGAAAATAACTTACACAAGATAGGTAAACAAATAAATTTATAAACCAAACAACATCCATAACCAACAAAACCTTGTCCTAGCATTGTCTACGCACAGCCTCATCTCGCTTTAAAAGCCAGATGCAATTTGAAAGGCAAATAGAACTGAGATTGAGCTTCATCGGCAGGACACGACTGTTGTTATGCTAATGAAGAGAAACTACCGAGAGCACTGGTACACAATCTGTGAGGGCAGTGGTTACACTGGCTTGCAAGGTAGAAGGCACTTCAAGGATATGTGACAGGTTGACATATTTAAAAGGAGAGGTTGATATTTATGTATGCATGTGTATGAGGTACATATCTGAGAGGGATGAGAGTGTTTTGTTTTGTAGGTACATGATAATATGTGTGTATGTGATATTGTAACTTTAAAACGGGTAAAAAAAATTGGTCTGCTTACATAGTCATGAGTAAATTGGGAATGAAGATTATTCTTATTCATAATTCAGGGAGGGAAAAAAATGTATCTAAAAATACACATATGTTTGTACACACATAGTAGGTACGCGGAATGATTGCTTGCTTCAAGAAACTAAGAGTAGCAAAACCAACTTCATACCAAAGCAATTATAGAAAAATATTTACAGCAAAATCAGTTTTACAATGCAAATATCCAATGAATTAGGTGATAATGTAGACAATCAAAATATTCTTGAACAGGCAATACTTGAGACTCAATCTTGAGTTTAAAATCTTTGGTGTATATTTAATTTTGTTACGCACTATACATGATCAACGCTGAAGGGAAGACTGGTTCTCAGAATACATATACGATTGGTATTTTAATCGAGTGATTGGAAATGGAGGCGAACGGGAAGATCGAGGGAACTGATTGCAGCTAAATGGACTTGTGTTGTTGACTACATGAATATATAGGTATATTTGTTATTTTTTTTTCAAAGCAAGATTTTTTTTATAGAGTCATGTAGCAACTGAAAGATTTCGACCACAAGTGACTATTCTTTAAAATAAGAAATACAAATATCTTGTTCTTTTTAAACAAATAAAAAATACTTATATGATTTATTTAGTATATTTCTAAAATTATTTCTATTTCAAAATCTCTACAAACTGCACAAAATATTATGTAACTTCTTAATATAAAATTGCCTTAAATGGTTTATTTATCATCAGCCATGAAACATCTAATGTCAATCAATCAATCAACCAATAATTCTTTATTGTACACCAATAACAAAAGAACACAAGCATAAAGAAATTTAGATCATAGTATTGGGACAGAGGGCGGCCTTATCTCTTCCAGGCAACCTAGGTTAGAAAAGAACGATAGAAAAACAGTAAACATTTGTAATCCCTATATATCGATACAATATTGTACTTTCTCTCGCAGTCACGTGTCACGTTTTAAATAATAAATATACCATAATATAAAACATATGTATATGTACATATGTCCAAAATAAAATCTCATACAAAATGACCGCCATTCGACAGGTTTCAAACGCCGCGCTGGCGGTCTCACAAACGATCAATTTCGTCGATACTCGTCTTTTTTCAACAAGAAACCAGAGATTGAATGACATTTTTATGCAAATAACTCGAAAGTTATAAGAAACCAAAAGAAAAAGAAAGATCACAATAACCCTTCCCAGTGTCTCAAAGAAATTGTTTCCAAACTGTTTTGAATGTCGCTTTGTTATGGTAATTTTGTGAAAGTCGACTTTGTATTGAAATTGGAAGATATTTGAGAAATATGGAGCAGTTGATTTTTGTGATTTATTAGTAACAGATGTTTTATTTATTTTTGATAAGATCATTGTATACCAAGGTAGCTTATTTCAATTTACTAGTATTTTTTTTATTTTCGTTTTTAGTAATTTGTTTTTGATGACATTATTAATTTGATTAGTAATACCCAGTACAGTACTTAGCGACAAGTATACATTGAGAAAGTACATAGGTACCTAGTAGGACTATTTATGTGCAGGTTCTTTCGGTCAAAAATACCCTGACAAGCTGATTTATCTCGGCTTGGATGGTTTTGTCTTATATATTGATTACATAATTTATTTTGACAGATAATGAAGTATGTGTATCGTCATGTTATTATTTATCACCACCTATTACATGTAACTCCGACTAAGTTACATAAAACAGCAAAGTTATAGCAATAACTCTCGAACTTGGCCTGCGAGCGATAATTGCAACGAGGTGAATGAACTTTCTTATCAGTCAATCGAACTAATGCCTTGATACAGTGCATTGCAATCTGTTGCAGTGATAACAGTATTGCAACTACTAATGTGATGTAGTGAAGCTAATTTGAATAACTATTTAAGATTAGTTTTCATGGATGTCGGATGCAGCTATTTACAATTGTTTTGGGTTAGATTAGAAACCGGTAGATTCGACAAAAATCAATCACTAGAAAAAAAATATGTGTAATCTAATTTGTAGGTATATTTATCGATAAAATAAGAGCAATATGTAAGTAGTTAAAAAATGGCAAACTTCTTTAGAGTAAGGAAACATAAAAAACGATCGAATTGAAATTACTAGACTTAAACAAATTAACGTAGGTACATAAGTCAGTGATTAAAGCACTACATCAAAAGCCAATCAAATCCTAAACGCAACATCACTACTCCTACTCAATTCCAACTAAACACTCAATCAACAAACGAAACTACAAATTACACACCAACAAGCATGCAAGCCCAACTCTAAATCAGTCCAAGAGGTTATCTCAAAAACCGGTTCGGAACAGCACAGTTTTCTGAGTAACACTCAAAAGAGCACGCGCGGTGCATACACAAATATATACTAGGTATATTCAAGCATACATATCACATACTAGTTACACAAACTAGGTATTAGGTATACTCACGCAACAAGTACTAGATCGCGTATCACAATTTCGGGCCCAGTTTTTCCGCGTTGACACATTCCGTGCCTAGTCGCGAATACTGACTGATTTTTTCTCCGGTAACGGTCCATTAAACTCGTAGATTTCTATCTCGCTCTTAAGACCGATACGAGCGGTATGCGAGACAAAGAAAGGTTGCGGTTTATAGGTTGTTGATGGAATCGGTATCCGCTGCGTGACGTGTAGTGTTGCATATTTTTATAAGACGTCGCTTTTGGGAGGGGACATGGATGCGTTGACGTAACGTCATAGGATGTTTTGTTACACACTTAATTAAAGACACATGAAAGTATGGTGTTAGTCAACTAGAAAAAGACTAAGATTAAAATAAAAACTGGTTTTAATCATATTTACTCATGCGGAAGTTACCGAGTATAAATTACCTATAATATTGATATACATAATCAATAAATATTCTAAAACCTAGAGATTAATTACTAATAGATACTATTGTTATGTGAACTTACCCAAGATTTTTTCCCGCCAAAATTCTCCAATAGCACAGCAACCCGCGTAGCACTTTCGTAGCGTCCGTAGCACGTAGACAATAACACAAACTAGTCATAATTGTTTACTTTACAATAACATTCATAACGTCTCCACAAGGTTACGTCTCACGGAAATATAACCAAAGATGTTTAGAAAATATAGGCGTCACCCCACGCAGAGAGCTCGGCTGGCATCCGAAAAAAAGTGCAGCAAATGTTCTTAAACCTTATATCAAGGTTTTAAGAGCTAGTTTGGTCTGGCAGTTGGTGTTGCACGTGCTTCCCGACCGTACATCTTATTTTATATCGGCTCTGCCAGCATTGGAGAGCAGAACATCAAACGGCGTTATGGCTCCCAGACGTGTCGACCGCTCCGTCTGATAGACAGGGACAGAGCGATGCTAAACGAGGGAGGCGAGATATTTTTGCAGTTCCAATACATTTATTATTCGCAACACAAACAAACATTCGGATCGAATATAGGAGATGAACTTTTTGCTGAGATCAAAGTTTTGTCGTAACTTCGCTCGCTTTGTTCTCGACAAATGGTTTGTGATGTTTTTAGTTGAAATGAGCTACGAATAGTTACGTAGCGCTGTCTACGCCGTAGACTGTTTTATTTGCATTTTTATGTGCACAGTGATAATGCTGGTGTTTAGTAAAAGCCAACACCTAGACTACTATTTTTAGTGGCCCACTAAGTTTGTTTTTGCTTTTACAGTTTATAATACCACAAGAGGTAAATATCGTTGTCAAATTCGTTTCAGGCTTTTATAAGTTATAGCCATAAATAGCTTACTTAAAAATAATGTAAAAGAAAACACGTTTTTAAAAACAGAGATTAGAAATTCGTGTTCACCGTATATTTTAAGTATCTGTTAACATATCTAACTATTTTTAATTGTAGATGTACCTATATGCAATGTAGTACCTAATCAATGATACAAATAAGATAAGAAATGTCTTTAATGCACACCAAAGAAATTACATAATAAAATAAATTTAAAAACTAATTTAATTCATATTGGGCGGCCTTATCGCGTTAGGCGATTTCTTCCAGGCAACCTTTGGATGATCCAAAATCCTTTAGAATCTTAAATAGGCGGTGTACAAGAATGAGTAAAATAAATAACATTACTTCACTTCCTATTCATACCGTCAATATTATTTATTTAAATTTAGCTCAATAAAACAACTCCACCATGCTTTTTTCCTCCTTAAAAAAACCCAATTTTCTCCCCTAAAAAAGAAATTCACACACGTCGGGGGTTGAACCGTTTATCAGATAATGTAATTAGGCCGGGACACCTCGACTACTCTCCGTAATTGAGAGCCGGCCTGCTCCGCTATTAGGCAAATCGAATCTACCTCCCACTCCCACTCCTCTTTCCTTGTAATGTAGCCATAATTTTGGATTTTGCAGGATATTTGTTTTATTTTTTTTCTGTAATCCTAGTCAGTCCTACTAAAACACACTAGTCAACGACATCGACATAGTCGAGGGTCCAACCTGGATTAAAGTTGTGTTTAATAAACCAAAAAATTAAGATAAACTATAAGTACAATAGGTAGATTTGTCAATGTTCCTAACAAACGTAACTGGTAATATTAAAAAGTTTTTTTGTTTAAACTAAATGGTTTCTTATTTTACCACAATTCGCCTGATGATAAATGATCCTGCCAGGGGAGACACTCAGCACTAAAGACTAACTAAGTTACATGAACTCTGACACCTGATATTTGCTTATTATCTACACTAAAAATAAAACTAACGTATGTACAACATATATTGTACATGTTATGGGCAATATGTACTCACAGCTCATACAAAAAACTTTATTACAGATTAGTTTTTCGCTATCACGAAAGAATGGACAAACAACTGAACTGGTACTACAAATAACTCCTCATCATTTTCTACGTTTCTGGGACGGGGATAACTAATAATTTCTACTGATCAATATAACACATTTGCTAGAGATTTTACAAAAACAGAAAAGACATGAAGGCTGTTTCGTTAACAAAAATGCTGAGTACGCGTAGCACGACTTTTTTAGCCCGATAAATATTAGGAAACATCATGCATCACTTTTTCAAATAATCCTGTTTAATTCAAAAATTCTTAATCACAATTATTTTATTATTGTTTATGAGGTAAGTATTCGAAAAACTGGTCAAAGGTATACTTAAGTAAATAGTTCTCAAATTTTGTACCTACTAAGTATCATATTAGTTATTTAGTAATTATTCATTAAAGAGTAATAGAAATAAAGGCTTTTTTAAATTTTATTTTACTCTATATTCGAAAAAATGTAATCAGTGTGACTAAAAACTATTCTAGTAAAAAAAATGTTAAAAAAAATATAACTCATGGTCACCCTACCTCCCTGGATATGTGAACGAGCTTGGCTCAGCACCAAGGATTCACTTTACGTTACGTAAATAAAACGAGAGCGATGGATATTGGGATTTAGACGCTTCTGGTAGTACGGGGAACCGGGTTATTTTCATTCGAGTTATTTTCGGCTAAGTAGGTACTATGCAGTTACGGTATGTAAAAGGCCCTTAAGGCGAATAAAAAAATTATACCAGTTTTGGCTACTGTAACATATTACCTTTTATAATGACTGTGCGTACTAACTAAATGTGTGCAAGATGGCTTGTATGATATTGCCTAGTTTGTGTTTTATACGTTGCAAGACGAATTAAAAAGTAACTACATAAGTATCTATACAATTATTTTACCTTGGAAGTTGATTGATAGTTGAAACTGATATATAGGTACATTATATATTTATGATCCATTCAAACAAGGAAGCCAAGTATGTACTGGATAGTAGGTATGTACATACATATCTGTATGTATTATTATTCCTCTTTTTTTATTTTTGGGTATGTTTTTCTTACACATCTGAGAAGAGACTGATCTTGATACAATTTCCTTGAAATGTATTTGACTGGCCTGTTAGCTTAGTTGGTAGTAGCTCTGCCTTCTAATCTAGGGGTTGCGGGTTCGATTCCCGCGTGACACAAGAATTTTAAAATTTATAATTACTTTTGTTAAGTCTGGTCGTTTGTATGTATAAAAAGTATGTATTTACAAAAAAAAAGTATATAAGTATTATATCCGTTACCTAGTACCCACGACACAAGCATTTGCTTAGTGTGGGGCTGGATGGCGCTGTGTGCAATATCCTGGAATATTTATTTATTTATTAATTTATTGTGTAGACTACGGGCAGGTGAAGCCTCAGACGTATTTAAATCGATATCCTTTACAATATCACCTCCAATAGCCTGCACGTACTAATCCCGAGCATATAAAACAAGGAACAAGAGTCCGAGGCAAACACACCCATAACGCGCTCCTTCCATAACACTAAACTACTGATTTCATTACCACTACATATCTACTCCTACATTGTAGCCTTAATATCATTGCTTAAGATATCATTGTAGAACGGAAAAATCATAATATATCGACGATATTTTATAGTAATGAACCCTCGCTGGCCAATAAGAGCGAACCACAGTTGGACATTTAAATTTAGCGTCCAATTATCCTGACCCGTGATGTTTACGTTCAGCTAGCTTCTGTAGTTGGGTCTGAAATGATGTGGGAGGTCTTTGTGAACTGGTTTTGAAATATGAAGTTGTCTTGGCTGGTTCATTTATATGCAAATCAGGAAGGAGGTCCAGAATAACCGGTGTCACGCATACCTTACTTACTTTGTAGGGCTTACGTTATTGGTAGTTTTATTAGGTTCTGATACCAATCCTTGGCTTTTAAGTATATCGTGGTGATGTCAGCGGGGATGTGAGCTCTTAGCGCTTGAAAGCTTTTATATTTACAAACCTAGGGGAATGTAAGATATAATTATTTTTATATGATTTAAATACTTATAGCGGAATATTTAGGATTAGATTGGGTCAAGACTGATAGAATCTTATCAAGATACACTTTATACTGGAGTCATATTTTTCTGTTTTTTTTTCCTGTGAATTAGAGAAGTAGAACATTGTTAGATTATGTTCATTAAAATGGTATTTTTTACAGGATACGTTTAAATTTTTAAGAACACAGAAGCCTGTTGTCTTTAAAATAAATACTTACCTAAGTTTCGATATTAATAAGCGCGCATAATTAAGCATGATTAATAGAATAGAATAGAAAATTCTTTATTGCAACACACGATAATAATTAAAAAGAAAGAAGAAAAAAAAATACTTATACTAGTGCCACAAGTGGCGGCCTTATTGCTAAAAGCAATCTCTTCCAGGCAACCATTGGATGGAAAGGAATAAATAAGAGATAACAGAGGACGTGGTATACAATAAAATAAATAAAGAAGAAAAGATTAATACACCTACGTTGTAGAAAATATCATTTAAGCTAAATAAGCTATATGTAACCTTCGTCATTTCTATTTTGTATAAAAGGTAGGTACCTGTTTATAATCATTTCTAATACCTACATGCGAAAATTTGGAGTAGACACGGACATAATGGATGCTCGAAGGGAGTAGATAATTCTTTGATTTGACATTTTGACCATAATATTTGATCACAACACATAAATATTATTTTATTTTTATTTTACTGTCTGTTGGTGATAATATAACTTCTAAACAAATATATTTATTATAATCTAGATTTGTAAAACAAAATAGGTCTTCGCACATACGACGAAAGCTGCTTTCAACAATTTTATGCTTCTTACTCTTTGAATGAAACAGTACACTAGCGCCACAAACTTCATGGAGTCTTTAGCCAACCTCTCGGTATAGATGGCGCTGTTTTTAATAACGCAACCGTAGAACTTTTGTAATTAAAAAAAAATATATTTCTATTTTATGTCTGGTTACCTTAAGTAACTAAAATATTTGAAATAGTTAAAACTACAGGTAATAAGAAACGAGATTTAATTAAGTATATTTGTGCAAATAAATCATACTTTTTGACGTCGTATAGAGTCGTTGTCGTATTTCAGCTTTTTAATGAAGTTATTCAAATAAAATACTGACAATAATAATAATTTTAACATATATTTACAAAAAAATAACCAATATCTGTAATTATTTAAAATAAATGCTTTGCAAAAAACTTTTTATATACTTACTTATTTGGGAAACGAAATGTTTTTACTGTGCTTGCACACATCTATATATTTTATTATTCATTAAAGTTATTGCTCACTCATCAGAATACTGTTCATTTTCTTTCTATAGATATAATTTACTTCATTTTATGAAATATAATATGTTTTTTATTAATTAGTTAACTAAAACAGGCCCACACTTCGTTTGGACAGATTGGTAAGTAATAGCTGTGACCTCAGATACAGCGAGCTTAAAGCTCACCTAATAAGGTTCACTAATGCTTTGAAGATCCTAGTGCATCAGGCAGGCTATAGTCAAACGTAAGCCTATTTCGAGTTAAAAAAATCCTACTTAGAAAAAGATAAATAATCTTTTCTGATACTGTAAGGTTGTAACATATATAGGTATAGTTAAAAGTACTAATATCATAGAATATGCACAAATTACAATATTTCGTCAAATTGAATTTATAACATTTTGTTTTAATAAAATTTTAGAATATACAATGTCTAGTTTTATTAATAAAATAATGTTTTTTTTTTGTCATCAAAATCATGTCAAGCATACTTTTCCTACCCGAGCATATAATTATGTATGTTACTTACCTATTTTACTAGTGGCGCCTTGCAGTTTTCTTCCTTAGTCGTATTCCACATTACGGAGGGTCGTGACTCCCCGCAGAATCATTTTGTTAGGGGAGTTACCTACATCTTGGTGAGCAGTTCTATACTCATGATAAAAATACCCTAGCTATTATTTGATTCAGAATCTAAATTACTTACAACATTTCATTCAGTCTTCTTCTTATCGAATAAAAGTGGCCAAATTTAGTGTCAAGAGTTTTCGAACCGCCCTAAGGGCCTCTGGCCTTTACCTCTAACTTTATTCAGTATTTAGCATATTGAAAAATGAACAAACTTACATACTCACATTCGCCTTTTTATTAGTGTGATCTATTTTCTTTCTACTAAGTTAGGTAGATATCTACCTGCTGTATAAAAGAGAAGGCGATAGACATTGACTACGTCTCTTTTACAATATAATGCATTCAAGAAACTACCCTATTACTAAGAGTTACGTACCAGATTAGACTAGCTATTCCATAGCGGATTAAAGACCTTTTAACTAAAATTTGTTCGCCTTGGGACGCAGAAAACAAAAAGTTTTGGAAAGGAGACCTTTGAACGTAAGCTCAACTAAAAATGTACCTACATGTCTGAATGTTGAGGCGTAAGATGGAAAATTTTAAAAGTTAATAAAAATAGCAGAATGAAATTTGAAAAAAAAACAGTTATTATTAAATTAAGTTAAATGAATAAAGAATAAATTTAATATAGTTATTTTTTGTGAAAAAACTCAACTTTACACGAGGTTTATATGTTCTTCCAAAATTCATTAAAAAAAACTAAACTACCTAACTGTTTAGCTTCTTCTTCATCTTATCGAATGAGAGTGGCCAACTCTGGTGTTGAAAGTTTATCAAGACGCCCTAAGGGCCTCTGACATGGCTTAACGACTGCCGTACTAGACTAACAGCAGGGACCTGCAATTTAACGTAAAAAAATACTACTTATTATTTTTTACTAATTAGCTAAAAATAAACATAAAGGGTAAATAAAAAGTAACGTGGACACGACGAAGTATTTAATTTTTTCCCTTTCATACATTCTTTTCTAAATTCGTCATTAAACTGTCGAGAGCACATCCATGTTTTAATATTACATTACACTTAACAAAACCTCACATTTTCTGGCGTGATTAACTACTTTAATTTAACTGTACAATAATATAATTATTATTACGAGACCTTTTAATTATTAAATAGGTGTGGTTCTAATGCAGAACTACTGAATTGAATACACAGTCCTTAGGAGAAAAGCGGATATCTGAAAAGCAATTTAACTTAATGTTTTTAATAATTATGTTAAGTACTTTCCGATTAAAATATATGACATGTTTACCAATTACAGAGCAGCCGTGTAAATCTCATGACAAAAAATATTGCTCAGAAAAAATCCACCAATCTCCGAAGCCTAAAAGGTCATCATTCATAAATTGACGTTATTTTAAGCTTCGCTGATTGGAGGCATGATTTTCTAACAATGACTTTTCACCGCGAGTATACCACTGCTACATTGCTTTTCAGATAAAGGATGACGTCACAAAATATTTCCCAAAACATTTTCTAGACAAATTACTTAAGAAAGATTTTTAAATTTTAAATTTAATGTGAAAAAAAACGAAACTGTGAAATGCTTGAATTTGATCTAGAGAATGAAACAGAAATAGAAGAGACGCCAAAATGGTAGTTCACTATCAGTAAGTGTGTATGACAACGTTTGATATGGCTTGCCTTCGAAATTGATCTAACTCGCTAAACCGGAAATCCAACTTCGATATTGCTTGATGATATTCAACCTTAAAGTTGAAGCTATAGAGATTAAATTTCAATGAAAGCAACTTGATTTTCTACATATTAGAGGTTCAAGCGTGTAGAAACGTTGAATCTTCTGGGTGGTACAGTAATTAAGTTTTATGAAGAAGTGGCCCCGCCATCAAGAATTGATTTATTCTCTTACCCGTTCACTTGAATGCTACAACTGTTTTAATGTTTCATCAAAAGCCTTATAAAACGTTGTCAGTACCAGTTTTTACAATAGATTTAGTTTCATAGATGTTTGTTACGCCGCAGTCGTCTAGTTTCTATCCGATTTGTCAAAGAACAGTTTTCTTGACGCTTTTCGTTTACATAGAAATTCGGTCGCCTAGACGAGGTCACCATTTTTGTACAAAACACCTACATTTTATCCACTATATTTATGGGACAATACAGATTTAAGAATAAGATCGAGTAAACTTCTAAGTTTACAATAGAAACATTTATTAGGTACATAGATATAAAATATGTGGGAAGCTAGATATTACAAAGATGATACACTAAAGACTGAGATGATTTTACTATTTATATATCTCTAGGTAATAATACAATATTATATTAAAAGTAATGACAAATTATATAATACACGACGTACCTATAGTACAAGATTACTTCGATGTGGAGCAAGAAACAAATTAATCAATAGATTTCAGTTTAACTCATGTATAAATAAATAATAAAATATTCAACTAAAACAAAAATAAAAGTAAGGTAAAGCGAACAGTTAATGATCAATAGAGGACAGTATTAATGCACTCGCCCATATCACCTAATTAATTGATTATAACATCAACTTTAAGTCATAACAGTAACTTAATGTATATTCTACTGGAACCGAGTTAAAGCTTTGTCAGAAATCCATAATTTATGTAACAAAATTTACGAATTAGGAAAGAAATTAAACAGTAATAAATATTTGATCATAATCTGATTTCTCTAACTGCTTATGCATCTATTTAATAGAAAAATATGTCGATGGTAGTAATAGGCTCAGTATTTCTAGTTTGCACGTTACCTACTTCATACATAGCGCTACTTCCGCAATACAACTGCCACCGAAGCAACCAACTCATTCAACAATTTGGTAACGAAAATAAAAAGTAACTGATTATGACTAACCCACCCGTCGAACAGCGATACGAATACAACAATAAGCAGTCTCACAAAATATTTTACAAAATTTATTTTCAATAAACTATCTAGAAACTATAATTTATCGGTGACGTCTTTAATGTTGAAACTCGTACCTAAATAAATGTCCAAATACATATCCAGCGCTATCACTAAGTATCATTAATATCAGGAATCGTTATCTACTCATTTACTTAGTCTCGTTAAAATTACAGAACATAATTTCGTAATTAATACTATACACAAATCGACAACACAATTTATCTTAGTTTGAGATTCTCTGGGACCGGCTCGCACGGCGCGGCTAGCGTCCTCGCGATTACGTACGTCATACGGCATAGCGCACTCGCATCGTCTCTCAGGTAACTACCGGGGCGACTCACTGCCACCCGGGGCGACTCGCCGCCACCCGGGGCGACTCACTGCCACCCCGGGCGACTCGCCCGACCACTCCACACCAGGGACGTCCCCGGGCGCCTAGCTGGCGATGCCGTGATGCAAGGGGTAGGTCCCAGAGAAGGGCGCGGGTCACTGATGGTGCTTGGCGGGCGCCGCGTGGTGGAGCGCCACGTGGTGCGGCGCGTGGTGGTGGCCGCCGTGGTGGTTGTGGTTGTTCGCGTTCGAGTTGTTGTTGTTGTTCTGCGCTGCCTGCGCCGCTTGCCGCTGCGAATTCTTCTTATTCTTCATCCGTCTATTCTGGAACCATATTTTCACTTGCCTCTCTGTGAGGTTGAGATTCCGCGCCAGCTCCCACCTCTTTTGTTTGGACACGTACGCGTTAAACAGGAACTCTTTCTCCAGCTCGAGGGTCTGGAACTTGGAGTAGGGTTTGCGCTTTTTGCGCACCGTCACTTGTCCGGTCCAGTCGAGCGGGTTGGAGGAGCCGCAGCCGACGCCCACGCCCACGGACATCGAGAGGGAACCTGCGCAACATACAACGTTATTTAGCACTAGCGCGTGTGGCTCGGTAAATATAGACGCGACTACACACGCCTCATATAAACAACCTGCTCTGAACAATGTTGGACGCGTAAATATTCCGTTGGCACGACTACACAGATTTCTGATATCAAAGTATTCCCAAAATTAAGGTAATGTGAATAAATAACGCAAATAAGATCAGTTCATACGTAGCTAGTCAAGTTTCCAGAAGCCCCACGCTCGACGTTCCGTTAATTAGGTTGCAGGACGGAACGTTTTGTGGGCTGCACGTTGTACGTTGCACGGCTTGCATTTCATTTTTAACTAGCTATTTCCATGCCGCCTTCATAGAAACAATTGTGGGTCGGGACGGCGCGTTAGAAGTAACACATAGCGCGATTTATGCGACCGGTCCTTTTGATGAGATCACCGACGATAAAGTTTGTATGCGGCCCACGATAGTCTCAATAGTCGATGCGTGCAGTGAGCTGCACCATTTCCTATTATTCAAACGGTGCTCGTAGGAACGTTGCGAAATGGATGCCTCATTGTCTAGCGGATGGGCGCTATATGACGACTGTCGTAACGCACCGCTCCTCTCGCAGTACTTGCATTTGCATTTTATTGTCAAGACATGACAGCAACTCATGTCCGTGATTAATTTATTGACACTTTCTTAGTGCAGTGTACTTACAGAGATTTCACTTTTTTGTGAATGAAAGGAAATATTTAGGTAAACATGTTTTTCTATGGCCACTAAATCACTGAAGCTGTTAAAAATTTTTGTCACAAAAACTAGATTAGGTTTTTTTTTTAAATCGTTCATCATTCATCAAATCAAATCTTGTTTGAATGCCGCTTTATTATTTACTGAATTTTATAAGATACCTTAGATAGACGAGTAGGTATATAGGTATATTAAACAAAGAAAGATTAATATTTTTATAAAGCCACGTGAGGTTTTTCATATATTTTACATGAACACCCGCCGTATATTAACAATAATCCTCAGTTACTATCAGCCCCAAGCAAAGTAAATTCCAAGGTTTATTCCAAGCAGTCCATAACTGTAGGAAACCAACGCCAATTGTTTAAAGAGAGCATAATGACAAGCCGAGTTGTCAATTATGAGGGAATAGGTAGCGATCATTGGCAATAAAACTGCGGACTCTCTCGACCATAAAAGTTTTACCTCCAGACCGCGGGCTTTGTCTATCTTGTGTACCAACACCCGATACCCTCGAGCTATCGACACCGAACTCTTTTCCCAACGGACTAAGGTTCAAAGTCGAAGGGCTTTAGCCGTGTAGAAGGGCAGATGTAGACGCTCAAAGCCCGTATTTTTGCCAAGGAATTCCGGTCCAATATTGAAAATAATTAAAGATCACGCGCTCGGCTCCCAAATCGGAACGCAATCGAGATCCACAAGGTCGATCCCATTGATAACCTCCGTATCGCAACCTTAAAGCCCCATACATCGTCCGCTAACTACGCCGTTCCACAAACCGTTTACTAAGCCGTAAATGCACAAATCAAAGTCAATGTCAACCTCAGGTGGGCTGTAAACATACAATCATAAAGTGACGCGAGCACTCGTATAACTTTTTCAACAATTGTTTCCTTTTAATGGGCCATTATATGCGCGTTTTACGCAAAATTATGTCAAGTTACACCTCTGCCGTAACGGAGGCGCGATAAACCCATCTTTATGGTGCGGTGGCGATCGAAAGTGAACTAGCCACGAGTTTATGAATGAAGCCTTTTTATTGCTCTCGTATTGACACGCCGCTCGTAGTTCAGTAATTACGACTCGGTATCGCGATTTGGGGAAGAAAACCAGTATTATTGCATGTCTCTGACGAGGTTTTATGAATCATAAACGTGATATGTATCTGCTAGACGAATTATGCAAGGAAGCGGTAGCCCGCAGTAGCCGACCGTTTAGTCGCTGCCTTTTTATAGTCTCATCAGGCTAATAATGTGTTTATTGTAGCAATATTTGGTTTATTGCCACTACACAAAAGATCGGTTTATTGTCTTAACGCTCAGGTATCGTGTTTATTTATTAGTTATACATTTTTATTGACTGCTTTATTTTACGTAAACTTTAATTTATTGTCGGTTGTATAGCGCCTTTACGTTGCCTATAAAAAGGTGCTTACGGTTCGGTTTTTAAACATTTGTAGCACGTGTTTTGTTCATTCATCAAATTTATGGAGTTTGTGGGAATATGTTCGCGTGTGTGTGTTGGTTGGCTCCCTTAGCGAGTGATAGTGGGTGACTAAGGTTACTATGACGGTAAGTACATCTATTATGGTATTTTCTCATATTTTAGCCACAACAATTTTTCGCACATTTACTACACAATTTTTCAACTAATGTGATTTTCATATTATTTCTCTTTAAGTTTTAGATTCTATTTTTTCCATGCTTAGTTATTATTTGTTCTATTTATATCTTTAAATTATTCTTATACACGTTCCACACATTCTTTTCAAGTATCCGCGGCTTCGTCTTTGAGAGCTTCAAGGTTGATTTATCTTACTTTATTGACCTTTTGTATGCAGATAACATTACTAATTATAATTTTTTAAACAAACATCTAATTTATATATTTCGTAATGATGGCAGTAGGTGTAAATGGTACCATTTTTTATTGCTTGTTTAATTAAATCTTGTATTGCGGATCTTGCTAGATACAAATTATACTATATATGAAGTGGTTGTGCGGTGTACGCGGAATATTTATAAGGGTTACGATATTATTATCAGCATCATTAGCTCTTTTATACTTTCGACTCGCTCTATCGTTACAAATCATACAGTACAGAAAACAATATTGGTTGAACAAGAATTAATTTCCTATATCAAGAGACACAATAGATGCAGTATTAATCAAAGAACAATTGCATTTGAGATATGAAATCAGTTCCGTGTACTCATGCCAATCGTGTGTCCACGATAAGAGAAACCAATGCATCGAGCCATGTTAGTGTGCGAGCTGTTGATACGACACCCACACAGCGGCGTGGCGGTGTGTGTGTGTGTGACACTCACACACGCACGCGCGCGCCTGTGTGCGCAACGCCAGCGCCGCCCCGCGGCCAGTAGCGGCGCGGGTCAAGGTTGACTAACACTAAATTACATTATTTACTACACAACTTTATCAGCTTCAGCAGACAGTAACTAACAAAAAATCCTGAAACAAATTAACCTAACTTCCAACCCGGCCACGTTTACCGCCACAAGACTTATCTTTTTGTAAACGCTCATGTTATGCTCACGATCATCGATAAGTTCTAAGATTACAAACAGTTAAACCGGACGTTGGAAAACGTGACAGAGTTAGTAAGAATTGTAACAAGAGTGATGTAAGTAGATGATACTAACCGGGGAGAGATCCTGGCGGCGGGTAGGGAGCGCTGGAGACGGACTCGGGCGCGTAGTTGCGGAGCCCGTAGGCATCGTGCGGGAAGCTGGACGCCTCGGAGACAGCAGCACGCCGCTCCTCGCCTCCCACGTACGGTAGCGGCTGGTCGTTTCGAGGCGCGCCGTACGGGTAGTTCCAGCATGGCTGCGAGAAGCCCTGATGGCAGCCACCATCTGCATACGGCTTGTACTCGCCGCCACCCGCCGGCCAGAAGGGCAGCGAGGACTTGCGCTCGCGCTCTACCGGCAGGTTGTAGTAGGTGGGCCCCGCGGGGTACTGGTGGTCGAAGGAGGCGGGCGCGTCGGGTGGGTAGCCCCAGGGCTGCTGCGCGTGACGGATGACGCCAGGCTCGGGATCGTAGCGCTTGGCCGGGATGTGCAGCGGGGGCGGGTTGGAGCCCACCGAGGCGGGCGAGGCGCTGGAGGCGGACGGTGGCGCGGCGGCCGGCGCGGCGGGGGGCGACCCGCCCGGCGGCGACGCGTGCGCCTCCTCGTACAGCGCGCCGCCCACCCCGTTGGTCATCATGGTCCACCAGGCCGGGCCGGCGGAGTGGCCGGAGGCGGGCGCTGGCGAGGCGGCGGCCGCGTCGCAGGGCGCGCCGAGGCCCCCGACATGGTTGTCAGGGTACAGGGTGGCGGCCGGGCAAGCCACGGGGGAGCGGGTCGACAGCCGGCCGGTTCACGCGCGCCGCGGGCACATCGCACCGCGCACACACGCGTCCCACACGCCGCAACGGCACATGAAAATTAAAACGCGATTCCCGATTTAGCCAGCGGAGACGGGAGCTGACCGCGCTGAACCGTCCGCAGCCTCGGGCGGGCTCCGGCGACAGGAAGGGCGAGGAGGCAGGAGAGCGGCGACCGGTCACTGATATGATAAGGGGTCCGCCAACCTCGTAAAAAATAAGTCCAAGAACTGCGAAAAACTTTTCAAAATTGCGAAAACAATTTTTCGGACGCACGAGAGTTCGGAAAAGTTGATTTTGGAGTGCGGCGATGACGCAACAGTTTTCTTATTTTTGTTGATGTGCGATGGTAGCGCGGTGGAATTGTCGTCGCGAGTGCGTGCAGCGAGCGGCGGACGCGAGGCGCGCAGTCGGCGGCGCGGTCGAGCGCGGAGTGGCGGGCAGCGCTCGCCGGCGGGCGCACACACGCGCGCACCGCGCCGCGACATCTCGTGGCGGGAGGCGGAACTAGCGCCGCCAGACGTGACGCCACAGTGCGCGGCCCGAGCAGGCGGCCGGAATATTGCGCGCCCAATTCTTTGTAGAGCATTTACTTGTATAAGCTTCGAGGGCGTATTTTAAAAAAATCATGATGATATTTTTACACTCGCATCTATGTGCTCAAATCACAATTTTAAGTTTAATTGTTTTTAGTTCTTCAATTTAATTGAAACTAGTCCACAATTGGAGCCCGTGAAATTAATTAAGTTGGGAGCAGAACAAGGCCGCAAGTAGTTAAGGGCCTCCTACACCAAAGGGTTGTTGAGTCGACAGGGGCCTACTAAAGCGATTAATGGAGGCAAAATAGCTATAAACTGCCGTTTAACCAAACTGCAAGCGTCACTTACCAATAAAAAACGCGAGACTTTATGACGGCAACTCACTCACATTTTATTGTGAATATAAACTTAATTTTATCGTCTGTTAATTTCACCACAAATAATGCTAGGTACTAGAATATTTTATATAATTTTGTTTTATTGGTTGTTGATGGCAAGGCCGTCTAACGCCGTTTTTCGGTGTTTGGGTTTATTGACCGGTTTACTGCTTTTGGAAGTAACTAAGTTCTGATCTTGTTACATTGAAGATAGCTTATAGAAGCTTATGTTTTCTTTTAGTATAGGTAAGCGTAGGGCTTTTTTATCATGGAAATTATTTTTTCAGCCAAACCAAACTGGATTTTTTAATATAGGTAGGTAAACAAATACAATTTCCTGAATAAAAATCCTATTACCAACGAAAGAAAACTTTAACGTTTAAATTGTTACCCTTACTCTTAACCCCAAGTCACCCTTTGAACTACGATCACTACAATAGATACCTCCCATTACAATGCAAATGCAAATAATGAGGCTACATTACAACTAATCACGTCATTTTTACAATTCTTACAACTCAACCCCTAACATACATTCATTCATACAAAACCAAACAATGGTTTGTACAACTAATAAATTTACTTACAATATTTCACACCTATAGCGATGTTTACACAAGAAACAGCCATAAAATATATCAGCGAACAAAAGGAAAACATATAAACGCTACAAGTCACACCCAACCTTGTCAACTTGTGTTACATGCGTTATGTTAATAATAACGCGATTGTCAAAATATAATTTGTAGTGAAATGGGAGATGTGTTAGCGGATAGCGATTTTCTCCTAGAACGACAGTAGATTTTACAAAGTGATGGATAATATTTCTAAGTATTTAGGGTTGGTTTCTAACGTTTAAGGAATATATTTAGATATCATTCATACCAGCAATCATAGAGCAAACATTTTTAATTAAATAATATTTTTTCTAATTTCTTTCCTATCTTAGCGCAAGTATCAATAAGTAAATGATACTATAATTATTTGATTAATATCCCATTGTTTAAAATTGTTGTGTAAATGATCTATGAAATAAATTAATTGTACCTACATATTCTACTTTTATTTCCTTCTTACAGTACAAAACTGTTCCCCGCTGAATATAACCTTGCATGCGATATTCAAAGCGAGAGTGAATCGGTTCTTACTGTGTAAGCACGCTCCATCCTAGACCGTAATGTTTGCTTACCATCAGGCAAACTTAAAAAACCCTGTTCAGTTCAAACTATTCCCTCACACTCGCTCCTCGCTCTCACTTCCACCCCACCGTTTCAGCAAGCACCTTCAAATTTCCCACACTTACACAAGTAAAAGCAAGTAATTGCTCCTCTACAAAGGTTGAGGTCGCAAATAATAGAAGCGATAAAATCACTAATGTACGTGTTGACAAAACTAATAACACGGGTTATTCAGCTTTGTAATGTAAAAGCTGAGGATTTAAAATTTGATTTATAATTTTAGGTTGTTTCTTTTATACTTAATGCAACGTAGATTTTTTTAGTTAGAGAGCAGGTATTATACAAACACGATTCAACTGACTACATTTAATATAGTATCAATAGAATAAAGTGCTTTTTCCTGACATTTGCTACGTAAATTTAAATTTTCTTTAAAAATAATAAATATTTTTCATTACATATTTTTCTGTCCTTCATGTCATATTATTTTAGTTACGTTGTGTATTTTTATAAGCATTATTGATGTTTCTATGCATATCATTTTCGTCAAAACCACAAATTTTAAAAGAGAATATCTGCAATTTAAAATGTAAGTATTTGAATGTCTTTGATATCTGGTTTTCAATTTTACATTTAACTCACGTACATTTTACAGTTTAGTGAATAACTGTGTGTTGTGTTATACCTACTACATATAAATATACATATATTTTTAGTATATACCCAGTCTATCACACAAAAGTGCCAACATAAACAAATAGTAAAAGGAAATCAAGTCTATCTGTGAGGAAGAACCAAGCAGACGCGATTCAGGCGCGTTGAGAGACAGAAACAAACAGAGGAACAAGTGTGCGACTGTGCGGAGCCTCTGGTGACGGATTTAGGAACTATTTGGACGCCATTTTGTAGATTTTTACTCCAGTTATTTACAACACTTTATTGAATTTTTTAGAGGACTCTAATCTCGTGAAACTTTAGTTAGGTAAAACGTTTTTTTTTTGTCTGATATTCAGAAAATATTATACAACTTTTCTAATGTTCTTTTGCTTAGAAAGTTTTTGGTTAAAGTATTAGCAGTTGACTTAGAGATTTTTTATAAAATAAAATTTAACGTTTTATATTCGTGCAATTTTCATTGTTTAATAACTCGCTGAATAAATTGCTTTAATTGGGTAATATTCAGAATGTTCTCTTATATATCTTACAAAGTAACTTTTCACTCAAACATTCAATTCACCATTAAAACAAACTTATCTACAGATATAATAAGTAGGTACATACAAAACCCCATCCTAAATGCGTCCACGGCGCAGTCTATAAATATTTACGTTAGGAAACTCTCCGGGCCAATGGTCGGCCATACGTCGGATAAAAGTAAGCTTTCTTATCTTGAACATGTGCAGGAGTTGCGCAAACACGAACAAATACGCTCCAAATGTAAAGGTTTACATAGAAACATAATAAAGACAGGAATTGCGTAACTTTACTACGCGCTACGTCTTAATTTTGATGACGTTCTCAAATTTCATGCTTGAATTTACCGTTCCTTCCCATGAATTTACCAGTAATAGATCAAAATATGTTCTCCTTAAAAATATTAAAAACAAACATTTTTTACTAATATCCATTGAATTAATAAATATGTTATTGAAAATCAGTACATATTTCAATTTAATACAATATTTCCCAGTTTCATTGGGTTATTTTTTTAATTTCTGAATTAACCTAAAAATTCAAAGCACTGAATTAATTTACAAGATTGCGGTTATTTGGTTTTATTTTATAGTTTTTATTTTGTTATTTATCGCAAATGGTTGTACTATCGAGATTAAAACAGAAATTTTCTATTTTGAATAAGTCTATCTAGTTTCATCTTAGATTTTATTACTAAATATATGTAGTAATTTTAACTCATATAATAAAATTAAAATAATGATGACTCATGAAAGGAAACGATGGAAATTGTCTCAACTAATTAAGTTATTCGCTTGCTCGGTATAAATGCATGGAAAGTTATATCGCAAATACATTAGGTTATAAGAATATTATGTATTTCTTTATTTATTTATTTGAGGCTTTAACGCTTAGTGACCATACATCGAATAGGTATTTGATATTATGTTATGTATTTAGTTATCGTTACGATTTTATTTTTCCATATAAAAACAGTAAAACAGTTTTCTTTTAAGATTTTATTGGCATGTTTCAATAAGGTTGATTTATATTTGATTTCTATTTGGCTTTTAGATGAATACGTTTATCCTTAATAATAACTTGGCCAACAGAAGCCATCTTGCATTCAGTAAGGTAGCTCTGATGATTTTTGTCCAACTTTACGTTCACCTCGAGCAATTCAAAATGCATTTCCAGTCCGCGAAACTGGTATTACTCGGGCGGCTTTTCTCAGAACTCATTATATAGAACGATCAAGTAAAATATATACTTTTAACTGTAACTTTACTGTTACACGAATAAGCCTTAGTATTGAGGTTAACACTCCCGCTTTGAGACGATACACGCAGCTATATCAGTGACCGGCCGAAATTTATGCACAGTTTAAAAAAACATGAACTTTTAATTGAAATTCATGATGAATTTAAATAGTCTTATCAAAGTTTTAATATAATTTATGTACGAGAGGTTGTCAAGATGACCCTTTGTGATAAGAAAAAATACTTACATTGTAAAGTTACGATAATGTTTTTAATTGTGGCTCCGTTCCTTTCAAGTGTAATATGTAATTTATTTCAATTTATACAATAATTACGTTACTTTCATTCAATAAATTTTATTTTATAAAAAGATAAATAAAATGGAGCTTCACATGAAACAAGTGTACCTTTTACATGCGCTCATACAAAATAGCGCAGTGTTGGTAAAACGTAGATATTACTTGTACACTTCCAATGAATATAAAATTAAAAGTTCACATTACGTTTACAAGTAATTAAAACATTATATGCCGATATTCACCTTGTCGAAGGCTGGCTAGCGACGACTGCGTGAAAGGGCAGGGTAGTCTGTGAACAAAATAAAAAAGCACACGACATTTTACTACTTATTATACTCTGAATAAAATTATCGTAAACTGCATAGCTGCTGGCCAACCATGCGGGATTGGATTATGTAGTTTAGAATTACAATTCTTGGTCTTGCATGGGCTCTTTGCCGGCAGGTGTTTGCTGGACGGATGTTATGGCTTTGTTCTCAGGGCTTAGGTACATTATGTACCTCACATAATATTGTTCGGGTTCATTATGGCATTATGTAATGAGTATTATAACCGAAAGATATAGTAAATATTTTTCTTGCCAAGCGAGGAAAAGAAATACGGACTGACTTCAGATTGTAAAGTTTGATTAGTGCAAATAAAGACGGTATGTTTTTATAGAAATATGTGCATAATAATATGAGTAATCTAAACTTATATTAACCACACATGTAGAACTCATACATTAATAATGGGCTACATAATTGGAAACACAATGAATGACATAAATTAGCTGTGCCAGCGAAGCGAACATGCAATAATTAAACTAGAAAACGTTATTGAAAAAATTACACGGAACAAACCAAATTATAATAAATGTATATTATGCATTAATTGCTATATTTTATTAAGTAAAATATTTTTTAACGTGCTTGGCGTTCTGCATTAAATTGTTAAGGTATCTGCAACGAAGGATATTGTACATACATTATTGTATATACATTATAAGAATGATTTACTTGTTGCGTTAAAGTTGCGGTGATTACAAGTAAAAGCTTTAAAAAAATGTTTTAACAAAATTAATTTGTCAAAATAAAGTTTTGTTTTTCGTTAAACATCAAAGCTGTTACAAAATCTCTAAAAACAATATCTCCTTTCACGTTACATAGTAAAACAAATACTGCATTGAAAGTGAGTGCAGCGGGCGAGTGTAACTCGTGACTAACGCACTACTTTAAATCATCGCATTTAACGTCCCAAACAAGTTTATTTTCGACATCCCCTCTACCCACAAACATCTCACTTCCTAGTCGAAAATAAATTATAAACAAATCCTTCGTAACTCATTCGATACGGCCCACAGTCACGAATTTTACATAAAATAGGCGATTTGCCACGAATGCCGTGAGTTTTTTCCTAAGTTTTCTGAAGGGGTGCCACCCTTAGGAAAAAACATGTTTACAAGAGTTTTTTATAATGATCGTGTCGGTATGTGAGTACTGTATGGTCGTAAAGTTTGCTCTGTGTTTGTCAACAATTAGGTTATGGTAATCTGACTTCAATGGCTTCGAGAATGACGAAAACAGCAAGTTAACGCTTATGTTTACATAACAGATATATAGGTACACATGTATTTGGTATTTACTTTATATTCAGGCTCATAGTTTTATTTATTTATTTATTTATCAATGACCCGTATTTTAATAGTAATGCTCTTCTCTTGCCATACTTTTTCTTTTAAAGCCTAAATTAACGTCCATCGTTTTTCGTACTAATTTTTTAATTAAAAATTTTTTTTGCTAATCTTGACGCATCAAAAATCTGATATGTACCTATAGGTACCATCAGCATTTCGATCCAAGAAAAAGTTTCCAGGTACATAATAAAATCACTGTCGTAATTGGGAAACTTCCCGCTGTATCTCCATCTAACTTGTACGGGCTCTAAGCCGAGAACGTTTAACTTTTTTCCTCCGAATAAATAGAGCACGGGAACTATGGTATAAGCCACTCGACCTGACATTTACGACTCAATCCCGGGACATAGGCAGAAGGCCGACTTGTATCACCAATTTAATTAGAACTACCCTCTTTCTGGCAAGTACATCACAATTTCATATCTGAAGGATCTCTGTAATTTGGTGTTTTCTAGAGACAGAACAAGTTTGTTCGCTTATAACAAACTGTCAAGTTATGTTATCGGTGCCACAAGTATGTGATATCAGAATGTTTCTCCCACGGTTGACTTGTTTTTGACCAATGGGCGATTCGATTTGGTATCTTAATTGGACTTCCGATTTATAAGACTAATAATGAATTAAGGCTAGAATAAGGAATTGACTCATTACTTACAAAGGACCAGTCCAACGTTTTAATTACAAATTTTCCTAACAATTTGGTTTTTCATGTTTTCGGCTGTAAAATAAACTCGATTTATTTTTAAAATTTAATGAATACCTATCTTGTTTCTGTCCATAACATAAGCTATGACGATAAGTACATGAATCAGACATTGCCTTCACCCAACCAGCAAACAATCTCCATTAATTTATTCTCCAACGTAATGATTACAACACTGAATATTCATGTTTATTTATCAACAGCAATATGACAGCGTACATAACAATATCCTTAGCGGAGGGAGGTCCGAGAACTTAATGGTGCGAAAAGTGAGTGGATCATATACCCTCAGTTTACGACATCGGAGCAAACGGCCGATTCATTTGCAATTCTAACTGACGGCCGCTGATGGCCCCAAATCTGACTCAAAACAACTTGACAGCTTCTATTTAGAACGTCATAAATATACATAGAGTCACAACATAGCAACTTGTATAATATGTAGGTGTTTGAGAAACCTTCGATTTTGCGTTAGGCGGGAAGGTTCTTTTCTGAAAGGGTATAATTAATTTTCTTGCAACCAAACCTGTTCTGGTTACACAATAATTTGTTTTGACTATGTAACTTCGTTAATCCTTATATGTGTGTAAGTATCTCGATTGGCAAAAGTACCTAAGTGGTAGGTGTATGTAGATGCTACAATCGCTTCATGACTCAGTCGCGATTGCACAAGCCGCTCCATGGAAAATCACTGAATCCATTCTGGCTTCAGATACAAGATAAACACACCGAGCACATACATAATCAACCTATACCTACAAGTACGCCTACCCAATTTAATTTTCCGCTAGAGTTCCAAAAGTTTAGCCATTCCTCCGGCAGTTGGCGCGATAGGCCGGTGGTCCCTCTAGTTACTATTCCACACACTCGCGCAAACTCAAGGACATATATTGTGCTTCGTAATAGAAGTCAGGCCGGAATAGATCGTCCGCCCGATACAAAACTTCGATCGATGAATTAGAATGCCCACGGACACAGTCGCGTGGTACGATTTTCATGCGTAGAACAAATTCGACCCAAGAAACTTTACTGTGCAATACCTATGTAAATTTATCGCCAGAACGGTACGGATCCTCGACTTTTTCGGCAACTTTCGTATTTGATTGGGTAAGCGATGTGGAAAGAAGGAAGAAAATGAGGGCATAAACCAAAGTACAAGCACATAGGAAATGTTCCGTTTTCGTCGGCGAATTTCCATTTTATTTTCCTGCCAAATTCGCAGACGGATATATTCTGCTTTGCATAATCTTACCTCAACATTTACCTACAATCAGCATAATACAAGCAAGAAAATTTCTGCGCAAATAATTCTGGAAACTGAACCTACATTTTATCTTTACGTTTATGAGTATCAGACCTCTAAACTGCTCCAAGTCTGGCGAAGGCTTATCTCGCAAGGGGTCTTAATTACCTTCAAGAGAATTAATTTAATAATTTCAAAAAGTCACATTAGCTCTCCAGATTAAAACATCGTTGCTAATAACACAATCGTAACTTTGTTGTGACTTTTATTAAAAATATAATCTCTTGCTGGACAATATATTAAATTGTAGAATTAATATGACAGGGCGGCGTCTTTGTAAGGTTTTTATATTCGCACAGGTAACATTCGAGATGCAGGATCCATTTGTAGCGTTGTATAAAACGTCTATTTTGTATATTCTTAGTAGTAAAAGAAAAATGTCGGCGGGACCGAGTTAAGCAAAAAAGGGCCAACAGCTATTATGATACGAGAGTCGGAGCACACCTTACCAGCTACGATTAAAGGACAGGCTACATGCAATAAAAACGTAAATTGTATGTGGGCGTGTGCAGCTAACAACTCGGACACGTTTTTGTCGCAAATGCACAACTTGTACAAAAATATGAAACCTTTTGGAACCATGTCGAAGTAAAAAATTACCCACTACAGTCTTCGCCCGTAGCTATTTGTATAGTATTAAGAATTTTCCTCATTTTGACAAAGTACTAAGTTACACTCTGCCTACAGATGGCAGCACATGCCTTTTATGCAAAGTTACAGCTTTAATGCACGGTGCATGCTTATTACTTGCAATTCTGACCTTCCGTGGGAATTATTACCGGAGCAAATTTCAGGCATTAGCCATCTTAAAGTTAATTCTCTTCCCAATATTACTCGAGGGAAAATACATCCATTATTATTAATGACAGGTATTTGAAGCATCTATCCTACAATTTGGCTCTTTTTCTGTATTCTATAATCACAACAAAGCACACCCAAATCAGAAACCGATTCCTAATCACAAAACGGCCATCACACATGCATTAATTTTCAAGCAAATACGAGCCATTTTGACTCAGAAAGTGCAAAGCAAAAAGAGTTTTATAGTCTAGTAAATAAAGTTGTAATTCAAACCTTAGTATCATGATCTGTGTGGCGAGGCCGCCTCACCTGTTAGTAAGGTCGACCGCGTGAGAGCCGCGCCCGAGCCTTACCGGGAATACGCCTGGAATCAACAGAAAGGAATTTTAAATAGTTTGTCACCATTTTGTTTAAAATATATAATATTGTGAAGGAAAGAAAACATTGGTTAATTTTTGATTTGACTGTTATTTTTCTCTGGTATCATGTGATACCTGACCTGACTAAAAAAAAATATTTTATGAGCGAAAATTTGTTACGACATTTTCGGCTTTCAAACTAAATCATCATCATCATCAGCCCACGGTCGTCTACTTCTGGACATAGGCCTCTCCCAAGGCACGCCACTCAGCCCGATTTTGTGGTTCTCGTCTCCACCTGTTCCCTGCTACCTTCATGATGTCAAACTAAATAGTGTCTAAAATTTTAACAACAAGAATGTGATACATTTTAAACCATACTTGTGCGAATTAATTCCTATCCATACCAAACCTGCATACCATGCAAGAGGACAAATAAATAATCAACTACAAGTCAGTAAATAGCATAAAGTAAATAAAAAAGCACATTGATACCTAGGTACTTAAGTTTGTAACAATGTACCATTTTGTTGCACAAACCAGTTCAAAAATTGAAAATGTATTTATTCCATTTTACTACGCAGTAAAAAAATAAAAAACGGACTCCCACTTAAAGCCTAATAGGACCAGTAAGTTATATTATTTTACTGGTATCAGATTAAGTGGAACAGTATCTACCTACTGTACATAATATTTTTCTTTGTGTTACTTTGTTGAGAACAACGCCTTTTTGAGACAGTTTTAAGGTTAAGTATAACAAATGACGTTTTAAAACAGTTTTTACGTTTTATGTAAGAATGCAATGTTGAAAGACTATTAAAAGTTATTTTTTCTATTTAGTGTAAGCGAGGGCTAAGATTAATACAAAAACAAACATAAATATATGTATGCATGTGCCCCATAAACCTTTAGTAAAATGAAATGATATACACATAATGTATCGGTACAACTGAACAATAAATAAACAAATAATATTATACATGAATGTTAGAGTGGCAAATCATTTGCGCAGATTTTCCACACTAAATATAGTGGCGTATTTTTTATAAAAAAAAAATAGGAATACCAATTACCCAGTTTGTTTTTTTTCAATATTACAAAGTGACTTCTCGTAGAATCTATAATTTAAGAACTATAAAACCAAAATAACTTTGAGATTTTCATAATAATCATGTGATTAAGTCATAGAGAAACTTGTTCAACGAAGTTTTAGTATAAAAATGGTAAGAATTCGTAATTAATATTCAAATTAAGAGCAGACACTTTAAATGATAGAGATATCAGACTAATGAAGATTTTGAAACTTGTTTTACAAATTAGCTGTAAAATAAAGATATTATTATATCTGTTGACAGTTGTTTTAATACGTTTAAATATGTAGGTATGCTGGTACAAAGCTCCTCTCGAGAAATAATAAGACGGAGTAAATTTCAAGTGGGTGGTATTTTAATAATATGTTAAAAGCCATTTGTTGGTATTACCATAATATGTTTATTAATGTGGACTGCTCTGTTGAAATGTTGTTGAAAAAGAACTTCGGAATGAAGTTGGCGTGTTGCAAGAAAATGTTAATGTTTATAATTTATGGGATGTTTACTCAATGATGGTTGAATGCAGTGTACAAACTGTCTTTGTGGTCATTTTATTTCTGCTTATGTATTTTTATTTCATCTAAGAAAAAAATTATAACATACATACCTACTATTACTTCACAGCCTCGTTACATACTCTTAAAGCTTAATATTGTAACTATGGTATATGTAAAACCTGTCATTTTTTCTTGTTAATAATGACTACTTGTATTTGTCAAATTCAGAGCGGTTTATATTAATACAAATAAAATACCTAACTAGCTATATATATAATATATGTACATACATACATGAAATTCCATACCCTAACTCCATGGTTTCCATTAGTGGCCAAAGAAACCGGCAACATAGGCGAAAGCTCTAGAAATCTCAGCTATAAATGCCCGCAAGAGCTAAATTTATTTTTATCGTCTGTTCCACTTAAGGTATGAGATTGAAAACTGTTCGCGATATTTCCCCTTAATTTGTCCGCGCGTTTTTTCTTGTGGCAATAAAAATATTTACGGGACTCGGAATGAATTCGGGAGGCGTCGGCGTTATTCCACTCGACAGATTAATTCATTTTCATGAACGATGCGTATCAATATGTTGATATTTTATTTATCAGTTGCCATGTTTATGGTAGATATTGAATTCGTAAATATTAATCTTAATTTTTACGTTCAGTAAATTCTTGTTGGATTGCGGCGTTCGTGATGTTAAGCATAGTTACAATCTATTTTGTATCTTGCTTTTATACTAAATTAACTTTTTAGGAATTTAACAAGCAAGTGACGCATTCAAGTATCAAAATTATTCAGGTTTTTAAACAACCTCTCATTACTTGACATGGCTCAAAGGTAAGGTTAAACCTCTTAGTGAAACCTAAGTAACATTTACAAGTAAGTAATTCAGTCACCTTAAGCATTTAAACCCACAGCTAACTTGAAACAATTACCCTCATACCTACCTACTGCTACATGAACATAAAACATGATGGTTACATAAAGTATATCTAAAAGTGCATCTTTACATCCACCGCCGAGATTACAGATATGAATGCGTTTCTAAGAACTGCAGTATGCAACGTTTTTGCAACTAACGACGTTATGTGAATTGTACTTGAGATATATTGTGTATTAAGTAAGGTAAATTGTACAGATTGTTAAGGTGGATTTCGAATTTAAGGCGGAAGTGTTCAGATGTTAAAAGAAATTACAAAAATGTACAAGTGTTTATTGGTTGATTTTGATTAATTTACAGTCTTTTTTGTTTTCTGGAATGCAATAGCACTAGACAGAGATAAACGGAAACAGGGTAGGGAGGCCTTTGCCCAACAATGGGACAATACAGGCTTTTAATAATCTAACACAGTCTTTTTGTGTTAAAGCTCCCTCATTAAGTTACAAGAATAATAAAAAATAAATAGATCAAACCTAAATAGACTAAATAATATAAGTAAATTATGGCTTGATGTTGTGAGTAGTGCTTAATGTTTATATCGTGAGAAGACATTATCTAACCTAACCGTTGACATCGGACAACCACCTTAAAAGTGCATGACTTTCTTACGGTCACTGCACTTTGTTTGAGATTACTCAGCTTGTAATATTAAAAAAAAAAGATTTAAATTCTCTGCTTCTAATAATGAAAGGCTGTTACAGTAAGTTTAAGAATATGAGTATGACATCTAATTAATATAGGTAGCAGAAATATATGGCGTCAACTTAACATCTTTACACAATTGCTCAGCAGTGGCATCTGAAGGCCAGAAACAAAACAAAGAAAATAGGTCTAAGAATATAAATATTTCATCGTTGTCACTTCGATTCCGTGCCATATTGTAATAATTTCGAGGCTACACAATAGTTTACTTAGACGGAGTGACTTTTGTCACGCCAAACTCTGTCACGCAGCTTACGAATTCCCACTTTCTTTCCAACAAAGTTATTTTAACTAACCCTAAAGAAAAATATTATACTCATGTGGGAAATTATTAAAAGCAGGATTATAAGTGCACCAAATTGCTTTGTCAAATATTTCGGGGCCAACAGTTTGTTACACGGTTTTATTATTCAGATTTTCTTTTGAAGTTATTTGTTTACGAAATTTCGGTTGAGTCGAGAATGTTTTAAAATTATGACACAATTATGTGTTGTCGCCACTTGAGAGCGTTTTAGCATAAAAATGCAAATGAACTGCGACGTGGCGACAGATACTTGCAAGACACTTTTTGTTTTCTATATCACATTAGGTTCTTGACGTTTTAGTAAGGTATATTTTTACTTACCTTTTTATGCTTAATTTTTACACTTTATTCCATCAATCTGAATGTAAACTACGTGTACAAAATTACTGGTAAGGTACCGAACATAATACCTTTAGAAGGCGGGTTGAGTACGCCAAACATCCTAAAAGCACCAAATTTTGTTTTGTTACTTTTGTTTTTTTTGTATGTTCGTCGATCAATCCACCAACATATAGAAGTCGGAGATGTTGTCCTACAAAAACTGATCAAATAAAAAAAAAATTTGAAGCGAAGTTTAATCTATATGTTACTCTTGGTTTAGAATTTTTATTTAATCTTACATTATATAAACTGTATGCTACACGCGTCTTTAATGATGTGACATCCCTGCGGTTGATTGAATCTATTGTTTTGTTCTGGGAAACAAGTCAACGCTACCTGTGTCTTTTGACCAACTTCATTTTATAGCTTGACGATTAGGTATAAATAAGTTTAGGTATAACATACGTTGGTAAATAATTATAAATGCCTTTTTATGTTTTTATTTCCGTTCTCTATAAAATAGTAGATAAGGTTTTTAGAAATGTAAAAGTCCGTAACATACCTATGGAGCTTGATTGAACGTGAAAAATCAGTCGAAATAAAAGCAAACCCATTCCTTTTAAAAAAAAAGTGAAAATACAAAAGATTTTGTCACAAAGGTAATGTAGTAAGAAAACATCTAGAATTCTTGAAGCATAAAAATATTACTAATACCAATAACACATAAAGCTTAGCACACACAAGGGGAGACATGCAATGATTCAGTATTATCCCGGACATGACGTGTCCCCCAACTTATGTGGCGTTTTATTAAACCAACTTATTTAGGAAAACAATATCGCAGCGCATTCTGCTGAGTCTTATTGAGATATTGAAGAATTCGTCCGCAAGTGTGTACAATGGCTTAGGTAGTAGATTTTGTTTTGTTATTTTATTGCTGGAAAAAAGGCAATTAAAGAAAGGATATACTGAAAAAAAGTATTTTAAACAAAGTCTTGCCTACTCGTTTTCAAGTGAGTTATGGCTCTAAAACATGCGCAGATGAAACAATTTACAATGAAAATTAATACTTCGGTCTGTAGCAAACCGAAAATAAATTCCCTTTAATTAGTAGAGACATAAACCCGTATTTTCATTTACACCCAGTTTTAACTATACCCTTGTTATATCTGGCCTGAAATTATTTGAGACGAGCGAGCTTTGGTACATTTGCGATGAGCTTAGCGGCAACGGGCGAGCGAGCTTTTCATCTTTGAAGCGCAACATTTACATTTTCGTCTCATTTATTTGCTATTTCGGGCCAAGTCCCCCCTTTCCCTTCCCCCCTCAGACACCCTCTATGAATAAGTCTCGCTGTGCGTCAGACAACAAAATTGGGAAGGAACGCTCTATAAAGTCTAATTAAGTTTGAAGTGAATGCACAAATGTAAGGAAATATAAAAATGTCCATAATAAAGGAGAATTTATTTTCGAGCCGCCTCATGTATTCATGAGCCCTTGTGGAATAAAATGCTGCGGTTTGCTACCACAGGCGCGGTTAAAACATGGACTCTTTACGTTTTAAACATTTATTTAACTCTATCTAACGTATAAAGTAGTTGAATTATTCAATTCGCATTCAATATAAAAATGTGCATACAAATGTTTCAATTTAATTTACGAGCGCAAGTTTTTGGCACTCACTTTATTGCTTTTGTTTCGTAGGTCAACGATTTTAATTTACGGCAAATAAACAGCTCGACTTTTAGCGAACGAAATACCTGGCAGCTAGACAAAATAAATCAATTGATCACACAATATAAAAATAAATAAATAAATATTTCAGGACATATCACACAGCGCCATCTAGCCCCATAATAAGCTTACGCTTGTATCATGGGTACTAGATAACGGATATAATAGATACATACACCTTTTTTTACGTGGGATAGGTTTACGTTTGACTACAGCCTGCCTGATGTTAAGCATTGCTGCAGTCTTGGGTGTAACATATTTACCTAGAAGATACCTATTTACTCTATACTCTTTTATACTTATAGGTACTTTTTTTTGTAAATACATACTTATTATACATACAAAACCGTAGCTGCATATTTAAATCATACCATTTAAAAGCACCTGTGGCTGCTGCGATGCAGGGGTACCTAGTGCAGTAGCCACTGGAAACTCTACATTAAGGTCAATTAAAAAAAATTAAAACTCTGTTAATTAAGTTATCTATAAATAAATTCTAAAGAAACGATATTAGTTAGTATATTACCCCATTAAATAGTAAGTATTTAATTCTTACAATGCTGGCATACATGAATCTGTGGCATGAAAATAAGTATTCTAAAATCTAACGCCTCTATTCAGAAGGAAGCGTTATTGGGCATGCTCAGAATATAATCGGTCAACTCCAGGCTGTATTAAGATATTTTTACGTGGAAATGGTATTGTTATTCCGTCGTCGTTTCGTATAAAATAATGCGTCCCTTGCGCGAACCTTGTGTTGTATAGTTAGAGTTCTGAGGGCAGTGACGGCTTCTATTATAGAAATTATGTGACGCCTCCCCTTACTTGGCATTCGTCGCTTGCATTTGGCAGGATGCAACTGTGTTCCGTGATTGAATTACAAAACAATGGCTGGAAGGGCCCCCTAATTACCACAGATCCTGTCTGTAAATCAAGCTATGTTTCCGATTATGTGAAAGGATATATTCATTCATTGATCTGCATAATTGTGAACTGTCAAGTGTTGAGTTTACAATTCAAATGTGACACGATAAAGATCAGCAATCTATATGTTAGTTGGATATCTCTAGTTCCAGTTAATGTATGTTAAATAAGAATTTAGAAGCAGTTTTAATGCTAAACTTGCCACTTATTAATTCTACAAACTACGAATAACCATGTGAATAATCTGGTTTTATTTAATTCAAATTTTATAAAATAAATACAAACAGAGCTATTAAGTTGACACTATACTATTTATAGTAGATGGATGTTAAAGTACTTAATAACTATGTTTTTGTCATTGTAACCAAATCATTTAATACCCCATACAGACTCAAAAATGTTTTAGACTCATATCCAACTTTATACATGCAATAGCCCCAGCAAGTTAGGCATCAGGTCTTCCCTTTGCTTCGATTAACAAAGCTGAAATAAAACTCATATATATATACCTACCTTTACCCATTCTAATATATCCAACAACACGCTTTGTGCGCACACGGGCCAGATTTCCGATAGAAAACAAGAAAGGACCGGAACCAACCCGGAATATAAATCGCCTGGTTATATTTTCCGGCGCATTGGAATTCATGGAGAGGACCCTGGCAATGCCTTGACGGAAACACGCGCAAACTTTTTGATTACGTACGAGAAAAATGGTTGGATATAGGTACCTACTATATATGCTTACCTACTTTTTTTCATTATTTTATTTAATATCTTAAACACCTCGTCCTACTCAATTCATTTGAAGAGTATATCCCTGCCAGATTGGTTGCCTGGAAGAGATCGCTCTTAGCGATAAGGCCGCCAATTAGGACCCTGATTCTAATTTGTATATTTTTTGTACAGTTTTATTTGTAGTGTTTTAATAAAGTATTTATCTAACTACTTATTCGGGGAATAATTTCAACTACCCAACAATTGTCTATAGGACGTATTATTGTAGCAATCGCACAGAAGCTAGTATGGTTAATATTAAAATACTGGCACTAAGTAGTAAGTATACAGCAAGTCAAGTTACTTACCTATATAAAGATACATTATCAATGAAAAAACACTGAGCCAATACACAATTTGTTTTGTTTAAAAATACAAACTTTACCACACCAAGCTACAGTGCCTAAAAATTTATACATTTTAGTCAACGTTTTTGTTTTTTACTCCAACCAAAAAAATATAAATATTCTGTACCTAACGTTTAATTTGCAGTAAACCTTGACACGTTTTGAAGCTCAGTTTAAAATAAAACAATAAGTAGGTAATTACTTCATGATTATCATATTAATGTTAGTTTAATTTGGAGTCAGTGCTAATAAATCTGAATAAAATATATTTAAAAAAAGATTTATAACACGTTTAAAATATTTAAAAGTCTTTATTACATTCAAATGTTTATATGTATTTGATTGAGCTTCTTTATGAATAAGTAACAACACTTAAACCAAATATGAAAAGGTCAACTTTTACATTGTACAGACAAGTACTTATCAGCAGAGTGACACTGTAGCCACAGAATAAAGAAGCTGTAGCTCAGGGGTTCCCAATTTATTTTTGGCAAGGAACCCTAATTGACTATACTTTTCCTAGCGGAACCCTACGTTGATAACTGGGAATTTTCCTACCTTATAAAGGTATAGGTACATGAAAAACAATCATTTTTTTATGAAAAATTTTTTTTACATTTACTGTAAATATGTAGGTTTTTATCATGGAATTTTATTTAGTATTTTTTACGGAACCCTTGCGGCCTTTCCACGGAACCCCAGGGTTCCGCGGACCACCTGTAGCTCATTACAACTATAAAGAAAAAAACATACCTATAGATGCAAAAAATCTCAAAAAAATATTCTTCCATTTTACCGTAACCTCTCCTTAAAACCACAGTGTATGTAACAGTAGGCAAAGTTGAAACTTCTCTTCGTAACCAAGTTATTAACATTTGTATGGAAATCGCTCCGCCAGTAGAGCCTTCGTTATGAGATAAGCAAAGTGGAGGCTTTTTACTGTTGGCAATCATCGGCGGGATGTTTTTTACTGATTATTTCCACGGCTGACTCAGGGAAGGTAAGTAGCTGTAGGTATATACTGTGTTAATTAAGAGAGATGATTAGGGAAGGTTTTTAATTTGACAGTGATGGATTGTAGGCAGAATATTTTTGAAAGTTTATTTGGCCGTCTTAGTATCATTTATGTAGAATATATTTTTTACACAAAATGATTAAAATAACGAAAGCTTTTAGTGTGAGTTAAAAATAAATTAAAAATTGTCGATGTGTTTAAAAGAAAGCATTTAACCGTAGAAATATAACAATGGACTAAATAAACAGAAGGCTTAACTTTCACAAACTTATTTGCGTAGCTTCATCAATACCGCTTCATACTGTCTCAAACTCTTTGTTAAAAATTAACAAAAGAAAGCAGTAGCTATATTGCATAACTGAACAAACAATAACTGAATCACAGTATGGGCACTATACTTTTTTTCCTATTTATTCACCAGTTTATAATCAAAAACTCAGTAACGAATGGAAATACCAGTATAAAATAAGTGAAACATATACCTAATAATGAAACAAAATATAGTTAATCTCAAATATATAAATTCACGGTTAACAATTTGTAAAGTATGTTTTGACAATCGCAGAACAATCTAGATATTTTTTTTTAAAACGACTCTGTCAGTATAAACTAGACAATAGGTTTGTAATATGGGCAGCAAATTTTACCTTTTTTTATTTTAAGATTACTAAACTTGTAAGAGATCGCATACTGCCACAGATTGTAAGGAATCTCAGGATAGATATGAATAAGAATGGGTTGTTTGCCGAAATTGGACCGTTGACAACGGAACCAAAGAAATTGCTTTGTTTTTTTGTTCTGCATGGCCGAGCACAATTATTCTTTATCATTCTTTGGATGAAAGTGTCAGAAGAATTTAATTTACGTTGTCATCAAATAAGAAAGTTATAAATAAAATAAATAAATAAATATTTCAGGACATATCACACAGCGCCATCTAGCCCCACACTAAGCAAACGCTTGTGTCGTGGGTACTAGGTAACGGATATAATACTTATATACTTTTCTTTTGTAAATACATACTTATTATACATACAAACGACCAGACTCAACACATATTTTAAAGTACATAAATACTTGTGTCACGCGGGAATCGAACCCGCGACCTCTAGATTAGAAGGCAGAGCCACTACCAACTAAGCTAACAGGCCAGTCAGTTACCATAAGACATAAAATATAAATGAATCGATTTGAGCAAAATATATTTTTTTACTCTATAACGACACTAAAAACTTACTTCAATGAAGTAAAATATGAGTACAGATATACCTATTTGAATTAAACGTAATAGACTAAACAAGATTTAAATCAGTCTTCATGATACCCAAGATGTTGAGCCAATGCCGATTCAATCTAGGCTACTCTAATCTAGGTCTTGCCAATTTATTAATGCGTAGGTACTTACATATTATTACTTCTAGTAGACCAGGTTTAATTTAAGGACCTAGACTAGATGAATGTGCTATGATGGAAACAAATAGGTATTAGTGTATCTAAGTAGGTACGTAAGTGAAGCTCAGGGATACAAAATATATTTCTATTATCTAGGTTTGTAAAAGTATATAAATGTACCTAAGTGATATCAGTATTCCCTATTAGTAGGTAAGTAATAAATTGAAAAAGAAACACAAATATCCCATACAAAAAGTTTTTTTAACATATGTTATCTACCTATGTAAAATTATAAATTAATAAAAATGATACCTACATATAGTCGTATTTAAAAATACATATTTGTAAGTACAGACAACGTAATATACACAGATACATTATTATAAGTACCTACGTACCTAGCAGTGAAGCGCAAGCTAAATGCTTACACTCACATGTAAGTATACTTAAGTCTTAACTTTGCAGACAGGGGGGGTTAAGCTGCGTTTACATTGAATTAGTAAAACGGGTTGAAAAACCTAGTTTAATTGATTTTTTTACAGTTATGGTGAAAAGTTAAGGGGTTAGAGACAATAATAAGATAAAAGATAAATAGTTCTTTTAGGTATAGGTAGGTACGTAAAAATAAATACAAATAATCATAAAGAAAATGAACCTAAATAAGTTTGAGCTTATTTGCCTCAAAAGCTGCCTTACCAAAAACTTGTTTAAATGTCTGCCAAGTAATACCTGAAGCTCCCAAACGAGTTTCCCCAATTGTTGCCGGGTACTTATGAAATTACCTCGCCGAGGTTAAACACCGAAAACTGCCAAAAAGGTTCGACTCGGGCCTGAGCTTTAGCGCTGCGAATGTAAAAGGGCGAATGTGAGACCGGTTTAATTAAAATTTTCATTAGGTAGGAATGTTTCAGGTTATTTCTAGAATGTTCGTCAAAATGTTTGCCTAATTGAGGAAATTTGGGAATGGTTTCATAAGGCACCGTTTTGAATTATGAACGAAAGGTTTTGTAGATATTATTACCTTATACTGAACAAATAGCTATAGGTTTATTATAATTTTACTGGCTGTCTCTATGAATTTATCGTATGTCCATTCAAAAATGGTAGATGATAAATAAATATCTAAGTAAAAACTTTTTCATGGTACTTAATTGGTTACTTAATTTTCTATTGTACTAGCAAGAAGAATAACATAGGTATATTTTGTGTCCGTTAATATTTATTTACCTACTAACCAAGCATATACCAAACTCTGTTTTATTTTGAAAACACCACATAATCTTTATTGAGCGCGATTCCAAAACGCCGCAGCCACAGCTCCCAACTCGTCCGGAAACGTTATCTCTAGAACTAAACAACTCACTCTGAGCGAATGGTATTACCCGCTTAAGCCATCTAAAATCACCTATTTTACTATTTAAAATTGAACTCTAACTGATAAAGTAAAAGGGTGAAAATTGTGTACAAACAAATGGCAGATAGGACACTACAGCTCGTAAACAAGAAACGCTGGCTCAGTAAACCTCGCTTTAACCAGACACCGCAGAGCACAGACTATTCAATTAGATTTCCAAGTCTGTCCTTAGCTCACGACCTCAATTTTAATCGCAGAATGTTGCCAACACCAAAGTGGAAAAATAAACGTAATTCGGTTAATTTACGAGACGGGCGATTGTCAGTTATTCCTGAATGTGCTGAATCGACGGCGAGGGCCGTAAATCTTGGGTCTTCACGTGTCGGTTGAAAATACAGATCGGTGAAGCTGGGAGAAATTCCAATCGGTTGGCTAACGGATTGATGAAACGAAGATACAAACTAGTGAAGTAGTGATATTCTTGATTTGAAAAAAATAATCAAAAATTTGGTGAGATTTTTATTATTATATTTACAGAGATAAGAATTAAAGCTTATGTAATCTAATGAAAATATAATTACACATTCATATTTTATACTCTTTTGCCAGTTATAGTCATAAAATTAGAATGGAATCTTGATACAATAAAATACAAATATGTACCTATGTTATGTATGTGTATGTATGTCCTACGTTTATTGTGCTGACAAAAGCTTATTCTATAACCTTCCACAAACATTAGGTTAATATTTCTCCGTTCCAAATTCGAACAAGAAACAAGTTCTTTAGAACTACCAATCTCTATCTACACGCGCGCCCGCCATCTTGCAACGCCAGCCAATGAGAACGCGACCTGTCAAACAAATCCAAGATGGCGTCGCATACGTACCTATCCGATTGGATCGAGTCATTCCCTATTCAAAAGCTAAGGAGGACGGTCGCTGGGGCAGGTAGGTAGGAATAGAAAATAATAATTCTTAGTTTTTATTGTTATCAGTGTTAGAAAAGCTAGGTTTTTTACAATTATGTCATGTAGATATATTTATGAATATTGTTTTGCACTTATCGAAATAAAATATTCTGATTGTAATAAAAAAGTAAAATATGTATATGAGATATCTTATGATATTTAATATAGAAACTTCTAAATATAATACATATTAATAAATTACCTATTTTTTTAATTACTATGTTATCTAAATCCAAATGTAGGTACCTACTGATAATTTCATGTGCATTATAGCAAAACCTAACCCAGCCGCTTAATAAATTAATATTAAAGGTAGATATCACTACCCAGATATAAAACTAGAAATTTAGGTTATAACTGTGTAGTGAAATGCAGATATTTTAATAAAGTAGGTTGTAGGTACCTACTGTCTATCCAATATTGTAACCGTAATGTCTAAAAGCACTCAACACTAACTAACCCATACATACCTACCTACATAATAGGCAAGTACGTAGGTAGGTACTCGTACCTACTTCACTCTACTATGCTTTGCATATCTCGTAGCATAAAAGCAATCAATTTTCGAGATAACAAGCCTCCAATTGGAATTCAAGTGCCGAAGCATTGATAAAGTCTGTGACTTAAATGTGAGAACAGATGTTGGGGTTCAATGACCCCGAGCGTGCGCCTGCGTCTAAAGATGACGCACTATTTATAGAACATCACTTGTCAATGTTTAAATTGTAGTGGATGGGAAGGGAAATTTGTTGGTGCTTTAAAAATATTATTTGGTTAGTTATCAGTAGATATATCATCATATGTAAATATATATATATATATATATATATAATACATATGTATAAAAAAGAAACCTATCTAGGTACTATTTCGATAATAATTTAAAAAAAAATAAGTTTTTAAACATAAAATTGGTTTTTCAGTGGGTTTCTTAAGCTTTCATGGCAAAACAGAGCATCGCGATGGCTATCCCCTACAATATTTTTGGTATGGTTCTATAGGTAGTGTGTAAGAGTTGACGTGATGACCCTGAGAGCGACAAACTTACCAAAGCTTACGTGCTTCCACTAGTAGGTATTTTTATTTGTTTGTGCGCCAAATTTTATTTTTTTATGATAAAGATCAACGTCCAAATATGTCTATATACCTACCCAAGTCTGTATAAAATATTGATAAATGTATAAAGAAAGAAAGAAATATTTATTAAAACCATAAATATTACGAAACAAATAAATAATTATTATAATCATGTAACACTATGATTTCTTGTCATAATTGTTTTTACATACATTCTTATAAAAATATTTATATATATACCTATATGTATATATAAAACGTAGATAAATATATAAAAAAGGTATAGACAGATATATTAAGTATGGTTAATGTATCCCACATTTTCACCAACCAATAAATAACACATTGACGACTTTATAATGACTTTCATAGCAATTAAAACGACATTAATTTTTATAATGATCCTGTATATGTTTTATGGCCAATCAAGTGTTTATAGAGACGCATAATTTAATAAACTCATGTTAAATTGTCATATTGTTTTATTGCATTTAGATTGAGTTATATTTTCCTTGAACAATCTGCCCCTACGTTTTTTTAATTTCTGTAGATTAGTTTTACTGTATCTTATTACAGTATATAATCTGTACCTATCTTTTAAATTCGATGATTGATTTAGCCCCATTTTTATTATTATTGAGAAAATGTTCAATCGAAATTTTATTTACGTACCTACCTAACTACCTATCAACATATCTAAAATCTACATAGGTAGGTATGTAGGTGTATCTTCGTTTGTATTCTTATGTTTTTAGCCACCGTATTTAATTTTAAAAAGTGTTTTTTACGTCTCTTGTCAACCCTCGAAGACAAAAAAGCTTCTTTAGTTTTTCTTTAGTCCACATCTTTCCTTAGATAATAATTACGTACGGTTAGCAAAGAAATTTTCCTATTCCTTTGAACATTATGTTAGAAGTAATTTTGGTATTGTATAATTCTACAAAATAAATTATATAGGTGAATTCGTCAAAACGATAGTAATATAACAAAAAAAAATGTTAAAATCTTTAGATATTTATTTAATTCAAAAATTGTTTTTTTTATTTATATATCAACAGTTTTTTACAAATAACAAAAAAAATAGTTAACCATTTATGAATTACATAGAGTATTAATAGTGCCAACCGTAATTTATTTTCCAACCATATCTCAAGACATCTGAAGGGCAGACACGGTAGGTGATTTGAGAAAATTACATTATAAAAGAGTGAATCAAAAGAGGGGCTATTTCACCCTAAGAAAACTGTGCTATAAAAAGGCAATTTTTAAAAGACAATTTAAAACTTTCTAAGAAGTCTTTAAGAAAGGTGGTTGTAATAAGATATTTTATCTGAAGTTTATATGACATAGGTACCTACCTAATTATATGTGACTTTGTAGACCTGCTTACTAAAAAAAACACCTTTGTAGACCTGCTTACTAAAAAAAACAAATAAGTTTTAATCTAACTTACACTGAAACTATTGTTTGTGGGTTAAATTGTATGGACTTTGTGTCTGATAATAAAAACATATGTCTTACATAACTGGATAAGTTAAGTTTATGATCTTAATATCATAAACAAAATTCTACGTAAATTTTATGACAGTTAAGTAATTTCCTTTAACCTGTTCTCATCTATTTGTATTTTATCAAATAGTAAATCGGTTAGGTATAGATACATCATATACTATATAGAAATAGATATATACAGAGTAAATAAGTACTTAAATAAATTTCTTCCAAAACAGACCCGAAAAGTAAGTCAACGTTCCGTGTTTAACTCTATTACTTTTACTGCAAACGTTTTTCTCAAATTGGAAACTCAGACTGATCGAATCCAGCGCGAACTTGGGTTGTAAAAACTTTCTTTGTTATCCGACACTCTTCTAGTTACGCGATAGTATCGGATAAACTCACAGAGGAAAAAAAACAGAACGATATTCTTTCTAAAATGGGTTGGAAAATAAAATAAAAAGAAAAGGAAATAGCAATATATTTTGGCAAATTTTCCAAATTATTTTTGGGACTTTTTCCCTATTTGTTTGCCTCAGGTGATAGTTGTTATCATGGAAAAGGGAGATGGCATAGTTTTACACCGTTGATATTTGAGTAAAAATATACAAATTTACGCAAGTTATGACAAAGTTTTAATATACCTTTGCTTAAATTTTGCGTAGATTAGTAGGCATATATATAAAAAAAGGAAATAGAGCTATTTTTTTTTCAAAATTTACTTACTATGTATTTTATTATTTTTTACACCTGATAAAAGTGATATTCGTGCCAAGTTTTCCAACAACAATTCTCCATTCATAACAAAGCATCACTCAAAAACACATGTGTCGGTAATTCCTGAAATTATTCATAATGTCCCGTAATAGGTCTAACCGCTCGCATGAATAAGGCATTCTGGGGGCTTCGGCAGCGGAACAGAAGCGAGCTCAACGAAAACATAGACAATAGTACTCCAAGAAGGCTAACTTTATCTAGTTATTATTTACTTTATTAAGTCCAATTGCGGGCCACAAAAAAATACACAAGTCTCTCTGTTTTTAAACTTGCCGAATGAATACTGACCCGTTTAGATAGGCACTAAGCTTATTTTTACGGAACGTTTTAATAAATATGTATTTCGCTCTGTTTAAGTCACGCATTAGTAATTAATTTATCAGTATTTAGTATTTGTGACTAACATAGGATTACTGATTCGTTTTATCTTTTGTACCGAATAAAAACAAGCTATTTCCTGGACTGGCCTGTTAGCTTAGTTGGTAGTGGCTCTGCTTTCTAATCTAGAGGTCGCGGGTTCGATTCCCGCATGACACAAGTATTTATGTACTTAAAAATAATATAATTACTTGTGTTGAGTCTGGTCGTTTGTATGTATAATAAGTATGTACCTATTTACAAAAGAAAAGTATACAAGTATTATATCCGTTATCTAGTACCCACGACACAAGCGTTTGCTTAGAGTGGGGCTAGATGGCGCTGTGTGCAATGTCCCAAAATATTTATTTATTTATTTATTCCTACTGTCGTTGCTTGCTGGATAACTTTTAGCATGTGTGTATCAGAATTCATCGACACAAAAAGGTGTCTTTTTATTATAAAGTCATTGGTCGTTGCTGAGCGCCAGTAACAAAATATTCTCGGGGGAGTCCAATTAAAACGTTCCATCCGCAAAATTCCACCGGGTCGAGAACTTTCTGAATACCTCCCAGGAACCAGGGTAGGGTTGGTAGAATAAAACGTAAAATCAGAAATTGTATAAATACACAGAAAGTAATATACTTAGTACGTACTTGACAGGTAACCTTAGAAAACGTTTTCATTTATAAAAGGAAATAATTTATCTCAGTAAACGATTTAATCAATTGTATAGGAAATTAACATATATTATCATTTAATATATTTATGGATACAAGATACATTACATATTTTTGTTGAGATTATTTAAAACTCGCAGTACCTACAGACAGGAGGGAATCTGAATAGGTATACCTATAATTCAGTGACTATTTCTAACCGCAAAAATATCTCAAGTCTAACTGAAATTTCTAGTTATTTCCAAATAAATTATTGAATTTCAGCAGTTCCATGACATGAAATTTTATTAGCGGTGTCTGTGAACGTGTTAATTTTGAAACGGGTCAAAAGAATCTTTCAACAAACATACAGACAAGATATTAGGAACAAAATTAACGACTGATTCTAGCCGATGACAAAATCCTAGAACATAAATTTAATGAACTTATTGAACACTAGTGGCATTCTGTGGCAGCGTTCGCAAATAAAGTGCCCGTGATATGATTTTTTCAGTTTACATTATATTTTTTATTGAATTTATATTTTAATAAGGCAATTTTTTTTCTATATGTTTTAACTACGTATGTATTTTGTATAATACGTTTCATTTTCTCTACGATTATTAAACGATTAAACCCATTTAGCAACAAAAAGTCCAGTAAAAGTTAGTTTAATTTGTTTAAGACTCGCTATACAAGTGAACCTTTATAAAAATGGCAAAATTTTTAATTTTTCAAGCAAGTTTTAATTTTAATGTGTTGTCGGTGACTTAAGTATATAAAATCAGCACACAGACGGATAGCTCTTCTGACACACGTACTGACAAACGTACAGCTTCATAATCCTACTAAATAAACCAATTTTAATAAACACGGAACTTGCAGATAAGCCATAAAGTACAAGAGTTTACACTTGCTGTCCGTACCTCAAATTAATTGCTACGTGAATACTTAGAATATTTCCGTTGGAATAATTTCAACCGTCTTGCTTCAAGGAATGCAAACTCGACTTTCGTGTCTATATTATAGCTAGATATAAATAATCTATGGCTAGGTAATTTAAATTGTAATAGGCAGTTTTTGTTCTAGAATAAATAGACTGTGTTTTACGTGTATTACGACTTGTATTCTATTTTTTCATTTTATTAAATAAATGTTTTAGTAGAGTACATACTCAGGTTTTCATTTTATGAACCTACTCTACATCTATTTATGTTCTTGATTTTGTATCGTGTGTGTAATTTTGGTATTTTTTAGTATGATATAAGTATAAACCAGCCAAATCCATTATTTATTGATTAACTCATTCGAAAATGTAAACTACAAAATTAATTATAGCCCACACAATTTATATACCAATTTCCAACCTTTTTTTTTTTTATAAAAAAAAGTGGCAAAAAGGCAGACGATCTGCCTGATGGTAAGCAATCATCGTCGCCTATGGACACTTGCAACTCCAGAGGTGCTGCAGGACTTTGCCAGCTTAGAGAGGTGTTTGTGAATACCCTTTTTAAATCTTCCCATATTGTAGCTCCGTGGAAAGACCTCAGGGGGTAGATCGTTCCACATCTTGCAAGTTCGCGGAAGAAACGAGCGCATGAAACGGACTGTGTGGGAGCTCCAATTTTGCAAGATGTGAGGATGAGCTCTTTCACGGTGCCGAGCAGTCCGGTGATGAAAATGATTTGCCGGAATTAAATTAAAAAGCTCTTTAGACCTAACCTAACCGCAACTCTATACTTATGTTACATGTAGCTATTTAATTGAGGAAAATACAAGAAACGCATCTGCGATATGAATCTCTTAATCCCCGAGGCGTATCCCAGGACACGCGTCCAATATTTATTAATAATAACTTGAAACAATATAAGCGGTGGCTCTTAAGAGTTAAGAGTTCGCTACATAAAGCGCGCCCCGAGAACAAATGGATTACTTGTGTACGCACAGCGACATCTAGCGGGGGGCAAGCGAAGCTGGTGGGAGAACTACTATTGTATAGGCAAGGTTTGTCTGCGAAGGTTTTTCTAGATTAGAAGTCGCAAGAAAAGGTTAGTTTTGCAATTGCACGTTTAAAGTAATTAATTATTTTTATTACAAGCTAGTGCAATAAGTAGACAATGACGATTTATGAAGTAAAGGAAATCTAAGTACAAGGTGTAGTTACACTAAACATTTGTTTATTTTACTGTATTTGTTAAAAAATATGAAATTAAAGCCATCAAATCTTAGATATCACAAACAATTTTCAAGCGAAGTTCAAAGATTGTAGCTTGTAATTAGGTAAAAATTGGGGTGCAACTTGTTGCTTAAATTATTTATTTTTAAAAAAACTTAAAAGTTACTAATAAAAACCGTAAATGGGTAAGTAGGTGTTTTAAGAATAAATATTTCATATCCCAATAACGCGGCTTTACTACACTAATATAACTTAACAGTAGTAGCCCCCTCGCATGAGTTACTGTTATTACCCGGATTTCCCCGCTTCCGTACACGCATTCACTTACACCCTACTTATTGTGGGTAGTCGTAAAAATACGGAATTATTTTATTAAATTGATTGCGTTTCAAAACATGTCCCCGGAATGGCTGAGATTTTTCTTTATTTGGCTTTTATTGGAGATGAATTTTAAAATAATGCTGAGACTGGAAAGTGGTTTCTTTAAACTTCAATTGAGTGAATTACACAAATCAATAACACTAATTGATTCAATAGTTATCATATATTTCAAAAAGGAAATAACTTGTCCTGAAATAAATATTCAAACTATATGACACATGGTTAGATATATTAGTATATTTTTAATTATTATAGGCATATATCCACATAGGTATGTATTCATCTCTCAATCGTTTGAAGTCGTAACCACAAAATCTATACAAGTCATGCTGAAAAATCACTGAAATGAAAAAAATAGCCTGTTTTAATGCAGTCCTTCTCAAAGCGAGTATTGAAATAATTCAATTTATATATGTATATGTTTATTATATGTGTTTGTTTTTATATATATACGAGTATAGGTATGTCAAATTAAATTATTTAGCCACAATCATGTGTAATTTGATATTTTTAATATCACTTACACACATTTTTAATCATATCTATAAAATATGATCACAATGGCATGCATCAAGTTAAAAAAAAAAATCCAATGTCAAATCCTAAAATAAATGTATTTTATAATAGAATATTGAATTTAATAACACTAATCCATTATTATTTACAAGTGATTGTCTTTTGTACATACGAATAAAAGTACCTCAAAGATACACACAAAATATACTTAGGTATACCCACTAAAACCTACATACCTACATACAATGCACGCGGGTGTTCCCGTGCCCAGTAAGTTATGTGTCCGTCTGTCTGTAGTGACTAACGAATGAACTTTACTGCCTCGTTACTGCTAATTAGAACCACTGTCTTTGGACTTTAATTTACGGGAGTGTTTTTCAGGATTGACTCCTGATTTATTTGAGCTTCGGACTTTGTTGGTTGTGGATATTAAGTCCTGGACTTAAACTTAACGTAAGTATTTTTTATGATGCTGGATAAATCTTTAAATGAAATTTTGAATAAGTGAGGTATTATTTATTTATTATCGTTAAGCCATGTCAGAGGCCCTTAGGGTGGTTTGAAAATTCTCGACACCAGACTTGGCCACTCTCATGCGCTAAGAAGAAGAAGAATTATTTTACATATTATGTAAAGTGATTTTAACAAAGGTTTATCTGAGTTGTATAATAACGTGAGTCCATACGATTTTTTTAATTGTTTCTTAATTTCTTAGTGTTGAAGCTGCAATTTTTACCTTGTGTAAGTATGCTATGCAAAAAATAAAACAATTAACTACCAATAATAAGCAAAAGATTGTTAAATTTTTCTGCAATTTTTTGCATAAATAAGTAACAAAGGTAAGTAGTACTTTACCAATAAAGCTTTTAAAATATTAACTTAATAACATTTAAGTTAAAGTTCACACAAAACGTTAAGACTATTAAAGAGACCGCTGTAGGTAAGAACTTTATAAACTTTAAAGATTATAGCGAGTTTAAATTGTATAAGACCACACAGGCAGTGGAATGTACGGACGACGTTGTGATTTACAATTTAATAATTACACGATGGGTTAATTAAGATTGTAATGAATGTAAAAAGGTGAGCAGAGGTTTTTACATAAACTCTTTGTGCATTTTTTAATATATTTTGACGAGTTTAATTTTACCAACATTAATAAATATTTTTATCTCCTGGCTAATAATTTAATCACCATTGATACATATATACATTCTTGAAACAAAATTATTAAAAAATATGTTCTTCACAATAAAAAGAAATTCTCTATTACGCTTAACAATTTCAGACATTAGAATTAGGCATATTTTTAATTTTTCGACTTATGTACGAGTTTTATAGTTTATTGACTAAGCTATTATTACCTATTCACTCATCCAAAAAATTGAGCTTTTCAAGTGTTTAGTTTAGAATATGAAACATACCTTGCCAGCGCCATCTGTGTCGAAACGCCAGACATAGTTTGGCAGCCTTCCAAGTACCACAGAAATACGCACGCAGTAACTTTTGATTTATTTTCAAAACAAATATTAAATTTAAAATCATTTTTCACGACACAGCACTACTTTCACGCATAAAGTCTTGAGACAAACTGGCCGTTAGAGTGACTTACTAGCTTTCTCTTTTGCAAAAAACTGATTTGAATTCTCATAGAAATTGGGTCATATAGTCATTTCTTAGAAGCGCGTGCGCAGCGTTTGTTGCACTCTCTTTTGTTTAGATGAAAGGCTTAGAGTCAACAAATGTATTGTTCGATATTTAAATTAGTGCATTCAATTTGCATGATTTTGTAACATGTTTTGTGAACCCTTTTATTTTTGCCATCAACACAAAAGTAATAGACAAGGTACAATGTTTGTGAAAAATTTATTGCACAATATAAAAGCCTTCTTCCTTCTATGAATAGGCTTGCCTTTGTTAAAATATCTTTTAGCAAGATATTACCTACTTGATAAGTCCTACTTAAATGAGATCACCGGTTAGATAGAATACCTACCTACCTGACATCATGTGGAGAAGGCCTATACCCAGCTGTAATAGGCCACCAAACGCTTCCTATGATGATGATGATGAGAATGACAAAATACGTCGTGATCTTTTAAGTATCTATTGAAACAACTTGGAGTAGTATTCATTCAAATGTTCTAACTAAATACAATCGCTCTGTGAAGCCTCGTATAGCTTTTTCTGAATAGTATAATTATTGAATAAAGCGCCATCTATAGCAATACCGGTGAACTTTTTTATCATAACGTAAGCCTCTGCTTGTGCTCCGAGCTTTCAATGTAAAAGCATTTTGTACAGGACAAAATATCAAATAAGATTATACTATTAGGTATGCATGTATTTATGATAATTTTGTCGCCTAGTAAGTACTTGTCCATATTTTAAAATTTCCGCTAATTTTCGATAGTTCCTTAAGAAGAGAGTTTGAATAAACACTTAATTGAATAAACTTGTGAGTTTTACAATTCTTTTTATTTTAAAGTTTTAAGTATTTTGACTATGGTATGCACTACTCAATTTTATTTACTAAAAATACACCAAATAAATTGTGTTTAAGAAATTATGAACAGTCAGAAGTTTGTGAGAGATCATCTTCTTCATTGGATGGGATACTATTTTAGTGATCTTTAAATAAGCGCCATCTGTACTAAGTGAAGAAAACTAAAACATAGATACAGTCTTGGTCCCAGGGGTCAACAACATTTTACTGTTTTTATGGCAGATGAAAAATGTGATATTCTTTAGTTAAGGGGCTAATTTATGTCCAAAAACAAAAAGAAAAGCCAACATAACAAAACTATCTCACACTTTTCACGTTATTTATTTATAATTATTGGTTTAGAATAAAAAAAACTTTCGCAGCATATGCAAAATAGTTATATGTTATAAACATTTTGGAAAAACTTTTAGATATTCTTTGAAGTGAATAATAGATAGTATAAATTGTAAAGTTGTAAAAGTTCGTAAAACCATAACGAAATATAGTGTGTATACCTAGTATTATTTTCACCATTTTTAAAGTCGAAGAAACTTCCAGTAACATTTTGTAGGTATCAATATACTATTTTCCAGTAATGAATAGATTAAATTCAATATGCTTAGGACCTGGACGAATTCAGGCCTTTGCCTGGCAGTGGGCGATAAAAGGCTGATGATGATGATGAAGAATGCATAGATGCAAAACAATGCACAAAAATGTTGACGACAACAGAAACAGAATACCCTCCCAAACTCTAATACTACACATACACACACAACCGCATTCCTCCCGTGTGTGCTCAAGAATTTCAGCTGGCAGGCCATTGCCACGCCGTCCTTCCGACGCCATTTTTACTCGACCACCTATCTCTTTCACACACGCTACCGGAAAATATACCTGTCTCTTTCTAAAGATGGGTCTAATCGCAGCGTGACTTCTTTCCATTTGAGGGGAATGAAAAAAAATACAAAAAAAAACTTTATACAAAAGTATGGCGGAGGTTTACGTAATAGAGCGGACATTATTGGAATATTCTGATAATGGCAGACTGGGAATGTCGTTTATTTTGAGGTAAGGAGGAGCCAAGACTGGTTTGGTATCAACTGCCGTGACTTTATTCAATTGGTATTTATTTTTGGCCGGAACTTAGGTTATATGTGTGTGTCTGTGTAGGTATTGGTTGAATTAAATTAGGTCGTGAGTCAACTTTTTGTTTTTACTGAAGCACGTATCATGTGTATATTTAAAGTAAATTAAATTCTATATGTATAAGTAGTTACGTATCCCTGTAGGTATACATTTACAATAAAAAGCGTTAAGTAATTTTGCTTACCGTTTATACAACGTTTTGTGAACGTTATAAAATAGTCCCTTTATTCACACCATTTTGATGAGATCTGAAATAAAAGAAAAACAGTCTTATAAGTATAGGCAGTACATAGGTATAACATGGTATTTTCCTAAATTATCTTTACCAAAAGCTAGAAAATGTACAAGAAATATCCCTTAATGGAAGTTTTTTTTTTACGTGGGTTACGTTTGACTACAGCCTGCCTGATGTTAAGCATTGCTGCAGCCTAGGGTGTAACACGCTTACCTAGTTTTTTTTTCGTTTAGTTTAATAAAGCTTTTTGTAAAAACACTTTGCTAACCTAGTTTGCTTAGTGTGGGGCTAGATGGCGTTGTGTGCAATGTCCCGGAATATTTATTTATTTAGTATTAATGTCTATAGGGTTCCTAAATAACTGCCTATAGGTACTTTAAATTGCAAAATAAACTTGGGTGACGCCGCGGGCATTCACCAGTTCCTATATCTAATATACATAGATATAAAGAAAACTAAAACATCAGAAGTGTTACATACTTATTGCGTTCCTGCTTTCTTCTAAAGAAATATAATACCTACTCTCTCTCTAACGAGCTTCTACAGCTATAGTAGAATACCTATATGTAGGACCTATGTGACCAGCTACCTATAGGTATAGGTATATGTAGTTATGTAGGTACCTATATAGCTGTCTGGTAAATTTACGAGACGTCTGGCGGTATCAGCTGCAAGATAGGAACCTGTTTCAAAATACATAGAACCTGATACCTGCACCTGATAGCTTACCTAGACACCACATGAATAACTCTAAGTGGTTAAGTAGGTAGGTACATAGCACATAGGTAAGCTATACTGAATATTAAGTGGAGTTTAAGTAAGGATTAACAAAATTAAATTGGAGACAAGGTGTAGTTAAATGTTAGTATTTAAGTTGAAAATTACCTAATGTAAAAAATATATTTTGTGAAATAGGTAGGTAAGTAGGCATAAAAATATTTAATCCGTATTTAAACTGACACAATATTAATAAATTAAACGTATTATTTTTATTGGCGTAATTATATAATGCTTCTCGCATTAAAATATTATCGTCTTCTACTATATCAAAATAAGTCGGGTTTTCCTTCCTGACGCTCTAACTCTAGAACGCACGACCGATTTCCGCGGTTTTGCATTCGTTGGAAAGGTCTCGGGCTCCGTAAGGTTTAGATATATATAAAAAAGCCATCTGGTGGCGAAACGGAGTTCCCCGGGTTTGCTAGTTAGGTATAGTTAAGTCTAAGTATGAAAATATGTGAATCTCATATTAAAGTGTAGGTAAGTGTAAATCCTCATATTAAAATGCACACAACTTATTATGAAATGCAAGAAATCTATTTATATAAACAAAAAATAATATTATTTAGTTTATTTATTCTATTTAACTATCACTTTTATTGTGCATTAAAAACCAAAATATTCGCGTTATGGTCAACAAAGAAAGTTGTTTTTGCCTCTTACAATCTGATCACGTATAAAAATGGCTTCAACCAATACCTTAAATTCACCTCCCGTACCAGTTTTTATCACTAACCACGAGGCAAGCTTGCTTTTCTTTGTACTTAAGGACCGACATAAATGTCAAGGACTGACTTACGACCTAACTAAGGCAAGTGAAAATTGCGGCACATTAAAAATGTATTTACGTACTTATAATATGCCTACCAGTGGGACTTTAAGTGCCTTTACAGGGTAAAATAGTGACATTTTAGTCGCTGGAATATTTTTAGAATGAGTAGGCTGAAAGTTTTATGAACTGCCGTGTGTTAAATTCCTGTAAAATTAGCAGTTACTTTAAATGTCAAATGGTGGCTGAACGATTACCTATAGGTATAAAATATTTTTTAATGATTATTTTTTTCAATTTTAGGTACATGGTAAGCAATACATTGGGCCATTATTTAACATAGGTAGGTACACTAATGTACCTAAGTAATTGAGCAGGCTGCATTTTCATAGCCCTAAAATTGGTTTGAAATAAACTCTTACACAAAACTCAAAAATAGTGAAGAAAATTTATTTATACTAATGATGAAGAAATTTCACATGTAAATGGTCCGATATGAAAAATTAAGCCAAACATACTTTCAGCACTAACCGTCTTATTACAAATGACTTTGAAAAAAAAAGTCAGTTCTTGTTGTTCAAACAATCAAATTTAAACTTCGAATTGGGACGTTGATTTATCATTGGTTATATTTTGACAGTTTGATTATTATGACAGTAGACAGATACATTTTCAAACAGCAAAAACGGACTGCATATTTTCAAAGTTCTGGACTAATAGTTAAACCACCTTATGTAATAAGGCCCTATATGTTAAAAAACATATAAATATTTTATCTATTAAACCCTTATTGCTCTCAGAATCACTACTGTTCCAAGTTCACGTCCAACCGTCGACTGTAACCCGCCGATCTCTCGATTGATACCTCATAAACGGAATTTATTACATGACCGCTATAAAAGCACGACGGAATGGCTAATCATCTATTAATCGCAATTTAACGCATCAACACTGTCAAATAATACTCAAAAGAACAAGCGATAAAACGTTTATTGCAATTGCGGTGATGTGCTTACGATTTTTTGACTATAGAACTACTTAATTTGGTATATGTAACGTACTTATTGTATAATAGTGGGTGCTCGCGGCTTCGCTCGCATTAAGAAGAAAACTTGCATCCCCTATTTCACCCCTTTAGAAGTGGCATTTCCAAAAATCCTTTCTTAGCGGATGCGTACATCTTAAAATCTACCTTCATTCCAAATTTCAGCCCAATCCATCCAGAGGTTTGGGCTGTGCGTTGATATATCACTATATCAGTCAGTCAATCAGTCAGTCAGTCACCTTTGAGTTTTATATATATAGATTGCCTATGTCATTTACAGACGTCGACGTAACACAAGCTTGTTCAGGGACCTACCTAGTAGGTACCTACGTCAAGTCACAGTCACAAACGTAGGAACAACATTTGTTAGTTGTAAAAGTGCACTTAGCTTATTAGCTCAATAAACTATTTTTATTAGAATACTCTTAGAATTAGTAAAACCATATACGGAAGCAGAATAAAACCATAACAAACTCCGCGCCTAACCTGAACCTACCGCAAAACTGATTATAACCTCTGTTTATAATACAAACTTTATGTTTCTGGTGCAGCGTTTATGGGCGTTGAACTTTGCATCGGCTGATTACGGTTTTTTAATGGTTCACTGCGAATATTAGTCAATTCATTGTTGGAAGCCCATTGTTTCCTGTGCATGCTTAACGCCAACTGGCTACGGTAAATCGTTAATGCGCTCTATACCTATACAGTATGAACTATACGGTTGAAGAATGAAAGAGTTATTTGCAACCGGCCCCATTGTTTTTACATTGGAATACAAAACAATCGATTCAGATTGTGTTGAAAAGTCTAGGTTTGTTTCGAAATTATTTGTGTAAGGTTTGACGATTTTCAGTAACTATATTGAACTGAATGATTGCGACAACGCTCGGCGTAGGTTGAAAGTAGCTATAACATAGTGTCGAGGTAGGTTTGTAGGTATAGATACGTAGTTACTATGAACACCACGCCATGTATCGTTCAATACTCTCGGCTGCAACGTTGTAACAGATAAGGGGTGCGACGCGGCTATTTTATTTTGTACCTAATAGCTTCGAGTGTCTATAAGTGTTGAGCTCTTCAGTTGTTAAGAATTTTTAAATACATACTGTTGCTCAAAAATATATTTGACTAAGAAATTATACTACCCTGTCGACGACTTTTTAAACGAGAATGAATCGGGCCGCTTCTCACTTAAAATATATTTGCATACCCTATCAGAGTTATTATTCAGTGTTCACTTTCCACATCTTGTTTGTGTAACTGTGTCTTTTACAATTCGCAAGTATATGTATATGGCTTATTAAGTATAATCCACAGCCATGGCAAGAAAAATCTAAGTTAGCTATATACTGATTGCAGGATGATTTTGCCTCAGTGCAGTATTAGGTACTGTAAAACGTATAAATATAACTAAGTAGGACAGCCACCAGACTGCATCTGTTCTCTATTTCGTAACCATGAGGAAGCATCTTTGTCTGTGGATCTACAACCGCATTGTAAACCATTCCGAATCCTGCATAGCCCAATAACTCATTCGAGTTGGTACACATTCCCAGTCATAAATACCTTACAGTGTAAGATAGATAGCCGTAAGATGCTATAACGTTCCATTCAAAGGCTACTACGCATCGAGATCGCCCAAACACCGGTTGTTTGGTGATGTTGTAAATCAAATCATCAATTATCGACAATCGTTTACACTCACCACGCCGCCGTGTAAACAATTCGAACATTAAAACTCGCTACCTACATTTTACGACTATTCAATTTGGGGGAAAATCGATTTTATTCGCTCGCTTTTCAATCGCATCGCGGGTAAAGTCGCTCGAGATTACGTCGAGTGTTTACGTTTTGGATTTTAGGATATTTTTTCTCAAGTCGCGTGCGGAAGTGGTCGGCGGATGCAAGCGGGCTTCGAACGTACACGTACAGTACACTGTTCCACGTAAACAATACGCTGGGATTATGGGAACTACGAGTAAATAGCGCGCGACAAATCGAGCGTATCCAAGCGAAACTGTATGCCCGATCAATGTCACCAGCACTGAAATAGAACCCACTCATTTGCATCTCCAGTTTACTACTTACCTCCAATCAAAACGGCATTTCGCACAGATTTAAACACGACACTAATCAAAGATGTTTTAGAAGTAGCACAGGAACATAAAATCACTCTTCATTGGAAGCTACTGAGAGCAACGGAGTCATCAACCGAACTGAGGCCGGGCCGGCCTACGACAATTGTACATTCAACTAACAAAACACTAACAAATTGATATGTTTATCTACAGAGCACTATAAACTCATTCAGTGCCCACCCTTTATCGAGGGGATTCACCCTTCTGATTAAAAAAATTGCAAAATATTACATAAAAGTCCCCCAGTGATGTGCTATCTGTAACATAGATATAATTTTGGCTAACTCATAGTTCCGGGGATATGTACCGTGAATCCTCTTTGAATTTTAAATTCTTTTCATAACTCATACATTATTCAGATATGATTTGCTGGTGCCTTAAGAAGGGAAACTTTAAGTGCCTTTAATTTTTTGTCAGAAAATGTAACTTCCGACTCCGATTTGATAGATAAGATTTTCGCATGAGTAAATACAAAAAATAAAATGTAAAATGTGATCACTAAAGTCAATAATAAATGTATTATGTTAAGCTAAATTCTGTGAGAAAATAGATAAATAAATAAAAAATACTATTTGTATGTTGATAACCCGCAGATCTTATTTTCACTGTCCTACAATTTTCACCCTTTGTCCAATAATTTAGGAAGCAACCCCATCAAATGACATGGACATTAAAAAGTAAAAGCAGGCTGAAATAGGGGCGCTCTGTGTTTTAATTTGGAATCTCAAACCATGGTGGGAAAGACTTTTTTTTAATTTTCATATAGTCACTCACAATTTTTTTATGTTAGTAAAGCTTTTTCTTATTTTATTATGTTGCAAAGTAAATTTATTATATTATATATATTATTTTAATTGCTTAAATTTTTTGGTTAAAAAATTTAAGCAATTAAAATAACGGCACAGGACTTAAATTAAAAACTGTTTTTTTTTAAGTGAAAGAACTGCACTTTACGAATTCCACTTCGCCACTAAATTCCAAAATTAGTTCGACTTAAACTTAATTAAATTAGAGAATGGCTGGAAATTTAAATAATTATCAAAGTTACACGCAAACTACAGAACCGAACCTTGAACATGTCACGTTAATTTATTTGTTGTAATAAATTAAAAAGCTACAAAAATAATGTTAGAATTATTCTGGGCGTTACAACTTACGTAGAACCTGTTTTGATACTTAACTGTGAAAACGGAAAAGCAGAATTCCTTTCAAATAATTAAATAAGAAACCGTTTTGAAAAGTCATTGATTTACCAAAAAACTGCTTCAAATTTAAATTTTAATCATAGTATACCTAACTTAGTTTTCCAAGTATGTATAATTTTAAATCTGGAATATCTGTTGTATTGTTATATTAGATGTGCAGGGAAGTTTAGTTTTTTTTACTTTTATCTTGTAAAAAATAACATCTCACTACCAAACCAGCTCTATCACACCAGGTGCATTCAAAGAAAATAATACTCCTACCGATACATAAAATTCATAGATTTTAAGCCCTCACAACGAACCAGCATAGCAGCTCTTAACAGCCTCGGTTGTTAAGAGGCCTAGTGGATACCGTGTCTATATTTAAACCGTGTTTTTGTTTCCCCGGTTGCTGGAGCACTAATTCTGTATTTTACGAGCTTCGCCAGATCAGGTCCAGATGCCAGTCCACCGGAGAGTTTACATTGGATGTGGAAGTCGCACGATTTTATGTCGCTCTAATTGTGTCGAGACGAGAATATGAGATGGAAGTATTGGGGAGGAATTTAAATAGAGTGATTGTCTCTGGCTCGTAATATGCCTCTTGACAATTTCGTTTTTACCTATGTAGTTAGATATTATATAAAATAAACAAGTACAAAAAATGTGTTTATACAGCCAAAAATGGAAATTAGGTAAAGAATATAGTCGCGCCAAAATCGAGAAATACGAGTTGGTGTCAAAAAAAAAAATTTTTTTTTCGACTAAAACTAAAGAGTTATTGCTAAAAAAGTTTGTCAATATATGTCGATGCAAGTGCAATTATAAATACAAAAGTTAACAAAAACATATCTTAGTTACTGTGCTAGGAAGCTTTGCATTTCTTTCGGGGCTGAGGGTCAACCTCTGGGATGGACCACTGATGTTTCATGAACATATTATGTTGTTTTTTGTATCACCTGCACATAGTTTTTTGTAAACTTAAAGAAAAATAAAGATATTTTTTTTGTATTTGTATTTCTATTTTTAACGTTTATTTTGCCTATACAAGGGACTTTTATATACAAAGATATAAAAGTCTTAAGTCTTAAATAAAGCATTTAAATGCCTGCTCCAACATTGTCTATAGGCGATATTAATTGACAAGGTAAAAATATTTGGACGCTTTTAGATGGAACACCATTTTACGATAGCTTTTTGATGATAATTATGTAAGTGTATATTTGGAAATCGTATTAAGTGAAAGCGGTGTTTAATAATTAATTTGGGTTTAAAAAGTCAATGTGTAATTCAATAATAAGCAAAAGGAAGACCAATACGTTCTAATACCTTTAGTAAAAAATGCATTTTTAATCAGTTAAATCTAGCTATTTGTTGTATAAGCTCAACTGAAAATCTTAAACTGAAAATTATTTAAAAACAAAGTATCAACTTGAACCACCTCCACTACAATATTATGTAAAGCTACAAAAACCGTTCGCATTATCCACAATCGACACAAACAGTAAAAAAGCTCATAAGATCTTAATCACAAGTCTCATATTAAATAACAATAGAAATAATTAAGAACGACGGAAGGTTATGAAATTTGAGCGTATAATTTAGTACATCGTGAACTAGGCTCGACTCGACCAATCATAATGCATGAACTACCTATCTGTTGTAAATCTCAACTTTTTATGTACCCATTAAAGCGGTTTTATTAGTTATTAACACGTGTTAAAGCGGTTATAGACTACTAACATTTGTAGAAAACTTCGGCTGTAAACGTTCGTGTGATACTTTCAAAGGTATCATACTTGTATATCGTAAATGCTCGTAGTAAATGTAGATTGTGTTAAGTGCACTCCTTATAATCGGCTTAGGCAATGGTTTGAGACAAATTCATGTGATCATTATTATACTTTAAAATTTACTTAGCTATAGACCAACGAGCAGGTACAACTAGTGTATCTATAGGTGCTATTAACTTTGGCTCTATATACTTTCAATCAAAGCAAACTAAACGACATGAGTAGATCAACAGTCACATGAGTGGGTACAGTAATATTTATAAGACCATTTAAATTGATTGTAGCTATTTAGACTATATAATCTATTTGAATATGATGTAAACTAACTATTAGAGAAAAGGTAGGTAGTTACTTAATGCCGGCTTGCGATTTATTTGGCTAATCTTAGCGCTATGGATTTCTTAGATTTGTATCATATTATTACACTTACAATATGTATTATTGATAAATTTGAACACCCGTAAAAATAATTCAAATATCGAAAACTAATAGGTGTGAAATGAAAGGTATCAAATTAACATTAATAAAACGACGTAAATCAATTATAACATTTCAAACACTCATCGACTTAAATCGTAATAAAATGTACAAACGACAGTGAATATATTTACTGCCTTCAAGTTGTAAAACTATATTACACGCCATAATGATGTGTGTTATTGGCATTTATTTCAACCATTCTACCATCAATGACCGCTTATTCAAACTTTATGTTTATTGTTTAATGGTAACAAATTAGCTAATAAATAAATTGCCCCATTCATCGTAGATTCATTCATACTACTGTTCCAAAACGGAAAACTAGACGATTCATTTAAATAACTATTCATACAACTCATCTTTATGTAGCTTGTATATAAAATATATATTCCAGTAAGCCGTCATAATAATTTCAAGTAGGTACCAAGAATCGCAAATTTCCCCAGAGAAAGGTATAAAGCAGGCACTGGTCAAATATAACCTGATTCAAGTGCGGTCTTCCCACGGTTTTAAAACTGCGAACCAGCAAGAAGCAGGGCATTTAACACATTATATACTGGCCATTACCTATCTACATAAAACGAGCGAGGCTTGCAACAAAACTGCGGGCAACATTGTTGTCCGAGGCACATGCGCCAGACCGTATAAATATGCGCTTGATTTATTTATTGCTCGCACAAAATGTCAACAATGAAACATTTTTAAAAGTGAAACGAAAAGGATTCACAAGAAAGGGTGGTCGATTGTTACAACACCCTTATGCAAATGAGTACGCTGAAACCGAAAGTGCACAAAAGCTAGCCATTGCGTAACCTTTACATAAATTATCGATACGCATTAGGCAAATTAGAAGCGCCTTCGACTTTTTCAAAAACCAGACAAAACCAGTTCGGAAATGTACAAAAAATGAAATTATCGCCCGCATTGTCTCCGCTACGCGGTCGTTACAAGAGAACTTGTTCATGAAAGGGTACGATTTGCATAACACTGCAGTTCGCTTCAATATTTTTCCATTTTGTGGTAAAACACACTTTCGTTTTCTGAGCCTTTCGTTTTTAAGTGCCAACATCGAATTTGACTTTCGTACGAAACGGGTCAGTGCGTGAGTTTCGACAATTCCCTTGAAGTTATTTCAGTGCGGCAGCGAGCGAGCGAGCGTGAAAAAGTTTCATAAAGAGCGGTCGTGTCGTACATATCTCGATAAGTACGTTACCAGTTGTTGTGATTTATATTCAGGTGTGTGCATGTCTCCGGATAGTTAAGTTTTTACTGTCACGATAGAGGTTCAGCGGAGTGTAGTCGGATTTATCGGTAAGGCCAAAGCGACGACAGGCGATGTTTGGTATCAGTACACGTATCTACCCACAACCTCTCTCATATATGTAAGTGTCACGTTTAATGCCCTATTTATGGCTTTTTGGTAACGTCGACTGTTGAGAGTAGAGGCTTTCAACACTCGTGAGATAGTTTCAACATTTTTAGTCTCATCTACATTAAAGTAAAGTAGATAAGCTGGGTTGTATTTTATTTTTAATCTGTCGTTTTATGTAAATGGGAAATCATGGAAGCTAATGAATATTATTAAGTCAGATTGTTGAATTTATTTAATAATCTGATGTGATGGTCAGATTATTTAAATTAAATAGTACCCATACTAATTTTTTTAGTCCTACTTTTAAATAAATAATATCATATAACTAGAAAATATTTATATATATTACACAACAGAAATATGTTGTCCGACGAACGATCAAACGATCATCTCATTTAATTCTAACTTCTAAAATAATTCAATTGTATAATACCTAAACAAAAAACCACACACACAGGCATCACAGACATTTCTATTTTAGAAAAAGCCACACTGACTCAATTCACACTGGTAGCTCATCTCAAACCGCATCCACACATCAAGGCGACATTCATCAGGAAACTGACATAAAATAGAATTACCCTGGATCTAAGGCCTGCGTCCACGATCAGTGGGAATCAACATAAATCAATCTCACTCTAATTGCAATATTATTGTATCTATAGCATGTTATACAAGGTGCTCACTAAATTTAAAATCCCGGTACTTAGTAAAGCTAAAATAAAAAACTAACAAAATGAAAAAAAACAGGTTTTCAGAGATACACAATCATAAATCTCCCGTCGCTATGGTTATACCATTACTTTTTTGTATCTCTTCATTTGCCGTTATAGGTAACTAGCTATGCCAGCGACTTCGTCCGCGTGGATTATTTGGTAACGGAAGCCCTCAAAGATGAATAATTTTCCCTATTTTTTCCACATTTTTCATGGTTTTTTCGCTCCTATTAGTTGGAACGTGATGATGTATAGTCTAAAGCCTGCCTCGATAAATGGTCAACACAACACAAAAAGAATTTTTCAATTCGCACCAGTAGTTCCTGAGATTAGCGCGTTCAAACAAACAAACAAACTCTTCAGCTTTATAATATTAGTATAGATTAGTAAATACCTACATAAATTCACGTAATACGCTATAAATTATATTATACAGATGACAGGTTATTTCAATATTTTGAGCTATACAACATATTAATTATATTTATGAGTAAAATTAGAGAAAACAAGAAACCATTCACATCTGCAAATCATTTACGTGAGATAACTTTCTAGTAATAAATTGTTAGTAATTACAAAGATTACTTAAGTCTCAATCAGGAAATAAGGCTCAAGTACAACCTACTGATTTCCGTATTATTGCTAGGTATTGAATTTTTTTTAATAAGTTACTTCTAAATGTTTGCTGGATAACCAGCAAAATATCAAGTAGATACATGTTTTTTCCCGTATAGTTAGCCTTATGTACCTACATATCTAACGTGCTATGGGTAGGTACATAATATATGCAGTATCAGTAGGCATAACTCTAAACATATTAAATTCAAGTCGAGAGTAAACTGGTTTCTTCTAGGCAAGCGCGCTAGATCGTAGATTAGAACGTTGCTTAACATCAGGCAAGTTGTAGTCAAGCGTGAGCCTATGTAATGTAAAAAAAAATGACAATTCTGTTTATTCTAAGCAACAAATTTCTAAATGCATAAAATTAGATAAAATTCAATAAGTAATGTGTTTTGATAAGGAAAACTTGCCTATATGTACTTTTTTCTGCTTTGACAATATCTGAAAAACCACCCTGTATCACCTACTATGCTATATAACTTATAGTAAAAGCCATAAATCAAAAATTTCGTTTGTGCGGGTACACGCATTTTTATAGGCCAGTTCTTTATGTCGTAAATCCAAAGTGAAACTTTCGGGGTTAATGACGCGACTTTAATTTATAAGATGGAATTTTCGAGGTTTCGCTCTATTGTGGAAAATTGATGGTTTTTATTAGACCGAATGAAATCATTCATACCCAATTACTTTAATTCGTAGTTAGGATTTGTTTTTTTTTCTTCTTTGTGTGTTCTCTCGCAATTCTCTCTTAATCACAATAAAATGCAAGCGTATAATAAATTAATTGATAGTAACTCATAATATTTTTTTTAATACCTATAAAACATTAGGTAAAGTATATATGAGGATGAATAAGGTACTTATAGCAATCATTTGGTTTAAATCAAGAACCAATGAGATAGTTCTTCATCTAAAAGTAGGTATTAGGTACTTGCTTTTTACCTCTTAATTCAAAGCTGACAGTGTATTTTTTTGAGACTACCATTGGCATTTTGCCAATCGATAATAGTCATAAAAAACAATACATAGTAAAAAAAACGCAAAATCTACTTACACAAAGAAAATATTGCAACATATCCATGTTTCGACACACACAACGTTACTTCTTGTTCTACAGAAATGCGTTTCCAAAGCGCTTTGATAAAGACAGATTTAATTTAACGGTTGATTACATTTTGTTAATGGACATTATTGTGTTGTAACACGTATTTCTATTGCTATCAAGCCAATTACTCTGTTTAATTACTGTAACCATTCTGATAGCGCGCGAGCGCTGCCTTCGGTTCCAGAGAAAATTAATCATAAATTGGTTTTTACATTGCTTAAGTTGTTAGGTATGTTTTTTCTTTGATAACAAAAAAATATTCCACATATATATGAATATTGATTAAAAAATATCTGATAACTGCTTTCCTTTTATATTTTATTTCTTTTTTTCTTTATTAATAAATTTGACAATGACTTGTAAGACAAGACAGTCAACGAGGAAAATAAACTCAAGTCAGAGCTGTAAGGACATTTGATCGTTTATCGCCTTTTATCGCCAATCGATATAGTAGGTTATATAAAACTTCTAAGGCTTTATAATATTTGATAGATATTATTTTTCCACAAAACCCTAGTAAACATATACAAAGGTACTTACTATTAACTACCTAATTAAATTAGTTTTTAACAAAATGAAAGTTTCATTTATACAAATAAATAATAGTTGTTGAATAATAAAAAACTACCTAATTGTTTTGAAAATTTGTTCTTATGTTTATAGTAAAAAAATCTTAGCATGAACATAATATAAAATTGTGTAAACTTGCACAATATATTTTTTCTTTTCTTCGGCTGAGACGTTTGAATGCTTTTACATTTAGTTAGAATAAATCCAGGCCTATTCAATGCTTTTCGGTATATTTAATTCTATCTATTTAGTCCCGCTCTCCAATATTGATTTAGCCAAGCTATCATTCTACAGATCCTGTATATAGATATATATCTGTGAACTCTATATATTGCTCACCAACAAGCCCTTCGCGCTGAGTTAATCTAATTTAATTGGCTCAAGCCGAGAGGGCAATAAATGCTTATTGACTGTACCTATAAACGTGCAATTGATCAACTTATCTATATCTGTTTATATATTTATTAATATAGGTTCTATGTGTACCTACGTAATAAATGTGTATGAATATTTACTTAGTATGTGATCAAGGTTTTTGTGGATATCTGTGCTTTAATGACTTTGTATGTTTGCCTATCTGAATTCCAAGACATGCTACAATTTGAAAAAAAATGCACAGTGCATTGTCTACCAACGTTATATTTCTAGACACTAGGTTATTATAAAATCAGAAACAATTTTTCAGTTACTTGAATTATATAATTTTCCCGGAAATAAATAATACTTATATATCTATTCATCTATTCTGTACCTACACGTCGTCCTTTAAATTACTTGATCTCTTCCTGCATCACAATTACCTGTAAAATTATACATGTAGATAAATGCAGACATGTGTATTACGACCTTAAATTATAGTAATTTTGTATGCTATTACCGCGTTGCAAATAAAGGAATTGTGTTACGTACTCCTAATAGCAGGTAGCTTTTAGGATGATTATAGTGTTCATTTTAATAGAGATTTTCTAAGAATATTACACAGCAGATTTTGAAAATGAATGCTAAATTGCTAAATATCGCTCTTAAAATTATAATATGACATATCATTTTAAGATTTTTATATACAAATGCAAACTAAGCTTTCTCAAAAAGCATAAAACTATGTATATATTTCAAGAACACAAATATTAAACTTTATTAGCTTGGTTTTATATTCCACGACAATGCAGTCAGGATCCACCGTTACCTCTTAGGAATTGCCAGAGCTAGACTATAAATAAGTCTGGCATTTTGAGGACCTTGCCTAGAATTTTACGTGCATTGGCGAATACTTAGGCACAATGCGACGCTGAAACTTCCACAACTCTGAAACAGCATAAGATTGACTTACCATTCTTAGAAAACATCACCTTATTTACTCTCGAATAGAGTTGGCTTTAGTTTGATAGGAATTGAAGTGGTGTTGGTGCAATGCCGACTCACGACTCGAAAACAGATTTATGATTGCATTCGAGAACGGGTGCGCGATAAAAAATTCGCCATTTCAAGAAGTTTCTAGAGATAGGTATCGATAGAAAATGGTGTAGAAACTCGTATTTTTAATAATTTATGTACACTCGTTTTAATGTACCGTGATTTAAGACCCCTTTTATACAACTTTATTTTCAGAAAATACTGGTTGTTATTTATATCGCAATTTTAAAATTAACTAAAGCTAGTAAAGAACTGAAACGTCGTGAGAAATAAAGAAAATTCATCTATCATCTACGGGAGGAATGAATTAAATATCTAGTCAAGACATTTGCCGATAGAATAAACTAAGAATCACTAACCGCTAGATTAAATAAAAGTTTTTTATTATAAATCGTTTCCATTCAAATACTCTAGTAGGTACTTCTACCTACCTTGGACCAAAGTGTTTCACTTAGGCGGTTGTAACTCTAGGTAGATGATCTAGTAGTACAATTTCCACTGTGCATTCATTATAATATCCGTTATCTAGTACCCACGACACAAGCGTTTGCTTAGTGTGGGTCTAGATGGCAATGTATGCAATGCCCTTGAATATATATTTATTTATTACAAAAAAAAATATAGGCATTTAAATGTTATATACGTTCCTTCCAGTAATGACTGGAAGGAACGTACATAAATAGTTAGTACGTATGTAGGTACTAGTAGTAAGGTAGATAAATACATATACCTATATATGTAGAAACACAAACTTATCAGCATAAATACGCGTGGGCCACGAAAGAATGAGGCTCACGATTTTTAGTCGTGGTGATACAATACCAATTAAATATCACGAATACTCTATCACGATATTTTTATGTCTCTATTGCTAGGACAGACCTTGTTCATAATTTATTAGCTAACTGATTACTTGTTGCGGAAAATGCAGCTGGAAATACCTAGTAATTAATATAAATACTGATTGCAAGAAATTGTACATTTACAAACAATGAAGATTTCTGTAAATGTTAAACCATTCTTTTGAAATCAGTATTATCAGATTTAATAATAAGAATAAACAATGAAAGACATATATTGAGACACGTAACGACACGAAAAACAGAACACAATACAATAGAACGATAGAAATACATAGAGATACACTTTTAGTGTCACAATCCGGCCCCAACTCAGCATGTGCTGAATGCAAGCATCCAAATAGATTGATAGATTTACTTTGATTACATTTATTCCATCAATCAATAGTAAAATTACCCGGTTTGGCGTTATAAAATTCACAATTTAAAATTGACAAAATTTAATTTCTAGGTTTCCTTTTTTGTGGCCATTCCTTCCAATTAATTTTGCTCGGAACTTGTAAAGTTTGCAATTGTAAACAGGCAAAAATAAAAATCTAGCTCAATTCAGTTCAAAATTCCCGCTCAATTTGTCTTGAGCCCTGGTATTTCACATGTTGTTTAGCCATTGCTATAAATAAGCGTAGATGAAAGGCCACCAGCGGCGAGGTCGACCGAGGGTGAACTAAAGCAATATTGTTTTGAGATTAGTCACTGGCAGCACAAAGAAGTGAGCCACACTCCTACGTAAACTACCTACGTATGTACCTAAATATATATTATACTTATTGTATGTTGGTGGGTTTATTGTGTGGGTAGAAATTGTATGACTGATTGTGCACAGACTGCTTAAAGGCTTTTCTTGAATAATAGCTCAAATACCCGTATAAACAATGTCCTAGCGCCTGGGTATCTTTTAAGAATTTGCGCCCAAAAAACCATTAGGTACCTATAGCAGTGTATCAAACAACGCTTACCTACTAGCTACTAAAAATTTGTATCACGCGCCTTTTTACAAATTTCGATATTAATAAAAATGATTTTATCTTAAAAAATGTTTGCACGCCGAACGGCCTGATTGTTGTGAACTTACCAACAATAAGCGAATAAATTAAATGAAATTGAATACCCTGCACTCCGGTTATACCTACTGGTAAAGCCACCACTTATATTATGATTTTCTCTTCTCCATAGCCTGTGGATCTACACAATCCCTTTTGTTTAATAAAATCTTTCTAAGTTGTAAGAATTACTAGCCAATAAGTCAGCACAGGCAGAATTAATGTAAAACTAAATACAAGCCATAGCCATATATATATTATATAGTCAGGGTTAAAGATATAAATCTTAAGTTAACCATGTATACTGTAGGAGCATAAATTACTATTTTACCTAGGTATAGTTATACCTAGCAATGTATCTTGCCCGTAGGTAGTCATAGTCATGATAGTTAACTGAACACAATGCGTGCTTTGGTATAAATCTGTCCTTTGTTAATACAAAAGGGTCCATTTGCTTCAATGATATCTCTTTTGTTCGACAAGTAGATATATGTACATGTTATATATAAATTTGTAGCTACGACAACTTGATAGTTATATAGAATAAACGTTACAGTAAGTCTATATATGAAAAAGTGTAGGTTATGTTGTAGTAGGTACCTACCTACTAAATAAAATAAATACGAATACATGAAGTCTTATCTAGGTAATCAAATTAAAGTATAACCAGGGTCCTTTACTTCCGTGATTTCAAAATGATTAAAGTAATTGATGGCAAGAAGTAAATACCTAGGTCCTATAATGTAAACGTTTAATAAATAGCATCGGACCAAATATTAATAATAATAAGTACATACATAGCATAGGCATGCTTAAAGCGGCATGCAGTTCGTAAAAACCATGAATGAAATTAATAAAAACATAAAGGAACGCTCGCCATAAAAAATAATTTGCATATCTATAAAATAATTTAAAAGGTTGTAAAAATTACTCACTAGTAATCCATAAATCTCCTAATTCTTCTGGCACAATAAATAAGTCATAATTTTATATGAAGTTATAAACATAACATGCGGCACTTAAATCAATGTCCGAAACCGATAAGTAGGCGACCGTTTCGCACGTCCGACTGATTTCCCATGGAAATTGTGTTTTACGCTTATCGTTGTACTACAATAATTCGAATTTCGAATAATTTGAATTGAGAACGGGTTCGGCGGCCATGTTGTCGACGCGTGCGTGTGCGCCGACACCGCTGCGAATTTACAGGCGGGGAGCGAGCGTCCGCCGCGCGCTGTTTAAAAATAAAATAAACTTAAAACAACGTCATATTGTGCACGTGTGTGCGAGAGCCGGTATTTATTTATAGGCTAGTAGCTATGTAAATATGAACGAGTCCGGTTCACTGTTTCTTGTGGTTTGCGAAACGTCTTAATTCAAACGTGGCGCGGCGACAATAACTAGCTTAGCGAACTTCACGTCAAAATCACTCTGAAAACCATAAAACATTTGTATACCTAGTAGATTTCTTTTACCAAAAACCCTTACACCCTGAAACATGTAATATATAGCAAAACAAGACTTAAACTTGCTATAAATAAATAATCGGAAACAGTAATATAAATAATAATAATATACCTACTTATAACTTGACATGACGCAAGGCTAACATTTTTTTTATTTTTAAAATCAATTGCAACTTGTAATAAATCTGTTCAGAAACTTTTAGAAACTTAATATACCATCAGAAAATTAAAGGCAATAATGTCTAAAATATAACGTAAACTCATATGCTCATGAAATAGAGCACAAACTTTCTCCCCAGAGAGAGTTAGATATGATAGACTAGTGTACCACTTAACCGTGCGCAAGCGCAAGTTATGCCTCCAACAGTAGTGTCGATTTTATGTATGTGAAAGCATTCAAACACATTTACGTGTTATCTGCTGAAAGCATTAAGCTTAGCTGAGATTTTCATTACTAACACCCGGTTATGAGTCGTATAAATTTAAATTAAATCGGCTGTTTAGTTCCGGATCGGTTTAACGTATTAGTGTGGTAAATGTTAAAATAATTATGTTGACGTTAATAATGGTGGTTAATCCAATTGATATATTTCTTTATAAATAAAAAGAGCACCTAAAAATATTTTTGAATTAAGTACCTAAATAATAAATAATTTGATCAACAGATTTAGAGACGATAAAACAAACAAATCAGTGATGAAATGAAATCCACACTAAGCCTACAATATGTAATTAGTATAGGTAACTTAACAGGATAACATAAGTTTTGGTAGATTTTTCACAGTATCAACTTAAATTTTCGGCCAGATAAAGTTAAGAAAAATTAGTTACCTATTCACGTTACAAAAGCATTGTAAGTTGAATTATTGCTTGCTTTTAATTCATTCCACAAAGCAATATGTATGTAAATTCTAAGGTAATTAGAAACTCAATTATGTAGATGTGGTTGATTAACGCAGTAAATTACTGGTAATTCTGGTTTCGATTAGACCTATACCAAATAGGTACCTACCCATTTAAGTAATAGTTTTTTTAAAGCCAGCCAATGTTAAATAACCACTGAATTAATTTTATTGTAATCACTTAGAAGTAAAAAAATCCACTTTTAATATTTTTTTTCGCACTGATATATTTTTTTTATGTTTGTTATTCAAGTCGGGATGTATTATTTATTAAATAGAATTTTCCGCTAGGAAATTAATTTAACGTAGGACTAGAAAAGTGTATCAGTTTAGAAATTCCTATGCCACACATATTAGTTTGACAACTTTTTTAACGATTTCATAAGTTTTATCATGGTGTGTTTTTTCTAAAGTCAGACATTGTAAACCTGCTGATGGATTTCATTCATTACTATTTACTTATGCCACTGTTTGATGTTTGGTAAATAGTATGTGGAGTATTAAACTAAGTACATACTTGACACAAAACTTACATCTTATTCGGGTATGTAATTAAAGAGGTATATACCTAATAGAGTTGCCGGTTTCTTAAGTAGGGACAGTAATGAAACTGAGTAATGTTATAAGTTTGTTTTTTTTTATTTTTATTTTACTTGTGATAGGTTTACGTTTGAAGTTTAATTAATTAATTTTAATTAATTTTTTTTTTTTAATTTATAAGTTTGTTAGTAATTGAGAATTTGTAGGTTGTTTTTCTCCATTTCGTTCCCTATTTTTGTCATACACCGTAAATTTTCTTGAATATTTTGCCTGTTTAAAACCAAATGATAAGTAGAAGAAGAATATATTTAAAAAACTTTTTATATATTTTCATGCTTTTCCCACGGTTTTATAATAAACTAGCTGCTCTGCCCGGCTTCGCTCGGTCACGCGTTATATACTTAAAACCCGTCTTCTTAAAACACTATCTGTTAAAAAACCACAACAACCCCGTTGCGTAGTTTTGGAGATCGAAGAATGTAAGGGCCGCCCGTACACCGCCTGCTGCATATTTAAGTAAGTATTAAAATTTTAATTTAATTATTATTTCATTTCTCGCCGTAAAAACCATCCTTGAACTTCAATAGATATTAAAAATAAAGAATTAGTCAAATCGGTCCAGGCGTTGTTGAGTTATGCGCTTACCAACACATTTTGCGATTCATTTTTATATATAAGAATAAATCAGATGAAATTTCTTTTAAGAGCGATTACGAGTATATTAGATATTTAACACAAATTGATTAGTAGGTACTCAACACATAATGAAAAAAATAATACAACATCCTGATAAATAATCAAAGCAAAATTGCCTTTAAGAGCAACCACAAGATTTACTTGAATACCCGTCTTATAAAAGCGAGCTGGTTTAATCCAAGCGAGATATTGCAAGACGGTATTTGAAGCGAGCGCGGGCGGCGGTCGATGACCCCTCTCCCCACGGGATGGGAGCAGGGTTGCCGGGCTGAAACATGTGGAGGAATTTCCTTACAGAGGGAAATCAAAGTTGTTAAAAGTTGTTGGCAAAATGGTAGGCACGGAATGTCTTGAATAGGTATGTTTTTCGACATAACTGAGTAAAATGATAATATGTTAATAAAGTTACACTATTACTAAAAATTACCTGACAATTTATGAGAGATAACATTATTATGTTAAAAAAATAAACAATATACACAAGAAAATTTGGACATAAGGAGAGTTTCGTAGCAAAATTCGTAGAGGGTCTACGAAATCATCAAAATTATACCACTTTTTTGTACACTTTATTGCAAATATTAAATCTTTTATCGATTTACTAATTCAATCATTGAATCTATACATTGTCATAATTAAAAATAGAAAATTTAAAAATGCTTTTCTTTCGGTAAAATAAACTTTTAGCAAAGAACAGCAACCCTGCAAGAATATCCTTTGCGTCCGCTTTTTAATTTAACCTCTCATCTGACGTAGTCCTGAATACACATACCCTTAAATGTACAGTTACACTACATACAAACGTACATGCACACTATTTGTATACCTCTTAACTTAATGTTCGGACATGCAAGTGCATAAATAATACTTTATGACTTTGAATAAAAAAAGCCGAACCGTTACGAAATGTCAGAATAACGATTACATTGACTATATTAATTGTACGCGATGAAAGATTTATGCATTAATTTATGTGTTTTCAGTGTTAAAATATAAGAACTTACGTTGGACACGAAAAGGAGAGAACTTAATTAGTAATTAATTACAATACCTAAGAGTAGCAAAAAATTGGTAGTCGCTCGGTGTGCTGTTTTGTTGTGTGTTTTTATATCTTGCACATGGCGTAGAATGTAAAATTTCTTCCCATTTCCTTACAGATACTTTAAAAAGTTAAAGTTTGTCTGATTGTAATGAGTATTGAAATAAATAACGGGCTTTTATTATTTTCTTGTAAAATAAATTGTGTAATAAAATCGATCAAATAAATACCAGTAAGTATTCTTATCTTCCAATAATTTTTGGAGTCGGTCGTAAAACAGCCTACATGGTGATTTCCGTAACTTTGATCATAATTCCACTTCAACCAATAAATTGGGTCATACTCGTTAAATTACTCATCAGTGTTATTTTTTTATGTGGAAAGAAAAATATTTTTTTTTTTAGTTTTTTAGTCACAATGCAAGATTCTAATAAACCTACTTAGGTAGGTACATAAACATTATTTAGAATTTGAAAAAGTCTGAGATCTATCTTTTTCTGTCTTATAGGTACACATGTCTTTGATAAATAACACAAATAAATAGTTTATGTAACAATACAGCACCTTCTGAAATAGGTACTTCTAACCACTGCGAAAGATAAACATTTCTATTCATTATTTTATTTGCCACCGAATATATCATCTGCACCTGTATTTTGATTAAAATCTCTCCAACTCCCAATAAATCCACTTTTTCACCGTCAACAAAAACAATTTACTACAAAAAAGAAATAAACGACTTAATACCAAAAACAAGTTCCCGAAAATCCGCTATAACAATATTTCAGTTCAAATTTTATAGTCTGATCCCATTCTTTAAAACAGTTTTGTTGAAATAACTTTAGAGATTTTTGTTGGAAGATTTTTATCTCTTTTGTGCTGTTCCCCTATCTTATTTCAGCTTCGTATATAGATAGAGCAGGGGAGAGAGAATCCAACCCCCGGTGCTCTGAACAATAAATATGTCAGTGGAATTATAAGAAGAAGACGGCCTGTCGCAAAGCACAAGCAACTTTCTTCGACTGGTTTCAAATTCAATGTTATTTTTGTAAGAAGACATACTAAGATTTAATGATTTCATGATTTTGCTAGAATTGTATGAGAATTATAACGATTAATCAGACATTGAAATCTTTCAAATTGAAAAGTGTTAAGATTCACATTATCTACTTATTTTAGATAGGTGCTCCAGGAAAAAACATCTAACTGAAAATGATTTTATATTATAAAGTATGACTTATAGTTATTAATTTGGGTTTGTTTTTAAATAATAAATTTAAAATTATCTTTGCTGTTCAGTCTTAAAATTATATTACCTATACTTATTTCATTAACAATAATAATACATACAAATAAAGTAAGAACAACTAAACATACTACTTCGAACTACAGCAAAAAAGGGAGGCACTTAGAAAATCTTTAGAAAATTATAATTTGTACGGTAAATATAATTCCACAATTAAAAATACAATAAAAACAAACATCTTACAATACATTTACAAGTAATATGTCGGTTCATTTTTGCGTCAGCCCGAGTCTCGGGTCCTCGGTTCCTAAGTAAATTATTACTGAGCAAGTTTCTGATGAGTCTGCCAGAGACTAATAACCTTTTACTTTTTATAGCTTCGTTGGATTAAGTCAAATATTTTGTTTTGTTTTTCTGACGGTTCTCGAGGTGAGCTTGAAATATATTTGTGATTAAATCTTATTTATTTGATGTTTTTATCAAAATGGCTGGGTGTGGGACTTAATTAAAATACCACAGCAATTTTGTTTAAAGTGATGTGATATTTTCCTACCATTTTTTTTTTATTTTACTAGAGGTAATTTTCTCCGAGAAGATATTATTTTCCCACATAAACCGAGCTCCAACTTAGCCTATTTCAATACTCATACCTACCATTAAAGTCTCTTGGGAAAACACTTACCACACAATGTATCTCTTTGCCGAACAAACATGCCATTTTCAGCAAAAAACAAACTAAACAGAAAAGGGAAAAATAAGAAAAAGCGCGCGCTGGTGAAAAACATCGCCGCCATAAAAAGAAAGAGCAACGTTGCGCTGCGGGCTGCTCGCTCAGCGATTGGGCGATGGGTGTTCCCCTCCCTTCCCCCCACCGTAACTCACCGTTCACTTGTTTTTACGGCCATTTTGTGTCGCTCGCTCGGCAGGCCGCGCTAATCCACCACTGGGTGTGTATGTGTGCGTGACCTGGGCGCTGTGTGTGTGGTGTCGCAAGGTTGGCGCGCACTGCGGATAGTACGCTACGATGACTCTGGGATTTGGGAAATTTGGGAATGTCTGTGGAGGTTTCTTGAGAGAGGTTTTATTCAGTAGTTTTTTAATGTTAAGAGAAAATTAGTTTAGGTAGTCTCTCGTTTTATTTTTATTTTGTTATCAGCATGAATGGCATAAAGGAATAGGTTGACATTTCTTATAATAAATATATGGCACGCTTTGTTGATTAATATGAGTATTCAGCGATCCAAAAATGTTTTATAATCTCCTAGGCAAAATCTATACATCCATCGGAACCTAACATCTTCCTATAGTTGGGAAGACCCATCGCAAACACCACCCTATCCAAAATAATGTAGTATAATCGTGCTGTATCCGTCCCTCCGCCGTCATTAAACCCCTGGGTGTAAACCCTAATGAGGCTTCATAGATGCATGAGGGCGTAACTACCGCTAGCACAGCACTATTTTAACTAGTATACTTACTTACTTAGGTATATATCTACCAGCTATGTAGATGGAACACATAGGTATATATTTGTCCCTTAAAGAGACAAATTTTTGAGTAGGTAATAATGTTTTTTAAAAATACTATAAAATGTCTTCAATGTTGTATGTTTTCCTACCTGATTTTTTTTCAAACTAAAACCCTGGGTTATAATTCAATTCAAAATTTCATTTAACGTATTAATAACACGTTACATTACTGACATTATTATGATTTTTGCAGCACGGACAATTTGACACAAAACTATTATCACCACCAACACAACAAAAAAATAACTAACTTTCCTTACGACCGCACTCTTTGACTTTCTTTCCACAGATTTACAACATTGCTTTTACAAGCCTTTGAAATATTCTAATTGTACAACCCATATTGCCTGATTAGCATATTAGACAAAGAATGAGTATAAATTTGTTTACAAATGCTTTTACCGATTTATGCGCAAACAAATAATAAACGCTCAAAGCAAAGAGTTGAGCGAACAATACCTAATTACCATTTTATTTATGGGCCCTAATTGAGCTCGTAATATCAATTATTTGAGCAATAATTGTAACGACAAAGTGACGGGCTGATTATGGAAATAAGATTTTATGGTTTTAACAACTGATCGAGGAGAGTAAAAGGTTTGGTTCTGGCAAAAAAAAGGTAAAAGTTTTCTTTACTTACAGAAATTTGAGATTGTAAAGGTCTAAATATCAAAGTGGAGATATGCCATAGTAATTTTTGTATTGCTAAAAATTAGTATAATATCTTCTCTTGTTTTCAAAACTATAAATAAAATAAATAAATATTCCGGGACATTGCACACAGCGCCATCTAGCCCCACACTAAGCAAACGCTTGTGTCATGGGTACTAGATAACGGATATAATTATTATATACCATTCTTTTGTAAATACATACTTATAATACATACAAACGACCAGACTCAACACAAGTAATTATAAATTTTTAAAATGCATAAATAGTTGGGCCACGCGGGAACCGAACCCGCCACCTCTAGATTAGAAGGCAGAGCCACTACCAACTAAGCTAACAGGCCAGTCAAAAAGAGAAAACTAAATACATATATATATCTTTCAAAAAGTTATTGCAAGAATTTTTATTACGTGGTCTACATATTCGTTTACAAAAGAACTAATGAGTATTTCAACCAAAACAAAAGATTTACTTAACTTCCCGTGTGCTATTTTCACACTTCACAAACCCTAGATGATAATCTAAATAGAAAAGAAACACTTAACTTGTCGTTAACTGAAGAAGTCAATCGTTAACCCTTACTCATCGCGGTTTAGAACTTCGAGCTTAATTTTTTTAAGTTAAAACATAAGTCTTTCACTTGCTTAGCATTTGAATAACTAGTTTGATCTAGAATGCTCTCAAACATATTTAGAAATTCACGAAAATTTTAAATCAAACTGTAGGTACTAATCACTATTGGCAAAGTTATTTTGCAATTTTATTGGATTTCGATTTTTGATAACTTGTTCTGCTTAAATCGTGGTCGCAAAAACTTTAATTCTTGTGACTGTAACGCAGACTTTAATATAATATGAAATATAGTTTTTGATTTTAGTTGCGTCTACACCTACCTATACAGTATATTTTCAATAAATTTATAGGTAGTTTTATTGAATTTATTTTTCTAACGTGAATGCATACAAAAAAGTGAGAGACCTGCTCCATCTTAGCCAGCTTTAAAGGGTAAAATGTCCGCGACAAACAGTTTACAACTATCGTTTCTTTTACTGCTATAAACGGTGTCTATAAAACTCGGCCGTTCCTCTGATGCATCATCAGTGACTTTAAAAGCAGTTTCGGGCACTTTGCGGCCTTTTAAGGTAGTTGCGTTGGATGTTGGCGCTGCAACAGACGATGCAACCTGCGTGGTTTTCAATTAGTTCGTTTGTTTTTGCAGTTTTTATGTTAACACTAAAAGAAAAAAATAAACTATTGATTTGCAACTGATTATAGCCATGACCAATATTATAGGTATATGACAAAACATTCAATTTAAAAAATGTGTTTGTGAATATTACTAATGGTTTGTTTTATTTTATTGTGTTAGTTATTATAGTATAATTATAGTGTTACTATAATTTTAAATTCTTGGGGAAGTTGTGATTCAGATTGAACAAACTTACATGAATTTAATACCAACAAACCTGGCACACAACTTAAACGTAATATCATCATGGCCCCTCCTAAAGTCAAAATATTCAAATCAGCAGCAAAGCTCCCCAAAGTTTAATTAGAGACCGAATCGGCCTCGTTAACGACCTAAGGCCGGAAGCGTAATGACGGGGATTAAGACGTAAAGATAAGAGATACATTACAACCCTCATGTATCTATGGATGCTGGTTCATTATGAGATACGGCGCGAGGTCTAATGGGCCCCGTAATGATTTACGTGATTAGAGTACAGTGTCATCAGGGATGGTTTTGGCATTTTACTTTGATACCGAATGTTTGGTATTGAATTTTTTTTATTTTTAGAAGATATTACAAGTTGAATCAAATAGAAGAAAATAAAATGATTGAAGTGTATCAAGGTTGAAAGTGTTAGTATTTTTAAGTAGCTCATTTTGTTCTAGTTATTTAGGCGCTTTTATAAGAATATTATTTAGAAAATCGTATAGGTCTAGAATATGAAAAAAAAAGAAATCTCAAATCTAATATGATGATTTTTCTAAAAGGAATTCCAAAGTTTGTAAAAGATAAAGATAAAGAATCTTTATTGATAATGTAAAATTGTAACATACATAGGTATAAGTACTAATATCACAGAATATGCTACACAAATTACAATATCTCGTCAAATTGAATTTATAACATTAGGCTTTTATAAAATTTTAGTAGTTACATATGTCTAGTTTTATTAATAAAACAATGAAAATTTTTGTTATTAAAATCATGTCAAACATAATAATAGGTATGTAATCATACAATATGTCAACTTAAATAAATCTTGGTACTGTCACTTAGTACTGTAGTTGCCTAACAAACTATTTTCAGCCCCGAGACAATAAACGATACTTATTTTCAGAGGCTCTAAAATGTAATCGGCCATAATTTAAGTTTAACTGTAAACCCACCTGAAAGATTGATGACTTTATGAGTAGCTCTCCCAAAATATCGGGATTTCGATGACTTTAAGGGGAAGATGGCACCATATGTTCTAAGAAAATTGAAAGGAAATTTGCGTGCGTATTAGAGGAAACTGAGCTTTATGTGTTTAAGGAAGTAGATTTTCAGATTTTGTGGACAGTTTCTGAAAGTTGGTTCTTCGGACTACCCCTGAGGTGTCACCAGAAGTGTCGATACATTTCACAATTGTCGTAAAGCCTGTAGACGGAAGGGGAGCGTAGTAAAATTATCATTTTATGCCGTTCGAGGACTGAAATGACACGGGAATGCTGTAAAACTGATTTATTGGACACATCCCCAGAGTCACATGCTGAATTTTTGATGAGATCTTTGTTCTTAGATAACGGGAACAGGGAAGTAGGTGTGGCAATTTTTTGTGGCTATAAATTTGGTTTTGTACATACACAACCATAAATATTACTTGGGTTGAAATTTGAAACCCACAATATAACAAAAAAAAATATCTTTGAAACCTGATAAATCAGAAAGGTTCTCAGAAAGAAAACCTTTTACGAAATTCATCTTTACATACATACATACATGTTAGTTCATCATTAATGTATTCTTTTTGTTAAAATCTCTGATTATAAATACCCAACAGAATCTGTCTTCGAAAATAACTCAACCAAAAACATATCTAAGCTCACAAAAATACAGAGCCTACCTTATTACCTGCGATGCCCCTCCCACGAAACAAACCCTCTTCCATTTCTAATTTGGACAATTTGATTAAGTCGGACCACCGCCGGGTGTTTTATGGCCCTATATTTCCTGATTAGGGCCTCTGGACCTATGTCCTCTCACGGTCCTCTAATAAGATCATTGGGATCCTCTGAGATATGTGGGTACGATTATGTACATCCGATTTGGTTAAGGATAAGTGTCTTAGCAAGAATTGACTACAGTGGTGCTTAATATCAGGCAGGTCAAACGTTGGCCAATTCCATTTAAAGGAATGTTTCTAGAACAAAAAGTGTAGGTACCTACTATGACTAATGTTGGGTTAAATACATTTATTTGTAGCTTCTTACATCTGTGCAACTTTTCCAATTCGCAGTAATATATTCGATCATATTGGAAGAAGGAACCTTTCTAAAAGGGCGCTCGATTTTACTACAATTATGTGTGCCCTTCAATGCTAACCAAGAGCAACATGATAAAGATGAAGTACATTTTATTAGATGTCAGTAGCAACTACTACATGTTATACAAGCGTACAATAAATCCTTCCGACCAACAGCCGTCATAAATCTGATAACACTAGGTATTTACACAGCTTAGCACACTAAACATAATCTATACGAACTAAACTCCTATTTTACAAGCCATAAAACTAACTGTGAATAAACGCTCATTCAAAACATTATATTGAACTATAAAAATCGCATAATCAATTTGTCGGTACATAATCGTGTGTGAAATTAACGCAAGAGAAGAAATCACCGACCTTTTGATGCTAAACGCATTAAAACAAACGCCGGTTGTGTACTGAAATATAAATCTAGGTGCCCGTAAAAAGTGCCATAACTATCACTTAAATGCCATTGTAGTTGCAATAGCCACATTTGCGTTGAGACGCCGCGAGCAACTTTGTGTTTTGCGAATCATTTTCTTTAAAATGTTTAGTATTTTTATAAGCCTGTATCAAGATGCCATTAAAATTAAATTTATGTGCAAGTTGACATTGCCCGTGAGAGATTAATGCATTAGTTTACCTGCGCTATTACTTGCGTTGTAAATTATGGACTTTATTATACTTAGTAGTGATATTATGCGTATATTATGCAAGACTCCTTTACATAAACTGTTTAATATTTGCCTTTAGTTGCTAGTTTTCAATGATTTTGTTAACTTTCTGAATTATTATCTCTGGTACTCCCAGTAAATAAAGATTGAAATATCATAATGTCATTTATCAAGAACACAAATAATAATAAAAACACATTATTTTCCTTGTGAAATCACAAAATAGGTACGGTATTTCCATTGCTTTTTGAACTAAACTCACAAACCATTTTCCGCGCGGCAATAAAATTTTTATAACGTTGAAAATGCAAACTTGCGTCTGAATTTTAATATATATTATTCCAATGTCTGCATGCACTATAACTGCATCGATAGAAATAAAATTTTATGTTCCAGTGATATTCTAACAAAAATACGGCAAACGAGAATGTTATGGTGATGCCTACTTAAGTATGCATATAATGAGGGCTGTACAAGGCACGCATCCAGAGAGGCTCGTATAGATACGTGCGGCAGGTTTATCTCGCCCGCCGACCTAACACAATAATAATAAACACAGTTTATTAGACATCTCGCCACGAGGTGTTATCGGCTTCAATTAAATATCATTTTTATTGGGAATCGCTGGAAACGCCCCGCGGTCACTTTCCTCTTTTTATTATCTTAGCATATTCCACTCCGAGGCCAGATTTAAACATTTTACGACCGCCGGACAAAGTAAAAATAAATAAAATATTTACCAATTTTTTAATCCATTATCGCCCGACTGTCGGTCCATTAATCTGAAAAGAAGAAAACAAAATCGTCAACAATAAAGAAGTAAAATAGAAACTAATCGCTCCGGAACATTTACGACTTAAATAAATATAATTGAGCATCTCGCATCAAAACATAAAGAGCTTTCTCAAATAAATCACGCGGAAAAAAAACTGTTGATACCATTATTTATTTAAACGGTAAGAAAGCGTCTAGCTCCATAAAATGTGAGCCCGCGGCCTTCGCAACAATGAATACGAAAAAATACACGCGGGGCAAAGCGGAGATCGCTTTTCTTGAATGGTTACTTTATATGCAAATTCCTTGCTATAAAACGGGGAACCCTTCTCTCCTAGCTTTACATAAAGAGCGCAAGTCTCGAATCCGACATTTTATGTATTCGCGAATCGACGCTGTTTTATTGGTATCGACTATCGATTCGATTCCTCCGCATTCGAGAATTCGGAAGTAATGCGGGCTATTTCCAGTTTTCTGCTAGGATCGTGCCTATTCGATCGCAATCAAAATTTGATTGCCTCGGATAAAGCTTTCATTTATATGCAGCTCAGTTATTCGTTGCTGCTTTTAGCCAGCAACTCATTTGCTTGTTAAACTTATGAACATGTAATTATAACCCAGGGGTCTTCAAATATACAGTAAATAGGTTTCTTCTAGGCAAGCGTGCTACATTTTAGACTATAGTGGTGCTTAACATCAGGCAGGCTATAGTTAAACGTAAGCCTATTTAGTGTAAAAAAAGTAATATACCTGTACTTTAAAAAAATACATAATCATAGCGTATCTCTCTTTCGTCGTGACAAATATTTTCTGACTACCAATGATCTTACCAAAAATATTGTCAATGTATTAAACACACAACAACGAGAAGTGTAGGTATTCTTATTTTTATAAAGTGTGATTAAACTATGAATTTCTAGTAGCAAATAATGGGTTTCCACAGAGAGCACCAATGGACTCAATAAACATTAGAACTGTTTTCTTACGTTTTAAACTAACTTATGTGTCCCACTATAAATTTTACCTAAACATGCCATTTATTTCGGAGCCCGTAGCTAAGAGATTACAGTCCCCTGGGTCAGGCGCGCTCGAGCCTCCGACAAAGATCTTATATTTCCATAAACCTTACATTTTACGACTACACCAACCTACGCAGAGCCCTTTACTCTATGCCCTTTACTCACTACCTTAACTTTATAGAAAGCAGGTGAGTGGATAGTTTATAATACTGGACTAAAATGTGGTTAAATTCAAAAAAATTACAGTTGTACTTTATATTCATAACTGCTTAATTGTAGTCAAAAAAGTCAAAATTTTCTGTAAACTTAATTACACTTTAAAGATTGTAAGACTGTAGGTAGGCAGTTCCTATCAGCTTTGGTATATCGAAATTAAAATTTCTCCACCATTTCAAAGATTGATAAATTGCGTCACAAGTAAATTTATTCAAAAATTCATGTTTAAAATAATATTCTTCATAAAACTTATCGTCACATCACAAGACTAAAACTTTATTTTTAAAGCTCAGCATAAAAAGTGTCCGCTAAAGAAGTCGTTGTTAAATTACTTTTAGTGGCATTAAAACGTGACGTGTCGAATTGTACAATTAATACAAAGATATAAACTTAAAATTTAACACAAAAATAAACACAACAACCCGAGGAAAGCGCATTAACTCTTTCACCACTAGGGCAATTAATATTATGTCACGAAAAAACGTAAACGCTACGTATGATCATCTTTACGACTGTAGTTCTACTAAAATATCTAATGACATTCCTCTGGCATGTTTTCCTTTGCCTATATCGGGTGTAGTTTCATCATAACATCCTACCTACATCTCGTAAAAATGAAATATATAACTATCCAATTACTCTCGTATATGAATTCATAATTTCTTTCTTTTTATCTGTTGTAGCGATTCAATCTTTTAAATTATTACACATAATATTCGGTTTTTTTGTATCCCAATAAGCATGTAACAAGAACCGTGTTGGCTGTACTATAAACTTCAAAACAAACTGCCACACAGGGCAATATCTTGTGTACATTATGAGCTTTCAACCAATATCAATAACGCCCTATACGCCAGTTAGGTGTAATCAATATTAGACCTTCAATTGCAACGCGATAAAGTCCAAATTATGTTTTCAAAATTTCTAGTTATAGAGTGTTAAAAATAAAACCAGGAACGCCCTTTGGATGTTTTACTTACCTAACTGTTAATAACACGAAGGTGTAGATATAAAATGCCGACTTATTTGGGCTTAAAATATTATTTTAGGCTGTCTTGGAAATTTAAGAACAATATTATTCTCTCAGGTAGGAAACCGAATAATTTTCTACTCGAATTGGAGAGAGCTTAAGTTAAATTTAATTTAATTAATAAAAGTAATTTAAAAAAAGCTATGCTTAAACTAACAACCAATCACTAAATTATCTTTACTAACTTTGTGGTTTTTTGTGTCCCAATCCTTTACGAAAATCGTAATTGTTTAAGTTTTAAAAAGTTTAAGAAAAAATCATTAAGCCGGTAGCTGGTACTTCAATCACTATATTCGAGAGAGAACATCTGTCAATTAAATTCAAGCAACTTAGGTGGCTCGTAATTAGTCGTTGAAAGCACATGAAACTTTCCAGAAGCTCGGCCAGACTTTTGAATTATCTACACGAACTCATTTACTACCCACTTAGTCCCGTCATTACGGTCTGCTAAAACGCTCTAGTAAGGGGGGCAACTATAAAAACTCAGCACCCTCTTAAGTGCATCAAGAGTAGGTAAGTAGACACTATAGTACTCCCCCTCTGTTCTCATTACGACTTTGTTGCTGGAACATCTAAATTACCTATTGAAGCCCTGTCCACGTGAGTTATAGTAGCATAAATAACAAGATCCGCCCTTAAGAATGGTGCCAGGTTGCTTTGAGTTAATTTAGTTCGTATCAATATTGGGTCGGGCGAAGGACGAGGTACTACTTTGGAATTTATGTGGCTCTTAAAGTACGTTGGCTACTACGTTTTTTCTTGCCTACAGTGAACAAGTTGAAAATGAAATGGGATTCTTCTCTCGCTCAAAGAACAATTTTATATTTGTAAAGTATAGGAACATACGTATACCTATCTTATACAAATCAATAAATTTACTTATTTAATACGAATTAAACTTTTAACGTTTTCAGCTTAAAACATTGAATATTAATACCATACTTAGTGGCATATTCATACCCGTTTTATGTTCAAAAAGTTTTCAAAGATATAAAAAACGAAATAAAACGTTTTGCCTACCTCCTGCAATGGTATGCTTTGGGCCTTGTAGATACCGAAGGCATTTTGGAATAAAAAGTATCAGATTATGTTAATGTGCAGGCCGTTTCATTACCGGTTCCGATGCGATTGCGCTGTGACAGGCAATTTTGTCTTGGATTTTATTGGAAAGCTTTATATTCCATGTTTATACCCAAGTGCTTATGTACGGGTACATTATGTATTTATGTCTTCGAACACGAAAGCTTTGCCAAGCGTTACGGATGTCAGACATGAGACAGAATTTATCCGTTTGTATTTTTAGAAGATCATGAGTCAAGCGACGTGTTTAATATTTTAGTCAAACTGGGCGAGGATACACGGTCAAATATATACGGGTGAATGTATACGTTTGAACAGAAGGTTATATAGAATTTGCCGTAGGGTCGGGTCCGCTGCTATGTTAGCATTTCTTTTGTGAACGCACCGAATTGCCGACATAAAACTCCGAGACCTGTTCTTCTACGTGATATTTTACTGCTTATATTGCTCGATATATTCTTATCAGAGAGCTAGGCCGGTCCCTTTTCAGGAGAGAAAATCGTAAAAGTGTACCGTCGCGTGGAAATATAAAGGAAGTTTCCGAGTTATAATTAATGTTGTAGATACGAGTATCTTATACTCGTATCTCCGGGAAAAAGTTTTTTCATCACGTTCGGAGGCGGCCGGTAATGAGGGTTCCCGTGGCGTTACGTCGTAAAAACATACAACTTAATAAATAAAACTTGGAATTCGTTAAGATTTATCGCGAGGTCCATATTGCGATTCGTGACTTGGTCCGGAGGGCGGGTTTTTGCTACGGCTAGTGAGAGTCTGCGGCCGTAAAAATAGAGATATACATCATAGGAGCGGTTTGCGGTCCGCCTCTGATATACACATGAGTCCTTGTTTGATATATTTTGACGTTTCTTGGTAGAGTCGGCAAGGAATGGGTCTCGCGGGTGTTCTTTCTTGGAAGCTGGCCGTTATTTATCGCATGTTTCTAACGTAGCTTAACATCTTGATTTCGACAGTTATATAAATATAAGTACGTAAGTAACGACAGTTGTAAATATATAAGTACGTATAAACAGACATGTTTATATATGTACAAGTTTTGTTAAGATATTGAACATCTAATTTTTTCAATTGCAATATGTGACTAAAACATTTTTAACACTTGACAGTTAGACATTTGACCTGACTATCTAAATCACCAACCACAACGACACCATGATCAAATATGAAGCTTACCTGCATACTAGAATAGAAGTTGTACAAAACTTATATTATGTACCTCACGTAGTAGGTACAATAGCAAGCTATAGTATCGATCAAGACTGTTTCAAATTCAATTCACAGAGTGGGTGTAACAATAAAACGCGAACCGTCGTGTATCTTCTGATAGCACCTGCGCCCAAACGTGGCTTGAATGTACGAGCTACTACAATACCTACTTCACTCAATAGGTAGGTATCCTCTCTCTCTCTTTTGAGTCATATTTCCTCATGACTGAGGTACGTGACTCACCCGCAGAATATATTCATTAGGGGAGTTCTCTTGGGTAGATAAGTCGCGGTGGGTGCCCAGGTCCTTCCACGGAAGACTCACGGCAGACGAGGATCTCGGTTTCCTCACAATGTTTTCCTTCACCGTTAAACGAGTGCAAATCCCCACATAACTAGAAAATATAAGTCATTGGCGTATGGCCGGATTCGAACCAGGGTGTTTCTGGCTGAAAAACATACACTGGAACTGCTGAGTCACAATTGCTTAGAATTGCTTATCTTAGCATTTTACAAAAGCGCAAATATAGTATGGTAGGTATTTATTGGTTGGTTGGTCATTTCGTTCTTCTTTCATTTTCTTCAAGGCTTTACATTAGCCATGTTTTTGCTTTGAAATAATGTCACTGAATGCGTTCAAAAATCATTGTAAGTACAAGTGAGGTTTAGAGCATATAAAAAAGGCAGATATTAACAAAAGAACTGTAAACAGTCCTACCTCAATATATACCAACCAAGTAATTCAGAGCTTAGTTGGAAAACCAAGGATTTCGGCATTATTACTTCCCTCGAGCGGGTGTTCGGGGGTGGAGGGTGAGGGGGTGCTTTTAACAAGATTACATTGAAGATAAAACTCCGAGATAACAATAGGGTTTCCATAAATTTTGCAGTTTTTATCACAAAATACTTTTTTGACTAGGTACATATATTTGTCTTCTACATGCTTGATTGCAGGCTGAGAGGCAGTTGTATTAAAATTAAGACTAGATTTTAAACTATGCTAAAGCTATTAAAATTATAAAATAGTTGTCATTTAGACGCTTCCATAGTTGATTTAGCAATGAAATTTTAAAAGAAGTGGATACGGCTTTGTCAGTAGACCTTGGGTTGTGATAAAAATCGAACTTAGAATTTACCATTTAGCCCAAACAAAATTAAAATAATTTTATATCAAACAGAGCAAGTGCAATTAATGGTATTGTTGATGTCCTAAATAGTATGCGTAGCCTGGTCCCACCAGATAACAGGAAAGTAAGCCGGCAGGCGTGCTCGGGAGGCGAAATTAAAACGGACCGAAATAAAGTTAGATGCTCTGGGCTTTCTCTAAATCTTGTTAGAATTTACGCTATGTGGGTGCTGATATTAAACAATCACTTCTCGGAGGAAGTATGGCTTTCAAGCTCAATTATTGCAATAATCGTTCGTGCCAAAATCAGTAGCAAACAGCTTGTGCATGCCTCGTGGTCAATTTTTGGATGGTTGATCCGTGATCGATGCAAAAAGAATGAAATGGACTTAACTTTTTTCGCGCGTCAAACGATAGCCCTGACAACTGACAAACAAAATATCAAATGATGAAATAAACAGAACCAGATTTTTTGAGAAAATACCATATTATCGTAAACGAATCTAACTGTACCTAATTTTAGCGGATTGGCGGCACTATTTATTTAATCATATACACATACAAGCCACCTCAAACAACATTAAACAAAAAGTAAAAAAGAAAATAGGAACAGTTTGTAATAGTAAACAATTATAAAAAGTTGCGATTCAAGTTCTACGAGTCTAAACTAGGAAACCATGGGTTTTTATGAGACTGTTCTACCGCCGGTCGAGTCTTTCCTTGTCTGCATTTCCTTGAGAAAGGGCAGTATGTGTATTTCTGTTATATGTTTGGTAAGTACACTTCAATAAGAAATAAAAAATATTGCAACGAGGTTTCCAATAAAACCCGTGAATAGGACCTATTATAGAAAATAATTAGGTTCTCCTGACTTAGAGAACATATTTCTTAGGAATGATAATTCCCTTGGAAAATAAACCAACTTTTTAGTTGTAAGTCCCAACTGCGGTGGTCATTAAGTTATGTATGTCAGAGGCCCTTGATGCAGCATGAAATACCACCACCAATACCACCACCAGCTTTTGCTACCACCACTACCATCATTCCACAAGAAGAAAAAAAGTTTTTAACCTTGAAAGTTAAATAATGTATCTTTTTTTAATTTTTCAGATCTTTTCCGTACTGCATATTTTCTTCTTATTCTACCTGAAGAAAGAATTCGTAATTAGTGAAGAAAAAAACAAAGGGAGTGTAGCCATTGGAGTCTTAATGGCAATATCACATGCTTTGTTCGCTATATATAATATATGTTTATATAAAGGAGCTTCCAAGGCAAGTTTCAGTAACAAAAATATAATGTACAACACTATACACCTATCAACATTATTTAAGACCTGTACTATACCTAGTTTTTCGGACAATAAATGCATTCATTCATTCATTTTTTTATACTTAAGTAAATCAGCTATAAAAAGTATGTATGCAATTGGTCAAACACTATGTAAAGATTTAGTATCAAAAATAGAGGTTTTAACATGGATTATTAAGTTTTCATATAATTATGTATTTTTCTATTTGTTTATGTAGGTACCCTTATAACATATTGTTTTCAATCAAATACACCATATGATAAAAAAGCTAAAGAAAGCACAATCGTTTTTTTTAATGGTATTCTAAGACAATCATCTTCATCAAAGTTATATAGGTATGATAATTTCATTAATTTTTATTCATTGAACTTTCAGGAAGATTGTAGAAGAGTGCAATGCTGGCTATTCGGTGCAACGCAAAATATTATGGTCATATTCTTGACCGAACTGATAGCAAGCCCATTTCTTTTAAGCAAGAAGAAAACAGAAGATGATAATCCGGAGAATCGAATGATACATGAAGACGTTTTAGCACTATGGCCTTATACAATCTTATTTAACGTGTGTGCTTTAAGTGAGTTATACACACTATGGCCTTATACAATCTTATTTAACGTGTGTGCTTTAAGTGAGTTATACACACTATGGCCTTATACAATCTTATTTAACGTGTGTGCTTTAAGTGAGTTATACACACTATGGCCTTATACAATCTTATTTAACGTGTGTGCTTTAAGTGAGTTATACACACTATGGCCTTATACAATCTTATTTAACGTGTGTGCTTTAAGTGAGTTATACACACTATGGCCTTATACAATCTTATTTAACGTGTGTGCTTTAAGTGAGTTATACACACTATGGCCTTATACAATCTTATTTAACGTGTGTGCTTTAAGTGAGTTATACACACTATGGCCTTATACAATCTTATTTAACGTGTGTGCTTTAAGTGAGTTATACACACTATGGCCTTATACAATCTTATTTAACGTGTGTGCTTTAAGTGAGTTATACACACTATGGCCTTATACAATCTTATTTAACGTGTGTGCTTTAAGTGAGTTATACACACTATGGCCTTATACAATCTTATTTAACGTGTGTGCTTTAAGTGAGTTATACACACTATGGCCTTATACAATCTTATTTAACGTGTGTGCTTTAAGTGAGTTATACACACTATGGCCTTATACAATCTTATTTAACGTGTGTGCTTTAAGTGAGTTATACACACTATGGCCTTATACAATCTTATTTAACGTGTGTGCTTTAAGTGAGTTATACACACTATGGCCTTATACAATCTTATTTAACGTGTGTGCTTTAAGTGAGTTATACACACTATGGCCTTATACAATCTTATTTAACGTGTGTGCTTTAAGTGAGTTATACACACTATGGCCTTATACAATCTTATTTAACGTGTGTGCTTTAAGTGAGTTATACACACTATGGCCTTATACAATCTTATTTAACGTGTGTGCTTTAAGTGAGTTATACACACTATCATCTCTCTTCTTATTCATATTCTTTCATTACCAAGGTGACGTGATGTTCACCCAATTTCATTGAGAAGTTCCTTGTGCTAGTACATTGTTATAGTCGTTCCATGGATGTCAAGTGTTTTCAATATATGTATATTAGGTATATACTAGCTGGTGCCCGCGACTTCGTCCGCGTGGAATAGTTATTACCATAAAAACGGTTCTAGTGAGTTAATGTTAAGAGATAGACATATACTGTTGCAAACATTTTGTTAGATCATTTCAAGAGAAATAATTCTTTCATACACATTTTTTTGATATCTTGAACCGTTTTCGTAGCACACGCAACGGAAGCCCTCAAAGATGAATTTTACCCCGTTTTTCCCACATTTTCCATTGTTTCTTCGCTTCTATTCGTTGCAGCATGATGTTATATAGCCTAAAACATTCCTCGATGAATGGTCTATTAAACTCAAAAAGAATTATTCAATTCGCACCAGTAGTTCCTGAGATTAGCGCGTTCAAACAAACAAACAAACAAACTCTTCCGCTTTATAATATTAGTATATATATTTGCTCCAAACTTGTAGGTTTGCAGAAAAATATATAGGTATATTGACTAAAACACGGCAAGTTCATGAAAATAAATAATTGTTATTTTTTTTTTTATAATGGCACACAAAACAGAATGTGTTCTTAAATGAACTAAATATACATTTAAAGCTGGTTGTGATCCAGAGCAAATTCCAAAATATGAGATACATGGGTTCTAGACACCAAATCAACGAATTTTGTATTTTTTTTTTGTCTTGTAGTATTGTAGTTGATTTAATATTTGTATATTACCACTTGCTTGAATGTAGTGTGTTTATTTTCAGTTGAATTTTACTTCATGATCGTCGTCAACAGTTATTACGTACTATGCAAGAGTGGGGAGCCATTTCGTCCAAAACGTAAGTATCTACATATGTATGTAGGTACATATAATACAGGGTAAACTTGACGTCTACCTGTAAACTAATCCTGCTCTAAGGATTTTAAGGCAAAAATGTATCTCTCTGAAATGCATCGGCTTAATCAATTTTGAAGAACTTTGATGGAATATCCTAAGTTTGGAGATGCTTCGAAATGATAGCAGAATACGTTCCAACAATTTTTAGTAACTTTATCTGTTTGTCTGTTTATTGAAACTTTCATCACGCAAAACCAGCTGAACGGATCGTTATGATTTTTGGTATGTAGTAATATTTACTTAGGAGGGTCATAGGCTACTTTTTATCCTGAAATAATGCGAGGAAGCCACGAGCGTCCACTAGTATCCACATTTGTATATCTCAGACTTAGTCTATACAGCCCTTATGCTAAAATTGAGTACCTACAAATTTTAGTACATGTTTTAAACTAAATTTACGTTTTTTTCAGCATGTAAAGACTGCAATCTACATAACCCAGCGTTTTAAAGGCACTTCATCAGTATTTTGTGATAATAATGTACTTTAATATTTATTGTAGTATTGTATTTCTTAGTAGATATAACTTATTTAGACTAATTTATCTGTATTCGAATTTTAATTAATAAAGTGTTTTTAATATATGTACCTATTCATATTTTTTTGCAATTGCTTTATTCAAATTTACCACTTCGCTAAAGTAAAGACTTACTACATTTTTTGTAATTTTACAAATTATTTATTGCATCCTCTGAGGCAATAGTGAAATAAGATAGGCCTTGGCTGAAAATAATAATACAATTTGCAACTCCAGTTGTTTCTTACCTACCATGTGTTTTCTCTTTTCTTAGTCGTGTCCCCTCACTGCTGAGGATCGTGACTCCTGATACTGTTGACTAGTTGTCGCCATCGGTTTCTTTCTGTTGCTTGGTGCATTGCAACATTTATTGGCATCTCCAACTCTTTCTTTAAGTGTGTTTAAGCAGACAAGATCTTTAATTAACACAAATACCTCACTATGTATCTACCTACCCCAGATCCCTTGATCATTAAGTAAGATCCCCGCATCAGCGTTAATGTCACTCAGTCAGAGGTTTTAATTAAAAGGACCACCGCCGAGAAGGAAAAGGGTTATGGATGCCGCCATTTTAGAACCCTAATCTTTGATATAAGTGCCTACCTACCTACAAGTAACACGTTGTTGAAAGTAGTACCTGATTACCAATATTAAAACCCATATTTACTCTATAGCCGTCTATACCTATTACTACACAGGTCGGTGTACAAGGTTAAAACAATGTACCTATAGGTATGGGTTAAAAAATTATATAGGCATGCCGATAAAAATTAAGTAATGTTTGGTTACTTAGGAATCATAGATACGTATATTTTTTATATGAAAATTCTTCAAATCGCATTCAAAGGTTTTGTCAGCAACCATTAAATTGTTAACCGATTCACGTCCTAATTGCCATACAATATGTTTTAACTTGTTTTTAGATAAGTGCATCTAGGTAAGTACAACAAAATTTAAAATTACATAACCTACGTTTATAATTCTAAAAAAATACGCTAAAGCAAAGATAGGTAGTACCTATGTATGATATTTAGTGAAAAATAGAATAGATTAGACGGAAAGAAAAAAAAATGTAAAAATATCGCCGTCACGATTCTATTCCCGTCGGGAACGTAAAAAACGTATAAAAGGAAAAATACTGTAGGAAAGTGGAAGGAAAGTATAAAAGAAGTCGCTTCTACTCAGTTCCAACTTGACTTTTATAGCTTCAGACTGGGGACGTGACACGAACTTTAATCCTGGCCTTTTCAGTTCCTTGGGACATACGTAAGTACCTACGTAGATAGGTAAGTATGCATTTTGTTAAAAATATAAGTGTTTGATGCTGTTTAATAAACCTATACATATAATATCTATTTACAGACAGATTTCTGAAGTTTTTCCTTAGTCTTTATTCTGAGGTTTTCCGCTTTAGAACTAAAGGTTTTTTAAATTGTTTGGTAAAATTATAGTCACAATTAAAAAAAAAAAAAAAAAAGTTTGGTAAATTATAATCACTGTCAAGAGTTTTCAAGTGGCTTCAGAAGCTTTGACTTATAGTTAAGAAACCTACATCATCATCATCATATAGAATGAGTGTGGAGTCGAGAGTTTATCAAGCCGCCCTAAGAGTCTCTATTACTCTATGGGCCTCTGTCATGGCTTAACAACAGCTGGGACTTACAATAAAATAGTAGCTAGACCTTAGCTCTAAGTCTAGACTTTGCTACGTTTCTGTAGTATCTCATACATCTCTCAGTTGTCTTAGTTTTTAAAAGTTGTTATTTTAATATAGTAGGTCGAAAGTTAATCGGTTTCTTCTAGGCAAGCGCGCTAGATCGTAGATTATAACGTTGCTTTACATCAGGCAAGTTGTAGTCAAGCGTGAGCCTATCTCATGTAAAAAAGAGTAAGCAATAACCTTGTAAAGAAAGGTCTAGAGGTCCCAACCATCCCTTGGGTCTTGTTCATAAGTTTCATAACGGACATAAAACCCCCGCTGATATCAGAGGAAATATTTTACTTGCAAAGGAAATTTAGGGTCTCTACAACAACGCTACATTAACATAAGTTTGTATATTTACTGAGGAAAAGTTATTGGATTAGGAATTTCAAGAATTTACCTACTCGTAGACACTTTAATGATATCATGATTAATTTAATAAAATAAAAAAGCCATTTATTTAGCTATTTATAAGGAGCATAAGACCATAAGCTGTATGTAATACCTTTGTATGTATTTATTACACATCATAGGTGTATAAATTATGCAATTTTATCAAAGAAAGTTGTTACGAAGAATGGAAAAAATTCAACCAAAAGTTTCCATTTCCCGCGCCGGCCGACGGAAAAATGCCGTCGGGAAAATATGAATGCACGATTGTAGCTGATTTAAACACAGTGTAAGTACTCATTATACTACGTAATATTGATAAATAGTTTACGTGACATACGACTGTTATTTAAGATTACACTAAGTACATATATGTATAGTCAAAATAAAATGAGTATACCTACACGCTCAGTTACATTTATTTTCCTTTCTTATTAAATTACTACAGTTGAAATTTAATTTTAAATTACATAATGGATAATTAATTTAAGAAAAACTGGATATCACAACACAGGAATAGACCTAGTGTGATATCCAGGGTTTGCCTATCAGTATACAGTAGATAATACACAAAAATCTAGTTTATACAATATCATGTTAAACCTACATATCTTACTGTAAACACCCTGTAAATGAAGAAATAAATGCTTTTTATGTTTTATGTTTATGTTATACGAATTCTAATATGGAAGACTAGGTACCTAGCGTATCTATCTATATTTTAGTAGATAGGTAAGTATAACTCGTTGTACAACGCCATCTATTCCAATTTACAAAGGTCGCTCGACGCATGCGCCAACATAATGGCGGCTCGATCAATACTCTACCACCCTGCTCTCACCCCAACTGTTTCAATTTCCATTATTTTACCAAACCAAAGGAAAATAGGCTTTATTTCTTTAGCAATAGAAGTTACAGAGTTTGGTAGATAAATCTTGTTCGTAGGTATCTTTTTGTAACAATACCAACCCTATAGAAGGTAGATATATTTGGGAGGAAGACCCGTTGTTATAGCGAGTGCTGTCTGTTGTTATTAATATAGATAGGTATGTATTATTATTTAGGATCGTTGTAATATTCAGTAAAAACTGAATTTCAGATTTTATATAATATATGGAGATATGACGGTAAGCTGTAGTAAAATTGTTTCTGTGTGAACTTCATAGATGAATGAAAAAATAAAAGATGCGAATTTAAGATCAGAGAATAATCAACGTTATGTTGTTTATCCTCATATATTACTATCAGTGTTGACAGTGGTAGCCCCTGATGGATAGAAAGTAGCTTATGGTCTAATCTCCAGTCAGACTTAATTTCATCAAAATCGATTGAGCCATTTGAGCCTGTGGTTCTTACCACACGCACGCACAAAACTTAAGCTTTATAACATATCGTTTTAAAATTCTACTTAATTCTGTTATTGGCCTCTCCACGGTAATTAGGGAGATTGGTGTACGTATAGAAAAATATTCATCTAGGTGACTGAGCTGAGCTGAGAAATATTAATATATTGTGAACGTCTAATACCTACTTTAAAAAAAACTTTCAGAAGAATAATTGATAACCTCCTTTTTTTGGAAGTAGGTTAATAAAGTTAAGACATAAAGTAGGTAAATATCATCTTTGGAGAATGCGAAATATACAGACTATATCTACCTACCTGTACCTAAGCAGTGGATGTTAAGAGGAAAATACTAATACTACTTATTAAAGAAAACCCCGTCAAAATCTGTTTCTAAGATAAACGGGCACAAACCGACAGACGGAATACATACTAACACAACCTACCTATCAACATTACAAAAATGACTGTTGTTTTCTATTGTTTTAATAAATACCCTCAATCATTTTATTCTCAATTATCTTCCATGTACTTACCTACGGAATCCGATCCGTTACAACCTACCTATGTACCTACATAGATTGAAGTCTTAAGCAAGTAGGTCCTTTTGCTTACAAAGTTAGAATCATCATCATCATAAATTTAAGGGCCAGGCCCTTGTCTGTGGAGTATGCGCCATCCTTCCCGGTCTTCTGCCAATTCCTTGACCTGCTTATACGACATGACACCCGCCTTTTCTTTTATTTGGTCCATGTATGATCTTCTCGGCCTTCCTCTTCCTCTTCGGGCTTCCAATTTTCCTTCCATGATGTTTCTTATAAATTCGTCATGTCGTATAAGGTGGCCAACCATCTTCCCTCTTCTGTTTTCAATAGTTGCCAGTATTGTACGGTGTTCTTGGACCAAGCTCAGCACTTCTTCATTGGTCTTTCTTTCTGTCCAACTAATTTTCTCCATCCGCCGCCAGCACCACATTTCAAAAGCTTCTATTCGTTCTCTATCTCTTTGAGTCATGGTCCAAGTTTCGCTTCCATAAAGAGCAATACTAGAGCAAAGTTAGAAGGGAAACTAAATTAGAATTAAAGTAAGCACTTATAAGATAATTTCACTACCTATAACATAGACAGTTACAATTGATATTTACCTAATTAAGTAATTACCTACGTACCTGTAATGAGATAGGTAGTGACACTAAATTAATCACAGAACAAAAAAAATCCATGAATTAAGAAAACTTGTACTACATATAAGGAGTTGATATTTTAGATAACCTCCTTTTTTCGAAGTCGGTTAAAATACCTTAGTAGTATCTAACCATAAAAAAACGAAATAATTTCATTAATGCATAGATACCTACTAGATATCAACGTTGAAAACGGTGGGTTGTAAACAAAAATATTTTTTCGTAGCTGATTATTGTTATTACTTATTTTACATACACCAACCAATAGGTACCTACCAAAATAAGCACCTAACTCATATTTATTTTCAAAGATTAGATAACTTACATTACAAATTAATAAATAAAAAAATAGGTGTACCAAGGTAGGTACCTATATCTAAATATTAAAATTAATCAAACTAAAGCTTAGGTAGAATACCTTGATGTTTTGAGATTCCGTAAAAAATAACAAGATAAATTCATTTCATGTCTTTATTATAAAATTCTGAAAAAATATGCATTCAATGAAATAATAATTTACAAAAAAAATTACATACCTACCTACGTACATTACACACAATTTATTATCATACAACGAAGACTTATCTAGTAGGTACTTTACAGCGCCATCTATGAGAAACGCGTGACACTTTTATGCTACTGACGCTTTGAGTTCAGAGAATTGAAATTTGGAGCTTCGGTGTTTGAGTATCGCGAAACGACGTTCATTCAAAACGACACCTATACACAGTAGCGACATCTCTTAGATACTGTCTGAACTTTTTGTCATTCTAGTTTACTATTTCCTCAAAAGCTTTTGGTTCACTCAATTTCGGTAAGCAAGGACCGTATGGATGTGAAACGAAAAGGGGTTTACGTGAAGTTGTTTTCAAAAAATTATAGATGTCAGGCACTTCTTCTAATACAATGTTTAATATTTAGTCAGAGTACATGAACAAATTAATTCTAAATAAATGAAGACGTATACAAATAGAGAGTGCTTCTAAAATCAATATGCATATATAATTGGATATTTTTCTTAGTTTCATAATTAATATTAAGTTACCACATATATCGATATTATTATAGAGCAAATTACTAAAACAGTCTAATTCTGAAATTTCAATACTGTGCATCTGATACATCCAAAAATCTTCTTGAACAACAAATATCTCTACCACACAGAATAACCTTTTGCTATAGTTATCTTTTACAATCCTCAATTTCCCTCCATTTTTGACCTGTCAAATATTTTATTCCATACACATTTTAAAAATGGAATAAGCTCTCGCGGCATACGATTGGCTGAATTTAGGCGCCATTTTGAAAGGCCGTCTCAGTTTGGCCACGCCTCCAACTGCGGTTGAAAAGTCGCCGCCTCCAATGCTCTGCCATATTTGTTTCTGTCATAATTGACAGTCAAGGCGGGGCTTACAATGTAATGCGACCAAGTTAAAATGCTTCGATTTAAAGTAACGCATGGAGTGGAGCTGACTTTTAAATTAAGTTTGATATTAATGATGCTATTTCTACCTACGATTCGAAGAGATTGTCTCTACCCAATGTGATGCGTCGGAATGTATCTGCTAGCAGCCGACGGAATGATAAAATGCTACACGTTATTAAAGATATTGTTAGGGATTTGGGTGGCTCAATTTTCATACTTCGTTTTTAAAAAAGAAAATTATATTTCAGTGTTATTTAATGAAAATATTATTATATCCTGAAATAATATTAATTACTAGCTGCGCCCGCGACTTCGTCCGCGTGAATAGTTTATTTTAGGCATCATATTTATTTTTGCAAACAACCTTTTCAGCGTTATAAATTATAGCGCACGCAACGGAAGCCCTCAAAGATGAATAATTTTCCCCGTTTTTTCCACATTTTCCATTGTTTCTTCGCTCCTAATAGTTGCAGTGTGTTGTTATATAGCCTAAAGCCTTCCTCGATAAATGGTCTATTCAATACAAAAAGATTGTTTCAATTCGGACCAGTTGTTCCTGAGTTTAGCGCGTTCAAACAAACAAACTCTTCAGCTTTATAATATTAGTATAGATTGTCAGGGTTATTTAACCCTGGAATTAAAATTACTAAGATAAAAAACTAGTTCATATTGCAAGGTCATTGACCTTTATGATGCTATATCTACCTAAGTAGCTTAGTATTAGATAAGATAAATTATCAAAACTTTATCCATGATGAATGTTTTATTTAATTTGGTACTATTTTTGAGAGCTTAATTATTTCAAAACTCATTTTTAGCTGTATAACAATAGACCGAAACGACACCCACACAAGTTGGTCCAAAATATGTTGAGAATAATAGGGACCACCTACTACTATTAGGATGTACAATTTTTTTTTTTAAATGCACATCCCTAGTATAATTAAATGTATGTAGGTAGGTACCTACAATACGGAACGAACAGTCATTGTTTTATTAGTTGAAATAATTTCAAAAGATACATAATTTTAAGTTCCAGGTGCTTAGTAGACCACACCTGTAGACCATTAACAAAACGCAAGTCCCATCACAACATAATTGCACAACAACATAAACACACCATCTATAAATACAGGCTCAAGTAGGCAACAAGCGTCACTGAAGTGCAGTTTACAGTCCATTTGTAACCGTTTACGAGACATAACTCCAGTTAACAGTCGCACTCGATTTATACACTGAAAAGTTCATAACGCGGCATTATAGGCTGTTTCAGTGGTAGACCTCTGCAGGTGATTTGTTAGAGGTTTGGAGAATTTGAACTACTTTGCTGTAGGTAAGTCTTGGCGGAAAAGTTTGGAACTAACATTTTACGGTAAATAGATGGTAATGTTGCCAATTAAATAGTCGCACTAGATTTACCTATACACTTAAAAGTTCATTACATCGCATTAAAGGCTTTTTTAGTGGTAGATGTCTGCAGGTGATTTGTTGAAGTAGGTTTGGAGAACTACCTAGATTTAAATTTATAAAATATTTAACGTTTGCGTGTCTACCTTATGTGAGGTTGTAATGGAGGATATACTCATATTTAATGTGATGTTTATGTACCCATTAACATGCAAATAAATGAATCTGAATCTAGATCAACTTTGTTATAGGTAAAGTTTCATGACGGAAAAGTAAGAAACTAAAATTTTACGGTAAATTGATGTTAATATTACTACCAGTTTAACACTCGCACTAGACTTACACACTGAAAAGTTCATAACGCGGTATTACAGGCCGTTTCAGTGGAGTGGACATCTACAGGTGATTTATTGGAGTAGGTTCACCAAGAACTACATAGATTGACTTTGCTCTAGGTAGAAACTGTTTCATAAAATAAGTGTCAAAGAGAATTTTGAAACTAATATTTCTCAGAAGGAAATAACCAGATTTAAGAGATCATTTAGAATATCCGAGAAACTATTTTAAGCGGATAGACCCTGCATAAAAGGCCTAACAACAGCAAAGAGAGGGTTTCCACATAATATGAATACAAATTTATACATTTAAAAATAATTATTAAGGCCATATATGTACATAGGTAAACAAACTGTTAGCAGCCTCTTACGCCTAACGCAAGAAAAGAAAGAAAACCAGGTGAAATTGCGCATCGAATCGCATTACACTCTCATACAAGTACCTGCATATATATAGGTACATCACAACACGTACAAAGGTAGGTACATAATATATCTACGTAGATAGCACATATAGCTACATACGTATAGCTACCTACATACGTACATATATCTACGTAGACAGTAGCCAGGCTCGAACCACTCACTTAATTTCCCGGTTAGTTAACTTTACTGCCCGATACTGATTGGGAATTGATTATAATCCACCGTTTCACTATTCCAAACTTTACGATTACTTTACGAAACATCGAATCGTACAAATTTACACTCGCTACGTTGTAATTACTAAATTTACAGAGTTTATGGCGAGGTGCAGTATGTTTATAGAGGCTATTGATTAAACATACACCGATTAACGCGCGAGAGATAGAGGGGGTGCCATAAAATTACGGTTTATGTGCGTGGGTAATTTTGGTATAGGAATAGATGATGTTTCTCTTGATGTGGTATTGGATTATCATCTTATCTCATTAATGTCTGTCATCTACCTAGTTTTCCTCATGACATGCCCTTACCATATCTACGTACATATATGTACCTTCATATTAAACAGCTTACAGCTAAAATGACCGTAGATATATACCTATTATTTTAGATATGATCTTAAGAACAAAAATTTTCATTATTTTATTAGTTAATACAGTTTGTAACTTTTTAAATTTTATTAAAACTAAAAGTTATAAATTCAATTTGACGAGATATTGTAATTTGTGTAGCATATTCTATGATATTAGTACTTATACCTATACCTATGTATGTTACAACTTTCCAGTATCAATAAAGATTCTTTATCTTTTTTTTTATCTTTATTTAATCATTAATCAAAACCATACCATAAAAGTTCAGAAGCGAAATAAATACAGAAGCATCAGACACAACATAAACGCACTCGCAGTTGAACCACCTACATCAATGTATTCGAGCACCGAATAAAAACCGAATTAAAAAACATATTCATAATCCAAACGATCGAATATAAAACTGCTACAATAACAACAAATCGTAAACGCTACTCAAGTGGACGTTTAAAATTGACCTCCCGCCTTCAAATTGCTTTACGGCTTACATTTCTCAACTGCTTGGATTTTCTAGTTCTAATCCACTACTTGGGTGTCTACTTTTATGTCGAGGAGCTATAAAGAGTGTCTCTGAATCCACTCACATTCTAACGCAATCTTACATTAGAACATGAACTTTATCTCTTTGTGATAAGAGTTGTTTTACAAGGGAAGGGAAGACAAGAGTTGTGCACGTGGGTGAATCAAGATACTAGGCTATTATGAGTTTACGGCCAGTGTCATTCATTTGGCGAATCGCGCGTGATAGATGTATGGGATGAAATATAGCGGACGTGTGCTCAGAGCTCTACAGTCCTACATACTTGGGATTTAGATAGAGAAGAAAATTATGCAATTGCATTAACATACCTACATGCCTTCAGGCACGTAGCTACCTCGTGATACATATATCGGTGACTGCCATATGGCTTAACATGAGGCGAGCTTTGGAGGGAAGTAGAATGCTATGAACTCCATACACAATCGACACATATACAGAATCGAGTAGTAATAAGCAAGCATTAGCAGGAGAATTTTAGTTCGGAACTAAGTACCTACCTATAGCTACCTTTAAGCTTAGGCAAGAGTTTTATATCATAACAAATCCAGCGATCTTCAAAGCGAGAGTGAATCGGTTCTTATCAGGTAAGCACGCTCCATCTTAGGCCATAGCCTTTGCTTGCTATCAAGTAAACTATGGCCAAGTGCAAACCCGTTATAGTTATTTTGGACATCATATTTATTTTTGCAAACAACCTCTTCAGTTTTATAAATTATAGCTGTTACCCACGACTTGAACCGTTTTCGCGCAGCGCACGCAACGGAAACTCTCAAAGATGAATAATTTTCCCCGTTTTTTCACATTTTCCATTGTTTCTTCGCTTCCATAAATTGCAGCGTGATTTTATATAGCCTAAAGCCTTCCTCGACAAATGGTCTATTCAACACAAAAATAATTTTTCAATTCAGACCAGTACCTAGTTCCTGAGATTAGCGCGTTCAAACAAACAAACAAACAAACTCTTCAGCTTTATAATATTAGTATAGATATAAGAATGTAAAAAATAACTACTTTACAGAGCGCTGTTGGTTGGTTGGAAAATTGGTTTAGAATTTGCCTCTACGTTTATCTACAAGACACATAATTTTTTTTTTTTATTTATTTATTAGGCACACAACACAATACACAGAAAATACATGATTAACAACAAAACACATAAAAGGTAATGATCTATTCTGTGCATCAAACACATGTGTGCACAACATGATTATAAACAGTGACAAAGTTCAGTAAGTTAACTAAACTAAACTAACACAATTAAAATAATTCATATATAACAATACTTATGGAGGTTACAGTTAATTGATAATATTAAACAAAATTATAAAATATATATATATATATATATATATATATAAAAACACGGCTAAGGTACAACAGGAATTTGTGTAGCAATCAAAACAAAACAATGTGAAATACAACATTATTATTATTATTATTATATTAAAACACCTTAAATAAATTATTTCTAAAAGAACTGATTGAAACTGAAGAAAGAACTGAAGAATTTGATACTGTTTGATTTGGTCTGTAAATAGTAGGACTTAGTTCGTCCATCATACCTATAGATATGATAATCTAACAAGCACGGGTTTGTCGGCCGACGGATAAATTGAAAACTACAACACAGTTACATAAAGCTAACCTAAATTATATTATAATGAATTTTAATTCTCAATACAAGTAATTGGTACTAATTTTAGTGGTTATTCAGAAGCTATCTCTGAGAGAATCATAAACCTATCAACAATAAATAAAACCATCGGTTTTTTTGTTGTAGTTAGAAGTAGTATATTTAGTTATTTTCTCTTGTTTTTTTGTATCGTAAATAAGTATTAAGCTAAGGTCTATATCAGTTTGCAATAAAATAAGTCACTACACGTTAACTACCAGACAATAATATAAATTATTTTATTATGAACAATAGATTAAATTAATTACAAAGTATCTAAGACTTTCAGTATTTTAGAAAGTCTTTATTTATAGCGTGACTGGGCTGAAAGTTTTTAATTATAAAGAAGGAAACTCTTCATCATATTTTAATCAGAAAAAAAAGTTAATTGCTTCTCAATTATGACTTGCTTATAATAATTTGCTTTTGCCCATAATGGACTACTCCAGAGTTTGATTTATGAAATAAATAAGTACCTACCTAATCATTACAACAAAAGAGCATTATAAACTTGAGTAAAATTTAACAGTAGGTATAAATTTGTGAACGTGCGTTGAGTTCTTTTGTTCAGTAAAAAGTAAAACTAAGTTATTTGCAAATATTTCTTGAGATTTTTTATCAAATTGGTTTCACATTGCCCTATAATATCTACTAGCCCGTAGTATTAAATGTTACATTACGAGTAAGTACATAATTCAAATTCCATATGTGTTCATTTACTAAATTCTTGCGAACTGTAAAAAATAGATTATTCATGCACTACCTATAACTTAGAGCAAATTGTATAAATATGATAAGCAACGTTTACGAGTTACAATTCAATTTATCTTTATTTGTGTTATAATAAAACTTATTACGGCTAATTTTACAAATTTTATGGATTTGATATGAATATAAATAATAAGCTTATAACAATAAAGTTGATCAATGGCAAATTGATCATTTTATATAATTTATAGTAGCTTCGTTGATTTATATAACTTTAAAAACTGTCTTTTGTTTAAAATTGGCTGTGGTAAGTAGGATAGATAGAAAGATAATTAATTATTTAACAAAGCCATTGTATATATCATGTAACATGATTTAAAACTTCTTATCAGTAATCAATAAAAGATAATAGTTAATTATATTACAATTAGGTTTGCACGATAGACTCAGAACATTCAAAAATATTCTTCATTTGGTAAACTGGTTCTTATTTTCTACAAAAACGTTACAAAAAAGTCCAATTGAAATCTAATTAAATCCAAAACCGGTTGAAATTCAACTACCTAATCCCCACTTCCTGGCAACCACATTCATACGAGAACAATGTAAACACTTTATTAAAACATTGTGAATTGCTGAAGAAAAAAATAACAAGGGCATTATAATTGCTTCCTATTGCGATTAGACAACTAATCAGAAAACTCCGTTAATTTTATAATTTAGGATTGTAATCCGGTAAAAACAGTTGAGCGTCGCGTCGTCGTTTTTAAAATGCACGGAACGTTTCCTTCGAACATGTCACAAACACAAACAGTCCCCGTTCAAAAACCCGTCCCGTCCTATTTTAAACTCTCACGCTTCATTGTTTTGTTTCGGCAAACATCGTTCAAAAGCAATTACCACTTACCTGCGACACGCGATCACGGATTTATAGGTGATAAACTAGTATCATCACTTTTACAGTGTTGTAAATTAATTATGTGATTTATTTACACTCGGCGGCCGTGGATGCGGCCTTACGCGGCGGAGGCGAGACTCGTAGTGGCAAGGGCGGGCGGGGCCAGCAGAGCGTCACTTGCCTCATGCCTCGCCACAGAGGCGCGCGCCGATCCAGCTCGCTTTTTCTTCACTCCTGTGGAACCCCGGATCTCAACGATCCTTGATTTTGGAATTCGACAAATGAATGTCAGTTTTATTGAGACGTTTGTAGAGTCGAGTTTGATTAGGTAGGTATAGTAGGTATTTTAAGCGGAATTACTGTTTGCTTTGGGTAGACTGAATCTGTTTGAAATCTTAATATTTGGTAGTGATTTTTTGCAATGTAATTATTTTCTATACAAGCACAATTATGTACTGGACAAGACAAATAGGGATGTTAGTAATATTTTTTGAAAACAATAAAATAAAATATTTGCTGATATATTTTAATAATAATTTATTTATTATCCATTATCTCACTAGAAATTCTTAAAGTATGTTATTGCGTTATTCAGAGTAGTTTATTTACAAGATGTACCTACGATCACCCTTGTTCTATATCAAGGGAAATAAATGCCGTAGACCCTTCGATCTGTCCATAATATTTTTTGCTGGTCGTTTTCAGGTAATTTTGCTTTGTGTAAACGGTTTTAAACGATTTGATGAGTGATTTATAAATGTATTAAACATTTATCACAGTGGTGCTTGATAGTAACACTGGCAAATTGCATCAGCTTTTAATTAACATTTAATATACACAAATTAATTAACTAAATACTAATCAATGAAATTTTATTAATAATACGAATAAATTGGCAGAAAATTAGGAATGCAAGTAAAATCTTTGCAACTTATATAATCACTTTGAGAATTTCATTACTAACAATAAATATCAAAATTAATCTTTAATAAGTAATTAACTCCATAAGCACGAACTTATTAGAAGCGCTAGATTATGTACTCATATTTTTTAATTAGAAATTGATCTTTCCGCAACAAACCGCAAGATATTTCAATATCAATCGTGTTTATATGAAATCGGATTTAATCAAATTCTGTTACATGATTGAGTGAATAAATATAGTTGCAAAACTCTATTACGCGTGTAATTTAGCCAAATTAGTGCAATAAAATCAGTTCCGCTTATCTTGGCCACTTTAAAAGTGCATTTTGTGGGCCGTTGCAATAAAAATAAAGTAGGCACTTGTAATTATTTAAAAGTGTACTGTGATAACAATTATTACTGGCATATATCGTATTCTTTTGACGGTTTTTTTTGTATTTAAGCTTGGTGAACACAAGTTAGCACTATGTTGATAATATTTACCAGAAAGGGTTGCAATATGATTTAACAATGCAATGTAAGTCAAGTAAAAATTACAATATTTCTTGTTTTCAGTCCCAAGTTAAATAGGAGTCAAATAGGATAAACATGTTTATGAACAACATTTTTTTTCAAACAAAAACATTAGGGAGACCGAATGTTTTTGTGGCAAAATATGTATCACAACTAGACCCGCGAAACACAACTGGTACATAAAAAAATAAAGCTCACAACGGCGTAATAATTATTTAAAAGTTTAATCAGATAACAATTATTATAAAAAAGTAGGTCTAAGAACGATCTCCCGTGCGTAATGGGTACGCTGGTTTTATTACACATTACATGGGGCCTTTTTAAGTATAATGGTACCTTCTTTGTAGAATATAATTAGTATTTAAAGAGCGTAAGAAAACCGCAAAGTGAACTTTGAAAATAAATAAATATTCAAGAAGGTACAAATAAGGAGTTTTCTTGAAATATTCATTTTGTTTAGCGTCTTGTATGCTAATTTATCCGCTTTTTCTCAACTTGTATAGCATTAGGTAAAATTTTGAAAGAACACACATACCTGTACCTACGAATGGAAATTTGAACTTTACTAGGTACTTAAAATTCCCACTTTTGTTTAGAAATTATGATTGCCAGCAATAAACACTATTGTCTGTGTTTTGTTTTAAGCAAAACTCGTCTCGTAATTAAGCTATAACTTTAAAAGAAAAGCTTTTTCAATTGTTTACTTACATTTCGAGTAATCCACTTTAAATTCCGCCATTGCCTGCCTCTTCTCCTTAATTAAAGATTTTAATTAAACACGAGATCCATATCAGTCTTGCGGTGAAACCTCTAAGACAGTGTTTACTTACTTTTAACAGCAAGCTTTTGTTTTAACGGCTTAATGATGGAGTCCGTAAGGTTAATTACTTTATAGATATGTTGCAAGCTCACAAAATTGCTTTACTGCTCTATTATTTTGCCACTATACAGCTATAACGCTCATACTGTTTGTTTATTAAAATATTGGCCAGTAAAACTCCTGGTCACTCTTATGTAACTAATTAAATTAAAATTCGTTTTTGGAAACGTTAAATTAAGCCGATTATTGTTGAGGATTCATAATAATTTATACGGGGCCATTTGGATGTCTATAAATTTGGAATGTAGACTGTAAAGCTGTTGTAAAATATCATGTGTTTGTAAGATTTGTTCCTTTAAATATTAGAGATATGTTTTGGTACTTATAAATAATTAAACACCTTCTAATGTCGTAATGATCAGTTGCCGAACTAGTTCCAAATAATTTAGGCAATAAATTGTTAATTAGATCAACACGTTCTGTGTGTAACTTGCTCTTAATAATCGCGATGGTTGAAGCCCACGTCTTAAACTAAAGAAACATATTAGTCTTTGATAAAACCTACGCAAATGGATTATTATTTAAACAATACTTTTTATCAGAAAAAGGAGCAGATATTATAAATGTTTTTATTTACTCAAAGGGAAATTCTAAATCGTATTGTGTTATTACATAGAGATTAAGATAAGATAGGATTACTTTCTAAGCCCGTTTTTATTTTATTCTTATTCTTTGACAGGGCACACAAAAATTCTACCATCTTGGAACAGCATTTACTCGATCTACTCGTTTGCACTTTCTTACAACTCGATCGAAATATTTTTCATATTTCATAACGGAAACGAATCCGAAGCTTACAGTTGGATTCAGTAGTGTGTCTAAAGCTAAGATATAAAATATAAATATATTTTTCAGGACATAACAAACAGCGCCATCAACTACTTACTTAGGTACTTTACTTTTTTTTTCAGGTAATAACATACTCACGCATATCACAATTCCTAGGCAGACATACAATGTTTACTTATATCTAGACACAGTACAGCGTCAGGTCGCATTGTGTCGAGCCAGCAGCGCGAGTGCCACATTCCAGGCGTGTTGACTCGCACACAAAGTAACCTGCGCGCGCGCACCTACGCCGCGTACAGTCTGCAAACAAAAATGACTATTTGAGGGGTTTGTTTTGTTCATAATATAGTTTAGTTCTATGATTTTATGTCTGAGAGTTTTACAGCATTTGTATTAAATTACCTGGATGTCTGCAAGTCTGCCTTGACGTTGTCCCTATTTAAAATAGTCACTTTCAACACTACCACCTTACTAAAAATTATAATGATTCGCTACTCCTTTGAGTGTGAAAGAAAACCAAAATCACACACACATTTAACAAGCTTACTGTTAACTAAAACACACCTTTTTCAGGTTAGCTTACGTAAACGTATTTATATTTCAATTCTTTTTTAAAGCTCGTCAAATCAGACCTCTCAACCATAATCATCAATAACGCTTAGCGTAAAACTTTTTTTCTGCTAGCCGTACCTGTAACGTAGTGCAGATAGAGCGGGTGTTTGCAAAGTGCATCGCTAATTGCCGACCAGACGTCGCACTTCCATCTAGTCTCACCTGCAACAAACAACATCACACTTACAAACTTACTCGTATGTTGGATGCAACATTTTAAAAGGAAAACGTGTCGTGTTGCTCTAGCTTTCATGTAATGTATAATGAAACTCAAGAGTTGGGTTCCTTACAAATGACTAATTATGTTGCGTAATTAGTGACAGATCAATCAATATCATCGTTAAAATTTCGCTACAAAAATCTTTTCTGTTGTACAAATCAATTTATAATAATGTGGTATAGGTCCTATGGATGAATTAATAAAATTTAATAGTGGTGCTCAATCATGTCTTTTAGAAATTGACGTATTACATTCAAGAGTCACCCTATACTATAAGCCCCGCTTACAATTCATCATCATCATCATCAGCCTATATCTGTCCACTGCTGAGTATAAGCCTCCTCTACAACGCGACATTCAGTACCATTTCCTGTCGACGTCGTTTCACAATATCATCCAACCTTCGGTCTGGTGGTTTATAGTTACTTTAAACAAATAGATGGATAAGGAACTATGTAGGTATAAAACCTAGCAAGGTAAAGGTGACGAAGTCGGTAAGGAATTAGTACCTACTTGCCAAAGGTTAGACGTTGAAGACTTGAAGAGCTAATTGTTAGGTGTTGGTTAATGACTAGGTGTACATAATTTTTTTTTAGAATGCTGGATTATTTTTAGTCATGTATTTTTCATGTAGGAAAAAAACTCAGTTAAATACTTACTTACTTACTCCTATGGCGCAGTGACCCGAAGTGGGTCTTGGCCTCCAGCACAAGAGAATGCCACCTTCGCCGGTCTTGGGCTGCCACTTGCCAGTCTGCAACTTCAAGTTCCTGCAAGTCAGCTTCCACGGCGTCTCTCCAGCGGTATCTGGGTCGACCGACAGGGCGTCGACCACTTGGGATTCCAAGATACGCTTTTTTGGCATGACGATCTTCCCCCATTCTTTCTAGATGGCCCATCCAGCGAAGTCTCTGAGCCTTGAACTCCCCTATGATGTTCGGTTCGCCCACCAGGTCTTCGATCTCTTGGTTTTTACGAACCCTCCAAGTTCCACCTTCTCTCTGAGTCTGCACCAGTTAAATACATTATGTTTATTGGTGAAATGTTTTGATGTTCTCCATAATAATGATTAACTTCAAGCTTTAAGTGGACAGCTCTACCCAACGGTCTAACTTACATACCTACATACGCTTATTACGGCTTACTTACCAACGGCTTTTGAGTAGATTCCGATTCCCATCTGTCTCTGAACTGGTTTAATCTTTTTTTAACACTAAATAGGCTTAGGTTTGATTATAGCCTGCCTGATGTTAAGGACCACTATAGTCTAAGATGTAGCACGCTTGTCTAGAAGAAACCTATAAAAATTATAATGTTATTAATTTACTCGTACCTATCTTAATTGGTTTAGCCGTTTGAGCATGAACAAGGCACACATATACAGTTACTTATAAGCTTTCAACATAACCCTTGTGATAGGTAGGTAGCCTAAAGACGTTAACATACCTACTTAGAAACCCAATCTCTAATTCTCCATACAACTTTTTAATACAGCTTGTAACTCAAAGATTCAACCGTTCCTATCTCGAGTAATTTCTGTACCAAGTACATTGTTTTTCTTCGGTCCCCGATTGGATTTATCTCGGGTTTTACGGCGTCTCGCATCCCCGTCGTAAACTTTAATACCCACCGGCTACCGCTTCACCGACTATAGATATAAAGTTATGATGATGTATTCGGTGACATTCCAAGAATTTATGGAATATGACGTTGACATTCTCGAGTGATGGCCGAGGCCTCTGCCTGCCTCTGCCCTAATTTAAAACGAGATAAAGTAAAAAGGGAATGTTGCTTGAAAAAGCAGGAATTTATGATGTAACTAACAAGGTTTTGAAGATAGTACCAATAATAATTACAGAAGCTTCGTAACTTTGGTAAATTTAGTTTTAAAAAGGTTTTTATTTATTTATTGACGTAAGTACCTACATGGATTTAAGAAGTAATGTTTAAAAAATAATCATTTTGATGTAATGGTCGTATTACACAAATAATCTAATTAGTAGGTGTACATACCTAATAATAGATAATATCTGGGTACTTCTGAAAAGTACCAAACTTCTTCAACTTCACTAAATCCGTCTCTTCCGATCTCCGATCATTACAATTCCAGTCTCATACTATTTAACGTAGCCGCGTTGCTTACTACAACTAAATAACATTCCACACTAAATACTTCAAACCGGCCGCCGTCAAAAATTCACACTCACTTTCCATTTCTAGCATCATGCTTGTAACAATATTTGTCTAACACCAGCAGACCATCCTTATCAATACGTCAACAACCTTAAAAGGCACCGAAAAGCTGCCAAAAGGGTTACTTTGAATAACAATGACAATCCAGTAGCGCTTGTAAAAACATCTTTTGCATGTCACAAACGTAAATATTTATCCCGACAATAGTTCGGGGGAAGCGTGAAGATTTGTACAATATGCGAACAGTTGGCTTTCACTTTTGTAAGTTTTTACAATTTTTTCGGAAACCCTTTTTTGTAAAATTTAAATGTGAGCGCTACTGTGGTAGTGATTTGCATAACAGTGGAAGAAACAATATCGTGTTTGAATGTTTGTTGCGCTAAAAGTGAAAACAGGGTTCGAAGTTATGGCTCTGTTATGACTATACTCTACGAGCAGTTGAAGTTTTGGTTTCTAATAGTGAACACGTTGATTATGTGTGTGCAAGTTCTAAATGTAATCTGTGATAAATATACCTAGATATGTCAGGAGAATGTCCGACAAGAAAATTTTGAAGGTTGGTTCAAACAGATCGCTAAAAATATGAGGAGAATTAAAATATAAAACCAGTATCCCATGGCTCGAATGAAGAAAATAAAATAAATACCTAACAATTTCACGTGTAAGTGTACTTTATTCTAAATTATCAAATGTTGTATCTATGTGTAAGTGTGTGTAATGTGTATGTATCTATCTAAAACCACTCTTGCTTAATTCAGTTTCTAATCAAGTTTATCCGATCAGCTGATTCAGATATCGGTCAAGTTTTATGATGCCTCTATAATACTTCACAAATTAGTCGAACGTTAACTCCAGAGGAATTGCCTTTGAGTGCAATAAACGCTGACCGGATGATCTGAATGCAATTTAAAATCCAATCCAATGTAATTTAGTCCTTATAACACCTGTCAGAGAGTGTAGAATTTGATGCGTAGATCAAATAGAGTTGTGGCTTTTGGATTTTAAATGAGATGCATAGTGAGGATCTGTTAATAACTCGAATACACATCGCATGTTTGTTCATCTCATTACATCATTTTGAGTCAGCTTAGCGTCCCCATGCTCTAATATTTAGTGTATGCTAGGCTTTAGTGTTTGTCCCCAAATATTAGTATATTGTTCACATTTTGTAGTGACTTGTCGGCGACTATTGAGCCACTTCGCAGTTACGTGGAGGTGCCAAATGTTGATTAGACAGTAATTGTTTGAATAGAATGGACTAACTAAATAGTTAAAGGCAAAGATTTTTAAAAAAATGTCTGCAATAGCCTTGGTAATGTTGCTTTCTCAGTGAAGAGTATGATTCCCACAACACAGGATATTCTAGCGTAAGGTTAATTCCACTTTTCCAAGACAATACGCTAATTTGATTCCAAGCTTCTCGCAAAACTTCTCTCTTATCTATTTATCATTATCGAAATGTTTTTCTAAGATACATCAGCAATTTTTATCGCCATAGTTTATAGTCACAGACAATTGAGCACTAAGTAGGCAAAACGATATTTATCAAGCAAAAAATAGAAGATACTTGCGAATCGTATCATAAATCATTTAGTCACGCAAGATAGTTTTCTATTGCTGTTAACTAGGTACACGTCTTCACGTATAAAACACTGATTAGTGACATGAAATGTATGTATTGTATACCCGGTTACAACGGGATAAAAAGGATACATATCTAATATAGATAAAATAAAAGCTGCTTTTGTAAGGAACCTACGAAGGTTTAGATAAACTAGAGTTTCCAAATCTCTCCAAAATAGTTGCAAAATGAATATTTAAGAAAAAGATTTGATTGTAGTCGTTTGGCCAGCTTAAAATCCAATATTCTGCTGAATTAGGTAGACTAAGACATGGTCATACAAAAAGGTCAAAAGAAACAACAACAATCTAACACTCGTATTAAATAAAATTAAATCGGTAGTTCAGATTTCTAAGATACAAAAATAACGGAAAACGTGAAAAGAAAATTAAGAAAACAGTTCAATTTTTACCTTTCACCGCCCTTCCATATTCCTATGCTCACCATCCATATCACCAACAATAGCTTTAATGATTGCAATTAAAAATTTACGTTGGAGTAAACCTGAGGAACCAGGTCAGGGGTTCGAATGATGCCATAAAGCCTGTTTTAAATTCCTCGTCAGCTGTTTTGACGAGCCATGGATGATATCGACGATATTATACACACGAGATACCTCTACTACCTATGAAGAGTTTTCTACTCTTTCGAATTCCGTTTCGAAAAGTAAGTTTGTGTGGAACGCCAATGCTGGTGTCAGAATCTTAAAGTCCATTTCTAATAACAAAGTATGTAGGTACATATATATCTGCATTACTGCTTGATTGCTTGATAAAAATGTATAGATCGCAATAGGTTCTGATTAATCCATCGCCATTGCTTTAATGGTTTAACTTATCATCTGCTTTAGATGATAAGTAGGTTAGATAAATAAATAATTAGTTCGCGCAGAGCATATATTTCAAGGAGAGATCTTCTTATAGTATAGACGCGTAATTACCCGTCTCTCAGTTATATTGTGCTTGACCGTAATAGATGCGGTTTCGTTTATTGGCCTCATATAACTGAGGCCAGTTCTCTGCTATGGTCAGTTAGTCTCTTTTCAAACACCACCGGGCTTAGTCTATGTTGTTTTGAATTTATCAAAAATAAGGCTCAGTGTTGTATTTTGTGCTTAGATGGCGCTGAAATTCAGGATTTTACAGGTATGTGTAACTTTTCTATAGACTTGTTCTTTATGTTGTCATACTACGACCAGTTTTGTTTACATTAACTATATATACCTAAGCGTACGATGTCACACGTGTAATATGCATTTTTTTAATCTCAAAAACAGCTGTAAAGCTTTCTGTCACTATTTTCAAAATGCAACATGAGTGTGGGATACACAATTACCTATTACATATCTATATTCAAACCATAAAATCATAACAACATGCAATCAATTTTACTTGTAGCAGTAAAACAATATACCTACATGCTACTGGCAACTGCTATTACTGGTAAGATATAAGTGGTTAATTTTCAAATATTATAAGCATTTACATACTCGTGTAAATAATAATCAATGTGGTTAAATGCATATGTATATAACTAATATTGCCTGTCTGTAATATTTGAAACATCAGTTTTTCAAATATTACGGACAGGCAATATTAGCAAGTGGTAATTAATAGCTAAGACAATGTCAAGATGGAATTAAATAAATAAATAAATATTTCAGGACATATCACACAGCGCCATCTAGCCCCATACTAAGCTTACGCTTGTATAATGGGTACTAGGTAACGGATATAATACATAAATACTTTTTTTTGTAAATACATACTTATTATACATAGAAACGACCAGACTCAACATAAATAATTACAAATTTAAATGTTCATAATTATTATTATTAATTGTGATCCTATTTAATTCATTGTTTCACAAGGTTAGTAGAAACCTAATTAAATTACTGCGCCTCGATCACTACGCCGACCGACGTCGGGTAGTAGTTTGCCTTGACTGTAAAACTGGTAAGGAACTTGATTTATTACCTGTCTACGATATCAGATCATGAATATCTCTTTAATTCTACCGATTTCTCAAGAAATCAACAAATTTGCTAAAAACTTACCAAGTAAATGCTGATTGAAGAGCCTGTATTCACTTAAGCTTTGGTTTCCTAGGAAAGCGGTGCCATCGTATAGCGGCCGTGATATTACGGACGCAAAAATAATTAAAGTAAATTACGGTGCAAGTTACTGCTCTCCAGGAAACCGCGCCATTTCGTTTACATAGACAACGTTTTAGTGACGTCATTCACCGCTGTATTACGGCCGCTATATGAAGGCACCGCTTTCCTAGGAAATCAAAGCTTTAGTGACAGGTTACATAATGTTTCTTACTGACTTTTTTAAATAAAATATCTAGGTTTTTTGAGTAGCCAATTAAATACAAAATATGTCTCAAGTGGGAACTGTTGTGAGACAATCTCACACTCTTACCCTGATCAGGTTTGTTCACAAGCATACCTACTCTCGATTAGGATGAAGCATGTGCAAATTTGTTTTTTTTTATATTTGACTGGTAGGTGCCCGCGGCTTCGCTCACGTTAAGAAGAGAAACTTGCATCCCCTATTTTACCCCTTTAAAAGTGGCATTTCGATAAATCCTTTCTTATCGGATGCCTACGTCATAACATGTACCTACATATGTACATTCCAAATTTCAGCCCGATCCGTCCAGTGGTTTGGGCAGTCAGTCACCATTGAGTTTTATATAGGCTTACGGTACAGCAACTCGCCTGATGTTAAGCAACAAGTACAAATCCGAAAAATACAACAACAAAATGTAGTTGTTGTATTTGTAGAAAATAAATGTATAATTATAATTCTGATACCTAACTTACGTGATAAAAGTATTAAACTTCGCTACCTATTTCATATCTAACGTAACTGTTTTGTTCACAGTAGTCACAGTTAGGAAAACCGAGTCTGTTGTTTTCCAATAAGCATAGTTTACTCGACAAGTCATGTAATACACTAGTGCTAGGTTTCACAGCGTTTTGTAGAAAACCCACGTAGATACCAATATATAAATCTGGTTGTTTTGTGAAACTACTGCGTTAAAATATTGTGAGTTAAAGAATTGTATGAAAATAAAGCAATTTCAAGTCTATTCTAGTTTCACACAAGTTTTTCGTATAATGTTGATATAGGTACCTATAGTTGGTACAGATATGGTTATTTTTGGTTTTGTTAGCACGGGAGCACATCTTTTGCATATTAAACAGTATTTGTGTGATATTATGTAATATGTCTATTTTCTTAAGTACTTAAATTCTAAATAGAAAAAATACCTGGAAAAGCTGTTTTTTGTCAGGTAGGTAAAAACTGCCAACGTTCCGTTCAAAAAGTCGCCATTTCTACTTTTCGGCATTCAAAAACTGCAATCCATCCAGATAAAACAAACAAAAAAAGCACTCAATCCAATCCAAAACCCAGGAAACCAAATGCCTATCATACCCATCGCACATAACTTATCCGAACTTTTTTCTTTCTAAAAATAATATTTTATCCAACCGTCAGGCGCGAGGCGTCGGCGTTACCGACCGACCGGTATCTCATTTTAATCTGGGTGGGTATTTTTAAGTCGATAAATTTGGCTGTCAAAGCACATGTGTAGGTAAGATAAGGCCCCCGCCTCTCCAGCCAGGCTTTAAGCAGTCGTAAAATATTATCCTGCGTGAGACATTTATGGCTCAAGTGAGATAGGTACCGTGGAATATTTTTTCGTTGGCTTTTTAGTTTGGTATATAAGTTATGGATATATACGTATGTAAGGCTTAAGTTGTGTTTGCATATTTTTTGTTTTAAATATTCTAGTAAATTAGATAGATACGTAGGTATGTAGATAATCTTTTTAATTCACTTTATGTACTAACTGCAGCTGCTCCCAAATAAGTTAAAATAAAATAATTGTATATGTACTTAACTAATATACTGAAACTCTGGAGAAATATGTAGTGTTTTTGCGCTGCGTTTTGTCGCAGCGGAAAAACACTACATATTTCTCCAGAGTTTCAGTAACAATGGATTTCCGCAAAGTAACGCCTGATTCAATATCTTATTAACTAATATATTTTTTGTTGATTGTATATTGTCTATGCTCTTCGGTGTCTAGTTTAATTCATCAGAATTTATTAGATTCATTATGTCTGCTGATACAAAAATAAAATGCAGAGAACATTTTGGATTTATCTAAAGAACATACATACCGCGTTGCAAAAAATAAAAAATCACTATTGTCCCCATTTTCCCATCTACAATCAACAGATCGGCATATTTACGGCGCGCGATGAATTCTCACTGTCGTATTACAGTGATGGATTGCAACAAAATAACGTGTTCATATAGATTTTTTGTTCATATAAGTAGTTCTCCCAATAGATAGATATATTCATTGTGATATATCTGCGGGTGCATTCAACACACTGGCCATGAGCCATAAACTGTCTAATGTCCCGTAATACAGCCCTATATCTTTATTAATTCTCTCGCGATAGATTCCTTTCAAAAAGCTTTATAACCCAAGTTACGACACCCTTACAAAGTCGCCTTTCATCCGAAACTATTTTTCTGAAAAGTGTTTTCTTTATGCGATTTAATACGCCATATTTTTATTGACTCCTTAGGTACAATATATTGCTACAAAGTTGCAAATAAAAGGAATAAAAATCACATAACTTGAACTGACGGCGTCAGATATAAATCAACAGCAATGTTTCTCGCTTTTTGTTGAAGTTAAAAATGTTTTTGAACAAATTTTATTGCCATATTTTACAAATTTAAGCTGAAAATACAAGAAGACATTAGATTACTTTGTTGCCTGGCTTTAACAGTACGGCTTTGTTAATGAGTCATATTTTTCAAGAAAAACTTTACTTCGGAACAATTTTCCTGGCGTTGTAAATTGTAGCCAGGCAGCTGATTTATTTTAATAACAGTAACCCTACGATGATTACATGAAGCTTTATTGTTTTATTAATCTTGTGCAATCAACATTGCGTGAAAATATTTCTTTGCTCAGAATAAAAAGGCCTTCGTGAATGGAATTTAAATCATGAAACGAACGCTTGACGTTAGTAGTAGGTATATCGATTATTTATTAATATAGTTAATAGCGCAACAAAATCTACTGGCAAAACTCAAACTTCTCTTAGTTCATTGATATATAGACGATAAAATAAATGTATCATGTTATTTTGTTTTTGGTTTTAAGAACAAAGACAACAAGTGTTCTGTACTATGTAGATATAGATTAGGCTAACAAAAAGCCACACTACGTTTATTCCTTTGATTAACTACTTGGTTCATTCATATTTCTGTAGAAATTTTAAGTGTCGTTTTGTCAATATAATGGGTATATTTTATCAACCCTCAAGCTCGCATACCTACCACTCTCATATTCCTAAGCATTTAGAGTACTTTTATCCCGACATAATCAACTTTCCCAATTAGCCACATCTACGCATACATAACTACATATGTATATAAACACACACACACACACACAAAAACACATCGACTAATGGAGTTCAGTGCGAAGGGAGAGAAGATTTATACGTTTCAATAACGTGTGAGAACGAAGGGACGGCCTCAAGACTCAAGTGGCATTTATTTATGAAGACACGCTTTAATTTGGGTTATTTTCGAAAGATGAACTAAGCTTTTTTGTTGGGAAAATAATCTGAGAAACTCTCGAATGGAGTCGCTAAAAAAGTCTTTTAACTATGCAATTTTATCATTTTTTTTTCTTATTTTATAAATAATGTCTGGAAATTTTCGAAATAAACTTTCAATATTAGGTACTTTACAGTAGCGTCAATTTCTTCATGTAAAGTTTGAGCAATGTTTACTTCAGACAAACTAAAAACACAAATTATAATATAATATTCTCAAAAGCCAAATTTCAAGCAAAACGAATAACGATTCGAAATTGTGTGTATAAATCAATGAGTTCCCAAAAACCGGGGTATATTTCACGAGTGAAACCTGCAAAGGATGAGACTCTGCGGACGTGTTTCTTTTAATTTACGACGCACCAAAAAGCTTTTCAAAAACCGCAAACTGCTATTAAAATCTTGCTGTGAAAAAGGTATAATTTCCGCAGTAGATTTTTTGCTGCATCCCTTATCTAGATAATACACCTGCATGAATGTAACGTCTTTTACACTTGTGGAAGGGAAACACATGACATTTTCTATTTATCGTAACTGTATAGATTATTATTTTGTTGTAAAGAAAAACGATTGAAAGGATATCTTCACAAATTTTGTAATGTTAACGTCATTCATGATCTATGAATACTTAAATTTTGAAACATACCCATATGGAGAATTTGGTTATACCAGTGAAAGCTCAATTCTATGCAATCCCAAAAAAACATTGATATTACTGCACAAAGAAGCTGACCAATATCTCAAAGCCAAACGCAATTCTATTTCGCGTCACTATAGATAGTAATATTTATACAGAGGCATTATAAATCCCGAAAAATCGTCCGTGGAAACCCATCCTACCTCCAAAAGCCCGATACATTTTTCCTTAATGAGCGTATTGATCGCAGCGAGCTATAAGCGAGTAATTTACGACTACATTCGCGCTCCGTGCGTGCAAGGAAGGTGTGTTATTTATACCCTGTTTTTTATAACCCCTCCCCTCCCCCCTTTATGTCCCCTTTTTTCGCAGCTCGTAACGGCTGTCGTAAAGGGGACGTAATTTTAATTTCATGATTGGAAAGCTCGATTGGTCGGTTATGTGGTTTAATTAGTTTATGGGATACGATAACAGAGGGTTTAAGGTCGCGGATACTAAAGGAGCTTAGCTTATTTATTTGTACGGATTTATTCAGTTTTGATTTGATTACGTAGTCAGGCGCTAAAACAAATATGGCCTTCTAAAGTCCATTGATGAACAAACATTAGGAAGTTAAACTTTACCATAGCTAATCAATTTCCATTCTTTCATAATTCGAAACTCCAGTACGAGAGTTTTAAAATAAATAAAAAACAGTACTTACCTAATGATAATCTTGAAAGTTTCTTTACGTATTATGTATGAAATCTGGTTCGTCTCATCATTACTAAAAACACTGAGTGAAAAGCGAAAACACATTTTTTTTTCATTTCAGTAGGTATATCTACCTTTCTACCTACATATCAGATACGAGTATCAAACTAAAACCAGTTTCCTTTCACAAGGGACCCAATGACGTAACCCATTTCGCAGATTCCCTTTGTTCTACAGAAAGGAATATTTCAGTAGAGGAGGTACAACCGGGTAGGCACGCCTGGGTAGGTCATTCACATAGAATAGCAGTGGACTGGCCTAAAGAGTAAACTGGTTCCTATCTGTTAAGCACGATCCATCTAAGACCATAGCTATTGCTTGCTATCAGGCAAACTATGGTCAATTGCAAACCTGTTTTAGTAAAAAAAATAACATTTTTTAATAAGTGCCATTTGCATATTGAAGTGTCCGACTTAGAGAGATTTTTATCCAATAGATAGACCTGATAGTCTTTATAAGAGAATTTGAAAAAAAACAGCGGTCTTAGGCTTCTTCTTTCAGACGCGGATTTTAAGAGTCTTGATAAGAGAATTCTGCAAAATTTTTAGCGTTTGTTTGATTCTTCTTATAAACGCGGGCTGCCAATTTTCGTCTACTTCATCCTGTTTCAAGTCATTTCAGAATTTGACGGCCTGGGTTTCTTCTTTCCGGAATCTTACCTTAAATAAATAAAGCCATTTATTCCCAGTAACTTAATTAACATTTTGTGGTTATGGGGTTTACGTTAGTAACACCTAATCTATAAGGAATCATACTAAAGGAAAAATATTAATAAGGAATCTTACCTTATGAATTTTAAAGAATTCTCTTAAACCACTCTCAGTATCAAATAAAAAGAGTATATTTCGCGCAATTTTTAGCACTTAAAATCTGTATTACTTATCTACATCTTGTAAATAAATATATCTTTATCTTTAATTCCGCATCGGTCTTCCGATAGTGGTAGCCTAACTGGACTAACTTAGATTATCGTTTTTATAGTAAATATATGCCAAAGCATTTCCTTCCTATGCAGTGTCGTTACAGTAGGTAGGTTTGGTCCGGGTGCCGGTAGCTGTATCGATCCGCCCGGGACGCCCCTCTCGACCGGACCACATCTGCTCTACTCCGCAGCCATTTTGTTTAAATGGATAGAGAAATACCTATAGGTATGTATGTAGCTATAGACCTGTATTCCGTGCTATAGGCCTGATAGGACAAAAAGATATGACATAAGTTATACGTTAGTTCTATAGGTACAGGTATAACTTATACGCTAGTTATACGTAGATTATAACGTTTAGTCAAGTCAAGCGTGAGCCTATCTCATGTAAAAAAAATATAGGTACAGGTATAACATACGTTAATTCTATAGGTATTTTAATATATACAGATTTACCTGAAAATCTCTACCTATTTAGACTAGGGATCTAACATAAGATCAAGTAACATCGTTATTTTACGAGTTCTGAATATGCGAAAACCCACGTTTCATCAGACAATGAACTTTTTGTATGGATTTTTTTTTTCGCGGATTCTATAAAGAATTCTAGAACAAAGTTCTGTATGTAATTAATGCCGTTAATACTTTTAATTAATTTGTTACTTTACCTAAGTAATATTGGGCATCGTAAAATAAATAAATGATCATTAACCAGGTACTTATTTTTTGGGGTAAGTAGGTAATCTTTCAGGTTCTTTATGATCCTTTAATTATCCTCCATTCTGTTTTAAGTGTTGAAAGAAACATTAAAATCACCACCATATTTGTTTTTGAGTGCAATTATTACTTACGAGTATAAACTGATGTAAAACATGATATTAATTATATTTTTGTGTTCGTTTATTTAATTTTGAAATTTTTGAAATTTTTTGTCAGTAAGGTCCACTTGCACGAACGATTCTCCAACGCTTGTAGTGGTAAAAGCATAGAGCATGCACAAAGAATACAAGTAGGCTCAAATTTCGATGTCGAAATCAAAAGTTGCAACTCATTTGCATATTTAGTACGAAACCTTTTATGAACCACACAAAATCAAGACAAAGGTCGATGGAATCCCATTGCAATTGTACTATTATACCAATTAAACTCCACCGTTGAAAGTGAAACCAGCCCGAACAAGCTTTAGAAGCATTTTTTTCCTGCTAGATTTACATATTTATTGGGGCACATTTTATAGCGGCAACGGGAAATAAACGCCGCTCGTTTTAAAAGGGCTTGTATATTTATTCTGTCGCATCTTTTTTTACGAAAGGACGTGAGGTTTCGACTGGAACATTTGGCGACGTACTTTGCATAAAAATATTAGCTCGTAAACTCTATTTCGAGGGCGCATGTGGCGCAAGAAAAATATCGATGTTGCTGAAAATACGAGTTTATTGAGACTTATACGACGAGATTGAGATATGATGTAGGTATGATTCATGGGGTTTAGATGGAATGGGATAGGTATTCAATTATGACGCACCTGCTTTTGCGTAAATATGTTTATCTTATGAAATTCTTTAGATTATCAGTAAATAATACATATATCATCATCATCATCATCACAAATTTAAGGGCCGGGTCCTTGTCTGTGGAGCATGCGCCATCCTTCCCGATCTTCTGCCAATTCTTTGACCTCCTTATACGACATGACACCCGCCTTTTCTTTTATTTGGTCCATGTACAATACATATATGTACATTTGAAAACGTTATTAAAATGTTGCAGTTAGAATAAGTCTGCTGTTTAAGTGGTAGGTACTTCTAAACCAGCATTACCATTGATTACTTCAATTTATTATCCTATATGTCGTCATATACAGGATAAGTTACTTTTATCACAATAAAAAATTAAAATCGCTGTACTCAATTTTTTTATTAAATTTGAATAACAATTTATTTAATATGTTGACATATGTAGGTACCTACCTGAGTACAGTTTGTACATACAACACAATTTTGTGTGATAAAGCTTGCTTTATTCGTGTTTACGACTTGTATAACATACTAATGTTAACAATAATTACTGCAATCAAATATACATTAAAACTTAAATGCATTCTGTACTTATATTTGCGATAACGGCGAGGTATTTGTATTTAACAAAAACCAAGCACTAAAAACCGTAATTTTCTAATCATTTTGATGAGAAAATTACATTGAAATTAAACCCAAAAAGTTTGACCCTCTTTCAAAAGTTATATCTAATTAAACCAGCATTTGCAATTTTAATTCATGTAAATTTTATTTTAATTCCAGTGTAAAAATGGCAAAAAGATTTCTAAAGAAATCAATAATACGTAGGTAATAATAAATAGCTCCATTTCGCTTAATCTATTTGTCTTTAACTAAAATTCGTAGTTGTTATACATATTTTATAAAACCATTTTACAAATCTAAAACTTTAATTCGGTAACATGTTGTTACCGAATTAAAGTTTTAGATGTGTGGTACCAACCTACATTCCTAAATATACAAAGATATTTAAATATACTAGGTATCTATAGAACTACATTGGTAACACCCTACATTCCTAAATATACAAAGATATTTACGTATACTAGGTATCTACAGCACTACACATATATCTGTGATTATACATACTAAACTCATAAAAGGGTTTAAAAATTATAACGAGGTTTTGGTCATCAATATACATTTTACACTCTTGCGATGAGTAAGTAGGCATGAATATTATTTGTGATACATGTTTATGGCTAAAAAGCTAATTTATGGTTTCCATTCCTCATTATGAGAATTGATTTTTAATGTTTTGATGGTGGGTGGGCTTTTGCTGAACTTATTCGTTGAAGCGGTGTTTCCTGCGAACTACAATCCAGGGGTTTTCAAATCTAGAGTTAATAGGTATCTTCTTCGTAAACGTGTTACATCCTAGGCTGCAGCAATGCTTAACATCAGGCAGGCTGTAGTCAAACGTAAACCTATGCAAGGTAAAAATATTTTTTTGCCCACTGAAGGTTTGTTAGTACCTATGTGGAAGTGTTTATACTATCTTTTCATATTAAACTGACCCATGTCTTTGACTCAATCTATTAATTTCAGTTGGACTCATTGTAATGGAACTTAATAAAGACATAGAAAGATACATTTGGCGCGATTCTTGCAACACTATTATTTTCCATAGGAATACCTATTTATTATTTTATCTCATATTCTTATCTGACATATATAAACTAATATCTCTATTACACTGACAAACATATGTAATTAATAACTGTAACACATTGCCAACAGATTGTTTTATCTGCCTTTTAAAGGACATTAAAATAGTTAACAATATACCTACATAATATAGATTTGTACACCATACTTCTAATGAAAAGTACATTACTTTCTCCCAATGTTTACCTTCAGAATTATCACCTACAAAGGGCTTTCAAGTTACTCTTTTGCAAACATAAACCTGACTTGGAACTGTAAAATACATCGTATAATACCTAGTAAGTGGTTATCTGTGTCTATGCTGGAGGTAAATCCTTTCTCTTTGAATCGTATTTCCTCATGACTGAGGGTTCGTGACTCCCGCGCAGAATTAATTCGTTATGGAAATTATTTTGGGTATTATGGAAGATACATCGTTGTGGACACCCAGGTCCCTCCACAGCAAATCCTTAAAAAAAAGGTAAACCATTCCAAGCAGAAAAATCCTGTATTCGTTTTCTGCTTATTTACTTACATATATTAAATAATTATTTAATTAAATATTTTAAATAATAACCCAAATAGAAAAGACTAAGTACATCCTAATAATTAGAACAAATATTGCCAATATGAGATATTAAATTCGTACCAACTAATACAATAGAAATAATTACTTTTTATGTTCTTGAACAGTGAATCAATTATTGATACAAGTGGCTACAAGTTTATTTCTAATTTAACATAATATATATCTATATAGAATTTTAATTCACAGATTTACAACTAATCAAAAAATTTCAACACTAACTGCTTTCCGTTCACATTGAGCTTCCTAAACTTAATCTTTTTCCTTTCCTTCCCGTTCAAATCCAAACATAGTACCCACTAAGTAGCAGAGGCTCCTTTCCCGTTAATCTCAAACATTTACACCGGCCATATAGCGAGGCGCGCCGAGAATGCACCCACTAAATCATATACCACACTAAACTTGTTCTTTATGCTCTTCTCATAGTGTAAGGATGGCAGAAAAGGATACAATTTTGAAGCTACGTTTCGAAAAAAGTAAGAATTATTGCTCTCTTACGTATTATCTACATATACTAGTATTTTAATTAAAATCCACTGGGATTTTTAATGTGACAATAATTTTATCTCACTTTGAAAATAGTTAAGCTTGTGAATTTATTATAAAATAATCGATAAGTACAAATAATTGTTTTTTACAATTATGCACACGCCTATACTACACCTTACTTAATTTATGCTACGATCAATCTCTTAACAACAAACTTATGAAATTAATTTCAACATTCATTAACGTGTATCTGAAAAATCCATTTCTATGAGAAACAGTAAACCTTTTGACATAAGACTTTTCGTATCTCCAACATTATGACATCATATCTCCGACATTAGAAGCGTGGTGTATAAGACAGGGTTGTACAAACAGATACGTGTAATTGCCTATATTGATGTGATTTGTAACCATCGTATGGGGTCGTAAACGTGTCTGGCGTAAGTCTATTAGATTTATTGGTGTTATGAACTTTGTTATCTAACGTCTTCCACTCATCTCAGAGATATTTGAACGGCTGGCTGGCTAAGTGGTTAAAATCGTCTGTCTTCTAAGTTAGGGGTCTAATTTTGATTTTCATATTATTAAAAGCATTCAGATAATGCCTAGTAAAATACATATATTTATATAATACATTTTTAAAGATAGACTTTTAAAATTGTTACGTTACACAACTTATTACAATAAATACACTTATTTACGGCAGTATACCTACATATTTCAATTAATTATGTATATATTAGATACAGGGATATTTCACACAGCAACAAAAAACTAATAATTCTAGTCTTATATAACCAATATATGCGTCATCCAATGGTTGCCTGGAAGAGATTGCTTTTAGCAATAAGGCCGCCACTTGTGGCACTAGTATAAGTATTTTTTTCTTCTTTCCTTTTAATTTTATCGTGTGTTACAATAAAGAATTTTCTATCTATCTTCTATCTATATAATTCAAACTCTTGTGTCATGTGCACTAGATAACGGATATAATAATATTATTACATTGAATTAAACATCCATTCGTATGGCTCGCAAAACTTCCTCTTCAATGACTCAACACACAACACAGAACCCAATAAAAAGTAGAATTACCTACCAAACCACTTCACAAGATTAAATTCAACGAAGATTCCTTGGGCTTCATTAATCAGCGGATTAGATCGGAATATTTACGAGCAAATCTAAAACGTACGGAATTTAATTTCATTAGGGGACCTTAGTAACTCCATGTTGTCACCCGCTGCGCAAGGGCCGACATATTTCAAGCAGCTGTCAGCCGCCCACCAATGAGCGAGCGGCTTTTACACGCGTTCGAAATTTAAAAATGGTGGAGATAATATTCATTGTATATTATTTGTGACACTGACAGGTCGTTATTTTGACTTTTTATCGGTTTCGGGTTTCAATATTTTTTGGGATGTGAGTTCTTTTACCTTTGTGTTGGTATCTCATTGGATTCGAATACGATTGAAGACACCAAGTTTTAAAAAAAATTCAATGATGTTTTAATCTATATTAATTTATGCTAGAAAATCAATAAGACACATCTTATGATAAAAACATATAAGTAATTGTAGCTTAACTTACCAACTGAACTTTATGTACTTACCTTAATAAGTACCTACCTACCTATAGATTACCTATGCTATAACTAAAAGCTACAGTAAACTCGCTTATTTAATCTAAACGCAAAGATTGCCGGCTCTATATAAATTTCCTCAAGCGAAGTCAAACTCCTAAAAAGTTCCATAAAACAACAATTTGAAATGGGCCATTACTTGCGGAAAAACAGCATCCAGCAGCGAAAGGGGGAACAGGACCCCCATCTCCCCCTTTTTCTCTACAGGGGTATTTTGGGGTGGTTTTAGGGGGAGTGGGTAAAGTGAAGCCTGCTGGTTTTATGCCGGGAATTACGACTTAGACGTTTCAAACAATAACTGTGCCCGTAAATACGAACCGATTTCTTCACGCGTCATAGCTCCAGATTGCTTTCTTTTTCCTTTTCCTTTTCCGATGGAACAGGGACACTGGAAAATAAAAAATAAGTGCTCAGTGATGTGAAAGTCATGGGAGCAGTATAAATTTTAATGGGATAGGTACTACTTGTAACGGTTCATTTTAGGCCGTTAAACCATCATCATTATCATCGACGACTGAGAAATAATACATTAAATACTGTGCCGTTAAGAGCGGGTTCGAGTCCTACTCCAAGCAGATAAATCAAGCCAATTTCATCCGTATCGACATTTGAAAATATTCAACTTTATTTAACTGCAATTTCGAGCATTGCTTACCATTTTAATCGGAAAAATAAGTACACCAAATTCATCACTATCGGAAAAACCTTTCTAATGGTTTCATCATCATCATCTTGACCATAAGGATTATGATAAACAATGACAACGGCGGGTTCGAATCTTGCTTGGTATTTCATAGTAATTACATCGATCAAACAAATCTATGCCATAAACGGCTAAAACTGTGACATTGTTAAGGAGAGGTCGTGTTCCACGAAGTCCGAGTATTACGATGGCGGAATCGTTTCGATAAACGAAATGTATAAACATGTTGCGATGACAGGACTACTATGTTAATGGTATAGGAGAGAAAGTTGGTATGTTTGTATGTCATAGCGATCCCTGATGTTCTAAGCAACGCGAGCAATCATAAAATTGGAGATATGAGAATGGAAAGTTGTATGTTGGTAAACCATTACGACTTTAACAGGTACCTACTGATGACCTGGGCAGCGTAGCCAGATAAAATAGTAATGCGTGTATAAAACGTAGGTTTGTTTTGTGTCCAATATCCATACAGGCGAATCCGCAGGAGAGCGTGTACATGCGCGGGCAATAAATTATAGTTACAAATAAATCCACTTAACTGGATAGACAGTGAGGCCTAGGATTAGAGAAAGACAGACTATGTAAGCAGTAGGGTGGAAGGGATAACTATAAAAGCGAGTGTAGGCGAATCTTGGGGGACACGACGGACAGGAACGGAAAAAAGGAACGGAGACAGAGATTCGGAGCGGTGCGAAAAAAACTAAAAGAATTCAGAGTCGCGAGTGAGATTTTTATTTTAAAGTCGACGGCAACGGAGAATTTGGGTCCATGATAGGCTTCTAGACTGATCAGTTAACTTCTTTGCTTGAATAATTTGAATTCTATCTTTGAGTCTCTAGTGTGTGTGTTACCTATCAATAGTTCTGGTGAGCAAGAAAAATGTATGCTGTTATCCGGTGAGTCTGTTCCATTTTAAATGTACCTATCTGGAGTTGTTAATAATCTGTATGCAACAAAACATCTTCTAATAACCAGATCTCGATTTTTGTGTAATGTTAAAATCACTTTCATAAATAAGAAAGTGGTCTACGAAAATAAGCGTTGTATTATTACTTTTACACAATGTTATATTATAAATATGGACTAAAAATCATGTACTTTTATATTGTACGCATGTACGTATCTATTTTAACTCTTTACTACGGGGAATCTACCATCCTCCCATGCAAAGATTTAATATACCTACTAGGAGGTTACACTCCACTTTACTTACCTTATTTCAAACACATGAATCACGTAATATGCTACAATGTTACATAAGTGAAATAATAATTTTCATTCTATTTATGAGTAATACCATATTTTATTCAACTAATTTTCCTATTGGGATACTCAATAAACATTCTATTGTATTAAGATCATACACATAAAACTAAACTTTCTTAAAGCAAAATAGCTCCAGCTGGAGTAAGACTTAGAGAGAGACGAACTCTCTTAAACCTTATGTACGTGAATTCTACCTAGCCATGGGGAATTAATTATGCGAAGATATCGCTTTGAGAAAGATCATCTCTTATTTCTCATATGCGGAAGATCACCGCGAGAAATACCTAAAGCGTGATATCTGAACATAATATTTTTTATCTACGGATACATTAACAAAATTTACAAATTAATGTCATCTCTCTTTGGCTATACAAAGGCTGGAACCATTTGTTGATCATTAGGTCACACTCTACCTACCTACTTTACGAGACATACAGTAGGTCGCGTGTCCTCTTGTCTCTTGAATAACTTACAGTTAATATTAACTTATTTACGAGTTAATTTGCTTAATAAAGCCCTCCTGCTAACCAATCAATTGGTGTTTCTGGGAGATTATCCACAATGGTTGAAATCTACAGTCTTAGGCGGGTCGGGGGCCTTTGACCTCTAAACTACCAAAAAAATGACATTGATGGTTTGGAAGGAAACACCAATGTTTAGACAGAGTAATAAATAAAGAATATGATTGAGCGAAAGTTTTACATTTCTATAAGTAGGTAATTCATTAAAGTTAACATTATTATAAAACTTTATATTAACCCAGATTTATTATCATAATCTCTAATCTATTTTCGACCTTAACCTTTTAGTAATTACGAACTACAAATAGAGTATCTTCCGTTAGTCGAGTATTTTCCTGAACCTCAAAAAGAATTTGAGTTATTACAAACACAATGGGTCCGTATACTACTAGACGATATCACAGCCAAAATTAAAACAATTCATGAGCCAATTAAACATTTCAATGAGTATTGTGAGACGACACAAAGCACTATCATACAATCTGTTTCTCTACGTCGCGACCGCACGCCCTTCCCCCTTACCCCTCTTCCCTTCTCCTTAGAGTATTTCACTTTAAGCGATTCTAATTGTGAGAATAGATAGATAAATTTAGTTCGAGAAGTATATTTGTTAGTAGACGCGTGTATCGGCGGGCGCAAAGCGCCAAGCGAGCGGCGCATGTTTAATAATAAGGAAATGTGTTTTATAGAGGGGCGATCATCTTGGTAGTGGTTTGATAATAATATGAAAAGAAAAAAGTAGCTAATTTAGTAGATTTTGGGGTGGTACATAATTTGAAGATGACGTGACCAGGATATAAGAGGTTCCTTTTTTAATTAATTGCTTTGTTGTTATCTTAATATCTTATAAAAAAAAATATGGGAAGCAGATTGATCGTGAATTGTTTTAAAAAAAAAAAAAAAAAAATTGCCAGATTTGGCATAATTTGCTGTCCGTGAAAATGGATGAGGTCAGGAAATACTTTTTTTATAAAATAATAGGCAATAGTTACTATGACTAACTTTATTTATTTTTCTCCATCCAATGGTTGCCTGGAGGAGATTGCTTTTGGCGGTGGCCTTTATTTGTGACATTAGAGTGGTTTGTGTGAGTGGGTTTATTAATTTTGATTTTGTATGTGTGTGACAATGGAGAGTTGTTTATTTATTTATCTACTTAATCCGTGTTAGTTACGTCTTATTTTCTTTGCACTAATTATCATATCTCCGCGCTTTCACTCCATAACATTATTTCATGAAATAATAAGACCTTGACTGGCCTGTTGGTTTGGTTGGTGGTGGCTCTGCCTTCTGGTCTGGGGGTCGCGGGTTCGATTCCCGCGTGACACAAGTGGTTATGCATTATAGAGATTTGTAATCACTTGTGTTGGGTTTGGTCGTGTGTGTGTGTATAGTGGGTGTGTGTTTGCTAAGGGAGGGGTGTGTGAGTGTTGTGTCCGTTGCCTGGTGCCCACGACGCAGGCGTTTGCTTGGTGTGGGGCTGGATGGCGCTGTGTGCGGTGTCCCGGAGTGTTTGTTTATTTATTTATTTATTTACTTTGGGGTCGACTAAAATCTACTTTATTAAAGTTCGTAAACTACGGGGTCGAAAGTATATGTAGGTAAAACAGTTGTTATAAATATATACCTACAACTCGACAGGATTCTGTGTAACATAGGTAACTGATCAAAATTGCAATCAGAGAATTTCGGTCTCGGTTTTATCCGCGCGCATAGTAGCTTAAAACCTAGTATGTACATATTATATAGGTAGGTATGTTTGTTTCTGGGCTTAGGTTATGAAATCGATTAGAGTGTTGAGTACAAGTGCCGAGAGTGTAAATTTTAGTAGGCGTTGGCTGATAGCGTTGACTTAGGGAATGTGAGTTTTGCAGTGAAAATAAAATCAGGCGTGGAAAAACAACTCAAGTTAAGGTATAAAAACAAAACACTTACGGGACTTTTAGAGATCCGGCTATATAATAGTCTAGTATTCATTTATTTTATACATATAGAATAGAATAGATCTTTAATGTACACCATAAAACATAGAGGTAACAAAAAAAAAAAAAAGCTTAAATATGTTGAGGTGATGCACATTGGGCGGCCTTGTCGCCTTGGGCGGTTTCTTCCGGGCAACCCTTTTATGGACATTACTGGGAATTATAACGGGCGGTGTAAGAATATATATATATAATTAGATACATACGTTAGTTAAAAGACCAATACATACTCAAAATATACATAAATAAATATATACATATTTCATACACATTACATTATTATAGGAAATCAACTTTATGTTTATTCATAGCAATGGATTTTGTTGTATTTAAGTAATAGATGTTTGTTATTTTAGTTCATTTTAGATAAACTACGTTTACTTAGGCGACTGTAAAAAGTACTAAAAATACGAGCTAGGAAATATAATATATAGGTGTAATTCATGACTTCTGATAGTTAATTTTTTATATGAATTCTAAGTAACATGTACGCACTTACTCTCTCTTAGCTTAATAATATTTTAATAGTTGTTCGAATGAGTCATTCCACAATGATATGTTAAACTAGTGGTGCTCAGGACCCAAGGGGCTCGCGAGTAGGGTTTTGGTATGACGACAAACAGATACGTGCGATTTTGTCTGTACTTGTCAATTTTTGTTTAAATACTATTTATATGTTATTTTCAATACAATAATTTTAAAATCATTTATAGCTAATTTTTAGATCAGATTTCGAAGTTTATTTAGAGTAGGTTATAATTTTCATGCAACAATGGGACAAAGCCAGCTGTGGATGATGATATCTCTTGTAGGTTTAGTTAACAAGTTCAAACAAACATTTTGTATAGGGTTACAATGCGACAATACATTGCGAAGAAGTGAAAGAAAGTATAATATTACACGTTTGATTAAATACCGGCTCAGTATTTCGATAGGTACTATAATTACATCCGGAAGTTATTGGAAAAAGTTTAATTTATTTTAGTGCAACCATATATGTAATTAGGAAAGAGGATTTAATCTTAGATAACTTTATGATGGGGTCGGAATTCATCTTAATATTGGTTCATGTCAAGTGATTAATGAATTGGATATACCTATATAAAATCTTCAATTTTGGGTGGCCTATTTTGTTTTCGGACATTTTTGTTTTATCTTTACAGTAAAAGTGGATCTTTACCAAAATCATCTGATGGATAATGTATATTAAATGTTCTTTGTAACTTACTTATATTTAATAATTGCGGAGCTTCTTACCATAAAAAAAAAATAATCTAATATACATTTAATTACACAGCTTTTGATTTTATTTGTGTGGACAAACTAGAACGTTCTCACACGCAACACAATTTTCATATCCAGCCAGTGTTGCTAGAAAGAAAAGCTCATTCCGCGCTAACTGACAAAAAAAAGCGCTAGATTTGGATAATTATTATATTTAAAAATATTAGGTAGATAACGCACTAATGTGCTAGTTAAAAGCAAAACGACAAGAAAAGCGAACTTTATTTTGTAGGTAGGTATCCTTTGTCGATTTTCTTTTGTGCTCTGATATCGCAACATTTTGACGATAACATAATTTTCAACCAACTACAAATTCTCGTTTTAGCATGTCGTAATTAGCATAAATAACTACTATGAAAAAAAAAAAGGGGGAATGTGTTTTGCGCTCTAAACTATCTCAAAAGAACCAGATTTAGCGGAAAGCGCTAAAATGGCAGCACTTTATATTTTAATCAAATAAAATGCACATCGCCAAGACATCAGTCCACGACACGAACAAAAAACGAATAGGTAAGAGCGGCAACGTCTCACAAAGAATATTGGTGCACGAGCTGGCAACGTGTCATTATGTCATAATAAACAGCTAAGTCCCGAATATTGTTTAATAGCGCCATCTAACAATTTTGCACTGTACTGCAACGAGGCAAGATTCTCTCTTTAACCAACACTTACCAAATTAATTTTATATAGGTCTCCATTGCATACTAGTAGTGACAGCTAGTGATCTATATTGGAACTAACAATCGGCGTGCGCTCTAATGTATTGGAACTTACGATAGTAATATTTTCATAAAAGTTATTCTGAATGATACGGTAACTTTATCTTTGGAAAAGAAAAAAAAATAGGAAAGTTATTTTATTTAATGGGGTCGTGTTTTATTTTAATGAATTTTCTCCTATTACCAGTTTTTTTATCTTTCATGAATTAATGTGTGTAACTTTAAAGATAACGCTACACAAGGAACTAACTTAAATTACTGTTATTTTATAAAGGCATGGTTCTGATGCTTGTTATTCATTCACTTGAACAAAATACTTGCTTACACAAAATCAATCATCTTTAAATAGTACAACAACCTACCTAACGTAAAAAATAATAATAATACTACTGCTATTCAATAGATTAGCTATGATTATGTATGTGTTTCGATCGTAGAATTGGTAGATGGTATGACAACGGTAAAACGGCATCTAGAGTAGGATTGTACAACTTTTACACCAGCACGCACGAATGGTTTATTGTAGAAAAAAATATAATTAGTTGAAGCTTTTGTTGAAGATACTTTTCATTATTTTAGTAAAAGGTACTTAAACGATGACGGTAGGTCCAGTAGTTATGAATTTCAAAATAATTTTACTGCGGGGTCGGAATTTCCATTGACTTTTCTTTACTTAGTTACATATAGTTGAAATAAGTTAAAACTATTTTACAGTGGGGTCGACATTTCGTTATTTTATATTACTGTCAGGTTGTTTACTTACATCGTAAGAGATCAGTATTTTCAGGTGGTTTGGGGTCGTACTTACCATTTCATTTTATAAGTACAACATCATTTAGTTGTAAATTATTGTGACAGTAGATTCTAAATTTAAACAGTAATCTGGTGATTTTACTCTTATAGGATTAGATTAACGACTTCGGTATATCACTGAGTAATCACTTGTACCCACCTACTTCAATTATATTCATTGATCGTATTTTTCACATTTCAGGATAATTAGTTAGATTTTATAGGTCAGCCACCGACACGAGATCGGCTGATATTGTATCTTATTTTAGTAATGATCTACTTATCGGTAAGTAAATAGTGATGTTTTGTTTTATCTTTGCAAAATAGTAACAGTGTGTTATTAATTGATTGTAAAATAAACTGCGGTTCACATAAGCAATAAAGTTTTTCAATTTGCGTTTTCTTAATAAAGCGGTTGGAGTATAATTTTGCGTAATGCTCAGGAGTGATAAACATTTTGCATATAGTATTTAAACTTTATAATTGTTATTAAATTTTGAAACAAAACAAGCTACCTTTGTATCATTTTTATGTTGTTTGGTAAAGGTAACGTTGTGTGGTATGTACCCATGGATGTCATAATGGGGGTAAACCAACTCAGTTCTCTGATCATTGCGAATATTTACTAAGTTATTGAGGTGTGTGAAAGGGCCATGATTGTAGAGACATATGAACAAATAAAAAAAAAACAATGTAAGGAAGGGCTCAATGATTCAGTATGTTTCTGAGAAGAGAACAGTCTCTCGTTCTAAAAATATAATTGTTATCCATCACTCCAAATAATCACGAATGTTGGGACATCTTGGTGTTAGGATAAGTTTAAGTCCTTGATATATATCTACAACATTTGCGGTTATTTATTTGCATGATCAAAGGGTTATTGTTATGGTATGTAACTTCAATGCTGGGTAGAGGCATATCGTTCAAATTGGGTCGTTATAGCTTATGCGGTCCCTCTACGTGAGGCCTGACCTTAATGCGGGGTACTACAGTACACCTGTACTCTACTACCTTGATCCCTAAGATGTTGGTGCTGGAGATTAGAGGGCATACCGGGTAACTAAAGGGGTCGAAAGATTGGACCTGTCTTGAAATTACTCTTTATGTGTCACTAGGACAGAGTAGACTTGTCTACTTCCTTTTGGTCTTCGTTACTTCCGGAGGTTCTAAGGCCGTATGTCACCATTGGACTTTTATGATGATGCTCAGTGCTGGAGCATACGATAACACTTAGCCCATTGATAGTCCTTTTAGAATCCACTTACACCACATGATTGTATTTTGAAATGAGAGATTTAAGAGGTTTTGGTCTTTCAGATTATTACTTTTGTATTGATTTCTAAAAAAAAAAAAATATTATGACGCCATGGGGAGGTAAAAGGTCGTAACGTAAGTAAAGGTAATTGTTTGGTAAGTTTTAACTTAAGACTATTATATATCATGATGATGGTTAGCTTAAAGCTAAATTCGTTACAGCTTTATGATAAACCTTCCACGACTTTATCTTGGGGTCGAAACTGTAACGGTTCATTTTAGGCCGTTAAACCATCATCATTATCATCGACGACTGAGAAATAATACATTAAATACTGTGCCGTTAAGAGCGGGTTCGAGTCCTACTCCAAGCAGATAAATCAAGCCAATTTCATCCGTATCGACATTTGAAAATATTCAACTTTATTTAACTGCAATTTCGAGCATTGCTTACCATTTTAATCGGAAAAATAAGTACACCAAATTCATCACTATCGGAAAAACCTTTCTAATGGTTTCATCATCATCATCTTGACCATAAGGATTATGATAAACAATGACAACGGCGGGTTCGAATCTTGCTTGGTATTTCATAGTAATTACATCGATCAAACAAATCTATGCCATAAACGGCTAAAACTGTGACATTGTTAAGGAGAGGTCGTGTTCCACGAAGTCCGAGTATTACGATGGCGGAATCGTTTCGATAAACGAAATGTATAAACATGTTGCGATGACAGGACTACTATGTTAATGGTATAGGAGAGAAAGTTGGTATGTTTGTATGTCATAGCGATCCCTGATGTTCTAAGCAACGCGAGCAATCATAAAATTGGAGATATGAGAATGGAAAGTTGTATGTTGGTAAACCATTACGACTTTAACAGGTACCTACTGATGACCTGGGCAGCGTAGCCAGATAAAATAGTAATGCGTGTATAAAACGTAGGTTTGTTTTGTGTCCAATATCCATACAGGCGAATCCGCAGGAGAGCGTGTACATGCGCGGGCAATAAATTATAGTTACAAATAAATCCACTTAACTGGATAGACAGTGAGGCCTAGGATTAGAGAAAGACAGACTATGTAAGCAGTAGGGTGGAAGGGATAACTATAAAAGCGAGTGTAGGCGAATCTTGGGGGACACGACGGACAGGAACGGAAAAAAGGAACGGAGACAGAGATTCGGAGCGGTGCGAAAAAAACTAAAAGAATTCAGAGTCGCGAGTGAGATTTTTATTTTAAAGTCGACGGCAACGGAGAATTTGGGTCCATGATAGGCTTCTAGACTGATCAGTTAACTTCTTTGCTTGAATAATTTGAATTCTATCTTTGAGTCTCTAGTGTGTGTGTTACCTATCAATAGTTCTGGTGAGCAAGAAAAATGTATGCTGTTATCCGGTGAGTCTGTTCCATTTTAAATGTACCTATCTGGAGTTGTTAATAATCTGTATGCAACAAAACATCTTCTAATAACCAGATCTCGATTTTTGTGTAATGTTAAAATCACTTTCATAAATAAGAAAGTGGTCTACGAAAATAAGCGTTGTATTATTACTTTTACACAATGTTATATTATAAATATGGACTAAAAATCATGTACTTTTATATTGTACGCATGTACGTATCTATTTTAACTCTTTACTACGGGGAATCTACCATCCTCCCATGCAAAGATTTAATATACCTACTAGGAGGTTACACTCCACTTTACTTACCTTATTTCAAACACATGAATCACGTAATATGCTACAATGTTACATAAGTGAAATAATAATTTTCATTCTATTTATGAGTAATACCATATTTTATTCAACTAATTTTCCTATTGGGATACTCAATAAACATTCTATTGTATTAAGATCATACACATAAAACTAAACTTTCTTAAAGCAAAATAGCTCCAGCTGGAGTAAGACTTAGAGAGAGACGAACTCTCTTAAACCTTATGTACGTGAATTCTACCTAGCCATGGGGAATTAATTATGCGAAGATATCGCTTTGAGAAAGATCATCTCTTATTTCTCATATGCGGAAGATCACCGCGAGAAATACCTAAAGCGTGATATCTGAACATAATATTTTTTATCTACGGATACATTAACAAAATTTACAAATTAATGTCATCTCTCTTTGGCTATACAAAGGCTGGAACCATTTGTTGATCATTAGGTCACACTCTACCTACCTACTTTACGAGACATACAGTAGGTCGCGTGTCCTCTTGTCTCTTGAATAACTTACAGTTAATATTAACTTATTTACGAGTTAATTTGCTTAATAAAGCCCTCCTGCTAACCAATCAATTGGTGTTTCTGGGAGATTATCCACAATGGTTGAAATCTACAGTCTTAGGCGGGTCGGGGGCCTTTGACCTCTAAACTACCAAAAAAATGACATTGATGGTTTGGAAGGAAACACCAATGTTTAGACAGAGTAATAAATAAAGAATATGATTGAGCGAAAGTTTTACATTTCTATAAGTAGGTAATTCATTAAAGTTAACATTATTATAAAACTTTATATTAACCCAGATTTATTATCATAATCTCTAATCTATTTTCGACCTTAACCTTTTAGTAATTACGAACTACAAATAGAGTATCTTCCGTTAGTCGAGTATTTTCCTGAACCTCAAAAAGAATTTGAGTTATTACAAACACAATGGGTCCGTATACTACTAGACGATATCACAGCCAAAATTAAAACAATTCATGAGCCAATTAAACATTTCAATGAGTATTGTGAGACGACACAAAGCACTATCATACAATCTGTTTCTCTACGTCGCGACCGCACGCCCTTCCCCCTTACCCCTCTTCCCTTCTCCTTAGAGTATTTCACTTTAAGCGATTCTAATTGTGAGAATAGATAGATAAATTTAGTTCGAGAAGTATATTTGTTAGTAGACGCGTGTATCGGCGGGCGCAAAGCGCCAAGCGAGCGGCGCATGTTTAATAATAAGGAAATGTGTTTTATAGAGGGGCGATCATCTTGGTAGTGGTTTGATAATAATATGAAAAGAAAAAAGTAGCTAATTTGTTAGGTTTGGGGTGGTACATACTTAGTAAGATTATGTTGGAGTAGATGACCTTTAAGATGGTATCTGCCCTCTACGAATAAAATATTGTTGTAGATACAAGAATAATCTGAATTTGTTGTTATATTTGATGAAAATTAATTACCTACAGCCAATTATTTCCTGGATATTTCGATTTCGTCTCAATAAAATTTTTACAATGAATTTGCGCATGCAGTTATGCATAGGTAGGTAGATCATGTTTATCTTCATCCCTTTATGTACCTACATATACATTTCCACAGAATTAATACTAGATACATACAATAATCTCTGGAATTTCCCATTTTCGTCCGTCCTTCGTTCGCACGCTCCTAATCTAGGAAGCCTAATAAAAGCCAAGTAATAAAAACCCGCTTTTTCACGCTCCCCGTAAAAATATGATAACGTTCACGTAGCGACCTCACGTGGCAAATACGTAAAACAAGAATTGGATTCTGACGATTTATACGAACGGTAAGTCGACGAATAAGTTAGATTTTTGTAAGTTTCATAGTATTTATCTTAAAAAAGACATTATTTATTATATATTACAACTAGTGGGTGCTCGCGGCTTCGCTCGCATTAAGAAGTCAGACTTGCATTCCCTATTTCACCCCTTTCATAGTGCCATTTCTAAAAATCCTTTCTTAGCGGATGCCTACGTCATAACATCTACCTTCATTCCAAATTTCAGCCCAATCCGTCCAGTGGTTTGGGCTGTGCGTTGATAGATCACTATATCAGTCAGTCACCTTTGAGTTTTATATATATAGATAAATAGGTACCTTATTACCTGTAGACAAATACCTATACCTACCAGTAATCTGTAATACAACAATAGTTATAATATTCAAATATTTATAGCATATAATTTTCCTAATTATTATTTTGTGTTAAGTTTTATAGTAACATTATTCCAAAAATATTGATTGTACAAATAATATGAGTTTTTATAAATACCACAAAATATAACAAAAATGTCCAAGAAATTGGTTCAAAGCTTTTCAAAATTCTTATTTTACCCGCTTGCTATAACTTTTTGAAATTCCGAGATAACATTGGCTAATTAGCCGCGGCTTAGAACAAAGAATTTTAATGTGTAGTGTAATAAAATATTATAATAACGGACCACCCACCCATTAAATAAAGTAAATAATGAAGTAGGTAGCCAAGCCTAACTGTGCGTACCGGATTTACTTTTAGAGTTGTTTTTAACCTATTTTATATGAGTAGGATTGATAATTTCAGATACACCTACCTCAAGTTTATAACAATTTAAGTTACGTGTGAGTTCTTGATATTTTTTTTTTGTTTTATTATAATCGTTTTTGGAATCGAATATTTTAAAATTAATAAATTTTACGAACTGGAGATATTATACCTAAACCTATAAATATTATATTTTTCAGGACATATCACACAGCCTATCTTATAGGGCCTATATCGTGACCGTTAACGTAAGTACATAGCGCGCTAGATCGTAGATTATAGCGTTGCTTGACATCATGCAAGTTGTAGTCAAGCGTAAGCCTATATCATGTAAATAAAATACCGTGTAAAAACAAACTATAACTTATTTCTTAAAATTGTAACATAGGTAAATAATATTCCTCACACGAGTTTTTGAAGTGTAAATTTTCCCATGCATCTTCACATAAAGTGAAAATGTCTTGACAGCACATTCCCTGCTTTCCATAACATCGGCGCCTAGTCCCTCCATAAAGGTGGATTAATACAGCCAAAAGCCCAACTTACTTAATAAATATAAAAGCCTTCTCCGCCCGAAGTCGTAAAACCGCCCAAGATTACTTATATCACGACCAGCAGACTTGGACCTCCCGGTTTCATTATTTGTGCAGAAAGTTTGGTCAAGATAAAGAAAGTTTGAATGTCTTCGTTATCTGGTTTTGCCATTATCAGCTATATGTAGATTGCGCAAGTCAGTCCCGCTGCTTTCTTGTAGATAAGGGTTTATGGAGGGTCGGAAGAAAGGATAATGTTCCTTTTTGATGGAAAGATGCTCCCAGTAAAGATAGATAAGGCTCGTGGATCTGTTTGTTTCAGCAATTCAGGATAGGGGTCGTGGAGATACGAGTGACAGTATTTTTTAATTTTAAGTATATGTTGTGTTTGTTATTGTTAAACAATCAAGACAAGTCATCTGCCTGAAAAGAAACAAGAGCTTTGATAGTTTTCAGCGATTTGTCTAGACAAGCAAACATTTAGGATTAAAATTATTTAAGATAAAAATAAAATTAAAAATACCAACGTTTTTGGTAGCTAACCAAAAATTAAATCAAAACTAGTTCATGAACAAAAAGAGTTGTTAGTCGCTAGCTAGTATACCTCAGTCATTGTAAACTAAGTCATTGTATTCACCTACCTAACATTGTTTATATGGCCACATTACATAATTTTACAGTGTTACGTAGGTAAACACTATTCAATTACTTCAAATTAAAACTCCAACATTATTAACATCTCAATCGAAATATGACAAAACATCTTCAAAGCCATGCCACGTGCCTTCACTCTCCTCATCTCGAACAACGCTGTAAAATTAGTCAAATTAACGCCACTCTGCGATCGGTTAGCGCTGCTTTTATAATTGGACATCTTGTTAGCCTGCCCAATATAACAGATATGTTCTGTAGAAGTACAATACAGATGGACGAAAATGGAACTAAAACGTCCTAAGACGAATATGATTTCAAAGGTGAATATAACTTTCTAACAGGTATATCGTTTTAAAGATGGATTTAAATAGTATGTGCTGCCGTCAACTTAGTGATAATTTATCTTGTAGTTATATACTAGTGGACAAATCACTGGTCAACATAGTGTGGGAGGAAAAAAGGATTGAGTCTTTTGAGTAAGATAGATTTGTCTGTTGTAGAACTTCTATTGATGTTTAATGAACTGAATGTTTTAGAGTTAAAAGTCTTGTATCTAGTCAATTAAATACGTAAAAGTTTCAAAACATTGAATATTTTGTAGCAGGTTACTGATTACGTACCGCAATGCCTGGGCCAGCAAGGAAGAGGCCTTTACCCGCTTTCGGGTGCCTTCATACAAAAAAATATTATAAGTAATCAAGCACTCAACTTTTTTTTAAATAGACTAAGTAACTAATGTAAATAATATAATTGAATTCAGGAAATAAAGGCTATTTTATTTATTTTTAACTGATTACGTATTCAGTATACCGTTTTTACCACAAATAATCAAGATTAGAAAGCTGTAATCTGCAATGAAATATATGAAAGCTGTAGCCTAAAGTGATGAAAAGATAAGTTACAAATAAAGTCATTAAAAGCATTAAGGTTAAATATGGGGACTAATTACATAATATTCTTTTAAAGCTTGCCATTTCAAAACCATACGCTTTGCTCTGTAGAAGTAATTAAGTATAATCTGAGCACTCTAACCTGATGCAATGTGGCATGTCCGTTTAAAATCTTTTTCATGTAAACTGATAAGGGTTTTCCTTTCCCTTTTAAAATAAATCAGCATAAAACTTACCTGTACTTAGGTACCTATATATAGGTATATATTTGTGAGCTGGAATCGACGAGTCTATTCTAATTTTTTTTTCTATGTCAATCACTTTATTTGAAAGAAACTCACAAAACAAATTTTACTAATAAAATTAAATTAATACAAATAATAGCTAAAATATCTACCTATATATATGAGATCTTTATTTCTTAAAAACTTAAAAATCTTTCCCTTCAAAAACTTCTTAATTAAAATTTATTTTTCAAATTTTTTACTCATATATTTTGTTAAGTTATAAATACCTATATACTGATTAAGTTTAGTTTGTTCTAACCCTGCCTATACGTTTGTACATTTAAACTATTTATTATTATATTGTCTGAGTCAATCGGCGATTGGTAACGATGGTATGATCAATTACCATATAAATTTTATCATCAGCAAAAACATTGTAAAACTATGCGAATACAACAATGCCTCAGAACTACTAGGTATATAGATATTTTATAAAATTCTAAAAACGCTTTATATTTTTCAGGACACTGACCAACCCCGTCGGTAAGGCGCGGCGCACACTGGACCAACAAAGTTGCTGCTAATTTATGGCCCACAGTTTATGGCCCATGGACCAACTTCGCACATGTAGCCTGCGCCGGCGCAACTTGTATGGATGCCATAAATATTCGCTAAACCTCCCAAAGGGTCAGGTACATATAAATTATCATTTTTGTAGGACATTTTTTACTGGGACGCTTGGGTTTGTGAGGAGAATTAAAAAGAGAAAATGTTCTTTAGGTGTCTTAAATTCTATTAGGTATGGATAGGTATTTTTATATTGGTTCAATTTTTTTTATGTTTTCCAATTCATTTTTCTCATCTTAATCCCAATGATAATAAAATGAATGGTTTTTCTGAAGACTTTATTTATCAAAAGAAAACCTTTATTCTTTATACAACACTAATAGCAGGAATTCTTTTTCATATCATTCAAATACCGATAATTTCTTTTGTTACAAATTATTTGATTAACTTGAGTAATGCCTACCTAAAACACATGAAAGTAAATACATTGAAGCTCAACACACTTTAATTAAAATTGAAGTCCCACCACAGCTGCAGTTTACATACCAAACCAACCAATGCTAAACAACCAGCCCAGAACCAGTTCTCCTAATGGCACTAAAACCGCTTGTCTCATGCATAAAACTCGCATCAATAGCGGGCAATAATTTCAATTAATAAAACGCTTTACGCCTACTTAAAGCAACTTAGTAGTAGTAGAGAAATCAACATAAAAATAACACTTAATTTCAGCGCGCAATTACGACGTAGTTAAAGGGCGGCTGCCAGCATCGAAGTAACATTACCTCGACACTTACCATGCGAGTGTACTAACTAGCTGGGCCTGCTGTACAAGGGGATGTGGTAAGGACTTTCTACAATTTCCTTTTTTTACCCTGAGGAATTTGGTAAGTATTTTACCATACTTACCTTCTCTTAATATGAATATCTACCCTGGATTACCGATATACATGCAAGAGACATTGTGGCCTAAGGTGCAGGATTTATACCTGTACAGAAACGAAAGTAGCTCTCAAACGAGGCTGCTGTTTTTTTTTACCCTAGACGAAGGTTATAAGCAACATTTCGCCTGAAAAGATATCCATGCCATGGCCAGATATTATCATGACATACACGAACTAAAACCGAATAGCCCGCAAAGGACATTGCCGGAATTCACTTTTAGACGCATTGCGACAAATTTTACATTTGAGAGCACCTGGCCAAATAAAAAAACAAATAAACATAACTCGTGTTTCTATTTTCCCGGTAATTTCTTATCTTGAACAGAATCAGAATGTTACAGAATCGAGAGCTGACTTTACTGTCCTTATACATTTATCCATACTGTTATAACTGCGTCTTCTACACCACACGCTTCGAAGCCGACGGGGTCATAAAACGAGGAATAAGTTTGTGCACGTAAAAAGGCAAAATAAAATCGTTCCTTTGCGGCGAAGACTCTTCTATGCACCGGGGATATCACTACCTGTTTAGCTTTGCTTTCAATATTACTTTACCACCCCATCTCACTTTAAAAGTAATAGAAAGACCGAGACAACGTAAAAGTAATGTTATAACAATGTTGGTTAAAGAGTCAGTGGTAATGTCTAACCTCTGTGTGGTATAAAAACGTTTTATCTTATTAAACTAGAACTGAAGTGCGGTTTCTTACTAGAATAGGTTTTACCCGTGACCAAAGCTCATTTTGAATTCTATTTACGGGGAGAAAGTAAAAAAAAATATGAGACTTGCTTTTGTTCTTACTTACTTATGAAATCTATGTATTTTAAAGAAGGAAGGAAGAGAAAAGCCTTGAATAGACCATTCAAGACAAACCTGTTTCGTTCATTGATAGATAAAATATCAATTAAATATCTAATTAACCAAAAAACACACCCGCATACAAACAATCATTCTAACACGCAAATGTATGATCACTACATAATTACCCGCACTCTTGTTTAATACTGGTGGTTATTAAACACACGTGCCACTTTAATGAGCCTATCTTCTCGTTAAGGAATTAATTGTATGTGCCGCAAGCTTATATATAAATTACGCGTACCTTTCCTATCATATTATACCTACATATACGTTTTGGTTGTGTGGGATGCAATTCAAAGTTAGTTGAGTAACATACTCGATTAAAGATAAAGTATTATGATTACCTATACTTTAAATTGTAAGTATACCTATACTTTAAAAAGAGCTCCCATTTAGAAAAAAAAAGAAAACAACCACTTATAATATACCTATTTTATTACAATCACCCATATAGCTTTCGTGAAAAAACGAGTTTATGTCTGATTATTATTATTTTTACATAAGATAGGCTCCCGCTTGACTACAACTTGCCTGATGTTAAGCAACGTTGTAATCTACGATCTAGCGCGCTTGCCTTGAAGAAACCTGTTTACTCTCGACTTGAAGACCGACAAATTATAGTTCAAGGTGAATTCGGGTGATTCGGGTGATTCGGGCAAGGAGTTTAAAAAATATTTTTTTTTTATTTCTTATTTGAGCGAATAAGTAGAACCTTCCCAACTTGGATTCAGATATAATATTTTAAGCAGTATTTTTACTTGTTACGCCCAAACAAGATTTATTTGAAGTAATATTCAGGATCTTCAGGATTTATTAAATATTGGCAATGACGTTACACTTCTTGAAATAACCACATAACAAAATACCATACTGCGTTGAAAATGAGCACATATGCAAATAATTTCTAATTCATATGTAAATGCGAATTCCAGAGATGCACATTTAATTATTATCACCCGAAGGCATTTCAGTCTTGCCTTTTAAGTGCTCAGTATATAAATTTACATGTCCCTTATACCTAAAGGTTTATTAAAAACGTGCCTCAGCATTGCAATAAAATAAATGCATTGGGGTGGATCATCCCCTAGTTAATGTGGACGGTAAAATAAACAGTCCAGAAATCACTTGTTTTTCTTAACCCTAGATCACTACACATGTTTTCGAGTTACACAGTCACTACATATTAGTCATTCTGACTAACAAAATAAAACTACAATAATTTACTAGAAATGACATTTATTAGTAAAAAAAGTAGGTAAAAAGATAGAACATGTATTTCAGTTTCTTAAAAACTATAAAACACATTAAAATATTATTCCTGGCAGTCTGAGCAGACAGCAATGGTATGCTCGCCACAAATGGCCTTCCTGCAGGAGTAGCAATAGACTTTGGTCATCCTATGCTTCTGGTATGAGCAAACTGCGCAAATTTTTCGCTTGCTTAACTGTCCTTAAGAAGTACTAGCCACGACATTTTCAATCTGTAAGATATCTTTGATACTGGCTTTGATATTCTTCCTCAAAGTAACAGACTCGTAGCGTTCCCTCAGCCCCGGCTCCATCAGATCGTCTGCCAACTTTTGCACGAATGCTCTTCGTTTTAGAGGTTTTTGTCTATGCCGTACCAAGTTAGATACATAAATGACATATGCATTGATAATGCATAAGTTCAGCATATTATAAAATATGCATTGAGGCCATCTATTGGTTTTTCGATTGCAGCTCATACCAGAACAAATTTGATCAACAGTGTCAACAGCTCCTTTGGTTGAATTATAGAAATGTATAATTTCAGGCTTCTTGGTGCTGGGGTTAATGTTCGGCTGATCGTGCATTGTCGATAGAAGAAACACCACTTTGTTGGATTTCGGTTTATAGGATACCAAGGTTTTCTCAGCATCAAAGGCAAACATTGAAGTGCCGATATTCCTTGTTCTTGTGTTCTTCATCTCTTGTGGTATCTCTCGTTTATTGCTGCGTAATGTGCCAACAATTGTTAGTTTGTAAGGAGATATCAGTAGTTCTGAAGCAAGTGGCACGAACGTAAACCAGTTGTCAATAAAATCTAAATCAATCTAAAACAGAATAAACGCCGTAACATAATGTTCAAATACATAATATTTTACTCAACACACTGATAAAATACATAACACTTTGTCTTACATTATATTACAACAGCTATAAAATTCTTAGAAATAAAAAAACACCTTATGTAAACAAGAGAACTATAAATAAACAAAATTATTCAAAACATACCTTGACTCACTTTACACGCGTAATCACTAGACATTAGTCTGTGAGACTAACGATTCGCCAAAACTCCGGAAGTAAGATGCGTGCATACATAATGCATGCACACAGGGTACTAAAACACCAAATAAGGAAGGTACTGAGCGCGGCAGGGGGGGGTAGTTTCGGGAACATACCAAAACAACGAATGCGCGTGAACCGTGTCGCCTGTGAGACTAATATGTAGTGATCTAGGGTTAATGTTAAAGGAAACGACCCCTCTTTATTTAAGTAATGGATTTGCAAATAAAAGCTTTTGACTTATGTTACGGATTAGGTATAGGTATACCTAATGTAGGTAGATAGTTTAGAGCTTGCACAGAAAATATTTGTGTCATGGGATTCATGTAATATTTTTCTTTCTTTCTTTTTAGTGTTTTAAATTATACGAAATTTTATAAAGAATAATTTTATTAATAGTTAAATACAATTAAGTATTTTTCTTTATGTAAGTCATACTTGGCGTACTTAATGAGTGAAAAAATATGCACTTTAGAAAAATAACAACCTTTATTTTCTCCGCTACAGTTTACCCCCTAATGCGCTCAAATAACGAATCGTAACGACTTCGATAACGAGTGCAATAACTTTAGGTATGTACTTGCTTCTCAACTTGCAAGGAAAACCGAGTGGATTTTTTTGGGGTTGATGATTTGGGGAAAATGAGGGATAAAAATGTTATTTTTCTTTTAGGCTGAATTAAATAATTTTCCTTTCATGGCATGTCTAAAAAGGTATTTTTTAAAATAATAACATGACATAACATAACAAACCCACGAAAGCTCTATAAAAAGCACTTGGCGTATCTCGCTTGTATAGCTTTTGTTCAATAAATTATGTACTTCTCAATAAAAATAAATTTAATTTACATGTAAAATAGTGGGTCCAATTTTTTTAATTGTATTTTTCTCCTCGCAATAGGCAATAACTGGAGGAAATATTCTTGAAACTCAAATCAAATTCTATTATATACCTATCACCTCTGTTATAAATAGCTAAAAAAACTTTCAGAGGACTTGATAACCTCCTTTATTGAAGTCGGTTAAAAACAAGCAAAAATGGTTCCTTTCTTCGTCACACTCCAGTGAAATACTCCCCAAGCTTGTTACACATTCACTCAAGCTCATGCCTAATTCCTTTCTTTTGCACCCCCGCATCATCTATCCCTTTCACTCCCACAAAACTGCTCTCCTATCCCTTTCTGACGGCAATAAAAGATGGCGGATGCTGGATCACAGAATAAGTAATAGTAGATGTATATTCAAGGGTGGTAAGGGTGGTATTTCCGTAGGGTGAGTTTTGGGGACGAATTTGGAGTGAATTCACATGATTTAGGGATGAAATAAAGTCATCAATATATTTGTGACGCAGTTTTTGGAGAAAATAAGTAAGGAGAATTTAGTTAAATGGTGTGTGTGTAGGTAGTTGTAATGATTTGGGCAATTGGGTGGAAAGTATTTTTAGCTGGATGTTTGGGGTCCCGATTCTGATTTAGGTACCTAAGGGAACTTTTTAATGCTTCATAAAACCTTACATAGTAGATATATACCTTCTAACTTTATAGTGTAGAACTTTTTACGATAACTACAAATTTGAAAGAAAGAAAGAAAGAAAAACATTTATTGAGACAGACTACAAGACATACACACACATATATACAATAAACAAAAAATTGGTGATAACTGATAATTAAGTATGGTACATTAAAATGGATTGCTAAGAATAGTTGCAAACTTTGACTACTTCTTTATATCTCCAAAGAAGGAAGAAGCAATCAATTAATTCTGAATTTTATATTAAAAATAAAAATAAGACACTGAATTCTGTCTAACTAAATCGCAATGTTAGTTTACTAAAATACTATTTAATTTCTTACACTACAGGGTAGCTTAACATCAAGCAGACTGTAGGCAAACATGACCCAATTAAGCTTTACAGAATGTACAAGCCTTACTATCTAAACCACCTATTTCTCTTTACAGGTACTCCAAGGGTCACCTCATCATAAATGCATCGTCCAATCTTGCTCAGAAAGGGTCACCGGTCCTCTTATGAATAAATACTTGCTGTAACCAAATCTTGTGTGCTTATTTATTTATAGACCTTGTTAACTTAGGAAAGATAGGTAGGTAGTTTATGGTCATGGAAATAGGGAGGTATTTAGGTAAATATGCTCTATCTTAGACCAAAAGCAATAAGCTTAGGTAGGTACACATACCTACGTAAGAAGTGAAGAAGTCGACGAGAACATCTTGCCGAAGGAGAACAACAAAGCTTCAAGACACAAGGTGCGGTGTTGGTAAGATCTTGAGATCCACGGAGGCCACGTTGGTTAGGAGGTCAGGTGTGGCGGTGGTATATGGAGAAATACACCTAGAAACCATCAAGTCTGTTGTTTGATGTCGGTTAAGGAGCAGTCGCAGCGGAAAAACACTACACATTTCTCCAGAGTTTCAGATCCTTAAGAATTGTCAAGTGTGGATCGTAGGTAGGTACCTATACCTATATTCTCTATAAATTATTCAAATTGTCAATTTTTAAATATGTAATCATGTCGAGTCTGGTGCTGGTAGTTTCTATGCAAGTCTGATAATAATAATAATAATATATATCTTTATTGCACACCAACACAAGTATTTAGTACAAAGTAAAATATGAACAAATAATAACGTACAAATGGGCGGCCTTATCGCCTTAAGCGATTTCTTCCAGGCTAGGTGATAAGTAGGTACCTATGTATTAATTTACAGAATAAAATATGTAGGTAGGTAGGTATACAATCCATTATCTAGTTCCTAGAACACTTTCTATTTGTAGCATCGATCAATAGGAAAAAGTAAGTAAATCTTATATGAGTGATAATAACAATAAAGTTTGTTTATTGATGTACCTGAAACACAAGAGTCTGCTCAGTGCGAGGATAGATGGCGCTGTTTCAAATGAACCGGAATATTTATTCATTTATCTCTATAAAAGTATAAACTCTCTACTGTAAGATCTACTATTACCTCTAAGGCCCGCATCACCTAAGCCGTTAATCCGTTGATTAGCGCCAGAGGGGATTTAACGATTCCTTTCAGCGGTGTAATTATACGGCTACCTACTTGTCATAAACAGTATAATGCAGAGGCTCCTAATTTCCCCTGGACTGGAACACTCCGTGGCAGCAGTGGCCTATCCCTTGCTATCTCAGGGCACTTGGGGCTTTGTATTGTCTAATGTGTAAACAGTTTTAAAAGTCACTATTATGACTGCTGCTTACAATTACCTAGCCCTGAGTTTAATTGTTAACATCCACAATAAATTCAGGATTTCTAACTAGTTTAAAGATTTTAATAACTCCTCAGTATTGATTTGTATTTATTTGTTAATAAATTCTAATTCTAGTAATTAACAAATCAGTAAGTATTATTTAGGGAAGTATTTTATAGCGAATTTGAATTTATCAATTCCTTGGTCCTGTGCCCTCTAAGGCGCGATGGAACGTCGTAATTTTTGGCAAGTATAGCGATAGTATTAGGGTCAAAGTGATACCATCTACTTAAGGGTATGCTACTTTAATCTCGAAACGGGGCAAGTATGGTCGAAGTACCATTAAGTAGGCTGTAGTCATATAATTAAAATAGGTTTGTTTTATTAAAAAAAAATCCTTACGTATGTTTTATTTTCACAAAAAGTAAATATTTATCTAATTTCCTAAGCAGGCTATAGTGGAGCACCTGGAGCGTTAAAAACGTTAAAACCTCGGATTGCTCAGGGACTAAATGGAATTAAATGTTTTTTGAGGGAATGTGCTATGAACTAATAAAATGTCGTGACAGCCGCATCACACGTAAATTGGTATGAGCCAAACAGCACTAATAAATACAATGCAATATATATGTTTCTTTATTATCATTTAATCATCATTGCATAATTTAATTCCTGCAGCCCCATTTCACCATCGTACGAGTAGAGTTACGGCAAGAAGGCACCGTTAATACCGTTATACAGTTGAGGTTCCAAAGACTCGCACCGTTTTGCTTCGACTTTCATCGTGCGAACAGCCAAACTGTGGAACTCCTTGCCCGAATCTCTATTCCCTTTGAACTATAATTTTTCGGTCTTCAAGTCGAGAGTAAACCGGTTTCTTCTAGGCAAGCGCGCTAGATCGTAGATTATAACGTTGCTTAACATCAGGCAAGTTGTATTCAAGCGCAAGCCTATCTCACATAAAAAAAAATTGATATGGGTATGTGTACCTATCTTATTTAGTATAGTACTTACAGTTGTGTTTATTTGCCATATGTCTGAATTATTTCCCCAAATATAGGAATCTACTGGGTATAATCGTTGCTACCGGTTAACGGGCGGTATAATGCCGGTCGGTAATGGAAGCTCTGTTTAATGTAATAGTTCAAGGGGTAGTTTGGGAAGACAAGCTGTTCTAGCTGAGTTTATTTGAATGGTAGGTATTAAGTACATATATCTACCTTATAGATACATATTTGATCAAATAACGCAAGCCTAATGTGACAAATTGGTTGGAATATTTTAGGAAATATGTTAAATTATATTTTTTACCTGCCGTAAATTTCATAGATACTTATTGCAGTTTAATGGAAAGAACAAATTTAGGGAGGCATTTACTGTATTTATTTGTAATTCTTTTGATATTAGCAATACTGGTGCCCATTTTTTTATTAAAATATATAATAATTATATTATATCCCAAATAACAAGAAAATGCTAAGAAAAGGAAACAGAACAGCATAGTGTTTCCCGCGATTTTAATATGATTTTCTGTAATAATAGAGTGCCATCTATATCAAAAGCAGTGAAGTACGTTACCCAATTTTTACCACGACATCTATACAAAGCATACGGAACTAGGTTGTTAATAGTTGCGTTAAATAAATGTAAATAAAACACTGTTTGTGATACAGCGCTATCTATTGAGAAAGATGAGAAGTAAAATATTTGCTGCGCCATCTACACAACATAAGTAAAACTAAGACGTCCACTACAATTCATAAGCGACACCTATTGAAAAGTAAAGTTACTATTTTTTGTCCGCTGGATTGGTTTCAAAATTTTTAAACATTTTGATTATATTTTGCGTTTGCATTTAACATATTAATTGAGACAAAGAAATAAAGATGGCGCTAAATTAAATCAAATTAGTTTAACTTCGAGTGCATTGTAATAACTACAGCACAGAATTAAATAATACTACAGCTGCAACAGATTTTAAGCGAAAGGGAATTTTATGGCAGCCTATTCAAGTCCAAACAACCAGGCAATAATGCATGTGTTGTTACAGTTTATTTGGGCCATAAACAAATAAAAATAACAAAAGCGGTGATTATTGCACATTCTGTGAATGAATTCTGTCATAAAACAGTATAGAATGGGTGCATTGATTTCTTAGGCTGTTTGAGTTAGGATTTTACCACTAAAGGGTAAACACACAAAGCTCAGTGGATCAGAGAGTTATTTTTATTAGTTGCAGAATCTTACCAGAAAAAATGGCAACCAATATCACATTTTGGTTTAGTCTTGTATGAACACTGAGTGAAAACATACTTATCTAAGTAAGTGAGTGTAAGGCCAAAGTGTTGTGATATTTAACCTACGCAAGTGAGTATAGTTGTGCAACGTAGTGCAAGTGCTAAAGCGCTGATTTCATATTGGTAAGTATGTACCTACCTAAGTTAGATGTAAGTTTACTTAGGTATTAGGTACTAGGTACCTAGGTACTCAAGTAGGTAAGGTAAGTAATTAGGTACTGAGTAGGTAGGTAACTTAGCAGATAGAGAAGGTATAGGACAGATATGTATAAAGGTGGTTTAGTACCTAAATGCGCGTTAATTTCCATCCACAATCCCACTAGATATTCAGATTTTTTAAAATGATACTAATGGTTCACTCCTGACAACTTACATCTCGCCTACGTATTTACCGAGATACAAAACACTAACAAAATGAATTCAAAAGATAAAAGGTAATACTTAAATAAATACAAAAAATAAAAGCGCGAGAAGAGAACGCACTTCTCCTACGACTTATCCGAGTGCATTCCAGTCGTCCATCTTTAAATTCCCACCAATTGAATCGCTCCATTTATCAAACTGTCACCGGGAATCAGTCCGCCATAGTGAAAGCGCATGCGCTATGGTAAAACCTCGTGAAGTAATGCGCTGGAAATATTCCCCTCAACAAATAAGGTTGGGGTTCGAACGACGCCATTGCTAAAAAGGCGGGACTTGTGTCAGGAGAGTTTGCGAGATTATTGATGTTGATGTAGGATAAATCGGGATTGGGGCGATGTTAGGAAAAGTGTGAGTGGTAAGAGAATGCTTGGGTTCCTCACAAAATGACTTTGTCTAAGATAGCTCAACTATCAACAAAGTAAATCATTATTGTGTAAAACGTTTATTTTGTTTTATCTCACTATTAAATTAGGTAAGTAGGTACATATACCAAGTAAGCTGTTGCTTGCTGGTATTAGATTAATGTCATATTAGATTTTAATTTAAACCCATCAAATGTTGGGTATGTTGTGTAAACCATTTAGTATAAAGACAGACATTTTGGATAAATTAAATTAATTGGATTGTAGATTGGATACTCCATGGTGCTCTATATGTATAAGATTATATATTTGATGCTTGATTTAAAAACTTAACTTAGTAGACTATAACGTTGCTTACCATCAGGCAAGTTGTAGTCAAGCGAAAGCCTATATCATGTAAAAAAAAACTTAAAACTTAACTTTAAACTGATGCTAAAAGAAATAAATAAATATTTCAGGACATATCACACAGCGCCATTTAGCCCCACACAAAGCTTACGCTTGTATCATGGGTACCTACTAGATAACGGATTTAATACATAAATACTCTTCTTTTGTAAATACATACTTATTATACATAGAAACGACCAGACTCAACACAAGTAATTACAAATTTTAATATTCATAATTACTTGTGTTATGCGGGAATCTAACCCACACCCCTAGATTAGAATGCAGAGCCACTACCAACTAAGCTAACGGAGCAAATAATAAAATGACCAGTTCAGATAAGTATTATTCATAAAACCCGTTGTTTTATATAAATAGTGAAGAAACAATTTGTTACCACTTCCTATATATTATCTATATTTAGATCACAATAAAAAATATGTAATAAAATAATAATTATCTGTAATAATGTTGTCCTTGTTTATCGTTGTTGTTTGTGTGGTTGAACATAGAATACAGTACCAGTTAGGTACTGTATTCTCTGTCTAACACAGGTTTTTGAAAATAATAATCAAATTTATATTGTTCAAGCTGTGTACACTCACCTGAGGAATTTGTTCTGTTTCAAAACCAGTTTTGAATGTGTATTTGGCTTATATGAACTCATTCTGTTATGTGTACCGTTATAAATAAATATGATAATCCATGATTTCAAGTATGTAATTATTTATAAAATCAAAATTGGATAATTACAAAAATAGCTGCTAATCATTATTTAGAGAATATTCATAACATTTCGTTTATTTTATCAGAAAGTTTTCTGGTTACCAATAATGATGACTGTAAAAGTCTTAACGTTCGCTGTGATGTTACCACGGATCTCTAATCTCAGCTCAGCAATGGCGCTGCGCTCGCCGGATTTGTTCCCCCAATCTCTCCGCGCCTGCGCGTGGGACCAATCAAATCGATCCGTGATGAAAAATGTGGGCATCAAGAAATATTTCATCTCGCTTTCTTGGCCGATTTCAGAAAAGCAATAGATTTAAATTGTTATAATATGTGTTTTGATGGAACTTGTGGAGTTAGTATCTTATAATTTGAGTTAGCAATAATATTGTTCGTAGGTTGGAAACAAATTTGGTTAGAAACACAAGTACCTAGGTAAATACCTAGTTTCACTAGTTTGTGAAGCAGTTATTGGGATAAAAATAAAAACCAGCCAAATTCAAGTCATCTACCTATTCTACAGGTAGGTACATATATTATACCTAGGTATACCTAGGCAATAAAGCTGAAGAGGGTCGAAAGAATGAACATTGAAGATATTTAAAAAAAGTTTGGAGGTACTTACTTCGAATTAATAGCTGAACTTACTCGTTCCTAAAATTTCTAGAATGTTTGTCTGTTTATATGTATCGCTGTTTATCTGTGTCTCTGTTTGCCTGTTTATTTAAACGCTTATAACGCAAAAACTGCTGTCATCATGATTTTTGGTATACTTATAGGTAAGTAGTATGAGGTCTTAGTAGTAAATGGCACTGAGTGATATCAGATGTATCCTGAATTTGTGTTCTATAAAACTGATCTCATATAAAAACAATAATTTAAACGAGAAAAGTCCCAATATTGACTTGACAGTTTAAATAGGTACATATATAAAATAGGTAGAGACCTAGACTACAAAATTTTTATTAAAAGACTAGGACAAAGTTATGTCTTTAGGCACTGTTTGATGAGAAGAGCTTGCCTAAAAATTAATATATCTAAGGTACTTACTTAAAAATCAACATGAGTGATGAAATGATATACCTACCTACTTACTTCATCATCAGCCTAATGGGACCCACTGCAGGGCATAGGCCTCCACCCTCTTACGCCAATACTCCCTGTCTTGCGCTGTTCTTGCCCAGATGTTTCCTTCTAACTTTCTTACATCATCCAGCCACCGTTGCACAGGTCTTCCTACACCTACTTACTTATACTAGATATATTTATAAAACGTTAAGTTACATTAATCTTCTTCTTATAAAATGAAAGTGGCCAACTCTGGTGTCGACAGTTTATCTCTGACCTGGCTTTACGACTGCCGTACTAAACAAACAGTTTCATTTATACCAAGGTAGCCTTGTTAAATCGTTTTAATTGATTTAATTTTTCTTATGTATGGTCGTCGTTTTATAAGCGTCATTGGCCGATCAAAATGCTGTTATTAGGTACATCCATTATCTACATCTCTAAATTTTTTTAGACATAAGTACCTATGTCTAAAAATATTATACCTAGATAGATTCTTATTATGTTTTCTAGGTATCTATTTATTTATTCTATGTATCTTAATTCTTCTTCTTTCTATCTTCTAATTCGTTTTTATATAAATCGAATGACGCTTGGGAAAATGCCTACAGTTGCTTTTTCGCATGCAATTCCACGCCGTATTAACATCACAGCAAGGGTGAGCATCGCGCGCACAGCTCCGGCCGACGAGTCTTGTCCACACGCAAACTATTTAGCACAATTTGAGCACTTTTGCACACGTTTTTGACGAAATAAATTCATATAAAATCAGCAATTCAGAATATTGTATTTATGGCTTTTTATTCCTCTAAATAATAACATTATCTTTTAAATAATATTAAATTGATTTTAATTTCTGTACTAGGTACTTTTGGAAAAAAAGGTGAAAAATATTTAAAAACTATTTTTCAAAAAATAAAACTATCGAGCAAAGTATATGTAATCGTGTTTTGGCGTTTTTTATTGTCTTAACACCGAATCAAAATTATATAAACTGAAAAAAATAGCTCTATCTTATATTTCTATTTAATTTGATTTTTATGAGATGTCGATTTCCCGCGTTAACGCGGGGTGCTATGTGAAAAATAGTATAAATATGCTATGTAGGTACTTTGCTTTACTATTTTCCCGCGCAAAGCGTTTTCGGGTGAAATATCTTTTTTGTGATTGGTTCCCAGTGGTATCCACGCAACGTGATATTTTAATATTTAATATCTACTTAGTGACTGCAGACTGTACGTTGTGAATGTTGTGATACGCTTACTTAATGCAGTAGTAGGCCTCAGTTATTACAGAAGATTATTGGTAGTAGGTAAGTATAAATTCAATAAACCTCACCTAATAATATTTCAATATAGGTATGTATATCACCTAAGGTCCGGCCACAAATACCTACCTACCTATGAAATTTTAGGTTCCTCATACTTACCGTGATTGTAGATTGTAGGTACACCTCACTTATTATTTAAATATCAAAAGTAAAATAAACTGATAAACACAGTAGGTATAAACATAAATATATGTATATACTTATTTACCTAAGTTTCCTAAGTAAGTACAAATACATGGGTTTGTTACGCACCACTTTTTTATCGTCCCAGCAAGATGGCATTTTTATTTTTACGATAGACGTGTCCGGGAATCTACTTCAATTATTTTTACTGGCCGTAAAAGTTGCATCTTCTACTTATTTACTTTACTAGGGAATACTCGCGGGTTTTCACGCATGGTAGGTATAAAAAAGTAAAGTAACCGAGAGAAAAATAAACCTACGTACCACCTACTTAATTTTACTTAAAACCTACCTACATAAATCACATGAAATGCCCAGTGCCCACTGCATCGGAGTCTACGCGGTCATTTTTTAGATGGGTGGTCAAAAGTGGTCTTTAATTTGGGGTCCTGTCACGGTGCAGTCGGATGGATGACCCGTAGATTATTAAGTCCCGGCAGTTACTATCACAGATTATTCCTCATTTCCCGTAAAAAATAAAATTTTGGTACTATAATAAAAAAATAGACTCTGTATACTGTGGTAATGAGCCGGAGCAAATTTGTACGACTAATTTAATTTCATAAGCGCTGTATTGGGGATTGATGACTGGTAGTAAGTATAAGATATGTGCGTGCAAAGTTTTAGCTTCCTAGCTTTGAATTTGATGCACCAAGCATCCTGAAGTTCTTGTACCTATTCAAAACGACTCGAAAGTAAGCGAAATAAGTCGAAAATTGGCAAATTCTGAAAACTTCAGGCTCGATACGCCACCTCAAGATGTCGAGCTAGGAAGCTAAAATTTTGCATGAACAGTGAACACATCTTATATACTTAACAGGTCATTGAACCCTACTATAGCGCTTAAGAAATTAAAAAAAAGTTTTTGTCACTCTACGCTAGTAGTTAGGTATTTTTATTACCGGCGCGCAATGGCGACGCGAAGGTATATTTCTTTTACATGAAATAGGCTCACGCTTGACTACAACTTGCCTGATGTTAAGCAACGTTATAATCTACGATCTAGCGCGCTTGCCTAGAAGAAACCGGTTTACTCTCGAATATATATATATGAATATATATACGTGAATAACTGCTTTATTATACCTACCTATCTACTTAAAACAAGAATTCCGAGTCGACTTTTCCACCCCAGAAAACCTATCTCAATTTTCATTATCTTTTACGACATCCTTCCATTACTCCCCTTGTTTCTACTTGTAAAAATTACATAAAATTGCTTGTACATAGCTGTATAATCTGAAAGAGGGTCTCGAAATTGTGATGGGACATATAACTGATTAGTTCCGCAGCAAAATGCGTAATAAAGCCAGCATGTGCGATGTTGAATCTAAGATATTTACGATATTGTAAATCAAGTGTGTTTGGTCACAGTTTGGTCGTGTTGTGACAATGAAACTGTAACAATCTGTTTTACTGATTGTGAGATTCCGTTACGATGTCGTTTCACACCAAATCTATACTAATATTATTAAGCTGAAGAGTTTGTTTTGTTTGTTTCAACGCGCTAATCTCTAGAAGTACTGATGCGAATTGAAAAATTATTTTTGTGTTGAATAGACCATTTATCGAGGAAGGCTTTAGGCTATATAACATAACGCTGCAACTAATAGGCGCGAAGAAAAAATGGAAAATGTGGAAATCTCTAGAAGTAGGTACTGATACGAATTGAAAAAATCTATTTGTGTTGAATAGACCATTTATCGAGGAAGGCTTTAGGCTATATAACATCACGCTGCAACTAATAGGCGCGAAGAATAAATGAAAAATGTGGAAAAAAACGGGGAAAATTATTAATCTTTGAGGGCTTCCATTGCGTACGCTGCGAATATGGTTCAAGATTTAAAAAAAATATATATGAAAGAATTAATGGCCAAAATAACTATTCCACGCGGACGAAGTGGCGGGCACAGCTAGTAAGGTATAAGGCAACCTATTTGCAATATGGAATAACATTTATAACGATACTCGTATCTTATTATTCGTAAAAATATGTTTTTCAATGTTGATTACGTTCTACTTAGCTGAGAAAACTTTATAGCGGACCAATGTTTGCGTGTGTCACATGTGGACCCAAAATGTACCAATTTGCTTAGCAATATATTTTTTATTGTCTTCTCATTATTTAGGTATGTTTAAATATGTAGGTAAGCGTTTGTATGCAGCTTAGTGGTGGAATCGTCTGCTTAACACAGTTAAGCACCCTGGTGCGAATAAAACCATATACTTACCTTTGCATAATACTTGTGCATTTCCACGCGCATAGTGGTAGAGGTAAATATCGCGAGGTAACCGACTTGTTTGAGGTACACATAAGTCTTTTGTGAAACGATCTGGACACGCACCACGATGTACTTATTACTTATGAACTTGTCCAAGAGAACTTCCCCTAAATTAATTCTGCGGGGAGTCACGACCCTCAGTAATAGGGATTGAGACTCTTAGAGATTATTCCTAACGTTGTTCCGCTGCGTGCGAGTATTTTGCTTATTCGAAGCCGCTAACCTAATCATATAGTACCAATATCTAGTTATTATAAAAATGGGCCTTACAAGGCGTACTTACCTTATAGGTAAGTAAGTACTCATAAAAAATGGTGGTAGTGTAAGTTGAACCTATATAGAAGATTATGAAAAAACATCTATCCATGGTTACTTATGCATACACATTACCAGTGTTTCTTGTAAATAAAATTACTTATCTTTACATTTTTTGTATATTGAATAATCTCAGTAAGCAATGTGTGGCAGTGTCAGCTGTATAATAATATATGTCGTAAATAAAAGCGTGAAAATCAATCACACAAGTTTTATGGTTTTGAATGTAGTTTTCATAAAAGTTTAGGTAGGTACCACAGAGCTTTGAACTCCATGCTTGTCGCCCTGTCGGGGGCGCTGTGGCCCGATCGTTGTTCTGTGGTAGGTACACATTTTTTTATTAAATCTACAAAACCATATACATACATAGGTAGTCTGGCCATAAATACTGTTACTATTAAAAATAAAAAAATATTACATTTCAATTGGGGATCTGTCATTTTTATACGATTGTTTATTGTGTTTTCTTGTTTTGGCGCCAATACATTGTACAATATTTTGCGATATTAAAATGGAGTGGGGTGATAAAGAGAACCGAATCGCTGTGATTGCATTACACAAAGTAGGTATGGAGCCAAAAGTAATATTTAAAACTCTCCATAAACTTGGTATTAGTCAAATGTTTGTGTACCGGGCTATTAATAGGTACAATGAGACCTCCTCTGTTTGTGACAGAAATAGACCTGGCCGTTCACGTAGTGTTCGTACGAAAAAGGTGGTCAAAGCAGTAAGGGAAAGAATTCGAAGAAATCCTGTATGGAAGCAAAAGTTTTTATCTTGGGAGATGAAGATAGCAACTAGAACCATGTCACGTATTTTTAAAGATGACTTAGGACTTGCTGCCTATAAGAGACGCACTGGCCATTTCTTAACTGATAATTTAAAACAGAATAGGGTGGTAAAAACGAATCATCTGCTGAAGCGGTATGCAAAAGGAGGTCACAGAAAAAAATTCTTTACAGACCAATGTTTTTTACAATTGAGCATCATTTTAACAAACAAAATGATCGTATTTATGCTCAAAGCTCTAAGGAAGCGTCCTTAATAGTCGACAGAGTGCAACGTGGGCATTATCCGACTTCAGTGATGGTTTGGTGGGGTGTTAGCTATGAAGGAGTGACTGAGCCATATTTTTTGTGAAAAAGGAATCAAAACATCGGCACAAGTGTATGAAAATACCATTCTTGAGGAGGTAGTTAAGCCCCTTACCAACACAATGTTCAATAACCAAGTATGGTCCTTCCAGCAAGACTCGGCACCGGGTCATAAAGCTCGGTCCACGCAGTCTTGGTTGGAAGCGAACGTTTCGGACTTTATCAGAGCTGAAAACTGGCCCTCGTCTAGTCCCGATCTTAATCCACTGGATAATGATTTATGATCACTTTTAATGCTCTAAACGCCATGAGAATTTGGAGTCCCTAAAACAATAAATACGATTGGCAGTGAAGAATTTTCCCATGGAAAGAGTGCGTGCTTCTATTGATAACTGGCCTCAACGTTTAAGGGACTGTAATGCAGCCAATGGAGACCACTTCGAATAAGCTCTATTTTAAATTGTTTTATATGTATGTATTAAACTAAAAACTGTAAAAGTAATAAATGTTATTTGCAATTAAAAAAAATGTTATTTTCTTCGTAACAATATTTATGACAAGACTAGGTATATATTTACCTAGTTAGCTATATATCAAATGTACCTAAGTAGGTGTCTTGTGCAGCTTTCTAGTCACTATAGTCAATCTTATTTAGTTTTCGTTTTTCAAGTAGGTATACATAGCTACATACTTACCTTTATAGCCAACAGCTCGTTATTTTAACTGTGGTAAAAGTTTGTTTGAAAATTTGGTGGTCTGCTTGTATCTTGAGGCTTTGTGGCTTGCGAAATTGTATTTCTCCCAACTCAAACTCAAAAATGTTTATTGGTTTCATACAATACTTAAAAAACTAAGAAAAGATATATTTATAATATCTAATTACAAAGTTGCAAACGGTGTGCTGGCATCCAAACGAGAAATATCTGTATCCCGGATACCAACGTCTTCCCGATATATACATGTTAGTTTGTTTTGTACCAATATAGTAAAATTACAAATGCAGATTAGGTTAATCCTAGTTCACGTTGTTAGGACTCTAAAGTTATTAAATTTAATATATACTTAAGTAGTGTTTAAATTTCAAGCCTCAGTATTTGCTCGAGTGCCAATAACTACTCACTTGTATCTTATATTTCGGTATTCAAATACATCGTAGGGTTTATGTACAAAGAGAAACGAAGACATGATATTGAAATACTCGAGGTGCAACAATCTTTATTATATAAGAAGGTTATCAAATCAACCCGTACCTAAGTTTGTGATATTGTCAGAAATCTATGACATTTGAGTATGCTAATCTATTTAGAATCCTAAGCACGTGCTCTATATTTTGTGAGTGTATGGATGTATGTTTGTTCCACCAATTTCTCAAAAACTATATGAGTGATCGATATGGCTATTTAGTATTTTTGCATTAGATCAGGTATTTTCATCAAAATTGATCGGGTAAGTAGTTTTTTATATATAGATCTAAGCAATAATATGGCACCACTGATTACAGATGGAAAAAGGACAAAAGAAGATATCTAAGCAATGAAGAAGCGAGCATATAGGTACACTGAAAGACGGCAAAGAAAGGGCGACGACTCACGGCAGTTTCATTTTTCAACTCAGATTACAGACTTAAAATTGGCACTTTTGCTTAACAAAATAATAATAGATAGAGCTTCGGTTTTTTTACAGTTTATGTATCTACCTAACTAACAACAAATGATTATTTCGGTTTACATCCTCTCGAGCTTTACGCTCGGTATTTTTGGGGCATCAGTGGGGCCGTAGCGAACACTGAGAGGCCCTTTACAATTAAATACTTAAGAATAAGTAACAAAATGGATGTAGGTATGTGTATTAACTTCTATTATTATTACTGTATCTTTGATTCAATTCAACAATCACGATTAGATTAACTACGCTTCGTCTCGGTCGAGAGTTTTAAGCTTTTTAGAAAGTACCTACCTACTTAGTAAAGAAATTTAAGCCAATTTTACTCTATCCGACAGGTAGGTAGGTATCTAGATGTAAATATATACATGGTGAAAATATTATTTTTTTCGTCTAAATCTTATTTTTTAATTATTTTACTGTTCAAATTGCATTTTAGTATTGCTTTTGGGCGAAACGCTCATTAGTTTTATTGTTGATAGAGCCTAAAATTGCATCAAATACATAGGTATCAGTATATAACCTGAAAATAACTCACTCGTTTCGCAAAATAGGTAGGTAACATACTCGCCTATTTAGATAATTTTGCACTTGAGAAGCCTTTCCATATCAGTAGGTATAGCAAGCGTCGTCAACCATCAAACACAAATAAAATATTGCTAGTTCTTTGCTTCAGGCGAACAGTTAGTAATGTTATTCTACAAAACAAGCCCTTCTAAGTATGAGACTTAGCGCGGGACAATGGAATACCACCTTGTACTGCTAGATGTAAGTTTGAAACTCCGGTAGGTACATTATATAAATCGAAGTACTAACTGTATTTATTCTGGCATAATAAAAAGAATATTTGTTGTATTTGTATTCTGTGGTAATGTGTAGTGTGTGTGTTAATGTGCAATAAAACAAATTCAAAAGTTGACTCTTAAAGTCAACTTTGTATAACTAAAAACACACTTATCCTTATCTTCAGACCCTGGATACAGAGTATGGTCAGAGCTATAGCCCATGACCATTGTCACAAGCTCAGCTGCTGCGGGTCGACTTCGTTGTTCCATTACGTGGATCCAGTATTTATGAATCTGCTTCATCATCAGAACTAGAAAACAAAAATACTTAATTTACTTCTCCACGCGCTTCGTCAGGTCAGGGGACGATTAAATTATTGTATGGGATAGCCGATGTATTGTCTTGAATTATTTAAGTGTCGTTAGGTAAAAGTAGTTACTTAATTTTGAAAAAGGCACACTACCTACTTACTAAAAACACCTTATACTAAGAACATCGTATCGTATCGTATTACGGTCACTTGACCATAATTCGTGACAAACCCATTCCTCGTGTAAAAAAACATGTGTTAGTCAAAAATAATGTATTTCAACAGGATTCGTGGATCTCACATTTTTTTACGATAGAAGAACTAAGTGCGAGGCTAGGCGTTTTGCTTATGGTTTCTAATAAAATTATATTTTAGAAAACTTGCAGAGCAAAGTATTGTTGTATATTTTAATAAACTAAGATAGACAAGCAGATATTTGTAGGTAGGTATACGTAATACGTATAAACGAGGGTCGCCATCTTTTAGCGCGGCACATTAAATTGTCAGCGTAATAAAAATAGCGCTACGCTATTCGTCGAGCCATAATAAAACTGGAAGGTACCAACGACCCCTGTTTATTCCGCAGGACTTTAATAGTTTTTCATTACTCAAGTAGAACCCCATAAAAAGGGGCCATAAAGTTTGGGAAGAAAACTGCACGGCTTGCATAATACTTCCCAAGTAATACGATGTCGTAAATTTTATAAGGACAAAACATAGATTTGGAGATTGTTTGTGGGGAAATATTTTTGGCGGTAGGTACAGCGTGTTAGTGTTTCTGGACTTCACGGAATATGTACTTAAGGCCATGATATTTCACCCGAAAACGCTTTGCGCTTGAAACAATGCCTACAGTTGCTTTTTCGCATGCAATTCCACGCCGTATTAATATGAAAGCAAGGGCGAGCATCGCCTTTAGCTCCGGCCCACGAGTCTTGTCCACATGCAAACAATTTTTTGCAGACGTCTTGACGAAATAAATTCATATAAAATCGGCAATTCAGAATATTCTCATTATGCTTTTCTACTCCTCTTAATAATAGCATTACCTTTTAGATAGAACTAGCTGTGCGCGCGACTTCGTCCGCGTGGAATAGTTATTTTTACAAACAACCTCTTCAGCTTTATAAATTATAGCTGCTACCCATGACTTGAACCGTTTCGCTCACGCAACAGGAGCCCTCAAAGTTGAATATTTTCCCCCGTTTTTTCCACATTTGCCATTGTTTCTTCGCTCCGCTTTATTAGTCGCAGCGTGACATAACATAGCCTAAAACCTTCCTCGATAAATGGTCTATTCAACATAAAAAGATTTTTTCAATTCGTAGTTCCTGAGATTAGCGCGTTCAAACAAACTCTTCAGCTTTATAATATTAGTAGGTATAGATAAAATTGGTTTAAATTTCTGTATTACATTTGGGAAAAAGGTGAAAAATATTTCAAAACAACTATTTTTCAAAAAATAAAACTAGAGCGAAGTTTACGTGGTCGTGTTATGGCGTCTTTTATTGTCTTCACACTGAATCAAAATTATATAAACTAAAAAAAATTTGGCTCCATTTTATATACTTCTATATTGTATTTGATTTTTATAAAATTACGATTTCACATAGCACCCCGTCTTAACAATTATATACATTAGATTCAGTTTAATAGTGATCTGCTATATTATAGGTATGTTCCTATACAGCTAATAACCTATTCCACACACGCCAAACCATTGAGCAATAAATACCTATTCTTAATCGCCAAACATACCAGACCTCTTTTAATAGAAGATATTTGATTAAAAAAAATTAGTGACGGAAGTAAAGTATAGTCACCGCACATATAAGTAGGTATAGTAACATGTGGGGGTTTTAGAAGATGTGTAGGTTAGGTACCAAGTAAAGTAAAAGTAAAGTTATTTTTCATCCCACCATCTCGGAATGAGTATTTTTGCTCTTCAATTATCTGAGTGCAAAAGCCGTTTATTCTCTAGAGGATAAAGTAAATTGAATTTAGAACATCATGTGTTACAAGTTTTTGAATTAAAAAAATCATTAAACCTATTTACTGCTACCTCTATGGTGCCGAATATATCATACAACTTTTTTAAATTTGTTAAAAACTCAGACTCGGAACCTTCTTGGTGTTCTTTTTTTCAATTTGCTTTGTACGCGGTTCTTTACGCGGCATATTTTCACGTCATTGTTAAACCTTATATTAAAAACAAGAAACTTGAAAACCAGTGAATAAACTAAAATAAGTGATTCTAGTGACGAGGAAGTTTGTTTGACGCCAACAGAATTGACTGAAACTGTTAATAATGCGCAAATGAGCTTTCTCCCTCAACAATCACGCGTTTTGCATTTAGTCATTTCCTCGCTGAGGTGGAATGAAAAGTTACGTGTTGCACTCGAGTGCAAAGATTTTTCACCTCGTGCTCTTTTGATTCCCTCGCTAACGCTCAGGATTCTAATTTTTTAATTTTAGATTTTTTAATGCTCGGTCATCAAAATTGAGCACGCGGTTAAAAAGCAACTTTGCACTCTTGTATAACAAATAACTATTTAAGTATAAGTATTTATTGATCTAAGTAGGTACATGATTCTGTCTTTTGCTTTAGTTGGAACTGTTGCAAAAAACAGGTTCTTCTCCATCTCTTTCTCTCAGGAAATCTCATTTGATTTGTGGACTACATTTTATACGAATTGCAACCTTATTTCCTTATGATTGAAGCTCGGAGGAAATTTTGATATTTCCTCCGAGGATTGAAGTTATTTTTTTTTCATTGCTGTCCTGCTTAAATAGCTTGCCAGTTTATAAAATAAAAGAATTTTGTAGTTAATATAATAAAATGGTAAGATTTCGTTCCTTTCCTTCCAGGATGCAGTAATGAATCTTATAGTGACTGCAATCATGAAGTTAGAGGTAGAAATGGAGAAAACACTCCTAATACCCAAGGTTGCTTCCGAGGATAAAATATGAGTAGATTGTAGCTCCGGCGAGCTAGGTGGCACTGGGAACGCAGAATAAGATCAGTTATTGTTCAGTAATGACATGAGAAAAGAGCAAGAAAGAAGGGTAAATCCAAAAAATATAAAAATGCAACCAATTTCGTAACACTTTTGACTACAGCCTGCCAGATGTTATGTACCACTGTAGTCTAAGATGTTGCACATTTATTACCTACAAACCTATTGACCCTGGGTTATGGGTGTGTTATCTTATACTAGGTAATTACTTTACTACAGTTTGTATGAAAATTACGTACTAGACTTTTCGTTCAAGGGGAAACATAATTATATTCTTCAAAGTATTCTTCATAGTTTCTTCCATACAGTAATATTGGTTTCTTCTTTATCATTTATCTCTCGGGAATTTATTATACACAAACAAGCGCCATCTATCTAATCTTTCCAATACTAAATAATGCGATGGTTTGCTCAATTGTTCTTTAACCAATAACCAAACCAATAGACAAGTAAAGGTCGAAGCATACAATGGATGCACACTGCACACGCACAGCCCAGACTTCCACAAAGACGAATGTGAACGGACCGTCTGGTATCAAAAATGTATTAGGGCTTACACACTTAGGCATTAAAATTAATATTTGAACCTTATAATGTATCGGGGCCTTCATGTCTTTGTCTATGGTCCGAGAACGCGCGTTTATTTTTGCGCAATCCTATTCGTCGAAAAAATCTTGTTTAACAATCCAATATGGCGTCTCTTGTGTTATGAGATGACAACATCGCAGTTTGTGTGCTATTTGTCATTAATTAATGATAAAATCAACCTTAATCTATCTACCTCAGATATTCAAAGAAATTCGGTAAATGTAATGAAAATTGTAACAATCGCAAATCAGTTTCCTATGTGGATTACTCATTGAGTGCATTTAGGGAAAAGTACTTCACTCTTCTAAAAATGGCGGGTGTGTTATCTTCAACAGCCTGTGTTTTCGTTTCAATTACTGAGTGAAATTGTGTTTTGAAGAGTGATACATTTCATAATTTGTGCAAGACCTCGCAAAAGTGGCAGTAAAGAGACGAAATGTGCCATTTTATCTGACGGGTTGTTAGGTCTGACCGTGATTCGGTGCAGGTGTCATCGTTTTTCATGAAATTATCAGTATGTCGCGCTGGGGCAGAGGCCGAAGCGGCAGTGTGGCCGTTCCGTTGGATAGTGCTCTGTTTAGGGAAAACAGTAACTGCCCCTCAGCCGCCCGTTCAGCGGGAACCGTTGGCAAATGGGGCATCACAAGCTTTACGTCAATCAGGAGCGCTCCGTATGGTAAGCACTATAAACATTCGCTAATTGGTATTGTATTTTCATATTTACCTTGAATTACAGTAATTTATCAGTCACTTTAACTGTAGCATTACAAAACAAGAATCTCATTAGATAACTTCTTGTTACAACTGGTGAAAGTTACTCTACTTGGGCGTGTATTAATTAAAGTGGGCATTTACTTTGATAGTTTCAGATACACCAAGTTTTGTCTTAAAACCCATTATTCGCAAATCTTGAACTTTGGTCCCATTCAAATTGTTTGTTGCCAATAAACAATGAATAAATTTACTTGCTGACCTATTTTTACATAAAATACTTTGTACTAAGATTGTTTATTTACATTATCTTTCAGCGTATGCAAATAACATCCTCAAAAAACCAGTTCAAGATCAAAATAGTCCACTGACAGTGCCAGCCGTTGAAACAGAGCAGGCGCCACCTAAACCGAAGAAATTCTTTAAGTCTCGCAATGCTGAACCATACCCTCCAGTACCACAGATTACATATGCTCCTCCGGTGCCGGCGGCTCCACTCTCGCCAGAGCACCCTTCTAATAGCAAGGAAAAGAAAGCCAGTAAAAGAAGCAGGGCTTACACAAGAGATTCATCATCTCCGGAGATACCATGGCGGGCTTCAGAAAAACCTAAAGCCAAGAAAACTGTTGCTACAAAAGCATCCAAGAAAGAAGAAGCACTAGATCCCAACACACAACCTCCTAACAAAAGATACTTGGTTAGGAACCGTGATAAAGTGATCAATTATGCAGAAGATGGAAGCAATAGCCCTATACCTGATTTTAGTAGATATGACCCTCCAGCACATCCTAAATTAGCTCCATTAAAGATAACTTCTCCAAAAATACCATCACCTACAGCATCACCAAAACAGAGTCCTCTTGTTTCAAGCCCCATTCCAATTAAGACTGAAGTGGTTAGTCCCTCAACCAGCAAGGATGCTAGTGAAGATAGGAAACCTCCACCTATAGTTCTGAGAATATCAAAAGGCACATCTAGGATTGTCAGTACTGATTCAAATGAGGGCTTCACTTCTCCAGGATCTGACAGACATTCATCTATGGACACACATTATGATATGGGATCTGATCAAATTAAAAAGAGTCCTGCTGTAGAGTCAATATGCTCTCCTAAACATGAGGGTCTCAAAATCACAATAAAGTGCTCTGGATTAAATGAAGGTAAGAAAGAGAAGAAGAAGGAAAAGAAAGAGCATAAATCACATAAAAGGCATCACCACAAAAACTCAGATGATGAGCCTCTGAAAAAGGCATCATCACCTTTGCCAGGATCTGATGCATATGACCTTTACAAAACACTGGCTTCACCTGCATATGAAAATGAGAAAGAAAGCAAAGTGAAGCAACCTACTGGTGATGACATTGAATCACAGTTGGCTAGGTTAGATTCCACCGGGCCTCTGAGATCTTTGAGGTCACCTAGACTAGAGGCCCAACCTAATGAACCTCACCCTGAACCCAAACCTCCAGAAACCTCAGGTAGATCCAGGAGGAATAGGCCAAATGTAAACTATAGTGAAACTGATGACTATTTGGATGCCTTGACAACAACTTTGGCTAACAAAACAAAAACAGTCAGTGATCTAAGAAAAGAAGCGAGAAAAGGTAGGAAGAAACTTGACCCAGTAGCAGAGACTCCAGATATAACATCTCCTGTACATGACACAGTGACAGAGAAGGTTGATAGCCACTTAGAACAGAATGACCTTATTGACATACTTTCTGGTGGAGAAAGCAAGGACACATACAAAAAGCCTCATAAAAAACAAAAACATAAGCACAAGCATTCAAGCCCAGATCCAGATAAAGATATTGCTCAAGATTTAAGTAATACTCAGTCTGAACCTGTTGAAACCAACTCAGAACCCGAGGCAGTCAACCAAGAGTTAAGTCAAGACGAAGGTCAGGATGAGCCTCAAGGGATGACACCAAATACCCAATCATCAGATTCAGCATACAACAGCTGTCCCAATGAGAACTTTGAAGATGATGGCCAGAAAAACTCTCAGGATGATATCTTCAAACCACCAATAATGGAGGGAGAAAATCATGTTGATGACAAACCAAGTGTGAAACTGGTTATAACTAAGAAAAAGGGATCAATATTCAAGAGCAAGTCTTTAGTGAATGACCTGGAGAGTCCGCTGCCAGCGAGGAAACGGCGCCATCTCTACCGACATGAATGGGCCAATGATGTAAGTTATTAACTTTTGTTTATATCAATACTTGTGAATACCCATAACATTGCTCACATTTCTGGGTTAGAATGTTGCATTTATATCACAAAAATCATGGCTATCTGTCTATCTGTTGTGACTGTAAACTGGGATGACATAGCAGTATGATATCAATATGATAATAGATAGATAGATATCTATAGTTATGCATTGTTTACAACTAATTTAAACTATGTTATTTAAAGGCTCATGTTGGCATAGTCTAATGACCCTTTTACAAATATGTCATGCAAAGCATAAAGAGTTTCATAATTATGTTAGTAAATTACTTGCATGCATACCAAAGTTGAGCATAAGAAATCACATAGCATTTGCTATTATGTGACTTAGTTCTTATGTGGCTCAAAAAATCTTAATTTTGTTTAAATACTATTTACATATTGTCCTAATATACTGCCTTGTTCATAACATGCATAGCTATTATAAATTTATCACTGTGTAATTTACATACTTTTTTATAGTTACCTAATTATTTTACGCAATAGTCATAATGTGGTCAGTAAAGCCAAGATAGAGTGTGTATTTTATTTGTGGCAATATAGTGGTTTTGTTCAGGTTTTCATTGTGGTTATATCTTCATTTCATGTATATTTTGATATAAATCAGGTAATCTGTTCATATAATACATCTCCAAGACTTTGTAATTAAAAGTTAGCTCATAATAACTACTCAAACACTACAGGCTTGCAATAATAAAATTTATATAGCCCATAAAATTTACATTAATTCTTTGGGAAATCACAACCCTAATGACCAATACAACTCAATATGAGGAACAGTTAAATAGATAAAGAACCTCAGCTTTGACTGCATTGTTTTAGTAAAAGTGATGCATAATTTGAGTAGTAATAAATATGCTACTGCAATTAATATTTTTTTATTAGTATTGTAATGTTTATTTCCATACAAATTACAATAGGTTAGCTTCAGATATGACATAGAATACTGATAAGCCTATGTCACAAACATCTCTATGCCATTGACATAGCGCTTGTTATCAACATAGAGACTGCATTGAAAATTGAAGGTCAACCCTTAGCAAATTATTGCAATTTGCATCATAAAAGTGACAGACACCTTTTTATTTCACTGCTATATGCATGTCTATTGTAAAGTGTATGTATACAAAGATATGCTAAAACTTTAAATATAAAAGTTTGTTGTGTACATCACAAAAATCCAAAATCTGACTCTGACTAGGATTTTTTACCTACCTACTTTAAATATGCTCATAAAAGCACATGAAAATAATAAAAGTAAGATTTAAAAATGTAATTTTAATCAAATTTATGTATGTACGAGATGGTTAATACATATTCATCACATCATTCACACCATAATACATATAATTTTTTTTATTTTTTTAATAGTATCAAGTAACAGTATAAAGTACAAAAGTAACTCTAAATTCTCTCTTTACATTTCAGAAAGGCAATGAGACTCCGCGGCCTGAGCCCCAAGAGACCCCGGAAGCAGCGAGCCCGGTAGCCAAGGTGTCAGAGGAGCTGCAGCGGGTGACCAGATATAGGGCTCCAGACCCTATCATCGACGACCCCACCTCTACAGAGACCATCAAGCCTTATACTAGTGTCAGATGTCCGAAGGAATCTAAAGAGGTATGAATTGTTTGTGTGTGAATCAATTATTGCGATAAAAATAAGAAAACCTTTTCTATATTTCTTTTTTCTGTTTTTTTTTTTTTATTTCTGTTTTTGCATAATTGGTTTTTAAGAGATATACAAATTGTTCCATTATTTATTAGGTTAGTTTGAAAGTAAATCTTTATCAGTGTAAACTCTACCTATGGTGACAACAGACTTTTCAACATTCATCTATAACTTATTTTGCATTTAAATTTAACAAAGCTAATGCTTTATATATGTATGTGAGTTCTTTTTATCACAGAATTATACCATAAAATCATCATGACTCAACATCATTTGATTAACAATTTTATTCTATAAATAATGTGACTCAGCTATTTGTCTGTCACACAAAACTGGCAGTAATATTGTTCCTAAAGTATTATGCTACATAGTTTTTTTGTTATAGAAATAATTAAAGGTTTTATACATATGGATGCACCAAGCCATTTTATCCGTCAGACTCATTAACTTGTATTAAATATATGAAGTCAACATTATATCCTTTTAACTAATTTTGTGAAAACTAACCAATTAATCACTGGTTGGATCATCTTTACAAGTAATAAATATTAAAATTAGAGAGTTCATATTTGACTGGCCTCCTGTTAGCTTAATTGGTAGTGGCTCTGCCTTCTAATCCAGGGGTGTGGGTTCGATTCCCGCATGATTCAAATAATTATGATTTTTTAAAATTGGTAATTGCTTGTGTTGTGTCTGGTCGTTTCTATGTATTATATGTATGTATTTACAAACAATGTATATAAGTATTATATCCGTTATCTAGTACCCGCAACACAAGCGTTTGCTGTGTGTGGGGCTAGATGGCGCTGTGTTAAATGTCCCGGAATATATATAAAAAATAAGTTCTTATTTTCATCTGCAGTTCTACACAGTGGTGAGGAATGTGAAGAAAGCTCATCAAATACAGGAGATTGGAGAGTTCCAGGAGTTCAACGATGATGTGGAGTACATCCTGGATAACTTGCAGGTAAAGCATAATCTATTTTTTTAAACTAGAATGGGTTTGCCCTTGGCCGTAGTTTGCCTGATGGTAAGCATAGGCTATGGCCTAAGATGGAGCGTGCTTACCCGATAAAAGCCGATAACACTCTCGCTTTATGTATATCCAACTAGTAACTGTCATATTATTAAAAGTATGCTTATTTACTTAATTAGGTGAGGTGCACTTATAAGACTATAGTGATGCATAACATCAGCTAGGCTGTGGCCATGTAAGCCTTATAATTTTAACAGATTTTATGATGCCATAAAAAACTTCCCATCATACCTAAAACCTTGAATAAATAATAGTTTTTTTTAGTTTTAGACTTTTTTTAGGAATAGTTGAAGCTGTTGTCAGGTATAAAGAAATAATGATTGTCTGATCACAATGGTAGTGAAGTCCGCAACCATGATATGATCAGACACATTTTGAATAATGTTTTATCTAGGATCTAATCTACACATATACCTATATATACACTTATGTGTACGTATGTCTACACACACAAATGATCACAATTATTCTATGAAACTAATGTCCAAAAAAACCTAGACAACTGGTTTAGAAGGCAGCATGCAATGTTACATTTCACTACAATGATTAGTAAAAGTGAAAGGTTAGATAACGTCATAAGTACCGACACCGTGTGCCCTACATAAACAAGATTCGGCCGACATGGCTCAGATATATCATGAGCAATGGCGAGTGAATCATCCCACCATAGTTTACTTTGAGTTACTTGAATAATTACTTTGACTGGCCTGATAGCTTAGTTGGTAGTGGGTCTGCCTTCTAATCAAAGGGTCGCGGGTTCGATTCCCGCATAACACAAGTTATTATGAACTAGCTGGTGCCCGCGACTTCGTCCGCGTGGTATAGTTATTACCATAAAAACGGTTCTAGTGAGTTAACCTTAAAAGATAGACATATATTGTTGAAGACATTTTGTTAGATTATTTTAAGAGAAATAATTCTTTCATACATGTTTTTGTGATATCTTGAACCGTTTTTGTAGCGCACGCAACGGAAGCCCTAAAAGATGAATAATTTTCCCCGTTTTTCCACATTTTCCATTATTTCTTCGCTCCTATTAGTTGCAGCGTGATGTTATATAGCTTAAAGCCTTCCTCGATAAATGGTCTATTAAACTCAAAAATAATTTTTCAATTCGCACCAGTAGTTCCTGAGATTAGCGCGTTCAAACAAACAAACTCTTCAGCTTTATAATATTATTAGTATAGATTTTAATATTTGTCACTACTTGTGTTGAGTCTGGTCGTTTGTATGTATAATAAGTATGTATTTACAAAAAAAGTAGGTATATTAGTATTATATCCGTTTTCTAGTACCCACGCCACAAGCGTTTGCTTAGTGTGGGGCTAGATGGCGCTGTGTGCAACGTCCCGGAATATTTATTTATTTTTATTTAATCACTGTCTGTGTGACTGGATGGTCTAAATAAGCATGTAGAGAGAGAATGTATCATAAGTACTCTACTAAACAACTAGAACATTGTAATATTGTTCAGTGTTAATTTACTTAGCAAAACAAACTGATTTGTAGTATCTACCATTTAAAAAAATACACCCCAATTGGTTAGTACTACAATTTCAGAACATGTATTATATTCTGACTAGGAGTGTCAATATTAATGAATTGTTTTTCATGAGTACTAAGGATTTTTAAACCGGTTTTACTATAAATAATCATGTGTTCAACTAAAGAAATAAAATTATAATAATAAAATAATGGTATTTTTGTCTTGACTTTCTGGACTATGGTCGGTCGTGAAAGACAGAATGTTTTATCAACACAAGTTATTTGTATGTCATGAGCCAGAATTTAATCGCTATTAGACTTGAATTTCGGACAGATGGATCAACTAAGACTAGTTGATCCATCTGTCCGAAATTCAAGTCTAATAGCGATTTAATTCTGGCTCATTTATTGTGTGAATTAGTAGTGCAGAAATAGTGGATGCCAGCGTTTTCTTTATCGTTGTCTGGATAAAAAGTAGATAGTAGTTAAGTGACAGCCCATGAACTATATACTACCACCGTACCAAAAACCATGATGATCCATCTCCGTTACGACATGAAGAGGACAAGAACATATCTATGATATTGAATCAGGCGTTACTTTGCGGAAATCCATTGTAAATGAAACTTGGAAAAAATATATGTACCTATCTATAGTGTTTTTCCGCTGCGACTGCTCCTTAAGCGACTTCAAACAACAAACTTGATGGTTTTTAGGTGTGTTCCTCCATATACCCCCACCACACATCTCCTAACCAACGTGGCTCTTAAGATCTTACCAACTCCGCACCTTGTGTCTTCAAGTTTTGTAGTTCTCCTACGGCAAGATATTCTCGTCGACACGTGTTTCGCCTCTTCACGAGGCATCCTCAGGACGTGTCGACTCCTCGAACGTTGGTCGGAAAGTGAGCTCGGCTCGCAACGACACACATATCTACCTACGAAGACTTCCAAACACGTTTATTCGTTTGTTCCAGGACAGCAACCCGATCTCGACGCGCTGCCTGTCCGCCATCACGCTGGCCAGCAAGTGCACGGCGCCCGCGTTCCGCATGCACCTGCGCGCGCACGCCACCGTGCAGAAGTTCTTCAGCGCGCTGCACGACGCAACCAACGACCAGGTCACATTCAATTTTATTCTTCTTCTTCTTACGGCCGGTTCAGGGCCCGTTCATACATGGGAGTCCGTTTTACCGGTACGTTTCTAATGGATACGTCATATATTTATGGTCCACATGCCTCCTTTTTACGGTTCCGTTTTATCGTGTACGTTTTTCACATTCTCGTTCATCAGTCATATCGTTCTCACATGGTACAGTATTCTGTATGCCGTAAAAAATGACGTTCCGTTTTGTCATCGAATAATGGACGACGGAGCAGTAAAAATATACGGATACCTAGATTTTTAACGGATAGATACTGTATGCGTGGCGGGCGGTGTGTGCGAGGTGTACGTTATACGGTACCTCTGTGTGAACATCCAGTAATGGACCGTTGTACGTTATACGTTGCCTATGTGTGAACAGAGCATAAATTTATGAGGTATCCGTTAAAAACATACCAGTAAAACGAACTCCCATGTGTGAACGTGCCCTTATGGCGCCTCTCCAAATAGTGAAAGCAGTCAGCCCTGCATACTTTATTTCGTTCATTGCCAAGCAAAACAATTCTGCGGCATTTCTGATCCCGGTCCATTCTCGAATGTTCCGCAACCAGCATGGTGTTTCACAATGAGTCGGATATGATCCGATCCGCTCGTAGTAGAAATTAAATACTATGGTAGTAATATAAAAAAAAAAACATATTTAAGGCTAATATTACCACTTTTACTGTAGATTTGATATGAATAATTATATATAAAAATAAATGAATATATATTATAATTAAGTGTAAATCGGGTTTAATATCATGAAAAAACACAATTGAAATTATCATCGACGGAAACGAATCCGCTAGCTTTTGGCTCAGGGAACGTTTCCGATTTTTCTGTTGAATAAATTTGTCAAAAGAATCGTATGGAAGCATTGTGATTTGGAAAAATTCTTTCCATGCCGATTGATTTCCGTCTCAATCGAATCGGATCCGTATCCGACTCATTGTGAAACACACCGCAGGACTCCTTTCTGCGACCGACTCGTCTTCACCCCGCAATTTTTCCCATCATTATAAGTTGGAATTATGGAGTAGGGCCAGATTCGAACCAGGGTGCGTCAAAATATAAAGTAGACGCTTGCATCACCAAACCAAACTCACTTCACCTCCATACATTTGGGGATTGAGCTGCCCTCGTCCGTGGGAGAGTACCCTTATTTCGTATCCCTACACGTGGTCCCTGGGTGGTGCAAACCAGGCAGCAACTCACTGGTGGTAGGCTTCGGCCGCGGTTAGTGACCACCCATCGGACTAAGTCGCGTCGCCAAGCGGCCTAGCCGTGTTCCGACGCGTGCTCCGATGATACCGTCCGAGGAGTTGGGTCGGGGTAGCTGTTTTTTTGCTTGCGCGTATAGCCGTACTAGACGCTGACACTATGATTGTACCGGGTAGCTAGTTCTGGAGGTAAGCGGGATCCGTGGCACGGTTCTCCGCTGGCCGACCGCAGTTAGTAGGGGACCCAAGTAGTGTGTTAGCCGCTCATGAAAGGCTGTCCCGCCAACTCGCGAAAAATCCCGGGGATGCGTCATCGTGCCGGTTGGCGCCCGGATGAAAGGGCCCGATGAACATCCCTGGGGGGGCACGGGCGTCCCCGATGCCTCCAAACTAGCTCCCCACTGGTGCAGTCTTTTGTAAAGTGTCTGCTGGTCTGCGTAGTCGAAGACCTCACCCCACTGCCACCTCCTCACCGTCAACTCTCGAATTATGAAGAGGAACAACAGGAGAAAAACGGTCCAACAGCGGAAGCACGCCCTTTCTCTGAAAGTGCATCTCACTAATATTAGGGGGATGCACTCCAATATCAACGCGGTCCATTTCCACCTTGAGACCGAAAGACCAGCTCTCCTTTTTCTCACGGAGACGCAGATCCGATGTCCGTCGGACACGGCGTATTTGCTATACCCGGGTTATACCCTTGAGCACAATTTTAAGGCTCGGGCAGGGGTTTGCATGTACGTCCGGGACGACATCTGTGTTAAGCGTCTCCGTAATCTTGAAGACCGATCTTTTTCTGTTCTCTGGGCGCTGCTGGACACGGGTGATGAGAAGATTCTCTACGCCTGTGTCTACCGTTCGCACACCGGAGACCAGGAGACGACTAAACTCACAGAATACCTCAGTGAGGCGGCGGATGCTGCTCTTCTCAAGTACCCGACGGCCCAATTAGTGTTTCTGGGGGATTTTAACGGCCGCCACCAGGAGTGGCTGTTCCCATACCAGATCACAGATCATGCTGGAAGGGAGACGCGGAAGCTTGCTTTAGCGTTAGATCTCACCCAGCTGGTCCAAGGTGCTACGAGGGTACCTGATGTGGATGGGCATACACCTAATTGTTTGGACCTTCTGATGACTACTGAACCGGACAGATACTCTGTGTCGATCTCATCGCCTTTAGGCAACTCCGACCACTGTCTGGTGAAGTCTGTATCTGTCTACTCCCCGCCCGACCCCAGCCCTAAGGGCTCTCGGCGGCTGTGGCGATACAAGTCAGCAGATTGGGATGAGATGCGCTCTTTTTTTTCATCTTACCATTGGCAGCCAGTATGTTTTTCTTCTGGAGATCCCACCGTTTGCGCTAATGCCGTCACAGATGTCCTTAAGCTGGGTATGGAGTATTACATTCCGTACTCAGACCTGACTCTGTCTGGTAAAGCTCGCCCGTGGTTTGGACCTGAATGTGGACGTGCGGAAGCACTGAAGCATGATGCGTACCTCGCCTGGGTCGATGCTCGAAGCCGCAAAGCCAAGGACATACGCCTTAAGAAAAAAGCATTCAACAAGGCTGCCAAGTCCTGCAAGAAGGTCATGCAGAAAGCGCGTTTCGACCACATTAGTCGAATAGGGAACAAACTAGCTTCGTACCCAGCAGGTAGCAAAGCGTTTTGGTCCCTAGCTAAATCGGTTGAAACGAATTTCTGTCGCCCCTCACTGCCTCCACTGCTGAAACCCGACGGTACATTGGCTCACACCGCCGAAGAAAAGGCAAACTTGTTTGCCTCTATATTCGCGGAAAATTCTCGTCTAGATGCTGGTAGTACGATACCTCCCTCATCTCCTGGCACAACGGCTGCAATGCCTGACATAAGTATCCGCCAAAAGGAGGTTCGGAAAATACTTCGTAGTCTAGATGTGAATAAAGCCAGTGGCCCTGATGGTATTCCGGCCATAGTTCTGAGGACGTGTGCAGCTGAGTTGACTCCTGTGTTGACGCGCTTGTTTCGGCTCTCTCTTGCGACTGGATATGTGCCGAAGACGTGGAAGCTGGCTAACGTGCAACCAGTGCCCAAAAAAGGTAGTCGTGCTGACCCTGCCAACTACAGGCCCATTTCGGTCACCTCCGTGCTCTGTAAGAGCATGGAGCGTGTCCTGAACGGCAGGCTCCTGGCGTACCTAGAGTCTAATGACCTCCTCAGTGACCGGCAATATGGCTTCCGCCGGAACCGGTCCACTGGGGATCTTCTAGTGTACGCTACACACATCTGGAGTGAGGCTATTGAGAAATACGGGGAAGCCCTGGCAGTTTCTCTAGATATTTCTAAAGCCTTCGACAGGGTTTGGCATGACGGCCTAGTCAGCAAGCTTTCATCGTTTGGACTACCTACTAGTTTTTGCGTATGGATATCAGATTTCCTGAGGGATAGATCTATTCGGGTAGTCGTTGATGGCTGCTCGTCTGATCTTATGGCGATTAATGCCGGAGTTCCCCAGGGATCAGTGCTTTCTGCAACACTTTTTCTGCTGCACATTAATGATCTGCTGAAGCCCGGTACCTTTGGGTATGCAGATGACAGCACTGTTGTAGAGAGCTATATGTCCACCGCTAGAGCTAGTGCGACCGAGATCCAGTCTTGCAGGGAAGCCATGATCGAGCGCTTAAACTTTTCCCTCACGGTAGTCTCTGAGTGGGGCGATGCCAATCTGGTTAAGTTTAATGCCTCGAAAACACAAGCGTGTCTTTTCTCTGCAAAGAGGAGGCCATTCCTACTGGCGCCCTCTTTCCGTAATGTAACCGTGCCCATCACCGACCATCTAGAGTTGCTAGGTGTCACTTTGACTCCGACCCTCAACTTTGGCTCCTATATTGAGTCTAAAGCTCAACTCGCAGCCAAGAAGCTGGGAATCCTCTCGAAGGTGCGACGATACTTCACTCCAGAACAGCTGCTGACCTTGTATCAAGCGCAAGTTCGGTCATGTATGGAGTATTGTTCGCACCTTTGGGATGGATCTGCCAAGTACCAGCTTGAGGCGTTAGAGTTAATTGAGAAGCGGGCAAAAAATCTCATCGCGAAAGACTCACTCTGTAGCTCAAAATTACAAAGCCTTGAGCACCGCCGTAAGGTGGCCAGTCTTTCGGTTTTTTACAGGTTGCATTTCGGGGAGTGTGCGGAGGAATTGCATAATTTAATTCCTGCAGCCCCATTTCACCATCGCACGAGTAGAGGCACGGCAAGGAGGCACCGATATACAGTTGAGGTCCCAAAGACTCGCACCAAGCGTTTTGCTTCGACTTTCATCGTGCGAACAGCCAAACTGTGGAACTCCTTGCCCGAATCTCTATTCCCCTTGAACTATAATTTGTCGGTCTTCAAGTCGAGAGTAAACCGGTTTCTTCTAGGCAAGCGCGCTACATCGTAGACTATAACGTTGCTTAACATCAGGCAAGTTGTAGTCAAGCGTAAGCCTATTTCATGTTAAAAAAAAAAAAAAAAAAAAAAAATACCAAATTTTATCCAAATGGGTGCAGCCGTTCGAGCGTGAAGACTGAATAGTAACAAACACTCACAGACTCACTTTCGCCTTTATAATATCACTGTGATATTTCTTGTTATTTAAACTCAAAAGGCAAGAAACTGACCTGCAAGCTGTAAACAACACATCAATAGAATTTGTTAATCAATGGTTTGCATCAAATAATATGATATTAAATCCTGCCAAAACAAAATGCATTAAATTCACTGTACCTAATGTAAGACAAATTAGAAATAAGGTCGTACTAGCTAGTAAAGAATTAGAGTTTATTGATCATAAAACCTTTTTAGGAATAACAATTGATGCTAAGCTGCAATGGGGACTGCATATCGAAAATTTGGCTAATAGACTAAATTCGGCTGTACATGCTATTCGTGAAGTTGACAGATGTAGCTACGGCTAGATTGGTATACTACGCCTACTTTCATAGTATTATGTCTTATGGAATACTAATGTGGGGGGCGGCAGCTGATATAGATATTATTTTTAAGCTTCAAAAGAGAGCAATACGCGCCGTATATAAATTAGGTCCAAGACACAGAGCTTTGAAGTCCATGCTTGTCGCCCTGTGACTAGAGGCGAATTCTTTCTTTATTCAATACAAAACAGGTGTCACCATTTACTAAAACTAACACACTTTCGGCACGCACACTACGACGCACGAGATGTTCATGTACACAGTACGCTTCAACTTCATCGGCTGTGCCATGTCGATATTTTTTTTTATCCATTATTTACACATTTACTTCGAAGATGGAAATATATGTCTTTAGTATAACTATATTATTTAAGTACAAATTATAGTTAACTAGCTATGGCCCTCGGTGTTATCCGCTGTAAAAACTATCCTATGTCCTTACCCGGGACTGAAACTATCTCTATACCAAATTATCAAATCATCTTCAAAATGACTGGAGCATAATCTGGCATTTTTATGAGGAAACCAGTTGTATCTACCGGTCGCCAATATCTATTTATCTTTTAACACTGGATTTTTTGGAAATCTGTAAATTAAGTATGTGTTAAATAAAAACCGTAATCCAGAAACATTTCCATACAAATCCAGAAACATCATATACCTACCTACATTATATCGATTATCGATAATTGCTAGGTTCCATTTACACATTACTTTGCTATCGAGAAGTAGCGTCGTCAAGACAACGAATGTGTTGATGCCATTCAAAATGTCAAATGTTTTTATTATTAAAATTAAAAAATTTTACTACTTACCGATCGTATTTCACGCCGGTAACACTGGAACTATTGTTCTTACAATTTTTAACTTGACACCAAGACATATTTAATAGTTTATCATGCTGTAAAACCGAGTAAAACGACCGAAAACTCTCCCTTGCTCGGACTTTGTTCGACAACAAACTGACAAGCGCTGTCATAGGTTAGGTTGGCCTGTTTACTGGTCCAAACGAGAACCACGTATTTATTGTTCATTTCGCTTCTAGGGGGGGCGCGCGCTGGGGCGATGTGGCCCGATCGTTGTTCTGTGGTCCAAGAGCATCACTTAGAAATGTGTTCAAACGTGTGACTGTTTATTCGCTGAATATTTATGAAAATATAATGTATGCTAGAAAACATAGACATCAACTGAAAACAAACAAAGACGTACAAACAAATCAAATAAATACACGTAATAAACAAAAACTTGTAACACCTAAACTTAGACTATGTAAAAGTAGTAAAACCTTCATTAGAAAAAGCATAGAATTTTACAATGTAATCCCACAATCGATTTTAGAACAGAACGATACTAGATTCAAAAACATAATCAAGATGTCGTTAAGTAGGGGTGCCTACTACAAATGTGACACTTTTTTGAAAGACAAAAATATTTGGATTGTTTCCAACCGTTTACCGTAGTGGTAACATAATATGTTTTTATTTATGTAAATTGACTTTCAAAAGTGCACTGAGGTGCCTACTTGAAGAAATTAAGAATAAATAAATAAAGTGGATTTAACTAAACTACTCTGTGTAATGATGACTGGCCTGTAGGGGTGAGAGTTCGATTCCCGCATGACACAAGTAATTATGAATTTTAAAAATCTATAAGTATCTACTTGTGTTGAGTCTGGACGTTTCTATGTATATTAAGTACCTATGTATTTCATTATGTCATTAATAAAATTGACATTGTAATTTCTAAAATTTTATAAAACATTATCAATGAAGATTCTTTATCTTTATCTTTATTTACAAAAAAATGTACCTATATAAGTAATATATCCCTTATCTAGTATCCGCGACACAAGCGTTTGCTTAGTGTGGGGTTAGATGGCGCTGTGTACAATGTCCCGGAATTATTTATTTATTTATATTGCAGAGCCTGGGCCTGTGCACGGCGACAGTGATGTTCGTGCTGTCGCAGGACCGCCTCAACATGGACCTGGACCGGGAGTCGTTAGAGCTCATGCTCAATCTACTCGAGTCCGATGCATCGCACAAGTGAGTGGAACTTTTACCGACTTCATATAATTATTCTAAACTCAAACGAAACTTAGCTAAAATAATCACGGCTGGCATGATCGAATCAATCGTACCTGCGGCATACTGGAAACGTCAGGACACCTAAACCGCTAGTCCACGGTCGACTGACTGTCCGGCACTAAAATCTACACTCATTACCAAGCTCTTCGGACTAACACCCGTTTACACGTAACTATTCTAACAGGACAATTTCAGTATTTTATAAAAAAATACAATAATTACATATTATGAGCTAGAATATGAGTGTGGATTTTCGTGCCTGGCAGTACATGCTAAATGTAATTGATGGCTCTTGTTTCACATTCACATATAAAGAAGCTAATGTTATTATTTCAAATGTCATGTTTTATTTCAGAAACGCCTTGGACGATTGTGGTCTGACATCCGCTCAGCTGGCCAAGACTCAGGAGCGCGTGCGGGAGCTGTGCGCTGAGATCAAGAACCAGGGGAAAGCCAAGCATTTGGACCTGGACAATATTACTGTGAGTAGAGATTTGATCATATATTTCTGTGACAACGAAACTGCTAAACTAGAGCTCGTTTGTTTTTATGTGGCACAACATGACTGAAGGTGACTCCGTGACTCCCCCTCAGAATAAACTCGTTAGGGGAGTTCTCTTGGGCAGATACATCGTGGTGGGCGCCCTGGTCCTTCCAACAACAGCAACTGTCTTTTTTACGCTTTGTACGTTAAACGTAACCCATTTTACTTCAGACGCCCTGGTGTTAAGTATCACTATAGACATTTAGGATTCAGTACATTTGCCTGGAAAAGATTTGTAATTCTCAATGAAAGGTGCCCTCGTAGATAGCTCTAAAGTTTGATCTTCCTACGTTTGTAACGTAAAAGAAAAGAGTTTGTTATAAGTTTTTAGTAGTTCTATGATGAAGTAAATAAGCAAATGATACGAAATCAAGGAAAGAAGAGTTCAATTTTATATTTTACCGCGGCACATTGCAAATTGAAAATAAGACATTTGAATGATGTGACATGTTCTCCTTGCCTTTTAATTTTATTACAAAGTATTGAAAGAAATAAAAAAAATCCAAAGTATACATATACATATACATATAAAATATTACCTTACCAATAATACTTAATAATACTTTAAATAACTAATTAATAGTTATAATCCTAAATGTTATTCTCAGGTGGGCCACCTAGCCATGGAGACCCTGCTCTCTCTGACGTCGAAGCGCGCGGGCGAGTGGTTCAAGGAGGAACTCCGGAACCTCGGCGGAGTGGACCACATCGTGCGCACCATACAGTACTGCGCGGGCAGGCTGGAGGCACCCGCCGACACCTGGACCGACACCGACGTGGACGTGCTCAGGAAGGCGGACCGGTGCATGCGGGTGCTCGAGAATGTGAGTACTATGTTAGGGCAAATAGACACTGTATTAGGGCAAAAGGACACTATGTTAAGGCAAAAGAACACTATGTTAGGGCAAATGGACACTGTATTTGTGGTGTTAAAGCTGGTATCAGTGGGATTTCATCCAGCCAGATATAGAAACTAGCTAAATCACTTAAAATGTGAACTAGTGTCTCAAAAGACTCAAATATCTCGGCGGAGTGGACCACATCGTGCGCACCATACAGTACTGCGCGGGCAGGCTGGAGGCACCCGCCGACACCTGGACCGACACCGACGTGGACGAGCTCAGGAAGGCGGACCGGTGCATGCGGGTGCTGGAGAATGTGAGTACTACGTGTGGGGCAAAATAATACGGTTTTAGGGCAAAAGGACACTGTACAGCTCCTTAAAAGAACAATAACATCACTTCTATGTATTAAAACAAAAATCTAACCGTCTATTCCATCGTTCCAGGTGACAGAGCACAACGAGGACAACCAACTCTACCTAGTGAGCGAGTCCCTTGGGTGCTCGTGTACCATCTCGAGCCTGCTGCGGCGCTGCGCGCTGGAGGCGCGCGGGGACTCCCCCATACGCACCGTACTGTTGGACGCAGCACTGCCCGCCATCAAAGTGCTCGTTAATCTATCTCACTCCTTCAGGCCCAATGAAGGTAAGTCACTAGAAACAAGTATAGTTTCTTTTTTCCCAAGATCTATGTAGCTTTCAGCGAAAATGATGGAAGAACACAATATCCGAGAACGTATCTCTTCCATGGAAGGATTTGGACGTACATCACAACGTGTTTGCCGAAAAGACGTTCCTTGATGAGTCAATTCTGGGGAGTCACGAACATCAGTAATGAAAGAATAAGGCTAGAGTAGGAGTGGTTTCTTCTAATCAAGCATGCTGTACCTTGCTGTACCTTCGACAACATTGTCGCTTGTTTGATCGATTGTTCGATTCCTTATTTTTGTATCTAATACGGGTTTGCAGGCCATAGTTTGCCGGATGGTAAGCTATGGTCTAAGATGGAGCGTGCTTACCCGATAAGAACCGATTCACTCTCGCTTTGAAGGTCGCTAGCTTATAGGTTGTGGGGAACAGGGAGTTCCGTGTTTTTTATGAACCACAGTTTCATTTTGTCAGTATTGTATTTTGTTCAAATTAATGACATGCCTTTCTTCTTATTTGAATGAGAGTGGGTGTCCAACTCTGGAGTCGAGAGTTTATCAAGCCACCCTAAGGGCCTCTGACATGGCTTAACGACTGCCGTCATAGAAAAACAGCCGGGACCTACAATTTGACATTCCTATTGAAGGTATAAATTTAATCAAATATTAACATCAGGCGGTCTGTAGTCGAACGCAAACCTGTCACATGTAAGAAAATAAATAAAAAGGTTAAGGTTAGGCTGTTTATCTAGTACGGCAGTCGTTAAGCCATGTCAGAGGCCCTTAGGGCGGTTTGAAAACTCTTGACACCAGAGTTGGCCACTCTAACAATGTAACAATGTATGTGTTCCCCAGTGTCGGTGGGCGCGCAGACAGTGGGCGACCAGCCCGCAGTGATGGAGGTGTGCCTCGTCATCCTGCACAACCACCAGAACTTCATACCGGACAGTCGGAACTTCGAATTTAGTGTTTGTGTAAGTATTGTCATACCATATCTAATAAATAAATAAATATTCCTGGACATATGTGTATTTTTCTGATGACCGTTGCTTTCACTAACGTTCAAATACTCAAGTTTTATTATTGAACATGATGATACTATGATGTACAATACGCCCCGAACGGGTTGTCACCATAATCATTATAATAATTCGTCGTCATCGTTATTGTAGTCATAATCGTCGTAGTAATATCATGATTCAATGTGCAATGACTGTTTGATCTTGATTATATTTGAGTTATGCAACTACCGTTGCGCTTTGAAAAAAAAAACATTCTTTATACGTTAGTGGGTACAAGTCAACGGCCAAGCTCCATCCAGACTTGGCTAGTTTTTTACTTAATGTTTTTGGTGGGATGCTGATTACTAGAAGGATTGGTCTTCCGTTGGGGCTGGCTGTGACGTCACGCACGAGACAATGATTTAGTAAAAAAAAACCACAAGCAAATGAGTGTGTGATGTTCCAGGTGCTCCTCCTGCTGATAAACCTGGTGCAGTACAACGAGGTGAACACGCAGCGTCTGCTGAACGTGCGCCTCCGAGTGGAGGACGGCGAGGCGGCGCGCACTCTCGACTCGCTGGGACTCATCGTGGACCTCTTCTACAATCGGGTCGAGTATGCCAAGTAAGTAGCATTTATATAGGTAGTATATATAGCTGCTAATAAACCTGGTGCAGTACAACGAGGTGAACACGCAGCGTCTGCTGAACGTGCGCCTCCGAGTGGAGGGCGGCGAGGCGGCGCGCTCCCTCGACTCGCTGGGACGCATCGTGGACCTCTTCTACAAGCGGGACGAGTATGCCAAGTAAGATATATTCATTTACTAGCGAACCCGACAGACTTCGTCCTGTCTATTGACTCTTTTATTCATTAGTATGGGAAAAAGAAAAGGGCGGTTTTTAGGGATATGCCGACATTTTTTCGAATTTTTCGCGCCGTAAAAACCATCCTTGAACTTCAACGAATATAAAAAAAATGGCCAAATCGGTCCAGGCGTTGTTGAGTAATGTGCTTACCAACCCATTTTGCGATTCATTTTTATATATAAGAAGATATACGTAGGTATATATAACTTAAACCTGGCACAATATGCAGTTTTGTTTATTAGAAAATGAAATAGCGAGATTACAGTAAGCGGATTTATTTAACTGCAGTGAACATAAATTGTCGTTACTGATTATGTCGAATTTCCAGGCAGTTAGACTAGGAGGATCCATTTCCAGATTGAAAGACGTGAAAATAATCTAAATTTGGACCGCCATTATCATTATTATTTAACGAGCGTGATTTCCGGATTGGTTTACTAATATCAAATTATGTTTCAATTAAAAATTATAGAAATGTAGTGACTTGTCACATCATTTAATACAATGTTTGTTATAATATCCTTTTTTTTGTTTGCAGACGTGCTGAAGAAAACACTGACGCTGTGTTGGACGGCAAGGCTGGAGAAATCAATGACAAGAAGAAACAGTCTCAAGACGATATGGCTGAAACTGTTGCGAAACGTAAGCACTACACTTTCACACTAACGTAAAGGACTCACGGAGCGGTTTTTCCCGCGCCCGCCGCGGTGGCGGCACCGCAGCCTTTGTAGAATACAGATATGTATGTAAAAAACTCAAGCACATTTCACGACGCGGTTTACTCCCGCAGCGGTTGCGATTGCTCGCGGCACCCGCTGCACCCGCGCGTGGGCGCCGCCCGCGGCACCGCTGCCGCGGCGGGTTCCACCCGCTTTGCGATCATAGTCACAGGCATTTATTTGCAAATTGTAAAGGAAAAAGTAGTTTTTTTTATCAAAGTTCGGCGAAGGTCCTTCTTGCGATAATCAACCGCCAGGTTTGCGGGCGATAATCGCTGCCGCGGCGGCTGCGGCCCCGCACAAACCTCCGGCATCGTGAGTTTTGAAAATTAAACGCGGTGCCGCCGCCGCGGCGGGCGCGGGAACAAACCGCTCCGTGAGCTCTAGCGTTTTAGTATAAATGAATACGAGACAATAAAGTGTGGAAATTCAGAAAAATAACAATTACTCTTACACTTACAAAGTGTTCTACGCATCGTTTATGTATGTATACGAAGAACGACGCAGTGAAACACGTTTCAGGCATTCTTATTTCTTCAAATAATTCAATATTGGAATAGGTGTGTCCGGTCAACTCTGCATCCGCTTCGAATGGATGTAAATCCCGCACACTTTATAAAGGGCAAACTTTGATAGTGTGTGTATGCTTGTAGCTTCTTTACGCTCATATCGCTAACTTATTTGATGAAATTTGATATTCTAACGTGGGGAACACTTTATTTTACGTGGGTAAGGTTTACGTTTGATAACAGCCTGCCTGATGTTAAGCATTGCTGCAGCCTAGGGTGTAACACGCTTACCTAGAAGATACCTATTAACTCTAACATTTGAAAACCCCTTGATTGTAGTTCGCCGGAAACAGCTTCTAGTAAAGTGTTTCAAATCTTTGCCGTCCGTACAATAAACGTAGAGGCAAAGCGCTGAAAGGAAACTTAGCAATAGTCATAGTAATAGGCAATTATTTGCGAATTGTAAAGGTTGAAAGAAAACACTGAACAATCACCCTGATAGCGTATGCAATTACATTATGTTAATATAAGTTTAATTTTATTTAGTAATTTTTTTTGACGAGACATGACCGGTGCCAACACTTATTATCATTGTAATAAGTTAGTTGTAATTCTGTATGTTAATAAAATATATCTATCTATCTATCTATGTTTGAGTGAGAAGCGGCCCGATTCATATCATAGATTTCTCGTTTTAAAAAGTCGTCAACAGAGTAGCAACATTTCGTTGTCAAATACATTTTGAAGGCAATAAATGTCAGCTATCTATTTACACAGCCTCATAAATCGGCATATATTTCCAGTGATGGCGTCGGCCGGCTCCCACATGGAGCACACCATGGTGGGCGCTTACATGGCGCTGCTGCTGGGGCACATGGCGGGCGCGGGCGCGGCCGCCGCCGCCGCCGTGCGCGCGCGAGTGCCCTCCTACGAGCCGCTGCTGCCCACGCTCAGGAAGTACTACACCTTCCTCACACTCACTGCCAGTGTAAGTACAATCAATATATTTCTTTCTGTCTTTCTTTCTTTCAATTAATCAAATATACTTTTTTTGCAATTTACTTTGTACACCAAAATTAATAATATGATTAACATTAAAAGGTGGGAGGTAATCAGGGACATTGGGCGACCTTATCACTAAAGTGATCTCTTCTAGATTTCCTAGTTAACTATATAGTTATATCTTTTTTCTTTCTTTGTTTACATAGAGATGGACTAACATCATAAAGTGTGGAAAATATGGCGGCGCCACTTGTACTATGTGTTCAATTGACGAGGATAAAAATATTACTTCTGTTTCGCTATAAATTGTGATAACATTCATAATGCAGCCGGACATCCGATACTTCGATGACCAACCCTTGACCACCACTCTATCACAACCTTGCTCTACCTGCCATCTACTCAAGTTCTATATCTAACAGTATTAGTATATTCTATTACCTACTAGCGGACCCGACAGACCTGTCTGTTGACTCTTTTACTCTTTAGTTAGAAAACGTTGGTATGGAAAAAGAAAAGGGCAGTTTTTAGGGATTATCCATATTTTCTAATTTTTCTCACCGTAAAAACCATCCTTGAACTTAAACGAATATTAAAAAAAATGGCCAAATCGGTCCAGCCAGGCGTTGTTGAGTTAAATGCGCTTACCAACACATTTTGCGATTCATTTTTATATGAAGATCCACTAGCCAATTGCCTCCAGTTGATATGCGTAATTGCAGAGCCAGAATCACAAATTTTCGTTAAATTATTCTTGTTTAAATTTCAATCTAAATTTAAAAACACAATCTAAATATATAAAACTCAAAGATGACTGACTGACTGACAGACATATCTATCAACGCACAGCCCAAACCACGGATCGGGCTGAAATTTGGCATGCAGGTAGATGTTATGACGTAGGCATCCGCTAAGAAAGCATTTTTGGAAATGGCACTTTTAAAGGGGTGATATTTCACCCCAATGCAAGTTTTACTTCTTAATGCGAGCGAAGCCGCGAGCATCCACTAGTTTTCAATATATATATTTTTAAGCCGTTCTTCACAGTCATATTTCGAGGAGTCTTCGAGAGTTCTCCGGATAATAAGTAGTTTCTTCTCACTATAAGACACTTAACTAATTATAAGCGGTCACGCGAAGAATAATCAACAAATTGCAACATTGTTGTAAGAATATGCTTTTCTGATTGGTGTCAATAGCAAAGGACAATAATTTGTGACCACCAATATAAAACATTTGGTCTAGTTCTCAGTATAGTAAGTAATTGAGAGTACTAGATGTAACCTATTTCCTAGATTGGGCTTGATAGGTCTCTCGTACGTTACTGAATTGAGTTGAGATGGTGACGATTGGACACAGTGTGGTGATAGTTCATTTGATTGTTTTGCTATAGGACTTTGGAGATATATCATTTGTTTTGTGTGATTATAAATCAATATCAATTAGAGAATCTGTATATTGCAGAGTAAAAAAAATCCCTTACAAATTATTTACACAGATCAGTATTTTTCATCCTCCTCCTTGAATCGTATCCCTCATGTCTGAGGATCGTGACCACCACCCCCCAGCACCTTCTCCTTGACGACAGCTTTCCACTTTCTTCTGTCCTCGGCAACATGCAATGCATTATAGACTGTAGTGTCTAAAGTGGTGCGAATTTGGTCCGACCAACGTGTTAGGCTGCGGCCTCGGGATCGATTGCCTTTGACTTTTCCTGTGATCATCAGTTTTTCCGGGTTGTCGCCATCTTTCCGGGCAATATGACCAAAATATTCGAGGATCCGTTTTAGACATAGAGTGCAGTATTTTTCATAGTTTTGTACATAAATGCAGCTATGGATAATCATTACAATGGATAATATTAATAATATTTACATTTGTAATTGTGCCAAATTCATCAAAATTGTCTTATATTTTTATGGACTGATTGATTGACAGATAACTAAATGTATGTAATACAATCTCTAGCTATATTAGAGCGGGCGGACGTTAGTTTTTATATTAGACAGTTTGGTCTAGGCATTGGCTGCGAGCCAATCTAAAACAAAATGTTCAATGAACTTCATTGAGTGTCTGATGTAATCTGTCTACATTATAGGTAAAATTGATCGTACCATTTTATTCTCTGTGATACACCCTTGATGAGCGCAAATTTAGCCGTGCAGAGCATTGTACTTCTAGACTTGTCATTATCTGGTGCATACATGAGATTTTAGCTGGTTTTTTAAAATAGTATGTTTTAGTATATTTTTAGTTAAAACAACAATGTTTGCCCAAAATATGTGACATGAAACTGATTATCAATAACGACATTAATATATTGTGTTTCTTTGCAAATATTTACTCATAGATAATACAATAATAAAGCTAATGTGACTTTATTAATTCCACAGGTTAACAAATATTGTATGCCGTTTTTATGTTAAACAAATAACGAACTCACTTTCTGAGTCTTTCGTCTGTTCTTTTTTTCTGTTTTATGACTTTAATACTAACCTTTTAACCTTTACAAAAAATACTAAATATTTATTGACATAATAAAAACGGGTAACACTAAATTTCGTGAAACCTCTAGCCATGTGCTAATCGTGAGACTGTGTTACAAGGTCAGAGTCTTCTCCCAATTGTAAGACCGGCTAAGAACATTTAATACATATATCATGTACAACACCAGTCTAATCTATTATTTGACCACATTCCAGTCGGAAGCGCCCATAGTGGCTCACGTGAAGGCCACCAACCGCATCATCCAGTTCATGGAGGCCAGCGACAAGGAGCTGCAGGAGGGCCCCTCGCAGCCCGCGGCGCCCTACACCGCCTCCTCGCACTACCAGCCGCACTACTACCAGACCTCCCCCTCTGACGTGCCGCAGGACATGTCTCTCAGCAACCTCAACTACAGCCTCAACTATAGCACATCCAGCTCGGACAGAATGTCCTCGTCCATGGAGGATGGATACCGCTGAGTGGAAACAAACTTGTGAGTTACTCCGGTGTTATTAGTTTGCTAACCGGTGATGATGATACAGGAAATGTCTGGGTTTTTTGACGTTCTTTGGTTATTGACAAGTGTATAGAGATGTTTTAGTTAGCAAATTGTGGTATTGTGGAAATTATTTGCTGATAGTTAGGAATTGTGGTTTTGATGTGTAGAGCGCATTGGAATTATTTTATTTATGTATTTGTATTAGAATAATACTCTGTATCATCTTACACCAGTCAAAATTGTAGTAGAAGTACTGTCTGATCTTCGGCACGATCTGTGAACTATGAAAATCGGAATTGTAGCGTCTATTTATCAAATCCACAGTTAGTTCTGGTGCGAACATTGTAAATAATACCTGATCCCTTGTAAATTACACCGTTAGAGTAGACGTAATGCCATTCGTTATAATATAATTAATCTAATTCATAATATGGTGGTTGTTTGAGTGCACGCAGCTGCTAGTAGGTTCTCTCTCTCTGTCTATCTCTTTGTAATATTACCTTTCTCCGTGTAAATATTAATCGCAGAATGTTATATTTGTGTTGTCGAGGACGGGTTATGAAGTCTTAATAAAATTGAGATATTCCGAGTTTAAGCCACCGAACTGGCGATATAAAAGTGCAAAACGTAGTGTAAGTGTATCATAGAGTATTGTATTCTTTTTATGTGAATATTGTCTGCACGTTTTGTATTATACCGCTACGAGAGGTTTTACAAATTATATTAATAGAGTAATCGTTCTACCGAGGCACAATTCTTTATTGTAAATACATTATAGCTAGTGATGTTTGTTCGGTCTTTGTTGAAATTTAGCGTAGTTACGGTTAATTATGTCCGGGATATATATTATGAGATTCGAATACTGTAGTGAGCTAGTCTGGTTATTTGATCAAATATATCTGTACCTCGCGAGGCCTCGCGTGGCTCGCAGGGACATGTACAAACACACAAGCACCAGTTATGATAAGTCCGACGAAGCTTGTGACATAATAATTTTATCCAATTGACCCATTTTAGTGCATATAACCTAAAATATATAATTTAAGCAACGTTATAGTACGACAAATCTTATTGAGGCATGTCTAAGTTTTACTGGTCATCGAAATTATACAATTGTACCAATTTTTATTACATTTAAAACATGTCAGATTTAAGTTGATTTCAAATACACGTTTAACATTATTTTTTGGGTGAAGCACACAACATTTTACAATTGTATACCGATCAGAATGGACACCATTTTGTATCATCAAATTGCATTTCCAGTATGTTCGATTTCCTCTAAACTTAGCGCGAAGGGCTGCGCAATACCTACATCGGACATTCAGCGTAAATTTTGAATGCGGAAATAGCTAAAGTACACTTTGTGCTATAAAGTTTTAACTTATATTTTTGACATGTGAAAGTGACACACATATCTCATTATCACAAGACCGAGATGAGATGAAAATTCTATTTGCCTTCATCATCATCATCATCATCATCATCCACGGCCCTTGGGATCCCACTGCTGGGTATAGGCCTCGCTATGTATGTGCCATCTTGTGCAGACCTCATCCAGGTAGGACCCTCGACTTCGACGATGTCGTCGACCCATCGCGCGACCGGACGGCCTATTTGCCTTAAATATAATTAACATTATTATAGTTCAGAGATCTCGAAAATTTGGAACGTATTTGTTTATATCCAGCAACAATGATGTCCTCTATATGTTGGCAACATGCCTTGCATCAGTCGGACACAATCGAGAGAAATAAAGCTTAGATTACACTAGATAGACGTAATTAGAGAAATATATAATTTCAAATTGTACCTTTAGACCATAGTGAAGTTTCGTTCTCGTCTTATACATGACTGTTTTTAGAAAAAGATCAATTTGATACAAACATGGCACGGAATATACTTAAAATTTGCCTTACTTTATTTTACATTTTTTTTTTTGGAAAATATTTTATTAATTTGATCACAGGTTCACTTCTTGCAGATATTCTTTTATATGTATGTATAGTTTTAAATTGAATTTTGTAGTTTATTTTGTAACTTTTGTAGAGAGTTGTATTTGTGAATGTCGATGAGTACTAAAATTTAAATAGTTTGATTTGTATAAGGTTAGCAATAAACATCTCGAAACTAGATTAGAATTGAATCTATTTAATTTTACAAAAGCGACGTTTGTATATTTATACACAAAAATTAAACTTTTATTGGAAAATGAGCGAAAATAATCACGACCGGCAGGATTCGAACCTGCGTATTTCCGATCACCGTCCGGAACGCCTTAACCACTAGGCTACGGTCTACTTACTGCCAGGCGCGAAAATCCACACTCATTTCCATACACTTCAGACTGAGCGGCTGATGTTAATGAGTTCGCTCATTTTCCAATAAAAGTTTAATTTAAAACAACCATAGTGCAGGTTTAGCACTTAATAAATTAACTCATAAACACAAAAATGTATGAAATTTGTAGATTCTCTTTAATTTTTTTTTAATTTCTTATCGTGTTATTGACAACGAAAGAAATTTTCAGCAAATCAATTTATGTAACTCACGAAACGTTCTTGGTTTGAACACTAGGAAGCATTGTAATCGTCGATCCTTTTATCATTTCAACAAAAATGAAAATTTGTCAACCGTTCTGTCTTTAGATTTTATTTTAATTATTTCCAAAACATGTGCTTGCAAAATTCTCATTACTTTCACGAAGAATATGTTAAAACCAATATTAATGGTGAGGGGATTACAAATTTAAAATGAACTGAAATATTATTGTTCCGGTGAATTACAGCTACAATTATTTTGTTACCGTATCACGTTCAGACAGCTTTACTAATTTATAAGTTTATATTGAAATAGCACTGATTAGGTAAAGAGAGTAGAGTACATGTAAGATAACTTTGTATGCGGATGGCAGCACTTTTGCAATATGTCTAATGTGTTGGACAGAACTTCTTAGTTCCAAAATTATCCGCAAACAGTTTTTTCATGGATTTCTTTAAGGGGATTAATTTAACTGTACAGGTATATCTATACTATCGCCTAAATTATATTATATTACGTAAATTATTGACTTGTATGTATAACTAAGGGTAGATATAAAATGCATTTCGTTACTCTTCCATCTTTGTGTCACGCCTGTGTTTTATTATGATGTTGTTTTTTAGGATACTATCACGAGAGTTCGATATCTTTTGAGAAATTATTATTGTATGTAACGTGTAATTATGTTATAAAGTATTACATGTAATTATTAAAAGAAGACAATTTAAATATATTCTGTTTTATTGACGTCGTTAAATTACATAAGTAGGTATTTCAGTCGATTTTTGAGTAGCAGTTTTTTCAATTCAACAAGGATAAATATAAATTGTCAATTATTTGTAGATATATTTTTTGTACAAAGTGTATGATTTGCTTTTATAATTGAAAAATCTGCTAGATAGTATACACACTAAACGCTTAGAATGCAACATCTCTGCGCTTACTTTTCTGTGAATTGTTTGCGGAAGTTTCTTTATAGAATCACAGGTTTTGATAAAAACCTTGGACTCAATCCCATATGATAAAATTCACAGAAAAATTACACAGTTTAAAACATTTAGACACATTACCTCACACACAAACAATCGTGTAGACAACAAAAGCAGCATAACAATTAAAACAATTGTGCCGATCAAAGGATAACACTAGTATATAACATAGAATAACAAATAACCATGATTAAACGAGCAACACATGAAAATACATCTATATATAAAGTAAGTTCGTATGAGATCATAAACTCAGTCGAGTTTTTAAAGCACTTAGGGGCTCTCTCTGCCATGCCTTTAAGACCTTCAAATCTAGACATGATACTTTACGACCTGGTTCAGTGCGAACGAAGCCACGGGTATCTCCTAGTACACATATCAAGTAGCTAGTATTCGATATCTTTGTAGATTGGTATTAAATTCTGTCAACCGCTGGTACTCCTCTCGCATCACTCCGCGCCACCGCCGGAGCCCTAATTCCCTGCCAGTCCCCTGTCTCAGTGAACCTCTTATTTACACTCGTCAACTGCTCAAAGTTGGCCTTCGCCAGCTTGTGCTTATTCTTGATCTTCTGCACCAACTCCTCGTCGTATACTGACTCCGGATCGTCCAGTTTCAAATGAGCCTTCATTTCTTGAACTGTTACCAAGAAACAGTTCCAAGGCGACCAGTCTTCGTGAACGTTCCACCGACATAGTCTTAGTTCAGTCATGTCGCTGCATTCGCTTATAGCTGAATGCGAGTGCCATAGTTTATCCACGATGAAAAACACGTCTTTCTCTTGAAGAACAAAGGCCAAAGACCCCCAGCACTTTCTGCGGCGTTCGTCTCTTTGTACAGCTCTTAGAATGAACTTGTAAGGAGTCATGTCCACCCAGAGGCGTTCAGAAACATCCTTCCACGAGCAAGATTTACAAATGAGGAAACCGCTCATTTTGCAGTTGATCGGAAAATCTGTGTACGGTTTTACTTGATGGCATAATTCGCAGAAGTGCAAGCGACTGTTCTCCATGCCTCTATATTCTCGAATGTCCTTGCATTTTGTGACACCGGAGTTGAGTTCTGAAGTTTTGATGAGCTGAAATATCGCTGCCGCGGTTCTACGCCTTAGGAATTCAAGTTGGAAATCATTGCATCGTCTAACTAGCAAATCACATTCTCTATCCAACAGTGTAATCACTTCTTCTGCGTGTGGATGACGAAATTCTTGTAAAGCAAACTTCATGTCAACTAAAAGCTCCATTCTTTCTTTGACATCCATGTCTTCGCGATGAAACGAATGGTAAAGTTCTCTCAACTTTCGAGCTTTTTGTATCTCAATAGTTTCCATTGTAACGAGCTTGCCGTCGCGAGCGTACCACGCTACTGGTTTTGAGATTTCCTCTAAGAACCTTCTTTCCTTCATCTTCTTGCTGTCTTCTTTTACTTTCACTCTGTAGGCTTCAATGCAGCGTAGTAGTTCGACTTCTTTGTCGAGAAGCAATGTGAATTCCGCAATTTTGGGACCTTTCGAGTGTAGCCGAGATATCCGCGCTATTTCAGCGTGTTTCCAACGATCGACCTGATAAAATAAACCAAGTGGTAAGTGTTGGTAAGTACAATACATAAAAACACCGTGATTTCTATAAAGCACCCACATACCTATTATCATAGATGGGAATAAAAATGAGTAGACCAGTAGGTACCTACCTACACCGTTCACTGTCGCTTACTTACCATACACATAGGTACTTAGGTAGTAGGTACTTAATTTAATAACTTTGACGAGCTACAAAAGAGAGAATGATAAATTTAATCCAAATTAGTGAGCAAGCCAACGTTACCTACCATTGCATATAGTTGATCAAAGTCCTCCCTGGTCTTAGGGAATGTCTTAGTGATGAGATCCCTCCGAAGGCGCCGCTCCATAGCCTCTCTCTCCAAGCGGTCTTCTTCTTTCATTCTGGCTATCCTCTCTCTGTGAAATGTTTAAGAAAATATCATTTTAACTGGTAGCCTAGTGGAAGTTATTTTAAAATAAATATAGAAAACATGTTTGCTGTATTTATTTCGAAACAACTTCCTTGGGATCTAGAATATACCTAAGTACCTACCTACTCTATACAAGAAATCAAGACAAAAATCTCACTATTCCTTTTAAGTACCAAAGAGTATGATACATTATCATTTTGTATTTATAGTCATTGGTATCTCAGTATAGAATACATTTTGATCTAATATTTTATTTGATAGAAAATATTCAATTTCGTAGCAGATTCGTAGCAGGATGTTCGTAGACTTCGTAGCCTGATGCATGTTATTGCATACAGATTTAGCACTAACAGTTTTACTAAATAAGACGTTTAATAGGTTTAAGTAACAATTTTTAGAAAAGATTTAGTTTAGCAAAATGACATTAAGTTTGTACTTGAGTGCTCGATATTTGGCCATAAATACATTTTTACCTACCTACATGTTTTCAGATTGCCAGACTAATAGACACCTGAAGTGTGTTAAGTGTGTTCGGTGACAGAAGATTCAGATTCTTTTATTGACAGTCATGTGACATTTTATTACAAGTGGTTTACAAAATAATAAATAGTTCATAACGACGCGTCGAGTTGGTTATACCTACATTTGTACTACACCACATTCAATTCGTAATAATTTTATACATTAGTTATATTTGTAATAATAGGTACCTATAGCAGCTGTGAAGGAGCTTTGTCAAAAATGGTAGGTAGGTGATGTAGGTAGGTAGCTAATGTTATTCTTTAATAACTAATTAAGGAACATTCTCAGCAATTATTAGAAGATAACTACATAGGTACCTAAATATTGCTCGAAAGGTAATAAATGCACACTCACAAGCAAGCATCAATCCACCTCGCCACCTTCTGTCTAAACTGGTGGTGTCTGAACGCCCGCTGTATGACGGTGGCGTAGTGGTCGTGGTTCAGTCGTTTCACCATCTCTTCGTAGGTTTCGTACGGTCGCGGGGACAGGACGCGGTCCGTCACAGTCGGGATGTAGACAGGCACGTTGCAAGAAGCCATTTGGGTGGCGCGGCTGTAGGAGGTTTCCTGAAAAAAGTATTTTTATAAAAGCGTCTAGCGCGCTGGATCGTAGATTATAACGTTGCTTAACATCAGGGATGTTGTAGTCAAGCGTGAGCCTATCTCATGAATAAAAAATATAAGTAAGTAGGTGGTTGGATATTTATTTTAATTACACGATAAAACCTATGCGTAGAGGTCAATCAATCAATCAAATATACTTTATTGTACACTAAAATAAAGAACACAATTAACATAAAAGGCGGTAAGTAATTAAAGACGTTGGGTGAACTTATCACTAAAGTGATCTCTTCCAGGTATCCTAGTTAGCGGACTTATTTTTGTGCATGTAAAATTAGAGGAATTATATTAGAATTTATCAACTAAATTTTATTCTTTAATCTAAACTCGATAGTTAATACTTGTACTTATTATTTACCGCAGTTTGTATGAAAATGCTTATGATATGCCCATTAGACAGATAAACACTCTAACATAATTTAGATCAAAACCAACTTATTCAAGTTTTACGACATGAAAAAATCGTGAAATTTATACAAAAGACCATTTTTAGCTAAACGTCGTTGTTGCCCTTAAATGGCAATACGTTGGTTTCTTGTAAATCTATTAGTTTTCCAAGTAACCTCGCAATAGTTAACGGTGGTAATATGTGGATATGAGTCAGTTGGGGCACGTGTAACAAATTATCTGAATATAAAACCTAAGCATAACATCAATAAATAATAGCTTCTGGCTTACCTGAATGTAATTTGCAAAATTACAGAAAATGAGCCCACCTACAATATTACAAATTATATCATAGATTCGTTTCATAGAATATGATTTTTCTATTCAACAAGCCACCAATTTACTAAGTGCCTAGGATCAATTCATGTTAAGTTGAACTAAGTATGTAGGGCTCAAATACCCGACGACATAGTCTGGCCTTGAAACTATAATATAAAAGTATTTCTTAGCGACAGACAGAAAAGTTTTTTAAATTCTGAAGTATCATTAAAAGAAATGCCAATTTTTGTGGTTAGTCAATTTCAATACATCTATGTTTGGAATCTATTGAATACTTATAGATATATCATATTGTAAGACGTTACGATTTAAGTTACACAAAGAAACATTAAGTTTTTTATAGGTACCTATCATGTACCTATCCTTAATTGTATTCTGATTTGATTCAATAGGTTTCTTTTAGGCAAGCGTGCCACATACTACAGGGTTATTTAACAACATGCAGCTAATCAATTAAGACCCCCAGTACAAAATAACAAAAAGAAAAAAAAAACATAAAAAAAACACAAACAACAAAAGGAAAAAATATTTTGAGAACTATAACTATGTACCTAGTTGAAGGTAATTTTAGGTTGAGAAACTTACGAATATTTTTTCCCGTTCCTCTGCTGTTTGTGTGTCTCGGCAGGATTTCTTCTCCGGCGGCAGTTTCTCGGGCTTCTGCGGCGTCTGCGTGTAGGCATGGTGGTACACAGCACCTGGAAATAAAAAAAAATAGAAAATATAAGTACTTTGAATGCAGTACGCAGATACCGATTACTTTATGACTGGGTATGGTATGTATATCTGAGTCGTTGTTGATAACCTAAAAGATTCGTTGCCAAATAATACGACGATGCATGTAGAATCGATCACACTATCTAGGATGTAAGTACATAAATTGAGAGGATTTATCTATGTATATAAAACTCAAAGGTGACTGACTGATTGACTGATATAGTGATCTATCAACGCACAGCCCAAACCAATGGACGGATCGCGCTGAAATTTGGCATGCAGGCAGATGTTATGACGTAGGCATCCGCTAAGAAAGGATTTCGGAAATGTCACTTATAAAGGGGTGAAATAGGGGATGCAAGTTTTACTTTCTAATGCGAGTAAAGCCGCGAGCACCCACTAGTTTTTCTATAAACCCCTGATTACCTGTATTTACGTTTCTATATCCCCCTAAATAGGGTTTCTCCATGGGATCATAAAATACTTCTACATTGATACTCTTAAAAGTTTGTCCAAAAGGCACCATGACGCTCAGTACATCGTTCACGGGCATTTCCTTGTACAATTTCTCTAAATTCAGTCTCTCGTTATTTTTCGTCAGCAATTCCACTTCCGTAATACCGTATTTGTCGTAATCCAAGTCTAATAGGGCCATGCGATCTTTCAGCGGGCGTTCACCTCGTAACATTACCAAATTCTCGTAATCCACTTGAAATAGACCGGCCAAGTTTTTCTTTATCTCTCCAATCGTCATTATCGAATGGTATGAACGAGTAAATACACCGTTTTGATTCCGGATTCGGAATTTTATAGCTATAAATGGCCTCGTCTTCTTTTTCGGCAAGACTGCGTGTAATAGTTCATGAACGTAGGATTCTTTCGGTATAGAGGCCAGAGAAAACTCTTCGGAATCCTTTGTGTAGACGTCCAGAACCATATTACCCAGCGGATCTACTTTCAAATCTGATAATATGCTGGTTTCTTTGAGCACCGTCCTGTGCTTGGTCAGTAACAGATTGTTGTTTGATACGAAGAGTAATTTCGCTAGTTTACGTTTGACGATTCTAATTGGGGTGTTTGCTGGGAAGACTTTGTTGAACTCATCGTCCGGGCGCAGCGGGCATTTGAATGTTACCATGACATGACTTGTAGGGCATTTGAACTGTTCGAGACGTTCAGCGCAGGGAGCGGTGGGGTACCTGGACTTGCCATCGTCTTCATTGACATCCGTGACCTTCTTGTATGGAGGAGCTGTGAGAAGTTTCTCGCGTCCTAAGTCACACTGACATGTCGCAACCCCCTTCAGACACTCAGGGTTCGGAGATATCCCGACCGGCCTTGGACGGTTTTTATCCATAGTTGGTTAACAACGTTAAATGTTTCGTTTAGATACCACGAAACACAAGAACACAAAACAAATAAATAAATAAAACGTTCCGGACGCGATGAATTGATTGACTGATGGAATTGTTTACGTTGCCCGGTGACAGTTGCTAGGGATTTTTTTGCGACATTGTTTACTGTCGCCTATTGATAAATATTTTAATAAGTTTTGTTAAGCAGCGCTAAAACGTTTCTTTATTTCTTTTCAGAGATGAAATGAATTTAATTTAGTTAAAGGAGAGCTAAACAGAACTAATAAAGCTGATGAAAGGTTTGCGGAACATTGTTAGTTTCAGCCGCAGCGTAAGACGTTGTTTTGTATAAATTAACCGCTTTAAAAACTAAACTCCTTTGAAATTTTTATAAAAGATGCGAGTTGTGTGCATTCAACATTTTTAATAGGTAATTTTCTGTATGAAACCGTTTCCTTTGTAAGTTTATACCTTAGCGAAGTAATTAATTTGTTTTCGCCGAGTTTGAGGAGATTCAAATATGAATAAAATGGATACTAGAATCACAAAGGGAAGTAAATAGTTATAGATCCTATAACCGAACCTAAGTAGGTGGTTGATAGTTAATAAAAATTGAGAAAACAATAAAATTACAGGGCAATAAAACGGCGAATGTTCCGAGCGTAGCGGGCGTGATATTAAATTCCTCCGAAAACATAAAAATGATTTTCGATCGTAAAACTATAATTTACAGACGTAAAAATGCGCTGAGTTATATGTTACGCCGAGATGTGGAATAAGGATATTGGTTCTTACTCGTGCGCGGCACTTATTGTTTATGTGTTCTACAACTTGACTGGATCTGCCACGGCGCGGTGCATGCTCCACAAATTGCATATTAATGACGTCACACGTACCTACACCTAGGTACTGTCTCGGATATAACTAAGCGAATATTGGCAATCTATACTAATATTATAAAGCTGGAGAGTTTGTTTGTTTGTTTGTTTGAACGCGCTATTCTCAGGAACTACAGGTGCGATTTGAAAAATTCTTTTTGTGTTGAATAGACCATTTATCGAGGAAAACTTTAGGCTATATAACATCACGCTGCAACTAATAGGAGCGAAGAAACCATGGAAAAAGTGGAAAAAATGGGAAAAATTGCTAATCTTTGAGGGCTTCCGTTAATAACTATTCCACGCGGACGAAGTCGCTGGCACAGCTAGTTTATAATAATTGTTACCTAATTCATAATAATTGTTGCCGTGTTAACGTAATCCTATAATATCTTTAACATTATAGGATAACGCAAACTACTAAACGTCAAGCTTTACCTTAACCACTTTAAATTTTAAAGCCATTCATACCAGTAATTTCGCCGTGGACATCACCAAAAAACTTATTATTTTAATTTCGGATTTTCATTTTCGGATAGTTTAGTAGAAACAGTTGCACAATCAACTGTCGGACCAAAACAAAAGCCGGCTCAAATCCTAAACATTTATTGCAATTATAGCTCTGCCTTTCGCAGTTAACTAATCTATTCCAACCGGCTTCCTATCAGATTGCGTCGGTGTGCGTTTTGTAAACACGTGTTTTAATCAAGCCTGTTGCTTCGTTTCCGTTTGCTGCGGCCACTCTACGCTGGGCAAAGAAAAACTTTGCATGTGTTTTATTACGATGGACGATGCCCGCAGGGCTTAATTTCGATGCCGACCTATCTCGCTTTAATTGTTTTACTCTATGGCGGTAAACATTTAAATATGAACTGCGAGTTTGACAGTTGGATGCGTGTTTTCATAACTCGTGGCTTGTAGAGACTAGGTACAGAGTTGTGTTTACGTAGCCAGTTATTAAGTATCATAGAGGTAGAGAGTTGTCATAGGTTTATGTGATAAAATGTGTGAGTTTATCACATTTTTATGATCTCGGTTGGAATGATATTTGTAATCTAACAATGTATACTTGAAGTAATACCAAGTTTCCTTTTTTAATAATGAATACCCATTTCAAACATCATCATCATCATCAGCCTAATGGGACCCACTGCAGGGCATAGGCCTCCACCCTCTTACGCCAATACTCCCTGTCTTGCGCTGTTCTTGCCCAGATGTTTAAAAAATGAATAAAATAAATATTCCGGGACAATGCACACAGCGCCATCTAGCCCCACACTAAGCAAACGCTTGTGTCGTGGGTACTAGATAACGGATATAATACTTATATACTTTTCTTTTGTAAATACATACTTATTATACATACAAACGACCAGACTCAACACAAGTAATTATACATTTTTATAATACATAAATACTTTTGTCACGCGGGAATCGAACCCGCAACCCCTAGATTAGAAGGCAGAGCTACTACCAACTAAGCTAACAGGCCAGTCAACCTCTTCTAACTTTCTTCTTTCCTTCTAACTTTCTAATATCATCAAACATCATATTCAATCTAAATTAGAAAATAAAGCTAACTTTTTAATCTGAAAACCTAAGTAAATGTATTCGTATAAACTACACACTATCAATTTTCTTCCAACTTCACCTTTGCAATCCTGAGTAACGCGTGTGAAAGCCTGTTATTAGCCACTTACGGCTATTTATCACAATTTGCTTACAGAATGGTGTCGCTTTATCGTCGGCTGGCGATAATCGAGCGAGCAGTTTTATTGCGCTGGCGGGCACACGGGGGCGCTCCGGCGAGGGCCGGGGAGGCAGGACGCACCGGTTCATTCGATTAAAACCCACTGTACACGGAAATTATCAAACGAAACGCACCGACAACTCAACGGGCCGTGAGAGCCCCTACATTAATAGTTTTTGTTCCAACTCCACGTTTCGTCGCAGAAAGGTAAAGTTTTGGTGCGCTCCTTTTTTCACGATCCGCTGGTTTTCAGACACCTCTCATTGCGAAACACTCTTTGGTCATCTCGAATTCAATATGGAGCTCGTTTCGTACAAAAAGCTTGTCTACTTTTGTGTTGCTCGTCCTTTGCATACGTGATGGGGAACTCTCAGAGTTGCGTCAATGCGGACGCTATAGGTACTCGGGTATGACTACATATTTTCACATATTACTGTGTGCACTCCTAATTTCTTCATGAATAACAAAGGAAGATCGGAAAAATATCAAACTGCAGGAAAAGAGGGGGAAAATTGCGTCTACCAATATGTAATAAATAATATTAGTCAAGATAATAAATTTGACAAAAGTATCTATTATTTTATAGCTTCGATAGACGCTTGATCATAAATTTGTAGGTAAACATTTTAACAAAACCAAAAATCAAACCGCTTTGAATTTTTGATAGAGTAATTGAATAAAGTTACGTATATGTGCCAAACTACAACGGACAACATGCAAAATTCAAATTCAGTTTGTTTGGGTGCGTTTGTTCAGATTTCCCAATCGCACCTCACGTTAATTTGTTTGTACAAATTTTACCGCGGCCACAAACGGTTCGATTAAAATTTTGCTCTATAGGTACATGTGTTTTGGCCTTGATTTTATGAATCATGTTTATTCAGATACTCTACATGTATTTATTACTATTTGTTATTACTGAGGGTCCTGGTTGTGACTCCCTTTGACGTTGACGACAGAATTTATTTAATGTAAAATAAAATAAAAATAGCCTATATTTCTACTACTCAATAGAATAGATACAGCAATACTTAACTGGAATTTATTTATTAGCGAAGTTATATTGGGCAACTATAAATAACATGGCACTCAGATTCTATTACGAGAGACTCATGTTCTTGGATTTTGTGCTAATCAAAAATTACGGTTCTTCACGATGTTTTCCTTCACCGCTATACGAGTGTATCTATGCATAACGCGACAAACAAGTGACTGATGCAGACCGGATTTGTATCCGAATGAAAAGCAGACGTTTCAATCACTGAGCCACGCTCACGTCCTATATTCATATTTACAACCAATATTTATTTATTTCATACCTAGTTACAGTTAGTTAGTACGAAAACATGATTGTGACAGCAAACATGAATAATAGTTACGTGGAAACTGAAACGTCAGTACGCTTAATGAGGGTTGATTAGCGCAGTCTATGTCGCAAATTGTGTAGCAGATCGAAGCGTTACAGACATGTAGTACAGTGTGTTTCACACTGTGGTTTCACACATACAATTGTACTAAATTATAAGAGCTTGAATCTTGAGCTACTTTTGCTTATACGTATATCGCTTAGGTGCAACTTTAGATGGTGGGTTTCAAATTTATGTGATTGGTTCTTAGGTTTTCTAACGGCTTTTGCTATCCCCATGACATCTGGCTCACTGCGTCACTCATGAGGGAATATTTAGCTAAGTAACTCTATGGTTAGTAAGTTAAATGTTAAAACCATACACATAAAACAAACAAAATTTGCGTTATAATAGGAGGCCTTATCATTAGTTGAAGCCTTTAATAAATTAATTCTGCGGGAGAGTCACGACCCTCAGGCATAAGGAAATACGACTCAAGAGAGAGAGAGATCATTAGTTGATTTATCTCAGACTACTATACATTTCTCAGAAATTAAAATGAAAAAGAAAAAGATTGATTGATTGATTAAGCAACTGAACTTTCAACCCGCTAAAGCGGTTATTCTTATTGCATTGTTCACCAGTTTTAACTTTCGTAATCAGTAAAACTTCCTAATATGTTTTTTTGGTGATTTTTATCAAGGTTGTCGCATAATATAATACATTGATATAAAATTTAGTAGCGAACAAAATAATTGGGTTTACCATTGCCATTGTATAATTGATGTGTACTAACAGTGTGATGGTATAGCGTAACTATTATTTGATTTACACTTCAATCAATGATTATAATTTGAAATGAGACTGCGTATCCGAGCAGATATTGTAATATGCTCAATTACTTATTCCTGTTAACAGCAAACGTGCGTTGGTTAATAATTTCTGCATGTTACAGTTTACTTGATATCAATTACCTACCTTAATTAAGTACCTATCTACTACGTATGCTGGGCACGCTGCCCTCTGGTAGTGGGCTGGAGCACTTCGGTTATCTTTAGGCTTTTCTGAAAGATTTTCTAAGTGCCCCTTTTTTGTAGTAGTTAGAAGAATATAAAAACAAGGGAAGAAAAACTAAACATACTACATGTTTAGTTTTTCTTCCCTTGTTTTTATATTTTATTATTGTAAATAAAGAGTTCTTTTTTTTTATATATCACATACATTTTCAACTTTATTTACAATAATAAAATATAAAAACAAGTGAAGGAAAACTAAACATACTACTTCTAACTACTACAAAAAGGGGCACTTAGAAAATCTTTAGAAAAGCCTAAAGATAATCTAAGTGCTCCAGCCCACTACCAAAGTTCTTATATTACGCTATGTTGTAACATCTGATATTATTTCTACTTGGAGTTACCTAGTGAGGAGTGCAGTAAACACCATACAGTCCAGAAGATTTTTTGCTAAATAAATAATTTATTTATAAGTTAAATAAGTTTCATCTAAGCCGCACTCAAAGGTTTCTTAAGTCAAAATTATTCCAACTTTTTTGATGATTATTTTATTGACTATTGAATATATCATCATAGCTGTAGTTTTGTGCCTTTTTAATTCACTTATGTACCTATATCTACTATATAAAAATAAGTCGGGTTTTCCTTTCTGACGCTATAACTCCAGAACGTACGAACCGATTTCCACGGTTTTGCATTCGTTGGAAAAGTCTCGGGCTCCGTGAGGTTTAAAAAAAAACATCTGGTGGCGAAACGGATTTCGCCGGGTTTGCTAGTTAGTTAGTTAACTTAAACTTATTGGAAAATGAGCGAAAATAATCACGGCCGGCAGGATTCGAACCTGCGTATTTCTGCTACCGTCAGAACGCCTTAATCAACTAAACTAAGCTATGGTCTACTAAATGCCAGGGGCAAAAATCCACACTAATAACACCAAACACTTCAGACTAAGCAAAATAAAATGTATTTTAACAAACTATCTAATTAAAACTATTCAACATAGAACATATAACGTACAACTCTCTTTCTCTCTCTTGAGTCGTATTCCTCATGACTGAGGGTCGTGACTCCCCCGCAGAATTAATTCGTTACGGGAGTTCTCTTGGGCAGATACATCGTGGTGGGCGCCCAGGTCTTTCCACTACGTACAACTAGGTACTTACATATAGAGTGTAACAAGTTAGATTTATAACTAAATTAGTACCAGAAAATCAATACAACTAAATGGTAAAAGTAAATTAATCAATTCCAATCTTGCTTAATTTGAACGCTCGCTACAAATTTCAAATTGCCGATCGCATAATTTACAAATTCGCTTAAAAGTTAATGAAATATCATTTGCTCACGTGTAAGCCTTAATGAACCAGTTGGTAATCAAATTATTAATTTACGTTGTCAATAATATCGGTGGTGGCGTGTAAAATGATCTCCATTGTTTATTTAGGGAGGTTTCACGCGTCAACTCATTTGGCAAACATTCACTGTGGATCGTTATTATCGCGAGATTGGATTGATTTTGATATCGTCTAAGTCGAGGATGCAACCTGGATGAGGTCTGCACAAGATCGACGCAGATGGCACATATAAAGGGAGGCCTATACCCAGCAGCGGGATCCCAAGGGTTGTGGATGATGATGATGATAGATTGACTTTGAGATGGGATAAAGTACTTAGTTACGCAGATGGCACATACAAAGGGAGGCCTATACCCAGCAGTGGGATCCTAAGGGCTGTGGATGATGATGATGATGGATTGATTTTGAGGTGGAATAAAGTACTTAGTTACTTAAGGGTTAAGTTGAATATGAAATTTGTTGCACGGGCGACGAGTCCTGCGCTGACAAACCATTTGAGGCGTTTTAACGCTTCGTTTGTCTGGAATCTTTTTTCTACAGCCTGCTTGATGTTAAGCGTCACTACCCTTTACTTTTATTTGCACTTCTATTTAAATATGTTTATGAAACTAATTCTTTAGATCTTGTGTTTAAATTGTTAACCTACTATATAGTATCGCAGACAGCTAATATATTTTATCTAAAAGGTTTATGAGATGTAATATGTACTCTTTTTGTACCTAATGTTGTTGTTGTGATTGGTAACAGCTAAGGTAAAAGAAACCATTTTACGTGTATTTACATAAGAATTGTCATTAAATCGTATAAAGTATTAATTCGCACACAAGCTGTACATCGATTAATGAATCAACATACAAATGTTTGAACTCCATTCGCGTTCATTCGAAGCATGATTTTAATTGTATTTTTCCTCCCGTTAAAAGCATCAATCGTCATCATTAGCAGGTATTTAGCCTTTCCATGTGCGGTTATCAGTCAATTTGTTGAGTGCATAAAGTGCATTCCATCTGCGCCCGAATATGCCCTATTAATTATTTACGACATAACTGCTATGCCCAAAAACATGGATAGCCGGCTCTGATCGTCTTTTATTCGATTAAATCGTTTTGGTCACAGCCGATGTATCGAATAATTTTGAGTGATTTCGCCTTTGAGTTATATGTACTATGTATTCAAAACAAAATGTATTTCTATTAGCGAACCCTTTTTTATTTTGATAAATTTAATTTGTGTATTGATTAAATGAGAGATAATATACACAATTAATTGTAAATGGAATGAAATACAATCTAAATCTAAGCTATCCACTCAATCATTACAATAACTCGCTTTCATTCAAACCCGCAAATCAAACTTTAACGTACCATTATAAATTCACAACCATCCGTCCATTTTTGAGCTTCAGTTATTAAAAACATTCCACGTCGCATATTAAACAGAGTCAACTATAACTTATGTCTAAGTTTAGAACTGTTATATTTGAGTTCATCACATATGCATATTATGCCATAACTGGAGTTTTATTGCCTCCCGGACAGACGTGGCCGAGGCAAGGATTCGGAGATGTCGTCTGCAATATGATTATACCTCATATGCCTAAGTAGGTACTTTAATATACCACCTTTATGACACACCGGCGCTGGGCGTTAATTTCGCATCTCAGGAAATACTCGTACGTGGCAATATTTTCACGGAATTTTATTTGAGAACGAGTTTATAAAGTGGGAGAAAAAGCCGGTTTGGTGGGAATACATGCAAGTGTAGTGGAGTGAGGGAGAAAGCTGAGAATTGTGTTGTCTACGGGTGAGGTGTTTTGGTAAACCTATTGCTATTTTCCAAAATGAGTTAAATGGCCTTATTGTCCATCTCTCAAAACATACTTTTTTTTAATATTTTCCTTTTAGAAACAGATCCTTACGTATTCATAATACTTTCCAATTAATCAGGTAATCCACTTTTATAATCTCCTAGTATCAATTCCCTTTTAAGGTGATGAAAATATTTAGTTTAGTAAAATTTACCGGTAAGAGTTTTCAAAGGTTTCTGCCATAGACTAATGACTCCTAAAAGTACTGTCATAAGCAACTCGACCTAAATAATTTATAATATATATAACCATAAGTGTGTGTGTATCACTCACAGAACATGTTTTCTCTATTTTGTGGTGTGACTAGTGTTTCTTGGGTAAATTGTGTACAAAACAAGGACTTTGTATATTTGTCTCTTTTTTACGTATTAATACCACATCCAGTTAAATTGCGGGCGCTTTCCATAAAAAAAAGAAAGGAAAATGCAAATCCGCCTAACAAAGAGAACCCGATTAAAATTTTTGACACAATAACCGTTTGTTTAACAACAAGAAATTAGCTGCCAATTGCACCGAACACACTATTATAAGTTAGGGCATTGTTTTACTGTTTTTAGAACTCGTTTATGAAAGTGCTGCACAATCGTCACAGCCTGGTGTTCTGAACTAGCTAGGCACCTAATAGAGACTTGCTAGTGAATTGTTAGTGTAGTAAAATTTAAGTGAATGTTGTTTTTATTAACATACCAAAAATCAAAATAAAAATGTCAAAAGATTTTTATTTGTACCTCCTAGGTTCTCTAAACACTCGAAGTCCAAGGACTCTGTACTTTATTTGTACCTAGGTTCTCTAAACACTCGAAGTCGAAGGACTCTGTACTTTATTTACTAAATAAGTTCTGATGCTGCGCATTAATTCATTGATTACTATTGCCGGATTGCTTTTGACAGCAATAATTATATGAACGAAATCGTCTGTAAAAATACACATATAAAATAAAAATGTACAAGTAATTTCACTGATTTTTCTGGCTCTTTGGGTCCGACTGTCACTAACTTTCTACATATTTCTTTTTCTCACATACCTACCTATCTACTTTCAGCACTCAATAAAAAAAACTTCATCCCAACCCGATTATATTCTCAAATCTCAATACATCATTCACTTACCTTAATTCGATTGGTAGTTGTGATGCAACAGCGCGCCAAGCGACGCATATCCAGAGGATACCCTGTGCGGGCACGAACAACCCTGCGTACGTTTGGATAAGCTTTACTCGTGTATACTAATATGTTTGTACACCTTTGTCAATAGAACCACTGTTCTGCATATAAACCTGCTTGGTGTGAATGTAAAAAGTTTGTCTAGAGAAAAAGGTCTTAATTGTGTTGAACATGCGTACAATATTGATTTGAGCTTTTTTTTGGTAAATTTCGACCGTAATAGGAAAAAATACAGTATATTTTATAGTAAATATTGCTAGTTTAAAAAAAAGATCCGGGTAAAAAAGTCGAATGGACGGCAGTTGTTATGCAATAGCGCTAGGACTGATATCCCTGTAGGAACGGTAGAAGCACGCGCGACCCTGGACAGTTTGACCAGGACTTACCAGTGTACTAAGAGTATTTACTAAAATGTTTGTGAAACTGTTATTATAAGCGCTTGTGCTGGACTAACTGGGTCAGATTGGGGGTTTGAGAACTGTAAAAATATAAGTAGCTAAATCAAGGGTTAGTTCATGTTATTATAAGCGCTTGTGCTGGACTAACTGGGTAAGATTGGGGGTTTCAGAACTGTAAAAATATAAATAGCTAAATCTAAGCTAAGGGTTAGTTCATTTTCAACGTAGATCTTTTGTTGGGGATATAATTTTAATTGGATTTAATTAGTAAATATGGAAATAGTCTTTTGGAATCTATATTTTCAAATTAATTGTCACGACCCTGTTGGTTATGCTGGCAAGATATTGTTACTACAGACATACAGAGAATAAAAAAATGATAGACACTGCCTAAGTCTAGACTTTAAACACTTTTGATACGGCTGTGTAAGCGTCAAAGTCAAGCTCTGCTTAGCCCAATAAAGCAAAGCAAAAGATCTGAACAACCGAACCAACTCCAATAGAAAACTAGCTTAGCAAAAAAACGTCCTTAAAAATACAGAGCCTTCAATCGCGCATTACTTCAAGACTCAAGAGCGGTTCTAAACTGAAATAAATAAATAAAATAAATAAATAATCGTTTATTCATATAAAACTTAATGTCTACGTACATACCTAGTTACTTAAATAGAGAGTTTTTTGTTTCTTTTGGCTAATCCAGGTAGGTTTAACTGGGCTATGCGCTAGGTATTCTGGGATCCTGTGATGCAAAACCGCAGTATCTCCTGCCGCGGCTAGCAACAGCTTACTTGTTTAGACTCACTATAGATAGTATTATATTAAATAAATAAATAAATAAAGATAAAAATAATAGCAACTATACAAAAGTACGAAACATTCCATAGATTAAGTAAGTATTGGAGTTGCAGTTTTGACAGTTGGTTGCAAAGTTGGTGGTTAGTGATACCATACTAATAATAAAACTCCCGATAAGTAATCGACGAAAGTGGCGCGAATCTATGAATCGCGGTAACTACGTCGAGCATAAAAATGCACGTGTTTACGGACCCCGCAGACCAATATCCAGCAGACTGATTGCTTCTTTACTGTTACACGATAAAAATTTTATTAGATGCTCATAAAATGTACACTAGACGACTCGTGAGACCCAGTAGCCAATATATTTGAAACTACCCTGTAACTAACCTTTATAAAACTTAGGAGTTTAGAGTTCGGTTTAAACTTTTAACATTGAAGGATTCACTTATGGTTACTGTTCTATAAATAATAGCGTCCTCTTAAATCTATGTCTAAACGGTTATTTATGAATAGATCCATCACATTTTATTATTTGTTCCGTAGCATATCACGTTTTTTTATGTAAATGGCGAACAAAATACAGTAGGTATATGAGTATATCAAACTCAGAACTTCAAAATACATGCCACTCTGAAAACCACGATAAGTCCCAGGAAGATAGACCCCATCTCTTCTTTGCATTTTAGTATAAAGAAAAACCAACTGATAAAACTCTCACTTCATAAAAGTTTTTTTTCCAGCCTCTTTTATTTAAATATCTCCCCATCGTAAATAGTTATCCCACATTACAACAAGTCTATTTTCCTCCCCTCACGTAGGCCTAGTGCGTAATTTTCCACTTCACACGCACTCTGTCAGCCGTGGTCTCACATTAACACCCTCTTTCACGTAATTAACTCCATATTCTTGCTCAGATAAAATAATAGCCAAGGTAAATAAAGCCAGATATTTTTATAAAACCATTTTTTTACACCCAGTGGGCTAAATCTATCATTGGTTTTACTCACAGTTAACTCTATATAGGTACATTTTACTGAGTAACTATCGAAATTTGTCTCAAAGTTACCCAGAATGGCTGTACCGAATTGGTTTTACTATATAAACTTTAAGAAACAACACGTCGATTTCCACACCCCCACAACTTTTTCCCATTATAATTTTTCCTACGGTGATAGCACGGTTACTAAATTGCTGTGAACTCAAATGAAACACACGCATCCGCAGCTCCATTTGTTTTCCCGTCAGCTTCAAATCTTACAATTTAGCGAATTCATAAAAATCGGTGCAAAAAATTCGCGCGGCTGGTTGGTCGAACCGTCGAAGCGTTCAAATCGTTTAGTAAACAACGAATAGGTCGTGTACAAGTGAGGTACAACGATTTTAATCGAATGGAAACGGAACAAAGTGAAAATGTACACCTCAATTATTCGGACGCTTGTGGACAAATAACCATGCGGCGACCGCTGTTTGGGAGCCACCGCGATTTGCCTCCATATGAATTTCTCATTTTGTAATCAAAAGGATGCATTACTAGATAATGAGCGTGGAACGCGTATCCAAAGAGTAAGAAAGAATACCTCGTTATTTTGCCTATTACTAAGATATGCCAGATGTCTTGAGCGTTTGATATCTTTAATTTACACTAGACAGAACTGACCGTTCTAAATTATACCATAACTGTGTAAATTGGGACTGACTCTGAAATGATGCTGCTGTATTGCCCCCAATTACAGTAAATTTTTAACATTATTCATTATATTAAAATACAAGGGAAGCAAACTAAACATACTACTTCTAACTACTACAAAAAAGGGGGCACTTAGAAATTATAATATTACATATTCACTTCATTATATTAAGTTAACATTACCAATCATAGATAAAAACTTATAAACAAAATATCGTAGATGGGCGCATCTAGTTCCATCTCTACCACCTAAGTGCATTAATTTAGTAGAACCTGATAAGAAGCCGCCATTACAAAGGTCTCAAGTCTCCTTTTGTCTATATGTAGATGGAATTAAAAAAGGTGCTGAAGCATAAAACCTGGTGCTTTATGCTATTGTAACTTACAGCACTGAATGGCGTGCAATTAAATTAGAACCGGTCAAGAAATTGAAAAGTTAATGGATTTCTAATAGAATTTTTATAGGTTCTGCCTCCGACAAGCGGGTTGGCTAGAATATATTTAGTTTGGACCATTTTAGTCTCAAATTCGTGGTGATAGATAGTTTCAGCCTACTTAATTTATTTATGAAAGATTCTACCTATTTATTTACTCGGTGAAATTCCAGTTTTAGTCGCCATTTAGAGAACGAGTTTTAGGCGAGATTTTGCATTCATTGGTAAATTCAAACGGAATTTACCAATACATATCATGTGTATATCAACCCAAAATAAATGTTATGAAAGCATGTTATCATGATATTAATGAATTAAGTTAAACTTAAATATCAAAACTTGACACTCAAACGCAAAATAAAAGCGATCTACATATATTACGGCCTTAGTTGAACCATAAAATCCTTTCGCAAAACTATTAACCGCTTTTAATTTGCTCTGCCCGTTTTACAAGCGATCTGCTCTGAAAAAAGCAATCTTGGGTATCGTCGCCTTGGACGACATCGCAGCATGAAGTAAACAGGCGTTCGTCCTGCATTTCAATCGAAGCTATTTGTATTTTATTGGGACGGAGGGAGGCAATACGCCGCAGAGCTTTATGTTTTATTGAGTTCTTTTATGAGCTTACTCGATAATAGTGCCGCATTAATGCTGCCGTTTAATTAGCTGACTCGTGATCGCTGAAAGCACTGGTTTTTACTGGTTTTTTGTTGTTTCAGCATTAGGCTGAGTTGCGGCTGTATTGAGACATCACATTCTTAGCATGTAAGTTTAGTAAATAAATAGGTTAAAGTTTTGTGTGTGTCTCAATAAATATTTTTTCTTTCTTTCTTTAAATCATCTCCGGGTTTAGGGGTTAGGACATGTTAAGCTGTGATTAATTGGTTATTAAGAGCGTTACAAAGGGATTGCATCCGTAGACCATGTAATGCTAGAAGCCCATATTTTTTTAGCAATCGTAGTAATTCCACAAAGTAATCAGGGTGACTACATGAATGATTCTCATGGATATATGATATCTGATTTAAGCAATTTTAAATGCCTGTTCTGCATCACATAATTATTAAATACTTATTGTCTGGATTTAGTAGTGTAAGTAACAGACCTGGATTATATTATAATTTTCTAGATTTGCTTGTTAGAAGACAGTAATAAGTACTTGAAGCTCACCGGTTTTCATTAATTTTCCAACACAATAGGCTCAAACCAGTAGTTTCACAAACAACCAGTATCACCGTAAATATCCGTTGCAAATCAATATCTTCTTAATTAATAGCAGGAAGAGGTATTAACACGATAACAGTTAATTAATCAGCCATCAAATACAATCGCACTCACAATAAACCCAACACGAGCAGTTTAATCTGAATCGGGCCGGGACATGGTGCTGTTTCTGTGTAAGATAATATTTGTTTTAATATAAATACATCTCTCTTTCTCTCTTGAGTCGTATTCCCCATGACTGAGGGTCGTGACTCTCCCGCAGAATTAATCTGTTAGGGGAGTTTTCCTGGGCAGATACATCGTGGTGGGCGCCCAGGTCTTTCCACGGAAGACACGGATATTGTCCTCGGATATTGTGGTCCTCAAACATGTCGGTTTCCTCACGATGTTTTCCTTCACCGCTAAGCGAGTGCAAATCCACACATAACTTGAAAATACAAGCCATTGGTGTAGGATTCGAACTAAAGTGCGTCTGAATAAAAACAGACACTGGAACCGCTAAGCCACTCTCGCTCATATTAATACATAATAATAGTAGTTTTTTCATAAGCTTACCGTACCTACCAAATCGCACAAAAATTAGAAGCCGGTTAAAGAATTAATGAATGCATGAATGACTTAAAATTGTTTCTTAGTGCTTGTAGAGAAAATTGAGCTTGAATCTACCAATGATTTTATTCGTAGGCTTAAATCGTTTTTGTGTATATCGTACTCCTTAAAATAATTATGTATGTAATTATGATTGCAGTTCTTTTAACATTGATGATCACTTCATCATGTCAAGAAAACTCGACAGAGAAAAGCCTTAACGAAATGCTTGACGAACTCATAGACGAAACTGTTATCAATTACAGCAGAGAAACCGAAAACAATTCCAGAATAATCTACATAAAACCAGATAACATAACAAGACGAAATCACAATCCAAACAACAACGGGTTTAGTTCACAAGAATTTAAGGAAATAGAAAGTATATTGCATCAAATGGAGGGTCAGAACGATCCAAATCATCAAAGTAAAGAAGTTTCTCTAAAAATTGAACGCACTGTCGGTAACTATCTCATCAATGGCGAAGAACATGATCTTGAGATAATAAACAATGAGATCATGAAATCTGGCAGACCAGATGAAGAAGGTATCAACAGCATTGCGGTCTTAGGTTCAGATCCCGGAAACAACTTAATTCACAACTACCCTGAAATTGTTATTGACAAAATAACATACGATACCGACGAACACGGGAATATTATGAGAGACCCACAACCTACATTGTACCAATCAAAAATTCAGCCAGCGTATGTACCGACTATTAAAGTTCTATCTGATGAAGATAAGAATGAAGTAGCGGCTAAAGCTTTAGATTCACTCCTTAAAATGATTCTACACGGAGTAGCTTCTAGAAAATCTTTACAGATATCAACGGAGAAAGATCACGAAGACTTGAGCAATATAGAGAGATCGGCTCGTGTCCACAACGCATACCGTAATCACGTGATCAACAACTTGCCTGTACCCTACGACGGCATCGTTCGTGGAAAAATGTCACTTGGCAAATTACCGGAGGGCTACCCGGTAGGACAGTTACACGGTATAATTGCAAGCCCGATGAGCGCATACCTCAACTCCAACTTGCAATTAACCAGATGGGGCGGTAATGCAGGGCAAAACCCGTTAATGAGTATTTCGAGGGCGCATAATCGAAACCGTGTTCGCTTCGTACCGAAACCGCTAAATATTGTGCCTAGAATACTATATCAACCTGTATTCCATCGTAATTATCGTGGCTGATCTGTCTTTTAATTAAGTGATTAATGCTATTTCCTGGATCATTTCTGGTTTCAATTTCATACTGCTGTTACTTGCTGTATAACTTTCTATGTTATTGTATTAACAAGTCTGAACTAAATACAATATTTTTATACAATTAACATATTTCATTTTCTATTCTTTTACAAATAAAAAATCTACTTTTAAAATAAAGTATTTGCTAGTTAAATTTACCATCTGGGATTTATTTCATCCCCATTCCACACCTAATTAAAATTTACACAGTTCGATACTATACGTTCATAATCAGTCACCGGCAGCTAGTTAGCGAAGTTGCCAGTCGAAAACACAAAGAAGCTCCACAACCCTGTCTAACAGTTAACTAGTGAGCATCGAGTAAACACGATCAACCGAAGTCCAAACTGAGCTCAAAGATCTAGTTAGCGGATTCATTGCCATGTTGCAGCGCCATGTTTGTTCTGTGGTTCTATCTGTAGCAGCAATGAGCAACAAATGGCAACAATGCTAGCTGTAAGTATAGTTTAATTCGTGGTTTATGTGTGCCGTGAATTAATTAAGGAATCGTTGCGTTGTTCGCTGTATTGGCATATTCACGTCTTGTTCGGGTAGGTCGGGAGAAAGTGATGAAAAATAGGAAGTAAAATATTTTAGATTTTTTTAATTTTATTAAATTAAACAAAGCCATTCAAGTCATCATCTATATTTTCATGTTGATTTGATAACTGGAATGACTATGTTTAATTAGAAATTAATTATCGTACCACCAGTTGTAATAGCATCTTACGCACTAAGATACATATCATACTTACATATTTCTCAACTTTTTCAATTAATTATTTTAATTATTTTGACTAAATACTTACCAATTTGACTTTTTCTGATGTTTGTAATTTTACTATATTTAATTTAATGTAATGTAATTTAAATTCTATTTTGTAAAACTAAATATTTAAAATGTATACTTTCCAAAAATAAGACCCCGGAAAGAGCTAATCTCCGTGACACAGACGCACCGGCGTCTAGTACGGTGCTTTAGTGATATTTAGTATGTGTGCATTTTTATGAAAATAAATAATTTTGAATTTTGAATTTCTCAACTCAACATTACAACCTCTTTAATTATTTTCTTATGTAATTTGACAAGAACGGTCATTTAAATACAAATTTTAAATTGATATGTCACCGTAAGATTGTAAAGATCGTCAGATTACAATCTATCTAGTGAGATTGTAAACTATCGATAGATTGTGAACCGTATCATCTTCGAGTCCAACACTTGCACTACAACAGGACTTGGCTCCTCCTCGCTTCGCTCGTCGTCGCATGTGCGTGGTAGAAAGCAACCTAACGAACCTAATCTTACCTCCTGTCACAGACAAGTGACTTCGCAATACCTAAACATAGAGCGCGAGTTGCATTCCGTCCTACGCCGATTCACAATTTGACGGCTTCACTTCGGTAGATTACAATATAGCGAAGAATAATGAGTCAAATTGCAATCATAATGATACGGTTCACAATCTATCGATAGTTTACAATCTCGCTAGATTTTTTTTTTTTTTTTTATAAAAAAAAAGTGGCAAAAAGGCAGACGATCTGCCTGATGGTAAGCAATCATCGTCGCCTATGGACACTTGCAACTCCAGAGGTGCTGCAGGACTTTGCCAGCTTAGAGAGGTGTTTGTGAATACCCTTTTTAAATCTCCCCATATTGTAGCTCCGTGGAAAGACCTCAGGGGGAAGATCGAATGTAATCTAACGATCTTTACAATCTAACGGTGATAGATATATAAGAGATCACAGTGGCTGGCAGGCATTGGATGCGGAAAGCGGAAGACCATGCATTGGACAGACTTTATTTACAATAATAAAATATAAAAACAGGGAAAGAAAAACTAAACATACTAGGTATGTACTTCTAACTACAACATAAAAAGGGGCACTTAGAAAATCTTTAGAAAAGCCTAAAGATAATCTAAGTGCTCCAGCCCACTACCAGAGGGCAGCGTGCCCAGCATACTGGCCGCATTACCACGCTGGATGGCAATGCTGATACGTTGAGCCAGAAAAAGGCCTTCATTTTGGTCATGCGTCGCGTCAACCAAACGCTCCGAGAGGTTTTGGAAAATAAGACATTGAGATATAAGATAGGCTGATGATGATGATTAGTGACTAACAAGAAAACTTTCTTTTGGCTAACTTCTGAAGTTTTCACTAATTTTAAAGTAAAATAACTATTCCTCAACCCCTACCTACATCGGATGGAGCGGCGCGTCACGTCACTCCTACAATATTGCTCGCTCACTTACACTGCCACTGTTCCTTATTTCCTTATTTTGTATTCAGGCCAATTGTGTGAAAGAAAACATTTCCAGCACGCTCCGTCTCCGCTGATATGAGATAAACTTAAAGTATTATATTCTTATATTTACCTACTTATGTTGGAAGTATGTAGTATGACAGAGTAATAATTATAAGAATAAATCGATTAAAAAAACAGTTACACCGAACTAAACTTGCAATATTTTGAAATCTACTCATAGATCATAAAGATATCTAAATACAAATAATTTCTACTTGTGATTGGCAATCAGTTATAACAAAGAGTAAAACATGCAAAATAAATTAGTTGAATCAATGTCGAGATAGGTAAGAGATAGGCTTAAGTTCCAGTTTATACTGAAAGATAGAAATAAAATTACTTCATTATCGTGATATTTAATATACTTCAAACCAAATTTAGGAAGGTATCGTTGCGTCCCCGCTGTCTAAATTTTATCACGATAATTTTCCAAAAACATTATAGTATGTTTAATCTACATCTTCATTTTTCATAAATAATAAAATCCGCACATATTTTTGTAAAGAAAAATTGAAAACCCTGTGTCGTATAATTTCTTTTGTTTTATAAATTAGTACCTAGCTGGTTGACTACAACATTAAATAAGCAGCCCGCATTCGTAGCTAGTAACCAGTAGTGTAGTCTAAACAACCACCTACGTAATAAGGCTGCTAGCTACTGATACACAGTTATTTGTCAAATAGCTGTTTAGTTACGTCGCTTTAACGTGTTGTTGACGACTTCTATGTAATCTTTTTACTAACTGTATTTACATTAATCAAATATTTAAAATACTAATTTCGTTGAGGAGCAAGAAAAAAGTGAATTATGTAAATGCAGTTAAGTAATTGACATTAAATGACCCATAGCTATTTCTATTTACAATACACGGCTTGTACTCAGAATTTTTATGCTATGAATTCTACGAAACGCGTGCCATGTTCACGTTGTGTTGGTAAAAGACTATCTATAATTTCAATAAAGCTATCCATTATAGTGCACTCACACAAGCTAAAAGCGCTTGATTACACCAGTAGGTTATTAATTAGTCGCCAATGGGTGTATGCACGTGCTGTTTTCCGCCGCCCTTTAGATTTATAAATAATTCAGCGCTAAAGCGGCTTTTATATCATCGGGGTTACTTCTATCAGCGTAATTGTGGGTTTCGGTCCACATATAGCGTCGGCGCGGCCGAACTATCGCTGCTGTGCTAGTGATAGGCGGATCCGTCTGAAAAATTATAGCCAGGTACTCTTATACTTCGGGTCAACCAAAGACAATTACATAGTTTACTAGCAGCAGTACATGGTAAGTGAAACCATTTAAATAATTTCAATATGATTCACATGGAGATTTGATGGACACTGATCCAATTAATTACTTTACGTGAAGCCATTAAAATATTGTCAACATGTTTTACATGAAGATGTGCTATAAACTAACTCAAATTAAATAATTAACACGATATACGTGAAACAACATATATATATATATATATATATATATAATTAATATAGAGTTACACTAATTTACTACGATTAACGCGACTAAACGCATAGAATCATCATAACTCACTGACTCTCTGACTGCTCTGTTAGCTTAGTTGGTAGTGGCTCTGCCTTCTAATCTAGGGGTGCGGGTTCGATTCCCGCATAGCACAAGTAATTATGAATATTTAAATTTGTAATTATTGTGTTGGAGTGTGGTCGTTTCTATGTATTATAAGTATGTATTTACATAAGAACAATATATATGTATTATATCCGTTATCTAGTACCCATGATACAAGCCTAAGCTAAAGCAAAGCTAAATAAGCTTAGTATGGCTGGATGGCGCTGTGTGATATGTCCTGAAATATTTATTTATTTATATAAAAAGTTGTAATCCAAGAAAACAATCAAGTTTTATTGCGCTAGGGCGCCATGATGCATACTCATTCTCTATTTGTAGACTATTTTGTTTGATGTGGTATTAAATTCTTATAAACAACATTTTTTAGAGCAAAAGTACAAGACGTGCGATAGCAACGACTCAAAATCACGTAATGACGAGTTGGAGGCGCCTTCCTACGAAGTGAGCTGAGTGGAGTGAACACAGGAGTGGAACGAGTATACCCGATGTTAATTTTTAATTTTAATTAGTTGAGTATCTAAAAGTGTGACTGTGATAGTCCAATTCCATGAACTGGTGCTAGTAAATTATATAATCGTCTTCAGCTTTGACCCTCGCATAATTGGAATCAAACGTCAAACAGGTAAGTTTTCGTTTGTTTCTTAATTATAAAGACAAAGACAAGTGACGACATCTGTTAAAATGGGTGGAAAAAGTTTTCGCACAAAGAAGACGTTTTCGATTTCAACCAATTTAATAAATTTATCATCATCATCATCATCGTAAGCTCATAAAAAAAAGTATTGACTTACATATGTGGCTATCCACCTACATATCTATCCCTGTTTTGGCATGCATATATTTATGATCGAGCCTTTTTTACAAAATTATTATCTGAACATTTTTCACAGTAACATTTAAAACAGAAACAACTCTTCAATTAACTCCTACTCGAACATAATAGCATCACACACAAAACATCATGAACTTTTAAGCGCATAAGCGCACATTTAACAAGCAGACATACCAGATACAAAGAGGAAAGTTGATTTATTAAAATAATAAGAAACAATATTTACACATATTAAAACTAATAGAACTAAAAAAGAGTATTTACATCTAAACTAAATTTAAACAATCTACATGTGGTATGGAGCCAAGAACGCTGGCTGCATTCCCACGCTGGATTGCTATAGAAATCCTTTGCGCAAGGAACCAGCCAGCGTTCTTGTCTCTAGTGATGTCAATCAACATTTTATTTAATTTTTTTATAAAAGACTTCGTGCTTTTTCCCCACGGACCAAAAGTTTCGAAGCCAAGCGGTACGAAAATATAATCAGTCGATAATGATGTATATTTTCGCCGCTTGGCTTCTTCTGCTGCGTCCGCCGCGGCTCCTGCCGCTTGTACTGTTCCACTGAGGCGAGAAGGAGCTAGTGTATCGACGCAAGTTGCGTCCCATACAAGAGCTTTTCTCCGCTCCCAGGGAATCAGTGTGAGGCCATCGGGGCGCTTACCATCGTCACGGACCATGCCAATCGGTTCAAGAACTGATGGTACGTTGACAGTGGCAAGTGCTAAGCCACTCTCGCTCATATTAATACATAATAATAGTAGTTTTTTCATAAGCTTACCGTACCTACCAAATCGCACAAAAATTAGAAGCCGGTTAAAGAATTAATGAATGCATGAATGACTTAAAATTGTTTCTTAGTGCTTGTAGAGAAAATTGAGCTTGAATCTACCAATGATTTTATTCGTAGGCTTAAATCGTTTTTGTGTATATCGTACTCCTTAAAATAATTATGTATGTAATTATGATTGCAGTTCTTTTAACATTGATGATCACTTCATCATGTCAAGAAAACTCGACAGAGAAAAGCCTTAACGAAATGCTTGACGAACTCATAGACGAAACTGTTATCAATTACAGCAGAGAAACCGAAAACAATTCCAGAATAATCTACATAAAACCAGATAACATAACAAGACGAAATCACAATCCAAACAACAACGGGTTTAGTTCACAAGAATTTAAGGAAATAGAAAGTATATTGCATCAAATGGAGGGTCAGAACGATCCAAATCATCAAAGTAAAGAAGTTTCTCTAAAAATTGAACGCACTGTCGGTAACTATCTCATCAATGGCGAAGAACATGATCTTGAGATAATAAACAATGAGATCATGAAATCTGGCAGACCAGATGAAGAAGGTATCAACAGCATTGCGGTCTTAGGTTCAGATCCCGGAAACAACTTAATTCACAACTACCCTGAAATTGTTATTGACAAAATAACATACGATACCGACGAACACGGGAATATTATGAGAGACCCACAACCTACATTGTACCAATCAAAAATTCAGCCAGCGTATGTACCGACTATTAAAGTTCTATCTGATGAAGATAAGAATGAAGTAGCGGCTAAAGCTTTAGATTCACTCCTTAAAATGATTCTACACGGAGTAGCTTCTAGAAAATCTTTACAGATATCAACGGAGAAAGATCACGAAGACTTGAGCAATATAGAGAGATCGGCTCGTGTCCACAACGCATACCGTAATCACGTGATCAACAACTTGCCTGTACCCTACGACGGCATCGTTCGTGGAAAAATGTCACTTGGCAAATTACCGGAGGGCTACCCGGTAGGACAGTTACACGGTATAATTGCAAGCCCGATGAGCGCATACCTCAACTCCAACTTGCAATTAACCAGATGGGGCGGTAATGCAGGGCAAAACCCGTTAATGAGTATTTCGAGGGCGCATAATCGAAACCGTGTTCGCTTCGTACCGAAACCGCTAAATATTGTGCCTAGAATACTATATCAACCTGTATTCCATCGTAATTATCGTGGCTGATCTGTCTTTTAATTAAGTGATTAATGCTATTTCCTGGATCATTTCTGGTTTCAATTTCATACTGCTGTTACTTGCTGTATAACTTTCTATGTTATTGTATTAACAAGTCTGAACTAAATACAATATTTTTATACAATTAACATATTTCATTTTCTATTCTTTTACAAATAAAAAATCTACTTTTAAAATAAAGTATTTGCTAGTTAAATTTACCATCTGGGATTTATTTCATCCCCATTCCACACCTAATTAAAATTTACACAGTTCGATACTATACGTTCATAATCAGTCACCGGCAGCTAGTTAGCGAAGTTGCCAGTCGAAAACACAAAGAAGCTCCACAACCCTGTCTAACAGTTAACTAGTGAGCATCGAGTAAACACGATCAACCGAAGTCCAAACTGAGCTCAAAGATCTAGTTAGCGGATTCATTGCCATGTTGCAGCGCCATGTTTGTTCTGTGGTTCTATCTGTAGCAGCAATGAGCAACAAATGGCAACAATGCTAGCTGTAAGTATAGTTTAATTCGTGGTTTATGTGTGCCGTGAATTAATTAAGGAATCGTTGCGTTGTTCGCTGTATTGGCATATTCACGTCTTGTTCGGGTAGGTCGGGAGAAAGTGATGAAAAATAGGAAGTAAAATATTTTAGATTTTTTTAATTTTATTAAATTAAACAAAGCCATTCAAGTCATCATCTATATTTTCATGTTGATTTGATAACTGGAATGACTATGTTTAATTAGAAATTAATTATCGTACCACCAGTTGTAATAGCATCTTACGCACTAAGATACATATCATACTTACATATTTCTCAACTTTTTCAATTAATTATTTTAATTATTTTGACTAAATACTTACCAATTTGACTTTTTCTGATGTTTGTAATTTTACTATATTTAATTTAATGTAATGTAATTTAAATTCTATTTTGTAAAACTAAATATTTAAAATGTATACTTTCCAAAAATAAGACCCCGGAAAGAGCTAATCTCCGTGACACAGACGCACCGGCGTCTAGTACGGTGCTTTAGTGATATTTAGTATGTGTGCATTTTTATGAAAATAAATAATTTTGAATTTTGAATTTCTCAACTCAACATTACAACCTCTTTAATTATTTTCTTATGTAATTTGACAAGAACGGTCATTTAAATACAAATTTTAAATTGATATGTCACCGTAAGATTGTAAAGATCGTCAGATTACAATCTATCTAGTGAGATTGTAAACTATCGATAGATTGTGAACCGTATCATCTTCGAGTCCAACACTTGCACTACAACAGGACTTGGCTCCTCCTCGCTTCGCTCGTCGTCGCATGTGCGTGGTAGAAAGCAACCTAACGAACCTAATCTTACCTCCTGTCACAGACAAGTGACTTCGCAATACCTAAACATAGAGCGCGAGTTGCATTCCGTCCTACGCCGATTCACAATTTGACGGCTTCACTTCGGTAGATTACAATATAGCGAAGAATAATGAGTCAAATTGCAATCATAATGATACGGTTCACAATCTATCGATAGTTTACAATCTCGCTAGATTTTTTTTTTTTTTTTTTATAAAAAAAAAGTGGCAAAAAGGCAGACGATCTGCCTGATGGTAAGCAATCATCGTCGCCTATGGACACTTGCAACTCCAGAGGTGCTGCAGGACTTTGCCAGCTTAGAGAGGTGTTTGTGAATACCCTTTTTAAATCTCCCCATATTGTAGCTCCGTGGAAAGACCTCAGGGGGAAGATCGAATGTAATCTAACGATCTTTACAATCTAACGGTGATAGATATATAAGAGATCACAGTGGCTGGCAGGCATTGGATGCGGAAAGCGGAAGACCATGCATTGGACAGACTTTATTTACAATAATAAAATATAAAAACAGGGAAAGAAAAACTAAACATACTAGGTATGTACTTCTAACTACAACATAAAAAGGGGCACTTAGAAAATCTTTAGAAAAGCCTAAAGATAATCTAAGTGCTCCAGCCCACTACCAGAGGGCAGCGTGCCCAGCATACTGGCCGCATTACCACGCTGGATGGCAATGCTGATACGTTGAGCCAGAAAAAGGCCTTCATTTTGGTCATGCGTCGCGTCAACCAAACGCTCCGAGAGGTTTTGGAAAATAAGACATTGAGATATAAGATAGGCTGATGATGATGATTAGTGACTAACAAGAAAACTTTCTTTTGGCTAACTTCTGAAGTTTTCACTAATTTTAAAGTAAAATAACTATTCCTCAACCCCTACCTACATCGGATGGAGCGGCGCGTCACGTCACTCCTACAATATTGCTCGCTCACTTACACTGCCACTGTTCCTTATTTCCTTATTTTGTATTCAGGCCAATTGTGTGAAAGAAAACATTTCCAGCACGCTCCGTCTCCGCTGATATGAGATAAACTTAAAGTATTATATTCTTATATTTACCTACTTATGTTGGAAGTATGTAGTATGACAGAGTAATAATTATAAGAATAAATCGATTAAAAAAACAGTTACACCGAACTAAACTTGCAATATTTTGAAATCTACTCATAGATCATAAAGATATCTAAATACAAATAATTTCTACTTGTGATTGGCAATCAGTTATAACAAAGAGTAAAACATGCAAAATAAATTAGTTGAATCAATGTCGAGATAGGTAAGAGATAGGCTTAAGTTCCAGTTTATACTGAAAGATAGAAATAAAATTACTTCATTATCGTGATATTTAATATACTTCAAACCAAATTTAGGAAGGTATCGTTGCGTCCCCGCTGTCTAAATTTTATCACGATAATTTTCCAAAAACATTATAGTATGTTTAATCTACATCTTCATTTTTCATAAATAATAAAATCCGCACATATTTTTGTAAAGAAAAATTGAAAACCCTGTGTCGTATAATTTCTTTTGTTTTATAAATTAGTACCTAGCTGGTTGACTACAACATTAAATAAGCAGCCCGCATTCGTAGCTAGTAACCAGTAGTGTAGTCTAAACAACCACCTACGTAATAAGGCTGCTAGCTACTGATACACAGTTATTTGTCAAATAGCTGTTTAGTTACGTCGCTTTAACGTGTTGTTGACGACTTCTATGTAATCTTTTTACTAACTGTATTTACATTAATCAAATATTTAAAATACTAATTTCGTTGAGGAGCAAGAAAAAAGTGAATTATGTAAATGCAGTTAAGTAATTGACATTAAATGACCCATAGCTATTTCTATTTACAATACACGGCTTGTACTCAGAATTTTTATGCTATGAATTCTACGAAACGCGTGCCATGTTCACGTTGTGTTGGTAAAAGACTATCTATAATTTCAATAAAGCTATCCATTATAGTGCACTCACACAAGCTAAAAGCGCTTGATTACACCAGTAGGTTATTAATTAGTCGCCAATGGGTGTATGCACGTGCTGTTTTCCGCCGCCCTTTAGATTTATAAATAATTCAGCGCTAAAGCGGCTTTTATATCATCGGGGTTACTTCTATCAGCGTAATTGTGGGTTTCGGTCCACATATAGCGTCGGCGCGGCCGAACTATCGCTGCTGTGCTAGTGATAGGCGGATCCGTCTGAAAAATTATAGCCAGGTACTCTTATACTTCGGGTCAACCAAAGACAATTACATAGTTTACTAGCAGCAGTACATGGTAAGTGAAACCATTTAAATAATTTCAATATGATTCACATGGAGATTTGATGGACACTGATCCAATTAATTACTTTACGTGAAGCCATTAAAATATTGTCAACATGTTTTACATGAAGATGTGCTATAAACTAACTCAAATTAAATAATTAACACGATATACGTGAAACAACATATATATATATATATATATATATATATAATTAATATAGAGTTACACTAATTTACTACGATTAACGCGACTAAACGCATAGAATCATCATAACTCACTGACTCTCTGACTGCTCTGTTAGCTTAGTTGGTAGTGGCTCTGCCTTCTAATCTAGGGGTGCGGGTTCGATTCCCGCATAGCACAAGTAATTATGAATATTTAAATTTGTAATTATTGTGTTGGAGTGTGGTCGTTTCTATGTATTATAAGTATGTATTTACATAAGAACAATATATATGTATTATATCCGTTATCTAGTACCCATGATACAAGCCTAAGCTAAAGCAAAGCTAAATAAGCTTAGTATGGCTGGATGGCGCTGTGTGATATGTCCTGAAATATTTATTTATTTATATAAAAAGTTGTAATCCAAGAAAACAATCAAGTTTTATTGCGCTAGGGCGCCATGATGCATACTCATTCTCTATTTGTAGACTATTTTGTTTGATGTGGTATTAAATTCTTATAAACAACATTTTTTAGAGCAAAAGTACAAGACGTGCGATAGCAACGACTCAAAATCACGTAATGACGAGTTGGAGGCGCCTTCCTACGAAGTGAGCTGAGTGGAGTGAACACAGGAGTGGAACGAGTATACCCGATGTTAATTTTTAATTTTAATTAGTTGAGTATCTAAAAGTGTGACTGTGATAGTCCAATTCCATGAACTGGTGCTAGTAAATTATATAATCGTCTTCAGCTTTGACCCTCGCATAATTGGAATCAAACGTCAAACAGGTAAGTTTTCGTTTGTTTCTTAATTATAAAGACAAAGACAAGTGACGACATCTGTTAAAATGGGTGGAAAAAGTTTTCGCACAAAGAAGACGTTTTCGATTTCAACCAATTTAATAAATTTATCATCATCATCATCATCGTAAGCTCATAAAAAAAAGTATTGACTTACATATGTGGCTATCCACCTACATATCTATCCCTGTTTTGGCATGCATATATTTATGATCGAGCCTTTTTTACAAAATTATTATCTGAACATTTTTCACAGTAACATTTAAAACAGAAACAACTCTTCAATTAACTCCTACTCGAACATAATAGCATCACACACAAAACATCATGAACTTTTAAGCGCATAAGCGCACATTTAACAAGCAGACATACCAGATACAAAGAGGAAAGTTGATTTATTAAAATAATAAGAAACAATATTTACACATATTAAAACTAATAGAACTAAAAAAGAGTATTTACATCTAAACTAAATTTAAACAATCTACATGTGGTATGGAGCCAAGAACGCTGGCTGCATTCCCACGCTGGATTGCTATAGAAATCCTTTGCGCAAGGAACCAGCCAGCGTTCTTGTCTCTAGTGATGTCAATCAACATTTTATTTAATTTTTTTATAAAAGACTTCGTGCTTTTTCCCCACGGACCAAAAGTTTCGAAGCCAAGCGGTACGAAAATATAATCAGTCGATAATGATGTATATTTTCGCCGCTTGGCTTCTTCTGCTGCGTCCGCCGCGGCTCCTGCCGCTTGTACTGTTCCACTGAGGCGAGAAGGAGCTAGTGTATCGACGCAAGTTGCGTCCCATACAAGAGCTTTTCCCCGCTCCCAGGGAATCAGTGTGAGGCCATCGGGGCGCTTACCATCGTCACGGACCATGCCAATCGGTTCAAGAACTGATGGTACGTTGACAGTGGCAAGTGCCCGTCTCACTATATCATTCAGCGAGCCGTGGCGGGAGAATCTGCCTGCACTGCGAAGGCATGAAAGTCCGTGGAGGCCCTTCCTATCGACATCGCTACCACATGTGCAACTGTGTTGTTCGACAATAGCAGCTCCAATTCGCAAGCCGATAGCGATTCTGAAACTGCCATTGTCGAAAAGTGTACCGAGGTTGGCAGAAGGGAGGGCATGTAGCCATTGGCCAGATTCGTGTTGAGACACTGCTTGAAGCCTTGCGCGATCGTTGTCACCTATTAAATTTTGTTTTAAAGAGTTAAATTGCTTCTGTACCAATGGAGCATCCCAAAGTTTTTGGCAGAATGGTTCCTTAGGGATGTCAACATTGGTACAGAGAGATGTCCACTCTCTCACTGCCTCTGCCGCACAATTTATCTCAACTGACGATGATTTCAAAATAGATGAACAAAGTTGAGATACGCCATGCACAGAAGACAGAAAGGCAGGAAGTGCAACACTAGAAATTTTAATAAATACATAAGAGGAAATACATTAACATAGCAAGTTGAAGTTTCAAACATTTCCGTCCAAACTTTTCTATATGCGATGCGCTATTGAAAGCTTTGTCGAGATTAGTGCGGAGGTGCGAAATATGCGCTCAAGGATTACCTGAGCTTTGAGTGTGAAGTTGTCTTATTGCAGATGGCTGTACTAAATATCTGTTAGGGAGTATTTACTTGTATAATTTTTATGTATACGTAGGTACCTATAGCAAACATAGATGACAATTGTGGGTTATGTTCATACAGATGGTTTTGTTTCACAAATTAGCACCTATTCTATTAATAACATATATTGGTACGAACATTAAGAATAACGATGGTTTTAAATCTCGAATAATTAAAATTCACTAAGACTGTGTCTTGCAAATTATCATATTTAAAAATCTAAGTAGAAAAATACGCCAATCGATTTTCAAAACCAGAAAACAACAATATGTAAAATTTGATTGTACACTAACGCTTATCTAAAACGTCTTTTGTATTGGTTGTGTCTTATTTAAATAAAAATCATAGACATAATGTAGTCTAGTATGCCACGCTGAATTCGAGTAAGAACACGGCGGCTGAATAATAAAGAGATACAATAATGTTATGTACAAAACAAATATACTTAAGTAGAGGTTTACTTATGGTTAAGGCGTTCTGACGGTAGAAGAAACACGCAGGTTGGAATCCTGCCGGTCGTGATTATCATCGCTCATTTTCCAATAAAGTTTCTTCTCTACTTAAGTCAAATAGGAACTAAACAGTAAAATGATGATAACGAGTAGGTATACGCTAGTTTTAGGGAGAGTTTTATGGCTTTTCAGAGATTTTAAATAACAAATTACATATTCTAACATGATAGTTTCTTTGTTAATAATGATATGGTTTAATGCTAAATATGTTTATTTACATAATAAATTATAAAATTGGTACAGTAACTGACTAATAGTATATATTTACAAGTCCTAAACATTATATTAAAATATATAATATAAGAATAAAATATGAAGTAAAATAAATAGAAAAAAAAAAAAGTTTTAAATAATCTAAAAACCAAACTTATTCGTAATAAGTTTACGGTTTCCTATGCGATACATAAGCAATTGTAAATTTAAAGTTTTGTAAAGTGTCTTGCACTTAAATGAATATTCGAGACAAGATTGTTATGTCTTTTTTCTCATCCCAACTATATTTAAAAATTGCAAAATAAAAAGAAGAGATTATTGATCCTTCATTTGTTGTTTCTGTAGTGTAATTTTTATTTTTCTTAGCCTTTTTTAACATTTTTACCGAGGCCCAGCCTCGTTCATGTGTTCGTATGTAGCATATGATGTGCCTTTTAAGAAACTTATACAAATTCAATTTATTTTCCATTTCCCCATTTCATGAAAACTTAAATATGCTCGCGAGGTAAACCACTTTGAAAGCAATCCTTTGATCGCGGTTATCTTTATGCAAATCCGTATCAAAATTTGATAGCACACCTTATTTCCATCCTGTGAAGGTTTTTAAACTGTTCCATGACACTTTGAGGACTCTTGATCGAGTGTGTTGTTATAAAACGAGGTAGACGTGGGAATTGATCGTGTTAAGCTATCTTTGGATAAGGAAATATGCGTGGTTAGATATAATAGATAGAATGTTATAAATAAAAGTAGGATACACAATAATAAAAACAAAAAGTGATATTGTAAGGTGTAATGTTTATATCCTTTTCAGTTTTTTCAGTATATTAACTTATGAGGATTTCACGCTTGAAAAGCCTATTACTCTCTCTGAGTCGAATGCCCTCATGACTGAGGGTCGTGACTCCCCCGCAGAAATAATTTGTTAGGGGAGTTATGGTTGTACATTGTGGTGGGTGCTCAGGTCCTTCCACGGAAGACTTCGGATATTGTGGTCCTCAAACATGTCGGTTTCCTCGCGATGTTTTCCTTCACCGTTAAGCGAGTGCAAATCCACACATAACTTGAAAATACAAGTTATTAGTGTAAGGCCGGATTCGAACCTGGGTGCGTCTGGATGAAAAGCAGAAACTGGAACCGCTGAGCCACACTCGCTTTTTTACGTAACAATAAATTTATATTTTACTGGTTTCGTCTTTCCTTTTATTTTTTCTATAACTTTCTATAACCTAAACATATTTTTTCACTCAACCGTTTTCCGCCAATTTATCGATTCATTTCCTGTATCATTGCTAAACCTAAAACAAACCTCGACATACACAAAACAAATAGTCTTTTATCAGTCCAGCAAGGAGTTCCGTAGAGTTAATAAGAATTCAAACGACGAAGCAGGTTACAGCTTGCTAATCCGGATAAGAAAGCGATCCGGAGCGAATCTGGGCGACATCATTTCATTACCTATCTACTACTATCGAGTCCGTTTAAACAAAAACCATATTCTCGTACACAGGTAGGAAACTGATAGTCGATTCCACGTTGCCTCTTTTGTCTTATCTCTAAACGGATTCGATTATGAAAAGTTTTCAAGACTATAGACTATTGGATCAAAGATTGAGTTTTTTAAATTATTTATGATACTTTTTAATTATTTTTATTTTTTTATTGGAAACTTTTCGGACCATTCACAGACGTGAAACAGAGTCAGTCACTTTCAGATTAAATATCAAAGATCGCGCTTTGTTAATTATTTATGATAATAGTTAATAGATTTTCGTGGCGTAATTAAAAGTTTCTCCAAAGCGAAGTTTCGTAATGATGTAACTTTTAATTCAGATAAGTTGTAAATATGTTTTAGCCATAATTAAACTTTGAGATTGTTATACTACATATATTAATACGATATGACTTTGCCGACATTTTTTTAGGATAAAAATGACTTAAGTTACTTTTAAAATCTTTAACTGAACGAAAGAACAGTCAATTCAGGAAGGACAAATAAATGATAACATATTTTCTCTAGCCGTAATATGAAAACCCTGTCATACATTGAGTCGTGAATTTTTCATTCAAAGCAAGCCTCTCGTAGCACTTGAAAGTTTGAATTGTGTGTGAGATACAAATTAACTTGGAAAGTAGTTCGGATTCAGTCACAGATACAGACGAATCTACACAACATTTATCGTGGATGTAGAGTTCTGTTCTAGGTAGAGAGGAAAAAAGTTTGAAATAAATAAAATCGTTGAAATAGTTTATACTTATTCGGATTTTTTTGTAGTTTTTGAAACAAAGTAATTTTTTAAAAGATCAAAAGTAATGGTCTGTGTAAAGAAAACTTAACTACATTTTTTTCAAAATATCATATATTTTGTCTCAAAGCAAATACTAGACATACTAGACCGTAATGATTGCTTACCATCAGGCGAATTACGGTCCAGTGCAAACTCATTCCTTGTTACAAAAAAATACTAGCAACATTCGCTTTTCCTTCTTCACGCTCCAACAGTAGAACCGATTTAGCTGAAATTCGATAGATATCAGGTCAGATCCTGGCTTTAATCCATAAGCTAATTAAATCTCAGATTGTTACTGCTAGTTGTATTACCAAAAAGGTTGTATCTGATATGTAAGTATGAGCATACTTAACCAAACAAAAAATTCTAAGACATTCTAAGTTATTGTCTTAAATTTTCTTTCTCCAATGTTTACCATTTCTGCGAGTGGAAACACAAAGAGCAAAACATTAACGCTAGCTAGTTACTTATCTGAAAGCTATAGCGAAGTTTTCTGCAGTTTTGTGCGCCGATTTCTGCTTCACGTATATTATTAAGAAGTTGGAAATCTGCATGTGAGGATTGCATCGCAGATATTTTTGCTAATGGAAAAGTCTTGATAAGTTTTTTAGATTCATATACCTATGTATGAGTTGGAATTACTAGAACGTATTTTATTTTTATAATTCACAGTGCGTTGTACATAAATGTATTTTTTTTGCTTATTTCACTTATTTATATGTATATAATAAGATAACGTATGGAATGAGAGATGTCTCATGAAAAATATTATTTTATTTTACTCTACCTCTAGCATTGTTATTTTCAGAAAGGATTAACTCAGAAAGGACAACTGCTTAGCTGTTTCTTCCTAGACAACTTGGTACAGTCAGGTACACATTTTACGAATCCCCGAGCTTTCTTTCTCCTATGATAAAACAGAGGAAAGAACGGATCTTAAAGACTTTTATTTTAAAGAGGGCATATTCCTAGTTACCCAGCGCAGAGGAGCAGCGCGAGTTACGCTTGTTTTACAACACTTTAAAACAAGCACTAACGTCTTGTAGTAGGTTGCGGAAGGAAAGAATGCATGTGAGTTTATGTTTGTGGTCTCTCCAACTATTTCCCCCGAAATAATTAAAAGTTTTTATGATGCGCTCTCGAGCACAGCAATACGACGACTGACTGAGAATGAAGTTCGCAAGAGGAAGGAATGGTGGCTCGAATTAAACATGGGGTTTGTGTAAGATGATGTTTTTGTTATACTTTGTTTATTATATTACCAGTACTGTATATGTGATATTATTAAAAAAAACAATAATATAAGAGTAAGGTACAAAAAATCTTAAGAAGTAGATCTCTTCACTCAAAAAAACTGAAATAAAAATTTGTTACCAACTTAAAAAATCATATGAACATAATAAGCGTATAGCTGATATGTAGATGTGTAACTTTTCTTAAATCTTTAAACAAAAATTATAAGACCTCATAAAGCGTGAAAGTAAAGAAAACTTACTCATCTTTCAAGATTTTTTTTCTCTGACTTTATACCTTTCTTAGTACACATTCTGAACTTGTATATTACAGAGATTGAGTTCAAACTACGAAAATTTCTCAGTCGCAAAGCTTTTTAAAGTAATATAAAGTGCGGTGCGACGCAAATATCGACCGATAATTTTTTAATAGCTCGCGTAAATATGCATAGAGGGCCAATTTACGTTTGAACATGAGTTTATATCAATTTCCACATCGGTTTTTGCAAAAGACCGTTTCAAACAAGGTTAATGGCTGACAAAATGTTGCATGTAGATGTAGGATGGACGGTGAAAAATGTTATACGTCACAGTTTACCTGGATAAAGTACCGAAAACATAAGAAGATACAGGTTATATATAAAAATGTAAAGTGTTTATATTATAACAAAACAGTTCGAATGAAAAAAGAATGTCACGTGTCACAATTTTATTAAGGCTTAACTATCGTAGTTCTAATACAACTTTAGTAATCATCATCTTCAGCTTTTGACTATTTAAAGCCTTCAGTAGAACCTTCAACATTAAGTTTATTCCCCAACACGTTTCAAAGCCAACCTGTCTTATCCAATTCCCTCAGTAATAAAAAGATAAAAGTACTAATAAGCCATTTCATTCGCTAGAACACGGCTACGATATTCCAGAAACGATGACCGAATGTGCCTCTCGAATGTTCCATACTTTACGACATTAGTAACGTGCTCAGTACTCCACGCTCGTGCTTTCCATATAATTTTCCTTCCCACTTTACAGCCCCGTTTTCGCCCATCGTAAAGTCTTTTAATTATATCTGACTGGGCGAATTTGACCCGACGTTTAAACCTTATGCATTCTTTGCTCGAATGTTCGACTTAATATCTATTTTAGGGTATGTTGTAAAGTTGGTACTTGTGGTTTATATTTACGTATGAGAAATAAAGTTGGAAAAATGTGACCTGGTTTAATTATGCAGACTTTTACGGATTTTGAACAATAAATGGAGACGATGATGGATGATGGTCTGGACGAGGCGGCCAACCGGGACGCGCGTGCTGACTCGTCCTCCTGATGATGGAAACCTCAGATTTCCGAAACTTGTCGAGCTAATTTTTCGACGTAATTTTTGACGTAAGTGCTAGCCGGTTATTACAAGTAAGTTAAATCATGCCTTACGGGAACTAAATAATACAGTGAATAAATGGAGAATTTATCTTCTAGACATTCTTCTTGGGGTTACCATCATCTGTGTTAGCCCTTAAATATTTGACAAATGATTGGTTCACCATTTTAAGATAATTTGTAGACATTTATCTTAGTTTTATAAAGAGTCTTACTGAGTCAACGCAATCAAAATGACATTTCATTTGAAATTAAATCTTACTTACTTACACTGGGCATGTTAATTAACGCAATGTAATACAATTTGAAATAAATTTTACAACAGACACAGTCATAATGACGTAGATATCATTAGTTAGTTTTTTTTAATGTTATGCCATAGCCTTTGCTCCCTTAGGCAAACTATGGCCGAGTACAAACCCGTACTAGTAAAAAAAATAGTTGAGGAATTAAATATGTAAGATATGATATAGATAATATAGATCTGTTTACTAAAAACTCGAAATTGGCTTTACTGTTCTTTTATTTGGCTTTAATTGGCCTGTATTAAAATATAAGATTAAAAAGTAAAAATAATGTAAAAAAACGTAAATTTGCTAAGTGACTTAAAAAATAGTCTAGTACAAAAATCGTTCTTTTCCGTCATCGCAGTATTCATTCTTACTTGTTCAGATTTTGGCTCTTCTGTATCTGCATACCTATACCTTGTTTACAAACTTGTGTTATCTAAGATTCAACCTGTGTAAGAAACGCGTCTTTACACACCTTCAGTCCAATTAAATGCGTGTTTACATACGTGGGGTGTTTACAAGTTCGTTCTACCGATCTCTGGAGGAAAGTTTTTAATTGGAATAATTAAAGTATATGTTTTTTTTTACATGAGATAGGTTCACGCTTGAATACAACTTGCCTGATGTTAAGTAACGTTATAATCTACGATCTAGCGCGCTTGCCTAGAAAAAGCCGGTTTACTCTCGACTTGAAGACCGACAAATTATAGTTCAAGAGGAATAGACATTCGGGCAAGGAGTTCCACGTGTATGTTTATCTATAGGTTAGATAAGATATTGAATCAGGCGTTACTTTGCGGAAATCCATTGTTACTGAAACTCTGGAGAAATATGTAGTGTTTTTCCGCTGCGACTGCTCCTTAACCGACATCAAACAACAAACTTGATGGTTTTTAGGTGTGTTCCTCCATATACCACCGCCACACCTCACCTCCTAACCAACGTGGCCTCCGTGGATCTCAAGATCTTCCCAACACCGCACCTTGTGTCTTGAAGCTTTGCTGTTCTCTTTCGGCAAGATATTCTAGTCGACACTATAGGTTAGGTCTTATAGTGCTTAGTAAGCAATAATCAAGGGATTCAAATATATATATATTTTTTTACTTTTGAAAATATTAGTAACTAGTGGACGCCCCCGACTTCGCTCTCATTATTTTGGGATAAAAGTAAACTATGAAACTTTTAGGACCTTATACTACCAACACACAAAAATCATGATGATCCATACAGCCGTTTTTGCGTGATGAGCGTTTAAAAACTGCTAAAACGTGTTATGTTATTGATTTAAAGCAGGGGTCGGCAACCGGCGGCCCGCGGGCCGTATGCGGCCCGTGGACTATCTTGGTGCGGCCCGCAAGCCTGAGGTCCGTAAGAAAAAAAATACCAAAGCAAAAGGCAAAAATTCACTAGAATTTATACGGCCATGCGTTGGGCCATGAGAGTACGAGAGTACGTTGAAAGCTCGCTCAAACGCGGGGTGATAAAATTTAACCTATTTCATTTCTTAACAACTGTTTATCAAGACTGTGATATTATGTATTGTTTCTACCGAAAATAAAGATTTGCTGTATTCAAATTCTTAGCAATATTTTTTGCGCTTATCCGCCGCACATGGCCGTCGGCGGCAGCTCCTTTGAAACAATAGGCGGCGGCACTCTTTGATTAGACGCAGGTGTGCGGCGGCGAAAAAATTCAAAGCGACGGGCTTTAGTTAAAATCACAGCCGCGCGCAGCTCTCTCCTCATTCTGTTGTGGAAATTCGCCGGAAAATCACGTCTCATCTGGTTGGCAGCTACGCGATTCGTTTCACCTTTCTTCCCTTCGCTAATAGCTTCTCACGACGTATGAGGTAAGTACATATATATATACGTTGTATGCACTCGCGAGCAATTTGTTATATTTTGTTTACTGCTTGTTAAAGTGAACCTTCAGATTGATGGGTAAAATATATTCTATGGACGGGGATAGTACTAGACACGACATGAAGATAGTTATGTCATGTTTTCATTACCTATTTTTTAATGGGGAGTTGAATTTGTAGGTGCCAAATCAAACATATTTATTTTTTACACCGAATTTAAATTTCTTCATTATTGTTACAGAATAATTATGGAAACATGGCTTCAAGAAAAAGGAAGATAGAAGAAGAAAAAAGAATTTTTAACGAATTATGGACAGAATTATACTTTTTTATCGAGTTTAAAGGAAAACCGTTATGCTTGATTTGTCAAAAGAGTATTTCTGTAGTAAAGGAATATAACCTGAAGCGACATTACGACACTGAGCACAAAGCTAAATTTGACTGTCTTGAAGGAGAAATACGAAAAAAGAAAATTTTTGCTTTGAAATCGTCATTAAAAAATCAACAAAACATATTTAAGGTTGTGGCAGACAACAGCGAATCGAATGTTCGTGCCAGCTACAGGGTAGCAGAGATTCTAGCAAAAAGTGGACGTCCGTTTACCGATAGTGAATTAGTTAAAGAGTGTGTCTTAGCTATAGCAGAAGAAATATGCCCAGAGCAGAAAAAAATGTTTGAAAGTCTTTGTCTCTCTGCCAGAACTTGCACCCGACGTACCGAAGACTTGGGTGCTAATTTGTGTGAACAACTCAGGGATAAGGCACAGTCTTTTGACTGCTTCTCTTTAGCGATGGATGAAAGTACGGACGTGTCGGATACAGCACAGCTACTCATATTTGTACGCGGCATTGTCGATAACTTTACTGTTTACGAAGAGCTTGTGAAAATGTGCAGTTTGAAAGGTACAACTACGGGAGAAGATTTATTTCACCATTTGGAACAAGCTCTGGATTCATTGCAATTAAGTTGGGAAAAGTTAACAAGTGTCACTACCGATGGAGGTAAGAACATGAGCGGTCAAAACAAAGGTGTTGTCGGGAGAATCATCAGCAAAGTGAAAGAATCTGGATCTACTGTGCCATTGATTTTTCACTGTATTGTCCATCAAGAGGCATTGTGCTCCAAGGTTATATCCTGGAAAGAAATAATGGATACTGTAACATCCACTGTTAATTTTATAAGAAGAAATGGGCTCACACACCGTCAGTTCCAAAAGTTTTTGAAAGATCTGGAAGCTGATCATGGTGACGTGGTTTACTACTGTGAAGTAAGGTGGCTCAGTCGAGGTGCCGTTTTGGAACGGTTTTTTGATTTGAGAAAAGAAATTGGCAACTTCATGGAGATGAAAGGAAAGCCAGTGGAACAGCTCACTAACAAACAGTGGATTATCGATCTTGGTTTTTTGACTGATTTGACTATGGAACTGAATCAGCTTAACAAACACTTACAAGGAAAAAATAAATTGATTTGCGAGATTTGCGGTATTCAGATGTAAAGTCATTTGAGATGAAACTGAAACTGTTTATCAAGCATATTGATGAAAAAAAGCTTGACCATTTTCCTAATTGCGAGAAAGCCGTGGAAGAAGCTGGAGCTAATTTTGAGTGGCAAAATATTACAATGAGAAACGTGTTAACACAACTACAAACTGAGTTTGTAAGTCGATTCACCGACTTTAAAAAGATCTCCCTTAACATGGAAATATTCCAAAACCCTTTTGCAATTGATATTAATGATGTACCAAGCAATTTGCAAATGAACATAGTAGATTTGCAAAGTAATAGTACACTTAAAATGGCATTTAAGGAAAGCACTGACTTGGTACAGTTCTACGGAGGTTTGAGTTCTGAAAACTTCAAAGAATTGAAAAAGTTTGCTCAGCAGATAATCACTATGTTTGGTAGTACGTATTTGTGTGAGCAGACTTTTTCAATTCTCAACTACCGCAAAAATAAGAATTGTTCACGGTTAACGGACGTTAAAAAACTTGCAAGTCAAATGCAGCCGCAAAAATTACTTTTATGTTAGTATAGTAATTTAATTTAAAAATACATGATTGTATGAATATATATGCGTTTTATTTCATATATTAAAAAAATTATAAATAAGTGCGGCCCGCACTATTACTCTGGCAAAATATCTGGCCCTGCTATAGCAAATGGTTGCCGACCCCTGATTTAAAGGATATCCAAAAATTGTTTTTTTTTAATATCTTTTATGTTCTGTACATACATTCTTTTTACCCTCTTTAGCTTTATCATATGTATAGATTGTTGACTTTGACTTGAGATTGTATAAATAAAAGTGTTTTTTTCATAACGATTTAGAAGAATTGAGCATACATTTCTTTACCAAAGAATGTATATTTTGTTTTGGAGGTTAACTATTTTTGTATTAAATAACAATTGTTTTATGGGCTCACTGTTTGCACTACGCAAATCCCAGAATAATTTTACAATTCTTTTTGAGACGGTTATTTCCATGGTAACGATAATAATAATCTAATACTGTCAATCCTGTAACTGTCATTGGTTTTACTTTTTAAAAGTCTCTCGTTACCAAAGACTTTTACATTCTCAGGTTTGACTCCTTTATTCATTAAAAAGATTTGCTTACATTATGCACACAACTGGTGCTTGAAAAGCTGATCAATAGGTGGCAGTAATCTGTATTTATGGAGGAACTCTACGTGTAGGTATATGTGACGCCTACACGGGGTCGTAGCTAAGACGTAGATGTACTACGGTGTCTACGAGATGTAGATCAATGCTAAGCGGCTATGATTTTTAATTGAAATGTCTTGTAAAATATACCTGTAATAAATATCTCTGGCTAATTTATACATAAAACTTATATAATATATTTTTTTGAAATTCACAAAGCATTTTAAAAAATACAGTTTTTCGTTAAGATCTCTACTAAAAAAAAACTTTCTAATAGGTACCTATATAGGTACCTATTAGAAAGTTTTTTTTTACTTTTCCAAATCCAATATCTCAAAAATGTAATATTGCAAATCTTATGTTCAAAACACTAAATCCATTTTTTTCTTAACATTGCTCCAAAAATAGTTTTAACAAAAAGAAATAACGACAAAAAAAACCCAGCTATTATACTTGATTTAGCATCGCTTTAAGTTTCAACTGGAAATTTCCCTGAACAAAGTGAACGTTAATATCTTACAAGACTTGTAAGCGGCTTAAGTAAAATATCATGGTTTCATTCTTGAGACAACTATTAACTTCTCTGTGCACAGATACGGAAGACAAAAAGGAAATGATTTTTAGATGGTTATCAAGTCATACCTTCTTATTTTTTATATTAAAATAGTTTTAATGTAAAGTGTTATAAACTGTATGCGTGAGAATCATGCTGCTTATATAAATACATATATCATATCCGAAAATAAAAACAAGTAGTATATTATGTTGTTTTCTATGACTCGTACCTACATCTGCCACAAAAGTTAATAACTGAGAAAAACACAAAGCAACCACGTGGACGCGACTTTATCTGAAATAAGTATAGCTAAAACTAATTGTTTCTTCTTCTTCTTATCGAATGAGAGTGGCCAACTCTGGTGACGAGAGTTTATCAAGCCGCACTAAAGGCGTCTGACATGGCTTAACGACTTCCGTACGATGACAAACTAAGTAATTGCTTTATTAAAAATGACATTAGACCTGCCTTAGTGGATAGATGGTACTATTTGGTTACGCATATGTTAATTAACTGTTTTTTTAAAAGATATAGAAAAAGATATGCAAAAGATATGCAATTCTCATTGCTCAAGTTTAGTATTTAATCAGATACAAATACTTCCACTTAGCTACTAACGCCTCATATACTACCTAACTCAGAATCACCCGAATGTGCCCAAAAGTACACATTAACTAAAATAATGAAGTAAATTGACGTGTAACTGGCTCAGTTTCAAGCTTAATGTGATATATACCAGGCGTTTAGTCACTTAAAGCTACCTGTCCAGAACAAAGCTTAGCTGTGTTGCTAATTATTTTTGAATGTTTTCAGCATTTTTTTTAAAATGAGAAATTTAGTTTTTTATGCTATTTGTGTTTAACTTTTTCTGGGATTTTAACGGCTTTTATAATTATTAGTTATAAGTTGTCATGACGGTACTATTCTCATATTTTATTTTCATAGAATAATAACTACTATTGAATTGATTAATTATTTACCTTTTTGATGAGCAGAGTTAGTATATTTTTTTTATTGTCAAGAGCTACATCTTCAAATTTACCATCGCTGTCCACTTTAGATTTTAAAATATACGTAAAAGTATATCAGACAAAATAATTTGAGATTAGGTAGTCCACCATTCTTAAACAGGCAGGTTAGTAAGGAGAACACAGTCAATTATTATACTTACTAACTTTATACGACATAGTCAAAAGCATATCATTATTAATTATATAGCTTGTGTAGTGGAAGATGGCTTTAAACCGCAGCCACTACTAAAACCTACAGAATTATGCAAAGTTACTCAGAAATTAAACAGAGATTCCGAGCGAGATCTTATTACGAACAGTTTCCGGTTAGACGTAAACAATCCAATTGTGTGCTCTCATTCTGAACGGGAATTTTAAATGTCGTTCTAATAAAATCAAATTAGTGGCCAATGTAGAGCCGCGGGAGGGTGTGGTGCTACTAACAGCGGGCTTGGAGCTCATACTATAATATTACTGACTTATTTTAAAAGCAGGCATGATTTTAGTGCCAGGATCGTTTTATGTATGGTTGATGACTGTTTAATGCCTATTTCATGATTTTTTTCTTAAAAACGAGCGAAAAAGACAAATAGTAATAATACATTTTTAATTGAAACATTATGAAGTAACAAAAAAACATCATCATCATCATCAGCCTAATGGGACCCACTGCAGGGCATAGGCCTCCACCCTCTTACGCCAATACTCCCTGTCTTGCGCTGTTCTTGCCCAGATGTTTCCTTCTAACTTTCTTACATCATCCAGCCACCGTTGCACAGGTCTTCCTACACTTCGCTTACCTAGCCGTGGGTACCATTCAGTTATTGCTTTGCTCCATCTGCCGTCAGTACGTCTCGCTAAGTGTCCAGCCCATCGCCACTTGAGTTTCGTAATACGAGACCCGACGTCTTCCACCTTCGTACGTTTTCGGATCTCAGTATTACGAACCCTGTCGCGTAACGTAATGCCTAACATGGACCGTTCCATTGCTCTTTGTGCGACTCTCATCTTTTCGATGGTTTCCTTGGTGAGCGTCCATGTTTCGGCAGCATACGTCATTGTGGGCAGAACACATTGGTTGTAGAGTCGTGTCTTCAAGCATTGAGGCATTTTACGGTCTTTAAAAATATCGCTTAGTTTGCTAAATGCCGCCCATCCGAGTTGGATTCGTCTTTTGATCTCCTTGTGTTTATGCTCTCTGCCAAAGGACAAACAGTGTCCAAGGTAAGTGTATTGTTCCACTACCTCTAACTTTTCACCACCAATCTGGATAATTGGTTGTGAATCTCCAGAAGCGTTGGTCATCACCTTAGTTTTGGACATGTTCATCTTAAGGCCCACTCCAAGAGAGACATGGTGAAGGTCTTCTAACATCGTTCGGAGATCAGACTCAGTTTCACTAATAAGAATCAGGTCATCGGCAAAACGAAGATGGGATAAGTGAACACCATTTATTGAGACGCCTCTATTCTCCCAGTCGAGAAGCTTCAAGACGTCCTCCAAGACAGCTGTAAATAGCTTGGGAGAAATGGTGTCCCCTTGGCGTACACCTCTTTAAAAAAACAACAACTAGTTAAACTTATATAAGACTGTAGTGCACTCTGATATCGGCACTTTCAAACAACAAACTTAGGGGTGATTAAAAGCTAGAACCAATTACTAACTTTAACATACTTGATATGTTGGTTGAGCTATAATATGATATCAGTGTCACCTAAATGATATGACAACAGAACAAATCGCTAGTAGCATGTCCACCCATCCTAACCTAACCGACGGGTGGCAGCTTTATCCAAATTAGCCAGCATATGTATTATTAATTTATCAGCCAGGAGGAGTTTTCAGTACTTTCAACTTGATTGGTTTAAATCAATTATTTCAATTGACACAGCCAAATCAATATTTAGCAATTCTGCTATGATGAAAATTCTTAGTAAAATACGTAATGAAAATTGACGGTACCTTTTTCACATGCCTGTTCTTGTTTATTTTGAAGGAGAGAATAGATTTAGCAATTATAGACTTCATTTTGCGTCATTTGTGTTAATGAGAATTGATGAGGCTGTGCAAGTCGAATGATGCGATACATTTTAATATTTAAGTAGAGGTAGGATCGGGTAGTCCTGACTTGGATGGATTAAATATTGTCAATTTTTTCGTTGTCACCTTCTTCCAGAAAAGGCCGATTCGCTAACACTAATTTGTACAACACTGCCTAATATTAAAGCGCTGTAGAAAGCATAGAATCTCTATAATTTCTATAATGTTTTTCTACAATACTGACTAGAAAACCAAAATTTCAAATACAACATTTGTTTACCACCATTTAACAAATATAACCTTAATTCTATTAACTTATTTTAAGTAGGTAAGTAAATAACTATTGACATTGAGTTAAAGGTTTCTCAGTGATTAAGCGAGCCCTACATTAGGTTTAAGACCATAAGCGCTCCCGTGGGACGGATGCCACGTTAAATAGTAGGCCCGGCTGTTTTTTAATGTTGTCTTAAAGTCATATAAAGCCCTAAGTCGTGGGTATCAATCATAAACATCAAGGCGGTATAAATGCACTGACACCAGGGATGTCTTTACTCATAATATTGGAATGAAAGTGGGTTCAGGCATAGAAAAAAACACCGTTTTAATTTGCACAACGTCGCTCAACTTTTATTTTTCACCACTCCTCTATTCCCGCCAAAATTTGACATTTCAAAAAAGGTAACTAACCTATTTACAAAAACAAAAGAGTTCTTACACCTACATGCAAAGAGGTTCTACGTCACAATATTCGAAGAAAAAGCAAACAATACAAGACACGGAACAAATAATACAAATCATTAAAACATCTCTTTTGTTGATCAAAGTTATTGTTAAAACAACAAGCTGTAACAAAACAACAGATAAAGCGGGAGTCCAAATCATAGCTCTGTTTTATTACAACGTACTGTAGTCCAAACTTCTTTCGGCCAAATCTTTAACGAGCATTACAAACAGTTCTACCAGACATGGCTTACAGGGTTACAGGATTATGCAATATTTGTACTTACTATGTAAAAAGTTCGTATTTAAAATTCAACTATTTTAATATTAATTGGAATTTTTTTCATATAACTGGTCTACATTTTACATTATTAAACAACTAAATAACATATAATAACTCAATCATACTTGTTATAAAAAACGTCAAAAACAATCGTACATGGGACATAATGTCTTATTTATACTAGTCTCTCTCTGTGAGTCGTATTTCCTCATGACTGAGGGTTGTGACTCCTCGGCAGAATTATTTCGTTAGGGGAGTTCTCTTGGGCATATCTTGAAAATACAAGTCATTGGTGTAGGGCCGGATTCGAACCAGTGTGCGCCTGGATGAAAAGCAGACACTGGAACCGCCGAACCACCCTCTTTATGCTAGTATCGTACCGTTTAAAACGTACAGAAAAAGTGTATGGTTTATGACACAATAAAAACAAATAACCATAGTGATCGAAATTAACAAAAATGGGTTAATATTGCTGTTTTGTTCATTTATTACAGCTACTTATGGTCCTGTTATTTTCTGTAAGCAAATACAACCCTGTAAACAAGCTATGCTTATTTACTACTTTCGGTATTAACACAAGTTTTTAGCAACGAAACTTTAGCTTTACTTTTCGTAAGCCCTAAATAATGGTTTTCTTTCAGACCATCTTCTGGCAGAGCTTCAGGTTTCCTGTAAAGGATTTTATTTTCCAATTAACTATGACGCGGAGTAAAATGAAACTTAGTTCTAAAAGTAAAGCCGAATCCAATGCTGTAAAAAAATCTGGTTGATTTATTAGTTTGTAACTATAAAAATGTTATAATTATTTGATTTACTGGTACAAACATAAATTATTCAAATATATTATTTTGTTCTTCTTCTTTTTATCGAATGAGAGTGGCCAACTCTGGTGTCGACAGTTTTCAAACCGCCCTAAGAGCCTCTGGCTTAACGACTGCCGAACAAGACTAACACATTATTTTGTTATAAGTGTATCATTAATGTATTACTGTTTATTGTTGCTATAATTACATGTAAACACTTTTATCTATTGTACGTTTCAGAAACTTGAAGTATCTTGTATCATTTTTGTACTGGTTTTCTTACTCATGAATAAAATATCCACTACTATTTATACTTTTATAGGGTACTGTTTACTGGTTTTTTTGTTGTTTTGTCGTAGTAATAGTAAAGTAGTAAAGAGTAGATAGATAAATAAACACTAGCATAAATACCAAGATAGATGAATTCACACTATGGAACACATAAACCTTAAAATAAGCTAGTAACATTAATATATAGTAGTAAATAGTTGTTTTTGTATCTGTAAATAAATAAATATGTAAACGATAACAACTGTAAATTTTCCAGTTAATTAACTAATGATAAATTTTTAAAGCAGTCACTAGTGAGACGTTAACCTATGTATAACACATAGATATATAATATTTATTTCATTTATAATTTATATTGATTGCTTTCAACAATTTCATTATTTAATCTAAAAAATATCTCCAAATTCCCACTAATCTTTTCCCCAGTAACTAGTGCGACGCAGCCAGCGTCACTGAATGTAGATCTAATGAAAATTGAATCTGGCATTCAATCAAACCCTCTCAGAAACATCTGTGTACCGTCACGCATATGCATAGCATGCATAAAATGAGGTGTTCCTGTTGGAACCTATGTAGGTATATGGCCAATAAACAGTGTGTGGTTTTATTAATTACACTAGTGGACGCCCGCGGCTTTGCGCGCATTATTTCAGGATAAAAAGTAGCTTATGATACTCTTAAGACCTCATACTACCTACATACCAAAAATATGATGAGAGTTTAGCTGTTTTTATGTGATGAGCGTTTAAATAACAGACAAACAGAACACACACACGTGAGAGACACAGATAAACCAAGAATGAGAGAAACAGACAAAATTTCTAGAAATTGTTGGAACGTGTTCTGCCATCAATTTGAAGTATCTCCAAACATTTTTTTAATATCTTCAATGGAAGCCTGAACTTACATATTTTTTTTTAGAAAGAATCTGATGGTGTATTCTCAAAATTGATATCAGAACACGTTCCTACAGTTCTATTTTTTTGTCCGTTTGTATGTTTATTTCGTGTGTTAGTTTTTTTTTTGTATTTGTCGTTTATTCATATCTTATGTTAGAAAGTAAAGTTAAATTATGACTAAAATATATAGAGATTCCAGCTTTCGTAAATATTTCTATGCTGGTTTGATGATGTTTGCTCCTCCTTTAAGCTTCATTTTTGTTAATTTTTAGTAAGAAGGTTACTTTTGCTATTGTTCCCCGAAATAACGCGGGATTTATCACAAGTATATTTGGCGTTTTAAGCAAGTATTTATTATTATGAAGAGGTCAAACGGGAATAGTTCAGTAATATGCGTAGGCAGTTTGCAGGTACACTAATCTACATAAATATGTACACATGTATAATAGAGTATGAGCCCCAAGAGATGGTTCGTCGGATATAGTGTGACCAGTGTACCAGGTTACAAGAATTTGGGTCGAGTTTTTCATTTAAGCTAGTGATATTTTTGTTGCAGTATTCTGTTTTTTTCATTATAAATCGGATCAATAAGTGAACTGTACAATTAAAGCTTTAATAATTATCCATATTTGTAAGTTTTTTACAGTAGATTTAGTATGAAATATTATTACTCAAATTCACATTTAATGGTGATCTTTACTATTGAATCAAACATAATTAATAAAACCTAATTAAACTAAACTTTAAAATAATTCCATAACAAAAAAAATCTATAAAAATTAATAATAAAATATATATATACCTATATATATATACCTATATATATACCTATGTATGTTTGAAAATGTTAAAAGCAAACAAAGTTATTCTAAGTTAGTCCAGATCGCGGTCTCACTGTACCGTACCTATGTGGGTTCCCGCGAATGGTTTTCCGATGGCATTATCTCCCTGATAAGTGCCTTCATCCATTATCAAGCCCATTGTATTCTGTAATTGGCCAACTTTTATTAGGTACATCATTTTACAATAACGCCGATTATTTTTGGCTTATATTCAGATTTGCGAATTTTGTTGGTAATTTTGATTGGTGCCTCGAAAATGTGTTTGTGCTTACTGAACTAGTAGTATATAAGTGAACTACTTAGTAACAAAATAAATCTTAGTTACCAAGTTTAGCTTGGTTGGATTTCTTTATGACACTTACTAAAATTTTAGCTGATGGATGACAGTAAGGAGCGATAATATAAAAACCTCAAAGTTCAAAAGCTCCATTTCATGATAAAAAACAAAATGTATCACGCTGAGAACAAAAATTAAAATCCGCTCTAAGATTTATTGCAATTGACATTCACTTGACCGTGGTTAAAGGAGAACTATGCACATAAAATGCAGCACATTTCTTTCCCACCACAAAAACTTACTCCCCAAAATCATTGCTATAAAATAGTGACGTAACAAACATCATAATCCGGATTACACTATCGTGTTCGGGATTCCCCAGCTCCCGTATCGGGCTCGGTTAGCTTTGTGTTGCAAAAACAATACATCTCATCAACTTGGTGCAAACAGCTACCGTGTTACATCATTCGATTGCAGCTAGGGATGGGGTGATATCCGGGTGGAAAGATGCCGGATAGCCGGTTGTTGTAACAGTTAAAAACATGAACGTTTATTGTGTTTATACGGAAACAGAAACGGTATTACAACATTCATGTGAAAGTTTCGATGTTATCAAATCCAAATAAGAAAGTGCCAGTTAGTGAAAGAAAATATTATGATAACTTGTATAATTTGATTCGTCTAATTTGCATCAAAAACATGAAAATAAAATTGTTACATACTGAGCCGGAAACAGCATAAAATATACACGACACATCATCTCTAGCCGTGTTGCATATAATATGAGTTACTATAATATTTGCTTTAAAATAGTCGGAAATGAAATACCTACTTGCTATTAGTAGTCGTAACGCATTCTAATCAAAGAACTGTCACATTCAAATAAGGTGGACAGAGCTCAAAAAATGCCGGATAACGACTCATCTGTAGTTGTGAAACTATAGATAACAATAAATTTGAAATTAGGGTTTAGTAATCTTCAAAATAGGACACTTGCGAAAAGGGGCTGAAAGAGAACCAAATATGCATATAACACCTCATTCGTAGCTGTAACACAATCGAATCGAGGTGAGTAATAATCGAAATAGGATTGTTACTTACAAAATAAGCTGGAAAGAGAACTAAATGTGGCCGGATAATACTTCATTTCTAACTAGTCACTTAATTATCCAAACGTAATGTTTACTTTGAAATAAGTCGGAAAGTTTACTTCATATTCAAATGATTGACAATTCTTTTGATGACTTCTAAACTCATCTTGAGTTTAGAAGTCATCAAAAGAATTGTCACTTACAAATAAGCCGAAAAATATGCCGGATACCACCTCATCCCTAGTCGTAACGCAATCGAATCGAGGTGAGTAATCATCGAAATAGGATTGTCGCTTTCCAATTAGCGCGGCGTCGAGCGAACCTCTCGCGGTGACAGCCCTCCATCGAATGGATTCGAAAGAAATGCTTTACAAAATACGCCGGCTGCTTGCATTAATGTGTACCTACCTACTCATAGTTGGTGTGGATGGAGCTGTTTTAATTAAGGCCATCTGTATTTTTTTCAAGTAGAAAATGTGTTTTGTAGGTACTAAGAAGAAAGAAAATATTTTATACTTACCTACTTTAATAATTCTACATGGATTCAACCAAATTCAAAGGCAATACTAGTACTGTCAATAGTGCAATACTAGTACTGTCAATAGTGCAATACTAGTACTGTCAATAGTGCAATACTAGTACTGTCAATAGTGCAATACTAGTACTGTCAATAGTGCAACACTAGTACTGTCAATAGTGCAACTCTAGTACTGTCAATAGTGCAACACTAGTACTGTCAATAGTGCAACACTAGTACTGTCAATAGTGCAACACTAGTACTGTCCATTTGATCATCTATCGTTACTTAACTAAATGAACATGTATTTTTTTTAAATACAAGTCTTCACTAACAAAACGTAAAATATTTATATAAACAAACGCATTAATATTTTTGCACAAAAAATAACAGATGTAAAAGTAATATTTATTTGATTACAGTGCACAAAAAATTAACACATTTGACCGCGTTATCCACACAAAATCAAAACTAATCCGAATTGCAGTAACCACAGCAAATTAACACCGCATTGTACAAAGTGGTTGGTTCAAAACCAGTTTTGAATGTGTATTTGGCTTATATATGAACTCATTCTGTTATGTATACCGTTATAAATAAATAAATAAATAAGTAACTTAATAAAATGCTATCTGCTAATTATTCAAATAGCGCTGCTATTTATAACGAAAAAAGCAACCGCAATAAGCAGACCACAATTGAAAGCGCTAATGGGAATTTATTACTAACTGCTAATGCTATACTGAATCTGTATTGGGAACTAGCAATCCGATAACGAGTTATCTTTAAGCTGCTTTGTCATAACATCCCTACCCTTATAAAGGGTTATTAGAAATATAAAATAATAATAAATAAAAATACCTACACCGAAGTTCTACGAGAAAATAGTTATTTTTTTGTGCAAGGTTCAATGTGCAAACACATTAATAATTAGATCTATTCAACAGTATATCTGTAAATGCACGAATCAGAGACGCCAAAATGATCTTGTACAAAATTAATCAAATTATGGTCCATGCCGCGGAGAGTATTGAATAACTAATACAATGAATGATTAGTTGATAAGAAATCAATAATTAATTCCAGTTACCTACTTATATGTCAGTAACTCTGTGTAATCAATAACGGTTCATTGGTGACCACCCTCGACCTGTGATGTTGGGGTATTAACAGACGATTAATTCTATTATACACATCCCTAGTTCCTTAATATCTTTGTAGTGTTTTATTTGCATTGATTTGTTTTCAATAAAGATGTTTAAATATTTTGTTATTTATAATTGAGTTGAAGTTCTAATTTAGTAATATTATTATGGTGAATCTTCGAACAAAAAGATACATGCTGTAATTTTCAGTCAAAACAAAAATGTCTACGAACTGTGTATGTTAGGTTAAATATACTTACTAATAAGAATAAAGTTTCTTAAAAAAATGTTTATTTAACTTAAACTTACTGAGAAATGAGCGAAAATAATCACGACCGGCAGATTCGAAGTATTCGGACATAGTTCAGGTGCACTTGTCAAAATAACTTAATGACTTTATTCCACTGACTACTGACCCAGAAGGAGGCTGTAAAATTTTTCGCATATTATTAGTATTATAGGTTTTGAAAAAATAAATACACACAGATATATATATAGATACATCTATAAAAATTATCATGATTGATCAAATTAAAAAGAAAACAGTTAAATGCAACCGTTTTTCAAAGAACAGATGCCAAAACGCCTAGATTTTCTATACATCACTTATGTAGTTAGATATCTATTACCACTCTCCCTTTGATATGTTTGCTGTCAATAAAGCACCACATAGACTTTATGTAATTACGTAAGTATATGAACGGTTGCATTGACTGAGCGATATAATGCCTGTTTTACTATTTAAAGGCAGACGAGCTTGACCCATTGTCCTATCATCGTGCCACAATATTGACTTGGTACGGCTAGAAAGATAATAGATATTTCTAGAAGTGTTCCATTGATATGTAAATGATGTTTCTTATTATAAAATAGACTAATGATCTGTGTAACTAAATTTTAACTTTAATCTATTTTACTGTTAATGCTATTGTTGTGTCTGTACTTTTTTTTATAATATTTCATATACATTTTTATACATCTTATACATTCAGATATATCTATTGACAATTCGGTACCCTCTAACGAAGATCTGGGCCCGTAACAAAATTGTACACCGCTCTCCCTGCTCTATAGGTAAAAACGTCATTGGTAAAAGTAATAAATACAATATTGTCTTTACTTACCTATACTTATGACACATCTTTAAAAACCACAATATCCTTCACTTTGAGTGTTATTTCCTCATGACTTAGGATTGTGATTAATCCGTAGAATCAATTCTTTAGGGAGTTCTCTTGGGCACACATATTGTGGTAAGTGCCCAGGTCCTTCCACGAAAAACTACGAAACAAACGAATCTAAATTAGTCTAAACAATTCACAAACTTCAGTAATCAGTCATCTCTACATATCGACGATCGCCTGCCGATTTCAACTGGTACACCTTATATCTTAATACAGACTATATGTTTGAGAAATCATTAAAAAAAAAAGATACGAAATCTCATTTAAGTTCGGTAAGTAAATCTAAATTCACAAACTTCATCAGTAATCAGTCATCTCTTCATGGCCCCGTCAGTCACATTGGTGCCATTTGGGCAACAAAGGTGGGTCGGTGCTGAATGTGCTGGCCCGGGGCGCCGATCGCTTGCTAATTTCAACTGGTAATAACCGCTTTCGTCCGGACATCGCCGCCAGAATCTTTGTGGGAACCGCACGCTGTGGACATCGGACACGCAGGGTTGGAGCTTGTTATTAGTATCTACCTAACTAAAATAGAGATTCGGAATCGATGCTTTATTATTTGTTTCGTTCTTATTTCCAGGTACATATGCGAGTTAGCGTTCATTAAGATTCAGTCAGTATAAAACCGGTTTTTTTTAATGAAACAAATGTCGAACAACAAATTTTATACTGATTATTTAATTATGTTTAATGTCGTTTCCTCTCACGTTAAATTAAAGGTTGACTTCGACTACATTTGTAGAAAGTATTTATACCATTTAGTAATCAACACCTTCATGAATGGCTGATCATGATTTGATCTTTGAGGCCGTATATTCACCTACTCATTGCAAATTTGATGTCAAGATATTCGTTATCAATTAACAATAAAGCAGCTAGCAACCCTACAAGCTTATGAATAGAAGGATGTTTGTTATTGTAGTGCGAGGCTGAAATCAATGACGCTGCGTCGACGTTGACGAGAAATTGCTAGTTAAAGTTCAATTTGGAGCTTTGGAACGGGATAAGTACGCATCTAATGCCGCAGAGCAATTGCGTGAATTTACTCAGGTTATTGTGAGTTTTATTGTCATTAAATTAAGGTCACTTTTACGTTTTGTTTGATGTCTTATTGTGGGGATGTTTACGCACCTCCGTCGTATTAAATTTATGTCAAAGTTTGAGGACAGTCAAAACTTGAAAGCGTTTTTGTATTGATCTGAAATGTCTCAAAAATTGTCTTTCTTTGCGTTAGAGTATTTGTAAGTTAGTAAATAGTGTATTTGTTGGTATGTTGCAGAATAAAGTGTAAAATTTACTAACATATCCTTCTAGGATAGGGCAAAGCGGTCTAGATCTATTCTAGCAAAGGAAGCATTTGTATTTAGTTTAAGTGTTTGATTTTTGTAAAATAATATAATATATGCCTACTATACACTTTACCGTTAATTACACACTATGACGATCAAAGAAAAAATCAGACAAAACACTAGCAACATCGTCCGCTAATAATCGACACATAAAACATAGAACCCCTCATTTTTTCCCCGTGCTAAAATGATTTTTCCCGTCGGCGGCGCTCCCCTTTTCGTCCGGGTTGCCATGGCGACCCACTACCCTTGTAACCTATATCCAAGGGTCACGAAGGCTGCGTTTATTGAGAACCTCCTGCTAATTTAATTTAAAACAAAACTCGATCGTAAAGTTTGCGAAACGCAGGAACAACTGGTGCAGTTGGTTTTATTTGTGTTTTACAATATTGTGTAGGTTTTATTTCAATTGTGGCTATTAGTATCATAACGATATGATTTCTTACATTTTTCAAATGCAGAAAATTAATACGCTCGTATTCACTTGGGAAATCACAATCTATGTAACTTCGCGATGAGTCATCAGTTGACATACACAGAAAGACGCGGTTGGATATTTATTTACAATTTCATCAAATATTGTCAAAAATAATTACTCATTCTTAATTTTCGTAAAGATTTTTTTATTATAAATAGTACTTTAGCCAATATAAATTATGTTACATTTAATTAGTATAACAAGTAAGTTTGTTACATTTACCTACAATATAATAGAAAAGAAACAATAAACACGAATAGGTATCAAGTATAAGAAAATCACGGCACTTATTTGATCCTCTAGTCAGCCTTGTGTCTCGCTTCTCGCTGTCTCATATTTCTGAGACGTTTATAGCATTACAGTCAACAACACAGGCTGTAAACTTTCTCTTAACTGAAAATAGAGGAAAAAATGTAACGTAATTTTAATGAGGCGGAAATTTCAGAGCTTAAATGATTTGTTTTTATGCAGTTATTTTATCATAAGACAAGGAAGTGTTTTTTTAACGGTAAAAAAGAAGAAATGGAAATGTATAATTTTATCAAAGAAAATGATATCGTACACGAAGCATTTTTCTTCTTGTCAGTTATTCCATCCAACAGTGATTACTACATCTTATTTTTTTGTGTTATTAAGTAACCAATAGACTAAAGTTCTGTTTTTACAGAAGTAAAGAATAACAATTTGAAAATAGTACACACAAGTGAACCCAAATCAAATCACCCTATACCTACAGCAAAACAAGGGGGGAAAACTAAACGTATACTAACTACTTCAAAATAATAAAAAGGGGGCCCCCTTTTTATTAGAAAATATTGAGAAAAGACTAAAGATAGTCTAAGTCTTATTTTTCTGTAATATTATTGTTAATAGTAATAGATATACATAACTAATTCGACATATATATCATCTAAAATATGAAAATAGAATTCAATACATACCCATTTTCTAACGCTTTCTATTTAAAACTCTACCATGGCAACAGTCCCATCTATACTCGAGTAGACAATGGTTAGTTCACGCTTCGTCGGGTTTCTTTATGAAAATTATGAGCTTACGACGTAACTAGAGCTTTCATTTCCAAGGTGAAACATAAACATATCAGGGCATAGACAACTTTACCAAAGACAAGTACGTTACTGATTAGTAGATATCTTTACCTGTTTATAAATAAATATGATTTTTTATGTATTTTACGAAAAAAGAAACACTGTCTAGTCCTATCATATTTCATTCTTCTTCTTCTTATCGAATGAGAGTGGCCAACTCTGGTGTCAATATTTTCACTAACTATATTTTCAGCACTTGGATTACAAGATACTTCACCATTTACCAAAGTCTAGGACTTTAAATGCGTTTAAAGTTGATGAACTTTTTGCATGAAAATAATTTCAATGCAATGTTTTATTATCAATAAAAAAAAACTATTTGATGTAGTTCCCTAACCACGACCTAGATCATATATTAACATCAGGCGAGTTGAAGTCAAGAGTATTCACGCTTGACTACAACTAGTAACTAGTTAAAAAAAAGTTGTTAAGTTTTTCATTACATACCAGTTACTCTGTATTTAACATATGTGTGTCGGAATTAATACACCATAAGTATGTGTTTATATGAAGTGACTTTGCTAGAGTTATCTCAACGGAGACACGAGTGGGCGTATTGATTTTTCCTTGGAGAGATAGTAACTTACCTAAATAGGGCTTAATGGCTATACTACATGCTGTAATTTCTCTTTGATGGGTTGCAGAATAAAGTCAATTTTTTGGTTAAAAACTTTAAAACATTCGCAGTTGAGCTAATTGAGTTTCTAAACGTTATTATTTAAAAAAAAAGTAAATTTATAATGCTAATATTTATTAATAAATCATATTATATACAATTTTCAAATATATTCATTAAAATAATAAGAAACAATATTTACACATATTAACACTAATAGAACTAAAAAAGAGTATTTACATCTAAACTAAATTTAAACAATCTACATGTGGTATGGAGCCAAGAACGCTGGCTGCATTCCCACGCTGGATTGCTATAGAAATCCTTTGCGCAAGGAACCAGCCAGCGTTCTTGTCTCTAGTGATGTCAATCAACATTTTATTTAATTTTTTTATAAAAGACTTCGTGCTTTTACCCCACGGACCAAAAGTTTCGAAGCCAAGCGGTACGAAAATATAATCAGTCGATAATGATGTATATTTTCGCCGCTTGGCTTCTTCTGCTGCGTCCGCCGCGGCTCCTGCCGCTTGTACTGTTCCACTGAGGCGAGAAAGAGCTAGTGTATCGACGCAAGTTGCGTCCCATACAAGAGCTTTTCCCCGCTCCCAGGGAATCAGTGTGAGGCCATCGGGGCGCTTACCATCGTCACGGACCATGCCAATCGGTTCAAGAACTGATGGTACGTTGACAGTGGCAAGTGTAATGCTAATTAATATTTAACGTACTCGTTGGTACATTGTTCTTCTTCTTCTTCTTTCTTAGCCTTTAAGGAGTCCATTTCTGAACATAGGCCTCTCCTATTTTTCTCCATAACTCGCGATCTGCTGCTCTAGCCATCCAGTTGTGACCCGCGTGCTTCCGGATGTCATCAACCCATCGTAACGGTGGGCGGCCTCGTGGTCTCCTGTCTGCCCATGGTCTCCACACTACTAGTCTTCGTGTCCATCGGTGACAGTCCATTCGAGCAATATGGCCAGCCCATCTCCACTTTCTTCCCGTAATGACTTCTACTACGTCTTTTAGTCCCGTTTTTCGCCGTATCCACTCGTTTCTCCTTCTATCGCGCAAGGTGATTCCGAGCATAGCTCTTTCCATGGCACGTTGCGCGACTCTAAGTTTCTCAGCTGATCGTTCTGTGAGAGTCATAGTTTCAGCACCGTACGTGAAGACCGGCGTGATACATTCTTCGAATACCTTGGCCTTCAGTTTAATAGACAGCTTCTTGTTGCGAAGTATTTGGTTGTGGTATATTGTTATCTTTAACAAATTCTAAAACATACGAAACGATATTACTTGTACTTACAAATAAATATTATGAAAAAAAATGCCAATAAAATCGACTTTCTAAAATACATACTTGTCTTAAAAAATCTCAGCGTTTCCACCACTGAAAAGGCAAAAAGTAGATAAGTCTAATACCACAGCTCTACAATGGCTTTCCCAGTGCAAAACCAATGACTGTAGTTCGGAAACCAACCACCAACACAGTAGAAAACGATCGTTTTTCATACTACGCAAAACCAAACTCCCATCGAAAAGTGTGGAAAGTTCGCAGTAAAAGTATTGAAAGTACAGTAAACTTGTCATCAAGAAAGTGCCGCAAACTTGCTAAGTTACAGGTTTGTGTTTGCAAAAGTAATAATACTCGGGGCTGTATTATTGTTAACTCTGACGCTTTGTTGAGATCTTGAAGGTTTTGTTTCGACGTCTACTTTTTTAAAAGTGTTCGTGTTTTCCAATTTCAATTGGCTGCAAGTGTAAACATTTCAAAATAATATTTTTTACAAAGTTACATAATATGTAGTGTATATCACAAACACAACTCAATTGGTATTACCTAATGAATAAACAATTCATTTAAAGTGTATATTATATTAGATTTCCAAAAATACCTGCCTGTATTATATTATATGAATGTATATTTTTGTTGTTTTTACTGTAAAGTCTATAATTTATCTGAAAACTGCCAGTTGAACTTAGTAACAGACGCCACATAATTATTTATTAATCTAGAAACTAAAATCAAGATTCAATCTTTTTAGGCTTACAGCATAGTTACAATAATGTCACCTTCATTCTGTTAGCTCTATCGAAAACCATCAAGGACTGCCACAGAATAAGTAATAGTAGCTGTAGACTATCTATAAGACACTGGACTCCATCGTCCGTTACCTTGATTTACCCTCGTTTACAATTTAACAAGTCATCCGATCCCTGGAAGCACCCAAAACGGAATGACACTTTTTGATCACCCATTCAAGGACTGACCGCACCGACAGTTGGTTAACATTGCTAATCGCCTGAGATTGCCTTCGCTAGCTGCTACGGGCACCTCTACTACTTTTATAGATAAGTATATGAGTACCAAAGGTACCTTATACCATAGGTAGGTAGGTATGTGTTTCTAGTTTTATACGTACAAATTGGCCAAAAATTGAGAAGAATGGCGCATACTCCACAGACAAGAGCATAGCTCTTCAATTTTGAATGAATGAATGTACCTACACCATAGGTACCTATGTACATACAAATGTGTTTCTAGTTTTATATGTACCTATACCATAGGTAGGTATGTGTTTCTAGTTTGGACAGAGAGGTGGAAATTGAAATGACAACGCAGGGCCGGCCGGTGTGGCGACAAACGGATTTCAAAATGACGTTACAATCAGAACGGGATGAGCTTGTAATAAGCCATGAGTTCTCAGAATGTTGCTCAAAGCTACGTTATTACTCGCAGCTGTAAGCTTGGCAAGTTCATTAAGAGTGTTATTTTGTTTACACTGCTATATCTAAGAAAACTGCTCTAAAAATATATATTTAGAACGTATCAATTATATAGGTATATTGACAATACAAAATGTGTTGTTTTAACATTTTGTAAGTCGAGTTTACTAAAAATGAAATAAAAATAGCGCAGATAATACTTAAATGAAAAATTTGCAGTAAAAGTTTCAATTTTTAATTATCTACTTCTGAAGATCATCAAAATGTTTTTAAGCAAAAGTTTCTCTGACTTCCGGTAAAACAAAATAAAATTGATCATTGATTTTTCTTCATCAGACATTATTATTAGTAATTACTAATTATAGGACATCCAACCACGCAGGTAAACTAAGACACAGGCCTGCTCATTCAACTTTTGAACGCTATAAAGCTTCTCATTTGCTGAAAGCAGCATCAGGTCTGTGAGAGAGCAAGCACGTGGAGTGTCGGGCCGGCGGCGGCGGCGCGGCGCGCGGCGGGCGGTCACCTAGCGACCGGAGGCGGGCCCGCCCCGCGCTTTAACTATCATACACAAATAACATTCACCTGAACAACAAACTTATTCCTTCAGTCGACTTCTCGCTCCACAGACTAACGCTCCCTTGCAAAAACCCCATAACTTACCGACACTACTTGTACTTTTCTCGGCACGGAAAAATCCCGCCCGCCCCGATTAAGCGATCGCAGAGGAGTTTTAAAACTGTTTAATCAGGTGTGTAATTGGGAATCGCAGTGGGAGTTGTAAGTTTGGGAGCTCGGAACAATTAGGGCGGGAAGCGGGCGGCGGCTGGGCGGCGCTGCAGTCTCGCGCCTGCACCCCGCCCGCTGCATGCAGTCCGCGACGCCGAGCCACCGGCACAGCCCGCTCGCAGCGAGCTCCCGACACGAGACATTACGCGCGCTGTAAGCCGCTACCAGGCGCCCAGCACCGCTGAAGAGGTGAGCCCTTACACTTCTATCCTCCGCCCTCTCGCACGCGCGCCGTTACGTTACTTCCGTCCCTCTCGAAAACGAGCTCGAAGTTATAAACGGGTTTCCCTTTTATCGCCGGAATGTGGGAAACCGGGTTTTGGTGTCCCGACTCTCTCTTTCAACTTGTAAGTGCTTCATGATTATTATTGTAAGGTGACGCCGTCACGCGTAAAGCTCCAATGGAAGCTTTATACTCGAGCTCAACTTCTTTTCAATGTTTTGTTCGCGGATGATTTTCATTCATTTACCGCGAGCTTCGGTCATAAAAGTTTGTAAAGATACAAATTATTTTTACACACTGAAAATGTTTTTTTATGAATAATAATTACTAACATGATAAATAATGCGTTTTGCGAAAAAATATGTTTAAATCAACTAACGCGGCTGGACTTTAAAATACTGCCTGTTTAACTATTTTAACGTAAACAACTTACATTATTGATAATTAAAAACAAACAAGTGTTTGTAATATCTACGAATACAAATTAAAACGAAAAATAAAATGTATTTAGATAAATATAAAAATATACTACAAATTATAGCATAAAATCACAACAAGTTACGTAAGGGTTGTGCGGACGTTTTCACAAACTTTAACCAATAAACAACGCATTAGTGCGTTGCATTTATTCTGCGCTTACAAAAACTTTCTTACAAAAAAGTGAATATTTAAATTGTTATTTTGCTTAAAGATTTTATAAAATTTGATAAATTTGTGTTCCTCAAAAACTGGCTAATAACAGAGCAATTTATTTACATAACGACCCGTTGCAAATTACATTAGTTATATAGCGTGAGCTATGGGCCACAATTTCTATAAATTGCAAGTTGCACCGCCCTACGGGCATAAATAGCCGCGGGCTCCCACTGCAACCAGGAAATATTTTCACAAGACTTTTATCTTGCCTTATGTAATCATGTAATGCATAGCGCGTCACATAAAACTTATAAATTTGCTTATAAAATGATTTGTTGTGTTGTTAGATTGGGCGAGAAATGAGAATTTGGTGCTAATTTAACGATAATTATTCTCTCAAGCTTTCCTCCGTTATAAGAAAGAATGTAAAACGGAAATTGAAAAATTACGAACGCAACTAGCAGCCGGCTCCATCATGTAGTTTTTTCATCTTTTTAACACGAACGATCGTCGGAAATGAAAATAAATTAGAACACAATTGCATTTGCAATCATTTAGTCTTGAAAATTGTGCAACGAAATTGCTGGACGTCTCTGTATCAGTCAATGCCAAAAGGTACCAGGCGAGCAGAAGTCGCGAGAAGGGTCTGTAACAATCTCGGCGCTGGGCGCTGGGGGGTTCCTACCCCGGCGGGGGGCGGGGGTTAGGGGGCTGACCGCGAATACGAATTCCCAATGAAAATCAGTTTTTCTCGCACCCGTCCATAGTTTAAAATTAAACGTCATTCTGGCTGCGGTTAACACTTAATTTGTGCAACGCATAATGTTATTACTTTGCAATTCAATTTATTATATCCCTGATGCGATTGTTGTGATAATAATCGGGGCTCTTAATGAAATTAATATCCGATAATATTCGAAAAACGAAAGACAGTTTTGGTTTGACGGATTTAATTCGTGTTCGATAATTTGAGTGTTGGAATGAATTAAAATGGACCGTTCAATTTCGGTGTATCGGATTGTAACGCAGTCTATTAGGTAATTAAAACGTTTGTTGATATTTTAAAGATATCAAATATTTGTATGGCTCAGTTTTCCTGGCTGATAATAAGACGATACCATAATATATCAGATCAAACTTTAGTACTTAGGTACTTGAGAAGGGTTTACCATGCGTCGGATAATTTGGCTCGAACTCAAAACAATTCCATAAGGCTATAATACCATTATCGAAATTTAGGGAAAACTTTACCCTCATATCTAAGAAATGATATTTGTACCATTTTGAAAATTACAGGTATTGTAATATGCTTCTAAGAGAATACAGCATAATTTAATCTATTGATATTTCCTATTGTTATTTTTATTACAGGAATGTATTGAAATTTTATGTTTTAAAAACATATAAAACGCTTTCACATTACTAAACTTATATCTAAAACTTTTGAAAGTTTATGAACATGGTAATCCATTTTTCTATGCGCTAGAATTTTTTATAAAATCAGTTTTGTTTTAAAACTAATTTAGGAATAAAACTATTATACGTAAAAGTCTAAAAGGTTAAGTTTATTAATAACACAAGTTCGTCAGACAGGCTTTTAAGGAGAGATTCATCTTAATACCTTTTTCTTGTAAACAATCTTATTCTTGGAACAATCGCGTCTTAAGAATATAAAAACAAAACCTACTTATTTTGGTCCTATAGGTACAAACGTATTGGATTTTCCCCCGCCTTGTTATTTCCACAGTTTCTATGCGCCATTTTTACCAACATTTTTTATTTATTTTGATAGATTTGCAACAATTATAAAACCGCTTTAATTTATTTTTTAAATTAATGTCATGCGTGAGTCTATATAAATAGATTTTCTTAGGAAAATTATCGTTATAAGCTTATATTTAACAAGTTTTACTAAGTATACCTAAACAGGATAGCACTAATTAGTGCAAAATGCTTACAGATGTATATTTATTTGTGCCTAATGTTTTTATCTTTTTGATTATAAAATGGATAAATTATTTTTCAAAATCATTACTGACATTAAACTGAGGAAATTTTATGCTTTTCTTTCTCATTTAACAAACCAACCACCCAAAAATTAAATATAATTTTTTACTTGGTTTAATTACGAAGGTCAAATTAAAACATAACCAAATTTTAGCCAGTATGCTGGGCACGCTGCCCTCTGGTAGTGGGCTGGAGCACTTAGATTATCTTTAGGCTTTTCTAAAGATTTTCCAAGTGCCCCTTTTTTGTAGTAGTTAGAAGTAGTATGTTTAGTTTTTCTTCCACAAATTTTTAATCCTGAAATAACGCGAGCAAAGCCGCGAGCGTCCACTAAATATCTATAAAACTATTTTTACCGAGCTATTTAATACATACATTTTATACATATCGTTTCATTTGATAGGTTTCTGTATGCATGAAATGAGTACAGAAAAGTGATGTTACAACCGCTTGTAAAGTAGCGTACATTTTCCGGCAGTTTTTCAACCATAACCGGCACTTTGGACGGTCCGATGTATCGAGATGAAACGAGGAAACGACGGGATATAGTGTGTGGCTATAGCTGTAGATATTGCTACTCTGTATGTATGTATAGGGCTCTTATTGTTGAATTGCAAAATAGTTCGTAAGTGTTTTTGAAATTCTTAGAAGTATATTTTTAAGGGAAATATTGTTTTATAATATAGAGGGCAATTTTATTAATAACTTACAGAACTATTTAAATGTAAAAAAACTTAATTTTATCACAAAAAATATATTTTTTAACAATATTTTAAAGGCGATCTAAGAAAGATATAAAGAAAGAAACTTTATTTTCTAAGAATATTTAGATGATACTTAACTACAATAATAACATAAAATCAATTAATGGAATGTACTCAAGTCAAATAGCAGATAAAGCTAGTTTCAACCACTTGCATTAAATTTGGCCAAAATTAAATGTTGTCCACTCAATTGCGACTTTGTTTTGAGATTTACATTAAATTTGATTTCCCCTCAATAATCCGGATATTGTAACCAAAAGATAACCAATACACAATGAGCGGTAAGCCTATCATTATTTTGTGATAATAGCCAAAAATACAAACATATTGGCTATTCACTGTGAATTAAAATCGGACCAAATCAAGACCCAGTTATTCCATTAACTTCAAATATCAAAATGGTTATTTTAGGGTCTTCAAATCCAGAGTAAATAGGTTTCTCCTAGGCAAACGTGCAACATCTTAGACTATAGTGGTGTTTAACATCAGACAGGCTGCATCCAAACGTACACCTAATCCCTGTAAAAAAAATAACGTAGCCCGTTATTTTTTTAATACGGAATAGGCTTGTACACCTTTGACCACATCCTGCCTAATTTAAAAACCACTGTAGTAATGCTAGTAGTAATCAAAATCACGCAGTTTGTATGAAAGTTTGGTTATAACAATGAATCCTTGCGGCCGTTTTAGCTTTGCGCTATTACAGAGTTTATCCGGATTTGCATATTAGATTGTTTCGTGAATTTTGTAAACGTTCCGTCGCGTCGCCGGCGGTCGAGTCTACCTGTAGGGCTGACAGATACTGATCTGTTTGAAGCTCGATGGGGAATGTGGCTCTGGTTAATTTATAGATGGACTTTCACACCAGACTTTAACCCTTAGCGGTTTTTGGTAAAGTATTATTAATTTAATGTGTCGGGTTTTTATTTCATTTCTCTTTCCAATGGACGGCTGCGGCGTTGTCTGTGTTGAGATAAAAAGTAGCATATTTCCATCAGCACTGCTTATTGCTGATATAGCAAAAAAAAATATCAGTTACTCTGTTGCGGCATGAAGTGGAAAGAAAAAGAATAACAAACACACATTAATTTTAAACATAATGGCCGACCTTTTATAGGATATGACATAGTATACTTACTTACACCTTTAATGGCATGTATCATGTTTTCTCAGTTTATAAACATATAACACATCATAAATTGAAATTTTACACATTTTTTTTTCATTTTAAAATATATATCTATTCTAATATATGATCTACTCATTGTAGTTTCTGTTTATTTATAATAGTAATATATATAAAGTACAAGCTTTATATATTATATTACTATTACTGATCACAAAGTTAAAATTCAAAATTATCTTTGTTATCCCTTTAAATAGTTTTAGTAGTAATGAGTATATATAAAATTATTTTAAAGCAGCATCACGCTTTGCTACATATCTTTATAATCTTACGTAATTCGTAAGATGTTACCGACAGCCCTACAGCCTACATTAGTAAAAGACTATTGAGCGTCGAACTGCGATTGTAGATCAAACTTTAAAGCCTGGCTATCGTCGGTAGGAATCGATCGAAGAGGCCCATCATTCACATTACATGACTAAGTCAGCCATACTTAACCATCTTTACCTACCACTTGACACACATAGCCTATTTTCACCTCTAGTTTGCGTAGTTACAAACATGAAAAGCAATTTTCCAACAGTTTTTCCTGGAGCACAAACCGGGGCTTTTCGATTCAATTAAAGTGTTTTGAATTGTGCTTTTTCGAGTAAGGAGTAAAAACTGGGGAATGTTTTACAGGGTAGCGATGAAACAGATCTGTTATCATAGATAGCTGTATATACTGTTATATGCATAACATCATCGTGTCTCTTAAAGGAATGACATAATAACATTGGCTGTCATCGAAATTTTGAATTATATGATTAAGGATAAAAGTAACTATAACAGCTTATTAAATGGCAGTAGATTTGTGTAAAAGCCGGTATTTGCCAAATTTATAAGATATACAAGAGTCGACTTCATAAATTGGGAACTAAGGCAAATCCCACCATTTTAATTTTCGTCATCCAAGTTGCTTGTATCACTTCAAATTAACTGGCTGTCATATACTTGACTGTATATAATAAAAAGAAAATTGTAGAAACATGTACCGTGACAATAATACAATACAATACAAAAACTTACATCTAAGTTCACTATTTATTTTATTAAGTTCAAAAAACTTACATTTAAGTTCACTATTTATTAGTAAGTACATACAAAATATGTTTGTAATTTCTTATAACAGTGTGTTGTCACCAGCTATACATCACCCGATAATGCGCATAACTAATACTTTTTTTTAGCTAATACAACCTTACCTCTATTGTTAGGACTCCTTTAATTTCAAAAACTTTTTAACTTGTAACTTTAACTTTGGTCTAAATTGACCCAGTGTAACCAAAAGATCTTTTGAAACTTGCTCCAATTAAATCGATCGTCCTGATGGTGGCCACTTTGCCAGCTACGGGGAATTCTCTTAGCGTTCTCAGAAACTTTATATGTAACTATCACGGCTCGTCGTAAACTTGTCAGGCTCTTGCATACAAAATACGTTATTAAACCGGCCGACTATCATGTTTAGCTTTACAGATATAACAGGTATACTGAATTTTATTTCGCTGCTAGGTGGTTTGAATCAAGATTGCACTGATATTGCTAATGATACACCAGTTTTTTAATTACAAAGGCAAGTAACAAGAAAAGTGGAGATATAAAAGTGTAAACGTATCAAATACTTTGTATGTAATTAAATAAAATAAATAAATAAATATTTCGGGACATTGCACACAGCGCCATCTAGCCCCACACTAAGCAAACGCTTGTGTCGTGGGTACTAGATAACGGATATAATACTTATATACTTTTCTTTTGTAAATACATACTTATTATACATACAAACAACCAGACTCAACACAAGAAATTATACATTTTTAAAATGCATAAATACTTGTGTCAGGCGGGAATCGAACCCGCAACCCCTAGATTAGAAGGCAGAGCCACTACCAACTAAGCTAACAGGCCAGTCAAATTAAACAAACATCTAATATAATTACCTTTTAAAAAAATTAACCGAAGCTGTAAATCAAAGCAATGATGGTTGTTATTGTAATAAAAATTGGTAAACAAGCTTTGAATTTTATATTGTATGTGGTTTATTTTTTATCAATCAGATGATTTTAAGTAATATACTACGAGTAATGTAAAACTTTATTTCCTTGCAACAGTCGATAAACAAAATAAAAGAAATTTGCAGTGTGTGTTACATTCTAAATGTTTAAACTTCAACTATTATTTTTCACATCTGCAAACTAGGCCTACATACATACATACTCGTAGATAAATGTATGTAAGTTAGTCTATTTGTGGTTTGCCACAACAATGATCTATATGCAAATTTAGTACATTCAGGAAAAAATGTTGGCATAGGCAATGTAGCAACACTGTAGCTTTTCCTTAATTAAGTTGTTTTACATGCCAGTACACTCGCAAGTAGAAATACGCAAATATATCTGCATTATGAGAAGGCAAAGTTGCCATTACGAGGTAAAAAGCTGTTTATGAAACGCGTAGTATTAACTAAATTCCTCTTTTAGCGCTATCGACGTATAAGTGTTTATAGCAAAGTGAGTTTTTATCTTGTAATTAGCCTGATGTAATGTACCTAAGTAATTAGTAGTAATAAAACCTAATAATAAGTAGTCTCTCACGCACATAGCCACTCCCACATTTATTAATTTAGATCCGAATAGATTAACGTGGAGAATTATTGATCAAATTCGCTTCAGGTAAACTTTCATCGTTACAATCTTCTTATATATATAGGTATATATATAAAACTCAAAGGTGACCGACTGATTGACTGACTGATATAGTGATCTATCAACGCACAGCCCAAACCAATGGACGGATCGGGCTGATATTTGGCATGCAGGTAGATGTTATGACGTAGGCATCCGCTAAGAAAGGATTTTTGGAAATGTCACTTTTAAAGGGGTGAAATAGGGGATGCAAGTTTTACTTTCTGATGCGAGCGAAGTCGCGAGCATCCACTAGTGTGATTATAAAAGTGGTATGCCAAAATTGACGCAGCTTCTGCATCAAAACTGAAATAAACTATTAAAAAATAGATACAATGGACAATGCACATAATAAAATTAAGCGCACCTGATTTATGCATTCATGAGTCATAATATCGTCATAAAATATGAAAATATTGGTTCAATTCCGGACCAACCATTGGAAAATTATTACATGCCGTTTTCATGCACTAATTTGACACACAATATACACGTGCAAATAAATAGCCGCTCTAAAATTCTGATTACACGTGCGGACACCAAAAACGAATGGAACAAAGAGCTCCGAAATATAATTAAAATACACAACTCAATGACCCCATAAAAATTTATGGGAAACAGGTAACACACACAATACAACTAATATTGTCGTATGGAGGTACAAATGAGGTGGCAATTGTAACCGTACTCCCGTCGTATCAATTTCGAATCATATGCTTTAAATTGTTCACGCAGTTCTATCAATAGATAGGGACATTGCATATTCCTATTTATTGCGTTATTAAACCGCATAATTGGACATAATCAATGTAGGTATAGCCGTAAAAAATAATTGAGGGCTTAATAATACTATAATAGTCTTATTAAATCATCAATTATTTTTTAAATGCTTCATCAATTAGAGGAATAATTTGAAATTATTATGACGATCAAGTCTAATTGATCGATTGAATGATTATTGAATTTACTCAGGTAAATTACTTTATTAATTTTTATGGCACTTTTACTCAGATATTTAGAAGTAGACCTATTTATATTACGATACAACTTTATTTACATTAATAAAATATGAAAACAAGGGAAGAAAAACTAAACATACTACTTCTAACTACTACAAAAAGGTGCACTTAGAAAATCTTTAAAAAAGCCTAAAGATAATCTTAGTGCTCCAGCCCACTACTATTACTATTTGAATTTAAATGCGTTCAAAAATCATTGTAAATTATAATAGTAATCTATTCTATACATACACCGCTGATTACAGATTGAATATAATACCAGTTACGTCTATAAATAAGGCTGTATATTTTAGTCGAGCGCCAAAGGCTCATTGTATAGAAAAGCCGTTTCAAGTGATCATGGTGTCAATGTTTGCTAAATACATTATGTTACAACGATATATCATAATAAGCAATATTCTTAGAGCAGTTTTAGTATAACAATGTAAGTTTGAATCTACGTCTCCTAAAAGTCGCATAACATTATTGAGTTCATAATACGTTTTGTGTATAGTAAAAATCATTTTTGGGTCAGAAAGAGTTCTTAGCGTTCCTTTTTCTTCAAAATTTTTAAAACAAACATATTAGAATTTACAACTTACTAAAGCAGTTTCAATAGAGTAGCCAATTAGTAACCATTGTCCATTTAAAGTTACAGCTAATAATGTCCAATGAGCAAACACCACAGCTACTGAACTGAGAGAAAGATTTTTCCAATACTAACGTCAAAGGCTCTTTCCCTACGCCGAGAGCAGTCTAGGGCTGGCACTGATATGAGATGTAAGACCTTTTTTTACAACAAGAACATCTATTAAAGTTTTCATATTATTGGGAAGAGTGAAACCGTTTTTTATATAAAGTTGGAGGACATATTTTTAAACGGCAAAGTGATATTAAAATAATATTATTTGGATAAGGTGCACTTACTCGTATTAGTGTCAAAATAATACTAACAAAGGCTTGTGTCTAAAGGTTTTTTCACCTCTGACAGCTCATTCTTTTGCATTATTCAAATAAATAAGTTTTTACTTTAAAATAAAAACACAATATAATTTTGCAGGACTTTATTTAGTAACCGTTTCGAATACAACTTCGTTTATTTAGTAAAAAATCTGTCACACCTTTCAGTTGAATGAAGATTTGTCCTAATTTCACTAAGTTTAAGAGTATGGCAGGTTTTCACTTAGATAGTGATTTATAAATTAGTAATATTTCTTTGGATCACTAACATATGAAATGATTTGGTTAATCATAAATTAATACATAACCAAAATAATAAACAAACCTACTAAACTTTCTGAGACGATAATTTTCTACAAGACTACGTCATACTGAACATAAGGTGAGAGCACAATAGAAAAGAATCCTTACAGCTGACACCTAGGTAGCACTGCTAGAATACGGCGTCACTAGGTGAGGGAGGTACCTACTATAAACTTTGTGCCTACAATAGAGAGAAAATGCTCTTCGAGAGAAATGTAGCCCGAGTGTAATCGGCTTTGCCTGCTTCACTCACGCGGTCACCTTTAGATGCTGTTTACGTCTCTAGAAGGTAGGAAAAAAACCTATTAACTGTAATGCAGTTAAAATTATTTGGGTTTTTTCAGTTTCATATCATCCATATCTACAGCTAGTTTTTTTAGACCCTTCATAACATCTCCTCTCTTTATTAAATTAATTAAAAATAATGATAAATTGCTATTTGTATGATATCACTGCATTTTTTACATAACTTTTAATATCATGACTCAAAATGAAGCCATTTTACATCCACAAATAGCTCAGTCAGGCAGATCGAAACAGTCCTTTATCACATCTCCAACATTATATAGTGGACCAAATTTGTAAAAGCTCTATCAAATAAAAATATCTACTCTCACATCCTAAACTCTCGAGTTAGCGTTACAGGGCGCCGGCGATAAATCCCCTTTTAACGGTATTTTAACTCTTCTCAGCCGGTAAATAAAATGCTTAGCAAAATTTCCAACTCAATTCCTTCCTAAAGTTGCCGGGTCCTATTGAATTTCATAAGCTTTGTGCGTTGTTTTCATAATATTTTATTTGGCGGGGCTTACAGGCGTTTACAGAGTAGGTCGGTCGGGTACTAGGCGCCCATGAGAGGGTGAGAGATGCAGGGGAGGAGGGGCGACCCTGGCTTACACGTGCCGTGCAGCTATATCTAGCTATAGGTAGGTAGTTACAGTGCACCGGTGAAGGCTGCACTCGTTTACACCACGCCGCGCATCTATATGCGTAGCTACTGGCTAGGAGTCACAAGCTTTGAGGCTTTACGTAATTTGTGGGTGAATTGGATTGAAGCTCGCTTTAAATCTCACTCCTTGCTTACCATATGAGCTTAGGTTACGTTTCAGTGCTTTTTAAGTGACAGTTCTGTAATGGGTATGCTACTAGAAGACTTTAAGTTTTAATTAGTAAAAGATATGACTATGAAAAGGTTAAACAGTTACATGCTGTAATTAATACTGCATTAAAATTAAGGTAACAATAGTGTACATTACATATGTTTATCACATCAGTTATAATCAAACTCAAATTTATTTAGGTACCTAATAACATGTTATAAAGAAGATATAAAAAAAATCTGGATTTCATCTTGGCTATGACTTTAAATAAGTATATATATATATATATATATATATATGATAGTCACTTATTATTTTAATGCATACGCAAATTCCTATTTTACGTAAAACATAAATACACCTCACGATCTGGTCTGGTGTTTTCAATTTGTTTTGTAACTTTCATGAAACTTTTATCCAATATTTCCGAAGCAAATTGATATAAACGTTTTGTGAAACGAAGAGAGCAAACTTCAGTTTATGAAGTTACAATTTAAACTTTGTTTGACGAGTGCTTGGTTTCAATACCTGCGCTTCGTAAAGGTTAAAACGATGTTAAAATTATTTGTGCTTTTAGTATACTAAATAGAAAAAAAATGTAAATCTTCGATCGGTATTTAGATTTGTGCTAAAAGTGCAGCTTTATTAGATGTCATCTTCAATTAAAACTTAGAAAATCTTTAGAGAAACCAAAATATAGTCTAAGTGCTGCAGCCCACTGCCAGAGGGCAGCGTGCCCTAGCATACTGGCCGCATTACCACGCTGGACGGCAATTCGTTGGCATTCTTACAATCTAATTTCTCCATAAATAAGAAATACGTGGTAAGAATTTGTTGTGTCATTAATTTATGTAAAAATTATTATTTATTTACGCTGCCCTCTGGTAGTGGGCTGGAGCACTTAGATTATCTTTAGGCTTTTCTAAAGATTTTCTAAGTGCCCCTTTTTGTAGTAGTTAGAAGTAGTATGTTTAGTTTTCCTTCACTTGTTTTTATATTTTATTATTGTAAATAATATTTATGTAATATTATTAAAAAAACGTATAATACAACGGTAATTTTTCCTCACCACCAAGTTTATGATTCCGTGCTAAAGTAATTCAGTATTAAGTATTGAATGAAAAAGAACATAACACTACACTAACAAATGTACACATTGTAATTTTAAAAACATTCGTCTTTTAAATGACACTGTTACATGTATAAGTAACTATTGATACCACAGAACATAGATTTCTGTAATTTCCTAGTAAATTACAGCAGCAGTTGACCTAATTTATGTCTACATACTAAAATAACTCAGCATTCAGTATTTATTAATAAAAAAATCATATTACCACTAACAACTACATTATAAACTTAAAAGCACTAGTATTTTAAATGACACTATTACATGTATAAATAGCACTGTTACTTTAACTTTAATACTAGTCTTTTATATGACACTTACAGCTATAAGTAACAATTGATTTCACAGAATAAAGATTTGTGTAATTCCCTAGTAAATTACAGCAGCAGAAGACCGTTAGTTCCCACGCGAAGTATTGCCAGTAATAAAATAATAATGCGATGACAGACCAGCTGGTCACTCATTGTCGAGGACTACCCAGAGAATTAACTGTGACTCACCTATTTTTACTTAATGTTGCCTTTTTCAATTGCCTTGTTTTTTTTCTGGACTGATGTTGGTTCTTGCTATTGATAAACTTGAAAACGACGTTTATTCTTAATGAACTTAGAAAATCTTTAGAAAAGCCTAAAGATAGTCTAAGTGCTCCAGCCCACTGCCATAAATTCAATTAAATAAAACTCCATTACACATTAAATTCAAACTGCTTTGAACAAACATTCGTCGTTAAAGTATTAGTATCATCCATAATAATTACAAAAAAGGATAGCCAACCCACACTATCTTTGCATATGGATATACCAGCCCCTGTATACTAGATACATATGTATATACATATGTAGTTATATACTAGCAAAGGGTTGTAGCTGGTCACTGGTCAGTGGAGCGCATGTAAGCTCCCACGGTGTTACACCTCAACTGGCTACAGCCCTTCTGATGTTCCACACAACAGGAAAAATGCAAATAAAAATATGACCAGGTTTTCTAAGTGAGAACCCCCCTTGATCTTTAATCGTTTGGGTTTTGGTGAAAGATAAATTTTGTGGGTAATTTTCCTTGTGAATGAATAGGGCAGCGGTCGCCGTAGCCGAAATGGCTTAGATGATGACTACTTTTATTAGTTGTATTGTTGTGTTTAACGCGTTGAACTTCTTTTTTTCATTTGAATTTTGAATTACAGTAAATAATTCACTGTCTTTTTAATTTTATAATGTGCGTTTTGATTTTTTTCAATTTCAAAATATCTTTATTACGTGGTAACTTATAGTATATTTTATAATGTGCGTTTTGATTGTGATCTATCTATGTGGCTGTTTTCGTCGAAATAGGTGATTTAACACTCATTTCTCAAAATTTCTATGAGTACTCTACTGAGCAAACAGACTGGATTTTGATACCCAACAGTTTATTTTCCAATGCACATAAAATATTACTTTCATGATTAAAAAATATAGCATCACCGTTTAATTAGTATGAGTTGGTACTCTGTGAAATGTCCCAGAATAAGAGTAAATAGATTATTTACGCCTGATTTCAGAATAGTTATTTCAAGTTTGAAAATATTACAAGTACCTATCGGAAGCTTCGACAAGTTACTAAGAATGCGTTCAAGTTATTAGAGAGCTAAGTTGCGTGGACGGTGGCATACTTGCTAAGTTAAGTCGCTGCCTACTTCAAAGTTGCGAACTTCAAAACCTTCGTGAGAATGTAGAGGGCAACACTTCGCATACTGGTTACTTAGCGGTTACCTGGATTAACTTGGATATAGCTGGTTGAAACGATTTTGTTTAACGTTCTTTCTTTGGTAAAGGATAAATCTAGTTTCAAAATATGTTTTGTTTCATGCCAGAGGCCCGCAGGGCGGCTTGTTAAACTCTTGACACCAGAGTTGGCCACTCTCATTCGACAATATGTTTTTCTGGTTAAATTGGTTAATGATATAATTGACTAGCTCAAATTGTCTCATAAACTATTGAATAATACACCTTAAACTTATCTACAGAAATAGAAATTATGAATTATGCTCGCAGGTAAGTATAAGGTAAATATTTTAGTAATAATTTCAACAATTGCATGTTAATTTGGTACATATGGCTAATATATTGATAATTGTTGTTATGTAGAGCAACGGTAGCCCATTTTACTGTAATAATATCTTCTTATCGAATGAGAGTGGGCAACTCTGGTGTCCAGAGTTCATCAAGCCGCCCTAAGGGCCTCTGACATGGCTTAACGACTGCCGTACTAGACAAACAGCCAAAACCTACAATTTAACGTGTCATCTGAACCACGGAAACGCCCAAAATGGAATGCCACTTGTAATAATATAAAAACTAGCAACTTTAGTTTTCAAAGTAATATTATTGTTACGGGATAGGGGGCTGTTTTTAAGGAAAAACAGAATGCCTTAATTTATTGCCTTTAATTCGACGATGTTTTCACACACAAGTACGTAGAGTACCACGAAAAACACTAAGTACACACGTTCACTATACAGTACTTCACTTAGCACTTTCACACTCGTAATATCGCTTCGGTATCGCTTGACTGTTCGCTTCGATCGCTTGATTGAAACTGTCCTCTGGCCCGAGCTGCGCCCGTTTATATATCGGTAAGAAACTTCTCGAATGCTTTTGTATTACTTGGATCAAAACACAACCATAAAACCATTGTTATGCAAATTAGTTTCTTTTGTGTTACACTTAACAATGATGAATGTCGAACAATCTGGAACGCAATTAAAATGAGGTAAACAACTTGTTTACGTGTATGTGTACGCGCAGGTAGCTGCCGGTGGTAACGTGAACCTTCCAGAAAGGTCGCGGCGCAACATTATCTTTGATCCAGTACAAAAATAGCCCGAACACAATAGTGTCACTTATTCAATATTACCAAGCAGAATAAATAATAAACGCAATTTCAGTTTAAGATATTATTGAGATTGTTCCTGTAGTAAGAATCGAGATTATTCGAATGGATGAACTCGAAGCTCTCATTAAAAATCTAGGAAGCAACTCCGGGGAAAGGTATGGAGCAAAGACATTATAACTAATAAAGTCCCTACTATGTACAAAATAAATGTATCAAGAAATCCTCCTCTTTAGTGAGGGTTCCTCTTTACTGAAAGTCATGAAACTGCCTCAGAATCAATTCGTTGAGGGAGTTCTCTTGGCAAATACATACATTGTGGTGGGCGTCCAGGTCTTTTAGTAAAAATACTATAAATAAACATGAATGAAATTATTAAGAAATAATACATAGGATAATTAATATATTGTACATACGGTTAATAAAACGGTATGTTTAGAGTATATAAAAAGTTTCATGGGGGAATGCGAAGATTTTTTAGGAAATGTTTCTTTTTGAGCACCTTTAACTGTCGCAATTTTTGTGCCTCTAACTTATTCTTATATATTATTTAGGGTTTTGTCATGAGCCCTAAATAAAATAGTAGTTAATTAGGTGTCTCTGCATTCCATTGTCTATGATATAGAGGTATCAACTCTGCTAGATTCAATATTTACATTGTAAAACGATTTTAAAGCGTTTATTAAAACTTTAGAGAAATCAGCGAATCTATATTTAATATTCTCTTCATTTCTTTGAATTTAAAATTAGTCCGTATTGTTATATCAGTAATACTTTTCAGAATAAGCACGTATTTTTTACATCTTAAAGTCTTTACGTTGTAACATCTGATCTAACATTTTAACAGTTATTGTATAATATTATAATTCATAATTCACTCTTTGCAATTCATATGTAATATGAACTTTGAATTTAAATTTGGTGACACACTCAAACTTTAGTTTACCGAATCCATTGCGGATTTTGAACTGAATATCAAGCCAGTAAGTAGTTGCCTACGAGGCAATGTAATCTATTTTACATACATGTATGTAACTTGTTTAACATGCCAAGTTATTTGATTATATTATCTATGCAGCGTGCGCGTAGCACCGCTACGTCGTAGCAAGCGCTACGCGGTAGAGTGCTACAACGCGACAGCTAGGGACCTGAATTTTATTAGCTCTTATCAAGGAATGAATGCCGCGAAGAGGGGCATTTTACTGTTTTTGTTCCTTGTAAACTACACAGGATTATTTGCGACTTACGCTAAAGTTTGAATGGAGGCTGTATTTGACATTTGTGTTTAAATAAATATTGTATTACCTATGTTTTAAAATCGTAACCAAATATGAGATTATATTGTAATTAGAGGATAAAATAGACTATATTTTATTTACAATAATAAAATATAAAAACAAGTGAAGGAAAACTAAACATACTACTTCTAACTACTACAAAAAGGGGCACTTAGAAAATCTTTAGAAAAGCCTACAGATAATCTAAGTGCTCTAGCCCACTACCAGAGGGCCGCGTACCCAGCATGCTGGCCGCATTACCACGCTGGATGGCAATGCTGATACTTTGAGCCAGAAAAAGGCCAGCATTTTGGTCACGCGTCGCGTCAACCAAGCGCTCCGAGAGGTTTTGGAATATAGTATGGGCTCCCGGACCCCACGGCCCCAAAGTATAAAATAGATATGTAAGTCACCATCATTTGCATGCCGTGAGGCTACAATATGGAGCCCATACTGTTATACTTTAAGATCATTTGACCTACCCGTATTGTGCTTATGAATAAATTAATTGAATTGTAGTATTACAACTATATTAAAAATAATTAAAACTAGCGAAAAAAAAATTACATCTTTGTTAAAACAGTTCGTACGAAAAGTATAACAGTTATCAAAGCGCTTCTAGTGCGCGTGATAATATTTCACGGCTCGCAATTATTTCTATATGTTATTGAAATAATTTCATTAACACCTCAAGTAATATGAAAAAAATAGGAAAGGTTTATGAAAGTTTTTTTTATTCTGGAAATAAAACCAGTTTTAATAAACTAACTACCACATCTTGATGGAGTGTGTTCGTAACGAGAGCCCTAGACGACACATATTTTAAGACAATTCCATTGGATTATGTAACTCTTATTTAGCATTACCTCTAAACGCCAACACAAAAAGGATTCTAGAATTAGTTAAGTTTGCCCAAAAAATCGATAAGTGATTTGTGTTTTTTTTTGTAAATTCATATAATGTTGTGTTATGGATAAGTGCGGCATATTCGCTCTGCGAAAAAGCACTTTAATAAAGATTTAAAAAAAAAACTACTGATGTTTTTTCTGACAAAAAAAACTTACTGATTTCAAAACAACACGTCAGCTGCTGTAATCACTTGATACAATATAACCCAGTCATCAGTTAAGTTTGTCATTAGTTAATAATAGGAAAGTGCACAGGCCAAAATATAACCATAATACACTTTTACACTAAGCTCTTTACTTAATATTGTTAAGCACAGTGACATTCTCAAGCCAAGATTGGGTCGGGAGCCAAAGTAGTCACGTTTATTTATAGTTATTGAATTCAGAACCAACGTTTTTACAACTTGACCGGAATCCCTTTTGTAACGATTCTGTAACAAAAACTTGGCTCTTCTGTCGACTGTCAACTATTAATTAAGGTAGTTTAAAGTTAAGTTAATTAGTTACCAAGTTATGAATAGCTTTGGTTTTGCTCTGATTTTCATTCGTTCAACGTCGTAGCAAATAGATGCTGCATTTGTTTATTTATTTTTGACTAAAGGAAATTCAAAGCCTACGGATATATTATTTTAACGATAATTTGCAGAATTTAGAGCTACTTGGATTTTAATTCAATTGCTTTAAGTTATTTAGTTGTTTTAGTAAGTTTTTCTAAAAGCATCTTGAAAATATATGATGCTTGATTTTATTTGGCTCAATTAGGAGTACCAGACAAATTCAGAGAAAAAATGTGCATGAGTTTTAAACAAAAGATTCCATATAATATGTAGGCGTGTACTATAAATTCAAACAAAATTTCAGGTATTTTTTCAATGAATTTTATATCAAATTAAACCTTAGGTATTTTTTAAATTTTATTACAAGTTTATTATAAGTCATATATTATAACATGTTTTAGAACCTGGTCTTACAAATCATTATATTGGTAATCTTTTTATGGTCATCATTCTGTGTAAAAACCGGAATTCCGAACAAATTCAAAACAACTAACCATAGTGTTACAATGAAACCTCCAATCAGAGCCATTTACAAAAATATTTACCAGACTTTACTGCAAAAATTACAGACATGCATAAACATAGCTCGCGCCACTTGGTTCGTGCGTGCAGTGAATACCAATGAGTGCATTACATGGGCAATGTGATTGTACACTTGTCATACGATTACGTATGTAAACAAGTGTCGCAAATTGAGGTCTCTCATTTGTGTGTGTTGTGATTTTTCAATATTGTTTTCAGAGAAATCCGATTATATACAGCACCAATAGAAAACTATTAAGGTACTTTAGTAAACAACTACGTATCATTGCTTCTATTTACAAAATCTGAGTCTTTCCTTACATATCTGCTTGTTACAAATCAAACTATAACTTTAGTGTTATTGCAACACAACAAATTCAACAAATTAAAGATAATTCCACGTCAAAACTAAATCTCCAAGCTACTTATTTAATCTTACATGCACAAATACAATTTTCCAAAAAAAAAATTACATGTGCTCTCTGGTATTGGGGTGTAGCAAGCAGTATCAACTTAAAAACCCACAAAACCTTCGTACATTGCAGTATATCTGTAGATCCATTGCAGCTGTAAAACTACAAGCATCGAGCTAAGCCGGCGGTCTGCTAATCTGCATTCACGTAACTTTGCCGGCCATGCTTTAGATAACCATCAGCTGGTACCACCAACAATTACGTTGACGTAATTGTCATACAACGTCATATACGATAGAAACCTAATTCTTTTTTTACAAAGATACAGATATGTGTTCATAACAATCAACAGTTTACATGTCAATAAAAAATAAAGAAATTATATAACAGATAAATAACTTAAATAAATAAATAAATATTCCGGGACATGGCACACAGCGCCATCTAGCCCCACGCTAAGCAAACGATTGTAGCGTGGGTACTAGATAACGGATATAATACTTACTATTATTTTTGTAAATACATACTTATTATACACACAAACGACCAGACCCAACACAAGTAATTATAAATTTTAAGATTCATCATATATACTTGTGTCACACGGGAATCGAACACGCAACCCCTAGATTAGAAGGCAGAGCCACTACCAACTAAGCTAACAGGCCAGTCAACATAGATAGTCATAATCAAATCCTAAATAGCTATGAATATCTTAAGTCTTTTTAAGTGTCTAATTGTGTTAGTTGGAACTTTACACAGGATTGTGTATTTGTTATGTTATAATGTACTCTCAAATTGAAAATGGTAATCTTGCTCGTATATAACTAGTTGCGCCTAAATACTTTATTTACAATAATAATACATAAAAAAGGGAAGAAAAACTAAGCATACCATTTCTAACTACAATATAAAAAAGAGGGGGGAACTTAGAAAATCTTCAGAAAAGCCTACTAATAGTCGCCTGTGTTACTCACAGACTCTATTACAACAGCAGAGTATGTATGTATGTAACTCTGGATACCAGAGTTGGCTACTCTCATTTGAAGAAGAAGTATGTATTTTTGTCATTAATAGACCACAAATATTTCAAGATTTAGTAAACCGTTTTGTGCTGTTTCTAAATTCTTTTGATTGCTAATTGGACCAGACAGAGGATAGTTGACGAAATTTTCTACATTGGAGATAAAGTTAAAAATGTGTGTCTCAGATTTACCTTGTCTATGTAATCAGGTAAATAATTAACGTTCTAAAACAGCATGCTAATACAATTTTGACATTGGCCATGGTAATGCAATTAGGGCTCGCTTGTTCATTCGTGTAGTTAGAACAGGAACTGATTTTCAGGACGTTGTATGCACATTTTGTAAAACAGATGTACTGAACTTATTGGTAAAAATCACAGGTGAAATAAAAATTGATTAATTAGAATATATACCTTAATAATAATTAGTTATTTTAATTACATGTAGTTTTCAATTAATCTTGGCAGAATGTAATGGGATAAGGCCGCCCAATGTGTAGCACTTATATTAATGTCTATTTTCTATTGTGTAATTTATGTCTTTTGGTGTACATTAAAGTGATATTATATTATATTCTAATGTGGTTTGTAACACTGTTAGAACTAGCTTTTAGGACTACTTGCACGTTTGTTAAACGCATTTTGTGACCAAAATACATATGAAAAAGGAAAAGAACTATCAAAAGACTTGATAACCTCCTTTTTTTGGAAGTCAGTTAAAAGTGGGTTGATGTTTGTGAGAATCATTGTGAGTCAAGGAAGTATTACAAACTAATACAGTTATTCAATTATACTTTTTTTTCTAATGTACATAAAATTATTGGTAGTGCAAAAATATTATAATAATTAAAACAAAACTGCTTTTATTTTTGGATTATTGTAGGTATATATAATACAATACTGTTTTTGGCTTCACTCGGCTTTTACTATCTATGAGATGGAAGTTACGATAGCATGCTTTACAGACAAATTTGCTTTTGCTTTTAAATATGAGTTGGACTCGGTTACAATAAAATAAAGAGGTAGCTTTTAACTAATTGTAGCAGTCATGTGATATAATAGTTTTTTGTTTACATTATATTTATTTTATACTAGCTGTGCGCGCGACTTCGTCCGCGTGGAATAGTTATTTTGGGCATCATATTTATTTTTCCTAACGGAAGCCCTAAAAGTTTCCCTCAAAGAGAGAATTTTCCCCAATTTTTCCACATTTTGCATTGTTTCTTCGCTCCTATTAGTTTCAGCGTGATGTTATATACCCTAAAGCCTTCCTCAATAAACGATCTATTCAACACAAAAAGATGTTTTCAATTTGGACCAGTAGTTCCTGAGATTAGCGCGTTCAAACAAACAAACTCTTCAGCTTTATAATATTAAGTATAGATTACGAGTTATTTGCGTTATGTAAAATATAACATTTTGGGTTCGGTTTTTTTTTTATATTTGAATGGATTCTTTATACCTGCTTTTGGTTTAATGTTTAGGCGCTGATAAGGATCAACAAGGAAAATTATACTGAATTTTATATTATGAGCTTTTATGATGAGTTATTTGTTTGTGAGAAATAATGTAACATTTAGTGGTACAGTATTTTTTTTTATAAAAAAAGGTTGAACCAACTATAAAATGATCATTTTTACACACGTTTAGGTATCATAAAAAACTGTGTTATTTAAGTTATCAAAAAACTGTGTTATCAAAAAACTGTGTTATCAAAAAACTGTGTTATTTAAGTTATGCAAAGAGCTGTGAACACAATACAAAGTACAAGCATCCATCAACCTAGAAATGCACTACGCAAGCATAGGCCTACTTTCGAAGTCTCATGCGTGATGTAAAGACTAAAGACCCCCTTTCTAGCTTTGCCATTCACTTACAGGCGCCAACTCCATTCAATAACAGAACTCAGTCCACTAGTTAATTAACCGTGGCCTGGTAAAGCGATTCCTTTGCAAAAACCCTCAGAAGAGTAAAGTTTGTAAAGCGTGGGCTTACCGATATGCTCGAACTAAAAGTTGAACGTATGAAGACGGCGGCGTATTACGTAATTCGAGGGCTACGAATGATTGATATTGGAGAAATGTGACTACTTACAAATATTACGTCTAAAATACTTCCACATTTCATCTCTTACACACACACCACTACGCTAACTTGTGATTGGTTAACTTGAAGAATAAATAGCATAGAATAAAAGCCATTAAATTATAAAAAAACATCTTAAAATATAAAATTGCATAAGAATAATAAAAAGATAAAGAATCTTTATTGATAATGTAAAATTGTAACATACATAGGTATAAGTACTAATATCACAGAATATGCTACACAAATTACAATATCTCGTCAAATTGAATTTATAACATTAGGCTTTTATAAAATTTTAGAAGTTACATATGTCTAGTTTTATTAATAAAACAATGAAAATTTTTGTTATTAAAATCATGTCAAACATAATAATAGGTATGTAATCATACAATATGTCAACTTAAATAAATCTTGGTGCTGTCACTTTAGCTGTATAGGGGCAATAAAGTAAGACTTTCATGTTACAACCCGGCCCAAACTCAGCATGCGTTGGACGCAAGCATCCAGCGCTGCCCTTAACCGAAAGCTACGATTGACCATATTTTTTTTCTTTACCGGTTTATCGCACTAGATCGTAGATTATAAGGTTGCTTAACATCAGGCAAGTTGTAGTCAAGCGTGAGCCTATCTTATGTTAAAAAAATCTAAAAGCATCCTTAAGATGGTCAACCGAACAAATCAGTAACGTTTCTACATTTTCAATTATTTGTAGTTCGAGTGGCTTCTCTCGATGGCTGTTACAAGGAATTGGCACGTAAATTTAGATCAGGCTTGCTTTTAAAAGTGCGCTGTAGTTTTGTAAGCGAGTAGGCCTAATTAGCTGCTTGGTGGTGTGAGTGAGGTTATTTTTGAGAAAGGAAATGTGGGGTTTTGTTATCATAATTACTTTTAACCTATAGCAATCACAGATGTCGCGTGAAGATGATTTTTGAGGAGGGAAATATGGGTTTTTGTAAAAAGTATTACATTTTACTTATAGTGTGCATGTACAGCTATTACTAGATGTTACTTGAAGTTATTTTCCGCTATTTCTTTGGGCTTTAAGACACATGTAACAATTCGATTTATAATTTAGTAACAAAGATGAGGATGATTAATTTATTATTTAATTAATAATAATCAAAACTGCCGAAGCCAATGTGTAGGGTTTTGGATAGTATCCGTTTATGTACCCTTCAAATTTTATCTTAGGTTGCCTGGGCTTTAATTCGCTGCAGGTTAAAAAAGATAAGCAACAGCTTATTATAATAATCATAGATCGATAACAAATATAATACTAACTATAAACATTTTAATCAGCCACACTGTAGAAAAAGTTTATTAAAAATAAACTGTATCTAACTAAGCATCTCTTCGATCCTCAAACTTAACGAAACATCGCCTTAAGCAATATCGTAGCACCTTAAGCAGTCCGATACAATAAATACGGCAAACAATAAAGAAGGTAAACAAGCGCCTAGTTTTACAACTTCCTCCCAAGCCTGACACTTACAGATTTTGTTTATCTGTGCTCTGCTGACTTTGATACCTGTTCCAAGTTTGGAAACTATCGACTGAAGCTAAATCTTTTGGTTTTTTTACTGAGAACCTGGTAAATCTTGAGTTTAATCTGTGACAGAAAAAAAATAGTCTATACAGTTTGAGATGTTTAATAAATTAGACAAAAAAAACCATAAAAAGAAAACCATAAACATGTGTGAATAAAAAGTCTTCATTTTTCATGTTCTTTTTTTTCATAGTGACATTTTATAGAGACACGAGTCACGCATATCGACGTAGTATCCGTTTAGTCTGGTTTAGATTTCAACTTGTTGAACACTATCCTTCTATTTTGTAGTCTAGAAGCGTCTTTATTATCTACATATAGTAGGTACTGCGATTTGTTTATCCAGAGACATTGTCTTAGAATACGAGTACATTGAGATATACAGATTCTTGGAATGGAATGGTATGTATGCATTATAGTTTAGGGTAAATCTTTATTTGGATCTTTTAAAGTAAACCAATTTGCATATTTTTTCCTTAAAATAATTCAGATCACCGATTTAATTATAATTTGTTTGTTTTTTTTAGTGTTTCCTTTGTTTCTATACTTTTATTTAGATACATGTTTTTTAACTAAAACATGTTTGCACTTTGCCATAGTTTGCCTGTTGGTCGGATGACACGTTAAATTGTAGGTCCCGGCTGTTTGTCTAGTACGGCTGTCATTAAGCCATGTCAGAGGCCTTTAGGGCTTAATAAACTCTCGACACCAGAGTTGGCCACTCTCATTCGATAAGATGAAGATGCCTGGTAAGCATTAGCTATGGTCCAAGATGATACCCAGTTAGAACATCTGCCGTGCAGTCATTAAAACGCAGTATCAGCAAAAACGCGGTTTTGAGAAAATCGCGAAAAACTTTTTGATTTGTTTTTTTTCTTTGTTACAATGTTTTAAGACCTATGTTTTGATGACCATTCGACGCATCTGAATTCGAAGAAATGGTTTACATAAAAAAGTACGCACTTGAATTGTTATATGATAGATAAAAACTACTTTTAAAAAAATATTACAATAAATGAGCAGTTACGACGCGTCCAACTTAATGAAAATGTACGGATAAGCAGATTAAAATACAGTAACTTTAGTTAGTACTGCAAAACTATGCGTGGTATATACTATATTGCTGTTTAAAATGCAGTTAAAGATTTATTTTACTGCATTTTAATATGTATTTAAAAAAAATATAGGTGTAGTACATACAAGTAAGTATGTAAATAATAATTATTGGCTAAATTACAAAAGCTACTGTAAAGTAAAAATGAGACAACATTTCTCAGTTTTTTATTTACCTTTAACTTTGTTTTAACTATCTATGAATCTTTTATCAATTGCATACCTACACAAAAAGTTAATGAGATTCCGCGTCTGTCAACGTTAAAACACACTTGAAAAAAAATAAAAAAAATATACACACTTAAAAATTTCTTGACAAAAACATACGCTTCTTTACCGTGTTATTAATGTGCCGCTATAATTATTTTTAGCTACTAGTGTACTCGGTTATCAAATTGATTATCAATTCATGCATTGATCAAAATAATCAATAATGCAGGCAGCTCAATTAGCTTTATTAAATAGCTGTGTTAAATTGAATGTAAAATGCACATCCATTTTACATGGACCAGGCCGCTGCAGATTGATGGCCAGACAACAATGATAAAGGTTTTTGAATTGTTATATTGTAAAAAGCTGTAGTAATTTTCTTAACATACTTAAACATAAAATAATATGAAGGATATATAACTAGTTCTCGCAGTAATGTGATTACACTTTAATTATTTACAATAATAAAATATAAAAACAAGTGAAGGAAAACTAAACATACTACTTCTAACTACTACAAAAAGGGGCACTTAGAAAATCTTTAGAAAAGCCTAAAGATAATCTAAGTGCTCCAGCCCACTACCAGAGGGCAGCGTACCCAGCATGCTGGCCGCATTACCACGCTGGATGGCAATGGTATTTTGGTCATGCGTCGCGTCAACCAAGCGCTCCGAGAGGTTTTGGAAAATAGTATGGGCTCCCGGACCCCACGGCCCCAAAGTCTCGACTCCAAAAGGCTCAAAGATGTAACCTCGGCCGAGGTTAGCATATTTGCGTCTCTTGTGATGCTCGGCAATAATAGTTAATGAATTAATAATAGTTAATTAATTAACTTTAATTTAGTTCACAGCAATTTTTATTTGGATCTAAACCAGAAGAAACATTGGCAAATTTCTATTTTAAAATCAGTATTTTTACTAATAATTTGTTTATTGATAATATTTAATGGATGTTAATTTTCTTTTATTTGAATATTTTTTATTTGTTTTATTTTTATTGTGATAGATGCTATTGTGATAGTGTTATTGTTTGTATATGCACAGTAGGAAAGTATTTTTTTTACAAATTTACTTTACCAGTTACTTATATCAATAAAAAAATGTGAATTATTTTTTGTACAAACCAATATCCTTTGATTACCGTAAAAAAAGGAAAAGCAATAGGAAGGTCACTATTAAGTGAATATTATCGTAGGCAGGAAATATGTTGGAATAGCGCGGGAAATAGATATAGAATTTGTCTTTCGAACATTAAATGTTTAGTCTGACAATTAAATTGCTGATTAGCTATAATAAATATGACTTTTATTTGAGACGCTTAAATAAATACAACAGACAGGTTAACGTTATTATTTCGTGCATACATACAAAGTAATAATTAGTTATTACTAATGAGACAGCCAAACTTTTTATTATATATAAAACCAAAACGTACGTTCTGAAGATGGATGGCATTACCCGAAACGCGTAAAGAACATACGTGAAATAACACGTGAGTGAAAACCGTATTAGTTACATATTGAAAGCCGAACTTATTGTTATTGCTGACAATTTTAACAGCTAATAGCTCCATATTCTACAAATTTGACGTAATTGACAGATACAAAAGTAAATATTTCTTTCTATTAACATATATTGTTGTGTCTCATCGTAACCCCTCAGATACAGATTGAAAAATCCCTACGCAGCTAACACTGTTACGAGTCTGCACGTACTTGTACCAAAGTCGGTTAGCTTGTTGTACGTGATAATGTTGCTCTTGTCTGCAATTAGAAGAGAGCTAACGAACGAACGTTTCAAACAATTCACTTATTATATCGACGCTGCCTTTCCGGGCTTGCAGGTGACCTTTTTTTGAAAGAATACGTTGTGCTGAAATTACAAGTTGGGTGTTGTTATGAAATGACATGCCATTGTTTGTTTATGAAACGACGGTGGCAGATGAATTTGAAATAATTAATTTATTATTGCTTCTTCCGGGCTTGTGGCCTTTTTTTAAAAGAATACGTTGTGCTGAAATTACAAATTGGGTTGTACGATTGTTTCTTCATCAAATGATCTTGGCAGACGAATTTGAAATAATTAATTTATCATATCGACTCTGCCTTTCCAGGTTTGCAGATGACTTTTATTAAAGGATACGTTGTGCTGAATTTACAAATTGGGTGTTGTACCATTGTTTGTTTACCAGTGTTAGGAAGTATCATAATACCCTTTCAGTAATATTTTTTTTAGGCGAAAAGTTGTCATTCGCGAAGGAAGACGCCAATCAAATATGAACAATTTGACATACATATTTGTCAATCATAATCGAAGTTTAGTTGCTTTCTCTACGTTTCACTGTGAGAATTGCATTACTGTAACTAGTGTCTCTCAATGAAAATAAATAAATTCTGTAAAAATATAATTAATTGATATAATAGACGGTGTTCCATGTTCGTTCTACGCATCAGTTTCCGTTTGAAATATGGCTGTTATGGAGGCTGTCAATCCGGGAATTAAAATGTATATTTATCTGACATTCAAAAAGCTGAACAATCATAACAAGTTCCCGTAATAGTTAGAGTAAATATGCATGGTTGTTGTAATAGTGAGCATAAAACATCCCATGACGGGTGCTGCATAGTCACATAAAACTAAGCGATTGGTGTTGTCCAGTTGCAATAGTAATGCAATTTTACATAAATGTGTAGGCATGCTAACTGTGCGAGGCAGTAAAATTTCTCCGGAACACGAAACTGTAATAATATATTTGTAATAATTGTAACTGCACCTTTCATGTTAGTCGCAATTTTGAGCGCAACTGAAAGCACGATAACAGCTTAATTAGAGTTCGAAAATAAGTGGTAAATAAGTCGAAAAGTATTACTTCAATTCATGACTTTGCGATGCCTTTGTTACTAATTTTAAACATAACTACATTATAATACATATTTAAAGGCGAAATGATGCGACTTATCCGATCAAACGGCGGAGTTAATTCGGATTACTACAAAGTATGTACAGGATACATACACATATTTTATCTCGGCTACCGCGGGTAACACCGCAAGGCGCTGCAAGCAAGCATACCTGTAATTCTGAAACCTATCATCTAATACTGACAAATAAATCTCTTACGCAAACTGCAGCTAGCGGTGTCGAAAAACAACAAACAGTCGAAGATATATCTCGGATTCTGCGAACATCCGATAAGAAGGCTGCTGAAGGCTAATCTGCAGAGTAAACAAGAAATGTGAGTGATTCAAGCTTGCAGGTTTACTTTTACATAAAGCACTAGCCCGGAGGCTTTTATTTTGATCCCTCCATGCAGATGCTCTGTGAAACTGCATTTTATGTACTGAAATAGCAATTGAAATGAACTTTGCGTTTGTTTTAGAGTAAATTAGAAATATTTTTTTAACATACCAGTCATGCCATACCGGGTTTTAGGAAGGTCATTTATATGTTTTGTACTATAGTTAATATCAGATATTACAAGTAATGCAATCAGGATTTGATTATAAAATTTAACGAGTTACTTTATTTGTACCGCACTGGAAAGTATATTGTTTTATATCACATAAATTTATTACTTTTATAACAATTGAAATCAAGATGTCTAAAAGATAAAACATCTTGATTTTAATTATGGAAATCAAAGAAAAAGAATAAAATTAAATGACAGAAACCAGCGTTGCTGACAAGAGTATTCGAACCACCTATACTAATAAACATATGGTCAAACATTATATATCAATGAAGTTTTACTCGATTTAATAAAATACAACAGCTCAATCCACCTACAAAAGTTAAAAGCAAGTTAGTCGATCCATCCAATACTTAAAGGGAACTATCGGTAAATAAGTTTAAGCCTGTCCTTAATCTGACTCCGATCTTAGACGACGACCGCCAACACAATTAAGCCTCAATTGAAAAAGCAAAGGTAAAGTTGTTAGCTTGTAAAACGGTGGCTGATTGCATTAACGTTATAAAACCGGTATAATGAAGTTGTGTAGAGATATGAGAAAGTTTCAGAGGTGATTGAAGCAAAGTTGACGTATGGCTGTCGATTATGTTTTAAAAAAAATTTGTTTTGATACATAATGATTAATTTACTAATTAAGTGATTAAATATGAAAGTACATTATCTTAATTGTAGATTTGTCCAACATTTATTCAATGAACTCTTCTTTTTAGTAATCAGATTCTTGAATATTACAATTGGAATGTATAAGTAAAATGTAATTATTTATTTACAATGGAGTTTATTTTATTTTATTGCAATCACCAATACGTTTATTTTTCATTTTAGTAATTTTATTGAGATATACTTTTTATAATATCTTTCTATAAATATATATATATATAGATATTATAAATTAATATTATATATATATCATATATATTTACATGATATAGGCTTCCGCTTGACTACAACTTGCCTGATGGTAAGCAACGTTATAGTCTACGATCTAGCGCGCTTGCCTAGAAGAAACCGGTTTACTCTCGACTTGAAGACCGACAAATTATAGTTCAAGGGGAATAGAGATTCGGGCAAGGAGTTCCACAGTTTGGATGTTCGCACGATGAAAGTCGAAGCAAAGCGCTTGGTGCGAGTCTTTGGAACCTCAACTGTATAACGGTGCCTCCTTGCCGAACCCCTACTCGTACGATGGTGAAATGGGGCTGCAGGAATTAAATTATGCAATTCCTCCGCACACTCTCCGAAATGCAACCTGTAAAAAACCGAAAGACTGGCCATATACCTATATATCTTACACTTAGAATTTACTAAGTTACAAAAATACACTGCAATTAACTTAAACTTCTGACAATTGCAGCTTAATTTCCCGTAAACCAAAGCAAGCAGCAGCAATAAAACACAGATTTACAGCACGTTCTCCACAAAGTAGTCTTTTTGCTGCTGACAAACATTCGCACAAAATATTTTGTTTTCGTTCACCGTAACGTAACAACAAACCTTTAAACTAGCGAGTTAGTACTAGGCATATACATATAAACATATATACAGGGTTATAAGTAGATAATGCATAACCGTTTAATGATGGCAATACAATATCCAATGCATGTCTACTTTTGTTTGTATAGGTGTTGAAACGATTTTTTTATCGTGTCATCCGTGGGTTGAATGACACGTTAAATTGTAGCTCCCCGGTTGTTTGTCTAGTACATTAGCCGTTAAGCCATGTCAGAGGCCCTTAGGGCGGCTTGATAAAGAGACACCACTGGCCACTCTCATTCGATAAGAAGAATGTTGGAAATTGTTGAAAAAAAGTTGGTTCTTCATACATTTTGTTAAGGGGTGATGAACTTTTTATATGAAACATCTAATTTGTTTTAGTCGTAAAACTAAACCTTACTTGAACCTTTATTAACATTTGTACTATATTGAAGATTAAAAGGTTATGAGCTGTACCAGTAATCCAGTCAAGTAAAGAATGAAGTGGCGAGATGACATTAAAAAATGGACGAAACTGAGCTATCCGCATCTAAAAGAAGCAGCACGGGATCGCAGTACATTTATTCAATTCAATATATCTTTATTGCACACAAAATAAAAAATAAACATAACAAAAGAACTTAAACTATAAATATGTATATGTACAAGTGGGCGGCCATATAACCTTACATAAGTAATCTCTTCCTGGCATTATCTAATTGACTTCCGAACTTCTATACGACGATGGCTCTCGATGATGATGATGAATAGTAGCCCTGTATACAGTACATACGTTATGTAGGTATCAGTATTCAGGTCAAATGGAAATACAATTGTAAAGTTTACGGATGCGGGCTGTGTAAAAGTTAACATAAACAACGGGCTATGGGGCAGTAGCCAAACATGCCACGTATACTCCATTTACATTTCAAAATGTGAAACTTGTACTTACATCCGCTTGCATAGTGATTCTTAAACATATTTAGTGATAAAATTATTTATTTAAAAATTTGTTTAAAAGCCGTCGTACATTGTACTTAGACTGCTTGCACAACGATTCTACAATATATGAAATGATAAAATTATTTACTCTGTAAAAATATGGTTAAATTTGTTTAGAAGCCGTTGTACAATTGGGCTTAGCTGTATAAGGTATATTTTATATTTTACAAGAAAAATAAGGTACAGCTTAAAATTAAGATAGTTACATCTGAAACTTTAAAAAAATGCAGTTGTGAACTCTTCATCGCTAATAAGATAAGCTTCGCTAAGTAGATTGTTACAAGACGACTTTACAAAAGAAGTAAAGCTAGGAGTAATTAAATAAGTGACAGAGTAGATCAACACCGATTTTGTTTTTGTTCGTTGGTTATTATAATCGTATTATACGCAATTACGCACTTTTTTATACATCACTTAATGCAGGGCACCTAGTAACAGGGTGTATCAATTTTTTTTTATGAATTACATAATTTTATTTCCATTACAAAAGCAATGCCGCAAAGATACTGTAAGTAAAAGCTTACGTTCAAACGAAAAACAAGTCGTTAAAATCAAACTTAGGCATAGCAAGTTAGATCACTGGCCAGCCAGGCAGTGGTTCAGCAAAGGCTCATTGCGTCTGTCTGGCGTAAAAACTAGCTAGTTAGTCGAGTTTACAAACACAGGGTTGTTAACTGTAACTTGTTAATTTTGTTGCGGTACTAACCGTGCAGTTAGCGTTTGTGACAATTGAAAGTTGAGAGAACGTGAACGGTGAAGTCGATGTTTTGTTTCTCGTGTACCATTCTTGGGATGGTTTTGATTTTTCGTTCTTTAATGTGTATTACTTTTGGTTGAAAGACGTTTGTAATATATGTTCCGTTTTTCATAATATATACATAAGTCCAATTCAATAAAATTTTAGGAACACATGAAAAAATATTGGCTGTAAAACATATTATGACTACGTAAGTTTTCAATAAATAATTGGTCAAAGTTTGGATAAATAAACCTTTTTACTGTATACATCCAGAATGTACGAATGGCAGAATCTCAAAAAAAAAATTAGCAAGGTATTTCAACTACTTTTAATAACGTGATCCTGACAAATGCGTTCATTATCATTTTAGTAACACGTCCTTAAACCGTAAACCCGTCCTTTTCCAAACGCCAAACTTTCGTGACATTTTCAAAGATTTCCTCCTTTAAAAAGGGAGGCCGCTAGCACATAAGTAGCACTAAACTTAGTAAGAACTACTTTTCCGATTTCCCAGATACGTGGCGCGTGTGTAACCCACTGAGATGTGAATATTCCGTGCATTATTCGGCGAGGAGCGAGCATTACGATATTATATCTGCATATTTTCCTGTCATCAAATTGGACTTCTACCAACGTTACATTTTATCCTTGTTTCATCCCTCTTTTAAATCAGGGGGAAGTTACAGAGACAAAAGTTGCGCTGGCAGGCATCCAGTTACAATGATATTTACACTGCGTGCCAGAAATGTGATGTACTCATGCTGCGGAACATTTGCCACGCTGGCTTTCATAAATATGTGAACGCTCTTAGAGAATTGTTGCGGCTTTTTGCTCTTTGTTTTAGCTCAAAAATAACGTAAATAAGCCGGTTGAGTTTTCGTGTTTTCGTACAAACTTCCTGTGTAACCATGTGAAAATTTACTCGGCAAAACTAAGGTCTAGGGAAGATCTTGTATTATTTTGTGTTCAGAAAACACTTTATTATAACGTTTTTTAAACTAAGTACCTAATTTCTTAATACTGAGTTCAAATTGCAATTTCTAGAAAATTGCTAATTACACGAGAGTCTCCAAAGTAAACAAAGACCCATTTTCAATACCTTGCTACAAATAAAGATGAAGTTGACATAACAACTCGTACAATTTTAAATAAAAATCCTAACACATTGGCATAAATTTATAACACAAAATAAATAGCCAAAAACTCGATACAACGACCAAAACAGCGAGATCAATGGTTTTGTTTTGTAACAAGAGTTTGTTTAATAGACACGTTGGGTGTCAAAGTTTCCAGCGGTCGAGGGGGGGAGGCATTTTTGTAATGGGTGGGGGAGGGAGCGGGGGGGGGGGGTGAAATTGAAAGTTCTAGGACACGGATGCAATAAGATAGACAGAGGAAACACTGTGCACTCTCCGGCTTGTAAAATGATTGTGGAATCGACCGAACTGCGAATGTAAAAGACGGACTCCATCAACTCAATGTTAATTGCTTTTTAACTGCGCCATATTTTACCAGAGACCTTTGAAATTAGAAAGAAAGAAAGAAAATATATTTATTGAGACACACACAAAACTTTAACCTTTTAATTGAGTCAACACAAAAATAATGTCGAAAATGTAATCGTCATAACTTCCACCCCTGCACAGTTAGTTCTAGCAAACTCTTTCTGCTGCAATATTGAGACACATTCGAGGAACTTGAAAAATTTAATTAACACGTCCGCACTGTGTAAAAATGCAGTTGAAATGAAAGAACGTTCCTAGCCAAAGGTGGCAAATAGAGCACACTATGAAACTGCGTAGAAAATTTCAAATCAAATTACTAATTGAGTGTCAGAGCCGCACGTTCGACTTACATTACTTAATAAATCCGGAAACGTAGCTAGAAAGTCGTTAACTACGCTTTTTCTTTAAAAGAAACTCGAGACCTCCACTCAGAGGTTTTCATTTCAGTTCAAGTCTGGCTGCTTTTGTGACCTAACTCCGTTTGCTTGGTGCTGTAAAGGTGCCCCAGTGCCGCTGCAAAGAACTTTCTTTATCTCGATAATAAGCCTTTTCTTGTTAGTGGTAAATAAGGAAACAAGCTCTAGTGTATGCTTAGAAATATTAAAGTTGGGCTAAAATAGTAGGCCAATCGTGAATTTGAATGCATCGATCGATCTGTGCCATCTTTTCCGGCTAAACGCGTTTTCCAGTCTGGCACGTCTGTAAATTGTATGTAGATTGAATGCGCTTGCATGTGTTGTTGTGGTGTGTGTGTGTGAGTGTCGCGCCACGTGTAACGAAGCTCCCTTTGAGTTCTGCTCGCCTGGTACCTCGCTCTCTCCGCTGTAAGCGATCTAGTTTGCGAGAACTTCGAAGCGGAAAATTTATCTGACAGTTAAACGAAGAGGGTACCTACGAGAGTGTATAAAACGCTCCAATAACTATAATGAGGTGTTGCTGTGTACCAATACGCTGGAGATTTTTAATCGAACAGCTCGGTAATTATTGTGCATTGGAGATTACTTTATTTATGATATGTTTTCTATCCAATAAATAGCGATATTGGTGTCTTACGACACTTAATGTCACGATCTTAACAGCTGGTAATATTAATTCATTACCTTTACGTTATCATCTATGTTAAAGATGTTATCGAGGAATGCATTTTTTTACATGAGATATGCTCACGCTTGACTACAACTTGCCTGATGTAAAGCAACGTTGTAATCTACGATCTAGCGCGCTTGCCTAGAAGAAACCGGTTTACTGTCGACTTGAAGAGCGACAAATTATAGCTATATAACATAACGATGTAACCTCTAACCTCCTTATAGTGAATCTCCAAGGAGATTCCACCCGGAGTCAATCAAACCCGTCAATTTAATCCATGGCAGCGTCAAGTGCATACAAACTCATGGCTTTTGACGCGGAGTTAGGGATGTAAATCACGTCTAGCGGGCGCTGCGAATGTATAGCATGTGCCGTAGGGATGGGGTAGTAACTAATAAATAAAAATACAAATTTATTTATGTAACAAAAGCACTTATAAACCTTAAGGTTACCTAATTCTATATTAAATCTATTCATAGATGGTCTACATGTTCTTGTGAGCCCAGCACTGGGTACGGAACCTGTATCGCAGGCGCCCATATCCAAGATGCGCTTACTAAATGTGGTGTGAACCTTTGGACACCTTTTGAACTGGTGATAAGAACGGGCAATTTGTAGTTTTTATTGTGAGTAAATTTCTTTTTCACTTAAAGTGTAAGTAAACAAATAAAAAGTAAGCATAATATTAGATGATGAATTGAATTTTGATATAAATATCTTTGAAGTTCAAGTGTAATTGTAATAAACATCATAATGATTAGATTTTTATTACAATCATTGAACACTTTGGTATATTAAGTCACTAATGTGTTACCTACAATTCACTACTTTAACTATCACCAGGCGTGAGCCTTGATTGCAACATTTACATGTAGTAAAAGAAAATTGGAGTAGGTCACCTTAAGATTAAGGCACATAACTATTATAGATAGATTTCTACATTGTGACTGTTATATAATATCATAAAGTAAAAAGTCACTTAAAAAACACTAGTTTACAGGCTGCAAAAAAAAAAATACAAATGTCAAGGTCAATATTGTGTTATTGTATAGTACTGTCCCATCTCTACGCTACATCGTAGAGGCGTAGAGGCGTAGCGGTCGCGCTAGTTTGGTTCTATAGCAGGCTGTAACCACGAGCCACGGTCATCACATGAAAGCATTGATTGCAGCTTACTTACATATGTACTTGTAGTATATTAGTTGCATTTGTGACTCATTAGATAAGAGCTTCTACGTTTTAAAGACATGTTTATTTCGTCATTAAATTTGTGGGGGTCTTGGGTCGCCGAAAACCTTGATATTCTTTATTTTTATATTGTAACCCGAAAATTTGGCTCTATAACTTAAATGAAATATGTGTTAGGTGTTGTGTAAGAAATTAAATTAGGATTTTTTTATATTGAATAAATTTTTTTCTACATAGAAAAAGTCTGCGTAAATGATTCAAATTTTGTTGACGAAAATGCTCTTAGGATAGCATTACTCTTAATATTATAAATATGAAAGTATGTAATGTTTCTTACTATTTTACGCTTCTAATTCTTCTTCTTCTAATCGAATGAGAGTGGCCAACTCTGGTATCGAGGGATTATCAAGCCAGCAAGGGATTATTTATTTTACGCTGTAAAGACTGAACCTAATTGTAGGAACTTAAATTTACAGGCGCATTTTTTTTCATTCTGAAAAAATGATTGTACCTATCTTATACCATGTGCTAGCCTGTAAATGTAACTCTAAAAACCCATACCATATAATCTAACCAAATAAAACATAAATACACTTCTTTCTCACATAAAATTCGGTTCTATTCTATGACGTCATTCTGTAAAGCGTTACACATGACGTGATGCGTTTTTTTGTAGCAGCCAGTTATCGTTTGAAACCGCTTCGAGCGACAAACGCTATCGCGATGGCAGCGCCGCCTAGCTGCAATTACGTAACTACTACCAGTATAGGCTAGTTACCAGGGCTACAGTTGGATTTATTTCTAGATGAGACACAAACGAATAAAATAAAAAAAAATCTTATTGATGTCATACCATCACCGAAATGCGAAGGTAACATTGCACACAGCGCCATCTAGCCCCACACTTATAAACGCTTGTGTCGTGGGAACTAGATAACGGATATAAAACTTATATACTTTTCTTTTGTATATACATACTTATTTTACATACACAGGACCTGACTCAACACAAGTAATTACAATGAAAGTTTGTTTCATTTTTATTCCGCAATAGAGCTATGTTGAAAGAATTTTAGATATAGGGTCTTGATAGTGACATATGGTTTTTATCCCCAAGCATCACATAAAGCCTTGGGCGTTCACTAGTTATGTATATACATTAAATTAACATTTTTAACTCAAATTAATAATAGATTAATTTGAGTGAACCTTGATTTGTTGATTTGAAATTGAACCTGTCTCTTCCAGAGCTACCCTTACTCCGTGTCACCTATCGCATCGCATTTATGTCACACTTGTGTCTCTCTCCCTTGTCTAGTGGAGCTTAAAGAGCAAATATTTAGATCGGGCGAGAAAAATCTCAAAGGAATCTATTGGTTTAGTGAGATGATGGGAATTGGCTGTTGATTTGACTTTTTTTGTAAAGTGATAATATAGAGACTTAAAAGTGGTATATGTAGGCTATTTATCCGGAAACAGGGAACAAAACTAAGAACATACTCTGATTCATTTTTAAAAAAATACTACGAAATTACATGTATCTTGCAGCAGGTTAAGTGAGATGATGGGGATTTAATAATGATTTATGTTGAGTTGTTTCATTTTTTTTTTCAAGTAAGTTCCACAAATGTTTCTCAAAACAGAGCTTAATTGATATCTTTACCAGATTTTCAGTTATTTATATAAAGTTGTTTTCATATGTCCTTCAATTACCCAAAAAAACTGCTGAGGTAAATCAAATTTTAAATTGCATCAAATGAATAATATTTTTTAGTTAAAATCTACATTAGTATATTTCTGCACAAAATTTTACGTACATTTGCATTTTTTCTCTAATACAGAAGGAATTAAATAAAAAATGCATTTAATAACGCGAACAATTTTACAAAAAAAAAGTAATTTCCATGGAAATATGCACGTGACAATTTCTTCAGAAAAAGTCGACCCTGTAATTATTAACTCACTGACTAACAGTTAAGGTAGCATAAAGCATTTAAGTAAATTGACAAGTAACTTACTCGTAAACGGTAAGGGTTAAGCTGGTTAAGCAATCAACTAAGTTAATTAGTGGTTATTATTAATGAACCGTTTCAATTGATTAAGTCATTATAACTGTAAGGGTTATGTTACAGGCTTGTTATGTTCATAGTAAATTTGTGCTTTTAGTTTATGTTTCTACATATTAGTAAACAGGGGACTTCACTTTACAGGAATATAATTTATTAGTGTAGCTAGTTTGTCCTGAATAAAATGTTTCTTAATTAAAAAAATATTTGTTTATAATTTATTTACTATTGATAACGAACATATAACATACTATGAAATGAAATGAAATTTGTTTATTTTGCATTATACTTATGGCATAACATTGTATGAAAATCCAACGGCATCCGAACTAGTTTATAACTGTGCTATATAACTGTTTCGGTTGCCGATGGCTTCTCCCCGTTTGGCTTGACATAAAAATAAGTAATTAATTCTATGACCTTAATTTAATTAAACAGAGTATTAAAAATTATTTTGGATTAGAAGTTACAATTTTGAAAAACAATTTCAATATACATGTAAGATGTGTTCGTCTTATAATTTAATATAATCCAAGTAGAATTCCAATTTAAAACAACAAGAAACCTATCTGTCTGGATGTATAACATTATTTGTGTGTTTTGTTGTAAGTCTGTGGTTTGGTGTATGTTGTTATCTGTGTTTAAATAGGTCTGAATACCGCCAAACATTTAAAAGATGGGATGACAGACCTATTGTAAATGTAAGGTGCGTGTGTGGTGCGTGTTTGTGTGTGTGAGTGTGTAAATCTACTGCAATAATTTCGGCAAATTTAAAGTTTAAACTTCGTTTTGCTGTTGTTACATAGAATCATAATACATATGTATGTACATACACTTAGTTTTCTGTGAGTGAGGTTTGCATCAAAACGGTGCAACCCACACTTGCAGAGACCTATTCGAAAACGAGATTAGAAAAGCTATAGATGAGGATGATAAAATGCTGTAGTTGTTGTTGTAATTAAATTGTAAAAAATATATAGCTAGGTTGCATTGTTCAGTAACTACATTCCTACAGTTAGAAAACAACATACCTTGTTTCCTCCAACTTACAGCAAATTACGTATAGAACGGGGTTCTTTTAAATTTAATTTCCAGCAAAGAACAGGGCGGCTGATTTTTTGAATCGCGGCCAAAGTAGCCGTCCGTGTCTTTACATTTACAATACGCGTACTGAATAAAACATGGTGCAGTTTTACAAACTACATGGCTTGTTACGTTTTATAACCGACTGCTTTAAAACAGGTTATCAATTCAATCAGTGTACAGTAGGTATGTACATGATAAGGTTAGAATTGGAACAAAAATATTATATTGATCTATTATAAAGTACTAAATATGTGCGCCAAATATTGTGAGTGTATACATACATATGTATGTATCTTTGTCAACAGATCTCTCTGAAACTATAAATCACATTGATGTGATTATTTTTGTGTAGATCAGGTATTATTCCTTTATTTTTCTTTTGACTCCTGTCCATCCTACGGTTGCCTGGAAGAAATCGCTCTTAGCGATAAGGCCGCCAGTTGTGGCACTATTTTTTTAAAGTCTTTTGCGTTTCTGTTTGTCTTTTTTTTCAATGTGTGTTACAATAAAGAATTATCTATCTATTCAACTCAGAAAAGTTCATCAAAATTGGTTCAGTAGTTTTAAATATCTACGGATTTACGAAAAATACATGTTATTTGTTTTAATAGAGGTTGCCCGCAAGGATGGTAACTCGATAGACTCTGAGCAAGTAGTTGGTTTATTTTTTCAAACTACTTATGTAAAGATACATTTATACTTAGTGCTGCTTAACTTTTGCTGTAGCGGCGGAATATATCCGTCGTAAAATGCAGATTTACATATAGTAGATAGCAAGGGTAATATTGGGGGCAGAGTGCATAACTGATAGAACTTTGTAAGTACGAGTTTGTTTCATGTTGTTTACAGGCAAAACAAAGCGTCTATAAAACTTTTTTTAAGTCATAGTGAATTAAAAATGTGAAATTATTAAAACAAGAGTAATCAAATAATTTCTGTAACATTTTCTTTTTTTTTGTTATTTTTTAACATTCAAGCGGTTGAACCAAATTTCGATGAAATTTGTGAATTTTATGAAGATACGAGTAGAACACATAAACTACTTTTATCCCATATTAACACGGGTAAATAGCAGAGCACCGCTAGTCACATACAAAAATAATAACTTTACTTAGAATAAAGCTGAAGAGTAGTATGAGGTCACAGGAGTGTCACAGGCTACTTTTATTCTGAAGTAATGAATGAAGCCGCAGGCGTCCACCAGTATATAATAATGCCACAAATATCCCCAATATCACGCCCCACCACAGCTAGTTACACTGCATCCCTTACATAACAACAGCCCGATCGAGATTGATGGAGGGACATTCAATATCGGATACAGCGTTACAGGGAGGCCCACGCTCACATGTACACATAGTATAGCAATAACATGATAGACTGGCTTGCTGACACATTTTATTTAAAAAATCAGTACATGACATGTAACGCATGAAATATTATTAAAAAATGATATCTACATACCTAAAAATAATAATTCCTATTAAAGTATTGATATAATAACCGACTTAAAAAGAAACTGAGATAATCTAATATAATATCCTCATCTAAAAACCCGCTGCCAGTGTATGTTATTAAAATGATGGCCGCGTTTTTTTTAACTAAATAGTCTCACGCTTGACTACAACTCGTCTGATGCTAAGCCACGTTGCAATCTACGATCTAGCGCGCTTGCCTAGAAGAAACCGCGTTGACGTTGCGTTGCTCTTTCCATGGCAAATAATAATAATGGTAATAACTTTTAATCTCGGACTAATATAGATGAAACCCCTAAATAGAGTGCTAATCTAAACGAAATTATCAATTACTAGCTGGTGCCCGCGACTTCGTCCGCGTGGAATAGTTATTACCATAAAAACGGTTCTAGTGAGTTAACCTTAAAAGATAAACATATATTGTTGAGGACATTTTGCTAGATTATTTCAAAAGAAATAAATCTTTCATACATATTTTTTTTATCTTGAACTATTTCAAAAGAAATAATTCTTTCATACATAATTTTGTGATATCTTGAACTATTTCAAAAGAAATAATTCTTTCATACATATTTTTTTTATCTTGAACTATTTCAAAAGAAATAATTCTTTCATACATATTTTTGTGATATCTTGAACTATTTCAAAAGAAATAATTCTTTTATACATATTTTTGTGATATCTTGAACTATTTCAAAAGAAATAATTCTTTCATACATATTTTTGTGATATCTTGAACCGTTTTCGCAGTGCATGCAGCGGAAGCCCTCAAAAATGAATAACTATCCCCGTTTTTCCACATTTTCCATTGTTTCTTCGCTCCTATTAGTTGCAGCGTGATGTTATAAAGCATATAGCCTTTCTTGATTAATGGTCTATTAAACACAAAAAGAATTTTTCAATTCGCACCAGTAGTTCCTGAGATTAGCGCGTTCAAACAAACAAACTCTTCAGCTTTATAATATAAGTATAGATTATACAGGTATTTTTTACAAAATCATCTAGCCCTATCCTTAACAAAAGCGTATGTATAAAATACTCGTGTGTATTTTTTTTTAAATACAAAATAGTGTCTTTCAACCTATCTATTACCAGTTCTATGTGACTGCATGCGGGCATCGTTAGCCCCATGTAAACCGACACGTGAGGCGTGACGCGGCACAGCAGAGCTACACACGGAGGCCTTTTTATAAATGCACTCTTTTAGCGTTTGTGGTCACTGTGCGTGCGATGGCTTAAAAGCTGACACATACTATGTCTACAACAAATAGTTGTAGAATATAATTTAAAATAAATGTTTTGTTATAGAATAAATGGTATAGAATAAATCCAGTGGGTGTAGAATTAGAACTAGTATCCGGGAATTTCACCCCTTCAAAAGTGGAATTTCCAAAAGTTCTTTCTTAGCGGATGACTACGTTTTAACATCTACCTGCATGTCAAATTTCAGCCCGATCCGTCCAATGGTTTGGTCTGTGCGTTGATTCACTATATCAGTCAGTCAGTCACCTTTGAGTTACATATATTTAGATTTTAAAAACAAATGGTGCCGTATAAACAATATAATATATTGGTCTGCAATACTTTAAACTGTTAGTTTTTAGAAAATTATGAAAGAATTGCTTTCTATTTAAGCTACAGCATCGCTATTTTATCTTCGTCTCGAGTAGGTATTGCGTATATTATGTAGTAGCGATAGAGAAAAATAAGCATTCGTTTCCAGTAATCTAGCTATCAGTCTCGATTTGTTCTAACCTTCAACCCACATTTTATAAGAGTATAGCACACGTGCAGCCAGTATTCATTTCACGTCTTGTAGATGTAAAAACGAATTATCGACACTTCTAAAATAGTCCGAAGTTTATTTTAGTAATACTCAACAATATTCAAGATTTTTTTCTAAAAAAATAACGCTTAATTGTTTTGGTTATACCGGCATAACATAGGCAGATATAAATTCCTTTAAAAAAAAAAGATTCAATTAAGTACAATACTAGCCTGAGTATTACACGCTTAGTTAACAAGTAAGCAATCGTTAACAATTGATTTAAAAAAATAAGCAATTTATAACTGGAAAATGTAATTTAGAATCTATATTAGGGAAGGTTTTCTGGCTGACTTGTAACTTAGCAGCCTATAAATTTAATTTTAAATTTCTCGCCAGATGGCAGTGAACGGTATGATGAATGAATGAACTTGCTGCATAATGTTCTCTGCGGTGCTTTACATTAACCCAGTGCTGTTGTTACTGCTACTAAACTGGGATGGATGAGTGTAAAATAATCAGAAAAGGGGTTTTAAGTTGACTGTCTTACGTGTTAGCTGTGGTGTTAGATACAATATACCTTGAGAATTGCCATTGAATTTTGCCCGAATCTCTACTCCCCTTGGACTATAATTTGGCGGTCTTGAAGTCGAGAGTAAACCGGTTTCTTCTAGACAAGCGCGCTAGATCGTGATTATAACGTTGCTTAACATCAGGCAAGTTGTAGTCAAGCGTGAGCTTATTTCATGTAAAAATAATAATAATAAAATATTTTTAGATAAAACAGGTGACAGTTAAATATCTTATTTTTCAATGTTAAAAGAAAATGTAAGTAATTAAATGTATAAAAATTGTTTGTTGTTTTTAAGAATATTATAGAAGCAGTATACGATAATACAGTAAGCAACTTACGATTATGTAACTTGAATAACTTGTTAAATTGCAGGCCTGCCCAGACTGTTTGTCATATTAACGCAGTTGTTTAACTATGTCAATGGCCTGTATTGTGGTTTGAAAATACGTGACACTAGAATTACCACTTTCATTATATATTTTCAACTAAAACAGGTTTGCACTTGACCATAGTTTGCCCGATGGCGAGCAATAGCTATGGACTAAGATGGATCGTGTTTACCAGATAGGAACCGGTTTACTCTCGCCTTAAAGATTGTTGGATTTTAGTGCGTGGGGATCAGGAGCCATAAGTCAGGGTAGATATAAGAAGAAGAATAGTATAAGATGTCCAAAGAATAATAAATTGGTTGTTACCAATGAATACTATCGAATGTATTTACAAGATATCTAATAGGAATTCGCTCTAAGTACTAATTGCGTTCGTAGAGGCAAAAAATACCCACAAACTACATTTCCCTACATAATTCCTATCAGCCTATGCGTGCTTGTAAGCACTCATTGAGAAAACTAAAAGCCATTGATGCAAATGACCCGACGGTGACACAGTGTCGTAACGGTTACGAGTACTGCAGGGTTAGGGTCGGGCCGGTTGCCAAATAACTACGGTCTAGTTGACCAGAAGCTAGCATTAAATAGAGTTACTCCAGATTGCAGCTAGACAGTTTATTTGGCATCGTGATTCTGTAAGCTGAGATTTGTGTAAGTTACATAATGGGAAGTGTAGTAATCTGCTGTTGTAATAGCAAAACATTATTTAATCTTTCATTAGCTGCTGGCTGTTCCTATAGCAAGCCTAATTAATCGTTTATTTACAACAACTAATAATTACTAGTTCTAACTACTATAAAATAAAAAAAGCACTCGCATATATTTAGAAAGGTCTAAAGATAGTCTACGTGCTCTAGCCAAATGCCAGAGAATGCCCAGCTTACTGGTCGCACTACCACGAATGGCTAACATTTAATTGGATTTTATGTCATGGACAATTTATATCTGAAAAAAATATATATAACTGAAATGAGAATTTCAGTTATATATATTTTTATATATCCCTATTTACCAAAAGGTCACTAAAAAAAAAGACAAACTCACGAGAACCCGAATTAAAACACTGCAGAATTTTATTTTACATCAAGCAGATACAGTCAGTTTTGCAGGGACACTTTGACTCAATGCGGAACCTACATACCTAACTGAACAGAGAGCTCAGTTTAGATAAAATAGTTAAGTTTTTGCGTGAGTTGTGACTGGCACCAGTCCAGTAAAGGTTAGCTACGACCATTACAATCGCCACCAACCATTCCCAACGTTTTACGACTCCATACATCCACTGTCCAAACTCGCCATTGTAACAGTTAGAAACGCCCATTCGAAAAAAGTGTTTATTAAAAACCTCGCTGAAACATTGTCGAACTATCAATCAAAACGGTGGAGAGATTTCCCGAGCCATATTGTAAAGCAATTTGCATTCGCGTTTATGTTCGATGAAATTCGTACAGCTGATGAAGTTTGGAGCGCCCACTTGCCGTGCGATTCGTTTGTTGCAGTCCGGATGGTGGTACAAAGGAATTCGCAATAGAATTAACAGAGTCTCCGACGGTCAGATGTAGAATGTACCTGGGAGACATTGGCACCCGACCCACGTCACACAATAGTTACAACATTTCGTCACCGGATCGCCTCCACACTTCAGTCTGTGCTGGCTTTAATGCTATCACCAAGATTTGCATGTCACAGGACCCCGTACCTCGGGCTAATGCTGTATTACGTAACGCAGATTGTATTCCGATGCAATAAACCTGGATAAATTAATTAGCTTGCACACACGAGATTATTGTTAATGCTCTCTCTCTCTCTTTGACTCGTATTTCCTCATGACTGAGGGTCGTGACTCCCCGGCAGAATTAATTCGTTAGGGGAGTTCTCTTGGGCAGATACATACATCGTGGTGGGTGCCCAGGTCCTTCCACGGAAGACGCATGTCCTCGGATATTGTGGTCCTCAAACATGTCGGTTTCCTCACGATGTTTTCCTTCACCGCTAAGCGAGTGCAAATCCACACATAACTTGAAAATACAAGTCATCGGTGTAGGGCGAATTCGAAACAGGGTGCGTCTGGATGAAAAGCAGACACTGGAACCGCTGAGCCACACTCGCTTATTGTTAATGCTAATAGCGATTACTGACTTAGAAGTAACGAACCATATACATTCACTAAAGATTATACTATCAAACTAATAGCTCATAATCATTCCATTTATATATAAAAGATTTATCCTCTCACTGATTAAAAAAAAAACTATTCCTCGAATTTAACGGGTCGGTGTGAAATACTCACTGGGATTTACTATCTCACTTCTCTAATGGAACCTTTAAGTTTGTGCACTATTAATTTAATTTAAAGGGATCGTAATTTTCATTTCTACCGCGTGGGGCCCAAAATCGTAACAAAGGAGTTTAGTTGACTTCCAGTTTTACAGATAACTACGACTTCCTTTAAAGTTTTTCGCTTACAGAAACGCGTGGATGCTCATCGAGACAGCTATAGACATTTTGACTGTATTTGTATTGTCTTTTGAAACAAATAGTACTAATTGAAACAACATAGGTACCTGTTATTCCTATTTGCTGTTTAACATTTTCAATAAGTATCGGAAGGTATATACAGAAGATTTAAAGATTAGATCTCCATTTGTTATCAATATAATTATAATGTTAAAAATAATTTTATAGTACCTAATACATAAAAATTTTACAAGATGGGAACATATTTTTATTGAAAAAATATAATTAATAATCATACAGCGGTTACACATAGAAGTGTTTTGTTTTTCCTTTCGTAGATTTTTACAACAGGTAAAAATAACGTAACTGTTAGATCATTATTTTTATAAGTCAGTTTATTTTGAAATTGGCGCCATGTACCGACAGAGACGCGCCTAGTTTAGGTACATGTGACAACGATTCGAACAATGGATTCGACTCGAGGGTGATTTGGTCGGCTTTGTGGTTGGAGAGGGTTAGTCACATAATTGACCATTTAGCTTGTAGCCGGTTACAGGTAACTGGCCTAGCCTTCAGCGATACATTCTGCATCCACATTTGCATAACAAAGAAACATGCGGTGCGGACCGTGTTTGTGTAACTTTGCATTTGTTTTCGTGAACCTGATGCCGCTCTGATTGGTAATTGAGGACTCATTAGATGTGTGTTTACTTAAGAAGACTCTCTGTTAGCAATTGTTTTGTAGTAGGTATTTTAACAGTCAATGTATGTTTGATTTGTATCTTGATTTAAGGTAGAGTTTATTTTGAAATTAGGTTTTTAACAGTCTTGAAATAGTGTTGAAGTTTGTCTTAAACTGGTTTAAAGAAAACTTTCTTTTAAATAACAAAACAGTATTGTTCTCAATATGTTCCATATAGCGATTAGTAATACAGATATTTTATTACGTACATTCAACTAATACAGTAGAATGATTGAATCGTAACATTTATGCCAACATAATGATTAGTTACTTCAATAACCAAGTTGTAACATAATCAATAATCACTCAATTAAATTGTATTTGCATAGCATTGTACTTAATAGAATAGATATTGTCGACTAATAGCAATAAATCAATGGGTTATCCTAATCTACTAAACTAAAAGGATTTTGTTAACTTTAAGCAAAATGAGTAATAAGATTTTATACTATTGATATTAAAGAAGAAAAAGTACTTCGGTGTATCAGTCTAGTAATGTTAGACTATCTTTAAAAAAAGTTACATCTTGCAATCTATCTATCGATGCAATGGATTACAGGGTGGTCGGACGTTTCCCTCATCTCAAGTCATCGTAGTTTAAGTTCTAAATATTCAACCCTGATTGCGTTTGACTGTACTTGATCAGGCAGAAGCCTTTAACCCCACGGAGTTTTCAACCCTTGCAACAGGGGTAGACTTCTTTATTAATATTTCAACCCTGGATGACCCGTGATTGACAGTTACAAGGGAGGGAATAGAGGGGATGGTAAAGAATTCTCTATAAAGAGGGCATCGTTGAAGTTAAATGCTTTTGTGGGCGATTTATTGATATAATTAAAGTTTATTTTTTATTCTTATTTTATGTATAAAATGTTTTTTATTTATTTTTATTATTTGTATTTTTTGGTATCTCTGTCATGAAAAGTGGCCGACTCTATTTTATAAATCTAATTGATTAATAAATAATAATTATAACGATCTATAATAAATATCTAAATTTCAGGACATTGCACACAGCGCCATCTAGCCCCACACTAAGCAGACGCTTGTATTATGTGTAAAAAAGAAAAGTATATAAATACTTTTTTTGTAAATATATACTTATTATACAAAAAAAAACACAAGTAATTACTAATTTTAAAAATTGGTATAGTTTCGTTTCATAAATCAACTCTACAACTCAATTCCTCAAGGCTAAGACATTTTATCTGTCCACATGTCTACAAGTAAAAAGCTTAAATATATCCCGAGTTTAACCAAGCTTTTTAATAACTAATACTTCTTGTAAAACTTGCTTTAACTTTTACATATTTTAAAGGCTTCATTAGTAACCAAGCCCTCCAGTGTCCATACATCACAGCCGTCGCCGCATTCAGCAAATTAACTTGTAAATAAAACTAGCAGCTCGTAAAAGTTCCCCGCGCTATCTTTGCAATATTTGTACACTTACCGGCCAATAAGGAGATAGATGTTTGAAAAATGATGTAAAATCTGGTAAGTAGCCAAAAATTTGGCTGATGAATCGAGAAAATATATAAAGTGCTTATTGATTAATTATATACCATAAATCTAAATATATAAAACTCAAAGGTGACTGACTGACTGATATAGTGATCTATCAACGCACAGCCCAAACCACAGGACGGATCTGGCTCAAATTTGGCATGCAGATAGATGTTACGACGTAGGCATCCGCTAAGAAAGGATTTTTGGAAATGCCACTTTTAAAGGGGTGAAATAGGGGATGCAAGTTTTACTTCTTAATGCGGGCGAAGCCGCGAGCACCCACTTGTATCATATAAGATCTAGAAGCTGCAGACATCTCGATTAACACATTAACATTTTATCCCTCGAGGTTTTCTTATCTGTATATTTCAGACTTTTACATATACTAGTATACATGTAAAGTTTCTTTTAAGTACAGCGTTTACCCAACGTACTTTATTAATGTAAACCTTTAACTGTCAATATCCGACGTGCTAATAATATTGCTATCTTTTACTTACTATAGTAAGTAAGATCGCGGCGCGATGCCAGCATTCCCAGCATTGCCAGCACCGTCAGCAGTTGTAACGCTCCCGATAGACCCTCCCAACGTGCTCGCAATGCAAACTCGAACCCTGCTTCCGGTATTGTCTTATCTTAATAGACATCTCTGTACTGGTCCCAGTTCTGATACTTTTACCGAAGATACGCTGACCGCTTCTTACATTGTTTCCTTTAGGAAACGGAGTAACCTTCCGCAATCTTTGCTGAAATGGGAAAGAAGTGAAGTGCATTTTGGTTGTTGTTCTTCACTTGACCAGTATTTTGTTAAATAAAATTTGTAACTCAGAATTAGGTTATGCAATTTAATTTGCAATTTTTTTTAAATCATCAGCATTTACTTGATTCAATCGATATATTGTTTTCTATGTTTGAAAGCAAAATTCAGGCATCTGTATATGGATTTACAAAATGTTTATATTATTTGAAGTATATCTTCACTTTGATTCACTTGTATGCCAAGAGATTTATATAAATAAAAATGTAAATAATAGAAGAGATTTCCCCTAACGAATTAGTTCTGCGGGGGAGTCACGACCCTCAGTCATGAGGAAATACGACTCAAAGAGAGAGAGAGAAGAGATTTATATAAATATTAATACCTAAAAATATACCAATCAATCAAATTTATCTAAGCATATATTTCATCTATTTTTCGCACAGCTTTCATGATAGCAAACAACCTGCAACACCTAAACTACTTTATTTGTTCGGTGTCGAAGTAACAATAATTCAGCCAAATGTTCACATTTACGTGCTGAAAAGTGTATTGTTTTCCCAATACAATACCGCTTACAAGGAGCGAGGGAAGTATTCTATACAGGGTTACAACAAAGACTGTCGAGAGAGTAAACAAAATTGGATTCTTGTAAAATATGAAACAAGCTTCGAAATCGACAACTTAACAACTAGTTGTAGTTTTAGATAAATTTTGAAGTTTATATTTTCTGTAGCTCTAAACTTATCTTTTACTTATGTAGGCCTTTCTTGAGTGCAGTGGTTGTCATTATCAATATTTGTTGCTACAGAACACGTTTCAAGCCATTTTCGTACAAACTGTTGTTCTGCCTACTGCATTTATTAATTAAGCCGTCTGGAATATTTATTTACATACATATGTGATTTAAAATGTGCCACAATATTTGGGTAAATTTAATAGACAAAAGAAGGGCTAAATTTTATGTCTTAATTTCGTAACCCTGTATTACAATCTCGGTTTGCTTACGTTGTTTTTGTCACCTATACCTATTTTCGTTTCGTCGAAAATGTAAAAAGAGTTATTTTATAATCAGTTACATACATACGATGAATCCGTTTGTTTTTTTTTTTAATAATTGAATGATTCTGATATACATTTAAGAAAAAAAACATTTAGATGGGTGTAAATTATTTCTATTTTTATAATGTTGGGGCTGTCTATCCGTGTGTGCGTGTCTTAAATAATAAATCACAGCCAGGGCTACATTATACTTCTCGTAGCTAGAATATTGTTTTCAGTGAACACATGAAACACTCACATAACGACTAAAAACCCCCAATCAACGAATCATTAAAAGCCACATCGTGTTCATTTGTAAATAATAAATGAGTGGACACCAAAAAAGTCGTTTAATTGTGCTGAATAAAACACTTTTATCTGCAACTGCTCTGATGAAAGTCCGCGGTATATTGTCAATTATATTCACACGTAATGTAAATTGTTATTTTCATCACGTGTGAATAATAAAATATGGATATGTTCGTACTTACAAGTGACAATACTATAGTACCTATAGCTTATAGTAACTTATGTACATACAGACGAACAAAATCTTCTTAAATAGTAGCTGTACCGTCGAATCATTTTTATTTTAAGTATAGTAAGGCAACATGAAAACACGAGAGAAAAAAGTTACAATTTTTTTATGATTATATTATTATCATAAACTCTCTCTCCTTTTCTTTTCTGTTTCCTATTTATGAACTCCAAATAAGGACGACGTAAAATAAACACATTTCATTTTGGCTAGTGAAAATCTATAATTGTAGAGTGCAGAGCAATTTGTACACCTAAAGTACAACCCACTTACAATACTTATATCCTATTAACAAGAGAAATAAAAATAAAACTCTAAGAGTACTTGCTTAATTAAAAAGCACGTAAGTATAACAACTGCCAGTCATATATTTCACTCATTATCTGTCCATAGCAACACATTATTTTTAGGCAAGCTTTCAGAGCTTTTCATAATATCAGCCAATTATAATCCCCATGCCAATAAAGAAAAAAAACACCTACATCCTAATTATTTATTATCGTATCAAAAACAATTTATTCAACTCGATTTATCGCGAATAAAAACAGTTTTGGCTCAATTTTAATCCGATTAAACAGAGAAATTAATATTTTCCGCGTGGCTGCGAATTTACGACGGAGATCCGCTATTAAATAAATAAATAAACATTTCGGGCACACAGCGCCATCTAGCAACACACTAAGCAAATGCTTGTGTCGTGGGTACTAGATAACGGGTATAATACTTATACTTTTCTTTTGTAAATACATACTTATTATACATATAAACGACCAGACTCAACACAAGTAATTATACATTTTTAAAATGCATAAATACTTGTGTCATGCGGGAATCGAACCCGCAACCCCTAGATTAGAAGGCAGAGCCACTACCAACTAAGCTAACAGGCTATTTTTTAATAAACAATTCCTTGTCAATAACATGAAAGCGTACTTTACGATTCATAAAATTGAGGTGTGCATTCACTGTCAAATTACAATGGGTTATAATTTTGTAACAATAGGGCAAATTGACCGAGGCTCGCGCGCGAAACAATGGCCACAATCATGAATCTAGTTGGCCACCCACTGCGAACCTGAAAACAATTATAGTAACGAAATCAAAGATAACTTAGATGCGCTCTGATTTCCAATTGACGGCTTGTTTTTCGGTGTACGTGACAGAGATACGTTGTTTGAATTGAGTTTATTTATGTACATTTATAAAGCTTTTTCATATCGACGTTGTATGAAAGAATTAATCGATTTTTGTAAACGACATTTTGTCATACCTTTTCTTTTATTAGCCTAATTTATCAAAACTATATACCTACTAACTATATACACGTATTTTTCTGAAATTGTGTAAACTGCTCCGTTTACATTTAAGATTTGAAATTCAAGATAAGTAAATCTGTGTTACTAGTATGTCTTAAATTTTCTTATAAAAAAATATAGGTATGTTATCGGATAGTGCAAAGACTTTCCAACCCACGCAGTAACACAGCAGAGCTTTGTTTCACACATCATGTCACCTACCCATTGTAACTTAATGTACTTAACAGTTCGCACCTGATAGTACCTACACGTCTATTGTCAACGCCTTTTGTTCCCTTTCTAGGAGAGAAGCTTTTCTTTGCAACGCTTTTATTGAAAATTTTGCGTAGGTGCGGAACTAAAAAGAGCTCACAGGAAACTGTGCGCTGCAAACTGGCCGCAAACATTGAATTGTAAACGAGCACTTAACAACCAACACAGTTCCATAACTTCTTGAATAAGGACACTTTCTAACAAAACTTTTCTTCGTTTCAGGTAACCGACGGAAAACTTCTGGACGAACGTACGGAGTGAATAATACGGCTCACATTCATACACACTTGTGAAACACTATCAAACAGATTTCGTTAGCTCAACAAAACCATACTGGAGCACACGAAACAGGCACGAAACTACTTTTCATTCAAACTATGCGGAAACACGGCAAACAAACGCCGACTTCAAGTTAAACGCGGACGTTACGTCACGGAAGGGAATAGCTGCACAACCCTCACACAGTCTTACAACGCGCACACATACACACGTACGCACGACACATTAATTCGCACACCGATACTCTCGCATTAGTGTGGGTTGACGAGGGCTCTTCAGTCGCTATGCTAGCCTAGTATTCGATGTAACGAAGAGGTGGCGCGATTGAGGCGAGAGCCACTTGTCTCTGTTACGTAAACGCAAACCGCACACGCAAACACACCCGCAACCTAATTCATGACCCTTGAGTGAGTACCTACTTCCAAATTCGCAGGGTAATTAGCCGCATACCGAAATTAATAAGCTGCAGTCCGGGTAAATCGGTACTGATTGGTATAGCAAACGTTGAAGAGGAACGGATGAATTTAACTACAAAGGGTAAGTTACTTGGTTATGCTGGCATCTAATGCCGGCTGGTGTTGCTAAGCGAATTTGTCAGCGAAAGTCACAGATTTAATGCTCATGTTTTATTTAGACAGGTAGCGGCCATGACGGAGTTTCAGTGTTGTTCGACATACTGCTAACACTAATGCAAAAACTTATAAATATAGGTAGTATAAATCACAGTTATTAAATCGATACTTACGTATCATTCAGACACTACACAATCTCATAAACAAACACATACACACATTAATTGATAGCTTTTTAAATTAACACTCGTTTATGGCATCCAAAGTAAACCAAATTACAGGTACCGAGATACGAACGAACAGATAGGTTATATCGTAGTATCTAATCAATCATAATAATTTATGCATTTTTATGTATATATAACCAGAAAAGCTATGAAATTCTAAAAAAAACCTTAATAAATAGAGGCGCTCTTTGGATAGATTGGATTAGATATCCTAAAAACTTGTCAAAGAATGCATGATCGGCCTTTTTTCTCAAAATAGACTAGCTATCCAATCAGATGGCTATCGCTGCATTCACGGTCGATATCAATGTAAAATTCATCGCATCATAAGGTTACATGGCGGCTTCACGATTTCACGTTCATGTGGTAAAAACCGAGGATCGTTTATTAGTGGACGAGAAAATTTCGCCAAGTAAAATGTCAAAATATAAAAAAATATGTAAATAACAAAAATCATTGAGCGCATGTGAGCACTGGTAAAGATAATAAATAATAATAATAAATCCTTTATTGTTTCAACTTACGTGTTACGTACATACATGATTGTATAATGACAATAACAAAGTTTATGCACTACGTTGGTAGGTGTACTAAGCTCTGTACTAGGTATCACAAAGGATCCTGTGTTACAGGGCTATAGATAAAGAAACATCTCGATAATTGTCGACAAAACCACGAGAAACTTATCATGTTGCTATCTTATCTTGTTGAGCATAATAAACCTTCCTATCAGCTGTGCTATCAGAACGGATATGGTGGTAACAATGATGGACAACATAGTATTACGGGAAAGGTATTGTTTTCGTTTGTATGATATATGTACGTATCCAAGGAAATACAAACCTATTTTTTTTAGTGTGCTTTTTTATTTCATAAAAATACAGCCTAAGTTAAAAAAAGTGAAAAAGTATTATATTTAAATATGCAGTACCTACATTTGGAGAGATCACAATCATGGGTTTTTTTTACATTGCATATCAATAATAAGGGGAAAAAATATTTAATGTAAACCCCTGACAGAAAATAAAATGATTGTAAGGTACGTGATAAGCTTGCAAGTTGCTACCTTTAGCCGAGGTTTTCTGTATAAACGAGGGAAATTTGAAAAATAGTTGTGAGTACCGCTCACGACTGGGTAATGTTATATACAAGGTAACTAAATACCAAGTAAACAGTGTATAATTTGGAGCTTATTCAGTACAACCTAGTGTGGACTGTATGATGTATTAGAACTCCCCTAACGAATTAATTCCGCGGGGGAGTTGCGGCCCTCAGTCATGAGGAAATACGAATATACTAATACGACTCAAGAGAGATAATTGTTTCTTAGTAACTCTGTATTAATTCTATGGTAATGTACCGTGTTTAGAACGACCTAATTGCATTGACTATTACATTATTCATTTGAATATTAATAGCTTTGCTGTAGATGTCGAGTTATTGACAAATTAAGCTGTTAGCTGCTAATTTATATTAGTGGCGGGATAGTTTAGTGATATTGTAAAAGTTGATTTACATGACATTGTATACAGTTTGCTTTATTTAGATTATAAGCTTGCATCAACCATTGATTTGTTGGTCAGAGTTTTCTTTCCGTAAATTTTTAAAACTATCTCTATCAACATGTAAATAAATCAAATGATTAAAGTCATATAGTGTATACTAGTGGGTGCTCGCGGATTCGCTCGCATTAAGAAGTAACACTTGCATCCCCTATTTCACCCCTTTAAAAGTGGCATTTCCAAAAATCCTTTCTTAGCGGATGCCTACGTCATAACATCTACCTTCATTCCAAATTTCAGCCCAATCCGTCTAATGGTTTGGGCTGTGCGTTGATAGATCACTATATCAGTCAGTCAGTCAGTCACCTTTGAGTTTTATATATATTTTTAGTTTTTTATTTGGACTAGCGTCTAAGTAATTTATTAAGTAACCAAAAGTTTACAACTTACGATTTTGACCAGTAAAAACAATACTATCTAAAAAATAAGAAATCTTTTGAATCAAAAAGTTTTTCTAATTAAAATCAAAACTTAAAAAAATACGTATAGAAAATTAGAGTGCTAAATATTTATAAAACAATAGTAAAAACAACTACATTATTCCAAACATTGAGAACTACTACTAAAATATGCAATTTACTTTGATTCGTACAACGTTTGGCTTCAGCGACGCCTAACTTTAAAAGAATTCTCCAACTTCTCACTTCGAGCGGCGAGACTTTTGATGATTTGATTATAATATAGGGCAGATAGCTCCCCGCAAGCCTACACTTTACAAGGTCTGCCCGGAGAGTGCTTCCACGCAACCTAAATATATAGATAGAGCTAGTAAATAAACCTTATAAGACGCACGGAATATGTTAATATTATTTTAAAAAAAAGCTTCGTCTTTCTAGCTATTTTGTTGTCCTGTATATTGTGGTTTCAATTTGGCCCTGTCACATTTAAAATTCAACTAACTTTTACAGAATTTTGGCAAATAGTGTAATGCAGCCTTTGATTTTGGATTGCTGCCAGAAATCGGCCTCTTGGTTTGCAGACAAAGTTTCACAATGATTGGGCTTTGTAATTTAGTTACATTTTGTAAATGGGTACACTTAGTAACCATAGATCAATAACTCGATGTAAGGTTACAACTATTTGGCGCCGGTTTTATTGTAATTGCTAGCAGCGCCCCGCGGTGTTACCCGCAATAATCCATGATTAAAACTTGTCTATGTGTGTGTGACTGTTTAGAAGTAACAAACACACACTTACGAACAATTTTTGGCAAATATAAATTATATACATATGTATATGTACATACCAATCCTAAATAGGATATATATGTAATCAATTTTACGAAATAGTAACGTATGCCTTTAGTGTTTACTTGTATTTTTGTGTTATAATTTAACACTATTCTATTTTCCTTACTATCTTGAATAAAATTTATTTAGAATTAAAAGCACTCAACTTTGGCAAAGCGGATATTACCGCAATATAAAGCTCAGCGGATATTCATATGCGCTCGCTTTTCATCCCTAGCAGTCATCGCGGCTCATCTCTAATTTGCTCGATTACACACATTAATGCGTATCTTACAACGGTGGTTATTTTTTTGAGAACAAAAGGCACTTTTTACAATTTACCAAAATACTGTATATCGTGAAAGTATTACTTAAAAATTTCTCGAGCCATCATTTTTGTAAATCCACTTACCAAAATATTTTATTTACAATGATTTTATTTCACTTTTTAAAACAATAACGCTCCCTTCACAAGAATGGAACAGTCAGCAGTGTATCTAAACCACTCATGAACGCATATATCATAGATATTCATAAACGCTCGATTTTCAAAGTTCATCTCTAATCTACTCGAATTACATATTGATGCGTATCTGCATTTACAAATGTCGCCTAGAGATGGGATTGTGGCCAGTGAGTCGGTACACATCACTAATTCATGTTACGCCTGTTACGGCCCTGTTTTGAATAATCGCATCGCCGGGATATTTGGACAATACTCGCCCAACTAAAAGTCCCACTTGCATAATAGAACTATTCGTAACAGATAAGTAGGCACATAATACAGGCAATAATTTGTTTAATGTAATAAGTGGTGCCTTGAGGTTAACTGAGGTCTAGAATAATTAAAAAAAAAACAAAATATATATGTATAGTTATTGCGAAATATAGGTATTTACAAAGGTGGTATTATGTACATATGAGTGCGCTATATTTCCACCCACAGAGCATGCAAATTATAATTAAGAATTTAGATTTTAGAATATTAAATTATGTCAATTAAATAAATATGTCAATAAAAATAGTGAACACATTTTAAATTGTCTATCGTAATTGTAATAAATGCAACCTACGTTCGAATTCAGATTAATATTCATATAAATAATAAAACTCAGAATTAGTTACGTTGTTAAATACAAAGAAAAGTTGGAAAAAATACCAAACAAACAATATGTTTACTCACAAACTTCCGTCTCAATATTCATGTGATAAGCGTAATCTTGGTTTCCAAGGTAACTTGTTACTGTCCCTTAATTCTTTGCTTTACATTCCTCATTACTGAGAGTCTCCTCCTTAGATTGATCTTGAATGCAATATTTAACCATTCATAATATAATCTGCAACGTGCAAACTAAACTTTTCGCTTCAGATCAACATCTCATCTCAACCATAAGCATCATATTTAAACATACAGTTAAATACATTCAGCTATTTTTTAACATTTCATTCCCTCGCTAAACGCGTGTAAGATCGTTCTGCAAGCGAGCCTTACCAACATTCATAAAAAATATCACTCCAACTGCTTATAACATACGTAAATAGTAGCTAAAAGCTTAAAAGGTTTTCAAGTAAAACGTAGAAAACACAATACCTAATACAAAGGGATCATTCTATTGTAAAACGTAAGTCTGAACATTACCGATACTAACGGAAGTAGATATGTGGTAATTTTTGCAAAGTACCTGAATGCATTTGCAAATTCCAAGTTCTTTATTTTTGGTTTCAGTAAAACCTTATAAGAGGTATGAAAATTCTGTGCGTATGAAGTAGGTAGATTAAGAATAGAGTAGGTCTTTTTCAGCATTATCGGTTTAAATTAAAAATAATACTTAATTATATTGAGAATATAACAAAAAAAAACCGGCCAAGTGCGAGTCGGACTCGCGCACCGAGGGTTCCGTACAAACCTGCAAGGTTAAATATTTTGTGATGTAACTAAAAATTTATGGTTTTCGTAATTTTTCCTTTATCTATGCTATAAGACGTTGCTTCGTACCAAATTTCAAGATTCTGAGTTCACGGGAAGCACCCTGTAGGTTTTGATTCCCTTGCAAGTGTCGAAAATTTGCGGCATAAATGGCTGTATCTTTTGATTGCGTTGGCTTAGAAGTTTGATTTTTTCACAGCTTCAAGGGACAGTAGACCTGAGTAATTGATATAAATTTCAGCTTCATACCTCTACGCGTTCCTGAGAAAAAGGGTCTTGACAGACGGACGGACGGACGGACAGACGGACAACAAAGTGATCCTATAAGGGTTCCGTTTTTTCCTTTTGAGGTACGGAACCCTAAAAACGAATTTGAAAGATTTGTTGAAATGACTAGACTCTGTATAATTGATTAATGAATAGCCTTGATTCATTGATCGCATTAACTGAGTCGCCCGCAGCTACGCTCGCATTATTTGGAGATAAAAAGCCTTGGCACTCGGCAGGACCTTATACGCTCAGCCGTTCATGCGTGATGAGCGTTTAAGTAAACATACAAACAGACAAAAAATCCAAAAACTTCTTAAATGTATTCTATTATCAATTTAAGGTAGGTACATATACCCAAACTAATATTTTCGTATATCCTCAATGTTCAGACTTTCGATCATCTTCAGTTTTATTATATGTATAGATTAATTAATAGTAGTTTATGCAACTGTCATATAAAGAAGGTTATTAAAACACGAGTGTGAGTTTATGAAACGAGCGCAGCGAGTTTCATAATAGTAACGAGTGTTTTAATACCCGTGTTATATGCAGTTGCATACACTACTTTATCTTCACTAATGCAATTGATCAAACAACAAGAGTAAAAGCTGACAATAGTTAATTTTTCATATAATTTTCTAGATTTTTCTGGCAAAAGATTGTGAGTTACTTTTGTTGCCAATTCTAGAATATCCGGAGGCTTACAAATATCATCGTCGCTATCCTTTTTTAACTTTTAATTTTAATTTAAAAAACAAAACACATTGCGAAACATTAAATTCAAGCGTACGTGTATTGTCACAGTGATTTTGCGGCCATTAAAATCTAACCAACGAGAGCGCAGCGCGACCAACCTGATTGGCCTTGCAATCAGGTGGTCACGCTTTTTTGATGTTATAATGAGCTATTACGATATCGATGTGGATATTATAAAATCATGTGAAATTGCTTAAATTGAGTGTTTTGTTGTCTGTGCTATAACAGTAGTAATTATAAGTCAAGTATTGGAAACATAAGGAGAATGTTACAACATTAGTGTAGATAAAAAATATTATTTCATTGTGTTTCCTCTTATCTAACCGGACAATTAGGTGATACTAGGTGGTGCGCGCGACTTCGTCCGCATGCAATAGTTATTACCATAAAAACGGCTCTAGTGAGTTAATCTTAAAAGATAGATTTTGTTAGATCATTTTAAGAGGAATAATTCTTTCATACATATTTGTTTGATATCTTGAACCGTTTTCGCACCGCACGCAACGGAAGCTTTTCCCGTTTTTTTTTTCACATTTTCCATTGTTTCTTCGCTCTTATTAGTTGCAGCGTCTTGTTATATAGCCTAAAGCCTTCCTCGATAAATGTTCTATTCAACACAAAAATATTTTTTCAATTAAGACCAGTAGTTCCTAAGATTAGCGCGTTCAAAGAAACAAACAAACAAACTCTTCAGCTTTATAATATTAGTTTAGATAATTAGAAAAAAACTTCCACATAAACAATCTAGCCATAGGCAATAACAAGAATAAACGATAGGCCCAATACAGGTTTAGATTACATAAACAACACCGAGAAAAACAAAATAATTTATAGGCAATTAACAATTATTTATTCCGATAAAAAACTGCATGAACTTGCTATGTCTAAGCCATTAGGTTTCCAAACTGGTTCTGAACTAAAAATAATTCCTAATGTTAATCTTAGGAATGCAGCAAGGTAGACTTTACCCAAGTTATCACTACGCGTGGATAAAAATGGAACTAATAGTTCTGACTAATTATTCCCAATAAATTGTAGACGCGCTGCTATCATTCGCGAATAAAGTTATCTTACGTAAACTGTAGTTTCTCTTTATGTCTAGCTTTTAGGGACCTAGACGAGTGACACGTTATGATAATCTTACTGGTTTCATTTTTAAGGCCATAAAGTTTCGTATAAGTTGTCTTGAGGTTAGTTGATTTGGTTTTATTAATCTCGAGAGTATACGTATGCATCTAAATGCCATGGATACTAGAATGATACCGAATGATTTTTTTATCTAATCATTTAAATTTGTTCATAGGGTTATTAAAAAATATATAATGTAGTATGAGGCCTAATTATGTATAATAAATTGTACCGATTATAAATTATGTAAAGCACCCAATCTAGGAACAGAACAGTGTCGAAAATCTTACGATTTTTTTTTGTTTAGTATCTCTTATTGGCTTAGCTAGATATCTCTTTTTAGCATGGTTTTGACACGATTAGTCTAAACTCTGTTTTAGTTCCAGTGACCTTATGTGCATAGATATATATACACATGTAATTAATTCGTCTAATGAAGATACAATGGTAACACGTCTTAGTTCACATTTTCTTTACCTTCGCACCTCGGTACCTATTTTCTATAGGTATAAGTAGGTATAGGTACCGCAAGCACACACTTCACAAACACGCTGATTACAGAAACCGCATTGCGAATTGAGTTACTTCGAATATCCATTTAATCCCGTTGAACGACGGGGAAGCAAGATGGAGACGTACGGAGACGACAAGGAGACGCTTCAAGACTTCTTGGAAACGTTTCAAGACTTCGTGGAGGCGCGACAAGACTTCAATGGACACGGAAATGTGCTGTGCGAAATATGCCTGAGCGAATATTTTTTGTACCCCAAGATGAGATGTCGGTAAGTACTCTACTATACTATTGAGGGAAATTAAATGCTAACTTTAAAGTTTGCAACATAACTGCTTCCCTTATATTACCTTGATATCATGATCAACGCAATTTGTTAATAAAGTAGATTTATTATTTCCCCTTTTTGTAGTAGTTAGAAGTAGTATGTTTAGTTTTCCTTCACTTGTTAATAAATAAACTCCATAATGTGACAAATCAGAAAAGCATTTACTTTCCTTTACTCGATTGTATTCTTTCAAATATTGTGGACACTAGCTGTTTTCCAGAATCTTAGAACTAACAATTTCAAGGTATTTATATAGTGCTTAAAAATCCCTTTCAGAAAATAATTCTTCTTTTAACTAAGAGTGGATACTCAGTAATCGAAAAATAATAATGTTATCTCTACATCACTGATCTAATTCGCAGTTCTGGCAACCTGGAAGCCATTTTCGATCACCTGACTAAAAAAACAACAAATATTACTGCGTGACTCAATTCAATTTCAATTCATTTATTCGCTAATTGTAGGTTATGATACAGATGGCACTGTATTATATCTAAAACTACAAGACTCACGGACGCGTTAAAGTTTCAGTCTGTGAAAGAAGTTAATTTCCATACTTACTTATATATGTCAGCAGAAATATATAAAATTAACATAGCAAAAACACGACTAGGTACTTACCTCACTTATTCACTTATTGTAGGTTATGATACAGATGGCACTGTATTATATTATATCTACAAGACTCACGGACGCGTAAAGTTTACTTTGAAAGAAATTAATTACCTACATACTAATAAGCAGAAAAATATAAAATTACCCAGCAAAAACACGGCTACTTACCTAACCTACCTACCACGAAACTAGGTAACAAAACTAAACAACACCAACAATACTAGCCCGCTGATGAGCACAAGTCGATGTTATTTGCCGCATAATTTACATAGAGATAGATCAGGGTCTCCCGGGACGTGCACCCGTTGAATTTCTATTGTTTAGATTGGAAAACTAAAGTGTGCTCGACTTTCAGCTCACGCGTTATTAGATTGCAGGCTTTGCAGGTGTTCACCTGATCATCATATTGTATTGTCTCATGGCTGTGGTTGAGGAATTTTAATTTGGATGTCTACTTGAAACCTTAGTGAATGTTTGACGATTTCCAATTGTACTTGAAACATTAGTGGTTATTATTTGACGATTTCAAATCTAGTTAAAACCTTAGAAATTGTTATTTGACGATTTTTGACGTGGCTCATTGTTATGGCAGAGAAATTTTAATTTGAATATCTCCTATCTTTGTTGTAAAACTATGTAGGTTTCACTCAAATTACCTACGTAGCCTTAAAATCCGCACTTAATGACGATTTCTATTGTTTAGATTAGAAAACTAAAATGTGGTCGACTTTTCGAATGATCAGAATGTTTTGTGTCTTATGGCTGTGGCAGAGGAATTTTAATTCCAATGTTTGCTATCTTCGCTTTCCATCAGAATAAATCAACACTCAAAATTGCAAACACAGATTAGGTAAGGTAAAAAACCACAGGCCTAAGGACAGGAAATATTCGACACTAGTTGCCCACTCTCATAATATAAACAAGTATAATGAATAAATTGTGTAAATGATAATAATCGATAGGTGCAATTGTTACACTGATTTCAAGACAACAATTAGATTAGTAAGAAAATCAAACAGGGCCCAAAATGCAATGAGAATAGATAATTTTACAACATGAAATAAGTACTTATCTTGCATACAAATATCTTATTAAAAACTCTCAAGTAATCGATACATGTGAAACACATAGCCCGAGACAACAATTAGATAAGTAAATCAATCAGAGTTCTCTATAACACACGCGACCATTCGATTGCGGATTGCGGCCGCTCTCGGCTGGGCGGTAGGGATGGGGTATCTGAGAACGAATCGATTACCTAATAGCGCTGTGAGCACCCGACCCGTAGAGATTGACTCATTTGCACTGCATTACATTACCGAGTGACACCGGCAGCCACTCTCATCATCTGGTAATGAACAGATTGTTCACAACACTTCCACAACTTTCAGTGCGATTGATGGACTGGTCAGTTAGCATGTTTGCTCTAAGTGATTCACTGTCTGGATTGAATACCGATTTGTACGTATATTTTTTTAATTCTGCGTATATCTATATTTGGTTTAGTAAAATTGTGCCAGATTTTTTTAATTTGATATTGGCTTACTCTTGACTACAACTTGCCTGATGTTCAGCAACGTTACAGCAGATTACTGACAGTAAAAAATATCTGTGGTTGTCCGTAAATTTTGGGCAAAACAGTGTTTTTTTCTTTTATAAATATTAAGTAGGTACTGAGACACTCATTTGCAATGCATTACAAATGGTAAATCCATCGACAATATTTTAAGTAGGTGCCAATATCGGGTACGCTTATTATTGTCATACCGAAACCGTATCCTATGTACTTAAAATTATTATTGTTAAAGAGCTACATAGCTATGTGAATATGTAACTCCCTAACTTAAAAAAAAACTATATTGCGTGTCAAAGTGTCCAACAGATGAATTGAAGTTGAATCATACTCTGAACTGTTGTTGCTTTGTATGAGTGCTAAAAGCGCAGTGCTGAGCGTTATTTGAAAGGCGCTTGCGTTTTAACAGAGTGCCTACAACTCGATTTAAACTAATCGGACCGATATTGGAGATTTATTATTAACACTCGACCAGATTAAACGGGATTTTATTGATGAAGTTGTTTTCGTAATGACAGTTCATTAACTCAGATCTCTACTTTGGTAAACGAATTAATCATATTAAAATTAATTTCACTTATTTATTAGCTATCAAAAAATGCCTTGCCTACTTATTGATTGGAAGATTAGAGTATATTTATGAGTAATTTTAAAACTAGGTTGATATCCTGTACCCGAAATAAATTAAGTTCTCTTATTTTATAGAGTGACTATAAACTTTTACAAGAGAGCTTAAAAAATGACAAAATAAGTTCGAAAATTAAAAATTAAAATTATAACGTAAATCTTTAACCAAATATGAGCAATTTCTAAAGAATCTATCAAAAAAAAACTCAGGAAAAATTATGCCAGTTCAATATATAAACATTCTTACATTTTCACAAGCATAGCCATTTTAGTAACTATGACATAACACAACAGAAAGCTTCTCAATCTCCGACAGTGCCTTCAACACGGCAATAAATTCGTACTGAATATCTCGGTCACACTACGAAAGCTCGGACACACCTGCGAAAGCTCAACAAATCCTTCTTCGATTCGAGACGAGCTTCTATCATCAATTAACGTTCATATCAGAAAGCTGATAGACTGCACAGCCTATACAGGTTTACTGTAGTCTTTGTTGATTGAAACTGGTCACTTATACAAAAGCTTTTTAATAAGTTATACTTATATACCATTTGACGCGTGTGGCTTAGTGGTTCCAGTGTCTGCTTTTTATCCAGACGCACCCTTGTTCTAATCCGGCCCTACCAATGACTTGTAGTTAAGTGTGGATTTGCACTCGCTTAGTGGCGAAGGAAAACATCGTGAGGAAACCGACATGTTTGAGGTCCACAATATCCAATGACATGTGTCTTCCGTGGAAGGACCTGGGCGCCCACCACGATGTATATCTGCCCAAGAAAACTCCCCTAACGAATTCATTCTGCGGGGGAGTCACGACCCTCAGTCATGAGAAAATACGACTTAAGTGAGAGTGATACCATTTTATTAAAGTACGGTTTTAAAAAAAACTAGAAAAAATCAAACTAGAGGTCTCCAGTTAATATATGTACGAGTATGAACCATATTCTTGTGTACCATAAACCAACCATACAAAGGGGGAACATTCCGGCGCGATTGGGTGGCGCCATCTCTTAGCAACACTAGTTACAAAAATTAAAAAAAGGCTTACAATCAGTCCAATTTTCATCTAGTGTAAACCCATTTCTATTAAAAAAAACGTAAAAAATAATCGATTAATCATGCAATCATTTATTATGTCTAAGCTTCAATGAACTTTCTGAAATAGTTTATTATGTTTATATTTTTATTAATGAACTAAAACCACCCTTGATTTTCTTGCTTTAGTTACCACTAACCCAGTATACAGGCTCCAGTGTCACCGTTAATCTTCATATTGGTTTGCAGCTACTGTAACAATCCTCGGAGACTGCCACTTCAGCTGGTCGAGACATCAAATGTCAGACGCTACATAATACCACACACATAACCATAGTATATGTAGATTATATATATATAGGTATATATATGGGGATAAATTCCGTCTTTGACATAATACTAAGTATCTAATATCTGCCAAGGTATTTGTGCAGTCAAGAGCCCTTACAGCAAGGCAGTGTGGATTATTAAAGCGGTGGTAATGCCTAACTAAATTACCTAATACAGATATTAACCTACATAGATTATAATTATGTATATATGCTATTACATGTTCTGAAGCGCCCGTGGTAGCGTGCTCTGTGGCTTTCGTTCGTGGTTACTAAAGTACTACAAATAATTAAAAAAAAGTGTAACTAAGTAAAAATAATCCGTGGAAGGATCTGGGCGTCCAGCACGATGTATCTGTCCAAGAGAACTCCCCTTATGAATTAATTCTGGGGAGGGTCGAACCTCAGTCATGAGGAAATACGACTCAAGAGAAAAATAAAAATAAATATTCTGGGACATTGCACACAGCACCATCTAACCCCACACTAAGCAAACGCTTGTGTCGTGGGCACTAAATAGCTGATATAATGCATAGATGGCATTACAATAAAAACATTAATATTTTGGTATAGCTTTGTTTCCGTTAGATGAGTTTTCCAACCTCCTAAAAATCTGTTTCCCTGAAGGAATCAGCTGCTACAACACGAGAGACTACTTTCTCTCAGCGTAGCAGCTGCTCGACATACTTTTTGTATTCTAAAATGTCCTATTTTAAATAAGATTATAAATAAGTGTAAATATTATAAGAATTTGTGTGTCCAATAAACATTTTTATTATTTTATTATTATATATTATTATTATTAATAAACTTCTAGCAACTCTATAGTCTATGTATAATGTGCATTTATGCCGATACACAAATTTAAAAAATACTTACATAACTAGAATTTTTCGCCTTTTACATTTCTATATACCTAGTAATAAATTGTAAGTATAGAAATGTAAAAGCAGACCGTATTTACTACGTACAGGATTATTCAATAGATGCTGGCAGTATTTTCCTGTTTCTTTATCACCATATTTTAAAATTTATTTTATGATAGTTGTTGATCAAGTCCAACTAAGGAAGTAACTGTACTGTAGGTAGGTACCTACAAACGTCAAAACTCAAATCGCCCTAAATACCTAAATACCGGTTCAAAATCAACATTTAAGGAGCACTTATCTACAATTACAATGTACCTTTAGGCACGAGAGGCAAGTGTGGGCGGCCTAATTTCAGAAATAAATACAATGTAGTCATGGAACTGGGGACGTAGTAAGGAAGGGGTACCGGGGGCATTCGACTTATAATTAAGTATCATTTTTAAATTACATTCAAATTGTCTTATTACAACTTATTCCTTAAATAAAAAATATTGACTTAAAAACGGATAAATGTTTTGCGGACATTCGAGCAGCACAAAAAACCACAACTCTATAGGTTAGGTTTTAAAATAAAACTATCATTTGTAAAATTTGTATGAGCAATAAACCGTGGCAGCTAGCTTAATAAAGTTATATTAAAATACGCGCGCTGAAGCAAAAAAGCTATCAACATTATTTTCCCTCCCTGATTAATATACCTATATATACTACCTACCTACCTACTCATTATTTCCCCCCACCCTTAGTCCTTCCGCACAAAAAGCTGTGACGTGGCCGTCTAGACAAATCTAGATCTAGTGTTGTAGGCAAGTGTAGGTATGTCCTAATTGGTGTCATCGCTGCCACAAGCCCGCACCCGGTGATTTATTTAGTGGTTCACTTACGCATGTTATTAGGACATATTGCCTTTTGCAAGGAGTTTGCTAGCTACTAAAAAAAGTAAAGGTGACATAAGCGTTTGCTTGATATGGCGCTAGATAGCGCTGTTTGGTATGTCCTGGAAGAATTATTTAGTAGTTCTTATGAGATAGGCTAACTTTGATAATAAGGCTTTACCCAATCGTTTGCTTGGTATGGGGCTAGATGGCGCTGTGTGGAATGTCCTGGAAGAATTATTTAGGTAGTAGTTCTTATGAGATAGGCTAACTTTGATAGTAAGGGTTTACCCAATTGTTTGCTTGGTATAGGGCTAGATGGCGCTGTTTGGTATGGTCTGGGATATTCTTTTATTTTATTAAAAAAAATCGTATAAGAGTAGCCAACGTTGATGTTAAGAGTTATCAAACCACCTGAAAGATCTTTGACGTGGTTTAACGATTGGCTTTATTAACCGGGACCTACTATTTACCGTGTTATCTGAGCCACGGAAGCGCCTAGATATATGAACTATACCTACGCCTCAGAATACACAAATAACTGTATTCTGAGACCTACGCATTTACTCGGAATAAAGTTTTTTTTTAAATCAAGGATAAAGAATAAGTGCCTTATGCGTTGATCGATATAGTTGATTCTCAATCTCCATAGGTACTCATATTTATAAAATTCTGTTCAGCGGTTTGAATATAAACTCACATAGGTACTAATACAAAACGTTGTGTTTCAGTATTACGCCTTGTATCCCTATCTCTTATATGAAAATATACCTACATGAACGTTCATATACCGTTAAACGTACGTTACTAACGTTTGTCCAATAGAATATCTACTCACTTAATTAATGGTAAATTTTTTATATATCTAATACATCATGCATGCGTAATAGAAAGCGTTATTAATTGTAAATGACGCCTTAAATAGTCAAACAATTAACTTACACATTTAATTGAACTAGATCTAGAATAACATCGAATCATTCAGTAGAAGAGTTTAAAAAAATAGAAGGCGCCGAATTTGGGCGAGTACAGATCACGGTACAGATAGTGCATTTAGAAAGTAGCCAAAAAGTAAAATTTTATTTTCCTGTTGTAATCACCGACTAAATGCAATCTAAGTACCTACTAAAAAACTAAAATACACATTGAAAAATAGGTAGTATAATAATTACTTAAATATTAAATATAATTATTGTTCTGAATAGCGAGGGCAAATATTTTAGGAGACCACGATTTAGATAATATTTGCCCAAATACATGATTAATTCCCTTAAAAGAAACAAAAACTCATAATCTAATTATTATTATATTATAGCGTTATAAATATGTAACACAATATTTTATCAGTCATTCACGTATTAACAGATGCTGACTGTACTTACAAGGTCAATGATCTGTGGACCTTATTCTCTTCAAATCATTTCAAATGGGTACTCTTAGCGCCATCTAGTCAAAATGACCCGCACTATGATACAACGGTGTGGTAGCGGCGCTAGCTCCGCCGAATGCAATGCTAGCAAACATGTGCGAATTTTCGTGATAATAATGTCAAGGCCAATGTTAATTGAAAAAACCTAACTAGCCACACATGATTTTACAACAAAAATGTCTTCTTCAATTACCAATCCCTATTTTTGAAATATTTCTCAACAGTTTCAAGTCGTAAAATCAGCTGCATTTCATTACGAAGTTCACTTCCGCGTCCTAACCTCTTTTCGCAGCAACAACTTTAAATGTCAAAATATAGGTAAGTAACTGACATATCGCTATTATTTTTGTTTTATATTGCTTGTGTTAGTATTGAGTAACTCATTTTCTCACTATCTTTACAAAATAAAACAAAAAACCATCATAATTATTGGTTTAAAAGTAAAGATACGTGTCGCAATTTTTAAATCTCCCGCCATAAAGTGTGAAACGCATGAAGTTCGCGTTGCGAATCTGGCCGATTGATGTGAAAGATATTCCGAAGGCCGTGAGTGAACACGGAAATCGAGATGTGTGTGTGGTCAAAAAGACAGTGCAAGGTAGGGGTCGGGTGGCGTTTGTGATGGCAAAATTTTTGCAAATGGTGAGTTAGGATAATTAATGAATTGGTGTGGCTTGGAATCGATTTCTATCTGTGATGGTGATATATTTGTGTGTTCAGACAAAAATCTAGTGTTTGTTGACGATAATATTCTCAGATTTTGTGATACGGGAACGGCAAATGGCGCTACGAATAGCCAAAGTTGACACAACTACGCGTTTAGAAATCCCATATATCTTCAGACGTTAATATCTAGGCACGCGGCGTGACCTGTGATAAACAACAAATAGTGGTGCATTCTAAATTTCGCGATATCACGCGTGTGGACCTAGCAACTGGGACATCCAGCTTGGCGATTATAACGGTGTCAGCATGTTGCGATTTTTTTGGCCAGCGGTACTACTTTTTTAAACTCGTTTATAGAGGCGGCTAGAGGTTTCCGAGTCCCGTAGGGTCGCTGGCCCCGCGGCCCGTCTTCTGGAGCTAAATTACATAATGTATAGGTGTTGTTTGGAGCATGCAACAAGTAGATATGTGTCGGCCTAACTGTCAATGTGGAGTACAGTAAGCTCGCTGGCCGCGGCCCCCATTAATTCGAGCGGCTGATGTCACTTATCTCCGCGCTCTCCTATCTAGGCCCTACGGCCGCCAATTTTTTGCGCGTACCTACCTACCTAGTATCTCAATGTAAATTTGATAACTGGCGCGCAGCTCTAATTACCACTTGTTTAAATACTAAGTGATGCAAATTTAGGTTCGTTTTCAGCTAGTGTCCACGAATTTGAATTTTATTGCTTGGAGAACCTGGTGTTGCTGGCGGGTTCCTGGTTGTTGGTGTGATGGGAGTGTTGTTTCTGATGTGTGAATGATTTCAGCACGGTCACTGACATTGGCACCTACAATGGACCAGCAATTCTGCTTGCGCTGGAACAATCACCCAAACAACCTGACAGATGTGCTCGCCAGCCTGCTGCAGAGGGAGGCACTCTGCGATGTCACACTCGCATGTGATGGAGAGACTGTCAAGGTAAGTTTACTGTTTGTAAACAATTTTTACTATTTACCTTGCCAGAACTGGATTTTAGAAGATGCCAAAAAGCCTTCACAAAATGGTTTTCCAGTTATCAAATCGATCAAAATTATGTGAAATAGTTGAATCTTGCTAGATTTGAGACGTCCTTATCATTATGTCAGGATTAAACGTATTGATGCTATTGCTGGATACACATTGAAATACTTAATATGAGAATACTCCCTTATTGAAATCTGTCTTTACATATTTTAGTTGTTTATTTTATTTTGTAAACATTTAGCAAAATATAAAAAAAATATTATTGTAGCCCTAATTTTTACATCCTTATGTTAGGCTGTGTAATAAAAAATGTGATAAAGATATTTAAATTCTAAGAAGAGGCAGTCTGATGCATTATATTTCATTTTCATTATTTATATTATTTTGGTGGGCATAGATATATCTGTCTTTGTTTCTATAGGGTGATTAAATGTACTTTTCTTAAAAAATTTAATGTATTTGGAAGCATAAGGCTTTAACACTACTTCACTTAGATAAAATGTAAGTCTTTCTTTCAACTAGCCAAGATTATGGTATGTAAAATCTGAATCTACATCCCATGTTCAATCTAAACCAAAATAATGTCATGAAATAAAAACAGGAGACAATTATCTTATCACAAGCAAGATATTTAAGCTCCGTCAATAATAGTAAAAGCCCATTCATTATTGTTTTTACACTCTCATTTAAATGTTATGTCATATTTGTAGGAAATGTAAATATTGACATTCAACACTCCAATGTAAATGCATCTGTTTATTGTAGTGGCACAACAAAATGCAATGTATAGTAAACAAACATGAGTAATACAAATTACATAATTGCTACTTATCAATGACAGAGTTTTTGACTCGAAATATTTATGCATTTGCAGTTCATTCACAAAATGAATAAACTGAATGCATTCTGCTTATTTATGAGCTTGTTGCAGTTGAAATTTGGATTAAAATAAAGCTGTAGTAGTTAGAAGTACCTAGTATGTTTAGTTTTTCTTCCTTTGTCTTTATATTTTATTATTGTAAATAAATTTTATTTTAACATTAAAAAATAGATCTTTAGACATAAGTAAGTAGCATTGTGTCTATGTTTGGTTTTATGTTCTAAACTGATTTATACATTTTATAAATTGAATGAGGGGTTTATTTGCTCTGACTTTTCTGAATTTTGGTTTTTCCTAATGATAAAAAATTGCCTATGGCTTTTCTTTAGGTACTTAGAGATTTTTTAGCACAACATACATACCTACCTTACACATAGGTATCCAATTACTTTAAAAAACTTGGTTTTTATAGTAGTATCTAAGCTCTGTATTTATTACATTTATATATTTTATTATGTATGAGCATGAAATCAATTCTATTTACATGGATAATACAATAATAATATACATTTCAATCCACTATACATATAATTGTGGACCAAAAGATCTCAAATCAACAATTTGCTAATTCGAAAATATTTATATCAACTCAAAATGTTAGCAGCAAAGTAACCCTATTAAAAGAACTCTCAAATGTATTTTCTATTCAAATTAAGTCTTGAGGTTTAATAGGTTTATCAGATCTCTACCAGACAAAATAATGAATTTGAAGTTTTTAAATCTAAAATTATTGTACTAGGTCATAACCAGGAAAACATAGAACGGCCACATTAATAGTTCAAGTATATTAAAGCTTTTGATATACTTACTTGAAAACAAGTTTGCATACTTTAGTCAATTTTTCATAAGATAATTGCTAAATTGTAGTTTTTTATAAGATTATATCATTGTAATTTAATATTATCAAACCAAGGAAATAAATTGACGCGGAAAAAATCGTAGAATATAGGAATAAAATTAGTAGTAAAATATTCAGCTAATTTAGTGCCTAAATAAATAATAAGCTAAGACTAGGTATAGTATAGATATGTTCGCACATTTGTTTTCTATGTAAAATAAATTCGAAGGACAAGTATATTTGAAGTTAATAGCCTGCATATCTAGGTAGTTTAGAGGAAGATATTTTAAGTCGCGATTGTCATTACAACCAAATTGCTACCTTAGGCCATCGAGTCAAGGCAGTGTTCGGTGTTCATATATTTAAATATTTGCTAATTTAGCAAGGCCATTCTTTAGTCCAGTCGTACGTTACGTAGCTAAGACTTTGAATATTCCTATTTTAAAATATAATTAGGCAGCAACTTAGCCTAAAGGTAATAACAATTGAAATGTAAAACAATGTAGATTACGCATCGCGCTCCTCCACTAGCCGGCATTTTGAATCGCAAATAAAATTGTTCACTCAACATCGAGCTCTCAACAAGTGGTGCTCAAACCGCGGCCCTTGCTTGTCGAATTCACCTATCTACCTGTTAGATACACATTTCGGTAAATCTAAAGGTCAATAACACGTGTCTAGATGCTACTTCCTTTATGTGCCATTTAAATTCAACAATTAACTACGAAAGCCAAAAGTTTTATGCTAATAAAATGCAATTTGTTTTGTAGGTTGAAAGGAGTCTGCAGAAGACTGCATATATTTAAGCTTTCTAATTTTTATAGCTGTTTTCAAGCGGGTTTTAGGGTCTAGCTGGCTCTAGACAGTGGAATTAATGCGTTATTGGTGCCATACATGCATAATATGTTGATGATTTTATCTGTAGCTTTTTGGAACTAGTATTTTATGTGAGGAACTGGCTTCTCTTTAATCTGAGACTGCTTGATATTAAACGATAACGTGGCTTGTAAAAAACATATCCAGCTAGTCGGCTTCCTAAATAGATATTATCATTATTGGTCTAGGCAAAAAGAAAGCAACATTTTTGCTACATCGGTCGTGTCCACGTTTTATTGAGACGTTGCCCGTATCTATTAAATGCGTACTTTTTATACGTATCAAGTCAAGTAACCTTGGTCAGAGGAAGACCTTGTGTTAGCGAATTTAGTTGATACCTACTAAATTTTGACGATAAAAGATTACAAAATTTAGGCCGTCATATCATTAGGGCTTCACAGTACTGTCGGCGATGCATGCACTGACATGTGGACAATGTATGAAAGAACTAATATGAACAGTGAAGGCAGCGACGCATGCCTTGTTCGAGTTCAATTAGTGAAAGTGAGTGCGCGTGACAAACTAAGAGAATGTATCATTTTCGTACACGTTTCGCGAGTATCATTAGTGCAGCTGTGGCGGACACAAGCGCGCACGGTGTGGCGCTGTGCCCCTGGGTGGGTGGACGGCTCGCGGTTCTCGTCTTGAGAAAGACGTCTGCGCCGGTGCGAACCGTCCCTACGTCGCGAAACTTAAACTTGTGTGCAAGATGCCTTGAGGAGGCCTAATCGTGAGAGATGCCTAGATAGGGTACTAAGTCTATTGTGGGTTGAATGCGAAACCAATGGTGTTGAATGAAGGAAACTATGAAACGAGGAACGGTACCACTATCTAACACCCCCTACGCTCGCGACCCCAGTCCAGGTTCACAGCAGCTGCCCGCGGTGCGGCTTCTTGTCAGCCCCTCGATGTCGCCGCGGTGCTCACTTCTTCGAGCAATCTGCAGGCTGGAATCCTTCTTGGCTGGGGTCTTGAGGGCACTTCTTCTTTCTTGATTTAGACGTCGGCTGGAACTACTACATAACATTCGACCGATCTTCAACCGCGGCACTGGAATTTATCGTTACCGCAAAGAGAGCCCCATTAAAATTCTCTACATTTTGAAGCAATTTCATTATGAGTGGCACCATTTCCCGTCCATATCTTTATTGATCTTAAAGTTACACACATAATATTTACACCATTAGAAAGCCCTTACAAAACTCTATTTATACATATAAAATTTACACAGATCAACCAAGGACTTTAGACACAATCAGCAAAAAATGGTGAATATTTACACAAAACGCAACTTTCATCATACATTTTCGTTAATTATAAACTAACTACGGTCGTGATCCGCGAGTATCATACCATTCTAATTAGATCTCTTCACGCAGCATCTGTTTCACTAATGATACTCGCGAAACGTGTACGAAAATGATACATTCTCTTAGTTTGTCACGCGCACTCACTTTCACTAATTGAACTCGAACAAGGCATGCGTCGCTGCCTTCACTGTTCATATTAGTTCTTTCATACATTGTCCACATGTCAGTGCATGCATCGCCGACATCCTCCCCCTCGTGCGAAAGCACATCTCCTGGCTCGGCGATGTGCAGTCTACAGGAGCGGGCGACGGCTGCCTCTGTTGTTTGTGACCGTCCTCATCGGTCCGCTGTCACCCGGCGCCTGTCCCGCCATCCCGTTGCAAGGCGTCTCGCAAACGGGCGTGCTCTCGAAGTGGTGAGGGCTACCGCTCGGCAGCCCTGCGCAGCGCGATGTCTCGGTGCGGAGCGCCCTGTCGACCGTGAGGTGGCCGACAGACGCTCCCTCGTAGTGGTGAGGACCGCCGCCTGGCGGCCCCACGCAGCGCGATGATGCGGTGCGGAGCGCCCTGTCGACCGTGAGGTGGCCGACAGACGCTCCCTCGTAGTGGTGAGGACCGCCGCCTGGCGGCCCCACGCAGCGCGATGATGCGGTGCGGAGCGCCCTGTCGACCGTGAGGTGGCCGACAGACGCTCCCTCGTAGTGGCGAGGACCGCCGCCTGGCGGCCCCACGCAGTGCGATGACTCGGAGCTTCGCGTCTCGTGGGGAGATGCGCCGCCGCTGCAGTGGTCGCTCTCGTGCGACCCGACGTCCGGCGCCTTAGCGCCTCTCGGCGCTCCGGAGTTGCGTGGCTCGTCTGTAGTTGGCTGCCCCTCTTCGTTGCGACAGTCGTTGTTGAGCGCCTCGGCGCTGCTGAGCGCGTCTGCAAGCGCCTTGTCGTCTTGCCTTGGTACTAGCAGCACCGTCTTGGAGCTCGGTCGCTTCAGGACTCCACCGTTGGTACGCACTTCTACAATGCGTGTGCGCCCATCAGGACCTGGATAGGTCGCCACGACCTCTCCTCGCGGCCATGTATTTCTCGGTAGAGTGGAGTCTACTATGAGGACGACATCCCCACATCGCAGGTCTCGAGACGCGTCGCTCTGGTTCAATTTCCTGGGGATTAGAGTTGGTAAGTACTCTCTTACCCACCTACTCCAGAAGTGGTCGGCGAGTCGTTGCGCCGCTCTCCACGCCCGCCGCCCCTTGATCTCGTCGTCGTTGAAGACGCCTATACGAGGCGCACCGCAGGACCTCCCGATGAGGAAGTGGTTCGGAGTGAGCGCCTCTTCTTCGTCCATGACGGCTTCGACGAGTGGTCTGGAGTTGACGATGTGCTCGGCTTCCAATAATAGCGTGTGGAGTACCTCTTCTTTCGGGTGCCTTTCCTTGAGCGTTACGGCCAACGCTGTCTTGATCGACCTAACTAGTCGCTCCCAGGCACCTCCCATGTTCGGCGCGCCTGGTGGTATAAACTTCCAACGCACGCCTATTTTCTCAGCTTCTCTTACGGCGTCATCTTGCTTCAATTCTGTAAGGGCGTCTTGTAGATCCTTGTTGGCTTTCACGAAGTTGGTTCCGTTGTCGCTGAAGATGACTTTGGGCGATCCTCGTCTCGCTGCCATCCGTCGTAGTGCCAGGATCATTGAGTCGGCCGACAGGGATGCTGCCAACTCAACATGCACTGCCCTTGTAGTGAGGCATGTGAACAGTGCGCCCCACCTTTTCTCGTGTCGTCGTCCCACGGTGACGCTCATCGGGCCGAAGTAGTCGACCGCCGTACAAGTGAATGGTGGCTCGTTTTTCCGTAGGCGCTCTCTCGGTAGATTGCCTGTAGGCGGTGTCTGTGGCGTGCTCTTGTGGACGCGACACCACTGACATTCATGCGCCGTTGCTCTGACTGCTGCCCGCAGTCCCAGGATCCATAAACGCTGCCTCACCTCATTCATCACCGTAGCGTGGTTACCGTGGTTAAACTTCTCGTGATAGTGTTTGACTATCAACCTCGCGACCGGGTGCTTGCTATCCAATAGTACCGGTCGTTTGAAGCTCTGCTGGACATCTGCAGCCGCATCGATTCTTCCTCGAAGTCGCAGTAGGTCGTCCTCTAGGACAACGTCTAAATTCTTCAACTTACTCGATCGGTCCAGCGCCTTGCCTTTTCCAATAGCGTTCAGCTCCTCTCGAAAGCTCTCACGTTGGCTGCCTTGTAGTAGCAGCTCCTCTGCTCGTGCCAGATGAGCGGGATCGAGCGGTGACAGTTTTCTCTCTGGCGCCGCTTGCGGGGTCGGAGCCTGCTTTGATGACGCCTTCTTGTTTATTACCTTCCAAGTGGGATCTTTCTTTAGTTCCTTCTTAGTGAGGTGTACCGATGCTTTCTTGGGCCTGATCAAGTCGATGAATTGAAGGACTCGAGCTGTCGCTCGCAGCAGCCGGTTCCAACTGGAGAATCTCGTCCAGTCTGGTGTCGAAACTTGCTCGTTCATACGCAGAGAAGCGAGAGTATTTGTACTCACCCGCTCCTCGTCTCGGTCGGCGCTTGAGTTCTGACGACACGGCTTGCGCTCCTGTTCCGTACGGTCTCGGTGCTCGGGGTCGTTCGCATCTCGTCTGGCCGGCTTAGGCCATCGCTCTTCGTCTTCTGTCAGGAACTCAGGCCCGGTGAACCACCTGTGGTCTCCGTTGAAGTCCTTCGGGATGCCGCGTGTCGCATCATCTGCAGGGTTCTGCGCTGTCGGAACCCAACGCCACTGTTGCGGTTTAGTCGTGTCCTCGATCTCGGCGAGACGGTGTGCGACGAAAGTTTTAAAACTCCTCGGGTCGGCTTTGATCCAAGACAGTACAGTGCTTGAATCGCTCCAATAAAACTTACGCGTCGGCTTGATGTCCAACTCCGTCTCGACTGTATGCGCCATCCGTGTCCCGAGCAGCGCAGCTTGTAGCTCCAGGCGTGGAATAGATACCGGCTTCAACGGCGCCACCCGTGCTTTGCCCGCTAATAGTGAAACTTTGTACCTTCCTTGTTGATCCCGCTGTCGCCAGTAGACAGCGCAAGCGTACGCTGTCTCGCTGGCGTCGGTGAAGACGTGTAGCTCCCCCTCGGTACCGGAGTGTGTAGCGCACCGCGGCACGCGCAGCTCTCGCAGGATCTGCAGGCTCTCGAGGTAGTCTCTCCACGCCGCCTCGTTCTCTGGGACGATGACTTCGTCCCAGCCGACGCCGCTCCTCCAGATATCTTGTAACAGCTTTTTGCCCTGGATCAGCACCGGGCACGCCAAGCCCAACGGGTCGAAGGTAGACATCACGGCGCTGGTCACTTCTCTCTTGGTCGGGACGCTTTGTCTAGTGACAACATTCTGCACGTTCCGAAGGCAAGTTCTGAAACCAATTTCATCGCTTTGAGTGAACCAGCGCAAACCCAAAGTTTTCTCTTCGTTGCTCCCCAGGTCGACCTCTTCCTTGGTCTCTTCCTGGGTGAGCGCTGCGGTAACCTCTGGCTGGTTGGACGCCCAGCCTCGCAGCTCAAAGCACGCTCTCTTGTGCACCGTGTCTACCTCGCGTGCGACTTGGATGGCTCGTTCCGTAGTCTCGAAACTGTGGAGATAATCATCCATATAATGATTGCGTTCAATAGCTCTTACCGCGTCCGGATATTCATGTGCAAACTCTGTTGCGTTCATGTTCTTGACGTAGATTGCGGTGCTGGGTGAACACGCGGCGCCGAAGATGACTGATGTCATCCGATACTCCTTCGGCGCTCCGGTGCGTCTGTCTCCTCTCCACAGAAACCGCAGGCTATCGCGATCCTCTTCCCGGATCTTTATCTGTAAGAACATCTCCTTAATATCCGCCACCACAGCAATCGGATGTTGGCGGAATCTCATCAGTACTCCAAACAGCGATTGAAGTAGGTCCGGACCCGGTAGCAGCGCGTCGTTGAGACTCTTCCCCTCGTACTTAGCCGCAGCGTCGAACACGAGGCGCAGCTTCTTCTTAGTTGGATGAACAACAGCAAAATGAGGTAAGTACCACTTACGGTTCGAAGAGCTGTGATGCTGTACCTCCTCGGCGTAACCCTTATCCAGCAGGTTCTGGATCTGTGCCTTGTATTCATCCTTCAGCTGCTCGTTCTTGTCCAACTTTCGCTCTATAGTCTTGAGACGCCTCTCTGTAGACTCAAAGTTATCGGGCATCGTTTCTTGGTCGCTTTTCCACAAAAGCCCGGACTCATAGCGACCACCTTCCATTCTCCTGGACGTTTTCTTCAGGATTTCCAACGCTTTTCCGTCAGCGTCGGTACTCGGCAGGCGAGGTTGCACACCCAAAGATTCGATGGCGAAATGTTCCTTGATGAGCCGCTCGATATCTTCCTCGCTCGACGTACCATGCATTTGAGCGTGCGTACAAGTAGCAAAATTTACTCGCCTTGTAGCTGCTCCTCCGTTGGTGCCGTGTAGCACCCATCCAAGCTGCGTGAGGGACGCGACAGGTTGATGTTTCCTGCCTCTCCTTGTGGCTCTCGAGACGATGAGCTCCCAGTTGTCTTGACCAATGAGCAGCTTCGGGGGTTCGTCCTCGTAGTGAAGCTGATCGGCAAGCCGTCTCAAGTGCGGATATTCAATAATAAATTTATAGTCAATACCTTGCGGAGTTAACTTTAGTCCCTGGATTGTGCGGACGCCCTCGATGGTCCGCTTCGCAGCTTGGTAGACTCCTTTGATCTTCATGGCGATCTTCATGGAGTCCCTCTCGACGATGTTCCCTCCGCCGACAGTCTCGATACGGAGTGTCTCGTTCGGTCCGCTGAGCCCGATCTGTCTTGCCACCGAAGCGTCTAGAAGGGTTATGGTCGAACCCTCGTCCAGCAGTGCCAGCACCCTGGCTTTCCCGCCAGGGCCGTAGAGCTCCACCGGCACCATCTTCAGGTAGGCGCGCGCTGTCTGGGCTGCGTTCACCGGGACCGCGTTGTTGGTGGCCGCTTCTGTCTCGGCCTCGGGTTTCCGTTGCTTTTCTGAGTGCAACAGAATGTGGTGCTTGCGTCTGCAGCTCCTGCACGGTGGGCGTTTACAAGTATCATTACGATGTCGACTTTGTAGGCACTTAAAACACATGCGGTACTTACGCGCCATTTCCCACCGCTGTTCGATCGACGCTTGAAGGAATTTCTTACATTCGCGCAAGTAGTGTGCCTCCTCGCAGTGCGGGCACTTTACTGGCTGTTGAGTTTGCTTCTGTTGCGGGTGCTCAGCAGGTTGATCGGCCGCGCTGTGCGCGGCTTGCCGCGGAATTCTCCTCGCGGCGGCTGGTCCCGCTTCTTGCAGTGCGTACGGCCCGCAGCGGTCCGCCTCCCGTTCCAGGAACCTGCTTAGTAACACAAGGTCCGCGTCTTCCCGGTCCGCCGCGTAATCAAACCATCGGTAACGCAAAACAGCAGGCATTTTATCTACGATAATCTTTATCATTTCAGGCGAATGCAAGTACTGAGGCCTCTTCAGGCCTTTAATAGTAGCGACAGTGTTACTCACGTGGCTGGCAAATATACAGACTTCCTTGGCACCTTCTGTGATCCTGGGCAGCTGGCGCAGCTTGTCGAGCTCGGCGAGGACAAGCGCCTCCGGGCGCCCGAAACGTCTGCGTAACGCTTCAATCACTTCACTCGCTTTCACGTCGGAGTACAACAGGCTTTTGATCGCTTCTCTTGCCGAGCCTCTCACTGCGCGTCGCAGTCGCGCCAAGTTCTGTACACTGTTAAACAAAGGAGCACTGTCTTCATACACTGTTTTAAATGCCAGCCACTCACCACTATTTCCGTCGAAGGCAGGCAGCTCGTGCAGGTAGGCGGGCGGCGGTGCCGCCGGCCTTGCAGAATGTTCGATTGCGCGCAGTATTGCGCCCGCGAGGTCCACCGGCTCTCCTTTGACGTCCGCTGGAGTCGTCTGCTCCTTTGGTGCAGCGCCTTGTTCCCGGGTCGACTGCACCCAACTCTGGACATCTTCCTCGTTGTTGGCCGGGTCCTCGATGATGGAGTCTCCATCCTCTTCTTCGCTCGCCTCAAGCTGCAGCAGCTCCAGCTGCACCTTGGCGAGATGTGTGGCCGCTTTTGCTTCCTCGACCACCCTTCGTGAGTGCTCTGCACGCGCCTCCAGCAGGCGGCGCAGCTTGGCCGCGTCCAAAGTCTTCGACGCAGCACGCAGAGTCTTCGTTGGTTGCTCGACGGCGGGCCCCGCAGTGCCGGACGGGCAGCGCCCTCGGGTCCGGTCCTCCTCTGTGATGCGGGTCGCTGTCGAACTTCCCGTTGTCGCGTCGCTCGATGTACCGGTAGTCGCGCCCGCGGGCGCGGCCTCGGTCGGTGCGACGGTGCTCGATGTAGTAGTGGCCGGTGTGGTGGCGGCCGGCAGCACGTCGCCATGTGTGTGCGGCGGCTGCGCGGCGTCACCCGGGCCGGGCGGCGACGGGGGCGGACTTTGCCCTCGTGCCCGGCGTTGTCCCTCGTTGCTCCTGGTGACTGGCATCTCGACGTAGCTTCGCGACGTCTTCAAATCCGGCTCGAAGGACCAGCTGTGGCGGACACAAGCGCGCACGGTGTGGCGCTGTGCCCCTGGGTGGGTGGACGGCTCGCGGTTCTCGTCTTGAGAAAGACGTCTGCGCCGGTGCGAACCGTCCCTACGTCGCGAAACTTAAACTTGTGTGCAAGATGCCTTGAGGAGGCCTAATCGTGAGAGATGCCTAGATAGGGTACTAAGTCTATTGTGGGTTGAATGCGAAACCAATGGTGTTGAATGAAGGAAACTATGAAACGAGGAACGGTACCACTATCTAACACCCCCTACGCTCGCGACCCCAGTCCAGGTTCACAGCAGCTGCCCGCGGTGCGGCTTCTTGTCAGCCCCTCGATGTCGCCGCGGTGCTCACTTCTTCGAGCAATCTGCAGGCTGGAATCCTTCTTGGCTGGGGTCTTGAGGGCACTTCTTCTTTCTTGATTTAGACGTCGGCTGGAACTACTACATAACATTCGACCGATCTTCAACCGCGGCACTGGAATTTATCGTTACCGCAAAGAGAGCCCCATTAAAAAGTACTGTGTTTTGTTCTTGTGTTACTAAGTAATTGCTGTTTGCGAATATATACAATACAAAACCGAAATACATGCATGCGTACATAAATTACCCGTAAGACAAAGTTAGTCTTAGTTCACTTCTATAATGACTTTCTATATCTTTGGCGGGAAACATATGAAGAACGCAATATTTCTTTTAAAAGTAGGGCGACGGAATTAGTAAAAGTGATAGGGTCTTCATATCAGTCACTTTTTATCTGCCTCAAATCTTAGCATTAATTAAAAGCAAACACCTTGTTTTATCTATGTTTAATATTGGTTTAATGTCATATTTTATTGTTATAAAACTGGCATACCTTTGTTATATCGTCATGATGCCTGACCCAAAAACCATACGTTTTAGTTACAGCCCATAAAAATGTTGCTATATCCGAAATAGATCAAAGGTAATCCTAAAACCTGCAGACTAGTCTATCTGAGAGAAAGTCTGCATCTCTACCTAAAGCTCTTTTAAAAGAAAGTTGAAGAGAAATGGCCAATAAAATATGATTATGGATTTAGTTGTACGTTGCACATTTTATGAAACGAACTGTTAGCATGGCGGGTATTGGTTCAGATCGGCGCGGGCGCAGAAGTGTGCCCAGTTTATTGCTTCAATCATGATTAAATTGAGCGTGACGTGCGAAGTACTTACTTTATGGCTCAAAAACCGTTTAATAATTTTGCTATTAAGATCCTGGGTCCCGTTTTGAGAACTTAACCATACTTGCAGCTTCTTCCGCAACGGCTTTCTTTTATTTAACAGTTATGATACTCGTTTGATAGTACTTATATACGTTTCATTTTGAACGATAGATGTAGAGCTCGCATAACGTGAAACTATGTAGGTAGGAGCTGTAGTTTTTATTGGGTCGTAATCATTATGGTTACATAGTATACATATTTGTCTGTACACCTGTCGTTAACTAAGACGGTTAAGCTTTAAATATCCCAAATTCTCATATTTTATTTTTTTTACTTCCGTACTATTGTAACAAGCCTATGCTAGACTATGTAAAATGAAACCTAGGTTACAAAAAAGATTTGGTCTAACAAGACGATTTTAATAACAATGGCTACAATGGGCATGTCTTAATGGTCTTTTATACATCGATGTTCAGTTAGTGGCAGTGAAATGACGGAGACCTTCAAGTATCTCGTCGTTTTAGTGTTAATTAGTCATTTCTTTCGAGTGACTCGTGGACTAACGGTTTGATAATAATCTGGGTCTTAGGAAAAGGGTATCAAGAATACCGTTAGAACGTCTCGAGTGCTTGCAAACTTGCTGTGCTCTGCCAAAAAACGTGTACAGTTCACGCAAAACTTTATGAGCTCTCTGAAGTTAGGCCCGAGTACGTAACCGCGCATGGTACAGTTGTGCGCACAATCATTATTGTAAGATTAAAAAAAAAACATAGTACATTTATGCGTTGGTATCAAAAAGTATTTAGTTTTTAGGTATTTTTTACGTGCAGTAAGATATTAGAACAAACAGGTAGGTATTTATTTAAGTAAGTTCGCTTTTGCACCATTTTTAGGTCATACTGAAGACCGTCTTCAGCTTCCTTTTTCTTAAAGTTGAAAACATCAAACACCATTTTACGTGTTTGGCGACGTAGCACATTAAAGCGTCCGCGAGGCATATTTAATTAAACCAAAAAGTACGATAACAGTAAGAAACCACAGTAATAGAACAAACAAATAACAAATACAATATAACGGTGACAAAACTTAATAACAACAATAACAGAAACAAATAAAAATAACGAAAACAAATAATAGTGACAAAAATTTACAATAGCAATGAAAATGAATTGTTGCACTCGACTGTACTTTCTTCTACAACGCGCGCATGTATTGTGTACGAACGTAGCACTCACACTAAGGCACGGCGCAACGGGACGCGAGCGGGGATACGGCGCGGGGCGCGGGGGCCGGTACCCTCCCCGACGCCCTGTCCCGTCCCTCTGATACCTATAATATGCGTACTGCGCAGCCACTAGCGTGCGTGTTCCGAGAGCTCATAAAGTTTTGCGCGAACTGTACCTACCGCTCGAAACACGCAACGTACGTATAGGTACCTAATAGAAGCAGACTCTTTACATTTTAGGTTGCGACTTTTATCTTACGCAAAAAAAACCTTACTTAACACATCATTGAGTTTGGTCTTAAAAGATGTCGAAAAAAATCTTAAATTGAGCGCGGATCACTTAAAGCTTTAATTTAGATTTAAAACAGGATGAAGACCTGACTGAGACATAGGTGTTTGGTAACAAATTATTAGAATACAAATGTAATAAACATGTTGCTATAAGTTCGGCATCTACCTACGAGCATGTGATATAGACGTGTGGATTCGAAAGCTTTATTTATTTGTGAGACCTAATCGGATGTATTATAGAGTCGTAAAGTTGATTTCTTAACGATTTCTGCTCCGGTTTTTGATTGAGAAAAGATTGTTGATTATTTTAATCCCTTTCCAAATCAAACTTGCCTGTTCTTGATAAGTTAATGCCCCGTTTTATTTTTCAAGGTGTGCACAGTGTCCGTTTTATTACAAGACGCGGTTTAAATATTAGTCCAGGACTTTGAAAATAAAAAGTTGGTTGTTGTTGTTCAGACATCACATACAAGCAATCAAAATGTCAACAAAAAAATGATCTTTGATGACATTGGTATATTTTGATAGTTTGATAATTGTGACAGTAGAAAGACAATTTTCGAACAACTTAAACGGACTTGGTCTGGACTTATATTTAAACCACGTTTTGTAATAAGGCCCTGTATGTTTCTAAAGTCCTAGGCCCACAAACGACGATAATATATTTTTAGGATAAATTTGGTCGGGTTCCTCGAGATGCAAAGTTTCGTTTATAAAATTCTCGTGATTTTATGTATGAGGTTTTCAGTTGAACTAATCAGATTGTGTTTGTTCCAGGCACACCAAACGATATTATCTGCGTGCTCACCGTATTTTGAGACTATATTCCTGCAGAACAACCATCCACATCCGATAATATTCCTAAAAGATGTAAGGTTCTCAGAGATGAAGTCTTTATTGGACTTCATGTATAAGGTATGTTAGCATTAAGTGTGCATTACAATTAGTTGCGACTCTTTAAAATAAATGAATTTAAAATCTATACACCAAGGCTAGATGTAGCAACGCTATTTTGTTGGGGCCGCCGGCGAATAACACTAACGACCTGGGGAGGTATTGTATTGTAGTCGTTATTCAGCCGCTAACTTCAACACCTATGAAATTACTACACAATTCTTCAGAAAGAAAGCATTGATTCAGTGGACCAATAAAATACTATCTGAGTATATTGGAACCGTGCTATCTGAAAAATAATATATTGCTACATTTTTAAATGTAGTTCGTAAGTTCGACACCGAAAACTACTTAATGTAAAAATATCTTTACGACGCTACCAGTTTTGATAAAGGCTTACAAAAGTTCATTGTTTCATTTGAAATTGTGATGAAAATGAAGGCATTGCAACTATGTGGCCAAAATAGCTAATATCTTTTGACTCTTTGCGTAAATAAACAATTAGATACAATCCTTTGATATTCAAAGTATGTGACAATTCTCAATGATCTAGGTTGCTGATTGTGGAAGCACTAAGTTTGGCCTTCGTCTATCTGGTTTTCGTCATACCTAACCAACATAACGAATACTAAGTTTGCCTAATATTTCTGTTGGTTTGGGAAAGAAACCTTGAAGGGGCAATGTCTTGCTGTTTTATTGAATTGTTACTTATTATTTTATATATTCAGGAACATGCATGCGGCACTGAAAAACTTAATTAAAAATGCCAATGGGGTTTTTATATCATTACGCCATAAACAATGTGTAATGTAAATTACCTCTTTGATAAATATAATTCTATTTTACGATTGGCTAGATCTTATCTACTAATGTTATTTTATGGCGTTATTATTTGACGATTATTTTAATCGTTGGGAACCATTCTGTATGCAAAATAATTTGAGGAAATGTAAATATCATGCTTTGTTTCAGGGTGAAGTGAATGTTGGCCAAAATATGCTACCGATGTTCCTGAAAACTGCTGAAAGCTTACAAGTTAGAGGTTTGACAGAAAATAATACCTTAAATACTAAGGTGAGTATTAAGAACAAAGATATATATTTTAGTTAGATATCCTACAATGTTTTAAACCTCAACCTGTGCCTCAACCCAAATTTTTATCTGTGTTAATTTATACATCTTTCTTACTGAGGCAACGAATTGTGATCTGTATTATTTTTCTTTCATCCAACTTAGTCGAAAATATCATTAGCCACAAATTTATAATTTTTACTTCTCAAACTTACTACACAACAATGACATAACATTTTATTAGACAATGTATTGATATGTAAATCACACTTGGCTCTAAAATGAATAAAAATAATCCAAATAAAATAAAATTTCAGCTGTAGGCTTCACAAAATTCAGCATTTGAATGAACCACCTGTTCAATTAAATTTCCTTACACAAATACATACATTGATATAAGTCTGGCAGTATGTATAGATTATTAGCCTTATGGCTACACTTGCGGTCTTCCATGACACAAGCATTTCGAATGTTTATACAAGTTGTTATGTATGAAGTCAAATACATAAGCGAGTTATAGTATCTACATAACATTTCTGTTCGTGGTAATTGCAAACACGAGAACTTATGTATTTATTAAAATTTACTAAACACAAATGTTTTTGCGACTTCATTTGTTGTTTGTAAAGCTGATAAGACTCTTAAAACACCATCAGTTGTGGCTTTTCACTTAGGCATTAGTAGATGATGTATTAAATTCCACATATATAAAGAAACAACAAAAGTTTTGTCTGTAATACGAAGCAGAGCTCTAGATTAGATGACATTTTCGTCAGTTTCTGAACAGTTCCAGATAGAAAGTAAGCCTTCGTGAAACAAGCCCCAATTACCTATTTTTCACTTATCTATGTTTTTTTATACAAGATAGGCTCACGCTTTACTAGCTTCGCCGTATAATAAGCCATAATAGTTAAGAATTTTCTTTTTTTTGTTATTAAAAAAGAAACACGTAAAACCTCGTCCCATAATAGCTTTCCCGTTTCCAGTGCGAAGAGCGATCTACCCCGTCCGTGAGCGCGGAGAACCTATCCCGAACGGAGTCGTTCGCCACGCCCCCCGCGGCGCACTGCCCCGCGCCCCTCACCCCGCTGGCCGCCCACCCCCCGCTGCCGCCGCACTCGCTGCCCCCAGAGAAGCGGCGCCGGAAGAACTCAAACCTGCCCAGAGATGACATGGATCTCTCCTATAGGCACTATGAGGTATTGTCTACTGTTGCGAGCGTGCTTTGCGTGTTGCGATTGTTTGGTGTTCTTTTTTTTAAATCATTTATTCATTTACACAGGGTTTTAATTAAATGTCACCCTTGTAACATTTTGTTTGGTGATTTTGTGTAATTTTCCAGCAGCATATTGACAGACAACAAATGTATAAATACATACAAATCCCACACATGTAGATGATTGAAGTTTCTGACAATAATTGAATCTTTTTTATGATATTAGTATTATTTCAATACATATATTGGAAACAATTTAAAACAAGTTGAAAATACGTAGCTTGAACCAATCTATGGGGGGTTTGTAGCTCACTGTTCCGCATTTTCTGTCGTTTTCAAATTTGCCTTGAACCAAGGAAACAATACACGAATAAACTTATTACTAGTCCATTCAGGTATATAAGTGTCGTGTGTCGTTGTGTGGTAACAGATCTGCTGATGTAATCGTAATTAGCAATAAATGCATTAAGGTTATGAATTATACATGTCAGATATCGACTGCTGGTGAATTCGAGGTGAAAAATCAACAGTCGTACCTATATGGTTCAGATAAATCTATCTAGCTTTCAATCAAATCAACTATATCTATGTATCTAATTTCTTTATTTACAATAATAAAATATAAAAACAAGTGAAGGAAAACTAAACATACTACTTCTAATACTTTTCTATGTATCTTATAATTTAACTTCTCAGTCGATCTTTCAATATTTTTTTATACTTACAGAAAAAAGTCTATTTAATGCCATCGAGGTTGGGAGCCTCAAAACCATTAGTTTTTTACATTTATTAATTTCCGGTTAGTTCAACAAGAAATTAAAGTATGCGCCTACCTCTAGTATAATAAACCTCTAGAATTGGGCCCTGTATTTAATTATTTTCGTATCGATGGACTGTATTTCATCGATTAGCCCACTTTTTGTCATAAATCTACAGTAAAAATAAAACCTATAGAAATTAACGACTCCAGTACTCCTAATGGTATTTTGGATGTTTTTTATTGCCAGATCAATCATGTCCAACCTTAATTTATGGTCGTAATATAAGTAAAGGCTTTGGCTTAAACTTTGAGCAAACAGAAACCGCTATCTGATATCTCTGCAAATTGGAAATTGAATGTAAAATTATCTGACCTCATAAAGTATAGGAAGCAAACCTTGAATAAAAATAAGACACGTATCCTGTTTTCAAAATTGTATTTTTCCGTAAAGGGATAAGAAAAGAATACAGGATTTGCAAGCTCATGAAAATGGAGTGGCTCCGTTATCAATGCCAGATGAATATTTCATAGAAACAAGTCACCTCACCGAGACGCAGCTTTTGAGCTAAAATAAAATATCACTTCAACAAACAAAATCGTTCGTTTGAATAAGAATTGGGCATATTTTTGAGCAGCCACTTTGTCTTTGTCTGCATCTGATGCTCTCTTTTGCTGGTTGAAACTAAGAAAATAGATCTGACATCCATCATGTAACTGGGAAGAGTTGTCTATAAGTAGTATTTAACTTGGTCTAGTATTCCAGTCAGAGGATGTGTTAAAATAGGTATCTTCTAGGTAAACGTGTTACACCCTAGGCTGCAGCAATGCTTAACATCAGGCAGGCTGTAGTCAAACGTAAACCTATCACACGTAAAAAAAAAAAAAAAAATGAAAAGATATAGTACAAAATCTTGCCAGTTTTTCGTACGACCGCGGTGACTAAATCTAAAACGTCTTGTCATTTCCACAGTCAGTAGCTAATGTATCTATGTTTATTTACTCAAGATCCTGTCTATGCAGTTAATATTTTAGGTCACCTTTGTCACTGTGACCTGAAACATTAAAATAACAGACCTAATAAAATCTTACGCCTTATAATATCTATAATTCTTTAAAAAGTTAACACCAAACTTTGTAGAACATTGTTGTGACAGTTCCTCCCTGAATTCACCAGTTAAACCTAAAACTTTGGAAAAGAAGATACTTTTTACGGACAACAAACAGATTAAATTTATGTCAGAAAACTAAATATTAAAGCAGACTAGGTTTATAGCATAAACCTATACCATATTGCTAGAGCCAATATAATATCATGGATCAATCATCAATGTAATATGTGTTATTTGTTATTATATATGTATATGATATTAAATATTTTATTGTTTGTATATATTTTCTCTTTTTTGAACACCCCACCCTTATATTTCTTTCGACTCCTGTCCATCCTACGGTTGCCGGGAAGAAATCGCTATTAGCGATAAGGCCGCCAGTTGTGGTACTATTTTTTAAGTCTTTTGTGTTTCTTTTTGTCTTTTTTTTTTCAATGTGTGTTACAATAAAGAGTTTATCTATCTATCTATCAATCAAAACTCCGGAACCTTGTTCTAACAATTCCCCCCTGCGTTCTCCAGGTGAACCTGAAAGCCAAGGCTGGCTCGACGGGCAGCGGGTCGGAGCCGTCGACGCCGCCGCCGGCGCATGCGGCGCGCACTCGCTCGCCGCACGCGCTCGTCAAGCAGGAGCCGGACTCGCCCTACCCCCCGCCCCCGCAGCCCCCGCAGATACACCCGCCGCCGCACTTCGACACTGCTCATATACAGGTCGGTGGAAAACTTGTCTTTGTTAGTAGAGGGGTACAAATATGAGCAGTAAAATAGTTCCCTTCAAAAATCAGGTGCTATTTTGCTCTACAGTTCTACTGTCCTCTGTAAATTCGGACCGCAGTTGTACATTAATCAACTAGTTCGTATCAATCAGGGATAATTTATATTAAATCCTACGAACAGTTCGACTATATTTTTTTTACAAGACACTGTCATCATGTTATAATACCTTGTACCTACTGTTGTAGTGTCCTTTACCTCACTATGTTTTTTTTTATCGCTACCCAAAATGCGGTTGATCTTTTTCTTCTGTTCTTACCTTACACTATTTAGTATTTTCCCAACAGGAAGGAAACGATCTGCCCATTTCACGACTCGATAATAAAGCAGATCCTTTCCTTCTCTGTTGGCAGGCTTCGGGCCCCGTAGCCGCTGCAGCGCCCGTTTACTATTTCATACCGACGGTCCCTGACGCAGCTCAGGACCTTGAAGCCTCCTCCTCCTCCTCCTCTACGCATGAAATCACTCCATCGAACAGTCAACAGTCTAAACCTACAGAAAACAAACAAACGCGTCCCACCCCCAAAACACGCAGGAAATTTCGCTCCGTGTGGCTCACATTGTACCCCTGGCTCGGATATGATACCGACGAAAACATAATGTTCTGCACTTACTGCAGGAACTGGTCCCACGAACTATCCTCCTGCAAAACCTCGTTCGTTGAAGGAAACAGCAATTTTAGAACTGAAATAGTGAACCACCATGAAAAAAGCAAAGCTCACCAGTTTTGTAAGAGTAGAGAATTAGGAGAGAATAGTTCATAGATTGAAAAACAAGAGAGCGATGATGATGACTTGAGTGATACTTTATGAGCTTTGACGATAACAGTAGAAGATACTTTGACAAAATTACTCTAAACGCGCATGTTAGTTATGTTTTGTGTAAGTTGAGAAAGAACCAGAACAATTAATCATGCGAACAGAAAAACAATAAACACGTTTGTACAATTCGTTTTTTGAGTCTGATAATGTTAAATTGTGTGATTATAAGATTACAAAAGAAAGCATGTTGCTTATTTATTTTTTATTCCTTACTTTTCAAAACCATTCAACAATCCTTGGAAATACAAATTACTCGGACACAAAAAGCTCGAAAGCTAGCCAAAAATTCTAGAAGTTTTTTGTGCTTAGATAAAAAGTGTTAAATTAAATGCAATCGCCTTTTCCCAAGATTGGATGTAAGAAGCAATTAAAAACGCTTCATCCCTAGTTAAGAGCCGCCGGTACTAAGTGCCGTTAGGTTTCAGAGCGGAGCTCGCTTGCTAAATAACTGTGATTTGAGAGCTGTGTAGCGCAGCTTAGGTTACCTACCATCAACTTATAAACTATAGTGTGTTTGATATTACTTACTCGATTCTTATGCAATCAACCGAATAAGCGATTTGTTCATCATCACTGTATTTCTAATTCTGTAATATTATGTAGAATTAATAAAATACGACAAAACAACAGACGAATTACTTTTACGTAAGCGCATTGTATCGTAACCTAAAACTTTGCATTACAATAAACAAATTAAAAAAAAACGTCCATGTATGTCTAAAAAACATATTATTTAATATTTCTCCACTTAAAAATGAGAATAAAAAAAAATATTTCTCCATCATATTTCTTCTCTTATCCAATGAGAGTGGCCAACTCTGATGTCGAGTGTCTTCAAACTGCCCTAAGGACCTAGAAATACATAGGTAAATTAAAAATTTTATTTTTTACTTATAATATTATAAAAATAAATAGTAGTATCCACAGTTGCAGTAAAAGCAATGTATATTCCATAATACCGTTACCTAATGGTAGCCCCTTCATCTTGCACTTGCACCGTTATTGCAATGATAGGAACTCGTCTGGTCCATTGCCTACAGAGAGCTTTCTAACACTACTCAATATTTATTTATTTTCCTTACATTCGTGATAGGTTGCTTTTGCAAAACTTTAAAGTACGCGTTAACAAAATCTGTATCTTTAATTTAATATCCTCTTTGAGTCGTATTCGTCATTAATGAGAGTCATTACTCCGCAGAATTTGATTCTTGAAAGAATTTTCTATATATATTTTTATTGTCTTTTACAAATCCGCGAAAAAATATGGTAACATGAATTTTCAGTAACACTAGAATAAAATATATTACTAGACATATTAATATATTTTTAATGCTTTTATAACTATAGATAGAAATATGAACATAACATAGTTATGTATAGTAATTAATTAAACATGGTCAGTGACCATATCAGATTGATGTTAATGAATGATAAGTAACTAGTTCTCACTATATGGACATTAATGACGTACTAACTTGTAGTATGAATCCTTGCAAAGGTTCAAGGGAAGCATAAATTTAATATAAAATCGGATGTTGCCTATGGGTGCTTACATAATAGTTCATTAACATGACAATGTCATGTTAATGCGGCCAGCATGCTGGGCATGCTGCCCTCTGGTAGTGGGCTGGAGCACTTAGATTATCTTTAGGCTTTTCTAAAGATTTTCTAAGTGCCCCTTTTTGTAGTAGTTAGAAGTAGTATGTTTAGTTTTCCTTCACTTGTTTTTATATTTTATTATTGTAAATAAAGTTATGTCATGTAAATGTCATTATCAACATAAATTACAATAACCACATACTTATACCAATTTGGTCTCTGTTAGCAACAAAATATTATGCTTTTAATTGGGTTTTCTAATCTAAAGCAAGTAGTAAATAACTTACTTAAAAAACTAATAGTAGGTAATGCAAATCTATGTAAAGAATAATGACAGGGCAATTAAGTAGGTACCTAAGTCGAATACATTAAAACTAAGGGAGATAATGAAAGAAAATATAGGTACATAAATGTCATCATTTACACATTAATTATGCAATAACAGATTATTCGTAGCTATAAGACCACAGCATAGAGAAAGCTTATCCCCAACCCATACATGCTCGTTCAGTATAGGTGTTACAAAACTTGAACAGAGACTACCGATGTTCCAGGCTATGGGAGTGAGCGAGATGAACATGTTGACGCAGCACGCCCTCAACAACGAGTGCAACGACGGCGACCAACTGCTGCAGCCGCCGCCGGACCAGACTGACACTATTGATGGTAAGTCGCTGTACTACTGCCAACTTGGATCGAATACACCAGCCTTAACTACGGTATATAGTTTTTAAACGACTTCAAAAAGAAAGAGGTTTCGAACCTAGATGGTAACAGGACCCTATTGCTATGGTTACAGTCCTGTCAGTCAGTGAGTCTATCAGTCAGTCGGTTTATCAGTCAGTCAGTCGATCTATTAATCAGTCAGTATATCAATCAGTAAGTCAGTCTGTCACCAAGTTCAAAATAATACAGCCATATTATATTCTTTTGAACTGTTTTGCTAGCTGAATTAGAGTGAGATATGAACAACAAATACTAAATTAAAGAAGACCCATGGCTCACATAGCAAATAGTTTACTAAGTATTAGTAGCACGGGAAACAGATGACTACAATTTATTTGGCACTGTATAAAAGAGGCGTTAGTAAACTAAACATTTCGAACCTTGGCTAACTTGAAACCTAAAAAAGGTCCCTACAACGTAGGGGGATAATATTTGTGGAGGAAGAAAAAAACCTTTGCTAGCGTACATATATCGATTACGTTCATATAAAATTAATCACTAAATGTCGTTAAAGGCGCATAGCGTTTTCGAAGTAATATTTTAAATTCACACATGAATTTAAATTGTTGAGTGTATATTAACAAGTTGGTGGTCGTTGATTATATTTAATGATTTTTGTGTGTAAGTAATGTTTGATAATTCGATATTGCGCCTATTCACTGAATGTACATACAAGATATATCGAATTGACAAATGTTACTTTATTGTATAACAGCCTAACACTTGCTCTTAAAGAAAAATACCTCTTATTAATTTTATTCATGAAACATAATTAAATTGAACGAAAAGTTAGTGATGGGCTGTTTATGGAAATTTTGTCTTTTTTTCTATTTATTTGCATATCACTTACAACCGTATCGATGCAATAAAGTCAAGCTGCTATTTGCCATCAGGCTATATATTGAGTACTCTATCAGCCTTTATTGCGTCGCCACGTATCACCCCATGCTAGCATGTGCATAGCAGCATGTCATGCCTGCCACACACCCGATGCACTAACCACGAAGCTTCTCAAACTTTCTTTACGCTTAATAGATTTTTTATTACTTTTGTTTACGAAGAAATCGGTGTCATAAGATTTCTGGTGATTTGGCGCCCCCGAGAGGGACATAGGTCGTCCAGTGTTTACAAATTTACAATTTTAATTTACTCTGCGAATAGATAAGGCCGCTGATAAGATTGTGGGCCGTAAGGTCTCTTCCCCCCAGTTAATTAAGGCGAGTGTTCATAGAGTTAAGACTGCATGTAGTTTGCTCTGGTTTGGGATGTTATAGGTTAGGGCGTTTGTTCTGGGACATAGTTGTATACGGTACGAGGGATAGAATGCGTGCGTTTGAACTAGAGACAATTGAGCATGAAACAATATGGTGTGATCCCTTCCCAAACAGGTTTCAAAGAATGTGCACAATGAGGACTACGATTTGTGTTTCTATTTGATTGGTACCTAATTATAAATCACAGACAAAACTATCAAGAAATAATGTTCAAACTCTAAGAATGCAGTAAATATTCTCAGAGTTTTATTTCATATTTTTTCCACTTAGTACAGATCCTATTCTCCGTGCACACTCATTGATTTTGTTTGGGGATGCATCCTCCGCTCCTCATCATAGCAGTGAATAAACTCCCCAACATTACAGGTGAAAACGACGAAAATGTTAAACCTCGGGAACCGTTCGTGCAGAAACATCCGAATGTCGAGAATATAGTTAAGTCTTTCGGTCTAGCTTTACAGTCCAGGCTCAACAGTGCACCGGAACCTTGTCATATTTGCGGGAAATTAGTCAATAATAAGAAAAAACATATGAAATCTCATAATCCGGAACAACATAAGTGTCCTTTATGTCCAATCACGCTGACCCGAGCTGATAATCTGAAGCGACATCTCCGCATGAAACATTGCTCTATACTAGGCTCGGATAACTTGGTTAACATACAGAATAAGTTTGAATTAACTTAGTTTACTTGAAATGTTTAAAATTCGTCCAAAGTTACCAATGATTTCTGATAGACTTAGAACTCTAGGCTAATAAAATCGCGTTTTTTTTCCACTACTTGTATAATACTTTTACGCAATTTAGCTTTGTTCGAAAGTTTCTTGCGCACTAACCTCATACATCAGCTACTAACTTTCTCGATGAGGCATTTTAACTCGACTACTAATTCATTGGTTCTAACCATTTCCATTTTGTACTCTAGAAATTAAGGTGTGGTGTGATTCTTTTTTGTTTTCTCTAAAATTAATGTAACATTTTGTCATTAATTAAAAGCGAAGTGTATTCACCCTGAATATTTTATTTCGATACATAAAAGATTTGTCGATTTTTAACTTAATTCGTTGGAGCTCATCGCATCTATTAAATGAATAATCATGATATTTTTGTACTCCTTTTTACGAGCAGAAGCTATATACACATTTGTTTTAATGTAAATCAAATGAAAGGTGCGTAAATAACAAGTATTATAACGTAGATAAATAACTTACGTCGTTCTATTGAATTGAAATTTCTTTAATTGTTACTTAACATATAATAAAATAAACACTATTTCGCTTTTAAGTAATGAACATATTCGACTAACAAAATATTGTGATTGAAGAGAGTTCACAAGACAATGTAAAGTTTTAGTATTAATTTGTAACTGTATCATTTATACAGCGCGTGCTAGGAGTTTTTAGGAAACATTAGGCATTTGTAAGCACCTCAAACTGATGAGCTAAGGCAATGCTGGCTTAAAATTATTGGGCTACAATATAGGACGTATAAAATAAATCAAATGTCCTAAACGCTAACAAGAGTAATCGTACTTTTTCTTAATTTATAATTATAATATATAATAAATTATATCAAATAATCTTGTATATTTTAACGTGTCTCGCGCTCGTTTTATATAGATCATAATTAACGTTGACATGAAAAGTTGCCAAAATGATATCGGTTGAGGTGCTTGCAAAAGCCTATGTATTTGACAATAAAGGATCTCTGCGTCTCGCTGGTAGGTAGCTAACGCGCCACTTCCGTGGCTTCCAAGACTGATATTAGCTTTTGTCATTAGTTACGTAAATCCTACTTATAATTTATTCTCATTTACTTTAAATCTCGGACTTGATACTCTCGTGTAAGTTTATCGTTACCATGTGTTTGTTGCAAATATATACCTTTATTTATACCACTCTTCTTTTCATTTCATCCTCTCCATGCTTCCGTATATATGGCAGACCTATCTCTCTCTGCGCGCGCACTGGCGCTCGGTGACGGCGACTAACTCTCATGCCAACGTAACACCGAGATTAACACCATTTCTTCCGTATCATCGATTCATTTCTGCATGGATCTCCATCGAATATCTACTCTTTCGTTGACGATTAATTTATTTGGAATATTTTAAATTTTGTACTCGGTAATAACGCTTTTATACAAATAGAGCTAGGAGCGCATAGAAGCGATATCGATTAATTAGCTCGTATGTAAGCTTGGGTCCGGGCGCGGGCGCGCGGCTGACGAGGCTGGGCGCACGCCGCCGAGGGAGCCGGTGTGATGGGTGGCTGGTTGCAGGCTCCAAGGGCTGGCACATGCGGCTGACGTTCGAGCGCGTGGCCGGCGCGCTCAACCTGCACCGCTGCAAGCTGTGCGGCAAGGTGGTGACGCACATCCGCAACCACTACCACGTGCACTTCCCGGGCCGCTTCGAGTGCCCGCTGTGCCGCGCCACGTACACGCGCTCCGACAACCTGCGCACGCACTGCAAGTTCAAGCACCCCGCGTACAACCCCGACACGCGCAAGTTCGAGGGCGCGCCGCCGCCCGCGGCCGCGCCCGCGCACTACAACCACCTGGACGCGGGGTTCGACTGATGCGCGCCGTGCGGCCGCGCGTGGCGCGCGCCGCCCGACCCCCCGCTCCCCATCTAGGATTAGGCTCAAGTGCTATTACTTAACTCGGCGGCGCCGTGCCGACTGTGCCCCGCGGCCCTCTAGTTAGATAAGCAATTTTTTCTATACCAATCGCTATACGGGAACGGGCAAAAGCAATAATATGATGTTAATTTTAATTATTACCATATTATTTTTTATATTGTATCGATAGAGACATAAGTTAGTCGGACCGAGTGGCGGTGCGACCGCGACGCGACGCGACGCGTGCGCCCCCGCGCGGGCGCGCGTTCTTGTTATATTTATTCTTTAGATAGGGAATGATGAGTTTCCTGTAGCCGATCGTATTTATGTTATGCTATTATTATATGAAATCCTGGGTGGTATGGAACGACATCGGAGGTTATATCTGGGACGGCAAGAGATTGTGATCTGTCGATAGTCAACGACATATAAATATTGACTGAATCTCAGTGTAGATGCATTTTTAACTCTATGAGGCCTTTTGCAAGATGGATAATTATTAAGGATTTGTGATGTATTAAAGGATAGCGCCTAAGGAAACATACGAAAAGATTTTTTATACTAGACTAGTTGATCTATTTACGGAGATTGTTTTTTTATACTTAGATATATTTTATTGTCTGATTTGATATTTATATAACTGCATATATAATATGTTTTAGTGTTGTGTTGAGTTGTGTACCGCGGCACTCGCGGCTGCGCTGCCGGCTCGGGCCTCGAGCCAGCAAGTTGCGCGTTTAAACACTAATATTGGCATTCTACGATTGGGACTAACCTAGCGTTATGTATGTATTTTTGAATTAAGAATTAAGATTGTTACATTTTTAGCTAAACTTTTAGAGTGGTACGGTAACTGAAATGTGATAAAATGGAATGGTGCTAGAACCAAGAGTGTTAACACGCTACGATTCGACTCCTACTATTATATATAATGTTTTAATGGTTAGTTACTTTGCATTAAACGTAAGGCATCTAGCATCCGGTCGAGTTCGCAAGCCAGGGCGCCAGGGCGGCGGCTATTAGCAGGATCGTACAATCCCAGAGATTACAGTATCACTCGAGATTTTGTCTTCATTTTTTCACAGATCTAAAATTTACTAATCAAATATTAATAATTATACGTATAAGACGCGAACATGATTCTGATCCTTGCCTGCAGAGAGAGTAAGAAGGCGGCGGTACCGGGCGTACCCGTCGCTCCCAGTTAAAGTAGCTGTGAACGCAATTCCACTTGTGCAATTTTTGAAATAGTCATAACTCATACTTAGCTAGTTTATACAATTGTCTATTGAATGTGGGGGCCCACTGAGTAAGCACCTCCTGTCCCGTTACTACCGTAGTCTCCTACTTCTTCCACAAAGATTTTATATTTACTTTAAGAATATCAAAGATTTTTATACTTACATAATTAATTAATAGTGGGCGCTTATCATTTGATAGCATTTCATACTCAGTGCAATATTACTAGTTATTTAATTACGTAACCAAACTAAAGGATATTTTAAAATATATAATTATTATCATGAAAGAGAGGAACTACCTATTTGTATGTATACATAAGTGAACTACTCCTATTTTTATTTCTACTTAGTAAAATCAGTCTGTTTGCATTACGGCCGTGTACAGGTTCTATAGCTGGTAATATTATTAAGGTTAGCTTGTTTACCTCTGCCAATCGTAATAGTTATGTACTATTTAATAATTTATTGTCGCGCAAGTTATCGTGTATTGTTGACATAGATCATAGCTATCCGATACGGGTCCCGCGAGCGCGCGGCTGTCAGACCGCTGTCAAAGTTACTGTCACTGTCAGACCGCTGTCAATGTCACTGTCAAGCTCGCGACGCTCGACGCTTCATCTAATCATGAATGCATTTTTATATTACTATCACTCGAGACCAATTTTTAATATTGAATTTGCTATAGCAAATCGATTGATTAGATCATAGAATATTATTTTAGATATTTTAGGTTAGGATACTATGATAGTGTCTGGCCAGAATATTTTGGAGTATCACATCGTTTGGCTCAGAAAATATCTACCTTTGATCTCTTATCAGCTTTCAAAAAGTATGCAACTTAATAATTTTAATAACGGTGACCACTTTTGGACTTAATTGAAAGCTAACTTTATGCCATGGAATTTAAACATAAGGTTAACGAATTACTAAATGTAGTCTTATGAAATCAGGTCTTGTAGACCTAGTCACTTATTTGGCCAATCTATTGAATATTCCAATTTATTGTATATTAAAATTTACATGAAATGAAATGAAATCACGAGATGTGATGTTCCATTAGAATCAATGGAGTGCAGGACGAGCATAGTGTTATTTCAGGATAGCGATGGTCTAGTATGTTTATTTTGTTTTAACATTAGCCAATTTGTTATAGTGCGTATATCACAATAGTGTACTACTAATAGAGAAGGGGGTGTCAAATCGTACCTGTCATCTCACCTCCTCGTGTCGTTCTCGTTATATTGTTACATCAAATTTTATGAACCGTTCCTTTATCAAATGTTTCGTTTCGATGTGTTGGTTTGATGCCTCCGTTCAAAGTTTATTTTGAATAATTTTTGTTTTATGCAAGCGGTTAATGCAATTTTTATTTTCACATTGTTCGATGTTATGTAATGCAATTTTGACGTGTTGCAAACTCCTGCATTTATCTGTTGTATTTATTACTAATTTTTACATTAAATTGTGGTATGTTACAAGGCGTAGTTTCAGTTCCCCGGCCCTGTTATAGGCGTGTGTTTCAGAGCGGCCGGCCGCGCAGTACTCGTACCACAGCATGTTCGTGGCGGCGGCCGACAGCGCCGCGCTGTGGCGCTGCAAGGCGTGCGGCAAGGAGGTGTCCAACCGCTGGCACCACTTCCACTCGCACACGGCGCAGCGCTCGCTGTGCCCCTACTGCCCCGCCACCTACAGCCGCATCGACACGCTGCGCTCGCACCTGCGCCTCAAGCACGCCGCGCTGCTGCTCAAGCACTAACTGCGCCCGCCGGCGCCGCCCGACCCCTACCGCACGACACTTACCTTATTGTTTAACTCACAGGGTAAATGTAACAAATACGATTTAAGCGACGAGACGATAATCTCTCTAGAATGTAATCGACGCCGAATTTTAACCGATCCGACGCCGGGCGGACGAACCGCGCTGCCCGGCCGACGATCCCTCTTGTAGAATGTATTTCTGTGTTGACGTTACTCGTGTATTGAATGTTGATTCGGTGTTCGTTTTAATGTTTGAGCGAATTTTAAATAGACGTAAAACGTCGCCCACCGGTCCCGCGCTCGCGAGCGGGTCGCAGCCGTGCCCGAGTCGAATGTAGGTAAAGAGAAGGTTGATAAATTTTAAATTCAAAGAATGAGATGTTAAGACTGAATTGGCAACAACTTGTGATCGAATCATGTGAGGACGACGAACACGCGTGATGAACGTAAACTATAGTATGTATGTATATATTCGGCGTAATGTTTTAATGTTAGATAGTCAAAAAAAACGTGGACTTATTGAAAATGCGTGTTCAAAATTCAAATTTACGACACGATCGAATACGACTAGGTATCGGTAAACTTAAAAGTTATATTTTTGTATAAAATATTTGTCTGCAAGTATAGCATTGTATTAGGTAAATTACTATTTGAGAATTCGCTCTAGCGAGGCATTTTGACCTATATGTAGAGTGTGAAACATTTCGTCGTTAGCTATCCGATATAAATGTTGCCGCAGTGTTCATGTCACTGTTATACATTAGGTACATGGAGAAGTCTCAACCATACAGTTTAGCACATTTTCTGTTACTTATATAATTAAGTATTATATACAATAATTCATTCTATTTTCGTCTACAATGTGCTATATAAACTTTGAAGCATGCTTAGGATGCGTTGATGCTGAGTTTTTAAATAAAAGGGAAGTTTGTATACTAACAAATACCTAATACCTGTAACAACAATATTTCTGCTCATCTCCCTATGTTGAGAACTCAGCAACGAGTATATAAGTATTAAATATACACGAATTTACCAATTATAATGGGTAATTTTACCGTAAGTATACATTTTAGCTTTTAATGGTCCAATAGCGTTCGTGACTAATTGTACGTTGTATCAGTAATGCGATGTGTACTCAATCACAACTGTAAATATGAGTAAGTAACTGATGTTTTCACCAATCTCATCACTCTTTCATTCATTCATTCTCGTTCTAGTCAGTATTATCTGTGGTTAGGTTGTAAGTGACCTGTCAATGTCATAAGTCCCAATCTAAGAATGTAGGTTGTATTCATGTGATTTAATCGTTATGGGCGCGATTCTTGTTTTATATCTAGTCAATTGCTGCTATAGTTTTTACATGGTTCCCGTATTTATGCTTTTTATTTTTCAATCTATGTGTCAAACACATTTTGTAGACTACAATTTTGATCACTTTAAATATTCAATGTTTCCTTATTCAGTATTAATGATTAATGGATGAATAAGTAACCACTAGATGTTTAAGACGATACATACCTGTTAGGTAATTCATGCTGTAAATAAATTCATTAATATATATCACCTAGAGTTTCTTTTGGAATTACAAATAAGACAGGAATCAGTTTTAATATAATAATTTATTGCACATTTTAAGAACTACTTATACTAATGGCATGCAAAAATACAAAATCCAGATACACACTGCACAGACATTAAAAAACTATAGCAAGTTTTGAATAACTTATTTTATACCATATCAACTGGCATAGTTAAACATTACATTTACTTCTAAGAATACCACGGAACAGAAAATACTGTCCCTTCTGAGCCAGAAACATTCAAGAATACACATTAAATTACTTTATGGTTGAATTAAACATGGCAGGATATGGCAAGTTTAATTCGTAGACATTAGTCGTAAAAAAATGATCGAAATATTTGTTGACTCTAATTCAGATATGAATACTATGCTAATTAAACTTAATCTATTACTGATTCATACATTCGCTTAAATTCGTAAAATTTCAAGATAGTCGTCAGACTAGTTCAAACAATAAATAAGACACCTAGGTACTTACAATACATAAAAGCGTTACTACTAACTTAATTTATTTCTAAGTAACTTATTTGATAACGATACAAAATGGCAATGATAATTACATATACTATAGCGCCATCTGTGCCGGCTTCGTGAACTTAGATTCGTTATAATTGAACTTGAAGTTTTATGATTTAGGCCTACTTGCACAATATTCTTAACACAGCGACAAAAATAACTTAAAATGGCTAAACGTGTTAAGTCTTTATCAAAATGTTTTTGTACATCGACACGGTGGCTCCCTCAGTCATTTCAGAGATACTCGTAAGTAAGTAAGTTAAGTATTAAAAATTGAATGCTGTCATCTTTAAATACATTTTACATGAAATTTGCTTAACATTTATAGAGGAGACAGCTTTCAAAATAATCATGATTTGATAAAGAACTTATAGCTGTTTCTTATGACTTGCAATCATTTTTTTCACTAATATATCTAAGTTCGCGTATTTTCTGGGACATAGATGATAGGATACTATCACAGCTTTCTCTCAATACCTTCACAATACATTCAACTTCCGAAATATGACTACAAATTGTAGTAAAAGACAGAAAACAAGAAGTTGTAAAATTTAATTCTTAGATGACATTGGCAAGATTATAATGCATCCATATAAAAAATGCAGCTCGCATTTTGACAAATGTTTAGAGATCTATATATTCTCGATTCGTCATGTGTACAGGGCTACTGTCTCAGGGCATAGGCTATTACCAGAACAATTGACACAATCACAGCTCAAGGAAAGAAAGCAAGAGCCATGGAAGTATTACGAGGGATGGTAATCCTTGGCTAGAACCATATCTGGTAGGTGGGCTAAAAAATTTGGAATTGGAAATATAATTATCTCCATGCATTCACTTAACGTGGCTCGAATCACCATGAATCTATTTTCCAAGTTTTTCCAATCTTTTGTCCACTTCCTACATATTTTTTATACGAGTGGGACAATTAAAACAGTAAAAGGTGGATCTTAGCTCGTAAGTAATACAGTTATACCTACTAAATAACTGCATACCCAAAGTTCCTTTTACAAATAGACACAGACCTGAAAGTATCAAGTTCTAGTTAGCTTTTCGATAGCATATGTTTCTATCTGTATGCAGGATTCTTACCAACTGAATAAGTAGCTTTTTTCAAACAGCTGTAAGACCAATGCCTTAGGTATTTGGCGCCAATTTAAATAATAAGTTTAGTTTGATAAGTAAATTTAGTCATCTCGTAGTCTTTCTACCTTCCCACTAGTCCCAGGTGATTCTACAATGACGCTCGCTTCGCTCAGATCGCTGAGTTGCCGCTTGTCTGTCTCACTGCCCTTCGGAGGATCGTTGTCTTCTACATCATCGTCTTCTTCGTCGTCTTCTTCCGTCTTCTCACCCTTGCCTTTGTTCTTTTTGAATTCCTCTTCCATTTCCTTGAATTTGAGGGTCAGGTATCTGGAATTGGGAGACAAAACGAGTTAGTAATTTGGCAAGTAAGTAAGTATATTTGAGGTTGTTTCTTATAAATACCTAAGCGTAAGTATAAAAATATCTTATAAAACAACGTTGGTATAAGTATAAATAAAAAAAATCTTGATTGAATGTTACAAGTATCTATTTACATAGGTAGGTACGACTACCATAAACTATTATGAGTACCTATCTCTAATTTAGCTCTAAGTATGTATTGTTAGTAACTATTTGTACACAAATCATATGTTAGGCGCGCAAGATATAGAAAATACAACGTAAAGAAATACTCACTTATCTACTAATGGACCACTGTAATCCTCAGGGAACTTGGGCGAATGAGGCAGTATGAACTTGTACAAGCTCTCATTAAGCACGTAGAGCTGGGTCGTGGAGTCGCACTTGACGTTGAACCACCAATCACAGGTCAGACCAGCTTGTGAGAAGATGGTGCCGTTGGGACACAGGAAGGATGCCTGGCCACCGTTCAGGTCGCAGTAGTGCCATACCTGAAGAAGGGAAATGTTATCAGTAGGTAAGTATCTAAGTGTCTTTTGTGCTGTAAGGAAAATTACTTAGGCACTACTTACATTGTTTTATAGTTTCTACTCGCAATATTCATAGTTAAGTAGGTAAGTAGTTTGTTGTTAAGGATTGAAGTAATTACACAGCTTAAGTACAGCATATGTAACCTCAGCATCGAATCAGGCATCGTTCCAGATGCCTTAAAGGAAGCATATGTTTGTCCCATTTTCAAAGCTGGTGATGAACTGCAAGTTGCCAACTATAGACCAATTTCCCTTCTTAGTTCCATCTCAAAAGTTCTTGAAAGAGTAGTAAATAAGAAATTAGTAAACTACCTTGAAAAAGAGAACTTAATTTCCCCGAATCAATTTGGTTTCCGCTCAGGCAAGTCGACAGAAGATGCCGTCACAGCTCTGGTGGATCACGTGTCATTTAACCTTGACAGAGGTCAAAAATCTGTAGGGGTATTTCTTGACCTTGCTAAAGCATTCGATACCGTTTCAAGGTCAATACTACTCAAAAAACTAGAAAAAAAGGGGGTTAGGGGAACGGCCTTGAAGTGGTTTGAATCTTACCTCACAAATCGCAAGCAACGCGTCAAAGTTAATGGCCAATTAAGTGACCTTACAGAAATAGATTATGGCGTGCCACAGGGTAGTGTGCTTGGCCCTACTCTTTTCTTGACGTACATTAACGATTTGTGCGATATGAAATTAAAAAATGGCAGCCTATTCTGTTTCGCTGACGACACGAGTATAATCTTTTCTCATAAGACCTGGAAAGAAGTCAGTGAAACTGCAGACGAAGGGTTAAGGAAGGTGTCAAACTGGCTAAGCCATAACTTACTTACTCTTAATGTCACAAAAACTAAAATAGTGGCTTTTAGAGTTTCAGCTCGAACTGATCCCACAAAGACCCACTTTCCATCAAACTCCACCTAGTTACACACATGTCATGATAGTAATCAGTGTGAATGTCCAATTCTAACGCAAGAAAAGAACTATAAATATCTCGGAATCCACATTGACGAACTTCTTTCCTGGACCAAACAAATAGAAGTACTTGTAGCGCGATTAAGAAAACTACTATTTATTTTCAAAAGACTTAGAAGCATTGCAAACGTGAACGTTATAAGAATGGTATACATTTCACTCTGTGAATCTATTCTGATTTATTGTGTAAACACTTGGGGTTCAGCCGGTACAACCAACCTACTTAAAATTGAGCGGGCTCAACGCGCTGTTCTAAAAGTTGCGTATAATAAGACATTTAGATATCCCACAGAACTTCTGCACGAAGAGACGAATCACCTTACGGTTAGGAAAATATACATCAAATCAGCAGCACTGCGCTTCCATCGCTCAGCAATGCAAACGAGACGTAGGACTCGCGAAGGTATACGTAACTTATCAAGATGGCCAGTAATTAAAGTTAACACACAAATAGGGATGAGATCCTACAATTTCCGAGGACGCTATATTTACTGTGTACTTAATAAGATATTAAATATAGAAGAAGATAGTAAATACAAAGCAAAACACAAAATAACAACTCACCTGATGGGTCTAACTTACCAGGAGACAGAAGAATTAATAAGAATAGTAGAATAACTTCAACCAAATACAAACACTCACTCTTATCCACACATTCGTCACACACACTCACACATACCTACACGTCCCACACTGGGTAACCCCCGGCGTTCGGGACTATCACCTACCTACTTGATACATTATATACTATGCCAATTTTCACTGAGTACCACAGTCACTCTGTACTCTGTTAGCAAAATTACGATTTCTAATTTTATATAATATCAATCATAATTCATAATTATCTTCCCTCTTAATGAAATCTTATGATGATATACTGATATTATTATTATTAAGGCCTAACTTACTTACTGTACTTAAATAGCCTAACTTACCTATTAAAAAATTAATATAAAAACCTACTAATATAACTAACAATCATTGTCACAACTCTATGCTGAAGTGAATTTAAATTGCAAGAACTTTCAATTGAGCCTTCAACTGATAAAAACACAATTGTATAATTTAATTTTTGTTCAACGGAAGTACCCTGGCACCGCGACACAGGGAATCCTACAGCGGTTGTCAGGGACACCTACAATGTAAACAAATGTATTAAGGCAAATAAAATTCTTTTATCTTATCTTATCTTATCTTAAGCGTAGTTATCTTACTTATAGTGAAGGAATGTATTTATAGAACCTACCAATACTCAAATAGACTTAAGTATTGAAATAAGTTCTAGGTTGTTATTAGGTACCTACATACCTGTGTGAAGCAAAGATAAATGGCACGCATACCTAGGCGTGCCATTTTTATCAAAATCACAATATAGCGCCTTGGATATATTAATGACTAGGTAGGTATATTGTGCAGCAACTATCTACCTTACCCAGACTAGTTTTTGCATTTATGCAAGAAACTTAGCCCTAAGAGAAACTTGAAACGCTCTACGTTGCTGTCCATAAATGGAAAGGACATCCTTTACAGGCATGTCCCGTAATTACTCAATTTGCACAAACAGAATGCATCTGCAAGACTGACTAAAGTATTACGGCCTACTTTCCCTTTGTCCGATTATTTTTATGATTTCGTAATCGAGGTGCTCTGCTTGGGCCTGTGTGGCTCAGCGGTAAAATCGCTGGCTTTGAAACTGTCATACCTTGGTTCGTACTCTAACAGGTTTTTTATTGCTTATGTAAGTACCTACAATTAGTGTGATTGTATGTAATTAACTATGACAACAATTGAAAGTTTTTATGCATTACCTAGGTACTACAAAGCGACAGAATCCGCCCCAAAACCACAAAATCCGACAATGTATTATGATTTACTTATGTGACTCCACTCTTGAGGAAGGCACTTATGCCCAAATACAAATTTCGTTTACAATAGTTTTTTTTATCAATAACTCGATACTTTAAGTAAATCGTCTACATATTGTTATTGGATATACTTTCTTCATGAGCTCGACTATAACTAGTACTATGTAGGTACCTAATTAAAGAGCATTAATATTGATATCTTACTTGACATCTCGTTTCAGTATCAGCAAAGAACCCCTTGTATCGCTGTGTTTTGCAGTCGAAGCTCGTGGGTGGGATGACGCCCAGAATCGGGTAGTCTTTTCCAGGGGTTCCAGGAGTACCTCCTTCATCGTCCGATGTGATTGGCAGAGGGAACTGCTGGCTGCTCGAGGGACGCTGGCCTCCTTTCAGAGAGGTGTACTCATCTGTAATTGTATAATTTGAACAGGTTATTAAAATTGTTGTATAATTCTACTAGTCTAGCGCATTCGCTGCCCTCTTATTTTGTAGGTCTATTTATACATTTTTGAATTTCAATTTACGAAGCGTATTGGAAATAGATTCTTGCGTTCCGGGCATATCGTTAATTCTCCGAAAACGGAAAGACACGCTATAAGCAGTCAACGCTAGAGAACCGATAGAACTGGTTCTTGTTATTGAAGTTTTACAAAGTAAATAAATAGTGTAAGTTTATTTTAAATGGCAAATAAACATATTTTTACTTTACTTTACTTTAAATTTTGACTAGTAAGTAGGTTACCTATGGTGTGGGGCAGTGGGCCAGTTAAAATGCGCGTAATTATACTCCACATTACCTACACCACAACTATTGATACCATTAGGCAAATTGTGGTCAAGTGAAAACCTGTTCTAAATTATAAAAGAAATGAGGCCAAATCTCAAAAAAAATCTCTTACCATCTAAATGTTGTGATGGCACAGGTACTTCAGCTAGATAGGGTTCTGCGTTCAAATCTGGGTCTTCAACTTCAGGTGCAGCTGCAGGATCATTAGGCTCCTGAACTACTTTGATAAAAGGCTTCGGCGTACTCAACAGCAGTGGTGTGGCCGATCCAGTAGAAGCTTGCGTTGCCTTCAACTTATTCAACACTTGGAGCAATGTTCTGATGGACGATGCTACGTTTTCTTTCGTGATTGGCCTAGGAATGGACTTGTTAACTTGCAATGAGTTCAATAATGACGCTAGTGTTACTGCTGACTGTGACGTCTCTTTCAAGGGCTGGTTTGCCGGCGGGTCTACAACATATTCGTAGAAACTTGGTCTCCTCTCAGCTGCGTCGGCAGACTCCAACAATGGCAAACTTTCTTTCTCCTGCTCCTGTTCGTAATCATCTGATTCAACGTCAGCCGGTGAAAGTGTTGATGTATATATGGGGACAGCTTCCGTTGAGTATACAGCAGGACTAACAATGGGCTTGAATCCACTCTCGATTACCGGTTCTGATACAACAGCTTGAGGTCGCTTTTCATAGTAACTCTCGGATACGATAGCAGGTTGTTTTCGCGTTGGATGAGAGTTACCGTTATCGTAATCAAATGGAGGTCGGACTGGTCTCGGTTTTACATAAAGCTCTTGAGGCACGAGCACTGAGACGAGGACTGGTTTTCTTGGCTCGTAAATGTTGTCATTCTGGGGCACATTTTGTTCGTAATTTATCTTTACCGCGGAGTTGGATGGTACTCTAGCTGAGTGAAGTTCATGTACCAATTTCCCAGGCTGCTCGTAACCGATTTTCACCGATGGTGAGTCATATGCTATTTTTACTGGACGTTGGTCAAACGAATCTTTTATTATGCTGTGTTCTAGCGCTGGTTTGGTTACTGGTTGTTGTACATAAGAAAATTTTACTGGATTGTGTTCTATAGGTATTTTGGTTGTAGGTTGCTCATATACAACTTTTGATGGTCGTTGCTCATAAGATATTTGGACTGGTTCATAAGGTACTTTAGCTGGTTGCTCAATTCTACCCGGAGACTGAACATATGAAACTTTTACGGGAGGAAAGGAATTCTGCTCATACGGAACCAACTTGTATTTGGGAGTTTGTTCTTTTTCTGCGAGATAGTACCTGATGTTGGGCTGTTCTTCGTTGTACAGGGTTAGATAGGGTCGTTTTTGGACAGGGTTGTATCCGGGTCCCGGAGCCTTCTGAGCAAGCCGAGCTGTGTTATACTCAGATAGTAAAGGATTATAGTTAGGGGTCACTTTACTTTGACTCTGATAAATTGGCACACCGTCCTTGTAGTAAATTTTGACTGGATTGGATGAAGCTATATTGTATTGAGTAAGTCTGTTGCCTTGATATCTTGGTATATTTCGTTGTGAGTAATGTATTTTCTTAGGGTCTCGTTGACTACCTAATTCCTTCGCCTCTAGTATATGGGCTTTTTCCACTTCAATATTTTTTGCTGAATCAGTCGGCGGTGTTGCTAGATCATTGGCGTAATAGAATGTCATGTACGGAATTAGTCTTCTGTATCTTTCGTTTAGAGATAACTTTGTTGCGTTTGCGTTTATTTGTCGGCTCTTCTCGTAGTTGCTCTTTGTTAGGGCATCTTCTACAGTTCTCGGGGTCATCGGCAGGAATCCTTTTTGTACATCCACCACCATGCCCCTGATCATTTTAACTTTAGGACTGTTTCCATTTGGCGAAATGGAGATCGAACTGACGATCACTGGTGTAACTGAAACAAAAGAAAAAAAGCTGTTATATATATTAATTATAGGTACTTACTTATACCTGTAGATATGTAATGTACATAGACATCTACAATAAAGATTAGATATACCTATTCGTATAGGCTTTACATTTCCGGAGGTAGGTACAAATAAAGGTGGTCATAAACTAATTTCTCAAGCGCGGAAAGACAATGCACATGCCGAGGTCGCAGGTGCTTTTCAACTTGACATTGAGCTCGATATCGCTCGTTTCATAAAATTCCTATTACACGCGTTGAATGTTATTGTTAAGCACCTGTTGTCTATTACATCATACTTAGTAGGTACTGGTAATAAAAAAGGCAATTACGAGCACCAATACTACGATGTGCAGTGATTAATAATAGGTTTGGCACTCCATCTAGATAAACCACTTGTTGCGTATATCGAGCATCACTTTCCATTGTGAAATAATTACCAATCGCTGTTATGTATGAATTAACTCTTAAATTAACTGCCCAGTGGCCAGCTGCTGGAGCATTTAACTATCGGCTGCAGTTAGGTAATTTGTTAATTGAGGCTAACAGGGTTATAAGCAAATTATTTTACAAAAGAGAAGTTGTTAAAATACAAGTAAGTATATGTACTTATAGGTACATGTAAGTTAATAAATAGAATACTGAGATGAAATTTTGCATAATAGGTCAAGGATAAAAAAGTTTTATATGGATATAGTCAGCCACCTGATTACATTTGTAATTTGGTAGGTACTGCAATTCCTTGTTCCTGATCCATGGCAGTGGCACAGAAGACCCAAGACAAGATATTGAATTGTAGTCAAGAGAGATTCGAACGAGGAATTCAACTTAAATCGTAAATAGAAGGTATGTAATATATTATTCCTTGTTAAACTTGGTAACTCTGAATATTCTCGCATAATATGTATTTACTTTCACGATCCGAATGCCTGGCAGAGTACTTAGTACCCAATAAATCTTAAGGACTTGCTTGGAAATGGGTAGCTTAGGTACTAAAGAAACGACTTATTATACCTATCTTAGATAATAAATAGGTAAGTATAGATGTTTGCCAATCGCTCGCAGGATGTGAATTATTTAATTCATTTTAGGAATGGATACAAGTTAATACATAAAACATCAGCTGTAGTGCGAAATGCAATTCATTACTTTTAGCTACAAAATGTTAGTGATATTATATTAAACTTTTTAATGCGAGCGAAGCCGCGAGCACCTACTGCTCGCGGCTTCGCTCGCATTAAAAAGTGAAACTTGCATCCCCTATTTCACTCCTTTAAAAGTGGCATTTCCAAAAATCCTTTCTTAGCGGATGCCTTTTTTTTTTTTTTTCCGTGGAGGAAATGCATTTACGCATCCCCGCACTCTCCCCGGGGGGGGCGGCGGGGTATGTCGGGCTCAGAGCTAATGGGACTCCACTACCGACTAAAACCTACCACGATGTCCCTTCACCTCGGCAAGGACGGGTTTCGCGGGCAAGCGAGCAATACTCCTCCGCAATTCCCGTCCCAACCGCAGTCCACTGTCCAGGTGGACCCGCCTCACTTAGCGGATGCCTACGTCATGATATGTACCTTCATTCCAAATTTCAGCCCAATCCGTCCAGTGGTTTGGGCTGTTGATAGATCACTATATCAGTCAGTCAATCAGTCACCTTTGAGTTTTATATATTTAGATTTATTTAATTAATAATTCATTATTATTTAGGTATACTTACTGCTTGTGAATACGCTTAACTTGCAAGTAAATAAATAGATGAATAATGAAAACAATCCTAAAGTTAAAATGACTTTCATCGTAGTAATGATAATGACCTACATATAGAAGTGTTAACATACGGAACTGACAGAAATTCCCTAATGAGTGAGTGATGAAAACATCGAGATGTGACCAAAGATACGACACATTATCATAAATTATAATATCTGATCACTTCATCATGAATGCTCATAATTCACTAAATCGCTTCGCTACGCCTGATCCGTCGATGTAAATGATGTTGATCAATCTAACTAGGTTCTTACGAAATAGCTGCATAACTACCTACTTATGTATATTATAGAATTTCTTGACCGTGATTCATCAAAAAACTTTAGCCCGTATGCAAAAGGACTGTTAAATAGCTACATTTAGCCATTTTTATTACGTAATTGTCTCGCTAAATTCCTTTATAATAAGAATAGTTGCGAAAGGGCCGTTAGACTTTAATCAAGGGGTGCAATCTATATAACTTAGCATAGGTACATAGATAAAGAAGCAGGACGTTTTATTTTACGTTCGTTTCTTTCGTATTGTTTAAAGGTGCTTGGTGAATAATTGAGCAAGATATTGAATTAAAATAGTTGCTTTTGTTTTATCTTAACAATACATATAAATGATGTTTGCCCCTGTATTAATCTCCTATTTCTAAGGGTAATGCTGGCCTTGTGCTGCCTTGTTAGATTGCAAAGCATTTATCTTCATCTTAACTTAATTCTCCACGTTTTAGTTCTGCTAATGGATCGGTGGCTACGATTCCTGATCAATCATTAATCAATCCAAATATATAGTACTCGTATAACTATTCAGCTCAGTTTATGTAGGTACTACGTTAAAGCCCATCTGCGAAAATTTTACCTATTTTTAAATTTATTTTAATATAATTTTTTGGAGATTTTCAAGGAAAAAGAAACAAATTACTTGTATGAAAGTAGTCAACTCTGGTGTCGAGAGTTTTTATACCACCCTTGGCGAAATTCCAACTGCTAGTAAATAACTTTTCGGGCATTTCATTACGCGATAAGTTTGATGATCATGTCGGTCATTTTGAACTTATACCACCTTTATTTTAGTAGGAATTACCTATAAAGCACGGTAAAATTAGGCCTTAGGTACATACATATAAATCGATATCGAATAAAATATGTACATATATACGCCCAGAGTATCGTGTGCAATGTGTCGTACATAAGCAAAGCCTTGGAGAAGTGATTGGCTGCCAAAGATCCGCATCCTGCCCGGCATGTGATCCTATCTAATCGACCATGCTATTGGCTAGAGTTATTGTTTAGGTGCCTGAGTGATTCAATGGTTGATTACAAACTATTGTTTACCTAGTATGAGTCAGCGAGAAAGATCCTAGTTGCAAGACTGTTTGAAGAAGAATGCTGAAATATTAAATATAGGTGCATATATTATTATGAGTATATTGGTATACATATTTGATAAACATTGGATTTTATGTAGGTAAAAATCTCATTTGGGTCGTAAGTTTTTTTTTCGCATGGGATAGGTTTACGTTTGACTACAGTCTGTCTGATGTTATGTTAAGTTCCTTGCATATGGCGTAAACTCTACCTACTTGATCAAAGCTATCATCAGAATACAGTGGCAATCTAGCTTTAAACTCAGCAGATATTAATCCTGCAAGTCATGCCTTAAAAACCTCTGCAAAAGGCGTCTTGCATTGTACTCACGATGATTTTGGACATTCGAAAGAGCACTGAAAGTTTAATTATCATTTATTACGATGGAATCTTGCCCTATCCAAAAACCATGGCTCGTTCGCCTTGAACTAAGGGACGACCTGCCACCGCCCTGACTTTTAAGATGCTCAGACTATTCAGATAATGATACAAGACAACTCGCACGACTTTAAAAGTTCACTGGAAACAAATACAGGTCGTCTCAATTATTACTGCCAATACGAACTTTATGAAATTACCAGGTTATAGTGCGCTTGTTACTATGCGTAAAATATGTAGTATGTTATTTCATTTTTATTTGAGCAAACTTCATAACTAGCCAACTTTAATGGTTGCTGTGATAAAATACACAAATTTTAGTTAAAAATAAATTTGTATGCGCTAGGAGTTTTTTTGTTTAGATCTTTAACCGAATATAAAATATGTATACAGGTTTTTCACAAATTGCGGTGTTTCAGAATTGATCCACAATACATAACATAAACTATCTGTAACTGTGATTGAAGCTATTGTTAGTTTCTTAATCTTAACATTGAACGAGAATCGGTAATTGCCCTCGTGACAGTGACTTGTGGCCGCACTTAGTGGTCACTCATGCGTAAATCCACCCAAGTAATTGAAACACATAGCTATGTATGAAAATAACTCTATTCAAAGACTCATGCAAAGGAAAACACAATTCATTTTCAAGAACCGTCGTTTTTGGTGCGATAAATCATTTACTATAGCGTCGGTAACAATAGATATCGGCCGGCCTTGACTGCCGTGAGATCGGTTTACGGTTAGTATCATTAAAATAATACGAACAACTTATCACGACACGACCCTTAGTCATAAAAAGTGAGTGTTTTATTTTAGAATGGCGGAATTAAATTCGTCGGACAAGGTCTAGATTGTTTTGCCACAAAAAGTCCAACTATCAGTCATTTTGGTTTCATATTTCTCTGTTCACTTGTCATATGAACTCGCAAGGACGTAACAGTGGCTGCACTGAAGGTATCTCGAATCTAGACCAGCTTGTTTAGAGCTAGTTAGGTCTGAACATCTAGGTCCAAGTTTATTGCAGTAATGAATGATGATATCTTTGCTCTAAGCACCGTGAACGTATTAGGACTGTTTGTTATTATCACAATTTATACTAACAATGGCCATTCCTGGGTCTAGAATCTTCTATGACAGTTACTATATCTTTCACTAGCTGTGCTCGCGACTTCGTCCGCGTAGAATAGTTATTTTGGGCATCATATTTATTTTTGCAAACAATCCTCTTCAGCTTTATAAACTATAGCTATTACCCACGACTTGAGCCGCTTTCGCAGCGCACGCAACGGAATCTCTCAAAGATGAATAATTTTCCCCGTTTTTTTCACATTTTCCATTGTTTCTTAGCTCGTTTTAATTGCAATGTGATGTTATATAGCCTAAAGCCTTCCTCGATAAATGGTCTATTTAACACAAAATAATTATTCAACTCGGTCAAGTAGTTCCTGAGGTTAGCGCGTTCAAACAAAAAAACAAACAAACTCTTCAGCTTTATAATATTAGTATAGATGTAGTTAGAGGCTAACTTGAATGGATTACTTTCAAACTATCCTTATCTGAACAATGTAAGGTCCTATCTTCGGACATTTATAAAATATCTTATGATCACTTTCTTGCGTATCTACAAAATTACATAGCCTAACAGTTCAAAATGAATGCGGAAATACGCAATTTCCATTTAACCAATCGAAACTGGATTTTACTTAATAATATCCACCTGGCTATATCCTTCGGCGTTTTAAACTTTCGACTAAGCGACCAGGAAGTGTAGCCTTCCGTCACGTCAATTATGTAAGTTATTTTCACATTCGCATAAAAGACAATGGCATGGGCAATGTAATATTAGGCAACATTAAAGTGTCACCCGAAGACACGGCAGTCGACCACGAGACCAGAGACGGATTTAGGATCTAGTTTTGGGGTTGTTCCGCATGTGTTAAACTGACTGGACTGAGCTAAGTCCGAGAAATCAAAACCTATGTAAGTAGGTAAGTATTTGTTGTATTGTATAGATATCAGTGTGTAATGTAATGACAAGAAATTAGGCCCAGATAATGCTGAAAAGGAGCCGTGGAAGCTAACAAGCAAGATTTGATAGTTGCAGATTGGTATTCATAATTATAATCATAATCATTTTATTTCGTAAATCATTTACACGTCAATACAAAAATTATAAAATATTAGGTATTATGGTAGGACACGCAGTTTGGTTTTTTTTTTCTATTTACTTTTAGCTCCACGATTCTCACGCAACTTTACCAACAAGTAATAAATTCAGTTATTTCGTGAATTTAGGTACGCCTAAGTGTACGTTTTTCCATATTACCTGATAAATATATTCATTTTCAACGAAACTACATACATTCTACATAATATATTTGTAAACAATTGTTATTTTGCCCCCGTACTAGATCCACTCCACACGGTGCGCACACGCCGTGACACAGTGATCACGCTTGGAGTATCATGGGATAAACCGCGATAAGCCCTACTGATTCACGACCTGGCAAATACTATACTTAGAATATTCATTCTCTCTCATTAATTCAGAATAGATGCTCGTGATCGGGTGCCTTGGGAAGGTCGCACAAGTGTCGTTGGTAGTGTTTTAATCAGTTTAGGAATCTCATAGGATGAAGGTCCAAGACATTTATGATATTGTTCTTGCCGTTTTTCATGCAAATTACTCCGGAGCAGGTGCTTGAGTCTGACTCGCACTTGGCCAGGTATTCTTTTGTAACTCCATAAAATTTGCATTTTTAGTATATCCAAAAGTGTCTGTAGTGCTGACGGACTCATAAATAACTATCTGAGAATAAAAATCTATACTAAGTAATAATATTATAAAGCTGAAGAGTTTGTTGGTTTGAACGCGCTAATCTCAGGACCTACTGATGCGAATTAAAAAATTATTTTTGTGTTGGATAGAACATTTATCGAGGAAGGCTTTAGGCTATATAACATCACGCTGCAACTAATATAAGCGAAGAAACAATGGAAAATGTGGAAAAAAACGGGGGAAAATATTTATCTTTGAGGGCTTTCGTTGCGTGTGCTGCGAAAACGGTTCTAGATATCAAAAAATATGTATGAAAGAATGATTTCTCTCGAAATGATCTAACAAAATGTCTGCAACAGTATATGTCTATCTTTTAAAGTTAACTCAGCAGAACCGTTTTTATGGTACTTAATAACTATTATATGCGGACGAAGTCGCTGGCACAGCTAGTATATAATATAAATGTAGGTCCAAGAAACTGGTCCAAACAGACAACTCTGATGACAATCTGAATCTCATTTCATTTATAAAAAGTTCAATGCCGGTTACGATTCTTGTTATCGCGATTAAGATAACTAACAATATTCGTAAGTACGTAGTTATATGCTTTATAATTGCGGGCACATTGCCAAGGTGAAACTTAATTTTTTTGCCGGATGCAATTCAAATGATAGTAAAAAATGTAACTGGAATTATGTTATTACTGTCTTAAGATATCAGTTAACCGTTAATAGACACATACCAATTATCCACTTAGACTTTTAAAACGATTTCATAACTAGTCATCCGACTTTCCATAGTTGTTGTTTAGCAAAGGAAGTCCGTTAGCAATAAATTTGGTACTTACTAGACAAATTAAACATGTAGGATATGTTGTGTTCAATAAGTTGATTAGATAATTAACATTTAATTTCGCATGTCACAAGCAGGTTACAATTATTAAGATCTATCCTATTAAGCAATGCTTATAACAGTAAGTTAGGTGGGAAACCGAAGTGTGGTATCAAAGAGCGATGATACGTATGTATGTAGGTCAATTGATGAGTCTATCATAACTTGTTAGTCATGGTTATTATCGTTAGTATAGTAGACTATCGTGTGCTAAGTTTAACGCAAAGCTAAGAATAGGTATAAGTTTCTATTAGGCTTACTGATTGACTGACATCGTGAATATCGTGATCTATCAACGCACAGCTGGTCGGATCGGGCTGAAATTATGGCATGCAGGTAGATGTTATGACGTAGACATCCGCTAAGAAAAAAAATATGGAAATGCCACTTCTATAGGGGTGAAATATGGGATGCAAGTTTTACTTCCTGATGCGAGCGAAGCCGCGAGCATCCACTAGTTTTTAAATAAACTAACTTCTAAAACTACATAAATATATTCAGAAGCAATATAAAAAAAATACTCGTCTCAATTCGCAACCAACAATAGCCATATCACGTGTCCCTAACATTAGCATGATTCTGCCCAAAGTTCGAGAAAGTGCGATTAAAGTGAAAGCGAAACCGAAGTAGGTACGACCGCCGCCAAAACAGTTATTACATAAAATCGAGTCTCGTTTACCGATTAGGTGAGATTGTAGGCGGTCATTTGGATACCGATCTTTGTTGTAAAAGTATTCGAGTGTGTCGGTGTAAACATTGTTAAATTGGTTTTGGTATTTTGGAGATGTGACCTTAGCGATCGAACTTGACGACGATAGACGAGATCTGACGAACGATGCAGATGGTACATGAGCATAAAGGATGGTTGCAACGACGAAAATAACTGTGGATGATGATGATGTGAACTTCACATCGTATATATTTTTTTTCATTGACGTTAGTTAAAGCAAAGATGTCTGGTCCACTAGGACACAAAAGAATAGCAAGTCAGTAAGGCATAAGGAGAGACCGCAGTTTTACACATTTTATCACATTACCTACGCTACACAGTTTACATTTTTTTACAAGGAATGGTTTTGCACTTAACCGGAATTCACCAGATGGTAAGCAATGATTACGTTCTAGGATGGAACGTGCTTACCCAGAAAGAACCGCCTATAAGAGCCGCAGTAAGAGTCTTATATTCACCGTATTTTTTTTATTGTCCCTAGAGTCACATTTAAAATTTAAAATATAATGCCATGTAACTTTCTTTAAATACCTAAGTCTAACTTAATTCTCATGGCATGCCTAGCATAACAGCTAGACGTGATAATTGTTTTTGTTAATCTCATGCATAAAAATGCAAATATTATTCTTACGGCCCTGTGAGAGTAAGGCCAGTTCCAGTCCCATTATTCAATTCCACCCAAACAAAGTGGTATTGGTCAAACGGCTTTCTCTCTTTGCTTTGGTTTCCTATGCAATCGTTGCATACAAACAATGCACTCACTAATGACTTTACAATGCTCCCGACTTAGCGAACCGAATGAGCAAATATAATTACACTAATTTTATCGCTGGTATCCGTTTCTTTCAAAATGCAATTCGACTTGAAATAAGATGGAAATTGGAAACGTGTAAAAAGGCAAACTTTTTCTTGAATTAATCAGTCGAGTTTTGTTCGTATACGGGAAAAACGGAAGCAAACGAATTTGTGGCATAGTCGCAGTAAAAACCGAGATATTTTAGCGAACACGTACCAATACGATTACCGATCACATTCTTCGAAATAGACCACTGACTTAGCTAATACAAATAAACCAGCTTATAAACAACGATGAGCGTATTATGTATTTACTTTCAAATCAATATAACATTGTTACATTGCATATATCAATCGAATTACATCAGTACACAACACACTCCAACCAATCTATTGCAGTATTAGGTGTATTTAGTTACGAAATATATCAAAAGTATGCTCTTCCACATTCTCTTCCATTCGTTATTAAAACTCCAAACTAGGTCAAGAACGCTTAATTTTCATACCTTTTTGCGAAAAATAATTAATTGGCTGTACAATGTGTTTATAGTGATTCAATAGATAATAGCATACGAGTAATTGAGCGTGAGAAGAGAGCGCTCCATTTTTATTGGATCGAGTCATCCACAGGCTTTGTCCTAACTAAATTGGTGGTTAGTAAACAGTAGCTCATGTGATGTATTCCATCATTGCCTAATGTTCCCTATATGATACTCTATTGTTTGTTGTGTGGAAACACCTATTCTTTTTAACGAAGCTGAGAGATGACTTTCAAATTCCTTGATAAATATGAATATGGTTAAATGGTATTAGCATAGCCTGTGCCGTGGATTGCGCAAGTTCCGTGTGGATACCGACAGCATGCTGGGCCCATTTGATTCGGATCCAAGATATTTATTGCGAGTGACGCACTTAATTAGAAAGGGTACAGAAGTTATATGGCCTTACAATCAAATTTCATCGTATTCAAATCTATGCAAGAGAATTGTCGTTGTGAGTTTTTCGAAGAAATAATCATGAGTACCACAGGAAGAGTCTCGAAATAGTAGAATTAGAAGAAACTTCTCTAAGTATTTTTCAGAACCATTGATTTCAGTAATCAAATTTATACTCATTTTCCTAGGGTTCCGCTACCAATTGTCTTGCTGCAGTCTTACAAGTTATACATAAAAAAACATAAGTACCGTGCATTGATCCTTGGTTAATTCTTGTTAAAACTTAGACTGAAACACGCAACAATTCATTGATAATTATCCTGATATTTCTACACATTTAATTGTCTCTTACTGTCTTGAGTATGTGTGGTCTCAGTGACATGAAATAGATGAATTTTATTTTTAGCTACTTTATCGAGTTAGGACAGCTATACCCGCCGGGAGCGCACTCGTTATGCCCGCAGGGTGTCGCAAGAGAGCCTGAGTCTGCTAAGTAGGTCTCACGACGTCCTGTCACCGCTTCATTATTTAGTGCCGGGTTTTATCTGATCTGGGAGTAAGGTTTCGTCAGTACTTGAAAGCTTAGGTAGCGGTTTAGGATGATTCAGATAGCATTTTACTAGCTTAGGCCAGAGTGAAGTTAAGTTAAGGAAACTTAACCAAATTTCTCAAGATGAAATGCTTTAAGTATGGTCAAAGCTTATCTCAAACAATATACCTAATGCGTGCAGGTGTGGCAAAACATATGTATAAACATATTTTGTTAATCATGGCGTACGTTAGTTTGCAAAATGATCTAGGAACAACTTTCATAAGCCAGAAACACTGTGGTCTTCATAGATTTTGTTCTATTGACCAAATAATATAAACATTTTAGGGTAACTGATAAATTTTAAGAGATCTATTTATTAAAATGTTCTTTTTCTATGTTAACCAGCTAATTTTCTTCCAATTCGCACATCGTTAACTAATTCAACTATTCATAATGAAGCAATTGTTTTGTAATTTCATAGCAATACAGCAAAAAACTACAAGAAATTATACATGCATAATTAAATGCTCATACGTGTAGGTATATGCATCTACGCAAATATTGACCAAGTTATTGGCAATCAAAATTATATGGCCATTGCGTCCATCATCTGGTACTAGATTAAACTAGGATACAATCACCGAAGTATCGCAACTAGATTCAGGTTTTTCTAATATTTCGCCATGACTTTATTACTAGCCCGCTCCAAATGCTAATCAAATACTCAGTACGAGTAGATGCGTGGAAAGAGCAAAGGAGTCAATTTTCACAGATTGATGACCTTTTTACCTGTTCTCCTCCTTGAGTTATATTCATTATTTTATTTTATTTAGTTTGGTACAGTCACAGACAATTAGATATAAGAATATATACTAAACACTTTTAAGAATAATATTGAACTAAGAGTCCAATTACGACTATACACAGCTTTGTTAAATGATAATAAACACTACATAATATTTGTTATAAACAATTTTAGTAACTAATATAATATATTCCTGTCAGTTCATCTGCGAAAGTACTTCTTTGTACAATAAAAAAAAAACGAACTTGCTAATGATATTATTAAGTACCGAAGAAAAAAAGTGGTATACGATACTTATTAAAAAGCCGCTAACTAAAAAAAGGAAAGTTAAACTCAACAATATAATAAATGCGAAATGAAATTCTTCATTTGAATAAACGAAAATCTGCGCAAATTATGCCAGTGTTGAATATTGAAGGATGTTTTAACGCTTTCTTATTCGCGTCTATAAAAAAATAATAAACTTACTTTAATTAATCATTAATATAATTATATGAGACAATTATTATGCTTCGCACTTAAAACTCTACTATTTTTATTTGCAGCTCTCAGTTGATCAACATTAATTCAAACTTTCAAGCTTCTGTGGATATATCCTATAAAAGCTTTGTAATCCATAAGGTGGTAAATTTATATCTCTTGAGTTGTATTTCCTCATGACTGAGGGTCGTGACTCTCCCGCAGAACTAATTCGATAGAGTTCTCTTAGGCAGATACATCGTGGTGGGCGCCCAGGTCCTTCCACGGAAGACACATGTCCTCGGATATTGTGGTCCTCAAACATGTAGATTTCCTCACGATGTTTTCCGTCACTGTTAAGCGAGTGCAAATCCACACATAACTTAAAAATACAAGTCATTGGTGTGGCTGGGTTCGAGCCAGGGTTTGTCTGGTCGAAAAACCGACACTTGCACCGCTGAGCCGCACTCGCTTAAATACGAGGAATATATACCTACCTAAAGTTTACTTACTCAGGTATCCAACCGATATCCTGTCTATTAAGTAACAATATTCGCTTACCTAACGTTTAAATACATCTCACATCACCGTCCATTTGTTTATAAACTACGCTTGACATTCGATCGAACAATACCACATGAGCCAACAACCGAGACGGATGTCCAAAGTAAACAGCATTCTATGCAAGTTAACACATAGTTAGAGCAATTACAGCTAATTACTTTGTTACAATTAAAACACTGCCTCTAATGCGACGCGCGTGGCCGCGTTCGTTTGACGATTTCAAGGTGATGTATTTTTGTGAGTACTTTATGTGTTACATAAGCTTGATTGTAGCTAAGATGTTTATACGGTTCATTTGTTACTTTGTCCCGCGATGTTACTCGTGTTGGATTAAGAAAAATGTGGCTATGAGTTAGTCAATGTCACATTTACTTAGTTATATGCTTTACGCTTCAGCCGTTTTATACTTAGACTAGCTGTGCGCGCGACTTCGTCCGCGTGGAATAGTTATTTAGGACATCGTATTTATTTTTGCATACTACCTTATCAGCTTTATAAATTATAGCCTTTACCCGCTACTTGAACCGTTTTCGCAGCTCACGCAACGGAAGCCCTCAAAGATGAATAATTTTCCCCGCTTTTTTCCACATTTTCCATTGTTTCTTCGCTCCTATTAGTTGCAGCGGGATGTTATATAGCCTAAAGCCTTCCTCAATAAATGGTCTATTCAACACAAAAAGAACTTTTCAATTCGCACCAGTAGTTCCTGAGATTAGCGCGTTCAAACAAACAAACTCTTCAGCTTTATAATATTAGTATAGATAATAAAATCGTCTAAAAAACATTACTATTGTGAAGGACAAGCTTAATTTAAGGTCCTATATTTATTACTATTCCTTTATGAATTCCAATCAAGTAAGTCCTTTCCTTTATCATTTAAGCTAAGATTGTATACACAGGTATAAGTTTACACTTGAACTTTGATATACAGGAAAATATCTAAGTTAACTGGTTACCGCATTCGTAAGTACTTGCGTCGTCAAGTTTGTGGGAACTTTAGTGGTTTGTATGAAACAATATATGCATTGTGGTGTGTTTTTATACCTACAGTGCTATGCGTATGTTTTAATGGCTATGATTTCCATAGGTAACCAAACAACAATTTTGGCAAAAAAAGGACATAAAGAGAAGGGTTTTACAAAAATAGTTTTTAAGATATTGAAGCAGGCGTTATTTTACGGAAATCCATTGTTACTGAAACTCTGGAGAAATATTTAGTGTTTTTCCGCTGCGACTGCACCTTAACTGACATCAAACAACAAACTTGATGGTTTTTAGGTGTGTTCCTCCATATACCACCGCCACACCTCACCTCCTAACCAACGTGGCCTCCGTGGATCTCAAGATCTTACCAACACCGCACCTTGTGTCTTGAAGCGTTGTTGTTCTCTTTCGGCAAGATATTCTCGTCGACACGTGTTTCTCCTCTCCACGAGGCATCCTCAGGACGTGTTGCTCTTCGAACGTCGGTCGGTCCGAAAGTCAACGAAAGATGTTCGAAGAGTCAACATGCGGTCGCAGCGGAAAAACACTACATATTTCTCTAGAGTTTCACTAAAATAGTTTTTGGGTAGAATCATTTAGGTTTATACATACGTAGGTACATATTCGGAGCTTACCAAAATTATATTCAGTTATACAAACTTTAAGTGTTTAGCATAAAGCGTAAATTACTAGTAATGTATACCTACCGACTAAAGAGAAATACAATCAATCTAATCTGTCTTACTTATCCATTTAGATTGACCTTTAAATTTTCTCGCTTCGAACTAATAAATAAAATACCACTTGTAGCTTAATCTAGCTTATAGCACATTCGACCCTCTTTTAAAATCCGTATGCCGTTGTAAATAGAAAGGATATCCTGGTACCGACAGACAAAACACAATACTTACATGGCCATTTATTACAACGCACGTGTTTAGCGTTCATTCATTTAGACAACTTTATTTTAAGTGAGTCAAGTAGTTTTAGTAATAGGCTTACCTTACCTTTACCTTTGTTTACCTTTGGTAGATATTATTTATTTTAAGTCACCAAGTAGGCCCCGCATTGAATTATGATATTATAAACGCTATCTTATTGATAGGTATCTTCCTACATACTGTCTTCTTAGTCGTATTTCTAAATTCTAAGTCCTGTTCATCCTAAGGTTGCCTGGAAGAAATCGCCTAAGGCGTTAAGGCCGCCCAATGTACATTAAATTAGTTTTAGTTTCTTTAATTTTTTATTGTTTATTGTGCATTAAATGTATGTCTGTCTATGTATTTCTCATTACTGAGGGTCGTCACTCCTCACAATCATGCCTGAGAGACACGAGCAAACTTACCAGCAAGCTAGTACTAAATTTTAAAACTTAAACTAACTAATGTATCTATTGAATTAATTAATTAATTAATTAATTACTACTGTCTACATAATGTCTGTATATATCACAAGCTATTAGCAATGTAACCTAAATCACCTAGTTTCCGGACCACAAAAAAAACTTTTGAGACCACTGTGAATTTTTAAGGACCATAAAAGTGTAACATCTCTCTCCAGATTTGCAATCTTGCACTTCACTGACTCTGAAACTGGTTAAAAGAAAGCGAAGGAACATATACCATAGTTAGTGTAGGTATGTATGTATAATATGTAGTTTGAAAATCTCATAATGTGATATTACGCGAGTTAATTATGGTGACTTCCGTCGCAAGTGGCTAGTGTTGTCTGGCCGGAAGGGTTTCTCCTCGTAAATGGACTTTTTATCCGACAGACGACTTTACAAACTATAGCAGCACTTTGTTTTATGTTGCTATGTTAGAGAAGTCAACATTTACATAAGTCAGGTAGTAAGTGCTAGGAGGTTTGGAAGAATACGGAAAATCAGCGGCGACTCCAGTGCTCGATGTAAAAAAAATCATAAAAATCTCCCTAAATGATAAGGAATAAGGCAAAGCAAAAATGTTAAATAGCAAGCAAGCGGTCAACTTGATGGAAAGTTGTGACTGTCACAAGAAGTTAGGTTAGTACTTCCAAAGAGCAAGGGTATTGTTTGAACGCAATAACACACACATACTTACATGCTTAAGTTAGTACTTAAGCATCGATTCTCTGGCTTAGTGTTACCTAGGATTATATTTTTCCTAAAAATTAAAATAAATTCTTCCTATAGGTACTAGGAAGGCGATGGAGGAGGCCTATACCCGTACTTGGGTGCCCTTATAAAACAATTATAAGACATCGCATATTTTTTATAAATGAAACCGTTTCATATCTTAAACATTGTAATATCTAGTTTGTTTTTAAGGGAATAAAGGCTTTTTTTATTTTTATTTATTTTATAGGTTAGTACTTTGAAAACATTTTCAAAATGTTTGACTACTTACTTATAAACAATAAGGGTATGACTGAAATATAACGTAAATTAAAGATACCATGAACTCATACCAGACGAGATTTTTTTGTTTCTGATTTCCTATATAAGTATCCAACACATGCAACACATTATGTATCTAATGTTAATCATACAAAGTTAACCTTTCCATGTTAGTAGTAATAAAATTAGATTCCTTTTACAGTAATGCCAACAATCTATTTTAGAAGCAAACCACTGACATTAAAAAAATCTCTATTACTGACAGACCAGGCTATTTTGGCTGATTATGTACTAAGTATAGAATCGGGTACCAAAATAGACTTGTTGCAATATAAACTGAAATTTGAACTAATAAAATTATCATTTGCCGTCAAAATGTCAAGCGCAATTTATTGGCTATTGAATTATTGCGTCACAAAGCGCCAAGATCTTGGAGTATCGAAATGAAAAGGCGGAAGCTGAAGCAGACCTACAGAATAGTAGCAATTTACAGTGTAGCATGCAAAATTACTCCATTCCCTGTGACTCAATGATAATTTAGCTTTATACAGATACCATACCAACAAGAGAGTTTTACAAATATGAAATCAATAAAAAATATCGCAAAAAAAGTGTAGCATCCACCTAAAAAGAAAGCATAACATGTGGCTTTAAATAGATAAGTTGACATAAGCATAGCGTTCAATTGGAAGTCGATATAAACGCTCTATCGTATTACAGACTAGCTGTGCTCGCGACCTCGTCCGCGTGGAATAGTTATTATCATAAAAACGGTTCTAGTGAATTAATCTTAGGGGCCGTCCATAAATCACGTGATGTTTTTTTTGGCATTTTTTAACCCCCCCTCCCCCGTGGTGATACATGGTGATGTTTATGATTAACCCCCCTCCCCCCCATATATCACGTGTATTTTTAGACCTATTAAAAATCTTAATTTTCTCCCCTCCCCCCCTTTCGAGCCTCACGTGATTAATGTACGACCCCTTAAAAGATAGACGTATACTGTCGCGGACATTTTGTTAGATCATTTCAAAAGAAATAATTCTTTCACACATATTTTTTTATATCTTGGACCGTTTTCGCAGCGCACGCAACGGAAGCCCTCAAAGATGAATATTTTTTCCCATTTTTTCCACATTTTCCATTGTTTTTTCGCTTATATTAGTTGCAGCGTGATGTTATATAGCCTAAAGCTTTCCTTGATGAATGGTCTATACAACACAAACATAATTTTTCAATTCGCACCAGTAGTTCTTGAGATTAGCGCGTTCAAACAAACAAACAAACTAACTCTTCAGCTTTATAATATTAGTATAGATGAATATGAATTTAGCTTTGTATAAGAACAATATGCTAACAGCGACGAAAATATTTTAAATGCCAGCAAATAATTAAGTCACTTAGTAAACAATCTATTTCACCTTATGTCATAGGTTAATCTTTTAATCTTGTTAAATTAGCTTTTAAATACTATTTCAAGGTCTAATCTATCTCCATAACAAATTTCATTGAAATTTTACGTGTTACTAAGATGCAAGATGACATTTCTACTGACCATTTGCAATCCAGTTTAGAATTCTAGCTATTATTTATTCTGTGATCGGTCTGACTCACTAAAGATTGATCGAGGTTCTAGCTATGCGACACTTTCAATCATTCTGTCTAGACTTCTTTGAAGCACTGTAGTTTCGTAACAGCCCTGTTAACAATTGATTTGGATTGAATTTGAATTGTTTGGCAGATCGTGTTAGAAAACATCACGTAGTTAACTAGAGATTGGATAAAAATTTATAGACTTTCACTTTTGATGGTTAAAAAAATTGATGTAATACCAAAAAAAGATGTAAAAACGTCTAAGACGTTGCATACTCTCTCGCGTAAAACAAATTATTTCTTAGTACAAAATTACACCGCTTTTTATTGTTTCTCAATTTTAATATGCGCTTGTTTGTAGGTGAGATGCGTCATGTTATATTTGTAGAACAAGCATTGTTATTAATTTTAACACCACAAATAAAAAAGTATTATATTTAAATTACAACGTCGCGGAATCTACAAGATAACTAAGAAACTAAGAACTAAGTATTAATTCAAGTTACATCCTTCCGAGACCCCATACTTTGACCCCAATCCATCAAGTCTATTTTTAAACCAACATCATAACCGATTAAATAACTCCCATATTTCTCCTTTAACTGCATAATTATGATACTAATTTGAATTTCTAATGAGAGGCTGGTAGTGGTCATCGGGAGGTCGCCAGGGTCGACATAGACCGAAGGTGAAAGTGGTGTACATACAACGTAGATACAACGCTCATAGGTCTAGGCCTGGTGCTAGAAATCTACTTAAATATACATAAATACGTGGAGCAGAAGCTATTTCTATACCTATATAAATATGTATATATTTTACCTATATAAATATATTATGGACAGGTGCAGATGGAAGAACATCATTAAGGAAAAACTAATATCCCGTGGGGGGATTCACGACCCTTAGTAATGAGGACTACGACGCAAGGAGGAGGATAAATATGTTTAAAAATATGTTTATTCTGCGTTCGTATCCTATGTATACAGTGCAACTCCTTTATATATGTACTTTATATATGTATTTGTTACTATTTTATTATATCAGACTACTGTCTCGGTTACTATGATTATAATTTTAATGGACGATTTATATAACATATTGTTTAAAACAATATAATAAAAATAAATTATTACGTACTTACATTTTGTACAATCTCCATAGGCCAATTATTTCTTCGAATCTAAGTACACAAATATGTACTTGTAATTAACTACAAATGCTAAATTGTCTAACATTCTCAATTAAAATTGTGTCTCAGTCATAATATCCTACAATTATCAAGTACAGGTTTGTACACAAATGTAATAACTGATTAATGCACGCAACTCATTATTTAAAACTTTTAATTGATCACAAATGTAATAGGTGTACATATGTTATGCGGAAATCAAACCGACTTAGCTAAGTCGGTTATTAAATAGTTCTATACTTCTAATACTTTGGTGATATCTTGATATTAGCGTAGCTTGGCAGATGAGCATGATGAGCGTTTGCTTCATATGGGGCTAGATGGCGCTGTGTGATATGTCCTGAAAAAATCTGTTTATTCAGTGTAAACAATTATTTCAACACTGCCTTCTTCACATGTTGATGGGAGGTAGGTGTGTGATTGACACCATCTTGTCTAATGGGAAAGCTATGTAGTCAAAGATGACACGCGCTGAGAAAGTTTATGTAAGTATGTATAATGTATATAAACTTTGTGTATAACATAAAGTAGCAAGTCTTTGGTCTATAGCAATGGCTATGTAGTAGACAATGCAGTTCTATGACAACTTTCTCAAATGATATCCGGTGAATGATTCATTTTAATCGATATGAGACTGAGATATATAACGATCATATAGTATTACCTATTAAAACTGAAATTCCGTTTATCATTAAAAGATATTTATCGTAGCTACAAACATGTATAAAGCAAATTAGTCGCAATTGAATGAGTTTTGGTAAATGCGTGTTTCTTCCCAAGCGTAGCTAATTAATTGAAATAAAATTAAGATTAAAATGGCAGTTTAGATAGAGAAATAAACAAAAACAAGTGCAGTTTACCAGATTATAGTTCCTAAAAAATACTAATGATATCTTTGTTTTAAATAGTGCTTAGTATAAAACTACTACAAGGAAGTGTTTATTAAAATCTATAAGTTACTATACTAAGGAAGCCAGTCTGAGCCAACACTAACGTAATTCATATCGATTTTCCTGATGACCATTCGCTATTACGTATGCCTACGTAAGTTATATTGATAGTGCGTGGAAATTACGACTAAACGGGTACTTCTTAGTCTTAGATAAACTACTTGTTCTAAGTAAACTTATGCACTTAAGTAATTTACGAAATAACTTCGAAAACATTAGGATTTATCACTTAGCACGCTTGTAAAATATATCAAAATTGTGTAAAGACAAATATGACAAGAACTTGGTCAAGAGTTTTAACACTTTTGCCAATGTTTGCTTATGTATTGACAAGTTATGGAAAATCTTGGGCAAACTTCTTGGTATGTGCTTTTGGTAGTACTTTAGTTGCCTAATACAGATCTTAATACTACAAAACAGTAAGTAAACAGTGCAGTGGTTATGATACCGGCTCTGAATTGAGGGGACTTCGCTATAATAGTTAATCTAAATATATTAAACTCAAAGGTGACTGACTGACTGACTGATATAGTCTATCATCGCACAGCCCAAACCACTGGACGGATCGGGCTGAGATTTGGAATGAAGGTAGATGTTATGACGTAGGCATCCGCTAAGAAAGGATTTTTGGTAATGCCACTTTTAAAGGATACAAGTTTTACTTCTTAGTGCGAGCCAAGCCGCGAGCACCCACTAGTTGAACATAGGTTTTTATCACTATATGGTTTTGACCTTGACTATAAAATTCTAGGTTAAGTTAATTAATAGCTGAACAACCATGTGTGTTACTAATTCTAATTGTACTGACAGACAATTGGAATGACCCCCTTTTTATCTTGTAGTTAGAAGTAATATGTTTAGTTCTTCTTCTCATATTTTTATGTAAGTATTACTATTGTAAATAAAGATATATTTTACTGACAAACTAATATCAATCTATATTGTGTGTTTATTAATTAATTTTTTATTTTATATTTTTTGTATTGACGTGTAAATGATTTACGAAATAAAATGATTATGATTATTAAAATTGATCCACTATTCAATAATAATCACAATACTAAATAACTAAGAATCAACAGTTCCTATATGCCTAATTATTTGTGCGAAATAAACGATACAGTCCCTTTAATTATCTGTAAAACTTTTAACCTTGCGAATTGATTCCATTTTACACTTCATTTACCTAAGAGTCAACCAGGAAAATTCATACATGGTTGTTTTATACTTCCTGTATTACGTTTTTATGCTGATTCTCAAAAAAGTTTTTTTTATATCGGAAGAGCTATAAAATTCACAACACTAACGAAGTTTTGTTTAGCGTTGTTTAATGTGCGTAATATTTTATATCGATATTTTCATCTTTCCAATTAGGAAGGCAATGCGTTTAAACATTGGATAATGAATATTATAAATTATTTTTATTATATACCAGTTGTATAATCACATATATTTAATAATCATAATTTTGTTTAACGTTTAGGTATGAGTTATTTTTTCTATTTATTTACGATTAAAGCTTTATAATCCAAATCTGACTTAGAGACCTCAAAACAATGGCTGAAAACTTTGAAGAACGACTTGACATTCATTTCTTTTTAAAATAGTACACTTATCTAATGTAATAGACAAATAGATATTTATCTATTTTATTTATTATGATATAATGTACATATATGTACATATAAAGTATGTAAGTGCATCTACTCTTCTACTAAGTATTATGTTCCTACCACAGAATAGAGAAAGAACTTTCTGTATTCTGAGTTTCCTACTAACAAATATTGAAACTGGTTGCTTAGTCATGATTACCAGTCTAACCAACCTATTGACATAACCTTACAAACATGTTATCTGTTATAAAGTTGCTGAATGATTAATTAGGGATTATATGACAAGTGCCTCTTTCGTTTTAATATTATTTATTGAAAGAAAAATAATTAAAATGTTAAAAGAAATAGACTTCGGTATTTTATAATATTCAAACTCACAGACCTTTCTTGAATATTTTATTCTTCGTCCATTATTATTTTCGTAGTATGTTGTTTCGGAATACATATCGATACCGTGCCATTTTTTTTTAATCATAAATATGTACGCACGCGTTTTTTTTACGTTTCATTCTAAAGGTTTTACCGTTTTAACTTCAACTAATTACATATGCAAACAATAGATAAAATGAATAATTATATCTTTATAAGCTTGTAAAAACCGTGATGCGTGTCTACAAATCAAGTAGCTCGCATCAAGGGAAGTAACTGAAAGCAAGGGTATTAAATAACTCTATAATTAAGGAAATGGAAATTCCGCAAGAGGCGGGAAATCTCGCTTTGTGGACAATAAGAAAAAACAATTTCCTTACTTCAGACATGTCCATCAAGAAAGCAATCTTGTGTCTATGGTTTCACTTTTCTGATGGTGTTAAGTATGGTTTAATGGTGTATTCATACTCGTAAATAACTCTATCTGAGCACAGTGAAACTTGAGATTTCTAAGAATAAGAAATATATCGCCATCTATGTTTAGGTATGTTATTATCTTGTGCAACAAATGTAATAGAAAAAAATAGTACCTAAAGTTCTTAAACATTATATTATAACAATAATAGTATCAATTTCTCTAAATCATGCCCTAAACAGGATAACAGTCATTTTAAAAAAATACAATAGACTCAAATAAGTGACTTGATTGTTTTGAAATTCTTCTGGTATATCTACAATATTAATAGGCGTATATTAGTACTCGTAGATGTAGCTCAATATGACCGTAGAAAATTACTCTGGTTTCTTAACAAAGTGATAGACAATACTTGCTCGATAAGCATCTAATAAATTCCTAATTAGCATTCTCTCAAACCTTTCGCAACAAAAAACCATTCCAGGCCTAATAAGTTATTCCTATCAACCTTGTGATAGTTTGCATTACCAAACGAAGGTTGTGGTTATGCAGTTTCGTTATAATGAAGCCAAAAACAGGTATTTACAACGCATTGTTCCACATAAAATATGTAAGTAAATATTGTGTCGACAGAAAAATAAACAATAAAATCGCCGTAGAATTTGCAACACAAACATACTGTGAAATAAAAATTAAACGACAAGCGTTGAGACGTGATGAAAGCAAGTTTTATATTTATTTAAATTTCGCGCTCGTGACGATTGAACTTAGTTGCTGTTACGTAAAAAGTCGTAAAAGTAAGCGAAAGTTAATGAAGGTTCCCTGGGTTTTCCCATTAATTTCCCAGCCTCTATTTACATTGAAATGTGGTAAATATAATAATCATATGTACTTTTGAGAACTACGTGTGTTGTAGGTACTAAAATAAAATGTACAATATATATTTATTTCAAAACAACAAAAATTAATAGTAACACTTCCAAATAATAATAAAAAAATAAACATTATATATACATCTTAAAAAAAACTAATCTATATTTTCAAAAGGTAGCGTACCCAAATTAGATCGCATTGACTACGATATGGGGAGATTTAAAAAGGGTATTTTCAAACACCTCTCTAAGCTGGCAAAGTGCTGCAGCGCCTCTGGAGTTGCAAGTGTCCATAGGCGACGATGACTGCTTACCATCAGGCAGATCGTCTGCCTTTTGCCACTATTTTATAAAAAAAAATACTTTCATCTGTACCTAAAAACAACGCATATTATTCGATCCCAGTTAAGCTTAATAATAGTTTGTATACATGGTTTGTGTTGATGTGGATAATAAGGATACGAATAATATCTATGGGGTTGATATTTGATAGATATGAAATTTATGTCTTGAAAATGTCATCCGTACAAGGACTGAATCGGTAATAAAGGTATATTACAAGTGACACTGTGATCGATGGTGTTTATACCCTTTTAAAAGGGTAAAACATTCAACCAGCATTTTGCTGAGTTGGGGCTTTGTTGTGACAGCTTTAACATGTATTGTAAATATTGCTGCAAAATCTGTCCCAATAAATGTTTCTCTCTTTCTTTCATCTTTAGATTATTGTATTAACCCAGGCTGGATAATCAATATGAATATAAAAGTGAGATTAAAGGTACAATCAGAACACGAAGGCTAAAACGTGACGTCTTTACCTACTTTTTACTACCTTGTCGACAACCGGCTTGTGTTAATTACAGTGCTTGAGACTTTGCGGCAAATACTGTAATTTGTATGTACATGTATATATTACAGCTGTTTTCATACAAAGACTTTGGCATTGACTGGATACGGTCCGGCAGTAATCATCTGCTACCGAAAACCAACCTTTACTACATAGAAAATAAGATCTAAACAAAGCTCTTGAAAAAAAAAATGTACCAAATTTGGCACCTCTCCGTCTAAGGTCAGTGAAAAAATCTCGACGTAAACAATCCAGCTTTAAATGTATATTCAGTTCATTTAAGAACCCATTCTGTTTTGTGTGGCATTATAAAATAAATAAATATAATGAATCCTTTTGTGTGCATTCATTTAAATACTGCAATTCATTCAAATTATTAACCGTGAATCCGGGGACCAAGTTTTTTAAATTTGTTTTAATTAGACAAGATTTCACGAATTTAAAGTAAGGCCATTGTTTGTTTACTATGCAGGTTTGTTGCATCAAAACCACTTTGTTTTAGAAATCGGTATGCTTATTAAATGCAAGATGAATTTTCTCGAAAAAGGACTGACTTGTGTAGGATATTTCTTAGATTTTTATATTAATAAAATTACGTTGAAATATCTTCTGGTCGAATATATGCATGAATTTATTTCAAAAGAGGGATCTCCAATAATAATAACCGGTAAAGTTCAGTAACTGTAGAGAGAACTGATCTTGTTATACTGCTTGCTAATATTCTGAACCATGCTTTATTTACCATTAAACGTTTACAATTCTGTTTTTTTTTTTATAATTCAGGCATATTTAAAGTATCTTAATATTTAAAGTATCAAATATTTTCGTTTACAATTATTTTGCATTCAATTTATTTCTACTGTAATACCAATCAATCACTTACCGCATAAAAATAGCGTCAAAATCTGCATCCTAAACTCCATGGTCAACAAACTTTTTTCAGATCCTCAAATGGTATCCAACATTCGTCCTTATTACCGCACACACGTTATATTTTCCCGCGCACACACGCGTCGCCCGAGCACGCGCGGTTGAGGCGCGATTTACGAAAGAAATGACTTGAAATGACCAGACACCGGACTGTGGCTCGATCCGACAAGGTTTCTTACAAATGTATGGTATGTATGCAGTCTGTGCACATGCTGCCGAAATGTAGCTGCAGTGGATTTGGAATAGTATGTAGATAGGATAAAAGTGGCAGTAGATCGTACAGCTCCCTTCTTGCAATATAAATGTTACTTGAATCGATCGAACAAGGTTTCTTAACGTATGTATTAGCATGCATGCATGCAGTAGATAGGTAAAGTAACAATTGCTAAGCGTTCAGCACCCTTGCTTGTGTTTAAATGCAAAATAAATGACACTTGAATGTGAACTTGTCGTTTAGTTACTTGATTCTTAGGGTAAAAATGAAGGCTTAATGCTATAATCTTTTAAATTAAGTGATACAAATTAGCAACTATTGATAAAAACGGCATCAAAATTAGTTAATGTAATAGCACAATTATGTCACTTACATAAATAAAAGATTAGCTTCTTATAATAAGACAAACGTGAACAATTTTCACGACTTTGTCTGAAAGTAAGAGCAGTAGATCTTTTTGGTACTACATACAACCTACGAAATTAATCAGAAGTGTGTAATTATTTTCGTAGCTTCAGAAACTGCTTAACTGCTCATTCTTTTATATACTAGCAATTTGCAATGTCTTTTCTATGAAAATTCCGATGCATCATATGATTATCTGCCACTAATAACAAGGAACGTACAATGTAGGTGAGAAAAAGCGTCTTTAAATTTTTAGGTAACGATAACGATTTTTGGAAATTCACAGTAAGAACTTTGGCTCTACATCATTTTTATTGAAGGTGATGAACTTTTTGAAAGGAACAGTTGAAATTGACACACTAAATTATTTATGTATTCCTCTCCATCTAATGGTTGCCTGGAATAGAACGCTTTTAGCGATATGGTCGCCACTTTTGGCACTAGTATAAGTTATTTTTAATCTCTTTCTTTGTCATCATTATATCATTTGTTGTTTCGGGTGTCATGACATCCGAAACGCGTAAACCATTTACGCGATTCACACGTGAGTGAAAACCGTTTTAGTTAATCTTTTAATATTTCTCTTTCTTTGTGTTTTTTATTTCGTGTATTGCAATAAAAAAAATCCAATCTATCTAAAGGTTATGCGTAAGTTAGCAGCAACCCTGAGTATAAAGTGTATATGCCTATGCAGTATGTTTAATGTTTAGCTTCTCAGTTCCCACGCCTTCTCTGTTAGCATACAGTTGGCAATTCATAACGTCGGCCCTTGCCTATGAATCGCCATTGTTTTACCAACGAAGGAACTTGTATTATCTCTAGCTCTATGGCATAATACATGCCGATATGAATAAGCTATGGGCCGAGATGTGGGCAAAGAATGTGGGATTATATTGAATTTAATTGTAGCCAATACTATTGTGGATGTCACGACTGACCATGATTCGGTAGTGAAATTTCATTGCGAACATATTTTATATCTTTCATATTATCATAATCATAGAGGTCGCCCACCAATGCGGTGGGTTGACGACATTAGAATAACCGCAGGGAGCACCTGGATTCAATCTGCGCAGGACCGGATGTGTGGCGTACAAGAAGAGAGGCCTATGCTCAGCAGTGAACTATAACAAGCTGATGATGATATTATTCAACTGATAAGGTGTCTTAATAGATCCCTATAAATGTCCTTTAATTGTACGACAAACGCTAATGTATATTAGGATATTAATTTCAAAAAGTTAAATACGGATAGGTACTGATAACATTATAAATATACAATTGCATGCAAGACTATGTATTTACTTATCATAAACCAATTGCAATGATTGCGCTACGTGTAAACTTTTTGAATTGCTGCAGGAGTTTCTGTTGTACCTGTAGTAAGTACGTAAATACACATAAATTGGACTATAACCAAAACTTATTATTTACCTAAAAGTACTAAATGATGTGTGTGCCTATATGAGTGAAAAAATATATTACACAAAATATTTTAGCGCCTGCTTAAAAAATAAGAAGTGTTGAGGTATAGTTGGTTGCAATTATAATAATCGGTTATCTGTCTAGGTATCCGTTTCAGGAATATTTATTTGCACGGTAATAGTTTAAGCAAATGCTATCAACATAATAGAAACAGATAAATACTGCAAATATTTTTGCCACAAGTTTGATAATAATCCGCTATGATTGTGGCGAGATAAGTAAAGCTACTTTAGTATTAGAAGCGGCCGTAGCTCAGCTAGCGGAGGCAATCGCATGCGATTACCAATGTTAAGCAAAGGTCGACGTGGTCAGTCCTTGGATGGGTGACCGAAAAGTTGCATTCCATTTTGGGCGCTTCCGTGGGTTGGATAACACGTTAAATTTTAGGTCCCGGCTGTTTGTCTAGTCGGTGTAAGACAAGTAAGAAGACGGCAGTCGTTAAGCCATGTCAGTGGCCCTTAGGGCAGTTTGAAAACTCTCGACAACAGAGAGAGAGAGACACCTCTTCTTCTTATCGAATTTCTTCTCACTATTTCTTGTGGATGCCCCTCTGTTGGAATTTGTCAATGACTGCGACCCACCAACGTCTCATTGGCTTGTATGCGTTGCACAAATATCTTATAACCGCTGGCATATTTACTGCTACTAAGCTAAAATACCTACAGTTTGTAGTATCTTTCGGCGTTATAAAACTATAATAGGTATTTATATATACTTAGATATACTAAAGCTCGGTAGTAACGTCTGTGGTAACGTTAGCACATTTATATTTGACTGATGCTTTCTATTTGCCTAATTATCTAACAATCAAGAAAATAGCATTACTTAATTACTTCTTTATTGTATCTTAAACTTAATTACAAAAGCTAAATGGCGTTTCCACACAAGCATACAGATATTTATTTACAACATTTCCAAGTTTACAGGAATATTTCATCGACAAGCTGCTTGTCTATGACTCTATGAGGTTTGGGCTTGGAGGACTTTCTCCTCCGGCGGTACAGTCTCGCGTTGAGGGGGTACAGAGCTGGGGAGAGCGAGCAGCGCACGTTGAACCACCAATCACAGGACGCTACTGCTTGGGAGAACACGGTGCCGTTGGGGCACAGGAATGATGCTTGGCGACCGTCTATGTCGCAGTAGTGCCACGCTGGAAGAATAGAAGATATGCGGTGAGTATTATTCTGCTTACTTTAGTATGTTCAAATGAAGGATTTTTTGAGATTATCGGATTATGAAACGGATATAACCCAAACAAAAAAGTTTGTTTCACACAAACGGCCAATACTAGATGTTCAACTTGTTAAATTAGAATAGCAATAAAGATAAGATAAGATAAAGATTTTTATTAGTAAACAGGTAAATGTAATACAATTTAGTGTTGCTCTGCCTTCTACTGTAGTGTTGACTGTGTTGTAGAAGGCAGGATCTTCCAGGGGATCAATTTGTTTACAATAAAAATATGTTATTCTAAATAATAATATGCTTTACAAAAACATGTGGCTATTCTTAAGCTAACTTAGCCTAAATATGCATTGTATCAAATAAGTTTCGAAAACAAATTAAATTACATTAAATAACGCCGTTATGTGTGTGTGTGTATGTGTGTATATGTGTGTGTGTGTATGTGTGTATGTGTGTATATGTGTGTGTGTGTGTGTGAATGTGTGTAAGTGTGCGTGTGTGTATGTGAGTGAGCATTATTGAATAGTCAATACCGTCGAAATAATTAATGCTGTACAGTAGAACCCATTAATAAGAACCAAAAATAACAACAATAAAAAAGTTAATTTTAAGTATTAATCAGGAGGTTTTTCCAGCAGTTTTTCTGTATCATCATAATTTAGTGTGTCTAGCCATTTGTAAATTACAATTTTCAGTTTATGTTGTGTCAATTGTCTATTTACCTGAATAGTGCCTAATTCATTATAGAACATTGGTGCAAGATGCAAATAGTGATTCCAGGCTACATCACAGGCTCCTTAAATAATGACTCTTATCGTTACTCTTAACGACATTATTCGTTTCAGGCGTTTTAGACAATGTTTTAGTAGAAGCTTCAGTATTGTTACATAGTTCAATGAACAATAATTTCGTCCTTAGCATTATTACATCTAAATAAGTAAATAAATTTTACATTATTTGTGTCACAAAATGTCGGCGAAACTATTATTTGTTCAGATATACCTAATTCAGACTTTTTAAAATTAATTTAACGCCTCATACATAAATACTCCACACATTGCAGAAAATATCACTAAGCTAATTATCTATTCCTAAAATTAACCTTTCCCATTAGCATGCTATTTACAAGTGTCGGTCATGGCATATCTTGTATTGTTGCTTCTAACCTTCAATACAACGACGCAGTGCTAGAATGTACGTGACTTAAGTAGTAATTAAAATATGGTTAGTTTACGCAATAGGCAGGAGACATTAGTGGCGAAGGGATAGGTACTGTTTATGTGCACGGTTACATCATAGACGTGAAGTTAGTAAGAAAATGGTGGATTGCTGTGTTGATTTTCTAACCGGTAATAAATCTTCAGACTTAATTTTTAGACTGATTATAGTAGATAGGATATTTGGCGTGTTATCTGATCTACAAAAGCATCCAAATGTAAATGCCACTTTATATTTTGCACGGTCACCCATCTCAGGACTGGCTGTGAAGTCAGTATTACCTACGTGGTATTACGTAGGAATTATTATAAGCATTAGATAAGTCAAACAAATTGTGAATAATATTATGATCAAACGGACTTGCAATGTGAAGTTCGATTAATATAATATGAATAAGTTTCTAGCGAAGATCAATATAATCAATCTTTATCACTTCGCTATATCGCACGTTACGCAAAAATCAGCAAGGAAATCGCATGAATATTCAATAAGGGCTATTTGGTGTCCATAGCTCATTAAGAGAGCTAGAGAAACTTTAATATCGACGAGGAAGTTTCGATGTATTACGTTACTGATGAAACATCACAAAGTGTGGAAATCGACGGGAATATGTGCATTATTAAACTGAGCTATAAATTACTAGCAGTTTGGCCTGAACTTCATACTTGAGGCGAAACTGCTACCAAGCTAGCGTAGCTCATAATTTGTTGGCTAGCCGTCAGCCTTAGCTTAGTTTTACAGGAAATTCTACTACAATTTCTTTAATGTTCAAACTATAAGTGTCCACATATGTATCAAAATTAATAATTCTGTACAAATTTACACTAGTACCATTTTAAGATTATTTTTTCTTATCTTTGTATCCAGCTGTACACAAAATTTGTTAAATAAAAAAACTAAACCTAAATGACATAACTCTCTGGAATAGTCCGTCAACAAGTCATAATACAAAATTAAATTATTCTGCAGCATACAGTAGGTCAGTAATTTGATTGTGGTGATTTAATAGTTGTGTCATTTGATGATACTAAACTTATCAATAAAAAATCTAATAATTGCTAGTTACCTGTTATAGATAGAAGTCATAAGTAACCTGATGATCTACATGTACTAGATTAGATGAGTATCACACGAGCCGGACCAATTTAGTCGCGGATCTCACGCGTCCATATTTCATGTCGAACATCTTCCGGGATATTTTTTTTTATAATAATTAGCTGACCTTACTTCTCCGAAAGGTCAGTATTAATGATCATCACACGGCCAAGGTTCCCACTTTAACGAGAATGTAGGTGGAAGTAGACAATAGACGGAGTAATGTATTGCTCATGAAAATGACATCTCACCTAATGAACGTCTAATTGTAGCTAAAAGTCATACAGTCATGATACTAAGAAAATCTTCGTGAGTAAAACAGATCATTAAAATGTCATCTCACCTATTGAATGTCTAATTGTAACTAAAAACATAATGGCATGATACTAAGAAAATCATTTTGGTTAGTTACAGATAGATATTGATTGAGATATGTAAATTGGGAGAAAAGTGCCAAAATATAAACAAAATGGCTCGATCCCGGCTCCAATACCAATGGTTTGTTTTAATCATATGATTAAAACTTATGTTCGGTTAGCGGCAAAGGAAACCATTAAAAAGACATGTACATATCAGAAAGCTAGTGAACATTTGTAATATTTGGAAGAAAAACTATGCCTACTACAATTTATCTGCCCAATGAAAAAAATCAGGCGTTATTATTATATTGACGTTGATTAGACAGTTCCGTGCTCTACAAAGAAGCTTACCTACATTTATCAACATTTCTTTGCTGACAGCAGGCGTCTCACGATTGTTCTGCCTATGGCTCCTACTGAACAATTTAGTTTTTTCTTTCTATACAGTAAAGTACACAATAAAGTTTTATGTCTAACAGATGGAATCAAGGTCAGTGCAGTTAAACGAAACTGCCTACACAATCCCATGAGTGAACTTTTATTTTAAATCGGTAGTAGTTTTAAAGGTTAACTCCTCGATTCAAGCTACAGATAGCCATATCTAACACGAATCTTCTTTGTTAGTAGATACGGGATATAAAATACTATTTTTTATTGGCAGAAACTTAGAGTTACGACCGGTGACTCCCGCTCTGGATCGTTTCTGGTGCAACGGCTAGCTATTGCTACCGGATTTCCGGAGCAGCGCGGAAACGCAGCGAGCTTGATGGGCACATTTGCACCGGGAACGATTAAGGGCGAGTTATTTAGTTAATTTGACATTTAATTTTGTTTTATTTGACATATAAATATAGAATGTTTGACATGCTTATTTTTAAACAATAAAGAAATATGTAAATTATTTAATAGTTTTTTATTTAAATTATGAAAAGCCTCTTTTACCTCTGAAATGTATTAAAAAATAAAATAATTCTAAAATCACAGCTCCCAATAGAGTAAAGACGAAACCATAGCTACTGATAAATTATTTAATTTTACAGTAGATCAATTTAAGATATTTTTTGATCCGAATTAATAAAGACCACCTCAGCAGGCATCACTAGTTAAACAAAATCAATCGATAGTCTTTGAATTGTTAGACTTAAACATAGGTTTCTCTTTTGGATGTTAGTTAGAAGCAAACAATTATTCGTTGCATTAATACAAATGCAAAGATGGAGTCGACGACCGATTACAATAACGTCAGCTCATTGTTATCAGGTTACAAAACGTTTCTTCACAAACAGTTACCAAATGTGGACGCATAGCTTTCACTCAAATCAATGTGAAGATTCTATGTTGACACATCTCTAAACTAGTAACATATAAATGATTTTGTCATAAGTAATACAACTACATATACTACAGATGTAAATGTGTAATAAACATAGGAATATTACATAACTTACATCTACAAAATTGTTTGCGTTGATGAACAATTTTCGAATGATGAATTGATGAATTTAAGACATATGACTATTTTTTTAAATAAATATGGCAACAACACTATTAGTTTAATAAATCGCATCACTAGGTAATAAAGCAAACACGTTCCGATTCCTGATCTACCTGGTTGCAGAATATCAGTTTATTTTTAGACAAAACTACTAATAATGGTTTTTAACGCCAGCCATTAACATAAGTTAACGATTATACTTAAATTGTGTTGTGGTAGACTAATTAAATGTTAAAGCATGTATCACCTTGACACCTTGTCTCCATATCTGCGAAGAAGCCCGGGTAAGGTTGCTCGTCGCAGTAGAAGTTGGTGTAGGGCACTGCGCCGAGCAGCGGGTAGTCTGTGCCTGGCTTGCCTGGAATCAGGGAGAAAAGTAGGTTAAGTACAGGGTATATATCGACACGTATTTATAATAAGTATGTATTTACAAAATAAAAGTATATAAGTATTATATCCGTTATCTAGTACCCGCGACACAAGCGTTTGCTTAGTGTGGGGCTAGATTGCGTTGTGTGCAATGTCCCGGAATATTTATTTATTTATTTTTTTAACTTCAACATCAGTCCGTGGAGGAAGTGTTGTCAAGTTTCTTCCACGGACTCAGACCCTCAGTAATTTTATGATAATCAAATAATCAGTTTCGATTAGCTTCAGCCAGATTATAGTCATATACGTTAGCCTATTTGATTATATAGTTTTATAACAACGCCTAAAATACTGAATGAAATCTACGATAGATATTTAGTATATACTAGCTGGCCCAGTGAACTCTGTTCCGCCTTAGAGGCAATAAATAAGCAAATTTAGGATTTTATTTAATTCATTTTATAAAAGAGATAAAAATCCTATGTTCGTCTCCTGGTTCTAAGCTACCTCACCACCAATTTTCAGCTAAATCCGTTCAGCCGTTCTTGAGTTATATATTGTGTAACTAATATCACCTTCTTTTATATGTGTATAGATTTGTAAAAAAAAACACGTGTAAAAATACAAATGCTTATGTCACTGAAAATGTATAACGTATGTAGGTAATACACATATACTGTCGCAAGTTTGACTTTAAAATAAAACTGTGCAATTTCACAAGTAGAACATTAATTTTATCACAAACAAACAATCATAATTCGCATAATAACAAGTGTCGTTCAAAAATAGAGCAACGAAAAAACCTGCGCACGCGTTGATGTCTTTTGTAGCGGAAACTCATTGTTCGACTCAACATGAGCATAAATTAAATTATAAACTGGACTTGACCTACTTTTTGATGAATTATTATTTAAAACTTGCTTCACAATATGTTATTAATGCATTTAAACTTCTTAATGCAATAATTATTATGAAGATAATTTGAAGCAATTGTAGAAAATAAAGCTTAAAAGTGTGCGTATATATATTTATTAAGCGTTATATTGTAGGTTCCGGATGTTTGTCCAGTACGGCAGTCGTTAAGCCATGTCAGAGGCCCTAAGGGCAGCTTGATAAACTCTCGACACCAGAGTTGGCCACTCTCATTCGATAAGAAGAAGAAGCGGTGTAGTAAACAAATTTATCACTTCCTATTTTGATTTGACATCCTTGTATGTCCTTGTATGTTGTAAAATCAACAATATTAATTACCTACACATCCTTTTAGTATATAAATTATGTGAGATTTCAAACACAACTTATCAGATATAATAAATTGCTGTATAGCATGTAACCGTTAATGAAGACGATAAACGGATCTAAGCTATATCCTTATTGCATTCAAGCACGAGAACTTCAAAGATCATACAATCACTGCATAATAAAAAACACAGGCAACTCTCGTTGTCTGCCCCTTCTATGCTTAGATTTACAAAACTTATGTTTTTTTTTATCAGATAGAGTTTTAACAGTATATTTTCGTGCATACGTATACTACGCAAAGCCAACCGGGTCGCTTGATATATATTAAAGCATAAGTGAATTAATTAGTTTGTTTGTTTATTATGATTAATTAATTATTCATTCATCGCGCAACAAAAAAAAACAACCGAGCGACAGCTCATCGCAATTTTTAGTATAGCAGCATTAGCTATTTCCTAAGAGTGATAAGCACATTTTTATCTTAATACAACGCAAGCAAGCCCACAGGCGTTCACTAGTTAAAAATAAACTTAGATAAGTATCTCTAGACCAGGCTTATTGCGATCTAACAATGGGTTTAACATTTAGCACATTGTTAAATGTACTATAAATCTACTAAGGCTGGTTCCCACAGTAATCAAGTGTGATGCCCGCCCACTGTACAAGTAATGTTTAGATTTAGATTACAACTAGAAGCATCAAGGTGTTACTCCCCATGATTTGAAATAAAAAGTAAATAGATATGTAGGTACATACTATGTTCTTACATTTTACTCGCAAGAAATGAACCAAAGTAATAGAAGAAATAGAGAGAAGAGAAAACAGGGGAGGCCCCTGCCATACAGGCAACTTCTACCAACAAAATAAATACAAAATCATACTAAAGTTTATGAAACTACTAAAAATTATCAAAAGCAGTGCGGTGATATGTTACTACACCTCCCCTCCCCCTCGTGTTCTTTCGTGACTTTATTATGGGCCACTCCCCCCACTTTAGAGCGTCACGTAATTAATGGACGGCTCCTAGGTAGGTATACACACTAGCATTTACTTTGTAAATATATTGTAGGCATTTATGTAATGTAGGCTTAAACGTGTTTGAAACACGGAAAAATAATATTTTACACTGAAATCACACGTAAAAATTTGTTAACAAAACATATTAAACGCATAAAAAACTGGTGTTTAATCTGTTAATCCACTTTGTATTTCATTTAAATACTTTATTACTTTTCATCATACATTCTTGAGAAAGCAAGTGACAGGGTTTAGTTGCAAAATGAGATTGTCAACTTGCCAGAAACATAGCTTCTAGAGTAGACTGCAAATGGCTAAAATTCCAATGTGTTAACAATACAGATGTGAGTTGATAATGAAGTGTTAAATCATTCGCATAAGGAAATTGTTAACTCTACAAAGTAACTAGCAGGCTGCCATTGTTAGGCAAGTTATGTTCTTGAACCGTAATTACGATTAGAGCACAAATAATTCGCTAACTGTTAACATTAGATACTTAAAAATGTATAAATCTAAATAGATTTAATAACTTTGATGTCTAACACAGCAATCGAAACATAACAAATCAATATATAGATATCTTTTTTTAAGACTGTTAGAATTATTTGTGGTAGGTTTTTATATGCTTACTTCATAAATGGATTTTACAATCGATCATAATTAATTTAATTTCACAAGTGTGGTATAACATTTTAATCTTATAAATGCACACAAACGAGGTTCCTTAGCTCAACTAAAAAGTAAATTAGTATGTTTGCTTAAACTCCCTACTGGTTTCTAGTACTAATAGGTAAATAAAATCTTTATTTACAATAATAACACATAAAAACAAGGGAAGAAAAACTAAACAAACTACTAACTACAACACAAAAAAGGGGAGGCGCTTAGAAAATCTTAGTTTTATCTTCCTATTAGTTTATTTTTTCCATATTTATCCAGAAAATAGTTTACTTGGTTTTCTAATAACAAATATAATTTTAACAACTGCGATCACTAAACCGACGATTGAACTACGACTATTACCACACTGTTCTATTTACCCGTATATTAGTCATGAATTTGCTTAAACTGGTCATACTTCGCGGTATAAATCATTATTAATGTATGTACAATTGTATGTACTCTCTTGCAAACTGCTTTGAACGCGTTTTATTGAATAAAAAGTATCGTTAACCTCGTTGAAAGGGTTTCTGTTATGTTTTTACGATTGTTCACATAACAGATGTATGAAAAAACATGTAGGTATGCACATCTTTAGTTTTTTGTTGTTTTAACATCTTCACGTTCTGATTGTTTTGTAGAACACTTTGAAAGCACATTTTATTTTGTTATTATTTATTTCTATTTTGAAATATTTTAATGCATCAGCCATTTTAAGCAAAGTATGTTATTAGCAAAAATTTTTTATTTAAAAAATACGCTTCACGGGGAAAATTACGAAATATAAAGTGACCTCTAAAAATATTGTAATGCATACTAAGTAAATAACTGTGATAAAACAGATAAGTGCACAGGACACTACCTATATATAAATACCTAAAGTAACCAATGTTATGTGCATGAAAACATAAATACTCTCATAAAAAAGAAAGAATTCTATTCAATCAAAGAGACTGAAACTAAACTTAGCATATCATCCAAATAATTTACGTATTTTTAAGATAAACAACTCCCCTAACGTTTTAATTCTGCGGGGGAGTCACGACCCTCAGTCATGAGGAACGACCCAAGAGAGATATGAAGATAAATAAATAACATGCTCAATTGCTCAGGCACCCTGAGTACTAATGAACATAATGTACCGCATTTACCATTACATTGTACGTACTTACATTCAAAGTTTACTTCCATTGACTTTCACTTAGAATAGATGCTCTGTAACTTTGACTTTATGACTGGGATATACTTGACTTAGATAATTTCCTGGTTTATAGGTCAATTAAGTGTTGAAATCAGAGCTTGCGCAGGCACAAATTGAATTCTATATTTCGATTGGGTTTTATGTATATTTTACTGGTAGTTAGTGCTTAACGTAAACTATAAGTAGGTCCATTTGGGTTTATGTGTCTAACCACAATATAATTCACGTCCAACATACATACATCTGATGCAGTAGCCCGAATACTAAAATTTGAGATGTAAAAAGATATATACATTACATTGTTTTTTACAAATTTGAAAACTGTCATTACATGATTTGTAAAAAGATTTACACTATGTTATTTTACATTTGTGTACACAAATATTTGTAATATATTTCTACGTGTTATAGAGAAAATAAACTAAGTAGTATACTAAAAAATATTAACATGTCGTAGGTACAATATTAATCGAATAACGTATAGTTGGACTTCTATATTGTATACGTATAGTGTTCAAGTTAAGTAATAACAAACCTTTACTATCTCTACACGTTCCTATACAATTTATGCTATATTTCAGGCTCTGTGCATGAAAAACTAAATAAATGTAGCGTTGGAAGCTACGAATTAATCAATGTAATTCATTATTATTTGACATTCATTATATAAATAATAGAAATTAAAAAAAAATATTGCCACAATAAATGAGGCTTTAAATTATACAAAAAACAGCCAAAAATATATATGTAAGTACTTACTAAATATGAATAAAGTAAAACTTTCATGTCACAGCCCGAACATTGACATTGAACACCAAATGATACAGTCCATCTATATATCCTATCGAGTCTACCCACTATCTAGTATCACTACAATCAGGCAGCTCCAGCCGCAAGCCGCAACCACTATCACCTTTGACCCGCCATGTTCCTGGTGCAACTATAGTAGGTATATACTGGGTTATTGCTAACTAACGCATAAACTCAGCTTTAGTACATAAAAAATATTAATAAGATACCCTTGAAGAATCCCCGTCAAACAAAAAAAATGATTGAAATCCGAAACAGAGAAACTTTCAGAAGACTCGATAACTTCCTTTTTTTTGAAGGCGCTTAAAACGCAATACCTTTTATTTTACAACTTTTGAATATTCGCAAAAAAAATACTATAAATTCGTATGAGAGTGGCGAACTCTTTTGTCAGAGTTTTTAAACCGCCTGGACATAGCATAACGACTGAACATAGGGAGCGATGAACTTTTTGTATGAAAAAGCCGATTTTTTTACGTATTTTCAATATTTGTAGAAGAAAAGTTGATATTTTTGATGTAATAAACTGCATTAGTTATAAATAGCCCTGTATTGTAGTGCAGCTATAATTACGGCCCGTACAATACAACCGATTCAATTGGACAGCTTACACAACTGATTTAAGCTCGGACTAAGCTTAGATAAGTTAAACTTGCTGGATAATGGACAGGTTTGGGCAATTGTAATGTGTGTTTTGTACACAAGTGGAATTTCAAGCTAATTGTACGGCTATATAGTTTTTCAAGTTTATAATGTAATATTTTTTATTTTTAATACAAAAATATAATAATTGTGAGAACTTACAATAAACAAGCAAGCGACGTTTCTATCTGTAGCATTACTTAACCACATAGTTGGAAAATGTGTTTAAATGTTGTCAAGACTACAAGTTTAACTGGAGGAAGTTTTTATAGAATACTTTTATACAGCATAGAGGTCAAAAAGATAAATTTCCTTAATGTAAACATCAAGTGCCTAGGTAGATTAATGCTCTAAATTTTGACAGCTAAACGGCATACAACCATATCAACTACAACACTTGTCGGAAAGCATCATTGACCACCATCCATTATCTATATCGCTATTATTGTCCATGTATGGAGTTGATCAAACTGTTACACAACAACCTGCGACCGCATGTTATGTAACAGCTTTAAAACACACGAGACATTTACATTGGGATCGTGTTTTTGAGCAATATGCCAAATACGATGCCAGAGATACACCTCACACATTTGCAAAGTGATTTAAGACTAGTGGAAACTCGCGTGTTGAGACGCATATTTTTGCGATAAAAAAAGTATTTAATGGCTATTTAATTTTATCTAGTTTTTTCAACAATTTGTAATTTTAATTCATCATCATCCACAGCCTTCTCTATCCCACTGCTGGGCATAGGCTTTTGAATATGCCAGCTGCGTCGATCTTAATTTAATATCTATTCTATTGCCTGAAGCTCTAGGTCTATTGCCTGAAAATAAAGACATTTTATTAAGATTTAATTATTAATAATTCTGGATCAAGAAAAAAACATGAAAAGAATAGTCTGTGTCACTTTTGGGACCCTATATTACCACTACCACTTTGCCCACCACGATTTTCTTGCCAAAAAGAACTTTCTCAATGAATTCATTCTGCGGGGGCGTCACGATCTTCATTAATGAACAATCACAGCTTCAAGATATACTGTAACTATACCAAAAATTGAGCGATGATAATTCGTTGTTCTATTGCGGTGTAAAAAAAGAACAAACTAATATTCAAATATACTAACACACACTCTTTTACTATTTATTTATATAATATATTATGATTTTTATCCAAGTCAGTCAAAATAACGACGTTCCATTATTGCATGATAAGTCAAATGAATTTTGTTAGCAAATGCCTTGTAGATGTAGACAGACAAATGATTTGCTGTTTCATTTGTTTACTAACGTAATCCATCACTCCATAGTTAGCAAATAATAATTAGCATTCAATTAAAATTATGATCGTATAAAAATGTCTACATACTTATATTGTAGGTAGTGTATTTGTATATAATAAAAGAGACAAAATAAAACTAAAGTATGTAAAAACTAATTACACTATAAATTCATTTTCTGAGAATGCGCCTACCAAGTCCGGAAAACTATTGTAGTATCATTACTGTCAAGTATCTTTTACTACAAAATGATCTTCTAAAATAAGTTCATAAAGCTATAATTTTATAACTACAAACATACTTATAACACTACGTGTATTGGGTATGTTTGTAGTTCCAATAAATCACCCACCATTGAATTGTCACGACAAACAATAACAAATGCATAGAGGTCGTTTTAATTGTCCGTTACATACGAAAACGTAAGTACGTATACTTCCTCCAAAATTGATTAGCTAGAATATGACAAACGTTATGTAACCCATTCATCGATAGGAAACAATGTTATTATTAACACATGTACGATGTTACATAACACGATATGGAAGTGTAAAATTAAACGAACCTTACCACGGAGGTCAGTCCGAGGTAAACGAGGTCGAAGAACAACATAATATGTATGATTAATGTACGTGACGATTGTATGACAGCAAAATGATAACATATGTAAACAGTAGCCTTAAAGAAATGTATTTGTGCAATGTATTTTGGTCCATAGATTAAAGGAGGAATGGAGGAAGATGCTATTCGAAGGATTTGAATCGATGTTTTGTCGGCTCATGTCGTTGATTTAGCCCAAGTTTTCAAAAATAAATAATAACCATCAAGCTTCTTATTTGAAGTCGGTTAAGGAGCAGTCGCAGCGGAAAACCCCTGCATATTTCTCCAGAGTTTCACTTACAATGGATTTCCGCAAAGTAACGCCTGAATCAATATCTTATATAACAAATAATAAAAAAAATAGGACATGTCAAATAATGCCGTTCTTTTATATACTGTCTAAACTACACTTTCTAGGTAGTTGTTAGTTGGCTTGCCCCATACTATTTAGATTCCCAGATGTGGTAGGCAGAGTATGTATGTATGGCATTTAAATGCTTCCGCCACTCTAAGAGAGAATTGTTTCCAAACTCCTCTCATGAAGGTACGAGAGTTTCGGTCAGTAACTACAAGTAAGCGTTAGGTTCTAAGAAGCTTTGCAATTCTTATTAAAACCACGTTTTTGCGCCGATTGCGCACTCCTTGCGTTATTAGAGGCAATGCTAGACAAATTGCAGAGGTGTGCGAGACTTGCCAGTTACCTGACTATTTAACCACACGTATCTGTAAATTGACGCAAAAACTTGCAGGGAATTCGGTTCCTTCATTTAAATTCCATACTTCAGTAACCAAATGTTTGCCTTCTACTAATAGGTTTACCATAATCATGTAAGATTGACCTGATGATTGATGACATGTTAAATTTAATGCTATTATTGATATATAAGGCTCTAAATTAGTAACAATCAGAAGAATCCTGAGCTCCGCGACACAGGGAATCCTACAGCGGCAGCCAGGGATCATGTCATTTAAATTTAGACTAAGCTAATGCAATTGTTATAACAATAAGGTGTTATAACAGCTTGTAATTATTATTTAAGTCAATAAATGAATATGCAGAATTAGTTTTTAACAAAATGTAAGTTTAATTTATACAAATAAATCAAAATATTGATATTGAATAAAAAATATGCAAAATAATCTCAAATATTCTTTTTTCAAACATACATAATATGGTATGTAAAATGTTGCATCCTTTATTATTCAAGTTAGATCTTGTTAGACGTTGGCAGGACATCTTCAAAACAGAAACTTGTTTAACTTGACTCACAAATTGGGTAGTCGCTATAAAACCGCTTCATTATTTTTAGAGGTTACATCATTACCCTAAAATAAGTTGCGGATGAGCTTATGACATTATCTTACTAAGCTTTTTGCATTGCTAATAGGTGTTTTGATCCTAATTTGCTATTTTACATTTTATTGCTTTAAAACAACACATACTATTATAATCATTTTATTAAATGGAAGGGAAGACATGAATTTCAGATCAAAGTGATATGAAGACGATTAAACTAAAAACCATATAAAATGAGACATTTAATATTTGATGGTTTTCTTATCCAATAAGTTACAGCGAGTGTGATAGCTTAACTTTGTCCGTGGAGAATTATTTAGCAAACCACAAAAAAAAACCACACAACACTCTGCCTCACACCTAGACTACAAAGTCCAAGTCACATAACGAGCTGTCAAGACAAGAGCATGGTTTGACATGTACCGTGTAGATAGTAAACGTTATCTTTGTCATTAATAATGGTTGGTTAGGCCTGCTAGTCTGAATAACCGCCGTGGCGCAACTGTATGGCGCAAGTCTGGGTTATGGTTTGGTTAGAGTATAGTTAACAGAACTAATGGACATGTGGGGGTAGAATAGATAGATAGAAAAATAGATAAAACTCTTTATTGTAACACATACACAAAAGACTTAAACAATAGTGCCACAACTTGCGGCCTTATCGCTAACAGCGATTTCTTCCAGGCAACCGTAAAATGAAGGGGAATAGTAGAATGATGTTAATTAATACAAGTAGTAGCATAAAAATAAATGTACAATGTCATTAAAAGCACCATACAAGAATGCTGTAAAAGTGCACCAGTATGTACATAACATAAATCTTCGAAAAAAATACACAAAAATTCACAAAGCACAGGTAAATTTTTGGAATCGCTACGTCGCTTAAACGAGTTGCAGCCATTCGTGAACAACATAAGTACATGCAAAAATTATCAATTCTAATCTGTGGTACATATTTTCCAAAGCCATATTTCAACAAAGATGCTACCTATTATTATTCTGTCGAAATAACAACAATACTCGCAAACCTAATAAATAATACAGACATCGAACATTTAGAAGAAGATTAGGCTGTAAATTTAACTCGGAAGGCAATTAAAATAAATGATTTCCCACCACACTAACAAACGTGGGATTGTTTTGATGACTGCCGGTACCGCAATATCATTATGAATGAATGTTGGCAATTTGTTTTTAATATAATCTTTTAGGTTCATCAGTCGCATAATGTAGACATCTATAAAAAGAGTATGACTATTTTATTCTTCATAATATGTACTACAGATTAGAATTGATAATTTTCACTTGTATCGGGACCTGGCCAAGCGTTTGGTGGAAGTAACAGGTCTCCAGAATGCTGGCTGCTAATTTGCTCAAAAGGTGAGCATTGCTATACAACGCGAAATGCCGCCAGCATTTTGGGGACCTTTCCTTCTACTACAGGCATTTAAGTATTTAGTTTTAGAAGTAGTTCAAGTTTTTTATTCAACTGTTAGTATTTAGTTTTTTAAATTAGATTTTAACAAAATGTAAGTTTAATTTATACAAATAAAGACAATATTCTTCATACAAAATTAACTTTGGTCATTGTCTCATTAAATGAGTGATTAAAGTGAGTTCCCGTGTATCTTCTGTTCATAAATTAGATTATATCATGTCCTGCTAAAATTGACGTTATTAAAATTCAGTAGCATGCAATAAATTATTTACATATAGGTACAGCCAAAGAAGCAAAGTTTACATATTAAAAGTGTCATGCATCATTATGTAATTATATAAATTACCACTGAATTATGAATATCATTTTATGTGAAATAGCTAGTTTTAAGTACATATTGTACATATATAGGTATATTGTATACAACTTAGTGAGACAAGTTAATACATACTACATACATACGTACATATTATAATGTATGCTACACAATGTAGGTATAAGGTTATGAAAGAGTCGGTACGTAAAATGATTTAAGTTTAGGTAAGTTACACTCAAGCTTATCTTAATTATAAATATGCTACTATAATACACACCACACGATACCATAAATCTCTGTAACATTATTTTTAATTAAGAATCCAAAATAATCGCTTATCGAAAATCAGCTTTCCGACTGTCGACAAGAAAACACGTCGGGAACACAGTTATAAAAAACACGTAATCCAACAAGATTTCATGACTATGAGCCATTCACGGATACTCGTAGCATAGCGATTTACTATGGGCTTCAGTTACGTTAACTCAGGAAGTATACTGACTAAATGTCATCCATAAAATTGGTGAAACAAATCGTTTCAGACGACTCAGTCGGTTTTGTAAATTGAATTTTGGCTACAAAAAGAAGGGAAAAGCATTTATTTTTTAATAATCGAAATTGCCTTCTTAAAATACGTTCTATTGGTATTCTATTCTATAAAATTAAGTATAGTGCTGTAGCGCGGATTCTGCTGTGAAATATAAAAAAAAATGACAGACAAGATAAGTGGTTTTTAGTGGTCAGTCCTTGGATGGGTGACCGAAAAGTGGCATTCCATTTTGGGCGCTTCCGTGGATCCGAAGGGCACGTTAATTTGTAGGTCCCGGCTGTTTGTCTCGTATGGCAGTCGTTAAGCCATGTGAGAGGCTCTTAGGGCGGCTTGATAAACTCTCGACACCAGAGTTGGCCACTCTCATTAGATAAGAAGAAGAAGGAATAAAATGACTCTTCTGATTAGTTTCTCACTTTTTGCGTTTTAAACAGAAATAATATTTCAATATCTGAGTGCAAAAGCCGTTTTTATCCTCTAGAGGATAAAGTAAATTGAATTTAGAACATCGTGTGCACTAAGTTTTTGAACTAAACAAAACATTAAACCTATTTACTGCTACCTCTATGGTGCCGAATATATCATACAACTTTTTTTAAATTTGTTAAAAACTCAGACTCGGAACCTTCTTGGTGTTCTTTTTTTCAATTTGCTTTGTACGCGGGCATTTAGTAATTTTCTCGCTGAGGTGGAATGAAAAGTTACGTGTTGCACTCGAGTGCAAAGATTTTTCACCTCGTGCTCTTTTGATTCCCTCGCTGAAGCTCAGCTTCGCTTTTTTTCGCGAAATTTTAGAATCCTTCGCTTGCTCGGGCATCAAAATTGAACACGCGGTTAAAAAGCAACTTTGCACTCTTGTATAACAAATAACTATTACCTCATTGCTGCTGATATGACAAGACCTTAACAAAAATCTTGCAAATTCAGTTGTTTAAATAAAAATGTGTTCCAAAATGTCCTCTCAAAGAGTCCCAGCTGTATAAGTTTTATATTTCCTAATACTTACTCACATACACCAAGTTAGTCAAGATTGATTTGGCTAAACACTTGATTGCCCACTTATTCACGTCGTGGTAGATGCTTATGGAATTACTTAATTTTTTAAGTAAATATTTAATATATGTTTGGAAAAAATGACGTAATGGCTTTAATGTTTTCAAATCACACATGAGTTAACAGTATCAATTAGTAATCTCGACATGTACATGTTTTCTTTCATCACTGCTAATATGATTCTTTTGCACAGACCCTTCGATCAATTATAACACAGACCCTAATTTTGCGGATCACCTTCCAAATATTAAAAAATACAACCATTAACGAATCGAAATCTGTCACAACTTAGGATGCTGGGCACATATCGCTTAGTTATTATTATATTGTTTTGCAAAATGAAATCGGTACACATACAAAATATTCAGGCACCTGTTCCCTGTTCCCAACAACATGTTTTAAACGTGTCTATTTATAGCTTATTTTAAGCACCGAAGCCAAACCTGTTCGATAGCATAGTCTTACATGGGATCCGAGAATCCAATAAAACTATGAGGAGCTTGATTTACGACAATCTTGCCTGAGGCTGGCCGCATCTTCAACTTGAAATAAAATTATAAAATTGATGAGACATATACAATGCAGACCCCAGCTATTATCCCAGCTATTATCATCATTCATGGGTAAGTTTTGACAAGTTTATACAATATACGACCTACAGGATATATAGCAAGTATATTACACACATATTTAGCCAAGTGAAGTATATAATCGTTAGTTAAATTCCAATGACGAAAAGGGTTTATTTATTTCATCATCATTTTCAATAAAAAAACAGTATATTTTTTTCAGTTCAACAAAGATTACTACTGACATAGATATACCATAACAACTACATGCATTGATATCAAAATGCAATGCGGAATATCCGTGAAAACATACTAAAAATAGTGTCAATAGGTAATAAACGACTTTGAAATAGGTACATACATTCGCAACTCAAGGGGTACAAGTTATGAGAAATTTCCTGCAATAACTCGGGTTTCATTTGAACTCATATGCGCACACGTCTGCCTTCATACTGACCTCACGCAGAGTGCAGAATGTCAGGGCAATTGACTCCGCGGTCTAAGTGAGCACTCATCGGAATAATTAGTGAATCTCTTCAATGTAGACTGAGATTTAGCTAATTAGTACTTTAAGAGCTTTTGAAGTGAAGACTGTGAAGCAAAAAAAGTTCTTGAGGAGTTTGACTGTAATGAAAATTATTTGGTTTTATTACTGTCTGTAGGTACTTATAACTGCTTTTGAAGAGAAGACTTCGAAGTAAAAGTTACTTATGAAATTTTACTACAATTTAAATAGTCTGGTCGTGAAGTAAGTTATTATTAATAAGGTTATTAATAAGATTTATTGCTATTATAATCAAGAAGTTTTAGGACTATGCCATACGTACAATAAACTAAAATTAACAGATTCCTAGGGGTTGTGGAAAAGTAACGAATAGTTTACAGACATGATTCCATTCTGACATTTAGAATGGACTAGAATGATATTATTTATGTCATCCCATCATTAATTTAACTCAAGAACTTAAAAAAATATTTTATTGCTTATATATTATGGTTATGAAATATTTATACCATAAAACTAAACAACATATTGCTACTGACTTTTTAGGAAGACATTTATTGAACAACGTCATGATTTATGATGTTTATGAACAAAGATCCTATTAAATGTATATAAAGTAGCCATAGTGTCAAAATTTTGATTGACTTGATTATATTGATTGGCATTGCTTAATTGACCTGTTGACATTATTAACTTTTTATTACAATTCAAAATTGCACATTTAGCACCATATATAGCTGACCATTAGTGGTTATATTGTATTATTCTATTAAATTAAACTAAGCAGGAAAATAAAAACGACATAACGATACTCTAACATAATCAAACATGATTCGTTTACACATGTACAAAATGCACTCTTTATTTTTATCCCTGCAATTTGTGATAGGTACATAATGCCAGTGTTGTAATGACTGATATTAAAATAGTCTTTGAAATAAAATTATTGTTTCCACAACAAAGAATAATGTACCTACTCATATAAGAGCAATACTGCTATTAATTTTACAACAGTAGGTACTACAAGACTTTAGAAAACAAAATAAAATTGCCCTCGACATTTCTTAAAAGACGTCCGCACTTAGGGTATATACGAAATGAAATGTTCTTAAAGTAAGTAAATTGAACATTCAATGGATGCGTAATGATACTTAACGACTATGACTTCTATTGAATAAGTCTTAAATCGTTAGGATGAACTGTTCATAATCCTTTCAAGGTACAAAGATGATGAATGTATGACGTGCCAACGGATAAACAGCTTCTTTTAATAGAAAAAATATTGAAAATAAATACACGTATGTAAATATGTGTAGGCACTTAAAGTGTGTTTGTAAAGGTGAATTGAAGCGAAGTATTATCATGTCAATCACTACACAATACAAGCCGTTTGATTCATATTTTCATAATTTGTTCGTGCACCATTTAACCTAGGTGTCGTAAAAGGCGGTCTAATTAAGGCCAGCCTAAATAGATGATCACATTGATATTAATGTATTCCAATCAAATTGATCAATGTTCGCAAAAAGTTGAAGAAGAATTAAAACGTTACTCGTTGTTCAAGTTGAGGTTATTGTTAGTGGTTGCTGTAGGTAAATGAGCTTTAACTTAATGTGATAAAACTGAAACCCTTAAAGTTATTATAATTTTATTAATGAGATTGCGATACAGATATTAAATGAGATCTAAGATTAATCTAATATCATTATTCTAATATGTTTTCCCAGATTAACAAATGTTGTAAATTCTTATTAAAAGGTTTTCTTTATCTATCCTAACGATCGAGGATCTATTAAATAAGATTACTTATCGTAATAAATTTGTAACATCCTTCTTAGCACGTTATTAGATACCTAGTATATATATATGTAGTATTAAAAATGGAAAATACTTAAGTAAATTAATATTTTTTCTATCTGTAAAACATAACTTTTCTCAATTAATTCAACAACAAGACATCTTACGTTTTTAGGTAAGCTTAATTATTTTGAATGGTCGGTTAAAATCCAGGTGCGTAGCAAAGAGAATTTCGAGTGTAACCGTATATTTTGTACTATATAACAGTTCAGCGTTCAAGCGAGTGTGGCTCAGCGGTTCCAGTGTCTGCTTTTCATCCAGACGTACCCTGGTTCGAATCCGCCCTACACCAATGACTTGTATTTTTCAAGTTATGTGTAGATTTGCACTCGCTTAGCGGTGAAGGAAAACATCGTGAGGAAACCGACATGTTTGAGGACCACAATATCCGAGGACATGCGTCTTCCGTGGAAGGACCTGGGCGCCCACCACGATGTATCTGCCCAAGAAAACTCCCCTAACGAATTAATTCTGCGGGGGAGTCACGATCCTCAGTCATGAGGAAATACGACTCAAAGAGAGAACAGTTCAGCAGAGACTATCAAAATACATTTTCAACTGTTTTTCTACTATATTTTGTTCTGAACATATTTAGGACTTAATAAATTACTAGTTAGGTCTGATTTATAGGATCACGATTGTAAACAATAGGTGCTTAAGAACACCGAATTTATCAATATGTTTAATGACACTAGTTTTTCAAGGCTCTTTTCTTGGCGTGTTACATTCGACCTCGTGTTCTGCCTTTGTCTTCTATGGTCTATATTATGGGTATTTAATTGTTCTAATTGATCTAACAGTATCTTACAATTTGTACTTTACCGACGAGGCCGCGAGGTTTGGCAATATACGCAAAATATTACATACAGTGTAATGTAAGCAGGTATGCTGCATTTTGAAATAGCATAAATTAGGTGTAAAGCTTTGAAGAAAATACAGAATAAATGTAGAAATAAATATATCTTGGTATAAATACAGATCAAAATGTATCTATAGCTCTTAATAGATTTGGGTGCCTATGCGACTTGTTATTTCTTTTGAAATATTTTTTTTGTAGATATTTTGTTCATTATATTTATTATGTAGGTACAAAAATGTAAAATAAAAATATCGCGTCTAAGTATAAAATGTATTCCCACAGAAACATCGCAGATTTTCACAATATTGCGTCATAAAATTCTTGGACTTTTTCCACTGGACTCTCTGGTTTTTATGCGGCTAACCAGCGATGCATATAAGTGCATGCATATCCTGCCTCGACTAAATAACATCATCATGGCTATAAAGACGTAAGGCATATTAATGTAAGTACTTAGAGCAAGTGAGTGTGACATACTTGCTAATGTTTGTGTTATTTATTTATTTTAGTTACACGCTGTACTAACAGACTATTTCACCAAAACATACAACATGGATTAATAGAAGAGATACTATACATATATTTGTATGTATGAAATTAATACATACAAATATATTAATAAATTACTTCTACGTTGCTTTCAATGTGGGCTTAGTACAAACTCAGCAAATATTAACTCTTTTATTTTATATACATAAGCCGCTGTCAGCCCCAACGGAAGACCAGCGCTGATTGCTTTCAGAAATCAGCATTATGCTGAATTAGGGTAGACTTATTTATTTATTATATGTATGTATGTGTACATATACATATATACCTACCTACTAAATGTCTGTAACTCTCAATAAATGTAATTCTATTCTATAAGTATTTATAGACGAAGTTAACTTATTATTAGATATAGCAATTTCATTACACTCGTCCATTTGAGCCGCAGTGGTAATAGAGCCCTATATTTTAAACTCCAGCTGTAATATACTGATACAGAGATATTTATTCATAACAAACAGCACTTAAAAAAACAATAACTATACCCATTGCCTTGCATATGGATGTCAACTCTCAAAACCACTCACCAGGTATAGCCATTCCCAGCTCTAAGTACTCCTTGACGCTGGGGCTGAGGAAGGCGGGCGGCGCGGGCGCTGCGTCGGGCTCCGGGTCAGGCGCGTCCAGTGCTTGCGCAGGATCACGTGACACAGGCCCGCGGTCTGCGCGCGGCCGCTTCACTCGGGCTCCTTCTTCCGAACCACCTGGAATATGTAATTTTTTTTCTACATTAGGTCATAATACTTGTACTTACTTGTGAACATGGACCCATGACTGGCTATAGAAACAGAGGTCGCCCACCAATGCGGTGGGTTGACGACATTAGAACAACCGCAGGGAGCACCTAGAGTCAATCTGCGCAGGACCGGGACGAGCGGCGTACAAGAAGAGAGGCCTATGCTCAGCAGTGGGTGATAGCAGGCTGATCATGATGACTTGTGATATTGCTGTAACAGCCATTGTTGTTGTGGTGCCTTTGTAAGGATCGCAGAATACAGAAAGAACTGATGTTCTTATTATTATTGTGGGATAATGATGCTAAATGTATTCATATCGTTGAGTTTGTTTCTAATATTTTCCATTTAATTGCAATTTAATTAGATCAATTAGGTACCTATTAGATTGTTTTAATGTTTGAATAAAAGTCGGTATTATGAATTCAGTTCGAATAAGGGTTGTAACACACTGGCTTAGTGATTCTTTTTATTGTTGACACAAACAAAAATAACATGAAAAACTTATGTAAACCGGTGCCACAAGTGACGTCTAAAAGCAATCTGTTCCAGACAACTTGTGGATGGAAGAGGAGTAAGTAATAAAATAAGTAGGCACCTAAGTGAAGTAAGTAAGTTCTTATTAGAGTGGCCAACTCTGGCGTCTGGATTTTTCAAACCACCCTGAAGGTCTCTGAAAGAATAGTACATACTTATCTCGTAAATGATAAGACGAGTAAAATAACTTACCTGCCTGATTAAATGCGTTATATATTTGTGATGAAAACTCTAAATATATATTTGTTATACATATACCCATGTAGGTAAACAGTTTTACTTAGTAGGATACAATCTAAAACTTCGTCAACATTTAGAACTAAGTAATATGTCATGTCTAGAAATTTGTTCAATGCATATATATCATGTACCTACAATATTATCGGATCGGATAAAAAGTAGTCCACATTAATTAATTTCAATAGCTGCAATGTATTTAAGTTTGAAAAAGAAACTAACAAACACAAAAGCACTCACAAACTTTTTCTAACATAAAATGTGTGTGATTTTGCTGCAAATCATGGTTTCTCATTTAATTTCCACGATTTTCCACTTACACTTTTTCCAAGAATTAGCGTAGTAATGGAATCGAATATATGTCAACCCGCACTTGGCCATCTTTAACATACTCCCTTCGCGTGGTTGAAAGCCCAAAGCAGATATGATATTATCTTAGAGATATATTTCTTATTTCCTTATGGAACTAGGCAGCTTTTGCGGCAAAGTAAACAACCCGTTGATTTAGCATAAATTTAGTTAAGTCTCTGTTAAACCATACCTTAACCATTAGCTTACCAGTAACCGTCAACAACGACAACACAATACACACCGAGCCAAGCACATAAAACCCGTACATTTTGACTCAAACGTATATATTTCCGAATTCATCCACTAAACGTATGCAATCGCATATTACTTGTAACGTGTCACAATGTAAGCTTCACCCGGCATTGAGGCGATTGAAGGTTATAAAGGATTGACGAATTTCGTAACGTACAATATGAGTTTACAGTGGATAATACGTCGCGAGCGGCGAATTACGTAATATAACCGCTTAGCGGTACTTGCGTGCGCTTTCGAGGGCAGGCGGGCGCGCAGTGAGCATGCGCGCGCGCATAGAAAGAAAGATTAAAATTTCGAAGCTGCGCAAGCGACGACGGTTTGACCTCTAAGCTTAGGCCATTTCGGCGCGAGATGAGTCTATCACGATTACAATCTATGACGAGACTTAGGTCAGCAACTGTGTTTATCATATCTTTTTTTGTAGGTACCTATTGACGAAACGATTGAAAAGATCAGGAGACATAGGCAGGTTTCTTATAGGCAGGCGCGCTCGTAGACTATAACGTTACTTACCATCAGGCAAGTTGTAGTCAAGCGTAAGCCTATATCAAGTAAAAAAAAACTTGCGGATTAATCATGTTTGCTGATTCAAGATAGATACAGTGAAATGTGAAGTTAATTACCCATGTGAATTATTATTATGATTACTAAGGTACTACAGTGAATAATACTGGTCACTTCCAGATAAAATCTGGAAGCAAATAAATGAACAGGAAACATTCCTCATTGTGTGTGTTCCTAACCAGTTCCCTATTCAATATTTGTTTAAATTAGCAAGAAAAAAACCCCTACGGGGGTGCACCTCCGAACTTCAATATGAAGATGGCACCCGAAGATGATGAACGTTCGAAACTCTTAAAAAATATGTCATATAGTGACGCTCGATGCTGACATATCTAGACACTGGTACAGATTCTGTACCAGTGTCTAGATATGTCAGCCAATTATCCAGAAATTTCTATTTCTGTACTACAGAAATAGAAATTTCTGGATTTCTGTACTACAGAAATAGAAATTTCTGGATAATTTTACTAAATATCATGAGAAACTTATTTTGTGTATTCGCATCACAGAAATCGAAATAAACAGTTTATTTAGATTTCTGTGGTTCGCATCATAAGCCTACCGGTCATATAAGGACCATATCTGACTCATTTTGAAACACCCTGCTGCTATTAACAATACCTTTTTATGTGGTGGTAGAATAAGGGTGATATAATCACGGCATAAAATGTCCTTGGTTATAATTCCAAAATAGCGCCAAACCGCCAAGACATAAAGCTAAACCTTTTTGCTCTTGGTACGATCACTATACTTATTTAGCAACCTGAGTTAGTAACTGTATTCCATAACAGTTATTTTGTCATTATTATTCCCTCTCGAATCTCGTTATTACGTTAAATTTAAAGTCTAGTAAATAAGAAACACTCAAAATTATCAAAAAGTCACAAAGATAGATAGATAGATAGATTAACTCTTTATTGTTGACACATATTAAAAAAACAGTACATAGAACAAATTGCACCTTAACTAGTGCCACAAGCGGCGGCCTTATCGCTGAAAGCGATCTCTTCCAGGCAACCTGAAGTGCTGTCCAGAGTTAGCTCCAGTCTTAACGCGTCTATTTCGTCTCTCTTACGCCACGGGCCTTGTTCCATCGGCCTGGAAAGTTGCACTTGTCCACCCTATCCCTAAAAAAGGTGATCGTACGAATCCGTCTAACTATCGCCCTATAGCTATTACATCCCTTCTCTCCAAAGTAATGGAAAGGATTGTCAATTCGCAGTTGCTTGGATATCTAGAGGAGCACCAGCTGATTAGTGACCATCAATACGGCTTCCGTCATGGACGCTCAGCTGGTGATCTTCTAGTTTACCTAACGCATCGATGGGCAGAGGCAATTGAGAGTAGGGGTGAAGCACTGGCCATTAGTTTAGACATCGCGAAAGCTTTTGATAGGGTGTGGCACAAAGCACTTCTAGCCAAACTTCCCTCGTACGGACTACCTAACGGCCTGTGCACGTGGGTGTCAAGCTTCCTATCTGGTCGTACTATTAGTGTTGTAGTCGACGGATCACGTTCCGAAGCTAAGCCGATCAATGCTGGGGTCCCGCAGGGTTCCGTGCTGTCTCCTACGCTATTCATTCTGCATATCAATGACATGTTGCAGATTAGTAATATTCATTGTTATGCAGATGATAGTACGGGTGACGCATGTTACCGTGGACGTGTAAACCACAAGCGCTCAGAGGTTGAAGAGAGCAGATGCAAGCTTGTGTCTGACATTGAGTCATCCCTGGAGAAAGTCTCTCACTGGGGTGATATAAACTTAGTCAATTTTAACCCATCTAAGACACAAGTGTGTGCATTCACCGCTAAGAAAACACCTTTTGTTGTAGCGCCACGTTTTCAAGGTGTTTCCCTCACGGTATCCAAGAACTTGGAAATCCTTGGGATGGATATATCGAGCGAGGTCCAATTTAGGGGACACATCGAGGCTAAGGCAAAATTAGCCTCTAAAAAACTCGGTGTACTTAACAAGGCGAAACGTTACTTCACGTCGGGTCAACGGCTTCTACTTTATAAAGCACAAGTGCGCCCTCACGTGGAGTACTGTTCGCACTTGTGGAATGGTGCACCGAAATATCAACTAGATCCCCTAGATTCTATGCAGCGGAGAGCCGTCCGAATTGTCCATGATCCCAAGCTGACAAAAAAGTTGGAGCCGTTGAGTCTCCGTAGGGATGTGGGATCCCTCTGTATCTTTTATAGGCTCTTTTTTGGGGAGTGTTCTAAAGAGCTTTTTAATTTAATTCCGGCAAATCATTTTCATCACCGGACTGCTCGGCACCGTGAAAGAGCTCATCCTCACATCTTGCAAAATTGGAGCTCCCACACAGTCCGTTTCATGCGCTCGTTTCTTCCGCGAACTTGCAAGATGTGGAACGATCTACCCCCTGAGGTCTTTCCACGGAGCTACAATATGGGGAGATTTAAAAAGGGTATTCACAAACACCTCTCTAAGCTGGCAAAGTCCTGCAGCACCTCTGGAGTTGCAAGTGTCCATAGGCGACGATGATTGCTTACCATCAGGCAGATCGTCTGCCTTTTTGCCACTTTTTTTTATAAAAAAAAAAAAAAAAACCTTCAGCTGGAGAGAAATAAGCAAAAGAAAAAAAAGAAGAATGTGGTGTACAACAAAAAGGAAAAAAGAAATTTTACTAATATATATACACATATATATATATATACATATAAATACGCAATACACATACTTAATATAATAAAATTAATGTTTATATACAAATACATATAATACACAACAAAATATTTAGAGGTGATAGTAGTAGTAAATAATAACAGCAATTTTCACTGAAGGGAAGCGAGATAAAATTCCTTTACTTGTTTTTTAAAGGAATCAATTGTCTGAGCCTTTTGAATGTTGATAGGCAGAGAATTCCATAAAGTAACAGCTTGTACAGTAAATGATGAGCCATAAAAAGATTTCTTTTTGAATGTTGGATGTGCGAGTGTTAATTTATTTGTAGATCGAAGAGAAAGAGAGTGTGTAGTATGGACATACGCAAAACGAGAAACTAAGTAACGCGGGGTAGCAGGGTTAAATAAAATGTTATATACGAGAGAGAGGATGTGAGCATTCCGGCGAAGTCGAATAGGCAGCCACTTGAGCTTAACACGAAATTGAGATATATGATCGTACTTACGTAGACCAAATATAAACCTTATACAGTAATTTTGTAACCGCTCAAGCTTATCTAGCTGATCTTCCCGAAGATCGAGATAGCAGGCGTCCGCATAGTCCAGGATAGGAAGAAGAAGGGATTGCGCAAGCTCAACTTTAGTGGCAGTTGGCAAGAAGTTTCGAAGACGTCTTAGTGACCCACCAGACGAGAAAATTCTTGAGCTTAATGAATCCACATGAGCATCCCAACTGAGCGACTGATCCATTATCAGACCAAGGTTCTTGACTGTATCACTATATGGAACGATGATGCCTTCAAAAATAACTGGCGGAATACCCTCCCAGTCAATCCTTGAGATCAGATGAGAGCTTCCAATGATAATGACCTGCGTTTTTGAAGGATAGGTAGGTAGGTACATACCTAAGTATTTTGTTATGTTTCATCAATTCTATATTATATTAATATCTATTATATACCTACAGACTCAACATTCTTTAGCTTTATTATGGTAAGTATTCGTGTCAATAAAATTCAATAAAACTCTCTTTTGCGGTGCTTTGGCCTTTCTAGTTAAAGTCCATTAGGTAACTTATAAAAAAAAATTTTGAACGTCATGCATTTATTGTCTATGCAAAATAGTTGGAGAAGTGGTCGTATAGTGGTAGGCAAACATCTTGAGCCAAAGTCGACGTAGTGGGGGTAAGTTCGCGCATGTACACTTTCGGACATATTTTATTGGTCATTGTTGGTGTTTGTAAAATATAAAGTGAGATTCTATAAAGTTGTTTAATTTAAATAAAAGTAATAATAATAATATATATCTTTATTGCACACCAACACAAGTATATAGTACAAAGTAAAATATGAACAAATAATAACGTACAAATGGGCGGCCTTATCGCCTTAAGCGATTTCTTCCAGGCAACCTTTGGATGGACACGACAAGTAGACAAGTTTTAGCCACTAGATGCGCAACAATATACCTATACATAAAAACGTATGTAATTTTGTGTCACAAAATAAATCATTTTCATTTTTTTCTTCAGAACTGTACCTTTTACGTTTTGGCGGCATTGTCCAAAAAGTTTTTGGTAGGTAAAAACACAATATAACAAAGTAAAAATAATACAATAAAAAAACAAACTTTAACAAGAAAACTTCTAAACTCGAAATAGCCTATTGACACTGCACGCAAGTGTATTCAGACGCTAGCGGAACATGCGCGCAACGCGGGGAACAGGGGCCAACTGATCGGCCAATCACGGGGACGAGTTCTGACAGAATGGTGCTTGATGTGGATGTTCTAGGCGGAACTTTTTTAATTTGAAGCCCTTGCTTCTCGATCGCTTTTGATGCCTTTATCTTTTCGGCCAAATTGCTGCCGAAAAGTGTTTCGTCTCTTTCTGAATTACTCTGTAAAAGAGTTTGTATGTTTTTTTCCAATACGGGCAAAATCAGTTTCGTTCTCAATTGAGTTTCGGTGAAATGTAAGTCAGATAATATGCGGCAGCCATCCGATAAAAATTTTAACACATTCACTTTGTCATCTCCGGTTAGCAACAACAACATACCTCTATTTATGGCTGTTATGCCGAGGCCAAGTTGATCTTGGTTGTCTTGTAAAATCTTGTCTCTGTTTTTTTGGAATTCTGGCAGGGCTGCAGAAATCTCAGGGCTTAAGGTGGGTGCTTTAAGCGCCTTGCAATTATCGGGCACCATGTAATCTTTAAGGACTTTTACCTTTGCTTCTGTTTGGAGGCCTTTTTTCAAAATCGGCTGCCAGCGTTGTGCCAGCGTACCGTGTATGGCAGGTCCATAAGCCGGGACATCATCAGTGGTATCACCAAGTGCACTAAGCAACTCGGGATCCAGTTCGCATTCTGGTATAGGCTCCTCAAGAGGAGCGATCTCGTCTGCTAACTCTTGCGTTGAGGGCTGCAGCGAGTCATTAGGCAGCGGAAGGATCTCGGATGTACGAGATAGCTCCTGCGTTGGGGGCTGCTGCGGATTGTTAGGAAGCGGCAGGATCTCGGATGTACGAGATAGCCCCTGCGTTGGGGGCTGCTGCGAATTGTTAGGAAGCGGCAGGATCTCGGATGTACGAGATAGCCCCTGCGTTGGGGGCTGCTGCGAATTGTTAGGAAGCGGCAGGATCTCGGATGTACGAGATAGCCCCTGCGTTGGGGCCTGCTGCTGGGACGGTGGCGTTACTAGGTGAAGGTCACCGCCTTGAGACACTTCCGTGGAGTCGTCGCCGATTTCTTCACTGTCCTATGACGATGAGTAAATGATGCGACGATATCTCCCTTCATTCTTGGCTTGTAATTTCCTGATTATATTGTAGTAGTGACGAAGCTTTTCCTCGGCACTTCGTTTCGGCATTTTTAACTTTTTGTAGAAATTGAAGGTTGGTATTAAGTATTAACTTTTAAAATTGAAGGTAGAAATTTCGACTGTGCGTTGCCTTGCACGACAAAAGAATGAGGAGCGACACCGCTGGGGTGTTACCATTAAGTAGGAAAAAATATATTTTCTTTTTTCGCTCTAAAGACGTGGAATGTTGCCAGTAGGACTAAAGTACTACCATGTTGTGAATATTATATCAAAGCATGAGGCTATACGAAATATAAATAATATTATTTAATTTTATTTATTATAAATCTTACTCGACACAAAGTAATCTGAATTAATTTGCGAAAATAACACAAAATAGAATAAGTAACAAATTAATATTATATTATTTTTCACACAAGCAACATTAAATTATGATGACAGTATATGACAAAAGGTGGCGGAAAAAAAACATTTGTAACTAATTTATATGTATTTTATTGTAAGAACTTTTAGTGTTCCGGGATGCAGAAGTAAATCTTATAGTGGCTGCAATATTGGGACTAAGGTGACCATATATTCTTGTGCTTGTGTATTAATAATTTGTGTTCAGTTTTCCTAAAAATGAATACATCAAAATAACATGGCAAATGAACTAAAATATAGCACGACCTATTACAAAATTCTCCAAAGTTTTGCAGTCTACATTTTGATCAAACATTTTTTTATACTCCAAATTATCTCCGTTTGTTAAAATCAGACGCTATCCCAATTCCTGTAATTGTATTGTACATAGTTAAAAAACCATCACTTCTTTCGGTTAGAATATGAAACACAAGGAAAATGATAGTGTTAAGAAAAATATAAGATATAGGCAACTATATGCAATTCAAATGTGAACTTGTAAATAAATATTGTAATTACTGCAAATGTTTATGATTTTGATTACATCCTCCCTGTCACTTAACCGAATCGATACTATTATAAGTTATAAACTAAAGTGCATTTTAATTTGTAAGTAAGTTTGTTGGTGTTTGTTATTTAACGCTTCAATAAGGCTAGGGATCATCATGACTGGGAAGTTGCAGGTAAAATAGGACCCCAAAAAAATACTGCTACAGATTGGGTAAGAAGATGAATTGATATAATATACTAATTATATAATTTATTGTCACCCTAGTTAGAAAAAGACAACAGCCTGTCATACATGGGCCTCGCTCTGCTCGTAATTGGATCAGTCATCATTCCATAGGTACTATATATAATTCCATGGCACAGATAGACCGCTCACATTTGTTTTACTTCTAGCTATTATGTTGGCCAACCTGAGCGTGATATTGCCATAGTTATAATCGCAAACAAGAAAAGAAAATAATGGATGATTTTGTTTGATCTTTGTGCAATCAGAAATTCATCCGATTGCGATGAATAAGCATTGGAAATGCGCTTGGATCATTCATGTACAAAATAAATCATTCAATATGCAGTTAGTTTAGTTTTCTTCATCTGTTTACTTATATATTTTAATCATTCAATTAAATTCGTAATTATCATTTATATTTCTTGTATAATATTAACTTTCTACAGTTTTATAAAATTGAATTACAAACATTTATGCATAAAATCTTTAATAGAATCAGAATTACATGTATGTTAAAATTACCCTTACCTACCATTTTGTATGAGGGAGTCATAGAAGCTAACTATGGCAATATCACGCTCAGGTTGGCCAATATAATAGCTAGAGGTAAAACAAATGTGAACGATCTGGAATTCTATCTGTCTGTTCTTTCCTTTTGATTGTACCTATTCACCGGAAAAGCCGAACGCTTGGTTAAAAAAGTTCAGTATACTCGTTGAAAATAAGACAAGTATAACAAAGGTAATTCTTATTGAACCGTTTGCTTTATTAGCGTGATGAGTTACATACAAGTCAAATAAACTGTGTTTAATATTCTATTATGTTTTCCATGTTATTCAAACAGAACCGATGTAGCTGAAGATGGACGATAATTCAAAGAAATGTTGTCCAAATTGCAGCCAAAAGTATATCTTAAAACGTGAGTATAGTTCCTGATTTCGTTGGTAACAATCTATATTTGTTATAACTTTCGTAAATTACCTATTTCAGTTTTATCCAACTGCACACTCAAAGATAGGGTATTTGAATGTTATTTTTACCCCCATTTCGGACTGAAACGCGGTGTTTTAATAAGTAAACCAAATGTTATTCTGTTTTTATGATGCCCTTGTACTTAATAATTAATATCTTTACAGAGCAATCTCCAACAAGCAAAAGTAATTTCCCATTATTTCTACAATGTGGTCATTCTATGTGTGAAAACTGCATTAGAAATATAGTGAAGTACTCTGAGCCAGTTGAGTGCAAGGTTTGTAAGCAAGATACAGCAGTAGCGGCATCTGATAGAGCCCTACTTCATAATGACAGGAAGAAACTGTATAAACTGTTCCCGATCAATTATTTAATGCTCGGAAAACTTGCAGCCAGTTTCAATGTAAGTTACACAAATCCTTAACCCCCCGTGATTAGTTTGGTTGCTTTCATAAGATTAAAATTTGTGAACATAAGGTACAAAAGTGAAATGCATAAACCTACAAGTGTTGTACTTAGTTGTTTTTATGGTTATTGCTTTGTTAAATTTGCACCTAAAACATCAGTTTCCACCTAAGGTTGATGCATCATAGATAAAACTGCCACTGATTGTCTATTTTCTCCTTGCAGGATGCTTCAAATGAAACTTCAATTGATGAACAAGATTGCTTTGTTGACCTGCATGCCATTTTTAAAGATGGTGATTCTAAAAATGGTAAGACTATGAAATTATTCTTACTTAAAGTATTACCTAGTTATGTCAAGTTTTTATTTATTGCACAAAACATCAATGTTTCTATGAAAGTAGTGCATAACATGTACTAAGTACTTATCTGTCTAACTTCTTACCTTATAAAAATACTATGTCAACATGCAAGGTTTCATGTTTCAAACATCAGCACAATTCAATAAGAAACATGTAGGAACAAGTTTACTCTATTGTATACATATGTATAGTATATGTATATGACTGACTTATTTTAAAGTAATATTAATATCTAGCATAGGGTAGGTACATGAATGATTATCATACTGAATCCTCCGCATATAAGTTCCCACAATGACTGTCCTACTCTTGCTGCAAAGGCCTCTAACCTTTGATATACATCTGTTATGTATAATTATATTATGTTTATAGCTGTCTTCTATTAAGATTATTAGGGGTTAAAGCTGTATGTGATAATGTCAGTATTGGATAATTATGGAGTATATTTGTGTTTGTCCATTAACAGCCACAGTGCATGTTTCAACCAAATATATTTAGTAGTTTTTGAGGTACCAAGACAATGAATGGAAAATGAGTGAAAATTATCACAACTGGCAGGATTCAAACCTGTGTTTTTCTGTTACCGTCGGAACACTTCAACCAACTAACATTGATTTCTGTTTATATTGACTAAATTACCTCTTATTTTTTGTCAAATTAAGATATGTCTTTAATGCACACCAAAGAAAATCCTGAAATATTTATTGTTATTATTTACACCAAAAAAGAACATAATTAACATAAAGGTGGTAGGTAATCAGGGACATTGTCCTTATCACTAAAGTGATCTCTTCCAGGTAACCTAGTGTAAGTAGTAAGTGTGTGTGTGTGTAGGTAAATATGTTGGTAATTTTTTTTTTCTAAATTGTACCTTCTACACAGCAGAATGTGTGGAGTGTCAGCGGCCAACCAAAAAGATGTGTCAGCAGTGTAACAACAACCTGTGTGATACTTGCTTCACAAGGTCACACAAGAACTTTGTGGTTTTCAAGAACCATGAACTCAAGGACATTGGTATGAATCATATTTATAGTTTCTTGAATTGATATGGATCTAATTTGGTATAGAAACAGGCAACTAGAGGAGGTAACAAAACATAGGCAACTTTTCGTCTCATTAGTAATTAATTTTGTGTGGAGAAAATTTTGTAAACATGCCCTAACTTTTCATACATATTAAGGTACTCTACAAATGCTATAATTACAGTTTACAACTCCACAAATGTTGTGACTAATGTTAATAATACCTTGTTTCTCAGGTGCATTGGTGTCACCAGCCGTTTGCAAGATCCACAATGTGAAACCGTTGGAATATTTCTGCAAAGATTGCAATCAGTGCAAGTGTATGGACTGTCTCATGGTGGGAGGGGAAAAGTCTTGCAAGAACCATAATATAGTGTCCATGAAGGAAGTTGTAAGTTTATCTTATCATATACCTATGTAAAAATTCTAAAACAAAACTAAGGGTTTTTATACTAAATGAGGAGTTATTTTGTCAAGTGCAAAACCCAATCCATGGTTGTTTAATTTAAACTTTTTATTATAATATCATCAAAAATAATCATGACACGATATTGCATTTGATCATAATCTTATGGAGTTTGCTTACCAGGAACAAAGTTTGGGATATTTAGTAAATTAATTCACCCTAGCTTTGAAAATTCTGGTTTGTGCAACAGGGAGTCAGGCAAGGAGTTCCATAACTTCCACAGTATGCACTATAAAAGCTGGAAATGCGATAAACATTCTTATCTCCTTGAAACTTATAAAAATAACTCTTAGTTTTATATGACATAAGCTGTGTTATCTTCATTAGCTTTTGTTTGTTTAGGGACCCGTAACTTTTTTACATTAAATAGGCTTACGTTTAGCCTGCCTGATGTTAAGCACCACTATAGTCTAAGATGTAATAAGCACACTTATAACCTTACTAAAAATCATGCTAATTGAATACTCCATTCCGACATACTTTCGCTTAAATGATGTTGAAAGTATACACTTACACAGACTTCAACAAAACAATTTATTAAAATAATTTATTTTACAGAATACCAGTTTCTGTGAAGAAATAGCTCAACTAGCACCAAAGGCAAATGAAATATTTAAAAGACTCACAAAAACAGCATATGTAAGTAATTTATAGTAGTTTATGCAACTGTCATATAATGAAGGGCATTAAAACACGAGTGTGAGTTTATGAAACGAGCACAGCGAGAGTTGCATACACTACTTTATCTTCACTAATGCAATTAATCAAACAACAAGAGTGAAAGCTGACAATAGTTTATTTTTCATATAATTTTCTAGATTTTTCTGGCAAAAGATTGTGAGTTACTTTTGTTGCCAATTCTAGAATATCCGGAGGCGTACAAATATCATCGTCGCTATCCATTTTTAACTTTCAATTTATTAAATTAAATGATTTTGCCGCCATTAAAATCTAACCAATAAGAGCGCAGCTGCGCGCATCAATAAAACGTGATCAACCTGATTGGCACTGCAATCAGGTTGGTCGCGTTTTATTGATGTTATAATGAGATATTACGATATCGATGTGGATATTATACCATCATGTGAAATTGCTTAAATTGAGTGTTTCATTGTCTGCGCTATAACAGTAGTAATTATAAGTCAAGTATTGGCAACATAAGTAGAATGTTACAACATTAGTGTATAATAGTAGTTTATGCAACTGTCATATAATGAAGGGTATTGTTTTAATACCCGTGTTATATGCAGTTGCATACACTACTTTATCTTCACTAATGCAATTAATCAAGCAACAAGAGTAAAAGCTGACAATAGTTAATTTTTCATATAATTTTTTAGATTTTTCTGCAAAAGATTGTGAGTTACTTTTGTTGCCAATTCTAGAATATCCGGAGGCGTACAAATATCATCGTCGCTATCCATTTTTAACTTTTAATTTGTATTTAAAAAACAAAACACATTGCGAAACATTACATTCACGCGTACGTGTATTGTCACAGTGATTTTGCCGCCATTAAAATCAAACCAACGAGAGCGCAGCGCGACCAACCTGATTGGCCCTGCAATCAGGTTGGTCACGCTTTTTCGATGTTATAATGAGCTATTACGATATCGATGTGGATATTATAACATCATGTGAAATTGCTTAAATTGAGTGTTTTGTTGTCTGTGCTATAACAGTAGTAATTATAAGTCAAGTATTGGAAACATAAGTAGAATGTTACAACATTAGTGTAGATAAAATATATTAAATACTATCAGGTTAATTTTAATAAATCCATTTATTGATTGCATCTAGGGCAATATCTAGTTCCAAGGGCTGTGGGTTCGATTCCTGTACAACACATAAAATTGAATATTTTCAATCAATTATTTGTGTTGAATCTGATAAGTTCTATGAATAATATTTATATATTTACAAAAGAAAAGTATATTTTATATAATTTTTATCTAGTAGTACCCATGACACAAGAGTTTGCTTCATATGGGGCTAGATGGCGCTGAGTGCTATTTCTATGAATATTTATTTTATATACAATCTTCGGCATGCCATACCATAATCGCCTATGTATTTCAGGATGTTGGTCACATACTATACAACATGGAAAACAATAGATCGCCATCAGAACTCACTCAGATTATTGGCAACATTGAACAGCACTTTTCTAAGCTTTGTGCTAACTTACAAAAACACAAACATGAAGTTATTGGTATTGTAAACAAACTAATAGTTGCCGAGAAGGAATCTGTGTACAAGGCAAAGGAAGATCTCACAGAATCTATTAAGAGGGGCAAGAAAGTTATTGATATGATTGCTATGACATCGGATGAAAAGAAAGTTGAACAGGTGAGAAATTAAGTAGTGATAAATCAGTATCATTTACAGTTAGTTTCATCCCACTTCTGGGTGTAGGTCTTTTCTCTTATATGATAGTATATTTGACATTTTATTTCTGAGGAACGGTTTATTTTTTTGTTGTGATAGCAAGTGGTCCAGGTTTGATACTACTGTACTGAAATATTTTTAATCTATACGGACTAAGTCGCGTCGCCAAGCGGCCTAGCCGTGTTCCGACGCGTGCTCCGATGACACCGTCCGAGGAGTTGGGTCGGGGTAGCTGTTTTTTGCTTGCGCGTATAGCCGTACTAGACGCTGACACTATGATTGTACCGGGTAGCTAGTTCTGGAGGTAAGCGGGATCCGTGGCACGGTTCTCCGCTGGCCGACCGCAGTTAGTAGGGGACCCAAGTAGTGTGTTAGCCGCTCATGAAAGGCTGTCCCGCCAACTCGCGAAAAATCCCGGGGATGCGTCATCGTGCCGGTTGGCGCCCGGATGAAAGGGCCCGATGAACATCCCTGGGGGGGCACGGGCGTCCCCGATGCCTCCAAACTAGCTCCCCACTGGTGCAGTCTTTTGTAAAGTGTCTGCTGGTCTGCGTAGTCGAAGACCTCACCCCACTGCCACCTCCTCACCGTCAACTCTCGAATTATGAAGAGGAACAACAGGAGAAAAACGGTCCAACAGCGGAAGCACGCCCTTTCTCTGAAAGTGCATCTCACTAATATTAGGGGGATGCACTCCAATATCAACGCGGTCCATTACCACCTTGAGACCGAAAGACCAGCTCTCCTTTTTCTCACAGAGACGCAGATCCGATGTCCGTCGGACACGGCGTATTTGCTATACCCGGGTTATACCCTTGAGCACAATTTTAAGGCTCGGGCAGGGGTTTGCATGTACGTCCGGGACGACATCTGTGTTAAGCGTCTCCGTAATCTTGAAGACCGATCTTTTTCTGTTCTCTGGGCGCTGCTGGACACGGGTGATGAGAAGATTCTCTACGCCTGTGTCTACCGTTCGCACACCGGAGACCAGGAGACGACTAAGCTCACAGAATACCTCAGTGAGGCGGCGGATGCTGCTCTTCTCAAGTACCCGACGGCCCAATTAGTGTTTCTGGGGGATTTTAACGGCCGCCACCAGGAGTGGCTGTTCCCATACCAGATCACAGATCATGCTGGAAGGGAGACGCGGAAGCTTGCTTTAGCGTTAGATCTCACCCAGCTGGTCCAAGGTGCTACGAGGGTACCTGATGTGGATGGGCATACACCTAATTGTTTGGACCTTCTGATGACTACTGAACCGGACAGATACTCTGTGTCGATCTCATCGCCTTTAGGCAACTCCGACCACTGTCTGGTGAAGTCTGTATCTGTCTACTCCCCGCCCGACCCCAGCCCTAAGTGCTCTCGGCGGCTGTGGCGATACAAGTCAGCAGATTGGGATGAGATGCGCTCTTTTTTTTCATCTTACCCTTAGCAGCCAGTATGTTTTTCTTCTGGAGATCCCACCGTTTGCGCTAATGCCGTCACAGATGTCCTTAAGCTGGGTATGGAGTATTACATTCCGTACTCAGACCTGACTCTGTCTGGTAAAGCTCGCCCGTGGTTTGGACCTGAATGTGGACGTGCGGAAGCACTGAAGCATGATGCCTACCTCGCCTGGGTCGATGCTCGAAGCCGCAAAGCCAGGGACATACGCCTTAAGAAAAAAGCATTCAACAAGGCTGCCAAGTCCTGCAAGAAGGTCATGCAGAAAGCGCGTTTCGACCACATTAGTCGAATAGGGAACAAACTAGCTTCGTACCCAGCAGGTAGCAAAGCGTTTTGGTCCCTAGCTAAATCGGTTGAAACGAATTTCTGTCGCCCCTCACTGCCTCCACTGCTGAAATCCGACGGTACATTGGCTCACACCGCCGAAGAAAAGGCAAACTTGTTTGCCTCTATATTCGAGGAAAATTCTCGTCTAGATGCTGGTAGTACGATACCTCCCTCATCTCTTGGCACAACGGCTGCAATGCCTGACATAAGTATCCGCCAAAAGGAGGTTCGGAAAATACTTCGTAGTCTAGATGTGAATAAAGCCAGTGGCCCTGATGGTATTCCGGCCATAGTTCTGAGGACGTGTGCAGCTGAGTTGACTCCTGTGTTGACGCGCTTGTTTCGGCTCTCTCTTGCGACTGGATATGTGCCGAAGACGTGGAAGCTGGCTAACGTGCAACCAGTGCCCAAAAAAGGTAGTCGTGCTGACCCTGCCAACTACAGGCCCATTTCGGTCACCTCCGTGCTCTGTAAGAGCATGGAGCGTGTCCTGAACGGCAGGCTCCTGGCGTACCTAGAGTCTAATGACCTCCTCAGTGACCGGCAATATGGCTTCCGCCGGAACCGGTCCACTGGGGATCTTCTAGTGTACGCTACACACATCTGGAGTGAGGCTATTGAGAAATACGGGGAAGCCCTGGCAGTTTCTCTAGATATTTCTAAAGCCTTCGACAGGGTTTGGCATGACGGCCTAGTCAGCAAGCTTTCATCGTTTGGACTACCTACTAGTTTTTGCGTATGGATATCAGATTTCCTGAGGGATAGATCTATTCGGGTAGTCGTTGATGGCTGCTCGTCTGATCTTATGGCGATTAATGCCGGAGTTCCCCAGGGATCAGTGCTTTCTGCAACACTTTTTCTGCTGCACATTAATGATCTGCTGAAGCCCGGTACCTTTGGGTATGCAGATGACAGCACTGTTGTAGAGAGCTATATGTCCACAGCTAGAGCTAGTGCGACCGAGATCCAGTCTTGCAGGGAAGCCATGATCGAGCGCTTAAACTTTTCCCTCACGGTAGTCTCTGAGTGGGGCGATGCCAATCTGGTTAAGTTTAATGCCTCGAAAACACAAGCGTGTCTTTTCTCTGCAAAGAGGAGGCCATTCCTACTGGCGCCCTCTTTCCGTAATGTTACCGTGCCCATCACCGACCATCTAGAGTTGCTAGGTGTCACTTTGACTCCGACCCTTAACTTTGGCTCCTATATTGAGTCTAAAGCTCAACTCGCAGCCAAGAAGCTGGGAATCCTCTCGAAGGTGCGACGATACTTCACTCCAGAACAGCTGCTGACCTTGTATCAAGCGCAAGTTCGGTCATGTATGGAGTATTGTTCGCACCTTTGGGATGGATCTGCCAAGTACCAGCTTGAGGCGTTAGAGTTAATTGAGAAGCGGGCAAAAAATCTCATCGCGAAAGACTCACTCTGTAGCTCAAAATTACAAAGCCTTGAGCACCGCCGTAAGGTGGCCAGTCTTTCGGTTTTTTACAGGTTGCATTTCGGAGAGTGTGCGGAGGAATTGCATAATTTAATTCCTGCAGCCCCATTTCACCATCGCACGAGTAGAGGCACGGCAAGGAGGCACCGATATACAGTTGAGGTCCCAAAGACTCGCACCAAGCGTTTTGCTTCGACTTTCATCGTGCGAACAGCCAAACTGTGGAACTCCTTGCCCGAATCTCTATTCCCCTTGAACTATAATTTGTCGGTCTTCAAGTCGAGAGTAAACCGGTTTCTTCTAGGCAAGCGCGCTACATCGTAGACTATAACGTTGCTTAACATCAGGCAAGTTGTAGTCAAGCGTAAGCCTATTTCATGTTAAAAAAAAAAAATATTATAAAACTGTACATAAAAGATATTCGAAAAAAATTAGTTTTGGGTAAAAATTGTCGATACAGACTACATTTCAGAGGTTTGAATTTTCTTGACTGTTTATCTGTTTGTAAGTGCGCATCACGCAAAAACAGCTGAGTGGATTATTGTAATTTTTGGTATGTAGATAGTATGAGGTCTTGGGAGTGTCATAGGCTACTTTTTATACTGAAATAATGTGAACCAAGCCGTAACTTTTTTTAATTTAATTTTCAGTTGAATCTCGCTTTGCTTCTTGAAGACGCCAAGGAGTTAGCTGACAGCGCTTGGTATCTGTCTCGAGATGAAACAACGGATTCTCTCAAGTAAGTATTATTTTATAAATATCTTTATTTGTGTGACTATATTTTTTGTAATGTCTAGTGAAATAGTTATTAAGCCCCTTAAAAACCTGGGAAGATAAATATATACATACTTATATTTAACTAGTAGATGCTCGTGGCTTCGCTCGCATTAAGAAGTAAAACTTGCATCCCTTATTTAACCCCTTTCAAAGTGGCATTTCCAAAAATCCTTTCTTAGCGGATTCCTACGTCCTAACATCTACCTTCATTCCAAATTTCTGCCCGATCCGTCCAGTCGTTTGGGCTGTGTGTTGATAGTTCACTATATCAGTCAGTCATCTTTGAGTTTTATATAATTAGATAGAAAATGTGTAGATAGAAGGTTTAAAAAATAAGTTTTGAGAATATAGTTTAAAAAAATCCCCAGTTTATCAATCCTGTTGAGGATTTACAGCCCTCGGGAATGTAATGAGGAATATAACTCAAGGATTTTAGTTTTCTGAGAATCCCTATACTTGGTTAGTTTAGAAAAGTGTTCATTAAGCAAAATAAAATGCAAAATCTTTAAAAAACCTTTTTTTTTCAGAGTGGCAGTAAACGAAGATCTTTGCGGCCTTATCAGCCACTACGTGCATCTTGAAGGCAACGCCAGCTCTGCGTACAAGCTGTGCAAGACTGCGGACATAAAGGAAGGTGTGGAGATACCGCCGCCGCCGCCTGCGCTGGTTTTTGCGCCGGTACTGCCTAAAGGTAAATCTATACATATAATAGAACTAAAGGTCAAACATTTTTATATAAAAAATTGTTAGGGTATACTTGAAATCAAAAACAGTATTTTCAGATAAACATTTTTATTCACAATTTGTCAGAGTTATATTTGTCAGTCAAAAAAAAAACTGCATCAAAATCCGTAGTATAGTTTTAAACACCTAAGTACATATACATACAGACGCGGGAAGCGAGTTTGCTTTATACTATATAGTGATAACTTTGCTTTATACTGATACAATTCGCTTTTATACAATTAAAATAAATGTGAGAATGTGTGTGTTCCATCATCAAGTTTACACTTCTGACCCTGAATACCACACGATTCCGATATGAACCAACATAATACAAGTAGGTTACTTATCCTAATTTTGACTTTTGAAAAGCACATCATCTATATATATAAAAGAAAGTCGTGTTAGTTACACCACTTATAACTCAAGAACGGCAGAACAGATTTGGGTGAAAATTGGTAGGGAGGTAGCTTAGAGCCAGGAGACGGACATAGGATACTTTTTATCCTGTTTTTTTTTAGTGATTTTGCCGTTGTTGACTCCTACACATGCGCCATTGTATTCATTGTTTTGTGGCAAAACACAAGAATCACGCCACTTTCCTGCAACCACTCAAAAATACAATGGTTGTTTAGCGGATTAATATCATTTCCGAATAATTTCTGTAATTTTGTCTCATCAAAAGACGAACTTATCAACAATGTATTTCCAAAAAATATTTATAACTACAAAAATAATGAATGGTTGAGTGAGCGAGCCATTTTAGCGGCTAAGAATAAAGATGTAGATGACCTGAACTGCATAATTCAAAATAAGATCATTTCAAATCTATTGACTGCGTTATAAATGAAGATGAAGCCACCAACTATCCAATTGATTTTTTAATCTCTTTGGACGTACCTGGCTTACCACCGCACAATTTACGCCTAAAGGTTGGCTCCGTAGTAATCATGCTTCGAAACATAAACCAACCAAAACTGTGCAACGGTACGCGTATGGTGGTTAGAAAATTGATGAACAATGTAATTTACGCTACGATAATGATAGGAAAATTCAAAGGTGAGGAAGTTCTTATTCCGAGGATCCAGATGATCCCAACCGATATGCCGTTTGAATTTAAAAGACTTCAATTTCCGATACGTCTTGCATTTGCCATGACCATCAACAAATCACAAGGCCAATCCTTAAAAGTTTGTGGTTTAAATCAAGAACATTCATGTTTTTCCCATGGTCGATTATACGTGGCATGTTCACGGGTCGGAGGACCATCTGCGTTGTTTGTTTTTGCGCCTGATAATAAAACAAAAAATGACGTGTATCACAAGGTACTTAAGTGAAAAGCAACCTATGTACTAAAATACAGAAATAATAATGAATGATTAATGTAGGTATTTAATTTTTTTGTATTTTTTTCAATAAAAAAACTGCTTATTTATTGCCATTAAGGCGGAACTAAGTACGCCTTGTCAGCTAGTGTAATATAAATATCAATGACAAAAATTGATTAATACTCGTACACTTATAATTTTGTTATTACTTATATTAATACTGTAATTATTTAACTTGACATGTAAATTTCCATAATCTACTAGGCATATAAAAATAAGTCGGGTTTTCCTTCCTGACGCTAGAACTCCAAAACGCACGAACCTATATCGACAGCTTTTCATTCGTTGGAAAGGTCTCGGGCTCCGTGAGGTTTATAGCAAAGAAAATTCTGGAAAAAGTTCTATAGAAAAGCGGGAAAACAGGGAAAATATTTTTTCACATACAGCGCCATCTCAGATACAAAGCATGTACTACAAACTGGCGAAACGGTTTTCGCGTGGTTTGCTAGTTTATCAATAAAAACATCTGTATCTGTAAGTTGTCTAAATTCCATATACTTATGTACATCCACAGATGTCCGTCAAACCAAAAACAAGCAGTCCCAGCCCAAGGATAAGCCTCGCGAGGAACAGAGAGAAGGTCCCCCGACATTCTACATGAACCCGCCCCAGTTCCGCTCCAAGAGTGGCTCGGTCAGGTCTCTGGACTCAGTCAGCAGTGACTCCTCGCAGCGGAGCAACCTGCAGCCGCAGGCCAGCAACCGACCAGGTAAGGATAGAAATGAAATTAAATGAAAATTATTTATTAGTGACAAGAAATTAAGTATGAACACATTCAGGAAAGTAATCAAACACATTTTGCACATATACAATTTCCTGTCACAAGCCAGCCTCAACTCAGCATGTGCTGACTGCGAACAGTTAGCGCTGGTCTTCCGTTGGGACAGAAGGATAGCTAGAAACCATAGATATATAAATAGTCAAAACTTTACGTAACTAAAACAAACATTCTAAAAGATAAAGTCCGTTAATGTGGTTTGAAAGCAGGACGAAAAGACCAGCAATATTTTAATTCTGCTTTCAGGCCCCAACAGAGCAATTTTCCTGGGGTTTGGTTTCGTAAGTGGTGGAATTTGGGACGAAGGCCTTTATAATGACTGTCTCTTTTGTTCTCGTGTTAAAGTATTGCCGTCATACCATGACCGGGATACGAGCGAGATGGCAAAAGGTACATAATATAACATGACAGCGATAGTCTGCTTCTGGGCTGACCCCTTAGAAAAGAAGCTTTTTTTTTCGTAAGCGTACTGACGCTCGCTTATGGAATAGAAAGACCAATGTATGGGAGTGACGTAATATTTCGGAGCGCGTCGTGATGTCAATCCCATACATTGGTCTATTCCATAAGTGAGCGAACTGTCGCTCACTAAAATACGCCTCTTGTCTAAGGATGCAGGTCTGTTTGTTCCGCTTCCATGACAAAATGATGCGCAAAATCCTAACTGTAACAAACTGGGAGCTTAGCCTTACATGCATAGCATTAGCAAGTTTTTTTTTGCAAACATGACACCTATGTTTTCTATTAGTAACTCCTTAAATGGTGTTAAAAAAATGGGTTGTTCATTAATAATTTAGTACTCTATCTTCGTATCACATTCAGCAAAAAATTTACCTAACTAAACTAGCGCTAATTAGTAAGTGTAGCTGATTTAATAATTAGCTAATAAACTTATTATTTGCAGATATTCCGCAATTCAAGACGAAAGTCCAGCCAGTGCAACCGTTTGCGGAGACTCAGCAACTCCAACCACTGCTACAAGGTAATTATATTTACTAATAGACAAGTTACATTATATAGGTACTCAATAATAATATATTGAATCAGGCGTTACTTTCCAGAAAACTCGTGTTGCTGTGAAAACGCAGTCGCAGCGGGAAAACAACATACCTACTTCTCAAGAGTATGAAAAATACTCAATGTTCTTAATGCAATGCTAAACTTTTTAAAACTGAAAATGTACTGTAGTCACGCTTGGATTTTTTACTGACTTGGCCGTCGCAATCGCAGCTTTGCAGTCTACAACCTAAGACGCTTGTCCATAAGTAGTGTAAACACCAAGTTACAGGAATGTCCTTAAAACGACAAAAATATCTAAATATATAACTGACTGACATAGTGATCTATCAACGCACAGCCCAAACCACTAGACTGATCGGGCTGAAATTTGGCATGCAGTTAGATCTTATGACGTAGGCATCCGTTAAGAAAAGATTTATGGAAATGTCACCTTTAAAAGAGTGAAATAGGGAATGCAAGTTTTACCTTAATGCGAGCCGCGAGCATCTACTAATATTCAATAAATATCTATGTACAAATTATTTTCTTCATAATTCAATGTAGACATGTCTTAAAAATAATTACTTCATGTGATTGAACATTTTTTTCACCGTTTTCTCATCCTACTAATAGCTTGATGTGTTCCTTCCAGGCACGCAAGAGCTGGTGTACATATCTCACATAGTGAGCCCACACGACTTCTACGTGCAGCGCGCGAGCCACCAACCTCTTGTGAAAGAGATGATACGACACTTCAAGAAGGGAAACACCTTCGACAAGCCCTCGCCCTACCATGTCTCTGAAGGTACTTTATAACATATTTCATTTTGACACTAACTAGAAACTTAAAAAAATGTTACCACTTTTCACATAGGCATAGATGTATGCATGTACATTGAATACCACTAAAATAAGTACATATTTTTTGAAATGGTCACTATGTATTGTATGTTTCGATCTGCATATTTCTTCTGGTATTGGTGTTTTAACACTGTTTATGTATTTTACAGATAAGATGTACTTGGCATACAATAAAGCAGACAAGATGTGGCAGCGATGCCGGGTAATAAAGGTCGATAAGTCTAATCCAGAGAAATTTCTCTTCTACGTGTTCTTCTTTGACTTCGGAAGCTCGGACATCGTAGATATCGAGAAGTGAGTTTATTTATAAATAATACCGTCTTATTTATATTTGACAATTTAGTGAAGTTTGGGAACATTTGGGTATTCTGAGATAGCAAAACCGAACAAAAAGTAGGTGATTCACAATTTCCATAATTATTTTTGTATGGATGTCACGCATTTACTACATTATATTGTGAAGCAACTATGTTTTAAGTTTCAAAGTTGGTCCCCTATTAAGTTTTTTTTAAGTTCTGTATAAAAGCTATAACGCCTGCCAAAAACGGAGAGCAACCTGACAGAAAAAGGCAAGCAACAAAATACTGTCGTTATGTTCACTTTACATATTTTTAAACACTATCTTTCCTTACCGAACTATTTGGCTCATAAAGTTATTTTTTAAATATAAATAATATTCCATTCCCCCAGCTTGCGTCACATCCCTCCCCGCGCGTCCCCTACGCCTCCGCTAGCCATCAACTGTGCGCTCGCCAACTGCGTGCCCAACTCCGGCGCATGGATGAAAGAGGACGCCTTCCTCGTACACAACATTGTTGACAAGTAAGTTTACATTATATATTCACTCTTTTTTTACACGATACAGTCAAGCAGTTCATAAAACTGGCCCTCAAATGAGGCTACCAGAACATACCGTTACATGTTTGGCGGTAGATTTAACATGATTCGTAATTTGACATTTTATAGTATCCAAAGGTTTATATGCGTGGACCGACGATCGACCGATTAACATACCGAGAACCAGATAGTACAATAGTTTGCCTTCAAACAAGGAATCGAACCTATGACGTCCGACTTGCGAAACAAACGTTTAAGCACCGCGCCACGGAAACTAACCTCAGCTATGTAGGCGCAACAGGAATGGGACATGATTGGGTTTGCCAATTTGGTTGGTATAAAAGTATAGCTCCAAAAGTAATCAGTTCTCGCGTTGTGGACTGGTATATATATGGATGAAAATACTATTTAAGAGTTCTGATGCTACCCGACTAATAAATTAATTAAGAATTCGAGCGCAGCTCATTCTTCATTATTAATGACTGACAATAGTGATTATGCTAAAAAGTTTCTCACTTTTTTTTTTCAGTAAACAAGTAGTGATCCACGTGCGGCGCGTGCACCAGCTGGGCAACGGCAAGCTGAGGTTGGAGTGTGACGTCATCACGTACGAGGACGGCACCAGTGTGGCGCACGCGCTGCTCTTCCACGAGCGAGCCAAGATGCCCGACCCGTGGCTCAAGGTAACTGAAGTTGGAGTGTGACGTCATCACGTACGAGGACGGCACCAGTGTGGCGCACGCGCTGCTCTTCCACGAGCGAGCCAAGATGCCCGACCCGTGGCTCTAGGTAACTGAAGTTGGAGTGTGACGTCATCACGTACGAGGACGGCACCAGTGTGGCGCACGCGCTGCTCTTCCACGAGCGAGCCAAGATGCCCGACCCGTGGCTCAAGGTAACTGAAGTTGGAGTGTGACGTCATCACGTACGAGGATGGCACCAGTCTGGCGCACGCGCTGCTCTTCCACGAGCGAGCCAAGAGGCCCGAGCCGTGGCTCAAGGTAACTTGTCTCTCTGTGACTCGTATTTCCTCTTGACTGAGGGTCGTGACTCCCCCGCAGAATTAATTCGTTCTCTTGGTCAGATACATCGTGGTGGGCGCCCAGGTCCTTCCACGGAAGACACATGTCCTCGGATATTGTGGTCCTCAAACATGTTGGTTTCCTCACGGTGTTTTCCTTCACCGCTAAGCGAGTGCAAATACACACATAACTTAAAAATACAAGTCCTTGGTCTAGGGCCGGATTCGAACCAGGGTGCGTCTGGATAAAAAGCAGACACTGGTACCACTGAGCCACACTCGCTTTTTAAGGTTACTTGTGTTATTTTATTTATTTATAATTGTTTTAGTATAATATTTGCACAAACAAATTGTACCGGCTGTATGTAAATTACTTTTAGGTGATTTTAAATCTACAAAAACCATTTTATACATACCTAAGTCTGGTATACAATTAAAAAAGGCAACATATTTTTTTTATTTTGTAAAGTATATATTTTTTTCTAATGATCATAACAAAACTTTTAATTTTAATTGTACCTAGTCTTGCCATAAATATTGTTACGAAGAAAAAATATTTTTTTAATTGCAAATAACATTTATTACTTTTACAGTGTTTTAGTTTAATACATAAATATAAAACAATTTAAAATATAAAAAGCTTATTCGAAGTGGTCTCCATTGGCTGCAATACAGTCCTTTAAAACGTTAAGACCAGTTATCAAAGAAGCACGCACTCTTTCCATGGGAAAATTCTTCACTGCCAATCGTATGGATTGTCTTATGGACTCCAAATTATCATGACGTTTAGAGCAAGCTGTACTCTTTAAAACTGACCATAAATCATTATCCAGCGGATTAAGATAGGGACTAGACGAGGGCCAGTTTTCAGCTCTGATGAAGTCCGAAACGTTCGCTTCCAACCAAGACTGCGTGGACCGAGCTTTATGACCCGGTGCCGAGTCTTGCTGGAAGGACCATACTTGGTTATTGAACATTGTGTTGGTAAGGGGCTTAACTACCTCCTCAAGAATGGTATTTTGATGCACTTGTGCCGATGTTTTGATACCTTTTTAACAAAAATATGGCTATGTCACTCCTTCATAGCTAACACCCCACCAAACCATCACTGAAGTCGGATAATGCCCACGTTGCACTCTGTTGACTGATTGGGACGCTACTTTAGAGCTTTGAGCATAAATACGGTCTTACGGGTATTTTGCTTGTTAAAATGTTGCTCAGTTGTAAAAAAAAATCTTCTGTAAACAAAATTTTTCTGTGACTTCCCTTTGCGTAGTACCGCTTTAGTAGTTGTTTCGATTTTACCACTCTATTCTTTCTTAAGACCAGTACGTCTCTTATCGGCAGCAAGTCCTAAGTCATCTTTTAAAATACGCGACATGGTTCTAGGTGCTATCTTCATCTCCCGAGATAAAAACTTTTGCTTACAGGCAGGATTTCTTCAGTTTTTTCCCTTACTGCTTTGACCACCTTTTTCGTACTAACACTACGTGAACGGCCAGGTCTATTTCTGTCACAAACAGAGGAGGTCTCATTGTACCTATTAATAGCCCGGTACACATATATTTGACCAATACCAAGTTTATGGAGAGTTTTCAAAATTGCTTTTGGCTCCATACCTACTTTGTGTATGCAATCACAGCGATTCGGTTCTCTTTATCACCCCACTCCAGTTTAATATCGCATAATATTGCACAATGTATTGGCGCCAAAACGAGAATAGTAGTTTATGCAACTGTCATATAATGAACTCGCTGCGCTCGTTTCATAAACTCACACTCGTGTTTTAATACCCGTGTTATATGCAGTTGCATAAACTACTTTATCTTCACTAATGCAATTAATTAAACAACAAGAGTAAAAGCTGACAATAGTTGCCGCCATTAAAATCTAACCAAAGAGAGCGCAGCTGCGAGCATCAATAAAGCGCGACCTACCTGATTCAGGCCTTGCAATCAGGTTGGTCGCGCTTTATCGATGTTATAATGCGCGCTTTATCGATGTTACGATATCGATGTGGATATTATACCATCATGTGAAATTGCTTAAATTGAGTGTTTTGTTGTCTGTGCTATAACAGTAGTAATTATAAGTCAAGTATTGGAAACATAAGTAGAATGTTACAACATTAGTGTAGATAAAACACAATAAACAATCGTATAAAAATTACAGATTCCAAATTCAAATGTAATATTTTTTTTATTTTTAATAGTAACAGTATTTATGGCCAGACTAAGTATAAGTTTCTCATTTATAAAGAGTTACTGATGATGCTTAAAAGGCATTTAATAACTGTAATTAGGTATTGTATCTTTTATTGTATCTCTTAGTTTATTATTCTTTGTCATATATTCATGTTACATAATAAATAATAACTATGACGTAATTTACCTGTACCTAGTATTATATTGGGAGATGACTCTGGCCTCGTAACAAAGTCTTACGGCTATCACGAGGTCAGAGGATTCACATGTTATTGTACAATATTAACGTCAAATAAAAGAATTTTGTATTATGTATAAACAATTTATTTGTTGTCTAAAGCCGCCGAAATATAAAAAAGAGGGGAAAAAAGAAGCGAAAGTTTGTAACAGCTTTAAAAATCTTCGAATCATTCATTCATTTGCAGCAAGATAAAATTATGTGTATCTTTTCTTTGTGTAGTCTTTTCTATTGCATATATATAAAACTAGCTGTGCTCGTGACTTCGTCCACGTGGAATAGTTATTTTGGGCATCATATTTTTTTTTGCAAACAACATCTTCAGCTTTATAAATTATAGCTGTTACCCACGACTTGAACCGTTTTCGCAGTGCACGCAACGGAAGCCCTCAAAGATGAATAAAGCCTTCCTCAATAAATGGTCTACTCAACACAAAAATATTTTTTCAATCAGATTCGGACCAGTAGTTCCCGAGATTAGCGCGTTCAAACAAACAAACTCTTCAGCTTTATAATATTAGTATAGATAAATAAACTCGTAACGCTTGATTCGATTGTTATTCCAGTATCCACAACACCAAGGCATCAGAGAGAAGGCCAAGATATTCCTGAGCTATGACAATTACGACACCAGAGCTGTGGAGGAGGTCTGCATCTCGCACGTGGTCAGTCCAGACAAGTTCTTTGTCAGGAAGGTGAGTCCAGATATGTATTTTATAGATTAATCGGTCGGATTGTCGGTCTTCAAGTCGAGAGTAAACCGGTTTCTTCTAGGCAAGCGCGCTAGATCGTAGATTATAACGTTGCTTAACATCAGGCAAGTTGTAGTCATGCGTGAGCCTATTTCATGTAAAAAAAATAGTAGCGGTGTATCTTGCAAACTACGATCTTCAAAGATAGATGGAAAGCTTTGGAACACTTTACCAGATGCTGTGTTTCCTGCGAACTACAATCCAGGGGTCTTCAAATCTAGAGTTAATAGGTATGTTCTAGGTAAGCGTGTTACACCCTAGGCTGTAGCAATGCTTAACATCGGGCAGGCTTAGTCAAACGTAAACCTATCCCACGTAAAAAGAGATTTTTTAATTGCGTTAGTACTTTTGTTTACATTGTAGGATTCCCTGTGTCGCGGTGCCGGGGTTCTTCCGTTGAACAAAATTAAATTATACATGTGTTGTTATCAGTTGATGTATATATGGAAAGAGAGAATAAATCGCTTGTTTTAGAATAAACACGGTCCACCCCAGGCAGGGTATTGCTTATCATCAGGCCAACTGTAGTCAATTAAGCTGTTTATATTCATTTATTTATTCATCCACATATGAAAACTTTCTTACCTTAATAGAGTGCTTTATGAAGGGTTAGTGTTATGCCAAAGAAAATTAGGAAACTAAAGTGCTTAAAATTTGTATGTTTTTTTTTTAGTTACACAATTGTTTGTTACAGAAACACCAGCAAGAACGCTATGAAGAGCTTAGTTTGGAACTGGAGCAGGCTTACCACTTGAACGTGACCTCCGGCACTATCTACTTGCCTGAAATAGGTAAGACCCCCTCGTATTATTTGCTTTCTTTCACATAAACATTTTAATTTGGTTTTATATGTCAATGTTGTCACAGATTAAATGTGGCAGAGAGAAACTAAATGTATACATGACTGACTATTCTTGATCATAATCGTCATCATCTATCGGGCTTCAGTTATGTGTATATGTACATATGTTAGGTGATTCATTATAAACTAGCTGACCCGGCGAACTCTGTTCCGCCTTAAAGGCAATAAATAAGCAGATTTTGGATTTAATTCAATTTTAAAAAACGGGATAAAGAGATCCTATGTTCGTCTCCTGGTTCTAAGCTACCCCAATTTTCAGCTAAATCCGTTCAGCCGTTCTTGAGTTATACCTAAATGGTAAATAATAGCACTTTCTTTTAGCAATTAGCAGCTATAGCAAGTCTGTTACCACGTGGTCCTTCCAGCGAGATCAAGGTTACTAGAGATTCCATGCCTTTATTCATCTTATCGAGATTATAAACCCCATTCATTTGGAATGGCCCAACCAGATTCTCAATTCTCTGAATTGAGTATAGAAAGTGAAAATAAGCTTTTCTATCATTATTCAAAGGCGATCTTCATAGCGAGAGTGAATCGGTTCTTATCGGGGAAGCACGCTCCATCTAAGGCCTTTGCTTGCTATCAGGCAAACTATGGCCAGCGCTTTTCCTCTACGTTTATTGTACGGACGTCAAAGCTCTGGAACACTTTACCAGAAGCTGTGTTTCCTGCGAACTACAATCCAGGGGTTTTCAAATCTAGAGTTAATAGGTATCTTCTAGGTAATCGTGTTACACCCTAGGTTGCAACAATGCTTAACATCAGGCAGGCTGTAGGCAAACGTAAACCTATCCCACGTAAAAAGTGCAAACCCGTTATAGTTAAAAAAAATGTATTATGTGTAGGCATGTCGTGCTGCGTGCACGTGCCGGAGCAGGCGCGCGGCGCCGGCGGCGCGTTCTCCCCGGCCGGCGGCTGGCAGCGCGGCGTCGTGACCGCGCTGCCGGGCCGCGGCCGCGTGCAGCTCGCGCTCGTGGACGCGGGCGTGGCGCACGTGGGGCACTGGAGCACCCTGCGCTACCTGCACCCCAAGTTCACCAAGATTAGCTCTCTGGTGAGTAAACATACATCCCACCAAAACATTCTGTTAAAAACTAGCCAAGTCTCGATGGAGCTGCTTGTTTATCTCTAAAAAGTAATTAAATCTAGACAGGTAGGTCGTGTCAAGTCTAAGGTTCGTTACTGCAATTTATTTATTATTATAATTAATGTTATATGACTGGGTGTTGAACATTCTTTATAAGTTAGTGGGTACAAGTCGACGGCCAAGTCACACGAGACAAGCTCTAAAAAAAATAATAGGGTTCTCAGATAGGGGCCTGAAATTGCGGCGAAATGGTTCCAGTAAAGGATGGTACGGCAGTGTTTGCTTCACGCTCGACTCGTCGGGGGCACTACCGTGCCCCCAGATTAGAAAAACTGTTCATAATATTTACCTGGAATATGCTTAGTGGAGATGGGTTGGCAATTTGCGCGAATATACTATTCACCAATGAACACGATGACTGCTTGTGTGGAGACCATGGGCATACAGGAGACACTTGTAAAAAGCGTGTGGGTCACAACTGGATGGCAAGAGCAGACGATCATGAGTCGTCATAGGCATTTCTGATCATACAAGCAGAAATGTACAACTAGTATCTAAGAAAGAATCGCTTGGTCAAATATACCTACATAAGATAATACACATATGTAGATGAAACTCGGGTGAACTGGTCATTTCCATAATACTTTTATCCCACCAAAAACATTCTGTAAAAAATTTGCCAAGTCTCGATAGAGCTGCTTGTTTATCTCTAAAAAGTAATGAAATGGATTCTGATGAACAATATGTCTCTGTTTTGTAATTATTTAATTAAAATAAACATGCAGCACTTATTATTCCTCAGATTTTCATGTCCAAAATTTGTATGATTACTTTGCAACTTCACCATTAACTTAATTTTAATGCAATACCAGACCCCTGGTAGGTAATTAAGAAAGTTTTAAAATGTTTTGTGATTTGAAATGTTGTTTTTATAACATCACATTAATATGACGATTTTGTAATTTTATGAATTCAGTGCCTGATTATATTTTTTTGACATTTAAATCTCTAGAATTAGTTAAGCCAAGTTTAAGGTTCCTTACTGCGATTTATTTATTATTATAGTTAATTTTACGTGACTTTGCCGTTGAACATTCTTTACACGTTTAGTGGATAGAAGTTTATTTACTAATTTATTTGCAGATTTATTCAGAAAATTGAATGCAGTAGAAAGTTGGCTGAGGATGATGATGATTTTGTAAAATCCGATACATACCACCAGTTCTCATCATATTTAGGTCAAGCACCAACCCGCTATCTCTTATAGTTTCCGAGATCCCTTATGGTACTCCAAGGTCTGATGGCCAAAGTGATGGTGATACTCGGCCTTCGGCCTCGCATCCCGCTCATTTTGACGTCGCATGCACTGCGTTGTCATATTTCTTATAAAAACGCTAATTTGGCTGTACTCTTACGTTTTCTCATCAGGGTCACCAGGTAGTCCAGATCTTACATAAATCTTGTTTTGATAATTTTTCCTTTATGTGGGCGCTAAAATCTACCTCTGTACCAAATTTCAGCTCTCTAGGTGTATGGGAAGTACTAGTTCTATTTTGATGATCAGTGAGTGTCTCAGTGTCGAAAATGCGAAACTTTGCATTAGCATAACTTCGGAACTAATTGATCTACCAACTTGAAATTCTGGATTTCAAGTGTGTTATTACGAATTTCTAGATGACGAAAATTTTAGCGTTTTAATCCTATCCAGAGGTTCTCAAATAGGGGGCTGAAAATGCGGCGAAATGGTTCCAGTAAAGGATGGTACGGCAGTTTGCTTCGCGCTCGACTTGGCGGGGGCACTGCCGTGCCCCCAGATGAGATACTATTTTTGTAATTTAGTATAGTATAGGTATATACAATGGGAGTCAACGTATCAGCATTGCCATCTAGCGTGGTAATGCAGCCAGTATGCTGGGCACGTTGCCCTCTGGTAGTGGGCTGGAGTACTTAGATTATCTTTAAACATTTCTAAAGATTTTCTAAGTAACCCTTTTTTATGTTGTAGTTAGAAGTGGTATATTTAGTTTTTCTTATGATCTTCTGATATCTTCTGATTTTATGTTTTATTATTGTAAATAAAGATTCAGATGTGTATATGTGTAAAAAAAATGGGACTGACATATAATTATAATAGTCCTTAAAAAAAGAATAAAAAAATGCTGATAGTTCAGTCTTGAGGCATAGGGCAGAGACATAGGCTATTCTGAAACAGCGCTAGCGAAGTCGCGACCTTCCACTGGTTTACATTACATATGTAAGTGATTTCTGAGTATGTATGACGTATTATGTTTTTTATCATATCGCAGGCCACAGAGTGCCACCTGGCGGGAGTGACTCCCCTGAACAGGCGGTGGAGCGCCGGAGCGCTGGCCCTCATGCACCGGTACAGCCAGTCCTACCTGCACATGCAGGTGGAGGAGAGGCGCTGCAAGGGGTCGCTCGCGGTGTCTCTCACAGACTACACGGACCCTGACAACCCTGTGTGTATTAACCAGGAGATGGTCAAACAGAGATTTGCCATCACTTTTGGGTGAGTTTACATGTTTTTTTTACAGGCGTTTGCTATGTCACCCATACAATCTCTCCCTCTCTTGAGTCGTATTTCCTCATGCCTGAGGGTCGAGACTCCCCCGCAGAATTTATTCGTTAGGGGAGTTTTCTTGTGCAGAAACATCGTGGTGCCCACCCAGGTCCTTCCACTGAAGACACATGTCCTCGGATTTTGTGATCCTTAAACATGTCGGTTTCCACACGATGTTTTACTTCACCGCTAAGCAAGTGCAAACGTAACTTGAAAATACAAGTCATTGGTGTAGAGTTCGGATTCGAACCAGGGAGCGTCTGGATGAAAAGCAGACACTGGAACCGCTGAGCCACACTCGCTTCCCTTCCCATACAATAAAACACCCTTATCCTACCTCAAATTGAAAATTATTTTACATTTTTTTACAGCATATACACCTTCAACAAAGGCGAAGATCTATCCGAGCCAGGCACGTCGTTTCCGCCTCCGCTGAAGGCCCGGCCTCGCCAAATCAAAGAAAAACCGAAACCAGAAAAGCTTATTATGAAAAGAAACACAACTGAACCACAAGAAATAAAGTCCAAGGACCTGGGGGCCAAAGACAAGGGCCCTCTGAAAGTAGAGGCCATAGTTCTGCAGTACCACTCTCCGTCGCTCATCTATGTGGCCATAACGCAACAACAGAAAACTTTCTACGAACTGTTTGAAGAGATGCAGGATTACTACTCCAAGAATGAGCCGATTCTTAAGGAGAAATGGGAAGTCGGTGATAGGTGAGCTAATTTTTAGAGATTTTTATCTATGTTACTTTTTTAGTTATTCAAAGAGAAGATTTGAATAATGTTGTTTCCTATAAATATAAATTCTTAGATGCCATATCTTTTTACCATCATTCTTCTAGATATGATCATAGTAGAACATTATTAAAAAAAATGTCATTTACTCTTTCTCTCATATACATATATCTGTAACACTGAAACGCTTCAATACAAAATCGTCAGGTTTATGTGTGTGTGTGTGCATGTTTGTTACTTTTTCACACTCAAACAGCTGAACTGATTTAGATAAAATTTGGTATGGTAGATTAACGCAGGAACACCGTGGGTTGCGGCTGGTCTATAATATATCTGAATCAATATAGTCGGGCAGAGATGACTGTAGTGTTTACTTACAGACAACCTTATCTATATTTTTATTCGTCAGATGCTGCACAATCTGCATGCAGTCCCAAACATGGCGTCGCGCCGTCATCGAAGAAATAGACGGAGACAACGCGAAAGTTTTCTACTCGGACTTTGCGTGCGTGGAAACCATCCCTACAGCGAACTTGGCTGAACTCGCCCCGGACTTCGCGTCCATCGGAGACGCAGCCATCAAGTGCCATCTGGTGGGAGTAGAGCCTGCAGTCGGGGAGGAATGGCCCTCTCTAACCAAGGAATACCTCGGCGACCTCTTAGAAGCGTACAAAAGAATCTACATTACTCGCATCGGAAGCTTCAAAGACAAAAGCATGCCCGTAGAGATATGGGTGTATCACACCATACGAGGGGGCGCCCTGGAACCGAACAGGTCGGAATGGCGCTGTCTTAGCAAGAAGATCATTGAACAGGGACTCGGAGTACCGGATAAGTCAGAGGAGGTATTGCAGTTTTTTTGTATATTCTTTTAAGAGTAGTTAGTTGATTGGTAGAGGTTTATTCTCAGAACTCTAGTTCTAAGAACGCCAAGCCATGCCAAATAATTTCTGTAGTATATTTATCATCTTACAACAATAAAATCTTATTACAATAAAAAAAATACAATGTGTCTATGTTATTATAGTGGGCTTGCTTTTTTACCACAATTTGTATGTTTGTGAACTATGAGCTTAGTTATGAAGCATGCTTATTTCATCAAAACTTCAACTCTCGCTATAAAAGTAAAAAAAATAGATTCTTATTTTTTCTCAACTGTTTCCACAGTACCTAGCTGCCACCAGCGTAGCAAAACCCGAAGCCGAAGAAGACGTGCTGTCTTTCTTCAAGTTGACTGGCAACATCAAAGATTGGGTCCAAGTCGAGCCAATCCCCACCAAGCCCCTGCCAAGGTTGTACAGTCCACACTCGGACACATTGGCCAACAGTGACGAACATACTGAGGATATGGACTCCTCCAATGTGTTGCTGATCTCTGATTGGTTGCCGGAGGAACCGTTGGCGGCGAAAGAGTTCACAGCGATGCCTACGTGAGTTGGTTTTATAAACTAAAGGAGGTTTTATGATTGTGAACTGTTATTCTGTAAAGTTATTTTTCGAAGATAAAATTACTATTACATCTCTCATGTTCGGAAAGTAGGTCCTTATTACCCCCAAATGGGGCTTGTAAGTAACCAATTAGCGCTCTAGGGTAATAATGTAGCTAGAAAAGCCCTAGGGCGGTAAGTAATTTAAAAAAACTTCACTCTTTCAAAAAGTTCAATTAGTAGACAAAGGAGGTCGCTTCGCTATTCAAACTCAAACTTCTTCGTATGAGTATAATAGTCATCAATTTTAAATATCGAACGGCGATGCTCAATTTCGTTCCTGACAAAAAAAGATGAAAAAAGGCGGGAATAGAAAACTTTCATTTTAAATGTTGTTTGTTTTTGTTTTTTTTTTATAAATACGTGTAATTAGGAAAAAAACATGAGTTCTGCAAGTGATGACGATATATTTGCACTCCTGATTCAATGAAAATGGAAGCTGAAGCAGCATTTAACAATATTTTGCTTGAAAGATCTAAAGAGAGATATTTGAAAATTTACGACGAGTTCATGAATTGGCGAAGAGAAAAACGAGTAAGTTCTGATTATGTCCGTGACCAGCAAATATCACAATCTCAAACTTTTAGCATACCCATAAAACACCTGTCCCTAAAATTTTAAAATTGTTCTCATTTCACTATAAATTTTAACCATTAAAATGTTTTATTCTTGTAATACGGGTTTTTTCTTACCTCACAATCGAGATGTAAAGCAAAGTAGTTAGCTCGGGTGTAAGCATCAATTGCACCCTCGAACTATAGGCGCCCTCGCTGCGCTCGTGCGCCTAACTACCTCGGGCTGCAATTGATGCCTTACAGCCCTCGGCTACTAATCTGCTAATTTATGACATTCATTATTATTACATATTAAAATTGACATTAAAGCATTTTTGTTCTAAACGTTATTTTTGCATGGTAATGGTTAAGATGTATGATTTTAAATTTTTAGCACTTAACATCTGTATCTTGCAATTAAATATTTATTTATCTTTGTTTTGTATATCAAGAAAGTATCTGATGCTATTGCGATTAATAATAATAATATATTTCTTTATTGCACACCAACACAAGTGTATATTACAAAGTAAAAAAATAAACAAATAAACACGTACAAATAGATGGATGTTGTATGTATTTAGTACGAATCGTTTTTAGTGCATGGCGAAAACCTTTATACATTACGTTTGTTTATTTGACATGTACATGTATACTGGTTCCAGATACATAGACGACGACGGCGTCATCTACCTGCACGACGTGTGTCAGAACGACACGCTGGACGTCATCCGCAGGGCTCTCGACATGTACTTCGAGAAGCCCGACCCCAAGGCCGAGTACTACAAGTGGGCGGTGGGCGAGCCCTGCGTCGCCAAGTTCTATCTCGACAACCGCTTCTACAGAGGCCGCGTGCTGCAGGTGAACGAGGAGGCCTCCTCCTGCCTCATATACTACATCGACTACGGCAACGAGGAAACCTGCTCCTTCGTCAACATGCGGAAGAGCGTGGCGCTGCACGAGGTGCCCGCGCAGGCGCACAGGTGCGTACTGCACCGTGTGCGCCCCGTGCGCGACCAGTGGGAGCGACGCACGCTCGACTACATACACAAGTCGATCGTGGAGAAAACCTGCCACGTGAAGGTGATGGGAGACTCCGTGGACGGCCTCACACCCATCACGCTCAGCATCGACAAAATATGCATCAATGACCATTTGGTCGAGTTCGATATGGCGCTCTACACCGACGGATCCAAAGTGGTCATCAAAAAATTTGTTCCGGCTCAAAGGGAACGGTCAAGGAACGTTGCTGTCGCGACCGCAGACCCTGACCCGGATCACATTATTGAAGACGACAGTTCGGTGTCCGACGTCGGCTCGGTTAGAGCTAGGGACTGGAATGAAATGCTCCGAGAGGAAGACGAGCCGAGCGATAACAACTACATCACATACTCAAAAGAGTTGGAGGAAGAGTTCCTGTGTACCATGACAGTCATCGAAGACAAAGATAACTTGGAACTCAGTATCGTCCACGATGACGCAACCGCCGCCCTCTACGACGAACTAATGAAGGAGTTACAGACGGAAGGAGAGAGCAGGCCTCAGGTGACACATGATGGCGTCTTACCAAACAAGGCTTGCATAGCTCTCTACCCGCATGACATGCAGTGGTACCGAGCTGCTATCATGGAATACAGCAAGTCCAAAGGGAAGGTCAAAGTGAGGTATGTAGATTATGGCAACTCAGAAGTGGTTGATTTGACCGACGTCAGGGAAATCGACCTGGAGTGGGCTAAACTCCCTCCGGGCTCAGTCACTGTGCGCCTGCATGCTGTCAAAGTTAATAGCGAAGTGGATGTCAATACAATCGCAGAATTATATAAAGAGACATTCCTCGATGAAAGCACACAGCCGTACAAAGTCAAAGTAATCAAAACAGACAAATATCCTTATGTAGAAATAAGGGACAAAACAGACGAATTAGTTTATAAAAATCTCTTAGAAAATGGTATTTACCAAGTATCTGAGGAGTGATGATTTGTTTCAAGAATCAAGCCAAAACGAGATTTGGCACGTTTAATAATTGTTTATGTTATTTTACCGCCTTTAAGTAGAATATAGTTTTTCACATGAAATAGATACATGACCCACTGATCCAGAAATTATAGTGTTATACTCCATGTATCATTTCATACAAACTCTTGTAAAAGTAATACACTAAAACTAAGAATTACTCATTAATAGTTTAATGTATTACTTTATAAGCTATATCCATAGAGCTCACTGATGAAAAACCAATCAATTAGGTTTTGTAGTTTATAAAAAAAAATGTTTTGACATAAACATTTTTTCACTGAAAATTATGTACTGAGTTGGTTTTCTAGAGGCGAGTTACCTGAGAGCCAAACAAAACTGATTATATATATTATGTGCCTCATCAATAAACATTGTTAATGTGATAATTATTTTGTGTTACTTATGAATATTGACTTATAAGAATCTACTCTCAAATTATTCAGATCAAAGTAAAATTACATAGTACCTAGTTTAGTTATATTAAAAGTTAGGTTTAAAGTTCCAAATATGTTGTTTCTTTTCTATGTACTGAAAATGTCACTAAATGGTTGATCCAAATTATTTAGTATGTAACAATTTGCTAAGCGAATCTGTTTGGAATACAGTAAGTGTGCCTTCTTACATTATTGTTCATTTCGTTTTTTTTGTAAGCAAATTGATGTTTTTGTATGCCAATAAACACTCTTTCGTTGTATGGATTAAAATGTTATTTTATTTCAATGATGTTTACCCTGTAGACAACTTGTTAATTGAGACCGAAAAACTTATTATATGTATGAAGGACGATATTTTTCTTTTTTGTTCTTACCACAATAAAACATACCTCATTGTAACTGACTAAAAAAAGAAGATAATCTTCGATCTGTGTGTACCTATGTGTATGTATGTGATTGTGACTGACCAGCCAAGCCTGATAAATAGGTATTGTAACTTGTATGTAACATTATTATGCAAGTTTAATTTTATTTATATGAGATCAAAATATCTATACAAACCTTACACATGCTAGTACCCTTGTACCTATTAGGACTGTAAATGCAAAATGAGCATGGGTGCATCACTCGAAGAGTTTTTGTGGAAAGATATATATAAGCATTTTATAACAACATAATATATTCTTTAGTGTTTATTATTAGGTACTTACTTTTCTAATTTACTTAATAGTATCTTATTTTCTAACTCCAAATTTCTGAGGCGAACCAAATGTTCTTCTCTTTCCCATTCATGTGCTTCAGTCATCTGTTGTATTTTTGATGACTAAATCTAATTCTAATCTGAAATTAAAAGAAATAATATTAAGTAATAAGTTAACATAAAAGGAACTTTGCATATCTTTAACAGTTTATTAGATAAATAACGCCTGAAAGAACACCACATTATATTATATCTCTCTTTGAGTCGTATTTCCTCATGACTGAGGGTCGTGACTCCCCCGCAGAATTAATTCGTTAGGGGAGTTTTCTTGGGCAGATACATCGTGGTGGGCGCCCAGGTCCTTCCACGGAAGACGCATGTCCTCGGATATTGTGGTCCTCAAACATGTCGGTTTCCTCACGATGTTTTCCTTCACCGCTAAGCGAGTGCAAATCTACACATAACTTGAAAAATACAAGTCATTGGTGTAGGGCGGATTCGAACCAGGGTACGTCTGGATGAAAAGCAGACACTGGAACCGCTGAGCCACACTCGCTTATTATTATATTATATAGGCTCACATAATATTTTCTTTAAAATAAATAACACGAAATAGGTGTGTATTTTACCTTTTCTACAAGTTTCCAGTTAGCAGATCGTTTCCTTTTCTGTGTAGGCGGAATCGGTTCACTTCCAGTACGCTCCATTTTTACACATTTGTCAAATATGTAGATATATTAACAAAATATTTGATAAAACTATAAATTATTTCGAGATTTAGTTTGGTTGGTTATGATTTATACGCGCCAAAGAGAATATAAAAGACAAGCTTTGACGACAAGTTACAAAGAACCGCATAAACGCGCAACCACAGAGAAATTAACCACGCAACTTCTTGAATGAATGATCATATACTCCCTCTACGATGATCATGTTATTGCTTGCCGGTGGATGCGTTCAAAATCTATGAGTATAAATAATCAAAACATTTTATTTCAAAAAAATGACAACCATTATTCTTTAGAAGGGTAATAGTATTCTTTGTTCTTTAGTTTTTGTACATTAAATTAATAAATAAGGGATACTTTTAAGAAGAAAATCCTTTAAATATATATAATTTAATTATAAACAACAAATTAAATTAAACTATTAAAACGAAGTTACAAATAGTAGTTTTTGAACGAGATTTGCCGTCCACAGCGTGAGTCTCGGAGGAAAATATTCGTGAGTAGTTACACGAGCTTGTTTTCGCGTTTATTTGTATTTTTTTTATAGCGACGTTGTAACTCTTATACCTACAGATTTTATACGCTATGTAACTATTCATGCGTTGAACGTGTAAGTAAAATGTTTTTATTAGTAGGTAAGATTGTTAAAATATAAATCTAAATCTCTTTTAAAACTTGTTAGGCAGTTGCTTAGGACATATCGCAACCAGGCGGAGTGGTGCCCCGGTGCCGTGTGCAATCTTCATCGGCAACACCAACGCAGTACAACCGGTTTCTGCAACATAATAAAATAAATAAATATTGCATAAAACCGTTTTATTACAAATGTTAGTTTAAATATTATACTAGAACATTGAAAATAAAAAGTAGGTTCTTGTTGTTCAAACATCACATACAAACTTTCATACAAACAATCAAAATATTCACTTTAAATTGTAACGTTGATTGGTAACATTTTGACAGTTTAATTATAATGACAGTAGTCACGCAAATTTTGAACAACAAAAACGGACTTCATCGTCATCATCAGCCTAATGGAAACCGCTGGAGGGCATAGGCCTCCACCCTCTTACGCCAATACTCCCTGTCTTGCGCTGTTCTTGCCCAGATGTTTCCTTCTAACTTTCTAATATCATCCAGCCACCGTTGCACAGTTCTTCCTACACTTCGCTTACCTAGCCGTGGGTACCATTCAGTTATTGCTTTGCTCCATCTGCCGTCAGTACGTCTCGCCAAGTGTCCAGCCCATCGCCACTTGAGTTTCGTAATACGAGACCCGACGTCTTCCACCTTCGTACGTTTTCGGATCTCAGTATTATGAACCCTGTCGCGTAACGTAATGCCTAACATGGACCGTTCCATTGCTCTTTGTGCGACTCTCATCTTTTCGATGATTTCCTTGGTGAGCGTCCATGTTTCGGCAGCATACGTCATTGTGGGCAGAACACATTGGTTGTAGAGTCGTGTCTTCAAGCATTGAGGCATTTTACGGTCTTTAAAAATATCGCTTAGGTTGCTAAATGCCGCCCATCCGAGTTGGATTCGTCTTTTGATCTCCTTGTTTCTATGCTCTCTGCCAGTCTGGACTAATACTTAAACCACGTTTCGTAGTAAGGCCAAAAGAGTTATTAATACCTACTGCAAATACACCCGGTATATTTCAAACAGCGCCATCTACTACTTTTTATTCCGAAATTCCGCGAGCAAAGCCGCGTTCGTCCACTAGTTAGGTATTTCTAGAAAAAATATATGAACGAAAGTCATTCATATCTTTGTCATGAGTTCATTATTAACTACTTACAAGATATCGTTAGTGGTAAGCTCATAGATATCTAAATAGATAGTTATCATCATCATCATCCGTAGCACTGGTCAATTTAAATGGAAGGTCATTAATAATTTACCGGTCTACTACTATAAACTATAACTATAATTTGTCGGTCTTCAAGTCGAGAGTAAACCGGTTTCTTCTAGGCAAGCGCGCTACATCGTAGACTATAACGTTGCTTAACATCAGGCAAGTTGTAGTCAAGCGTAAGCCTATTTCATGTTAAAAAAAAAAAAAAAAAACCTGGTACATGCTGACTCAATTTCACATTCTCCATATTGTAGAGGCCGGCTTTTGTAACTATTTTGTGCACTGGATAATCTGTGGATGATCCTGGGTCTACGGAGGCTGTATCCACGCCGATGCCCACTATGTTCTTGTATGACGTTACCCATTCCGCCACCTCTGCGCTTAGGCCTGTAACAGACAATAATATGCACACACATATTTTGATTAGGTACTTACCTAATGAAACTTATTTGGAAATAAGGCAAAATTTCCAAAAAAAAACAATTTTCAAAAATACTAATAGTTATAGGTACAGGGTTATATTATTTAGTAAACATTATCTTTTGGTTGGCATATGTAGGTACATCAAAAGCAATAGCATTTGCTCTATACGATTTTTAGAAATAGTACCTACACGGAAAAAACAGCTATTTCATACAAAAAGTAGTAATCTTCCGAGAAAATGTATGTTTTCAAAAATGTGTTTCTCAGAAAACGATTTTCAATGACGGAGAAGACAAGAGAATTTTCAATAGTCGTGGAACTAAAGTTATTGCTTTTGACTTCGTAAAATCACCTCAATGATATATGATATGCGTTAGTTAAATCCTAGCAGTTAGGTACCAATAGGTAACTAAAGTTACCTATTGGTACCTATGTAAGTTAAGAATTAGATTGCATATTCTTACCCGGAAAATTAAGCGTATTCTTCACGGGGTCCTTTCCCAAATATTGTTCTACGTCATTGTAATACTGGCTCCATCCAAACTTGAACACCATCACGCAAGGTTTCCCCATGTTTTCATTGATGAGGTGGTCCATATGACGCTTGAATAACACGAAGCTTGGGTTTCCATTCACAATCGAACTTACGTCTACGATGATCACTGAAATCAAAATAATAAATAAATTGCATCATCCGCAGAAGGAGCAAAACGCTAAATATACTTAATTATATCTAATTTATTTTTTTGTGAAGAATTAAGTAGGTACCTACGTAATTAATTGAATCGCATCATCAATCACATTATACGTGATTGATGATGCAATTACTGTATTATTGATAATGAATGCAATCTATACCTATACCTACCTACCTAGGCACCAAAAATATTCATTCTACATGTATGTACATGAATGTATTGACTACAAACAGTTCCTAAAAAAAAAAAAAAAAAAAACTTGCCTTCTTTTTAACTATTATATTAATTATTATATTATTATTTATTTATTTATTTATTTGTTGTCGAAATCTTTGGTCTTCATAAAATAACTTTTTTTACTTTTCTATTATGTCATCAATTATACACATATTAACAATGTAATAATTCAATTTTATAATTTGTAGACTGTGCTAAATTAAATAAATTAAAATAAATTAATTTTTAATTATCAATTTTATGTAACATGTACACAAACAATGTTTCTACTGGGAAGGACTAGGTACCAAGATACAGGCTAACGCCTAGTTTGGTATCTAGAGCCGCCATTTCATGTATGTACATTTATCTACATCAATAAATAATTTTGAATTTTGAATTTTTTTGAATTCTTGCCTATACCTAACTAAGAAAACCAGAGGCTTTGATCTTATCAAGACAGATAGATTGGAAGATAATGATTACACATAAACTTTGTACACAGTACATATATGTACCTATACTAACTTACATGCGACTATAAGTTTATCAAGTTCAATATCCCCAACTTGTTTCCCTGCCATGTAGAAATGGTACGGAGCATCCAAGTGGGTGCCGCCATGCTCCGCTGAAGCGAACTCGTTAGCTGAGTACCTAAAATTAAATAATCTGGATAAAATAAGTTCGTATGAGAGTGGCCAACTCTGGTGTCAGAGTAATTTAGGTATGAAGAACAAAGCTTTTAATTAAATTAGTGAGCAATGAGATGAGATGTATTTGACCCGTTATGATAAAATGATTCGTACGTACTTACTCGTAACATAGGTACAGACTAGGTACAGTGAAAATTGAACATTTACAAATGTGTTAATACCCAAAGCTTAAAAACTATCAATACTATTATACTTATTAGACTGTTAATTATTATACTAGTAAAATATAATCTAATTCAAAAGTCTCTAAAAGCATTATAAATATGAAAATGCTTCTTTGAATAAGTTACAATGGCCACATACTATGTACCTACTACCTATCCAAGGAGGACTTTATCTTGAAGAATGACTACATATTATAGCGAAATACATGAGTATTATAAAGTGAAAACAATGTGAAAACTCAAAGGTGACTGACTGACTGACATACTCGTAGTGAAGTGATCTATCAACGCCGGTCAACGCACAGCCCAAACCGCTGGATGGATCGGGCTGAAATTTGCATGCATGTAGATGTCATGACGTAGGCAATTAGGCATCCGCTATGAAAGGATTTTTTGAAATGCCAGTTTTGAAGGATCAAAATAGAGGATTCAAGTTTTTGTTCTTAATGCGAGGGAAGCCGCGAACATCCACTAGTTACTATTTGTGTTTGTTCATGTAAAATACTTCTCAGAAAACTGCGTGTAGGTAGGTAACTATTGTTAGAAATGTAATTTGTTGATTCCTAGTATGTAAATATTATTAATGGAGCCCATTGTTTAAAATATTTAGTCATTCCGCTATGATTAATATACACGCTTATACTCGTAAAATAAAGTCTACTAAAATAAAAATATTATTTCATAATATACCTAAGTACCATCATCGTATTTAACCGACTCCGTCAAATGAAGAGGCTCTCGAATCGTCTGAATGTTTTTTGTTAGAGTCGATATGTAGATCCATAAATAAATAATTACAATAAATAAATATTCCGGGCCATTGCACACAGCGCCCCACACTAAGCGAACACTTGAGTCGTGGGTACTAGATAACGAGTATAATACTTATATACGTTTCTTTTGTAAATACATACTTAGGTATAATACATTTATACCTCTAGATTAGAAGGCTAAACTTGGCTTTCCGAGTTATTGCTGTGGTTATTGTAACTACTTGGTAGGTACATACATACGAGTATATGCAGTAGACTGCAGATAGTAGATAATTCATAGGTCATAACACTGCTCTTATCTTCTCTTGAACAAAGTTCTTAGAGGTAGATGTACCTACCTATTAATAAGTTAATAGGTCCTATCTATATTGTCATTGGTAATGCGTTTGCATAATTGCATGTTGCAATATGTACCTAGTAAATGCACTCAGATTTATCATAAACTAAACATATGTAGGTATATCTAAACATATTTCGGCTCCCATTAAATTAAAATAAATATTAAATACTAAACAATATTTATATACACGAACTAGAAAAGAGTACCTACATAAATATACATTTAATCTAAATTTAAAACATCCACATGTGGTATGGAGCCAAGAACGCTGGCTGCATTCCCACGCTGAATTGCTATTAAAAGCCTTTGCGCAAGGAGCCAACCGGCGTTCTTGTTTCCAGTGATGTCATTTAATCTTTTATTGAACTTTTTTATTAAACATTGATTAAATTGTTTATGATGAAATTTAATAACCTGTGAAATATGTATTTAAGTTAATTAATACTTAGCTTAGTATTGTTTAACAAATTAATATTGTAAAGTAAGTAAGTATTGGGTAAGTAAAGAATAATACCAACAGAATGGACAAACTTTGATTTGGTTAATTCGCTCAAACAATAATTTAAAAACCTTGAAACAAAATTCAAAAACATGATTATAACTTACCACGAATGGTCGTCGCGTGAAACAAAATTCAAAAACATGATTATAACTTACCACGAATGGTCGTCGCGTGAAACAAAATTCAAAAACATGATTATAACTTACCACGAATGGTCGTCGCGGTCTTTGCCAATAAATTCTTCTATCTTTTTAGTAAATTCGAATCTTCTATTTCCCGGCCAGTAAACTGTGTAATTATCATACGGGTATGACAAATCTATGAATTCATAATCACCATTGAATAGAATTGTATTCAAGCTTGCGATGTTTGCAAATGCCGGTAATATAAATCCAAGGATAACGAGAAACGCGTGAGTTGTGAATGCCATGTTGATTGCGACTAACTGGTAACTGGCTAGCCTACCAGACGTAAGTATTAGGTATATCTTTTAAAATGAAATTCTATTAGAAGAGCATCTCAAACGTCTGCTATAATCCATAAAAAGCATTCAGCCTTTGTGATGCGCATGCGACGTGGGTGTAGTTACCTACCTATTAAGTAATGATAATAATTAATCCATTAAAAAGTATGTATCTTTATAAACATAAATACAAATTAATGACACTTCTAATCTAAATTTTATTTAATTAAACAGTAATTACCAAACGGTAGGTGAATACTGTAAAGTTTGAGCATTTGCAGAAGATAGGTAGTACCTATCGGTTTCAGTAGCAGTCATTTATCAAACAAACCTATTAACTTCGAATGATGTAGATGAAATTTTATGATTATTTCTTTAGGTATCGAAAATTATAGATACCTAATATGACTTGGTTTTTCAGAAATACCTACGAGAGAGAACTCGCCCCGCTGGCAGACCACCAGCCAGATGGATCAATGATATCCGATTAAAGGCACAAGATAAACACCTGTGACACCTAGGGAAGGATTACCCAGGCTGCTGCTATGGGTTGATAAAAAGACAAGGGCTGAAGATAATGATGATAAAATATAATTTGGTATTGCGTAGCTCGCTCGTAATATAAAAAAAACATTAGTTAAGTGACATTAACATATGTAAATATTGTAAATTCTAACTCAATCAATTTAAGTATGTCAGCGTATATAGTCATAGTCAGCCTCAGCGTTGTTTGCGGACCAGTTATTCCTCGGAGGAAATATCACAATGGAGGGAGCCATAGAGATTTTGAGCGTGGCCACTTTGTGTGCAGTTACAGATTTGCATTAGTGTGTGTGACTAGTGATGTGACATTCCCATCAAGTCTATCGATGGAATATTGGTGAAGTGAATAAAAATGCATGTATTTTATATGAATTGTTTATTAATTATTTTCATAAGATAGGTAATCTGGCAACAGCTTTGATCCACTCACTTCTCATTTCTGGACATTTTGGAAATCTAAAAATTAGTTGTACGTTAAAAGAAAAAGGAAACGATATGTACATAATTCAGTGTAAAAAAATACATTTAGTTATGACATTACATTACATGTACTTAGGCACAATTTTATCAAGATTGGAACATATATCTTTTATCGATATATCGATAAAACTAAAATCTATGGTAAGGACATCACTAGAATGGATGCTTAAATTATCTTTTAAAACTTTTGCTGTTTTAAAACAGTTTTAGACATTATCTTGACCCAAATCACATGGATGAATATATAAACTAGATTGTTAATATAATGGTAGGTACAATAGCATTTTGGCTAAAAACATCATCAATTTAGCATTTACAATGACTTAAACATTGTCACCAACTTACGAATGAAATGACAAATCCGGGTCTTTTACACCTCCTTTTGTAGTTCTTGATGAACATGACACTGCTGAGCACGACATAGTTTTACATTTAACTTTAAACAAATCTGTAACACCGCAAAATCACTTGATATTCTTCAAAATTCTAAAGCACAAACGCAATGTTTTGGTCTACTAGTCGGTCATAAAAAGACACGGTGCGGCGTTGCCAGCATGTAAATTTGCTACCTCTTTTACTCGTAGCTTCATTCTGAAGGAAAGACAAAGACACACTTAAGTGCTTTACACACAGACGTAAGAGCGGCAACGTCTCTATGGCTCCCTCCATTGTGATATTTCCTCCGAGAGTTATTCATACACAGTATCGTACATTCGCGAATGAACATGTTCATAATAACGTTCATTCTATACAGATAACAAATATACGGTTTAGTTCATTCATTCATAGAAACAATGAAAATATTTATTATCTGTAGGTACTAATATTTCCGTAGAAGTCGAAAACTCGAATACTTGTCTTTAATTTGATTGAACGCTAATATTTTCTGTATTCTAGCAATAGATAGATAGATAGATTAACTCTTTATTGTTGACACATATTAAAAAAAACAGTACATAGAACAAATTGCACCTTAACTAGTGCCACAAGCGGCGGCCTTATCGCTGAAAGCGATCTCTTCCAGGCAACCTTCCAATATCCCTTTTCTTTGAAAAAATATAAAATTTTCTGTGTGTGAGTAGAAATTCTGTCAATGTGTTTAGGTATTTATCAATGTAGTAAACTGCGTGAAGCCATGGAATAAGTAAAGTTCGTTTCTTTTGGCTATTCTCACACAGTACCAATCTGGCAAGAGCTATCGTACCTACTTACTTACTTAAAGACAGGGGTCTAGATCTACTGGGAGCTTGTTTGCTTGTAGGAGTGTTTAAAATTTTCTTAATTTTTTTGTACGGATAGAACATCGTGTACAGGGGAGACCGGGTAGACTTCGGACAGTTTTTACTTAAATTGATCTAATTTAATTATCATTAGGTTTTATCAAATTAACTTAATATCTTGTAAAATAACGATGAATAAGTAATGTATATTTGAACATAATTACTTTCTTCATATGTATATTGATTTTCAGGGTTTAAAAACGATTTTAAAAAAACATGTCGAGTGTCCAATGTCTCCCGGTACCTGGGGTGACATAGGACATATATAGGGGAGATTCTGGACATACAAATAAACACACACTTTTCAAGGAATTAAGGTTTATTAAACTATTGCAATCTGTATTCATCCAAATTTGGTTGTAAATCTGGGATGGTGTGAAGTTATATCGTGATAAAACATCATGAAACTTGTTTTGGAATTCTGTTACAGTTGCTCTATTAAAACTCGTCATTCGTGCGAGACTCGTCGCTTCAGGTGTCCGTATTGAAAGATTAGGATTACGTTTTAAAAACGATGACAACTAATCAGGTTCTGCAGATTTAGTGTCTTTCCAGTTTTGTGGATACTTTAGACCATTTTTCTCAGCAAATTCGTAAGCTAAACGTTTTGTAGCTTTAGGTTGTAGTTTAGGGCCATGACACATTGTTGAGCATTTAATTAAATATTCAGCCAAAGCAGCTTCCATGGGTAAAGAAAAAACTTGGCTTTTTCTGAAATTCGTTGTACAATCCTCAGACTCGACGTTATCCTGATTTTTGGTCTTTTTAAAATAATCAAAGTCTTGATTTGCTAATACCATATTTAGCAGCACTCTTCCTGATACTCAAATTATTTCACGTACATCATTTATGGCTTCCTTCAGTGGTTCAGGCGAAAATATACGGTCAGTTTTCTTTTTGTAAATTATCAATGCATTAATGAAGATAAAGTAGTGTATGCAACTGCATATAACACGGGTATTAAAACACGAGTGTGAGTTTATGAAACGAGCGCAGCGAGTTTCATAATAGTAACTTAATTATATGACAGTTGCATAAACTACTATTACTTTACCTGTAAAGTTTGGACTCGTTTATTTGTCTCTTTCCAAACTCTCAAACTCAGTTTTGGAATCAAATATATTATATACAATACATTTATTCATAATTCCATTATTACATAAATACTAAGGGGCTGACCACCTAACGAATAGCTAAGTCTAGGAAATCCCTTTTGTTTGTGACCATGTGACAGTTATATGGTAGGTACTGCTTAGGGAAATAACTAGACCTAGAATTATATCATTACTATTCGTTAGGTGGTCCCGTTAGTAATTACTGGACCAGCGCGCCGATTCAGGAATGACAACGGAGAGACTTAGAGGTACATACCATTTATAGTAGGTATGTGTACAATTCTGTCAATATTACATAAAAACACAAACAAATTATCTAGAAAATATTTTCACGAACTTTGTGCCTTCCTCCTTTATCCGGGCTTAGGACCGGCATCATTAATGTTACAAATCACAAAAAGGTTTTTTTAATCAATATTATACATAATTAATACCAGATGATTTTATACATAGATGATCTATCATCTAGAATTAATTTTGCCATTTTTATAATGAATAAAAAAAATTAAGAATAAAAATATTAGTAAAAAAACTTTTGTGTATTAACATAAATTGAGGCGGAGTTACACAAATATTCATCCTTTCAGCTACCTAGGTATATAGGTACAACCACACATTTGTCTGTTAGAAAATCATCATGCCATGCCATCACATACTTGAATCAAACTGAATAATATTCACATTCATAAATTACACAATGCAATACACACTAAAAAAGGAAGAGTAGCAGTAAAGCAATAACTCGAGAAGCAGACACGAGCAACCCAACTTACATGTTTCGCCATTTCTGACCGATACCTAAAGATAATGCTGAAAGGCATGCTTGACCAATAACTTTCTCACACTGTCATGCAACTTCAATTTTTATAGGTACAATAAAAACAAGCGCAAATTGTTTAAAAGTAAAACCTTCAAAAGCAGACCACAAGTATCCTTATAAATATCTTATTTAAATTACTGGAATATGAGTGTACACACACCAACACAATGGGGAACCAGGTAGGTATGTTTATTAATTACACATACATACCTGGTTCCTCTCAACAATTCTTATGTATAACTATGATAAGTAGTGTTGTAACATATTATTTATTGAGATTTAATCATATAAATAGATATTAAAAATATAACTATAGGTTTATACAGGAATAATGTTGTGTGGGGGTCACTTCAAGCAGATGTGAATTGAGCTTTCACTATGATTCCAGCCATCTCAAAGATTTTAATATTTACCTATACTTTCCAATTACTCAACATGAAATGCGACAAATGCTTACTGTTTGGCAAAATTTTGGCTTTAGATATTAGGATGATGAATAATATGATAAGGTTAGAACTAATTTTCCTTATGAGCAGCAGAGGCCATAGTGTCATGTTTAGTTGATGAACCAGTGAAACAACTAAATTTAAAAAAAAAAACTATTCTGAAGTGGAGTAGTAATATAAAAAGATACTTACCTATTTATTTTCAACCTAATTTGATAGGAAACAAATTCTACACCAGTTGCCGGGTTCTGTCTTTAGATTCGCTTTCGCTAGATCTTTTCCTTATACCCAGACAGAAGCTGCCTTACAGCTTCTATCTGGGTCGTATAGCAGAACAATTCACAGGATTTTTTACGTTGGTCACAGCCTTAGGCTATGGATTTAAGTTATATTTGTTGTCCAATTTAGGTCTACACACGAGTATTATAGATATAGCATTTCAAGCAGATACAGAAACATACCCATTTTTTTTTAAAACCATCTCAATGTGATCACCATTCACAATTTCATGTCTTCAAAAAGAATGAACGTGGTACGGTTTTTAGATTTTTTTTATATGGTATACGTATACTTAACCTTTTAGATCCGACAGCTTTTCGACTCGCGGTTAGCCTGCGCTTGGGTGCGAGGAGCTGTGAACTGCATCGCTGCCAGTGTGGTACTGATGTCGACCAGCTCGGGCACCACGGCCTCTCATGTTCGAGGAGTGCTGGTAGAATTAGCCGCCACGCTAGTCTGAACGACATCATTCGCCGGGCTTTTTCCACTGCCAATGTTGCAGCTATGCTCGAACCGAGCGGCCTAGCACGTGACGATGGAAAAAGACCTGACGGTATGACTCTTGTGCCATGGAAGTTGGGTCGGCCCCTTGTGTGGGACGCAACTTGCGTCGACACATTGGCGCCGCCTCATCTGTCTATGACACGGTGTCGGGCTGGAGCGGCGGCTATTATTGCCGAGCATCACAAGAGACGCAAACATGCTAACCTCGGCCGAGGTTACATCTTTGAGCCTTTTGGAGTCGAGACTTTGGGGCCGTGGGGTCCGGGAGCCCATACTATTTTCCAAAACCTCTCGGAGCGCTTGGTTGACGCGACGCATGACCAAAATGCTGGCCTTTTTCTGGCTCAACGTATCAGCATTGCCATCCAGCGTGGTAATGCGGCCAGCATGCTGGGCACGCTGCCCTCTGGTAGTGGGCTGGAGCACTTAGATTATCTTTAGGCTTTTCTAAAGATTTTCTAAGTGCCCCTTTTTGTAGTAGTTAGAAGTAGTATGTTTAGTTTTCCTTCACTTGTTTTTATATTTTATTATTGTAAATAAATATAAACATAAAATCGGAAAATCTTTATTGCCATTTAAAAAAAAATCCATATATTTGGTGTTGCCAGGTATAATTTTTTTTTTAATATGGTATCCCTACTTCTACTGCGTGAAAATAGCCCTTGCGGCTTGCCCGTTGTTTGTTGTTGATGTTGTTTCATAATGATTAATAATCTCATCATTTCTTAGAATTACAGTAAATCTCTTGAGTTTAAATTAAAGTACAATAATGGCTTTACTAAAAAAAACCAAGAATGATGTTATAAAAGCGGCCGTTTCTTCATATTTGGAGCGTCGCAATTATCCTGTAAGTACACTTCTGTTTTCACTTATATTGAGATGATTATCCATCTATTATCACGGAATGTGTTCTAGGATGCAGATATATACAGCAGCACAAACATATTGAGCCAGAGTGCCGAGCAGATGGCTGTGGCTACTATTATACAATGTGAGGCCAGTAGAGCTAACTCCATTCTATTCTCATGTATAAACAATGATTCGGGCCAGTATGACATACAGTACACTAGGTAAGTGTTGTACAATCATTTTTGATTGTGTAAAATATGCCATGGTGGCTGAATTATGATCATTTTTCAGGTTAGTTAACTACATAAAGGAGATCAAAATAGAGAAAGTTAAAAACGAACTTCTTGGCCTTCTGAGTCCACTCCTCTGCCACATGTACTTAGAGATGCTACGAGGAGGTCACGGAGGCGCCGCGCAGATGTTTTTAAAGAGGCATTCAGCTACATTACCCCAGAAAGATCTTGCTTACCACCAACCTATAGATGGAAACTTACCTTCTGCATTGTACCGACCAAACAGCTTGGAACAGCTTTTCAATTCACTCCAAAATGGGACAATAGATAATGAGACACCAGAGAAAGACTACATGAATCAAATACTGGACAATATTGGCACTATTTATACCTTACAAGAAGTTGAAACTAGACCTTCTATTGCAGCATTCAGGTAACTAGGCACAATAATTCTCAAAAACATTTAGTAATAAAATAACATTTTCAAATATAGCTTAACAGTTGCTGTCTTGCACAACAACTTAGTATAATTTTCACTTTACTCTACAAGGCATTCAAAAAAGACTTTTCTCAAATTTTCCACTAAAACATTTTGTTTTATTTTTGACTTTATACCTTGAAGAAATAGAGGCAACATAAGTAAATAATTATTTTGACTATAAATTACAGGTCCTGTAAATACGACATATATTTATCTCAAGATGCACTGAACATACTGAAGGCATATCTAGCTAAACATGGCCATGTGCTGCTGATCCAAGTTCTGCAGACCTGGTTCCATGTTGATGTCAGTGATGATGCTAAAAAGAAGAATACTGTGAGTACCACATTACTTCACACTCGTTACACTTGTTTGATGATACCTCAATCCCATCCACATACCAAAAAATGAAATCAGGTGATTTTTAAAACTAGAACGGGTTTGCACTTGTTTATAGATTGGGTGATGGCAGCATTAGACTTGACCTAAGATGGACAGTGCTTAACCGATAAAAACTGCTTCACTCTCTTTTTGAAGATTTCTAGATTGCAGTTTGAACACTGGGGAAATGGGAAATTAACGTTAATGAGCTTTTTACATGTTGATGATATGCCATGGTGGCAAAATGGGCAAAAATCCATACATGTGAATAAAAACTGAATAAAATTTAGGGAGAAAAAGGTTGGAAGTTAAAATAAATTGAGCAGCAAAGAGTACTAATTATAGATGCTATAAAACATAAGTAGTTTTGTATCATCTATAATCAGTTTTTGTACATCTATAAATATTACCTGGTTTTGTTTTCAGGATGATGATGAAGAAGAAATGGATGATGAAGTGCATATTCCAAGAAACAATTCAGAAGATGAAGTGGATTCTAAAGGTATACTATTTAATATTTTGAAAAAATATCTTAATGTTTGTTCATTGGCGAAAGTTTTATGACATTGTATATTCACTAAGATAAGAATCTGAAATAGCGAACAAGTAAAGACTCTTTTCCTACAATCCTAGTAGGTTTATATTAAGTAAAAAACACTTAATACAATATGTATGTTTAAAAAACAAACACATGTGTAATGAACGGGGAATCCCCATCATATCTTTATGTGTGCTCAGTAGTTGTATTGTACTGTAACAGTTTTCTCATGCATTGAAGTGAAGGGACGCTATTTTATATCCCTTCATCTATTATTCTGGGGCTGTAATATAGTCCTATTTTTATATATGCTGCACTATTTATTTATTTTATTTTACATGTTTTCAGATATATTCTCAAAATGCAACGGTCACTCAGAATATCATGTTGACAAAGAACTAAGAGAACTTCAAGAAGCGATCAAAGGGGTGAGAGAGGCTTTGCCACCTCTCAAACTTTACAAAATTACTTCCCCAGACACACAGTAAGTGAAGTTCAAATTATTTAAGTTATATAATTAAGACTTAGGTCTAAAATGTTTTAATGCTATCAAAAAAAATTTACCCCACATATTCATAATGATTACTTAAAGTACCTACTTAGAAAAAAAATTGCCTGTGAAAAAATATGTAGATATAAGAGTTGTTATGTAAGCAGGTCTGATTTACCTAAAGGTGTAAAAAGGTAAAGGGTGTACTTAGAAAGTCTTGCTAAAAGAAAACAAGGCCCTTATTAAAATGACGCAAATTCTATCTACCGTTCTCTTTCTATTGTAACATTACAAAAATCACGATGATTCATTGCACTGTTATGGCATAAAAGCGAAATAAATAAACAAGCAAACATACTTTTGTTGCTATAATACTAGTATCTATGACTCTCTCTGTGAGTCGTATTTCTTCATGACTGAGGGTTGTGACTCCCCCGCATAATTAATTTGTTAGGGGAGTGGGCATATAAATCGTGGTGGGCGCCCAGGTCCTTCCACGGAAGACACATGTCCTCGGATATTATGGTCCTCAAACATGTCGGTTTCCTCACGATGTTTTCCTTCACCGTTAAGCGAGTGCAAATCCACACATAACTTGAAAATACACGTCATTGGTGTAAGGCCGAATTCAAACCAGCGTGCGTCTGGATGAAAAACACACACCGGAACCGCTACGCCACACTCGCTTACCACGGAAGACACATGTCCTCGGAAATTGTGGTCCACAAACGTGTCGGTTTCCTCACGATGTTTTCTTTCACCGCTAAGCGAGAGCAAATCCACACATACTTAACTTGAAAATACAAGTCATTGGTGTAGGGCATCTATGTATCTATGACTAGTGCTTATGATATATTAATTTCCAAAAAAAAATTGCAGGTTAATATGCGCCAAAACGGATTCCAACTGCAATATGCTGTGCGGCGGGTTCGGCAACTCTGAGATACGTCTGTGGGACCTCGGCCAGAGGAACGTGAAGCGGCGCGTCAACAGGAACATATCCGAGGTGGAGCTGGCTTGCTTCGTGCCGCCCGAGCCGGCGCCTGATGATCAGACTTTGTAAGTAAGACTGGAGTAGATACATAGTTTTTAGTAAAACTAATCCGTCCATGTCACAGTTCCAATGTAAGTCATATAGTGGCTGAATGTATCTACGTAAACAACAATGTCTGATGATAATTTTAAATTACGCTTTTTATTATAAAGCTAATTATTCACTTTTTGTCTCTTGGTTCTTAAGACAAGAACCACACGAGTTCCTAGTTTACGCCTAGTTTCTTTTGGGTCCGAAAAACTTACCTGCAGTATCAATCTACAACTTGTACTGCTACAAAAGAATAACATCAAAAATTGATAATTCATCGATACAAATGTCGTTCTGTACATTCAAAAATGCTATGGTTACTGTAGCTGACATACTTTTCCTCTTACAGGCAAATAGGCGCTGGTCTCCCTCTACGCGGCCACTCCGGTCCGATCCAAGCAATCAGCGTGATGAGTCAGCAGCAGCTGGTGCTGTCCGCATCACATGACTGCAGCATGCGCGCGTGGAGGCTGACTGACTACTCCTGCGCAGCTGTGTACAGGTACCATCAGCGTGATGAGTCAGCAGCAGCTGGTGCTGTCCGCGTCACATGACTGCAGCATGCGCGCGTGGAGGCTGACTGACTACTCCTGCGCAGCTGTGTACAGGTACCATCAGCGTGATGAGTCAGCAGCAGCTGGTGCTGTCCGCGTCTCATGACTGCAGCATGCGTGCGTGGAGGCTGACTGACTACTCCTGCGCAGCTGTGTACAGGTACCATCAGCGTGATGAGTCAGCAGCAGCTGGTGCTGTCCGCGTCACATGACTGCAGCATGCGCGCATGGAGGCTGACTGACTACTCCTGCGCAGCTGTGTACAGGTACCATCAGCGTGATGAGTCAGCAGCAGCTGGTGCTCTCCGCGTCACATGACTGCAGCATGCGTGCGTGGAGGCTGACTGACTACTCCTGCGCAGCTGTGTACAGGTACCATCAGCGTGATGAGTCAGCAGCAGCTGGTGCTGTCCGCGTCACATGACTGCAGCATGCGCGCGTGGAGGCTGACTGACTACTCCTGCGCAGCTGTGTACAGGTACCATCAGCGTGATAAGTCAGCAGCAGCTGGTGCTGTCCGCGTCACATGACTGCAGCATGCGTGCGTGGAGGCTGACTGACTACTCCTGCGCAGCTGTGTACAGGTACCACCAGCGTGATGAGTCAGCAGCAGCTGGTGCTGTCCGCGTCACATGACTGCAGCATGCGTGCGTGGAGGCTGACTGACTACTCCTGCGCAGCTGTGTACTGATACCACCAGCGTGATGAGTCAGCAGCAGCTGGTGCTGTCCGCGTCACATGACTGCAGCATGCGTGCGTGGAGGCTGACTGACTACTCCTGCGCAGCTGTGTACAGGTACCATCAGCGTGATGAGTCAGCAGCAGCTGGTGCTGTCCGCGTCACATGACTGCAGCATGCGTGCGTGGAGGCTGACTGACTACTCCTGCGCAGCTGTGTACAGGTACCATCAGCGTGATGAGTCAGCAGCAGCTGGTGCTGTCCGCGTCACATGACTGCAGCATGCGTGCGTGGAGGCTGACTGACTACTCCTGCGCAGCTGTGTACAGGTACCATCAGCGTGATGAGTCAGCAGCAGCTGGTGCTGTCCGCGTCACATGACTGCAGCATGCGTGCGTGGAGGCTGACTGACTACTCCTGCGCAGCTGTGTACAGGTACCATCAGCGTGATGAGTCAGCAGCAGCTGGTGCTGTCCGCGTCACATGACTGCAGCATGCGTGCGTGCAGGCTGACTGACTACTCCTGCGCAGCTGTGTACAGGTACCATCAGCGTGATGAGTCAGCAGCAGCTGGTGCTGTCCGCGTCACATGACTGCAGCATGCGTGCGTGGAGGCTGACTGACTACTCCTGCGCAGCTGTGTACAGGTACCATCAGCGTGATAAGTCAGCAGCAGCTGGTGCTGTCCGCGTCACATGACTGCAGCATGCGCGCGTGGAGGCTGACTGACTACTCCTGCGCAGCTGTGTACAGGTACCATCAGCGTGATGAGTCAGCAGCAGCTGGTGCTGTCCGCGTCACATGACTGCAGCATGCGCGCGTGGAGGCTGACTGACTACTCCTGCGCAGCTGTGTACAGGTACCATCAGCGTGATGAGTCAGCAGCAGCTGGTGCTGTCCGCGTCACATGACTGCAGCATGCGCGCGTGGAGGCTGACTGACTACTCCTGCGCAGCTGTGTACAGGTACCATCAGCGTGATGAGTCAGCAGCAGCTGGTGCTGTCCGCGTCACATGACTGCAGCATGCGTGCGTGGAGGCTGACTGTCTACTCCTGCGCAGCTGTGTACAGGTACCATCAGCGTGATGAGTCAGCAGCAGCTGGTGCTGTCCGCGTCACATGACTGCAGCATGCGCGCATGGAGGCTGACTGACTACTCCTGCGCAGCTGTGTACAGGTACCATCAGCGTGATGAGTCAGCAGCAGCTGGTGCTGTCCGCGTCACATGACTGCAGCATGCGTGCGTGGAGGCTGACTGACTACTCCTGCGCAGCTGTGTACAGGTACCATCAGCGTGATGAGTCAGCAGCAGCTGGTGCTGTCCGCGTCACATGACTGCAGCATGCGCGCGTGGAGGCTGACTGACTACTCCTGCGCAGCTGTGTACAGGTACCATCAGCGTGATGAGTCAGCAGCAGCTGGTGCTGTCCGCGTCACATGACTGCAGCATGCGCGCGTGGAGGCTGACTGACTACTCCTGCGCAGCTGTGTACAGGTACCATCAGCGTGATGAGTCAGCAGCAGCTGGTGCTGTCCGCGTCACATGACTGCAGCATGCGCGCGTGGAGGCTGACTGACTACTCCTGCGCAGCTGTGTACAGGTACCATCAGCGTGATGAGTCAGCAGCAGCTGGTGCTGTCCGCGTCACATGACTGCAGCATGCGTGCGTGGAGGCTGACTGACTACTCCTGCGCAGCTGTGTACAGGTACCATCAGCGTGATGAGTCAGCAGCAGCTGGTGCTGTCCGCGTCACATGACTGCAGCATGCGCGCGTGGAGGCTGACTGACTACTCCTGCGCAGCTGTGTACAGGTACCATCAGCGTGATGAGTCAGCAGCAGCTGGTGCTGTCCGCGTCACATGACTGCAGCATGCGCGCGTGGAGGTTGACTGACTACTCCTGCGCAGCTGTGTACAGGTACCATCAGCGTGATGAGTCAGCAGCAGCTGGTGCTGTCCGCGTCATATGACTGCAGCATGTGCGCGTGGAGGCTGACTGACTACTCCTGCGCAGCTGTGTATAGGTACCATCAGCGTGATGAGTCGGCAGCAGCTGGTGCTGTCCGCGTCACATGACTGCAGCATGCGTGCGTGGAGGCTGACTGACTACTCCTGCGCAGCTGTGTACAGGTACCATCAACGTGATGAGTCAGCAGCAGCTGGTGCTGTCCGCGTCACATGACTGCAGCATGCGTGCGTGGAGGCTGACTGACTACTCCTGCGCAGCTGTGTACAGGTACCATCAGCGTGATGAGTCAGCAGCAGCTGGTGCTGTCCGCGTCACATGACTGCAGCATGCGCGCGTGGAGGCTGACTGACTACTCCTGCGCAGCTGTGTACAGGTACCATCAACGTGATGAGTCAGCAGCAGCTGGTGCTGCCCGCGTCACATGACTGCAGCATGCGTGCGTGGAGGCTGACTGACTACTCCTGCGCAGCTGTGTACAGGTACCATCAGCGTGATGAGTCAGCAGCAGCTGGTGCTGTCCGCGTCACATGACTGCAGCATGCGTGCGTGGAGGCTGACTGACTACTACTGCGCAGCTGTGTACAGGTACCATCAGCGTGATGAGTCAGCAGCAGCTGGTGCTGTCCGCGTCTCATGACTGCAGCATGCGCGCGTGGAGGCTGACTGACTACTCCTGCGCAGCTGTGTACAGGTACCATCATCGTGATGAGTCAGCAGCAGCTGGTGCTGTCCGCGTCATATGACTGCAGCATGCGCGCGTGGCGGCTGACTGACTACTCCTGCGCAGCTGTGTATAGGTACCATCAGCGTGATGAGTCGGCAGCAGCTGGTGCTGTCTGCGTCACATGACTGCAGCATGCGTGCGTGGAGGCTGACTGACTACTCCAGCGCAGCTGTGTACAGGTACCATCAACGTGATGAGTCAGCAGCAGCTGGTGCTGTCCGCGTCACATGACTGCAGCATGCGTGCGTGGAGGCTGACTGACTACTCCTGCGCAGCTGTGTACAGGTACCATCAGCGTGATGAGTCAGCAGCAGCTGGTGCTGTCCGCGTCACATGACTGCAGCATGCGCGCGTGGAGGCTGACTGACTACTCCTGCGCAGCTGTGTACAGATACCATCAACGTGATGAGTCAGCAGCAGCTGGTGCTGTCCGCGTCACATGACTGCAGCATGCGTGCGTGGAGGCTGACTGACTACTCCTGCGCAGCTCTGTACAGGTACCATCAGCGTGGTGAGTCAGCAGCAGCTGGTGCTGTCCGCGTCACATGACTGCAGCATGCGTGCGTGGAGGCTGACTGACTACTCCTGCGCAGCTGTGTACAGGTACCATCAGCGTGATGAGTCAGCAGCAGCTGGTGCTGTCTGCGTCACATGACTGCAGCATGCGTGCGTGGAGGCTGACTGACTACTCCTGCGCAGCTGTGTACAGGTACCATCAGCGTGATGAGTCAGCAGTCGCTGGTGCTGTCCGCGTCACATGACTGCAGCATGCGTGCGTGGAGGCTGACTGACTACTCCTGCGCAGCTGTGTACAGGTACCATCAGCGTGATGAGTCAGCAGCAGCTGGTGCTGTCCGCGTCATATGACTGCAGCATGCGCGCGTGGAGGCTGACTGACTACTCCTGCGCAGCTGTGTACAGGTACCATCGGCGTGATGAGTCCGCAGCAGCTGGTGCTGTCCGCGTCACATGACTGCAGCATGCGTGCGTGGAGGCTGACTGACTACTCCTGCGCAGCTGTGTACAGGTACCATCAGCGTGATGAGTCAGCAGCAGCTGGTGCTGTCCGCGTCACATGACTGCAGCATGCGTGCGTGGAGGCTGACTGACTACTCCTGCGCAGCTGTGTACAGGTACCATCAGCGTGATGAGTCAGCAGCAGCTGGTGCTGTCCGCGTCACATGACTGCAGCATGCGTGCGTGGAGGCTGACTGACTACTCCTGCGCAGCTGTGTACAGGTACCATCAGCGTGATGAGTCAGCAGCAGCTGGTGCTGTCCGTGTCACATGACTGCAGCATGCGTGCGTGGAGGCTGACTGACTACTCCTGCGCAGCTGTGTACAGGTACCATCAGCGTGATGAGTCAGCAGCAGCTGGTGCTGTCCGCGTCACATGACTGCAGCATGCGTGCGTGGAGGCTGACTGACTACTCCTGCGCAGCTGTGTACAGGTACCATCAGCGTGATGAGTCAGCAGCAGCTGGTGCTGTCCGCGTCACACGATTGCAGCATGCGCGCGTGGAGGCTGACTGACTACTCCTGCGTAGCTGTGTACAGGTGCAATTTTTTTCCCCTTTGGCCTCTGCGGTATTGCCGCAATTTCGCCAATGCCGCGTCTCAAGAGAGCCAAACGTTGATTTCAATGGCCTTCTCAATAAATGTCAATGAGATTTACTAATGAATAAATTCAGCGGTGATCTCACACGCGTTGACAATTAACCGTTTTAGATGAAAATTCAAGACTGAATATGTACAGTTTGTGATGACACAATAGAGAGCTGAATCGATGTCATCTTTTTGTTTCCTCGATTAACAAATTGCCGAATTTTAAAATCGACTCAAAACTGCTGTATCATTTACGTTTGTTTTGGTTCCAGAGGTCACAACTACCCCATCTGGTGCATGGACGTGTCCAAGAGCGGGCTGTTCATAGTGACCGGCTCACACGACAAGACTGCCAAGCTGTGGTCTCTGAACAGGACCTTCCCGGTCAGAGTGTTTGTGGGACACACTTCTGATGTCACCGTGAGTACATATCTTGTTATGATTCCATCTACTATAGGATGTTCATGGTGTCTTTGGCTTGTCTAATTTTATTCAATTGTATGCAATATGAGGTGGGTGTTATAATTTCAGAAATGGCAATGATAGACTACTTAATGGCACTCGTATTTTTTTTTGCTAGATAGGTTTCTTAATAAAAGTAACACCAGTGGAATAGGGTTTTCTGCATCTTTGCGTTACAGGCGTTTTATGAATGGAGTTCTCTTCTAATGGCAACATACTGCGTATATTTATATCCTTGCCTTCTTTTCCTAAAAGTATTGTGAGAATAAAATTAATAGATTATTTGTTATAGCTTGGCGCGCCACCACGCGCGGCGGTTATCACTTATGACCGTATAAATCCTGCAAATTACAAAAATGCAAATTATTCCAGTGCGTAAAGTTCCACCCGAACGAGGCGTACATAGCGAGCGGGGGCGCAGACCGCAGCGTGCGGCTGTGGAGCGCGTGCGACGCGCGCCTCGTGCGTGTGCTGTGGCACCGCGCCGTGCTGCGCGCGCTCGCCTTCGCACCCTGCGGGAAGTACCTCGCTACTGCAGGTGGGTACTATAGCTGGCTGTGCAGCTCGTGCGACGCGCGCCTCGTGCGCGTGCTGTGGCACCGCGCCGTGCTGCGCGCGCTCGCCTTCGCACCCTGCGGGGAGTACCTCGCTACTGCAGGTGGGTACTATAGTTGGCTGTGCAGCTCGTGCGACGCGCGCCTCGTGCGTGTGCTGTGGCACCGCGCCGTGCTGCGCGCGCTCGCCTTCGCACCCTGCGGGGAGTACCTCGCTACTGCAGGTGGGGTACTATAGCTGGCTGTGCAGCTCGTGCGACGCGCGCCTCGTGCGCGTGCTGTGGCACCGCGCCGTGCTGCGCGCGCTCGCCTTCGCACCCTGCGGGGAGTACCTCGCTACTGCAGGTGGGTACTATAGCTGGCTGTGCAGCTCGTGCGACGCGCGCCTCGTGCGTGTGCTGTGGCACCGCGCCGTGCTGCGCGCGCTCGCCTTCGCACCCTGCGGGGAGTACCTCGCTACTGCAGGTGGGTACTATAGCTGGCTGTGCGGCTCGTGCGACGCGCGCCTCGTGCGCGTGCTGTGGCACCGCGCCGTGCTGCGCGCGCTCGCCTTCGCACCCTGCGGGGAGTACCTCGCTACTGCAGGTGGGTACTATAGCTGGCTGTGCAGCTCATGCGACGCGCGCCTCGTGCGCGTGCTGTGGCACCGCGCCGTGCTGCGTGCGCTCGCCTTCGCACCCTGCGGGGAGTACCTCACTACTGCAGGTGGGTACTATAGCTGGCTGTGCAGCTCGTGCGACGCGCGCCTCGTGCGCGTGCTGTGGCACCGCGCCGTGCTGCGCGCGCTCGCCTTAGCACCCTGCGGGGAGTACCTCACTACTGCAGGTGGGTACTATAGCTGGCTGTGCAGCTCGTGAGACGCGCGCCTCGTGCGCGTGCTGTGGCACCGCGCCGTGCTGCGCGCGCTCGCCTTCGCACCTTGCGGGGAGTACCTTACTACTGCAGGTGGGTACTATAGCTGGCTGTGCAGCTCGTGCGACGCGCGCCTCGTGCGCGTGCTGTGGCACCGCGCCATGCTGCGCGCGCTTGCCTTCGCACCCTGCGGGGAGTACCTCGCTACTGCAGGTGGGTACTATAGCTGGCTGTGAAGCTCGTGCGCGTGCTGTGGCACCGCGCCGTGCTGCGCGCGCTCGCCTTCGCACCCTGCGGGGAGTACCTCGCTACTGCAGGTGGGTACTATAGCTGCCTGTGCAGCTCGTGCGACGCGCGCCTCGTGCGTGTGCTGTGGCACCGCGCCATGCTGCGCGCGCTCGCCTTCGCACCCTGCGGGGAGTACCTCGCTACTGCAGGTGGGTACTATAGCTGGCTGTGCAGCTCATGCGACGCGCGCCTCGTGCGCGTGCTGTGGCACCGCGCCGTGCTGCGCGCGCTCGCCTTCGCACCCTGCGGGGAGTACCTCACTACTGCAGGTGGGTACTATAGCTGGCTGTAGGTGATGATGATGTACATATACTAGGCTACTGTTAACTAGTTAACGCTTCCGATCAATATAAAACGTGACTAATCGTGTTCGATACTAAAGTGGATTGTATGGGGTTGGTTTTCGACGTTGTGGAATTGATGCAAAGAAAATAATCATAAGAAGCATTCACTAACCTTTCATCCACCATCGTGGACGGAGCATCCTCCGTCTCCGGAGATAGCCTCCGTGATTGCGCGACAGTATAGATAGATAGAAAGATAGAAAATTCATTATTGTAACACACGATAAAATTAAAAGGAAAAAAGAAAAAAATACTTATACTAGTGCCACAAGTGGCGGCCTTATTGCTAAAAGCAATCTCTTCCAGGCAACCATTGGATGGAAAGGAATAAATAAGAGATAACAGAGGACGTGGTATACAATAAAATAAATAAAGAAGAAAAGATTAGATTAAAAATACATACTACAAACCTACTTAATAAACTATACATATTGTTAATAAATACTGAATATATAATAATTATATTGTTCTCTTCTATTTTAAATTCTTATAGTCGAATAGCATACTCATGGAGTCAGGTGAAAGTGGAGTGCTGGGGTGTCACGGACACAACCAACGCGCACGGTGCGATATTGGCAACTAAAACCGGGTCAGCGACACTCAGACTTCCAGTCGGTTTGTGCAATTCACAACTACCCTCAATTGCATCAAATACTATTATTAAAATCCAACAAATCGCGTAAACATACTGCCTAATCAAACCAACATCTCTGTTATGTTTTTTCTTCATACCAACCCCATAGTCAATTCATTTAAACTGTAAATTTTCAACTGTATTGGTTCTTGCATAATAAACAATTTGTATTTGTTCCAGGCGACGACAAAAAGATCAAAATATGGAACTTGGCCGCATCAACCTACATTAGTGAGTACAAGGGTCACCACGGCAAGGTGACCACCCTGGACTGGTCATCAGTCGGGAAAGCAAGTCTCACGAACAGGATCGTGTCAGATGGAAGCGATACGTCGCTGGAAAATGCACTGCTGTGTTCCGCCGGCATGGATGGCATTGTCAAGATTGTTTGGGATACAGATTTTAAGAATAAGTGAGTTATATTTCCTTTTTTACAGACTTCAAAAAAGCAGTTTATCAATTCTTCTTTTTTCGCTTATTGTAACCCAATAGTTGCATAAAAATATAAGCCTTTTAAACTGATGATGATAACATGAATTCGCTAATGTATTTTTTTATTAGATTACCTAGTTAAATAAGGGACAAGTTACCTTCATTATTACCCATCTTACAATGAAACCTGAAATTAATGATGTGTTTAATTGATCCAAAATTGCAAAAAGTGAGTAACCAACTAATAGTAATTCCTTGCTAATTTATTTACTTATAGATACTGTATGTACCCTCACTTCTATCATATCAGAATATCTTATGATTTTGTGTATTATTAAGTTTTAATATATCTTCTTCCAGACAAGCATCCAGTCAAGATGTGTCTTCAGTGTACAACACCAAGTGTTCATATCTAGTGGATTTACAAGTCCACCCCAACTGGGTGGTCGGCATCGGCACTATAAAAGGAACTACGGAAGCTCAATAGCATGACGACCTAGAACTAGAGACTAATTCAGACCCTTAAAATGTGCAGTGAACCAGTGAGCAAGTGTTTGAAATCATCACTAGCCCGTTATAGCTCATTGCTGAGCAAATGCCTCTGTTCTAGTACACTATTCTTGGTCCTGCGTAGAACGAATCCAAGTGCTCCTTGCAGTTTTATAAGTTGTCAACACACTTCTCTTATGACGTTTGAATTGCTAAAGGATGGCATGACTTATTAGATAAATCAACTCTTTATAGTGATACAATTATAAAAAAGTAACTTAATTTTGTCACAACTGGTCTTGCTAAAAGCTATATCTTCAGTAGTAGATAAAGCACTGTTAAATGTGCAATGTTATTAGGAAATAATGCATGATAAGGATACTCATTTAGAAATAGTTAAAGATAATTTTAGCAAAAGATTGTAGAATATTATGTTCAATAAACACATTTTAACTGCTGCCCAAGATAATATACCTATAGATTTATCAGTACTTCAGACATGAAGTGGAATTGAAATTGCATGTACCTACATATATTTTAGACTAATTAATAAATCTAAGTATCAATTAGGAATTCTTGTGAAATGTGTAAAGTTATTACTAAATCTCTACTTTCTTGTAAATATCTAGTTAATAAAACAGGAAATTTTACTTATTTATGAGTGTTTAATAAAAATAATAAATCAATTTACATTCTTTCATTTAATAGTAAGTTGAAAACATGATGAATAACTTATAGTACAGACTTGTTCTTCACAAAGGGTATTTATTTAATTAACACAGCAATGTTACTTTGAAAGTGATCTCTCTGAACTCATATTTTGAGAAATTATATTGGTCACCACCATTAAATAGGCTAAACTTTCTTGAAAAAGCTCATTATATTAGGTTGCTTCCCTTTTTGAGGTGGTGATACCTTTTTCTTAGTATTTTTTGTTTTCTTTTCTTTAGGAGAGATTTCAGTTTTATTTTCTTTAGGGGATGTCTCAGTTTTAGGTTTATTAGTTTTCTCGATGTTTTCCTTCTCAGATTTTATTTGAGCTGGTTCTACTTTCATTTCCATTTCTTCATCAGAACAACTTTCATAGACCTCTTCTTTTCTGGTGAGAATGTAACCTTCTTCGTCTGTGTAAGTTTTATCAACAATTTTTCTTTTTTTCTTAGGATTGAGTATTCCTGTGACTTTAACAGTGTTGATTGTGGGAGTTGGTGGGATTTCGTCTTCTGAATCATGATGTTCTGGTTCCTTGTCTTCAGCAAAAGGATCATCGCTGTCACTGTCTGAGACATGCAGTACTCTTTTGCGTTTTTTATCCACCTTAGCATTTTTCTTAATGGTGCTGAGGGAACTATTTTTCTTAGTCTTAACTTTCTTTGCACTTTCAGGCTCTTTTTTCACTTCTTTAATAGGAATGTCTACATCAACATCCATATCTTCTTCTTCATGATTTGGTTTTGTATTTACTTCCTCTTTTACTTTTTCAATTTCTACTTTAATCTCAGTTTCTTTCATGGGTTTTGGTTTAGTACTTGGTACACTGTTAGACTTTGAAAAGAATCCTGCAATTCCTTTAGATGGCTTCACACCATTTTTAACAGTGGGTTTACCATTAACACTTCTGAAAGAGTCTTTCTTGGGTGATATCACTTGAGATTTGATAACAGGCTCAGACTTGGTTTCTTGGATCTTCACAACATTGTTTGGTTTAGAGTCAACATCATTGACTTTTTCTTTGACTTCCTTTTTAATTGGTACAACAGGTATCTCACTATCTAATACCCTTTGGCTGTTTGATTTAAGAGTTCCGATCTCACCAGATGATCTCTTTGTGCAGGAATTTCCTTTGATCAATCCCCCACATAGTAGTAGGTCATCAAATTTATTTAAGCTAACAAAAGCTGCACTATCAAGACCAGAACAGCCTTTGGAGACACTGTAAATGTGTTGGAAATGTATTGATTTGAAAGTATCCTTGCGAGTTTTTAATTCAGATTCTGAACAGACAGTGACTACACCATTATTGTCGCTAGTCAATCCAGATATTAGATAAGTCACATTGAGATGAATATTAGTATTTTTCACCTTGATTTCGTCGACGACTTTACTCAGGAGATTTTTGGCTTGGTTGACATGAATACACAGGTCTTTGCTTAAGGATATATAGGTTACTAACTTCTGTTCGTCCAAAATTAACTCTTTGACTATTCTTATATTCTCAGAAGATATATTTCCTTCACATTGAGCCATTTTACAATTTATTTTTAAAATTCTTGTTGATATTGCTGCGGATTTCCATTCTTTACAAATCTGTCAAGTGTCAGTTAAAAATTGCGCCATTTTATTATTTTTAATAAAATCTTTGTTTTTGCTCTAGTTGCTTGAGCCAAATTGCACTAAAGCCGTATAAAAATATATTAAGCTTGAATTTGATGGAATCGTTTGGTCTTAATAAAATCTCTAATACATCTTAGAAATTATAAACTCTTGCAATAGGTATATTTCGAAAACACAACTTTGGATGTGGAACCAAGAGAACCAAGAACACAATCATAAACACCCTGCTTGTCTGACATTGATAGTTGTAATTGATTTGAGTTATGTGACAAGACAAGTTTTCTGTTCCATGTTTTCATTTTATTTTCTGTATGTCTGTGTTTCTGATTTCTACTTCTACTTTTTCTAAAAAACTGGTGTCTAATTATGGAAATGCATCCATTTTTCCTTTAATTGAATTAAGATTAGTGATACAAAGCATTAAACTTGGAATCGGTCTCTCAATTCACGGTCATAAACCGTAAGTATTCTTATTCAGTTAATCCAAATAAGTACATCAAAATTCTATTTTAATAACATTACATCACTGATTTACAGGATATCTTGTTTAATATTGCTCTAATATGTGTATTGTATCGTTCTGTTTGGCAGAATTTTGCGAGAGGATAATTTAGACTATCGTTTTCGTACAATTTTGAAGCGAAAATGCCTGGGTAAGCCGCAGATGTTACGTGGGAGTGGTACAGGGCAGATTGACTCATTGCAAGCAATTCACACCTGTGCCTCGAAATAGCCCACGCCATCACCATCGCTACACTAATACGAGCTTTTTAACTGCGATGTTATGTTACGAGTTAACTTATTCACTTAAATTTAGCCAGTTTTATTCATAAGTAGTACAGAACACTCAAGGCTGAAAGTAGATTCTTATTTACCAATGACATCAAAGATAATTCTTTAAAGAGGTCTATGTTTTTGACCTAATTTTTATTTAATAACACATTGATTTGAATGTGTTATTTTATGAAATGTTGAATACTGGGAGAACTTACATGAATTTAGTTTACAATAGTTTAGTATAGGTACATTAGGCTATAATATATTATATATTAAACTACACTTATTTGGCAGAAATACTTGATACATAATAATTAAGTATATGCCCATAATATACCTAATTATTCAAATTTGGTTTATATACTTACCCAAAAAATAAAGGAATAATAAAAGATGTAAACAAAAAAATATTAGTAAGATAATGTAGGTTTCCCACACCAATATAACAGATTATAAGACCCTATTTCTAATAATTTATCAGAATATTGTAACCAAGACTTTAGTGAAATGTTCTGGCAATCTTATTTTAGTGCCAGTTCCATTCTGTTCCCAATTTTTGCCTAAGTGACCAAATCAAAACATTTCTTTGTAGGATTTGATCAAAACTGGCCTTTTCACATTCCAACATTCTAATTCTATCAATGTTGAGTATTCATTCATGCTACAAAAAATATCATTTGCCACAAAATTAACCCACATTTTCCTGTTAAGTATAACTAAACTAATTAATGTGCTTCACATCTCTAATAAACATCATAGTGACATCATAACCACACCCAAGGATATATAATATGTAAAAATATACCATCAGTAATCATTCAGGATTTAACAAATAAGTACAGTAATTTAGTTGTGACCGATTTTTACTAAATATTCCTCTTATTACAGGCTAGCAACAATGTCTCTGGACAATATGTTCTGTACCCGCTGTGGCGATGGATTTGAACCTAATGAGAAGATTGTAAATTCCAACGGAGAACTTTGGCATACAAATTGCTTTGTGTAAGTGCATTTTCTGATAATTTAGTATACACATTTCTATATATTTAATGCTGTATTGGTTAACATATCTCTCTCACACACACAGTCATACCTTAATGAAAGACATTAACCACATGAAATCTCGATCATGCTGAGTTGGGGATGTGCTATGGGAAATTTCATGTGTACTTTAAAATATATTGAATAAACTTTAACTTATTACTAAGTAATTAAGATTATAAATCTTATACAATGGAATTAATAACTTAGTACCTATGTATGTACCTTAATTTAAATGTGATGCCCTAATACATACATTTTAGCATAATGCTGGTGGAACTGGGCACTGATATTCTATTATGGCTGGTGGTATCTTATTTGTATATGTGTATGGTTTATAAGTGATTTATAAAAGTAATATAACTGCAGGTGTGCACAATGTTTCCGCGTGTTCCCCGATGGAGTGTTCTTCGAGTTTGAAGGTCGCAAGTACTGCGAGCGCGACTTCCAAGTCCTGTTCGCTCCTTGCTGCGGGAAATGCGGTAAGATTTCCTTGTAGAAATATGTTTTTTTAATAATCATTACAATAATTCTTAAATTTTAGAGCTTACAATCAAGTGTATCTGTAGTAGTGTAATTTAACTGACATTCTGTTAAGATCACTGGTGAGTGAGTGGAACTTACCACAACTTTATCTGTCACAGATATTGTGTGTAAAGCTCTATAGTAGGGGTGTGATACAGGTATTCCTAGTGCAGGACCTGCCTGTACCTTAACACAATGTAATACAAAAAACTGTTTACAATTAAGTAAAAATCAAGTTTGTAATCCATTTTTTAAATACATTTATTTTGTATTTGTATAATGTGCTGTATAATAATATACTTAAGTTTTACTCAATATATTAACTAAACGGATTTCACTCACGTGTAAATCGCGTAAATTGTTTACGCGTTTCGGATGTTATGACATCCATCTTCAGAAATCTTGACAAAGAGAAGGATCATTGGAACTTTGGATCAAGATATGGTCAGTTTTGTGTGCGCCGGTACATCAGTCGATGTTGCTGTCCCTGATGAAGCAGTGGAGCGACCCGAGGACGAAGCGGCCGGGAGTAGTAACATCGTCTCGCCTCCACCCCCACCACCCCAGGCCCCAGCGCCCGTGTCCCGGTGGGCCGCTCGCGCGGCGGCGCGCAGTCTGCGTGCTGCCGTGGTCCCAGAACATACGTTCTGAAGATGGATGTCATAACATCCGAAACGCGTAAACAATTTACGCGATTTACACGTGAGTGAAAACCGTTTAGTTAATATATTGATAAAATGTCTCACGAAAGTTTTAATATTAAGTTTTACTAACAAAAATGGATGTACTTTCCCTCCTTGAATCGTATTCCTCACGTCTGAGGATCGTGACCACCACCTCCCAGCACCTTCTCCTTGATGACATCTTTCCACTTTCTTCTGTCCTCGGCAACATGCAATGCATTATAGACTGTAGTGTCTAAAGTGGTGCGAATTTGGTCCGACCAACGTGTTGGGCTGCGGCCTCGGGATCGATTGCCTTCTACTTTTCTGTGATCATCAGTTTTTCCAGGTTGTCGCCATCTTTCCGGGCAATATGACCAAAATATTCGAGGATCCGTTTCAGACATAAAGTGGATAGTCTGGTTTTGATGCCCAGTTGTTTTAGTATCGACACGTTAGTACGGAAAGCTGTCCACGGTATTCTCAGCATGCGTCGCCAGCACCACATTTCAAAAGCATCGATGCGCTTTCGGTCCGCTGTTTTTAGGGTCCATGTCTCAACTCCATAGAAGAAGATCGAAAAAACTAGAGTCCGCACTAGCCTGGTCTTTGTCTTCAGCCTTATGCCTCTATTTCTCCAGATCTTTTGAAGCTGAGCCATAGCATTTTTAGCCATTCCGATACGTCGGCGCACGTCTGTTTCACAGGAGCCATTGTTACTTATGGTGGATCCGAGGTATATGAAATCGTCGACAATCTCTAGCCCAAGTGCTCTAGTCAAGTTTAGAGTGTTTGCGCGATCAAACACCATTACCTTTGTACTTTATTACTGTCATGGATGTACTTTAGTTGTCTAATAAAGAAAATTGATATTTTTATTTTTATATATTTTTATAATTCCGCAGGCGAGTTCGTGATAGGTCGCGTGATCAAGGCTATGAACGCCAACTGGCACCCGGGCTGCTTCCGCTGCGAGGAGTGCAGCGCGGAGCTGGCCGACGCGGGGTTCATCAAGCACGCGGGGCGCGCGCTCTGCCACGCCTGCAACGCGCGCATCAAGGCGGACGGACTGCAGAACTACATGTGCCATAAGTGCCAGTGAGTAACTAAATCTATATAATTATGTTCTCATTTCATAATGTGTATCTTAGCCTGTATGTACATAGTCATATTACAGTGAGTAACTCAACCTGCCAAATTACCAGTTTATAAATGTACATGTCTATATCAATGTGCTAGTGAAAAGTAACTTGTTGGTGTGCTATCCATTAGATTTCAGTGGGTGGACACTCAAACTTTAGAGCTTCAAAATTGTCCGCCTAGAAAGTGTTGCTTTTAACCCTAGATGTGGAAGGATCTATGACCCGAGATTTGACTACTGAGCTACAATATGGGAAGATATAAAAAGAGAAGCAGAGATTAATTTAAAAAGAAACAAATGCCTCTCTTGGCTAGCAAAGCGCTGCAACGGCTCTAGCGTTCCAAGTGTCCATAGGCGGTCTGCTTGTTTGCCTCTAAACTTCATCTTTATCAGCCTGTTATCGCCCACTTCTAAGTATAAGTCTCTTTTCTTGTACACTATTCGCCCAGTCCCGCAGGTTTCTTACGTCATTTTATCCTTTATTTATTCCTCTCCATCCAATGTTGCCTGGAAGATTGCTTTTAGCAATAAAGAATAGAGTAGTTTATGTAAGTAGTGTTATTAATTTTGTTTATATGTGTGTGACAATAACGAATTTATCTATCTATCTATCTTTTACTAATTTTATTACACAAAAGCCTCAAGTTGTAAATCCTTGCAGCGGCGTGATCGACGGCGAGCCGCTGCGCTACCGCGGCGAGGTGTACCACGGGTACCACTTCACGTGCGCCACCTGCGGGCTCGAGCTCGACCACACCGCGCGGGAGGTCAAGAACCGCCCCGGGTATGCAGCTAATGATGTGGTGAGTCTTTATATCCCGAAATAGAGAAAAAAATGGAAGTGCCCTTATAACTACTTAGTACGGGTACCGGTGTCGCCAAACTCACACATAAGTAAAACAAAATATATATCTCCATTTGATAAATTATTCGTCCTGCTTTCATTTTGACACGTAATAATTGCACAAGGCATGAAATATTTTTAAACATGTTTTTTGTGCGAGTGCCGAACGTCTTTCTAGATCACGTAGCCACGGTAATAGAATCATACAGTATTCCAACTTCATATAAACGGACGACGCGCGAGCTATACCTACGCGCTCGGGTCGTGGCATGCGCGCGGCAGGTTAGGGCTGCCAGACGTACGAGAAATCTCGTACCGTTACGAGATTTAGAGGGTCAGAACGAGATTCAAGATTAACAAAAATCTCCTACACTTTTTTTTTCGTTAACTTTTTTAATTGTACCCGGCGATGATTTCGTGGAATATATAGAAAAAATGGAGAAAACTATTCCGAACTTCATTTAAATATATTCATATATTTTTCGTTCGCAAATTTATAAGATTGATTTGTTATAGTCACATACATAATCATGGTTTTTTAATTAAATCTATCAATCAAAAAAACAACTTGCATTTTTATTTAATTGAACAATTTCTATTTAATTCACAAAGTATTTTATGTAAGTAATATTAATATTTTATATTGTTACTAAGTATCTGTGCTAATAAATAAATAAAAAGTAATAAATTTACAATCTCAAAACTAGATAGAAACTCAAAGTAGCCAGATGCAATTAATACGCTGTAGGTGGGCGACAGCGACAGCCCTATCTCATGTTTACGTACCGCGCGTAGGCACTTATTTCAAGGACACGGCTGAGTTACAATACTGTATGATTCTATTACCGTGACGTAGCTAAGCACGACTAGGTAATCATGGCCGCCGCGAATGTTACGATATTCTGCTTAATTGTGGCACAGGCAGGAGATAAGAGCACCACTTCCATTGTTTTCTCTGTTCTGTGGTTTATATGATGTTAGATAGTACAACAGACCATACCAGAAATGTGCTTTTATTTCACGTCACCAAGTGATTTCGACTCCCTCCCCTCCCAAGTAAGTCGTGGAGTAGACCTGTACTGAAAAGGAACTAGCTCTCAAACAAGGATTCTGCAACACAGCCACAGATATTACAATTAAATAACTTAATAGACTTGTTTCAAAAGTGAATCTCATGTTTTTTTTTTAACTTGAACGGGTTTGCACTTGGCCATAGTTTACCTGATAGCAAGCCAAGGCTATGGCCTAAGATGAAGCGTGCTTACTTGATATGAACCGATTCTCTCTCGCTTTGAAGATCGCTGGATTATTTATTATAGTGCGTGTGGAACAGAGAGTCAGGCAGGGACTCAAACTGATGTAAACAAAATTTTCCTTAATTTATTGCTAAGATGTTTATGCCCAAAGAACTTGATAATTTTTTTTTTTGCGAGCAGAACTATTTACAGTATTATGTATTATAAAATCGAAATATGTGTATAACTTTTGTTTGTACCGTGTGAAACATACCCTATAATCAAGTATGTTGATCCCTTGCCTACAAATAATCATAAACATAATCATTTTTGTATCAGCACGTCAATCCAATAAATAAGAAAAATATTAACAAGTTAATATTAGATGTCATATAAAAACTATCCTAGTACAAAGAGAAAGAAGTTTTGGCGCGGGGAAACGGTACATCATAATACAGAGTCGAAAGATATCTAGTATGGTGTTCAGAAAACCCTCAGCGTACAACACACATTGCAGCAATACAAATGTAAATAGAAATGTACGCACACCTTGAATGGATAAAGGAATTTTGATTTAGATGTAAGTACTATTATACTGTATTTACTCAATACATACAATTTATTAACTATTTCATTCATAATGTACATAAGTAAAGTAGCCACTATTGGGTGGTGCCTGGTAACCTCATTGCTTTCCTTTCACATTGGATATAGCATGTGTGGACCAGCACGACCGTGTCCTGCGACACAGGTTCGACCTAGTGCAGAGCGTGACGTGTATGCTCCGCACGATTGCAAGTTCATTTCATCTGTTACCAGGCTAGGCCAGGCCAGGTCAGCTAATCTTATATGTATTATTGACTAGTATGTAAGCTTTGATTGTAACTTAAGGAAGAGCCTGCACTTCACAACACAGGTTATCCTAGTGTGGAGTGCGGTGAACATGTAATAGTTCATAAGTTATTTACTAAAATAAATAATTTGAATTTGTATACTTTATAACCCATTCAGGGTCCATTTTCAGTCTAAAAAGTGTGTAATACTTTCCAGAACAACCTGTTCTGCCTGCGCTGCCACGACAAGATGGGCATCCCGATCTGCGGCGCGTGCCGCCGACCCATCGAAGAGCGCATAGTCACCGCGCTGGGGAAGCACTGGCATGTCGAGGTAAACATGGCTTTATATTACTCTAGAGAAAATGTATTCGTTCTTCTTTGATGTCTCGACGAATCGTAACAGTAATCGTATGATCGTCCAGTTTTTCCGAACCGACATCTTCTAGTTTTCTGTAAAATTGTGGTATTCTAAATTAGAAGATACTTCACAAAAGCTCGAACCAGTAAAAATGCGTACTCTAATGTATTCTCCGAGTAGCAAAGTTTTTTTGGGAATTTATTAAGAATTATAATCTGGTAACTTCGTTTAGCGCTCACTGCGCCATCACAAAATTGCCCTAACAGCAATGCTTCAAACAATTTATCTGACTCGGATTGGATGACGACATTTATTTTCATATTTAATCTGTAGCTTTTGTATGTTGTATATGTAAGAATCATAGACTCCAATCCAGTATGCCTATACCCAGCAGTGTCGACCTATTGAATGAAAGACTGAAGATGATGATGAAATAGGGGTTGGTAACCCTTTTACATGCCAAAGTTAAATAAAATAAATAAATAACAAAACAATATTCCGGGCCATAGCACACAGCGCCAACTAGCCCCGCACTAAGCAAACGCTTGTGTCGTGGGTACTAGATAACGGATACAATACATATATACTTTTCTTTCAGATTTAGTTGCATTTACGTTCACACACTATTTTACAGATGCAATGTAAACATAACATTGTATCATATAATCAACTAACTTACGACTTTACTGGTAACTGATTAAACATGTTGATTTCCAGCATTTTGTGTGCGCTAAATGTGAGAAGCCATTCCACGGGCACCGTCACTACGAGAAGAAGGGTCTGGCGTACTGCGAGCAACACTACCACCAGCTGTTCGGCAACCTGTGCTATGTGTGCAACCAGGTCATTGCAGGGGATAGTAAGTAACACCATCTTCTTCCTTCATTTTTTTCATTAGGATACTAGGGCAGACAAATTGTGGTGGGTGCATACAATATATGTATGTATCTTATCGGTAGATATGTACTCGAATTTCTTTCCAATATTTTCCTTCATCATTAAGTTAGTGCAAATCCACACTTAGTGTGAAACATATAATAATAATAATAAATAATAAATCCTTTATTGTTTCAACTTACGTGTTACGTACATACATGATTTTATAATGACAATAACAAAGTTTATGCACTACGTTGGTAGGTGTACTAAGCTCTGTACTAGGTATCACAAAGGATCCTGTGTTACAGGGCTGTAGTATCCTTGCCGCGGCAGGCTTTCTCCTGCTGAAAGTTACACTTAACTAAATATTCTAAAATAGAAACATAAGAACATAACAATTTGGTAGCAAATAACACAAGAATTATGATTTGACAATGACAGTAATGAAATGACATGACAGTAAACAATAAAATTTAGTGATACCAGTATCGCTTTAAAAAAAAATACTATTTTCTACATGAAGGTAAGTACATACATTAGCAGGGTATTAAAGCCTACGCTATACGCTATATTTAGCTTACATGAGGCGGCTGGAAATGTGACTCAAAATAATATATGTAGCCAGACATACCTGTTAGTACTTATAAAAATATTGTATGCAATTCGTGTTATAAGAAGTGCTTTGGCGACATAGTGTATATTTGAGTCTTAGTTGTAGTTAGATGAGCGTGTATGTTATATGTGTGAGTGTGTGTGTGTGTGTGTGTACTTATGTTACTGATAGTGAAACTGTGATTATGTTACTAAACTTGTCAACCGGTGGTTTATGAGTGTTATACTTTAATTTCCATAAATTCTTCAGTTTTATCATAGTCCAGTGTGAGCAGAAATTCATGCACTCGTGTAGAGCTCTCATGCCTAGTTTGGTGTGGTATGTCCATAATTTTGCTTATCTTATTATACAGCGATGGGCCCAACTTGCTAACACACTGTCTTCCAAAATTAGTCCTCACCCTTGGAATGTCAAATATTTGGTTCTTTCTCCTCTTGTTACATAAAGATCCAATTTTCCTTTTGTCAACTAGCCGGTGTTGTCTTAATATCAGAGTTTTAATAAAAAGTTGTCTTACTGTAAGCACTTTACACTCTTTGTATAGAGATGTGGTGGAAAATCTTCTTTTCTTAAAAGTCATGACTTTAAGAAGGGCTCTTTGTGATATCTCTAGTTTTTCCAAATAGGTTTTTGCAGCACTTCCCCAAGCACTGATGCAGTAAGTAATTAGGGACTGCGCTAAAGCAAAGTAAATCTTTTTCAAAGCCGTGAAAGGCATGATATGTCGAAGTTGACAGAAAATACTGATTAATTTTCTTACTCGTCCAGAAAGTTTCTTGATGTGATCAGTCCATTTCAGGTTTTTGTCAAGCATTATCCCTAGATATTTGATTTCATTTGTTTGTGTCAGGTTGTTACATGTACATTGGGAGTCTTGATTGCATGTTGATTTGTGTATTTTTAAGTTTAAGCCGGATTTTGGTTGTGTCGAGTCATTAATCGTGAAACTGATGTATTTAGTTTTAGTTATATTGATAGAGAGTAAATTTTTCCTCAACCATTGGGACACTTTTGAGAGACCTGCATTTGTTATGTTTTCCACATCATTCCAGCTGGTACCTTCAAACAATAATACAGTATCATCGGCATAAGTAACAATATGTCCTTTATCTAGCATTAAGTCGCAGAGACTGTTTATATAAATCAAGAAAAGTGTCGGACCTAAAATGCTACCTTGAGGCACGCCATACTTAGTCATTTCTTCTTGGCTTATTTTGTCATTTACTCTTACAGCTTGGACTCTATTGCTAAGGTAGCTCTGAAACCATTGTAGAGGAACCCCTCGAATGCCTGCAGCTGCCATTTTTGCCAGAAGGATAGGGATAGAGACAGTGTCAAAAGCTTTCGCCAAATCAAGAAAAATACCCGCAATTTTTTTTCGATTATCTAATTTATTTTTTATATGTTCTACTACATCAAGTACTGCCTCATCAGTGCTTCTTCCCGATCGGAAACCGTACTGGTTTTTTGATAAAATTTCTTTTTTTTCTAGGTAATTGTGTAGTCTTTTGTTCATTAGTTTTTCAAGGATTTTCGCGAAAGTTGGGAGTAGAGATATGGGTCTGTAGTTGGTAACACTGTCTTCATCCCCACCCTTATGGATAGGGCACACAATGGACTTTTTTAGTGAATTTGGGAAAACACCTGTTGCGAAACTCACTTGACATATGACCGTCAGTGGCTCGATGATACATGGCAAAACAAATTTTATTAATTTAGCATTTGCTTTGTCCCATCCAGGGGCTGAGCTATTTTTTAGTGACTTCACAATGTCAAAGATTTCAGCAGTATCTATTGGTAAAAGCCCAAATGAAGAAAGTTGCTTCTCAGATTCAGAGTGTTGTTCTGATGCTAACTGTTCCTCAGTAACTGCCATAGATTCTAGGGTTTCATTAGCCAACTCCGAACCAACGTTTATAAAATATTGGTTTACTTCCTTTAATGAGTCCGATTCCGTGCATTTTATACTAAGCAAATGTTGAGCTGTATTTTCTTTTTGTGGGTAACTACAAATGGTTTTGATAATTTGCCATGTTTTCTTTGAATCTTTTGTATGTTTAAGCAATTCAGTTCGTTCATAGCATCTTTTGACTTTTTTCAGTGTTTTATTGCATACGTTTCTGTAATTTTTATAGGTAATCTTAAGGATTTCATTTCCTGGATCTTTTTTGCATTTTATATGCAATCTATCTCGATGGCGCATGCATCTGATTAAACCAGGTGTTATCCACGGTTTGATATTTGCTTCTGATCGAGAAATAGTTTTTATTTTCGAATTATTTTCAATTGTGGAAGCTATGGTCATCATAAAGACTTCTGTGGCTTTATCCAAATCAGTGTAGTCGAGTATATCGTTCCAATTAATTTTTGCGAGGGTATCTTTTACTCCATCATAGTTTATCTGTGTGATTTTAATTGGTTGCTGCTTATTTACCGCGAAACTTGATTTAATCTGGATTGCTACAGGGGAGTGGTCAGTGGTTGTAGCTTGGAAAACTAAGGTGATTGCTGGATTTTTAGTCTTAATAAGGCAGTGATCAATACAATTCTTCTCTCTTGTTGGAAAAATATGAGCAGGTAAGATTTTTTGAGTAGCAAGAAGGAGTAGGTATTCTTCTGCGTTTTTATAGTGTCTGTCCGAGATGTCTCTATTAGGGTCAATATTCATGTTTATATCTCCTGTGACTATAATGTTTGGGAAAGTTTTGAGTTTAGCAAGTGTGAAGTTCAAGGAGTCAATAAAAATTTTTGGATTCGTGAAACACGGCGGACGATATAATGCAACCACACATATGTCTTTATCTATTTTAACTATGATACAGTTACTTTCCTTTACATCTACCTCACTCACTTTCACTTTTTTTAAACTATTTCTAGTATACACAACAACACCGTCATTTTGATTAAAATATTTAGTTGTGTAAAAGACTTTGTATCCGGAAATATGATGAGGAGAATAATTCTCATTTAACCAACATTCTGTGAGAACGATTACATCTATGTTAAACTTGAGGCGTTTCAAGAAAATTAGGAAATCGTTTAAATTGCGATTAATACTTCTAATATTTATGGAAATTATAGATATCAGATTATTTTTAGATTTTTGGAAATGAATTTCGCACTCTTCTGGTTCCTTCAAAAAATAAGACTTGGAGACATTGAATGCATCAATGTCTTCAATTAATTTTTCTATTTGTGCCATATTGTGTAAAGTTTTTACACGTACAGGGTATTAGAAGCCACCCAGTGGACAAAATATAGATAGGTTTTTGAAAAAACCAGTATGTGCGCAGTTCATTCCATAGTGAAAAATTTTTTGACAAGTTTAATGGTGTTTGTTTTGGCTTGTAAGGTTTGGTTAGTTTATATGTGTGAGTGTTTGTGATGGTCGTGAGTGTGCTGTTTGTGAATAATGATACAAGTACAAAAATTGTATTTATCCAAGTATCCCAATTGAGTAGTAAATTAAAGTATACAGTAATAATTAGATATAATATTTCTGGTTTCGCATTCTCGTTTTGTATCGTAGAAATATTTCCTCCTTCGGCCAGTCATTGTTCCATTCCTCTATTTGTCTCGATGTTGTGTAGTTGATTGACGTCCTTAATTTCTATCACAGCAGTCTCCTCGTCTTCTCTGATAAAAATTTTGCCCCTGGCTGTCCAGCAAAACTTCCAGTGAGCTCTCTTTACAAATTCCCGCGCTTGGTAGTGGAGTTGTTTACTCCTTTTGGTGAGGCTTTCGTTTATATAAAGAACTCTTCTTTCACCCGGTATGCCGATAGTTTCTGAGCTGAATTTGTCTTCGTGGATTTTATTGTAATTTTTCACCGCAGCAAGGAGTTCTGCTTTTTTAATTGTACTCGCGTATTCTACTACTACTGTTTTGGGCTTATCTTGTTTGGTAGGAAGACGAAAAGTATTTTTGACATCTCTTGGGTTAAATTCCAGCTTGAGAGCGTGATGTATTTTTCCGATAGTCTCCAATAGCTGTCCATTATTATCCACTGAGAGATTTTTTATTTCAACTGTACTTTCCTTAAGTTTCCGATCTAGGGTATCCACTTGTAATTTCAGCTCATCAATGTTCTCATCTTTTTGTTCAAGTTTTTCTACTCTTGATTTTAATTCTTTCTGCTCTATCATAATAATCCCTATAGACTTCTTAATATCCTCATTAGACAATATAATAGCCTCATTTTGCTGCTTTAAGCTATTAATATTGGTCGTGACATTTGCATATTGGGTGTCTTGATTATATTTTATCTCTGCAAGCATTTTTTGAATACTATCAAAATCAGCACTGCTTGATGGGATATCTCTGGAACTCTGTATGGCTTTACGCTTTTTTGAGTTAGTGTACAATAGATCTTCAAATTCCGGCGAAAGAAAAACGTCAGGATTTGATTGGGCGCTTTTTAGTGGCGTTGCAGGACTTGCAGTTTGATTTGGAGGTGACCTCATTAATTTCGAGAAAGATTGCATCGTGTACACCAATTGCGTGAAAGTTTTCTTGTATGGTAATCCCAAAACAAATAATTTGTGTACATAAAGTGTGGTAACTTTGGTCGTACAATATATTTGGTAGAAACTTTCAATGGTAGAAAGAGTGATGTCAATGTCAGCTGCTATAACCTCCCAACTGGATGCCGGTTGCGAGACAAATCATAAATTCATAATATTTTGTAAAAGAGGGTTTCAATTCGTTGTTTTCAGACTTGATTGGTTAGTTTTTAACGATTGCTAATTAGATTTTGTCTGTGTGCGTGAGTTAATGACACGATGGTGAACAAAATCAGTGTAAATTTGGCGAAAATTTGTACTTGCCGAGGTCAATTTATGCATGAAACCTTATGCCCTTCGATGATGTCTCCAAACAGTGCACTTTTTTGAGGTAACTTTCACTATTTCTGGTCAAATCTAATTTTTTTGTGGGGCGAACGTAAAACAGACTTGTTTATCTCTTGTGTCACACACACGCAAGTATATGAACTTGGACTATGGAATAGGAAACGAAAAAAATGCTTCATAATGTACTGAGTCTTTTTTCTGAGGCCTTCGAACCATAAGGTACTCCAGTGCACTTCTAAATGTTATTTAGCATAAAATAATATGGATTACCAATAACTGATTCACTTTAAATACCAAGTCCTCAATGTTACTCATTTTCTGCAGGCTCAAATACATTCAAAATATTTTATATACATATATTATACTTTGAATATTGACTAAGCCTCAAAATAACTAACTTTCTATGGGATGGTTTCCAAATGTGTCTATCATTCACTTTTTTATCATTAACATCCTCACCCCGCAGTATTCAAGACGCTGAACAAGGCGTGGTGCGTGCACCATTTCGCGTGCTCGGTGTGCGACGCGCCGCTGTCCACGCGCAGCAAGTTCTACGAGTACGACGAGCGGCCCGCGTGCCGCCGCTGCTACGACAAGTTCCCCGCCGAGCTGCGCAGGCGCCTGCGACGCGCGCACAACTTCACTGTGAGGCGGTAAACAAACCTTGGTAAAGGTAAAAATTCAAGCCAGATACAGCCATTTATCATATATAGCGCCTGGATGCTTGCATCCAGCATGTGCTGAGTTGGGGCAGGATTGTGACATGGAACTTCTAATATTGTACTCTTGTTTTTTATTATGTGTCTATTTTCATATTTTTTATGTTTCATGTTACAATAAATTTATGTTTTTCTTATTCTATCAATCAATGAAATTACACCGAAATAAACCGTGAAAAGATTTATAAGACCACTCTCAGATAAATCAGTAAGAATATATAAAAATCATTTGTTGTTCATCCTCCTTTGAACCAAATCCATTAAACGAAGAACAAATTTTTGTTTCATAGAAAAATCTACAAACCAAACATTTTAGTTTCTTTAAATTGAATTTAAATATCTACTACTAATTCACGTTGCATTCTGTTCGACGAGATTTGCAATTAGGCTAAATAACTTACTAAAATTTAATCTTAATTTGTAGTAATGCTTTTAAAACATTGTCTAATGTGTTGTTTATAAAATCTAAGTAATTGTGCCTTATTAACGCATTTCTTTTGTATGCCAATTATATGATATGTATGATCAAGTGCAATTATATTTGTTCGTGGAATATATACATAGTACTAAGATATTGTATTTTTAAATCTAGACTGAGCTTTTATTTAGAATGATTTATGTGTTTCTTTTTAAGGTGATGTGGCCAACCAATCTAAAGCAGATTAAAATCTAATAAATACTTTTATGCAGTACATACTTGAGACAATGAAAATATTTCTTTAATTTTTATTGGAAAATGAGCAAGAATAATCACGATCAGTTGGTAGACCGTAGCCTAGCGGTTAAGGCGTTGTGACGGTAGCAGATGCACGCAGGTTCGAATCCTGCCGGACGAGATTATTTTCGCTCATTCCAATAAAAGTTTAAGTTAACCATAGTATGGGTTTAGCACTTGACAAAAATAACTCAAATATCACTTTTGACCCACGTTTTCTGATAAAAGCTCTTGTCTTGTTTAATTGTAAAATAAGATTATAGCCATATTATTATATAGATATAAGACTAAACATTCTATTTTGTACTTCAACATTCGGAGAAAAATATTAGTATTAAATGTTACACCAATGTGTAATGTAATTTTTTACTAACATTGAGAATAATAAATATTTGTACTTACTAAAATATCATTTGTTTTATTAATACCAACCGCAAGGTTGTGGAACTCCCTGCCTGACTCTCTGTTCCCCACGCACTATAAGCCAGCGATCTACAAAGTGAGAGTGAATCGGTTCATACCGGGTAAGCACTATCCATCTTAAGCCATAACCTTTGCTTGCTATCAAGTAAACTATGGCCAAATGCAAACCCGTAATAGTTAAAAAAAAAGGTGTCGCGAGATAAAGTGCCCTAAAGTTAGTTCACATGGGCCTAATGATTGATGGATTGTCATAAATTGGTCACCCATCCAAGTACTGTCACTTTGTTGCGTAATCATGTGCTAACACTGCAGCGAGCTAGCTAAGGGAGCTATTATATAATGTTAGGGTTAAATTATATATGTAACAGGCATTTTGTATGATTCCGCCGTTTACATACGGCGTCGTCAGTTTATAAACGCTTGCTGTTTTATGTAATAATGTTATTTTTGTTGTTTGTCTGTTAACTGACGACGCCGTATGTAAACGGCGGAATCATACAAAATGCCTGCCACATATATACCAATAAATAAAACCACACTTTCAAAGAGTTAGGGAATGTATTTATCTGCATAGGTAATTACATTGTGACCAAATTCTATACAGCAAAGATTAATACGCAGGTAACAAGAGCAGAGCAATATCGCTAATATTAACAGCTTGAAGTATGTGATTGTTTACATTTACACAACACACCTATCTCGCAACATTTATACATCCAAGTTTCAGAACATGATATATAGGAATAAATATTTTTCTAAAAGTTATGAGAATATTGAAATAATAATAAAATCGAGTGACTGACAATAAATAAAGCATTTGAACTCTTAACAAAATATGTAAAACTAATTCAACACTATATTACAATTTTTTTCGATAATTTCTATCTCAGTGTCTGAGATGACACCCTGGTATTGAAAATGTTTACTATCATTGGTGTTTAGTGATTCAGGGTTTAATACTTTGGATAGAACTTGCAAAGTTCTTATTATGACATGGAGTAAATATCCTTAGAATATATTTATTGTTTCATGATATTCAACAGATGTTAGAGTTTGAACAGTATTTGTGCAGTAGCTGAGCCAACCACAAACAACTCTATAGATAACACACAAACGAAACAAAATCTTTTAGGTTATTTACTCCACAGCATGAGACAACTAAGACATTCATTAAGTTGTCTTCTTGTTGACAGACAACTAATCAAAGTATTTCACCAATTTGGATATTTTTACTCGATTAATGTTTATTGAGTGTTGCCAAATTAGTGAAACACTCAACGGGTGGTAATGAAGTTGTCCTTCAACATTTCCGATGACTATTTAGTTGTCTTTCTTCATCCTGGTGCTGGTCATGCGGTAGATGATGGAGTCCCTGCCGGGGTCCATGTCGATGAGGGCATACACGATGGCAATGAGGGTGAACACAAACACCACTCCGAACCACAGCAAAATGTTGAAGATGGCTGCGTAGTCTTCGGGATAGGATTCCTTGGCAGCAGCATCCGACTGGCGTTCGGCTTCCTGAAAACCATTACAGATATTATTCTATTACCCATGACATTCCTACATATATTACCTTTACCTTTTTAAATTATACAAATTGACGATGCCCCTTTACAGCCGACAACTATAATTGTAATGAAAGAATTATTGATTATTTGTTTCCAATTTAGTTTAGTACAAAAATTTTGACGAAGCCAATTTGAAATGTTATACCCCCTAATTTTATTCATTAAGGTTGTAAATGTGACTTGACATGTTGGCAATAAATGATTTCATTTCATATTAATGACAGCTTTTATCTGATTTTGTATTCATTCAACTAAATGAAGAGCTTCCACTCCACAACACAGGTTATCCTAGTGTGGAGTGCAGTGAACATGTAAAAGTTCATAAGTTATTTACTTAAATTTAAAGCAAAATTATAACGATGTGGTTTTATTAACGTACGTCAGACTACAAAATTAATAAAAACTTCCATGGCACTGTATTTCAGCTTTGGTGCATGGTTACCACCAAAGTTGAGTAACTGCTGCCACGGTCAGTTCTTTGATGGGTGACCATTGATATTCCTCAGTAATAGGAAATGCAACTCTAACACACGTAAACGTAACTCTAGACATCCTTGACTTGAGTGAAGGCCACATGACTAAATTGGAATTCACGTTAGGTTAGTCATGAGTTACTTCGAACAGAGTGAAACAATTACTCAAACGAAGTTTACTTTGAATGTTATTAGAATATTAATTTGCCGCGTGATTTCGTGTCAACAAAATCTCAAGTTACATTTACGAATTTTTAATATTAAAACTTTCGTGAGACATTTTATCAATATGTTAACTAAACGGTTTTCACTCACGTAGTATTCGCGTATGTTGTTTACGCGTATCGGATGTTATGACATCCATCTTCAGAACTTGCGTTCTGGGACCGCGGCAGCACGCAGACTCAAATAATAATAATGATATTTTTTAATATGTCTTATGTATACGTCCTGATTGAATAAAAAGTTACGTACGGAGCTCCTGCGAGTGCGGCTGTGTGCAACGTCGGTGGTGACCGCGGCCACCAGCACGGAGCCCTCGTACCTCTTCACCATGGCGGCCGTCAGCCGGTCCAGCGCTTCGCCTGCACCAAACATATACATATAACAATTATATACAATATAACAAAAATTTCACATGACAGAAAGTGACGTAAGTAATGTTGATCCCACTAATTACAAAAAGGAATGTTGTGTATACGTGAGTTAGTTCTTCTTGCGCGAAAATTTGCATATCATCGAAAATCACGCTCCAACAACAGAACTAACTTGGATGTTACTTGGTGTGAAGATAGATTAGACCCTGAATTAATAAATGAGCTATCTAAATCCTCGATTTACTCAGGCGATACCACGGAGCGCCACTAGTTATCCATACAAGGCTAGATGTTAACTACATAAAAATACATTAAATTCAAATCAGAGCCTCATACTTTCCGTCAATATTTTCTTAACTTATTGTATTGATGTGTAAATGACTTATGGCATAAAAAATGTTATGATTATATAGTAGTTTAGTTTTAATGAAAAAAATATTTTTCATAACTTATTGATTAAACATGTAAATGTCTTATGAAATAAAAATTACTATGATTATGTAGTAGTTTTAATGGTAAAAATAAAATGGATTATACAATATTCTCACCCAGTAGCTTCTTGGCCTCCTTGACCTGCGGGGACCTGTGTCCGTGGGTGTCGGCGACAGCGTGCAGGGAACGGAAGTAGAGCTCGAAGTAATCTACCTCACCATCTGGAGCTGAGAGACCACCGGCAGCAACCTAGAATAGGTTGTTTCTAATTAAAACTGGGAAAACAATATCCATATAAAAGAAAGTGGTGTTAGTTACACCATTTATAACTCAAAATCTTAGAAGATTTAGCTGAAAATTGATGAAGAGGTAGCTTAGAACCAGAAGACAAACTTAGGATACTTTTTATCACATTTTTTTTTAAATTGAATTAAATCCAAAATCTGCTTATTTACTAAGGCGGAACAGAGTTTGCCGGGTCAGCTAGTAAATAAATTAAAATAAAATTTGTCAATTTTTTTTACTATACCTACTTATGACATGGCATTGGATGGAAATCCAAAGTCATGTTTGCTTAGTATGGACTTAGAGGGTGCTCAGTGCAATGTTCTGAATCATTTGATTAATTAATTTTGCTGTCATCTTCAAGGATAGGATTTTTTTTCTCTAGTTATATATTAAACACTGTGATAATAAATATGTATTAATAATAATAACAGGGTTATCTGCCTTCTTAATGTCAGGGTTGCTTGTACTTATTTGTTTATTATTTGCTACTAGAAATGTTTTTCTTTCTTTCTTTTTATATGATCATACCTTATCACCCACTGCTTTCAAGATGTTGAGCTCCATCAGAAACCTTAAATCATCCTCCACCGTGGGCTTCAAGTACTCCAGGGAGTAATCCTCTAGCTTTGGTACCATTATGTCTCCAAACACATCAGTTTGTGATGAAAGCTGGAAGAATAAAATTAAATCATTGAGCTAGGATTATACAGAGACCCAATCACAAACTAAAAAGTGCAGGAAAGTTTCCAAAAGCTAACAAAGACTGCTTGTCTCTTTCACTCTTACATATATTAAGAACGTGCAAAAGAGATAGGTAATCCAAAAGTCTGCTCCACAAGTAGCCTGGGCAGAGTTTTGGAATGGACATTTTTTTCGAAAATTTGTAACTCTGTATAATCTTAGCTCAATTAATTATATATAATAAAATTAAGTTTAAAGTCATGTGTCTAAGTCCACTTGCTGAATGATTCATCTCGAGACAATAGATAATGGTCTAGGAGAAAAATGGCTACATGTGGTTTCATGAGCAAATTACAATGATATTCTTATAACCTATATTGTTGGCTGAATATGTGTAGCAATATTGATAAAATATTACACAAGACAGTTTTATGGGGTTATTTGGTGGTGGAGCAGCTGTGTGACTTTAGTCTTTCTTTTTAAAGTTATTATGTGGTTAAAAAGGTTTTAATCTAAGTTTAGTAAGTAGTAAGTTTGTGTTTTCCATTTCTAATTTCTTTACAGACATTTTAATATTATGTGTCAACTATGTATATATGTTACGGTAAATGTAGATAATCGGGAATTATGCATAATTACCGGTAATTATGCATAATTACCAACACACACGGTAAATGTAGAGAATTATCCACATTTACCGGTAATTACATACAACTAGCTGTGCCAGTGACTTCGTCGTAATAATTATTTTAGGCAATATTTTTTTGCATTTTGAAGCGTTTTCACAGCGCACGCAATGGAAGCCCTCAAAGATGAATAAATTTGCCTGTTTTTTTCCACATTATCCATTGTTTCTTCGCTCTTATTAATTGCAGTGTGATGTTATATAGCCTAATGCCTTCCTCGATAAATGTTCTATTCAACACAAAAATATTTTTTCAATTCGCACCAGTAGTTCCTGAGATTAGCGCGTTCAAACAAACTCTTCAGCTTAATAATATTAGTATAGAAGTATAGATAACCATACCCCTTTGGTAGAATATAATAAAATCAAACAACAGAAACAAAATGTTTATTAAAATAAATTGCACTAGTAGAGGTTCGACAAGGAGGCAAACATTAGAGGTTCCAAAGACTCCCTCTGAATTATAATTAGTTGGTCTCCAAGTCGAGAGTAAAACAGTTTCTTCTAGCGAGCATGCTAGATCGTAAATTATAACTTGCTTAACATCAGGCAAGTTGTAGTCAAGCGTGAGCCTATGATTACCGGTAAATGTGATTAATTCGAAAGTTTTTCCCACTTTTACCGAGAGCACTGGTAATTATGCATAATTCCCTGGAATTATGCATAATTCCCGCATTATCCACATTTACCGTGACATATATACATATCAATATTTAAAAGTAGTAAGAAAAACTGAAGTTACCTCGTCCAAGTTTGACAAATTAATGCTAACAAGTTTGTTCTTGCCATCACCAAACCTCTGCTGAATGCGGTGTTTGAGGGCCACAAAGGAGTTTGCTTCATACTGACCCATATCAACAGGGTACTTAGGTCCTTTCAGGTGAGCCTGAAACATATGACAATGAGTTAACACATATTTAGTAATGAGTACAACTAATTAGAACTAGCATTTTTATATAACACTCACCTCCTCTCCCAAGGAAGATACACCGTCAATATACACGGCAACAATACCTTCCGGAAATTCAAAGGGATTTCTTATGACCAAACCATCCCAGCCAGAGCTCTGAAAGATTAGGTAGTGACTTTAATCAAACAAATATGGATAGATATTGGAATTTCGGATACTAGTGACAGACAGTAATTACCTCCTCGACTGAAAGTCCCAGTGCAGCAGAAAACATGTCTGTTATTGTGGTCCCCTTTATTTCATTCGATCCCACGAAATTCAAGGAATCGGGATAGTGGAGAATGTCCAGTTCTCCCATGGTTTTGCCATTGCAGCCTGGAATATCAAACAAACCTTTTAGAATGCACAGATCACTAGGGTATCGTTTGATGGATAGAAAACTCCTCACCAATCACTGCTATGACTACGGACACCCAAAAAAGAACCGCACTCACAGCCATTTTGTACGAAAATAATTTTTCTCCAAAATTTTCGTGATCGAACTGCTGTCATATGACTTTCGGTGTTGCAAAGTTGGTACATACCATAGACAGTTGTTTCTTTTATTTATTTGCTTGTGGGCTCGGAGGAAGGACAAGCCTGGAGACATAGTAATAAGTTGAAGTGTGGCGCACTATCGGAACCTCTCTTTTTAATGAATGTTTTTAGTGTGCTAAAAAGAGACAACTATATACAATCTGTTCGGCCCTTTACGTTAGTGAAGCCGGTTTTTCTAGCTCGAGTAACCAATTTGGATACTAGCTGTGGATTTGGATTTTTGGCGAATATACCGTGAATCTTTGGAATATTTGGTTAAATGAGTTTGTTTGAGAAGTGTTTTTTACTGAACAACAAATGGCGTGCGTTGCCTATGGCTGTAAGAGCCATGCTTCGAAGAAAAGTGACGAAATCCAGAGCTTGTCATTTCACAGGTTAGAGTTTTTTATCATTTTCCACAAAACAATACAAAACTGAATCAAAATATTAAAATATAACAAATTTGTACTCTTTTAGAACCTCATTTTGGAGGAAAACAATTAAATTTTGCCATTATATGTTAAAAATACGCAAAAGTTTGGTTTATAGTGTTGTGCACAATTGTTCTGAATTCGGTTAAAATCGGGTCTCGGTTTTGCCAATAGTAGTAATTTATTCGAAAAATTATTTCAACATAGTATTGATCAGTGGAATATTGATAATCATAGAAATCTACTCATAAAAGCCATAGCCGAGACATACTTAAAAACGAAAATTTATTATATGACTAAGCAACTTATACAACCACAAGATAAAGTACGTAATTTTTTAAATAAAACTGTATTGTTTAAGGGTCAGTAAATAAAAACCTACAAAAGTTATCTGAGTTATTTTATTTATTTCGAACTACACAATCCTTTTCCAGGTTTTCTCACCTAGTTCTAACTATGCCTAAAAGATCGATTTTAAAAACATGTTACAATTACGTCACTTTAATATGGTTTAGTTAGCGAAACTACTAGAATAATCGTTAACGTGACAGAACAGAATGTATGTTTCGGTTCGGTTTCGGTTTTTTATTTCGTACGTCGTAGGCACATCACTAAATTGAGGTATTAAAAAACGGCTACACTGTCATTTGAAGGTGATCTATATAGTAACTAGTTATCTCCTTCTTCCGCGTTGGTGCGCACATAAGTCGAAAGAGTGCAGGCATACAGAACACGTTCAATTTATTACTATGACTCCAGGCTTGTTCTTCCTCCGAGCTTGTGGGCGACCAAGCACTTTGTTTTGAACACTATCTGTCCTTTTCCTTTAACATGAATACGACAGAAACAGAAGACTTTGTGATTTTTATAAATTCTGACATCGTTTCTAAACGTAGCTCAACATTTTTTTCTTCTTCTGCATGGAGTGGTTTATATATGCCAATGTCACTGTCAAGTGTGTCTGATCAAATGACAAATCATATTACAAAAATTGGGCGGATATGTGTTGATTGAAAGATTTTATTTATTTTCTAAATTGTGGAAATTATGTATGATATATGTCTATTGATCTATTAATTTTGCTGTAAAATTTAATTATTGATCAGATAGAACTTTATACAAGAATCCCAACATACTTGATCGCATAAAATAACTGCACAAAAACATTAATATCAAATGTAATAATGTATGCATTTTCATGTATGAGAAGAAACGTTTTTATTGCTTCAGTGTAACTAAACCTGAATAAAAAACACAAACTAGTAATTAAAATGTCTCACCGTAAACCAAATGGACAAAGCAACGATTTATTCCCCAGGGAAATTGATATAGAAGTATGCTTGAAAACATTAAAAATCTTTCAAAAGATTGAAGGAGATGTTAACTGTGTTGTTTGGGATGCATCCTTGGTATTGGCAAAGTATTTAGAAACAATGTGTTTTCACAAATCTGATTTCCTAAGTAATCTAAGAGTACTTGAATTGGGATCTGGATTAGGTGTTGTGGGTCTAACAGCTGCTGTTCTTGGGTTAGTATAGTTTACAACTTTAAGTACAAGCACTAGTTTATTTCACTTTAATTCAGCCATACTAACACATGCACAATTTTTACAGAGCACAAGTAACTTTAACAGACCTGCCTGAAGCTCTATCCCTTCTGCGCCTAAATGTTAAAGAAAACAAACAAAAGATCAGTAGTATGGGTGGGTATGCTACAGTGGAACCTCTATCTTGGGGAGACAGTGGCAGCCAACTTTTAAAAGAAACTTATGACTTGGTTGTCCTTGCTGACTGTGTTTATTATGAAGAGGTAACAGCTTCATCACTACTAATGTATCAAAGTTCAATGTTTTAATAATGACAAGCAGCTTATATTCACTTTGCACTGATCACAATTTGTACAATAGTATATATTATTCACCGGTTGAACAGTTGAAGCTGAGATTAAAAAAACTAACTAGTTGCATTTATTTTTACAGGCACTTGAACCATTATTGGACACACTGAAATGCCTTACTAACTCATCCTCTAAAAATCCAACAATATATCTAACCCAGGAACTGAGAGAATCAGAAATTCAGAAACGATTATGGAAAATATTTCATGAAAAAATACTAGATTACTTTCAGGTGGAAGTAGTTCCAGAAGAACAGCAGCACACAAATTTTAGAAGTTCTGATATTTTGCTTTTGAAAATAACAAAAAAATGAAATAAAATTTCATAAGTTTTTTTTTTAATTGCCTGCTAAATATTATGAGTAATAATGAAGAAAAGTACTAGGTATGCCAAATCACTTGAAATTTTGTCTCAGTAAGGCCTGTATGTATACAAATACGCTAGTTTTTGTTGTGATCAAAAATACCTAGTAGTTTTGATTTTATAGGGATTCAAAGTTTAAAAAAATATCCAATGCGACGAAGAGCTCCGTAACCGCTTGTGACGTCATACTACAGCGCGCCGTGGCGTGGCGCGCTTAGTATCAAGTCACCAGCGGTGATAGTAGGTGTAATAGCTAGTATTTTGATGTGTTTTCTTTCGCGTATTAAGTTAATAATGTATTAATGGGAAATATTATTCAATTAATTAAATTTATGAAGGATTTAAACAGAGGAATCAGATAATTTACCTAAAAAAGATGGATTATTTATTAATACGTATTATTTACCAACAAGTATTTAGTTATATGCCGCCGAAATGCGAGGAATAAAAATGCAAGGTTAAGTAAACATTCCTTACTACTTGTGCTTAGTATTTAATGTGTTCTAAATTGTTTTATCAAAACAAGATACCCGACTTATATCATAATGGAAGAATGCAACTCAAATAGTAGAAGTACCTATATAACCTACCTACCATATTTTTTACGTTAACCAGAACAAATATCTATTAGTTTTGTAGCTATAGGTAGATACGTAAGTATATATGTATAATATAGGTACAACTATTCTTTTTGCCTTTTTAGGCTTCCGTACCCAAAGGGACTCCCTCGGAGGAAGAACAAGCCTGGAGTCATAGTAATAAATTGAACGTGTTCTGTATGTCTGCACTCTTTCGACTTATGTGCGCACCAACGCGGAAGAAAGAGATAACTAGTTACTATATAGATCACCTTCAAATGACTGTGTAGCCGTTTTTTAATACCTCAATTTAGTGATGTGCCTACGACGTACGAAATAAAAATCCGAAACCGAACCGAAACATACATTCTGTTCTGTCACGTTAACGATTATTCTAGTAGTTTCGCTAACTAAACCATATTAAAGTGACGTAATTGTAACATGTTTTCAAAATCGATCTTTTAGGCATAGTTAGAACTAGGTGAGAAAACCTGGAAAAGGATTGTGTAGTTCGAAATAAATAAAATAACTCAGATAACTTTTGTAGGTTTTTATTTACTGACCCTTAAACAATACAGTTTTATTTAAAAAATTACGTACTTTATCTTATGGTTGTATCAGTTGCTTAGTCATATAATGAATTTTCGTTTTTAAGTATGTCTCGGCTATGGCTTTTATGAGTAGATTTCTATGATTATCAATATTCCACTGATCAATACTATGTTGAAATAATTGTTCGAATAAATTACTACTATTGGCAAAACCGAGACCCGATTTTAACCGAATTCAGAACAATTGTGCACAACACTATAAACCAAACTTTTGCGTATTTTTAACATATAATGGCAAAATTTAATTGTTTTCATCCAAAATGAGGTTCTAAAAGAGTAGAAATTTGTTATATTTTAATATTTTGATTCAGTTTTGTATTGTTTTGTGGAAAATGATAAAAAACTCTAACCTGTGAAATGACAAGCTCTGGATTTCGTCACTTTTCTTCGAAGCATGGCTCTTACAGCCATAGGCAACGCACGCCATTTGTTCTTCAGTAGAAAACACTTCTCAAACAAACTCATTTAACCAAATATTCCAAAGATTCACGGTATATTCGCCAAAAATCCAAATCCACAGCTAGTATCCAAATTGGTTACTCGAGCTAGAAAAACCGGCTTCACTAACGTAAAGGGCCGAACAGATTGTATATAGTTGTCTCTTTTTAGCACACTAAAAACATTAATTAAAAAGAGAGGTTCCGATAGTGCGCCACACTTCAACTTATTACTATGTCTCCAGGCTTGTCCTTCCTCCGAGATGACTCCAGGCTTGTTCTTCCTCCGAGGCCTGCCTTCTATGTATCTCTCTTTTGACCGATTTCACTCCCGATTTAACATTTATAGAAAATAAACCTTAACTACGAAATAAGGTTTCTATTCGTATAAAATCTAGTTTAGAAAACAAGAGTGAGATCCAGAGAGAAAGAGAGGGATAAAAACCCTTGAGTATACTGAGGGAAAGAGAGGGATGATATAAAAAATCCTTGAGTATACAATATTACTCTATGAAATTGAAATATGAAAGGGTTTTTTTTCTATAGGTACCTACCCATGCCCGGACCCTCGGAGGAAGGACAAGCCTTGTCAAGGAAGGGCTTGGTCCTTCCTCCGAGCCCGGACCCGACCCGTTAAAAGGGTAATATAGTGTTTCCACTTCCACTTTTCTATTTTTCCCTAGTTTCTTATGGATTTATCCCTAAAACTCCCTAAACTACTTTAAAAAATCCTATTTAAATGGAACATAAATAAAATCCAGAAAAAAAATCACAGCATATCATTTAATGTGACAAAAAAACATTATTCGTAATCATACATCATAATCATCATCTATAGAATTTATATTATTGGAGGTTGAAGCATTATTTTTTCTTTAATTGATGTAGGTACAAGATGCATCATCAGTCGAAGATGATGCTTTATTAGCATTTTCTTCCATTGTATGTTGTAACAGGTACCTAGGTACGAAAATCGAAATTAAAAATATCAATTTTTGCTAATGTTACGCAATCACGAATAACGTACCTAAACAAAAAACAAAAACATGAATTTGTGAAATAAAGTACATGATAATACGACTCACTTCTGGCGACATGTAAAAACAACGGCAAATAGTACTATAACATAGTAAATATAATAATATAATAATGTCTTTATTTCAGGCAATAAACCCATATAAAATATTTTTTTTTTATTATTCATATTGTGCAGTAATTTATTGTTCATAGATAGGTACAGATTAAGATTAATAATTATTGTATAATCTATAATATTCATTTAAAAATACTATTCTTGAATTTTATTAATGAATAATATAAAAAAAAAATTCTATAGGTATGAACATATATTACATAGTTAATGCTACTAATAATATTATAATATAATGCTTTTTCTTTAAAATCCTACTCATTTATAATTAACTAGTAGCGCTACACGGTTTCACCCGCGTAAATCCAGGATTAAAAGTTCCCCATGTTTGTCAGAATTAATGTAGGATACCAATGGTGAAAGATTTTTTCAAATCGGTCCAGTAGTTTCGGAACTTATTCAATTCAAACAAACAAACAAACAAATAATCAAATCTTACCACGTTATAATATTTTTGTAAAAAAATTAAAAAAAATCTTATACATTTTACTCCAAATCTACATCAGATTTGGCGTAAAATGTATAAGATTTACCAAAAAAACGTACATTAAATATTCAAACGGAATACAATTTATGTAAGTAATTATTTTTTTGCACACCATACACTTTGGGTATTAAGTTTGCGCGTATTGCTGAACAAAATGGCGACTTGACAGTCCTATTCTTATTTGGCACGCATATTACTCAGCGTTGTTCTTGATACGGCAATTGCCGTAATATACGGTAATCAGGCATCTTAAGCATCATAAATACGGCATACGGCAGCTCTTTCATTACCGTATCAAAAAATACGGCAATTGAATAATGTCCCTAAGTTTTTTTTCGTATAATGGAACGCACCAACTTGTATACCAAATACATTGATTTCCATCAGTACATACTTGTACTGATGGAAATCAATGACCAAATACCATACGATCTACAAAAAAATGACGATGAATGGAGAATGTTACCAGTGGTAAATAAATTACCACTATATGAAATTAGCTCACTGAAAACCGCTGAGTTTTGGATTAAAATCCTTGATGGAACAGATTGCAAAACATAAGCAACGTTTGCTTTAAATGTATTATGTTTGCCACACTCGAACGCTCACTGCGAGCGTATCTGCAGTGAAGTCAATAACATAAAAACAAGACTCCGAAATAAATTAATAACTCCTTCTATTAATGGAACCCTTTTGGCCAGACAAACAATCCGTTATCACGGTAATTGTACCCAGTTTCGAGTGCCAAATGAAATGATAATTAAAATGAAAGAAAAACAACAGAATGACAAGACAGAATCAGAAATACTAGAAATAATTAAAAACCTATATGGTGAAGAATGAAAATATTTTTAAAATCCGGCAATTTTACAATTGCAATACGGCAACCCTAAAATTGTCAGGAACAACACTGATATTACCTAAAATGTACGACACAGAACACAGAGTTAATAGTAATTCCGCACCGATCAAATGTTAATTATTTTAACTGGCTAATCAGCAGTTGTCTCCCTTGTGACGTGACATTGGCGAAATTGCGGCGGTGCCGCAGAGTCCATTATTAAAAAAAAAAAAAAAAAAAAAGAACACAGAGTACTTTTTACACTTTTTATATGTACGATGAAAAAAAGCGCGGGAAACTTTCAACAAGGCGGGCGCGTATTTTTCTGGGAAAATATTATTTATCATTATTTGTATAAAAAGTGATCAGATCAGCTAAGTATTATTACTTTGTGTTTAAAATTAGTGTAATATTAGTTTTTAAGTGTATATAAGTAATCTAGGTAAGTTCTTTTTACATTTCTTTTCATGGAGGAGCCTCCCGACCCGGGGGACCCTGTTCCTCCGGCAGCTTGTTTTGTAACAATTAAAACAAATAATTGCGAGATGGATACGGAAATTCCAGTAGTAAAAAATAAAAAGAAAAGGAAAATTAATGAAATCTCTGATGGTAGTAGTGATTCGATAAAGGCTCCGGCTTCATCACCCAAGCCAGCTCCTGCCCCTGTTGTAAGAAGTTTATACGTTAGCACGGACAACGGCCCCTATACAGTACATGTAATAAGAGAAAACAATAATCAGAATGATGGCACAACTCTACACCCAATAACATTTGGCAGGTTCCTCCATAAACACAAAATTACCAATGTTGTTAATGGAAGTTTAAAACGTATCGGTCGAAATAAAATAACTCTTTCTTTTTTGACTTTCAAAGATGCCAACATTTTTATAACGAATCAATTCCTGGCCACCGAAAAATTAAAGGCATTCATCCCGACATTTACAATTACCCGCATGGGCTTAGTGCGAGGAATCCCATCTGAGTGGAGCGAAGAAGAGGTGCTTGAAAGCATAAACGTTTCAATTGGATGTGGGAAAATTTAAAAGTCAGACGCTTGAATTATAAGGTTGTTATTAATGGTGCACCAGTATGGAAGCCATCGCAGTCAGTTGTCCTGACTTTCGACGGAAAGTTTCTTCCAAATCATGTCTATGTCTGCTATAACTCAGTTCAAGTTGAGCTCTACACTTTTCCAACAATAATGTGTTATAACTGTTGCCACTTTGGACATACCAAAAACCAGTGTAGGTCGAAACCCCGCTGTTATAAGTGTGGTCAGGATCACTCTGGCGATTCATGCAAAACAGAAGAAGATTCTGCTACCTGTTGTCATTGCTCTGGATCTCATTTTGCATCGAACAAAGTCTGCCCGGAATTTGTTAGACAGAAAAAAATTAAGCTTTCTATGGCCGAACAATGCATTTCATATGCAGAAGCGGCGAAACTTCATGCGCCCATAGGCAAGTCCTATTCTGAAGTACTGTCTTCAAGTCCTCCTATATCGAAAATTGAAAGACCAATCATGTTTACAACTCCTGGCCCACGACCGTCTGCAGCTGGCCCCTCGCGTGGTGGGTTTGTTGTTCGCACGTCCAAGTCGGGTTCACCTGTAAGAACGAATACACAAGCTAAGGGCTACGATCGCCGAGCACATCGCGAATTAGTTAAAGATTATGATATGCTGTCTGGTATTGGTAATGGTTGCGGCCTTAATAAAGCGAATAGTAATGATCAACTTAGTATTGAAACCCTCAAACAGATAATGTCAACCCTGATAGACACTTTAAGGAAAAATAATATCATGTTACCGAACAACGTTGCCCCTCTAATTGAACAACTCAATAACAATATGAACGTCGACAATAAAACATTTCGATACAGTCCCGCTGGGCAATCTACTCACGATTGTTCAGTGGAACTGCCGAAGTGCAGAACGTAAAAAAACTGAATTGTTGTATATAATTTCAAAAATCAATCCTTCTATTATTGCTCTGTCAGAGTCATGGTTAAAACCTGGCTCTATATTAAAAATTAAAAACTATTTTTGTCTCAATGACAATAGAATCGACAACCATGGCGGTGTCGTACTACTCATTCATTCCACACTTTTGTTTACTGCTTTGTCTTTTCCCCCTCATGGCGATGGTTTTTCCATTGTTGGTGCTAAGATTTTAAATATAAGTTTTGTATCTATCTACATCCCTCATCCTTCTACTTCTATAATAAATGAAATTCATGAAATTCTTCAGCATATTCCGAAACCATTCTTAGTTTTAGGTGATTTCAATTGTCACCATCAAGCGTGGGGCAGTTCGATCTCTAATGCATATGGCAACCAACTTATAAATATTTTTGATGACCTAAATTTATGTGTCCTAAACGATGGAACTCCTACTCGTAGGACTAAACCAGGAGAAAATTTGAGTGCCGTAGATTTATCCATATCCACACCAGATGTCGCTCTGGATTTTACATGGTGCATTCGTCCTTACACTCATGGCAGCGACCACTATCCCATAGTCATTAGTTTAGCCAATAAAAATGTTCCACCACCTCCTCACCCATTTTCACCTCGTATGAAATACAGACTTGCCGATGCTGATTGGCATTCTTATAAATCAAAGCTAGAGAATATTATACCAACTCTTAAACAACCCAATACATTCACTGAAGAAATTTGTATCGAAAGCTTGTTAAATGCAATGTCAAACATTGCTGAAGAGCTATTCCCTAAAAAGAATAGCGCACTAAATAGAAGACCTTCTCCGGCTTGGTGGGATAAAGAATGTTCAGAAGCTGTCAAAAAAAGAAAGTTGGCAGAAAAAGAGTATAATTTAAACATGACATCAGAAAATTACGACATTTTAGTCAGTACAATAGAAGAAACTAAAGAAATTCTTGTAGAAAAGCGTAAGACTGGATGGAAAAGATATTGTACCTCAATATCTCCCCAGACTCCATCATCGATAGTTTGGCAAAATATCAGGAAATTCAAATCAACTTTGTCAAATTCAACATTTTCTCTTCCACAACAATTATCTTCTCAATATCTTGATCATTTAGCACCTTCATACGCTCCCCAGAAGGAATTAGTTACTGACTTAAATAGTAATACTCTTACAAGTCTTACCGGACTAAACTCACCTTTCACTTTCCAAGAGCTGAAAAGCGTTTTAATGAACACCAAAGACTCTGCTCCAGGCGAGGATGGTCTTCCTTACTCTTTTTATAAACACTTTGGAGATTCAGCTTTGTTCTATTTGTTAGACGTGATAAACACCATCATGATATCAGGCCATATTCCAAAATCGTGGAAAGCTCAAATAGTGTTACCCATTTTAAAACCAAACAAACAGCCTTCCGATGTATCCTCATATCGACCTATTGCATTGTCTAATGTTGTAGTCAAAATTGCTGAACATCTGGTTAAAAATAGGCTTGAATGGTACGTTGAATCAAATAATCTTTTGGCAAAATCACAGTACGGTTTTAGGAGAGGAAAGAGTTGCATGGATAGCATCAGTATATTTGTGACTGATATTCGTGTTTCTCTCACACTCAACAAACCCACGGTTGGTATATTTTTGGATATTAAATCAGCATACGACAATGTTCTCCTTACAGTTCTGAAAACTAAACTAGAAAAATTGAAAGTGCCACTGATACTTTCCAATTTTATCATCAACCTTCTTAGTGGCAGAACAATCCGACTCGACTCATCAGACGAATGCAGAACTCTTTGGAAAGGCCTTCCACAAGGGTCTGTATTAAGCCCTCTGCTTTATAGCATATACACATATGATTTAGAATTTTGTTTACTAGATTCAGTTAAAGTTCTTCAATATGCAGACGATCTACTGTTCTATTGCTCTGACAATTCAATTGAATATATGTGTACCCAACTTTCTCTATCTTTAATTAGTCTTAAATCATGGCTAGATAGGCATGGTTTAGAGTTATCTGTAGGAAAGAGCATTGCCGTTCTTTTTTCTAGATTACGTAATCCCCCGTTTTTAAACATCAAATATGATGGCAAGTTAATTCCCCAAAAAGAGGAAGCTAAATTCCTAGGTCTAGTTCTAGACTCCAAACTCTCTGGCATTCCTCATTCTGAACTAGTTTCATATAAGTGTGAACAGCGTCTTAACATGCTAAGATGTCTAGCAGGAGTATGGTGGGGTGCCCATCCGTTTTCCCTTAAATTGGCATAGGTATAATGCTCTTATCAGAAGCGTTCTTGATTATGGAAGTTTCCTCCTGGAACCTTGTAGAGTTTCAGTTATCAATAAATTTAATTCTATTCAAAATAAATCTCTCAGGATAATAGCTGGTGCTATGAAATCAAGCCCTATTAATGCTCTTCAAGTTGAGTGCGCAGAACCCCCTTTGAATATCCGACGCCAATTCTTGGCGGATCGATCCTTTTGCCGAGCCTTTCAATTTTGCAATCATCCACTAATTCATAAATTATCCCAGTTGATTTATCTTTGTTCTACTTCACCTTATTGGGTACATAAAACAGTGCCATGTCTTGTCAATAGTGCTAATAGGTTTACATCATTATCAGCTCCTACTTATCGCTCTACGAAACTCCCACTGTTTGACAATGTCCCCTACGAAGCATTGATTGTAAGCCCGGAAATACATGTAGATCTAGATATAGAAAAAGGTGACATTAACTCTAATAATAATTTTAATTCTATTATACATGATAACTGGGATGGTTGGCATCATATTTATTGTGACGCATCGAAACATGGTGCTAATAACACGGTAGGAGTTGGAGTGTTTCACCGGGAATTCAACATTATCCAAAAAATCAAACTACCACAAGAAACGTCTGTTTTTACTGGTGAATGCTTCGCTATATATAAAGCATTAGAATATATTTTGCTGGCAAAATTACCAAAAACATTGATTATTTCAGACTCCAAAAGCGCCTTGCAATCATTAGAAAGATTTCCTTTCAAATCAAAAGCAACTATGCCTGTAATTGTGAATATCAGAGATATTTTGTACAAATGTCATCAAAAGAGTTATTCTGTTACGTTCCTGTGGGTACCGAGCCACAGTGGTATAAAAGGAAATGAGAGAGCTGATCAAATTGCTAATGACGCTACAGGGTGTGGAGATATGTATCCATACACCAATTATTGCCATGATATAGCAACTTTACCTAAATTATATCTCCAGAATGCCTGGAGAGATATATGGGAGAAGTCTGCAATATTAACTGGAAAACATTATTATTCTATACAAAGTCACTTGCAAATTAAACCATGGTTTTCTAAAATATTATTAGGAAAAAGGGCCACTTCATCCTTAGTAAGATTACGTGTTGGACATGTTTGTAGTCCTGCACACCTTCATAAATTTAGAATCGTAGACAATCCTTCATGCTCGTGTGGTGAACCGGTTGCTGTACCCCTAGCTCGAGTTTGAGTCCGTAAAGTAAAAGTTAGTCGTAAGTATTACTTCCGACTTTCATGCATTGGTAGCTGGAGTTAGGTCTCGATGGTAAGTAAAAGAAAGTAACATTACCGGTTGATTAACTTCGTTCATTCTTTCATTCATTCATTTCTACGAATATTTTTATCTGCGATTCCTATGTCCTGTCAAAACAACATGGCGCGAAATAAATAAAACTAAATAAATAAGTTCAAAATATGTAACTTTTAGGAGTGTTTTTAAAGATTCGAAGCTTTTATTGTACAAAAGGAAGAAAAGAAGTTGATTGTGACAGCGCATATCAATTCTTCGAAGAGATGACTGTTAGTTTGAGTGTTTGGAAGAACGCCGAGGCACGGTAAACTAATCTGCCCGATTATAGACGAGATAAAAGCAGAAAGGCTTCGCCGGCACAGCCATGTGCAGAAGATGATCAAAACGCGTATATTCGGGGCGACCGTGTAGCTGCAAGAGACCGGTGGCGCGCCATAAATATCGCTGGAAGGATCGGGTCGAAGAGCATCTCCACAGGATTCATGATCCCACCTACCTATTGAAGGGCAGAAACCGGCTGAGTCACAGCGCCAGCCAAAGTAAAGTAAACATAAAGTTTTCATACCTACATTAAATCCGGAACAAAGAAAGAAAGCGGGCGAGTAGGAAATACAATCGAATCTTGGAGAAGTCTTTGTAATTTTTGTAAGTTGGGAAATAAATCCATTCTACATCTAGGTAGCTTCATCATAGAAATTTAGACCCATAATTCAATTAATTAACATGAATAGTTTCAGTGTTTTATAAATAGGAACTCAAATGAAGTTCTACAAATTCAATTTTACAGGTTAAGTAAAAGTTACTACAAATATAATATTTTAAAACTGGCCTTATTGAATAAATCTGCATCAAGACTGGAAGTAAGCCAACCGAATCTCTATCCAATGAACAGACAGCAAAAGGCGTGGAGAGTATAAGTACCAGAAGAAGCTGCCATGGCATACTATGATGCCATCCATCATACTTCTCTATACTTAGGTATGTATGACAATGATTATACTCTATGTTGAGTTTTCAAACTATCCTTAGAACCTCTGATAAGGGCATAACAGCTGCCACACTACGACAACCAGCTGGATCACTACTTTCCTTAATTTACTCAAGTTTCTGAGTGTATCAATGAAATTAAATGTAAACTATAAACTGTTACTACTTCATGCTCATATAGCTAAATGGACTTAATCGATAAATTAAGACACAAATTACCTAAAATTAAATAAATACTTTCCATTAAAGATTTATTGAAACTGAGGTGGTGCTAATATAAGTTTATTTTAAGTTGTTATGTACAAACTTTCTCTATTCTAGATAATCACAAGATTCCTATCTTCTATACTTAATTGCCTGGTGTATCTGTATGAATAGTAATAATAGCTGAGGAAATTAACCTTAGCCCTGAATCTGGCATCTCATAAACTTATTGCAATAGCTTTGCTGGCTACACAGGTACCTACCTACTTATTTTATGTGAACAAATAAAATGCAATTGTACAATAATAAGTATTTTATTTTGCAGGTGCTGAATATGCCAGGGAGAGAAGACATTATTATTGGTATTTTATGCCTAAGATTATTTAAGTATTTTATCTTATTACAAAACATATAATTTTAATTTCAATGAGTTTTATTTACAAAGTTTATCCAACCTTACCAGTAACATAACTAATACATTATAATTAAACTATATAGGTAGGTACCTCTTTATGGTTACCATAAAGTTGTAAAATAAATATTCTATACAAATAACAATATCACACTCATTTTCTAGTTTTTGTAACAAACAGCAATGTATTGTGTTACATTAATTTTAGTTCATTATTTGAAAACACTAAGTATACTTATACCTACATTTACAGATTAGACTATGGAACCTATATCTTAAGACCTCTTCAAAGCTTTATTAGTAATAATAAAATTCGGTGGGAGTTTCTCTAATTGTTTGAAGAAGTCACAGAAATCTTAATAGGTACCTGTTTATTTAGATTTCTGTGGAAGAACTATACTGGAAGTTCAAAGAAGTGTATTTTACTTCTTTATTGCACACAGTTTAACTATACATTTATGTACATTGGTACTGATATTGTTGGATACAATGGTGCAACTACAATAAATAAGGGTTATATAATTTACTGATATGAATCCAGAACTAATGCAGATTACTAAAATACAAGCCTAAAGTACATAGGATTGGTATATAACTTTACAAAACAATTGCAAACTTATGAGATTAACATTAAGTTGTGTATGGTTTTAAAATTTAGGTATTTATAATATATGGTTTAATTCACAATGTATATAAAATAAAATAACAACAACACCATAAAACAGCTTTTCATTAGTAATTTCTTGTAAATAATTATCTTGAAATCTAAAATGCAAAGGATGTGCTGTACTTTTTGTACATAAGAACACAAGTTTAGCCTAGTCTCTCTCTTCACTTATTCTGTAAGTAGAAGTCCAACCAAATCATGACACCGGCTGTGGAATGGATTGCAGGTATTGTAGACAGCTTCCGGACTAGCTTCAACAAGGTTCCGGAATGGCATCAAGGGCTAATCTCTCTAGACTAGCCTGAAACACAATGTCCTGTAAATAAAAATATAAAGTATGTAGGTACATACTTATTGGATTTTAAGTTTTCCACTAGACTAGACAGGATAAACATTTCATGCCAAGTATGCTCCTAACATTGCTTGTGGAGGTTTTTATATGGTTACCGTTGGCTCTCAAAGACAAGGCATCAGAGTGAGACCCTCATACCTGGAATTCATGCTGGTAGTGCAATGTTTACTATCACAGCTCTTTGCAAAACCATCAATAAGTTATGCTATTCACTCGTGTAAGTTACTTTGGTAGATATTTTTAATTTTGAGTGTTACAATGTTTATTTTAAGTATTGTAACATTAATTTGTCCAAGGCAACAGGACTTTATGAGTAGGTACCTACAATATATAGATTAATGAAGGCAGCTACAATCTAACATAGCTGCTATTTCCAGACGGAACCTTTTGGACTGCCGACGTACCTACAGGCTACAGTCCATAGCTTCCTACTTCGGCAGATCTTAGGTCCGCTCAACGCATCTGTTGCGCAATATCTTTGAGAAGTCACTATGAATGTTTATTGGGGAGGCATTAAAACTAACTTTGGGTCGTGCATGGAGACTATTTTACTGTTAAATAGAGCTTGAACTAGCGTACTAACTAAATTTCCTAACTTACCAACAAACTTTGAATACTTTACATTGAATCTGGTTCGGTCGGTGTCATTTTCTTCATTGGCCTCATTGCATCTACGAGAGATGTTTTGCGGGACTTGTTGATGCGGATTTGCACTTGAATTGGTTCACAGTAACAAGGAAAAAGCACAAAAACCTCGCGATTCGCGAGCTAATTTCCAAACCGCGGTCGGTTTTTAATACAAATTTGACGTTCAAACTTTTGACAATATAATTGCCATAGACAATAACAGACAATGTTTTTTAGTTAAAAATAGATTTAGAAAATAATGTTTATATAACCTAATTTAATTTTATAGTAATTAAATTATATATAACACAGGAAAATCGATCTCAAAAGTTGTCGATAGTTTTCTCACTGAAAAAATGGCGGTTAAAGTATTTGTGACATTTTGTCGAAGGCTGGGTCTGGTATTTACGGATCACCTGTCAAATTAAAACTCCTACTCGCTAGCTATGTAAATCTCCATACATTGGTCCCGTAATTTCATCGAATCCTGCGGAGTAAGCGAGGTCGCGAGTAAAATAGTTTCGCTACTCGCCACCAGGTGCGCTGTACGATTTTGTATGAAATGCCGTTCGAGAAATTTTCGTATCCTGCGATGGTAATATTCCTGCTAAGCCCACTGATGTCAATCATCTACTACTCGAATGCCCTCTAACTGATGTAACCAATTTTTACGAAAGCTTAATAGAACTGGAGATTCCGTTTCCAATAAATGTATCCTCCCTTTTAACATACAAAACAAAAGCAGTATATGGCGCACTGTCAAAGTTAATCATAGATAACGACCTCAAATTGTAAATTTGTAATTCCTTCCTTTTAATGTAAATATAGTAGTTACGTGTTAAGTTAATTTGTTAGGTTGTATATATGTAAAGCTTTCTAATCACTTAATACTACTTATAGTTAATTTCGCGTGCTTTTTTGGGGGTTATGAAGTTTCCCCGTTTTTACTTGAGAACTGGCACAATACAAAGTTATGGCCAATTAAAAAAAAAAAAAAAAAAAAAAAAAAAAAATATGTACGATCAAAATTGATGCTGCGGTGTTTGGATTGAATGTATTTTTTTGTTTTGCAAAGGCCATTATTACCTGCATATTGTGAGTTAATTTTAGTGTGTGTTATTGTTCAATCTATGCAGGAAAACTTGTAGTTTGTAAAATAAATTGAGTAGTAGGTAGTACCTTAATAATATGTGATTGAAGGTTATCCTTATTGCATATTTGTTCCAAACTTTAATACTCGTAACCTTTCTCAATTATAAACCGTGCACTACGCCGTGCAACACATTTCTCGTCTACCGTTCACAAAATGCTATTAACTAAAGGAAAGTTTTATTGACGGCAGGGCAACCGGCATTCCCATAATTATCTAGCAACAAAATATGGTTGTTTATTGTGTGTAATTTTGTATTGTTCTTATAATAATTTTGTAAGTCCAATGCAATAACGCGTTTAAATCTTGGCGTAATCGTCTTGAAACTGAGTAAATGCAATAGAATAAGTAAATTTTAAGTAATTACTCTGTAGATATAACAAATATCAATTGATAGCAAAAAAAAAACTAATTTATGCATTGTTTTTAAAGTGAATGTATTAATTTCATGAAAATAGTAGGTAAGTAATATTATAGGTCAAGATATGCCTATCTAGGGTCTGATTAATTATTGTAAATTATTTCAGTATAATGAATGGTAATATAAATAAGGAAGCGTTAACCGTGACTTCTGTTGGGAATGCTTGGGTAATATGCAATTCTGAATCCCGGCCTGGATTGAAATATTACTTCAATACCTTATCTGGACAAGCAGTATGGAATCTCAGCGCTGAAGATGTGAGTTCTTTATTCATTCAAATACTCTCGTAATTTTGTTAGTTTATAAAGAATGTCTAGCAACTACATGAAAAAATATAAAATAATTATGGACTATGGCTGTAAGACATTTACCATCTTCTATACAAGTGGATTGTTATTGCTCATTTAGAAATTAACCATATGAAGCTCTAACCTGTAATACTTTATTTTCAGATTGAAAAGGCCAAGAGATTTACAAAGGCACTGCCTATTTCTGAAATTGAAAAGTGTCCAGAGCCTACTATGGATCCTCCTATGGAAGCCTGGGCACAGCAAAGTGGCCAGCAATGTTTGAATGACCAGGCAACAAGGCAGCCACCTCCACCAACCCCCAATATGCTTTCAATGAACTTGTTTAATAATTTACCAGGACTGACTGCAACTCCAAATAATATGGCAGGCTTGCCCACAAACATGAATATGCAAGGGGTGCCTGCTAACATAAATATGCCTGGATTACCCACAAATATCAACAACACACCAGGGTTAACTGCAAATTTAACTAATATGCCACAAATGCCAGCGGTTTTAAATAATTTGCCCCAGATGCCAGCAAATTCAAATAATATGCCTCACATACAAGCACATTTAAATAATATGCCACATATACAAGCAAATTTAAACAATTTGCTGGGACAAAACATGACTGGGTTAACTCCTTTTGTGTGGAACACCGGTAACAATCCAATACAAACACAACCTGTTATATATGTTGTCACACAACAACCAGCAGTAATCCCCCTTCAACAAATGCCACAGAATGTACCTCCACAAGATATTTCATACAATAATTCAAATCAGACTGAACAAACTCCCGCTACTGTGAACCAAGGTCTTAATAGAAGAAGGATAGATCTGGACGACAACAAACTTGATTTAAGGCACAAACTAACAAGGAAGAGGTGTAAGAGTGAATGTAAGTATAAAATAATAAATCATGGTTATGGCTTCATAGTATTTATTCTTTTTTATAAATATATTTATTATATGTATTAGTTATTTGTTTATAAGAAATGTTTGTTATTTCCTTTTTGTTGTACATCACATTCTTCTTTTTCCTTTATACTTAATTCTCTCCAGCCAAAGGTTGCCTGGAAGAGATCACTTTCAGTGATAAGGCCGACACTTATGGCACTAGTTAAGATAATAATTTGTCTTATGTACTGTTAATTTTTAATGTGGCAATAAGAGTTTATCTATCTATCTATTTCAATAGGTGACGATATAATTCAAGATTAAGTAATTAAAACCTAAATGTTCCTGTAATTTGAAATGGTTCATGTAAATTTATTTAGATACTTTTGGATTTTTACTAGGTTTTCTATGTCAAAAAGGCCAAACAGTAAGCAGGCCTTATTTGCTTTATAAATCATTCTTATATTTTAGATTATATAGTTGCTAATTTAGTTGATATTGTAAAAAAATCTTTCAGCTCAAGACTCTTCTTACTGCAAGATGGACACAGACCAACCTATCTTCTCTCAAGAAAGAAAGCAAAATTTTCTCTCTACAGTGAGTACAGAACATTTATTACTAGGCTTAGAATATCTTTGGCTTGTAAGTCGCTTATGTCAATCCAAGAAGCATAATACAATACTACTGTCATACTAAAACTCATGATTATAGTTGTGGTGTGAAAGCTTAACAAACAGACCCACAGACACTACCCCCATATTATTATATACTATCGGTGCCCCACGATTTCGTCCAGTGGTTTGGGCTGTGTGTTGATAGATCACTATATCAGTCAGTCAGTAAATCAGTCCGTCACCTTTGAGTTTTATACATATATATAATTGTGGATTATATCTCTCAGTTGTACCTATTTTTTTAACTTTAACGGGTTTGCACTTGGCCATAGTTTACTTGATAGCAAGCAAAGGCTATGGCCTAAGATGGAGCATGCTTACCCGATAAGAACCGATTTACTCTCGCTTTGAAGATGGTTAATTAATAATTATTGATATTCTTGGTACACAAAAGAACTGGGAACACATTATATTGTGTCTGAATTGTCTTTGTGAGGTATTCTTGTTTTCTATTTATGCCTGTTTTTTTAACATGGAATAGGCTTATGGTGCTAAGCACCGCTATATCTTATGAAGTATTCCTTTACTGGGATTCGCCGATTTTATTTTCGACTATTGGTATAGTGCTGGCTGATATAGAGCTAAGTAAAGTCTATGTAAATCTATACATATAATAAAACTGTAACCGGGCGGTGTCTGTACATTGAAGATAATGGAAAAAGTAATAGTTGAGTCTATATTGATGCAATAGAACACAAAAATCATGATTCAAAAATAAATTTTTGTTTTACTGTTTGTCTGTTGGTATGTTTGTTCATTATAGACTCGAAAAACGGCTAAACCGATTTGTCTGCGGCTATCACTAACGTGTTGGTGCATTTTTAACTTTAACATTTAGTGTTTGTTTCATTTCAATCAGTTCTAAATAAAAAAGGTTTGTAAATTTAAATCTTTTTATCTCAAAATAATGCGAGCGTAGCCGCGGGCGTCCACTACACATAATATTGATATTATACTTTTGCATAAAATTGATGTTTCAAACTGAGAAATCCCCTAACGAATTAATTCTGTGGGGTGTCACGACCCTCAGGCATGAGGAAATACGATTCAAGAGTGAGAGAGAGAGATTTTCAAAATTCTGTTATACTTTTTCCAGAATAAACCAGAAGAAAAAGCTCCGAAGTTTGATTTATCAGTATTGAACCAACTGAAGCCATCAGGCTCAACACTTCTCAATTGGTTAATTGTCATCGACGTTGAAATGATACTTCAGAATTTCGCCTTTCTGAATAAACTCATCGATCCAGGTAATTGTTGATCAATATGTTATGTTATTATAATATTATAAGCGTTTGTTTAGTGTGGGGCTAGATGGCGCTGTGTGTAATGTCCCGGAATATTTATATTTATTAACAGTGATTTTATTGTTATAATTGTATGTATGTGCAAGACTCAAAAGTGAACATGGAAATGATTTATTTTGAACTGTAAACTGTGAAGAGTAATTTTGTCCGGCTAAAATAAAGACTAGCTTTAATTAGGTCGCGGGTTCGATTCCCGCATGACACAAGTATTTATGTACTATAAAAAAAACTTGTGTTGAGTCTGGTCGTTTGTATGTATAATAAGTATGTATTTACAAAAGAAAAGTATATAAGTAAGTAAATATTATATCCGTGATCTAGTACCCACGACACAAGCGTCTGCTTAGTGTGGGGCTAGATGGCGCTGTGTGCAATGTCCCGTTTTTTATAAATTATTAATACTGAGGTATAGGAACGTCATTCATACATACATACATATCTGATCTCTCTGACACCAGAGTTGGTCATTCTCATAAAAACTTACTAACTTTTATATCTTCCATAAATATTTTTAACCGACTTCAAAAAAAGGAGGTTATCAAGTCTTCTGAAAGTTTTTTTTTGTGGATATGTACGATATTGTGGATATTTACGCGATTACTCCGTTATTTATGAAACGAAATCAAAAATTTTATTTTTTATTTTTCAGATCAGAACTGCTACCTGATGGTACCAGACCACGTGATGGATGATCTCGAACAGTTGGTGGATGGAGGGACAGACATGCCCACTCGCCGGATCTTGCGCTTCTTGAAAGAACAGATCGAACTGGAACTAGCGTTTAGAGGTGATCTCTTAATTACTAACCATAGATAAGATATCTCTCTTTAAGTCGTATTTGCTCATGACTGAGGGTCGTGTCTCCCCCACAGAATTAATTCGTTAGGGGAGTTTTCTAGGGCAGATTCATCGTGGTGGGCGGCCAGGTCCTTCCACGGAAGACGCATGTCCTCGGATATTGTGGTCCTCAAACATGTCGGTTTCCTCACGATGTTTTCCTGCACCGTTAAGCGAGTGTAAATCCACACAACTTGAAAATACAAGTCATTGGTGTAGAACGGATTCGCACCAGGGTGCGTCTGGATGAAAAGCAGACACTGGAACCGCTGAGCCACACTCGCTTAATTCGATGGATAAGATAATAGTAGTTTATGCAACTGTCATATAATTAAGGGTATTATTAAATTAAATATAACGAACGAATTAAATATAACGATAATTTATTAAATTAAATTCACGCGTACGTGTATTGTCACAGTGATTTTGCCGCCATTAAAATCTAACCAACGAGAGTGCAGCAGCGCGACCAACCTGATTGGCCCTGCAATCAGGTTGGTCACGCTTTTTCGATGTTATAATGAGCTATTACGATATCGATGTGGGTATTATAACATCATGTGAAATTGCTTAAATTGAGTGTTTTGTTGTCTGTGCTATAACAGTAGTAATTATAAGTCAAGTATTGGAAACATAAGTAGAATGTTACAACATTAGTGTAGATAAAGATCATTAATTCATTTGACAAAAACACACTCTTGCCTAACAATAATTTGTTAATCTTACCATGGTTAATCGTCACTTTTAGATGTGTACACATATCTTGGAATTTGTTCCGGATCAAAACCAGCTTAAAATGTATAAGTATTAAGTTAATTTAAGAACATATTCTGTTTTAAGTGCCATAATCAATCAATAATATAATAATAATAATTTTAAAACTATTTTTAATCCCCAAAATAAGACTTCAAAACAGTGATATTTCTATTTAACATTAATTATGTAATTAAAACATTTCCATAGCAAAAAAATGCACATTTTTGTGGATAATTGTATGGTATTTCTCTTACAGCTGATGAAGTCAAGGATTCTACGGACAGTTGTTATAAATTGTATGCTACCTGCAAGGCGTTGGCAGACAGAAATAATGTTGTAAGTGTTTGTAAATATAATAATTTTGAGTCTGCTCGTTTCTATGTATCATAAGTATGTATTTACAAAAGAAATATGATAGTATGAGGCTAGATGGCGCTGTATGATAATTCGGTTGTTGACTAATTTTCGTAAACTACTCCAAAATGTTTACGAAGAAACGCTTTACGACTATTTTTCTTAAATGTTGAGCCATTTTAATAAACAAAAGGCAGTTTTAACAAATAATTTCGTTTTTCCCGCTAAAACGCTAGGTCACGTGATAAGTCAGAGGCGTGACGTCACAATGTAAAAAACAAACAAAAAAAAACAATACGATAGGGCTACGCGTAGATAGGTATTGGTAAATTCGTTACGTTCTTTGTTCATGATTTATGTAAAAATGTATTCAAAGTCTTATAGAATATGTAAGTAATAGCACAGCATAGTCTATGAATATAGACTATGCTGTGCTATTACTTGCAAAAAAATATTTATAATTATTTATTAAATCTATAATATTTTCTTGGAACGTGAGAGGCTTAATCAAACCGGGCAAGCTCAGCATCGTGGAAAAGGAAATGGTGAACCACAACTTAAGCATCTTAGGTATTAGCGAAACGCACATGCGTGGAAACGGCCATTTTATCACTACTGCGGGGAACACCCTCTACTTTTCGGGAGCAGACACCACGAGTACAGGCGGCGTCGGCATCCTGGTTCCGTCCAAATTTAACAAATCTGTCCTCGGGTATAATCCTATATCAGATAGAATTATGACACTCAAACTGAATTGCAAGCCGTGTAATGTCCACATTGTGCAAGTATATGCACCGACAGCACAATCTTCAGAAGAGGACATCGACGATTTCTACGGATTACTCGAGGATACTCTGGATAGGATTCCAAGTCGGGAAATCACCCTCATACTCGGCGATTTCAATGCCAAGATCGGAAACACAGCGGCTGATGATCACATCCGCCAGCATGTCGGGAAACACGGTCTTGGAGAACGAAATGAGAGAGGCGAGCGACTGATAAACTTCTGTGTAGGAAAGAACTTAAATATTCTGAATTCCAACTTTCAGCACCACCCTAGAAGACTCTACACATGGAAATCTCCGGGCGACCGACATCGTAATCAGATTGACTACATACTCATTAGTTGTCGCTGGAAGTCATCAGTTAAAAATGCAAAAACGTTTCCCGGCGCGGAGTGTGGGTCAGACCATAATTTGCTCGTCGCAGAATTTTCTCTACGCATGAAAAGGCGGAGAGAAATTCCAAGAAATCCAAGTCACCTAGAGAGCTCGCAACGTTTGGCTTTCCGTGATTCCGTCGAGGTGAAATTGATTGAAGACCCACTTGGACCACCCACGACGCTAACACCCAATGGATGAAGCTGAAACGTCACATAACAGCCGCTTTAGATGAGACCAGGTCTGGCACAAAACCGAGCTCCAGTAGGAAATGCTTCATCAGCAAGCCCACCTGGGAGCTCATCCAGCAGAGAAAAGATTTAAAGACAAAAGGGCTACAAAATCCAGATACAGCCCTAGAGTTCTCTGACATATGCAAACGCATAGACGCACAATGTAGGGCAGACAAGAATAGGTTCATAGAAGGCATCTGTAAAGAAGTGGAAGCACATGCAAACAAACTCCAATCTGCAGATCTCTTCAAAAAAGTCCGTTTACTGGGCAAACGTTTTAAACCTAAAGCATGGGTCATAGAAGACTCGAATGGACAAGTTATAAACGAGCTAGACCACATTGCTGAGCGTTGGAGAGAATATTGCGAACAGCTATACAGGAACCCGGATGGCACTACAGTACATCGCAACCAAACGGACTGGAAATCTATTGACCTTGAGCCTGATATTCTCCGCACTGAAATAGTCGCTGCCATAAAGTTGCTGAAGCCGAAGAAAGCCCCTGGTCTTGACATGATAACCGGTGAAACATTGCAAGCCTTGGGTGATGAAGCTGTTGACGCGCTGCACATGATTTGCAACAATACTTGGCGTAGTGGAGCGTGGCCGGATGACTGGGTCAAATCTGCTATCATTCCTCTGCACAAGAAAGGATCAACGAAGAAGTGTGACAACTACCGAACACTTTCCTTAATATCACACGCCAGTAAAGTTCTTCTGCACGTTATTAATCGTCGCATTAGACACTTCCTGGACTGGCAGATACCAGAGGAGCAGGCTGGTTTTGTTAAGGGTAGAGGCACTCGTGAGCACATCTTAAACGTTAGACAATTCATCGAGAAGGCTTACGAGTCTGACTCCCCTTTCGTCATGTGCTTCGTGGACTACAGCAAGGCATTCGACTGCGTAAACTGGAGAGCATTGTGGAGAATCCTGACGGAACTGGGAATACCACAGCATCTAGTTGCACTCCTTGAGACACTGTACGTCAAGAGTCACGGTGTGGCGAAAATTGACACGACAATATCGAAACCGTTCAACTTTCAGAAGGGCGTCAGACAAGGCTGCATTCTGTCCCCCATCTTGTTTAACGCATACGGGGAGTACATTATGAGACATGCCACAGATGGCTGGGAGGGTGGTGTGAGCGTCGGAGGTGTGAAAGTGACAAACCTACGGTATGCTGACGACACTACTCTTCTGGCTGCCTCGGAAGCCGAACTGAAATGCTTGCTGGAACGTATGGAGCGCATCAGCAACAATCTTGAATGAATGAATGAATGAATGATTTATTGGTCTGTGAAACTAGGTGCTAAGGTGTTACAGTATATAATATGTTGCTTAACTAGACAAACATTTATAGCGTATTGTGTCACTAGTTTCCACCTGAAAGGCTTACAGACTTTACAACTAATAATATAAAGTTACATAATTTGATTTAGAATACATTCTTATTTAAACTTATCTTTGAAAAACAAATCAACACTGTAGTAAGCTTTTTTACATAATAGTTCATTTAGCATACATTTAAAAACATTAAGGTCATCTTTACATCTAATACTCTTGGGAATGTGGTTGTATATCCTCGGAGCCATCCCAAATACACTTTTATTGAGGTATGCAGTATTGGTAAGTATGTTTCGTATTTTCCCTGCATGCCTACTGTCAGCTGGCCACATTGTAAAATGTTCAGGATTCATTTTAATAAAAGTTGAAATTTCATATATTTGAATACATGGTAAAGTTAATATCTTTAGCCGCTTAAAATGTTTCTTACACGAGGCCCTTCGGCTTAGTCCGCAGATAGCTCTTACACATCGTTTTTGCGCTCGGAATGCTTGTATACTATTGGTGGCATCACCCCAAAATATTACTCCATATCTTAATATTGAAGCTGCATGACCATGATAAGCTGTTAACAATGTGTTCTCACTGGCAACCTTCCGTAGTTGATACAGTGCATAAGCAAATTGATGCAGTCTTTTACATAAAGTATTTATATGGGATTCCCATGTCAACTTGTTATCTACTGTCAGTCCTAGAAAACGTGTGGTGTCTACCTCATTTACTTTTTTACTGTTATGTAGAATATCGAAATTTAATTTGTCATTATGTCTATTTCTAAAATACATTAAGTTAGTCTTTTCAATATTAATTTTTAAATTATTATTATTCAACCAATTGATAAGAGATGTCAAAGTATAGCTAATGTCAGATTCTAAATTAAATAATGTGTCATGAATGAATAATATTGTGCTGTCATCTGCAAATAATGTCATAGGATGTCTGGTAGCTTTTACAAAGTCATTGATATATAGTAGAAATAGCAATGGTCCCAGCACACTACCTTGTGGGACTCCATATCGCATATCTTTTTTATCTGATTCATATGCCTTTAAGGTAATTGTTGTTGGACATAATCTACTGACAGACGTGAGTTGAGTTCTTCCGCTTAAATATGATTTTATAAGTTCATGTACATTACCTCTGATACCATATTTATATAACTTATTTAGCAATATATCATGCCGAACATTGTCAAATGCTTTTGACATATCCATATATATTGCTATCACTTTTTTTCTTTTGTCAACATTAGTCATTACTTTATGCAGAAAGTCATATATGGCCATATTTATGCTCTTATTCTTCCTGAAACCATACTGGTCATTGGTAAATATCTGATTTTTTTCCAGGTAACGATATATCCTATTATAAATAAGTTTCTCAAAAATTTTTGAAAATACAGAAAGGATTGCAACTGGTCGGTAATTACCTAATTGATCTTTGTCACCCTTCTTAAATAGTGGTTTAACTAGGGATACTTTTAATGCTGTAGGAAACACACCTTGAGATATACACAAATTAATTATGTGGGTCAAAATTGGCGATATACTAACTGATACCTCTTTTACTACAGCGGTAGATATACCGTCTAATCCAACACTGTTGGTGTTTTTTAGATCACATATTACTTTCAATACATCAAATGGTATAGCTGGTTGTAAGAAAAGTGATTTTGTTTGTTGTTCATTAAGAGTGTCTGTGAAGTTTTTCTTTGAATTAGTATTGGAATGAGCTACATTTACAAAATAATCATTAAAGCAGTTTGCTATTTCAACTGGATCTACTATAGCTTTCCCGTCTTCATTTTTTATAACCGCCACTGTTTCATTTGGATAATATGATTTTTGTTTGTTAATAATGTCCCATGTGGTCTTTGATTTATTATTTGACTTCGTTATTTGATAATTGTTTTGTGATCTCTGTGTTAGTCTTATAATTTTTTTAATTTTTTTTGCGTATGTCTTATACAAATCTTTGGCCTGAGATGTTTTTGCGGTTCTACATTTCCAGAGAAGGTTGATTTTTTTCCGAGCACAGGTTTTTATGCCTCGTGATACCCACTTTGGAGTTCTAATGTGTGTTCGTTTAACCTTTATCATTGGGAAGCACATGTTATAAATTAGAGTAAAGGTCTCGTAAAATATATTAAATGCCTCATTGGCATCATTGCAGCTGTATACATCACCAAAGCTTATATTACAGATATAATCTCTAAATTTACGCCTGTTATCACTATTCAAGTCTCGTTTAGTTATGTACCAAGTCTTAATTCGTGAACTTTTTTTAACTGGGCATTTGAAATATTGTGCCGTATGATCAGATAGCGCTAGTTCTAAAATTTCACCAGATGCACCACGAACGTTATGAATTACATTGTCTAAACAGGTTTGACTTTGTGGTCTCGTTGGTTCATTGAATTGAAATTTTAAATTACGCTTTGTGATAATTTGAGCAAACTCTTTTTTGTTAGTATCGTTTTGTAGGATATTGATGTTGAAATCCCCGCATATAATAAACTTGTAATCGTGAGAAATAGAATATTTATCAATTATAATTTTTAGTTGATTGAAGAATGCTGTAATGAATGCTTTCTTTTTCCTAGGAGGTCTATAAATACACAAAACATATAACCTGCTATTCTTTAGCTCAATCCCTGAACATTCAAGAATTCCTGGTAACGATAGATCAGTGCTTAAATCATCAAGATTTTGGAATTCCAAATCATTTTTAATTAGAATGCAGGATCCGCCAGATCTTGGCCTCCATATAAATAGGGAGAAAACGAAGGTGATGGTAGTCGACCGTACTAGCAAGCTGGAGCTCACTGGGACACTGAATCTTGAGATTGTTAACGACTTTATATACCTGGGCTCCACCATATCCAATAAAGGCTCGTGTGAAACTGAAATAAGACGCAGAATTGGAATGGCCAAAGGTGCCATGGGACAACTGGAAAATATATGGAGAGATAGAAACATCACTCGGAAAACCAAGCAGCAGCTCGTGAGGGTTCTGGTTTTCTCCATATTTCTCTACGGGGCCGAGACATGGACACTAAAAGCTAATGACCGTAAACGTGTGGATGCTTTCGAGATGTGGTGCTGGAGGAAAATGCTGCGGATCCCCTGGACGGCAAAGCGTACGAATGTCTCAATACTCAAGGAACTGAAGATCAAGACGAGGCTTTCATCCATCTGCCTACAAAGAGTCCTTGAGTATTTCGGTCACATAGCTCGTAAAGATGGGAGCAACCTTGAAAAGCTGGTTATTACAGGCAAGATCGAGGGTAAAAGACCGCGGGGACGAAGCCCGATGCGTTGGACTGACCAGATTCGCACCGCACTCGAAACGAAAGTTCATGAAGCCATTCACACGGCAAATGACCGGAGTCGATGGCGCAAGATCGTGCGGGAGAAGATGATCCGTGGCGGGGGTCACGACCCTCAGCAGTGAGGAAAACGACGCGAGGAGGAGGGATAATATTTTCTTACCTTTTTAATGTAATATTGTTACGGAAGCGGGTTCAGGGATAGGAAAGAAACACCGCTTTCATTTTGCACAACGTCACTCAACCTTTATTTTTCATCACTCCATTCCTGCCAAAATTCACATGTCAAAATAAACTACTAACCAGAGATGTATAAGATACCCTATACAAAGTATCTGAAATACAAGATGCAAGATACTTAAAAAAAAAGTATTTCAGATCCAAATACAAATACTTTTCTAAAAAGGTATCTGAAATACAAGATACAAGATACCTATCTTTCAAATACTTTTTAAAGATAAAATAGTTTTGTAGGAAAACAACATTTATTTTAACTGCCAAGTTTATTTATTCAATGAATAATGTAGGAAGGTTTTACAAAACTTCGAAAATGTTATAAATTGAATATGTTTATACATTTTTTTATATATACTATATTATATTGTTTTATTTCAACATGACACCAAACACAACTTAGCTCTCTGAACATCAATAAATTGCTATAGGTAATGTACAATGCAATATAGATTAATTCACATACCTATTAAAGAAAGGAATGCTATAATTATTACCATGGTGAAACATTTAACAAGTTTTTAGCACAATAAAGTAAATATTGTTTTGGTTCATTATTTGAGACAATATTATAAAGCAATGAATCTAAATTAAAATGTATTAGGTACATAATGCCCTAGGTACATTTTCCTTTTGGACAATTTAAACAGTAACATACATATTCAACTAAATGTAAATGTCTAAGATATATTTCTTAATCTTTATATTTTAGTTGAGATTATAACAAAAGTAATTCTTCAAACATTGTGTCACTCATCTTCCTTCTATGAGGCCTCATGATCATGCCCCCAAAGGAAAAGAGTCGCTCCACAGGGGCAGAGCTGGGCAAACAGGTGATATATTTTAGGAATATATTTTATTTCATAGGATAAGCATTTAAGCTCTTAAAATTTGCATCTTTATTGTTCAGGTACTGGAGTGTCTCTAAATAACTGGTGCTGCTTGTGTTTTCGCCACTAGCAATAGAGGAATCAGAGTAATAAGATTTATCTTTTGACTTTTTTTATATCACCTTCAACGTTGTTTAAAGCCTCTAATTTTTGTTTTTCAGATCGATTGATTTTTCTAGTTTCAGACAGGACATGTATTTTTACATATTCCTTTCGCGCTTTGGTACCCATTTCAGTTTAAACATTGGATGGGACACTGAGGCTAATATAGCATCGTTTGCTGTTGGTTCCAACTGAAAAAACCAGTGACCATTTGTGGTACAATGGATTAAAAAGTCTTAGTTGACAGCAGTGCATGTCTTTTGGAAAAAGCGTAATACACGCGGCTACTCAACTGCCGCTGGCGTCTTATTTATAAAACACAATACATGAGAGCTAACTCTTAGAGCGGCAGGTTTGACTGTCAACTCTGCAGTGTTTGCTAAATATTACAGTTAGCCTATTTTCATAATATTATAATAGCAATTATGGAAACTAAAAAGTTAATATCTGATATTTTATCAACTCACTATCTTACATAACTATAAATTTGTATATTATTTACTGTAAGTTAGCTACTAAAATATTTAATTTAATTTAATATTTTTATCTCCTATAGAGAGTATGTCGAGTTATAGTATACTTAAGTTTCTCAATAAATGATTGTATATATTAATATACCATCATTTCTTAAGTTTATTTAACACAAAATTGTACTCTCTAAACATCTACCATGTTTATTATATCTGAAGCATGAAATTTACGAAATATAATATATGATTAAACGAACTTACAAAGTGAAGTTCGATCAATATTATATGAGTAAGTTTCATGCGAAGATCCCCCTCCCTTTTTTTGAACCGCGAGCAAACATTTTATTAAAAGTTTGTTCATCCACGTAAATAAAATAAATATATAAGAGATTATATTCATATGTTCATTCACTAAATTCAAATTGTCGTTCATTCGACCTAACCACATCACTATTTGCGAATGACAAGACATTATTACGTGTGACGTCACGAGCTCTGATTGGTCGTTGAGACGTTTCGTTTCAATGATGTACAGATTACAAAAATCTTATATTTATTTAGGAAAATAAAATACATATAAGTATTAAATAATTTTTACCTATTCGTAATTTAAGTCATATATTCTTAATTAGGACCTTTAATTCTATAATATTCAGAAAACTTATTTATTTGATAACTATGGAAAATACTGTATTGTGATATAATAATAATAATAATAATAATAATAAATGGTTGGGTTAGGGGACAGATACAGAAGGCAGTGATTCTTGATACGGCGCGTATTGTCCGGAGGTTCCTTTCTTTGTAACCTCTACCACCGGTTGCTTGGGTCCTGCCCCGTGGCCGGCGGCATCACTAGTTTTAAGTTTTTTATGATATTTGTTATTTTTTTTATACATATATTGTAAAAAATTTAAAAATAGTTGTTAATAAATGAATACCGAGATAATAATAAATAAATATTTCGGGACATTGCACACAGCGCCATCTAGTCCCACACTAAGCAAACGCTTGTGTCGTGGGTACTAGATAACGGATATAATACTTATATACTTATATGTCACGAAGTAATTTTTTTTATTCATACAAACCGACATAATTATAGAATTGTAATAAAACCTGTGTTACCTACATCGATACAAGCAAGTTTCTAATTTTACTCTGAAAGCTATGCTTATTTAAAATGCTTATGTTTCTTATTCCAGGTTTTACTATCAGATGACCCTAACTTAGAGGAATACAAATATGATCATAAAAATATACATGTTTTCAAATTACAAGAATTAAATAATTTCCTGACCAATTTCAAAAGGCGCAAGGCTTTTAGGTTCAAGTCGCCAACACTCAATATTAAGATTCATGTCCCTAACGACAGACGTTGCCGAGGTGAGGAAGAGGAAGAAGGGCAGACTAGATCGCCTTTTATTTTCAATCAAGTGGCAAACTCTGGTGGCGGCAATATTCAACCAGCAACAAGTTCCTCGACGAATCGAGTACCTGAAAAAACAAATCCGCAATTACCAAAGAAGAAACAAACCGATTCATCTCAAGCACAAGATTTAGAGTCAGTGGGAAATATTAGAATTCATAAAGCTTCACACGAGCCACAAACATCGCGTGCTACCTTGCTCACACAAAACAGTACGCACGAAGTATACAGTCATACAGTGCCTGACAAAACTGCCGAACCAATAAAACATGAAACGAATTCGCTGAGTCAGTCTTCCGCTAACGACAGAAGCAGACATATCGTCCTGTGCCGAAATAGTCAAAGCACTTCTAATACTGAAAATAATAACCGTCAAAGTAAATACAGATGGCGTAAGAAGACAACCGCGCCTAACTCGGAGGCGCCGAAAACATCGAAACAGTCCAGTCAGATGGAGCCACCGCTCTCGCAAGAAGAACCTGTCTCTGAAGAACAGCAACATGACACCAACGTGATGGAAAATATTCCGATACCTGATATATCTCCCGCACGAGAGCGCAGCGAGCAGAGCAGTATATCGAGCTGCCTCCCTCCGCCTGACCGACCTAATATCATCGTTGAAGAGACTTCCACGTCTGGTATCATATCCACCAGTTCAGAAATAGACATCATACTCAGAAAGAGCAGCGTCAGTAGCAGCGCTAGAGAAACATTGAGCGCAAGTGACGATGTCAACTTTATCAGGTACCAAGTCGTAGGAGAGACCATGGAGGAGGTTCTGAAAACGAGAAGAGAAGAATGGGTGCTGCGATTTGTTCAGATAATGGAGGAAGCCTTAAAAGATACGTTGAGGGCGAGCTTGCCTTCGGAAACTGACATTAACTACGCCGCGTCGTGGGCTACTGACTTGCCAGACCTGGCGAAGTGCATTGTACAGAAATTCATCCACCATCACCAAGTGGTAGATGCAGCCAATAGACTGTCTTTCACTCTGTACAGGATTAGTGACGAGAAAGGTCTGTATGTCTTTTAAAAACATGTAGGTATATACATTACTAGCTGACCCGGCGAACTCTGTGCCGCCTTAGAGGCAATAAAGAAGCAGATTTTGGATTTTATTCAATACAATTAAAAAAAAGGAATAAAAAGTATCCTATGTCCGTCTCCTGGTTCTAAGCTACCTCCCCACCAATTTTCCGCTAAATCCGTTCCGCCGTTCTTGAGTTATAAATGTTGTAACTAACACCACTTTCTTTTATATATTTATAAGATGTGGATTATGTGTCTTTAAGACATTTTTACAGAATGATTTTTCTTTTGCAGGTAATGTATGCGCCAACATTGAACCGCGACAGTACATGGATATGTACAGTTATGGAGTTTATTTGATAGAATCTCTCAAGGTATGTTGTTAGTTTTTGTACCACAAACATTTTTCATCCCTGAAAATGATATAGGCACCCACCTCGATGTATCCTATGATATATGCCCTAGAATATTCTTCCAGAGAAGAACTATAACAATGAATCCCTTGAATTTATAATGCTGTTTCCGCCGACATAAAAACAGTGGCTTTAAGTTTGTTGAATCTGCAGTCTGCAGCAGAATGTTTGCATATTTTGATGTAACTCTAGTTTATTTATGCCTTTATTTCAATTGTTTCACTTTAGTTTAACTTACTGAACATTGGATTTGTCTATAATCATGTTGTGCACGCATGTGTTTGATGCACAGAATCATCATCAATACCATTAAAATATTATGCTGTCACGTATTTTCTTTGTATTGTGTTGTGTGCCTAGTAAAATAAATAAATTTAATAAACTAAGCTTACCAGCCGCATAAATCCGATTAAATGTTCATGAATCAAATTGTGCTTATCAAAAATGTCTTTATTTTTCCAGCAAGTGATTGAAAACTGCGATGATCTGACCGCGTCCGCGGAAACTCTGAAGAAGTTGATGTACGACATTCAGAACGCAAGTCAAGAGTGTAGCCATAATGATACCTTCATGGACAAGCTGACTATTGATGAAAATATTGGTACTAGAACAGGTATGTCTATATTGTACATCTATGGTATATTTTCTTTCCATGAAACTAGTCAAAAGCTAACCAAAATCTGGGATTTTAATATGAATGTAAAATAAATCTTTCGGGGCATCGCACACAGCACAATCTAGTTCTACACTAAGTAAACGCTTGTGTATTTTAAATGTTTGGCTCTTGGTGTATGTATAGGTATGTAAGAAAAACAATAAGTCTATATTATTGTGTATGCCACTTTGTTGAAAAAAAAATTGATAAAGACATGGCACGAATCTGTAAATTTCTCTAACGAGACTTCGCTTCATATGGTTCATACCATATCCTAATAAATTGTTCATATTGTGATTTGTCCTCATAAAGATTTCTTCAAATTTACAGACGTAAATACACCACGCAGCCCGCTAGTGCGTTCTATTTCTAATGTTGAGAAAGGATCTCTTAATTTTGATGTGGAAAAGGCCCCATTGCAGCCACAGTTCTCAAACATAGAATCCAACTTCTTGTCCAATCTCTCATTAACAAGAATAAGCACGGATAGATCTTTGCATACGCCCAGCAGTACGCCAAATTCAGCCAGAATAGCACCCTCTCGGATTTCTTCACCGAAAACTCCCGCATCGCCAAAGATTACGCCCGTAATAGCTGTACAGGCTACCACCGCTTCTAATGTTACTGAAAATAGCAATAAAAGCGAAGACGAGAAAAGCAACAAAGACGCAGAAGAAACTCCCGTTCCGACCGATACAAATCAACAAACATCTGAGATCAAAATTGTCAGAAAGTTCGTCAACATTCCGCATCTCGAAGAAAAATTGGATAAGATACAAAATGACAACAACAGTATAGACAACGAGGACAATTACGAAGACGACGAATATTATGATGAGAACGAAGTAGAAGACGGTGAAATACAAGAAGTAGAAGAAGAACAGAAAGAAGTGAATAATTCAGAAGATGCAAGCAAAGACGCGGGTGCATATAAAAAAGTTTTAATTAAAGATTTCGTACAAGAACTCATGAGTCCGATAGGCGTGGTGAAGACGACGTGGTAAGTGATTTTATTGTAACTTTTAAAGCGAGGTGTTTACAGTTGTGATATTATTTTATTTGTGTAAATAACACATTTTATGTAGGTACATATGAATGTATCTTTAAAAACAAGGTTGTGATTATGATGATTATGTTTTACTGATGCAAGAATGAATAAGAAGCTGTTTAGTGGCTGAAGCAGTTGTCTCTTTCCGAATCAATAGCGAAATAAATAAATAAATATTCCGGGACCATGCACACAGCGCCATCTAGCCCCGCACTAAGCAAACGCTTGTGTCGTGGTTATTAGATAACGGATATAATACTTATATACTTTTCTTTTGTAAATACATACTTATTATACATATGTACAAACGACCAGACTCAACACAAGTAATTATAAATTTAAATTTCATAAATACTTGTGTCAAGCGGGAATCGAACCCGCAACCCCTAGATTAGAAGACAGAGCCACTACCAACTAAGCTAACAGGCCAGTCAATAGCAACAGATATTTAAAAAAAAAACGTACGTGTATGCAACGTGCGTGCAATGTACATCCATTTAAACTTGAAAGAATTTACGTAGGTATGTTATTTTATTTAAATAAGTAATATGGAAACAATGAATTTATTTTAGCAAAAAAATGGTGGATGATTTGAAGAAATCGCGTAAACCTAGCCCAGAGATGCAAACAAAACTGGAGAGTTCCTTAAGTTTAATGAAAACATTGGAGAATGCGTTACAAAGGTAAATCACACTATTATTTAAATGCGAAAGTGTGTTTGTTGGTTTCTTTGTTTCGATTTCACTCCATAACGGAGCGACGGATCATCGTAATTTTTGGTGTATGATAGTATGCGGTTGTGAGCGTAACACAGGCTTTTTATTCCGTAACAACGCAAGCGAAGCCACGGGAGTCCACTAGTACTACATGAACAAGATACTCATATTAAATTTTCAGCCACAATTACTGTTAACAATATAAAACAATTTATTGTTCTTTCGCAGAATTATAGATAGAAAAGAAGCGGCGGAGAAGAATAAAGATATTGCAAGCTTACTGAAAACAGCCAGTTTACACTCTCAAGAACATAATAAAGACCTCTATAAGTGAGTATATTTATTACTAGCCGTGCCAGCGACTTCGGTGGTGTGAATCGTGTTTATATGAAAATTCGCACAATAATTTATAGTAAGAGTCTTTATCATGTTTTTATTGTATTATTTTTACGGTTCTTATTTTGTAATCTTTTATGTATAACCATTTCATTATATTCTACATTGAAACGCTTCATTCACAACATTTAAAATCAGTTCATATAAGTATTAATTTTGCATGTGACGTTTTTAATAGACCGATCATAAAATTCATAACGCCTAAGCAAATGTTCAGCCAGAAAATGTCCTTGACTTATGTTGAGGGAAACAATGGTGGAACGACAAAAAAAAGCGACTTCGTCCGCATGGAATAGTTATACTATCATATATCATGTTATATTACCATAAAAACGATTCTAGTGAGTTAATCTTAAAAGATAGACATATACTGTTGCAGACATTTTGTTAGATCATTTCAAGAGGAATAATTCTATATATAGATGAGATTCGGTTAAAGTTACCTACCCCTGCTTGTGTTAAATTTTGCATTTGTATCGTTTCAGCCGTGCTTTTAAGGAATGCTGGAAGCAAGTTAGGACATACCATTATATAGCGACGCAAGTTGTGGCGGCGTGTAAGCAACAAGTTACTTAAACAATTTGTGTCATAATGTGAGTGAATTTAAATTTGTATACTTTTTATTTTGGTTATTTGTATGTGAGAGAGTAAACATTTACAGATAATAAAAATAAAGTAGAAATTTCTGGACATAACACAGCGCCATCTAGCCCCGTAGTAAGCAAACTTGTGATATGGGTTTCAAAACAAAGTTTTGATTTTTTTCCTGATTTTTCTTTGCTATAAACCTCAAAGAGCCCGAGATCTTTCCAACGAATGCAAAACCGTGGAAATCGGTTCGTGCGTTCTGGAGTTATAGTGTCAGGAAGGAAAACCCGACTTATTTTTATATAGTAGAAGATGAGTTATAGCTCTAATTGAAGTTACCTACGCACGGGCGACTGCATGTTACATTAATTAGTTTGCTTAGTGTGGGGCTAGATGGCGCTGTGTGCAATGTCCCGGAATATTTATTTATTATTATTTTATTTAATGTATGTTATTATTATGGGAACGAATTAAAAATGTTACTACCTGGCCTAAAGATAAGGCGTGTTTCACGAATCAGGTACCTCCTACTTTACTCATATATATTTTTTAAATAATAATATTTAAAACCTTTATTGTTTAAAGTTACGTGTTACGTACATGATTGCATAGGTATAAGACAACAATGTTTATGGACTACGTTGGTAGGTGTACTAAGCCCTGTACTAGGTATCACAAAGGATCCTGTGTTACAGGGCTATAGTATCCTTGCCGCGGCAGGCTTTCTCCTGCTGAAAGTTACACCTAAATATATGAATTCAGCAGATGATTTTAGTCATCACGAATTTCCATATTCATAAAACAAAAGTTATTAAATGTTTATTATAGCTTTTGACGTACTAAAGGTTGTGAGTTAGTTACCTGTCAACCTTTTTAATATATTACTATTATCATTTTATCCATTTGATCATTTTACATTCTCTGGTATACCGTTTACATGTTTATATGCGCAGAGCTATGCTTTGACGTCTTAATAAGGCATTGGTCGTTCGAAACGTAATCATGCAAATAACAGCTGTTCGACCATATCTTTTGCTTTCTAAAATGCCCCATTTTAAATTACATTATTAATAAGTGTTAGTATTATAAGAATTTGTGGGTCCAATAAACATTTTTATTTTATTTTATTTTTTAAAATACAAATTATATGTTATAATACCCAAACCCATATAAACAAGTCGATTTGTTTCCACTTTATTATCAATTCGTTTCAAAAATTATTAGTAGTAAATTTTTACTACATAATTGAACTGTTGATTTTGAATAAAACTGTCAGGAAGAGGCTGATATAGTTTTTATTGTGTTACTGATTTAGCATGCATGAAACTGCACTCACTTATTGTATATATATATATGTATGTATGTATGTATACATAATGTGATGTAAACTATGTATACATAAATAGTAAAATGAATAAATATGATAAAAATACTTTTTAATTTACGTATATAAGATACATTTTTCCCTCTGTATGTGCCTTATATTTTTGAAATATAACACCTAGATAGTTAGGAATGCTATATAGTTTCTTATTAAAAAGACCTGACGGTATGACTCTTGTGCCCTGGAAGTTGGGTCGGCCCCTTGTGTGGGACGCAACTTGCGCCGACACATTGGCACCGTCTCATCTGTCTATGACACGGTGTCGGGCTGGAGCGGCGGCTATTATTGCCGAGCATCACAAGAGACGCAAATATGCTAACCTCGGCCGAGGTTACATCTTTGAGCCTTTTGGAGTCGAGACTTTGGGGCCGTGGGGTCCGGGAGCCCATACTATTTTCCAAAACCTCTCGGAGCGCTTGGTTGACGCGACGCATGACCAAAATGCTGGCCTTTTTCTGGCTCAACGTATCAGCATTGCCATCCAGCGTGGTAATGCGGCCAGCATGCTGGGCACGCTGCCCTCTGGTAGTGGGCTGGAGCACTTAGATTATGTTTAGGCTTTTCTAAAGATTTTCTAAGTGCCCCTTTTTGTAGTAGTTAGAAGTAGTATGTTTATTTTTCCTTCACTTGTTTTTATATTTTATTACAATTGTAAATAAAGTTTAAGTCATGGAGGTTTGGACAGGCTCAAACAGAAGCATCACTTGACGATGCAAGCAGTTCCACCTCTTATACCACAACTCCTGCCGTGACGGGAGTAGGAGTGGAACTAGTATGCCAGAAACCCAAGGCTGTGCTCCGATATTTCAAGGAGCTTGGCTGGCTGGGTTAGGCAGAAATGGGGGAAATGCACAAAACGCCCCAAGCGGGATGTCAGTGCAGGACTCATCGCCCCCACCTTAGAATTAGAATTAGTCATGGAGGTTTTTAAACTAAGATAAGATAAATTTATTGTAAATAAACAATATGTCACGTTTCTTATTCTTTTTATTGTTTCTATTGTAAGTTGATAAGTCTATATATGTTGGTATGCAGTATGCACATATATACCAAGCATTTGTATAACGATTTCGAAAATGATTGTAAGTAGTTAGTGGTCTGCTTAGTTTATCATAACATTGTTTTTTTTTTGTTTAAATGGTGTTCTTGATTTTGTGTGTGCTAATTGTGCTATATACCAAGTTAAATGTGTTTGAATTACAACATTTTGTAAAGACTTAGAATATAAATAAAGTAAATGAAAACAATTCTTTTAAAATACATGTTCTCGTTACTCACGTGTGATGGCTTTTATTTATTATGAAACTAGGTATGATTATCATTAACAAATATACACCACATATAAGTAAGTTAAGTTAAGCCATGCCAGGGCCCTTCATTAATTCTTAAACTTCATTATGAAGATGGCACCCAATTATGATGATGAGAGGCCCTTAGAGTGGCTTGATAAACTTTCGACTCCAGAGTTGGCCACTCACATTCGATAAGAAGAAGAAGACCTCATATAAAAAGAATTTAGGCAAAAAAAAGAAACTTTAGTGAATAAAACTAATTTAATGAACGCAGTTTTCAGTATTAATAAAATTCATAAATTTCAGTACGCAGACATGGCACGATTGAATACGCTTAAATAACTTATTAGTTAAAGTTAATATTAATGACTAGTGCTAGTTAGAAGTAAATTAGTTGAATCCTCGGCCTTCCACCATGGCTTGGGCGCAGTATCTTGGGAACTGCACCACTGATAGAAGGAAGTCTGTTAAACCCTGGAAATAAAGGAAAACAAAATTAAATTTACTAAATAAGTTATACTTAATTAGTATTTAAGTAGGTAGAGCTTTTTTTATCTCTGCTTCAATGCCCAAGCGCGCGTGACGTCACAGCCAGCCCTAACGGAAGACCAGCTCAGGTTGCCTCCACACAACCAGCATTATGCTGAGTTAGGGCTGTGTTGTGGCAGATTTAATGTTTGTTTTTTTGTGTACTTAGTTGTGTTATTTTGTTTTTCTTTTAAATCTGCCGTAATAATGTTCTTCTTTCTTCCTTTTAAAAGAAGTATGACCGATTTAGCTAGTTTCATCTTTGAGTTAGTTTCTATGGCTACCTGACTGCATTATTACTCCAGCTTCGTGCCACAGCATTGGGTAACAATTGTTACAGAATATAAAAGAAGAAAGGAATCTTTTTCGAAATTGTAGTACGTGGTAAAACAAATAAATCAATGCATTATAGGTATTGCAGTCCTATTTTTCGTCTAAGTCAAAAAAAAAGCAAAAAGTGAATTACACATATTTCTTGCAAAAGATTGCGTTGTACTTATTTACTTTCTTGTAACGTTTTTATTGATTTTAATTATTTTAGTGAAGTGCCCAGTTAGGAAAATGGGACGGAAAATCATTCAGCCTTGCTTAGCCCATTGTCGGACGAAGGTCTCTAGGATTGAGTCATCTCTCGTTTGATACTTGTCGTAAATTGTTGACGATGGCCATATCTAGAGGCTGTAAGTATAAATATCATTGCACCTTGGTGTTTGTCAGTAAACTCTTTTTTTGGGGAAAATTTATCTGCATAGGCTACGAATGATTGATCGTAAACCATGACTGTTAAGTTTAAAATACACCTGTTGTATGTGTAGGTATCAAATCATATCTATACATACCTACTTCATATTTACAAGTAGATATAAAACAAGTTTTTGGAATTACTAAGTACTTAATAAGTGATTATTATGAACGAATGGCCAATATTAAAATTATCGCGGAACTGCTACTTATCGCCTGGACCATTTCGTATAGCAAGGAAAAAAATGATGTTCTCAAGGATGCGTTTTTCACTTTTCTATTTTGTTACTAGTGGACGCCCGCGGCTTCGTCCGCATTGTAACAGGATAGAAAGTAGCCTTTGACACTCCTAAGACCTCATACTACCTACTTACCCCAAATCAAGATGATACTTTTACGATGATATGATACGTTCAGCCGCCTTGCGTGATAAGCGTTTAAGTAAACAGAGACACAAATAAACAGACAAAAATATAAAAACTGCCGAAAAGTAGTTTACCTACTATCGATTTAAAGTAAGTACCTATACCTACCCAAACACTTTTTTCTTATATCTTTATGTTCATATTTTTTACCCTCTTCAGCTTTATTATCATGACGTATAGATATAGATTGTTTTTGCTTACCGATAAAGGTTCTATACACACGGTAAAGGGTAGTACAATGATGTAGATACCGGCCGCAATGCCAGCGATCCAGAATCCGACGAAAATGAGGATCACGAGCCAGATTATCGAGAATAACACGTTGCCCATTGTCTGTAACAAAAGATAATAATCTATTATAATCAATTATTTTATTTTAATCGAGGTTTTTTTAAATATGTATGTAAAACGGTCTTGCCCTTGGCCATAGTTTGCCTGATGTTAAGCAAAGGCTATGGCCTAAGATGGAGCGTGCTTACCCAATAAGAACCGATTCACTCTCGCTTTGAAGATCGCTGGCATAGTTAGAGTAATATGATCGCTGGCTTGCAGCTGGATGGATTAGGTACATATTATTTAGTCTACGATATTATTAAATGTGGCGTAATCTAGCTTCAAAAGTTTATTATAAGACGACCAAGATCTGTCGACATTGGCGTACTATTTTCACTGTGTTTGATCTCTGCTTATCTTCAAGTCGAGAGTAAACCGGTTTCTTCTAGGCAAGCGCGCTAGATCGTAGATTATAACGTTGCTTAACATCAGGCAAGTTGTAGTCAAGCGTAAGCCTATATCATGTAAAAAAAATCTGCTCTAACACTTTCTGTTAGTTGAGGTGAAGGTCAAAAAAGTACAATGTATATTATATACCAAACTTGTTTATTGTATCAGTATAAAAAACCGCGGCATAATAACTATTTCTTATCAACACTTTCCGAATCGCTGCTTATCAATCTATTACCTAACTATGTATTTATAAAAACTACGTGATCCATGTTTAGCTGTTATCGGTTATCAATAAGGGCAAGATAAGCTTAAGTGGAATTCAAATACTTAATAAACGGAAATCCCTACTTTTTTTTTGGATTGTCATCGAAACAACTTATAGCACCTTACAGTTCCTACCAACTAAGTACCAAAAATAAATATTTATTTCTCCACTACATACTAAAAATATTTTTTTTATTTAAAATTGGATAGCCACGTAAAGTATTCAGAGAGTATTTTTTGTTTACGCGTAAGATTTAAAAATGTACTTATTGTTTATTTTCAAACGTGTCGACAAGCCCTACGCATAACAAGACATGTGGCTATCCCATTGGTTGGACGTGGTTTACCTCACAGCTCATGCATGGGTGCATAAAGTGCGTTTAACTATAAAAGCCTTAACTTTAGGGCTTTACTGTGTCAAAAGATATGGGGAAAAATTGATCGCAGACATTTTTTCATAAAACGAGTTCTCTAAATTCTATGCGAGACGCACCCAAAACATAGATGCATCTCGTTAGGTGAAAGTTGTCTGGGGGTCATTGAATCCGTTACATTATTTTGGGATATTTGTACCAACACCAGAATCTATGGTTTTTGACGTGATACGGTCTATGTAGGGGATCTGCTATTTTGGGCGCTTCCGTGGGTCGGATGACACGTTAATTTGTAGGTCCCGGCTGTTTGTCTAGTACGGCAGTCGTTAAGCCATGTCAGAGGCCCTTAGGGCGGTTTGAAAACTCTCGACACTAGAGTTGGCCACTCTCATTCGATAAGAAGAAGAAGCTTAGGGGATCTGCTTATCTAATACTTAATTTATGTTATGATGGATGTCATATTATGACACCAAGTTACCAGCGAGACTATAATTATTGCTTATCATCAAGCAATTGTCGACAATTGCAAATTCGTTTTCGTTAAAAAAATGTAACGTGTCCTCGACGCAAATAAAAAAAAGGAAAATCGTAAAATTTCGTAGGTAGGTATAGGATATTTTTTCTAGGTAACCTAACCTGTTACCTAGAAAACTAGTCTGTGACAAAATAAACTGGAAAATATAATTGGTAAGTAGGTAGTTAATTTTATTAATTTGTCGTATTTGGGTTATAATTGGGAAGTCGGTTTCTAATATATTTTCGGTTCCTATTTGTCTAAATTTGATGAACATTAGACATAACTACTCATAAGTACTCTACTAGTTAGTGGAATATACAGTGATTTCGATATGACTAACAATGCAACTTCCTGTATAGGTAGGTAGGTACGTACTACACTAATTGCATTACTCATTCACCAATTATTTTCACTTTCTATTTTAATTAGGATTGTATCGTAACATGCAGTACAAATGAGCAAAATTAATCACCTCTACCTCAAATTACAATTAAATTATCTGAAAGCTATTAGTTTATTTGACGCGCCTAAATTCATGTTTTAATAATAAGTCTTCTTATCGACATTTAAACCCTTTTTATAGTTATTACCAGTTTTGTGTTATATCAGTTAATCAGTTTTGAAAACAAGTGCAAGATACATAAAAATCATCAATCATTCGCAGATTCATTCAAGTATTATTATACTTATATCTTAATTCTTATATTATACTACGTACTGTAGGTACTATAGGTACCTATGTATAATGCAAGCGTGCGTCATTTTACTCTAATTACTCTGTAAGAGGCGTAAAACAATATTTACTAGAATCTTGTTATTCAGTGGAATTAATTTGTCATTAACTTTGGTTTAACCTATTTAATTTTACCTAGTATTTTAGTAGAGGTAAATTGATAGTTATATAACGCGAGGAATGTAATGGATGTCAGGTAAAAGGGATGTCCCAACGTTGTTGTTGATAGTTGGTGGTGCAAAGTCAGATCTTACAGGTCTCGGGAAGGAGGACGCTAGAAAATGATTTCTCTCCGACAGGTAGCGCCTAAGTGCAATCGTATAATGTGGTGCAAAATTGGTCTTTGAGTTTTTATAATACTTTTATTTAGAGGTATCTCTAGCTCATCCCAAACACTAATGATTTGGCTAGTACGTACCTAATAATGTCCGGTGGCTTATAAGAAAAGCAACCAATATAGTATAGAGGCGATCAATCGGTTGCACCTGAATGATATCTGGCGTGGAAAGAGCCTGAATGTAAGCTGCAGAGGAGCCCTATATTCCACAGTGGCTAGACACAGGGTAGGTCATGATGATGGTGATGAAGTAGGTACTATACCTAACTCCACTTGGCTCACCATTGCAAAAAATAAATGAGGTCTAGCCAACCTACTCGTTAGACCGGCCTACGTAAATTTACGTGTGGGTATCCTTGTCATTTGATATTATTTAACTACCTAGGAATGATATCACCAAATTATCAACGCTAAAGTAGGTAGTAAAACAAGCTCGCTAACTAAGCATCTAATAGTAAAATCACGCTACGATGTGAAAACCTTAGGACGTTTACGCTAACAAACTCTAATAGGCCGCGTCGAGCGTTGAAATTTTAAAATAGAACTTGTAAACAAATAGTCTTACCGGTTTTAAACGCTCCTTGCTCACACAATATTCCAACGACCGATCGCGTCACTTTCCACTGTAGGACTGACGATTCGATGTGAAACTACGAAACCTTGAGTTACGCTCGCATCGCATCGTATGCATACCCTTATCTGGGTGACCGGTGACGGAATGTGGTCTCTAGTATGTGCCTTGCTTTACGATTGCTAATGCTAACCTAACTTCATGCTGGCCACAGATAGGTAGGTAGGTGGTAACGGCATATTTTTATCAGCAGCTATCAACTGTTTACGAATTGGATTTGGACAAACCGAGATAACGCCCGGAGACATGACGTTTTTTCATTTTGTTGACCAAAATCAAGATCATGCCTAGTGACTAGGTACGAAGAATGTTGAGATCATTGAGTTTGGTCTGTTGCTTGCATTAGACGTACCTAGCGCATATCTAGGAATTAGTGAGCGAGAACTTCCTGTTATATGTAGTAGGTAGGTATAGCTATGTTATGTGTTATTTAGGGTTTTCTTCGAGCGAATCAATGCAGAGGTAGGAAACGAAATCAAAGCTATAGGTACCTAATGTATGATTTCTTCTTCGTTCAAATCAAAACCCAAGCTAAAATGTAGGTACCTACCTATGTTGTTTAGGTCTTGAAGAAATGAATTGTTTTACCTACCAAACTAACGATTGCAGCTGTGGGCCTAGCAGGAATATAACCATCGCAGGATCCGACAATTTGTCGAACCATATTTCATACAAAATTCGTACAGCGAACCTGGTGGCGCGTAACTGAACTATTTTACTTTCGAATACGTTAGCTCCGTAGGATTCGAAATATGATTATGTATGGACGTTTACGTAGTTTGTGCGATAGAAATTGTTTTTGACAGATGATCCGTGAATACCAGACCCAGCCTTCGACAAATAATCGGAAGTTTTCTCACCTAATTTTTTTCAGTGAGAATCATTGTCGACAATTTTGCCATGGATTTTTAATGGATTATTTATTAATATATTTTGATAAAAATAATTTAGTACGGACAAATGTTACTTTATTAATTTATGTTTAGCGAAATGTCATTGTAAAAATAGTCTGTGACACTAGTAATAATAATAATAACACAATACAATTGTTGTTGAAATTGTTTTGCTGTTGTTGTCCGTTTTTGTTGTTTTGCTATTATTATTAATTTTTTTGCTTTGTGTTGTTTATGGATGTTTTCTGTTGTTTATTGTTGATTATGGTTGTTTCTTGTGGTTTTTTGTTGTTTTTATTGTTTTTTGTTGTTTCTTGTTGTATTTTGTTTTTTCTTGTTGTTTATTGTTGTTTTTGTTGTTTTTTGTTGTTTTTGTTGTTATTTGTGGTTTCTTGTTGTTATTGTTGTTTTTTGTTGTTTTATGTTGTTTTTTGTTGTTTCTTGTTGTATTTTGTTTTTTACTTGTTGTTTATTGTTGTTTTTGTTGATTTTTGTTGTTTCTTGTTGTTTTTTGTTGTTTCTTGTTGTATTTTGTTTTTTCTTGTTGTTTTTTTGTTTTTCTTGTTGTTTTTTGTTGTTTATTGTTGTTTTTTGTTGTTTTGTTGTTATTTATGGTTTCTTGTTGTTTTTTGTTGTTTCTTGTTGTTATTGTTGTTTCTTGTGGTTTTTGTTGTTTTTATTGTTTTTTGTTGTTTCTTGTTGTATTTTGTTTTTTATTGTTGTTTTTTGTTGTTTTTGTTGTTATTTGTGGTTTCTTGTTGTTTCTTGTTGTTATTGTTGTTTCTTGTGGTTTTTGTTGTTTTTATTGTTTTTTGTTGTTTCTTGTTGTATTTTATTATTTCTTGTTGTTTCTTGTTGTATTTTGTTTTTTATTGTTGTTTTTTGTTGTTTTTGTTGTTATTTGTGGTTTCTTGTTGTTTTTTGTTGTTTCTTGTTGTTTTTTCTTGTTTTTTGTTGTTTTATGTTGTTTTTTGTTGTTTCTTGTTGTATTTTGTTTTTTCTTGTTGTTTTTTGTTTTTTCTTGTTGTTTTTTGTTGTTTTTGTTGTTATTTGTGGTTTCTTGTTGTTTCTTGTTGTTATTGTTGTTTTTTGTGGTTTTTGTTGTTTTTTGTTGTTTTTTGTTGTTTTTTGTTGTTTCTTGTTGTTTTTTGTTTTTTCTTGTTGTTTTTTGTTGTTTCTTGTTGTAATTGTTGTTTTTTTAAGGTTTTTTGTTGTTTATGTTGTTTTTTGTTGTTTTTCTTGTTTATTGTTGTTAACAACAAAAACCTACAAGAAACAACAAAAAAACAACAAAAAACAACATAAACTACAAAAAACAACAAAAAACCTTAAAAAAACAACAATTACAACAAGAAACAACAATAAACAACAAGAAAAAACAAAATACAACAAGAAACAACAAAAAACAACAAAAAAACAACATAAAACAACAAAAAACAACAAAAACCACAAAAAACAACAATAACAACAAAAAACAACAAGAAACCACAAATAACAACAAAAACAACAAAAAACAACAATAAACAACAAGAAAAAACAAAAAACAACACGAAAAAACAAAATACAACAAGAAACAACATAAAACAACAAAAAACAACAAAAAACAACAATAACAACAAGAAACAACAAAAAACAACAAGAAACCACAAATAACAACAAAAACAACAAAAAACAACAAAAACAACAATAAACAACAAGAAAAAACAAAATACAACAAGAAACAACAATAAACAACAAGAAAAAATAAAATACAACAAAATACAACAAGAAACAACAAAAAACAACAAAAACCACAAAGAACAACAGTAACAACAAGAAACAACAAAAAACAACAAGAAACCACAAATAACAAAGCAACACCAACAAAACTAAAAAACAGCACATCAACAAAAAAATAATATACCTACCTACACCAATCTACTTAATTGAACAGAAGAAGGTAACAAATACGTAACCGGAAGTAAATATAAAATTAATCAAAAAAGGAAAGAGAAATATGAAATAGTTCTTCCGGGTATGATGACTTTCCATTACTTACTATCGAATTCTGACTCCAGCTACCAATGCATTCAACTCGTTAGTAATACTTTCGACTTTACGCACGGAAACTTGAGCTAGGGGTACTGATGGAAGTCATTAAAAAATATTTTCGAGTAGGTAATACCTATATATATTTTTTCTATTATATAGTATGAGATTACATAAATATAACTTCCACAGGCAGCAGGTTAGTTGCACGAGCGATTAAATGGTAGAGCAATCTGCTAAAATATATTGCCGATTGGTATCATCATCTCAAAAGTCTCTGCATTGCATTTTTTCTTTAATTTTATATTTAGCGCGCTTAATCAACAACAATCGTGCTGTACCAAAAAAATCAGTGATTTTCGGCGAAAATCAAATTTCAATGTCATCTATCATGTCAAAGTTGCAAAATCACTTTTGCGTCAGCGAATTTGTTGTGTTCATAAAAATTTCAAAACAAAGTACTTTTACATTATTTTATTCAGATTTTTCATATATTGGACCTTTGGTCAATTGTGGTGAAATAAGTGTTCAGTGTTAAATCTATAATGGCCGGCTATTTCGAAGAGATGGGCTGGAGAGAGCTGCAAGATGGTGAACAACCCAACCATTTGCTGCACATGGCTAGGTTTCTCCTAGATTTTGGAATGTACGATGATAATTTCTCTGGGGAATGGCCTAGGTTGGTATTCTCTTCATCCATAACTACCAATGATTTCAAAGTGCCGTTAATGTTAACCAATTTCAATGTTTTAGCAGTTTCTATGATAACTTGCAGTATTTTGTAGTAAATTCAATATTTCCTGATTAAAATGATTATGAAAATATTCCAGATTACCACCTCCAGCATCAAAAGAAGCTATTAGTCAGCTTCCAGAAGTTTCAATAGATAAAGATAGTAAAAGTTGTCCAATTTGCCTGAAATCATTTCAAGTGGGTGAAAAAGCCAAGCAAATGCCTTGCCAGCACGAGTTCCACCCCAAGTGTATATTGACTTGGCTGGAGAGGGTAAGTTAAAATATTTACTCTTGAAAAGTAAGTACCTATTACAACTTTTGCAGCCATGCCAATTTGTGAAATCTTATAAAACATACACTGTTTGGTTATTATGTTCTGTTACATATTTCGGTCCTACATTGCTAAAATAAATTTTGCAGCAATAGTGATTTTAACAAAACATTTTAAAAGTAATACTATCACAAAATGTTTTAATTCATTAATACATGTTATTGAATAGATAGGTTACTGTTATTTATATGCATAACATAGTAGATAATAGTCTTCAGGGATTGTTAGTGCATTGGGAAATACAACTAGTGCTACATTATTCATTACCAACACACTGCTCTATACCTATATTATATTTTTTTTTTTATTTTATTTATTTCAGCTTAACATTGGTAATAACATTAATACAATTATCTTACACTAGTATTTTTATATATAAACAAAATGTATTAACTATTAAAGCTAAGCACAGCATGCACAATTTTATTTTTACTACAATACATAAAGATAATGAAAATATATTTACAAACTAATCCTAGTTGAAAACAATAGGTAGAAAACATTGTTGTTTAGGAACTCAACAAGTCATGGATTTGAAGTTTATGCAACAATAAAATATGTTTAGTATGATACGAAGGATAAGTACATCAAGAAGCTTAATATGTAAATTTGGCTACAGTACATTTAGCAAATATACAAGGAATTAATATCTGTTTTTATAAACAATATAGTTTAGTTTTAGGTGTGGGCCTCACCGGCCCTCAGCGCTGAAGTCACATGCATTTTGAATTTGGATACAGATTCACAAAATATATCTAGGTCACTCACATTACTGTGGTATCTATTCGCTAAATTAACCATTCTAGGCACTGGTGAATTGGCACCTAAGACAGTTCTACGAAGGACTGGTGCAAATGATGTCAATTTAGCAGGTTTACGCGGGTAACGGTATGGCACTCTGAGTCTAAATTTTGATAAAAGAATATATTAGTAGACACCCACAGCTTCGCTCACATTAACTTTTTGAACATAACTTTTTTATTTATGAACAGATTGAAATGAAATAAACACTAAATGTTAAGTAAAAAATGCACCTACATGTTAGTGAAAACCGTAGACAAATTGGTTCAGCTGTTTTCGAGTCTATAACGAACAAACATACATACAGACAAACAGTTTTTTTATATATGATTTTTGTGATCTATTTCATCAATGAAGACCCCTCAACTTTTTTTTCAATTATCTTCAATGTACAGACACCGACCGGATACAGCTTTATTATATGTAAGTATATAGATATATATGTACATACACTGCTTAGGTATAAAAAATATTTTATTCCATTTGAAGATCTTGACTGTATCACTAGCACTTTAGGTGATTCATACCATAGACCTTCCTTGCCATACCATTCATCATTGATTGTACAGCTAAAATATTTTAAGTATCTCATTTACAGACAAACTCCTGTCCTTTCTGTCGACATGAACTGCCCACTGATGATGAGAGATATGAAGCCTTCAAAAAGGAAAAGAAACGAGCAGAGCAGAGAAAAGAAGATATAGAGACTCTCCACAATTCTATGTTTAGTTGATTTATTATCAGCCTGTTAGTAGAAATAATTGGTTTTGGAAGTATGGGGTTTGTGTTACTTTTTGTTGGTTAAATGATTTATTTATGCTAAAAAATATTTATTGATATATTTTATATGTTATCTAGTACCCACAACACAAGCGTTTGCTTAGTGTGGGGCTAGATGGCGTTGTGTGCAAATGTCCTGGAATATTTATTTATTTATTTATTGAAGACCAAATTATTCTATGACATTGTTAACAAGTGTAAAGTTTTAGAAGTTTGCCTAATGTTAGACCAAATGTCATACTATAGTTTCTTATTTATATTGGTAATGGGTGTGAGTGTATAAAGATTTACTGTGAAAATTATTGTTATTCTTTCTAATATGTTTATGTGGATATAAATCTTACAATCTCTTATAAATGTGGATAGTGTGTGTCTCAAGTATATCATTCCAATATAAAGAAATAATATAACTTCTTTTAAATGTTTAATTAATTCCAAACCCTAACATTATTTTTGTGGTTATAGGTTAGGTTACTCTAAGCTAGTTAAAAATATCTTCATGATTTATTATGTGTACCTATTTTTTATTTATTTGACCTGTAAACAAGCATTAGAGTCCAGGAACTTTGGGGTCATAATCATTTATTTGTAGGGTTTGTAGCAATAGTATATTTTTCATCACAAATAGAACCTAACCTACTGGATAAAATCTTAATTTGAAACAAATGACATAGCAAGTAATTTGTGACAATGGTGTCAAAAAAATGGTCAAAATTTTGGGTGTGTTTACATTTATAAAATTTTAAAGTGTAAATAATATTAAAAAAAGCCAAAATGAGTGGACGTAAGCCGTAAGTACTTCATATATTTTGTTTTATAAAATAACATATTACAATTATAGACTAAAAGTAAGACATTGCTTTTTTTCAGACGATGCAAATGCTCAAAAAAACCCAAGAAACCTATGATGACCCCGGAATGTAAAAAGGTCTCTGAAATCATAGCAGCCCTTAACTATGAAGATGAAGCAAGTAAGATTTTCAGAGATTTTGCTCAAGTTTTTCCATAGGATTTACACCAAAACTTTTAGTGAAAAATTACCAAATTGCCAAAGGTTCCTAGGTATTAAGAGACTTGAACATTCGAAACCTATGTATAATTGGTATCAATTATTCAAAGCTTGAAACTAATATCGACACTATCCACAAACTTATTAGTAAATTAAAATTTAAATTGAATCATTTTTACTAGAGCTATAATTCATATTATGTTTTCAGAGAGAATGAGACAAGGAAAAAATGTACGAGTACCGAAATTCAAAACCAAAGTGTTCAAGCCAAGATATGTTAAAGAAAACTGTATACCTATGCACCCACCTATGCAAACCAGGTGATATTTTTTTTCGTTAAACATTTTACTTGTTTAAAAACACAATGTTTGAGTCTCATACAATGCTTAAAAGTAAAGAAAGTAGTAAATATTAGACTGAAAGTCCTGAGCTGCTGTATTTGAAGTAGATTCGAAGATCGAAGCTCGCAAGAACCACCCAAAAGGATACTTACCTAATATACTATTTATTATTTTTATTGGACGTGAAAATAGGCGAAAATAAAATAATATGAATATACTAAAATAATTATGACATTTGTTTCAGGCTACGGTACATCAGCCACTGTGATCCGCAACCACCTTCCCGACTCGGCATATGTTCACGAATGTGCAGGTAATCAAAAACACTGAAATTATATTCAATAGACTTGAAAACCAAATAATTGTGTTAAATCTTCACTAAATTCAGCAATTTTTTTAATGAAAACGTGGGAAAAAATGTAAAGTAGGTACATCTTGAAGTACCTAGTATGATGTGATGTTTTACTTTAAAACTGACTTCAAAAAGAGGAGATTCTCAATTTAACTTCGTTCTAAGAACCGTAGGCTGCCATGATGCCCATTAATAAATAAATAAATAAATATTCCGGAACATTGCACACAGCGCCATCTAGCCCCACACTAAGCAAACGCTTGTGTCGTGGGTACTAGATAACGGATATAATACTTATATACTTTTTTTTTGTTAATACATACTTATTATACATACAAACGACCAGACTCAACACAAGTAATTATAAATTTAAATTTCATAAATACTTGTGTCAAGCGGGAATCGAACCCGCAACCCCTAGATTAGAAGGCAGAGCCACTACCAACTAAGCTAACAGGCCAGTCAATCGATCGAACCAACCCCTAGATTAGAAGGCAGAGCCACTACCAACTAAGCTAACAGGCCAGTCAATCGATCGGCCAATTAATCGAACTCTAGTCTTGCGCGAACGCTAACTTGCATCACTTAAAAAAAACAATGTATTTTTTTCTTATATCTGGTATGAGCTAAGTCTACGCCTTAATTCCTCATGACATTTAAATTGTGTCTAATTAAAGCTCTTACATTCAGATTCCCAATGGCATTCGACACATCGTCATCCGAAGACCTGACTTCATTCTCTGGCCCAACTAAGAACGTGGCATACAAGAAGGATGTAAAGATGTATGAGATGATGCCGGGAGATATCATGATGCCAGTGCCGGCGCCTATCATCAGGCATACGCCGTCCAATCGATCTATTCTACATGTAAGTAGCATTTAATCTGAAGTATTCCAAAGACAGTCAGAAAGAAAGAAAATATATTTATTGAGACACACACACAACTTTAATCTATTTACTTACTAAACTTACATGCTAAGAATGTCCCAATACCTACAGCCGCAACTCAGCCTAATGCTGATGGCACGCGGCCACCGGCGTTGATATTCTTTTGCGGCTGGCGGCTGGCTGTTGTTGTCAGAAGTTTGTGTCTTCCGTGGAGCTGTGCGCCTGATGTATCTATATGTCTCTCTGAATGAATCAATTCTTCGAAAAAGTCTCGACTTTCAGTAATGAAAAAGTATGACGCAATAAAATAAATCATATAAAAATTTAATGTTTTTGATTTATGAATCTGCATGTGTGTGCATGACTATGATAAAGAAGCTATCAAACAAAAATGGACCTATTTTTGTTCGATTTAATTGTTTGAGCTAATTTAAATTTTAAGAAGCGTCCGTGCACAGCTGGCACCGGAGGCAATCGAATGCGATCACCAATGTTAAGCAAAAGTTGACGCTGTCAGTCCTTGGATGGGTGACCGAAAAGTGGCATTCCATTTTGGGCGCTTCCGTGGGTTGGATGACACGTTAAATTGTAATTCCCGGCTGTTGTCATAGCACGGCAGTCGTTAAGCCATGTCTGAGGCCCTTAGGGCGGCCTGATAAACTATCGACACCAGAGTTGGCCACTCTCATTAGATAAGAAAATGAAATGAAATTTTAATGCTTTTAAAGCTAGCTCGATAATAGCGCATGTGTTTATTTTTATCAGCATTTCAGACTCTTCTGTCCGATCGACGTATTATACCATCCATTTTTGTGTTATTATCTTTGCTACTCTATTATTATCTGAGAAAATTAAAAAAAAAATACATCACCTTGTAATTTAATATTACAGGTAGCGAGTCCCAAAGTGAGCGGTGAAATCATTCAAGCACAACGAGCTGCCGTGAAACCAGGAGAACTACGACCCCCTCTACCGGCCAAATCTGGACATGAGTATGTTTTAGTTATATTTTAAATCAAAACCATGAAAGCAAAAATGTCCGGGAAAATATATGCCAATCAAAGAAATTCAAAATTTTGTTATTAATCCTATGAAGTAATTTGATTGGAGATTATTTTCCCGGCGAGTAAAATGTGTAACATTGGTCTTCAGGTTCTTTTTAGTTTACTGCGGCCGTTTAGTAACATACCACATTTTGCACTGACCATGCAGATCTCAAATTAACGTGTATCATCTATACAAATTAGTTCTAAATCCATTCCAAACGAACATTTTAAAATTATAATAATTAGTGTACAAGTACTGTTTCTGTCTTTTCCAGCCTATTCAAGCCACACAGCGGTCTCGTGATGAACCAAGACAAAGACTACGTACCCGACGTGGTACACATGCCCGGACCGAGGAATTTACCTGGGTAATTATTTTAAAATGTATTTTATTTTATTATTTTTATCACGGGCGCTTCCGAGGGTCGGATGACATGTTAAATTGTAGGTCCCGGCTGTTTGTGTAGGAAATACGGCAGTCGTAAAGTCAGAGGCCCTTAGGTTTGAAACCGCCCGGTTTGAAAACTCTCGACACCAGAGTTGGCCTCTCTCATTCGATAAGAAGTAGACTGTATACTAGAGAGTATATTTATATTTTTTTAATTTATTTACTTTTTTTAGCTGTTTGTCTAGTTTGACAGTCTTTAAGCCTTGTCAGAGTCCCATAGGGCGGCTTGATAAACTCTCAACACCAGAGTTGCCCACTCTCATTCGATAAGAGGAACAAGACTAAGATTTAAGCGTAATGTATCAATATTTTTAGGTTTTTGTGTAAATTAGTGCAGCCTTTACAAACCATATAGCTGTTGCAATATTATGAACAGCCAATAAGATTGAAATAACAAAAGTTTTTTTTTCTTATTACAGGGATCCAAGTCTACCGTGCTATAGAGGAGGGTAAGGATATTCTTTGCTTTCTTGCTTTTTATAGTTTAAATAAATAGTAATTAATAATGCACTATGATTCTTAGGGTTAGATCGCAAATGGAAATATGCAATTGACATTATTGTTTCAGACCCTGCAAAAGACGGAAATGTAAAGGACGCAAAGAAAATATGCGAAAGTAAGTTTGTAACAATTTAATTGTCAATTTTCAAGCTTTTTTTCATATATATCATATTAAACGTTTATTTTTTCCATTTCAGGAAGCGTGGGTCGAGAATCGATTCGTCCACTATTAGAAGGAGGGAGAGAATAGAGCAAGCACAGCAAGCAAGGGGCTCGAGGTAATTATATTTTATAGGTACCTATTTATTCATGAATGAATAGGTAACTCTTCTATAGTTTCCTCTCCAGCCTATAGTTGTCTGGAAGAGACGGCTGTCTCTTCTTCGAATAGACAGCAGATAGAGCCTTTTTTCGTCTAATTAAAAGTTAATCTATCTACCAAAGTATTGACAGGCGAAGTTAAATAACCTAATTAGCTAACAAATAAAACAGTGATGGCAATAAGGTACAAAAACATTGTTATTATAAGTGCATAATGGTTGTGTCATTAAGCGCTTTAGTCTTTATTTTATTTTTTCACGTTATTGGAACAGTTTCGTTGTAAAGTAAACCTCAGACTCAACTTACCCAATTATAGATATAATTTTTAAATGATAACTACTATGATGATGAATGATATCTTCTATATAATATAAAACTCAAAGGTGACTGACTGATTGACTGAATGACTGATATAGTGATCTATCAACGCACAGCCCAAACGGATTGGTCTGAAATTTGGCTTGCAGGTAGATGTTATGACGTAGGCATCCGCTAGGAAAGGTTTATTGGAGATGTCACTTTTAAAGGGGTGAAATAGGGGATGCAAGTTTTACTTTCTAATGCGAGCGTAGCCGCGAGCACCCACTAGTTTTCCATATAAACGAGCATCGTTGATTTCCCCAGGTCAGAAGCGCAGAGATCCGAAGATGCTGCATACTCTAGCGTTGGCGGGAGCGGGCGCAGCGGTGGTGGTTACGGCGGAGGCGGTGGTCGAGGCCGCGGGAGCGGTGGACGCAGCGGTGGTGGTCGTGGTACCGGTGGTGGTGGAACTGGCGGTGGTGGTGCATCCCACCCTGAGCACGTGCATATCACGGATGGCGGGGGCGGCGGCTTCGCGGGACACGGAGGCGTCGCGCATGGGAGCTTCGGAGCCGGACCTGGAGGTTACACTTAAATAATATTTTTCGTTTTTCAATAGGCGTTTATAAAAATGTGATGACGATGTTTTGACGGCAACAATTTTGGATTGGATTAAAGATTTTCACTAAGAAACGGAAAGTTAGCCCTTGAGTGTAAAATATTTAAAGGCTTTTATTTGTTTGCATTCGCACTCAGAAGTCTTTAAATCCAAAGAAAATAATAGGTTATTATTATTCTAAGCAACCGTGCTGCATCTTAGGCTAAGCACATAAATCAGGTAGGCTTTTGTTAAACGTAAGCCTGTTTTTAACCGTTTACCGAGTTAGTGCTGTTTTCTGTGATGTGATGAGGTTTGATTGGTGTATGTTTCTAGCTATGTATTACGATGACAACTCACCAGGGGGCGCTGCTGTAAACATATCTTCTAATTACCTAGCCCGATTTTAATGCAGTTTTCTTTGATAGGCTTGGATTTATTCAGTAAAGTGTCAGTGGATTTAAAGTCGGTTTTTTTATAATTATTATTATATTACACAATACTATGGTTATGTTATTCACAGGTCTTGGCCCAGGCTCGATCACAGTGGGTATAAGGCGGCGGACGAGGTCTAGGTCTCGATCTAGGTCCAAATCTAGATCGAGAGCTCGCGAGCCTGAGGTGCCGGACGCGACGTTCTGCGGAGATGATGAGATACCTAAACCGGATCATGTAAGTATCATCATCATGTTTTTGGTGTAAAATGGAGATTTTCAACTCGTGTGTGTATATAGTTTTAATAAATTGAACTATGATGATAATGTTATATCTTAATATAATGCTACCTAGCGACATATGCTTAATTTCTTGAACAGAAGTCTGTCCATAAATGTTCTGAAAAGTATTAAATGTTCTGAAGATATTAATATTTTAAATCCACTTGTAAATTCGATAAGTTCTTACTAAAAGAATGTAATGTAGTTTCATTCAAATCAGTTTATTAAAGGTTTTGTGATATGAGGTATATAATATGTTTCGTGACAATAATTTATAAGCACATCCACGAATTTCGGCAAAGTGTAACATTGATACCAGTAAAATTTTTCGTTTTATTTGTGGGCGACATCGTACAGTGACAGGCTAGAGTTTATTCCGTACTAGTTGATTGTAAAACCATGTATTGTACCTTTCCAGCCGCAATACGCCGACGACATCAGGCCCGGCATGTTGAAGACTCACTCGCTCACAGTGATGCCGTGCACCAAGGAGCGGCGCGCCGGGATACACTACGGCATACTCACGGGGTCTTTCAATATGTACGATAGCAAGTTCAGTGAGTATATAACAAATGAATAACTGTAATACTTTTTTAATTTTCTATTGCAATTTATTGCTGTTGTGTCGTTTATAAATAAAAGAGTTTTGTCAACTGAAACACTGTTGCTTGTGTTGTCTGTCTGTAGCTAGTTGAAGGACAGTTCTTTCAATTTTAATCCAAAAGTAAAGCCGAATTTATTACAATGCTATAAAATATAAATAATATGTATTGCCAGGCACACAATAGTTATTATTTACCTACTCGTACATATAAAATTTACTGACAAAATTACCCTTGTCGTTTAGAACTTTTAGTTAGTAAGAATAAAAGGCGTGTACAATTTGTACGTGCAATTCCCACTTCTGTATCACTGAATTGAATTTCCCGTAAAGGCGGCAAGTCCCGCGGTCGGCAGGCGCTGACAATGAGCGTGATGGCGTACTGCCTCGCCTTCCATTACCACCCCAAGCAGTGGACCATGAAGCTGTTGGACAACTTGGTAGACGCGGGAGATCAGTGGTAAGAGTCTTATTTTCTACATTTTGTATGAAATTCTCCTTCTGTTTATTTAGCAGAACACGTTTCAACAATTTCTAGAAATTTTGACTGTTTATCTGTTCATTTAAACGCTTATCAGGCCAAAACGGCTTAACGGATCTTAATGCTTTTTGGTATGTAGGTAGTATGAGGTTTTAAGAATGTCATAGGCTATTATCCTGAAATAATGCGAGCGAACCCGCTGGCGTCCACTAGTTTAAAATATATTTGTAGGTCCTTTGAGAGTTGATTGGTATCATCACATTTACTCTGTTTTCATTTCATTAATAATCAACAAATTAAAAGCTATTATAGTGGCCTGTGTGCTTGGACAAAGTATTATGTAAACTATTATTAAGTATATACCACTAGGATACATTAACACTGGTGCTTGTATATATATTGTAAATAATTTATGCTTGAATAAAGATAATTGAAAAATTAAATTGGTATCATCACATGATCCACCACCAATATTAAGATTGAAGTGGTCAAACAAACACCATATGACATAAAAATGTTCCCATTATCAGTTCTATACCTTTTTATTTCAGGTATCTCCAATGCCTAGAAAGGGTGCACGACCACGCAGCAGTTCAGGGCATTTGCGAGGTGTTGCCATTCGGCAAGAAACAAACGTTAGTTCTCAACAAGAAGAAGATGCAAGTGTTGCTTGGGGAACCAGACGTAGTGGGATACACCATGACACGGGATCCCACTATTTATAATCTGTGTAGAGGGTTGAAGGCGTTCTTCAAGGAGTGCTATAGGGCTGGTGTTCTTATGACTAGGTAAGTTTGTTTTAGTTTGCTTGTTCGAATGAGAGTGAGAACCCTTAAGACCAGAAGCGTATTTTAGTGAGCGTACTGACGCATACAAATGGAATAGAAATACCAATGTACGGGAGTAAAGAATTCCCCCGCGTAGCGCATCGTGTTGTCAATCCAAAACATAGTTCTTTATATTCCATAAGTATGCAACAGTACGCTCAATAAAATACGTCTCTTGTCTAAGGGGGCTGGTGTTAATCAAGCTGCCATAAGTGCCTCTGACATTAAGGATCATTGTTAAAAATGAGATATTTCACACATATTTTGTAAGCGAGTTTCTTTAATAAAACGTGCATCATTGATTTTTCTGGAAGGAAGAGATCAGCTATTTTTAAAGCTTTGATACGTCTTATGAAAACTTTTTTTTTTTTTTTAACTTGAACGGGTTTGCACTTGACCATAGTTTACCTGATAGCAAGTAAGGCTATGGCCTAAGATGGAGCGTGCTTACCCGATAAGAACCAATTCACTCTCTTTTTGAAGATCGCTGGATTATAGTGCGTGGGGAACAGAGAGCCAGGCAGGGAGTTCCACAACCTAGCGGTACGAACAATAAAGGTGGAGGCGTACCGTTTCGTGCGGGTCTTAGGAACTTCCACCATAAACCGGTGTCGTCCTGCCGTACCTCTACTCGTCCGGTGAAAGAAGGGCGCGGGCGGAATTAGTTCGTGCAATTCCGCGGCACACTCTCCGTAATGCAACCGATAGAAAACCGACAAACTGGCGACTTTGCGACGGTGTTCAAGACTTTGAAGTTTCGCTCGGCACAGTTTATTATTACCAATGATCTACTTGTAATAAATATGCTATCTATACTCTTAATTGAAGCCAATGTCATTCGATAAATTGTTCTTGAGTAGTTTATAAGCACCTTGAAGTATTTATAGTCAGTTCTTATTAACTAACTTAACTGTTGATTGTGATACAGAGTCCTGAAAGTAGTAATATGGCGTGACAGAGTGTGTTACTACATATTCGACCCGGCGGGGCGCGACTCCCGCGCATACTCTAACTTCAGTAACGGCGCAGCCGCTCTCATGAACGTTAAAGATCTAGACGACGTGGCAGAAGTACTCCTAGCAAGAACAGTACTAGAAGATCAGAAATTCGTCTTAGCCCCCGTCAAAGTCCTCCGAATGGCAGACGAAAAAGCCGACGAAGACTTCGAATCTGACAAAGAACTAACCCAAGCCGAAAAAGCAATGATGGGCTACAGAATTCTAAACGAAAATTCCGCTATAGTAAACGCTAACATGCATCTAGGAGACCGCTGTTTTGAAGACGCGAAGTTTCGTCAAGCATTAACTGTCGCTGTAGCGGCAATGACTTATGCAAAGATATCACCACCGAACACCTGGTTCACGAGAACGTTGGACAAAATCTTGCGACTTGGAAACAAACTTTACGTCGACTGTATCCACCCGAAAGTGATGATAGACATTAGCATAGATAACATACCCAATGAAATCATAATCGGACCGTTCGCTTGCGAAATTATAATTTACCGAGAGCGTGTCAAAGGCCAATTGTTTACGACAAAAGAATGCATTTTTAACATCCGAACTGGATTGGCGGATTTCTTCAGCCACGAATATAACGCTGGTATATTGGATTTTAACAATTATCAGGTGGCTATATGGAGGCAGAAGGATATGTTCTATTTGTTCGATCCCTACCCGCGTACCAATGACGGGTTGAGGACCCAGAAAGTGGGTCGAGCATGTTGTTGGATGTTGTTGAACACAGACACGATGGCGGACGTGTTTACCAAGAACTGGGACTATTTGCCCACGTCTACGCAGTTCTATATACACGCTTTCAAAGTGCTTAAGTTGAAGAAGAGGGAAAGAAAGGTAATTAATTGTCAAGTAACATCTTATTTATTGAATATAAGCCACAATGTTTCATTTTAAATTTGTAACCATTGCAGAAATGTATTTTCATGAAAGCAGTTAATAACATCTGTCTATAACAATAACTTTGCTTACCAAATTAATTAAGATTTGCTATCAATTCACAACATACCATCAATCCAGTACAGGCATGCTTCACCTTCGACCACAGTGTCGCTTGTGCATGTATCGCTTCAAGTGAACCTATAGTCAAACTGATTGTGCAGGTTCGAATCCTGTCGTACGTGATTTTCTGGCTTCTTACCAAAGGACTTCGCGGAACAACGAATAGTGATCATAATGATGTCTGACTGTGTAGTTATAAAAAATACGAAAAAAAACACGTTTATTGTAGGTATATGGACACCACTTATTTTTTTTTTAGTTTTAGTATTTGTTGTTATAGCGGCAACGGAAATACATCATTTGTAAAAATTTCAGCTCTCTAGCTATCACGGTTTATGAGATACAGCCTGGAGACAGACCGACAGATAGCGAAGTCTTAGTAATAGGGTCCCGTTTTACCTTTTAGGTACGGAACCCTAAAAACACATTATTTAGTTATTTATCTATAGTTATTTGTCTTTATTATTTTATACACCTCCAGACACAGATAGTTTGCACTCTGAGCGACGACCAGATGCCGGGCGCTAAGAACGTGAAGCGGAAGGTGCTGAAGAGCTCGCCGAGTGCGCACGCGCAGGGGGACTACACCGAGATACTGTATGACGTCATGCCGGACATGCTCATGAAGGCTGGGCCTGTGAGTATACTTATTAATATTTTTAACCAACTTCAAAAAAAGAGGCTAAGTATCCATTCTTCCGAAAGTTTTTCTTTTCTTTTTTAACTAAGTGAGACAAACATTTAAAAGATTTTTTAGCGCTACTGTTATAAGTTGTACAAATATGTCGATCTTTACAGAGGAGCGCAGTGAACTGAAATAACTGTTCTACAAATGAACTTAATAATCAATTCTAAATATAGGAGGTGTCATTAGGTATTCGGTATTTGGTTTTATTATTGTTTGACATGCCTGCTATGTAGTAATTTTAATTTAATTTTATCTTTTATGTGCATGGACTCAAGGTCTGAAAAAATTCATTCATTCATTAGTGGTTTTCTCCGATCAATTTTGTTTTGCACACTTTTACGCCATTGTTTTATAATGTGGACCGACGAAATTACTTTGAAAATTCGCTACGATATTCTTGTAAAACCTTTTTTCCATGTAATTCACAGGGTGAGCAAGACGAAGAGCAGATGGGTGACATAATATCTCTAGTGGACAGCATACAGGAAGACTACATCCCGCAGATACCGCTGCGGTACAAGAACATGCCGCCCGACCCTATGGAGATCAGACCTTGTAAGTGGTTTATTAATGACTTCGCTCGCATTAAGAAGTAAAACTTGCATCCCCTATTTCACCCCTTTAAAAGTGGCATTTTCAAAAATCATTTCTTAGCGGATGCCTACATCATAACATCTACCTGCATGCCAAATTTCAGCCGAATCCGTCCAGTGGCTTGAGCTGTGTGTTGATAGATCCCTATATCAGTCGGTCAGTCACCTTTGAGTTTTATATATCTACGAGTATCAATGCGATAACCATGCGAGAAAAGTCGAGAGTTACTGGTCCCCTTATATTAAAAAAAATATATTATACCTACAATCTATTTACTACATTTGCATACCCTCGTGGGTAGAGTTTTTGAGTGCCTGTTATGAACCATGCTATCTGATTAACTCACTCGTAAGCTTTATTGCAATGTGAGTGACGTCACCTAGGTACATATGCTTAGTTGGGACCGGGTCGTGACACAAAACTTGTATTTTTAACCAACTTCAAAAAAAGGAGGTTATCAAGTGTTCTGAAAGAATTTTTTTAAATTTTATTTTTGTTAAAGGTGTTAGTTGTTACAAAGCTCTGAGTTTATCGGTTTGTTCCTCTCCCACAGTAAACCTGGACTCGCCAACGGTGTCAGTGACGCAGGTGGTCCCCCCGTGGCCGAAGCCCCGCGACAAGGCGGGGGAGCCGCCGGAGCCCGACCCAGACCCGGAGCCCACACCCCCGCCGACACCGCCGCCACCACCGGTACATATAATATTCTGTGGGAGTTTGTCTTTAAGAATTTCGGAGAAATTCTGTAGTCGATTGTTAGTTTAGAGTGAGCTTTTGTGTTAGGCATTATAGCAAGGAGGGATCTTTAAATTTATTAGGGAGAAATGACATCTTTAACATTTTTATTTTCGTGTATTTGTATAGTTGTGGCCTTATGTGACCGAAATAGTTATGTGTATATTTTGTGACTCTGTGTTTTTCTGTTTTATTTTAACTCCCATATGTAACAATATTGATTCGTTTATCTACTCAATTTTGATTATAACAAATCTTTCTTTTTCAGGTACCCGAAGGCGCAGAAGAAGAGGTAATATCACAATTTAATTTATTTTGTTTCTTCCAATTTTTGTATTAATATATGCACATTGAAGTTGATTACATATAATTTCTAATAGCTGACCAAACATTATACGTTTCCTAGTATTTACAATCTATAATATATAACAGGCTGAAGAGGAAGCGGAAGAGGAAGAAGACGAAGAGACGCTCGCAGCGAAGAAGGAGGAGGCGGAGCGGAAGAAGGCAGAGGAAGAGGAGGCCAGGCGCAAAGCAGAGGAGCTTCCCCCTGCGATGCCTCCACCGCCGCCCTCGCCGTCACCCTCCGAACCTGAAGTACCGGTAAAAAACACTCCTCCTCCTATAAATGCATCTTTTGTAATTAATAGCAACCTCCTTAGTCGTACTTATTTATCTTAGTAATGAGGAAAACGGTAGGTCGTAACTCGTCTGTGGAGCAGTGGCGTAGCGTGCCTTGGCGGGGCCCCGTATAAACATTTGTTTGGAGTCACTTTTTCCAAAATTTTTACAAACAATTCAAATTAAATATACACTTTCCTTGCCTTTTTTCGGCAAACTGATTTATTATAATATTTGATTTTTGTCATTAATTTTTGCTTATGCACATTGGGGGCCCCCGTGGCCAGGGGGCCCCGTATAAATGATACGGCAGATACGGCGTTAGCTACGCCCATGCCGTGGAGACAATTGGTTGAACGAGTTCTCTTGTACATATACATCGCGCATATGCATGGGCGCCTAATCCATAGAGCAATATAATATCAGGGCCTAATCCCTTCCACGAAAGACAAAAATGTCCTCGGAATTTGAAACATTGAATTCGTGAATGTCGCGATAACTTTAGAAATTTATTATTTTAATCCAGGGATTAGACCCTTAAGTTAAATTAGACTAACTTCATAAAACAAAAACCATTCATACCGTTGCCGCCTTTTGGGCGTCAAGAATTAGCGATCAATTTTTCGCCTTTATGATAATTTGTGTGACTATTTTAAACTAGTGGCGTCCCGTGGTGTAACCCGCTTTAACCCGACTCCCGAGATAAAAAGTATATATACTTATATTATTATTACATTATTATATAAATATTAATACTGTGATTGTTATCTATACTAATATTACAAGAAGAGTTGAAGAGTTTGTTTGTTTGTTTCAACGCGCTAATCTCAGGAACTACTGGTGCGAATTGAAAAAATATTTTTGTGTTGAATAGACCATTTATCGGGGAAGGCTTAAGCCTATATTACATTACCCTGCAACTAATAGGAGCGAAGAAACAATGGAAAATGTGGAAAAACGGGGAAAATTATTCATCTTTGAGAGCTTCCGTTGCGTGCGCTGCGAAAACGGTAAAATATATCAAAAAAATATGTAGGTATAAAAGAATTATTTCTCTTGAAATGACCTAACAAAATGTCTGCAATAGTATATGTCTATCTTATAAGATTGTATGATATCTTGGACAGAACATAGAACTTACAAACCGGACAGAAAAAGAAGTAAACAGGCGTATAACACTAAGCTGGAAAAGATATTGGCAAAACAAAGAAGTATTTCAAGGAGATTTCCCCATGCACTTGAAAAAGAAAATCTTCGAATCAAATGTACTACCTACACTGACATATGGATGCCAGACATGGGCGCCCAACAAAGATGTCCTTAGAAAAATCAGAACATTCCAAAGAGCTACAGAGAGAAGTATGTTAGGTCTTAAACTCCGCGATCGTGTCAATAGCACAGCCATACGACGAAAAACTAAAATCATCGATGCACTACAAGTCATTGCAAAGTTAAAATGGAAATGGGCGGGACACACGGCGAGGCAAAAAGACAATAGATGGTCGGAAAAAATACTCTACTGGGAACCACGAAATGGACAAAGAGAACGCGGGCGCCCTGTCAGACGATGGAGAGATGACATAGAGCTGGTGGCGGGAAAATTATGGACTAGGACTGCATTGACGAGGAGCACATGGCAAGAGTTGGAGGAGGCCTACGTCCAAAGCTGGACGATCCCGAGATAAAAGAAGAAACTTTATTTAAAATTAAAATTTGACATCTATTCTGACATCGTAAATTTTATTTGGCATTGAAATTTTTGACATTATGATTTGTAAAGAAATATTATAAAAATTTAAATAATAATAATTTAATGAACAAAATGACATAAAAAATTGTAATGTTAAAAAATTTTATGGAGGGAAATAAAGGCTATTTTTATTTTTATTTATTTATTATCTTATAAGATTAACTCTCTAGAACCGTTTTAATGGTAATAACTATTCTACGCGGACGAAGTCGCTGGCAAGCTAGTAAATTATACGTGGAGATGTTGATGCACCAGACTTGCATGATAAGTTGTGTCAACTATTTGTACCGGACCAATATTTGCGTAGCAGGCGACACAAGCTTTTGGTTGAGCCCCACTGCCGCACGGTGGCTCGGGCCGCCTCCCCACTCCCGCGCACTCTCGCCGCACTCAACGCGCTGCTCGCTGCCAACCCAACGTGTGATTTGTTTACGGACGGTTGGCCGGTTATTATGTTAGCGTGTTTGAGATTTTGCGAGCAGATGATTTAATGATTGTATGAATGATTTAGTTAGTATACTTAGAAATAGATTGATTTCATGATGTAAGATTAAGTGATTGTTATTTAAGTAAAATTAAGAAATTGTAAATATGAATTGTAATGTACCTACATACTTTATTTTGAATGGACTGATTATTATTTTACTTTTGACAACTTATTATATATATATTTTAATTATTATATGACATTGTTAAGTGATTGAGTGAGTATGAAATAGTTAATGTAATTGGTTGCGACCGTTTTAATTATTATTAAATAAATAAATAAATAAATATAAAACATTCTGTTATTTATGCTTTCCAGTTGGCGCCCCCCATGCCCACTGAGGAGGAAGTGTGTCTCCCTCCTGTCAACGTACACAGACGCGTGCTACTCACTGAAGACGCCAAGGCGCGGTTCAAACTAAGACAGATGAGGAAAAAGGTACAATACAATACTTACTTATATGTATATTTTGTATCAAATTACAAGTCTATCAAGATAACTAGCTGTAATAATATAATAGAACGAACGTTAATTTATAATTAAATAAATCGTATCTTAAAGACTTTTCAATAAAAGTACATTATGGTTAGTGTAGTGTATATTTTTAGGCTGTTTCTTATTTTAATACCACAACGGTACAATGAATTTTGTCGTGGAATGGAGATAGTGACAGCGATTCGAGAACATTGGACCAAACCAAAATTAGCCGGACAAAATTTTTTATTTTGGCGCAAAACTAACTATAACCTACCTATTCGGCGTTTTTTCAGAACTAAATTGAAAAAGGTTATGGTCATAGACACATATGAACTAAATTGAGTTGCGTCAATCACGCCATCTAGTGGCAAGTAGTAATATTAGTCTGAAACCTGGACAATAGAGGGAGTAAATAACTAATTACTACCCTATATTTTATCTATTATATTATATCTGTACATATATTATATCTGTATTATCTGTTAAGAGATCACTCCCGAGACGTGGCACTAGCAACAATGGTTTGGTTATTTTATATTTTATTATTATAACCTATTTATGCTAATTTATTTCAATGTTTTCTAGTTAATCTTTAATGATTGTTTCTTTCTTTCGTTCTAATTAACATATTTTATCTGCAAAATGGTAGGTAGTTGTTTAATTATACCATGGGACTTATTTCATAAAATAATGCTACGTAATTCAAGAAAAACAGATTCTGGCTTTTTACACATTTTTTCAATGGAATGAACTATTGCTGCCACGACGAATTCGATATATCTTTCAGGACGAATTGCGATAACTATTGAAACTGCTGTAATTGAAAGCAGAAACTCATATACAAACAATACAAATATACCGAACTAAATTTTATTCGTCACGTTTTAGGTCTTGTCTAATTTGACGCTTAGCGATCAAATTTTAGACAGAAAATTCGTTAAATTATGCGCCGTCGAATAGCTTTTTTACGTTTTCAACTAAATTGAATGACCATAAACAATTCAGTCGTCTCGATCTAAAAATAGTTTATTCGTGTATGCAGCGGAATAACAAAACCAGTTTGACAGGGACTAAAACCATTTAGTCGTAATTTTGGTTTATTCCGATGTCACGGAATTGCTACCAGTATATTGGCCTGTAAGTGACATAAGCTTTTCTTGTTATTATAATATATTATATACTCAAATGCAAATGTTAAAAATATCAACTTCATTTCATTTTTTTAGTCAATTTCATTTTTAGCTGATATATACCTAACTAATGTCTCGTGTTATGCCCCTTACCACGGGACAATGGCAATGTATTCGAAGTATATATAAATAAATTGTGAAGAAACTGATTAGATAAAGCCTAGCCATTGTATCTTGTTACGCCCCTATACCTCGGGGCACATGTAATTTTTTTAATTCTATGTGTGCTAGTTTGAATAAATAAATAAATATTTGTTTCCCAGGCCGCCTCGCAGCCCCTGCACGAGGCCGACCCCGGCGTGCCGGCCACAGAGGAGCTCGCCAAACCGAGCAACTTCAAGAAACTCCCCGACAACACGGAAATAATCCGCGGCAACACCGCCATAGCTGACGCGTTCTGCGATAACAAAGCGAACGATATATTCCCCTTCGCATCCATAATGGCGGTTGTAACGTCCTACAAGTATACTATAAGTACATGGACCAAGGGAATAGTGAGTTTTGTGGCCGATTCCGGGAAAGCGCTGTATGAGAAGAAACAGGAAAAGTTTCAGTTGGCCCCGATTCATATTATACCAAAGATCTCTATTGGACATCAGGTGAGATCTATATATAGTAAAGTTATAATAGTACTAATTCAAATTCATTTTCGTAAACGTGACCAATATGACCATATCTATAAGATATATCAGTCTTCTTCATCCTGCTTGAGTTCTTACTTTATGTACATAAAAAATGATAATGATCAGTTTTCATTAAAGAAGTCATGTCAGAGGCCCTAAGGGCGGTTTGAAAACTCTCGACACCAGTGTTGGCCACTCTCATTCGATAAGAAGAAGAAGATTAAAGACGTCAACTTTTAAAACTTAAGTTACATAAGCTAATGGATTTATATGTGTAACTATGATATACAGCAAAATTTTATCTTATTCCAGGCTTACAGAGCAACCATAGACATCGCGAACGAAGGCCCATCTTGGCAGCTCGAGGAAATATTACGCAAATATCTGAATAGGTACGTAGTATACCCGTCAATATGTTAACTAAACGGTTTTCACTCACGTGTAGTTTTGGTTTACTATTTAGTTAACATATTGATAAAATGTCTCACGAAAGTTTTAATATATATATATACTCGTATTTACATATAGTAAAGGCAGCTGATGTCTTCATCCAAATTTTTACATAAAAGGTTGGGCTTAACACTGTTACGGTCATTGGCTCTGTTCCTGCTAGCTCCATAACAAACATCTGTATGATCCGTTGCTGCCTTAAGCAAAACAGTTGCAACATTTTTGCTTTAATAAATTACTAATTTCTAATTATTACTATCTATGATTAAGTATTTAGCAATGTAAATTAGTACAAGAAAAATTGTGTTTGAGTAGATTTTGTAAAAAAGTGCTATGCCCTAAACTTCCTAGCGACAGTTAAATTAGTTCAAAAATTGTTAGATTGTATTGTATTGTGTACTGCATAAATAAAGAACTAAATCTTCTATTTGCTTCCAGACACGACCGAGGCATGGTGACCACAGCTACATACAGCTGCGCGTTCTTCCGAAGAAACGACCTGTATTACTTGTACGAGCCGAGCGCGTGTAACGCCATGGGACTCAGGGACGAGAAGGGGAAGGCTTGCTTGATGAGATTCAAGGACTTACATGATCTATGTGCCAGGTATATATATTTTTTAAATTAATGTGATTACGTTTATTTAGGCAAGCATTTTTTGGAAAAGTGATGAAATTGGGTTATAAATAACGGAGTAATCGCGTAACATACCCACAAAAAAAAGAAAAAGAACCTTTCAGAAGACTTGTTAACCACCTTTATCGGTTTAACCACCGAAGTCGGTTAAAAATAATTACATCTATGTTAATACTGGCAAGGTAAATATTAAAAACTTTATTTCTTCTTGATTACAGCAACTTATCTTGTTGTTTTCAGAGTGGTATTCAACAAAGACGGCAAGACAGAAGACCAGCACTTTATCTTGAGCAGAATCATCGTTAGAAGATTACAGGACGAAGCTCGCAGGAAACTGCCTGAAGACTACGACTACGACGCGCAGGCGGCTGCAGGCAAGAAATCTAAGGCGGCCATCGTCTCTGAACAGAAACAAACTGTAGCTGACGAACAACCCAAGAGCCAAACGGCTATCGGCTACCAGAGTTTCGACGGAATGTACAAGATACAAGGAACCACCGCACTCAGAGACAGCAAACCAACGCCAGACGTCAAAGAATGCCACTTCGTCAGTCTAATAGCCATGCTCATGGCCACCATGCACCCTATACGCACCTGGGACCGCATCATGGTCGACACCTGCATAGAAAAGGGACTCGAGATACACGAAAAGGCCACCAACTTGGCCGTCTGCGAAAAGAGGGTCATCAAAAACGTTATACTTGACGGCAAACTCATCAACATTAACATTAAGAAAATCTTGGTCGTCAACGAAAACGTCGATAAGACTCTCGAGCAGTACATGCGGGCAGTGTTGAGACGACTGCGATATGTTATTATCAGGTTCCCGCCGTGCAGCTTAGTGATCTGCCAGTCCGAGGGGTACTACCACCTGTTCGACCCATACGCCCCGACTACCAAAGAGGTAGGGGAAGAAGAGAAAAAGAAACCCAAAAAGAGCACCAAACCATCTGAACCTGTCGCTTCGTGGACGCTGTATCGCTCGATAGATTCTCTCACGAAGAGGATAAAACAGTCAGCCGGGCCCACGTTCATGGATCCTGAATTTTACACGTTCGAGCTGACGTCGGTGAGACCTGCGCCCAAACAGTCCAGCATGCACTACAGGCTCAGCCCCATGTTCCGCCGCGAGATCAACCCCAACGAGCCCTACCTCAAACGCAGGAAACGTAAGACCGCGATCGTTGACGAGAAAATGTACTGGCTCAACATAGAATCGGTGCCGTGGTCCAGGATGAATCCCATGAACGACCTCGGCTTGCAGAGGAAGACGCTGTCGACCATGTGGAGAGAATGGGACATTGAGATACCAGGGGATCTGTACTCTCTATGGGGAAGTATACATCCCAAGGACGCCAGGTTCCCGCCGGAGCACCGAGGCAAGCAGTATCTAGCGGCGTCAGTGGTCGCCATAGTGATCACACAGATGTGTCCGCTCAGCGCGTGGACGAGCAAATTCCTCGACGGCATCGTAAAAGCTGGCGAGAAGTACCACGAAAAGAGCGTCAGCAAAAACGAAAACCAACAAAACTTCGAGATCAAACTCGAAGACCTACAGTCAGACTTCGATGGCATGTATCCGTTCGCTTTCCACGTCAAGTTCGATAAGATCATATTTGGGTTCGTGTACAACATATTCCAGGACCGTTTCAATCTCAGTAAGGCGTTGAAGTACTTTTTCGAAAAGAATACTCTCGGAATATTGGTCAGTCCAGCGAAGAATCTGGCGTTTGGGAAGATTGGGGAGTCTTATTTCATGTTTGACTGTCAGAGTTTTGGGGCGCCCATCTTCTGTCCGGGACAAGGCGCTTCGTATATTCTGAAGTGTGAAAGTTTGAACAGACTTCTATACTGCATGACTTTGACGCTCAATGTGAGGAGACACGGACAGCAGTTCCATTTGTACAGTGTAGCTGTGAAGGTTACAGATAAGTCGAAATAATTCCCCATAAACAGATACCTACCTTGTTTGACCACTGTTGTTATTAGAATAATTTGTAATATTATTTGTAAAAGCTTGTTAGCAATAAAAATTGTAAAACATACTAATGATTTTTATTTTACCTACCTACACCAAGTTTTTCCACCTAGAAAAAAATGCTGAGTTCATGATGAAAAACAATGTGTCATCATCATCTAAGTCATTATGCTAACAAAACTGCTGCTGTGAAGTCAGTATGAATATAATAGGTACATTTGGTCCTTGCCACAAGAGATCTCGGGGCTGGTAGCTATTTCTCTCAACATTTGAGTCTATCCATTCAAAGAGGATATAGGTACTGCCAGGATCCTGGGGTCCCAGCCGCTCAGCAACAGTATGGACAGTGTGCTAAGTTTTTTGTAAACTTGTGTGTAAATAGGTAAGTAGTGAACATAAAAAAAATACCTACATATACACTAAACTAAAAATTAGTATGTACATTTAACCTAAATTTGATTCATCCACATGTGGTATGGAGCCAAGAATGCTAAAAAAATTTAAAATACTTTTTCAAACTAAATTACCACATGAATATTATTTCCAAAGGAATATTATAATGGCTTGGTGATACATTCTACTTATATCATGTAACTAGTATTATAAACAGTTTAGTCACAGAATAGGTATATGTCTACATTCTATTATCATAGTGTCATTGACCTTCCACAATGAGATTATCAGTATTGACTAAACAAGGGGATTGGACTAAAAACTTCCTTTATTGAAGGGGCTGGAGCAATTATAGATTGCTTCAAGTGAGTGTTACAGTCATATCAGATGACATAAATTTGTATTGTTTTTCCTAACCATATTCCCAAATTTGTCTGCTACTGAATTTATTTGATAATTGGAATGCTCTACATGTTTGATTTTTGCAAATAGAACATTTTTCGTCAAAGGGGGTGTCAAACTTTGAAGTATATAAATAAAAATACCAATACTACTCTATAAGCAGAAGTAGATATGGCAGTGTATGTTTATGCCTGGAGTTCAAATTATTGGTTGGCAAAACATTAGCAACTTTATTAATAAGGCAGAAAAAAGACTAACACTTAAGTATCTTTATACCTAACACTAAATAAGATCTGGATGAAGTACATATTGTATATGAATATGTTAGTCAATGACTCTTCATTCTTTCTAGAATTAATAAATTTCTTAATACTAGAATCTATAGCTATCTATCAAATAAGAAAATCTATTCTCATTTCATTAATGATTTTATTGTAACTGTAAAAACCTTATACATAATGTACTGCCAAATGTATTAAAAGTAAAACTTCAAGCACTATTCAAGATCTGGTAAATTTTCATCATCAGAGTCACTTTCGAGGTCATCAAATGATGGTTTCTCAGCCTTGTCTCCGGCAGCACCGGGGCCCAATGAACGGAGCATTTCTTCAAAGTTATAGTCATTGTTCATTCCACCTCCGCTCTCTTCTTCATCATCCTCATCTCTCCATTTGTTGAAGTCTATTTTCAGATAATGGGGCTTCTTCTTGTCCTTGGTTAGGTTGGGCCAGTACGGAGCATCTTTCTTCTCCTTGCGGAGCAGCATTTCTATACATCGACCTTTATTTACAAATCCGCTATTTTCGGGGACTACGGCATCGTATAAAGGTATGGTTACTTCGTGAACTTTGTTGTCTTGGGCGTTGACACCTTTGAAATAAACTGATTCCTTTTCGATTTTGATGGTTGGGTCCTTAGATTCGATGCTGAACGTGAGGAATACGCCTTCCTTGCCCTGTGCCCATAAAACGGGTGGAGGAACTGCGGTTTCGTTGGTCATGGTGCTGTTTATCTAAAATATGCGTGAAACTTTCGAGTTTCAAATAGTGTGCCGAAAGTGAAACTTGGGGAGGTATTTTCTAGATTGGGATGATGTTATATTCAGTAAAACTCACGAAATTTCCTTTTTATTTCGCTGTCTCGCCGCAAAATTCATTTATGGAAACGTCCATAGACAAGAAATGATTTCCGGTTCCTGTTGTCATTGTCAGTTTCCATAGACAATTTATATGAAATTGATACTCAGTTACTAGAATCGTTTTCAAACGTAGAGCTCATAAATGTTATTGATTGCCATTGTATATTAATGTCTTTAATTTTACAATGTCAATGTCATAGCAGTAAATCAAAAAGAAAAAAAACTGATTTCTGGTGGAGAAAATCTGGGAAATCAATCGCAAGTTTATATTTTTTTTTCTCAAGAAAATATACAACAATGGCTAGAAAGGAAGGCAAAGTGTATTTGGGATATGAAGATGAATCAATCACTGAAAATAATTTAACGCTCGTAAACTATGCCGTGAACAAAATCGGAGGTTTGCCGGTGCGTTTTAGGAAATCACATTTTCTCAGTGTACCATTTCGCTTAGCGTTAATTTAATTTATATTTTTTTCTACGTTTTCAGAGCTGGCCTCCGATAGACAACTTGCAGTTACCATCGAAGTGTCCCCTGTGTGGTTTACATAGGTTACTGGTCGTGCAATGCTATGCTCCTTTGGAAAACTCTGTATACCATCGGACCCTGTACGTTTTCGCTTGTATTAATCCTAACTGCTGGACTCAATCTGAAAGGTAAACAAATAATACACTATAAATCTATTAGCCAGCTTATTTTAAGTCATAAAGTTGATTGTTATTTTTAATACTAAGTATTATTTTATTTTACAGTTGGTTGTGTGTAAGGAGTCAGTATCAAGACACCTCTGCTTCTGAAGCTGCTATTGTGGCTATGCCCAGCCCGGACACCAACCTGTCTTGGTGTACCGGTGCTGATGAATGGGATGAGAATGACAACAATGATTCAGCTAATGGCAATATTATGAATGTTGACAACGCCCCTAGTCCATTGAATTCCATGCAAAGGTAAGTTTGTGTTTATTGAATTTAATATCAATTAATTAAATAATTTATTAGGCACACAACACAATAAACAGAAAATACATCATCATCATCATCATCACCCTCCTCAAGCCCACTGCTAAGCATAGGCCTCTCTTCGATGCCACTCAGATTAAAAGCATAACACTTCAAAGGAACTGATCATTTCTGTGCATCACACACATGTGTGCACAACATGATTATAAAATAGAATGTACTGTATATTGTTATGTTGAAAACACATCTCTATAGGTGCTATTGAGATTTTACTTAGTTAATTGCCACATAGCTAAAAAAAAACAAATATTACCACTTATATAGCGAAACTTTTATTTTTTTCCGTTTTGAAATTAAGTAAATAACTAAACAAAAAACATATGCAATTATTAATTTGAAGAATGTTTGTTACAGAAATTCTGATGAAGATGAAGAAAGCAACTCTTATGAGATAGATTCAGTGGAGCAGGCTCTCGGGAACTTGCAAGTGTTTGATGCCCACAATGCTAACATGTCTCCAGTACAAGGTACATAATACAAACCCAAAGATTTCAAAAGAATTTAAGATTTGTAAAGATTTCAGCTTTGTGGAGCTAAACTAGAAATCTCTTGTAACAACTCAAGATATTATATGGTTTTTACTATAAATTATGGCATGATTATTCATAAACTACCAACACATAACATAAACAAAGGACTTGTACTTTCAACTAGAGCATTTATAATAATTATGACTGATGTTTGACATTGTTGTATGACACTTCACATAAGAATAAAATAGAAGAGAGACAGAGAAACCTTATTGACTACATGTAATAAAACAAAATACATTATAAGAACATGTTGGAAAATGTGCATGAGTATTTACCACAAATTTGCTGAAAAAAATTTTGTACTAAAAAATATTTCTTATACTCTCTAAATCGTGATTCCAGGAGCAGTAGGTGCCATCCATGCACCAATAGCAGCAGCTGAGCTGGAGGGGGGAGACGAGCCGGGGCTGGTCTCCGTGGACACTCCTGATGCACCTTCTAAGGCTCTTGAAGAACTGCTCAATCAGGTAATCAATATTGTAACTTTATTATTTCACACAGTAAGAAATGTCTTTTTGTAAACAATTTAACTTTATACTTTTTTTACTTTAGACTTTTTGTAAACAATTTTACTTTATACTTTATTTATTACAGTAAAGACATGCAACCTTGGTGCAGATGGTGTTTCAGTGAACAATAACATAGCATATTGGCACTTGGACTCATTATGAAAAATAGCTACATACCTCAAGATGAATATTTAGTAACTATTTTATTAAGCAGGCAGTTGAGGCAGTCAAAAGATCTAATAGGTAGCTTATCAGGCCCAAAAAAATTCGGTATCTCTACCAATTTTTAATGTGTTTTACTAGTTTTGTATTCTTACAAATAAAATAATGTTTATGAAACCAAAACTAAGTATTTCAGAAGTGAGTATGCTTCATTAGGCTGAAGCTATGTGCAATTGGGCTTATGTTTTTGCAGATGTTATGCTTCTCTGTGTAATTGTTGTTGGTGTGTGTTTTTCTTGTATAGTTTGGCAGAATAAATGTTTTTTTTCTTTCTGATTTTTTTACTAAATGAATAATTGCCAGACTGCGGAGCTCCCAGTGGACATGAGGAGGAGTCTCATGCTGGCCCCGCTGCAGTTCTGCTCCAAGTTCATCTACGTGGAGGAGGAGTGGAACAAGGCCGCCAACAATGACGAGAAGGTGGTCGAGCTGCTCAACAAATATAAGAAAGAGAATGGTAATAAAAACTTTATATTTTACAATAGAATACAATATAACTTTATTGCACACCAAAATAAATTACAATATGAAATGAACTTAAACTATAAATGAATGCACAAGTGGGCGGCCTTATCAAATCAAATCATGTATTGTTTTATTATAAAATATTTTGACAAGAACAGTCTTCCATATCACATACTAATTATTACTAATTTAGGTAAAATCAAGGTAATTTCTACGAAAACTATTCCTCTACGTTACTTTATGTCATATTTCACTGTTAACTCAAGCCTCTACTTTGGAATTTTCTATAAAATATGATGTAAAAATTTATGTTTCACAAAACTTTTAAATAATATTATAATAAACAATTTATATCACTAATCACCTTGAGTGATCTCTTCCAGGCAACCTTGCTCTACCTGGCTGCAGGCAATGAAATGTTTCCTCTGGAATCATGATTATAGAACTTATGTAGATATAATAATTCATTAATTTAGGGGGGGGGGGAGGGGTGGAATAATACGGACATACATACGGACGCGTTTTGTGCATTTCCCCCATTTTTAGTTTAATAATTGCACCTAGCATAAATTATTATTATTAACGATTTTATTATAAATCTGCTGGGTACCTATACTAACGTATGTTACTACTGTTTATTTTTAACTAGTATACTATAACGATACCATAAATTACGATGATCCGACTTTCTGTTACGGCGTGAAAGCCTGATGAACGAAAGTATGATAATATTGTGTTATTGTGTCATTTATACATATTTTTCTTATCTGAAAAAAGTACCATTTGTTTATATTATAATGCTCTTCCCAGACATGGATCAAGGCGGCGGCGACAGGGCGGGCGGTGGCGGCGACGACGAGGTGTACGAGGAGGCAGCCCCGCTGCACGGAGACAGGCTGTTCCACGCCTTCCTCACGCGCCTGCGCACCAACCCGGGACAGATACTGCGGTGAGGACTTTTATCAACTTTATGTAAAACTGAATGTTAGTTTGTTGGTCTGTTAGTTTCTGCATTCATGCCGCAACAGATTAAAAGATCAATTTGATTTTTTAGCACAGGCTGAGGGAACCCATATATTTTTTAAACATTTTTGAGCCTAGGCTGTTGCTTATTTATCTATATTTTCAATGACAACAACGACAGTTGTTGTGATTTTGTAGCTTCCATTTCAATTCAATTATTAACTTCATGGGTACTCAGTTTAACAGAGTACAAGACATACATTAAGACCACTAACAATGGGTAATGACAGTTTTATAATTTCATCAATGTAAGCAGAAAATCTTTTCTATACATTATAAAATATTCATCTCTCTATTTCCAGATACTCCCGCGAAGAGCCCCCGATCCTGGGCGCTCCGCTGCCGACCGGTACTCCAGACAACCCCCACCTGCCTCCCATCTGCACACGCTGCGGCTCCCACCTCATCTGTGAGCTCCAGTTAGTACCAGAACTCACTCAGGCACTCCGGGTACTACCACACAGTACCTCACTGTCACATCTACATTTCTTATCTGTGCTAGTGTTCACTTGTGCCCAAAGTTGCTGGCAAGCTTCAGATACCCTAGTCAAAGAAACTGTGGTTTTTCAACCCGAGGTCATGTAAAGATGATAAAATACTCAAAAACTGTTGTACTGAATGCTGTATCTGAAGAAAATAATGAATATTATTAAAAGAAAAGACATAAAAAGAAATCTCACCTCGTCTGTGAGCTCCAGTTAGTCCCAGAACTCACTCAGGCACTTCGAGTACTACCACACAGTACCTCACTGTCTCATCTACATTTCTTATCTGTGCTAGTGTTTACTTGTGCCCAATGTTGCTGGCAAGCTTCGGACACACTAATGTAAAAATGTAAGAAAACATTATATAGAAGTGAAAATACTCCCCTTTTTATCCAAAGAGCATGGTAAATATGATTAAAAGTGATGATTTACTCGTATAATGAAATCATCTCATCTGTGAGCTCCAGTTAGTACCAGAATTGACACAGGTACTCCATTTCACATCTATATTTCTTTTCCATGCTAATTATCACCTACATATGTTGCTGGAAAGCCAACGGTACACTGGTCAAGGAAACTGGTTTTCCAACCTGAGATAAAAATATCTTGTCTTAAAAGTATGATAATATAACTCTGAAAGTAAAGTTAAAAATGAAGTCTCACCTCATTTGTGAACTATTACTGGACCTTTCTCCAACCAATCATAGTCCTGTATTGCACACTTGCTGTACTGTGATTGGTGAAAAATAAGATGAGACTACTTTTGCTATAGGCTACCTACATACACAGATTTGATGATAGTTTTGAGTTGTTTGAAAACAGCCGAATAAAAATGTTATTTCTCAATTAGATTGTGGACATAAAGTTAGTAGTTGTGTTAAAATCATATTGTGTCAAAAATCATGAGATCTTGTGTCTGTGATCTTATCTGTTACTTCCATTATATTGTTGATTCTTATTGTTATAAGCTAAACGTTTTCTTTCTTAACTTATTATTAGCTTCGTTTACACTTTTATTCCTTTCTTCATATTTATTGTAAGGATAATGAGTAAACCAGTCTTAGAGGTTATTGAGTAATATGTTTGTGTCTTACATGTCTATTATATTGCATATAAGATAGTGCATATAAGATAAATCGATGCATTCCTTGTTAAGAATCTAATGCCTAGTTTACATGACACATGTTTAGATATAAAAAAATATAACGTCGTGAAAATTCGGGCTTTCAATAGACAATCATAAAGATGTTAATGGTCGTCTATCACAAACATTTTAAAGTTGTATGATCATAAGAAGAATTATTAGACGGATGATGGGAAAATTGCTAAGGACTGAAAGTACCGATAACAAATGAAGGTTATTGAATTTATTAATAAGTAAAGGTTGAATGGTAAAGGCTAGAATAGTAAAGAAAGTCCAAGAAATAAACTGCCATGTAAGGAATAAGGTACGCCGGATATTGAAGCGAATTCGCGACGCAATTTTACGTAGATACTAAGGGCCTTATTACAAAACGTGGTTTAAATATAAGCCTGGACTAAGTCCGTTTTAGTTGTTCGTAAATTGTCTGTCTTCTGTCATAATTATCAAACTGTCAAAATGTACCAATGTTAAATCAAAGTTCCAATTTTTGTTGACATTTTGATTGCTTGTATGTGATGTCTGAACAACAAGATCCCACTTTTTATTTTCAAAGTCCTGGACTAATAATTTAAACCGCGTTTTGTAAAAAGACGGTAATTGATTAATAATTTTAAGCACTAGTCGTCACCTAGTTGAGTAGAGGTCGCAAGTCAATGATAATACCTACGTAAGCTTAGTAGTTGACCATTTTAAAATCTACGTAAGGTAGAAGACATAAGAATCCAGTTAATTACTTATAGTAAATACAGTAGATTTTCTTCTGTATCTAATCTTAAGGATATTAAATATTTTTCTCAGCGGTCCATATCTCAGAAAAGAGTAAAATATGCCTCCTGAGTAAATATCAGCTATTAGATTGCAAACTATTTTCGTCAGTTAATTTTAACGACAAATATGAATTTTAAAATATATTTTGTTCTATTTTGCCTGCTAATATAGTTTAGATATCTATCAAAATCATCAGATACCTTTCTCCATTATTCTTCTACCGTCCTTTTGATGTCCTTTAGATACAAAATGAATAATTACCTATAGTAATGTATAATTAATGGTAGATGATTAGAAATCTTCACATCTCTCTTCCAGATTCGTTTAGAACTAGATATAAAAATATTTGCTACATCCTTTATGCTGTTTGATGAGTTTGTTTAAGTACACATTTGAGAAGTTGATTCATTTTGAATTGAAGCATTTTTAAAAGCTTTTATTTATTTTAAGTTTACAATATGAACTCCTGACGTGTGTGTTATTTTTTTACAAGAAATGGGTTTGCACGTGACCGTAATTCGCCTGATGGTAAGCAATCATATATATCATATTATATCATCAATATTTATTAAAATTAAACTTTATAGTATGCACCCGATTCGATTGCAGTCTTATTATATTTGATTAAAAAAAACTTAATTTTACTAAGAATTTATTAGCGTTATTAAAAACTCAATACCTAGTTGTTTTTAGTATTTTTTGGGCGAATAATTTACTTTGTATAATTTTATTATTAGATCTACATAACTTATTTATTAGATCTGTTTTATTGTATGTTTTGTTTAACTTTTACAGTAATATAATAAAATCGGGCGCGTACCGTAAGCAGAACATAAAACATGAAATAATAAGCCCCATTATATGAATGTATGAGTACATATATATTTATAGTTATGTACTTTCAATTTAAAATATTTTCGCTAGTTATGAATACTATTGTTTAGTTTTAAAAATGTTATCTAAAAGCTGCAATATATGGAGTAAATGTAGTCCTGCTGTGATTTTACTATTACTAGGGTTTTACTGTTACATTAGGCACTAAGTATCGTTTACTTGTTTTTCGGTCACACTTGTTTGAATTAAATGATTATATTATGAAAAATAAATGTCAGTACTTACCTTAAACCAAGCTTTTTATTTCCAGATACAGTCTTCAATACACCTTTCCATGTTTCCTAATATTGTTAAGTACTGTTACAGTTATGTAGTATTGTTATTGTTTTATACCCAGCAGCTGAAGATGATGATGACATTTTTATACTTTAGATTATTATAGATTCAGATGTCATTTATTCGCATGTAAAATGGGTACAGTAGATCTTAGTAGTATCTCCATTACAACCTCACATAAGGTAGGCAATTTTTTTTTCTTAAAACATATTGCCCAATGTCCCTGGTTACCTTCCACCTTTATGTTAAATATGTTCTTCTTTATTTGGTGTACAATAAAGTATATTTGATTTGATTTGATTTGATTTGAACGTACTTGATTAAATGTCCGGCGACGTTTAGAAATAAAACTTGCGTAACTTTAAAAGTGCTGCTGCATGCATTTAATCTAAAACCTTTGATTTATTAGTTTACCAAATTGTGCGTAATTTTAGGACATGCAAACCAAAACTAATGGCTTATTCTAATATTGATAAGGCATTGTAAAGGACATTCTAACATTACATTATCATAATCGTATCGACTGATGATAGCAATTAATTGGATACGTCCATTTAGATGAATTTCGCACACCAATTTAGAAAAGTCCAATATGCACCCAGTCAGTGGTATTTCGGTGACCTGATAACCTTATTACGTTTTGCAATTTTGCTAATTTTGGTTGATATTTATGCTTTTCTTATAAGGTTCGGACATTGGCCAAGATTCGGTGTCTTGCCGCATAATGAGTGCGTGGGACGCAGAATGGTAAAGTTACGATATTTTCTTTCGGCGCAGGATTTTGGACAGTTACTCTTAGATGTTGATAGTCGTGTGACTTACTTTTGGAAACAATGGCGAATAATATACGGTTTTTTGTGGTGAGTAGCATTTTGACATGTTTAACATACTTTTGTATTATAAATTACTTTTTGTTTGTCTGGATATATTAATTAAGTACATAGGTATTTGTTTCTCTTAATACTACATGGTTTGGCATTTGACTTGAATTCGCCTGATGGTAAGCCATCAAGCGTGCTTATCCAGTAAGATTAATATTAAGTAAGTAACTTAAGTAAGTAATAAAGGTGGCCGGGAAAAGCGTTTTACAGAATAAAAGTGTGAGATTGAACTATTATTATCGCTCTGAGTAGCAACATTAACATATAGGTACATTATAATCATAAATAGCTTTCTAAAATTATGTGACTTATTATAAACTTTTTTTTGCAGGCACTTATAACTTGCACAGCATATTTAGAAACAGTCACAGTCAACCCCTCTCTGTGTCCTACCAACAAGATTGCCCCTCACAAGCGCATAGCTAGTTACGGCTCTGCCCGCACTATTGGCGCTTTCATCGACCTTTTAACCCCTGGGGACTTCCCCTACAATAGACCGCCGAATCTGAACGATTTACAGGAAAGTCCACAGGAAGACGACCCAGGTGATTGTGGCGAGATTGAAGACTATGATGAAAATGATCTAAGCTCAAGTAAGTTGTATTTTGAACTTTTTCATAGTACAACTAATGGAGCTATTTGTATCGCTTTATAGATTTACGTTTGACTACAGAGTTCCTGATGTTAAGCATCGCTGGAGTATTGCATGATTCAAGAGGCTTTCCCCAATCAATTATGTGGGGGAGTCCACTATCTTCAGTATTAGGAACAGCATGCTCACCTAGTAGAAACTTATTTAATTTGAATTTGAAGATCCTTGGAATATAATTCTCAGGAAACTTTTATAGCCTCTGTAAGGTAGGTACTTGCTGCGGTCAATGCTGCGGTTTGCTATTGACATATCGGGTTCAAAAAGCCATAGGTATAATGCGTTTTACAAAGTAAGTAAGTAAGTAGGTGTTTAAAATAAGGCTCTAATAAGTACACATATTATACTGTAAGAATATTTTCAACCGATTTCCATAAAAGGAGGTTATCAAGTCTCCTAATTTTTTTTTTTACTTTCAATAATAAACATTTGATCAGGTGGAGGTTTGCGCAAAAACAGGATTTTCCGTGTTTATAATTATTTTACGTAGAAGTTTAACTTTTAGATAGGCAGGTACGTAACTTTGGCATAATTAGTCACATACCGGAAATACCGTTTCAGTCATTAATCTTTCAGGCACGGGATTTCCTATCTAATATAGAGAAATAACATTTCTAACAGTTTAAATCAGAGGATTATTCTACTAAAAATTAAGGCCGTTACTACCATCACCGTAATTACGGTGGTGAAAAGTACGTAAGTACTGCTATTTAGCAGTACTTACATACTATTCACCGTTAGTTAATGCAAGGTCTTTGAAGATTTCCTTATTCTTATCTACACTAATCTAAATCTACACATAATTTCACGTTTACTTCTAAATTAATATGTTGTTGTACTTTCTCCAGTTACTCCTCAAGGCAACCGACGACAAGACAGACAAAACAGCAAACCTGCTTCAAACTCCCGCTGGTTTAACGGTCTTTGGTCTTCAAACTACCCGGAAAGACCGCCCTATCCTCAAAGGCCTCCAAATAATCCTGAAAGGCCTCCATATTATCCCGAAAGGCCACCAAATTATCCTGAAAGGCCTCCAAATTATCCTGAAAGGCCTCCAAATTATCCCGAGAGGCCTCCCTATTACCCCCAAAAGCCTCAGTATTATCCCCCAAGGCCTCCAACCACAGATAGGCCTCAAAGACCGCCGTTCTTCGGAACCAGACCGCCCTATTGGTCAGGCGGATTTTTTGGATCTAATGGATATAGGCCACCTTTGCAGCAAAATCCTTCAGGTAATTTTTCAAATATATTTTTTATCCTTTGCCTAAGAGAGGGACAATATAGATAAGACCATTTTTCTTGGCTTAAAGGAAGTGTTTAAACGAGCATGATTTGTGTGTGTGTATTCGTGGTAATTTCAACAGTCACATGTGTTACTGAATAAATAAAGTGTATAAATTATTCTGTACTTACCTACTTACTACTAAGTAAATTTTAGTAGACATTGCGTCGCTCTATTTATCATTTATTATCACAATTTACCAAAAAGGAATGCGAGAAATAAACTATGGTTTCATAGTCGCCATCTGCCTTACAAAGAGATAAGATTGACAAAATTTCCACTTGAAAAACTGAAGGTTTTTCCCTTACTCATTCATAGCTGGTATATCATAACTATTTGCAAAGTATTATGCAGTTAGATATTATTAAATCTTAGAGATACTATGTTATCTGTTTCTAAACATTGCAGATTACATCAAGCCTATACATGAGTACTCGGAGGACAATCAGGTGACGTATCGGCCTGATATAGTGGGCGGGTCCCTAGGTCACGTGGTGGGGGTGTCGCCCATCAGACCTACAGTGTCTGATGAGACGACCACGGCCAGGACTTCATACGACAGGTACAGGACTTCGACTCAAAGATACACCTCTACAGCAGTGAGTCCGACGAGACGACCTCGAGCAAGAAATATGAGCAGTGGTACTATACTGGGATCTTTTGTTGACTTGCTATTCAAATAAACGGACGAAAATATTTTGGTTTTTGTTATTTTTCTTATTCCTGTTCAAGACTTGCTGCGTTAAAAAAAAAGTTATTGTAATTGTTTTGAAACGCGGTATTGTGAAGTTCGTTATGTTTAGCAGCCTTTTAAATGTACGTGCCAGATATTATGGAGCTTTAGGGTTATCCAACTCTTGCTCGCTGTAGCTACGCTAATACTTTCTATCATACTCGTAGATATTAGGTATAATATCTATCTTAGAAATAATATTATGTAAATCTTTGTGAAACAAATCATAGGAAGAGACGCAGATATTACCTTCCATTGTTCATGACGACATGATTTTCAAATACCAATATGCAACCGTTTATCTATGCCATTTTGCCAGATCCTTGCGTAAGTACGCGCGAGAACAAAGCGCTAATAGCTCAGTATAACGTGATAGCGTCTTATAGCGCAAGTATCTGTGATAAAAATACCGTTACGAATTTTTAACTTTAATTTTTAGCCTTGTGCAAAATAGACGTAGTTTAGGGCTAATGAAAACCTCGTGACTGAATTAACTGAAATTCATATATTGTGTTAATTCTCCCTTGATTAATCCAATTCGTTAATTGGGAATTTTCGTACTTGCTTGGTGTAATGATATCATCGTGCCAGTGTTGAATGGTGTACGGCGGGATTGTTATGTGCTTGTGAGGAAAGATAATTGGATTTAGTAAAAATGAAAATATTTTTGTTCTGGATGAGTACAGTGCTCTGTGTCAGTGGTTTTGAATTGGAGGTGCAGGAGGGTAAGTTTGGTTTAATTGATTTATTTAATTAAAATAAAGTAAAACATAGAAATGTTTTAACTTACTGCTACATATTATTAATTTCATATGATTTTGCTAAGGACGTCGGTGATCCTTTATTTACCAAATGGAACAAAATATAGTTATATTTAAAGAAATCATTATTAGAACTTATATGGATATATTTAGTAAGTAAATTGATTTTTATGAATGTTACATGAACAGTTAAAATAGAAAATCGATGATTAGTGAGTGTTTTAAGATTTATTTGATAAATGATTTATTAAAAATATTACTGTTAATATAGAATGGTTCTGATTAATTACGAAGAACCAACGGCTCTCTAACTCGCGAAAATAATTTTCGCAAGAGTAAACTCTATCATTAACTTAAAATTCTATATAACTGTACAATATACATTGCCTGTTCAAAGCAGTTAAAATCTAGCTGGCTTAGTAAAATTAATACTTATTATCAAACACCTATAATATGCTAAGATCAGAACTTTAGGTTCTTATTAGGTATAGCTTAAATGGGCATGATTAACGGAGGGTATTTTAACAAATCAGGGGGATAGGGAGCCGACCCCATATGATTTGTCTCTCTTAGTCATATTGGTAACATGGCAGTTAATTAATGATGATCATATACGTACGTATACGATATGTATACGTAATATAGATTATAGTTTATACTCTTTTTTGTTTTTATATCGCCCATTATATTTGTCTTTGCTACCTATTTGTTATTTTGTTTAGGTATGTCTTTGTTGTTTCTGTTAAAAAACTTTAATTCCATATGCACGTGCGTGAAGTCATCACCAACCCCAACGGAAGACCAGCGCTGGTTGCTATGCAGCTAGCATTATGCTGAGTTGGGGTTGTATTGTGGCAAATATGTTTCTTATTTAAGTAATTATATATGTATTTCTTGTTTGTACTCATTTGTTTATTATTTGATACAATAAATCATTTTCTTTCTTTCATATCTCTATAACAGATATCCTATTCTCCGAGCACAACCCCTACATCCAAGCAATGCGAAAGTCTCAATACATGCGTCAGAGAGCGCACGGTTATCTTCAAGTTCGTTCAGGCGTACACCTCTTTTACCAACTTTACTACGCCAACGGAACGAGGTCGGGAGCGCATAACAAACCTCTTTTGATATGGATCCAAGGAGGTCCAGGTTTTGCGGCCAGCGGTATTGGAAACTTTGCGGAAATAGGCCCGCTGAATATGGATTTTCAACAGCGGAATCATACATGGGTATGTAATTTATATATCTTTGTTATTTTATGTGTTGACCCTCTCGTATTTGCTTGACTGAAGTAATATGTATTCATTTGGCTTATATTATCATAAAGAATGTAAAAAAAATACTGTTCTAACGTTGCGCGTTGGGTCTGGTCTAACTGGTCAATACGAGCTCAAAACTAAGGTTCCGAAAATGACGGAATGCTAGTAGATAAGTAACTACCTACCGAAATATGGTGGATATGTTGCGGCGAATGTGGATAATGCGGGAATTATGCATAATTACCAGTGCTCTTGGTAAAAGTGAGAAAAACATTCGAATTAATCACATTTACCGGTAATTATACATAATAACCATACCCCTTTGGTAAATGTAGTAAATAATGAAATCAAACATGGCAAAAAACAAAACAGGCAAGGAGGCACCGCACTGAATTATAATTTGTCGGTCTTCAAGGCGAAAGCAAACTGGTTTCTTCTCTACTCTACTCTACTCTACTCTACTCTTTTTATTTTATGTTTTGCCAACCAAACACCAAACAGAAGGTTTGAGCTCTTGATCCTCTACTCGTGCGATTTATTTATTTTATTTGTACATGTATTTATTCTAATAATATATTGATTCTGATTCTGATGTTTGATTTCATTATTTTCTACATTTACCAAAGGGGTATGGTAATTATATATAATTACCGGTAAATATGGATAACTCACTACATTTACCGTGTGCGTTGGGAATTATGCATAATTCCCGATTATCCACATTTACCGTAACATATATACTACGAAAAATTAGCAGGCACTTCTTTTGCATTTCAAGTATCTACATTGTTCAATACATTTAAATTTCTATCATCATTACCAGCAGTATTCGTTGTACAAAGTGAATTTACTGTCGAAGTGCTCAAAAGGTCAAAGGTTTTTTGAAAGTGATCTTCATGTACCATTAATTATTGGAAATCCCAAGAGTTTACGCATTCTGACATGTATTGCGTGTTAAAAATATTTACATAATGTAAATGACCTCAGCCATGTAAATATTTTATTTTGCCAAATTTTAGTTAAACTACCTATAATATTGTCTACTGCGAAATTCAAATGTTTTTAATTATTTAGGTGACGTAGGTCTTACGATCTTGCCAATAGTGTAGGTAAGGTAATGGATATTTGAACGTGAAAAGTCATTTTTAAAGTATGGGAAACTTGGAAACAATATCCATATTGTCTTGTGATGAGTGACAAGTACCTACCTAGTCAGGTCATAAATTCTGTCACATGTTTAATATAAAAAAATTGAAACAACATTATTCTTTATGTAACCATTTATATACCAAAATGAACTTAACAAAACATAGATTCTTATGACAATAAAGTTTATTCAAAATGTCCTCCGTGATTTTGAATACGGGCCTTCAATCTGCGCGGCCAGTCGTCTATCGCTGCACGAACGAGGTCCATGTCAATATCGGCGGCTGCCTTAATCAAGGATGTCTTGAGTGACTCCAAATTGGGATGAGGCTTTGAGCACGCCTTTTCCTCCAAGTGTTGCTATATCTTGTAATCTAACGGATTCAAACCTGGACTGGAGGAGGGCCAGTCTTCGTGCCGGATGAAGTCGATTTCACGCGCCGCCAGCCAGTCTTGTGTGCTCTTCGCTCTATGAGCTGGCGCCGAATCTTGTTGGAATACCCAGTGCTTGTTATTGAACATGATATGAGAAACAGGTTCCACAAGGTTCGTCAGGACTGTATTTTGATACACAACTGCATTCGTTTTTACACCTTTCTCACAAAAATGTACCTCTGTTAAGCCCCAATAAGAAACTCCCAACCATACCATGAGCGAGGATGGAAAATGACCTCGTTGGACACGCGGAATACGTTTGCTCGCTTCTTCACTACTGTGTGCGTACACCTTATCATTTTGTTTGTTGTAGCTCTCTTCTACGGTAAAAATTTTTTCATCCGAAAAAAGAATTTCCCGATATTTTTTTCCCGCGTACCGCTTCAACAAAGCGCGGCATCTCTTCAGTCTCGGGTCCATTAGACGAGCATTCAAACGATGTCCTGTTTTTCTTCGATATGCCCGAAGCCCTAAGTCTTCATTTAACACCCTTTTCACCGTGGTTCTGCTTAACCCCATCTGAAGGGCCAACAGTTTCTGCTTACGTATGGGATTTCTTTGAATTCGCGCCTTCACAGCTTTTATCACTGCTGGAGTCCTAACAGACCGAGGGCGACCACTTCTTGACCTGTCATCTACACTAGAGTCTTCATTGTATCGTTTGATGGTACGATAAACGAATATTTTGGTTATATTCAAATTTTTCAGTATGTCAAAAATTTGAATTGGCGCGTAACCGCAACGACGCAATGCAATAACTGCAACACGGTCTTCTTTAAGCGTCCACTCCATATTTAAAAATGAGTAAAATTCTAAAAAGTATACATTTTTATTTTCATGAACAATTTGAAATTCGAATTCAATAAACTTTTTTATGGCCAGCATTCTAAAAGAAAAGTTTTTACTGTGTGACAATACTTATGACCTGACTTGGTATATAGATATATATTATGTATTTCTCATAAAAACAGTGTTGTTAGTGAATGTCTGCTATATATGTACCTTATATGTACCTACGCCACACCAAAAACTAATCTACGTATGTATTTTGAAAAACCTTTACAATGAATTCATATTTTGCATTAGTGAAATAAAATTAGCACTATTTTTCTTACAGATGAATAAGGATTATTAATAAGTCGAATTAGGTTACTGTAAAAACCCTTACATCCATTTTGACGGGTGTTTTCAGGTGAGGAAAGGCAACCTGCTTCTAATAGACCACCCCGTAGGCGCTGGATTCAGTTATGCCACTAATGAATCACTTTACGTGAAAACTGACCGAGAAATGGGTAAGTCTTATGTACCTACTCTTCACAATTTTTTTTCATCGAGTTACTAAAAAGGAGTTCTTATATTCTTCACAGAGTTATTAAAAAGAAGTTCAGTTCTGTTATTATTCCACGATTTTGTGTGACACATGTGATTCATTATTTTTGGAACTGTATGAAATTCGAAAATGATGATCTAAGGAGGTTTAGGTTTTTTTTCGCAGTTGTTTGTTTTTCCACCAGTTTCTTAGAAATTGCTTTTTGGATGGTAGACAGGTACCTACTTATACTGATTAAATGGTTACAATTTACAAAAATATTTAGTATCTAGCCAAAGAATAGATCTGCTTCGATTGATATACTTATGTATGCAATTAGTTTTTATTTACGATTGTTTAATTGTAATTAATTGGCTGTAAATTATTACAGATGTATTTCTCACACTAACATTAGTCATGAGTTCGTTGTTTGCATAAATTGTGCAATACTTTATCTGTAATTTGGCTAAGACTTTAACTACGAGATATCACGCAACATGTCTGTAGGCCTCAGGAGATAGACATATAAATGTACAATATATGTACATACATACATGTATACATACAGATCTTTACCTCGTTTTTTGCATAAGATAATGTATCAAATAAATAGTTAATGTTGTGCAGTTGTCGTCGTAGAGAAAATAAATAAAAAACCTTCGAATTAAGAACCTCCTCCATCTTTTGAAATCGGTTAAAATACTTTGCTTGTCCACGAATATTGCCTAATTAAAGTTAACCTATTCTGTTCCGATTGACTGAATGCTTTGGTTTAGCTACGATGTAGCTGCCCAAGAGAAATCCCCTAACGAATTAATTCTGCGGATGTGTCACGACCCTCAGCCATGAGAAACTACGACTCCAAGAGTCATTTAAATGTACCATGCTTACTCACAAACTTTCATAATATTAATAACGATCAACACGAAATTAAGGCATCACCAAGGATTTTATATTTCACAGCGATGGACTTATCGCGAGCTATAAGGATGTTCTTGAGGAGACGCAAGGAGTTTCGCAAGACGCCCGCCTACATCATCGGGCAGAGCTACGGGGGCAAGATATGTCCCCGATTGGCAAGTTATTTGCATGCCGTGAGTACCTATTTTTTTAATTTTAAGTGGCTTATGCACTTGACCAAAAATTTCCTTCTTCTAATTTTGCTTGAAGTTAAATGTAAGTTAATTATCTTGTTAAAGAAGCGAATACTGGCTTCGAGTCTTTTCAAAACGTCCCAAGGATCCGCGACTTCTTATCGTTTGAAAACGGCCTTGCTGGTGTCTTTTTAAACCGACTCTAAAAAGCGTTAAGGATTTTTTGCCAACAGTCACGACATTTTTTTTAACTTAATTTTAATAATACCTACAATAATATATAACATATTTTCCAATCCACTGGAGCACCTATATGTAAACGTAACACTTTATTTTAGTACGGTCTCCTAATTCCAGTACTGACCATGACGACAGTTAACAAAAAGCTAAAATTAATACTGCATTGCAGTGCGCTGTTCGACTTTAATGTAGATTTTCACTTTTACATGCTCCAACTTAATTACATTGGTAATATCTATTCATTTGTACATATACTTAATTAACTGTTTTTGTTTTCAGGCAATTAAGAAAGGCAAGCTGGATATGAATCTCAAGGGTATTGGTATCGGCGGCGGGTGGGTGAACCCGAGGGAAAGCACGCTCGCACAACCTGATTTCTTATATCATATCGTAAGTTTAGTACACTTATCATAATTTTTAATCAAATCTAAATCTAGTATCAAAGAGACTAGACTAAAGGTTCATCATTTTGATCAACACTTGACAGCTACAAGTACATAGATGATAAGTAAAATTCAATAGAGTCGATTAGAAGGAAGGAAAATTAAATGTTTGCACTTTTTTTTTTGTTTGATTCTTGCCAGTAGTGATTGCTCATTTCCAAATAAGTATGAAAGCAAAATTTTATTTCGCGTGTTGCATTGAAAATAAATTTAAATATTATTAATCATCATGTAAATGCAATGTAACAATTAAGATCACTTTTAAAATAACCTTCGATTAAATAACATGTAAGTTGTAAAGTCTTTTCCATTTCTTTTTCAGGGTGCCATCGATCGAAACCTGTATTTGGAAGCAAAAAGGCTGTCCATTAAAATGGTCCACGCGATCGACAACCGTGCTTACTCGGCCGCTGCCAACATAGACAATATGTTGTTCAGAAAAATCAACGAAAATCAATTAATTAACTTCAATAACTATAATAAGGAACTGCCTTTTCAAGATTTAGGAAGTCTAAACCTAAAAGTGAATCATTTTGTGAAACCCACACTGAGGAATGTTAACCAGACTATAAAGTGGTGTTATATATCTGAGAAGGCTTACCATAGTTTGAAGAAAACTTTTACCATGCCTTCCTATTCATTTCGTAAGTATTTTATTTCTATAAACAGAAGAGCTAAGTACCAGTTGCCTGGTAGAGATCGATTCTAGCGATAAGGCCGCCCAATGTGCATTAAATTAGTTTTTAAATTTCTTTCATCATTTTTTGGTGTTTCTTTAAAAAAATATCTAAACTTATCTTTTAAATACAAGTTTAAGTTCTTCTCTTTAATTTTTTTTTGTTAAATGTCCATAATATAGTGATAATCTACTAAAAAAACATTTCAAGTAGTTATCTATAACTGAAAAGCTTTCTGACTTCAGTTCTCTCTCTTGAGTCGTATTTCGTAATGACTGAGGGTCGTGACTCCCCCGCAGGATTAATTCGTTAGGAGAGTATTCTTGGGCAGATACATCGTGGTAGCCGCCCAGCCCCCTTAGAAAAGAGCCGTATTTTAGTGAGCGTATTGTCGCTCGCTTATAGAATAGAAAGAGCAATGTATGGGATTGACATCGCGATGATTGACATGCTACGTCACTCCCATACATTGGAATACAAGCGCCAGTACGCTCACTAAAATACGCCCTTGTCTAAGGGGGCTGGTCCTTCCACGGAACTCTGACTTAGGTATAGTCTAAAAAACTAAATGTATGAACTAATTTGATGTGTTTATAATTTCAGTTGAAAATCTATTGAACAATTCAAACTTGAGAGTTGCTGTCTACAACGGGAATTTAGACATCATCACTCCAATCGCAGGTAAAATGTTTAGTAATCTTCTTATATTAACTCGTTAATATAATTTTCAATTCTTATTTCTTTTATTTTTACTAGTGTGAGGCCGCGGATTCACTCGGTCATTTCAGAAATTCAGAATCAAAAGTACATGTACGTACACGTACAGGAATATCAGTCTTAGCATCAAAAAGATAATTTACTCCGGTGCAGTGTTAAAACGAGATTTTTTTTTATTAGTTTTTATCTTTTGTTGATGGTCAACTTACAGATCAAGAAGCAAAAACTTTAATAACCACAATATACATTTATATAATAGCTAGTTAGTCCCCAGCGGCCCCGTTAGTCCCGGCTACGGTGGCGGTCGGGGAAGCGGCGGGGCAGAGGGTGCGAAGAATCCCTGGAAGAGATCTCGCCACCAGACGACGACCTTGACCCTGGCGTGTTACAACGCCAGGACGTTACGAACAGAAGAACGACTTTGCCAACTAGAAGTGGAGGCGCACAAAATTAGATGGGACTTAATCGGCTTATCCGAGGTCCGTAGAAAAGACACAGATCTATTAAAATTACCATCCGGAAATTTACTCTTTTACAAAGGTCTCACAGACTCATCATACGGCGGAGTAGGCTTTTTAGTCAATAAGAAAATAGCTTCATCGGTACAAGAATTTAACAGCATATCTGCACGGGTCTGCTTTCTGATCATAAAACTAAATAAACGTTATTCAATCAAAGTTATTCAAGTTTACGCTCCAACATCTACCCATGACGACGAAGAAGTAGAAGAATTCTACGAAGATATAGAAAAAGCCATTACTACAAAACCTTGCTACTTCACTACAATAATGGGAGACTTCAATGCCAGAATCGGCTCGAAACTTTCAAATGAAACATCAATAGGGGATTTTGGACTAGGAAATAGAAATGAACGCGGACAGATGCTAGTGGATTTTCTAGAGAAAAACAAGTTGTATGCCATGAATACTTTCTTTCAGAAAAGAGCCTCAAGAAAATGGACATGGATCAGTCCTGACGGACAAACAAAAAGTGAATATGATTACATCATTTCCTCACAACGCCACACGGTAAATGATGTATCAGTACTGCAGTATTTCAAAGCAGGAAGCGACCATAGATTAGTCAGAGCAGAATTAATATTCAATTTAACCAGAGAAAGAACAAAATTAGTAAAAACATCGAAGAGATACAATAGACAAGAAATTAGCCTACTACAAGACAAATATCAAGTAGAATTAAAGAATAAGTTCGAATTACTAGAAGAGGTGAATTTGGATATTGACAGTCTTAATCAAAACATTACACATATTATTTTAGAAACTGCAGATAAACAAATAGGAGCTAGACCAAAAAAACAGTCAAAATTGTCACAAAACACTTTAGAATTAATAGAAAAACGCCGTGAGCTAACTCTAAACAATATTAACGACAAGAAGGAATTGGACAAGACAAACAAAATAATACGCAAAGCAATAAGAAAAGATTTAAGGATACATACTACCCAAACAATAACTAAAACTATCGAAGAAAGCAGAGGCCCAAAAGTTTTTAGAAGAAAGTTAAATCAAGGAACATCGCAAATAAATAGTTTAACTAAACCCAATGGTGTAAAAACTAACAATCGGGACGAAATACTAGAAATTGTCAAAGAATTCTATGAATCTTTGTACTCGTCGACCACAACAGTTCCACAGAACTCAAATGATCCCAGAGCAGACCCAGTAGAATGTCGAAATAATGAAGAACTACCACCTATCTTACCATCCGAAGTTTGTTGGGCACTTCATAAAATGAAATCTGATAAATCGCCAGGGGAAGACGGCATTACAATCGAGCTTTTAAAAGCTGGAGGGAAACCTGTAGTTGCAGTTCTTGTAAAATTATTTAATTACGTTCTTTCACAAAACAACACACCTAGTTCATGGCACAACGCAATAGTTACAATACTGCATAAAAAAGGAGATAATTCCAAACTTAGTAATTACCGTCCCATAAGTCTTCTTCCTCAGATTTATAAACTCTTTGCCAAAATTCTTACCCACCGACTTACTCGCCAACTTGATGAATGCCAGCCCATCGAGCAAGCTGGTTTTAGGACCGGATTTTCTACCATAGACCACATTCACACTGTGAAACAGTTGATGGAAAAGTGTGAAGAGTACAACCGACCTTTGTTTTTCGCTTTCGTGGACTATGAAAAAGCCTTCGATAGCGTTGAACATTGGGCTGTTTTTCACTCACTCCATCGCTGCCGCATAGATGCACGATACGTTAACATCCTCCGCAATCTGTACGAATCAGCGTCGATGCAAGTACGGTTACATGCTCTTACAGATCGCATTGTGATTAAAAGAGGTGTACGCCAAGGGGACACCATTTCTCCCAAGCTATTTACAGCTGTCTTGGAGGACGTCTTGAAGCTTCTCGACTGGGAGAATAGAGGCGTCTCAATAAATGGTGTTCACTTATCCCATCTTCGTTTTGCCGATGACCTGATTCTTATTAGTGAAACTGAGTCTGATCTCCGAACGATGTTAGAAGACCTTCACCATGTCTCTCTTGGAGTGGGCCTTAAGATGAACATGTCCAAAACTAAGGTGATGACCAACGCTTCTGGAGATTCACAACCAATTATCCAGATTGGTGGTGAAAAGTTAGAAGTAGTGGAACAATACACTTACCTTGGACACTGTTTGTCCTTTGGCAGAGAGCATAAACACAAGGAGATCAAAAGACGAATCCAACTCGGATGGGCGGCATTTAGCAAACTAAGCGATATTTTTAAAGACCGTAAAATGCCTCAATGCTTGAAGACACGACTCTACAACCAATGTGTTCTGCCCACAATGACGTATGCTGCCGAAACATGGACGCTCACCAAGGAAACCATCGAAAAGATGAGAGTCGCACAAAGAGCAATGGAACGGTCCATGTTAGGCATTACGTTACGCGACAGGGTTCGTAATACTGAGATCCGAAAACGTACGAAGGTGGAAGACGTCGGGTCTCGTATTACGAAACTCAAGTGGCGATGGGCTGGACACTTGGCGAGACGTACTGACGGCAGATGGAGCAAAGCAATAACTGAATGGTACCCACGGCTAGGTAAGCGAAGTGTAGGAAGACCTGTGCAACGGTGGCTGGATGATGTAAGAAAGTTAGAAGGAAACATCTGGGCAAGAACAGCGCAAGACAGGGAGTATTGGCGTAAGAGGGTGGAGGCCTATGCCCTGCAGTGGGTCCCATTAGGCTGATGATGATGATGATGATAATAGCTAGTGGGTGCTCGCGCCTTCGCTCGCAATAAGAAATAAAACTTGCATCCCCTATTTCTCACCTTTAAAACTGGCATTTCCAAAAACCCTTTCTTAGCGGATGCCTACGTCATAACACCATCATTCCAAATTTCTGTCCAATCCGTCCAGTGGTTTGGGCTGTGCGTTGATAGATCACTATATCAGTCAGTCAGTTAGTCAGTCACCATTGAGATATTTAGATATGCTTGTGATTCTTTTTGTAGGTGCCTCAACCTGGGTCCATAAGTTGAATTGGCACGGCGCAAATAACTTCTCCACGGCTACAAGATCAGAGATAGATGGCATTAGAAACGGATATTACAAAGTGTGGGATAAACTGAGCTTCTGGTGGGTCTTCGGAGCGGGACACTGGGTAAAGGATTTATTTCTAATCAAATAGAAAACGATTCATTCAAAAATAACGAATACCTCTCTCGTCATGTTGTTTCCAATTCGGACTAAAAATCGAGCGGTCTGTTGCTTAATTGTTAATAGAAACATACAAACCAACAAATATTTTACTTTACAAAGCAGCGCCCAGCGATGAACACGCTTTGGATCCGGGATAAAAAATAGCCTATGAGTTAATCCAGGGTCTATTCTATCTTCATATCAAATTGTTCACTCACATAAACTTACGCTTAATACTGGCGGTATAATATGGTATTATGAGCTCTGATTATTTTACTTCTATTTTCAGGTGCCTGAAGACAATCCTGAAGCAATGGACCATATATTACGACATTTACTTGCGTGAAATGGAATGTAGTTCTTCCAAAAAATTCTAACAGCGTTTTAAGAATTCACGGTTACTATACCTAATAAAATAAACATTGTGATTACGATCAAAATAAGACAAAAAATCTACTATATCTATGGCAAATTATGTTAAGACTGGTTGAGTCTGTGAGAGAAAAATACATAGAAAAACACTTTTTAGCATTTCATACTATGAAGGTTAGTTGATCATATTAAAAAATAATCACGACCCACGAGCACAAGTGGCGCCATCAGCCGCTCAGTCTGAAGTGTTTGGAAATGAGTGTGGATTTTCGCGCCTGACAGTTAGTAGATCGTAGCCTAGCGGTTAACGCGTTCTGCTGGTAACAGAAACACGCAGGTTTGAATCCTGCCGGTCGTGATAATTTTCGCTCATTTTCCAATAAATGTTTAAGTGAATAGGTACTTATACTCTTGAAATAAAAAGTTTTATACTCATTCAATGTCCTTTATATTTTATTATTCCTTAGTTGATTATTCTTTAGACAAATAATAACATATTTACATTGAAATTCCGTAACAAATACATACATTTAGTTCAATATTTTCATTCTAGCCACCACAACCGCACAAATAAATATTGGCATTTCATTTGCATTTATGCTAATTATATAATAATTTAAAATTATAATGTCAATGTTTAAAATTGCACTGTTGAGAGCATTAAGTAGAAATTAAATCTCAGATAATTACGCAACACATTTTCATTAAAAATAAGCCAATTTAAATGACTTGAAACACGTTTTTTGTATTATAAATAATATGGTTAGATAATTTATTTAGGCATGTATACTTGTTCAATTTAGTAAATTAATAAAATTCGTGCAGACATAAGATAAAATTGATTAGTATTTGTTGAAAGAAATTAGAAGACAAAAGGTCTTACTAGTTAGAAGCCCCTATTGTTATATCATTGGGTTTCAGTCTTATTGTAAAGATAATAAATAGTAATTAATTTCTGAACACTTCTTAATATTTCTTTTAAAACAAATTCGTAAAAAGACATGTCTACCCATAAAACAAATAAATAGGACTTTGTCTCTCTAGTTTTAAATTGATCTGGCAAGACATAATCAAACATTGATTAACTCCACATTTTATTTCGTAATCCATCGAAAATTCTAATCGTTAATAAAAATGACCATCTAATATTAATGTACTTGATTAAAAAAAAAAAACAATATGGCCATATTTTATAACTTTCTATCTATGACTGATCTATGGACTTGGACAATATAGCCCACAGAACCATTGTAGTGATAGGCCAAAAAAACCCATGTGCTAAATTAGTGGCTGCACTTACACCATGTACTGGCTAGATTAGGGTCCAAATCATACCCAGACAAGGTATTTTCATTTTAGTTCCGATTTTAACCACCCACTGACAACTTACAATGAACATTAGATATTGATCTAGATTTTTCCAGCAATTCCTACGTGAGTCTAACTTCTGCATAGCAAGCGTCGCACACCCTCACTGGCTTGGTGTTGCCAGCTAGCGCGACTGTCTTCTCGCTGCAAGCGCTGCAGAATATATGACCACACCGGCGGCAGTGGTGCTGGAAAAACAAAAAATATTAGGTTAATATTTGTTTTACATGATACTCGTAAGAGATAAGTGCATACTTATACTTTCTAAGCAAACTGTGAAGAGAAAAAATGCCGAGTAAACGACTGCGTCGACTGTATTCTCTTCATTTCATTACAGTTTCACAATTCTGCACATCATTATTTATATCATCGAAGTTTATAGCTTCCTCTTTTTGTTGCATCTTGCAGTATCCGCTTTATAGCGAAATACAAAGTAGTCTATATAAATCTTGGGTCTAGACACACACACGTTTACACAACATAGTGTAAACCCGTACTAAGAATTATTTTGTAATCTAAGCTTTTATAAGAAACAGATATAAGCCAAGACAGAGTTAATCTACTTACTTTCCGCCTAGCTATCGTGAACTCTTTCGCACACGTAGTACAAGCGGTGGCGTCCTTGTCGCTCGTCCAATTAGGCGTCTCCTCCGTCGCAGCCGCTTGTGCCTCTCTCTCTAACAACTCGGCGAGCTGTAGCTTGTTCTCACTCAGTGTCGCGCCGACCTCTTCTAGAGTCTTCTGCGCTTCGCTGTAATGTATTCTGAGGATGTGCTGCTCTTCTTGGAGAGAGAGGTATTTCTGGAAATTGAGAAAATAAATAGGCATAAGTATTTTTTTAAACAACCGACTTCAAAAAAGGTAGTTATCAAGTCTTTTGAAAGTTTTTACAAATTATGGGCAAGTTATAAACTCTAGGTAGATGTGGAGTGAAGCGACATCTGTGGTTGACGGTAAAATGTTTTTTTTATAGAACTATAACAATAGATGGAGAGAAATATACTTAGTTGTTTTAATGCACATACAAATATTACAAAACTCAAAGAAATTTGGGCAGGTACAAATAATTTTTCTGATGCTAAACTAGGCGACTTAAGGCGATAAGAGAAATCTTGTGGTACGTACGATTATTTTTTTAAAGTTTTATAATATTATTTTCTAACAACAATCCACTTATTTCTCATTATTTACTTGTAGATGTTCCAAATGTGAATGTCACTGGGACATCACAGTCGCGTCGGAAGGTCGTGACCATTGACCGTGACCACAGACTACAAACAGGGTCACGGCTAAATGTTTTGTAGACGATTACAATGTTTTATGTTGTATTGTGTACGGGAACGGTATGCTTAGAGTGCACACTAATAAACACATACCGATGGCACTAGTTTGTTTCTTTATGTAGGTACTATAATATTTGTATGTTTTTATCAACTACTAGCTGACCCGGCGAACTCTGTGCCGCCTTAGAGGCAATAAATAAGCAGATTTTGGATTTTATTCAATACAGTAAAAAAAAACGGATTAAAAAGTATCATATGTCCGTCTCCTGGTTCTAAGCTACTTCCCGACCAATTTTCAGCTAAATCCGTTCAGCCGTTCTTGAGTTATAAATGGTGTAAGTAACACCACTTTCTTTATATCAACCGTAACCTATCTATGTATCTTTTGTAGATTGCCATCGTCCAGTTTAATCTTCATGTTGAGAGGTAAACGCTCAAAATCGCGTTGTACATAGAGGTAAAAGTTTTTGTCCAAAATATATAATATCAGTTTTACCAATCAATAAATGCATCTGTACCAAGCTTAGTATGGGGCTAGATGGTGCTGTGTGATAAGTCCTGAAATATTTATTTATTTTATTTATTTATACTCAGTTTAAAATTGATTCAAAGCGCAGGCACTTCGAATATATGTAAGTGTGTGACACATATAGAAGTAAGTAGGTATTTCTGTTCTGTAGATGTACTGATGAGTGTATTAAGCTGATATATAAGTATTTTTATAATGATAAATATTCGGTTGTTTACCTGTCCTATTGATTTGAGTGATTCAACCTCTTGACTCAGCATCGATATCTTATCTCGGTCCCGCACCATGGAGTCCTGAAATCAATTTGTCAGATTTATATTAGGTTAACAAATTAATAAAAAGCACATGACAGAATTAATATTTTAGATATTTTTCAAGTTTCTATATTACCAGGAGACAAAATCAATGCTTATAAGTGATAGTATGGCTAATTTTATTATGTGTCATGTATAGGTTGTTTTTCGACCAGATTTAGATGTCATGCGATGACCATATAGAGCAATAAAAAGTTTGAATGTTTGTTCGGAAAGTACTCCTAGAAGCAGTGATCTTAGATTAACTATTTTATTAAGGCTTTTATTTCAGATAAGCTATATTTTTATGCTACTTTAACTCGTGTAACACCAAAAGTAGATGAGCCAAATTACTAATGCTTAGTTAGATGCTGCGATTATCTAATCCATTTATTAATATTTTCTTTTAATCTGTGACAATGTAGACTATTTCCAACTAGCCATATGATTTATTTTCATTTAGATCTGTATTAATCCAAGATTTTTCATATTGTAAGTACCTAAAGTCCTAAATCTTTAAAATTTTATTACATAAGTAGGTACTTATTTATTTTCCACATTAGCATATTTATCTCAAATAGCGTCATTGCTTCTTTACATAAGTATGTGTAAAGTATATTCACTTACCTGTAACGAGGTCCGCCACTCTCTCTCTATCCTCAGGTCTCCCTCGGCCGCCCCCGCCCTGCTCTCTGCCGCGGCCACCTTCTGCCCCAGCGAGCGCGCGCTCTCTTCCAGGCTCTGTCTAGCTAGCCTATCTTCCTGTAACCTATTGTATGCGGGTTTGTACAATGTGTTGATGTTTCTTGTTTATAGTGTATGATAAAGACATGTTCTACTATTGCTCCGTACAAATGCTCGACGAACAGAGGACAAATATTTCAGAAGAATTGTTAACCTCCTTTTTTTGAAGTCGGTTAGTACGAGAATGACAACAAATGATGCGCTGTGTTTTGATGGTGTGGGCTGTTCGTAAGCATGTGTACAGAATGGTGTATTTATATATGTATACATAACTAGAAAAATGACAATGTTGTACTTTTTTGAGTGAATCTGAATATGTGTCATCATAAAGGCATGCAGAGGATATGTTTGACTATAATAGTGTTCACATGACAGTATGTCCCCAGCCATCATGTTAGGTCATACGAGTTTTCCGAATTGATCTTTCATTTTGAAACGTGAAACCGTTTCCATTTCTACATCTTGCATGCTAATTATATGCTAAAACACAAGCTACGCCCTATGTACACACACGTATACTGTACATGTAATTAGCTTAAGCTATAGATTAGCTCTATGTATTTAAATATGATACTTAATGTATGTCTACTATCAGTACTATTTGTTTTATTATGATTGTGTCTGTAAGAATTGTGTAGTTATGAGTGATCCTTGCCATCTTTGTTAGCTATGGAGTCAAGTATTTCCTTTATGTGTATTTTTTGGACATATCACACAGCGCCATCTAGCCCCATACTAAGCTTACGCTTGTATCATGGAGACAAGATAACGGATATAATACATTTATACATGTTTTGTAAATACATACTTATTATACATACAAACGACCAGACTCAACACAAGTAATTACAAATTATTATATTCATAATTACTCGTGTTATGCGGGAATCGAACCCGCACCCCTAGATTAGAAGGCAGAGTCACTACCAACTAAGCTAACGGAGCAGTACATTTTTTTCAGCATTGCGGTAGAAGTATACAATAAAACCTATTAGTATTATGGTAGCTGTACAAGATAGTTGTCTACTCTACGCTGAATAGCAGAATATATCAAATACGCTTGCAGTACCACTGAATAAACAGTGTAAATAAGTGTTTATTCTACGCTCAAGTACCTACACTTCAAGCAAATAAAATAGTCAGTCTGCTGGTATTTAGGTATTCCCACAGGAGTCGTTTGTTCCATTGTCCTTTACCTAAATTATGTACTTTGTTTAGCTAAGAGCTATTTCTTTTAACAACACCATTCTTTAGCACAAAAATATACATTCTATAGGAAAAGGGGAAGCACTGGGACACGGAAATCTTACGTAATGAGTAGGTTATTGTGTTTGTACTTTGATAAGTAAAATGTACGTGTAGAATGGATGTAAATATAACTATGTATGTATGTATATTATGTTCGTACCTACATCATGTATAATGAATGCAACTATCGTATGGTTAATTGCAGCTTTCGTACAGGGTGAATTTTAAGTGTGGGAAATGATTTGGGTAAACTGACTCTTATTGCTGCGAATAAATAAATATTCCAGGCCATTGCACACAGCGCCATCTAGGCCCATACTTAGCAAACGCTTGTGTCGTTGTATATAATAAATATCTTTGCCCAATATGACAGAAATCAATAAATACTGAACTTTGGTGAAAGATATTCTATGTTTTTATCAGTTCCAGTTTTTTGGCAACAAGCTTTATAAACTTCCTACAGTAAAACTTACCACAGTATATATTTAAAGTTAAAATCTGTTAAAAGTCACCCTGTAGAGATAATCACTGCAGATAAGTATAATTGATTCATGTAGGTGTCGTGTAAATGTAAGAAGCATGCAAACACAATGGTCCGGATAGATAATGGCAAACCTGCACAATAAACTAAAAAAACAAAACTTTGGACTTTCAATAAAATACATACATTGCGACTGAATATACTTTATTGTAAATAAGGCTTTACATAGCTACCGCCTCCAATCACAAAACTATACGACGAAAATATAAGATTCAATACATTCGAGGCTACTAAATAAATAGTTTACTTTGATTACAGTAAATAATTAAGAGTTACAAAATAGCAAAGTCACTCGAGATCAATATTGTTTTGAAGTAATACATTTTGTTTACAGTCTTTAATACTTTGAATATCACTAGGGAAGTGGAATACAAGAAAACGTATCACTCGGGCTTATGGAAAAGTAATCTGTAAAAACTAGTGTTATTACCACAGTGTATAAGCAGAGAAGAAAGTTTTGTGTCTTCAACATAGAGCGATGAATATCACACGAAAATACGGGAGCATATATTTTTATTTCGTAATGCTAGACTGCCTAACTTAAAGCAACGTTTATAGTCTTCGGTTTTGCGGGCTTTCTTTAACTTGGTTCCCCAGAAGAATAAATAATCTGATTTACTCCCAACTTGAAGACTATAAATTTTAGTTTAAAAAACAGAGATTCTGACAAGGAAAAATATACTCCATTTGGCAGTTTGATCTATAGTATTAGTCTCTTCTTGTACACTGCGGAATAACAGCTACACTTATTGTAATACCTTAATTTGTGATCAACAATACGAAAACCTAAGCAAAACTAACAAAAACTTAACGAATCAGTTCATAACAACATTTTAGCCTTAAACCGACGACAGCAACGAGAAAGCGTAAGCAACATTAGCGTTTATTCTAACACATTGTTCGCTATCATCGCAATCACTTTTAATAAAATATCAAAATACTTTTTTTTTCATTACAATTACTAAGTTCATTGTGACGGTTTGCCAATATCGAGCGAATGGATAGAGTAGGTATCGCAAGCGGTGCATTGCACACACCTACAGTGCGAGACGAGACTGATATGTCAAGCATGGTTACATATAACACCGAGTCAGACCACCCTATACGTGATGGCTCAGCAAATTTCCCAATGACACGCTAAATTGGATTATATGTGTACTTACATAAAGGTAATAATAGCGTAATGTCTTTGGCCTCATATTTTGAATTAACGCACGCTCGATTGTTTAGAAATTCGCTGCGCCATCACTTTGACCCGTAATAGCCGGCACAGGCGCGACGCTGTATATTGTTCTTCGAGTGGCCTCTTATAGACTATCTAGGCTCTACATGTACAGTGAAGGCCCGTCGCCCGCCGGTCGTGACGTCATAGAATAAAATGAAACCTACTTCTCATCGAGCTGATGTATGGTGCTGCCCATCGATTCAGTCTTTGCTTCCAATTTGGCTATTAGCTCTGTTTTATGTTTCAAGGAACTTTCACATTCCTAAAACAAGGCCAATACATTTTAGCTGAATAAAATGACAACTCTTAATAGAACTAGATTATTGTTAGAGCTAAGCGAGTAAATGCAGTTATATAAAAAGCTCGGAAGAACTTATGTCAGAATGGAGAGGTTAATACAGCGGCTGTACATATATGTATATTAGCATTTATATATATGTGTATTTCCGTTACCATCATATTATCCTCGATATTAGCATGTCTAATACAATATTGAAATATCCTAACGTTAGATAGATTTTAGTAATAAGTATTTAAGAGGAAACACCACCTCGTCCGATGCAATAACTTTGAACTATAGAGTTTGTTAAAGTTTGTTAATTATCCATTAACGATCTAATTGTCAACTAATCATTCGCGTAATTGACCTAGAGGTTTGTCATTATGGCTGCTTTTACGGAAGGGTGGTATTTCCTGCAGGTTGAGTTTCTTATGCGGCGGGCCGTCGTCCTTCGACTTGGCTCCTTTTAGCGCGCTTTGTGCTCTGATTTTGTCTAACTTCTCGCCTATATTATGTTCGTTAGTGGTGGGGGACCTGAGAGCTTTAACCAGCTCGTGGTCGGGCCCCAGGAAGTGGTTAAACTTCTCGAGGTTCTGTAGTATTTTGCCAATTTGTTCGGCTTTCCCCTGAAGCCTCGACACCATCTCTCCCTTCTGCGTCAGCTCCATTTCGCATTCCTTCCGTGCGAGATACGCGGCAAAGTGAATACAGCATTGGGTTAGTAAATATACAATACATATACAGACTCAATCGAATATTAATATAATAGATACATACATAGATATGTTGTAACTATCTACAGCCCACATACATATTTATAAAGCCAAGTCATCAAGCTAAGGGCACGAGCTATAAGGCGAGGATGCACAGGTATTAGTTAATTAATCTTGGAAACAAGCGAGGTATGGGCGTGAGTGTGGCGTCTCACAGCACCCACGCAGTAATGCGGCCTTCATGGAGCATCGCCTTTGTAGTCTCTCCTTGATTGTCGGCAGCAAAAAAGTTTGGTACTCGTGTGAACTTGAGTTTTTATTAGCTACGTTTTTATTTGGATATGGAAGTTTGTTGATATCATGAATTACGCCAGGGAAACATCTTGTTTTGTTCGCGCATCCAGTTTTGTAACAAAGATTTTAAACATTATCAAGAAGATTAGAATCAAAACTTGGGAAATCGAATCAATTTGGCCGACTAACCATGACGACATTATAAAAAGTGTTACATGCAATTATCACGGATTTTACGGCAATCGCAACAAGCATTATAATGGATGCACAGATAGGTATCATAAACATCGTAGTGTTGTAATATCGATATAGATAATAATATCGATGGATAGATGCTATCGACTCACCTGCAACTTTTTGTACATCTCTAAATTGATCAACTTTATATCGTCGAGCTGCCTTCTTAGCGATATAATTGTGTCTTGTTTATCGTGTATGTCTTTTTCGAGCAATTTCATTGCGACCTCCATTTCCGCTTTCAGCGATATCTGCAATTTTAATTTTGTTTATCATTATAAACCTTCCTATTTAATACAATTGAAATTCTAAAACCGAAAGAAAACGAATAAACAAACATTTGTGCAGTTCTATTATTAATTTTATGAATGAACGGAAAAAAAGAGACAAAGCAGTTTTTAAAAAAAAAATGAGTATAATAAGTTATTTATCGTTTGTACGTCACATCTATTGTTGTAAGTTAATCTATGACTCTATGACCGAAACATTATCCAAGGCCTAACATTGTGCAAGACTTTCCAGTCTAATAAATTTCAGCCTAATACTAATAAGTTGTAAGCGATATATCTGCCCAAAAGAACTCCCCTAACGAATGAGTCTGCGAGGAAGCACGACGCTCAGTCATGAGGAAATACGACTCAAGAGAGAATACTATTAAGCACTTTACATCATCATCATCCACAGCCCTTGGGATCCCACTGCTGGGTATAGGCCTCCCTTTGTATGTGCCACCTGCGTCGATCTTGTGCAGACCTTATCCAGGTTGGACCCTCGACTTTGACGATGTCGTCGACCCATCGCACGACCGCACTTTATATATTACCTGTAAATCTAATTCCTTCTGAAGTTCCAAATTCTTCTTTCTCTCTTCCTCTAACCATTTTCCCGATTCGCTGTCCCTGTCTTTGGACTTATCGGACGTTGTACTCTTAACACTACGCTTTTCCTGAAAATGAAAACAATAAGTTTCATGTGCATTGCATTCATAATGAGGTCGTTACGTTACCGCAAATTATTATAATGGTACGTAGGCATAATGAGGAAAATAATATTATTTGCTGATGACTATATGCAGGTAAGTACTAATTAATTATTTGATGATGTCACACTAATATAATACATTTATATAAGCGGGAGTTTATGAGTGTCTGTAATTTTTTTTATCACGGTTGAACTGATTTGTATGAAATTCGTTGTGATGATAACTTATACTCAGTTCAGAATTAACACATACATACATTTTATAATAATAAAGGAATACGGAGAATTAACTGGCATTCTGATTAGATAATCGTTAAAAAATTCAAAGAATGTAATATGTAGGTATTATATACATGAAGTTAAAATTATTTTCTCACCTCTTCCTCACCCTGTAACTCCGTGACTTTCATCCTCGTATCTTTGGTTATATCCTGACCTGCACAAAGAAAACACACGTGTTGAAACAACACACGACAACACAAGGCACTATATTTGTACCGGCAAAATTAACTAATAAGACAATACTTATAATAACTCACAGGATTTAAACCACATCGACTGTCTCCTATGTGATTTAGTTGTTGTATTGCCCATGGTCGTTTTATAGTGCATAACGGTGTTCTCGGGTTTATTTACGATTGCAAATGGTATGTGACGCAATGAGCGGCGCGTGCGACGCTGCCGGCATTCTAATGCAAACTAAACTAAGCGGTAGTGGGCGGTGACTCACGAATGCAAGGTGTCTTATCTATCCGAGTAAGTGTTATTATTACTGCCATTTCATAAAGTAAACATCGGTGACTATGTAGTTGAGCATTTACTTGTAATTTCAGCAAGTTGATCTAAACGTGTAGTTGATATTTATCAAGTCGGTACGAGCGCGGCTTTGACCCATACGAAAATAGAGTGAAAGACGCGAGTCTAAATTTTATCGCGGACGTAAACTAGGAAATAAATAATCATGGATAAACAAATCGATACTTTCTATTTCTGCTGGTGCTTTATGATGTCTAGACATTGATGGACGATATTTCGTGCGTTTATATTTTATTACCTTCATCCACAAGCTCTATAACGCACATTTCGGCATTTTCCAACGCAACTGCATATTTTCCGGGCAAAAGGAAAACAATAGTAAAAGAAAGCAAGTAAATTAAATGTATTATATGGGAGAAAGATATATATGACGTATATTATAGTACCTAGATATTGTAAGAAATGTGCTATGCCCTAAACATCGAACAAGCAACAGGGTCACACAATTTAATATTTTTTTTAATTAGTTCTAAAATGTAATTTTGTATTGTGTACAGCATAAATAAATAAACATAAGTTTGGTAGAGATAAGTACACATCACTACATCACAAAAAATGTGTTGTAGGTATTTTAGGTAAAAAATCGGCAAGAAAATGAAAATTATAATCACAGGATATAACATCTAAAAAGAAAACATTCTGTAGCTGTCAGCTCAATTACTCAGTAGCTTACAAAGTAAAAAAAATATGATAAGACATTTTGGTCGGTTTTAACCAAATAGGAGTGAATTACACAAAAACTCTGAACTACGACAAAAATACACTCACAACTAGGTTATTATCTGCGTCATATATAATCAGTATATTTACTTACCAAGGGCATGTTTCAGCTGATTATTTTCCTCTACCAGCGTTATCATAGTGTTCTTTGCAATGGCTAGATCTTCTTTCATTAGGGCATTTGTGGTGGTCAAGCCTTCCACTTTAGCTTGCAAGTTGGCTACAGTCGCACTGTAAAGAGGAAATTTATGAAAAAGCGATCTAGGTTTAAAAACTCTAAACAAAATTATTATCTTATTCGTTACAGTCTTTACCAGATCAAAGCTGTTGTGTACACGTTATTTAATTAGGTATGTTACACCTACTGTTATAGTTCCTACATAAGCAAGAGTTTAAAAGCAGAATTAAAAAAAATACAGTGTAATTAGTGTCAGGTGTATATTCTTGCGAACAGACCACTTCTCAAGTTTCATTCTACTAAATATACATACCTACTTAATCAGCGAAGTATATAAGTATCTATAGACGAGAATTTGTCGCCTATGCTTAATTTCGTCAATATTGATAGAGCGTCTATACTTTGAAGGCAACAGATAAACTTTCATGGCCACTTCTTGAAATAGCCTCGAAATCAGACGGCCGAGACCTTGACCTTTTTGCCCAAAGTAAAACGGTGTAAAACTGAACGGATTTCGCATAACACAGTTTACTGTCCATTAATCTCAGTAAAGACTTTCATTTTCTAGCTATCATCACGGTTATTGTCTAAAATTTCTCCTCACTGTAGCGTGGGATAAGTGAAACAATGTACCTACTGTATATCTAGAACGGTATCGGAAAGCTTTATTTTCGTCACTTTTCTTTCTTATGAATGTATTGTTACTGAAAGATTGTGATAATGACGTTTCACGAGATCAGATTAATTACGTAATGGACAAATGGAAGTTAATTACATTAGTGTAAATGTTCTTTTAACGACAAAGAAATTACGCAAAAATATAAATTTTTTTTACACGTGCAATGTTTAGGCATAAAGTATGGAACTCTACGTGTATAGGAGAGTAGACACGATATTTCAATTAACGTTGTAATCAGAACCTATTGAGTTAACCATGATAATCGCTGTAAATCAATAAAAAATACAATTTTTGAGGATAACAGTTAGGAATTCTTACTTGAGATGCCTGTTAAGTTCCTCAATGTAGTTCTTCTGATCGAGCATGGTGTTAATGTGGCGTTGCTTTGGCTCCGTGTTGGCATTGCTCCCGTTGCCAGCCAGGTCGTTGGACGAGTTACTTCCTCGCAGGTACAGAGAGAAATCTATCACTCCTTGCTGACTGTCTAGATCTTCTTCCTAAAATACGATGCATATGTTTATCATATTGTCATAATCCTTAAGTCAAGAGCTCAAGCTTTATTCATGAAATTTTTATAATTAATTCTAGGTACTATAATATATACTAATCCTAACAAAATAGCTTAGCTAACCAAGTTTCATAAAACTTGGTTAGCTAAGCTATTTTGTTAGGATTAGTATGGGAAATAAACTCTCATTTTCTTGAGGAAAATCATCCACATTTCAAAGAAAATGTGGAATTTGGAGCAGTGAGTCTTTATAAATGAGAAGTCACTTCGTTGTAAACAAACCATAAAACTTGTTGATATTTAATTAATTTATTGTAATGTCAAATGTTTTTAGAGGCGTCCAAGTAAAAAATCTATGGTATGGTATATGGTATGGTATCTATATCCTCTATGGTATGGTATATAGGGTATTTATTCTGTGATCTTACCTTCACACACAAGTTGCAATCAACCACATTGAGCCCAACAAGCAATCCCGTTATAATGACTGCTTCCTCATTCAGCATCAGAGCGTGGGGCTCAAAGTATTCTTCCAGGGTATCCTCACGATGTTCCAGCAGGATCCTCAGATAGTCTGCGAGTCGCTTCTGCATGAGGGCTAATCTTAGCCAAGCGCGCGCGCGACCCATGGCGGTCCTAAAATAGATGGAGTTTAACTATTTGGTTTCTTGTCTCATTGTTTGTTGTGTTAAATATGCTGCTAAATGTTTGTGGCTCAGTTAGAAACTAGTGTAAAAATACATGCAGAAGTTTTTTTTTAAAGAAAAAGTTTTTTTTTTATTACTTAATAATCTTCATCCGCAGTCTTCCCTTTCACACTGCTGGGTATAGGCCTCTCTGCATATGCCAGCTACGTCGATCTTGAGCCGACATCCAAAGATGACTCGCGACTTGAACTAACAACTTATTAGACATACATTACAAGATCGTAAGAAATAAATAGCACACTACTGGGTACATGCCTCTCTGCATGTGCCAGCTGCAGCGATCTTGAGCAGACATCATCCATAGATGACTTGCGATTCAAACTAACTATTACGTATTAAGCATACATTACAAGATCGTGAGAAATAAATAGCTGTAGGTATCTTTATGAGATATGAGTCTGGGTGACTCTAATTAAGAAACGTCAACTGCGATTGACACATCAAAGCGAACCCATATAAGTATTTATTAGCTATAGATATACGCAACCGTAATCTGACTACTAAGTAAGCTGAACAAACAATTTAATCTAGGACAACTAATTCAGTTCTCCTTCAGTGGGCAGGAAGTTGCGTCATGACGGCATCCGTCACGCGACGCCGACTGCATTGTCGCCTAAATAATAAGTATAAGACTAGCTGGATATAGTAGGTGCCTATAACTCATAAGTCATGGATGTAGAATAATTTATGGACTAACCTAAGCACAAGGAACTCTTGGTACTACAAAACCTTTTCGACAAATCATTGCTCTGATTTTTACACTATTCTGCTTGATTTTATCTTTTCTTGCTACATACCTAATGTTTCCAAAAAGTATTCTACTCTACTCTAACTTTCCTACTTTAAAAACTTCGAAAGTGAACAATGCCAACAAATTAAGGATAAATGTATAATACTTAATTTGTATGTACGCATCTACCAATCGGTAATAGCATGGAACATATAATAATTCTCCTAATAAGTAATGTAACTGTGAGGTCATTTTTGAGGATTATTATTGCCAAGGTTACTTTTACTGTGCTATGTCGATAGTAATGCTACAAGAAGCATTTTAGGCAGACGATTTCTCAGTCCCGTTCCAGCATCGTTATCCCAGAAAGGCTTGTCACATACATATAAGTACTCTTTTATAGGTAGCTTACGGTACTTACTTGACAGTCGGCAGGTCTCTCACACTCGCAGTGATATCGGCGGCTTCGGGCGAGTACTTCTCGACCATTTGCAATATGTCCCACAGCTCCTTCTTGGGACCCAACAGACCCTGGAAATTTTACACTATGTTGGAACTAAAGTGAGCTAAAGTATCACACTGTCTTAGAACAAGCGTCGTAATGACGCTAACATGCGAAAGTAATTAGTGTCACGTTAGTGTTTACTGTTTAGCAACGTAATGTAAGCTACTTAGTCTTAAGTACGCATTTACATATTTAAGAGATTCGCTCACACTTCTACCTTCTTAAAAAGTGAGAGTGGTTCGGCGGTTGAACCATCTGCTTTATAATCTGTCACCCTCGGTTCGAACCTGGGTCTTGTTTTTCAAGTTATGTGTGGATTTGCATTAATTTATAGGTTAATTTATTACTAGTAGCACTTTGCAGTGCCATTATAATATTAAATAGGATAGTAGTATAGTCTAGAGTTAATAGGTATCTTGTAGGTTAACGTGTTACACCCTAGGCTGCAGCAATGCTTAACATCAGGCAGGCTGTAGTCAAAAGTAAATCTATCCCACGTAAAAAAAAGACTTATTACCTTCTTAGGTTTAAGTCCATGACGCATGACATGCTCCAGCACGATAAAGAAGTGATGCAGCGGCAGGTGGTCACTGTCGAGCATGCGGCCGAAGCGGAGCGACTGCTCGATCAGCTCCTTGACGATCAGCTTCGAGATGTTCACCAGGTTGCTGCGCTCGATCACGACGGGGTCGCGCGCTACAACAAACGACACGGTTGGTTACAATAGGAAAGGATTTTCCATTATTTTGGACGTAAAATAGGCTAAATACTTTCGACAGTTTTTTTTTTCTAGACATAGATAGCGTGCCCTGAGAAAACCTTTTAACTAAGCATAGTAATACCATGGATTGTATTTAGTTAACTAGCTAGATGCGCTGTCCTTGCTATAAAGATAAAGACTTCAATTTCTGTCAAGCAAACAAGCAATATTACGACGCAAGTTTTTTATGACAGTGGTCAATAACTTCGTCGCGAAGTTTTTATCCACTCCAATAACCGCTACCATGGCTCAACGAATGCCGTAGGTATACATAATACATTATGACAAGCAAGCAATCAAAGTTACCCATCAAGGAATGCATAGGATCGTCAGGCGAGGTGATCGCACCGTTGTTCTCCGATGGACGAATGTAAGAGTCCTGCATATCCATGTCGTGAAGCTCCTTGAGGCAGAGCCATTCGCCGTCCACGGACACGCGGAAATTGCACAAGTAGATGGTGTCCTGTGCCCCGGCCATTTCTACGTCTGGATTGTCGCCCGGCTGCTGGATGGCAGATGGAAGGCCCAACTCCGGCAAGGGATCTACCCCGTGAACCGCGGCGAGAGAACGCATAATAAACGGGCAAACAAACTTTCAAGCAAAAAACGGTGTACACTTCCGTGAATCGTGATCACCCCCGTATATGCATTGTAATACGAGGAGATAAAAGGTTAAAATGTCTCGCACTTTATTCGCTTTGCCTTAATCCTCTTCACTTGAGATAGGGAACTGATGGGCGGACGATATAAATGTACGGCGCAAATTCGTGTTTAGAATGCACGATGACGCGGATACAATGGCTTTTCCAGCAAGTTCAGTAAATATTGATTCGCCGGTGTCTGGCCAGAGGGGTGGGAAATCAATACTGAAGGGACGTGTGGCGCCATCTGTCTGGTTTTCCCGGAACTGTTTCAGAGGTGTTACGAAATGAATTTTCCTTGTAAGGTGATAAGAAAAAAAACTTTCATAGGACTTAATTACAATACAATACAATACAAAAAACGTTTATTGGGTTCAAAAATACTTACATCTAGTTCACTATATTAATACATACAAAACTAAGTTAGTAATTTATTATAATAGTGTGTTGTCACCCGGACGAGATATTTCTGTTACCTCTTTGTTTTGAAGTCGGTTAACATATAGAGTCACAATAATATTATGTAATTTATTTGTTCTATAATTTCTGTAATTAAAGATCAAATAAGTTAGACGTGAAAATATTTAGTAAGTACAAGATAGTTAAATAGTAGTTCTATAATAAATATTATTAACAAATTAACTAATAACTTTTCAATGTGTAACAACCCCCCAGTAATGTGGACTACACTTACACATAACTAATTATAATATTTTTATTCTAGTCATGTGTTGTTTACTTTTCTAATGAAGTCAGGGTAAAATTAGTAGAAATTTGGCTCAGATAAGGGAAATTCACAAAAAATATAACGAGTCAAAATTCCCATATAACTACTATAAACTGTTGATAAAGTCTCATAGTTAGTTAATTAGTTAATAACTAAAATATATACAAAAAGAAAATAAAACATAGGAACAAAAATAATATGTGATCTTCTAGAGTCAAATAAAACTTGACACCAACAGTCATTTTTATTCAAACCTATTCAGCTTTTAGTTTTTGATGAAGGAAGTTTCTATCATAGAATTATTTTAGTGTGCAGCAGAGTTTTGATAATTTGATAAAAGGTTCAAGATTGTGTTAATCTGAAAAAGCTCAATTGACCTGCCGGACTCCCTGTTACCCACACACTTTTAATTTGTCAAGGTTTTGACTTATTGTGTGTAGCTTTTATACAAACAAGCTGCATAGTTTAATACTGTTTTTGATTTGGTTATGTTTTGTAATAAAATATAGAGGAATATTTTTTTATGACATCACAATTTTAGAGATGTTGAAGTTTCGGAATTGAGTGTGGCTCAGTGGTTCCAGTATCTGCTTTTCATCCAGACACACCCTGGTTCGAATCCTGCCCTACACAAATGACTTTGCAAGTTATGTGTGGATTTGCACCCTCTTAACGGTGAAGGAAAACACTGTGAGGAAATCAACATGTTTGAGGACCACAAACGAGGACATGTGGCTTCTGTGGAAGGTCTACGTGGAACCCTGTCCAAGAGAACTTCCCCTAATAAATTAATTCTGCAGGGGAGTCATGACCCTCATCCATGAGGAAATATGACTCAAGAGAGAGTTTAGAAATTAAATTACCGACACACTTTGTACAATTTTATGACCAGTCATGGGTCTCTGATGGCCAGTATGTCTGTTTTAGTCTTCTTGTCAACAATATCTACCTCACAATCATTACAAGCAAACACCATTGAAGCGGGCCAACAAGATATAAAATAACTACAAGTAGCACTTGGATTCAATATGAGCATGACTGGGAGTGACATACTAGAAGAGGCCTATGCTCAGTGGGGCTGAGCAGGACAGGGACAGGCTGACAATGACAATATTGTCATGTTATCTAGTGTCTGTTATGGAAACCAATATTAATGCCTCCTCTACCTATTCTTGATTTTTCAAGCAATAGAGGTTTGTTGTTGCCCTGTATTTTTTTAATATTTTAATTTTATCAATGTAAAGTAAGTTTATGTTAATATTCTAAAGTGTATTTGGTAATCAATTATTATTTTGATTTGTTACGCAATATAAGTAATAAAATTGTGTTATTTGAGAATTTGATAATAACAAATATATTACCTATAAACTGATCTGTTCCTTATAGCTTGTAAAGAAGTATCCACCAACAGAAATGAACATATGCAGACAATACATTATTTATCTACTAAGTAATAAGAATATACATCAAGTAAGTTAAGCAATACCTAGTACCTAGGTATGTGGTCAATCTAGAGATGGTCAGCCAAAACAGGCATTTTTTTATAATGACACTTGTCTATTTATACCTGATACTAAGCAATATTTTTGTCCATATGATAAAGCTCACCAGCCAAAAAGTAATTGGTAAACTTTTAACATGAAGATGGAGACAGAGAACAGTGCTTACACAGACTGAATTTTTGTCAGTGGATTCTACAGTTTCATAATTAACTATGCATGATATTCTCGAAGCAGTGGTAAGCTACACCACTCAGAATATTTTAGGGGTTTTTGTTAAGATATCAAAATATTGAGACATAATTACTAATATTTTTAAATCGGGAAATACTTTCAGTCTAGCAAATGGCAAGCTGATAAGTGTGCATAAAAAGATAGGCAGATAGTTTTAATAATAGATACCTTTGTATGGGTTTGACTTTGAGTGAGAGAAAGATAAAACTTTATCAGTTAGGTACATGTTATGTTTTGTAGATCATGACATCAGAATTAGCATACATGCAAATAACAACTTGTTTTGTGTCCGATAATGTTTGATAATTATGGCCTTAGTGACGTGGAGATAATGCCTAGCTACAGCTAGATTATGCTAGATACATAGGACTGGATAAACAAGTTTTATGGTAAAGAATACTCACTTTTTGAGCTGTAATAATAGGATTTGTAAGGTCTTGATAGTAGTAGTTCCGGCCATCTGTCCTCTTTATTTGATGCAACAGATGGAGATCTTTCAAGGATTTGTGATTTAACAGACGATGTTGATGCCGCTGAGGACACTCCAATGTCTTTTTCATTGGAACTAGCCATAATTAAACATTTATTTATCACTTCCCATTTTCGCCACCAAACAACGACGAAAAGAAAACGCGAAGAACTTGCGATCAAAATCGCGTCGCGTCGACGAAGTCTACTGACAGCTGTCAAATTTTATGTCAACTTCTATTTGTCTGACATTATTTGAATATGTGCGAAGATAGTTAGGTATAAAAAGAACTCTAAAAATGTATTATAACAAATCCTAGTTAAAAAATAATACTGTTAAAAACTAAAAATATTTGGCTTGCGACAAAAAGAATAGGAACGGAGATTTAAAATATCTAAATATGCATGCAAAATATCTGCCTGGCTAAGCTAAAGTTTTATTCATATCGTTCGTTGAAAACGCAAAAATATCTAAGTTCGAACGATTTTGTCAAGATGGCGCTACAAGTGTCATTTTAATACTTAAAAAAAGTAGAGCGGCATTTTTGAATTAATTTTAATAACAACCCTACCTACCGGTTCTTTTAAATAATTTCGTAGAAATGGATTTCGTCTGTGATCCTGTTTACACTCCCGTAAGAGTTCTCGTGGTAAATCCACTTTGTTGTGCATCGCAGTTGACCATAACCAAAATATTGTCTGGTGTAGTGTTTGGAACGAACCAGCTTATTGATTTAATCCTCTTGGTTTACGCCAACGAACGTGCAGCTGCAGAAGATTTAAAGCTGGAACTATATAGCTGTGGTTTCGGCTGTATGAATACCATAGAAGTTACGACTAATTTGCCTTTGTAAGTCATTGTAAAAAATATAGTAATCTGAGTGTGTGTGTATTAAAATTTATTTATTCTTCATGATTAAACTGCTCATGATGAAATTTGATCAAAATCTGGCTTCGTTTTTAAATTCAGAAGTCGCCCCTTACAACGAATCATATATTCATGCTCAGATCTGAGTATTCATGGTTTTGTAGTACTTATGCGTGAATTGATTTTTGATATCTTCTTCTTATCGAATGAGAGTGGCCAACTCTGTTGTCGAGAGTTTATCAAGCCGCCCTATGGGCCTCTGACATGGCTTAACGACTGCCGTTCTATGACTAACCATCCAAGGACTAACCGCGTCGTCATTTTTTTTGATATGAAAAATAATAAAGTAAAGTACGCATGCAGTATTTTTAGCGATTTCTTAAGATTTGTAGGATGTAATCGACCATTTAAAGTCCGGTCGCTGAAATTGAAGTTGACCGTCATTACAGCAATATTTTATTAACCAGTATTTCAGACGCTGATGTGTTTTGCTTCATAACAAATTTTCGAAATCCAAACTCTGTGAATTTCGCCGAAATCGATAACCAGGAGTTCGACGTTTTGTATTCGATTATAAAAATAGCTAAAAGCCTCGCTATACCAAAACCTGTAGTAATAAAAAAAGATGATGAAGAAGAAGATACAAAGAAAGATATAGATGAGGAGAAACCAATGAAGCCTATAATTATGGCTGATGGTGTCATAACAATGAATATAATAAGATATTTGGCAAAGGATTTGCCTGGTGACGTGTTCTTTTGTCCGGCACCGATATCGACAATTGGAAGGAAAGTGTTGGCAGAGGAATTGAAGGTACTTATTGCTATTTAAATACGTAATTATTAATAATTATATACGTTTCGGTGTGTGGTCTTATAGTAATGGTCTTATAGCGAAGAGCCTCCGATCAACACCTTAAGAGGCTCTCCTTGGAAGGTTGGGTTAAGGGCCAGATACAGAAGGCAGTGATCCTTGACACGGCGTGTATTGTCCGGAGGTTCCTTTCTTTGTAGCCTCTACCACCGGTAGGCTTGGGTCCTGCCCCGTTACCGGCGGCATCATTCGTTTTAAGTTTTTTATGATATTTGTTTTTTTTTATACATACATATATTGTAAAAAAATAATAATAGTTAGTAAATGAATACCAAAATTAAATGTACATTTGAATATATCTTTGTTGGTAAGAATGGAGAACCTGCATCGGACAGTTTATTTGAATAGACTCTGAAATGGTTTAACGTTTTGAGAATGTACTTAACAGTGTTCTCCAGAAAAATACGAGACCTATAATTTAACATCGGAAGCGGTAAAAAGGAAATAGACATTTTCTAACGTGTTGTTTGGAGATTATAACGTTTATTCTAGGACTCACTACAACAACATTTTTTTACTTGTAGCTGTAATAAACGCCAAAGAATGCACTGTGTATAACAATGTGTAAGTATAATATAAAAAAACAGGACATATCACACACGCCATCTAGCTGTATACTAAGCTTACACGTACGTACGTCATTTATAGTCTTGTTTTGTAAATACATATAACATATCATTTTATATTCAAGGTACCTGCCGCTAGTATAAACAAAATGATGGTATGGGGAGCAAACGACTCAGTGTTTCATATTGAAGTCGAGAAACCAATTGTGATGGGGGAGCGAATGGTCGCCGTGGACCATTGTGATTTCGAAGTGACGGGGAAAAAGGCAATGGCCACCGCTGGATTTGATAATACACAGTTTAATGAGAAGTGGTTGAAGAAGGATTTCATTGACAAAGTAAGCATGCTAACTGGTTAATTTATTTATTTTCTCACCTCCGAGCCGAAAGTGACAACTTTCGTCCCCCTACGCGGGACGAAGTTGTCGCTTTTCGGCTCCGTCGATGAGAAAAATTGTATACACACCGCGGGCAGTAAATAAGGCAGCCTCAGATCACATGTTTGTCGACCTCGGCTCCGCCTCGGACGACAATTACATGTGATCTGAGACCTTCCTTATTTTACTGCCCTAGGTATACTATAATATATATACTATTATATATTTATAATTGATACACACATACATTTATTGTGTGAATTATTGTGCACGGAGCCACAGATAACATATATTCGAATACATAGGACAGGTACCTACAGCTAGTTTGCACCATTATCTGAATGGGAAATACTCACGATCTAGTGCAGGATTCATTTGTGTTATTCACTGACTAATTACGAGTACATAAGCCTGAGGTCTAATTAAATCATATCACGCTAAAATTATTAAGCGAATGTGTTAGTTCCTTCTTCACTTCACAAATCTATGAGGATACAACCACCATTTATATAGTATTTTCTTCTGTATATAGGTCTCTGCATACATAGAAGCCATCTGACTCAAAATATGCCTGTGGTAAAATCGTAAATGGAATATGGGCATATATTTAGTTGTGCTGTTGGAATCGAGTCTCTTTGCAGGTAACTGCCCTGGCGTCGAAGAACCCCTACGGCTACATATTCCGGGCTTCTGACTTCAGCAGGGCTCTGGCTTTCATCTGGCAGACACGCTCTTCTGCCGCTGAGGAAGGCGCTAAGTTGTTGCTCAATGCTGGAGTCATCAGCGATGGCTCTTTGGATACTATGAAAGGTACAGAAATTTGAAACAAAACGATTTTAGCGTAGACAAAGGAGGGAAGAAAAAGAAAGAAGGGAATAGGTTCTTAATTCGACTATTTAGGAAGAATGCTGTTTTTAGTACTACAGCAATTTTGATTTATTTTTGACTACCTACAAGTACACTCAGAAGAGTATTACTAAGATTTAAAAAACTGAAAATAATAGGGCTATTCGTGACTTGCTAAACTAAACAAGTACTGCATGTACTTGTTTAGTTTCATGTCCTTGTTTAGTTTCATGTCCTTTCCAATTTTTTTTTCTGTCTGTGTCTGAATCAGAAAACCAATATTATATAGTAAAGGTCTACTTGCGGAATTGGCTGGGCTTATTTACATTCCGTGTAAGGACCTGGGCGCCCACTACGATGTATCTGCTCAAAATAACTCCCCTTATGATCAATTCAGCGGTGGAGTCACGACCCAGTCATGAGGAAATACGACTCAAAGAGAGAAAGGGAGATTTATAGGAAACTAGCTGGAGCCTGCGACTTCGTCCGCGTGGAATAGTTATTACCATAAAAACGGTGCTAGTGAGTTAATCTTAAACGATAGACATATATTGTCGCAGAAATTTTGTTAGATCATTTCAAGAGGAATAATTTTTTATACATAGTTTTTTCATATCTTGAACGGTTTTCGCAGCGCACGCAACGAAAGCCCTGAAAGATGAAGAATTTTCCCCGTTTTTTTTTTCAAATTTTCCATTGTTTCTTCGCTTATATTAGTTGCAGCATAATGTTATATAGCCTAAAGCCTTCCTCGATAAATGGTCTATCCAACACAAAAATAATTTTTCAATTCGCACCAGTAGTTCCTGAGATTAGCGCGTTCAAACAAACAAACAAACTCTTCAGCTTTATAATATTATAGTATATGTAGATTAATAAATTTCACCAGGTTACGCCTACATACTACCCGTTGTGCTGCATCGAGACACTTGGAGTGTGAGTACAACCCACGAGGAGAGCTTCCACGTCCAACAAGAGATAAAGAGGATTAATAAAGCAGTGAAGGAACTGAAAGAAACCGTTAGTAAATAAATAAATAAATATTCCGGGACGCACACAGCGCCATCTAGCCCCGCACTAAGCAAACGCTTGTGTCGTGGGTACTAGATAACGGATATAATACTTATATACTTTTCTTTTGTAAATACATACTTATTATACATACAAACAACCAGACACAACACAAGTACATAATTATAAATTTTTAAAGTACATAAATACTTGTGTCATGAGGGAATCAAACCCGCGACCTCTAGATTAGAAGGCAGAGCCACAACCAACTAAGCTGACAGGCCAGTCAGTAGTATTTTAGTATACTTGCATATTACTATCATGTATCTCTTTTCCTAATTTTTGTGTACTAAATACAATCTAAGTTTAAACTTTTTTCAAATGCTTAAAGTAAACGCATAGCAATACCACATAATACAGTATAGATAATGGTACTTACAAAAGTACTTACTGATTTCTTCAACAATTTGGGATTTTAAAAGTAATTTTCTTACATTTCAGTTGCTTCCATACTGCAAGAGGTTTCTAGAAGAGAACGTGATAAACCAGGCTTTTATTCCACCTTCAGAGCCGACCGACTCCAATGTGTCGATACAATCTATGCAGTGAACACAGTGCATACAAAATGATAATAATCAAGAGATGGCAGTGGAGTGAGTTTATTCCAATTATATTTATGTACTTTGATTACTTACTAACTATTGACATTATTAAAGTTACGTAGGTACCGCATAATTTTGAATAAATGAGTATTTGCTTATTAAATAAATTCAGTTAATTTTGTCGTCATATAACAAACAAAAGAATAAACATAATTTGTAAGGGTAATTCGTAGAACCTCAAGAATTTAATATTTCATAGTCAAATTCAACGAAAAATGATTAGGCCAGAAACTAAATTCATTATCTTACGACGAGTTCCCAACAATGAGGAAGACTCAAACACTGGCATTGAGCAAAAGTTGTCTCTCGCAAAACTCGAGTTGAGCCGTAGGAAAAACAAATAAAAGCGCATTTACCGAGCGATTAATATTCGACGGACTTCGGTCTCGGTTCCCTGACCGCATCGTTTGTTTAACCTCTTCTGTCAATTTGATTTCCGACCTCGGGGGTATGTAATTTCCATTACGGAGCCCAGACGCTTTGTTTATACACGAGCGGCCCAATAAGACCGCCGGGACTCTGCGTTTCATCTAAGGAAATCTTAAATAAGTAGATACGTATTTGCGCCTGTTTTGCATCAAGTTTCACAGGAGCTTTTTAATGATGTTTTTTGCCCGGGATTTTTGAGCAAAATTGCCTCTTTGTAATATGAATAAACCTGAGATTCGATGAGGTGCCCTGTAATTAGCCTAAGAAAACAACATCAAAAGCAGGCGTCAGGTAAAAAGTAAGCCTCGGGAATATTCTTCTAAGCAAATATTAATTAAAAGTTTGCAATTAGGACTCTGGATTTTGTTGAAATTGTAAATTAAAATTTAAAGTTTGATGAGGCGTACAGCGTTTATAGACCGATAAACAAGCGGTTGTTGATATTTCTCAACCTATAGGCAGATTTAAGTGGATTTTATTAATAGTTACACGCACACAGGTAGTTTATAAATTATACTTACGACTAATCGGTACTACTTATAAATCTTTTCGACCAACAGAACGAAGCATCTCTAAATCGAATCATACTATGTCAGTTGTTTTTTACTACAAATTGGTTTGTTTTGCCAAGAATTTCTCCAGTACACTACTTTGTACGTCCCGCGCTATTTCTCGGCACGACGTCGAGAATTCGAATCAAACTCGTCTCATTAGCCGGTAAAGGAAAACTTGGATTAGTTGACCAACTTTACCGCACTGGAATGAACCTGTGCTTTGGAACACTGTACTGGACATAGTTAGGTCTTCAAGTGCGGTCTCCTCAATAAAAAATGGAGATATTTTTAGGAATTATTAATGAACATGAATTCCTTTTTTTAAATGTTAACATGGTATTAAATTTTGTATCTGCTCGCTCAACTTCATTAGTATTTCTTTCAGGCCCAGTATTGCACACGTAAATTTTGCCAAAAATCTTGTTCAGTATAAATCTAAGACTAATATAAAATTTTACTAAAACTAATCTGACGACTGATTTATACTTTCAATACAAACATGTAGGTATCCAAGTGATTTTATACCAATTAAGTTAACAGAGCAGATATGTCGAGTAATAGCATCACGTTAATCACTATAGGAATTTTAAACTCTTGGGTTATATCAGGCAAACATTTATTTTATAGTCAGTTACGACTATAACTGACTGAATTGGCCAGCCTGCTGTCATCTCAGTCACAGGATGTCAAATGCAATGACCACGTCGTAGACTGTCGTAGCCCTGTCGTAGCTTCGTAGCATTCGTAGACAGCTGCAGGTCTCGTAGCCAATCATAATGTCGTTTCTAGTTGGAACTGAAGTAACTGACTGGTTACAATTATCTGCAAACATCACTTTGCTTAATAGTATGTAAATAAACGTCTTCCCGTGATGGTACTCAGTTAAACCGGGGTAAAAAGTAACTTTCACCTTGCCCAAAGAATATTCAAGTCTGTTCTGTGGGTGGAGCGTAAAGAAGTGACAAACACACACACACACTTTGATTCATAATCACTTACGTTTTTTTATTTTTTTTTATTTATTAAAACTTTTTTGTTTTTGCATATCCGCGCTAATTAGAAGCTTGTAATTATTATTTATCGCTAGGTGTTGCGGTTCACGTGTCATTAGTTCAACATCAGAATTAATTGCTGTCTGAAATCATTTACTACACATAAAGACCTCTATCATCACGAAACAATTAGCAAAATGACGTAAAATATCCGAAAATACTCCGAAATTCTGTCGCGTTAAAGCAAAATATTCATGACACACGCTAGCGTATTTCAGTGTGATTCCATTTTAACAAGCGAAAATTACCACTGGTAACTAAAACCTATCCAGATTATAACTTTAGCAAAATGTGTTCGGAATAGCGGATAAAATGGCTGAAATAACGTCAGTTTAACCCATGAAAAGGATATTAACTGCAGCATTTATCTAACGGAGGCGGCCACCGCACCTCGTCCAAATATACGATTTCCGCAGGCAATGACTTGAACACAAATCTAGAGTTCACTCTACCTTTATTTCTAGCGTGTGAAGTAATCAGTCTGGATTGTGGACCATTAGGTAATACAGGTTTAATTATCCAGACAGAATTATTAATTTATACAATAATTCTATTGATGAGTTTATATTTTTCTAATTTGCACTGTTATGTTTATAATAATTGTGGAATTTTGTTTAAAATACTTTATCAGCTACATATATTGCACTTGATCTGACTGACAAAATTTGCAAACTACCTAACATCGCAATAAACTTCATGCTTTACTCAGTTCTATTATTATTTATATTGTCTGCCTAGGCATAGCAATAACGCATTTCCTGATTCACCATCGTAAAGATTTTGCTAAGTATAGCTCGAAAGTAGCTAGCTTATAAACATGCAAAATTCAAGTAGACCAAAGCATTTCCGTCGTAATTCCTGAGTGATTAAAATATTAGCGGATCGAAAACTCTCGCAAACAAACCGCGAAGTTACAACCGTAATCCAATAATAAGTTCGCGTTGGACTGGCCCAGTAGCTGAATTATACACGGACAGTGTATTAGAGGCGAGTGCCTCTAAAATCGAGAGTAGAGAAAACAAATTGTCCAAGTTTTTCGTGCTTCAGCCGAACAGCGAAAAGGCTCAATGTCACATTAACGCGTGGGCCAGGAGGATCTTTACACCCCGAGACATTCTTTATCTGCTCCAGCTTGGTTCTTGGATTTATTGACTTTTTTCCCAAGCTTAATTTCAAGAGATTCGGTCGAATGGGCCACGCCAGCACCGTAACATTAACGCGACCCTGGGGAAATATCTCTCGTGTTTTGTAGTATTTTTTAAATGTCTCTAACGCCGCTTATCCTTCGTATTCGTGGCGGGTCTTATCAGTCTCTCTTGATTAAACTATTAATTAGCTTACGCTTCGCGGCTCGTCTGTTAGGTGCTTAACGTTTAACTACTTTGGAGAAATATTCTAGGTTAATAAGATGCAAACCGAACACTTTAATTTTGAAACTTTGGCATTAAAAATGCTATTACTGGAACGTATTTTGCTAAATTATAAAATTTTCTAGTGGCTATGTCTTATATGTGTCTGTTTCATTTACTTGTTAATATTCGGACAGACTACCCGCGACAGACTAACTACTACTACTACTACATTTTAAAAAGTAAGTATCTATTACACCTGACATAAATCGCTGTAAATGGGGCTACAAAATGTAAAAAACAACAAAACCGTATAATAAAATGCAGATAATCACACTATAAAGGGAGAATAATTCACGAAGGGTTTAATGGCGTAATAACATTGTAATCCCATAGCCTGAAGCGGGTTCCTCAGTGGGAGATGCGGCTCGAAAAATTTGTTTAAAAATTCAATGGCATAAGGAACTCGTTTTGCGAACGGAACGGGCTGCGAACACTCCCATTTGCCTTTAATAACATGGGAGATATTGCTCGATTAGTCCATATATAGGCTCTATGCCTTCTTGAATATTACAAATGCATCAAATATGAAATAGTAGAATAGTTTTACTGTATTGCGCAACAAAAAATCACATACTTTATTACGGTTATTACTTACTAAATCAAGGCAGTGGTCCTCAGACCGGATTGAAAAAATGACACCAGATTTGGTCACACTCTTATCAACGAACTTACTATATTCATATTGTTATCTAGTAAGCGTAAGCTTTGTATGGGGCTCTATTCTAAGAAAATATTTATTTGTTTATATTTTCGTAGCCAGTTTTTGAAGTATCGTTATAATTAAATTTATACACTTGCCAAAAACTTAACAAAATGACAAAACTCTATAACGTTTCCAAGACGATTTTTCCTCGAACAGTTAGCAAATTAAAAATTCCAAAAGCGAGGACCTCTAAGTGCTGCAAGTATCGGAGCTCACGTTAATTATTAAAGTCCATCAGCATGACACAGGCTTCTCATTCTCATCTTTTGCGGAAACGAAATAAGGATATTAACTTTTTCCTATAAGGAAGTATCTGTCGATACTGAGTGAATGGAATTTAATGGTGTCAATTTATAAGCGAATATTCTTTTTATAAAGCTTTCTACTTGCATTTATGTAATAGGTGATTATAAATAAATGTCCCAGAACATTTCCTACAGCGCCATCTAGCCCCATACTAACTAAAGCAATATATGAGATATGTACATGGAAATAGTGTGGTAATATAATTTTAAGCTATTTTTTGCACCAAGTAAGTAAAAAACCCATCTTTATTGCATTTAAATTTGTAAAATGGTTCAACCTTTTTCAAGATAATCCTTTCATATCGTAAATATCGTCCACGCCCAAATACTATTAGATAAAAATGTGAAACGTTACAAAAGGCAATCTAACTAAAAGACGGCGCGCGCCTGAAAAATCGTATCAGAAGAAAAATGTGGGGGGGTTAGTTGGATTGAAAGCATTCAATTTAAATATCCAGGACCTTTGTCCGGCCAGTTCCCGAAGGCAACCGACCGTGAAATTTCATTTAATCGCCAGAGGGAAGTGCGTCTCTGCTAATGCAGATTGCGAGTCTCACTCCCTTCTGTACCGCTCTCACAGTACGTTGGACTTGAGGCTAACTGGACATAAGATTAGGGACAGCTTAGCTTCTCTAACATCGCAAGATTTGCTTTAAGAGTTTACTGACAGAATGCTTTCTAGCAGCATATTGACAGGACACTACTTACTGAGTTAATTAAATAAAATGTGTTTTAAAATCGACATTGAACATGATACCAACAGAAAACAGTAACTTTTTGTGACACACTAAAATTTTGGTACGTACAGCCTTTGTGTGCGTCAGACAGTTACAGTTCGAGATAGAATTTCCGCTCTGTCCCAGCAGGCCCAGCCTCGGTTAATTTATGGCTCAACAAATTTTTATTCTTTCTTGAATTGCTCAATTGTCCATTTTTTTCCTCGAGTTAATCAAGACGACTCCTTAAACTCGTCGCTCAGCAAACAAAGCTTCTAAAGGGTAAGAAGATAAAGATTAATTAAAATTCTCCGGCACAAAGTGGCTATGCCTATTTTTTGGAGAAAGTCTCAGTTCTGCTCCGTTACATGATCGAACTGATGACCTGGATTAAACCCAGAAAGGCAAAACTCAGCGACCCGTGTGATTGTAAACTTAAAGTGTCCATACATTTAAGTGATTAAAGAAATTACTCTTTTCTGATTTGGGATTCCGCGGCGACGGTGGCATTAATCGATTGGCCGATATGGCGCTGAGAGAATTTAACATAATCTTATTACAGAGCCACGTAGCTGCCACTGACGGCTGTCGCTAAGCTCCGATTGGCTTTAATGACCATTTCATTGTCCGCGTCTCGACCTATATTGACACTGAGCACAGGGAACACGATAACGATTTTATTTACTATTAAATTGCTTTGCCTTTAACGAAAATAAGGAAAACATATCTGCGAAAGAACTAAATTTCTCCAAAAGATTTCCCAGAATAGAAATACATATGTATAAAGCTAACCCCGCATAAACTAGTTTATACTTGAGTAAATGTACAATCAGGGATCGTCCTTCGCGTGCCCATATCGATAACGAAAAACCTCATGTGTGAATAGCAAGCACCACTTGACAATAAAAAACACGAGTTTGTGTTTTGTGTCCCGACGCGGCCGCGCGACCTTTTCTTGTTGACATCTTTATCGAACGATTTTCAAGATGTGGAGGCGTGGAAAAGTTAAATAAATCCAGGACGAACATTAGATAAGAAAATGGCTTTTGTAATGTGTTCGGGACGCCCGTAAATGCAACCGATGTGCCATAGATATCTGTCTGGGACGCGAAGAATTCAAACTTTGTTTCCGTTATGTGTTAAATGGTCGGGTCGTTATTTACTGCGCCGTGGCTTGAAATGACTGACTACCGCTGGAATGTTGCGTAATAAGCTCTAGTTATGGAAGGCGTCTGAATTTCACGCCAACTTTACACATTGTCATAGAATATCTCACTTCCATCTTGTATTTCTTGTTTTCTACTAGAGTTGTCTCATATATATTAAAGAATTTGCGCTATAGCTCAAGAAACAGATATTGTATTTCAAGTTTTCCAGCATATATCAGTCAAAATAAAACCCGCTTGCTTAACGATTTTAATACACTCTTAGCACATAATTACCCGATATTTTTTGCGCTAAATGTGTTTAACAATTTTTAAGTGAGCGGACGAAAGTCGTTATTATCCGAAAACGTCTTTACATTAATTTCTAAATGCAGACATATTTTGTATACTTTTCTTTACTTTTTCATAATAAAAGTATGTTCTAAAGCATCTAATAACACAATATCACGGCGTTTGCATCCGTTTGTTAGTAATGAACAAAGCATGCGATATTTGCACGCACAATGAAAACATCGGATTGCCGACTTTGTCTCTTGTGACGCGTGACGTAATGTTAGAATAGAAGCTGCTGACAGATTTAATTACGAATACTATTGAGATATAACTAATACGTGTTTACAAACATTTTGAAATAACTTTTGTAAGTTGCTACTACATCGATACCGATGTGACGGAACAAAACTATTAATTTTAATCAATTTTAAGCGTAAGTATAATCGATTTTTGAGCTCATTGTCTCAAAAACTTAGCCTTTTAAGAATTATATCGAATTTTAGAAATGCCAGTGCAGAGTGAGGACCGTAAAATATTAAACCCACATATAGCACTCGAAACCTATGATTTATCTGTTAGTGACAGTATCGTTAGGTGTGAATAGTAAAAGTAAAACAGTAACCATTGAAAAAGCGATCGTTGGCTTACCACCGTTGTCTCCCGTACTAGCGTGTATATTTGTATCGCGGATACAAATGTGCGTGATTTATCCTCGATGCATGTCCATCGGTGTTGGTTTATAGCTCTCAGTTGTATCTACGTGGTATATACTGACTGCATGTATCATGCCCTCAAAGAATATTGTTTAATAACATTTTTTAATGTTCTTATTCTCATTGAATGAGAGTGGTCAACTCTGGTGTCGAGATGTTATCATACCAAGCTGCCCTAAGGGCCTCTGACATGGCTTAACGACTGCCGTAATAGACAAACAGCCGGAACCTACAATTTAACGTGCCATCCGACCCACGGAAGCGCCCAAAATGGAATGCCACTTTTCGGTCACCCATCCAAGGACTGACCGAGTCGACCTTTGCTTAACATTGGTAATCGCAAGCGATTGCTTCCACTAGCAGCCACGGGCGCTTCTTTTTCTTTTTAATGTTAGAAACGCTTCCGTGCATTGTTTGTCATAGTGCAGCAGTCGTTAAGCCATTTCAGAGGCTCTTAAGGCGGCTGGTTTATCAAGCCGTCTTAAGAGCCTTTTAAATGATTTCCTAACCTAACATCCTAAGAAAATTAATAAATATGGTAACGATCTATCATCATATGGAAATAAAAAACCGGATATGGTGGTAATGAAAATAAATAAAAAGTGAAGACATTGTGACTTGTGCCCTTTAATACTTGAAGTAGGTATTCTTAGTCCGTTGCCCGTTTCTACAGAAAACGTCTAGGAAAAGTATCCTAAAATAAAAACAGTTCAAAAGTTTCCCGGCAGATCAATACACCTCTTAGTTAGACTTCGACCGCCTATTAATAAGATGTTCTAGGTAGTTTTGGATAAAATAACTTTTTCTAGCTCTTGAAATAACGAGAAAGTTTCCGAGGCACTGGCTTCTATAGAAAGACTTTGAGTAAGTTTTGTATGATTGTATAAGTTGGTATCATCACCATCATTGGCCTTATTACATCTTCTAGAGATGATTTATGTAGTGTCTGTACAATTTTTAACTGACTTTAAAAGAAGGAGGCTATCAAGTATTCTGAAAGCTCTTTTTTTTTACAATTGCGCTCTTGGCTAAATAAGCCAAGGTAAGTAAGTAGGTACATAAATGTATGTATAACGTATATATTGTGAATGTTTTTTTTAATACACTAAAAGAACCTTACGTAACATGCAAATAAAAATTACGCTTTCATAATTAAATCTCTGTCTGGGGCTTTGTTTCAAAATCTTTTGATATCTCCAAATAATTTTACAGTCTTCGTATTGCCCACTTACCTAAATAGGCGCCTTTTCTCGCAATAAGATTTGAAGGAAGCAGAAATACGATTCAACGACATTCCTCCGAGAATTTGTACCCAAAAAGTTTAATACAGATTATCACGCTACAAAAGCTTTTGGGTTGTTTTTTTATAAGTAGGTAACGTTATTCTTTCGGGAACTCGAGAATCAGTTCAGCTTACAAAGGTACAAGTATCTACACCATTTTTTATTACTGTTCTTATTTAACGCAAAAGTTAAGCATAAATAAATATTAAACATAACGGAGGATAACATCCGACCAACATTAAATTTAAATCTCTGTTAATTAAGTTATTTTTAAGGTAAGAAATAAATTCTAAATTTTAACATATTAAAATTTAATGTAGAAAAATGTGCGTAGCTTTATAAGCCAATATCTAGTTGGCGTTTTAAAGCTATATACACGTATTTAACTGGCGTATATTACAGTTTGGTATTATCCTCCCAGCAGGGCAAGCACGGCATGGGGACAAATAGTCTTTCCATCATTTTATCCACCAGTCACCTGTCAGTCACCATACAAATAGTGAATTAACAAACAGGTGACATGTGGATAAAATGGTGGAAAGACTATTTGTCCCTATGCCGTGCTTGCCCTGCTGGCCGTCAAAGAATGAAATGACTAGACGACATCAAGAAATGGACGAAGCTAAACTACCCGCATCTAAAAGAAGCAGCATGTGATCGCAAGAAGTTTTGCCAACTGACCTTCGAACTTCCATGTGAAGATGGTACCCGATGATGATGATGATGAAATCATAGTTTACAGGATGTGACAACACTTACTTTTAATTACCTACATTTTCTTTGTACTGTTATACTCGTAACTCACGTTATTCAACAATACCCTACACCATGTCTCCTTTATGAAAATTCTGTCTTCCCTAACTGTGCATTTCAAAGCGCCTTGCACAAGATGCATATGAAATTCTACGAAACACTCTCACATGCAAGGTTCATTTTGAGGAATTTCATACTTTACGGGATCGTCACATCGTCTTGATGTAGATGTTTTACTTTACGGACATAAAATATAGAAACAATTGTTGTTTAAGTAATTTTGTACTGCTTTTTTTTACAATGACTGGGTTTGCACTTGACCGTAATTCGCCTGATGGTAAGCAATCATTACGGTCTAGGATGGAACGTGCTTACACAGTAAGAACCGATTAACTCTCGCTTTGAAGATCGCAAGGTTATACATATTCCGCGGGGAACAGGGAGTCAGGCAGGGAGTTCCGCAATTTAGCAGTTCCCACTATAAAAGTGGAAGCAAAACGCTTAGTTTCTTCTGTTCTTTGTTTCCATATAAAATATTGTATGAAAACGCTTAGTTTTTTATTTATTTTACTTGTATATGTTTAAAATCAGCCTGTACAAATGAAAAACCTACTGATTGAGTTGGTTATGTATACCAATTTCACACTTTATAACAAACTTCTGTATAATTGTATAAGGCAGATGAAAGACTTGAGTTTTAGAGTTTTGTAATTATCAAGTCAAGTTAAGTGGTCGCCTTCATAATATTTTTCAAAGCAATTTAATTAAAGATAGATTATTTTCAAAGTCTCAAAGCAATCCTAATGTTACATACCTCTATACAACTAGCTTCCCCCTGTCTAGAAACTCCCCTCAGCACGAGTTGTACTACAGCCCGCTTGTAAGTCTCATTCCAGCGTTAGTCTGTCCACGTGGGGTGTGTTTAGTGCATTTAATCCGGCAAGCAGCCACAACGTAGATAAGTGAGCTTGCAGCGCCGTGCTATATTGTTTTCGGGTGTTTTATTATTTCTGCACTATATTTTGGTCTAACATATCACATTATACGACGTACCTATTTATCGGAAGAATGTACCGTTTTAGGTATATGAATTGGTAGCATGTGGTTTAGAATTCATTTCATTATTATTCATTTAGAGTAGTTTATGTTTCTATTTACAAAAAGTATTAACATTTTTATATATAGCTACTATGATCTTGTGTGTGTTTATTGCATTTAAATGTGTAGTGCTCTCTCTTTGAGTCGAATTTCCTCATGAGTGAGGGTCGTGACTCCCCCGCAGAATTAATTCGTTAGGGGAGTTTTCTTGGGCAGATACATCGTGGTGGGCGCCCAGGTCCTTCCACGGAAGACGCATGTCCTCGGATATTGTGGTCCTCAAACATGTCGGTTTCCTCACGATGTTTTCCTTCACCGCTAAGCGAGTGCAAATCTACACATAACTTGAAAAATACAAGTCATTGGTGTAGGGCGGAATCGAACCAGGGTACGTCTGGATGAAAACCAGACACTGGAACCGCTGAGCCACACTCGCTTACTCGTGTAGTGCTATTGCCGACCATATAATATGTATAAACAAAAGAGGCATATTTCGCGCGCGCGTAAACTGCCATCTCACGTCACAGGGTCCTCGATTCCTAGTGTGAGATGGCAGAGGATCCCAATGCACCAACATTATTACAGGTATGGCATGATTGTATATATAAATAAGTTTATAAGGGTGTAAGTTAAGTTTTTTGAAAATAAAGTAATTTGTAATTTATAAGTATATAGTATATGTACATGCATACTACGCTATTAGCGACCATACCAGTATAAATATGTATATGTATACTAGTCTATAGGTACTTATCATGATAGACGCCATGTTGGAAACAACAGAGCATCAAAGCGTGCATGTGATCGGAGCTGAGTTGAGATTTATGTGCAATCTTCGTCACTGTCGGCGAGCGTTGATGAGACACAAACTTGTGTTCACTGCACAGCATGGCTGACGTCATCTATAACGCAGGGTTCTTTGTGTAATGAAGAGTCGTCTATCTTAATCATCATCATCATTCCAGTATAGACATTAGACATGCTCAACTTTGGGAAAACGGATGTCGCAGTGAAAAAAAAGATGGCGTAAAAGCATAGAACATATAATTAGTCTATCTATACATATGTACATTCATATAATAAAGCTAATGAAATTCAAAAGGCGAAAAAAAATGTTAGGGTATACTTTAGATTGTTAACAGAACACGTTACAGCAGATTTCAGAATTAATGTCTGTTTATTTAAACAGGCATCGACAAAAACCACTGAACAGATCATAATGTTTTGTGGTAATTTGGTAGCATGAGGTCTCGGGAATGACCTAGGTTACTTTTTAGCTTGAAATAATGGGAGCAAAGCCGCGGGCGTCCACTAGCATGATATGAGTGAGTGATATTTAAATGCAATAAATACTCTATATATAGACACGACAAACTACATATCGAGTAAAAACTACAAAATAAGTTAACTATATTGTAACGTACCTTTAATTATTTACATTCTAATCGTAATATTTAGTACCTACCCTATACAAGACGTAATATTATATAAGCCTCACAATTGGGAGAAAACACTGGCCTTGTAACACAGTCTCACGACTAGCACAAGGCCAGAAGTTTCACCAAATTTATTGTTACCTGTTTTATTATGTCAATAAATATTTTTGTATTTGTAAATGATAGTACATTAGATAATAAATATTAACGAGTCCCAGAAGCGACCAAGACTCTTTATCCTGACACATTGCGAGCAATGCCGCGGGCACTTACTAGTATATAATAACTAACGTTAGTGTTCAATTTCACCTATTTCCCATAACATAGTCGTTTGTCGGCGATCACCTATTATTCAGCGATGATAGGCTATTCAAAACACAAATACAAGCAATAGCAGTATGCAGCGCTCGCAACATTAAACATTCATTGCACCGCCGTAAGCGTTGTTATATTATTAGGTACCTTCTCAAAACGTAGCGGGTATACATACATTTCTAAATAAATTACGGTTCAAATAGGATTTTAAACTTAAATATTTAAAAATAGCACGCTTTAGTCAAGCGTGCTATTTTTAAATTACCAGTTACCTTATATCTCTGGATTTAGTAGTTGGTAGTGGTGGTTTTCTTTGAGATACGCATGTGTATGAGAAAAATCTTCTTAATATCTTTTATTTTATGTAGATTATTGACATATAATATACATACATAAGTAGGAAAATGATAAATAAGTACCAAAATACATATAATTCTTCAATATATGTCTTACATAAATCTGTGCCTATATATAGATTATACATTTTGCCAACTACATAACTTGTATTCCAAAACCTATTTGTTTGATTCGGCCAGTTTAACTGGACACTTGAGCCCGAAGTATCCCATAAAGCTTTCCTCAAATCTTTATGACGTCCATTACACTGTGCGGGCCAGGCTAGACTGGCTTAGGTTAGCCTAGCTTGGTAGCAATTCGTCTCCACTGTCTGTTTAGGATATAGATAATATAATGGATAGACGTCTAAATACGTCTTTAAACATACCACCCCGTTTGTATGACTATAATTTTAAGGTGGACAAATAAAATAAATATGCAATAATCTAGTTTTATAGGCATCCAATGTTTCTTCCAATCTTCGTATCGGACATAGAATAGGGAACATATTATATCCGGAGATATCTGTAACTAGTCTGTAATATGAAATCTCTGCCTGTTCTCTAACTGTCTATATCTGTGACATTAATACTACATAAAATAGGTGTATGTCCTATGGGACATATAGGGTATGCCCTAACAGAACTCTTGGCTCTAACATCATCGGTGGATGCTTGCAAAACTACCTTGCACACACAACACACTTCCTCTTTGTTTTTTATTTACAGGAAATAGGCTCACGCGTGACTCCAACTTGCCTGATGTTAAGGAACGTGATAATCTACGATCTAGCGCGCTTTCCTACAAGAAACCGGTTTACTCTCGACTTGACGACCGACAAATTATAGTTCAAGGGGAATAGAGATTCGGACAAGTCTGTAAAATTACAAGTTTTTTTTTTAAATTAGACGGCTTCGCGCCGATAACTTGCATTGGTAGGATCATGTATGAATGAATCACGACATAAGGAGATGTCTCTTAGACATAATGTCGTTGAATTAGGACAAGCTTATCGAGTACTCCACACCAGTCCCCGCATGGCGACTGAAACTGATTTATGACGTCACTGATGGTTTATTCAACCTCGTCGGACATGGACATAGTTTATTAATTGCTACATGTTCGTACGTGGATGTACGCGTTGATGTTTTGTGTTGTATGATTATACTTACTATATAATATGTACATACATATGTTTGACTAATACAACGAGTAAGCAAATATCGGTTGTATTAATTAAACTTTATCATGCCTAACAAATTAAGAAACTTTAGTACAATGTACATACTCGTATGTATCATGTGTAGGGGTTTGTCTATGCTAAGTAGAGGATGCTGGGTTTATTATAATTGAAGAAGGAAGAGGGTTTTTTTTGTATTAATATAAATTGTTTATTTTTTCCATAAATCCTCATTAACCTCAATATCATTACACCGTAACATTGTTTCTTTAATTTGTTATACACATATACATAATGAATACTGGCTCTCTTTTATGATTTATGGGTATCCTTACCATCATAGTAAGTTTTTGGGTTTTTCTATATTTAGTTTACTACAGCATTTTTTTCAATAAACGGGCTGGTGTTCTGAAAAACGCAGGCTGAAACCGATCGTTTGTCATATTCTCATTAAATTAAAATCAAGTTGCATTTAAATAAAAAGTTCAAGCTTACAAAGAGACCAATTAAATTTATAAAAATTAATTGAATCGTTTGTATTAATAAAAACTATAAGTAGCCGTTGTATTTTGTAATTTTAAGTGTGGAATAACAATATAAATAATATAGGATTTTTAACAAGTAATAATATCACAAAAAACAAAGCTTATTTGTTTATTAACATTACTTAACTGTTAATGTTCACAGTTAAGTCAAAAGACATGTATTTATAAAGCATAACTCATTTATACTAGAATACTATAGAGAAAATAGAAACAAATAAAACTAACACTGAAAAAGTTTGTTAGAATCAGTTATATTGCCTATAAATACAAATTGTTTCCCAACAAAGCCTATTGGAATATTGTCACTTAGTCTTGTTATGTTTGAGTAATTTTCTTCGCAATCTTTTCACGTCAAGCGTATACCTAATTCCTAAAGAGATTTTATCTACGGGGATATTTGAAGGCCTTCAAGAGGCTTTGCCAATGAATTATTTTTCTTTTCATGTTGCTCTAACTTGTAGATAAGCTCAAAAAGCTATTTTCAGGAATGAAAAGGCTTTTGATGATGTCTGTCAACGTTTGGATATTATTTTGTAGACAAATTTGCTTTTCAAATATATTTGCGTAGATTACCAGGAAAAGTAGGTTCAGTGTATTCTAGAGGAGATCTTCTATTGAATCTGCAACTTATTTTAGGTTATATAGGAGAAAGTGATTTCAGACATTTTTCATTTTTGAAACCGTAAAGATAAACAACAAATTTTACACTGCTTAAAATATGGTATTACATCTAAATAGATGTAATACCATATTTTAAGTACGTAAGTAAGTAAGTGCGACTAAATTGTCGCAGAAAGGAATGACAATAAATTAACGTGAATGGTGTTTGGATTATTTAAAGTCATTTACGTAAAATGTAAATATATCATTATCAAAACTAGAAACCAGTCGCCCGCAGCGCTATTCGTCTGCTTATTGTGTTTATATTTTTTACGAAAATTATGAATAGTACTTACTTACTCACACTACTTCGTTTTTTTATATGATTGTAATACACAACTGCACAAGTATCAAAACACTACCGTCCGATGAAGATGTGAAAGTCATTCGATTAAATGTGTGTGAAATGAGCCGAAAAGGAAATTGCAACAAGGGTTGCGGAAAGGTGTTATTTGTTTTTGATTCGACTTTCATAAAACTTAAGTGCGGATGTAGGACCGCTGAGAACTCGTTTGTCCTTCTTTGCTTAACGGTCTCACTTACATACGATATGGGGATTGAATATAAAGAAATAGCTTAATTTTTGCTAATGCCGATAATTATCATGATTTGAAATCTTGTTGCAGAGAATAATAATATCGCCACATTTTTTAATTATACATTTCAAATCCGAAATAATTTATCTTTTTCAAATTAGTCTTCAAATATAATGCTATACTATGGCAATTAGCAAAACCCTAGTATTTTTTAAAAAAAGATTTTGCAGATAAATAATTAATTTATTTATTAATTTGCGAACTTCGATATAAATAATCCTTTTTTTTTACCAAATAGCAAGCTCACGTTTGACCTCAGCTTGTATGATGTTAAGCAACACTGTAGTTATATAAACCGTTTATTTATTACTATATGAAATTTGAACTGCATTGTTCATTGCCTATAAATGTAAGTATATTTAAAACCCAATCAACGTGTAAAACCAAACGATCGCCGCGTTGAATGCAAAATCTATCCATACAATATTATCTCGTACCGTTCGAAAACGTTATCAAAGTTAAATCTAGCGCGGCCGAGTAATCCCTATTATCCGACACTTTATAGTGCAATGGAGGGCCAGTGTGTAGTCATCGAGCTTTACGACCTATGAAAACGGAAGCCCGAACCAACGTAATTACTGAATTACTAAGGTTAGGTGTCTATGGGTGTGTGGAGTTTACGCTCGCTTACTCATCTTGCCTTGCCACTGTTGTTTATTCTATGTCTCTACTATGTACCCAGAGGAGGTGCCAAATGTGCGGTGCTTTGATTAAAGAGATTCGTTTGTGGATTCTGTGGGCACATAGTGTTAGTTCCGAGATACAATCCAGCAAAGGGGTATTGTCACCCCTGTTGTTGTCAGTTGCTAGTATACAGTAGCCAGAGGGCAGTGGATTGTTAACGAGAAAAGTAAACAAATACCTAATAATGTAGTTTATTTTCATATTAAAAGAAACATTACAAACAAATGAACTTAAAACTTTAAAAAAGCAGAGAGTGGCTTGCTTTGGTGTCATAGTTTTCAAAGTGAAAATTATAAAGTGGAAACTTTCACAAGCTTTCACATACCGGCTAGTAAAATATTTCTCACCTCGCGCTAAGTGTTCTCACCGAGACGTATCGATAAGTGACGTTGTAAGTATAATCCCGTGTATCCGCGGGTTTAGCGTTACTTTATTGTTGTTTGGAGATCACCACGTGAAGGATGAAGGTGCGACGCTAACTTTGCCGGAGATAAAACTTGTTTGTTAGTTTATGCTCAGCATTAAACGGAGTTGGGAGCGCGCGCGCCGCTACGGCTAGCTTATCAGATCATGAAATACTGGGGTGGTGTGGGAACCAGTTGTAAAGCTTCATTAAGTATATAAATACGAAAATAAGAATAACAAATAATTCAAACAGCGCTATTTAGCCCCATATTAAGCAAACGATCACAAAACACATCTACACTATCATCATCATCGTCTTTTTCACAAAGTATGTTTCTTGTACAAAGTATGTTTGATAAAAAAATACAAATTACACGAACAAATTTCCAGAGTTATTTTGTTATATAAAATCGCAATCTCGCTCAGCTCCTAATACGTAACTAGTTGTATAACTCTATCTGTCATAAATATCCATTTTAATATATAGTCTATTATAATAATTGATTTTGCGTATCTTCTCAGACGTAGAATTATCTCTAACTTTAGTTAAATTGAAGATTAGTTCTGGGTCTTACGGATTGAATTAATGAAGCCAACTCAGCAAGTTTATGTACTGTAAAGTAACTGTCCTTCTGTGCAAAAGGACGGCGATCAAGCACAGACGCTAAAATTTTACTTTCCTCTTTCTTCTTTTCAAGATTTACGATTGCCAAAAAAAGCTTTAATCGGGATTGAGGTACGAAGCAGAAGAAGTTGAAATAAATTAGATTGGGCAAAGCAAACAAGCAAGTTTATTTCATTTGTGTTGCGAGAAATTCCATTTGCTTATCTAGTTGCCTTAGAAACGTGCTTCGCGAAATTTATTTATTCGTGTTTGTGACTTTTCTCTCCGTACAGTTGATACAAAACATGGGTGATTCACTTTGTTGATTAATTATTATATAAAACTAATTACCAAATCTAATTTTCATAAAGTTATTTAACAAACACCAGTGTCAACGGCAGCGCGAAAATTGGTTGCGTTTATGGTTTGAAGTACCAATTACTGCAATCAATTTCATCAATTAACCGTCGTAGTTTATAAACTATTTCTGTTGTAATAACTCGCCGGCCGACTGTCGGTTGCAGTGTGAATAGAAATTCGGAGGTTTGGGTAAAATTAGCGTGAGTTTATGCGGGCATGTCCATTGCACCGTTCGAACAGGTCCGGACAGGCGGCCGACCGCAGTTTGCACTGGCTGCATCGACTGCAACTGCCTGCCGGCACACCAGCACAGGAAATTAATATAAATTCGTATCGCATAAAGTGAGCTCGGCGCACTGTGCCGTCACGCCGACAGTGATGAGGCCTATTGTGCGAAAGTGATTCAATCGGACCACACTTCCAGTTTATTCACGTTAGTTTGAATCTGAATGCGGTGTCAACTGATTGCTTAATATACGCGTTGTGTGTGTTTAATCAGTCAGACGTGCACAACGTTCTACTTGCGAACAAACTATTTAGCCTCTATTGAAAGTAAACAGATACGAGTACAAGTTTCGAACTGTGTTTCCGCTCGTGATTTGCGCAGTTAGAAAGCTAGTTACAATTAAAAGACACAAATTAATTCTGATGCTTTTTAAATGTTGTCTGTACAAATATGTTTAGTATGTGGTGGAATAATACATATCTTATTTCGCATACTTTACATCGAAGCCCCACCTACTAGGAGGCAATTCGATCTCACAAAAGAGGAGGAATTGCTTTCACCTTCGAAATGAAACAGTCGCTTTGTCGATTTTGCGGGGTTCCTTGTAACGACACCTTTATTGAAAACTTACTGTGTGTGTTTCGTGATCCTTTTTACGAGAGATGCGTACGTTCGTACGTGTTCAGGTCGCGGCATTTATTAGGTAGCTGTTTCGTGAAGTGTTATACGATACCGAACTTGGGTAAATTTTGACTCCGCGCGCTCTCTAGAGAAATACCTTCTTCAAACTCTTATTAGATAAGCTGTTGTACATGTGGTGAAGATTGTGAAAATCCAAACAATTAATAACTAAGCGAGATACTTTTACGAACAAAACAGTTTCCCGAAAATTCGCAAAAGCCTGAAACTTCTTGTGCTAAATAGAAGGTTGTGGATCTAAACATTATCTTGGAGCGTTCATTGGCTTGTTTAACTTTGTCTTTTAATGTCTTGAGGTGTCGTATTTTAAAGTCGTTGTAATTGACTTCCCTCGAGGCGAAGTTAGGCACGGTTAGCTGAGTAACTCTGCCCGCTTTATAGCGCGCAGATAAACTTAGCTCGATTCACTTTTTGATTTAAAAACCCGGACGAGATTAATTCGCGGACATAAAAAGTATAATGTAGGTGTAACGGAGGAGATTACGTCTTATTACACACAAGGGATGGCGGGTCCATTAACGTCGATGCCTATCGTCCAAACAAAAAGGGTACGGAGATTTTTAAATTAGATCTACCCATCTGGAAATTTAAACCCTTAATCGCGGGCATTAGCGTGAGCAACGGCGTCCATAGGTCGAGACCATCGAGGCCCTTATTGTTACGCTACGGTTGTGTAAAAAAGATTAGCACATTTGCCGTTAACGATCCCGAAAACAGGGCCGCATCAGACAGCATCGGCCCCGGCTAAATAAAACGGAATAGCAATAAAAGTAAATCGACGCCGGGCCCGGGCCGGCCCGCTCTACGTGCCGGATTAAATCAAACGTTATTCGTCTTAGCAAATTACGGTTCATGTTTTTGAACATTCCCAGGACTTGATGCGCGGAAATGTAAGCCGGTGGAAAGTAGATTTAAATGCAATTTGGGGAATTCCGACGAATAAAATTCAGCTACTTTGCCCAGGAAATTCGATTCGCTCGAAATTGGAAGAGTTCGGATAAGTGAATGTTTTTCTAAGCTAAATATTGCGAGCACGCCTGAAGCTAGGAATTTCATTTACTGTACTAGATAATTACTAAATGCCTATCTTTTATGATATACGAATGGGAACAAAATTAAATGAATATGAGTAAGCTATTACGTTTGTGTTCGTAATGACTCGGATATGTTCATTCTGGTAAATGTCGTGAACCGAACTCAATTATAACGTTCGAGTTCAAAAGTTCAGTGTGAAAGCAAAAATGTCGACCCGACTTTGGGAGCGAACCACTGGCCGTACTCTAACTTTGTTAGCATGAACCGTTAAGCTTCGGTCGTGTAAAATGGCTGCAAAATTTTACATATAAAAGTTAACATAGCCATCAAAATGTTCGTAGCATTATATTATCGGCGGGCAAGTTTTTTAGTGGCGTACCGTGCACCTATTGAAAGACTTAGCAACACAAATAAAGTATTGTACGTGCGCCTCGGCGGTACTAACTTTCGCTAAGGTTTATACGTAGCTTTAAGTCGCGAACAATATTAAAGCCGCGATAAACTTAAAAACAAGTTTAATCCGGCTTGCCACGGACTCTACCTTCATCCCGGCAATCTGCCTGCAATGCCGTGGAATTAGTTTACTTTAACCGTGCTCTGGTGCGCCACTCATTGTTGCGTGTGTTTGCCGACAATATGACAACAAGTTATTGCTTTGATTTCTATACGAAGACAGTAAAATACATTTTTAAGTAAAAAATATTTTCAGCCAAAGCACGGTCTAATAATCTAGTAGAACGAGTTTGTTTCCAATAAATAATAAGTTATGTGTGTAGGCGTAATTGCAGCTAGTACTAGATGATTATACTGAATGTAACACATATTGTACTTACTATGGTTTAAATTAATACTTAATTTACAAACCTGCGTTAAACAATACTTTACAAAGACAATTGAATTGAAAGTTACTAATTCAATTTACTCACGGTAACTCAATTAAACCGCTAGAGTAGGTACAACACAATTATTTTACCTATTTCCCAACTATCCCTCAATCAGCGTTTCGTATTCTTAGAAGAGGGGAAGTTAGTTGACGACCACCCGAAACTCTGGTCGAGTGTTGTCCTAAGTTTTCGGGCTAGCCGTTGTTTTTGAGGCTTGCACCGACTGCGTGGGTTACAGGTGATTCTCCACTGGAGTGTTCGTAAGAAGTTGTTTGTAAGTATGAGCTGAATCGCGAAGTTAGTCTAGCTAGTCTCCATTGAGAAGTTGCATTGGCGGTGTTTGTGCAGAGACAATGAGTTTGTCTCGACTACGATATGCGTCGCGAGCTGCGATTATACAAGGTACAAGTTTTTAGCTGCGATATTAATGTGTAACTTTTCGTGGAGTTCGTTTTGTTATTTGATTTTAGAATAAATTTGTTTTGAAAGTGTAGGTTGTTGAAATAGCACATACTTTAAAAACAATAACATTTGACGATCAAGTAAGCTTACAACAGTTACATAACTAGTGAAAATTATGTACAAAACTTATATGTACTATTGCACTTCAGTACTATTTTTTATTTATTTGGTAATATTGGCAATTCTGAATATATACGTATCTTAACATATTTTTAATTCGTTGTTTCGAAAAGTAAAAGTGTAGGCGTTAAAAATAATTAAAACTCTCCTTATTCCAACAATTTTGATTTGATATTTTAATTAAAGGACTCGTACAAGGAAAACTTGGATGGTCCAACAACAATGAGCTTCAAACGTCCTCTTATTACTGCCAATTAAAACTTGGACGGGATGTATACGGGATTATCATAAGTGAAATATATTATATACTTCATATATCAAGGATGTTAGACGGACCAAAATATAGGCTTCTGTAGTGGATACGGCAAGGAAACATAATGTACTTTTTTTAAACACGAAATAGGCTTAAGTTTTACTAAAGCCTGCCTGATGTTGAGCAACACTATAGTCTAAGATACTACGCTAGATGTAGATGTACCTATAGAAAATGAAAATGTGACAGGTGTGAGTTTTATTATCATCGACAAAATACTTAGCCATGTTGCCTACTAAAATTGAGTTTCCTAAATCGTAATTACACTTTCGTTTTACATGAATTCAGTAGGTAAGTACCTAATTTACAATAGAAACATAAACTTTATTGTATACTTATTAATAACACACTCATAAATCTTGTTTAATTGAAACACTAAAAAATCACAAGCACAAAATCTTTTATGCATCGTGGCACCTTCATAACCGACCAGATTTTAATGAAAAAAGTTCTCAACAAAGACATTTTAAATGCAAAATAAAGCGTAACCTACCTACTTCTAAAGAGAAAAGGCAGAAAGGGTAATCTTCGCGCTAAATAGACTTAATTGTTTTAGGGATTGTATTTTAAAGATTCTACCACGCTAATTGCATTTTGCAGGCGATTTTACAGAAAAAGTGGGGCTTGCGGACAAAGCCGGCAGTATGCTGACTCGCATAATTATACCACTTTTTAGACTTATTCCTGCTAAATAGGCAAGTTCTCATTTAACGTCCCAAAGTTTAGTATGCGCTTACGCTCGCACTGACAAAATATGGGGGCACTATAAAAGCATGCTTTCATTCTTTTTCAGCGTTTGCTCAGAGATTTAGAGTAAATGCATAAAATATTTTCTCCCGTATAAAGGATCATCCTTTCGTACTTTCTCGGATTTTCAGCGGGAACCACTTCAGACAAGTTTGTTTATGCCCACATTAACAGCGCATTAGCACCGTTTGAAATTCAAAGACGTTAATAAATCGGCGGCCGACCCCCTGCCCCCAAATTAAAGGTTCGCGTAAAATTCAACAGTTCGATAGGTTTTAAAGGGATTGTGTGTAAAACGCGCGGTTCGGTGGATTTCCGATTGCATTATGTCGCCGCGGACGGCAGTCGCTAGACATTACTGGAGCCATTACCTTATCTAAAGTCCCTCTCGGATTTATTTAGTTTTCCCTCGCCGCGTGTTATCGAAAACCGCTCGATAAAGTTGTCAACAGGAATGGATCTGGAGCCAATTTGAGAAGAGAACGCTCCGCAAAAAGGGAAACGACTTTTTTGATTCTACGTGCCTGATTAAGTTACCGCAGATGTGACTTTAGATTTCTTTATTTTTATTGCTCCAAGTGAGGCTCCAAATAGAGTTTCATTTGGTTGGAGAGGTTTACTTCACTTGAGATTAGAAGCGTTCCTAATTCGAAAATAAGATTGCGCCTTTACAATTTTATGTATTCGTTCAAGGGATTTCATTGATGGTATTTTGAATATTTAGTGCTAATTTAATTGACTCAGTTTGGTTAAATATTATGTACAAATGTAATCTGTAAGTTTGCATTTAGCGAAAAAAGTTATTGTAATTTATTAGTCAAATATTTTCACTCCAGTCTCTCTCCACTTTGCTGCTTTCTCACAAAAACACTTTAATAGTGCATCTATAAATTTTCAACAACAGTTTTGTAAACACTACATCAAGAACCTAGCAGCAAACAAATAATGATGTTATATGATCGACCATATTTTCTATCGCAAGTCCTCTTAAAGTTGCGGCTGGTACTTACTTTAATCCCCTAACAAACTTTGTTTCTTCAGTGCCCTACGCTACGGGAATCTTCAGTTCAAGAAGGTACTTCAGAAAACTGTATTTAGGTCATTAGACTGAACGGAAACAAAGTCGCGAGAATCGCTTACCGGATGACATTCTATTGATATTGATAAGTGACCTTGTAGTAATACAGCTGAGATTTGGGTTGATTTCGTATTATCATTGGTTTTTTTTTCAAATGTATGGTACTCAAAACATTTTTTAGGATATTATATTTAAAAATGTGTCTCTAAATAAACAAGTTGAGTTAGAAATCAATTAAAAAATATTGCGTATTTAGTAAAGTTATGACAAAAAAAACGTTAGTACTCCGATAATTTGTTAAATGGTAATACATAAACGCAGGTAAGCGGTTTTTATAAAATATTTAAAAGGAAAAGTCGGTGACAAAAACTTCGAAGCTCGTTTGCAGGAGAGAGTAGAGCCGTCAATTGAAGAGACATTAGTTCACGGCGACGATACCAAACCTAATAAACGCGTTTTAGGTAAATAAATATCGACTAACATATGCCTAATACATAAATCCATGTGATAGTTTAGTAAATTGAAAATTTCAATTATGATGTAGTGTTTAAAATTACTCCCAAATGTTATGTTTTATCAAACGCTGTCGTATGAAGAAATATAACCAACTTGTCTAGCCATAGTAGCCAATTCGTAAGTAAATAGGATTACATTTCACATCACACCATAAGAAAAAATACTTCGTGTAAGTAAAGCATGCATAACTGGAGATAGTCTGTGTATTAGATAATGGTATTTTTCAAGGCATTCCTTTGTTTCTTTTTTGGGTATAATATCGCGCGATATATTAACATGCCAATCAGGCTATCTATTGTCATTAACTCACATTAAAATTGAATACTCTTAGAACTGATCGACCCGACAATTTATTAAAGTTCACAGAACGGTTTGTATAAAGGTTCTGTAAATAATTATGTAGATGTTTCTATGATATATTGTCTATAGTTCACGTTGAAGGAACATTAGTCAACATGCAGGAATTTACGCAAAAACCTTCCGGTTTACGTTACGTAAAGTGCCCGTACACAAATCCCTTCGGGTGTAAAAAAGGAAGGTTTGAAAAGCCAAACTTACCGAGACTTTTGTAGAAATCAGTGCGCTAGCTCCTTGTGCAAGCTAATTTATATAGTTTGTTCAACCCATGCGTTTTAATGAGTAAACACGTTTCATCTTAGATCATAGTGATTGCTTACAGCACGCAGATTATGGATAAGTGTAAACTCATATTGTTGTAATAAAAAAATCAAATGAACGATGACGGTGTCTACATTTGTCAATGATTCACAGTTAATGTTGGTAGCGTATTATAATTCCTCCGTCTCCATTCCACCGTCGAACAAGCAGGAAGTCAGCGGGGCGTCACCGGTTTATGGTGGAAATTCCAAAGACTCGCACGAAGCGCTTTGATTCTACCTTCATAGTAAGGACTGCGAGACTTTGGAACTCTCTACCTGGAGCCCTGTTCCCAGAAAATTATAACCCAGGGGTCTTCAAATCTAGAGTAAATAGGTTTCTTCTAGGCAAGCGTGCTACATCTTAGACTATAGTGGTGCTTAACATCAGGCAGGCTATAGTCAAACGTAAGCCTATTTAATGCAAAAAATAAATAAAAATATTTTTACAGAACAATGTATATGTTTTCTAAATTAAGAAACCATTTAGGTTTCTTAAAATAATTTTTTTCATAAGAGTAGATTGTACCTAAATTATAAAATATTTACAGAAGGCCATTATGTACATTTACAAAGAAAAAGCAGTACATACAAAAGCATTTGTTTTTTGTAACCTATGTCACTGTTAGTGCCTATAAGTGGTGGAACCGTTTTTAAGCTGTTACGAAGAGATATCGGCGGCGCACGATGTACCGCCGGCATTTTTCAACTGGCACCGGATATCTACCGCCAATAAATAACAACGCCTAGAGAAACTTGTGGCTTGCTACCGATAACGGGACGATTTAGTTTTTGTAGTCTTAATTAAGGGTAATCTTAAACTTTTTTGGGAAAATTTGTGAAAATGAAAATAAAAATACGCAAACAAAATAGAAATACGCAGGTTCGAATCCTGGCGGTCGTGATTATTTTCGCTCATTTTCCGATAAAAGGTTAAGTTAAACGACCATAGTGCAGGTTTAGCACTTACAAACATAACTCATAAGGGTAATATGTGTGTCTGAATAAAAATACTAAGAAATAACAATATTGTAAAAGTAAATATCATAACCACACTTATTTAATGCGTAGGTACTGTCTGTCTTCGTAGAACCATTTTATTTTAGAAACAAGTGCGATTTAACTTTAAATTCTAATAAAAATAAAATAATTAATTCCTTATCAAGACTCAATCATGTTTCCCATCGGGATTCGAAATAAGAAGATTGCCGTAAAAGTTTGAGGACTGCTTGTCAATAGGGTCAGACAAGGAAGTGGCGTACGGCGGTGAAAATCCAAAAGAATTCATAAATATAAGATAAGCGCGGACGAATCCAAGGCGAAACGTTTCAAAGGAGAAAGTATTGAATAAATAAAGAAATCGACACGTTTTCGCGAACTCTCAATTTGTATAAGAAAATTTTATTCATATTCGAGCGAGGGGACCGCTTCAAAGTATGCGACATATGGACAAACGCTGAGCAGACATAAGCGATTTTATTCTTTCCTGTGTCTTTTTTCTGTAATCGGAAATACAAATATCGATAGGTACATTGTACCCACTTCAATATTTCATGATAAGCTCGGGACGGTGTTCCTGTGAACATGTTTGGTGAGTGTGGAGAGATTAAAAAGTTTTGTTCGCCGCCGTCCTTCCGAGCTAGATACTCGCTGTCATAAGGCAAGCAAGAGCTCAACTTGAAAGCGGATCAAGCCCCTCAAGTTTGTTGCGAGGTAGGGTAATATTCCTGTAAACAACAAAAACAAAAATCTCTACCGTGCAGTCCTGCATATTAAGTGCTCTGTCAATACTTGTCATTGTGATTACATTTCTTTCAATGTATTTTACGTGTTTGTTTAAAACAAGTTGTTGTAAGAGAATTTCACAATTTGAAAACGTGAAGTTGAAAAGTTACGATTTATTTAGTCGATAAAGAAACAATACTCCAGAAAATAATAATTAAAACGCCAAAACTAACTTGAAAGACGAGTTACAAAGTAGAAGGTTTAACGGCGTGATATACAAGTGGCAACAAAGTAGCTCTTGTGGATACTCATAGCTCAACAACTACTTTTGTTCTGCTTGTTCCCGCAATATTACAAGCGTGCGCGTGCTACCGCGGCATTAGATTCGATCTATCTGAACAACGACTACAGGGACGTACAGGAAAATATTGAAGAAGAACAATGAAACTATTCACAACATTGTTCTGGAGTAAGCCCTCTTATCCAGGCGGATTCTCTCGAAGGGTACGGGAATCCGTGCCCTGTTCTTATAATTTCCTTGAATGGTGAACATTTGATTTAAGTACCGTCCCAGGGCTAACAACGACTCTCCGGGGACCGCCCCGACTATTTCCTTTTGTTTTTGTGCCGTTTTTTAACAAGTTTTTTTCTCAAAAGGATTCGCAGAGAGGGCGTCACGAGCTCGGGCGTTTAAAGTAAATCCCGTGATTAGAGCGAAGCGATTGACGCTCCCGCGGGATCGCGACGCAAGATTAATGGTTACCATCCAATGGTAATTACGGAAATGAAACGTGTAACTTATGCAAATGGAATCGACGCTCCCAACTAAATAGTTCAGGAGATCAGCCAACTCGAGCGGAACACTTTTGAAACGCTCGCGAACTGAAGTTTTGTAAAGCAAAGTAGATCACGCCGAGGAATGTTTTACTACCTGATCTACCAACTAATGTGCTTAGCATGATTGCATTTAACACTCAGTACCTACTTTTCTCGTTGACTTGAAATTTTATACGTAGGTCATATTATTACAGTTATGTAGAGTCAGCGATAAATCCGTTGTGATGAGACTTTATTAACAAACTATCTTGTTAAATTAGTACACAAACATCAAAGTCAAAAAACAGTAACAGAACTCTTTTCATTTTATTTACTTATTTGTAAGCTAATATGTTTAAAAAGTATTGCATTGGGTATTCTTATTAGCCATTTAAACATTTTAATTACTGAACTAACGAGCAAAACCCTGAATAAAATTCGCTGTAAAATTTCCGCATGCCGTAGAAAAACTTTTACAATATTCCCTGGAAAGCGCTTTGTTTGTTGTGCCAAAAAAGCCATAATTGTTGTCCATGCCAACACCGTGGTAAATGGCATGGAAGCAGTTTTACATTATATAGTGCGAAAACATACGAGTATGCTACAAATAATACTATACGAAAAGTCATTACGCTGAATTCAAAATGTATGCGTACATTTAATATCAGTTGGATATTTGTATCTGTGAGAAATGTTAAATAAATTAAATTTCTCTCAAACTAGTATAATAAATGACAGCATTAGTAACTAGTTGAAATACCCATAAATTTTGTTACGATCTTGGAAATTTTAAGCACATTCTATAGCTGACAGTCACTCAAATCATTTATTACCCTAAAAACTTGTTCACGAATTACGATTACTTTTTTGATGTCTGGCGAATAAATCTCTTGAGATTTAATCATATTTTAGAGAAATGTCGCAGCTACTGGATAAGTAGGGTTTTTGATTTCAGCACAAATATGTAGATTTAATGAATCATTCCGATAATAATATCTCGTTTGCTTTTGAAATATATTTTTATAGAAGGCTCCCTTGTTGCGCAAGAATAAAAAAAACTGGGATAAATTTGGTTGGAATGAATCAAATAGTATCACAGCATATTTTATTAAATGATTGCCAAATATGGTCGTACATCATGCCTAATGTTAATTATTTATTCATTTATAACGTATAACATAATACAATACGCTTTAAATGATGTGATAGGAATGTAAATCGAGTGGAATGTTTTTTATGGTTTCTTTTTTCTTTGTTTCACACCAAGTTATTTAAAATTGTTATACATACAAGATGTATATGAATAAAACATAAAAATACAGCACTTTTCAGAGCTAACTTTTAATACAGAAATGATATCAGAATTTTACAATTTATTTATCTATTATGGCCAGAGTTAAAATCAATCTGCATTCACATTAGCGTTACAACCCAGTTATTCCATGTCTCCGACACACACCATCATTGTAAAAGCATTGTAACGAACAAAGCTTAAAAAAACATGTTTGTACCCGGGGCCGGATAGGCACACACGAACAGTATGGCCAAACTCACGCCAATACCCTGAGCCTGTATCCCTATACATAGGTAAGTCTCTCCTATGGTCGCACGATCCAGTGCTTAGTCGCTAAGCGGTGCCGAGCCAGATAAAAAATGGACACATAGCCGAAACGGCAGCTCCACTCGGGAGCCTAAAAATCGAGGAATTTGACGGGTCCGAGTAAATGTACGACAAGCTTTGAGTACTGCTAGTAGTGGTACATACATTTAACTACACTTCTTGAGTCCTTGCAATTATGCAAGTTATTTATGCAAGTCATATTTAGACATGGACAGAAACAACACTTTTTTGTCAATACAAGTTAAGTTAAAGTTGGCCCACAGCACGCTTTAGGAAACTGTTATTGCTGTGGGCAAGTGAACAATAAATAAATGAATAAATAAGTTAATGGGGAACAAATACATGACAGTTTTTTTGTATTAGTTAATAAATTTTATTCCCGAACTGATTCAATATAAATTGTGGAGATCATTTGAATTCAAACATATACCTACAGATACAGTGACGCTATTTTCGACATTATTCTAAAAATATCGAAATACCAAATAATGGCTGTATCTATACTTATATTATAAAGCTGAAGAGTTTGTATGTTCGTTGGTTGGTTTATTTGTTTGTTTGAACGCGCTAATCTCAGGAACTGCTGGTGCGAATTGAAAAATTATCTTTGTGTTGAATATACTATTTATCAAGGAAGGCTTTAGGCTATATAACATCACGCAACTAATAGGAGCGAAGAAACAATAGAAAACGTGGAAAAAAACGGGAAAAATTATTCATTTTTGAGGGCTTCCGTTGCGTGCGCTGCGAAAACGGTTCAAAATTCAGAGAACTAATGCCCAAACAACTATTCCACGCGGACGAAGTCGCAGGCACAGCTAGTAAATAATAAGTATACAATGTTATTTAATCTATTTCTATTTTACAATCTCTTCTAATACATCTAAAGTAAATTCAACTCGTTAGTGGTGGCGCTCCCCTGTGGTTGGAAAGCGTCAACCCATCGATCTTATCCAAACCCAATACCTTTTAAAAAGGTAGGCTTAACTCTTCGGTTTATCTAACCTCAATGTAAGCTTTAGTATTGGTCACGAAATCCGTTAAATGTGGCTAAAGTTTGGAATTAAATCTGTAAATGAGCATCAGTGTTTTGTGTAGGCTTTTTAAGGTATATTTAGCGCTCCTTGTTTTGAGTGGAACTTATTTAGATTAGTTTTGACAATAATGTAATCTTTTTATGTTAGATCTATACCTATCTCAATTTCTGTATTGTGCTGGTGTTTTTAAAGAAAATGTATATCTATCTATCTATTTAATACTATAATATTCTGATCAGCAATCAAATTTTTGGATGAGATGGCTGGTATTTTCTTAGCGATGGTCAAAGATTAACCCTCAGTCAACACTGCAAAAGCCGTAGCATGTGCTACGAGTATTCTATCTACGACTGTGCTACGCGACAATGCAGCATAAGATAGATTTAGTCCAAAAACATGTATGCATTGAACACAGTGTGGTTTGTGCAACAGTCGTTTTAGGCAACCTGGCAATCATGCCTGACCATCAAATAAAATAAACAAAGACATCATCATTATATCCTAGTTTACTACTTAGTAAAAGACTCCTTACCAGCACGCCACATAAAGCAGTCCTTAACCAATCTCATCAAAAAACCTGTATTCATAAAATATGTTTTGGCCAGTTGTAAATGAAACTCATTGTTATCTAAAAGTAATTGCTGCTTTTGATGTTTCGTTAAAATAAATCAAACACAATATGAACGCGTAGCCACCTCAACCAATAAGTTATCACTGACTGCTCTTTATTTTGAAAATCAATTAATATTCACTCTCTTATCTTCTGTATTTAGTAAATACAGACTGCATTGTCTTTGCATCTTGCTTATAAGTAGAATAGCTTTGTATTCAATTTCAAATAAAAGGGTATCACGAAGCTTTGAGACCGTCGAGTTAAATCCACAATTTTATTTCACTTAATTGCAAATTTAATATTTGTCCCGAAGATTTCAAAGGGTACTCCGTATGAAATATTTCATTCACAGAATACCATTTTATTAGCTTTTGATAAATACAAATGTTCAAATAAGATGCTTTGTTAAAACTGTGTTTGACGGACTAACAATGCATCAGAAATTATTATGAATTATATAAAACTCTCACTTTCATGTTAGAAAACAATTCACATAACTTCATTCTATAAAATTAATTCAAGTTAATTTAATATTCTAGATACTATCATCTAGGAGCTATATTTTAGTCATAGTACTAAACATTGTACTTTAAACAGTGTAGACTTAACTAAAATAAGTTTTAGTTAAGTCTACACTACGTATCTAAGAGCATTTCTGCTGAAATGAAGTTTTATTTAGTGTGCTTAAAAATAAAAAGGAGTTTGTGATCATCACTAGCTTAGCTGCAATATATCCAAAGACTCGCCTGAACTTTATTACCTACAATCTACATAGAATGTGCAATGTACATATTGTGCATCTCTTTTACTGTTCTCTTTTTTCTGTTGTAATTTCACAAAGGGTGCTGAAATTGACACACAACAGCCTACGCTTGTGAATTTAGTACTGTCAGAGCATAGTATGCATTATGATCTCGTAGGGCAACATTTAATATATAAGTATAATATATAATGGAAAATACTAACTAATAATATTCACAAGATTTGTAAATGAAACAAATAAAAAATCGTAACATTGTTTACCTTTGCAATAATTATTGTAGGAACATTCTGTGAGCCAATTTGGGCATCGTAATGACGATAGTAAACGTACAATAATTGCTCTACTGAGTAATTTTATCTAATACCACCATTTAATAGCTGAGAGCATAATTTCACGGAACCATTAGTTTAATAGGCACCACCTTACTTGCACTAAAGCCCGCCAATAATTTCACGATAGACATTTTACGTTCAGCCCAAGTATGAGATGAATGCTCTAGTTCTATCATGAATCACACGTTTTAATGCTTGTTTATTCTGTGTTCGATTGGAGCGATGGCAATCAGCTGGGATACTATTTTTATGGGCTGTACCGGATGCGCCATAAAGCGGAGCATAAAATCAGTAAGCCTTAGAGGGAAATATAAAAGTAAATAACACTTAGATGGGAGATTTAGGCGCGACTCCGTCACTTGAGATGTAACTTCTCGCTTCAGCGACTGTGAACGTACCCGTGACTTGGACTTTGTGTAATTTGCTACTCACTGAAATACAGCTGCTTACTTGACACAACCGGGTGTGTCTTTTTAGTATTACAAGCTAAAATAGTAAAGAATATAATAATTTAAAAGCAGTCACTTTACGTTGTCATGATACAAACAAAATGTTTAGCTACGGTGTCTCGAATATGGATATTATTAGCGTATTTATAAAGTATATTTGATTGAAAACAGTAAAAAACTGCAACATTTGGAACGTGGATAAAATGTATGTGTGACATTTGAGCAAAATGATAAAAAATACGAATGACAGAGTGTTCTAGAACTATCGTAACTATTATTTTGTGTTGTTACTTTACAACAGTCTAAATATATAAAACTCAAAGGTGACTGACTGACTGACTGATATAGTGATCTAGCAACGCACAGCCCAAACCACTGGACGGATTGGGCTGAAATTTGGAATGAAGATAGATGTTATGGCGTAAGCATCTGCTAAGAAAGGATTTTTGGAAATGCCACTTTTAAAGGGGTGAAATAGGGGATGCAAGTTTTACTTCTTAATGCGAGCGAAGCCGCGAGCATAAATTTGGTCGGGCTTTATTTTAACTTCATTCTCGCTTAATTAACTTACTCAATTTGGCCAGCTACTTTAATATTATTGAAGCATTAGCGGCTCAAGTTTCGGGCTCGCTGTCAAAGAGGTGTAGATAAAGTCACTACACGGATCACCTTGTACCTACATCAATCAAGCTGACATGACTGTAGTTGTTCGCCCAAATGGATTATAGGAAGTTGACGCCCTACACTACGGTTATCAGTGGGGAATCTTAACTCACGGTAAGGTGAGGTTTATCCTATCTATAATATGTGTATGTCGTAGGATAATTCGATACTTCGAATCTTCGCGGAAATCCTAGGGGTTTTGCGAAAACGCGGATAATTAGACATAGGCGAAAAATTATCAAATCTTACTGGACAAAGTCAGGATTTTTGCCCCACCACTTGCACTACAACAGGACTTGGCTCCTCCTCGCTCCGCTCGTCGTCGCATGTGCGTGGTAGAAAGCAACCTAACGAACCTAATCTACCTTCTGTCACAGACAAGTGACTTCGAGTCCAACACTAGCACTACAACAGGACAGATAATTTTTCGCCTATGTCTAATTATCCGCGTTTTCGCAAAACCCCTAGGATTTCCGCGAAGATTCGAAGTATCGAATTATCCTACGACATGTATACGATATTGATGACCGCGATGTGATTGGCTGGCTTGTTTGTTACTATGTGTATCAAAGTTGTAAGTATAGTCGATATGGTCGGTCTGTAGATTATCATGAAATCAGTATTTACATTAGTGTTTTTGCGGCTTTCTGGTTTTTGAATTAATAATATTAAACTGTACATAACTTAAATCTCCTCTTTAACAAAGTTAAAAATCGATTACAAAATTGACTGCATACTGCTCGCAGCCGCAGTCCCAGAACGTACGTTCTCAAACGTTCTGAAACGTTCAAAATGGTGTCATCATACCTTAAACGCGAAAGCAACTTATGCGAAATTAGACGTGAGCAAAAACCGTTATAGTTATATACACATTGATAACAATTTCTCACGCTAGTTTTAATTGTAACGCTGTGTAAAAGTCAAAGTCGAAGTCAAATCATTTATTGTATTATTGTTTTTTCAATAAAATGTTGCAGATCTTTTATGCATAATTTGGTACATAAAGAACACAATATATGTACCCTCAAAGGGTACAAATGATTTTAATTGTTTGATTGTAGAAGAAACAGTTAATTTAAAAGTAAGGGAATACAAAACTGGATGATAAACTATGAATCATAGACGTTAATATAAAAGTATAGACTCTGTTCTAGCAATCGTTAGTAATCCACCTCTATAGTGCTAGAAGACTCTTGACACTATCCCTCAGTCATATAAACTTACATACACTTGAACACCTGGTCTCAATTGGACCCTATTTTCCCTTCTGCACGACCGCGCTATGTCCGGGCGAGTTCCAGATTTGCGTCGCGTCACCGCCGTGTAAACATTATTTGCCAAAGTGATGCGGTGACACGGCCAACTTTGCCCAAGGATATCCTTTACATAGATTCTGTTGCCGGGATGAACAGTAAAAGTGCTTTGTGGGTGATATTTGAGCCGAGACGATTTGAGATCGAACGGCGTAAATGTTTCTTAAAATAAGATGTTTAGGTAACGTAGATGTATACTGACGTAAACTTACGTATGATATAATATATATGTATAAACTTAAGTATCTAAGCTATCTTTTTGTATTCCTAAAATATCGAATGAGAGTGGCCATCTCTGGTGTCGAGAGTTTATCTCCCTCCTCTGACATGGCTTTATGACTGCCGTACTAGACAAACAACCGGAACCTACAATTTAACGTGTCATCCGACCTACGGAAGCGCCCATAATGGAATGCCACTATTCGGTCACCCGGTCTAGAACTAACCACGTGAAGTTTTGCTTAACATAGGCTTAGCTAGCTAGTTTTATTAGCTTATCCGCTAGCTGAGCTATGGTCGCTACCTAAGCTAAATATTAAAAAAATATATATTAAAATAAATATACTAACAATGCAGTGTTAAGTTTTGGAGACATTGTCCGCATTTCATAGTATCAAATTGTCGCCTTCTTAAAACTCTCAACACCAGAGTTTTCCACACTCGAACTAACTTAGCCTTCATATTTTTTCAATCAACGGTAACACAATTTTCCTTCCTATCTTAGTAACGACCACGTAAATTTGACTTAGATTATTCCCATGTGCCTTAAACATGATAGAAAATGTCGATAGAAACGTTCAGTTAATTTACATGACGTGACCTTTTCATGAATCTAACATTTCCATTGTTATAATAAAATTAAGTTTTAAATGGAATAAATTCTCTTTAATATTTAATCAAGGTTAATGTCAACCAGGAAATTGTTAGTAGTGTAAGTTAAGTTAAGTTTTTTTTTACGTTGGATAGGTTTACGTTTGACTACAGCCTGTCTGATGTTAAGCATTGCTGCAGCCTAGGGTGTAACACGTTTACCTAGAAGATACCTATTAACTCTAGATTTGAAAACCCCTGGATTGTAGTTCAGTAGATTATTATTTATTGTTTGTGTTTCATTACTGCAATCAAACAAGACCGATAGGACAGATTGTTTATTATTTACGTTTCCTCGATCTCAAATCAAATAAATCTCGATATTGGACAAATGACAGGGGTCGCAAGTTATTTATGAGATCATTAGCGATCCACTCCATATTCAAGGTTCTTGACATGCTTCTTGGCGGCCGATACGAAACCGAATTTTCAGGTCTACCAATTATCATAATATAGTAGCGTTTCCTTTAAAAACGAGTCCTTGCGATACAGTCGTCATAAATTATTCAAGTTTGCGGATAATTCACCAGTTCAGGTGAACCGGGTCAAGGTTTGCAAATTCGAGGGGAGATTGGGAATTTGTAATTTATAAATAAATAATTTCTAAATATGAATGAATCGGTCCTTCTTCGGGTAAGTAATTTGATGACTATACCTATATATAGAGTGTAATCAGCTTTGCTTTCAGACGTCCAAGATATTGATAGAAATAATAGGTCTTTACCTATGAAATTGACGTTTTTTTCTTACATTTTAATCTGTTTGTAACTAATACCTACAGCTATATTTTTTCCAAATACAATTTTTATTGTATTAATTGTTGAATTATGTACCTTTTAGATAAAAAAAATGTATTACTAGTGCATATAACTCATAGGGAAGTCATTGAAAACACCTCTTTCATTGTGTCGTCGGTTTCACTACTTTAACTAGGTATATTTTTATCACATACTCTGTTTTTGAGAAGTGATATACGCAGTGCATAGCTTTTTTTCTATCTAACTATAGTTATCAATTGCATCTATATCTGTCCAGACATTTTTAATGTTTGTATGGAAATATCATTTTTCTCAATGTTAGGTAATATTAGTCTCGTGTCCGATAGAGCGAACGACAACATTTGCGATGCTGCGATAGATTACTCATCTCGTTGCCGTTGTTTGCGAGGACAGTTTATATTGATCCTACATATATAAATTCAATATTAAATATTCGATTGTTCAAAATAAATCATTAATACACTCATATAATAATCGCAAAGCATTTGCGAATCAGTTTCGCTAAAGATATATGTGAGTAAATGTCAAGACAAATGTCTTCTTCTTATCGAATGAGAGTGGCCAACTCTGGTGTCGAGAGTTCATCAAGCCGCCCTGAGAGCCTCTGACATGGCTCAACGACTGCCGTACTAGACAAACGCCCCAAGCTGGTAATCCGTCCGTGGTAGTTATTACAGCAAACATTTATACAGCATTGTAATGTATATGTGTATTGTAGTAAACAGTGATACCTGTTGGTAATTATTAATTCAGTTGGTCAACATTAATCGTAGTAGCATTTACCTGTCCGTACTTACTCCAGTACACATTACTCAAACCGGTAGTTAAGGAGACCGGTATCGATGCAGTAATACGATAATTCCCCCGCGCTTAGCCCATAATGATAAGGAGAAATTGATTCATATTGACATGCTATCGGTGATGCGAAACTGTGCTCTGGTGATCAGGTATTTTAGTGTTGTATAGATAAAAGTTTGTAAGAATGTATGTACGTATAATGTAGGTACGTATGATGGTTAGGTAATTTTGTTTTCAGCAGAATTCATGATAGACAAGTTTTATGTTTAACAAGTAGATATGCATATTCATTCAGTACAGTAATTTAAATACCTACATCTATTACGAAAAGGTTCGTTATTATTAGTAACCAAGTTTAAAAATTACATGTTTACATTAATTCTAATATAGTACATACCTATATATATATATATATTTAATATTTACCACAAATATCTTTAGCGAAACTGATCCGCAAATGCTTAAGTTTAGAATACACTAACTGGTAGTGTATCTTTAACTAATTGCCACTATCTGTTAACCATACGAGTTGAAACTCCGGCCAACAAAGTTGGTTTTATCTGTCTGAAAGTCTGGATTAGATGATATCAGAGCAAAGCAAAAACTTTCGACTTGGCCGATGGAAAGTTTGTTGAAATGCAAACATAACTTGAATGTTGGTTCACAGCGGAATGATTTCATCTCATTTACATATCTTAGTAAGCAGAGTGAGCTTCTCGTGCATTTTGAGATAGTGCACACCGAGCTGAGGTGAAGGGACTAGTATCTACAAGTAGCTTGGTGTACACTATAATTAACTGTCCGGATCAATGCTGTTTTCCTTGTAATACTTTAGTTTTAATTTTGCTTCTATAATTGTCTCAATTCTAGAATTGAGTCTTTTTTTTTTATAATTCACCCACCATATCGTCTTATCGTTATATTTAAAAATAAATAGCACTTTATTACCTGATTTTATTTTTATGCTTCTACTTGAAGCGACCGTAGCTCAGCTGGCGGAGGCAATCGCTTGCCACAAATTACCAATGCTAAGCAAAGGTCGTTGCGGTCAGTTCTTGGCTGGGTGACCGAAAAGTGGCATTCCATTTTAGGCGCTTTCGTGGGTCTTTAGACACGTTAAACTGTAGTTCCCGGCTGTTTGTCTAGTACGGCAGTCGTTAAGCCATATCACAGGCCTTTAGGGCAGCTTGATGAACTGTCGACACCAGAGTTGGCCACTCTCATTCGATAAGAAGAAGAAGATCTATACTTCACCTATTAAGTCTTCCTATATTACACAGGTAAGCAAGAACCAAACAACATAAGCCTGTCGGAATCTTTGAACGCCCAAATATTTGCCTCAAGATCCTAAACAAAGCGCGGATTACGCGCACATTTTTCCTGCAGCTTCCCCGTGGTAATTCATTCCGACGGATACGGCTTCTGATTTCATTCGGTATTTCTCCGTATTCACTCGTCATATTCCCGGAGCCTCGTAACCCCAACCCTTTCGAGTGGCGGGGTTAATTGGACCTCATAATTTTTTCAGCAAATATTTTTATCATCGTTTATAGGATCGTTTCCGCGCACAGTTTACTTGCTTTTAATCGTACATGTGCTTTTGTTATTACACGCTTATGGAAATGTTTTGATTGTTAACTCGCTCGAGAGGGCTATCGATGGTTTTTTTTATTGCTTTTGAACGCTGAGAATGTATCGTTAGGGCAGCTCGCTACTAAATTAGTGATCTTATTTTAAATAATATATCTACTTATTTATATGGGTAAATACGAGAATTTGTTAATTAAAGGTCAACAGCAATTTTTAGATTCATATCGAGTTTAACTATTGCAACATGTTAGAATTTATACAACTATGCATATAATAAAGCTGAAAAGGGGAAACAGTCTTAGAGTTTAGAGATATGTACTTTGAATTGGTAATAGAAAACGTTCTAACAATTTCTAGAAACTTTGTCTGTTTATTTGTGTCTCTGTTTATCTCGCAAATGATTTTTGGTATGTAGGTGTGCTTAGGAGTGCCATAGGCTTTTTATCCTATGAAATAATGCGAGCAAAGCCGAGGGCGTCCACTAGTGCTATATAAATTTATTCAAATAAAACTCAAGCATCCATGCTATCCAAAACCTGCGGCAATATCTCAGATACAACCTATACTTCCACTCAACACAAGTGCTCCTACTCCAAGAAATTAAGGCATAAAATCTGTGAAATATTCTCACAGCTCGAACCCGTTCCCGATATAGGCTTCGAGAAATTTGTTTTTATGTTTTGCATCAATAACCTGTTAGTGCACAATGAACACTCGGCAAGGGTTAAGTGGCCACAAGGGTGAAATTTAATTTACCGACGGATCCCTGCTGGAGTACGCCGCTTTCGACTTAATTATTTTCGCATCTATGAATTATAATAAGGTTTTATTGTCGTCCAGGAACGTAAATTACACGTTCATTGAACTTTGTGGCGGCTAACGCTGTTATGTAAACAGTTTATTATACATACATATGTATAAATAGAGACAGGGATTAGCTGCTGATATGTGGTTGTTAGTTTTTTTATATACTTACGGTATTTCTTATACAATGCTAATGCCTTGTTTAGCAAAAATTACCAAAATCGTTTTTAATAAACTTATTTAAGCGCTAATCATTTGTAAAACCGTTTTAATGAAAATGCCATTCTGTCTATTTTTATATTATAATTTTCAATATATCAAATCATCTCAGATATCTGAGCTTGCATAATATCATAGAGGGATCATTTGCTCAAGTAATACTAGTCTAAGCAAAGCTAGTGCAGTGTTTCTACTTTGGTTTAGTTGGGTGCAGTACGAAATAACAACACACTTCAGCCATGTTTCATTGCTGATTCTGTCCTGGGTTTTGTTCTAGAAAACTGAGTAACCTGCAATATTAAAATAATATTGTAGCGATGTATTTTAATCGAATAACGTACACTACGTATTTAATTTAAGCATACAAATTTACAATAAGCTTCCGCCGTCAATAAAATAAGCTAACTCACTCAAATCAATTTTATTAGATAAGGCCTACTACTCAATAAAATTATTTTTGGACGATAAGACAATTTGAAATGTGTTTAGTATTTTTATTGATATATTTAAATAATTGTCATAATGTAATATTCTAAAAACTAAATTGTTAATTATAATTTGCACGCCCTGTGGGTGGAAATATTGCGCACTTATATGTACATAATACCTTTATTTCGCAATAAATAAATGAATTATGAATTATTACGTATGCACAATAGAGGGACGGAACCGCGGGCCTGTACGAATCGAACTCCGAATTGTACGTACGCTTCTAAAAGTGCTCTTCTCTGAACGAATGCAACAAAGTTTGTAGATATTTATCAAATCGTCTTGCAGTTTTGCTCAGGCCTTATTCTATCAAGTTCTACTAACATCGGTTTGTATAATCATTTTATGCAGTTTTACGAAGTATTTGATGTTAATCGTACCGTATCGATTGTAACAAAACTTGATCGTAATGGTGGACAGTATCTGTCCTCATTGAAAAGTTAAACGGTAATTAATATGAAGACAGAGAGGTCTATGCCTAGTAGAAGACGCCATGATGATGACAGTTAATAACAAATAAACTTGTCTTAATAAATAACTAAGCATTAAAGCATTTCCAACACAACCCGTTATAACTACAAAATTAATTTACAGTAAAGCCTGTCTATGAATTACTCTCGGAATCTTCGCGACGCTCTTTTAATTTCCCAGCTCTAAGTATAAATTACTTTTATAATAAAATTCTTTATTATCAGGCACATAACCCATAGACATGTCTTAAACTATTCAATAAAATTATATTATATAAAAATATAAAATAGTGTCACAACTAAAAAACTAAGAATTGCAATTCAATAAAATTGCAACTCGAGTCATTTTTTATTTTCGCTCTGGTGAGTATACATCCAAAATTTGTATATGGGACTACATAAATCCTCAGACAGGCACTGCAGTATTCCATTATTTGATCTCCGTATTCTCGAAGAAATCAGGAACCCGCCCCTCAGCAAACATGCCCGACGCGCTGCAGTACCTTGATTTCTCCATAAGGATGCGATATGCGTTATTATATTGCACCCTTATGGCGTGATGAGCACTTCGAGAATACTCTGTCCATAGCTGACATGTGTAAAGGCACATACAGTAAGCCTTGAACAGAGTAACCTTCACTTCAGGAGTACATTTTGCAAATCGGCGCGCGAGCATATTACATCTGATGGACAGGTTCCTTCTTTCCCGTTCCATGTCCAGGTCGTCCCTTAAGTTTTCGGTCATGATGTGACCAAGGTATCTGAACTGGTTCACAACCCTCACGGGCAAACCCAACAAGTACACGTTAGGTACCTTTTCCGGACCTTACCTGCGCGAAAAACGAGCATCTCTGTTTTGGTTACATTATATTTAAGACCATGTCTTGCAGCATAATTCTCGCAGATAGCCAATAGTTTTCTTAAGCCGCTGATGGAGGGGCTGAGGAATCGAATCATATATATTCGAATCAGGTTGTTTCATGTTTTAATTTTAGGCCCGGGCACCATCAGTGCCCAGCCATCGTCCGGTGACGCAGCAAAGGTAGCTACTAGCAACCAGCTGCATAGTCCTTTAAAAAAAAAAAAAAATTCATGTTTTAAAAGCATTTCATTGTTCAAAACGTGCAACGTAGTTACGCCGAGAAAATGGAATGGTGCATTTCGTTTCCTGAGCCTTGGGCTGCAAATGAAACGTTTGGGAGAGATTTTTATGTTCACATTGTTTCTAGTTGAACTAAAATTCTGTGTGCTTATTGTTATGATATTGCGTTTTTAGAGACTTGCTTTACTTATAAATTGTCTAATAACGAATTTTAGTGTCCTTTATTAAAGTATTCAAATTATTTTTTCGTCATAATGTAACAACGTCGTAGAATTAAATATGTTATAGGTACAATTACATTGTCGATTTTCATTTGGCAATTGTTTCATTTGAACGCAATGTAACATTTGTGACTACAATATATTCGTTAACATTTCCTTGTGATCACAAAAACCAAAATCCTACATTTCATGTACCTAACTTTTAAAAGATGCAGGCATCATTATGACATGAAAAAATCTTTCACATTTCACAAACAAGAGTTTCCATCGACACTCCTACGATGGATGGTTGAAAACTGTAACGCAACACGCAATTTCGGATACACAAAAAGATTTGATGTATCCTTGTTTTCAGCGTAACATCAATCACGGCGGCGTGCTCGTCGCCGTCACTTGTGAGGCATAAATAAAGGCATTGAAGGCTTCCGACGGCGGCCATATTGATGTATTCACCGCGCGAGCTGTTCTTACTTATTGTCGGGCCCGTCTCAACATGGCCCGATATATTATGCATTGATGCGGGCCCTTACTTATACGCGCTTTAGGATAAAGCTGTCGAGATCGCCCTGTTTTTGACAATCATTGCATCATGGACAGACTTTATTTTGGTAATAATGTGGTCTGTATTCGAGGGTGAAATGATTAATAGGGTAAATACTTTAACGTCTAGCCATCTTTGCAATTAAAATAAAGCGGTTGCTGCTGGGTAAACATGCTCCAAAGTACTCGTAAACTGTATTTAAATATCGCATACCATCAAGCAAATTATGCAAAAGTGATACAAAGATAGTTAAGCATGTTACTTACTAAAATTGTAATATCGCTGTCGTTCAAAAATGTATTAAAAAACACCTTACTACTTTCCTTTTTTAAAATGTTAGTTAAGTGACCAATGAAATGATTTTGATTATAATCAAACTTGTAATAGATGGTAAAGACTTTCATAATAAAAAAACGGTCGCTCACCCCCAGTATTCTATTTACTTACTTAAACATAGGCACGTATCGTCTAGCTAAACAGACTGGATTCCGTATTAGGTGCGTCGTACATCAGAACTCACTCGGCCCGTCCTGTCATTGGGTACCTGGCCTACATTCGCTAGTTCCTATCTACATCTAATCCTAGACACATAAGCTCTGAATAGATGCCAAACATCGATTCACTGCGTTCATGCTTTTGACGGTTGGTCTTATTAACTCTACGCGAATGTATGATTGTATATCTACTCGTATCAGTTGGTACTTGTATGTGACACAGATTCTGCATGCAAAGAGTGATTATGATATCTTTTTATTTAACATTTTCAGTTTTTCGGTTTATAACCGACTTTAAAAAAAGGAGGTTAACAAGTCTTCTGAAAGTTTTTTTGTTGGTTTTACAAGCTCTGTTCCGAAATTCCAGGCAGGAACTAATTTGATTTAGGTAGGTACACTATAGTTTCTAGACTTGACTTCTGAAACTTTTTGTACCATAAAAAGCCTTCATAATGTTGTACGTTTTTGCTCTTTTTTTATTTTAAACTTGACCGAAGAATTGTAGGATCACGTTTGTATTAACTACTTGGTAACATACAGTTCTGTGTAATTAATTCCTTAGACTCGACCAGCTGGAGGCAATTTAGGCTGTTTTATAGTTTGACAGCCAATTCGTTACGAGCAATAAAAGTCAATAGAAGCTTTGAATTTCGTCCTCTATATTTTATCGATTTTACAACCGCGCTTTAACCGATCCAGGCAGCTATTACAACTCAGAAAACGGGAATAAAATCCAGCCATAACTCATTGTTACTATCAGAGCACGGTCCATATTGCTTTATTTATATATCATTCATCTGTTTGCTCGTTTAGTCGTAATATAAAAATAAAAGTGCGCCTAATGCCTGTAGTTGGATGCGATCAAAAAGCTTTTCACACGAGGGCGTCCAGTTCGATTTTATTACAGTATGCATTTACACAGTTTCACTTGTATGGCTTGTTGATTGAGGGCCCAATAACCGCGCCACGTGCGTGGCGCCCGCCCGGATTGTTTAGGTATTTCGCGACGTAATTACATTTTATAGCCAGTTTGCGGTTTCAAATAGAGACACTCGGCTCTAACACATGATTTAGATTTAACATCCGAGTGAGATTGGCGTGAACATGCTCGCTGAAATCGAGACTATCGATAGTAAACAAGCGCGAGATATAACATCACTGGCGTGTTTTCATTTGTCGCGTTTGTATTATTTCAAAGCTTAATGGGTACATTGGACAAAAAGCGATGTCGGCTTTTTGTCGCGTGTTCGGATTAATCGCATGCATAATTAAGATGTGCTGAAAACGGCAGGGAAGGTACCTACTCGGTGCAGATATTGGAATCGCCGGGCTTAGGCTTGGTTCATCTCGTGTTATGAACATAAATGAGTAAATAGGAACTTGGGGCGAGAACAATGAAATGTCACTTTATGAAATGGGCCTTGCCTGTGATTAATGGGCTCGGAGTAGGATCTCACTTGTTTATTCATTCTCAAGGAAAGCTTGTAGTGTATCGTGTTCGCACTTAGACTTTGATGTACATAGTTAGTACTTATGTTACCGACGGCGTGACTAATATGTAGGTCACCTACATTTTTACTCACAGACAGGTTTTAGGTAATTACATAGGGCTGTAGCTACGTAGTATGTGGATTTTAGTAAAATAAATAAGTATTTGCATATGTACATTTGTTTCTAGATTTAAGGAAATAATCAATAATAATTCATTGACGAACTTAAAATAGTTACGTTTCCACGAATATAAAGGCTTGTATTTAATTTCAAGTAACATAAAAAGACGCACACATCGAACAAAAGGTATCTAAATTTTAATGTTTGCTTAAATCAAGAGAAGGTACGATTTGTAACCACTTTGTTTGATGTCTGTATTACAACCGCCATGGAAAATTAGACTGTACAACACTTTCATTTTCACCAGTGGATTCTCCCTAATCTTAAGATAAAATCTAATCTCACCGACTCGCTTATCTCATTGAATAAATACTGAATTGCGTTACAAGTCTGGGCGGCCGCTTTTTACTAAGTTACACACAAATATTTGAATACTGATTTTACCTGATCTATTTGAAAGCTTTGAAGTATCAGTGACTAGTAGAAGAAATAAATCGTAATGTTTTAAGCTTACTATTTACAATGTAGTTTATGAGATTTAGAAGTGTTTATTGTAAAACTTACATTTTAATTTCTTCCAAAAATTGATATGAAATAAATTACATAACTTACATTATTTAAGTAATTAATATTTAACACACAAAGGTTAGTAATCCGTTCAGCCTAAATTTTTCACGCTTCTCATTTCCTTATACCCCTGTATGTTACACAAATCCGCCCGAGCCCTGATTATTTAATCAACACTGTGTTCTGTGGCAATAAATGTCACACTTTGTAATAACATTGCTATGGACAGCATTAGACAGTTTATGAAACAACGACTCCCTTGATAAATGACTAGGCGGTCCCGGACGGACGGCCGACCTAGAATTTATGCATACCCGTCATCAGCAGGATTACTGCCCTATATAATATATCACAACAAACCTATAAATGATATATCGTATTCGAGAATGAGTTCGGTTCTTTTTTGTGGCGATGGTAACAGTTGGTGACCTTTAGGATAGTTACCGATTTGCAGTTGATTTGGTTTCCTTTTAATGATTTTTTTTATAGATAGGCTTACGCTTATTTGTTTAAATGCATTGATGATATATTTGTTTACTTCATGATAATGATTCAGAAATAAATTTCATCTGAAGAAATAGATGTAATATCTCAAAATATATACTACGAGTATGTAAGTACTTAGTTTAGTTTATACTATCCCTTCTTTACAATCGATGCAAATTTAACCGAATCAAAGATATTTTATGGAAAGTTCACGCTTCGAAAACATGTTTGTTTGGATAGCGCGCAAAGCCTCAAACGCTCGGCAGCAGGGGGCACGTAGCGTCAAATTAAAAACGTTCAGTAAATATTTTGAAAGGTTGCTTTGAATGAAATTGTATTTCAATATGAACGCAACGCAGCATTCAGAGTGGTGTTTAAATAGGCTGCTAATCCCGCCAATATTGAAATATCTGCGACAATATTCCGACGAGAGCAGTGATCCGCTTTTATTAAAACACCGCTGGGAGAGACGCAGAAAAAATGTTTCTAGTTTATGGCACTGTTAGCAACCTGCTCTCGCAGGTCGGATATCGATTTATCATAAGAAAAATAATGACGCCTCTTTGACTCGTGTTTCGTTAAAAAGGGAATGCGTGTTTTGTGATAATGTTATTGTTTAGAGACGGAGTGTCGTCTCAGGCACGTCAATGTCACAATGGAATATATTTTTAGCGCAATATGTACATATTTACATTTATTTTCATCTATTAGGTATGTGAACATATATCACTAGAACTTATGTTTCGAACAAATTACAGACTTAAGTATAAAACTTTTATTGCGCTTATGATTTATTTATTGCCATTTTTTCTGTAATCAAGGCATTACAATAACATGAGAACACATACAATGTAACGTGGTGGTTCAATTTAACTTTGCTGAAAGTTCAATTCAGTTTCAACACTTTTTTGATTGATTGGTTTGCTTTGTTGATGTTTCCAAAAACTCTTTAGCTTAATGTAATCATAGGGACAAATAGGTATGTTTTTTTATATGCAAACCAAACAATTCCAGTCGTCTACGATCCCATATAGGCCTTTTATGATTTCATTTAGTTTGAATTTGAAATTTAATATGTAGACTATATGATCAGTTCTTTTCTTTTTAATTTTTTGATCCTCTTCAGCTTTAATAAATGTATAAATGCTCACATCTATCAAAGCTAAAGTTCAACTAGCTTTTAAGAAGCCAGATGAAGTAAACTTAATCATAACTATAACGAGTTTTAATCGTAGGTGTTCTCAAAAGTGCTCTCATATCCCTTGATGCTAATTTATATCATTCACTAAAGCCTTGAGGTCATTAAGTGGTTTTCCTATAATTGCACCTCGCATAAAAGCCTCAGGGTATTAGTAGAATGCATAATTTTGCCAGAACGTTGGGAGTGATTCCTTTTATGTTTCCATCTAAGTGGTATTTATGCTTCAGCGAGATATTTTCTACGTGAATTTTCTCATACTTACATAACTATCTAAACAAATAATGAAAGATTCTTTATAAGGTTTACTAATATTTTGATGTTCTAATTTTCATTACATGATTTAACGTTCTCGTTTATATTACTGTTATTAATGCTGTATAAAAAAAAACTATTCGAATCATGCTTATGGCTTCGATTATGGTTTATTTCCATAACATAGCATTGAAAAGCGGACAATTGTTGAATAATTAAAAAAAACCTTAAAAAAATATTCAGTTTTTTTTTGTTAAAATCGGTTAATAACAAAACGGAGTAATTGTGAAACAAGGGTAGGTAACGCAGACACAAAAAATAAAATAAAAACTTTCAGAAGACTTGATAACCTCCTTTTTTGAAGTCGGTTAAAGACCAATATCATCGAGTATTTTTCTAACAACTCAATTTCCAGACAAAAGTAACACTAAAAGCTATAAAATAAATGCGGTCCCGGTTCAATTGTGGGGGATCTCGAATGGCTTTGCGCTTCGGCTTACCACCGCCAGTTTGTGCTGCGCTCAACCAGAGGAGGTAACTGAAATATAAAACTACTGGCCTGGCCTTATTCTTGCAGCAATATGTACCTACTGCCGGAGTTGCAGCGGATAGCGGTGAGATATATTTTTTAAATCTATATTTATCTATATTTTTGTTACCTAGTACCCATTGTACAAGCGATTTCTTAGTATAGGGCTAGACAGCGCTGGGTCATATGTTCTATAAGTTTTATTTACAAACTGAATCTTTACTAACCTACGGAAAAAAAACCTTTCAATATTAGTAAGTACCTTGTTATAATCACCAGTAGTGCTAGTTACATATTCCATTAGTCTTCTCTTATTGAAGATCTACCTATGACCATAATTAATAATTAATATCGGTATTTCTAGTGATTAGATGGATAAACCATTTCTTGGTAACATAATAATCATCTTAGTGAAGAATGAATAATATATTGTTCTTTTGACTCGTTACCCTAAGTTACCTTAGACTCAGAAAAATAGGTAATATCGATATTAGAAGGACTTTCAAAGGAATTGTCTTTATTCATAGTCGATCCGTGGGCTATTTTAATACAAAACTTATTTCAAAATCCTTATACATACTTACATTCATTAAATCTCCACCTGCTTTTCATATAAACATACTTACTCACTGTCAGTCGCACCACACCTCAAGTTTGAAGCGAAGCAAGGAACCAAGTCTTCCCGAAGCATCTTATTAACGGTTACGCTGAGTCGGTAGCTTTGTGATAGTCTATTTACCTACGCAAGCGACCTAATGTACCTACTCGTTTGAAATTCCACTCTCACCTTTGAATTTATCGTGCGGTCTTTTATTGGATTGCGTCGTTATTTTTTAGGACTTGAATTAGGACGGTCTAATTTCTTAGTTTGGTTCCTGCGAGGACTTACGGAGATTGTTTACGTAATTGGTGAATTTTTTGTGTGTGATCTTTGATTTAATTTGCTTATTACTAATATTTCTATTTTCTTTATTTCGCTTAGAAATTGATCACTTGTAACAGCTCTCGTTTAATGTAATAAATAGGTATTAATTAATAGCCATGTTCTTAAATGACGTGATCTTGATCTCAGATCTATTTTAGGCATAAATATTTTAAGGCTCACTTGTACAACGATTCTAAAACGTTTTTAAACACAAAACTGCTGTAAAAAGTATGCGTGTAAAATTAAAAGTGTTAAAGAGTTATTGAACATGAGATTTTAAGCTAAGTCTTTAGCAAAAATAAAAAAAAAATCATTAATTTAACTTGGTGCTAAAAGGCAAGTTTTAAAATAATCAGTTTTCTATCAGAGAATGCAAGATGAATGCGACAGCGCGCATCAAAACCTGTGTAGTACTTTACTTACTTCGCGACAAAAAGCACAACTGAGAGGAAGTTATTATTTTAATGGTGACGATGTTTTAAAAATGTTGGTGTTGCCTCCGTCATTAATGTGATGGACAAAATACTATTTTTTCCTGATAGAAACCGAGGAAAGGAAATTACTGAATGGCGAAGTATGAAAGAGCTTCCAAGAGGAAAGTAACTATTTTGTATAGTTTAATATTATTTCAACATTTATTTCAACTAAAATTGATGCAAAAAGCTGTTTTAAATCGTTTTACAGTCAAAATAAAAGCTGGTAAATGAATAGTGCAAAAAAACCTGCGTTCATAATTACCTTAGTTTCTATTATCATAGTCCTCACTTGTAAATTTATTCTTATTATCTTAAAAGTACTACAGTAGTAAAAATACATCTACAAATATAGCAAATCGAAATTGCTAGTTGATACCTAACAACAAATAATTCTCGACTTTTATACAACAATACAATATTTTATAGTGCACGGGTTTTATTTTCCAACAGTGCTGTTGTTACCAAAAATAAATCCTAGTTTACAAAATTGTAACTGTCATCGAATATTGTACTTTATGATTGGATTTTGTAGGTATTCGAATCCGTACGAATTCTCATTTGACCGCATACCCTTTTCAGGCGCACACTTTCATAAATGATATAGTTAGGGTTCCAAGTATTGCTCAAGAAAGGCTGATATATATTTATAGAAGTTATAAGTTTCATAACGTCTTTAATTGCGGTTAAATTTTACTATCTTCTTGTTGAAGTTAGTGGGAGTGACTTATATGGGAAAACTCATTACTGCGATAATTAAAGTCATAATGTAAGTAATGTGTTGTAACACACGATATAATAAGAGGTTAGTCCATTTCAAGAAAACGTTATAACATCATGGTAGATCACATTTATAAACAAATACTTACATACATATATTCTGCTTCGTCTATTTATTCACATTACTCCGTAAACCCCTTGAACCCTGTCTAAATCTCTAGCAAGCTCCACTTGAGTCGGTGGACAATGACTTTGAAGCTGCGCCCAATTACATTTTATTTCCCCCTCAACTCCTTATTATTTTTATTCCTTTTATTTATTCGAAGATGTATAGCCTATAAAACTGACATGTTTCGTGCTTTATTGAGACTTTGTGCTCATGTGTTGTTTTTTATGTTTATGATGTGAATAATGTCTATTATTTCTTACGATAAAGCAATTGTGGAGATTTGTTTATCCACTTTTACGAGGATACGGAAAATCTCTGCCGTCGAAATAAATTGATCAGTGTTACTTTAAATAAATGCAGAACCATTGAGCGCTCACAGCGTCCCATATATTTAAAACCATCAAAATTATCGGCTTAAAAAGACAATTACGAATTTCGGAAGCTTAAATGAACGCTCGCTTAATGATGTGCTGGTAAATTCGATAGTTTCACAATCTGAATTTACTACCAGTTATTATCGTATACTATATCATAACTAGATGGCTTATTCTAATATTTAGTGCGGTTAATAGGTAATATAAAACAGGCGACGACGGCACCAAGCTAACTGCATTTTGCATAAAATCGATAAACCTCAAAAGACGTTGCTACAATCTGCTGGGAATAGGTTAGTTATAAATTATCACGTGATATCTAGTTTACTTTATAAAAAAGAGTTCATATGTAAATAAAATATTTCAGTATATTAAAAGGAAAAATTTAACATTCCAGGCAGCTTTATAGTCCACAAAAAGTACAAAGCAGGTACGTTATTGCATTATAGAGGCTGAACAGTCCGGTTCTAAGCGAATGCAGTCGGAAAGCGGCGGCGGTGGCACAAGAGTTTGAAGTAGTAGAGAAAAGGCAGTAAAATCTGAACGCACGCAAACGAGGCATGGGCCGAGCGTCCGTCAAGCCGACAAGTTTTGAATGGATGCTCGACGCTAGCACGAATTTTAAAATTGGCAAACGCAAAGGCCAGCCAACGCCGGCAAAGCCCTATCCCGCTCGTCAGTCATGACTCTTGGCAGTAAGTGCATTAAAGTGTCTGCGGCCCGCATCCAGGTACTTCCGCGCCCATTATTTTATGCAAAATAAGCTCTTGTGGGAGTGGTGTAATAATTTTGTGAACAATGAGGCTTTGTTGCTCGTCCTCCGCTACCTCGTACACCGCGCCGCGATCATAACAATGCTAAAGTCAAAGGAGAAGTAAATTTTATTCGGAACTGCAAAGGCTGTCCCGTACAAATTGTTTATTATATCTTGCAAGAGTTCTTCACGATTCCTGTGCAGTTGCTAACTTTAGTTTTGTCGACTATTCTTGTGAATATTAAATGTCAGTTCATATTTAGCTGACTCATGACTGCAATACAAATAGGTACAGCCACTGTTGCATCTTGCGAGTTATTTATTCTGAGGAGTTATGTGGTATCATTTTACTGGGAATCTTCTTAAGATTTCAAGTAAATTTGAAATTGAATTCTTCCTAATATTATGAAATTTAAGCGCTTAGGTACTGAGACGTATACCTGCATATATATATATACATTAAATATTTATTCAAAGTAGGCATATCATTCGAATAAAAAACCGTTTGTAGAAGAGTTTCTAACTACTTACTAATATTTAAATTGAATTGGTTGATTATTTCGTGATGTAAATATAATATATTAAAAAAACGATTATTTGGTTTTTACGACGCAGGTACATGAATAATGAGTATTGTAAATTATGCTTTGAACTATGGGTTAAGGGTTAGTTACTATACATTAGTAGATGAACCCATGAACCCAGAACATGAAACTAGGTCAGTAAAAGATATAAAGCAATACATAGACTAATATGCTAGCATACTTGAACACAAACTATTAGGTATGTATGTTAATTTCACTTAACGAGTAGGTATGTCTTAGTACTAGTACATATTGCATCCTTGTAAAAAACCCAAAGAAACATTTTTTTATTCATTTATTCCTAGTGGACGTCCACGAATTTGATCGCATTATTTCAGGATAAAAAGTAGCATATGACACTTCTAAGACCGAATAAAACCTACATACCAAAAATCATGATGATTCGTTCAGCTGTTTTTGTGTGATGAGTGTTTATACAAACAGACAAAAATAAAAAAAAACTACAGAATCGTGTTTTATTATCGATTAAAAGTATACCCATTTTTTTATTATCTTTTATGTACAGATTTTAGAACCTCTTCTGCTTTATTATGAGTATAGAAGCCAAGAAGAAGAAGAGATATGAATGTAAGGTTATTTGTTAATTTTAACTATGATGGTATGTATGATTTATGTACTTTTCCAATTAATTAAATAGGAAATAAAATCACAGGAGTTTATGAAATTGAATTTATTTCTATTTGCAACGACGCTACTTAATTTACACATAATAATAATTTGACTAATTCTTTAAGCAACTTTCTATATCTCTCAAGGATTTTTTAAACTGAACGTAGCAATTTGAGATAATCATCATTTGATGAGATTTTATTTACATAGCAAGGGGTCTCGTCAAACATATAGGTAACATAGTTATATATTATTTTGCTACATTAACAAGTTTCTTTGATGTATCAGTTGTGGCGATATTTTGAAGATATTCTGTTTCTGTACAAATCACATATTTATATTGTCTGGCTTAAAATAATCATATATACAAGAGTTCACAGTTTCAAGATATGCAATAAAAGACATAAAACAAATAATTAAGATTGAAAACAAATAATATTACAGCAACATTACATAGCTTTAAAATATAGTAGTTTAGCTAGTTGATATAAATCGATTACAATAAATTTTGACAAAGAATACATGAAGCAAAAAAAACCTAGTAAATATATTACAGCTGTCTCTAGAGCTATATCACCTAGATATGCGATAAGATATGGCACATGAAACGTAAGTGTCTATCAGTCTTTTAACAAGAATTATTTACAATTAGCTAAATCAAATAACTTATTTCTACACGCACAAGAAGTTAGTTCGATGTTAACATTAACGACCGTTTATTAACGTATTAACTAGAAGATAATTCCATTTCACTTTAACACAATTGTCTATTGGCACTGTATCACCCTAGGTCGGTCATCGGTCGTCAGCTGGCGATCAAAGCTGCTCCCAAAATGATGAGCAGAACTCCTCGCGCCGCAGTCGAACTCGACGATTGAGTAGACTCATAATCTGCGCAATATTGTAACAATCAATACTGGCACCAGGAAATATACCCAAGTAGAAAAGAAACCAGATTAATGTACTCACCGACGTCTTTCCATTCTTCAACTTCGTAATCCCCTATGACTCTATTCTCGGCGGAGGTGTCTCGCCAGCGATTTTTATGTTTACCTGAAACACAACACGACTATGACAAAAATGCCTCACGAGCGAAAGAACGATGCGGAAAATGATTGCGTCATAAAATTTCCTTACACGCTGCTAAGGGCCCGTGAAAGTGCGCTTTCGAGTGTGAACGAAACATATGACGTCGTAAAGAAAGCCCAAATCTATAACAATAAGGCGGTACATTGGGAGTCAAAGCGCAAACAAAATCGCTTTTCCCACAATAATATTACTAACGACCCAATTGTACGGAAGCATTGGGTTGTGCCGGCAAAACCAATAAATACAAAATCTAGCAGCGACCTTTCTGGCGGCTCGGTCGGGCTCGCAGCCTCGCAGCCCCGCTGCCTGTCGGCGTACGCCGCCGGATAAAAGGCACGTGGCCACCTTTCCTATTGAATTTCTAATCAAGGCTTAGGTGCCAAAACTTCTGAAATTCGGGCCTGGGAAGCGCTAGCAAATCGATCATGAAAAGTTAATTTATCAATTGGATGTTTCGAAAAGTTTTAAACAAACTTAGCCATTGTTGGGCGTTAATTATTTTGTTGTCGGTTCCACTTAACCGAAACCAATTAGTGGGAATTAAAATAACGATGTACGGGAATAGATAATGCAGTAAATGGAGACACTTGCCTTTCTTCTTCAAGGGGAATGTAGCGACATAGTTGACAGTAGTACTAAGCGTGGATGGAGCAGGAATCTCTGCAATGAGACAAGTAATTATTAAATTTAATTAAAGAGATGTATGTACAGCTAGATTCAGTCACTAATTCGGGGAAACATGCACCTAAATGTAGCGGTATTTTAGGAATATATAGCTGCCCTGTAATTTTCACTATGGAAATATTATTTCGAGCTTTATATGCTATCGAATACGGTATGCGAAACATAATTTCAGTGGTCAAATAGATTAATATTATATTTTGCATGAAATAATGTATATTAGGATAATAAATGACTGACCATTTTAACTTTTCTGAGAAATATGTTGACTGAGTTTTCCTTCTCATTTCTCGAAAATAAAAAGTGAAATTTATTAGTTGGTTCGTTCGGGTTGCGTTTTGTCAAATTGATTGCATATCTGTTCGCACTGAGTAAACAAGCTCCATCCAGGACCAAATCGCTTACCAACAGGGAAATTATGATCAAGAGCAAGATTTCGTTAGTAAGAAGTTTTGAAATAATTCTATTTCACTTATGTGAATTAAGAAACTACTTTGTGTATCATTTAGACTACTTTGAATATAACAAAAAATATATATAGAGGAATTGAAAACCTCCTACATTGTAAGATAAAAATCTACAATGTGTATGATTGAAACCGTCTCTTTTGTAAAACAACTGTACTTGTTCTTACAATGTAGGAGGTTTTCAATTCCCCTATTTTTTTTTGTTATATTCAAAGTAGTCTAAATGATACACAAAGTAGTTTCTTAATTCACATAAGTGAAATAATTCATAATATTATACATGAATACCGTCAAGTCGTATGAGCCCATCAGTCTCTCCCAGCGAGTTCTTAGCGACGCAGCGGTAGGATGAGAAGTCACGTGGAGACACTCTGCTTATAGTCAGCTTCATCCTCCGAGTGTAGCTGTCGTCGCTCAGATAGGTTATGTACTTCTTTCCTGGAGATTATTTAAAATATTAATATCATCATTCTTATTGTAGGGAAGAGGCCAACCGTTTCAAATGTATATGGCATATCGAGTGCTGTACAAGACAATCAAGATTTGACATGTAATTTTTAATTAAAAAATAATCGTGTACGTATATAATTACTTATGTCAAAAAAAAACACACACATTTTCATTTCTAACAGCCAAAGTTCAGTTGATGTAAAGAATCAACTTACTTCAATAACTAGTTAATGCCCGCGTGTCTACTAGCATTGTGCTGATGTTATAAGAAGCCTCAGTACATCCTCAGGACTACCGGGTCTATAATTAAAAAATCGAAGTCCCGTCATTTTTTCGAAAACTGACCAACCAATGAACAAACAAATTTCATATACAGTTTAGCTTTTTAAATTTATGTTAACTTTACCACTAATTCTTCGCAAAATTAAATTGGTAAGGATTTTAAAAAATATGAAGAGAAAGAATATGTCAGTCGAAATACAACAATAAAAGCTTGCCTACCTGATATGATCATATCTCCTCTATCCGTAGTCCAGTAGTTAATAGAGGAGGGGTAGGCCTCCGTGTGGCACTCCAGCGTCACGTCCTGCCCGACATAGGCCGCCTCCAGCTGGTTCGGGATCGACAGCATCGGTGGGACTACACAAACATACAATTTTGTCAGTTAGTATGAGAGTGACGAGCTCTGGTGTAGAGAACTTTCAAATCAAAGAGAGCTGTGATATATCTGTGAGAAGTGTAGTATGTCAAATAGCCGAAATGTATAATTTAGTGTATCCTCCAACCCACGGAAGAAATAAACATATGCATAAACACATGCAAGCATACATATTCATATTTATATTCTTAATAAATACCCAGAAACAATAGTAAAAATCCGCGCCAAGCACTGCCCGGCACGTAGTTCAAATCACGCACGAACTAGAATGAAAAATGTACCAATTCACAAAACTTTGTCCTCATGCTCCTTTATTAGGCACGTAAATAACAAGCGCTTACTTACGGACCCGGCATCATATTTTTATATTATCTAGCTAAAATAACAACACACATTAAACGCTAAGCACCGCCTAGACGTGAGTTGTTGCCGAGGCGAACTATACGCAAGAACCACATTAAGCTCTCCAGGCGATGTAGCATGTTTGAGATAGCGAAATTAAATTATGGAGTTCACATTATTACATCGAGCTACTCGCATCCTCCCGTGCGTAAGTGTAAAGATTATAAACGACCAGAATTTCCGCCGGGGACACAGATTGAGAATAATAACACTACTAGCATAAAGATTCGTCTCTAGCTCGTACATTACGTAGCTACGGCGAAAACGGAGATTTCATAAGCTGGTTAATGGAGCGAAAGCTACGCGAACGTCGGGCACATTGAGGAGCAAGCGCTGATATACTGGAAGCGAATTAGCGACGGGAGAAAGGCGTCTCATTGGATTTGGGCGAGCGGCCCGGCACCGGCCGACTCCGCCCGGCACGCCGCGGGAAGAGATAGTATCGCCATTACCGCGTCCGTGCCGTATTCACGTCAGCATAATGCTCTAATTGGGTGCAATTACGGCCGATCCGGCGGATGGCGCCGTCAGGTAGCACCGCGTCCTCGTAAATACTCGTTAACGACACCCGCCCACAGAAAAATAATATTTCTCCACGCTGACTCCTACTGAAGAAACGATGTGAAAATACTCACGTTCCATCGCAGGAAGAATTTGAGGCCAAGCTAACGGGCCGGGAGAAATGTGCGAGCATTTTCTTTCTCCCTGATGAGGAAATGATATCGAGTGTGAGTGTAATTTGCACGGGTGTCTTAAACGACAAACTGCCTGTGATTAGTGGTTTTTACTGGCCCTTTATTCACCGACCCCATGTTTCTAAGTCAGCCACTTAATTTTACGGGTGAAGACTTTTATTCTACTGAAATAGCTGCGCGATTAAATCTAAAACAATCCAAGTAAGTACAGCGAGTACGAGTAAAGTTTTGTGACAGTTATAATTCACGTTTTTCAGATAAAAATTATGAGTTGATTTCGAATAAATGTTACCGAAACGGTTGATAAATTTATTTTGAAAGATAAAGTTAGTCAACTACGTATCTAAATTCTGAAAAGCGGTGTAGGGTGACATTAACAGATTGTTTTTTAATTGGGGCTTAAAGAGTTGTGAACTGTAATTTATCAATATTGTAATTAATGAATAAAATATTATAATAGACTTATTTTTACAATATTTTACTTAAACAGAAAAATATATTAATATAAGAACCTAATTAAATTTTATAAAATACTGCTTGATTATCCATTTGATTTGAAATACACCAACTAAACAACTACAATTTGTCTATTAAGGCATCAACTAAATTGAATTATTACATTACCTCAGCTTATTTTCCAATCTATTGAAATTAAATTTTATCAGCCTTTATTCTAATTTAGCTAATGTAAGGCCAGACAATACCAGATACATCGAAGCGAGCCCATTAGGAAACAAAGGGTTCGCAATGGATTTAGCCTGAAAAAAGGTTATTAACTCTATTCATATAGTACTGGTTATTGTACCAGTTATTTTTCACGTTTTCCAGCCCCGAGGTCAGAAATAACAAATTGCTTTTTGCGTTCGAGTTGTTATTAGAGCTCGTAGATAATAAACGGCAGAATGAAGTTCGCAAGAAGTTGTTATACAACTGTATAGGTGATGTCTCATGCGGTGTGGAGCCAAACGGAAATACTATTGACTATATATATTCCTTTTTTAATCTTTTAAACTCAGTCACCATGGTTTGATACATATGTACAATGTACATACATATATTGATGTTGAAGTTAGTACGGGTACTTTGTACTCGTATTTTGTGACCTCTTGTTCAAAAACTTCGTGACTCTCTTTTCAAACTTACATAAATTGGTACTAGAACGTATGACATAATATGAGACCGTTTATTTGATCTTTTACAAGGTAGTACAGGTACAAGAAACAAACATTAAATGGTAACATTTGAAGGAAAAATATCTTTGAATTTAGAATTAGAATCCACGAGTTAATATAATAACTAGCGACACTCTATCACTTGAGACGTGTTGACAGCACTAGAGTACTTACACTGCACCATGAGTACGACCCGTTTGCTGATGGATGGAGGCACGCCGTTGGAAGCGATGCACAAGTATGCACCCATGTGCAGGCGGGACACTTTGGAGATTGTGAGGTTCTCGCCGTCGACCACGTTTACTGGGGACAATTGGGTGAATGATAGTCATTTTTAGCAACTCCAAGAAAATAACGTTTTTAAGACGGTAAACGTTTTTTTACACAAAAGCATCTCCAGAACTTCGTTTTACGATCGTCTGTGTCTATTTAAGAACAATGCGTATCAATTACCATAAGAATCTTTAATTTTACTTCATGCAGCCAAAGAAACACAAAAATTTCGATGCCCCATTTTTCTCAACCGTGAAAGCTTCATTTTGAAATGGAAAGAAAATAATAATATGGTTTGTCCGGAATAAATTGTCTGTCGGAAACGCGACCAATAAATTAATAAAAAAACGTTGGATTATTACAAGAGCGAGGACAATTCATTCCAGCTCTCGTGCTCTCTATTGTTTATTCAATTGTTCGAATATTTCATTACAATTTACTCGTATTGTGCGAAACAATCGCGTTCAATTTGATGTCGTTTCGCCGGAAGATTCCTTTTGCGGGTCATTTGATTCGACAGTTTTGTTCAATATAGATTTACTCGGCAGATGGTACTGAGGCACTATTAACGCGCACTTGGAAGTACATAGTCTCCTGCCACACAATAATATGTGCTACAGCAACCACCGCTGAAAGGCTCTGTGTACATTGCCCCAACTAATTAGAAACTATTTGGCATATCTCGGGGAACAGCCAGTAATTGGAAGTGCAAACAATTGCGAGCATAGAACTCAAACTTGCAACTCAGCGTATTTTGAACGACGCTTGAATCACAACATTTTAGAGAGGTACACAATCGATTGGTTCGGAGTTCAAGTTGAGTCCATTTCGCGCTCTGGAGACTTCTTTCAAGTGTTTTGTTTCTTTGTCGGGGCGTCAACATAATGAGCATCCGGCCCCGGTTTTGACCGGATATTTATAACAGCAAATCCGCGTTACCGAAACATCTTCGACGCAGCTTTGTTATTCTTACATCGCAAACGACGCAAAATATCTCTCGCAAAATATATTTACCGTGAGATTTTGCTGGAAATATTTTTCAGTGTTATGATAAAGTGTATTTTTCAGTAATCGGTGTACCTGTGTCACCAGGAAGCTGCTAAGTGCTTCGCTCGGAGCACTTAACAGCTTTCAAGAGGAAACAGGCTGACATTTATTACCTTGTTCTCCATTGCAGTTGAATTCTTGGCCGTCCTCTCGCCGCCACATGACGTACGGCTCCGGGTAGCCGGTGGCGCGACACACCATGGTCACGTTGGTGCCCTCGCGGACCACCATATCCGTCGACGTCATGTTGTCTATTATTACTGGGGGTACTGTTGAAATAAAATTACACCATTTCATCATCATCGTCAGTTTACACTAATGCAGGCTAACTTAATTTTGGTTTTGACTGTATATAGCTTAACAAAAGCTTAGCTATAAACAAAAAGCTCAACCAGGTGAGCAGCTCTTACGTCGGCAAAAGGGTTTTGGCTAGCAAAGAGCTGACACTAAGCTTCCAGGCCATGCTCTACATTCTAAATAAACAAACAAATCTGCTGGAATGCCGGTAACCAGATTATGTCGTGTGCGGAATTTGGCTTCTTTTCCGTCGTATACTTTAAGAAGCTTAACATTTTTGATAACGGTTCAGAATTTCAGCGTTGGTTTACATGTAATTGATGCATAATATTTCGATACAAAATATTTCACTTAAATGAGGGTAGGTGCGGTTTTCCTTAATTTGGAGCCCAACGTGGGGCGCATAATTTACATATTTAACTAATAATGTCAAGAACTTAAAGAAGACACAAATTACTTGAAAACGATTCAAGCTTGGATGAGTCAGACCCATATTCAACTAACGATCTGATTTTTATGAATGGCTGTAGAATATATATAGCTCGTATTTGTGTTTTATATCTGTATAAAACACAAACAAGAGTTATATCTATTCAGTGTCCTTTTGACTACTTATGTATGTTGTTGACCGTAAATAATGCTTACACACAGTCTTTGTGTAACTTTCATAGCGCTACTAACAAAGGCACATAAACTCAAGACGTCTTTACTATTAATGATTTAGAACGGACTTCTTGAAACAAATCATTTGTAAAAGGTACTTTATAAATCCCTAATACCATAAAGCGTAAGTTATATTACATATATGCGGAGTCCTGTCCTGTGAGTCAGTATAGAACATAAACATAAGTAATTATAATAATAATTCTGTATTGCGCTGTATACATACACATATCTACTCTCCTAATAATATAAGTTTCCACGGAAGAACCCTGGCTATTGCAACACAGGAAATCCTGCAGCAGTAGGTAACACACAATGTATATATACTATGTATCCTAAATTAAATTGTAAATTTGATGATGAATGATATTTGTAGGTAGTATAATAGAACAGAAATGAAAAACAGAATCCTAAATACGGCACAATGTTTTAGACTTAGTTTAAATATGTGCAACTAATATTGAATAAATATTCTCACCAACGACCTGCAGGTACCCCTTGCGCGAGCGCATGGGGTCGGTGTTGACCTGGCACATGTACCAGCCGCGGTCCACCTCCTGCACGTTCTTGATGTGGAGGTACCAGGAGCGGTGGTCGTTGTACGACAGGCTGATGCGCGGGTTCTGCGTTATTATGTTGTGGTGGATGCTCAGGATCGTCTGCGTGTCCACGCGGACCCAGGCCACCTGGTAAAAAGAAAATAGTGTCTAATAAAGTCATAATACAATTCTTTACAATTTATGTACAACTTGTGGGTGCTTGCGGTTTCGCTCGCATTACGAGGTAAAACTTACATTCCCTATTTCACCCCTTTAAAAGTGGCATTTCACAAAACCCTTTCTTAGCGATTGTCTACGTCATAACATCTACCTTCATTCCAAAATTTCAGCCCGATCCGCCCAGTGGTTTGGGCTGTGCGTTGATAGATCACTATAGCAGTCAGTCAGTCATCTTTGAGTTTTATATATAGGTATAGATGTATTATAGTACAATGAATTATTATCACTCTTTGTACCGATTGGTTCTAAAGTTACGGTTATTGTTAAGAAAGACAGACATACACGTTTTATCTCAAGTTTTATTCTTCCCAACGACCAATTTATTCCCTTCACAAATATTATTTCATACCAAAAATAGAACGCCAATTTTCAGCCGAAAAAAATAGTTATGAAAATTCAATAGCATTGATCACAACAAATGGTTTTGTTCGAAAAACAACAACCATGGTACGAAATATGTAAAAATAAACCACTTCTCTCTCTCTAAAACATACGAGAATAACTCAACAAACAGAACTAAGTTACATCCTTTAATTCATAAAGTCCAAGCCAAGTTAAAATTCTTCAGTGTAACCATAATGGCTGTGAAATCCGGTGCACCTCATCTCGTATAAATCTGCGCTACACAGCACTCCAATTTTGCTAACTAGCCGTCCTGCATGATTAATAACTGGCGAATCGTGCATTCTGAGCAAAGTGATATTAAGTTGGCTTGTTAAAACTTTACCCCGTACGCCGCATGAATGAAGTTGCATGGATATGCTCCCTCGACCACCGTGACTGCGGCGAATGCTTGCAGGAAATATTTTTTTTGTGAGAGGTTTTTTTGTTGGCAGTCCCTAGTTTTTGTTAGGGCTAACTTATTTTTTTGAGCTGGACATAAACATAAACACGTATTCATGACTATGACGTAAAAAGTTAGTAATTACAAAATAACATAAAGTTTACCACATAACGTGTTAGATGGTGTTAGTATATGACCGGTTATTTGTTAAACGATGTGGTAGGAAATATTTTGTCAAATTTGAAGCAGTAAAACATAGTTTTTTGATAAAGTGAACATTAAATCGAATATAATTCTATAATATCTAGGTCGTATGTTAAATTGAGAATAGCGTAAAGTTGTTAATATCCCGAACATGTCACAGGCTGCTTAAATACGCTTAGCATTTGTCCAGACCGCGCAGGTGTGTCCTAAAGTTTCATGCCACGTACTCATAGAATTACGTGGCTCGTTTATCACGAGATTTGACACGTCATTCCCATGCCTTGTACGAAACAGGTTGTTTGTTTTCTTAATTGAAGATAACGCTAACCCTTCTCGGGTGGACAATGAAAAATTACGACCGTGATAAATCTTGGCGCATGTTAAATCACGGGACAGAATTTTTCTCTATTTGCGTTTCACTTTCTTTTAAACGAAATCACCAGCCCACAAACCTTCGGGGCACAAATGTAAAAAATATATTGGTCGTAAAGTAACAAAGGTATCACTCTAAACTGAGCTAAGCAAAAACACAATAGAAATGTTTACATAATTTCATTTTTCATTGCTAAGGCAGATTATGCAGTGAGTTTCCACTGAAAAGGCAATTTTCCAGGCGACGGATTCGAATATTCGGTTTGCGGATGCGGAATTATTCGGCTTCTATGAAGGTTCTTACCAAGAAGCGTAGCTAAACTTGGCTCTGCGGCCGTTAGATGGGATGACGTTTGTGCTATTGACATAGAGTTTATTCTCGCGGATCGTTGTTGGTTGTTTAGTTGGATTTCTGGGTAAATAAATGGTAGGTTTTACCTTGTATCCGCGCAAATCTTCAACGACGCAGGCGAGTAGCGCGTCTCGGCCTACTGTCACCGTCACGTTGGGTACTGGCTCCACGAACCGAGGGAACAGGGACTCTGGAACAAAATCATAGTTAAGGCACTTTGTTAATCTATATATATAAAACTCAAAGGTGACTGACTGATTGACTGACTGATATAGTGATCTATCAACGCACAGCCCAAACCACTGGACGGATCGGGCTAAAATTTGGAATGAAGGTAGATGTTATGACGTAGGCATCCGCTAAGAAAGGATTTTTGGAACGCCGCTTTTAAAGGGGTGAAATAGGGGATGAAAGTTTTACTTCTTAATGCGAGCGAAGCCGCGAGCACCTACTAGTATGTAATAAAGACAATTGAAATTGTTGATTCATATCACATGTAATCACTTAGCATTTGGTGACTGGAAATATTATATTCCAGTAAAATTTGTTCAAAGGAATATACATTGTGAATAAGATATACCTCGGAGTTAGCTATATGCTTGAATGAAATTTCTTGAGTGTTTATACATTCATCACGTTATGATAACGTACTATATGTAGGTCAACACTAATATTCTAATCTAATTTTAGGGTCAAATTCAATATTTACTCATTACATTTGGCTCTGGCTGGGTAATTGGAACGTACACACAAACCAGCGCATTTCAAAGCTAAATAACAAACACGAAATACCGTTTTCATTTTCCGCAATTGAACAGCGATGGACGTTGTTAGTTCCATTCGACCAAACTAGTGCCACCTACGCGTCATTGGCTTTAGAATCGTTCATTCAGCGACCGCCGGGTCTATGGTCGAGGGACCCGCCTTTAACGACTACATTAACATTCCATCAACGGTTAGATGTCTTAATTAATTTCGAGCCGGTAATTTGCGTTCAACACTACAGAGCCTAGGTTTCTTGCTCACTTCATTGATCCGTCATCAGTGATTGGGCGTACTTCGCTCCATTGTACCGAAGGGTTAGTTATTTATTCAGACTCAGGCCGCTGGTGTTATGAAGCCGGCGCTGGCGGACAATCGAATTACTTCTCATACTTTGCGAGCTATAACGTAGATTGATCGATTTTATTATGTACTTGAATCAATTTATCGCCTCGGTTCCATGTCTGTCGTGAATATGTAATGAACGGTGAACGTGTAATTTAGTGCCTTTAAGTGTGTCGAGACAACTTATAAGTAACATAATGTCTAACTTTATTTCATTTCGAATTACGAGTAATGCGCTCGGTTCATAATAGACTAATGGTTAGCCCATTTTATATGAATGCCTTTGAAGCATTTTGGTAAAACATTTCGCAATAGTTTGAAAAGATGTCTGAGCACGAAATTCTGTACAGAATTAATTTTATTACAGCGAAAGCGTAAGTTTTATGTGATATAATACAATTTAGCGCTGTGAAAGGTATCATTGTTCTAAATGCACGCATATTTTCTTTGTCTTTGTTGTATTATAATAGATGAACATGATTTAATTTAGTTTAGAGAACGTAGTTGATTACTGTTATAGTGTATTTAGGATCGTGATGGATGTAAGTAGGTATGTAGCAGTATGTAAGCCGCAAGATATCGGCCGAGGTTATCTTGGGCGCGCTGAGGTCAGCCGCAGGGCCTTTGTGATCCGCCTCTACATGACTAAATTTCCATAGAGATAAGAACACTTCAGAAAACACGCGCCATTTACGGCCGCTCGAACCTCAATGCTAATGCGATACATGTGGGATAGCGTCGAGGCCTCAAACCGGCAACAATCTATTTAGGCTAAACAAGCCGAGACACGGAAAAATATCCGCAAATGATTGATGAGTGGAAACGCGAATAGAACAAATCCATCGCGACCATCAATCTTGGGCGCGGTATGGCTCCCTGCGAGCGACGTCCCCGTCTCTAATGAAAGAAGAGCTTACCGAGCACGTATAAACAATCGGAAAATGTTGTTTCTAATATCCCCACAAGATAGATGGCCCGTGAAATGTGTTCTCCGCGAGGGATAAACATCCTCCGTATTGCTGACTTTCTCTTTATTTTATTCACAACAGTATCGTCCTCGAGACCCGAACTTTACGAATTACTTGATGTGACAGCAAAAAGTAACTCGTCTTAATGTTTGCGCGATCTCTAAGTAAATCCAAGTTTGTACGTGCGCAGAAACCATAATCATTATTTCTCATTTATGTGCTGCTACTTGACTGTTTAGTGCTTTTAAGGAGTTCGAAATTGGCGTTACTGCGTTACTTGAGTTAAGTTGAGATAGAGTTTCTCGTAGCGGTCGTTATCGGCGCGTTATCCAATTTGCAAGTAAACAGCCGTTAAAGAGTGAGGCGTGAGGCTCCGTTTAAGGGTTTAATTAGTAGGGTATGACGTGTTAATAATGCAGCCGGGCATTGATGACACAACGAGATTACCGCCACTTGAAATATGATTACGGTCGGGTCGCTCGTCAGGGTGTAAGTGTTTACGGATGCACGTGACGGCGCGGGCCCGGTCGGCCCGGTCTGACTCGGCCCGACTCGGCCCACGCTCGCCGCTGCCACGTATTTACCTAATTGCCTCCAGTACGTAGTGACAAAAGTACGCTCTGGCTCCGACAAATTAGATTCCGTATCCACCCGCAGGCGCGTGAACCGACCTCCACCACGTTTTATAGACAATGGTTTGCACCTTTATCCACCGATCGCTTTGGTTTTACCCGACACAAAAGACCTGTACGCGCCTTACGCTACAATACAAAGGAATGACTCGTAATACTAATCGATAAAACATGATAAGGAAAATCTAGCCAATAATGCTTAGTAGATAAACGTTATTCAGTTATTCAATACGTTCTCATAATATACTCGTAGATAGGTTGAGGGAGAATCCATTCAGGTTATGTAATAAATCTATTTCATTTTATATTAATTGCAGCGGATCTGATTTAGAAGTTGAATGAGGTTAATTACGTTGAATAATTTTAATTTCTGGTTACAAGATAAGTATGATTAATGGATGTAAAATAAGGGTTCTGTATTGATCGATGTGAAATCAGGGCAGTTGAGTAATTGTTGCCGTATAGCTGTGTGTTTTGTCGGTCAGTCGCCATTGGGCGCTCGCTTTGCTTACCTCTTTCACCCTAAATTTACTTTTCACTAATTGAAACGCGTAAAAGACCCACTGGACGATTAGTCTTTTTGGTACTTTCATTAGTCCGGTGAAATCTTTCGTGCGCTTTGTTTCGTATGTGAAAGGGATTGTTGTGTTCGATATTTCGTTTTCGTTTGTTGTATATGTAGGTTGTATTTGCGAACTGTGCTTTTTTATTTCCGTCAGGAGGTGTTATTAGTTAAGTCACTGTGAGATTTGTTTTTGTTTGTTTATTAATTAAATATAGTCTTGAGTAGTTTTTAGTTAGGTTGTGTGTGTATGTGCTAACTAATATTATCATTTACTCACATTTATCTCTAGAATTGTAATTTTTGTAGATGTACAAGCAATGTGTCACGATATGCTAGCTGTTATATCTTTACTAATATTATAAAGCTGAAGAGTCTGTTTGTTTGTTTGTTTGAACGCGTTAATCTCAGGAACTACTGGTGCGAATTGAAAAAATATTTTTGTAAGGAACAAGGAAGGCTTAAGGCTATATAACATCACGCTGCAACTAATAGGAGCGAAGAAACAATGGAAAATGTGGAAAAAACGGAGGAAATTATTCATCTTTGAGGGCTTCCGTTGCGTGCGCTGTGAAAACGGTTCAAGATATCAAAAAATATGTGTAAAGAATTATTTCTCTTGAAATGATCTTACAAAATGTCTGCAACATTATATGTCTATCTTTTAAGATTAACTCACTATAATAATAAAAGAACCATTTCGTTCCTTTGAAAATATTTGTAACCGTATTTCTTAGGACAAAATAGCATATGCATGTAATAGAACTTATTTACTGTAAACGTAAGTCGTCTCGTCTCATGGTTTTGCTGCGGCTATTCATGAGTATCGATTTTATGCAAAATGCAACAAGATTCACTTGAACATGTCGGCTATAGAGTCCGTATTGTGTGAGCATAGACAGGATAATCCACATATATTTAATATCTTATATATTATTATATCTCATTAATTTATGATAAATGTAAAACTTTGTGTGTGTTTTCTAATTAAAACAACATAATATAACATAATTTGCATGACATATGACATGAAGACCCCGTATTAAGGTAGATTAGTTTATATCTTAGGCGATATCACCGCGGGGTGCCAATAGTCTTATCTAAAATCTATTCAGCACGTAGATCTGTAGAACTATAAAGTGATATTTGTAACTGACCTTGTAAGAATATTAAAGTGTGTCAAAGATTGATGTCAAAACTTTACAAACTTACACACAGATTACACTTAAACTATTACACTATTGATACATTATGTTGTATTTATTTGATTTTATCAGGGCAGTTTTACCGATTTTATCTATCTACTAGCTGTCCCGACAGACTTCGTACTGCCTCAATCAATAAATAAAAGACCTAAACTCTTGTATAAATTAATTTCAATTTTTTCCCTTTTAAAACCTTCCCTAGACCACCACAAACATTTCAAGACTAAGATAAGATAAATCCGTTAAGCCGTTCTCGAGTTTTAGTGAGACTAACGAACAGCAATTCATTTTTATCTATATAGATCTATCTTTAAGTTTAATTCATCATAGAAACTTTTAAACTGACTGCCTCCTATAAAATAAATACCACTGTGTGGTGTGTTAAATTGATTAACCACGTTGAGGCATCTATCGCCTATACTGCCGCTGCAGAAGCCTTCTATCTACAATTATATCAGCGTACGAGGCATGTAAACTGGCAACATCGCTGGGAAATGGGCCGCCCTATCTGGCAATATCGAGAGGATCGGAGCACTGTATAAACACGGTACACAATTAGCGGTAGCCGGCGATCTGCGCTGGAGTCGTGGGGACAGTGATTTGACTCTTATCTTTTCTGTACATTTTTATTCCTTTCCGACTTGGTTGGTGTACTGACCATGTTTAGTAAGAAATGAAAAAAAAGGAGGTGTTATTTTTCAAAAAATCTATTTTTCAAAAAAATATAGGTCAAAATGGTATTCTCTAAACTTGATAAATGGTCAAAGGGATTAAAAAATTCCAGCATGAATGGAAATAAAACTTAACTAGTGTAATATTAGACAACTATATTGATAATTATTCATAAACATGCCAATTTCAATCATTGTCATTAACAAAATTTTGATTATATTTTTTTTAATCTGCATATTACATAACTAATGGCATCGACGCAAATACAGAAAATAACTAATTTTCTCAGGCAAATATTCAGTCCAGAGCTGGAAAACAGCTTACTTTCATTACATTATACAATAACTGGAAATTCACGTAATAAGCCGCTGATAAACGCAATTTCAGAAAGGGGTTCGATTCTGTCTGTTTATTATCAGTTGCCTAATTTTGTAGGCTCTATTGTGTACTCTGAACGAACAAACAACTTATGTGATTTGGGCTTGTTTGCACATTTTCATTGTGAAACAAAATTATAGCAAAAGACATCGTGACGTTAACTATGATTATAATTAACTCGACTGACGTATAAAAGACAATTAAGTATCTATCAATCCATTTTAATTGAGATCACGAAATAAAAGCCTTTACTGAAATAATTAAACGAGAAAGTTGATAGCAAATATTTTGCTGGCTTCGCCTAAAGTCGCCTTTGCATAATTATTTTGAAAATTACGAACAATTTAGTACGCAATAGCTCTTTGCGTAACAAGCTATTCATGATTATGTTGGCGGCAATTTCCATCATAATACTTGGCGTGAATTGTTCCAATTAACACATATGATAATGTGATGGCGCTCGAATGTTACCTATTACCATCGTAACGAAATGCTTTCTAGATACGATACGTAGAGCGAATTAACGTCACTTTTATGTCTACGTCCGTAGCACTTGCCGTAGCATGTCTACGCCGTACAGTGTCGTAGCCAATTTTACTGCTACGATGATTTTAGTGTCATAGCAAGTTGAGTTTCAGTGTAGTTTCATGTCGAGATAAGCTTTATTTAGGAAGCGATTCTGACTGCGAGAGTTATGTTTGTGTACAAATCTAGCCGAGTGGTAAAGTTATTACATTACATTAACCAAATCAAACGATTTTTTATAGTAAAATAATGTATGATAAAATTTCTTTTAGATATTCCGATAGTTATACGTATAATACTATATTTTTAGTTTATTTTCTTGTCGATATTACCAATTTATAAATTCACCCTACCTAGGAATACTTATCATGAAATCACATATTATTTGAATAATACTTCAACATTTCCAGTAAATCAAAGAAACGTTGTCGAAGCAAAGTTCACGAAGACACGTATTTTCATTGGAATGGCACGAATCGAAGAGCAAATGTCGCGTAAGAATAGCTCGGAAAGAATATCAGGCGTATGAAGGTTATAAAAATATGTGGACAGGTTGGCGGTATATTGGAGTTATAAATCAGGCGAAGCGACGGCGATGCCTCGCCGTGGCACCGCTCGAGGCACCTTGTATCGCAGGACCAATGGTACCACATCTTGTAGACACCTTATTATAGCGTCAAAAAACACGACACAATATATTATTATTATGCAAATCTAAAATAACATGATTGGGTTATTAACCGACTTCAAAAAATGGAGGTTATAAAGTCTTCAGTAGTATTTGTTCTTCATTCTGACCACAACAGAGCGACGGCTCATCATAATCACGGTGTATGTTCTGATCACTTTTTATCCACAAACAAGAGATGAACCTACTGGAATCCACAAGTACCATATTAGTACATATGTGTGACGGATAGTAACATATATCACGTGATACACATGCTTACGTATTCGATTACTGTCATGGGCGCGCAAATAGGCCTATTAATAAAAATGAACATTATTGTACAATATAGCTGTATATAGGACATAAAGTTGACAGAAAAGTAAATGTAAAATATAGCTTAGAATGTAGGAGTCTCGTGTATATCTTTCCCAATGTACCGACGCCCCTAAGTTGGACAAATTACTCACATAAAGTACTTGTGCTCACACCACCATGATCAAAACAAGCAGATCGATGCATAAGTCACGACACTGTTTTACTGTGTTAGCTTTAGTGTTCTGTTTTTTGGAATGCTGTGTAACGTACATGTTTGTGGTTTGGTTAAAAAAATTGAGTCCCACTTGTAAAGTTATTGATTAGAGATCATTAGTGCCAGAAACACAAAATGCCGTTCTAATTTTAACTTGTTAATGTGAAACATAATTTATTTTCTTACTCATCGATAAGTGCCTTAACCTTAGTTGAACGATAAATTGACAAAACAACATGTTTTACACGAAACTATAATCCATCATAGTCTTTTATATATGTATCTACCTACAAAGAAAAAACGTGGAACCATCTGTGGTAGTTGCCACGATGGAAGGACATAGTTACTTTCGATTGCTTTAATTGTAAAATATAAATATTACATTCTCGCAGATTCCAACTTGTTAATCATAAATTCACCCCAATTTATGTGGATTCATAAATAAATGCTCAACGTGACCTTTGGAGATGTTTAATCATGGAACATAATTGTGAATTATTTCGCTGCCTCTTTATTTTCAGTGGGTTAATATGTTAAATGTTTCAGTAAGCCGTGTGGTTATTGCTTTCAACATACATGGGTATGGAAACGTTTACTAAATTTTTTAATGTACGTAGTTAAAGGTTGAGGTTCCAAAGACTCGCACCAAGCGGTTTGCTTCGACTTTCATCGTGCGAACAGCCAAACTGTGGAACTCCTTGCCCGAATCTCTATTCCCCTTGAACTATATTTGTCGGTCTTCAAGTCGAGAGTAAACCGGTTTCTTCTAGACAAGCGCGCTAGATCGTCGATCGTTGCTTAACATCAGGCAAGTTGTAGTCAAGCGTGAGCCTATCTAATGTAAAAAACAAAACAAATTAAGTATATTCAAGAGACTTGGCTTGGTGTCCGAAAGTCCAACTTATGTATTAGGTACGATCTGTTGCTTGGGGCTACTTTTTCAAGGGGACTTTATGTACAAATGCATTTACTTTACGGTGCAGTAAAATATAATTAAAAAATAGACTCGTGTTTAGTCAATATCTCAAACTTATGTCATCTATAGAGGGATCCAGCCACTACCTAAGAACCCGCGAAAAAAATATTATATAGGAGCCCATTACGATGTATGTAATAAAAAAATAAACTACTAAATTGCAAAACAAAGGTCAAAAAATCCATGTGCTCCACGATTTTGGGTTTTTTTTTTTTTATTTATTTATTTTTATTAAAGTTCTTTTTCGCAGAGAAAATATGCCGCACTTATCGATGACACAACATTATGTATACCAAAACTAAATTGATTCATCAGACATGGTGGTCGCTAAAATGTAAGATAAATTTCAATGTTGTTCATATTTTAATATACATATGTAAAGGTTACAAATTATCATGTTAGCCGCCCGATTGTTGCTATTTTTGCTCAAAAATTGAAGGCGTTGAAAAATATTGTTCTGAAAAAAGGTACAGACATTCTATTAGCCCATCGACGGAAGTTTTTATAAAAAAAGTTGTAAAAGCATTTTAAGCGTCGCGCCCACCGGCGAGTGGTTGGCAATGGCTTCCACCTCATATATCTGGATTGGATGCTGCGAGCACGGTGTTGCCAAATTATATATGTTTTTGTGGTGTTTAATAAAATTGGTTTAGTTTTTTTAATTATTTTTAATTCTGCTTTATTTTTTTGCCAGTATAACAAATAAAGTATTATTAAAATATATATTAGTTAGATATCTTGTACCTAATGTGAGTGTGTTAAAGTTGCTCGTGATATTTGTTTCGTATTCCAATTAAAAAAAACATTGTTATTCTATTGTCCACATAAATAGGAACCGATTTTATTTGAATTTTTCAAGTGCAATGCCCTGGCAACACCATACCTGACTAAATTACACAAGCGAGCGAAGCGTGAGCATTGACGCTACGCGGTGTGAGATTCACTTACGTACATTTGTTTCGTGACTGAGCTCTATACTGCAGCTCAACCGTAAATAAAACGGCATTGTGGCGCGGAAACCGCACATCGAAAAACCAGGGGAATGTCGCGTGAAATGCTACCGGTGCCATCGACATAGACGCTGAGAAATATGAGCGAGCGAGCACATACGAAACATGCGGCCGTGTCGACCGGTGCCGGTCGCAGCGCCATCCCTATTATTGCCCAGAAACAACTATTATAATAACTTTCCGCGAATATGACTGTTTGAAACCACCATAAACGGTTTCGCATTCACGTATAACATAAATAAAAAGACACAAACGATAAAGTTTGACGCTAGAAAACTCAACAATACTTCCAAGAAAATCATGTTCACCTCACAGTCGACCAAACACCGGATAGGTATTACCAATAACATAATAAATGGCATTTCCTTCACAATATTTCCTCGCTACCTGTACACACGAATAATTTCGAATGGTCTCCGAAGAAGAGCTTGTATTCTGCATTTCATATTCTCGTAATGTCAGTTACGACTAGCTGAGTTTGAGGCAACTAGCATTAACTTAAGAGAAAATTTGCTTCGAAATATTTTCTTTGGACTGAAAGAGCTAGCTCAGCAAATATGTTGTATGCACTCGCTTCACGAGCTAAATAAAAAACTGTTGAGCAAAGTTTGCTCACGAGTTTAATAAAAATTAGTTGGCAGAGTTGAGTCGCTCGTTTATCGAGATAGACATATTTGCAACGTCTTGTGGAGAATTTATTTAGAGCTTCCCGTTTTACCTCAATCGTGTCTATTTTCTTAGCTGTTCCTGATATATCGCACATTGCCCGATCAAGTATTAAACGGTTCTTCGGACGCCACGATTGAATGAATGTCAGAGTCTCAGTTGGTTGTAAATTAATATATTTTTTTAATATATTAGTAAACTTTATAGACAACGAGAAGTTTTGAAACGGTTCTTTTTGAACGATTCTTCTTAAACAACATTAAATATTTTGCTCAGCGAGTTTAAAGTTTTGATAGTGAACTCGTTAAAGTTTTTATAGATCGAAAACCTATTTCGGACTCCAATCGATTAATAATTCCATTTTTATTCATAAAATACTTATCGTGCGAACAAATTTTTTTGTCATTCATATCTTACATTAATGTTCTTTTATATTATATTTGTTGCCAGCGTAACATTAAAAGATACGTTCTAATTTTAAATGTCAGCCATCCTATTCAAATGCCAATTTTGTCTTATCCTTTTAGCTGGAATTCCTTTTCTCTAATTCGAATGCTAAATAAATAAAATTTCGTTGTTTATTAAATCAATGCTGTTGGAATTTGAAATCAAAAGCAATCTGCTTGCGCGGAAACATAGAAGGAGATGAATGACAAGGAAAATACGCGAGAAAATTCAAAAGGAAAGCAAGGTGGAGTGGAGTGGGCGCGGAAAATTGGCTTCATTAGATAGAGGCTCTTGGGCGCGCTATTGGGGGACACACGGCCAGGAGTTATTGACAGCAAGACACTATTAGGGACGTTGGCTCATTTCTTTTAGCATGGTGTTCATGAATTCGACTGAAATCTGACTTTCGTATAAACATATTCACTGATTCAATAACTGATTACTTCACTTCGCCTATACGAATAAAAAATGTTCAATGCACATATGATAAGAACAACTTTATTTGCAATATGTAAGTTCCAAGATTTTGAAAAAAAAAATGTATAAACAGTATATTTATTTAAAAAACTCAATTTCTAGAAATTTATTAGTTACAATTTGTTAAAAAGTAACAAAAAAAACATCGGCCATACATCTCACTAACTTAGTTGTTAACAAAACAGACTTACAAACACACTTTCACGTTTAAATAATAGTATGACTTTGCTGTATGTGGCCTATAGAGAAGATAGATAGAAGAGGGGCCTATGCTAAGCAGTAGGCGATCACAGGCTGATGATGATGCTGCTAGGTATCGCCAGTGTCCGTGTGTCCCAGCATGGTTCCCGGTTCCACGATGCCACAGCAAGCTATTCAAATTTCATAACGTATTCGGATTGTTTGGAAATTCAACGTAATCCAGCGAGCGGCTGCAACAGTTTATGCATGAGGCATTTTAAGATGCCTACATTGATTCTTAATTAAGCTGACGGGAAATTTTGGATACTTCAAATTCAAGAGTTAAATAATTCATATATGTGTGTGTTTCTTTATAGTTTCAGATTTGTTTTGAGTTTAAATATATATCGATATCAGAAACTTAGGTTCGGTACAAAACAATTTTTACGTTACATAAATACTTCGTGAGCAAATAATGATTTTTTTGCGCTATCTGTTGAGACGTTGGGCCCGTGGTCTCCGGACACAAAATTATTTGTGAAACAGGTTAGCAAGCGTTTGGTCCTTGCCACAGGAGATCTCAGGGCTGGCAGCTATTTTTCTCAACGTTTGAGTCTTTGCATTCAAAGAGGAAATACTGCCAGCATCCTGGGTTCCCTGCCGCACAGCGACAACATGGACGGTGTGCTGAACTTTTTGTAAATATCTGTTTTGTATAAGTTTTCTGTATTTTTAAGTCATTTTTGTATTATACTTATGGTATATCGTGAGCATATATTTATACGTACATATACATATGATTCAATATGTAACAAATTTAGAATTACTTCAATCCAACTACAACAAAGTTAGAAATGTTTGTAAAATCGTTACGACAAAAAGTTAATTGAATAAGTTGACAACAACATAAAATTAAATGTAATTTTTAACAGTTTTAATTTCATTATATTAAAACAAATTTAAACTTTGACGCAGTTTTGCACAAAAATTCAAATTGTTTAGTCAAAATTTTAAATAAAAATACGTGTGAGTATCATTGCCAGCGAAAATTAAAAATTGTTGGACAAATAGTTTGTACATAGAGGTGGCAGCAGCTACATATAATGCAAATATTTTTATAATAAAACACACCTTGTTTTTCATCGTAAGCTGATGTATTTAGTAATACTGTGGTAAAATGGTACACACCTAACAAGTAGTAGCTTGCAAAAACAATAGTAGGTACGTAACATGATTATGCAAAGAGTGCAATGCATGGAAAATATTATGATTATGAATATAATAATCTAAATTTATAAAACTCTAAGGTGACTGACTGACATAGTGATCTATCAACGAACAGTCCAAACCACTCGACGAATCGAACTGATATTTGGCATGCAGGTAGATGTTATGACGGAGCATTCGCTAAGAAAGGATTTTTGGAAATGCCACTTTTAATGGGATGAAATAGGGGATGCAAGTTTTACTTCTTAATGCGAGTGAAGCCGTCAGCACTCACTAGTTTTGATATATATTTCATCCTGCCAATATTGACCGCAGCGGTATTTATAAAAGATAAATCAGAGCACCTTATGTAGCTTATTATTGTTCACGGAAATGGGTTAAATCTGTCGAAGTTCCGTTGTAGTAATAAACTCGGCCAAATTGTACGCTACTGTCTCGTTCGATAACGAAATAATATTTACTACAATATATTTACTATCATTAAACATACTGGATGAAGTTATCTATAAAAATATTTATAAATAGGTAAAAATATTAAACAGTATGCTTACATAACTAAACGTAGGTTCTTTAAATCTCCAATTGGTATTTTTAAACTTGAGTGAATTGTTTTTATCGGTAAGCGCGTTCAATCGTAGGTTACCATCAGGAAAACTGTGGCCAGTTGTATTCCAACTTTAGATTAAAAAATATGGATTGTAGCCGTTTTTATGTTTATTGGTAAAATTTGACGTTGTCCAACTAAATTTATAGACTCCAATACGTATTTTGAAATGAAATGAAATGAAATGAAATACATTTATTGTCCGGAAACTAGGTGGTATAGGTTGTTTACATAACTAATAGTTAGTTAGTCTACATTTAGGAAGTTCCTCTAGCTTCTACTCGAGTGGGCTTACAGCCAGTAGTGGTCAGTGGTTTGTATTGCAAATAGTATAATCCAATGTATTATACCGTATAATGAATCTTTCTCGGCTACATTTATCTAGAAAAAATGTGTAACGCTTCTTTTCCATTCCACGAGTATATTGCATTGTCATACATAACCACGTTACCGCGAGCATTCACGTGATATAATTACTGACGACGCCGCAAACGCCGTTACCGTACCACATGTATGAAAAATGCATAAAAAGCATGTATGATATGTTCTAGAAACTGTAAACAAGGAAGTTGGAGTATCGGGCCGCATATTTGGTGCGGGGCTTGTTTATGTGGCAATTGGAGTCGCAATGAACCGCCACTCTGGCGGGAGCAAGTTTTCACCAAAGGCAGCCGAGTTGTGAAATAACAAAGACAATACTATGCTGAGGCATCTTATTATCTGGATTCTCTATGAGGAGAAAGATGTATAGTCAATCACCTAACGGTATGTCTTCAAAGCGAGAGTGAATCGGTTCTTATCGGGTAAGCACGCTCCATCTTAGGCCATAGCCTTACTTGCTATCAGGTAAACTATGGTCAAGTGCAAACCCGTTCAAGTTAAAAAAAAAAAAAAAATGTGTCAACAGGATTGTAAAGACGTCAGTTTCATTTTAATACAATCATATTTCAATTATGACTGCAGACTTACACACATGGAATATGTATGTGTATTGTATACTGTACTATAGTTCCCGTAAGGCATGATTGTATGTGTAGGTATATTATCGCCAATCATATACTAATATATTTATAATATAATTCATATATTTCAATCATTTTTCGGTCTTATCACTTATAAGAGGACTGATCAACCAGCAAAATTATATCAATTTTTTTAATGAAATTTAAAGAAATATCACTTCTATACAGTAATATGTCGTTGAACAACAAATAGGAGCATGGCACCGACTATAATCATACACAAGGTAGGTTGTCAGCTCCAGTGGTACACAAATTCGTCCAAGTTCGTCGTCAGATAATTCAGTACAGATTGCGGTCAAGAAGGGCCGGCGATTGGGTGTTTCGATGCCGGCACTTAATTTATTACGCAACTGAAATGTTAAGCTTGGCAACGAGGCTTCGGTATTTTACGAGCGGACCAGATGTGGAGGCTGTGGCGGTTTTCGTGATTTAAATCAATAGGTATGAAGTGCGTTGACCTCTGATATTGTGTTCGATATTTTGGTGATCGTTAATAATTAATAAACATGTCTTATATGTATAAGAGCGTAAAAATCCACTCGTTTCGTCCGAATCATGTTTTGCCAAGCATACTGATAAAAGTTTCCTTCCTTAACTTTCTCTCTCTCTCTTTGAGTCGTATTTCCTCATGACTGAGGGTCGTGACTCCCCCACGGAACTAATTCGTTAGGGGAGTTCTCTTGGGCAGATACATCGTGGTGGGCACCCAGGTCCTTCCACGGAAGACACATCTCTTTGGTTATTGTGGTCCTCGAACATGTCCGATTCCTCACGATGTTTTCCTTCACCGTTAAGCGAGTGCAAATCCACACTGCACACATAACTTGAAAATACCAGTTAATTAATTAACTTTACTTGTTGTTTAACTTTTGAACCCATATTAATCTAAATGACCTTCTCTGGATATGAACGCCGTATTTTTATAATTTCTATTAATTCCACATTGACTATGCCCTCATACATACATACATACATAAATACACCTCCACAATTACCTTACCACGAGTTACCCAACCAATTAAGCTAATGATGTATGCATCTATTTTAACTCCACTAATTAGGTCCTCGTTGCGGAGTATAAAAGTCTAATTTCCGCCATTTTGTTGCCTCGAACAAGTGAAATGCATTGTCGTGGCATTACTGCGCTATTTGAGAGGGCTTTGGTGGTAAAGGACCCCTTTTTGCACTGTTCGCAGATATAATTATCCAGTCTTATCGTGTTAGTATGTTTCACTCTAGTGCAGTTGAGGAGTTATCTATTAATTACGTTATATATTTTGACTAGTTGTCCGATGCATGGTATATTACTGTGGAGTAATTTTTTTACTAATCCCGGACAAAATCAGGACCTTATTATCTTTCTCACTCATTCTTGTTCTTGCTTTTATGCTTCTTGCACTTTCGCGCTTCATACTTTTTTTTCTTTCATCCTTCATGTTTTTTCTTTGATTGTTAAGTGCTAATTACTTACTTACTTACTTAAGTTAGGAATTGAAAATAGTCTCTTGGACAAATGTCTGGTACTATACACTAAACTTAATAGATTATACCGGTTTATGTTGCCCATGTTAAAAAATGCCTGCTATAATGGTCTACTTTTAATTAAAATTTTATAAAATGTCATTTCACAAAAATACTTACGTACTATTTTACAATTTTTTTTAAATTATAAATACAATCATATTGACCCACATTATACCCACATGATACCAAACCAAAGAATCTCTTCCGGGGGTATGAAAAAAATTCATAATTACATTCAGGGTTACGTCATATAATATTTGCGTATGTTATACGTTTAATAAAGTTGTCATACGAATTGAGCAACATTTTATAAAGCCCTTTTTGAATATTTAACCGCTCATCCGGTAAAAAGCTAATCCGTTGAATAATAGCTTTGTAGATATCAGCGACGGCCGGACTCCTGATGAAAATGTAATAAAAAAAAATAGACAGTATAAGTAACAGACTACTCAAATACATAAATATTTACTGTCAAACTGTTATTTTCTCTCGTTCTACATATGTCTGTAACTGACTGGCGCGCGCGGACCAATCATTAATTTTTCTTGTAAAAATCACGTAAAAATAGAGAGAAGAAACTTCACTAAATTACAAAAATAATAATAATTCAAATTAATTTTTTTTATTAATTATTTTCAATAATACTAATTTGTCGGTCTTCAAGTCGAGAGTACACCGGTTTCTTGTAGGCAAGCGCGCTAGATCGTAGACTATAACGTTGCTTAAAATCAGGCAAGTTGTAGTCAAGCGTAAGCCTATTTCATGTAAAAAAAACCCTCTTTTTTTAGTAAAAAAATAGACTTACATATTTAATTATTATAAAAAAACAGCCACTATATGCGTCTATGGCAACAACCCAACCAATTTCATCAGACTTATCGCATAAAAAAATTATCTAGCACATAAAAACATAATAATAATATAAGTATATATCCCAATGGTGCTTGACAACAAGTGTCCTATAGTCAAACTTTTTAAATTTAACTAATAAAACGTTATAAATTTAATTAGGCGTCTTGTGTTGTAAATATCTTTCTATAAAAATGTGTCAATTGTTTTACCGTAGAGTCGCTCGATAAATTGACATTTGCGTAATAAATCTCAACGTTTATTCATATTTTAATTGGTTTCCGAAGCGTTTTATTGTGCGTTTTGTTTGTTGAATGTTGTAGTGCATGGGAACAAAATGATGGTTTGTTTGTGAAGTGATTGTCATTTTGGTAAGTTAAATATACTTAGATCAACTAGATAACTTTTTAGTTATAGATACTTTATTTTACAATATAAAGTTTACACACATCAAGTTAATTAATTTACATCACAATTAGGGATACATATGCTGATGATGATAATATGTTCCAAGACGATCTCAGCTACGGTGAATAACATATTTACGGGAAGGTTTCTCAAGTGTCCTCATATGGCTAATATCTATACTAATATTATAAGGCTGAAGAGTTGGTTTGTTTGAATGCGCTAATCTCAGGAACTACTGGTGCGAATTGAAAAATTCTTTTTGTGTTGGATAGACCATTTATTGAGAAAGGCTTTAGGCTATGTAACATTACGCTGCAACTAATAGGAGCGATGAAACAAAAGAAAATGTAAAAAAACGGGGAAAATTATTCATCTTTTAGGGCTTCCGTTGCGTTTGCTGCAAAAACGGTTCAAGATATCAAAAAATATATATAGTCGAAAGAATTATTCCTCTTGAAATGATCTAACAAAATGTCTGCAACAGTCATCTGCATATGTCTATCTTTTAAGATTAACTCACTAGAACCGTTTTTATGGTAATAACTATTCTATGCGGACGAAGGCGCTGGCACAGCTAGTACCCAATATACACAGCCAGCCTACACTCTGAATAATTAAAAAAATCTCAAGGAATTCTATTTTTAATATATTAGGTTGTTAATTTATGCAAATTTCGCATACACCATTCATCGTAGACACATAAATTGTCATACTTTACAACTATTTATTTGATCTGATTTCAATGAACCTAAACTAAAGAAAAATACTTTATTTATAAATACTATACATAGTTGTTTACAGAATGTCTCGTGGCAGAGAGTTAATTTAAAAACTTCAAAGGGTAAGAAGTTGGAAACTAAATATGAACTCTCTTTAAGATGTGAATATCAATATTGGCTCAATAAAATCACCCAAAATTAAATTTCATAAGCCGATATAGACTTGGTAAAGTAAATGTTTACCCAAGTTGTTTCAATGACTAGTTGTGTCAATTCATGTGTGCATACATAATACCATCCTTATTGGAAAGTTTATATATAATTTCATTGAACATACTGAAGTGCCCGTAGCTCAGCTGGCGGAGGCAATCGCATGCGATTACCAATGTTAAGCAAAGATCGACGCGGTCAGTCCTTGGATGGGTGACCGAAAAGTGGAATTCCATTTTGGGCGTTCCGTAGGTCGGAAGACACGTTAAATTGTAGGTCCCGGCTGTTTGTCTAGTACTGTTGTACCATGTCACTGTCGCTGAGCCATGTCAGATCCTCTTAGGGCGGCTTCATATACTCCCGACACCTGAGTTGGCCACTCTAATTCAATAAGAAAAAGAAGAAATTAACATACAAATTTTCTTTGTGTGAGACACGCTGATCTAAATCTGCTTGTATAGTTTTTTTTTACAATCAAACATGCTTGTTTTTACCCTATTTCGTAACAGAGAGGATAGCTATGGTTTTAAATGTACCTACATACGAGTAAGTATATATTTTTGTTAAATATATTAACATACAAACTTTCTTTGTGTGAGACACGCTGATCTAAATCTGCTTGTATAGTTTTTTTTACAATCAAACATGCTTGTTTTTACCCTATTTCGTAACAGAGAGGATAGCTATGGTTTTAAATGTACCTACATACGAGTAAGTAAGTATATATTTTTGTTAAATATATATATGCAATTTATATACATACATGTCATACACACGTTTATGCATCATACATTTATTTAATTACCAAAACTGAAATTGATTATTATTATTATTTCTCTTCACAGATTCTCGGGCCTTACGCCCGGTATTTTTAAGGCAACAGTGGGGCCGTAGCCAACACTGAGAGGCCTTTTACAATATTATAGGTACTTAAAATTAAGTTAAAATTACAGATAGAGGATGTTAGGTATATAAAGTAACTATTGCAGACATGGTATTAATATTACAGGCTATTGTGTTGAGTTGTTCATTGACTTAATTAAACTGGTCTATTGTACGAGGAACGGCACCCGCCAGTTATGCCTCATTCATAAAAATTATAGCGGGTGATGACTTGCCACTCACTAAATGGGCCCTCCACAAAAGGCAGCCTAAGATGACGCCAGAAGGGCAACATTAGTGTGAGTGGCTTAGGGTGTCGAGAGGTGTGCTGCGCGTTCTCTGAGCGGTACTAGCGGCGTTATGCCCTTTAACTTTCTCCCTATTATTATTATTATTATATTATATTTTACGTCTTTCTAACATAATTACAATGATAACAATCATATTATTCAGGCAGCTTAGTGACATAAGATAAAAGGAACTGCGTAGGCGTAATTGTTGCTTATGATAAAATATAATCATCCAAATGCAATAATCTAACCTAGACCCTAATCATGTAAAATATTTCCAGATTTATCAGCATAAATTTTATTTCATACTTTTGAAAAAACATGCGCAAGCGCACGTGATACTGGTTGACGGGAAAATTTAAATCTCCTCTTAAGTATTTGCTATAATCGCCTCTTTTTGCACAAATTACACAAAACAAATTGAACCGTATGACGTAGACATCCGCTAAGAAAGGATTTTTGGGAATGCCACTTTTAAAGGGGTGAAATAGAGGATGTATATTTTACTTCTTAATGCGAGCGAAGTCACGAGCACCCACTAGTTATGTATAAAACTGTCACAACACTGCTAAAACTAATTATAAACATTCGTTTGTAAGCCACAGTGTTTTCAATTTCAGGTGAAAATTGAGAAGAAAGTAATGCTGCAACCTCTCCCCCCGCAGTCGCTGAGTTGGAGTTTCAATGCATTGTGAAAAAGCCAATTTTTTAGAGTTTCAGAGTGGTACGAAACTTTTTGTTTGGCACTTTAAAGTAGTCACCGACATAATATGAACTTGTATGCCTTACGTATGATTCATTATGTAGCTATAATACACAAAACAATACTTGAAGTAGGTATACATACAATACAAATAAAAGAAACACAACAAATACATAAATAATACATTATAACACAGACAAAATAAACATCTCAATAATTTGACACAATCCAAGACGCCTTAACATTTGTTTACACGAATTAAGCAAACAAGAACATGCAAAGATAACTCAACGCATTAACAACAGTGTTGTTTATTTAGTTAATTAAGGCCTTATTAAGCCAGTAACTCACCGTCAGTAGAGGCCACCGAGGCGCTAATTACGAGAAGAAACAGAACAGGTGTCACTGCTGCCGCGCACGGAACCAATCTTCGGCCGCACATCATGTCAAATTACTTTACCCCAACGACATCGTAATCGGAGGAACTTTTCCGAGAATTACAGGAGCACCGGCGGGGTCCTCATGACCGGCAGTGGGGTGAGAAAGTTCGCTCATTCATTGGCCATCGGTATCGGCTCGATTAAATATTCATCGGGAGATGTGGCGGCGAGGGCAGCGCGCGCGGAGGCTGCTCGGGGCCCGGCGGCGGACTGACTGGCCGCGGAGCCGCCACCGCGCCGCTTTGTCTCTCCGGCGGGGGCGCTTGCGTAGCCCCGCCTCGCGCTCAAGGAAGGACCCAACATTACCAGTATTTGTAACAGTTTGCGTCAAATTGATATAAATGGAGACGGTTTTAATAAAGTGTAATTGACTTTTGCCGACTTTGCGTCGCATTATTTTCGACCACGCCGAGACGCCCCGGGCAGGTGCGTCGCTAAATACCTCCGCTAACTTCGCCTTCTGTTATGAATAATCTCGAATTTAAATGAATGTTAATTATGATGAGTTTTTAAGTTGGCTCTGATATTTCCGGTATTAATGTATACACTTGAAATAAAACTTCAATTAGGATTATACAACCGATTATAAGTTGCGAAAGAGTATCATAAACTTCAGGCGAGTTTGATTAATCTCGCAAGCAAACTTTTCTAGGGCCTTCCTACGCGTTCTGCGTAGGCTCGCCTAATATAATACTATGAATCAGTCTGCGAAACTGATATTATGTCCGAAGGGAGCTGTAGATTGAAAATCGGGACAAAGGAAATTTGCTCGTGGAGTCCGTGATCGTTAACTGAACGACTGGATAAAATTGCCATTAACTTTTATGTCTTCTCACTCTTAATTACAGTCGATAAATATTGGCATGAATACTGAGCGAGACGTTATCAGAGAGCATTGGAGCAAACGTGGGGAGTCCTCCCTAATGGCCACGTGGACTGCGAGCTAGCCGTGAGCTTGCCTTCCTAATCATTAATTAATGTGGAAGCACTCTCGAGAAGGATTACGGGAGAATACCTGAAAGGTTTCTCAATACGAGGGTATTTGAATGATCATCGCTATCAAATAATTAATAGACGGCGAGTCACGTAAACAAAGAGACGATCGCTTTAATTAACGGTTGCTTTAGATTAACCAGATTTGACGTAACATTATCGGTATGTTTCAGTCGGCGCGAGGGAATAAGCCTGAATAATTAATTGTAATATGTTAATACGTCAACATCATCGATGATCTAATAGGTCCTCGCTACGCGGCCTCCATTTATTATTAACCAGCCTATGTGTGAGCCGGGTTTTGTGTTCGGAGAATATTAAGTTACGTGTTCAGTAATATAAAGTTTTAGCTACTTACTCTTATCGTAATTATTTATACATAACAGTTGATTGTATTTGGTAATTTTCTATCTTAACTGCCATCTAGTGAACAAACGTTTCCGATTTGTCACCGCTTCCCACTCCAGCTCCTTGCGCACGTCCCGAATCCTTATGCTCGAAATTCCTTCTACTTCAGAACACTCCAACCTCCTTTACTCCCATTCTTTTACCATCCAAGCCACCCTTCTGTGGAACGCGTTGCCCCTGCCCATAAGGCAGGCTAAGTCACTAAACATTTTCCAAAATATGATATATCAACATTATTTAAAGTCATTATAGCATATATAAGTATTGTGTAATGTAGGTAGTGTTTGTATAATGTGTATTAGTTGTATTGAGTATGTGTATTATTAATAGTATATGTGTATAGATTGAGTGTGTATTGTATCTTTCAATTAATTTAATAATATTAATAAGATATAAATTGTACGCCGCCTGTTTACAATTGTAAGTTATGTCCATCCAAAAGGTTGCCTGGAAGAAATCGCCTAAGGCGATAAGGCCGCCCAATGTGCAACACTTTAATTTATGTATGTTTATTTCTGTTTGTAATTTTTGTGTTCTTATTATTGTGGTGTACATTAAAGTTATATTCTATTCTATTCTATTCTAGTGATAGGCTCTGATTCACAAGTTTTTCTCCGGTACTGAGTGTTATTCCTGACACCTTATTTAACTCTACTCCCTCATATGGTTCAACTGTCCTCATTTGAGTGAAGCATCTAATTAACAGGTACATGTAAGTATTCTCTGCACGTGTCATACAAGCCTAATCTACTCTATACTTACACTCATGTTATAGGTAGATGTTTAGAGTCAATTTATGTTTTGGTGAAAATTTGAAGTAATTGTCCTATTAATTAAATATTACATGAGACATATACACGTGTTAAAAACGATACATTATGATTTTTCTTTGTATGAAAAGTCAAAGACATAAAACCCTAGTTACAAGTGATATTTAGGTACTTTTCAATAAGTCTTAAGTATAGGTAAGCATTCGTTACTTTTTTTTGGAAGATCGTTTTTCTAATATATACGAGTATCGTAAATACCTATCTATTTATGTAAAAAGTCTTAACAGACGGAAATGTGTTGTCTACAAAAGACTGAATAAAGTCTTAGGATTCCATTAATTCACTTCTTTATTTTTACTAAAGTATAATTGTAAGTTTATTCATCTCATAAAATAAAGAATAGATTCAAGTACTTCTCCCGCAAAGGTTTCTGCTGAGTAGAAGGTTCAGAAAGGAGAGCTTACTGAAGCAACTATGTTGCATGACTAGCATTACAGCCCGTACGTTCATTATTATTAATTAGGCCTTACGGATATTGTTACGCGAGCGCCTTTTGTAAAGGCAGCTGGAATAGCGAAGATTTCATGCTGGCAATATTATGAACTAGGAAATAGAATAGTAATTGCGCTTATAAAGCAAAGCTTTATTTCTAGAGGTAAAGGAGATAACTTAATTTTACGCCGACAAGCTAGCTCAATAACATTTTTATTCATTGTTTCTTTCGCTTCAGTTTTGTCTTCCCAAAGCCCTGAAATAGGGACTGCATCAAGTTAATAACCTCTCTATTTGGAAGCTTGCCACTAATAGTATTTTTCTACGAAATAAAATAGGCGCGAGGACGATAAGCGGCTCCACAAGGCGGGAGTGTGCGGGATATTGGGGGGATTCGAGCTCACGAACCCTTTTTCCTTCTTCGCAAATCGTCGGGGATTAAGCCAGAAGAGCTCACACCTTTTCGCCAATATTTTTTGTGGTTTAACCGCCGGTAAACCGCTATGATACAAAGTGTTTTCCCGCGATCAATAGGCCTCTCTGAAGATATAACAGATATAACGTCTCAACTCCTCCGCAATAGATTAAGCACGGTTCTGAGGACGGGAAGGGATTCGGCTGCAAATGAGATTTCCGTGTTTGGCCAATCGGAACGAATATTTATTTAATTTTGTGGTGATTAATTTGTGTTCCAGTTAATGGATTCTTTCGTGTTTATTTATTTGCATAATTGTTTTTTTCCGGGCTAAGTTAATACTGGTTTATACTTTACTAGTGGGTGCTCGCGGCTTCGCTCGCATTAAGAAGTCAAACTTGCATCCCCTATTTCACCCCTTTAAAAGTGGCATTTTCAAAAATCCTTTCTTAGCGGATGCTTACGTCATAACATCTACCTTCATTCCAAATTTCAGCCTGATCCTTCCAGTGGTTTGGGCTGTGCGTTGATAGATCACTATATCAGTCAGTCAATCAGTCAGTCACCTTTGAGTTTTATATATATAGATTCCTGAAAAATATAGTATTATTTGGATTAAAAACACTGTATTTTTAAAGAACAGAAAATGAGGTAATAAAACTACATGATGAAACAAACCATTTTTCGCAGCTTCACGTTGCTACCAAGAATAACGGCACTGAATCCAAAGCTGTTGTTCTTTGATGTCGAATAAAAATTATTGCATTGTAAACATTTTGAGAAAATCTTTTTACAAGCGGGCGAGAGGCGAACGTAAAAGTTTGTTCGTTTCAAATTCAATATATTATGGTGAGCGTGCTCCCGCTCAGCCGACACCGAAACTCACTCGAGCGTAGCTCACACAAAATTTATTGTTTTTCTAAGAAAATTTTCTTTGCGCGACCCTACATCCTGGCGGCACCCCCGGGAAGAGTTGCAAAAACTTAATGACCTTTTGAGTGGCAGTGTTAGCTTACACTCGCTGTGTACGTTTGATTTCTTTGGTAACAATTGATAAAGCTTTGCACATTGTTTAAATTGCATTCTCTTTAGAAAAAATGCAGACAAATGCAAATATAAATTTCGAGTGACACTTACACTTTTTTTGTGATAAGATATTGAATCAGGCGTTACTTTGCGAAAATTAATTTGGGAGGAGAGGTGTGGCGGTGGTATATGGAGGAACATACCTAAAAACCATCAAGTTTGTTGTTTGAAGTCGGTGGAGCAGTCGCAGCGGAAAAACACTATATACTTCTCCAGAGTTTCATTTACTCTTCTAGTGTGCTATGATTTTATCTTCTACATGTTATGGTGGACAAAATATAATTATATTATCGGCCTAACGCGACCAGTGTGATAATTTCTATTGATAATCAGTATGTACTTTTTAAAAATGTGATTAACATAAATGTTTTTTTTATTATGTTTTTAGGTTTGCGTTTTGATTTTAAGCATTGCTGCAGCCTAGAGTGTAACACTGTCACCTAGAGGATATGTACGTATTAACTCTAGACTAGTCAAATACTCCTTAACCTTTATTTTCCGTAAATAATAAGCTAAGAAAACTTTATCACGAAACGAACAAGCTACGAAAGACGTCAAACAAAGATGGCATGTAAAAAATGTCCGCACGACGCGACGGCGCAATTTCATAATAAAGTCTTCTACGAGACACATAATAACTCCGAGGAATCGTTAGTCCGGGCTCACGTCGACCAAATACGTGCGGGATACTCCCGAGACTGATCCCTTTTGCTTAGATTAATTTTGCTCAGTGAAAACAGTCGATAACGCTGGAAATGTGCAGATGTCACCGTATAGGCTTACCAAGGGATTAGTGGGACGTGACGCATTTTGGATTGCCTTGACGTGTTAACACTTTGAGCCTATTTTAACGCGTCATCATTATAATCCTCCCCCTTCATATGTCCTCGGCAACATGCAGTGCACTTTAGATTGTAGTGTCTAAAGTGGTGCGAATTTGGGCTGCGGCCTCGGGATTGATTGCTTTCGACTTTTCCTGTGATTATTAAGTTGTTTGCGTGCATATTCCTATCTTTATATAGATAAAACTATATGTATTTGTGGTCATTTCCGTTTCATGCGCTGTAGATGATCAACGCTGTCTTATACCTATACTAGAACTGCTTTAGAACACTGCTTTTTAGTCGCTGTACACTATGGCTTTAGAAGATGCTGAGATGCAGCTTTGGAAGAAAAATCTAATATCACATACTTATGTACATTAAACAATAAACATTCATCTTATTAAACGTCTTCGAAAATAGGGGTTATTAATTATTGCACTTGGTTGTTACAGAAAAACTGGTGGTCCTGGGTCTAAATAATAACCAACGCAATGTTGATGTTAAGAGGGATTATTAATTTAACATGTTATATTTTATTTCTAAGCGTTTAACTTGAATAACAAGCATAACGTCTATTCATCAACCTTTTGTGACAAAGAGATATCTATTAGTACTATTATTTAAAAATTTCCCTCAGTAAAATTCTAATTAATAATTCAAACATATAAAATAGCTGCAAAATTCCAAGCTGGTACCTAACAAAGAACAATGATAGAGCACAAAATTAATCGCCCAAGAACTTAGATTTACGGCATTTAAAAGAAATCAACAAAAGTGCTCCCCGCTAAACTTTTATTTTGTGATCGAGATTCGAAACTTGTACATTTAAGTTTGAAAAAATGCGAATCATTCGCTGCCAAGAAAGAAAATCAATTTTAAGAAGGAAAGTTGTTCACGCATTTTTTTCCTTTCCAACACTTTACTTTTGAACGAATGATTACTTGATTTTGTAAATGGGTAGCTGATGAAAATTATCTTGGCCGAAAAGTTGTATCTACTCTGTCATATTTGTTTTATTGTACGACGGTGACCACTTTTATTACCATTTCTTTTTATCAGATAAATAAAATTTAACATTGTTATATGACAATGTATAGATTTATTCAATGTTTGGTATATATAATAGTATAATTAAATATCTCGCCGCTGATTGGTCCAGCCTTGAGCCTTATGAATGAGTGAGGAAGCGGGTGCCAAGCGGACAATAAGACCTATCGCTGCAACCCGAAACGATCAATCTCTGAGCTATTACGATGTTTTAGCGCCTTGATGTATTGTTTCAGCCTCAATAAAGTTTTGATGAATTTTCGTGTACTCGCCGCCCTTTGTTGAGAGTGAGGCGTCGGATATTGATGAATAATTTGACGGATAAATAACGATCTCGTAATTATTTAGGGGTTTATACTGAGCTCGCTGTTTATTAAGATTTATGTCGAGATTGATTAGGTGCAGTTATTTATTTATTAGTTTAGAGCGTCTTCAAGATGAATAGCCGCTTATTAAGAAGTGAATACACCAGCTTGGTTGACACGGAACGCATATTGAGACATGATTTTATTATTTTAACTAATGATTTTGTTTAAAGTCACAAGTGTTAGTTACAAAGTATTTGATTATTCATTTAGTACATATTATTTTTTATGACGAACTTTTGACTTTGTTAATAAATGATTGGTGTATGGAACAAACCATGACCAAACAAAATAATAAGCATAGTTAATGAAGAACAGGCAATAATTTTCTCAAACCCTTACACTAACTATGTAGTACTTATTATTGCATAGACAAATACGGACCCAAAATAGTTCCAATGATATCTTATAGTAATATATTAACACATATTACAGGTTTCCCAGCGCACTGCACTCAAGTAAGCTGCACGTAGGTACATGTCGATGTATCTGCAACTTGAGTTGGCTATTCCCCAGGCATTGCTGGCCATATATTGCCAATACAGGGCCTGCACATACCTGTAATAAGAGATAGCTGTGAAATAGGTTTCTAGAGATGTAGAATGTTGTAAGATTGGGATGTCTGGAGAAGAGGGAGGCCTCTCTAGCAGTAAAATCAAGGCTAGAAATAATAAGTGATAATATTTGATAATCTAATACGTGTCAGTATTTGTAAATATGTTCCTATGAGTCAAATAGCAAAAAAAGAATGAGACACAAAAAATACTTCACTGCCTAGACTAGACAGTGCAGGCTTCAGAAAAGCGGAAATGTATATAAGAGTAAAAAAAATATGCAGCAATTTTTTTTCATAGTTATTTTATATTTGTTTAATTTATTGTGCGATATCTCGTCATCTAGTAAACTTTTGATGTCATCGAAAGAAAACCATAATCGTTGTTGAAGTGAACTGTAATAATCGTATATAATAAAGTTCATTGAAACGAGTGCATGCATCACAAACCGCTCATACGCACGCGAAATACATTTATTTAAAAAAAAAATGCTATACATACTTTTTCAACCAAAACAGATTTGATTTAAGTTCAACATTAGAATGTACCAAAAATCAGTGGCACACGTGAAACTCCGCCAACACTTAACATCGAACGGAGTTTCAGCTCTGCGGGATACTGGCGATAATATTTCATTCTTGCGCCATGATTCGCCGCTTAAGCGCGATAGGGAAATCGTAAATTCAACGAAAAGAAATTTCTTTATAGTCTCCTAAAAGTTCTCACACAAGCACGTATCCAGCGAAGCTAACGCGAGAGCAAACGGCACCGAATTGTAATACCTCCGTACACCCTTACTTTTCAAATTTTCTCTAACAATGCGACGAGGTAATATGCGTTTTATTGGATCGTTTTTCTTTTGAAATAAAATGGAATTGTTGTTGTAAGAAAAACGTCTTTTCTTAAAACGTCGCGCTCGCTTTAAAGGAACGTGTTTCATCTAATTTGAATGGAAAAACGTATAAAGAGCAATTGGTTATTGTTGCGTCTTTATGAAATCACATTGTTGGAGATAGCGAGCGACTCGTATGAATAAAAGGTGGATATTTTCTGTTTTTTATATTTGGTTGTACGAGTATCTATGTTTTTGCAGTCGATATTCGTAGTTTTACGGTTTTGTTTTCAACATATTCGTTTACTTCCGTTCTGTTTCCGCGAAATATGTGCAGTGCGAGGAATATTTGAATAAAAAGTGACGTTTGGAATGAGAGGCTTGCATCGGAGCCGCTGCAGTCTGCGGTCGGATCCCTGACAGAGCCGCGATCGCTGCGGCGGCCGCTCACAATACACTTTTGAATAGATTCTTTGTTCCCATGCAAAAAATAGCCATGTAAAAGCTTTGAAGAACCAAACAATAACAACTATCTTGTTTGCGCTATCAGATTTCAGTTTTGATGGGTGTACGCGAACTGACACTATTGTTCCAGTTATTTGGAATGATAACAAGCAAAATTATTCCTTTTTTTCTTAAAATGCAACTAAAATCGTGTTTATTACATAAGATTTCATCAACATCATCTGCAGGCCTTGTCGATCCACTACTGGGTATTGACCTCCTCCCCTAGTTGCCATTGGTGTCGGTTTTGTGCTAAGATTTAAATTGTCTAAATAGTACATCATATTACGTATTCATGAAATGGGCATTCTTTAAAAATAAAATGTATATATAAATAATGTTTTGGTTTAATAAATACATATAAACATACATTTTAAAATAGTATTCTGAACGAATAAAATAGCAATGATGATTTCACATAATTAGGTAGCGATTTTATTTGCTATCGTAAATCTGAAAATACCAATTTATGAAATGCCATTGAATTAGCCAGCACGTCTCTCGCAATTCGTCTTACGCATAAAACCAGTAGACAAATTGACGAAGTCGTAAAATTCGCGTAATAAAAAAAGAATGTGGACGAGATATATTACTTTCATACGTGATAAAATAATACGTATCATGTGCGCACGCCTTTAAAATAGGACCTTCGAATGCTTTTGACATGTCGAAGTAATTTCGAATAAGAATGGATGGAACATGCCAGCACGTGGGTGATTTGATTCTTGCAGATAGTTTGGAACTACGTTTGCAAGTAAATTGATGACATTTGAATACTTTGGAGAAGAGATTTGACTGCAGTACTGTTTTCGTAGATGATACGAGTATTGTACGTGCAGCAACATATGTCGCAGTTACATTAGCATTTAGGTGCTGATCATTTGGCGAGACTGTTTGGAATTTAAGCTTTAGATAAAAAGAAATAGTAAGATGCATGAGAAGTAGTATATATTTTTGAGCATATAAACACTGTTTTAATAAACTATGCATGTATGTTAAATTGATGACATGAGCAAATATATACAATGTTTTGTCATCACGTAATTATAATCTTTGAACTCTTTTTAGGATTCTACATTTAACATAGCATATTGTAAGTCTTATCTCTGTCTTATTGACATTTTGTGATCCTTAATAGAGAAGGAGCTGGTTTCTGAGACACGGATAATTTTCTAGTTCGCAAGCCAGACTTTCAATTTCTTGTGTCATATGTACATATATTTTTGTCAATAAAGAATTGATTGATATATGACGAACACAAGTAACATAAAAACAAATGTATACAGCAATTTAATTTCGGTGTTTTCTATTCATTACAGTATTGATATCCCCAATTGTAGCAAAATAATTAAACACTCTTTCAACAACAATTACGATGAAAAACAATTGAATGAATCATCTCCGTGTCGTTGCTCCGATGAAAGCACCAGTCATTTGCGCGTGCAGTTCATTTCACACATGGTTAATATCGTGTTTGATTTCGCCGGTGGCCCTAACGATACATGAAATATTCCCACTCATTATACCTCGCGCCGCGAGTCGAGTGTTGGAGGACCCTCCAATCACGGCGCGATAAATATGACGGGAGAACAGCAAAATTAATTTGTTAATAAAATAACAAATATCCCAATTTGCTATTGAGTTTATTAGTTTAAAGCATTGAGCTATAATGTACTTACGTACTAGAGATGACAGCACCAAGTAATAATATGCGGGGCGCCTTGCAGTCCACGTGACTGCAGTGAACTTAGTCCGGGTCAAACGCCTGTGACGCGCGAACGTGTTATACAAATACGCAATTTCAATCAAAATGCCGAACTGTGTCTTAAAAACGTGCACAAACCATTCGAGAACAAAAAACAAAGATAGCGGTGTAACATATCATCGGTAAGTAATCATTTTATTTGTTTAAGATACATTAACCTCAATGGTTTAAGATTATTGTTTGACAAAGCTTGAGTTTACATCGACGCGCCGCCATTGCGTGAACATCATAGAATATACACAAGTTGATGCAAAACATCGAACGAAACGCGTAAGCGCCTTGAAAAATCACGGCGCTTTCGACCTTTTGGTCGCAAGAAAACTAAATCTTAAAGCGTTCTAGCGCTGCGTGTTTATACTGGCTGGTTAGACGACCAATTATTGTTTCATTGCTGAAGCGAACTTTAGGTGAAATTCTTAACAAAATGGAGCATGACTTTTGGCTTGGATAGCTCCTCTAGTACGTAAGTACATTATAGCTCAATGGTTTAAAGGTCTGATTCGCGTTAATTTATAGAGCCTTCCCTCTAAGTAAGTTAATATGATTTGTTTTAGTAGTTGTATGAAGTTACGCGTTAGACTATGATAGGTAACTTATTATTTATTACAAAAAAGTTGAAAGTTTGAATTTTTAAACCATTAAAGCATTAAGAAATTTCAAGAGAATAATTTCTCAAACTTACCCGCGGTGAGGCGGTATAGCGAAAACGAATTTATAATACCTATTTTATCGTGAACCAGTGCTCGAGTCTCAGAACTCAAATTTACAATTCAATAGAAACTGCACAAGGCTTTGCATGCCAATACGTCCATTTGGTGCACATGCGATCGACTTCCCATTTGAAAGATGAATGAAATCATTCAAATGCGAGATTCCTGCATTTACGTACCGACCGCGAGTTTACCTGCCGACATGCACGTTAATATCTCTGCAACTCATTAATAACAAACGCGCGGAATCGGCCAAAGAATATCCGAATTTGAATAATCAATTCATTTTGGGGGACAGAGAAAGGCAATTGCCATGAGACCATTATTCAATCGGAGCGATATATCTCGCCGGTGGGCCAGAACTGGAGCGTAGCGATAGCTGGCTCCGCAAAAGTTGGCACGGGAGGCAGCCGAGACCACTGCCAATTTCCATTAGCCCATCATCCAAAACGAAAAAATGCATAGACGATCATTTTTTCATTCAATTAAAATTGGCCACCAACCAAAACGGACCGACATTTTCACCATTTGGTAAGCGTCGATTTCCTCATTTATATGTTGTTCCAATCGCACGCTTGATGCGTAGCCGATGAATAATGCAACGTATGTTTTTGGATTTTTAGTTTAGCATATTGCGCTACCGAACCGTTCATATTATATTATTGTCTAGAATATCAGGATACAAAGGATAAAAGGAAACATAAATATGTAAGCATAATGGACATATTTTTTCTGAAGAAAACCTATCAGCTAAAGTACTATTGACCGTTGCCGGACGTCGTGTTTGTACATTTTCCCCATTGTCCTGGATGATCATATTTTCGGTTTTCCCATTCGCCGCTCTATCCTGAGCAAGTACAATAACATACTAACATAACGAACTAACTTGGGTGTCTTTTGTATTCCTACCTACAGCTGTATTAAAGTAGCTTTAGAATCTTAAGCGTCGAGCGGATTTCCGAAATGACGTCGATATTCTTAACCGTCTGATTACCAGAGTAATATCCACCGGTGGCATAGAAAATCCATAAGCTTTCAATATCGCGGAGTTAACTCGGTTTTTGTTCCCAGTGGTGGCTCGATCTGAATATCAAAAATGTGAAAACGGTCGTCAGTAACCCAGACACGTATATCGGGACCCTATCACTGCGCTCTTTACTTACTTGCTAGGCGCCATCTGCACATTGCCCGCCTAATCCAACACCGTATTTTTTATTATATAAAAATATAGAGAGCCAGCTTGTTTTGCAGCTTTTATTGCCTACAAATTTACTCGAATCTCTGTAGAAATTATTTGAATTTTTCAGCTCAAATTATATTATCTGATGGTTTCTTATCTAAATGGTTCGAGCTATTCATGTGCTGCAAAGCCTGAATAGTTAGTATGAAATTGTCTGGAGTATACTTCAATAGATAATTTTGTTACTGCAAGTGGTAAATATCTTGATGGTTGTCATATTTGGTTTGAGTTAGGTTTTTTAGAGATACCAACAGAACTAGTTCTTACTTATCTGCTCTATGTAAACATTTATTTGTTTACATTGAATTTTAGATAGAAAGTAATCAGTATATGTACAGATATCATTTGGACACTATTTAGAGTAAAGATAAGAAATTAAAAATAGTTAAACCTAATTTGTACATGAACAAGGGGCGTATCAAATATGCCTACAATTATAATTTGGTTTGCTTACCAAATTAATTGAAATATATCAATAGTTTAACATAAACATATTCCAAAATGAGCGAAAATAATCACGACCGGCAGGATTCGCAACTGCGTATTTCTACTACCGTCAGAACGCCTCAACCAACTAAAGAGTTGGTAAAAAATAAATCTTAAACTTAAATAGTACAGTACTAAGTACATTCCTTGTTACGCATTCCGACATTTGAAATTGAAGAGAGAAAATACTCGTCCTCGTTTTTAAATAAAAATGAATTTTGACAGTGTCTGTTGTAAGAATTGGATGTGATACTCAAGAAGATTGGCGCAGTGGAGGGTGCCTTAATGGCCTCTCGTCGGGCCCTCAGAGGTGCTCCAGGTCTCTTCGTTACTGGGATTCCACAGCCTTTATGTGCTATGAATAATCTTAACGGAATCTTCAAGGTTTATGCCGAAGTGTAAACTATAATTGGACTCGACTCGGAACTTACTACAACTTTCCCCCTTTCTGCCCGAGCTACTCTTGTACCTGCTCGAATGAAAGCAATTTATGTTTTATGAAACTAATGTAATCATGTTTTTGTTATATTCAAATATGAGTACCATTTTTATTACTTCTTTTATAGAACACTTTTTATATACTTATTTTTTTTATAGGATGAGAATGGCCAACTCTGGTGACAAAAGTTAAATAAGCCATCTCGACTGCCGTGCTAAGCCAAGCAACCGAGACGGCATTTAACGTGTCATCCGAGCTACAGCAGCACCCAAATGGAATGTAATTCTTTTACTGATGCAAATTACGTTGCAAAACTGACATAGTATAGTTTATACGAAATATAATAACATATGTACTTACAAGCGATTTTTTCAATTAATTTTCCTTAAAAAAATGTTTCAGTAATACATAAAAGAAACTGAAAGATCGACATTCATCTATTCATGTCCCTCAAGCTTTACTTTACTTACAAACTGAACTTTAGTGTTAAATCCATCACAAGTTGATTTCAAAAGTGAAAAGAAAGATTAGCCAAGATAAAAGTTACAATTTGTCAAACTGCAAAACTTTTTGAGTGGGTACTTTAGTAGAGCTAATACATTTTTTAGATTTGAATCTGGGTTATGATTTATTATGCTTTATATTTAATGAGGCTTAAGAATTATTGGCTGGGTTTGATCGTGTACTCTGGGAATATTCTGAGACGTAGGTGATTTGGAATGCTTTTATGTGGCTATGCGGCTATACTAGTAGATACTACAATACCCTCTTTGAAGTCGGTCGCTATGCGTTCTCGCTTGCATTATATAGGTATACCTACTTCACATTTGAGGAATAGGTGGCATAGTAAAGGATATGTGGAAGAGCTAGCTGCATTATACAGAACTAGTTGCAGCGTGTATATAGCCTAAAACCTTCCTCGATAAATGGTCTATTCAAAACAAAAATATTTTTTCAATTCGCACCAGTAGTTCCTGAGATTAGCGCATTCAAACAAACAAATAAACTCTTCAGCTTTATAATATTAGGATAGATTAGATGTTGCCTGTGGCTTACCTGGCCTGCGTAGCTTCAAAGTAAATGGTAATCAATTTTGAAACCCTGAATATCGTATCCGTCAAAAATGACTGTGAAATGTATTTTTTTGTAAATTGACTCATACTTTTCAACTAGCCGTACAGTGGCAAATCAAAAATGACTTGATAGGTATTATACGTATAAAATCTCTAAAGTCTACATAAGAATTAAACTAGCTGCGTAAATTGCACCCATACTCACTCACACACACACACACAAACTTCTGCCTTTATAATATTAAAATGTGATAAACGTTCGCTTTTCTTGTATTCAGGTGCCCTGGTGGTCAAATGCTTGACTGTGGAGTGTTCAAATGTGTATATTTATATAATTATTATTTTGTACCTAGATTTCAATTCTATAAATATAAATAATTTAACTCAAATAATCGTATTCAAAAACTTAATAATAGGTAAAGCGTGATTGTTTCTCTTTAAATACATAGTCAAACGCCTAATAATACCAATTTGCCTAAAATTTCTAGCCGTGAAATAGGCCACATGTTATGAACTGACCTTTGCAGTCGACCCCTGCACGCCTAGCCCATGTCTACATATCAGGCCCTGTTTTATCACCAACTACACTTGTTTGTAGTGTCCACTGAGATTGAATTAGGCCTGTATCGATACCAGCGATAAACTCTGCCAGTGGAAAAGTTTAGTACTAAAAAGTGAATATAAAATAAGATATGTTAGGTAGAAAGTGCTGCTCGTATTGGCGAGTAGTGTTGTGTTGTTCGGTCTCTATAATTGGATTTGTGACATTATTTAACATTGAGGGTAGTTTATGGAGGTTTGAACAGGGGTAATTGGTAAGGCAAAGGGCAACAAGTCAACACCCCTGCTGGACGATTATCGGCCTTTTATTATTTATTATCAGTGACATTTTGTACATTCTATTAGGTTACCGAATTAGTTTGGGAATGTTTGTCTTGTAAGTATGTAAACATTTATGGCATGTTTGGACACTAATAAAACATTTTTTTGTCAATGAAAACAAAACAACATAAGACGATAACGATACAAGTAATTGAAGACTTTTAAAAAAGTTTCAAATTAGACTGAAGAGAGTGTATTGATAAAATATTTCTTATATAAATTTTACTCCAGGGGCCTCGCTTCAATCAGTCTCATAAGCGATAAACATTAATATTTCCCATGTATAAGCTATTTAAGTACCATATCTTATTATTTAAGAAAAACATATATACATGGAACTGAAAACAAACTTTCATAAAGTCACTACATAATAATTTTATAGGAAGCCCCTGCAGGATTACGAGACTTCGCAATCAAATACGCCACTTCCAAACTAAGTGCATTAACTAGCGAGGACAGTATTAACTTAAACTTTAGTGCCAATTTACAGCCACTATTCAGATTATTAATTTTGAATATTATCAAATTTAACGCTCGGTTATACGACGTACATGAAATACAATATGGTAGGGCCGTGTAAACCGCCGGCTAATAAACAATATTGCCGCTACATAATGACCTGCCAGTGGATTAACTTGAACTAAAACTATATAAATGTGTGCGCTATGTATTTACAATATATGTATTATCATCACAAGGTACCTAGTATATTTTTCATAAAGTTACATAAAGAGCTGCTAGTGGTTTAACTTCTAGTAAACAAATTAATAACTTTATATGAAAAAACTTACAAAACAAAGTTTACTACTTAGAAATAAAAACCTAACTGATTAAGAAGTAACTTATAAATTAACTTAAAAAACCCATTCAAAATATCTGTAGGCAACGTTTCCAGCATGCTGGCGGCATTGCCACGTTGGATGGCAATGCTTATTCTTTGCGCCAAGAATGCGCCAGCATGCTGGTTACGGGTTGCCTGAATTAATTAGAATATATAATCTTAACTTACTTGTTATGGAAAATCGTAAAGAGATATCTGGTTTAAACACATATACAATACCATAATGTCGGTTATTTGATACTATAGAGTTCAGTTTAACATTGTGAAATGCAAAATACTAACGTATTTATTTGAAAATCTATTAATACAGTAGTATTTATTATATTTATTTCTTTGTGAGAAACAACAGCATAAAACTGTTTACCCATTTGATTCATTTTATTAACATGAAAATGGATTAATAAATTTTGTTTTCTTTATAAATCAACAATTAATCATACACGCATGCAATTTAAACAATAATACAAACACAATAAACAATACTGTTGTTCAGTTACATTGTCGCATCGCTTGTGTTTCGTCGGCCGTCGTTACAGGATATTAATTTCAATGAGACTATTTACCTATAGCAAACATTTATTTACGTTTATTGCAATAATATTAATATTCGCTTTTTTATCCTTTTCTGTCTATAATCAGTATAACTATAATATTAGTATTTGAAAATATAATAGGACTAGTAAGTGCTCACGACTTCACTCGTATTATTAAATAAAATAAGCGTCCCTTATTTCACACCTTTAAAAGTGGCATTTATAAAAGTCCTTACTTAGCGGATTACGTTATAACATCTACCTGCATGCCAAATTTCAGCCCGATCCAACCAGTGGTTTGGGCTGTTCGTTGACAGATCTTTTTGTCGGTCAGTCAGTTAGTCACCTTTGAGTTTTATTAATTTAGAGATGTATAATTATACATCTCTAATGCTTTTTTGTGATTTTACACAAAAAACCTTACGGATTTAGTAGTGCAAACATAATACACCCATCACGATTATATAGACTATATAAACAAACATCACTTTCGAAGTTTAGGTATACTCATACATAAACAATGTCTTGTTTAAATCATTGGATGTAGGTGCTAAGCTACCTACAGCGTTAAAGCTTTTAACAAAGTGTGAAACTAGGTAAGTGTCTGCAAACGCCCATTAGCAAAGAAAGGGCTGAGCCTCTTAGCGCACCAAAACGAATTATTCAACAGCAAGCCTCAGCTACGATGTGTTCAAATATTCAAACTATTTGGATGGATCGCTTACTTTTGTCTACGAATACGCTACGCAGCTACGTTCGTCTGCTACGAATTTTCGTAGATGTGCTACGAAAAGACGAATCTAGTAATGGAGGAGAGTAATATTTTATGGTATACTTTGTTTTACGTTTTTTGGTAAAAATGGTTCATTTGGTTGGTGCTGTGCAAAAAAACACTTAGCTTTAGTTTGCTGTCATGAATTACTAAATATTAGTAGTACCCGCATCTAAGCTAACATTTAAAAACATATGACACACAATTAAAATCAAGATCTTTCAAGTTAATATATGACAGAAATTTTATCATGGTCAAGAAGTTTTTTAAATGTATTTAAATATTTCGCTGTTAAATCTGCTACAAACTGGTATAATGTTATTTTAACTTCTGACAGTTGCAGTCTCGAGGCCACAGAACTGCAGTTAATTCTCAGGTAAACAGACAGTATAAATATTTGTCACTAAATTCCCAGCGAGTGCACCAAAGAAGCATTATTTCAGACACAAAATCTGATAATAGAAGTGCATAGTTGCGTGAAATGTGAGATACATTGCCCTGTTTTGCAGCACACAACTCTTCTCATTTATCACTGAGCTTTCGCGAAATGAATGATAATAACTTTCCTTCGCAAAGGGACTCGCACCGAGCACGTGCTTAAAACTTGTGACATATTATTTTATGCACAAATTGTGGTTGTTTGTTATGAAAAATAAGAAGACAGATTTTAGGCTCCCATTAATCACAATTTTACTGTGTTTAAAATTACAAATAATTTATTAATAACACCATAGTTGCAGGTCACTTTGATGTAGATTTATTGTTGACTATAGTAAACATAGTAAAAATAAATATTTGCAGCATAAAAAATTCAGTTATCATTCGCATTGATTTAATATAATGCAATGTAGATTATGTCATAATTATAAATGTCAATAATAACAAAAATATATTTTTATATGTGTTAAATACATATGTCAAATATGTACGTAAGTTATTTTGATTTTGTAATATCAAGTAGAAGGCACGTGTGTTTAAATAAATGCAGTTTTATTGGATAATGCAATGGTGAATCTGAATATATAAAACTCAAAGGCGATTGACTGACTGATTGACTGACTAACTGATATAGTGATCTATCAACGCACAGCCCAAACCACTGGACGGATCGGGCTAAAATTTGGAATGAAGGTAGATGCTATGACGTAGGCACCCGCTAAGAAAAGATTTTTGGAAATGTCACTTTTAAAGGGGTGAAATACTGCAAGTTTTACTTCTTAATGCGGGCGAAGCCGCGAGCACCCACTAGTTTAGTTATAATTTTATTTTTTATGCTAGTGTCTGCCCGCGTTATTTCATAGTAAAAGTTGCCCTTGTAGTAGAGTAGTGTAGTCTACTCTACTCAACTAAAAACACCTTGATTGATCGTTTAGAAAACAAACCAATCACATTTTCGTTTATAAAAAATAGTAAACATCATGTCAATGAGAATAATGTGTTTTACTGTACTACGAGTACATTGTTTTTTATGTATAATCTTTGCGTCAATATATACTATTTATGTGGTATTATATACTATTTATTATATATTATATATGGTATTATATACTATTTATTATATATTATATATGGTATTATATACTATTTATTATATACTATTTTCTAATGGCTACATGCCCTCCCTTCTGCCAACCTCGGTACACTTTTCGACAATGGCAGTTTCAGAATCGCTATCGGCTTGCGAATTGGAGCTGCTATTGTCGAACAACACAGTTGCACATGTGGTAGCGATGTCGATAGGAAGGGCCTGCACGGACTTTCATGCCTTCGCAGTGCAGGCAGATTCTCCCGCCACGGCTCGCTGAATGATATAATGAGACGGGCACTTGCCACTGTCAACGCACCATCGGTTCTTGAACCGATTGGCATGGTCCGTGACGATGGTAAGCGCCCCGATGGCCTCACACTGATTCCCTGGGAGCGGGGAAAAGCTCTTGTATGAGACGCAACTTGCGTCGATACACTAGCTCCTTCTCGCCTCAGTGGAACAGTACAAGCGGCAGGGGCCGCGGCGGACGCAGCAGAAGAAGCCAAGCGGCAAAAATATACATCATTATCGACTGATTATATTTTCGTACCGCTTGGCTTCGAAACTTTTGGTCCGTGGGGTAAAAGCACTAAGTCTTTTATAAAAAAATTAAATAAAATGTTGATTGACATCACTAGAGACACAAGAACGCTGGCTGGTTCCTTGCGCAAAGGATTTCTATAGCAATCCAGCGTGGGAATGCAGCCAGCCTTCTTGGTTCCATACCACATGTAGATTGTTTAAATTTAGTTTAGATGTAAATACTCTTTTTTAGTTCTATTAGTGTTAATATGTGTAAATATTGTTTCTTATTTATGTGGTTATCTTAATTTACTTCAATATTGTTGTAAAACCATCAAAAAATAGGTAAATAGTTTACAAAGAACTGCAGATTCATATGAGGTTCAGGTGGCGGCAACTTTTAATGACGCGATTTTAACCACATCGGATGCGTTGCTCGGATAAAGTTGAGCGCCGGTAAGCCCGCACTGCAACGAGGGCAAAACGACAAAATGACTATATCCCCGCCGCCGCAATAAAATGAATCGAAACCTGTACTTAGCTCTCTGAATATTTCGCCAAAAAGTAACAAAAAAACGCTATTTGCATGTAAATCGTTTTCATTTTCTTTGGAATGGTTTTATTTTCTTTCATATTTGATGTCGGTCAACCATGTGAGAGGCATTTCCAGTGGTTTGAAATCACTCATACTAGACTACCTACAGTTACTACTAGCTAGCTAGTTTTCAACACTTGAAAAAACTTACTACTTTCTACTCATATATTATACTATGCAGTACTACGTTATCAAATGTTTGGATTTAAAGATATCCCGTATTATAAGTTTTTTTAAATTACTTAATTAAAAACTTAGAATTAAAAAAAAACAACAACATTAACAAAAACCCATCAGTATCAGTGATGTACACGTCCACAAGAGATGTATCCCAAAATGTCGATGCGCTGTCCACGCTGAGGCTCGTCTAGCTGACTATTTCGAATAAATTTGGACATAACCGTATTTATGAGAAATTAAAATAAAACCATTATTAAAATGTGTAAAGTAACTACAAAATGCCCATTTGTATCACACATGGTCTCTGCACAAGAAATTTCTCCCAAAATGGCGATGCCATCTACGTTCAGGCGTTTCCAACCGACTTCTCTCGCTCGAGTTGCGCCTCAAATAACTGTGTATTCAACGAGGTATTGGTCACGACTATATAAAGAACATGACTGTGTTTTTAGAAAAGTTAAAATGAAACATACTATAAGATGCAATAACAACAAAAACCTTCTTCGTATCACACATATTCGTTGCCCACATGGAGGCTCGTCCATCCGACAATTTCTCCCCAAATAAGTGTTTATTGAACGAGGCATCAGTCACGGCCTATAATTAGAACATTACCCGTCCTGGGCGAGCAAAACTATCGGCACAATGTAAATTGGCGGGCGGATGGTCGCTCGCATCTCAATAGGCTATAAACAACGCAACCGTGAATACAAATCGAATATTAGCACGTGCACAACATTATCGTGTTGGCTATAGGCGGCTTATACGCACTTACATAGACAGATAGATAGATAGAAAATTCTTTATTGTAACACACGATAAAATTAAAAGGAAAGAAGAAAAAAAACTTATACTAGTGCCACAAGTGGCGGCCTTATTGCTAAAAGCAATCTCTTCCAGGTAGACAGACTATCATTGAAGTCTATATTTTTCCTTGTTTAATGATATACTATCTAATCTCCCTGCCTGACTCTCTGTTCCCCACGCACTATAATCCAGCGATCTTCAAAGCGAGAGTGAATCGGTTCTTATCGGGTAAGCACGTTCCATCTTAAGCCATAGCCTTAGCTAGCTATCAGGCAAACTATGGCCAAGTACAAATAGGTTCTAGTAAAAAGTAATGCAAAATTTCAATGCTCTAGGTACAGTTGCCATTCGATTGGTATTAATATGGAAGGTTGTATATACGAAAAGTTTTGATTATTAGCAAAATAATTGTATATATTTTTTTAACCAGCAGGTACAGGAATAGTTTTAACTACAATGTCGATTGTCACTGCTGATTTGTTCAACCAGTTGTAAAAAAATATCAACAATAAAGGAGTGTCACATAATGAAAACGGGAGCTTAAGTAAAATCGGTTGTAGTGCGTAAAGTCAGTCGTAGATCTAGCCGATTAGCACACACACAGTCACACACTACGTGCCGATTATATTTGGCTCAGATTGTGCAAAGATCAGTGCCAATCTCCCATTAAGCCAATTACTGAATATTCGGTCTCTTGAACGCACAAAATTACATTTATTGTATTTACTTGTGGCATTGTTCAATCGGAAGGTACATACTTACGAATACATAACTCTTAAGTATGTAAAGTGTAGTGTGTAGTGTAGTCAAATATTAAATGTGTTTATATATATAATTTATTGACATTAAAAACTAATATTTTAAAATAACGCGCATACATAAACAATCAATAGTATGAAAGTATGTAGTATATGTAGTTCAGTTTTTTTATTTTTTGGTTGGAACACCATTATTTTTAGCATGAATACCTCCATGATGTGTGCCTGAATGAGAAAAGCGTGAAAACAGACGTATGCTTTTTTTTCCCGAAACAATGAGAACAAATCCACTAGCAACATTGATGAAATTCATGATTTAATAATGTACAAAATTCTACCGGAAATGACCATGTTATTGAAAAGAACTTTTCTATTACTTTAACTTTGTTATATTTAAAGAAGCGGTGGGCGAAAACAATGTTGAAGTAACTTCCATCAGGTTTGTATAAAGATAATAGCTCCAGGTAAAATTATAAAAACAACCCTCGAATATTGTGTTATTTAGACATACGAAAAGCAGACTCGTGCTCTAGAATCGTTTTTCATAATGTAGGCGAAGAGAGAGCCGCTTAAAAGTTTCAAAACTTTATTTGACGTATATGGCTCGTAAAAGAGAAAAGAAACAATAAATTGTAACGCATAAAATAATATGTTATGTATATTATTTATTTTGACGAAATATAATGAATCTTTTGAGTAATTACTAAGGATAAATATTTTTTAAACACCAATTCTAGTGTTTAAAAAATATTTATCCTCCACAAACACACAGACTAATGTACGCTCAGAAAGACAGTCAAACATTAAAAATTACTGATAGCGTCCTGTAGCATCAACAAACACCCCCCTAATTTTTTTATATATTATTATCGCTCAGTTACATGTATAGAACGGAAGTTATACGTAAATGAATTTGCGCATTGCATCAATTCCAGTAGTTTAGGTGAAATTCGTTAATATAATCTTTTTTGAAGCGTAAGTAGTCACAAATGCATATTAAAAAGAAGTGTAAATGTAAAAAAAAAACTTTCAGAAGACTTGATAACCTCTTTTTTTTGGAAGTCAGTTAAAAATATTAAATAATAAGAAACATGTTATGAATGTATCGACGTCTCTCAAGCTACGACGTCGGCGAGAGAAAACAGATGGCAAGATTTCATTACAATATCTCAACGGTGCGGAAGCAGAATCGCTACGAGACTTGTAATGTTAGTAGATTATACACGATATACGGATGTACCCCGGAAAATGTGAACCGGTACTAACTTGCTTTGAATTAATTCGTGTCTCTTTTCCTGAGACGTTTGAGGATACGAAATTTTATCTAGAGTTTACTTTTGAAATAAAATATGAAGAGATTTTGAATCTAGAGTTTTGGAATTCATTGGTATTAAAAATTTGAAAGTTATGTGTTTTTGTATTTTTCATTGTTATTTTTAAGCCTGAACACATTTTAAATTATTAACTGACTTCGAAAAAAAAACGGCTTGCTTTGGGAATTTATGATTTAGTATTCGGTTAAAAGCAACGAAGTACTTTGTTCGTTCAAAATTAAAAATATATATATTTTGATAACAACTAAACATTTCATTGGAAATTCTCCTAAAAACTCACCTTTGAAAGAAGATACTTTCCTAATTTTTCCTAATTATACCGTCAAAATCTTTGAATTTGTCGCAGCCTTCAATTTGGGTTTTGTTTCTTAATTAACGTTTCGTTGCACGAAATTTTACCTTCCAAAACAAACAAAGATGTTTCGTCTGTGTTTATTATTAAGTTTAATTCATAGCCATTAACTAACGAGAAAACGAGCTGACGTTTAATTTGTTTTCACGTTTTAAAGAAGCGGATTAAATTATACAAAGTTTTGTCTAGAAAATAAATAGCCTCTAAAAACAAAACAATTATTTATTAAGTTAAATTCTTTTACTCAAAAAGTATATGATCTTTAGCCTGTTCTCCAAACACGTGACCTCAAATACGACAACTCACAAAAACACTACTCATAAAAAGGTCCGCAGATGATATCATTTACAGGTAATGAAAGTGTCAACCAACCCCCGAAAAAAGCTCTAAAGAGCATGGGATGATAATAAAAATAAATGGGTTAGTTGGTAACTTCCAATACATTAATCAGGGCCCTAAAACGGAACGACACTGATCCCACTATAACGTTAATATTATAGCACCTTTAACCAGTGCGGGGGTGAATAGCCAGGAATTTAGGCCTTATATTTAACACTAAAAAACTAGATCAGCTACATTAGGTGTATAACTGCTGATTGGAAAGTAATGTAGCGTTTTTATTAATAGTTTATTAGATGAAGTGGCATTGATTGGGATTAATATATAATATTTTTGAAATTCGATGTTCAACAATATGACAGCGACGGATGAAAGGAAAAGCTGGAAAATAAGTCAAAAGAGCCATAAAGGCGTGAAAAGTATAGGCAAATTTTACCTACCTTGCCTATACGTTGAGGCATAAGTATAAAAAGGTAGGCAATATAAGGCCACGCCGGAGCCCGCCGGTATAAATTGAAATTATTAGCACCTACCAAGTGAACAGACCGGCAGTTTTTGCCTCTCTCGCTTTGCATTAGCATTTTCAACGACACGCCAGCCACGGAGGGCGCCACAAACGCACGGCAATGGCCCGCATTTCGCCATTTTATTTATGTAAACGTGGAAATGTAAATTAATTTCACCGTTTATGATATGAGACTTTTTGGCGGCGCCCGCACAAATTACTTCACGCTACTCGCTACGGCTGCAACGTGATGATTTGACTTACGAGCCTTAAAATATGGGATGTGTTTTTTGTCCTGTGGGTTCGTCGGAGCGGATAATGAATTTGGTGCGATGAGCGGAGAAATACGAATAAAATTGTGCTATATAAGGTGCTTTATTTAAGTCTAAGCGCATGTTGAGTTAATTAAATCACCTAAAATAGCACAGTCACCCAAATATTATATAATACAATAACTAGTAGCTACCTTGATTGTGAGCGAGTCATAATTTTGATATCTCCTCATTAAGAGATCACGTTTATGTCCTTAAAAAATAAATCGAGTGACATGAGACCGCACCGCCCTCCAACTTTGCTAATATGTGCCCAACCTCTGTCATCTCGTAAAATAATGGTGGTAATATTTGAAAACTTTCCCAACCCGAGGTGGGCTCATTCTAATACCGTAAAGAATTTTGCTTACAGCTATAACCGCAAAGAGTTCAAACTTCTTAAATCGTCTTACTTCTCTCAATAGAAATTTATCTGTTATTTCATATGGTAATGTAAAAATATGAATAATAGTATATTATAATTTTAATATTGTTTGTTATTATAGTTTTAGGCTCAAAATAAACCAGCGGAGGGATGCATGACAGTCAGAAAAATGCAAACGAAGTAAATCAACACCATTCAGGCAAAGAGCTAACAACTAGCAATTTGAAGAATAGAACTGACGCGGTCACGTGACTTGCCTTTTCTTTCCCGTCTTTTAGTACATTGTATGATCGTACTCACGAAATACATAGATGTACTTATTTTAAGCAATACTAAATCGATTTTAATGAAATTTTCACAGTTCTCTAAGTTGAGACATACCTAATCTAACAGAACCATATCTAATATATAAATAGTTTTTGAGAAATCCGTAGACTACCAAACAAAATTTGGTACACGTGTTTCTAGAAGCCTATTTAGACACGATTATAAACATAATTAGGTATAAGAAACCTCCAAAGGCGTCAAATCATATTAAAATAATTCCGCAACATAGTTCAAAGAGTCAACTCAAAATGCAAACAAAAACTGCCGCTGCTACTAAAAAATAACAGAGCTAGTATTTTCGTAAGACTATTGGAGCATTCAGTTCATTTGTTGATTAAACAAAAGCTGAATATAAAAACGCGGGCTTGTCACCGGAATCGGTTGGCGTAATGAAGCTACCGTGAGCTGAGCCAGTGGTGTTAATAAGTGCGATCATTTTTTACCGGTTCCGTCTCTTCGGGAGAGGTTTAGCAAAGCCAAAACAATAAATCACGGGTGCGGGTTGCGGCTTATTATTTGGGTCCATACGGCGGCAGTGTTTCTGTTAACTAACCAGCGGGTGTTTTTTCTTCGGTTTGTGAGTGGGTCCCTCTGGTTATTAATTAACGTGCCGGATGTGTGGCGCTCGCGACGCGACTGGAGTGGAAAGTAATACTGTGACGACCTGAATCATGCTGAGTTTCGGGTTTCGGAGTTGGTTTTTGTATTGTTTAATATTTATTTAAACTTGCATATTTGTGACTGTAATGATGTTGGTTTTGAGTGTAGTTGTTGGCTACACTAGGCGGTATTTCAAAGTTTCATAATTAGCTGAAATATAAGAAAATATAAACTTCCGTCACATGCATAAAATAAAAAGTTGTTACAAATTAAAATTTGTTAAAAGACCAATAGCTTAATGAAAAAATAATTAATATTTACATAGTATCTGCTTAAGTATGTTGTTTATAATAAATTAAGATATAATAAACTTCAACTTCAACTACAATGACATATATAAAAATCTTGATCCAAATATATTTGAAGCAGTTTTGTTGTATAAAAAGCAGCGGAGGGCCAGTTTTCATTTTGCGGGCGAATCGGATTATTCGTCAGGAAACCGATTCCCACCTAGATGGCAAAGAGCAAGAGGAACAAAACCAATATATTTTCCGACACTTGAGCTCGCAGGTAATTGTGGCAGAAAGTTTTGGAACGCGCGAGCAATATTGATGAGGAAGCCAACGTTTGCAAGGTCTATCTTACACACTACGTTGAATACCTATTCAGATTTACTGTATAATATACCTACTTGAATTGAACTTTTAAGTAGATCGTGCTTTGAATAACTCGGAAGGGTTTTGTTGGGAGTGAATAATTAAAATGATGTCTTTGCGGTCATGGAACTTTGTAGTTAGAAGTGTTAAATGTAAAGTTTAACGTGGAACAGACTGTCTCTAGGAATAAGTCACATACAAGTGAGTTTTATGATTTTCAGTTTTTATTAAAAATATTATTTATTATTAAACCATTGTGGGTCTGTAGGTTTTCTAACTCTCCTTCTGCACTTAAAACGTCTACCAATGGTACGTACATAGTCTAGTTTACATGGTCTACGATTTTTTTTAACACAAATAGAATAAGTACATTTTTTATTGTATTTGGTAGGGTATAGTTATCTTAACTATGTATAATTATATTTAATACTTAAAACTAAATTCAAAAGAACGCTAAGTGTGTGTTAGGTAGTGGAGATCAAATGATAAAGGTGGAAACCAAAACGGCAAATTTATTATGGGCACGAGTCAAAGGGTCGAAGGTTTTTATTATTCTGCATACAATTCCATTTTCCTAACACAAATTATCCAAACGGCAACGGGTGGTATAACGCGCCGAATTGCGTTTTCCATTTTGAATTTTATTGTGTTAAAATATTATTTTTCCATCGCCAATTTTATATCTGATCTTGAATTATATGTTGCTTTGGATGAAAGTTTTATGTGTGAAACGTTGTTGCTGGTAACATTTTCTGTGTAACGGGCTTTTGGGTTTGTTGTTTGCTTTATTTGACGTTTATTTATCCACAAATCAGTAAATGACTTATATTAGATTAGTCTATGTTTGTGTGATATTATTGTCTCTTGATTTTGTATGGTTGTCATACATCTTTACATACGATAACAAGAACATAAAAACAACAAATTAAACAAAACGTAGGGGACAATATTATTTTTTTCAATAGAGCAAGAGAGCAAACGAGGAAAACAGACACGTAATAGATTCAAAACAACATCGGTATTGCAAACATTTTGTACTCACGTAGTTTGAATAATTTTGCCTAAATGCAAGTTGTTTCGACAAGGGGAGCCGTGTCGGATCAAACGCCGCCCGAGGGCGCCACAAATCATTGAGCAAAAACCTGTTGTAGGTAATTTTGGATGGACGATCTTGGCTTGCCGATACACCAAGATAAGCCCAACAAATTGCCGATAGGCCTCAAACGGCGATATATTACCAGTTTATTTATTGCCAATATCTGTACCGAGGTGATGATTCATCACCTTTAGTAGCCGAAGGGAAATCTTCTTACGTACGCGCGGCGTTGTTGCATTTCTTACGGGTCAAGTGTTTCCTTTTTACGGAATAATACTTTGGCCTTAGGAATGTAGCCGTATTTTTATATACGTCTTCCAATTTTGTATGTTTTGTAAATGTATGTTTGAAATTTTGCCAAGAAATTATTACGATAATATCAAAGCATATTAATTATATAAGTATAAAGTCGAACGTAAGTAATTATATGGTATATAGTGTTATTTCCGTTCGCTCAGATGTCTGAACTAGTTTGTATAAAATTTCAAGATCCTGGATTAATACACAAAAACAGGCCTATTTTTATCCCGGATCGACGCGGTAAGAATAGAATAGAAAATTCTTTATTGCAACACACGATAATAATTACGAAGAAAGAAGAAAAATACTTATACCTACTAGTGCCACAAAGCGAGCCGCGCGTATTTGTCATTGTTTATGTACATACCTAGTTGTGCATACTAAAAATTGGAACAAAAACGAAGATAATTTATTTATATACTTTATACTTATTATATGTCTTTGTAAACATAATTGTAACTGTAATTGAAATTGTTTGTATACATAAATGAGAAGAGGTCGGCTCCAGGATACGGTAACCCAGTCTGGAGTCCGACGCATTATGTTTACCTAAGGCTAAGTTAGTTATTTAAGAACCTAGTTATAATTATTATGTTACATAGCCTTAAGTCATTTTCTAGTACACAATAAATATTTTCATTTTAATTTCACAAGTGGCGGCCTTATTGCTAAAAGCAATCTCTTCTAGGCAACCATTGGATAGTACCGCTTTTAGTTATAATATCATAAAAGTATGTAATTGTACCTACTTCATATTTGTTCACGCAAAAGCAGATGTTTACACCAAATAAAGCTTACACAAGAGATGTTATGGCAGAAGCTTAAGCGTTTTATCTCCGGATTAAATATATCCCGGCATTCTGGCACTCTGGCACCTGGCTAATTTACGCGACTCTACTGGACGAAGTGAGGCGCTGGCGGGGGCAAGTAGCATGCCGCTATAGCTTGTAACATGGACCCATAGTAGTCATGGTATGGTTGATCAGTCAGTACCACATTAATACAAATACAATACAAGTATTTTGTTCTCATTTCATTATATGTGTATAGTACAACATGCCATTTTAGATTAACTAGCAAACTAATTTTTTTCAGATTGTGTCTTATGCAATTTGATGTAAAACTAATTGTACTTATCTATATTCCGAAAAATCTTTAGCTGGCAAATAGGCAACTCTTCTTTTCAATTGTAAGTATTATTGAGCTTACTGTACCAAAGTTCCCACAAGGCATTTTTGCATAGTTATAGCCGGGACAGTAAGATTTTTAAGCTTTATAAAAAAAAGGTGACTGACTGACTGACTGATGTAGTGATCTATCAACGCACAGCCCAAGCCACTGGACAGATTGGACTGAAAATTGGAACGAATGTAGATGTTATGACGTAGGCATCCGCTAAGAAAGTATTTTTGGAAATGCCACTTTTATAGGGATGAAATAGGGGATGCAGGTTTTACTTCTTAATGCGAGCAAAGCCGCGAGCACCCACTAGTTTTTAATAAAACCCTGGCTTCGTCTCTGTAGTCGGCTCATGTAAAGTCTCCTGTAGGTTCAGGCGGAAGAAAATTTGCGAAACATGAGTATGTGCTAATTTGCAATTACTCATTTAAACGATGTAAATATGCACGTTAGATGCAAAATTAGTGTCGTTTTATTGTTTTATCAATTTTTTTTTGTTAATAATTGTTATTATGGATTACATGTACGTACATTTAAAAATTAAGTACATATGTTAAAAATATTGACCTAGCACTAGAAGAATCTTCATTTTCAACTCTTTAATTTTAATTGAACTTGTCTCGTGTATGTTAAAATAGTTGATATATTACATAAGTACTTATTACATAAGTTTACACATTAAGAACGATAGATACTTAAGGGAAATTGTATTCTGACTTGCCTTATATGGTGCGATACCATAAGGTTAATAAAGTTTTATCTTTAAGTTTTTATCTTTATCTATAAATTGGTATGTTATGTAAGCAAAATATGTTTGTAATTTTAATCCTGAAACATTTTAGTGAATTATTTTCAAATTATGTTGAAATATATTTTTCCCCGGTCTTTACGTCAGGTTCTATTATCTTAATAAATGTATGTAATTATTATGATAAAAGAAACAAACTTTTTTTACATAAAATACCAATGTAATATTCTTGACATAGTAGCCATACTCCACACGCTATACCTAGAATCGCAAGTCTTAACTTCTAATCTGAAATCCTGACGTACTTCAATCCACTTTCAGTACCAACTTTATGAGTGAGACATCAAAGATCCGGAACACAGGACGTTCTAAAAATACAAACCTTGTAAAGTCATAAAGGTGGCAGTATCTAAGTAGGTACAAGCACTTCATAAAATTGTAATCTTAGCTAAGTGGGCCATGAAATACGTAGTAGGTAAGTGCTGAGAGAATATCACTACGCATTTGACTAAAGAGAATTCCCCGTTCTGCCAAGTTATCACTGTTTTATGACGCTCGAAAAACAATCTTATTTGCTAAGTAAGCTTTAGGGAATTCACGCCTAGAGAACACTGCGTAAACTTAAGCACGTTATCGTAAGTTGAACGCGATGAATCTTGTGTTTTGTAGCTCAGATGTAGTAACAGCTGATAAATTCTGATTTAACTAAGCAAATTTCTCACACTTTATATGTATGTATGTATTTACCTGCCTTTCTAGAAAGCATTACAAAATGCTGCAATCTTATTAAATTATTTATTTCGAACTCTTATTTCGTTTCTTTGATTCCTTAATTCGGTTACATTGTGTTACTTTCGCAAACCTAATTTGAGTAAGAATTCGGAGAGAATACTTTTTCTCAGTTTACTTTAAAAACAAGCGAAATGACCGGCGAGACCGTTCTACGTTACCCTGATTTAAAATACAATTCATTTTGCTCCCCTCTTCTTTAAACTTACAAACAACAGTGCAGCGGCTATTTACTTTTATTTCCTCATCACTCAAGTCTTTCGAAGTACACTCATAAATATGCAAGTCCGGAGTTGTTGAGGCAACTCTTCGTATTTCACCATTCTTAGCTCAGCCTCGGTTACCTATACAATGGACGGCACATGGCCTGCCTTTCTGAACTTTCATAGTTGCAATATCCGAACATTCATAAATATTCACAGCAGTAAACTCCACTTTCAACATTTTAACTACTTTAGTGAACGCCAGGGTGCGAGGCGATAGCTATTTTAATTCAAACCGGTTCAATGTTTCTTTATAACAACAGTGTAGGTCTAATATTGTCTAATTGGTAATCTTATATTTTCAGTGAAATGAAGCCTTTCAGGTAAGCGGTTAATGGATTTACATTGCGTAGACTTGTTAGCGAAACTAAACCTCTTGTTTGTTTTAGTTAGAGCTCCGATTTTTGTCTGGTATTGGTTAATGATTTAAATGAAATACTTATTTTTTACAAAGTAATTGTAAATTATTATTTACTTTAACATTGTAATTTTTTAGCGAAATCTAAAGAGTGTTATTTCGAATGTTCATTTGTGTATCCACGTATAAAAGTGGCCACGTAGTTCATTTCGTTACGCAATTTAGCCTCGTTCCGCTAGCTTGCTTCGTTTCGCGAAGAAATAGTGCGCTAGATCGTCGGTATAGACGTGTTAATCTCGCAGTGTCAGAGCCATGTGACGGTATTATTTTTCCCGGCATCATATCGAGTGATTAATAACGTTATTCCTTCTTCCGTAATGACAGCCGCTCGATATCTCTTTTCCTTCTTTTATTATGAAGTATCCGATCTGCGGTAATGAGTTAATCGCAGCCCGGCAAGACGGTCATTTATTATGATGGAAGGAGCTGTAACTCTTGTTCGGGCTTCCAGGCCGTAGCCCGCGGGATTACACGTCTCAATGAAGCCACGCTTCAATGACGTCACGCCAGCGCCGTCCGGTTAATCAAAACTCTGACCGACCTAATTCCTTTACGTTCTCCTAACGAGAAAAATACAAGCGAGTTATGGAAGCACTTCACGCCGAAATAACGGCTTCATCGTAGTTAAAATAAATAGCCGCATCGTGAGATCGGGTAAAAGAGATTCGGGCGACATAAATAACATGACTAAAGCATGTGTTAAATAAACTATTTTATAAAAAGAGCCCAGTCCAATAGCTCCAGACTTATCGAAATCATATTTCAGAGACGTGAGGAGGACGATGTCGCTTACCCTTTTCCAGTACTTTGTCTGTGAGGCTCGTTGGAGCGCGCCCGGCGGGGTTCCAGTGGAACCCGGCTGCCCGGTCACTGGGTCACAAGGCGAAGGAGCGAGTCACTCGCCTCGCTGCTCGCCCAAGCTGTGTAAACGAAGCATCACCCTTTTCTAAAGCATTGTCTATATCACATTGTCACGAGCACGCGGCGACACGAGATATTCTTTGAGATATAACTTTATTCTTGTTATATTTCTGTATGACTCGTGTTGTTTAAACGGCTGCAAGCAGTTTATACAATTTATTACATTATTGCCGTTGTATTTTCTTCATATTTTCCTCGCAGACGGCTCTAATGTCACAATAATGCAACTGAACGTTACATTTCAAATCAAATATATTTATTGGGTAAAAGCTTTTATATTTTTATAAGTTTTACAAAATTAATATTTAACTGTATATATATGTATATATACAGTTAACTAAAATATTATAGCAAAAAATTAACTAAATGTAAACTGCTGAAAGTAAACCGTATTTTTTTTGCTTTATTTATTAAATATTCATCTAGATTCCACAATATAATCAAATCGAAGCTACCCATGTCGCTGAAAATAAAGTCCAACATGGACAAACAATATGTGCAATACCTGCATTCAACCTGAGACAACAAACATACCTACCTACATACAGAGTTAGTTTTTGATTGTGGTTTACGTAATTCTATTTTTACAATTTTTATTAAAGGAATTCAGAAATGAAATTGTGGCTGTTCCATGACAAAGGAATAAATAGTTCGTATCTGTATAGCTATTACAAGAAGGCTGAATGACATTTCTTGAGATTTAGATTAGCAATTCTTCATGTATGCTACTTTTTAACCGACCTCCAAAAAAAGGAGGTTATCAAGTCTTATGAAAGTTTTTTTTGTGGGGTTGTTACGCGATTATTCCGTTGTTTATGAACCGATTTAAAAAAAAAAAAATTCAACGGGGATAGTTTCCAAGATAGTCCCATAAAAATTGACGTAGTAGACTTGAAGTCGGTTTTTGTATATTTTTTTAAATAATGATTATTATTTACCCAACATTCGACATTTTACCTCTCGTTGTTTATCTCTCCAGTGGGTTTTATTGAGCTGATAATAATGATAATTGTTGTAAAAGCAAACCATGATATTTTTCACATTACTCGCAAGTAACCCTGCGCAACATGGCCGGAACGAGCAAACAGCAAGTTCAGCTTGAAGAAACAAAACGCTCGGACATGTTTATGGTTGGAAGACATTCAGAGAGTGGATTCCTACCTCTTGTACCTATTCGAGACTAACGAACGGTGGCCGGCGGAGCCTCACTCAAGCCTGCCTTCTCTAATGAGAGACTTCATCGTTAAATAAATTGGATAAAGACGTTCGTGATCTCTCAAGAACAACTCTGGCCTCTTTACTGCAATTAACTAAATTAAAAGATTGCTCGTGCACTTGCCGAATCGTCTCAGGCACTTTGACTTCTTTTCTGTGCGATTTCTTCGTTAATTCGTGTTTTGAGTGTCGGAATGTCTTGCCGTCAGCGAGTTGGAATTGGATGTTTGAGTTTCATTAATTAAGAGTTTATTAGTTAGTGATGCAATTATAGTTAAACGAATAAAAGTAATCAGTGACATTATTATTAGTATGCAATAATTTGAAAGATTTCGAAAATAAAGTAAATTTATAAAATTGGTTTTAAATTGGGTTTCATTTTTACAAATAAGGAAATCGTTTTAAGAATATTTTGAATTCCATTACTACTATTATATCACAGTAAATGGCTAAATAAATAAAAAGTAACTTCGTACATTCTTTTATAAAATGTATGCAGTTTTTAAATGCAATTTACAGAGCAATCACTTGGGTACGTTTAATCACGCTATCAGTCGACAACAGATTCAACTTATTACACGAAAATACTGTTATGTGAAAGCCAGTGTGGATCCTTCATCTCATAATGATAGTATTTAAATGAAGCTTGAATAATAATATCACATTCTGTATATGAGTAACATACTCGTAATTCATTAAACTAACGCATGACATAAGTATTTTATGAACATTACAATTTATACTTACTTGTGTTGAGTCTGGTCGTTTGTATGTATAATAAGTATGTATTTACAAAAGAAAAGTATGTATATATATATTATATCTGGTTTCTAGTACCCACGACACAAGCGTTTAGTGTGGGGCTAGATGGCGATGTGTGCAATGTCCCAGAATATTTATTTATTTATTTTATTTTATAATTTTACAATTATGTTAAAATATACATACATATATCTCTATCCTTCCCTTTTATTACCATAGATACAATAAACATAACATTAATAAAACTAATAAAATCCTTCTCATTTACATACATGTCAAATTGTTAAATTATCATAATTGGTTGACTTATAGAAATCTTCTCGATTCATGAGCAGATCGAATATCTACTCCAAACATAAAACATCTAACCATAGACATAAAATACAAGATCTATCCTTAAATTCTGCCTGTTTTGTTTAAACAAAGCCCTTAATATCCCAAAGCACATAGAATTAACTCGTAATATAACATTTGACGTCACGGTGATGCTCTTAAAGACGATGTTTTTCCATTTAACATAGTACCATAATGGACACGCCTTTGAACTTTTACTCCAAAAACCGTTATGTAATGCACTGTCGGACATTTCATTGTGTGAAACCGAATAAAGGATCAATTTGAAACATAACACACATTATTAGTTTATTTAAAACAGATAACGAAAGGTATGCCCGAGGTTTAAACCATTTAAAATTATGCTCATGCCAAGACCCATCATAATCCGTGGCTCTGTTGTATTGTGAAGGGGAATAAACTAACCAACAAACATCCTGTTCACACCATGTAAAGGTTTTGGTAATTTGTTTACAATAGCAATTATTTATCTAAATATGTTTATTTTGTGACATTTACATTTTCATGGCGTTTTTTTCTTAGCTATAGCTACTCAGTATTCGTATATCCATTTTGTGACATTTACATTGATATTGTAATTTTGAACTATTGCCTACACTCTTATTATTACTCTTAATGGTATGGCGGTGCTCTTAGACCTATCTATTTCTGTTCAATGTCGTAGTTTCCTCCGTCAACTGTCCTGAAAGTACCGGGATCTTCGGATTAACTGCCTGTAACCGTGTCATCTGCCCGTCAGATAAGATTTACACCGGAAACGTTCTTTGCACCGAGCATTGGGACAAAAGGATCTTATTGTTTACGAATGTAGGTATATTGTACACGTTGTGTTGTTGTTATGGGAAAACTTCGCATAGTGCACCTAGTAGTTTTTAGATTGTTTGTTACTAACTACTACTAGTAATTTTATAAATTGCTTATTTCTATTTTTGTGGGATTAATATTAGATACAGTAAGACATAATAAAGTTAATATTAGGTAACCTTTATTCAAAAACAGAAATAAAATAATAGCACAATACTCTTCCATATAGTACAGTGTATCAAATGTATCAAATATTTAATTTCTTAATTTATTGTGCATTCGTGTAAAAATAAAACAAAACAAGATTGAACGTGGAATTTGCTGTCATGTAGCATTAAAGCTTCCAATACGTATTGGCAGTGGTACGTCACCGCTAGTAGATATGGCGGCCGCGGGTGCCTCTCCGCGTCAGACGGGCTCATATTGGATCTGGCCGGGTCCATATCCCGCGCCTCGGCCACTGTAATCCTTTAATCTCTGCATTGCGTCACGCGGAGCGGAATGAGAATTATCGGTTTCCCTGCTGATAAACACAAACGAATGAACCCGACCCACAATCCATGCCCGTTCGCGGTGTAAAAATTGATTGTAACGACCCATCCTGTAAGTGCGTTCGATTATTCCTGATTAAATACTCGTATATTTATTATTTTGTCAACATTATTTATCGGTTTTTAGCTTTTAAAGAGCTATCGATGTTTACGCAACTACGGCCGGCGGTTTCATAATCGAATGGCAAGCTGGTGATGATGGGTGCGGTTTAACCAGCTTAACTGGCTTAACCGGCTTAACCTTGATTCCGGTGACAAATAACGCGTGATTGTAGACCCCACCGGGTAGGATTACTGAAAAAAAACAGCTCGCTCACCTAACACGGTCGCGACTAACGATGTATAAAATTTCCATTGTCATCAATCTCTGACACGACGGCGAGGATTCGCAAACTCTTCACTAATTGCAATTTGAACAAAAACTAAAGAGCGGAGTCATCGCGGACTGCAATTTTTTGCGTTACGATCTTTAAAAATAAGCGCGCAACCGGAAATGGTGGCCCGAATGTTGTACAAGTTGGAGTTCGTTATTCAGTCGCTGCGAAGGGAAACAAATCAGCGGTGAAATAACAACATGCAAATAACTTTGTTTTCACGATTTCAACTTGAACTAATGGACGGACCGGCAGTATTAGTTTGTGGGCGGGATACATTACAATCTTTAAAAAAAAATACCTGTATATTGCGTGGGCCGAAATAGAGCGTCTATTCAATGTCAATAGAGCTGAAGTATATTTTAAGATAAGGTTATTATAAAGTGTTACTTAGAAAACTATTTTTGAATATGAGCTAACGAAAATCTATTTATAAGGGCCCCATGAGAAAACTATTTCTATTCAAAAATTGGTGTGAGATAATGGTAAACTTTCTCATGTTTTAATAGTAGCAAGTCATATTATAACAACAATATTTAAAAACAGGAATAAAATTAAACAAAAAAAACATTACGATTGCACAAGTGCGCAATGTTTAACAACAAAGCATACAAAAGTAGAAAAACATACATCAAAATTGTATGCGTGTAAAAAATTGATTGTAGGCGGGATGCGGGGCAGTCTCTCACACACGACCTCTGGCGTGCAATTGACTCGTGTTCCCAATACAGCACAAACGCTCCTCGATTTTTTGAACTGTCTAAACATGAAAGAGATCACACTCTATTCACGTATTCACACTGATTTTAACGGCAACCGGATGGCTACGAAACATTGTAGCCAACACCTACGCCGTAGCAAAGCCTACGCAATGCTGTAGCGATATCTAAAAATATTTACGACTATGGTTTACACACAATCAAAAAGTTCTAGTATGTAACTATTTAAATGTAACTATGTACATAATTACAAAACTCACTATGCGAATAGATATAATATGTACATATACCCAGGTTTATGTTGCGATCTACATATTATATTATAGAATAACATATCACATGTAGGTATATTCATTCGTACTTGTTTTGGATAAAAATATGTCTTTGCCATCAAAACTTATATCATAAATCACCTAGTTAATTCAGTAACCAAAATGATGTTTCATTTAGAACAACTTTTTTTATCAAGCAGTTGACCTGTAACAATAATTTGAACAGAGTACCTATATAGTTATAGTATAAAGTTGAAAGTTACACAATCGAGAGGACAACCATTAGTCTCGTGAACTTTCAGGCCTCGACATCACCACCGTGAAAAACTATTCAGAATGTCTATTGTCCAACTTTAGACAACTTTCTACTTTATACATCTGTTTAATATAATTATATACTGGACCTAGGACTTTGGAAGTGTTTTAGAATGGATGCCAAACGTTTTATTTATATTATAATAATGTGTTAGTTTTGGTCTAATATTTTAAATTTTGCTATTCGGACATATATATATATATAATGTATATTTGTTGAGTACACATATTATGTCGCTGTTATTTAATTATTGTAGCTTTGACAACTTTTTGCATTTGGAAAGATTTTTTATTTTTATTTTGGCTTAACATTGGTAATTACATTGATACATTTATGTTACACTAGCATTTATATATATACCTATATACAAAATGTATTACCTATTAAAGCTAAGCACAGCATGCACAAATTTATTATTACTACAATAAATAAAGAAAATGAAAGTATTTTTACAAACTAATCTTAGTTGTAAACAATAGCATTGTTGTTTAGGAACTTAACAAGTTTTTGATTTGAAATTTACGCAATATTAAAATATATTTAGTATGATACAAAGTGTACTTACTAGGTACATCAAGAAGCTTAATATGGAAATTTGGCTACAGTACATCATTTAGCAAATATATGAACAAAATAGTCCAGTTTTAGGTGAAATTAGTTATGTTTTGTATATATAACCATCGGTCATCACATTATTTTTGAATAGATTATTACGACAAAATCGAGCACAAATTTCCGAGTTGACTTATCAAACAGCAGAGGTTTATTACAATTTTCCATTTCACTTAATTTCGGGTCATGGTTTCGGGTTTTCTAGGCCAGGGGCCTTGAGTCCCTGTGCATTCTGGTTTTCAAGTTATATTAACCCTTCTGCTATTCTAAGTATATTTTGAAGACAAGAAGTAGTTGTAATAAAATATCATTGCACTTATATATTTCTTCTGAAGTTAATTATAAAAGGAAATTAGTACCTCTTAGTTTATATTATTTGATTGTAGATATAAAATAACTGATTTTAAAGGTTGGCACTGAAGAATCTACCATGTGGTTTTTTTTCTGGTAGATGATTTTTTCTATTCATAAAGTTAAACAGATAATCAGCCTTTCAACAGAAACAAATTTGTTTTCATTTAAGTTGTTGGATCGTTTGCCTGGTTGATATAACAATGCATTTAATAATTTATATATATTTCATACACTAAAGCAAATATTTTTTTTTGTATTTGTTTGTTTGTGTAGTACTTTGTTTGTATACATTATATATACCTGATAAAATATATTGACCGATACCAAAAAATACAACGCTTAACCACCCTCTCCCTTCCAATTTCACCCGCCCTATTTTGCAGTAAAATCGTAATGAAAACTATCGAAAACCCGAGTAAGGCATTCGAATGCTGAGCCGATGCCAAAGATCAAGCTCAGTTCATTGACCTCCAGTAATGACTGGATCGTTTGACTATCTTCCGAATTCTGCGCGCGTACGTTAGTCGCGAACTTTTTACGATTATTACCACGGTTTTTGATCCCCTCTCGTCTTCGAGTCACCTTCGACTCGCGGCCCCACATTTATTAACCGCTAAATGATAATAGCTGGTCGTGAAGTCGTTCCAGAGTTTATTCTGGGTGCGTTGTTATTAGTCTGTCGGAATACTGCTTTTGTGGTGCCTGTGGCGTTGTTGTCTTAAATGATCTTGAATCGTTAAGTGACCCATTTTCATTAAAATTAAAATTATTTAAACCTTTGGTTTTTTTTACTCAATGTTGTCTCTAAGTAAACCGAGTTTGGTTGTAGGTAATTTTACTTCAATACTCAATAGGTTTTTGGAAATTATTTAGTCTGGTGGTGTAATATTTCTTAACAAAGCGGTTAGCAAACTCATCATATCTACCTACATACAGATTTTGTAAATGAAAACTTGTAAAAAAGTGCACGTAAGCAAACCTACTCTCCTTATTTTCGTCTTCATTATAAAAGTAATGAAGAAGCTATTTAAAAAAATATATTCATAACCATTTCAGCGTACTTCCCATTCAAACTTCAAGCTAATTAAGGAAAAAAGATAAAAAGTCATTCAATTAAAATTCTAATAGTTATCAAGAGCTGTAGAAATATCTGCGGCAGTTGGAACGGGCATAATAGAGCACTTGATCTAGTTTCTCTTCACTTATGAAAAGTTAACTGCGAAGTTTCCGAGTTATCTATACTACATTCGATATAATGCGATATCGGGAGAAATAGTGAACAGGAAAGTTGGTCCCGAGAAGTTAAACACTGGTACAGTTTCTATGCGAATAAAATACACTTCCAAATTATGTTTTCAGAAGATTCTACTAGAGAAATATTTCTGTGCAAAGATCACACTATTAATAAGGATGTATATGTCACGGGAAATGTGGATAATGCGGGAATTATGCATAATTCCCGGGAATTATGCATAATTCCCAGTGCTCTTGGTAAAAGTGAGAAAAACATTCGAATTAATCACATTTACCGGTAATTATACATAATAACTCAAAATCAAACATCTGAATCAAATGTTTATTAAAATAAAAACAATTCTAGTCTTAATTATAATAAAATATGCATATTATGAATTATGAATATTATGAATTATGCATAAATCCCGCGCGGGATTTATGCATAATTCATAATTCAAACATCTGAATCAAATGTAATATGCATATTTTATTATAATTAAGACTAGAATTGTTTTTATTTTAATAAACATTTGATTCAGATGTTTGATTTTGAGTTATTATGTATAATTACCGGTAAATGTGATTAATTCGAATGTTTTTCTCACTTTTACCAAGAGCACTGGGAATTATGCATAATTCCCGGGGATTATGCATAATTCCCGCATTATCCACATTTCCCGTGACATATATAAGTATGTTTGTCTGTATGTATGTTCCATCTTAACGATGAAATGGCTAAATTTATGTTAACAAAGTTTTTTTCTAGAAGGTAGATAAGACGCTGGATTAACGCGAGATACATCAGAGTGCGCAAGTAATAATAATAATATAATAGTAATAATATAATAGTCATAGTGAACACAAATTCTATATTTTCATCACATCGACCTAGCTTTTACTCTGTTACAAAACTCACAACGTAGGTCATACTTTGATTTAAAAATAAGGTAAATAAACAGCTTGACAGAGTAAATAACAACTCACATTTTAATACCGTGACTAAAGTGGGTGTAAAAGTTAATTGAAAGAAAAAGTCTTCGAAACTCGTGATCCATACAAAGCTTGATAAAAATGTGCGTGTATAAACTAATTTGACAGAATTCGTAATAAAAACTTACATAATGCGAGAAAAGACCACCCACAAGAAAACACAAACGACGAGAATTTTATTTTCATGCTCACATTTGCGCAATTTGTATACTGAATGTAAATTAGAAGAGCCTTATTCCTGCGAGCGGCGTCAGGTTATTTGGCTTAGCGGCGCAATATCACTTTAGGAGTCATATTATCATAAAAATATTTATTTTTTTCTACTTAACGTCAAATAAAAATCAACGTAAAACAACATAAAACCGTCTGCTTGAACAATTTTCGCTTTTCTCGTTATTTTTACTGTGCATTATGCTAATCATCTTTTTATTAAATTTTTAGGTAGCCGCCATGTTAGGGTTTTATTACCTAAAGCATTTTAACTATTCCAAAAAATATTTCTCAGATTAACATTTGAAAGTAAATTTGACTTTATGTTCGCAATTTCTTTTTTATTTTTTCTTTGATATTCTGATACGTATAAAAATGTTTTAGTAGCAACAAACTAAGGGTAAGAAAACTTTTTTCATTTTTGTTATTCATAGTAGGTAATCATAGCGTTCATAATCGTTATTTGAGCAGTGAATTCATTGGTAAAGTATTACATGACAAATATACTAATGTACATATATTTAAAGTAAAAATCTATTGAGTATTATAAAATCTCATTGTTTCTAAGCTTGCGATCAAACGTTAAAACAGGACACAAACTGGATGTATTGAATGTACAAAATCGAATCCATGTTCCCAGCGGGACCGATGAAAAAAATGTTCTGTCGAAAGCGCCCAGCGCTGTCCACTGCAAGATTTACAATGTTCCATTACAGTGTACGAATGCCTATCGCTGCTGTGCCAGGATTCGCCGGTTGGATGGAATTTTGTGCGGCATTGAAGGTTTTTGATACGGCTATTGTGGGGTATAAATCCGTGCCTAGATTGTGTACGGATTTATGTGGGACCGCAATGTAAGTTTTATCCCTGCATACTCTTGTATACATTATTATTTGAAGACTTTGTATAGTAATAAAAAAAAATGTGGTAATTAGATGAAGTAAAAATAGTTATTGAAATACTTATGATAGTTTACATATCCTCCAAAACAAAAGATTTTGGATAGTGGCCTTTAAATTATTTTCAAACAATCATAACTTCAAAATATTTATTTTGTATTTATTCAAATTCGCAGGTACTTAATATAACAACCACAAATAACAAAATATGAGTACTGTTCAAATTAAATTAGTTTATTCACGTGATAAATTTATTCGCAATTTTCCTCAATTTTCTAAGCGTATCTTTACAAATGTCCAATATCTCTTTTAATTATAACCCTTTACAATAAACAACTAACAAGTTGGTCTCACAAACGAGGAAATTCCGAGGATAACTAAACAGAAGATCACAACTTGTAACAAATTGAAATAATTACAGTCTCTAAATCGAATTCCGTGTTGATTACCGAAATAAACTCAGTTACAAGTAATTAAACACGCACGCTAATTAAAATGAGATTCGGCTCGAATAATTTGCGGCGGTGCCGACAAAATTAATCCGGTATAAGTATTTTATAAACATGCAGCCGGCAATGTGTTGTGTAGCAAAAACAACTCTGAAAACTTGTTTATTTTGTGGACTTGCGAACTGTATATGCGGCAGATAATAATTTAAAATGCGCAACTGTTTATGAATGGAAAAACAAATTACACTGTTACTTGCGTTAAAACAAAGCCTATGTGTTAATTTAGTGTCTGACTTGTCCTTGATGCATATAGTTAAGGCGTTTGAACGTCAATATGAAAGAAATATTTACGCCTATACATTTTTTTTAAATTGATTTGATTTGATTCTGTCCATTGAACGTTATATAAAATTTCATCAAGATTTTCGTTGTCCTTTCACTGTAAAAGCTATTTATGAATTCCATTCAAACCATAGCAACCAGGTAAATTTTCCGAAGATCTCGAATATAAGCAGAACTGGCTTTACAAACTTAACGATGAAGTTCAAAAGAAGTAGATAAAATTGGTTTTAAGTTAAACAACGAGCATTTATACGTTAGAATTTTAAAAGATAAAGCAGTGTTTCAATATTACTTTGATTTTATGTCTTATATCCTTACGAAACCAACACTCACAAATATAAAGATAAAAGATAAAGATAAAGAATCTTTATTGATAATGTAAAAATGTAACATACATAGGTATAAGTACTAATATCACAGAATATGCTACACAAATTACAATATCTCGTCAAATTGAATTTATAACATTTAGCTTTTATAAAATTTTAGAAGTTACATATGTCTTGTTTTATTAATAAAATAATGAAAATTTTTGTTTTTAAAATCATGTCAAATATATATTATATTATAATATAATATAAAATATATGTTTAATCGATATCGTATATTAGGTATATGACCGTTTGTTATTTTATTTCCTTTAAAAGAACAGTAAACACGTTTCCCCGATAGCTATGTTTAGACGAACTGAAATTGAACATGGCAAAATACGACGGCCAGTCTCAACAATATGATGGATAGTAAACAAGAAATGCTCTGAACAGAAATAAACTTAGCTAACTCGGTTCACGGCTGGAACGCTGAGAAATTTAAACCAAAATATGAAACAGGAAAGCTGTTGTCTTGAGTGTTTCTCTAAAATAGACTCTTAAAGTTTCCCAAACTTACCCTTACCGATTTTAAAGTATGTATGTATATGAAGTCTAGAATATTTTGACGCCAGTGTATTACATAACTACTTACGCAGAGAACTATAGTCTAAGGCCTATAATTTTTAAGTAATCGAAAATATATATATTTTTTTGTATAAAATCTCAATGATTTACTTTATATACTAAATTATAAACTAAAATCTAACTTGCATAATAATAAAACTACCTAAACTTACATAAGTAGGTATAGATTAAAGATTATCCTAAAAATGTACCTCCTTTCATAAGTGTTTACTAAAATGGTTACCAAAGATTCACAGAAAACACCCGGAAACTGTAACACAACAGTCCAAATCCGGATTACTCAAAAACAAAAGCACTTACTTAATCAAGAGACAAAATTAGCTGAAACAACAGCGAATGCTAAAACTAGTTAAACGTAACAAAACGTGAGCCTCGAGTATTTTTTATCTCGGCGAGGAAAAACAGATTTTCGTAGGCGACTCACGCGCCCGACTCGTTTGTGAAAGTAACAATGTTGAGTGGGAAAAGAGTTAAAAGGCTGCTGCCCTCGGTCGGTGCTACAGAAACTTGCTAGGGGTGCTGTGTCGACTGCCCGGTGGCATGTAATCAAGGAATAGAGAGTAAGGAAACGTGATGCTAGGAAAATGAACTCCTTTGATTTCTATACGCGAAATAAGTGTTGTTGACTTCTTTTGAATTTGTACAGTACATATGTACGGAAATATTGCAATATCAACTGCAATGTTTGTACTTTGCAGACTATTTCTAACTGAAGTACGTTGATACATGTTTCGTTTCTAAAATTAAGTATTTAGTAAATATTACATGATATTGTAAGTATTTATTTAATTATTACAACGTCCGACAGGCCAACATTTTGTTCAGACCACTTTTTCATCAGAAACTTATACATCAGTGTAAAGCAGTTTTAGTACAAAAGATAGTATGAGGTTAATTCTTTTCCGTTCTATACAAAATACAGTTTGAGGAGGCCTAGGCGTTTTGAAGCTTATCTACATCTTTAGATTGAGATTAGTTTGCAAAGTGAAATTTGTATAATATAAGATTTTATTTATTTTATAGCTGAAAGAACAATGCCTTCCCTGGCAGCCCTACACAAGTGGTGCAACGTTTCCGCGCCCTGGCACTTGCATCGATAACGTCACACGGATTGATGGTATTAACTGACCATTTCCAACCACACTATGATTCCAAATAGCCATTCTACTCAGTGTAGCGCAAACCTCTCGAATTAACTTCAAGAAATAACAAAAGTATATTATATATTAGAAATAGTACTTTAAAGTAAGTTTAAGTTGTTGTTCTCAGTTGTTTCTTATTTTAGTCAAACTTCTTCTTATCGAATAAGAGTGGCCAGCTCTGGCGTCGGGAGTTTATCAAACCGCGCTAAGGGCCTCTGACATGGCTTAACAAATGCCGTACTATACAAACAGCTGGAATCTACAATTTAACGGGTAATACGTCCCACGGAAGCACCCAAAATGGTATGGCACTTAGTTAAACTGAAAGTAGCCAGCTTACCGTCCATTTTACAAAAATCTAGAGAAAATTATATTTTTCAATTTTATTTTGAGTACCTATGTAATAAATATATAATATACAAGTATTTGATATGTATGTATACCATGCCTAACAACTAAATTTATTAATCATCGAAACAACACTTATCGTTTCCGAAAACACCACAAGGTTAAGTATTTGTAAATACACGTTGGTACAAATATGTCGAATATATAAATGGGAATCTAAAACTGTTTGCTTAAACTGCTCACACAAGCTTGTAAACAGAAACTAAGTTATCATACAATATCGGAAACAGTAATTTTGAGCCGCATTGCCTCCAGCTATATATGCGATCGAATTAAAGTTCTGAATGTGTGATTAATACTGATTAAGACTGTTAGCTATTTAATCACTGTTATTATTATGATTTATAGTATCTTTGTCGTTGTTTATTGTTAAATAGATATAAAATAAATGTTGGATGATTTTAATAAAACATATGACGATTTTACCTACATTACCGTGGCTAGAAATACTGATTGGGGAAGAGGTGCGACTGTACCTGCAGTGTGAATTTAATTGACCTACCTATTTGAACAAACAATAATTGATTAATGTAATTAAGGTTAACGTGTCGAGTAGCGTCCTGGACGCCGTGCCGAGCGGTCGCTTTCGGGAAATATCAGTAGAGCCTCGTAAATACAATTGATCCGTTAAACAATGGGCGCAACATCTGCCAGCGGCTGGCACAATCGCTGCGAACAAAGCTTGACGGTCCCTAGCGTAGGTAAATTCTCTGGCCCGCGAAAAGTGCCTAACAACCAGGTGCCGTGCAACGCGTGTGTGTAATCTTTACATGTATCGTATCAGTGTGGGACAACCAGTGTAAGTGACCCGCGCCATTGGCATCAGAGGCCACCGATAACAGCGGTGACAGCGCCCGGCGCGGGGTAGCGCACTCCAGCAAAAGGAAAACTCGGTGAGCTTGTTCCATATTAGTCGCACGCGGTCTAAACCCCTTTTCTCCTGTCTCTCCTACCTCAACATCCTAGGATGTTGACTGGACGTCTGCCACGAGGGACAGGTCTGTACTCAAGCAGCCCACATCAGCAACCAACACCGTATATAGGGCGCCATATACTAAGTACTAAACCGATTGCATTAGCTAGACCTTACTATACCATTCCTAGCACCACAAACAGTGCGGTTACTACTACCAATTACGCTAAACTAACTTAGAATACGACATATCACTTAGATAACTAGAGCAAATAATGCCAGGTAGAATAAATTAGATTGTACCATAGCAAGTCCACCTACTCTCAACTACGTTAGATCACGCAAACCTCCAGTAATACTTCGTTGCTGCTATTCCCCCTAAATAAAATCTTTCGATCTGGCAAAGCTCAGACAATCTGGCCAAAACATATTGACTTCAATTGGTCCTAAAAGCAATTTCTACCATCTCTAATTACTCTTTTAGGACTTAGGATCCCGACCTAGGGCATGCTAAATCCACCAGGATAGACTAGATTACGCGATCCCATACCACGGCTGTAATTACTCGTAACGAATGCGTAAACACTGGCTGTTGTAAGTAGATATAATATACATCGGGATTCCCTAAAATTTCCACGATAAATATATAGATAACTACTTACCCTACACTATCTAAAAAGCGGATAGGTTTTAAAGAAAGAAGAAAGAAAGAAAGAAAACATCTATTGTTTATTTATTTTACAGTTGTAGACTTTTGTAACAACAAAAGAACCCCCAGAAATAACCCACATACAAAAAAAGCAGGTAAACCCCGCCATAAGACAATCTACTTTCCCAAAGCAAACAAAAAAGCCTAAATACGAATTATACTTAAATACAAAAACTACGCACATCTGCAGGTCCGTTTGGACAATAACCTAAGACATAACCAAATAGAAATATTACTTAAACAACAGCTATTCATTCCCAAAACAAACACGAAACGTAAAACTAAACAATAAATCAGAACATTAACAATAGGTTCAGCTAAAAACCACCCGCAAATTTCCGACACAGCTGCGAGGCAATATGGTCGGGTCATGATCCCTTTTTTTTTATCTCAGTTTTGCTACGTAAAATAAAGCCCAGACGTTTATTTTATACACATAAAACACTTAGTACAAAAAGCGTAGGTTTTTCGTTGACTATAATCGTTGTAAAACCTGATAAATAGCTTGATATTTGATAAATAGTTGTAGTTCACCAGTACCGCTATAACTTACATGTATTTTTTTAGTACCAAAATAATGGTAGGTAGGTACGATTCCAAATAATTAGCCCTAACTCACCTGGACACCACGCTAGAACTAAAGTAACGAACTTCGCCTGCCGCCGGACGAAAGGGTTCGTTAAGATCCCATAGATAGCCTAGGGAAAAACAGCAGATACTAAGTGCAAGTATCCTAACATTCACCTAACAAATGCCCCGTACCTAGAGTTGATAGACGAGACCCAAGTACCCACTCGAGTACTACTTACTCCCCTTCTACGTTAAAGGCAAAGGGGAACTAGTATAGCGCATGATACACCAGTTTTATAATACAAATACGTACATAGTATATAAGCTTCCTTCACAGCCTCGCAACAAACCTCAACAAAAAGGATCACGCGCATACCAGAAAGATATCACGAGCTAGCCACGGCACCCCGTCGTTTGCGATACCATCACGGTAAGGCACAAAACAGATATGGAAATAGGGAACTCTATCGTAAAAATACCAGGAGACGGCAACTGCTTGTATCGCGCTATAGCCCACCAAATTAACGATTTGTATGGCCTTCGACCACCAACACATTCGACGAGACCTCGCACGCCACGTAGAAGAAAACCAAAACGATCCACAAATGTACCTAGCGATCAGAAGTAATCTAGATAGCTCAGCACAAAGCGAACAAATCAGGAACTACATTCTATCACAATACCAAGATGGTACATGGGGCGGCACAGACATACTTATAGCGGCAGCGGAATATTATAGTATTAACGTGAAAATCTTTCAAAAAACCCCGCTACAAGAAACAGTATGCTTCTCTCCTAAGGAACCAAACGATGCCGCAGGTAGCATAGGTCTAATATTTACGGGGAACCACTTTGATTGCTTTGAAAATCACCTAGGAGTAATAAGTACAAACACCACGCAAAATGACCTTAGTCTAACCCTTGGAACTAGCACCCCAGAGGAGATACCAGATGAGTCCGGATACCGACTTGCCCGCCCCAGGCCACACCAAAAAAACAAAAAACAGGTAGTAAATGAAAACATAAACATTGCCACATGGAATATTAGAGGCGCCGCAACGTTGACTAAAAAACGAGAGATCGACGAGTTTCTAGACGGAAAATCTATCCATATTGCCTGCCTACAGGAAACTCACTTAAAATCCGGGACCTACGAATCTAGTCACTATACGTGGCACCTAAGCGGAAACAACAACAAAAGAGGCCTAGCTATTCTCATAAGAAAAAACAGCGGCCTAAGGCTGAACTGGACTAAAGCAAACACAAACAATATGGTTGCTTCAATACATACAAGCAGTGGAGCCTCTCTATTCATTACTACAACGCACTGGTTCAATGCAACGTCATCAGCAGCAAACGACGCGACTCGGCTACTACAACTGACCAAGAACAAACCAGGGAACTCAATAACAATCATACTAGGTGACTTCAACGCCCACATAGGACTCACAGATACACACGAACTTCGCGATAAAAATCAAATAGGCAAAAATCTCTTACACCAAACAAGTAACGACAACGGAGACATCTTATTAGATCTAATTGCACGGGAAAATCTCCGATTGGACACATCATTCGGCCGGCGCAGCTGTAAAACGACTTGGACGTCGGGGAACAAAACGTCGCAAATAGACCACATAATGACAGATGCCAAAAACAACCAGATTTTTAATTACATCAAAGGCCAAAAAACTATCCTATCTGACCACAGAATCATATGGGGAAACGTAAAGCCCCTCACATTAAATTCCAATAGGGACTCTACGAGACCTCCAATAAGACTAGCCAGGGCCAACGTTGCGAACGAGTTTGACTACAAAACCCTTAACTACGAGATGCTTCAAAGTACCACCACTCGAGAAAAATACCAAGAAACTTTATCAGAGGAAACCAAAAAGAGCAGGAACTGCGAAAACCGAAAAGAGCCGCTATCGTGGGAAGTGATAACAAACGTCATGAAGATGGCGGCCAATAAGACTATCAAATATGAAAGAAGGTACTCTAAGGCTAGAGAAGAAGCAATTACAAACCTACAGAAGGCGAAGTTCCATTATAAGCATCATCCTCAAGATATAGAGGCTAGAAATACACTTAAAGAGTGCCGGCGCCGTTTGCAAGAGACCGAAGCAACGGAAGACCAACAAGAATGCCGCAGTTTTTTTCAGCGGTCTAGCAAAAACACACCCATCAAAAAGGATGAGGATCACCTATGACTTCTATAGAAGGCACAAACAGAAGGAAAGAAGACGGGTCAAAAACACATTCATTCCGATTTCCAAGTGGGAAAAAGAACTTGACCTTACAGAGGGGTCGTTTACTGACGTACTGAGCGATGAAGACCCGACAGATCTAGGGCAAGAGTCAGAGGACACAAGAACAATCCCTTAGCGACATAGGATCTATTCGACCCACATTAAAGATCCACCTACTACACCCGACGCGGTTATGATTACTCACAATAGAACCAACATTACACAGCGAACGTATTAAGATAGTGCTTGCAAAGCCAAACACTAACAAACCCCAAGATGGGTCAACTCAATAATCAACGAACACCACTTTTTACTAACGCTTATCCCTATCCTTAATAACAACCTTTTCCAAATCGGCGTCTGGCTGCATAGCCGGTCGACTACCATCCCGGAGCGTTAGCACAAAACCACGCTCCAAAACCTTGTGCCCCCTGGTATGCCGGTTTGACCGGAGCAGGCTTGTCCTGGCTGGGTGTGGTACCTATGTTCATGTTCATGTTCATGTTCAATGTAATTAAGGTTAACGTGTCTAAACATAACTTAGTTTGTTTACATATTGCTGATATACCTACATTACTACTAAAATCTTCTGCTTAGACTTCTTATCGTAAAAAGGTAGATTATTAAGATTTTGAATTAATTTATTTTTTAGGTTTTGTTTATTGCCTACATTTAAACCTGTAATTCTATAAATAATTTTCTTTATTTCTTTTCTTCCTTTCATTAATAAATAGGTTTAAAATAATTGAGCTGGATGACAAATGTAGAGATTTGGGTTCTTAGAATGTTAAGGTAAGCCTAATTATTAGATTTGCTAATTCTTAAACGTCTAGGTCTTACAAATTTTTTTTACCTGGGCTGTCTAATACTGGTCTATAAATTTAGTTAAAACAATATTATTATTAAATAAATTTGAAATATTATTCCGACCATTTTCAGGTTTACATAAAAACCTACGAGCTTCATCAATCTTCCGCAATCTATCTTTTTTCTGAACAATCACAAACAAGGACACGAAAATAACTTAATACTTTATATGTCTGTGTCGCTTTTAGTGATATGGGATGTCTAGTTACGTATTAGCTAATAGTTTTGAAAAAAAAAATACTTTTCTGATAATACAAATGAAGAAAAAAGATCTATAGTCAAAATTACTTATTCGTATCAATAGACAAAATTGTGATGATGTGATAGGAATCATAGAAGCAAAACATTTTCTTTAAAAACAGTGTCCTAAACAAAACTAATGCCGAGCCTGCGGCAAAAACGTCAACTTATTCATTCAACGCTCGTCGCCGGAAGATAAACACAAATGGAAATAGTCGTCACTAAATCCGATTCAGGTACGGACACAAACAATTGAAGCTTATGGAAATCAGGGTCGGTAGTATTTTACCGGATTAAATATAGTAGTAATTAGTGAGACCCGACCACCCTTGCTTGAGCTACTGCCGCCTCCGGGTAGTTATTTATCGTGAGGTCTTAGACTTAATTAAAACATCTTACTTTGACTCGGCCAGAACTATGGGTACATACGTATCCTTTGAAGGTAGTAAATTTAATTAGACCAACTCAGTGCCGTATAAACTGTCTCTTACTGTGAACTGTGCTCGGTTTCTTAGCGTTAATTATATGATGGCAGTGCGCTTGGTACAGCCTTAACAGCAATTTTATTCGTGATTCATTTTTAGGGTTCCGTACCTCAAAAGTAAAAAACGGAACCCTTATAGGATCACTTTGTTGTCCGTCTGTCCGTCCGTCTGTCAAGACCCTTTTTCTCAGGAACGCGTAGAGGTATGAAGCTGAAATTTATATCAATTACTCAGGTCTACTGTCCCTTGAAGCTGTGAAAAAATCAAACTTCTAAGCCAACGCAATCAAAAGATACAGCCATTTATGCCGCAAATTTTCGACACTTGCAAGGGAATCAAAACCTACAGGGTGCTTCCCGTGAACTCAGAATCTTGAAATTTGGTACGAAGCAACGTCTTATAGCAAAGATAAAGGAAAAATTACGAAAACCATAAATTTTTAGTTACATCACAAAATATTTAACCTTGCAGGTTGTACGGAACCCTCGGTGCGCGAGTCCGACTCGCACTTGGCCGGTTTTTTATTATCTTTATTCTCATAGCATTTTACCACACAGTTTATCAATATAACAAGTGTACCTATTTGACGCTTATCTACATTAAAATGCCTAAATGAACGTTGATTTATGAGGATCACCGCGCCATCTACTAATAATAAGAATTTATGTTTTTTATTACTACTAAAGTGAAGATAAAGATAAGTTCGCTGGCAACACCAGCTGAGTATATACGAAATACGAGGTGTTAAACAAATTTTAATTTCGAAATATAAAAAAACAGTGATATTTGTACCTTATCAGCAAGAAGTTACTCCTAGAAGAAAGGAAACTGTGTTATTACTCAATGGAACCACCAACAACACCGGTGAGCACTGATTGGACATAATTATATTCGAAATCACACGACTAACGGAAACAACATTCATATTGTGAGTCCTAATCACTGTTTGTCTGCACAAATCAGAGACGAGAATACTAATTACTTTAATATTTTGTTGGAAAACACAACCGGCGCAGCAGAAGATGTCAACAACTGGCGTTCACTTGACACTTGACAGTCTTGACACTAGACATATTAGAGTTTGAAGTTGAACTTTTTCTTATCTTTGGCACACACTTGCGCTAGAGCTTATTGAGCAATTCAGCAATTATGGATAATATGGATGTTAGTAGAGATCGGGAAATTCTCAACTCAATGAACACAAGTGATCATGTCACAATAAGGAAAAATCGCCAATATAGTTCGCTGACCAATCTCACGGATTCGTCTATTTTTGAGAGTACAGCACAAAGTTTACCCAATAACTCCCTGAATGATATCCAGGTCCATTCAGAAGTAAATCAAGAAATAGAAAAATTAAATGTGCAGCTTATGTCAGCAACTAATGAGATTGATAATTTATCTCTAGAAAATACCCAGCTGAAACGAGAACTAGATAAATACAAGAAACTTTGGAATACCTATAAAAAAGTTGGATTTTGTAACACCCCACCTTCATCGATCAAAAAGAACAAGAAAAAAATCAATAAGTCTGTACTGAACGACCAAAACCAGAGCCAATATGAAATATCATGTACGTCTGAAATAGTTAATTTAGTAGAGAATTTAGACAATAAAGGTACTACGACCCATAAAAATCACAGCGAATTAGAAGCGACATCAGATGAAGTATTAAACATAAATATAGACAATGAAATAGACTTGCTAGAAATACAGACCCAAACACAGAAAGAAATCCCAGAAAAACTAAACTCGGCAAAAGCTATTGCAGTGGATAATGAAACAACGGCAGATATTAAGAATCTCACTGATACTCAGATCAAAAAACAGCAGGAGGAAAACAAAGCCAAGGCGAAAAAGAAGACGACAACAAAACATGTACTGATCATAGCTGATCAACAGGGACGACACATAAGAAGTATTTTACAGAGATTATTAGGCGAGGAGTACAACGTAAAATCGCTATGGAGTACGGGTGCAACACTAGGTGATATATTTGAATCTACGGCAAATGAAGTACGTAATTTTACAAAAACTGACTATGTAGTTGTGATAGGAGGATGTAATGAGAAAAATCCATATGAATTTCAACTAAACTTGAATCAATGGCTTAAATACACGTCAAACACAAATGTTTTACTAACTGAAATACCGTACAATAATTACCTTAATGAGAAAAAAATTAACTATGAGTTGAAATTCATATGCCATAAATACAACAACGCAACTTATTTAGATATGTACTATGGTCATCAAAGACCAAATAGTCGAAATGCCTCCCGTCATATATGTCAATTAGTTTTAAGAGAATTGTTACGTCACAAATATGCAGTACAGTATCAACAACACATTAATAATATAGACAAGACAGCTCAAATGACAAGACTAATGGTAAATAAGGACACACAAACAGATAATGACTTAGGCTACTTTTCCAATCCTTTGACATGCAATGATAAATTTATTACAAGTGAACACAACGACGGTAAAACTGACGCTATTGAAGTTAATGACAATGAAGATCTCACCAATGACATTCCAAAAGTTAACAACAACATAAATTTATTTCGTGTATAAAAGTATTCAAACATTGCACCAAAATATCGATGGACTTATTAATAAATCAAATGATGTCACAGTGAATATATCAAATTTAGAGGCAGATGGTAAATTTATAGATATTTTATGTTTCACTGAACATAATATGAAGCAATCTGATACATCTATTCTAACAATCCCAGGATATACTTTAGCATCATATTATTGTAGAGAGAATAGGTCTGGCGGATCCTGCATTCTAATTAAAAATGATTTGGAATTCCAAAATCTTGATGATTTAAGCACTGATCTATCGTTACCAGGAATTCTTGAATGTTCAGGGATTGAGCTAAAGAATAGCAGGTTATATGTTTTGTGTATTTATAGACCTCCTAGGAAAAAGAAAGCATTCATTACAGCATTCTTCAATCAACTAAAAATTATAATTGATAAATATTCTATTTCTCACGATTACAAGTTTATTATATGCGGGGATTTCAACATCAATATCCTACAAAACGATACTAACAAAAAAGAGTTTGCTCAAATTATCACAAAGCGTAATTTAAAATTTCAATTCAATGAACCAACGAGACCACAAAGTCAAACCTGTTTAGACAATGTAATTCATAACGTTCGTGGTGCATCTGGTGAAATTTTAGAACTAGCGCTATCTGATCATACGGCACAATATTTCAAATGCCCAGTTAAAAAAAGTTCACGAATTAAGACTTGGTACATAACTAAACGAGACTTGAATAGTGATAACAGGCGTAAATTTAGAGATTATATCTGTAATATAAGCTTTGGTGATGTATACAGCTGCAATGATGCCAATGAGGCATTTAATATATTTTACGAGACCTTTACTCTAATTTATAACATGTGCTTCCCAATGATAAAGGTTAAACGAACACACATTAGAACTCCAAAGTGGGTATCACGAGGCATAAAAACCTGTGCTCGGAAAAAAATCAACCTTCTCTGGAAATGTAGAACCGCAAAAACATCTCAGGCCAAAGATTTGTATAAGACATACGCAAAAAAATTTAAAAAAATTATAAGACTAACACAGAGATCACAAAACAATTATCAAATAACAAAGTCAAATAATAAATCAAAGACCACATGGGACATTATTAACAAACAAAAATCATATTATCCAAATGAAACAGTGGCGGTTATAAAAAATGAAGACGGGAAAGCTATAGTAGATCCAGTTGAAATAGCAAACTGCTTTAATGATTATTTTGTAAATGTAGCTCATTCCAATACTAATTCAAAGAAAAACTTCACAGACACTCTTAATGAACAACAAACAAAATCACTTTTCTTACAACCAGCTACCATTTGATGTATTGAAAGTAATATGTGATCTAAAAAACACCAACAGTGTTGGATTAGACGGTATATCTACCGCTGTAGTAAAAGAGGTATCAGTTAGTATATCGCCAATTTTGACCCACATAATTAATTTGTGTATATCTCAAGGTGTGTTTCCTACAGCATTAAAAGTATCCCTAGTTAAACCACTATTTAAGAAGGGTGACAAAGATCAATTAGGTAATTACCGACCAGTTGCAATCCTTTCTGTATTTTCAAAAATTTTTGAGAAACTTATTTATAATAGGATATATCGTTACCTGGAAAAAAATCAGATATTTACCAATGACCAGTATGGTTTCAGGAAGAATAAGAGCATAAATATGGCCATATATGACTTTCTGCATAAAGTAATGACTAATGTTGACAAAAGAAAAAAAGTGATAGCAATATATATGGATATGTCAAAAGCATTTGACAATGTTCGGCATGATATATTGCTAAATAAGTTATATAAATATGGTATCAGAGGTAATGCACATGAACTTATAAAATCATATTTAAGCGGAAGAACTCAACTCACGTCTGTCAGTATATTATGTCCAACAACAATTACCTTAAAGGCATATGAATCAGATAAAAAAGATATGCGATATGGAGTCCCACAAGGTAGTGTGCTGGGACCATTGCTATTTCTACTATATATCAATGACTTTGTAAAAGCTACCAGACATCCTATGACATTATTTGCAGATGACAGCACAATATTATTCATTCATGACACATTATTTAATTTAGAATCTGACATTAGCTATACTTTGACATCTCTTATCAATTGGTTGAATAATAATAATTTAAAAATTAATATTGAAAAGACTAACTTAATGTATTTTAGAAATAGACATAATGACAAATTAAATTTCGATATTCTACATAACAGTAAAAAAGTAAATGAGGTAGACACCACACGTTTTCTAGGACTGACAGTAGATAACAAGTTGACATGGGAATCCCATATAAATACTTTATGTAAAAGACTGCATCAATTTGCTTATGCACTGTATCAACTACGGAAGGTTGCCAGTGAGAACACATTGTTAACAGCTTATCATGGTCATGCAGCTTCAATATTAAGATATGGAGTAATATTTTGGGGTGATGCCACCAATAGTATACAAGCATTCCGAGCGCAAAAACGATGTGTAAGAGCTATCTGCGGACTAAGCCGAAGGGCCTCGTGTAAGAAACATTTTAAGCGGCTAAAGATATTAACTTTACCATGTATTCAAATATATGAAATTTCAACTTTTATTAAAATGAATCCTGAACATTTTACAATGTGGCCAGCTGACAGTAGGCATGCAGGGAAAATACGAAACATACCTACCAATACTGCATACCTCAATAAAAGTGTATTTGGGATGGCTCCGAGGATATACAACCACATTCCCAAGAGTATTAGATGTAAAGATGACCTTAATGTTTTTAAATGTATGCTAAATGAACTATTATGTAAAAAAGCTTACTACAGTGTTGATTTGTTTTTCAAAGATAAGTTTAAATAAGAATGTATTCTAAATCAAATTATGTAACTTTATATTATTAGTTGTAAAGTCTGTAAGCCTTTCAGGTGGAAACTAGTGACACAATACGCTATAAATGTTTGTCTAGTTAAGCAACATATTATATACTGTAACACCTTAGCACCTAGTTTCACAGACCAATAAATCATTCATTCATTCATTCATTCATTCATTCATTCATAAAATCATCTACAATATTGTTTTTGTGCCAATGCTATAGGTATAGCATTGCATAGCATATATAGCATTCAGTCAAACGAAGATTTAGTTGGCATAGTTTTGACCAATGGAGCTTTACTTTAAGCTATGCAGCTCCTACTGATTTTAATTAGTTAAATTAATTTATGATTGACAGCAAAATAGATGTGTATTTTAATTTAAATGTTTATAGAAATAGAATAGAATAGAAAACATTTATTGAGACAGATTTACCAAATACACACACACACATATATACACAATAAATTATTACTAACCTATCTGTTTTATGTACTTGTACTGGTATTGATAAATTTTACAAATCATCGAATTGAGGTCGATCAACACATCTTAATCATAAATATAGAATAAAAATAATAACTTCCTAATTTTTTAAATATTTTTTTAGTCGTTAATTTAAATATATCTTAAATTAAACAATATGAATCAGTTCTATACCATACTCAAGTTTAATATTAAAATAATTTTGCAGTGGAATTGCATAGCCTCTTTCTTTTAATAGAGAGAGCGAAGACTCCATAGAATTATTTCAGCAAATCTTATTACTGCGTGTTATTATAGAGTGCCAGCATAATTGGATCTCTGCGTAGAACCGGCATCACACCTATTAAACGTCCTATTGAGAAAAAAATAGAGACATATGATAAATAAAGTACGTGATAGGTCTGTAAATAAATTTGTCATACTTGTTAAAAAAACTATACCCATGAACGCGTGTTAAGACCAGGTGACGATTTATCTGTACATCATATTTACATTAAATGTTTGATTTAACAGTTCGTAAAAAGGACTAGTAGTAACTTGCTGTTTTGCTTGTGCTTTAATCTACACTAAAAAGATTACACTAATCTTGATTTTATGTATCTACATGCCAAGTTTTCCCAAATTGTTTCAGCCATTTCCACATAAACACATACATACATACTGAAACTTTGGAGAAATATGTAGTGTTTTTCCGCTGCGACTGCTCCTTAACCGACATCAAACAACAAACTTTATGGTTTTTAGGTGTGTTCCTCCATATACCACCGCCACACCTCACCTCCTAACCAACGTGGCCTCCGTGGATCTCGAGATCTTACCAACACCGCACCTGTCTTGAAGCTTTGTTGTTCGCTTTCGGCAAGATATTCTGGTCAAAAATACAAATTATTCAAAGTTTCAGTAACAATGGAACGCAAAGTAACGCCTGATTCAATATCACATACATACATTATGAAAGTGAGCAATAAATTTACTATGAGAGTGCACAATTCTAAAAACAATTTTCAAGACTTATAAAGTGTCTTTTTTAAGACGAATTGGATGTCTTTGATATATATTGTCTGTGTTGCGTGTAGAATAAAGCTGAATTCAAACTGGGATGAATCCGCGTTCAGTTTTAAATTGAATCCACTTGTGTTCTGTTGATTGTAGTGACTGAGTTATACAGGATTAAAATAATGAAATGTGTTATAGTTGGACCAGAGTAAGGAGTTGCATCAATGCAATTTATTTTGTTCAACTAAATACAATTTGAACCTTATTTTCATGATTTTTCTTACTCTACTGATACTATAGAGATTAATGTTTGTGTGAGTTTGTATTACTCCTTTTCGCTCAAACAGTTGAACCAATTTGTATGAAATTTTGCCATGGAGAGAGATTCTGGATTAAAACAACGGTTGTTTTTTATCTCACATTAACGTCGGTACCACGGAGTGCTGATAGTAACATTTAATAGAGACCATGATTTCCGTATTCATTTACTTACAACTAATTTTTTTACCATATTTGTATGTTAAAAAAACAAATATCTTACATAACTTAAAACTAGTGGTGCCAGCAGCAGCGGGGCAGGCCCCAAGCTACCGGTGGTAGAGGCTACAAAGACAGGAACCTCCGGACAATAAGCGCCGTGTCAAGGATCACTGCTTTCTGTACCATGATTATAATTATAGCTGAACTACATGGATAAAGTCATGTCAGAGGCCTTTAGGGCGGCTTGATAAACTCTCGACACTAGAGTTGGCCAGTCTCATTCGATAAGAAGGAGAAGAAAAATGGATAAATGACATGTTATATCTTCGAATATAGTCTTATTGCAAAATCCATCATAACGGGTTAGTTCACTTAGCTCAGCGTAGCACAAGTTATGGGCTTGTAACTTGTAGTTGGAACGCATTGGTCAGCTATCGACGCTGCTTTGTAAACACATAACCGGCCTTGTAAATCAACTATGCTCTATGGGCAAACGGTATAAACGATTTGCAGATAGTTTGAACTAAATTATACTCGAATGTAAAAATAATATGTCACTGCCCAGTTATTTATTTGTCAATCATCACATTCAGATAAAATATAATTAGAATGTCTAATGTGTATGTACATTTATCTATGCACTTCCACACAATAATATAAACATATGCTGGTTCATAATAACTCAAATATAGTGAAATATATAAAGCACTAGTGGGATGGGATAGATGCCTACGTCATAACATCTACATTAATTCAAAATTTCAGCCCAATCCGTCCAGTGGTTTGGGCTGTAGGTTGATAGATCACTATATCAGTCAGACAGTCAGTCATTCAGTCAGTCACTTTTGAGTTTTATATATATAGATTCAACTATATTTTAATCATTAGGATCATCATTAGGATCATCATAAGGATCATCATTCGGGTCATCATTAGTAGTGATTACTGATTATTAAAAAAACGTTTACTCTATGATAGCAAGAAAAACTATCTCTTTCTAGTTTCTCTCAATACATTATTCGCCATCCGTCATCCCTCTATACATACCTATATATACAGTGTGTGCCTATTATGTAGCTTGTCCAAATCAACCACAAACTCAACAGTAAGTACGTACAGCGATAACACATGAAAGTAACTGTAAAAACATGCAGAGTACGTGTTACGCCTAGCCCTGCTTATTATTCCACAGTGGCCGCGTGGTCGCCGGTATGCAAGTCCAAATTTGTTAATTGTGCCACTAACACTGACTGGCTCGCACGTGACTGCAATACGATCAAAACAAACTCACATGTTTATGTATGTATGTAAGTTTTCAGTGTTCGAAAACGAATACATCCTCTTATTAAAAGTGACAACTGACAGCTATTTATTTGTTGAACAGTTTGTTGGTTTGATAGTCTGTGTGTAGTAAGTACTTTTACTTTTTTCCAATCTTTTCCACCAATATTCGCCTCCGATCGCATCAGAGACCATGTCTTATTTTGATTAATGGGAGAACTACATAATATATAATTAATATTTTAATATGATCTCGAAATAGACATGGACTACATTGTTTTCCGAAATAACGCAACACTAGTACTCACTAGTATTGATATATTGTATAAGAAATCGTAGAAAAATAATATACTGCATAAATACTGAAATCTATGTGAAAATCAACATATTGCCGTTTATCTGATCTTTTAGGTAAGGTTTTCTATATCGGTACCGTCTCACCTCACAAGTATGATTATAATCGTTGTTTTAATAACTCTAATAAATAAATGATCTTTTTAAAAACCACTTCATGTTTGATTTCATATTATATATGTTTAGTTTTGTATAATAGTTTCATATATCTGATATATTGTATTACTTAGAGCATGAAATTTGGTATGCGTTTGTGAAATATTAGGTGAGTAGAAATACGTGAATTGAAGTTGAATTCAGTAGCTATCAATAGTCACTGTTCGATTTATTTGTTATGCCAGTTGTTCATAATAAATATGGATTTATTGGACACTCTAAGCTTGTAAAATATAAATGTTGAGATGAAAACAAATGTACAATTACGCTTTACAAATATTTTAAAGTCTATTTGTTTACATAATTCATTCAATTTAGTTATCAAAGTTTTTAACTTATTTTTAGACAAATTTGGCCTTCTGGTAGCTTGTCGTGATTCTAAGATTTATAAGTAAAACGGTTAAACGTGTTGTTACTATATAGATATAGATAATATATAATCTACAACACTCATTATAAATGCCCAGCGTATCTCAGTTCGTACTAAAGATACTAAATATGCATTGTTTATAAATATGAGGTGACGTTGGGCTCACATCATATCGGATAAAGATAAAGATAAAGAATCTTTATTGATAATGTAAAATTGTAACATACATAGGTATAAGTACTAATATCACAGAATATGCTACACAATATCTCGTCAAATTGAATTTATAACATTAGGCTTTTATAAAATTTTAGAAGTTACATATGTCTAGTTTTATTAATAAAACAATGAAAATTTTTGTTATTAAAATCATGTCAAACATAATAATAGGTATGTAATCATACAATATGTCAACTTAAATAAATCTTGGTACTGTCACTTTAGCTGTATAGGGGCTACAGGGGATAAAATTCCTTTCAGGACAAGCCACGTAAGAACACCATGGATCAGACGAGCTCAGTGTGTGTACTTGTATATATGCACTATGCACCTGATAGTGCATATTGGCTGATAATGTTTTCTTGGTATCCATGGATTCCTATGGAGTTTGTAACTTGAGAATATCCTATCAATTTCATATAAAGTCAATGTACTTTCAAAGTAAGAGTGAATTGGGTAAAGGCGTTTAATTGTAGATCATAATTATTGTCTACCATCAGATGTTGCATGATAAAATTTACACCAATTTAATATGTTTCAATTTTAACACATACAACTGTAAACATAAAAAATAAAAATATATCATCTTTTGAATTTTAAGTAACTTTTCACTGTAACATTTTACTTCTTCCAGAGGCTTGAAGTTGCATATTTTGACAACTTTACTGCTGTTTGTCTATCGTATCTGAACTTTGACCTACAAAATCTTTTGATTACATTCATGTTCATAGTATTTTTACCTAGAAACACGGCTTATTTCATTGTAATGCGTGTTATACGCCTTTGAAAAAAGATATTTTAGGTGTAAAAGTAAGTAGGGGTAAAACTTGTAGTTACCTGGAAACCATGACACGGCTGTCTATGCTTTCAAGGTGCCACCCCCGCAGGTTTTATGCTGCGATGTTACCTGACTAGGTTTATTCAATAGTAGCTTAAACTTCATAAGCTTCAGAGGATTTCTTACACTTAGACACGTCTGAGTGGGCATGTTTATCGTAGGGACGAAGCTTCCAAAGGGTTTCGAACATGTTAGAAAAGGTATTTCTTTAATAAGAATCACGTTACTTTGCAAAACCTTTTAGCCATTTCATACCTCGGATCAAACCGCTAAACCTAATCTCCCATTGCTGATATAAAGCAATGTTTCCCTTTCTTTATTACATTTTCTTATACGTGCGTAATTGAAACAAATGTGCTTAGGTGTTGGTTTGTATTGTAAAGGAATGAAAAAACTGTTTTCTGGTAAGAAAGTAACAATGTCGACCTGGCATTCCGCCAAAGCTAAATTAGATAATGGAGTTTGCGTGCAAAAATATAGGAAACCGAGAACAAAGACAAATGGGCTCTACTGTGACTCTGAAATGGTGAAATAAAATAACGCGACGAGATTGAGGTTGCCCCTGTCGTCACGTGCTTCCAATGTGCGGGCGTGAACAGGGCAACAGCGATATAATGCAGCGTTAAATAACTTGGTCAGTTTGTAACTCTTATTTCATCCCCTTCAAAATAAATTACACAACCACTTCATTATTATACAAAAGAGTTATTTGAACAGACCCGTTTACACGTGCTTTGTATGCCACGTTACGTTCCAATTAAATGAACATGAACCTGTTCCAAATCCTTACTCGTGCAGACATCTCCATAAAACCTTATTGCTTCATAAAGTCTAATTATTATGAAAGTCTAAGAAAGTACAATTCATTATAAACTAAGTGCTAAAGTTAAATTAAACATCCGAAGGCAAACAGCTTTCGTAACCGACTACACTTCCCATGGAAGTTCATTACGTCACTTGCCTAAGCAAATAGAAAACAAATATCAGGAAAAACATGCCAACGCAAGGAAACCATTATTTTATATTATGAGGTTCATGCCATTTGACCTGAATCCCATTATTTCGGGAAGTAAATTATAATGAATTTGAATTCACAGAAAAAAATGTAATTGCTTGGTGAAAATCAAGGGACGTAAGGCTGTTTCTATACTACTCGGATTTTCCCGATTTGAGTTCGAATGTCAATTAGTTAATGGATCCCCATTTTCCTTTTCAAATAGCGTTCAATAAGAAAAGAGGACGTGGAAATCTGCGGCGGCCATTATTAAATTGTCGCCATTGTTTTTCGTGAGTCTGTTGACACTTTGATGACTATTTTCTTTGTGGCGCCAATAAGTAATTCAACGAACAATGCTGTTAGAAACAATCCCTAAGTATAAAAAAGATTAGAGGTTTTCAACGGGATAGTATTAGTTCGCTCTTAGCGATAAGGCCGCCAATTAAGGCGCTAATTTTAATTTCTATGTTTTTTTGTATTGTTTTTTTATATGTGGTGTTTTAATACAAATACAAATACAAATACAAATACAAATACAAATTATTTATTTATAACTCCATAGTTACAAGTCAGAATACGTCATGTACATGTATTGTTTACAATAGTAAACTTAATAATTTAAGTTTAAAAGTATTGTACTTATATAAAGAAAAATTCATTATGAGATACAATATTTATTTATAAAATAAAATATTTATTTATCTATCAGTATAGCAGGGGTATACTACAACCTCAACTACAGTGTAGTTTGCCAAATGCCTACTTGTAAAAGCGTAAAAGTAAATTATGTTTGATTTTTTCGACCCTTATATATTTTTGCATGAGTTTTGTGGATAATTCCAAACAGACTCGACTACTTTATCCGCATTATTATAACATATTATAAATTTTAATATTGCAGTTAACACAATTCACATAATGCAGCCGCGTACAACGCAGCGCTTATATTACGATAACGAGGCGTACTTCTAAACCGGCAGTAACAAATCTCGATTACGATTTTATAACATGCGCGGATAAAGCGGACCGGACTAAATAATAACGTCGTGATGCTGGCAACGATGATTTATTACATCGCTTTCCTCGACCGCCAGAATGAACCGCATGAAAAATGATCCCAGTTATTGCTACCGCGGGCTCTGCACTTGACGCTTTGTTTAAGCGCAAAATGACTCGCACTACGAACTTGTTATTTGGTCCGACTTGTGTTTTTTTGCCAGATTGTGGAGGAAGCTGTGCCGTGACACTCCCGGCGCGGCGCGCGGCGTGTCGCCCGCCACCTCCGCGCCAGCCCCGAGATTTGATAAATAGTTTCACTGAAATGTCACGCTCAAAATATATTTTAAAACGGTAAGGAGTCTAATAAGATAATTTTATTTACAGAATACTATATAAATAAAATATTATCAGAACAAAATATTGCAAGAAACTCAGATATCATAGATTTTAAACAAGGCTGCTGTGCATAAAAAGTGTTTAAATACAAGTATTACTAACGCCAAAAGTGATGATGAAATTGAATATTTTTGGCAAATTTTATGTGATTTTGTTAAAAGAATAATTTTATTTAAGCGTCCATACTGCTAATTTCTTGTATATATAGCTTTGTCAACAGTTTAAATCTTTATTTATAAACGGAAATGTATTTACATAGAGCTGATAGCGAACTCTTTTTTGCGGCAAGACCTTTCTAATTGTCAGTTCTCGTTCCAAGAGGCGAGTGCGAACCGTTGTGATAAGGGTTTCTTTTCTCCCTAGAGCCGGAAATTAATTGTCACCGAACGGAAAATAGGGCGAAAGTCCAATTAATTATTAGTCACTTCATTTATTTAACCCGCCGGCGAGGAGCTTCCTCGTGATATTTATGTCCAAAGTGCCAGACTAATCTCGTTCGCCTTAAAAGTAAAGGTGGTCGAATTTTTTCTTACTTGTTTTTTAAACGACTTCGCGAAGAGTTATTTCAGCAATCCCGGGAATCCCCGTAAAAAAGATTGTCCATCACTATCCACAATTACAACGCACATTCGCAAACAAAAAGGTCTTAACTTCAACTTTTGTATCTACACAAAAGTTCTCCTTAAAATTGGCAAAAGTTTGAATGAAGTGACTTAGCTAACTCGCGGCGTTTCATGCCGTCAGCTGCGGTGATCCCATCGCCTCCCTAATGTAACGAAATAAAAAATAATATTCTTATTTATAGCTGTCTACAGAACAAACTGACATGAATAAAGTTCATTGATATCGGAGCTTCTGGAGTTTTCGAAGGAATCCTTAAAAGCTAAAAGCCGTTTCCGTATCGCGATCAGTAGAAAGCAAGATAACGATCTAGTTTTAAACAGTCGACTCATTCTTGAGTCGATTCAACTGGAGCGGAATATAATATATATTCTGCATAGAAATGGTCGATATAATATTGTGGTATACAGCTTGCATGAAACTTAACAAGGCATTCAATATAATTGCAACGTGAATGGCAGCAGGAGATAAGCGCGAGGATTATTTGTTTCCATTAGGTCGGCAATATTTACCGAGAGGGCACGGATGCATGGCTCGCGTCTGCGGAGTTGGCAAACAAAATGACATTAGCATTACTCTAATCGACACCACTGACATGGTGTAGTACAGGACAACTCTTGCCAGTACAATTCAGTACATTTTGACCTAATCGTTACCTAACGTCCCACTAATATCATAAAGATGAACGTTCGTACGTGCGTGTGAGTGTGTGTATGTTTGTTACTTCAATTATTTCAAAATGCTGAACTGATTTAGAAAAAAAATGTTTGCAGATTGGTTAAACCCTGGGCTACAAATGTTCCTATTTTTATCCCATATCAACGTGACTGAATGTACGGGACATAATTTATTTATTTTAACAATTTTAGATTAACACTTTTGGAAGACAGTTATCGAATGATACTTTCTTGTTTTTAGGTTCGTTTACATACAAAAGGTTCTTTTAAATCAGTCTATTAGTATTCTATGTCGTTGATCGACACTACAGGAGCTGCTGTATATCGCTGTGACATTCCTCCAGCCATTTTCTTGTTTTGCCAAATCCGCACAACTGCCATCAGTATTCGAGCACTGTACGGCTGATTATTTAAAATATTTAAATTGTGTACCTCACAGTACGTACAACAAACAGGAATCTCATCTCTTTTGTTTGACAATTAATTTGCTCAATTCTGTTTGATATTATAAGCAAGGTGTTGTGCCTTTAAATTTTGAGCGAAATTTGTTCGTTTAGTTTTATCAAATATTCAAATGAAGAAATTTCTGTTTATTACTACTTAGTGCTTATTAATTTTACATGTATTACATATTGACCTTGTATGCCTACAATTAAAGTTACAAATTATTGTAGTATTAATAAAATTAAAACGTAATATTTACATTGTAATTATAGTGGACACAGATAATTAAAGTTTCAGCTAAAAATATAACCACTCATGAATTCGAAACAAATGAAATGTAGCGTTAATGTAAAACAGGTGGTTTATTTCATTGTTAGCTTCTGAATTTGCGTATCCGATTACCAAAATTATTTAATCATTTACGGCATTTGCGCTCCGGCCGTAATTACAAGTTAGGTATTTGTTCAAGTAATAGACAATAATGTTGGATCTACTTTAATTAAACCCTTGTATTAGCTGTTACTATGAGATGTTTATTGCTTGTTACCATTTGTGGTTACTATGTTTAATTATAACTCAAACTAATAGAACCCTTAAAATCTACTGAAATATTTTTTTATTTATTTTTAATTTAGTTAATTTTATACTAAGCATCAAATTGTTAAAATCTATATAAATTCAAAGTTATTTTAGCATTTTTATTGGAATATTCACTGTGTATGATATTATGAACCGTACGTACCCTAAATGTACGCACATTATCAATAAATTTTAATAATATAACAACGCTAAAATTACTATCATGTAATAAATAAATAAATAAATATTCCGGGACATTGCACACAACGCCATCTAGCCCCACACTAAGCAAAAGCTTGTGTCGTGGGTACTAGATAACGGATATAATACTTATATACTTTTCTTTTGTAAATACATACTTATTATACAAGGTGTAACAGAAGGGTGTGACAATATTAAAGAGTATACATATATATCATGTAAGGAGTCATATACCAAAATATGAAAAATTAAATCGCATATATTTTTTACCATACAAAAATTAGATAATATTTTTCACTTGATTTCGTGGCAGCCCTAGCGAGTGATCACTGACTGAACGAAACCGAAATAATTACACATTCTTTTATCCCGTTCTAGCATTAGTTTTAACGCAACGTATTCTCTCTCTCTCGCGCTCTCAGAGAGACACCGCCGCGCCGTGTCATTTGATAGCGTCAAAAGTCAATGAACGCTCAAAATGATAAGATGTAGGGTTGCAAGTCTTAAAGTTTTAATGAAAGTTCAACTTATGATTACTCGAAATCTATGACACTTAGAATTCTGAAACCTAGTGGGCTGTATTCTATATATACATAGGTATGTATAGTCTAAGTATTGTCACACCCTTCTGTTACACCTTGTATATAAAAACGGCCAGACTCGACACAAGTAATTAATAAAATAATCATGTAAACAAATAGCTATTTACAATTACTTAGTGGACTAACTAATTAAAATATAATTCATAAATAAACTATACACTTCCCCTTTATAAGATACGTTGTCCATAACACTGGCAAGTACCTAAATAACGGCCAGTATCTAGGTCGCAAGACCTACATTATTGGGGCAAAGGAAACATTTATTACAAGTTTAAAGCCTTATTGTGTCTAGTATAAACCTAGTATAGAAGTAGGTAGGTATAGTGTAGAAGCCACAATTCAGCGCGTTGCCAACTCGGGCTGCACAAAAGTTACCGCCATTAAATGACACCAAAACCACAAGCTTGACTAAATTTGGTCGCGATATATTGTTTACACATAGTCACAATTCAATGCTTATCATTAATATAAAATGTTTTCCATTAATTTACATGTAATACAATATTTCTATTTTGTTTTGTACGAAATTTATTTAAAGTAACTTGCATATATAGGCATGTTTTCAGCAGTGGAATAAAAAGGCAAAGCACATTTTTTACGACAATGTATTAGTTACCTACGTAATTATTCAAAATAAAGTCAATGTCACAAAATGTAATATTTTCAATTTGGTAGGTACATATTACATGTTTAAATTAAATAAGACGATATAATAATACACACGTACATACGTAACTTACGTAATTAATATAATCATATATAAGAAATAATTAATATACTCTATCACATCGTAGCTTGTTACAGAAAAGCTAATGTTCACAACACAAAGAAATCATTGAATAAAGTGTCTCATGATGTGACAATAATTCCGTACGCAGTCAGTCTCAGTGCACGGCACAAACAATATTGACTAAACACACCTTTAGCCAATCTTATGGAAATTAGGTGTATTGGTAGAAGACATCCCTATTCAGATGTTTGGAGAGTACCAATATCGATGAATTTTATATTTCTTGACTTTAGTGTCGACTTCTAATACTTCGGGGAGCACACCCTCTGAAACTCCCCTCTCCCTTTATTTTATTGGATTCGGGCATGTGTGCGTAGTTTGTACACAGATGAAAACTTTCAACTGATTTACATCCTTCCTTTTGTTTTTCTTTCTGTCGGCGCTTGAGGAAAAATGATTTGAGGAAACTTCTCGCTAACATTATACGAAAATTTTTGTAAGCGACTTGAAATTGGTTACTATTGCTGTAATTGAGTACAAGCTTATTTGACTTGAAATATACATTAATTGTTTATATGTGGAACATTAACAAAAACAATATAACATAAAAAACCTAAGCAAAACATATTAATTTCTATTAACAATTACACTTTATAAACGCCTACTTGAAACAAAAATAAGTATGAAATAATAAAAGGAAATGTCAAACATCGAATTATGAACTCATTCTATGTTGTCCGCAAAACTACACAAGTGCGTAACATTCCTGTGACCTATCTTTTTGTGATTATTAACCTCAAATAACAATTGGAAAGAAGAATCTATTTTGCTTTACGGTAACTTGTTTTGTTCAGATTCAAGTTTACATTTTTCACTAATAGATAAATGACTTCAGATACGTTATTATAAATAAAAGAAGTTTTTTTCGTCAGGATAGGCTTACGTTTGACTACAGCCTGCCTGATGATAAACATTTCTGCAGCCTAGGATGTAACACGCTTATCTAGAAGATACCTACTAACTCTAGATTTGAAGACCTCTGGATTGCAGTTCACAGGAAACACGGCTTCTGGTAAAGTGTTCCAAAGCTATTATGCATAATCATGATCTCAAGAAAGTAAAAAAACACTTGCATACTAAACATTATATGACGCACAAACAACGATTAGTTTTAAAACTGACTACATAGTTATCCAGCCATATTAAATTAGCTACGACTGTAGGCCAAATCCAAATAAGCCCATCCCAGTGTATATGTTTAAACCTGGCCTAATCTACCGGTTGGTCTATTTGAGTACAAACAATTACGAATTTAGTTGGGCACCTCTAGTAAGGAGCTTACCAGTGCCCAGTATAAGCTTTACTACTGACTATAAATAAAGCTGCAATACTACTACAATAAGTAAGGGAACTGACGCTTATTTCGTAGTTGTATTCTCCTCCTGATACAAGCATAAAACGAAGATTACTATCGTACATTATTGTACGTAATAGACTAAAATATCCACACATGACATATTGTTCGGTGCAAAATTATATTTAATTGGCAATATAGTAAAAAAATTGAGTATGTAGCCAACATTCTTGGCTCCATCTTGATGTTTTAAAAATAGGTTAAGGTAAATGTACATATCTCTCTAAATGGTTACAATAAAATGAATACAGCAAATTAAGTAAAATGACAAAAAAAAACTACATTGAAGTTTTGATATTTATCTGTATCTACTCCTCCTTTTTTTAATAATTAGTTTAAGGCATTTATTTGCGGAAATCTATTAAAAATTATATCTTTGGAATGGTTTCTACTATTGTCGCTACGACTCTTTACTGGCTTCAGTCATCAATCGATTTGTTTACTTATGTCATATTAAGTGTCCATACTGTTTATCCTCTGTTGTGGCCAAGTAGCCAGGTAAGAACTAATTGCCACCACTTAATCCACCGAAATAAAATGAGGTTGGAATTAAAGTCGCCCTCTGTTTGCCTGCATCTGATTTAATTCTGTGTCCAAAGCTTTGTTGGCTGTGATGCTTGAGAAAAGTTTTAGGAACTGTCCTTAAAACTATTAAGGAGCTTAGTCAAGGCTTTGAAGCTTTTTATTTAACTTATCCTCAATTTCCGTTATCTTCGTCGTTTTCCGTCTTCGTGGTTCAAATTTTCTTATTACAATTTATCACCTTGTCTTTTTTACTTCCTATTTTCTCTTTTTTACTTGGTCGATTGACAACGAATCATTGTAATCTCGCAGATAACACAAACTTTAAGCTTATAATACAATAATCATTTGTCTCGTGCTTAGTTGTATTGTGAATCTATTATGATCTCCGCTTCAGAATGGTTGATTACATTATAATTATGAACGCACATAATGTCGCAATTTTAAGCGACAAATTTAATTTGTGTAACCAACAAAAGATTTTATCATTGGGAGTAATAACTAAATATTACCAATTGATATATTTTTGAAAAAAAAAACAATTGGATATGGAAGATACATTCTTTCATGTTCTTCCATATCAACCACACACTCATAATAAACTCGTAATCCAGCTATTGAATAATGTAACTTCTTGACAAATAAAAAAACATTTTTGTATTTTCCATATTGTAAGAGGCTTATACGTCAGACTATCTATATATATAAAACTCAAAGTTGACTGACTGACCGATATAGTGATCTATCAACGCACAACCCAAACCACTGGACGGATTGGGCTGAAATTTGAATTGAAGGTAGATGTTATGACGTAGGCATCTACTAAGAAAGGATTTTTGGAATGCCACTTTTAATGGGGTGAAATAGGGGGTGCCAGTTTTACTTCTTAATGCGAGCGAAGCCGCGAGCACCCACTAGTATTACATAAAATTATTTTGAAATACTGAATACATCATCTATTTTTATTTCTCTGTAGACATGTGAAATCGTTGAACCTGAGTAATTTGGCATCGATCTTCCTACACTTCCACCCACATCACCATCGTCGTGTAATGTTTGATGTTTGCTTGTAATGTTGACCTTCATGACACATGTTGTTTTGTAAATAAATAACTGAACTCATGAACTTTCTATAATAGCCTTGTTTCCTGGAAATTACGATACAGGTATCGTATCTTCACAACCACATATTAGTTAGGTTTTTTCGAAGCAAGCGTGCTAGTCTTATACTACATCGGTGACTAACATCGGGTGCCTTGTAGTCAGACGCAAACTTTAAATAAATACACTATTTCACAGTTAGATTAGCTATTTCTTTATTTAGCTAAGAAAAACATATACAAGTATGTATACGTCAACGCTGAAATCATCCAGTATTTTCACACAACTTAGCTTTTTTGTGTGTGTGTGTGTGTCTAAAGTCTAGCTCTGCTAGGTCTGCTAGGAGGCTATCCCTAAACCCTGAGCATAATTTAGTCAGATTTCAAAGTCGTTCAGGTATTTTAGTATGGTGGGCAGTCGTATGTTAGATCCGTGCGGTTCAGTAGACGTGCGCTCGGGGCACTAACCGTTTCCGGGCGAGTATAAATAGGACCGGCTTCAGCTGGCCCCGATTAATCAAGGCAACCGCCACCTGCCACCTACCACCTGAGAGCTTCGAACTATCAATGACAATACTACTATTAGACGACTGTATTATTGTTGCCGTAAGGCAAGATTAAATTTAGTGATAATAACCTGCTAGCACTTACATGCGCCAGTAATTATGTCGAAAATTACTTCGATATGTCGAGCTCATTTTTTACATAATTATTGACGTTATTACAACTAAATTGACTATAAGACGCTTTATAAATGCGTAGAAACGAAAATATGTCTCAGATACATATATTATCATTCATAGATTCATTTACTATTAGAAGTTTTATAAATACGTAAAAAACGAAAATATGTCTCAGATACATTATATTATTATCATACATAGATTCAATAGTTATGAACCAACATCACTAGATGTTTGAATGTTGCTGAACTGAACTTATTGGTGTGCATGCCAAGCACTGCACATAGATAGATAGACAAACAAATAAGCCTGCAAATTTAATTAATATAATGTAGACCAATCTGTTTGAAGTGGTAAAGTATTATGGTGTCATTTTACGTTAAATAAGCTTGCACCACTGTTAAATTTGAATTCAAATGAAAGTTTTAAACTATCAGCTGTCAGCCACCGGTCACACGAACCTTTGCGCGTTGTTACCACAATTTAGATATATGTATGATACAAGTCAATTCAACTGTGATAGCTTGTGGCAGAGTATTTGATCCACGTGCAGATTTTCCAGCCACTTACAAGGATACGCCTGAAAATTCCCCCTGAAGCAATAATACTCATTAATGACGAAATGGTTTGAAATAGGTACGTTTTTAGGTGTATGCAGCTACTACTGTCTATGAACAGCGCCAATGCAAGCAAAAACATAACGCCAGATTACGGCGTGCCACCCGACACCACATAACAAATTTTGTCCGCTTTTTCGCCAGTGAAATATAGTGGAATAAAAAATCTGGTTAGTGTCTGAGAAACAAGTAAGCGCTGAATTGTGGCCAGTCTTAAAAGCTGCAGATAAGTGTACCACTTAAAAGCTCAGACAGTCCATTTGTTCTTTAGTTTAATATGCGCTTTGTGTAAAATCGATTACTGTGAATAGTATGGGTTTTTTTTACGTGGGATACAGGTAGGATATGTTTACGTTTGACTACAGCCTGCCTGATGTTAAGCATTGCTGCATTGTGTTTGAGCTAGTGTTTAGTATATTATATGTATATTATGCAGTTAAATGAACAAGAAAATATGTTAAATAATAATGAACATACATACATATCTATTATATTCATTTTATTCTCAAACAATGATTATGTTTAGGTAAAAAAAACATCACATAAGTAATTAGGCTGATATAAACTAAAATGTCTAAACTAAAAAATATATATTAATTTTTTTAACGTCATTTATTCCCTTTTATGTTGTTGCATTTTCACTCGCCTTTAAAACTATATGAAAAATAAATAGACTGAACTTACTTAACACTGTTTATGTCAATTTATAAGTTAGTTTTGCCGGTCACACTAAGTTATGACATCATGTTAATATTAATAAGCCCTTACTAAGGTTATAAAGCTCTCACTTTCTGCAAAAACCACAACCTAAACTGGTAGTTAACCTTCGCTCACAGATTCCACAAATATTTGCCCAAAGGAGCTAACTCTCCAATTTGGAGTATTATTTAGGGTTTTCAATTAAGCACTATTGCGGTCTTGAAATAGTGGAATATACGTGTTAATGAATTCTAATAGTAGCGTATTATATGTAATGGTAACCGCCAACCGTTGGCTTATCTTCTCTTAGAGCGGATTAATTATCTAATGGAGAAGCTCTTAGCTTCTATGGTATCCTGGTATTGTCTTTTTGAATACCTATTTTACTTATTATTCCATCATAAATTTCAAGTTCAGTTCTTTTAAAAAACTTTTGTTATGATTGTTTTGATGATTTGAATTTCGGAATCGAAGTCTTCTTAGATAAAGTCTATAAAATTGTTTGTAATTTTTATGACTCCATATTTTCATTATGCTGGATAGTAAATATCTAGCATAATGCCATTTTAATTCATAGCCACTAAATTAGTTGTATCATCTTTTGGTTGTAAATAGATAAGACACACTTAAAATAAATAAAATATCAAAAAAGCGTTCAAATCTGGCAAGTTCCCGAAGGCTAAAGTTGCGCGAGGTATAAATAAATAGATCGGGGACTTAGGTCGTCTCATGGGGGCCATTAATCAAGCTGACCACCTGTGACTGCTGCAGTCCTAGTACCAGAGGTATACCAAGATGTAGCAATTAGATGGGGAATGCTTTGAATTGCTGGATTGTATTGTGCAATATGCATTTCTAGTAGATATGAGTGATAAGTATAATATAATAATATTTAATCAAGTCAAACGTTAAACTATCCTGTTTTATTATGAATGTCAATATATATTTTTGTATTTGTATTTGTAAAAAAATATATGTATAAACTTTGTTTTAGAAAAGTGGCTCCCAGACATAACTATCTCAACATTATTGTTTTAGCTAATTCAAATCAGCTCAGCCGTAGCTTAAGTTAGTAGTAGCCGTGTAACGAAGAATAACTTTAATGAAAAAAAAATGGTTTTTTTTTTTATAGAGACAGCCAGATTCTGTATATTTAAGGCTGCTTACAACAAAATAAAATCTTAAACTACTTCTAAAACTAAAATACTTAATCTAAAATGCCTGTAGTAGAAAGACATTAAAAAAATTGACTTAGCATTTCAGGATAACCCACCATACAATAGCGGTCCTTCAAAAATCCCTACCAAATTCGTGCATAAACCGGCGACTTTCACCGCGTCTCGGATATAGCTCGCCGGCCGCCGCGCGCACAGCATCTTGCCTTTGTGTCCATCTGCATTTCTGCAGCCGCCTCGCACCGCGCCGCGCAGACGCTCGTAAATAATCCTTTGGACCTGAAAAACGTTTCAGTGAATCCAATAAAATACGTATCCGCAGAGACTTCGCCGCAGCGAGCTCGTTACCACGCCTAGACGATTTATTGAGATTTGAACACTGAAATATTGTAGGTGTTCCGTTTTAAATTCTTTTATGAGTTATACCTTCAATCCTTTCAAGCCTTTACGCCTGGAGCGGTCTTAGGGAGTTTTGTATTTTCGGTTAAGGTTCGTTACACACCTGCTGAATGTGAAATGAATACCTTTTAGCCTTTTCAGAGTTTAATCAAGACTGGGCGAGAGAAATAAAATAATTCAGTGGATCAGAGCCAAATAAAATTGTTATTTTTTTCTTTGTATTGTAAATGTTAAATATATAAATACTTTGTAAAAAAAAGGCTCATTAGTTTGCATACTCTGCAATGTTTACGTACCTATGTGAAATTCCTGTTCTAAATATTATACTGTTTGAAATACAAAAAAAAAGTATATAAAAGATACGAATTTGGCAGCAAACTTGTCAGTGAATATAAAATTCTTTTTTTATTTTTAATTGTTCCCGGTATAATGAGAAAACGGAATTAATTCTGTACAAAATGAAATTGTGTTGCAAGCACGCTCGATAGTGCCTCACAAATTACAAATTATTAATCGAGCAGAAATTTAATTACTGGAGCACTAACTTACAGTAAATTGGTATTTAACTCACATCCTAATTTATTACAAATGCTCAATTTTACATTATAAACCAAAATGTTGAACCTATATACCAAACTTAGTAACTTGTCCTTTCCGAAATAGAAATTATAGTTATTAGTATTGTTTATTAACTAATTAAACATTGACACACTTTCATTTGAAAATTAACAACTCAGTATAGATATTGAAGGCATGTTTATGACCGGACCATAAATTAACACATTTTAAATTGTTCACTTTTTTATAAATAAGTTAACAAAAACATATAATTAAGGAACATCAAATTTTTAATCAACACCAAATAAGCAAAGTTTGAAAATTATTTTAAGGAAAAAAACAAAATCAACTCGAATTCGTACACAAAATATTAAACAAGCAGTCCACCGTCTACCGTTCTTAATTTTATTTACGTCCCACTACGGGATTGCGCAAACGTTATTATATGAATCCTTAATTACTCGAAATACTGTATCGAAACATGCATTTAACCGAGATAATTGTAATACGTGAACCGCATACGCGAATTTGATATGCTTAATCTTCATTATGAATGTGAAATCCGTTCATGCCCCGGGGCACTCGCGTTTCATGTGACATGGGACACAATGTAGTAAAGATAAGGTGCCCCTTCCAAGCCACTGGCTCTATTGTCAATCTCTTACGCAGCTCGCCATGTTAAAAGGAACGTTCAGATAGCTAAACTGTTTCAAAGCCGATTTCAGCCTACAGATACCGTCTGCCCACATGCTGACATCATTTCTAAATGCTGAAACGAATTTAAATAATTACGTCACTTTTTGTACTATACGAAATGATAAGATGAACTTGTCATAATCACGTATCAAAACTGTAATTCAGTCTTTGTGAAACACATTATACTGTGTTTTTGTCATCGCGTAACAGTATAATTCCTAACTTGTTCGAACCATTCCAATTCTAAACGCGTAAGCTACAAAAATGATGAGTGGGCTAGAAATTAGACAGCACCGTGCTCCCTTGGTGAAAATGGCTTCCTTTAGATAGAGAAAACGTATAATGGAATGCAATAACTCTTGACCGGGTGTGCGAAGAAATAACACAGTGTCATATTTCACAACCCTCCCAACATTTTTATAAAAGCGGACCATCTGCTTTTGACCCCTCATTCTTTTTGTTTCACGAATTATTTCTGTATAAGTAAAATATTAGATATTAGCGGATATAAGTTTTTCGGTGCACGTTCTTCTCCGATTCGAATCTTCGGTGGCTATTGTTTTTATCTAGAATAATTTTAGGAAAATGGTCAGGTATTTCGAATTTTACCGTTGAGTTAGGTTTATTAATAAAGCGAGTGTCGGTATTTTAAATTAATTTAAACCGAATATGGCGTGATTTATACATAAAGTTATGTTGTTAAATAAGTGAACCTCAGAATGAACCTCTACATATTTTAACCACATCCCTAGCCGAATAGGCAAGTGTCATCGACATGAGTACTTTTTCCACACGAGTTTCCCGCAAACGTACGTACATTTCCGAAGAGCGTCAAATTTCCGGATCCCTAGTTTAAATAGGAGATTTACATACTCGTATCTTGTATGTTAACTGACCTCTCTTTACCTCTCTCGAGAGGACAGGCCACAATCTGCATAGCTATCTGCCGTGGCCGGCCCGCTCCCGCTCCGGAACGCTATTGAGTTAGCCGCTGGACCGTTCAAGCGTTATTTTCGAATCATTTTAATTCGAAACGTTTTCATTGCTTGAATGAAAGCGTAACTTCATTGAAAATATTTGCATTTTTAGTATTTTACTACCAAATTTTATTCCGATATCTGTTTGAGTATCAACCGTAAACGTTCCATCGGCCTAACTAATTTCCGTGTGGATGTTCGACGTAAAATGTGACTCATTTTATTAAAAAGTTCGAGACCTTTTTGAATGGTATACGTTTCATATTTTGGTTTCAGAATGGTTTTTTGTTAGAACGGAAATCTCAATAGGAGGGCGAGACTGGTGTCCATAAAAACTTTGTGTGGGGTGAACGTGTAAGGAATAAGCGTCACAGGAGTCGGGGTGACTGCGGTCATTCCGCTAAACGAAGATCAGAATCGCAAGCTGTTAGCATAGAGATTGCGATCGAATGAAAGCCGCCCCAAGTATTCCATCCCGAGATGGAGGGGCCCGAATATTGCGGCCGCCCGATACAGCCCTTTTTGACTTCGCCGACATTCCAGTACGGCACTAAGCCGCCCTTTGATTTTCTTTGCGCTTTAAAATACCGCCACATTTCCCAAATTTACATAAAGGCAGGTGAGCACTGGCATTTTTATTTCCATCAATTCGGCGGCTTTGAGTTATTAGCCGGTCCAATGATAAAGTGCTCGTTACTTGAATGCATTCAACCACACAATGGAAATGACACTTTTCACAACTAAAAAAGCGCCATCGAAATATTCAGTATCATCGATTGTTTCGCATTGAGAAAAACTTTCTTTGTGATTTGATCGATGGCTTCTCGTCCATTAGACCTTTCAAAAGTTGTCGTCAATTCTCATTGTATGCTGTGTATAATCAGGCGGTTTTTCTTAAACCGACTTTCAGAAGAAAAGCATCAATCATGCAAATGTTTTCTTTCTGCTTTTATTTTATTTGTGGGAGTTAAAGTTGATTGTTCAGGACAGTCTCGGTAGCGGCGTGACTCGCAGTTTGAGTAATCATAAATTGGCTTAGTGGAGTGCTTGTTTTTTTCTGCAGCTTCAGGGAGTTGTGATAGAAATCAGATTGTAGATACAAGATCGGGCGCGCTGTGCGATGTCGGCGTGGCGCGGCGCGGCGCGGCGCGGCGTGGAGGCGTCGAGGTTGCAGAAGGTGCCAATATATTTCCTGTCGGTTGAACGGTCAGGTAATTGTGGCTGAAACTTATCTCAAGGGGCGGGCGTGAGCGGAATACCAAAACTTTCGCAGCTCCCGTGCAAATTGTGAACGCTGTTCGCCGTGTTTCTCCTGCATTCAGTCTTCGACTTGGTTATTAGGTGTTCTATACACATAGTTATGCAGTACCTAACCGTCTTACTCATAAACATGATTTCACGATTTAATATATGAACAGAAATTTATATTTCTACTACTTTTAGAGCTCATTTTAGAATAAGTTAGTTTTAAATAGAACAAAAGTGGTAAATTTATTTTAAATACATATTATTACTAGTTTATTATACATGCATATTGGTTTTATTTGTATAAACCTGAAAATAATATTCTCAGTTAATTCATTGTCTATGAAAAATCAATCGCAGGCAAAAGACGCGTTGGAAGAAGAAAGAAATCGTGGCTGAAAAATATACGAGAATGGACGAGTATTGCCAGCGTAGAAGAACTTTTTCGCTTGGCACAAGATAGGGACAAGTTCGCTGAGCTGACGGCCAACCTCCATTAAGGAGAGGCACTGGAAGAAGAAGAAGAAGATGAAAAATTCAACTTACCACATTTTAGAGCATTTCAACATGCCGTTTTAAAATTTGTAAACCATCTGCAACCGTCTTTAAAAACGCTTAATTATTCCGCCAGCCCAAGAACTAAGCCTGATATTGAAATAAGACAAGTAATTTTCTATTTTCTTACGTAACAAGTAGTTGGTACTTCCGAGGGAGTATCAAAGGTTGCTTGAATCACTGTAGACTTTGTTCCAGTTATTTACTCTAAAGCAAGCTCATTAGCTAAATGACCTGTTTTATTGGAAACAGTAATCAAAAGTGCTCTGGGAGGATATCGAATGCTTTGGGTAGGGTTGGTGATTTTCTTAGTATTAACAGGTTAGTTTGGTTCCTTAGTAACTATGACGTTGCAGAACGAGATAATTTGTGTTTCGATTAGGTTATGTTAAGCAAATGTGCTGGTCACAAAAACAACTAATATTTCGCTATTCGTAAGTTCTATATAGAAATGCTGAATTCTTTTCTGTTACTTGTATTAATATCATATTATTTTAGTGATAATTAATCTTATAAATTCTGAAATAACGCCCGTACATTGAAATAACTAGCTTACTGCCAAGGTGCCTGTTTCCTGAATATGCCAACTCAAGTGTATTCATAAATCTGGAGTAAATTAGTTTTATTTGAGTAAGCGTGCCATAGACTGCAATGCTGCTTATTTACAGAAGTTCTTAGACTTATAATATGCTACAAATTATAATTGATTCGGTTTGTCGACACATTATAACAATGCATTAGCAACATAATACTAACATACCCATTACTCATAATAAATTACTCCTTTTGAAACTCTTGTAGAAATACTATATCAAAACAATAATTTCGTGGTCGACAAGTCGTATTAGAAATAAGCATTTCAATTAAAATTAATGTTCAGAAGAAGTGAGAACGACAAGGGTGTTGTATCCTCATAAATGTAAAAGTGTTGTACGGAACACTTTGCGCGTCATAAAAACTTTGCGTTGCTTGTAACAAACACGAACGGCTAAACCTTAATTAATATAATACTTTGCAGAGTTCAGAAATGTTGGGGGAAATTTTCATGGAAATTATCACGTATTGTGTCTAACGCTGTTTTGTAAAAATATTGTTATTGTGTTTAGTTTTAATGAAATTATGCTTGATTATAATAGATAGATATGCTCGTGAAACTTCAGATTTGTTGATGTAATGAGTCATTTCTTTTATTACCTATTTATTCTCCGTTATTTTGACGACGAATAATAAAAAAATGCATGCCATATTTTTTCGACGCAATACAGGCTTACATTTTACTAGAGCCTGCGAAATGTTAAGCCACTCAATAAAATTATAGGTAAAGACTTTACTTCAAGCATGATTCTCAGAATAAAGGGGACAAAACCAGAGAGTAACAAACTTTACTTTACAGGAAGATGCAAAATGCTTGAGGGTCGCTTTAAATGAAACGCCACTAAGAATTCACACTCGTATATCTTACCTATAATTTACATAGAATTGAATAATGTTCCCATCACGCCGAAGCGGGATTCCACGTCCGTTATTTTGACGACGAATAATAAAAAAAAAATGCATGCCATTTTTTTTTTGACGCAATACTAGCTTACAATTTACTAGAGCCTGCGAAATGTTAAGCCACTCAATAAAATTATAGGTAAAGACTACACTTAAAGCATGATTCTCAGAATAAAGGGGATAAAACCAGAGAGTAACAAACTTTACTTTACAGGAAGATGCAAAATGCTTGGGGGTCGCATCAAATGAAACGCCACTAAGGATTTACACTCGTATATCTTACCTATAATTTACATAGAATTGAATAATGTTTCCATCACGCCGAGGCGGGACTCCACGTCCGTTATTTTGACGACGAATAATAAAAAAAAAATGCATGCCATTTTTTTTGACTCAATACTAGCTTACAATTTACTAGAGCCTGCGAAATGTTAAGCCACTCAATAAAATTATAGGTAAAGACTACACTTAAAGCATGATTCTCAGAATAAAGGGGACAAAACCAGAGAGTAACAAACTTTACTTTACAGGAAGATGCAAAATGCTTGGGGGTCGCATCAAATGAAACGCCACTAAGGATTTACACTCGTATATCTTACCTATAATTTACATAGAATTGAATAATGTTCCCATCACGCCGAGGCGGGACTCCGAGTCCCTCATTGGGACTCTGAGAAAACAAAACCGATATACGGTTATATCCTGACAGCTGAGCTCTTAGGTGATTGTGGCGGAAACTTTTATCGGATGCCGAACGTGAGAGAAATGGCGATTCCCGCGAGCTCACCTGCGACTATAAACAATGCTGCTGGATGAGGCATTTGATATATTAGATCATACGTTTTTGTAAAATTCATTCCTGACTTAGCGCCTGTACTGGGTCTGTCAATGTCTATATGTAGCTGTGGTGTATTGAAATACTGACATAATAATATGTTTCTATCGTCCGTGCCCATAAAAAATAGGTAAATATTTATTAGCGCTCAAGATTTTTTTCATTCAAATGATTCAAAAAGAGTTATAGTCGTAAGTTTAAGTAATTTAAAGTACGAGATAGGTGATTAATGTCTATTCAAAAGCGTACCAAAACTCTATACTATTTTTCTTCTTTAATATAGGTACATACCGCATTACATGCTCATCTTGTTATAAACAAGACTTAAAATTAAACGATAACGATTTATTTATAAGTAGTAAAGATGTTAATGCTAAAATTATCAGTAAATTAATATGGTGATATAATTAAAATTAACATAAAGGTTAGTAACGGCAAAAGCTATAATTTTGACTTGCAGCTGATAAACGTGTTGAGTTGGCTACGTTTTGTGTTTGCAATCAATTATATTCAGATCACCTGTTAAACATTTTAACGAACTTTTAACAATCAGCACCAATTAGGACATGAAATATAATTAATGAATGCGCATAAACATAATTGAATAGCCTCTAATGATTTCAACGTTGTGAAATTGAACAAAACTGAACAATAAAATTGAATATTGCTTAATCGAACTCATTCATGTGAATTCAAATTAATGATTCCTAGACTTTACTAAGATCTTCTCTTTGAGTCGTATTTCCTCATGACTGAGGGTCGTGACTCCCCCGCAGAATTAATTCGTTAGGGGAGTTTTCTTGGGCAGATACATCGTGGTGGGCGCCCAGGTCCTTCCACGGAAGACGCATGTCCTCGGATATTGTGGTCCTCAAACATGTCGGTTTCCTCACGATGTTTTCCTTCACCGCTAAGCGAGTGCAAATCTACTCATAACTTGAAAAATACAAGTCATTGGTGTAGGGCGGATTCGAACCAGGGTACGTCTGGATGAAAAGCAGACACTGGAACCGCTGAGCCACACTCGCTTACTAAGATACAACGATTTATTTAAGGTCAATTTTCTGTCACCGCATTAAAATAATAATTATTATTTTAGTGCCTTTGAATTGAATTATCCACGTTTGCATAGTATTCATATTTTAATGTTTTTTTTACACAAGACAATCAAACTTTTAATGATTCGGTCAGCTAAATCGGCTCCCATACAAGCACCTGGCTGAAAGTAAGACGTACCTGTACTGGAATAGAATTGGCTTTTAATCCTGGTTGCTAGACCACATAGGGCCTTATTACAAAACGTGGTTTAAATATTAGTCTAGACCAAGACCGTTTTACTTGTTCAAAAATTGTCTGTCTACTGTCATAATTATCAAACTGTCAAAATGTACCAATGTTTTTTGTTGACATTTTGATAACTTGTTTGTGATGTCTGAACCACAAGAACCCACTTTTTATTTTCAAAGTCCTGGACTAATATTTAAACCGCGTTTTGTAATAAGACGGATACAGCTCTGCGCTTGAAGCCAGTTTTACATTATAAGGATACACTTATTGTAAAAAAAAACGTATGGAGAATAACTCACCTGTATTGAGAGCGTAGATAAATAAAAGTGACGTAAAAATTACAATAAATTACCCTGTCAAAGGTATTAAGTACACTACTGTTTGTATGTTGTTAGTATGTACCACTTTAGAGATGATATAAGATCTTACTAACGATGTAGAGTAGCGGTCTAAGCGGCACGGTTGTGGCGAGCTAATTATTATGATTGTGTTCTCGGTTTACTAATTACTTGCTACATAAATACATGTACTGCATACGTGTAGTTAGCGACTATGATGGCTGTGTTTGAATGGATGTAATATATCTGGTGGCTTTTAGGGTAATTGACCACAATCTAAAATTTTAGAGCATAATATTGGATCAATACAATAAATACAATGCAATAAATTTTGCCAAGCCAAGTCAATTGGCGCCTTATCACTTACATCCTACATTATTTAGAGCCTACAATTTATTAGTATTATTACCACCAAATACCAACCACAATAACCAAACATTAATTAACTAACCTGTATTTAAGATTCATTCTACTATTCTTAAAATACATTTTGTTTTATAACACTTTGTTTTCAAATTTCAATCGTATATTGTTCATATCGTGAAGCTTTATATCCGCGATAGCTTTTAGCTCCCCACACCAAAACACGAGCTTTACTATCAATAACGTGTCATTTTATCACATAAAGCATTGCCCATAAAGCGTATAATGGCATAATCTTCCCGAATACTAAAATGTAACAATTGAATTAAAATTCTACATTCACGCATTGATTGGTAAAATAGAAAATATTCGCTAAAGTAGACTTAACATAATTTATTTAAACAGGTAAATTGAAAAATCCATTTCCAATACAAAGTTTTGTAGATATTTTGGTTCACTATTATCTCCATAAATAGTCGAATTGATCAAACAAAAATGTATGTTTCCCCTTGGTTATGATTATATTTTGATGGGTGTTGGTTTTGAATTTTATTCCGGCAAAGACCACAAATATGATATTTATTTAACTTGAGCATAAGTAACAATAGAAAATAATGGTTTAGGTACAGATTGTAAACAAGAAAAATAAAATATTGGTTTCTCAGCTGGCTTCGTATTGCTTCACATCCATTCTCGTTATATAAGAACAAATGTGCGACAATGGGCTTGAAAGATTTTCTTCAACACAGTAGAAAACGGCAGTGAGGCAATAAAAGAAAAACATATCTATTTAAAAATACATACAGATTATTTCCATTGAACTAGTTTAAAATGTGTTCTGTAGTTAAACAGAAATGAGGTTTCAAATTGAATTAAATAGTTTCATTCGATAGAAAAGTTCTCGTTACAATTCGCAGTCCCAGGTAAAATGCGAACATTTGAAACTTTAATAAAAATAAATTAACTAAAGCGTTTCAGCAAAGTGGTATTTTGCCGACCTCACATCCTCATTTTATATCGTTCGGGTAAAAGGAGCCCAGAATTTCTTAGGGATTCTGAGCATTATGCGTCGGTGGAATATACGGCCCTGCTACGGTCTACAGTGAGTCTACGAGGCTACGGAAGGTCTACGAGCTACGAACTCGAGGCTACGAGGCTACGCTACATCAAACCGTGTATAGGTATACACGTGAGGTGTTCTTCGTTCGATCGGTCTAGCTCAAGATATCTGTAATGGCTACGCGAGCTATCTCTTCAACCGTTATACTCTACAAATCTTCCATATTGCGGCCACCGGAGCTCAATCAATACTGCAGCGTATCTCGTGTTTGTTTTCCATTTTGGATTTGTACGTCAGCCCATTTGCCGGTACATTTTGCGCTCCGTTACAGTTTTCTGATGATACTCGTGATTAAATTCAACCGCGCTTTGGATTATTTTTGTTGCGATGTTGTTTTTAATAAGGCTTCGGAGTGGTAATGAGTTTTAATGTGTGAATATTTTGTGATAAATATTTTGCTTATGAGCTTATGACTAACTTTTTACGAGTAAAAATAAAAGTAGATATTACAAAAGTACTTTAAACATTATTTGATTATTTCGATTCTAAACATTACATTTAATAATTTTGACTCCTAGCATAAATTATTCTTACTTTACTCTAAGATATTACTTAACGGTGAGTGTTTCGTAAGTAACGTGCAAGTCGAATTAAGATATTTTGTAATGGGGCGCGTAAAGGAAAGTTATTACGAGTATAACCAGAAACACATTCGTAGGTGTTGGGCTGCTTTGTTTCTCACCAACTTTGTAACAATGTTCCGTGAGGATAAGGATGTACTTTAACGTATTAAGGAAGTATCTATGTATCTATATTAAATTTGTGTGTTGTGAGTTTGTCACGATAATATATAGGTTGGTTTGTTTATATCTTTAATACTCTTGAGCACTGAAAGCATAATAATACACATCTACTACGAATACATTTTTTCTAATATGTATAATAATGGAGCAAAGAGAAGTCAAATCAAACACACATAGGTATAGGATAGGAATTTTGTTCATGTGTACATATAATTTTTATTAATATAATATATATTATATTATACATATAATTTGTTAAAAGTATTTTCATATAGGTAATTAATATTGACGTACGGCTTGAATTTATTTCCTAAAGTACAAGAGAATTCCTTTACTTTAGGAAATAAATTCAAGCTAAATCGTATGATTTCTTCGAATTATTTACTTCAAAAAGACAACTAACTTTCCCCAGACACTTGGCATTAAAAAACTTTTTGCAAACACAGAGTTGAGCGTCAACATCTTATTGGTTCTCGGTCGAGCATCTTTATCTAGCTTTAAAGTTTTTTCCCAGTCTAAGGCAAAGATAGCGGCGCAGGGATTAAGTGGGGCCGTTACAGGACTGAATGAGGGAAGGCGGCGAGGTGAATAATTGCCGTAATCACGACCGAGCGAGACCTGCAGCGGCGCCGGTAAAAGCTCCTTTAATACGTAAACTGTTCTCTGTAAATACAGAAATACTACTGAAGAGTATTGACTCAAACTCTCGCGAAAACAGACAAATGCTACCGTGAATTTACGAAACGAACTGATGAGTTTTTGCTTGTTTGTTACTTGTATTCGCGTAGTCACAAAAGTTACAGCCACTACAGCACAGTAGATAGAGTACAAAGTGCATTCATCATGTAGTTAGGTACAAGGATGCGAGAGTCAGGCCGTTTTTATGGTCCAAAGTTGCCGACACAATGCCTTGGAATGTGCGAAGTAAACACTTAACTGCAGGTTTGCTTGTCGTAATGCAGTGCAAGTTTGGCCGCAGCCGACCGCAGCTCCAACTCCGACCGGCCAAAGTTTTATAGTTGCAGTTTTAATGTGGCCAAGTCGGGGACTCCGTCAGGACTCGCGACTCGCTCTCCCGCGGATCATGTTACATATTTTTTCGCTCCACTCCGTGGAAGCTACGTAACCACTTCTCGGAAATTAGTTTGCGAATGTAGACAACCTTGCGGTTGTCAAACCCAATTTCTATTACGCTATTTTTGAAATTGCTTTCGCTCCAGTTACGTTTTATTTTCTCTTTCGAGGCACACACGGCGGAAATTTTCAAATCGGCTGCGCGGGATGATTTTAAAGCGCTGTAAAATAAATAGCGGATGTTCACGTAACGGTCGGTGAGTCAGGAAAGTTGGAAAGTAAATGGTATTAGCATCGTCTAATCACTACCAGGGGAGCTCTCCGTCTAGCTGGAGCGGAGCTCGGCGCGCCGTACTTCGGCCCGTACTGGGAGCCTCCTTGAATGCAAATAAGCATTAGGAACGCCTTTACAACATCGAGATGCTCTTTATTGGGCCTGTTCGGGCATATAAACCGGCGCGGTTCGAACCTACCGCCACGCACCACGCCCACTCCTCTGTAATGAAAATACAAACTTAAAAGAACTCCGATGAGACAGAATCTTATCGCACTGGAGGTAAGTACAAAAATCAAGAAATGCAAATTCAACGGGAAAGGCGAGCTTAAGCGGAGCTGTAAATGTAATTAGATTTTAGAGTTTACAAAGACAAGAGCGCTCAGGTTGGTAGATTTACTGCTGGCTGACCCACCTCCCCTGAGAACGATAAATGAGATGGCGCGAGGTAGCGATACTAATTATGCTATAAATGCGGGAGGTAGACGCGTTACGTCGCCCGTGGAAGCTCTAAATCTTGTTAGTGGTCGGAGGTGCAATTCTGATAAATGCACTTGCTTAAATTTAGCGCAGCTGGAACAATGAACCTTCCTTCTACCTCCTTCTACTTCGTACACATAACACTATTTTACCATTTAATTGCATGTTTCTTGCACAAGGCACAGTAAACCAGTGAATTTACATTAGAATGTAATAAGTCCTGGAAAGTTTTATGCTAACGTCATATTTATTCAAAGTTAAGTTTGGTAATGATGGAAATGTACCTGAATATGCATTTTAAATAAAAGTATTTACTTGGTTTTTACTGATCAAACATATTTTTTATTCAACTTAATTAACCAAAAAGCTGCAGTATGGCATATGCTGTTGGTACATTTTTATCCGGATAATCTGATAATCTGCTATGTTTATAATATATACTCATTTGTTTTTTTTAAATAACCCCAACCAGATTTACCAGAATATCGATTTGGCTTATCTGCCATTCCAAAACCAATCCAGTCGTACGTCGGTTGGTTCAATCATTAGGTTAATTAGAATTAATGTACCAAATGCGGACACTCGGCAAAATAGTGTGCAACACTAGGCCGGGATTTCCCTGTGAATGTTGAATGTTGGCAGCAAACAGGCTGTGGGAAGGCATTACACTTGAATAATTGCAGCAATCACTTGATGGCGACTAACACACGGTCTTGCGAGGTACTGTTAGCTTAAATTGGGGAAATCACAATTAGAAAGCAGGAGAATTGTCTTCGAGGCTTGAGACCTGCGTTGTTGTGCGCTTTTAGTTGCAATAATGTTTAATTAGTGCAATGTCGCGCAGATATGTTTAGACAATCTGACTAATTTATGACTATATTCTGCAAGTAATGTTAATGTGTGATTTATTCACAGTTCTCTAAAGTTGAAATCCTCATATTTTGCATGTGATTAGATATACATAGAGTACAACACATATTTAATATTGTCTCTATGTTTATACTTCATAACTGGAGTCAATTAATCTAAATGATTGTGTTCTGAGCAGATTTATAAGAAATGAAAATTTAAACATACCTAAAAAATGGTGTTTTTTATACTTATTTTATCATGTGATATTCCTTCCATGCATATTATTATTTTTATTGTTTTTTTTAAGTATGTTACATAAATAAATGATAAAATACATCATACATCTAGCCCCACACAAGCGTTTGCTTAGTGTGGGGCTAGATGGCGATGTGTGCAATGTCCTGGAATAAATAAGATGTACATATCTATGTACAAATGAGTAAAGTATCGTGTTTGTCTATAATCCAATTAGATAAGGAACTAATACGGGCCGACAGTATCCTATTATCCGCTGTTCATGTCATATCGGTGGGATCTATGTTTGCCGAACTTTGCCGGCTGTTGGTGAGGCGTGGACATATATTTGACTTGCTTAATGTATATTAATATCGTGATGGTCAATGGTTTGGACTGTGAACCGACAGGTCTGATAAATAATAATACACCATTAATTGGTATTAAATTTTTGAAAGGCAGTTCGAAAAGTGTATTTTTTTTTGTAGGGAGTCAACTAAAAGAGTATATATCTAATAATTTTGGTGCCAAAAATTGCACGAAAACAATGCAAATTTTCATTTATAATAAAATTACGGGTTAAAAATATATTTATTGAGACACGAAACACGCAAATGAGAAACAAAAATATATAATAATTATTTTACGTACTAAATGTCCCTGTATTTTCTATTACTTTATCCATAACAAAAAAACTGAACTTTAAAATCATAAATTATACCTGAATATGACATCAACTATTTTAACATCCAAAACCACTATCACAAACTTTTATCACACGTACATACATAATTTTCCAAACCTTTTCACCTTAATTAAGCATCCACAACCCCATACAGTTAAATAATGAAGCCGTGTAATTTCGAGTCAGACAACGATGCTGCTAATTGGCCACCCGAAGCGTAGTTTAGCACTATTGTCATAAATAACCATTTAGTCCGGCACCTGAGGAACATTTGGGCATGTAATAAAACACGCATCCGCCGAGACTGCAGCCCGTATACATAGGTAATAGATTAAAGGTACACCTCACAGTCTTTAACATGCACGTTTTCTGTCGTGCGATGTGGTGGGGATGAGATTTTGATTAGCGTGTGGATTAGTTGTACATTTTTTTAAATATTAGGGAAATTTTCTGGCATAAGTTTATGTTGTTTACGTGGTAATTTATGTAAATTTTGTAAATAAAAATAACTGTATCATTTAAAGCATTTGTTTTGTTGACAAATTGATTAACGGTCTCCTACAACTAGAATCAAATCTACAAGTGTTATTAACTGATTTCCGACTTTACTTAGCTGAGAACAGATTTGGGCGCTGAAACTGAATTTGTGTATGAGATTCCATTTCACGTTATACAATGTAACAAACTATCAGTGTATGATTAAATGCACAAAGATATTAAGACGTATTTTCCTTTATTAATTCTGTTCTCTCGTTGCTTTTACATTACTTAGTATTAATTAACTATTTGCATTCGTACTCAAATAATAATAATCTATATTTGAAACGTATTAAGAATGACTATTTTTATAGTTTTGTCTGCATAATGAACCGTCTTCCAAATTTGATATCATTGTCATGGCCACATCCAGACAATTTATAAGGATTTACGATCTACGTACGGAAGGATGATTGTGCTAACGCTAACCTGAACGGTCTCTGTTCTTGGTTAACTTTACACGTTTTCTTTATGGCTTTTTAAGTGCTACATTGTTTAAAATGTGTCAGGTCCTTGCTTGCACATGTCTAATGACTTGCGTGCGTTTCGCTTATCGCTTTTAGCGATAAGGCCGCCAATTAAGACGCTGATTCTAATTTGTATGTTTTTTTGTATTGTTTCATATGTGGTGTTTTAATAAAGTATTTATCTATCTATCTATCTATATTTTCTTTCTTTCTTTCAAAAGCTAAGCAGATCTCTATTTATCGTACTATATAACTTTACGTTTACTATTTTATGTTTATTGAATTAATTAATGAAAAATGGAGACGGCTCTCAAATGAAACTGCCGGAATACACAGGCAGATAAAATGTTATTAATTCAAAAGTTAAAACTTTGTAATGGGAAGTGTTAACTTGGAAATGTTTTGGCTAGTGTCAATAAAACAGCATTTGTTTTTTCTTAATTCAAATCTAAATATTTGAATATAACACCCAGATAAAGTATCAAAAACCAGTTATTTTTATTAAAACTATTGGAATATCGTATTGATATAATACCAGTCGGGTGCTCGGCGTATGCGATTTCCAATTATCTGTGCGCTGTTCCTCTAGTATTGCCATTCGTATGACGAGAAATATTTCGCTTCCGTAACGTTGTACCTTCGCTCTTCGAAATTTGAACGAATCCGTCGAAATTCGAATCTGTCGAGACAGAGCGCCGCCGAGCCGTGCAGTGTGTTAGATACCTCCTTGGTTATTTTAATATTTTGATATAAAATCTTTTTTCTAGTTCAGTTATATAAATACTCATGTTTCAAGGGATGAGGTGAAAGAGTGCATGTTACTCTTTTGAAACTATTTTATAAAAACATATTATGTAATAAACTTTTACGAGTCAAAATATTAATGCATAAAATTAGTACCTTAAAGTGATATATTTTACAATACTCTTAAAATCAAATAAATTGTGACCAAACTTCAGCTTTCTATGTCTACAAACAGTTATTCTAGTCAAGCGTGAGTGATATATCTGTAGCGTGAAACTTTTGTATCGCAACTTACTCAAGTTTCTGAAACTAAGTTATGAATATTCACGAACGCCCCCCGGTCTCGAAAACTCTTTAAATAGCATGCTGAGAGCCGACAAACGAGGCTTAGATCTTCATTTCAGAAACTGCTTGTATGTTTTACTTATTTCAGTTAGTAATATATGTATATCTATCATCATCATCATCATCAGCCTAATGGTACCCACTGCAGGGCATAGGCCTCCACCCTCTTACGCCAATATGTATATCTATACATATAATAAATATGAAGAGGGTCGAAAGTCTAAGCATTGAAGATATTTGAAAAAAAAAATGTTCGTAGATACTTCGAATTGATAGCAGAACACGTTCCAATAATTTGATATCCAGATATCAGAGTAATTTAATTCAAAACAACAAAAATTAATAGTAGCACTTACAAATAATATATATATATATATATATATATATATTATTAACAAACTTATCTACTTTTTCAAAAGTTAGCGTACCCATATAATAATATATTATATATATTTGATTTATATTAATATGAAGAGATACTTACTTAGTAAAAAGTTGGTTCAATTGAATATACAATTTACGCAAGTATAGTGCTCATTTCAGTCTCGCAAATGATATATAGTGATCTGTTATTCAATACAATAATTGTTTACCTTTTCTTATTGACCAGGTGTTTTTATAGTGAACACGTAGGTACTCGTAAAATAATCGCCAACTACATTTTTTTTTACATTTCTCAGAACGATTTATGGAAATAGTCCAAAAAAAACATACGGTCAGGGTTGAAAGAGTTCTCCAAAAATCAAAAATGAATAGTCAAACTCGTCAAATATTTCTGAATGTTTCCTGGAATCAGCGTCAATGTTTTTGAGTTGTTATTTCGTTAGAATGCAGTATTTTGCTGCTCTCTCGCTGACTGCAAACCGTGTAATCATGATGACAAATTCCTATATAGGTATTGCATTCACAATTGCAGCGCTCGAGCGCCATGCAAACAGATAAATTGACTACAAAATAGTCAGACCAAAGCGGATACAGTCCTCGCATGAAACAAACAGCCGAGGTTTATGCAAATTGGGCTCCTTTGTACTTTGCCGGATTAAAATATAGTGGAAATTAGTTCCGTGTCAGATATCCGACCACCGGCCCACTTCGGTCGGAGGCATTTTATTACAGCCTACTTTACTTAAAACGGCCCAATCTACTTTTAATGAGGATAAGTAAGCACTAAAAGTAAATCGTCTTTTTGGGAAAGGCCGCAGAAGTTTTCAGGGCTATTGATTAAAAAAGTATTCAGAATGCTCGCTTATTTTCTGGTCTAATGATGTTGAATGATGCGACGGGGTTTGCATATTCAAGATAGAACGTCCCATCGTTTAAAAAAGATGGTTTTCCTTTCATACTGTTCGCATAAAAGAGGCCCTTCGTTATTCAAAGAGACTTTAGTGCTGGTGCCAAGGTCTGTGTTATTGAAGGCGCACCGGACGCTTCAGGAATTATCTGCTCCGCGCACTGCGTTTGTTTTCAAAATGCTTTCAGACTGTATTAATGAAATTTACTTGTTTAGCATAAGTTTTGAGGCAACGCTGTACTCATTATAATAGTCAAGTTTACGATGAAGTTGTTAAGCCAAAATAATAATCTCTCTTCTCTCTTCTGACTATAAGACTAAGAAAAAGACTGAATTTCAGAGACGTAGATTTTCACAAACTGTTTCGCAAAATATTCATACGTTAGTGTGGGAGTTATTCGATATGTTGTTCAGTATTCCTTTCTACAAGACACTATCGAGTAGAGCACGTACATCTTTGGAACAGATTTCACACCGTTCAAGAATAGAATAATTCACAAAGGAAAGCAAACGCTGAATATCATGCAAAAATTCACATGAAATCTGAATAACAGTTCAGGTTTTTGCTGAGTTACTTTTGAATAGGTACTATATAGTACCTATTTTACACAATATTGTGGGAAGTTTGATTTTCTACCGTTTTACTCATTTTTACATTTTCTATATCTGATTATAGATATTTGGGTAACTATTGACCAACATTAAATATGGCTGGCTGGCTTGATGTAGTTTATAACTGCAATAAATCCACAAATGGTGCAATTAATTTGCTAATTGTTATCAGAATTAGAAATTAATAATCGAATACTCAGGTAATGACTTTCCGAATTCACAATGGTAAATTTAATATTGTAGGTGATTATGTAGGATATGATGATATGATTGTAGGTTGTGAATCGGTTCAAAACATCAAATATATTCAGTTTGTATGTTCATAATAATATGAACACAGAATTGACTAATTATGAAGAGTTGGGGTTGTATAATTATGAGTATGGTGTTTTGTTTTGTTCCATTTTCACACTTGTACGTCTGCACATATTTAGATAAAATTTTATATAGAGTTAGATTATACCTTAAATAAGCAGACTACTTTTTGTCACACATATAACACCACAGAGCACACATGTAACACCACAGAACGCCTCAAGTAATACATTGTTTGAAAATTTGTTGCCCCATAGAGTCAAAAACTTTAATTTATGTACGACTGTTTCAAGTCTAGTACGGCAGTCGTTAAGCCATGTTAGAGGCTCTTAGGGCGGCTTGATAAACTTTCGACACCAGAGTTGACCACTCCCATTCAATATAAAAGATTTCTTTTATGGCACAACAAAATCTTGATTTCTTTGTATTTCTATACACATTATATTTTATGCAGTGCTGATAGATTTAGTTAACTCAATATATTTACCTAGTACCTATAGTTGAGACCGATACTTGAAAGCTTTCTGTCTATTCAGAAACTATGCCGGGCGAGTCTCGATAGTGATCCGACGCGGCTTATAGTCAGTGCGTTGCATTAATAAAACGATCCGAGCACAATCCGATTACCAACGCAGGCTTAACTGACTATTTGCGCGGATTCTATCAATCCATACTTGACGTCAAGTTGCATTTGCAAAAAGCGACGAATTTTTCGATTGTTCATTGCAGTTCCAAGCTATGATTGGATGCTCTCTCCCGGTTCATTGACTTTTTATGACGCCGGGCTGCGTGTAATCCAGTTCTGGTTCTACAAAAATGCGCGAACATTTTCTGCTTACTTCTGTTATCTGGTTGCGTCTCAAATGGGTTGTCTATTGATTCACCCAATTTTCGTTGTGTTGAAATTTTATGACTAGCGCATAGGTAAACCAGAATTTAAATATTTTTTGTGGATTCTATGTAAGTTATTACATATTATATTGTGTACTACATATTTATATTGTCAACTTATTAACCTCATACCCATATTATGTTAAAAATAAACACATGAGAAATCCATAATGAAAAGAATATGCATGTAAAACCAAGGATGTATTTTTTCTCCTCCATATCTCATTCCACATTCTTGAAAAGTAGCGTTGTCAGAGGGGTTTATTATTTAATTAATTGGAGTAGTACTCGCTCGCCGCCGCTATGCGAGTGCCACCGGCGGCGGCGGTTCTTTGTCAACGCAAAAATAATAAGACTAGAATTGAAAAGCGATCGGATTAATTCTGTGAATCAATATGCACTTCCATTCCACTGATTCACAAACTGAAATGATACTGGCGGATTAGCGAAACTTGCTCTCGTATGGATTAATTGTTTGCCCGTTTTATGCTCCACTTCACAACAGTTTTCAACTCGTTACTTTAACTTATCTATATTTAAAAAACTCACAGGTGACTGATTGACTGACTGACTGATATAGTGATCTATCAACGCACAGCCCAAACCAATGGACGGATCGGGCAGAAATTTGGCATGCAGGTAGATGTTATGACGTAGGCAACCGCTAAGAAAGGATTTTTGGAAAAGGGAGTGAAATGGGGGATGCAAGTTTTACTTCTCAATGCGAGCGAAGCCGCGAGCACCCACTAGTCAAACATGACTTCGAGGCAGTTGCGAAAAAACATTTTGAGTTTGTAAAATATTGGAACATTGTTTGTTATGAGCGAAGTTAGTAGGCCTCGTTCGAACGATTTCCTCAGGAAATTTGTTAGTTTGTTAATACTGCGATGTAAAAATAATTTAAGGAGTCGATAAAGTTTAAGAGTGGACGTAACCTACCGGCAAAGTTAATGCGATCTTGGGGCGTCGATCGGTTCTCTGCTCATGATTACCTCATCGACTTTGTCTACGAGTATGGCTATTTTAATGGAGAGTCGTAAATAACCACACTTTTCTCTATCAAGTACGTACATCATAGCGCTTTTAAACGATATCAGGATGTCGCTTTATGGCTTAGCGGCGTTCGAGAAGAAGGTTTTAATTTAGTTTCAAGTATAATTGTTGTCTGGGATCTACAAGTATGTATGTAGGTAAGCGATTGTTAAAAACATGATAGAACTTAAAGTAATGTTTCACAATATTTTAAGTTTTTACAATCGCTTAACAAAATTTCTAAAATGGATTTTATATTAATAAACTTTATGAACACATATGAAAAGTCCAATAAAGAGTTTTCGTATCGTTTACTCACTAAAATTTATGTTAGTACTAGCTGTCCCGGCAGAATTCGTACTGCCTCAATCGATAAATAAAAGATCTAAACTTTTGTATAAATTAATTTAATTTTTTTCCTCTTTTAAACCTTCCCTAGACCTCCACGAACATTTCAAGACTAAGATAAGATAAATCCGTTCAGCCGTTCTCGAGTTTTAGTGAGACTAACGAACAGCAATTCATTTTTATATTACATAATATATAGAAGATAGATAGATTAAATGCCGAAACTTTCAATCAACTAATAAACTAGCTATACCATGTAAAGCGATACAGCAAGTTTAGTGCTATGAAAATAAAATTGTTTTAGCGTCGATAAATGGCGCATTTAAATCAAGGCTCTGGAGCGGCGCCAAGCGAGCGGTGGCTCGCTCCTTCGTTATGTCCAGCCGGAGACATAGTATAGAATTGAACTGGCTTAAACATTGTCTGATGAACGTATGGATTGCAGCTTGGTGGCATACTCCTCCTCCTTGGATCGTATTCCTCACTACTGAGGGTCGTGTCTCCCACCATCCGCGAGCCTATCTCTGAAGATTATCTGCCAACTCTCTCTATCCTCAGCGTCATGCAGCACACCGTACACTGATGTATCAAGTATGGTATACTAACTGAACCATATACAATAATAATAATCGAATTTAGAACCCTTTTTTTAAGTAGGTTAAAAAGTAAATATGCTTTATTCTGTTCCATCCTTTCAGACAAAGGAACTAAACAACTTTTTTTCTTTCCAACTAACTTTGTTATTGTGGGGTTACTTAGACCGCTTTTTCGCCTTATTATTATCGTGTTATACAATCTGAGTAGACTTTTTTTATTCGCAAATGTATTTTAAAAGCCTGTCTTCTATTGTAAAATGTCGCTGCGTCCAGCCAGTTCGTAGATACAGCCTGCATTTGTCCACTTTACTCGCTTTCAGGAACAAACAAGCTCACTCCTCGACAGGAATGCCAATGTTTTTAATCATGTATCTTTTATTGTCTCTTTATCAAGTTTGAACACACAGAGTGAAAAACATGGCAACATTTTTGAAAATAGACGTATCCGCTGCTTTATCTTATCTTTATGAAAACTTTGCTGTGCATAATTAACGGAAAATTTACATGTTTCTTTTGTTTACTTTCCTTGGAATTAAAGACAGTGCCTACCCATTCACCATACTACCAGCTGTTAAAATTGAACTGTCTAAATTAGTAGATTGATATTATTGAAAATGTTTATTTAGTTAATGTGCCTTTTTCCGGTCTGTTCTTCGTTTCATTGTATGTTTAGTTTTTAAGTACTTATAAATTGTTAGGAAGGTTATATGTGATAGATTATAATGTGAAAGTTAGGTTCACTGTCTAAGGTGATGTACTTACTGTAAGCAATTTTTATTTTTTAAGTGTGAATGTATAAATGTACGTCACTGTTTGTGAACTAAAAAATATATTATCTTTTCGGATGCTGAGGTAGCTAGATCTTTCTAGGAATATTGATAGATAAGTAGATAGATAGATAAATACTTTATTAAAACACCACATAACTATAAAAAACAATAAAAAAAAACATACAAATTAACATTTGCGTCTTAATTGGCGGCCTTATCGCTTAGAGCGATATCTTCCAGGCAACTAATCTGGCAGGGATATAATATTGGTATGTGAATTCAACTAAATTCTAGCTACAAGCTACATAGTACAGACACGCCTTCAGTTACCTTTTCTAGAAACTGTACAAAGATAGATATATATATATTCCATAGAATTTACTTAACGCTAGGACGGATTCAGTTTCAAAATCTCCAAGCCTTGTTATATACTTCAATAGAATTTGAGTTACTTGTCAAAAATATTGAGGATAAAATATAACATTTCAGGTTTGATGTAACGTTTTATCAATACACAATTTAATGCGTCATTGAATTAAGTAATTGCTTGCTCGAGCTCCAAAACTATGAGTTAAAATACTTGACGAATCTTAATTGTCCCAATTATTTTGCCGTCATCATAACTTAATAGTTGTGCCACTTATTCTTCCAATTATATCGCAATTTTCACCCAACTTGTGTTAGTTCATAATTCCCTAATTATTGTCTGAAGTTGAATAAATTATGAAAAAATTAGTTCGCGCCACTTTTCTTAAGCACTCAACGGCCTATCTGGCACGAAAATTACAACAAATTGCTTTTAAAAGTTCGACTATTTATTTTCTCTAAGCAACTTAAGGACATCATAAATTGGTCTTAGTGGCCACAATTTTCTATAGTTTGTCATCGAATATTTTATCAAGAGTGTGCTCGACACAAGTTTTTCACTTGGGGTATTTTTGAACAATGCTTTAGATGTTAATGAATTTTTTGTGAAAGGTAAAACTAAAATTTGTTTTCCAGCCACAGTGTTTTTTATTCACTTGAACACAAATGAAAGTTTCTGTTCAAGCCTAAACACAACATTGTAATAATTGTATTCATAAGAACAACGTGCATAAATAAGCAGTAAAATGTTATTGCCCTTTTAAGATTGGCTCGAGACGAAGTTGGCAACATCTTGAGCCTAGAGTTGATCTCAATAACACTAGTTATGGGTTTGTTGGCCTACTTCAGGCTATCCTCTAAGCCCCATGTTATATAATCCGGTGCCGCTCTGTCTGCCATCCGTCGACATCCTTTCCGCCCACATGGAAAAAATGAAAACAACGACACAATATTATGGATTAGATATAATCAATAGCGCTCCGTTATTCTAAGACAGGATTAGATGAAGTTTCCTCGTGTACATATTCTCTTAATAGACTCGTGGTTGAGGTAAACTTATGTTGAGTATGTTATTCGCCTTATCCGAGCTAATTTCGGTATGACTCATGTTTAATATTGCTCTTTGATACTGCTATTGCTTAGGGCAGGACTTAGAATTATCGTAATTTAAGTAAAACTGGAGACGAATTCGATATGCGCATGTTATTGACACAAAATGAAGTATAGTTGAATAACACGATGAACGTTACGCTACAGCTCTCTGCATCAGCTCGTAAACTGGCTCTATAAGCTCAGCTATAATGTCGAAATATTTTATGCAACTTTCTTCATTTTAGTGGCAAGAAATCCAGATTTATAACTCCATCGCTTCCCCGTCTCCTAAGACCCTCAAAGTAGTCGTATAATGTGTGCGATTGCATTAAAACACGTCAGTGAGGGGAGCCGGCGTCGGAACAGCAAGCAGGCAAGTACACGCAGTTAGTGTCCGTGACGAAAGCCTCCCGACGAATGGCGGCGTATTTTTCTTCCCGCGTCTCGCTGCGATATAAAACATTCATGAATTCTGAATGTTACTACTCAGTACCCATTGCGTGGATGGGGCGGTGATTCTTTCCAAATTTGAGAGATACGGCCTCTTCAAGTGTCGATTTATTGCCGGATCGTATATTGCTTTTACGTCGTCGTGTACACAATTTGTTGCATATACAGAATCGTTCGGCTATGAGAATTTGTTGCTAGCTAGTTTGAATTCGAAAAAATAAATAAAAATATAGAGTTCTGTATTAAAATGAATTTAAAACGAAACGTGATATAAACTGAACATTCACTTAAGAATTATTCCTTGTCTTGTTTGGTTACATAACAAATCTAGACGAAAGAATGTAAAAATACCTCTGTTACAATACAAATTTAAAAAGCATCTCGCAAAACATGGGGCAAAAAATTGAAATTGCACGTAAACGCAGTCATATTAACGTACCTAGTAGCTACATACAAAGTTTTCAGAACAAGACGAGCAAGGAATAAAGCCAATTGTGGAGGCAGCCAATAAAAGAAAAAAAACTTTAGAAATGGACGCATAGCTGTGTTCCCAACATGTAGCGGAGGGCGGGCTGGAAGCGACGCGGTGCGGCGGCGGGCCGGCGGCAGGCGGCGGCGGCCGGAAGTGGGGCGAACTATGCGCGGCACGGGGACGGAATGCGGACAATTTCACAAAAGCCCACCGAGTGAGAGGTACGCCGTGATAACCGTGAAAGCTAATAAATTCGTACGCGGGGAGGTGACAAAACAAAAAGCCTATTATTTCGTATTAGTCTGCGTTTTATTCGTGAAAATGCCACGTTTATTTTCACAGCTTTCCGAGGTCTCTTTGTAGATAACACTGCTGGAGAAGATCGAGTTTTCGAGTGGGTTTATGACCGTATTATCTAGTAGGATGTTTGTAGTTCGAGTCGTTACGGCCCAAATCAGTTTAAAGCAAAGAAGACAAACATGTTGAGACGTAAGATTTATGCGCTCTGATCCATCTGCCGTCTCGCATAATATTGCGGACGGACTTGGAAATAATAAAGGCAGAGAGATAAAGGTTTTCGTCTGTTCCGAGGAAAACGACTGAATTGAGTCAGAACAATTTTATTTTTCATTTTCCTTGAGCCAAATATGGATGAATTATTAGTGTTTGAGTAATGTTAGGCTAATTCGGTGAGATTTATGTCTGGATTAGATTGTGGGGAACGAAAGAACACGAGCAGAAAGTACACAAAATATAGCTTTCTCTTATTTTTTGTGGTTATAAAGCAAACTTTTTACTGAAACTTGATTTTATAACAATTTAAAAATTAAAGCTCACTCACTTTAAGATTACTTTTCGAAGAAATACTAGAAGTAAATATCGTAGAAAGTAATCGCCGAGATATTTCCATAAAAACGAGACAGAAAACTGAAGCGTTGCCAAAACATGAATGGAGATTAAAACAAAACTATAAAACAAGGAGTTGGAGGAAGCAAATAATAAAAATAGGTTTAAGCGTAGCAAGTTCGTACGGGCAGGCGAGCGGGAAGGGAACCAATTTCTGAGCCGATGCCGGCGTTTTGTTGGAAATAGCTTTCCTTCAATCTGCATTTTCTTGCTGATTTACCAACTTTCATACAGACTCGAAACGAAACTTGAGCTGGATACCAGCGCAACTTCGACGACACATTAAATTATTATTAAACTAGACTGTCTACGCGAAATAACTTTACGCGAGCACTAATTTTGTACGTTTCTGGCACATTGTCAGTTTCGTACCGTATTATTGCACTTTATATTATGTTTGCAATATTAAAATGCAGGGAAGTCATTTTAAAACTTACCTGCTAGTCTTATGCTCATAACTTAAAGAAAAGGCATAGGTAGGGCTCAATATAACATATAAGTCACTTGCATGCTTTCTATCTTTCTTTGTTATATGTATGTACTCATGAATACTGCATAATAATTACCTACATCACAAATATTCTGGGAGTGTGTATTTGCATGGTTAATTAATATCGAGCGTGAAACTATGCGTGTAAAAAGCGTTTGCTTATAAACATATGTAATCTATACTAATTCAATAAAGCTGAAGAGTTTGTTTGTTTGTATGTTTGTTTGTTTGTTTGTTTGTTTGTTTGTTTGAACGCGCTAATCTCAAGGACTACTGGTGCAAATTGAAAAAATCGTTTTGAGTTGGATAGACCATTTATCAAGGAATGCTTTAAGTTATATAACATCACGCTGCAACTAATAGGAGCAAAGAAACAATGGAAAATGTAGAAAAAACGGGGAAAATTATTCATCTTTGAGGGCTTCCGTTGCGTGTGCTGCGAAAACGGTTCAAAATTCAAACAATTAATGCCCAAAATAACTATTCCACGCGGACGAATTCGCAAGCACAGCTAGTTACACATAAAAATGTTTTACCCTGATTAACTATTTGCCCGGAAGCAGTAAAGTAATGTAGCAAGTCACCATTTTACGGAACCATGATAAAATTACTTCTTCGAATCAATCTCTGTGAAAACAATCTCACAAAGACAACGGATTTGCGAGATTTTCTGATGAGATTAAATTTCTTTAGACACAATTACAGCGGCCACTAAGACGGGGCCAAATAAATGTCTAATAAGATCGGGAGGTTAGGAGCGAAAAAATTAGCCAAACTCCTAAATAACCCGCGTCATAATAAATGGCAGTGACACGTATTGAGTCGAGCACTACACTCGTAAAGTCCAGAGTTCGATTACACACCCTGCCGAGCCGCACTGTAAGGGGAAGCAGTACTTAAACTGTACTTAAAAACAATGTAGTAGATGTTCTTTTATAGCGTGGCGCTATTTGTTTATGTGTATCGATAGAGTTTTAGAGCATTTTCATAGCACTCTATTGATAGAAGAATACAGGCGTATTTATTTAAGAACTTATATCGTCTTCCTTGACGCACTGCCCATCGCCGGACTTGAACCAGCTGCACATGAATACTACTTTACTTTAAAAGTAATTAACAAAATTTAGTAGTAGGTATTTTAAACTCATAGAAGCAATGGTCTTTAATCACCTGATTCAGCGTGTACTTCTACTTTTCTAGCCTCCACAAATTTCATGAATATATCATGTTTGACATTTATTAAAAAAAAAATTGAGCTTGTAAGTGACAACCAGTTGAACTAAAGTTTGTAACTTTGATTGACAAAGTTCACAACTGTGTTTTTTCAATTCCTTTTTAATCATGCTGCTATCTAAAATGACGGAAATTAAAAATGATATTCTTTGTGAAGTTCATTAACTGCCGTGCACGGTAGGTACTCGGAGCGGGTCGCAGTGAATTAACTACCAACGGACCCGACCCCGCGTGACCAGAATATTTTCAAAATATCTTTTAGCCACCTATCTGGGACAGAAAAGGGATAATGAATATAATTTTTTTGATGCGAGGAACAATAAAGTGTACCCGTTTGTTTGTCCCTTTATCTACTTACAGTTACTGTTTTTTAGCTTCAAACATTTTTTTCCGTAGTATCGTCATAAAAAAATAAAGAGCCAATAATGCAGTGGCCTAAATTTACCATCATTTAAAGCATTGCAAGAAAGACTAAAAGCGCAATAAATATCGTTCAGCCAACAATTCATTCCCATAAACTAAGCCATGAAACGAATAATTCTGTCGATAGCAGTAGCATCATAAATAACGCCAACCAATTTCTAGAAACACGAGGAAATTTCGCTTTTTAATCACGACACTTATTCTCTGAGCACTTCCCATGGCAAATCAGCTAATGGAGTGAACGTGATGAGAATGTATACTTCCTCTTACAAATCACCCGCCGCGAAATCCGGTAGCCTAAATATAAAATCTTTATTCCCAAATTACCTACGGCTTTGCAGACAACAGGTAAGCTTTAGGTTTTGTTTTGAAAAGATTAGGTTGATTTATGGTGTTTTTTTGGAAATGTGATGTGAAATGTATGTAGTACGTAATACCTATAGTGTACACGTGGTAAGTGTAACTTAAAAAGTATAGGGCCAAATTTGCCATGGTAAACTATAAATAGTCAATGAACATAAAAGCATTTTGTTTAAGAAATGTCAGCTTATTTTTCTGATACTCACAAAACACGGTGATTAATACTATTCTTATTTTAAAAATAACCTTGTAAACAAAGAATACAAGGCTGTGTAACGCTGTGGTTTTACAGATTTTCCATTCTAACATTGTATGCAGATATTCCAAATCGCTGATAAATCCAGTAACAGTAATGTTGAATCTCCTCTCTCCGTCAATAATTCACACGTTCCCATTAATTACCTAGTTTGAGATCGGCTTACGGCTAAGCTGCCAGAATCTATGTGATCCAGATTTCTGGCTAGTGTGCACTCTCCCTTGACATTCGAGCGTCCTGAGCCACGGAACACGTAAATATGACTGATTTAACTGACGACTGGAACTGACGGACAAAAGACTGATGAATATCAGTATCTATTGGTGAACATTTTATATAATTACTAGTTATTGCTATTTCACCGAATATGCATGATGAAAGTCAAACTTTGTCTGAATAACTTATTCAACATTTTACTTTTTGTAAATGCTTGTAAAGTACGTTTCTATAAAACTCGTAAAATAATATTAAGTTGATTTCTATTCTTCAATATAAGCAGTCTCATGTGATTAAATAGCACAAGCAGTTAAAACAACAGCCAGTTTACAATATATACATACATAGCTATTTTCTTGTCAAAATTTACGTAACATAACTTTCACAGTTTGAAACGCAAGAACACAAGCACATCAAAATTTCCCATCTTATTTTATAAACATTACTACACTATAACCTTAAACAAGTATTACCCAGCGTTCTGGGTCTCCTTATAAATCTTCGGTCGAACGCCAGGCGCAGCGTAGGTAACTAAATTGGAATCAGTGGTAAGCAACTAGGCAACTTGGTAATGGCTTTCAATACGTTCGTCTCTCCAGCTCCCATGAAATGTTAATTTATCGCGGAAAGTGCACTGATGACTGTATAATGTGAACTGATTACTTGCATTGGAGATTTTCAAAGTAGTTGGGGTGGTTTATACCTTTCATTGGTAATATTGAACAAGAAGATTTTTTTTCGCTTACTTTCGTATATTTTATACTTTCGCATTTATAGCACTAAAAGTACCCAATCAAAGTCGTTTCGTTGTTCTCAAAAGGCCCCTAGGGCGTTCTGGTGTAGCCTTAATGTACTGTAAATATTAGCCGTGACCTCCAATTCTACGTATTATTCGACCACTAGATTTTAAAGCAATAGTTAGGATTTTATTATATACATTCAAGTGTCGTTACTTCAACACAAGCTAATTATTAATATGGTTAATCCATAATAATTCAACCCATAACAACTTAATAATCCCCGTTACTTTTGAAGGCCCAATCAAATCGGGGCATTATGACGTCATTTAAGACACTATTAAATCTAAAGCATTAACGCATCCATTGCATTGGCTGCATCGCAGCTATCTTGCTGACGTAGTGTAGTCGTAACAAAAGTCGTTATCCTATATTTTGGGGTCGATAAACTGGGATACGATAGTGAGACGGCGCGACTGCTCGGCGACGAGTCTATGGTGTTCACAGCTTTTTAAAGAGGTAGATCAGTTAGTTTATGGTACATAACGATTATTTAGAATACCAGAAAATACGATTATTTACTGGTGTTTAATAAAACTATAATATGGTTACTTATCTTTATTGGCGAACCATAATCATGAGTTATTTTATCAAGTACTGCACCCGCACTATGGTTGTTTAACTTAAACTTCCTGCCGGTCGTGATTATTTTCGCTCATTTTCCAATAAAAGTATAAGTGAACCATTTTTTTTTACGTTAAATAGGCTTACGTTTGACTATAGCCTGCCTGATGTTAAGCCCCACTATAGTCTAAGATGTAGCACGCTTGCCTAGAAGAAACCTAATCAGTTGTTATTCTTGATGCGACTATTATATTGATATATACAGGTAATAGAATCTATAAGTATTATAAAAGAGTTACTTTATGGATCTCAGTTTGTTTTGCGTGTATAGAGATTTTTATTTTGTAAACGCATATGTATAGATTTTCATGTATCTTTTACGAATATCTTGATCGAATCATTAATTATGCACTCTTTCGTTTATTTTATATAAATTCAAATCATAAAACCATTCTACGAAAGGAAATTCGCTGTGATCAACAACAGTTCTGTTCCATTGCCAGAAAAGTTGACCTCGACTGTCAAAGAACAATGTAAAGATAAAGCGAAGTCATCGTGGACCCATGTGGAAGGTCGTTCACATCACTCCTATTATACTGTGGCATATAGGACAGGAAAGTATATTTTAATGGACAAAGAGAACACTACATCAGTTGAAGTAACCTGGATACAGGCTAAGGAATGAAAACCTAGATAGGCAATTATAATGAATGTTAGTTTCAATATTTATATTGATTTTTATTTTTCCCAAAAAAAATTTGTTCTATAACCAAAGTTTATAATTATCATACAAACATACTTTGCGTTGATTAGATTAGAACCTAATGTGTGGTAGTGGACCTCCAGCTTTAAACCATATTTTAAGTAAATATTGAAATTAAAATTTTACGTAAGTACTTAGATATTTGAAGTTGTTACTTTAGGCATATGAACTTGAAAATATTAATTATCAAAACCCTGTCTGTAAATCTAATAAGCTTTCTTCGCCGCTTATTATTGGAATTAATAGTGATGACATAGGATAATTACAATCAAATGGAATGCGTAATACGTCAAAGCTTACCTCCAATTAATTAGTTAAGCCCTTTCCCAATCGCAACAGAAATAGATCCTTCTTACATATTTAATGAGGAATATACAATACAATATAACTTTATTATGCACACCAAAAATAAATTACAATATGAAATGAACTTAAACTTTAAAATAATGCACAAGTGGGCGGCCTTATCACCTTGAGTGATCTCTTCCAGGCAACCTTAGCAAGAAAACGGTGACAGAAATCAGTTTGGTCGGTGGCGTACAAATAAATAAATAATACTTAAAAATAAAACCTAATATGTACGGCAATACTCTACAACTTCTCTCTCTCTCTCTCTCTCTCTCTCTCTCTCTCTCTTTATGTCGTATGTCCTGTCATGACTGAGGGTCGTGACTTAAGCTTAATTCGCAGAATGAATTCGTTAGAGAAATTCTCTTGGGCAGATACATCGTGGTGGGCGCCCATGTCCTTCCACGTAAGACACATATCCTCGGATATTGTGGTCCTCAAACATGTCGGTTTCCTCACGATGTTTTCCTTCACCGCTAAGCGAGTGCAAATCTACACTTAACTTGGAAAAACAAGTCATTTGTGTAGGGCCAGTTTCGAATCCTGGTACATCGGGATGAAAAGCAAACACTGGAACCGCTGAGCCACACTCGCAATAAAATCCAAATATCATTATTTCATAACTTAATTAATTAATCAAATAATCCAAAAAAATAATAGTATAGAGTAAACTTTGTCTGCACTTGATAGAACAAAGTAAACGGCTACTTCCTACCAAGAATCAAACACTTGTGCCCACACATTTGGAATGATCTCGCGAATATATTTCACCGTTACCGCTCAGACCGCCCGACTAAACCGACTGAGAAAATGTCCAATTGCATGGAAATATATTTTGCCACCTGTATCTCGATACGCTGTGAGGTGGATGGAATTTTACGTCTCGAAATGACAAATTTAGGACGCTTAAGGGGCTACGAGTGTTGCCGTATTTGTAACATGCGAAAGTAGGTGAAGAGTGTGAAGACCGAAGAGTCCGTGTAATGTATTTATGGTTGTAAATTAAAAGGTCATTCGTGAAAATCTCAGCAAATTACATACTTGAAACTGTTTTAAGAACAGCAGAATTTAAGATCTTGAAAGTGAGAGTGAACCGGTTTTTATTGGGTAAGCGTGATCCATCTTTGACCTTAGCTATTGCTTACCATCAGGCGAACTATGGTCACTTGCAAAACTGTTGTACGTAAATAAAAATAGGGAATTTACAATAATTTTGCTAATGCCATAATTATGCACGCGCATTAAATAGATTTCGTATAGTTAATATTTATTGGTATGAAAAGTCTAAATTACACTGAATTATAAATCAGTATGACCACAATAAAATGAAAATAATAATTAAAGTCATATTTTTACTGCAACTAACGGAAATTTCGAAGAAATTTTAATGAGAAATAGTATATTTATTACAAGGCGAAACTCCTGCCATATTCAAACAAGAAATACCGACCACTAAAAGTGTGTTGGTTGCTGTTTTCATAAAACTTTACTGCAACAGAAAGCTTTGGAAAAAACAGCGTGTTTTGCTTGATAGCATATTTTATGATAAAAATGGCTGTTAAATTAGGGTAGCTAATAGCTGTGTTTCTACTTCAATACAATTGCTAATGTATTTGCGCAGTATAATTTGGTATTTAAAGCAACTAACTTACTCATAGTTATATTTTAATATTAAAAGTTTCGTGAGACATTATATCAAAAGATTAACTAAACGGTTTTCACCCATAGTTACTCATAGTTATAGGTAGTTTATAAAACCACGATAAAAAATTGAAACGAGGAATTGTATTAAAGTAGAAACATTTACAGTAATTTAGAAATACATTTCTAAATTACTGTAAATATTATCTAAAAATGTCCTCTGAATGAATTTCTAAAGCATCATCATTTTTTACTATCCAATTTATCAATTTTCCTCATAATGTTTTTCATATACAACCAACACTACAAAAAAGTCTTCAATTTTTCATTTCAATACACGCTTATAAATTCCACACGAGTTTGTAGACTCTAGCCGGCTCTAGCCTCCAGTGTAAACCAAGACCAGTTACACTTATAGCCATCATTACAGTACACTGGTCTAGCTAGAGCGGTGTCTGGGGTGTCGGGACACTATCACTGGCCATGATACCGCAATAACACTACACATTACAGTCTCAGTCTCACGTTATGACAATATTATACGAGAATACGCTGAATCACATGTTTTGTAACGTATAATTATATTGTACTCGCTATCTCGGATTAAAACTGTATGTGGCCGCAAGGAGACTATTAAATTTACATCTGGTAATTGTTTTAAAGCTAACGGTATTAGATTGTGTGCGTTAACGATAATGTATTTAATGGGGCTAAACATAATATAAAGGTAATTCTGTTTTATTCTATTTTATTTTGAGAATATTCTAGAAAATAATAGAAGTAAAATAATATTTTAGCTACAAAAGTAACATTTTAACTTCATTCTACATTTTTTTTAAACTGACCTCAATAGCAGAAAGTTGTAATATAGTATTCTGCGTCCTTTTTTATAGAGGTTAAATTATTGGAGTGAAAAGAGTCAGTAAGTTTACGTCGAACGGGTTCAATAATATTTTTCCTAAAGGACAATCCTGAATTATTTTACCTCAATTGCCACTGAAGCCAACAGATAACGGCGGCGACTGGCATGGCCCGAAAACGAAATAAACCTTTTCAATATTTCATAAATTGTTTTCATCAACATTTTTATTCCGGGGTCCTTTTTGTTTATTGCACGACTGGGAAACACGATCGATTGGCGGGAGTATTCACGAAATTTTAACAGCTATCGCTATTTTTTTTTGATCACTGTAAATCAACTGATAGCTTCTCTATGAACACGTACCAAAACACTATTCTAATAGCTACTTAATTTACTTTGTAGTCTAAATAAAATCCAATTCACTACAACAGAAATGCAATAAGGAATCGGATATTGTAAACAGCGCAACTCCGATCCTTCCAAAGATAAATAACAAAATAGTTCCATAGTTATTTCGCTGCTATGCGATCGAGCAATCGAGCAAGTTCTTTGGCTATCCGTCTTTTGTCTTATTTTATTAGTTGTGCCTTAGTCCGGGAGATGGGAGCGATGGAAGCTAGCGAGACGGCTTGTCTGCCTGTTCCCGGTTTCTCGCCCTTGTTTATCTGGCTGGGGTAGTTAGCGAGCGGAGTGGCGCCCCGCGGCAGTGCCTCCGCCGACCGCCCGAGCGATGGGACGGCCCGCGCCGCCCGCCCGCCTGACGACTCGACCACGCTCGACTCACCTCGCGCGACACAGGTGAACCGATATAAACAACAAAAAAAACTGTCTTATGTGACCAGCCAAAATGACTCTTTTTATACATTTATACTGTGTCATCTCGCTGCTGACCTGCTGCACGACCACAGGTGAGTCCCCGATAGTGCCATTAGCATTTTTATTGAGTTTGTGACAACTTGTAAAAACTTTTTTGTGCGGAAATTGGAAATTTGCTTTTTGCGTAACGGAAACAATGATTCTGGCGGCCGACTTTTGACTTTGTAAACTTATTCAATTATTTTACGATCGGATTTGGTCCCACGAATCCGTTTTGTAACGAAATTTAACGAATTTTAGAATATTGTTAACAAGTAGATCAAACTCAATATATATTGTATTAAATGTTTATTATATTGTATTAAATATTGTAATTAAATGTTTTAAAATAATTGTGATTGAGATTTGTTATTTTTTATATTCTTTTATTAATTTAACAATCAAAGTCTTTAAATTATTAAAAACAAATTTTGCATATGCTATTGTGTGCATAAAAAAATAAGCAAATAGATCTACAAACCGATACAAAAATTAATTTATTTTATGAGCTAAATAAATGTATAAAAGTAACAATATCGATATCATAGTATTATCAAATAATATTATCAATTTACTAAAATGACAGTTTTACCTTATCAAATTTCATCAAATCAATTAATGTTTTACCCTATCAGACATTTACAGAGCTTTTAGTTTTATTGAAACTATTAAAAATATGTAAAAGTGTATTTCAGATTGTAATCAAACAGTTATTAACTTTCAAAAGTATTCGACCATTAACCTCCATAATTTGAAACGATTATTTTAACTACTATCAGTAATTAGTGACTAATAATTAACTAGAAAATTACAAGAAATAATAAAAATCTGTTTTAGATATGGCTTCAGGTCTCATTAACTTATTTTATTAATCACGATTGATTTATGAAAGTAATTATAAATACCCAAGTTCTCTATAATAAAGTATTCGCTGTCATTAGCCTAAATCAATATTTTGAATTACATATTTAAGTCGATCAATTAGATAATGATCTAGCCTTAGTTACAGTTAGATTGTGTAAACATTACATCGATGTTTATTTTTTCTTTATTTTTTAACTTTATTTACAATAATAAAATATAAAAACAAGGGAAGAAAAACTAAACATACTACTTCTAACTACTACAAAAAAGGGCACATAGAAAATGTTTAGAAAAGCCTAAAGATAATCTAAGTGCTCCAGCCCACTACCAGAGGGCCGCGTGCCCAGCATACTGGCCGCATTACCACGCTGGATGGCAATGCTGATACGTTGAGTTAGAAAAAGGCCAGCATTTTGGTATGTTTATTTGATTTTTTATCTGAATCAATCAATTGTGCACAACTATCTCATTTAATACTAATTTCAGTAAGTTAATTTCAATCAGTAAAAATAATTAAACGCAAGTAAACAAAAATAACGCCCCTTCATATTAATTTATGCAAATGCCAGAAACTTCCCGCCTATACTGGTTCGAACACAAAATATTGTTCTTGCCAAAGTTGAAATGACTCCTGTTATATCGGAGACAGGCGTCTTCTGTTAATAGGATTTGAGATTTTATGAAAATCTTAAAAATACACTAACTGAGGCGTCGCGGCGAAAGCTCCTCTCGAGATTTATTCAGAGGGTCTAAAGGACTCGTTTCTATAACATAATTCGATTAACAGTGGGGAAGAATCACAAACAGGGCTGACGTGGTTTATACAGGGCATTCTTAAGTAAATTTATGGCTCTTGGCCAAATTACTTTGGGAATAACACTTTGGTGCGGCAACACTTAGCAAAATATACTTAAAAAAATATAGTGATCTTGAAATTTACTGGTGTGGTAGGGTAAACAATTTAGTGTACCTAAAGCTATTTTTTAAATATTAATCACTTTATAGCCATAACAATACTGTGTTTATATAAGACTCATACCTACCACAATCGAAATAGTGGAATTAAACTATCGGTTTTTTTATTCCAATCCATCGGAAACAGACATCTACAATGTATGTTTCACAAACTTCAATCTGCATGCAGCTACCATCACAAGCTCATCGTTGAACAAAATACCTACAAAGTAAACCGATGTAAGCGATACGGTCACTCCGTTTAAGCCTTAACCAGAAGTATCCCGACAGTATTTACATACAAACGGTTGTATACTAAGTAATACTAAACAAATAAGAAAGATTCTGTGCGTAGTTTCATCTTGAATTTATTACTTTTTATATTTAGGTAAACCAAATGTCGCTTAAGTAATACACATAACAAAACCTATGAAACTCTCTACCTGGAGCCCAGTTCCCAGTTAATTATAACCCAGGGGTCAAATCTAGAGTAAATAGGTTTCTTCTACGCAAGCGTGCTACATCTTATACTATAGCGGTGCTTAAATTAAGGCAGGCTATAAATAAACGTAAGCCTATTTCGTGTAAAAAAAAACTACTGAAAATTCTTACAAAACAAAAACACTACAAGTATAAATCCATACAACTCACGTTACTTTCAAGAGGTGTGCCTTTGTTTATATAACCCAGAATTTTAGTTTAAAGTAACTCTTATTAATGGATCTCTCACTATTTCTCAATTTAACTGTTCAATATTTCAGACTTTTATTTATTATTTTTATTTTCTTACTGGGTAAGCACGTTCCATCCTAGACCGTATTGATTGCTTATCATCAAGCGAATTACGGTCAAGTGCAAACCCATTTCTTGTAAAAAAAAACCCTTACGGAGGTTTGAATCTCTCGACACTAGAGTTAGCAAACACGTATACCAACTTACTCACTTTCTTACAGTTCCTACAACGATTTTGTATAAAAACTTTCCTCAGGTTACTGCACTTTAAGCCTGCCTCTCCATAACAAAAGTTGGTCCCGTTCTCCCTACTTTATAGAGATAGTTTAGGGTGACGCACCACACTCTCATCCCGGACGTCCGAGGTAGCCCGACTTGACAGTTATCGATGTGCGTAAATATAGCGAGGCGATGAGTAATGCACTCAATTTTTACTTGGAGTTTTTAGCTGTGCTTTAGTTGTTTAGTTAGTGAGTATGAAAGTGTGTAAGTTTGGATTTTATTTTAAAACGTTTAAACTATGGCTTGCAGTTGCTTCTATTTTTACTTGTCAGGAGAGTTAGTTATTATGAGAAGATATTTGTTTCAGGACCTTTAATTCTATAATATTCAATAGAAAACTATATTTCACAAGTATATACCTACAAAAAAGACTTATACAAATGCAAAAAGCTTAAAAAAATACAAAAAATTCAGCACACCGTCCATATCATCATAGCTATATAATATTATAGTATAGTATAGATAGTACAGATTTGAAGGCGTTTTAACTATGGCTTGTACTTTTTTTACTTATTATGAGAAGATATTTGTTTTATTATTTAAATCCTACACAATTGAAAGTATATTTGATATAATAAATTCAAGAATTTTCTTCGGGCACTAAGATTTTGGAACCAAAACAAACTAAGAAGAATCTTTGCAAGTTTGTCTTCACTTATAATTATTTGAGCCTTTTTATTAAGCTCTCAGTAATTCTTTCAATCAAACTTGGTCTAAATTGATTTCCAAACTTTGTTCATAAATCTTTATTTAAATGGTTTTTAAACAAACTCGTTCTAATTAAACCGCCACTAATCAAATAGTAAGTTAAAATTTGCAGAAATAGCCTTAATTGCATTTAATTTTGAAAAGAACAATTGTTTTAAAATAAATTAATATACCTTTCAAACCTAATTTATTAATAAATACATTTAGTTTCAAATTATTTTTCTTAACACATAGCCACACATTCGTAGTCATTCGTTGTATTTTCATGAAGCGCCTGAAACTCAGCTATCGGAGGCAATCGCGTGCGATAACCAATATTAAGTAAATGTTGACGCGGTCAGTACTTGGATGGGTGACCGAAAAGTGGCATTCCATTTTGAGCGCTTCCGTGGGTCGGATGACACCTTAAATTGTAGGTCTCGGCTGTTTGTTAAGTGCGGCAGTCGTTAAACCATGTCAGAGGCCCTTTGGGCGGCTTGATTACCTCTCGACACCAGAGTTGGCCACTCTCATTCGATAAGAAGAAGAAGTTGTATTTTCATGACAAACAAAAAAAAACAAAAATGTGTAATACTCTTCAGAGGGTAGTATGAGTATATTTAATACCTTACCGCAAGATTAGGATTATCCCTAGCAATATGAATTTCAAAAGCGTACTTGTAAAAAACAAATTGCACCGAACATAGTTACGGATATTAATAACTTAATAGCATTAAGCTTTAATTAAGGGGAGTGTGTTTATATCCAGTTACGTAATAGTAAACACGATAGGCATGAGCGGAGTTGTGTTCCTGTTGTCTTTATCAATGTATTCCCCTTAAGTGGTATACAATATTGCAACATCATTATCAATAAATAATATTTACAGAATATGTATCAAGCATTTGCTCTTAAAAGAACATAATCGATGAAGCCTTAATTCATATTAGTAAAATAGAAATACAGTTTAATTTTCTTTTACAGAGGAGTGCCTATCGTTATAAATTCTATATACTATAGGAACATGCTCAGTGATTAATATATTTGACGAGAAACAATACAGCAGAAGAAAGAAAACAGAAAACAGAAAAACAAAAAGATTCAATAACTTTACTGACATAATAACAATTGAGGAAGCCTCGGTACTCAAATACTCGTATGTATGTACATCACAATTTGAATTAAGATTTCTTTTTACAAAAAATAAATACCTATGTTCTGATGACAATCGACATTTTAACTACACTCATAATCTTTTTGACGCCCTGATCCCTTATGTTTCCCTAAACCCTAATAAGGGCAAAAGTCAAGGAGTCAACGGGAGGGAACCAGCGCGACGGTTCGTGAATTCGCCCTGAATTCAATCCACTTATGTGGAAGTTAGCAATTGGGCTGGAAACAGTGTGTGTATGTGTTTATCATCTGACCCGTCAGCTCTAAGCTTGGCAACTTGGACCTCCCATGCCATGAAGCTAAAAAATTGTGCAGTCAGATCAAATGGAATTGAATTTTGGGGTCTGATGCGTAGAGTCAAGGAGAAATACTAGGAAATAGAAAGTAGGTTAAGTAACTAAAGTAGGTATGAAGTTACGCTAATATATTAGGTCGAGTCAAGTTGTGAATAAGATTTCTAATTTTAAAAATAAATAATTAAGGAATGTATTTTAATTTTCATCCAAGATAAAAACGAGTCACTTTTTTCGAACTATAATTTCTTTCCTACACCTGTTCATAAAAACACTTCGCTGTGAATGCAATTATCAAATTATTATAATCAAACGTCAACGCTAAATTTTTAATCAACAAAGAGTATTCCATCTACTTATTCCTTAATTTACTGCGAGGTAACAAAATCAATTTTGGCAATTAGCTTTAATAGATTAATTAACTCCTCAGAAGTTTGGTCTAAAGTTACAACAACGAGTTTTTCATGGCTTCGCTAACTTATTTATCATGTAATCTTCTCAAAATTAAATTATTAATTACTCTTAGAACTGTAATCTGGTTTGGAAACAGTAAAAGATTATGTCTGTGTCAGTATATTTCTAGGAATTATGACAATTAATTTTTATTGCATAATACCTAACTATTTACAAAAAAAACTTTTATATTTTTTTCATATTTTTACTTGTGTTGCGGTAGTTATAGGTAGCCTTGTATAACCGTTTTTATGTTTTGTTATGATTTCACGTTGCGTTTTGCAGACAAACATAACTTTCGCGTTTCGAACTGTGTGCAAGGCTCATAAAACATGCTTATTCCGTAACAAAGAAAGTTGTGACAAAAAGTCGTTCCGTTTACGACATGGATCCGATATTTTTATTACTCCGTTGCTTTTAAGCGCGACGACGGCACGTCAAGTCACGCGAGCGTCGTGGCGCATCCACGGTCTGGTTGGAGTGTCAATTATTCATCGATGTGCCGGTAATGGAACAATCCTGTCGCTGCCGTCAAGTGGGCCTGTCGACTCTACACGTAATGGCATATGCGATTAGCTGACGAACCCTCACTACCTTAGGAGTTACTTCGATAGGGCATACGTAATCGCAAGGCAGAGGCAAAGCATTGTATATGAAATAATGGGTGATTTCTTAAAAATTCTATTTGAATAGAAAATATTTTTACTAGAACAAAGATTGTCTACGAGAATTGGACTTTGAGCCGTGATAGGATTAGATTTTAGTAAAGACGGTATCCTTAGATGATATCAAAGTTCAATTATAAGCATTCCTGTAACATGATGTCTATAATTTCTTAGTGTTTGCCTTTCCTTTGAAACAATACAGGCTTAAATTGTTTTCGATCAATTTGGACAAAAGCCTTTCGATTGGAGTTAGTGACTATAATTTTGTGATAACCATTAAAACTTGGCGTCATCGTGTAAATGGTTTTTATAGTAAAAGTGTGTATTCTAATTGACTAGAAAAGTTTCAAGCATGTATCGGGCCAATCATATCACACATTATCATAATTGAATTTCTGTTATTTTCGAAAATAACTTTGCTATTTGATATTACAACATCACCGTGACATGCTTTTAAAAGTTTGGAACACAGCTTAGGTACATTATATAGTTGCTTGTTCATATCTGTTGTAATTAAAACATTCATAATAATTTATTATTATTTTAATATAATTAGGTACCTATTTTTCTTAACTAGCCAAAAATCCATCTTAATCTGCATAATTACACGACTGCAATTACCTGTTTTTGATAACAACTTTTTTAGTTCAACAAACTCTTTTTAACTCTTTTGAAACTCAAGCTAATTAACGAGAATTTAAAATTCCTACCTAATTTAATTTTAGTCTGAGGAAAATATTTACCTACCGTCAATTAACTATAAAATAATTAGACGCTGGCTCCTTCCAACTCCTTTGCTTTTATGAAAATTAAAAACTTCATATTAACTTCCCGTTTTAATTACAGGGCGGGAGTTACCGACCGGGCAAAATGTAGTGTCTGTAGCACCCATAGACGTTGCAGATGGTAAGTGAGAGCCTTGTGAACACTTCGCACTTATTTTAATCATAACAACGCTAAATGGAGCAAAGCAATAATTGAATGGTGCCTACGGGTTGGTAAGCGAAGTGTAGGAAGACCTGTGCAACGGTGGCTGGATGATATAAAAATGTTAGAAAAAAACCTCTGGGCAAGAAAAGCGCAAGACAGGGAGTATTGGCGTAAGAGGGAGGAGGCCTATATTCTGCAGTGGGTCTCATTAGGCTGATGATGATGATGATGATAATGAAAACGCTGATATTGCAGATAATAATTTGAAATTGACTAAAATATTGGAGAGGTAGTATGTATGAATGGGGAGTGTCGGAAAAATAAAATATTTGTATCAGAAAAAAAAAATATTAAATTTAGTTTTTTTTTGTTCACTAGTCACATATGTCAGTCCAAGTTGGAATATTTCAACGGAATATGTTTATTTTTGTAGCCATATAAAGCCATTATTAATAAGTGTATTGTTTAAAAATCTTTTAAAGCTTAACTTTTTCTGAGTGAATATTATGTAGTCTTACTTACATTACTACTTGCCCCTCTTTAATTCACAGGCTAAAAATATCCTAAACTCGTTCAATAGACTCCCAAACATAAAACAAAAACGCCATTTATGATTTAGTAGATAATATTTCAGTCATCGCTTAGCTCTTAAACCGCTTCATGAAAGCTCTATGGCTATTTCTATTTATAGTCAGACAATATCGCTTCCGAACCATCGCTACAAATAAATTGAATAGATACAATATAACAGGATTTGATAGAATAGCAATTCATAGAACCGTGAAATAATTTCTCTTGTTTTATGACACAGCAAATAGCTAAGAGATAGATATTTGTTCGTGTTTTCCGATGTGAGCAAATGAGCTCTGATTCGTGAAAAAGAGACGCATACTAATATTATAAAGCTGAAGAGTTTGTTTGTTTGAACGCGCTAATCTCAGGAACTACTGGTGCGAATTGAAAAATTATTTTTGCGTTGGATAGACCACTTATTGAAGAAGGCTTTGGGCTATATAACATTACGCTGTAACTAAAAGGAGCGAAGAAACAATGGAGAATGTGGAAAAAACGGGGAAAATTATTAATCTTTGAAGGCTTCCGTTGCGTGCGCTGCGAAAACGGTTGAAGATATCAAAAAAATATGTGTTAAAGAATTATTTCTCTTAAAATGATCTAACAAAATGTCTGTGCCAGTATATGTCTATCTTTTTCCACGCGGACGAAATCGCGAGCACAGCTAGTGTAATATAAAAGAGAGTGCTAGTAACATTTATTAGATATATGAATGAAGCTGTTAGTCGAAAGTATATATGATGTGAAATGATAAAATGTAATGGACTCCAATTTTGTTTCTGCTGTTTAATTTTTTTTCGGACACCAATCTGAACCGTATTAGCTCAAATACGTATTTTCGAATTATTAGTGTAAGGTTGGTATGAAAAGATTTTGTTTGATGTTTTTTGGTAGTGTGATAGTTGTTGTAGAGATTTTTTTGTAAGTTACCTACATACTGTTTTTTTTTTCTTGCAAAGTTTTTATAACGCAATTATGATTTCTAAGTACGATCATCTATAGCAATATTTATAAAATGGGGATATGTATAAAAAACAAAGCAAAATCAAATTATCCTGCTTCAGTGCCTAGTTTTTTTAAGATATCACCGAGACTGCCCAAATTCCACGAAATTCTCGTATGCTATGTTTTGCTATGTAGCCAGTAAATAAGTTTATCTCTATTGTGCATCTAATATATTCATTTTGGTATTAAATTCTGGGAATGATATCCGTATTAACCTAAATAACTTGATGCAGATAGTAGCGAAAATTTAAAGTTGTTTGAAGTTTATTGATTATCATTTATTTAATGTTGAAACTGAAACTTTTAAAATTATTTATTATAATTATAAGGATTTTTGATGTTGATACAGTTAAGACAATAAAAATAACAGTGATCACCTAATCAGTTGTTAAACAATAAATATTATTTGTAAATGAGGTTAAATATGCATGTTGGTAAAAACTTTAAATATGCACACCAATAATAAATATGTATCATAGTAGGTAAATATAGGCCAACTGCATTTAAAATAGCGGGCATTAAATCAAGCCACCATAATAAAATCATATAAAGCCAAAGCCCTTTATTAAAGCTTCGTCTCCGTTTCAAACAATCCTTTTATTACCAAATAAACGTTTAATTTATGCGTCTGGACAAAAGCTTTTTAATTTCTCTAGTATTTTATGAAGTATTATTATTGTAAAATGCAGCTGTGTCCGTATTAAAATGTATAAAATGTGTAATTAAACTATTAGCTCTGCCGTGTTGTTATACCCTGGTTGGTTACTCATAATTTTCTTTGGTGGCATTGCAGTAAAAAATAATAATCTAAATGTAAAAAAAAGGCGATAATATACATCATTATCGACTGATTATATTTTCGTACCGCTTGGCTTCGAAACTTTTGGTCCGTGGGGTAAAAGCACGAAGTCTTTTACAAAAAAAAAAGGTTGAATAACATCACTAGAGACAAGAACGCTGGCTGGTTCCTTGCGCAAAGGATTTCTATAGCAATCCAGCGTTCTTGGCTCCATACCACATGAGGATGATTTTAATTTAGTTTAAATGTAAATACTCTTTTTTAGTTTTATTAGTGTATATTATGTGTATATATTGTTGAATAAAGTATGTTTATATCTAAATGTTATGCATTCATTACTTGAATTCATACGTGTTTGTTTTGACGTATACTATTAAAAGCATTGATTAAGACAGTAAATAAACTCAATCAACATATCTCAAATACTATTTTTTTTATAATAGTACCATTTAAGTCAATGTAAAAAATAAATTCTGTACGTAAAAAAATCTGCCATTCCTAAATCAAACCACCTTAGCTTTCAGGAAGAAATAAATACCAGGCAGAGCGCTCGAAATATTTACGTCCGCCGACTTTTTGGAAGATCGAGAGTTTTTTAGCATTGTGCCTTTATACATTATTTTGCCGGTGAAGGAGCGATACGGCGACAAACCGCTATTTGTCGTTGGTGAGCCGTGTATAAATCACACAACCCTACCCCAGGGTTGCCAGCCGCGTGTTTACGTAGACACTTCAATATGAATCACTTCCGCAACGAATTTAAAAAGGAGCTCAAGCGATCCTGTTTGCCGGATTTAGCAAATCAGAGGCCGCTTGACCTTTTTAATTTTTAATGGAGACAAACTTATTGATGCCGGTTTATGTTATGTCCGTCTGAGAAGTTTATTTTTAAATTCAAATAGACATAAATTCGTTCTAGATTACCATATGTATGAATAAAAACTGTATGTAGATCAAGAATACCTAAGAACGCAAAAAATATCTTACATTTTCTAAAGAGCATTAGGATTAGCATTACTTATTGAGGCAGTAGATAGCAACGAGCAAAGTTATACACTATAAATTACAAATATAAAAACTGGCTAACATCTCGTAAAGTGACTGACCCTTACTCATTCAATATTATCTTCGCAGCCGGCTTCTCTAAACAGTCGATTTAATTAAACCGTAACTGCATGCTTTGGCACCCAAGGAGTACGATCCAGAGTAAGATTGGAGTTTTTAAGTGCTAATTACTTTGGTATTATCTCGAGTTTGGCAACCCTACGGCCAGTGGGAACTCCAGACAAGACGGCGTCGCTTGTGTTTGTGACTACCCTATTTTCACAAAGTTATTCCTATTAGTCGTAAACATGTTTGTCTTCTAGTATTTTTTAATGCAAAGCTTGAGAATGGTTTGGGGAGAAACAATATTTTTTCAAAATTGGATAACCTTTAGTCAAGTACAAATAATAAATCATTTTCTTCAAACTTTATCTAATAACAATCAAGTAGAAACCAATATTCCTCTGTAAAATACCAAAATAAATTGGTATTCAAAATAATTATTTAAAAGACATAATTTAATCAATACAGATACAAAATACCTATAATTAATCAATAGATATCTGATGCCTTTGATCAAAGTGAGAGTTTGTTTTAAACTAATTAGTATAAAATCAAAACAATACCGCCAATTACTTAAACTAGACTAATAAACAAACTCAGACAAAATGCCGAGTAAAATTTTCAACAAAAGTAATAGAATTGGCCTAGTTTTTGTCTTAGATTTAAGTCATTACGAAATCTTAAGAAACGTGATAAGACTGTTTAACCAACAACATTACACCCAAGAGACGCCTCAATTCATTTGTAGATATTCTTCAGAAAATATTATGGTTAAAACTAAATGTTGCTAAACAAATGCTTTTAAATTTTCAGAAAGTTGCGGTTTTAATAATTACAAAAAAGGTATAGCTCGAGAGGGAGACATGGCATACGAACTAATAGATTTAACTGTCGAATACAATAAACACGCTTTACATTTGTTTTCTGCATGCTAATTGATAAGTTGGTTCGTACTTTTAAAAACGTGATAGGCCAGGAAGTTAATGAGATTCAATATTTCATTCATTGAATTTTTTTACCAGGAAAAGAATAAGTATATTTATCCTTAGTAATACACAGTCTTGTGCAATATAGATTAATTTTGATAGTATGTATGTTTTTTTTTATCAGTTCACAAACAGAAACATACAGGTTATATTATACAATTTATAATTGATAACAAATTACAATTCGTATAGGTATATCATGTAAAGTGAACATATCTTTTTTAAATTCTATCTTTTAAAAATACCTTCAGATAGTTTATACACAATATTAATTGTAAAAGCAAATTATTAATTGAAAACAATCACATTACTAATTTTAACAATTGTGATTTTACAAAGGGCAATGAGTTATTTAAAAATATATCAAAGTTTAATCCGTGTTTATGTTATCATGCATTTGACACATGATTTTTTATGATGCGAAAACTTAGAGTCAAAATTTGCATAAAGTGGTTAGATGTCTTTGATCTTCATTGTCTATGGTTAACAGAGTAAACGACACGGATTGGTATTCCGATGGCAAGTTGCCTAATGCCTATTACAGACGCGGGAACGCTTAAAATCTTTCGTATCAGCCTCTAGAGGCACCCACTTGCATTCAGCTTTAATTAGATTAAGGACTTGTTCCACTTTGATCTTACTTATACTGTTGAGATAAAAGAGTTCTGATACATTGAGGTATTATGCTGGTTAAAGTTGTTCTGTCTTTATCTACACATATATACTTAATAATGTTTACATAAATATTCAGGACACATATATACTGAAAAATATTTTAACTTACGAAAATCTATAATTTACTCTTTGTGAATGTGTGAACATATTTGGCCGTGGATAAACAGACATACGACCTACATAGATAGAATTTAAGGTTAACATTATTTTTATTAATAATTAAAGAATAACTATAGAAACAATCTTAACATAACTACTACAAAATAATAATAAAAAGACAAGGAAATAATTTCAGTGAGATAATATTTTGCAGGTTTCGATATATACATAGGGACCGAATAGGTACCTACATACATAGACATATAGTTTCATTACGAAGTGGCTACTTTCAATGAGATAATATTTGGCTTGTAATAATTTTTTTAGGATTAAATATAGTATACATAGGCACATAGTTTTCTTACTAAGTGACTACATTAAACTAATTATTTTCAGAGTCGATGTACCCGAGGTTTGCGGAGAGTATCCCGAACGTCACTGTGACGGTGGGGCGGGACGCCTTGCTCGCGTGTGTCGTCGATAACTTGAGGGGGTTCAAGGTAAATAACTTGTGATATTATATTTCAGATAAACAAAAAGTTCAGGAGTTGACTTTTAAATTGAGGACACGCCTTAGACTTACAAAGCTTGTGATAATAAATCAGAAACTTACCCAAAAATTTGGAATATGACCAACAACGAGTATCAACAACAATAGTAAAGTGATTAGTTATAATGTTCTCTGGCTCAGAACAGAATAGACTAGATACAAGTCATTACAATGCACAGATATTTTTTTGCCAATAATTGTGTCGAAAGACATTTCATAACTTGTATAATTCTATATGCCGATATCTTAGCATTCAAATTAGATGTCAGTAATGTTTTTGTGCAAAATGCTCATCAAACTACGATATTCCTTTAAACTAGAAATAAAACACTTTGACAGCTCAATTCCCAATATCCAATAATTTCAGTTAGTCAGTCAAAAGCGAACTTTACTGGGCCAATTCTCACTCGATCCAATTTAGTTATCTTCTACTGACATCAATTAGTACCGACAGCTTCCCGTTTGAGTTACGTAATTGTGCTATGTTGAAACGATCATTTCCAAGTGGAATCCAATACACCTACACCTTTTGCAGGCAATTTCGATATAAACAATGGGTGGGAGTCAAACCTACACATATAATATTAGAATAGTGTAATGTAAAACTCTCTTGTGGACATAATTTATAATTAATCTTAGCTAGATCGTGTAGGCACTTCATCGTTTTGACACAAAAATAAGTTTGTGAAGTATTAAATTGAAAAAATTGTACTTACCTGCGCATGTTCAAGACAGCCATTTTTGGTCTATCATTGAAAATTATTATCATGGCTAAAAAACTTAAACGTCAAGATGTGGTTGACGTTTAAGTATGTGGTTAATTATTTAGAACAAAATTCAAAGAGTTTTTTTTTTACTTTTGTTTAGTTTGTTGCAAGTCGTGTGGAAAGATTTTTGTTTAGAAATTAAGATAAGAATTGGGGTCGCCATTTCTACGTGCTTGTGGATACACGTATTGTAGTGATTGAACCTTACATTTTTCAAAATTATGCTGTTTTTTATTCTTTCTGAGTTAAATTTTTACTAATTCTGGTGGTGCACATCACGCGACATTGGCAAAATTGCGGCCATACCGCAGAGGCCATAACCAAGATTAGATTAGAGTAGAAAATTCAAAGAAAAACATACTCCGAAGATGTCATGCGTATTATCGATTATACAGTTGGCACACAGTTGGTCATGCCAAACAGTTGCCATACACTTGTATCATGGGTACTAACAAATATAATACATGTCATAGATAGAGGATAGAAAATTCTTTATTGTAACACACGATAAAATTAAAAGGAAAGAAGAAAAAAATACTTATACTAGTGCCACAAGTGGCGGCCTTATTGCTAAAAGCAATCTCTTCCAGGCAACCATTGGGTGGAAAGAAATAAATAAGAGATAACAGAGGACGTGGTATACAATAAAATAGATAAAGAAGAAAAGATTAGATTAAAAATACATACTTATATACTGATACTTAGTGTTTCAATAGTTTCACAGTAACTGTTCTTCCAGGTGGCCTGGGTTCGAATGGACACGCAGACGATCCTGAGCATCCACCACAACATAATAACGCAGAACCCGCGCATCAGCCTGTCGTACAACGACCACCGCTCCTGGTACCTCCACATCAAGAACGTGCAGGAGGTGGACCGCGGCTGGTACATGTGCCAGGTCAACACCGACCCCATGCGCTCGCGCAAGGGGTACCTGCAGGTCGTTGGTGAGAATATTTTTCACTTTTATACTTAAAACTCCAACATAATGTTAATGAATTATAATTAAGAAGTTTGTTAATTAATATTAAAACGTATTAGTTTTGGTAGGTACGCCAGCATTACTTTTTGTTTCCAAACTAGGTTGCCTGGAAGAGATCAATTCAATTGATAAGGCCGTCCTCTGTCCCAATACTATGTTCTAAGTTTCTTTAAGCTTGTGTTCTTGTTATTGGTGTACTATAAAGAAATATTTATCCCAATACGCTTGGGCAGCGCGGGAGTTCAAGTCCACCACCCTCCACGTTACAAACAAATAAATAATCACAAATTGCAAGACATCACAATATGTACATATAATATACGCTCTCTCAAAAGTAGCGACAGAATAGTACAACTGGAACACGCTCTCCAGAATATTAATTATGACATTATTGGCATTTCTGAAGTTAAAATAACAGGCCATAACATAATAGAAAAAGATAAATATTTATTGATGTATAGAGGCGACAAAAAAGCGAGAAACGGTGTCGGCTTTATTGTGGCTTCACATCTAAAGAAAAACATCAAGGACTTTAAGACATATTCTGATAGAGTAGTGAGGTTGGATGTATGCTTAGAAGATGACACTGTTATCAATATTATACAAGTATATGCACCGACTACGAAATCAAAAGAAAACAAGACAAATAAAGGGAACGATAAAGAAGTTTTACAATTCTACCAAGACATACGAAATGCACTAACGGGTACAAGTAGAGACACTATTATTATGGGAGACTTTAATTCCAAAATCGGGAACCCACTGCCAGAGGAAAGTGATATATGTGGCCCATACGGATACGGGGAAAGAAATCATAGAGGCGAACTTTTGCTACATTTTTGTTTTGAACAAAGGTTGTTCATAACAAATACAATGTTTAAAAAACATCTCAAGCAAAGATGGACCTGGAAATCACCATCAGGCAATACGCTAAACGAAGTTGACTTCATCCTTGTAAAACAAAAACAAAAAGTCATGAACACAGAAGTACTTTCTGTAAAGTTTTCCTCAGACCACAGAATGTTAAGGCTATCTTATAGAGCCAACTTAAATAAAAAACGTCGCTCAAAGTACGGACACAACAATAAAAATTACACGCCTATTGAGATAGAGTCGTTAAAAAACTTAATGTCACTACATATACAACAAACGGTACGGGAGAGCATTAACGACGCTTACCAGGCAACTATCTCTACTATAAAAGAATGTGTTACGAAGCTACCAAGTATCGCAAAGGAAATAAACCCACAAATAATTTCAGAAGATGTTAAAAATCTCATAAATGAAAAAGAAGAATTAAAGAAACTTTCAAACAGGACAAAAGAACAAAGAAATAGACTGAAATACATACATAAAAAAATCGTGAAATTAATAAAAACAAATCAGAAGAATTTGAAAATGCAGAGCATGGAAAATGAACTTGAAAAACGTAGCTCAATAAAACGAACTAGAAAAGTATTTGACTCTACCAAACAATGGATTCAAGGAATTGATAACTCTGAGGGACAAACAATTACAGGCAGAAATGATATTCTAAAAACGGCGACACAGTTTTATTCAACTCTATACTCGAGCATGGAGTCAGCAGAACCACTATCAACACATCCAAAAACGACAAAAAATATCCCAGATCTATTAAAACATGAAGTAGAACGCGGAATAAGCAGCTTGAAGAAAAATAAAGCTCCGGGAGAAGATGGTGTCTCGTCGGATACTTTAATAGCAATGCTAGAGCCACTGACACCCCAGCTGACAATACTTTTCAATAAAATAATAGAACAAGAAGAAATTCCTAGAGACTGGCACCACTCTATAATAACTCTGCTCTACAAAAAAGGCAATCCGAACTTGATGGACAACTATCGACCAATTAGCTTACTTCCGACTCTATACAAACTATTTTCTTCAATCATTCTCTTTCGGCTAACCAAAGCCTTGGACGAGCAGCAGCCTCGGGAACAAGCTGGGTTTCGGAAGGGGTTCTCTACAGTTGACCATATATTCACGCTCACACAGTGCATCGAACGTTGCGTCGAATACAACAAAACACTCTACCTGGCATACGTAGACTACACTAAAGCCTTTGATTCGTTATCCCACAAATACCTGTGGGAGAGTTTAGAAGAACAGGGTATAGAAGAAAAGTATATCACAATCCTAAAAGTGATTTACAGTAACACAAAAGCTAAAATAAAAACTGAAAAGATCGGTCCATCTTTCAACGTAAAGCGCGGAGTAAAACAAGGCGATCCAGTATCGCCAAAGCTTTTTACGGCAATTCTAGAGTCCATGTTTCGAAATCTGGAATGGTCAAGTTACGGATTAAATATAAACGGAGAGCGGCTGACGCACCTCCGTTTCGCGGACGATATTGTGATCATAGCCGAAACGCACTGCGATCTACAAAACATGCTCGACTCTCTCGACACAGAAAGCCGAAAAATAGGTCTTTGTATGAACTTTACCAAGACTAAGGTGATGACAAATGGGATTCAAAGACCTATTTCAGTTGGCGGCGTAAACATAGAATATGTCAACGAATACATATACCTTGGCCAGCAGATAACTTTTACCGACTCTACCACCAAAGAAATCGATCGCAGAATCGCCATTGCCTGGAAAAAGTATTGGGCAAACAAGGACGTGTTTAAAAGCAAACTGCCAATATATTTAAAGAAAAAACTAATGGACAACACGATCCTGCCGTCGCTCTTATACGGTTGTCAAACTTGGGCGTTAAACAAAAAGCTCATACAGAAAATCACCACTTTTCAGCGAGCTGCGGAGAGATCGATGCTGGGTCTAAAACTTATGGATAAGATTAAAAACGTAGATATCAGAAAAAAGACTAAGGTTCTAGATGCCGCATCGATGCTCTGCAAATTAAAATGGAAATGGGCAGGTCACATTGCCCGAGCGACTGATGGCCGGTGGAGTGAACGCATCCTCCACTGGCACCCCCGAGACACGACCCGCAGCAGAGGACGGCCCCGCTCCAGATGGAGCGACGACATCGAACAGGTGGCAGGCGCTATCTGGACACGAGCGGCACAACACCGAGCGAGATGGCAATACGAGGAGGAGGCCTATACCCGTGTTTGGGTGCCTAGTTAATATATTATTTTTAATTATTAGAATTGTGTAAACCTACTAAATAACAGGCAAATAAAGGCATTTTTATTTTTATTTTATTTTATTATAAAGAAATATTTATTTGATTTAATTTGATAATGTCACTTTTGGCGAAATTGCGAACTCTGAGTCTTACTTTCACAACGATTTTACACACATTCGGGGACAAATATGGTCTGATAAATATGTTTAAATGTAAAGGTTTCAGAATAAAAGCATTACGAATTTACGTTACCTTTAAATGAATTAAAATTATTATACCAGCTCCATAATACATATTAAATTGATACAGGATTTCAAAGCGTTGGATAGCTACAGTCATTCTGGCACAAATGTAAACTTGAAATTCAAAGCGAATTAGATAAATATTTACATTTATCAATCATTATACCAAGCTTACTTAGGTCAATGCCGCGTCGGCCCAGAGACAAGACAAGACTAAGTAAAAACAACGTCCCTGAGTCTGTTTGTGTGTAACATTAGCTTGTTGACTGAGTGCTGCCATCTATCATCGACAAAGTGACGTGACTGACATGTTGGCCGCGACTTCAATATGACCTTTCATTTATTTCGCGTCTCAAACTTTTGCTATTTTGTCCAAATATTGTTGATTATTATGGCATAGAACGAATTGAACTGAAAATACTTATCTACTTACTATAAGTAATAGAGATTCTACATAATATCGTTATGTTGTGATTTTTTTCTATCGCTTTTTTTCTGTACAATACACAAAATAATGTATGGCGATTTCACTCATTGCACTAATGTTTATTATGTTGAAATTGAATCATGTAATTATTTTTACACATTTGTGAGATGCTACATAGCTATGTTAAACTGACATAGGAGTTGGACCATTTTGGCTTACCACAATTCTAAGTAAACAAAGACTTTTGTAGAAATTGAACTAGACTTGAAAAAATATTTTCAGACATCAATTACGATCAAGTTAAAAATAAAACAGACTGATACATTGTTGTATTTATCCTTCTGGCATTCGCACTGAAAACTTTATTTTATTACATGATTTTCTCTTCACATAATATTTCTTATATTATTTATTATGTTTCCTCCATTGTTATATTTTAACATAAGCATATTATTATAGTGCCGCCATCTATTATCGACAACATGACATCAACTGACATGGTAGTTCGCGAGGCATCCGATGTGACGCTAGTGTGTCGCGCCTCTGGGTACCCCGAGCCATACGTCATGTGGAAGAGAGAAGATGGACAGGACTTTAATTATAATGGAGAGTCAGGTATGTACTTAATACTTTGGTTATGGAGTGTTTTTTTTCGGATTGATAACAACTGATATATAGGTATATATTGTTTTCAAACACCTAATATTTTATGCTTAACTAGTTCTATTTCTTAGTAAAAACCGCGTAAATACACTATTGGTCTAAACCAAAAGTGAAAAAATAAATAAAAATAAAATACTTAACATGTAAAAAGCTAACCTCTCTCTCTTGAGTCGTATTTCCTCTTGACCGAGAGTTGTGACTCCTCTGCAGAATTAATTCGTTATGAGAGTTTTCTTTGGCAGATAGATAGATAGATAGATAGATAGATTAACTCTTTATTGTTGACACATATTAAAAAAACAGTACATAGAACAAATTGCACCTTAACTAGTGCCACAAGCGGCGGCCTTATCGCTGAAAGCGATCTCTTCCAGGCAACCTTCAGCTGGAGAGAAATAAGCAAAAGAAATAAAGAAGAATGTGGTGTACAACAAAAAGGAAAAAAAGAAATTTTACTAATATATATATATATATATACATATAAATACGCAATACACATAGGTACTTAATATAATAAAATTAATGTTTATATACAAATACATATAATACACAACAAAATATTTAAAGGTGATAGTATTAGAAATAATAACAGCAATTTTCACTGAAGGGAAGCGAGATAAAATTCCATTACTTGTTTTTTAAAGGAATCAATTGTCTGAGCCTTTTGAATAAAGATACATCGTGGTGGGCGCCCAGGTCCTTCCACGGAAAAAGCTATCCTACATTGCATTATTATTTTATAAACGTTCCAACTACCTTAATTATTCGTTTCATAAGCTCTACTCAAACATTTTTACATAAGCTTTTTTTTAGTAAAATTACATCTTATAAGATATGAACGAGTAATAAGAGTTTGCCAAGTTCATAATAAGTATCTTATAACCGCAACTATAAGCTCTCATCGGGCAAATGAAAGCTTATAAAGAAGTGCAGAATACCTAATGACGAATACCTAGAAATGATTACATGAAAATCAACACAAGGGAGCGCCCAAATGCAATGTAACTTTTGGCCCACCCATCCAAGAACTAACCGAATCAACAGTTGCCAAACATTAGGAATCGCATGTAAAAAAAAAAACCGGCCAAGTGCGAGTCGGACTCGCGCACCGAGGGTTCCGTACAAACCTGCAAGGTTTACAAAGAGTTTATGAGGAAATGGGTAGTAAGTTTAAGATTATTAAAAAAAAAAATATTATTGATGTAACTAAAAATTTATGGTTTTCGTAATTTTTCCTTTATCTATGCTATAAGACGTTGCTTCGTACCAAATTTCAAGATTCTGAGTTCACGGGAAGCACCCTGTAGGTTTTGATTCCCTTGCAAGTGTCGAAAATTTGCGGCATAAATGGCTGTATCTTTTGATTGCGTTGGCTTAGAAGTTTGATTTTTTCACAGCTTCAAGGGACAGTAGACCTGAGTAATTGATATAAATTTCAGCTTCATACCTCTACGTGTTCCTGAGAAAAAGGGTCTTGACAGACGGACGGACGGACGGACAGACGGACAACAAAGTGATCCTATAAGGGTTCCGTTTTTTCCTTTTGAGGTACGGAACCCTAAAAATGTTTGAAAATGTATCGTGGCGTGTTACTACTTTCCGCTATCTGAAGGTTCACATAGAAACCTACTTTTGGTCACCCATCCAAGATGACTGTATCATTGGTAGTCACATTGTGTTACCTCCACCAGCTGAGATGAGAGCTTCTGTTATAATAATCGCACCATGTTGCTAATGACGCGCAGATTGCTCTTGAATGCGCCGGTACTGGGTTCCAACTGAACTTTGAACAAAGTTTAATCATTAGGTGGTACTACCTACCTAGTAAACTTCATTGGGAAGTTAGATACTTATGTTAGATAAATGTAGGTACAATAATAGTTTTCTTTTTATGCGGTACTGCCTTTGCAAGATGCCTTTAATGAATAATAATAATAAAGAACCAAACATATCTCTTTTTTATTTTATTAGATTTCATAAATAAGGAGAGTTAATTATACGTCATGCCAAAGTGGTAAGTGCCCAGAGCCTTCCACGGAAGACTAAATGTCCTCAGCTTTTTTCGGTGTTTATGTATATATGTCAGATTCCTCACGATGTTTTCCTTAAATGTTTAAAAAGGTCAAATGCACACATACTCGTAACATGAAAAACAAGACTTGGTGTAGTGCTGGAATTCAAACGGGGTGTAGAAGTGGTGTGTAGAGAAGTCAGATTGTAATGTGGACACGCTTGCCTGTCAAGCTACACTACGTTACGTAGTTTATAATTAAAATAATCTATTAATATTTTGTTATCAGTAAACGTGGTGGATGGCGAGACTCTGACAATTACCAAGGTGTCTCGACTACACATGGGCGCGTACCTCTGCATCGCGTCCAATGGAGTACCTCCTTCTATCAGCAAGCGGATCATGTTGATGGTGCAATGTAAGTAAACGTGGACTATTTATAAGTAAATTTAGTTTTGCAAGACATGCGAACTTGCTAATGGAGCCAAGACATAGTAAATATATTGTTTGTACACATTAATCACTAAGAGAAGTACAAAATCGGGGCCTTACTCTTAACCGACCAAGCTTGCAAACGTGCAAAGTTAAGTGTTATATGTTGTTTATTTTGTATTTATATAAATTTGAAAATCTTTATTTATTATCTGGTACAGGAATCTGGTGATTATGGTTTGTAGTTTTTTTGGGAGTCAAAATATTGTACTCCTCTTTATATTGTTAGTAACATACAAATAATACAATATCAACTATCAAATAAGGTATTTATTCGTCTTCTTTGAACATGAAAAAGAACTTTGCCGTTACCTACTTTTCAAGCTTCACACCGCAAAACATCAATTTCAATTTGTTTTGCAAACTATTTTTGCTTGTTTGCGGAAAATGCTGAAGAAAATAAGGAGAACTACTGCTGATACAGACTGAAATAGAAAACACTGATTAGACTTTATATTAAGACTGATGTTCACAGCGGGCGTTTTTATTCCAGTATTAGACTTAAATTAAACTTTTTATTGGAAAATGAAAACAACCATAGTGCAGGTTTAGCACTTAATAAATTAACTCATAGTATTAGACTTCGCTAGCAAGTAAATATAATTAAATAATTCGTATTATATATACCTAAATACCTTTAAAAAGACACTAACCACGTTACTTTTATATATGTTATTTATGATATAAATACGTCTGCGTTACTACCAATTAAAACTAAAATTGTCCGTTCCGATAACACTCGAACCCCTTAAAATAATACCGAAACCGTGGAAAATTCCAAACTGTTCCCCTAATAGTCCAACATTATAAAACTCCGGACAAGTTCCGCCCAATCATTGCAGTCGCCGAAAAAACAAGGACACGCTCACCGAAAAATCGACGACCAATTTCCGAAGCTCTATGCATAAAGAGGGTCTTTTTTGCTCTCACTAGTCGGGCAGCTATAAATTGGCAACGCAACCGGCGCGGGCACGAATGGGATAATACATCGTATGTTTTATTAGCGGTAATTCTAGCGAACATAGTGGGTAATGTCCGCTTTAGTACCTTGTTTGAGCGGTCTAATAAAATTTTGTCCAGCGCTTCTTTGAGAACCCTTCACGGCTGCTGATTAACACTAGAAGGCCGGACCGTATAATGTACCTTATGTACGTAATATTTATCTATTATTTCGATCAAAATTGTGTAAACATAAATCTAACATTTAATAATAAATAATTATTAAAGTATAATATTGTAAAAGGCCTCTCAGTGTTGGTTACGTCCCTACTGATGCCCTAAAAATACCGGGTGTAAGTCCCGAGAATCTGTAAATAGAAATAAAGATAATAATTATAATATGATACATTTCTAGTCTATTAGCTTTTGTTTAGAAGCAGCTACTACAATATCAATAAAGAAATTACCAATACAAATACCTAACTAAACTATTACAAGTATTCACAAACTACAAAACAGTGAACTCCTTTGATCTATTCCTTTGTCTAAAGTCTAGTCTAGTGCCTATAATGTATCGCATTGTAGAAGCTTCTATACTGTATAACAGTTCACTGTACAGCAGTAATGCCATACTCATGTCTTCCAGTATCGATTTATAGATGTGAGTCCACGGTCTAGTTTGTAGAGAAGCTATCTATTCATCAAAGTCGGTCATGTGTAAGTTTTTAATCTTGTCGGGCTTCTTTCAGTGCAAGTACAGCTCTAATACTTGGATTAGTTTTAATGCAGTGGACGTGAAGCTAGTTTTAAATTGGAACACATGGCCAGTTTATACTATGACTTCACTTAATACAATTTGACTGACTTAATTTTCGAACTTTCTCCTGGAAGTTGGCTGTGGAAGCCGCAAAAAATGTGAAACTGGTGAGTTTACGGGCAGCGGTTTGTAAGATTTTAGTTCGCTCATTCGTTTACTGGAGTCGTAGTATCACGTTTTTGTTGTTTGTGATAAAGGCTCAGATAAAATAAATTGCTGTTTATTAACTATAAAAAAACATAATTACATGTTTTATATATGTATGTAGGTAACATATTTAATAACTGTGTGCTACCAAAACAAGTTCAGGCTATCTTCGCCATATGGATTAGGAGGCAAAAGTTTTCCAACGCAAGTTTAAGTACACGGGGCTTAATTCAGAAAAGTCAAGAACACTTTAAGACGCCCGTATCACTCATACGGACAAAGTTGGCCCCTTTATAAGATTAGTAGATAGAGAGCACTCACTCACTGAAGTAAACAATGCCTCTTTTCTCCTCAGAACACGGGGCTTAGGAGGCAAACAAACGTAGCGATTTGTGAATGCTTTTGCTTTTCTTTTGTCTTAAGAGATGCTTTGTTTTAGAGGCTTAAGTTTTATAAATATGGCTTCTTATTTCTTAAAGCTTAATCTTTGATTAACCCTCACCGTTTTTCATTATTTCGAACAGGATTATAAAAATAATATAAATATTTTAAAACGCATTTTTCATAAAACAGGACCGTCTAGACATCTTGCACAGTAAATATGAGTCTTAGATGTTGTGATACAATTAAAAGTTTTATAAGGATCGTGCCGTGCAACTTTCTTGACTTCCTTTTGTTTTCGGTGAATAAAGCGAAAAACTTTGCATGTTCTTTTAATTTTCGGACAAATTGAATGAAGGAACTAACAAGGACAAATTGAACAGGTGCTTTAATAGGCTTACTTACTACATTTTATTTGAGTTAATATAACAAATAAATATAAATATAAATATTCCGGGACATTGCACACAGCGCCATCTAGCCCCACACTAAGCTAACGCTTGTGTCGTGGGTACTAGATAACGGATATAATACTTATATACTTGTTTTTTTGTAAATACATACTTATTATACATACAAACGATCAGACTCAACACAAGTAATCATAAATATTTAAAATGCATAAATACTTGTGGCTCGCGGGAATCGAACCCGCAACCCCTAGATTAGAAGGCAGAGCCACTACCAACTAAGCTAACAGGCCAGTCGATGATGGCATGTCTAGTAATGATAAAATTTTAATAATACTTAACTTAGCAAAAAACATACAATATTTATTACTGGTGTATATTACTAGGCCAAAAAATGTTGTGTGTATTCTATACAGGGTCACTGGTAACTAACGCATAACCTTCAAAGGGCGGCTTTAGTACATTAATACCAACAACTTTTGTTCTACGACTTTGGCTAATACTCAATAGATTATTTTTAATATTTTTTTTAAACTTTTATGTATACTTCTTTGAGTTCTTAGGTCTACAATCTATGTCACATATTTATCTCTTTCACTCACTGGTTTTCGTAGAGAATGTATTGTAGCCAGTTGCTACGCCCCGCCGCCGCGCGCCGGGTCTACGCTACGAGCGCTACGCTATAAATCATATGGCGCGGCGGGGTTCAATAACCTCAGTTATCTATTATTAGACTGTTTGTACCTACATTGTTTTCAATAGAATAGACACTTTCTTACATGGCGGCACGCACGTGTAAACATTGTGTATTTTAAAGAAAATTATTGGTTTACTATCTACCTAAGCAAAGTACTTAAGTATGTCAACATGTTAATATGCATTGTATTAATACGAGTACAATAATAACTGTTCCACGAATACATGGTTATTGACATAAAAAGTTCGGTTGTTAAATAGGTACAATAAGATAGAAGAACAATAAGAAGAAGGTCTAGAAAATACCTTGTGTCATATTAACTCACGTAGATTTCAACAATTTAGAATGTAGAAAGACGAGTAATTTCTTGACCATCCTTTCATAATTGATGACGATTTTCCATGCTAAATTTCATATTATCGGTAACTAGTAAAATAAAGAGCGCCTAGTGATATTTTTGGGAGACGGTACCTACTTATTAATAAAAGCTATTGACGTTTAATATTGTTCGATGTAGGTGTATTGATTAAGAGTAACTTATTAAGAGCCTAATCAGCCATATTTAAAATAATAGGTCATTGAACTAAGTACATAGTAACATACCTATTTACAAATTGTCGGCATCTCTCAAGCTTAGGTTTTGGGGATGTCGGTGACTATCGCGCACATAGCGTTCAAAATAACCACCTTCACTACCTAAACACAAGCCACACCTAAATGTTAATTGTTGTTGCACACGTGTTAGCACTTGGGGATTTCGTTTGATAACGTCAAATGCCGAGATAATTTTGGTTTTTAATTGATCACGCGTGCACGCTCGAGACACGTTGTCACCACACCTAGCATAAACGCGCACCATTTCGGTGTACTCGATATTAGAGTAACGGTACGGCATATTGTTTACCGTCGAACAATCACAAAGTACAGAAAAAACCCGACGCCTACGCGCGCGCTTTCTAATCCACAACTGACCTTGAATAATTAGGTCATGCACCGAGTGGCGCGAGCGCGGGGCCGCGAAGGGGTGCGCGCATATTCGGGACTCGTTTGCGCTTGTGTGCGCACTTTCTAGGCACACACACATATGAGCGCGCTATTTTATAGCGTGAGTTAAGAAGTTTAGAACTGATTTTTCAGCGAATAATATTTTTGTATGAAAAAAAAATTCAATGAATTTTAAAAAGTCGTAGAACAAAAGTTGTTGGTATTGATGTAATAAAGTCGCCCTTAAAAGGTTTTGCGTTAGTTACCAGTTACCCTGTATATAGCAATCAAGATTACTCGTCACTCTCAAAAAGCATGAAAGAAGACCAAAAAAGACCAACACAATCAACTTTGGTTGATCAAACCTAAGCGTATTATATACCTATATATTGTTTCAATTTTATCTTGGTTTATAACTAATTGAAATTATCTCACAGTTCCGCCGATGCTGTCGATCCCGAACCAGCTGGAGGGCGCCTACATCGGGCAGGACGTCTCCCTGGAATGCCACACGGAGGCCTACCCCTCCTCCATAAACTACTGGACCACGGAGCGCGGAGACATGATCATTTCCGGTGAGATTTACCAACGTCTAGGGTCGCACACTCGTTACTTCCACTCCACTGAGCACGCAAAGAAGGGGAAACTTTACAAATTCATGTTTTTACGACGCGCTATGATTCACGCAGTTACAAGCCTTATGGGTCGGCTTGTCTTTTTGTGGCGGTCGTTGAGGCTGGCAAAGAGCGCGGTTTAGAGGATAGGAAGGAAGATAAATCAATTATCTCGGACTTTTTATGAGGATTATAAAATAGCTGCGGAAAATTCGGGGAAGTAGAATGGAAGACAGGGGTAGATAACGTGTTGTACTTTAATGAAGTCAAGTTATGCAGATTTTGGGCTAATAAGATGAAAAGTTACTTTATTATCTGGTTAATTAACATGCTCGTTTTAGTATTGCTCTGTTATATTGAACAGGAGATAAAGGAAATGTCAAATTGTTATCGGTTGTCGTGTTTGGCACAAATTTACAATTAGTGAAGTACGCGCGTCAACCTGTCGCGAGCATGTAACAAGCAGGCCCAGTCGTGTTTATCAATGATTGTAATCAACCAACTAATACTAACTGTCGCATTTGGCTTCAAATATCGAATATTGAACGCGAGCCCATTTATCATTTTCGCATAAATAACATGTGTTCCCGTCTACCGCGGCATCGTTCGATTGTATCATTGATTTATGACTTCATAATGAAAATAGTTTCTCCTCTATCTGGGCCAGCGTATTCGGATTCTACCGAAAGTATCTCCGTTTGGAATAAATTCAGAACCTAGTGTACGGGATTGGAAACAATGGACTAGCGAAATACTTAACTATCGAGTTCGTATAGACCATGAATGTGGAAAATACTCGAATACCCCGAACTGATACTGAAGCGCTACAAATCGTTCACGTGAAATTAATTTGTATCTCTTGTAAAGTAAACCTAACTATTCGAATTTTAGGAAGTGTTTGTTTGTTTTATATCCATTTTATAGAAAGTAGATGTGGCAGATAAGGTTGTCTTAGTTTTTCAATACACGAGTTGTTAATATGTACAAGTTAATATAATATCTGAAAGAGACGTGAAACCAAAAATCCGTCACACTGGCCCCGATACAGTTGCACCTTATCAAGCGTAACAGCAAGATATAATACACTGTTTCAGAATTAATCTTTTAAGATGCGTTCATTGTATAAAAGAGATTAAGGAAGCTAATCGATGATATTTTTTTGTAAACGATTTTTACACTTTGTTAAAACTATTAGTTATCTTAAAAGTTATCTCAAAAAAAAAAACATTATTGTTTTTTTGTAATTATTTTATCATTCAGTAACCTTATACAGATCTTTATTTAAGTAGAAATGGAAATTGTAGGTGGCAAATATGAGGCGTTCCCGACGGACAATGGATACAACAAGTACATGATGTTGAAGATAAAGAACATAACCAAAGAAGACTTTGGCTTATACAAGTGCATAGCCAAGAATTCCCTGGGAGAGACCGACGGGATAATAAAACTGGACGGTAAATAGCCTTCAAATTGTTATTTCCTTTCTTCAGATGTGTTTTCCGAGTCTCCTTTCTAGAGAGTAGTTAGGAGTGTTATCTTTTGGTGTAATGATTCTGCTACTTCTGTAGTAGAAATGTTTTTTTTTACATTTCATAGGCTCACGTTTGACTACAACTCGCCTGATGTTAAACAACGTTGTAATATAAGATCAATACCTCTAACCTTCAGTTGTGTTGCAGTAGGTAATAATCGTAAAGCAAAAAGTAATCGGCTAAGAATAATGTTTAATTGTATATCAATTTAAATAGAGGGACGGCAAGGACGCACTGTTATACAGATGAGGTTCCAAAGACTAGCAAAAAGCGTTTTGCTTCGACTTTCATCGTGCGAACTGCCAAACTGTGGAACTCCTTGCTTGAATCTCTATGCCTCTTAAACTATAAATTAGTCGGTCTTCAAGACGACAGTAAACTAGTTTTTTCTAAGAAACTCTCTGCTCTAACATTATTTCTTCCTCTGAACTGAAGGTGACAGATCATTGTAGATAAGTAGAACATTCTAGCAGAGATCCTGTTTTCAAAGAATTATAAGAGAGGTGTTCAAACACAAAGTAAATAGGCAAGGCAAACTTATTACATCTTATTTGGCTTGAGCTCACCCAATGGAGAGTGTAAACCAGTGCTAAAAAAACTTAGCCTTTCATTGAAATGTCTTATCTATGGCAAATTACTCTTTTCTTGTGCAAATTTATGAGTCTTCTAGTATTACATTAAAGAAACTGAAAAAAATATTCAACGATAAGAAATTTATACACATATATACTCTAAACTAAAAAAGAGTATGTACCTACATAAGATATTGAATCAGGCGTTACCTTGCGGAATCCACTGTAACTGAAACTCTGGAAAAATTTTACATATTTCTCCAGATTTTCAGTTTTTTCAAGAGTTTGTACATTTAACCTAAATTTAAGACACCCACATGTGGTATGGAGCCAAGAACGCTGGCTGCATTACCACGCTGGATTGCTATATACAGGTAAATCCTATGCGCAAGGAACCAGCCAGCGTTCATGTCTCTAGTGATGTCATCTTTTATTTAATTTATTAATTACATTTATGTACATATTGTTCACAGAAATCCCAGCACCCCCGTCGGCTTTTACCACAACACAAAAATCTGTACTGGACAATCAGACCATAAGGAAAAAAGGTAATAATATTATGTATAGATCCGATAAACAATTAAACCAACTATCTAATTACTAGTCCCTTCATTCGATTATTTAATGTCTTGTTTAAATAATTTACTATTTTAACTCCAGATTTATATGATTTCTTTATATTGAAACAAGAACGATTTTATCAGATTTTTGCTTTTATATAATGTTACCTACATTATATAAAAGCAAAAATCTGATAAATCTTAATCATTTTATTGATTCTTGCGGCTCGGCGATGGTGAAAAAGGACATTAATAGACAAACACACTTTATCATAGTTTTACCTACTAGTTCATATTAAATCATTAATCTATAATTTTAGTAACTAAAAAATCAGGGTTTTTATTTCCGTTTGTGTTTCCCGCAGGCCATTCGCAGGTGCAGAGCAGTGACGCAGTGAGCTCCAATTTCCAGGGAGAGGCATATGGGGAGCAGATTAGAGACTTCCAAGGTATTTACTGAAACAACATACCTGTTTTCTGACCAAAACCATGAAGACGACAAAGTTAACGCCTAACTAATTCTTACTAAGAAAAACTAGTAACATTCACATTGTCTTTGAAATGTCGTGTTTGAGAAAAATTAGAGAATTAGATAATATATTTCTTAATTTCTTTAAATTTAGTTTTTTCTTCTTGTCTTGTCAGAATGGCCAACTCTAGTGTAGAGAGTTATCAACAGCCCAAAAAACCTCTTTATAAACCTATTTTTATATATCTTTCAGTGATATTTTCATAGGTTTTTAGCACTATATTATTGCATTGATGTCTATTATTTATTTATTTAATATATATGTCGTAGGATAATTCGATACTTCGGAATCTTCGCGGAAATCCTAGGGGTTTTGCGAAAACGCGGATAATTAGACATAGGCGAAAAATTATCTGTCCTGTTGTAGTGCTAGTGTTGGACTCGAAGTCACTTGTCTGTGACAGAAGGTAGATTAGGTTCGTTAGGTTGCTTTCTACCACGCACATGCGACGACGAGCGAAGCGAGGAGGAGCCAAGTCCTGTTGTAGTGCAAGTGGTGGGGCAAAAATTCTGACTTTGTCCAGTAAGATTTGATAATTTTTCGCCTATGTCTAATTATCCGCGTTTTCGCAAAACCCCTAGGATTTCCGCGAAGATTCGAAGTATCGAATTATCCTACGACATATATATAGGCGAGCAGTACTTTGTAGATATGCCTGTATCACACTGTTTTTTTACAGATTTCGAAGAAGTCAGCGACGCAGCATATCGGGCAGAGTTAAGCATCACATTGTTTATTTCAGTGATATTACTATATAGGCACATTTTGTTTTCCTGATAAACATTAAGGGTTATTATATTAACTAGAAACGAAATAAACTAGTCTCTCTTTAGGCGATGTTAATTTCATAGACTGCTGTTACTATTTTAATGTGTATTTTGTATATTTTTGAGATATAATTTTGGCAGCTGACCAGACAATAAATTTATAATCTACAGCTTGATTAGGCAACGAAATGTTGTACTCTAAAAGCGTTTTACACTGAAGGAAGTATTTCATAATATTTTCAAGTAATAAAAGGTATCTACGTAGTGATTGATGAATTAACAATATTTTATTTTAATTTCTGGTAAATCTGGTATAAACGTATGTATATTTATTCAAGGAAAAATAGCACATGCTAATTATGTACCAAAGTAAAAATTGAATTATGAAAAATTGTGTAAGTGCTTCAAAAATTAGTCAATTATAGTTTGAATATTTTTACAGTGCAATCGATTAAGTTAGTTTTATTTAACGATGATAACATTAATGTTATATTAACAATCGCAAATCTTAACACCAATTTTAAATCTTTATATTCTCGTATGCATAGATGCCTAGAATCTCTTGTAGATTGATAATTTTATGTGCATAAGTTAGAATATAGTATCTTTCCACTGCGTCGATTTTGTAAAAAAAAACCTGTCACTACTTTACTTTAGACATGTAAATGTCCAAATGGTAGATTGTATAAACTTGATATGTGAAAATATGTAAAAACCGTGGCATCTGTTAAATATTATTTAAAAATTTGTTAAATATAGGCAATGTTCATTTACATGCTAATAAGTTCTGAATACAGCACCTACTTCATTGTTGTCAATTTCTCTGTTACTGACACACACCTAATTTGTTATTATAATTTTAGATTTTACATACTCGTTTACGTATGCTCTTAGGTATAATTTACGTAACCAAACGATTTTTCAGTTATTTTCAATAACAACATTGTTACTTTAACTAAAAAGGGAAGGCCTTGTTAAACTTAACAAATACCTTTTTCTGTTCATGTGGCTAATCTCCAGCATGGTCCAAGAACACCGTACAATAATGGCAACTATTGAAAACAGAAGAGGGAAGATGGTTGGCCACCTTATACGACATGACAAATTTATGAAAAACATCATGGAAGGAAAATTGGAAGCCCGAAGAGGAAGAGAAGGCCGAGAAGGTCATACATGGACCAAATAAAAGAAAAGGCGGGTGTCATGTCGTATAAGGAGGTCAAGGAATTGGCAGAAGATCGGGAAGGATGGCGCATGCTCCACAGACAAGGGCCCTGCCCTTAAATTATGATGATGACTAACCTCACAAACTAAAGTTTAGATTAAATAGTTTTTGCTTACCTGAATTTTGTATAAATAGAACAGTAATGTTTATACCTAATTGCTACTAAGATAAAACTGCCAAATGAATGTTTATAGTACGAATTAAACGAAGCTTGAAATAGAACAAATTGTGGTTTTAATCTTGATATAGACCATTATCCACACTAATATTATATAGCTAAAGAGTTTGTTTGTTTGTTTGAACGCGCTAATCTCAGGAACTAGATTTGAATATTATTTTTGTGTTGAGTAGACCATTTATCGAGGAAGGCTTTAAGCTATATAACATCACGCTGCAACTAAAAGGAACAAAGAAACCATGGAAAATGTGTAAAAAATGGGGAAAATTATTCATATTTGAGGGCTTCCGTTAGTAACTATTCCACGCGGACGAAGTCGCTGGCACAGCTAGTTCTATATAAAGGACTAGCTGGTTCCCGCGATTTCGTCCGCGTGGAATAGTTATTACCATACGTTTTTTCCACATTTTCCATCATTTCTTCGCTCCTATTAGTTGTAGCATGATGTTATATAGCCTAAAGCCTTCCTCGATGAATGGTCTATCACACACAAAAAGAATTTTTCAAATCGGACCTGTACCTGAGATTATTCCATTTCTATGTAGATTTTCAAACAAAATATTCTTCGTTACATGATAGGTAATTTCTTTTTAGTTCTAGTTTTAAGCTATTATCACTAATGCCGGTGTATTAAAGTGAATATAGAGACGTTACCACACTGCATTCTCGTCGAATGTGCACTATTACCCAGCACATGCTACTGCCTTGTAGATACAGCTTTATATAAAAAAAAAACTTATCATTATAAGTTAGAAATGGAACGAGAAGACCGCATTTATTTTTCTAATAAAGCAATAATATGAAGTACGTATAGGTAAGATGATTCATTTAAAAGGTTACTAATGGCAAAATCAATTAATTAATGTACAATATTTGGAAAAGGTAGTATGCTCCTGATATGGACGACTACGCAACGCTGTGGTTGGATGATCTAATATAAAATAATAAATTCTGAAAACAGATGCAAATTATCTTGGTATTAAGCCTTAAAACCAAACAAGTAATAGGTAATCATACTTCCGCTAGCGTAGACAAAAGTTAAAGTTTTGTTTGTATAGAAAAATGTATCTATCAGAACCGTAGCCAGCTTTGTCTGTTAATAAATAATGCGGTACAATCTCGGTGCACCGACGCCCTTTGCCGTCAGGAAAATCGATACCTTGCTTAGTAATTTAATAAGTATTATCTACAGTCTCCATCGTAATAAGTAAGTTTTTGCAACAACTTTAAAAAAATTGAGACAGACAAAAGCAATAGCAGCATTCATATTCTGATTGTGACATATTCTAAGACTAAACGACCATAAAATATATAAACCATTTCATTCAATAAATTATGGTCAATTGCAAACCCATTCCTTGTAAAAAAGGGCCTAGCCATTGTCTGGTGACTCAGAAATGCGTTTGCAGGCACCAATCTTTAAAATAAAAAATATAAAAAACGAACCCTAACAAAGACAAACAGTGAAATAATGTACATGTAAAACTAGGCTAGCCACACTCTATGTAAACCTGTCCTCGTACATCTTACAGTGTGTTCTAGCTCTGTCGTTTAGAGCTCCTTCCATCTATCTTCTATACATATAATAAATCTGAAGAGGGTCGAAAATCTGTACATAGAAGGTAACGGAAAAAAATGTTTAGGTATACTCAAAATCTATACTAATATTATAAAGCTGAAGAGTTTGTTTGTTTGAACGCGCTAATCTTAGTAACTACTGGTGGGAATTGAAAAATTCTTTTTGTGTTGGATAGACCATTTATCTAGTCGATAATAAAACTCGTTACAGCAGTTTTTATACATTTGTCTGGTTATGTTATGTCACCGTTAAGCGAGTGTGGCTCAGCGGTTCCAGTGTCTGCTTTTCATCCAGACGCACCCTGGTTCGAATCCGCCCTACACCAATGACTTGTATTTTCAAGTTATGTGTGGATTTGCACTCGCTTAACGGTGAAGGAAAACATCGTGAGGAAACCGACATGTTTGAGGACCACAAAACCCGAGGACATGTGTCTTCCGTGGAAGGACCTGGGCGCCCACCACGATGTATCTGCCCAAGAAAACTCCCCTAACGAATTAATTCTGCGGGGGAGTCACGACCCTCAGTCATGAAGAAATACGAGTCAAAGAGAGTCTGGTTATATGTTTGTCTGATTATTTATCTCGCAAAAACGGCTGAACGGATCTTCATGATTTATGGTATGTTAGTATTGTGAGGGCTTAGGAGTGTCACCTTTTATCCTGAAACAAAGTAAGTAAATATATGTTCGCACCTATGTCTCAAATTTCAACAATGAAGAATTCTGAATCTGAAACTTCAACCGCAGTGCCGCTAGTGCATTGCAGACGAGCGGGGTGGCCAAATGCAGCACTGTCAAGATAACAAAATTTTGAGAAAAAAGATTTAAGGTATAGGTAGTCATGGTAAGTTAAATTGCTATCCGCGAATCATAGCTAATTAGTAAGACACATACTATACTTATACTGGTAATAAAACAACACATTAATATTTGCCTACGCTTTGGTACTCTCAAATCCTTCGTCTCGAAGCGAATTAGAACGAAGTTGGCAGTATTTACTGGCCGCGCAGTTTTCATTCTTCAGACTACAACACAGGTCAATTTTCTACACTAAAAGTAGGTATTGGAAAAATGTTTCTACGGCGCCGGTCTTCGGTGCAATCGATAGCTTACTTAGTAATTTACTGCGCTAGTTTTACACCCTCGAGCTTCCTTTCAAAGATGGACCACGCGCAGGTATGTTCAACTTTACATTTGCAATCTACAATTTATTTCCTCCGACGAATGATAGATCTCGCGGAATTGTTTTTGTTGTTTGAAATGCGAATACATGATTGATTTTTAAATGTTTTTGCTTTGAAAGGAATTTGAAAAAACAGATACTATAGTAGATACGAATACCTATTAACACTGTTTTAGGTAAGTATATAGAACAGCGTCAATAAGCAATCAATTACTTGATATGAGATTACTTCTTTCAAACCGATGACCAATACAACACAATCCTACTCGAAATATTGGGTACAAAATTTAAAAAATTGTTTTAAATACAAAGAGGCCTACAACCTTCTGTACAATGACTTCAAACTAAAGGTAAGTAGAGTTATTTTGTACTATATGTGGAATCATTGTGAAAATAAAGATAAAGAGATACAGATAACTTTATTTAGCAAAACCTTAGGGTCTAATTCAATTTTGTTCAGTACACTCCACACTAGGATATATTTTAGAGATCGCTTTCAGTGATAAGGCCGCCGCTTGTGGCACTAGTTTTAGTGTTTGGTGTGGGTGAATGAAATAAGTAACACCAAATAACTATTTAACAGTCTATTCAATATCCACAATTAATAAATAAACACAAATACAAAATGGCAAGAGAGAACGATACGGAATGCTAAATGTGAAGGCAGCGCGAGTGTGCGTCGGAACGATCTGTGAGGCACTGGTGGCCGGGCGGCGGGCGCGGCGGCCGCTGGCCGGCGCCCGCGTCGAAACCGGTTCCGCGCTCGGTATCACGGCGGCACAGCCGCGAGAACAATAGCTATGGTTATACCAGTGTTTTCTCGCGGCTATGCTTGTGTAACTAATATTTATTAAGTTTAGTGTGATGTATGAATGTTTGTGGAATGTAAGTGAGTAATGAATGTGGAGTGTCAATATACTATGTAAATAAATATAGAAATAAATATTTTATATTGAAAATGTTTAGAATAAAATATATAATAGGAAAATATATTACATAGTGATAAATAAATGTGGAGTTACCTACACTAGTTAAGGTGCAATTTGTTCTATGTACTGTTTTTTAATATGTGTCAACAATAAAGAGTTAATCTATCTATCTATCTATCTATTTTACGTGTATTGTGGAGTGTAAGGCTCTTTCTAAGGTTTAGACATAATTTTAATAGGCTGGTAGGTAAATAATTGCCAAGAAGCAAATCGAACATTAATTATGCAAAAAATATATTAAAAAGCTGATGCAATGTAGTTTGCATCGGTCATTGTCCTCATTGACTGCAATTCTTTAGTATAATAATGGACGTCACTGATAATGTGTGTGGTCTTCCATATTCATTAACCGTTTATTTTATCTCTTACTTACCGGTAATTGAAAAATAAATGACACTGTTGTTGCATGAAATACTATGTAAGGTAAGTAATTGTAATTGATGTGTTTGTTTACCTACATTACTGTAATTAACGATACAGTATATTATTATTGATTATAATTATTATAAATTGCTTTAAGTTATGTTATCTTACGGACTCTCTCGTTTCGTTGCATTAGAATCCAAAATAAAAAGTTACATTTTCTTCGGTGGTCTAATTTTGCATAAGCAAATGAGAATATATTTATGTTCATCCGAAGATCTTGTACATATATCTTTGTATGTATACATTTGCTTCAGATATGAACAACCAAGACTCGAAAAAATAGTTGAATAATAAAGTGAAGTTCTTTATGTTCCCACTAATAAGAGTAGAATTACGCACGTTCCAATATTTGTAAATTTCGGTACCTTTTGTAACTTTATAAATTACTTTTGTTATATACAACTATATCCATGCTATATCTATAGCCTTGTTTGTGTGTTAACTCAATAGGCTCGCAAAATTTATTTAAAGTAAAAATTTGGCTTTCAAATTCTATATTGTTGTGATGCCTTATACTAAGACTTTAAATAAGATATTTAAATTTCAGTTCAGTTACGCTTCGGTGGATAGTCAATGTTATCAGTTAGTTATGTTGTGGTTAGTTACTCCCTTTGATTATGTACTCGTCTAGATATATAGTAACGCACCGAAACCGCCAATTAAAATAGCATGTACCTAACTGTTACACGCTAACTCCACTATAAATCTTTTTATAACCAATTATAGCGCGGATAAAGCGGTTTGATGGTACCAAACTCTTCATGTGCTCCCACATGGCTCTCTATCTCGAACTTGGCCGTTTATTTAAATTATTTCACCACAAACTTTGTCAACTTTCTGGATATTCTAAGCTGGCAGAGACATTGACATTGGGCATGGGTCTCTACGGGCAAGTAATTACAGTGTAAGGCAATTCATTTGTGTGCGAACACTCCTACATGCTTGCCCGGTCTGACCATCTACTTACCTACATATTTTTATTACCGTTGCAGCGCCAAGCTCTAGACTAGTACATAATCAAAGATGACTAAGACAATGATGAAAATGTTAAATAGGTTCTCTTGAATGAAACCGGTATGGCGATTTGGTAAGTTAAAACTATTTTAATGTTCACATAGGTATTACATTATTCATGGCTTGTTCGAAAATTCGAGAAAATCACGTTCAAATCATCGAGTTTTTTATATTTGCTTCAAATATTATCATGGTAATCCTGTGCCCATGAGACAGATAAGTCTTTTGCAAATATCATAATTAATTCCAGAATAATGTTTTTTTTTTATTTGATGTATTGAAATATTGTTTTTCTTTGAGTAACGAGTAAAACTGTATGTATACCTACTATTTATTCTACAAATGATGTGTTAAATGAAATGAAACATCAAGATAGCTTAATATAAAAAAATAGCAATTATGAATGTACCTACACCAATCGTAATATTCATTAAGATAATTAATATTCACGTTATCTTACACTCACGATGTCTATATAAATCCATTTGCGGGAAAATTAAGAACACAGAAATTATCATATTTCTTAGCAAAGGTACATGCATCTTTTAAAATGTTTCGAAATAAAAATTACGTTCTTGGTGACCAAGAAGTTAAAGTACCGGTGCATTTGAACTTTGGTAAATACATACTAGATCAGTTACGTAAAAAACACCATGAAATTGCTATTGTGAGTATTCATCAATACATATTTCCTACTACTAATTACATATATATTAATTTTATATATTAATATTACAACTATGAGATGATAACCTACTGATATATAAACATAATCATGCAAACATAAACGGCTATTATTTAAATTAATTTTATAAAAACTTGAGTGGTTACTATGTACTTCCATTGCAAGGTACGATGTATAGTTCTGGATTTTATGTAATTTTTTACCTAAATTTTCAGCAAAACATAGATACAAAAGAAAAGTTTACATACAAGGAGCTGACGCAATATGCAGGGAACCTCGCCATGTCACTGGTAAAGTTGGGCGTCCAGAAAGGCGATGTGATTGCAGTAGGCACGGAGAAACGCAAGGAATTCATCCCCATAGTTCTTGCCATCGTATTCACAGGAGCCACCTACACGCCCCATGATTTAAACAGCGGTAGAGGTGAGACAAAATGCCTCATATTTCTTCACCGGCATTCCATTACTACTTCGCGTTTATCGAACATCGTATTTCATTCCAATCCCGTTTTTGTTACAGCTGCATTCAAGCACAAGAACAACATAACGCGGCCGAAATACTTTATTTGTTCGAATAAATTCTTGGATCAGTACCATGAGATGATCGATGGTTTTGACTGTGTGAAAATGATTCTAACTATTGACGACGCGAGAGCTAATGACGTGAAATCTGTAAAGGATTTAATTGTAGAAGATGTTGATACGGATTTATTCGAACCGGCTTTGGTTTCTGGGCAGACGGATCTGGCGTTCATTTTGTATTCATCGGGCACTACTGGTTTGTCAAAAGGAGTGCAGCTGACACATCTAAATTGTATCCTCAACAGTTTACCCGATGAGTAAGTACTAAACTGTATAGGTATGTATGTGAAGTTATGTATAGTTTACTCCAAGTTTACTTAGATATCTTGGTCATAATTAGATTGAAATTAGAATGTTTTTTTTTTCATTTTCGATTTTATTTTTTCTTTACTAACTAGAGTTTATTAGTTTCAGTGACGATTCCATCCAAGTGGCCTTTATGTCCGGTGATTGGTTTCACAACTACGATACGTTTATGACGTACAAGTTCTTGGCTTCGGGCAAGAAAGTGTTGTTTGCACAGGAATTAAATACGGATTCAATTCTACGCAGTTTAGATCAGTACAAGGTATGATATTTAAGATATATTGTATGTTTTCAAATTAAGGTTTTTACGTACTAAAAGCTTTAGTAGTGCACAAGTGTAAAAACTACAGTTGAAAGACATGTTTGATAAAAGTATACAAAGCACTGTATACAGAAGTACTACCTATAGGTACCATCTAAGGTAAACCAGGTTTTAATAAATAATTATGTATTTATTGCAGGCAAACATTTTATTCCTGATGCCTTCCCTGGTGGGTTTCCTCACAAAAGAAGGAGACTTGACTAACTTGGATCTCGCGTCTCTCAAGATTATTTACTCGAGATCATCTCCACTCCATAAAAAGACTATAGACAAAGTGAAACAAAGGTAAGTGGCCGTAATACTGCGTAAGTAGTAAAATGTATATGATGTTGTTCAGGTTTTATTTTCTCTGCCTTGCTAGTTAAGGATTCATTGTTATAGTAGACGTTAAAGGTACATAGAGAATACCAAAAGGGTAATAAATATGTACATATCTGTATAATGCACTGTATATATTAACGTTGTTCCTCTTAGCAATGTTTTTAATATACTATTTTAGGACTGGCATGGGACTGGCTCGCGACCGGTTTTATAAAGACCTCAAGCTCTAAATCCGAAATATGTAGCTCATATTCCGGAGTGTCTTTAATTGTATTTTTAATGTTATTATGCGGTAAAGTTTGGAAGTAACTGTTAAATACGTGTTTATGTATTTTTTTTATACCACTGTCATAAAAAACGAATTTCAATCGTGAATTGATAAATTCATGTTTTTCTATTACTGAATGAATAATAAGCATACACAACATTCTCACTCTAATTTCATCATTATCATCCCACTGCTGGGTATAGGCCATGTATATGTGCCATTTGCGTCGACCCTGTGCAGACCTCGCACAATTCAACTCACATCAATTTCGTGTCTTTTTATTCCAATATTCTTTCCCTATACTTCTAGATTCCCGACGCTTAAGATGGTACTACAAGGCTACGGTATGACGGAGGCGGGCGAGCTAACTTCCGAAAGTTGGGGCCATAAAGGTCCGAAACCGGGGAGCGTCGGCCGCGCGTCCCCTGGTATCACTTTAAAGGTAAAACACGGATTTAAACGCGCTGAATCAGTGGTTTTACATACAAAAGTGCCTAATAAAAAGTTACACCTACGTGACTTGAAATGGCTTAGTTGGGGAGAATAGAGGTTAGTTTGAAATCTTACATGATCGAGATGTCTAAGGAACGTCATGTGTATTAATAATGTTGGTTTACTGTTTTAACATTTAAAGATTACATTTTAATTTATTTAGGTAATTTATTTAACTGAGACTAAATTGCAAGTGGGTTTAATGAATGTCTAAATTTAGTCAAATAAAAATAAATTATATTTTGTTACTTGTTAAAAGAATAGAGAAGGAAAATACTATTAAGTATACTTGCCTTATTTAATATCTCAAAATTACTTTAGTTTGAGCACAAATAACATACTGTTTTTCTTAGGTTTCAGACCTAGAAACCCGTAAAGCTCTGGGTCCGAACGAGCGCGGCGAAATTTGCCTGAAAGGGCCCGTACTCATGAAGGGATATGTTGGAATGGACCTCTCAAATTACGTGGATGAGGAAGGCTTCTTCAAGACCGGCGACCTCGGGTATTACGATCAAGATGGCTACTTCTATATCGTTGGGAGACTCAAAGAAATTATTAACTACAATGGTTACAATGTAAGATTTATTTTTAAATGTTTACCATCTTACGTTACAAATATTTTTAGAGAAAATAAACACTAATGATATATGGATACGAATGAAAAATACGCTAAACAGTGTGTAGTGTTGAATAGAAAATAACTAAATAAGTAACACCGTAAACCGTAATGCATTCACATAACTCAGACTTGGTAATCATAAGCATATCGATATCTCTCTGTTACCTAAATTATATTAGTCTCACTTTTCTCATTTTGTCGAGAAAATGTATCATACGTATTTTCATATCCTTTTTGAGAATCAGGCCTCTCTGACTACATTAATACGTAAAAAGGGACATAACAAACCAAAAAACTCACACTCATTTGTTGTCTCCTCGTATGTGTCTCCAATACCCAAAAGAACTCCCCTAAATAACCATCGAATAAATCTAAGAAAACGTCACGATACTGTTGATTAAGTCATGGCGATGCAACGGGAAATACAGATAGTAAAGTTTTATTCTAGGTGCCGCCACTAGAATTGGAAACCTTTCTCCAACTGCACCCAGCAGTCCGCGAGGCGGCAGTGGTCGGAAAGCCACACCCTGACTTTGGAGAGGAACCGACTGCCTTCGTGGTGAAGCAACCTGGAGCGGACGTCACTGAGCAGGAACTTATAGACTATATTGCAGCAGAGGTAAAATTGTGTATTTTATATATCTTAATAATATACGGTGATTTCGTTTAAAATAAAGTAGTGGGTGCTCCTGGCTTCGTCCGCATTAAGAAGTAAAACCTACAACCCTTAATAAAAAGTGGCATTTCTAAAAAGTCCTTTCTTAGCGGATGCTTACGTAATAACATCTACATACCAAATTTCAGCGCTATCAGTACAGTGGTTTGGGCTGTACGTTGATCACTATATCAGTCAGCCACCTTTGAGTTTTATATATTTAGATTTAGTTAAAATCGTATTCGGGACAAAACCAAAGTCTTTTGTAAAGTACCTGTGGTGAACTGGTATACTGGTGGTGGAAGCAACACCTCGGGTGCCTTATAACATCACCATGGCATTCCTGGTAACCTACATATGACTGAATTAAAAAAAATAGTTAAACAAGAAACATAAAGTGGTGAAATTAAATGACTTTTTACTTTTTTTTAGGTGATCCACTACATGCAGATAAGAGGAGGGGTGCGGTTTATTGAAGAGATACCAAGAAATACGAGAAGGAAGATTTTAAGACAACAGCTAAAAGACATGTTAAACGCAACCAGTTAATTTATTCTGTCTCCATTACGCAGTTTTGCTATTTTCTTTTTCATGTTGTACTTATATGAATATTAAAAAAAAAATTACGCTCCAGATTTTCTTTCTCAATTAACGATAGGGGACTATTCAATTTTGTAACCATTACCTGACTAGTAGTACCTAACATAGAGATCGTTAAAACCTATGGTGTATTACTATGCTTCATGTATAATACTAAAAACCAGTAACAACCGCTATTCAATAGATGAATTAGTTACGTTACGTCCGAACTATTCCTACTTCAAATGCGTAATACCAGTTCTTATTCATTTACATATTAATCTCTAAAAAGAATAAATTATGTCCTCAACACGTATATAAGCATGTTGAGTTAACAAAACTACTGTTGTCATTTGCAAGAAGCCTAAAGAAGCCTTTAATATTAACGTTAATATTACGTCAAAGATGTTACGAAATAATAACTACGTGTTAGGGAAACAAGATATTCTTGTACCAGCTCATTTGAATTTCGGGAAATATATGCTGGATCGGTTGACAGATAGTGATGAGATTGCGATTGTAAATATTGAGATATAATAACATTAACGTCAAACAACATAGTGCAATTATATTTTGTTCTTAGACTTATATGTAAAATTAAACTTAACAACATTGATTTCAGGGAAATATCGTCACCAAAGATACATTAACTTATAGAGAGCTCAAAGTAAATGCAATGAATTATGCCGTATCATTGTTTAAACTGGGTATTAAAAAAGGAGATGTTATAGCAGTCGGGACAGAAACCCGTAAGGAGTGCATGCCTTTAACTTTAGGTGTTATTTGTGCAGGAGCAATATTAACTACTTATGACATGAAAAGTGGTAGAGGTAAGTGAATATTATTTTTAAAATAAAATTTTGTTGAAATGTATAGTGATCAGCTTATTGACCATGTTGTTGCTTTGCGTTTTTTAGTTTAGCGTATAAAGAGTATCATAGTTCCAGCAGTGTTAGTGACACATAATATCATGTTTTGATCTAATAAAATGACAAACCTTATGTACGAGTAGCTTTGTCTCACAGATCCATCTTCTTTTTTAAATATACAGATGAATACAAATACTTAAATTGTTTCATCATCATCATCATCATCAGCCTAATGGGACTTACTGCAGGGCATAGGCCTCCGCCCTCTTATCCCAATACTCCCAGTCTTGCGCTGTTCTTGCCCAGATGTTTCCTTCTAACTTTCTAATATCATCCAGCCGCCGTTGCACAGGTCTTCCTACACTTCGCTTACCTAGCCGTGGGTACCATTCAGTTATTGCTTTGCTCCATCTGCCGTCAGTACGCCTCGCCAAGTGTCCAGCCCATCGCCACTTGAGTTTCGTAATACGAGACCCGACGTCATAAATTGTTTATTATGCCAATAATATCAAATTGATCTTATTTTACTAGAGTCTATAATTTCCACACGTGTATAAAACCTTATTATTAGGTTTGTTGTTGTTTACAGTATCATTCAAGCACACAATCGAGATAACAAAACCAAAATGTTTCATTTGTTCTAAAATGTTTTTGGAACGTTATCACAATACGATCAAAGAGTTTGATTGCGTAAAAATAATAATGACCATTGATGAGTCATTTGATGACATCAAGTCATTAAAAGATGTGACAATAGATGAGTTTGATATGGAACTGTTTGAGCCGGTTTTAATTCGTGGAAATGATGTTGCAATGATATTGTTTTCTTCGGGAACTACTGGTTTGTCTAAAGGACTAGAAATAACTCATCTTAGTTCTATCCTCGATAGTTTAGCAGACGAGTAAGTATATCGAATACCTTAATATTTAAAAAAATAGATTCATATGCTCAAACCCAGCAAATGCAACATATATAGAATTTTAAAAAGATTTTTGAGATTTTTCCTTTCTATGAAGCGAATCACCTTTTTATGTATTTTATAACGCAGTCAGTCTAAGGATAGGTGACCAAAAAGGTGCATTGCATTTTGGGCGTTTCTGTGGGTCGGACGACACGTTAAATTTTAGGTCTGGGCAGTTTGTCATAGTACAGCAGTCATTAAGCCATGTCAGTGGCCCTTACGGCGGCTTGATAAACTCTCAACACCAGAGTTGGAGAAAGATAGTAAGGAAATTAAAAACAGCTACAGGATTGACTATCAGTCAACTAGTACGTTACATTTTTTTTTTAAAACAAAGTAAAGATTGTTAGCTGACAAAATTACCAAGCTTTTTTTTAAATAAATAGCGATCTTTACTAAGGTTGCCTGGAAGAGATCGCTCTACGCGATAAGGCCGCCCAAAGTACCTAGGTTAAGTAATTTTACTGTAAATTGTTTTTGTATTGTGTGTTCTGGTGTACAATAAAGCTATATTGATTGATTGATTGATTGAAATATTGATAAACAATATAATATATGTTCTTAGTTTCAGCTATAATAAAAGTGTGCAGGTAGCTTGCATAGTCGGCTCGTGGCATGGCCACTACGCAACGTTGATGGCATTCCGATTACTACTCGCAACGAAACAAATATGGCTTTCGGATCGATGGGTGACTGACAATGTGTTACGTGGCATACAGGAATATAAAGTAAATATTTTACTAACTACTGCATTATTACTATATCAGAAAACTTTTAAGTTTTTGAGTTCCTTCAGTTTGCTAAATTCTTTTGATTTTAGTTATTAAGAAAAGAAGTAAAAAAACTACGTAGTTACGTAGTTATTTTTACTTATTGTACCTATATAAGTAGTAATATAAGTTTCACCTTAAAGTTTACTTGGATTTTTTTTGCAAGATATGGTAACATCTCTTTAATTTAACCTGCTTAAATTCTTTTATCTACACTAATGTTGTAACATTATACTTATGTTTCCAATACTTGACTTATAATAATTACTACTGTTATAGCGCAGACAACAAAACACTCAATTTAAGCAATTTCACATGATGGTATAATATCCACATCGATATCGTAATATCTCATTATAACATCAATAAAACGCGACCAACCTTATTGCAGGGCCAATCAGGTTGGTCGCGTTTTATTGATGCGCGCAGCTGCGCTCTCATTGGTTAGATTTTAATGGCGGCAAAATCACTGTGACAATACACGTACGCGTGAATTTAATTATAAATAAACTATTGTCAGATTTTACTCTTGTTGTTTGATTAATTCATTAGTGAAGATAAAGTAGTGTATGCAACTGCATATAACACGGGTATTAAAACACTAGTTACTATTATGAAACTCGCTGCGCTCGTTTCATAAACTCACACTCGTGTTTTAATACCCTTCATTATATGACAGTTGCATAAACTATCTACTATTATAGTGTTTATGTATGTTTTAGGTAAACATTATATTCATATTACCCTCTTTCGTTAGTTACTTATTAAAAGAAGGAGATATGACCCAATACAATCTTGAATCTCTAAAAATTATGTACTCGACGGCATCTTCACTGCATAAGGAAACTATACAGACACTGAAGCAAAGGTATGTTGTACATTTATAATATATATTCAATAATAAACAAATAAACAATATAATACACTAATCTAACCAAGAGTACGAGTATGTACATTTAACCTGAATTTAAAACATCCCCATAATGTATGGAGCCAAGAATTTTGAAATTCTTTGCGAAATAAACCAGCTGGATAATAATCTAATATTCATCAATATTATCACATAACACTTCAATCTCTTATTCAAGAGAGAGATAGTTGTTTCGTAGTTTATATTAAAAAATGTATATAGTATATAAATGTTTATTAAACAGATTTCCGAAGGTGGAATTAATACATCAAGGCTACGGAATGACAGAAGTTGGTTTCATTACTTCTGCATATTGCGATCAGAAAGGTTTGAAAGAAGAAAGTGTTGGAAAGGCAGTTCCAAGCATAACATTAAAGGTAATTTCTCCTTATCTGTCCCTAAGGAAAATAAAAGTATATAATATTATATTTATTGTGTCCTATAATCAATTTATCGAAACTTATAAATCTCATCTCATCCATAAAGCTATTGCTTTCCATCTTAGCTTACACAATGAAAATCTGACTGACTTCTTCTGTAACAATGCCATGATATTTAAATATATAAAACTCAAAGGTGACTGACTGACTGACTGATATAGTGATCTATCAACGCACAGCCCAAACCACGGGACGGATTGGGCTGAAATTTGGAATGAAGGTAGATGTTATGACGTAGGCATCCGCTAAGAAAGGATTTTTAGAAATGCCACTTTTAAAGGGATGAAATAGGGGATGCAAGTTTCACTTCTTAATGCGACCGAAGCCGCAAGCACCCACTACCACAGAAACTACCTATATAATTATAACTAATTCTTTCATTCTAGGTTGTAGATGTAAACACTCGACAAGCACTGGGGCCAAATCAACGAGGAGAGATCTGTGTGAGAGGACCTAAAATCATGTCAGGATATATAGGAATGGACTCATCAAATTACTTCGATGAGGAAGGTTTCCTGAAGTCAGGCGACCTGGGCTATTATGATGAAGAGTGCTACTTTTATATCGTTGGGAGGATTAAGGATAATATTGATCATGATGGTTACAGCGTAAGTCAATTTACATTATTAAGAAGTGTGTAGCTCAGATAGCGGAGGCAATCACATGCGATTACCAATGTTAAGCAAAGGTCGCCGCGGTCAGTCCTTGGATGGGTGACCAAAAAGTGGCATTCCATTTTGGGCGCTTCCGTGAGTCGGATGACACGTTAAATTGTAGGTCCCGGCTGTTTGTCTAGTACGGCATTCGTTAAGCCATGTCAGACGCCCTCCGGGCGGCTTGATAAACTCTCGACACCAGTGTAACAAAAACGTATAAAATTATGTATTATGTATTTCATATGTTTATTTTTCGCTTCTTACATCAAACAACCATGAAATCGATTAAAAATTCTCAGCCCATTGTAACAATATTGCATGATATTTGTTTTAAAATCCGTCATACTCTCACGGTTATATTTAGTTTGAAGGGCAAATTGTCTACACAAATAAAACATACGTACATACTTCAATAAAACATTTTTCATGTATACAATTTAATTCTTTAATAAGAATGAGGCCTGGGTAACGCTGTAAGCTATTCGAGAAAAAAATATTTATTTCTTATTGCATATTCGAGAGAGATGATTCATCCATATCTACCATTTTTGCTGCTGCACTCTTGGCTAAATAATACGGAAGCCTCAGATAGTCACAATATCCATGTAAAAATATGTTTTTTTTACTACTGCTGTACCTAACAAAGGGAATCCTAAAGCAGTAGACAGGACCAGAAAAATAAAAAAATATGAAACGTTCTTGAATTAATTGTTCTTTTTTGTTAGTTAATCATAATATATTAATCTAGATACTATAATATTGTGAAAATTACATCACGTTTCGAGCAAAAAATATCATTTTTATCTGTATCTTTTTAATATAGGTATTTCCCGCGGAGATAGAAACAATCCTACAGCTACACCCGGGGGTGCGGGATGTAGGGGTGGTGGGGAAACCAGACCCTCAGTACGCGGAGGTACCTGTGGCCTTCGTGGTGAAGGAGCCAGGAGTTGCAGTCACTGGACAGGAGCTGGTGGATTATATGGCTCAAGAGGTAGGAGATAAAACAATAAAAAAACGTTTTATCTAGTTCAGTTCTAAAAACAAACTAGGATTATAATTATATATATATATGTTTGAACTTAGTGACTAAAGCAAACCACAAAGAATTTGCCAACATAACTCTTGTTTGTTTCTGTTGTTCTAGTATTAATGTACATTTGTATATACGTATAATACCTATGTATATGCGATACGTTTGCAGTTCTTTCTGTTCTGCGTCTATTCTCGTTAATAATGTAATGCTAATAATTGTTTTTAATATCCAAATAACTGTTCATAAAATGCATCATTTTTTAAAACTTTTGTATCAAATATGAATACTCAAGTGGTGATTAATTATATTTTATTTCAGCCTATCTGGTTGCACATCAGAGGTGGAGTACGATTTATTGAAGAAATACCTAGAAACAACAGGGGAAAAATACTGAGGCAAGCGCTGAAGAAAATGTTGAATAATGAATAACCATTAACATTTTTTATAATAATACTAATATAAAATAAAACCATTGCATAATATCTGATTCACAATATAAATTCTCTACCTGACTTTGTTCATTTTATTCAGTGAAAATCAATTACACTAAATTCATTCATTCAATTCAGAAAACTTGTTGTTTTTTTATAGATTAGGCCTGTTAAATTATGCTCTTCACAAACCATTTTTCTTGCATAAAAATCAAGTTATAGGAGATATCAGACTAATTACACTTCTATATATGGTTCTGATTCTTGTAACTCAAATATAGGAGACGTTGTAAACCGTTATTCCATATCACGGTGGTAGGCTATTTCAGTATAACCAAATTAAAGATTAGTCACTAAGCAGTTAGCACATGACGATGAGTTTCGATTGTCTTTTTTGTTAAGAATCAGTTCATTCAAACTCAAGCTACACCTTCGAATACAGTATTGCTTGTGAGGTATTGCTTTCGGCAACCTTATCTACTACCAAAATGAAAATTAATTCCTAATGCGGCCAGCATGCTGGGCACGCTGCCCTCTGGTAGTAATAAGATAAGATAAAAGATAAGATAAAAATTATTTATTTCCACTAAAACATGTTATCATTTTTACATTATATAAAAGTATCTAAATTATTCAAGTTCAAATTCAAAGTGGGCTGAAGCACTTAGATTATCTTTAGGCTTTTCTAAAGATTTTCTAAGTGCCCCCTTTTTTGTAGTAGTAAGAATTATGGTGAATAGACCATTTATAGTGGAAGGGTTTAGGCTATCTTACATCGCACTGCAAGTAATAGGAGCGAAGAAACAATAGAAAATGTGGAAAAAACGGGGAAAATTATTCATCTTTGAGGGCTTCCGTTGCGTGAGCTGCGAAAACGGTTAAAGTTGTGGGTACCTAACAGCTATAATTTATAAAGCTGAAGAGGTAGTTTGCAAAAATAAATACGATGCCCAAAATAACTATCGCGCGCACAGCTACTTGTAAATAATGTTCATATTATATATATTCATAAGGCCGTGGTTTAAATTAGGTATATGCGATAACAAAAATTAAAAGGTGGCTGGAATTAAGATGAAACTGTGAAATTGTGAATGCATGTATGAAAGCCCATAGACATACGTAATGGTTTGGTTTATCCTCTTTCTTTTAACTTCTTTCCAAAAACCAGCGTCACCTTGACAAAATAACTGATGGTTTGTCAAAAAAATATTCAAAGATTGCTGTATGATTTGATATTTTATTTAATACCAGTAATTTGAATTAGTTTTAATGTTTTCATTTGCTTTGTTTACAGTTATTTCAAATTTGTTAAAGATTTTAACAGCTTGTATTAAAAAATAATAGTTATGTGCATGTGTAGATTTTTCGACAGGTTCGTAACCGTGGATAGATGTTGTCTTGTGTTCCCGCTCAAAATAGGATGTTATATTATTGCTATTATAACTATTTTTGAACTTGTGAGTATTATTTTAGAAGCTATATTATTTCTAGAGTGTGACCGTAGTGTTTATTTACAAACTTGTATAGAAATGAGCAAAAAAATCACGACCGGGAAGATTCGAACATGTTTCTGAAATACGCCGAAAGCATCTAAAGTGTTGCTAGAAGGTTCTCAGTCTAATGCTGTGGCTACATTAGCCGGCAAAGATTCGTGTCGCATTGGCGCGCAAAACATTGTGCATCGGGCTTAAAAGATGTTTTTGTCTACACATGGCGACGAAGATTCGGATGGAGATCAATGTCTGCGCGCGAATACATCGCGTTGTCGCGATGTACCCGGCAACATACATTGCCGTAGCCCGAATATTCGCCAGAGCCCGCTAATGTAGCCACAGCATAGTAGCTAGAAAATTAGTGTAGTTTATCGCGCTTGGCTGTGAGACATCAGTAGACTCATTGGTTAGACATTCTGATTGTTATTCTACAAGATGCAGATTTGGATCGCAGCGGCCGTGATTATATTCATTCAATTCGGATGTGTAATTAATTGTTATTTAGTAACTCTGAATTAAATAACGCATCAAATAATATAAAAATATTTCAATCAATTATAATATAACGTAACAACTGTTTACTCTATAAAAGTAATACCTATGTAATTAGTTTTTCTTTCTTTTTCAGTTTTGCCCATTCAATTTATATGTTTATGATTTTAATTTATCTAAATCATCAATTGGACAGTACATTTTCAATGGAGTTGTAGTACTAACTATGGTAACTTGTGTTTTCTTAGGCATATGTGCATTTATTTTAATCATGGGATTACTTCAGGCAAGTAAACAATTAGTTGTGTTTAATACCTTAATCATATCAATACCTATAGGAAAACGAATTTGTTTATAATTATACAACTCAATAAAAAACAAATAATAATTTAATTCCGAGATATAAATACCTAAACCAAATGTGTTTTAGTATTTAAGTAGTAATAGGTATGTGAGTATAAAAATTTGTGTATATGCAAGAGAGGCAGAAGTTTTGGCGCGGGGAAACTGTACATCATAATACAGAGTCGGAAGATATCTAGTATGGTGTACAGAAAACCCTCAGCGTAAAACACAAATTGCAGCAATAATAAATGTAAATAGAAATGTACGCACACCTTGAATGAATCAATAAAATAATTTTGAATTATTTATCATAATATCAATCTGTTATTTTTACCCGACTACGTCTAGCAAAATCGAGGGTTATGATTTTGACTGCTATGTATATATGTGGAAATTATTAACTAAGTATTTTTTTTAGGACGGTACACAATTACTTTGTCCATGGCTACACGCTATTTTCTACTACATAATCGTGAAGGCTCTCATCTTTACGCCGTGCAAGTTTTATGTGTCACCACAAAGCGTTACTTTATACGCCAATACTATAGCCAACTGCCTTGGTGTAGCACGTAAGTAACATCTTTTTATAACAAAACGCCGATATTGTTAATAACGCCAAAATGAGTGATGAATTATCGTTACTCTTCAATAACAGCAGAAGACGGTGGTAAATTAAATTTAGAGTGACATAGGCTACATAAAGAAACAACGCGTGGGCATAGTATAGCGGGCGTAGGGCTAGTAATAATTATTTAATACCTTAACCTTTACATAAAATTTATATAACCTCGTTTTCAAAAACTAATTTTAATGTATTTACTAACGCGACAAGTTCAATGCATGTGATAAAGTTTCTCACGTCAAATCATATTTTTATTCTTTCCCAGTTTACTTCTACTTTTTCCTCGTGGTCAACAGCTACCGAATGACACGACCGAGACCTCAACCTAAAATGAGACAACCAAAAGCTCCGAAGCCTCCAAAAGTGGTTAAAGTAAGAGCGCCGCCAAAAGCGCCGGCTAAACTGAAAAAGAATAAACCAGGGAAAAAAGGAGCCACAGTTGAAAATGTGGATGAGAAGACAAAAGCTGTACCGGCGGGATCTGCGGTTCCTGCGCAGGAGGCGTCATTGGTGTCAGAACCTTCTGCTCCAACGTCTGATCCTTCATCAGCTCTGCCCTCGGAAACACCCTCGGCAGCTACAGAACCTAAAGTATGAGGTCTGCTTAAATCATGGTTAACCGACGATCTTTCATTTTTAACCGACTTTAAAAACGGAGGTTCTCAATTCTACTGAATGTTTTTCTGTGGACATGTTACTTGATAACTCCACTCATTCCTGTGAACTGTATTTTTATTAGATAGGTAATGTAGGGCCCGGGCTCTCTTATGGAAGTATTTTTTTCTTTTGGTTCTGTATTTTTCGAGAAAAATCTAATAATCGAAAAACTATGCAGTTTATGCATTTGCATAAACTGCATTAAATGTTTTTTTCGATTAAATGTTACCTTTACTTCAAAAACTACTCGTCCTACATTGATTGTTGAGCAAGTTTTTCGATATATTGGGTAGTGACCGAGTCCGCGCAATAAGTGGATATATTAATAGATGGTGCCTACAATGAGCGATACGAACTTGTGTTGAAAATTTGTGATTTCGAAATATTTATTTGATTAATTTGGCTAAAAATAAAAATATAACATTTACTGCGTTGTCATTATTTCTTATTCAACGAGTATTTTAAGTAGGAAAAGATAAAAAAAAGTATGTAGTAACATCACAATCTACAGTAAATGACATCTTAATATACGAGCAAAGTAATCTTCAAAAACGTGAACAAGTTGTATGTAACTGACTCTAAAACAAATGTAATTAATAACAAAGGTAATTTATTAATGTTTCCGGTTAGTTTTATCATTTCATAGAGTAAAAGTAAAAAAGGTAAAATATGGTTATTGACTTTAGGATAATCTTACTACAGTTGTGTGCAATTTAAGATCTGATTGTAATGGTTCTTTAATAATGTGTCCTAGAAAATAGGTGACCTTACATAAGAGAACATAAACACAGGATGTTAATTATAGTAGCACACCGGTCGTTTCAGCTATTCAATTAACTAAGTGACCGCCTTATGAATAAACTCGCTTTATATAAGAAGAGCTTGGAAATATACTTGAAACATATAAACACATGTCCTTCCTTCTAAGATGTTACAATTTTGCTATTTAAATCCTCTGTAAATGTATGCATGCTTACAACATAAACCAGTATTTGCTTTAATTTATTTCAATAGAGTAATTTTACCATAGGGTTGGGTATACCACTTGATGTAATAAGGATATATTTTTGAAGTAATAAGTTCAGTAAAACGCCAACAGAAGTGGACATCATATCCCATCTACATGTATGTATCTGATTCAATATCTTAAATAAGATATTTGGTGAAGGCATTACTTTACAGAAATGTATTGTAGATGAAACTCCGGTTAAACATTATAATAGTATGGTGTATGGCAGAACACATCTAAAAACTAGCAAATTTGTTACTTGAAGCATGTGAGGAGCAGTCGCAGCAGAACAACACTAGACATTTCTCCAAAGTTTCATGAGTAGGTATATATATAATAAAGGTGAATAGGGTTAAATGTCTGAACATAGAAGATTTTGGGTAAAAAATATTTGGGTATACTTTAAATCCATAACATTCATGATTTTTGGTTTGAGGTCTTTGAAGAGTTATAGGCTACTTTATATCTCAAAATCATGTAAGCAAAGCCGCGTGCGTCCACTAGCACGCAATAAAACGTATCCACGGCGTCTTCATCGGATTTAGCAGCTTCCAGTCGCTTACTGTCAGAAGTACCTACTGACGCCGGCCCTATGCCCGCCATTGCCCGCACCCCTTCGCTGAATTATTTAGGATATTCGCTCACTTCGGGCGTCGAAAGATTTTTGAATATGCTGGCTTGTTAGACGGTTAGGTAGAGTGGGGAAAAATTGCAACACATGTATTATGAGTATAAATAACATTTTTTATGAATATTTGTGTGTTGCTCACACCAAATTTAGTTGAGACTAGCTAGACTCTTATACATATAAGCGTAGTGTTTTTTATTCAAATAAATATTCCGAGACATTTCACACAGCGCTATCGAGTAGATAGCGCTAGCGCGCTAGATCGTAGATTACAACGTTGCTTAACATCAGGCAAGTTGTAGTCAAGCGTGAGTCTATCTAATGTAAAAAAAAAGTCCTACACTAAGCAAACGCTTGTGTCGTGGGTACTACATCGTATAGCTTTACACAAGAAAGCAATATTAGACCAACCTTTATTTTTGTAGCCTATGAATACAGTTCAAAATAGTCACAACTTACTTATTGGGTTCATAACATATACCTAGATTTTTCTCCCGTTCAAGCGTCATACATGCCTACCGCCTACCTATACAAACAGCACCTACAGCAATATGCTAAAGTAGAGAAGCCCAGCTATTCTAAGCAGAGCCTCGCATGCATAAACTGCAGCGTATTACCCGCGTAATATCTTCATACTTGGTTCACAGATCATTGGCCAGAGATGATCGATTAACACTTTGGCAAACTTTGAGTTGTAGATGAAGTTTTCTGTTGAGTTTCAGAAGTGTTAAGTAAAACTCGGGTTGAGTACGCACAAGATAATTAAACACACGTTGAATGGCAGCACTTTTACTCTATATTGACTTGTGAGATCATACTATGCTTATAAAACTTATTAGTTGCTATTTTATCCGTTCGTAATATTATTTTGCGAGAGTTCTAGAAAGAAAGAGTCTCAACTAAGAGTAGTCATCCATCAAGTAGTTTCCTTCTTGTCGGTGCGAAGTACCGAACAGGGTCTTATTAAGAGCGTCGTCCAGACTTCGCAGATTAAGAAAATAAAAGGATTTTTGCTCACGATAGCTCCGAGTAGCTATTGTAACCTAGGTAAATTAATTGGATCCATTGTTCAATAATATAATAAAAAAAGTGATTACATGCTTTATTACATATTTTTAAACTTTAAAGTAAGTATATAAATATGAAATTGTCTCTAGAGCAATAAACTTAATTTTTCATAATATCCTATTAGGTTAACTCAATAATTTCTACTGCAGTTATAATATTTTATGGCTATTTTTAATAACTATTTCAACTCATAAATCAACATTACTGTCCAGAGAATACCAGCCAAGTCCATGAGATGAATAAACTAATCAGGCCCTGTTTAATGTTTTGACATCGCCCATTGTGAATTGCCTCTGGACAAGGGTCAGAGATTTATTAGCCTACATTGACAACCGAAGGCATCCCACCGCTAAAAAGTACTCGTATTTATTAATTGACAATAATACTCAAGAAATAAAACAATGATAAATACAATTTGATCTTAATTCAAATTAAAATGCCAAATTTAAAACGAACATTCTAATTAACAATCGTTCTATGGCATCTCACATTTAAAATGCAAAGTAACCCATTACGGAACACGAACCCGTTTGCTGAAATTCATTTATATTTGCCTCGAGAAAACAGGTTCTGTAAAATCTTTGAAACAGCAAAGCGGAACAGGTAAAACGTGTTGAGAGAGCAGGGAGCACGTATACTCTACAATACAGGTATAAGGCTCTAAGCCCAGCTATTTGGAAGACAAATTTCTAAGACAACGGTTTGCTTTACTAAAATAGTGCAGAGCAGGTCAGTGCGGGGAAAATCCAGAAAGCAGGATCCTAAAATGTGCTAGAAGTGTATTCGCGTAGAAGCAAAAATTCAAATACTTTTCTGACGCAAAATATATAGCAAAACTATACAAGTTTTTTTAAGTAACGTTAGCAATGATTCAATATTGTTTACACATCTTAGTAAGACTACGAAATCACTTTTATACTATCGTTCATTTCATTCGATCAAGCAACTGATATAAAATCCAGAATTATGTATCAAATACCAATTACCATGTTTCAGAAACCACCATATGCCTAATTACTTAAGATATAATGTGTTTTAAATTCCATTAATCCGCTGCATTCCCACTTCTGTTGATTAATTGGATTACACATCCTCGGCCATTACTCTAGATGAAAGCTATTTAGCGAATGGATTTGTGCGCGTCACCACCCAGCATCCACGTAACATAATTATTCCGGAAAGCGGCCCAATTTGAATTTCCCTATAAAACTTACCATAACAATCTCGTTCGTTTAACCTGAATCTACCTGAATTTACCTGAATTTGCCTGAATTATCTCGTTTGCCTCCCATCATAAACACCTAGAAAATATTTGGTGGACGTGGGAGTCGGTGGGAACGGGCGCAATATCGAGACCATTATTTCATTCGGCGTAATGGTGTGGCAGTGAAATAGGGCAAAGGACGAATAAACGGGACCCTGGAAATGAAGACGCCGTTTGTTCATAACCAGCTCGTTAATTCCATTATCACAAGCCGGAGCAAGGACCGGTAACAGATGTGCCACTCAACTCGACAATCTGCAGCGCACACTTTTCATGGATTTTGACATCATTAAATTTTTAGTGGCACCATTAGACGTAAAAATAGTAAGAGCTTTCGCAAGACGCTGAGGACTGGAGAGTCGTTTTTGTGATTGTTATTATTTTGTCTCTGTGAAATCTTGCATAATGCTGAAAAGGATTGTTTAGTTAGATTTGCTAGTTTATTTTATTTTTATATCAAATTGTACCATTCAACGGGTCATTTAAATTATATTCAAGACTCTTTGATCATATGTACCTATATGTATGTATATATATGACTACATAATGTTTTCAATTCATATCAGCATTTCTAGAACAGTACTTCATGTGAAGTGTATTGATAGAACCACTGAAGTACCACATTAACATAGTTTTAATTATAGCAATAGGAACGCTCTCCATCAACGGGCTAAGCGAAGTTTATCAAGAATGTTTTTGGAAACCAGTGAAAACCATCGAATGAAGTGAATTTTTACTAAGTCAAAGTCAAATTTTTGCCAAGTTTTGATAAAAAAGAAACACAAATATTCTGAACTAATGCCCGCGGGTTCTCTCGCGTTATTTGGGGACAAAAAGTAGCCTATGACATTTTCGGAACCTCATACTACCCACATACCAAATCATGAAGATTTGTTCAGCCGTTTTTGCGTGATGACCGTATAAAAGAAACACATTTTTTTAGAAATTGACGGAACATGTTCCGCTATATTTTTTTTAAATAATATATGTTCATTGTTCAGACTTTTCACTCTTTTCAGCTTTATTATATTTATAGATTTCACCCACAGAGTGAGTTTTACCCATTTCCGAACGCAGTTTGGAAGTCCTCGAGCCCGTCAAAGTTTGGTCAAAGTGAATAATGACCAGGGCCCGATAGCATCAACTCTAATTATTTGACTAAAGAGCCGTTTGACCTACAAAACGAATAAAATGTATTGGTCAATTTGCTAAGTCGCTTTGATCTTTGCTTCAAGACATGGTATGGATAAAATCAGTACCGCAAATTTGTACAGGAAATGTGCACAAACAACTTATAATCATCCCATGGAAGTTGTGGAATTCATCCAAATGTAATATAGTAAAAAAAAATGGGACCATGGCTAATGAAACAACATGGCACCTTATAATTATATCGTCTTTCAATGATTAAATATATTTGATTGCTAATTAATTAAATTAAATTTTTCATCGCACATTTTGCTTTTACTTACTTATTTTGATACTTTGCACAAAATCATCTTTGTACATATATCTATACATATAATAAATCTGAAGAGGGTTAAAAGTCTGTACATAGAAGGTATTAGAAAAAAAATGTGTAGGTATACTTTAAATCGATAATAAAACGCGTCTCAACAGTTATTAGAATTTTTGTCTGATTATCAGTCTCACTGTTTATCTGTGTCTCTGTTTGTCTGTTTATTGAAACGTTCATCACGCAAATACGGCTGAACACATCATGATTTTTGGTGTGTAAATAGTATGAAGTATTAGGCTATTTTTTATCCTGCAATAATGCGAGCCGCGGGCTACCACTAGTAAATGAATTAGTACATAAATTTGATAATAATACGATTATTAACTAGTTTCAAGAAACGTATAATAATGTACTCGTACATAAAGTAGGTACACGTATAACTACATATTTGTAGAATTTATGAACAATGTTATAACAGACATTAAATGTATTTTAAGGCATTTATGCTACAAAGAACATAATAATACTATTGACCCTCGGATGTTACTGTTACAGCTAATGTAAAGGGAATAAAAAGGGCACAAACAAAGACATTAACCTATTTATTAGTTCGGAAAAACGTATGAAAAAATCTTCTTCGATAAGAATATAGCATTGTGTAATAGTGTTAGAACATATGCGTAGAAACATATTCATTGATTGTAAACATCTAGGAAATCCTCGCAGCTCTGTTAGTTTTATTCCTTGTTAAAGTACCTATTGGATATTATGTACCTAAGTGTATAATCATTGTACCGTGAAAACACACACGTACACACACAAGATTATAAGAAAATAAGTTAAAATGGAATCAAAGCTACATTGTAGAGTGTTCAGGAGAAAAGAGGGTAGAGAAGTGAAGATCACAAGTTTGATTCAGGCTCGAGTCAAATTAGACGCTATGAACCTACCAATCGGCTGGTCACGTCCACCGTTTATGCGAAATCGATCCACCCGTTTTATGTGACATCCTGTCGAATTTAATGGCCCCAAGATGACTGACCCAAGAGCAATAAACGGAAATAAGTATTCTAACACATTGGCCTATAAAACTTTATTCCTCAACTAGCTATAAGCATAATGTTATAGACTTAGTTTGGAAGATAGCCCAGTTTCAAACTTCCTACCATTATTATACTCAATTTTCCACGTATTTGAACAAACGGACGAATTATAACAATCATCCCTCTAATTGGATTTCAATTTAAGTAACTCAATTACTGTCAGTAATGTGGAGGAACAAAGTTTTCGCTCCATATTTCGTCGTTTGGTGCGTAACGATGCCATCTCACGCGCGCTTAGTTTATATGGCGTCCTAAAGGTAGATATAGTAGGCGCAGCGAGCCAGGCCGCGATATTTCAATCCAATAACTTGGATAGTTTTATAAATAATTCAGTGAGTAGTAACAGGTAAGTGGCACTCGCGCGTTACGGCGGCCCCGGGCCCGGCCACTCCGCCGGGTGAAATCACAGCAATTTTATTTCACCAAATTAATTTTTAATCCCCTCCTACGTTTCTTGCGTTCAGATGCCGCCCGGTTTTATTCCGCAGTTACTCACGACGTAATAAGCTTCCCGTGCTCTTAAAGTGCGCTCGCCACAATCTTCTTTACTTTATCCGAGTATGGTGCGTGTAATTAGATAAATTTGATACGTTACGTTTGCCTCCATTTTCGGTTTGAAATGGGACCCTTTTCATTTTAACTGTCTGATAAAGCTTATCCAGTCGTCATAAAATATGCCCTTAGAGTACAAAAGACAGACGGCAGACACAAAGGCTGATATGTAGTCACGGGGAAGGTTGAGGCGTATGGGGGCGAAGATTTAGTCAATCTGATGGATTATTAACGTGACAGGGGCCGGTGTCACACTCCGCGCTTGCAGCCCTGACCGGGAAGGATAGATAAGCTCATCATTTATGCATTGGAATTTACACCAAGACACTTTAATTATTTAGCACAGTTTGAATGAGATGCCGCGCCTTATGCGAAGATGCCACAAGCACTATTTGATGAAGATATGAAGTACCTATGTCACGAAAGTTTGTTTTGAAATATTCAGATTTTTAAGAGTAGCAACTTCTTATCTTGCAAAGAAATGTTTCTATGCCGTGAAAATCACGTAGACTTATATAAAATCATGTTGTGTTTATTATCTTACATCAAAGATGTGTAAAGTTGTAATTGTTGAAGTTTAATATTAATTTTAAAAGTGATTAGTATATTTATAACTTTCTGTCTGTGACTGTACCAAATTGAATAAAATAAATAAAATAGACTTAAAAAATAAGCTTATAACCATATAAATATGAGCTTATAACCATTTAAAACATATAGCAAATAATAAACAATTAACTTATTATAATAATTTGTCAGACTGCTAAAACCTTAACCTTCAAAAGTAATTTTCAATCCCACACAGCAAAACAATTTCTTTCCCTTAATTAATGCAAACGAGGCAAATTAAAACAAGCGACGCGACGCTAATTAAGTTAAATTACTTAACCGTTACATGCTGCAGTTATTTCCAGAGTGTCTGAATGTAATTCAACTTAGTTCGGATTATCCCGCACCGATACGTAATTTAGTGGAAAAGGTTGCGACCCGGCTAGTTTGTATTACCCCGACAGTGATATAGGGCATTAAGCCTGCTCCCCTGTCTCCCTTAACGCGTAAACAAGACAGAACCTTTCTGCGAATCGCCCTCGCCAAGGTTAATAATTCAAGAGACTAAGCGGGGAAAGGCCTATTTTCTACTTAGAATAAAATTGTATTGTTTCCATCACCATCAGCCGCTGCAGTTGCAATGAATTATCGATATTATATGAATTTATCGGATGGTAATACGCCAGCCACGCATATGCGTTAGCGGAATCTCGATCAATGTTGGCCGTTTTGCTCATATTTGCTGAAAAGTTTACTATCAATGTTGCACATTAGAGAATTTGTTAATAAACAAAAAACACATAGATCTAAATAGAAATCGCTAAAAACTATGATAGACTGGACATTATTTCCGCATTGCATTTAACAGTTTTGTAAAATTAATAATGAGTTTTATAAAAATAAAATAAAACTTTAATTTATTTTTATGCCCAATACACACCTAACCAGTATTATAAGTAAATTACTTTAGGTTACTTGTTTATATAAAATTGAAATCGATTTAATGACGACACTTTTATAACTCATAAAATTTAAACCAAGCACTCTTTGATAAGATTTTAATATACGTTTGATGAAAGCTTTTCTATTTGCATTAGCGATAAACCTCTGGAAGCCACCTCAGGGCCTCATTATTTTTAACAATACGGAGTCAATCTGGGTATAGAATATGGCTAACGAAGTGTAATCCGATTTGCAAATTCGATAAGTTAGGTGAAAGCGCGTGGACACGTTCCGAATAAAGCCCGGTTTGATCCTATTAACGCACGGCTAACGGGCGGGATCTTGTGATGGCTGTCCGAGTTTCCGAGCCCAGCCAACACCCGGAGGATTTCCTCTCTTTGTACAAGGCTTTTTAAACAGTACATTGTCCCGCCGTCGCGAGCATATGGCCGTGTAATCTCTACACACGTTTGTTTATTTTTATCGATGGAACGTCGACCCTCGATTCGATACGCGATCTGATCGAAATGATGTTATTTATCGTTGGAGAGGCGCTCGCGCGACACCGCTTCACGTGTTATGTCTATTGTTTATTTATTGTCTCTCGACACCGGAACACGCGTGAACAGTAAACACGCTCGCATGCGTCTCTGCCTGCCCTCCATATACTGAACATGCAATTCTTTAATTTACTACGACCAAATTGTTTCAATGTTTACCGCTAAAAGCGTTGTCGGTGGAACATAAATTGAGCGTTCTTTATTATTTTTGCAGGGTTGTCACGGGGACAAACTGGTATCGGCTTTTTATCTATACATATTATAATAAAGCTGTAACCGGTCAGTGTATGTACATTGAAGATAATGGAAAAAAATAGTTGAGGGGTCTTTATTGATGCAATAGAACACAAAAATCAACTTTCATAAATAAAACTGTTTGTCTGTTTGTCTGTCGGTATGTTTGTTCGTCATAGAATCGAATACGGCTGAACCGATTTATCTACGGTTTTCACTAACATGTAGGTGCATTTTAACGTAACATTTAGTGTTTATTAAATTTTAATCGGTTCGTAAAAAATTATGTTCATTTCAAACCTTTTTATCTCAAATTAATGCGAGTGAAGCCGCGGACGTCGACCTAGTCATCAATATTATTAGATCATGGAGCAGTCATAGCATGGGCGTCTCATTTACGAACGCATTACAATTAGGGACTTATCAATACAATAATCGTCATCGTTCTTAAAAAGTCAGTTTGCTCAACTTTCAATACTCTTATCACACTCTTCAGTCAAATTTATAGTAACCAAATTTGAACCTACAAGTTCAGAAATAAATAAACCAATTGTCATAAATAGATGTTTAACAGATAAATACGCTTCCATTTATAGTTTGTCGAGATCAGTGTCTATAATAATATCATTCCGATACAAATACCTACCAATCAAACATGTGCCAATCATAAGTGTAAATGTCCTAGATATGACTTCCCCGAAGCAGCCCTAGGCTCAGAAGCGCGGGTAAATGGCAGGTAATGGTACAATACAGCGGCCATTTACATGAATAAACCAGCGGCCTACTGATAATGAATCACGTTCAATTACGGAGTTAATGAACGACTTGCACGGACTTCATGCTCAGATTCGATAGTTAAAAATATTAAAACCTTGATGATCTTTCCGGTGTAGGATAATGAATGTGAATGTGGACTATATTTTATTATACATATTTGTTTTATTTTGCTTGGACAAACAAACAAACAACAAAATTAGTAACACAAAAAAAAACGAAAAGCCAAAAATTTTGTTGACATTGTTACCAATTATGACTAAACAACTATCTACGCAACAGTATTCTTGTTTTGACATAAATAAATATGCCGGGACATTTCACATACATTTTATTTTTTAGATAATTGCTACTAAAACTTATAGTAAAACTAAAAAGTTTGATTGATTATAAAAGCAACCATGTTTATTAAAACATTACACTTGGAGAGTTTTTGATTGATTGATAAATGGTTAATAATCATTTTATTAGATATATTTTTTATTAGAGACACAAGTTATATTCAGTTATGTACATATGTACCTAAAGAAAAAACAGGTTTCTTTTATTCATAAATTACTACAAAAATATTCCTTTATTTTACATTTCAAGTTTTGCAGAAGCTTTTTTCTCTGAAGTAAAATAGCACAGCTTTTAATGAAGACGGTATTTCGTTTCACCTATTTGTAAAGGAATGCAGGTTTTCTTTAGAAGTTCGTGAATTTATTTCACTGAAACGTCTTTGGTTTCCTTGTCTGTGCACGAACGTAACAAAAATGTTAAATCTGTTACATTAGAATATATGTATTTTAAGAGTTTTTATGTATTTTCTCTGTAAGTAATTGAGTCTCTGTTTACTATTTTACAGATGCAAATTCTTTAACAGAATTTTGATGTTGACTATTTCTAATCTTGTAATTCTAACTTTTCATCCTAACCGTATTGTTTTAAACTTAAGACCATACATATCTTATCCAGGATAATAAGATAAGTTAAAAAGTACTCGAATTCAACACCCTCCAAACTCTTAACTTTTTAGGTTTGTTGGTATTTATTAAATAATAAAAGGTAGGTAAGTTTATCGTATTATAATTATCTTCTTAGTTCAAATACGATGCATATAGTAATACCTTGAGTATACTTAGTCTATGGTAATACTAAAATGCACGAACATCTTAATAAAACTTAATACCTTATTGTTTTTGCTTTATTATACTATTAGATATTCAGATAAGTCATAATTACTTTTCTATTCTAAATAGCTATTGTAATCCCAACACTACTCGCACCAACACCGTTCAAACTCAATACAGCCTTTGTGCAAGGGCCCAATCGGGTGTAATTGCATCTTCGATTCCCAGATAAGTCTATCTAAAATCAAAGGCCGATGTGTTAATTTTGCTTGTTCGACGGCGTAAATAAACTTTGGCTATTAACGCGTCAAAATTGGTGTTTAACGAGTGGGGAGGCAGTGAATAGAGATTAAACAAGGCGATACGAACAGAGCCTCCAACCTTCCCGATTACTTTATGAAATTAGTTCGCGGCTTGTTGGATCGGGATGACTTGAGGATCGTTGCCGACTTGTTTATTGGGAAGGGGTGCAGCTATTGTGGTGCGGGATTGGTCAGTACGGTCTTTTCCAGAGATGAAGCTGAAATCAAATGTGTTTTAAAGTTTATAGATAAACCACTACATCTTAGATAACACTAGAATTATTTAAATACCGTCATCAATGAGGGATCAGTTTATTAGTCTTGTACAGTTTTTATCACATTATTACGTTCATGATACTCTAATAAAAACGCCTTTTTTTGTTTTGGTAGTATCGATATATCGAATGGAAATAGATTTCAAATGACTGTCGCATACAATTTCCACTGCGCAATACATCACTGTACTTTTTCTTGCTATTGAATTGATTCAGACATAACAAAAACTAAAATGTAACAAGAAAAAAACATCGACGGTTGCAGTCACACCCATTGCAATAAAGTATGAGATTTATATTCATTTAGAAACGCCCTCCCTTCTTGTTACCGAAGTGACTTTTAGAGCATATATGAATGTGTATTTATATGTATAAGAATGTGGGGTTGGTTATTGATGGCTGAACTACTAGTATTAGAAGTAGATACTAGGTTCAGACAGGGATTGATTGGATGAGATAATAAAACCGGCCAAGTGCGAGTCGGACTCGCGCACCGAGGGTTCCGTAAAATTTATGGTTTTCGTAATTTTTCCTTTATCTATGCTATAAGACGTTGCTTCGTACCAAATTTCAAGATTCTGAGTTCACGGGAAGCACCCTGTAGGTTTTGATTCCCTTGCAAGTGTCGAAAATTTGCGGCATAAATGGCTGTATCTTTTGATTGCGTTGGCTTAGAAGTTTGATTTTTTCACAGCTTCAAGGGACAGTAGACCTGAGTAATTGATATAAATTTCAGCTTCATACCTCTACGCGTTCCTGAGAAAAAGGGTCTTGACAGACGGACGGACGGACGGACAGACGGACAACAAAGTGATCCTATAAGGGTTCCGTTTTTTCCTTTTGAGGTACGGAACCCTAAAAAGGACTAACTAGCTTTGTGATATACATTTGTTTGGCTTATCTACTGTTTGATTATTCGGTAATAGATTTATTATTTTTGTTTGTTTTTAGTTTCAAGATTGAATAGCCAACTTCATTAGTATAGTCTTGAGTTATTATAGAAGCACGTTTAATTGGCCGTAAAACTCTTTTGGCATGGAAGAATCACGCATGGAAGAGCCTTCACCAAATTTTTGGGTGCCCTAAAGATATTCTGAAGAAACAAATTCATTTTATGTAAATAGTTTACTATAATTCAAAGCTATTTTATAAGTTCTTATATCATTTGTAAATGGGCAATAAAGGCTATTTTATTTCATATATTATTTTTTTACTTATTTTATTAAAACTCTTATACTGGCGTTATTAATAAAAACGGTCTTTATAAGTAACGCGCGTATTTTTATAATCACCATAACATCATTGACCATAAGATAAACCATTCAAAAAAAAATATTTTTTCTTTGTTTACGTAATCAGCCACTCATAACCAACCAAAATTGTATAATTATTAACCTTACTTTATTCCCCGTCTTACAATGTTTTTCCAGTACTATTTACTCAATAGTTCTCCAGATCCTTGAGTGTAGAGTAAGTCGAGTACAACACTGCGATGCAATCCACTTCAATTATTACGGAGTACACCACACGACAGCAAACACCCAACTCGTAAAACAATCCAGCTAATCTTATAGACACTTGCTGTATTAACATGCTTTTACTAAGACGCGAGAACGAGGGTGCCCGCTGATATATTGAACGGTGGCGCCCCCTGTGACTCATTACGGAATTGAAAATCTTTATTCTTCAACGGAAAAATGCCGCAGTGATGTATCAATTGTTAGCAATCTTCTTTTCTCATTTGTATAAGTAGTAGGGGATTTATTTTCTCAATAAATTGTAATTAAAATAACGTCTACCAAATGAGATAGACAAAGCTTTTGCACGAAACTTCTGTAGCAATTTCAACACAATGAAGGAAAACAGTTAAAGTACAGATGAAGTTTACCTAAAATATGGATGCAAGGCTAAGCTCTGTAAAACCTCCGTGAAAGCTTGCGGCTTGGTGAGACAAAGAAATTAAACATTAACCATTCTAGTTGAATTTGAACTAAAATGTTAATAACGAAGGCTAATTTATAATATAGAAGGTTGCGGTGGCACCTCATTCTTTATGCATTCAGCTCGCCGTAATGCCTTCATTAACAGTTTAAAGTATTAAGTCAAGTTTAGAGCTGCAGACGTTGAAGATTTGTTTAAGTGGTCGACGCTGCACCAAATTATACATCTGCGATAGAACACAAAAACAATTTCCTTTTTGTGATGAAACACAACAACAGAAATCGAAGCGCTTTTTTGTCTTATTTTCTCGTGCATTGATATTTGAAATAATATTTTTGGGCTGTTGACTTCGCTATTTTTTGTTCGGAGCTAAAATTGACAACGAAAATAATAACTGGTTTTTGTACAAAAAGAGAAAAAGTGTTTTTTTTACTTTGTTTTGATAAACAGCAGTCAACAAGTTTTAAAAAAGAATGAGGGCAATGGCCATTAAATAATTTACTTTTGGGCTGAAATGAAACGTGTTATTTAAGTTTTTTCTATCCACCCGGGCGTTTTCATCATATATATTTCACTATGAGCACACTTAATAAACACGTAACAACATAAATCATCTTTAAAAAAAAATAAGTACAAGTATTTAAAGTACGTAATTTACACCTTAAGTGCATTCGCCTCGAATTCTTCAATTAATTTACGTACAAACCTTAATGCTACCTTAAGACAGTTGTCCCTGGGGCGGTGTTTCTCCCTTCAAATAGCGATAGGGTAGCGTTATTGAGTGGTATTAGTACGATGCTTATGAGTTTCATTAGGAGTGGAGCCGCGAAAGATTCATGTAGGAACGTGCCTTTATTATAACCGACGTGATTGCCGTGAAAATTGCTACTTATTGTAACAAGCAAGGTGCTGTGATAGACATTATGTAGTCAATAAACCACAGTAAGTTAGTAGAAGTTTATAAAAAGCTGAGCCTTGAAATACGTTTGCATTTTTTTTTCCACTGTAGGCAGAGAAAATAAAGTTTAGATTTCAATATTACAAACTAAACTAAATATGTTCTGGATTGGAATACTTCTGCTAGAGTAAAAACTATTTAACCAATTATTATTGGTTAAATGGTTTAAAAAAATATTTTAATATAAATAGCGTTATATTCAAATCACCGCATTGTTAACATAATTCATTTATACTCTAAATGATTAATTTTACCGAAGAAACATAATGTATATCACCAATGTTTATGATTTTGATAAGTTAAAATGTAACTTTATTCTAAGGTTCTATTTTATATCGTACATGTTTCGATTCCACTAATGCTACATGCTGAGGAATAACTTGTTCTCACCGCTACGGGGTGTAGAATAATTTCGTAGCAAGTCTACGGCGTAGCGTAGAGCAAGCTACGCCATGTACCACTTTATAAATTTATAAACTCTTACTAAAATACTGCTAACGTAGTTACGAAGGTTATAATTTAGTTTTATTAAAGGTCGTATTAGCTTCGTACATACAGTTACTAATAAGTTATTAATTTTCGTTCGCTCGGTAGACTATATACCTACGATACGTATATACATATTCTGCAGGTTAGGTAATAGTGCACCTTCTTTTAAATTAATTTAGTTATCCGCTTGTTAGTATAACAAATCGTATACATATTATAACGACGTAAATATAGCAACAGAAAGGTGCCATAAACATACATCGGTGCCGTCTTAACTTTACCACCTTATGGGTAATAAAATGTAGGTATCTAAAACTTACATGAATAATTCAAACGCATCGCGTGTTCATCGTTAGTAAGCCAGGTATTAACTCTAGTTCAAGAACTGCACTAAACATGATTTAGGTATACGTAAAAGAACCTCAGAACCCTTTGTTGTATGCCTTGAAAGTAAGTCTATTTATAGCGACATGTGATTAAAGATCTACCGCAGCTATTTATTTGATAGTTGCGGTGAGGGTCACGGACAAGCCAAATGTGATTAAAAAATAATAAAGTAACCGTTTATAATACCTGTCTTCCAACAATCTACATTTTGAGAGTCAGTATCATTCCAGTGAGTAAGCGAGTGTGGCTCAGCGGTTTTAGTGTCTGCATTTCATACAGATGCACCCTGGTTCGAATCCGACCCTACACCAATGATATATTTTCAAGTTAAGTGTCTTCCGTGGAAGGACCTGGGCGCCCACCACCATTTATCTGTTTAAGAGAACTCCTCTAACGAATTAATTCTGCGGGGGAGGTCACGACCTTCAGTCGTGAGGAATAACGACTCAAGAGAGAGATCATTCCTGTACAGATATGCTCTATCTTCGCGTTTGCTTGTGCAGGTGTACCTTCAAGTAACTTGTTTATTAATGTAAAATAGCAATAATGATGCAACATGAATTGAGCAAATGCTTCAAGCTATGTATGATTACTACACATTCATCAATTGATCTAACGAATTTGATTAAATAATACAAAGCTCAATTTCAAATTTCTACATGCTTATTGCGTAAAAAGTAAATTAACTACCTACGTATACATTTTCATCCAGCCAACATATCTTTCTGCTGATACAGAAAACGGTTTTAATCTAAAATTGTTTTTATCAGCGCTGACCGGGGCGGTCTCTGCGATCAACCGACCGCGTCTAGAGATAGCCCATAAATCTATCACTACAAACATTGTGGATTAAACTACATAAATTCCAAGAAAAGGCTTTTAGTGCAGTCAATTTCTCCGTGTCCCTAACTCTACACACCCAATATCATAGATTAAAAACAAGTAATAACAAAAAGTGACTGTGGGAACTTTTGCCGTAATTTATGTATGACTGTGCAAATGCCAATTTATTGCTGAGTAATGGAACACCGTTTGCAGATCTGCAAATGGGCTAGCCGGGTAAGAAGAGAAATGGTTCGAAACGTACGCCGCTAAATGTATTTATAATTTATTTATCGCCCATGTTACGAATCCTGAATGTTATCGCGGGAATCGTTTCTATTCAAATCTGCAGCTGAAACTTGTGAGTTATGACGGTAGAACAAAAACGCTCTCGCCATGTTTATCCCGGTACTCGAACGTCCGCCCACTTGTTTGTAAAACAGTAAATAATTTATTTTCTTTCTAAGAATGAAATTTAGTTTGTGGCCGAAATAACTTTACAGCAACCTTACTTCAATCCGATTATTTAACGAGATTATCAGTCTGTTGGTACATAAGACACCCACAATGCTTAAAGGATGTCGAAGAAGACCACAAAAGATGGAGTAGGTTTATCTTGATCTATTGGAATAGCTGTGTACACTTATCTTAGAAATTTGTTCTGGATCAAAACCAGTTTCGAATGTATACTTAGCTTATTTAGGAACACTTTCTGTTTTGTATACCATTATTAATAAATAAATAAATTAGATATTTAAGATTAGACCTAATCTCGGATGTACAAAGATTAACAAAACTCGTATGTATAATAAAATACTGATGCTTCAACGTCATGAATGTAACAGACAAATACTTCCCTAGATATTATTCGACGCTGGAAAGCATAAACGCTGTAACCCTTGAAAACTCGAAAATATATTTTTCACACCGTTAGAATCAGAAAAAAATCTGCGTCGCATGAACCGACTCTCGTTGCACTAGAAAAAAAAAAGTATTTTACACAGCACAGCGTAAAATTTTGGTGATTTTTTAAATGTCTCAGACTTTATATTGCAGTAACCCACCGTAAATATCGTGTTTTTTTGGAATGAAGGTACTTACATCGTTTGATGGATCATAATCTAAATTGTGACCATGGTTACTACGTTTATGCGGTACAACATTTTTAATATACACTCAGGATACAGCGTTTATGCGGTCTGTAAATAATTTCACGCTAAGGTTTACAACAATTACGTGGTATGTGATATGAGGCGATTACTCATTTAAATCATTTTTAACTTATAATTAAACTTATTGAATCAGTAACAGCGATTTATAAATCAACTAATTCTATAAATAAAGCTATTTACATCGTTTCAAAATATCATCCGCCGAACAACCCTTTGAAGTTACCGCCTTGTACTACAATCGCGCGGCACCTTTGTGCATACGACGAATCGTTTTAGTCGCGTCGTGACGCTTTAAGTGAGAAAATAAAAAAAGAAAGAAGAAAAAAATTAATAAAAAACTGAACAAAAAAAAATCTACTAAAGAAAATATATGCAACGATCTAGAAACGGCTGAAGAGCAGTTGAAGAAGAAAAAGCTTAAGAAAGAAACAGAGGAAGTAAATAAAATTAATAAGCGTAAAGGACAGGCGTACTTAAATAAAAAAGGAGAAAAAGTTCCAGCAAAGTCGATAAAACCGAATCCATGTATAGGTAAAAAATGTGGCAATGACTGCGGAAGTATATCGGAAGAGAAACGAGAACAATTATTTACATATTTTTGGAGATTAGGTAACCATCAAAGACGTAAGGATTGGATTCCAAAGTGCGCTACTAGGAAAACCGTAAAAAACCCGAATAAAACATCTACACGCACAAGATCTTGTACCTACATATGAATACTATATAAATGAAGGAGAAGGTCGTCGTAAAGTCTGCCAGAAGTATTTGATTTGTTCTCTAGATGTCACACAACGCTTTATTTTGTATACATTAGAGGAGACAGTAGATGGGTTCGCCAAAGAAGATGGCAGAGGAAAACATGGTGGCTATAATAAAACACCCGATACTGTTCTTGAATATGCAAATGAATTTATAATGTCTCTACCCCTTGTCCCCTCACACTATTGCAGGAAGGATTCGACGCGATTATATTTACCACAAGAATTTAGGAACGTCTCAAATCTTTATCGGATTTATGTAGAACATTGCAAGAATAATCATAGTACTGGCATCATACCTTTTAAAGTTTTTAATAAGTGGTTTACTGATAATTTCCACATTGGTTTCCATCAACCAAAAAAAGATAAGTGTATGTATCTGTGGCAACAAGGATAATGAAAACACAGACAATAACGAAAAGATTTCAAAACACATAGAAGAAATAAATGCTTCATATGAGCGCTTTAAGTGTCACCAGGAATTACACAAGAAAAATAAATCTATACTATGTTGTAGTTTTGACATGCAAAAGGTGTTGAATACTCCACACGGTAATGATATGAGATTGTACTATAGCCGCTATAAGTTGTCAGTTTACAAGTTTACAATTTATTAAAGTGTAACTCATGCAGGCCATTGCTATGTATAGACCGAAGCTGATGCACATCGTGGTGCCAATGAAATCAGCACTTGCTTATTTGACTTTATTGTCAATGATGTAGATGCGCGTGTCAGCATTAAAACACTTCTACTCTACGCCGATAGCTGCTACGGGCAGAATAAAAATAAAACTGTTCTAAGTATGATCCGGTATGCATTATCCCAATGTATAAACTTAAATACAATTCAGATTAACTATCTGATACCGGGGCATACTTACATGCCAGTCGATAACATGCATGCAACTATTGAGAATTTTGTAAAGAAATCTACTGTTTGGGCCCCATCCCAGTGGCCAACGTTATTTTAATTTGCTAGACAAAAACCTGCACAATACAATGTAAAAGTTCTGAAAGGTCACGAATTTTAAGGTTTTGATGATATTTTAAACAACACGTTCAAAAACAGTCAGAAAATGTTCACATCAAAGTGTGTGTTGCGACATTTAACAAGCAAAAACCAAATTTGATGTAGATCAAGTATTTGATGCTGCAGGAAACGGCCGAAGAAATACTTTTGAGCAAGTTATGCAAGAAAAAAATTATATCCAGTTGGTCTGCCTATATCAAAGGCCAAATACGTGGATCTAAAAAAATTAGTAGACAAAAAAGTTATGCCATCTGTTTACGCCGCTGAATATTTGAACTTAAGTTCAAATAACAAAGTAAAAGATCGTTTAGATGAAACAGACGAGGAAGATAATAATAGTATCGAAAATAGTGGCAATACTAGGATAAGTAATTAGTTTTATTATTGACCTACCAGTGAAAAATTAATAACCAAAGTTGATTACCTATATAATAGTAATAATTATCTACACTTGATAGCAAATAAATCGGGCCACCGGCGACTCTCACCCGGAACTCTGATTAAATTTTCTCAAAACGTATTAAACTTACAATTACCAAGTTATATCTACAAAAAGGGTGTTTTATAATGGTTAAAATAAACTAAAATTCTTTGGGATTAATTAATTTCATAAGACAAGTGTTAAGTGTTTATTAAGGATTTTACAATGAAGAGTCGTGTCGGGATGGCCTGGTTTATTTGCTGTCAAGTATACATAATATTTACCTGAAGAGTACTATTTTGTTTGTAGTTGTAATTATTCGTTTCTGGTTTTATTTTTTTAGAACTTAATTTTTAAGTTATTTCTTTGAAGATTCTTAGCAAAAGAAGTTGATTTAAAGCTGTTATATAAATAAACATGTTTAGAAGATTAACGAGGAACAAAAAAACAAAAAGATATAAGAAATATATATTTTATAAGAGATGTTTCCAGTAGACAAAATAAATAATTGTTATTAATAGTAAAGTAATAAAAGATAATCGGAAAATTTTAATTTCATAATTTTGTAGTCAAAGAGAGAGTTCCTAATGAAAATATAAGTTTTTACCTTATAAAACGTCTTTTATTTCAACTTCTACCATAGTTACGATACTTTACTGATACTTGTGTATTGTCTTTTACATTAGTACCAGCACTTTATTTTGTTAAAACTAATTATTGCATCTGTTTACAGCATTGAAAAATAGACAGTGTGCTCGTTACGACGTTTATGCTTTCCAAAACATGCTTCATGCTTTGCATGACAAAATAAACCTTCCATACTTTGTTTAATATATATACAGCGGTTTCATGGTCTCAAAAAAAAGTTCCATTTGCTGTAACCCTTATTAAATCTTTTCCAGGGAATTTTAGGAAGAAACGAAAATGATTAGTATTTTGGCTCTCCTGTAAAGTTCATACTTTTGGGGTTACAGCGTTTATGCTTTCCAGCGGCGTTATGTGTTGCGTACGACAGCGAGCCTAGCCAGTTACATGCATTGGAAATTTGCCAGTATTTTAATTGTGTAGATAGACTAGACCAGATATACCTAGAAACGTTTCCTTATAGATATACTTACATACATAATATATATGAAGTATTTTTAGAACTAGTATTTAAAAGTACATTCTTGTTTTTTGTATTCGTTTAATAGAACATATTTATAATGATTAAAGGGCTTATGATGTGTTTTCCTAATGAATTATCAAATTTCTCATAATAAGTTTTACCTATTTAGAATTATTGCTTTATTTATCATAAGCTCACTTCAATACTATTCTTTAGCAACAGGAATTTGCTTGCAATACTAAAAATGTATCCATATGTTATGTATTTATTTACTTAATCAAAACGGTAATAACTAATTGCGTGTATGTACCATATATATATATATATATATATACATATATATTACATACACGCATATATATATATATGTAGGTATTTATTTAAATAGATATATCTACACTTTCGACTTGAACTTTTACAAAGATAAAAACGAATATACATTTTAAACATGCACATTACACACAAATTTGTGCGGTTATAATAATTTTACCTACATCATGTGATAAAAATCGATGATTCATGGTTTTACAAGAACGTGTGATCGACATTGTTGAAATGTAATCCATAATATACATTTAAATGTATATTTAATTCAGAAAATCATTTCTAATAAATTATTTAATAGGAAATGTAACAATTTGAATATTGGACCCAAATAATGATCGGACCGGACATTGCTTTTGTTAAACTAAAATCAAAGCATTCTATTGTACATCACTTTACATTTTGCATAGGCATGTAGATTATTTTAGAAGCTAATTACCAGAACACAGGCCAAATTAGCTAATATCCATAATTTTAGGCTTGATTATAGAGGAACCACATCGTTACATTGTATGTAGGTGAATGCAAACCGCTTCCCGTTTCAAACCCGTTAAATTAAATTAATTTATCTATATACCTACTTACAACCCATTGTTCTCAAACAATATAATGCTTTAGGTAAATGCATTTATGTTTATACATAATTTTAAATAAAAACTTTTGCGAGTACGTTTTTAGTATCTGTATTATAGTATTAATTGATTTTTTGTTTCCGATTTTTTCGAAATCTACAAAAGCGGTAGTTAAAAAAATAAAAGGCTAACCGCAAATCAAGGATTTTTATCCCTCTCTTTCTCTCCGGCAAATATATCCATAAAAAACAAAGTGTAGGAATATATTTATTTAACAAATCATTTAAATGATTATTCTATCGTCCAAGTTTGGTTTAAATATTTTGAATCCTTAAAGAAATATTGACAGCATCTTGTGCAAAGAAGTCTAAATACAGATGACAAATTGAAGCAAATTCCATAAATTACCAATTTCGTTTTATTTATTTACGTCCGCGGCCCGGATAAGGTTTGTGTTTATATTCAACGTCAAAGAGCAATTTCAGCAACGAAGGTTGAAATTTTAAAAGGGGGTTTCTTGGTACTTCAGATTTTTGAGTTCTTTGAGTCAAATTATTAACGACAAATTGCTATTTGTGGGAATTATTTTAATTACTGTAGGTACGTACCTACTTCAAAAATGTAATTCTTTTACGTTACCATTCATTACAATTGGGGAAATTAAGTACTTAGACCTATACACACAATATCTGGGTACCTAAATATTACAATTCCACTGTCTGTGTGCGAGTGCATTTGTAAGTCAGTTACTTATGTTTTAAGTCATTTGTATACATAGGCTACATTTTATTTCGGAATAACATCGTAAAGCGTTGCTTGTCATAAATATAACTAACGTAAATCGTGCATTGGCAATCTAGTTTTTTTTTATAATAATAAATATTCCGGGACATTGCACACAGCGCCATCTAGCCCCACACTAAGCAAACGCTTGTATCGTGGGTACTAGATAACGATTATTATAGATTTATTATCATATGCCATTTTTTTAACCTCTACTTAATAGACTTAGGTTTTAAATACGCAATCGCATCTGCAATTGAGGTTTTAAAATTCTCCATATGAAAAAAGAAAGATTAAGTAAACGAAGTCTACAGTTCTGCAAGGATCTAGGCTTCTTCTCATAAGATTCATTACCCGTTCTGCTAAAATGTTTCAAACTTCTTTATATTGCCTTACACAAACTGATAATCAACTCAGCTATGTCTTTGTTAGTGGCATGGTATGTTTCCACAACCATCTTCTTTTACTTGAGAACGGGCACAATACAAAGTTAAGGCCAAAGAAAAAAAACACTCATCTTCAGGGACATAATTATTATCACAGCCGGAAATAAAAGAAAATATCCTGCTCTAAAGCTAAGTAATGAACCGAGAGTATACTGTCAGGTCAGTCGTAAAAACTGACAAATCACTTAATTCTTGGCTGTCCCTTCGTAGCAAACACTGCCGATGTTGCAAGTAGGTACTTACACTATAACAATGGTGGAACAATGGCTCCTCATTTAATCTAACTTTCTTTTTCCTTAGTCGGCAAACAAGTACGCTGCCACGCCCCGTGCACGGAAGAAAAGGTAATTAATTAACGACCATTTACATTATTGGACTTTTCTACACGTCTTCACTACATTGTAGTGAAATATAGGTATGTATATATTACCTCGTACCTGTGTTTGTTGCCAAGTTATTGTTTTACATGATTTTTGTATAATATAAACCAAAAAACACCAGCCACTGGCAAAATGTATCCAATCGTTTTCTTGTGAATTCACAATATCATATCAAAATCTATTAACACATGCTACATAGGTAACTAAGTTTAGCATCATCAAACGAGTAAGGCTGAAAATTTTAACTGGATTGATTTTTTCGAGGAACACATTTTACAAATCGGATCGTCGTACAGAAGTTGTGTAAGTTAAAAGACAAATAAGTTGTCGTACAACGTAATTCTCAGTAAGTGGGCGGCTGGGCGGCTGGGCGGGCCGGAGCCGCAAATATTTGACACTTCGAGAGCCCTTGCTTAGCTCTCGCTGAAAAATTGGCCGCGAGATCAAACCTGATTATGACCAATCTAAATATAGATATATTTGGTATATAGGTATATAGTACTTTAAAATTGCTCGAATCTCTCGACAGTATAAATGACGTAATTTAATTAAGTACTACTAGCAAGCGGCGAACTCCGTTTCGCCGCCAGATGGCTTCGTTTTTTTTTTTATAAACCTCACCGAGCCCAGACCTTTCCAACGAATGCAAAACCGTGGAAATCGGTTCGTGTGTTCTGGAGTTATAGCGTCAGGAAAAAAACCCGACTTATCTATCTTCTAGCTATATAATATAAAACTCAAAGGTGACTGACTGACTGATTGACTGACTGACTGATATAGTGATCTATCAACGCACAGCCCAAACCACTGGACGGATTGGGCTGAAATTTGGAATGAAGGTAGATGTTATGACGTAGGCATCCGCTAAGAAAGGATTTTTGGAAATGCCTCTTTTAAAGGGTTGAAATAGGGAATGCAAGTTTTACTTCTTAATGCGAGCGAAGCCGCGAGCACCCACTAGTTTTTATATAAGTAGTAGATTAATTAACAAGTAGAGAATAATTAGCAGAGACTAATGATGATGTCAAAAGCAATCACTGAATAGTTTTCAATCAATACCTGACTCTTATATGTATTAAGTCACACATGGCAAAACGAGCTACAGTGATAGTAAGTAGTATGAATGGGTAGGTATTTGGAGATAATAACGTATCAAAAGCAAATTAATTGTTTAAATAATGCCTAACAATGCATAAGAACTGCAAAACAAGTTATTTAGAGACAAAATTATTTGCTAACTGCAAATTAAGCGTCAAATTGTTACAGCAAGCTCTATATGGAAGCCACCGCTCAAGCGACACATTGGACAATAAAAAACTATTTTTCAAGTGCACAGAGCAGCTATTATTCACGCGGAGAAGCGCAGCCACAGCAATTAGCCACCTAGACAGGTCGCATGGCTTTTCGAACAATGCGACATTACCTGCAGTACTTCACTACTCTTACACTCGTATAGTATAATGTACCGGACTATGTTTATTTTGGTGACTGTAAAGGACTAAAGATACATAGGTATAGGTACATATAAATACAAGTAGGTACCTACATCGTCATCATCATATACCACTGTGGGATACAGGTCACATTCCTTTCAATCCATGATCAAATATAAAATGGCTAAATCTACTATGTAAAATAATAAAATATAAAAACAAGTGAAGGAAAACTAAACATACTACTTCTAACTACTACAAAAAGGGGCACTTAGAAAATCTTTAGAAAAGCCTAAAGATAATCTAAGTGCTCCAGCCCACTACCAGAGGGCAGCGTACCCAGCATGCTGGCCGCATTACCACGCTGGATGGCAATGCTGATACTATGTAAAAATAAGTCAGGTTTTCCTTCTTGACGCTTTAACTCCATAACGCACTAACCGATTTCCACGGTTTTGCATTCGTTGAAAAGGTTTAGGACTCCGTGAGGTTTATAAAAAAACGAAACCATCTGGTGGCGAAACGGAGTTCGCCGGGTTTGCTAGTGTTACATATAATTCGTTGCGCAAGTACCTTAATCATAGTAGGTACCTACCTATTATAGTCTCTTATATTGTATTTATATCCTGTTACAAAAAAACATGTAAAATGTTTATGTTTCTGAATGCTACTTGCCAATCTTGCCTCCATTTTAACAAACTAAACCTTTATTCACACAGTTTTCTACGACTATAAAATATTAGGTACCGTGTTTTCGCTCCCACTATCAGACGCCATACAACCAAGAAGACGCACGAGCGTTTAAAAATTTAAACTTGTATTTCCCGACGACATACAACACGAGACTTCCCGATAAACATCCCCGGGCGCCGGCGCGAGCGGCCAGCGAGCCGCTTTGTTTACGTGCTAGACGCACGTAATATGTCACTAGCACCTAGTGTTGCACTTTAAATATTATTGTGCTAACCAGGATAAAAGAGACAGCTATACCTACTGGAGGCGCTAACATATCACTGTAAGCAGGGAAAATGATCAAAAATCTCCTCGCACATTTTCATTATAATGCTTAAAAAACTTCATATTATTATTTGTAACAACCTAATACCTAATACAACCTAATAGCTTTGTTGCTTATGTGGGTTTCTTTCATGATTAGTTATAAAAACTTAGATTTTTTTCTGGCACGTAACTACGCTATAGTGCAAGCTGTAACCAAAATATTACATACACATTAAAAAAATTGTAGAAATTAAAGCAATTTAAGGAAAAGGAATTTTGAGGCAGAGTAAATACTATAAGGCAATAAATCTAAGATAAGTTACTCGCAATTAAAAATATTTTAATTTGATTTGAATGCCAAATGCATAAATGCAGTTCAAGATGGCCGCCGCGTTAAAAGTGTACACAAAGATTTGCTCCGCGTAAAAATGATAATTAAATAGTAGAATAGACGTAAAAGTGATGAAAAACTAACTTCTATTAGGAACTCATGGCCTACGATATAAAATACGTGACAAACAACAAAATTGGACTGTGATTTTGTGATTGGACTGGGACTGTGATTTTATACGCTGTGCGCTGCTAAGCGCGACAAACGCGTCATGGCTAGGCTACGCTGCATTCTCCTCCAGGCACGCGAGCCACGAATTCAAGTACGAGCAATACCGCAACAACTAAGTGTTCTCGGTGCAGTAAAATAATTATTAACGAGTTGCTGGCTTTCATAAGCCACAAGGTTGACACCCTACCGGAGACCGGGATTATTAAGATATGTTTGAGTGCCTACAACTCGGACGAAATTGAGAACGCAAGAGCGATTGTTTACGCCAACCTAGCGCCTACTAAGAAATTTCTGCGTAGAAAGGAAGGATCTGAGCAGAAGAGTTTGCAAGAAATTATAAAGATCGTAAAGGAAACAGATACTGAAGTACAACCGACATTCGTGGTTCAAAACCTTAACAAACTTCCCCCCGTTAGTTTTGACTACATAGACATAACGACGTTCCTCAAAGAACTGAGCATCTTGAAAAATGATGTGGCCAGTATTAAGTCGAAACCGGATACCGTGTGTGATAATGCAGCTACGAGCTCTGATATAAATCAACTTAAAACCGAAATTAATGACCTTAAAAGTTTAATTCATGAGTTACGCGAAGCTCGGCCAATAAGTGCAGATGTATATTGAGATAGGTCGTCAGTAGATTTCTACTGACGACCTATCTCAATATACACGCATCACTAATTCTGTCACAAATACGAGCGAGCTTCGTTTCGAAACAACCGGTTTGAGTTCGGAGGCGAGTGCGGCCGCCGCGCGACAGAGCGGGCCGAGCGCTGCGTAGGCCTACTGGGGTCGAGTGCACGCGCACTGCCTCGAGTCGGCCCCGCGCGCGCGCACCGCCCCCGCGCGCCTGCCTTGCCTACACAACAGCTGACAGTGGACATTGAACCCGTTTTTTCGCATATACCTACGTATAGAGATATTGCTATTGCGGCTCGCAGCGATAACGTTGATGACGAAGGGTTTACTATAGTGACACGGAAAAAACCTATGCCATACAAATATAAAAATACTAGAGGTACACTACAAAGCTCTAAACTACAGGCGGCGGACACATATTCCTACATATACATTTCACGTGCGCATAAAAGCACTACTGGAGGATATTAAAGGACATATACAGGAACTAAAGGAAGATTGCCTAGAAGTAGAAAAGCTGACTCACTCAAACTAGAGACGAATTTTAATTCGTTTAAAATAAAAATACTGTCCACAAAGTTAACTACTTTCTTGAAGGATGACTTTTGGCCTCAAGGTTATGTATTTCGAAAATTTAGACAACCGCGGTCGAACGTAAACAATACTGATTCGCCTAACAAATAAGTATGGATGTACAAAATAAGCAGATAAATAATATACGACTCGTCTCTTTTAACTGTCATTCACTTGAAAGCTGCCTACCTGCTGTGAGCAATATATGTAGGTCTGCGGATATAGTATGTATACAGGAGCACTGGCTGATGCAGCACGACCTGGGCATCATTAACAAGATTGACAGCGAGTTCAGCTGCTGCAGCAAGTCATCTGTGGACCCGACGGTGGTGCTGCGCGGCCGCCCCTACGGCGGGACGGCGGTTATGTGGCGGACCAGCCTGTCCTCGCGAGCTGACGTCATTCCTTGCCAGAGTGACCGAGTTATCGCTGTGCGCCTATCGCAGGGTGATCGTAGCCTTTTGATTTTCTGTGTTTACATGCCTACTGACGACCCTCGAACTATTAGCCAAACCCCGTCTCGGGACTAAATAAGTTACTTTCACCCCTAGGGTAACAATGTAGGTACTATTATTTCTCTTCCATGTTTAAAATACACAGGAAGTAATTATTGACATGAGAAGATACAAACCTAAATTGACAAAAGAAGCAAGTGAGAACACCCGGGAAAGAGATAAGCAGATTGTAATACTGGCTGATCAACAGGGTGTTGGATTGCGTAAAACAGTGCAGGAGTTGGTTGGCTCCAAATATCAAGTCACAGCGTACTGGAAGGCAAATGCAGATATCAAACATGTTTTGGACTCCAATAAAGAAAAATTAATGAGTTTAACTAAAGAAGACTATATTGTAATATTAGGTGGCATGAATGATAGTAATCCAGAAAATCTGAAATTTATTACCGAAAGTTTTTTGAATTATTTCAATTTTACAAATATTATTGTTAGTGAAGTCCCTTTTAATAGATTTTTGAACGAACATAAATTAAACTTTGTAATTCGGCAAATCTGTCTGAAGTTTGAACATGTTTCATTCTTAAACATGGATTATAGTAAAAAGGTACAGAACAAGAATATATTACGTGTAGAGTTTTGTCAATCATTACTGAGAGAATTGTTAAAGCAGGATTACAGAGCAAAAATACGTGAGGCTAAGTTGCAAATATATACAGCAGTTAAATCAAAGGTTTTAATATCAGTTAATGTAAGTACGCAAACAGAACCGGTGAATACTCAGAGTCCATTGGCCGGAAAAGACATCGTGCAAAGTGAGTTAAGCGTAACAAAGAATGCACCAAATAATGATCCAACATCAAATAATAGCACTTCACAAGAGCGGTTTTTTCTTAGCTAAGAATGATATCCACTTCCTTCATCAAAATATTGACGGGTTAATTAATAAAGAAGATCTACTGACAGTAGAGCTACAAAAACTTAGTGAAATTAAGAAAAGTGTAGACGTCATTGGAATTACTGAGCATAACATGATCAGTAGTGACACAGGGTTCCTTAATGTACCTAATTTTACGTTAGCATCTAGCAGTTGTCGTAAATCACGCCATGGTGGTGCTTGCATTCTTATACATAAGAGCTATCAGTTTAGAAATTAGTAAGATAAAAGAATTTAGTGTGGAAAAAAATGTGGAGTGTTGCGCAGTAGAACTATATGAGCATAATGTATTTTTTGTTTGTGTATACAGAGCACCAAAGAAGGATAAATCTTCTTATAAAATATTTTTCAGCTGTCTTGAAAATTTACTCAACCATACTTGTTCAAAAAGAAAAAAAGTAGCGATATGTGGTGATTTTAATATCAACGTACTAGAAGATAGTGAGATTACTAAAAGTTTTAAGAACGTTTTAAAAAGTTACAATCTAAAATTATCTCTATACGAACCAACGAGACCAGCTAGTGGTAAATGTCTTGATAATTTCCTGCACAATACGAGAGGATCCTCGTGTGAGTCATTACAACCAGCTTTATCAGACCATAAGCTCAATATTTTACCTGCCCCGTAAAAAAGTACTATCCAGTTCGATACTGGTACTCATATAGGCGTGATTATAGCACAGAAAATTTAGACAAGTTTAGGAAATGCCTAGGTAGCCTAACATTTCAAGAAATTTATGATAGTAGTTGCCCAAATTTAGCTTTTAATTATTTTCACGACACTTTCAAATTATTTTATCACCTTTTTTTTCTTTGACTAGACGCAAAAACATTATACATAAGAAAGCTGCATGGGTATCAAAAGGCATAAGAATATGTTCAACAAAAAAACGAATGATGTTATGGAAATATAGACGATTTCCCAGTGCTGAGAATAGAATAGCATTTAAAAATTACTCAAAGAGGTTCAAACATATTATAAATTTGACGCAGAAGTCTAGAAATAATTTTACGATTAAAACTGCAAAGAATAAAACTAAGGCAACCTGGAATATAATTAACAGGAACACAAATATAAAACCTCCAAACGTGGATATAAAACGCATTAAATGTAATGATAAAGTATATACTGATCCAAAGGACATAGCGCAGGCTTTAAATGACTTTTACATAAATCAGACGAATCAAAACAATATAAGCAAAAACAACACTAAATTGACAGCCATAAATAGACCTAACTCTATGTTACAGGATATGATGATATATCGACAAACGTAATCAAGCATGTCTCGTTAATAATATCTCCACTTCTTAGTCATATAAATAACTTATGTATTGACCAGGGTGTTTTCCCGGATAAATTAAAGTTGACAGTGGTGAAGCCATTATATAAAAATGAAGACAGAGAAAACATAAGTAACTACAGACCTGTGGCTCTAGTCCCGGTATTTTCGAAGGTATTTGAGAAATATATTCACTCCAGTATCTACAATTACTTAGAAAAATACAATATATTAATTGACGAACAGCTCGGTTTCAGGAAAAACAAATCAATTAATCTTGCTATATATAGATTTTTAGAACAGATTATAAATCAGGGTGTGAAAAGAGGGTATCTGTGGTTGCTTTGTTTATGGATTTGACTAAAGCTTTCGATTTTGTGGACCATAAAATTTTAATAAACAAACTAGAGACTTACGGTATTAGAGGTAACGTCTTAGCTCTCATAGAGTCCTATCTTAGTGACCGATTTCAAAGAACACAAATAATTCAAGTTTGTCCTAAATCTAAGACAGAAATGAAGTATATACTTCTGATGACAGTAAAGTTAAATGTGGTGTACCGCAAGGAAGCGTATTGGGACCATTACTTTTTATCTTGTACATAAATGACATGCCAAGCGCTATAAAACAACCTATGGTACTATTCGTTGACGATAGTACGGGTATATTTGTAGGAAATAAAAATGAACGTCCTGAAGAGGAAATAAACTTAGCTTTAAATAAAATTATAGAGTGGTGTGTTCGTGACGTCAACCCTACGGTACGGGGTAATATTTTGGGGGAATTGTACGAAAAGGGAGACTATTTTCCGTGCACAGAAAAAATGTATGAGGTCAGTATGTCATTTAAGAGCAATGGATTCCTGTAAACCATACTTTTCAAAATTAAAAATATTACCATTCCCATGTCTGTATATATTTGAAACTGCAATGTTTGTACGTAGAAACATACACATGTTTGTTCTAGCAAAGGGTAAGAGACTGAAAAGCAAGATTTGTATCCCACGGCATAAAACGGCTCTGTTTAGGAAAAGTGTCTTAGGTATGGGACCTACAATCTATAATCACCTGCCAAAGTCGATTCGCGAATATGTAAATTTGACTGTATTTAGAAGAAAATTGTTTGATTTTTTAATATCTAAATGTTATTATAGTGTGAAATTATATTTAAATGATAAGATAACTAATATGTGACAATAATTTAATTTATATAACTTTGACATTTCTTAAATTTTCACTTTACAAATAATCATTAACATTAAATTAAGTTTTTTATACTTATTATGTCTAATTTGCACACCAGTAATGGTTGAGATGTATGGTTCTAATATTTGATATCTTATCACCTACCATCATGTAAAATACTACATCTGGCAAACAAATAAATCTTTATCTTTAATCTTTATCTTTGTTTGTAATTTTTTTATCATATAAGACTTCGACTGAAGGACTTTGTATCCACGGTCATGGATAAATTTAAAAAACAAAGCTGTCATGTGGCTGTCTAGTCTAGCCAAAGATTTTTTATATCATCCCTCTCTTTCCCTCGTCTAGCGCAAATCTATCAATGTGTCAAGTCACATCTTCGCAAAAGCCAAAACAAAAAAGCATCTGTCGGTTGCGCTTAACACTCCGTTACACGCGCCTTCAGAGATCCCGTGATAACACGCGCGGGGCTCAAAAGTGCCCCAAGGAAATTATTTTTTTTTTCCTATTGGAATAGTAAAAAGAACAAAAAGTTTTTTCATACGTAATCAGTCTTTATCGATGCATAAAATACAAATAAAAAAATTCACTCTTTTACACACAAACATAAAAAAAAAACATTTTTACCATAACCTCAGGAAACAACAAAAAAAGACATACTTAATTAAGAATTATAATTTTAGTCGTCATTAGGTGCCTGGTCGAGATTTTTTTTATTTTGGTCATACCACTGGATACATATACTATATTTATGTTCATTACATATCGGCTTATAGCATTTTTGGCATGCTGGTCTGGTCGATCGATCTTTGGCCCTTCCACAGTAATGACATCTGGCCGTCTTGGTTCTTTTGTGCGGGATATCGTTATCCTGGGGTGTCAAATCGTTTTCATTGATACCTAAAAATAGCATGCTTCGTTATTTTATATTTCTAGGAATCGTTTTAGAATACAATCTCCGTTGCATTTGTGGTTTTAGGTATTGTATAGCAACAGAGCGCAAGTAGTTGCGTCGAGGTATGCGCTTGTAATTGTGATTGACCGTAGCGTCAATTATCATGCCATTTATTCCAGCTATGTTTATTATATCAAAAAATATGGTCAACGGCCATCGTCGGCTATTTCGTGCTACGCTGAAATGCTTGCACATTTTGTCCAATACGTCAACACCACACTTGGTTCTGTTATATTCCGTAATCATTTCAGGTTTTCTCGCGTCGCCAGTATTAGGATCAATCCTATCATCATTGTGCATAGTAGATGCTACTAATACTACTTTTTTGGGTTTTGGCACATATGACACTAAAGTGCACTTCTTCTGGAAACCGAACAATGCGTCATTGATGGGTCTGTCTTTAGATGTTTGAAATTTTTGCGGAATATCAGGTTTGTTCGATTTTAGGGTTCCTATGGCCATAATCTTCTTTTTTTCTAGTTCCAGTAGCAATGGTATGCTTGTGAACCAGTTGTCCATAGTTACATTGCTTCCCATATTTTCAAGAGGTTTTAGCATCCTATGAACTATATCTGGCACCTTATTGGACACTTGAAAAGGTCCTGTGGGTTGGACTCCAGCGTATATTTCCAAATTATATGCATACGGACACTGAACATCTACTAAGGCAAACAGTTTTAAACCGTATTTATCTGGTTTATTAGGTATAAACATACGAAAACCGCATCGCCCTCTAAATGCCACAAGCTGTTCATCAAGGGTGAGATATTCGCTCGGCGTGTAATATTTTTCCAAGTTTTTTACAAAAATATCGAATATTTGTCTAATGGGTGCAAGTTTGTCAGTTTCTTAACTTCTCTTGACTATCTCGGGTATTGACATCATCAAAACGAAGACATTTTAGCAAGAAGGTAAATCTATTTTGTGACATGGTGAGATTGATTGCGTCAACTGCGGTTCCATACTTATTATCCCAAAAGTCTTTTATTATTCTTCTTCCACTTTTTTCAACACCCATCATAACAAGCATTCCAATTAGAGCTGTTATTTCGCCACAGTCAGTATTTTTTGCATCCCTTTGTCGTTGATAATTTACTTTTATCTTATCGATGTATATGTTAGTACATTTTGTAATGATGTCTATCGTCTCATTGTCTATAAACAGATCAAAACATGATTTTGAAGTCTTACAAGCCAAAGCTTCGTTTTTTGGCCCGCAAATACGCGTACGAATGTTAGAGGCTTGTGTTCGAACGCTGTTTCTAAATGGTGCAGACTTCCACTCAAAACCTGATTTTGTTTTATAGGTCCGTAAATCAGATAAAGGCGCATCGTCATCTGAACTGTCTGACGTCAGTGACTGTGGCAGGGGGGTGGTGATTTCTGAGGCTGCAGAATTTCGTGCTATCTGGTCTTCTTCATCATTTTCTTGCTCTGACTGAGAGTCATGTAACTCTTCTATACAGTGGTCTTCTTCATCCTCACTACTAAACAGGTCTCCTGCACCACCTTATTCTTCCTCGTCAGACTCCTGAAGCCACTCAAGTATTTGAGAGTCCATTCTATCCATTTTTATTTATGGTAGTACCTAAAATAAACAAAATATGTATTTAATCAAAACGACAAATAAAATTATAAACGACTTTACACCAAAACTTATTGATAAATTGCATAAAATAACTAAAACAACTTACCTCCGTTGTACGTACAATAGTCCCGTAGTTTCACGCGTGGGGCACAAATGTGCCACGGCAGCACTTAAATAATTGTCCAGCGAACGTCCTTCCGCCAACGCAGTCGACGTGTCACTAAACGCATACCAAGGACACTAGCGTCAGCTACTCAACGTCTCAAGATCATGCTTCACATATTTAATTAATAATAAGCAAAGAATCTTGGTTGGGGCACTTTTGAGCCCCGCGCGTGTAACGGAGTGTTAAATCACTCATGTACCCCTGTTTTTCTCGCTAAACTCAGGATTAGGAACCACTCCATGTGTGAGTGTGGCTTGGATGAGGGAAATGTGGATCATATATTCTTTAGCTTCCCATTAAAACAATACTCATTGTATGATGTTATCCCTCCTGAAATTCCTCGTCCTACTTCCCTTAAACTCCTGCTATCCCTTGTACATTCCAAATTTGTAAATATCTTAAGTAATTATATTAAAAACAATAAAATAAAATTATAAGAAACATTAATTTTAATTTACCTAATTAACATGTTCCTATGTATATGCATCTATGTTTGTATTTGTTCTTGTGTTGATTCTGTATATGTCTGTAGATTGTTTAACTATCGCTGTTACAGAAAGCAAAAAAGGGGGAAAAAACACTCAACTGTGCAATTTAAAACCACCGTACATATCGATATTTCACATAAAATTTCTCCGTTTGATGGCCTATCTTCCCACTTGATATTGGCAGAATTGCGAACTCATATATTCGCAAAAGCCATAACAAAAAAAAAAAAACAAAAAAAAATGTCATGAATGATGAACAATAATATCTCTGCGTTAATTCTAACTTTAAAATAAGTAAATTAAATGAATAAGTTGTAATACCTAATACAATAAACATATAAACACGGGTCTAATATACACCGTGAATTAATTTTCTTGTATGTTTTTTCAGGAATTATTTTGTGACGAGTATAAATTAGCCAAAACGGCTTCAGAAGTGCTTTGTTTTAGCAATTCAACGAGATTAAATGTGCCTGGAACTAAGATAATACACTGATGTGACTTAAACAACAGTGGAATATTGTGCAAAAGTGAAAAGATAACCTCAAAGTAACCACCGGTAATTTATGCATGTCATCTTAAAGTTTATTATCAATTATCGACTACCTATAACAGTGTTATATCTGTGAGTTCTCTTATTAAAATAATAAAATATTTGTAATAATCAAAAAACAAAACAGTATACTTCCTTAAAAACAATAGCTAAGTGGCTATTTTGTGGTTGGAAAATCACTCTTTGCATTGCACTGACCTGTACCTAACTAACAAATATGGCACAAACTCGGTCACAAGCTCTGAAAGAAGCTGAACTAAAAATTCGCTATTTGAATGCTGAGTTGGATAAAGCACAGAAACTAAACCTGAAACTATTGAGTGAACAGGATGAGTGTGTGGAACAATACAAACAAAACAATTCATAGATCAAAATGACTCACTAAAATATCAACTTGTAAACTCAGAGAAAGAATTGGCCCATGCAAATGACAATGTAGCTAGAATGTCTGAAATACTGGAAAAAAACTTGGAAAATATATCATTATATGATGAAACATTGATGACATTAAGAATATATGAAAAGAAATCTGATGAGTTTGACAACATACTACATGAGAAAGAATCTGAATATAGTACTAAGATGGAAGTTCTTATAAAAGAAAATGATGTGTTAAAACTAGAAATAAGCTCCCTACAGTCACAAATTACATCCCAACAATCTGAAAAATGTAAAACCCCTGCAAAAACTGTGACAAAAGTGGCTTTAAGAAACAAAAAACCAAAAACGTCTTTAAGGCCAAAATTGGATGTAAAAAACTGTAAACAAAAACAGGAAGGGAAACAAGACTCATACAATACTAAAAACATTTCACAAACAAAGAAAAAGTCAAGAAAAAATCATAATATAATAAATAAGCCTACAATCGCACAGCCTACTAAACCGTCAACCCAGGATATAAACAAATCTGGCCCATCGACTGAATCGAGCCAGTCGTGTGCCAATAAAGATGAAAGTTAACCTACATCAGTGCCTTTGCAAAACACAAATGTATTAACCTCTGTTATTTTTCAGACACAACCAGTACCTGACTCGCGTCCAACTCAACAACCATCGGTGGGGCTAAACAAACATGACATGTTGATATTCTGCGATGACTTTGGACAGCCAGTTGCTGACTACATAAGAAGCAATTCAGGAAATAAATATAACAACATCCTGACCATCAGTAAACCGAACGCACCCATCTCCGAGGTACTCAAAAATGTCAAAAATTACACCTCAAAAATTAGCAAAGGAGACGATATTGTTGTAATAACTTCTCATTTATATAAATATGACATCTCAATAATCAAATCCTTGATCTATCATTGTGATAGTAAATATATTAACTTGATATTGACTACACTACCATATAGGTACAGTAATATATCTAGTAATAAGGACAATTGCTTGAAGCATGCTATCAATGACCAAATGTACGGATTGGCATCACACTCGCCGGGAGTCAAATCAAATCAAATATACTTTATTGTACACCAAATAAAAAAGAACATATTTAACATAAAGGTGGAAGGTAACCAGGGACATTGGGCGACCTTATCACTAAAGTGATCTCTTCCAGGTAACCTAGTTAGGGAGTTAAGGTAATTGATGTAAATTCATATCACCTGATTCTTGTTACCTGATTTCTTGAAGTATATTGATGTTGGAATACCTTTAAGATTGACACAAATAGATAACCTGATATACTTAAGAAAACCTTAATCTCAGTCTGCATCCAACAGCTCAATAAATCAAGCAAATATGCAGCAATCACTGACTGTAAATGATTTTTTAGGCCAAATGTCACAAAAAATAACTGTAATATATGTTAGAAAAAGATTTTAAAATAATGCATCTAAATTTTAGGTGTATTAGGAATAAAATGTCAAAAATACAAGTTCTAGCAGAAACATACAGCCCTGATATAATGGTTTTTTCTGAAACATGGCTGAATAATAGTGAGGTAGAAAATATAGCTTTGGGTTTCAAGCATGCTAGTTACTATGTGAGACAAAATTTTATTCATGGTGGGGTGTCCATATTTGAAAAAAATAAGATAAAATATAATAAATGTACCTACCTATTAAAATAGATGAACTTTGTCATGAATTTCATTGTGAATTAAGTTGTATAGAAATTAGCTTGAAATTGTTAATCATAGGTATGTATAGGACCGGGGCAGGTAATTTTGTAAAAATGACTAAAGTACTGGATAGACTGTTTAATTTATTGTGTGATATGACTGATAAGAACATTTTGTTTTTGGGAGATTGGAATGTTGATTTTCTGGTGGAATCCTCAGAACGGACAGCAATAAATGACATCCTAAAGACCTATAAATTTAGAAATGCTGTTAATTTCCCAACTAGATTTGATAAAGGGTCTAAATCATCAATTGACTGTGTGGTTACTAATGTACCAGAAAGTAACATTAACATTAAGCATATTGCTACAGCAACTGGGTCCGACCATGATGCTCAATTAGTATAGGTACTTAAATACTGCCAAGAAATACATACCCAAATTTATATATGTTGAAAAGCGTTTTTGTGAAAATTATCAAATACCTAAAAGAGTTATGTAACTCAATGTTAGCTACAGACTGGGACACATTATTTAATGTGTATGACTGCTCCACATTTGAAAAGTTTTTTAATAAATTAATATGGTACAGGCATGTGCATTTACCAATCAAAACAAGGCGTATAAGAAATAGACAAAAATGTCCTTGGATCTCTAAAGATATAATAAATTACACTTAGACATACATGACCTATACCAAATTCAGAGACAGTACCCACAAGTAATATCCACTCAGGATATAATAGAAATAAAAACCAAGTTAACGAATAAACTTTTAGATGAAAGTAAGAAAAAACACATTGAGGGTAGAATAAATAATGCGAAAAACCCCAAAAAGGAGGTATTGTATTTCAAGCCGTCTCAGGGTTGGTTTTGGGAACTCTTGGGGCTTTTAACAATGTATTCATTTGACCTGGATTCAGGATGCGCAGAGCTGTTGACACGGGACGGTTCAATGAAGGCGTACAATTAGTCTGATTCGAATGCAGACTTTGGAAATAATCTGTCAAAACGTTCACTTGGGATATCAAGTTCTGAATAATTGGATCGGACTTACCGGTTGATGAATCCGACTGTCCATGGATAGACGATCGCGGCCGCTTGGCACCGCGCTGCAGATCCGCCATGGATCTGGGCGAAGCAGTGTGCTCACTGCCCTGATCCTTAGCTGATAAGGCCCGATTATCGGTCGAGCAACCGGGCACCGCGTAATCACTCATGGTCCTTAAGCTATTTTCGAATATTTTTACTCAATCACTCACTAAGACAGTCCATATGGTTCACCGAGAACACTGTTGTATTTAAATTTAAAATGTTCCAAAATAACACGGGATCGCGCACTGAAACAATTCATACGGCTTTTCAAAAAATGCCGTAATATTCAAAATTAAAAATGTTCGATAAAAACACTAAATCGCGCACTCAAACAGTCCATGCGGTTTTTAGAAAACACTTATATTAAAATTCAAAAATATTGCGGAATAACACTTCATCGCGCACTAGAAATCACCATGCTAGGTCTTTCCGAAAGACGTCTAGAAAGATTATTCGGATAACAACCGATAAAGATCTTTAAAACTTGAAAATTATATAGAAATTGCTCGAAACACGTTAATTCAAACACGTGCGTTCAGTTTGAGAAGTACCGACGCTATGACGGAAAGTGATCCACCACCCTCTCTGGCGACCAAAGAGAAAAGTTAGTGTCAGGTGCTCTGATTGGACGACAAGGTAACCTGTGATTGGCGGAGACCTGGGAAGACGCTGATTGGACGAAACTAAAGGGAAGTATACTACGCACGCATCTCTCATTGTTTCTGCTGGGCTGGGCATCGTCACATGCCTAATAATGTAGTTTTTTCTAGCGTGGCAGCTGTTTACATGGCTGTTTCTCACGAATATATTTATTGCTATTGACACTTAGTCAGTTTTTTGTACTAACTAGGTACCTACTTTTTAAATTAAAGATCTGAAAATCGCTAATTATGAATAGGACGAGACTCCGACGCCATCGACGATAAACATATTTAAATCGTAAACAATTCATAATATTTTACCTACTATTTGACGAAATTTGTTTGTTTTTTTGGTTTGAAAAAGACATACTTTTTACTGGAATACCTACACCACTTTTATTTTTACTGACGATAGTATATATATTATTATATTTGCTAATTTGCAACCAAAATATATGGTATCACCATTTCGCGAGACAACGAGTTCAACAAGGAAGGAGGAGAGGAGTCTAAGGACTCCTTTTGTACTATAATTATAGTATTTATACTATAATTTCGGCCTTTGTACTTTATACTATCCACATCTAAGGATAGTACGCTAAAATACTATAATTTAAAGCTTTTCCCGGATGCTTAGTTTTACGTTATTATGAATATTTCGACCGTGCGTGTATCCGACCGAATTCTGATCTTGCGATGTTTTCTGTGTCGATGGTCGGGGATTCCCCGATTATCCTCCGCAGTCCGCTCTCTCTTTCCACTAATCTCGTTCCTCCCATTCCATTCGAAATTCAATCAAAGTGACAACAATCGCTTGTGAATATTTGTGTATAATAATATGTTTTTAGTGTTTTAATTATGGACAGTGGCAGTGATGGTCATGATAATGACGAGAGACCGGGAGTATGCACCCCAAAAAATAAGTTATAGTATTCAAGAACTGATAAACTTAGAAGAGGAGTAAATTTTGCCATACCTGGTGTTGATTTTAATGACTACAAAATACCTAAGTTAAATTAAACATAATGAAAGTGTACTATATTTTTTTATAAAATACTATCCTTTTCATTTTTTGTACTATCTTTTTCAACATACCTAAATCCAACCCAGTGTTTTGAAATTAGTTTTTCTATGGAATGGAATCGAGCGCAATGCAATCTCAAATCTGTGTTGAAATGTGTCAATGTCAGAACTCAGAATTAAAGAAGTGCCGCGCCACAGCCGGTATCCGCCAAAATAAATAAAGAAATAAAAATTAACTGTTACCTGTGTCGTGTGCTGATGAAAGAAATCTAATTAAATACGCACAAATTATTGGAATTGTTGTGTCACTATTAACGAATAATATCTCTCTCTCTCTATACCTCTATAACTTGAACAGAACAAAACTGGGCAGCGTGTACAAGGTACTTATGTTGTTGTTTTTCTTAGCTTTGCTCCCGACTTTTTTTGAAGTACGTAATTTGAAAACATATAGATACTTAAATAAAGTTGGTAGTTAAGTATTTTCGTCGAGAAGAATAATTAAAGGAGAATTATTCTTATCCCCTATAAAAACACGTATGAGACTTGTAGGTACTTACTAGGTACTATTATACATTCAGACAGCAAGGCTCACTAAACTGTCTTTCTTTATTTCAGATCATATTACATCAAAATGACTGATGACGACGAAAACTTTATGATTTTGGACATTACAGACTCTAGAGCTATGCTCCAGTATGTGCTTAAATCAATTAAGGAACGATGTAAAGAAGAAGCAGATCCTTCGACTAATCTTCAAGATAAAATAACAGACTATACAGGCCTTTCAATTGATCTAATCAACAACTTGATATCGGGGAACAAAGTATATTCAGTTCGGGTATCTACACTACCGATTGCCGAGCGAATACTGGTGTTAAAAGCTGTAAAATCCTTATGCATAGAAAATAAACTACCAACTTATGAATTATTATTTGAAACAGCTGCAAAAATAACCAGTGGGAATGTAACAATGCTCTCAGATATCAATTTATTTATAAAAGAACTCAATACATTAGGATATGTGGGCAAAGAAACCATACACAATGAACCAATTATTCTAGAAGACCCAGAAGTGAGATTTGAACGATACTTGTATCATTTAAAACTAAAAAAAATTGCAAACAGTCCTCAGCAGCAAAAACTTGTTTATATTGATGAGAGAATAATCAGTGTGGATCATAGCTTCAAAAAGCCAATGCTGAGTAACTCTATAACAGATCATTTCAGCATGGAAGAGTGTATTTTTTATCATGCAGTGTCAACCAATGGTTTTATATGTGGTATGTTCACCAACCAAGCCTCTGAAGAAGATTATTTTAAATGGTTTTCTGACATATTACTAACAAACCTCAAAGATCCTAAAATCATAGTAATGGACAATAACCCATTGCATGGCAGTCTGGAACACACAGATACAGTTACCAGATATAGCCCTAAATCAGAGATGCTGCATTGGTTACTGGAAAACAACATTCCTTGCAGTGTCAATATGAGCAAGCCAGCATTATATGAGCTTATTAATAAATCTAAAGACAACAATAAACAGTATTATCTGGACCAAATTATCCGATCACATGGTCATCAAGTGTTGAGGCTGCCTCGTCATTTCTATGACCTTTCTATCACTACCCAGTTTTGGGATAGCTTGGCTAGAAACACCAGACCAAAAGAAACAAATTTAACTGAGATGCAATCTGTTGCTATGAAAGAAATACACTCTGTTTTGCCTGCAGTATGGGTGGAATATGAACAAGAAATTATGAACTTTCAAACTGAATTGTTCGATATTGATACTGTTATAGAGCAGTTTTCTGACAAATATCAGATTCAAAACTACACTGCATAGTTAGTCAGATGTAATTAATTAATACTGTTTCCATTTTAATAGGTTAAATAAAAGTTTTTTATAACAAATTCTGTTTTAATTTTAAATAAAACCAAAGATAGTATTTTATTACAAAACCAAATATATTATATTGTTGCATTATTATCTTTCATACCTATTGTAGAATACATTCTTGATTATGGAGAGTAATAGAAGCAATTAAATACAGGCTGGTATAAAAAAAACATGTCATAGAAAGCAAATGCATGTAAATTTGATAGCTTCTCTGTAACGCCTGATAAAACCATAAGAGCAATACATTGTTATTAAAGATACAATTCTTTTAGGCGTTTTGGTATTTTGGTGAATATTGGGCCAGATTTATGTATTCTTTTGTTTCACTTCGTTATAATTATATGTTTAATTCAGATGAATGTTCATCGGGGATATAGCTCAGTGGCAGAGCAATCGACTGCAGATCGATAGGTCCCCGGTTCAAATCCGGGTGTCCCCTAATAACAATTACATTTTTACTACCTGTCACAAATACGAGTAGTTAAGGTACTTATAATAATTGGACGTAGTTTCTGAAAAACGTTCCAATCCACATGGGTTAAGTTTTTGGGAAATCGCGTTCAAAGTTCAATCCGGTATTACTCAGCGAAAACGTGTAATTATCTAATATTTAACTTTAATTATCGAAACATATCGTAACACACTTTAAATTAATGTTTGCTTTAATTTTACAACCTAGGTAGTTTTTTTGATAAAACTAAATTAATTTCTTTGGAACGTTTTTGAGAAATTGCTATACACATGGCATAGTAAAAATTTAAGATTCACAAAATGGTTCCAATGCGCGTTTAATATGCTAAAATACTAATAAAACCACACTCTAATCGGAAACATGCAATATTTCTTTATTAAAATAATTCTTTATTAAAATTACACACAGGCTAGTCATTATCTTGGTTAACTTCGTCTTCTAACTCAAAGTCGAGTCTCGCCCCAAACCCTTCAATATCATCATGTAATCCTTTCATACCCTTCAAATTTTTATAGAAGGAGAGACAATCTTCAGGAATAAGGTGAAACATTGATTTTAAATCATTTAATTTCGCATTATTTATAGGTTTTCCTTGTGGCCAAAGCGGAAAAAGGAGTCCTGTGCTTATGGGAAGTATGTCCCCTTTTACTTTTCGACTTATATTCAGTTCTTGATAGTCGTCAAGTTCTGTTTTCATGAAAACGGAATATAAGCTCTCCTTTTTTAGTAGAATGTTTTTAGTTTTCAGCCAGTTCACTTTATCCTTATTAACAAAAGTCTTTCGATTTGTAATGTTTTTTTCTAAATTTTCTGTGCTCAAAAAGTCTTCTTTAACCATCTTAATGGGAACAAGAGGGATCTTTTTTTGACATGTTTTTATAACTGTTATGTAATCATCAGCAGTATACAGTCGTTGAAAATTTTTTAGATTGGCTTCAATCTTACCAAAATCAGTGTCATTTGGCAAAAACGTATGTCCTGATTCTAAAAAATTTAATTCAATAGTCTTTAGACTCGGATGTGCAGCCAATACAACTTTGAGCAAAAGGACCATTTTTATATTTCGGTTTTGGCCACCGCAACTGTCACTCCAGAGTGATAGATGTTCAATCTCAGGTCTCATAGTTTGATTGATGAATTTCATCAAGCATGAACCCACTTCTTGGGCACCTCTGCCCGCTTCACCTTCAATCCAGACAAAACAATATCCCTGGTTTGTCGAAGACACATGAATTCCACAGTTATAGAACCAGAGTTGCCTTTTATAAAAAACTATATTTGTTGGAATACGTGGCAAAGGCAAAGTCTTTTCCATATCATATGTAATACATTCAAATGTATTATCAACTTTTGCCCTCTCAATGTGGCTGTTCATCTGGCTTCTTAAGGTTTCAGCTAATTGTAAATGTCTTTCTTTTTCTGAGAGCAAGCAGTTTTTTTCTTCGCTCTCGGGCATTGTTTTTAATTTTGCAGCAAAAGCATCACATTTGTTACATGTGTCTTTTTTAAGACTTTTGAATCTTAAGTTAAATCTTGTTAAGAATATTTTTCTGAATACTGCTAAAGACAAATGCTTTTTTTCATTACCCTTTGATTTTTTGAATTCTTCTACGTATAGGTCATACGTTTTTTGTAGCGTCAATCCTGGTTTTAAGTATTTGGCGTCCCCTATTTGTGATCTTCTGTAGTGCGATTCATATTTGGGCAATTTATTTATTACATCGCATACAAAATCTATGTCTTCTTCTGAAGTTTTGTTCCAAGCACTGGATGCAATCCCTCTACAGTCATGTAAATTCTTACCGTCGCGCTGTTTTTTTAAACTTATAGTTACTTTTTGTGTGGTAATTTGAAATGTTTTTATAAACATATTTCGACATACGGGAATATCGGAAATTTTGTATGTCCGCGAAAATTGACGTAGCTTTTTAGATCCAGATTTATTAATTTTGGGCACGTATGTTCGGTTTTTTGGTTTTTCTGTAACGTTCGAGCAAATGTACAATAATTGGGCTTCATATGAACCAAGTGTGACAAATTTTTCAAATTCTTTTTTTCTCTCTTCTTCAGTTATTTTTAAGTGGCACTTGTATTTGCAATCACATTCAAAATTTTGATAAATTTTTGCTCTTACTTCTTTATTTTTTCCTTTATACGGCAAATTAGCATATTTACGACTTTTTCTTTCAGCTAACGTATACTCTTCGAATTTCCTTTTCCGCCCTTTTTTCGGTCTCCCTGTCATTGCTTTTTGTGTTGTCACATCTTCATTTACTATAATATTTACTGTACAATTTTCTTCCTCTATGCTTCTTTCAATGTTATTACTAATTTCTGTCGAGCTCTGGCTGCGTTTGTCACTTTGGCGTATTAATATAGAGTCACTGTCCGTGTCCGAACTAGTTTCAGGAATTACAACAAAGTTTGGGTCTGTCTGGGTATCGTTACTGCTGTCTGAAAGTATAAGACCTAGAATATCTGGTGACATTGGTCTCACTGGAGAGTCTGTACAGTTTTCTTCCTCCATGCTTCTTTCAATGTTATTACTAATTTCTGTAAAGCCCAGGCTACGTTTGTCAGTTTGACGTTTTAATATAGAGTCACTGTCTGTGTCCGAACTAGTTTCAGGAATTACAACAAAGTTTTGGTCTGTCTGGGAATCGTTGCTGCTGTCTGAAAGTATAAGACCTAGAATATCTGGTGACATTGTTCTCACTGGCGAGTATTCAAGATTCTGTAAATTATTTCCAGAAATGTATTGTATGTCGCAACGGTTGAAGTTTTGAGGTGTGATTGGTGAGTATGAAGGAGGTTCTAGAGATATATAGCTTTCTATACTCGGATTATTATCAATTTCGTTAAGATTCGTAGCCTGACGTTCAAGAACTGTAGAGATGTAGCTGTCTTCTTTTTGGTTATTTTCATTTTTGTAAGTACTAGCTTGGTCATGATTATTATCAATTTTGTTAAGATTTGTAACCTGAAGTTCTAGAACTGTAGCTGTAGAGATGAAGCTGCCTTCTATTAGGTTATTTTCAATTTTGTTAAGATTGCCTTGATCATGATTATTTTCAACTTCGTTTAGATGTGTAGCCTGAGGTTCTATAACTGTAGCTGTAGAGATGTAGCTGTCGTTTCTTTGCTTATTTTTGATTTCGTTAAGATTTGTAGCCTGAGGATCTAGAGCTGTAGCTGTACTCGTAGATATGAAGCTATATTTTCTTCGATCATTTTCAGTTTTGTTAAGTTTTTTCTGGTCATTTAACACGTCTGTAACAAGCATACATGTGAAAAAAGGAATGAATTAAAAACAGTAAAATTAATAAACATTTATTGTCACTTAGAAAATTGTATAATATTTGAAATTATCAACAAGCAAAAAATTTGGTTTGTAAAATCAGTCTAGGGACGATAATGTTGTGTGATACAAAACATATACTTCATCACACGTACGTACACGAACAAAAAAAACACATACACATGCGCCCACACACACACATAAATTACACACGCACACACCCCCTCAAAAACAAGCAAACTATCTATAGGACTAACTTTGTATAGGCCAATCGTGCCCATTCGGTTCAGGAGGAATGTTACCGCGCATTACGGTGAATCACACCTTTTTATTTAAGCAGTTAGTGTTAATCGATTTATGAGCCGCGAGCACAACATAACTATCCACGACTTCAGCTTTCACTACCAGCCTTTAAATAAATAAATATTCCGGGACATTGCACACAGCGCCATCTAGCCCCACACTAAGCAAACGCTTGTGTCGTAGGTACTAGGTAACGGATATAATACTTATATACTTTTTTTTTGTAAATACATATATTTTTTCATATATAGGAGCTACCCCCTCCCTTTAAACCCCGTCTCACGGGCCCCTTGGCGCCCGCGCACAGAGAACCTCTAGTTTATATTATTATAATTAAATAACTGAACACTGTTAAAATATTGTGTGTGTGTACGTGTGTATTTGTTTTTTCCTCGTGGTCAAATGACTGAAATTGTAATCGATAACAGAGTCTTAGTAACAGAGTCCCGTTTTTAGCATCTAAGTACGGAACCCTAAATACTGGTAGGAAGGTCGACAAGTTGATTATGTTGCATAAAAACAATGAAAAGGTATTTTAAATGTTTTCCCACCCTGGTTTCTCATCAAAATCTAATGATTATAATATCAATATCGACTAAGTAAACATACCATTTGTATCATTAACTGGGTTCTGTGAAGTTGAATCCAGCTCCATCGAGTCTGCAACAGCATTGTCAACTGTTCAAAAAAACATTGTAGATTGAATTAAAGTATTAGAAAACATCAGAGTTCAATGTAGCTCACTATAAGATACTTTCTGAGAACAGTTTAGGCTTAATTTTTTTTAGGTTAAGTATTTAATACGAGTAACTTACCATTCACAGTTCGATGGATTCCTTTATTAAGATAAAGAGCTCTCGCAAGTATTATATCTCTTCGTTTCATATTGTCACTATAAACATCATTATAATTAAAACAAATTGAATTGGTATTTTACACTTTTTGCGCGGGAACTGAATACAATGCACTGCAAATACAACCGTCCGTGTCGAGCGAGGCAAAGACAGCGAGTGACGACTTGACCTTGACAAATGAGCAGTCGAAGCGGCAAGACATGTGTGTTGCCAGTATAACCGAACAGACAAATTTCAAAATTCCTTAAAAAATTAAAATTCGTTGTTTTCAATTTTTAGAGTAAAATAAATTATGGCTAAAACAGTTTATTAAAAAACTTAAAAAACAGTCCCAGCAGCTCATAACGTTTAATAGAAACGAGTTAACTACTTATTGGACTAATGTTAAAAAACTTTAAAGGCTAAAGGTTTCTTGGAACGTTAAAGATATTATGTGACATGTCCTGTGTTGGTTTAAATTCATTAAATGAAAAACGTTCCAAGTTGCTTGGAACATTTCAGCTAAATGTGATATTCTCCTAATAGGAGTATTATTACTTCACTAAAACGTTTCGAGTAAAAAGAGTATAAAAAAAAACTATCCAGCAACTAAGAACGTTTTGTTGAAACGAGTTAAATTCTTCATTGAACTAATTTAAAAAAAAAATAGGATTCAGTTTGTTTGGAACGATTTAGAGAAAGTGATATCTCCTGTATTGGCTCATATTTAATAAATTAAAAACGATCCAAGTGGCTTGAAACGTTTTAGATAATATGTCATATTCCTCCAATAGGAGATTCTTATTTAATTAAAAACGATCCAAGTGGCTTGAAACGTTTTAGATAATATGTCATATTCCTCCAATAGGAGATTCTTATTTAATTAAAACGTTCCAAGTGGATTGGATCATTTTAGTGATTTTAATTTTGAGTGTTTTAGTAATGTAAATAAATAAGGGAAAATGTTTCAAGATACTTGGGCTGTTTTTGCTTTATAAATATTTGCGCGTTTCATACATGTGGGTTGGGCTACTATGTCTTGATTTCATATTAAGAATGAGGAGGGGGTTGCCATATTTTATGAGGTAATAAATATGAATGACATGAGAAGATTGGCATATTTAACTCAATTTTGACTGGTTTGTGGGTTGGAACGTTTTTCAGAAACTACGTCCAATTATGCACTTGTATATACTATATACTAGCTATGGTTTATCGGTGCGTTTGACAAAGCATTTAAAAGGTTGTTTGTTTTTTATTTACATGATATTACCTAGATGGTAAAGGTCAAGAACTAGTATATTTTGTAATTAGGTAAATGTATCGCTCATAGTAGGTACGTACGTAGGTACCTAGGTACTATACGTAGATATACTATACCTACCTAGCAACAAGAACATAAAACATGTATGATTGCTATACGTCCATGGCAAAAGTTTTTAAGCTAAGCAAGACATTAATAGATCGGAACTTTGTCGCAGATGTATAGTTTTAACCGTGGGCTGGGTTACCAGTCACGCAAACAGACAGAATAGGTACCTACTAGTTGCGCACCGCAGTTTGGCTCACATTTAACTGAGTGAAACAAAGCCTACTTCTTTATCCAGAGTTATATAAGCCTCACAAATTGGGAGAAGACTTTGACCTTGTAACACAGTCTCACGACTAGCACAAGGCCAGAGGTTTCACGAAATTTATTGTTACCCGTTTTTATTATGTCAATAACTATTTTTGAATTTTTTTTGACTGAAAATAGAATTATTTATTAGTGCTGGGTACCTGGATCCAGACTTAAAATCTGAGTTACCTTGGGTAAATAGTAAATACAAATGAGATGTAAGTAGGTAAGTAACTTACCTATATTGTATTGCCGTTATACCTTTACTACAATCTTCTTATTTGAAAATCGTCCGACGAAAATGTTTCTCCCTTGGAATATTTAACAAACCGAAGGCCTAAAACAAAAGCTTCAGCTAATCTAACGTGACCCTTTGACAGGTCTATCCCTTGAGCCGTCAGAGCTGAACTGTATGCAAAATTTTAAAGAAAAATTTGATCCCAGCGAGCCTCTGAAGCAACAATTTATAATCCCTTTATCCAATAATCCTCGGCGCCAATTTCGAATAAAGAGTGAGCAGTTATATAAAGCAGTAGCCTGAACGTACTTGTATACAAACTTTCCGCTTTAGAAATATTTATCATTTCTGAAGGTGCTTGTTGTGTGTCTTCTTCTTCTATCGAATGAGAGTGGCCAGCTCTGGTGTCGAGAGTTTTCAAACCGCCCTAAGGGCCTCTGACATGGCTTAACGACTGCCGTACTAGACAAACAGCCGCCCGGGACCTACAGTGACAGTGACCATCATCTTTTACTTATAATCTTTCTCCACATTATTTTACTTTCTTCTGTCTTCGTTGAAAACCGTGGTATTGGGTGAGAGTTTTGTCAGACAAATTTTCGTGCAGGCTTTCGGCAGTTTGCATACAACTTTCCCATTTCTCTATGTTATGTATGAGACTCAAAAACTATAAAAGATGAATGAATAGGTAGATATGTAAATACCCTATAGGTATTGTATGTTACTAAGCAATGAACTTGGACCCGGACAAACATCATCATTATAGGAGTGTCATGACTTGTAAATCGCATAAAAAACTACTTGTATAAATTTCTCTCTTTGAGTCGTATTTCCTCATGACTGCGGGCCGTGACCCCCGCAGAGTTCTTTTGGGGAGTTCTCTTGAGCAGTTAACTTGGAAATACAAGTAATTGATGTAGGGCCGGATTCGAACCAGGGTGCTTCTGATAAAACGCAGACACTGGAACCGCTGAGCCACACTCGCCTAGCTGTAACTTGAATGAATTTATAAAACAATAAATTCTAACTAGTTATATTGTTTCTCTTGATACAGATCTACCTGATTACAAAAGTTTGTATGAAAACCGATCGGTATAGATAACGTTAAGGGCCAAGGTAAAAACACGCCTCTGCTGCAGGCTGAGCCAACGTACCTACTTTTCATGTAAATTTTAAGCCGGCGGGGTTTCGAAAGGATTTGGCTGAAATTAGAATTGTTGAGACAATTTCCGGGCCAAATGCGTTATTGGATGTTAGGTATTGCATAAACGTAAGCACCTAGATAGATTTATGATCTTACATAAAAATAAAGACTTGGGTAAGTACCTACATAAGAATAGAATATATTCGTATAGGAAATGAGATGGAAGGTTAGGTATAGCCGCCTATGTGTGTCTCTAATATTTATATGAAAGACTTGACTGGCTAGTTAAAGAAACGCTTGCAATTTGAATTACCAATTATTTGAATAAATTAAGATCTCATATAAGATATATTTTTGATATTTTACCTTTAACCCTTTTTTTATTTTACCTGTGTGTGATTACATCTTACCTAAGTAACTAATACATAGACTCTAGCCAGGCATCTATTTTCCTAACTATATAGGTTGCCTAGGCACTTTCTTCTCTTCTAAAATATCGGAAGGAAACATGTTACTTAGGTAACAAGTTAATCATAACGTTTACCGGCAGATGTTGAAAAGTACAAATAGTTAAACTTTTAGCGACCGACTGGGGGATTTATTTTATACATTTTTCTCGGAAGAGCCACTAAATCCCTCTGCGCACAGAGGTCTAAACCAAAGTCGTTATATTGCACTTCCAAGAGAGCTCGGATCTTGCAAGTTTCCAAAGCAGGTCTGCGACTAAGCCAAGTCTAGAAAATCATTTGTGTTTTTGATAAGCGGATAAAGCAAAGCATAATATTATATTGTTGTAGTGCAGTGCATTAAAAAATGTTTTGGGCATTTGTAAATAAGTGCAGGATTTATAATGTCTACGTAAATAACTTACTAAAGTATTAGGTGTATTTATATATATATATTATAATACAGTAAGATACTATTTTCCGTAACTTATACTCGTAGTAGTTACTTATGTTTCCATTAAACATTAACCTGATTCTAAAATTAGTATAAATAGGTATTTACAGAATGCCACTATTTTCCAAAAAGTATAGAATAAGTTTCTTGCAACATCATTAAGCTAATAAATTAAAAACTGATGAGGTAACCTTTTCAAAGTCGGTTAAATGGCTTAAAATCGATAGGATTGATAATAAAGATGTCTACCTATAAAAGAGAATCTTGCCCTAATCAAATAAGCCAAGTAAAAGTTAAAATTGAGCGGAGTGGAACCACGGTGTTGAATAATTCATTAATTTCAGATAAATGTGGTCGAAAAGAGGGGTGAATTTAAGATCCAGGTGATAGCTTTATACTTACGTATAAAGTCTTAGTTACGTATAAGTACATACCTACCTACTATTTATACTTATACCTATGTAAAATCAGTTATAAAGTTAGTACTAGTACCCATGACACAAGCGTTTGCTTAATAATTACCAAATAAGTGCGAGTTGGATTCATCTAAAAAGGGTTCCGTATCGTTTTTAATAAAATATATATTGCTGGTTATATTTTACTCACACAGTTCCTACACTTTTTGGTAGTAATTATATTGATAACAAAGAAAACAGGAAATTTATTAATGAAACTTTTAATATGTGTTTAAAGTCTCAATGCTTTCTTTCGCGACTTTCCTGAAAAAAGAGAATACATATATCAGTAAGTGGCTTGGTAAATATTTTTATGTATCTAAAAACATGATGGCAAAAGGCAAAAATAGTAGCAAGTATGACAAAAGTATATGAATTATATTTAATAATGGGTAAGTAATGCTGCAAGAAAAGTAATTCTGAAAGTACTGGATTCTCGGCAATATTTGTACATAAATGAAATTTTTATTAGGTGCTTTCATTGTGGTACGAGTGATGAAAACCAGATGAATCTTTATTCTAGATAAAACACTTAATGCACATAATAACTTGCTACAGGTCTAAGAATGGTGTCAATCGATTCAGCATAGAAAATAACATTCCACTTGATGACATGAGCATTAAAACAAACCAGCCGTCTTTTTGCCCCCCAGAGTGTCGAAAAAAAGGTTGATAAAAAGGTTTCATTAATATTTACATTTCTATATTAAGTCAATGGTGACTCCGTATGTGTCAAATATAGATTACCTTTTCTTCTGTATTGGGCAAATCTTTTCCGACGCCGAAGTCCTGTAATTTATGAGCTTTCTATTATCATTACAATTCATTTTCATTTCGTCGAGAGCCTAAAATATCATAATAAAGCCTATCAACTTTCGCTTAAATAGTTACTTACACCTACACATCTTTTGACTGGAAAATAAGGCTTATAAAAACGTTAAGGTCTCATTTACTAAATACCGCGTTGATTTATGGTATTATACACATCAATCGCACTACGTATGAACGAAAAGACAGAAAGAGCATGTCCCAGTTTTACCATATAAATAAGTGCGGAACCCTAAAACAATTTACTCGCGTACCTACCAAATATGCTGTGGCTACATTAGCGGGCTATGGCGAATATTCGGGCTACGGCAATGTAGGTATGTATGTAAAACTGAACTGAATGTTTGTAGCCGGGTACATCGCGATGTATTCGCGCGCAGACGATGTAGCATCGGGGCAAAGGGATTTGTCGCTACAATATTCGCTGGAGTGGCCACACCTACGTCACTTCAGTCTGATTCAAACATGGAATTAATAATACATATAACAACACAACTGAACAACGAATATTCGCCATAGTCCGTTTACCGAATATTCGCCGCCATGTGTAAACAAAAACATCGTGTAAGCCCGATGCACGATGTTTTGCGCGCCAATGCGACACGAATCTTCGCCCGCTAATGTAGCCACAGCAATAAAAGAAAATAAAAAAATAAACTTACTATCTGAATCATTATCTGATGGATCTTCTCGATAGTTGTGCACTTTAGCGTTTTCTGTAACATGCAATTCATGAGTTGGATAGGTAAGACAGGAAATTTTGACACTCATGCTTCCAATGAATTACAACGTGTTTTTCATTTGCTGAATTATTTTTCCTGTGTTGGAGATATCCGATATACATTAGTAACAACCAACACAAAATAAACCTTTCCTACCCCTCACATGTAAACCTACCCTTCATGTACATCCACTTAGTCATTCCCATCTTCTTATCCATTTTTTTAATCATTATCTTCCAACAGTGTCCTACTATGACATGGAGACTTATTAAACCACCTCTGCGTGCACATCGAACATGGGCTACGAGAGGTTAATTGTGTGTAAAAAATATTTTAACGTGGAAATTGAATATGTGCCTGTACTAACAATAATTTAATAAGCTGAAAACATACCTTCAGGTTCGTAATCACCAGCTTTCAGGCCTCTAGTGCTTCTTCTGTTTTCCCCGGATCCTACAGTAAATAGGAAAAAAATAGGTAAAGAGACAGTAGCAGACATTTAACACTTAAAACCAAAGGCGTACCTACTTACTATATGGTACATTAATGTAGTTCTAGTAAAACACCTTGAACGAAGTACTTATGGATATAATCATAATTAATTGTTCCGGCTTCTTGAATCTCTTTTTCAAGCCGAGAGTGAATCGGTTTTTTCTATGCAAACGCGCTATGGTAGACTGTATACAGTGTATACTATACCTACTACTCGGAATTAACCGAGTTATAGAGCTTACCGAATTATTACAAAACGTGGTTTAAATATTGGTCTACAACTTTGAAAATTGAAAGTGTTCTTGTTGTTCAAACATCCCATACAAACAATCTAAATGTCAACTTCAATTTTGAACAACAAAAACGGACTTAGTATTTTCAAAGTCCTGGACTAATAGTTAAACCACGTTTTATAATAAGGCCCAACGAATTCAAAAATGAGATATACTTTTAAAAATCTCACCACTATCATCATCATCAGATTTTACGTTGTCAGCGCTAGAGTCTTTATCTTTGCTTGCTTTCCGTTTCTCTTTATCATCGCTCTCAGAACTCGATGACTCGGCTCGCACGGTGGGCTTGGTGTTTTTTTCATCATCATCCTTGGCTCTCTGTCTTATGTCTGATGAATCTGCAATAAAGCAAATTTGGACTTCAACGATTTCTGAAGAGCATCTTTAATTTCTAGTCGGCTTCAATCTGCCGAATTGGAATTTTACAGTTTTTTCGGTGACTTCTAAATATTAATCTTAGCAGGGTTATGAATAAAACCTAAGTGCAGCTATTAATGGCACTATGCAAATTAAACTAGTAAGTAAATAATTTGTTTCTGCAAGCCACGAGCACACGTATTGGGGTGGTATAAATGCTAGATTTTCGAGTAATTTCGTACCTACCTTCAAAATCTCGAATCCTTAGCGAAGGTCCCCCATTTTCTCCATTTGTTAAGTCAAACCCTATTTTAAGATTGACTGAAATAAAACGGTTTTTTCTTTAAATGTTTTGGTACTTACCTGTCTATCAGTTTAGTTCGAGTCAGAGATGAATAAAATACTTACATCTCTTATCTCCTGCTGCCACGAAACTTACTGCTACCACGGAAATTACCTAAAAAAAATAAAAAAAATGTTGTTTGAAAAATTGCTAGGTCCTTAGGGGGGCCGTTTAAGTTTAAATACATACATAAAAGCTTGGGTAAACAAGATATTGAATCAGGCGTTACTTTGCGGAAATCCATTGTAACTGAAACTACATATTTCTCCAGAGTTTAAGCTTGGGTAAATTAAAACCACAATCTTTTGATACCCAAGTACCTAGGTACCTACCTACTATCCTAAGATAAGATATATTTCTACGACGTGTATAGGTAGGTACCATCACCATTAACAGACCCAATGGGCAGACATTCTTGAAACAAATTAAACTTTAGTCACCCCTAGGGCTCAATTAATATGAATATATTATACCTATACCGTCTATTTTTTGACAAATTCGACTGAGAATTGCAATGTTTTTGTCTGTTTCAGTACTGATTTCATTAAGTTATACTTAGATAGATATTATAATATTTAGTAATTTACTTACTGTGATGAAGAGCCATGTCCTCACCACTCGTTTGGACGCAAAAGGCATGATTAAACTATGTGTCCATGGCTACTGTGAAAATACAACAATCGATTCGCCCTGAATTTAATCAAGATTAAGAAATCCAAACAACCATTTCAACGCTGTTATTTTGATCTTGGACTAATTAAAATTTTCCCAATAGCTATGTTTGTAGGTTGGTGGTTAAGTTTGTATCTACTTTCCTGCTTGGCCATAATTGAAGGGTTCCGTACTATCTTGTGCCTCTGTTGGTACTTCCTGGGTTGCTGATGGAAAGTTTAGTGGAATAGTTACTTAGATAAACGAGTTAAGATATGTCTACATACCTACCTACCTACTTACTATTCATACAATAACATAAAAGTACTTACTTTACATGCGTAATAAATAATCCAAAGGCCTTTGTGTACACTTGATAGGCTCACGCTAGACTACAACTCGCTTGATGGTTAGCAACTGTGTAATCTACGATCTAGCGCGCTTGCCTTGAAGACAACCGGCATAGATAGGTATTTATAAGATTTACCTAGGTAATACAATCAAGACTAGATTTGTTTATGGGAAGTAAGTAGTTTCCTTATTATATTATTATGTCATTAGCACTGTCTAATGTTAATAGCGACTGGCTCGGTTAGCGAAATAATGCAAACGTGCATATTTGCAGAACTAGCCCAAATCTTAAAACAAACATTTACAGAGGAACGGTAAAGTCAGCGTTAGGTACTGTTTCTGCCAGGCGTGCTTCTTTACCTTGTTAAGTACCTACTTAGTTTACTAAGGAATTATTATTATAGTTTAAGTCCGGTATTTAAATAGGAAACTGCTACATACTACTGATAATTTATTATATAAGTAGTCAAGTTAAGGGGTTTGACTAGTGTCCATGCAAATTTATTAAAAAAATAGGTAAGTAAGTTTGTATAAGAGTGGCCAACTCTGTGGTCTACACTCTACCTACAGGTAGGTACAATAGCACCAGGTGTAAAATAATAAACAGACAAACGAAAAACTACTAAACCGCTAGAACGTATGCTTTCAATTTTAAGTTTAATTCAACAATTTCTTTTCTAATATCTTCTATGCATTGACTTAAGACCCTCTTAAGATTTATAATATATTTTTGGATAATGATCGAATAACTGTTGAACGTCGTTGCTGTTTCCCCACAATATTACGCCGTAGCGTAGCCAGGCAAAAGCTTAGGCGTAATATGCTGTTAATGCTGTTTCGATATACCTATTTGTATTGATTTTAAGTAGGTATAGAGAGGGCATAGGTGAATTGAGACATTTTAGTTTTTAGTACCTATTGCTATGCGTTCTTTCCAGTTCATGTTAGAATCTATATATTGACTCCGAGGAATCGACATTTCTTTATTTCATCCATTTCTAGAGTAATTAATTGATATCTAATGTTTTTAGGTCGATAGGTTTCCTTTGGTAATAAATAATAAATAATAAAATACATTTTTATTGGGACACGAAACAAGAGATACAAAATACAAGATATAAACAAGTAGGTACACACGTTTCATGTCACAAATTGGTGTGGTAAGTACCTAAGTACCTATTGGATTAGTTTACTTTTTTGTGTGTTTATTTCTAAGTTTCGATATGATAGCATTTCTAGCATGTAATAGATGATTTATAATATAGGTACTTAATGCGTTGTATATAATAGTCTCTAGTGATAGATTAGGTACCTACTTTTATTCCTAACGTTCAGAGAGCGACAACATTTTTATTGCGGTGACATATGTAGCAATGCAATCTTCAGAAAAAATACATACTTACAAATAAATTAATTGAGTAAGCACATACCACACAACATTGTAGAAAGTAGGTACATATGACTTTATGTACTTGCTACAATGTTAAGTGGTATTTGCTGGCCATTAGGTATTATACTTTTTAGTTTCACTGCATATATATTAAAAAAAGTTTAAAAAACAGTGTCAAATTTAGCTGACTCCAATGTCAGCTGTCAATAAATGTCACGAACTGTTATGTATGTCACTGTCACTGTAATTGTAAAGAAATGTTTTGAGCAAAGCAAAGCAAGTGAAAATAATTAATTCGTAAATCGTTTTCCAGTTTGCATCTTTTATAACTAATTCATCACGTTAATAGGTTATCCATTCACACGACAATATTTGATATCAATAATATTGATTGGGTCGTCTTAACTATTTTATGGTGGCAGTAAGACCATGACTTCTGTTTGTTTTGAGTCTGCTTTCTCTACAATATTTAGTTGATTTAGTTAATTTATTGAAAATTATTCGTTACAATGGAAGGTGGAGAGTGGAGAAATAGTATAGTGACCCAACTGCAGTCTAGAAATAGATATGAAACAGCAGCATTTCAGGATATTATTGCTTTTCGTAAGTACCGAACCTGTTTAAACTTTACGCCTTTGTCTGTAACGATTAGTTCAGTGTCTATTAAACAGTTTATATTACCTATCTCAACCACAATAAAATGATCTATTGTTTTCTCGGCTCATTACTTAGGTTTACATGTTATCTACAATGTTTGCTAACTATTAGTATCATGAACTTATATGCTGATTGATGACATTTGGTACTGTCAAGATGAGTTAGTTTCTTATCTAACAATACCCAAGAAATAGCTTTCTATACTGATAAAAAGTGGTACCTATTATAAGTGTTGGATATTAATTATAAAATTTACTGTATGATTCTAGAATGTTTTAGTCTAAGACATTATTAATATTTGGACTTTGGTTACTAGACTAGGGCATTTGGTTGGTCATGGCCCACAGCTCTAATAATTTCATGATTGAAGTATTTTTATTTGAAGAAAAACTATTTTAGTGGGTAGTTTGATATTTACCATCAATAATGTTTCAATTTCAGAAAGCAGACTATTTGACAATGTAAACACATTGAAGAATGAAAATCTTCAACTACAGCTTGTTAATGAAAGGATAAGGTATACAGGCACAGAAAGTGTAACATCTGGTGGTATGTATACAGAGTCCTTCTATACTTTACTAAAACAACTCCGTAACTTTTAATTGTTAACTTTTTGCTAAGTAAATTCTGATTTTATTTTACAATTACCAAAATTATTAACAAACAGGAAAAGTATATGTATTGTAGGTTTATTGTATTGTAGAAAGTATTGGTTGTTTAACAAAAATCTCAAGTAAAGCCCTGGAGAAATGTAAATTCTAATTGCACAACTGCATACATGCTGTATTTTCTCAACAAATACATCCTCCTGATTGCCAACAAATGCCACAATATATAGACATATTTTCAAAATTTCATTTGAAAATATAATACTTTTAAGTATGCTTGCACAACCTTGATTAATATTATTATATCCTATGATGCTTGTTGATCTTGATCTTGTGACTAAAACTGTGCTGCTCATAGTGTTACAATATGGCAGAGGAAATGCAATTTTCTTTTCCCCTACAAACAATCAACCAGCTGATTTTAATGAAACTCACATACATACATGTTATGCCATTTGAACTGTGTTGAAATGTGGAGAAAATGAGAAATCTATTGTGACCATATTTCTATTGTCTATTATCTGTGCTACAGGTTGGCTAACACATTTCTTATATAGAAAAGTATGGCTCTAACATCTGCCATTTATGTTATGCATGTCTACAGTCTCAAATTATGTGTTTTAACTGGTTTTGACCAGTTTGATTTGCTTAAGTTATTTTTAGTTTTAGTAACAGGTTATGTCTAACATACAAAACTTTCAAGGTTTTTTGACAAAAAATCCAGTATTACATATTTCTTATAGTTATGAATCAGTCTTGCCGTCATAGGTTCAATTGCAAGTTTATTATATATCATGTCACTTATATGTCAATCTATCTATACTAATATTATAAAGCTGAAGAGTTTGTTTGTTTGAACGTGCTAATCTCAGGAACTACTGGTGTGAATTGAAAAAATATTTTTGTGTTGAATAGACCAGTTATCGAGGAAGGCTTTAGGCTATAACATCACACTGCAACTAATAGGAGCAAAGTAACCATGGAAAATGTGGAAAAAATGGGGAAAATTATTCATCTTTGAGGGTTTCCGTTAATAACTATTCCACACGGATGAAGTCGCTGGCACAGCTAGTATTTAATAAAATTAGGACTGGGTTTGCTATTTCTATGCTAAGAAACAGGTTGCTATTAACCACAATTTAAGAGTTGTTATATATGGTTGAAAGACATTTCACCTCTAGGTCACCTGAAATAACATTCACAAAAGTGAAAGTTGAAAGACAGTATACCTGTTGTATACTGGCTCTCAAATATTTAACATATTGCACCACTAGCAGCGCTCTGTGGTGTTACCTGTGTTAATCCAAGATAAAACAATGTCTATGTACTAATCCAGATTCTAATCTACCAAGTTACGAATAAGCCAATTTAAATTTAATAATAATAATGTCTTTATTTCAGGCAATAAACCCATATAAAACTAAAAGATTACAATGAACCCATATAAAACTAAAATATTACAAAATGCTGATAAAACTTAAACTAGAACTAGATACAATAAATAAAATAGTATATCACATCATTTGCGGTTTTTACTCTGGTGTACAGAGATCCAGGATCGATAAATGGGACTGTAAAAATCTTCGGACAGGCACTGCAGTATACTATTATTCGATCGCCGTATTGCTCCCCAGAAGGAAGCAATACGGTAATTTAAGTTGGTTCACCCATTTCAGTGTGAAGAAGAAACCAACATACACATAAACACACACACAAACACACTCTTTGGTCTTAATAATATTAGTGTAAGGTGTGGTGAAAGTGTGATGTGATTTGATGCCTTGGTCAGTGGATGCCTGTGGCTCTATTCATATTGTACCGGGCTAAAAAAGCCTCTTGTACCAGCTACTCTCAGAACCAAAAATCATATCTCTTCAATGTGATGTAAAAGCCAAATAAACAGATTGACACACAATTTCTCTTTTAATTATAATATGTAGTATGATACTAAAACAACTTCTACATAACACTTCCAGGTGGCAGCAGTAGTAATGAACGGGTTCAAGCTTTAGAACAAAAACTAATGAAACAACAAGAGGAATTGACATCCTTGCATCGAAGGAGGGGGGAGAGCGCTCAACAAATATTAAGCCTTAATGAGAAAGTACATGACTTAGAGAAACAATTACAAGCCAAGGATATAGTGTAAGTAAAATACATGGAAATACCTACTTAGTTTTTCTTACTATAAAATCTAGTAGTTAGTTGTGTTATTTGTTATAAAGAGCTCACAATATTTTTTCGATTCTATACTATCTCTAAATCAAATATCAAAGTGACATGTTGCTTTGTTGTGGCAATAAGAACAATAAACAGACCAATTTACTGACATTTCTTAGTTATGTTCATCTATGAAGACTTGTTAAATATTCAGCAGATATAACTTATTATGGTTACCATACATTTGAAATTTAGCTCACAGAATAGTATGCTCCTAGATAGAAAAACTTTATTATGTTGTACAGTGAATAGAAACCTATAAACTTATTCGAGTTACCATACATGTCATGCACTGAAGCATGCTATGTACATACACTGTGAAGTATTGTCCTTCTATTATACTGCTATTGAATAACCAAATTGTCCAGTTTATAAACATATGTTTTATAGTACCTACATATATATTATAATGTACATGTTGTGATATCAGAATATTTACTTAATATGTTATAAATAAGTTACAATTTGAGTTTACAATTATTGTCTTGAGCTGTAATTATGTTGTAAAATTGTGAAGTATAATATAGCTTAGACCTAGCTTGTTACTTTTTAAAATATTCTTTGATCGGCCTATGAGGTTTCTATTACTTACATATTGATTTTAATTTGCATTTTCATGATGTTTTATTGTAATAAATCTAAGTTGCTTGAAATAAATGGATTGAATTTTAAAATCTCAAGACACAATATAATTAAGTAGGCAATGGAAAATGTTCTTGCAAATAATTGATTTTAATTATCACTTATTTCCAGTATTTCAGAGAACTTAGCCGTGATAGCGTCTCTCAGGGCCGAGATACAAATGTACGAGAGCAATATGAACGAGCTGCAAGGACTGAATCAGGTGCTAAGAGATGAACATCAGGCGTTACAGATCGCCTTCGCCGCTATTGAAGACAAACTTAGGAAAGCACAGGTATTGGTTTATTATGACTATAGAAATTCACTAGTATACTCTTTTAACCCCACAATTTACGGCACACTTGCGCTATCAATGTATCGTTGACGAAAAACTGACCTAGGTTTGCACTTGAACACAGTTAGCCTGGATGGATGGAGCGAGTTTACCTAATAAGGGCGGGTTCACTCTTACCTTTTAGATAGCTTTATCGGTTAATTCCATTAACACTTATTATAATTTAAAAAAAGTTTTTTGATTTAAATAAACGATTTTAATATAGGCGATTAACTTCAAACCGCTCTAATAGTTAGTTAATCGTATCAAACATACCCATTTTTAAAACAGACCAGTGTAACTAAAAAAAATAATTATATCTAAAAAAAGTGTAACATACTCATATTGCTAAATTTAGACAATACTATTGCTTTGTCATAAAATATTGTTTTGAATGATTGGTCACTGAAAAGTTTATCTTCAATGCAATGTGATAAGGTAGGTACCTACGATAATTCTTGAAAGTGGTAAAATATGAAATCACTTAAATTTTCCTTATGAACAGAAAAGTGGCCTATCGCATAGCTTATCTGTGGGCAAGCACTATTTTTTTTTAAATCTACTTGCCTGAAGTTAAGTAACCTAAGTGATAGTTGCAGTTTGCAATCAAGCGAGATTTCCTAGAAGAAATTCATTAAATCTACGAATAAATTGTAGTTCAAGAAGAACAGATAATCTTTCAAGCAGTTCCTTAGTTTAGTACCGAAATACCGAGTAAATGTATAAGAACTCTTGGTATGGGTTTATGGGTTTTAGAAACTTTCACAGTTTCCAAAATGTTTTTTTTTTAAATGATCTTACCATATTTACTACCTTGACGGACTAAATCTGCTAAGATGCTCTACATTCTGGGCCCACCTATGTACCTATACCTAGTAAATAAACAACATGACCTGTTTTCCAACCATAAAACCGCTCGCGAAATCGACTGGACTCCATGCGTGCTATTGTTTATACAGTTTAATATATTTGGCATAGCAATGCTTGTTGTTAGTACGGACAATTTATTCAACTGGAACTTTAGAATTTTATAGCGGCATTTAAAAACTGGCTCCAATCCAAGATTATTTGAATTCGTCTTATCATATCCAGTGTGTTGCATATTTTTTCGTCACTAAGAATGTCTGGACAATATCATTATTAAAATCAGATGTCTTAGATCACCCAATTTCTATAATTGCTCAATTTTATTGTACAGGCGATTTTATCGACAATGTTTACTTCTTTTATGGTTATTTCGTGGATAGTAAATGTATTACCACTGGGCAGTGCCTAATCAAATTGATATATATTTACGCGTGACCACAATTACGGCTTTCGGCTCGAATAACATATTTAATTGCGCTAAAAGCCTTAGTGCGTAAGTTATAAAAGCAACAACACTCCGTAGGTATATTTTACGACGCTCACGTGATAAAAGTTTTGTATACAGCTTTCTGCCTGAACTAGCACTTCAGTCGATATCAATGTTTGTGTAGTGTAGACCGCCCGAACGCTATCCTCATATTTTTTCACCCAAAAATTGTTGAGTTACAAAAATGCGGCGGATGTTCCGATCTGTGTCCTCGGTTGGTTTTATTATATCTAATGCTTATAGTAATAAACACAATTAAAATGTTATTAAACTGTTGTGTTAATATTTTAGGACGAGAACCGGTCGTTAGTGGAGCGGTTAATAAAATACAAGGCGAAAGATGCAGATAAAATGAACGAAGAAAATGAACATTTTCTCAAGTAAGTACGAACTATAATTTACTTACTCCTATTCACTCTTAAAATTAGATGCTATAATTTCTAAGCATGTTTTTTTGCAGTTTGAAAGGTTTGTGTTTAGTTTAGTTACTGCATACTCTTTTAGAAGTTTAGACCAAACTGTACCACTGATTAAATAAGTGAACATTACTTGGCTAAAAACAAACATAAAAAAACAACAAAATTATCCTTTTTAGAATATTCGGGTCATTTGGTCTACAATGTTATGTTTTGCTTGGAAGTAAAATTAGTTGTGATGATATTTTAGTGAATGTCGCTGCTATAATTTTATGTGCACTGCACAGTAGATGATATTTATCGTGTGTATGATTTGATTGCCTATTTCCCTTCCTACTCTTTACTAAGAATTTATTTATTTATTTTATTAGTACAGTCATATATACCTATTACTACTAATAAATATTGGTTAAATACTAGTATTAAAATCATACACATGACAGATATACCGTTGATTATCACACATAGTATTATTAATGTTTACAATCTGCTGTGTACATTTGAGTTGGAAGTGTCGTGAGTGGGTCCTGTGTGGCGGCTTACAGCTTGTATACAACCCATGATATTTGTTTTGCTTCTTTTTTGTTTAATTTGTTCAACAGGTCAAGCCCTACCGCGTTTTTCATCAACACGTTTGGTAGAGTTAGTTTCGGGTGAGTTTGACATAATGTGAATGACGATGTGGTGGTTTGACAGCATTGTGCCGTTCATTCGGATGGACATACCTCTTCATGAAAGTGGACCATTTATTTATGTCTTAACTGCACTCTGAAACTGACTCATCAATTCTCTCTATTCCTTTCCGAGATCGGACCCGATCTTCTGTTTGTTTTGAGTTTGTATTTTTTACTAATCGATTGTTGTAAGTTTTGGGAAACCTAACTGCGGCGATTGTTGCGTCTGAATACTCACCTCTATTTCATTGTTTGTGCATGTGTTCATTTGAAGCGTTATCTAATTATATTTTACTTTGATGGAGAATAATTTTATTTTCATTCCTACACGTCCGTTACGCAAGTTACGAGGTACACTGTTAACGTCATAGCGGATTATAAATAGTTTTGTGAATGAATTTTAATGTCGCCTAGATTCATGAAATCTCCGTAGTCTAGATTGCAGACGGCCGATTATAAAACTCGGTGCTGTTTTCATGAAAAACAAGTTTAAAAATGTTGCATTGGTTCATTGACGCATGTATTCAGTACAAATCATTGAAGAAATCCCTCGTTATATTCGAAGTACCGTACGTCGTTTGGCACGCATGCAATATCACTATTGGGTCAGGAACGCGTTGTTCAATAAACAAATGGATGTGTAATTCACCGGATTAACGTATTTAATAAGTCAATGATATACAGCTCTGCACAGATATAAAATACATATAGAAATGTACAGAATGAACTGCACCTTAACTTTTGTAATAAGTCTGAGAATCGGAGAATAATGTAAAGACATAAACTTATGTATAAAATTCCCAGTAGAATTGCCGTACTAAAAACAGTACGGTTCTTAATTTGATAGGTAGGTATACACAGACAATGGAGTTCTTTATAAAATTATTGTGATTAAGATTAACGTTCAATCACACTTAATCATGAAAATTAAGTTAAAATAGCTACTTTCTGTATAGTTTTCCGTTAGCCATATAATTTTTACGAGCACTTTGATATAATGTTTATTTGTATTGGCTAGAAGGTCGCCGGGCCGGTCGATATTTATGTCTATTTCTATGACTCATTTCTAATTGACGACAATATTCAAAGATTAATGTCATTGCGGAAGTTTGTTTGTTTGTCTGTTCGTTTTTCTTTCATGCCGCTATGATTTTCGGAATGATGATAGGAGTAGTGTTACATTCAAATAGTGTCTTAGTATGCTGAAATGAAAGCACGAAGTAAGGAATAAATTGCGGGTCAGAACTGTATTTTAAACTAGTGGACGCCCGCGGTTTCGCTCGCGAAACGAAATAAAAAAGTTATGTTAATTTTAATCTATTTTATTTCAAAATAATTTTTGAAATAAAATAGATTAAATTGAACATAACTGTTTTATTTACGAACCGAAATAAACAAAGTTAAGTTAAAAATGCACCTAAATGTTAGTGACCGTAGACAAATCGGTTCAGCCGTTTTTGAGTCTATAACGAACAAACATACCGACATACAAACAGACAAACAGATTTTTTTAAACATGATTTTTGTGTTTTATTGGATCAATAAAGACCCGTCAACTATTCTTTTCCATTATCTTCAATGTACAGACACCGACCGGTTACAGCTTTATAATATGTATAGATTAGCTGTAGGTAATAATTTGGTAACGAACTTTGAAGATATTAATTCAACACCATTTTTTAGATTATTTTGTATGGATAAAACAAACTCCATAAAAATAGACACACTTAATATTGTAAAGAACCCAGGATCTGTACAAAGATTAAATACCGGTTTGTAAACTGTACTAATAATACGCAGCATGCTTTGGACGAGGAAATTGTCATGAAAATGTCAAGAACATTTTGTAAATCTGCTACTTCGGCTTTTGTATGAAATGCATCTTTCTGCACACAGATAAAAACAGGAAAATATATAACTTCATGGCGCAAATTTTATAATAATTTCGATATCTGAATTCTGGTCTTATGTCATACCTACAGTCAAAGTAGCAGATAATATATAAAAAACTTTTGTAAGGGTCGCAGGATATTTTTTTGCGCAGATCATTGTAAATTAGCTTTTATCGGGTTAAAAGAGACGGTTAAAAATATGGAAGTTCGGTGCATGTTGGTGATACTGTAAGTATTGTAAGTACATCTATTATTATGAGCCGGATTTTTATATCTGTAGGTAAATAAATGCTTCTGCTATCGCTTTGTGGCCAAAAACGGTTACTTGGTTTGGGTAAACGGTTTTGAAATATTGGAATTGTATGGTACTGATATTTTTAAGTTATATTTGTAATTTGATAACAATAAGACACGATGTTATTTAAGTTAATTCTGCAAAACGGCCAACAATTGTTGTGACTATTTATTTCTCAATTTATTGATAAATTCAAATTCTCAATTTCGTATGTAGGTACCTACATACCTACATAAAACGTAAATTTTGCTAACGACTCGAAGACTTACTATAGGTAGAATGAAAAAGTGTATCTAACCTCTTCTTATTTTAGGCTCTTCTCGTTTCCCTGTAACTTCATTAAACCAACGACTGTACTAAGTTGTTTGTGCTTAGGACAACTCATCCAAAATGTGAATCTCTCTCTTCCTTTCCAGAAAGAAAAGCGACAAAGTCCGCAAGGAGTTGGAGGAGGCTGCCCGGGAAGGCGGCAGTCGGAGTAGTGGCTCCGGCGGGAGCGCGGAGGACAGAATCATGGACTCCATGCCTTATTATGCAACTGCACTGCCCGATAAAGTCGCGTCACGATATGTAAGTGGATGGTGACTTACTTTTTAAATGTCAAGTGTAGAATAGGGCTAGTTGTCTGTCTCTTGTGTGATGGGTCTTCATGGGATTGTTTGTAATTGGAGTAAGTGATCACTTATGTAATTTAGACCAAATTTAATATGTGACCAGTCGAGGGAAGGTAGATTCATAACATCCGTATCCTTTATTACGCATTTCAGAAAAGAACAAGTAGAAGCAGATAGACTAATTTATGTAATAACTGGTTTTCGATAGCATGAATCGTATTTGCGTTTTCTTAAAGTGACTTTTTAAGCAGCAAATTATTAGTTACTCGGTTTTTTCTATGTAAAAATAGAGAGATAGACGCTTGAGAGACAGTGAGTAAACGGTACTTACAATTGTATATGTTACAAAATTGTCTTTTACACCCATATCGATGACTTTTCCGAGCTGTAAAAGCAACAAACTTGCAAAAGCTATTAAATAATATTTTACACTATTACTCAAACAAAACAAACATAAGCTCGTAACAATATATTTTCATGTAAGCGTGTAAAATTCACGTTATTTGGTTAGCTTACCACTACCGGCCTTTGAGCAAGACTCGTAAATTCTATTCGCGTTTCACTAGTCGTAAACATGATCATACATTTGAGTGAGTCTGCAAACTGCAATGTATAAATAGTGATAGTCATATTTTGAAGGCGAAAGTTAGGCAAGTTAGTACTCAAACGTAAAAATCTTGACTCTACCAATCTTGGGGCCGTCCATTAATCACGTGATGTTTTTTTGGCATTTTTGACCCCCCCTCCCCTGTGGTGATACATGGTGAGGTCTAAGACTAACTAAACTAACTAAAAATTTAGAAGCCCCTCCGTCGTCGCCCGAAGCATGTTCTGGTCGATCCGGATGACCCAATCGCCGTCGTGGTCTCGGCAGCGTTGGGCTCCCCTCCTTCCACCACCTCAGCAGGCGGTGTCTCAGCCAGTAGGCTCTCCGTCTTCGGCATTGGTCCAGGTTACCAACGTCCATCTCCCAGTGTAGGTTCCAGTGCACGCCCCCGATTCCGTCCTCGCCGGCGAGGCGGTAGACCCCGACCCCTCAGGTCAACTCGTTTATCTCCAAATAATCACCCAGACACAACCACTGATAGGGCCTTAGCTCACTCCCCTTCAGGGATGAACAGGGCAACCCGGTCTCCCCCTTCTGGCGACGGTCCAAGCCGAGGTTCGTGCCTCAGAGGCGCCCTTGTGCCAGTCGCCCCTAACTAGTACATAGGCCCGGGCACCATCAGTGCCCAGCCATCGTCCGGTGACGCAGCAAAGGTAGCTACTAGCAACCAGCTGCATAGTCCTTTCAAAAAAAAAAAAAAAATTTAGATCTAAAAATACACGTGATATGTTACTACACCCCCCTCCCCCCTCGTTATCATTCGTGACTTTATTATGGACCTCCCCCCCTTTAGAGCCTCACGTGATTAATGGACGGCCCCCTTCCTGTACGTATGTAAAAATGATGTCTACCTATTACTTGCATCTCTGTCACTCTGTATCCATCCCCTTAAATTTATTCCTAGTGAACTTTTAAACGAGCTTAAACCGATTGTTCTTGGATCATCCTTCTTTCATTCGCCGTAATTATCGTTTGACGTTCAATTGACCATCAAAGTTTAGAGTATATAGTTGTAGTGGTTGTTACAAACTTATTTAGCTTAAAAACTTCTTTGTAAGTTATTCACATTCAAACGTTTTTATCTAATATACTTTGGTTCCTAGTATTGTATAATACAGTACCTCAATATACTTATTATTATCTAAATCATTATCATATACCTATTTTAAGTGGGTGTCGCAGTATAGAGTTACTAGAGTAAAGTAACTTTGAAACAATTTTCTGCATGGAACTGAGCGGGAAGTTGACGAAAATTCGTTTTGTATACATCTATTCTCGTACTTCTATTTTTACTTTCCAGATGCGAATATTATTGAAATAGTTTGCTCCGTCATCGGATAATAAATCACACTGATGGCAATTTTGTTACGCATGGAAATTGCCGGCTCTTGCAAGTTTATGTTATTTCTTCTTCTAATAGAAAGAAATTCAGTCGAAGAAATATAAACATTGATAAATTACTGTCATTCCCCTCTAAATTACTGAAATGATCTTAGTAAAATTTATGACTTGAATCTATAGAAAGACATTAAATAAATGGGGTTCTTACGGATTTAATTTCATGTAGAACCTATTGCAGTTCTTACAGTGTCTCTGAAGACACACAAGACAGTATAAACCCTAATTAAATGAGAAAAAAAGTAAGACAGACAACGAACAAAACATCACTTCCCGCGCGCGAAACTGAATTTCCACAGTACAATGGTAGCGTTTCCTCGCTGGTGGCGATGGAAAAGCGAGAAAAAAGTAGAATTGAAAAACCTTCTCTTTTTAAAATCTGTTTGAATTCTACTCTGTTTTTTAATTTGGTATTTTTAATTCATTTATTTCAGGACGCGCACGACGGTGAAGTGAATGCAGTTAAATGGAGTCCCACGGATAGGATAGTGGCGACAGGAGGAGCGGATAGAAAAGTGAAACTATGGGACGTATCAAAAAGTAAGCAACAACCAACCTATTTGACCCTCCAGCACAGAAAAAAGAAATAGTACCTATTTTAAATTGTCATGAAAGTGCTCATAAAGCCTAATATGCTTAAGTGATTCAAGGCTCAAGTTACGGCTTGAAAAAGCTCATGTAACATTGAATACTTGTTGAATTATTCTTATTCAGCACTTTTTACGCCTGTACCTACATATTCGTTAATGTTAATAAATACATATAGATATACCTACATATGTATGTAGTTAAATATAATATCAAACTGCAGATATAGTTTGTTTTTTTCTTATTACATTCAAAGGCTTTGAAAAACAATTTTGATCCAGGCACACTATTTAACTAACTATATTACAAAAAATTATTATCTGTCTTACTTTGATGATGTCAATATCGATGTTCTCGATCAATATTTAACGGATGAAATTCACAGTATAAATCTAGATTACCTCTATGAAAGCTATTTTACTCCAATACGATTAATCTTTAGGTTCTTTTAGGTTTACTACGCATAGAAATATAGTGCGAATATTTTTAAATACGTATAGCTTTTCCGACAACATTAACAGCCAGCTGTAACCTAAATGTTTGCATGAACAAATAAACACCATGGTCGTTTCGAATGAACAAAAGATTTACAGAAATATTTAAAGGTGAAATATGCTAGTTTGTTACGTGCCGTTTCTTTTTGTTTTATCAACAAGTTACAGATTTTTTTACGGTTAATTGAACGTACGCCGAAGTCTTAGTTCAGGCGTTCATTTTCATACATTTTAGTGTTTGGTTCACATGATAGAATTTAGAACTATACATACAATTAGAAACTATTTTATCCCTGGTTACAATCCAAATTGAGAAACGCCATCATTGTATTCAAGAATTCAAAAGAAAATCTCTTGACTAAAACTGTTTTATTTTTCTAATCAATTCCATTTGTGACTAACATAACATTTTAAAAATCAAACTTTCAAAAATCCCATTTATTTTTTAGATATATACTTCCCCGTTTCAGGTGTAGTGGAGAGCAAGGGGACGTTGGTCGGGTCCAACGCTGGCGTCATGTCGGTTGACTTCGACTCAACCGGCGCTCATATAGTGGGTGCTTCTAATGACTTCGCCAGCCGCGTGTGGACAGTAGGAGACCAGAGATTACGGGTAAGGGATCATTAGAATACACAAAGAAAACTGTTAAATACAAAGGTAGACCAATCTAAATTGTTCTTCAATTATAAAAAAATATTCGTCAATCAAACAACGACGTCATGTCTGACGATTGGAGATTACGGGTAAGAGAGCTATAAGATAGACTAAATAAAGGCTAATATAATGTGTAAAATATAATGCTTTTCTATCATTAACAATGAAATGGCTATGTTAAACCTGTGGCCTTTGATTCAACTGACGCTCATATAGAGGGCGCGTCGATCGACTTCGCCAGTTGCGTGTAGACAGACAGAGATCAGAGATTACGGACAAGGGAGCTATAGAATACATAAAATGAATGCTGATGTCATATGGAAAATATAAATGTACATCAATCAGAATATATTTTCAATTTAAAAAATTAAAATATAATTTAGTATTGTTTATTTGATGTATAAATTGCTCCATATTAGGCTAATTATATGAGCAAGTTTTTATTTTTTTCATAATCCAAGAGTAGAGAAGCCCTTATAGTTTGTGCATTGGATGAACCTTCTTAGGCCTTGGGCTGGGTATCCGAAAAGTTTTATTCGGGAGAAAGTTATTGCATTTGATTCAATCAGGAAGGTGTTAAATGATACGGATAAGATGTATGCCCGGTATACTGAATCTGAGAAGTTGACCAGCTTGGTACCAATATGCACCGGTAGATTTTGATTGCAACTATGCTCTATGTGCCACAATTAGAAACAACTATGGCAGCGTCGCTCCTGGTCGTAGTAAGTAAACGGATTAAGTCCACGAGTTTAAAGAACGCGGGTCACTTCTTTTAGTTGGTACAATAATTTCACTATCGACGATATATTAAACTCGGAGAAAGTGCCGAAGGGAAAGTATATATTCTAGTATTTCAATTTTATTACTGCAGGAGAGCAGGTAAACTAGTATTCCCCGAGTAACGTGACTATTACGAGTAATTTCGAGCAAGTATTATGATAGAATATCTATTTTAATACCTACTCATGTTTGTCTAGGTGTAGTCAAAAAGCTTCGATAGCTAATTGATGAAGACGGTCGAAAATCAAGACAGGAATAATTATTATTATTTCTTCAATTGATTTTATAAATGTATATTAACCAAGTATTCAATCCTTGATCGGATAAGTCTTCCTTCATTTCATTAACCAACTCAATTCTCACATAGCGTCGTCTTTGGTCACCAGGAGTTACAAACACATCTCTCATTGTTTATGCTGGGCATCGTCACATGCCTAATAATATGCAAATTTTCTCTTGGGTCGCCAGAGAAGGTGGTGGATCACTTTCCGTCATAGAAGTCTCTCACCAGGAGCCCTTAAGGGGATGCTGGGCATCGTCTCTGCTAATAATACAAATTTTATTTTTGTGTAAAATTTGCATATTATAAATTAACATAGTTACTTAAGTCTATACATACTATGTGGTATATTAATATTATATTGTAATTTGACGTGTAAACTCTGCTTATAAATAAATGACTATGAACTATGAGTCATTGCAAATAAACAAATTTACTGATCTTATGATGTCTCGTTCAAAAACTACAACATTTGCAAATAAACTTAATTTCCATACCAACCACTATCCCATGTATTTGTATATCAGCTAACCGGGTCCATCCGCGGCGCGTCACGACCGCACGTCTATTAGCGGCCTGTTAGCGCGTTCGTGATCACACTTTGATCACTTCCGACCGACCGACGGACGTTCAACTTGCAGTGGTGTTGCCATGACAAACTATTCATTAAAATTTATTCATGCTTGTGTTCTGTACTTTGTGGTTTTGCTAAAAAACTTTGTTTATTCGTAAAGCCTGGGCTAGCGAAGATATTCTCCGCGGTTGGCAAAATATTGCAAGGCTATATTAGCGGCCTGTTAGCGCGTTTGGGATCACAGTTTGATTACTTCCGACAGTTCGAACCGAATGAGTTGCAAATGTTATGTATTTTTAAGGTAAAGGCGAGCAAAAGTCTCATCAACTGCGAAAAATAAGACTACCATCATTCAACAGCTTTTCAACAGCAACATTTGCAACAGAAAACATAAGACACATGGTAAGAAATTGTGAAATGTTCAAAAAGACACATTGTGAATTTTACTGCGCTGAAATATGTGTTCAAATGATCATAATAAACACTTAACTTTTAGTCAATACATCATCAGTCAGAATTATTTTAGAAACACAATAGCTCTTCTCTCGAGCCCCAAATAAAATATGCCTCTTAAGATAGTAGTCATTATAGTCGTTTTTCGCATGCAGATTCACATACCTCCAAAGTTATATTACATAAACTACGACTTTGTTGCTGCGTTAGCGAAAATTGTGGTTATTCAAGTCCGAATGCAATTTCTAAACAATTTACTTTCAAGGTAATTTTCCTAGGTGGCTTAAGTTTAACAAGTTTCTAATCTTGAAATATGCTAATACCTGTAATAGTTATAATCCGGTACATGTTTATCTTTGTACCTAATTTATGTTTGGTTATGAGTGGTGAAAGAACTGCCCACGTGAAATAAATTGAATCAAATAACTGTCTTATCCATTACGTACCGATGTTCTGACTGACCATAGTCTCTTTTACACTGTTGCTATTTGAACGCTGATGTTCGGTGGCGTTTATAAATTTAAAATATATTTGTATTATTATGATTGTGTTTCCCAAAATTAAAAATAGCTTGAATTTAAATTGATCTTATTTCTATATTATGCTTTTATAGTTTCCGGTACCTATGCGACTGTTGTACGTACGAAATACGAAAATAAAATACGTACATATACTTTCACATTGAGCTTTAACGAAAAGCTTGTAAAAGCTGTAATAATAATCAGTATAAAACCTGTACAAAAAATGTACATTATTTGTTTACATAATTTTTACTGACATTCTGGCATAAATTACAGGTTTAAATATAAATTTTGACCATAATTACGTATGTATATAATTTCGATTTCTAATATTTCACTAGTTATAATTCTTAATGGCTGCAATACCGCACCAATACGAAAACCACCCAATACCGCATGGATATCGATAATATCTGGTCTCAATAAGTATAACGGATGCCATTCGCGTGCCGCCCACTTCAATGTGTATTTTGCATGCTTTCATCATGGATCCTTATTCAAACATACAATCAGGACCTCAACGTCAACAAATTGGAAAGACCGCCCACTCATTTGCTGACCGTACCGCGATATAAAGTAACTGGAACAACCGGTATTTGAGCTCGAATGTGCATTTCATTGTACTTGAGACGATTTTTCCTTTTTCGTGTTAGTGTTTCCTGTATAAAAATGTTGTTGTGTCCTACGGTTTTAGCCGTACATTACGTCATATACGTGAAAGATGATCATGTAAAGTGTATTTACAATCTATGTACATCTTAGGCATTCGTATATGCTTACATAACAATACGAATATGTCAACGCAGGCACATAATTTTATTTACATTTTTATACGGATCATTTATCTCGGGGCTACAATTTGTTTCAAGTCATAGTTATATTAGTGCTCACATCCATTATATTTTATCGTTGCAATGTTTTATTAGTTTTTAATATAAACGGAGTATAAACAAGGTTGTTTACATTAAAAAAAATAACTAATGATTGATTTTTACATCCATGTTCATACCAAAGCGCATCCCCGTTTATTCTCGCTTCAGAAAGGCAGCGACCGCGATAGCTCACTCGGTACTCGATGCAAATCATTCAAATTGCGCCCCGCTCTGTAACCGGCGCCAACCGACTCGATTGTAATGATCCGGAATCGATTCCTCTCCGTCAATCTCCGCTGCGTCTTTATAATCGAAAATTGAATAAGATTAGAGATGTCCTGCTTATTCTATTTTCCAATGTTTGGTAAAATGGTTAGACAGGAAATTGGTAAATTATTTATCGATCCTATTTAATATCGAATAGAAAATAATGAGTCGTTATTGCAAACAAATATAACCACCTGCTGGTTTAAATGACATCTAGCTGCAGCTTTTTCGTTGTCTTTTTGTTGTATTAAAGGTTTTAAGTGCCTTTGTAAGAAGTTTTATCTTCATTCATAACTTCACGATAATGCTAGATTAGACGACGATCTAATTTTAACTGTCACATCGTAAAGCTGCGATTCTGAGTAGACATAATATGCATATTTGTTATTTAACTTGCATTATTCATTGTTTCGCTCCCACCTTGAGAAATGTGCACACATTACGAGATAGCTTTGTCTGAACTGAAAGCCTTAGATGAATGATACAATCTAAATTCATCGACAAATATTGACCTTAAATACTATTAATGAGGACGTATCGAGTCTGACGGATGCAAGTAGATCGACTCAGATAAATTTCGTCCAAGTTGTTAGATAGTGTCGGAATTAGCGCACGAGCTCAAGCTTGCGATCTTATCCAGCCGACATGCATTTACTTTCATAAAACTCCGTTATTTTTCACCGATACCAATCTGCTCATTGTCCCAGAATTTGCAGGTTTTTCAAACGAATTCAGAAATGAAATCGATCACCCGCCTCGAGGTTGACAGACACTCTCCATGTACCGCTAAGTAGAATGGGTGATAAATTTTAATTTTCCTAGTGTGTCGCCCGCTGCGGTGCATAATTACTAGGCAACAGTGTCAAAGGTTTTTGTCCGCGCATCGCACGCCACGACACACAATCTTCAGCCGGTTGGCTCTGACTCATATTGATTTTCTCGACATTTCTACCTAAACCGAACGTTTGGAATGCTAAATCTTTGGAAACGTTTCTCTTAAATATTCAGAAGACGAGGCGGCTATTGTCATCGTTTACTTTCCTTTCCAAACGAAAGTGTGTCCTAGTTCCTATTAAAAGGTTCACTTAATGTACATTTGCTCTTACAATGAATGCGTATGCATTCAAGCCCATGAGAAATACTCGCTTAATGACAACTAATAATAGAAATCAATGTATCGCTTTGAACTTTATATACGTCGATTGTTGCAGCCGCCCTGTGCCTAATGCACGTTACTTACTCACTGTTACTCTCTTCATGCACTGGGATTATTTTTCGCTTTATGGCGGATCAGTTTTCAAAGGTTATCTCGTTTATAGTAATGTTGAGTCAGATACACATTTCATGAGAATGAAGTCGGTCGGTAATATTTCATCTGTGTCGCGAGGCCGCGTCAGATAAAATCTCGGAGTATTTGTTCAATAAGTAGGATCGGCCGAGATATGAAAGAGGCCGGTGCGGAGCGTCCACTCTACTTACCATATCTCTCCAAGGACATGCCTTATACGGGGCTGGCATTAGACATAGATACAGTGTCCGTTCTACTTCTGTGCCACTTGACAGTCTGTTCCATATATTTTTTTTGCATCAGTGCCTGCGCTTTCTCGAATCCGGTGGCCTACGTCAATTCGCTTTTATGAATATTTCATATTATTGTAAACAACTTTATCTTTTACTGCACCGTGCTATACAATTTGAAGTTTATAGGCCCATGAAACGACTGCACTATTTGAAAGTGTATGACGAACATCCGTTCATACAAAGTTTCTACGGGCTCGATGGAGGTTTAACATTATGTTTCGCTTAGTTTTTATCGTATTATTATTTTATACTCCTTTCACATATAGCTGAAATAGGATCTCGGCTGTTTGTTGTTAATGATTGTATGAGAGATTTAATGACTTTAAAACCAAAGTTATTATAATATTACAATTTTATTTACCTATATTTTGATTTTGCATTTTTTTAGTGACTTACGTACAATATTAACTTAATGCTTATCATATCTATCCATTACAAAACCATTAATATATTTATGTAGTGATTGAAAATAAATACAAAACACATTGAAAGTATCTATAAGATTTTTAAAAGCAGTAATGATTTTTTCTCTTTTTCAGGGAGTTTTGGTGGAGAATTTTATATTCTCCACCAAAACTCGCTACAGTTATACTAAGCTAACTAGTGGGTGCTCGTGCCTTCGTTCGCATTAAGAAGTAAAACTTGCATCCCCTATTTCACCCTTTTAAAACTGGCATTTCAAAAATTCTCTCCTAGCGGAAACCTACATCATAACATCTACCTGCGTGCCAAATTTCAGCCCGATCCGTCCATTGGCTGTGCGTTGATAGATCACTATGTAAGTCGTCAGTCACTCACCTTATCTTTGAGTTTTATATATTTAGATTGAACATTGTTGAAACGATTTTGCTTTTCTTTAATGTATTCCTATCTCTTTTATTATTTGTTCACTTATAAATTATATACCTAGTTTCTTAACATTCCAAATGATTATTTGTTTTCTAATATAATTATGTCATCATCATCATCGTGTCAGCTCGTGTTCACCCACTGCTGAGTATAGGCCTCCATGTACTTAATAATTTTGGTTACAAATTACTTTATTAAGTTTGGTAAAGCAGTATTTAGTTTATATTTATCTCCATATTTTTGTTCGTGTCCTATCTTCTCCGACAAACTGCTCTACAAAACTAAAGCACCTAATCACATGCAAGCGCGCCATTTCATGTCAACAGCGTCCACCGCAATCTGGGTGCAAATGTTTCAAGGAACACTAGTAATACAGGAGAGGATCTAGGAAGAGATGGAATAAAAAAATAACAATATTGTGCGCAATATTGGACAGTACCGTTATAAGCACATTTACATATCGTTCTACGTCCAATAGTACCACAAATTTTTATTTTATTTTTTTACATTAGATAGGCTCACGCTTGACTACAACTTGTCTGATGTTAAGCAACGTTGTAATCTACGATCTAGCGCGCTTGCCTAGAAGAAACCGGTAAAAATTTTAATTTCTTGATTATATCTTTTTTTTTCTTCTCTTTCTTCAGGACGTATTACTTGCATCCTCTCTTTTTTTAGAATTTACTAATATCTGTACCCTGCCTAATACTTATATATGTAAGTTAGATAGATATCTGATGTTGATTATAAAGCAAAAGTCCTTGAGGACGAGTGGTGGTGAGAACGACTTCCTTTAACTGTCGTCTATTGGTTTAATAATAATTTTTTGACGGTTTTGTGACACTCCTTTTTTCTGTGGAGATAGTTCGTTACCACCTCGCCGTACTTCAAAATTAAAGACTAGTAAAATACCACTTTGGGTACTTTCTTATACAAATTACTTACTTAGGCATAAATGAAATTACCTATACAACTACAATCTATTTCTTAAGCCACCCTACCCTTTGTTAGTCCTAAACCCTCTCCTGTCGAGTTTGGCAGCTCCAGACGTATTGCTCTGCTTTGCCTCCAGTCCACTGTTGCCACTAATGGCCGGTCGGCACGTGTGTGTGTCGCGTGCCGTGTCGCACAGATGTTATCGCGAGCACGAACGCGACTTGAGCTTTGCCCTTCACACTTGATTGCGAGGACTCATAGGTAGAGTGTGGTAGAGACTCCTAAAATTCTTAATTCTTTAAGTCCTAGAAATAATAAGATCAGGGAAGACGAAGATACGTCAGAGATTCTTATCTACATATCATGAGTCACTGCGCTCTAAATCATCTAAGTATTGCTGATCTGTATAGCAAAGTTGACTTTCCCTGGGATTCACAATCTTGTGTTAGTACGCAAGTCAATGGACTTACATATCTTTTGATACTTTGGTTAGGCTATTGCAGGCCACCTGATGCATTAGTTTTACATATAGACCTATTAGCAGACACTATTTGTATTTCCTATATATTTTGGCAAGTGGAATACTTATAGGTACATTCGATTCGTAAAGTGTAGTGAGTTACTAAATGTGATAATGAGGTGTCTATTAATTGTGTTGCCATTACAAGAGCCCTAACTCGAGATGGCATCGGTTTGATCCGCGAGCGCACTCATGCCGCGCTTTTTGCGAATGTTTGCACGATCTCGGAATTGAATAGAGTATGAGTTAGCATACGAATCTTACGAGTACATCGCTGTTCGGTTACCTTGCGTCCTATACTAAGAATAAGTCTTGTTTTATATGTTCGGTTCGGTGCATGCGTGTGACTAATCGACTCTAGTTTCATGACTCTAGTCTTACCATCTACTTAAATGAGCTGCCTAAAGGTATTTGGTAAAAAATAAAAGCGGAATTATATTTTTCAATATTTATTTTCAAGAAATGACAATTGGGACGGAAGAAATAGTAAAACACTGTTAAGTTTCTAGCAGTTCTAAACAGCGTTCAGTACGTTTACATTTCTATTTCAAGGCACTATCATAATATTCACTGTCATTGTAAATAGCACTCATTGTTCAAGCTTTGTTCGTAAGAAAAGTTCTTTTACAATAAAAAATTAAATAGTTATACATATTTTGATAAATTATATAAAAAAGTACTAGCCTAATTTAAATAAGTTACGATGTCGGGACGGCCGTCAAACCAACGTTTCTTGACTTAGGTCGCACGTTCGGTTATCTACTTAAGGTACTGAAATGTTATTTTTTACTTATCACTATCATTAATATCAGGCTTACTCTACTTTAAAAGAATATGGTACAATACGGAATCGGAGTTCCGCAAATGAACGTCCGATCGTAAAGTGAACGAATGAGCGACGTGATCTAGAGTAGGAGTCACGGCCGCGTCCCGCCGCTGACGGCCGAGACGGGGACAAGCGAGCGCTCTCAAGCATACATCACGCAGTCACGCGGCCAGAGCCGCCAGCCATACTTCCCTCTCACAGCGCTTCTCCGGTCGTCCCCTTCTCAGCGTCGCGCGCCCCGCACTGCGGCTTCCTTACGAAGCCGCAGTCGGGGGAGCGTTCGGACACTACCATTAAATAACCTCCGTCACCGTCCCGCGCTCTCCGAGGCACAAGCGTGACCTCCGATGTGACACTGACGTGGCCCTCGTCGGCCGGGAGGCGAAGGAGGCTTTACACTAACGAAATAAACTACTATTGCGGACGCCGATCACGTCGACACGCCTACATCTAATTAGAAGTGCCTCTGGTGCGCACGCGAAAAACTGGCATCGTAGACTTTGCAGAGGGGAGAGGGCGCGTTGGGTCCGGGAAGGAGCTCCGCTGCCTTGGCGGCCGCACGCCGGCGCTGCCAACTGCAGGTCCACGCCGCGAGCACGACTAGTTGAGCCGCCAGGAAGGCGGCGGCCGCGAGCATCGCTCCCGCTGCGTTCACGCAGGTCACGTCGGTCTCGCGCACGAATACTGAATCTTCTGTGACATTCTTCGCTCTCTGCTTGTCGAATCCAAACTTGTCAGTGATCTGGATCGTTTGCACGAGCAGCATGTCGTCAGTGGGTGAGGCGGGGGTGGAACGCCTCTTCCTGCGTCCGTAAGACATGACGGAACGAAGTTCGTTCGGGCCTCCATCGCACTGGACAGGCTCGCATGTCGGCATGCACGGGGTTACGAGGGCACGGAACTGAACAACCTCCGATGACGGGAACTTGAAAGCGTCGAAGTTTGACAGCAACATCTGAGGAAAACAATGCACGTTGATAATCTAATCAAGTCTTATGGAACATGACATGTGGATTTCTAAAGGAATGTGTTTATAGGTACACATTATATGTTTTTTATAAGAATTTGTAAACTATGTTGGCTAATAATTACCTTTCCGCTGTTGGCTGACTTGGCAAGAGGTCCCATGATGTAGTGCTCCGTGGGGCAACCGTCGCTGTCGATAAGAGTGATTTCGCTTGAGTCCACTCCATCCATAGCGACAAGTTCGCGAACAAAGATTTCGAAAGGCGAGTTCGGGTCCATGATCTCGAATCGAAGGGCCTGCAAAAAAACCATGGGTTAGTTCTCTGCAAAAGGTGAATGTAAAGATTGGAGTGGCCGTTTCTAGAATAGGCTTGCAACTTACCAGGGGATCTCCGACTTCGGCCGAAGCGATGGTATCGTCGCCATTCCTGTCTGTAATCCTCATGGCTACGTTGGGAGAGTCGACGATAACTTCCTCCGAGATACTGGTCTGGACGTCTCCATGGATGCCAAGGTCGACCTCGTTTGCTACGGTCTTGTTGGTAAGGTCGTATTGGCAAGTCACGGCTAAACCGAGATCGGACGATGTGACGATTGTATCGTGATGCTGAATGACGACGTCATTGAGGTATCTGAAAACAGATTTTGTTTATTGCACGCTTCTCAATGCTAATTCTGTTGAAACAATGTAACTGCTTAGCAAGTTTATATTTACCTTCCGGGGCTGTTTTGCTTGACGTTGCATTCGATATTGTTGTAGCCCATATGAAGTTCGAACTCGAGACTCTGCTTGACATCGACGACGCAAGAGTTAGGACTGCCTTTAGCGTAGATCTTGCCGTCGAACAGCTTTGAAGTCTGAATGCGCGCGACCATGTCACCGGCTCGGCAGTCAATGGAGACATTGTAGCAAGATGACAGCTCGTATGTGGCGGCTTCGGGGACTTCCAAGTAGGGGTCCTGGAAAATAAATACAATGTTATCTTGGGAATAAGAAAATTGCTCCAAAATTTCAATATTTTGATGCAAAAATTATATGTTAATTATATGTTATATGTTCTATTTAATAAAAATGAACGATTATTTACCTGAATATCGGCAAGAGTAGCTCTCGAGTGATGAGACAGACGGCAGACGTGGTCTCCAGTGTCTCCGTGGTCATAAGAGTGGCAACGGAACGGCGAGTTCAAACACAGCTCCCTGCATTCCTCCACAGTCTGCACATCTTGGTACACGGAGTCCACGGTCTTCAAAATGCGACCACCCATCTTCTTAAACTCGCACAACTTGGTCGGCTCCTCAACGCAATTGTTTTCCAAGTAGTCAGTATCTAAAAAGGAAAACAGAATGAAGCATCGGCCAAACAAGGCAAAAACAAATCAATTAATGTAATGTGTGATCGAATTATACCTTCGTTAGGTTGGAATGCGCTTGATCCGGCCAGGGTAATACGGTCCATGTTCGACAGCACACACTCCCCAGTTTTATTGTTATAGTTCGCCGATCTGCAACAAAGTTTCACGCGGTTAAACAGCAGCCGTGTTTTGTTCTCTTTTTTCATTGTGTGAACTTTCCCAAGAAGTTAACGCGGAGTTAACAGCTTCATACAAATAGCGCCATTTCGCCACGCTATTTACATGCTATTCAATCGATTATGTATGAAAGTAAGCGAATGGACACTTAAAATAATTGAAGTATGTGTGAAAAACGTCTGTAGCTAGGCGGTGTTATTGAGGTCTATGCTTGACACAATGACCTTCGCATGTGAATCGATGAGTGGCGTTGTTACCACATAGCTACGTCGGTTTATGATTTTTGAAAAATTCTAATACGTTTTCCTTGTATTGACATATTCAATAACCAGATTGTACGGGCGGGCTTCGTTTTGTTTGCATGCCAGCGCGCCTATGGCCGATCATATTGAGTTCCTCGTTGATTTAATTTCACATCAAACGTCTTGAAAGAATTCATGAAGACATTTCATTTCTTCGCATTCTAATGCTATTCCTTTCAAGTGTCATATTATGCAGTTTTTTTGTGCAAGTTTATTTAAATAGCTACTAGTTTTTTAGTATTATACCTATATAGTAGAGTTCATATTTACTATGCTTGTATTGATGTGTATTGTTTATGTGGCAGTAAAGCTTTCTCTCTTATTTATAATGCTACATCGTTGGGAAGAAATTATCTTTGCTAATCGTGCCCAACATTTTCTCTTGTCCATTGATCGCGATCGGATGACCCTTTGCCATCCTGTGGGAATACTCTTTGATGTTTTGTCTTTATTGTTTCATTTCTTTAATGCTATCTAAAGCTCGTAGTTAGATCAAAGATATTACTTTTTCCCACCAATTTTGTACACAAAAACGCTTACAATTGTTGTAGTATACAAATGTCATGTAAGCGAAAATATCAGGGTTCATCTCAAATTATGTATTTGTATCTACATTAAAAATGTTACCGTTTAAAGTTTCTAAAAGCTCTTATAAGCTCGCCGTTAGTCCGAAGTTTATATCGATTTTATACCGAACCATTATTAACCAAGCGTCGGCCATTAAACAAGTAGAAACAAAAAGAGGTTGTTAGTTTGTAACTTAACCATTAAAATGCCTCTTTCAAATTCTATATCTTATCTGTGACCATGCGGGAGACATTGACCAGCTATTATTATATTTTATATCTATTATCTTGTATCGTAGGGAACGACGATCTGTATAACGGGTTGCAAGCATTCAAGAAAACATTTCAGTTTATGATTGCCTGTGTCCCGCTACCGTCCGTTGTATTCATTACTCTGCGACGCAGATTTCTTGAAATAGATCCCGTAAATTTGATGTAATTTGCATTTTTAATAACATTTGAAATCATTTGGAATTTACTTTAGTGAAGTATACAATAAGTAAATTTATGGCACTTTAAAACAATCTTTTGTGTTGTTTGATAAGTAACTTAAATGTTATGATTGCCACCGTTTACCACTGTTTTATAAAAGTCACGTTTTTAATTATTTACAATTGATGTGTTAAATAAATGTTTTTGATCTATTTTTCAATATGTTTGTATAGAGTTTCTTATTGCGAGATCTATTAAAGGTAATCAGTGCATCAGACAGCTGGGATGAGACTTCATCGCATAATAATTACAGCAAGCACCTGCAATTTACCCACTTGTAATATCTTCCTCGTACGCAACAAAAACTCTCCTCATTTGCACTGCTTCGGCTCATTCACTCAAAGATTGCTTAATGAAAACTAACTGCGACAGCTTCTGAGCCGCTATCTTGTAAGCCGTACTATTTGACAAGATAATAATCATAACTAAACATATTTTCACACATGCGTATATATTATTAAACTCGCGTATAAATAAATCAGTTGCTATTGTAGGACACAAAGCGGACTCGTGCTTAAATGTATTCTTTATTGAACAAAGTAATCATAGTATAATTGCTTCTTCAGTTATCGCGTTGCATATTGAGCTGTTAATAGAATGACTTGGAACTAGTATGCTTAACGGCATCTAAATACGGAAACCTCATCTCGTTTTATTTCTACTGCTAATTTCGAAGTGGTGGTTAACAAATCTTTTACTAGGTTCATGAGCTTTCAAGCAAGATTTATTTAAACTAACAGTGGATCTTAATTTGTCTCTATGTTGCCGATACGATGGCCTCCTTAGGTGGTCTCCAGCTAAGAAGAATGGCCCATTTATAGTCGGTAATTTTCTATTACTGGAAATTGAAACCTTAAGATTTCCCGATAGAGCCTGCAAAACAAAGAACAGGTAGAGCGAATGTTAGGTTTCACACTTTTTTTTGATAAAATCTTTAAAGTGTCGTAGCTGTGTTTTAAAAAAACAAATTTCAATCTAAGCAGGCGATTTTAATTATACAAACAAGAGTTTACTAAACACTGGGGTTATGAACCAATCCTATAACAATTTTAAATAATAGTAGGTACATCAGTAGCTAAGTTATTCGGTGAGATTAGTAAAATGATGTTTGTGGGCAGGTATAGGGCAGGCTCCCACAGCAGTGGGCGCGCCGCCGCCACGGCCGGAATATTTGCCAAATGTCGTGACCACCGTAGATCGCGATGCGCGCCGCCCGGGGTGCCTGCAGCCCGCCTCAATGGAGATACGAACCCAACGGTACAAGTGTCGAAGCAAAATCGCGCATTTAATTCCCTAATCGCACTCCGCGCCAACACCCCGGCAAAAATCCAACGGTGATGCTACAAACTCGTGGAATTTCCCGACCTTTCCCGCCTTATCTGCCCTATGTTATGCTAACGCGACTAACTGCACTTTATACGAAAGAAATTGTAATATTGACATTTAAGTAACGTTCAATCCGATGAACTTTCACGAGATAATTTCTTCTTGTAGCCTGTCATCGCGAATATCAAAAAAGGGCATTGTTTATCGAGTGCAGCATTGATAGACGGTGCCGCATTTGTATTCGAAGGAGAGAATACCGAGCTGTTTCGAGAGAAGCTCTGCAATTTATGAGTACACAAACAAACCTAAGGAAATGCTCACGGATTTGCAATTCAGTGGTCTGTCGGTCGCACGTACCGCACCGCACGCATTCAGAAGCGAATTAGTGGTACACAAAACAGGGGTCGTTTGCGCATGCTCCGGCTGACCCTAACACGGCCGATCTACGTGTATCGAATGTGAGCGTTAGACACAGACACTATTTATGCTAATGATATCAAAAACCTTACAAGGAAATAAACACAATAGGACAGTCGTGTCTCGCTGCGTTAGACCCCAGGGACGTGGCCTATGCAATTGGCCTCTGTTTTGTATATAATACTCGTTTGCAGAATTCAGAAACTGAACTGGTATCAGGAAGGGACAGTGACTTATCTACTGTATTGAGTCGGAGAGACGTACCTAGTACTAGACGTGCCCTTATAAGGTTACCGCAGTGCTGACTTGACTGACTTCTTTATCCGACCAAAGATTCCTTCACACGAATAATAGAACCATTGGGCAAACCCAAGAGATATCCAAATAAATTAATCATTCGATAACGAGGAATACTGCAAACAGGACGTATTACAATACGAGTTTTTAAAAGAAATCATTTGGACGTAGCTCATACTATTGACAGTATAATAAAGATTTATCACGCACATCAATACTAGATAACTGTAGTCGTCATGCACAATACTGAATCAGTCGCTGCGTGATAACATCTGATTGAAGGGAATAGGACCATGACCTCATACAACGTGTTTTCACGTCTTGTTAGTGCAATTGTAATCGTTGTATCAGTGTCAGTGTGCTGAGCTCTACGAAACATGCGCGGCCGCAACGCTCGGCCATAACTTGTGAACTATGATTCATGCCTTCAAAATGCTATTAAGAAAGCTAATATATTGAGCATTTTTAGTATCCAATTAAAGTATTATTAGCATTGCTAAAAATTACGTAGCTAGTATGGCAGTCGTTAAGTGCCAGTATGTAAGAAGCCCTTAGGGCGGCTTGATTAACTCGCGACACCAGAGTTGTCCATTCTCATTCGATAAGAAGAAAAATCATTACTAAAGAGTTGCAAATCATAGAGAACAATCCTTGCCTATTATAATTGTACGTCAGAGATGCAATTAACGTTTCTTCGTTTCAAAACGCATTGTCTTGTAATTTTTAATTGCTTTTAGTTTTGCTATACAGCCTGTCAACTATGTAATGAAATTCCTTGAGGTATGCCTTTTTGTTCTTGAATGTTAGAAGATTGGAAATGGACTAATCGGACTTTACAAAAAGTTCATACGGAAATAGCATTAAATGCCATGCTCATTATTACATCTTTCCCATAGGTAATTGCCATTTAAAATACATTGTGTTTTTCTTTCTTAATTATCTACTAATTGTTGTTGTATTATTCTTATAATAACTATTTTACTAGTCATCATGTCAGTCTATGTCACTAAACACTGGTAGGTATTACAAAATAATTAATTCTACTCTTTTATCGAAAGTGTTTCTTTTATATATGAACTACTACTATGTATTGTGACAGTATCGTAACATTTAATCGACTTATTCCACTATCGGCCAATCTCTTCATCTCATTCAAAGTGTCCGCAGTTGAAATGTGCACAGCACTGAACAAATATGAGAATCATGAGCTAATACAGTTGAAATGAGTGGATAGAGAGCCGGGTCATGTCGGGCCAAGCGCTCGCGGCCCGTTCATGTACCACTCCGCCCTCCCGCTCCACTTGCAACGTTTCTACCTAGCCAGTGTTTTAATTTATTAACACTAAACACTTCCTCCTCGGCCTTTGCGGCTTGTGTGAGGTGACAGGTGAATTAATTCCAGGATAATGTCTACACTGCCTCTTGGTTTTTCGCACAGGGTTATATTTTGACTGATTTTTGTGGCTATATCCGATTGGCTTGTTAATTTAAAAAAACTCGTATATTTTATTACGAAACTCAAGATGGGTATCTACTATACAATCGACTCAACTATAAAATTGAGTAAATTAGTTATTACTTAATTCTATTACTTATATATTTCTATTACTTATGAAAATTGTACATGTGGTTACGATAAAAAATGAAGTTATCGTATATTTTATTTCAATTCAAAATCAACCGTATAATCATTTGCCTACGTTTCTTTAGTAGAATATTTTAAGCGCAGTGCCCGCGTGGTCAAACAGTATCTTTCAGAGTAGACATGATTTCAATAAATTCCCACCACTTCCTTCTATTGTGGTGAGCAAGTGGATGCATAAATTCCACATTTACGCCCATGTGAAAAATGTGAATCTATTTTTATTGCCCATTGTTATGACGTCTATGTTTTATTGCTATTGAAAAGCTGGTTCCAGTCTATAAACGGAACAATTTTAGAGGAATTTCCTCCGCCTTTTCCATTTTGCTTTAAATTGAAAACCGTTTAGGACGCAGTTTTGCCAAGTACTTACGACAAAATTTAATATGACATATGTGAGCTGTATGCGTGAACTTGTTGAGTGTTAACTTTGTGCATCTCTTGATGCTTTAAGATTACTGTTATGCAAAATGTGCTGTTTTTTATCTACGGGAACAGCTAACGTTGCAGCGGAATGTTTACTCGCCTCGTCATAAACATCTTCAAAAAGGCGCCGACGACGGCTATGATGCTATCTCAAACGTGAATGCTGTGAACACTGTTAATAAACTCGTTTACTCCCATGCATGGGTAACATAACTCCGCTATAAACATGACTAATTTCAGGATTCTTCTAAATGAAATAATGCGGAATCCGTAACTTCCGTCACAACGTATGAAACTGTCTAGACTGGATTTTACGCTTGATTTGCATGATAAGTCTCTCATATAAACATCTCTAACAAAATACGTGACTTCTTAGAAACAAGGTTTTCATGTAAAACTAACCTGCACACAAACTCGTTTTCTCCCAAGCAGAGGTCGAGGCACATCTGCCTGGAGCCGACGACATGGGTCTTCTTTCCATGGCCCTTCAGATTGTATCCGCGAACTCTGTCGAAGCACCACGCTCGCTCGCAAGGACGCACTCCCAAGCAAGACTTCTGCGCGTAAATCGTGAACACCGGGAACTGCGACTTGGTCAATGCACCTGTAATACAAAAACATTGGTCTCGTTAAAATTTCTAAATACACATGTGAAAAGAAAGCATTCAGTAGGAAGTGCTAAACTGATTTCTTTTTGCTTTCGCCAAATTTCTGAAGTCATGGTGATATTTTCACGCCGAGCGCTGAATTCGCAACAAGCCCCGTTTGAGTGACAGCGAGAAAGACTCAAGTATGCGTCGGTTTGTTTTCACAAATCTTAGTGAATGTGCACCTTCTCGGAGGAAAGGCGCCTTACATTAAACATGCATGTCATCATTAAATCTTTCATGCTCAAACGCACGTGTTCTGGGTAAAGAGGCGTTCAACCTTAGCGAATTTGAAAGTCTGCACAGCGCGCCGGCGATTTGTGGCCGCGTAATTTGATCTCTTTGCGCTTGTTCTTAGAACAGAAGCTCGGTGTACCTTCGAGAATGTCTTAATCGACTCAATTTGTTAAGGGCTACAACTATTTCTAAACACTGTCTTTTCCCGCAAATTAACATTTATATCTAAGCTAAAAAGTTATACCAGAAAAGATTTACCAGATAAACGAAAGTTTGCTTTTAATAAGTAGCAATTTTCTACACACTTATTATAATAAATGCGGGCAAAACTGGCGCCCACCGTAATTGTGATCATAATTATCCGACAAAAACGCCGAATAATTGACGAGCGCCTGTTATTATGTTCGAATCATCGACCGCAAACCTATTCATGATTATGAGGTCAAGGCACGTTCTACTAACTCGCGATTAACGCCCGGTCAAATTTTCCTTTTCGCGGTGAGAGTATTTTTTCCCAATAAGGCTTGATGAGTGTACACACTCATGCCGTTATTGACATTCAAATGATGCGTCAGAGCAAAAAATCGGAACGCTTCGCTTGTTTGCAAGCTCGCACCTCTATGTCGGACAAACGAGAGTATTGACGCCATTACCCCACCTGCTACCTGCCCCAGTTATAGCACATGCATCTATTTGTGCCGTTATTGTTACTTTTTATACGCGTCTCTTTATTATAATTCTGTTCATGGTATCGATCGATTGAGCCGTTCTATTTGTAGCCTATTAGTTTGCTACTATTGATTCACACGCGTGCGTGTTAGCCTGTCGACGATCATTAGCTTAGATGAATAATAAGATGAAAGCACAGACGTGCGCGCCGATTATTATCGGGTGATATTTCCGTTGTGCACATTATAAGATCATGTCCAGTCGCTTCATAAGGATTGGATTGCATTTATGGTCTGTAATCTGGTCCTAGTACGGGTCCAGCCGGCACAGCGGTTGCAACTTTGTATTTTTGTTATTAGATTTCTACGGGTAAATTTAGAATGAAGAAAAGCTAACAAGACGTTTGTCAACGTCTTCCTAAACAAATAGGCAAGAAAATCGTTGTGCCTTTGTGACGCGATGTCGCATGGGGCACAGTCGTGACATTTAGTTTTAGTTGCATTGTTTATGGTTAAAGCTGAGGCGCTTTCTCGTCATTAAGGCCTTGCGATGTTTTTAGGTCGCGGATCAGAACGAGCGCGTTAATCGTGTTATCGAGTGTGTGTGTTACCTGGTAGCTGGTCGGCGTCGTTGCTGAACAGCACGCAGAGGCCAGTCTCGTAGTTGACAGCGCGGCACGTGTCGTTGGCCTGGCACTGCTCCAGGCAGTCCGTCAGCATCAGCGTGCCGGGGATGTCGTCCAGGATGTGGGATGGAGCCGAGAACACGTACCTGCCCAACAAATAGTACCTTTACTTTATTGTCCACTCTAAACTTACTAGCTTATTGTCTCTTCAAGACAAACACATAAAACACCTACTTTATATCGAGCTAACTGATATTTAAACGTTTAGTAGAGTTCATTCTGTCAGATTGAGCCAAAGTTAAGCTCCATCTTCTCGGCTCGTGCCAAACGAGGCGTGATTTGAAAACAGATAGCGAAACCCAGTCGGAACGTCCACTGTCTCAGCCTCTAAAATAAAGGACGCTAGATTTCAGATTCCAGTAAGAGTATGTAGATCCAAACCGGGATCGTCGCCGATTGATATCGGCGATAACTTTTTAGTCACTTAAGGGCGGCGCTTGTTAAATCACTTTCTTAGTTACTTATCTCGTGAGCGATGTCGGATCTAGATAACATCGCTTCTCGTCCAGTTGCGTTGACTTAATAATCTTAATTACTAGCGCAATTATCGGTCAGTACTCCGCGAGTGGCTCGGCATTAGTCGCTATAAAATATCTTAATGTTATTACCGAGCAGGATGGGCACGTCGCTAATTAAAAGCTGCGCAACATTTCTCTTACCCCGTGACAAGTTCGAATCCGATCATCTCGGGATCGCATTCTTCGAGCGAGTTGGCGGGAGCGGACGGGGCCGACGCGCCGCTCGGTGCGGACGGAGGTACGCCTTCGGATGCGGTCTCGGGCACCGGCGCCGGGGCTTCGGGCTCGGCTGGGGTCTCTTCCTCGTCGTCGACGGGGTCGGCGGGCGGCGTGGGGGGCGGCGCGCCGGGGTTCTGGTAGTCCTGCGGCGCGGCCACCACGGCCGGCTCAGGGTCTCCTGACTCCACGGCCAGGTTGTCTTGCGGAGGTGCCTCGGCTGCCGATCGCAACGTTCCCTCAAACTTTTTTGCAGCGTCTACCGCGCACACCACTAACACTAAACTAAGTAGCAACCGCATTGTGCTCTCCGATTGGGGCCGTGGCAATATTCGTTATCTGTAACAAAAGACAAAGTGTTTATTAGAAAAAACTTTTATTGGCAATTTAAAGCATGGGAAGTGATGGATTTATGAACGTTGAACATACATAAAGCTCTTGTAAGCACGCAAGCACACATCTCGGAACAAGTTAACCGGTACGAACTAATGGCCATATAAATAGTCATTATTTGAGCCGCGACTGTCGTTAATATTTTTATTGTGAAGCCAAGAAGTCGAACAAACGCTTGTCTCCGGCAATAAATGTGTGATGACGGTGAAATAGCCTTTCCGGCTCTATTGCACTTTATCTCTATTTGGCACTCAGTAATGATTTTATTTAGGTTTATTTGCTGTATAGTTTGGCGCAGCGGACCGTAATCTGAAGGGACTTCATATAATTTATCTCATTTTACAAGCTCGCTGCGTTCTGCCTCTAAAGTATAAACAGTGCGTTAATAAATCTTATCGCTGCACGTACAGTCCGTATTCTATGTTAATACTCGCTCCTTGTTTATGAAGCATGTGAATGTGGAAACAGGTGAAACCATTACGATCGCAATCTTAAGGGCATTACCTTCATAATTGCCCTCTAATTGCAATTAACAAGCAACTACACCGTAATATATGACACGCAATTCACATATGAGCTTGTCAGTGCGCAATCAGAGCTAGGTTATTTTTAGAATAGTTACGCTTCGCCTCTTTTTACAGGGAACATTTAATATTCTTTAAAACGAGAAGAGTAAATATTGTTCTTGTTCTCTTTAATGGTACTGATAGTATACCGAGCTTGTCGATCGAGAATTAAATAAGTGCCTACATTGTACTACACAAAAACTTGATGAGATACCGCTTCTGGGTTTAATTATTGGATAGAGCACGTGTCGACGCCGGCCGCCAATCAAATCGCTATGACTATGAGGGTTTATAATGAAAACTAATTTCGAAATTGGCACAGTGAGTACGTGTGGTTTTTTGGAGCTCGGCAACAATATGCGAATAGATGAGAGGATGCTGCATCAGAGTCACGTGGCACGCACAATGTCCGCGTAACGGTGTCCGCCGCGGCCACTTCGTGCTCAACGGTACTGCTTATTCCTATTTTATTGTAAAAATGTATCGGACACGCCCGAATAGAAATAACAAATTGTACATTGTTCACATTGAACGACATCTGTCGGCAACTCTTTGTCTATTTTTTATATCTTTTGTGTCATAACGATATATTGTTGCCACAATGGAGTCGAACAAATCTAAATTGCTAGCGGAATCAATTGAGTGTTTTCTTCGGATATAGTTTTATTTTAACCGTGTGCGTCTAATGGATCCCTCATGAAGTGGGCTCACGAGCTGCAACGGTTCCCTCATGAAGTGGGCTCACGAGCTGCAACGGTTCCCTCTGGTGTTGAAGCACATCATTAATATGAGTTAATAGAACTGCTTGGGATGCATTAGTGCACCTCCCGTGGGGTGTGCGCCTTTACAACTTAATAAGTTGAACACTAATGTTGCGATGCTCGTTTTCTTACAAACGTTCCCGCGTATAGATTTATAGCATGCGATTATTGGAATCTACGACTAGATGTTATATTTCTAAGACTAAGCTTTATTCTTGCCATGTTTCAAATGCACAAGTATTTATCAAAGGCTCGAAATGGCGAAAGGTTTTCCAATATGATTTGCAAACAGCCCAAATCCAAAAAGTAAGTTAACAGTACTTTATCCGCCCAAGAGTTAAAGTGCTCGTTTAAACGAATATTAAAGCGATTTAAGTCTAACAAACCGGCAACACGAATATTGTGGGAAAGATACCAAACGAGTTCCATAAACTGGGCATTATCTGCTGCCAATATGCTTTTATGATTCAAATGTGGTAATATCGACCTGTCTTAATATTTTACTCATATTATCGCCCGTTACTTTGCAAAATGTAGCGTTTTCTAAAGCTTTGTACTGTAAAATATATGGTGCAAATTTTATGAAATAAGTTTTGCTTTCATTTTCCTTTAATGGAATATCCGATAGGTCGGTACAAAACGGCTGAAATCAGTTAATCAATCATTAAAACAAAACGCAATAAATTCTCGCTTGTCAGGGCATATCGCTCTGGGCGCGGCTCGTATCTCGCATTCCACTTATAATATAGCACACTATTATCGTCCGGCCGCCTATAAAGATGGTTTATGGTTGATTTAATTTACATTTGCACTAGACAGTATAGTAATTATTTACGTTATTACACGGTGCGGACAGACCGGCGCAAACGCACGAATGATACACCGCCTAAGGAAACCTAATTCATTTCATGCGTCTTGTCTACGGCCGCTCTTGGCCTGAAAGTAATTTGACCTGCACGTCTATTACGAAATTAAATTACTCCCATATGAGCGTCCGTCAATTGCCACGCCTCGGCAAATAAATTACTATTTTAACTTGACGCCCGTAAAAACGTTGGCTTTCTCTCTTATAATAAAAACATAATTTATATCGATGCCAGCATAAAATAGATTTAAAATATAAATTGCAGGGCTTATGTAAATGAAGGGCGCTAGAAATAAAACACGTTTGAATTCAGCTTCGAGCTCCGATGTCTAACCATTTACTAGATCGTGAAATAAACATTCAAACATTCGTAAGACCCTTCAGTTATTTTTATGTGACTTCCTGGCAAAGTTCAAATACTACTAAATATAGAAAATTCTCGGCGCCAATGTGCTTCTGAGTGATAATATTGCTTTATAAACTTAGCTGTGGCTCTATCGAGCTTTCAATAAACTTTAAATATTATTCACAGTTGGTGGCTAGCATCATGGAAATCGCTTTGTGAAATTGTTTTATGAGCTGTAATGGAAATTAAACTTATCACGTAGTATTTAAGACCGGATTAAACTATTGATCTACTCCTTACTTCTCCTAGAAAATGTTAAACGAATGATGTTCCATCTAGGTTGACTCATGTAGAGTAAGTCATTCATTAATTATCGCGGCGCTTACCGCTATAAAAGCGGGCATAAATCTAGTACGTAAGTTTATTGTATGAGCAATCCATTTTACTTCCTACCCATGTTCATTAGAGCCAGCATGGACTAGGTACTTATTTCCACGCCCTTCCGGTGCCCTAAGGGTAACCTAGAAAGTTACAGCTGATAGGGATCTGATGTATTAGTCACGCGATGTGCCGTCCATTGTAAATACTGGAGACGCTATATTAGAAAGCTCGGTAACATCTTCGTTAAGAGAACATTAGTGAAGTGAAATTGAAAAACGACAGATTCGTATATACATCGCTTGTTTTGCCTCAGCATCGAACCTAAAGAAACTAGTAAGAATATATAATTATGTCTGATCTCTCATCTAAAAACGGTAGTCTCATAATACAGGTACTAGTATCTCGAGTAAAGGTAGTTTGCTCGATTGTCGATGTCTACATTTGCGGCCATCAGGCGAGTCGTCACATAAATAGCTGCAGGTCTTGTTTGTTGTTTAGATTAGTGGAGATACGCGCATTACCGCAGATATCGGTCGATTTAGGCTCCGTGTACGCTCATCACAGTATCATGTTGACCTGTATGCAAAGGTCTCGACTCAACGCTGTATTGTAGCAGCTTTCCCTATGTAGGTCGCCGCGTTCCTACTATGAGAACTCCGCAACGGCTTGTGATTCCATCTTCCATACAAAGAGTGTGTGATTTCGAAGCATTATGGCTGTATGATTGCAAAGCATTCGATCGATAAGGATTCTCTTTAACCGCCGTAATGTGGTGTTTTTGTAGCCGTGTTCCGCGGATTCGTGATCGTATAATTACCAAGTTTAACTTTTGGTTCGGCGACTGTAACACAATCTCACGAGTGGTCGCAGGTTTAAGACCGTGCTCTGCGAGGCTCGATTGGCGATCAGATGGGGTCACCGCATTCAATGTGCCGGATACCAACCTGCTGTTTACGTTTCACCATACAAGTCGGTGTGGTACTCGTTGGCACACTATGGAGAGTCGTCTGCTTTTGTATCCGACACGATTGTAAACTACATGTACAGGATGAGCAAAAAGCGCAAATCAGTACAGCTGTCATTGGCGAGAAGCAGGCACATATATACTGTACTGATCATGAAAATTGGTACCATGTACCAAGTACCTACTCTATTCAGATAAGGGTACATAATTCGTATCAAGCGTTATAAATTGAAGCACTCAGGCGTCAGAACACAAAGGGGGCGCGGAACGGCTTAATCCACTTGAATGTAAACTATTAGGCGTGTCTAAGTTCAGCTATTAGCATCAGTGAGACTCCGCAAATTTACATTGAATGAAATAGTAATTTGTTTCGTCGCTATCTAATGGCGCTCGGTTACTATGCGCGGCGCTGAGTGAAGCACGAGATGAGACCAAAAGCCTCTATAAGGTAGCCCTTGTCGACGACGCGTCAACCTATCTTATTGTCTCGAGCCCGGATTTGAATTGGAACGCGACCGCTGAACATTAAAGCCCATATATGTACGCCGGAGTTAGCTCGTAAACACTGTCTTCTGCATTTTTATGTGGCCGTCAGTATCCTAAAAACGAGCTTATCTTAATTTACATCAAATTGCACCAGTTTTTCACTACGACTAAACCTATTCGAGGCAGCTGTTTTAGAACGTAGTTATGGCTGCAGGCGCCTGTTTTACTAACGGCCCGTCGGTTTTGACAGAAAGCAAATGCGTGTCTTTTTTTCTGCGTACTCATTAACAGCGCTTGTTTGTGCGAGCTTTACAAGCGAATAGCCATCATGCATCGTAAATAGGCCTGCTTCTTAAATGAATTACCTTTTCGAGTTCATTTGTATCGGTCGCGGGTAAAACTGGTGATTATTTACAAAGTACCTTTACACCTCAGGGCGCTCGCGTGATCGCAAGCCTACTGGGGATACATGAATACGCTACCTACGAATAAATCGACTCATTCTTGCATAATTAGCATACGTTCTAGATAACATTGTAGGGGCGTATCGGGCTTGCAGCATTATTATTTAGGCCTTAATGAATTGTAATTATGCTAAAAAACAATTTGATCCCGTGCAATTTTGATATTATGCTAACATCTCATGGTTCTGAGTCATTACCGTCAAAATGACGTCGTTTGAATAACATTACTGCGCTTAACTTCGCTTGGCTGACGCCGTAACAAATAATAATTGGCCTTATTAACATTGCAGTAAGTCAAATAGCGATGTTGCAATATTGTAAGCGTGAGCTAAGCTTCCTGCGTAATGTGTGTACGGTTAGTCAACATAACTACGTTTTAAAATTACTGTTTTAATTTTACACAAAGTAAACTCTTATTAGAAATTAACGCATAAGAGAAAATATACGAACGAATTTCTTTCATATTTTGAATTTTTACCCAAAATCATGATTTTGGGTAAAAGTTCAGCTAAAATCTTTACCGTATTAGTAGCTTTTTTTTTCCGCTCATACCATCCTAGAACAAATGAGCCATGTTTCAGTCCCAGTTTCCAAAAACGTGAAATAGTAATGTCGGTATCCGCAAAAATCTGCTCGTGTATCTCTGGTGTTCCGAGAAGGTTAGTAGGTTGATGTGGCGGCTGCGGCTACCTCGCGATTTACATTAATGAGAGAATCTCGATTTCTCCGCTCCCGATCGGTACAACACAAGTAAACCGACTACCGACTCCTACGTGACTACCATCCACTCTCTACATCCACTGTTCCTTTCCAACTCAAATTAAAATGCCGCAAATGCATCTATTTACTACCCTACCCATCGAGAATTGAGAGCCCATTCAATTCCCCAAGCGTTCAATTAATTCTCTCCGCGGTGGCGAATTACGAGATAAATAAGACAGGTGTTATTGACAAACAACATTAAACTTGGATAAACTTTATTACTATTCTAATTTAGTAATTGAGAATTCAGTTTCTGTTTTAGCTTTATTTGCATGGCATGACGAAAATATTTACTCAGCGAAGTGTTGGCATAGCATCATCTCATCGCTCGAAGAAAAATGGAACCACTTTCCTTGATGTAGCTCGCAGCATCGCATTCCAGTAGGCAGGTGGAAATTGCATCGCTTTATTATCTCTTTCATTTGTTTCCACTCGTGGTTTTAAAACCATTGTAAGACCATTCAAATAAAGACTCGCAATTACTGGCAATAAATCCTGAGAAAGAAAATGGATTTATTTAAAAGCTCCGCTAGCATTTTATGTTTCTAGGTTTTGTGGTCGTCACGTTCTCAACAATTTAAACACAAGCACATTAATACGACAACAAACCAACGATGTGCCGCGGCAAAATCATACACCTCGTATCGTCAATCATGAGAACGTAAGAAAATGGCATTCCAATGATTTTATTGCCCCAAGTTCAACATCGTATATCATTTGCAGCGCGAGTTCAAACGCATCTATGAAACAATGGCACGAACGTGCAATCTGAAGGGCAATATATTAAGCTCACGCGAATCAAAACAATAATACGTGTAATTTCCACACATCATGCTCGGACCTGCATGATTTTCTAACAAAGTTTTATGCGAAAAAATCACTCAATCGTGTGCGAAACGACGGTACTAATGACCGGTGCAGTACAGAACGTGCGGTCTCAAATAACGAACGTATAATCCCGTCTCGTTTTCTCCGCGATTAATCATGCTAACTCAGTGAGGGACTGGCTTTTAAATCCTATAATCTCGTGCTTTTCACGGCAGCCTGTGCTCGGAGCGAAATCAAAAGTAGGTTTTCGGTGCACCGGTTGCATCCGCGTCCCGTCTACCGTAACTTTCCTCTATCTTTATGCAAACAATGGTTCGGTGAAATTGAATCGAGGTCCGTAATGAGCGAGACGAGTCGCCATTACAATTAGCGGGTAAACACAGGCTGGTGGTGATGCGTTGATACAGCCTCCCTGCGGTCACTCGCCCTATTATCGACTGCGACATCGTAATTTGTTTCTATTTCTGCGCACATCATACTTTGTGGTGCTCACCGCAATTACATTCACTTTTTACTTTTGATTACTTTTGAGGTCAATTTATTTTTTTTACAAGCATTTACTCTTATAGCATAATGATATTAATGATACGCATCTCTTTCACGGCCACGTACACATTTCAAATGTGATCATTACATCTCTCGTCTGCAGTGTTTGGAACGTTACTGCGTATTCCCACGTCGTGTTTTTATTTATTAACTTTTGGAAAATGAATTCAATCAGCTACGACTCTGATTGCTTCCGCACCCATCAATTTTAACTTATAATAATCGTGCAATGACGCCGAAATTTTGTAAATTACATACGTTTTAAAATACTTTATGGGAGGTACGCCCATTCGATTGGTTCGCGGGACCGTTAAACAATTTATGTTGTGTTGCGTACGAAACTTAACAATTTTAAAGTAAGATACTTATGGTACTGACCACATAATTTAAGCGATGGAAATATTACAATGAATATTAAGACAAGTAATTGCGCTCAGTGATTGCGCCCCTATGGGGGTACATGTTACCATGTCCAGGCAATGTGGGCATAGAACTAGTTCTAAATGCCAACTTCCTTCTAGGGAATACACAAATGAACTGTAATGGCCTCGTTAATGACCGTCTCGTGTTCTCCACTAATACGTATTACGAGTGCCAAGCGAGGCATTCGGAACGAATAAGTTTACGTAAAGCACTGGAGCTTGCAGGCTATCTATCTGGCTCAACGGCACCCACTAAACCCCTCGTTACGAATGGAAAAAATCACTGCAAATAAATCCAAGTGAGGTAAGCAAGTATTTATATCTACTACTAGGATGATTGTACCGTATCCATGGAAATGTAGATAGGTGATAGGTACCGACACTACGTCATAGTACACCCCGAACGGCTTAGCCGTCCCATGCCACCCTACAAATAAAAAAAAATAGATGCTATCTAAGCACAGGACATATTGGTAAATCAATATCTACATATATAAAACTCAAAGGCGACTGACTGACTGATTGACTGGCTGATGATATAGTGATCTATCAACGCACAGCCCAAACCACTGGACGGCTCGTGCTGAAATTTGACATGCAGGTAGATGCTATGAAGTAGGCATTCGCTAAGAAATGATTTTTGGAAAAGCCGTTTTTAAATGGGTGAAATAGGGGATGCAAGTTTTACTTCTTAATGCGAGCGAAGCCGCGAGCATCCACTAGTTGTTTGTATAAAAGCTAAAAAGATAGAAGTCTGTAGGTTTTATTGTCTATGCAGCTGGACTCGCTGGGTGATTCATCTGCATGATACCATCGATTTGTGTGTTTAACCGTGACAGTATCGTCGTCGCTGCATGTGGGTGGTTCGTAAATTTGGAGCGAAACCTGTCCGGTGACATCTGCGAGGCATTAGCACCTGTCCCCGAAGGAATGCTGGGAACCTCACGCAGATCTCAATCTCAGACAAGATTACTTCTCCTTTTTTCCGTAACCTGACTTCTTAGTTGAAAGTTTTTTTTGTTTTTATTGATAATTTTGCGTTTTCCGGCTCGTGGGATCCGGAAATGTGTCTGACCCAAATCGAGACCGGTGCCCAAAAGGCATTGATCTCTGCTTGTCGTAATTGTGGACCGGATAGAGACACTTTGTGGTAGTGTGTTATATTAAGTTTCCTGGAAATTCTTGATCAGACTTGCTTGAGTTTGTGAAACTGATATATTTAACTTGGAAATTAATTCAACGTTTCTGCGATTGTTACGTTTTACCTTTTGTACAGTTATATATAACGATTCTAATTGGAATATTCCGTATAACGCGTCGCTTATCCAACGCATCACAGCCCGCAGCGCTTCGAGGCCGGCCAGTAGATGGCGTCGCATGAATACGTAATTTTTGTAACACTTATCAACGTCACATCACGTGTCTGTAATTGTACACGGCGGTATTGAATGTCTACGTCGTCACTGTGCCGTTACTTAGCTGTACAGTAGCAACTAATTGGACTTAGCTTTATTGCTTTTAAATCATACATGATTAGATGTATTCGCTATTTATTGATATTGTAAATCTATTAGATAAGATATGGAATCAGACGTTACTTTGCGGAAATCCATTGCAGAACTTTATAAAAATGCTTCCAATGTTGTTTCGCGTCTTAATGACGAATAAAACAACACTAGGTACAAATATCTACAAAGTTTTCATCGCTAGTAGACTCTAAGTAAAAGTGTGTGAACGCTATTATGCAAATTATAGTAATAGAAAGAAACGTTTTAGTTACTATAAACAATAACGATAGAAAGTGCTCGATGGTTATTGAACATCTAAAACTAAAGATCGCTTGTATCAGTGAAATTTCACTTTTACTCCAGATAGATCGGATATAGCTATGAGTGGGTAATAATAGAAGAGGCCGGGTGCGCCCCGCGGCGCCTCGGGCCTTCACAGCGAGCTTGCTTTCTTGCACTTTAACTTCACTATTCCTTACAATTCACCGCAAATATTGTTCCTAAGATAATAGAAACTTCATAATGTTGCATTCGAACTGTTCAAACGTATTTCAGAATAAACGTTTGAATAGGAGCTCTAGTTGGCATATCAATTGAGACCTAGTTCTCAGTTCGATGAACGATATATCAAGCGGCGCTGTAAAGCATCGCAGGCGTGATTCGATCGAGCTTTTATAGCCTCTAATGGAGTTATATTGGCCGTCGTAAAATAACAGATGTCATTCATTGTAAGCAGCGTTGACGCGATGGATTTACTACAGCTCGTTTGTTCATATTCCGATGTAAAATAACCTGTTAAAAATCTGTCCAAATTTTGTAGAAAATTTGCTAAATTTAATTACATCCTTTATTTTCGCTCGTTTGTCGATTGTAACGGATTAGAGTTGCGTACGTCTGGTTTATAGTTAGATTTAGGGTTGTTGTAAATTTGTCGAATTCCTATTACCTACGCAAATGATACGGTCCGGTGTGCGGAGTCACTGTGGCTCCGTTCGTGCGGTAACGGCATCATCAATCATCTGTAATTTGATTTCTATGCTCAATTATTGCGTCTGCGCAGGTCGTGGCGGATGCACACAGCTCCTCTATACCATTGCACTTTGTTCTCGCGGGATTGTTGTAAGCTGTCTGATTCTAGTTGAGCAAATAAGATTGCATGGTTGATTCTCAGGTTGCCACTCGACTGCATATTAGTTTTAAGAGAAAATTATTGTAAAAAAAAAATTTGATGATAATTTTAATTTTTTTTTAAACTAGAACGTGTTTGCACTTGGCCATAGTTTGCCACATAGTAAGCAAACTTGCATTAATATTTTTGATTTATAAAAACGGGTGCAATTTTTTGCAAAAGATTGCAAAAAGGCCTCTACGGCTAGCGCTACGTCGTAGTTGTATGTAGCGCGTAGCACATCTCTCATACAAAAGACATCAACGCGAGCTCGTTTACTCAAGTATCTTATTCATACAAAATTTAAATGGAACTTTTTACATCCGCCAGTTTTTTAATTCTCATCCAAGTTTGTGCAAATTGAAGTGCAAATTGCAACCATTCAAACCGTTTACCTACTTTGCGACAATCGCGCTTTTATCTTTTTTTTATTAATTAACCGTATTTTCGCCCGTGCTACTTTAATTTCGGATTCGCGACCGACAAAAAGCTATTGTCGAGTCTCGGCAGTGAATAGAGCGGCGTGACGCGGGCGCGAGTCGCGGGACATGATGATCACAAGTAGTGCATGACAGCGGGACGCACGCGCGGCTGTCACGAGCGGCGGCGGGACCGACCCGCCCCCGGGTGACACCGCGGCTGCCGAAGCTCCCGACAAACATCTCTAATACTACTTTATTCACATCCGTCACGACTTTGTGACGTGACGTTGACGTGCACCGCATACGATAACAGCTCACAGAACACGTGTTGCTAACGACGCGCTGGAACGACGCTAACGACGTTCTCATGCTAACTGGGAGAGCGTCCTTTTTGCTGTTATTATGTCATATGTCAGGATGTGTCGCCGCCTCGCATTCCAGCCGCGTCGTGAGCGTGGTTCTGCTCCGCTGCTGTTTGTTTCCGTAAATCACGACCTACCGAGCTGAAAAGTAACACAATAAACTCTGCGGTCTACAATTTGATGATGTTATTGATCATATTTTCCTCGAAGTTAACTGTCTATCAGTAGTCGCGTGGTAACGGTAGGAGGCATCTTCTCGCTCAACGTACCGCTTTACTTCACCGGGTCGCGCCGAAATTGACAATCTATGCGGAAAATTTGATCTGGTTACCATTGATTTTTTTTTGTACGGGGCACGCGTTCTGAATGGTCCATTTCGTCGAATTAGAAATGTACAGCTACACTGTAATGTCATCAATAAGGTCTTATTTGGTATGATCGTCATGACGAAAGCCAATTGACTCGCTTGTTTACCTTGAGGTCAACCGCTAACCATAAAGTTTCATTGATGCAGCTTCTCCACACGCTAAGACATGAATAGCAATCATCCGTAGCTGACAAAGTAACTTAAATCCCATTTTATTAGTGGGACATGTTTTTTCACATGTAGCTTTAGAACGTGTGAAAGTCTGTCCATGTCGCACTGTAATTTGAATTATTGAAGATCATAGCCGCGAAGTCGTAAAACTTGCGTTGTGTGTTTTGTTATGTCTAATGGTTGGCATGAATGTGTAATGTTACCGAGCCGCAGCTGTTCCATTCTGTGCGCGTCGTAAATTATAACGTGTATATGTGACGCGACTCACATCAACGTGTCTCGTGAAATATATAGGAATACGGAAATTATTTTCGAATTGCAAATGTTACTGTGAAGGATGTCTGTACAGTAATGACTCGGGCCAGTATTATGCAACACAGATAGCGCCGCCTGCGAGGCTGCGGTAGTACACAGCATCTGCCTCAGACTCAACTCGTAAATAGAATCTAGTATCGGCGCAGTGATACATCCCGTGATACCGCATGAAATATGAATGAGTGCGCCTCCGTGATTTATGAAGTGCGATAATAAAACATAGACTCGATGCAAATTGAAATCCAAATAACAATTAAGATTTGAATTGTAGCACCATCTATCAACATGAGGCACGGCTACCAGAGATTAGTGTTTGATCGCCTGTATTCTAGATTGAAATGATTTATTGTGCATTAAACACGAATCATTACGACGCAGCTAATGCATCATAGCTAAGTGCATCTCGACTATTTTTATTATTTTGACCAAAGATGCTTACTTGCACATACTGATAAATTGCTTCTCAGGTTTCATTAATAGTTATTACAAAATTATTCCCGAGGGAAATTGTTTTCACCCTATGTTTTAATTTTGCGTGTTTTGCAATTACAGAAGATCGATCAGTAATTATAGAAAGCAATGATGGGTGCGATTAGGAAATGTACATAATAGTATGTCGTGTCTCACATGGCCGCCCGACGACCGCAAGGAAATGTAAAGCTCAGCGTAATGACAGCCACTCGTACGTGATAGATTCGATTTACAGGTTCGTTTCAATCTTCGCAGCAGTAGGTACGCTCCGCAAATTGCATTGCGGCTTTACGGGTGTCCGCAACACTGGCGTCGGAACACGTTCCATCCGACGCGAGAATATGTTCGCATCGATGTAATAAATCTCATTTCCATTGATTAAAATACTCGAGGCGCTGAGGGTTAGTTAGCACTTCAATCGAACTGATTGAGATGTATATGAGTTAGCGCAATTTATGATCGCAAAGGGAATGATTTGTCATGTCTGGTGCATATTTTATGCGTTATTTGTCGAGAACTTCGCTCGTTTGTTTTGTACCGATGTAAAGGTAATCAATCCGTGTGTTAATGTAACGGTATAGTTATTTGATCAGTAAGAAGCCAAAGTACGAGAGTCTTAGATTGTATCTGTGAAATTATGCATGGGTCGATCTGTCGGTCGTTTTCAATTTCCCGCGATCATTGCACAACACAGCCGGGGCCCGACTCGACTACATTTATCACTTATATTTCTCTGTCATATTCGATTTGATAGATATTTGAATGAATGGTAAAGCTAACCGCAGGTATTAGGGAAGTGAACCGCGTTTTTCATGTTTTTCGATGCAATCTGCGCGAGATGCGCCGAGTCGGAATTACGTAAGAAATGTCGGTAGTCACTAATTGGTAGTTGCGTCTGACCGGTCGCAATATAACGGGCTATAGATAAACTTGTTGTGAAACGTATTCCTATATTATGCGGTAGTAATGCTTATCATCGATCATCACGCTCATCAGTCATTTTTTTCTTCCAAAAACCATCCGATAACGCTACAAGATGAAAATACAATATCTACTAAGAGTGTAGTTTTTTAAACAATCAATAAAAATAAGTAAAGAATCGATACTAATTTACCACTTTAATTTATTTTCGATCATAAATAACGAAATCAATTACATAATTTACTGCATAGATATTGTTTAATTACAAGTGCATTTGTTAGTAGTCATAAATGAAGAAGCTATTAGTTTGATTATGCTCAGTAATACGTGCTTGTAATTGTGATCCGTTTCGGTGCGAGTTATGCGGTGGCTGCGAGAGACGGCGCGGTATTGAACTAGTGTCGATAGTGGCATGTTTATAGCCCGCCCGGCGCGGTTTATGCGTTCGATGCGCCACGGCCTCACCATTCTTCCCTTTTATTAAATTTACATTTTATTTGCCACCACAACTATTATGCATCGCGAATTTATCGCTCTGTTTAAACCCGCACATGTTGTTTCGAACAAATGTTGATGCTATCGCGCATGCTTTATAGTGCAGTGTTTGTTTTCAAACCCAAAAATATGAAGTCTAGTAACAATGCGCACTTAAAATGTATTGCTCTTTGAAAGCGGAATGGGTATTAGTTTCTCGGTTTCCGGAGAGTTGTGTTGTTGTGGCGCGGGGCGTGGGCGGCGGCGAGGGCGGGCGGGGCTGCCGGCGGCGGACACGCGCGCCGCCCTCCGAGCACGCCCTCCATTCTATGCACCATCCCTATCGCGCACCTTCAATTAAAACCTATTTACGATTCCGCTTTAACCCCAACTAAACGAATCCGTATCGCATAAATCCGATTCCGCCGCGGTCGAGATCGTGCTTTCAGATCTCCCGAACAATGTCCGACTCGATCATATCGGCAATGTATAAAATATATTATTGTTTTACATTGTAATGGCGCTTGCAGGCCGTGGCTCGCTGTGGCTTAGAACGTTTAGTTTTTGTCACACGGTGAGTTAGTTAGCGTCCATAAAGCGCAAGCACATGCGATTGTTCCGTTGGTGCGAGGCCCCGTTATGGCGGTTGTCACCGCTCGTCGCACCATGCAAATCCGAGATGCGAACCGCGGCCATCTATGCCGCATTAAGCTAATATGTAATTGATTGGTTCCTGGTCCGCGGGAGACGCACCCTTGTCCCACTGATGGCGGATGCAAAAACGCTAATGCTATAACGGTAAAGGCGTGTCTTCCGGCACACAGTGTGTCTTTACTGCCTCCTCTCTTTACTGCGGTCATCTCTACTTTTGCTTCTCGATACATTGAAGCTTTAAATCGAGGTGACACTAGCCATGTGGCCTATATTCTCCACGTGAGAGCAAAAACTATCTCGCCTACGCTACTTAACATGCATGTGAGTGTAATCAACCTACGATCTCTCGCCTAGTTTTAAAAATAAAGTCTGAAACGAGAGCACTCTGTCAAGTTAAAAGGTGCTAAAAATGTACATTTTAAACAGGTGAGATCTATAGATTACTCGCGTGTACACAGCTTGCAATGAACCGTTAACACGTTGCCATTCATTCAGTCATGTGAAACATTACCATTTAAATTAAAAGCCTATCAATTATTTTCATATCTGTTTGATATGAACTGTCAATCATTTTCTTGAGTGTTTATATTGTGCTTTTAAAACCGATGACGCCTCTGTGAAAAGAATGTTTGTGGGCCGTTTAAAGATAATTAACTGCCATAAAAGACATTGGTTCTAAATTATGATTTGTTATTTTTTTTATTATCATAGAGATGGACATATAATTATGTAGATGATTAATGTGTGTAATAAATAGCAATCGTTCCCGTGCATGTGTGAGCAATCGCGACGCTCATTAGATTAGGTTAACGGTGAGCATTGTATGATAATGGTCTTGTCTTTTACTTGGTTTCGTTTGTGCCCATTATATTTGATGCTCTACAATTTAATCGGCGGAAGAGGTTCCGTTGCTTGTGGGAGGCTCTCATTGAGGATCACCATTGTTGCTTCTTTTCACAAAATTTTATCGGTTGGCGTTATCTTTTTCAAACTGTTTGTTTTACTTCTGCTAAGTACCTGTACGGCACCTGTGAGCGCTGTTTTTGTACCCACCATTGTTTTAATTGAACCGTTTAAAGCTCGATTGTTATTGTGTTTAACTTAATAGATCCATAATAGTAATGACTCGCATAGTCTTTATGGTCAAAGGCAAGTTTTGCGTTCGATTCCAGGCGTTGTTATCACCAGCTATCGACAAAGCGCTTAGCGCCTCGTTAGAGCTGCTTATAAAGCAATTTGTGTGACAATGTGTTTTACTCGCCACGAATATCTAGGTTATCGGGTTATTGATGTCTTCCAATAGCATTAAATTAACCTTCTCGTTACATTGTTGTCTCGAGTCGGTCGGTAATCTCGAGAAACATCGGTGAATCTCTACAAGCATGAGCATTCAAAGCGGGTCCGGTGCGGCGGCCGCTGCAGTGCGGCACCGTTTTATAGCGCAGGTATACTTACCGGAACAAGCTCACACGTAATATAAGTGGAGCGATATATTGCGGGCGCACGATGAGACGCGAAACGATGCCGGCGCGAGAATCCCGTTGGGGCGGACGCCATTACCGCCCACTGCAGCGCGCACGCGCACAAAAACTGAGCGCAGTATAAAGATGTCGCGCGCAGATAGCGATGGACACTTGACAACGCCGCCTCCTCACTGTCCTCCACATGTTTATCGCGCGGATCGAGGGCTTACCGCGAATATCCAATTATGTTCTCACAGATCCCGAGTCGCGATCATATTTATAGCGCACTGAATCCGGACATGTTAGCATGCAAGGTGACTCTCCTGCGCCGACCCGGCCGGGCACGTTTCTAAGCATAACATAGTAGTCTGTCGGCAGCACTTGCTAGGCGGCTAGTCTGACGAGCGAGATTTTTGACTTTATGTACATTTTAATGCGGTATTAAAACAACCGTTAACTGGTGCGTTAAACGTCTTATGATCTTTATCTGTAACTATACAACAGTTGAAATTGTCGTGAAATAACACAATCTAGTGTTGTGTGTTGTAACTTGATCACGTACGGACCACACGTGCGGTAAATTTTTTATGTCTTTTTATTCCTAATCGAGAGTTTAACGAACAAATAAGTACCTACTTAAGAAAACCATATTATATTAATAACGAACAAAACAAGGCTTTGACCGCTAGTAACTAAAATTTAATGGCATGAGAAAATGACTTGAAGCGAGTAATTATCCAGTCGTCACTAAAGAAAGGGCTCGCAGAAATATTGCTAATTGTTAAGGCTACGTTGAAGCGCGCCGGTGGTCTAGCGGCACAGGTATAAATTAGTCTGATTGCAGCCGCGCTAATGTGACTCCCCCAGCGAGCTTCGAGTTTACAGACGGTGGCAATCAGCATATCCATTACTGGAGCAATGCCTCAACTGTCGAGCGAACTGTCTTGCCATAATAGCTCCTGTAATTTATTTTTCCCATAAAGAGATGCTATCCATATCGTATCGTCGAACGTGCAGATTTTCAAAGATAGAGGTAATGGGCGTATTAGTGTGGGGTACTGTTCGTCAGCGAATAAACGATCGGAAGAGCCCGCTATCACTCTCTAATGAGCGGGTTAAAGGTAAAACGTTATCCGACGGTAGATCAGTACCGATGGGCTTACTCGTACTATTGTCAATTAAAAGCCGCCAGCTAAGATCTTGACCGCCTTGTGCTTGTTCTTTAACTTGCGGTGCATTGCGTACCCTCGGGGTGGATATGACTACGACGTTTCCTGCATTACTGCTATGGCTGAGGTCTAATCATTGTTCTGCGTTGTTTTAATTAAAGCGGCGCTCTGTGAGATGACTGTCTTGTGATTGTCAGTTAACTAGTATGATTTTACACGGAAAACCACCGACATGGAAGCACGTTCCAATTCGAATCTTATACTGAATTAGAGTAGTTAAAGCTGATTTTCTTGCGATAATCGAACTAGAAAATAACATAGCATGCTAGTTATGTTCGCCTCAGCTAAAGTTTGCCAGGAATGTGCTATGCGCATGGTGTAGAGATAAATCTAATGTGATTGCATTCCTTGTAGACAGTGCAAGTCGTAATTGCACAAACGAAAGAATGGCGCGTGTCTTGAAACAGCGTCGGCGCATGCAACGTGCGAAACCGAATGCATGAGATAAATCAATTGACAGACAGTTTGCTGTAACCAGATACATAGTACTTTGTAATAAGCGTGCCCATTCAATGTAACTATGAATTCAGTATTTACAGATAAGATTTCTATATTATGTTCTGTGTGATTAAAGCAAAATAAATAAAACTTGCAATTGTAATTGGTGGTAAAACAAGGGCTTCTGAACTCGTTCCTGATTAGTTTATCTTAATCGATCATGGTAACTAACAGCTCGAAACATAAACACTGTATTTTCAATATTCATGTAACGTAGGCTGGTCAAGTTAATGGTCTATGTAAAACATAAGATAACATTGTTTCGTATTAGTTCCTGAACATAATATTTACGTGTAATATCTTTATGGTCCCTCGTTAATTATAACTGGCAAAAGCCGCACTAAATAATTTGATGAGATCAGATATGAATCTATGGTGTGTTGTAAACTGCCTGCTTTTATTGAATACAACTAGTTTAATATAGGTTCTTGATTGCTACTGCCCCCGATTGTATTACGTTTCATAACGGTCGAGTGCGTTTTATTATTTTCTTAGATGCTGTGATTTTTTAATAAAAAAAGTATGATTTCTGATTATTATAATGCGGCTACACTGTTAGATTGTAACCAGAAGCGCCCATAGCTCAGCTAGCGGAGGCAATCGCATGCGATTACCAAATTTAAGCAAAGGTCGACGCGGTTAGTTCTTGGATGGGTGTCCGAAAAGTGGCATTCCATTTTGGCCGCTTCCGTGGGTCGGATGACACGTTAATTTGTAGGTCCCGGCTGTTTGTCTAGTACGGCAGTCGTAAAGCCATGTCAGAGGCCCTTAGGGCAGCTTGATAAACTCTCGACACCAGAGTTGGCCACTCTCATTCGATAAGAATAATATGTAACCAGATAAGTAAACATATATGTATAATACTAGTCCTTTGTAGACACCAGTCTAGACGTCCTGTTGAAGTGATACGTTGCTAAGAGTAAGAATGTAATAATATCATCATCTCAACGGCGAGATTATCTTAGTATGTAAATAAAACAAGGTCAGGCGAGTCAAGTTCAAGCAGAGACCTTTAAACAATGACGCATGTTTACGTGAGGAAACCCTACTATCACAGCAGACTACCTTCTTGTTATTATTTAACTGATGAACGGTAAACTTAACTGGATAACTTGCACGGACCGGTTCACTGATTTCGGAAATGACGACCGAATCTCTTGTTTCTTTTTTCCTCAATTGGTTACGAACGAATACTCGCAGTCCTTGAAAGCCTCCTCGCAACCTCCCAGAATGCAGTCGTAATATTTAAATGCCAATTTGTTTCTTTTATTACTTTAATTGAAGTCAGTCAACCTGCGCGCTGAAAGTATCAAACGGAGAGTTATTTTATCCCTCTTAATCACTGTGTTTGGCTCTTTTTATTATAAGCTCTGGAATTCTTTCGTATAATCCAATTATGCAGAATCGTTTTGTATTTTTTTAATTCTCAAGAGACTGCGGCGGATTAAGTTATCTGCTTCTAAATGTTGCATAATTCCGACATCGAGGCATGATTTAAATGAATCCCATCGTCCCAGCGTGTACAGCCATTCGACGTGCGGTCGAAACTTTTTTCATTTCTCTTTATGGCTAATGTGTTCAATGTTTATATTGAAGGCAATCTTCATTAGCGGGAATATTTTTCTGTACAACGGTAAAGCGGTAGGTATAGCCAGCGGTAACTATTCCTCATCAGTGGATACGTCAGTTTCGTAATACCCGTGCATCAATTCGGGTGATGGGCACTGCATTAATGATACACGGTCACTTACCCCGCTGTATCGCTGTATCGGCGAGTCACTACCCGTCTTCACCTACCTACTTATGCGTATTACCACAAAACTAACTGTAAACCCCTTTGCACTTCGTTGGTTTTAAGGCAGTTAGATATATTTCAAGCAATTTTCTGACATAATTTGGTATCATTAAAAAAGCATTCCAAGTTTTTCAACATGTTTCGAGTAAAATCACAGTTAGGTACTCTATTTTTAGCATAGTTAAGCATGTAATGCTCTTACTAAAATAATTGGGGTCTTAGTTACGTTTGTAAAAAATCAATTGGCTATCCGCGGCCGCATGTGAGCTAGACTAATTCCGTAATGGTCGCAATAATGGATATTATAGTAGAACAATTCTCCGTCCGGCGGAGGAGACGTGTTATTTTCCTTGCATTTGCTCTAAGTGCTTCCTCAACGGCTAATAAGACATAATGACGTGTTATTTCTGAAGATTCACGAATTCCGATCGTAGGAGAGTAAGGTGCGCCGGGTGACTGACCTGAGAGCCTTGCTGAGCCGCCGCCTGCTTTCCGCCACCACTCCTGGGATCAAACAGAAAAAAATGTTAATTACGCAGTTTTGACGCGATCATAATGCAATTATGACTAGCTGAATTACAGGTAGGTGACTCGTAATCACACGCCTTGTGCGAGCGGAGCCACGAAGCTCACGCTCTGAACCCTCGGCAGGAACCCAGCGGGCCACTTCCCCGTATCGGCGTGTAATTACGGACGTTCTGCACTTAAGACTTTCACGGAATTCGCATCTCTCCCATAACTCTGTTCTCTATTTGCATAAGTAAAACCATTAGCTTCGATCTGTGTTTCGCTGCGGATGCGGCTGTTTGCGATATGTCAGCGATCGTAATGGCAGATAAAACCGCGGGCGCGAGGTATAATGTAACACTTTGTAAGGCAGATATTCGCATAAATAGTTTAGCGATTTATGAGGTAGCTGCAACTCTATTGCGTTTTCAGCGCGCACATACCGCTCTGTTTTATAGAGCTTGCAAAACACTTGTCAGAAATTACCTCGCGCCTGTGCTCGGGGTGCAAGTCTACTAAAGAATTTTAATGCAACGCTAAAGAAAACATTATCTTATTAATTGGAGTCTCGAGATAGCTGGTAATATGTTGCAGTGTGTTGTTAAATACTAAGTTTTGTTGCTAACTTCGATTTTATAGTTATAGCTGTTGTAGCCGTATAAATGTTAACTACATATGAATTTAATTACGGCTTTAAAGAAACCCAGTATATCATAAATTGAGACAGGTTCTACTGCTTTAATTTGATGATCTTGCATGTACGAGTAGGTACAACGAAATTTTAATTACAGACAAAAATAATCACAAAGCTGGGAATTAAACTAATATTTATTGTCAAGTTTGGCAATAGATATAAAAATTATAAAATATAACAATTCAAAAACACATTTTTGTTAAATAGTTTAAACAATGTATTTTTTTTCGGTTTTAGGTAATAAGCTTTTTAGATACAGAGGAGAAAATATGTGTGAGTCTTAAACGTATGTTTTCGTATCGTTGTACTAACGCTTGTAACTAAGTAGCAACGCTAGCTACGTGCTTTTAAGTTCCCAGAAGGCAATATCAGCCGTCAAATCAAATCATTAAGACGTAACATCATTTCAGCTCAATCAAAACGAGCCCACACAAAAAGTGATTTAACATTATAACAAGGTGAGGTCGTAAAAACAATGCTTATCTATATCGTTTTCCGCTTCAATTCTAATTAAAATACAGTAACCTATCAAAACATTGAAAAGTACGCATCACTTTGCATACACCGCACGTCAATTAGATAATACACAGTTAATCTAACGCCGACTGTATTTTCTCAATCACTTCCATTAATCAAAGCCAAGCACCTACGAGCAATCTTTACTTAACACTTTATCATTGTTACTCTTTTGACACGAGTGCTAATAAGAGCTAATCAAACTATCTGCTGTTACTTCGACAAGGTCCGAAATCGGATCGTAAAAGTCGTTGTATCGGGATATTCTGTCCGTATATGTTACGTCATTGGCCTCACTCGTCACTATCCCACGGTTGAATGATCTGATCGAATGCTATCGTAGAAAAAGTAGTAGAGTTAGAAGCAACCTGTGTTGATCGTTGAACCTTCAACAGAACACTCGAGTAACTTTATTATCGAGTCAGACACGTACACAGTCGCAATTTCACAGTCAAACGGCAGAATCAGACATCGAGACCTACATACGCGAAAAATACCGAAAGATCTACATACCTGCATGTTTTAACATTATTTTACACGTTTAAGATTCTCTACGGATAGTTAGTGGACAGTCTCCGGCTAAACATTTACTGTTTTAGTTACATTTTGCAAATGGGTGTTACGGGACTGAATACGTAGGTCTGTTTTTAGTGCGCCATTGCCTTAAATACGATGATGTTTTAAACTTAATTATGCTACTAATGACAGATATACAGTTTAGTCGGTCAGCCGTTAAAGTAAGAAGAAATTGGAAAATGTAAAAACATTCATTTTAATTTACACAGTTTATTTAATTACTTTGAAGGAATCCTAAATCGGTGAATCACAATGTGCTACAAACAATTAAAATAAAGAAATGTTGTTATAATGAAATTCGTGATCTGATAAGTAGTGTGAGGCTTTAATAATGTTTATTTTTTGTCATCACTAGTAGCAGACGGCTATTAGTTCGATGTTTTTTACTAACACCTACGGTTATTTGTTTAGACAAGATAATGTATCAGCAAAGGCGTTTTTGCACGTAGCGATACGATCGTACTGTTCTGACATGCATTATGCTTTATAAGTCTTCATTATACAGATTAAATCTCGAAACAGCAACGCCGAGTGGTTGCTATAGGGCGCAGACAAGAAATGCTATCGGTGTTATATCGGATACTTAGGCTAATGTGCGGAATTGCATGACTTATTCTACCTCGTGCATTTCCCATGACAACCCTGTATCACTCGTTTCCTTATTACAGATAGTGTGATATTTTACCGTATTAAAAGAATAGCACTCGTATATTATCTCCACAAATCGGATTACGTTTAAGTCTTCTCTCTTATCTTGCATATAATTATGCCTATCACGACGTCTTATGTGCGAGCTTTCAGCTTCGTGCGTTAGTAATTGTCTGTCTTTATCTTGTGAGAAAGCACTATATCTTCCAAATGTGGTCTACATTTTGGAGCACATCTGTTTGTTATTCGAATAAACACTAATACGTCGGAGCGGGTTAGCCTTTGTAATTGGCCATTGTTTGCGTGGAGGCAGTTACTGACAGACGGTATGTAGAGCGCGGTGCCGTTATCCTTCAATTGGTGAGGGTAAGGGTTCGCAAAAGTCGATCGTCTACCGTTTTGTCTCGATTAAGCTGACGCGCAAATTGCGGCGTTTGAGCATCGTCGATGCGGTGCTGAGCGCGAGGAGCGCAGCGTCAGGAGCGGACGCGCTGGTCACGCCACCATCCGTCCACGTCACGCCTGCCGACCGATATTCCCACGTTAGCAGGGAAATGCTACTATAAGCCGACCATTACAGCTCTCTTGATCTCATTTAGCAAGAAAAACACTTCATCTAATTTCCCTACTCTTGTCAAATTAATTGCGTGTTTCAAATATGTCTACCGAGAAACTATTCATGATGGGTTATCGGAACCGAATCGCCTATCTAGCACTAGCTCCCCGTAAAAGGTTACAAGCGATCTCAACGTAAAAAGAACAAGACTGACTCTAAAGACCAAGTAAAAAAACTGGAGCGCAGTTCTTGCTATGGCGTTTCCTGTCTTTTTGCAACCGTTTCGCGATCGTGTCCGACACACTCTACTAAAGTCCGCTACATCTGTTTACCCCCCATTACTTAAACAAGCCTCTACTTGGAGATGCCTCTTGTATCCTCTTGATTTGAAACTAGTTTAATCTGCTGCAGTAAATTTGCATTAGATAACGGCAACTGATCTCCGAACAAGGATACTTGGTTGCGAATTCGTGCCCTTCCTTATATCTGGATGTAATCACGTGAGTTCACTCCGATTCCGCATTGCTAGTTACATGTATTTAAATGTTTGCTAAGGGCATTGCTAATGCGATCTCACCATTGATTGTATGCCTTCTAATTCATTTAGGCAAGCCAGAGCTTTAATACCTCCCATTTCCTACTAGGAAAGCTGCTGTTTTCCTTTATCATTGGACAATCTGAACATGTGGTTTGTTGCTTAGAGTACGTCTGTTTTCTATACAATGCGCTATTTAGTTCTCTGGTTGCAATTATTTATTTTAAATTTGTTACGAATTTATTCTTTCAGTTCATACAATTGCAGTACAATTATAACACGTACCTGATAATTATGAAGTGTATATTGTATGCGAATAGAATACGTAATATTAAGTCAGTGAATCATATTGTGACTGCGGGATGTCAATCAAATAGGGAATCCGCATCGCCGCCCATCCGTTTGCGTTTATAGCACTTGCATTGAAATATGAAACAGTTTTTTTTTTTCAATAGTTAGATTTGAGTGTAATTAGTATTGTTTGTGGAAAAAAGAAGATATACTTGAACGTAACCGTAACGGTGTTACATTGCAAAGAATTCTGCTTAAATTTAAAAGTGCTGATTGTTACTCAATGTCCTTTTTTATTTGAATAAAGGAAATGGGTTCAATGACCTGTAAATATTGCCTCATCTCAGCGAGGCACGCGCCTAAACAAACAAAACCAGCTTGTGTCATGTCTGACTCCTTTCTTTTCATAGGAACATATTTGCTGGCACTCCAGACTGCCATTAACATAGCAAAAGCTTTTGTTCATTTTTTTATTTAAATTTTCCTGAAATTAGCATGTTAGTGTTCAGAGGGTAATTTATCATGTTTGCATGAACGTGCCTGCTAACACTTCCAAGTTACGATAGTGCAGTACAGATAGACACCTCCCCGACTGGCGGAGTGTCCGGGCCCTTGCTACGCGCCCACGCAGCTGTTGCCGCGTGCGCACAAACATAAACAGCGACTTCCGATCCTGTCACTGAAAACTCGATAACTTGATGGCAGGTAAACGGTGCAACCCGACGCAACACGCTCCCGCCAAACGCATAAACCACTACCAAACAATAGACAAATAAAGCATGTTCCGTTTCCCACCCCCACTGAATTCCATCGACGCGCGACGCTTCTGAAAACTTTATCTCGTTACGTGTCATTCCGCAACTGCATTCTATTAAAACGGGTAGCCGTCTTCGCTGGAGGTGAACGAACGTGCTTTGAAAAGAAATCATTGAATCGAAATATTTGTTTGGAGATGGGTTTTGTATAATTCGATTAAATTTCGTAAGTCGGCCGTCGACCCGGTCCGGAGGCGCGCGCCGGCCACGATTCTATTTTGAAGGCGGTTCTACGTGACGCCACGCACATTTTGCAGCCACCGGCACCGTTCCACTGGATTGCACTACTATTGGAAGATTTCACACTGATAGAAAACGTGATTGTGTCTCGAGCCACTCCGTTTCCGAATTTCGTGGAACGGTTTTGCTCGATCATTGTGACAAAGTTGATAATCAATCATTCTTACCTGCTTTCTGAACGAGATCTAATATTACTAGAGCTTTTCAAATAAACTGCGAAAGATTTTAGTATATTTTACATCAAAGTTATTTGATTAATTTGCTAATGAATTTCTCTCAACCGTTAACATTTACTTGTGAAACAATAAAGCATGAAATAAAAAGTAACGATTTAGCGGCCAGTACAGCTACACTAGATCTACGATCTTTGATACCGACCGTGAAGTTTACTTTTGTTCTATTGCTATTGAATGAGCTGTATTAAATTTAATCTCGTTTAAAATATACGTGCGGGTCTGTGTCAATACGGAAGCACGGAGCGTTCGTTCGCCGTGTATTTGTAAAGCGATTGTACGGTAGTGTCGCGTCGCATCGGTCGTTAGGCCTGAATATGGAGAGCTCTGAGATATGAACAAGGTTATTGGGCTCTAATTGACAGATCACCGCGAGCCCGTCGGGCTCCGACACCGTAATAGGCTTTATCCAGACTAACTGTACAAGTAGTGGTCCACCGCAGTGGGAAGTGTGGTGGCTTGCTTCCCAGCGACGTCACGGCTCAACTCATCCAGAGACCGCACTCCGAAATACCGCGCGCTTATCACCGAAATCTTGATCCCGCTCTCGCATACGAAAGTAAATCTGACAGATCTAAAGAAATAGACGGTCCGGCTTTCCCGTTTAGCATTCCGCTCGCGACGTCTTTTCTGTGTCATCTCTGTTCGAGATATCCGCCGTGTCGGCTGCTGAGTGAAACTGTCGCGAGAATCTTTTATTTTGTCTAATGCGAGCCGTTTCGGCTCTTGTTCGGGATCCTACTGTGACAACCATTATAATTCCGCCTGAATGTGGAAGTGTACAAAGACGGCATTGTGCCCGCCATAAATATTTATGAGTAAGTGCCTATTTTCTAACACACGTGGGTCGCTGGATACGCACGATACCGCCGCCCTAATTGGACGTCTGTAGGCGCGAATTTGTTTCACTCTGACGGCCATTCCTTATTTGTATTTATGAATCGGAAGGTAATTTATAATTGTAGCGCACATCCTGTGCGGTGCCATACACATACTTTCGCTCCCATTAATTTCCCCTCGCTATTGACATGAAATTAATAGCCTTACACGGCGATTATGTTATATAATGATAAAATACATTGAAGATTCTGATCCTACTTTCTCTTAACTAGTTTCTTGAGGCCAGTACAAGAAAGTAAAACCCCGCTATGTTAGCGCTAGCCCCGTGTCCTGTTGACACACAAAATGCATTGATTCATTATTCTGGGATGGTCGAGTTCAAGTTGTTAGCGATCTATGCAAATGCAGCGTAATGATCCGAGATCGCAGAGTTCAACTGGAGATCTTATTGAAATCTTCCTATGAATTATACATTAGCAGGGTGTAACTCGTTTTCTGCAACTGTATCGCATGACTTGCATATCGAATAAGTTCAAGCATTGTCGAAAGTTGGTTGAATATCGGTTATTAAATGTAAATATGTTCCTGCATGTTGGGTTAAAAAGCTGCCGTTTAAGGTATCGCAGTGACACGACCCCGATGCGGAGCGTGTTCTCGCATGCTCGCTGTATGTGGAACGCGGGAACGGTAGTTTGGCGCGGACGGTATGCCATCGCGCCTGCCCCCGACACTTGGCCCTTGCATGTTTGCACTTCATATCACATTCTACCCCATTTATACCGCGCAAACATGGCGAGCCATAAATAACGCGACCCTACATCTATACCGCCGCAATACTGAGATCGCTAAAAGCTTGATTTCCGCCATTGTTAGAGCACTCTATTTCCTTACAATATCTGAACAGAATAGATATTGTTAGCGTGTTCCTGTCTTTTGACAGTAAGCCATTTACATTTCTATTGTGGAGCGTGGTCTGGCCAGCCTGTAGGCTATGTACGCACTGACGTTCCGTATTGTCGTAGGTTACACCGAAAATAAGGACGTAAACGGGGTTCAATCCAACAAGCGTCGACGCCGACTGTAGTAAATAGCGTACATGGGCGACACACTTTCAGGAGGTCCCGGTTACAGCGGCGACATCACGTTTCCCATGTTTGGGATTGTTTATTGAAGTCATGATGTGACCTTAACATTGTTTTACGATTGTCTCGTCACTGCGCGCGCTGACATTTCAATAGGGGAGGTGAGGCTTGGGTCGCAGCGTGCGGCGCAGCACGACACCAACTGTTAGCGCCCTTCGCGCATTCGTTGCACTTTTCAACGTTACACTTGCGAGGCCAAACTTCCCGCAGCCGCCCCCGAAGCTGCGGTAACCTCGCGTAAATCATCCGCTATCGGACCTCGTGACCCGAACTCCAGAAATACTTCATCGTTCGATATAGCCATAAAATATAAACACTATTTTCAACACTGACGCCCCGGCGGCAGAGTGCAACGGGATTAATTTCGTTTTACTCCCTGAAGGGCACGGTCGGCATTTCTCGAATCACCGACGGGAGCTTATCGGGCGTCGATATTGAGTAAAATTTGCATGTAGTATTTTCCCGTAGCGGTTCGATAGTGTGTGCTCACGATTTAGCGTCTGTATAAATGCATTATTCAGCGGAGTTTTCATTAGACGGCGCTATCGGCGCGGGTGATCCAGCTCTCGTTAAATGTACGGATGGCATGACGGTCGCTCGTATTAGACGCCGCACTATCTCCCCTCAAACTGAAATCTCTCAAACCCATTTGCAGTTTAGCATTTCCACTCGTCGCTGTATGCATCTGGACATTCATCTTGGCCTTAATGTAAGTACATTCCGTCGCCGCGTGCCGTTCATTTCGTGTTACCTCTAGCGTTAAATAGAAGGCGTTGATACTGACTTCATGCTATAAATCTTAGCATTTGAAATGCGCTGTGCAGTTTTATGCCATCCTGTCTGTTTAATTACTTGGACTTGTGTTGTACTTACAAAAGCTAGCATGAAAAGTATATTAGTGTAGATATGCTGGATAAGAAATATCGAGCTCTAAATGGCATGTAATTCATTAAAGAGAACAAGCACAAGTGTCACTAACCACAGACACTAAACTAGTATCCTAAGAATTCCTCATATGCACTGAAGAGATGTGATTAGCAAAGTAGGGACTCCTTATTAAAAGGCTGGTTTGTGGCTCAACCAGTTTGAAGAAAACTGGTGCTATGCTCGAAGACAGGTTTTTCAACCCCACATATGATACTCGCGGATGTGTGATACTTTCGGTGGTAATGGTCACGTACCCTGCTCTTATGACCTGGATCAGCAATCGGGCCACTTACTTTGCAAGGGCTCCAAACATACTTAAAATTCAACGATTAAAACCTTATTAATAGGCCTATAAAACTCCAAAGTGAAAATAGTTTTATTATAATTACCTGGTACAAGTTTGCCACGGGTCGGTCGTCGGTCAGTGCACCTGCAACAAAATTAATCTCACTTTAATTGGTGTACAAGTGCTGTCTTCACGCAGACACGTAAATAGGCCCTCAGAACGAGCACTCTCCGTCAGAATTACTCTCATGTTACATCTCTCCTACAACTGCATCTAACTGGCGGTCGCGCAGGCTTCAATTATGAAATGCCTTTTCAATTAACGGCTGATGTTAGTATTGATGTAATAGTTAAGTTTCGCCCAGCGTTATAGCGTTCATGCACGCATGCGCCTATCTGGACATCTAGTTGGCTGCGACGGATGCCAGCCCAGTTCACGCCCTAGGCTCGAGATTAGATGCTTAGCGGAATCACTCATGCTTGTATAAGCTCATATCTAAGCTATCGACTTTGTTCATACAGTGGATAATGGAATTTGTGTTCAATTCTAATATATGATTTTGTGGTTAATAGAATTATGAATAGATACCGTGTTGCATCTGAAATTAAATAGTTTTTTTTTTCATTTAAAATATCAAGAAAAATATGTTTCTCATTTCGCTTAGGTACTCGTAAAACTTGTTGTAGAGTTAAGATAACTCAGTCAATAATCTGGTGGTTTGTTAACTTGTTGCTCGGCGTCTAGCCACAACGTGTGAACGTCCTCTACGATGTTGGACATGGCGACACTTTGGTAAACAAAGCGCTCCACTGACCGGGTTAACGTTGAATGGTAAATGTGTGCGGAGTTTCGCCGGGAAAAATATGCCATTGATGCAGCCAGTGTGCGTGCCGCGGATAACGGTCACCGCGGGCCGAATAAGCGGTTTAGCATCGTACGTGGAATGATAATGTTTCGAGCGAGACTTGTCACGCGACCGCTCCACTGTCACTACCGGACGACTGCAGACCCACTTTCTAACCTCGCGTCCTTGACGAGCGCTTTTATTATCACCTTATCTTATCCTCGATCTCGATACATGGAAACGTATGTAGATGCTGTTGTAGGCGAAAGTGGAAGTGCTCGTGCTAATGAAGACCTAACTCGGTCGGATAGGCATGTGAGCTAGTAGATCTAATCAAAGCTAGTGTACTATTCAATTTCATTAGAGTGCAGTTTAGATTGGCTGCGGTCGCGGCGTGCCGAGATAGCAGCGGCGGCCGTCGACCGGCTGACAGGCGTCGCTTGCGGAACACCTCAATCCGTTCTGTGGGCCGCAGCTCGCTTCCGCCCGATCGCATCCCGAACGCAATAAAGCTCGGAGCGAGCTCACGACTCTGCAATGTTCCACCCCTTATCGCCCCCGCCGAATGCGCTACGATCTTAAGCGGATTTTAATAACTTCCACCCGCGCCGGTCGCCATAATGGGCGCACCATGCAAATGGTCGAACGGACCGTTACTCCGATACCGCCGGTAAACCGCCCCGCGAAATAAAGAAAGGCAATAATCGCGAGCAGGAAATCCGATCGCGCCGAAGGCATCTGGCCGGGGCAGGTTCCACCGGGGCCGTCCGACGCAGTGCGACTACTAGTATGTTAAATTATCCTCGGACACCTCAGTGCTTCGCTCCATCCTCGCGTCAAAAAAACTTGATAGTCGTGAAGAAAGTGGCGGTACAGGTTTCCAGGGTTCGAACCCGCGTTAGATGGCATGAAGTAAGTTGTTAGCGAGCGATGGGCCCAGTGTGGATTTGAAGTTCCCTTTCGTGATATGGCGAGACGCTTTCTCCGCTGCGACTCCACGCTCTGACATTTGCACTCTTCCTTTCTACATCGCCTTCCTCTGCGGTTATCTGTGCCCATCTCAAAACGGCAAATAACGATAAGGTTTCACCAAGAAAATCATTTGAGATACAAAAATACTCAACAAAAAATTAAGTACATAATTTATGTAAAAAGTTTAGTAAAACTACGTCAGCAAGTTTGAGTAAAAAACTGTCCATTAACGTTTCTGAGTGGCTCCTAAGCATCTTTCCATGCTTTTTATTAAGAAACCCATCAAAACTGCGAGTTGAAATTCAATCAAAGAATAAGATAAACAATTTTCTCACGTCTCTATCTAGTTTGAGTTAGGCGACGACAGCCTTCGCAAAAAGTAACTTGGAAATCTAATAGAGTTTGTGGCGAGCCGGTTATTTGTGTTATTTTTTAACTGCGGAGAAATGCTATGTAACGCTTGCGAACGAAGATGCAGCAACCTGACATTACAGTAATAACTCCGAGCCGCCCTTCTGTCATTACCGAGTACACTTTCCTCCAGTACAACATCAAATGCATTTTATTTCCAAGGGCGTCTTCTTCACAATGCAATTTGTTGGTTCATTTGATCGTCCGGGCTCGGTCTAGCCATGTCCGTCACAGTCCTCGGCTCGCACCTGCACTTTATTCACTCGTAATGAGTTGGAGATGCGTTGTTAGCGCTTGATTAAGTTACATTCAATTAAGTTTCATTACCGCTGGTACTGGTTATGAAGTCGCGAGTGCGGAGCATTAAGGTCGTGCTAGTGTGCCGCGGCGACGCGCGAGGGAACAGGTCTCTACGGGGACAGGTAGGAGCCGCGTATTAGAACCACCTAACTAGTTCCTATTGATTGCTGCGTACGACGACACTACCTTTTCATTAAACTAAACGTGCTCGCTCCGTAAGGCTGAGATTTTAATTTGTCCTTTTAACACATTGCCGGCGGCTGTGTACGATTCCTCGTCCCTTATTATTGCGATACCTATTTTCAGGTTGCGTAGCGGTGCTAAAAGCTAGCGGTATTATCGGACAATAATTGGCAGATGTGCTCTTATTGGTTTAAGGTCTGTCCAGTTGCGCCTGAGTCGTAACTGTAAGCTGACAGTTCTCGCATACGATTGCCTTTGTAATTAGTCAGCATTTGCCGGGCAAGTGCTTTTGAATTGAATAGAAATGACACCGCAGTGCAATCTATCGAGTGCCAATCAAACCAGTCAAACGTGCCCTGTCCAGTGATGCGATGAATAAATTCTAATCATAATCTGCCGACGCGTAAGGGGAGACTTGCTAAGTGCCATTAGTATTCAACTAAAGCTGGCTTTGATAATACAATACAATATGAAGGAAGCCTCGTGGTTATAACTCGATGATAATTCTATATTATTTGTAGTTAAATGTCTCTAAGAGGCAAGTGATATTCCTATACATTGTGTTGTACTGGCGCAAAATTTAAAACTTAACTATTTTAGAAACAAAGCAATTACATTTATGTTTATGTAATTGCTTCCAGCTTCATAAAGAACTTATTTACGCATACGCTACTGTGAATCTTAGCGCATTACCATGCCAATTGTATATGATTATCTTTTCGTGATTCCTACCGGAACTAGTAATTCCTGTGCCTGCTAGGTGTTGCGTAATTGCAAGAATGCATCGACATTCCTGTAGATGGCCGCGCCTGTTGGCATGTGAACCGTATTTATTGTAATTACGGCCGCTGACTCCGGCCACGAGCCCTCCCTCGCCTAGCCCGGACCAGCGCTGATACCGTCGTGACTGACTCCAATTATCTACGACTCACTTACACTTTTGAACGTGTAATTCTATCGTGCTCCTACTTCCTTATTAGTCCTTATTGAATCTAACAATATCGAGATCGTGGCAACCTCGAGCCCTCCGCGCCGATCTGACTCTACGAGTGAACCTCTCGCACTGATAGCGCTTATCTCGAACCGGAATATGGTACCATGATTATTAATATCTGAAGAGGAAGTTGAGCCGTTGCAACATTCATTACTGCACTAACTCTGCCGCGAATGCCGATTCAATGCATAGATAACGCTCGAATTGACAATTTACGTTTTAAATGTATCTTATTGAAGCCGCTTCAAACTATTTAAGTAATCAATGCATTAATCGGGCTCCATTAATTGGGGTGGCTGCGGCATTAGTAGGTCGATTAATGCACGCGATCGTCTTTAGGTGGGTCCGTTTGCGTTATTGTGCAGTATCGCGCGCGGAATCGTAGCCTCTTCCCACATAATTGGCGTGTGGGCGCGGCGGCAGCGGCGGCGGTTATCCCGATGGCCGCCCACCAACACGCAGCCGCGGATTAGATAGCCTCCCTAACACCGACCCACCACCCGCTACCGGCGAGGGATCATCTCTACTGCCATCGCAACCGACATCGTTAGTGACCAGGTGTCTGAACAAACTCTCCTATATGATAATGACTCCTCTCATATAAGCTATCAGAAAAACATCGCCCACATTACCTACACTCATACTCCGTGGGAATCTATTTTGAATATAAAGTACATGCTGAAACGCTCTCACCATTTTTAAACTCTTCGCGCAAATGACCAAATCGTCGTAATCGCCTTGATCTCGAAAAAACAGTGGTAGTTCTTGCATAATAAACTCATCACCGCAAGTCAATGACATCGCCCGTCATGCGTCATGCACCGGTATTCTTGCGATTTGGGCCGTGTTCATCTCGACGGAGCTCTGCTTGGAGCTTATTTGGCAGAAAGAACGTAAACAATGTAGCGAGCGGACGCACAAGAGGTAGTTTCGTTGAAGAGATACATGATGGCCTCGATAGCCTGGCCGCGCCCCACGCGACAATCGCGGCGCACTCGGCTCTCATTAGCGATAAGAAGTGGCACCCGGCGGCTTGTTACGCAAGACGAGACGGTTCATTAATTGCGTATTGTCGAAGCTCCCGCGGTCAGATCCCATCTTGGCGATCGGCTCGGCGATCTCACGACGCGGTCCCGTTTCCGCCGGGTGACCGCCGGCTCGCGAACTATGCGGCTCTCCATATGGCCATCGTTAATAATAGCTAATGCTTTGTGAAAATTAATCGGAAGCATCGATGATAGGCGGGCACGTTTATGCCGCCAGGATAAACACAGATAATCGCTGCACCGTTAGCTTGATTTAGGACGTCGGTTCCGCCCTACACCACACACACACACACACACACATACACTTACACGAGCTTAATTCGCAATCAACATGATCCTAGATGTAAACGTATAAAAGCAAATAAAAAGAAATAACTTGAATGCAAAAATAAACCATGACGAGGCCTGCATCCTGTCCGTTTAGTGGCAATCCCATTCATAAATGTTAGAAATTATAATGACAGGCTCAGCGTACGTAGGCCTTTCTTTTATTTCCAAGAAATAATGTTGTCCTGTAATTTTTCTTCGCCGGCTACTCAGAGCTCAACTAACTAAAAATCTAACTAACAAGAAAGTGAATTATACGTTTTGAATAATTGGATAGAGCCAATTATTCAAAACGTATAATTCACTTTCTTGTTAGTTAGATTTTTAGTTAATCCTGTTTCTTTAAGTAAGGCAAGATTTAATTCATTTGTTTAGAAGAGACAGAAGTCTAGTTAGTCAACTCCTTTTAAAAACTAAAATGGTAAAATTTATTTTTGCACCAATTTTATCTACAAAATTGAGCTGCTGATGATGATGAAAAGGGACATTTACGTAAATGTGTATGTTGATCCTCTTATATTTATAATCTTTGTATTGTACGTAATTTGTTTAAAGCAGGTAAGCCGTTTACTGCTCGTAAGAGACCAAATACAGAAAGATAATTCTACAAAAGCTGTTGTAATTTCACCTTGGATTAGAGTTTGAATTATGTTTTGTTATAAACATGAACATTTTAGAAACACATCGCGCCAAATATCGCTGCTATTCAATGAATTCAAGTAAAAGCAGTTTTTTATCTCGCGCAATAATATTGACGTTAATTGACGAGCCGACCTGTGGCGTGTAGCCGGCGCAATGTGCATAAGGAAGGCAGATTTATGCGCGCGCAAATCGCTACTCAATTTGCATGGGATCTATGTAAAGCGCCCACTCGGCCCACTCGTTACCGTGATCGCGACCCTCTAACACACGCCACCCGTCCACCAGTCGTCACGACCCAACCGATGTCCTTATCGCATCCATTACCTCCTAATAGCCCCTTACACTTACTGAAACTTTACGACCCATCTACATATACCAGTGCGCAATTGAAATTACCTCATTCGCAACTTTAATTACGAACCCCGTTCAAGTTAACCGCGAGTCTAATCAGAACCCAAAACAAATCGAACAGATAAAAGAAGAGAGCTCAGAAATTACCACATTAGTGGAGACCACAGCGATTTAATACAAATTCAAGCTTGCGTTTTGTAATTTAATGCTTTGCTAAGAACGGTTGTTCGGTGGCGGTTTACACGCTCGCGGAGGCTAAACACCGTGTGGCCAGGAATATACGACTGCGAGATACAATCGTGAGCATTGTCTACGCATTCGCGGATCATTTACTGTTAGCCGCTGAAAACGCAAATAAAATCAAGAAAGACATCGGTACGACCGCATAGACAGTCGGCTGCGGTGTGAAATAGCGGCTCGGCTGCAAATGACATTCCACATTCATAGCACGCCAAATAAGTGCGGAACGTGGCGCGTATTTGGGTCACACACTGTTTCTCGGTAATGGAAATGAGTGTAAAGCTGCGGAGTTTCACCGCAAGTAAATCCGTCGGTCGCGTCTGAAGTTCCTCGCTAATTTGTGGGCCGTGCGTTCGCAGTGCGGTCACGCGCGTGCCGATCTTAAGCCAGATGCCGCTACCGGGACGTGCTATCGACGGATGCTGCCAAGTATACCTCTCGCAGCAATACTACTACTTTATAATACAACACACTATTACATTTGTCTCAGGGGTGACTATGTAAAAACCGCAACTTACACATTTCCTTTACAACGTGGGAATCTTAGGCCAATAGAGCCATAACTGCCAATAAAACTAATTTATAAAAGTTATTATGTCGTGTATTCATTATATCCGTCGTCGGTAATACCGTTTGGTGTTTTTAGAATAGAGTATTTTTTATATATTTTTTTTTGTTTTAAGGATAGGTTGAAATGTAAACATTGGCTATGCGTGCAGGCAAAAAGTCACACCGCCTTCCGAACTAATCCGTAGATTGTATCTCGGCCGACGGCGATCCTCTCGCTCACACTCAGCGCGTTAAAAGATAGGACGACAACGACAAGAGTAACTGTTAGATTAGAAATTTTAAATGAAGCGTAGAAATTATATACCTACTAAGTTGCATTTTTCTATGTCTGTTTGTCGATGTCGTGCGTCTAATAGGCGAGTTGTCCTGATGATTGCTGGATATTACCCGTCTTTACATGTACGCCACAAACTAGGCCCCTCTACTACAAGGATCATTAATTGCACCGGTTTGTAATTTTTCTGCTATTACCAACACATTGTAATGTAATTAAGGCCTATGTCGTAATCATACTTAAACAAACCATAATGCTGAAATGCCACACTCAGTCTTACATAATTCATAAGCTCTGCATTAGGAATTACTGAGACACTGCATGTTTATCTCTTCAGAGAAAAGGGCTAAGTTTACTGCTCAATGCCACCTGCTTCAAAGCTTCTAATAAAATTAAATAATGCATTTAATCTCGCATAGTAATGCTGGAATCCGCTTTCTGACATAATTTTTTCACCTTTCACGATTTGTGTCTTCCTCGTTCACGACTTGATGCTTAAGCCGTTGCCGTCACACTTAGGGTCCGTCGAGCCGTAATATTAGCATAATATAGATACAGCTATCGGCGAATTTAAAAACAGTTATAGATATATCTTACATCATAAGACATGATATTTTACTGTTCATAGAAGAACTATAGAAATGTATAGAGCCGGGCATTCCTAGAGGTCCGAGCGGCGAGGTGCATCGATGGTCATATTACAAAACGTGTTCGTACAAAAACATGATGATTTATGACAGAGAGTGCGGTGTCGCGGCCACGGCGCGTCGCATCTCCGGTGATGAAGTGGTACACGTGGTGATTGTGACGGATGATGCTCTGTCTGGTTTCACTTACGGTGCTGGCGGTTTTTAGCCGGGAATGGTATCAATGGCAGGCTGGCATTGTGCTCGTCGCCTCGCACGTTGCATAATGTCAGTCGTGGGAGCGAGCTCGGCACCAGCCGTTATGCGCTCCACGCCACCTGTACCGTTCCATCACTGATTTTATTAGACGATTCGCGTGTTTCAAGCGTAATCAATTTGAACACTACACGGGCTGCGACTTGCCCCACTTGCGGAACTATTATAAAGCATAAAGCTGCACTGAGCTCAGCTCACACGGTGTTCCATACCCGGCTAATGTAAAGCCCGACGAATATAATTTCGTATCGCCGCGGATATCTAGGACGCGGCTGTATATCACGAATTTTATGGGCAATTTCTCGACTCTATTAGCTGCAAATACAGACAATGTGGATTTAAACACTCCAGGTCTCGGTTCTATGAAAGATAACAAAGTAATTGCGACTCGTTGAATACAGTTTAGTGAAACTGAGATACTCGGTGAAATTCAATGAGACAAAAAGCTTTGCAGGTTTCTGGCTCAAAATTACTTATCTTATTTTACAAACTGACCGCGGTGCAACGGTACCTGCTTGACAAATTTTCTGTCTCTCGCGCGGCTCATTCACTTTTTTTGGCCAAGGAACTGCCAATTTTGTCGCTGGATTTTTTCGGTGCAGTTAACTGAGACCTCCAAAAAATCCTTTTCAAAATTAATGAAACTGAGATAAAAAGTCGGACAAATTGCGTGACAAGTGCCGGAAAGCGAGCCAATTCAAATTAAATTACTTTACGTTCTTTTTCCTCTTTTGCCGGTAAAAGCCTTATAGAATGCTGCAATTAATTGCGAAAAGAACAAGTTTATTGACTGCTGACTTGTAATGTAGTGAGATCCATAATAATATATCTGTAACTGTACTGTTTTCGTCGTACTGAGTTCGAAAAGCGAGATCGCAGATTTCAATGTCAAGTGAGGTCAGGAACCAGTTTCCAAATATCGGTTTATTGTTGTCCCGTTTATATTTGGTGACACGGATTCCACCTCGGAGCATCATGACTCAGCTCACGCCTACCTCATCAATCGCTTTGTTTCCACAACTCCATCTCATTTACATACTCATCGCGCCATAAAAATACTCCGCGACCACTATTTTTTCTCTCCTCGCCTCTTTACGAGCTTGTCAATATAAAATTTCAATTTACTGTTACGTTGTTATTGATCAAGACTTGCAAATAATATATTCCCAATTTGCAAGATTTGCATACGCTCGCGATTTACGGTAGCTTAGAATTTTTTTTATGAATATTTATTTGCTTAAAAGGTTCGCGAGAGTCCGATTTGTTTTATGCTCTTTTTCTATTTTGCATAAATTGATTCCCAGAACCAGTTCGTTTGTATCCAATTCAATTTCAAAATACACGCGGAGTCATCGTCGGTCAATTTAAATCAACTTTTATAATAGTTGTAAACATCGTTACCGCTTACAAAAAGAGGTGAAAGAAACATCCGAGTCCAGGACACCTGTCGTAGGGAGAGCTGTCGAATGTAGGCGCCCGCGCAGCGCACTCGCGCCGCGGAAGTCGTTCACCCCGCCGCGACGTAATTAAAATCCTTCATGGAAAGCATGCCTGATGGAATCCATCCTGACCCGAGCCCGACCACACTGTCCCGCCCTTTAAACGCCGCTTTATAAATAGGAGCAGCACTCCGCCACCGCAACTGGCACGATGCGATGCCATCGCACGACGCCCCGACAAAAATGAGCCTCTACAAACTTTTCAGCATAACAATTAGCAAGACAAAGCTATCAGCAGATTTAATGCAGCATCAGACCATGTCCGTTAGATTTCGGGTTGAATGAAACCAATTTTGACGGCCGGTATAACATTCGCGAACCCGTAATTACTACGGGCATCTACCATTTGTAAAGGACCCGCTAATTGGACAACGGTAGAATCTACGTGTGTATTTGTAATGGCTTTACTCCGAGAACATAACGCCACGTTTGTTATCGGGAAACCGGAACACTGTATCGCCTTGGCCCGATACTTACTGGTCGCGTGTCACAAAACGATGCAGGCGCAGTCACGAAACATCAAATTGCAGATATCATGCAAGTCCCGCGTTCAACTTGAAATCACCAGCCGAATCAGACATTTACTAAACTGTCATACATCAAGTGAAATTCACACCTTACGGTAAAATGCGAACATATCGGTATCTGTCAGATTGCGTTCCATTGAATTCGCAAGTGAAACCCGGAATTAAGGTCAGCCAAACAAGTCCTAAAGGATTTTTATATCTGATATTTTAACCCACGCTGGGTGGGCCGAATATTTGGATTGCCTCGGATGGAGATGATGACTCACTTAAGTCCATAATCGTGTTTTTTCGAAAGCATGTGTGAAAATTAAGACGCTCCATATCATTCGTTAACCCTAATTAATGCCAAATGTTTGCGCTTTCTCTTTTATGGTGTAAACATTTTAGCCTCCTTTAATAAAGGCGTCTAAATGGATTTAATTGCTTCCATATTAAGAAGCAGACAGCATCTAGCAGAATACTTTTGTCTCGCGTTGGAAGTAAAAAGTGTGCGAGCTAATTAAATCTTAAATATTTCTCCGAGAGTCTGTGTTAGTCTTATCCCTACATCGCTGAAACACTTTGCCAATGCGCTACTAATAATGCCTATTATTCAGTAGAGCTTGGTGGCGAGAGTATGCATAGTTGAAAATGGTTCAGGTCCTTTATTTTTGTGCTAGTTAGCGCCGATAGGAACGCGCCGTCTCGTGTCCTTTATTAAAGGAGTCGTCTTTATGCTGACACCGTCAGAAACGTTTATGCTTGACGTTATAAAACCATAGAACCGCTTTCTTTGCGGATATAAAAAATAATGATTTTAAAAATTCTTCGCTAATATTCTAGTCAATAGCCAAATAATGTGAAGCACTGAATCTCTGAACTTAAAATACGCATAAGATTGCACGCAACAAACTATGCTGGTAATTCATTAGTAACTTAACTATCTATAGTGTAAATTACCATCTAAATACATATTTCTTTGGCCTCTAATATTTTTGCACAACGGGCATTCTTTATTTAGTTGAAATCGCAATCGTAATCCAACTTTAATTTCCCACGCGCTAAAACTCTTCCGATATATTTACCAGAACAACTTTACATTACAAACCAGCACCATAGGTGATCATTAAGAGCTGACCCAGCAGGCCAGTGGAGCTGGTCTTGCTCTCCATAAGTATCGTACCACTTCTGCCGACGCTACCAGTTGTTCCGTCTACAATTGCAGCCCCAGATACTTAGCCGAGGTCCACATAGCCTAATACAGCCTCGTGAGAAAAATACCAATACTTATTCCATTACGCTACCCTATTTCTGATCTTAACAAGCCATTATTTTTATAGCCACGGCTTAGTCCGCTTTCAATTTCAGTTGATTATTGTAAATTCTTTTCACATTTTTAGTATCTCATTTAAAAGCCCGGTTTATTTATTTTTTCTAGAAAAACATTCTCTAAAAGATGACAGGCCCTGTCTGATTAAAAAAGCGTATTGTGACTTTAATTTAAAGTGAGTTTCAATATCCCGTAATAATAGTGTGTTAAAGTTCCATAAACGTTTTAGTTGAGAATGGTATTAAAGTACCACCTTGAAATTAAGTCGGTGACTTGGTATTAGCTACTGGAATATTAGTAGCTTAAAGTAATTTATAACCAGTGCTTCTGCTGAGCTTACGATGTACTACGGTTCATTATTATGACTGTTACTCCTCTCTATTTTCGGAAAGTGTGTAACTTGGAAAGATATTATTGAGTTTTATTTTTTGGAATCAATTATCTTTTTAGCACTGTTAATTTTTTATGTTCCTAATTTAACCGTTTCAGTTTTTTAATATGATAATGTAAGTATTATTAAATTATACATTTATTGCAAATAATGCCAGTAGTAATGCTTTTAAAATCTCTAAGAACAATTTGTATGAACTTACAAAAAAATACCTTAAATTCAATTAAGACGCTAATTTAAATTTCTATGTTTTTTTTATATGTGGTGTTTTAATAAAATATTTATATATCTATTTATCCTTCGCGGGGCCGTCTCTATTTTATGAACCATTAATAAAAAAATATAATTCACTAAAAATACATCTAAATGAAATATAGGGACATATAGGTATTTTATGCCAAGATATTACAATTATTATAATCGTTATTTTATTAAAATAACAAACTTAGGTATAATAAATACATCATCATTAACACTTTAGTTCACACGGCATTTTCCTAACGCGCGTTGATGTCTTCTATACAGCAAGATAGATACAAGCTTTTAATTCCCCTACTGCAGTACTTGTGGGATATCTTCTTTGTTTTATAAAATTAAATAAAATTACACGGGCGTTAGTTAATTAGTAGCACTTGTTTTTATTCTAATCATGAGAAATTAATGCTCGCGAATAGCGGATTAGTGAGGTTTAATATGACTCTATTGGCAGTGTTGTTAAAATGGAACTTTAATTATACTGAGTAGTTGTTTAAAGCAGTTGATACAAAAATTAACATTCATGATAATTTTACGAAACTGACGTAGATTTCATTTACGTATTTCATATCAATTTATTTAATAACGTATAGACGCTAAAAATATTTAATAAATAAAATAAAATATTTAAATGCAAAATTAAAAATATATATTTTTTGGAATTAATTTATTTCAATAAAAAATCTTGTCAATGTTGAATAAGATTAAGGTACGTTAATTTTTCGTGTTAAACTCTGTAAAAAGATTTACAGGGTAACGTTCTCGCTGGTCACGCGTTGAAGTCTTTTGTACTGCAAGTGAGATACAATTGACATTCTCAACAATATATCGTCTCTGGTGTCGTAATTCGTTTTGAAATTGTAATTTTTTCTTCAGACTAATTTGACAATAACGTTTTTGTAATAGGTAATTAGCCTCACATTTTCACCGGTACGAGAAATTAGAAAATATTCCTAAAATATCGACTCGTCTCTCTCGTATTTGACGCTGTTTAATTTTACTGATTAACTTATAACATTAAGCGTCTGTAAATTGCAGTTTAACAACCACAATATTTTCTCAACAACATAAAAGGAGGAATAAAAATGGAAAACGTTGCAATAACGCGATAAAAGCCCGCGAAGGTACCAAACGAAGCGACGCTAAATATAGCTCTGGTATTGCTATAAGTATGCGCATCGGAGCTTATCGCTCTATACACGATTGCAGACAAGCATATGAACGCAAAAACATTGTGCAGCGCCGTACTCACGGCCGCGCTAACGGGACGCATACATTCATCATTTTTCCTCACTTTATCATTCGATTCCCATAACTCGGAGCCAGGAAGCTGTAATTGGAACTCGGTGTAAATGAAGCAGTCTTTCCTCCCCAACAAGCTCTAATCGCAGGAAATCGCACACCATATTTTGATATGCGGAAAATTATGCGTTTTTATCTCTCGGCCGCGTTTACGTTGATACCGTAGCTAACGAACCCACTCGCACATATCGTGGCAAATCGATTTTTATTCATCTTTCGCCGAAGCTTACATAAAATTGCTGTAGAAAAATACTTAGAACGAATTTAAGGCAATGTCCGATGTATACGAAGGTCGGCAAAGGTGCAACTATGTCTTATTTCTTCTTCATACATGTATTGAGATCGCGCCACCAAAGTACCATTTATATTTTAATATTTCAGAAACCAGTTTACTATCGTTATGCACTTGTATGTCCTGGGGCCCTATATGGCAATTTTGAAAAAGATGCATCGCCACGATTTTGAATTTTTATATTTACTTAAAATTTTACATGTGAGTACATACCTGCGCAGGGTTAAGTTAGGGGCGGTCGGACAGGATTCGTCACGTTATATTGTTCAAACAAATTTCAACACCCAGTTCATGAACTTGTCACTGTTCGTATGTCACAGCAGGTCGCACAAGTCCTCGAGACGCGCGCGCTTCGATGGTCGCGGACCAAGTGTCGCGGCCACTCTCGTCGAGACACTGAACTTGGCGGAGTGCGCCCCAACGGTTATAACATAACACGTCTGACGTAACCTTAACCTTGCAAGAAGAAGAGGAACGAGCCGCCGAAGGACGGAGTGAGAGCGCTATAGGCCCGAGAGAAAGGGAGAGATGGTGACCGGCGCGCACTCTCCGCGGCCGCCGCGCGCCGCGCGCCGCCACCGCGCGCTGACCACTACCCATACATGCATTATTAATTGCTAATTATATTTGTTTATTTTTCAATTCACGTTCTTGCTACAATTAGCCAATATGGAGCAGCATGCTCTTGACAAGCATTTTTATACAAGCGACCAATATAATAAACACGTCTAATACTATTGTACAGCAAAGTAAGCATGGCAACATTTTGAAAAAATAAAAATCCTATTATTTTTAAAAGGTAAGGCTAAAAAAGTATGGCATTTTAGTTTTTCGTACTAATCATTTGGAAACTTTCCTCGGCTACCAGAATAATGTACCTACTATCGGAATCCGAGTTAGATTCACAGGTCACGATTCGATTTCCTTTACCATCTTAATAGGCAATAACAGGCCAACGTAGCATGCTTCTAAACGCAAGCATTGTTGTGACATTTCATGCGACATATATCAACAGAGAATCGATTATATACCGATGACCTGCGCTTTCTACGGGGTCACCAGGACCCGGGCTTCGTTATTCCATCGTTTTTTAAAATTTTGTTTTAAAACGAGGAGTTCAAAGTATGAGCTAAGAACATGGGTTACACTGTCATCAACCAATCACATAGTTTTAGAGCGAGTTTCTAGCCACTTTATTTTATCTTTGCGACACTTTTACTTTGCTCACTTAAACTGTTTTCTACCCATCTGATAATGTAAAGAGAGCCAATTAACGCAGCTTATCTGCTGTGACTAAGAAGTTTCCGTCAATTTAATTACAAAAGTCTATGTTTGTGTTTTTCAGTTTCTTTTTGTAGGAAGTAAATTCCCGATCAATTTTCACGTATCGCTATCGTCTGTGTGACAGGGAGCATTCATTTCTCTATCTCGGTCCCAGCGCAGGCGCGAGCATAATAATTATTTCTATCACAGTCGGTTGTAATCTCCATTAGTTCGTTCGATTCATCTTGTTTTCACATCAATTCATCAAGCTTCCCACCTGCCAATTATTACGTAGTAAAAGTTCCCAAGATCTTGTAAGTTCGTAACGTGTAGTTTGTTTACGTTTCCCATCTGCTATTCCCAACGATGCACCCAAGAGACGCCTTGCTAGGTATAAAAAATCACTCTGACACGTCCATGTTAAAATATCCAAGTAGTAATATTGCAGAGTCAAAATAATTCGTGATTATTAATAGTAGGTAATAATTAATAATTATTCGTGATCCATATTTTATGAGCTTTTCCAGGACTGCTGATGCTGATTATTCAGTACAAGAAATAAAGAAGTATTTACTTAGAGGTTAATGAGTCTTTTTATCACGTAATGGGTTTAGGTTTTATAACTCGCTTAATGTCCTCAGTAGTCTTAAACTCTAAGCACGTTTGCCTAGAAGTATATTCATGCTAAATTACAAAAAACCCCCTGGGTAGTATTTTCCAAAATGAAACAGATACCTTGTTAGATTCATTAGATATTTGTTAGATGTCTTTAAGTTACGTCTATGACTATTCCCATCTGACTGCATATTACGCCCCGGGATAGCCACCTCATTTATTTATTGGACTATGATACCTATCTCATTGTTTTCTATGTACTATTCCGATCCTATTTATATGATAGCCGTGCGTAATCATCGTAAAAACGTTGTAAGAGTTATTGAACTAGAACCTGTCTAATGAATGGTGATGTTCCAACAATTATACCGCATTAGAAGCTTTTTGCTGCTTTATTGAACGCTTTTTACCATATGAAAAGCTCATTTGTGTTTTGCTTTCGATTTTGTTCAGACTCATTTTTGCGATGTTCATTTGTTGTAGTCATAAATAAATCAATTGAAACTAAATGATGTTATCAGTGTTTATTTATTGACAACTAGATGGTGATACAATTTATTCTATTATCAGCTATAATAAGTATTTTTATTAATGTTCTTAACATTTTTATATGTATTATGCTACGACGCATAAAATCTCGATGGCTACGCAACTGCTACGCAAAACCGTAGCTACATTAAACAAAACGTTGTATTATCTTAAATCTTTCTCACATATTACTGTTTAAAACTGTGTACAATTTGCCTAAGCCATTGTATTATTAACATAATCCGTTGTTTAATGCGGAATAACTTTCAATATAAAGTTTATTTCACATTGGTTACGGCTGTGCCATGTTAAGGCTAATGTTCACACTGTCTAACATTTTATAGAGCTAATATATCTCGGCAGGTGGTTCTAGAGATATAAAGGCGAGCTCGACTGTCAAAATATTATATATCTTGCTCACTTTTCTTTCTATTAAGAATAGAATATGATAGAAAAGGACGTTGAGTAACTTTATTGTAATTGACGTTGATCTTTTTTGTTAGTTAGAAATATTTTCAATGGACATCAAAAATCTTAAAAGTTACTTAATAGTCGTTTGATAGTTATAGATACCCGATTCAAAATAAAATGAGTGCAAGTTTTAAGTTACGAGTCATTTAGTATTCATAATTAAATTCTAGTGGCTATTTCCTGTCTCAGGTGGTATATAAACCACCTGAGCTTCAAAAGTTTTTAAGCGTTTATTTACTGCCTCCAATTTGATTTAAATCTTTTTAGAGTGGTAATGAATTGACTGCATCCGGATATTATATATTATTTAGTCGAGTTTATTAATAAATTTGACTGCTTCTATGCGTTTTTCTTTTTAACTATATCGGGCAAAAATATTTATTCAAACCTTACATAATTTTGGTATTAGTATATAAGCTGCTTTCTGATATGAACTCCAATACACATCATGGCAAGAAATCAGTTACTTGCGACCCGTACGATACAACAGTGGCATTTCTATCTCCAATACCTATTTTCACTGCTTTCCGAACCTAAGTAAGTTTCTGAGTGTACAGCAAATGAAGTACAAAACGCTTCTTTGCTGAGTAAAATTAAATAGGTCCATCCATAACCGGACCCCCCGTGAATAGATATACTACTCCGCTATATTATGATGTTATTAAACCTTTGTTCAATTCTCAGGTACTGTTAAACAATGTTTGTTCGTGGTTAAATATGACGGGTATTACTATTAGTGTACTCGTATTTTATAGAAATTGTTTAGTGTAGGCAAAACATATACTTCTGTTGTTTTTTGTTGATCTTATATTACTATTATTTTCACTAGCTGTGCCTGCGACTTCGTCCGCGTGGAATAGTTATTTTGGGCATTAATTCTGTCATACATATTTTTTTGATATCTTGAACCTTTTTCGCAGCGCACGCAACGGAAGCCCTCAAAGATAATTTTCCCCGTTTTTATCACATTTTTCATTGTTTCTTCGCTCCTATTAATTGCAGCGTGATGTTATATAGCCTAAAGCCTTCCTCGATAAATGGTCTACCCAACACAAAAATAATTTTTCAATCACCAGTAGCTCCTGAGATTAGCGCGTTCAAACAAACAAACAAACAAATTCTTCAGCTTTATAATATTAGTATAGATTTGTGTTAATAGTGTGTGTAGTATATTATGGTGTTTGTAGACTATACAAAATTCTTCTTTTTATCGAATGAGAGTGGCCAACTCTGTTGTCGACAGTTTAGCAAGCCCCTACTTAACGGCTGCCGTACTATGACAAACAGCTGGGGCCTACAGACTAAATAAAATACTTGCATAATGTCGCATTTGTTATACTAATTGTTACTACGGGAAGATTAATTGTTAATTTTTAGTTAAGTTAAGTTAGTTAACTAGTTTACAAATAGTTTATCAGCAACACAAAACTGATGATGTTAGGTTAAAAAGATTCACTACAAATAAAGCTTGAAATATCAACCATTTCTTAACTTTTTGCTCTACATTCGAACGATAGTTTCCTTGATGAAGTCTTCATTCACACGCTCAACTCGAGATATTTTAATCAAACTTATGATATTTTTTACAGAACCAGGAACTGTCTGCTTGGATCGTCCCTAGTAATGTAAATAGATATGTTTTTCATCCATGGATCATGAACGTCTCCCAAGCGAATGACTCTGTATGAAATAATGTACGGTTAGTTTAAAATGATCAATGCTGGAATGTTATTCATTTCTGTAGGTTTTTTGCCGACTTTTGTTATTCGTTCAGTTCTAATTCGGGTCCTCATCAATCTTCTTTGCACAAATCAGTCATGAATAATCACTTGTTTGTACAAGTTTAATAGATATAAAGATAATGGATTAGGTGTCAAATAAGCTGAGTAAAAAATGTGAGTGTGAATTTAATTTTAGCGATTTAATTATGGCTTTAATTTGATATCTTATGAGATGTGTAATACACAGTCACCCACGTTACAAGATCTATTATGAGATCATGAGTTTCATTGGGTTTGATACACCACTACTGTGACTACCAGTACTGTGAACTAATGGTAATTTAGAAAAAAATAACCTGACTCCATTGCCTTTGTAATTAACCTTACCTCAAAAATCACTTATCCGACTTTGATGCAGGTTACACTGTTCCCTAAATTGAAATATGTATGTATGTATATACAAATCCATTTCTAATTTGAAACATAAATAAAACCATATTCACATCACTTACCTATAGTAAAAACTTAAACGTACATACATACAAACTTACAAAATTTGATACACGTGAGTGTATGAAAGTTTGTGTATATGTTCGTATTAAAATTTTAGCCAATTTTCACAATATCACCTATACAGTTCAAATTACTAACTTCCTTTTATTTAAGAAGTCGGTTAAAAATCAAATTATCTAATGACGTCAATGGTGAATGCGGTCAATGCTTTGATACAAGTGATCGAATAATAGTATTTACTATTGAATATATCTGTAGGCACGACATCGGCTATTTCAGTATCTAGAACAGAAAACTTCCTACTATTTATATCGTTTTTTTACATTAAATTGGCTTACGTTTGACTATAGCTTGGCTGATAATAAAGCACCACTATAGTCTAAGATGTAGCACGCTTGCCTAGAAGAAACCTATGTATTTACCTTTACTTACCTATCGATAGGTACTTTCATTGCATTTACGAGTGAGTTATGAATGAGTTTTTCTTGCCCGTGTATTTTTAATTATAACAATGCGTTTGTCTCAATTTACATAACCGTTATTATTTTGAAGGCTTAAACAATTTATCCTAAGGCTATGTTATACTGTTTTTTCAAATCGACAAGCAAGAGTTTTATGATAGCAATAAATTATCATTTTGCTATCGCGCCAAGTGCTTCGCTTTAGTCATAAATTTAATCAACAAAGCATAAAACGTTAGTATAGGTATTTTGTACCAGTACATATATCAGGTATTTCATTAAACTCGAACTTCCACAAGTGATTCCTTGTTAAATGTGTTGAAAACTGTTATTGGATGCCGTAAAGTTTATATCGTTTGTTTAGTGTTTTTCTCTTCCTTATGGTACAAAGCGGAAAACCGATTATCATTCAGGAGAGTCGATGGGAAAACAACCTTCAGTATCTCCCTTCCTACTCGTGAATTATGTGAAAGAATTCCGTATGAGCTGAAATTCTGAATCCTTTATCATAAACGTACCATGTTAACCATCTGTTGTAATCAAATTCATGTTATCGGTGACCTTCGTTTAAAAAAAAAATCAAAATGATTTTATTGCAAGTAACTTAGACTTATATCGGTGGATACATTCAAATATAAATTTAATGTACCAGTTACCATCATTACAGTCTTTATACTATTTACTAGAAGTGCACCACTGTTGTATGCAGTTCATATATACTAAGTACATACATATCCACAAACTATTTTCAGTCCCGTGGAGTAGTACAGTTGCTCACACAATGTCCCCGATACCGCGCTCCCTAGGCGCATTTAACGAGCTTATTGGCGCTAACTCAGATGTGGACATTTTCAGTGATGCTCGGAGAGAATTATTGGGAAAATGTTTGCTCTATAGTGAAAAAGCATGCTATCGGGAGTCAACTGTAGCCATTTAATAACTTGATATTTGCGTATTTTTTTATTTTATTTTTTAATTTGAATTTTTAATTTGATACTATGTATATTTATTGACTTTTAGTTTTATTTTTGTATTGTATAATGATTTAATTTGTACTTTTTTATGTCACTATTAGAATTAACTTTATTATTATGATGAGATTATTTATCATTAGAGTAATTCGCTTTAAGCGGTTCTAATTGTGAGAATAAATAAATAGATATCTACAACCTTGTTTAAGTTCGGGCGTTTTCATATAGAGTAACTAAGAACATTTTATGTCGACGTGTTACGAGTGTTCGTGCACTCTAGTCTGCAGAAATGCTTTTTATAAAACGAGCTTTAATCAAACACAAACTTATACTACGTAAAAAAACTTGCTCATTATCATGACAAATATTGTTTCAACCATACGACCAGAAATTTACCTTACTACGCTTAGGTAATTTCACCTAGTACGAGATAATTTTAATCGTACCGCTAAATTAAAATCGGCTTATTTCATCTAAGCTAGAGATTCTAAGGCGCTGAAAGGGGATAAGTGTGAACATAAAACCTGGCCGCCGACGGGGCTACCTTATGGACAATTACGCTGCAATTAGATGTAATGGATGCTGATAAACGTAGATAGTATAAACTTGGGATACCTAATAAGACACGAGTTAACCTTTAGTGAAGGAGATGTGGCGGATCTGCGCGTGGGTAACTCAGAGAGCGGAAAAAACTGTCTCGAATAGTGCTAAAGGCACTATATAAAAATGCCTACAATAAATCGTATCAAATGGTTGTAGGGGTACAAAATCCTTGTTGTACTCAGGCGATATGAGTGAGAGTATATATCATGATCCCTGGACTGGACAGGACACACCCTTGCATTTTGTTGGTTTTTTATGCAAATTGTTTCGATCCATTTGTAAAAAGTGAACCAATCAATATCCAGTAATTTTGTGCGTTGACGGCGAAAAACTAATGAAGGTTCAGATGTATCTCGTCATTTATAAAATCTACTTCTTCTTCATGTGCCTCTCCTTAATAGAGGTTGGCCGTCAGCTCAGCGAACTTTTCACTATCTTTTTTTTTTTTTTTAATAAAATTCCACCAACGTCCCTGGCGAAGCCAAGGTTTTTTTGTATCTTATCTATGTATTTGATTCTAATTTTTATTAAATATTTTCTAACTAATTATGCTGTCCCAACTGATATTCCTATAATTTAATATAGTATTCAGTTAGGTTTATATATCTAGTTGTTTCTTTTTATAACTTTTTCAACAATTTTGATACTGAAATTAACAAATACATCTCGTAATTTTTTATCTGCGAATATTTTACTAAAATTTTCCTTATCTATTTTTACACCTATTTCTTGCTCAACATTGAATCTGTCGCGTGCGAACATAGGACATTCTGCGAGTACATGGGCTACAGTCTCATCCTTTGTAGGGTCACAGGGGCAAGATGGACTCGCCTTTATCTTAAAGCGGTGCAGATACTCGGAGAATCCACCATGCCCCGTGAGTATTTGTGTAAGTACACCAGTAGGAGCCAGTTCTCTAACCATTTTGTATGCCAGTATAGCGTCCGGCAAGAACATTTTTGTCACTGCTCCTTGTTTAGCAGATTTATATCTCCGATTCCATTTGTCAAGTGATTCCAACCGGAGTTGCCTTTTGACAAATGAGACCGGACACAGGTCGTAGTTAGGCCTGGTTCTCATCTTTAGGGCTGCATCCTTTCACTATCTTGCGCCAAGCGAAAATGTTCTTCTACACTGGCAATACCCGTCCATTCCCGTATATTATATAAAATCTCGTCACGTCATCAATGCTTAACATCAGGCAGGCTGTAGTCAAACGTAAACCTATAACACGTAAAAAAAAAAAAAAAACGTCAGAATGAAGTCAAAATCATGTAGATTTATTCGGCTTATGTATATTGTGCATCAAAATTTCTTACCCATTATGAGACGTCTATTGTGTATGATGTTGCAAATAACTTATCTGGCTCTAAGTGCGTATAGACAGTAATTGGTAACGACTAGATACTCTCCTTCTTTCTTGCGTGTGGTCAAAGTAATTTTTATGACGTAAATCGGTACACCATACATCAGCAGAATAAAAAAAAATTATACCTCCAAAAACCGCAAGTTGAATTCAGAGTATACTTTTTTCGATAGATAGTTATATATTTTTACATTATAATAAAACTGAAGAGAGTAAAAAAACTGAACATAGAAAATATAAGAAAATTATAAAATATAAGGGTATAAGTACTTTAAACCTATAACTTAATTTTTTGTAGTATTGTCTGTTTGAAACGGCTGAACTGATTTTTAATATGTAGGTAGTATAAGGTCTTGGAAGTATCATAGGCTACTGTTTATCTCAAAATGATGCGACAGAAGCCGCGCGCGACCAGTAGTAATGTATAAATTTTGTGTGTGATTAAAGTTGTACATGATCGTAGGCAGACGGCCTAAAAATAAATGGACATCAATCATGTGTTGTGCAATATATTGCATGATGGGTGTTAAGTTACTTTAGCTAAATCGTTTAGAAATGTAATAATTTTGAGATTGAAAGCTGATTTACAGCATTTTTGACGATGTTTCGTAACTCCTATAAATACTTATGAATATTATCACATGCACAAAAACGGTCGGCTTGGAGGAATTCTTTTTAAGTACCTAAGACCAATGCTGTAAAATAAAAGTATCTCAACTTGTGCGCCGCAATACCACTGCTCTAATTTCTCTTGAATCTTATTTCTATGCCATTGCCTAGTTAGCTATTCCATTGTTAATACTAAAAAGTCCATGAACGATAAGCCTCTTTAGTAAAATTAAGCTTATCCAATTAAAAGCATACCAAATTTTTGCTTGTTATAGTGAAACTTAAAGTTTCACCAACTATTTTTACGCTGAAACTAATTAATTTCCAATTAAGGACATATATCTTGCTCATTAATAAGAAAATCTCGATAAAAGTACAAGTCTTTATTTGTGTCCAAAATGTACTGGAAACATAGATAGATAGATAGATAGATTAACTCTTTATTGTTGACACATATTAAAAAACAGTACATAGAACAAATTGCACCTTAACTAGTGCCACAAGCGGCGGCCTTATCGCTGAAAGCGATCTCTTCCAGAAATTCGATTTCAGAAGCGATTTCAGGAAACATCACCTTTACCCTTAAATTACCTAACTGTAGTATTTATATATATTCCGAGTCGATTCATTATCTACTCTACTATCTACTCGCAATTTAAACATAATGAAAATGTTTATCATCAGAATTAACCAGCAATTACGATCAAGTACGTTAAAGTTAACTTAACACACATTTTACTGCTTACTTACAGTTTTATGCTTATTGGCACAGTTCTAAAAACCCTCGAAAAAAGAAAACTGTAATCGTATAAGCTTTACCGAGTAATTTTCTTGCGCATGTCAGAGTGGCGCCTAACTTTGGCGTTTGACTGGCCTGTTAGCTTAGTTGGTAGTGGCTCTGCCTTCTAATCTAGGGGTTGCGGGTTCGATTCCCGCGTGGCACAAGTATTTATGCATTATAAAAATGTATAATTACTTGTGTTGAGTCTGGTCGTTTGTATGTATAATAAGTATGTATTTACAAAAAGAAAAGTATATAAGTATTATATCCGTTATCTAGTACCCACGACACAAGCGTTTGCTTAGTGTGGGGCTAGATGGCGCTGTGTGCATTGTCCCGGAATATTTATTTATTTATTTATTTATTTATAACTATTTACCAGTTAACTGCCCCTATTATTAGACCTACTTTTAAAATAATAAAGAAACCGAAGAACCTTAATGCGGTTCAGTTTTACTACTTATTTAAGCCGAAGCACGCACACCTGTGAGAAAATAATTAACAATTTTAAATCACTTTTAGCTCTTTATAGCCTATTATACGTAAATGTTATGTTTTGTTACTAATTATTGACGGCTTCAACTATAGATTCAAGATAGATCGAAAAAAAAAATAGAATTATTTTATTATGTGCGGCGAGTTAATTACTGTTTTAGAACGTAACCCGTCTTGCTTCTACTTACCTCGTATTATATCTATCAGCTACCAATTAAACGTCTGAAAGCCCTAAGCGCTGAGATAAATTATAAATAAAAAAACCATCAAATTACTATTGCTGAATTACTTACTCGCTAAATCATAGTGTGAATTATAATGTCTGTCAATAGTCTCTTAGGCTAAACCACGCGATTCAGATATGATATTCCTCATGCTTATAAAAGTGTATAAACACATCGTGGTATGATGTCTTGCTAGGTGGAATTATGTACGTTATATATCAGTTTTAGTAAACTATCAACTAGGTAAGCGTGTTACACCCTAGGCTGCAGCAATGCTTAACTTAGGCAGGCTGTAGTCAAACGTAAACCTGTCCCAAATAAAAAAACTGCTCGTTTCTTCAAATGAAGCTAAGAAAAAAGTGTAGCTGGTCCAACCCAAGAGTACCTTTACTATTTGTATACACTACGCCATGCTTTTTTGTCTTAGATCTGTACTAGTTAGAAGTTAATGCATTGTGTTCGCACAATACACGTTTTCGAGTCAATTGTCACGGTGTCTTTCTTCGTCTCCCATATTGAATGTCAACGACAAACGGAATCTAGGTGTCTGCTCTTTTATGTTTACAAACTAGCCCGTTCGTCGAATCTCTCTCTTTGAGTCGTATTCCTCATGACTGAGGGTTGTGACTCCCCGGCTGAATTAATTCGTTAGGGGAGTTTTCTTGGGCAGATGCATCGTATTGGGCGCTCAGGTCTTTCTACAGAAGACACATCCTCGATTTTTGTGGTCCTCACACATGTCGATTTCCTCACGATGTTATCCATCGCCTATAAGCGAGTGCAAATCCACACATAACTTGGAAATACAAGTCATTTAGTTTAGGGCCGGGTTCGTTAAATAGCTTACTGCCAAAAGCTCACTATGAAAAAAAAATTGTATGTGAGTGGCCAACTCTGGTGTCAAGAGTTTCAAACCGCCCAAAGGATCTCTGATATGGCTTAACGACTGCCGTACTATGTTGAACAGCAGGTACCTACAATTTGATTTATTTAGTGTCCACTCTGAAAATGGCGATTGTTCGCATGAGTTCTCATAATCATATTTAATTCGGTTGATCCAAATTTGCGCGACCGTTACTTAGGCTATTACCTTCGGCGAGTGTCGGACAATCGTAGGAAGTTATTAGGTCTAATTTGCTCTAATATTGTGATACCGTAGTCTCATTCGGCGGGCTGGGTCACGGGATCCTGTTGAAAGTGCCTAATTGATACGAGTGTTGCTATCAGTTTCACTTTTCTCTCCTCTGAGCGTAGATATTCGTATCACGATCGAGGGCGCGCGTGCTGACTGCCTTCACATGTCCTCTTATCTGATTTTCTCTCAACTACTGAAAAGCTAAATTATGACGTATCTAGTCAGATCTTCTTAGTGTGTAATCTCTTTGAAAAAAACGCTTCTAACTTGGACTTTTATTTGTTGCGTGCTGAACGATTACCTATGTAGCTAATTCACTATATTTCCAACAGCTAGCTGTTCAGTAAATGTATTTTTTATCTCTCGAAATATTCTTCACTGATAATTTTCCAGTATCAAGTGACTTAGTATATGCTACTAGCTGTGTGTGGTCTTTATTGTACTGCGTATAAATACAATACCTACCTGTATGTAAAGAGGTCTGTAAAAGATACCGTATACTTTTTTATGCCGTCTAGTATACAATTTAGTTCAGATGATACCGAGCTTTCCTCGAGACGAGAGAAACAGTACAGTATGTTCTAGTATTAAATAAGGCTTATGGTAGTATTTATTCAATTTACATTTCGTTAAATTATTACGTTGTGGTGTACTTATTCATATTAGAAAAAAGTTTAATATAAGTAAGAACATCTAAACACTTTCATACGACAAATATTTGATAAAATCTTATTTTTTTATGCAATACTAAGTTTTCCAGTTTCCATTCATGCCGTTTAGTTTCTGCCACTATTACTGTACAATAACAAATATCTTTCTTAAACATACTAGAAGCTGATCTACATTTTTTTTAACTCGGAATATGTTAACGTTTGACTACAGCCTGCCTGATGTTAAGCAATCCCATTTACTATTTAAACATAAATCCCGAGCACCCTGTAAGACTATAGGACAGTCGTAAACGTGCTGTTTGTTTCCTACTATGCTGGCGAGCGTAGAGTATAATACTAAATGATTTAAACGGTTCGCCATAAAAATAATTGATATAATCACAACCGCGATACATGGTTCAGGCATTATAGGTATTATTTAGACAGAAGGAACTGTATAATGAACGGCAGGAAAGGAGACTGAGCACTTTACGAGCCTAGATGTTTTCCAATTGGCAGTTAAAGCATTTTAACGGCATATTGCTTTAGAGCTGAAAATTAAAGCGGCGGATGCTAACCATCGCAGGTTGCTGGAATTAATTACCCTTGTTGTAGAATAATTCCTCATTAATCTCAACACGGGACCGGGGCCGGGGCGCGCGAGGCATTTCCATGCTTTGTACAGAGGTATGGTATCCATGGATTAACAAACCATGCGTTAAACACAAGTCTAGTGAATTCGCTGTACTGTCAACTGTCTATAAACTCTATGAAAACAACTGAACATATGTCATACATACATATGTATCTACTCAAAAATACTCACATTAAAGCATTTTTTTTAATTGCATTTCTATATCAACAAGCACTCCTAAACAAATCCTTTGAAGATAATCATAATCATCATTTATTCATAAAGCCATTTTACACGTCACATTGTATAGTTGTAAATACTAGATAATAATTACAGTACTATTTAATTTATATGTAAATTTACAAGTCAAAAACTAAATTGATATACTCGTACGTATACATTATTATTACGATTAGTCCAAAACAAAATAGATCAACGACTCCGAAATAAAATCAGATTCGTCTCCGTTTATAGATATGCATTTACGGCAATTTTGAGAGCCACATAGCTCTCGTGTATCATGATTGATGTGCCGCTCCAAGAAAATCGTTTTATAACCGAAGAAATCCATTTAACACATTTGTACCTGTAATTATTGGTGCCGAAATTGAAGCTTTTATAGCGGACAGTAATTATGAGAAGCGCTTTCAAAATCATTACTACCTATTTATGCTTCCTACTTTCTTGAAATTAAAATGTTCTATTTCACCTTCCAGCGATCGTAAAGCTGCTCGAAAGGTTTAATTATGTTTCCAATTTTTCCTCATTAACAAACACATAACCACGGGTTCAAATGAAGTTACGATGCAGTATAACAGTGCTTCAAATAAAATTACAAAGCAGGTTTAAAATTAAGAATATTTTGGTCGGCTCACCATCCGAGCTTCCGGTCAATTTACGTCATCCCAAATCAACTTTCGTAAATATTTATTTTTATCGATACTAAGGTCCATTTCAAACGGTACACGGGCCATTAATGTCTCTTCTTTTTTCAGGTAAGTAAACGACGAAGGAGGCACAGCTAAGCTCAACATTACGGTGGATTATGCGGTACTTCTGATTCGTAAGTCGAATTAATCTCAGTGATACCTCTCGAAAGTTCATTGAATATTCAATTACACTCGACCTGCTCTCGAGAGTCTTGTAAAGTCCTTTGAGAAATCACTCGAGCCCCTAAGTGTAGCTTCAATGACCGTCCCAATAAAGTAGCATCTCTACCGGTAAATTGCTGCATTCTCTAACATCGTTTCTACAGCTCACTCGTATTTAGATTAATTGTAATTGCCCGTATAATACACGCAGTGAACATTTTGTTACGTTGAATGCTTTGTGACTTCATAACTTGAAATTAATTACGTCTCATTAAGACGTCGTAATAACAAGGTCTGCACTCAGCAGCGCGGCAAATAGTTTGTCACGATTACAAGGAGAGAGATATTATCCGGTACGCGATATTAACGGGTGCTCGCGATTCTCACGCTCCGAGCATTACCGGCCTCTGTTAGAGAACAATTCTGTGTGATATTTCCTCCGTTCCTTCTCTCCGTCAGCTCGGACACTAACACACTGCGCTAGACAAATTTACTCCACTTTCCATTTTTCACAGGCCATTTTCTTGAGACGATGCGAGCGCAGGTGGTTCGCGGAACGAAATGTGGACCGCCAAGGCTGCCTTCCACATCACCTACTTTTATCTCGTTATAAATCGTGTTGATGCAAAATATACTTACGGCGTCAACGTGTAACAAAGTGTTCGGCCACTTGACATACGTGCCCACTCGCCGCGGCCATTACCGCCGCAAACATCGTCTCACAGCCCGGCCGCGACCTGTCATTCTACACCAAAATAAATGTTGACGTCCCATGCAACTATCGACAGAGTGAAGTCGCGCGTTAACATCTATCTAATTACCAGCATAAATGTATTCGATATATGCTCCATCCGGCCTGCGAGTGTTTGCTATTGAAATAGGGTTTTAGCTCAGATTTAATATGTAGGTACTCGTACTAAATGAAATAATTCCGACAAATTGCACTTAAATATATCCTAGCGATGATGTTAAAGTTGAATGTAGATAAAGATGTTATTTTATGGTAAAATCAAGTACCGACGACAGTTTATCACGTGTCCCGTACGTGTGATTTTTTTTTTTTCTTTTGTGTCGTGGACCTAGGCTTAACGTCAGTACCTGTAGACATGTCGAGCATTGAACATCTGTCGCTGACGCTAATCCGGGTGCTCCGGTCGCGGCCAAGAAATAAAAGAAAGCGTGAGATGTCATCGGCCGCACATTGGCTATAAACCCGACAACCTAGTAGCTTTACTGACTCATACGCGAAATCGATCGCTTTAAATTCCATATTCGTCCTCGTACGAACACTTTTGTCTCATTTTGACATAAACACCGCGTCGCCGTGTAAATTTGTAACACCACTTTATACTTGAACTTTCGTTTTGTAATTCATCAAAAGTGAAACGAGAGTGCATAAAAATACACACTAAAAGAAAGAGTAAATCGTGATCTGAAAATCAATAACACTATTAACGTTCATTTTAAACTTTTAAGAGATCTAACTAGTCAAGTCTACTCGGTTTTTATTGCCCCGTGTTGATTAAACGTCGAACTAATGAAGATTGAAATAGAGCTAGATGCAAAAACAAATATTTATTACTGTATTTACTTTCACACCGACGGTTATATTAATAGAACAAACTTTAGAGTGACAATGTTAATCGCGTGTGCACATCGTAAACTCTATTCAAGCATAAGATTTTATCCGTTATACCAATAAGGACAGCTTCGTCATTATTTACCTTTTAAATTAAACTCGAACAAGCTATCAAATAGATTCCCACCGCTGCCTCACGTATCACATGAGTATTGAAAATAGAAAAATATGAAAATACATATGCATGGGTGCTCGATTTATTGTTCGTGCGTAATCGGTTTATTTATGTTCTTTTTGTACTGCGTGTATCAAGTTTATTTGCATTACATTACCTTATCCAATATTTATGACAGTATGTCAGAGTATGGAGATAATGTGAACTGTATGGTTATTAATCTCGCCATTTCTCAAACAAACCTCTATAATCTCTACAATATATACTCATTTTCATAAAGCTTAACTTGTTTTAATTAAACACTTAAACGCAGTAATATTTGAAATGAAAAATGGCTATTGTAAATCATAATAAGCTTTCGTTTACCACAAGAAATATATTTGCTAAAACATTTGTCCGTCGGTAATACGCTCGCAAATTGCTTGTGTATAAACTCATTTGCACAATATGAATTGCATGTATTTTCCGGAGTGCGCCACCAAATGAGATAGCAATACGGGGAACTTTCATTCGGACTTAAGTCGAAGACGTTTATAGTCTAGTCTCTGTAATTTCGCCAACATCAAATAACACCGACATTACATCAATTTTTATGAAGCCTCGTAGCTGGGTCACTGGTGTCAATTACTCCATTTCGATAGCGAACGCAGTCGGACAACAGACAATAATAGAAATCAATCAGCCGCGAGCCAAGGAGAGCTCGGCAAAAACACCGCTAACCGAAATTGGTCTCATTCATTACGGAGCGATACCGGGAAACACTGCGGTTTTACGAAACGTTACCACGCGGGAGCGCATGCCGCCACTAACAAACGCATTGTTTCCCTCTAAACATACACTTCACCTACAAACAAGTAAAAGTTAGTTGGCACGGCCTCAACTATTTCAATAAATCATTTCTAATTCATCACTTCCACATCCGTGTGTCCGCACAATGTAGTGTGATGAGATTTCTAAAACATCAATTTATTTTTTATCAAGTCAAGAAGCGTCTTTCGTAGCTTCTTATTGAAACCTAAAAAATTTCGAGGCCTAAAATTTAATTAGTTTTTGACAAAAAATAGGCACAGATCAAATAAATTGAGTGGGGGCATTCTCTTCCGTAATATTATTTGGTGTTATTGTATTGTGTGGAGTGCGCAGCAGAGCGGGGCGGGGTGCTGACTGTCGCGTTACAAGTTGCGGTCGAGCGCTGCCACCGGCCACCGCTGACGAATGTCAATGGCATCCGACACCGTTACTCGATCTCGCGTCCGCCGAATTAATTCGCCAATAGACTCCATACACCGATCGGTTCCTCACATTGATCGACTTAATGAGTAGCTGGACCTCGTCGTTTCGGCACCTCTGCCCGTTATCGGTCATCTCACCCCGCGCCCTCGAATGCAAACGAGCCCGTCATCCATCATGTAAAAACGTATTAATCGAATTGTCTAGATCATCACGGTCAAAGACTTCGAATCGAATCGTTGGTTTCTAATTCGGAAGTGTTGTAAATGATGTATCATTGATATCGTCGATCCGAAAGCTGTCAGTAATGAGAGCGCTCTCGATTATTGTGCGTTTTTATTGGAAGCTCGTTAATCTATCTGGCCGGCCGGGACCTCACGCTGTTACACGTTAAATACCATTTGCATGGCTCGCCGGGGCGCAGAAAAAAATCAATTTACCAGTCAGCACTCATCTTTATAAATAGAAACACTAGAAGGCTGCCTGTCGATCCGGCGCCACACTTTTACTCGCATTTATCGCGATGCCTTGTCTTTCTTCTGATTTATATCTTGCTCGCTCAACTCAATCACTTTGCTCGTTTTGTGTGTAAAATAATGAATACTTATTTTCATTTGTGTAATGGCCAACAATACGGCCATCTGTCGAATAGTGATGGCTCATTTGAGTCAATGAGCGGTCGATGATAAATATCTCGATGCTCTAATTCCGAGTCACGAAGCTACGACACAATCCCTGTGCAAGCGCCATCTAATCATCGTACATATCAATTTGGCCAAGCTTAATGCGATCATCGATCATCTTCTATCCACCTTCATCTCAGGTCAATATCTTTTCCCAAACTCGATTGTACCGCATTCATATCGGTGTATCTATAGTTTATACCTATTAGATCGTTGAATTTCAATCAAACCAGTTAGTAAAAATAATTTCGCATCCAGACGGTAGACTGTCAGAATATTTCTGCTTTGTTGCATTATTTTCCTGTGGTTAAAAATAAACGTCTACCTGTCGTCCTCTTTTTGTTTTAACAGTTACACGCTCTGACAAAAAGGAAGATGATGATAGCTTGTCGACGACAAATGGCGTGTGTGTCGGCCGAAGCAACCAATTACTGCTAAATGATACGAATTTATAAATCAAGATGTATGATAAAGAGCCTTGTTGTCCGCATTTATGGGGCCGTGTGATTCATGAACGGTACTCTATACTTTTGTACATTACCATAGAGTGTAAACTACATATTAGAGCACAGTTTGATTCTCAAACCAAAAATGAGTATTTTTATTGAACTCGATCCTCGGCAACAGATTCTTTTAGTGAAGTTGAGTTGAATGAAAGCTGCCTGATCGACCTTGATTATTTTAATTAAGGCCTGCTTTCAAATCCTATTGAGTGCAAGCAAATGCATATTATCATGCATCGTATCGTATCTGAATGATATTACTAATTTTTCGAAAGCTTTATGCAGGACAAGCATTGAAAAGAGTTAAATGATTTGCATGACCAGATTTACGATTTCCGCTTTCGAAGCTGCGAAGTCATTTTTCATTCGCGACGTTGGTTTGTTGGCGTCGCGGTCGGTCGATGCAATTGTGAATCGCGTCGCGTCTTTTGATACGCAAAATATAGGCACAAGGAATAGATTCCAACAGATAAGATAACCTAACAAGAAGCACGGCAGCCCAAACTAGGCGACGGAGATTGTGTACTGAAATGGTGCGTCGCCCGGTAGCGGCCGCGAATGCAAACTTGTCGCTTTATAATCGAACCAATTTATATCAGGCGCCCGCAGGCAGATATACTTCTGCACCAAAGCCACGGAACAAGAATACTGCACTTTATTTAGATACCGACTCGAGCATTTGCCGTCGCCTCGTACGACAAAGTCACAGTGTACAAATCAGAAAGAAAGTAAACTCTTTCATGGTTTTCATCCTCACTCTCACGGAACTTGAATCCATCAGTGTATCAATATTACTTGTCATAAATACAATAATATGTTAGCTTTTAAAATAATTATCGCCAGGAATGCAAATAACATTAGTTTTGGTATGTGTCCGCTAATTGAGTAGTAGCTCTGCGCGGAGTGAGCTGTGCCCCGGCCGGAATGGCGCACGAATCATAGACATCTAACACCCTTTGACTGTTTTATTGTTAACGGAACATTTACTGCATGGAATACCTTTATAATTTTGAATGGCAGAGAAATATGTCCGCCTTTGTCTCCGTTTAATTTCGCGGCAAACAACTAGTTTTATTTGTTTCGTGACGACGCAACGGATTGTTTAATTATACGCAAGACACGAGCTTATGTGAATCAGGATGGTCTTCATTGAGGATTGATAATAAAATGCGGTGGAGTCGTTAGCACGCTAGTGTTTAATGTTTCGCTTTAATAACAGGGTGTTATGAACCTTTGCAACATCCGGCTTGGGGTTCTCGCTGTTGCCTGATATTTCACGTTTGGATTTTACGCAGAGTCTATTATTCGCTTATTGGAATCTATACGGAGACGCAGCGCGCGGCTCGTTATGCAACAAAATGTGCATTAGTTAAGATCTTGGCGAAAATTATTGATCTATTCATGTGAGCTCATTACTATTGAAAGTCCAATTAATCCGGCGGCGAGTGTGCGCGATAATCTCGCCATTGTTCTGCAATGCGGAGGTATCAGGCTTTTAGCTGCGAGCTGCGACCGACTACTGAAACCACATTTCACTCAACTATAGAAATATTGTTACTTACTAGTTATTGTTCTCGCTAATACCCCTTTTGTCCCGACTCTGTCCTTATTAACGTTTCTTATATGTGAACATTCCACATTAAAATTTTATGTTGCATGTTCACTAATTTGTTAAAAATCTCATAAACATTCGTTGATTATGACTTTAAAGCACTTGCTCATTAAGTTTTATGTCGTTACCGTTACATTATGCAAGCCATTGTTATGTGCGTAGGTTTACATAATTGTGTGGTAGATACACACGGCATGTTGTGATTGGTGTTCGAGGGCTCCCCCTGGGGTCAGGCGGACGACTCCCGGCGACCTTGCGCGCCGTCCTTGCCATTCGGCCCAAGTACCCTTGTAAGTCTGTCTCCCTCCCTCCCGTGAGTATACCTCGCTACATCTCCCTCGCAGGAGTCATCCGCCCCACGCTCCACGCGCGGTGATAAATCGCACCCCGCGACACCATCGCTCTTTTACGGCCCGACTTTATTCACGTTTGTTTTTTATTTACAGCTGAATGGACGTATTTAAGTATATTAATAAACGGACCTTTTTAGCATAGCGTGTATTTCAGTCCCGAGCTAACGTGTCGCCGCTATCGGTGTTTGTTTTTTCGTTACAGTTAGAACGAGCAAGGCCGACCGGATCGTTTTAATTACATTGTTACGGTATGTGCGGATTAAAAATAACTCGACGTTTTAGCATAAAAGGGTTTTATAATTTGCTGGTTGTTGAATATTTATCAGGGCGGGCGTGTAGGGCCGGGACTGGTCGGCGAGGAAGGGCCTTGTATCGCCCTAATGAGGTGGACCTTAAAGAGCTAGCTCGTGTTAGAAAATCCCTAATTGTGCCTAACTATGTCGTTGATATTCGACTCGCGAGCGTCCGTCCAATTATCGGAGCTATTCATGCGGCCGCTGCTGCCTGATAACAGATATTAATGATTGCGTTTGTTTGTTACGCTTTACGTGTCCGCATTATATTATTTGTGTGTCCGAAGTATATTAAGAACCGTTGAATTGAAAACAGCGCCAATGTTGTACATTTTTAAAAAAAGCTCTAATGTATCTACCTAATTACACAAATATTTAGCGGTTTTAGCTATCTAGTTGTCGTCATAGCATTGCCGCTCAGCTCTAGTAAACCCAGTTTTTAGAACATACATGTATCGCCATGTAATCATAATTTCCACCCAAGAAATTCCTGTGAAAAAGACACATAAACCAATAAAAAATCCATGTTAGGGCGATATTCTTCATCTCCCGCACGGCTAGATTTCACTTTATATAGTATCATCTCTTTTACGATTTTCCATTTTTCAATGAAAATTTCGTTCAATTTTTTGTTTTCCCACTAACGGCAGTAGCGAAGGAGCGTCTATTCACGTCGATTAGCATACCATTATCTCCTAAAGCCGTGTAAAGTCGTACGCCGGAGAATGTCGAGTACTAATCCACTGTTATAAAATGTTAAATAAATCGACCGATCGCGTTTTTCCAAAGATATTTACATAAATGGGCTACACGTCGTACAATGATTGAATTATATGGCCGGGCCTTAGATGTTATCTGCGAACGCACGCAGTTTCGTACGTATGTTACGCACCTCTAGTTAAAAATAAAGGTGTCTCACGGTTCTTAAATTTAATAACAAAGTGGCTTCGAGCGCTTAACTGGTGCAGTTTTATGATGCGGGTCATTTAGCGAAGCGGTGATAGAAAAATTAACATGACGCCTTATATGAAAACGCTCCAGGGTATCAAATTAACGTTTAATGTATTGCAGAAATTAAAATAGCAAGCATCTAGCTAAAGGCGGTTATCACATGTTAAAATAGCGTTTGATATATGTTTAAAGTTACTTGTCTAATTTTAATTAATCTGCCTCCATTCTCATTCTCGATAAAGGAATGTTATCTTAACAGTCCTGTTACGAGTTCATATTCTTTTATTTCTTAGGATTCCAAGTTAGGTTAATTTATTTTCATGAATTCCGTTTCACTTGCAGAAAATTTAGCAGTAAATATTTTATTACTGGGCAGAAATATCTTTAGGAAAAGGACTTTATGCAATGCATATTTATACAATATACACACACTCTCTTCCATTTTATTGTGCGAGGCAGCCCTCATCCTACCTGAGCCGCGTGCTAGAGACACGATTATATCGGCGTCTCACTGTATAATGAATCGGCGATCTAGGCTTATCAATGCAAAACTTTTTACCATCCCCTTACAATGTTTTCTTGTTGCTGAAAGTATGGACAGTCTGAGTTACCGCGCCATCTTCGCCACTAGAAAATTGCCCGCGATTATTGCCTCATCGTGCTTTTATTTTTCTAACCTATCGAGACACAGAGTTATAAAAATGTAATTGGGCATATCCATGCGCCCGTTTAGGATAGATCGGTGCAAAAATTCTCAGGCTGTTTGTCAGTAAAAATATCCGAATAAATGCTGCACTCATAAAAGCTTGTTCTGAAACTGGTTAATTTTAATGCTCTCGCAACTGCAGCATCGAACGAGATTGTAACCGATTCTCATTTTCATCTGATCGGACTTTCATATCAATTTCATCTAAGCGTAACAAAATATTTTTAAATATTCAATAACATATAATAAAATCAATAGCTATTGTACAGAGAAATCGGCGCAAAATATTCAGAAGTGGAATAAAATACGAATAAAAATTCTCGACTTTTATTTTCACTTGCAGTCCGCAGCTGTCAGTTGGGCGCATTCTCCGATTTCTAAAGCTATCTGCATATCCATTTTCTTTGAAATGGCTTATTGAATTCTTTTACTAACGAGTACGTGTGTATGCTAAGGGCTATTTTATATTGGGTGCTATAGAGATTGGATATTTGAAATTTATTAGAGCAATAAAAATTTAACCACTGATCTGTTCGATTAGATGTTAACCAGTGTGCTTAATTTCCAACACGTAGTTGCGCGATGCAATAAATCATCATTATCGTCCACATTTTTCGGTTAAAAGTACATTAAGTAGCCTCGATTTCACTTAATCGAATACTTAAAATGCAGTTCGACACCAATAAAGATATTTCTGCAATTTTTTCAGAAAAACGCGTCAGACGTATCGCAAACAGTCGTAAATTGAATGAGCTCGGTGCTAATAAAGTTAATTAAAAACTTGTAGTTGTGCGGCGGGTGGTATGAACCGTTTAGCCAATGAGAACTGGGTCTTGCGTCGGGTAGGCGCCTCTTGATTTACTACCTGACCAAACAATCGGGACCCGTGACGTGACGAAGATGGAAATGGCCGCGTACTACAGTGGCTGGCGAGAACGTTAACACGTCGGCGTGTAGTGTCACTAATAGGGCTGCAGCGCCACCTGGTGGCTCGAAATAAACGAGCACAATTTACGACAGGATGATCGGAAATTAAAAATGCTTTCATGGTGAGAATAATTTAAAGTTTCTTCATTGAATAAGTACAGTTACTTAGAAATGTAATTAAGATGACTCTTTATAAAGTGCTAAATTTATTATACAATATTCGTGGTTGATAGTTGAATTATCGATTTTATATATGTATTCTTAACAATCAAATACAAATTTAATACAATAGATTTTATATATTGTCTTGTGCTATTGTTTACTATTGGTTTCTTTACCTCAACGTGTATGTTCCACCGGCAGTTACTGTACACCACAAGCTTACATTTTGGGATCGCTACACACTTGACGTACGGTACTTAGTTTTTAATGAGACTGAACATGAAATATTACCACGGCCGCTGGTGTCTAGCCAATACTTTGAATAACTCTGCGTGTGCTCATACATTTAAAGCTCGGTTTATATGTACAGACATGGGACGTGCCATGAAAGACATGTGATGCTACACAATTAGGTATTCAGTATATATTCATTGAGCATCACAATTTCCAGCTAATATAATAAGTTATTCATACCTCGCATGGATGCCTGCTAAATAACCATTCCGTTATATACAAGCTAAAATGTGTTCGTTGACTTATATATCAGTATTTTGCTCATATACGCCAGAAACGGAGCGACTGATCATCGTGAGTTTTGGCTTAAATACTTTTAATTCCGAAACAATGCGAACGAATCCCTAGTCATTCACTAATACAGTATAAATTTGTCTGTCACAACAAGTGACTGGCATGTTCAACATCTGTAGATATAATTTAAATTGTGCACTGTCAAATCAATTGCTGTCGGTACAAAAGTAAAGTTACCTCTAACTTTTACTCGCGGTTGACACCATTCTGATCGTTCGCGACACATTTCATGGTACCTACTAAAAGACTAGCAAAACAAGTGGTTATATTTTTGCTATTAAAATTCTTGTTCGTTCTAGTTAAAATTGACCCCACGTTATTTCTTTCAATATACATATATACATACATACAAATTCCAAAACTGTTCCTGTAATTGATTTTTCGTTAAAAACCGTAACAAATACAGTGTAATAAAATTCCTACCGGTTGAACATTAAGTTTTAATTAATTCGTGAAACTGCAACGTTAAATTACTTTTCAATATGTACTTTATATCATGTAGACGCTTCATATAATTATGCTGTAAAACAGCATTACATACACACAGGGTTAGTTGTAACTAACGCCAAATAAAAATTATTCTATCTGTAAAAAAAATATATAAAAAACTAACTCCAAATAAAAATTATTCTATCTGTAAAAAAAAATATATATAAAAAACTAACTCCAAATAAAAATTATTCTATCTGTAAAAAAATTAAAAAAAAAAATAGAAATTTATTCCATCTGTTGTGTCTGTGTGTGTGTTGTGTTGTATTCGAGGTCAGAGGATTCGAAACATTTTGTGACAAAATTTCTTTGGCAAATAAATGATTTTATATATGTATTTATTTTGTAGGTCCTTACATTTATTCTACGCAATTAGCGATTATAATATATATATAAATTGCATACATATCATGGCTTGAAAGAAATCGTTTCAGGCGATAAGGGCGCCCATATGTACGTCATCATATATGTATCTTGCCATGTATTCTGTTCGTGTTGGTGTGCAGTAAATAAATTACAATTACAGCTCAAAAACTGCTGTTTTTCTCGAGAGTTACTGGTCGGAAATCGTTTATCATACCATCCACATCATATTTGGCGTTATTATTTTAACGCTAATGCTAACGCTTGTTTACATCCCGCCTGATGTTAAGCACCAATGTGGTCGATGTAGTTTACCTAACCATTCTGTTTAATGCTTAAATTTCGAGTTAAATATTTGTGGTTCCTACAGGCTTGCCTTGCTAATTAGTTCGGTCACAGAATAAATGGTTCGGTATAAAAAGAAATAAGAAATATTGAAAGCTGCCAGGTTGACCAGACCAAAGCTGGGTCATAATTAAGCCTGTATAAAATAACTCCTCTAATTTGATAGCAGCATTACATTTACGAGTAAAGCACATACATTGTGTAGTCGCGGTAGAAATGCGCCGGCAATACAATTACCTACCTTTTATTGTACAGATGTACAATGTAATTGTATCATTGCTACAAATGCATATAAAGCCTTACTTTACTGATACAATGGTTCTGTAAGGCTTTGTTGCGAACGTTTATAATAAAAAAGTGTAGTTGAGCTCTTTGGATGCACCCGCTGTTTTAGTATAATATTGGCATTCGGTACCCTATCTACATATACTACCACGATATCTAAAATGCTCATCATCCGTCGCTCTCTTTCGTCAAAGGGGAACAAACAGACCAACATCAAATAAACTAACCTACAAACACATCTTCGCTATTATAAGACAGAAAAACATCAGAATCTATGTATAAAAAAATAAATACTTACTAAGAATATTATACATAATTTTATTTTGATATAAACCCTTTAAATTGAAATGCAAAAGACCATGTTTTCACGTTTATTACAAAATGCTATCGACTTTCTTCAGGTAAAGCTATTAAAAATGCAATTAGTTCGTTTAAAAGGACATAATTCCTGTCTTTGGTAAATGAAACCTATGATTATGTATCCATTAATTTAATATGACTTTCAGAGATCTGATGACAGTTCTAGATAGTCTCTAATAAACCTACATATTCTCGACTTGTATTCATTCAGTCAACAGTCTAGTATTCGTTTTGTAGATTACTCGTAAATTTGTCGCTCCAGCTAGTTGCATCGTAAACTTTATAGTCGTTTCTGCTTTGTGATAGCTCACTAGTTATAACTGACAAAAGCTTTACATTAGCTTTAGGAATTTACTCTAATTTACGAAACCAGCGACTAATATATACCTTGATCTACAATAAACATGTCCTATTTGTAAATAATATAAGTAGGTATATCAGGAAAATTATTATACGAATATAATAAATCCCGTCTTAATAAATAAAATAAATAAAAGACATTTATTTCAAGCTTAACCCATAGTTACTAAAACTTGCGTTAACGTTAACTTAACGTTGCTTACCATCAGGCAAGTTGTAGTCAAGCGTAAGCCTATATCATGTAAAAAAAGTTACTAAAACTAATTTGGACACTGTAAGGGTCAAGTTAACTAAAATTGGGTCTAAGATGTTAAAATGAAAATTACATTTCAATTTATGAAGTTTCAATTGGAGATTCATAAATGTCTTCTTATTTTCCTTATCGACTATAACTTACAAATTCATTTACAAATTTATTTTTTATATTTATTTAAAATACAAAAATAAAATACAAAATCATTTATTTTTTTAAAGATATTTTTCACAAAATGTTTTTGAATCCTCTGACCTCGTGGTAGCCGTTAGGCTGTGTTACGAGGCCAGAGTCATCTCCCAGTATGTTCATAATTTAATTATAATAACGTCTTATGAGCTAGGTTACACAAACAATTTTTTTATTTTGTTTTAATATCTAACTACCCTCAATTTGTGTATAAATTCAAGTGGTATGACAACAAACAGTGTAGGCAAACAATGTAGGCAGTCACTCACACACGCACAATCGTACAACTCGCCCCACCATCGACTTCTTAATCAACTGACGCATAATGTAAACACTAGTTTGAAATTCATGTGCCAAAATAAATCTATGTATTTTGTCAGCCACCAGTATCTTTCGATACATATTTATGAAGATGCCGTTTTGTTAATTAAAAAATTGAGGTTGCGATATTGCAGTGAGCGGATTTATTTAACTTCAATGAACATGCAAAGTCTATACTGAGTATATAGAGGATCTTGAGAGTTAGGCGTCTTTTGACTATGTTGTCAACGGTAGATAGCGAGTCGGCGCGCGAGCAGGTATCGTACGTGAATACAGACGGTGTGTGTGTGTGTGCGTGAGCTGCCAGCTACAGATCAGATATCAACAGGTACTAAACTTGAATAAGGTGCTAATTTATAATACAATAGGTACTTAAATAATAAAATCATGAGCAGTATTTTCCACATATTTTCATAAAAGTTAATAATTAGAAAAGAGAAAAAAATTTATCGCTAAAGACCGCCCGTGGCCGCCTAACTGAATTCTCTCAGCTTACAATGTAAGTAATTCGACCAACGTCTATCATTTAAGCTTCAACCTGATTCTCGCTAATTTGTGCAGTTCTCTGATTGACAGGAAAAAAGTTATTGAGATTGCAACACCAGCGTACTGAGCCATAACAACCCCTACTTAAGAAGCCGCATCAAACAACCAAACCGCCATCAGTCCGATATATTACCACATTTCTTTTTATTGTTCCACATTCTCACCGCACGTAAATGCCTATTTTCGTACCACCAGACAGTTTTAATAGTTTTTACTTGCATCATGACAGTCTCAAATATCACTAAAGCATCCGACTCAAAAAGCGCTCTTATTATTTTAGTTTATGTTCCGACGAGGCTGGTAGCACAAAGATTACATGCATTTATGAACCATCGAATTGAATAATTACAAGTGGGGTAATGTTATGGTCGACATGTAGTAATTTGATGCTTGGTTTAAACTTATGTTCTTTTTAATGTGCCCGTGTTTAATGCTTTGTTAATGATGATTAATTGAGTGGGGGCTCTTTTAATGGCCCCTTTTATTTTCGCTGCTACTATTTTCAATCACTGTTAATTATACGATCGAGATGGAAATAGGAATGGTGCTATGAAAATATATTAACTATTGCGTTTCGAAATAAACTTTCTTGTTTAGTACCTTGTTAGTAAACACTTATTTTCTTCGTTTATGCCATATCCTGTACACAAATAGAATCGATCGTTTCACAAATTCAATATTAACCGAGACGGTGCAAAGTAGTTAGTAATTTTCATTCATACCAATCAAATATTCACTCGTCACAATTAACGTATACCACTACTACATATTACGCTGCACTCTTATAATTGAAGTAGCTTTAGTAGTGATATATTCTATGCCATAGTAAATTTACATTGCTATAATGAGTCATAAGCATGTATAATCTTATAAAAAGTCTACAAGTAAGTAAAAATACTACCTTAATGCTTCTGTAAACAAACACTTATCAATACAACCGGTAGACCTATTAAGTTGTTGGTGGTTCCGATTAGCATACAAAATTAGCATCACCATAGAAAATCATTACCATACATTATTGTAATCGTATCAAACAGCCATTGGAAGGTGTATTTATATGATGCTAACAGTTATTATTTTCTGGACATTCGACTTAACTGAGTCACGGAAATGCAAATGATAGGATGATGTCAGGCGCGCACGAGCTTTGAAATAATTCTGAAGATATTTTAATCCTAGCTGTTTTGTGACCTCAATTTTGTGCTGTATTAATAATTCATTCGCCTAATTTTATTGGATTAATCGAATTTTTATTACTAACCAAAATAATGTCACGGAACAGGAAACCTCTAGTACTGTGTTCAATTGGAGCTGTAGTTACTGCTTTACTTGCGCAAATCTACGAATGCAAATAGCTAACAAGTGTGTTTCCAAGAAATTCAATGCAAATAAAGTGATAGAATGATCATGCAACGTCGGCGCCTCGCTGCCGTGGGCTGGCAGCTCGAGGAGCGGTGCTGGTGCGGCACCATGTGCCACCAGCCCACTCTATCATTAACCTTCCCCGGCTGCGATCGCCCCGATATAAATCATGGTAATGGTACATTATTCTGGATACATCGCCAATCCTCGGGAAGTGCGCTCCAGGCTCAGATTACACAGGCCCTGACGTAATTGCGCCGCTCATTGATACCTCACGAAATGTAATTAGGCTTTGTTCCAGCTAAGTGCACCGGATTCGCTCCCATTGTGCAATTTCATTACGGCATTAAGTAAATGATGACTTGCAATCGGTATTGCGCCAGGATCCACGTATTTTTCCTTACAATGTTAGATGGTATCTAAAGTGAATAATTCCATACACATAATTTCTGGCTGTGCCCATAATTTAGCCACGAGCAAAAAGTGCGCCTGGGAAGATAGAGTGACGTTGAAAAAGTAGAGATATTATTTAGAAGGTTCAGTTGCTCATTTTACAATGTTGTCTGCTGTACCTAAGATTACCATGAACTAGGTCAAATCTTGATGCGATGGATAGGCTTCTGTTAAAATTTTGTCAAATACAGATGTTTGTGGTTTCGTAAAGTATCTAAGCTCTGAGGAAATAAGCTAATCTAAACTTCGTTGATAGCTCAACTGACTGAAACAAATGGTATACTTTAGCATCGCCCCTGGGACTTGCGATGGTTTCGTCAGTCGTTCATCTGGTCGTACTGTTACCTATTCAATCTTAATAACCACTTCGCATGCGAAAATTAAAAGATAATTTAAACTAGTCACCGTTATTTCTAAAATAAAACAGATGCATATAGTGTTGTCTTTGTAACGGTGTCGGTATTAGGTTGTTCAAATTCCATATCGCTTTGTTTTGAAATGGCTGAGCAGAAGTTTTTATGTTCCGCCAATTCAAAGTTCATTGATTCCGTCGACGATGATCCAAGATTTGCAATGCTCAAACATAATGTATGTTCTTCAACATTGAACAGTTACCGTGTAATTATTGGCCGCTTCTATTTATACAGTTTGATCAGGCTCAGCACGTGACGCTATCTATGTAACGTTCGAGTTCAGCGATCACAGACTGTGTTATTACATCTGTGGAGGCACTCTCGACGCACCGACTCCGGCAGAACACTTAGCAGTAAAAGGCCGAGTTATTGCCATTGATACAGAATATGTTACTGTAAATCAGCCTGTCGTGCACGGTTTCACAAGATGGATATCGTTTAAAAATATGTCATTCCGTTAGACAAGAAATGATACAGTTGTACGAAGCACGATAACCTATCGGCCGCAACCTCGCAGTGGAGAGTGGAGATGCGGCAGGCATTATCGTGTCTAATCAGGTTCGCACGAGGCGCGGTGGCTAAATCATTCGATTATTGATTTCCGATGTCGCGGTCGTGATCGGGCGCAGGGCGAGACGAGGCGTGACAGCGCGCGGCCATTGTCGGCCTCCTCCGCCTCGCCGCCATTATACTCCTCCGACAACATCATCCTGCTGGCTGGCTGGCTGGTGGCGGCGGCGGCGGCGGAATGTGCGCCGCTCTCATCGCATGTCAGCCAGTCGATCGCACGGACCAGTTACATGCTCCCGCTGCGACGCTAGACCTCGTGCCCTGGAAACGCCCGTCAACCGGCCCACGGAAAAATAACTAAACGAACACTTTGTCAGCCGCAGCCTCGCTCGCTTATCGGTAATGACATCTTGATTCTTTTAATTACTCGCATGATATACGCGTAATTAAAACGTTGTAGTTTAAAAAACGATCACACATTCGTTAGCCGAACGCTTTTATTCGCTTGAACTGTTTTAAATGTAGAAAGCCTAACTCGATCGGGATAAAAAATAGCATGTTAGCAGATTTTGCTCTTATTTGGCACTTAGGGCGCGCCGTCCAGTAATGAGGAGGCGATTTCTCGCGACATGGGGCGGTGGAAGGTAACGAGGTGGAGGTTGTCGTTATTAAACTCCATTGTTGTGATGCGCCGTATAAAGGCTGCATTAGTCCCTTTCTAATACTGCAGAGAAGTTCCCAAGAGCCCGTTCTGTGAGCCTCGTCAGTCCTCCATAAAGCAGGGTTGTAAATTCTCGCAAAGATCACGTTGAAGGTTCCTTACAATACGTACAATGAGAGTGTAATAGTTCCTCTCGATATAGCAATCGTAAATTTGCCATTCGCTATCTCATATCGAAGATATCATTAAATAGGCACTAACATGTACGTTGAACATAACAGTTACTGCAAATTGAATGGCTTCGTGCAGATTTGCATAATGTTTGGCCTACAAGCTATTGAAATGGTTGCTCTGTGACCTTTAGTGGCAACCCTGTCGATGTGACTCTCGGCTCTATTATCGGCTCTTAATAAAAGTAGGTAGCGCACGCGGCGGGCCTACCACGGGACGCAGTGTGATCTCTATCGCACAACCAGATTAATCGATCGCCAGTCAACTCACTCGTTGAACAATTTATTTATCAGGAAACTGATGTAGAAAACTATTGTAAAGCATTTCATTAGTAAAGAAATAACTATATGTGTTACAAGTTTATAATATCTTAGTTTATGCATTGAACATTGATTTTACTTCGACGTAACTTAGGTGAACATAACTTTGAAATGACTTCCCAGAAATGTGCTAATAACCTTATAATTAGAAAAAATACAAGATAAAATAATAAATAAATAAATAAATATTCCGGGACATTGCACACAGCGCCATCTAGCCCCACACTAAGCAAACGCTTGTGTCGTGGGTACTAAATAACGGATATAATACTTATATACTTTTTTTTTGTAAATACATACTTATTATATATAGAAACGACCAGACTCGACACAAGTAATTACAAATTTTAGTATTCATGATTACTTGTCTCATGCGGGAATCGAACCCACAACCCCTAGATTAGAAGGCAGAGTCACTACCAACTAAGCTAACAGAGCAGTTAGGTTATAAATATCACAACACACAGGGCACCATTAGGGCGCTGGCCGAAATAGTGTTATTCGAAAGTATTGTGTACGTTATAGGTGTTTGTATAAATAAACATTAATGTTATATCCAGATTCAATTTAAAATACCACGAATCATCAAGATACTTATACTTGATCCTAAATTTAAGTAATACCTACATGTATAGTAAAAAAATATTATGTTTACCGCTTTGTAATAAATTCCCATCGCGTTAATGTTGCACCTACTGAATACACGGTCAAACCAGTAAAGATCAGGAATCATCAACAAATCCTAGTGAGTAGCCCCCTGGTTGTAGCCGGCGTAGCTAGATGCGCACATTTGCATAAGGAATTGGGTGCGCACGCTCTGGCGCGGTCCCCGGGCGTATTTCTCACGCTACTCGCCGGCGAGGCACGCTCGCGCCTTCCCGGCTTCATCCACTCAGATACATTTTATCTAATGGCCCCAACTACCAGCCGCAAGAAAAATCCCTCCCAATTTGTGCGACAAAGGACCTGCGACGCTAATTCGGTGAGCTAAAGCTTCCGCGTCCCGATACCATCTCGGCACATTCTCACGATGCATTCGGTAGAAACGCTTTTCCTCTGTGTTTATTCGGATTGGACCCCGCGTTTTGTGCAAACTCTCGAGAAGTTCAAGTTATTAATGATCGCTTTCGCGGTATCCCAAGAATTTCGGCCGCTCAAATCGTTAGCAGGAAAATGGGTTAACAGGAATTTGAGCACCCACGTACAAACATGCAATACGTCGACAGGTTTCCTAAAAACCGTTTTGTAATATGCCGTAAATCTACTGCGGCGTTGCAGTGTAACGGCTTATAAAAATATAAACAAGCGCTTTTAATATCATAATTACACGAATCGGGACCTTGTGATCGTTAACGCCTCGCTGTTTGTCGGTTATTTTCACTATTAAATCATTCGTTCGATCGGTTTTGGGCGCTCGGCGGTTGTGGCTAATTGCACGGTGCAGTGATAACGGACCGATTGGAACCAGCCGTGTGAAGAATAGCCGCATGTATTAAATAACTAACTTTCCTCTGCGGTTTCACCTGCGTAGGCAAACCTGCTAGATAAATACGTATTAAATTTCTCGCCTTGTAACTCCAGTGATGAATATTAAACACGTAACTATAATTAGCACTCATTTATGTTTTTACTCCTGTGTGTTTTTAAAATCGGTCACAATAAATTTTTTCTTTCTTTCTTTCTTTATCACCACTAAATTGACTAACCACGTACATGTGTGAGATGGGAATCAATAAAATTGCCCACCCCACATTACGACTTGTTTCATGTAAGTTATTTTGTTTTTAATTTAGTTTAGACGACTCTAGCAAAAAGTTTCGAACAATGGCGGTTTAAAGGTTAAACAACTCATTAATCTTAAAAACTCGGATCGAAAAGAAACTGCAACAATAGTCGTACATGAATATTTCATATCAATGTTGATATAATTAGCCGATGATGCATTTAATGTAGCGCCGTCTATTGTTGAATGGCAATATCCCTAATGAATCCTTATTCTTATGAAACTATCCCACGGCCCGCAATGATACATGACCGTCAATAACTCCTCAATATTCTGAAGAAATGCTTTTCCTTAACGACACTGGCTAACAACAGGATTCCGCGGCACGTCTTAAAATCCTAATAACTTAAAACGTGAGTTTTCTTTATAAAATACGACTCGCGGACGTCGTCCAGTCTTTTTGTTCGCCACTTCTTGCGGCAAATATCTTTACAGCATCTTAAATTCTCGGTTACGCGTTAGTGACGTCACAATAGCGCAGGACTGGAGAATTTCTGATTTATCTCGTTTGTTGAAGGCTGAGTGAGTCGTAGCTCGGGGCGTGCGTCTGCGCCGCCTCGCCGCGTTAGCCGCGACGTCATTACGTGCGACTCAGCATGCGTGGAAGCAAGCCGGCCCTTTACCTCATATCTATGAGGAAACTCGCAAACCGTGACATGTAACTTATGTCAGACGTACATTTGCATAGAACAATGCGCGAGTTCAAATATGGTCGAGCTTACACAGGCGAGTAATGCGGCTCTACTGATACATGTGTTAAGTATGCGCAATTATGTGAGTGCTACGCTCGTAGCACATGGCGTAGCAAAGTTTGGTTATGATCGTGGATATCTTGATTGACTGTTTTTGTCACTTTTGTAGAACTCAATAGAGATTTTATTTATTTAATAATTGGATAAGGCTACCTAAAATAAGTGCCTAAACTCGACTCCATACAAAGGATAGTTAGAAAGTAACAATTTTTTTTGATACGTACATTTTATCTTAATTGCACACTAATAAATAAAATGATACCTTTAGTTTCAGATCACACTGTCCATGTCCTTGCACCTTGCACCTTGCACCTTGCAGCTTGGCAAGCTATGTACATAAAACGTTGAATTCAATTTCTTGGGTAGTTGATTACTTCGTACACTTAACGATATCATAAGATCAAATTCAATCTCAAGTTTACGATTAATACTTTATGGGGGTTTATTAACGACTTTATGATCGCCCTATCGTTTAGATTAACTATCAACATTTAGTCAAATATAAGCACTAATATGCGTTACTTTGTTTCTAATACTCAAGTAGAGATCATAAACTTAAACCGCTATTTGAAACGTTTCGTCGAGGATGCGATAGTCGCGTACTTACTTTACTGTCCATTTATTATGATTTCACTTAACTTGTCGCGTAATTTTCTGCTCTAAGTACGGTTTTGATTAATTATTGTGTGACACTAGCAATTGTGTATTACCGAACTAAGCGTGTATGACACAAAAACGTTGTTACGAAATGTATGTAATTCTATTGCCATTGATGACAGCATTTGTTGGAATTCGTTTAATGATGTGCAGGGTAACGGTGACTGTTGTCTCGATGTTTTTAGGCTAAGTTTGAGACTTGGTAAATACGATGAGTATTGTGTAATGAAGTCACTGATCAGTGTAGACAATGAGTGATTTAGCCTAAAAGTGATTTGTGACTTGGTTAATGCTTTATTGAACATTGATAGTTTTGAAAATGGGTTGATTAAATACTCCAACAATTAATTAGTTGCAGCTTTATAAGTAAATGGGTAGTGCGTAAGATGTGCCGGTGGCAAGTGATTCAGGCGAGCCGTGGTCCCGATGCAGGTGGTGAGTAGCGGTGTTTGCCGACGATAGGGCATCATGTTCGTGCGGCGCTGCTCACGGCGCCCGCCGGCGCTCGCGTCGCCCGTGACTTATGGCCCTCTCGCAGACTTCGATCCTACGATTGAATAATAAAATCCGATTCATGTACCGAATTTATGTTAGGAAGTGAGCAGCGTCCTGTATCGGTAGAGGTATCGGGCGCGCGCCGCCGCCCGCCGCCCGCCGCCACCCGCCGCCGCCGCCGGCGCTGATGCGCGCTCTCGATACTCGATAAATAAATTAGTCGCAGACGTCGTTCCCGGTCCCGCGGGACGCCGCCGGTCCGCTCCGTCCCGTAACCGCGCTCTAACTGTCCGCCGACGTCACGTTTCACTGCAACGATTACGTTAAATTTCAATGATCTCTCGCCGCAACAAAGCTATGCGGAATTTAAATAAATGTTTAGCCACGATTCCTCTGGACATTTTGAGGCGTCGCTGAACTCTGACACGACCGAGCCTCATGACTCACCCTTTATCTGCATGGAACAAATTATTGTGTGAACTATTTGTCAGGGTCTTTGTGTCCGCCGCGTGTGAGAAACCGCAGCTTTACACATTATAAAATCGCAAATATACCTGTAAACCTAACTGGCCCCTGGCTACTTATAAATAGTCTCGTGTCTGATTCGTGACCGCAAAAAACATGCCTTCAGTAAACCACAAGCAGTTGTCGGCCTGTCATACATTAGCTGGCGTGTTAGGATATTAGCGGGTGGAAGTGTTAAGTCTATGTTCTGCCGCTTACCAAATTACCTCAGGTTCATTGCTCTTCATAATTTGTTATAAATTATGGGTTCACACGCTAATGTTTTCACTTCGACTAGTAATCGTGACCGATGCGAGCACACCTCGGGATAGATGGAATAATTCGGTTCATTTCAACCGTTAGATATTATACACTGATTGGTATCGAACCGGTGATATATATTCCTTTACTGCTTAGTTAGAACCCAATTTATGATTCCAGAGTATTGGAATACAGTAGGCAATCTACCATAAGTCTGGGATAATCCGGCTTGTAAATTATGTTTACGTATTACCATCAATAAATTCCAGACAGTATTAGATCACGGAACTGTAAACATTTCAATCTGAGCGAGATTCATCTTTTGGCAAAATAACGTATACAAATAAAATTCTACATAAGTGGTTTGTAATTCGTAGTAAAATTATGTTAGCTTTTTACTACAGGTATTCAAATGATCGTAATATTCACGCTTCCACAAAAAATATAATTGCCCAGGCACTCCACGCCCATAAAGTTCTAGAGCAAATAAAAAACCAAATAAGTACATTTCACGTAGTCACAGAATTCAGGCTATCTAATTCGTAAAAAAGCCCAGGTCATTACATGTAATGTTACTTAGATTATAGAGCGGGGAATCAAATTATGTTAGTCATGTCCCGGCTTAGAGCTGCGTCCATGCAACGTCCGCGCAGCGCCATTCTGCGCTCATGTGCTCGTCTCTCCTCTCGCGATTTACTTTTTGGGCTCCACTCTACTTTAAATATAATCAAATTATTTCCACAATAGGCGATCGTTACTCGGTAACGGTTGTGTCAATTAATATGATTAAAGCGAGCAGTTTCGCGTCCATCACGTACGACCGCAGCGGCTGGCGTGCGTATTGTCGGTCTAGATGCAGGTATTATCGCCCCTGATACCATTACTGTACATTTCACTCGCACCGAACGCCCCAAATCGAAAAAAGCAGACACGAAATTCTCTTCATTATAAAAACGATTGGTTTCTTACCTCCGAGTGCAAGACAAATTCCTAGCGTACCTAGCGTCTGTTTGTTGGAAGTGTGAAGGAGTGTTGTTGTTAATTAACGTATCGCCTCTAGCGCCGGAGATGGGCGGGCGTCGGACGCTGAGAAAACATGGCGCTCTATAATACTTCTTTGAAAATTTCTCTAACTCGCAATCATACGAAATAACTTGTTCGCATAAAATATCGCGACGACTACTCTCGTCGAAGTTATTGGTTTCGTGGACTTATCAAGGAAGGCGGCCGCTGATGGCTCTGCCTCTAAAGGTTAGCAATTCTGCCTGGTCGGTAATGGCTGCGCAATCCCGCGGCTACATTACAGATAGGGTCGCAGGTTGTGACCATAACTGTTATCTTTTCGAATGATTTCTATCGTTTGTAAATATTCAAACGCGTCGGAATCCGCGGCGCGCGGCTGATGCCCGCTTGGTCCCCGTATTGTATGTGACTCCGGTATCGGCGTATCGAAGAACATTAGCATTATCAAAAGGGCCGCGGGCGTCATGCTCGTATCGGTGAGGACACGCGACGGTCCCGGAAGCCGATCTGAAGGCAAATGGCCCGACGGACGACAAGCGATAACTCAACTCAACTCAGCATACCTGAAATACAATCGAGTGCGCCGCCCGGTATTGCCTTTCCGAGGGTTCCGATCTAGCATATCGTACTCAACACCATTTCCATCGTACCCTTCCGCTCCTTTTGGCGGTATCATAAATGTTGAATTCACAACATAAATGTACCGCAACTGGTTACGAATACTTCGTGTTTTACTTAAATTGCAAATATTTTACGATGTCTGGTATGTACGAGTACAAAAACTGGTGGACAATGAAGCTAGAAACGGCATTCGACTTATATTATTCATGCCGGTGACACAGGTTCTTTAATATGAAAAATCTGATTGTCCGATGATGGTTGAAGACGGCTTCGTATTGTTCATGGAAATCTGTTGAAAAAAGTCTCGAGGTTGGCATAAATATTTATAACTTGCAATAAGAACGCGTGCGCGCTGTACCATCAGTTATTTTTCAATGTCAACTGGTTTTTAGTGACTTTATTTCTGTTGACTGTACACACAAGTTTTCCAGGATGCGTATCGACACATGATAGAATTTATTTCACAAATAAGTTTTTGTGTTTGGAGAAAAAACCAGGAAACCATGTCCAGGAAATGTTGGTGACATGGCTACATACCTACATCTAGATGTAGGTACGTAGAAAACCGTTGCAGCGCTAAGTTTAATGAAGGCAGCAAAGCCTATGTCCTTCACATGCCCTGGTAACTGTTATAATTGCCCTTCGCACTAAACAGGGTTGTCAGATAACAATGTAACAAAAAATGATTTTTTAAGAAGTGTTATTGTACACTTAGTACATATTGTTATATCAATGTGTTTTTTTTTTCTATTTTTTAAATGTGATTATATTGTCATGTTATTGTATTGAAGTTTATTTGTGTCCTTGCTGTTTATTTAAGACATTGTAATGTGATAATTAGCTACCTTGTAGTTGCCTTTAGTATTACTATTCGGTTCGGTCTGCCGTCGCGGGATCTCTTGCCTTCGGCTTTTCCAGTGACCATATTTATATAACTATATAGTATGTATAGCTCTCGTATGTGTGACGCGTCACTGGTCAGGTGCGGTGCGCGGAAGCCTCCCGTCGCTCCGTTACTGTCCACGGCCATTAAACTACCACTCCTAATTATCAACAGTTACCGCGGACCGCATTGATACCACTTGCTTGCTAAGCGAACCATCACAACGCAACGCAGTACAACAGTATGAGTTCTGTCATCATCATCATCAGCGTTTACCATCCTTATATTAAAGTATGGAAGTCAAATGGTGAATTTCCTGCTATTGTGCCAGCAGCCATGCTGGTTCTTTTAGGTGCGAATAACTTAGTTTCGTCACTTTTTTAATGTCGTCTAGCAACTTCTCACTGTAACGTCGTGGTTTTCTGCTACCCGAAATTTCACAGTAATTTTGGTGTTTTTTTTTTAGTTTTTCTAGGTAACCTTTATAAACATTTTTCATAAGCCTGTTACGCGCATTCTTTTACTTGATCCTTGTTATTCCAGAAACATTGTTTAACCGAATCGAAATCGTATTTACTACGGCTATCAATATAGTTATATGTCCATACTGTCTGTCAGTCCCCTGCTATCGATAGTTAAACGGCAAACACCCCTCTGGCGAATTCCTCGCATGCGCTAATCGAAGACGTCGCATTAATATCAACCTGATTTATTTATACAGATAATCGACTCGGCCAAGTCGCGTTACCTGCCAGAAATAGTCTGAAATGCCCATAAAGTAGATAATGAACGCTTCGTTAGTTAATGCTATCAGTTTAACACCTTTTAACGACCCTTCAAGATCTAGAATCTAGATCAATCGCGACAACTTTTATTAGCGCGACATCTTCATTTTTACCGCGTACCACCTACCTAGCGCTTTTATGGCGAAAAGAAATTATATATATTTTTAACACATTGGTAATTAAATTTGCATAATTAGGTGTCAATGGTGGCGTAAACATGTATTCAGACGGGAGATCACAAATCACAATCTCCGTTAGCCCCGTTGTTTTAAATAACTTAATTTGCTCGTGACTTAATTACCTTCCGGTTCTACTGTTTTGCACGATTCGGGTTTTGTGAGTTAAAATGCCAGGTCGGAGTTTCCGATACCAATCAGACATGGAGCTTGTCTCGGGACTGTAAATCTTCATTGGGTGCCCGAGTGCGACACGATACTACAAGTCTCATTAAAGTCCGTGCAAATTATTGCCGATAAACCTTCTGCCAATTAGCGAGCGAGATTTACGCATCACGTAGGTAGGGTAACAACGGATTGCCTACGGTCACGGCCGCATTGAGGGAAGGGGGTGCGAACCCCCATAAGATATCATTAGTTGAAATATCAAGTAACTTATTCGTTGTTGTTGTTCATTGTAGTTTTTAATTAATTATTATCATATAAGTTTTATGTTGTGTTTACAAATGGGTACATAATTAACGTGTTTGATTAATTGTTGATGTAAAGAAGCGCAGTTGCATCAACAGTCACTTTATCCGGCACGAACAAGTACCTACACCATTTTTTTTTTCAAATATATATATCATATTAATTTTAATTGCCGTTGAAATTTAAATAGAAACTAGTCTGAAGAAGTAAATTTAAGCATTTGTAAGCGCCTATCCGGAAACACCTTGATCCGCCCCTGCCTATACGGTTGTATGCTGGCAAATGTTTTACGAGTGTGTATGTCTGTCATAGAACTGTGTATAGATGCGGAGAAACTTCAGGCGCTTTCGTCTGTCAATCACCGCGTTTATGACGGGGGTATTGAATTTCCGCAAACGTTTGCCAGTTGTAAATTGTTGTTTTAATAAAATCTTTCTGTGTTTAACACTTCTGAGTTATTAAGAGTAGACTTCCTTAGAAAAACATAGGTAGTTATTGTTGGCGATAAAAAAGTGTTTTATTAGTAGTAGTTTTTATGCTCGTATATTTTAAAAACAATAAATTGTATGTAGTTTATATAAGAAAAACAATTTTTACTTTAGTTAGGTTATGTTGGTTAAAATTTTGTGAACAGTCTGAATCTTGAATGAATGAATCTTTCCCTTGCATAATGAAGTTCATGAAAAGTCAGTCGGAAGCGCGAGGCGCTACATTTCCCATGCGATCCCTCGGAGAGATACCTAGCTGGCTCCTCCGCCGCGCCCAGTCTCTAATTACCTCCATGAGTAAGTCATTCCGTGGAAGCACTCACAGACCGCCCGGCCATTGTCTGCGACCGCCGTCCTTCCGGTCTTAACGTTGTAGGTTGTAGACGCCGCATAATTGGGTATTAAAGTTTATATCATCATCATCGACAGCGTGTTATCGACGATGACTGAGCTTAGATTGTGCCAGTCGTCCCGGTCCTGAGCAGATCTAACCCTTTGTTTTTACGAATATCGGCAGTTCACCACATTGATAGGCGAACTTCACTTCTATTGGCTTTAAAATTAATCTGCACAAATTTATTGTTGACCGCGATTAGTGTTCCTTAAAGTACAGAACATATTTCTTATTATTTAATAAAATGGCCAAAAAGGATGAAAGCTAGAGATATGAGTGACCTTGCCTCCTGCATATATCCTGGAATCAGTACAAAACATACTGAATTAGTAGTCACCGTGACCGCACGATGACATTAGATTAGCGGAACAGTTGGTCTGCAGGGTAAAGAAGTAGATACGAGTCTCTAGGTTATTTAGTCCCTGTTTGATGCCCAGAGCTCCGATCACAATCAACTCCCAGGCTGCTTAAAGATACCACCGCAATTAAACCCTTAACACAATGAGCGAATGAAAAATACTCCAGCAACAAATGAGAGTGTTTAACTGTTTACCATCAGTTTCCGTTGTCTCTCATTATTGTGACCCTAATTCGCAGAAATTCAATTATCTCATTTTTTTAAACTGTAATGTAACTGTTTTTATAAAATTGAATTACAACATTAATCAAATGATATAATTTATGAGCGTCGTTACGTTGAATCTTACTATCTCTAGGCTGCGGGCGTGTCTTTTCCTTATAAAGAGGAGATAAAAACTGTATTAAAGCTTAACTAATATTATATTTTCGCGTGCCTGAACTATGTAAAATTTAACCTGCTATTGTATACTAATGCTCTATAAACTTTAATTTTCATTAGAGTTACTTACATTAGCCGTAGAAAAACTAAGTATAATGATGGTAATTCATACCATGCTGCTACTTGTATAAATTTCTTACCTAACTTGCATAACTGTAACGCAACTTCATAAATTAGTGGATTTTTTCCTACAAAAACTACGTAACTAATGACGCTAGATTTACTTCCATGTGCCTTTATTAGAAGTACTTGACCACCCATGAAGTTTTACCTTTCTTATGAACACACGAGATTTTTTGTGAACACTCTCTTAGTAATCAAACAAACCATGTTATTTCATTTATTACTAACATCTGTTGAATCGAGCTGTTCAAATATGGTTTTTGTTTTGAACCAAATAAAATTTGATCCTTAAATTTCAGAGGTAGTCTGGTTCTTATTCTGTCTATCTGAGTTTGAATAATACAGTTAGATAGATAAAGCTTAGCTCAGAAAGCGGCTATTTTTTAGCATGGTTTCGCTGCGCAAAAACAATGATAAATTACCTCCGTGATCCTTTAATAGTTCTTTGACATTCGAACTCAGCTGTGGGTGACCGTTTCAACAAACAATGATAAAAAACCTCAGTTTATCGGTCAAGCTATTGTTTTAGTGAAGGAATAAATCATGGGGTTACGCTTAATCTCTGACTCGTCACTAATTTGTTCTCATTGCGAACTGACAAGCGCCTCTAGCAAAAACTTTAAATAATGATTGTGAATATAAAATCTTACAGTTACCTGCGCAAAGTCTTAGGTATGCTAGAGTAGTTATAATTTGATATTGTAGAATTTTTTTTTGTTTTTTTAGAAGACTTTTGCAGACCGTCAAACAACGCAAAGTTGCGTACTCGGGTCATGTGCTCAGGCACGATAGATACGAACTTTTGCAACTTATAATGATGGGAAAAATTGCGGGGAGAAGACGAGTCGGTCGCAGAAAGAAGTCCTGGTTGCGGAAAATTCGAGAATGGACCGGGATCAGAAGTGCCGCAGAATTGTTTCGCTTGGCAATGAACAAAATAAAGTATGCAGAGCTGACTGCCAGCCTTCACTAGTTGGAGAGGCACCATAAGAAGAAGAAGAAGATTGTAGAATTCTTGCGCGTCTTTTCTTTGTGACCAATATCAATTTTTGAGTTGCCGATCAATATGACATATGATTTAACTTAACCCGTTTCTATTCCTCATGGGATATTTAAAACTAACCGGAGAAATTCAGCTTGCAACATTTTCCATAGTGGTGTGATGCCATTGTCTCATCCAGACAAATGTTTTGTTGTTTATAATATTGTGAATCCCAACTCTCGCACTTGACCGATTTCTAATTAGTTCCGGCGTGTGACCGATTGGTCAGACGTCATTGTGGCCAGTTTCACGCTCCTTGTCTCTGACAAATGACGTTTTCACTTCGCCACTCGACGGACGTTTTCTTATTGTTTTCTTACACCGACTCCATTTGCACGTTTTTTGGGTTGGGGCTTGATCGTGCTATATGCATACGTACATACATAGACCGACGAACAACTTTCACACCCGTGATAATGCAACTTTAGCTCAGTTCATTCGCTGACATTCATGTGTTCATAAAATTATGTACAATTTTAACGTCTCGCTTCCCACGATTGTGTCTTGGAAGTGTACTAAGTTTGCACAGATTTATGTTTACCTAGCACGCGGACGGTCTGTCACTGTGCTCTTATTGTGTTCTGCAAGTCCAGACAACAAAGATGGGAGCCATTACTCTTTCAAATAAAATGTCCTGTCGAAATACCATCCAGATCAAGGGTTCTTAAAATGCCTCTTCCGTTTTTGTCGGTGTTTCTACAGAAATGACATTATTCTTTACTTAACTCGTGTCATTACCCGGCTACGGTACACATGAGCATCATTAAAATGACGACAAGTTTGTGGCACGTTAATTTGGCCAAAACAAAGACATTTCGTCTCGGTTCGGTAATTGTTCTCTTGTAAACTTGTCGTTATGCGAGCGAGCGAGTGCTCTAGTGCAAATTTGGACTATGTTATTTGGCTCGCAGTTCCAGGCTATTAATTTGATGAACACTCATGAAGTTATTAAAGTGTCTACTACTAGTTAATAAAGCTTTATTATGTAAATTTTATGAGTATGAATTTTAAGACAGACTAGTCAAGTTTCGATGATTAGTTTCAGATTGCTCTCTCTACTCGTGAGATTGGACCTCCTACTGTGAAACTCAGTCGCAGGTGAATTTGCATTAAGATCCAGCGGCAGTCCCAAGATAAAGCTATAATGCCCCAATCTCTGCCCAGATCGGCTATTCCACACGTCTTCCTCGATATTTATCAAAACGCTTTAATCTGCTAACCTTAAAAGGTAACATTTTACTACCTTGATGAAATGCTGTCGCGGTTATCAACCCGCTTTTGATTAAATCAACATATTCTCAGAGTTGTCTTCACACAAAAAATAGCGCTTTTCTTTAATGGAGTTGTACTGTTTCAATTGGCATGTATCGCCGATTATTATGGACGGTCTGTAATTATAATACACGCCAGGAAATAGTCAATCAGTGTTCTGTTATTCATAGCAAGTGCAAGAAGTCAAAGACCGTTGGTATATTTTGTGAGGCAGAAACGTAAGTCACATTAGTTACGCTATGGCTATGACGGTCCACAGTTATGCCGAAATTCGCTGCGGCCGTTTCCTTCTAGTTTTCCTTATAATAGCCTCAGTCCCAGCATTGGCCACGGCGCAGGCGCGGTGTGGGAACCGATACATCATATAGACTTGTCCATGCAAGAAATGCTGGCGCTGGGTGTTGAGGTGCGAAATCACCGCCGTGAACTTATTTAGCATTCATTCACCCCGCGTTCCGGTGGCTGCGCGCCTGGACTGTGAGACAGTGGTCTCACGTGCCCACTAGGCGCGAATGATCCTTTGTTCGTTACAGTTTGCCCACAGAGTACCCACTAGCGGAACACTTAGCGCCCACTTCCAAACGCAATATCCACGCCTGTGAGCGCACGCCCCACCCTGCCCCAGATCTAACGATATTTGCTCTGCAACAACAGAGCGTGCTCCGTCCTGTGTTGGCTCTTCTAATGATTACTGTTTCTTTTTCATATAGCCCGAAGTGTTCAACGACTACGGCGTTCACTTCCTGTCTTGCATTATAGCTACACATGCAAAAAGTCCACTACTCATGCTTTCACTCGAGAGGAAACGATTTGAAAGAATGATTTTATCCCAACGATTGCTTTCTTAAGTCGCAAACGTATAATTTAATGAATGGCCCTCGCTCGCCGCGAACAAAACTGTATACAAACAATCGCCACTTTTAGCGTTAGCGTCCACTTTCTTGCTTCATTGATCTCCGCCCATTATTGTAATTTTTAAAATGCATAAACTCACTTTTACTTCGATAGTAATGCTCTAAGTGGAGATCATTTCATCTTATTGTTTACTGTTATGGTTCGTTCACAATGGCTACATCCAATAGTGTAAACGGCTATTTCGAGTGCTCCGGCGTTGCTAGGAAAGCTTTCACAGGCTTGATAGTGATATGGAAATTCGAATTTACTGTACGACTGCTCGTAATGACCTGAGACCTATTTATCGAGATGTTATAGTTACAAGCATATTCGCAGGCTCTGAGCACCCACGCGTACTTTACATTGTTTACTGAGACGTTAGCTGTATTATGCAGTTTGAATGTTGTGCCAATACGATATCATAGCATGCTGCAATATTTATCACCAGCTCAGCACTGCAGCTCGGGGCGATGCTTCATAGCGTACGATACGACTTAATTATCTCCGCCATTAAATAATGTCGTGTCGATTCTTTACGATGCAGCTCCATACCACATTTAAAACATCTTCAGTCGTGAGAGCAATAACGATTACAATATGTAGACGTTATTCGATTATTATTGCTGATTGTTACCTCACTAAATTAATAATTTAATTGAAGGTAGTAGACGCGGAGACTATAATCGTATCAACAAAAATATAGCTAATCGATATGCGATTAACATGTTTGTTACTACTAATAAAATTGCGTTAAAATAGCTGGCGGCGAGATAAGCAACGCTTGGCAATTTTAAAAGCTATAGCTCGTTATGTGAACCGTAAGAAACGCTTATTTATGTTTTTAGTATTAAATTTTTGTATTCATTATAAGAACAGGTCGTCGTAATAAACTATTCCGCATAATCTTACAACCAGGAGCGGATGCGAATTTGAATACGAAAAAAGGTCTTGTGAACTTTTTACAAGAATAACAGTTAATCGTAGTCTATACAGTCGTTAACACGCGAATCCACTTAGTGTTCATTACATATGCGCCATATTGTCATCTTGCATTAGCAATGTAAACAAACGATAATCGAACCAACTTCCCATTTCACACATCGCTAGTTATAATGCAGCCGTTAATAACTTTTTATGTGTGTATTAACACGGCTAATACAAAGACAATTGCGCGTCGCTCTATCAATTACTTAGCACTCACACGATCCGCTCCGATATGACCATTATAAGAGCATTAGAGGCGGGCACGCCATGCTCGCATTACAGCCCCGTAACACGGTCACATCGTTTCTCGCCCAATTTTGGTTTTACTCTGTACACACTTTACCTATATAATGTCGGCGACGGTTGACGGACCGTGCGAAATCGTTTCACTCGTACGGCCTCCATCTCTCACAAACCGCCCTGACGAGTTACGATATTTTTACTGTACCACAAATTGTGTTTCACCGTTTTCAATCAAATCTATGTGGGCTCAAACAAAAGTGATTACACACTCACTTCAATAGTAACGCGAGAGTGCGTCATGCAAACAACGGACCTCCTCACGCTAGACCACTCTGTGGAATTTTTAATAATCTGCAACTTTGAAAAATTGGGTTGAATTACAGTACCACTCTACCGGTAAAATATTAACTTTCGCTGCGACATTGCGTGAAACTTTTTTCCTACCATTACGAATGTTATCTGACTTTTTATTTTATTGCGATTGCGACCCCGTTTTTAAAAATAAACTACAAGTTTTTTATAAATAAATAAATTAAATTGTTTGACGTATATCTACAAAATTATCGTAATCACGCCTGGTGAATGAAATCCGCTAATTTTCTTGTCCGATGTTGTTCTCGTTTATTGCGTCTCGTGCACGCGTTTCCTCAGTTAAATGTTTATTAGTAGTTATTTCAATGTTTACTGTCAGTTGCGAGCACTGCAAGTAAACTCACTCGTCAGAGAAGTCAGTCAGTTTTGATCGACACGTGTTTATGGAAACAATTAACAATATCTCGAATATTGATTTTCTGAAACAATCAGAATTTCCTGTCTTATCCAAAGATACAACGATAGTAGCCGATCGAACCTTTCTGTATTTTATCGATCACGGATTTCGTGAATGCATTAACCTAGTGCATTTTTCTTCCGCTGGAAAGGTCGTTCGTGAGGTCGATACAGTTACGGCTCTAGTTTGCATCGAATGCGATGTGATTGGAATTAATAATTGTCATGTGGCGAGGGTCGCGACCCCTCTCTCCCACGCATAAATCGGCGCTGACTGTCGTGACCGCATACCTGCTCCCGGCCGGCTACCGGCCTGCCTCGTGTTACCTCTGCCTGCACCTCGGTAATTAATAATAGGGAACTGTATGTGAAATCACCGGCGGAATTGCTGCCCTGTTTTGCATAATACAATGTTGTTTGCCCAGTAAATACCGAAATTAGAATCTCATTAAATATCGTTCACAATATCGGGCTAATGTCTTGTAATCGGGATATGAGCTCTTATTTGTTTACTAGCGATCAGTACTTGTGGGAATATTTGTGTAATAATTTTAATCGGCTGTTTCTTAAAATTTAATTACACGTTTGTCTTAAATGCCCATTTCAAAGAATAGTTAGCAAAACTGGTGTATATTTTAATTTGACCAAACGAGTCCAAGCAATATTCACGAGGCTAGTGAAACTGCAAATCCAGATGGTTCCTAATTAAAATGTATGTATTGTCGTCGGTTGACACTTGAGTTTCGCGACTCATAATTCGCAATGAGCCGTTACTCGGTGCCTCTCATTTGGTTAATTGATTAACTGTTCCCGCAGTAAACACTGGCCATGGGCGCACATATTTGCATATTTAATCATCCATAAACATATTTATGCAAGGATTTTATGATTTGACACTAATCTCATTACAATCAAATTCTTTTCCATAAATTCGTGAGCGATAGCATCGTTAAAATTCCCAGTTAATTACTATAATTTACATCTTTCTCTTTTATCTCGTTTGAGTATTATAATCCCGGACGAAATTTATGTCCTTTTACTGCGCGCATTAATGTATAAATCCTTTTAAATTAACTGGATTTGTGATCAATTTGAACTACATTTTTATTGCTCCCAATCAATATGAATATTTATGAACTATCATAATTGGATATAATTAAGATCAAAGACAGAATTTACTTCGTTTTCCGCTTTCGGATTCAACGGTTAAATATTTAACGGGACGCGTAGAAGTAAATCAGAACGAATAATAAATGAATGGAATTGCGCTGTAGAATTATTATGGCTTAAATTAAAGTTATTATAACTAATGCCATAATTGCAGTATTATATGTAATAAAGTAAGCTTGTTAATGATGGCCTCAGGTTCCACTTTAGCGGTTTGTATTTCTGCGAGCCGCAACAAAAATTATCAGCCTGACACCTTCACCCATACATTAGCTACCATTTAAATACGGTCGAATTGTAATGTCTTAATAAGTACTTCTGTTCGAAACAAAATCTGCTCCATGTACAAGAATTATTAAACATGCGTGTGCTTTCTGAATGTAGTAATAGCAACCACAAGAAAGTAACTGTAGTAAATCTTACCTTAGCTTCAACTTCTCCGCAAAGTTACCAAAAACATAACAATTATCTGTAATTAAATTATATCTCATATTTGACCTGGCAGCTTTCTTTTGATCTTAATAGTGCTTTAATTGGAACTATTAGTCACAAAAACTCTAATTATTATGTGTTTTTTTAGAATACAGACAAGGATATATCGCTAAATATTACTAAATAAAAAAATATTACTACGCTAAATGTTTCTATTTGGCGGTTGGAGCTCTAAAGTAGTAGTATTAACTACTACCTTAGAGCTCCCACCGCCAAATAGAAACAGGCTGTGTATTTTGAAATGTAACTTATCTATTTTACTTATTGTATGTATTGTATTGTAAAAGTCCTCTCAGTGTTGGCTACGGCACCTTTTTTTATTTACCTATACTGTCCCACTCTTGGGCAAAGGTCTCTCATACGGCCCCTAAGATACCTTAAAAATACCGGTTGTAAGACCCGTGATTCTGTAAATATAACTTATGTATAAAATAATCAATAGTATTTCAACCATCAACCAACAATTACATGTGATATAATAACAATGATACAGTATTTTTCTTATCAAACATATTGTTACTAAATAACTATAAAACATATATATGCATAATAGTTAGTTATATATGTTATTCAGATTAGACTCTGACGACCCTATATTCAAATCACTTTAAAATACTAGCTATTACGAGTAAATATAAATACTACGTTCATTCAAAATATCTTGCGTAATAAGTACTAAAATTATCATCTTCGGTACTTAGTAGAACAATGGTGAAAATAGTTAATTTAACGTTGAGTAATCACGCACCGTGCACACATTCGAGGCAAATAAATAACAGCGTTATAATATAACAGTTATGTTATTTAACAATTCTATTCGAGTGGGGTACGATGAAAATCTCTTCTATTTCCCGTGAATAGATTGTTTCTTGGCTAAGAGATGTGGAGCCGTGATAGTGGAAATTATTTGCTGTAATTATCACTGTATATCATATTAAAGTGGAAAATTGGTAGTAAACAGATAACTGAAGCAGTACTATGATATACATATGTATTTTACGTAATGGCATTAATATCCTACATATATTACATGTATTAAAAAAAGTAGCATTTCGCATTTGTTTCTTATCTTGCTTCAAAGCGAAATTGCAAGAAAAATACAATTCAAATTCATCGCCAGTAAATAATACAATTTCGTTTAATTAAATCTTGGCTGACCCAACATTTGAAACTCACTCCATAAAGATCGTTTAAATTAAACCAAAACATCACATTCTGATCTTGATCTGTTACTTCTGAAAGGTTTATGAATTAACACACTTTAACAATTAGTTCACTTAATTTTAACCGCTGCTTAAATAAGTGTAAATTGTGTTAACAGGTTCATTTTAATTAATCCAAAATACTCATACTTATTTTGCAATTTTATGAGATTAAATGTAATGAATAATGAATTCAGGAATTTTTCATTTCGGGTCTGTCGTTACGATTGCGGCTAAGCTTTTCGAGTATGACATTTGGATAAATTAAACTTGTCAAAGTAAAACATGTATATTGCTAAAAGATTTATGGTCCACTTAATACCTAAGTTTGTATTTAAGGCCACGATATTTCACCCGAAAACGCCTTGCGCTTGGAAAAATGCCTACAGTTGCTTTATCGCATGCAACTCCACGCCGTATTAACATGAAAGCAAGGGCGAACATCGCGCGCATAGCTCCGGCCGACGAGTCTTGTCCACACGCAAACAATTTTGCACAATTTGAGCAGTTTTGCAGACGTTTTTGACGATTTTTTTTTTATAATATCAGCAATTCTTAATATTCTATTTATGGCTTTTTACTCCTCGAAATAATAACATTATCTTTTAGATATAATTACATTGGTTTAAATCTCTGTACTACTTTTGTAAAAAAAGGAGATAAATATATCTCAACAACTATTTTTCAAAAAATAAAACTATCGAGCAAAGTATACGTAATCGTGTTTTGGCGTTTTTTTTTGTTGTCTAAACACTGAATCAAAATTATATAAACTGAAAAAAAATTAGCTCTATCTTATATACTTCTATTTTATTTGATTTTTATGAAATGTCGATTTCACATAGCACCCCGCGTTAAGTGCAAATCGCATGCAAAATACGGATTTACTCCTATACATATATTTAATATAATATATACTTTTTAGTGATATGCGAAATTAAAAATACCGACGCCATTTTTATTTATACACTCGAAAACAAAGAAAACAAACAGTTCACAGTTAGAGCGTTGACCCTCACTTTTCAGTTATATTCCATTTGAGGCAATACCTCCATCTTCCTCTACATGCAAATTAATATCTATGTAATTACCCTCTTGTTGGATTAAGATCTGACTCATACTATTCAAATGGGAAATGAAATTACCATATTAATTTATTTACCCAGATGTGTAGGTACAATATAGGCCCGTTTTGTATACGCTAACCTCTGTTATTAAGACACGAAATTTATGTTTGCACAAAGCATAATTATAAATAATTATATCACTTTAGTTATATGGTGACAGCTCACAGTATGGTAAAATATATACAAAAGTTACCTACATGAGTATATATTATTGCTAAACAAACGTTATACTATTAATCAAGCCGCGTTTCGCAAACATAAATTTTAATAACATAATTAATTGTGCGTTCTCGTATAAATTGAGTTAAATCTATTAACTTCAACAGATAAATCAATTTTCGTACGCCTGTAATCAGTGCTAATACTTGATTCGATTAGTTATAGCCCGAGGCAACTTTAACTGTTCAATTTTGTTTCTTTTTAATTGATTTAATTTTCTGCGTAAAGTAACGGCTTACTAGAAACATTAAAAATATTTTTCTTATTTTGAAAGTTAATTTGTACTATTAAATCTGATTCAACAAGTATGGTCTAGGAAGTGCGATACCTTTTAAAGTTCATTGCAGAGGAAAATACGAGGCGGCGCGCGTTGATGTCTTTTGTTCGGGCGCCTGGCGCGAGAGCGCCGCGCACTCGATATTTGACGATAGCTTTATTGAGCTCGTGTTAATGACCACCCTCTAAATAAGCAATAAATTCCATATTCCATTTATTACTGCAGTCGCAACTCAATGTATTGGCATAATAAATAGCGGGCGAGGAGAGAGGGTAGTAAAGTGCAGCGGAGCTCTGGGCGACCGACGCTCGATTGCATCTGTTGTCGCTCCTCATATCGCGCACTGCTGTGATTTAGCCGCCACCTGTCGTAGTTTATGTGGTGCGATAGCCGCGCGGGCTGCGGAGATACTCCCGCTCACACTACGTACCAATAACTCGCGCTACTTGCTCTAACGGCCTCCTGATACCGACACACTTTTAGGCGGACTCGCTTTATCGCTCCCATATCGTGCACGATCATTTGACAGCCATGCATCAACAAAGATTTACAGCGAACACAATTCTGCAGTTAACCTGAAAATATATCATAAAACCCCCATAAACAAACGAAATCCTTTTTATTAAGATGTGATACGGCCATATTAGCATGTGATAAGATAAGATGCCTATAATGATATTCCTAAAATGGACTTCACAAAACCCGGCACAGTTTCAGTTGACTTATAATAATTTCGCACATGATGCCTTGACATGATACGGTTTCCGTGGCGGCGCTACTCCGCGCAGATAATTCGCTCAGATATAATAAATAAGCCACTTTATAATCCGTCCGGTCGATTGCAGGAATCCAAAAGCTGACACAAATAAGATTTGAAAGTCGGGATGTTTAAAGAACTTGTCGTTTGAGATTATCACAATTATTTCGTGAAATGGTTTATTTATCTGTGCGCAGATACGTCGCGTATTCAGTAGCTAAATGCGGCCGCTTTATAAATGCGTTTAATCGTGTAGCCAAAGTAATAAGTTGTGTAGCTCTGCGCAACGCACCACAGCCGGACTCACTAATGAGAGCGCAATTCAAATCTACTGATTTATAAGGAGTGAGTTATTCAGCCGGCCAACACTACAATATTTATTTATATTCTAACGGCTGCAGCGCTGATACTCCATATTATTGAGATAAATGCGGTGGACGGCTCCGTTGCTTTAGTGCTCTGCGCTTAGTTCAAATCAAAGTACAAAGACACTATCTCCAAACAAAATGCAAATACAGTTATGATATGAATAATGTATGGGCGCTACGTCGGCTAATATTGTTTCGGTGTCTGGTGTCGGCAGCAGATAGCGCCCGTTCAATTAGTGCTCGCCTATCGTAGTACACACACTGCGCCGGCTCGTGACGACACCTACCTACCGACTTGACTCTACTCTTAATTAGCTTTTATGCTATAAATTTTAAAAGCAGTGATAAGGTCCCGTTGAGAGCCGCTACGTCGCGGGAGCTCTCCCCGCCGACTAATGGCGCGGGCGAATTAAGCTAATTAATTTTCTTTTCGCCAAACGTGCTTGCAGTATCGGTTACTGTAAAAAATCGACATACTTCCATAAAGACTACGACATAACACTGCGTCTACACTCGAGACCCCGTGACCCGAACAAAAATTTGAATGAAACAAAAAAGGGTAATAATGCCAGAAATTACTCGCTATTATGGTATCGGGCACAGTTCAGTTATTTTCATAACTTCCGATTCGGCGTCGTTTATTACTGGCATTAACTTTTTCAGCGCAACTTAATATAGCGTAATACCGTTTTAACAATATTTTAATGAGCTGAAATTTTAGATACGTGGAGGAATGTTGCACGTATAATATCGGTATCTCAAAGATTGCAGCTAATGACCCGACGTGTCGGCTTTAACTGAGATTAGAAAGAGAATTAGTGCCTTCCTACAATGAGAGCGAATACTGAGGCGAATCAACTACATCGCTATTAGATGAACAAAAGCTCGTATAAATTGATTAGAAAAAATAAAATACGCTATTCATTAGGGTTTCATTCTTGACTAATTAAAAGGAAATTAACATAAAAATAAATCCAATCTACATCTCTTAATTAACAATCACATAAAAATTGACGTAATTTTAATTGAAATAGGTACTAGAGTTTCAGCATGAGTTTCCAATGAAAGCAACGGTAATATATAGGTCATTTGCTTTACCGCATGCAACTACCATAGACTGCGTACATATTGGTAGCTAGACGGCGGGCGGCGGGCGGAAAGCGCCCTGCCGTCGGTCGCAGCACCATGCTTTTGTTTATGTTCCCCGTACATAAATGGGCTGAGTTGTCGACTGCCTGTAACGGAGAGTTTTGTCTGCAATTAAGAGGGACCACGAGACCGGGTCAGACGTCTGTACGCATTACCAGCGAGTTATGGAGACATTTCGAGCGTGTCTGGATTGTTTAACTACAAGCCCGTCATGTTTAGAATAAACTCGCGTTATAAATCTGCCAGAATGTCATGATTCTGGTGAAATTGGCTCGGCCATGACTAGTGGGACTACATTGTTAAGACATTGTTGCTATGTTTGACGGTTTTAGCGCTGTCATATACGTCTACACTTCAACTTCAAATATTAATTTTACCTACTTTCTAATGGTTGTAAGGAAGTGTTTTTATTGATCTAATTTTACCGTGTTGAGGTCGCAAAAGAGCGTATCATCTTTGTTATAGTTTTTTTTACAAAATGTTTCGAATCCTCTGACCTCGTGGTAGCCGTTAGGCTGTGTTACGAGGCCAGAGTCATCTCCCAGTATGTTTCTAATTTAATTATAATTACGTCTTATGAGCTAGGTTACACAAACAATGTTTTTATTTTATTTTAATATCTAACTACCCTCAATTTGTGTACAAATTCAAGTGGTATGACAACAAACAGTGGAGGCAAGCAATTTAGGCAGATATGGTGACCTATTAGCTTACACCACACTATTGCTGCTGGATATAGTCTAGTTTTTTATAATAACCAACCGAATCTTCATGTGAAAGAGCCATTTGACCCCATCTCTCTTGAGTCGTATTTCCTCATGACTGAGGGTCGTGACTCCCCCGCAGAATGATTTCGTTAGGGGAGTTCTCTTGTGCAGATACATCATACCCCATAGAAGCGCTAAAATGGCTTTTCATTTTATTAATATTTTATATTTTATTTTCATCCTTCTAAAGACTGGCTTCAACATAGAATAAGCTTAAAGCAATGACGTATTTTTTTAGCTTTCTTAATCTTTAAATCAAAACATTGTATTGACGCTCCAAATAGTAGCAAATGCACAAATATCAGACGTTTCAAGATTTAAACGAAGCTGGTTGGTATTACGGGTCCCGCCAATAAACTTTGTTGATTAAATGAGCTCTTGCCTCGGGCGTAATGAAACACATATACCACGGTTAAAGGAAACCTACCGCTATTTACGTCCTCCACAAACCCTACTAGCGATTCATTTTATCCAAACGATTATTGCAAACATATAGATTTTACTATCAGGTTAATAGCAAATGGTATCTAAAATAATGATTAGTTAAAAATCGTATATACCTACGCCAATTGCATGCTGAATTGCTTTAATGATGAAAATAATTAATTGTTTACCTGCGTAAATCGATTACCTAAATTACTTTTCTGTATGCACGATGTAGGATATTTTTTTTCTTGTACCACATATAAATAATACACTCTTTAGATAATACAATAAAACTTCTTTATTTGATGTGAAATTTGAAGTCAGGACCAAATATGCCTACTGAAAAGAGAAAACATGTCAGAGGCCCTAAGGGCGGCTTGATAAACTCTCGACACCAGAGTTGGCCACTCTCTTTCGATAAGAAGAAATGAAAACAAAGTTTCAGATAATATTTTAAAATGTAAACCACAAATAAAGATTAATATAAAAAAAGAGATTATAGAAAGTATAATAGACATTCCTGGGCAACAAAGTATTTGTGACATTTAGCTAATTAAAGGTCCTTTAGATGCAATCAAAACAATCGCCCCCGAGGGGCTCGCTCGTGATCACTCGATTGACTTGCGGAATCATTGCCAAGTTTCAACTTGTTCCTCTAATTACCCTTTTATAAAGTGCATACAGTGTAGCCTCAAACAGTTTGCACTTTGCTGATCTTTGCTCGCTACAAATGCTTACTATGCGTGCCAAATAAGAATAGGACTGTCAAGACGCCATTTTTTTCAGCAATACGCGCCAACTTAATACCCAAAGTGTATGGTGTGCAAAAAAATAATTACATAAATTTTATTCCGTTTGAATCTTTAATGTACGTTTTTTTGGCAAATCTTATACATTTTACGCCAAATCTGATGTAGATTTGGCGTAAAATGTAAAAGATTTTTTTTACACTAATAATATAAAGAGGAAAGATTTGATTATTTGTTTGTTTGTTTGAATTGAATAGGCTCCGAAACTACTAAACCGATTTGAAAAATTCACCATTGGAATCCTACATTCACCCTGACAAACATCGGGTACTTTTTATCCCGGATTAAACTTTTAATCCTGGATTAACGCGGGTGAGACCGTGTAGCGCTACTAGTTAATTATAAATGAATAGGATTTGAAAGAAAAAACATTATATATAATAATATTAGTAGCATTAACTGTGTAATATATGTTCATAAAATTCAAGAATAGTATTTTTAAATGAATATAATTATCATACAATAATTATTAATTTCTTAATCTTAATCTATGAACAATAAATTATTGCATATTATGAATAATAAAAAAATATTATGCACTTTTTTGCTGGCAGTACTATTTTGACAGTTATCGTGTGAAGTTGGCAGCAAACGCGATCCTATTCTTATTTGGCACGCATAGTACGTTTTTTTTTTAACTTGAACGGGTTTGCACTTGACCATAGTTTACCTGATAGCAAGTAAGGCTATGGCTACGTTCATAGAGAGCAAAGATCTGGTAGGAAATGACCCAGTCGTAGATGTCAACAGTCGTAGATGTTAACGACGGGTGGTAATATTACAAAGATGCCATTTATTTTTATCAAAAATATATGTTTGTTTGTAAATAATGATTACGTAATACATAACAGTGATTACTTTACTAAACCAATGCTTATTTTAGTACCTTACAATGCTGCTATTTACTAAGCGCTGTAAACAGCTTGGTGCGATGAGATCACATGGCTATAAACAGAAGACAATAATCGTAGTTTGATCGCGCCGGGAGCCCCTTGTAAACCCCTGTCCGAGTAAGACGGTAGCCTGACAGTAGCCCTCTACACATTTTATTACTTCTCTCACTCCCGCCTGTTGTGACTTTTACAGATAATATTTCTTCAAACACTGATTTATTTAAATGAGCCCTTTCTTCCATTGGACGCATGCAGAAAGTTTCTTTGTTGCCTCGAAACGCTTTGCTTATCGATTATTGCCAATATCTTGCACATGTTTACTACCTATGAAAATTTAATCTAAAGCGTGATATTATATCTCGTGGAAAGCATGTAGGGCTGACATAAACTAAACAACTACACCATGTAAAATGAGCAGTTCTATGAAGCTTATTTCTGGAATATAATGAGGTTTGCTACTCACAAGAGAAGTAAAACAGTAAGCTTCTAAATCGTTACAAAAAACTGTAACGCTACGTGATTTGAACACGCTCATTAAATCAACTCGGCGAAACTTGCTTTAGCGCGTATCTGTTCACCTTCTTATCATAGAATAAATGTTTCTTGGTTCACGGGTCATAGATAAGAAAGCTTGTAGTGTGACGTGCATTCTGGTTGGGTTTATTTTATTTATACCTTCCTCCAGCTTTTCTACACCCTTAGATTATTACAAGCTACGCGAGTAAAGCTTTGCAAATGTTCAGGCTCGACCACAATTATGTCTTCCTCGACACGTCTTTAATAGATCCAACTTGCAAGCACATGAGTAAATTGCTTTAAATTATGTACCGATGTTAGCTACTGTCGGTAACGCACATGTAGTATAGAACGCAGTTTATTGGCCACGAGGCGCGGTAGAACTACACTCGTATTTATAGAGTTAAATCACTAACACGCAGTGTCGTGTACCGTGACTTCGACACTTCCTATTCGTTACCATCTTTTACAAATTGAGAATGCAGCTCATACAAAGTACCGTAAATGAGCTGATTAGTAGCATAATGTTTGCCTGCCGGCTGCGGTCAACCAAGAAGGCATATACGGTCGATGTGTGTGAGGACTAAATTGGCAAGCGTGCCACATACCAAGCATTGCTTCTTAGCAAACAAATCGCTTTTGCAAATGATGAGTTGCGATTTGTGGGAAACTTTCTTTAGGATCTATTAAGGTGAAGAGAACTCTCAAATAAGGCAAAAAAATATGCGAATGTTTTAGCAAAATCATTCTGGACAAATATTGTTATTTTCTAAATTTTACCAAATTTCTGAATAAGTTGATGTTTTCTACATAAAAATGATATTGTTTCCCATTTGTGTTATATGTCTCTGTTGATAGTCGAAATACCAGAAACAAACATTAATAATGATATTATATTTGGAAACCTCTGATCTATCACGAGCATTCTGCATAAATTGATCTATAATTCCGCTTCGAATCGTAAATGCAAACGTTTGTTTTCCATTTGTTCCAGCACACGTTAACGGGTCACAGCGGCAAAGTAATGGCGGCCAAGTTCCTCGGAGAGCCTACCAAAGTGATTACAGGGAGCCATGACCGAACGCTTAAAATATGGGATCTTAGAAGTAGAATGTGTAAGTATGCCCATAAATCCACACCGGGATATGTACGCCGCTGTGGAAATGTAATTGGTCGATAGATATTTCAATTAAAATGGAAATACGTAGTGCTGCTGTTTTATACGCGCTGATTTCGTAACGTGACTTCCAGAAGTTGTATTGCCACTTACGAGCAATTTCCCCGTCTCAATAGAAAATGGTCGTAAAGTGATAAATCTTGTTAAATTTACGATACCTTAAAAGTCAATCATGTTCAAATATGAGTAGATTATTAGGTCGGCGCATTCATTGGCGTTGATTGGAACCTCGTAAGATCTCCCGATACAAGTGAGTGACAAAGATAAGCTCTGCGGCCTTATGGCCCACTGAATGTCTACTAACTGTCGCTATCTCAGTACTTACCATAAAAGCTGGAAATATATATTGCATGCAAACTGTCATGTGCCTAAAATTGCCTTATAAAACGCCATACCGGGCACCCTGAATACTCAAAGAGAAATTATTTCCAGATATCGGATTACCTTTTACCATATACGTGGAACAGTTAACAGTACGCGTCCGAGGCTTGGCAATAGAATACTGATAGAAATTTGTGCTCCGAGACATATCGGGTGGGTTCAAATTAATTGACCCGCGAAACCTCGCCATTCACCGTAGTTAGTTTACTGTAATTGCCTTGTTAGCGATACATTATATAGTATTATATTGTAATTGATTTCCCTACTTTGAGCGCAGTCGATCTTAGCTTCGAGGCAAAGGTCTGAATGGGTGAAGATTATAGGCTCACATCTTCACAAGGCGAGATATTTCAATGCTAGTTTACGCGTTTAATAATCGTGTGTGGTCATTTTGTTTTATAAATAGACCTGGTTCGTTCTATGTCGATCACAATATAATGTTCGGAGATCATAGAGTAGATTGTTAACTGGTATGTGGACTAAAAAGTGTTGGGCGTCGCTTTCCATTCGTGTGCGTTTATCGGTGGTTTTTCAAGCGTGGTACGAATTTCGACAGGTACAGAAACAAAGTTCGCAGGATCATCTTGCAACGACCTGGTGACGTCAGACGGCGCTGGCTCCACGATCATATCGGGCCACTTCGACAAGAGAATCCGGTTCTGGGATATTCGCACCGAGATGTCGGCGAACCACATCGTGCTTCAGGGGAAGGTCACTTCGCTAGATCTCAGCAGAGGTAATTTATTGACACTACCTTAATTATTATGTAGCTTTATAAAATTCGTCCCTAATTTTTTTAATAAACTGGCTCTTGACTGATTTGAGGTGTTGCAGGCTAGCATGCTTAGAAGAAATCAGTTCAGTCTTGATTTGGTAACCACTTAACCAAGCTTTAGGAAAATATATATTTTGGCAAAGTACTCGTATTCCACAGCACGGCAATGCGGATCTTAGGACACATATGTATACGTAGCCCACATCACATTTAACGTTAACGTGCAGCAGTTTCATTTAGACTTAATTTACATAAATTGAACATCCATCTGTAACTCGTTATCACGTTTAAAACTGCAGTTTATTATGAAACATGTAGAAAATTAAAACGGGAATTATCCGGATGTAACTAGATCATTCGACTTAACTTCTGATCGTTATAGTTTGTCTCTGTAAGTTATTTGCTAGTTCCATCTTGTTTATACGAAGTAAAACCAAAATTACTCCGTCGTAAAATGCTAATGATATAGCAGCATTTCTGCACCTTAATCACTAATTACGATAAGTAGGAGAGTAGTAGACTTTCATCACTCGACTCGAGCGTAGGTTAGCATGCATGCAATCAAGAATAATTATTTTATAGTAGCTCTTTTGCAGTCGTGCCCTCCGTACCCCACTTACCAACTAAATGACTACATTATTTGGCAGCTAATTTGGAAAGTTCGACAGGAAACCGACTATTAATCTCGGCAGTAGAACAGCAGCCACAATATATCATAGCGGAGCGGGCGTCGGTACCATAAATGGCTTGTTAATTTCCGTATATCATAATCAAAAGTATTATTAACAAGTAATCGAAGGCACGCGTGCTGAGTGTCGGTATTCGTGCCAGCGACGTGACGAGTGCGCGATGCCCATTTCCGTTACGCGTCTCGAGCGATCCCTTTTTTGTCAATAACGGTCTGAGCATTGCACGAAATGCTGAGATTGATACCTTCAATCAAATTGAGTGTCGGGGCAGCCGGAGGAAGCTGATTAAATCACGTCTATTCTGAGTATGGACGCGCAAATGAGTCCGCGACGGAACCTCGCCCATCACGACCGCTCCAGATATGTATGCCGCTATCGATACACATCATATTTCACGCGAGGATGCCGCCCGTGCCGAGACACGGCCCGACATTAATTGAAAACGTTGTCGAAAGCGTAATAGTTTTTACTACAGTTTTTTGCTCCACCTAATTATCAATGGTTTCGAATTTCCAAACAATTCGATACCACCGCTCGTTGTAGACATCTCTTTTTATGCGCCAGTTAAACATCTCATACGGTTATATTGATTTGAAACTTTCCTCACGAGGATATTAATTTGAGATCTTTATTGCTGTCTACCCTTTGACCCCGAGTCGATTGCTCCTCATAGTATGACTGATTGCTAACTAAACTGAGATATTATCTGGTAATCACGTAATATAGCCCTCTAATTTAATAAAACGCTATACGCGTGCTACAGCGTTATGCCTGCATAGGGACGGGGGTCAAGGTTAAGCATTGCCTTCATACAACCATGGAAAAGGTGAGGCGATAGAGAAGATAACGGTTTAGATGGATACCAACAAATCATCAGAATTAGGCACCATATAAAATGTCCCTGTATAATTTAGTCATCATTCTTAATACTGCCCGTTAGGGAAATTCTCGTTTCACACCTCCGAATTGTTCCCTTATAAAGCGATAACTGAGCTGGTCATAAGTCATAGTTGATAGTTATTGATACGTGTGCATGTTTATTGTTGTAGATAGCAACTGCTTGTTGGCGTGTGTGAGAGATGACACGATACAGCTGATTGACCTTCGGATGAACACGATAGTTCGATCTTTCAGGTAAAGAGATTATTATTAAGATGGAATTAATTTTGTAAACTTGTTTGCTAATATTTAGTTGGCACTTCTAGCCTAAAAACACCAGACCTATCGAAAGCCTACCAGAACTGATAAAAAGTATGATCAATTACATTATATGTCTATGATAACATCTTGTTTGTATTTCAAATTACATCATTCATAACCAACTTTCAGTTTAAATTTATTTGAGCAAAAGATCAAGCCCTAGAAAAAAGTAAAATTTGCAAAAGAAACTTCTAATATCTTAGCCTCAAAGACACCGAAAGCAAGAAGCGGCCTACATAGATGCTATCATATGAGAGCCGCGTAGAAATGTCTCTGCCTTCGCAGTATCTTGATCAAGCGCATGATGGATTCATCACCTCGGTGCTGACACTATATCATCCTCTTAGAGGCTGGAGTACAATATTTGCGCTGGGGATCTTATAGTACGTGGTAGATTTTTTTCGTTAAAATTTTGTAAGAAAACATTACAAATATTATGGAGTTTTTGTTTTGCGACTCGATGATATTAACTTTTTTTTCCTCTTCCACAAAATATCAATCCTCCTACGTTGTAGGGGACCTTTTTAGATTTCTTACTTGTACCTAATTATTTTATTTAAAGTTTTTTTTTACCCAGTTATTTTTTATTTATACAGCTATTATGAATCTTAGTTCGGTAACAAATTTATAGTCTCATCAAACATATAGGTACATATCAGTGTGGTTACAAACATAATGGAAAAATGATGAAGCTTTTCTATAAATAATTAAAAATATTTAAAAACAGCTCTTGTGAGTTTTGCCCTAAGTTCGAAAACTGTAACAACAAGTATCTCATTTTTTTATAATTAAGACGTTAATGATTGTTGAGTAGCAATGTTTAAGTAATAAAGTAATGTTACTTGCATACGAGTAAATATGTGTGTGATAGTCAAATTTAAAAAAAACCGCTATTATAGTGTTGTGTACCCATCCTAATATTTTCACTTTCATATAGTATTGTGCTTTACGCTAATTCCTCCATAACTCTTTTTATATCGAGGTCACTGGTTTTCCCGTAAAAGTAAATTATACATTTTAACTACATACTTATAGACCTATAAGTCTGTGGCATTAGTCATGATTCGCCCACCTACAATGTGATTCTTTATAATTTACTGTCTCATAAATTGTTTACCATAGAGGTGTAAAGTTTTAGATACAAGTTCTTAATATTAGACGCTCAGTTGTTAAGGAACATTGTCATGTTAAAGATATTAAAGTCAAGCACCTCGCTCATTTCCTCAAAGCTTGTTAAGGAAATTGCTAATTTGCCACCCACGATTACTGTGTTTAACATCACGAACAGAATTGTTTTTGCAAAACTTTCCCATTTACAAGCCCAAATTTAGGGCATTGGTCATAATGCCACGTTCTCTTTAATTGGTTCTGGTTAACAATTTCCGGTGGTTCTCAGCTCAATTAGTGATTAACTTATGTTACAGTCTGTAAGCATAAAACTTTATTTATTTTGCACTGTTTACAATGTTCACTTTACTTCTATAACATTTCAAACCCTATTCTCAGCACTAGGTGCACCTGTGTCGCAGTGTAGTTGCTTACCTTAAATAGTCAGATACACATAAAAAATCAATATTTTTTTAGCAGACCATAATAGTAAGGTCCGATAAGAGCGTCGACAACTTAAGGCCACCATATTTCACCCGAAAACGCTTTGCGCTTGGAAAAATGCCTACAGTTGCTTTATCGCATGCAACTCCACGCCGTATTAACATGAAACCAAGGGCAAGCATCGCGCGCATAGCTCCGGCCGACGAGTCTTGTCCACACGCAAACAATTTTGTACAATTTGAGTAGTTTTGCAGACGTTTTTGACGAAATAAATTCATATAAAATCAGCAATTCAGAATATTCTATTTATGGCTCTTTACTCCTCTAAATAATAACATTATTTTTTAGATATAATTAAATTGGTTTAAATTTCTGTACTACTTTTGGAAAAAAAGGTGAAAAATATTTAAAAACAACTATTTTTCAAAAAATAAAACTTTCGAACAAAGTATACGTAATCGTGTTTTGGCGTCTTTTATTGTCTTAACACTGAATCAAAATTATATAAACTAAAAAAAAATTAGCTCTATCTTATATACTTCTACTTTATTTGATTTTTATGAAAGGTCGATTTCACATAGCACCCCGATCGAAAAAATCGATTGCATTTTTCTCGACTAAAACGAAAAGCTTGAAGCTACAATAAATTATGTTATCCAAGATATGAAGGATATAATGTACTTTAAGTTTCCCAACCTCTTAATAACTTTATCATTTGTTAGCTAAATTTCAATTTCAAAAACTTTTTTCCACCACATTTTCCTTTATAAATACGTTCCAGTCACGAGTCGTTCAAGGTGGGTTGCGACTGGTCGCGGGCGTCGTTCGGTCCAAGCGGCCGGCTGATAGCGGTGGGCGCCGCCGACGGAGCGGTCTTCGTTTGGAACACACACACTGGCAAGCTGGAGACTGTGCTTAAGGATCACACGTGAGTACTACAGTTGTTTGAAAAATAATGATTTTATGTTTATCTCGTAAATAGTTTTATAAAATCAAATAAAAAAATAAATTATGTTTGTTACATTTATAGGATAAAAGAACTTAAAAGATTTGTAAAGCTTTGAAAATTCGCTAACTTAAATTTAACGATCTGCCTGCTTTATTACATTAGTATATAATATTAGTAGGTATAAAAAGGCTATTGTTAGTAATTTGTTCACACTCCAACGGCCAGACCGATTTTAATGAAATTCAGTATTTTTATTTAATTTTCAATTTAACTAAAACAACGTGAGCCAATTACATCATTTAATAAATAATAATATAATAATTACAATACATAGAAGAATAATAATTACAATACAGAAGTATGATGATGGATGACGGCCAGGCTTAACGTAATGACTTTTTACCTATATTTTTTCTTGTTGAAGCGAGTAACACTAATCAGCCACTAGTAAAGAGGCAAAGATAATAAAAACTTACCCACATAACTTTTAGCTCCAATAAAAGTCAAAAACCCGCGTGGGTAACTGATTCATTCACTCCAAATAACCCAAGGCTCGGATTAAGGATCAATGGTATAGCAAAAACCGCGGGCTGACATCTAAATCACTGTACGCATGATCCACGGTACAGAGAAATACTATCCTAGCCATTTACTATTGCAACGCAGTCGAGATATAAATCATACAGATAGAAATGACACATAATAACATGCGACATCGAAGCTCGTACTAACTTACACAGTAGTTGCCGTCGGTCTTGTACCTACAAGACAGGTCATTCGACTGAAAATAGTTTGACACACACATTTATACATATGTATATGCCAAGTTTATTAGATGGATAGCTGAAAATGGAGTGACACATATGGATAATTATGGGTTTTGGGGGAAGTTTGCGTGATCGGTTTGTACAAAGTACGTCTACTAGTTTTAAATGGCTTCAGCCGCGATGTTGGTAAAATATGTTATACCTAATATGTGATTTACCTTATTTTTGAGATCCCTTGCTTACACAACGCCTAATAATCACTATAGGCGACCATTCTGTCACCGCGTAAAAGATAAACCAACTACATGTTAAAAAAACCCTTCCATTTTTCTAAAATGCTATGATATATGCGCGTATAGATAATTAGATGTCTCTGGATTATATTGTGTATGGCAGTTGCCCAAGGATATACCGACTCAAAGCTACGTGCACACTGTCAGGAATACAATGTCGACTGGAATGCAATATTTCTCATATCCTGTGCTTTACAAATTCCTCTTATTTCATTTTTAATTCATTTTCGTTACGAATGCGCGTATGGAAGATGTTGGTGGTCCGTGTAAATTATGGCTGTATAAATTTAAGATTTCAGATACGTGATTATATCTCTATAGCCTAGATTACCCTACGAAATGTATGAAAAAAATATTATATGATTGTGAACTTACCGCGTAGATTATCAAATATTATTATTAATATTATTATTAATATAAATATGCGACGAAGCACAAGTAAAACCTATCATTTTTTTTAGCCTGGCGGCTGTCCCTTGACTCTCGCACAACTTGACACCTTATATTGCATCTCGTCTGTCCCGAGCTTATATTAAAAGCCGTACACTGGTGACGAATGATAATAAGCTTCGTGCGATTTGCTCTTGTACTTTCCAGTGACAGTTTCAAATTAGTTCCGCTGTTCCGTGCAATATTTCCCGCTGATAAATTAAAGATTTAATCGCGATCCTCGGCGAAATCTCCGCTTTTCAATTAATCTCAGCGACAGGAAATACACAACGGACATGTTTACGCTTTATTTTATAAGATGCGCGAGAAATTGAGTTTCAGCCATCGAGAGTTCCGCGCGTGCGATGCGGATACGATATCGAATGTAAGAAGTGGATAACTCCGTGGCGTCGACACAGGCATGACCCTGATTGTAGATCAAGCAGACTTGATTTAACTTTATAGTTCCCCGTATGCGACAGATAGTCGGTGTACCGTTCCGCTATCGAAGCGAACCACGACCTCTGTAAAGTATCCCCGACAACATTTCTGACCTTGAATTTAAAACTGGAATGGTCCCACTCGTGACATCGTTCGCTCCCCGTAACATTTCGCATGGACAATTGGAATCGTGAGGTCAACATACACCCGGGCTTGTCTAACCATTGCAAATTTCTCTTTCCCATACCGTACAATGCATATTTATTTGGCTCTAAGCTATCTCCACACCTGCCGTACCCCATTAAACGGAACAATGGGAATTAAACAGTGTGCGAGTTGTGTGCGGTCTGGTCAGGCCGCTCGAGCTTTCCCCGCTAGCGGAGGCAATCAAGAATATTACAAAATATTTTACTGTAAGGGAAGTAATCATCGCTGAAACAGTAATGGCAAGTAGATTGCTGCTTTCAAATTATTTTCTCGATTTTCATTAATTTTATGTGAATGTTATTTCTAGTAATTCCACTAGCTTTAAGCATCGGTACTAAAGTTTAAAATATTTAGTGCTTTACCGCTGACTATAGATAATTCGATCGAGTGGAATGTGTCTCGATGCGATCTTTATACATTCTGACGTTACGGTTTGCATACAAAAGCTTCCTCAAATGAATCTTCATTGTTCCTCTATCCGACGTCCGGCGCTGCGCGCGTCGCGATGCAATCTGCCTCCTAGCCGACACGCCTCTCACAATGGTGCAAACATTTCCCGCGACAAGGACAAAAGAAACGCGGAAACTCGCCCTCGTCTCCCCAACGTCTCCATACACAATTGGCGCTCCACACACTACATCACACCTCGCTCGATGGACTCGCCTACGTTTGAACAGTGAAATTGCACCTTTCGTTTTACTGCCTCGAATTCTTCGACTAATTCAATATTGAAACAAACATTACTACGGTTTCTAGCGAGTACCGTTGTACGTAAAACTCTTATCGGTTTCGTTCGAAATCAAGTAAAAGGAGATGAACAATAAAGATTGCTTCCCTTTTGGTTGCGACCATTGTTTCTAATTTCATAAGAGCGGTAACCGCAGGCACGTAACGCACCCGACACAATGAAACTACGCTACCGCGAGACTCACTATAATGGTTATCTCGAATACCTCATTAACATTGTTACCTACTGGACCGCTTGCGCAAATTAATTTACACCGCTGGCACAGATACCTAGGGCTAGTCTGCGATTATGCTACTGTGTGAGCATTTGCAGCCTTATCGAAATATATATCTGGAAGTCTCCATAATCAGTGCGATCGACAACACTTTGAGTTCCCCGATTTTGTCCGTATCGAGTTTCCTTGTCCTTATTCGTGTTCGTTATCGTCTGCGACATTTGCGGAAATGTAAAATATGACACAGGCGATGGTGTGATTGTGTTGCGTTAGTGAGGGTCGGAGCTATCTCCGCGCAGGTCTGCGCCGGCTTGTATCGCAGCGAGCGGGCGGGCGAGCGCAAAATTAGCAAGAACATGTGCATCTTGCAGTCATTGTCGTAGTCGGAAATGTTATGATTTATCGCGCGGGTCTCGAGCCATCGCCGATACTGATCGCCGGGACCACTTCCTCGGCGAGCACTCACATATAACTGCAAACTAACTACAGTGTGTCACTGTTACTTAGCTTCCTCATTCATGTTTACTTAACTGATGCACCGAATAATGTTGTAACCGGCTAATTTTCTTATTTATTATCGCTTCTGAGCAATTTTATAAATTTTAAGTTTATAGCAAGGAGATTTAAATTATGTCGACAAAGCTACCGTCTCGCTTGTATTTAACTTTGTGAATAAGTAACGTCGCGTGCCACTTCATTGTAATTTTCTTCCTCGCACTCTACATATTATCGAACATATTTATTGGCTTTTTGAAGTTATTGCCTAATAAATGTTGGTTGGACAGTTATTAGGGTCCAGTTTCATGAACATAATCGTAGAATGATCGGGGTTGCGTGCTCGAGATGACACGCCGGAGTACGTGGGCAAGGTCGGAATGTGTCGTCTAGACATACCGTCATGCACGTACACTTACGAGTACATACTTATCTTGAATGGGGATGCTCTGCAATCTCACCGCGACCTAACCTGCAGTTTTATGAAAGCAACTTATCGTTGATTGCTGCTCAACGTAATTGCAAGTCGTTGTATATTGCATTAAACGGATATATTGTATGATTTACTCCTATTGAATAGCACATCTTGGATAATTTATTGGAATGTGAAGAGGTTAATTAGAGAAATGGTCTAAATACTTATCCTTTGTCTGTTTTTCTGTAGACCTAGGTTGTAAGCGCCTATCATAAGTCGTAAAATGCGATGTCGCTGGACCGTAGATAACCTCCACTATCATTTTACGAGGGCCTGCAAAGTACAGTAAAAAGGCGTCCCCTCCGGTTCCCGCTGTCATAAGTCGAGTGTATAGTACGTGCCTACAGGCCTGCGTTAGTTCTATGTTCGGACATTGGTCTCGGCTAATCGCGGTGCATGCTTTTTGTACCGGAAAGGCTAACGACCGCCGTGGATAGGTTCTTGAAATTGCTTTATTGGGTAACCTGTTTCCGAACACAGAACACGGTAGGCGAACACGGTTATGTGTTATGAATCGAGCACAATGAGTTGCAAGTGCGCACCCAATTCGGCTAGTTAAACCCGATTAGCCCGCAATAAGAGCCACTGGCTCCAGTTTTCGATTACATTTTCCTAAATAAATCGATCGGGTTAATCCGACATTTTCTCATCATCGGCCCGTATTCGTTATTTACAGCGCTCTTAATTGCAGCCCTTGGAACGCGAGCATTAATAAAAATATCTCTTAATTAACGAATATCCAGATCGCAATTTACGATTACAACGTACACGACGGGCGTAATGATTGGACATTCTTTGAGAAACGGCCACCGGTAGTGATAGAGGCTCGTATAATCCCATAAAGCGTTTGATAACACGAGCGGGCTCCGATAACGAAACAATTGGAAAGTAGCGTGTGTCAGATTTGTGTTGGTTTACGGCGCTTCCTAGTCCAGGGATGTATGCGCTCGTTACCGCGCGAGCTGGCCGCAGCGGTATGTGTAAACGAGCCGAACGCAGCGCGACGCTAATTCTTGTTTACGAGGAGGCTCGCCCCGCGCAGCCGCGATATAAAGCCTCAGAGCGGCCTCCGACAATCGAACCGACGCAACTTGTATACTCAAAACTGTATGGACCACTCCAATCACGGTCCATATTTGTAGCGAGCGATAAATCGACATTACGAATAAAATGTGTTCTGATCCACGACCGCTTCCCGTCCGAACACACTTAGACGCGCTTAGTTATGGCCGAATCATTTTTTGTCGACCTCATTGACCGTAAGAGTCAATAAAAGCTATTAAGAGTATCTTTAAAACTCCACTGACACAGATTTAGGCGTAGACATATCTTTTATACACTAGGTAGTTTGTATAAAATAACGCGCGTAAACCGTTCATAGTTTTCTCGCGTATTCCGATAAATGTAACGGTGCTCGGGGCTCGGACACAAAAACGCTCCAGTTTTATTAAAAAGTTTAGTGGTGGCTGGAAGTTATGTTTTATTGCTCGGTGAAGTTAGATTTTGTCGGTATTTTCTCAGGAATGTCATTTGTCCGGTGTCCACGGGTCCACAGCACGCGCGTCGGCTGCATATGTGATAAATGCACCGATGCACGTACACGATAAGAGGGAAACCGTTCACATCTTACGCGTGGTACAAAACATTGTTTTAATAACTGCCTTCTAATATTGTTATACGCCTCACGCGTATTATACTCGTACCTTTCACGAATATGAGCTGGAGAAAATTTTACGCTTTATTCTGAAAAAAAGTACCTTGGTTATTACAAATGCAGTCAAGAATTTATTCCTAAATTTGTAAAATGGTAGTCAAAATGATGTCACTTTTTTCTTTTTTTGCAGTAAAGGAAAATGAGTTCCTACCTTGACAAATCCTAAATGAAGAATCTTAGGACTTCAAAAGTTTTTTTCGTTTGTTATGGTTTTGCACTTGACCATAACTTGCCTGATGATAAGCGTTCATTATGATATAGGTATAATGGACCGCACTTATCGAGTAAAAAGTCACTATAGTTTTTATCTGAGTATCAGTAGTTGTAAACAAATCATCCATAAATAATATCCTACAGATAATTTATACCATTTTTTTCCAGGTCTCCAGTAACAGCAGTGGCGTGGCACCCGCAGTCAGGTCTCCTGGCGTCAGTAGACCGCGGCAAGAAGGCAGTTATATGGGGAGACTTGTGACAATGGGACGGGATACCACTGCCGGACCCGGCCGCTACTGTAGCACTGGTAAATTAAGACTTCTTCTTAGGCACAACTATCTAAGTCCCCTGTAACCACAGTTGCTTGGCAGCTATAGTCAGGTTTTAAACAATCCATTGAAGAAGAAAAAAGGAAGTCTTTTGTAAAAAAAATAATCACCCTAATGTTAGAACATTCTGCACTTCATCTTCAGTTTCAAACGCCTGAAAAGATTTGGCATGAAGATAGAACCCTGAAATTATACATATGCCACATTTTTGTCCTGTTTTCAAGCAGATAACACCACAGTAATATTTCATCGTTACCGCATCTTGATATATAAATGTCCACTAACAAAATCAATTTGTATATTGCAACATACATATGTACGTTAAATAAATAATAATGTATAACTCTTTTAATGAAGCCATCGTCGAAGTAGAAAATGATAAATGCATTGTAATGTAAGTTACACTTCCTAGATTCACCGCCCCACTTGAAATCTAAGCGAAAACAAGACAAATGCGTTTACCATAAATAAAGTTGTCTCGCCTGTGAGTCATGGCAAATATATTATCGCCTAGTAGGTCTAAGTTAGGTATCCTCACTAAAATTAAAGGTCAAAAGTCTCTAGTGAGCCAATGACACGGTACCCTCATTTCTAGCAAGCCCTGCCCATTATGGCATTAAACCATCGTAAAACAGCCGTTTCTTTATGTCTCCATAGTTTATATTACTTGTATTTTCTAAGCAATGCTCTCAGAGTTTACCTGTCATTTCGCACATTATCATAAATTCACGCTCGTTTAGGATTTTTGGTGAATCATTTTAAAATCTCTTTTTTTAGCTAACCCGGTTGTCTAGGAGTGTCGCTTTTGGTTTCAGTCGCTTGTTCCTTATTAATGTCAATAAATTGTCATCGTAAAATGGCAAATGTGTTTATAATTTAATACTGAGATATTGTTGTACAAAGGCTCTATCTAGTGGGTGTCCATTTATGGCCGATACCGTTTTCTCTCGGGACATTATCCGTCTTTAGCTCTATCGTAAGCAGACGTATGATGTTTACTGTTGTATCGAATCCTTAAATTTTAACTATTACAGCTTAAATTTATAGTTTTAGCATGATTTTATAGAATCGAATGGAATTCAAGTCCGCTACTTGCGGTAGCCTGCTTCTATAACTTACCATAGAAACCTAAATTCTACATAAACCAGTCATGTTTGATAAATCACTAATATTGATTCAGTTCAATCATACATATCGTGCATTGTGCTCGAGAATGTAAACACGAGTGCTCTCGGCATCCTTGTTGTGAAAAAGCTCCGCGTACAAACCGACAATTGAAGTACCTAGTTGTTATACACAATTGGCTCGCGGTACAATACCGACAAGTGAAAGCGTGACTTTCGACTTTCATTAAGTTTTTGTTAAGTGTATATGTATGGGACGAGCGGGGCCATATTGTCTGGCGACATAATTCACCGGACCCCTGAATAAAGAGCTCCAAATATTTGTTCGATTTTTACTTTCGAACAGAACGCGCCGACTCGATGAAAGTGTTCTAAGTGTTCCAAAAAGAAGATCTGATGTTCCATTTTGTTGAGACTTACCCTTGTTATAATGAATGCAATTCCTAATACACTCTCACTAGTTAAAGTCGATGCTTTTAGGTACATCTATCTACATCTGCGGCCGTTCGATTCTTTTCACTTTTGTATGTAAATGCATAGCTATGATATGTTCAAATATTTAAAATTTTTGTGTGTCACTTTCTTCTAAACTTAGGTATCTTTTCGGGTCTAAGTTAGCACAATAGAAAAGGTATACATACTAAAGAGTACATTGACCTTTCTAGGTAAACATTGTGTTTGTGTTAATAAAATGTGCATAAAATTCTTATTACGTACTTAAGCTATGAAAATATTTTTCGCACGGTACTAAATTACAAATTAATCTTTTGTAATAAAGTTGTAAATTCTGCCGCTAAATTACCGAGTAACTGATTGCGCAAGAGTGCTTATTTTGGAGCGATCACTCACGAAAATAAATTACTTTTTGATGAACCCATCCAGTTTTCCTGCTTGTGAGCTATTACCCAAACATTCTTCATATCCCTACTTATGCATCCGCACCATCAAAACGAAATCGTCCTTAACTTACACATGATAATTTATATTAAGATAAAGAAAGCGGTACACTTAAATAACAATTGCACTTAATTCATAAAAACAAATAGCAGAGAAGTTAACTGATACTTATATCTGGCGATCATGTAGGTGCACTTTTTTCCTTGCTCAGTTTTTATTTACAATAAATACGAACTAAAACAATGTTGAGACTTCAGTAATCAGTAGGTACTAACAAATCAGAGATTTAGTAAAGCAACAAATACTTGACGTGATAGGAATTCAGTGCTATATTTTTTGCGCGTTCATCTAGCAAATTAGTTTCATCTAGGAGGATGGAGAGGATAAGCTGGACGGAAAAGAAAACCAATGAGGAGGTACTGGGCATGGTTCAAGAACAAAAAACAATACTGACCACAATTGAGAACAGAAGAGGTAAGATGTTTGGCCACCTTATACGACATGACAACTTTATGAAAACCATTGTCGAGGGGAGCTAGAGGCACGAAGAGGAAGAGGAAGGCCGAGAAGGACATATATTGAACAAATCAAAGAGAAGGCAAGCGTCATGTCGTTTAAGGAGGTCAGGAAATTGTCCGAAAATCGAAGAGAATGGCGCATACTCCACAAACAAGAGCATCGCTCTTAAATTTCGAATGAATGAATCTAGCAAGTAGGTAAGCAACTAATAGGGGTATTTAGTTCGCTAATGCCATAGATAGATGTTGGCAATTTATTAAATGAGTATGAAATGTCTCTGCAGGTGACCGGCTCGATCTGAGATTGCCGTGTCCGCGAATCGGAGAATCATCCATCAGATGTCAATGTGACTTTAGTATATTATGAACCTGCAGAGACAAAGCTTCCAGTATTAGTTGTAGTGTTTTTTCCTATTAGTATGTAGTTTGCAAACTCTCGAGGTCACTAGTGATGGTCATTTTTATAAGATAAGAAGAAGGTAGTTAAGAAAACACCCGTATGGCTCGTTTTAGTATGTAAAGTATTCTGTGATCATTGTATTTTACTTGTATTTGACATCGACTATATGCTTTTCCAAAATACAAATTTGAATATACAAATTATTTGCATATATATATATATATATCAGATTTCTTTGTGAATACCCAATTAAATTACACACTTAGTATTTTTTTGGTTGCCTGAAAGAGATCACTCCAAGTGATAAGGCCGCCCTCTGTCCCAATACTATATTCTTAATTTCTTTATGCTTGTGTTATTTTGTTATTGGTGAACATAAAGTATTATGATTTGATTTGTTTCATGTTACTTAGTCGTGAAAATAATGCATTCATACAAGCAATAAATAAACATTACACATATCAATAAAGACAAATAGAAACCGCAAAGCTATGATACTGTTTCCCATTTCACATCGTAAAGTCGTAAAGTCGGTTGTCGATCGCGTCGGTGCGACACAAGTGCCAAACGATAAAAAATAACAATGTCTTCGCACTACATAAGGCAACAAACAACGATCGAGAATGTATAAAATTCCTTTGAAAACAAAAGGGTTTCAGTAATGGAGTTTTATGGCAGCTTTGTGTAGCATAAAAAGCTAGCCGCGGCTTGTTTTAAGCCTAACCTTTCTTCAGCACCTTTATTGGAAAATATGGCTTGTTGTGGAAGAAAGAAATGCGGTGAAAATTCCTCTTACGTCAATTTTCAATCTATTTACTTACAAAATATTTATAAATAGTCATAATTTTGCCATTTACAGCAGCTTTTCTGACTTCGCCGCTTTTTTTCATTTTCCACGTTTTATTTGTGGAAATACTTGATTAATTGCTTCACCCTACTTTGTTAAGAGTTCCAAAATGAATTCTCATAGATATTATATCATCCCCTTCATAATTTCATCACAAAATACTTGATTAATTGCTTCACCCTACTTTGTTAAGAGTTCCAAAATGAATTCTCATAGATATTATATCATCCCCTTCATAATTTCATCACAAAATACTTGATTAATTGCTTCACCCTACTTTGTTAAGAGTTCCAAAATGAATTCTCATAGATATTATATCATCCCCTTCATAATTTCATCACAAAATACTTGATTAATTGCTTCACCCTACTTTGTTAAGAGTTCGAAAATGAATTCTCATAGATATTATATCATCCCCTTCATAATTTCATCACAAAATACTTGATTAATTGCTTCACCCTACTTTGTTAAGAGTTCGAAAATGAATTCTCATAGATATTATATCATCCCCTTCATAATTTCATCACAAAATACTTGATTAATTGCTTCACCCTACTTTGTTAAGAGTTCGAAAATGAATTCTCATAGATATTATATCATCCCCTTCATAATTTCATCACAAAATACTTGATTAATTGCTTCACCCTACTTTGTTAAGAGTTCGAAAATGAATTCTCATAGATATTATATCATCCCCTTCATAATTTCATCACAAAATACTTGATTAATTGCTTCACCCTACTTTGTTAAGAGTTCCAAAATGAATTCTCATAGATATTATATCATCCCCTTCATAATTTCATCACAAAATACTTGATTAATTGCTTCACCCTACTTTGTTAAGAGTTCCAAAATGAATTCTCATAGATATTATATCATCCCCTTCATAATTTCATCACAAAATACTTGATTAATTGCTTCACCCTACTTTGTTAAGAGTTCCAAAATGAATTCTCATAGATATTATATCATCCCCTTCATAATTTCATCACAAAATACTTGATTAATTGCTTCACCCTACTTTGTTAAGAGTTCGAAAATGAATTCTCATAGATATTATATCATCCCCTTCATAATTTCATCACAAAATACTTGATTAATTGCTTCACCCTACTTTGTTAAGAGTTCCAAAATGAATTCTCATAGATATTATATCATCCCCTTCATAATTTCATCACAAAATACTTGATTAATTGCTTCACCCTACTTTGTTAAGAGTTCCAAAATGAATTCTCATAGATATTATATCATCCCCTTCATAATTTCATCACAAAATACTTGATTAATTGCTTCACCCTACTTTGTTAAGAGTTCGAAAATGAATTCTCATAGATATTATATCATCCCCTTCATAATTTCATCACAAAATACTTGATTAATTGCTTCACCCTACTTTGTTAAGAGTTCCAAAATGAATTCTCATAGATATTATATCATCCCCTTCATAATTTCATCACAAAATACTTGATTAATTGCTTCACCCTACTTTGTTAAGAGTTCGAAAATGAATTCTCATAGATATTATATCATCCCCTTCATAATTTCATCACAAAATACTTGATTAATTGCTTCACCCTACTTTGTTAAGAGTTCCAAAATGAATTCTCATAGATATTATATCATCCCCTTCATAATTTCATCACAAAATACTTGATTAATTGCTTCACCCTACTTTGTTAAGAGTTCCAAAATGAATTCTCATAGATATTATATCATCCCCTTCATAATTTCATCACAAAATACTTGATTAATTGCTTCACCCTACTTTGTTAAGAGTTCGAAAATGAATTCTCATAGATATTATATCATCCCCTTCATAATTTCATCACAAAATACTTGATTAATTGCTTCACCCTACTTTGTTAAGAGTTCCAAAATGAATTCTCATAGATATTATATCATCCCCTTCATAATTTCATCACAAAATACTTGATTAATTGCTTCACCCTACTTTGTTAAGAGTTCGAAAATGAATTCTCATAGATATTATATCATCCCCTTCATAATTTCATCACAAAATACTTGATTAATTGCTTCACCCTACTTTGTTAAGAGTTCCAAAATGAATTCTCATAGATATTATATCATCCCCTTCATAATTTCATCACAAAATACTTGATTAATTGCTTCACCCTACTTTGTTAAGAGTTCGAAAATGAATTCTCATAGATATTATATCATCCCCTTCATAATTTCATCACAAAATACTTGATTAATTGCTTCACCCTACTTTGTTAAGAGTTCCAAAATGAATTCTCATAGATATTATATCATCCCCTTCATAATTTCATCACAAAATACTTGATTAATTGCTTCACCCTACTTTGTTAAGAGTTCGAAAATGAATTCTCATAGATATTATATCATCCCCTTCATAATTTCATCACAAAATACTTGATTAATTGCTTCACCCTACTTTGTTAAGAGTTCCAAAATGAATTCTCATAGATATTATATCATCCCCTTCATAATTTCATCACAAAATACTTGATTAATTGCTTCACCCTACTTTGTTAAGAGTTCCAAAATGAATTCTCATAGATATTATATCATCCCCTTCATAATTTCATCACAAAATACTTGATTAATTGCTTCACCCTACTTTGTTAAGAGTTCGAAAATGAATTCTCATAGATATTATATCATCCCCTTCATAATTTCATCACAAAATACTTGATTAATTGCTTCACCCTACTTTGTTAAGAGTTCCAAAATGAATTCTCATAGATATTATATCATCCCCTTCATAATTTCATCACAAAATACTTGATTAATTGCTTCACCCTACTTTGTTAAGAGTTCGAAAATGAATTCTCATAGATATTATATCATCCCCTTCATAATTTCATCACAAAATACTTGATTAATTGCTTCACCCTACTTTGTTAAGAGTTCCAAAATGAATTCTCATAGATATTATATCATCCCCTTCATAATTTCATCACAAAATACTTGATTAATTGCTTCACCCTACTTTGTTAAGAGTTCCAAAATGAATTCTCATAGATATTATATCATCCCCTTCATAATTTCATCACAAAATACTTGATTAATTGCTTCACCCTACTTTGTTAAGAGTTCGAAAATGAATTCTCATAGATATTATATCATCCCCTTCATAATTTCATCACAAAATACTTGATTAATTGCTTCACCCTACTTTGTTAAGAGTTCCAAAATGAATTCTCATAGATATTATATCATCCCCTTCATAATTTCATCACAAAATACTTGATTAATTGCTTCACCCTACTTTGTTAAGAGTTCCAAAATGAATTCTCATAGATATTATATCATCCCCTTCATAATTTCATCACAAAATACTTGATTAATTGCTTCACCCTACTTTGTTAAGAGTTCGAAAATGAATTCTCATAGATATTATATCATCCCCTTCATAATTTCATCACAAAATACTTGATTAATTGCTTCACCCTACTTTGTTAAGAGTTCCAAAATGAATTCTCATAGATATTATATCATCCCCTTCATAATTTCATCACAAAATACTTGATTAATTGCTTCACCCTACTTTGTTAAGAGTTCCAAAATGAATTCTCATAGATATTATATCATCCCCTTCATAATTTCATCACAAAATACTTGATTAATTGCTTCACCCTACTTTGTTAAGAGTTCGAAAATGAATTCTCATAGATATTATATCATCCCCTTCATAATTTCATCACAAAATACTTGATTAATTGCTTCACCCTACTTTGTTAAGAGTTCCAAAATGAATTCTCATAGATATTATATCATCCCCTTCATAATTTCATCACAAAATACTTGATTAATTGCTTCACCCTACTTTGTTAAGAGTTCCAAAATGAATTCTCATAGATATTATATCATCCCCTTCATAATTTCATCACAAAATACTTGATTAATTGCTTCACCCTACTTTGTTAAGAGTTCGAAAATGAATTCTCATAGATATTATATCATCCCCTTCATAATTTCATCACAAAATACTTGATTAATTGCTTCACCCTACTTTGTTAAGAGTTCCAAAATGAATTCTCATAGATATTATATCATCCCCTTCATAATTTCATCACAAAATACTTGATTAATTGCTTCACCCTACTTTGTTAAGAGTTCCAAAATGAATTCTCATAGATATTATATCATCCCCTTCATAATTTCATCACAAAATACTTGATTAATTGCTTCACCCTACTTTGTTAAGAGTTCGAAAATGAATTCTCATAGATATTATATCATCCCCTTCATAATTTCATCACAAAATACTTGATTAATTGCTTCACCCTACTTTGTTAAGAGTTCCAAAATGAATTCTCATAGATATTATATCATCCCCTTCATAATTTCATCACAAAATACTTGATTAATTGCTTCACCCTACTTTGTTAAGAGTTCGAAAATGAATTCTCATAGATATTATATCATCCCCTTCATAATTTCATCACAAAATACTTGATTAATTGCTTCACCCTACTTTGTTAAGAGTTCCAAAATGAATTCTCATAGATATTATATCATCCCCTTCATAATTTCATCACAAAATCTCAGTTACAACGCTGATCTTGGCTAGAATGAATCGATTGTTTCGGAAAGAGTTTCGTTTGAAATATCGGAGGCTTTGAAGCGAGTCACGCGCCGCGCCGCCGACCGTTGTCGCCAAAACGAAGCGGAAAATTTAATACTCCACCTTTGTACGTGATCAGTATCGAGCTTTTTGTTAAGCAAGTATTGGCACACTTTCCTGCCCCACGGGAGAACATTTACTACTATCCACTCGCCCATTGTGCTCCTAAGAAATTTTAATTAACCGTTGTGCATAGAATATCATATTATATTAACTCCTTTTCAATTTATCGATGTCGGACTACAAAACCTTTATGAAGTCTGACATAGATCCGATCAATAGGCGCTTCAATCATCAATCAAGATGAATATACCGACCTGCACGCGATTTATTAGGTTACACCAAATAATAAAACAACATAACACTCAGTAATACAACATTCAATAGCTACCGTTAATGGTTTTTTATGCATAATATCACTTTCACATTTGATGCATTCATTGTGTAGGTAGAGTATCGGTTTCAATACGTTATGTGGGACGCGGTTCAGACTATGATATTCGATACGATTTATTTGTGCAGGTAAATTAAAACACCCTAGAAAGTGTTCATGGTCAGAATTCGTTCCAAAATTTGTTTCATTTGTCGTGTACCGTTGTGTTGTGGCTCGCGGTAGATTCGGCGTAACGACCCGAGCGGGCGACAGCGCGTTGCGCGTTGCGCGTTGCCGCCGGTGCGACGCCCGTCTTGTCGCACGACTGTCGCACCAGTCAATCATACAGCGGCCGCCACATTCCACCGCACTCACATTTCCAATCATTACTTACACTCACCGACCGATCAACAAATTACATCTCGTTAAATTCGCATAACTGTACCGCCACGACGCGAACTTGTCGCGATATAATCGATCACGTGCCGTTTCTCCAAATATCTGGGTAAATGAAATTAGTAAATGCTTTTTATTTTATTTCGAATCAATTTTAATGAGAGTCCTCGTAACCTTTGGCTCACTAACACACCTGTTAATGTCCGTGATTAAACGCTTGTTGAATTCGACGGCAAAAACATATCTGTTTGGGTCGATATGTTGGTTGGCCCAAGGTTTTGGGAAATAGTTATCACATATTAATTTTAAGAACTAAGAGGTTTTAATTATGTTTTTTTTTCGATCTAGTCCTAAAAAAGTAATGTATAGTAACTTTTTAGTAATTAGTTATAATAATACATAATTATGAGAATTCTAGAAAAAAATCTAGAAACTATAATAAAGTATAGAAACTATCCCATTTTTGGATAAGATAGTGTTCATTTGTACCTAATCATTATCTCGCCAAAATCATAAAATGTAACACTTTTAAGTCTTACTTGACCAATCGATGCCATAAAAAAGCGTGTAAACATAGATATAACGAGATAACCGTAAACTACACGGTGTATATTTTTGTGGCTAATTATCGTTTTACCTGTCAAATTAGCAGCTAAGAGCTGACAGCGACGAGATAAATTCACCATCGGACACTAGCGGACCTCACCACCGCTCGTCGGCGCTCGAAAAAATGACATCAATTTTACCGTAAGGCCTTCTACACATGAGGGATCAATTAAGTGTTACCGTTTTCGGAATAATTATATTTTTTGTTTGCAATAGTAAGCCGGTAGTCGACACGCGAAACCGGCGCGTCTGCCGGGGGCGGGCTAATAGCCACTATTAGCAAATCGCTCTGAGAAATCGACAACAATGAACACGAAATATGCTCATTGCCGTCTCCCATTCATTACGCTTTTTACCGATGCTATCTCTTGTTTTCGATGTGTGTCAATTCGATCTTTTTATTCGTTTTCGTTACAAGTAAACGGAGCAATTTGGCTCCGGGCGAGACTCGTATCATGATTAAATTATTATCTTGAGTAGTTTGTAAGTATGCTATCATTTGCGTGTGTGAACTTTCGAGCCATTTCCGACCATTAGATGCTCATTTACAAGCTTATAATAAAAACTGATCATGTGTAAATTCGAAGCACTTAATCTCGATCGCGCTGTTTGTAACGGTTCGTACAGAAGTCTAAACGTATCCCTGTTTAGGAACATTAGTAGGTTAATTACCGACCGGTGGCTATTGAGCTTCATTCGTATAATATCCTGCTCTGTTACTAAAACGGGTAACGACCAGCTTTATGGAGTCATTATCGCGTTGCTGAAATTTATGTACCGGTAGCTTTGACAGGAGCAGATTTAGAGCATTGTACGAACAAACCACCCCGCCGCTGCTTTGTGCCCGATATAAGCATCTCATTTACAAGATACGATTACGTTCAAGTAGCGGTGGCGCACACTTAACCTGTAATCCCGGAATCGTCGCTGCATTTCACTGCGAGCTACTAAAATCTTAATTGATGCTTAGATCTGATAGTCTCACGAGTATAATGTGCGCGTTGTTGCTCTCGAATCTACGTAATGTTTATTGCTATTTTATTGCACATCTAAGTAAATAGGTGCCAGATTTTATCTCAAACATTAAGTGCGTATGGTTATATACTGTCACAATAAATACAGGTTTCAAGCGTACATTCAATTTACCAGATTGAGTCCACGGAACGCAATATTTTCCCGTCATATTAAATTTATCTCGAGAATTTTTCGACACTCTCAATTAATAATCATTACGTTATCAAGCCTTAATACCGTGGCTGGATAAATTTTACATAAATTGTTATTTATCTCGGAGCTCCTAATGAAAATTAAACGGGTTTTAAGAGCGAACCATTTTTCATTGCAGGCTTCCAAGGAAGAAAGCGGCGAGACGGAAGGCGAGAACGTGGAAGTGTTGGACTTCCTTCGAGGCATCACAACGGACATACTGCATAGGTTCTCATAACATAGTAGTAGTTAGTTAGTAGTCAATGTACTACGAACCGAGAAACTCTCGCTCGCCTCTACAAACTCTACTCTATAAACTTGTGAAATTTATTATAACTAAGTACGAAAGACACTGTATATATTTGCTAATATCGATGTTAGTTCTATGAATTTTATTTACACATATTAACATGTAAATAATTATATTGAATATCTAAATCGACATGAGGTGCTAAAATTTGAGCAAGCTATTCGTTTTTCGGTATCTAAATGACAGAGAGACAGTTTGCAAACATAGAACCATAATGTAGTTTTAATGTTTTCGAGTTTAACATGGAATAGTATAAGAGATACATCAATCTTGTCTAACAGGTCTTAAAGCATAATAATTTGTCACATTACGAGATGTTACCTTGTGAATGATATTAATGTCTTTTTGTGTTTCTTATGTGAGCTATCTTCGGGTGACATTTGCCCTCGAGATGGGCAAGATAGAATATCTTATTTGTTAAATTGGATATTGATAACAGTGATAATCTAACTAATCAATAACACTCTCAGATATTTAGGTGACGGACGAATTTATTCACATTATTTTAAACAATACCAAAAATCTCTTAGAAACAACGGTGAAAACGGTACATTAGAAAATCTTTCTTCTATAAAATATGCAATAAAATCCTGTTAAGAATAAGCAAAGGAATTTTCGAAACAAAACATTTCTAAAATTTATTTCAAATATGTTGCCTTTATAGACGACTATAAAAGAGCTATAATATCGTTGGAAAGTATTTAGTATAGAATGCTGTAAGGCACACGTCACATCACGTAAGCTAAATGAGTGAGCATTATTACTGGTTTAATTGCTTAGTTTAATAGTTGCTACATTTGTTGCTGGTAAAAGTTTCTTTGAAACTGCGTGGGAATATATTCAACACCTGCTGGAGTGGCCGTATGAATAGTTGTATTTTTCTTTGCAATTAATATTCTGATAGTTGTTTATGGACTTGTCCCTGTGTTTTGTTTACTGTTTTGTCATACGACCAGACGCAGAATAAGCAGTAATTGACTTGTACTTTTATGCATTTTGTGTTTAATTTAAATGCAAATCATACCAATACAATAATAATATATTTTGAGTATGTATTGGTCTTTTAACTGATTTGTTTTGTATCTAATTATATTTTTTTAGTACACCGCCTGTTTATAATTCTTAGTAATATCCATCCAAAAGGTTGCCTGGAAGAAATCGCCTAAGGCGATAAGGCCGCCCAATGTGCATCACTTATATATATTTAAGCTTATTACCTGTTTTGTTATTTCTATGTTTTATGGTGTACATTAAAGATACATTCTATTCTATACAAATATACTCGTAATAGTACCGGAGTAAATTTTTTATAGGAATTTAATTTTGGTTGGAATGGAAAGTTCGATAGATGACGTCGTAGTTAGAAATGTGATTCATACTGCATGTGTGGTGTCAGTGCAGAGACCACCTGTGCTTGCCGGTGTCTCATTAGCAAACAATGACCGCGCAGGGCGCCACCGGCCGCTGACCGTCGCATCAATAAACTGCTCAGACGACAGGCCCTCCCGTCCCCGCATTCATGTGAACCGATCAAAACTGAGCATCCATAATTGAAGATCAGATCAGTTATAACGTCGTCGCGTCCATAATATTTATCGAGACCACATTCTCAAATTAAAAGTGCCGCTACGCAACATTGTTGGGCACGACAGTGTGAAATAATAAAACGATCATTAATTCGATTAATTGTAACTTCAAGTAACGTATAATTAGGCAACCCTATAATGGCGGAGTGATGCTCGCCGCGGGCGACGATCCATAATCCTGTGACGTGTGTTTTGACAGCGCCGGTCTCACTACCTCACTTGGTTTTTACCACACTTTTTATTCGGCAGTACGTTGACCCCGTCGCTTGTAACGCTATATTCTCACACGTAATTACACTCCGCTTAATTACTCGTAACTGCTGTGACGACGAGACCCGATCGAGAAAAAAATGAATGAAAAAAAAACAGTTAATCCGGCGCCGCTCTTATATTACGCTTCGTTAGCGGCGCGTACTTACGCTAATAATAGTCTGCACACCTACGCCCGTTTCGCATACTCTTAAAAACTGGCGCCTCGTCTCTCTATATACATACATACACGTATTCTTGCCAAAATACATGTCATATATACTGGATATCACAAGGACAGGAGCCTCTATTTTGCTCTAATTTTTGTAACAATTTTAAGTTGAGGTGTGATTTTTAAATCTACAAACATCAATGGATGTTTGATACGCAAATACAGCCTTCAAAAGTAGAAACCCACAAAATATCGCAAAAAATGTATACCTATCAAAAACATTACATGAATGTAATTATTGATAAGTACATGTAGATTTCTTTCGACTCACCACAACATAAATCCAATATGATGTTCGTATGATAAACATCCACCTTGACGCTCGCTACAAAAACAAATATTTTTAATAGATTTAAAAACTAGTCACCACTATCTTCGACGATTGAATAATAATTTTATTCGCGTGTTAATACAGATGTGATAAAATTTTATTTGATAAAAGTTTGCATTTAGCGGTTTTTTGTTATGGTATGGTATGTTAAGTAGGTTTAGGATATAGATATTGCATGTTTAAAATAAATATGCAAATGAGTCAGATTGTAGGTTAAACAAGTTCTCGTGTAAAAGGATGAATTTGGGTGAACGATGCCAAAATAATAGCCTTGATATGTGACGCTTGAATTGATTGGAGTCAAGAGGTTGTTTCAATTTTGTCGATATATAGAAAGTGAGCACAAATAGCAGCTATCTATTACGTTTTTAGTTTTATTTGATTGCTAATTAGACTGTTATTTTGACAATTTTTTCATATACATTGATTTAGTATTTCGAGCCTCACATAACTTTACAGTCACTGTTGTAATCATCTTTGTTTTTCTTATTGGTCAACGTATAATATGTATGTGCATTATATTTTGTTAAGAATATAAACAAGGGTGGTTACGCTTTGCTTCTACCTTCGTAGTAAGGACAGCGAGACTATAGAACTCTCTACCTGGAGCCCTGTTCCCAGATAACCCAGGGGTCTTCAAATCTAGAGTAAATAGGTTTCTTCTAGGCAAGACAAGACATCTTAGACTATGGTGGTGCTTAACATCAGGCAGGCTATAGTCACACGTAAGCCTATTTCGTGTTAAAAAAGTTTCTACGCCATTTTATTTGCCTTAAAAGCTACTGTCATATATTAGGATCTTAGTAAACTTCAACAATAACTTTATTTTGTAGCGATTGTATGAAAACATGTGCCTTTTTTAGCTATTAAGCGAGTACCTACTTATATATTTGTGCTGAGACACGAATTTCTAACATCAACTTTATGCTTAGTTCGTGTAAAATCGTTTAGTGAAAATGTTTTACAGCTTTATTAAGACTGTTGTCATAGTGTAAGAAAGTGGTATGATGCGTGCGTGATATGATACTCAGAATTATAGTATGACATTTTTACTTGGACGAGTAAATGATTAGATTCGTTTGTAAGACCGTGAAGTTAATTTACATGATCATTTTGGAATGGTAAATAAATTCATTTGTCTTTTGTTTTAATAATAATATGTTATAAATTTTGAGGTAATAGTTATCCTTACTTTTAAATGTGTAGGACAATGCTTGTTTGCTAAATTTAAAGTTTGCTATGAATTTATAAATAAATGCAGTCAATGTTCTGCAACTTCGTGTAAGTTCTGACTTGACGAATATTAAATTAATTAAATGCCAATATAGTTAACGTGGGGTGGATGAGCATAATACTAGTTTTATAAATAAAATACTTTTGTCGTTTCATATTTTTATACGAAGAGTTATCTTCCTTACCTACATTAGTGTACTCATATATTGCAACTGTAAAAACTTTGGTCAGCCACTTTGTAAAAAATGTCCTAGATTCGTCACTTTATTCTACGAATTGTATATTCAATATGAAATAAATATATGTTATTAAGAGTGAGTAGTTTCATTATCTTAATCGAATTAAGTTTTTTGTTTCCCGTCTTGCGGTTCATTGTTCGAGCGCAGCTTTCAGCGCAATGTATGATTAAGTTCGCATATTCATCGAGACTTGTCAAATTAAGATTCATTTGAAGAAGAGAGCAGTAACCACCGTTACGGGCGACTTATTCAGGCGAGGTTATTACGGAGTGGCATTACTCTGCGGTCGTCACCCATTGACCCGGCGTTTCTCCAATTAAACTGCTACCCGAGGGGAGAGTCGCTATCATTCATACTCCACATACCTACCAATTACACAGGTACCTACCTACTCTCCGTACCTGAGACTTCTTTGTGCGTAGGAAGCGTGGGTCAAGTGAAGCCATTAGCCAAAATCGAACCATTAGCTGCAATGGACCCGTTCATTACTGCGGCAATTAAACTTATGGGTCAAACTTAGACAAACAGTCTTGCACTTCATCAAAACTGATTGCCAGACGGCCAGACGTGTAGTCGGACAAATCGAGATTTAAGTCCCGACAAGACCTCACCGTTAAACTCTGCAGATAAATCTAACTAGCCTCTTGGCGCGGGACATTTATCGTGGCGATATTTGTTTTTGTATATCCGCAGTGCCTTGTTCGTCATCGATCATGTCGCGTCATATCGACGCTTTTGCATACGATTTGTCATGTGTATCTATATTTGTTGTACCGTAGGCGAAGGCAGGTCGTCGACGTCGCGCCGTCGGTAGAATGGCTGGCCGTCGTGCTCCGTCACACAGTACGTGCACATTTTATAGGCAGTCTCATTACTCTCTGTTACGGAGTAATGACACAATATGGGCAATTAGCCCAAGCAGCCCAGATTCGCCACCGTAAACCGCATCGGCCAAGCTAACCGCATTACGCGAACAATTACCCCGACGCGAATTGGATGCCTCTGCCTGCTTCTTAATCATTTATAACTACTACCTGAAACATGTTCCATATTTCACAAACGTTGCAGACTGTACCAGGAACGGCTCGAGATCAATTAGGCAACGACGTGCAAATTGCCCAACTTGATATTCAATGGCACTTCTGTCTTCGCTACACCGCCTCGTTTGCTGCGCTATTATTCAAAACTGACCGTAAATCTAGTGCTAGATGAACCCGAGATGTATTAAACAAACATCAAACTGCTAGAAGCTATCGCCAACGTCATTACAGTCCCGCCCACGTGAACAACGGGTGTGTTTGAGTCATTAGTTTATTTTATCGAGATAGGATCTTGACGGATGTAAGCAACGAAACATCATTACAATGGACGCGATGTTTCCTCTAATGGACACGCGGTATCGGCCCGGACTGCCCCACACTTCGCCGACACCTATTGATGGACTCAGAAACCGATACGCAAAACAAAGTAACAGTATTCGCTCGTCGTTTGTACTTATTAGCTTTTTTGCGCCGACAAAAAAGTTGACGCGAACTTATTACGGTCGCAAATTGAACATGGGGTCGTAATTAAGGTGAATTAGGCGTGCATTATTTATGTAGTTATTTAGTGGAGGTCGCGTGATTGACTCGTTCGAGTGCAGACCGCCTAGATATCTGGCGGAGAGCTGACCTACAGAGAGTCGACAAACACTGCAGATTGCGCTCCGCTCGGTCGAGGACTCTCAACCGCGATACGGTCAGAACCAATATGAGATCGACCACAACCTACATCAGCGCTCTTGGAGCGCTTCCAAATGGATAAACAACGCGAAGCTAGTGGAAACAATAGCACCTCTACGTGCGAAATCGATTGCAAATTAATGTAATCCGTTACATGCCCGAGAAAGGTTTTGTTAGCTCCGTAACACGGTTGGTGTCTGCAACGAATACATAAAATCATTGGCTTTTCGAGAACGAACACGGAGTGCATCGGGAAATGGTTCGAACAAGAATCGTAAGTTATGTGGAAACCTACATACTTGGGTAAGATTGTAGAAAAGTAATCTAAGGTACATAAGTTTGTGCAACAAACGTGCGTTTAATGATCTTATATATCGCTATAGGTATTAAAGAAATGTATGTATATTTTTATTTTATTTACGCGTTCAATGTTCCTATACCTAACTCCTGAGTAAATAGAAAAACTGTTATTAAAAAATAAAATAAAAATACTTAAGTACAAATTAGTTTTGTTAGCAAAGTTATGAGTAAAGCTTTGGTTTCCTAGGACAGCGGTGCCTTCATATAGCGGCTTTAATATTACGGACGCAAAAATAATTAAAGTAAATTACGGTGCAAGTTACCGCTCTCTAGGAAACCGCGCCATTTCGTTTACATAGACAACGTTCTAGTGACATCATTCACCGCTGTATTACGGCCGCTATATGTCGGAACCGCTTTCCTAGGAAATCAGAGCTTAAGAAGTACAAAAGTAAAATATCATCTACGCAACTACGTAATTTTAAGTTGATATCTACGGATTCTTAAATAAGAAAGTATTTGAGATACTGAAAAAGAAGTTTATATTTGTGTAGAACATCGATTTTTATAGCGGTTTGTAGGTAAACAACAACGACGCGACGTTACCAGACTACCCAATTTGAATTGCAAAAAGTTGAACAAAGTTGCTGTTTCGAGGCGCATAAGTTATTCTTTGACCTGATAACTAAAACTGGGTAAAAATCACTTACAGCACAACGAGGGCAGAGTCTTGTTTTTGTTGTTTCTAAAATTAAGCATGTTCGATGTGTAACGGTAAGTTATGCCCGGGGCCAGTGGCGGCTTCGATTAATTATTGGGCACTTTTGGAATATTTCCATTGTAATTCGAGGTTCGAGTAATTAGAGATGTGCCGTAGGTGAGGCAGTGCTTGCAGGTGTTTGGGTTAGATCTATCTTAGGTCAGTTGTTCATTTTATTGGATGAACGAAGATTTCTCATAAAAAGCGATAAAAAGAAGATAAAATTAAAGATATCAGTGCCCAGTAACGTATTTTATAGTTAGCAAATGAGTAGGTATGTGTGTTTTTATACATACTTAGCTTTAGCCTATTGACTAAAAAACAACTTGAAAAACTCAGAATATGCCAGAGAGGAATGGAGAGGAGCTACCTCAGTCTAAGGTTAAAATATAAAATAAGCAACAAAAAAAAAAGAGAATCAACAAAATCTAGAGACATTCTTCTTCAGAAGTTCTCAAGCTAAAATGGCGTTGGGCAGGCCATGTGCAAAGAATGGACAAAAATAGATGGGCTTACATAACTACAAACTGGGTGCCTCGACAAGCCAAAAGAAGAAGAGGAAACCGCTACAGAGATGGAACACGGACATCCCGCAAGTGGCAGGAGCGCTCTGGTCAAGAGCTGCTTCATTGAGACAAACATGGAGAAAAATGGAGGAGGCTTTTACCGCACTAGGCGGTCCCTATACTTAACGCAATAATAATAATGAAAAAACACTAACATAAGATAATAATACTATCATTTATTACATAAGTTCAAAAACTATGTTTCAATTTTTTTGAGTAAGGGAAAATAAAAGCTATTTTATTTTATTTTATTATAGCTTTAGCCAGACACATAATACTAGATAGACTTTTTAAAGTTCTGCGCTGAATAGCTGAGAAATGCGCAAGTCCAGTACAAACTATTTGCTAGTGTAAATATGTAATTTCTCCAGATACTCATTAGCTAAATCGTGGCGCAGAAAGTTTTCTTCGTCTAGGTTCGTAACTGCATACTTATAGAGCTTTTCTTTTATTTGCCTTAAGATAGAATCTGGAGAGTGGTCATAGATGTTCAAAACTCTTAGACGAGCTGTATGGGTCTGGGGTAAATCGACGGATCGTGACCGAGTCGTTTAATCATAAGCATCTAAGGTAATTAGACTAGGTCGCGAACCTCTGGGACCCGTAATGAAAATCACAATTGAAGATGGTTAAAGAAAATTGCACTTGGCATAGAATTCCAGAGCATTATCGGCAGCCCTGGGCACGAAGCACGCCGCCTGTCAACTTGCCACGATATTGCAAATTATGCTCTACTTTGATGAGAAAAATTTAAAACTTCCTAGTTTCCCAGATAGAAACCAGCGCTATCTACCTTCAATTAAGTGTCTTTGAGCACTCTTTTTATGTTGAATGTAAATCATTGAGCTCCCAGTTAAGCATATAAATTCTGATGACTGTGCGTGTAATTATAAATTTACTTACTTGCTTTTCCCATTTATCATTTCTATGACTGCTAGATGGGTATACATTTCTTTAGAGTTACGTACCTATAAAATATTCCAATACACTTATTATTAAACGCCTATCAAGTAATTTTAGCAAAGCACGTGCGGTGTCCGTAGCAAAAAGTTGTGGTAGATACCACCTCGTTTTTACAGCTCTATTTCTCATTAAAACCTAATCCATCATTCAAAGTTAATACATAGATTGCTAATGGTATCATACGGTTTAATCATGAAACTAAATATAGTTTGTAATATATAATATCTTAGTAGGTAACTAAATGTTTTTCTGTCTAATGAAATTAGTCTCGGATATTTATCAAAGGACTTCGCCTTAGAGCCTATAAAAGGCTTCGTTTATGGTTTTAGAATTATCCCATGCACTAAGCTGCTTCTTTGAAAGCTCATTACTTATCACTGTAGTTTTATTCGATAGATGAACTTTCAACAAATAGCTAGAGGCTCGTTATCCAACGCCTTAAGAGCCGGCAAGACTGATAGACCTTTAAGAGCTGCATAAATCTCGCAGGTAACAAAATTATAGATAACAAGCATTTGCGCACGCGCTATCTGAGTATCGAGACGGGAAACGCATCTTCACGTCATCCACAGGAAGTATGAAACGAACAAGAACCGGTGCGCTATTTTTACTTATTCTCGGCGACTTAACGATCTTGGCCGAGCCTATAAGGAAACTTCATGCAAATACCGCGGAACCCTACGCTATCTGTTTGATATAGGGTAAGTACCTAATAATTGCGGGATTATTGTTTCATATTGGAGCGATGCGGTACCGCTACGCTTGTCCCTTTGTCTCTATTACTGGCTGTCGAGCATCGGCCTTATCTACACGTGTATCTCTGTATATGGTGACCGTCGGGTATTATCACATGATGGCGCGGAGCGGTCGCACGGTAAGGGCCGACATTTGCATACAAGCTAATATCTCGATCTGCGGGCGCTGCGCGGGCAGATTACCGCCCGCCGCACCGCTTCCGCGCTGTATTGAATTCGGTACCAACGGTCCCGACTCCCATTACCAGTTCACGTTTACTTGTTAGTGTGATTCTCGGATGATAACAATCTAGCCGCGTATAATGCACTGAATACTCTAACGAGGAGTGGCTGCAAGCTACAGTTCATTTAAACTCACCATTATTCGCGCAACATCCAAGTTGGCGGAAATGACGCCTACTTCAAAACGCACCGCAACGTATCACTTCTCAAAGCCAATCTAAACTCCTGTTAATAAATCTAGAGCAATGGTTTATTGTTGAATAAGAAAACATGGGACATTACCGTTATTCCAGCCGTGCCTAATTGCGTTTGCCTTGGGACTTGGATCTTAGAATTTATTAGCGGCTATCGGGTGCATTTGGAAGATATCCTGTTGTTGGTATGTGCTCGATTTATGGTGAGATCGTTATACTTAAATATATACGTAGCACACTACGGGTATAGGGTAAAGTTTAGTGTTATTTCTTACATCTAACGAGTACGTAGGTTTGTTTAAAATGGATATTTTACACTTCAGTTGAGATAACGGCGAAATTAGTGCGAGCTTATTTTTTAGGCCTTGGATTTTGCAGTAGTTTAGATACGTATAACTAGTGTATGTATGTTCAGGGATCGCAGGAAGGTCACCGGATTCGTGGGAACTCAGCTCCGCACCGTGGCATGTCGCACAACCTTACATATCAGTAGAAGTAGTTGTTGTTATTGTATCATGTAGTTATCGTAATGGTAACATTGTAGGTAAGTACAACTACTTTATTCTGCAATATTTAAGGATATTAATTTATGTGAGAATTATTGAATAAATGCTTAGGAAGAACGATATTTAAAATAGGTAGGTACCTAATAAAGAATTGATAAGTGTAGGGCAGTACCTAAGTAAAACAATAAATATAAATAAATAAATAAATATTTCGGGACATTGCACACAGCGCCTTACGAATATGAATAACAATGAATCCAGTGTATAACTAGCTGTGAGCACACGCAGGCAGTGAGTACGTAATGTAGGTACCTACTTACCATTAAGTATAGTCATTATTTTTAAGACAATATTTTAATACCCATCAAAAACATATTTAACAACTTTCGTCGTACGCAAAATGTGTTTATTATATAAGTACTTAATAGGTATAGCTTGTCATGGGTAGATTAGGTACTATGAGCATTAAACACTCCTGCAAGTTATTCCCACAACCCCATCCTTAGAATTCGTAAACAGCTGACCTCCTGTCACTTATTTACAAGTTCAGAGAGCAAGGATGGGTGTTACACAAATTACAGAGTATACAAGCGGCTTGTAGGCAAACAAAGTTCTAAGCATAGGTTGCAGAGGGTAGTCGACGACAAAGGTCGCGAGGTGGCGCCGGCGGCCTCTGCCCTCTTGCCCTACAACGATGCAAAACGCATAAATAAATTGCCCATGACAGCTACACAGATTGCACATTGTCTAGCTTTGGTCAACAAACGCAGGAAGTCTGAATGTGGTCATATTTGATGGCGTACGTTGTTTTCTAAGGCAGGACCTACCTGAATTTAATAACGTGTTCAATTGTTTCAAAATCAGTTCCGTAGATTATATAAGAAGAGATATAGAGGTTATATGTAAAACCATCGGTATTTTTATGAAATCGACCAGGTTCCCGCATGGTTTCAATAATAAATATCGTTTAGTTTTGGTAAAGAACGTTTTATGAGTCTGGTTGATCAAATGTGAAAATAGTGAGTGCAATATTTTGAAGTAGCTTCTTTTTTGTTCAGTATTTTTATCATTTTCTTTAATTCTGACAATGTAGGTACTTACAGCAAAACAATTATTTACCAAAAACTGACGAAATATGGTGGTGCCACTTGAATGAAGAAGGTAGGTAAGTCTTTTTGCCCATTTCCTGATAATTAATACGATGATCACGAAATAGTATTGTAAAGTTATTACAACTTTGGATTATTAAATGATAGAATCATATTTACGTATTGTATTTTTAATGATGCGTTTTCAAGACAGATAAATAGATATAAATAGGCAACTGAAATTGTTTATAAACGCTCCCACTTACTTTTCTGTCATATTTATAATAAATATGTTTTTCCATTGATGTATGTTGTGATAGTTTGAGGCGCTTTATATTCATGAAAACGTGCATCTTTGGTAAATTTTTAGTCAGTTTGAACGTGCTTTCGATAGTTACGAAGTAAAAGAAGCAACATTTAGACCTAAAAATGTCTAAAACCAACCTGTTTTTTACTATTTTCATACTTATTTTCTACTTGATTTATTAAATTTATAAAACTATTATATCTTGCATTTTATTTTCGCATTCTGTTTTCAAAAGCTTCACTTACCTTTTAAAACTTAATAGCTAAACTTTTATCCCACAAACACAAATCCAGAAGATTCTAGAGCCGTTTAAAAGTTCCATCCAGTGAATTCCCTAAAAGCAATAACATGTTAAAGTGAAACAGATGGAATTAAGAGTTAATTTATTAACTGCTAACCTGCACTATGGTTGTTTTAAATTAAACTTTTATTGGAAAATGAGCGAAAATAATCACGACCGGCAGGATTCGAACCTGCGTATTTCTGCTACCGTCAGAACGCCTTAACCACTAGGCTACGGTCTACTAACTGCCAGGCGCGAAAATCCACACTCATTTCCATACACTTCAGACTGAGCGGCTGATGGCGCCACTTGTGCTGTCAGCATATGTCTAACAACCGAACCACCGAAGACCGAGCCGATATCAAGTTTAGCTCCGACGGGCGAGGAGCCGCGTGCATCTTAAATAGACCGGGATACAGCAGATGTGGTACAAAACAGACCGTATCTACGCGTACAATAAAGCTAAAAAGGGTCAAAAATCTGTACATACAATATATTCCAAAAAACAAACTGTTTGAGTATAATTTAAATTGCAAACAAACAAAATCTGTCAGTTTTTTTTGTTTGGGTGCACATCACACTGATACAGCAGAACTGATAATTTTATTCCAAAATAATACGAAAAAAGCCGCGGAACTAGCTGGTATATGTATTGATAAAAGGAAATGTGTTTGTTGATAATTGACCAAGAGCGGGTCAAGAAAACTTATAATAACAGTACATTGGACGTCACATTGCTACGAAACAAGCAGTTGTCATTTTTAACATGAACAGGCCTACGTTTCCTTACAGCCTGCCTGATGTTGATAGTTGATTGACTATACCATCACAGGCTGTGCAAGCAGACCTAGTGCAGGACCCAGAGGCCTACCGAGGTACGTGAAAGCATGAATTGTAAGTATACGAACGTACCTATAGAACGACTAAATGTACCTAAGTAAGAATTTATGAAATATATAACTTTTACTTTTTTACTTAGAATGGCAGAATAGCGAATGATACGAATAAGGAATTTCATCTCTCCCTATGACTTATAGCTACTGCCATCAGACCCTCGCAACGCCGAAGAGATAACTAGTCTTCGGTTGGATTATTGGCTTCCAACGATCGGATGACGCGTTAAATTGTAGATCCCAGCTGTTTGTCTAGTACGGCAGATGTTAAGCCATATCAGAGGATCTTAGGGCGGCTTGATCATTGAACTCTCGACACCAGAGTTGACCACTCTCATGCGATAAGAAGAAGAATATTGGCTTACATCATAATGACGACTGTCATAGGTGGACGTGACATTATACTACTAACTAATTAGATTATATCAGATATTTTTGTAATAAAATAAGTTAATATGGGGCTAGATGGCGCTGCGTGGAATGTCCTGCAATAAAACAACGAATACAAATTTATTTATTGAACGCACTTACAAACCTTAAGGTAACTTAATTCTATAATAAATATATTTTTATTATTACTTATATATTTTTCTATTGCGGCTTATAATTTAGAAACTGGTCAACTGATTACCCACACACTCAAAATCAGCTCAATAAGACAGTTATTTCCTTAATGCAATATTTCGTTAATTTGTGTTCAGTTAAAATACAATGTATGTACCTATCATAATGTATGTACCTATGTAAGCTTCGGTTTGTATTGTATCTTCGGTAAGTAGCTAGGATAGAAACAGAATCTTTGGACGTCGCTGAGCTTAGTCAACAATAATTGTGCCGCCAGACAATAATATACAGCTCAATGGTATTATTATATTGCTTTTCATACTTCGTGTTTAGCTACGTATATACATAAATAGTCTACAATGACAACTATTTAAATTTAGAAATATTCCGATCTGTCTCCCTGCTCTGTCCCCCCGGGGTGACAGATCAAACAAAAAAGTTCGATCTGTCCCCCTGTTTGTGATAGGGGGACGGATCGAACTTTATTCTCCTCCTTAATGTGTTATCTGTCCCCCTGTCTGTATGTGTGTACCGGCATTAGAGGTACAGATAAGACATTTTGATTACTGTTTGTCCGCAATAGAATTAAATGTAGGTAAAGGTGATGCAACCTTTTATTAAATAAAAGACAATGGTTTCGGTTTACAATCATCTTTATTTACATAAAATTAAAATATTTCTTTTATTACTCTAATAAATTATCAGTATCATAAATCACGGAAGGTACTTAGCACACAATCAGTCTTATTACAATACAAATATCCATATCTATATATGAATATCTACTCAGCATGTAGACAGGAATAAAAAGTGGACACGCGTCTTCAAAAATTTGCACAAGTTTCAGGGCGCTATGCGCCAGGCAGCATCAGCCCATCAACCCGGCAGCAACTCAGGTATTCGCGTTCCGCGACAGGCGTCAACGCGTTTTAACCTGACAACAGACCATAAAGACAAATTATGTACTGCAAACGCATCACCTGTTCACAGAACTCTAATAGCTCCGTCTCTCACCATCTATTGAGAATATTCTATGTACATACAATTAAGTAGGTACCATTAATCTTGAACCTTTAACTATAATTCGTTGGTCTTCAAGTCAAGAGTAAGCTAGTTTCTTCTAGCCAAGCATGCTAGATGTTTCTATCAAGTGTATAAAATACTATTATTGGTAGGCAGTAAGTACCTGGCAGTGAGCCAGCATGGCGGTGTGCTGGTGGTGGCAGTACGAGTCCTGGATGTCTCGCAGCAACCCCTCCAACCTCAGTTTGGCCACCGGCAACCTGTAGTGAGAAAAGATAATATTATAGAGATCAGAAGTAGATTTAATTTAAAAAAAACACAAGAAGCAACAACTACCTTCATTTATTTTAACAATTTGAAATCTACAGCAGGCGAAGAGCGCGCGCAGCAGCGCACCAGGAGTGCGCTCAACAGCACACGAAGAGCGCGCGCAGCAGCACACGAAGAGCGCGCGCAGCAGCACACCAGGAGTGCACGCAACAGCACACGAAGAGCGCGCGCAGCAGCGCACCAGGAGTGCGCTCAACAGCACACGGAAAGCGCGCGCAAGCCCCTAGTCTTGGATCTAAGCATTCAGTGCCTTCATCATCATTACCGTTTTCTGAGGACAAAGGCAAAAATTATTCAAAAACCCACAGTACGTAACCAAGCACCGTTAATTTGTTAGTTTTTGTCAAACAAACAAGACTACTAGTCCTTCTCAAACATCCAATCAAAATGGAATATGTTACAAACATGCAATAAACCTCGGTATGGGCCCCTACCGAGATAACTAAACAAACTAACTAAAAAAAAAAAAAATCTACACCGGGTCAGGGGCCGTGTAATCACCCGACCCGATGACTTTTCGCCAAGCGAAAAGCTTTCACACCAGGGGATAGGGTTCTTGGATCCCCTGGCAAGAGCTCAGACTTGAGCTATTCAGCATGTAGACAGGAATAAAAAGTGGACACGCGTCTTCAAAAATTTGCACAAGTTTCAGGGCGCTATGCGCCAGGCAGCATCAGCCCATCAACCCGGCAGCAACTCAGGTATTCGCGTTCCGCGACAGGCGTCAACGCGTTTTAACCTGACAACAGACCATAAAGACAAATTATGTACTGCAAACGCATCACCTGTTCACAGAACTCTAATAGCTCCGTCTCTCACCATCTATCGAGAATATTCTATGTACATACAATTAAGTAGGTACCATTAATCTTGAACCTTTAACTATAATTCGTTGGTCTTCAAGTCAAGAGTAAGCTAGTTTCTTCTAGCCAAGCATGCTAGATGTGTCTATCAAGTGTATAAAATACTATTATTGGTAGGCAGTAGGTACCTGGCAGTGAGCCAGCATGGCGGTGTGCTGGTGGTGGCAGTACGAGTCCTGGATGTCTCGCAGCAACCCCTCCAACCTCAGTTTGGCCACCGGCAACCTGTAGTAAGAAAAGATAATATTAGAGATCAGAAGTAGATTTAATTTAAAAAAAAACACAAGTAGCAACAACTACCTTAATTTATTTTAACAATTTGAAATCTACAGCAGGCGAAGAGCGCGCGCAGCAGCGCACCAGGAGTGCGCTCAACAGCACACGAAGAGCGCGCGCAGCAGCACACCAGGAGTGCGCGCAACAGCACACGAAGAGCGCGCGCAGCAGCGCACCAGGAGTGCGCTCAACAGCACACGGAAAGCGCGCGCAAGCCCCTAGTCTTGGATCTAAGCATTCAGTGCCTTCATCATCATTACCGTTTTCTGAGGACAAAGGCAAAAATTATTCAAAAACCCACAGTACGTAACCAAGCACCGTTAATTTGTTAGTTTTTGTCAAACAAACAAGACTAAGGACAAAGGCAAAAATTATTCAAAAACCCGCAGTACGTAACCAAGCACCGTTAATTTGTTAGTTTTTGTCAAACAAACAAGACTACTCGTCCTTCTCAAACATCCAATCAAAATGGAATATGTTACAAACATGCAATAAACCTCGGTATGGGCCCCTACCGAGATAACTAAACAAACTAACTAAAAAAAAAAAAATCTACACCGGGTCAGGGGCCGTGTAATCACCCGACCCGATGACTTTTCGCCAAGCGAAAAGCTTTCACACCAGGGGATAGGGTTCTTGGATCCCCTGGCAAGAGCTCAGACTTGAGCTATTCAGCATGTAGACAGGAATAAAAAGTGGACACGCGTCTTCAAAAATTTGCACAAGTTTCAGGGCGCTATGCGCCAGGCAGCATCAGCCCATCAACCCGGCAGCAACTCAGGTATTCGCGTTCCGCGACAGGCGTCAACGCGTTTTAACCTGACAACAGACCATAAAGACAAATTATGTACTGCAAACGCATCACCTGTTCACAGAACTCTAATAGCTCCGTCTCTCACCATCTATCGAGAATATTCTATGTACATACAATTAAGTAGGTACCATTAATCTTGAACCTTTAACTATAATTCGTTGGTCTTCAAGTCAAGAGTAAGCTAGTTTCTTCTAGCCAAGCATGCTAGATGTGTCTATCAAGTGTATAAAATACTATTATTGGTAGGCAGTAGGTACCTGGCAGTGAGCCAGCATGGCGGTGTGCTGGTGGTGGCAGTACGAGTCCTGGATGTCTCGCAGCAACCCCTCCACCCTCAGTTTGGCCACCGGCAACCTGTAGTGAGAAAAGATAATATTAGAGATCAGAAGTAGATTTAATTTAAAAAAAACACAAGAAGCAACAACTACCTTAATTTATTTTAACAATTTGAAATCTACAGCAGGCGAAGAGCGCGCGCAGCAGCGCACCAGGAGTGCGCTCAACAGCACACGGAAAGCGCGCGCAAGCCCCTAGTCTTGGATCTAAGCATTCAGTGCCTTCATCATCATTACCGTTTTCTGAGGACAAAGGCAAAAATTATTCAAAAACCTACAGTACGTAACCAAGCACCGTTAATTTGTTAGTTTTTGTCAAACAAACAAGACTAAGGACAAAGGCAAAAATTATTCAAAAACCCACAGTACGTAACCAAGCACCGTTAATTTGTTAGTTTTTGTCAAACAAACAAGACTAAGGACAAAGGCAAAAATTATTCAAAAACCCACAGTACGTAACCAAGCACCGTTAATTTGTTAGTTTTTGTCAAACAAACAAGACTACTCGTCCTTCTCAAACATCCAATCAAAATGGAATATGTTACAAACATGCAATAAACCTCGGTATGGGCCCCTACCGAGATAACTAAACAAACTAACTAAAAAAAAAAAAAACTACACCGGGTCAGGGGCCGTGTAATCACCCGACCCGATGACTTTTCGCCAAGCGAAAAGCTTTCACACCAGGGGATAGGGTTCTTGGATCCCCTGGCAAGAGCTCAGACTTGAGCTATTCAGCATGTAGACAGGAATAAAAAGTGGACACGCGTCTTCAAAAATTTGCACAAGTTTCAGGGCGCTATGCGCCAGGCAGCATCAGCCCATCAACCCGGCAGCAACTCAGGTATTCGCGTTCCGCGACAGGCGTCAACGAGTTTTAACCTGACAACAGACCATAAAGACAAATTATGTACTGCAAACGCATCACCTGTTCACAGAACTCTAATAGCTCCGTCTCTCACCATCTATCGAGAATATTCTATGTACATACAATTAAGTAGGTACCATTAATCTTGAACCTTTAACTATAATTCGTTGGTCTTCAAGTCAAGAGTAAGCTAGTTTCTTCTAGCCAAGCATGCTAGATGTGTCTATCAAGTGTATAAAATACTATTATTGGTAGGCAGTAGGTACCTGGCAGTGAGCCAGCATGGCGGTGTGCTGGTGGTGGCAGTACGAGTCCTGGATGTCACGCAGCAACCCCTCCAACCTCAGTTTGGCCACCGGCAACCTGTAGTAAGAAAAGATAATATTAGAGATCAGAAGTAGATTTAATTTTAAAAAAACACAAGTAGCAACAACTACCTTAATTTATTTTAACAATTTGAAATCTACAGCAGGCGAAGAGCGCGCGCAGCAGCGCACCAGGAGTGCGCTCAACAGCACACGAAGAGCGCGCGCAGCAGCACACCAGGAGTGCGCGCAACAGCACACGAAGAGGGCGCGCAGCAGCGCACCAGGAGTGCGCTCAACAGCACACGGAAAGCGCGCGCAAGCCCCTAGTCTTGGATCTAAGCATTCAGTGCCTTCATCATCATTACCGTTTTCTGAGGACAAAGGCAAAAATTATTCAAAAACCTACAGTACGTAACCAAGCACCGTTAATTTGTTAGTTTTTGTCAAACAAACAAGACTAAGGACAAAGGCAAAAATTATTCAAAAACCCACAGTACGTAACCAAGCACCGTTAATTTGTTAGTTTTTGTCAAACAAACAAGACTACTCGTCCTTCTCAAACATCCAATCAAAATGGAATATGTTACAAACATGCAATAAACCTCGGTATGGGCCCCTACCGAGATAACTAAACAAACTAACTAAAAAAAAAAAAATCTACACCGGGTCAGGGGCCGTGTAATCACCCGACCCGATGACTTTTCGCCAAGCGAAAAGCTTTCACACCAGGGGATAGGGTTCTTGGATCCCCTGGCAAGAGCTCAGACTTGAGCTATTCAGCATGTAGACAGGAATAAAAAGTGGACACGCGTCTTCAAAAATTTGCACAAGTTTCAGGGCGCTATGCGCCAGGCAGCATCAGCCCATCAACCCGGCAGCAACTCAGGTATTCGCGTTCCGCGACAGGCGTCAACGCGTTTTAACCTGACAACAGACCATAAAGACAAATTATGTACTGCAAACGCATCACCTGTTCACAGAACTCTAATAGCTCCGTCTCTCACCATCTATCGAGAATATTCTATGTACATACAATTAAGTAGGTACCATTAATCTTGAACCTTTAACTATAATTCGTTGGTCTTCAAGTCAAGAGTAAGCTAGTTTCTTCTAGCCAAGCATGCTAGATGTGTCTATCAAGTGTATAAAATACTATTATTGGTAGGCAGTAGGTACCTGGCAGTGAGCCAGCATGGCGGTGTGCTGGTGGTGGCAGTACGAGTCCTGGATGTCTCGCAGCAACCCCTCCAACCTCAGTTTGGCCACCGGCAACCTGTAGTAAGAAAAGATAATATTAGAGATCAGAAGTAGATTTAATTTTAAAAAAACACAAGTAGCAACAACTACCTTAATTTATTTTAACAATTTGAAATCTACAGCAGGCGAAGAGCGCGCGCAGCAGCGCACCAGGAGTGCGCTCAACAGCACACGAAGAGCGCGCGCAGCAGCACACCAGGAGTGCGCGCAACAGCACACGAAGAGCGCGCGCAGCAGCGCACCAGGAGTGCGCTCAACAGCACACGGAAAGCGCGCGCAAGCCCCTAGTCTTGGATCTAAGCATTCAGTGCCTTCATCATCATTACCGTTTTCTGAGGACAAAGGCAAAAATTATTCAAAAACCTACAGTACGTAACCAAGCACCGTTAATTTGTTAGTTTTTGTCAAACAAACAAGACTAAGGACAAAGGCAAAAATTATTCAAAAACCCACAGTACGTAACCAAGCACCGTTAATTTGTTAGTTTTTGTCAAACAAACAAGACTACTCGTCCTTCTCAAACATCCAATCAAAATGGAATATGTTACAAACATGCAATAAACCTCGGTATGGGCCCCTACCGAGATAACTAAACAAACTAACTAAAAAAAAAAAATCTACACCGGGTCAGGGGCCGTGTAATCACCCGACCCGATGACTTTTCGCCAAGCGAAAAGCTTTCACACCAGGGGATAGGGTTCTTGGATCCCCTGGCAAGAGCTCAGACTTGAGCTATTCAGCATGTAGAATAAAAAGGAATAAAAAGTGGACACGCGTCTTCAAAAATTTGCACAAGTTTCAGGGCGCTATGCGCCAGGCAGCATCAGCCCATCAACCCGGCAGCAACTCAGGTATTCGCGTTCCGCGACAGGCGTCAACGCGTTTTAACCTGACAACAGACCATAAAGACAAATTATGTACTGCAAACGCATCACCTGTTCAAAGAACTCTAATAGCTCCGTCTCTCACCATCTATCGAGAATATTCTATGTACATACAATTAAGTAGGTACCATTAATCTTGAACCTTTAACTATAATTCGTTGGTCTTCAAGTCAAGAGTAAGCTAGTTTCTTCTAGCCAAGCATGCTAGATGTGTCTATCAAGTGTATAAAATACTATTATTGGTAGGCAGTAGGTACCTGGCAGTGAGCCAGCATGGCGGTGTGCTGGTGGTGGCAGTACGAGTCCTGGATGTCTCGCAGCAACCCCTCCACCCTCAGTTTGGCCACCGGCAACCTGTAGTGAGAAAAGATAATATTAGAGATCAGAAGTAGATTTAATTTAAAAAAAACACAAGAAGCAACAACTACCTTCATTTATTTTAACAATTTGAAATCTACAGCAGGCGAAGAGCGCGCGCAGCAGCGCACCAGGAGTGCGCTCAACAGCACACGAAGAGCGCGCGCAGCAGCACACCAGGAGTGCGCGCAACAGCACACGAAGAGCGCGCGCAGCAGCGCACCAGGAGTGCGCTCAACAGCACACGGAAAGCGCGCGCAAGCCCCTAGTCTTGGATCTAAGCATTCAGTGCCTTCATCATCATTACCGTTTTCTGAGGACAAAGGCAAAAATTATTCAAAAACCCACAGTACGTAACCAAGCACCGTTAATTTGTTAGTTTTTGTCAAACAAACAAGACTGAAGGACAAAGGCAAAAATTATTCATAAACCCACAGTACGTAACCAAGCACCGTTAATTTGTTAGTTTTTGTCAAACAAACAAGACTACTCGTCCTTCTCAAACATCCAATCAAAATGGAATATGTTACAAACGTGCAATAAACCTCGGTATGGGCCTCTACCGAGATAACTAAACAAACTAAAAAAAAAAATTTCTACACCGGGTCAGGGGCCGTGTAATCACCCGACCCGATGACTTTTCGCCAAGCGAAAAGCTTTCACACCAGGGGATAGGGTTCTTGGATCCCCTGGCAAGAGCTCAGACTTGAGCTATTCAGCATGTAGACAGGAATAAAAAGTGGACACGCGTCTTCAAAAATTTGCACAAGTTTCAGGGCGCTATGCGCCAGGCAGCATCAGCCCATCAACCCGGCAGCAACTCAGGTATTCGCGTTCCGCGACAGGCGTCAACGCGTTTTAACCTGACAACAGACCATAAAGACAAATTATGTACTGCAAACGCATCACCTGTTCACAGAACTCTAATAGCTCCGTCTCTCACCATCTATTGAGAATATTCTATGTACATACAATTAAGTAGGTACCATTAAACTTGAACCTTTAACTATAATTCGTTGGTCTTCAAGTCAAGAGTAAGCTAGTTTCTTCTAGCCAAGCATGCTAGATGTGTCTATCAAGTGTATAAAATACTATTATTGGTAGGCAGTAGGTACCTGGCAGTGAGCCAGCATGGCGGTGTGCTGGTGGTGGCAGTACGAGTCCTGGATGTCTCGCAGCAACCCCTCCAACCTCAGTTTGGCCACCGGCAACCTGCAGTGAGAAAAGATAATATTAGAGATAAGAAGTAGATTTAATTTAAAAAAACACAAGTAGCAACAACTACCTTAATTTATTTTAACAATTTGAAATCTACAGCAGGCGAAGAGCGCGCGCAGCAGCGCACCAGGAGTGCGCTCAACAGCACACGAAGAGCGCGCGCAGCAGCACACCAGGAGTGCGCGCAACAGCACACGAAGAGCGCGCGCAGCAGCGCACCAGGAGTGCGCTCAACAGCACACGGAAAGCGCGCGCAAGCCCCTAGTCTTGGATCTAAGCATTGAGTGCCTTCATCATCATTACCGTTTTCTGAGGACAAAGGCAAAAATTATTCAAAAACCCACAGTACGTAACCAAGCACCGTTAATTTGTTAGTTTTTGTCAAACAAACAAGACTAAGGACAAAAGCAAAAATTATTCAAAAACCCACAGTACGTAACCAAGCACCGTTAATTTGTTAGTTTTTGTCAAACAAACAAGACTACTCGTCCTTCTCAGACATCCAATCAAAATGGAATATGTTACAAACATGCAATAAACCTCGGTATGGGCCCCTACCGAGATAACTAAACAAACTAACTAAAAAAAAAAATCTACACCGGGTCAGGGGCCGTGTAATCACCCGACCCGATGACTCTTCGCCAAGCGAAAAGCTTTCACACCAGGGGATAGGGTTCTTGGATCCCCTGGCAAGAGCTCAGACTTGAGCTATTCAGCATGTAGACAGGAATAAAAAGTGGACACGCGTCTTCAAAAATTTGCACAAGTTGCAGGGCGCTATGCGCCAGGCAGCATCAGCCCATCAACCCGGCAGCAACTCAGGTATTCGCGATCCGAGACAGGCGTCAACGCGTTTTAACCTGACAACAGACCATAAAGACAAATTATGTACTGCAAACGCATCACCTGTTCACAGAACTCTAATAGCTCCGTCTCTCACCATCTATCGAGAATATTCTATGTACATACAATTAAGTAGGTACCATTAATCTTGAACCTTTAACTATAATTCGTTGGTCTTCAAGTCAAGAGTAAGCTAGTTTCTTCTAGCCAAGCATGCTAGATGTGTCTATCAAGTGTATAAAATACTATTATTGGTAGGCAGTAGGTACCTGGCAGTGAGCCAGCATGGCGGTGTGCTGGTGGTGGCAGTACGAGTCCTGGATGTCTCGCAGCAACCCCTCCAACCTCAGTTTGGCCACCGGCAACCTGTAGTGAGAAAAGATAATATTAGAGATCAGAAGTAGATTTAATTTTAAAAAAACACAAGTAGCAACAACTACCTTAATTTATTTTAACAATTTGAAATCTACAGCAGGCGAAGAGCGCGCGCAGCAGCGCACCAGGAGTGCGCTCAACAGCACACGAAGAGCGCGCGCAGCAGCACACCAGGAGTGCGCGCAACAGCACACGAAGAACGCGCGCAGCAGCGCACCAGGAGTGCGCTCAACAGCACACGGAAAGCGCGCGCAAGCCCCTAGTCTTGGATCTAAGCATTCAGTGCCTTCATCATCATTACCGTTTTCTGAGGACAAAGGCAAAAATTATTCAAAAACCCACAGTACGTAACCAAGCACCGTTAATTTGTTAGTTTTTGTCAAACAAACAAGACTAAGGACAAAGGCAAAAATTATTCAAAAACCCACAGTACGTAACCAAACACCGTTAATTTGTTAGTTTTTGTCAAACAAACAAGACTACTCGTCCTTCTCAAACATCCAATCAAAATGGAATATGTTACAAACATGCAATAAACCTCGGTATGGGCCCCTACCGAGATAACTAAAAAAACTAACTAAAAAAAAATCTACACCGGGTCAGGGGCCGTGTAATCCCCCGACCCGATGACTTTTCGCCAAGCGAAAAGCTTTCACACCAGGGGATAGGGTTCTTGGATCCCCTGGCAAGAGCTCAGACTTGAGCTATTCAGCATGTAGACAGGAATAAAAAGTGGGCACGCGTCTTCAAAAATTTGCACAAATTTCAGGGAGCTATGCGCCAGGCAGCATCAGCCCATCAACCCGGCAGCAACTCAGGTATTCGCGTTCCGCGACAGGCGTCAACGCGTTTTAACCTGACAACAGACCATAAAGACAAATTATGTACTGCAAACGCATCACCTGTTCACAGAACTCTAATAGCTCCGTCTCTCACCATCTATCGAGAATATTCTATGTACATACAATTAAGTAGGTACCATTAATCTTGAACCTTTAACTATAATTCGTTGGTCTTCAAGTCAAGAGTAAGCTAGTTTCTTCTAGCCAAGCATGCTAGATGTGTCTATCAAGTGTATAAAATACTATTATTGGTAGGCAGTAGGTACCTGGCAGTGAGCCAGCATGGCGGTGTGCTGGTGGTGGCAGTACGAGTCCTGGATGTCTCGCAGCAACCCCTCCAACCTCAGTTTGGCCACCGGCAACCTGTAGTAAGAAAAGATAATATTAGAGATCAGAAGTAGATTTAATTTAAAAAAAAACACAAGTAGCAACAACTACCTTAATTTATTTTAACAATTTGAAATCTACAGCAGGCGAAGAGCGCGCGCAGCAGCGCACCAGGAGTGCGCTCAACAGCACACGAAGAGCGCGCGCAGCAGCACACCAGGAGTGCGCGCAACAGCACACGAAGAGCGCGCGCAGCAGCGCACCAGGAGTGCGCTCAACAGCACACGGAAAGCGCGCGCAAGCCCCTAGTCTTGGATCTAAGCATTCAGTGCCTTCATCATCATTACCGTTTTCTGAGGACAAAGGCAAAAATTATTCAAAAACCCACAGTACGTAACCAAGCACCGTTAATTTGTTAAATTTTGTCAAACAAACAAGACTAAGGACAAAGGCAAAAATTATTCAAAAACCCGCAGTACGTAACCAAGCACCGTTAATTTGTTAGTTTTTGTCAAACAAACAAGACTACTCGTCCTTCTCAAACATCCAATCAAAATGGAATATGTTACAAACATGCAATAAACCTCGGTATGGGCCCCTACCGAGATAACTAAACAAACTAACTAAAAAAAAAAAAATCTACACCGGGTCAGGGGCCGTGTAATCACCCGACCCGATGACTTTTCGCCAAGCGAAAAGCTTTCACACCAGGGGATAGGGTTCTTGGATCCCCTGGCAAGAGCTCAGACTTGAGCTATTCAGCATGTAGACAGGAATAAAAGTGGACACGCGTCTTCAAAAATTTGCACAAGTTTCAGGGCGCTATGCGCCAGGCAGCATCAGCCCATCAACCCGGCAGCAACTCAGGTATTCGCGTTCCGCGACAGGCGTCAACGCGTTTTAACCTGACAACAGACCATAAAGACAAATTATGTACTGCAAACGCATCACCTGTTCACAGAACTCTAATAGCTCCGTCTCTCACCATCTATTGAGAATATTCTATGTACATACAATTAAGTAGGTACCATTAATCTTGAACCTTTAACTATAATTCGTTGGTCTTCAAGTCAAGAGTAAGCTAGTTTCTTCTAGCCAAGCATGCTAGATGTGTCTATCAAGTGTATAAAATACTATTATTGGTAGGCAGTAGGTACCTGGCAGTGAGCCAGCATGGCGGTGTGCTGGTGGTGGCAGTACGAGTCCTGGATGTCTCGCAGCAACCCCTCCAACCTCAGTTTGGCAACCGGCAACCTGTAGTGAGAAAAGATAATATTAGAGATAAGAAGTAGATTTAATTTAAAAAAAACACAAGTAGCAACAACTACCTTAATTTATTTTAACAATTTGAAATCTACAGCAGGCGAAGAGCGCGCGCAGCAGCGCACCAGGAGTGCGCTCAACAGCACACGAAGAGCGCGCGCAGCAGCACACCAGGAGTGCGCGCAACAGCACACGAAGAGCGCGCGCAGCAGCGCACCAGGAGTGCGCTCAACAGCACACGGAAAGCGCGCGCAAGCCCCTAGTCTTGGATCTAAGCATTGAGTGCCTTCATCATCATTACCGTTTTCTGAGGACAAAGGCAAAAATTATTCAATAACCCACAGTACGTAACCAAGCACCGTTAATTTGTTAGTTTTTGTCAAACAAACAAGACTAAGGACAAAGGCAAAAATTATTCAAAAACCCGCAGTACGTAACCAAGCACCGTTAATTTGTTAGTTTTTGTCAAACAAACAAGACTACTCGTCCTTCTCAGACATCCAATCAAAATGGAATATGTTACAAACATGCAATAAACCTCGGTATGGGCCCCTACCGAGATAACTAAAAAAAAAAAAATCTACACCGGGTCAGGGGCCGTGTAATCACCCGACCCGATGACTTTTTGCCAAGCGAAAAGCTTTCACACCAGGGGATAGGGTTCTTGGATCCCCTGGCAAGAGCTCAGACTTGAGCTATTCAGCATGTAGACAGGAATAAAAAGTGGCCACGCGTCTTCAAAAATTTGCACAAGTTGCAGGGCGCTATGCGCCAGGCAGCATCAGCCCATCAACCCGGCAGCAACTCAGGTATTCGCGTTCCGCGACAGGCGTCAACGCGTTTTAACCTGACAACAGACCATAAAGACAAATTATGTACTGCAAACGCATCACCTGTTCACAGAACTCTAATAGCTCCGTCTCTCACCATCTATTGAGAATATTCTATGTACATACAATTAAGTAGGTACCATTAATCTTGAACCTTTAACTATAATTCGTTGGTCTTCAAGTCAAGAGTAAGCTAGTTTCTTCTAGCCAAGCATGCTAGATGTGTCTATCAAGTGTATAAAATACTATTATTGGTAGGCAGTAGGTACCTGGCAGTGAGCCAGCATGGCGGTGTGCTGGTGGTGGCAGTACGAGTCCTGGATGTCTCGCAGCAACCCCTCCAACCTCAGTTTGGCCACCGGCAACCTGTAGTAAGAAAAGATAATATTAGAGATCAGAAGTAGATTTAATTTTAAAAAAACACAAGTATCAACAACTACCTTAATTTATTTTAACAATTTGAAATCTACAGCAGGCGAAGAGCGCGCGCAGCAGCGCACCAGGAGTGCGCTCAACAGCACACGAAGAGCGCGCGCAGCAGCACACCAGGAGTGCGCGCAACAGCACACGAAGAGCGCGCGCAGCAGCGCACCAGGAGTGCGCTCAACAGCACACGGAAAGCGCGCGCAAGCCCCTAGTCTTGGATCTAAGCATTCAGTGCCTTCATCATCATTACCGTTTTCTGAGGACAAAGGCAAAAATTATTCAAAAACCCACAGTACGTAACCAAGCACCGTTAATTTGTTAGTTTTTGTCAAACAAACAAGACTAAGGACAAAGGCAAAAATTATTCAAAATCCCACAGTACGTAACCAAGCACCGTTAATTTGTTAGTTTTTGTCAAACAAACAAGACTACTCGTCCTTCTCAAACATCCAATCAAAATGGAATATGTTACAAACATGCAATAAACCTCGGTATGGGCCCCTACCGAGATAACTAAACAAACTAACTAAAAAAAAAAATCTACACCGGGTCAGGGGCCGTGTAATCACCCGACCCGATGACTTTTCGCCAAGCGAAAAGCTTTCACACCAGGGGATAGGGTTCTTGGATCCCCTGGCAAGAGCTCAGACTTGAGCTATTCAGCATGTAGACAGGAATAAAAAGTGGACACGCGTCTTCAAAAATTTGCACAAGTTGCAGGGCGCTATGCGCCAGGCAGCATCAGCCCATCAACCCGGCAGCAACTCAGGTATTCGCGATCCGAGACAGGCGTCAACGCGTTTTAACCTGACAACAGACCATAAAGACAAATTATGTACTGCAAACGCATCACCTGTTCACAGAACTCTAATAGCTCCGTCTCTCACCATCTATCGAGAATATTCTATGTACATACAATTAAGTAGGTACCATTAATCTTGAACCTTTAACTATAATTCGTTGGTCTTCAAGTCAAGAGTAAGCTAGTTTCTTCTAGCCAAGCATGCTAGATGTGTCTATCAAGTGTATAAAATACTATTATTGGTAGGCAGTAGGTACCTGGCAGTGAGCCAGCATGGCGGTGTGCTGGTGGTGGCAGTACGAGTCCTGGATGTCTCGCAGCAACCCCTCCAACCTGTTTGGCCACCGGCAACCTGTAGTGAGAAAAGATAATATTAGAGATCAGAAGTAGATTTAATTTTAAAAAAACACAATAGCAACAACTACCTTAATTTATTTTAACAATTTGAAATCTACAGCAGGCGAAGAGCGCGCGCAGCAGCGCACCAGGAGTGCGCTCAACAGCACACGAAGAGCGCGCGCAGCAGCACACCAGGAGTGCGCGCAACAGCACACGAAGAGCGCGCGCAGCAGCGCACCAGGAGTGCGCTCAACAGCACACGGAAAGCGCGCGCAAGCCCCTAGTCTTGGATCTAAGCATTCAGTGCCTTCATCATCATTACCGTTTTCTGAGGACAAAGGCAAAAATTATTCAAAAACCCACAGTACGTAACCAAGCACCGTTAATTTGTTAGTTTTTGTCAAACAAACAAGACTAAGGACAAAGGCAAAAATTATTCAAAAACCCACAGTACGTAACCAAACACCGTTAATTTGTTAGTTTTTGTCAAACAAACAAGACTACTCGTCCTTCTCAAACATCCAATCAAAATGGAATATGTTACAAACATGCAATAAACCTCGGTATGGGCCCCTACCGAGATAACTAAAAAAACTAACTAAAAAAAAATCTACACCGGGTCAGGGGCCGTGTAATCCCCCGACCCGATGACTTTTCGCCAAGCGAAAAGCTTTCACACCAGGGGATAGGGTTCTTGGATCCCCTGGCAAGAGCTCAGACTTGAGCTATTCAGCATGTAGACAGGAATAAAAAGTGGGCACGCGTCTTCAAAAATTTGCACAAGTTTCAGGGAGCTATGCGCCAGGCAGCATCAGCCCATCAACCCGGCAGCAACTCAGGTATTCGCGTTCCGCGACAGGCGTCAACGCGTTTTAACCTGACAACAGACCATAAAGACAAATTATGTACTGCAAACGCATCACCTGTTCACAGAACTCTAATAGCTCCGTCTCTCACCATCTATCGAGAATATTCTATGTACATACAATTAAGTAGGTACCATTAATCTTGAACCTTTAACTATAATTCGTTGGTCTTCAAGTCAAGAGTAAGCTAGTTTCTTCTAGCCAAGCATGCTAGATGTGTCTATCAAGTGTATAAAATACTATTATTGGTAGGCAGTAGGTACCTGGCAGTGAGCCAGCATGGCGGTGTGCTGGTGGTGGCAGTACGAGTCCTGGATGTCTCGCAGCAACCCCTCCAACCTGTTTGGCCACCGGCAACCTGTAGTGAGAAAAGATAATATTAGAGATCAGAAGTAGATTTAATTTTAAAAAAACACAATAGCAACAACTACCTTAATTTATTTTAACAATTTGAAATCTACAGCAGGCGAAGAGCGCGCGCAGCAGCGCACCAGGAGTGCGCTCAACAGCACACGAAGAGCGCGCGCAGCAGCACACCAGGAGTGCGCGCAACAGCACACGAAGAGCGCGCGCAGCAGCGCACCAGGAGTGCGCTCAACAGCACACGGAAAGCGCGCGCAAGCCCCTAGTCTTGGATCTAAGCATTCAGTGCCTTCATCATCATTACCGTTTTCTGAGGACAAAGGCAAAAATTATTCAAAAACCCACAGTACGTAACCAAGCACCGTTAATTTGTTAGTTTTTGTCAAACAAACAAGACTAAGGACAAAGGCAAAAATTATTCAAAAACCCACAGTACGTAACCAAACACCGTTAATTTGTTAGTTTTTGTCAAACAAACAAGACTACTCGTCCTTCTCAAACATCCAATCAAAATGGAATATGTTACAAACATGCAATAAACCTCGGTATGGGCCCCTACCGAGATAACTAAAAAAACTAACTAAAAAAAAATCTACACCGGGTCAGGGGCCGTGTAATCCCCCGACCCGATGACTTTTCGCCAAGCGAAAAGCTTTCACACCAGGGGATAGGGTTCTTGGATCCCCTGGCAAGAGCTCAGACTTGAGCTATTCAGCATGTAGACAGGAATAAAAAGTGGGCACGCGTCTTCAAAAATTTGCACAAGTTTCAGGGAGCTATGCGCCAGGCAGCATCAGCCCATCAACCCGGCAGCAACTCAGGTATTCGCGTTCCGCGACAGGCGTCAACGCGTTTTAACCTGACAACAGACCATAAAGACAAATTATGTACTGCAAACGCATCACCTGTTCACAGAACTCTAATAGCTCCGTCTCTCACCATCTATCGAGAATATTCTATGTACATACAATTAAGTAGGTACCATTAATCTTGAACCTTTAACTATAATTCGTTGGTCTTCAAGTCAAGAGTAAGCTAGTTTCTTCTAGCCAAGCATGCTAGATGTGTCTATCAAGTGTATAAAATACTATTATTGGTAGGCAGTAGGTACCTGGCAGTGAGCCAGCATGGCGGTGTGCTGGTGGTGGCAGTACGAGTCCTGGATGTCTCGCAGCAACCCCTCCAACCTCAGTTTGGCCACCGGCAACCTGTAGTAAGAAAAGATAATATTAGAGATCAGAAGTAGATTTAATTTTAAAAAAACACAAGTATCAACAACTACCTTAATTTATTTTAACAATTTGAAATCTACAGCAGGCGAAGAGCGCGCGCAGCAGCGCACCAGGAGTGCGCTCAACAGCACACGAAGAGCGCGCGCAGCAGCACACCAGGAGTGCGCGCAACAGCACACGAAGAGCGCGCGCAGCAGCGCACCAGGAGTGCGCTCAACAGCACACGGAAAGCGCGCGCAAGCCCCTAGTCTTGGATCTAAGCATTGAGTGCCTTCATCATCATTACCGTTTTCTGAGGACAAAGGCAAAAATTATTCAAAAACCCACAGTACGTAACCAAGCACCGTTAATTTGTTAGTTTTTGTCAAACAAACAAGACTAAGGACAAAGGCAAAATTTATTCAAAAACCCACAGTAAGTAACCAAGCACCGTTAATTTGTTAGTTTTTGTCAAACAAACAAGACTACTCGTCCTTCTCAGACATCCAATTAAAATGGAATATGTTACAAACATGCAATAAACCTCGGTATGGGCCCCTACCGAGATAACTAAACAAACTAACTAAAAAAAAAAAAATCTACACCGGGTCAGGGGCCGTGTAATCACCCGACCCGATGACTTTTTGCCAAGCGAAAAGCTTTCACACCAGGGGATAGGGTTCTTGGATCCCCTGGCAAGAGCTCAGACTTGAGCTATTCAGCATGTAGACAGGAATAAAAAGTGGACACGCGTCTTCAAAAATTTGCACAAGTTGCAGGGCGCTATGCGCCAGGCAGCATCAGCCCATCAACCCGGCAGCAACTCAGGTATTCGCGATCCGAGACAGGCGTCAACGCGTTTTAACCTGACAACAGACCATAAAGACAAATTATGTACTGCAAACGCATCACCTGTTCACAGAACTCTAATAGCTCCGTCTCTCACCATCTATCGAGAATATTCTTTGTACATACAATTAAGTAGGTACCATTAATCTTGAACCTTTAACTATAATTCGTTGGTCTTCAAGTCAAGAGTAAGCTAGTTTCTTCTAGCCAAGCATGCTAGATGTGTCTATCAAGTGTATAAAATACTATTATTGGTAGGCAGTAGGTACCTGGCAGTGAGCCAGCATGGCGGTGTGCTGGTGGTGGCAGTACGAGTCCTGGATGTCTCGCAGCAACCCCTCCAACCTCAGTTTGGCCACCGGCAACCTGTAGTGAGAAAAGATAATATTAGATATCAGAAGTAGATTTAATTTTAAAAAAACAATAGCAACAACTACCTTAATTTATTTTAACAATTTGAAATCTACAGCAGGCGAAGAGCGCGCGCAGCAGCGCACCAGGAGTGCGCTCAACAGCACACGAAGAGCGCGCGCAGCAGCACACCAGGAGTGCGCGCAACAGCACACGAAGAGCGCGCGCAGCAGCGCACCAGGAGTGCGCTCAACAGCACACGGAAAGCGCGCGCAAGCCCCTAGTCTTGGATCTAAGCATTGAGTGCCTTCATCATCATTACCGTTTTCTGAGGACAAAGGCAAAAATTATTCAAAAACCCACAGTACGTAACCAAGCACCGTTAATTTGTTAGTTTTTGTCAAACAAACAAGACTAAGGACAAAGGCAAAATTTATTCAAAAACCCACAGTAAGTAACCAAGCACCGTTAATTTGTTAGTTTTTGTCAAACAAACAAGACTACTCGTCCTTCTCAGACATCCAATTAAAATGGAATATGTTACAAACATGCAATAAACCTCGGTATGGGCCCCTACCGAGATAACTAAACAAACTAACTAAAAAAAAAAAAATCTACACCGGGTCAGGGGCCGTGTAATCACCCGACCCGATGACTTTTTGCCAAGCGAAAAGCTTTCACACCAGGGGATAGGGTTCTTGGATCCCCTGGCAAGAGCTCAGACTTGAGCTATTCAGCATGTAGACAGGAATAAAAAGTGAGCACGCGTCTTCAAAAATTTGCACAAGTTTCAGGGAGCTATGCGCCAGGCAGCATCAGCCCATCAACCCGGCAGCAACTCAGGTATTCGCGTTCCGCGACAGGCGTCAACGCGTTTTAACCTGACAACAGACCATAAAGACAAATTATGTACTGCAAACGCATCACCTGTTCACAGAACTCTAATAGCTCCGTCTCTCACCATCTATCGAGAATATTCTATGTACATACAATTAAGTAGGTACCATTAATCTTGAACCTTTAACTATAATTCGTTGGTCTTCAAGTCAAGAGTAAGCTAGTTTCTTCTAGCCAAGCATGCTAGATGTGTCTATCAAGTGTATAAAATACTATTATTGGTAGGCAGTAGGTACCTGGCAGTGAGCCAGCATGGCGGTGTGCTGGTGGTGGCAGTACGAGTCCTGGATGTCTCGCAGCAACCCCTCCAACCTCAGTTTGGCCACCGGCAACCTGTAGTAAGAAAAGATAATATTAGAGATCAGAAGTAGATTTAATTTAAAAAAAAACACAAGTAGCAACAACTACCTTAATTTATTTTAACAATTTGAAATCTACAGCAGGCGAAGAGCGCGCGCAGCAGCGCACCAGGAGTGCGCTCAACAGCACACGGAAAGCGCGCGCAAGCCCCTAGTCTTGGATCTAAGCATTCAGTGCCTTCATCATCATTACCGTTTTCTGAGGACAAAGGCAAAAATTATTCAAAAACCCACAGTACGTAACCAAGCACCGTTAATTTGTTAGTTTTTGTCAAACAAACAAGACTAAGGACAAAGGCAAAAATTATTCAAAAACCCGCAGTACGTAACCAAGCACCGTTAATTTGTTAGTTTTTGTCAAACAAACAAGACTACTCGTCCTTCTCAAACATCCAATCAAAATGGAATATGTTACAAACATGCAATAAACCTCGGTATGGGCCCCTACCGAGATAACTAAACAAACTAACTAAAAAAAAAAAATCTACACCGGGTCAGGGGCCGTGTAATCACCCGACCCGATGACTTTTCGCCAAGCGAAAAGCTTTCACACCAGGGGATAGGGTTCTTGGATCCCCTGGCAAGAGCTCAGACTTGAGCTATTCAGCATGTAGACAGGAATAAAAGTGGACACGCGTCTTCAAAAATTTGCACAAGTTTCAGGGCGCTATGCGCCAGGCAGCATCAGCCCATCAACCCGGCAGCAACTCAGGTATTCGCGTTCCGCGACAGGCGTCAACGCGTTTTAACCTGACAACAGACCATAAAGACAAATTATGTACTGCAAACGCATCACCTGTTCACAGAACTCTAATAGCTCCGTCTCTCACCATCTATTGAGAATATTCTATGTACATACAATTAAGTAGGTACCATTAATCTTGAACCTTTAACTATAATTCGTTGGTCTTCAAGTCAAGAGTAAGCTAGTTTCTTCTAGCCAAGCATGCTAGATGTGTCTATCAAGTGTATAAAATACTATTATTGGTAGGCAGTAGGTACCTGGCAGTGAGCCAGCATGGCGGTGTGCTGGTGGTGGCAGTACGAGTCCTGGATGTCTCGCAGCAACCCCTCCAACCTCAGTTTGGCCACCGGCAACCTGTAGTGAGAAAAGATAATATTAGAGATAAGAAGTAGATTTAATTTAAAAAAAACACAAGTAGCAACAACTACCTTAATTTATTTTAACAATTTGAAATCTACAGCAGGCGAAGAGCGCGCGCAGCAGCGCACCAGGAGTGCGCTCAACAGCACACGAAGAGCGCGCGCAGCAGCACACCAGGAGTGCGCGCAACAGCACACGAAGAGCGCGCGCAGCAGCGCACCAGGAGTGCGCTCAACAGCACACGGAAAGCGCGCGCAAGCCCCTAGTCTTGGATCTAAGCATTGAGTGCCTTCATCATCATTACCGTTTTCTGAGGACAAAGGCAAAAATTATTCAAAAACCCACAGTACGTAACCAAGCACCGTTAATTTGTTAGTTTTTGTCAAACAAACAAGACTAAGGACAAAGGCAAAAATTATTCAAAAACCCACAGTACGTAACCAAGCACCGTTAATTTGTTAGTTTTTGTCAAACAAACAAGACTACTCGTCCTTCTCAGACATCCAATTAAAATGGAATATGTTACAAACATGCAATAAACCTCGGTATGGGCCCCTACCGAGATAACTAAACAAACTAACTAAAAAAAAAAAAATCTACACCGAGTCAGGGGCCGTGTAATCACCCGACCCGATGACTTTTTGCCAAGCGAAAAGCTTTCACACCAGGGGATAGGGTTCTTGGATCCCCTGGCAAGAGCTCAGACTTGAGCTATTCAGCATGTAGACAGGAATAAAAAGTGGACACGCGTCTTCAAAAATTTGCACAAGTTTCAGGGCGCTATGCGCCAGGCAGCATCAGCCCATCAACCCGGCAGCAACTCAGGTATTCGCGTTCCGCGACAGGCGTCAACGCGTTTTAACCTGACAACAGACCATAAAGACAAATTATGTACTGCAAACGCATCACCTGTTCACAGAACTCTAATAGCTCCGTCTCTCACCATCTATTGAGAATATTCTATGTACATACAATTAAGTAGGTACCATTAATCTTGAACCTTTAACTATAATTCGTTGGTCTTCAAGTCAAGAGTAAGCTAGTTTCTTCTAGCCAAGCATGCTAGATGTGTCTATCAAGTGTATAAAATACTATTATTGGTAGGCAGTAGGTACCTGGCAGTGAGCCAGCATGGCGGTGTGCTGGTGGTGGCAGTACGAGTCCTGGATGTCTCGCAGCAACCCCTCCAACCTCAGTTTGGCCACCGGCAACCTGTAGTAAGAAAAGATAATATTAGAGATCAGAAGTAGATTTAATTTTAAAAAAACACAAGTATCAACAACTACCTTAATTTATTTTAACAATTTGAAATCTACAGCAGGCGAAGAGCGCGCGCAGCAGCGCACCAGGAGTGCGCTCAACAGCACACGAAGAGCGCGCGCAGCAGCACACCAGGAGTGCGCGCAACAGCACACGAAGAGCGCGCGCAGCAGCGCACCAGGAGTGCGCTCAACAGCACACGGAAAGCGCGCGCAAGCCCCTAGTCTTGGATCTAAGCATTCAGTGCCTTCATCATCATTACCGTTTTCTGAGGACAAAGGCAAAAATTATTCAAAAACCCACAGTACGTAACCAAGCACCGTTAATTTGTTAGTTTTTGTCAAACAAACAAGACTAAGGACAAAGGCAAAAATTATTCAAAATCCCACAGTACGTAACCAAGCACCGTTAATTTGTTAGTTTTTGTCAAACAAACAAGACTACTCGTCCTTCTCAAACATCCAATCAAAATGGAATATGTTACAAACATGCAATAAACCTCGGTATGGGCCCCTACCGAGATAACTAAATAAACTAACTAAAAAAAAAAATCTACACCGGGTCAGGGGCCATGTAATCACCCGACCCGATGACTTTTCGCCAAGCGAAAAGCTTTCACACCAGGGGATAGGGTTCTTGGATCCCCTGGCAAGAGCTCAGACTTGAGCTATTCAGCATGTAGACAGGAATAAAAGTGGACACGCGTCTTCAAAAATTTGCACAAGTTTCAGGGAGCTATGCGCCAGGCAGCATCAGCCCATCAACCCGGCAGCAACTCAGGTATTCGCGTTCCGCGACAGGCGTCAACGCGTTTTAACCTGACAACAGACCATAAAGACAAATTATGTACTGCAAACGCATCACCTGTTCACAGAACTCTAATAGCTCCGTCTCTCACCATCTATTGAGAATATTCTATGTACATACAATTAAGTAGGTACCATTAATCTTGAACCTTTAACTATAATTCGTTGGTCTTCAAGTCAAGAGTAAGCTAGTTTCTTCTAGCCAAGCATGCTAGATGTGTCTATCAAGTGTATAAAATACTATTATTGGTAGGCAGTAGGTACCTGGCAGTGAGCCAGCATGGCGGTGTGCTGGTGGTGGCAGTACGAGTCCTGGATGTCTCGCAGCAACCCCTCCAACCTCAGTTTGGCCACCGGCAACCTGTAGTGAGAAAAGATAATATTAGAGATAAGAAGTAGATTTAATTTAAAAAAAACACAAGTAGCAACAACTACCTTAATTTATTTTAACAATTTGAAATCTACAGCAGGCGAAGAGCGCGCGCAGCAGCGCACCAGGAGTGCGCTCAACAGCACACGAAGAGCGCGCGCAGCAGCACACCAGGAGTGCGCGCAACAGCACACGAAGAGCGCGCGCAGCAGCGCACCAGGAGTGCGCTCAACAGCACACGGAAAGCGCGCGCAAGCCCCTAGTCTTGGATCTAAGCATTGAGTGCCTTCATCATCATTACCGTTTTCTGAGGACAAAGGCAAAAATTATTCAAAAACCCACAGTACGTAACCAAGCACCGTTAATTTGTTAGTTTTTGTCAAACAAACAAGACTAAGGACAAAGGCAAAAATTATTCAAAAACCCACAGTACGTAACCAAGCACCGTTAATTTGTTAGTTTTTGTCAAACAAACAAGACTACTCGTCCTTCTCAGACATCCAATTAAAATGGAATATGTTACAAACATGCAATAAACCTCGGTATGGGCCCCTACCGAGATAACTAAACAAACTAACTAAAAAAAAAAAAATCTACACCGAGTCAGGGGCCGTGTAATCACCCGACCCGATGACTTTTTGCCAAGCGAAAAGCTTTCACACCAGGGGATAGGGTTCTTGGATCCCCTGGCAAGAGCTCAGACTTGAGCTATTCAGCATGTAGACAGGAATAAAAAGTGGACACGCGTCTTCAAAAATTTGCACAAGTTTCAGGGCGCTATGCGCCAGGCAGCATCAGCCCATCAACCCGGCAGCAACTCAGGTATTCGCGTTCCGCGACAGGCGTCAACGCGTTTTAACCTGACAACAGACCATAAAGACAAATTATGTACTGCAAACGCATCACCTGTTCACAGAACTCTAATAGCTCCGTCTCTCACCATCTATTGAGAATATTCTATGTACATACAATTAAGTAGGTACCATTAATCTTGAACCTTTAACTATAATTCGTTGGTCTTCAAGTCAAGAGTAAGCTAGTTTCTTCTAGCCAAGCATGCTAGATGTGTCTATCAAGTGTATAAAATACTATTATTGGTAGGCAGTAGGTACCTGGCAGTGAGCCAGCATGGCGGTGTGCTGGTGGTGGCAGTACGAGTCCTGGATGTCTCGCAGCAACCCCTCCAACCTCAGTTTGGCCACCGGCAACCTGTAGTAAGAAAAGATAATATTAGAGATCAGAAGTAGATTTAATTTTAAAAAAACACAAGTATCAACAACTACCTTAATTTATTTTAACAATTTGAAATCTACAGCAGGCGAAGAGCGCGCGCAGCAGCGCACCAGGAGTGCGCTCAACAGCACACGAAGAGCGCGCGCAGCAGCACACCAGGAGTGCGCGCAACAGCACACGAAGAGCGCGCGCAGCAGCGCACCAGGAGTGCGCTCAACAGCACACGGAAAGCGCGCGCAAGCCCCTAGTCTTGGATCTAAGCATTCAGTGCCTTCATCATCATTACCGTTTTCTGAGGACAAAGGCAAAAATTATTCAAAAACCCACAGTACGTAACCAAGCACCGTTAATTTGTTAGTTTTTGTCAAACAAACAAGACTAAGGACAAAGGCAAAAATTATTCAAAATCCCACAGTACGTAACCAAGCACCGTTAATTTGTTAGTTTTTGTCAAACAAACAAGACTACTCGTCCTTCTCAAACATCCAATCAAAATGGAATATGTTACAAACATGCAATAAACCTCGGTATGGGCCCCTACCGAGATAACTAAATAAACTAACTAAAAAAAAAAATCTACACCGGGTCAGGGGCCATGTAATCACCCGACCCGATGACTTTTCGCCAAGCGAAAAGCTTTCACACCAGGGGATAGGGTTCTTGGATCCCCTGGCAAGAGCTCAGACTTGAGCTATTCAGCATGTAGACAGGAATAAAAGTGGACACGCGTCTTCAAAAATTTGCACAAGTTTCAGGGACCTATGCGCCAGGCAGCATCAGCCCATCAACCCGGCAGCAACTCAGGTATTCGCGTTCCGCGACAGGCGTCAACGCGTTTTAACCTGACAACAGACCATAAAGACAAATTATGTACTGCAAACGCATCACCTGTTCACAGAACTCTAATAGCTCCGTCTCTCACCATCTATTGAGAATATTCTATGTACATACAATTAAGTAGGTACCATTAATCTTGAACCTTTAACTATAATTCGTTGGTCTTCAAGTCAAGAGTAAGCTAGTTTCTTCTAGCCAAGCATGCTAGATGTGTCTATCAAGTGTATAAAATACTATTATTGGTAGGCAGTAGGTACCTGGCAGTGAGCCAGCATGGCGGTGTGCTGGTGGTGGCAGTACGAGTCCTGGATGTCTCGCAGCAACCCCTCCAACCTCAGTTTGGCCACCGGCAACCTGTAGTGAGAAAAGATAATATTAGAGATCAGAAGTAGATTTAATTTAAAAAAAACACAAGAAGCAACAACTACCTTCATTTATATATATTAAGATAAATTATTGCACAATATGAATAGTAAAAAAAATATTATGCACATTTTTTGCTGGCAGTACTATTTTGACAGTTATCGTGTGAAGTTGGCAGCAAACGCGATCCTATTCTTATTTGGCATGCATAGTACATTTGTTTTGCCCAAATGCAGGATAAATCTATTAAGGCATTCACCGGTTTACAGAATGTGTAAATCATATACATAGTTAATAAAATCAAAGACGATATCGATATATTTTTAAAATCGTCATTATTCTCTTTCAAAAAGTCAGTATCAAAAATTATTAAGTAGTTTTGCTATAAATTCATTATTTTATTTGTATAAATATGTACTTAGTCGTCTAGTGTCAATGGGATAACTGATATTGAATAATTGTTAATTTTTTTTTGTTGTATGTTTTGGTTATCTTATTAGGATTATTATTTTTTATAAGCTTAGATTTGTAGTTATAATAATATGTATTGTATACTCGTTATTTATGTATTTTTTATTTTCTTAATTGTTTAAAGTAGCATGTAATATATGTATATATTTTGTAAGTAATTATCTTAAAATTGTTAGTTAGGTCTGCATCAAGAGCTCAAGTAACACGTGAATAATATATTAACTAAAATAAGTACGGTTTTATGTCCTAAAGTCATACTAACATTTTTAATCAGCACTGGTTGTTCAATGCAACATAACATTGAACATCACAAGTGCTCTGCGGACAAAACTACGACCTAGATACGGATGCTGGTTCAGTATCTGCGCAATCGCCGGCCGACTGCTGACGCCGCATCACACAGACAGGGCACACAACGATAAAATGATTATGTTTGTTGCAAAAAATTGTATATAAACTGGTGTTTTATGAATAAATGTCAATTATTACCGCAACCTTGGTTTTAATTCACCACCCCTGGAGGAGCCCCCGCTAGGCAGGACCAGCCAGCCCGAGGAGGCGAAGCCGCCCAACCTCATCAATAGAGGACCAGCCAGCCCGAGAAGAAGCCGCCCAACCTCATCAAGAGAGGTCCTGCCGGGTGCTGCTCCGCCCGCCCTCGCTGCCAGAGGGAATCCTGCCCAGAGCGCTGCTCTGCCCGCCCTCGTTACCAGAGGGCCCACTGCGTCGAGCGTTGCTCCGCCCGCCTCCGCCGCCCGCCCGTGCCACGGGAGGCCCTGGTTGCGTCGAGTGAATCTCCGCAACCAGCTCCACGCCCTGTTCAGCATTACTCCGCTGGACAGGTGCCATACCCATCCACCCTCCACCGCGGTCAAGACACCTTTCTCCATCACTGACAAGTGATCGGTCACAAGAGTCTGGGTGACCGGCAGTGGAGTATCATTTCCTGTGTACATTGCACGACGTACACATTCCCTACTCCCTCCCCCCATCCGCTTGTTGCCTTAGGTCGCTGGCAACAGGCATTCCTGCACCTATATCTATATATTTATCTATTGCTCTATGGTTAGGGCTAGGGCTTATAGGTAGGTAGGTTAGAGTAGAGACCCAGTGGTGAGTATCCTGGTTAGGAGGATAGGGATCTCTGACCAAAGATAGGGTCCTGTAGGAGTACGTTGACTGATGGTAAGCGGTCACGTCAATTAGCAGACCTGGAGCGAGTGCTCCCGTATGGTGACAGGGTCCTGTAGGACATAGGTGTTAGGTGTGGCTAGGGTTAGAGCTGTTAGGCCCCCCTAGTAGGTGCCTGCGGTGATTGTTGCAGCAATACCATTCAGTAGTGTTGCTGTGGCAGTTTCGTCAGGCGTTTAGGTAACATCGTGGCGTGTTACTTAGACAACTGACCACCAGCAGGCTAGGAGATTTGGTACCTGGTCAGTACAAATCATCTAGCATCTGATTCATGGTCCTTCGAGTATTTTGAATCGGTAGGTAGTTTATGCGGTCCCCCCAAGTCCCTTGTAATTCACGGCTGCCCTCTTTGAAGTGTCACGGGCTAGCGTACCTCAAAAAGCGCTAGTTTTGTGTGCGGATAAGAACAGCCGTTGCTTAGCTGCTTTCGGTCGGTAGCGGTTCGGGGCCTGGCCTCCCACCAGCGGGAATCACCGGTGCTTTGAGAAGTCGCAGATACCGAACCGAGGATCAGATCGCAGCGAAGCGTTGTGTGTAGCTGTTAGGAGTAGGGCTAGGGGTCAAGAAAGAAAAAAGAAGAGCGAAGAAAGAAGAATCAAGATGGATCCAGCTACAATTAACAACTTACTGAGGAGTCAGGAGAAATATGTAGAGGAGTTACAACAGTTATTACGAAATGTTAAGAAAGATTCAGCGGCACGAAAAACAGAAGACTACGTAAGAGCGAAGAGAAAGATAGTAAATGATACACTTGAAGAGGCTACCCGCATTCATAAAGTACTTCAGGGTGAGGAATCGTTACGAGGTCACAGTTATTTTACGGCAGATTATATTTCGAAGATAAGGTTGTTGGGTTCTGAAATCTTGGAACACTTGAGAGGGTACGAGAAAACTGAACGAGGTCGAGAAACAGAGACAACCATGGTCCCAGCTAAGATTAAAGCCCAACTGTTTTTGATACGTGTACTAAGAAGCAATATTGAAAGGTTAAGAGATGAGTTGAAAGCTAACGAATTGCCGGAAGAGGCATTGGTTACGTACAGGATGCAACTAGAAAGTTCATTAGAAGAACTGATAAGGCGACATTCAGTACTCATGCAAGATGAGGAGATATTAGATAACGAATACTTCGAGAGCAACATGATTGATGACGTGAGAGGCGAAGTACAACAACTAATCAAAAAGTTAATGAGCAAAGGCATGAAACTCAATCAAACGGAAGGGCAAGATATGACTAAACCCGGTACAAACAACAACATTAGTTTACCGAAAATAAATATACCATGGTTTGATGGGACGTACGAATCATGGGAGTCATTTTATGACTTATTCAGGAAGGTGATACATGATCACAAGACTTTGTCCAAAACGGAGAAAATGCAATACTTAAAGACCCATGTGAGAGGTGAAGCAGCCAAACTTATAAAACATCTTACCGTTTGTGACGAGCACTACGAAACGGCTTGGAAATTACTGTTGAACCGATACAGAAATGAGCGAATGTTGGTAACAAGACACATCGATAATATATTACATCTGCGAAAGATAGAAAAACGCACGGCAAGTAATCTAAAAAAGCTACATGATGACGTCAACGAAAGCCTAGAAGCGCTCAAAGGTTTGGGGCTTAGTATAGAAACGTGGGATCCAATTCTGACCCGCTTAATTACACTGAAATGGGATTCAGAAACAAACGAGAAGTATGAGCAACATGTCATGCAGCCTAAGATAGTTCAGAAGCTATCAGATGTCATGGAGTTCCTTCAACGAAGATTTGCGTCATTAGAGGCATGCGGGTTGGACACAATAACGCAGCGTAGACGGGATCAAACAAGAGTCAGCAGTTCACCACAAGTGACGAAAGAGTGTTGGTATTGCAAAAACCATACGCACAACATCTACGGATGCGATAAATTTAAAGCACTGTCAGCTCCCGAACGAATTAGTGAAGTATTTAAAAAAGAGAAATGTCGTCGATGTATAAATCATGACAAAATCGTGTAGTGCCACACGAAAGGCAGATGTTTACAGTGTGGAGCACAAGACCACCATTCATTATTGCATGTGAACGGACGAGTGGAGCGACAACAAATCCGTCAACCAGCAAATAGAGGAGTAGGTTTCACGCCTAGAGCGACGACGTCAACAAACCAAGCAGTAACAAGGTCAACGTCGAACATAGCAATTAATCCGTCGACAGGTATTACGCTACTAGCTACAGCCGAAGTCCTAGCAAGAGCAGCAGATGGCTCTATGCAACGATTCAGGGTCTTATGCGACCAAGGTTCAGAAGCGTCATTCTGTACTGAACAAGTAGCTCAAACAATGACATATCCACGTACAAGAATTAAAGCAGAGATCAGTGGTATCGCAGACGAAAGACCGAAAACGTCGAATTACGCAATGAATGTGGTACTGGAGCCCAGGTTGCAGACTGGTTATAAACTGCCAGTGAAGTTCATAGTGTTACCAAGGTTAACTGGGACACTACCAAGTAAAGATGTTCCAGCATTAAAATCAAAATGTTTGGCTGACTTGCTGCTAGCAGATCCGAATTACAACAAGAGGGGTTCCATAGACATAATTTTAGGAGCCCGGGAGTATAGCAAGATGTTGTTGAGCGGTTTTTACAACGTACAAGAAGGCGTTATTGCACAGAATACTAAGTTTGGTTGGATACTGTCTGGAATATGTGACAGTAACAGAACGACAAAAACAATACGAGTACTAAACATGACGGTGAGAGCAAATGAAGTAGAATGTTTGAGAAAGTTTTGGGAGTTGGAAGAGATAGAAGGAGTAAAATTGAGTAGCGAAGATGAGATGTGTGAAAAATTCTACGAAGAGACAACAGTCAGGAATGATGACGGAAGTTACACAGTACGATTACCAGTTAAGAATTCGGAACAAGAGTACGGGCCTTCACGACGTAGAGCAATGGCGCGACTACTGCAGCTAGAGAAGAGATTCGTGAAGGATAATAACCTAAAGAAATTATACCAAGAGTTTCTAGATGAATATTTGAGTATGGGACATATGAAAAAGGTTCCCAGAGGAGAAAATTATCAAGGGAAGTACTATATGTATAGTACTTCCCTTGATAATTACTAATTAATACTATATGTATTATAGTAGTTTACACATTGTATTGTATACCTCATCAACCAGTAGTAAACGAGAGTTCCTTGACGACAAAACTAAGAGTTGTGTTTGATGCGTCGAGCAAGGCATCAAAAACGGATTGCAGCCTTAATGATAATATGTGTAAAGGTCCGAGACTTCAACAAGACCTAGCTACTATATTGTTGCGTTGGCGAAAGCATAAATACGTATTCATGGCGGACATCGAGAAGATGTATCGGTTTATAAAGGTGCACGAAGAGGATCACAGTTATCAAAGAATATTATGGAGAGAAACACCGAGGCATGAAGTCGCAGAATATGAGTTAACAACAGTAACATATGGTACGACGTCAGCACCGTATTTAGCTGTAAAGACGCTTCAACAGCTAGCATATGACGAGAGAGATAGCTTTCCGCAGGCCAGCAGTGTGGCACTGGAAGATTTTTATGTTGATGATGTTTTATCAGGCCATGACACGGTTGAATCTACGATACGGCTGCAGATTGAATTGATACAACTACTTAAGAGTGGAGGGTTTAACCTTAGAAAATGGTCAGCGAATAGTGTTGAGGTACAACAGAGCATACCTGAAGGAAACAAAAGTGATACGATGCTAAGAATACCGTTAGACGAAACAAGGAAATCATTGGGAATTGTATGGTCACCGAAAGAAGACTGTTTTAAGTTTAAAGTAACTGTGAATATTAATGAAAAGCCAACGAAGAGGTTTATACTATCAGAAGTAGCCAAGCTGTTTGATCCTTTGGGATGGCTTGCACCGGTTATCATTGTAATGAAACTTATGATCCAACAACTGTGGATAAATGGCACAGGTTGGGATAAACCAGTTGAAGAAAGCATAAGAATAAAGTGGTTGGAGATTCAACAAGGGCTAAAATCGATTGAAGATATCTCAATCCCAAGGTGGTGCTATTCTACATCAGCGATGAAAGTAGAATTGCATGGGTTTTGCGACGCTTCAGAATAAGCATACGGGGCAGTGGTGTACTGCAGAACTAAAGATGAACACAATTTATATAACGTTACGCTGTTACAAGCAAAATCTAAGGTTGCACCAAAGAAGCATAAAACAACACTTCCTAAGTTAGAACTATGTGCAGCAGCTCTGTTGACACAGCTAATGGTGAAAGTACGGGAAGCAATGAAATTTAAGGATCCAGATGTATATTGCTGGACAGACTCCATGATAACGTTGGGGTGGATTAAAGGAGATGCCGAACGATGGAAAACGTTTGTAGCAAATAGAGTGTCAGATATACAGAGACAATTACCTCAAGCCAAATGGAACCACGTGGTCTCACAGGAGAATCCAGCAGATGTTATATCAAGAGGAGTGTCACCTAACTACTTAGGGAAATTGGAACTCTGGTGGGAAGGACCAGAATGGTTGAAGCGTGGAGTCATGCAGACTACACATAGGATACCAGAAGTCTTTGATGAAGTGAAAAAGTCATATCATGTAACGATTAATGACATGGAAGACGAGAACGAATTATGGAAGCGGTTTTAAAGTTTCCAGAGAATGGTGCGAGTTCTGTCGTATTGTCGAAGAATGGGTGACAGATCGGGGTTAAACTTTCCAAAGCCGCCAATCAAGGGGGGGATTGGGGAGGGAAAGGGGGGAGGGGGTAAGCCCCCCCCCCCCTAAAAGGGGGGGGCGCGGAGATCAATAGTTTTCGAGATATGACCATTTTTGTATTTTGAGGTTAAGTACTACGATTTCACTATGGGATACTTAACTACCTAACCCAAGACTTGCACTACAACAGGACTTGGCTCCTCCTCGCTTCGCTCGTCGTCGCATGTGCGTGGTAGAAAGCAACCTAACGAACCTAATCTACCTTCTGTCACAGACAAGTAACTTCGAGTCCAACACTTGCACTACAACAGGACTTGGCTCCTCCTCGCTTCGCTCGTCGTCGCATGTGCGTGGTAGAAAGCAACCTAACGAACCTAATCTACCTTCTGTCACAGACAAGTGACTTCGAGTCCAACACTTGTACTACAACAGGACTTGGCTCCTCCTCGCTTCGCTCGTCGTCGCATGTGCGTGGTAGAAAGCAACCTAACGAACCTAATGTACCTTCTGTCACAGACAAGTGACTTCGAGTCCAACACTTGCACTACAACAGGTTAGGTTAGGTTAGGTTTAGCGTCCCGTAAAGTACACCCCAACCCGCTACGCTCGCTCACTCGACCCCGCCATCCCCTTCTATTCTAACCTCACCTCAAGCATGCATCGAAGAAGAAAGAAAATTACTTGACACTGGCAAATACGCGAAGAGTGTGACGCCAATACTAAAAAAAAAACAATGGCGTCACGTTTCGTTCATCAAGTTACAAGTTACACACAAAATATTATAACTACGTAAAAATTTGCGATCAAATAATAAATAAAATTACGTATTATATGTATATTTCATCAATATATACGTAATTGTGACAAAAACTAAACATTACATACACATTAGCAAATAAATATAATAGTTTGATAAGTCGCAAGATTGTATGTAATAACAGTCCGTAAAACGAAACGCTAATGGCCGTCATAGTGTCAAGAAACTGTCAAAACGAAGGATTATTTTTCGATTTTAAAAAATTAATATCTCGTAAACTAAGCATCTCCGCGCTAAAATATTTAACGTGTAGCCTTGTGTGAATATTATCTACTTCTTAAAAAATGATGGACCTCCAACGCGAGTGGCGGCTTTGGAAAGTTGAGCCCAGATCGGTCACCAAAGGGCCTCTTACGTGTCAGGAGATAGAGACAACAACGATGAAAGTAGTATCACAACTTCAAAAACAAGCATATAAAGAAGAATACGAGTTTCTGAAGAAAGGACGACCGTTGGCGAAAAAGAACAAACTGGCAAGTTTCGATCCATTCATTGATGTAGAAGGAGTAATGAGAATAGGAGGAAGATTGGGCAATGCAAATTAACCGTATAATCAGAAGCACCCAATCATTCTGCCATACAAACATCATGTGTCATCGATAATGATCAGTGACGCACACCTTAAAATGTTGCACGGTACTAACAGCCAAACGTTGGCATATATACGACAAAAGTTTTGGATTCTTGGTGGCAAACGAATGGTAAAGAAACACATACAACAATGCGTGAGGTGTATAAGGTTTAAAGCAACCACCAATGGGCAGAAAATGGGAAACCTACCAGCTGCGAGAGTAACAGAATCCTACCCATTCTGTCAAACAGGGGTTGATTTTGCTGGGCCGATACAGGTCAAAGCAACGAAAGGAAGAGGACATAAGTCAACCAAAGGGTATATTGCGGTATTCGTGTGTTTATCCGTCAAGGCAATACACCTAGAGCTCGTTGGAGATTTAACAACGGAGTCATTCATCGCGGCATCTAGAAGATTTATTGCAAGAAGAGGCCCAATACGCCATGTGTATAGCGATAATGCTACCAATTTCGTAGGTGCAGCGAATTTACTCACTCAAGAAATCGTGAAGTTGACACGATCGAACGAGGTACAAAATACAATAACAAACCAGGGAATACAGTGGCACTTTATACTGCCATTATCACCACACTTTGGAGGTTTATGGGAAGCAGGGGTGAAGTCCCTTAAGTTTATTATGTATGTTTCAGCCTAGTGCCTGTTTTACAGACTATTAATAAATAAATAAATAAACATACTCTCTAAATTAGTAATTGCATAAATTTCGAGTGATACTTGACCTATTGGTAGTCAATTTTGCTATTAATACCGAAATCCAACATATGCGAACTTCATTGTTACCTACCTACTTTATATCTCTTAAATAATGTCAATCTCAGCTTTTATATTACCGAATAAGATTCGAGACTTTCACCCGAGTCATTGAAATACCGGTTAGGTTAAACTTTCCAAAGTACCCAATCACGGGGGGGGTTAAGGGGGGGAGGGGGGTTGGAGGGGAGGGGGTAAGCCTGTTACCCCCTCCGTTATATTGTTAAGGTAAGTTGGCTCCTCCTCGCTTCGCTCGTCGTCGCATGTGCGTGGTAGAAAGCAACCTAACGAACCTAATCTACCTTCTGTCACAGACAAGTGACTTCGAGTCCAACACTTGCACTACAACAGGTTAGGTTAGGTTAGGTTTAGCGTCCCGTAAAGTACACCCCAACCCGCTACGCTCGCTCACTCGACCCCGCCATCCCCTTCTATTGTAACCTAACCTCAAGCATGCATCGAAGAAGAAAGAAAATTACTTGACACTGGCAAATACGCGAAGAGTGTGACGCCAATACTAAAAAAAAAACAATGGCGTCACGTTTCGTTCATCAAGTTACACACAAAATATTATAACTACGTAAAAATTTGCGATCAAATAATAAATAAAATTACGTATTATATGTATTTGTCATCAATATATACGTAATTGTGACAAAAACTAAACATTACATACACATTAGCAAATAAATATAATAGTTTGATAAGTCGCACGCTTGTATGTAATAGCAGTCCGTAAAACGAAACGCTAATGGCCGTCATAGTGTCAAGAAACTGTCAAAATAAAGGAATTTTCGATTTTAAAAAAAAAATATCTCGAAAACTAAGCATCTCCGTGCTAAAATATGTAACGTGTAGCCTTGTGTAAATGTAAGCTACATGTAAAAAAAAATTGACCTCCTACGCGATTGGGTACTTTGGAAAGTTGAGCCACCGGTTATGAAAAAAAAGCTTATTAAATCTACTGTTACTTACTAAACGTTCATTATAATCGGTTATATCAGTCAAAACGCCAGGCAAACGTAATTTAGTCCAGATTTACACGAATAATACCTATTACAAAACGAAACATTAGTTGCCGTAATCATAAGAAAGTAGCAGTAAAATCACGTGACATAAAAAGACTAAAATCTGTACTGTACTGAATACTCGTATCTGACCAAAACCAGTCATAGCAAAATCATTACAGATTTTAAATTATCATCACAAACTAATCTTAAGTGCTGATCAAAAAGTATTTGATAAACCAAACAAAACCCTTAATCGGCGACTACTAAACTGACAATAAAACTTTAAAGAAAGTCAGTAACGAGTATTCAGCGCTAGAACTGTAGCTCTTACCTGTGCAAGTGTGCCTTCTGGAAGTTGTATGCTGCGCACGGCCACGCGCCGCTGACCACGTGCCGCTCACTGCTCGCTGCGCTGGCGCCGGCCCGGCCCGCCTCTCGTACATGACAGCGGTGTGGCTCGGCCGCCGCGCCGTCTCACGTGCACCGGACAACGTAGGCCCGGGCGCTGCCACCACTAGCTCAACTCGCCGCCGCTTATATGGCGGACAGCGATTTGACCAGGCTCGCGGTAATCGAAGCACACAGTTTTGCAAAATAATTCACTATATTCACAAACGTTTATTACACTTTTCACAAACTTCACTTATAATACCAACTATAGTAAACTGGCTTTAAATTTTAAAATGAGCAGTGGGTTCGAGGCACCGACCTCGACCCAGCACCATAAAAACAGGGGTCCTACTCGACCACATCGCATGAACAAATTAAAGGTCCAGCTCCACCATATCACATGAAATTCTAACATCAACTGCAAAGCTCAACTTAGACTTCTTCCTGGAGCACCCTCACGGGAGGGAGCGGCTTGCAACGCGACGACTACTGCGCGCGACGACTCAACGGGAACTCACCGTCCACCTCGATGACTTTTCATCAAGATGGCGCCTCGACCCCACTCGAGACTTTGCTCTGCTGCAATTGGTTGTTACAAATCATATTATCGACTTTTAACATTAGCAACTTCATAAACTTGTGAAAACAATTAGGACAAATCAAGTTAATTCTATTCTAATCCCTTTATGAATTTACGAATCAAATTAGACAAACAATAACGTTAAGAATTAGTAATAAAGTCCACCTCGATTACATTGACTTTTCATCAAGATGGCGCCTCGACCCCACTCGAAACTCTGCTCTGCTGCAATTGGTTGTTACAAATAATATTATCGACTTTTAACATTAGCAACTTCATGAACTTGTGAAAACAATTAGGACAAATCAAGTTAATTCTATTCTAATCCCTTTATGAATTTACGAATCAAATTAGACAAATTATAACGTTATGAATTAGTAATAAACTATGACAAGTGACAGCCAACTCGACAACTTCCTCTGATATTTCCGTGCCGTTATACATGTGCTACAATGAAATGTTATCATTATCATTACAATCATGTTAAAATAGTTTCGGAAATTCGCTAACTGATTTATAATAACTATCTAGGTAGTAAGATCTCATTTTAGACATGGTTATAAATGATGACTAAGCAGCAATCGATACTACAGCTTCCTTGCTCCGACATATAATTACCTATATGAATATAATAAAATAGCATAAAATGGTTTTCTGTAGTATTATTTGTGTTGAAAAACGTGAACTTTGTAATTAAATTAAATAATATTTAATAATATAAAGTTGATTGTCATATTTAATGTGTAGCATTATTAAGTAGTGAAACTGGACAAACACTCAACCAAGCCAACGGCGTTTCCAAGAAGTCTGTAGGTTTCGTGGAAACGGTTCCAGCAGTCACGTAGGCCAAATTTCCAAGAATAACCATAAAAAGTCGTATGATATTTAAAATGTTGCCAGATCTGAATGAGGAAAGTACCGGCTTGGTCGAATTACATTTTGTGCAAAGTGGCAATGTTAGAACATAATCTTTACTAGTAAAAGCATTCGTAGAGATTTGTGGTATACCTAGTTCATAGTAATTTAATCATAAACAGGGTTTACATGTCCAAATCAAAAATAATATTCTTATACCACATAGTATGTATGTATACACTAAAGTAATTACATAATAATATTTTAAATCCAATTACACATGAAGTCATTGGGGTATTTGTTCTGAATTAATTTATATGTGAGTAACGGAAAAAAGAGATTGTTAAAATAAATATTAAAAAGCTAAAAACACTAGAATTTTATAACAGGAGTTCATAATAAACTATTGAAATAGATACTTATTGGGAAACCAGTGGTGTTATATTTTATTTAGGTAGATGTCCCGAATTTTAGGGAATAGTCGCGTGGGGCAACACCGAGTAGGCGTTAAGTGGCGAAGGCTTTGTTATAGTTCGGTATAAAAGGGGGATAACCATGGGAAAATGCGGTGGAATGGAGCATTTTATGTGCCTTTCAGTTATTTTCTTGACTGACTGGTACGCAATAAGCGAGCCTATTTAATAGAAATATAAAATAAACATCAAATAGAATGTATCTATGTTTGTACTACAACGTAATTGATAAGCTGTATCAGTTCTGTTGACCTTATGATAGATTGCTACTAAGTAAGTGAACCTACATAATAAAATATAAGGATAACAAATAATAGTACCCAAGTTTGTACAAAGTAAGTGATTTTGCTATATAATAGTCCAAAGTTATAGGCTGAAGAAGTAGGATCTGAGCGAGTGAATTGAGATAATGAAAGATTACATAGTTATACATTTGTATAAAATCAACTGGGTAGAAGAAAGTTGTAAGATTAATTAATAAAAGGATAGCAAAATTAGGTAAGCTGAACTAATGACTTCACATTATACTAAACGAATAGGCGTCGCTATGCTAGTAACATTAGACAGGCTGAAGTTAGAGATAGGATAGATTAATTAGTCTTGAGTATTAATTTAATTATAATTTAGGTTTAGATACATAAAAAAATATAGGTAGGGTAGAGTGATTCGTTACAATAGTTTACCTTTTGTTCGTTACAAAGAGTTTTCCTTTAATCCAAGTTTTTTAATCCCATTCAGTCGGCTACCGATTGTTTCAGCACTTTCAAATTCTTTTGAATTAGTTCCTGGAAACAGAGGCACTATTATTTATAAGAAAGGCGTTGATTAATGTATCTCGATGACTGTTTTGTGATCACCAGACTTATTAAAAAATCAACCAAAAAAGTTAAAAGGAATATTGAAAGGCTTATAATGAAAATATCAGTGGTTTGGAGTGATAAAAACTGCATAGCAAATGTAAGAATTCACGAATTTGAATTTATCAATGACTTACGCATTAGATACCTAAATAATTATTTCACAATTTAATAATAAACAATATATACACATATATACACTAATAAAACTAAAAAAGAGTATTTACATTGAAACTAAATTTAAAACATCCACATGTGTGGTATGGAGCCAAGAACGCTGGCTGCATTCCCACGCTGGATTGCTATAGAAATCCTTAATTCACGAATTGATGATTATTTTGACGTTGTGAATCGCGGAAAGCGTCCCTCAGATATCCTTTGGTATTTTTAATTGTAACCAAAATCCTGCTAAGTAATCACGTTGAGCCGCCTTCCCATTATTGTCTGAAGCAAGCAGACCATCAAACCAACAAACGTCTATTTCTTTTATATGATAGCACTAACTAATTCTGAAAGCGTTGCCATGTTCCAGTTACAAACATCAAGTATAAAGATCCAAGAGATATCTCGAGTTTAAAAACTTGGAAATAGTTGAAACTTCGTCATCTGCAATTTTATTTAGAGACGAGCAAAGCTGGGAGTTGCGAGAGTTGATTTTAAATCGGATTTTCAACTTTGATATACTTGGTAGTTAATAGTTTTGTCACATTATTATGAATATGTATACAGATTTTATCTAGGCAACCTGCTATATCTGTATATAGCAATGCATAATACAGGGCGGGCTGTAGGCAAACGTATGATTTTTTATATTTCATTAATTTTAATTACACACCACATTAATCCATACATTTTACTTGAAAATCAATTGGTTAAGTTATTGTTGTCATTTTATTGGTTCTAATTTTTATTTTATTTTTTCATAATTACTGTTGTAGTAGGTACTTCAATATCATCATCATCATCATCAGCCTATCTTATATTCGTCCACTGTTGGACATAGGCCTCTCCCAATGATCGCCACACTGCACGGTCTCCTGCTTTACGCATCCAGTGCTTCCCAGCCACCTTCCTCAGGTCGTCGCTCCATCTGGCCAATTGGCCTCCCACACTACGTGTACCGACACGCGGTCTCCACTCTAGGATCCGCTTACTCCACCGATTATCGGTCCTTCTGCAAACATGGCCAGCCCATTGCCACTTCAGTTTGCTGGCTATGTCGGTACTTCAATATAATACATAGTGAATAAGTATTGAAGGTAGTTAATAAATCAGTTGTTGTCTGCACTTATACGTGATTCACTTACATCACAATAATAATAATAATAATATTCTGCAATAGTTACCTAGCCACGGCTAGGTAAGCGAAGTGTAGGAAGACCTGTGCAACGGTGGCTGGATGTTATAAGAAAGTTAGAAGGAAACATCTGGGCAAGAACAGCGCAAGACAGGGAGTATTGGCGTAAGAGGGTGGAGGCCTATGCCCTGCATTGGGTCCCATTAGGCTGATGATGATGATGATGAATAGTTATTTTATATACCTAACATCCTCTTTCTGTAATTTTGTACTTAATTTTAAGTATAGTATTGTAAGATGCCTCTCAGTGTTGGCTACGTCCCCACTGATGCCTTAGTAAAAGATGATAGGATATTATGCAAATATGTAGTTATTAGTTAACACTATAAAATCTATACTAATATTATAAAGCTGAAGAGTTTGTTTGTTTGAACGCGCTAATCTCAGGAATTACTGGTGCGACTTGAAAAATTCTTTTTGTGTTGAATAGACCATTTACGATGAAGGCTTTATGCTATATTACATCACGCTGCAACTAATTGGAGCGTAGAAACAATGGAAAATGTGGAAAAAACGGGGAAAATTATTCATCTTTGAGGGCTTCCGTTGCGTGCGCTGCGAAAATGGTTCAATCAAGATATCAAAAAATTGTGTATGAAATAATTATTACCCTCGAAATGATCTAACAAAATGTTCACAACAGTGGGTTTGTCTAACTTTTAATTAAAGTTAACTCACTAGAACCGTTTTTATGGTAATTATTCGATGCGGACGAAGTCGCTGGCACCAGCTAGTAAGTAAATAAAATAATAAAAAAGTTATTAGTTAATATTAGTTACTTGTGTCTGTGTTCATAAGTAAATAAATTAAGTTGTGAGTTTCTTCAGTATCTTAGTCCTTACCTAAGATACTACAAAAAATATGTTAGAATGAAATGAAATCAAAATATTAGTCATGTTTGTACGGACTTCAATGTTACAAACGTGACGTTTGCGCGATTTAGACATTCCCGCTATATTATACAGCGACATCTAGTTGATCGCACAGTTAATGAAAAACCGCATAACCTTCTTTCACCATCTACAATAAACGTTTTGGTGAATCTGTTTCTTTCTGTACAATAATAAAATACTTGATGTTATATTATCAATATCATTGTACTGCTAAAAATAATACGAGTTGACAAAATCGAGAGGGAAATAGTTTCTGCGATGATGTTACTATAGTTGAGTGTCTAAATTAAGGATAAAACACAGTTTTCAACACAATTAGTTCTGAAAAGTGTATAAAATTATAAAAAATACGAAATAAAAGCGGCCAAGTGAGAGTCTTACTCGCGCACGAAGGGCTACGTACTATCATCTATTTTGTGTATTAGTTAATGTATTTCCTTTTTAGTTAATATATTTGTACCTAAATATTAATTTCAAATATTCAAGTTTCTACCTGTTTATTAAGATCGAGTAAAACTTGCTTAAAAATTACGTTTGTTGCACGGGAGCCTCCCTTTATAGGTTATTGTAATTTAATTATTTATTTTGAATGGTATAAACAAATAGATATTCTGTGAAAATTTGAAGCGTCTATCTGTTACCGACTTTAATATTGAGCAAAAATATACGAAAAAAACACGTTTATTGTATGAAAGCCCCCCTTTTAAATATACTTCATTATTCAGTTTGAAAGGTAATAAATATAAAAGTTAATATTGTGGTGTCTAAATTGAGAAGAGAACCGTTTTTGCAATGATTTTACTATAGTTGAGTGTCTAAATTTAAGAAAAACACAGCTTCAACAAAGTCAGTTAAGAAAAATGGTTAAATTAATGAATAAAACACAGTCTTTTATACAAAACAGTCATTATATTGGCAACAAACACACAGATACGTCAATAAACCTCGATATTAGTGAGCATGTGCGTGAGTAGGTATCATCTGATGCACGTCACGGAACACTGTGCACACGTTGTCGGTGTCCGTCGCCGTCGTGAAGTGGAAGTAACACTCTCTGGGTCTGGAAGCTTCTCGAATGTACACATTTCAATTGGATATGGCAGGAATGAAGGTGTTTGGGTACTTTTACTAATATTGTAGTGTCTGCATTGAGAGAAAAATCGTTTTGTATTTATTTCACTTTAGTTGAGTGTCTAAATTTAAGAAAACACGATTTAGATTAAGTATTTTAGTTTTAGAAGGAGTTTAAGTTTTTATTGTATAATTTTGTGTGTTTTAATAAAGTAATGATACCTATCAGAAAACACAGCTTCAACAAAGTCAGTTAAGAATAATGGTTAAATTAATGAATAAAACACAGTTTTTTTATATAAAGCAGTTATTATATTGGCAACAAACACACAGACACGTCAATAAACCCCGATATTAGTGAGCATGTGCGTGAGTATCATCTGATGCACGTCACGGAACACTGTGCGCACGTTGTCGGTGTCCGTCGCCGTCGTGAAGTGGAAGTAGCACTCCCTGGGTCTGGAAGCTTCTAGAATGACGAAGCGTTCTGCTGAAGCTGACAGGTTCTTACGTTCACGCTTCTTGCTCGTTATGTCCTGGAATAAGACGGAGAAATTGCGATAAAAATTCTTGTATTGCTAGGGCTGGTTTGGTTAAGATAGATTTACTAGAATGTTACTAATGGATTGTCCATGTTATTTAAAAGATTACATAAACATACAGAAGAAAAAACAGAAAAGGAAACTTACAAAACACAGATAATTTTACAAAAAACTCAGCACACCGTCCATATTGTCGCTGTGTGGCAGGATCCCAGGATGCTGGCAGTATTTCCTCATTGTTATTTTACATTCAATTTGACGAGATATATATTACATTGTATTGTACACCCCGTCTAGTCTGTTTTTTTATATATTTTCCTCTCCATCCTACGGTTGCCTGGAAGAGATCGCTTTTAGCGATAAGGCCGCCATTTGTGGCATTAGTTTTAATTAATTTCCTTTTCTGTTTGTGTATTATGTTTTTGTGTCCAATAAAGTATCAATCAATCAATCTATTTTGATGCTAAAATGGCCCGACCGATTTTGATAAAATTTGTGCAGAGATAGTATAGTGGCCATAATAACACAAGCGTTTGTTGTTATCTCAAGTTAGTACTGTAAAAATCTCCTAAGCAGAGTGTAAAATAGTCACTTTAACTACACAGCGAATAAATTTTGTACATTTTTCGTTTCAATTTTAGACAGACAATAACTACAGCACTAATCGTGTTATCTATACAAAATTAAACATGCATATACTTTAGTTCCCGCCAATTATTTCAACACCTTTTTTTGTCCCAGGAAAACCTATTTCATTATGTTATTAATAAAATTGACATTGTAATTTCTAAAATTTTATTAAAGCTACTTAATAGTTATAAATTCAATTTGACGAGATATTGTAATTTGTGTAGCATATATTTTATGATATTAGTACTTATACCTATGTTACGACTTTACATTATCAATAAAGATTCTTTATCTTTTTATTTTATCTTTTATTACAGGTACCACCCAACCCCGGGGAGGGCAGATGGTTATATGGGAGTCTCCGCCCCACTCCAAAGGGCGGCATACCCACTAAAAACCTGGGGTGTTCCACCTCCGCATCGTTGGTCCAACCTCGGTTAGTCAACACCTAACCTAGCTAAATCGCTCAAGTGATTAATAATAATAATCGACCAAGATGCAGTTTTAGATGGAATGGTAGAAAAAACATTTTTAGTGACTCGTTTGTGATAAGAAAATAAATGGATTGTCAAGAAATGAGTACTTACAGCAAACATGCTTCTAATGAACAGTCGTGTCCTGGTATATTCGTCAGTTCCCTCTCTGTATCTGCTGAAGTTGGGGAAATGTTGTTCTATTCCTCGACCTGACTCAACCTTCTGCTGGAGAATGTCCTGTTTGTTGAGAAACAGGATCACTCCTGCTTCGAGGAGGAACCTGGAATGAAACGGGTTGTGTAAAAGAGCTTGATTTAGGTAAGTATAAAGATGGCTGTAATACTATGACGCGACGCGTGACCAAAACGCTGCCCTTTTTTTTGGTCAACGTATCAGCATTGCCATCCAGCGTGGTAATGCGGCCAGTATGCAGGCACGCTGCCCTCTGGCAGTGGGCTGGAGCACTTGGACTTCAGGCTTTTCTAAAGATATTCTAAGTGCATTTTTGTAGTTAAAAGTAGTATGTTTAGTGTTTCTTCTTTTGTTTTTATGTAGTTTTATTATTGTACATAAATGTTTCCAGTAAAAAAAAGCATAAGGGTTCCAATGGAATTATAAGAGGTTGTCTTAATGAGATTGATTTGGAAGGATTCAGATTTAGGCTTAGTTTATTATTTGTTAGTCAATATTTATTTTGGATCCCAAGGCACAGCATTCAGTCCGGTTTTGTTTCTCGTTTCCACCTGTTCTTTGCATCTATTTGCATACAAATTGTTGTATAGCAAAACTTAAAACTAAGAAAGATTGACCTATATCACAAACTGTTGGAATCTAAACTAAGATCTCGTCTCTAGATAACGACAGGCATAGCTTTTGTAGTTTCGAAATTTTATCAAAAAAATATGTTTGTATACTAAATATTTTGAAGTATGTATTAGTGTATTTGTTTATTTTGCTATTTATGTATGTTTATTTTATGATATGTATTTATGTAATTTCACATACATTTAAAACACCTCGTCTACCATTATACTTGCGTCTTATCCCTGCCAGATTGGTTGCCTGGAAGAGATCGCTTTTAGCGATAAGGTCGCCAGTTAGGACACTAGGCTTAAGTTTTAATATTCTTTTTGTAAATATCTGTATTGTGCTGGTGTTTTAATAAAGTGTTTATCTATCTATCTATCTATCTATTTTTTCACTAAATACTCAAATTTATTTTACATGACACCCGTATAAGGAGGTCAAGGAATTGGCAGAAGACCGGGAAGGATGGCGCATACTCCACAGACAAGGGCCCGGCCCTTAAATTTATGATGATGATGATGATGATTTTACATGAGATAGGCTCACGCTAGACTAAAACTTGCCTGATGTTAAGCAACGTTATAATCTACGATCTAGCGCGCTTGCCTAGAAGTTTACTCCGGCTTACTCTCGAACTTACTCTGAAGACCGACAAATTACAGTTCGAGGGTAATAGAGATTCGGGGAAGGAGTTCCACAGTTTGGCTGTTCGAACGATAAAAGCCAAAGCAAAACGCCTGGTGCGAGTCTTTGGAACCTCAACTTTATAACAGTGCCTTCTTGCCGTACCTCTACTATTATCAAAAGTTTGACGTATTTGTGTATTGTACCCTGGACCTTAGCTCTTAAGAAATGTTTACTCAGACACCGACCTGCTTTGCCAAACATCTTCAAATAACACGAGCGCTTCCTTCAGCCGATTCTGTGTGTTATCTTCCCGTAAAGTTTGATCGTAATCGCTGCAGGCGACCAGAAACCATATTGCATGGATGCCTTCGAAAACCTGATAACAAAAAAACACTTTTTTACACAATTATATCTGACCAAACAGATCAGACCTATGTTTTTATTTTGATAAAATAATCATAGCATTACATAGTTCAAATGTAACCCATATTTTTAGGCGTTATATTAGGTTTTTTGAAAAGGTACAATTATTTTAAAATGGATTCTCATTCAAGTGCAAATTTGTGATAATTCGAACGATAATTAAATTTTACATCTATTTTAGCTAAGATATTGAATCAGGCGTTACTTTGCGGAAATCCATTGTTACTGAAACTCTGGAGAAATATGTAGTGTTTTTCCGCTGCGACTGCTCCTTAACCGACATCAAACAACAAACTTGATGGTTTTTAGGTGTGTTCCTCCATATACCACCGCCACACCTCACCTCCTAACCAACGTGGCCTCCGTGGATCTCAAGATCTTCCCAACACCGCACCTTGTGTCTTGAAGCTTTGCTGTTCTCTTTCGGCAAGATATTCTAGTCGACACGTGTTTCGCCTCTCCACGAGGCATCCTCAGGACTCGTGTTGACTCTCCGAACGTCGGTCCGAAAGTACCGACCACGAGTACGAGTACGAGTAGACTTTCGGACCGACGTTCGGAGAGTCAACACGAGTCCTGAGGATGCCTCGTGGAGAGGCGAAACACGTGTCGACTAGAATATCTTGCCGAAAGAGAACAGCAAAGCTTCAAGACACAAGGTGCGGTGTTGGGAAGATCTTGAGATCCACGGAGGCCACGTTGGTTAGGAGGTGAGGTGTGGCGGTGGTATATGGAGGAACACACCTAAAAACCATCAAGTTTGTTGTTTGATGTCGGTTAAGGAGCAGTCGCAGCGGAAAAACACTACATATTTCTCCAGAGTTTCAGTATCTATTTTAGCACTTTTACGCAACAAATTTCCCTAATTCATAAAATTATCAAACAAAATTAAAGCCTTATCACTAAGTGCCTGACAGAAACTGAATAGCAATGCAAGCTTGGTGCGTTATCAATTTTACATCAGGCGTTTACGTAGTGTTTTCAAAAACCTAGCATGAACTTTTTGAATACAGCTTTATATTGGTTAAAATATGTATATTTTCAAAGGTATTGAAATAAAGATTAACCTGAATCCACTTTTTTCTCTCTCCCCTTTGCCCTCCGACGTCAAACATCCAAAAAATCTTGAACACTACCGTGCATTGACTTTGGAACCTAAAACGAAAGTTTACATAATTCTTTAACATGCTTAAAATATAAGCAACTACATAATAAATAGATGGTTCTCATTTGAAATAACTTTAATGATGCAACATTCATGAATTAATCTCAAAAAAATCGTAAGAAGGTTAGCAAAAGTGTTAAATAAAATGAGGGCGCCACTTTATCACAAATTATTTTTTTAACTGAGATTATGTGTAAAATGGTGATGAATATTAATAGTATTGTGTTATAGCAGGAATATATGCGTAGGTACTTATTCAGATTAATTTCTACGTTATTTTTTATGATCTTACCTTAACTTTAAACTCTATTTTCTGTATGCCGGTAGTTTTTTGTCGACACCGCAGTATGTCTGCGTCGGAGGGCAAGTAGTCTGCCTTCTCTATCAGGTCTATTCTGTCCAGGAAGATAGATAGATAGATAGATAAATTCTTTATTAAAACACCACATACATAAAAAAACAATACAAAAACAACATAGAAAAAATAAAATGTGCGTTTTAATTGGCGGCCTTATCGCTAAGAGCGATCTCTTCCAGGCAACCAATCTGGCAGGGATATATTTTCAAAATAAGTAGGACGAGGTGTTTAAGATACATATTAAATGAAAAAAAAAAGATCTAATAGTTAAAAATAAAAAGCTGAGGGCATAAATAATAAATAAGTTAAGATATTGAATCAGGCGTTACTTTACGGAAATTCATTGTAAATGAAACTCTGGAGAAATATGTAATGTGGGGATAGATGGCGCTGTTATTTTTTAGCTGTGCCTGCGACTTCGTTTGCGTGGAATAGTTATTTTAGGCAACCTCTTCAGCTCTATAAATTATAGCTGTTACCCACGACTTGAACCGCTTTCGCAGCGCACGCAACGGAAGCCCTCAAAGATGAATAATTATCCCCGTTTTTTCCAGATTTTCCATTGTTTCTTCGCTCCTTTTAGTTGCAGCGTGATGTTATATAGCTTAAAGCCTTCCTCGATAAATAGTCTCTTCAACACAAAAATAATTTTTCAAATCGGACCAGTATAGTTCCTGAGATGACCGCGTCCAAACAAACAAACAAACAAACTCTTCAGCTTTATAATATTAGTATAGATAATATAGTATAGTACCTATAGTATATAGTAAGTATTCATTTAACTTACTATTCCGCGCTGTCTATGAGTTGGTACTCGTTGGACCTCTTGAAGCACTCCCGGACGCCACCGTCACGCCACAGGTTGCGGACGTGGTCGAAATATTCCTGAAATCAACATATTAATTCATTTAATTTTCATGTATCACAATATCGCATCACATAGTCAGTCATAATATCGGCAGTCGTTAAGCCATGTCAGAGGCCCTTGAGGCGGCTTGATAAACTCTCGACACCAGAGCTGGCCACTCTCATTCGATAAGAAGAAGAAGAATATCACAACACTATACTAAGGTGAAAGTTTGTGTATTTAGGTATTACACCGGCTATCAATATATTTATATATATTTTTCATTTAATTTGGTAACTTCGCCCCAATCTTTAACACGAACTGCTGTGAGACAATGTTCTTTACATATGAGGCCTACGCTCAGATATTACTGATTGCTATTGCACCCACCGCGATATATTTGTCCAAGAAAAAGTTCTAATCTTTTCGGCGGAGGAGTCACGACCCTCAGTAATGAAGAATACGAGAGGAGGAGGAAGATGAATTGGAAATAAAGAAACGTATTATACATACGTAGGTATATTCCTCAGCACCAAGATGTACTTGCGAAAGAAAACTTCCCTAATGTGTAAATTTTGCGGGGGAATCATGACCCCCAGTAATGAGGATTGTGCGGGGAGAAGGAGGAGGAGGCGTAAATAAAAAACGTAACAGACCTCAGTATACTCCTCCGGCCCATCCGCCCCGATCTTCAACACGTACTGCTGAGAGACAATGTTCTTGACATTCTGAAAGCCTATGCTCAGCGCGGACATGTTGCGCACGATGTCGTAGATAGATTCGTGGATGTTGTGACGGATGTGCTTGGTTTTTTCTTGGAGTTCGCTACAAAAAAAATGAATCACAAAAAAAAATGTTAATTATAATCGGTTTTTAGCGGAGCAATTGAGTAACATACCTAATAAAAAAACAACATTTTTTTTTATTTTTTTTAACTTAAACGGGTTTGCACTTGACCATAGTTTACCTGATAGCAAGTAAGGCTATGGCCTAAGATGGAGCGTGCTTACATTCAGAACAATTAACCCTTAATTACAATGTCTTTAACCATATTTATATTTGTTTTATGTAGAGTATTACACATTATTCTAACGACATAAATAATAATGCTGGCCTTTTTCTGGCTCAACGTATCAGCATTGCCATCCAGCGTGGTAACGCAGCCAGTATGCAGGCACGCTGCCTTCTGGCAGTGGGCTGGAGCACTTAGATTATCTTTAGGCTCTTCTCAAGATTTTCTAAGTGACCCTTTTTTGTAGTAGTTAGAAGTAGTATGTTTAGTTTTTCTTCCCTTGTTTTTACATTTTATTTTTCTAACGAAAGTTTGTACGTGTCTGAGTATGTTTGTCATGAAATTTTGTTATGGAGATAGATACTTGCACATTGGCTATTTTTTTATCACGGAATATAGACCTATTAGACTTTATAGGCTTGCGTTTTTTTGGCGGTTTTTTGGGTTTGGTAATAATTAAAACTGCAAAACACTAATAAAAGTGCACGCACTTCTATTATTCCTTATAAATACCTTGTCGAAAATCCTTGAACGTGTAATATTTTCATTTGCTTGATTATTGTAGTTTTGCCACTCTCGCCGGTTCCCAAAAGCAGTAGTTTTATGGCCTGTACACACACATATAAGTAGTTTTAGAAATTGACTGTCTATATTAACCCGTGAGGCGCAAGGGCCCCTCGCGAAAAAATGGCCGAAGCGCAGCGCCCTATGGAGAATGTTTTTTGAGAGGGAGAGGTTTTGGTAAATTCGTAATATTTCGTATATTTCTTAATCCTATGCTTGGATTGATATAACATTCTTTAGGTCTTGAAATTATCTTTTGTTTTAAAGATACATATTTAGTTGTGCATTTACCTGGTTCGAATCCGGCCCTACACTAACCGACTTGTTTTTCAAGTTATGTGTGGATTTGATCTCGCTTAACGGTGAAGGAAAACATCGTGATCGTGAGTAAACCGATATGTTTGAGGAGCACAATATCCGAGGACATGTGTCTTCCGTGGAAGGACCTGGGCGCCCACCACGATGTATCTGCACAAGTAGAACTCCCCTAACGAATTACTTAATTCTGCGGGGGAATCACGACCCTCAATCATGAGGAAATACTACTCAAACAGAAAGTAGCCTCATGGCTACTTGTGTCACCACAAGCGTTTGCTTCGACTTTCATCGTGCGAACAGCCAAACTGTGGAACTCCTTGCCTGAATCTCTATTCCCCTTGAACTATAATTGGTCGGTTTTCAAGTCGAGAGTACACCGGTTTCTTCTAGGCAAGCGCGCTAGATCGTAGATTCTAACGTTGCTTAACATCAGACAAGTTGTAGTCAAGCGTGAGCGTATTTCATGTAAAAAAAAAGACTAGATGGCGCTGTGTGATTTGTCCAGGAATATTTATGTATGTATTATTATTTTATGTTGGTTGTATTTACCTGATTATAAGTCTTGATCCATTGTTTGATTTCTCTGTCGATTTGTTTGGAATGGTCTTCATCGTCATCTGTGCCTTTCATACAAGGTATCAGACGCATTTTGTAGCTGAAAATAACACAAATCTATCAATACATCTAAATATATAAAACTCAAAGCTGACTGACTGATTGACTGATACAGTGATCTATCAACGCACAGCCCAAACCAGTTGTTTAGTTAGATATAATATTATATTAGTTATTTTCTTTAGTTAACATGTTTTAATCCATTGTTTTGATACGTTTATTTGTTAATGCACTAAATATATAGTTAGTTACCTACTATAATCCATTGCCTGTTTGTGATATTTTTCTGTATTCATTATATTGTGTGTGTATTACTACTTCGCTGTATTATGTTTATGTTATTATGTGTATTATGATATATGTATCTACGTGCGTGACGTCACCCGCCGGTCCCAACGGAAGATCAGAGCTGGATGCTTGCATCCAGCACATGCTGAGTTGGGGCTGGGTTGTGACATGAAACTTCTTATTTGTACTCTTGTTTTTTATTGTGTGTCTATTTAATGTTTCATGTGACAATACATTTATTTTATTCTTATTACCACTGGACGGATCGGGCTGAAATTTGGAATGAAGGTAGATGTTATGACGTAGGCATTTGCTAAGAAAGGGTAGGAAATGCCACTTTTAAAGGGGTGAAATATAGGATGCAAATGTTACGTCTTAATACGAGCGAAGCCACGAGCACCCACTTGTATTATAATAAAGCTGGCGAGGGTCGAAAGTCTGAACATTGACGATTTAAAAAAAAAATTAAGAGACTTTGAATTAATAGCAGAACACATTCCAACAATTTCAAGTATTTTTCTGTTCATCTGTGTCTCTGCTTGTCATGTCGCAAAAACGGCTGAACGGAACACCACGAATTTTGGTTCGTAGGTAGTATGAGGTCTTAGAAGCATCAAGCTACTTTTTATTTCAAAATAATGCGGGCGAAGCTACGGGCGTCCACTAGTTCCTAATAAAAAAATACACTTCTTTTCATGCTATTTATTTTTCTCTATTCCCCTTGAACTATAATTTGTCGGTCATCAAGTCGAGAGTAAACCGGTTTCTTCTAGGCAAGCGCGCTAGATCGTAGATTACAACGTTGCTTAACATCAGGCAAGTTGTAGTCAAGCGTGAGCCTATTCCAAGTAAAAAAAAAACAAAAAAATGCTCGATCACCCATCCATAACCTGACCGCAACTACAGTACCACTGATGTGCTAATCGCAAAAATATCGCACTCAACAATAGAGGTTTTTTTTATACTTACTGCAATATTTCCAAATATTATTATCCTTAATTATCAGCACTATAATAAAATTCCTTTTAAAAAATTGATGAGAGAATTCCAATGTTTTGAATGTACCTGCGCGGTCACAGCGAAATCACTGTATCAAATCGAATATTTATCAATAAAATTGATAATAATTATTTATCAATTGATATTAATTATAATCTGATGTTTATCTGATAATTTTCGGTTATATTATTAGGTGTTATTTGTTATCTTTTGCATGTGGAATTATTTATTTGTGTGTTGCAAGAAAGGAAATGCTCGTAAAACAGCTGTTTGGAGTATTCTCAGTGATTACTAAAGTTATATATATATGTATTATATCCGTTACTTAGTACCCATGATACAAGCGTTAGCTTAGTATGGGGCTAGATGGCGCTGTGTGATATGTACTGATTTTTTATGCATCTCTAACGAACGAAAGGACTTTGTTTCTATTCTTTATAGTCCTCCTTTATGACTCGTATCCCTCGTTACTGAGGGTCGAGATTCCTCGCAAAATAAATTAAATTGGAGAAGATCGCTCAAGCAAATATTTATAGTAAATTACACAAAGCTTTATAGTAAAGGCAAAGAGCTTTGGAATTCAATGAATAAGTTTCTTCCAGGTAAGCTTGCTACATCCTAGCCTACAGACTGTAGTCAAACGTAAGCCTGTTTCACCATTATTTTATCAAAAAGGATGTACAAAGAATCCCTAGATAAAGGATCATAAAGAATTTTTCATAGACGCTTCTGTAGGTCTGATGACATCTTAAATTGTATATTCTGGCTTTTATGCACAATACAAGTATGTACTACAATTTGCCTACCCAAACAAGGATTTAAATAAGCATTAACTTAACTTTGGTGATCGAAAATGAATACCCAAAAGCTTCCTATGATAATGATGATGTAACTTTTATACCATTAACGGATGAATGAAAGTTCAAGGCTAAGATGTAAAGTGAACCTAAAAAAAAAGCCAAAAATTGTAGAAATAGAACTAATTTCTTTCTTTCTTAAGAATAGAAGTTTACTCCGGCTTACTCTCGAACTTACTCTGAAGACCGACAAATTACAGTTCGAGGGGAATAGAGATTCGGGCAAGGAGTTCCACAGTTTGGCTGTTCGCACGATAAAAGCCAAAGCAAAACGCCTGGTGCGAGTCTTTGGAACCTCAACTTTATAACAGTGCCTTCTTGCCGTACCTCTACTATCATCAAAAGTTTGACGTATTTGTGTATTGTACCCTGGACCTTAGCTCTTAAGAAATGTTTACTCAGACACCGACCTGCTTTGCCAAACATCTTCAAATAACACGAGCGCTTCCTTCAGCCGATTCTGTGTGTTATCTTCCCGTAAAGTTTGATCGTAATTGCTGCAGGCGACCAGAAACCATATTGCATGGATGCCTTCGAAAACCTGATAAAAAAAAACAATTTATTACATAATTATATCTCACCAAACAGATCAGACCTATGTTTTTATTTTGATCAATAATCATAGCATTACATAGTTCAAATGTAACCCATATTTTTAAGCGTTATATTAGGTTTTTTGAAAAGTTACAATTATTTTAAAATGGATTCTCATTCACGTGCAAATTTGTGATAATTCGATTGATAATTAAATTTTACATCTATTTTAGCACTTTTACTCAACAAATTTCCCTAATTCATAAAATAATCAAACAAAATTAAAGCCTTATCACTAAGTGCCTGACAAAAACTGAATAACAATGCAAGCTTGGTGCGTTATCAATTTTACATCAGGCGTTTACGTAGTGTTTTCAAAAACCTAGCATGAACTTTTTGAATACAGCTTTATATTGGTTAAAATATGTATATTTTCAAAGGTATTGAAATAAAGATTAACCTGAATCCATTTTTTTCTCTCTCCCCTTTGCCCTCCGACGTCAAACATACAAAAATCTTGAACACCACCGTGCATTGACTTTGGAACCTAAAACGAAAGTTTACATAATTCTTTAACATGCTTTAAATATAAGCAACTATATAATGAAAAGATGGTTCTCATTTAAAATAACTTTAATGATGCATCATTCATGAATAAATCTCAAAAAAATCATTCGCTATTGTAAGAAGGTTAGCAAAAGTGTTAAATAAAATGAGGGCGCCACTTCATTACAAATTATTTTTTTAACTGAGATTATTGTGTAAAATGGTGATGAATATTATAGTATTGTATTATAGCAGTAATATATGCTCAGGTACTTAAGTTAGTTATTAGTTGTTAATTTATTAGTAATTATTAGTTAATTTCTACGTTATTTTTTATGATCTTACCTTAACTTTAAACTCTATTTTCTGTATGCCGGTAGTTTTTTTTCGACACCGCAGTATGTCTGCTTCGGAGGGCAAGTAGTCTGCCTTCTCTATCAGGTCTATTCTGTAAATAGAGTAATAGAGTAATCGAAGCTAAGAGCATAGATAAATAATCAGAGTAGTTCACAAAAGTGACACTAGATGTCACTTTACATGTCCCTTTCTTTGTAGAGCGATAACAATAGTTTACATAGTGAAAACTTAACTAGATATGTACTATAATTATCATTTAGTATTTATAGAGGTACATAACAAAAATCAACATGCTAAACATTAGTTATAAGTATTTAAATATCTAAAAAGTATGAGTTGCAGTAGGTACATTCAAAGCAGCGAATTAAGTTTAAGTCTAAGTAGTTAGTTTTAATTAATAAACTGTAGCTCAAAGTAATTAATATTATGAATTTAAGTGTGTTAAAGATTAAGTCTTTTAACTGGTTTAATTATTCTTCCAGATCTTGTTGACCGTAGTTCCACTGGTGGTGCTGTCATCGTTTGAGTCAAGTTTGTTTGATTGGATATGCCTGGTGATGGATGTGTAGTTTCTGGAAGTGCCTTAGGTGTAGCTGCATGTGACTGAGCAGATGTTGGAGTATGTGGTGCAGCTGTTTCATCTGTATATTTGGTTTCAGGTACAGCTGTTGTACTGCTTCTTATATCTGCTTCTGTCTTGAGCAGGTGACTGAAGTTTCTTCTTAAAATTCTTCCTTGATCTGTTTGGATTACCACGGATCTAGGCAGTTCTTTTGGCTTTTCTATTACTCTTGCTCCTTCCCATTGTCGATGAGCAACTTTATGTCTAACTTTGTCGTTGATTTCTAGATTAGTTGATTTGGCAGTGTGTCTGTTGCTGTAATTAGTCTGTTTCTCTCTAAGCCTTCTTAGTTCAGGCTCGACTCCTTTTATAATTTTAGGCTTCAAATGTTTTTCACTTATAGGCAGTGGAGTTCTTGTAATTCTGCTGAAAAGACGTTGGTTAGGTGATCCTAATTGATCATTTCTTGGTGTGTTTTTCCAGTTTAGTAAAGCAAGTTGTACATCTGTCTTATCTATGTTGCACTTTTTCAGGATATTCTTTGCTGTTTGAACTGCTCTTTCAGCAAGTCCATTTCCTTGATGGTGATGTGGACTGGAAGTGACATGATTGAAACTCCATTCTTTCTGGAATATTTTGAATTCTCTGGACATGTACTGTGTTCCATTGTCGGTTTGTAACTCTTCTGGTGTCCCATGTACAGCAAACCATTTCTTTAGCTGTTCAATCACTTCGTTAGATGTTTGGCTTTTAAGCTGTTGAAAATCTAAATATCCCGAGTAGACAGTAGTGTGACAGCACAGATGATAAGATAAGTCTTTCCATTCAACTCAAATAGATCAGATGCAACTGTTTGCCATGGTAGTGTAGGTATCTTTTTAACAAGTACTGTGTCTTTAATGTTGTCTCTTTGTGTTTGTTCACAGACTGAGCAGATTCTTACAAGTTTAAGGATGTCATTATATTGTCCTTTCCAATAAAAGAATTGTCTGGCTCTTCTAAGACAACTTTGTACACCTAGGTGTCCTTGGTTAATATGTTTTAATATTTTAGGTATTTGTGACTTGCGAATAATGATTTTGTCACCTTTAAATATCATACCTTTCAGGTAACTAAGTTCTTCTTTAAAGTTGAAATAGTGCTGTATCTCTGTAGGTAGCTCGTTAGCTGTTTCCGGAAATCCTTTCATTATTATTTTTAGAAGTAGTTGTAAATGTGGATCTTCTTTTGTTGCTTTTACTAGTTCTTCTTTAGCATCTAATGACATAGGTAGTATAACTGTAACTTTCAAGTTCTCTTCTTGTTCATATCTCAGGTTAGATGCATCACAGTCTCTACTAAGGAAATCAGCTAAAGGTATTTCTGAGCCCTTTTTGAATACAACTTTTGGTGAGTATGGAGACAGGTTAAACATAATACGCTGTAACCTGGCTGGTGCTGATTGTATGTTCTTCTTGAGTATTGTCTCAAGTGGTTTATGGTCTGATTCCACTGTCAATTCTTTGCCATAAACAAACTCATGAAATTTCCTGCAGCCAAAGAGGATTGCAAGCACTTCCTTTTCTATTTGAGGATAATTTTGTTCTGATTTGGTCAAAGTTCTTGCACCATAAGCTACTGGTTGTCCTTCTTGAAGGAGTGCAGCACCAAGACTTTTTGAGCTGGCATCTACTGACAAGGTCACAGGTTTGTTAACATCATATAATCTCAGTACCGGAGGGCATTGCAGTACTTGTTTTATTTTGTCAAGGGCTTCTTCGTGATGTTTGTCCCATATAAAGCTGGTATGTTTATGTAACAAGTCCCTTAATGGGTCTGTTAAGTCGGACATGTTAGGAATGAATTTATTTAGGTATGTGATCATTCCAAGTAGTCTCTGTAGTTCTGTTTTGTTTGTTGGTGTTTTCATTGCTTGTATGGCCTCTACTTTCTCTGGGTCTGCTTCTAGTCCATTTGCTGAAACAATGTGTCCCAGGAATTTGATTCTTCGTGCTTCAAAGATGCATTTTGACTTATTTAATTTGAACCCTGCTTTTTTCAGCACATCTACAGTTTTGTGTAATTCTTCTTTTGTTTCGGCATGAATAAATATAATAATAATAATAATTAATTTTATTTCATTTCTTCCACTACCAGTGTTCCTCTTTGTATACATCCTTTGTTTGTTTGCCTGCCTTCTTGTACGTGTGTGACGTCACAGCCAGCCCCAACGGAAGACCAGCGCTGGTTGCTTCCATACAACCAGCATTATGCTGAGTTAAGGCTGTGTTGTGGCAGATTTTATGTTTGTTTTTTATGATTTTACTCCTGTGTGTTTTTAAAATCTGTCACAATAAATGTTTTCTTTCTTTCTTTCTTTTCTTTCTTTCATTGATCGCTACTCTAACATTTTTGAATTTACAGAGCAAATTTGTTAGTATTTCTTGGAATATCTCGGGCGCTGATGATACATCGAAGGGTAATCTTTTGAAAGAGTATCGTCCCCAAGGGGTAGCAAATGTAAGTATCTTTTGTGTTCTTTCTGTTAACTTAATTTGCCAAAATCCTTTTGTGCAATCTAGTAATGCAAAGAATTTGGAGCCCTTTATATCGGCTGAGATCTCTTCAATTGTGGTTAGGGAAAGTGCCATCTTAAGATATTCTGGTTTACATCGGATGGATCAATGCAGATTCGAATTTTACCTTTTTGCTTGACTACTACCATGGGGCTCACTGCAGGGGTAGGTTCTGTTATTGGTTTTATCACATTTAATTTCACCATTCTGTCAAGTTCCTGATTAACCTCTTTTCTTAAGGCATGTGGAATCCTTCTTGATGGCTTGATTTCCAGTCTGGGATTCTCAATTAGGTCGATATCATATGCATAATCTTTACAACAGCCTAAACCTTCAAAAATGTCATCTGTGCCTGGACTTTCCTTCAATGTTTTAACTCTTGCAATAAGTCCTAATTTTTCACAGGTTTCAAGACCTAGGATAGGTGTAACTTTTTCTTGCACAACTTTATATATGACCCTTGTTTCTTTGTCCTTTATTTTGCACAACAGCTCTGCTTCGCCTATGACAGCCATTTTATCATTTGTATAGCTTACTAAATGTTTTGTGCGGCTTGGTTGCAGGCTCATTTTTGTTTTGTCCAACAAGTGCTTTGGTAGGACATTGCATTCAGCTCCTGAATCAAGTTTTGCTTTGAATTTCACATCACCAACACGTACTTTCTCTTTCCACTCCTTTTTATTGCCAGCATTAATTGCAGATATGTATAAATCATTGTCATCATCAGAATCTGAGCTTTCTTCTACTGTGTTCACTCTATTTTTTTGTTTACTTACTTTTTCTTAGAGCGACACAATGGAGCAAAATGTGAAATGTCCCTTTATCTGACATTTATTACAGGGTTTTTAAATGCAGGACACTCTCTGCGCTTGTGGTTTGTCCCACATCTTTGGCAGTCGTAGGTTTCACTTTTCCTATTTGTTTGCATTTTTGTTTTTGATCGCCAATACTTGTTCACTCTTCTTACTTTCAAATTCATCTAGCTGTTTAGATGCTTGTTCACTGGTTTTGCATATAGTGGTCGCTTTTGTAAGTGTTAATGTATCTTCTGTCAACATGTAAACTTATTATAACTTTGGATATGAAAGAATCATATTTACGTATTGTATTTTTAATGATGCGTTTTCAAGACGTAGCGTAGAGTAATCGAAGCTAAGAGCATAGATAAATAATCAGAGTAGTTCACAAAAGTGACACTAGATGTCACTTTACAAGTATATTATGCAACTAGTGAATAAAGAACGGATTTAAAGCGAGGGCCGTAGAAGAGTCACGAGCAAGTGAAGGATTCTAATGATTGAATCACGAGCGCAGCGAGTGATTCAACTGTTAGAATCCTGAACGACGCGAGTGATTCATGGCCCTCGATATAAATTCGTACTTTATTCAGGAGTTGCATACTATACTTTATGGGTCAAAATAATCGTACATGCCTTAAAAAAACGTATGTCGGCTACATTTTTTATTTATAAAAAATAAGAAGAATTTAATTAAGTAGGTATATTGACACAATTTTTCTGGTTCTCACATTAAAGATCTATTAGAAATAACTCATTTTAGCAATTTCAGCTATTTCACAAATTTAAAAACTGAAAATATCTCATAAAATTACATTTATCGCTTTATTTATTTAATTAGCGAGAAAACCAATGTTTCCATTTTATGTTTTCTTGCATTAAAAGCGATATTTGCTATTAAAATCAAGAGAATTTTTTATTTATATTAATGTCGCCATCATCTTTCCTGTTAGTAACTATATGTGAGTAACGGTCATTTTGGATACTTTTGTTACGAAATTCTACCCTATCGGACTTTAATTCTACTCTGGCAACATTTGTTTAGCATACCATGTGACAATCACATCGCCATCTTGTTGCATCATTTTGTTATTGTCAAAAGAGTCTCCGCACCGAAAAAATATTCCAAATTTTTCCTGTGATTAACGCGTGAGTTGTCTGAAAATCTGAAGCGATAGAGCCGATAAATTTATACAGTAGTTAAAGTACCTATCGGTGAATACAACACACGATACAGCTACTTCCAAGGTAAGTCTTTTATTTTTTTTTACCAATTTAGATGCTTTAAAATGGATGTTTTTCGTTCCTGTACGTAGCGTTACGAGACTAAGGATAAATTCACACTGTTAATAGTTACTCACAGGACTCGATTCCTGTGAATGACGACTTGTGTGAGTAACGACTTGTATGAGTAACACGCGTAACAAATCAGGTTTTAAGTAACAACATTTTAAAGTTTTTTTCATGTGTTTAGAGTTCGGTATCTCAGGAACCGTAAAAGGTAGCATGCAAAAAATTTTAACATAAAAAAATACGATTTCTTTGATAGACCTCAATCTGAATACATCCTTATGTTCCTGTTAGTAACAGTTTCATAGCATGTGAGTTACGTTACTACCCGGATGTCCTGTGAGTTGCGGTCGATTATTTTGACCTCTACCCTTATACCATGACTACGAGAAAACACATAATTTAAGCGAAAATAGAAATTTAATCAAGAAATAAGAACTTTTTGTGCAAAGTAGGTACACGCCAGCATGGTCATTTAGCCGCTTGCTGCACTGTAGCTACAAAACGTACCACTAAAAACGAGCCGCTCGATACACTCGATTCGTGCGAGTTTTTTGGATTCGATGCCCCAGAACAAACAGGGCCCGCGCGCGCCGTTCACAAAAACGGCAATTGTGGCTCGACCAGGCAACTTGTGCACCATCTTTAGAATTATTTTAAATGCTATTGAATTAACGCTTCTTTTGATGTAAAATTTATTAAATTTCATTGTCCCTTTTAGTTCCTAGTCCGGTTCATACCGACAAAAACAACCAAAATCAGACAATCAGACCTATAGGTAGGAAATATTCAATAATTACAATATTTGGGAAATGACCTATGTTTATTAAGTTCCTAATATGTTTCCAAATATATTTAGCATCTAACAAATAATAAAAAACGTGTGGTATAGTACAAAAATATTTATTTATAAGCACGAAACAAAACAACATTTTTTATCGCGGTGCGGCAATTTGACGCGCCGACGTAATATTTTTTTTTCGGTACAGGTAAAGTAAGAAATTGAGTCGGTTGACGTTGAATTGAATGAACGATTTCAAGTAGATAAGGATAGCGATAATATTTTTGCTCTAGAACCGTTAGAAAGAGCAGGAGAAGCAAATGAAGCAGCTCCCGCCCGTGGTACTTTTTGTTACCAAAGATTCTGAAAGTCTCGTTTTTTGTGGTACGTTTTGTAGCTACAGGGCGTCGAATCCAAAAAACTCGCATGAGTTGAGTGCAGCAAGCGGGAAGATAAGTTTATTTATTTTTATATCATACCTACTCCGAAAAGCTTATTTTATTCACTGTTTTGTTTTTAATCACTATTTTAGTGTTTGAATTTGGAACACAAAAATATATCCGGTCTCTATTTCAATGCTTACACAAACTCCTTACGCTAAGATTCGAAATTCAAAACTCTTTGGTGCAAATAAATTCTCGAGATTTGATTGGTCGATATTTGTGACAAGGAGTTCGGCATTAGGTTAATAAATAATAAAAATATTGTTTCACAAGTTGATCACCCTAATGATAATAATAAGAAAATTACGCTTAATTTCAGTCATTGCTCTAATTTTAATGTCCATTTCAATTAATGTAACAATTCTTATTTCTTGATTAAATTTCTATTTTCGCTTAAATTATGTGTTTTCTCGTAGTCATGGTATAAAGTATAGTATTCAACTCCTGAATAAAGTACGAATTTATATCGAGGGCCATGAATCACTCGCGTCGTTCAGGATTCTAGCAGTTGAATCATTAGAATCCTTCACTTGCTCGTGACTCATCTACGGCCCTCGCTTTAAATCCGTCCTTTATTCACTAGTTGCATAATATACTATTTTTTGATCAAATAAATTAAAACAATAACTAGGTACTTTAAAAAAAGGCGCGACTAGCTATAGTATTTTTTTCCTTCATGTTACGTAAATCCAGATCCGTATCCGGTAAGCCAAGAGATGACTAAAGAAAGTAACGTCGATATAATATAACAAATCGAATCGACTACAATCGGATTACAATACTGAACAAGATATATTTGAACGCATCCTAAATGTCACGTCACTGACAGCTGGTGTTGGTATGTTAAAAAAACGGCCTGACAAAAATGGTGCCCGTTTACCAGCTGGCATTCATTTTGTAATGCTAAAAATCAACAACTCTTGTTGTTTTATTCTCCACGTTTGGAATGGCGTCCGTGTTGGATATTATCAGACATTATCAGAGGGATATTGAAAAACATTCAGACAACGAGGCAAAGGTAAAGAATTGGTTACCATATTTTCCTGGCTACTTTCCTGGTTTTTACGAAAACTCACGCTGTTATAAATAACAAAAACTTCAATGCGGGGATCAAATTATATCCTCTCACGTATTCCTTGTTATTGATCGCTGAAAAGAAGTATTTGAGAGTGAATTGTTTGGTGAAATGCGCGTATCTTTTTCAGGTTCTACGATGTATCGACAAGCTCTTTCAGCTGAAGGTGACGGTGCAGCACCTGCAGGACACTGGTGTGGGGCGCACCGTGAACGCGCTGCGCAAGGAGCCGGGGGAGGTGGGGCAGGCGGCGCGGGCTCTCGTGCTCAAGTGGAAGAACATGGTGGCTGCAGAAGAAAGTGACCACGAAGGCGACCATAGAAACGACAGTGAGCCTTGACTTTCATCAATTTTACATATAGACAGAGAAGTTAAAGTACACTGAACTAAATCCACTAGTGCATGTGGTGTTTATTAGTTGCATGCCAGAAGCCAATTTTTAATGATCTTCCACAAATTAACAATTTCAATATGGCATTTTAAGACTCAGTAATTACAAAAATTAGGCATGTAATGTCTGATTTAGTTAAGTCAATGGTTTTATATGTTTTTAAATGTGTTGTTTTGTGTTAAGAATATGATTTTATATGTTGTTCATACATTCCCATTCTCACTTAAATAACTACATAAGCATAAAAGAAAGTTGATTTGAGTTTTGAAATACTAGCATAATTTTTTTATTGATAGAATATATGTACCTACATAATTGAATGTTTAGTTTAGACCACAATGTTTCATAAAACAAGGAACTCTCAATGTGATTGGTGTGTTAACTGTTTTACTTTGTTACTGATCTCAAAGTTTTCCTAATTTTTAACCGAAAAAATTGAATATTGTATAAGCACATTATTCAAATTAAATATGCAAGTTTTCATTAATAAACAATCATAAACATTAAAAAATAAACTTCATTACAGAAAACATAATACACATTTTCTACTATATTTTTAAATTCATGTCCTTAAATGTAAATTTAATCACAGTTAGTTTTACTATAATTGCACACACTTTATCACAATTTATTTGTTACAAATTTTACAAAATATTTTTATTGACCAATATACATTTTGTACTAATATTCTGATGTAGTTTCAGTTGAAATTCCTTACAATGCAAGCTTATATGCTTTTTTAAGCTAGTTATCAAAATTACTGATAATATTCTTTGTTGAATTACACAGTACTTCATTTCCTGGGAACAATAAAATTTTGGCTTCAGATTTACAAACAAACTTTTAACACCCTCTTCTTTGTAATAAAATAATATATCAGGTGAAATACCACTTCCAATATATAGGTATAGCACACTTAATCTTTTGGATGAACAATCTTAGGATTGTCCATTTTCTTTAATCTAAATGGTGTTTACATTACATTGAAAACATCTGTTTTTATATGCTACTATCACCTGGTAAAAAATAAAATATGCTACACATTAGCCGCTTAAAATAAATAACTGGGCTTAGCAGCTTAAAACAACCCCATTCCTTGAAGAACATAAACCATGTTAGGTATTTTTTGTAAAGGTATAAAAGAGTGACATAGTATTTTCTATTGTACCTGGCATGTCATGCTTGCATACTCTCTGACAATGAGCTTTGCCTAATGAGTGACTTTGTATCACAGCCTGTGGTTTCTGCTTAACACAAACACAGTGTTTTAAGCAAGTCAATTGTGTCTTTATTTAAACTGAATCTAATTTATAGTAAGGGTGATAAGTTCTGACGAAACAAAACTTTACTTAAGGCCTACAGATATCTTATTCAAACACAGGCTTTTCCATTCATTGAAATTAGGCAGAATAACACTCAAATTATGAATAGTGCTCGTAGCTCAGCTAGCAAAGATTGCATGTGGGTTCGATGGTAACTCATTGGATAAGTATCCAAAAATTGTCATTTGAACACTTCCATAGATCATTCACATCCACCTGCAAAGTATAAGTTTCAAATTCAAAATATATATTGTGGAATATAGGTAAATACAGTTTTAAAAAATATATATGTTATGGCTTCTTCTCAAATAATTTTTTTTTCAGCATCCACACACAATGGTCATAGCAGTGGCAGAGAGTCAGACAACAATTCACATCATTCAAGAAATTCCCATGATCACAACAGCAGCAAGATCTCTACTCCGAGGTCCAATCAAGAGCAGTATCAGGAATCTAATGGTCATCATAGTGGTTCCAAGAGGAAGTACCATAGCAGTGAGGTTGGTGGAATCTTTTTAAGAAACACATTTTAAAACACATTGTGTTCAGTTAATATTGAAGATATTTCTAGCCTTGGTAAACCTTGAAGGCAACTTATACATACATACTTACATAACACAATTATTATATTTAATCATTTATTTTTAAACAATGTATGTATTAAGTATATATAAGTATGGTTCAATTTTCTAAACCTAAAAACAGAATTGAGTCATTTATATTTCAGCACTATCTTTAAACTGCACAAAACAAATAAATTAGTGAATAAAATACAGAAGCCACACAGAATGGGTGATGATAAGGATTTTGGTTTCGGTGTATCCAAATATGTTCTAAATGTCTGGGAAAACCTGTTATGTTGTTGATAAGAAATAAATGCATGTTCACGCGTTACGCTTTAGCACACTAAGTATGGAAATATATGTATATACATATGTTCATTTTTGTTTGTTTTTCTTTCATGCTGTTAAGGTGCACAAGCACATATTAATTATATTTGATGCATGTATTACAATACTTGAAATCATAGTTTTAATATCACACATAACTCAATAAGATGTTGTTATTGATGATATTTATGTGAATCTGTAATAAATTACTTACAGGAAGAAGAGCAAGAATCTAAGAAAAAGTCAAGGCACACTAGTTCCAGTGAAGATGATCATAAGAAACCAGTTACTGTTAAACAAGAGAAACTCTCTGATAGTGAAAGCAGCGATGAATCAGAGAGCTCAGACAGTGACAGTGACTCTTACACCTCAGAGTCCTCACAGGAAGTAAAAGTAAAGACTGAAGTCAAGCAAGAAAAAAAGAAAGAGAAAAGGGAATCTCCAGACAGACATACATCCTCACATTCAAAACATAGCAAACATGATGATCGTAAAAAGGAATCATCAAGCCATGAAAGCTCAAAGAGACACGAGTCTTCAGATAGGGATAGTCACAAAAGTTCTCACAAATCTTCTAAAGATGTACCGAGACAGTCCTCAGAGACTCCCAAATCAAGCTCACACAAACACAAAAGCTCACATGAGAAAGAAAATGGTTCAGACAAGAAACATAAATCTGATACCTCATCTGATGAACGAAGGGAATCTAAATCTAAACATAGTTCTGATAAGCATAGTTCAGAAAAACACCCTTCAGACAAACACAGATCTAGTTCTAGTTCACATAAACCTGAAAGCAGTTCAGAAAGACACAAAAGTTCCGAAAAGCATTCAAGTAAAGAACACAAAAGCTCCTCTCATAAAGACAAAATGCCAGAAAAGCACAAAAGCTCAGAAAAAGACCCATCTAAACACAAGTCAAAAGAAATCAGCAGCAATTCTAAAGAAAGAAGTAGTAGCTCAAAAGAAAAGCATAGTTCTTCTGGCAAAGAGAAAAGCTCTTCAAAAGAGAAAAGTCATAGTAGTGATAAAAAACATTTGTCTAGTGATAGTAAGTCACACAGTGATAAATCTAAACATAGGAGTGATGAAAAAAGTGAGAAAATTTTTAAAGAAAGTTCTAGTTCCTCGTCACATAAAAGTAAATCAAGTAGTTGGAGTAAGTCTAAAGAAGAGGTACCAAAGAAAAAGAGTAAATTGAGCGGAGAAGAGAGCGGAGAGGATGGTATTGATTGTGGCTCAGGTGAGCATTTAAACAATTGTATAATAACTTAAACTTTTATTGGAAAATGAGCGAAAATAATCACGACCAGCAGGATTCGAACCTGCGTATTTCTGATCACCGTCCAGAACGCCTTAACCAACTAGGCTACGCCAATAAAAGTTTAAGTTAAACAACCATAGTGCACTTAATAAATTAACTTATAACTTATTAATTAATTAACTTATTTTATAATAAGTATGTATTTACAAAAGAAAAATATATATGTATTATATCGGTTGTCTAGTTCCCATGATACAAGCGTAAGGTAAGTATGGGGCTAGACAGTGCTGTGTGCTATGTCATGTTTTTTTTAATTTATGTAGATTATTAAGACTGAAATAATTTTGATCGGTTTTCCTATTGCATCTGCTGCTACACATAGCACCTTGATGAGATGTAGTATTTTGTAAATTCAACAGAAAGCATAATTTGTGCCGAATATAATTTTAATACTATAATGTATGAAAAACATTTGTCTTAACACAAAAAAGTTACTGAATTTTTCAACTTCCATTTTTCAGGAGCCAGTTTTGCTGAAGCCCTCGGTATGATCAGCCCATCGAAGCCTAAAAAGAAGTCTTACAAAGATGTCAACTCTCCAAATAACTCATTTAACAATGATGTGAGTATTTCCTCCATTTTAACAATTTCAAGCTTATAGAAGACTCCATCAAATATCCGTTTGAGTAATAATAAAAAAAACGAATCTAGAAATCAAAAAACCTAAAACAATATGCATCCAAGTAAGATAATTTGGGCTTCAATTATTAAAGGTTTTTTCTCCAAGGAATCTATGACTACCTTTTTTTTACATCAGATAGGCTCACGTTTGACTACAGCTTGCCTGATGTTAAGCAACGTTGTAGTCTAAGATATTGCGCGCTTACCTACAAGAAACCTGTTTAAATAAATAAATATTCCGGGACATTGCACACAGCGCCATCTAGCCCCGCACTAAGCAAACGCTTATTATATTAGTTTATTATAAACGACTGCTACTATACATAATTCCATTTAATATTTATCTATAAACCACTTGTATTAACACAAATATGAAATTGGTGTCAAGCATTTTAGTTTACTTATGCACTAAGTAGTCTGTAGACATCTGGCATAATTCATTTTCACACCTGTTTTTTGTGGATTATTTAAAATTTGTAGTGTCATGTTTGTTCGGGTATAATTCTTATTTTATATTTGATATACCTACTTATTTGATAAGTAATTTATGTGCTTGACAATAATGCCCTTGATTTTGCATGTGAAAACCCTTGAATCTTGATACTACTTTAGATTAGTGTGTGATTATCATTATCTTTATTGGAAGTTATAGTATGCAATCACGCTATTTTAGTTGAAGGACAAAACTAATGCTGGACATAGTGTGACACCTTGTCTATATTTGTCCCTTAGTATTCACATAATGAATGCAGTGCAACACATTTATTAAAAAACTCATTTCCGTTATAGCACACGTGCATGGAAGCCTTAAATACTAGTGGATGCCCGCGGTTTTGCTCGCATTATGTCGGGGTAAAAAGTAGCCTATGCACGACACTGTATGACAGTCGTTAACCATTTCAGATGTCAAAGTAATCATGCCATTGCCCTTACGGCAGTTTGAAACTTTTAACACCGGAGTTGGCAACTCTCGTACGTAACTTAACTGAATAACTCCCTTTATTGTAATTATTTAAATATATATCTTCTATACTTCCAGTTGTAACTATCAAACTAAGTTGTGTGTAATATATTTACACTACATGAAATTGTTAAATGCAACCATAAATTTATATATTAAAAGACATTGTGTAGAAATCAGAGTGTGTGAGTGAGATGATTAATTAATTTTGTAAGAAAAAAAACACGTTTATATAAACCAAAAACGTTTTTATCAAATTGCAAGTGTATGTAGTATACATTTAAATGAAATAATGCTTGTCTAAAATAATTAAGATAAAATTTGTGTTCAATTCTATCAAATATATACATAAATAAGATAACGTGAAATTTAAAAAAATCTAACCGTCGGTGAAGATTTTGCAATTAAGGTTTCATTTTCTAAATTACGGTTTTAATTAGAGAGTAATGAAATAATTAAATAAAAGGTTGAATGACATCACTAGAGACAAGAATGCTGGCTGGTTCCTTGCACAAAGGATTTCTATAGCAAGAATCCAGCGTTGGAATGCAGCCAGCGTTCTTGGCTCCATACCACATGTGGATGTTTTAAATTTAGGTTAAATGTACACACTCTTTTTTAGATTAGTGTACTTATACATATTTGTATACGTATAGAAAGTAATGTGAGAGTTAATTGTGTGATAGAAAATAAAGGCTTTTTTATTTTATTTAGTTTTTTTATTTCCTTCCAGTTGAGTCCAGCTGCGCTGCTGGCCCCGTCGGCCCGGCTGGCGCCGCTGCCCGCGCTGGAGATCTCAGCGCTGCCGGAGATCTCCCCGCACTACAAGCCGCGCCCGCCGCCTAAGTTCCTGCCGCACTTCTCCGACGAAGACGCCATCAGCGCTGGCATCTCGAGCAAAAACCAAAGGTTAGTACAATTATATTATTATTTTTTTCAAAATCAAAACATTTATTTACAGAACATAGGATACGTAAAGTTGGTAACAGGTATTACAGAGCGCTACGGTCTTACCCATAGGGTGTGCAAATATGTACATTAAAATGACAACAAATTGAAATAATATAAAAAAACCGGGACATAGCACACATCGCCATCTAGCCCCACACTAAGCAAACGCTTGTGTCTTGGGTACTAGATAACGGATATAATACTTATATACTTTTATTTTGTAAATACATATTTATTTTACATAGAAACGACCAGACTCAACAAACAAATAAATAAAAAAAAACTAAAATACTTACTAGATTCATTAAAATACAAAAAAATCTGACAGGCTTTAAAAAAGTTACTCACGGTCAAACATACATCGCAAACATGTTTGGCGAACAATAATTATAAGTCTCATAATATGAGAGAATATATACCATTAAAAAATATTATGATATATTAAAATATATTTTAATATATCATAATATTTTTTAATGGTCTTCATGTCGAGAACTAACTGGCTTCTTATAAGCAAGCGCGCTAGATCGTAGACTACAACGATGTTCAACATCAGGTTAGTGGTAGTCAAGCCTAAAAAAGGTACTCTAAAGTCATGTTGAATAAATGATTTCTACAAACGAGTTGACGAACATTAGAGAACTTGTAAACAATATTAATGGAGTGAATTGTACCAGCCTGCCTACCTTAATGCCAGCAGTTATTTACTGGCAGAGAGCATCCTGATTGTCATGGAAACGTATTTAATTTAGCCATTTCAATGTTAATTTTCGGTTAATTTCTTTTTTACTTTTTTGTTCGACTTACACCCAATTAACAAATACATACAAATATTTAGCATTCTCACACCACTATATTTATTTATTTATTTATTTATTAGGCACACAACACAATACACAGAAAATACATGATTAACAACAAAACACATAAAAGGTAATGATCTATTCTGTGCATCAAACACATGTGTGCACAACATGATTATAAACAGTGACAAAGTTCAGTAAGTTAACTAAACTAAACTAAAACATTATGATTCGTTTCCATATTTTCAGTTCTACTTATTTCTTGTTTCAGAACCAAAGTGTACTCCGGTAACAAAACGGTTGGAAAAGTTACCTCCCTGTATGAAATGTGCGTCCATGTTCTACAAGAACATATTGACGGTAAGTTTAAACTGTATATCTCCTATATTTCATATTATTTTCCAACATGCTATTTTCAACAAATAATATAGAGAAGGTCTGACTTAGTAATTAAACGGATTTCCTGTCCAATAATATAAAAAATCAAAGAATAAATAGCCATTATTCGTTCTATGACCTGGATGAATTTTTTAAATTGAAAATATAGGTATGTTTTTTACTCGATGTACCTATATATTATATTAAATATATAATGTTTTTGTAACTTAAATAAACCTAAGTTATTCATAGGACATAAGACTATACAATATGTATTTTATTTTAATTTGACGTGTAAATTGGTTTTATGAAAATATATGAATATGAATACATTTATTGTCCAAACACATATTCGAACAATCAATATACTAGTAATAGGTCTTTACCTATGAAATTGACTATTTGTATGACGAAATTGAGAGAAATTATGTTTCCAGAAATGTCTGAACAGATTTAGATGCAATTGATAACTATAGTTAGATGGAAAAAAAGCTATGCACTGTGTATATCAATTTCAGTTTAAAGTAGTGAAACCGACGACACATTGAAAGAGGTGTTTTCAATGACTTCCCTATAAGTAATATGCACTAGTAATACATTTTTTTTTATCTAAAAAAAGGTACATAATTAAACAATTGATACAATAAAAATGGTATTTGGAAAAAATATAGCAGTACGTAAAAGTTACAAACAGATTAAAATGTAAGAAAAAAACGGCAATTTCATAGGTAAAGACCTATTATTTTAAACATTTTTTAAATTCCTATGTCAGATGTTTCCTATTTGGAAAATTGACTGAACCCTACCCCAGGTTTCCAGAGGTCCTGTGTTACAGAACATCAGAAACATTTTTGTCAGAAGTTCCCTTCTAAAATGTAGGGCGTATATTATCAAGGCACTCGCACAATAACAAAACAAATTATTATTTTGTTATCTCTATCACTTTGATGAATGATATCCGTCTTGTATTTTAACAGTTGTCATATCAGCTAGGCTACTTCGTACACAAGATAGTAAATTGTGTTAAATCAAGAATGACGCACTGTTGAAATATCTTTTATGTGTTTCCTAAAGATATGTATGAATATCCATAATCCAATAAGTATGGTGATATATGAGGAACAAAAGTCTTCCTTCATACTAACCACTCTTACTTAGTATATTGCTGCCAATGATACAAATACAATATTTATGTACATAAGTAGATTCCCAAAAAAATAATCATCAGCATCAGCCCGTTATCGCTCACTGCTGAGCATAGGCCTCTCTTCTTGTACGCTACTCAGCTTGGCCCTGCGCAGATTGAATTTAGGTGCTCCCTGCGGTTATTTCAATGTCGTCAACCCACAGCATTGATGGGCGACCTCTGTTTCTATGGCCAATCAAGGGTCCGTTAAAGATTTGGTCCACCGCCCTTCTGCCTCGAAAAATTAATACAGTACTCTATTCGTTGCTATATATTTTCATTTCAGAGGTAGCGTGATTTTTAGAATTTATCATTACTAGCATTGTAGAGATTAGCATTGATTTATGTCATATATGTCGTGATTTTCAGTATTTACCATTCTTATAATATAGCAATGTAGAGATAAAAAAATATTAATATCACGTACTAACTTGTGTTTACAGCTCTGGAATACACGGGAGGCGTGCCATACGACATCCTAAAGCCGGTGATAGACCGCGCGACGCCGCACCAGCTTTTCACATTGGAACATTACAACCCATACCTGATGGAAGACACCGACCATCTGTGGCAGAAGTTCTGCGAGAAAAGTTTCAGGAACAAACGGAGGCAGGAGCTGGAGACTTGGAGGGAGATGTATATTGTAAGTGTTTATAGTGTTAAAGCTAGTGTGGCTCAGCGGTTCCAGTGTCTGCTTTTCATCCAGACGCACTGGTTCGAATCCGGACTTACACCAATGACTTATATTTTCAAGTTAAGTGTGGATTTGCACTCGCCAAACGGTGAAGGAAAATATTGTGAGGAGACCAACATGTTTGAGGACCACAATATCCGAGGACATGTGTCTTCCGTGGAAGAACCTGGGCGCCCACCACGATGTATCTGCCCAAGAGAACTCCCCTAACGAATTAATTCTGCGGGGGAGTCACGACCCTCAATCATGAGGAAATACGACTCATGAGATAGTGTAAGCATTTATGGATTTGCACTCGCTCAACGATGAAGAAAAAACATCGACGTGGTTCACTCGAAGAAACAGATGTACATAATTATATTTGTTTAATTAAATTTATAATGAATGTAGTATATATTATGAGACAATATGTACACTGTACAGTCCAGATAAATTTGAATATTCATTAATAACTGTATATAGAAAACATTAAAACATCAACAGTGAAAAGCGTCCGAGACTAACAAAAGCAAGAGTAGTATATATTGTGTTGGTCACGTTATAATACGTTTCCTACAGTTACAATGTGTAAAAACATATATCTCCTATTCCAGCGTTGCCAAGAAGAGCAAGAGGTTCGTCTGCGATCTTTGACGGCGAACATCAGACTGACACAAGAAGCTAAGAAGGCACCCATCAAGCAGACCAAGATGGCGTACGTGGACTCTGTGGTCAAACCGCCCAGGAATATTGCCAGGAAACAGGTGAGATTCCATCTTCTCTTTATACTATAGATAGGATAGTATAAAGAGGACGGATGGGGCTGTAATTTGGTATACAGATAGTTACTACATGTAGGCATCCGCTAAGAAAAGTTTTTTGGAATTGTCACATCTAAGGGGATGAATTAGGGATTGCATATTTGTATGAAACTTTAACTGATAATAATATCTCTTAACGAGAGCGAAGCCATGGGCAGCCTTCTATCAGATTATTTCTTAACATCATAAGACTAGTGTGTGCAATGTCCACGTATTTTTTATTTTATTAGGCAATTTTTTTTATCGTTGTCTGTTTAATTTTACTGTTGTAAATAATAGTGACAAACATATAACTTTGTACAGAGGCGTAGAAAGCGACTCAAAAAGATGACTTGGATATGCTTTCCAAGACGCGAGAACTAAAATAAGTAGGTAGGTATTAAAACCAGTTTATCTTAACAAATAAATACCTATTATATATAATATTTACTAATCATTTATGCTCTTCTCAGACTTAAATTAAATCCAAATTCAACCAAATTAGCCCAACCACCCCCGAGTTTTAGCGAGTCTAAACTCTGTTCACATATGGTATTTCATTTTGACAGCAGTCAAAATGACAGTGTGGACAGAGTATATGGAATAACAATTCATTTTTAAACGACTTCAAAAAGATATCATCATCATCATCATCATCAGCCTAATGGGACCCACTGCAGGGCATAGGCCTCCACCCTCTTACGCCAATACTCCCTGTCTTGCGCTGTTCTTGCCCAGATGTTTCCTTCTAACTTTCTTACATCATCCAGCCACCGTTGCCAGGTCTTCCTACACTTCGCTTACCTAGCCGTGGGTACCATTCAGTTATTGCTTTGCTCCATCTGCCGTCAGTACGTCTCGCCAAGTGTCCAGCCCATCGCCACTTGAGTTTCGTAATACGAGACCCGACGTCTTCCACCTTCGTACGTTTTCGGATCTCAGTATTACGAACCCTGTCGCGTAACGTAATGCCTAACATGGACCGTTCCATTGCTCTTTGTGCGACTCTCATCTTTTCGATGGTTTCCTTGGTGAGCGTCCATGTTTCGGCAGCATACGTCATTGTGGGCAGAACACATTGGTTGTAGAGTCGTGTCTTCAAGCATTGAGGCATCTCAAAAAGATATAATTTGTCTTAATTCCTTGTTCCAGGCTCTCCACGGCACGGCGCACTCCGCGACAGCGAGCCCGGCCGCCCGAGTGGCCTCTCTCTCCTCGACCCCCGGAGTCCTAAAGACCGGAGCGCCCCGGCCTCCGCCCGCGCCCTCGGTCTCCTCCTCCTCCTTCAAGCCCAAGAAAGCGCCCCTCATGCAAAAAGCACTCCAGTTCATGCGCGGCCGCAAGCGATGATGATGATGATGATTTGTGATGGCCCTAATTTTAAGTAGGTAGGCTATTGGTTCTTTTATAAAATTTGTAGTTAGACATTGGTGAAGGAAAAGATGATTTTGATTTCACATTGAAATTGAAGAATTATTTCTGTGAATATGAAATTTTAGATTTGTCGTTGTGGGAGATCCTTATGAAGTATACAAAATAGTGGAAGCAAGTGTTGATTTTTATACGTATTATAGTAATATGATATAAAATTCGGTATTCAATTCAAACTGAAAGACGTAAAGCAAAATTGGAAGTTTAAAGTGCGATACGATATCTCGACGGTGGTATTTTTTTTTTACATTTTTTTACGAAATCTAAATATATAAAACTAAAAGGTGACTGACTGATTGACTGACTGATATAGTGATCTATCAACGCACAGCCCAAACCACTGGACGGATTGGGCTGAAATTTGGGATGAAGGCAGATGTTATGACGTAGGCATCCGCTAAGAAAGGATTTTTGGAAATGTCACTTTTAAAAATGTGAAATAGGGGATGTAAGTTTTACTTCTTAATGCGAGCGAAGCCGCGAGCACCCACTAGTTAAATATAAAACATTAATTTCAAAAGGTTATCAAATAATCAAATCTTCCTTTACCAATACAGTTGAGTAGTTTCGAGTATAATTGTATTTAGAAAATTGTATTTATTAGTTACCATGTAATTAGCTCGTTGTATTTTAGTTCTGTTCAGATATTACTTTAATGACCAACATTTCTGTAATGTGGGACTATAATTCATATTTCTACCTATTCTTAAGGGTAAAACTTTTAAAAATGTACCTACATACATGGTTTGTTTAATATCTTCAATTAAAAACTCTATTAAAGCACCTCAAATATTTTAAAGTTGTTACGATGAATGTGTGTTTCTTAATATGAAAGCTCATACAAATTTGCAAATGGTTTTTTTTTTCACTTAAAATGGTCGCGCGAAATTTTATGTGTTTTGTTATTTATGCTATTGTGCATCAAAATAATAAAATAGTTTCTCTAAAAATGAAGACCATTGAGTTAAAAAAAACGAAACTTTAACAACCATTTTATAAATTAACCACATTACACTGGCTAAGGGAATTTACGTATTCCATATTTCTATAGTCCTGAATTATTTGTTAAAAATAGTAAGTAGGGCAAAAATTATGGGTTGGCATTTTTAGTGTGCATCTATGTATTTTAATGTATGACTCTATGTAGTATACTATAAAGCTATGTTTGAATGTGAAATTGGCAAATTAAAAACATTAATTTATTCTCATTTAGATTAAATTTCGTTTCTGTGAATCCCTGATGTAAATATCCTATGCTTATATGCTCACTACAAAACTTCATTTTTGCATTTAATCTCATTAAAACTATATATAATTTCATGTAAAAATATTTAGTTTTTGAATTGTATTTCTTGTAAACAGTGTCTGGCATATCCCTGCCATATTTAAAATAAACCTAAATGTTTCGATTACTCGATAATATACACTTAGATATGAAGTTAGGGTATACAATACACCTAAAATATTTAAAAAATAATATATCTAAATATATTCGGACCGGTCCCTAGTGTTCCTTGCTTAACCAAATAGTGAAAAAAATTATATAAATCTTTGTAAAATACTGGAACAAAACATAAATAGCGGGTGAATCACAATTTTAGTTAGATATAGGTTATATTTAAGTGTGTTTGTTACATATATAGAAAAATTACGCTTTTCTATTTAGATTAACTGTGCGAATATAATATACAAAAATATCTTAATTGGTTGCTATATCGGTGTATAATGTAAACCTCATTACACGATTCACTAGCCAATGAATGTCAGTAACTAAAAAGAGGAGAAAACTTTCAAAATGATTTTTAAAATTCGTCAAATTTTTATCCAACTGCGCTCATTAACGAATGCGGACATACTAAAGTTTTAGAATTGTACAGACCTTGAGAAATGCAACTTCTATTTTTATACAACTTACCTTAGTTTTAGGCGCATCATTGTGGATTTTCGTGAACTTACCAAAAGTTGAGCAAGCTAAGTAGAGGGAAAGCTGTGATGTATTGGAAAGGCATATTAAGAAATTGTTGCTGTTGTCGATAAAAGTAGTATTGTCTCATTCAACGTACAAAATTGCTCCACTTTTTATTAATTTTGATGTAAAAAGTGACATTTTAAAACAAAAACTAGTAAAATATTTTACGGTGAAACCCGAATGACAATTCTAGTGTACACGAACCTTAGTCGTAAAGGATGTTAGAGGCAAAGAAAGTTTTTTATCTCTACTTCGTAGTGATAGTAAAGTCCGGATATGACTGCCCCGAACTGACTTGACCTCTGATAAAACTTTGAAATTATTAAACTTTCACTTCTTCAAAATTACGGTGGTATAGATACATACATATGTATGTATATTTAAAGTCGCTTTCTGTCTGTTAAGCTTTTAACTAGTTACAACAACGCTACCTACTTGGTAAATATTTCTTTCTCTGTATCAGAATTGCTGTAGGGGGGTATTACTTAAATAAGTAAGTAATCTTACTTCCGTCTGTGTGGACCCGGATACCAATAGTTTTCACAAAGGTAATGTTCGTCAATCTTGTTAAGGCATTACAGTACTTGCTATTAGTATAAAACATGGGGCTCAATTTCTTTATGCATATATAAAAACACTGGATAAATGTATAGGAATGGAATTGGATAGACACATGATGGAAACCACCATACCATACTTTGGCTACATCTTTGAGAATGAGAACCTCTGAGACCGTAAGTTAACAATGTATAAATAAAAGATAGCACTGTAATTTATGTATTTTATTGACATTTTAAACAATAAAAATCATTGATGTAAATTATCATCTTAAAAGAAAATGGTTTTTTATTTTAACTGTAATTTGGCAAGACATAAAAAGCTTAGTTTTAGCTGATTTGAAATTACTAACACTTTTCTAAGGTATTTTATAAAAAAAAACAATACACTATCAGATCAGGATATAATATAATAAACTACAATTACAACGCATTAGACTCGAGTCTTTTCGAAACAATGTATAAGTACTAAATTAAAATTCACAAAAATATAATTAGACTAGAAATATCTAGGAACCATAAAATAAATTCTTAATAAACCCCTCATAGAACCCAATTCATGCATGATTACATAAAAATATAATATAACATATTTAAGTAATGAACTTATCAAAAACAACGTTACTAATAAGTAGAATGTATGTACTTCTTAGGTCATGTTATATGCTCTACATTACATATAATATGTTAAATGTAAAAGACTATATATTATCTCAATTATTACAATAAATTGTAACATAACAGTGGTAGTATCAAAAAATCATTTATAGACTTAATTTCAATCTGAATAAATATCTTTGCTCAAATTACTAGAACAAAAACAAATAATCAGGACTTATATACAAGTGAAGTGCTGTAACCTTTAATAATGCAAAAAAAATTAAGGCTGCATTATGTAGAGTTGTTTTTTATAATAAGTTTCTCGTATACTATATTCGTCTAAGTACCTACTTATAATTGCGTAGCTTCATTTTAATTACACCAAAAAAAAATTAGCTTTGCGATTGATTTCTCTTTTCGAAAACCATTTAATGAACACATTTAGAAGTAAAAAGATTAAAGCACTTCACTATAATGTTACGGTTTTTACTTTTTTCATTTTTTTTTTATTCTAGACTTATTTTATTCTGGATTGTACATATGTATAGTGAATATGGTTCTTTACAACGGAATTTAAGGTATTGAATCAGGCGTTACTTTGCGGAAATCCATTGTTGAAACTCTGAAAATATATATAGTGTTTTGTCGCAGCGGAAAAACACCTTATATTATTCCAGAGTTTCAGTAATGGAATTTAAATCGTGCAGGATTTACTCGCAAATGTGACCGATATGTAGGTAGTCAATGCTCAATGTAAATCTAAGGACAAATTCCAATGTCACAGTCGTATAAAAAGGTTAATAAATCATTTTCACTTGCTAAATACGTAGGTAGGTACGATAAAAGCTAACATTGAATTACAAACATTTAGACTAAACATGAACCTAACACAAAATAACGGTCAAGAATTTTAACAGTTTTAAAAATACGAAAACAAAATCAGAATGTTTTTCAAGAAACGTTAGAGACAGCTCTGTGAACCACTAAGTAAGAAAGAGCGGAGTGTATTTACAAACTTGCCAATAACACGCTATTTGTAAATTCCTGCTTTTATAATCATTCAATGCCAAATAACCGACCAAAACGCTCCCATATAAATATCTAGTCTTCAATACAAAACCACGTCAATATTTCTGAACTTAGCCTTCAATTGTTTCTCGTAATCAGTCCTTATTATCAAGGGGCACTGGTACAAAGCCAAGAACCGCAGGTTTTTATAGCAGTCTGAAATAACGTCGACTATACGCGACGACACGTTCTTCACCTTGGACAAACTAAGGCTTTTCAGTTTTACCAAAACGGGACTCTGCAGAGTTTTCAGTAGCACGGATTCTGAGAACGTGTTGTTGTTCCATAGTTGTAGGCGATTCAGGTTGGGGAATGTGGCTATGGCGACCAGACCTGCGTCGGAGAGGGTCTCGCACCGCAGCACCGCCAGCTCTTCCAACTTGGGACAGTTTGCCAGCAGGGTCAGCACCTCGTCGTCCACCGCGCTCCCTCCGTATATGTGTAAACTGGCGAGCGTGCTCTGCTTCGTCCTTATCAAAAGCTTCATAAACTCTAATGTAAGGCCCCTTATTTTCTCAATGTTAATATAATTCAAGTTGCAACACTTTAACAAGCTCTCGCAGTTCGCGGAAGACAAGCCGAAATCGGAAAGTCCGAGAAAGTTCAGTTTCTTGAATTGATCGTACTGGATCACCAAGTCTTTGTCACTTTTGAGGAGTGAATTTTTCAAGTTTAGTTTCTTGAGATCGGTCCATTTCTTGATATCTTCTTCGAATTCGCTTTGGATGCGACACATGATGAGTTCCACGGAAATGAGATTGTTGCACTGATCCGTGATGGATTTGATGACGGGGTAGTTGAGAATGTACTGAAGCTTGAGTACGCGGATACAGTTCCTGTGGCTGGTGATGAGCGAGATCTTCTTCTCAGAGATCTCGCCGAGCTGGCCCGAGCACACGATGGGCATGCGGCGCCAGAGGGTGGGGTCTGTGGCCACCTTCCTCCAGCGCCGACAAACATCCTCGCACTTCACCAGCTCCTCGATAGGCAACAGCTGGAATATCTCTATCATGAGCTCGTCCGGAAGAATGTCGATCGGTGCTTCATTCTCGTCGGGGAACTCCTTGTCCTTGGACCGGAAGGTGAAATTGAGGCACCTGTTCCGAAACAAAGGGGAAGTTAACACAGAAAATTTATTTTTTCTAACATCGCAAGCAGACAGTAGGTGCAGCAGTGGATACGATCTATGTTATAAAAAATGAAATAAATAATTACTTACCTGGACATTTTGATAGAATAATAGAAGTCGACTCAAGAAAATTCCTTTACAGACTGCGTCAAGTAGAAATTGCACAGAAAATGCGACTCATTTCAACCTATATTAAGTACTTTCAATATCTAATTTTGGCAAGATTCATTTTGCGTATTTTCTTATGAAACTTTCTCCCCCGCTGCTGGGTAATGTGATATAAACAAAGACTCTTTGTGCCGATATGTAGCGACCGCGTGGACAATACGGCACATAACGCACACTACATCATTGAAAATTTGCCGACTTGGAACTGAAACAAAACAAAAATCTATATGTAAGCGCATTCAATAAATGCATTCCTGTTCTATCATAGAGATAATAAAGACAAAAGAAAATAAACATACTTGCGTCCACAGCTTCTTTGTAAAATTATTTTGTGGAAAAATAGACAGTTCTTCAAGGCTTTTCTATTATTTTTTACAGGAAAACCAACAATATCTCACAAATAAAAACACGCATTAAATAGAATCAAAACATTACACTCGCAGAGCAACATGTAACGTAGACTAGTTGGAGAACTTACTGCAGTATCGATCGATAACAGAATGATAAACCGGTGCCACTGGAGCACGAGTAGTTTTAAATTTTAAATTAATGTGCCTCATGTCCCAGAAAAAAAACAGGAATAAAATGGGAAAAATAGTATTGAGTGATATCGGAAATGTATTATCGCTGAGGGCGGCTCGCAGCTAACTTCTGACGGCGCGCAGTGTTCGATCGCAAGCGAGACAGAGACGCACGATCTGCATCACCCGGCCTGCGGCCTTTTTATTTTTTGCCATCTGCCGCTTTATTCAGTGAGTCGGATTCCGTCGGGGCGGGTCGTCACTGCAATCTATTATTATTAGATTATACATATATTGTGTATTTTAAACTTTAGTGTAGGGCGACCCGATACCTCACCCGACCGAAGTACTTAATCGAATCAATAACCATGCTCCACCTGAAGAATATCGCCAAGACGGTGGCGAAAACTTCCCTTCAGAATGAGGCCCTCGGCACCACGCTGAGGATCGTGCCGGGCGCCGTGAACGTGTGCTGCCGGACCTACGCCAGCCACGAGATCCCGGACAGGCTCAAGGACATCCCCACCAGCGGCAACCCCAGGTTTTTTGATATGGTGGAGTACTTCTTCCACAAGGCCTGTCAGGTGGTGGAGGACAAGCTGGTCGAGGACATGAAGTCCAGGGTGTCCATCGAAGAGAAGAAGAAGAAGGTGGCCGGCATCCTGAAGCTGATGCAGCCCTGCGACCACATCATCGAGATCCAGTTCCCCCTGCGCCGTGACTCCGGCGATTACGAAATGATCCTCGGATACCGCGCTCAGCACTCCTCGCACAGGACTCCCACCAAAGGAGGTTAGTCTTATTTACATATTCATCATTCATGACTAGACCCTTAATACATTTAGATGTGTGGAACATCATTAATGTTGAATTAGAAAATTTTATTTATAGCTCAGACACGTGATGTTAACCATTGTGAACACCTACCCAGTGTTACGTAGCTCAAAATGATACCGAACTCACGTCCATTACATTTTTTGTTGCTAAGGATTGTATATGTACGTATACTACTACACATCGAGTACTATTATATTATAAACTTTGTCGAAAATATTAGTCTTGTTGACGTAACATTGATCCAGAAATCTTCGTTATACGTGACTACTGACTAAACAAAGTTGCATTGCAACAGCTGGTCATATGAAATGCATTTGCCATAAAATTGCTATGCAAAATTTGCTAAGGGTGGCAGTTTTATCTATGATTATTAATTTACTGTAAGAAAATGATCATAAGAACTGTTTTTATCGTTGGACCGGATAACCTAAAAATACCTAAGCAGAGAGAGCATTGTACAGGTCAACCAAATTAAATATTCAATTCAATAGCCAGATTTGAGAAGCGCGAAATTTTGAATTACGAGAATTGGGTTGGTTCAATATTAGATGTTTTTAATTGTTATTTGTCAATCTTCATTGAAAATATCTATAGGGGAAAATTGGGTGATTGAAACATGTTTATTTTTTAATTAACACCTATGTGTAGTACGTAATAAAGTCGTAACTATGTATGACTATGAGCCGGCGTAAATAGAGTCATGAATATTCCTAGCCATGCATGGCATATTTGCAAGCATTATTAATGGAGTTGATTATAGGTGTAGATACTGTATGCTCATGATTTGGCATTTAGATCGTAATGTTTATGCTGAACCGTGTTTCAAAAATAGATTTCTTTTTAAAATCCAACTGACTTACCTACGTTAAACAGGTTTTTTTACTATTATACCTACCAATTACAATTCCACAAGTGAACTTAGTACTATTAGTTTAACAATTGATATCAATCTTTGTATGAACTCTCTTCGATTCTCTTCTTTTGTTCTGTGATTTTTTTTCTATTTACCTACATCTTTTTTCTTTTACTCAAAACTTTTTTTGGAAGGTTCCTAGTTAACCATGTATCATTTAGCCAGCTTTATTAATGTTTGTCGCAGTAAAATCATGATGTCTCGCAGTAGTCTCTTATTCAATGGTCTAACAACTTTATCTAACGGAGACTGATAAGATTCCTTAGAATGCTATAACGCAATAAAATAACGTAGGTAACTAGGTATATACATGTAGTTCGTTATAGCTATGATAATTATGTTTTTTAGCGGGACGTCTTTATTTTGGGGTATTTCCTTTTTTTGTTAGATAAAATTGATAAAAGGAATGAATTGGTCATATCTTCTTATTTTATCTTTTTGAGAACTGCAACTTTTTAAGTTTAAAATAATATAATATTTAAGGTCTCAAAACGAATGTTAAATGATGTTAGGCGAGAGTTGAATGATAATACGTTTTATTTTCTTTCAAAATGTAGCCTGTGTTTAATATTTCCAGTACCTTTTACACTTGTTTTAAGACAATGGTCCTCATTTAGCACAAGTTGTATTTAATATTGAAAACACATGAAAAAATCAGATAGTATCATAATCTTTAATGCATAAATAATGTATATTTGTATAAGAAAATATAATTTTCAAAAAACAACACGGCAACTTTAAAATTTCACCGCGCAAGTACAATTTTCAAAAAATTTTCAGCTTTCACAACCATGGCTAGTAACGGCTTATAATCCAAAATACACGATATCAATCATGCCCGCGATAGCTTGTCACGTAGTCGCTAAAGTTACGAAAATAGGTAGTTTAGATTACAGTGATCCGCGAACGTGATAAGTCTCACACCCCGCGGGTCGGCTGGCAACCGAGGGGTGTGTCGGTGACGCGGCCTGCGTCAGTGGTTGCGCAACAAACCTCACAAATAAACATTTACATGACCATGCCAAACAGAAACTAAAATGTTTGCGAGATAACTCTGAGCGTGACTTGTGGCAGCACTGCTGAACTCTCGAACTTCTGTTCTTCGATCCTTTCGCAACTAAAGTTGAGAAACTGGCTCCGCTTAAATGGAAAGTAATTAAAGTTTAGCTTAGATGGTTGATGGATGGAAAAAGACGAAGTGGCATTTACAGTCTGTAGTACTGGGTTTCAAAAGTAAGTTCCAGCTGTTTGTCATAGCATTGCAGTCTCCTAAACCCACGTCTAAGGCCCTTCGACTGGTTGAAAAATTACAGCACCAGAGTATGACCACTTTGAAGATCACATCTCAACCATCATTTTTAGTTCCAATTTCAGCCGAACGCAGTAATCTTGCGAACATTCTACTCGTTCTTCTGAGAGGCACGTTAACCAACCTCCAGGGCGTCAACACCTCGGCGAATTAGAAAAGCACACAGTCTTATGTTATCTGTGACGAAAGCAGTCACGTTTTGTGGATGTTTTTCCAATGTTTCTTTGCTATTCGCCGATGAAGATGTTTGATAACTGTCGTAGTCAGTGATAAATATAATCTATTTAGAAAGGCAGGTACTTTTTCGGAACTGCTTATTACAATGTATTTTATTTTCCTTTTGGTTTTTACAGCAAGATAACGTGACGATTTTGATACGTATTCATTAAACTCGTATATACTAGATAGCGATGATGATGAAATAAAAGCAACCCTTCTCGTAAACGTAGCAATGACCGATGTGACCGAAAGATGGACGTCTATGTTATTTATCTTGAAAACTCAAATTTTGAAAATACCTTCATTATTTCGTCAAGTGTGTAACGTTGTTTATAACCTAGAAGAAAAAAACATTCTCACATGATTGCTTACCATCAGGCGAATTACGGTCAAGTGCAAACCCATTTCTTGTAAAAAAAAACAATAAATTTAAGTATTAATAAGTTTGCAATTAGAATATCTGAGAGGAAATGTAACCATGTAGCAGTAGGGCTATGCTCTCGCTGAAAAGAAAATCAAAGAAGCCCAAAATAACATTAAGTACATCATATTTAACTCCATTGATTGGCTCATTTATTTTCCCGCCCATAAGTTTTCACTGCGAAAATTCGGACAGCCAGTAATTACGTTGTTTCCTACACGGAATTCAGTTTGAAAGTATTTCTCTCGTGTTCTAAATACTCGCTACACACGTCGACATTGTTTTTATTTTTGTCATTAGGTTGGACTATTTTTACAACACACAAACAAAATGATGTGGAATCGACCCTGAAGCTTCAACAAGAATGAAAACTTTATTCACAACTATTTTTTAATTTATTTTTTTTTTTTAACTTGAACGGGTTTGCCCTTGACCATAGTTTACCTGATAGCAAGTAAGGCTATGGCCTAAGATGGAAATATTATATCTTTTATATTTCTGTTTAGGTTTTTTTTAAAGAAGTTAAGATCAATTGGTCATCATTTTGTTTTGTTAAGAATAATTTAATCTAGAGTATCCAATGATCATCATACAACTCTTATGTGCTTGAGAATAATTCAAATTTATTTGTTTAACAAACTTTTTACATTGGTTTTATGGATATCTTTGATAAGTTAGTTACTTTTTTTTTATAAATTATCTAACTCAGTAATGACAGTTTTATTATATTATGTACTTATAATAATCTATCTATAAGTACATATAATAAAGCTGAAGAGGGTCGAAAGTCTGAACATTAAAGATAATTAAAAAAAAATGTTTGGTGATTCATAGGATTGATAGCAGAACACGTTCCGACAATTTATAGATTTTTTTCTGTTTATCTGTGCCTCTGTTTGTATGTTTATTGAAACGCTCATCACGCATAAACGGCTGAACGGAACTGCATGATTTTTTACATGTAGGTAGTATGAGGTCCCGGAAGTGTCGTAGGCTATTTTTATCCTGAAATAATGTGAGCGAAGCCGCGGACGTCCATTAGTTCCGAATAAATTACTCTACTCGAACAAAATCAGGTGCAAAAATTTCGTCATGCAAATCAGGCCACCAATGGTTATCGTTATCACCCATGTTTATGTAACCTGTCGCGACATTAAAGACATTATCGTGATAGGTCTTGGATTATTTTTATCACATAGTACCTTGGCATTTATAAGATGATAAGAGATTTGTATCCGAGTTTTTTTATGTTCATAATTAAATATAATGAGAATAAGACTAATTATGAAAAGAAATATTTTTTTATGATATAGTTTACGAGTGTATATTATTACTAGCTCGTGCGCGCGACTTCGTCCGCGTGGAATAATTATTTCCATAAAAACGGTTCTAGTGAGTCAACCTTAAAAGATAGACATATTCTGTTGCGGACATGGTTAGATAATTTTAAGAGGAATAATTCCTTCATACACATTTTTTTTGATATCTTGAACCGTTTTCGCTCACGCAACGGAAGCCCTCAAAGATGAATAATTTTCCCCGTTTTTCCACATTTTCTATAGTTTCTTCGCTCCTATTAATTGCAGCGTGATGTTAATAACCTTCCTCGATAAATGATGGTCTATTTAACACAAAAAGAAATTTCAATTCGCACCAGTAGTTCCTGAGATTAGCGCGTTCACACAAACAAACTCTTCAGCTTTATAATATTAGTATAGATGTGAGTTTTATAGAATATCATAATATTATTGAACGTAGTTAAGTTATTATGATTTTCAAATATGTACATCCGTGTTTTATAACTGTTACGGATTAAAAAACTTTATTGATAGTTGCTAATCACTTATGCTAAATTAATTATTGTTCACGGATTTCTCGGTAAAATGTAATCTGTAAATTATTATTTTCAACTTAGAATTTTTTAAACCGGTCAAGTTTTATCATACTCAATTCAGAAAAACTCTTTAAGGCGTATGTTTTAAAAAATAATAGCATTTGTTATTCAGAGTTGGTGTGGCTGCACTGACGTAATCCATCACCGTTTCCTCTTAGTTATTAGGTGTGGTGTTCACTTTCATAACTGTCAATTTAGTTGATTAACTCGCAGCTTTAACTACTGGTATCATGAAATAGAATGTTCCACCTGACACTGAACTGTCCTTGAGTTTAGTTATGCACTAATTATTACCAAAGCTATAATAAAAAAATGCATTATATAATTGCGATATCAATTGGTGCCATTTTAGCTTACACAAATATCCAAGCATAGTGCTGGGATGTTTTATGATAGTTACAGTCCTCATAAAATATTAAATTTTGCATTCCATTTTGGGTGCTTCCATGGGTCAAATGACACGTTCAATTGTAGGATCTGGCTGTTGGTCATAGTACGTCTTTTGAGAACCAATTGCATTCACAAATCAGTTTGCCTTACTATCAAAGAATACAGAAGTTCATTTTATTACTATGACATTACATTCCGGATCATTCATATTGAGTTCATAAACACATTATTTACTATTTAATAAAATAAAATAAATATTTCAGGACATATCACACAGCGCCATCTAGCCCCATACTAAGCTTACGCTTGTATCATGGATACCTACTAGTTACCTACTAGTTAACGGATATAATACATATATACTTTTCTTTTGTAAATACATACTTATTATACATAGAAACGACCAGACTAAAAATTACATAATATAGCGGGGCGTCGATGATAAGAAAAGAAAAGACACCGGGTCCCACTACAAACATTTATTTACGGAAGCGTCTCAATAAAACAATACAGTACAGTCCGTGCGTTTCATAGTCACAAAGATTTAGGTACAAAATATAATATAACTGCGAGCCGCGTAGAGCGCAGGCGGCGCGCTCCCTAGTTTTTGTGCGACTGTTTTTGCTGATTCTCTCGGAGCGTCGCATGCGCTCTCTAGCGGGGGGACGGGGCGAGGGGCTAACGTTTGGGATGCGCGCTACAATAACAACATAACATTACACCTAAATCATTCAAAAAATGTATGCAGAAAATTATAAAATATTGTAAATAGTCATAGACACTCATTTTTTTTAATTGGCCGCATACAATCGTCATTATCGAATGTCAATATAGAAATTCAAATATAGAAATACATATTATACGTAACTATCCAAATCCCTACACGTAAAAGTATTTATGAACATATGTATACAGTATACACAGTTTGGTTACACGTTTGCTAGACTAATTCAATTAGAATGAATTGCTCATTGATGATACAAAGTATGGCTGCGACAATACAAGGAAGCAACATGTCAATGTACTACATTATATTTTGTAGTCTAAGCAAAAACCAGTAGAAACTGCCGTTGTATAGATATAGATGGAACGTGGATATGTATCAAATTACTTATATGCAAATGACATATCATCCATTTTGTATACAACTTCACACTGTTTGATACGACAAAAAAATATATAGGTACATAATAATATCATATCTAAACAATTAAAAAAATATGTAGTAAATTAACTTAATTTTAAACTCTAAATGAGTGTTTTCTTCGTGAAATCTCTTAATTCATTCTTTAACACCTTTACTACATATATACTCCAAAAATAGCACTCATGACTTGGGTATACAAAAATTAATGAACGTGGTATGGTAGCTACCACGGTATGGTGGTAGTAGCACATCATAGTTCTATCATTATTTCACACCTTCATCGTCACATAATCCTCACAATTTTTTTAGTAGGTACATAGTTTTTACTCACTCCAATCCATATGTATACATACTTACGAGTATACTGCTCCTCCTTCCAGGTATAAGATTCTCAACAGACGTGACCCGTGACGAAGTGAAGGCGCTGTCAGCTCTCATGACGTTCAAGTGCGCGTGCGTCGACGTGCCCTTCGGCGGCGCCAAGGCAGGCATCAAGATCAACCCCAAGGAATACTCCGAGCATGAGCTCGAGAAGATCACGCGTCGTTTCACGCTCGAGCTCGCCAAGAAGGGATTCATTGGTAAGCATATCTAAATATATAAAACTCAAAGGTGACTGACTGACTGATATAGTGATCTATCAACGCACAGCCCAAACCACTGGGCAGATTGGGCTGAAATTTGGAATGAAGGTAGATGTTATGACGTAGGCATCCGCTAAGAAAGGATTTTTGGAAATGCCACTTTTAAAGGGGTGAAATAGGGGATGCAAGTTTTACTTCTTAATGCGAGCGAAGCCGCGAGCACCCGCTAGTCTTATATATACTCTTTGCAATGTATTGGGAAGAGGGCCTACAAGAAGAGAGGCCTATGCTCAGCAGTGAGCGATAACAGGCTAATGATTATGATGATGAATATGTATTTGTAGGTGATTATTTTATTTAGTTCGGGATTATTTATAAACAAGTACATCGCAACTCTTTGTGGAAATTGCGTATTATCCGTCGAAGGTCCATAACTCATAAACGAATTGTTAACGTGATTTCGCATGCTAAAATTACTTTGGTGTAATTAGTGAGATATCCTATAAAACATTTTTACGATAATTTTGATGTTAATTTTTGTGTTATTTTTTTCTGTAGGGCAATTCAAACTAGAATTACCTGTCTTACAGATTTTTATTACAAAGTCAAAGCATTTATTGCATAATTGTGTTATACATAAAGATACATTAATGGTGAGCAGTAATGTATGGTGAGCAGTATGTATGTATTGGTGTATGGAATATTACACAGACTCAATATCTCTGGACTGTTTGAGTTTGAAGGGCCATTTAAAAATGGGCAATAATTTTTAATTAGATCTAAGAGTGATTAACCCATTCAATTCAATTAAAAAAAAGCGAGTGTGGCTCAGCGGTTCCAGTGTCTGCTTTTCATCCAGACGCACCCTGGTTCGAATCCGCCCTACACCGGGCGCCCATCACGATGTATCTGCCCAAGAAAACTCCCCTAACGAATTAATTCTGCGAGGGAGTCACGACCCTCAGTCATGAGGAAATACGACTCAAAGAGAGAGGTGCGGGCCGGTCTATTTGTTTATTTATTATATTGTATTTGTACAGATAGTCGTCATTTAAGTTTTCATCTTTTATAAATTCTTCAACAGAGTAATAGTTATTATCTCATGAAAAACTTACTCTCTACTACGATATAGGTACTTAACATAACTCGTATCAAACTAGCCTTCACCTGAGCACAAAGGCCAATAACTTTCTTATAATAAATGCGAAAGCTATGGAATTGAGTCACGCAACGATCATTTTAGCCGCCTGAAGAATACTAAGGATGTGCCGACCATGAAGGCTGTTTCAAAAAGATATTGTGCTAAGTACGTCAATATCCATACTTGGCTTTTCTTTTAAGCAATGTGATGGCTGAAGTACAGAATTTATCTTCAGAACTATATTTGGTAAAAGTTTTCCAAATGAGGAATTATCAAATTTTCATTCGAACAAATTACGTTTTATTGACTCCATACCTACTAGTGCAATGAGATGAAAGTTGTAATATTACATAAAACATTGTTACAAAACTTTTTCCCTGCTTAGACCTATGTGGCATGGCAGGCATAAAATGACCGCCAAATTCAAAATGGTAAATAGGTACACCAAATATGAATGTTACAACATGCTATAAGTTATTGAAATGCCAGTACCACATTTACGACTGCCTTTAGCAATTTCGCATTTTATAGGCTATAACTAACCACACTACATTCTTCAACAATACGGACCCGCGGGGTTATTACGTAAAAATTAGCAGACCGCGATAGCTGCGCAGTAGTCGCGCGACCGGTCGCCAAACATCAAAATAAAACCGTTAAGCCTTTGCGTGGTCGTTGCTCATCGTCTGCTCTGTTGTCGTGATGCACTTGGTTTTGTATGGAAAGCAGCGCCACTAACGATCGAACGGCAACTGGTGGTACTACGTATGCTTGTAAACAACAATCAAGCGTCTATTTTCCTTCAGTCCTCCTTCACACATCAATCTGCATTTCAATAGAATATTATTCATTACTTAGTGTGAATCTTTATTGTTTTGAAAACAAGTAGGTATAAGTTTTTAAAGATACATATAATAAGTAAATACGTGAAAGATTTATTTGTTTATTCACGAGATATTGTGAATTTTTAAGGTTTCGGCGTAACAGTGCAGTATCATGAGCTTGCTGTCTTTCATCTTCGGCCTCGAGTGCCTCCATTAATAAAAATGCTCGCGACATAATATAGGTACTTAAAACTGTAAATATAAGACAAATGCATTTTACCGGTAAAATTATATTCGAAAAGCTTCTATAGTATGAAAACAATCTGGTAACTTACCTACCGCAATTACGTTTTACTTAAAACGTTAATTTACTTGCTATTTCTAAAATAATATCACTTTTTTATTTGTTTTCTAAATAGAATTTTCATAACAATAACAGAGTTGACACCTTCAATATTATTTTCCCCCTAAAAATACCCTGAATTGTTTCTAAAAAAATCCTAAATGGGCGTAAATAAGATTTTATGCTATTTATACGAACGACTAAATTAACCTAAATCCCTAAATTATAATAAAAGCATCTCTAAGCCATATCCAAGATGATAATTTTCACCCGTTAACAGGGCAAAATCCTTAAACGTAGAAACACTACAATAAAAACAAGTAAGCAATCACTTTACAAATAGTAAAATAGCTGTCGCCGATTTGACAGATCGATCGCTTGGCTGCTGCTGTCGTGTGGCTATCAAAAGTCTCGTATAATAATTATATATATTATAATACCATTTTCAAGACAACGTTGCAATTACAATGGCGATAAATGCATTTTTAGTTTATCAGTTGCTCGACAGAGGCAGCACTGTTGATTGCTGACTGTCTGCTGTTACATAATACGAAACTGGCATTTGACAGCAGCTATTGCACGATTTTCGGCTGTTGCTAACCGTCTGCAAGATAGGTAATAACCCCGCCGTCATGCTATTACAGACGCTGTATGCACAAGTCATGACGCTCAAAAAATAACCGTCCAAAATTAGATATCACGTGAGTAGGTAAGTTAATTGTTACCTATCGGGACTTTTTGTGATGATAAATATCTAGAATAATACCACTGTTATAATCATTATCAATCCGGTATTGCCAACTTTTATACAATTTATAGACAAATATCAAAGAAACACGACGAGACGACGTTACTAAACAAATTAATGTAGGTAGGTATTCTTTTATATTTAGTTAGTACATTTTAACATTGACTAGACGTTGTTGTCTTTGCCTCTCCTCGGAATCACGAATAAACAGTGTCGCGCTCGGTTTACTTGGCTTCTAAGAACGCTCGTGTGTTTGCAGAACACAGAACGTGTTTACAAATGTCATAATCGCCTGGCAATTGGTGCAAATTGTGAATCCTCGATCGACCTTCTACAGCGGTCGTCAACTGGCAGGCGGGCATTGAGCCGGTCGTTCACCGACTGCTCGATGGCAAATTATAGGTTTAACTGTTAGAAAAACATATAAGTATTGTTTTAAGTATTCATAACTATTAGCTAGGCTATAATTGTCATAAGGAAATTGCTCGTGTTTTGAATTCATATGAACTCAAAGTAAAACTTCAATCGTTTCTCGGTTCTCTCTGGGTTAGATAACTTCAGATGGCCAATGTTAAAAAGTGCCCAATTTACAGCTGGGCCTCCGAGGGTTAGATTACTACATAAATTGTAAAGCCTAGCTGTTTTTAGCACGATAATCATTCCGGTTTGTTAGACCCCAATTTGGTTTGAAAACACTATAGGTTGGTACACCACTACCTCCAGTTAGCCATTCTAATAAACAAAATTCCTATTTGTGCAGAACTATATATTCAATTAGTTTCGACTCGCGATACAGTCATTTGTTTAGTATGGCTTGTTTTACACGTTTAACAAGGATAAACAACAACAATTGTTTACAAAATGGTTTAGCATTGAGCTGTGACATATTTACATTCTCAAAAACATCGTCACAAAATAGACCTAGCCTACATAGAAAAGTAGAGCAGACTAAATGTACCGGAAAGATAAGAAATTGTGTATTGTTTTCTAGTCATATAACCGTATCTTAACAGCAAAAAAACAAACATTTTTTCAGAAGCAATCTGTTTTCCAATCTCAAATGATATGCAATGAATACGTGAATTGGCTTACTCGATTACTTGGCAACAGATAAAAATAAGTGTTGCGATAAAAGTGTTTGAGTAGGCTATATGTGACCTCTAGATAGAACAATGGACAATACGCAAGTGTTATGTCATTCTCAGTGCATTATTAAACATTGATATACATAGCGCGTATAGATATGCATGTGTAGGTTTAATACGTATAATTTGTTGAGAGATAGGTTGAATGATATGAACATGTGAGGTAGACACAGCCGAAGTAATTAGTGTTATTTATTTTCTGTTCCTGCTTCATCGAATTCAAATTAAAGGCATTTATTATGTATATCAGGATAAAGCAAGCAAGTAAACGCAAATCTAAGCTACGACATGCATAAATACACCCGTGGAGATAAGTAGTTTTTAAATTCCTGTACTTTTAAACTAAAAGAATTGGAAAAAAAACATATATTTAATTGTTTATTTGGATGATGTAGTTATGGGATACAAAGTATTTACTACATACTTTGAATCCATAACAGAACACGTTTCACCAGACTTTAGAATTTTATCTGTTTGTCTGTTTATTTAAACGCCCATGACGCAAAAACGGCTGAACGGGATCATCATGATTTTTTGTATGTAGGTAGTATGAGGACTTAAAAGTGTCATAGGCTACTTTTTATCTCAAAATAATGCAAGCGAAGCTGCGGGTGTCCACTAGTATTCACATATATCTCTTTTTCCCCAGGGCCCGGCGTGGACGTGCCAGCCCCGGACATGGGTACCGGCGAGCGAGAGATGTCCTGGATCGCGGACACATACGCCAAGACTGTCGGATACCAAGACATCAACGCACACGCCTGCGTCACTGGCAAGCCTATAAACCAGGTGAGGAAACGGGATATGCCTCCGGGATTCACGGGAATAATATTTTAATATCCGAACATCTTATGCATTTCCATAAGAAAGCTTGAACTAGTTTTCTCCTCCAGCATTATGTTGAGTTGGGGCTGTGTTGTGGCAGTTTTTATTTTAGTTTGTTCATGATGTTCTTACTTGTGTTTGTTTCTCTGTTAAATCGGCGACAGTAAATGATTTCTTTGTTTCTTTCTTATGAACTGTTATATGGGGGTCAAAAATAATATTAAGTGTAGATATCTCTTATTATTCGTAACAAATACACGAGTAATTCACGGCTCCTAAAAGCAGCCAGATGGGAACCAATGCGAAAAATAGTCCTAGTTTTATTTTGGAGCTATGTTTGATAATTTAATTATTATTTTAGACATATAAAAATAAGTCAGCTTCTTGATATTATTGTTATCAGTAAACGTATCAATCACACGTGTTCTTTTATCAATACGTCACATTACGTATTGTTTGTTCTCAAATTAAATCGAAATCATATCTCAAATATATTATGTTACGGTCGCTCAGAAGGGGTACAACTATAAATTATAACTTTCATTGATACAGTAATTATTCATTTATTCTCGCTTTATCAATTATTCACTTATTATCTAGTTACAAATATTCACAACACCGACCTTTATATCCAACAATGTCTCGTTCCAAAAGAGAGTGATTCCGTCAAGATGGCCGATCTTTTATAATAATTTAAGAGAGATGTTTTCCTTGTCAGTGTCAATCCACGTCGACTAGATGACAATGACAACCTAATGGTAATAATATCGCAATTTACCGGTAATATAGTGACTGTAATAATTACTTATATGTCCAAATAAGTATTTGTTTGCACGATCTTTAAATTGTAAGTGTTATAAGAAAAATGTTTCACAATGCTTTCACAATGTTAAAAAACAAATTGAAATTGATTCAAATGGCAAATAAATTATAGATCATTCAATGATTATAGAATAAATTCGAAAACCGGTTTAATTATTTATTCAAAATTTACTACACATACGGGACGGATAGAGATAAAAATGTATCAATATCTAACACGTTTTCGTTTTGCCCATTTAGGCGTAAAATAATCAGTACCTATCTTAGATAAGGAATGGTACTATGTACATACATATGAACTTAAAAAGGGCTTATTATTTTCGACGCACTAGACGTGACAATTGAGATGAGATAGTAACAAAGTAAGTGGTCTTGGGTTGTTCATAATTTAAATATACTAGCTTCGCACACGTTATTATACATATTATAAACTTCCTATTGAACCACTCTACGTATTAAAAAAATCATTGTGTGGTTTTAAAGTTCTAAGTATACATATTACATACAGACAGACGCGGAAAGCAACTTTGCTTTATACTATGTAGTGATGTTAAAAAATAGCAACAACTATTAATTCTCTAATCAATCCATTCAAGTCATCATTGACTATGTTTGTCGAATTAACTACTCGTACAGTTTCAGTTCCTCTGCCATTAATTTTATGAGTGCATACCAGAAATAATCATACAAACTCCCTATACAGATTCTCACTGTAATAATGATTAGTGTGACTATGACATGTGTCTTACTAAAAAATGTTTTGTCCATAGGGTGGTATCCACGGCCGCGTGTCTGCCACCGGCAGAGGAGTGTTCCACGGTCTCGAGAACTTCATCAACGAGGCCAACTACATGAGCCAGATCGGTGAGCAACCATTACTTTATGAGATTTAATCTGGTTTATTCGCTTAGCCATGTGAGAGGCGCTTAGGGCGGCATGATAAACTTTCGACACCAGTGTTGGCCACTCTCATTCGACAAGAAGAAGAAGATCGTGTTTATCTATTTGTTTTATAGTTTGTTTGTTTGTTTGAACGCGCTAATCTCAGGAACTACTGGTGCGAATTGAAAATTTCTTTATGTTTTGGATAGACCATTTATCGAGGAAGGCTTAAGGCTATATAACATCACGCTGCAACTAAAAGGAGCGAAGAAACAATGGAAAATGTGAAAAGAAACGGGGCGGAAATTATTCATCCTTGCGGGCTTCCATTGCTTGCGCTGCGAAAACGGTTGAAGATTTTTAAGGTTAACTCACTAGAACCGTTTTTATGGTAACTATATAACTGTTCCACGAGTACGAAGTCGCGCGCATCAGCTAGTTGAAAATAAAACTGTGGGCTTCGGGCTAAAGAATTTAGAGTACTAAATTGTATAGCGAGAGCATAGCAAAACTAGAATGCGTCAATCATTTAGATTTTTTGTCATGGATTAAATTAAACAATGGTGTAGTAGTTAAATATTAGAACAAGAGTATAACCTCCTCCTCCTCCTCGCGTCGTTTTCCTCACTGCTGAGGGTCGTGACCCCCGCCACGGATCATCTTCTCCCGCACGATCTTGCACCATCGACTCCGGTCATTTGCCGTGTGAATGGCTTCATGAACTTTCGTTTCGAGTGTGGTGCGAATTTGGTCAGTCCAACGCATCGGGCTTCGTCCCCGCGGTCTTTTACCCAGTTTTTTTTTTTTTTAAGAGTATAACAGTTACCCTAAAACATATCTAAGCTCCGTAGTAGTAATGGAGCAGATTTATTGTTCACATTCAAAAGGTGCATACTGCATATTTTGTTTTTGTACCTACAAAAATACATAAAATGAACTGAACTATAAACTCGTAACATCACTACATAATACATACTCAGATATTTTCATCACCTAAATCTAACCAACCGTCTGGACGTGAAGTTGCTTATATATATTTTAGTACTAATAATAATTGTACGGCTACGGACTATCAAAGTACAGGAAATCATTCAGCAGTACAGTATTCATAAAGTCACTTTCTTATATTTTTTCTTACTACTTAGTTGGAATATATAATAACTATGTGTCTGTGTTTATTTGTGTACCATTGCAGGAAATGGCTAAAGTCACTTCGAAATGCAATTCCAACAGTTTATTTCAACATATACAGGTTTTTCTAGCTGGTATTTACTGAAACTCTGGAAAAATATATAGTGTTTTTCCGCTGCGACTGCTCCTTAACCGACATCAAACAACAAATTTGATGGTTTTTAGGTGTGTTCCTCCATATACCACCGCCACACCTCACCTCCTAACCAACGTGGCCTCCGTGGATCTCAAGATCTTCCCAACACCGCACCTTGTGTCTTGAAGCTTTGCTGTTCTCTTTCGGCAAGATATTCTAGTCGACACGTGTTTCGCCTCTCCACGAGGCATCCTCAGGACTCGTGTTGACTCTCCGAACGTCGGACCGACGTTCGGAGAGTCAACACGAGTCCTTTCCGATTTAGAAAACGGATTTCCGCAAAGTAACGCCTGATTCAATATCTTAGCTGGTATTTAACAAAATAAACGTAGATTTAACTCAAAAATATAATTAATTCTTACCGATGGTAAAGTAGGCGAATTGGTGGGTATTTTTAGCCCATTCTGCAAGACAAAGTAACGCTCGAATGCATTACTGGGTTTGGGCTATTTCCGGGTTGACTGACTCGCGATTACCGTGCTCGCGCTAAAATGGACGGTTCACCACCCATTAGTTATTGGCAGATATATCTGTGAAAAATAGTAGATAGTATAGCGATCTGTGATGTTCTTTATTACGTTTATTGGATAGCTAAAAAGTTTATAGAATGTTTATTATTCAAGGTCTTCATTAGCTTATTTTCTCACTTTCACTGTTCATTCAGTGAAAAATGCTTGTCCTTCAACTATCTTGGCAACCTGTGACACTGCAGTTATATCAGTGCACTAAAAGATCAATGAAAAATTGGTTACGTTCCAAAATTCGGTTGCCAAGATGAATCCAAAACTTTTTGCAGTTTCTTTTAAAAAGGCTAAATTGTCACCTGAGAATTCTATTGGCCAGCATTTTAAATAAAAAACGAATACCTTGTACAAAGTCGTACCTGCCGATTATGTAATTTGTTTTTATTGCTTCGGTTGGCCGTGAACTTGGCTGATTATGCAGCCCACGCCTCAATGTTAAATGTAGGTAGTCGCTAACCGGTAACCTGTAGTTTTCATTAATAACCATGCAAAAAAACACATAGTTACGCTTCAAAACATACATGAAATGGAAATAGAAAAACTAATGAATGATGGAATACATAATAGTATTTATAATGTAGATATATATTATATACTATACATATCTAAAATATTCGCAAAATATATATCCGTAACTACATCAGAATATATATTTTGCGACGATATAAGACCAATTAAATAAGTTACCTACGTAATATTCAAATATGTATCTTAGCCATGATTTTAGTTTTAAGGATCACCTTGTGATCTATTTGTTTGACAAAATACCGGTTTTTCTATAGAGCAACTGCCATTAAACCTCCGTAACGAAGTCTTGAAAGATATTCGATAGTTAGCAGAGACCTAGTGTCAGGTCATTTATGCATGCGGACTTCTTAATAACCAATATCATAGTTGGCCATGATTGCAGTGAAATTAATGATGGGACAACAACGAAAACAACTATTTTCAGTATTAATAAGGTAGTAATTATAATGAAGCAATTCTTGTTGTACTTATATGTCATCGAAAAAGGTCCTAACACTTATTTTCGTGTATTCCAGGCACAACCCCCGGCTGGGGCGGCAAGACATTCATCGTGCAAGGTTTCGGTAACGTGGGCCTGCACACGTGCCGCTACCTGGTGCGCGCCGGCGCCACCTGCATCGGCATCATCGAGCACGACGGCTCCATCATCAACCACGAGGGCATCGACCCTAAGGTCAGTTGATGAAGGTCATTCTAGAAACAGTGTCTTCAAGTAAGGTCAGTTGAAAAAGGATATTCTAGGAACAGTAGCTTTGAGTCATAGACAAGGTCAGTCGACATGGGCCGTCTTAGAAACAGTGGCTTCAAGTCAAGATCAGTTGAAAAAGCAGCAGCTTTAAGCCAACTTACAAAGGTAGGTATATCCCATGGTAGCATGATGATTATCCTAAAAATAGTAGCTTTAGATAATTTATATATAAATTATCATCCAGTAGCCTCAAAGAAACTCCCAAAATGTTTCTTTGACGCTAACATACTAGATTTTAAAATACACTTTAGGTTGTACTTTGGTTTTACGCAAATAAACAGCCATAGGTATGCCTCAAACTTAGACATTGGTCTGTATTATTCATTTTGCTTCTTGGGTAATTTACCGTATCTATGAAATCTAGATCATATCAAGATCCTTTCGTATCGTATCTCAATTTAAATCGCATTGATTTTATAACAAGTACATAAGTGTATCTATAAATCAAACCATATATTGTTTAGTAGGTATTATCAAATTGCACAATATATTCTAAAAATGTGTTGTTTTCTAAAGATATCTAAATCACATGAATATTGACACGCTCGATAAGTTTCAGAAGATATGATAAAATGTTCGTAATTTGTTTACCTTGATCTTGACATAAACTGTATCGATTTCGTAACCGACAAGAAGTTTTTATCGATTTAGTCATAATATACACGCGCAATAAAACGTTGGGCATTATTTTACAGACTTTAGCACTAATGATTAAAAAATACATTAACATAACGATTACACTATTATATTAATCTGTCAACAAATGTATCCATGGCTACCGCTGTAGGATATCCTGTGTCGCAGTGCTTGGGTTGGGTAATTTGTTATTAAATAATAAAGTTAAGTTTGACTGTATTCTATATTAATCAAAATATGGAGATTATTTCGTAGAATTTTTTTTTATGGATAAGCACCATTCATCAATCAATATTCGAATAAAAGTCACAAAACAACAGATTTACGATAAACGATGCAAAATCGAAATCGAGAAGGTGAAGTTAAGCATATATTTGTGCATGCCTGTTAAAATGATGTATCTATCATTTGATAGCTTTCACAAATAGAAATTGTGATATCATATCAGTGGGTATGGAAATGTCACCGAGATATTGAGAACTTAAACAAATATTTTGCTCAGGTGGCTATAGCAACTGATTAGGTATGGGAAATTTACGACTGTATTCTTAATCATATATAAGTTATTAGAAAGAAAGAAAGAAAACATTTATTGTGACAGATTTACAGAAGAACACACAGGAGTAAAAACATAAAAAAACAAACATAAAATCTGCTACAACACAGCCCCAACTCAGCATAATGCTGGTTGTATGGAAGCAACCAGCGCTGGTCTTCCGTTGGGGCTGGCTGTGACGTCACGCACGTACAAGAAGGCAGGCAAACAAACAAAGACGTATACCTTTGTATACGTCCTAACTAACTAGGAACAAAATTATAAATTACACATACTGGTAGTGGGAGGAATGAAATAAAATTAATTAAAAAGATATTATATGAGAGATAGGGATACACTAATACATATTACACTTATGGACAAAAACTTATGTACTGCAAATAAATATTGTATCGATATTATTGATATACTAATTTAATAGTTATCTCCAGTCACTGGGTAGAATAGAACAACTACCTATATTCTCACAATCGATTTTGACACAAAAATATTCGAAGCCATGTATATAATTGTGTTGAAATAACCTTGTTTTATTATACATATTGTAAAAAAGTGATTAATACTAATTAAGAACTTTATCAGTATTAATTTCAAATGGATGATTGTCATACGAGCGGCGTATGACCTAATATTTTTTGTAGTGTGTAAATTGATTAGACCGTATCATTTCTTTAAAATATGATGTATGGTATCACAAAGTAAGATAATATAAAGTATATGAATTATAATAGCCTCAATGACCTAAACAGTTAATTAAAATTATAATTACATTGATAAAAATAATCTAATATCTACTCGAAATAATTTTAAAAGCTTTCTGTTGTTTTGGCCTAATCAGCATTTTCTTATATGTAGTTTGATATTACAATCACTTTAGATTGCATATAAGAATGCCGTACAAAATGTTACTCCAGTATTGTACCTGCCTAAGATTGATTAAGTTAATAAATAATTTCGCCAAAACATTTCGCCCACGATTTCTATTCTTTCCGATTTTTCTTTTTTCGATATGTTTGTATCATATTTTCCCTACAATCATCAATACTTATATCATATGTAGGTACAAACACAAAAATACGTATATAAACACAAAAAAGTCTATGTGCGGAACTAGATGGCGCTGTATGACTGAAATCACAGAAAAAGAAAAAAGTGAACTAGCATGGAAAATGCCTTCACCAAATTTTGGTTGCCCTCAAAATATACTGAAGAACCAATTTATATTTTGTAAATATCAATAGTTTAGTTTAATACCAAATTCATGTTTATATCAGGTCATTTTATTTATTTTATTTGCTATATTCCAGGCATTGGAAGACTACCGCATTGAGAACGGCACCATTGTCGGCTTCCCCGGCGCCAAGGCGTACGAGGGAGAGAACATGTTGTACGAGAAGTGCGACATCCTGGTGCCCGCCGCCATCGAGCAGGTCATCCACAAGGAGAACGCACACAAGATACAGGCTAAGGTATGTGCTAATAAAGTTTTAGTATCATTGACTGGCCGGTTAGCTTAGTTGGTAGTGGCTCTGTCTGCTAATCTAGGGGTTACTGGTTCGATTCCCGCATGACACAAATGCATGCATTTTAAAATTTATATAAATTACTTGTGTTGAGTCTGGTCGTTTCTATATATAATAAGTATGTATTTACAAAAGAAAAGTATATAAGTATTATATCCGTTATCTAAAACCCACGACACAAGCGTTTGCTTAGTGTGGGGCTAGATGGCGCTTTGTGCAATGTCCCGGAATATTTATTTAATAAGTTGATAATTACTAAATCGTACTATTTGACACTGTGTCGCTTACTGTAGATATCACTTCAGGCTAGCTAGTGGTTAAATTTCTGTTTGTCAAGTATACAATCCTAAATAAGTAAGTCATGCATTCGACTTAAAACTTGTGAAATGGTCGCAAAAAGTTGTATATCAAAATTAGTTTTTACTTAAAGCGCCACAATCAAGTTATCTGTGAAGGATTAATATCCCTTTTAGAAATGAAGTTTTCTAGAGCTTAAAAATGTTTAACTGCCTGAATTCCTGAATGACTGATGAATCGTCCTGCCGGTCTGAAGTAAATAACTTCTATTTCTTCTTTAAAAGTCTATTCACTACTTTAACTAGTCTAATAAATGAGGCTCTGGAGAAATGTGTAGTGTTTTTCCGCTGTGACTGTTCTTTACCGGCCTCAATCAACAAACTTGTTTGTTCTTATGTTTTCCTCCATATGTATATCACCGCCACACCTTTCCTCCTAATAAAGAATATATCCATCCATACCAAGATACAGCCTAACGCCTAGTTTGGGGTCTACTGTTAATACTTACTATAATCTTATGGTATTGTAAATTAACTAAAATATGAATATTGTAATGTGCAGGTTAAGTTTTCAAATGGCAAATAAACATATTTTTACTGTTACATTGTAGATCATCGCGGAAGCCGCCAACGGTCCCACGACCCCGGCCGCTGACAAGATTCTGATCGAGCGCAACATCCTCGTCATCCCCGACCTGTACATCAACGCTGGTGGTGTCACGGTCTCCTTCTTCGAGTGGCTCAAGAACCTCAACCACGTCTCCTACGGACGTCTAACCTTCAAATACGAGAGGGAATCCAACTACCACCTCCTTGGTAAGAGAATAAAGACTATTTTAACATAGCAATACCGATTTAAAGGGGCTATATTACACTTTTACATCAATACTGGTGGTGAGACCACCTCCTTCTTTTCAACCACATTTCCGGACGGGCCCTACGGCCGTCTCACTTTCAAATACAAGAGGAAATCCAACTACCACCTCCTTGGTAAGAGAATAAAGACTATTTTAACATAGCAATACCGATTTAAAGGGGCTATATTACACTTTTACATCAATACTGGTGGTGAGACCACCTCCTTCTTTTCAACCACATTTCCGACGGGCCCTACGGCCGTCTCACTTTCAAATACAAGAGGAAATCCAACTACCACCTCCTTGGTAAGAGAATAAAGACTATTTTAACATAGCAATACCGATTTAAAGGGGCTATATTACACTTTTACATTAATACTGGTGGTGAGACCACCTCCTTCTTTTCAACCACATTTCCGACGGGCCCTACGGCCGCCTCACTTTCAAATACAAGAGGAAATCCAACTACCACCTCTTTGGTAAGAGAATAAAAACTATGTTCCTATTTAACGTGTAGTCGCCTGGACGCTATTTCCAAACAAACTGTGGTATAGTTAGAGTCAAAAACTAAAAAAGATGGTCTGGTGGTTTATATCTCAAATTGTTGGTATCTAAACACAGATCTAGTCTTCAGGCAAAACCAAAGGCATAGGTTTTGTATTTTTTTACCAAATATTACAAACCGTCGCTCCTTTGCGGCGTGCCTGCTAACTAATAGACCAACAAACAAACTTTCCCTTTTATGTAATGGTGATAAGGTTTTACGCTTGGTGACATATTTGTTCTGAATTGTAATGAAAATTATCAAATGACCTACGTATAGCACATCTTTTATCTTATCGCCTGTTTACCTCCAGCGAAGCTGACATAATGTATATCTAGATTGATTGATTTATTTGTTACCTGTATTGTGTTACTCACATTTATGCAAAATAACAACCTTTTCATCATTATACGAATATTTCAACGTTTGTAGTGTGTGAACAACATTTTGCATGTCAAACTATTTTGATATCAAGTTACAACATATATTTTGCAAGCTGGTGTCAGATTTAAAAAATCAAACATGCTAAGCACTGTCATACTTTTGGTCTGTAGTCTGTACCAGTGAAACACCATGATGATAATTAATATGATGATATAAATAGGTATCAAAATGATAGTAGGCAAATTTAAAACTCATAAATTGTTGAAACAAAGTTTTTGGAGATATATTGCTGTGTCAAAAGAGTAGGTATCTCTATCAGGGCAAATTCATAGGTAAAACAATAAACTTCAGCATGGTGTTTCACAATGAGTCGGATATGATCCGATCCGCTCGTAGTAAAAATGGTAGAAATTAAATACAATGGTAGAAATTTAAAATATAAGTTTTAAGGCTAATTTTACCATTTTTACTGTAGATTTCATATGAATAATTATAAATAGAAATAAATCAATGCATAATTATGTGTAAATCGGGTTAAATATCATGAAAAAACAAAATCGAATTTATAATCGACGGAAACGAATCCGCTAGCTTTTGGCTCACGGAACGGTTCCGATTTTTCTGATGAATAAATTTGTTAAAAGATTCGTATGGAATCATTGTGATTTGGAAAAATCCTTTCGGTGCCAATTGATTTCCGTCTCAATCGAATCGGATCCGTATCCGACTCATTGTGAAACACACCGCTGGAGTCAATAAATTGTGATCTTTGACTTAATATCAAATGGGTCACGTTATCTTAGTAGCACAAGTTGTGTTTATGTTAAAGTAAATAAACAGATCTCTCTCTTCGAGTCGTATTTCCTCATGACTGAGGGTCGTGACTCCCCGCAGAATTAATTCATTAGGGGAGTTTTTAAATAAACAGATAGTGAAACCGAAATTTCCATCAGGCTTGAGGTGACCATTGATAATAATGATAAATAGTGATTTGTTGTGATTTTGTTCAAATATTGACACATTCTATTTGATATTTTGGAATTTACTATAAGTATAGCTTGAGTTAACACAGTGCAATCTGCTGTCATTATTTTTCTTGTAACCTACCAGCTATTGACTTCATGGCATCATCTTTATCATTATTAGCCGTGTTCCATCCATAAGAGAGATCTTTGTAACATCCGATAATTGTCAGTGTTACGTTGCATCTGCGCTCTTGGCTAAACAAGCCGATATGCAATTAAGCTGTAAATTTATTTTGAATTGTTTTTTCATTAATGTAATTCGCATTTTTTGTGGTTCTGATTAAAATACAATACAAAACGTTTATTGGGTTCAAAAACTTACATCTAGGTTTACTATATTAATACATACAAAATGTGTTTGTTATTTCTATGTGTGTTGTCAACCGGATAAGATATTTCTGTTTCCCGGGTGATCTAATTATGAGTAATATATACGAGTAAAACTAGCTGTGCCAGCGACTTCGTCCGCGTGGAATAGTTATTAACGGAAGCCCTCAAAGATGAATAATTTTCGCCATTTTTTCCACATTTTCCATTGTTTCTTAGCTCCTATTAGTTGTAGCGTGATGTTATATAGCCTAAAGCCTTCCTCGGTAAATGGTCTATTCACGGAACAGAAAAACAAGGGGAAGTGCCCTTATAACTACTCAGTACGGGTACCGGTGTAGCCAAACTCACACATAAGTAAATCAAAATATACATCACAACACATAAAAAGCAATACTATAATTGGCTGGACTATTGTTTTTCAAAATTAAGTCTTATAACAAATACGTTAGGTTTGATATTTGATGAGTTATTTATTATAATAGCAAGTAGTAACGGGTTATGCCACCCATCACTAGATGGCGCTGTACACAATTTATTCCATTTAGTACGCTATTACTTAAAAAATAAATGTCATATTGGTATGCACTTGTTGCTACTCAGATAAGGATGTGAATCAAGGGTCGATAATTTTAAATCGATGATTGTTATATACGGGTTTTAATAAGGAACGGAAAATAATAACAGGAATTTTAAAATGAATAAAAAAACAAGATAAAATATGTATGTTAAATATATTTATTGACCTTTAAACAAGACATATTTATTTAATAGTTGTCGTTTTGACTGTTGGATTTTTAACTTTAATAAATGATGCATGCGTATATTTATGTATTTACTTATGATGGCTTTCATGAGGTCTGTGATATGGTTTGATGCAGGAAATTCTCCTAACTGATGATAATTTATATCTTGAAATAATGACGTGCCAATGAATTGGCGCATTATTTTATTTATCACAATACATTTTTTTATGCATATGCAATCTTTTAAAAATAATTCTGATGTTTGGCATACTTTAATTACATCTCCCGAAGGATATAACAATCCTCCTTTACTTTTTGCAATTATAAACTTATGTAGTGACTGATTTTGCTCTGCTACTAAGGCACTAACACATATATCACACTTAATTTTTTTAATTAATTGTTTTACTATGAAACCAGCAATATGAGCTATAGATTGCTTACTGAAATCAGACAAATGCATATAATTCATCTCATCGAATTCTTCATCCTCCTCTTCAGCATTTTCCTGGCTAACGTCATATCGCATTGTGCTTAAATTAATCCTCTCCACTGCAGATGAACAGTTTAAAATAGAAATTTCTTCAAGTGCTGTGCAATTGCCTCTGTCTGAGTCCTTAATTTCTACGTGGACTAACATTTTTTTATAGGCAGACACAAATTGTCTCGCCGTGGGATTGTTATTTGATCCACCATGTGCTCTTATATTACAAAAGAATAGTTCTAGGTGGTCTTGGTTTAGTTTATAAAACGGTAGATAAATTAATGTTTTTGTCTCTATCAAAGATTTATATAAATATTTTATGGACTCTATGCAGCCAAGAAAGCCTAAATAACCGACTTTTCGAGGACTGTTTATTAAACAAGTGCCATTTTCAATTTTTAAATGTTTTATGTATTCTGCAGCTTTGTCCAAATAATCAAAAATTTGCACAGCGTTATTCATATTTAATGCTTTTTTAAATCCATGAAAATGTAAATTTCTTGAATTGAAAATATCAAAGATATTATTGACTAATCTTAAAAAAAATTCAGTGGGCTCACTATTTTGGAATAAATCAATTTCCAGATCTTTTCTGCAGAACATTATGGCGTCCGCAACACTTGTGCTGAAAAGTTGCGAAGCCAATTTCACTTTCATTCTTTCGTTTTTGAAGTTAATGTGTCGATCTTTTAATTTATTTGCTAAATGAAACGTTTCTTTTTTTTGAAGGTTATTTAAATCAACTAGATTTTGCCACAAAACTTTGTTATCATCTTGGTCAATTAAAGTTTTATAATTTTCAAATGAGTTTCGTAATAATTTTAACATATGGCACGGGTCAAGTATGGCAACAATAGGATGTTTAGTGACAGGATGCTCAAATTTCATATTATTAGTCAAAAAAGAACAACCTAAATGGCCCGCCATAGATATATTTGCAGCACATCCATCAAACGTCAGCGCAACTACTTTAACTCCAGCTTCATGACACATTTCTAAACATTTTTTGACTAGTTCAGCGCGTTGCAGTCCAGTTACACCGTCGACTAGAAAATAAGCCACTGGAACTTTAAAGTTTTGGTTTATGGCCGTGACTAAAAAAACTAAAGCTTCTTTTGCTTCAGCTAAGTGGTCTCCATCTAATCCTGTTCCCATGTCTACGTACCCGTGTAGTTTACTGCCGTCCCATTCAATACGACGACGAATGTTCATTTCGTCTATGACTAAGGTAGCTAGAATTTCGTAGTTTACCGAATCTGCTTTACGTTTTAAAGCAGTAAAGGATTCATTGGTGAAACCAGGATCTCCCCCCACTTTTGAATACCATTTTTTTAAAGTACGTGGATGAGGTAAGCACGTATTAAAAGTTTTTCGAACATATTCATAAGCTCGGGGAGAATAATAATTTAAGGTCAATGCGAAACTGCGTAGCGCCGGTGAATATTTTCGTACTTTAGGTGATTTGCCAGCCATGCGAGTAACCAGTTCGTTAACCTACGAAATAGAAATGATTGCACTATATATATTTTGATACATAACAAAAATATTTAGTAAGAAAATATTGAAAACTGATATAAATCGAATGAAAAATTGCAAAACGCTAAGTTTTTGACAATAATAGTTAAATATAATTCTCAATTGTATTATGATAGATATGAGTTTGTGCATGTTTATATTTTATTATTAAAGATAACAAACAATCAAACCTTTATATTTGTGTTTTTCAAGCTAAGTAGGTATTCACTTGACATGGTGAACTTCTTTTCTAAAGACTTTAGAATTTCTTCAATATTGTTGATTTTTCTTTTTAATCTACGATTCCGAGTTTGTAGGCGTTTGATTTTTAAATGTTGCTTCCTTATTTTACTTTGAGTCCATTGTAACATCATCTTTAATTTTTTTTTTCTTGGAGTTGAGCACGTAGGACTGTTAGTCAATGCGCAGTCTTTATCTTTACCGGTTTCCTTTGTCGGCGTCGTGTCCCGAAGCCGTTTCCTAGACGGCCCCGGCTCATTTTTGTCATCCTGTAAAATAATGCAAACAAAGCATAGCATAACGTAAATATAATAAAGTCAAATTGAAACCCTACTTCTTTTGGAGTTGGTTAATATGTATAACATATTTTGTACTTACTTGAAAAATTAAAATTTTCTGAGTGGGAACAGCATGTTCATTTAAATATCTGTAACCTTTTTTGGAAATCTGGAAATATGTTTCATCAAAATGTTCTGAACAGATGGTACTTGATTTAGAAGGCATCCAGTTTTGTTTGCCTGTAGCTTTAATCCATTCTTCTGCCTTAGATGGATCTTGAGGAAATCTGAAATTTAAAATGTGCAATAAAAAATAATATATTGTTTTGTTTGATTGTATCGATATCGATAAACGATTGACATATAATGTCCCATCCCTAAATGAGTAGCGTCGTAGCTTCTAGAATTGCTGTCTGCCTAACTAAGTTTTGACTTGGACTTTAACACAATAGGTTTAAGGTTGATTTTCAGTTTTCAACCAAGTAATTATTGTGATGATTTGAAAAAAAATATTAAATTGAAATATATCAGTGATTTTAGCTTACCGGTGATACGATACTCCTCCATTTGATAAATTTTTCTTCCTGCTTTCATTTTTACACGTAATAATTGAACAACAGGGCATGAATTATTTTTAAACAATTTTTTTATGCGAGTGCGGAACGTCTTGTTAGCTCACGCAGCTAAGAACGACTAATCAAAGCCGCCGCGAATGTTGCGATATTCCGCTTAATTGTGACACAGGCAGGAGATACGAGCACCACTTCCCTTGTTTTTTCTATTCCGTGGGTCTATTCAACACAAAAAAAAATTCACATTTCACAATTCGCACCAGTAGTTCCTGAGATTAGCGCGTTTAAACAAACAAACTCTTCAGCTTTATAATATTATAAATAAATAAAATAAATAAATATTTCAGGACATATCACACAGCGCCATCTAGCCCCATACTAAGCTTACGCTTGTATCATGGGTACTAGATAGCGAATAGATTAGAAGGCAGAGCCACTACCAACTAAGCTATCAGAGCAGTCATAGTATAGTATAGGTAGATAAAAAATAAATAAAATCTCCCTTGTATTGCAGAGTCCGTGCAGGAGTCTCTGGAGCGTCGTTTCGGTCGCGTGGGCGGCCGCATCCCGGTCACCCCCTCCGAGTCTTTCCAGAAGAAGATCTCTGGAGCCTCCGAGAAAGACATCGTGCACTCTGGACTCGACTACACCATGGAGAGATCTGCTAGGGTCAGTATTTCTACCTATCTTTCTTACAAATGTCCCTTTTAATGGTAGATAACCGTGACTCTGGTCGCGCGGTATCTGGATAAAATGTAACCTATGTCACTCCCTTATCCTCCTTCAGTCGTATTTCCTCATGATGAGGTTAGTGGCTCTCCCGTAGAACAAATTTGCGTGGGGAGTTCTCTTATTACTTGAATTATCCATCTCCTTTACTTGTTCAATATTTTCGTTCCGACGTGAAAGTGGAATAAATTAATGTTTCCTAACAAGTCACACCCCTTCTGTTACACTGTTACTGATTAGGAATTTCATCGTTGGATAAACCAACCAACAAACACTTTTTATTTAGATATGTTATGTAGATAGATTACGAATTTGCAATAATTCATTAACATATCTATGTAATGAAATATTGCATATTTAAGACCGTGTTCTATGTATTTACCAACTTATTTGTACCTCCAGGCGATCATGAAGACAGCCATGAAGTACAACTTGGGCCTGGACCTGAGAACAGCCGCGTACGCCAACTCCATCGAGAAGATATTCACCACGTACGCAGACGCCGGCCTCGCCTTCTAAACTCACTACTTTAATACAAGTATTTTCTGCATTTTTACACTCTCCATTCTTAGGCCCTAGCAGTGGATTACTCTCAATAGATTCTACATAAGATCCTTGTATGAAATCTTATGCCATTTGGCTTATGACTTCATCATGCTACTAAGAACCAACAGTGGATTCTAAACAGGATCCTAGAATGAAATCATATGCCTATTGGTGGTGTGATTACATCATGGTGCTAAGAATTAAACGAACGACGAAAACGTCTCTTGTAGATCTATCGTTTGGATATTAATGACATTAAAACATCACAAAAAGGAATCGTGACTTGCAAAAAAACAGCGACCTGTTTTAAATTGCAGTAACATTCCTAATACTCAATTAAAAACTATAAATGTCTGATACGAGAAGTGTGTAAAGATCTTAATGTAGAATCTATGTGGTAATCTACGCCCCTAGCACATAAGTGTAAGAGATGACATTTCTCAATGATACCGCAAGTGATGATTATAAAGTGTGTAAAGACGACATCGATGGTCCCTGGAGTCCCGTATACACTGCCACTTCGATGTCTGCTGAAATTATATGCGCTTCGAGAGATGTGAAATCAAATTAACTTTAACATAAGACATTATTTTCACAGTATTTCTCTTATTTGTTTGTTGGAAACGGCTTTACTTTAATGTTGAGCGAGATATTGTTAAACGTTTGAGTGAACATTTAATTTTCCAATTGTATCGTCTTGAATTTTAAATAAAATTTTGTTTTTACTGTTTGTGTGACTTTTTATTTAACACAGCTCCTTGTATGTGGATTATAGGGTTATCAGAAATACGGCAGCAACCTCGCTGAACATTGTGGCTAACATTATAAGTATACAACAACTTTCGTTCTACGACTCTTCGTAAGAGTAGGTACCTACTTAATTTTATCTAAACAATATGTTAAGCAAATGATAAATGGCCTATGATCGAGCGTGCTTACCCAATAAGAACCGATTCACTCTCGCTTTGAAGATCGCTGGATTATACCTAGTGCGTGGGGAACAGGGAAATTATGACTTAGGGTTATTATTTTAATATTAAAACTTTCGTGAGACATTTTATCAAAAGATTAACTAAACGGTTTTGGAGCGACCCGAGGACGAAGCGGCCGGGAGTAGTTACATCGTCTCGCCTCCACCCCCACCACCACAGGCCCCCGCGCCCGTGTCCCGGCGGGCCGCTCGCGCGGCGGCGCGCAGTCTGCGTGTTGCCGCGGCCCAGAACGAACGTTCTGAAGATGGATGTCATAACATCCGAAACGCGTAAACGATTTACACGTGAGTGAAAACCGTTTAGTTAATCTTTAGGGTTATTATGACTCCGCAAATAGATCTCTATTAGTATTGCAACGTATCAATCAATGGCTGTACCACGACGGCGGACGAGTCTGGAAATGTATAATTTTACTAAATAACAAATTCTTTAAGAAAATATAAGTGTAAAAGGAACATACAGGTTTATAGTTTAGTTATAGTTTTTTGTACAAATTAAATGTTGGAATAGATATGTACCTACGGTAAAGCAACGACATTAATAATACCTAAATGGACCGGCCTATGCGAACACAAAGTTTAAGCATGTACTTTTTACAAAAAGTGAGAGACGTCTCTCACTTGGCACTTCATTCTGTGTTTGGCCGCGAATGAGGCGACACGTTCACAGACACTGCGACGCGAACCAAAAATATAAAATATGCCTTCTTGTGCTTTCCCAAAGTGTAAAAGTAGCATTAAAATACATTATAAAGCTTCAGGCATCACATTTCACGCGTAAGTACTGATTTAGGCACGATGTATCATTATTTATTTTGAGCCTAAGTAATTTATTTTACAACAAAACATTTGTAATGCCGCCATTTGAGGAAAATAAATAAATTGAGATAGATTTATATGATTGCGGTTAGTGCGACAAGGAAAGTATGACTTGTCATTTTTTAGCATAGAATGGAACATTAGTACATTAGAGTTCGATCGTATCCGGCAATCCGGCGATAAATTTGGCCGGATTGTATTTTATAATTATGGGCGTCAGTGTAAGTTTTTTTCACATTAGCTTCATATTAATTTTAAATTAATGTTTTTACAATTTATTTATTTATTTATTTATTTATATATGCTGTATTTATTATGTGTATGTAAAACTGTATAATTGTATAACAGTACCTATATTGTGTAAATAGTTGTATCATAAGTTTTTAAATATAATATTAGTTTATTTCTGATTCATTAAAACTGTGTAAATAAAGCAATGTTATAAATATTAAAAAATAATCTAAATTATTTTTAAGTTGTTTTTATTCAGTTACTGTATTTTCCCTGCATCCGGCAAAAAGATAACTGTTTCGGCAAATTTTGCCGGTCGGCTATCCCTATTCTGCGATGTCAGGGCTTGCCGCAATTTGACTTGATTTTGACATGATTTTGAGTGATAAACGTTTGTATTGTTTTCTCATTTTCTCTTGCAACTTTTTGTAGTGCCTATCTCGTTTTAACAATCATGCTACGATGTTTACTTACAACTTCGTAACATGTAAATTTAACAGATGTAGACTTATATTTTTGGATGGTAAAGTACTGAGAAGGTCGGTCCATTGAGGTATTATTAATGTCGTTGCGGTAAAGAACCTTATTCGCTATCATACACCACGTTAGATACATACACCATTCCTCTGAAAGACCAGTCATTTTATGGTAGTGGTGCTTGCTAAGTTTTTTAAACAAATTATTAATACCTAATAATAACGTTTATTGACCTTAATAAAAAGAAACAGGTATAGCAAATGAGAACACTTGAAAATTGTACTAACTATGAAATAGGGCTTAGGACTATACACTAGTTGGTGGACCCTGGACATCAAACTAGGTCAGCACCTGTGAGATGATGTCCAGTTATTTGTTATAAACAAAGAATAAAGCTAGTTACAATAATAAGAAAAGTTATGAAGTTAGTGTTTTACTTTGTGTGAGCCAACTTTACACAACACAACAACAATCTTCCCAAACACAAACTTTCTAAACTAAAGCATCATTGTGGGCTCAAAACTAAGTACATACCTGTAGTGTTTTGGTAGTAATCCAGTAAACAGCATAGTTTTAAACACAGTTGTTAATTTTGTTCACAGATAAGTTTTAACAAAACAAGATTTGATATGGCCTGATGCCTTAGTTTACAACTGATACTTCAACAACACAAACTAATAAAATAGTGTTTGGAAAGGAGGACACTGATATGGCTTATAGTAACTTTACATTAGTAATTTTAGTGAAAACATAAAAACAACACATTATTTTTTTACAAATTTGGTCGGTATTTTTGTAAATTGTATAGTATATTATGAAAGAAGAAGTTACATATCTGTGGCAGATAAATTGAAATTAGCTTTAACCCAGCAATGCCTAGCGTGTCGATATGGACACGCAGTTAGTATAAAACGTAAACGTTGATTGTGGTCACTGTAACTGTTTTTATAATTTGAAAACACTATGTAGCTACTGTCAAAATGTCAAATGAAATTTATTTTTAGCGCGTATGAGTATTGTGTGCTAAATAAGGTTTTTATTTGAGTTTGATTTTGATATTTGGAAAAAACATGAATGGCGGTAAAGAGTAGGTAAGTATTTTTTCTTATAAATTATACTAAAAGTTAACAGCTTTTTGCATAGGACTGTTGTCAATAGTGTTATCTGACTTTTAAATTATAAACAAAGTGAAAACTTTGTTTCAATCGAGTTTTACAACAAATTTGTCCGCGTGTCCATATGGACACGCTAAGCACTTGCATGAGCTGACATTACTTTGCGCTTTTTTGTTAACTGGTAGGTAGGTACATGGATTATGGCGTATTAAAAAACAAAAGAACATTGACTGATATTCTGAATGCGTAGAAAGAAAGCAGTGATGAAGAATGTGAAGGAAAGAGGGCAGTCCTTGATGCAATTATATATCGCTCGCTTATATGTCGCTCCTCCAGAACCTTCTGTGGTCGAAGTCGTGGGTCGTCTGCCAGTCCCCAAGGGGGAGCTGGTAGGTCCTCAGCGAGCTTGCACTCTTTAGAGGGGCTGGGCGCCGGGGCACGCTGACCCCGGGGAAGTTCACGCACACACACGACGAGTCGCTCTGTCCGGCGGCGCACCAGCGACGGTCGGCGTTGTTCGACGCGTCGACGCCGAGTCGCTCAGTCCGAGCGGCGTACCAGCAGCGGCGGCGTTGCTCCACGTGGACGACGTCGAGTCGCCAGTCCGCGGGGCGCACCAGCAGCGGCGGCGTTGCTCGAAGTGGTGTGGTGATGTGTGGCGATGTGCCTGTCGCTGCGGCGCTTTCCTATAACGCCGGGACGACAGGCTGTAGTTCCTGGAGTGATGCAGGCGCGTCGACCTCCCGCTGAGCAGCAGCACGCGGCGCACGCACCCTCACGGGAGGGAGCGGCCTGCAACGTGACGGACGACTAGTGCGCGTGACGACTCAACGGGAACTTTAACCTTCTGTATTGACTGATGAAGATTCTGGAGATGAAGATGCAGGTGGACGTATCGATACTTTGAATAAAATGGATGGACAATTCTATAGTGTCTGTTGCTTCCAATAATGTGAGGATTCAACCCATAAGTACTGTGAAGCGTTATTCACAGAAAGATAAAACAAATGTACAGGTCCCACGTTCTCATCTTTTTGGTGAATACAATCGGTTCATGGGAGGCGTCGATCGTATAAGTGATCGTATAAATCGAATACACATTAGAAGCAAAATATGGTATTGGGCCCTGTTCAGCTGGATGCTTGTATTCGCAATGCTTGGAAACTACGACGGAAAGCAGGCTCTAAAAGGGCACAACTTGATTTTTGAAGGGTGATTGTGTTACATTATTTGAACAAATATAACTCTATACCCAAAGGGTCAGGAAGAACTAGTTCTTCTATGTTTTTCTCGTGTCTGTGTTTGTAATTTAATTTAGTGACGATTTCATCCAATTTGTACACCTCAGTGCTTAGCGTGTCCATATGGACACGTGTGATTTCTCTCGAAATAAAAATAATATTTTCAAAACAACTAGTTTTTCTCATAATTAATGTTATTTTAAGTAAGATGAATGCAATGTATACAAAAAAATAAACAAAAAAGAAACCGGGCATTGCAGGGTTAAAATCGAATATAGATAGGTAGTATGATGTGAATCGTATTAAGTACCTAGATGGTCCTGGGAGTGATAAACTAAACTTTATTCCGAAATTTGTGAGCGAAGCCGCGAGCGTCCTCCAGTATGTAGGTAATAAATCGATAGAACAACATTAATAATCACGATAAAATTGCAATACATTATTTTGTTTGAAAGTTTTGAAACAAAGAATACTATTACTTTTGAAATGTCCCGCTTAAATAATTAAGCCTGTATATTTCTGTTTGTAAAAAAAAAATCGAATGAATGTTGGCAGCATTGCAGTCTAGTGTTGGGGTATAATTACTAAAAAAAATCGTGAACGTTATCAGTAAAGCAACGAGATTGCCACCCATTCTTAATTTTTCGAGATATTTTTGAACGCACTCAATTACGTGGTGTTACCTACCTATGTCAAACCATTGATGTCCGTTCCGTCAATCAATGAATGAGTGAATTTTACGAATTTTTCGATTTATTTTTGTGGTCGCCGTAAAGTATAATTGGCTGAAATGTATTTAACACCTTTATTAATTGTTGTGTTAGCCTCATTAATCGATGGAATATTTTCAAAGAGCGTCGAGCTTACATTCGAATTACCTGATAGCGCCGTAGAATGTTTTTACCAAGAAATCGAGAAGAACACCTCTGCCGCTTTAGAATACCAGGTAAATGAAGTGTTTTTTTAGTTATTGCCTCTTATAATCACTGCATGCACTATTAATATGTACTTGGCAGGCATAAAAGTTTGATCCTCTAACCTCTACAAAAGCAACTTATTTCTCTAGAAAATATTCCTATTTATATCAACAACTCATTTCAGGTCATTACCGGAGGTCAATATGATGTAGACGTTAAAATTGAAGGGCCCAACAAGCAAATAATATATCAGCAGCAGAAGATGCAGTATGACTCCCACCAGTTTACAGCTCAGCAAACAGGTACCTAAATTGCATTTACCCAGCCTTAATGCCTTCAACATATCAAGTATAATATATTATTTAACAAGATATAAAGAAGAAGAATTGAGACCCATTAAAAGTTGGATTTACCATGTAAAATACAAATCTGATAAGAATAACACATGTTTCCATTGAAAGGCTTTTTCCATTAGGTATAACATGCAATTGGTTTTGGTTGACCCACTTATACCATTATCACGAACCATACATTACCTTGCCAACTTGAATCTCTCTTTACAGTAATATGAAACTTCATGACCATACAGAAAGTTTTCATATTCAACACAAAGAATTCACTACTTGTTGTGGTAATTTTACTGTCTAGCAATGGTAATAATATGTATTATCCGTGAAGGTGACATTATTATGTATGTAGCTTTATAAAAATATCATGTAGTTTCTGTACTTGAATAAAACCTGTTACTTATATTACTTAATTTCTTAATTCTGGTTATTAGTAAGTAAATTAATTGTGCCAAAGATCAAGAAAATCAAGTTTAAAATTGACCACAACTATTGATTAATATTGTTACATAAAAATATTAACCTAAATAATTATCTACCAAGAGGTACAAAAGTACTGTCTTTATATTTTTCCTTTGGCATTTACTTTATTTTTAACCTTTTAAGACAATTATTCATATCCACTACTTGTAGTCTAAACAGCTGATAATTAATGTTATTTTTTTTATAATGGTCTTACTTGGAAAAAAATTATAACCCTAAGTTATTTTAACACTTTTTACCAATAACAGTCTCATTGTTGGTAAAAGTGTTAAAATAACTTACTATAGTTTTGTAATAAACTGTTTCAGGTGTATACAAGGTGTGTTTCAGCAATGAGTTCAGCACTTTCTCCCACAAGCTGGTGTACATGGAGTTCAATGTGGGACCTGAACAGCCTCTACCAGGAGTAGGGGACCATGCTACTGTCCTCACACAGGTAAGGGATTCATTTTGTATCCAACATTTTTAAAATTTGTTGTAAAATACTGTTTTACACAAGAAACAAGTATTGGTAAATGTACAAACAATAATAGAATAGAAATCCAATGGATGGGGTCTACAGCTACACTACTATACCCTCTGCAGAGCAAATTTTTAATCTATCCCACAAGTATTTCTATTCCTTATGGTACAGTACACTTACTGAAAACTTTGCCTTTTGTGCATGAGGGCTTATCCAGATTACATAGATTGTTATTAGCTATTTTTATGTTATTTCAAGCCAATTCTTCTCTTTCTAATAATGTAACTTTTATTTTAGCTGGAGACATCTGCGGAAGAAATTCACTCAGCCCTGAACAGAATCCTGGACCACCAGACTCATCACAGACTGAGAGAGGCTCAAGGTCGCAAGAGGGCAGAAGATCTCAACGAGAGAGTGTTCTGGTGGTCGATGGGAGAGACCCTCGCCATTGTGGTTGTAACCTTTGGACAAGTTATGGTCCTAAAGAACTTTTTCAGTGACAGACCAACATATAATCGATTGTAATTCTAGCATAAATGTAATATAATTTATTAATAATATTTTCAAATTTATTTTGCCTTTTATTTTTCTACTTTTAGGTTAGATAAGACTAAAATTTAGGTTGAAGGATGAGTGAATAAAAATGCAATTATAATTTCTTAGTTTATTTACATAAGAACTGAAATGAGAATCAATAAGAAAGTATTTACAACACAGAAATAATAAGTTATAAACAGTATAATTCATAATCCATGTAGAAACCACATAATAATCAACATATTATTAGGGAATAGTATTTCCAATATGCAATTGTAATAGGTGTAGGGACAATATATAATCTTATGAAACAATCTTTGAGTATGTATTACTTTATGCAACTCTAAAGGTTTAAACTAAAACAATACAAGTAATGCAAACACTCCATTGACTAATGCACAAGGGTATGCTATAAGGGGCCTCTGCTCTGCATCTCCAGACATAGTAACGAACAATCTGCTAGCAGAGAGAGCAGACCAGATTACAGCTACTCCTGACAAACTCAGACCTATCGACCCATCCAGAGTAATGAAAATTCCCAACCCAGCTAGAACTACCATTGGCAACATACAGTATCCCAGCACACTGGCCACACTGAGTAGAGTAAATACTCCTTCAGTTCGGCTCATCAGTGACAGCAAGAAGTACATCAGTATAACTGACATCACTGACAAGCCGTACACATATCCAAAGTGAGCTTTGTTCCCTGAGAGGAATAGACAAACAGCCAATGCTAAGCAGAATGCGATAGGGCCTGCAATATCAGTATCCCTGAGCAAGAAATTAGCATCATCTGCCTTTGATTGGCCATGGAATGGATTCATTACCGCTAATGTTTTCTCTAAAATTCGGTCTGGATATATTTCCAACTCGTCAAGTAAAGGAGGTTCATCAAACTCATTGGTTTCAATAGCAGGTTCTCCGGGAATTGGGGCTGGAGTAAATAAGGTTGGATTGTAATACTGGTTATTGTTGGCTGTCATAGGTTGTCCCTGATCATAGGTGAAGTTCTGTTGGTCAGTTGGAAAGCTCTGGAAATCTGAAACATTTAGAATGATAAGTGAGTATGTAAGTAGGTATAACAGAATCGTTACGACGTCAGTAATTTTAATTCGGCTTTTTATCTTACCTAAAGTTTGAGCTGCATCTGGAAACGATCCTGTATTAAAGGAATAGTTCTGGCTGTTGTTAGGACCTTGCCAAGAATAATCATTGGGATTGTTGTAGTTGGCCATAATAGCAGCTATATTACAATTACAGGAAACTATAATAGATAGATATTTTAAATTATTTTTATTTTGAATACAAACTTGGTTTCACGCTACGTTCATGATGATAAAGTTAATGACAGCTTTGACATTGACATAAGTTGAACACGCAATGACGTTAATTATTTTGGAACGCGTTCAGATTTTTTTTACAAAAGAAACGATCTCTCTCTTATTTCAATATTAGCGCAATTGGTGTCATCATCATCAATTCATTAGAGCCACAGAACTTTGAAGTCCATGCTTGTCGCCCTGTGACTAGAGGCGAATTCTTTCTTTATTCGATACAAAACAGTAGTGATGTTTATGTATCTGCAATCTAACTAGTTAAAATTTGATTATATCTAGTTTTAATAAGATTTAAAGTTAGTGTTAATTTTAATAAAATTGTGTTATGGTCTTATTGTATAGTACAGGCAGCAGCTACATTTAGGTATTTATAAATAGGTCAATTAATAAAATTGTTTATAACTAATGTTGAGACACTGTGTTATGGGTTTTTTATTCACATATTGCATCAAGTTCCTATTCATACAACTTACCTATATAAAGTTGGCAAACCTAATTGAGAGACTATGTAAACTAAAAACTAGATAAATATAAATATAGGTATGTTTAGTATTTAATTAATTGAATAAGATTACTTGTATGTTGGTATATAGATATATTATCTTGTTGACAAGTCAAGTAAATATTCTATCAATTATGCTATGGTAAATGAAAGCGGTAATGACTGGCTCCGTGCGACTTCACCCCAGCCCCAGCTGGGTGAGGGTGGTGGCCGGCCCGGCTGCTCCCGCCCGGTGCCAGCCACGCCGCTGCTCCGGCGCCGCACCTCCAGTGCGGTGTAAGGGAAGTTTTCTCTGTGAGCTACATACTCGTACCTATATCATGCTATTCTTGATGTAGCTTGAGGTGTATAATCCAACCTTCTCTCCACTAAAATACAAATATATCAAGTAAATAGGTTATGAAAACAGATACAATCTTTTTCATTGCACACAACGCCTAGGTTTCAATTAGGTACCTTGGTGTCAACATCCAAACCATCGAAACGACGTATGTATAAGAGTCAATCAGCTATTAGTTGGTAAAATTTCTTTGTCAGCCTAGGTATACCGTTTGATAAAGCTTATGTCGTTACTAAAAACTCCAGACATTATTCTTCTACTTTTATTGTTTGCTTGGGCTCGTGCAACAAATAATAGGACTTCACTTCATGATATAGGTCCAATAAATCCACGTAAGAGTTTTATTTACGAGATTTTTCACTAAAAATATTATAAGAATGACTAACGTTTCAGCAACGTTCCATTATCGATCCAAAAAAAGTCGTGTTGTAGTAACTGAAGCAGAAACGTTAGTTTAACAGCGTGAACGTTTCAGTTACGAACCATAAACGGTTGAACTTTGGTCGAGACTGTTAGCGCGATACGAAATTTGACTAACGTATCAATTTCAGTTACGGTCCAGTTGCGCTTCGTTTGTGTTTTATTAGCGCGATCGGCCTGCAGGCCAATCGCGCTAATATAAGACAACATCGAACGTTAGTGGTCCAGCAGGGCAATCGCGCTAATAAAACACAAACGAAGCGCAATTGGATCGTAACTGAACCTGATACGTTAGTCAAATTTCGTATCGCGCTAACAGTTCGGACCAAAGTTCAACCGTTTATGGATCGTAACTGAAACGTTCACGCTGTCAAACTAACGTGTCTGCTTCAGTTACTACAACACGACTTTTTTGGATCGATAATGGAACGTTGCTGAAACGTTAGTCATTCTTATAATAATTTTACTGAAAAATCTCGTAAATATAAACGCTTAAGTGGATTTATTGGACCTATATCATGAAGTGAATACCTACCTACCTATATTATGTGTTGCACGAGCCCAAGCAAACAATAAAATAGAAGTGCAAGTGTCTGGAGCTTTTGATATGACCGACGCAAGCTTTATCAAACGATATAGGCTGACGAAGGAATCTTACCAACTAATACCTAGCTGATGGTTTGGATGTTGAAACCAAGGTAATATCTAGGCGTTGTGTGCAATGAAAAAGATTGTATGTCTTGTGTATTCATAACCTCATATTTACTTGTTATATTTGTATTTTAGTAGAGAGAAAGTTGCATTACACTCCTCAAGCTACAGCAAGAATAGCATGATACATGACATACGAGTATGTAGCTCACAGAGAACACTTCCCTTACACCGCACTGGAGGCGCGGCGCCGGAGCAGCGGCGTGGCTGGCACCGGGCGGGAGCAGCCGGGCCGGCCACTACCCTCACCCAGCTGGAGCTGGGGTGAAGTCGCACGGAGCCAGTCATTACAGCTTTCATTTACCATAGCCTATTTGATGGAATATTTATTTGACTTGTCAACAAGATGATATATCTCTAAACTAAAGCAACATACAAGTAATCTTATTCAATAAATTAAATATTAAAAATATTTAAATATATTTTTATTTATATGTACTTACTTAGGTACCTAGTTTTTAGTTTACATAGGCTCTCAATTAGGTTTGCCAACTTTATATAGGTAAGTGTATGAATAGGAACTTGATGCAATATGTGAATAAAAACCCATAACACAGTGGTGTCTCAACATTAGTTATAAACAATTTTATTAATTGACCTTTTTATAAATAAATGTAGATGCTGCCTCCTATACAATAAGCCCATTACACAATTTTAGTAAAATTAACACTTAACTTTAAGTCTTATTAAAACTAAATACAATCAAATTTTAAATAGATTGTAGATACATAAACATCATTGAATTTGTAACAAATTTTGACATAAATATGTACTTTACAAAGATAGCAAGCATCATACGAATTAAAGAACAAGTTTATATCTTTGTGGAATTCATGTAGATAACATATTATTGTTAGCTTAGAAATACAAACATAGTTTACTAGAAAGATAGCAATAACATTAGTAAGTAAAACAAAAAGCTTACAATAATGTTAATATATTTTAATTTAATTATTCCTGCTTCACGGTGGCGCCATTTTGTGGGGTTGGTGTCTGGAAATACTGAAACAAAAGTAAATATCATTTCATTGGCCATGCATGGTAAGTTAACACATAATGAAGTCTTTTGGTAGTAAGCAGACAAACATTGTGGAATTATGACAGCTTGTTTCTGTAATGACTTGGGTAATGCAAAAGAATAGGAAGATAATTAGTTTCACCTTCCCATTGCTTGCTTGCTGGGATTTGCAATGTTATGTGATATATCCAGCATATTGATAATATCATCAGCCAACAGGATTATAACAACTTGAAGGATTTACTTCAAAATTAAACAGGCAAAACTTAACTAACAATAGGTTCATATCTTACATTGTGTTCATGCAGGTCCTGTGATGGGTACACATGGATGTAATACATGCATACACTTGGTGAATAGTGAGTTTGGTTTGTTCTCTGACTTCCTCTCGCACATCTGATGCCACTACCTGCATGGCATGGAGGATGCAGGCTGTGCTAGTTCTAAGTGTGAACTGATGGTTGGTGGTGGGGATGATGCTGTGTTGCTCAGGGACATCAGTATAGAGCGGGAGCATCAAACTGAAATAATAAGTTAAAATTTTGTATTAATTATGTTGAATAGGTACACCAAAAATATGACAGTAATCCGAGTGAAATGTATGATATAAAAGGACATTTATACATTACTTTCAGACCGTACATTAATGTAATGTTATGCATTTCACTAATTGTAATCAGTTTCTTCCCCACGCTGGATAAAGGCTGAATTACATTGTTTCTGAATGAGCTTTTTCATAATGTTATACTCAATGTTGCTGTTCGCCTACCACATTTACTATTACATTACTAATCTATAGCATTATAAATAAAATATCGTACAAATATTAATACATCAATACTTTGGAAATATTAATCTTACATATTTATAAACTTGTGATACATACCTATATCATTCCAAGCAACATGATCTTGCCTCACATTATGTAGGGGGCCCAATGTCCATGTCTTTAATTTTCCCAACCCAGTCCACTGCTTCCACCGCCAGTTATAATCTGAATCTTTCTTCCAACAAATTTTTGCACTACCAAGTTATTCCACACCTGAAATAAATATGATAATAAATTTTTCGAATTCCAAAGTTTAAATAAAACTATGAGTTAGTACTCAGATTTTTTCACATCTTAGAAGTTGTAAATACCTGGCTTATTTCTTTCCTGTGCTCGCAGGTCCTTCAGATATGAGTTTCGGTGAACTATCGCCACAACCTAGCTGAGACTGCTCGAGTTTCCTTGGACTTGATTCTTTTAGAGCGAGGTTATCGTGGCCTTCCACAAACGATTATGTATGTACGATATTCTTTCATTATCAGCGCTTAAACTTTTTCACTATACACAATAAAATCTGGAGCAAGTCAGCTACAATACAACCGACCAACACAGAGCACCGTATGAACGAGTCCACTGATTCAAAATTAAACCACTTTAATAGACTCAAATTTCAAGGTATTTGAAGTGGTAAGTATTTCAAGTGATGTGGGCCACAGCTGTAACGCATTTGGTTTAATTGCATAACAGTTTTGTCACTAAAACACTTGAGAGTATTTTATAACAAACTTCAGAAAGGTTATATTTGTTTATTTACTTCCGGCGTAGTTTTGACATTGATATACTTTTCGTCTGTTTTGCACAGATAATACTAAAAATAACCTGCTATTTGCATGATATAGCTTCATGTTTGCTACAAAAGATTACATCACTAGTAACGGTCGAGACATGGGAGTGTCTATGCTTCGGTTTAACTGCGGCTGGAGTTTGAACCTTAGCGCGATACCGATTTAAGCAAAGTTGTTACAGAGTTGAAGCGTAACCGTAGCGTAACCATAACTGGACCACTAACGTTCGATGTTGTCTTATATTAGCGCGATTGCCCTGCAGTTTTGGTTACGCTACGGTTACGCTTCAACTCTGTATCAACTTTGCTTAAATCGGTATCGCGCTAAGGTTCAAATTTCAGACGAAGTTAAACCGAAGCGTAAGCGCACCCATGTCTCGACCGTTACTAGTGATGTAATGTTTTGTAGCAAACATGAAGCTATATCATGCAAATAGCAGGTTATTTTGAGTATTATCTGTGCAAAACAGACGAAAAGTATATCAATGTCAAAACTACGCCGAAAGTAAATAAACAAATATAACCTTTCTGAAGTTTGTTATAAAATATTCTCAAGTGTTTTAGTGACAAAAATGTTATGCAATTAAACCAAATGCGTTACAGCTGCGGCCCACATCACTTGAAATACTTATCACTTCAAATGCCTTGAAATTTGAGTCTATTAAAGTGGTTTAATTTTGAATCAGTGGAGTCAGTGTTCATACGGTGCTCTGTGTTGGTCGGTTGTATTGTAGCTGACTTGCTCCAGATCTTATTGTGTATTGTGAAAAAGTTTAAGCGCTGATAAATAATGAAAGAATATCATACATACTTAATCGTTTATGGAAGGCCACGATAACCTCGCTCTAAGAATCAAGTCCAAGGAAACTCGAGCAGTCTCAGCTAGATTGTGGTGATAGTTCACCGAAACTCATATTTGAAAGAACCTGCGAGCACAGGAAAGAAATAAGCCAGGTATTTACAACTTTTATGATGTGAAAAATCTGAGTATAGAGTACTTACTAGTACTTACTCATAGTTTTATTTAAACATCATATTTATTTCAGGTGTGGAATAACTTGGTAGTGCAAAAATTTGTTGGAAGAAAGATTAATCAGCTTATAACTGGCGGTGGAACCAGTGGAAGCAGTGGACTGGGTTGGCAAAATTAAAGACATGGACATTGGACCCCCTACCTAATGTGAGGCAAGATCATGTTGCTTGGAATGATATTGGTTAGTACATATCACAAGTTTAAAAATATGTATGATTAATACTTCCAAAGTATTGATGTATTAATATTTATACAATATTTAATTTATAATGCTATAGATTAGTAGTAAGCAACACTGAGTATAAGTGTATAACATTATGAAAAAGCTCAATCAGAAACAATGTAATTCAGCCTTCATCTAGCGTAGGGAATCTTTCGTAGGGAAGAAAGAAGAAACTGATTACAATTAATAAAATGCATAACATTACATTAATGTCCAGTCCTTCCTTTTCCGTTGGTCCATCCTTTTATATAATACATTTTACTCGGATTATTGTCATAATTTTAGTGTACCTACATATTCAACATAATAATACAACATTTTCACTTATTATTTCAGTTTAATGGACTGATGCTCCTGCTCTATACTGATGTCCCTGAGCAACACAACCATCAGTTCACATATAGAACTAGCACCGCCTGCATCCTCCATGCCATGCAGGTAGGGGCATCAGATGTGCAAGAGGAAGTCAGAGAACAAACCAAACTCACTATACACCATGTTTACTCATTTATTACCTACATCACAGCACCTGCATGAACACAATGTAAGATATGAACCTATTGTTAGTTGAGTTTTGCTTGTTTATTTTTGAAGTAAATCCTTCAGGTTTTTATAATCCTGTTGGCTGATAATATTACAAATATGCTGGATATTCACATAACATTACAAATCCCAGCAGGCATGCTATGGGAAGGTGAAACTAATTATCTTCCTATTCATTACCCAAGTAATTGCCTACCTCAGAAACAAGCTGTCATACTGCCATAATGTTTGTCGGCTTACTACCAATAGCTGTGTGACATCTTTATGTGTTAACTTACCATGAATGGCCAATGATATTTACTTTTTGTTTCAGTATTTCCAGACACCAACCCCACAAAATGGCGCCACCGTGAAGCAGGAATAATTAAATTAAAATATACTAACATTATTGTAAGCTTTTTGTTGTTTTACTTCCTAACGTTATTGTTGTCTTACTAGTAAACTATGTTTGTATTTCTAAGCTAACAATAATATGTTCTCTACATGAATTCCACTAAGATATAAACTTGTTCCTATGATTCTTGCTATCTTTGTAAAGTACATACATGTCAAAATTTGTTATAAATTCTATGATGTTTATGTATATATCTGTATAATCTAGTTAAAATTTGATTGTATCTAGCTTAAATAAACTAATGATATTAATAGTGTAAAAAAAGTGCAAAGCTACTAATTGATCTAGCTTATTCTAATTACATAAGACGAACAGAGGCGAATATAAAAAGGGATCCAAAATCTTTTTGGTCTTTTATAAAAGAGCAACAGCAGTGTTCTAGCGGGACTTGTACGGAATTTGTTTATAAAGGTCAAGCTGTATCAGGTATAGATGCCGCAAACGCGTTTGCGCGGTATTTTAGTTCCGTTTTTTCGCCTCAGAGTCCAAAGTTATCTGCTGTCGATGCGGAGCGGGAAGCTGCATCTTCGCTGTGCTCGTACCGCATAGAGCTGAGGGAAGTTACTCCGGCTGACATTTCACTAGCTGTTCGACGTTTGAAGCAACACTCTTCTGCTGGGCCTGATGGCATTCCACCTTTTCTTGTTAAAGATTGTGTTTCTGTTATCATGGTCCCTCTTATGTACATACTAAATCTGTCCCTGAATACTGCCGTGTATCCTGATGTCTGGAAAACCTCGCGGGTAACTCCTATACCTAAGGGTGGCGACAGCATGCACGTAGAAAACTATAGACCCATAGCTGTTCTATCGGCATTTGCCAAAGTTTTTGAGTCTATCCTGAATCGACATATTACCAGGCAGGTCAAGTCTCAATTGTCCGACTGTCAGCATGGGTTCAGGGTAGGCAAATCAACAGTCACTAATTTAATAAACTTCGTCGATTATACTGTTACGGAAATGGATTGTAGAAAGCAGGTAGATGTGGCTTATTTTGATTACAAAAAAGCGTTCGATCGGGTCCACAATGATGTTTTATTAAAAAAATTTGCTGCTGTAGGGTTCACTCCTAGGTTACTGGAATTATTCGCGAGCTATTTCACTAATAGGATTCAGTATGTGCGTCTAGCTGGCGTCCAGTCAAATTCATATATTACTACTTCTGGGGTCAGCCAAGGTAGTACTTTGGGGCCGACCCAGTTTTTAATTATGATTAATGACCTGCCAAAGGTCATAAGGTCAGCAGAGTGTCTTCTTTTCGCCGATGACCTTAAGATATACCGGAGTATTGGTGCCATTGAGGACTGTGACGCCCTGCAGGCTGACATTGACAGGGTTGTGAGTTGGGCCGAGAGTAATTACTTGGAATTCAATAGTTCCAAGTGTAAGACTATGACTTTCACTAGACTACGTGATCCCCTCACTTACAACTACTGTGTGTCTGGTGTCAGTCTGGAGCGTGTCTCACGAATAAGAGATCTCGGTGTGACATTAGATACAGAGCTTAAATTTAATCTACATATTGAAAATATATGCAATAGTGCTTTTAAAGCTCTTGGATTTGTGATACGGCAAACAGGACGATTTCATGACAGAGGGGCTATAATGGTACTGTATTACTCTTTGGTGCGCAGTAAACTAGAGTATAACGCCCTAATCTGGGATCCGCATGAAGAGAAGTACAAAGAAATGATTGAAAAAGTACAAAGAAAGTTTGCTAGATATTTGTACAAAAAGTTATACGGCTTCTACCCTTTTCTGTATCCGTCTCTCTTCGTCTATGGTATGGTAGGTATGTATGCGTTGGAAGTAAGGCGAAAATGCAGTTTGCTATCGCATTACTTCCAGCTCTTGCGCGGATCCATCGACGATCCTAGTGTTCTATCCCGGTTGTCGCTGGCGGCGGGAGCGCGTGCGGCGCGCGCATGCTGCCCGCGCCGCCCGCTGGCTATGCCGTGCGGGGTGGTGCGCACCGCCACGGCGCGGTACGCTCCCACAACACATGCTGTCAGTCTGCTTAACGACATGCTTGCACAGATGCCAGATCTTGATATATTCCATTCGAAATTTAAATTTATATTACAATGTTGTAGTATATTTATTTGTAATAATAGGAAAATTTACTATAAGTCTAGGTATAGGGATTAATTTTAATATAAGTATATTTTTTTAAGGTTGGCCCACAGCACGCTTTGGGAAACTGTAAGTGCTGTGGGCAAGTGAACAATAAATAAATAAATAAATAATGAGACTTAAAGTTTAGTGTTAATTTTAATAAAATTGTGTAATGGTCTTATTGTATAGTATAGGCAGCAGCTACATTTAGGTATTTATAAAAAGGTCAATTAATAAAATTGTTTATAACTAATGATGAGACACTGTGTTATGGGTTTTTTATTCACATATTGCATAAAGTTCCTATTAATACAACTTACCTATATAAAGTAGGCAAACCTAATTGAGAGACTATGTAAACTAAAAACTAGGTAAATAAAAATATATTTATATGTACATATAGGTATGTTTAGTATTTAATTAATTGAATAAGATTACTTGTATGTTGGTATATAGATATATTATCTTGTTGACAAGTCAAGTAAATATTCTATCAATTATGCTATGGTAAATGAAAGCTGTAATGACTGGCTCCGTGCGACTTTACCCCAGCCCCAGCTGGGTGAGGGTGGTGGCCGGCCTGGCTGATCCCGCCCGGTGCCAGCCACGCCGCTGCTCCGGCGCCGCGCCTCCAGTGCGGTGTAAGGGAAGTTTTCTCTGTGAGCTACATACTCGTATATCATGCTATTCTTGATGTAGCTTGAGGTGTATAATGTAACCTTCTCTCCACTAAAATACAAATATATCAAGTAAATAGGTTATGAAAAGATATAAGTACAATCTTTTTCATTGCACACAACGCCTAGGTTTCAATTAGGTACCTTGGTGTCAACATCCAAACCATCGAAACGACGTATAAGAGTCAAATCAGCTATTAGTTGGTAAAATTTCTTTGTCAGCCTAGGTATACCGTTTGATAAAGCTTATGTCGTTACTAAAAGCTCCAGACATTACTCTTGCACTTCTACTTTTATTGTTTGCTAGGGCTTGTGCAACACATATAGGACTTCACTTCATTATATAGGTCCAATAAATCCACGTAAGAGTTTTATTTACGAGATTTTTCACTAAAAATATTATAAGAATGACTAACGTTTCAGCAACGTTCCATTATCCATCCAAAAAAGTCGTGTTGTAGTAACTGAAGCAGACACGTTAGTTTGACAGCGTGAACGTTTCAGTTACGATCCATAAACGGTTGAACTTTGGTCCGAACTGTTAGCGCGATACGAAATTTGACTAACGTATCAGGTTCAGTTACGATCCAATTGCGCTTCGTTTGTGTTTTATTAGCGCGATTGCCCTGCTGCTGGCAACACAGAGTCGTAATTTATGAAATACAGTGAAACTTGGTTAAGTGGGACCTGGATAAGTGAGAAACCTCCATAACTGGAACTCATGCTGAGATCCCAACACTTTGGCCCTGAATTACCTCTGTTAGTGGGACGAGGTAAGCCTCTATATCTGGGATTTGTTCTTTCGATTTATCATTATAGTTACCTCTATAACTGAGACAGCGAGTAAATTTTATATGCATAAACCTCTGTAACTGAAATAACATTGTTTGTTTACTCATTCTTATTCTACCCACAAATTCCACACGTAATTCCAAGTACATAAGTAATTTTGAGCTTCAATTACCTTCAGTTTTAGTTTCGCAGTACTATCATACAGATGTTTGTTTGAAAAATGTCAAAACGAAAGCTACAATCGTTATCATTTATAAGTGTCTACCCGATAAAACTTTTACCTACCTTAAAAGGTGAGTCTTGTCATGGCGGGAAACTTTTTTTTTTTTTAACTTGAACGGGTTTGCACTTGACCATAGTTTACCTGATAGCAAGTAAGGCTATGGCCTAAGATGGAGCGTGCTTACCCGATAAGAACCGATTCACTCTCGCTTTGAATATCGCTGGATTATAGTGCGTGGGGCCAGGCAGGGAGTTCCACAACCTAGCGGTACGAACAATAAAGGTGGAAGCGTACCGTTTCGTGCGGGTCTTAGGAACTTCCACCATAAACCGGTGTCGTCCTGCCGTACCTCTACTCGTCCGGTGAAAGAAGGGCGCGGGCGGAATTAGTCCGTGCAATTCCGCGGCACACTCTCCGAAATGCAACCGATAGAAAACCGACAAACTGGCGACTTTGCGACGGTGTTCAAGACAACTTAGTAAAGAGCGCATTACAATACTTCTAGGTGCTAACATGTCAGGAACTGAAAAATTGCCTATCCTATTAATCGGAAAATCTTTTTTTATTAAAACTCATTAACATACGTAACACGTTATTTTATTTAATGATCGCACCTGTATAACTGTAATAACCTGTATTCTCACCTCTATTAATGGAACCCTCTGTAAATGAGACAGATATTTATTTAGGTATACCTGTATATCTGAGACACTGGGTAAGTGGAATACCTCTATAAGTGAAACGACATTGCAGGTCCCTTGATGTCTCACTTAACCAGGTTTCACTGTAATATTATTTGAAAAACTAAAATTTAGTACATGCAAGGATTTTTTATATCATCCCTCTCCTTCCCTCTGGATTGTTCTCTCTTTGGTTTTGTGAAATAAATTTTATATGAATAGAAACCTTATGGTCTTACACTTAAAGTTCATTTTCTATAAATGGTAAATCGGGGGTGAAATCGGTCAAAAATGAAAGGCATATAGAGAAGGCTGTTGTCTGGCTTCAACAGCTTGCCAGTTAAAAAAAATAATGTGTGATAAAGGTCACTGTCAACTTAAGTTTTGAAATATTTAGCAATATATAATATTATTTAATTTTATTTATTATAAATCTTACTTGACACATAGAAATCTGAATTAATTTGTGAAATTAACACAAAATAAAATAAGTAACCAATTAATATTGGTTGCCTGGAAGAGATCGCTCTTAGCGATAAGGCCGCCAATTAAAACGCATATTTTATTTTTTCTATGTTGTTTTTGTATTGTTTTTTTATGTATGTGGTGTTTTAATAAAGAATTTATCTATCTATCTATCTAATATTATTATATAACATTATTTTTCACACAAGCAACATTAAATTATGATGACATTATATGACAAAAGATGGCGGGAAAAAAATAATTTCATATGTAATTTGTAAAATTAATTTAAATGTATTTTATTGTAAAAATAACAAAATGGTAAGAACTTGTAGTGTTCCGGGATGCAGAAATGAATCTTATAGTGGTTGCAATATTATATCTTTCTACAGGTATGTTAAAGTTTAAGTAAGATTACATTATTGGGACTAAGGTGACCATATTTACTCGTGCTTGAAATAATTTGTGCAATGATATTTTTTCAGTTTTCCTAAAAATGAAAACATCAAAATAAATTGGCAAAAGAATTTAAATATTACACGACCTATTAGAAAATTCTCCAAAGTTTGCAGTCTACACTTTGATCCAAAATCTTTTAATACTCCAAATTCTCATTGTTTGTTAAAAAAAGACGCTATCCCAATTCCTGCCGTGGTGAGAAAAATTTAGTAATTGATTTGTAGCTATTAGTCTCTATTAGTAGTAGTGCTGATAAAAAGTAGCCAAGTCATATATTCTTATACCATGGTTTCACATACGATTCCTTAGTATTGTATACAGTTTGCTTTATATTGGTGTACATAGTTTAAACCATCACTTGTTTCAGTTAGAATTTGAAACACAAGGAAAACGATAGTGTAAAAAATATAGGATATAGGCAACTACCTACATGCAATTCAAATGTGAACTTGTAAATAAATATTGTAATTGCTGCAAAATGTTTATGATTTTGATCACATTGCCTCCCTGTCAATTAACCGAATCGATACTATTATAAGTTACAAACTAAAGTGCATTTTAATTTGTAAGTAAGTTTGTTGGTGTTTGTTACTTATGCGTCAATAGAGCTAAGGATCATCATGTCTGGCAAGATGCAGGTAAAATAGGACCGCAAAAGAGACTGCTCCCGATTTGGTAAGAAGATGAATTGGTATATCCTAATTATATAATTTATTGTCACCCTAGTTAGAAAAAGACAACTGCCTTTCATACTTCGCCTCGCTCTGCTCATATTGGATCAGCAGTAATATTTCCCTATATATTACTTCCATGAGTACATGTCACACGGAGTGGCAACGTCGCGCGTCTTGATATCGTGCTGTCCCGTTCTGGCATATATGTCCTGTTCTTGCACGCACGGTTTGGCAACGTAGCTGGAATCCTAATCAGAAGTGACGTATTTGTATAAAATTGCAACACTACTAACGTAAAAATGACGATATTTTTGTGTTTATTTCGTTTATTTGCAGGCTACTTTAGAACAATTTTTTTGAAAAAGCGGAAATATGAATAAAATTTAGGGCTATGTTTAGTCACAATTAGTTTGAAATTCAATGCACGTACTCAAACTTGTCCATTTTAATTTGTATGAAAAAGGTATCACCTTAAGTTAATTTGTTAGGTTGTATATATGTAAAGCTTTCTGATCACTTAATACTTACTTTTAGTTAATTTCTCGTGCTTTTTTGGGGGATATGAAGTTTTCCCGTTTTTACTTGAGAACTGGCACAATACAAAGTTATGGCAAAAAAAAAGTCATTATAATATTGGAAGTTCAATGTGTCAACTTGTCAACAATCAAAACAAAAGCATGTGTGAATTTAGTTGATTGCCGTGGTTCTGGTTTTAATTGAAATTATTGAAAAGAATATACTATATATCGTGATCATGAACTGATTGACTTTAAAAGTGTTCAAAGGTTTTTCTAGGAGTAGCTTCAATATGTCTAATAAAAATAGCAGCCGTATATTTCACGGCTCCCGAGTGCTAGGTTATGTCAGTACACATGTGCCGTTTGTTGCTCGATTTATCAAAAGAAGAGGAGAAACCTTGCTATGTACAAGCGTAGGGAAGTGGTTCCATACCTACGGATGTGAAAAGTTCCGTCTGCTGAGCGTCAGCGGCGAGCATCCTGGTCCAATCACTTGTATGAGCGGTGACAATTACCATGTTTACACCGCTAGTGAGAACAATATCTATGCTTGGAGACGTGGTTGCGAACTTAAACACGTCTATAAGGGTCATAATGCTCCTGTACACATCATGTTCCCATTTGGAATACATATAATTTCTATAGACAAAGACAATGTCCTGAAGGTATTTGATATCAAGGAGCACACAGAGTTTCTAGAGCTGAAATTTAATAAAAATAATTTCAATATTAGCACTATGTGTCATCTCCCGACATACTTGAACAAGGTGCTGCTTGGAAGTCATCAGGGTGGTCTGCAGTTGTGGAATTTGCGTACATCAAAGTTGGTCCACACATTCAAGAACTGGAAGTCAGCTGTGACTGTATTAGAGCCTGCACCGGCCATAGATGTTGTTGCCATCGCTCTACTCAATGGAAGAATCATACTGCACAACTTGAAATATGAAAAAACAGTTGTGGAGTTCAAGAATGAATGGGGGAGGACCTCTACACTATCATTTAGACTAGATGGTGCTCCAGTGATGGTGCTGGGGTGTAATAATGGCAACATGGTGCTCTGGGATTTAGAAGAGGAGAAAGTAATGTCTCAGATGGCAGGAGCACACTCCAGCAAAATAGCTGGCATGCAGTGCTTGATGTCTGAGCCTCTGATGGTGACAAACTCTGAAGACAATTCCCTGAAGCTGTGGATATTTGACATGCCTGATGGGGGACCTAGGTTGCTTCGGATACGGTAATAACTATTAGATCTCTTCTGCCTCAAGTTCTCTCAATCAAGCTTATGAACAAATAGAAATAATGTGTTATTGCCATCTTGGTGAAAAATATGCTCAACAGGCAGTAACTATTTGGTTTTTTCTTGAAGTCAAGCCATAAATTATAGAGTGTAACAAGCTTAAGATCAGGCATATTGTAGTCTAGTCTGGTCCTTGATCTTGCAGAAAAGTTATGATTGAGCAATGATGTTGTAAGTTGTTGAGTTGCAATGTCACAGTCTCTAAGGCTAAACCAATATCAATCAATTCACATGTAAAATGTATTACATTGAAATTCAGGAATTACATAATTTATCTGTTGATTCCAGGGAAGGTTTGGCCAAGCCTCCAAACTTGGTGCGCTATTGTGAGCCAACTGCATGCAACATGCTGGTGGCCGGCGGTGACAGCAGTCTACACATTATGAACACCATATCTGAGACATTCAACAAGAACCTGGGCAAGGCTTCTAGTAACAGGAAGAAATCTAAGAGGAAAAGTATGTAAACATTTTTTTCCTAATAACTATCTTCTATGCACACATTTCTGCCCTCTTCATATATACATGATTGTCCTAAATAAATTTAATAATAAAGGAACATATGCACAAAACATGCACAGTATCTCTAATAATTTAGCTACATCTATAATGATCACAATATTTGATTCTTAACAAAGTTTAACTTATTAAAATGAATTATAATACTGTAATGTTTACTGCAAGTTGGTAAATAAATAACACTGCAATCATTTTACCTAAATGTTATATGTTGATGCCAAAATACTAAACTTAGAAGAGTTGATAAAAATGCTTGTTAATAATAAATTTTAAACCAATTCTTTCAATTTCCAGCTAGACTCCAACACGACAACCTGATCCTTCCACCAATAGTAGAACTCAGTACCTGCATGCAAAGAGACAAACAATGGGACAGCATAGTGTCCCTCCATAAAGACTCCCACCTCACCACCACCTGGTCGTATGACAAGATGAGGATGGGGAAGCACAAGCTGAAAGTGCCGTCCATTGACAAAACTGCAGTGGCCATGTGTGTCACCGTCACACATTGCGGCAACTTTGCTATTATTGGTAAGATAATATGAATTATATTCCTGAGGTTTTCACACAGTGCCACTTAATACCACACTAATAAAAAAAAATAGTTTTCCAATTATTACATACTACTGTGTACCTGTGTCTTAGGTTGTGATGTTTTGTTACAAAAAAACAGGCTAGCTGGCTATAAAAGTACAGCAGTTGTTAATCTATGTTTATTATAATTATTGTTGTAAGCCTATTCAGCTGGCTTGAAAATTTTACTATAAAACAAGCTATTCTCATACAATAAGAAACAAGATTGACTTGAATTGCCTCAAAACTGACAAATGTTTTGATACCTATGTTACAACTTACAAGTACCATCATCAAAGCTGAGTAGTCAAATACAACCGTTGCCCTTTAGTCATGTGCTAGTACTCAAGAACAAGATTGTTGAAGCCTATGATTTTTTTTAAGTATTAAAAAATAATTTATTAAGCTTTTTTCCAGACTGATGATACTCTTCCACTTTATTATGTTAATTTACTCATTATACTCAAATAATTGTGGTATATTCAGGCTACAGTGACGGGCAATGCCACAAGTTCAATGTCCAGTCCGGCCTACACCGAGGCTGCTACGGCAATGAGAAGAGCAAGGCGCACCGAGGGCAGGTGAGAGGAGTGGAGACTGACCTCTGCAACCAGAGGGTCATCACGGCTGGGTCTGATGATCTGCTCAAGTTCTGGCATTTCAAGAACAGTAAGAATATTTTTTTATTATCTTCTTATCAAATGAGAGTAGCCTACTTTGGTGTCAACGGACATGGCTTAACGACTGCCGTACTAACCTAACAGCCGGGACCCACAATTTAACGTGTCATCCGACCCAAGGAAGTGCCCAAAGTGGAATGCCACGTTTCGGTCACCCATCCAAGAACTTACCGCGTCGAACTTTGCTTAACTTTGGTAATCGCATGTGATTGCCTCTGCTAGCTGAACTATGCGCGCTTTTTATTATAATTTCGTCTTGTTATCATAAGTGTAGTTTGTATCTATATAGGTATGGTTCTTATTTGAATTTGAATGGTGGTTGGATAATTTGTGGCACATTTGGCTAGAAAATAATAAAAATAATCTGAGAACCACTTAACAGTGTATGTCATCAGCCTAGCAAGAGGGCTAGTTCCTTTTTAGTACAGTAACCGTCATGATAATGTTTTACCATGAATTTTGACATTTTTGAAAACAAACATATATTCAACATTTTGAATTTCAAACCTATACTAATTTTATAAAGCTGAAGAGTTTGTTTGCTTGTTTGTTTGAACGCGCTAATCTCAGGAACTACTGGTGCGAATTGAAAAAATCTTTTTGTGTTGGATAGACCATTTATCGAGGAAGGCTTTAGGCTTTCTAACATTACGCTGCAACTAATATGAGCGAAGAAACAATGGAAAATGTGAAAAAAAGGGGAAAATTATTTATCCTTGCGGGCTTCTGTTGCGTGCGCTGTTAAAACGGTTCAAGATATCAAAAAAATGTGTTTGAAAGAATTATTTCTCTTGAAATGATCTAACAAAATGTCCGCAACAGTATATTATGTCTATCTTTTAAGGTTAACTCACTAGAACCGTTTTTATGGTAATAACTATTCCACGCGGACGAAGTCGCGCGCACCAGCTAGTATTAGTATATGACTGTGCTGTTTTTATCCATAAAAAGTATGTCTATATTTGCAAGTCTATATAGTAAATTAACTTATATTTACCTTACAAATTACTACTTCTAAGTGACTATTAGCAACCAAATCTAATATGATTTTAAGAATTTCAAGTGATCAGTTGATAGATTTTGAATATCCTTTCTTATTTATGTTTGTACATTTTAGCCCAAGTCCCGTACCACGTCATAAGGCTTGCAGAGACTGTATCCATGACTAAATGTCACCGAGAGAGCTCATTGCTGGCTCTCGGGAACGATGACTTCAGCATCACGCTCATTGATATAGACACCATGAATGTTGTGAGGAAGTTTGAAGGACATTTGAACAAGATCAATGACATTGATTTTGATTCACAGAGCAGGTATTTATTTATTTATTTGTAGGTTTAGGTTTAAATAACTTTATTTCACACAAAGATACATTCATCACGTACGCCGTCGTCATTAATTTGTTTTTGTATGTACTACAAATCTATATATAATTATATTATATATAATTATATTGTATAGCCTTGAGTGTGGAAGGAATATAGTATTCTACAATTTGATACCTGTATAAAATACAATTATATAGTTTAAAGACTACCGAGTTGTGAAAAGTATTATTGTACTCCGGTAATTCTGGTTTAGAATATTCCCAATAGTAACTGATTGCTGGTATATGTGAATAAGACTTATATTGTGATAAATTTTTTTTGATTAGATTCACCACTTAATTTTTTTAGATGGCTGATAAGCTCATCAATGGATTGTACAATATGCACATGGGATATTCCCAGTGGAAAGCTGGTGGATATTTTCGCGGTAAGTCACCAAATAGGTTTTATTAAAGTTTCTTGAATTCAATTTATTTTATACACTGTGAACGCACTTTGAACTATTAGCGGATGGTATAGAATCGTTTTATATTACAAGATAAAGTTATATTGCATGCAGTTGTTACATAAAAAAATAATAAAAATAAACCGGGACATTGCACACAACGCCATCTAGCCCCACACTAAGCAAACGCTTGTGTCGTGGGTACTAGATAACGGATATAATACTTATATACTTTTCTTTTGTAAATAAATACTTATTATATATAAAAACGGCCAGACTCGACACAAGTAATTACAAATTTTAGTATTCATAATTTACTTGTCTCATGCGGGAATCGAACCCGCAACCCCTAGATTAGAAGGCAGAGTCACTACCAACTAACAGAGCAGTCTAAAATCAAATGGTTATGGTAATGGTTTTCAAATTAATAGACTTAGGTTTACCATGTAAGCAACCAATAAGCAATATAATAAGTAAGCGATTCAACTAACAATAAAAAAGTAGGAATTAAAATAGCTTATTGTTGTTGTTTTAGTTAGTTAAAATAACTTACTGAGTTTTTATTATCACATAAATATCATATTGTTATCTAGCGACGCTGTATTAAGTTGTCTTATGTGTTCATCCAAGGCTTAATTAGTTTTTCAAAATCAGATTAGCCGTGGGAGTGGGAGCGTAAATTAGTAACAAACACAAAATCACCTTTATATTATTATGTAGTAGAATACAACAAAACGAACGGAAACAAAGTAAATTATAATCCTCTAAACATACATTAACTTTTAATATCTTTTTAGAATATACAGAACAGTTTCCATCTCAAAGCTTCAAAATCTCCCGCAGGTGGAAGAGCCGTGCACGTCTCTGTCCATGTCCCCGACGGGCGACTATCTGGCCACCACGCACCTGGGGGAGCTGCCTGTGTTCCTGTGGGCCAACAAGCTGCTCTACGAGAAGATATTCCTCAAGCCCATCGATAGGAGCGCCGTCGATGTTCCTGTTATTAGTGAGTTCTATACAAATAAGATTTGTTTAAATTTACAAACGATAAATCCGGTTTTGGTATCGTAAATTTATTGATACTATAGACTCTAGAAATTGTATTTGGTTAAATTCATAAACGTGAAATACGGGTTTGGTATTGTAAAGTAATTTAATGTTCATATAATTATGTGTAACATGTTTAAAGCCTTGGATTCTGTCTAAGAATACCGAAAATACTATAAAAAAAACAGTCGCGATAGTTTTAGGGATGAAATATTTGGCTAGTTTTGTCATACGGTTTCTTTAAAAAACTGCAATATTTTGCCTCTATCGGTTTGTCATGTTTCTTAAACCTAGGATTTAATATAATATGCATGCACAATATACTCAGAAGTATATGTGAAGTCCAAATACAGACCACTTATGTTAGTAAAATATTAAACTTTTTTAATGTTGTAAAATTGTAAAAGAGTATAACTTATTTTATACATTACTTATCTGTGTTATACTCATGAATCGTAGTTCTATAAATTACAAATCCTTTTCAGAGCTTCCAAGCGCGGCTCCAGAGAAGCCTGACATCGAAGACCTGGCTGTCATAGACCTGGGCGAAGAACCAGAATACATCTCACCGGAACAGATCAGCGAGGAACTGCTTACCTTGTCCAACCAACCAACATCCCGCTGGCTCAACCTCCTCAACTTGGACATCGTCAAGAAGAGGAACAAACCCAAAACACCACTGACAAAGCCCAAATCAGCGCCATTCTTCCTACCAACGATACCGAGCTTAGAACTAGAGTTCGATATCGACAAAGACAACGATCAAGAGACAAAACTGCTCATACCAGACTCTATGGTGACTTTGTCCGCGTTCGCCAAGAAACTCGTCAAATGCGAGGAAGACGACGATTTCGAGATCTGTTTAGAGAAGTTGAAATCAATAGCACCTGCGGCTATTGAAGCTGAAGTGAACAGTATGGCACCTGACGTTGGAGGCTCGGAAGAAGTCATGATGAAATTCCTACAACTGATTGATGTTGTCTTAAAAAGCAACAAAGATTTCGAGTTAGCTCAAGCGTACCTCGGGCTATTCCTAAAGACTCACGCTAAAGTGATCTCTCAGAGCGAAGATTTGAGAAACAAACTCTGCAGTGTAGAAGAAACGGCGACGCAAGCTTGGTCGAGATTACAGAGTAACTTGATGTACAATATTTGTATAGTGAAAGCCCTGAAGGATATGTATTAAAATAAGTCAAATATTTCAATTTACGTGATTTATATTTAGTATTCTTTCTGACTTTGCCTGATTTTAGTTGAGTGGTTTCGCATTAGGTACCTAGAAATGTTGTGTAAATTACGTACAGTAGGTAACTTATGGTCTTATTGATAAGGTACATCAATAAATGTAGGCGTTACTTTAATTCAGTAAGCTTATCAGTTGGAAATTCGCGGCCCTAAATGTTGTGCGTAAATTACAATTCACTCCGTATGATTTCAATATGATAGTATTCCATGTTATATGTTATATTTCCTGCTAAATACAATCCAGGGGTCTTAAAATCTAGAGTTAATAGGTATCTTCTAGGTAAGCGTGTTATACCCTAGGCTGCAGCAATGCTTAACATCAGGCAGGCTGTAGTCAAAAGCAAACCTATCTCAAGTAAAAATAAATACTGGAAAAAATACTAAAGCAAACGAAACCGCGATACAAAGTTTATATGTGTCGTATCTAAGTGAAACGTTATCTCTGTAAAGATAAAGAATTAAAGTAAAGCTGTATTGGAGTGGCCAACAAAGGAGCGCGGCTGTAACGGCTGCGCGCTCTTCACAATACAACATAATAGATGATTCCTTATTGTGAACTGAACAAGTGAGTTTTTATGAAAGTCGATGCGAATAATCTCGCTCGCGATATTTTACAGATAAAAAACCGGCAATACCATAAAAGATTGAGGTAGAAGGAGGTGTTATAGATGCGGGTCATTCGTCGAGTAACAGACCGCGCCAGACTTGGCTCGATAAATTCATATTTTCCCAGTCGATGCAATTTTTCTTCTTCATTGGATATCGGTGTTTGCTGATGATCCGCGAGGGTCGCGGTTATTGAATATTTTCCGAAGGGAATTAAATGGCGGGCGGTCGCTTTGTCGGGGCCGGGCCTTCATTAACGGCGCGCTTCATTTTCGCAATAAGTATTCATTTCTCCCTCCGCGCGCAGTCAGCGGCGGAATCTCCAATGAAAATCTGATTGTGCTTCCTTTCCTTTGCATTATGAATACTTACCTAGATATAAAGCGCCTTTCTATCAAAATCCTCGAGCCCTTTATTGAGCCGATCGAGAGGTGAGTAAATAGCGTGAAAGCGAAACGTTTCATTAATGTGTATCATTTTTTGAAATTCCCCGAACGAAATTCGTGAGGAATGTGGATGGTACAAAGGCTTTCAAAAGTCATTTCGATGTATGCGCCTTCATTTGCAAGCGCTTTAGAAAATGTTAATTTCCGGGCTCTTTGCGAAGTGTAGATTTGCTACGTTACGTGTTATTCCAGTCTAACTTGCTATTTTAGCGTTAATCCGATTGAAGTAGGTAAGCTACCGATTTGTTTTAAAATAACGTATTTTAAAGAGCACTTGTAAGTTTATTGAGTAAATTCAAGGCTCTCATTATTGTTCCTCTTGAACTAACATTTTGAATAGGTAAATAAAACGCAAAACACTGTAGATTCGTTACTAATCAACATTCACTTGTTTCCCGAAAATGGAACTACAAACGAACACCCAGTTTCCAGCGCGCTATTGAAAACTCATTAGCAATCCCACGTAGTATTAGAGAAAAAAAGCTTAGAAGGGAATTCTACTTTTTGACTAAAATATTTGCTGAAGCCAAAAAGTTGAGAGATATCAGTTTCAAGCGTATCAGATTCGAAAACGAACAAGGAAATGAGGATTGTCGTCCATTTTCTATTACCGATGCTCCTTTCCAGACCATTTAACTTTTTCAGCGGAGACTTCAATGTTCATAATGCGGGGTGAGATGGGACCACTTCACAGCGATGTAACTCAGTGCGAGAGCTTCACTATTAGATGTGATTACTCGAGCATTCTTGCCACTTTGAACGCTAGATAAGATATTGTATTAGATTTTAAAAGGAACTATAAAAATGAACCTTAACTAGAACCTCGTTCTGAATGTTTATAATCATTTTCTTGCCGTACCTAAAACTGCATCTTTACCATATTCGTAACGATAATATTCCAACATTAAGTACATAAGTCATCAAGATCAGAAAATCGTTCAGGTGTATGATTCCCATCACATCTTATACGTTTGTTTCGCTTATTAAAAAGTGATAACCATTTTTTAAATTAGACTTTTAATTTCATTAGATTTCTCATTAATTGAAAACTAAAACAACACGTTGCATTACACCTAGTTTTCCGCATACTTTAATTCGCGTATCTCAAAGTTCCAAACCGGTGTAACACGTTCAGCTAAGTTTTTCTTTTCGTAGCGGAACGTGCTCTTTCAAAATAGTCGCAAAATTTTTAAAACCGAGCTAGGTATTGTTCAAAAATTCTTCGACAGATTTGCTATAAAACTATAACGAGAACCTGCATTGCGTGACTTTCGGTAGTTCTAGCTAGGTATAACTAGTAAATGGTAGATACATACTAGACTAGATGCAAGTTTAATTTTCGAGACAGTTTCTATATGTAACGTAATAATTGCTTGTCTGTGTGTACAGTTGCTCAGGTCCGTTCGCCAGAAATTGAGTCAGATTTTGATCTGGCTTCGAGTATATTGTAGAGGGGAAGCGGTCGCCCCTGTCCATGGGGTATTAACTCTGATATTAAAATGAGGTAGCGCTCTGAGGTAATGTAAGAAATATTGCCATCATAGGCTACCATTTAATAAACCTTACTAATGTTAGACAAAAGGTTCGAAGGATGCTTCGCAGGCTATTTTGTAGATGTATCGGTAATTTGAATATTGTAATGTCGTGCCACCCCTACGTCTCGTGACATTTTCGTCACCCTCGTGGTAATTTTAGACAGGTATACGTATGTATTTTGTGAACCCTACCGCATATAAATTGCAGAAGAATAATCTACTGAAGTTCTTTGTGTTACTTTAATCGATGAGCTTTCTATGTACCTAAACTGAATTCTTTAGGTGTCTGAAAAATCGCGTTAAAACTAATAGTATCATTTTTTCATTTGGTAACAAACTTTTCCTAGAATATACATAAAAATATATTCAGTAAAATAATAAGAAACAATATTTACACATATTAACACTAATAGAACTAAAAAAGAGTATTTACATCTAAACTAAATTTAAACAATCTACATGTGGTATGGAGCCAAGAACGCTGGCTGCATTCCCACGCTGGATTGCTATAGAAATCCTTTGCGCAAGGAACCAGCCAGCGTTCTTGTCTCTAGTGATGTCAATCAACATTTTATTTAATTTTTTTATAAAAGACTTCGTGCTTTTACCCCACGGACCAAAAGTTTCGAAGCCAAGCGGTACGAAAATATAATTAGTCGATAATGATGTATATTTTCGCCGCTTGGCTTCTTCTGCTGCGTCCGCCGCGGCTCCTGCCGCTTGTACTGTTCCACTGAGGCGAGAAGGAGAGAAAATTCGTACCGCCACAATCGTTATGACTCTAACCATGACTACTAAAGAATTAATGCGCCATTATTACATAATAATCCCGTCGTCCGTGACGTGGATATTACATGCAAGCTGCATATAAGTGCACTGCCAGTAGGAATTTCATGAAAATTGTATGGGTTCTGTCTGTTGACCGATGGTTAATGAAAAGCAAACACTCCGCGAGGTTTGCTTTGTCCATCGAGCACTATACGTACCTGTGTATATATTATATATATATATGTAGTTAGATTGCATATCTGCCTGATAGATTGGGGCTTATGGTCACTAGATATTGTAGCCGAATTGTTGATATATGTACGAGTAAACTGGGATGGAGTGATAGGTACCGCGTTTCAATATTTAGCTGCCTTTAACACAAATAAAAAATACCTTCACTCGGTAATTGAATCTAGATATTCTAATATTCATCATAAAAGTTGTAATTATAGTAGTAGGTGTATTATTATTGTTCACGAATAAGTGTGCATACAACCTTGTTCGTAAATCAACTAGAATATTTTAAAGTACGGTTTTCCTAAACTAGACATTTCTCACTAACAAAAACTTCCTTATTTACTTACCTAGGAACAGCAATAAAAATATACGGCTTAAAAGTTGCAACGTTAAATCATCATTTAAGTAAAATTTACCCCTTTCGAATGGCCCAGTAACTGTCTGCACTTATCAAAACTTTATTGAGAATGGGCAGAGCCTCGAGACCTCTGTGTAAAGAGGATCCCGACTTTGAATAAGTACTACTGCAAATATTGCGCTTGGGACTTTTCTGTTTAGCTTTCCCATTGGCTTTTTGCTCGTCCGTTTGTTTTTGAAATGTAAGCCTTATGATGTCACTTTTCCTTTACTTGATGAGATTCTACAGACATTCTATATTTATATATGTATTTGTATTCTTGTCTCTTGTGTGCTAATCTTTTGACGCAAGTTTGTTGTATCACTCGCTTGTTGATATATTCTCTGCCAAGTTTTTGTGGTTCTTCTAAGAGTATGTTTGGCACTGAGATTATATGTCTGACTACCTTCTGTATGTCTATATTTCTATCTAAAGAAGAACTATCTTCGAGTAAAAATGAAGCAAGGCTATTTAGACCTAAGTACTCCAGCTGAAACTGAGGATTTCATTTTGGTATTGAATATCACAGTTTTTTCTAGCATTTAATATGTAGAACGATATTAATTTACCTAAACTTGATTAATCTGGTATTAAATTCAACTCATTATTTAAGTCTATTAAATAACAATCAAATGAAATTAATTAAAATTCAAGTCACTACTTCTTATTCTAATAAAACCTTTCTTAGAAGGTGTCATTCGCAGTTCGAGTGTCAATAATATTCTAATAAAACGGTATGTGGGTAATGGTTATTGGTTACCAGGTAACTTTATGCTATGAATGAATGCTTAATCAACGGGTAATTAATGACGAACACGCGTATTATATCAATAAGAGATATAATACATGCAGTGAATATACGCCGTGCATACAATATTTGGTTTATTCCAACTAGTCCTACCAGTAGTTCGATAGTCGAACTGTTTGGAAGGTTTTGTTCTATAAAAATATAATAAAAATTTCCAACTAGTTCGAACTAGTTAGAACTACTTGGAATAAAAATTTCCAACTATCGAACTACTTGGAACAAAACCTTCCAAACAGTTCGACTATCGAACTACTGGTAGGACTAGTTGGAATAAACCCAATATTTGGCCTGTAACGTCTTGTATTACTAACTAATCTAGTATTACTAACGTCTAGTGCTACTAATTAGGCATTGTATACATGTTGTTTAAGTTTCATTTTCGTGCTAGACCAAGGAAAGAATAAACCTGAACATATCACGTGTAACTGCTACAAAATAATAAAAATGAGCACAGTAGAAAATCTTTAGAAAAGTCTAAAGATGATCTAAGTGATGTTGCATGCAGGTGATGTTTCGTTTTCGTGTTTTTTTTAAACTTTGTATTTATAAAATACGTCGATAACTTACCTACATTTGTAACTTCTTTTCCATCTACAAATGTACATATCAAATGCCCTACAAAACGAATCCCGTAGCGAAACAAATGTATATACAATACCTACTTGTCCAATATTTAGTGCAGCCAATATCTATGAAAGATTCATACGTATCTATGTATATACCTACGAATATATCCAACACATAGACAGTAAGTAGGAAATGAGAAAGCGTAACAGCTGCCTCGTAGAATGGAGGGATCTGATAGTCCAATAGTGATTATATGGAAATGCGATCATGCTTGAACGGTGATTCTCGCTCGTTGCTTTTTACTGAGACCAGACCTACGGCTATGTCCTAACTGGCATTAATGATGGTTACAGTGCTTTCTTTGGAAGCGTAATCATTGTAGAGGAATACGTACTATGTTATGTATCTCTTGTCCTTGGTGATGTTTGGATTGTTTCGAATGTGTTACGTTTGAAGATTAAGAAAATTATGATTGCATTGTATGTATATATATAGTCCATGATACTATTTATATATTAACTTTTACTTACTTAACGAAAAAATACGACTTATATACTCAAAAACAATGTAATGTGATAAACCTTTAGGTGACAATGCTTTGGCGAGCCTACTGTATAAAAAAAAAAACAAGAAAATCAGACATTACAACCTCGATACAAGCTAGAAAGAAAAGTCAATCCCAGTGTATTTTTTTGGTCTCCGCATCATTCACGATAACTTATTCACAAGTACATCTGATACATCATATCTCGCATAAACCGTACACGGTTTATTACACCCCGTAGGTACATTAAGGTAGGCAAATATAGGTTTAGGTAGGCAGCAGTGCGGTACGCAGTCGGAAGCACAATTTGCATGGTAGTAAATTATGAAGATGACCGAACGTGGCTTACCTTCCGCTTGTTTACAAATTAGGTGCTAGGCCGAATGCTGCGCTGAGATTAATTGAATACCCGTGCTGTACTGATATCTTGAATTATGTAATTGGTTGGTTGGAGCTTTCGGATGTGTGACTCAGACAGCGCTTGCTTGTATTGTTGTGCTGGTTGTCTTGCTTACTGGCGGTTGGTACGCCACTGAAAATTTACTAGATTGCTTGCTGGATGTCAGTTTTGAAATATGTAAAATGTAAGTAAAATAGCTCATCTCATTAAGCAACTTAATTTTTTCGAGTATGATAGTTTGATATGACACAATATAAGATATTTCCTTGCGTTAAATTTATCTATTATTAATGAAATAAAATTACTACAACCTTTTTTTGCTTTGTATCAGTTTTGTAACATATGAGTTGCGAGAATAGTATCTAAGAGTGTTAAGAGCAATCTATTTGTATAACAGACTCGTATTCCGAATAAATAGGTACTCGGAAACATCAAGTCAATTGAGGCGTAATGCCAAGTTTCTAGAATATCGCTATATAGAACCAGGCAATTATTATTTCCTTCAACCGACATGGTACACTAATTGCGAATATTAAGTTCGCTAGTAGGTAGAAGTGAGGGTGCAGTAATTGCGTGTATTTATTGGGCGAGATGGTGGTGGGGGTGGTATCGGGCGGCCAAGATCAGACGTAATAGGGCGCCCGGCACGGAACAAGGATTTACTGCCGCGCCGCTTCCGCTCCGTGCACTCCAAAAACTCAAAACTACATACGAACTTACCAAGTTCTCCCTGCATTAGCTTTTTATGACGGAGCTTGCGGCGACCCGCTCGAACCGGTCACTTTAGCTTTTTCTATGCGGCAACTCTACCAGGAAATGTAGATTGGATGCGCTTTCGATATTGCTTGTTTTGTTAATTGTGTATGCTAAGTGCTATCGTTGCCAAAAGCAAAATGAAGTCCCCGTAGCGCGCAATGTTCTCGGGATTCACGCGTGAGTTCGGCTTCAGTTCCTGTTCCGGATTTATAAATAAAGGGATAAACTAGGTAACCGTATTAGAGCCCTTTTGTTGTAAACGATGCCAAAGTTCAGTGGTTTAGCACAATAAAATAAATCAACATCGCTTCGGCTATAAACTTCATTAAAGAACTTCCAGAGTCCAATTTATGGGAATGGCAAAGAGCAAAACAGAAGTCAACAAAAAATTAAGCTTCACAGTCGGTGGAGTCTCGCTCTTTGTTCTTCTAATCCCGACTTTCCTTTCAGATAGCGTTCAGTCAGCTCTTAAATTAAGAATTTATTTCAGATTTTCATACTTTCCTGTTCTCTTTGTGTTGCACCACAATGGAAATTATTATCAATTGGAAAACTTTCCGTTTTCGCAAGTTCTGCAAAGGCTCACGTTTTATTTTCCACTTTTGGCTTTCTTTTTGTTCTGCAGATGATCTCGCGGAAGGGACCTTATTGTGCTTATCTATTTATGCAAACTTTTAAACAGTCGGCGAGCCGTTGCCACGTGAAAATGTTCTGGCGCGAATAATTTGCAAATCTCTTTCGCATTAATTATTTAGAAATATTTTTTAAAAGCTGGTCCGAAGGACGTTATCTCTTAAAAGGGTTTTCCAATAGAATATTCATGATTACCGAGAGTAACATTAATGGTTGTTTTGAATTCCCTCGTGTGAAAAGAAACATAGTTGGGGATGTGTTTTACAGGAGTTTATCTTTGAAATTGGTTTGGAGCACTGCTTGGGTACGATGAATAATTTAAATACCTAATGATGGTTTGAATAAATGTAGTAGCAAACATTTTTAGCGAATATGTATGAGTAACATGTGAAGCTGTTAAAAGGGATTTGTACCCGCGATTGCGCAAATGTAGGTAAACGGGGAAAAGGTTTGCCGTGGATATAAAAATAACCGCATTGGTGATATATGTTACCGAGAGCACACACTAAATATTTGTTATTATTTTATATGTTTTTAATGTTAGCCATGCCGGCTAGATGCTAAGCGAAACTAGGCTTTGATCTAGTTAGTCTTCAGTTTATACACTTGGTAGATGTCTACATAATATTACTTGAGCTTTGCCTAGACTTATAGGCCGTTGTCGGGGATATTAGTAGGTAATTAAAATAAAGTTGAAGCTCATCCCTAAGTAGCAGTGACTGGCGAGCAGACAGTGTGTTGTGGGCGGCAGGCTCGGGTCGCGGCACCATGTTCTAGCGACAGGCGGCGGGAGCTTCCCGTTCACAACTCACAATCCGCGCGGTTAAACTTCCCTTCAGAAACAATAACAATTCGTTCAACGATATAATGTGACCGCAGCTCTCCCCAGACCAAGTTTTAAGTGCAAAAGGCCTCGCAAGTTTATGTGTTGAATGAATCTAGGAAACGGCGTAATGTAAAAGTTGTAATTTGATTTGCAACGCTAACCACTACCTACCATTGTTTTCATTTACCTACGCCTGAAACGTCGGCTTTTTGTTTCTCGCTTAAACGAGTTACGACTTGGAGTGTTATGAATAAGTGAATAGCTTTTCATTATGTTCTGCCGTAGGGTGCCTAGAAGGGTTCTTATTGTTGAAGAAAATTTTAATACGGCTCTGTCGGCCGAGCGGTTGACAAAAACGTGTAATTTGGAGGCCGCTACAATTACTTTTCGGGTCACACACATTGTACAATTAATCGCTGGCGGAGCAACCTAAATAAACGTGTGGCTACATCCTATTAGGCGGTCATTATAAATTAGTGTTTGGACGTCCACCGAGGCGCTACATTCGGTTTATTGTAATTTATAATGCACGTACTACATTTGCCAGCGGTTAATTTTAAACTACCTCGCTAATTTCTTGTTGCTCTTGCATGCTGCGGTATAATAGAAAGTTCATTGAAAATTATGGTGTTGCCAGAGTAACGGATTCTATTTCCACGTTTAAATCAAGTTATGTTGTTGGCGGGAAACTGTTATTGCTCTCTAAGTTGGTCGTGGCGTAGCATGGAGGCTCGCAGCTCGTAGCACGGGCTTGATGCGCCGGCTTCGGAAATATCAGTCTCATTTACATGTGTTCTAGTTTTATCATAACATACGTGTGAATGGGAGTCGCTACATTATGCTCGCCCCGAGGACGCGCTCGCATCTGTGTCACTGAATTGTGAACGCGTCATGTAACTGTGTAAATATATAGAGGTATTGTTTTTCATTTATTATTAGCTATCGTGTAATGTTAGAAATACATATGTACTTAATTGAATAAGAACAGAAATGGCGCAGCTTGAGTAACTTTAAACATTGTTGCCAAATTGAAAGCGTATATTTGAAGCAATTTCACAAATATAACAGCATTGCATATTCCGGCGCCAGGTTAGATTGAGCCCACACGGAGGTAGTGCGCCGTCTCTGACTTGCCAAACTCATAACCAGCTTCAGCTAATGGATTGCTCTATACAAGGTTACTAAATACTAAAGGATACATAGGTATTGAGTTTTATTTAACACTTGATATCGAAGCAATTGATCTCTTGGTTGCCTGAAGGAAATCCACCTCATACGACAGTGTGGTCGATAATGAAGCGCGCTTATAATTATTATATTAGAATGGAATTCGATGTAGGTGGACTTTCAAATACTTTTATGATATACTATTTTTGTAATTTTAGTTTAATATATACAATGGGATTGACATCGTATAATAATTATAAAAATCCCTAAAAAAAGCCTATATTGAGGAATGGAAAATATAGTCCCAATGTTATGTAAACTTGAATAAAAATATCAAGTTATATAGCATCTACTTATATAGGTACAGTTACCATAAAAATCTGAATAACATTGACCTACTTATATTATTTATATATCTGTAATAGGTTCTCACTGTTAAGCATTAAAAGTTTGTGAACAACATATTTTTTTTAATATGTATGTTTTGTACTAACAAAATTTGCATAGTGCTCATTCTTAGCAGGTGGGTTTGCTAATAAACACTAACCTTGTATAAGATAGGCCGAGATTACGAACCTCCGTAAGTCGTCGCCTCAATGTGCTTGATGAATATTTTAATTTCTGCGATAGCTTCCACAGATAAATGCACCGTGTGAATATCATATTGTCACTTTTATCGTATTTTTAAGACAATTTTAAGTCTTAAGACAATTTGAACCCCTATACCTGATTCTTTTACCTACTTTTATCCGTACTTGGTACCTTTTGATCATGTACCTATGTCTGTTCTCAAAATCAAGATTAGATCATAAATTGTTTTGTAAATAAAATTGTATCAAAATCCTTTACGTAAATGAAGTGCTTGTCCTAATTATATTTGAGTCAACACGGACTGCATTTCACTGTAAGCAGTATTTCTGTTTCGCAGCTATTTGTGTAAGGTATTCCGTGGGGTAATGAGTTGGCAGGATACTCAGCACATTTCCATTTAGAATCTAAAAAATATGAAACGGGAGACCCATGCAAATATTTGGGCGGTAAACACGAGAGCCGAGTTAGCGGAAAGATAATAAGGTACCGAGCAACGTACCTGCTCATTTAGCAGTCAGATGTCCCAAAAGAACGGTAAAAACCAGTCGATAAAAGTTGTAAAAGTTGTGTTTCTTTACACGTGCCAACAATTTTCGTGAAATATAATATCAGGCTTGGATTTATAAATCCGTTTTTATTAAGCCCATTGAGATCTAGATAATGTATTCATGACTAAGTAATTAAATCAGATTACTACATAATTATTATTGAATTTTAGAAAAACTTCACGATTAATAGGATTCTCATTAAATTCAAGATAAAATAAAAAGAATTGTTCGAAAATATGATACATACATAAACCCTCAATAGAACTAGAATTGAATAGAATTAGTTGGTGTAAAGGGCGACGAAACAGTTCATAAGCATTTGACTTACGGTACAATACAGCCGCGACAAAGAACGCCTAACGACCCGAATTTATCGCGAACTTTCCACTAATACCGTCATTAAACAACCCTTTGTTTTCGTCTTTGATAAAAACACCTCCGCAGCGCTAGAGAGTTCGTAATTTTTATCTTTCCCTGCCTGAATAGACATCTCAGGAACAAAAGCAAATACTTTTGGACAATACGACAGCTGTCGCCTCGCCTGCTCCTCACGACGACTTGTTACAGGTGACTAATAGCTGCAGTTTAAACCAGGTTTTGTTCTGTAACTTCATTACCTTTGACAATCTTTTTATTTATAGACCGAATTAATTTGGAAGGGCGCTGCGTGGGCGGGTTTTTGAGAACCCTGGGATCGAAATGTACTTCAAACGGAGGCTTTGCTTTACCAATAAGTACTCTAGGGGCGTCAAACGTTTCATCCCATTTGCGTCAAAAGAATTCGAGGGATAAATGACCGTTGATAACGTATTTCGTTTCAATATGTTTGGTTAATTTTATTACTCGCTAGCGGACTAGTCGATGCCCGTGACTTTTATTGCATTCTTACGGATTAAACAGCCACGAGGCTGTACTACTTCTATATTAGGATGATTTGTGTGTCACTCTGTGGTGTAAAGAAGTATTTCAACAAACAAACTCACTTTCTTTCACTATAATATGGTACGAGTAAGAGTTAGTAACTAGAATAAGACAAATTTCAACCGCACTAGCAAGTTTTAATACGTAGGCTTAAATGCCTGGGCTGGGGAATATCTGGGCAGCTCGTGTGAAGTCTCCTGTGAGATATAACGTTATGTGTCTGCTAAGCTCGCCGGTTTCGTTGCCAACCCCTGCTGCATACAATTGAATTATTTAAGGGATTATGACATTAAATTGGGCGGCCGGGGCGCGTTCAGCGTAACATGGCATGAATGGTCAAACGCAACCCCATCTGGACCTGAGTCGGCTAATATGCAAAGTCAGCTTAGAGCGCAATCTGTGGGCCTGCCAGTTACTGGCATAATATCGATGGAATGGAAGTCGGCCCGTTCCAGCCCGAAATAAAATAAGCAACGGCTCTGAGTAAATAAATTCAAGATTCTTCGCCGGAAGTTAAGATGTTCATGAATGTAGATGCTATTTTTACACTCCATGTAAATATGAATAAAAAGAATAAAGAATAAAATACATTTATTGGGACACGAAACAACAAGAGATACAGAACAATACAAGATGAAAAAAAATCTAAAAAAATAATAATAATTAAATAATGAAATTGGTTCTTTGCCATGATTTGTAAATCAAAATAAATTTACGGTTAATCTGGCTATGTTATTGCAATTCTTTTAATGTAGTTTTGATAGGTTTGCATTTGTTTGAGTATTTATAAAATTTGCTGAGAGTCAACAAAAAACTTGAACACTTTAACAGTGTATCAATATAGACTAAACTACTGCATAGCCGTGTATGATATAGCTGCATGCATTGTACAGTAAGATCATGAGTTATTACCACATCCGTGGTTCATGGTTCGAAACTTGATGCATGGACTCCCAAGTGGCTACCTACCTGAGTATATTTCACATATACACCACATACATAGTTGATACTTAAATACATACATACGTAAGTAACGACACTGTCGGATGTACAATACGTATATTTTACTAATATTATGTCTATTTAAAATTCACGCTGATATACAAATGGTGTCATCATCATCATCAGCCTAATGGGACCCACTGCAGGGTATAGGCCTCCTACCTCTTACGCCAATACCCAATCCCTGTCTTGCGATGTTCTTGTCCAGATGTTTCCTTCTAACTTTATAATTTCATCAAGTGGTGTATTAGTCAAAAATACAAATTATAAAATATACATGCATATATGTTTAAGATTCAACTGAACGAAACAAAGCTTAAGATTTTATTTGCTGATGTTTAGGAGTGTTTAGACCATTTTTATATAAACGCCCAACGATATCGTGTTCAAAGACTTAAGTAATAAGTAATTCAACAACATAAAGTCATTATTAAAAAGTACGTAAACAAGACGCCAGTGTTAAAACAAACCACTTAATTACAACGAATTATTTGCGTACTTAACACCACAATCTACAACAAATACAAATTCACCGACACTTCCAATTACATGTCCAATTCCAAGTGCTCCCAAATATGTAGGTCAAATAGACATTTACACATATCTGTATACTGCCACTTATAGGTTGGCACTCCCGGGCCATTCCCAGAGGCCGAACTTCTACCTGACTCTTCAAACTCATTGATACAACCACTTTGCTCGTTTAACTGTCGTCAACAAACCTCGCGATTGTACCAATTCCCAACAATAGCCTCGAATTTGGTCGGAATATCTCTTTATTTTCCTGAAAAGCTTACCCAACTTAAAGTATGAATAAGTGTAAAAACGCTGGGTAGATGGTTGTATTAGGTTATTAAATAATAATACACAGTCAGGACACAGTAATAAGTTAAATAAAAAAGTAAGTTAATTTGAGAGGACCAACTCTGGTTTTAGAGTTTTCAAACCGACCTAAGGACCTCTGACATGGCTTAACGACTGATGTACTGTGACAAAACAGCCGGGAGCTACAGTTTAACGTGTCATTCGACCCACAGAATTTAAGTATCTACAATTACATCAAAGATATTTTATTTGCTAGGAAAATTTCGACAGCGGAATTTTCCATATTTAAATTTACTTTACTACATTTATAGAATTACTGTCTTATTATTTTTAAGTAGGTAGAAGTAAATATATTTTCTTAATTATTTTGGATCGAAATCAACAAAAATCCTTAACAATCTAAACAGCTTTCCGAGATATCAGTTATTATTTTTAGCAAAAAGCAAGGAAAAAAGAGCATGCAAATAGCATATCTACGAACAAGAGTTATAAATCCTAGAATAACATTTATTACGAGTAGATCGGTAAAATTAACCTACTTATCCTAGCATAAGCGCAGTTAATTTACAAGGATAGCGTTAGTATTAGTCGTGAGTAAACTTTATGCGACGCGTTTGAAGACTTATTGCTTTTGCTTGAAACTGGAATAAAAAATCTGCATCGGTCGAGAGAAGCATGGCAATTAAACTAGTTGAACTGTACCGACAAAGGCGACTTTTAATTTCAACGTTTTATTGACATTTTCTTCTTTAAATTGCTTTTGATATTTTTCATATCTTTGTTTGTTTTTTTTTCTGTAACTAATTTGTACGATAATGCCAATATTACACAGGGTTCCGCGCTACCTTTATCAAAATTTTGTAAATGACATGTAGGAAAATATTCACTGTATTTCTATTAATATGATTGATTGATTGATTAATAGATATTAATTGGTGATTTCGGTAGTACTTAATATGTCGAAATTAAGATTATTTCTTCTACGAATGGCTTTAATTACATTTATTAATTTTTATAAACAGCAGTCACTATATAATAGTCCCAAAAAAGATTATAAAACTACGTTCAAACTGACCTACATTAATACTGTATTAGGAATAAAAAGGCAAGCTTTTTGCCTTTTTATTTCGTTACGTGTATCCATTTTAAGCGGAGTCAATAACACTAATTTGATTGTATGTGCTAATAAATCGCAGTTAATCGATGCGATTTGCGAGCGCCGATAAAGCTGCCTATACCTATGTACGTGTTATACTGGGTTTCTATTAATTGGCGACCTTCTTAGAAAGGGTTCTGTACACTGGACCTAAATTGATAGTCATCTATCTATTTAGGTTCACTACTTTTATACTAACAAAGAATGTTCTGTTCTGAAAGTCGCTTGTCAACTTTCGACCAATTTAATTGTTCCCACAATTTTGACTTTATATCCGTAATTTCGACTAATTTAACAGACAATAGTCGTGGTTTTTTAAAATTTGTTGTACAAAATCTCTTCTGAAAAAGTTTCGCATTACACACCTTGTAGAAATAGGACTATCTACCTAGTGTATGTACTCGTATTGTATATCTACCGTATTGTAGAGTAGGTACCTGCAGCTATAAGCCTACATAACATGTGTCTATGTCTAATTGCCTACATTGAACAGAACTACCAGTGATTGCCTCATATATTTCATAGACGGATCGGCCGTGTAACAAGATGTTCTATAGTTTTATTTTACTTTTGTACTAGTAGGGAAAAGCAATAAGGATAATCACTTGTTTTAATAATTTTTATTGAATATGTCTTTATTTACAACTAGTGGATAACCGCGGCTTTGCTCGCATTAAGAAGTAAAACTTGCATCCCCTATTTCACCTTTTTAAAAGCGGCTTTTCCAAAAATCCTAGCGGATGCCTACGTCATAACATCTACCTGCATGCCAAATTTCAGCCCGATCCGTCCAGTGGTTTGGGCTGTGCGTTGATAGATCACTATATCTACTATAAATTTAGTCTGTAATTATGTTGTCCTTGTTTATCGTTGTTGTTTGTTAGACAGAGAATACAGTACCAGTTAGGTACTGTATTCTCTGTCCAACACAGGTTTTTGAAAATAATAATCAAATTCATATTGTTCAAGCTGTGTACACTCACCTGAGGAATTTGTTCTGGTTCAAAACCAGTTTTGAATGTGTATTTGGCTTATATATGAACTCATTCTGTTATGTGTACCGTTATAAATAAATAAATAAATAAATATCAGTCAGTCAGCCAATCAGTCAGTCAGTCAGTCAGTCAGTCACCTTTGAGTTATATATATTTAGATAATGAAACATAAAATCAAGGGAAGAAAAACTAAACAAACTACTTCTAACTACAACATAAAAAGGGGCACTTACAAAATCTTCAGAAAAGCCTATAGATAATCTAAGTGCTCCAGCCCACTTCCAGAGGGCAGCGTGCCCAGCATACCAGCCGCATATAAAACTATTATCACATTATTATATTTAATATTCGCCATCTTGTTTTAATTAAATTAAATATAGTATGAATGTTCGTCATATTTTTATGTTTAAAAAATGCATAATAATTTACATCATATTTAATATCTAGTAGATTCCAGATTCTGGCTTGTCATCATAACTTAATAGTAGTTGTTCAACCAGGTTAAGGTCTCGAAGGCGATTTCAAAATCCTTACACCAGAGTTCACTGCTCTCATAACTTATTTATTTTAAGTTTTTGTACAAAATAGGCACCTACAAATCTCTCAACAATTTTAGTGCAAGAACACAATCTGGCTAAGCTTATTTGGGCGAGCTAGACCAGAGTCTCGTAACACCTTTGCACAAATGGCACAATCTATGCGTTTTTGCATTCCAGACACGTAAGCTCGGCAAACACAGTGGAGGATAGAGCTCCACGATAGGTCCCTGTAATCTAACTGCTTTACATAACACTCGTTAGGATTGGGCGAGCGATCTCTCAAAAATTGTACGGGGGATTGTGTCATCGATCGGCGGAATCGTTGCTTCAAATTTGCAGCGATTTAAAATGAAACTGTATTACAGTGCAATGTAGGGTTTTGTTTATTACTCGTATATCTTAAGATTTGTACATACAACATATCATTGCTAAATTGAGTGTTCTAACTTACAGTAACATCTGATGTAAATTGGGAACATTTTATTTATTGATATTAGCAATTATAGTCATGTAAACCAAAAACATCAACGCAGAATATTTATTTTAAGCAGGGCTTCTTTGACCAATATTTTGAAACTAATTTTCACGCCGGTGTATGTGTATAACTAGGGTTTATTTATATGACATTTTAAAAGAGCAACGTATCTCATCAAAAAACCGTCTACTTCTGAAATAAGTCGTGCATTTCGTTATATTAGAGTCGGGCCACAATTAACTGTGGCGTCCTGAACCGCTGGGACAGCAGAACAGCTTAGGAAAATACTACGACTTTTTTATTCAAGAGAAAATTCATTTTACTGCAAAAATGAGATTTTTCTGAGAAACGAAATGTTTTACCACTATACTTCCGCTTATTAAAAATCTCACTTGTTAGCGTTGTATGCGTGTCTTACACGTGCTATTGCAGCTTGTGTTATAACGTTTAGAGTTTAGGTACATAAATAACTAATAAATAACACTACACTAGGCACACTAGTTCATGTAAAATTATATTACGGATCTAGAAACAGCCTAAGCGCCGTACGAACTGCTTTAATATCTTGGTTAAACTAAAGAGATAAAAATATCCTTATAAAAATAAGCGCCAGAATCTCTTATAACTTTTGCTAGTTCAACCATTTCAAATTAAAAGTTTCCTGTTAAAAAAAATGTGATCAAACTGGCAACGGTTAGCCAGTGGAGCGGGCAAACCCGGGTAGGGCAGCTTGTAAATGGTCTGCATCAGAGAGTCTAGAAATGTTTGCATATCATTAACTGAAGTCAACAAGAGTCCTAATTTAGCTCAGGAACTCTCCACTTTTATATTATTCCGCGATTTCCGCAGCGCTTCGGCTTTTGACTTAGGGATATGGGCCATTTGGAATTAAAATATTCAAAAGAATTTTGAATAGCGGCCGGTTTTTTAGGTTAAAAAAGGTGCTTTAGCACTGGGTTTTAAATGGAACCTAGATTTATCTTAATTTGAAATTTGCAATAGTGATCAGTATGTAAATTTGAAGTTTTTTTTTGTATATTAACTGAGGTATTGACAGTACCTACCTGTATGCTACCTTTACTCATATTTTGCATTTTACTAAGCCATGTAGCGTGGTAGTCTTAAATAAAAACTATTCAAATTGGTTTTGTAACAAGTTTTAAATATCACGAGTTTCTTTGCGTAGAGTGCCACGCGTTTATGTCTTTTGAGTGACTTAGCAGTTCCGTAGCACTATGAAGAATTGAAGAATTTCATTACATTCATAAAAAATAAATTATGGGCCTAGTGCTTTAAAATAAATGCTCATACATAACAATTAACATCTTGGTTGGTTAATACGTTACTCAACGTTAATAACCATGAGTTTCTCGCTATTCCTCGCAGCGGTATATCAAAATAACACCGAGATCAACTGCTAACAGTCACTAATTGGTAGTTAGACGACAAAATGCGCTAAACTTGAGCAATTTGGAGGATAATATTTTCTAGACAAGCCGCAATCTGTCTCCCTGGTGCCGTAACATAATTCCGTGAATCTGGGAGATCTAACAACTTGGCAAGGATGTTCAGAAGGCGTATTTTTATTTTCTTCTTTGTTATTACAAAGAAAAAAGCCTTCTGAAGATCGTCGTATAAATGTATACTATTTTTAACCATAACTATTGTTATGGTTAAAAAAGTATACATGTATACGAATTTTGTGTAATCGTTATGGTAAGTACCTACCTTCGTACGTAGCTACAGTAATAAAATCTACACTAAGGTTCACTCCATCTTAAGATCTTAAGAAATTAAACTTTCCCCCTTTTTTCTGTGGCTCTCTTTTTTCTATTAGAAATAACGAAAGCATTGTATTCGATTGAACAGTTGCTGGTACTAAGTACGTCTATTTCTCAATTTATTTATGAAGCTATCTCTTTATGAACATGCTTCTAGACTGCCAAAGTAACGTCGGTAATGGCAAAACAAGCACACAGCTGCATTAGGGCTCGTTCACACTGTTAGTGGTCGTCGAACGACACAACACAACGCAAATTCGTTTCGGCAATCACGGGCGGCGCGGCCGGCTGCCGTGTACGACCAAATCTGATTTCCCGCTGATTTGTGGTCAGCCAGCGTTTGCTGCCTCGGTTCTGTACTACGGCTTATTTCTATGTAAATCTCTGACTCTAATCGAATGGCTGTCAAATCAAATTTGGGTCTAAATTTATCGATAAAATCAAATAAAGCTAAATTCGCTCAATCATATTGAAAGTTTAATTGCTCTAAATTGGTAGGTATTCGTTTGAATCGAGATATAATAAACAATGATTGAGAGCGGTTATCTTTTCAGACGAGTTCACATTATTCGTTTAAATGTCCCAAAGTACCCTCAGTTAAATTGCGTTTGGAGACATCAATCACTCTAATTGACGGACAGGTTATCGTATTCCGATAATAAACTTATCTCTCAAGTTGATACCGTTCAGGGATAAGGAAAGCATCTGTATCGAATCATTTTACTGTGAAAATTAAGAGCGTTTATTTCCCAGCGACGTTTGCAGTAGGTAATAAATTATGGTTTGTATCTCAGCCATCGACCTCATATACAATAGGTGCTTTGATGTATAGTTAGCGATTAAATTCCGTCACACATATAAGATAAAAATGCTATATTGAGAAATCATTGATTAAGATAAATAATATGACTAAAATAATCGCTTCCGCACACATGTCATCAGGAGAATGTACCTACTACGTTTGCTCTAGCATAGCAGTTCAATACACGTTATAGAACGGCTAAAAACATTGTCAGTATTATTCTATGTACGGTGACATTGTGCTAAGGTAGTTCTAAATGCTAAATGGTCCACTCATGACGTATGATTGGCGCAACGGTTTGAATAGAAAATAGATTATGATATTATAACGATTTCTTGTCTAATGCTTCTGTAAGTTATATTGTCTATGGTTTAAGCAATAATTAAGTAAAAAGAGACGCGGTGGTTTCAGCGCGCGGCGCGGGTGTCTTGTTTCGGATGTTGAAGTTTGCCAGAGGGGTGCGAGTTGCGACTAATGTTACACGAACAATTGCTCAGAGATTGCTTCTACGCAATTGAATTTATCTTATTTTAATGTTTCTATGTACGGTTCTAGCGGGTTGTCAGTGCAGGACCCATCACCCGCAATACAATGTTGCTATGATATATTCTTAATTTAAAAAGAATTGTAATAAGTGGTCGAAATACATTAGCGTGTGAGTAATATATATATACTCATCTTGTAACAGACAATATGAAACATTATTAGCTTTAGAAATTAAGATTATTGTGTCTACCAGTTCCAGGAATAGTAGTTTATGCAACTGTCATATAATGAAGATAAAAAAATTAAAACACTCGTTACTATTATGTAACTCACACTCGTGTTTTAATACCCGTGTTATATGTAGTTACATACACTACTTTATCTTCACTAATGCAATTGATCAAACAACAAGAGTACCTAAAAGCTGACAATAGTTAATTTTTCATATAATTTTCTAGATTTTTCTGGCAAAAGATTGTGAGTTACTTTTGTTGCCAATTCTAGAATATCCGGAGGCGTACAAATATCATCGTCGCTATCCATTTTTAACTTTTAATTTGTATTTAAAAAACAAAACACATTGCGAAACATTAAATTCACGCGTACGTGTTTTGTCACAGTAATTTTGCCGCCATTAAAATCTAACTATCTAAAGCGCGACCCTGCAATCAGGTTGGTCGCCTTTACCGATGTTATAATGAGCTATTACGATATCGATGTGGATATTATAGCATCATGTGAAATTGCATAAATTGAGTGTTTTGTTGTCTGTGCTATAACAGTAGTAATTATAAGTCAAGTATTGGAAACATAAGTAGAATGTTACAACATTAGTGTAGATAAAATGGTTTACAATCCACTTTCATAAGGAAGCGACTTTCAGTTGTTTTAAGAAGACATTGCCGTTTTCACACATTATCAATAAATACATCAACTTCTTTTTGGTGCGACACCAATTCTCGGTCGCGTTTACCTGTACTTACATTGCAACGACATAGCGGATGCGGGAAGTTTTGACGGAATCTTCCTTAACTGTCAAACCTCTTTCATTTGCATACGACCAATTAGCTGTGTTTGGCCAAAGTGAAACTTTAGCTTAGTGTAAAGCTGACATAAAATTTTGTTTTTGTATGTTGGGAATGCTTTAGACATTATATGGTTGTTATTGCTTGTGTTTTAAGAAATTAAATTATGTGTATTTTTTTGAATTTTACCTTGTCGGTTTGTTTATTGGTGTACATTATTGTTATGTATTTGCCGTCAAATATATTTTAAAAATTATTTGAAGCCAATGCCTATTGACAGGTTCGTGTACCTACACATTAAATACATATTAATGACTAAGTATTTGAAGAACACACACGAGTCTAATACACAATTTCATGTACCTAATGTATATTGACAAAGGCACCGTATGCAGAAAATTTATTTAAATTTATGTTTTTGTTGTTTATTGAAAGACTTCATTGTAAAAAGATCTTGTTGCCAGCCAAGTTACCGCATGTGCTGTTGGTAAAATAAATGTACATCATTGAAGCATTAAAGTCGAGATAATGATCTTATCTTATCTTATAATGATCAAAGTTGGAGATCACAAATCATTTGGATACGTAAAAGATATTAAGGAACAATTATTGTGTATTGAGCAAAAGTTTCTTTATTCGACTTGCAAAAACAAGTTATGAACAAATCGTATTTCCGAGTCGGTAATAAAAAGTTTTCCGTTGTTTTGTTTTCTGTGAGCAACGCATTGTTTCTTGAAAATTCTGATTTATTTTTACTAAAACTGTTGAATTTTATGTTGAAACTTATGTTGATATTTTAATTGTATAAAATATAATGTCCATGTCTATTGGTGACCATTGCTTGTTTAATGAAAAATTAGAACATTAAATGTTTTGCATGTATGTCCGTATTTAAAACAAACCGAAGCTCCATCAAAATTGAACACGTCCTTAGGATTTTCACACTTATGAAACTACTGAAATTCCAAGCAGACTCATCAAACTACTATATGTCAAATATGTATAGTACATATAGTACCGTCAGACTATGTATATTGCACACATATGAATTTGTTCTGGTTCAAAACCAGTTTTGAATATGTATTTGGCTTATATATGAACTCATTCTGTTATGTGTACCGTTATAAATAAATAAATAAACATGACAAGATTTATTTCCGAAACTACCAAATCTGAACTCGCGAGAGATTTCATTTCGTACAATGCTTTTAAATATTTCCAACTTTAAAAGAGCAGCTTTTAAACTGTGAGTGGAGCAGATGTAGCCGGTTGAGTGTCACGGGAATATCCTTCTAGGAAATTCGAGTTACCCGTCAAAGTATGCCGTACACAACAAAGCCATTAGGTACTGAGACTTAGGCCCAATCTTATTTTCCAAGTTTAGGAATCGAAAACTTACTCCCAAGTACTTGGTAGCTGGGACGACGCTCGTTAAACTCCCAACTATATTTATCTGTAACTTAATAAATCTTTAATAGCGTACACATGCTCGCGATACCTACTTACTTACTTAGCTGGCAACTTGAGTTAACTTTACGCCGTACTTCAATATTCGCTGAAGTTTGTTATTGTAAGGATTTATTTAGTAAACGTGTTCCGTTAGTGAATTATAATTCTCAGGTGTTGTGATTGTAGGGTAGCGATACTTTGGCATTTCACGCTCCATAAAACTAGGGCTAACGTGGGAGTAGAATGGATTTATGTAAAACTTTCTGGTGATTAAAAGTTTACATGCTCACAAGTTTTTATTTTTTTTTTAGTAACTTGGTAATAACGTTAAGCTGATATTATGTTGACATAAACCTCGCATTATTTTGTGAAAAGCAAGTTAGATACACATACATTAAAGAAAATATTAATTTTATCATGAAATTTTGTTCAGTTTTCTGATTATATAAAAGGCAGATTTTATGAATCAATTTCAATACACTGAAATTCCCTTTAATCTATTTTTTAAACTTGCATAGTCAGAACAACGAAGATTGGTTAGTTAGATTAGTGACGTGTGTCAAATAAGGTTAGATTTCAAAGGTCAAAGTTACATACAATTTAAACACCTTCACCATATGATCAGCGCCTAAACTCGTCATTAAGGGCTATACTTATTACAGCTCCCATGACACCTTATTCCCGCTACAACCGAAATTCCATTCGGCCGGCGATATTGCAACTTAATTGGCATTCGACGCCATAAGGTCACGATCGCCATTTTGATTGCGTCCACACATGTATTACCGATGAACCAAAATCTGATTTACCCTGATTTGCGGTCGAAACACAAATTCGCTGAATGTCGCATGTCGCTGGCATCATGTTGTCCATGGAATTGCTGCCACGTATCGTGATATATTCTATTGAACCCACTTCAATCTTTGTTACGTGGTTTTACGACGTTTCAGCGGTATTTTTATATGTGCAGTTTGAAGTTTCATTTTAAAGTTGTTATTTAATTCATTAAAAATAGCAACTTATAAAATTTATGTTGACTTTGCAGTTATATTTTTTGCATCTTTATTTTACAGGGATGAGTCCCTCAATACGACTAACAGCATTTGATTGATTTTGATATTACGTAAAACGCGACGATGGATCCCGAGCGAGATAAGATCAGTCTAGACTAAAGTGGCGCCTGATGGATGCATAAAGATATCCGGTTGATGAATAAATCAATGAATCGGAGCTAGGGAGTTGGTCGATCGAATATATTATCTGGTGCCATGAATGCGCTAATGTCGGAGAATTTAATCAGGCGGGGGCGGGCGCGGAAGTAAGGCGTTTTCTCGATTTACGAGCGAAAAAGCTTCCGCCGCTTGCCATGTTCGTGTGGAACCACACACAGCAATTTGTGTACATCTAACATAGTAATTTCGAATTATTTTTCACTTACGGCGATAAATTCCCCTAATACGTCCCCCAATATTGTTTCGAATAGCGTCGTAATGCAAATTTTTCAGTAGCTTTATAAGCTACCCAAATGGAATAATTAAATGTCGTGCGACGTAATGTCATTATATCAAGTTTACAAACAACTCGGATTCCGAGCCGCAAACAACATTGCGTAGCTTAAGTTTACGAGCGGGCTCTCAGAGAGATCGCCCAATTTGCCTTTCAGATATTTAGGCTTCTCTACGCTCCAGAGATTATGGTTCATAATGCAGAGGGGTCGTTGTTGAAGCTCACTAAAATTTAATTTGCAACAAAGAAGTGGTCCGCGAGTGAAGCGACCAGCGCATCCGACGCCGGAAATAACGACCACATGAAATCTCAGATCAGGAATTAGACGCACGTTTGAGTTTGTAAATCGAGCGAAATAATAGGCAAAGTTTCCTGTCGCCATGCCGACAAATGATTTGATGGGTTTCATCAAGAATCGGGAAAGATCGGATAATGTTTCGTTTGAGCCTAATGAAAAAGTTGAATGAGGGCCCGATGTGGGTACGCTATTGAAACAAGACTTTAGAGTGTTTTCGTGAGGCAAGTCAGAAACAGCGCTGCAACCTTCTAATACCCTTTATGGGTTACATTTTGTCGGGTGAAGCCCTGAATAGGCGGCCAGTCTCTTTGATGGTATTGAAAGAGAAAATGCTTATCGCACCATCGCCCGTAAATAGAGGAGTGGGTGTCGAGTTTCTCTCACATGCTACGAAAACACACTTATCCTTTCTACTTAAACTGTTTTCACGTAGCCTCTATATACGAGAGCGCTGAGTACGTGGTATGAGCCTACCGATGCCTTTTCAAACGTGCTGACAGGTATATTTATTACTAGTAACTTGTAATGTTCTTTCAGAGAGCTTTTCCAATACTAAATTTAGTTCTATTTGAGTCACTTTTTCTAGAAAAGAACGAATATTTCGTAAAGTAAATTGTGTGATGGGTGTTTGAAGTTCGTCGTATAACATTACAATGGAGAGCCAATAAAATCTCTGTGATATCATTGTACTTTACACGAATCTTGGGATTAAAAAGTTAATGGTGTGGAAGAAGCCGCGGCGGTTAAAATAAATCGGCGACGTTCCATTTCCTGCTGTAAGTAAGGCGACCTCATGAATCCGCTTCAAAAATTGAATTCGCTTTATCTAGTTACAGGATTTGATTAATACCTACTTAGAGACGGCTCTTTCATTTGTGATGTAGTTTGTGCTGTTTCTAAAATGTAAAGTATGTAGTAAGTATTTTTTTGTACAAGACTTGAATTACAGAGAACTAAAATGATCGCTAAAATTATAAGTCCAATTGTATGTATTTTATTAAAATTAGGTTAGCTAAAGAGCTGTCATTTCAGTAATAAATAAAAACGTAAAATATGTATTACTTGACAATTATTTTAAACGAGTTGATATCATGTTCACACATGCAATTTGTTCCCGCCATTTTAACATCATAATCAACAAAAAATGTTATCATAAAATGTCGATGACCTAGGTCTGTAGGCTGTCGTTGCAGTACGTTCATAAATCAATATCGCGCTCCATCGGTGTGCTTATTAATAAATCCCCTTTGATAACAATTAACATTTAACAAGCGAACTTTGGTGGCAAGTTTAAATCTCGCGTTACGGCGATATTTGGCAAATTAATTCAGAAACTTTATCTTCAAACACGCGAGCTAAAAGATGTTTGCGTAGCGGAGTTTGTTACTTAATAATTCGTTAAATGTCTTACGGGTTCCGTCGCTTAGGCACAAGGTGGGAGCGATCTAATTACTTCGCTGCGTGCCACGATTGTTGGCTAAGTGGCTTGGAACGAACTGGTATTTACAATCGATATTCTTATTCTTATTGAATGATTGTGGCCAAATCTATAATAAGTAATAGTAAGTAGGTACATATGATAGGATGATATTAGACGGGGAGTATTGGCATAAGAGGGAGGATTTCTATCCTATACCTTGCAGTGGGGCTCACTAGGCTGATAATGATGATGATGATGAAGTACATATATTACTGATTATATAATTTGTTATGTTTACGTCTTCAATCTGAAGTGGCTGAACCACTATATAGTGGTTCAGCTACTTCAGTATTTGTATAATAGTTTAAGTTTTTTTTCACTTTATTTAAATCCGATAATAGAAATGAGCGTTGTAATAGAATCACTTAAAGAAAAAGTACAATATCAAATAAAGCCTCACTAGAAATCGTCTTAAAACTATAAATATAATCAAGGTCTCCAGCGACACGAACAAGATTTATTTGACTCTTTGAATATCTTTAAAAACAGCAGCGGCTTTTTTTCAAAGTACCTGTTTTATTCTAGTCAGTATTTTTTATAATCTATTTGAATCCGTTAATGAATTCTAAGTGGTTAGTCCAGTTGTTTAGTCCAAAAATAACATAAACTTCCATTTCTCAACTATACTATTCATAATCTATTTTATTGTCAAACAAGACAGACGTTTCGGTAAGCAGTGTTTCTCAATCTAATTCTTAAACATTTCTTATTTTATTTAAAAAAGAAATGTACATTTTTTAAAGTTTGATTTATTATTATTTATTTGGGTTTTTTGACAACTTTGTTTTTTTCTTTGTTCTATTATTATGAGATGTTCATCCTGGTTATTAAAAAAAATAATGTATATTTAGTAACTTTTTACTCTCTGAAGCTTTTTTTTCTACATTTATATTTTGGTGGTTTAAAAAGTCCATAAAAAATATTATAAGTACAGTTCAGACATTACATATTTTTATGTACCAAATCTTGCCACATTGTAGACTTTAGGGATGCTTAACATCGAGTCAACCTTATTCCGAAGAAATATATTTATGCGTAGCAACATACGCGACCGAGTTCTAAAGTTTTTTATAAATAGTCTGTGAGAAGGAAATCAAATACAGTGGTCAAAACATGCGTGAAATTCGCACGTGTTGCGTTTCGATCCCACTATAAAATATAATATTATGTGATTTTTATAAATATCTCTTTCATCACTGTGATCTAGATTATTGTAGAAGCAGGTTTTGTGTATTAGTGAAATCTTTTAATAAAAATAGTTCAATTTGGTCCATTTTCAAAACAGGAGAAAATTCTTCATCCTGGTTGTATGCTTATCTTAATATATAAATCTCGTGTCACTATGTTTGTCCTCAATGGACTCCTAAACCACTTAACCGATTATAATAAAATTCGCACACCATGTGCAGTTCGATCCAACTTGAGAGATAGGATAGTTTAAATCTCAAATTATAGTTGCAATTTTAATTTATTGCTAATTATTTGTCTGTTATTATTTGACAGTCGCAATTATCTGTTAACTCCAAATGATTCTAACAGATGTCGATACCTTTCGACTGGGTTGAGTAAGTAATCAATAGATGGCGCTGCTATGGTAAATCTACGAACGTGTCATATAAGTTCAATAGATGGCGCTGCTATGGTAAATCTACGAACGTGTCATATAAGCTACATTTTAACAGCATAATTACCACGTGTTGTTGACGCTATAAAATTAATTAAATTTATTTTGTAGTGAACGAAATACCGTATAATTCAATTATTTCCACGGAGATCACCATATTTTTTTACAAATACCATCTGTGTGAAAAAGCATAGTGGACTCCGTGACTGACGTTCTCTTATTGTTCCTCTTAGATTGTTTACTATAATGTAATATAACAAAAACTTTAGCCACAGCAACGCGTGGCCGGGTCAGCTAGTTACATATATGTATTTATTCAACAACTAGCTGTGCACGCGGCTTCGTCCGTGTGGAATAGTTATTACCATAAAAACGGTTCTAGAGAGTTAATATTAAAAGATAAACATATACTGTCACTGGCATTTTGTTAGATTATTTCAAGAGGAATAATTCTTTCATACATTTTTTTTTGATATCTTGAACCGTTTTCGCAGCGCACGCAACGCAAGCCCTCAAAGATGAATAGTTTCCCCGTTTTTTTCCACATTTTGCATTGTTTTTTCGCTCCTATTAGTTGAAGCGTGATGTTATATGACCTTAAAGCCTTCCTCGATAAATGGCCTGTTCAACACAAAAAGATTTTTTTAATTCGCACCAGTAGGTAGTTCCTGAGATTAGCGCGTTCCAACAAACAAAAAAACTCTTCAGCTTTATCATATTAGTTTAATATAGAGTATAGATAAAGAGTTGCTGTAACGAACTTTATACGATAGTTTATTTATTCTAATACTAACGGTGTCCCGTGGTATTCGCCTATGTGGTAAATAAAATGCCTAAAATATTAAAAATACAACCTATTTATTTACTAAATTTGATAATAACATGTTTAGCTATATGATCATACAGAAAAATAAGCATAGGTACTAACACATGCTTGCAATCTTTTGCTTTTATTATATTGGTGGGAGGAAATGGCTAGATAGATAGGTAGGTAGATACATCGAATGAATTGTGACTGAAATTCTTCAATCTATAGGCGTGTTGTTATATTATAACATCAACTAAGTTATCTACTCGTGTTTAAACATTTACATAGCAACAAAACGAGTATTAAACTAGACATGTGCCACAAATAGACAGGCACGTATATCCATTAATTTTACTTGAGTAATTTGTTAGTACAATTGTGACTTCAGATAATTTTTTACCTCCTCAAGGGTTTTTATATACTTGTTTAAATTAATCTTGCACAAGAGAGACACAAGCAAATATTGAAGCTAATATTGAATAATGAAATCTGCAAAATATTATTTTAGACTGGCCTATTAGCTTAATCGGTATAGCTCTGCCTTCTAATCTAGGGGTTGCGGATTCGATTCCCGCGCGACACAAGTATTTACATATTTTAAAATTTCTAATTACTTGTGTTGAGTCTGATCGTTTGTATGTGTAACAAGTATATACATATTTACAAAAGAAAAGTATATAAGTATTATATCCGTTATCTAGTACTTACGACACAAGCATTTGCTTAGTGTGGGGCTAGATGGCGCTGTGTGTAATGTTCCGGAATATTTGTTAGTAGGTAGTTTGTGGCTGTTTGTCTAGTACGTCAGTCGTAAAGCCATGTCAGAGGCCCTTAAGGTGGCTTGATAAACTCTCTACACCATAGTTGGCCACTCATTCGATAAGAAAAAGTAGGTAGTTGCAGAATAACATTCTTAGTAATAAAACTATATAAATGAATACGGAACCCTATGCGCGCTATTTCAATTTGACTCGGTCGACTACTTTTGGATAATAGAATATACATTTCATAGAATTTTGTCTATATATAGTTGAAGCATTTGTTGCTAAACTTGACTAAATAAATTAGTTTTAGTTTGTGGTTGCTGAGTTAAGTACATATGGTATGTGCTGACACTTTCAAACTTAATCTAAAGAATCACTTTTGCGATATTAGACTAGACTACATAATAATAATAACTATTAAATTTTTACAAATTATAATAATAAATAGTAAGCTATTAAAACATGGCATTATTTTAAGCTATCATATGATAAATCAGCGCTATAATTATTCTTAGTTTTGGTTGACTGTGAACCCGAATCACAAACAATCTCAATTACTTGTGTGCGTTTTAATCTCTAGACAGCTCATGTTTCTCGTGTTCAAGGTAAGGTGAAATGGCGAAGTGCAGTTACAATGAAATCCACATGCAGGAACCCGACACTTGCCAGTGCAAAGTTGCAAACTCAACCAATTGGACACCTTTTTTGAGACAGGTGAGAAATGCGTTAAAATTGTAGTTGAAATACTTTTTCTACACCATAATATAATACATACATAAAAGTGAAAAGTTGTTTATTTCATAAATTCTTACTTACATTTGATGTTCACTAATTATATTCACAATACATGTTTTCACGTACCTCGGTAGGCCTCTGGGTCCTGCACTAGGTCTGCTTGCACAGCCTGTATAGCAGGACCTCAGATTACTTCCCTCAGGACTGTGTTATAGGTGTGTTTATGAACATTTTTATTCACACAAGTAATTTTAAGCCGAAAACTAAAATTATTACTTTTGTATGAATGAATGAAAAAAACATGATATCATCATCATCATAATCACTGCTGAGCATAGGCCTCTCTTCTAGTTCGCCATAGTACATCTTCATCATCATCTCTTAGTACATGATATATATTTTGTTAGTTGCTGATGTATTTTGCAAAACTCGTACTAATCTAATCCAGTAGTACCACTGATTAACAATTTGCTAAGCAAGATTGCGTCTCATTAATCGCTGTGTGCAATGTCCCGGAATATTTATTTATTATTATATTTTTTTTAAATAAGACTGACTGACACTGACTGTACAAAAGAAAATGTTATCAATTTGATTTTTATAAGTGCACTTTTCAATTAAGGCGACTGTCTCAATGTGTTCTATAAATAGTGTAGTGACTGCTTCTCGATTAGTATGCAAACATTGTAAGTAAACTAATACAAAACCTAAAGTCATGGAACCATTTATAAAAAAAAAACTATCTACGTGTCATTAATTGAACCATGTGTTTGTTTGTTTTGAGATAAAACTTTTATTTACGTCTGACTTATCTGAATGTAAATAAAAACTGTTTAAACTGCATAGATAGATAATATATTAGACTGCTCCGTTAGCTTAGTTGGTAGTGGCTCTGCCTTCTAATCTAGGGGTGCGGGTTCGATTCCCGCGTGACACAAGTACTTATGCATTATAAAAATTTATAATTACTTGTGTTGAGTCTGGTCGTTTGTATGTATAATAAGTAGGTATGTATTTACAAAAGAAAAGTATATAAGTATTATATCCGTTATCTAGTACCCACGACACAAGCGTTTGCTTAGTGTGGGGCTAGATTGCGCTGTGTGCATTGTCCCGGAATATTTATTAATATATTTATTTATTATATTGTCTTTGACCTAATTTAGGAACATCAAATATAACTAATCTTGTAAAGAGAATTGTAATCTTATTTATGTAACAAACATATTATGTTATACCTATTCTTCTTCTTATTATCAAATGAGAGTGGCCAACTCTGGTGTCTAGAGTTTATCAAGCCGTCCTAAGGGCTTCTGACATGGCTTAACGACTGCCGTACTAGACAAGCAGCCTGGACCTACAATTTAACCAATACATATTAGAGCATCGCTTTGTAACTCCAAACGATAATATCATAACTTGCAACTCTGTTAATAAGTTTTTTTTTGTAATCATTTCAGTTATTTGTCTGTAGTGGAGTATGGTCTATTTATTTTGTCCTGGGTCTATGCTACGGCGCTCCTACCGTATTCATACCACAAATCAGAAGAGAAGCAAATTCAACCGAAATTATAAGCGATGACATGGCTTCTTGGCTTTGTAAGTATATTTTATATTCTTCTAACAAACGGCAAAAATAAATTACGAATAGTTGAGACAGAAAAACCTTGCCATATATTTTTGACCAATATGTATATTTTTCTGTCATTATAGTTTGTCTTTATCAAGCGACTTCAAGTGAATTCTCGTCACATTTTTAAATTAATTATGTCGATTTCTATTATAGCTATACATAATCTACGTACTCCTCGATTCACCAGCACAACAATTTTTAAACACATTTAGTGTCAAAATTACTTAGTACAAAAGGCAAAATATATATATAATATAAGAGATGTTGCGCAAGGAAGCCTTATATTTTATTTGAAGACAAAACTTGAAGTAATCTCTATCGCTATTATATGCGCACTGGATTCAATACTGTGTACTTTAGTGTGTATTCATAAGTATTATCATAGTCAGCGAAAAATAAAAAGCGAGTGTGGCTCAGCGGTTCCAGTCTGTCTGTCAGTCTGCTTTTCATTTAGACGTACACTGGTTCGAATCCGGCCCTACACCAATGACTTGTATTTTTAAGTTATGTGTGGATTTGCACTCGCTTAACGGTGAAGGAAAACATCGTGAGGAAACCGACATGTTTGAGGACCACAATATCCGAGGACATGTGTCTTCCGTGGAAGGACCTGGGCGCCCACCACGATGTACCTGCCCAAGAAAACTCCCCTAACGAATTAATTCTGCGAGGGAGTCACGACCCTCAGTCATGAGGATATACGACTCAAGAGAGAGAGAGAGAGAGTCAGAGTCATAGTCAGACTATTTATTGTGGTATTATCTTTTAAGTGTACTTATACATATTTATTTGCTGCATTTAATTAGAGTTTTAATCTAAATCGACACACTTTATTTACTTTTGTTTCATTATTTAATCTTATATGCATGAGTACCTTCACTGCTTGCATAATTGATAAGTTTTACTGTTTCAGTTATTCTGAAGTCTTTAATTTATTACTATTAAGTATTTGTATGTTTTAATTTCCAGCATCAGTACATGGCTACAGCGCTATCCCTTGGATCATAACATTACCGACCCTCATTAAGATCATTGGGAGAAGAATACCATTTCTTGTCGTATGCGTTGGCACCATTGTTGCATACATAGTGTTCTACTGTAGCACTACTCCGGCCGTACTGTTACTCAGCGAAGTAATGCAAGGAATACTTATATCTAGTAATATGATACTTCTTATCGTGGTTGTCACCGAGTACACCTCTCCAAGATATCGTGGAATATTTATGACCATCAAATCTACAATCTTTTTCTGGGGCGTCTGGATTGCAAATGCCACTGGAACCTTTGGTCACTGGAGATACATCGCTTTTATAGCATTCGTTTGCTCTGGATACGCCGTCTTCTCTGCTCTTCTGTGGCCAGAATCCCCTTCGTGGCTGGCTATGAAAGGACGCTTCAAAGAATGTGCCACTTCGCATCGTTGGTTGAAAGGCGTCGACGAAAACTCCGAAAAAGAACTAAAAAATCTAATTACATCTCAAAGAGAGTATATACAGAAAATGGAAACCGATCAGAGAATAACATTAAAGCAAAAGTTGAAAAGCTTTATAGAGACGGTACGCACAAAAGCTTTCTACATGCCGCTTTTGCTATCAATGATGACTATGTCGCTTTACAATTTTACTGGAAAATTCGTGTGTACAATGTATTCAATTGATCTCATTAAAAAAATTACTAATAGTGAATCGACCGCTTATATGGGCATGTTGATTATTGAGGCATTAACTATATTCAGTATGCAAGTAGGATGCGTATTATCAAAGTATTTAAAGCGGAGAACCATGTTGCTGGGATCTTCTAGTATAGGAATTACATTCTTGTTCATTATATCGACATATTTGTACTGTGTCAAGTTAAACCTCATTTTAGAAAGTAAGACTATATCCATTTTGTTATTAACATTGTTTTCAATGACTGTCAGTTGTGGCCCGATGATAATGGCCTGTTCAGTTTACGGAGAATTAACGCCATTGAGATATAAAAGTTCTAGTCTGCCTTTGCTGGCAATATTCTCAGAATTTCTAATGGGCACCGTTTTAAAATTATCTCCATATATTTTTAAAACGTTTGATATTCACGGAGCGTTCCTGTTTTATGCTCTGTCAGCGACGTTTTTTGTTTGTTTATTGTATAAGTTATTACCGGAGTCCAAAGACAAGACTTTATTAGAAATCGAAGAATATTTTATGAAATCTAGCACGAATCAAAAAAATGCATCGTTATTTTTACAAACCTAGATATAAACGACAAAAAATAAATCAAGGCATAATAACACTTGTTTTTCTTTCACTGTACGTACTGTGTTAACGCTGTTGTCCTAATCATCCATTTCTAGCGATTTTATCTTCTGTATATCCAAGATTTAATGGATCTCAGATTCTTGGCATTGATTAATGTTAAACAAGCACATCAACTGAGATCTGGAATTTTAATTGAATTCGATATATCAATATCTAACTAGGTACCTACGTAATTTAACACACAGCGAAATAACCGAGTAAATGTATGATATAGCAGTTTTTTATGATCCAAACGGAATCATCTACCTACGCTAACTACGCCTATCTACTTACTATATTTTACCAAAATGGATAAGCTTTTTGTGCGTGTCAGAATCTGCACCAATATGGTTACAAACAACTTAATGAACTTTTAGAATTAGATTATAATGCTAATAGGTACCAAACGCCTCATCTAAATTGAAAGCTATAAAACTATTTCGCACTAGATGTTGGCTATTTCATTTCACTAGGCGTGCTTAGACTAAATAACTAAACATTTATGTAATTAAGTCTTTAGTATGTAGGTATATAAATAAATTAAATCTGCCGTATTGTTTGGTCTACATAAAGGTACAATATATATATTTAATTGTAAACATTTGCGTAATCAAACTCGTTACACAATACACACTTGTGTAACTCAAGCTGTAAATATGCCTTCAGATTGTCGGATTAAGTGTTGGTATTTAGGTAAACAGAAATCAGGAAATATTGCCAACACACAAATCTCATTCTGGCACAGTTTCAAACATTTATTAGGCCTCTAAAAATAATAGTTTGTTATTCTTGAGTGTCCTTTACCTATCAGTTCAATGCACTGGCGTTCAGTCGCTAGTTGTCTCTCTCTGACGATGTTGTTCCGCGAAGGTTGAAGTGAAATCAATCAATTCGCGCGCTTTTTATTACCGTTGATTCACAGAATCGACTGTGTTTATGGAAATGTGATTTGGTACTACATATGTAGGTACATACATCTACCTACTTTAGTGAGTACCTAATGTTATTAACAGTTTAATGTACCAATGTATGTGAGTAGTAAAGAGATACTAAATACTATGACGTCATTGTTTTGGATATCCCGGTCCGATTAAAAAAGGTCGCACGAAGCGCTTTGCTTCTACCTTCGTAGTAAGGACGGCGAGACTATGGAACTCTCTACCTGGAGCCCTGTTCCCAGTTAATTATAACCCAGGGTTCTTCAAATCTAGAGTAAATAGGTATCTTCTAGGCAAGCGTGCTACATCTTAGACTATAGCGGTGCTTAACATCAGGCAGGCTATAGTCAAACGTAAGCCTATTTCGTGTAAAAAAAGAAAAGGTCCCTTGTCAAATTATGCAATTGATTTTAAATAGGTACTAATAAACTGGCTAGTAATTGGTCCCGTCTCCATTTCTTACTCTCTTTCCTAGTGAGCATCGTTTTGTAATCCGTAATAAGAATAATTTCATGGAAAACCGCAAAATTGCAAATTGATAATTATGAATGAATAAATAACATATAAACTGAAATCTGTAAATGTGCATGCAGTAATTTTATCAATCCGTATTTAAATAAGCCCTCGTATTATGAAATCCTATAAATGAAATTTACTGACTAACGAGCATATATACATTTCTCTATAGTAAGCATTTATATGGTTTCGGTTTGTCTGATATTATAAATACAATAATGAGTTAGGTATGTAATATAATATACTCATTGGATTCCAAAGTAATATAAGTCGTCATGAAAAAATTACGCGTCAGTTGACTCAGATTTGTACTTGAACTAACTGCTTACTAAATATAAAATTGTGTATTTTAGTTTTAAATTTTAATCCTGTTAAGGGATATTTTAATTACCTAGTGGTAAAAATACATAAGTAACTAATATTTTTTTCATTAAATATGTGTAATTTTTTTAAACCGCATGGGCGATATTTCTATCAAACACTATCTATATATATATATATATATATATATATATATATATATATATATATATGTATGTCCCACGAAATACTAATAAAATCGGTCAAAATTAACTTAAAAAGTGGTTGAACATCCATATAGGTACTTACCTAAATTTGAAGCGGATCATGGCCATTTACTAAAAGATAAACTATTAAAAAGGTACGTTGAATTTTACGCTACAATTGTATAAGTTATTCATATCATATCAAAACAACATTAAAATTAACTAATGAAGAAGCGATATTGATACACTTTGTTTGTTAATAAAGTAGCAAATACGAGTATATGCCTACAAAGCGCTTATCGAGAGAAACGTATTAAAATTAATTCGATCAAATTATTCAGTGTCTTACAATTCATTAGACTCATAGTACAGTTAAGTATGTAATGTATTTGTGCGACGAGAAATCGTTTGACGGAACATTTTCTTTTCACAGCGGTTTTATTAAACTGGAATCGAAACTTGTGTGAAGTGCTGAATTAGTGCGAAACGAAAAATGGGGATCCAAAGTGACTGTGAGGAGAGTATAGCAGATGTAGTACACAAAAGAAGACGAAGACCATGGAAACCTTTTCTGCGACAGGTGAGTTGATTTAAAGTTTACATTAATTAACACTGGAAAATACGTAATTATTCTTAATCACCTTAAGAGCGAAATCAATTGAAAAGAGCATACGTGTGATGTTAGCTATGCATGAATAATAAGTTTTGCTTTAACTGGTTGTCTGGAAAGTTAAATTAATATGGCCAAATGCAATAATTACTTTTTAAAATACTACGCAAATTACCGCACACTGAGCATAGGCCTCACCATAGTACTACATCTCCTCGCTCGGTATATTGGCTGAGTTTAATTTTAGAAAGTTACGTTTACTAAATTTTGTCTGATTTGTATTTGTTAACCAGTTTGGGATAAAAAAGTAGCTTATGATACTTTAAGGACCTTCCACTATCACCTACCAAAAAACACGATGTTTATTCGCCCCATTGTGGCATGAATGCCCATCAAAGCATCCAACAAACACATTTTTGCTATTATACTATGACATGATGATATAACTGAAATTCCGACCATTATTTTAACCGCCATAACGTACTCGTAACGTATTTATGCAAAAAGTTTCATGAGAATAAAAAGATAAACTCGCTACATAAAAACATGTTCTTATATTCCAGTTGTTCGTGTGCAGCGGAGTGTGGGTGCTTTACTTCGTGCTGGGACTTTGCTTCGGGGCTCCGACGGTGTTCATCCCACAGATACGGAGAGAAGCAAACTCCACAGACGCAATCAGCCTTGAAATGGAATCCTGGCTCAGTAAGTCTATCTTGTAACAACCCTTGCAGTGACCTACCAACTCAACCTGCGGGATGTGGGTTGCTTCAATGATATACTAGCTGTGCCTCACTGTGACGCGGCGAGAGATCTGTTCTCCTACATGTCTCAACTTAAGTGAGATATTTGGGTGAACAGGTCATCTCCATAATAGTTTAATATTTTTGTAATTAGTATAGTATATACAATGGAACTGACATGTAATAACAAAAGTCCCTTAAAAATGAGAATAATAAAAAAAAAACAACCATACACTAAACAATGATTTGTTTACCATAGTGTGTCGAAAATCATTTTAAAATGCATATATTTATATAAGATATTCGTTTTCTTTTCAGCATCCGTTCACGGCTACAGCGCACTGCCGTTCGTTGTTATGATACCGATCTTCACGCAGTTCATTGGAAGGAAAATACCATTCATAATTGTTTGTATAAATACAATAGTGGGCTTCATTGTTTTCTACTGCAGCAATAACACGCTACTATTACTACTCAGCGAGATCCTTCAAGGCATGCTTCTCGCGAGTAACATGACGCTCTTAATCGTGATCGTCACTGAATATACCTCCCCACATTATCGAGGCATATTTCTGACTATAGAATCATCTGTATTCTTTTGGGGAGTGTGGGTTGCTAATGCAGCAGGAACTTTCTCTCATTGGAAAAACATCGCCTTGATCGCCTTCGTTTGTTGCGCATTCTGCCTTTCTTCGCTATTTTGGCCCGAGTCACCCTCGTGGCTCGCTATGAAAGGAAGGTTCGAGGAATGCGCCACGGCACATTACTGGTTGAAAGGTTACGGAGCCGAATCTGAGAAAGAACTCAATTGCCTCATCTATTCTCAAAAAGCATATCTGGAAGAATGCAAGGGTCGTAACAGTAAATGTTTCAAAGACAGACTAAGAATTGTAATACAAACAATCAGAACTAGAGGTTTTTACGAGCCTTTGTTGCTTGGAGTGGCCGTCATGTCGTTGTATCACTTCTCGGGCAAGTTAGTGTGTACGATGTATGCGGTGGAACTTATCAAAAAGATAACCAAAGATGAGTTTACAAGCTACATGGGGATGCTGATCTTAGAGGGAGTCACTATAATCGGAATGCAATTGGGATGTGTGTTGTCAAAATACCTTAGAAGAAGGACATTACTGCTTGCGTTTTCAGCCGTCGGAATTTTATTTTTATTCATAATATCGCTATTCTTATATTTAGTTGATTTAGGTATTTGCATTGAAAACAAGTACATATCTATGGCTTTATTGATGGCGTTTTCTGTATCCATAAGTATAGGTCCAATGATAGTGCCTTCTTCGTTATTTGGTGAAATAATATTTTTGCGATATAAAAGCTCTTCACTACTTATTCTCTGTTTATACTCTGAATTTTTAATGGCGACTGTTTTAAAAATGTCGCCACATATATTTGAAAAGTTAACGTTGCATGGGGCGTTTTTATTTTACGGATTCAGTGCTTCCATATTCACGCTGGTCTTGTACAAATATTTGCCCGAAACTAAAGATAAAATGTTACATGAGATTGAAGAATACTTTAAGGATAAACCTAAACCATCTCGGGCTGCCAAGGAATTAATTGAGTGACTGATGTGATAATATTTTATATGTGTTCATTTCTTAATACCCCAATATATAATAATCAAATTGTATTGTTAAGTATTTTATTATTACTTAGATTACTGGCAGATTTATCGTCTTACATACAAACCAATATGAGCGAGTGATAATCAAATTAGTGGTTTTGATTAGACGTTTTCTAAAATATCATTGTGACAAAAAAATGTTTAATTAAGTACTCTTGCGTCATCAATGTTTTAAGTTTATCAGTAAGACTTCGAATAATTAAAAACATGCTTAAATTAAAAGTCAATAGTTTAATCATGTTGTTTTTGTTAACGAGTTTTATGTAGGCTTTATCTACTTCTCTGTTATAGTGTTGAATAAGGGAGCTATAGTACCCCGTCCATATGCTTAGCAAATAGCCGTCCAACAATACTTTGCTGACAATTATAAACGAGTGGATGGTATTATTATAATGCCCTGTGTTCATATAGTATTGTTGGTTATAGATTAGGCTGTTGTTTGTCTGTTTGTTCTGCGTATAGACTGGTTATCAAACTATACAGTATGTATATATATTTGTTTTAGTACTCTGTAGGTAATTGACAGTGAATAATTGGTTAACCGAGTCGCTGGTAGGTTTATTATAATTATTCAGTAAACTTAGATATTTGTGACATTTACATAGAGAACGCGCAAAAACCATGATAATGATTATTCTTCGGTTTCTTATCTGTTTAAATAGTAGGTAGGGAAAAACAACGTTGCGTGTGTAAAAAAATATTTATACAATCTACTTTTGTCAAATTCAAGAATTCAGCCGAAACGGCGACACACAAATTTTTATGCTGCCAATATACTGATTCATTGGGCTATACGATCGAACTTTATTTTATAATTTTATCTGACTCGTATTATGACTTACTAATAATAGGTATTACTTTGTCATAAGGTCAATGGGAGTATTTATCTTATCTATTACACGGAAAGTGCCGCTTCTGATGCTCTGGGAAAATTTGTATCATAAATAACATGTACATATATGATGATAATGACATTTAAATTCAAATTTGATTGATAAGAATAAGTACCTCGTAGGTCCTCACTTTCGTCATTGAGTCTTGATTACCTTAAATTATAAAATTAATTACTTTATTAAAAGGGTTTTCTCGGCCAGACACTCGACTGTACAGGTGTACTATTGATAATTTTATGTAATATGCTTCTGTATTTTGTGGTGCTAGTGGATGTCGACGGCTTCACCCGCGTTGTTTCAAAATAAAAAAAACGCAATAGGAAAAACATACTTGTTCGGTAAAAGTGACAATTTACAACCTACTGCTAATTAAGTTTAGTGATGCATGCAAGAGACTATGCACGCATAATTAAAATTAATTAGGTACATATGTTAACAAATTAATTTTAAAGAAACTTCTAAGTTGCGGGAAATTGTCAGCAATAAAACCATGGTCTCTGTCTATTGTTCCCAATAGTTCCGTTGTTTTACACGTATCAAGATAAATTGACAAACATTACTTAAACAAATTAGCCCATATCTGAAACTACTTTTGTAAATTTTCATTTCGTCTCTTAAGTTTACAATGTGTATACGAATTCCATTTTAAAAGATTGGATAATTTAGTTTTCGTAGGAATTTTATTCTAGACAAGCGCGCTAGATCGTAGATTGAGATAGAGTTGTAGTCAAGCCTATCTAGTTAAAAAAAAGAATATTGTTAATCGGTGGTGATAGTAAATATTTATATAAATAATGGTAAATAGTGATTATACTTACATTAACACGGACATCGAAGAAAATGTACGTAAACGCAAAACAAGAAGACCATGGAAACCTTTTTTACGACAGGTGAGTTAAATTAAAAAATAATTGCTACATACACCTAATTACGATTAAATTTTACTAACCGAAATAAAGAGAAGCTCATAGAGTAATAATAATAATAATAAAAACGTTTATTTGCAAAATTACATGGGTATATACATGCAATAACTTAAAACTAGAACTATACTAGGCAACTAATTAGTGTGCTAAACAAGATAATATTATTGAATGTTGGAGATTTATGTCCATTCACACTAGGTATTCCTGTGTTGTGAATGGAATTTTTACTACACAATTATTTTTTTTACATTATTTACAAGAGCCAGGAAGTTGTTGAAGGAACGAATGGAGCGAGTGATTGAATTGAACCACAGACTGCTAAAGTAATACCAGGTCATGGTTCAAAAAGTGGAAATAATCTTTATTGACTAAGATACCTGTTTGTTGAGTAAGTGTTAGATATAGTATATATATATATATATATATATGAGCATATAAATGGTAAGATGAAGGTAATATATGCATAAATAATATATAAAGGTTATGTATTAAGTATGTGTATTGCGTATTTATATGTATATATATATATATATATATATGTGTATATATATTAGTAAAATTTCTTTTTTCCTTTTTGTTGTACACCACATTCTTCTTTTTTTTCTTTTGCTTATTTCTCTCCAGCTGAAGGTTGCCTGGAAGAGATCGCTTTCAGCGATAAGGCCGCCGCTTGTGGCACTAGTTAAGGTGCAATTTGTTCTATGTACTGTTTTTTTAATATGTGTCAACAATAAAGAGTTAATCTATCTATCTATCTATCTATATACAGATACATAATATAATAAAAGATACAACGGATACTACCCCTTCATTAATATATATTTATTTGGTTTGAGAAAGTTGACTTCGAACATTTTAGATGAGGATGCCGAGTAGCACTGTTTCTTTTTTTTTATGTTAACTTTGTTAATATAAAATAGTATCTATCATTTATCGAGTCATTACACAAGTTTTGTCACGAATACGTGTGACGAAGAGTGCGTGACAAGTAAGTTTCGTTAGTTTAGTTTAATACGAAATATATTAGTATTTTATTTTTATTTAACTAACTATGCAGTTTTACTGGACAGCACTAGTTATGAATGACAAGTGACTAAGGGTGTGTGGAAAAAAAATCTTGTTTGTCATACTGGTGTGAAAATCTGGTGTGACTACGAGTCGGTTATGGCAATATACAAGTATATAATAATATAGTAGTAAGAAATTTATGTACGGATTTAATAGTAGCTTTCTGAAAACCTGATGATATTGTTTAGTGACTTTTTAACAGAAGTTGGATTTTATGCACTACAAGCCATCCGGATATGCAGATATGCGTTAATTTCCTGTAACTTTCATATCTCTGCATTTCTCTCCTTAAAAAACACAGGCTACCATTTCAATGCAGTTACCAATCTTGGACAAAATTTATATGTAAGTTAATATTTTTGTCTTTCAGCTGTACGTATGTAGTGGAGCTTGGATGATATATTTTGTCCTGGGATTGTGCTTTGGGGCTCCGACTGTTTTTATTCCACAAATTCGCAAAGAAGCAAATTCGACTGATGCCATTAGCCTTGAAATGGAGTCTTGGTTAAGTAAGTGTAAGATTATACTTACTAAACATGAATTTTACACCTATTGCACACACAAAATGTGTTGCAACACCTAACAGGAATCTTATGTATGTGTGATATATACAACAGAGATAATATCAGGCTGCTTATTGACGTCTTTAATAAAGGTTCTCTATCTTCGGTGAAATTGGAATTTAATAAGTTATTTAAATACTAGTTGATGTTATTTGTATTATATTTTTGTGTATGTCTATTTTACAGTGGTAATTAGGTTTTATTTTTGTCACTAATTTTAAGTTAGCTAGGTTTATCGTTTAAGGAAGCGTACATATATCGTTATATATTTGTGTATTTACTTATAAGTCTTAATTTTAGTACAATTATGTTGATGAACTAAAAAAAAACTTATCTTAAGCAGTAATTGCGTGAGTTAATTACTAGTTCTTTAAGAAGTTAATCTTACAATCACAATTTTATTCAGATAAAATAAATAACTTTATTTATCTTTTCAGCATCCGTTCATGGCTACAGTGCGTTACCATTCGTCATCATGATACCAATTTTTACACAGTTCCTCGGGAGAAAAATACCTTTTATAATAATTTGCATAAATACTGTCGCCGGATTTATTTTATTTTACTGCAGTTACAATACAACAATGTTGCTAATCAGCGAGATCTTACAAGGAATGTTGCTGGCAAGTAATATAACGCTCTTAATTCTTATAGTAACAGAATATACTTCACCATGTTACAGAGGAATGTTCATGACAATTAAATCGTCCATGTTCTTTTGGGGAGTATGGGTAGCTAATGCAGCTGGGACTTTTTCACATTGGAAAAACATAGCAATAATAGCGTTTGTTTGCTGCGCTTATTGTTTGTCTTCATTCTTCTGGCCGGAGTCACCCTCCTGGCTCGCTATGAAAGGACGATACGAGGAAAGCGCCGCGGCACATTATTGGCTAAAAGGGCACAGTCCAGAATCGCAAAAAGAACTAAACTGTCTCATAAATTCTCAAAAAGAATATGCTGAAGAATGCAGACGACGTAAAGCAAAATGCCTCAAAGATAGCCTGATGATTGTAACCCAGACAACCACCGCAAAATGTTTCTATCAGCCGCTGCTGTTGAGCCTCGGAGTTATGTCTTTATACCATTTCTCAGGCAAACTAGTGTGTACAATGTATGCTGTAGAATTGATTCGTCAGATCACTAAGGATGAGTTCACAAGTTACATGGGAATGCTTATTTTGGAGGGAGTCACTATAATTGGAATGCAAATTGGATGTGTACTGTCCAAATATTTAAAGAGAAGAACATTGTTGCTCGCATTTTCCAGCGTTGGGATTACATTTTTGTTTATAATATCTTTGTATTTGTATTTAATCCATTTGGAAATATTTCATGAAAATCGATTTGTTTCCATATTGTTGCTGATGGCATTTTCAGTTACGATTAGTGCGGGCCCCATGATAATACCATCTTTACTGTTTGGTGAAATAATATTTTTACGTTTCAAGAGTTCGTCATTACTTATCCTTTGCTTGTATTCCGAAATTTTGATGGCAACCATTTTAAAACTTGCGCCACATATATTCAAAACTTTCAAATTGCATGGTGCATTCCTATTTTACGGTGTTAGTGCTTCGGTGTTCACATTGCTTTTGTATAAATATTTGCCTGAAACGAAGGATAAAATGTTACATGAGATAGAAGAATATTTTAAAGGTAAACCCAAAGCTAGGAATTCTGTAGAATTATGATTTGAAATTAAATTATGTAGTTACATTTCCTTTCTGTTGTGATTATACTATTAGTACCTAACGGTTAACAAAACTGATAATGCACTTTCTATATTTTTAACTATTAACTAAATTAATAATAAACAATATATACACTAATAAAACTAAAAAAAAGTATTTACATTTAAACTTAATTTAATACATCCACATGTGGTATGGAGCCAAGAACGCTGGCTGCATTCCCACGCTGGATTGCTATAGAAATCCTTTGCGCTAGGAACCAGCCAGCGTTCTTGTCTCTAGTGATGTCATTCAACCTTTTATTTAATTTTTTTATAAAAGACTTCGTGCTTTTACCCCACGGACTAAAAGTTTCGAAGCTAAGCGGTACGAAAATATAATCAGTCGATAATGATGTATATTTTCGCCGCTTGGCTTCTTATTACCTAATTATTTGTAAAATAAAATAAATTAATAATAAACCTTTCATTGTTTACTATCGACTCAAGTAAGATATAAGAGAATAGATAAGTAATATTAAAATGACTATTCTCTATGTAACACAGTTTGCTAACGACGTTGTGATCCCTTACCATCAATTTGTCCTCGCGTCGGATAAAATGCAGCTTGTTTGCTGAGACTCTACCTTATCTGTGGCGGCTTGATTTATTGATAGAAGTGCCACGAGAATTTCCACGACTTACTATATCTTTAAATAGGAGCTAATCGATTTCATTCCGATCTTTAGTAAATTAGTAACTAGTAACATTTTCTATGGACTGGCCACCACCTAATTTAACTCATAGGTACGCATAACGCATTAACAGTTGCTAGGAAAAAAACTGAAGCTATAGGAGCATCATTATGTACATTGAAAATATGTTTTATTTTTCAATTATAATTTAAAGGCTGAAATCTGTATCCCTCGCCGAGGCATTCATATTTCCGCCTTTTAAGGTTTTCTGCGTGTGCAGCTGCTGAACCGGCCTCCCTTGAAGTACGCGGCAAGTGCGACACAGCGAGCGTGTCCACGCAGGTAGTGTCCCACAAAGAATACTATTACCCTTTTAGTGTCCCACACCAACGGCCTACCGCGGCTCCACGGAATAAAATAATTGACAAAATTTACATCATTTCATCAAATTCAATATTACAAAAAACAAAACAAAAGAATTCCTACACCTACATGCAACGGGGTCCTACGTCACAATATGTAGGTATAACTACATGGACAAACCTCTATATTTTTTATCGAATCCAATAAGTTATACCGGGCAGTATAACTATGAAGATTTTTTTTGTCCATTTTGTTATATTGTATAACTAATAGTATAACTAGATGGACTAACCCATTCTAATTTATTTTGATTCTTAATACTACGCATAGTAACTAACTATGACTTATAATATTCTCCAAATCTTTCCTCTTAGCATTCTCGCTCGTAGTTATCAAAAGGTCCAATAAAAAGATACCAACTGTATCGACCACAAAGTGCATATTCACTCTCAAAATAAACCCAATTCATCAGCAGTGCCGTAACAAATTTAAACTCTCAATCATGGAAAATTGCACATTCACTCGAATTCTCCGCAGTTTATAGCTCCAGTCGAGAGGCAGAGCAAACAACTGCCACGCTCACAAACAAAGGTGTGTCAATAATGAAAGCGAAGTGTAATCAACGGAAACTTTTGTCATCGAATAATTGTCTTTAGTACCTAGAACTACTTATATTGTATTTACCATATTCGACAAAAGGCTACTGTTGTTTATTTATCACTATAAAGCGATCGCCAGAAATATAACATTAAATCAGGTAAACTCTAAATATTCTTGTTAAATATCTTGAGCTTCACTGAATAGCCGTTGCTTATCTCGGGCATGATAGGTATCTTTAAAACCCCCAGCAGAAATTTTGCCTCCATTTTAGTCAAAAAGATTGCTCTAAACAGTTACTAAGCGAACTAATAACACAATACCTTGTCGGTTAACAAGCTAAATACCTTAATTACACAAATGAGCCAACCGAATTCGCGTGAAACAACCAATTGGCATCATCAGTTTTTGTCAATGATCAACTCGAAATCAGTAATCTCTGTTAAATTCGTGTGCCCGAATTGGGTCTGCTGGTTATATCGTAATCGAGTTAATTCGGAGTACATTTACATGCATGTAGTGGCGGTTTATCAAGCCCGTAATCAGTGTGAGGTCTATTTAATAGACGCAACGACATTTTGCATCGGCGCCAGAGATTTATGAATCGTGTCGAATATAGCATGACAAGTCCTCGGAAAATGGATTGAGTAAATCATTTGCTTGGAGCTGGGATGAACTCAGAGAGAGTTAAAACAGGACAGATGTTCTACTGCACTCTCTCAAATAAATTTGTAGGTATAGGTATCATGTTTGCAAACTCTCAACATCAAATACGCAATTTGAATGCGAAAATGACCGCGCTTCTAACTTATTTGGCATCAAGCAAGAGTAGCTACGATACCATTATATTATTAATTCGTCTAAAAATATGTTAGAACTACTTTTAACATTTAAGTGACAATTTAGGTTTGATATACATATATTATGTAGATTTGAAACCAGTGTTCAATGTATTTTAGACTATTGAATTAGAACTCCAATCTCTCTTATTAGTTCAACTACGAGTGAGCCCTAAGATAGTCAGTTGGCGATTATAAAGGCGGTGCGTGTCAGTAATCAATCACCGTGGCAGAGCGCGATTAAGCCTTCAAATTAATATGCTTAGCGGAGTACAGAACCTTCCAAGGCACTTAAGTACCGTGGGTCGATGAATTTACTGTGCTACAGTAGATCGATGAGTTTAGAGGTACCAGATTAAACGACTAAGCCTTTATTAGTGTCAGTAAATGGATATCTAAACTAAATTACCTATTTGGTACAGGCTGTTGAGAATTTAAGAGTTCTTTCAGTTCGGTAATAGTTTGGTAAAAAAAATATTGCAATGCTGTATTGTGTTAGCTATATTTAACTGAAGAAATAATAATGGTATAGATATACTACATATTGCTCAAGACTGTTTGTTTTAGAAAGACGCACAGCAGTGAGATAAGAACAGCTGTAGATGATGATGATAGAACTAGTGTCCTAATACGGAGCCTACAAAGTTCTTGCTGCCTTACACCATCCACTTACCTGGAACAAAGCCACATTAATAACTCTGATTAGCCAAGTACCAGCATATATTATCCAGTTGAGGAAACGGCTCCCAAGCTTCGTACTAATAGCCTACTGCACTTAAGATATCATCGCACAGAGCCTGAAATTGCCATGAAGTAAATACTGCTTTAATTTATAGCTTTTTACTAGCTAGTCAAGAAATAAAATATGGACTTTATTTATATGGAACGGAGAAATTTTATGTTTACTCGAGTAGAACACAAACACTAGTGCGCGATTTTTATGCTTTTCTGTTGGATATTTTATTTTTAAATGAATCGTTTAAATATCTACGTACTAATATTGACCATTTATATTCCATTTGATATTTATTTGTTTTATTTTATTTTTCACAATGTGTTTTTGCTTCTTACTGCAAAAGCCACTACTTAATTTCACCGCAATTCACCCGTAAGTTGCTTTGTTAATTGCTATTTAGAAAATCTGTATCGGATCTTAATAGGTTGTAGTTCAGAGAGAAAGACACTTTGAAAGCGTTAAATTACCTGCATACGGTCTCCAACTCTCCAAACGCTGATATTATCGGCTTCTACAGAAATTCCCAACTACAAGAGTTTCGATTCTAGCAATTTGCTTTTAGGAAAACGTAGGTAGGATCGGGCACATTGGATCGGTCGCGGCGAATCGACAGAGAGTCGAAACCACAGGTCTGCGACATTCTAGTGGTCGCATTTGCAGAGCCGAGCTTTCAGTGGTAAATGAATTGATAGGCATTTAATGTGAAGTAGTTTGCTATCTATAAGAAATGGATTTAAACCGTATTGAGCAATTTGGTTAATACCTAAGTTAGTTATTCTATACATAAGTGCGTAAGTCTAGCTTTTCATAAAATTTATAATTATCTCACAAATTTTACAATAAAAATGGCCGAGCTAGATCTATTATAAAATTCCGGATAATAATGATATCCAGTCTTGTAATTTCTACGAGTTTACTACGATGAGAAAACGCGCTAAAAATAGATCTCCAGGTAATAATTATAAACAGCAAACAAATCCAAACTTTCATGTACTCAAAACTTATACCTGTTTACAACCCCGTTTCTACTTCCCGATACAGCGATAAGCAAATATCGTGCTGACCATTTTTATAGGCAATAAATTTACTAGCACATATGAATATCTCCAAATTAGTGGAAACTTCCCCGCCGCTTAAATAAGACATGTTGCGGCGAAGTAATAGCAACACTCGACCGGAAACGGAAAAACGAAACGGACCAGTATTTACGAGCGGTACATCCGCCCGCTGGCTTCATTAACACACGAGGGCAAAAAACTGCTTTATACATGCATACGTTTAACTTTACAACTTAATTCCTGTAGGAAAAACTAGCATTTAATTAATGTTGCTGGAGCTATTTCAATCTGGCAGTTACAACACCATTTATTACAAAGTATCAGGGGGTTTGCTCCAACTACCAACTCGCTATTGACCTTTTATAAATTTACAAGCGGTTTCTACTCTAGTTAGGAGAACTTTGTAATACCTGTTATTGTTTCAATAGTGTTGTATGAATATTTAAACTGTTTGGTGTGTGATTTTGCAAAAAGCTTGCTCTACATGTACATAAAATGTGAGTTAAATTAAAATAATGGAAATTACGAGTATTGATTTATCTCAGAACTGTGCTCAGAGTAACTGCATAAATATTTTATCTACGTAAATTCAAAGGTTTAACTGCATAACCAATTTTCCACTTTATGGTGAAAGTAGTAGGTGCTTGCAGCTTCGCTCGCATTTAACAAGTAAAACTTGCATCCCCTTTTGCCACTCCTTTAAAAGTAGCATTTTTAAAAATCCTTTCTTAGCGGATGCCTATGACATAACATCTACCCGCATGGCAAATTTCAGCCCTATCCGTCCAGTGGTTTGGGCTGTGCGTTGATAGATCACTATGTCAGTCAGTCAGTAAGTCACTTTTGAGTTTTATATATTTAGATTTGAAATTGAACTAGCTCTCAAATGAGGCTACCGAAACACATCGTTCAGTGTTAGTTATAAAATAGATTACCTTGATAGTGATGATGGCCGTTGTACTAACTTTTAAAAAGTATAATCGTAGATCAATAAATGAAATTTAAGTATTTCATGCAATCGAAATGCATGTACAAGTGCATTACTGAGATAGAAGTGACCATGGCTCAGTAAAGTGAAATGTTTGTTGCGTTTGCTAAAATTAAACAGCTAGATGACGAAATCAATCAAGAGCCCAAGGTAGGCTTGAAAAACTCTCGACACCATACACCTCTCCGTGACACAGAAGCACTGGCGTCCAGTACGGCAATTTAGGGATCAATTCCACCAGAACCATTGCTCATATCCATAATAGATCTACTGGGAAAAAACGTTCCCAACAGATCCAGCGATCGCCACTATGGATCTAAGGGAAATGTTTTTTCCCAGTAGATCAATTGAATCAACTAGTGGCAATGATTGGCAATGATGACCCAAATTTAGGGTTATATTATAATGTGTACATTTTAAATGACAATAAGTAATTTTCTTTTTTTTTTTCTGACCTCAACCTGCCTATTCTCATTAGCCGAGTAACACTCTCATACTTCTTCTTTCAGACAAGTTCCTTCTATATTATTAGAATTAACCCTGCACAGAGCCCAGTAGCACGTACGTGGTGCGCCGTGGATAATTAGCACTGTAAGATAAATGGTGGCGATCACGAACCTACATCGACTTGCGGTTGCCGCTGTTACTGCAACTCTAGGTGAATTGGTTCATATTGCTTTATTTATATGTAAGTTTAGTGGTATTGTCCTCCTCTTGATGAATTGTTGCTTTGTGATAAAAAGTCACATTAGTTAACCTCCCTGGACCTTGTACTGCCAACAAATCAAATTCTACTCTTATAACGTAAACGTGTAAAACATGAATTTTTTTTGGCAAATGTTTGGTTTATGTGGTGATGTGTACGTAAATTTAATTTAAGCATTGTAACAGTTTTGTTAAGGGTAGTGCGTTTGTTATTTGACTTATATGTACCTCGATATTAGAAAAAAAAACATGATGGACAAAGAAATGAATAACCATATTGTTTAATACAATAAGTAAACATAAAGTGTACAAAAAAACAAAGTGTCAAACACATCATACTAATAGGCTGTAAAGAGCCCTTGCAACCCTCCGTATGGCGATAGAGTTTATCTCAGGTGGTTATATCGCTGATAGATAAGGAAACTGCTATTCGACGAAAGCTCCAGGCCTCTACGGAAGCTTATAAATGAGTAAGGTAAGGTGGCCGGTTAAATAGCTACTCATTATTCGTTTGCTTATCTAAAGTGACTTGGCATCCAGCCATTTTGACGTTCATGCTTCTGGCAAAAATATATAATTTTACTCCAGTTAGGTTGTGTTTGTAATTGTTAGGAGTGGACCTTCTTTATCAATTACTAGCTGATGCGCGCGACTTCGTCCAGTTATTACCATAAAAACGGTTCTAGTGAGTTAACCTTAAAACATAGACATATACTGTTGGGAACATTTTGTTAGATTATTTCAAGAGAAATAATTCTTTCATACACATTTTTTTGGTATAATGAACCGTTTTCGCAGCGCATGCAACGGAAGCCCACAAATATGAATAATTTTACCAGTTCTTTCCACATTTTCTATTGTTTTTTCGCTCCTATTAGTTGCAGCGTGATGTTATATAGTCTAAAGCCTTCCTTGATAACTGGTCTATCCAACACAAAAATAATTTTTCAATTCGCACCAGTATTTCCTGAGATTAGCGCGTTCAAACAAACAAACAAACAAATTCTTCAGCTTTATAATATTAGTATAGATTTGGTTTAAGTGGTTTCTTAAACGTAACATACTTTACCTACATATGACATCTTTAGAATGCGCTACACTCAAATAAAAGTAATGATCAAACAGCTGCTCGAACTGAGAAAAGTAAGTTTGGTTTTCTCTCTCATTGGTAGAACATTTCTCAACTTAGCAAGTCTTAACTTCGGCGTAGATAGTTTTCCAACCAGAGCCTGTACCAAAATTCATCGTAACACACAAATTCTTATAATAACGTAGTTGCAGATTTCTCTTTGCAATTACTTGTACGATTACTGTTTTCTACTTTAAGTGACTTTATTAACTGATACTTCGAGTAGTGGTTGGCAACTAATCAATCACTAAGGCACTATCATGTAGGTACCATACACCAAACAGCTCAATAATGATCCTGGAATTGCCCCCCTAATAGTGTCGTTCGTCGCAAAATGTCAACTGTTGAACTTTGAAAGGTTACAAGCATACTTGTTGAACCATGTCGTTGTAAATCAAACCTTTCGCAACATTTTAGCAACATATTTGAAGGGTATCAGTTGAAAGTTCAAGTTTTACCCGCGTCATGGTTGTAAATCAACTTGATAAAGTACAGGTGAGTATTTACCTTGCTTAGTGAGAAGACAGTTTTGTTATACTTTTAGCGATTTAGGTATCACCTGCCCTTTACTTACCAACGGAAGACCAGCGCTGGATGCCTGCCTGTAAGACACGTGTTGAATTGGGCGGGATTGCGACACGGAACTTGTATATTTTGTGATCTGTTCTAATGAAAATTTTGTTTTTATAAATGTATTTTTTTTAATTATTCGAAGGAAATGTCAAATTGTTCAATGATGACAAAGCTAATATTAGCTATGGTAACGTTTAATCGTAACACGTAGTTCGTCTGTTGCGCTTTTCGTTTAGGTTACCGTGGTTACCGAAAATTACGTAGATTCAACATTTAGTTGTTTAGTTATTTATTTAAGGAAACTGTAAATAACTTTTAATTTATTTTTATTTATTGCTATAAGTTCACCAAACTAAAAATGTACTAATTCTACCTTAAAATAATAATACATATAGCTAAACTAATGGACGTACATTTTCTTCTAAAAAGCGTCTCGGTTCAGAACAAAAAGTCAAGTGTCAGCATTAGAACAAAGAATTAACACATCCTATTGTAACAAGGTTTCAAAGCGCAAGTATCTAAGTAGCTATATCTACACAGAGAACCACAACTCCACTGCATTGCGAAGGTACGACTATATAACAAGTTGGCCAACTATTTCCTGCGGCTGACTTCAAAAGTTCCTGGGTTCATTAATATCTACTCAGCTCACTCGAACTGTAAATTTTAAGGTCTTTTATAATTTACTAACTACTCTCGACTGGCCGTCTTTAGTGTGGAGTTCTTAGCTTTGAACGAGATAAACATTTAAACTGTGCACTTCCGGAATTTATTAATGAACCGATCTTGATTTGTATTTTACTCATGACTGAGGGGCGTGACTCCCCTGCAGGAATAATTCGTTAGGGGAGTTCTCTTGGACAGATACATCGTGGTGGGCGCCCAAGTCCTTCAGGAAGACATACATATGTCCTCGGATATTGTGGTCTTCAAACATTCCGGTTCCCTTACGAATTGAACCGATAAATTAAAATAATTTGTTCATCCGTTTACTAGTTTTGATTGAATTGAGAATATCTACATACTTTTTACCAAAATACAAATACACTGATTAGTGTTTGGGGCATATTATTTAAACAATTATTCCAAATGCACCTTTGCATTATACTTCATATAGAGTGACTAAGAGTGGTTGTATACATAATGCAAATAACAATATATATGTTACGGTAAATGTGGATAATCGGGAATTATGCATAATTCCCAACGCACACGGTAAATGTAGTGAATTATCCATATTTACCGGTAATTATATATAATTACCATACCCCTTTGGTAAATGTAGAAAATAATGAAATCAAACATCAGAATCAATATATTATTAGAATAAATACATGTACAAATAAAATAAATAAATCGCACGAGTAGAGGATCAAGAGCTCAAACCTTCTGTTTGGTGTTTGGTTGGCAAAACATAAAATAAAAAGAGTAGAGTAGAGTAGAGTAGAGTAGAGTAGAGTAGAGTAGAGTAGAGTAGAGTAGAGTAGAGTAGAGTAGAGTAGAGTAGAGTAGAGTAGAGTAAAGAAGAAACCAGTTTGCTTTCGCCTTGAAGAGCGACAAATTATAATTCAGTGCGGTGCCTCCTTGCCTGTTTTGTTTTTTGCCATGTTTGATTTCATTATTTACTACATTTACCAAAGGGGTATGGTTATTATGTATAATTACCGGTAAATGTGATTAATTCGAATGTTTTTCTCACTTTTACCAAGAGCACTGGTAATTATGCATAATTCCCGCATTATCCACATTCGCCGCAACATATATATATGAGTTTTTATGCACAGATACTTACCTATTTTTCCATTCATAATTTAAACTTATAAAATATACTTAAAATTGTCCAGCTAAAATTTTTATTTAGTTTTAGAAAAATGCAAACGAATGCAAATTACTACAAAAACGTTGAGATTCTACCTTTTGTATTCAGGTTTTGTACACTTACTTGCATCTCGACTTTGTCGTCTTTGTGTAAATACATGTTACCTTCAAATTGTGCAGGAATCTTGTTATCTTATGAAATGCTACAGTAATTTACAACGAGTGGATACGATGTCTTTGTTCTACATAGTACAGATATCAAACAATAATATTATATTGTTTTGTTTCGGTTGATTTAGAAAATGTGATATATGTAATAGGTCTTTACCTATGAAATTGCCGTTTTTTCTTACATTTTAATCTGTTTGTAACTTTTACGTACAGCTATATTTTTTCCAAATACAATTTTAATTGTATCAATTGTTGAATTATGTACCTTTAAGAAAAAAATGTATTACTAGTGCATATTACTTATAGGGAAGTCATTGAAAACACCTCTTTCAATGTGTCGTCGGTTTCACTACTTTAATTAGGTATATTTTTATCATATAAGTACTCTGTTTTTAAGAAATTGATATACGCAGTGCATAGCTTTTTTTCCATCTACCTATAGTTTTCAATTGCATCTGAATCTGTTCAGACATTTCCATACAAACATTTTTACGGAAATATCATTTTTCTCAATTTCGTCATACAAATCGGCAATTTCATAGGTAAAGACCTAATATATAAGTAACTAGTATCTATTGTAATTTAATAATTACAAATTCAACTCTTTTACTCTTAATCAAAATCTACACACTATTACACAGTCATATTTCGCACTATACAAATAATAATACACAACACAAAGGTATGTCTATGTAAATTAGATTAAAATAGTGTCGTTAAAAGCGTTCATAAAGAAAAACAACTCAATCAAAAAACTTACACAAATATTATCTCTGTCATCAAATTACGTGAAAACAATGGCATTCCATTTTCTGTAATGTATACAGCCCATGAATAAAAAAAATTGATCGCTCGGTGATTAATCAAAGTTATTGTGATAAATAATGCGCTTAAAGCTTTTAGCGCTCTTATTATCTGAAAAGCCTAGATTAGTAAATATTTCAGTACGTTGTGGTAATTATTACCATACAATACTATTATTGCAATAGTTTATAAATAATATATAATAATAATTTATACAAAATATGCTACAGTTTTATTGGTTCAATTCTGACAGTATTTGAGGTATCTATTCCTCGAACAAAGGCTTAAATTTCAATTATTAATTAATTGAAGGTGTCCAATATGATTATAAATTAATTTATTCATCATGAAATTCAAGGAAATCCATGAACGATATTGTGAAAATCAGCAGAGTTAAATATTACACAGACGATTTCAACCACACTCGTGTCAATACAACCGCGTAGTAGATTTGTAGCGGTTTATGCTTTTATTCGCGGAGTGAACTTGTCCACATGTCCGTTGGCCGCTTATATCCGTCGCGCCAAAATGCGCTTCGATTTATGGAGTCGCATACATATTAAACATTAAACTTACACTCATAATGCCTGAGCCAAACCAGCGCTAATATTCCATCGCAATTATGAGCGCAGCAAGCCGAAGGCGCAAGTTTACGTCTATAATAATAAATTAGTAGACGCTTGTGGCAAGAGCGTCGACGACACAGCTTAGCTCGCTGCATAATGGCAAAGATAATGATGTCAAGAGGCGGAAGAAACAATTACGAGCTCGGCAATCGCACAGATATTTCTGAGATACCGCCTCGGATTCCCTTGGAAATATTATTGTGTCCGGGAGATGTCGCGAGGATTCTTTGTTGTTCTTATGAAGAGGCTATTAACATTTGTAATGAAGCAGGGCTGCGTCTGTTCTACTACTTGGACGTTTTGTTAGTATTACAAATAGAAAGTTTTCTACATAATCCGCTGCAAATTTTTATTCTATCAATATGTGCGGCAAGAGCTCTATTTCAAGCTCAATGTTTCTATTTACATTTTCCCAATACCGTTTCGGGCATTGTCTAGTAGAAATACAAGCATGGAAATGCATACAAGATCTTCCCATATATTGTTTTGTCCAAATTTTAATCCGAAAACTGTGCGTACTGTTTCGTTTATAAAGCCATAGGGAAGGACAAAACTCAGAGAGCAACTCTAATGGATATTTTGTGTTTCATATTTTATGACGGTTGAGAACAAAACGTTGTCACTTTCACATGTGTTACCAGACAGTGAATGAAAACAATCAGTTTAACTAAATAAATAAATAAATAAATATTTCAGGACATTATCACAAAGCGCCATCTAGCCCCATACTAAGCTTTCGCTTGAATCATGGGTACTAGATAATGGATATAATACATATATATATACTTTTTTTTTGTAAATACATACTTATTATACATAGAAACGACCAGACTTAACACAAGTAATTACAAATTTTAATATTCATAATTACTTGTGTCATGCGGGAATCGAACCCGCACCCCTAGATTAGAAGGCAGAGCCACTACCAACTAAGCTAACAGAGCAGTCTGTCAACTAAATCCGCGTCACCAAAATCTCATCATCAATTAATTGAGTGAAGTGTGTCAAGTGCCTAATCTGCTCGGAATAATGTAGGTGTTCCCGTGAAACAAAGTCGAGTTAAGTCTCGAAGTAATTTGTATTATTTCGCATCATGTTCTGCTTAATTATTCGCTACATCTAGACAGGCAGGTGCGACGAATCTGTATTTATTTGCATTAAAAATAAATTTGCCGAGAGAATTGCGTAATTCAGGATTATGATCCGACAGCTGTGTCAGACCAACTCAAATTTGCGGATTATGTCCTTAATTTTAATATTGAGATGATTAATTGATTGCACTTATGTTTTCACATACGTGTTATATAGGTAGATGTACACTTATATATAAGTATGTAGATTTATGTTATCTTACTAATTTTAGTACATTTATTAGACTTACGAAAAAATATGTTATAACTTTAACTTTACTTTGTTAGTTAAATCTCATGTTGCCTACTGTTCATTGTAGAAAGAAATTTCAGAACATTTTTATTAAGCTTTCATTTCATTTAACCAAATTTCAAAGCAAATTAGAAACTAATAAATATGTTGTTTCAAACGTACTCATATTGTGACATAGAGAACGCCATCACATAATAAAATTAAATTATGTGTAACTGCTAACCATACAATCCATATGTACGTGTATTGTTTATAATATATATTTGACTAGTTATTATAGTTTCACATTCGATCTAAACGGATGACAAGCAAATTGCAGATTACTACCTACGCATCAGCTTAGAAATAACTTGTTTCTTTTTTCCACAAAGCAAAGTTTACAATATTATAAATCGCGTATAAACGCTACCTAATGATACCATTATCAGCCACCCAAGAAACTACCCAACGTATCTGTAAAAGAAAGTGTTTGTGGCGCACGTACGGGCCTTCCAAGTCATTTAGCCGACTTACACCCTGACAGATAAACAAATGACTCGCTAACTGCTTTTATTTTCTGTTTATCTAATCGACCCACTGAGATATTACAAAAGGCTGGGAATTACGACCGCCTGTGTCGATTAAGCGGCGTTAATTGCTGAATAAAATTGTTAATTTCAAATCATACGCTATTTAAAGTGTTTTATTATCGACACTTTTATATATATTGTTTAAGTTATGACTTTTGAGATAAGCGTTTCTACTACTATACAGTTATTCACAGGCACGGAACATGTTACCAATAATATTGGAAAAAATATATGAAACCTCAAAATATAGTCTGCCGAAGCAGTACTGGTAAACCTTTGAAACCCAATTTTTTGTTTGAGCAAAGAATTATCATTTATTTTTCTCTTGCACATGAAGGGTTGTGCGGAAAGGGCCTCACGCTCCTCCAAGCACGTAAAGACGAAGTGCGTGAGAACGAATCAAGCCACCCGTCTCGCTCCAACGCATTATGCCTACTCCTAATCACCCATTACGTTTTATTTTCATTTCTTTACTAGTCCGATTTAACAGCCAGTTATGAACATTTATATCATCAGCAGCAGACACTCCAAACACCAAATACGCGCTCGAATTTAACGAGTCAGAACACAATATCTATAATATTTTATCTCCAACCCATCAAGTTACAAATTTTATGATGCACATAAAAATTTGAGCGGAAAGTAAAAACGATTCCGGAACAGCGTAATCATAACATTAAGAAGTGTTTTGTAATTTTTGAAGCAAACTTTGTAATAATGAGCTCTTGCAGTCCCGAGCAGCGTAGATACGGCGATAACTGGAGGGCACCAATTGCGGCCTTTATCTAAAAAGGACCTTGGAAATTAGTTGAGCTCTTTCGTTTTATTTTTCGCTTACCTTTGTATACATTTTCGTCGGACCATCGCTTTGAATTAATTTTACGCCAGGGCGGCCGTTTGTATTTCTTTTGTTTCGGAGGTAGGGCCGCTTTTGCCACCAGTTAAAGATATATTTGTGCCGTTAGCACATTGCGACAACTTCGGAGCGGCTATTTATTCGCTTGTCTCAATAGATGGCGCCGCGGCTCGTATTTCAGATTTAATCAAGTCTGACAGAATGATTAACGCTACCTTTCGTATTCGTACGGCTATCAATGGAAACGCCGCCTCTATAATTTCCACTCAATTAGCGAACTCAATTTAACGAATATTCGTTCCTTGTTTTCGTAAGATTACTTTTACATAATGAACTCGAATGGGTGGTTATTTTACTTGCGAATATTGCGCGGGTTGTCTGTGAAATAATCAGCTATAACAATAGATCGCGCGCTGTGTTGTGGGTGTTATAATTACGTCGTTTCGTTCATCTCGATCGCGCTTGACTTATGGAGCAAAGTTGCTCAGCATTGCGGCTTTGCAGCTGACACCTGGCAGTAATTAGCTCCAAATTTATAGCTTTTACTTCCCACCTCCGCCATCATTCCATCTAAATCATTGTTTCGCTTAGTTTTCTGACACCATGTGGGGATGCGATATACGCCGCGCAAATATGATTAACCGTTGTTTCAAACATTTTTACGAGGTTCACTTTACGTATGCGTAATTTATTTTCAGACCTATTGGCAATGTTATTCCATCAAAATGGCTGTCAAAAAATGTTGCGCCTAAAACACGAGTGTAACAGAAAAGTGACTCCATTACGTTAATGGAAAACAGTGGCTCTCTCGTTGCTAGATTTTTTTGCTTTAGACTGATGCCGCAGTGCAGTTACAGGAATACATGTATCAAAGCTCTTTCATTTGGAGCCGGCTGCAGCTGCCTCAGATATATCGGCTTTTATTAACATTACACGCCGCCGCAAATTATGAATTGAACTCAAGCTACGAGCTTTTTATGAAATCACTTTTTATAACTGAAGTGTATTTACTCTAAAGAACCACAGTACTTTATTAACTGAATACTCAGAATAACATACATTATTAAAATGTGGTAGCATGAAACCCGTACTTTGTGAACTCCCATAAACAAAAAATCCCAACTTCATTACCAAAGTAACATAAAACAGCAATAAAATTCCGCTGAAACCGAACTACAAACGGAAATAACGGAATCAGTAAGTGACTGGCTCTCGATTCTTAACTGGCCCATAACGCTGAATTTCACTACGCCGGCAAGTGTTTATAGCACATCCAATAAAATAGGTAGCTCAATAATGCACTCTGGCTTGTTCCCTCCGCAATAAAAGGTTGTTTTTACTGTCCGCTACAAACACGCAGTGGCGTTACGAGGGACGTGCGAGAATTAAGTTTTACCCTGCGATGCTCCTCCGACATAACTAAACTACGAGCCACGGACTTGGGAAATCCTCGATGCTCTCAACTTTACCGCCAAGCAATAAAGTCTGGAAACCCAACCCGCTCCTGCAAACCTTTTTCACGTGTGCACAAACCTGCATTCACCACACGGTTTAATATGTAAAAATTAAGTGAAAAATTTAATTTACGACAGGTTCGCCACACACGGTTTTAAAATCTTTTTGTCAACTGTTCCAGTTTCATTAAATGCTGTGTATTGCTCTGGGAATTAAATTATGCTTTATAATTTGCACGTGTTTTTATGTTCATTAATTACAATAATATTATATTAGATAGCGGAGGCAATCGCAAGCGATTCCCAATGTTAAGCAATGGTTGACGCGGTCATCCTTGGATGGGTGACCGAAAAGTTGATTCCATTTTGAGCGCTTCCGTGGGTCGCGTGACAAGTGAAATTTTAGATCCCGGCTGTTTATAATAGTATGGCAGTCGTTAAGCCATGTCAGAGGCCCTTAGCGCGGCTTGACAAACTCTCGACACCAGAGTTGGCCACTGTCATTTAATTAGAGGAAGAAAAATAATATATTTTATATTAGAACCATTATTACGTAGAAGAAGATTGATGAAAGGTAATTAAAACAGTGCTATACCACATCTGAGAATCCGTGCATTTAATCGTGCAAAGCAAATGGGTATATCTATTGAACAGTTTCAAATTCCGATACACGGTATCAATTAATGAGTCTTTATCGAGTCGAGAGCTGGTCGTTAACAATGGGTGTATTACATGCAAATACGTTGCGATTAGATTCCAAACGCGATTCAATGTCTGGATTGATTGATAAATATGATGGATAATCTGCAATTACGCGGCTGCCGTTACGCGGCTGCCATTCAAACCTCCTCAATGGGCTTACAATTGATTTCGGTCATAATGGCAATTCATTATTGGTGACTCAATTTACAAGGTAATTTGTACGCGTCACTTTTTTCGATGAGGCAGTTAATCTTCATTCATGCGTGAGTAGGTAGACGTGCCTATGTATAGACCGGGACACATAATACATTATTATCGACACCTGGTGTTCGGTATATTTAAACTCGTGATCGAAGCGGAGATAAAACTCATTTTCTGCTACCGACAACACAAACCTTTAGAAGTAGAGTTTTACCTTCTAGAAATTGATTCTGAATTGCGCTCCGAACCTTTGTTTTAAAAATACTCGGACAACGGTAGATACATTCAAATCCAGTTCAGAGCAATCGGGATTAAAAGTTGACCGAGTGTAGGTTTAACCGAGAGACTATATTCCCCAGACGGGACTGGAGTCCGTTCGAAAACCCATCGCAATGTCAACTAGGTGACTAACAAATCTCGTCTCAATCCCGGACGAACGTGTAAAGAGTAAAAGTAAACACGAGCAGTGTGTAATAAATCTAAATTCGTCCATCAGTGAGTGCAGGAGAGCGTGGAGCGGTGCACTGGGACCTGGGCTTGCATGGAGGAGACACGTCTCTACGTGCTGCCCGCTTTATTGCTTCCCCGGCAACGACTGATTGGATAACTCACAGGTACCATAACACAAAAACTCGCTCCGTTCCCGCTCTTAACACGACGGATCAAGACGAGCGAGAACTACGTGACTTCCGGGTTTATGGTAGCCGTTCAGCCGAATGGACACCTGGCAGATGGCACTAGCTCCGTTTATCTTCTGGAAACTACCGTTTTTGATTAATGAAATTTTAAAATTTACCATTCAATTCCGTTTGATTTTGGTGTGAGGATTTCAAAAGGAAACGGCATAGTACGATGAAAAAAGCGCATATGTTATGCGAGTACATTGTAGTTGGATATAGAAAAGTAAAAAACAGCATATCGCGTATTTCTTCTGAAAGGAAGATCTTAGTAACATCTCACAAATCCTTAAAAATACCGATGCGAGCTCATATGTGAATAAGCAGCTTGCTTGCCCCTTTTGAACTCACTCTCTGAGCCCTTTTCGGAAGTTTACGTAAAGTCGCTTACAGATCTGAAAGCATCGCCTTTGATGCATTTCTTTGATTGGATTTATTTCTTTCCGTACGATAAGCTCCACCGAATCGCGTTTAGTCGTCGTTTATTTAATATTAAATCAGCCTTCTAATATAAATATAGCGCGTAACCGCAAGATATAACATTTACGTATTTCCAGGTATTTCATTCGAGCTTCTTGTTTCATGAAAAAACTTCATGAAAATTTCAAACTATGTCTTAGACAGTGATATTTTAAGCTCTGAAGACAGTGAAATAACTCTCCAAGGGAATGTGATAATGTAAATTTTCTTTCCGTGTTTTAAATGTCCCACTTTGCTCGGCAGCCGGCTTCATGTTCAAGTGAGGAGTTAGCACGTACCGGAGTCTTATCGCGCGGCACGTCCAGCGCTTGATGCCTACTTTATTGCAGCCAGGCTCCTCGTGGAAGCTTGCATCGCATTGCACTTCACATTCCTGAATTTAATTGGTAAGATACCAATAAAAAAGCTTTCAACACCGCTGGAACAGAATAGAAGGTCCCGCCGCTTTGTTTCCAACGATTACGGAGGATGCGACGATGTAGAAACAATGGAGGCATTCAAATAAAAACTCACTTGATAAGCTCAGAAATAAAAATAAGCATAATAGGCACCTTGTTAGCGTCAAGCTGTGGTAATAAAACGAGCACATTGCCGCTTCTGACAGGATTATAGCGAAAGTTAACGTTATTGCCATTTTTATTGGCAAGCTATCATCGAATCGTGAGCGAAATTTTAATATTAATTAACACGAATACAGATTATTCGCGTTTATGTATATTGTGGATTCCGGTAACAGCACAATAAAGTTTCTATCCTAGTTTTTATGTAACCTGTGAAAAATGTCGATAGCTTGCTTAAAATTATGACGCTTTTAGGAGATTGGGTGATCATCATATTTGCTGGGTATAGGCCTCGCTCTTGTTATGCTAACAAGTCTCGACCCTGTGCCAATCTCGTAATAAAATATTAAAATATTTCAAGCCTGATTTCTTGGCAACAAAGTAACTCCAGAAAATTTCTAATGCTTACACGAGGCTGTCCACACTTCACTTAAATAAATCAAAATAAAGTCAAGACCACGTAATCCTTACCTTTTCATCGAGTGAATCTATCAATTCCAAATACCTGAGGATGGTTGTGTATGCGAGCCACGTTGGCGAGTCGCCGCCGATCTCACTGGCTCCCTGATTGGACATCAAGAGAAACTATTTTGAGTCTCAAGCAAAAAACATGACCCAAATTTTATACTTACAAAAAACATGACCCAAATTTTATACTTACAAAAAACATGACCCAAATTTTATACTTACAAAAAACATGACCCAAATTTTATACTTACAAAAAACACACCAACATCTATATTAATTTTTTGAAAGGAAAAGTCAGGATTTTTGGTTTCGTCTGACTTAGAATAAGGTTGATTTAGCAAGAAGATTTAGGTTAAAATTTTTCAGAAAGCATTTCTGTCTAAAGGTACGTTCATACAGCGAGCGAAGCGACGGCGTAAAGCAGAATATGTATGTGTATAATAGAGAGAGAGTAAAAGTTTTTCAAATTTAAATTTTGAAAAGTCTCAGATTTTTACAAAAGTTTTGGTTTTTAAATGTGCAGTAAAATGTAGGTTACCGTACTATTACTATGATGTTACCTGTATCACATTTAGGTATTTGTGCCTCTACTGTGTAGGTGGTTAAATATAATTATAGCACCGAGGCAGTACAAGAGGAACAAACAACAAAAAGACTATTTTTAATTTTATATAAAAGTATGATTGTGCAACTTAAACTGGTTTCTCCCAGCAATCTTGCCGAGTGTTGTTACTTGTAAACATAAATAAAAATAGAGCAAAAAAACTCAACTAATTACAATCATAAACGAACGTTCCGAGAAAAACCCCATTGAGCGAACCTTTACAGTTTTCATTCCGGGAGTTTATTCAAAAGGGCAAAATAAACATTTTTATTTCTATCGGCCTCCCTTTTTCAGCTTTAATTGCGTAAATCTTCTTTAAGGCGATCTATTTCGATAAAATCTTTTTTTCAGTAACGATAGCGCGATGATGTAGTTAAAGACGCGGAAAATCAGCTTACCTGGCTGTTTGTTTCTTGTGGGCTGTGGGCTTTGGGCGGAGTCTAATTAATACAGCCTTTTTAACCAACGACACAATTTCTAAAAGATCCAATTATTATTGCGTGGGGGTCGTTAAAATGCCAAGAAAGCCTTCAATCATTTCATGAACATCTTATATGTATTTTGGCACATTTTCTACTAGATTTCATTTCTTTATACATCTTTATGTTTAGCCTTATGCTAGTTTTGGAATATTTGAAAATATTAATGTTACGTTTTCAATTCAGGAACAAAAGCCACTTTTCTTCGCAACCACGATCTTGTTCTTGGTATCGCATGTCTGACCGTTGTAGTAATAGCGTTCACAATTTTACCTTTCCACTAAAATAAACAAATTGCCCGTAAATTTAAAAAGCGTGTAAGACCGCTTTATCACAAAAAATGATAAAAAACATGCAACATGGGTTGATAGCGGAGATAGATTGGCTGCTATTCAGCCCATATATCAAGCAGGGCTCGTTTATAAAATACTAGTTAGCCTTGTTTTCGCTGTCATGAATAAAATGAATACACGCGTAAACGAATGAAAAATTCAGGCTGTTTTTTTATCTAAAATATTTTATGCATGCTTCGGGTGCCTCCGCACTCGTCTGCTCTGTGGCCTGTCGAACGATACGCGATAGTTCGGCTTTTTGCGGTTTCATGCATCATTCATATACAATACAATATGTGCAGGGAGAGTTGCTCTAACTATTAATCATGCTGAGAGCTAGAGCAAATACATTCACCATGTAAAATTTAAATCGAACTTGTTTATTACTTAGAAAAAGAGTCTATACCGAGAAGTGATGTGGAAAAACATTTATAAGTAACAATACCTCTTTTAAAAGTACAAAACCTTTCAATTTTATATTTGTTACAAACAATAATTCAAACCAATACAGTTTACGCCATTTCAAATCGAAACTACGATTCTGGTTAAGATAACTTGCTTTTGGTTTGACCTAGTTCGGGGATGCAATACGCCGGGCTATTGCGCTTAAAATATTAGTAGATATAGGATTAGGTACGTCGAGCAAACTGTAGGTACAGAGGGGTAATAAGGTCGCGTACACGATTCTAGTTGAAATGGAAGCTGAGAAAAATTGCGCGATTTATTCTTGCTTTATTGGCTTAACAAGCAAAAGATTTCTTGGAAAGCATAGTTTGGATTTTTGTATAGGTACGTTCTTTTGAACTTTGGTTGGCTGAATGGTTTCTTTGTATTTGATACGTATTATTTTTTTGATTTTTATATTTAAGATAACATGTATTTTGAATTTCACGCTCACCTAAGCTACGTCATCTCTGTTTTAGTATCTTCAACATCTACGTTGAAGAACTATTTTTTGTAAAAATATTGCCTGTTTCTCTCAGTTGTCCCTACTCTACCTACCTATGCTAAAATAATTTGGATTTCCTATTTGAGCTTTGTTCCTGGTGGCGCCCCTGGTGTTGGTGTTTGAGACAAGCTTTGTTGTAAATCACGAGCTTTTGCCCGCAGTTTGTTTATGAGAAAGTTTTACATGTTGTTGTTGACTCATATCACTTTGTGTCTTCTTTGACCAGCCCTTTTGGGACCAGAAATATCTCCGTAAATATACGTTCTGTGACGTTGAGAAATGAAAACCAGCACTATTTTGTTCTATCATTTTCCGATTTTGCTTTAATTGTTTTAATAAGGCAGGCAATGGGCTAGATGGCACTGTGTGATATGTCCTGAAATATTTATTTTATTTATTTAATTTAAGAGCATTTGTCTTAAAAGTATGTATGTAGTGTCTGTCAGTCTTAAGCCGATTCTTATATATATCATCATAATGCTTCTCGTCTTTCTGACATGATATTTTTATAAAACTGCACTACCATCACTATAAAACAGATTGATAAATTTATTCTCTGATATAGGTACCTAATATTGTAATTTCGTAAACAAAACTAAACTAAATAAACAACAACCTACACAACACCTGCCTCAAACGGCCAACGTGCTTATTAGAGAGCGTAAAATATTAATCTTCATAAATCCACAATCGTGGAAAAGAAATTCCCAATAAAAGTCTACATTTATCGAGAAAATATGCAAAACATTTTATACAGATTAAGTTTTCAGGCATGTATGTTTACGGGCCGTAGATACTGACATATATTTATGTAGAGAGCGTGAAGCCTCATTTACTTGGGGCAGAGCACGCGAGCCAGCCGTATAAGTAAATAAGTTTTAATTACTTGTTTATTGTTGTTTCCAACTTGTATCGGTAGCTATCTGCCCCGAGAAAAATTGTATGGAAAATTTATTGGTCGTTAATACCGCGGTATTGCTTATTCACTGCTTTTAATGGGAATCGGGTGCAATTGGTTTTATTTCCATATTTGTGCTAAAATCCTTTTGCATAAGTTCTAGAACAAGGAAGCCCTTTTGGTACAGGAGACCAGTGTAACTTGATACCTCATAGTTTTAAATTTATTATTATTATTATATATTTATGTTTTATTATTATCATTTTGTTTGTTTATATAGACTATTATGGTTATTTTAGTATCTTCTTGTTCTTGCTGTAGTTGTTTTTCTTTCTGTACTTGTGCCTTAGTTTAGTTACAGTATTTAGTTTTTATGTTCACTTGGTGTGTGTGACGTCACCGCCAGCCGCAACAGAATATCAGCGCTGGTGGCCTCCTGTGTGTGCCATCAGCATTAGGCTGAGTTGCGGCTGTATTGAGACATCTCACTCTTAGCATGTAAGTTTAGTAAGTAAATAGGTTAAAGTTTTGTGTGTGTCTCAATTAATATATTTTCTTTCTTTCTCTAAGTTCCTTAAATGTTGGTTAATTAAATATTAATTGATGGATACAATAAGTTTTATTACTGTTAATACACATATGTATTAAGAAGGCTTATTAAAAACACAAAGTGGTACAAACAAACCTATTATTTGTTAATTTATTGTTGTAGCTGTTTACAATAATTATTTGCTAACAATACATGAGTAATCAAGCATAAAACTCGTTCTTCTTTTCATCCCGATTCCTACAAAATCATAAATATTCTCGATAGCTTTTGTTTATCCAACAATCGATATGGCACAAAGAAAACTAGAATTCTTGTGAATCACTTCTAATTTAATTCCGATAAGAGATCCGATGCTTAAATTAAATGTATTGTAGTACCTTCTATTGCCCGTTGAATTTTATTGTTCGCTCATAAGACCTGATCAGTGAAACGTTAGCGAAAAAGCGCCTTTCCTTTAATTGGAAAACGAGATTATTAGCAACGGAGTTCCTGCTTATAAGTACCTATTTATTATATTAGCTCTTTCGTAATTTCCGCTGTTGAGTTACACAATGTTTGTCTTATGTACCGAGTCTTTTACATTGAATAGGCACATTAACAAAATATTTCTAGCAATTCCGATATCCTTATCTGTCATATACAATATATTGCTTGAAGTTGAATAATCTTGTATTGTGATTATGGTAAATTATAAGTAAAATAAGACCAGTTGACAAACAAAATATCACCTTTGGTATTTATAACAGATAGTCATTCAATACATGTCAGAGATTCCATATACATACAACATTCACATACTTACCTAAGGTGGTTTGAAAAGTTTAACATCAGAGTTGGCCACTCTCATTCGAGCTCACTTTTTTAGCCATTTACAACTACAGCTAAAATCTATAATATTTCTTACCTTAGAGGTTCAAGTCACGTGCATCGTACGTAATCTATCGTCTGATTTAAGCTGAGGTCCTGAGGAGAGTTCTCAACTGCATCCGGTCCGACCTCCACCTCCTCGGAGACAGGATCCGGTCGGGGTAGGATTCTTATAGTGTTATACATCCTTTATATGTAGGTATGAAGGTATATTATAGCTAAGGATTGTTTTGATAAGATATGTTATAAAAAATGTTGAATATTGTATACTAAATAAATCATCATCAGCCTACAGTCGTCCACATCTGGACATACGCCTCTCCCACGGCATACAAATACTAAATAAATACTCGTACCTAATAAAAACATCAACAATTCTGTTTCTCTTAGCCGTATACCTAATTAGGCGAATTACGGTCAAGTGCAAACCCATTTTCTTGTAAAAAAAAACCTAATGTTTGGTGTTCATCCACCTGATTTGGCAAAATACCGATTCAAAGCGACTGCAGACCATGAACAAATAACTTTACCCACATTTATAAGATAAACTAAATATGATTAACTCTGTTAATGCCTCCGGCAACTTTTAACTAGATACCAAAATGATGCAAAGTAATTTTAATTTGTTGCTTATAATAATAATAATAATAAACACGGCACGTATTGTCCGGAGGTTCCTTTCTTTGTAGCCTCTGCCACCGGTAGCTTGGGTCCTGCCCCGTTGCCGGCGGCATCACAAGTTTTAAGTTTTTTATGATATTTGTTTATTTTTTATACATACATATTATATTGTAAAAAAAATAAAAATGGTTGTGTATAAATGAATACCAATAATAATTAGAATAATATATGTGTTTATTGCACACCAACACAGGTTATACAGTACAAAGTAAAATAAGCTTATTAAATTGGATTGCTTTTAATGTGTTCCCAGAACCATATTCGGGCATTTAGGAATCAACATATCTTCTTATTCTTATTTGCCGAGTTCCCTTTGTTTCCTGTACAGCCGCGGGCTCGATTTTTTCGACGAAATTAAATTCGCAATAACATTTCCAACACAAAAATAAAATATTATTCGACAACAACATCCAGGAAATGACTTACAATTAAAACAGGGTCACATCGACTTATCTAAACTTTGTCAAAGTTTTTGACCGCACGACGGGCCGGCCTAAAGTCCGCCTACGAACAAACCTAACTTGCCGCAAAGTTAATATAATAGCTACTTTCATATTTCGTGCCACTATATCTCAAGGGTTGGAACTAAGCGAACACCTACATGTTAAATTCACGTAGTTACGTAAACAAAATAGGTACGAGTAGGTACCGCAGCGATAAGTATCGGGTGTGTGCAATGAATTCTAATGATCCCTATTTGGAGCGCGCGGGACTATTAAAGCTACAATTTCGTAAGTAGCTTTAGAAAATTGTTCGTTCGTCAGATAACTCGCTCCTGACGCTGCGGTCTCCGCCGACATTACACACTGGAGTCGCGTACGAAAGCACAGTTGCGCGGTCTAGCCACCGTCTGGCGATACAAGCGACAACTGTATGGAAATTACTGATATTAGTATTTTTAGAGGCTGTTTTTGGATACGTTTGAAGTTAAATTTAGACAGTGGACGATGTTATGGAACTTATATTTGCTACTTTACTATAACGTTCTTGAAACATGACACTAAATTTATCTTAAACAATGTTAATTTATCAATTCATTGCTTTGATGTTGTAACTTATTATATCTATAACTATGTGGCGTAGCTTGTTTTCTGTGAATGAAGATGGGTAATTGAGTTTGATTTTTATCACTCCTTTTTCTCTGTCAAAAATAATAAATACTAGTGAAAGAATTACTTCGATACGTCAATAAGTTTCCGACTTATAAGTAAAACAAGTTGTAACCGCACGACGCGGGCTGCCAGTGACTCTGTGACGTCATCATACAGCACGCTCAGTCTGGTTCACTCGTCGCGCGCTTGTGGCGTCTATTTTTAAACTAAATACTTTTAAAATGTCCAATTCGAATACTAGAAAATCATGTGTTGTGCCTAAATGTAAAAATACAACTACCAATTCACCGGAAAAGTTGTTTTTTTATAGTTTTAAAGGACGTTAAAATGGGAAAAAATGGATAAAAGCTAGGAAGAGGCTAGATCCATTTGGATATAAAAGAATAGTTAATTATTGTGAAGACCATTTAATCATATTTTATGTAGGTACCTAAGTAATAATAATGATTTCTAACAGGATTGTGTGTTTATTGATTTTACATTGGCAGGAAAAATATTGAATCAATAAGTACGCGATTATTCCGGTCAAATAGTTTAATTATAATGTACAGAGATCGTGAATACCTAAGACTATTATAATATTTTTGTAGTTTATATATATTTAGAACTTTCCGTTATGTTTTTACATTGTATTAGAGTTATAATATCTTGAGAAACATGCAGCTGCTTAATCCTTTATTTCTATACAAGTTTAAATCGTTGTGCCTACTCGCGTCGACTAGGTGTAGATGGCTTGTAAGAATTTTCTTGTTTTAGATTTTAGACGTGAATTTTTAAATGTCTACCTGTTACCGGTTTTAATGTTGAGCAAAAAATACAAAAAAAAAAACACATTTTTTGTTCGGTAGTCCCCCTTTAATATTTACTTTTTTGTTATTAGTTTATTTATTTCGAAAGGTAATATACCTTACAAGTAAATATTCCTTGAAAGTTTGAAGCATGAGCAGATTTTAGATGTGAAATTTTTAAGTGTCTACCTGTACACGTTTTTAATACTGAGCAAAAAATACGAATAAAACACGTTTATTGTATGGGGACCTCCTTAATATATATATATTAATATTTAGTATTTGTTGTTATAGCGGCAACGGAAATACATCATTTGTGAAAATTTCAGCTTTATAACTATCATGGTAAATGAGATACCCACAACTTGGAGACAGACAGACAGACAGCGGAAGCTTAGTAATAGGGTCCCATTTTACCCTTTGGGTACGGAACCCTAAAAAGGCAAAAAGAATAGTTGTATATATATTATATATATATACTTACGTATTTACCTATAGCTACAAAACTAATACATATTTGTTCTGGTTAACGTAAAAAATATGGTAGATTAGGTACTTCTACCTACTATTTGAGTTGCATTCTTCCATAAGACATAAGTTGGGTATCTTGTTTTGATAAAACAATTCAGAACACATAAACTACTACGCACAAGTAGTAAGGAATGTTTACTTAACCTTGCATTTTTATTCCTCGCATTTCGGCGGCATATAAATATTTGTTGGTAAATAATGCGTATTAATAATTAATCCATCTATTTTAGGTAAATTATCCGATTCCTTTGTTTTAATCCTTTATAAATTTAATGAATCGAATAATATTTCCTATTAATATATTATTAACGTAATACGTAAAATAAAACACATCAAAATACTAGCTATTACACCTATTATCACCGCTGGTGACTGATACTAAGCGGGTGCGGTACGCGGCGCGTTGTAGCATGACGTCACAAGCGGTCACGGGGCTCTTCGTCGGATTGGATATTTTTGAAACTTTGAATGCCTATAAAATCAAAACTACTAAGTATTTTTGATTACAACAAAAACTAGCGTATTTGTATACATACAGGCCTTACTGAGACAAAATTGCAAGTGATTTGGCCTACCTAGTACTTTTCTTCATTATTTTCGAAAATTTCATTGTTAGCAATAGCCAAAATACAGACTGAACAATCTTTTTATGTTCTGCAACGTGAAACTATTAATGTAGAGCTTTCAATGTAAGAGCTATGAATGACACGAACGGTCTCTAAAAGTTAAGTTTATAAGCTGTTAAACGTTTTTTTTTTCCAGTCAGGAGTAGAAAATTAAACAAATTCTTTAGCAGTAGAGCAATTTTGGATAAAAAGTTTTAAGAAATATCAGAAAGAGCTGCATTTGTTATGATTATGACACAAAAATGAAGGAAATAGTTTTGTAAATTACATACGGGTGTAAAATAATACCTGCAGACGTGTCGCGTAGCAATTTGTCATAGTCGCGTAGCAGCTTCGTAGCCTCGTAGCAGCGTAGCATCGTCGAGTTGCGTAGATCGTTTATAACATAATACATTTTTTTTTTTTTTTTTTTTTATTATTTGAATACATCTAACTCCCCAGGCGGTTTATGGGGGAACCTAATCTACGCTTTCTTACGAACTACTTTACAATTTTTCTTACAACCTACTTTATTAATTTAATTTACCTACTGACTGTTTACATTTTCATTTAAATTTCTAATTAGCATTGTTTTGGACACTTTCTAATATAAATTCAATTATACAGAGGTGTTGTTCCGTTGTTTACTTATTTCTATTATTTACAATTATAACTACTTTTTTACAATATTCTAGAAATTTAAGTCTTTTGTATTTATCATTTATTATGTTACATAAATTGTCTATCTTAATATCTTCATCTAGTTCCATTTCAGTATCGAATCTTAGCCTACCGAAGACTGGGCACTCAGTGATAACATGCAGAGCACTTTCTTGAACATCGGGATCACAGATGCATGACGGACTCTCCTTGCACTTGAACCGATGTAAGTAGAAGGAGAATCCGCCGTGCCCCGTTAGCATTTGGGTTAATTTTCCATCCAATTTAATATTCCTAACTATTGTGTACGCCTTTATTGCATCTGGGAAGAATACCTTTGTGGTGGAGCCTTGTGGAGCAGCTAGATACCGTGAGTTCCACTTCTCTATTGACTCTGTCCGGATAGCTCTCTTGACATATGACACTGGGCAGCTGTCGTATTTGGGCCTTACTCTGAGGCGCAGCGCCGCATCCTTTGCGAGTTCATCAGCCCTCTCATTTCCCTCCATCCCCACGTGAGCCTTTACCCAAAATAATCTCAGTATTTTGTCCTGGAGTTTTAGCTCTGCGATTAACATAATACATTATAATCAACGACTTCACACTTTTTAGGCGCATATTATATTCTTGGTGTAAAAAATAAATAAAAATCATTATTTTTGTAGTGAATTGTAAGCGTCATTTCGCTAATAGAGCAATGGTAGTTCAGAGACTCGAAAGTGAAAGGTTGAATTTATCTCAAAACAATTAACGTAACTCTCAAAACAATTAACGTAACAGCCACTGATATGATAAAGTAATTATCATAACTTTGCACTATTATACATGTCTGATTAATCATTATTTATTATTATTTCTTAGTATGTAGGCTCGAGCTGGATTAGACAGGCTGCAGACAGTACTGAGTGGCGCGCGAGAGGAGCCCTAGACTCAGCAGTGGTGAACACTGCCTGATATGATGATGAAAAATCGTGGTTGTTTTTCACCATGATCGAATGTGACTAGTACCACTCGAATCGAGAAAGTATGGTTGAAGGAAGACTTTGTACCTGTATATGTAAATTTGATACATTTAGTTATGTCTCTGTTATATAGTCTAAGCATACAACAAACAACCGGCTACGTACATAGTTGGGGGTACTTAAGGCGGGTTGTAGCTTGCTTGCTATCTCAATTCTTCACTGTCTCGAGGCATCAGGACGCCACTTAATTATAGGGCCAGCCACGCGTGCAGGATAGTCAAAAATGAACTTTCGCGTTTAGTATTGTGAAACTAGATGCTTTATAAGTGTTTGTGTGTTGTTTTGTTTTATAATATATTGTATTGAAAGTGTTGCAGAGAATTGATTTTGGATCAGTAATTGAGTGAGTTTAAGTTCAATAGACAAATCAATAGACAAATTAATTTTGTCAGAAGCCCTTAGGGCGGCTTGATAAACAGAGTTGGCCACTCTCATTCGATAAGTATGTAATAGGTCTTTACCTAAGAAATTGCCGATTTGTATGACGAAATTGAGAAAAATGAAATTTCCATACAAACATTTTTAATTTTTGTATGGAAATGTCTGAACAGATATAGATGCAATTGATAACTATAGTTAGATGGGAAAAAGCTATGCACTGCGTATATCAATTTCTCAGAAATAGAGTATATGATAAAAAATATACCTAGTTAAAGTAGTGAAACTGACGACACATTGAAAGAGGTGTTTTCAATGACTTCCCTATAAGTAATACATTATTTTTTTATCTAAAAGATACATAATTCAACAATTGATACAATAAAAATTGTATTCAGAAAAAATATAGCAGTACGTAAAAGTTACAAACAGATTAAAATGTGAGAAAAAAATCGGCCATTTCATAGGTAAAGACCTATTATTTACTAAAAATATGGTTAATTAATGTAATCAATTCTAGCTCGAAACTCGCTGTTAAAACTATCCACAAAAAAAGGAACATAATAATTATTGGCTAATCGGTTGGTTTTATAAGTTTTGCGATTAATTTTGTTCCTTACGGTGCCTCTCCAACAAACCTTACCTTAGACTCTCATCAACAATTTGGTAGACATCTAGGCATCCTATACTCGACTATCTCCGGCCCGCAGGTCAGTCCGGGCGCGCAGGTGTCGTCCGGAGACAAGTCGACACATGAAATATACACCCACAGTACCACGATTGTAGGCGATATAGATCAAAGACGCATATATAAGCTTATTTGGTATTTCACTTACGTCAAAAAACGAAAGGAAGGTTTGTTGATAATTGATAGACTTTTATGCGCCAGACATAAAAGACTTTTAAAAACAGCTAAAAAAATTAAACCTACGGAAAAATGATTTTATGTTGAAGATAAGTGACCGTGAGTAGCCAGAAGACTAGTTTTGTTTATACAATTATTCCGTTAACCATATATTGTGTAAAAACCAATAAAAATATTAGTTGCTGCTTGATTTTTGAATAAAATCATAGCAACGGAAACATCTGTGCAATATCTTTTTAGCAACATTACATTAACTGTCTTTCCACTATTTATTTATAGCAGCCCTCATAGGATATTAACATTTGGTTAAAAAACTTAGTAAAATAGGCATTAACTAATTTAGAAGAATAATTTCGTCATATGAAATGTCATAATCTTCTTCTTATCGAATGAGAGTGGCTAACTCTGCTGTCAAGAGTTTATTAAGCAGCCCTAAAGGCCTCTGACATGGCTTAGCGACTGCCATACTATACAAACAGCCGGGACCTACAATTTAACGTGTCACCTAACCCACCGAAGCGCCCAGAATGGAATGCCACATTTTGGTCACCCATCCACGTACTGACCGCATCAATGTCACAATGAAACGTCTACTGGGTGTGGTATCGTTGACCCTGCATGATATATCGCCAGCGACGTATACGAACAATACCGCCGACAGTTGGCCCACTCTTGTTTTATTCACAACTTCAGAGATTTGTTTTTTTATTACACGACTGTCTAGGTCGCGGGTAGGCTCATCCGTGCTTTTAAAAAGCCGATTATTTTTGCGCACAGTGTGAGCTGCTTTGGGCAATGGATTTTGTTTCGCGACTGCGGTGTACGGTTATGAAATTTTGTATAATGTAATATTTATTTTGGATTGTAATGCGGGTTTTGTTACGTTGTGTGGCAAATGTTAAGAGTCCAGAATAAGCATAAAATAAAATTGTTTAATTATTCAACTCGAATTGTTTATTATAAATTCATTTCGTTGAGACGGTTAAGCGTTTGATTTTTGTGACTATGACTAATTTATCTGACTAGTGCTGAGATTCAGTTGGATATCTCGTACCGTTCTACTTACTTCCTACTATAGTAAAATCATCAAGAAAATAAGTAGTTTTTTTGAGGTGTATGAAAAAAAAACATGAATAAAAAGAGATCAATTTAACATCGTTATAAAACTTACCACACTTTAGATTTCTGTCGATAATAAGTTACACTTTTAAATGATGAGGGCTATTTCTTGTAACCTACAAATGAAGCACATTTATGTAATTATAACAATATATTTCTGTATATACAAATCAGCATTATAATACAAGGTAAAGCCCTACACAGAACACTAACGGATAGGGGCGGGTGGGCGCGGCGCTCCGCTTCAACGCCTCGAGCTCGCTCACGTCGGGAGGCTCTTCAAAATCACCGACTTCGTTGTACTGCATCTCTTCGAACTTGCCAGATAGGGCTGGAAAGAGATATTTCCAAATGAAAACAAGGACAGTGATATGCAAAAGTTGTTGTGTCGAAGAAGAAAAATCTACTGTATCCGATCCCCGAAATTGTTACCTATGCAAGAAAATCGAACAATAGATGAAAGAAAATTAAATACTGAGACGTTTTTGTTGCTTGATCATAAACGCTTATTGCAAAAAAGTTAAAAAATCTACTATAATTCCGATTTTAATATTGCAACCCGAAATCTGAGTCAAAACAATTTGAATATGAATCCGCATTTTCATGAAAATTTTCAGCCTAATATACGTTTTAGATTCAAGTTCTGAAGTTTTCTTATATTCAGAAATTAATTTACAGACTAACCCCCTTTATAGCGAGACCATGTAGAATTTAGTATCACTTAGAATTTTTACCGTTAGAAAATGCTAACAAAACTGACACAAACTTCCCTCGTTTCCGCAAAACAGTTTGCAGTATTCTATTTCTTATGCTAAAGCGGAGCATAACCGCGCTACTTAGAGCTCCGGGCATGTATTTATGAAAACACACACCGACATCACTTAACGATTCTGAAACCGGACTCGGGCGGCGAATTTCTCTCGAGAAATGTCCGAAAGGTGGTTCGGAATATCAGGTTACACGACGTGACCATTAACGCCTTTCACTCCTAAATGCTTCCTACAGAGAACTCCAGTTTCCACCGTCTCACGAATTAAATTACGTATCTCTGATAAGTCTTACGAAACTCCGAACACATTGTTCCGGAGTGCTAAACAAAACATGTAATTTATTGACAGTGATCGAAGTCACGAAACGAGCTTTCGTCGATCGAACGGTAATTGTTATTGTTCTAAAAATAGCGTGCGTTAATCGTCGATAATTTGCTCGGTCATAGTTAGCTTTGTGTACCTTTTGAAATAACTAATGAAGCCATGATGTAACATAGTAGATATGGAGTTTTGTTAGGTTCATATAATATACGTATTTTTTGTTGAGTGCCGGACCATCTATAATTAGAAAACTAACAGTACTTTGAAATCTAATTTTACATACCTATACTTGGTATTTGATAAAGATTTAATCTCAAACTAAATTGAAAGCGAAAACATGACAGACTGTAACAAAATATATGTACTTACAATACAATTTAATCGTCCCATCCGTGTCGCCGAGGGAGTTCTTTGATATGCAGCTGTAGGTACCAAATGTGCCTCTATTCACTTTTTTAATTTTCAGCCTCATATCTACTTCGTAGCCTCTTTCAACGGCCGTAATTTCGAACCTTTTGTCCGCTGGAAATATACAAAAATATAAATCTTTTATCAACAAACAGCGCGGAAAAGGTTAAAATGATATTCGGAATGCTATTTTCGGAAAACATACTTACATTGCGATATAATCTGATCATTAATAGTCCAGTAATTGATAGAGCGAGGAAAAGCCTCAGAATGACAATCTAGGTGTATTGTGTCGCCTTCCTTTGCGCCCACTAATTGGTTTTGTATTGTCATTATTGGAGGAACTGCAAGAAAAGAAAATAACAACATACTTTTGTTATTTTTATCCATGTTCCTATCAATGAATAAACATTGTATTGCTAAGGAAAATGTTCGGCTGTCTGGTATGTTCCTGTTTAGCTTCAAAAGAAAATTGGCTATTATTGAAGTAATTAATTAAATACGCGAAGCTTGTATAAATTCTCTGGCTGTTTTTTGCGTTCTTCAAATCGTTACTCTGTCGGACATTATTAGATTTTGACGTTGTATGGACAGTTTATTATTCTAGTGTTCCACGAAATGTTACTTATAAAGCGTCTACTTTTTCATATTTTGATCTTAACAAATATTAGTTTAGTGTTTTTAATATAATGTAGTTTGAGTCCTCTGTGAATGTGCTTAAGCTATTTTCATTATATCAGACTTGAAAATATGAACAAATTTGTTTTCATAACATTTCATATTATTACCTAAATGCAGTTCCTATTGCAGCCATGTAAACATCTATGTCAAGAGAATGAGATAGAAAAAGACACGGAGTTAGCTAATTTCCGTCGGGAATCACAATTTACGAGTACTAATAAAACCTGAAGCAACGCATCTGCTACATTGTAATAACTCTAGGCTAAAGTGAGGCGTTTTTAGTCCGCCGTCAAAGTTATGCAACTATCAAACCAGTTGGATTCTGGACAGATGGCTGACTGGTATTTATCTACGGGTATTTATAACTGAAAGCTACCTGTCCAAACATTTGATAAATTGTTTCGGAACAACGACAAACACCCATACCGTAATTTATGGATTGGTTTGTCTTAAAAATTGACTTGCTCTTGATAGATTGATAAATTCTGATGATTTAAGTTTATAAAGTTCTCTAAATGCTTCTACGAAAATGCAAGAACAATGAAATAAAATGAATCAAAACAAACGTGAATTTAATATGATAAGCAAATGTGACCATTGAATAGCATTGAATATGAAATCCATCTGAACCGTCTTGTTATAAAGCTATTTTTGTAAAATAATTACATTTCTTTCTGTCGAACACAGCGCTTTTGCCTCTACGTTTATTGTACGGACGGCAAAGCTTTGGAACACTTTACCAGAAGCCGTGTTTCCTGCGAACTACAATCCAGAGGTCTTCAAATCTAGAGTTAATAGGTATCTTCTAGGTAAGCGTGTTACATCCTAGGCTGCAGCAATGCTTAAAATCAGGCAGGCTGTAATCAAACGTAAACCTATGCTACGTGATAAAAAAAAACTTTAAATTTTGCCAGGTATCTCCATGTAAAAAAAAACACACTGTCCATAAGAATATTAATTGACACTATAAAGCAGGAGAAGTCTATACTTACTCCTTTATTCTTTACCTATATAATGATTATTTTTTTTCCATATAAAAAAGTAAATATACAATATACCTGAAATAAAATATGAAGCAAAATAAAATATTCAAAAATAATCGAAAAAATTAATGATTTATTTAGTTTTTTGTGTATGATACAGTTAACAAAGTTATGATTTGGGTAACGACGGTGTTGAAAAAGTGAAGAATGAAAAATGTACTTACAATGTACAACCAACATGACCCTCTTGCTGACGGAGGGCGGCACTCCGTTGCTGGCGATGCAGAGGTACGCGCCCATGTGCAGGCGAGACACCTTCGTCAGCTGCAGCATTGAGCCGCTCACTGAACTGTCTGTAACAAGGTTTCAAGTTTTATGCTCAACATCAGGCAGGCTGTAGTCAAAATGTTTAAATAAAATAATATAATGTGACAATATGTTGTTGTTGTTTGTTAATATATATGTTAAACGGTTTTCACTCACGAGTAAACCGTTTAACCGTGTGTCTGCGTGCTGCCGCGGTCCCACAACGTACGTTCTGAAGTTGGATGTCATAACATTCGAAACGCGTAAACAACATACGCGAATTACACATGAAAGAAAACCGATTAGTCAACATATTCATAAAATGTCTCACGAAATTTTAATATTAAAATAGGCTGTAGTCAAACGTAAACCTATCCCACGTACAAAACAACCAATAGGTACTTGTGCTTCGCTCGCAGAAGTAAACCTTTCATCACCTATTTCACCCTTTAAAAAGTGGCGTTTCCAAAATCATTTTAGCGAACTTTTGTGTGTGCTCGCAGCTTCGCTCGCAATAAGAAGGTAAACTTGCATCCCCTATTTCACCGCTTTATAAGTGGCATTTCCAAAACTCCTTTCTTAGTGGGTGCCTACGTCTTAAACTACCAGCATGCCAAATTTCAGCCCAATCCGTCCAGTGGTTTGGGTTGTGCGTTAATAGTTCACTATGTCAGTCACCTTTGAGTTTTACGTAAAAATTTAGCTTTTTAAATTTTATTTATTAAAAACTACGACTTCTTTGCCCACCATTATACATAAATATGAATGCTTAGATACATAAACGATAATTTTATGTACAATAGGGTGACCTTATCACAATAAGTGGTCTCTTACAGGTTTCATAATGAATAATAAATGGGTGTTTAATTTTTTTTATATAAAAAGAGGTTATCAATAATATGACTCGTAGGTATGTTGTATTGTCGACCAGTACGTGTGCGATATGTAATATCAATATGATAATCTATGTATTCAATCTCATATAAGTACCTATATATCTAGTAATGTTTGCGTGAATGTTTGTTTGTTTACGGAATTGTTGTTGGAAACTGTAAGTGATATCGTTAATGTGATTAAGAGCGTGAAGTCGTATTTCATGTTTCCAAATTTTCACTTCATATGATTAACAAAGTTTGTGGCATAAAATCGATGAGGCGTGTGTAGAAATGTAAAAGTTCTAATAACATTATAATTCTCGACCGAACGTGACTTTGCAAAACGTTTTTCAAGCTACAGAATAGAATAACTTTCGTATACACAGTTGAAGTAACTTTTAAGCAGTTTAATCTGTGTAACAATGGTTTGTCAGCATTAACACTTAAACGTAACAAAGTTTCGAGACCTACGTAGGTGGCATGTTAACAAAGTGTCAAGAAAATTCAACTTCAGATTTAGCAGAAAGATGTTACGACTTTCATAACGCTTTAAAACATCGCAGACTTATAAACGTTAAATGTGGATGGGCCATTCACGTCATCGCTACGGTCTGCCGAGAAATAGGAATCTTTTTCAGAATGTGTGTGCTATTTATCTGACATAAAGCGGATTTTCTATACTATCTGCACTATGCCCCACATTGTTACTAGCGGCAACGGAAAAATAAAGCGAACTACTGCAGATACAATATGCAAGTAAGAAATGGGTCACTTCCGAAGACGAGGTACACACAAGGTCATACCACTGAATTACAGAGGCTAGCTTTGAATTTGTCGGGAAATGGCTACATTATTGCACGTTTACGTATGCCGCCGCAATGTTGCCAGTTTGCTGCTTTTTTCAATGTGTATTTGACCTCTTTGCTTGCAATTTAGTAACAAACCTTTTTATTTGATGTACTTTTAACAGTGAAGATGCTACATTGTAGTAAATTAGACTTTAAAACTAAAATACCTACGTTTCATTTTAGTTTTCAAGGTAAGTACGCACTGCAGTAATTCCAGTAGCTGTGTAAGGAACTAATTGCTAGTAAAGGTTTTACTATACAGTTGTTGCGAAAGCATGCAATAAAGTTTAAGCTACAAATCCGTAGATACAAATTAAAGTGCTCATCGGTATGAGCCAACAGAAGCTACTTATATAGATAGATTTATGAAGCAATGGATGATTACATAATTATCATACTAAAATTTCATACTGACCAAGTTGTTGTAGAGCAATATGACGAGATAAATAAATAAATGGTTTTTTGGTTTAAATATAGCTGATTTTCACAGGTTAGTGTACACAATGACACGAGATTTTTGTTTGTATAGCAACTATAAAAATAAAAAATATACTAACATATTGTTCGTAAACTGTATATTCTACTACTAATTTCTCGTTACATGCAAACTAAGCCATTAAAACTAGCCGTTTAACCGTTCTATTTTAATAATTATAACCAACATTTTAAGTGCAGAGCCCCTTTCTATAATCAAAGTGATATGTTTGGTCTTTGTTTAGGCAACGTGTCTGAAAATCGACGTAATGGTATCAAGTCTTAAAGGGATGTTTTCCTTCGGCGGTAACATTGGCCCCTGGAGTGAGATCATATTTCGTTTACCAATATAGGGCAGAGCTTCGGATACGGCTAGACCTTCATGAATATTGTACATTCAAGAAGTAAGTACTGGGTAAATGAGAGCGTGTTTTGTGATTTTAGGTTAAGTTTGGTAGAATATATAAAGTTACTATTTATGTTAAATAAATGATTGCGTAGTCTTAACATACATCTACTACCAAAACAGCTCGATAGATTTATTCAATAGTCTTTCCAGACAAAAAGAGGCCTAATTACTACAGTACAAAACTAATGATGATCCATCACTCCGTTGCATAGTGAATGCGAAACAAATAGACCAATAAACACACAAATATATGATAGTACGAGAGTATATGTCACAGCAAAAAAACCTCAACTTACTATGTGTATCACTGAAGTTAGAAGTAGGTAGGAGATCGCCCGCCTCCTTCCTCCAGACGACCGTGGGCGTGGGCACGCCGTGCGCCGCGCACCGCAGCGTCACGTTGGCACCCTCTCTGGCCACCTGGTCGCTGCTGGTGGGGTAGTCTAAGATGTCTGGGGGGACTGAAACAGAAGAAAAGTAGAGAGATTGTTTTAATGTAGTAAATAATTAATAAAATTGTATTTGTCGGTCTTCAAGTCGATAGTAAACCGGTTACATCTAGGCAAGCGCGCTAGATCGTAGATTATAACGTTGCTTAACATCAGGCAAGTTGTAGTCAAGCGTGAGCCTATTTCTTGTAAAAAAAAGAACGACTGGCGTCGCGATCTCGACCAGTTTCGGAGTGACTGGCGTGAGGCACCTATCGACCGAGATTCATGGAGGGAGTTGGAGGAGACCTTTGCCCAGGAGTGAGACAGCATAAGTTGATAAAAAAACAGTACATATCACACAGCGCCATCTAGCCTCATACTAGCTAACGCGTTGTATCATGGGTACTTGTTGTTACTCGTTGATTTTTGGCGTCCAAAGGTTATTATACCTATATATATATATATATATATATAATATAATATAATATAGGTATACGCCAATAGGCGAGTATTATTTACATGATCATTCAATGTTTTTAACAAATGTCAATATCAAATTTTTATTTTTTTAATAAAAAACGCAATGTTATCGTTACAAAAAACCATTACTAATCGTTGATATGATATCCTCATATTTTATGTACCTGCACCGTAAACCACAAACCTATTGTTAAAAGGTACCCGTACGGTCCCAAAATTTGTTTTTATTACTTCGCTTACCTACTTATCTGAATACTGGCTCCAGGTTTCGTCTCATAAGGTTTATGTGTGTAATATAAAGCAATGATATCCTATTTTGATAAAATTTACATAATACAGCGTAGGTATAACATCACGTATTATGAGAATCGTGAACTGCGGTTATCGCTGCTTTGTACGATGTTAGATTCCGCGAAATAGAGCGGAGTAAATATCAGCACAACTAGTTATACAAACAGCACTAATCCTAGAAATTCTCATTACATTTTGGATTACTAGTTCCTGCAACTCTTCATGTAATGACTACAGACATCGCTCTATTAAGTTGGTTACCTGTTATTGATTCAGAGAACATTATTTTAATAAGATTCTCAAAAGATATTAAAATAATTGTTTATTACGTTGCATCCCGGTTTAATGTGGCGCGTTTATTATATCTGAAGCATGAAATTTACGAAACATAATATACTAGCTGTGCGCGCGACTTCGTCCGCGTGGAAAAGTTATAACCATTAAAACGGTTCTAGTGAGTTAACCTTAAAACATAGACAAATACTGTTGCAGACATTTTGTTAGATTATTTCAAAAGATATAATTCTTTCATACACATTTTTTTGATATCTTGAACCGTTTTCGCAGCGCATGCAACGGAAGCCCTGAAAGATGAATAATTTTCCCCGTTTTTTCCACATTTTCTATTGTTTTTTCGCTCCTATTAGTTGCAGCGTGATGTTATATAGTCTAAAGCCTTCCTTGATAACTGGTCTATCCAACACAAAAATAATTTTTCAATTCGCACCATTAGTTCCTGAGATTAGCGCGTTCAAACAAACAAACTCTTCAGCTTTATAATATTAGTAAAGATGATTAAACGAACTTGCAAAGTGAAGTTCGATCAATATTATATGAGTAACTCGAGCGATGCGGGCATCCGTGGTTGCCCGCACGATGCCCGATAAAGCGATGAAGGCAACCGCGGTGGCCTACAGCTGATTTAGGTTCAAGTGATGTGAAAAAGCCACTGAGTCGACTGTTTGAAGTGACACACGATTATAATCGACTAAGAACGTTACAGGTTGAGCAACACTATTCAGTAGAAGCAAAATATCAATGGATGTAGAGAAAAAAAAATATATCTGGCAACCATTTGAATTTTGAGAGTGTAGGCTGAAAATACGCGCCAAGCGCGCGGCGTGGCGGTTCGGTGTGTCCCGGTTGAATAGCTTTAATTTATTTTAGTATTTGACTTATTAACTTGCCATCAGAATCTCAATATGCCGTTTGACTAGCACCTATCCATTTGTGTGTCGTCACAAGTACGAGTATGAACCAAACGCACACAGGTCACTGTGGTTAATATCTATCCAGTACTTTCCCGTTATCTAGTACTTCACAGCTGACTAGTAGTTTGCAGCTATGTGTTAGTTTTGTTAATTTCATTGAGACGAGGCGTCACTAGTATAAAATACTTACCGAATCACATACGCCGATCTATATTTGAAATTTGTTCAGATTCAGTCATAGGTGTTTTAAAACTATTTATTTAACATCCATTCACTGTATCAGCTCCTAAACCCCGAACAAAGCGTTTCCAAGAGTTGTTCCTAATACGTACAGCAGCTCTGTGGAACTCACTCCCGGACTCAGTATCTTACAATCTAAATGCCTTTAAAGCACGACAAGAAACCAATTCAAGGTTTCTTCTGGGCAAACGTGCTCCATCTTCGACTTCACCGTCGCTTCCCATTAGGCGTGATGCAGTCAAACGTAAGCATAAGCCAATTAATAAAAAAATACTCACCAACGACATCTAAATAAGCAGTCTGACTCTTCATAGGGTCAGTGTTGAGCTGGCACATGTACCAGCCGCGGTCAGACTGTCTCACATCGTGTATGTGCAAGAACCACACTCGTCTGTCGCTGTGGTTCACAGCTATCCGGTGGTTCTTGGTGATCACATGAGTGGCTATCGTCAGGATCGTCTGCGTGTCCACACGTAGCCACGCCACCTGTGGAAATAGTGTTTATTTAAAGTAGGGACAAGATAATAGGTCACTTTTGACATTTCATCAAAATTCAACAACGTGACCTTGTAACGGCGGGCATAAAATAAGAACTGCACAATTGCTTAACTTTTTTCAATTACGTTTACATATTTATTGTAATAATGACCGATACGAGTAATTTTACGATTTGCTTTCACTAATAAACCATTCTAAACATAATAAACAATTTCTGATCTAAAGAACTGAACGTCGTTACGTCAGTCAACCCTTTTTCTTTTTAAACACTAGGGATGTTACTCTAAAAATCGAAAGCTGATAGGATTGTAAGTTGAATCGAATGCAATGATTACTTGTGAAGAAAAATCACCATAAATTTATAACCACGTTGTGATTATAGTAAAACCTAATTATACATATTTATTATTCTTTTAACTAACTATAAAAATACAAAAAAATAACTAAATAGAAAGGTCATTGATGTTGGGTGCAATTTAAGTGGATGTTGCTGGCAACACCAGTACCTGTCGATGACGCATGTCATGTCATTGTCAATACTGAACCACCCTTCAGTACTGCTAAAATGATGACTCTGCTACAAACTGCATGTGCAGAAGTCACTACAGAAGACTGGCGAAAAGTCGTGGAGAAGACAAAGAAAATAATTTTACAAGATTTTGAACGAGATGTGAGAATAGACAATATTATTGAAAATGAATTAATAATATCTCTGAGTGCTGACAGCAGTGATGAAGATAGCAGTTCCGATAGTTCAAGTGAATAAAAGCAATTTTTTTGTTAAATTACGTAGGTACTTGTCTTATTTTGCTCCTTTAATTTATGAAAGAAAAAATAATAATGGGACAGGGATTCGCATGATCATTTTTAAAATTCACATATGTTTCAAGTCTGTATCGATTCATTCATTTAATCGATGTTTTTAAGCAGGTCACCTCACTATGAATATAAAACTGACATCTGTCAAAAGTGACCTATTGTCTTGTCCCTACAATAGATATAAAGATAGATAAATACTCTATTAAAACACCACATATAAAAAACAATACAAAACAAAAACATAGAAATTAAAATTAGCGTCTTAATTGGCGGCCTTATCGCTAAGAGCGATCTCTTCCAGGCAACTAATCTGGCAGGGATATATTTGTTTATGTTGTAGTTAAAGTTGGAACAAATTGAGTGTTGAAAAAGCTCAGACCAAGTATTTTGCTTAGTAATAAAATGAGCTATTGACCAAACATGGTCTTAATAACTTTGCTTAATAAGTACAGTACTTTTCGAGGCATATTATAGTGTCTTATTTCTTCTATTGCTGATGATAAAATATGAGACCCAAATGAAACCATACTGTCCTCAGTTTTTCAGATTTTGAAACAAATGATCCTATTATGACAAAAAAATGGTCCAGCGAAAGATATTACAGACTTGTTCCAAAAATAAACTGAGTCTTGCGAAGCTACCAACATGAAATGATACAACTTGATTGTCAAGAACCTCATCTCATTTTAGGAATCGGTTAGTACTAGTTTCGTCTGCTTATCTATATATATAATAAAGCTGTAACAGGTTGGTCTCTGTACATTGAAGATCATTGAAAAAAAAATAGTTGAGGGGTCTTCATTGATGCAATATAACACAAAAATCATGTTTAAAAAAAAATCTGTTGGTCTGTGCGTCTGTCGGTATGTTTGTTCGTTATAGACTCGAAAACGGCTGAACCGATTTGCCTACGGTTTTCACTAACATTTTAGTGCATTTTTAACATAACATTTAGTGTTTATATCATTTCAATCGGTTTGTAAATAAAAAAGTTATGTTCATTTGAAACCTTTTTATCTTAAAATAATGCGAGCGAAGCCGCGGGCTTCCACTAGTTACAAATAAAAGTAGGTACTTCTGACTAACACATTTTCCTGCAACATACGTTGAAATAAAATTAATATTCATTTGCTGGACCTAATAATAGCCTGTAGTCATTTTTGTACCAGCAATTTCGTGTTCAGAATTGAAAATTCAAATTGGTCGCAACAAAGTTCGTTCGTGGAAAAAATTGTGAAGTACTTTGATAGATATTTTGGGTTGATATGACAAAGCGTATTTTGGAGTGTTTTTGTTCTGGATGGCCAGATTAAACTAACAAACAATTTAATACCAACCGATACAAAATAAAGCTCAAAGTTCGATGGCTGACCAAAACCACTTTGTATACTAACTCTACAAAGCAGTTTTACCGCATAATTTTGAGCTTGGGACAGCAGCAAACTATAAATGTGTATTTGAAACATTTTATATTGCATTTTAATTTGATTCAAGTGTTCATACAATGTTAGGCTTTTGTGTTTTATAAATGAACTGCAAAATTTGATACAGTAATGAAAAATGAGTTCTGAAAAGTGTATCTATCATGTCAAAGGATTTGTTATACATCTTTTTTATTTTTCTAAGAATCGGTTTGTAGTAATAGTTTTTTTCTCGTGGGATAAGTTTGCGTTTGACTACAGCCCATGATAATGATACAAGAACGTTTAAAATTTCAAATTTTTTGATTCAAAACAGCTCATCGTCACAATATTAGGTGGGTGACGAACCTTATAATGTTAGTACGTTGAGGTCAAAGCTCCGATCCATTTGGAGATAAGGTAAAACGGGAAATGAGCAGACTTTTCATTGAAATTATACAATTTTTTTACGTTGCTATGCTTAATTGAAAGCGTCTTAAGGATCAAGACAGTTTTTCTCTCTTCGGCCAAACGCTAAAACATTTTTTATAGAAAAATCAAAATTCTGACATATAACAAATTTAACTAGATATAGACAGACAGAACATCATAATATTATGTATTACTCTAAAGGGGCAAGCTAGTTTTTAGTTCGAAAATAGATTAACTCATTGATGTAACGAATAAGCTATGTTTTATTCCGGATAGAATCGCATAATAATCGCGGGGCTGCTAGTTATAATGAATTTTATTTGTAACAACATTTTGTGCGTGTTGTATGTACTTATTTGAAAACAATTTATGTAAAGGTGTACTCGTAGTTGTACACTATTTGAGTACAAATTCTTTCTTACAAGGAGAAAAAGAAAATTTACTCCGAGGCGTATTATTCTGACCCTACCTAAAAAGGTCCGAAAAGGAAGCGAGAACGAATGGTTTAGTTCGATTGCTTTACGCAGGCAGTGAATGGGAGTAAATTTACTTACCCTGTACGAGCCGAGATCATTGACCACGCAGGTAAATACGGCTTCTCTACCCAATGACACGGTCAAGTTGTTTAGACTATCTTCGAAGCGAGGTACTTCTGTAACAATCAAGAGTATTAATTTTAATCACTTACCTTCGTAACGAATCCTATTACTTTTAAGTATGGCCGTTATCCTTATTAGATATTTAGCAACGCTCGAGCTCTTCGGACGCGTCCGAACGACATATTAATTAATTACTTTTCTACGGTTTTGGACCTGTGGCGATAAAAATGTGACGTCTATAAGTGGAACTCTAGTTTTTATAGCATTGCTGGTGGCTATCTAGGTCCCGGGTAACTAGGTCAGTTTGAGATATGACTAGGATGAATGCATGAATTATATTGTACGGCTATTACGAATCATCGTTTGTTGGCGTTTACTCGTGGCTCGTGGTAAAAAATTGCCAGTGCAATAACAGGAATCATCCTGTTATTGCACTGGCAATTTTTTAGTTATTATTTTTAGGCTTCGCGATAGGTTGATATTAAAACACCTAAAATGATAGGGTAACAGCAAAACATATTACTAAATCCGGGTTCATAATTTCCTCTCTCTAAATTTGATTTGCTCGTCTAGTTTTGAAATATTTTAATACTATTATGCAATTATAACTGCGTAGAGCAATTATCTTGTATCGTATTTTTGCGCAGATAAATATATTGCATAGAGTCATGGAATAGCATTTATTTATGTTTTGAAATAAAAACTATAGTTAGTAAATTATGGTGTTGTGTAAGATTGTGTGATATTTTAAACTTTTTTGTATTTCAAGAGGTTCTTTTGATATTAAACAATTAATTATTGAATGTAAATTAACTAAAAATCTCGTATAGAAATCCAAAGCAATTATTTCCGAAACAAAATACCGACATCTTTATCGGCAATAAAGTGAAAGAGATATCGAAAAAGAGGCTAATACTAATTACTATCGGTGTAAATATTTATTCGCCCATAAGAATTAGCTGAAAATCCATGCCTCAGCACCGCCTGGGAAAAAGTTTCGAAAAAAGGTAAAACGTTTTAAAAAGTTACCTCGTTGGAGCTGCTTAATTGGGAAACAAAAGAGTGTTTATGCTATTTGGTAACAGTAGATTCAAAGCAGTCTTTGTTTTCTGTTGTGTGCACATTGCACTAAGGACCCATTCGGAAATGTTAGCAAATAATTAATTCCTATTTAACATTTTAACCCTTATTTAGCTACTTTACTGCGAAGGGAGATACTATTAGGTAGTTAATATAACTTTAATTGAAACCTAAGACTAACCTTTTTATTGTTTTTTTTCGTAAACTTACAAACAAATGAATGGCTCAGTTGAAATAATGTAATAGCTTGTCAGCGATAAGTTATTTCGAGCCGCGGATAAGATGGGTACTTTATATTGCAGCTATAACACTACTACATTGTTTTAAAACAAGCATTACTCTAGCCATGATTTACGAACGCTACTCAGTCCGACAAAAGTTTGAGTAAAGTCGCGTTTCATAAAGTTCTCCCTTTTTCTTGCGGGTTGTTTATGAGGCTACATTTACGGCGTCTAATGTGTCAGTACGTAAATGTTATTGTTGGCAGCGCAGCCGAGGCAGGCTCGCACGTACGCGCTCCTAAGCATTATTGTGCCTAGAACAAATTTGCTTGTGGGTCGCAATATCCCGGCGAGCGGGCCCTGGGGTGCGATCTTGTTTTATTTGCGCTCCACACCCGATAATGAACGTTTTTTCTCTGTACGAGTATCTATTCCGAACGCTCGATATACTTAAGGTGCAATAAAGGCTAACTTTTATTAGCTGACTCCGCCAGCCCTTTCGCACTGAAATTTTACTGTCACATAATATCAGCAAATGTTGTACACATGCGCTCCGATACTATGCCGAGAAATGAATCCAATCGCTCAGATAATAAGGTCTCAAAAACAAACGTGCTCACGTATAAAAATAAAAATTAAGCTAAATAAACAATGGCTATACATTGATAGCCAATAAAACGTTTAGGCAAACTTTTACGGCCGTAACTTTTTGTGGCCAGTCCATAAAATAATATAAAAGTCAAGAATAATAATGAGGGCCACATACAAAAGATATTGAGATAAAAGCTTTACAATTTTGCCAAAGCTCCCTCAGACTACAAAATTTAAGCCAACGAACCTAACTGACGTTATTTTGCGTTGTTTTGGAATTTGCGCAAATTAATAAGTAGGGGTGTTGTTATTTTGTGCCTTGGGAACATTTTGGGAAATTCGTCGGTCAAAGGTTTTTGCGTTTAATTTTTAGAAAATGATGCCATTACTGGCGCTCGTTAGTAAAAGCTGAGTGTATTTTCGATGATTTCCGGACAACAAAACTCGACAAAGTTTTAATTTTCATAATTGCCGTTGAATTTGTCGCGTAGTTCTCGGATCGAGTGAATTGTTTAAGACTTGAGACATGAGAATGTTCGCTTCAGAAGCTACAAAAGATGATCTATATCGTTTTATGGGTCCAAGGAGAGGGGTGAACCAGCTCCGACGATTTATATCCGAATATTACCCCTCTTCAGAGACTCTAAAAGAAAGTTTTAAATGCTTTATTGGTGCTTGTGTATTGGAAGTTACTTTGTTGTTTCATGTCCCGTCTGCTAGCCATGTCATGTTTGCAAATGACTGAACGGGACGTTTTTATTATTTCGGATTAGGAGCTGGCCATTGTGCTTTGTTCATGGACTTGTATGACAAAAGAGAAATTCAGAAAAGTTTACTATTTTAGTATTTCCAGCGTTCGTTGTTAGGCTAAAACTGCCGCTTCAAACAACGAAAGACTTTATACAACCATGCAATAGCTATTTGCCTATAAAATATTTGATGTCTATTACAACAAAATTTTAGAAATATTTAGTGAATTAGTGTGAACAGAAAATTCAGTATTAAATTTAATAAGGATCTCTTAACTTATCTGAATATGAAATCTTTTTATCTTGTCACAGTTGCAAGGGTTTGGTCATTCACACACAATCACCTTTTGTACTTTTTATCCTCCTCCTTCTCTTCGCGTCGTTTTCCTCACTGCTGAGGGCCGTGATCCCGCCACGGATCATCTTCTCCCGCACGATCTTGCGCCATCGACTCCGGTCTTTTGCCGTGTGGATGGCTTCGTGAACTTTCGTATCAAAGGTGGTGCGAATCTGGTCAGTCCAACGCATTGAGCTGCGTCCCCGCGGTCTTTTACCCGTACTTTTTATATGACATGAGAAACAGCCAGTGCTTACCTTGATTTTAACGCATGTTATAATGCATATTATCTCCAATTTTTTTATAAGATTTTAAGTCTCGTATTAAATGCGTAGTTCAGTATATTTATAATAATTTGTGTCTACTGTCAATATTATACTACATTATTCGTCTAAATTTAGTCCATACTTAAGTAGTTTAATTTTATTTTTTTAATTTCCCTATTCATACTATCATCCCGTACATTCGCAGCGAAATATATACAATTTATGGGCACGTTATAGTAGCGATATAATCCGCGGATGGTAAGCATAATTAGCGAAACAAACAACAGCTGTTGTGGGCGCAGTTTGCAGCGTAACGTCCGCCATTGCCTAACAACTGTTATAGCTTCACAACTTGCTTTAAATTCGCAAATATCTCACTTTGTAACGGCTATAAAATGTTATAACTAAAAGGTACACAAATACATATTGATTTAGAGTGTGTTGGTAGTAACACTGGTGTTTGTTTTCGATTTACTACATCATAAATATAAATAAATAAATATGCCGGGACATTGCACACAGCGCCATCTAGCCCCACACTAAGCAAACGCTTGTGTCGTGGGTACTAGATAACGGATAATACTTATATACTTTTCTTTTGTAAATACATACATATTATACATACAAACGCCCAGACTCAACACAAGTAATTATAAATTTTAAATTTCATAAATACTTGTGTCAAGCGGGAATCGAATATTATGTAAATACCAAAAATCTAACCACTTGTATTTTATTAAGTGTGGTTTTAAGAAACAAAACGCATATAAATATCACTATGAAACAGCTATAGCAGTCCATAAGCTGCATTTTGAGAAGTTTTCGAAATGCTTAGCTAAATAATGTTTTATATTGACTAAAGTGTTTCATATTATTTACATAAAAGCTTCCCATATATGTACACGTTCATAAAATGTGTTCGTTTCTAAATATGTTGGAATGGGCGACGATATTTTTATCATTGCTGTTATGTTTTTCAGATAAACAAATTGTCACGTTAAATTTATAAAGCTTTTTTATCCGTTTGGCTTGAATTAAATTCATCTAATATTGTATATATATTTCTCGTTTTACGAAGTTCATACTTGAAAATACATTCAGCTTTCTCCTTTCAAATGCTAAAATATAAATGGTTTTTGTTATTATGCAGAGTTTGATTTTTAATCCTCCTGTCTAGAGCCAGTTTGCTAGCCAAGTTCGATGGAAATATTTAAATGAGGTCTTTACAAACTTCAAACGACGAATTTCATTAAACGTTGTTATTTCTAAATATAAAAGTTGTGCGACATTAAAATTATTCGAGATAGTAAATATAATAAAATGGAAATAAAACTGAAGTTCATGAAACTTTTCTATTGTTATTTTAATCTGAGACTGGAAATGTAAATTGAAATCGAATACGATTATTATCAATAGAGATGAAGCATTATTTCGAGTTACATATATTTACGCTGGATATTAGAGACTGCTCCATAAGCTGAGTTGGTAGTGGCTTTGCCTTCTAATCTAGTGCGTTCGATTCCCGCATAACACAAGTAATTATGAATATTAATATTTGTAATTACTTGTGTTGAGTCTGGTCGTTTCTATGTATAATAAGTATGTATTTACAAAATAAAAGTATACATGTATTATATCTGTTATCTAGTACCCATGATACAAGCGTAAGCTTAGTATAAGGCTAGATGGTGCTGTGTGATATGTCCTGAGATATTTATTTATTTATTTTATATTCAAATTGATGGCTGAAAAAGATTATCTCCGATAAAAAATTGATGTTTCAAGTTTCAGGGTAATTAATAACAAAAAATGTGGGCACATTTTTTAAAATAATATGAATAAAGCGAGCGATGGTACACATTAAACCAATCATTTCATCACCTTTATTTTAAGTTTTCATATTTATTCTTGAGAGTTTCAAACTGAGATAACCTTTTGATTTTCGCCAAGTAGAGTAGATAGTAAAATTTGTTCAATCCAGCCCCTGGCACAAAAGCTCCTACATTTTAACTACTTTTAAAGCGAGCTGTCCGAGTCGTCTTAGCTGCACTACCGGTGGTTTTACTACGAAAACCTTTTATGCAGATCTCCAACATTTAAGCAGACACTGGGAGAAATTCATTTTTAATTATTTAAATTTTCATTGGAACTCGCCTTTAGAATCCCGTCCAGGGGCGCTCTACTTCATAGTTTATTTAATTATAAACATTTTTAGTTGAAAATATGTATTTCCTGAGATTTAAACTGCACAGTACGTTGAAAATAATAATTGAATTAATTTAAGATAGGAATGAATTAGAGACGTGTTACCATATGTGGTCGAGGGGTGGCGTTGCGGTGCGCTGTGCATGTTGTGAGCTAGTTGATTAAATATGAATTTGCACAGATTTATTCCACAATGCTAATGTTTGCTGCTACAATATGGTGACTATTTACGTAAACTACGTGGGCTATTTTCAAAATAAATCTTATAAATTTATTAAAGTGACTTAGAAATTGACAAAGGGATATTAAACTTGTAAAAATTAGCAGGGAATTTACAAGTTAACGTATTATCTAACCTATGAAAGTACTCAGATGTAAATGTCACTTTGTCTTTATTACAATTCACTCTCAAAGTGCACGCGTCAGTTGCAAAATTTCCGCCCATGCACACATTTCATGGACTACAAAAAGCAGTGGCAATATATCATAGCCACGGAAAGCCTCGTTCAATCTTTATTTAGGCGCGTAGCAACCCTCTTGGCTTGCAGCGTTCGTTGTTTATTCGTGGCGTGATTTTTGTTATAAATAACATCGACAGGCGATATTTTCTATTTAAAAGGGGCCTACGGGGCTGCTACAAGACAACGCTTTCAGGCAATGACTTGTGGCTGTGGGGGCGGTATAAATATTTGCGTATCGCGGCGGCGCGCCGCCAGCAAGCGCTCCCAAGCACTGCGCGGCACGCAACACAATCTATGAACTTTATTCCACTTCTGTTTAATCAATGCTCCTTGCAAATTATTTACCTACATGTTTGTGTTGATTCAGAATTATGTCTGGGGTCGGTCAATAATTGATAAAAAGTATCCTGATACAATTTCAATGAATATATATTTTTTAATTGAAATAAATAGAATATCACCATCATCATCATCACCCTAATGAGACCCACTGCAGGGTATAGGCCTCCTCCCTCTTACGCCAATATTCCCTGTTTTGCAGTGTTCATGCCCAGATGTTTCTAAATATAATAAATATACAATATCTCAAAGAAAGATCCATATTCGCTAAAGAAAGATAATATCATAATTAGGCTCTAAAACGCGTTAGCATTAAAGAATCACAGACATGATCGTCCTATTGCAAGCAAAATCTAACTTCAATGGAAAGTCAGCGATAAGCACCGTCTCGAAAGATTATTTAAAATATTGGGCAAGTAACAAATTTTCGAATGATCGGCGCAATTCGATAAAGTTAGCGAAGTTAGCAGTAAGTTGGTTGAAGTTCGCAGGCTGTATCTGTGCCTTATCGCCGTGGAAGTAACAAGCTGAGATAAATGAAGTTTGGTTGCTCTTAATTTAATGGCAGGCCGGAAGTTTGGGCGACGTGACCGGATGCGAGGGCGGCCTCAGCCCGATAATTGTCCAATTATTAATAAGAAGCAACCGCCTTGATAAGCTATTTGTGTGCCACGAATATTGCGCCCCGTAAACTTACTTGAACTCTGTAGTTCGCAAGTCAAAGTTCGATTTAGAACTTACCTACCATCGGTAAATTTGGCATGCAGATAGTGTTGCACGGCTAACTTATTGATGGCGGCGCGGTTACCCAATATTCGGGTAAAACTTGCCGGATTCTCGGGAAATCCGAGGGGCGAAATTCTCTTAAGATAACGAGAAATGAATTGTTAAAGCGGTTTAAGTTTTTAGGGTTCTAGTTACAGCGCGGGATAGGAAACGAGAACAACGGACCTCTAATTCCAATGGAATCGGACGGACGACGGGAAATTTATAGAGGGTGCGATTGTAACGGGATCGCTACAGACGCGTTAATCTCTAATTAGTGATAAATGTTTGACAGGTTTGTTGTAATGAATTTCCGTTTGTTCAGAGTTTCGTTTCATTGAACATTTATTTTGTAATGATTTCTACCTTTACGAAAACCATTTTTTGGGTTCCACTAATGAACCATTTATAACAGCAGTAAAATGAATCAATGAATTGTATCCTATAGATAAATATCCTTTACACAATTTTGCTTTGTCAAATCGAGTCACTGAATCTCGGAACATCATTAGTTTGTACCAAAGCTTTGTTTCTCACTATGCTTACGGCAATATCTTCTACGAAATATAGCATTAAATTATGCTCGAGCGACAATGTTGACCTTCACATGGGTCAGATTTATTCGCGTTCTGTAGATTGATGAGGTTTGTGTATATATGACCCTTAAGGCTCTTAAGCCGACTTAAGCACTTGGCTTTACTGTAACAACAACCCGTGGGGAACGAACATACCGCAGGCGGAATAATAAGCCTTATTTCTACGAATTAAGACGTATTAATCTGAGATCATATTTTAAAGCTACTGTTAATGACTAAACCATTTGACTGCGTGGAATTTTCGGGTTCAATTTTGATCGGCCGAATGTTGTGTGGCTGATTAAACATGGATTGCCAATCAAAATGGCATTATCAAACAAACCGCACAAACGGAGGGTTGTAAATTAATTAAGCACATAGTGACACGACCGCTAAGCCGCAAATATGCGTGTAAAGTTTTTATTATGTAGATTTACCAAATCCGAAACGGCGTCCGTGTGTCACGAGTTGCGAAGAATTTTATTTACTTTGGTACTTTTTACGCCATTTGCTCAGTTGAAGTTTGTAAAATAATTTTGCTTCGCACAAAAATGTAGTACAAAAAAATGTGTTAGTATACTGTATATATAAAAATATATAAATATATGTATGTGTTAACTTAACATTAATTAGTAATCACATGCGATTGCCAATGTTAAGCAAAGGTCAATGAGGTCAGTTTTTGGATGGGTGACCGAAAAGTGGCATTCCATTTTGGGTGCTTTCGTCTTTGAGTGATGAGCTTTTAAATTATTATTTAAACAGACAAAAGTTCTAGAAATTGTTCTGCTAAACAAACAAACATGTTTTTTTAAATGTTCAGACTCTCTACCCTCATCAGCTTTATTATATGTATAGATTAAGTTCAATCAAATCAATCATCTAAATATGTCAAAGTGTTTATCTCCTGCAACCTGTTATTAATCTCATATGTGGACATTCTGAGGAGAGCATACATACTAGAAACTACCCACTATAATGGGAGAGAAACTGTTCAATAAACTCCCCGCACACATTCAGTCTTTGAATAATGATCAGCAATTTTGCAATAGCGTGAAACAATTATTGTTAGATCAGACACTATACAGTTTTAAAGAATACTTTGAAAATGACTACAGTCAACTACCAATTGATTCTAATCTTGCTTAGAAATTATGTAATTAACTACTAGGTAAGGAGTGTGATGCCAAATTGTCATTTTAGCCCCTATACAGCTAAAGTGACAGTACCAAGATTTATTTAAGTTGACATATTGTATGATTACATACCTATTATTATGTTTGACATGATTTAAATAACAAAAATTTTCATTATTTTATTAATAAAACTAGACATATGTAACTTCTAAAATTTTATAAAAGTTAAATGTTATAAATTCAATTTGACGAGATATTGTAATTTGTGTGGCATATTCTGTGATATTAGTACTTATACCTATGTATGTTACAATTTTACATTATCAATAAAGATTTTTTATCTTTTTTATCTTTACTTTAATATCTTAGAACCTTTGCTTTATGCCTGCAACATAGTTGCATACAGTGCAAGTGCAAAAATGGCACTTACTGTCGGATATAAAGTCCAGAGCCACATAGTATTAAACTTTGTGCTGTATGAAATACTTTGTAAGTGTTTGATGCAACTATAAACTTCCTTGTGTGGATCGCTGCCGTAGGTAGTTAAAACTGACAACACCCAAATACATTCCCTTTTCTACATAGATGTAGCATAAGTAACTATTTTTAAGCAACTACTAAAAACAGGAGGTTATCAAGTCTTCTGGAAGTTTTTTTATTGAAATTAACAAGAATTCTTCTCGGTCAGAGACTCTTTTAGCGTCTCTTCTTTTTTTAATTGATTAAGAATTCTAGTTAGATCTTTCCTGATTACACTCCATCTTTATTATAAGAAATGCTTTGTCCTTAGTATCAATAAAAACTGATATAAACCGTTCCATTGAAAATACGTGTCTAGAAGTTTACTCTATAAATGTGTAGATAAATTTACATTACAATTAACGTAAGAGGTTTAATATTAACCCATTACAATGATTTGGTTAATATCTGCCATTTAAAATTCGCAATTTTATCGCAAAAAAGTACAATAATTGTGAGTATATGTTAATAGACCGATCATAAAATTCATAACGCCTAAGCAAATGTTCAGTCAGAAAATGTCATTGACTTATATTGAGGGAAAAAATGGTGGAACGACAAAAAAAAGAGTATACATGTTAGTAACAGGTGTCTACTAGGTAAGATGTCTTGAATCGCAGCACACAGTTAATAGAAAAGTTTGTGTCGACAATATCGTCCCTGGAGGCAAGGGTGAGCTTTTTTACAGCAGAAGTGGTTCATTTGGCGGTAGTAAAGTTTTCACTCACGCAATGTCTGCAATATAAGATAATCTCTGGCAACGCCATTGTTACTTTTTATTACAAGCGAATAGAATAAAAGGATAGATGAATATAAACAGATTATTTTAAAAAAGGATTAATTTAACGTGTTTAGATTAATGTACAAAATATTACAAAAATCATAGGCTTAATTTATATTGAGGCTATTGATACTGACCGATGTTTCAAACCTGTTTTTTATGTTATTTGACAAATAATCAGCTATTTACAAATACAATTACATTGTTGTTCTATAATAAGAACTTATTATCTAATACTAAGATGTTTGTCGTTTCGCTTACGGGTTTTAAGGATAAGATGTAGTTATCGTCAATTTCAACACATTACTATACATTTATTCAAAATTGAAGAACTTGGCTTTTGTCCTCGCGGTTTCCCGCAATTTCCTAGACTTCGAATTAACTTAGAATCAATTCGTTAGGGGAGTTCTCTTGGGCAAATACATCATGGTGAGCGCCCAGGTCTTTTTATATACGTATGTCCTCGGATATTGTGGTCCTCAAACTTGTCGGTTTCCTCACGATGTTTTCCTGCACCGTTAAACGAGTGCAAATCCACACTTTATTAAAAATACAAGTCATAAGTGTAGGGCCAGATTCGAACCAGGCTGCGTCTGCACAAAAAGCAGACACTGGAACCGCTGAGCCACACTCTCTTTTTTAACTAGACTTGTAACTAGTACATCCTGGTTTAATTTTAGATGATTAATGTTTGTTAGCATAAATCTAAAACGGAGCACAAAATTTCAGCTAGAGTTGTTTTGAATGTTCAGCGCATCTTGACAGCTTGTCAGTTATTATGAATAACGTCACTGCACTGTGATACAACGGATATACATAATACCAGGAAATTAGGGCTTGGAATAGATTTTAATTCCAAAACGAGCCAGATTTGTATAATCTGCTTGTGTTATATTTAGACAATATAGTGGTTACACAATATATATTTGATAGGTACTTCTATAAGTAAATAATGATATAAGGTAAATTATTGATTTCCTACGTGCGAAAAATAAATGCTATTACAACATTATAACATAATTGTTATTTTTGTCTATTGTAACCTAAGTATTTGACTTCTAGGTCTGTTAATGTGAAAATAATTTAGATAAATAACACAATTCATTTAGTTTTTGGAGATTTAAACTAGGGTGCTCGGTTACACATTTTCTATTTCTGAGAGAACCCAAGACAATCCTATAATTGTTAATTTAACAATAATGCAGTTGTAAACTAAGCAGCAAATTAAAATTATGAAAAAAACTTTCAGAAGACTTGATAACCTCCTTTTTTGGAAGTCGGTTAAAAAAGGATTCGTATTTTATAAAGAAAGATATAAATTGTTTATTTCCATATTTTTTTGCTTTCCACGTACCTCTGAGAAAGGAATGAACATTTCTAATAAATTCACTGAGTGATCTTAACATAAACCTAATTTTTTTTTTAACTGGCTAGTAGTATATATTTACAAGTCCTAAACATAATATTAAAATATATAATATACCAAAAATAAAATGTAAAGTTAAATAAAACAAACAAAAAAAAAATAATCAAAGAGCCCACCCCGGATCGCTCCCGGCGCAAAGGTTCCCATTACGCTCGCCGCGTTGCCACGTTGAATCGCGATGGCTAACCTTTGCACCAAAAATGATCCAGAGCGGGTGTCTCCCGTCTTCTCGTTAATTCTTCGGCCTAACTCCCTGACGAAATCTTTAGCGTCACCACTTCAACTGCCCATGGTCTCTACGGCAACCGGAACAAAATGATGGAGCGTTTCCAAGGCAGTATATTTCTGCTTTTTGCTTCTGCAGGCATCCTCGGCAGCAGCTGACGGTGAGTGAATGGTACGACTCAGGTGACTGGCGGCAAAAGTGCAGACACAAGTTGCATCCCAAATTAGGCACTTGCCGTTCTTCCAGGGCACCAGAGTCAGCCCGTCCGGTCTCTTGCCATCAGATCTACTCAGCCCCACAGGCTAGAGGACACACGGGATATTTGCAGAATTGAGAGCTCTACGAACTATGTCGTTTAGAGCATGGTGCCGCGAGAATCTCCCTGAGCAACGTCGGCAACTCAATGCGTGATGGCCATCAGCTCCCACCATGGTGCCACAAGTGCATACGTGGGGTTCACACACCTTGCAGCCCAGGCGGAGAGCCACCGCCACACGCAGAGAGTTGTCGTCAAGAAAAGTGCCCAGGTGTGGAGACGGTAGTGCATGTTAATAATAAATAAATAACTTATAAAATAAATATACTTATTAATAAACTTATAACTTATAAATAAATAACTTACTTCTAACAAGAGAGCTGTGTGATAAAATCTCGACCAATTTGAGGCCACTTAGCCGAAGTTAAATTACCCATTAAATTATAGAACTAGTACAAAACCTTTTAAAAATTAATATACTTAATATAAAGCGAATATCTGTTTTGTCATTATAGTACATTGTAAATGGAATAAAGTTACAAAATAAGTACATATATTTTGCAAACAATGTAAGTAATTATAATAGATACTTATTAAAATTTTACCGCCCATTATTTTAGTAACCTGTACTTTTACTGTAAATCTTGAGATCTTCAAACACAGCATGTATAAAAAAACTTCCTTACATTCTAAACAATTGTACCAATAAACTACTACAATAATAGTTCTGATTACATTTCTACAACTTACCGACAGTATCCTTAAAGCAAATCACAACATGGAAGACGAGTCCGAAGTGTATGTAAAACAAAAGTTTTCCCAACAACATCATTCAAGACACATCGCAACTTTTTGGCAGAAACTTCACTGTTTTCGCGAGACGAGAAAGAGTGAAAATCAAAGTTCGTAGCAGTCGTAGCGTGGAAGTTCGTAGCGCGTAGCAGCGGGTGCTACGATATCCCGCTACCGGCTACGAGGCTCGACTGGAGACCTCCGTGGAGTATTTGCCGCCTTTACTTTCCCGGCACATGCGCTTCGCTCCAGAACCAAACTTAATAATAATCCCGCCATTCCACTCCACTACTCAATCAAATATCTCCAGTTGAAATGGGATTTCTGATTTTGTATCTCTGTGATCGGGCAACTGTGAATTGGTTCAAAATGTAAAAAAAAAATATTGATTTTTAAATAGTGTTCTTTTATTAGGGATAAAAACCAAATTAATTCAGAGTGAATTTATGGCTTAGTGTAACGATAAATAGAAATAGTAAGACCTTTCAATTTATCTCAATTTTATACTCAAAATTATTTCCTTTATTGCATGTCGGTTCGTAAGCAATAATACCTCCTAAATTTAATTAATTTCGTCAATTTCATAACATACAAGAGAAATCCTACAAAATACAGCACACAAAAGCAATTTGTTTTCTTGCGCTTTCCTATAAGTATTATTATATTAGCAAGCCAGCGGAAATTTAAAAACATCGCGTCGACAGGAAAATGTAATTTGAATTATGCTCTGGTTATGTAATGTTTGCTACCATTATATAAATAAACAACTTAAAATAAAAACAACGCGCTTTTTCTTAAAAAAAGAAAAGTGTTTAATAATACGTGTATAATAATATAGTAATAACAACTTGCTTATTTGTTAAGATTTAAATTTGTTAATTTAACTTTGTTAAGATCAATGTTTCATATATAGATTTAGAATTACTTACCAGTATTGTACTTTGCGCGTGATAAATTTTACACATTTGACATTACTAAATAGTCCCAAAGCTATGATTAAATTAATCAAGGCTGCATGTTTTTGTAAACACTTATTTCCTAAATCACAGCTACTAATATGAAACTAAAGTAATTAGTAATTTTGATAAGTCTTCCAAATCTATATTTATAAAACTCAAAGGTGACTGATTGACTGACTGACATAGTGATCTATCAACGCACAGCCCAAACCACTGGACTGATTGAGGTGAAATTTGGAATGAAGGTAGATGTTATGACGTAGGCATCCGCTAAGAAAGGATTTTTGGAAATGCCACTTTTAAAAAGGGGTGAAATAGGGGATGCAAGTTTTACTTCTTAATGCGAGCAAAGCCGCGAGCACCCACTAGTTATCTATAAATACACTTATGTTTCTAATGTTTTCATGGTAAATAAACATATTTTTTTTTACATGATATAGGCTCACTCGCTTTACTACAACTTACCTGATGTTAAGCAACGTTATAATCTACGATTTATTTTTTGAATCAATAAGTTTTAAGAAACATTTCTATGATCAGAAGGTAGAGTATACCGGCCCTAATAAACATAGAAACACAAAAAATACTAATATATTATCAGTTTATATTGTTCCTTCATTCCGTTTTTTTGCTCATTTATTTAAATCCAAGTAAATTAATGTAATGTATCCTCGAGGGCGTAAGCTCCTACAATGAGACAGAATATTACGACACAATTTTTTTTTACTACGACTCAGTGGTAACTTAGCTTCCAGAACTTCGATGCTATTTAAGTTTGTTGGATGTAGATTTTTTTCGACGATATGTTTTTTTAGCTATTTCAAAGTAGCAACTAAGATTTATGTATACTAAGATAAGTGTTTTTTGTATATCTATTTAATTGTTATTTTTTTGGTAATTGAGCATTACATTTAGAATTGCCACGATGATTTTACTTCAATTTCAAGTCAAAACTCTCAATAATTAAGTTTAGTGCTTAATATCAGTCAATATTGTAATACACTCGATAATATATATTAGTTTTTACTTTGTTTTGTTTACTTTATTTGCTTAGTATTTTTTTTATTTAATTGTGACCTTTTTCACACCTTCTTAATACTTATTATTGCCATTGTTATTTGATATTATTTTATATTTAATTCAGTCAACCACATTTAGTTAATGAAAATACCTACAAACTATAAATGTCACACTGTTCCCTGGACATCCAAGCTACAAGAGTGTTCATTTGAAGATTGCACCGCAAAGCCGGCTAGCCTCGTTTGTTAGCAAAGACAGCCGCGCAGCTAACGGTATACTGTTACATGCTGTGTACATGTTACCACGGTTTAAAGTGAAACAAGATCTGCTTTTATGTTATCCTAGTGGTTTCTTGTGAATGCTGTGCGGCTATGTCCATTATATCAGATTTAAAACAATTTTGCTTGTACATCAACGTACCGGGTGTAAAGTATATTAAATGTATTTCCTAATTAAATTTCATACATGAAAGCGAAATCAATTACTGAGCAAGTTTTTCAGACAAGGTGTAGTTTATGCATCATATATATTACAGCATTGGTATTGGTTGATTACCACCAACATTGATATAGTTAAGTGTCTGTTCTAGATTAAATCTTGGATTTAAATTCAATTGCCACTATTTTGTTGCAGTAAACTAGTGTACCTATGTAGTAACTTTACAATCTTTAAATCTCCTTTTAGAAAATGTATGTTTTAAACCTTCGCATAAATAAATACTTTTCCGCAGTAATAAAACACGTCCCATGTACAGAACATATAAACAAATGTGGGTACGGAAATAAACGCAAGTAACGAGTAGGTCCGTACACGGTTCAAAAGGTAAATTGATAATGCTCCAGGTAATTTGTACATAACTTGTTGTTTGTGCTTACTTAGGGTTCTCTTTTGTGTTTTGTCGAAAACAAACTAAGTCCTTTGTCTGTGTGGTCTTACGACCCTACGGCAGTCTTCTTATCACGGGCTCGTCCCTTTATACCTACGCAGATAGTATAGTTGCAAGGGAGGGACTAAATGATTATAATATTTCTCATGAAACGCCAACCAAAGGCTTATGCAGCTTTTATTTCATGGAATATTTTATTCCACTGTAGGCAGCATCTTTTCAGAGGCACTTTTTTCAAATATTACTCGCGGAAACAGCGTTCTGTTTACACAACGCTCGCCTTTCTGCTCATATCCAATGTAGTTTTCAGTTTAAAATTCATAGCGTAGCTTTTAAACTCGGTTAGATTCTGAATATTCCCGCGGGAAGCTGTTTTCTAAATGAGTGTTTAGCCATTTTAATATCGCGGCCCGTCTGATGAGCGTGCTTTATGTGCTTTCAATTCAAACTTTCTAGGAACGAGCTTTTTAATGGACTTCGGAGGAGTAAAGGAAAAAGGGCGTTATCAATGAACCTTTGTTGTAAGAATAATCAGAAGGAGATAAAATTTAAATATTTAGGTATGTATTAAAATTGTTTCTACATGAATATCTTTATTTATTTATTTATGATATTTTTTGCTATAAATTAAGTTGTTTTAACTTTCAGAACATCATTATCGAGATTATAGTTAGAAATTATAGAGATAGGTACCCTATTAACTTTGTCTACTTTTTCACTTATCATAATACAATTTTATACCAACAAAAGTAAGTATCGTTATTGGAAAAACTATCTCGAGGTGGGATTTGTCGAATGGCGCGTCGAAGCTAACAAAACAACACACCCGCAAGTTTAAAACTTTGTAGGTATTTTCAACAAAAGGGCGAGAAAGTTAAGTGCTCTTTTAATGTAGAGCGAAACTTTGTTTGTAACAGCTGTGGTCCACGGAAACGATCTTGTTTCTATTTAGAAAATGATATTTGGGATTACTTGTTACGACTCTTCGTACTTATTTTATTAAAATTTTATAACGTGTAGGTATTTATCACTTTCATTAATAAGAAATAAGATTGGCAGTTGATTGGTTGGAGCTAGAATCTGTATTATATAAATGATTGCTTGTGCGGAAATCGTTTCAAGCGATCTCGAAATGATGACGATGCCGAAAGCAGGACTATATATTTTTTTTTTATTTTGGACCTCGTTTTACTTTTTTATAATTAACAGTATTTAAGTTTTAAAATTTCATTATTTCTATTATAAAAGAATAGATGGAAGTAGAAAGTTTATTTAAGAGCAAGAATACAAGGGCCAGTCTGCCTGACTCCCTGTTTCCCACGCATTTTATAATCCAGCGATCTTCTTACTTTTGCTTGCCTAAACTATGGCCAAGTGCGGTTTGGACTTGGCCATAGTGAGGCCTGATGGTAAGTATTAGTTAAGAAAAGTCTAAAAAACCACAGATATCTCTGGCTAGATGTATACTTTAATACACTCACTTATAAGTAGGTGGTGTTAATACATTGTTTCTCTGGTATATCGTATATATAGTGTCACCTACTAATACGTTGGTTTGGTAGCTTCAGGGCCACAGCTACGAACAATGCTGGCAAATCCTCTTCGGGTTTCTTACCTTAAGCCGAGGATCAAGCTCTAACACGTTTTAGTAGATTACTAAACGTGTAGGAAGTCGAAATTATACATAGTTTTATATGTTTTCAATTTAGTACTCTACAACATTTTCATAATTAGTGAATGCACGTGCCTTCACTTGCGCATCCTTTGGGTAAATAAATAATCTAAACATTAACACATAACTTATACTCGTACTACAACCAAACAAACACACTTTCACATTTAAATAAATTAAAAAAAAACGTATTTCTTCTTCTTCTTATTAATACTTGACCGGACTATTATACTAGAACTTATAAAATAGCAAACACTTGAAATTTTTTATTAGTTTTTTTTTAATCTTAGTACCCAAATTTAATCTGTAAACTTAAATTTCCAATAACAGTACTAGAACATTGAACGTTTCGCCTTAGATTCAATGCATCGAAGCCATATTGAACCGGTCTGCGTTTAATATTTATTAAACAAGCATCGGCTTGGAAACGCGCATAAAAGATCAAAATGTGGGGCCTCAGTAAAATCATGTAAAATTGAAATGTATCACAGCTATTTGCATTTTTGAAACGTGAAGGCCGTTCGTGCATATTTTACACCCTTCTGCCGACGACCAAGAGACGAGCGAGATTAAACTTGCTTTTAATATATTAAAATATTTCACATTTCACTTCAACTTCATTTGCACGTAACCAAATAGGGTGAGGTACATTTTTATTCATTTGATGGTTGTTTCTGATCTATATATATGTAAGTGAGGCTACACTTCTTCTTCTTGTCGAATGAGAGTGCCCATCTCTGATGTCGAGAGTTTATCGAGTCGCCCTAAGGGCCTCTGACATGGCTTAACAACTGTCGTACTAGACAACAGCCGGGACCTACAATTTAACGTGTCATCCAATCCACGGAAGCGCCGACGGAGACTACATTACAATCTTTAAATCATATACCGTTTTCAGTTACCAAAGTTTACATTGACAAAATCTACATCACTAACATTTTTTTTTAATATTAAAAGTAACGGTTAATTTATTTTGTATTGTTAAGTCGTTATTACTAAAGTTTAATTAGGTACTCAGAATATTCAAGCCGAGGTTTTCAATAGCAAATATTTTCTTTACTAATTTTAATAAAGTTACTGTGTTTGCTGAAGCTTTACGTCGATCCTACAACAGATTAATTGTTCACGGTCTCGACGCAAACATACTTTCAATGTAATTAATTATTAGGATATTGTTAACAGTGTTTATGTTTTACACGAAGGAAAACATAAAAGTAGCACCTCTTTATTAAATTAATTTTCGCATAGAGAGTAATTAATTTGAAGAACTTAATTGGTATTTTTTTCGCTGTCTTAAAAATAAAATATATATCTTTGTAATAGCGTTGTTGGTTTTATTGGTTGGCTCTCAATAAACAAAAAAGTTTAAATATGTCTGGTACGTGTTCTATAGTAGCATGCCAATTTTTACTGTATTAATTTCAAATCTAAATATATAAAACTCAAAGGTGACTGACTGACTGATATAGTGATCTATCAACGCACAGCCCAAACCACTGGACGGATCGGACTCAAATTTGGAATGAAGGTAGATGTTATGACGTAGACATCCGCTAAGAAAGAATTTTTGGAAATGCCACTTTTAAAGGGGTGAAATAGGGGATGCAAGTTTTACTTCTTAATGTGAGCGAAGCCGCGAGCACCCACTAGTTTGTACATAAGTAAAATTTTAAAGGTAAGATAAGAATAAAAACTTCCCATCATCATCTCTGTCAATCAGCATAAACTACGGACTTGCTATAGCTTTCCAAAAATACTGGCCAGTTAAGGCGCGGGACACTGTAAGGGATATTATAAGTAGCCGTAAATAGATAATAAATAAATCTTTATTTACAATAATAAAATATAAAAACAAGGAAAAAAACTAAACATACTACTACTAACTACTACAAAATAGGGGCACTTAGAAAATCTTTAGAAAAGCCTAAAGATAAACAAAGTGCTCCAGCCCACTACCAGAGGGCAGCGTGCCCAGCATACTGGCTGCATTACCACGCTGGATGGCAATGCTTATACGTTGAGCCAGAAAAAGGCCAGCATTTTGGTCACGCGTCGCGTCAACCAAGCGCTCCGAGAGGTTTTGGAAAATAGTATGGGCTCCCGAACCCCACGGCCCCAAAGTCTCGACTCCAAAAGGCTCAAATATGTAACCTTGACCGAGGTTAGCATATTTGCGTCTCTTGTGTAGCTCGGCAATAATAGCCGCCGCTCCAGCCCTACACCGTGTCAAAGACAGATGAGACGGCGCCAATGTGTCGACGCAAGTTGCGTCCCACACAAGGGGCCGACCCAACTTCCAGGGCACAAGAGTAATAATAAATAATTAACTAATAATAACAATAGATAATTAACTTACGCTTGTATGAATTACGTTATCAGGGCTTAGGTAATAATTTAATTTCTGCAGCCTCATTTCTCCATCGTACGAGTAGGAGTTCGGCAAGGAGGCACCGTTATACAGTTGAGGTTCCAAAGACTCGCACCAAGCGTTTTGCTTCGTCTTTCATCGTGCGAACAGCCCAACTGTGGAACTCCTTGCCCGAATCTCTTTTCCCCTTGAACTATAATTTGTCGGTCTTCAAGTCGAGAGTAAACCGATATTTTCTAGGCAAGCGTGCTAGATCGTAGATCATAACGTTGCTTAACATCATGCAAGTTGTAGTCAAGCGTAAGCCTATATCATGTAAAAAAAAGGTATTGTTTGGGTTTTTTCTGTTTTTTTTTTTATGTGTATAAAGCTTTAATGAGATGTAGACTCTATTTATAAGATTGTACTTTATTAAGCAATGATTGCGCTCCTTACGTTATAAGACCTTACGTATTAATAGCCCTTTACAATTGGGGGAATTATATACAAGTACATAAGTAGGTATATACGTACTTATAATTTGCTCCACTTCTGAGCAAATGTTCCTTCGAAGTGCCTAAAAAGATCGATAATTGGGTAAATCAGGTGTGTTTCGAAGCAGATCATAGTTCACTTGTAGTTTTTTAAATCATATCAAAGTAAGGTCTCAGCCGTAAAGAGCATCGAAGTAAAAACATATTCAAGCACAATATGCTTGGGTAGTATTCTTATATGGCGTGTTCTTCTTACCGAATGAGAGTGGTTAACTCTAGTGTGGTGAGTTTATCAAGCGCCGCCCTATGGGTATCTGACATGGCTTAGCGACTGCCGTACTAGAAAAATAGCCGGGGCCTACAATTTAACGTGTCATCCGAACTATGGAAGCGCCCAAAATGGTATGCCACTTTTCGGTCACCCATCCAAGGAATGACTGCGTCGACCTTTGCTTAACATTGGTAATCGCATGCGATTGCTTCCGCTAGCAAAGCTACGGGCGCTTCGATATATGTATAAATATGTCGTGTAGTACTACTACGAGTATATATAGTTGTAGGAAAGTGGTGCGGTCGACGCCAAGTGGTGACGATGTGCTCTCACGTAACGTTACTGCTGAAGCCCGAGTGCCAAATACTCATTCAATTATCCAACATGACGCTTTTGCACTATAACGCTGCTGCTATAAATGAACAGATTTATTTTGATGATTTACGTAAGAGCTAATTACTAGGGCATGTGATGAGATTTTGGCAAACATGAAATGGATATATAGATAAATACTTAAGGAAAACGCCTATGACAAACCACTCTCAGAACGAACTATGGTATTAAATGGCTAATTGATCTTAGTGATATCGCTAAGATCTTATTCATGTATCTAATCTGGCAAGAGTGGAGGCAATCGCATGCGATTACCAATGTTAAGCAAAGGTCGACGCGGCCAGTCCTTGGATGGGTGATCAAAAAGTGGCATTCAATTTTGGGCATTTTCGCGGGTTGGATGACACATTAAATTATAGGTAGTACCCGGCTGTTTGTCTGGTACGGCAGTCGTTAAGCCATGTCAGAGGCCCTTAGGGCGGCTTGATAAACTCTCCACACCAGAGTTGGCTACTCTCATACGAATAAGAAGAAGTCAGTAAAAAAAAAACATTGTTAAATAGATCACTTAGTCACGAAATATTACAAAGTGCTGAAAATCTATGAAAAACCTCCACTGGGTAAATTTATACGTATTAAAAATCTAATAAATCATTTATAGGTCGTCGATATCGAAAATAAACTACCGGTGCGATGGCGGACGCCGTGTTTGCGTTTAATTATTCTTCGTGATAGGGTACAACTTCATATAAATTTATATACTATACCAATAGCATCTTACCTATTTGACTCCTCATACATAGTAAAAATCTTTTCTTTTTTAACAACACATCTTGTGCAGATGAACAAATGTAATAGATAGATAGGAATAGCGCTTTATTGGACACCAAACACAATAATAAGCAAAAAAACCTTATTTTAAATCTGGTGTCACATATAGTGATTTTATTGATAAAAGCAATCTTTTCCAAACAACCGTACGATAAAATGGAAAAGTACAGATAAAACACACAATAATGAATACACTGCAAAGTATACACAGATTAGTATAAAGAAAGTGAATATAAAAAAAATGCACAGTCTTTATTGGTCGGTCCAACACAAATTTCACGCAATATATTAGCGAACCAATTAACCCGTGCATTAAAGATGATTGATGCAACGATATGTGTAAAAAATAACAACAGTAATCTCTGGGTTATTTAGTCTATTCCTAGCTATTATGTTTGCTGAGAGCCGAATGTTTCTGCGAATACGTTCATTGCCAACAAAATGTAAAGTAATAATCGATAGTATTAATACAGTCATCGTTAAGTCATATTAGATGCCTTAACCACTTAATTAAGCAAGCTTATGGGATAACATTTACTGCCATGAAAAGAAAAGTAAGGGAGAAAACATAATCTGTCTTATTACAAAACGTGGTTTAAATATTAGTCTAGGACTTTGAAATAAAAAGTCGGTTCTTGTTTTTCAAACATCACATAAAAACAATCAAAAAGTCAACTTCAAATAGGAACGTTGTTTATTTATCATTGGCCACATTTTGACAGTTTGATTATTATGACGGTAGAAAGTCAAATTTCAAACAACGAAAACGTACTCAGTATTTTCGTAGTTCTGGACTAATAGTTAAACCACGTTTTGTAAGAAGTTCCAATAAAATTATAATAGTAATATTGATAATGAATCTGTGACACTTACTCAAATACACATTGTGTATTTGAGTAAGTGTCACAGATTCATTTTAAGGTCTTATATTGAAATAAACATCCGAAATTCAGTTACATTTCTGCGGTCGAAAAGCTAGCGTGATTTAATTCGACTACTAGCGCCATCTAGGATTGTGATTAGGAACTAATGAGTTTACTGCAGAGATAATTGAACTGAACAGAAACTGTATAAAAACATTTATGTAATTCTAAAGGACTTGAATAGTGAACCTGATTGTAAGAAACTTACTAACGACTGTGCTGATCTAAAATGTTCAAAAACATTATTGGTACAAATCATAACGTCAAAACTAAATGTTCTGGTCCTTATCTTATCCCTCTCTGACGCCGTAAGCGATTCAATAGCACTATTTATGATACTCTGCCAAGAAATGCTTGGACAAACAGTAATCTAAAAATATAGAGATCTAATCAGGGTTGTATAAATCCTTCCTGCTATCGAAGAACCTGTTTGTGGCTCATTATTGTTCCTCAAATCGAAATATCTTCAGAAAATAACCTCAGGTCAAAAACGAAAGAAAAATATGTGACGATTATGAAAATAAATAAAAACAAAAATCGATCCCATATACATACATTAGCATAAATCTGTATATTGCTTCATGGTACTTTTGAAATTAATTAAAAACATTTGTTTATTTGGTTTGCATTGCCTTTTAAGGTTTTCTGTTTATTTATTCTCAAAAAATTCTCGAAGAACATGCAAGATACAAAACGGTGAGATTTACAAATTTTATTTAAGTAAATAAATGTATGATCAATAAATAATCTTGGCTACATTTTGAGCTGAACTAATCATACAGAAACCCAAAAAGCGTAGGTTCTTCTTTCCAAGGATCAGTAAAACAATGTTTATGTTTTTAATTTAAGTTATCTCCACCCTTTCTCTAATTTGCCGGAGGAATTGTTTGTCATTAGTGCTAATATCACGCTCTAGTGTAGTCGTGAAATATAATAGGTCCTTGCTGTAATGTTGCTACACTTGAACGGCTTGAGACAACAACTGTGAGAGCAAAAATGTAATATTTGTTACGAATTTTCTAATTGCTAACATATAAACATACCAATGAGAAAACAAATGAATCAAAAAATGTTTTTTTTTGGCAGTCAGATCGTAAATTGTGAACAAAAAATAGTTTAACTTAGAAGCACTAGCATCTACAACTATACATGCTTATACTACTTAACTAGACATACTCGCACAACTCTATTGAAGTTAAATATGACAAATAAATGATACGTTCCGGATATGTATACATACAGTCAACTACCAATTGATTCTAATCCTGCTTAGAAATTATGTAATTAACTACTAGGTAAGGAGTGTGATGCCAAATTGTCATTTTAGCCCCTATACAGCTAAAGTGACAGTACCAAGATTTATTTAAGTTGACATATTGTATGATTACATACCTATTATTATATTTGACATGATTTTAATAACAAAAATTTTCATTAATTTATTAATAAAACTAGACATATGTGACTTCTAAAATTTTATAAAAGCGAAATGTTTGTTATTAATTCAATTTGACGAGATATTGTAATTTATGTAGCATATTCTGTGATATTAGTACTTATGCCTATGTTACAACTTTACATTATCAATAAAGATTCTTTATCTTTATCATTATGATGATTATGAAATCCACAGTTACATATTATATCTTAAGACTAAAAACGTTTGATCCCAGGACATTATGTTCCAGTCTTAAAACTATTGTTGAAAAATCGAAGTAGCCGAAAACAAATTATACTCATAGTCCTGAAAATCTGCTCTTGGAAGATAATTTGCTAATTAGACTCAGTCTGTATAAATAAAAGATCTCTAACAGATTGGATGTCTGCAAGTTGGAGCCATACAAAATACTGGTTCAATAATTAATGTGCGGCTACTATGTGATAAATTGGTTTAATATTTTTCTTTGTGTTAGAAATAACAACACTCTACTCTACACAACTCTAAACTCTTAACAATACTTAAGTAAATTTTGAATTAATGTGTTAGTAATGAACCTATTTTAGAAGTTGCATGCTACGGCTTGACTTACAGAAATTCAATCAAACTAATGCGAAATAATAAGTTAATTATGCGTAAAACAAAGGATGTACCAAACTATTACATACTTTAATATCTTATGGCATGAATGTATATTTAATTTAGTTTTTAAGGGTGTAACTTAAGTTTTTGAAAATAAAGTAATTTTGTATTTTTTGTATTTTGTATCTAAATCACATTTTATCCAAATCCATTCACACGTCGTTAGGGCATAAAGAGAAGATAAACACAGTCACAAAATGACTCTTATAATATTTTAAGGTGATAAAAGGAATTGTAATAAGTTTTTAGCCAACTAAATAATATCTGCGTGGACCCGTATTAGCCACAGAAATGTCCAACAGAAAACATATTAGCCAAAAGTCCCTTAACAATACTCTTCTTGACAACACCGCCTTTTAGCAAAACTTTATTTAGGTGTACGTTTCGAGTTAGGCGAGCAATTCCGAGGCAGCGTTTGGCGCGCGCCGGCTCAGCGTCGCTATTCGTTTTACCCGGCCAGTTCAATATCTCGGGACCGGCGGCCTCAGGGGCATATTATATCCCATTTTGTACATACTAGGTTAAAAATGACTTGCTCTGTGACGATAACAGAAATGATGTTCCTTTATCTCAGAGGAAACGAACTCGCCGTGGGTTAGCCATAAACGCTGCGGTAGACGCTTTACGCAGATTGTTTTACAAATATAAATGCTGCGCGGACTTACGGGATAAGTTTTATGTGTGTCACTTTGTTTCGGTGTGAGTTAGTTTAATGTACGCCTAATGTTATTTATATTTTATAGGGCAGAACAAATTTCCACTTGCTAGACAACGCGCGGCCTAGTACAAAATACAATATGAACATTTTCATCGTTTAAGTTAGTACTTATTAGTGAACAAAATATATATAGTACTTCACAACACAGGTAGGTAAAAAGCGAGTGTGGCTCAGCGGTTCCAGTGTCTGCTTTTCATCCAGACGTACCCTGGTTCGAATCCGCCCTACACCAATGACTTGTATTTTTCAAGTTATGTGTAGATTTGCACTCGCTTAGCGGTGAAGGAAAACATCGTGAGGAAACCGACATGTTTGAGGACCACAATATCCGAGGACATGCGTCTTCCGTGGAAGGACCTGGGCGCCCACCACGATGTATCTGCCCAAGAAAACTCCCCTAACGAATTAATTCTGCGGGGGAGTCACGACCCTCAGTCACAAGGAAATACGACTCAAAGAGAGAGAGAGACAACACAGGTTATCCTAGTTTGGAGTGCAGTGAACAAGTAATAGTTCATAAGTTATTTACTCAAATAAATAATTTGATTATTATGAATACATAGTTAAACATATATTTTTCGTTGTTTCATGTACGGATGTCGCTTTAGTTAATCTGAATCATCATCAAAGAAACAAGCAAATTTTCTATTTCTTACAGTTATATTTATAGCAATTACATATTAATAGCATCACGTGTAGGGACAGTAGATATACAAATCTACTTAACAATCATAGGCATGAATGCCCAGGCCGAGACTACCTTACCTGTAATTAACATCCCAATTCAATTATAATTAGTGACTTCTCAGAAAACATTTTGCAGTACTAAATTAGCTGAAGGGACCGTTTAAATCGTGTGTAGAAGAGACAGAGGGCAGCACGTATGTACTTAATTAGTAAGTTAGTTGCTTTTTATATTACTGCTGTTTTCGGAGTCCAAATTAAAGTCATAGATTAGAAAGTGGAAGGTCTTGCGTCGGTCTCCATATTATATTGGCCTGAGTAAATTTACCCCGTGGCCAAATGAGTTGATCCTGGGGGAAACAAGTCCGAGCTGAGCAATGTGTGTAGTTTCAGCCTTCATTGGAAAGAAAATGAATGTTTATTCTGTTTTGTGTACAAAGTAGGAGAAATCACGCCGACGCCTTATTTACATAGTTGTGTCACTTTCTTGTTGTTTCGTATATATTGGATCTCGTAATAAAAGCTAACGGGCTGCTAGTAAATAGGTGTAGGCAATGAAATAGGCGCAATCTGTTTTTGTTACTGAGATAAGTAATAAGTTTTCAATAAATGAATTCTCATTATCTTTTAGAGCCAGATTTTTACCTTAAACTATTTTATTTTCTCCGCGATAGGTACCTTTTCAATTACCGCTGAGACTCGTGACTTATTTTATTCACCTTTATATTCGAAATTTTACAAAATATCAAATTAAATTCTTCGAAATCTATCCAAATAAATTAATAAAAACATCAGTGGTATTACGCATATGTCAGCCGTGATTTAAAAGCACTAGATATTTTGGTGCTTCTACAATCGCAATATGATGTATGACCTTAATCAGATATTTAATTCATAAAGGTGTTACAAAAAATTGGCGCATGTTAAAAATGTGAATTTTAAATCCCTAAATGAACTCTAGATCCGTCCGATGGAATTTATACATGATATGCATGTGTTCAGTCGCGCATGGTTTGCAGCACCGACATTACATAGTAAAAGACAGATCGTACAATACGTTTTCATCAAGAATAATATAATAAGTAGTCAAAATAATATCAATTGTATAAATTAGTATTATCAGGAGACAGCTACCGAATAATGCATAAGATAACTTCCAAGCTATGTTCGAATATAAGTTCCACCATTTATGAAGATAATATATTGGATTAGAAGAAATCTATTTTCTCTAGATTTGAGAACCTCTGGATTGGCAGCCTCCTGGGAGAGCCAGTTTCATTTCATTACAGGTGTGCTCAACTTTCACATTTTTTAATCAGACTAGTATCATATACACAATTTACACTTACGATATAACACGAGTGAGAGATGAGTCGCTACGATGATGATGAGGCGTAGATTCTGGTAACCTTCTGGTCAAATACCTGAATGTTCGGAGTAAACAAAAATTATATATCTACTAGTTTAACCAGTCTACAATCCTACGTGGATAGCTTGCATCTGTCCCGTCACGCGACCGGACAGCATGTGTCCGCCGCGATTTATGGACACCACTTACTGGCACGTCATACGTTGATATCGGTTATTTTAAATGGCTGCCACCAATTAGATGCATGGAAGTGTTGAAGCATGTCTATTGTTTTTATGGAAGTATTTGAAGAGTTGCATGTTTGTAATGTCTATTGCTAGTGTTCATTCATAGTATTGTAATGTGTGGTTAAATGATTTTGGTTGGTAGGTATTGGTGAGATATTTTTTGTGTGATACATTTTTATTTATTCGATTTGAACAAACTGACTTTTTTTCATTAAATGTCGCCATTTATTACTCTCGATTTGTTGCGTAACAACATTCAAAGGGATCTTCAGTTCTCTGAGTATTTGTCACGATTTTCGGTATCAAAGAAAACAGCTGAAAAGAGAGAACTAATTTGGAACAGCATAAGGTAGAATTTATTGGTAAAAAAGGGAGAGGACATAACCCTTTAGAGAACTCTATGAGCAAATGATGATGATGATAAATTTTCAGTTGAACATTCCTGGTACGAGCTAAGATTTTAATTTTTAAATTAATTTATATTTTACAGATATATGATGAGACAAGAGACGTTGTTATGGGTTCTCAATAGGAATATAATATCATGAAATCATACAAAAAGAAAACTTTCATTCCCAGTTGGCATTGTCATATAAAAAAACTCATTTTTATTCTTACTAGTAAATATTTAAAATAACCCAACAAATGTTGTTTTACTCAGTTTTTCTATCTTATCTTGACAATACGCATTAATTACGTTAATAAACAACTCAAATAAAAACTAACTGCAAATTGCAAATATAAACAATTTTAGTTTCAGGTAATAAAACTTTTACCTCAAGTAATAAAGAGGCTAATCCACCGTAGTCTCGGCTGCTATTTATGAACTCATCAAAGATGCTGCTGCTATGCCAGTATCTATACTAATATTATAAAGCTGTAGAGTTTGTTTGTTAGTTTGAACGCTCTAATCTCAGGAACTACCGGTGCGAATTGAAAAAATATTTTTGGGTTAAATAGACCATTTATCGAGGAAGGCTTTAGGCTATATAACATCACGCTGCAATTAATAGGAGCGAAGAAATAATGGAAAATATGGAAAAAACGGAGATAATTATTCATCTTTGAGGGCTTACGTTGCGTGAGCTGCGAAAATGGTTCAAAATTCAAACAATTAATGCCCAAAATAACTATTCCACGCGGACGAAGTCGCACTAGTTTATTATAAGTCTAGAATCACAACAACTTCATCGCTTCATAGACGCCTCATCGTGGTGCAAATTTTTCGGAACGTAATAAGCCAAATAATATTATATAGGTACAATAATTGATCATACGTTACATGTAGATCTCAAACAATATCTACTTTTTGCGTTTTAATAGGGGCTACCGGTTTTGAAAATTCAATTGTTGCGTAAATTTAAGAAGATTGACGAATTTAGGGACAATTTAATGTTTTGGTAACCTAAGTCTATTAAGATTCTTAACTTATAACCTTTTAAGAATAAGAATAAAATCAATTTATTATGAAACAAAACAACAAGAAATACACAACACAAAAAAATATAAAAATAAATACAGGTACATGATTTGTGTCACAATCCGGCCCCAACTCAGCATGTGCTGGATGCAAGCATCCAGCGCTGGCCTTCTGTTGGGACTGGCAGGTGACATCACGCACGTTAATAAAATATGATTTTATGAGCAAAAGCGACTACAGAAATTCAATTCAAAATCTTTGCTATGAACTTTTCGTATGGATCAGTTGATATTTTTTTCAGTGCTTTTTATGCTGGACAGAAACGGTTTACATAAAGGAGAGAATATAATTAGACAGGTTTATAGGTGTCTTTGGTTCATTATGCCTGAAGTCTAGAATAACTTTCCATAATTAGCTTAGCAGCTGAATGCGCTGCTAACTGCAATCACGCTGTTTCAGCTCTGTACATGTTATAAATGATCAATCAGCAGAACTCAGTGTAATCATGCAGTGATTGAAAACTATTTACAAAATGTGCATGAAGGTATTTTATGACTAGTCTTTTTTACTTCATATTTGTATAATATTTAATTATGTGAAAGGAATTTAATTTAACACTGGTCAATTAAAATCATTGAAATAATATATGTTAAGAGCTTTATGGATACATAAAATGTTATGTACCTTTAAACTACCCAAATCCGCATACTAATTATAACCTTTTTTCATGTATAGCACTAGCAATAAACACGTCTTCTCGTCACACACTACAATATATCATTTTAATTGTATGATGTGTATTGATATACATATTCAGGGACATTGCACACAGCGCCATCTAGCCCCATACTAAGCAAACGCTTGTGTCGTGGGTAACTAGATAACGGATATAATACTTACATACTTTTCTTTTTTTAAAGCATACTTATTATACATACAAACGACCAGACTAAACACACACAAGTAAATAAAATTTTAAAATTCATAAATATTTGTGTAACGTGGAATTCGAACCCGCAACCCCTAGATTAGAAGACAGAGCAACTACCAACTAAGCTAACAGGCCAGTCATGTATGTATGTATGTCATACATATACTGAAGGTAAGCGGGAAATGCACAATACGCCCTAAGACGGTGGTTAGCGCAGGGGTGCAGGACTCATACAAATTAGAATTAAAAAATCATACAGATGAAAACCAGTGCCTAGTAAATAAGCGTAACGGTTGCATATTCTCATCAACCTTTTTTTTCAGTACTTGGTTTGTCACAGTTCTTATGATCACAACTCCTATGCTGATATCAGTACACGTATAATATTATTACAATATATACAAAAAGCTTCAAATATGATACTCCAACAGCGTGAGTAGTTGAAGTTTAATCTAAACAAACGCGGCGAACACGCTCCATAAATTCATCTGTGATTGTCAACTAGTGCGCTATCAGGGCATCGGCAAAATATCGAAAATCCACCTAGCACGCTCCCCGCATACGCAAGCACGTTTAAATCGTATTAAGTTGTACTTGTCTAGGTGGAAAGTTCAGACAAATTGGCGGTGTGCCTTTTATGTGTAGAAGTACATAATTAGCTATGCAAGATTAAAAAAATAATAATGTATTATGCAATAAAAAACCGCGCAAATGTCCGAAAACCCCTATCTTTTTTAAGTAGGTACTTTGATGCATACATAATTTTTGCAATAACGTTACTAATAACAACTATTAGCCATAGCTTGATGTAGAATAGAATCGAATATTAATTTAATGTACACCAAAATACATAAATTACACAATAGAAAATAGACATAAATATAAGTGCTGCACATTGGGCGGCCTTATCCACCTAGGCGATTTCTTCCAGGCAACCTTTTGGACGGACATATTAATATTTTATTGGGATGTATTGTATGCTTAGTCATTCAATAAAAAAAAAATGTATGAAAATCTACCGTGACAAGTGGGACTTAAATCGTATTATGATTGCTCTTAACTACAACAGCGGGCGTTTGTGTGTAAATTATTGATTTGCAATCTACATAGATAGGCGGATTAACGTCGGATCAACAAGGACTGCGTAATCCGACGAATGTCCGCTCATTTTAAATACTATTATGCTATTTTTGGACTTTACGCGGAATATTATAATTGTATTATTTCAAAATTTGGCATCATGTGATTTTAAAATGATTCATTGTGATCAACAATCGCGTAAGCAGGATTAATATTGGCAAGTAGGATATTGCATTTTGTTTCAACACAACCTTTTATTTGGAATTGCTTATACGTTATAGTTTACCTATGTACGTAATTATCAATATATCACTTAATTGTTTTGAATGGGTTGTGATTATGTCAGTGTTTTTCTCGTAGTAATATTTTAAACATATACTTTGGTAAGGTATAGTTCCAAGTTCGAATCAAGTGGCAAATGACTGGAATTACATGAATCGAAAGAACAATTCATTCATTTATTGAAACAAATATTTAATTAATACAAGTTGACGCCCGTGGCTTTGCCCGCATTATTTCAGGATGAGTTCAGGAGTTAAAGTAGCATTGAATGATGATGATTCTTTTAAGACTTCATTTTACCTAAGTATATATAAAAATCATGATAATCCGTTCGGCTGTTTTTGCCTCATGAGCGTTTAACTAAACCGATAAACAGACAAACAATCTAAAATCGACTGAAACGTGTTCTGTTAACTTAAGGATACCTATACCCAAACAATTTTTTCTAATATCTTCTGTGAACAGTTTTTCACCCTCTTCTACGTTATTATATGTAAACTACATATGTACAGATTTATCAATAGTAGTATTTAGCAAAGAGTTTGCCACAGCCGTGTCGCTACGGCGTGGCGTGTGGAGCGCGGCCCGATCAATCTTCAAAGGGACGGCTACCAACCAACATGATAATTATGTTTTCACGAACACCACTAATTAATGATCATTACCACTGGCACATGAATAATTGAACTACTTAGTTGTTTTAGAAATAAGTCAGGGTGATAGAATGTTGCTTGCAGATATTGGATTGAAGGAAAAAGCCGCAAGAGAACTATTTAGGTATGTATATCTTCATTTGTTTTTTGTTGAATCATGAATGTGGTTTAAAAAATCTTCATCAAACGTGGTAATATATACAAAACTATTGCTAACTTGTTTACCATTTATATCAGTTCTTTTATTTTGTAAAATGTATATTTAATTAATTACAATTTTGAAGCTGAAATCGGCCAGTCCCAATGCTTAGTCAAAGGCTAAGCTAATTCAACATTCTAAGCAATAATTGTTCTTATCTATTCCGTTATGTTAATGAATGCAGCGACCGTGACTACTGGCCATTGCACGGACACTTAATGAAGGACGAATGCATACATTATAAAGCATTATTTCCGTCCAAGTTTAACGCCCTCTCATTAACATAATATGAAAGCTGACTTGCTATTTTATATATTGCAAACCACAACTTTTTGACATACAACTGCAAAATATGCTTACATTCGTCCCACTCCATAAATCAACGGGTTATTTCGTTCATTGAGAATTAAAAAATGTAAATAAGTAAGCAACAACAGCGCCACGGCGTAATTTGTCAACAGAAAAAGTAAAGTGATTAATAACAGTTTTAAATGCAAAAACTTGCATCATTTACACCTCAGCGGGAAATTATTCAAATTTATTCATGAGCTCGGGGAGTAGGTAATCGTCTCTAGAAACCGCATGAATAAATAGGAAGCCGCGTACAAATCACAGGGACGGGCGGCGATACTTGGGGATTGTTTCATGGCCCGGCCGGCCGCGCCGCGCCGCGCACCGCACCGCACCGCAACCCTTCTGTAGCTACCCACATTTATTGAAATGTACAAACACAAATAAGTTGTAACTGGCCAGGAAGTTGTTTGCTGCTACTTGCTCAATTTTAAATATACTTTAGTTTAATTAATGAAGTACGTCATCCAACATAGACCATAAGACTACATTTTATTTTTCAATAACTTAAGAATAAACACTAATCAGATAAAAAAACTCTTGTTAAAATAAAACCTAAAGTTGGTGGAATCTTGAAAAATATTAGTTAAAACAAATTCTTACAGCTCTTAATTAATTTCATTAGAAAGTTACCTATCAAAATAAGTGAACAAAGTGTAATCGGAATTATTTTTGTTTCAGCCTCATATTCTTTAATAATGGCAATTAAGCCGAAAAACGGTAATGGAAAAATAAAATTATGCCTTGAGGTAACTAAACAAAATGAATAATATTAAAAGCCTACGTCGGTATTTAGCGGACCTTTTATGTACACGATGAATCCATTATAATAGGATAATTTGATCGAAGCGTTGTCCAATTTTCGATAGCAGCAATATCAAAATTGAACATGAATATTTTCTTATAATAAATGTGAAATAACATGGCGTCGTTTGAATATCTAGCAATAGGACATGTGGCAAACAATTTTAATTAGACGCGAGAATTTCGTTCAATTTAACAGACGTCGCGTCGTTTCCATCTTCAAAACTCAAGAGAGAAGCTCGTTTGTATTCGAAAACAAGTTCCCGAATATTATAATGCTTTTTCATCGCGTCAAAACTTGTCCCGTGCTCTGTCGGAACGACAATTGGCGGGCATCAAAAATTATTTCGATAACCTTTTTACAAAGGTCGGGCGCGAGCGAATGGCGGTCATACGGCTAACAACACGGTCGCCTGACCGCATTAACCCTTCCACACCCGGGATAAGAGGATCCCGCCCCTACCTGCTAGCCAAGGAATGCACTTTCATTTTACGCTAGCCTTCGGTCGAAACTAATTATATTTTTGCGAACCGTAGCTGGAAAACTTTTATAGAAGTTAAAGTTTTTGAACGAATACTTAGAAATTTATATAACAATTTACTCAGTTGGAAAGTAAAGTTTTACCCGAGATTTTAGCTCGAAAAATTAGCTATATCTAATTGCGTTTTAAAAGCGTATAAATTGTGTAAACAGACAATTGTACCTGCCCCCGTTTCCGGCACAGTCAGACATTTTCCCTCGATTTAGCAGCAAGCATGGCAAAATACTGCTGGCAATAAAAAATCTTCAAGGTTATTTGACGAATCGGCGGGCAAATAATATCGCTTAATTTCAGCTTTCTTCCTCTTCGGCGGGCGCTAGTAGCGTGGTAGGCAAATTTTAATAACGCTTGCGTCGCCGCCTCGACCACTCTCACTGTCTCTTCGCACCATTGACTCCTTGAGCACTTTCCACCCGTAATGTAACACAGAGGCCAAACATTTTGGGTATTCTGCCTATGTTTGCCTACAAAGGGACACGATATTTTGTGCTTAAAATGCTTTCGGAAGTAAATTGGACGAATGTTTTTGTAATTAATTTAATCTTTTGTGTCTTGCTACTTACAAGTAGGTACTTAAAATATTTAAGAGTGATTGAGTATCGAATTGAAGAGAGTGTTGATTTAATTAGTTCTTTGTCTGTTGAGTTTATAAATACATTGAATTCATGTTGTCATAATGTTTCTAACGATCTCGAAAAAATCAAATTAAGTACAGCTACTGAAGCATGAATCCGGATAAAATTACCAATCTCAGTTGATGTTGATTTAGACACAGTGTCACTGGAGGAAAGCAGGAGTGGTGAATATAAATTGGCGTGATTAATGATCGCGACTCATCCCCGCGAAAGCCTCCGCCAACAAGTGTCGGCAGAACCGAAGTTTTAGTAAAAACCCATTGAAATGGAAAATTTTCATTGAGCCCATAATCCGAAACTTTTAGTTGATTAAAACTGTAACAGTGTGAGTAATGGCTGTAAATATTTCAAGACACGAAAATGAAATGTAACGTTCAAAGTAATTGCACGACTCCACAAATTATACGTGAAGCTTCAGTGGCGTTTTAAAAATACAGGGAGTGCCGATACCTATATGACAAGGCTATTTCTGTCGATAGACATGACGCTGAAGATTTACACTGAACAAAATAACTCTAACATAGTAGACGAGACCTATGCTCAGATACACTATGCATATTTGATTCTATGAACCGAGTCTAAATTGGTCGTTAGTTAAGGGTTTCATTTGGATTTACCCGAAACGCAAACGTTTTTCCAGCAGAGCCATGCAAATAAAGTCTTAAAAAGCGAAAATAATACTGGAAAATGCTACAAAGTTTTGCTGCAACATTTCAGCTTTATTATCCTGAAATATGAATATCTGCTACTCTGTAGCTTCTTTGAAAGTGGAAAGAAATGATGGCTGTGCATATTGTTTGTGAATATAATGCACTCGATACTAGTTTGTTGGTTTTGAAAGTTTCTAAGCCAGCTGACAGGATGAGAGTAAAATGTTTTCCTTGTTCGCCATTCACTCGCACCCAAGATGTTTATCTCAGCTCGGTGGGCTACAGCCTCCTTGTAGGTACATACGTTGAGTGGGTTACATTATGTGAAGATAGATCATGTTCAATGATTACGTTTTATCAGTTGAACGATATACTAAACTCTTTTTTTTAATACATAGTATATACATTGGCCATTGTTTAAAGAAAACTATTACCTACTGTATGTACAAATGTCATAATGTACTTAATTTAATCATGGCCAAAATTATGTAACCGTCATGTTCCAGGATTATATTTTAAGTAACTGATAAGTATTATATTTATTACCATTATATTCTATCATGTTTTTATTGTTGCCACTTATTCTACTAATAACCTATAAGTGAAATCTGCTTCTATGTAAATTGGTTGCAAAAAAATGATATTATAAAAGTAAATTTTCAGAATTTACTAGTAAATATACAAATATAACATAAAACTTGTAGCACGGTTGTGTTTGGGTCTGCAACGACAGAGTCGGTGGCTCGCGTGACTTGCCAAAGAGCTGGAGCTCCAAAATATCTAACGTTATTTACTTGCTGTCTAATAATATCTTGGCAATCAATTAGAACTGATTATCACTGCAAAGGAACGACAGTGGTTGAAAGTTTCAGCTTTTTATTCAAGAAAACAAACCTTGTAACTGAAACGTGCAAGAACTTTTGTGTTTGTTTTTTTTACATGAGATAGACTCACGCTTGACTACAACTTGCCTGATGATAAGCAACGTTATATCCTACGATCTAGCGTGCTTGCCTTATTTTGTGATAAACTGACGTTTTCATATTGCTTTATATACATACAGCGAAAATTTTTGACCTAAACATGAGTTAATGTATATATTATTTTATTGCAATAAGTAATATAATATATAAATGTATTTTTGTAAACAACTAATGTTTTGTTTAAAGAATTTTGTACCTGAAAAAAATCCTTTTTTGGAAGATTTAACATGTCACCACTTTGCTTAAAATGCAATCGTGAATTTCGTGAAATAGAAGAGAAGTCCGACATATTAATGGTGAATAACCAAGTTGATTTCATACACAACAAAATGCTCTTATCCTTCCGCATTCCCAGCAAACCTTATCTAACATTACGAAGAGTACCAATACCGTACAATTGTGCTCGTACCGTACAAAACACAGGCGAGTAACCACCGTACTTTATGAAGCAAGTCTCAGTAAATTTGCCGCGGAACGATCTAAGAGGGCAGATAAGCGACGCAAAAGCGTCACGCAAAGACAAGGCCAGGCAAATTATCAGGGATCATAACTCATGATAGGCAGAATAGGCACACATCGCCTCCTTACACCAAGGCAACTGAGCTGTTGAAACTAGTATCTATACATATATTAAATTTCAATTACAAACATTTCTGCGCAAGTTTTTTTAACGGGCGTGAAACGAAACGTGGGGCTCAAGTTCAATCATCATATTGAAGATATTTGTGATCGTGCTTTCAAGTCTTTGGGTTTTGTTATGAGGCAGTCGGCTAGATTCATGGACAGGGGTACTATAGTTCTCTTGTACTATGCGTTAGTGCGAAGTAAGCTGGAGTACAACTCTATCGTTTGGGACCCACATGAAGCTAAATACAATCTGATGCTGGAAAAAGTGCAAAAGAAATTTTCTAGGTACTTGTATAAAAAAAATTATGGTTATTACCCGTATTTGTATCCGTCTCTATTTGTTTCCGGAATGGTAGGCATCAATACGTTAGAAGTTAGGAGACGTTGTGCATTGATGATGCACTATTACCAGTTACTGAACGGTGTTATCGATGACTCGAGTACGCTCGCTCGCTTGTCGCTGAGCGTGGCTGCGCGGGCGCGCGAGCCCCGCGCGTGCTGCGCGCGCCGCCTGCTCGCGGGGCCGGCGCGCGTGCGCATCGACACTGCCAGGTATTCATCCACGGTACACGCCATAGATCTACTCAACGATATGATTGCTCAAATCCCAGAGATTGATTTATTCAATACTAGATTTAATTCTATGTTACATTTTTGTATAAAATTTAATAGTGATCCAAGCTTCTATAAAGCTCGGTATCGTAAATTATAAGTACATATATAAGTTATAACATACTGTGCGTTTTGGTAAAAGCTGTTAGCATGGTATGTAACTGAATTTAAAATAAATAAATAAATAAATATATAAACGAATAATATTGTTTTCATTGATTGCAGCCCGCCCACAGAGCTTTAAAGTCCATGCTTGTCGCCCTGTGACTAGAGGCGAATTCTTTCTTTATTCAGTACAAAACAGGTGTCACCATTTACTAAAACTATCACACTTTCGGCACGCACACTACGACGCACGAGATGTTCATGTACACAGTACGCTTCAACTTCATCGGCTGTGCAATGTCGATATTTTTTTTATCGATTTTTTACACATTTACTTCGAAGATGGAAATATATGTCTTTAGTATTACTATATTATTTAAGTACTAATTATAGTTAACTAGCTATGGCCCGCGGTGTTATCCGCTGTAAAAACGTTTTTATCCCGTGGGATAAAAACTATCCTATGTCCGTACTCGGGACTGACACTATCTCTATACCAAATTATCAAATCATCTTCAAAATGACTGGAGCATATTCCGGCATTTTTATGAGGAAACCAGTTGTATCTACCGGTCGCCAATATCCATTTATTTTTTAACACTGGATTATTGGAAATCTGTTAATTGAGTATGTGTTAAATAAAAACCGTAATCCAGAAACATTTCCATACAAATCCAGAAACATCATATACATTATATCGATTATCGATAATTTGCTAGGATCCATCTACGCATCACTTTGCTATCGAGAAGTAGCGTTGTCAAGACAACGAATGTGTTTATGCCATTCAAAATGTCAAAAGCTTTAATTATTAAAATTACAAAATTTTACTACTTAACGATGGTATTTCACGCCGGTAACACTGGAACTATTGTTCTTACAATTTTTAACTTGACACCAAGACATATTTAATAGTTTATCATGCTGTAAAACCGAAAACTCTCTCTCGCTCGGACTATGACAACAGACTGACTAGCGCTGTCGTAGGTTAGGTTGGCCTGTTTACTGGTCCAAACAAGAACCACGTATTATTGTTCATTTCGCTTCTAGTGGGGGCGCGCGCGGGGGCGATGTGGCCCGATCGTTGTTCTGTGAGCCCGCCTGAAGTAAAACAACTCTTCATCACACACTACAATTAGAACAGTAGATAATATTACTATAACGCTGTAGTGTGAAACTTTATGCATATGTGTTTGTATTTTCAATTATTGAAACACAATTAGAAAAAAATCAGGTCAGTTTATTTAAAAAACAGTGTTTTTTGATTGCAGGCCGCTTAAAGAAAAATTATCACACACTACATATAGTACAGTAGATAATATTACTATAATACTGTAGTGTGAAACTGTATGTGTATGTGTTTGTATTTGTTGTATGAACTTGTATGTTTGTGTTTTTGATTATGGGCTAGATCCGGGAATAAAGACATTCGCTACTTTCTATAATCGATTAATGCAGATAATATTACAGGGCACGGTACGCTAAAGATGTAGTAAGTGTAAGATGATCAGAATGGATTTCCTTAGGTTACATTTAACAAGAAATAACGCGGGTGGAACCTCAGCGCAACCATTGTTATCAACTATTTGTATGGTTGTCAAGTCAATGCTAACTGCCAAGACAGCAAAGGTTACTAAAAACAGTGGTGGTAGGTGTTAAATCGTTAACTGTTAATTAAGCAAGCAAATTTTAATTTAGGTAAGAACACACAGTTGGTCAGTTTGTTTGAATATAATTAAGATTTAAAAAAAAACCTTTAAGTAAGAATTTAATTTAATCGTGATAGCGAATTATACTTAAAACTGTGATAAAAATGTGTCTCGCACGTTAGCTTAATTCATAGAATGGTAGGTACGTCATTTTGAAATCAACTTGTACATTGTGAAATATAAATTAATTTAAGCACGCATTAGTTATAAAAGCTTTTTAGCAACATAAATATCTTTATATCATATATGGAAAATTTATCCTATTTTCTTGGTCCTGGTTCTAGCTAAGAAATTTTCAGCTCTGTTTAAGCTTAATACCGTTGTTTCACAGGTATTCATACAAACGAATTTTACACGAAAATCTGTAGGTGTAGTCACAAATTCCAATAAAGCCGACAGCACTCTCAGCTCGATACAACGAGTCTACTGCAAATATTGTTCCGAATACACTTTAGCCGACCCCGGGAAAAACGGTGTCGGTCTAAATTGATTCTCTCTATCTCAATACCTCTGACCTCATTTCGTCCCCTTATTTTACAGGGAAGTGTCACTGTAAAAATCGCAAGTAACTAGACGCTATTAAGAAACTGTTCATCAATTTTATGGACCCTAAATTTCTGGTGGTGGAAACTACCTTGAGGCATGCGACTATAAACCTGCCTGGTGACACCGCGACAACGGAGCTCCGCCAATCAACGCGCCTGCTAATTGAAACAAATAATATTGAGCTTTTGCACCTTTTGAGTGGCTAGTATGGATATCACAGGTAATTAGATAGCTAGCAAAAATCCTTGGATAAAATATGATTTATTGTTCCACTCAACACTGATTTTAAACAATTTGTAAAAGATACCATAAGTATTCTTAGGTAAAACTTAAGCTTGCAGATACAAGTAAGTATTAGAAAACCTTGTGGTGAGTAATTGAAACTTGACTTTGTACTTAATTGTTCAGAAAAGTAAAGTCACATCGGGACGTCCGTCGGCAGGAATCTTAACAAAACGTTCACCTCGTTGGGCCATTCTTATGGTAATTCTTGGCGACTGGCACGCGACCTCTGTCCACACCCCGATAATATGCAAATTGCTCCGTCTATAAGGTGACCTTAAAATACTTCCTTATTAGGCGCAATTTGTCTTCAAATCTATCGCGCCCCTAATTGATATTTCCAAATAAAGCTGCGCTATTAATTCTATTACCTCCACTCGTCTTTAATGTCAACATTAAGTCTTGGAAGGGCCCCAGTCCAAGTGGCTACAAAATTCATGGAGCATCCGTATTAAAAGTAAGTACTTATATGAACACCACAAGCGGTCTCCCTCGCATATAAAGTTGTTACTTACCCAATTTGAGCAGGAAAAAACTTGGTTTTAATGGGTGAAACTTCAAGGGCCATTAGTGTAAAGCCTCGCGTCATTCTCTCGGTACAAACTCGAGCTTTTTACTGCAATAAACTTTGTGACAAGCCATTTGTGGCCGGAAAGTGTTCGGTGGAATTAATCACATGACCCACAACAGGCCTGTTTAGACCCACGGGCCGCCGCCGCGACACTTGATAACTTCTTTATATACTTTGACTGAGTTAATGGCGCAGTTCTCGCTCCACGTAGCAAATACAAGCAAAACGCCAGCTTGCACGATGTCTTTATAGTTTTGAAACTCGTCTTGTGGACACTTTAAACGTGCTAATTAAGATTTTCAAATTAAAGTTTTCTTTGTTCAGTGTTGCTGCATCTTGGGAGTTAATTCAGTGAGACGGTAAATTAGTAGAATCAAAGCAGCTCGTGTCAGGCACACAACACTACTAGCATGTCGACTCAAACGGATTTAGATTCAAAATCATAATTTGAATAACGCTTTGATACTCTGTTTCATTCCAATAGGCACGTATTTAATCACCTAGTTCACTTAAATCGCTGCACAAAACTTTGGATGCTCAAATTATTTTACTTAATACGAGTAAGAAGTAAAGCTATTCGCAAGATGAAGCTTATAACTTCAAGTCGTAGGTAAGATAGATACAATGATATTTCAAAATACTCAGACATTCGGGCACAACACAAATCAATTCTCAAACCGTATCATTTACCTAAATGGACAATGATATTATTCAAGCCAGCACCCAATGAACGAGGCGGTAAAGGTAAAATGTTTTATCAATTTTGTGGCGATAAATTAAAGAGACATCTCGGTAGTCCTATCGAGCATCGCAATTGTCTGAGCGTGAAATTATTTGAAGGTGTCCCTGAGCTTTCACATCTGACATTATTCTTACAAATTGATAAAGAAAGCTGAAGTCAGGAACCCAAATCAAATAAACCGGATTAGGTCATCGCTTTACGGCGAGTGGAAGTGGCGGGTCATCTCGGAGGAAGCCATTCTCGTGGTCGTAGATTGAATGCAAAATTGGATGAGATCCCACTGTTTTTACTGTATGGAGCTGGGATTGTTACGAGTACGAACACCATCCCCGCGTTTTATTTCGCCGGGGCCGCACACCGTTTCAATGCTTTGATTGAATGTGACAATAGTTATTGTAACTGAAGCTCCGACCGCTTTCGGGTTTCTTATTTTGTCCGTTTTCTCTCGAGAGGAATTTATTCTGTTCATATTGAACGTTTGGCCTTTGCTCTGATTCAGGGTTATTATAGTAGATTGTATTTCAATGAGATTGCGTTGGCTAGTACGACATGACTTGCTATTTTGTACAGTGAAAGTAAATTATTTGTAGCAATTAATAAAAGTATTAATTTCGTAACGATAAATTATCCAAGATAAAAAATGTGGACTGGATAAATTACGCAATAATTAAATTAAAATTTAATGAAAGAAAATATGTATGAAACTCTAGATGAAATCAGGAAGGACCTGGGCGCCCATCACGATGTATCAGCCCAAGAGAAGTCCCCTAATGAATTAAGGGGAGGTCACGACCCTCAGTCATGAGGAAATACGACTCAAGAGACAGATGAAATCATACTACAATGGACTTGACTACATCCATCTCTACTAGAAGAAAGAAAATAAATTAATTATATATTTTTATTGTAACAGACTGTATCTGCCAATTCAAATAAGTAAAACAACAAAATTTTACGAGATAGGCCCCTCATCATTCCACGTCACGAAAACTAAAGAAGTCATCCTCCACAGTTAACGTTCTCCACTCTCAGGTTAGCATTCACACACGCGCTATAAGTCGGCCGTTATTCCAGCGCCGGTGCTTTGCGCTTGCTCATACCAGCTATAGCTACAAAAGCTTTCCTCGTGCGAGCGTGGCAACACTGCCAACAGCTCAGCAAACGGCTTTTGTGTTTGGGAAACATTTATGGAGTTATTCCTTGTGACGAAATAGCATTTCTCCGGCCAAAGGTCGGGCCGCCGCGTGAATATGGCCAATCATGTCGTGTGATTGCCTTCCCCACATAATACGGAACGTCCCATCGAATGTGAATGGATCAAGAGGATTATGCCGCTGAAATAAATGTAAATAGTTTATTTACGATCGGTTCCTTTGACCAAAACGTGGATCGTTTGAATTGGATAGTGCATAAAATATGAGAACGTAAAATTCGAAAGTTGAGTGCTTCTGTTGTGGTTGTTATATGTGTCGTCATAAACATTAACTAAAGAATACTAGTTAGCCACATTTAACAACAAGTCATGGATAAACAATTGGTAGTTTATTTTGAATATTCAAATATTTATTTTTGGACGGACAAATATATCGCTTAAAAACTTACTGTTCATGTACAATTTAATATTGTTGTGGAAAACTAAAGAAAACTTCATAAGAGATCAACTTTCTTAACAAAATTAATTTCATAGTATTATTTTTAAATTTGCAGAAAGCTCAGTAATCTTTCATCGAGTCATAAAACGTTGGCAGTACTGACTATCATTATTGCATTCATTCCGATCTAAGCTGAATAACTGGGACTAGATAAATATATCCATTGCTTTGATTAGACATTTCGAATTCCAAGTCTGATTACATTTTCGTGCAATATCTTGAAAACATAATTAGATGAAAGCTCTCAAACTAACATCTCGATGAGAAAATTAAAGCAATTCAGTATTTGGATCTAGCTTTCCATAAGTATTGATAATGTAAATGCATTTCTATTTGATTACTCATAAATAGCTGGATGAGTACAGAGATATATATTATATGCATTTTTTTCATATTGTTATAGTAATATGAACGATAATCTTAGTACTAGAAACACCCCACGATATTTTCCGTGTGGAAAAAGGAAAACAAAACATAGTCTATATTTCAATCCAGGGCCAGTATCTATTCATACCGAACTGAAGCAAAATCGTTAGATTGAAATTCATTGGTTATTGTTTATTTGTGTTATTGGTTCATCGGTTTGGGTGAGAAGAAGAAACAAACACAGTCACTAAAAACATCTTTAGTGTTACTAAGTAAATGATGTTTAAAAATAAGAACCAAAAGAACGTTGTTAGAGTTCAAACAGAACAAAGACTTTAACGTGTATGTATTTTACAAAAAAACACTTTATAATAACAATGTCTTATTGCCTAAGCTATAAGCACTAGCTATAGTGCATTGGACAAATTGAGAATTCCTGTACCGAAGTCGACAATTCCTCAACACGTTGTGCTCACAAAAGCGAGTTGTCAAAGACGCGCGTCGTTTTACGCCGACAGCGGCCCACAGGGGTGTAGCGTTTCAAATGGGCTTCGAGTACAGGCAGCTAGTCTTGTATGGGAGTATGTAGGAATTTAAATCTTATTTCTTATTTATTTATTAAAGTTACCCGTACTCGCAGCACACTTGAAAAGTTACACATTTTTGAACGCACTTTTTGGTTTGTTGTTTTTGCACAATTATTTTTATTTATTTATTAATTATATAATATAAATAATTATTTAATAATAAGTCAATTCTATAACTTATTAATGTTTTCAAAAAATCCAAAAAGTGCGTTCAAAAATGTGAAGCTTTTCAAGTGTGCTGCGAGTACGGGTATCTAATTTTGTATGAGAGTACCTATGTTGGAGTTTGAATATTATATTTTTTATTTATTCAAAAGTAATCAAAACGGCTGCAGTCAATTACATTAATTATTAAGGTTAACGTGCGTTTAAAAATATTTAAACGATATGAAACCATTTCCTTGTTTAAAGTCAGTTAAAAAACTAGAAACAAAACATGCATGTAACTTGCAAGGTTTAGGACTTATTTTGTCAATTGCTACCCACACTATGGTTGTTTATTTAAACTTTTAAAACAACCGGCAGGATTCGAACCTGCGTTTTTTTGATTGAGTAGCTGCCAAGCAGTCAGATTGCAAGGTTTAATTAAAAATTAAAATTGAGTGTGTTTGACTCTCCTTCGCTAGTAAATGATTTTGAATTATAAAAAGGTACGCAGGTTTAACAACTACCCCAGATTGATTTTTTTGTACAAAATTATTAAAGAAGCGCGTCGTGAAACGTCAGACAGTAGATACCTATCCAACGCCAATGTATATTGTACAAAAATTCAAACAATTTGTTTACTACATCACGATATAACTAGTACGCCGATATAACAAAAAAATAAATAAAAATAAACACGCTCAAATTAATATTTTTTTCGCTCATTTTCCATTAAAAGTTTAATTTAAAAATAAACACTTTTCCTAATAATAAATTCGATTTCTAAGTAGATAAGAATTATAGTAAAATACCGATATTTATCATTGATACATGGCCTAACAGCAGCTCGTGAGGGTTCTGGTTTTCTCCATATTTCTCTACGGGGCCGAGACATAAACACTAAAAGCTAATAACCGTAAACGTGTGGATGCTTTCGAGATGTGGTGCTGGAGGAAAATGCTGCGGATCCCCTGGACAGCAAAGCGTACGAATGTCTCAATACTCAAGGAACTGAAGATCAAGACGAGGCTTTCATCCATCTGCCTACAAAGAGTCCTTGAGTATTTCGGTCACATAGCTCGTAAAGAAGGGAGCAACCTTGAAAAGCTGGTTATTACAGGCAAGATCAAGGTTAAAAGACCGCGGGGACGAAGCCCGATGCGTTGGACTGACCAGATTCGCACCACACTCGAAACGAAAGTTCATGAAGCCACACGGCAAATGACCGGAGTCGATGGCGCAAGATCGTGCGGGAGAAGATGATCCGTGGCGGGGGTCACGACCCTCAGCAGTGAGGAAAACGACGCGAGGAGGAGGGACATGGCTTTAACCTAAAAATTGCGTCGTTCCGAAGTGGCCACACTTTAGCTTACAATTAGTGTTCCTACGTATAAAATTTCTCGACCAGTTACTTTCTCAAAGAGTACCAGTTGTTTATGGATAACAAATTACAGCTCCCACTCACTTAATGATAATTTATCAACTTGCAAACAATAAATTGCCTAACTTTTGTACATACTTCTAGATAATGTTCCCGAGTTTTGCAAGTACGAATTTCATGCTAAATGTTTATTAAATTCTTACAGTATTTACACGTAAACATATTTTATTACTTTTGTTTCATTGTCTTTTCAAAGTTAGTTTCATTTCTTGAACCTTGATATCGTTTTAGGAGCAGGTGTCAACGTACCTCCTTTTCGACGGACTTCTGAGCTAAAATCTAAGTACATAACGTATATATAACCTGACAACTCTTATAATATGCTCACAACAAATTACTTAAATCCAGAATTAAATGTGCAATACAGCGAGCTTATTAAATACGTACCCGTAATGAAATGTACATAATGGCTCGAAGTTTGAATTGCAATCATCGCAGTAACTCAGTGCTTTAATTATTTCTGTTACCTGCATGGTGCTTTGTAAACTTTGCACTTGAAATAATTTTTCCCGGGCAAAGTTGACGGGCAGTGTTTGCTCAGTTTATTTCTCTTCCAGTAGGAGGGCCCTAGAAGAGAACACACAGAGCGAGCAGTCCGCCGCTTCGTTGCACCGCGCCGCGCGCCAAAGCTAATATATAAAACTGTATGTGACGTACTTTACCACTGCACTCTTTTGACAATAAACCTCAGAAATGCCTTTATGAGGAGCCAGATAAAGATTCGGAAAGAAAAGCAAATTTTCTCTGCGACTTTCACACGTGTAGAAGTATGAAATTTCAAATACAGTATTTAGGTAATAATAAGTTGTTTGTGGATTCATGACATGTTTTATAAGTTATTAGCTGTTTACGATCAAAATGATACAACCAAAAATCCTGACCACAAAACAAATTCCGTTAGAAGCTAGCTACCTCCATAATTTTAGCAGCGGGTCTGTGGGATGCGCCGCTATTTTTTCATAAAAACATTTATGACGCATGGCCGTCATAAGTCTACAAGAAAGCAGCCGAGAGCTGGATCCTTGTAATTAGACGCCGTGAAGATTTATGTCCCTAAATTTTCCAAATTCTTTTAATTTTTTGGCCGCGACACGTGCTCCTTTCTCGGAGGTATTTTTTTAATTTCATGCCCTAACTTGGAAGAGGCTTTACTGCACGGTTTTATTGAAATTATTCAAAGAGGCGGCAGTATTTCTAAGTGGGAAAGAAAGCGAGGGAAGGTATGGTATATGTAAGCGGCGTGTTTATTCGGGTCCGCTTTATTTCCCGCTCCCCAGGGCCCGGTCCATGTATCACTGCAGACGTCAGCCCTGGGTTAATTGTCTACGTGCGTTTTCAGCTGAATTCGTCACGTCCATGCTCGCTGCCCGCCCCCCGCACCCCGCACGCCACCTCCTACACAACGCACGTGATTCTACACATCGAAGCTCTCATATTACCTCTATTTAAGCACCTTCCATCTTACCCCGTGCGAGTGTACACCTTTATCGATTCTTAAAGCACGAAAGTAATAACTGTCATAACTCGTATGGAAATATCGTATTTACTCTGGTAACAAATGATAAATGTTGTTGGTAGAGTAGCGTTTGTGCGGATATTAAATTCTTTATTTATTCTGGCATATTAATTAGTTTATCCAGCGCTGGATGGCGTCATTTGCTCGGTAAAAAAGTTTCTGTATTTTACGTAGAACAAAGTTTTAGCTGAGGTAACTAGATATATTTTGGGATTCTGTACAATCTGTAGGCTGCTAATTAAAATCAGCCGCTCAGGCGGCGAACTGTATTTTTAAGTTGTAAGGTAATTATACAAACACAAAATGCGAGCTCGTATCCTTCGACCTGTACTCATAAATTCCTTTTTAGCATACTGTTGAAACGGGTACTTTACTATAAAAGCACCTGCCCGATGCTACGAATATTTTACTTACAACACTCGTTTGAATTTACGGGCTGTTTGGCTATAGGAGGTGTTTTTAACTAGAGGACGGGCTCGTTTGTGTGAGGAAACCAATCTCGTTGATACGAGTACGAACATCCATTAGCCAAATAGAGAGAGGCCGCACCACCCTCACAAAACAAATGTGGGACCGCGTATGAAGGAACAAAAATTGTTTCACTTTCATTTCTGTGACACGAATCGCTCCGTAATGTACCTCCAGTACCCTTTTCGAATGAAATGGTAGATGAAAGCGTAATGAAGGTCTTTTATGTTATTTTTCTATTAGGCCCTACACCACAGGTCAGTCCAAGGGCTGTTCAAATGAGTGTATGAAAAACCGTTTCCTTTCAATCTGTAGGTACTATTTATCACGAGTGACAGCTACACGTTATACATTCATACATACTCGTAGCTATATGAGCTAGGTCGTGTTTGCTACTCGTAAATTTTAATAGCAGAACTAGGTAAAATAAAAGATCTAACATAATATTATCTTTGGCTATTTACAAGCTTCGTAAAAAAGAAATTGACAACGTAGCTACTTAACAATTGAAGCCCTTTCTAGCTGTCGATGTTTTTACCGCAGGTAATTGCCGAGGGTCTACTAACTACTTCAACTTAGCAGTTCTTTATAGCTGGATAAGATTAATATTGAAATATAATTGCATGCAATGTGGCCGCTACTGCAGCCCAGCGCCGGCACCGTGTTATTATGGAAATGCTTTCAAACTTGAACAGGTCAGCGCTCTTTGTTTCCTTGCAAGTGTAATAAGAAAGTAGGGTTCAAATACTACTTACTAAGTATATTGTTCAGTATTTTTACAGTAAAGTTTACTAGATACCTGATTCTACGAAATTGAAAGAATTATATCTGAATTTTAGTAGGTATCTGCTTTTAGTAAAGGTTCAGTTGCCAATGAACCTCCACCAAAAGTAGATATTAAAATAGTTGGTTGACACAAACGAATTGAAAATTCGAAATGTAAAATTTCCGTTTCATCTCCGAAGCGTGAAAGAGCTAACCTTTAAGAAACAAAATATTGTTCAAACGCATTATAAAAGGCACGAGTAAACATCGCGAACTGGCGACGTGAATGCGACGACTGCGTTTCTATTCTGGAATACAGAGAGGCCAATAAAATTCTGTTCAGTGCTACAACTATCGTTCAGTGGACCGGCTATCTGCATTTTATGCTTTTGGAGCTTTCAACGCCCGGCACTTTATTCCTTTACTTTGTATATACATATATGTACAAGCATATATAGGTATATACACCTGATGTAGGTAGGAAGCTTTCACATTGTTTATTTAACAGATCGCACGCGATGAACGATTGTATTGAATCTTATATGCATTGAAGCTTGCAATCCTGATGTTTTAGTAGCGAATAAATGTAAAAACGAGTGTTTGTTTTAGTTTTGTGTAGTAGATAGCTTTAGTACTTTGACAACTGTAGTCGTTAGAGGTAGCTAATCTGATAGCAAAATATTGTTTTCATTTTTGAAGGCGTTAAAATGCTAGTAAAATTAAATTAGATTATACTACCTAAAGCTGATTATTAAAATTATAATTCATATTAGATATTAAAGCCTGTAACGCTAGGACTAAAGTTAGTTAATTCTCTTTGGAATGGATGCAGGAGTTTAAACCAAGGCAAAACAAACGTGGGTCCATCCACAACAATGTCGTCTTGGAAATCTAAACAGGATTGAAACTTAGACGAGAGGCAATCTGCGAGCTACGGTAGGTACATAGCGGTCTACCGACTACAGCCCTGTGTAATTTAAAGAACAAACAAGCCCAACTTGTGTAGTTGTGTACGTCGAATGCAACAAACTTCCCTTGCGTTAACTAACTCGTCGGTGGATTAGGTACTCGTACCATCACGTCCAAAAATATTTGAACGCGCCTCTTTGATTAGGCCATCTACATACACAACCTGACCTTGAGACTCCAAGCACTTTGACATAATACATTCTGTTCAAGGTATCGGATCGATGAACCACAAAATTGCAAGCTAAAAAGCCAAGCTCCGAGATGAGTGCGGTTCAGAACGTTATCAAGCCCAGTTAATCCTGTCTTCTGTATTATTGAATAAATTTTCCCTCCTGCCATACTTTTGCCATTTTCCGGTGGCTCAATGTATCGGAAAAATTCAGACGATTCGCCATATTTTTGTGCTTCTCATTTGATATTCAATAAGAGAGAGAGGTGTTGTGTTGATTTGTATGGGGAAGATTTGTTTGTTGAGAAATAAGGGAAGATAATCTACAGAGGTGAATGTAATGGGGGGTATTAGGCGCGGGAGAGGTCACCGGTCGGAAGGGGCTTGTTATTGTTATGGGGGCATAAAGCGAGGACTATGTATCTGTGCAGTACATGGCAGGTGGCGCTAACTGCCGGCGTGAAGTGCAAACTGCCGCGGCGTGAACGCGCCTACAAACTACACAATGTAATGTGAACTGCTTGCTACTTGCTCATGTGCAAGTTAGGATTCTGCTTCCATAAACTGTCTGCTCTTGAATGGAACATTGCATATTTTTCCTTAGATATGTATTTTGTAGTATGCGTCACTTTTGTTTAGGCAAGTTTATCAATCGACTACCATGTAGTTTGGTAGTTTTAAGACTTTTAATGCGTCTATATCATTTAAGTATCACAAGGATCATTTATATCAGTCAGGTTTGTTATGCTATAAATAATATCACTTATACTACTACAATATTCTTAAAACTGTACAAGGTCGATTAACTTTAAAAAATGTGATTGTAATCAACTTTCAGATATCCCTTTAACCCTTGACTTACACTTTTAATCACCTTACAACATCGTAGAATGTCTAAAATTATTATTTTAATTAGTATTACAATAACTGCCAAACCCTATAAGAACCTACGAGTAGGTATTTTAAAGTAGGTGTCTATTTATTCATCAAAAAATGAACTCAAAGCACAGAATAAATAATACAACTCAAAGTACAGTTAAGACATGTACCCCCTATCTAATAATAATGTGCCTGTGGCTTTTAATGCTAGAATACATAACAAATGTTTCCATAATAAATAATGTAATGCCAATATTAATTTACTTATGGAGCTTTTCAATCAAGTTCCCACAAATCCAGCGGTCCTGTTTGTGTTCCATCACCGCAAACAGGCAAAGTTGTTTACTTGCAAAACAACAACAAATAGCGGAACGTAATTATAAACCGCTACGACTTCCATAGATTTAAACTACATACCGACTGATGTACAAGATGACCTAACACTTAGATATTTATGTCAGTTTTGATTTGTTTTTTAGGGTTCCGTACCTCAAAAGGAAAAAACGGAACCCTTATAGGATCACTTTGTTGTCCGTCTGTCCGTCCGTCCGTCCGTCTGTCAAGACCCTTTTTCTCAGGAACGCGTAGAGGTATGAAGCTGAAATTTATATCAATTACTCAGGTCTACTGTCCCTTGAAGCTGTGAAAAAAATCAAATTTCTAAGCCAACGCAATCAAAAGATACAGCCATTTATGCCGCAAATTTTCGACACTTGCAAGGGAATCAAAACCTACAGGGTGCTTCCCGTGAACTCAGAATCTTGAAATTTGGTACGAAGCAACGTCTTATAGCATAGATAAAGGAAAAATTACGAAAACCATAAATTTTTAGTTACATCACAAAATTTTTTTTTTTTTAATAATCTTAAACTTACTACCCATTTCCTCATAAACGCGTAAAGGTATTAAATTGAAATTCATACCAAATACTCAGGTCTATAATACCTTTAAGCTGTAGCAAAATCAAACTTCTATGTCAACGCAATCAAAAGAAACAGCAATTTAAGCTGCATATTTTGAAACTCGCAAGTACTTGCAAGGGAATTAAAACCTAAAGGGTACTTCCAGTCGACCTTGAATCTTGAAATTTGGCATGAAGCAACGTTTTATACCACACATAAAGGAAAAATTCCGAAAACCTTAAAGTTTTAGTTACATTACAAAATATATATTTTGTAAACCTTGCAGGTTTGTACGGAACCCTCGGTGCGCGAGTCCGACTCGCACTTGGCCGGTTTTTTCTAATCATATGCTCATTTGACAAATTACTGTAGCGGTATGAGGTATTTACTGCGTTACTCCGAGATGAAACGGTGTTTGTTAATACAGCATTTTTTTCTATATTCATTAAAAACATATTGGTTAAAAAAACTTCTAAAACTAAAAGCCCTGATGCATAATTTCTACAAATATTTTTTTCACTTTACTAGTACGCTTTTAAAAGCGAGTGTGGCTCAGCGGTTTCAGTGTCTGCTGTTCATCCAGACGCACCCTGGTTCGAATCCGCCCTACACCAATGACTTGTATTTTCAAGTTATGTGTGGATTTGCACTCGCTTAACGGTGAAGGAAAACATCGTGAGGAAACCGACATGTTTGAGGACCACAATATTCGAGGACATGTGTCTTCCGTGGAAGGACCTGGGCGCCCACCACGATGTATCTGCCCAAGAAAACTCCCCTAACGAATTAATTCTGCGGGGAGTCACGACCCTCAGTCATGAGGAAATACGACTGAAAGAGAGAGTACGCTTTTATAGCGCAATGGAACAACGGATTATTGTGATTTTAGATAATAATAATAAAAGTATGAGAAGCACAAATAGGCTACTCTTTATGTCATGACATGAGCTCAGATTTGTTCAAACTTTGCAAAACCAAATTTTCAACAGTATCGTAAAAGTCACCTTGCAACCTTGTACAGTTCTCATGTCTGGCGTGAATCATTTGTAAACGCTGTAAGAGCGTAGCACCGTATGTTATTTCTTAATCTCATGCAAGTGTTCCGTTCTGATATTTATGTTCCACGGCAGGAAGCTTAGCATGGCTAACTTGTATAATTCATAATACTAATGGATAGATAGATACATAATGATTAGCAGCTAATTGACAATTATGTGATTATCAATAGAAAAATTATTGAAGGTTAGCTAGTTATGGCTAAAAGGTCGTTCTAATCCTTTATCATTGTTTAATAGTTCATGAAAAATCGAATTGAGCTGGATGGTTTCAAAATGACATCGTAAACAAGTAGTTAAATTTCAACAAGTTTTACTTAGGTATGTATTTTGTTTTCATGTATAACTTATAAGCATAAATGTACATTGTACATACTTGTATAACATATATGATTTTACACCCTGAAAATGTATTATATTGTAAAAAAACTATTATATGTATTTAACAAAATTGTACAATAAAATTACAGCTATATAAATCACCACTCGTAGCCGTGCTAAACCCGCTGTTCACTTAATTCTGTTAAGCCGAGACTTGTGCCTCCGTTTTATAGTTTATGCATGCTGTTGCCGAGCAGATTTGAACCAATTTCAATTATATATAAATTTAATATCGAGTGTATTGAAAACTTACGATGATAGTAGTTTATTATATTTTCTTTTCATATACATAGCTTCATAGGCTCGTTTGCCTACAATTCACCTGAAGATAAGAAACGAACGTAAACTCCTTGTTTTAAATTTAATTTTAAACCTCATTTTAAATGTTGGATCTATGCTTTTCTGGACTAGAAAATATGAAAAAAATACTTGAGAAATAACGAAAATAAATTGCGACCAAATTGGGTCAAATTTTAAACTCCTTTGGCCAGAAAGGGCAGATTACAGAATGATATTTTTAAAAGCGTTGCAGTGTACAAATTAATTCAAAATCCGCGGTTAACCAGCAGCAATAACTTGCCCCGGTACTCGAGCCGGTTCGCGGTAATTCCCTTAAAACCAACATTTTCCCGCCACCTGTGAGTTCACAGGCTACTTTAATAGGTAAAATATTTTTTACTGACATAAAACAGGATTATTCTATAGAGGAAAACTTTAGAAGTTTCATCTTGTTTGTTTTTTCTCTATTATAGTTGTGTCTTTCACTTCAATAGATACATATTATCTGAGTTACTTATTCATTGGTTTATTTTCTTAGAAAAATATAAAGAAAAACTTCGTTGTGATTACTCTTTGGATTTCTCTATTCCTTTTGCTGTTTACGTACTCAGAGGCATTTAATCAAAATGTTACAATCTTGATAGTGTTCAAATGACTTACAATCTGTGTAACAACCAGGTCCATAGTAGAGCAGATAACCAGCTGGATGGTTGGCAGAAGGTTGGCAGTAACCACCGAGCCGGCTGGTTGTGCGGAAATTGCCAACGCTCTCGCAGCGTCCAACTTGGCACTTGCTACGCCCAGGAGTAGCGTAGAAGATAATGGAGAAAGGAAAACTTGTGTTTGCTACGTTGGGTACTAAATAGAGATAAATGCGACTATTTTTGACTGACACCAAATACATTAATCTTTGTAATCAATATTTTAGAGTGAGATTTTATAAACGAGCAAAAACTCGAAATATTTATGCTATCAGGTGTAATGTGGATTATTCTGTTGTGTAAAGTTAGATGAAGCGCCATATATTTATTTGTTTACACGATTAAGTAGATCTCACATTACAATAAACTAAGTTTCAAAATGAAAAGATAATATTGGTTAAAGCGAGTGTTGCTCAGCGGTTCCAGTGTCTGCTTTTCATCCAGTCGCGCCCTCGTTCGTATCCGGCCCAACACCAATGACTTGTATTTTCAAGTTATGTGTGGATTTGCACTCGCTTAACCGTGACGGAAATTATCGTGATCTGTGCGCCCACCACGATTTATCTGCCCTAGAAAACTCCCCTAACGAATTAATTCTGCGGGGAAGTCAGGACCTCATAGTCCTCATAGTCATGAGGAAATACGACTCAAAGAGACATATTACAAGTCCAATTGTATAAGTATGATAATGATTAATTATGTTATATAAGTATAATTGGTGCCATTAATATTCAAATACGATTTTTGTTTGGCTTTAGAAAATTGTGTAATAAGGTTTTTGAACGAGCCAGTGTTTGAGTGATCCATTTTGAAAGATCTTAATATGAGCATGGTTGGTAATTACGCATATCGATTGTAGATTGTTTTCTAAGGCAAACCAAACACAATCGTCTTTTGTTATGTTTTGCTGGTTTTATTATTTCCATTTTTCTAATTCCAATTAAAACAATACTTCTATTAGTTAGTTCAGTACAGATCATAATAGTTTGGAAATATGGTTTTGAGGAACAACAACAGTTCAGCCTGAGATAGACTTATTATTTATATCGTTATGAATATATATTGACCACCCACTTGCTCTAAATTCACCTAATCAATACAAGTTTACCCCAAGCTTGTCTATATTAATCTAGAAAGAATTTCGCCACTCCAGCCTAGACTGTACAGAAAACTTTTATTTACAATAATAAAATATAAAAACAAGTGAAGGAAAACTAAACATACTACTTCTAACTACTACAAAAAGGGGCACTTAGAAAATCTTTAGAAAAGCCTAAAGATAATCTAAGTGCTCCAGCCCACTACCAGAGGGCAGCGTACCCAGCATGCTGGCCGCATTACCACGCTGGATGGCAATGCTGATACGTTGAGCCAGAAAAAGGCCAGCATTTTGGTCACGCGTCGCGTCAACCAAGCGCTCCGAGAGGTTTTGGAAAATAGTATGGGCTCCCGGACCCCACGGCCCCAAAGTCTCGACTCCAAAAGGCTCAAAGATGTAACCTCGGCCGAGGTTAGCATATTTGCGTCTCTTTTGATGATCGGCAATAATAGCCGCCGCTCCAGCCCGACACCGTGTCATAGACAGATGAGACGGCGCTTCCAGTGTAAGTTTTTAAATATTTTATTCCTTTCTTAATGCTTTCAAAGGTCTGTGGTTGCACGATTTCTTGTGTAATTGTTACCTTGCACAAGAAACAATTACGACCTCAGTGGAGATTAGAAGGTAGTACTTACTAAGAACACGCGGTAAAGTTACTTTGATTTTAAAATTAATAGTTTGCATTTTGCCATTTGCTAGTTTGTGATATATTTAATAATTATGCATTGCAATATTTAATAAAGTTTGGCAGTTAATTTAATGTCTGTCAGTTATATGAAATATTTGTGACTCGCTTTTTAAATAGCTTGATCATGCTAAACTACTGACCGAATTACCTTTAAAAGTAATTGTTAAAGTAAAATTTCCACCAACATAAACAACAATAAACAAAAAACGACTTAATAGCCACAATAAATATTATTTTTACCTTTAAACGAAGCCCTATAAAACTCTGACAATAGAACTAAGAAAGTGAAATAAACACGCACAAATGAAAAGGCCATCACCCCAACCCTGGGAATGTTTAATGACCCCTAGGTAGCGGGGTTTGACGTTGCATTAGCAGAACAATACACGTTAAAACTAAAGCTAGGCCTGCCTCTATCTAAGCAATTGTTATGAAACAGAAAGCGCTTAGCTAGCTGAAAGCTTTTGGTATAACGGAACTTGGTTGTGTTCAGTCGAGCCTGCTTACTCGTGCCTGGCCAGTTGAATGACACAAACAATTAATATTTATAACTAGAATTAGCAGTAAGGATCTTAGTATGTCAACTGTTTGCGAACGATAAGGTCAGAATCAAAGCTTTCAAGTCAAAACCTTTTCATTAACTCAAAAGGCTGTGTTTATCAAAACAAATCGGTGCTACGAAAACGTTTCGTAGCTACGTTTTGGTCTACCTATGTTTTTGTTTATAATGATAGGTATATATATTTGTGTCCACCAAAACAATATAAGTTTTTATCAAAAGATTAACTAAAACGGTTTTCACTCACGTGTAAATCGCGTAAATGGTTTACGCGTTTCGGATGTCATGACACCCATCTTCAGAACGTTCGTCCTGGGCCGCGGCAACACGCAGACTGCGCGCCGCCGCGCGAGCGGCCCGCCGGGACACGGGCGCTGGGGCCTGTGGTGGTGGGGGTGGAGGCGAGACGATGTTACTACTCCCGGCCGCTTCGTCCTCGGGTCGCTCCACTGCTTCATCAGAGACAGCACCATCGACTGATGTACCGGCACACACAAAACTGACCGTATCTTGATCCAAAGCTCCAATGATCCTTCTCTTCGTCATCGTATTAAGAGCTGGGACCCACGCCGGAGGAAATAGTTAATCTTTTGATAAAATGTCTCACGAAAGTTTTAATATTAAAATATAAGTTTTTGATAAAAACTTCTAATACAGTGAAAAACTTCTAAAAATATATATAGCAATCGTCGCATCAATTATTGTCGTCTATCAGATTGTTATTTGACACTGTTTATTAGATGACGAATTAATTAATACAGTATGATTACACTGTAATCAATGCTATTTGTTAATGGTTATGCATCTTGCGGTTGCCATTTGCAATTACTAGTAAATTAATATCTGGAATTCAGTTATCGATTACGAGTGTGATTATTATCGGACTAAGTGGCTGGATTTGCAATGTTCATAGAAATTAATGTGGTTACACTTAGTCTTTTGTTTGAAGAAGTGTAAACTTTATTTATGTAAATATACACATTATGTTATGCGCTAGAAAAAAACCGTACAAACGATTCGAACGAGTAAACGGATACATAAAATACTAGTTGATGGCCGCTGCTTGAGTTTAATTCGACTATGCTGCTTCTCCTTTTGCACCTTATATAATTACTAAAAATAACGACAGCTTTAAGGAGCAATCAACATCATCAAAAAAAACCAAGTAACTCACTTTCGTTTTCATATAATAGTATTGATCACTATAAACGTACACATGCAAGTATCCGTTTACTTTTTCATTACCTACTACATTCTACTAGCCTTTAGAACGTTATTCACGTCCATGTTTCAAATTAAATCCATTTGCAAATGTAATACCAGACGATTTTGCCAGACTAGAATCTACATACCTGGATCCAACTGCTGGTTTTAGGGAATTACCTACCAAGTACCTACTTACTCGTGTTGCAAATGGAATAGAGGCACCTACTTTGAAACACTTCCCTAGGAAATAGAGTAATTGCTTGAGAACTAAACTTGGGAATCAAGTGCATACCGAAGTTTAGTTTTCAAGTAATTAATCTATATAGTGCAAGGAATGGTAGGAGTCATCCGTCAAGTCTCGGGAACGTATTCAACGCGAGACGTTCCGGGCCCGTAACGGGACGTGTTAGTAATACAGTTACTCCCTACTTCAGTTAATTGAATACGACTGCGGCGCTGGAAGTCTCAAATTCGATTGGTTCGTGTAACACCGCCGCAGCTTCTATACAATGTCTTATACCCCTACAACTATGACGAGTACCCAACCTTTTCCTGGCTACTAATAAGTAGGATACTTCTACTGATTGTTCAGTAAAATTGAGCGTTGGTAAGGTAAACGCCAAACTGTTTAACTTAAGATTTGTTTTAGAATAAAAGGTCGAATGTTTCTTCGTTCGTAGAAAATAGAGCTAACATTGTACGTTTTAGAATCGGCACTCTCACCGCCTTGAGCAAACTGTTTGGTTTTATAAGCAGGCAAATTAAGTCAACTTCTTTATGAACAATATTATACCTCGGAGGATAGAAAATTATCTTAAGGGGCTGTAGACTGAGGGTGAGTCGTGAGGTGAACCGTAACTTAAAGGTTAAACTTTCATGTACCCGAAGGTATTATAATTCAAATTATTGCCCAAAATTTGTAAACGATGTTTGAGTAAGAAACCAGTGAAAATTAATTGATTTTGTAATGTAATTCCATTTTGTGATAGGCTCGAGACGAAGCCAGAATGAATTTACGACTTGGAAATTGTTATAGTTTATTTAAGGCATTATTATAGATCTGAATGTCTTTAATGTTGGAGTGAAGCCTGGGGCGTAGAATAAATAACTGAAAGGTCTAGTTCGGTTCATCCCTTTGTAGGACGGTCGTAGAAAGCGAAAGCGGTCAATTATGTGACAACTAGACATTCAACTGTGTTCTGAATGGCTTTATTAGGCTGAGTAAGAAGATTTAAGTGCAGAGGTAATCGGATAATGTAACTCGCTTAGAGTACTAATGCACGTGGTAAGTGTGCTAACTAGTAGCAATGTAGAAGCGTGGTATGTCAGTCAGGTAATTTGGAGGCGGCACAATCATTGCGCGGCTGCAAGTCATATACTGACGCGAGAAATAATAAAAATACTAATTTTCTTTTACGTTGTTTTTCAGTAAATGTTAAAAACGATTTGACTAATATTATGCAGGACATGAGTAGTAGGCATATAACACAAGAAAATATGTCAATGCCACTTTGGTATGGACATAATTTTGATTTCTTAGCCTCGGTAAAAATAACATACTGTTTTCCTACAGGTAAAGTTTGAACATGGTAAAGCACAAAAACCGCGTTAGTTCGTAACTTGTGCCCTAGGAGCCATTTTCGAAACCCTAAGTGCTGTGGGTGTAGGAAGCCGCAACCCGTCACGACGCGACGTTATGCTTCGGCGTTTTGAACACATTTTTACACCTAGTCTAATTAATGTAAAAAAAAAACATGCAAAAATTGTCTATAATATACCTAGGTTTATTAAGAAATCTTGAATTTGTAGCCACCACAGCCAAATGTGTACGAAAATACACGCTGCTGTATTAGTAAGACCGAAATACTTTGAAAGACTGTGTGATAAAATTATAACATAAATTGCAGGTCTCTAATCAATAAGCTTTTCCTTAGAAAACATAAGATTTTTTTATTTTGTAACATTGTATATGTTAGGAGCGATCTCTTCCAGGCAAGCAAGTTGGAAGGTTAGTCTCAAAGTTAAGAAAATTAAATAAGCTAGGGTCTTCAAAAATAGAGTAAATAGGTTTCTCCTAGACAAACGTGCTACATCATAGACAGTAAACTTAACATCAGGCAGGCTGTAGTCAAACGATGGCCTAGTCCATGTCAAAAAAGTAGATATATTAGTAGATCGCTTTGAGCGATAAGGTCACCAATTAGGACACTAATTTTAAGTTTTGTATGTTTCATTGTGTCTTTTCCTGTTTTTTGGTGTTTATTATAAAGTGTTTTCTATCTACATAGGTATCTATCTATGTTATATAGTCAGTCCGTTACTTGAGCCCTAGGCACCATTCTAGAGCCCTAAGTGCCGTGGGTGCAGGCAACCGCAACCCTCCACGTCGTGGCGTGTTCACCACACGCCTCTAATTGAATACATGTCTGCTCACACTTCACTATGCTTAGTGGGTCACCTTCATGAATGGAAGATTTGTTTTTACTATACTGTAAAAAATGATCTTCAATTCAATATACGGATATAATACTTAGGTATATACTTTTTTGTAAGTCCACTTATTATAGATAGAAACGACCAGACTCGACACAAATAATTACATTTTATTTTATACATAATGACTTGTGTCACGCGGGAATTGAACCCGCAACCCCAGATCAGAAAGCAGAGCCACTACCAGCTAAGCTAACAGGTTAGTCAACCAAATTACTTTTATTTGTGACTGAAGGTGTAGCATGTCTTACTGAAACTTCTAGAAATTTAACTAAGCATGAAAGGGTAACTTTCTCCGGATTTGAGATGCCAATTTTTTAATCAAAAATATTGTTTGACTTTTTTTTACATGTCAGAGCTTAATCTTGATAATTTTATAACATTTTTATAAAATATATTTAAGTTTACTAGTATCTGTGATGCAACTGTGTGTACATTAGCGTTGAAAATAGCTTCGTTGGTAATCTAAAGTGTATTATGAAATAAAGGAGCTGACATCTATACTTATACTTACTAATATTATAAAGTTGAAGAGTTTGTTTGTTTGATCGCACTAATCTCAGGAACTACTGGTGCGAATTGAAAAAATTCTTTTTGTGTTAAATAGACCGTTTATCGAGGAAGGCTTAAAGCTATATAACATCACGCTGTAACTACTAGGAGCGAAGAAACAATAGAAAATGAGAAAAAACGGGGAAAATTATTCATCTTTGAGGGCTTCCGTTGCGTGTGCTGCGAAAACGGTTCAAGATATCAAAAAAATATGTATGAAAGAATTATTTTTCTTGAAATGATCTAGCAAAATCTCTGCAACAGAATATGTCTATCTTTTCAGATTAACTCACTAGAACCGTTTTTATGGGAATAACTATTCCATGCGGACGAAGTCGCTGGCACAGCTAGTATAATCATAAAAGTCCCTGAAATAAAAAGAATAAAAAATAACAAAAAAGTACCTAAAATCATTTTCTATTGGATATATATTTTAGCTAATGTTTACCGATATTAACATCAATTAATGGTTCAGTAGCCAGTATATGTAATCAATTTATAGTAAATGTACATATTATGTTCCTAGTATAAACTAAGAATTATCAGTAAGTACTGAGGCGTGATAGACAACCACATGTCTCTGTAGCTAATTGAATCCGTAGCTTCAATAAATTATATTGCACAATATTGATATCAAAGCTGGGCAGAGCGTCAAACTGGTCTAGCAAAGCTATCGAAACCAGTGAAAGATTTATGGACTTAACTTTTGGTGATCAGAAAATAAAGAAGTCTCCTATTATGTTATTTTTTTTATTATGCTCTTTGGTATATGTATTTTTAAACATTTCAAAAGAGCATATTGTTTTATTAGTTTGGAAATATAAGATAACGTAATGAAGCATACTCGTAGAGTACAAAGAAAATATAATAACTTAAACTTTTCATTGGAAAATGTGCGAAAATAATCATGACCTGGATTCTCGCCATATCACTATACCATAGTGCGGGTTTATGACGATGAAAAAACTCATAAAAATTAAAATATATGATTTATTTACAACATAATACATAAAACAAGGGAAAAAACTAAACATACTACTAAATTGTTACTCATAAAAATATATTGTTTATAACTCCATAGCAACATTTAATTTATGGAAGTGAGTTTATAAACTAAACTCCAAACATATTTCCGGCACCATTGTATCCAACCACCATACTTAACAAGCAATAATACATTCAAGAAAAAGGCAGCAAAGAAAATTCAGATTAAACGCCTCCGTCCCGACGTAGTCTTACGAGTTCGCAATAACATAGCGCTAATGACCCAGCATTCACAAGGGGAATTCTCGGCTAACTGTGACATTAAGACCTTCTTATTTGGCTATTTCACTTCGTTATGGGACCTTTGTGGGGGGATGGAACCAGTTTACAAATTCAAAACGCGAGTGACTCGCTCACGTAGAATTTTGCTGAAAGGTTTTGATCCGGTGAGCACATGATTACGTGCGGTACTCAGTTGTGTATATGTGGATAATGTGGAAACATTATTTATTTCTAGTATATTTTAAGTAGGGAAGTATCGAGAAATAAATATTTGTTAATTAGACCTTCATTTTGCTCTTTAGTGGCTGATGATAACTCTCTAATTGTTTTTTTTTTCATTTAGGTTTATATATAGATTATAACAAAATATAAAAATAAATCCCTAAAAATGTGCATTATTAAATAAACACTGATATTTCACATACACCGCGTTAGTAGTAACTAACGATTTACTTTTAAAAGCACCTCTAATACATAAACTCCATACATAAAAACCAGAAGCTTTTGTTTTACCTACGTTAGATTTTGTTTTATCTGTCTTGTTACCATATTTAAATATTTTTTTTCACCAAAGTTTTAGACATATATTCCGACAAAAATTCAACCTACATGGTGTTGAAAAATTATTTCAATACCCCGTATTTGGCAGTGTTGCCAGTGTTGCCACTATTTCAGCTCCAAGTTCACAGCACCCATACAGTAATGAAAGCCAACCATTACGAGATGAACGGAAAATTCAATTCACAGAATGTGGTTACAACATTTTGACTACATACTGGCAATGTATGCCGTACGGGCTACGAATAATTATTACTATAGAGACGTAACTGTTCTGAGAATATAATTCTACAAGATGATCAAACGATGCCGCTGCGGTTGAGGTAGTGGACGAGGCTTAACCTTTTAGTAACGAAATCCAACCAAGTGTTCGGGTATTTCCGACATTGTTGCCAATCACAAGAAAGCTGTGTGGTCTAGTGGCGTGTAGGAGAGAGATGAAATGTGGAAGCATATTCGACACGGCATTTTAAGGACTTACAATTCTATTATAAGAAATATTCGTAGCGAACAGGTAAATAATTGGGAGTATACTGCATACAGAAATCGGGCTGAGCCCGTTCCGCTCCAATTTCTACGTTTCGCTCCCCAGGCGATATTACCACAAACTCACAAATACCATATTAACTGTAATATTACGTCACATTTGAACGTGTATTACTATTATTTGTCACAGCAAAACAATAATATCTTTAAAAAAATATGTGATAAACAATAACGTAAACAAAATACCTAACAAAATTTATAATCTACCCCTAAGTAAGTACTTACATCATCAATCATAACACTGCCCAATGAATTTGCTCTTGCAAATTCATTGGGCAGTGTTGTGATTCCAATATTATGTGCAAGTACTAAGAACCGTCACCGAAAAATATAAAATTGTTGACTTTGTAGATTGTACTGTACATGAATAGATTTCTAAACATTATCATCGATTCAGTCAAACTTTGTGTACTTAAAATATAAATACGAAATTAACACAAACCTACAAACCACAAACAATCTTGGAACAAACTTCTTTTATAGTCTTCTATTTATTTCTAAGCAGCAAGAGTTCTAACGGTAGCATGAAAAATAAACTAGTATTACACAAATACACTCTCGAGTAAAAAACAAAATAGGTACATATATGGTAGCACAAACAAGAGTTTTAATTTAAATCCGTTCGTGAAGAACAAGGGTCTTTAAATCCATCACGCACGATCTTATTTAGATAAGTGGCAGGCGTCGGAAGGCCCTGCTTAGCTCACTTGACTGATTACTGCTAATGATTGTCACGGGGTAATCTAGCCACTGCACGGAGGGCTTTTATTGGTAGTTTTGGAAATACGGAAGGAATAGTTTTGGGATTTTTTAAATGTCTTTTTCCGGTTCTTAGCAAGAGTTCTAAAGGTAGCATGAAAAATAAACTAGTATTACACAAATACACTCTCGAGTAAAAAACCAAATCGGTACATATTTGGTATATACACGCTCCATCTTAGACGACATCTATTGTGTTTATAAGCAAGCCCGTTTTAGTAAAAAAAAAACGTTAGGGATGGAAAATGACGAATGTATGGTTAAAAATTAGTATGCTCCAAAAACCCCTACTCCTTTTTCTAAGATGAATAAACAAATCAATCCCGAATATGATTTGCAAAAAAATTAATTTACATTACAAAAATGTGCAAAAGAAGCTAAAAGTGTATAAGTGTATATAAGCCAAAATTACGTTACTCACAAGAATAAGATCCATTTGAGTGCTATCAAGTATCAAGTACAAATGATCCGATCAATTCTGAGTTCTCCACACCACACAGGAAATGAAATCAAATATTTTTTGTTTCACAACCAGCTTCAATAAATTGAAATAAAATTGTAATTCGTATTGTGCTCTTGGTTGAACTGCAAACCAATTAATAATTGCATTGTATAGCCGACAAAGAGTGCTTTCAATTTTAATAAAATAGCAGCTAGCGAATCAGGCTGAACTAAGTGGACATCTGTGATCTATTGTGGACTTAACAAAAGCAATTGTAACGCGTATTGATAAAAAAGTATATTAAAGTAAGAAAATTCGTATGAAAGTAACTATCTCTGGTGTAAAATCTTTGAAATCAGAAGTATATATCTATCTATATATATAAAACTCAAAGGTGACTGACTGATTGACTGACTGACTGATATAGTGATCTATCAACGCACAGTCCAAACCACTGGACGGAATGGGCTGAAATTTGGAATAAATAAAGATGTTATGACGTATGCATCTGCTAAGAAAGGATTTTTGGAATTGCCACTTTTAAAGGGGTGAAATAGGGGATGCAAGTTTTACTTCTTAATGCGAGTGAAGCAACGATCACCCACTAGTTCCTAACTAAAATCCAAAATATTTACTCGAACTGTGCTGCACTTTTAGAAACATTAGGAAATATATTTTAGGTCTGGTCCCTTTCGTTAACATTAAAAACCATATCAATGACCCCTAGGGCAGTTTGAGAACTCGATACCGTAATTTACTAACATTATTGGAACTTATTTATAATGTGTAATCCTCCGAGCCGTTTTCAGCTACGGCGAACATTTTCTGCACATTAACACGACTACTATATGTTGTCAAAAATCAGTTATCGTCATTAGGTATGTTGTCAAAAATTGGATATATAAAAAAGCCTAAAAGAGATCACTCAAGGTGATAAGACCGCCAACATACATCTATAGTTTAAGCCCCTTTATTGTGCATTTATATTTTGGAGTGTAATAAAGTTGTATTGTATTATGTTATATTTTATATAAACCATACAAGCATACCAGCTCCAATAGCTGTTTTTTAAAAGCACCCATCACTGGAACGGTTTTACCTGTCCCAATTAGGTACTTAATTAGTAGTAAATGAAACGAACGTGTGAACTCTTGTAATGTGTAATCGGCGTCAAATTATGGATATTCTCTGTGAAAGCTCTGCTGTTGTCACCACAACAATATATTCGCATATATCCTACAGGGTTTTTGAGAAAAGGTTATACTAAAAGTCGTTGTGGATGTTTATGATCAATTAATATCTTGTATCTTTATCGTAACACGTACTTATCTTGATTAAACTTAGACATGCTATATACCATAGTTACCTAACGCTGAAGCAATTACAATTCCATTTATAGTGTCACAACACTACCTATTTTATACTTTTGAAATGTATATTCCTATTGAAGATTTCTATGAAGCGACAGATTTGCAATGGAAAAATCGAACAAAGGCGCTTGCAGGCATATATGTACTTACATACATACATACATACGTAAAATAGTCAGTATTTTGTTCGCTACCATCTTGTACAGACAATATTTATTATTTGTGCAGCTGTGTTAATTTATTACTATTAATTATCAATATTTCAATTGAGTTTTTTATATGTGTATTCGTTTTATTCTCTGTTTAGATATATGTATGTAAGTTGTACTTTAAGTACTATTTATTTATACACGTACGCCACCGACCACACTAATATCTTTCACCGGTTTCTTACCAAGGATGCCTGGAAGAGATCACTCTAGGTGATAAGGCCGCCCTCTTGTACATACATCTATAGTTTAAGTCCTTTTATTATGTTCATTAATATTTTTTGTTATTCAATAAAGTAACCCGGGTCAATCCAGGAAAAAAGGTAGCTAGAAAAATTTAATATTAGATGTAATGTGTATCTGTATAAATTTTCATCAAAATCAATTTAGCAGTTTGAGCGTGAAGAAATAACAGCAAACACACTCACATAAGCACATAAAAAAAATTCAACTTTATAATATTAGTAGAATTTTATGGTTGCATGAAACCCTGTATAACAACTACTCATACGATCCAATGATCGCAGTTAATTATCGACTGAGTGAGATTTCATTCGTTTGATAGTGCTCTCTTCCACGGAGACTACTGAAAATTTAATTCTAGTTGTATTTTGGTATCCACACCTATATCACATGTATGAACGTTAGGTATGTTTAGATAGGTAAAAATATTATGTAATATTTTACATTTTTGATAAACAAATGTATATCAAACAATATTTGCATTTAAAAATAAATCAAAGGTCGCGTTATATTCAACATTGAATCAATTAAATATTATCACTCGTATATTAATATCTAAAATAAATGGATGCTTGTTTCCTTTCTCTACTCAAAGTTCGTTTCAGAAAAATAGCTGCTTTTTTGTTTCGTAAATGCGATATAATATCTAGAGAGAAAAAGTTGCGCAAAAACACTACAAATCACGGATAATGTTTGTGACATTCATCATCAATAACAAGGTATTGTAAGCTCGACCAAATATACTTTACTATATATCTTGTAAGTAATAAATTTACTTGATAATTTACTTCGCTTGTAGTATAAAAAGTAAACGGGGGAAAAATCTGAATTATAAAACGTTTTTTAACACATGATAGTCTGCTACTGACTGCAGCTTTGCATGCTTATAAAAATTGTATTGACTCTGGGTTAGGAGTCCCCTGATTGTATGTAATTCATGAGAAACTTGAATCCCGACCAACTTCAAAAGTATCCAACTATTTGCAGTTTAGTAAAAAAAATATTGCATAATACCTACACAAGTAACAGCTTGCAAGACATTGGACAGAGAGTATTGGCGTAAGAGGGAGGAGGCCTATACCCTGCAGTGATTCTCATTAGGCTGATGAAGATGATGATGAACAGCTCTAAAAAATTTTGAAACTAAATAGTTAAAAATGAAAGCAATAAAATGATCAACTTAAAGTTGCAAACAGTTTCGCCGCGGGCTGTGATGTTTTATCTCCTGGTTTATTTGCTTTGCATGAAGTGTTATTTTTCACTATTCTGAATACAAACAGTAGGTACCAGTGTCATATGGGCGCTCGTCCTCCGCTAGTTTTCGCTTCGTTTGTTCTATTTTACACTCATGTGGAAATAGAAGAGACAAAAACTTTACAGTAGTTTTTTACGCAAAAAGAGAACATATTTTTTAGACGCACTGTGAGCTTCACATTAAAATTATGAAAAATTCAAACACATTGTGTTGCGCTGAAAACTTGCGTTTTTATTTACATCGTAAACTTAGCAAATATGGTGAATCATTATGTTATCCAATAAACACGCCCACAGATTCTATTAATAAATATTCTAATATATCTAAATATATAAATCTTAATATATAAAACTCAAAAATGACAGACTGACTAATTGACTGACTGATATAGTGATCTATCAACGCACAGCCCAAACCACTGGACGAATTGGGCTGAAATTTGGAATGAAGGTAGATATTATGACGTAGGCATCCGCTAAGAATGGATTTTTAGAAACGCCACTTTTTAAGGGGTGAAATAGGGGATGCAAGTTTTACTTTTTAATGCGAGCGAAGCCGCGAGCATCCACTAGTATTCTATAAATGTGCAACATTTCTATGTTCAGAGTGTGTTTTAAAGTAAGTTCACTTAATGACTAGTTACTCTGGTGATAGAAAAGATAAAGCGATAGAAAATTGTAAGCATACATAACTAATGAATACCCGTAATATTAATATTATCCACAAGTCTATTGTATAATGACAAAATCAATCAACTAATAGATATGTACATTAAATATCTTAACAAACGGTATAAGATTTAGAAAACAAAGGAGCTTAGACGTTGTTCTAAAGCTTTAAAGCTAATAAGCGCTTTGAGGGTTCGTTTTGTAACATCGTGAAGATAAAGGAAAACTTAGGTTTTAGTTGTCTATAGGTTCTATTATTTATACCCTAAGAATGCAATGTTGTAACAAACTTTAATACCTACACAATCTAAGTTATTGAAAATGGCTATTCTAATTTTGACATTTACACGGACATACGAACAAACGGATTGACAGACATGATGAATTTATAAAGGCTCAATTTCGCACCATTCGGATGTATATCATCATCATCCACAGCCGGTTTTGTCCTACTACAGGTTATAGGCCTCTCTCATAATATGCCATTGGCTTCTATCTTTAGCCAGTCTCATCCAGACTTGACCTGCGACAGATGTTACGTACTTCTCTAATTCGGCTACAGAACCCTAAAAACCACTTAACTACTAGTCTTAAGACTGTTACTTACTTTGTTATTTTACAATTTGTAATTTCATTAAAAAAGTCTTGAGCACATATCAATATAGACTCGTAACAAACACTAATAAGTACAACTAGGTAATTAAGTACCAACACTCCACTTGATTCCTAACTATTTTCTCATCCACCTCAAAGAAACTTACAACTAAATGCGTCCACAACATTCTCGTTCTACCAACTAGAACCTGCTAGAAGCAACACATCGACGTGCCCTATAATTAACAACAGCAAACCCGGAGGGATCAAATGGAGCCGCATGGCAAACTAAATCACTGCCTTTCATTTGGCTTCAGAGCTCGCACGGCTAGAGGGCACCTGTTTGTACGTGGCAACGGAATCTAATGCAATTTTAACGAAGCTCACGTCAGTTATGGCATGGGCTTTGTTTGTAAAAGTTTGAGCATAAAGTAGCTTTTTTATAGGTTAGCTTTTAAAACTACGTTATATTTTTAACCGACTTCAAAAAACGAAGGTTATCAAGTCAACCGAAAGTGTTTTAGTTAAAAGTTTAACAGGCAAAAACGATTTAATTAATATAGTTATTATTATTTATTAGCCAAAGAAGTATGTACCTATGTTTGTCACTACCTAACGATCAAACGACTAGGCAAACCGATTTAATGAAATATTGTGTTGAGGTAGATTACGTTTTGGATTAATACAAAACAAACAACTATACCGAAAAAAAATATTTTTGTGTAAAAGTATTTCCAGTTTTGGATTTATAATAACCTAATTTTTATTTCCAATTAACGTAATCATGACAAAAGAGTGTGGCTAGAAATGCTTATTTAAAGAACCTCTGCTTTCCTTTTTTTCCATATAAAAATAAAATTAAATACCATTCTTTAACTTCAGATATTTTCTATCTTACGTTTTAAATTAAAATATATTCACATTTTTTTAGATATTATTAGCACCTTAATACAGGTATAAGCCTCCTCTATTGCTTTCCAATTAGTGCGGTCTCTTGCTAGAGTTCTGGTGTCGTGTGTACTGGATAACGGATATAATACTTTTTTAAAAATACACAATAAAAAAAAACAATAATAAAAAACAATATTTACACTAATAAAACTAAAAAAGAGTATTTACATTTGAACTAAATTTAAAACATCCACATGTGGTATGGAGCCAAGAGAGAGAGAGGAGAGGCCTAGAGAGCCTTTTGGGAGAGGCCTATTTCCAACAGTGGACGAATATAAGATAGGCTGATGATGATGATGATGATGATGGAGCCAAGAACGCTGGCTGCATTCCCACGCTGGATTGCTATAGAAATCCTTTGCGCAAGGAACCAACTAGCGTTCTTGTCTCTAGTGATGTCATTCAACATATTTTTTATTTTCATAAAAAAAAGACTTCGTGCTTTTACCCCACGGACCAAAAGTTTTTTTTCATATGTACTTTTTGCTAATACAACTTATTATACATTTAAACTCTTCTACCAGTTTAAATCCACTAGCTACTAGAAGTTGTTCACCAGAATTGAGATAAGAAGTTACATCAACAGTTTCCAACGTGCACTAACTAACCGAAGCTCCTATTCCGTGTTACTCGGACCGAATAAAAGGTGATAGGAGAGTTTTGGGTGCGGGTAATGACATAATACTACAATGGATAAGGCTGATCGGCATAAGTGTACTTGTGTGTACTTCGTCCGCGTGGAATAGTTATTTTGGGCATCATATTTATGTTTGCAAACAACCTCTTCAGCTTTATAAATTATAGCTGTTACCCACGACTTGAACCGTTTTCGCAGCTCACGCAACGAAAGCCCTCAAAAATGAATAATTTTCCCCGTTTTTTCCACATTTTCTATTGTTTCTTTGCTCCTATTAGTTGCAGCGTGATGTAATATAGCCTTAAACCTTCCTTCGATAAATGGTCTATTCAACACAAAATATTTTTTCAATTCGCACCAGTAGTTCCTGCGATTAGCGCGTTCAAACAAACAAACAAACAACTTCTTCAGCTTTATAATATTAGTATAGAAGTAAAGATATCTATTTTGATAATTCTGTGACGTTCTTAAAACGCACATCAGCTCTGTAACACTCTCTACCGGAGTCAGTATTTCCCCAGTAATATAATCTGAATGTCTTCAAAGCAAGAGTGAATAGGTTTCTTCAGGGCAAGGGTACTACATCATCGACATCACCGTCGCTTCCCATCAGGCGAGATGCAGTCAAACGCAAGCCCATAATGTAAACAACAAAGTGTAAGACTATTTCACATTGAAACTTTGACTTTTATCTTAGGTGCATCTTTTTGTAAACGCTTGGAACTTGGTTTAAAACTGAGTGCGTAGAGTAACACACCCATGCTTAATGTGGCATTTGTTATTACAGTACAGAAGTGCTCTAAGTCGATTTACCGAGTCGCTTCAATGGTCAAATATGTGATAGTCCGTAAAATAGTAAGTACAACAGTCGTTAAGCCATATCAGAGGCCCACGTGATTCGAAAACTTACGACCTGAGAGTTGCTTCTTTTATAAGAAAACAAAAATCATACAAATGACCAATGTTTTATTTAGTATCCATTTACTGTCAATACACATTTGAATATATTAATTTATTATATTTATTTTTCATTATGAAAATCTTTAGTAAAAATGAATACCTACAACACAAAAAATTAAAAGCTATCTAAACTGTTTAGTTTAGATAGCTTTTAATTTTTTGTGTTTTATAAAGTAAGAAATAAATTTTAATTAATATCATTTTTATTAAAACGATCTGTCCATTAACTGGTCTATGTCGATGATTGCGGGTACATTCGATCCCACAGGATACGGTTCTGTTAATTGCTGGGCACGGAGAGAAACCGAGCTCTGACCACCATTGATGGCCATAGTACCGATGATGTGGCGATGGTAATCATCTATAAATACGTATATTTACTAACCATAATAGTTGTAACCACCACCACCACGATTTATCTGCCCAAGAGAACTCCCCTAACAAATTAAATCCGCGGGAGAGTCACGACCCTCAGTCATGAGCAAAAACACGACACGAGAGATATTGTGTTAATACATAAATAAATAATAAATAAATATTCCGGCACATTATATTATATCCGGCACACAACGCCATCTAGCCCCACACTAAGCAAACGCTTGTGTCATGGGTACTAGATAACAGATATAATACTTATATACTTTTCTTTTGTAAATACATACTTATTATATATAAAAACGGCCAGACTCGACACAAGTAACTACAAATTTTAGTATTCATAATTACTTGTCTCATGCGGGAATCGAACCCGCAACCCCTAGATTAGAAGGCAGAGTCACTACCAACTAAGCTAACAGAGCACATAAACAAGAAAATTGACCTATCAATGAGTTTAGCTTAGCTATTACAATATCATATCTGCTTCTCAGCTTAGTTAAAAGGTGTTTCGTATTTTCAGTAGATAATTTCCAAAACAATAATTTAAAAAAAATACTGTTTAACAATAAGCAGCTGTTGGTTCAATCATTGATATGGTATAATTGTATGACACGGTGATTGCTACGCCGTAGCTAGCGGCGATTTGTAGGTGCTCTACGAAATACGTAGACAGGACTACTAACATGTGAACTATCAAAATGATTATTAAGAAATTCTCATAGATTAAAGACGCAATATTGTAACGTTTTTGGTGAGTTTGACTATCTGACGTTTATAAATTGCCTAATTAATGCTTATTGCTTACTCTTTACGAGAACATTTCTTTTCTAAAGCTAGTAAACTTGATCGTTAAATAAAATGGAAAGCAATACAAATAAAACTTTCTTCTACAACTAGAAAATATGTTTTATTCTTATTACGAGTATTTTCAAGAATTATATGAGATTAAATGAAATAAAATGAAATAATTTATTCAAAATCATGTGACGTTACATTCACATAACTCTAATAAATATATTAGAGGGAAAGCACATTTCAAGATTTACATCGTCAACATTATTAAAAAGTTAAGAAAAAAAATACAATTTTAGGTAGTGACTATTTTAAAGGTAAATTAATCAATATAAATGCGTATTTAAAATAAAATCTTTGTTTTACTATCAGCTGTGAAGAGGCATCGTCAAGTAGTGTCATAGAAATTAAATTAACTAAAAATTACAATACATTATATAATATACGACAGAAGTTAAATTCAACTATATTAACAATTCAACTATATAATAAAAATAGAAGTTCAATTCAACTTTATTAACTTTATTTGTTGCTTTATGTAGAAACTGTTATGTAAGTAACTATAAATTTGCATTAAATCGCAAAATCTGCTACGATCGAAATTTCGGGTAAAGTAAAACGACACTAATGGTTCTGTTAAGTTTATTAGTTTACAAAAGTTTTAAGTCAGAGTTTCTGTCAGTAATTAATTGAAGTCCTGAATTTCTCTGAAATATCTACCAAATTATTTAACGGTATATATTCCAAGTTTTGTAATTTCTTCGAGTGACTATTTGGTGACAATTCAATGGATTAGGATTCTTGGAATCCACGAATTTCTAAATTTCATTTAAAGCGCAATCATTTACTTTTTACTAAGTCAATAAATATTATTTACAATAACTAAAATGTTAAACTGAGGTGACATGAGATAAGGATTATTTGTAATGTAAAATTATGATGAGGATGGCGTTCTAAGCCAAAATTCAGAAACGGGGAACAAATTGTCTTTTGTAGGTAACTGATGCGTTCACTACAATATACGATCATATGATTAAATGTGAAAACACACTTAAAAACAAACTAATTTCTCAAAACACAAATGATTCGGTGCATAACTTTCTGCCACACATTGTGTACGTAATCAAAACGCTTCCCCAACTCAGGACGCTAATTTCAGACATAAAGTCTTTTAAAACTCTGCTCCAGGAATGCCGCCGGTGCTCCACTTAAAATTTCCCCAAAGAAATATGTAGAGGGTTCTTGTCGAGAATCCGTCGGAATCTCGTCGTCTGGTTTAATTAGCAGTTTTAATGAATGTCGCGGCACGTACGCTGTAAATGTAGCCCATTACCTGCGTAATTCACACGATGATAACAAAGGTAAGAGCAGACACGATCGCGGCGTTTGAGAACAATTACTGTGTTTTGATTGTTATTATTGGGATTTGTTGTGATGATAGGTGAGTAAACATTGCGTCTTAATAGTGATCAAAGTTGAGCTTTGCATAAGCTTTTAAAAATGATATTTTAAATACTTTTCATTAGATGATACTTGAAACCTGAAAATGAGAACACTTAAAATTTAAAACACCTAAAAGATCAAACGTATTTATCATATGGAGAAGAAGAAAATATACGCAATAAAAAACAGTAAAAGTTTGAAGAGAAAACAGTTGTGTGTCAGAAACAAAGATGTTTATGTAAAAAATTCAATAGCACATTAATTATACATATTACTGAAATAAAACCACTCCACTCAGAGATAAATCTCATCTCATCAGTACAGTTAGTAGGTATTATTCAGCAGCAACAGGGTACATAAGTCCACCGATGCTTTGTAAATGAAAACTGCTGAGAAAACGCTCGGAGCTATTACAATTCCATTTTATAAATTGACTTTCAACAAATACAAAACTCGAGCGGCAGTTTGGAAGTGTTTGCGATGTTTATAACGGCTATTTTTCCTTTATGTAAATGGACTTTCAAGTTTTCACTTGTTTACCGAACTGTAAGAGAAAATTGTATCAATTGTAAGTAAATATCTGTTTGTGTTATAAAAAGGGTTGAGTGTTGAAGGTGTTTGAGAATAAACGTGGAAAATATAAGAAAATATTCAAATGAACTTCTTGCTCTATCTATATATATGTACCTATTTAATGAATAAACGATTAAAAAGCTCATCCATCATCTGAAAACTCATAAAAGATCGCGGGCCTCGGGCGAAGTCGACTGTTTACAATTCAGTTTGGTGCCTACAAATTGAAAATAATGCTGCTCTAAATAAGAAAAATGTCATCTTCATCAGGAAACGGAGATAACGATTATCTCATTTCCCTTCTTAATGTTTTTTTAAAAGCTTTTCATACTCTCTGCGTATTTATGCTAATCTAAAAGTCAGGAGCAATAATATGGAGAAAATATGGGCGGCTGAGACACGGGTATCCATAAAATGGCATAAGTGGGGCAAACTTGAAACATTATTTTGCCGTTTTCTGTTTCCCTGGGAACTGTCTGAGCGCTCATAACACGAAAATAAAATATCACACAAGTCTGCCAACAGAGGGTAGGAAATCCACTAACTGCCTACGTTTGTAAGTCGTAGAGCCAAACAAGTAAAGCATACTCGAGCGATATAGCGCGCCGCCGAAAATAAATAAAAGTTTATTAAGGCGTAAAGTAACTCGATCGCTCTTAAAAGCCTTACAGCTTTCATGAAGTCTTATAAAATATCAATACGCGTGAAACGAAGAGTAAGGAGCCCTTTACCAGTTTTAGAGCGCGCTTCTTAGCGAGTTGGCACGTATTTAAGGGCACTTTTTCGCGAGATGTTCCGCGCAAATTACAGACGAGAACAAGGCTCGTTGTAAGAATTAAGTGAGCAATAACACATCGCTAACGAGAGCTCGTTGTGACGACTAACAGCTAAACGTGACAAATGACGGTGTTGCCTAAGCTGGTAGCGTTTAAGTGCCACTTGTCACTCCGTCTGTTTTCTGACTCGCTTTACTCGATATGTGTATCGCTTGTTTCATTTCATAACTAAATAATTCCCAGTGATCTTTCAGTAAAAGAAAATATATCTTTCTAATGATGGTGCTATTTGATAGTGAAACAATCTATCATTTAAGCACTTGTGACTTTTTTGACCAAGCAGGAGCAGCAGCAAATTAATGGGGAAATTGTTTACTATAATATTATCATATCATTGAAACAGACTAACAATATGTAAATATTTTATGTATGGTACACAATAAAGGAAATAATAATTAAAATAGTACCGCACCCAACCTTAGAATAGTTGGTAATATTTAAAAGGTATAACAGATAATACCTAGGTGGGACAATAGTAAATTATGTATTTCATATTGATAGTGAAACCGCTTTCATCGTGTATATTATAGTGTAAATGAAGGGATTATTCATTAATTTAAATAACAAAGAGCTATTTAATTATGTTTCTGTCAAAATTTCTAAAATGTGTCACGCAAATTGTTATTTAATATAATTGAATTTTTTGCTATAGTCGAAATGGTTTCTTTGAAATAAAAAAATTATGTCTATTGTAGTTTTGAAATGAACATAAGCAGATAAAGTATAATGATGTAATAACACATTTTTGCTTACTAACTGCAAACCTGGATGAGGCTGGCTAAAGATCGAAGCCAATGGCATACCATGAGAGAGGCCTATACCCAGTAGTGGGAAAAACCCGGCTGTGGATGATGATGATGAACTACAAAATGGTTGAATTGAATTTTTGATTGTATGCAAACCATTGTACCAAAATTGTAAAAGCTTTAATGATGAAATTGTGTCCACGTGGTAAACAATGGTTTACCATACATATATATTTAGCTACCTATCACCTTGTGAATGTTTAATTTGAGTTTATATTATTATCGGTTCTTGACAAGAGGTGTAATTAATATTGGTTTAGGTAATAACACAAAATAATGGGTAACACGAAACTTGAATAGTAATAATTTTATTAGTGGTTAAGAAAGGGTACACGTTCGGAACATTGGTTTCATTTCCAGTCCTTTACCGTCCACGAGAGACCACAAACGTTGTAATAATGGAGGAAAATTTGTCGTTTCAAAGTGTGAAGCCGCATTTGAAGACTCTACGCTATTCTGGCTTCTATCAGATCGACCCCAACAGCCCAAAACTAGAGAGATATCTTCATAGGGCTTACATGGTGTTTGTGTTGTTTTTAAATATACTTTATACTGTTCAGGAAATCATTTATGTTGGAGCGGTATGTATGAAAGTCAAAAAGATAAAGAAATATATATGATTTTTTTTAATATGTACGCTGTTTTTTTTAATATGCACTTTCTTTGGGATAAGACCTCATAAATTATATAAGATTTAGATATGCCTAAAATAATTGTACCCATTTTAATTTTCAGATTGGATATGATCCAGAGAAAGTGATTGATACGATGTTTCTAATGCTCACATATTCTGGCGCTATCTACAAGCAATTGGTACTTTGGATTAGGCAAAATAAAATTGAAGAATTGCTTTTGGATTTAAAAGGTTATTTATATATTTATTAATTTATGTATTTTTTAATACAATTGCAAATACTCACTAGATTCAAAACGTAATTTTTTAGTAAGTAATTTTCAGATCTCAAATTTAAAAGGTACTCCAGATGGCCAACCGCAAAAGCGAGCTAATGTCGATTATCATGAGACGCAAAGTCGCTTTATTTGGACATATGCAAAGAGGATCCCTCTATGATTTTCCAAGGTTTATTCTCGATAGCAAAATTCCAGGGAAAAGAAGTCCAGGACTTCAGAGAATGAAGTAGCTAGACGACATTAAGAAGTGGATGAAACTGAGCTTTCCGCATCTAAAAGAAGCAGCCTAGAATCGCAGGAAATATTGCCAATTGACCTCAATGTGAAACCAAGCCAAACATCAATATGAAGATGGCACCCGATGATGATGAATTTTAAAAATAAATAGTACAAAACATCTCTAAAAATTATGTTCCGCTTAGTAGACATTAAACACATCCGTGCATAAACTTTTAATGTGTGGGCAAATTCATTTGATAATTCAAATTTAGTTTGTTTTAGTACAAAAATGATGTTATTAGTTAATTTAAAATATAATTTTCTCTAATAAATGTATTTTTTTGTTTCAAATGATAGTGTACCTATGCTTAATAAATTCTGTATAGATTTATTTCATACCCAGGTCCGCTATTCAAGCACATGGAGGCAGCCCATCGCGAGCTCCTATTAAGCCGGTCTCGTCAGTCGAGACTGCTCCTCCGAGCATTCAACGGGGCAGCTCTCACAACCTGCCTCCTCTGGATTTTATACCCGGCGATACTGTATGCCAAGAGCAAACCGTTTGAATTCACAATATGGCTGCCTTTTAACCACCACATGAGTCCTCAGTGAGTAGTACAGTTAGCTCGAAACGTCTCTAATTGACTTTGCTAGTTTTTATTTGATGGCAAAATGCTTGCGAGATGTAGGAATTAACATTTAGTTACTTACTTATATGGTGGCTACAAAATTTAATGTGACTTCTTCTAATCGAATGAGAGTGGCTAACTCTAGTGTTTAGCAAGCCGACCTACGGGCCTCTGACATGGCTTAACGGCTGTCGTACTATGACTAACAGTGAACACTACCTCTCAGTATTTCTCGTCATAGATCTACCTGGTGCGTTTTAATTTGATTAGTTATTCTTGTACCTTCAGTCACGCTTTAATATTTTTTTTGTATATATAATCGTTTCTAAAGTTTTCAATAGACAAAATATGAAATAAGACACATTTTTTTCAGAATTTACTTTGTGCTTGTATATTCGTTCGCGCAAACATCTGTGATGGGTATCGGCAATACTTCCATGGATGCTTTCATCACGTATTTCTTCGCTCAATGCAAAACTCAACTGTCCATTTTACGGTAAGTTGGATTTTTAAGTATCTTTAGATCTCAATCAATGTTTCAGCGTAAAAAAATCGTATTTAGTTCTCATAATAATAATAGGTCCTATGAAATTGGCCGTTTTTTTTTTACATTTTAATCTGTTTGTAACTTTTACGTACAGCTATATTTTTTCCAAATACAATTTTATCAATTGTTGAATTATGTACCTTTTAGATTAAAAAAATGTATTACTAGTGCATATTACTTATAGGTAAGTCAATAAAAACACCTCTTTCAATGTGTCGTCGGTTTCACTACTTTAACTAGGTATATTTTTATCATATACTCTGTTTTTGAGAAATTGATATACACAGTGCATAGCTATTTTCCATCTAACTATAGTTATCAATTGCATCTAAATCTGTTCAGACATTTCCATACAAACATTAAAAATGTTTGCATGGAAATATATTTTTTCTCAATTTCGTCATACAAATCGGCAAATTCATAGGCAAGCACCTAATATTATGCGATAGATTATAACAGATTATGTCGCTATCTAAGATTATTCTTGATTTGAATGTAACTTATTCACTGATATGATAACTTACGTTCTGATAGTTTGGATCATAATTATACACTTTTCTTTTCAGAAATTGTTTTACCAAACTGTATTCCTTAGATATGGTAATACAACATTTCATTCTTCAATTTCACAGATATGACTTAAACAACATAGTACAGAAATGCGAAAATGAGTCTAAAGAAACGTCAAGACCTTTGTCAGATGTATTTCACCATCGTTTTCGTGTGATAATGAAGCGCTATGATGAAATAGACAATGTCTGTAAGAAAACGCAGGACATCTTCGGAGGAGTCATGTTGTATCTATTCTTGGTTATCATTTGGGTTATTTGTACGTCTGCTTATGTGATGACTAAAGTAAGTTGGAAATTTTTTGAACTTTTTTTTACAAGGAATGGCCTTGCACTTGACCGTAATTCGCCTGATGGTAAGCAATCATTACGGTCTAGGATTGAACGTGCTCACCTAGCAAGAACCGATTCAATCTCGCTTTGAAGATCGCAAGGTTATATTCCGCGGGGAACAGGGAGTAGGTACTTTAGTTCCCATTTAAATAATTTAGCTCTTGTAATCTAATAGGTATGTTAAAAATAGCTTATTAGAAGTTTTTTAAACAAAATAGGTTCACGCTTGACGACAACTTCCTGATGAGATGCAACGTTGTACCTAATCTAGCGCGCTTGCCTAGAAGAAACTGGTTCACTCTCATTTATATTATTAATGTAGGCATTAACTGCAGATTAGGTACCTATATGAAAAGATTTGTATTGGTTGTAATCCAGTTACCTATTTTCAGATTAATCCAGTCTCAATCAAATTTGTATCCATGTGTACGTATATGACTTGCATCCTAACGGAAATATGTTTGTATTGTTATTACGGAAATGAAGTGTCATATGAGGTAATCATAAAAACAGTTTAACAATCACAATTTTTTACTATAACTAGGTAGTAGAGGTATGGGTTGTAATTTGTTGTAAACTCGTTTAGGTACAATAAGTACAAAAAAGTCATAAACGTACTTATGACTTTTTGTAATTTTATAATTTATGTGCAGATATAAACTGTTTGTAATTTTAATACATGCTATACTTACATACCTATGTATGTATTATTTATCTACAAAATAGTAGATGCCAAAAATAACGACGACTCGTCAAACAAACAATCTTTCACTTTATAAGGCAAGCATATCTAATAATAACTAATAATAACTTTCTCCTAAATTTAGACAATAAACAACTCAACGCAAAAGCCTAAATTAATACCATGTCTGAAGTAGTTATTTTTATATCCTTACATCCACTCTTAGTAATTTTTGTACTTTATATAGGTAGGTAAGTAAAAGGCCTCTCAGTGTTAGTTACGGTCCCACTGATGCCTTAAAAATACCGGGTGTAGGTTACCCGTGATTCTGGAAAGATCTCCAAAACTTACTCCAAATAAGTACACAAAAAAGTTTTTACATTCACTTAATCACGGATAATAATAAATTAGGTACATAATCTCTATAATAAATCTGTCCGTTTTCAGAGCAATTGTCTAATCGATTCTGTGTTTGGTATGGACTGGCACAGGATTCCACACAAACAACGGTACAATATCATTGTGTTTATGGAAAGGATCAAACGTCCCATGGTACCCATGGCGGGAGCCTTTGTTCCTTTGTCAAACACGACTTTTGTTTCCGTAAGTGTAAACCTAAGCGCAAAACATAATTTTGTTTTTTTTCCTTTATTGGAATTTACTGCGTTATGTGTCAGTTCTCAAGTTAAAATGGGGAAAGTTCTTACTTATCCCCCAAAAAACACAAAAAATAAAAAATATTTCAAAAAACAAACACCATTCATTACTTTTTTTTTATTACAGATTCTGCGGAGTTCCTATTCTTTCTACGCATTTTTGAAGAATAGTGGTAAATAAATTAGTAGTCACGTTATAAATTATATTATCTATGAGATGGATTCAAGCTTGGGATTGAATCGTTTCGATAGTAATTAATATTTGTTACAATTATGTGTTATAAAGCAAAACACTTTACCATTGCTTTTTATTTTAAACTTGCCGCCATAATTTTATTATATTATACCGAATATATTAGCAGGTATTTATACGAACTTTTCACTGTAGCATTTTCTAAGTCATTAACGTTTTGTGTTTCACTGCGAGAGTCTTCGAGCATCAATAGTAGGTATTTTTAATCAGGAATGGCATCGCGGGGCGCTGCTAGCGTTACATAAAACTGTTGCCACAACTAAAAATAAATTACGATAGGTAATCATGTAGAAAAATAGTCGATGGCCTATTTTAATCGACTATTTGTGTATTTGTAATTATCAACGTCAACTCTAATGTCAATGTCAACGTCACATTAACGTACGCAATCGAGATTTTGTCACAGACAATAGGAAAAGAATGGACATGAAATACCTACGAAAAAAACGTGCATACCTAACGTGAGCCTGGCACAAAGATGGCGGCTTGCCGTAGGGATGCGCGCATTATAATATCGATAGTTGAATTGCACGGTGTTTGCAGAATTGAAAATTGTCGAAAATGAGTTTCGGTTACATTTCTTCAGTTTTATTTACGTGGAAATGCGACCTATAAAAACGCACACGCTCAGTGACATTTTATTTATGGCAGGGCACGTGGATACTGTACTGATGCCACTGCAATTTAATGAACATCCTCTTTATTCTGTACTTGTACATGTTCATAATAAAACGAATTTTACTATGGTATGTTTATCCCATTAATTACTCCCAGTTTCCACCGCTGCGATCACGAATAAAAACTGCAGCCTTGTGATAGCCGTGTACCTATATCTTACCTGTGGGCGTAGTAGATAGATAGATAGATAATACTTTATTGTCACACACTTATAAAACAAAATTAACTAAAAATACTTTCATAAATTAATCTAGTGCCACAAGTGGCGGCCTTATTGCTAAAAGCAATCTCTTCCAGGCAACCATTGGATGGAGAGGAATAAATAAAGGATTATAAAGGACGTGGTGTACAACAGAAATAGATGCGATAGAATAAATAATATACACAAATATAATTATAATGTACATAAACATAAAGACATACATCCTAATACATATTATACATAATTAGTACAAACATAAACTAATATATAGTGTTAAAATATATATAATATAAAACATATACATGTAGATAATACGTAGAGACAGCAGTTATATTATAGCATTTACATATGTATATCAGCATAATGACAACAGATACCAATTTTTTACTTGACTCTTGAAGCTATCAATTGACTGAGCGTAGTATGCGACCGAAATTGGAATTAAGATTGAGTTTCGTGCGGACTGCCACTTACTGCGGCTCGTGCCGGGGCATATGTATAGGAGCCTTGAGTATCACTATTACTGATCAGCATACCACGCCTTCAATACCAACACGGTCTTTAAGTAATTAGTTACCAAAGAAAAGAATAAATAAATAGGTACTTACTAAATACAGATTTTTTTCTCGTTTTGCAGAGTATACTTAATTTTATTAATTACTTAATACTTTATTTATACAACTTGGCACGATCATTCATAATAAAACGAAAATTACCATTTCACACAGGTTTATTAAAAACTATAATAGTTGTAAAACTGTAAAATTTGTATTTTTTAAATACAAAGGATATGTTTCAAATCGTGTTTCAAATAAGACCATGTTGAGCCCTCAATGACAGTCATTTTCAAGTTGTAAATAAAAATACAAATATACACATTAATCAACTATGAGCATGTTGAACCCTCAATCACAGTCATTTTCAAGTTCTAAAAATACAAACTATATACAAATATAGGTACACAATAATCAAATAAGAGCATATCGGACCCTAATAAAATTGCCAGTAATTTACTCATTACGGAATAATATGATTTTGTTAAAGTAATTGCGAAACGAAATCTTTTCTGTGGTTTTCTTACCATAGTATTTAAACCTCAGATCCATGTAAGTTTGGACTATAGATTTAATAAGTAAAAGTCTGTGGGTCGTGTCATGTTCGGAATTCGATTTCAACAAATTGGATTCATCAAAATGTTCCATGAAAAATCGAAATGCATGCAGATAATACTGTTCAGACCGAAGCTGCTTTTGAAAAATACCTTTAAGGATTTTTTCAATTTTAATCAGAATATTCGTCACGTCTTTTGACGGGTAAACCAATCCACCCCTATTTTTCAGAGTTATTAAGCTTTTTTGTGCATCTCCAAATAACAAATTTGCGCAAATATCACATTTTACAGAGCGAGCCAACTTTCTAGATATGAAACCGGCAATATAAGTAACTACGCTTTCGGAGTAGTTGGGTAAGTTATTGTACATGCAGTGTATAAATTCTTCGAACAACTCACTATCATCCTCTGGCAATTCAACAAATGAATTCCTTTCTGTTAGTTCGTTTATGGCCGTGACTGGGTTTGTCTTACTAGAGCAGGTTAATATGTTAATTTGCTCTAGAGGAACGCAGTTGCCAATGCCCGCATCCCTAATTTCAGCTCTTATTAACAATCTTTTAAAAGCGGCCCTAAATTGAACCGCATTAGGGTTATTATTAAAGCCACCTCGAGCTCGGATGGCAGAAAAAAACAACTCGAGGTGGTCCTGGCTGACCTTGTACAGTGGCAGGTACTGTAAAAGTTTGGTACCGGCAATCAAATATTTATACAGTTGAATTGCACTGATCATGTCCACAATAAGTCCTACAAAGCCTGTTCTTCTTCTGGAATCGACGAGTTTCTGCCCAGATGGCAGTATCAGATTCTGAAGGTAGGTTGTGGCACCTTCGAATAAAGCTTCTACCAGACCAACATTTCCCGAAAATATAGCCTTTTTCCACCCCGGTGGTCTAATTGATCGGCTGTTTAAGACATCAAAAACGCTGTTTATTAACCTAATGAAGTTAATTGTGCCTTCACCTCCTTGAAATTCCGGGATTTTTAAATCAGCACAATGCTCCAAGGCATCTGCCACCGAGTCGCTAAGAAGCTGCGTGGCAAGTCGTACCTTCATTTTTTGTTTTTGATATTGTATGTGGGCCTTTGTTAATTTTGTGGCCATGTGCAGTCCTGCGGCTTCCTGCAAATTTAGTAGATGTTCCAGGTAGATGTAATCTATTTTCCTGCCATGCATATCGTAAAACACCCTCAATTCACCGAAAGCATTTCGGACTAGTTTGATAGCATGACAGGGATCAATAAAAGCGTGTATGATGCTGTTACTGTAAGTAAATGTTACCTGGCCTGAATTGAAATCACAGCCTAATGCTGAAAACATGCTTAAATTTGCAGCTGGACCATCGCAGGTCAAGCTCACAACTTTGACGCCGACTTCTTCACATTTATGGATGCATGTTTTAACTAGTACTGCTTTTTGTTCCCCAGACAAAGCCGTTATGAAAAAGTATCCCACAGGTAACTTCCAACTACCGTTTATACAGGTCAGCAGTAACACAAGACACTCATTGGCTACTTCTAATGAGTCCATATCGCAATCAATCCCAACGTTAACTCGTCCATAATAGGTTTTAGTTTCAGGGACCCAGCAAAGAGACTTTCTAATAGCCATTTCATCCAAAACCATAGCACATATCACTGGCATTTCACTTGTTTGAACTTTGTGTTTCAAAGCATTAAAAGCCTCTGTACAAAACCCAGGTTCAGCGTTTACATTCTGATACCACCTACTTAAAGTTCTTGGATGTGGCAAACAGGAACTGTACGTACGACGAACAAAGTTATAGGCCTTTGGAGATAAAAAGTGGAGTGTCAGTGCAAATTTTCGAATTTCTTCGCTGTATTGTCTTTCCAAAGGCATTCCTACCGATTTCGCAATTTGCCTTTTTAGAAAATCTTTGGGGCCTGCGCACTGCTCCAACACAGCCGCATGATCATCATTCACATAATTATTGTCTTTTAAATCTTTCATTACAGTTTTAAAATCTGCTATTTTCTTACTCTGTCTTCTCACTTTTTCATTTAATCTTTTTATTTTTTTTTTCTGATTTTCACATTATAATTTTAATTTTTGAATAATTTCGAGCGCTTTTTCCTGAAACAAAAAAAAAAACACATTGACTTCTAGTTTTTTGCAACTTCGTACAAGTTTTTTGGCCTAAATTATTTTAAATTACCAGTTATGCTGCCCGCAGTACCTATAGTAACATAAAATAGAAGACTTACATCTGAATAGCTAGAAGTGCTGCAGATAGGCTCCTCTTCCAGTGCTTTGTGAGAAACAAACTGATGTTCCTGGCATTTATTCAATTGCGCTGGTAACTGTAAAGCAATATAACAATAATTTTTAATATTGAGTGTGTTTGTTTTCAAAAATCAAGATTGTATAATATGAAGTACGATACTTAACATTGTAAAAAGGATACTTACATCTGAATAGCTAGAAGTGCTGCAGATAGGCTCCCCTTCCAGTGCTTTGTGAGAAACAAATTGATGTTCCTGGCATTCATTAAATTGGGCTGGTAACTGTAAAGCAAAATAACAATAATTTTTAATATTGAGTGTGTTTGTTATTATTTGCGCTGGTATCTACACAAAAAAAACCTTATATGTTTAATAATATTTACATTGCCAATTTAATCACTAACACATGCACACATTTGTATAACTTGCATTTTAACACAGGTACATTTATCTATTTTGTTCTATGTACATTTAAATCTGAAACTTTTTATCAGTATTTCAACAATATAGAATTACTGCTGCTGACATGATTCTCGTCCCTTGTCATCAACTGGTTTAGTTCGATTACTTTGTCAGTAAGTAGGTAAACACTATAAACTTATCTGGTCTATTTTCAAAACTTACCAACAACTCACTTGAAGGTAAAGCATCATCGCGCAGTCTTGTTACATTTAAAGTTCGGTTCAAACATTTGTCTTCAAAATGCAGGGAACAAATAAAAATATGTTTGGTTGTAGTATTCAAATTTTCAATACCAAGTATATCCAGCCACTGTTCTTTTCTTTCTTTACATGTTGGCAATCTAAAATCAAATAAAAGAAATCGAGTTTAGATAATATTCACCTGTCGCTAAGTTATCGATACATTGAAAATGCCGTACCGCAACTCTATTTACTATGACGAATGATTTTCTTAAATAATCGCCTAATATTATTAGTAAAACAGTAAATGAATAGAGAAAAGCACGTTTATCTTTATAAACTTTCCCACAAACAGCAAAATATTTTAAAATAATAGAAAAGACAAGATATTTTGAATGAATTCGTTTACTTACCTGTGCAACGTTATTTTGGGATGTTTTGTGTTGCTTTTCATGCGGCAGCCTAACACACTGCACCTACCCATAATAAATGCAGTATTTTGCAAGTTCACACACTATAAACAAGCACAATTTTCGCTTAATATCACTAAATTTTCTTCAAAACTCTGTAATAAACAAGTTACGATGACAACTGATGTACTTGTTGTTGGCTGTGATAAAACATGGCGACCGGCCGCAGTGATACATTTTGTGACGTCATCAGCCATTGATAAAACTACTGTTGTGCTCTTTTACATTATGATTGCCCTCATAAGATAAAAAGAGATGCCGATATGTCAGTAACTACTGTTTGTTATGCCGAGTCCTTTCTTTCTTCTTTAGTCTGAGGATTTTGTTGATGAAATTTGTTTCGCTAACGCTAATTCTCAGATTCATTCATTCATTGTATGTATGTATGCGATAAAATTCATTTATTGGTTTTAGAACAGAGCTTTCATTTCATTTACTACGAAAAGTTTTGTTAAAATATTACGATGTTACGATATATTCTTGTGTTATTGTTAGTAAATTCTTCTTATCGTAGCTTGGGTAATCCCATAAATCCCACTGCGCCTCTTTCCATCGCGAATTCCTTGACTGCGCTTGCAGAAGTGTGTAAGAATGAGTTTCTATCAAATCAAATTAAAAGCAGGATATCAGACTGCACGGATCTCTCGTCTCCCCATGGAGAGAAGCAGTTGCAATGTCTCATGTTCTACGACATGAGCAAGCAGTTGTGCGAAGCCCTGGATTCCGCGAAAATAACATTACCCCAGGAAGACCAAGCGTCAAAGATAAATGAAGAACAAGATGCGAGCACGTTATGCACTACCGCCAAAGATTGGGTATTCTCCAACCTAACAGATTTTTCCCGTTACAAACTAGCAGTGGATAAAGTGTTCCAACACCCAGTCACATGCGGCAAAATATGCAGCGTCGAAGATCTGATGAGCGATGATGCCAATATCTACTGCAAATATTACAAATGGGGTTCCGATATTTTAAAACAAGTGCCTGTCACATCAACTCTACAAAATGCCCAAGCAGCACCAGAAGTTACTAATGTTGAAAATAAAGACACTTCTAGCCCCAACAGTGACTTACAAGATGTCCAAATTAAAGATACCGGTTCCACTAAAGCAAATTCCTCAGCCAGTAACAGTCCATTGAAGGTAGAAGCTCCTGCCAACCAAGAGACAAGTTCAGTGTCAGCCAATCAGAAGAGCTCAGTTGATCCGGGCATAGTATCAAATGTGGCCGCCATGCCTGATATTGAAGGGAATGCTGATACAAGTGTGGACAAGGTTGAGGATACAGGAGCTATGCCAGAGAACAACATTGCTGAGCAGGAACCTAATAAGTTGCCCGAGGATACACCGGTGCAAACAGTTGCTGTGACTAAGAGTAAAACAGAAGAGGTGCAGAGCAACATCGAGCCAGCACAGAAAGCGGAGGACAAAGAGATTCAACTGCTTAACAATGAGCTGGAAAGCAAGCAGCCTGCACTAGACACACAGAAGGACAAACCACAGAATGAAGTGGATGATTATCAAGGTAAATTTATTCAGTATTACCTTTTAAGTATTTTTATGTATTATTTAGGGTAAGTACTGTTATATTATGAATCATATATCTCAATATTTTTAGGCATTGATTTTTTTTCGAGGAAGATTACTGCTTTGTTCATTAAAATGGTACTTAGTCTAATTAAAGCAAAGCTCAAACATTTTACTTAAATTAGTTTAATCTGATAGTTGAAAATCAACTAAGTAACAATAGATAGCACAAGTAGAGTACCTTATTATTGCATCAAAAAACAAATAAATTACAAAGAAGATAAATCTTATTCTAGTGCCACAACTGGTTGTGTTATTGGGGTTCCTAAATGCATGCTTATTAACCAACATTTTTTATATTTGTGGATTATTGATTATCTGCTAACATTGACCCCTCAGACCAATTAGCTTACAAAATATACTCACAATGCCAATATTTGAGGTAGTAAGGTCAGCAAATAATATTTGAACATTCACTTATACACACACAAAACAGGTTTTGACTAAGTACTTACTTAAGTAGGAATATGTATGCAAAACAATGTCACTCTTTAAAAAAATTACATTAGTAGTACCTAATACATAGAAAGTACAATTTTGAATATTTTTTTTCATCATTTGATTAGTGACCTGATAATAGTTCATTTTCAATGAAATCTTCATAATGAGTTTGTCATAAACTGTATTTATAGTATGACCCACCTTTGGCTAGATTTGATAATCCTGTCATTCTGTGCCTCATTGTTATTTCTTCACTAGGGACATTAGTAACACAAAACTTAGTTTTTTAGATATAGTGTTACAAGTTTATCTTGCTACCAAAAGTATTTATAAATATAATCAGTACTAGTTCTCCTTGATGTCAGAGTTTTAAAAACACCCCTGAGGCTACTGATGAGGCAACAGCCGTTGGAACCTGCAGGGCAAGGGAACAAATATTTTTTCCACCATTTTTATCCATCTGACTTTCACTAGGTGAATAATAATGCTGCGGTAGTATGCCTAGCATTCTCGGAGCCCTGATCAGCGACACAGAGGAGGTACACCCCAGGTTTTTGTTGTGGGTATGCTTAGGGTTGGTTAGGCAATGTGACTCCCACATAACCACCGTAAATCCTGGGTGGTACATCTAAAGGGTTTTCCTGGGATAAAAAAGGTGAATAATAATGGTGCAAATAACTATAAGTCCCTGTGTGCTGCTAGGCCGTGCTGTATATTAATTTTATTCTGTTTTTAAACTCATTTATTTGTATTTTTGCAAGGAATAGATTCAGAAGAAGGCAAGGATGGTTTGTCGGACATGCAAGGTGGTGATGACGGTGATGATCCCAATGTGGGCGACCTCGCTGATGATGTGAAGCCACCTAAGAAAGCAGACACCATGAGCTCCTCTTATCTGGCTGAGAAAGGTAAGAAACTGGTTTCATATAATAAAGATGCAGAGGGTCAAAATCTGTACATCTGTATAATGATATAGCCATTATTACACTTAATTCAAATAATAGTAATTATGAAATCTAAAATGTTATTAATCATATGTAAATATGTGTTTGTTAATTTATTCTGAGTACTTTGTACTCCACAGAATTTGATAAAATTTGGTATGTAGCTAGATTACTTCTCATTAACATAAGTAAATAATGCCACAGGGCTTAGCCGCTAAAATATTTCTTTATTTCAATTCAACATTGAGTTGATTGAGTTTGAGTTGCTGCTGTGGAATTTAATAGGTTTTTAACACTCAAGTGGAAAATAAGCACCATTCCTATGAAATTGTTTTTCAACCATTCATCTGTAATAACCATGATAAATGAAGAATTATACACATAAGTCCTTAGGCATAAATAATACTTTTGTATGTTCAACTGGTTGCTTTAACGTGTTTTGTTTGTTCAGGTGAATAGAATATACAGTAAATGTGCTAAATGTAGTACGCAGAAAGTTAGCAAAATATAAACATTTGGTCTGATCTGACGTCACTACATGCGAGCCAGATAGTAACGGGTTAGAAATATTCAAATATTTATATGTGGGTATTGGTTGAACTATTTTCCTGCTGCTACAAAAAACTTTGCTTGCTTTGATTGCAAATAAAATTTATACATTATAACCCTTACTACAGTTGACATTAGAATCAGTATCAACAGAGTTAGAAAGAAAAAGAAAGAAAGAAAGAAAACATTTATTGTGCCAGATTTTAAAAACACACAGGAGTAAAAACATAAAAAAAAACAAACATAAAATCTGCCATAACACAGCCCCAACTCAGCATAATGCTGGTTGTATGGAAGCAACCAGCGCTGGTCTTCCGTTAAAATAGGAATCCCTCCTCTCCTATTTATAAAACATGCGTACTATAATTTATTGCAAGAAACTGATGATGTCATTTTTAGTATGATATCACATGTTGTAGCTTAAGAAAAAGCCCATTAACCTGTTGTAAACAACCTTGAAATAGCTAAGGAAGTCTATCACTATATTGTAAGTTCAGAGTTCAAGAAACTATGTACGGCTTGCACATTACATTGAGTTTTTTTTTAAATTGAATATATTTGAGTAATATTCCTAGTGGATGTGTGTATCCAGTGTGGCATAGTACTGATAGATTGGCATTAGTGAGAAGCAGACATATAGTACATATTTCATATACAGAATTTGATAAAATGACAGTATAGGATCAAAAACCACAAAACCGAGTGTATGTGTCATTTATAGAATAGTTTGGGTACCCACTATGAAATTCAATTCAATTCCTTTATTAGCCAAAATGTAAAGTTTTAATCTATCTAACAATCTTCCTAAGAAAATATCCCCAATGTATCAATCATTTGGGAAGTTATGACCCTCAGTAATGAGATATAAGGTTAAGGAGGACTATATAGGCACCTGATAAATTATAATATTCAATTGTATTGTAACCACATAATTTTTATTGTCTTGGCAAGTACTAATATCATAAAATATGTTACACAAATTACAATATCTCGTCAAATTGAATTAATAACATTTAAGTAGTTTTAATAAAATTTTAGAAATTACAATGTCAATTTTATTAATGACATAATGAAATTTTTGTTATTAAAATCATGTCAAACATAATAATAGGTATGTAATCATACAATATGTCAACTTAAATAAATCTAGGTACCTACTGTCACTTAAGCTGTATAGGGGCTCCTAATGGTATGCTCCTGTGGTATGGTCCATATGCCTCCATATATAAAAAAATACTATACCAGAACAAATAGATTAGATGCCCGCTGCTTCGTTCGCGTTGTTTCTGAATAATAAGTAGCCTGTGTAGCTTTCAAGTCTTTACTTTTACATACTGTATCATAAATAATATTGAAATTCCGGTGCGTTGCGGTGTGAAAGCGGAACAAACAAACAAACCAACAAACACTCTTTCACTTTTATATAATAGTAGTATGATAAATAGTAAACTTAAGTCTAAACAATCTAAACATAGGAAAATAAGTAGTAAACCTAGTCTAAATAATCAACATAGTATAATAAAGCTGAAGAGGGTCTCAACATTGAAGATATCTAAAAATAATTTGTTTGGAGATACTTCGAATTGATAGCAAAACACGTTCCAACAATTTCTACATAGAAATTTTATCTGTTTTTCTGATTATCTGTGTCTCTGTTTGTCCGTTTATTTAAACGTTCATCACGCAAAAACGGCTGAGCGGATCACAATGACTTTTTATCTTGAAATAAAAAAAACAAACGAACAAAGCCGCGGGCACCCACTGACACCATTATTTTTGGTATATAAGTAGTAAGAGGTTTTAAGATCATCGTAGGCTAATTTTTATCTTGAAATAATGCGAACAAAGCCGCGGGCACCCACTAGTATATAGTTAAAATTAAATGATTCCTTTTCTCAGTTGCAGAGAACGTGTACACGAATCCCATCCAGGACGCGTTCCCGGAAGACGACGATCATTTCTTCCCGTTCTTCCTGACTGCCATCATTCTAGTCGTCTTGCTCTATGTTCTTTACCACAATAAGAACAAAGTCAGCAAGGTGGTGAGTATCTTTACAAAGTAATAATTTACAACTAGAGTCCGTACAACATAACTCTGCGCGCAACTGGCAGCAGCACTTATGCTTAGAATTGGCCTCTGATCAAATTGCAATCAAAACATTTTAGTTCCAATTTTATCCGCGCGCAGAGTTATCTTGCTTGAACTTGAACTCTACCACTAATTTGCTAGTGAGGGAGGAACTTCATGTTATGTGTTGCCAGTATACAAAGTGTAATCTCAAGGTGGTTCAGGCCTAGCGGCTGAATACTAAATAAGCGTTTTCTGCCCTTCGGGGGAAAAACGCCACTATTTTACAATTAACACTAATTTGCCTGATTGTTAGCTATGAATTGGGACCTAGAGCTAGCATATGTAAAGTGCTTAAAGACATTATAAGTAAAAAGGGCAGGTAATTACTAAGTAGAAAGAAATAAAACCAAGGTACCTATTTGTAATTATTATTTGTTTCTTCTAGGCAAGCGCGCTAGATCTAGATTACAAAGTTGTTCAACATCAGGCGAGTTGTAGTCAAGCGTGAGCCTATTTTGTTAAAAAAAAACTGACAATAAAATAATAGTTATATACTTACGTATATCAATACATTTCGTAGTAAAATGACGTTTTGTAAACGTTTACGGCATCTGTAAATAAAGGAATTAAGGTTAATTAGGAATGTAGGTCAAAATACAAACAAAGATTTCTCTATAGGTACCTAGACAAGCTTACGGGACAGGAAGCTATGTTTTTAAAAACTACTTTAATTAAACACTTTGCCAATTTTGAGGCTTTAATTACTAAGGTTGTCCGATACTGAGGACCTAGGACTAACTTAAAGTACGTGTGCTCGATACAGAGAGCTTAAACTAACTGCCTGAGCCGGCCTTATCGATACCCTTATATTAACTACGCTACCTGGGTGGCATCACGCCACCAGACGCAGTGTAAGCAGAGTCAAATTACATAGACTGCTGACGCTGCGACAGCTTCTAGGTATTTAGCCTAATACATTAGAGAGAGGTGGGAACTTAACTCCTCCCTCCCTAAGAGAGGAATTATCGGGCGCACGATTTTGAGGGCGCTTACGATAATTTCTCCAAATTACACATGAAATATAACATATTATCGTTATCATTACAAAAATCACTATACCTAAACACATATAAACTATGGCACTGAGGCTAGAGTCTTTTTCTCTATTTAATTCACTTTCATACACTTCACTGTTACGCTGCGCGTACGCCATGTACTTGACGTCATCGAAGTTGATCTCGTGCATGTTGAGTGCGCGTGCACCGGATATATTCTCCGTCGTCGGGAACGGCGGCAAGCTTATGATGGGTAGCGGGGCCGTCTCGTCCAGCTCGTGGTAAGCGTGGTGGTGTCGGGCGGTCTGCTCAGCCACCGTGACGTCACAAGGTTCGTCGATGGTCATTACGTAGGTGCCGAACACAGGATGCTTGGAGGTCTCATCGTTACATCGCTTCGTCAGCACCGTGGGCGCGCGTGTGAACAGGATCCAGCTGTCATCATCAATCCGCTGAAGCTTAACGGCTTCCAGGTGTACAGGAAACTGCTTGCAGCTGGTCAGGTGCGTGTCATAGCTGAGGAGTTGTTCTTCGCAGGTAGGACCGCTGTACGGTGCTCGGTTGTCGTCTGTGCACAGGAACTGTTCTCCGGCACCAAGAGCGTGGCATTGTGTCACGATCGGTAAGTACGCTGTACCTTTCGCCAATAGGTAGGGATACTTAGGAAAAATGGCCAAGGTTTGGTTCAAGGGTTCATGGAATATAGGGAGCATGTACAATTTGTAATAACTATACGTAGAGTTATCTATGAGTGGAATTTCTAAAATAAATGTTACTTGATTTTTCTTTACATAAGATTTTACAGAAATAGTTTCCTCTATTTGTACTAAATTTATTTCAGTAGGCTCGTATACTAGTTTACCTACTTTAGCTATGAGTTGGAGATGATGTAATAACTCGGTAGAGTTTACAATTGATTGATGTAGAACAGAGCTTTTGCTTAGAGCTAGTGCGGTTTCAATTTCACTTAATCTTATAAATATAGAGCGGAAGTTATTCATAAAGAGGCTATACAAACCAAGTATGTATGAAGCTGTGGCTATATTGTTTTCTTTTTCGAGAGAGGCCTTGAGGGAAGTCTCAATTTGTTTAACACGGCTATCAAGAGTGAGAGAATTTTGGTGAAGTAATTCGGTGATATTTACAAGGCTGTCCAACATTTTAGAGGTCACTGTGAGCTTCTTCGAATAGATTGTTTGATCATGAGAGATTTCTGAAATGATTTTGTCGTATCTAATCGCGTCATCGTGATCTAAGTTACCAGTGATAATTTTTATTATAGAGCCCATAGGGTTCAGGATACCTCGCTTAAAACGCTGAGGCATTAGTTGCCGAAATTTATTAATTGTTATCTCGCGGAGGTGGTCTGTATGCATGAGTATACTTATGAATTCGTGCGGGAATGTTTTGTTTTTTATCAGGGTTTCAAATTCGCTGTACTTTTTTATAACTAGCTCTAGGTCGGTTTGTATGTTGTCAAGGTTGAGTGTCTTTAGGATTGTCCATTGGTCGTTTTGCATAAATGCTTGGCCCTTTTTCACTGGGAGTATACCAGGGTTGTCTTCAATCTGTTTCAGCTGAAGCGCTGCTACTGCTGTGGCCAGCATTGCCACGCGCCACCTGTGGAGGGCGTTTGATATTTTTAATCGGCGCCTTTGTGTCTCGTCTCTCTGTCTCTACGTTAATAGGCACTACGTTTCGGGATGTTTCGCCTATCACTTTTGCCTTTTTGTATCGCGCCTTATCTTTGCTCTTTCGTTTGTTTATGTCCTTGACATAGACTGTCTCTCCGGGCGAAAACTCGATTTGATTTTCTCCGCCTTTTTGTTTTCTTGTTTGTTCTTTGGTTTTTGTCAATTTTTCTGCGATGTGTTTATACAAGTATTTTATTCGTTTTGTGTGGTCTTTGACTAGTTTTTGGAGATAGACTTTTTGGAAATCTATGTTGAAGGGGCTGTCTGTGTCCGTGTGTCCGAATACTACCTCGAAAGGGGTGAGGCCTGTTGCTGAGTGTATTGTGTTATTATATGCCATAAGTGTGTAGGTCATAATCGTTGCGGGGTCGGTGCAATGTTGCTCTTGTTTGCCTAGTCTGTAGATTTCTATTATAGTTGAATGAAAGCGTTCTACAACGCCCATTGAGTTTGGATTATTTATTGTGCCAATGTGTCGATTTATTTTATGAAGGCTTAAAAATTCTTTCATCAGTTCGTTGTTGAATTCCATGCCTGGGTCTGAACTAATTTTTCGTGGGATTCCGTAAAATGAGAAATACTTCGTTAAAGCTTTTACTACTTCCGGTGTTGACTTGTTCGGAATTTCGATGGCTTGACCTAGCTTGCTGAAAGCGTCGACTAAGGTCAGGTAGTATTTACCCTCGATGGTGAATATGTCGATAAACAACTCTTGAAAGGGTGCATCTTGTGTCTGTGTGAGTTGTAAGAAGGGCTTTATAGGGTGTCTGTCGTATTTCATTTTTCTACAGTCTTCGCAGGCGTTGATAACGGCGGCTACTGTTTCTTCCATTTTCTCCCAACAGTAACTTCGTCGTAGTCTAACCAGTGTCTCTTTGATGCCTCTATGGCATGTCTTGCCTTGGTGGTATTTAAGGACTATGTCTCGTTGTTCATTCTCGTCTATCACAAGTACTACTCTCTCAGTGCATTCGTGGATGTTAATCATGTCTTTCTTAAACAGCGCTATAACTACAGCATTAAACTGACGTCGGTGGTCTTTTTCCTCGAAATAGATGAAGTACTTGGTTTTTGGTCGGATGTATTCCTTCAGGAAGTCTTTCACTAGTTCCGGGTTGTTTTTGGGTAAAAATACCTCTAAAATTTTGTGTTTTCCGATGGATATGTCTTTTACTTGCATTTCATTTTTGAACCATGGATGTACCAGGATTTGATTAGGCTTGCTGTCGATTGCTTCGTGTAATATCGGTATGCCTGTAGGCTCTAAGTCTTCAACTGAATGTATAGTTTGTGACCTGCTACTTTCGGATGGTATAACCGGTCGTTCTAGTTCATCTAATCTCATAGTGTCGTCCGAGTCCGATAAGCTTATGTGGCTAGCTGTTGCTGTCTCACTTGAGTCCGATATTGTTATCGTGGAAGAGTCTTGTCTTGCTTCCTTCCTTGCTGAGAGTTTTACAATCTTCTTTACCACGTTGTCCATCTCCTTTTGAAGCTTCTTATCTTTCTTCCTATCTTGTACGTTTACAGCCATTGAGTCGGCGTCGTCGTCTGAATGTAAGGCGTTAACCTTAATTCGGCTCAAAGCGTCGGCATTGGTGTTTTGTTTTCCCTTTTTGTACAGAATTTCGAAGTTAAAGTCTTGTAGACGTAACCTCCATCGTGTGAGCTTGCTATTTGGGTCTTTCAGGGAATTCAGCCAAGCTAAAGGTCGTTGATCCGTGTATATGTAGAATTTCCTGCCATATAGGTAGGGGCGGAAGTGTTTAGTCGCCCAGACGATAGCGAGTAGTTCGCGCTCAATCGTACTGTACCTAGATTCGGTGTCGCTAAGCGTGCGGCTTGCGTACGCTATCGGTTTATCACTACCGACTTGTCCTTGTGATAGGACTGCTCCTAGAGCAACGTTTGATGCGTCGGTCGTTAAGATGAACGGCTTGTCGAAATCGGGGTATTGCAGTAGCGGTGCGTTGGTAAGCATTTCCTTGCAACGGTTGCATGCGTCAATGAAGTTTTGGTCAACTATTACTTTATTGCGTTTTTTTAGACAGGAGGTCAATGGTTGCGTGACCTTGGCAAAATTTGGGATGAAACGTCGGTAATAGCCGACGAGGCCTAGGAAGCTCTTAATTTCGGTAACAGTTCGTGGAATCGGAAAATTCATCACCGCTTTGATCTTGTCATTATTGGGTTTCAGGCCGTTTTTCGTGATGGTATGCCCGAGGTACAAAACTTCTTTGCGTAAGAACTCAGATTTGTCCAATTGTACCTTTAAGTTCGTTTGTCTAAGTCTGTCGAAGACAAGTCTCAGTTTTTGTATGTGTTCCTCCAGGCTAGACGAGTAGATAATAACGTCGTCTAGGTAAACCATGCAGTGTAGTCCTTGGAGGCCGCGCAGGATGTTATCCATTGTCCTTTGAAAGGTTGCGGGCGCGGTCTTTAGTCCGAAGGGCATTCTTAAGAATTCAAAATGCCCGTTTTGCGTGCTGAACGCTGTCTTTTGCCGGTCGTTTTCTTCTACCTCAATCTGATGATATCCGCTTGCTAGGTCGATGGTAGTAAAGTATGTACTTTTACCTAGCTTGTCAAACAGGTCATTAATATTTGGTAGCGGATATTTGTCGTCTACCGTGATGTCATTCAGTCGTCTATAGTCAATCACCATTCTGTATTTTGGTTGTCCTGTCGCGTCTAGTTTTTTGGGTACTAAGTGTACCGGTGCATTCCAAGGAGAATGCGACTCCTGTATTATGTCATCGTCTAACATTTTTTGAACTTGTCTGTTTATCTCTTGGGTCTGAATAGGGGCTTGTCGATAAGGTTTAACATAGATTGGGTCTTCGTTTTTGGTTCGAATTCGGTGTTTTACGTGATTAGTGAAGGTCAAGGGTAAGTCATCGGAGTGGAAGATGTCCTTGTATTCCTTGCACAAGTTGTAGATCTTGTTGCGCTCTTCCTCATTCATGTGGTCGAGTCTAAGTTTTTGTAGGTTCTTTTCTAATATTTTGTCAATTGTCCCGTTATCTGTTTTGTCCTTGGTAAAGTTTACTTTACAGTCAGTCTCGCTGTGTCTTGTCACTTGTAGTGGTCGTGATACAGTCATAATCATTGTCTCGTCCGAAGCGTTCTGTATAACAGTGGTGGCGTAGCCATTGTCACACCTTACAAGGGCGCTAGGCATTCGAACGCCTGTACTGAACTCTCTATAGTCAAGTATAGCGTCGCCTGTGTGGTAGTTAACAGGGAGCTTTACTCTTGTCTCTGTCCGGGGCTTCAGCTCTACTTCGTAGTTTAAATCGGTGTTAATGATTTTGAAGCGTGTGCTTTCTGTTGTCAGTATAGACCTGCCTAGGTCTATGGTCGCTTTCAATTGTTGGAGTAGGTCGTTACCTATCACGCCGTCATAGTCAGGGTCAACCGTGTGCAAGTAAAACTTGTGTGACATGTCAGTTTTGAATGAAAGTGGGAGTGGTATGTCTATGACTTGGTCATGGAGGCTTGAAGCGTGTGTGCTGGTGACCTTGAAGGGTTCGTACTGTATGAATTGCTGATACAGTTGGTAGGCTTTTTCAGGGTTCAGGAAGGACCTTTGGCTTCCTGAGTCAATCATAAATTTGGCATCAATTTCTGGTATTATTATGTAAGGTAATTTAAGTCGGGGGTCGCAATTAATTGTTATTGTGGTCACTCGGGGTCTCGGTTGGAGGCCTCCGGGGTAAAATTTTCGAATTCTTGTTCGTCAGGGATGTCAGAGTGGTAAGGGTACTCCACTGTCTCTAAATTGTCATTTTGTTCGTATACGTCATAGTCGTACTCGAAGTCTTGTTGAGGGTCCGAGTCGGGGGTCATGAGTTCATTGAGTTTAAAACCGTCGCGTGGTTTTTGTTGCGTCCTCATGGACACGTCAGTCTTTTGGAAATGTGGGGGATTAATTTGCGGGGGTTTGTAACCGAATTGTTGTGGTTGCATAAAATTATTTGGTCGATAACCGAGTTGGGGACGGTATCCTAGTTGTGGCCTATAGCCAAATTGTGGGTTGTTATTTAACTGTGGTCTGTAACCTAACTGAGGGTTGTTGTTTAACTGTGGTCTGTAACCTAACTGAGGGCGGTAGCCTGTTGGTTGATTTGGTTGCACGGCTGGTGGACGGTAACCTGTCGGTTGTTGAGGCGTCGAATTTGGTATTCCAAAATTAAATTTTTGCTGTACTGGTAGTACATTTGCCGGTGTCATGCCGAATTTGAAGTTATTTAGCGGCAACGGGGCGCTAGATGTTATTGGCCGTGATTGTGCGTGCGCGCGCCTACGCATATTGTATTGATCATGGAAATTTACCTCTTCTAACACAACACTTAGCGCGTCTTCAATTGATTTTGGGTCTTTTAGGCGTACTATTCGCACCATGTCTTCAGGTAGGTTATATAGGAATGTGTTAAGCGCTAGATTGTTGTAGATTATTGCCTTCGCGAGTTTCATATTTTGGTCGGGTAATTCGTTTACTTTTGACAGGAGTGAAGATCTTATTCCTTGAATTCTATTGCATAATTCCAAATAACTTTCGTTTTGTTTGATTTTTACGCCTTCCAATTCTATTGCAATGCATTGTTCGGTTCGCGGGTCGCCAAAATGTTGTATTAGTACAGTTTTTAAGTCTGGCCACGTTTGAATGTCCTCACGTTCTGATAACAATGACGCGGCCTTGTCGACTAGTCGACTTGTGATTGAGTGATATACTAACAATTGTTGTGCCGGATTTTCTATTCCTTTAAATTTATCAATGACATATTCTGCTTTACGGATAAAAAGATTTAGTGTACTTTTGTCGCCATTGTATTGGGGAATTAAGCTTAAAATTTCGCGGGGGATAGGTGTAATTTCGACTGGTCTTGACATTTCCTTGGTTTATATTTACACTATTTATCTTAAAATTAACACAGTTATACAATAAACACAATATAACACACAATTACTTAATACTAAGCACTATCGATTTGGAGATATATGCTCTTACTTTTGCTCTTACTCTACTAAGTTACTAATCCGTTCTATGCAATATTATAAGTCTATGGTTGATTCTTATCGGCTAGACTAAACAAAGTTTTATGTTACAGTCGGCCTTCTAACTAACTAAGCTATAGCGAGCGAGTATTAATCTCGTCTATAACGATAACATAACTCGAGGATGGCAGGGAGGAAATGAGGGAAATTGGCGAAAAGTCGTACTCACCAACCACTCGTTCCCATGCCGCTCGGGGTCCGCTTGACTTATTTGTTTGTTTGCGGAATCTCGCCGACAGCACCGTGGTTCTATCAAGACCACCTGGAACACCTGGGGCACCTGGAACTTGCACAGCACTCGCGAGATCCTACCGTCTGCGCCAGACAAGCTTACGGGACAGGAAGCTATGTTTTTAAAAACTACTTTAATTAAACACTTTGCCAATTTTGAGGCTTTAATTACTAAGGTTGTCCGATACTGAGGACCTAGGACTAACTTAAAGTACGTGTGCTCGATACAGAGAGCTTAAACTAACTGCCTGAGCCGGCCTTATCGATACCCTTATATTAACTACGCTACCTGGGTGGCATCACGCCACCAGACGCAGTGTAAGCAGAGTCAAATTACATAGACTGCTGACGCTGCGACAGCTTCTAGGTATTTAGCCTAATACATTAGAGAGAGGTGGGAACTTAACTACCTACCAATGGTAAATGCAATAAACTACAAGCCTTTAGTGTAGCGTAACAAATCGATCATTATAGTTACATTTTGTATATCGCTATTAGGTAGCGATTTCCGATAACAATTTCTCAGTAAAATTTAGATAATCTTTTAAATGACTGTAACATGACAAATTAATTACACTATCAGTGAACTTGTACTACTTATACCTGATATAAATCTGGGGTGTGTCTAAATATCTAAAATTTAAACTGTGTCGGAACTATACTGTAAAGAGTAACTTTAAAACGCAAATTTTATTTTCTATGTTTTTTTGTATTGTTTTTTATGTATGTGGTGTTTTAATAAAGAATTTATCTATCTATCTAAACACTGGGACCCGTGATCAGGGACATATGATCCGTAGCGAAATGAAATATACATACTTAAACACCATCAAATTCACTTTTTTTTGTTTGATGAAAACATCTCTACAAGAAAAGCGCAACACAGGGATTTTTGGCGTTAGTCTTATGCCCAGCAGTTGGCTCTGATAACTTGATAATGATGATGATATTTATATGATGTTTGTATTTATTTCATGTCTCCATATTGTGTATCATCATCATCATCGGGTGCCTTCTTTTTATACATTAAAGTTTGGTGGTCAAATGGCAAAATTTTTCTGCGATCCCACGTTGCTTTTTTTAGATGTGGATAGCTTAGTTTTGTCCACTTCTTTCCAGGGAATAATCCCTGGAATCTTGTCTTTGATATTGTATACGACACAAATTAATATTTGCTTTTTTATTTTAGTTCTTCGGTCTCCTAGTAGAGGGTCGCGCGAGCCGGCGCCGCAACAGCCGCGGGCACGCCTACCGCCGCCTCGACACCCTGGAGCAGGCAATGAGCAACAGCTCTGCAGCGCCACCTAGCAAGATCATATACTGAGCTTCGAACTACTTAGGTACAGGCTATGAATAACAGATGGCGCTGTGATACATGTCAGGGAATTTCCCATTTTCAAAACTTACTTGTGATTAGATATATTTTGAACAATATTAATTTTGTGAGAATTAAATTTATAAAAATTTTAATTATAATTATAATTTTATTATAAGTTTGTTTATAGTAAGATATCTAATAAATAATATATATGTATATCTAAAATCTCGTTAGATCCCAAATTTTGCGCGATAATGCAAGAGTAACAGAAAACGGGATAAACGGATGAATTTAGTACAATTCTCTCTTTTCATCAGTAAATCTAAGCATGTGTTCAACTTATCTCCACGAAAATAACTAAAAATAATACGAGATAACTATCAAATCAAGATAGCTTATAATATTTAATTTTCTCATGGTTAATTTGAGTACAATGTTAGTACAAAATTTGTTACAAGTCTATACAAAAAATACAGTTATCGGAACCGTTAATACGCGGTTCTTACTATGGAACATCGTGACCGAGCCATTAAAATATCTTGCCTTGAACATTTTATGTATTCTTTATGCATGTTAAAGAATCACTTAGAATTAACCACGCATGATCACAGTCTTTATTTAGAAACCTGCATGAAAGTACTATTTCAATTCTGACTAATGAATAATTCTTCGAATACTGTTAGAATAAATTTATTAAAATGGTCGTTACAGGTTAATAGAAACGCCATCTACGCTTCAATAAGAGAAACTGACTGCAACACATCAAGAGATTGTGCGAGTGTTTAGAGGATATTGTGGAATGAAATGGAACTTTATTGTATCTACGTTTAGGTCGATTATGGACTGATGGTTTAGTGTTGGTAGCTACGATATTTCTCACTTGCAACCGACAAGTATATATCTGATGATGATGATGATGGTGGTGAAATGCTTATAAGATGACATCATTTTATTATAATTCTTGCTCACAAGTAAAGGTGGTGTGATCCTAAGGGTCTTGTTACAAAACGTCGTTTAATTTATGACTAGGAGACAACAACGTTCTTGTTGTTCAAAATTTGTTTTCTTCTGATATAATAAAGAGATAGTCAAAATGCTTCCAATGATAAGTCGACGCGACGTTTTAATTTAAAGTTAGCATTTTGATTGTATGCGATGTTTAAACAACAAGAACTTTTTATTTTCAAAGTCCTGGTCTAATATTTAAACCACGTTTTGGAATAAGACGGAATGTGTTGTAAAAGCATTCTCTAAGTCAAAATCTCGTTAAACTGTAGCCTAAAGAAAGAACTCATGTTTCCACTTTTGATCATAATGCATCAAAATACCAGAGAACTTGTTCATTACTAAATGGTTAAATTTTACAGGAGATTTCACCTTGTAGAGTGCGTTTAAAATCAGCGTGTAAACTATGGATAACATATACATAGGTATACTTTCTTAATCTGCGCTTTAAAAATGTACAATCAAGATATATCTAAGAATATTTTCAAAAAAGCAATATAATTCTAAATTTTCTTTGTGGTGATAAATGGATGTTACTATTGATAATTAAAGTGCTGATAAATTGTAGGGAATGGATGTGAGAACTACAAAACAACAAGTACAATGTCTATGTAGGTAATTAAATATTGTACAATGTAATCTAAATTAAGTGACAATATTGTAAATTATTAATTAGAAGCCTGCCATAGTTTATAGCCATTTATTTATTACACTGGATCCTCTACATTGAAAGTGATTTGTTACTGAAAATGGTGAATTATTGCAATCATTCGAAAGCATCTATTAATACATTATCTTTCATTACCATTTCAATATAGTATAAACTATGATGGGCTTGTTATTACTTGGTCTGGATCTTGGATTGTAACCACAATTTTCTAAAAATCTATCTTCAAATGTCTCATAATTATGTTAGTAGTTATATGAGGAGAATTTCCCGCTGTGAACTCTTATGAATTTTGTACTTATAAATTGTACTGCTGAAATCGTATTTGAAGCGCTGAAAAAAATAAGCAAGTTCACATTACTTACATATTGATTACTTTTACATTATATTAGCTAGCAAATTTATTTGTGAAAAAATCGCGGACCCTCTGTAAAATACAATATTGTAATAACTTTACTTCCCTCCACAATGTTTTGACAGTTTTATAAAAAAAAAAACATTCTCCAGATTGATAAAGCTTACGAGTAAACTATTATTTACCTCTTATCATTGTCACTGAATTACATTCAAGTTGTATTTCCCACAGAGTTTATTTAAAGTTTGCAAACCAATATCATTACAATATAAAAGTTCTCTAAAAATAATTGGTTTTGTTTTTTGTCTGTTTTTAATTTATTTATAACAATATTACATTGTATGGTTACATTGAAACTGAACATATATTACAAAAAAAGAAAGTTTAGATTAAAAAAGTTGTCAACAATCTATTTCTTAGTTTCATTACGCACGAATTTTTACTATTGTTTGGTTGTGATATTATTTTTCAAGTTTTAACATACCATATGAAATTGGTATTTAAAGATCGCTCGACCTTATTTTGAAGCGAATTATCCGATTTTTTAGGAAAATACTTGATTTATTGTATAACAGTATCACACATATTGTAATTATTAATCGGCTGATTTGTAATAATATATCTAGTTAATATTTCATAATGCTATTTGTATGGCTAAATCTCAAAACCATTTGACTTTCTAACTATACACTTCACTATTTTAGTTTTAGTTTAGTTTTATGAATTCAAAATTTTAATAAACTTAAATTCTTTTAAATTGTCCTCTGAGGACTAGTGAGTAAGGCTATGTTAATTTATTTCCTTTATATTTAAAAAATAAAAGATCAAAACTTATAAAAACTGTATTTTAATATTTATTATCTTAGTAATGGAAATATAGTAGATATGATTTAATCTCAGAATAAATAATCTAGATTTGGTTCAATAATTGGTAATGAAAAAATTCTACATGTTAGAATTATTTTATAACGCCATCTACCGGATTCTGGGTTTATTCAGTAGTAAACGATATCTCCAAAGCGGACTAGCTCTTTGTAATGACGAACCATTATATACCACAGCTCAAGCTACCTACCTACTTTGCTAAACCAACGACTGTTTTTACAATCTCTTTTACTACTTTGGTACCTATATCGGAATAACATTAACCTATCACTGTATGGTTCTTGATGGTTACCCTATTTTATACGCAAGGTGAGAATTTTCAAAATCAGTTGCTATTTTCGGTAGATGGCGCTTTCTAGGCGTCATCACGCAGAAGATTTTTTAGTCAGGTCCTTACTTGCTTATTTGGTCAATATAGTCAATTATATATGGAATTCAGAGAAATTAAGGCAATATAGAATTTGTATTTTTTTTTATTGGTAGGTACCTAATAAATTTTTATTCTTCAATAGATCTAAAACGTAAAATATTATTTCATCATTACGCGTAATCCAAACTTTTTAAACGATTGAAAAATGAGGGTAGGTACATCAGAAAAAAGTAGTCAGAAACGACTTGTTCACCTCGGCGACATAAGCTTCGCAAACATTTGCCTACTACCATGTGATCGTGAAAATGAAGCTGGTACGTTATCATAGATCCCCAATAAAGTTTTATGGTGAGTAGGTAGATGTTTTGCTATCAACCGTTTATTCCGGCAATGATGTTTCATAACCGGTCAATTTATTCAGGGAACTGAACAGGCAAAGGGCCTATCGTTTGTCCTCTTATCGGAGCCTGTATTAAACTTGGCAGTTTACGAGTAGGTACTCTTGCCTACTTGCCTAGGTAATAAGGTTTTGATGAGCGATGTAAAATCAAAATATCAGCGAATCAATCTGCAATGAGATGAATGAGATCCATTTTATATATTTTGTGAAGCTATGAATTTTGGAAAGGACATTTAAATCTAGAAGTTAGTTACATACTGAAATGCGCAAATTATCTAAAAAATCTGCTTCTTTCATAATTAATTGAACCGATTTGCGTTAAATCGGTATGAAAATAGTGTAAAGCCTTAGTTAATTTATAGGATAAATTACACAGAATTATAACGTCATTTAGTAGTTCATCTAGCATGCCAATGAGATGGACTCGTATACGACAGCATTTGCTTAATATGGGGCTAGATGGCGCTGTGTGGAATGTCCCGGAATGTTTAAGTATTTGTTTATCCTCTAACCCATGTACAAAATACAAATAAATTTATTTATATAACCGATTACAAACTTGATTAATACTTAATTGTTTAACAGTTTTTTTTGTATTACATTCTATTAAGGTACCCGTAGGTACTATAGCGCTTTACATACTATAATATCTTTGGCGGAGCGATTCTTATCTGAAATTTTAGTGTAATTAAATTAACAGTTAAAAGTAAATGAAAATCAAAAACATGCCTATACCACCAGTTCTTAATATTCTTAACGTTATCTGCCTACACTCATTTTCTAACCGTAAATATTTCTCCGAATTCTTACCTGCCTACATGATTGCTATTGACTGTCTAAGCATTTCCGTGAATCCTGACAAATCCGTTCTATCTAGGCAAATTTATTTATGTGCCGCGTAGCTGTATATTTTGTTATTGCTAAACATACATAAAGGGTTATTATTTTAAACGAAGGATATGGTATGGTTATAAAGATTCGTTTAAGTAGTGCTTACTTTCTCTCTCTCTTAAGTCGTATTTCCTCATGACTGAGGGTCGTGACTCCCCCGCCGAAATAATTCGTTAGGGGAGTTCTCTTGGGCAGATACATCGTGGTGGGCGCCCAGGTCCTTCCACGGATGAGACATCTTCTTGGATATTGTGGTCCTCAAACATGTCGGTTTCCTCACGATGTTTTCCTTCACCGATAAGCGAGTGCAAATCCACACTTAACTCGAAAATACAAGTTATTGGTGTAGGGCGGATTCGAACCAGGGTGCGTCTGGATGAAAAGCAGACTTGGAGCCGCTGAGCCACACTCGCTTTTTTTAGTGCTTACTTTACTTCGTGTAAATGTACTACCTAGTATGTTTTTTAACATTCGCGCTATAAAGTTTGTGTTGTTTTCTAGATTGTTACCAGCTACGTACTTTAATGTTATCAAGTTTTGGAGAAATTAATTCAGGTGATGAGGATAATGTATATTTATTAAATATTGTCATATTGTTTTTTAATAAAAACCGCGAGTGTAGGATATACTTTTCATCCTGACGCACCTTGGTTCGAATCCACCAATGACTTGTTTTCAAATTATGTGTGAATTTGCACTTGCTTAGCGGTGAAGGAAAACATCGCGAGGAAATTAACATGTTTGAGGATCACACTATGCGAACGAATATATTCTGCGGGGGAGTCACGACCCTCAGTCATGAGAAAATACAAATCGAGAGAGTGGGAAATAGGAAAACTGTAGATAAATAGGAAACTGTATGAATGTTTGCAAGTACTATCGCAAGTTCGGTGGTCTTCTATTCATTTGCCAAATAACCCTGTTCTTAAATTCGGCAGAGGTGTGGTTGATTTGATTTATTTGGCTCCATTTATTCCGGCGGAGACGGGTTACGTCGGAAATACCTAGGTATTTGCGAATGTGAGCTAAGTTGGAAGTATCATTTCAAGTTATTATGCCTCATTTTTTAACCGACTTCAAAAAAAGGAGGTTATCAAGTCTTCTGAAAGTTTTTTTTGTGGATATGTTACGCGATTACTCCGTTATTTATGAACCGATTTCAAAAATTCTTTTTTATTAATTCTTTTTAACATTTTATCCAGAATCCATTGATCCATTGTGCAGAAAGCACTTAACCGAATTAAGTGCTTTCTGCATAATAGGATAATATTTATAGGATTGTAAGTTTCAATAATTTGATAGATTCTTTACTCCCAATTCTGAATTTGAATTCGCAAAAATGAAAATAAATTATTCATTAACTTTTTAGTGACCCTTGAAGTCGGTTTTTGATTTTTTTGAAATAAATTTTATGTTGCAAACAAAACTTGTTCCCTTAGGTTTATGGGTGGGTAAGTTTTTATGAAGACGAATTGGTATTTTTATTATGTTTACTTTTTCTGCGTAATGAATATTAAGTAGTAATTTTTGGATCCTATATTTAACTTGGTGCTAGTAACTCATCTTAGAAATTTCAGTTATTTTATTAGTATACTGAAACTAAGCTAATGTCGAGAGTTTTCAAACCGGCCTACAGAAATAGTTGGAGGCATGGTTATACTACTAATCATCCTGAACCCACGTTAGAGCCACATTTCAAATATAATGTCAAGAACATCATCATCATCCACAGCCCTTTGAATCCCACTTCTGGGTATGTAGGTACAACCAGCGTCCATCCGGTACAAAGCTCAGACCCTCAACTTTGATAAAGTCGTCAGCCAATCTCGCACCGCCCACGCCACAGTTCATGACCTCCAGTCTGTAACTTCCTTGTCCATCTATTGTTGGTTCTCCTGACCGCGTGTCCTGTCCAACCAATTTTTTTCAAATTTCTAAATTTCGAAATTCATTGATTCAGAAAAAGTGTATTAATATTTCTTAGTTACTACCTAACATGCTGGTGATTTTAAACTTATACCGCGAGTCGACATCATATTAACATATACATATATATACCTTGGTTGTAGATAGTACCTACATAAATATATTACTAAATCTTAAGAATTCCAATACATGTGCAGTAAAGTTTAAAGTAACGCAAGGCCTGTGACCCAAATCGCACAAGTCCACAAACTTTAATAGCTTCGGTTCCCGTGAATAGTTCAATCAATACCATCCAGTTATCCCGAGCCAAGTTACAAGTTAAATTACATTTTATCGGGTGGCTCACTTTTAGTAGTAACCTAGTGATTTTCAGTTTTTATATGTCAGTTTTTAATTTTTTTGTTTAAAGTCAGCTTTAATTTTTAATTAATATTCATTTATTTTTAATTATTTTGGGCATACTACGTTCGATTTCTTTTTGGTTTCAAAAAAAAGTATTTTTTGAAAGAAGAGGAAATGACATCGTTACATTCATGACACGTAGTATTCTCTAAAGAAATCTTTAAAAAGTAACATTTTTTATTTTGAAGGTCCGGACTGTTTAAGAAAACCAACACTCTGTAATTTAATTTTTTATCAGAATTTGAGCAAAATTAAATTACTTTCATATGATTTATTTAACCTATTAAGATTTTTTAAAGATTGTCTCAACCACAGTTTAATCGCTTGCATTTATTCTTCATCTAAAAACCTCACCCACATAATATTTATTTCATAATCTTTAAAAGCTGTTAGGACATACATAGATCTCATTTTACGAACACAAACGAACTCAATTTCCAAATTAATTAATACGGTGTGAACCCAAGAATGACAAGATTAATCATTTTCCAAAATCACTGAACACTTTACATTAGCCATTTTATGTCGGAAATAATCAGGCAAATCTGCAAGTAAATTACCTTCCCCATAAATTACGGAAGGCATTGTAAAGATGCTTGTCATTATGTAAATTTTCCATTCAGCGGGGCTAGCACGTGCAAGCAGCCAATGAAATCTCTTTCCGATGTCCCATAGCCATTGGACCATTCTTTTAGCTCTAATGGAAAGTAATACTGGTGGAGTTGTGAGACATGTTGTTATCGAACATTTTCTTACTGGTGTTGAAAAGTTTCAGTATTTTTTTTTGCGGTTTTGTCGTCCGTTTTTTTTGCGTTATTATGCTTCATGTATTTGTTGTTCATGTCATTTCCAATTTTAGTTTAGGTACCAAGGTTTGGTTACCTTGAAACCTAAAATAAAATTAATAACCTAGGTATTATTTATTGTTAAGTATTTATACCTAAGGTATGTAATATGATGTCAATTTTCAAGATATGTTTTTTGCTTGTATTGATTTACTGTTATTTGATTACCCTGTTATCGTCAATATCTTAGTAAGCATCCTAAAGCCTCTACTATTTTTATCCCCACTGGTGGTACCTAAACAGTGGGTCCAACTGCCTTCTATCGCGCCGACTGATAAAAATGCCGGAAGCGTGCAGATCCGGGAACAATACTGCCGGTATCTTGGTATTATCTAGCTTGTGTACGCATTACTTCAGATTTTTAGCATTGCGGGAGAACTAGGAATTTATATGAGGATTTCTGCTTTGTTGTTACATAGTACGTCTATTTTCCTTCGCACAATGTAACAATATTGACGGAAACGTATATAAAAATCATATAAAAAAGATAGGCAACTCGTGCCTAAAAAACTTGTGCTATTTCAGTTTGCGATATGTATGTTTTTAACCACGATTTTCGAATAATAAATAATCTCTATAAAACTCAAGATCTTAATAATAAAAGCAATACCTTGAACAGCACCTTTTCCTCAAAGTTAACGTACCGACCGATGTAAATTATAATAATAAAAAAAATTAATTAGGTTCTTATAACAATTTCTATTTTGATATACGAATTTATAATATGCTAAGATTCCCCGAAACCAAAGCCAGAAATCCCAAATGACCCATCAATGCCATTCCATGCAACCTTTTTAGACCTTTTTTTGTGAAACCAGTATAGCGTGTCATAATCCAGCCATTCCTTACCTGCCAAACCCCGGAACACAACTATCGTACTGAAGAGTAAGCACTAAGCTGTGTGATAAATGGCCGCCGTCGCTCGTACCGCCGAGATCCTTATTCATGATGCTTTACAGGGTTTTTGGGTCATGGTTTGTCAAAAGATTTAAGGAAAACTAATCTATGTAACTGCAAGGCTAGCACGACAAGAAGGCTAACAGTCTTTTTCACCATTTTTATCCACCTGGTGTAAAGCGATAGGTGGATAAAATTGTGGTAAATGTATTAGTCCCTGAGCCGTACTAGCCCCGTGTATATATTATGCTAATGGGAGAATAGCTAAATACCTCGTTTTTGAATAAATGCATTGTCTACAGTTCTTTTGTTTCGGGTCTCAAATTATCAATATCTCTATGGTTTTAGCTCCTGTAAGCTTGGAGGATTACAATACCTATTCGTTCTTGATTACTGAAGTTAAGCTACGTTGCCGTTGCGTTCTTATACAAATATAAAAAGCGATATAGACAAGGCGGCAAGCTATATAGTTCCAGTTCAGTCTAGTTCCATTAGTAAGACAGTTCTTAAATCATGCAAGAGGACCGCTGTAGGAAAACCTATGACATCTGAGTAGGCAAGTAATCATCAGAATTCACCAGATTAACTAAATATCATCAACAGATGACAAAAAAGTATTGAATAATTGTTGTCACTACAAATAGAAAAAATAATTAAATACCAGTTTTAATAATTGTAATAAAATAGTATTCTATGTAGCTATTATATTTTATGTGTAACTCTGTACCCATAACGACAACGGGAAACTGTTTATTGATATTTCTGAGATTCCAAGGTTCTGCGTTGAATGGAGTTGGTTTTCAGAAATATATATCTCGATATATAGAAATATATATATAACTCGAGCGTATAAACCTGGCTCTCAAGGCAGTCTCCGATTGGGGTGATGCCAATCTAGTCAGGTTTAATGCTGCGAAGACCCAGGCGTGTCTTTTCACCGCTAAAAAGAGGCCATTCGAGCTGGCCCCCACTTTCCGAAATTCGACTGTGCGATAACTGACCACCTTGATCTTCTTGGTATTACATTGTCCCCTACTCTTAATTTTGGCTCTCACATTGAGTCTAAAGCCGAAGTTGCAGCCAAAAAGTTGGGTATCCTCTCGAAGGTGCGAAAGTACTTCAAGCCGGAACAGCTGCTTACTTTGTATCAAGCACAAGTTCGGTCGTGCATGGAGTACTGTTCGCATCTTTGGGATGGATCAGCCAAGTACCAACTTGAGGCACTAGAGGCCATTGAGAGTCGAGCCAAGAAGATCATTGGTAATAATAAAATGTGCCGAGCGAAACTTCAAAGTCTTGAACACCGTCGCAAAGTCGCCAGTTTGTCGGTTTTCTATCGGTTGCATTTCGGAGAGTGTGCCGCGGAATTGCACGGACTAATTCCGCCCGCACCCTTCTTTCACCGGACGAGTAGAGGTACGGCAGGACGACACCGGTTTATGGTGGAAGTTCCTAAGACCCGCACGAAACGGTACGCTTCCACCTTTATTGTTCGTACCGCTAGGTTGTGGAACTCCCTGCCTGGCTCTCTGTTCCCCACGCACTATAATCCAGCGATCTTCAAAGCGAGAGTGAATCGGTTCTTATCGGGTAAGCACGCTCCATCTTAGGCCATAGCCTTACTTGCTATCAGGTAAACTATGGTCAAGTGCAAACCCGTTCAAGTTAAAAAAAAAAAAAAAAAAAAAAAAAATCTATATAGAAAAATCCTCATCCCACTTTTTTCACATCGCATCTTAATGTGTAACCTATAGTAGAAGAGGTTTATAAAATCAACTTGAATCGAATAATAAAATAATTATTTTTATTGTAATTTCATCAGTTTGTTTGAATTTGTCGACTCGAACGGTAAATGGGCATTGCACACAAATCTGCAAGACAAGAGATATCGTGGTTGCCCATAACAAGTCTAAGGCTTGGCGATATCGCTCCGTGAAGCATGAAACCCAAGACAGGACGAGATAGTGTCACTGTGGACGCCCTCTGCCGCACATATGGAACTTAGGAAATGAGTCAAGCAATTAAAAGTACATTTTTAATAATATACAAACATAGACAAAAAAAAAAGTTTTTCTGTTTTTTTTTTTTTTTTTTTTTATTGTTCAAAACCAGTTTTGAATGTGTATTTGGCTTATATATGAACTCATTCTGTTATGTGTACCGTTATAAATAAATAAATAGATAACACTATCACTATTTATCTATATCTGTATCACATCAACATCCCATTTAACTTCCATCCTTTTACAAACAATCACTACACTAAATAACTAGTAAACAATACGAACACCTACGCTTTATTTATTAATATACTTATTACATCCTTTTGTAACGTTCACGTTTGTTTACATCCAGTATTAAAAAAACCTGCCCAAGGCGATGTCGAAACCATCTGCCTCTATTAAGCCTACATCGGAGCGGAAAATCAAAATATATACCTATTCTCTCCCCAACAACGACCTAACAAATCAGGAGGCGAACAGGTGACAAGGGATAAGTGGTGAGGACAATTAATTTGCTTTTCAATGGACTTCATTAGGCTAGAAACATTTCCATTGTATCCATTGCTCATTATAAGGTAGAGTTTACATCTACATATACGAGTACATACATACGTAACTCCTCGTGTCGTATTGTAATTATGCTTCAAGTTCAATGTTTCGAGCTTCCGCATAGTTAAGTATGCCGCTAAAGCCAAATTTTCTCTAAGTTCGTACCTACTTGAGATTAAATTGTTGAGAAGCACGTGTTTTGTGTGAATTCAGAATTACTTGTATTGTTCTCAAGGGAAGTAGGTATTATCGTGTATAAGTTCTGTTATGAGTTTGGATACCCATATGTGTATTTCAATTTGCGTTGCATCTTGAGTGTTTTGTGTGTTCACTTCTTTTTTAAATACTACAAAAGATGATATTATAACACTGAAAAGATATCAGTGAACAAAATATTCTTGATTATACGTATTGCAATTACATAAAAAATATCAGGAAAAATAGATTGAGACATTGGGGACCTCTTCACTAAATTGAGCTCTTTCAGGCAACTTAGGACGATTGTTGAAGAAATCAGTAATATTAAATACTAAATTATCACACAAAGAACATCTATCTTCTTCTTATCGAATGAGAGTGGCCAGCTCTGGTATCATAAGTTTATCAAGCCGCCCTAAGGGCCTCTAACATGACTTAACGACTGTCTGTCTAGTCAGCCTTACAATTTGACGTGTCAGCGGACCCAAGGAAACGGCCAAAATGGAATGCCACTTTTCGGTCACCCATCCAAGGACTGACCGCGTCGACCTTTGCTAAAACGTCTATATATAACTTCATATAAACTTGCTTACACTTATAACTCCATGAAGGTGCAGAGAATATTTATGTTCATTTCATGAAAAGCACGCGTATAAACCTACAACAGTACGAAAATAATCTTGCTTCCAATTATTTTTCTGACGCAAGTCGATGTACATACTAATACGTCTTACAAAGTTACTGATTAGAGACAGACCTCTTGTGCCCTAGTTTTGAGCCATTATGTAATCTCTGGTAATTCAGTACCTAGTACTGTCTAGTGTCTACGTCAATGTTTGTAGTGGATAATAGGAGTGCTTGGTTAGTTAAGAAATTGATGAATCTGTTTGTAGATTTTGTACAGGATGCTATGTCGTAGCAGTAATATACGTACGTAACATACTTTATAAATAAATAAATAAATATTCCGGGACATTGCACACAGCGCCATCTAGCCCCACACTAAGCAAACGCTTGTGTCGTGGGTACTAGGTAACGGATATAATACTTATATACTTTCTTTTGTAAACACATACTTATTATACATACAAACGACCAGACTCACCACAAGTATTTTTTCTTTTTTAAATGCATAAGTAGGTACTTGTGTCACGCGGGAATCGAACCCGCAACCCTTAGATTAGAAGGCAGAGCCACTACCAACTAAGCTAACAGGCCAGTCAGTTCATATATCCAGTTGTGATTATAACTTGTAGTATATACATACATGTGGTAATTATAGATACTCATCTACTCGTAAATTGCAATGCAATAAATACGCATTGCGAACAAGTTACTATGGTGTAAAGAATTTGTAAAAAGAAAGATAACTTAACATTTATTTTATTTTTAGAGTTTATTCTAGAGTTTATTGTTGGACAAGTCTTTATTGAGATTTAACAATACGGTTATATTGAGAATACCTTCAATTTATAATTAAAATCAATCAATGAATCTCTATTTATGCTCAGACATGAAGTGTAAGCGATGGAACAAAATGTCTATAGATAATAATTAAAAGCATAACAATCTGAAAAACAGGCCTTAAATAGCTGCTAAAGACACGTACTTGACGTCAAAGGTTCTAAATTTATTCTGTCAAGCCTCGTACAGTGAAAAACAACAACCTATGGATACTGTATAACTTAGCCCGTGACTTAGCCCACGCAAAGGTCGCCGGAATAATATATACAGAGGCTTCTATTTACGGCAAACTAAATATATAAAACTCAATGGTGACTGACTGATTGACTGACATAGTGAACTATCAACGCACATCCCAAACCACTGGACAGCACTGGACGAATCGGGCTGAAATTTGGCATGCAGGTAGATGTTATGGCGTAGGTATCCGCTAAGAAGGCTAATGATTTTTGTAAATGCCATTTTCAAAGGAATGAAATAGGGGCTGCAAGTTTTACCTCTTAATGCAATGTCAAAAGATGAGTATAGTGGTAAAAAAAGCTTGTGTTTGTCTAGTTTACGAACGTTGTTGTGTCAGTGTGTAGGTTCTGTTTTTCGTTTGGAATGAATTCAGTTGAACTAACCGTTAAGGTATTTTTTTTACATAAGAGGCATTTGTGTGTCGGGGTTTCTGGAATGCTTATACGTGGCACTGGAGTTGAAGAGAAGGATGATATACAATGAGACAGAGAACTCCATTTTTCGCAACGATCTAGTGATCTTCAGACAAGTGTTAATCAGTTCTTACCGAGTAAGCTCGCTCCATCGTAAACCATAAAGATAGCCCTAATATCCATCTCTGTTTTTGTAAATAAATACCTGAGTTCTGGTGGTTCAAATCTAGTTATTAAAATCAAAACCTTATTTACGGTAACTCATGTTTTTTGGAGTACAGGTATAAATTAATGCTATGTCAAGAACAGAAATGTTGTGAACATTTTAAACCTAATGACGTATTTACCGACTAGGTGGTACAAAATAATCTAGAATGATGAATTTGCATGTGACAGCTGACTGGTGGAAACTAGATGGGGGAAAAACAATTAATCGAGATTGTTTTTTAATTTTTTTTTTAAATATAATTCAGTAAGGTATTAATCTGACGATATGGAATCGGGAAATTTGTTACTTATTTGGGGTATCTACTACATTAGATTGGATTAGCATGAGGTGGCTCAAGACCGCCGATGGCATTCTGTTGTTTCGGAGGCCGTGACTCACTTTGGGTCGCAGCGACAAAGGAGAAAGTAATTATACTAGATTATTTTTAATGATCTACTACTGTAGAAATAAAAATATCATATCTACAAGCTATTTTCAGAAATCCTATTTTAGTAGTGCACAACCCACAACTTAGCAAAGGTACAAAGTACTTGGCCAATTAAATCGTCAGTAGATATACATATATACATCCGTGAGAGACGATTTAATTGGCTTACAGGTATATCCCGCAGTAACAGTCCAGCGGAAGTCAGATTAGTAAAGTTAGTTTAACTTCCGGGCGGCGACCAACGGCTTTATCGAAATCGAATTAACATTCAAATTTGAATATGAAAAGTTTTTACTAAGTTGATTTGCTTGGTAACCGTACGTTTTATTACCTACTTACAAAGAGGAAGAGGTTGTCTGTGTGCTCCTGAAATATTATTTCTCCTATTATTTATCCTTATCTACAGAACATACATATCAACCCACTTTCTTTCATTTTGGTGCCATAGATGTTATTTATTTCTTAATGAAAGAAAGAAAGAAACACATTTGTGGCAAATAATAATCAAATAAGTACAAGCAAGAGATATATAAACATATACCTATATTTAAACTACTTAAATAGAATACAAATGCGCCACAATACAACCCCAACTCAGCATAATGCTGGCTGCATAGCAACCAGCGCTGGTCTTCCGTTGGGGTTGGTGATAAATGAAGAAAAGAAGCAACGATGACGCTACCTGATAGAATGATTACTACCGTCTGTAGACTTCTACAATACAAGAGATATAGAAACGGATACATTACCTACTTAATAGCAAAACGAATGTGTGTTTTTTGGTCTATTTTGTATAATATCAAAATAAGCTTTCTTGAAATGGCTTAAGATTAGTTTCCCTAAACAAAACGAACTACCGCATCCAGCAGCAATCACATAAATTTTATCCACTTCTAAAATACATTAAAACACAGGTTCTACTTGTAAACATGTTTTCAAAGTCATTACACCTGCGTATTGCGCTCAGTAAATATTGTCTTTGATTCATCAATAAACAAACAAATATATATAATAATATGTAACAGTTTAACAGATTAACATATATGTTGTTATAGTCAATCAGATTCATAAGTCAAGTGTTATTGTAGACCCACCTTCCCATCAAGCGGTCAAGGCCTTTCCTGATGTGTTCACCTATAATAAACAGCTTAGTTACGATTGACGATATCATGTTATTTGTGGGAAGTAGGAAAATAAACGCCACCAGACCTCTTTATGACGATGTTGTCGACCGAATGAAAGGTTATCAGTGTTGTTTGGAAGTTAGATTGAATTATGTTTAATAGATAGAAATATTGAATTTGACACGAATGGCAAAACACGTGTACAGTTTGTATTTCGATCTACATCGAAATACAAAGGTTAGCCATTTTCATACAACAAACGAAGAAAATAAGATATGTCTTTAATGCACTTACACCAAACATATTACATGTATATGTTACGGTAAATGTGGATAATGCGGAAATTATGTATAATTACCGGGAATTATGCATAATTACCAGTGCTCTCGGTAAAAGTGGAAAAAAACTTTCGAATTAATCACTTTTACCGGTAATTATATATAATTACCATATCCCTTTGGTAAATGTAGTTAATAAAGAAATCAAACATCACAATCAAAATGTTTATTAATAAATACAAGTAAGTATAAATAAAATAAATAAATCGCACGAGTAGAGGGTCGGCAAGGAGGCACCATTATACATTTGAGGTTCTAAAGACTCCCCCTGAATTATAAATTGTCGTTCTTCAAGTCAAGAGTAATCCGGTTTCTTCTAGGTAAGCGCGCTAGATCGTAGATTATAACGTTGCTTAACATCAGACAAGTTGTAGTCAAGCGTGAGTCTATTTCATGTAAAAAATCTCTTGTTTTAATTATAACTAGCTGTGCCTGTGACTTTGTCCGCGTGGAATAGTTATTTTGGGCATTAATTCTTTAAATGTTAAACCGTTTTCGCAGAGCACGCAACGGAAGCCTTCAAAGATGAATTATTTTCCCCTTTTTTGTCACATTTTCCATTGTTTCTTTGCTCCTATTAGTTGCAGCGTGATGTTATATAGCTTAAAGCCTTCCTCGATAAATAGTCTACTTAACACAAAAAGATTTTTTCAATTCACATCAGTAGTTCTTGAGATAAGCGCGTTCAAACAAACAAACAAACTTTAGCTTTATAATATTAGTATAGATTAAATTTGGTTACGAACAAAATTAGTCTAACAATAATACTTCAAATATCAAGAGATTAAACCTACTGTTTGGTTAAGCAAAACATAAGATATATTCTTATTAAATAAATTTATTTTTGTATATAGGTATAAGTTAAATGATTAACTAAAACGGTTTTCACTCACGTGTAAATCGCGTAAATGGTTTACGCGTTTCGGATGTTATGACACCCATCTTCAGAACGTTCGTCCTGGGCCGCGGCAACACGCAGACTGCGCGCCGCCGCGCGAGCTGCCCGCCGGGACACGGGCGCGGGGGCCTGTGGTGGTGGTTTTGATAAAATGTCTCACGAAAGTTTTAATATTAAAATAGGTATAAGTAAGTTGGTGAAAATTTTGTACTGGCTTTAAAGTGCCGCCATCATTCGGTATTTGCCTATACATATAGTCAACTACAACTTGCCTGATGTTAAGCAACGTTATAATCTACGATCTAGCGCGCTTGCCTAGAAGAAACCGGTTTACTCTCGACTTGAAGACCGACAAATTATAATTCAGGGGGAGTCTTTGGAACCTCAAATGTATAACGGTGCCTCCTTGCCGAAACTCTACTCGTGCGATTTATTAATTTTATTTACACTTGTATTTATTAATAAACATTTTGATTCTGATATTTGATTTCTTTATTTACTACATTTACCAAAGGGGTATGGTAATTATATATAATTACCGGTAAATGTGGATAATTCACTACATTTACCGGGTGCGTTGGTAATTATGTATAATTACCGGTAATTATACATAATTCCCGATTACTTACATTTACCGTAACATATACATATTGAAAAATGTATGCACTTTGGGCACAAATAACCTTCTCCCAAAAAAGTAGGATACATTTAGCACACTGAAATAATTATAATCATTTAATTTGTATCTGTTGGTTCTTGAGTTTATCTAATTAATTAAACAAGCAAGTCAAGGAAAAAATCATTTTTTTATTTGATCATTCAGCATTTCATTTGTCATTCACTAAATAGAATTAGAAATGTCAAGCAATAAAAGGAAAAATAAAATAAATCTGACGCAAATGTTAGGTCGAAATATTCCTAACTTCGAGATAGGGTATCTTTTGAAAGCTGATAAGCAATTAACCTTTGCTCCCCGAATTTAGCATCTTATGTTATACGCCAAAGTACATTATGTAGAAACAAGGAGATAAAACTGTTTTATTTATTAAGAAAAATCTCGTTTATAGCATGCTGATTATATATCTATATATTATATATTCCTTAAAAAATACATTAGTATTAAAATTCAAGGATAAAATGGATGTCTTCATTTCATCAGAAAATATGTCTACTAGGATATAAAATTAGGTTTAAAAATATAGGTAGGTATTATGTCATTCGCAATGCAATAGGTATATGCTGATCATTTATTCATATTTCGTGCCCTTTTTTCAAAATAAACGAATAAAAACGAGTTATCTGTAATTTTCTTTTAGACTTGCGTTAAAGCCGTAATATATGTGGTGAATTTACAAAAAAAGCATTTTGGACCTTGTTCTCAAACGTATTTTTGTTTCTCTTTTTTTGCCTATAACTTCTTTAATTTTTAATTTTTGTGTAGAACGCAGAGTTTCCGAGATATCACGAAAAAAGCGATTCCACCCCTTTTTTCAAGATGGCGGCCGGGGGACAAGAGTGGCGACCCCAAAAACTTGAAGTTAAACTTCTGTTGACCTCCCAAACATGCCCCAAAACTAAAATTGCGTCCTCTAAGAAATGCAAAGCTCATGTAACATTTCAATGGACTAAATACCATGTCCGTTCAGATACTGTGTCGGACAGCTGACTTAATGTCAGTTTATATAACAAAATATATTTTAAAATAGTAGTTTTTTTCTGTTATTCCTGTGTTAACGAATAAAAAAAATGTCTTCAGACTGCTACAATAAACCAAATGCCGCAAGAATCGGTATGCGTATTAAAAACTAGTGGGTGCTTGTGGCTTTGCTCGCATTAAGAAATAAAACTTGCATCTACTACCTACTATTTCACCCCTTTAAAAGCGGCGTTTCCGAAAATCCTTTCTTAGCGGACGCCTACGTCATAACATCTACCTTCATTCCAAATTGCAGAACAATCCGTCTAGTGGTTTGGGCTGTGCGTTGATAGATCACTATATCAGTCAGTCAGTCACCTTTGAGTTTTATATATTTAGATAAAGATAATCATTTTGTCTTGATGCTTATACCTTTATTAAAAGAAACTAAATAGGTGTGATTTTAGCATCTGACACTCAACTGACCGTAACTATCATTTTAGGCGAATTCCACTAGATACTATAGTTCGTATTCCGTTGATAGTGATTATTTTTTCTCTTCCAATTCTATTTGTTATTTAAGAAGTAAGAAAGAAATAAAATACATTTATCGAGACACACAAACTTATTTACTTACTAAACTTACATGTTAAGAACGTGATGCCCCAATACAGCCGCAACCCAGCCTAATGCTGATGGCACAGGGCCACCAGCGCTAAGTAAATATTCATAGTTGAAATAAAACGTAGAAAGATAAAACTTGTGGAACTCCCTGCCTGACTCTCTGTTCCCTACGAACTATAATCCAGAGATCTTCAAAGCGAGAGTGAATCGGTTCTTATCGGGTAAGCACGCTCCATCTTAGGCCATAGCCTTTGCTTGCTATCAGATAAACTATGGTCAAGTGCAAACCCGTTCAAGTTAAAAAAAAACAAATATTTCCTCCGTGTGTCTATCCAAGTATATATACCTATAGTATAAACCTACCCAATGCTTTGTCACTTAGTAGCCATTACAGATGCTGATATCGCTAATTTCGCCATCTGCCAATTGACTGTCAAAGAATGATTTGGGATTCAATTTGTGGAGATCCCTATGATCGTTCATTTCTTTTCACGCGATCACGTAACGCTTTGTCTAAAAATGCACCCACTGCTTAAATTGTTTGGCAATGAAGCAGACTTTTTCCGTATGGTCTTTTTGCTACATTAATCGTTGTTGTTAGTGATTAAAATAAATTAACTAAAAACAAAAGCCCTTTTTCTTAGCTAATCTTTATTAAATAAGTTAAGCTATAAGATGAGTTCTTCGTTATTTATACATAATAGCTGTAACCGGTCGGTGTCTGTACATTGAAGATAATTGAAAACTAATAGTTGAGGGGTCTTCATTGATGCAATAGAACACAAAAATCATGTTTTAAAAAAAACTGTTTGTCTGTCGGTATGTTAGTTCGTTTTAGACTCGAAAACGGCTGAACCAATTTGTCTACGGTTTTCACTAACATGTTAGTGCATTTTTAACTTAACATTTAGTGTTTATTTCATTTCAATCGGTTCGTTCATTTTAAACCAAGTGGTCATCGATATCCGCTGCCTACAGCCATTTTAAAGATTCGTGTTTGTCGACGTATGAACTAGAGGGCGCTGTATTTACTTTTTATCTCAAAATAATGCGAGTGAAGCCGCGGGCGTCCACTAGTTTCTTATAAGTTTATTTCTGTTTAGATCTATATCTTGTTAAAAATAATTAAAAAAGAAACTGTAAAATATATGCATCACGGGTTGTAGAATGTAATCATGTTAGTGGTAATATTTATTAACCAGGAGAGAAAAACGCAACACAAATCTACCTTATTGTACCTGAATTTAATTCTAAAACATCCACCTACCAAAAAACAGAATGAACAACGTAACTCCAACAAAAATACACTTAGGAAGTTGTAAATTTGTCAAAGGCGAGCGAAGTTTGACACGAGTCTATAGCAAGAGTTCAAGAGCACGTCAAGTGGGCTTGATAGTATTAATTTACGAGTTGGAACCCCAAGTTTTATTCAATTATGGAATTGCGCTCTTATTTTGAACATCCGCTGTAGACGCTTGATTCGAGTGATACAATTTGCGAGTTATTGATGCCGGCACAATACGTCTGGTCAGTGTAAGGACATGATACCGCCAGCGGAAAAGTGGAAATTTATTTTCGACATGTTTCAGTATTGTTGCAAACCATCTTGTTTCTAATTTTTTTATATATTATTAAAAAATAATATAAACAAGAATATCATATATTTTATTAGATTTATGTAAATCCAAACACTAGTATACAATTAAATTTTATAAGGAGGCGGGGTTCCTTATACAATAAAACAAGAGAAACTGTCAGAAGATGATTGTATTGGTCACAACACAGAATCAAATCGAGGGTTCGGGGAGCGCGCACGAGTACATCCCGTCACAGTCGGAGCCGGACTGTCGCAGTGTTTGAATTTAAAGAACGCGTGGCGAATGACTGAGACGGAAGATAGCGAGTGTGAGCTCCAGAGTGAGATAGTTAATCTAGGTATCGTCTAGGAGGGCGGCCACGAGAGGCACGAGTTGGCAACGACACAGGGTGGTTTACTATATCCTCCCCCTCTAGTTCAGGAGTACGCCCTCGCTCCTGGACTAGCTTCTTGCCTTCAGTAAGCGGACGGCCTCGCTTCCTTTTTGGGATAACAGGCGAAGCCGGTGAGCTGTCGTTCGTACCTTTGTAAGCAGTAAGGTCCTGAATGTGATACTTACCTAGAACTTCACTAGGATGGTCTACTTTGGACAAGATATAAGTGGTTGGACTTACTATGCCCGAAACCTGGTATGGCCCATCACGTTTTGGAGCGAATTTGGTAGTTATGTTCTTTGAAGCGCTGCTGAGGATGCGGGATTTAAGCAATACCAAATCACCTACCTTCAATGTTTCTGTTTGAAGACGAGATTGATCAGCGTACTCTTTGGTTTTATCTTGTTCAATCTCGACACGCTCGCGTATCGCTGAGAGTGAGTTAACAAACGTCCTAAGGTATGGCGTTATTTGAGGGACAAAGTTTTCTTTACTAAGAATGGTCCTAAGGTCATGTGTGACTTCCGTGGGCGATCTCATTTCTCTGCCAAAAGTCAAATAAGCTGGTGATACCCCTGTTGTTCGGCATTTAGAGCCGTTTAAAGCGAAACGAACAAGTGGCAACTTCTTAGGCCAGGAGGTGTGGTCTTCTTGCACAAGATAAGCTAACATAGCTTTTAAGTCTCTGTTCTTACGCTCCGCAGGATTTGCCTGGGGATGATAGAGAGGAACAAAGTTTTGTTTAATATCGAGGAGGGACATGCACTGACGCATGACTGCGGACACGAACTGGACGCCATTATCAGATATGATCCGACGAGGCAACCCGAAACGTAGAAAGAATTCTTCAATTAGAACTAACGCACATGCTTCAGCTGTAGCGTCTTTAAGGGGAAATATTTCTATCCATCGTGTCGCGGTGTCTTCAATTAAAAATACCCAACGCTCCCCCTGTTCTCCCGGTGGTAGAGGGCCAAAAAGGTCTATGGCTAAGACTTCATTCCGTTGATTCAGAACAGGAGTTTGGAGGAGACCAGGCGGTTTTGTATTTGATGCCTTATATCGTTGACAATGAATGCACGACCTGACATAATCAGTTACTAAGCGGCGCATTCCTGTGAAATAATAAAGCTGAGATACCTTTTGGTATGTGCGGTCTATTCCGGGGTGGCCTGCCAGAGGCGAATCATGTAGCTTCTTCAGGACTTCATCTACTTGATCAGCCGGAATGACTAACTGAGGGGAATCTACTTCAGCATCCGGGTTGTATCTATATAAAACTCCTTGGTTCATAAGGTAACCTCGTTCATACCATCTTTGAGAGGCAACCTCATCATTACCTTCAAGTTCCTTGACGATTTTCGTCAGCTCGGGATCCGAAAGTTGTTCCTGTCTTATTTGACCAGGGGACTTCGTCGGCAGGTCACATGTAACGGTGCAAATACCACAGTCCTCGCGAGTTTCGATGGAGCATATGGGTCTGCTAAGTGTGTCTGCTACAACGTTGGCTTTTCCCGGTGTGTACTCGAACTTGATGTCAAATGACTGTAATTTGAGGGCCCAACGGACCAACCTACCTGTTGGCGACTTTAAAGAGAGCAGCCAGCGAAGAGCTTGGTGGTCACTGCCAACGGTTACGGGATGGCCGTCGATATATGATCTAAAACGCTCAACTGCCCAAACCACGGCAAGCGCCTCTCGTTCAGTTGTCGAGTAGTTGCGCTCCGCATCGTTGAGGAGTCGACTTGCATACTCAATTGGCCTTTCGTTATTACCTTCACCCTGAAGAAGAACTGCTCCTACTGCGTAGTTACTCGCGTCTGTTCGAAGAACGAAAGGGCAATTGAAGTCAGGTTGAACCAGAACAGGTGCAGAAGTGAGTAGTCGTTTTAGCTCATTGAAAGCTTGGGATTGTTCGGAGTCCCAAGACCAAACTTGATTTTTCCTAGTCAAACGCGTTAGTGGTTCGGCAACTTTTGAAAAATTTGGCATGAATTTTCTGAACCACGAACACGTTTGAAGAAAAGTTCGTAAGTGCTTTAAGTTCGCAGGTTCTTTCATGTCCAGTACTGCGCTTACCTTTTCAGGATCAGCCGAGATGCCATCTTGCGTGATGATGTGACCAAGATACCTCACACTCTCTCGGGCAAAAAAACATTTTTCTCGGTTTACCTGCAGGTGGAACTCTTCCAGGCGTCTAAACAGCAGGTCCAAGTCTTCCAGATGCTTCTGGAATCCCTCAGAGACGAGCAAAATGTCATCGAGATAGGTGAGTATTGTCAGGTCTTTTAAGGCAGCGCAAGAACGGAGTCTGTCAATAAGGCGCTGAAAGGTTGCAGGCGCGTTTTTCAGACCAAAGGGCATCTTTTTGAACCGGTACGTACCAAGAGGAGATATGAAGGCTGTTTTGTCTTTATCGCACTCTCTGACACTGACCTGCCAATAGGAAGCACGGAGATCCAATGTACTCATGTAGCAGTTCCTCTTTGTTGACTGTAGAAGTTCATCTATGCGAGGTATTGGGTAATTGTCCGCCTTGGTGACTGCGTTTAATTTTCTATAATCAACGCAAAACCTAATGCTACCATCAGGCTTCGGCACCATCAGAGCTGGTGAACACCATGCCGACTCACATTCTTCAATAATGTCCTCGGATAGCATTTTATTAATTTCTTGTTGCATTAATTGTTTCTTTGCCGGAGTGAGGCGGTATGGTGGTACTGCTATGGGAGGGTGGTTACCTGTGTCGATACAGTGCTCGGCGAACGGAGTTGGACCTCCCCCTGCTTCGAAAATCTTACCATGTTTGACTAGGACTTCAGAGAGCGCAGTGCGCTCCGCTGAGCTGAGATGAGAACCTTCGTCATCACGGAGAATGTTCGCGGCGGCACAGGTAATTTGGCGTGAGGTAGGTTCAAAGAGTAGTTTGTGTGAAGTACTTTCACCACTAAAATTCCATACCTCTTTTTGAAAATCAATTGTCACGCCTGCTGCTTTGATGAAATCAATGCCTAGTAGAGTCTCGTTATTGTTTGAATCTGGGAAAACAAGGAACGGAACCCTAATGGTTTTGTGTTCCAACTTTACCGTTAAAGTAGTGGTAAGTACATCCATGATCCGCACATGCCCATCAGCAAATTTGACTCTACGCGTTGAGGGGACGATAGGGTGACCCTTTCTGAGAAGGAGGGCATAGAGTGTATGACCAGCAATACAACGTTTAGCACCTGTATCAACCAAAGCCGTGCCATTAACACCCAAAATTTTTATTTTAAAAATCGGCCTCTCGCGACTTTCCTCAGACGCAAAAATATCACCAGTATACAAGCATTCATCAAAAATAGCGTTCCCTTCACCATTATTATTTACAGTAATTTTATCGCATTGTACATTCATTTTTAAACATTCACCGTTGTATTCGTTGTTAGTATTTGTTTTAGTATTTTTAACACAACATGACATGCAAAAACACGAAAAAACATTTTGTGTCGAGTCGCTAGCTCTCGGACTATTATATGGGCTCGCTTCGATTTTGTGACAACAACAATGCTTTGAATTAACATCACATACAAAATCGGAATTATTATACAGAGGTAATTTTCCTGAATAGCTAGCTCTCGAATTATTATTTGGACTCGCTTCGATTTTGTGACAACAACAATGTTTCGATTTAACATCACATACAAAATCGGAATTAGTAAAACCATCAATGTGAGTACATGCACATGTGGATTTATGAGAAATCCAATTACGATAGCACACATTATTAGCTTCTTTTTGAATGTCGCATGTAATATTTCCAAAACTCGCCGATTTTAAATTATTCTCTAACGTACGCTCATCCCGGCATTCGGCATTCGGCAGGGGCAGGTCAACGACACGTCGGCGGCTCAAACAATTTTCGAAATTGTTACATGCGTCATTCGTCGAACGTAAATACACAGAACGATTATCAGTTAGTTTAGACTTATTGTTAGTGTCTCTTTCGTTCAAATACCTATTTGACGAGTTAGGTTTTATGCACTGATTAGGCAAATCTAAACACTTATTTGGCGCGTTTGAAATTTCGGCACTATAAAAACTTTCTTTGTTACTAACACTGACACCATTTATTTCCGCGGAAAGGTTAGTATGGTTCGACTCACCTCGACTCGCCAACTTACGACAAGTGTCCGAAGTATGCCCGAAGCGCTTGCAGTAGATGCACTTAGGTCTGTACTTCTTCTCGATATTGGCGGCGGGAATGTCAGCGGCACGGGAACATTTCGCTCCGTCGCTAGGCAACCGTGGCATGTCAGCGGGTTGCGGGGGCGGGGGCGCGGTTGCTAGGTATCGCGCGGCGGCGTCGCTTCTCGAAGGCGCGGGAAACGAACGTTGCCACGCGCCCACAGCGGGTTGCGGCGGGGGCGTGCTTGATGGATTTCGCGCGTCGTTTTGGCTCATACTTTTTCCGCGAGCTTTATCGGTAGATGGCGCATTATGTTCTTCGCTTGAACTATCTTCGATGTCTCGCGCTTTTTGAAGTAGCGTTTGAAAACAGAAGATTTCTTCGCGGCGTAATTTGCATTTTATTTTCGAATGTAGAAGAGCGTAAGTAATATCTAATTTTGCGTTTTTACTTAAATCGTTTTGAGGTAACTTTGCAAAATTAGCTCTTATCTTCGCAACAAATAAGTCGGTATTCTCTTCTCGACGTTGCGGCTTCGCAAATATATCTAGGTATATTCTATGATGCGGGCGACGATCTCCGAATGCACTCAGTAGGTTTCTACGTGCATCGGGCCATGTGTTGGCTTGCGGGCGTATCCCTACCCACCAAGTCGCGGCATCGGCAGTTAGCAGCATAGATAGGCCTTTAATTATGTTTGAGTCTGAAACACCACAGCATTCTACATAGCTGTCGACAGCGTCTATGAATGTAGAGACGGATTCTTGTGGTGCGCCACTGAACGTAGCTTTACATCTGGCAAGAGTACTAATATTTGATCGCTCTTGTTGGCTTAGTAAAGATTCTAAGATATTTTTAAAGCTTTCGGCCTGCGATTTCTGCATAGCGGAAATTAAAGTAGTCACACTTTCCTGCGTAAACGTCGTCTCGTTTGGAGTGGACGTCATCGGCTGCACCGAGAGTGGAACACGGCGAGGCTGCTGTGGCGTCGTTGTCGTGTCTTCGGCTTGACCGGATGAAAGGGTGTGGTTTTTACTTGTTGCGTCCGCGCCGGAAGGAGGGAACGCATGTGCGTCTTCGGCGGGGCGTACTTTACTTCGGCTTCGTGTTTCCATGTTCACTTAGCACAAAGGAGTCCGAACAGTTCACAACAAAACACGTGGTGCGGGCGTTGCACGGATAGGTAACTACGCGGCGCGAGAGTTCATGTGCACGTGCTGCCCATTGCACCCGCGCAAATACGCACGTGTTTCGCGACTTGTTGACACGCGCGCACTGCCCATTTATTAGTTGGGCGCCAGTATAAGGAGGCGGGGTTCCTTATACAATAAAACAAGAGAAACTGTCAGAAGATGATTGTATTGGTCACAACACAGAATCAAATCGAGGGTTCGGGGAGCGCGCACGAGTACATCCCGTCACAGTCGGAGCCGGACTGTCGCAGTGTTTGAATTTAAAGAACGCGTGGCGAATGACTGAGACGGAAGATAGCGAGTGTGAGCTCCAGAGTGAGATAGTTAATCTAGGTATCGTCTAGGAGGGCGGCCACGAGAGGCACGAGTTGGCAACGACACAGGGTGGTTTACTATAATTTTATATTAACGTACGCCTCTGTGTAGGCAGTACAAACAAATACCTACCCATAATTACCTTTGAACTGATGCGGGCCAGCGAACAGAACAATGAACAATATTAAAGCTTTTATTTTTATGCCAATTGAAAAGATCTAATTACGATAAACGAAGTCCTTTTTTATCCTTCGAGGAAAATATCACTTTACATATTTTGAGCGCAGCTACGCGGTTTCCTTTCTTTGTGAGAAGCATTGTAATTAATGCAGATTGCGATTGTGTCTGTGCGTGACTAGATGCATGTATAATGAACTAGTAAACACGTACTAGTTGGATGCAGTTAGTAGAAGTGATCAGTTAAAGGCGCGCAATGACCTCACATCACATTTTAGACTTCAGTCATGACCCGACCGCGCAGACGATAGCACGCACCGAAGTTGTCGCCTCCTCCCGGTCTAATAAATACCTAACTGTACAATCAAATTGTGAAAACCAAACGTAAATTATCATGAAATATATTGACAATATAATTAAATAATTTCGAACGTAAATGAAAATAATAGCAACTTACCAAAAAGTTTTCCCAAACTTTAGTTTCTCAAGCGTGGTTGTATGGTTTCGTTAAGTATACTTGTTTGGTTTGAAACTTTATAAGGTATTCTATTAGGATAATATACACGTAAGTCTGTGGATGTTAAGTTGATTGGCATCACTCTATTAAATGCTACGGAGCGTAGCAAAGTTTCGTAGCAACTTTTTGATTGGGTGGATTTGATAAGGGAGTCTACAGGAGTATATTAAAAGTATTTACATTTTAAATTTACATGCCGTACATTTAAAATTATTTTAATGATATGATTGAATTTTATACGGCTTGGTTTCTAATGGCTGTATTGATTTAAAAAGCATATAAATCGTACTTACGTACATTCAACTATTTCGGTAGCAATAAATTTAAGATTCCAGATTGACTAGGTAGGTAGGTAGGTAGGTAGGTGATAGGATAGGTAGGTATGTACCTACCTAGTCAATCTGAATTACGAAAAAATATTTTATCTATATTTTTTTTTATCTGTCTGGTGGTCCGCTAACATTTTACTGAGGTGGTTTAGCAGAGCACAACGAATAGCGCCGTAAAAACTTTTTAAAATACCATAATACTATCTGGAATCCATCTAAACAAGTGCCAATAAAATCAATTGAAAGGTTTGTTTGAAACACACACCAAAATGGCAATTTTGTTCAGTTTTCAAAGACAATGTTTTGCGTGTTCGATTTCAAGAGTAACAAAATTCCCATATCAACATGGCCGTAAAGTTGCTGTGGCCCTTTTTATGGCAATCTGTTGTTATTAGTTATGAATATAAAAAATTGGCTCGGTTAAAATTTACATGTGCTCACTGCACACGGTTACCGGTTTGTACGTAGAAACTCTTCATAGGTATATGTATGTACTTTAAAAAAAAATACTTGTGTTGTGTCTGGTCGTTTGTATGTATAATAAGTATGTATTTACAAAAGAAAAGTATATGAGTATTATATCCGTTATCTAGTACCCACGACACAAGCGTTTGCTTAGTGTGCGGCTAGATGGCGCTGTGTGCAATGTCCCGGAATATTTATTTTACTACATTGACACAAAAAACTTTTGCACTCTCTCTATGAAATTTTGAGTACAAAAATCCTCATATACCTATTATCATTAGCCATGTATAAAATGCAGTTGTATTCCATATGTTAATCAGATAACCGTACTCGTTAATTTCTGGTCATTTATCCAAATAATTTGATTATGGAATTATATTCATTGGCATGCTTAATCCTCCAATGCCGAGCTTTATTAATCTCAGCTTAACGTACTTACTCGATTTATGTTTTTAGCTTTTAAACAAATGTCTTTCCTATGTAATGTAATATACACATTCTTGGTTTCAAGTACGAGAAAAAAGAATAACGAAAATCTATCTACATATACATATAATAAAGCTGAAGAGGGTGAAAAGTCTGAACATAAAAGATAATGAAAAATAAATGTTTGGAGATACTTTGTATTAATAGCAGAACATGTTCCAACAACTTCTAGAATTTTTGTCTGTTTATCTGTCTCTCTGTCTGACTGTTTATTTAAACACTCATCACGCAAAAACAGCTGAATAGATCATCATGATTTTTGGTACGTAGGTAGTATGAGGTCTTATAAGTGTCATTGACTACTTTTTATTCCTGAAATAAAACGAGCGAAGCCACGGGCGTCCACTAGTTATTTTATACGATTATGATTGGTTTAAAATAATTTTCAGTTATTTAATTGATGAATCAAATTGATAACTGATGGATTAGCTACAGAAATAATTGAATACTATCTAGCAGTCATTCAAGTTTTTAGATTTAGAGAGCTTATTTTAAGCGAGTTTGTAAAGATATGTTTAACAGAATATTCGAATCCACTGATTGCTTTTTAAGCGATAAAATATTGAAACTAGTCTACTTGGTGCTCTCGTTTTAACTCTTATCTATCTCACGATCAAATTGCTAGGTAACTTAAATAAAAAACAAAACTGAAACTGATGCTACAGCCCTATACTTTAGTAAACATTAACACTTATTTTATTACCTATTTTGAAAGGCAACTTATTCCTGTTACCTATCATTAAAGTGGACTGCTTACATATTATTATTTCCAAGTGATTTTTATTTCGTTGAAACAATAAAATTGACTTAATATAATGAATAGTTAGGTAGTAAACATATTATTATAATATTATGGATTTTTATGAAACACCCGTAACGTTGGTTTAATAAAACTAAAGTTGAGCAAAGGTCATTGCAGACTGTCCTTGGATGGGTGACCGGACAAAAAGTACTCATTCAATTGTAGGCTTTTAGGTACTCTTTACTGTGATTGCCAGTTGAGTTGTACGTCATAGCATAATAGGCCAGTAGTCTTTAGGCCCAGGCTTTTTCAGACAGTTCAAAACTATAGACACCTGTTTTTAGCTTCTCTATACTTATTAACTACCTATGTTTTTAATGCCTTGTGGTATATATTTCTTTACCTCCATCTTGAAAGATACACTTAAAAGCCGTGGATATAAAACTAAACTGTGTCATCCTCGTTGTAGAACACCATAATACGGAAACAGTACATTTGTAATGCAACTGAAAGTCTACAATTACCAGACTTCATTATGAAAACAAATAGTATTGTAACATTTAAATATAAGTAGACTTTAATTATTTTTGATCGAGATGGCATACTGTAAGATATCTGACTACCTAATGGATAAGGATTGTAAATATGATAAAATACAGGACATTCAGGAATGAATAAATAATAATATTTTTATAATGATGTAAGACTTTAATAGTTGCACACCGAAAGGTTAACTTGTGGAGAACTATTCACTTATATATTTTATACTATCTACCCATAAGTACCCATAAAAGCACTACACAATTTTGATTTTGATTTTGAAACTTGTACTGTTATTTCAGATTCAGATTCAGATTCAGATGTCATTTATTCGCATGTAAAATGGGTACAGTAGATCTTAATTAATATAAAGTTTCACCATTACAACCTTACATAAGGTACACAAATATAATATTTTTTCTTAAATTCATATAGAAGGTACTTGATTAAAATTCATTAAATATACTAATTTTACTTATAATTTTATTATTTTTCGTGGTAAACATGAAATCTACAAGCTGTTTTGTCCAGAAACTCCTTTACTGTATAAAAACTCTCACTGATCAACCACTTTTTCAACTCCGAGTAAAATTTGCGGTTGGATAATTCTAGTAAATGATTAGGAATGGAATTGTAAATGAGAGGCGCCATGTAAATGCAGTTTTTTACAGCAAAACAACTCTAACGAAGGCACCGGCATTTTAAGTTGCTCCTGAGTGACAAAACGATTGCTCAGGCTAGAATAGACAGGGAACAGAGATGAATTAGTCCGCACGAATTTAGCAATTTCAAGAATGTATATACACGGAACAGTTAAGAGACAACGAGACTTGAAAATAGGTTGGCAAGACTCAGCCCATTTCATTAGGAACATGGCCCTGACATATTTTTTCTGTGCTATAAAAACCTTTTTCACAGCGCTTGCATTCCCCCATGCTATGATACCGTACCGAATCACTGATACCACATAGGCGTGATATACGGATAGAACAGTATTTATAGGAGCACACCGTCGCAACCTCCTAAGTGCAAAAGAAAAACTGTGCAACCTATTCGTTAACATATCGATATGATTCTCCCACCTTAAGTGGGCATCAATATTAATCCCTAAAAATTTTGTATAATCTACTTGTTCTAAAACGTGATCTCTATATTTTACGGTAATGTTATTTTTTGTACTCTGTAATGTCTGAAAATTAATAAGTTTAGTTTTGTTTAGATTTATTTTAAGTTTATTTATATCTAGCCAATAAATAATTTTTGTGAGGCAATTTTCAGTATCATTTATTAAATTTGGAATATTCTTACATTTTAGTATTATTGTAGTGTCATCTGCAAAAAGAATATCTGTCTATATCTGTGAATATAATTTCAAATGTCCATATATGATCTGAAAATAATAATAGACCAAATAAGGAATTCTACGAATGGTCGAAACAGCTGCAATTATCGCTGCACCTGTGGTTAGTATAACGTCTACTCTACGAATATCGGAAAATCGGAAAACGGTATCGGAAAATGTCCATAGCCGTTAATATATGTTGATTGACATCACTAGAGACAAGAACGCTGGCTGGTTCCTTGCGCAAAGGATTTCTATAGCAATCCAGCGTGGGAATGCAGCCAGCGTTCTTAGCTCCATACCACATGTAGATTGTTTAAATTTAGTTTAGATGTAAATACTCTTTTTTAGTTCTATTAGTTCTTCTTCTATGTGTAAATATTGTTTCTTATATAATATAATATAATTGCATAATTTAATATCTATATCGAATTTAGTATGCAAATGTAGATACTCTGCGTGTATAAAGCACAATAAATCACGACATTTTAATATCAAGTGACTCTTTGAAATGGATTTTGTAATATGCACTATTTTTTTCAAGGCCTATGTAGACATACAATCATGTTGATTTGTTTATTATTATTATTTAGTTTTATTTTTTTTAACTTGAACGGGTTTGCACTTGACCATAGTTAACCTGATAGCAAGCAAAGGCTATGGCCTAAGAAGGAGCGTGCTTACCCGAAAAATAAAATTAAAATAATCCAGGATTTTGCTGATAAGCTATCTTTTGTTTACAATAATAATATAAAAAAAGCTGTATACCCTACTTCTAATAATAACTACAAAACAATAAAAAGGGCACTTAGAAAAGGTTTAGAAAGGTCTTAAGACCAATATAATTATAAGTTTGTCTATTCCCCTCTGTCGTTCGTATAGACATGGTATCTCTCTCTTGAATCGTATGTCCTAATGACTGAGTGTCGTGACTCCCCCGCAGAATTAACTCGTTAGGGGAGTTTTCTTGGGCGGATACATCGTGGTGGGCGCCCAGGTCCTTCCACGGAAGACACATGAACTCTGATATTGTGCTCCTCAAACATGTTGGTTTCCACAAGATGTTTTCCTTCACCGTTAATTGAGTGCAAATCCACACATATATTGGAAAAAAATCTAAGTCCTTGGTGTAGGGCCGGATTCGAAACAGGGTGCGACTGGATGAAAAGCAGACACTGGAACCGCTAAGCCACACTCGCTTAGACATGGTATAACCCGTACCTATTTCAAGCTGTCACAGAGACAGTCTTAGTACAACACACTGTAGGCATTCACCACAAAGGCCGCAAAATTTAATTTGTCAGGTCGGGAGTGGATGCGGCTTATATCCTCTCGGATAAATTTGGTACACCCAATCTATTGTATCACTGAATTACAAGGTAGCTTCAACCCCATGAAATAATAATAACGTACATTTTTATTGCAATTTAACATTAAAGTAATACATTTATTATGATGTACATATGCGATTTCCTATAGAAGTTGAAGAAGAACTATTTTTAACTCAGCTTTCTAAGTAAAAAAAAGTATCTTTTTCATTCCTAGGACCTCATATTATCAAAATCAAAAAAAAAAAAACAAAATTCTAAATGATTTATTCATAAAAATGCACACATACTAAATATCGACACTAAAGCACCGTACTAGACGCCGGTGCGTCTGTGTCACGGAGATTAGTTCCTTCCGGGGTCTTATTTTTGGAAACTATACATTTTAAATTTTAAATATTTACTTTTGCAAAAAAGAATTTAGAATTTTTTTACATCACATTACATTAAATTAAAATATAGTACAATTACAAACATCAGAAAAGGTCAAATTGTTAAGTATTTAGTCAAAATAATAAATGAAAAGAATTAGAATTAGAATTATAGTCTTACAAATCTAAGTTTAACAGTTCACATTTCATAAAATTAGATAAAATACTACCTACATACCAAAAATTATGATGATCCGTTCAGCCGTTTTGAGACACAGAGAAACAGACAAAAACTATAAAAACAGCTGAAACGTGTTGTACCGTGTAGACTCAAACCTTCTTTTTTCTAATATCTTCTATGTTCAAATTTTTGACCTACTTCAGCTTTATTATATATTATGTATAGATAATACGCACGAGCTTTATAAACAGGCTGATGTAATGAAAGATAATTTCAGAAATTGTGATGAAAACATATTTTACTGGCTATTGCTTAGAAATTATTAATTCTGTATCGACTATACGTGTATGAATGACATCTCGACTACATAATGAGAGTACTGTTATTATGGATACGATCGACTGTATAGTTTGAAATTACTTTTCAGGATAAGAATAGGGAAATTTTCATCTTTGCTCTCCAGCATGCATATTGGAAAAGAGGTTTATGCAATAAATACATGCTACTAAACAATTTTATTATACATTCACTATTGCATATTTGAATATGCCAGGTCATGTGTCTTCCGTGGAAGGTCTGGGCAATGTACTTATGTATCTGCCCAAGAAATCTCCAATTCTGCGGGGAGTCACGACCCTCAGTCATGAGGAAATAGGCCTCAAAGAGAGATTGCACGTTTAAAAATGGTATGGGGATCTACGTAGACAAATTCACGTATAAATATTTTTATATGTATATACCTATATTATTAACAAAAGCATGAAAATATTTCTAGTTCAAATAAATTAATTAGCCACGGTAATTTAAACCAACGATCTCATCGGACACGGTTAATTTAGGCATAGATATAAGTACATATTTATACGTGTATGATACTTGGAACGATTATTCGATATTTACTCGGTTAATGGTTTAGGCCTGCGATGGAATAAATTGAAGCCTAATTTGGGTTCAACTTGCAAAACAAACAATGGTTTGTTTTAGTCTGGATGGACACAGTAAATAGCCTCTACTAAACATACTTGGTATGCAATAATTAAGTTATCGAGTTATTGTATAATATTCAAACCATAAGCTGAGATAGCTATGTATTAAAATAAGCTTTAGATTCGGACCACGATGCATAAAAATTATACTACATACAAAATTGGTTTTCAGCAAATGCAAGCAAAGAGCAATTTATTACATAATAACCCTGGCTCCGTCAGGGGAATCCCTGTATAGCTATTTATATAAAAAACATAAGCTTGATACAGAGATATACGACAGTAAAATATAATATATACCTATAGTATTAGTCAGTATAAATAATTTCTATAATAATTAAAATCCATATAAAAACCAAACCGACTTGTGTATTAAAGAAATTCGAGCGATAAAATATTTGCATGTTTTGAAATTTACCTAGCAACCGAAATATGTAAGACTTTCCTATAATCACGCGATATGTCACAATAGAATTTATTTAATAATTTTACCTCGGATCAATTATTTATGTATTGTATTTGATAAAAAAAAATACCACATCTACCCTTACTGCACTTTATTACTCTAAACACTTAAGAGCATAAAAAAAGGAAATCTTCCTTCATTCAAGAGATCACATTACACTTGTCCATTTTTGCACAAAAGTGTTCATTTCGAACAAACAGCTCTATTAGTCTTACTTGAAGGAGCCATAAAACGAAGGACAAACAAAGAAACTAGTTTAGAGGTACTATTCGAGTCAACACAAGATAACTCTACACATGGAGAAATTTGGAACTAAAAGTTACTGCCAAGAAAATAATCTATAAGTGTTTGAAAGTAAAAAATGCTGCCGCTGATAAAGTGTAGATTTATTTTGTTCGTATTCTATTACTTCCTCTCAGAAGCATTTCACTTTGCTTCTGCACGAGGCTGTGATTTCCTATTGTGAGGTCAACGCTGTAGTTCTAACCCAGTCTATTGTGTGTCATTGATAGCATTGGATATGAAATCCGTGATATATAACGAAACTGACACAAAATGTTGTGTAAAGGCTTTGTATTGATTGTTCAGGCTAAACTACAACGATTTTTATATATCTTTGAATTTTAAATACACTACTTAAAACGGAGTAGTTGATATAATAACAATTTATACTTGAACGCATTTTCTCGATCTCTTCTTGAAAATTATATCTACTGTTTAATACAAAAATAGTTCGTTCTCGCGCTGTACTTCTTAATAATAGCATTATCGACAAGAACGTGTTACTTTTAGTAAAAGATGCCCTTTTAAAAAAATATGTAACAGTGATTCCAGTTGAACTAATGCTGCCACCGGACTTATGATAAAACAATATTTAATCAAATCGAGTACCTCCTTCTTGTGAGTTGGTTAAAAATATAAAAAGATCATAGTATCATGCGAGTTTAGCTGAGACAATTTTCTTTCAAACATTTTCCTAAGTCATTCAAACAACGGTCAACGTACCTAGTCTCAAATAGCGTCAAACGTAGCGTTTCTATTCTACAACTCCTTACAAAAGGCGAGTGACACGCTTGGCTACTCTGATTACGGTTTTATTACATCCTTATGGTATTCGTGAAATTCGTTCCTTACGTTACTACGTAAGGCGTAACACGACATCACTATTGATAGACGCCTCACTGATCTCAAAAGTCCGACACACATATGCTTTTAACATATCACGTGTTACGAGATAAAAAAACACATCGCGCGTTATAGTAAGTTTTAAGTTTAGATTGGTCCATTCCGAGCAAGACATTGTTGAAGATGGTTAATACATGTTACTATCTGGTTCAACATCACACTTATTTTATTGGAATATTATACTACCACCACACCAAACACCACAATATTTTATTTTAAACGTAATAAATATTTCGGGACGCCGTAGGTACTAGATAACGGATTTGTAAATGCATACTAATTATCATTACCAGACTCAACACACATGGCTTAAAACATGACCAAACATACCAAAATCATATTTTCACCCTTAAATAATATTGTGATATTACTATATAGATAGAAAATAAGTATATAGAGAATGTTAGTTACTCTTCTCTGGGTTACAAAGTCTACGTATGTACCGGACGGTCCCTGCTGGCTCGTGAAGACGAGTATTTGATTGTAGGGCCAGGAAAGGTTAGAATCAGATTAGAGGAAGCAGATTCCTTGGGAAATTATAACTTAGGGATTAGTACAGTCTAGGCTGGAGTGGCGAAATTCTTTCTAGATTACTATAAACAGGCTTGGGGTAAACTTGTATTGATTAGGTGAATTTAGGGCAAGTGGGTGGTCAATATATATTCATAACGATATAAATAAGAAGTCTATCTCAGGCTGAACTGTTGTTGTTCCTCAAAACCATATTTCCAAACTATTGGGATCTGTACTGAACCAACTAATAGAAGTATTGTAGGAATTAGAAAAAATGGAAATAATAAAACCAGCAAAACATAACAAAAGACGATTTTGTTTGGTTTGCCATAGAAAACCATCTAAACAATATTAACACAATATGGATATGCGTAATTACCAACCATGCTTATATAAAGATCTTATAAAATGGATCACTCAAACACTGGCTCGTTCAAAAAACTTATTATACAATTTTCTAAAGCCAAACAAAAATCGAATTTGAATATTAATGGCACCAATTATAAAACATTATTAATTATCATACTTATACAATTGGACTTGTGATATGTACCCGTGCATTATAAATAAATGGTTTGCCTTGTTTACCACTTTGGAAAATATATTGTATAGCCTATATGTATAGTGTTTTAAAGCAATACCTAGTTTAAAGCTCACCGTAGATAGCAATCTCAGCTCAGTCACTTGCAGACGCTACAGAGAGCAGCTTGTCTTAATAATGAAATGTCAGGAAAGCCTCAGTGACAGTCACAATGAGAATTGCTACCGTGACAGTACTAGGATTTCTAAACGACTCTAATACTGTTGATATCTTGTCTAAACCTTTCCTGCTTAAGGGATAGAGTTTGGGTTTCGTTTATACCAAGTTTTATTTTTTATCTATAAAAGTCAATTTTTTCTTACCATAGCTTTCAACGAATAGTTTTAGATTTTAGTTAGTTCGATAAAGCTTTGTTGTTATTATAAAAATAATATAGTTTTAGTATCAAATCTGAACAAAGTTTGTCTTAAAATTAGTTCATTCGTGAGTTTTGGATAAACAATGAGTAAATTTATATGAGGAAACTTTTGACACAGTTATAACAAGTTTTATTTATTTTGTATGAATTGTTATCTTTGTTTACGGAAATCCGATGTTTAACTATTACTGTTTGTTTGTTATTTAGCCTTTCGAAATACAAATTAATTTGATATCGTACAGCCATTTTTGCTAGGAATCGAAATACATTCAATAATAAAAAAGCAGACGAACAAAATAATCGCTGCAAATGCAGAGTACACAATACAACTAGAGACTATACAATTTTATTCCGTGGAGCTATAACTTCGTAGCATCGCGTAGAGTTCGTAGCAAAACCGTAGCACGTGCTACGAAATCAATTACAATTTATGTATTTGTATAACAGCTCTGTTTCTGTGGTCACAGCTTTGCCCTCTTTGCTTAAAGATAAAAACCATCATCAAAAACACCAATGAGCTTAAAAAGTCTTTAAATAAAATTTGTCAGTTTGTAATGTCAAGAAAAGAAATACCTAGTGATATATAAGATATCGAGTAGTAATTTTGCAAGATACACTTGTATTTAAAAAAACACGTTTTAACATCACTATCTTATTTTCTTACTCTTTTTTCAATTTATCACTATTCTTAGATTTTCTAATTAGGTATTTTAACTAGGCGACGTCAGTATATTTTTGTTTATTTGAATTGGTGTTTGTATAGTAGTTTATGCAACTGTCATATAATTAAGGGTATTAAAACACGAAATGAAACGAGCGCAGCGAATTTCATAATAGTAACGAGTGACAATAGTTAATTTTTCATATAATTTTCTAGATTTTTCTGGCAAAAGATTGTGAGTTACTTTTGTTGCCAATTCTAGAATATCCGGAGGCGTACAAATATCATCTTTGCTATCCATTTTTAACTTTTAATTTGTATTTAAAAAGCAAAACACATTGCGAAACATTAAAATCACGCGTACGTGTATTGTCACAGTGATTTTGCCGCCATTAAAATCTAACCAACGAGAGCGCAGCGCGACCAACCTGATTGGCCCTGCAATCAGGTTGGTCACGCTTTTTCGATGTTATAATGAGCTATTACGATATCGATGTGGATATTATAGCATCATGTGAAATTGCTTAAATTGAGTGTTTTGTTGTCTGTGCTATAACAGTAGTAATTATAAGTCAAGTATTGGAAACATAAGTAGAATGTTACAACATTAGTGTAGATAAAATAAATAAAGATGTGACTCTTTTTTCACTAAACAAATATTTTCATTTGGTATTCAATAAACCATTTCAATTTGCCGTGTAACATATTCAATGAATGATAAAAAAAGAAACAATGCGAGCATTCAATTGGATTAATTTAAACCAAAAAATAAACTAATATCTGAAATAACAATGATAGCCAATTTTTGTTTATTTTATGTTATTTTCCATTTCAATCATAAACCCCGAAAGTTTAACATGAGGTTATATTTTTAGCTATCGTGATCGATCGTTTTATCCGTCGTAAAACTCGAGCAAGAAAGTTTTATTACACTAAAACCTGTATGACTAAACATGATAATATAATAAGTAAGTACTCATAGTAAAAAAAACATAATACAAAATTATGTACTTTAATGTTATGTATTTTTGCTTTCGCTCTTTATTTTTATTACAATAATTTCCAGAGTTATCTTTCGATCAAAATAAATAATGGTCCAATAGTTCCACCTGAACTTCGAACCTAAAACTTTTTAACCTAAAATATTTTATCTCCGCCTTCAGAAAAACATCACTGGAATTGCTTTTAGTGTTTTTATAGTGAACATTTAATATATAGGTATGCTATTTTATTCCCCACGAGCTACGTTAGTAAGGTTAATTCAACCAATTACTAGAGTATTTAAATATTGCAAGATTTTAGTATTGCTTTTTGACTGTTGTTGCTCGCATTGTGAGTTGTATAGAACTATAAAACAACATCAAATTTTACTACAATAGAAAATTATGGTAAAATATTTACTAATGCAGGCTGGCGCCTACGCGGTAAACACCTACGCTAATCTTATACAGAAATCGGAACTGAAGTAACATGAAATTAATTAATCACTTTGGTTAAATATGCTTTTAACTTTAACTTTCAACAAACAAGGAGTTGAACAGTTTTTATAAATCTTCAGCCGAAATATTAAACGGGAATTTCCCGTAATATATCAAGAGGGTGGCAATTTATGCCGCTTTTAGAGTGGAAATTACTTTTTGGCTTACGAAGAGCACAACACTAATCGCTTTCTTCCACAGATTTACGCACATAACATTAACGCATAATTGCATTCTTTTTTATAAACAAATTACTACATAATCAAGTCACGTGTCTTGTGAAGATCGTTTACAATAAGTATTTATTTCGATTTACAGATACTGTTTTCAATATAGAGTGTGTCACTGAAAGCTTGTCTACGAGAAATATAGATGTCGTATCCCAGTAAAACAATGAATATTTTATTATATCCAGTGTTCCATAAACAATTGAGTTCGGTGTTAACAGTGAAGTGAAGTGAATTAGTGCGATGGACTCCGAATTGGATATACAGAACTTCATAAACTGTACCCAGGAGATATTGGGGCGGCAGGAGTCTTGGGACAATTTGAACATCACACAGATCCTGGATGTGCTGCCGGCGCAGATACTCGAGAATATTGACCTCAAGTAAGTTTTTGGCTTTTCTAAAGATTTTCTAAGTGTCCCTTTTTATGTTGTAGTTAGAAGTAGTATGTTTAGTTTTTCTTCCCTTGTTTTTATGTTTTATTATTGTAAATAAAAATATACTCAAAGGAAGTTTGATATTTTTTATTATTCTAATCGAATTATTTATTTATCGTAAGGCATTTTTTTTAAACCTCTACTTCATTAATTTATTGTTTTTCAATACGCAATCGCATCTGCAGTTAAGGTTTTAAATTCCTCCATTTGTCCGTCATACTTGGTTAGAGGACAGTCAAACTACGTGCTGGACAGTCTGCTCGGGAGCTCCACACCGGCAAGCTGGTGATTCGCACCAATTCCATTTATTCCAGAGGTTGGCGCAGTTCCCTACTCCAGTTCTTATTCGATTCAGCATGCACCATACTCGGCGAGGCTCCTCAAAGCCAGCGGGCCGTACTTTGGGGTTATGCTCAAATACGTCAATAGGGAGAGCTCGAGACTCCCACTCGGAAGTCCAGGCTTCTAGTAGTTTAGGAAATGGTTCAGCGTCAAGGATTTTCAGCGCTGGGGGGTGTCGGGACTGATGAATGAAATGAGTGAATGAGTGTGGCTGACTCTGATATCAAAGTCAATATTAGGCTGGTTAATATAACCAAATAGATAAATTTAGCTACACAATTGACATGTGTTAATCCATGGCCTATTTTCATACTAACTACGTCCTAATCGCATTATGTATTGCTATATCTAGCGACCATGCATATTTTATTCTAGTTTATAAGGAACGTTTATTATCAAGTGAATTATGGTGAAACCCATTTATTTACAAGATCTGGGCACGCTGCCCTCTGGTAGTGGGCTGGTGCACTTAGATTATCTTTAGGCTTTTCTAAAGATTTTCTAAGTGCCCTTTTTTTAGTAGTTAGAAGTAGTATCTGTGATAGTATGTTTAGTTTTTCTTCCCTTGTTTTTATATTTTATTATTGTAAATTAAGTTGTTTGTGAAATAAGGTACAATTATATTCAAAAACTCATACAAACATTATAATAAGGAATTAACTTTTAGTATGTTACAGTATTTGTTTTTGTATGTAGGTAAATTAGTCTGTATTGCAAGAAAATAGAGCCCAAAACCTCATTTTTATACTTGTATTATTCAGTGAGATCTGTAATAAATGAGTTATTTCACTGAAATTTGCAAAGTTTGCTAGTATAAGTGAAAGTAAGTATATTAAGTATCATATTTGGTTCACTTGGCAACATTCCTTCTTATCCCTATATAAGAAGCTAAACTTATGAAAGTTTAGCTTAGTATAAGTAACATTCTACGAAAAAGTACCTAGGTAACAAAAATTGTTAAAGGGAACATCTTTCCTTACAATCTGTACTTTTTTTTACATGAGATAGGCTCACCCTTGACAACAACTTACCTGATGTTAAGCAACGTTGTAATCTACGATCTTGCGCGCTTACCTAGAAGAAACCGGCTTACTCTTGACTTGAAGACCGACAAAATTTTCACAATAGCTTATTATGATTAACTTACTAAGCGGAATTGTAACCTACTTGAATTTTGTCTGAGACTTTGCTATCGTTATTTGGAATCTCAATAAATTCAATTTCCATTTCTTTATGAGCCATTGCTTAAGATGTTCATATATTATTTATTCTATTTACTAAATGTCTGCATTGTAACGTAATTTCATACATTTCGGAAAGAAATATGATGTGGACCTTGTTTGGATATGTAATTGAGTCAATTGTCGCAAAGCCTTTTTTTTCTACGTGGGATAGGTTTACGTTTGACTACAGCCTGCCTGATGTTAAGTTTTGCTGCAGCCTAGGGTGTAACACGCTTACCTAGACGATACTAACACTAGATTTGAAGACTCGTGGATTGTAGTTCTAACTGATGGCAATATTCAATCTCATACTTATATAATTATATTTCAAGCCGAGCTAAGCTAGGCGAAGCGTAGACTACTTGTAATGAAATCAATCACCCGTTTGCTTAATTAATTAGTATTTTGAATATAAAACCTAGCTTTTAATGTCAACGAAGTGGAAACAATTTTTTTGAAACGGATTTTTTATTATTTATATGTATAAGCAGGATTTGCTTTGATTAAAGTCTGCATCTGACAGCATTAATTTACTCCATTTTTATATCCTTTCGCTTACTTATAAATTTGAGTTCATACAACTCCTATGAATTACCTTTTAAGTGCCTAACACCGTAACCAGGGCGTGGCAATTTCGCTTCAAAATATTAACCCAAGGGGAGAATAGGCTATTGTGCGGAGTAGCTCTAGGCGTACCATTTTTCACACACTCTTTGGCCTTAGCAACCTTGGCTTGACCTTTTTCACCCTTCTTATGGGCTCCGCTGGTATCGGGTGCCGTAACGAGTGAAACGGCCAAACAATACGAATTAAATCGAAAGGGAAAGAAGCGCACATGTTTGATTAAGGTAAAAGCGAGTAAATGCCGCTTACCCTCCTACTTGTAGATACAAGAGATCGCTACCTCATTACCCAGAAAGGTGGAGTGTTTGCGAAACAAATATTTATTCGGATTTACAACGTTGGGCACAAAATTAAACTACGATGAATGCTATTTTTTATAGGTTGTGGTAAAGTAATTGTGAAAGAAAATAGGTACTTACATAAATAAAATTAATAGTGCAATTTTTATGTTTGTTGTTTACTTATAAATGTTTTTTTTATGTTAATAATTTGCGTGATAGTAATGACTACGAGGCATTCATAAAAAATATTCCATATCAATTATTTAAAAACCGTATTTATTATTCCGCGACACGGAACTACTGAGCTTGCTTAGCTACTTTATTGAATAACCCGATATTATCATTAAAAAATAACCCGTATCATGGCTATGACGCATATATGATGCTCAATTAGTATACTTGAATACTGCCAAGAAACACATACCCAAATTTATATATGTTGAAAAGCGCTTTTGTGAAAATTATCAAATAGAAGAGTTATGTAACTCAATGTTAGCTACAGACTGGGACACATTATTTAGTGTGTATGACAGCTCCACATTTGAAAAGTTTTTTAATAAATTAATATGGTACAGGGATGTGCATTTACCAATCAAAACAAGGCGTATAAGAAATAGACAAAAATGTCCTTGGATCTCTGAAGATATAATAAAATTACAATTAGACATACATGACCTATACCAAATTCAGAGACAGTACCCACAAGTAACATCCACTCAGGATATAATAGAAATAAAAACTAAGTTAAAGAATAAACTTTTAGATGAAAGTAAGAAAAAACACATTGAGGGTAGGATAAATAATGCGAAAAACCCCAAAAAGGAGGTGTGGAATGTAATTAAAGAAGAAACAAATAAAGATATAAAAGAATGGACATGGGATCTATTGGACGAAAACCAAATAAAAATAAGAAAAGAAAATATAGCAGATTACTTAAATAATTATTTTATTTCAATTGGTTAGAACTTAAAGACAAATAACCCACCAAACATACAAGAAGCAATGGGTTTACTACAAATACAGGGATCTTTTCCGTCAGATAATTTTAAATTTAAGTATGTAACTCCCCTTGAACTAATGAACATAGCTAAGAGAAAGATAGACCGATCAGAGACGATGGATATATTCGATATATCCGGATCTTTTCTATATGATATAATTTTGCGTCTGGGGGACCATCTAACTTTCCTTATTAACAATATTCTGCAGTCGGATGAATATCCTAGAACACTAAAAAAGAACAGAGTCACACCATTATATAAAGGCAAGGGAGAAACCACTTCTGTGAATAATTATAGACCAATAACAATAGTACCCACAGTCTCAAAAATTATAGAATCACTGATGGCAGACAATATTATGAGCCATATGAGTCAGAATAATTTGATCACCAATGCCCAATACGCATATAGAAAAAATCACTCGACTACGTCTGCGGCTCAAAAGCTAGTAGAAACGATTATTGATGGCCTTGAACATAAGAAAAAAGTGGCTGCAATATTTCTAGACTTATCAAAAGCTTTTGACTCTGTGAGTCATGACCTTGTAATAGTGAAGCTCTCAGCTTACGGAATAACTGGAAAACCTCTCCGACTTATAAAATCATTCCTTGAAGATAGAGAACAAATTGTCGAAGTGAAAATAGACAAACAACGTCATAAATCATCGCCAAGGAAAGTAGATATAGGAATTCCGCAGGGATCGTCATTGGGAAATACCTTGTTTCTGGTATTTCTCAATGATTTATGCCTTAGTGGAATTAAAGGAGAAGTCATCCAGTATGCAGATGATACGACAGTGATTATAACCGCTGACTCACATGAAGAACTTCAGAAATGTATAAATAAAACTTTAAGAGAGTTAGAAAACTGGTTTACGGTGAATGGTCTGAAACTGAATACTGATAAAACGAATATAATGTCCTTCAATGCTGTATCACCAAACTTTAAAGAAGCTCCATTAATATTAGAGAATGGAACTGAATGTATATACGCAAAGCATGTTAAGCTATTAGGATTCGATTTAGATCCCTCCTTAACATGGAAAGAACATATTAATAATACTTGTAAAAAAATGGCAAAAGGGGTTTATGCATTAAAACAGTTGAAACCAATAACAAGCCCAGAGCACCTAAAGGAAACTTATTATTCATACATACACTCTATACTTTCATACGGCATAAGTATATGGGGCAATGCGACAGACTTTGAAAGAGTGTTAATAATGCAGAAACGAGCAATAAGAGTACTTGTGGGAGGTAGATATAGAGAGTCTTGTAGAAACCATTTCAAAGAGTTGAAGATTTTGACGTCAGTGTCACAATATATATTAGAGATTATAAAGTTTGTAAAAAGAAATCCACATTTGTTTAAACTTAAGACTTATAACTCAAATAGAACCAAGATAAACAGAATATTGTTGAAACCAACTGTGCCTAGGCTGTGTATGACTAAGAAACTACCCACTATAATGGGAGAGAAACTGTTCAATAAACTCCCCGCACACATTCAGTCTTTGAATAATGATCAGCAATTTTGCAATAGCGTCAAACAATTATTGTTAGATCAGACACTATACAGTTTTAAAGAATACTTTGAAAATGACTACAGTCAACTACCAATTGATTCTAAACTTGCTTAGAAATTATGTAATTAACTACTGAGTAAGGAGTGTGATGCCAAATTGTCATTTTAGCCCCTATACAGCTAAAGTGACAGTACCAAGATTTATTTAAGTTGACATATTGTATGATTACATACCTATTATTATGTTTGACATGATTTTAATAACAAAAATTTTCATTGTTTTATTAATAAAACTAGACATATGTAACTTCTAAAATTTTATAAAAGCCTAATGTTATAAATTCAATTTGACGAGATATTGTAATTTGTGTAGCATATTCTGTGATATTAGTACTTATACCTATGTATGTTACAATTTTACATTATCAATAAAGATTCTTTATCTTTATCTTTTTATCTTTTTTATCTTTATGAAAAACCTAATTAACTTTGCTAGATATTCCCCTTCAAGGTAAACTGAGACGCAAAGTAACGCCTAAAGATGTTCTTTGTAGATGTAGATATAATCAGAGTGTGCTGCTGACAGAAGTATGCGGGCGACACGTAGGTAAGGATAGGTAGCAACGTATTAATAAGCAATAGACTTCTTATTACATATATCGAATTAATTATAACACACCCTTGTAAATTTAATCCATAAGCGAGGCAGCACGCGGTGTTGCAGTGTGAAGAAAAAAAATCATTAAGCATTGATTATTCTTTTTAACGCCACAAAAAAGCCTGAAAAACCAACTTACCTAAAAATCACGCTACTGAAAAATTGGCGTGTTCGCCGTGCCTACTCGTAGGTACCACCAAGAACATGTTATAACAGTTTATCTTCAAGTTTAGCGTGGTTCAGCAGTTATAATATAAGTGTATAACTGACACTAACGGCAGGCTTTAAGCTGATATTTAACTATTGAAATAATATCTATATAAAAATGTTATGATGTTTATGACGAAATAAGCCTACCTCAAGATGATATCATCACGGATATTATCTGCTGTTTTAATTTCTCAATATACAGATCTAACTTTTCGAGGAAAACGAAATTTGAAAAGAACTTTTGTCAGTTGACTTTACGTTCTCGTGAACTCTGGTTTAATTAATGTCGACTCAATCTGAAAAGTTTTGTTGTTTATTTTATAGGTGTTTCAAACACCATAACTCTTTTATGATTGGAGGAAGTTTTAATTGTTTTTTTCGCATCGTAGCCTCAATCGTTTTGTGACGTCAGAAGCCTATTGTGGCAAGAAAATGGTAAAAAAACGAGTAAGTATTAATTTTATCTGTGCTTATGGTGAGCATTTGTGGGTTTTATGGCCTATCTGAGATTACAAAATGGAAGGAAATATGATATTACGAGTATGTTTGATATGGATGATTTATTGACACTGAAATAATGATATTCTTAGCGATATCAGGATTACAAATCTTCAAAATCATGCATTAGAATACGTTACTCAAATAAAAAAGGTTGCATTAATTGATTTTTCTTTAGAAAGACATATTCTGTAACAAAATTAGAATTAGAAAAAAAAACACAATATCAGTATTATATTGGTTTAATCTCATAAGCCAACGTAGTGTTTTTATGAGCCCTAAAAACCTTATTTCAGTGTCTCCGTATACCTTCATAAATATTACCTTTGCAATATATAAAGCAGCAAGACACCTAATATAAATTCTTTTAGCACCGTATTACAGCCACCAAAGAAGCGAGATTAAATGCTTTTGCAACGAAAATTTGTATCTTATTCCTGGCTTCCTGCCATAGCTGAAGTTTTTGAACGGATAGATAACCTGGATTCCTTATGACTTTATCGTAATAAATTCTAAATTTATTTGTACCCGTATCAAAGCTGAGCTTAGCAAAATAAGATAAAATTGTATGCAAATAAGTTATATAAATAAATAAATATTTCAGGACATATCACACAGCGCCATCTAGCCCATATGTTATTGAAAGCTTGAATAAAATTAATTTGGCACCGTATCAGAAATAATAACGCTATATTCTTCTGAAATAATTACACAGGCTGGCATTACTCTTAATTTTTTTATCACAGTCAAATTACTCTTTCCCGAAAAATGTTTTATTAAAAACTTATTTAATAATGGCATTAAAAAGTGTTTCCTTCTAAACATAATTAATTACATGAAACGATTTCAAACCACCTGATCTAAATTTAAAAATCATTAATTATACATTTAATTCTTAGTTAAGGAAAGAAAAATCGGTATATTAAATTTAAGCAGAAATTATTTTGTACTGTAAGTGGACGATGAATTAATAATTTCAAAATGTACGGAATTAATATCCAGTAGGTAAAGTACTTGTGCCTTACGAAGAGCAAGAAAATCGTCCATTACTGTTACTTATGTCTTCTTTACCTCACAGATTGTACAATACCTATACATTCTCGGAAACTTCCAGATAAGCCGACAAATAAGTCAGATGTGTTACGATGTCTGTGCCCGCGATCGGCTTTCTTACGCATCCAGTCACTCGGTTCTTAGAAATGTACGTAAACATATTGCTTCCTATTGCTGGTTCGTGACATCCTGTCGATTGTGCTAGAATATTCGAGATCATTTATGGCAGTTGTTAACTTCAAGGTATGTTAATTTTGAGTTTAAATTTTGACCTAAGTTTATGTTTACTAAACACATGTCTAATCAATTAATATTTGACATAAACCAGCACCAATGTAGTTTTGGGTTGGAATATTTGTTGTTAGCTTGCGACGACTTTGTATCGTAAAGAGTTTGTCCATTGGTTACTTACGTACCTACATAGTTATTGCTCATACATATTATTTTCTAAAGCACTCGTAGCTGAGCGATTATCAATGCTAGGCAATTGCCGACGCGGTCTGTCCTTGGATGGATTACCAAAAAGTGTCATTTTGGGCGTTTCCGTGGTAAAAATTACTCGTTAATTGTTGATCCCAATTGATACGGCATGGCTGACACCAGAGTTCTGTTGGCAGCTCTCATACGAACTTGCTTACTTTCTGAAAAAACATCTCGGATTGTGGGTCCTATCGTATAGATATTCCGTGTAAAGGTAAGAGAACATTGGTAATGTACTAATCTGCACATGAAATATTATGGTTTGCTTGACAAACGGTCAGAACCCACTTCAACGCAATTAAGTATGGATTTAGATGAGGGTGCAGGTGACAGCTACAAGAATAGCATCCATATTTCAAACGGATCTGAACCATCTTATGGAAAATTTTGTATTTAATTGTAGTGTTTTATTTCCGTCTTATTTATAACTTATTAACTTCGGTAAAATAAGAGACTAAATAACCCCACAAAATTACATTTGGTGGACAGATAAATATGCTTGATGATTACTTTTTAATACATAACTTGAATCTGATAAAGGTTAGCAACACGATTACAAACTAATGAAGGTCGAAATACAACACTTTTTTTAAGGTGAAATCGAGTAGTTACATATGTCGAGATATTTTAAAATATTATCCCTTAGGTACATGTACATATAAATGATATCTCACTGTCGAAACGTGTTATTTTTAGACGCACGTATGTGCTCGTGTGATCTTAGCTTCATGTTAAGATAATGAAATGTGATTCTGCTTCGTGGCATGGTTTAATTATGTCCTATGAGACAGCATATAGGGTAATTGTTTCTTCCTTTATGTAAACTCGAAGAAAGCTTGTAGGTACATACATAGATCTGGCCAGCCACCATGTTATGTGTAACAAAGAAAAATCTCAAATGATACTGATTAGTGATTATGTGGAAGGAACATGGTCCTCAGTAATGACTGTAATGAGGAAACACGATACGAGTGAGAGGCACAGGAGTATACCGAAAAAAATGTATAATGTTTCGTCTGGAAGAGATCGATATATGCGATAAGGCCACGCAATGAACCTAGGTTAACTTATGACTTTTTAGATTGTTTAATGTTTATTTTTTCTGGTGTAAGTACAATAAAGTTATATTCTATTCTTATGTATAAGGCTGTGGCTTGTGCTTTAACTTTGTACAGAAATCCAACGTACGGCTATACGTAGGCAGGGTAACTTACAAACAGGGCTTAGACCAAGTGGAGAGGATGGCTGAGTAAATCTGGCGTGGGTACCAGACGAAACTGAAGGAATATTAATAATAACAACTTTTTTGAAAGGTTTTTTTGGAATATAGGTATCTATTTCGCATGTTGCTGAAAATATCTAAAATAACTTGGAAAATCAACGTACCTTCAGTGTACGAATATTCATTTTAATCAAATCACGTATTTTTTTGTTTTACAAATTTCACAATAATGGTTATATAGAAATTAAAACTGAACTACGCACTACATATTAATATTACGCACTACAATATAACGTCTACTCAATTTACAAATAAATGGGAATCTCAGCAATGTTATCTATATTAATATTATAAAGCTGGAGAGTTTGTTTGTTCGAACGCGCTAATCTCAGGAACTACTGGTGCGAATTGAAAAAATATTTTTGTGTAGTAGACCATTTATTGAGGAAGGCTGTAGGCTATATAACATCACGCTGCAAATAATTCTTTCATAAGAATTATTTCTCTTAAAATAGTCTAACAAAGTGTCTTCAACAGTATATGTCTATCTTTTAAGGTTAACTCACGAGAACCGTTTTTATGGTCATAACTATTCCACGCGGACGAAGTCGCGGGCACCAGCTAGTTATGAATATGCTAATCTATCAGTTGACATTTCAACTTATACATAGCTATAGATAGCTGTTGATAACTTTGAAAAGTAACTGTTTTAACGTTATATATTATCTAATTAACTAACCTCTGTACATCTGATGTATCTTCTGCTGATTTTACTGTCACTTTAAATGAGTGTGTAGTTGTAGTGTAAACTATGCTAGCTATGCTTTATTGCTTGTAAAAAAAGAAGTGTAGGTATACTTCTATTTTTAAAGAAACTGTTGAATTTTGTATCGTTCTAATAAGTTTATTTTAATCACAGTGCATGCATACTCTCATACACCTGTCATATTAAGATACGGCGTCACATCGTATCGGTTTTTCCAAAGCATAGCACCTTCTCATTTGTGCGTCACAAATTCGCGACAAAAGTTATTTGCCAAGACACCCTGAAAATGACATTCCTGTTTGTTGCGCAAAGGCGTGATAAATTCTGAATCATGTGTTTTCACAAAGAGTAAAAAACAAACGCACAATGAAAAGGAGCGTGGAAAGTTTTTCTAGAAAGGTGACGTGTCTAGAAAGTACGGCAGCCTCAGCGTGTTTTTGTACAAATTGTTGTGTACACTGTACAAATCTTAAACACTAAGATATGGGTGGCGAATTATGCCTAAACTTAAACGCAACGGACCCCACTCGTTTTGTAATTTTTCATCAAATATTTTTGTCGAAAACAGTTTTATTCATTTTCTGAGGACAAAATCACATAGGTACAAATACATGACATATATAGTTATAAAATGTATTTTAGTCAATAGTTTGTACAAAAATTATCTCCGGTCACTTCACGCCAACGTTTTTAATTTAAAGTTAAACTAACCGACTTTTCTTTCAACAATCTTTCTTATGAATTTGTAAAATGCAAAAGTTTCCCATGCAACAAGATGAGAATTTCAAGAGCGTTGGCGAAGTAGGTAGGTATTGATAGTTAAATATTCTCCGGGTTACGCTTTAAACTTTTCTGTGCTCACTCAGTTAAAACAGGCTTTAGCAAACATTTCCTGGTTAAAGTATTGTAGTGCAGTTGAAAGCTTATGTATGTGGTCCAAATTTGTCTACACGCGTGAGAATAAAAATTTGGTACTCAGACTGATCGAACGATTAAGGAATAAATTAATAAGACACAGAATTTGGTTATTTTATCAAAGAATAAAGTGGATAGCGATATGAGTATGTAGTAAGAGAAAATGATTTCAATAGTAAAATATTAATTCAGGCCTAATTTTGTGAATCAATATTTGCAAAACAGACGTCTCAAATATCTTTAATTTGCAACAAACCTAAGAAAAGTTATCATCAAATCTTGCCAACAGTATACAAAGATAGTACGATGACTTCCAATGGTAAGCATCGACACTATATTTCCCTCCTTATTTTTATGCCGCAAAGTGGCTACAGTAGCAATATAAACTTGCATTTTATTTGCTAGCGTTTACGAATGGTCGGAATACTGGATGCTGAATATTGTAGAGCGCCTCGGCTTTATTTGTATTTGTTGCTACCTCGGCTACTTTGTACAGATTTAGCATTTCAAATGCAGCTTGGCAAATTTTTATTGAGTGTGGATACTGAATAAAATAAAATAGGAATGCTTCTGCTGTGATTTAGCAGTTACATATGCTACTGCTAAAACCTGCAACCAAAGAAGAAGCATAGAATTATAAGCAAAGTTAGGACTAAGATGTATTATACCCTAAAGGCTACAGCAATGCATAACATCAGTTAGGCTGACTACTTACACGTGCACCTGGCCTACATATATTTATTTATTTATCATTTGGCATTTTTTTTTAATCTATACTTCATAAATTAATTGTTTTTAAATACGCAATCGCATCTGCAATTAAGGTTTTAAAATCCTCCATTCTTTGGCGCTGAAAAGTGCCGTTATTGGTAGTTCCTAAATTGATGTCGCAGTAAAGATAGCTGCGAGACCTTGAAGAGGCAGTGCAGGTAGATAAAAGGCCTATAAAAATGTAAAGTACTGAATATATAAACTATTATACCTTCTTTGCGCAAACTAGCAGCGCGGTATGTTATCCGCGTTAATGCGGAATGAAGTCTATCCCCCTACCTTATTTCCTCCAAATCATTTCAGCCGATAGAGTTTCTGATGTGTGGATTTGCACTCGCTTAACGCTGAAGGTAAACATCGCGAGGAAACCGACATGGTTGAGGACCATAATATCCGAGGACATGTGTCCATGGAAGGACCTGATCGCCCACCACGATGTATCTGCTCAAGAGAACTCCTCTAACGAATTAATTCTGCGGGGGAGTCATGAGGAAGTTCGACTTAATAGTAATAGAGAGCTTTGATGAGCGGTAATATCATAATATTTCGCATTAAGATTATAAAGACTGAATATGCAATGAAAAGCAAACATGTCTTACCAGCTGAATCTCAACTCTTTACGCATCAATATATATTTGTCTCTTGTCCACAGGATCACTCTGGGCAACTGCATGGGTCTGGGCGAGAGGCCGTACAGCCCCCCCTGGTGGGGGCAGCTGGCCTGGTTCATGGTGTTCGCCATCATGCTGCTGCTGGCCATCCTGGGGAACACGCTCGTCATATGGATTGTGTTAGGTGAGATCTCTTTGAAAACTCTGACACCAGAGTTGGCCACTCCCAAACGAACTTACTTAATGTGCAGTCTCAGCATTCTTTCATACAAAACTGGTGAATGGAAGGCTTTAAATAGATTAATAACTAGATTAGGTATTGCATACTCTATCCAATGGTTTATAACACAAGATTTCAAATAATTTGACAGACTTTATACATACTCATAGTAGGTTAAAAAATCACGCAAGAATGAAATATAATTAAATAACATATTCATTAACGCCTCCTTCTCAATTAGAATAGAATAGAAAAGACAATTCTTTATTGCAACACACGATAACAATTAAAAAGAAAGAAGAAAAAAATATACTTATACTAGTGCCACAAGTGGCGGCCTTATTGCTAAAAGCAATCTCTTCCAGGCAACCATTGGATGGAAAGGAATAAATAAGAGATAACAGAGGACGTGGTATACAATTAATTATTTATTGTACGTAAGAGGAATCTATTTATGTACATATTCCACGAATATCCGATTTTGTCCTACATTTAAACTCTTGATAACCAAATACGACGAAATAATATTAATTAGTTGCTAATACTTATTTTAATCAGCATCTTGTAACCTTTGTTTGAGTTTCTACATTCTATTATAAAGCTTGGATTTCTCGAACAATTCATTGGAGATGTTTACATCACAATCTTCCTGTTTTAATTAAAATTCTTCGTGAGACCGAGACAATAACTCAAATGCCACCAAAACCACTTCAAACTTATTCCGACAAATTCTGCATTGGAGTCGTAAAATAAATTGAATATCATCAAAACCGATCTGAATGTTAAATTCAAGGTACCTATGTCAAATATTTCATCTTTTGTAAAGTTCAATCAGCAAATTCACTTTTATTTTTGGACTTCATTATGCATTCTGAAGTCGAACCAAAGAATTTTTTACTTAAAACGATACCTCTGGGAGTTAAAAATCAGTAAAGCTAGATGGTCTTGTTATTAATCAAATTTGTCAACTTTGTGAAAACGTGATCGCATCGTACCTATAATATACCTAGTAGGTAAGAAAATATTGTCAAACTTTTAGTAAAAAAATAGTGATTTTGATTTTGAATTTCTAGAGAATAATTTGATTAAAGTGGTTTTAGGTTTACTCTTAGGACTCAGACTTTATGGTTAGTGTCTTCTTAGCCACTTAACAAAATAATATCAATATATTATTGAATAAATAGAGTTTATGTAACTCATCATACCATATGACCGTTTTTTCTTTTTTTTTCCCAGCCCACCGCCGCATGCGAACAGTAACCAACTGTTTCCTGGTAAACCTGGCGGTAGCAGACTTGTTAATGGCAACACTCAACGGGGCTCCCAACTTCGTGTTCTTGGTGACAGCGCACTGGCCGTTTGGGACTTACACATGTGTTGCCAGCAACTTTACCGCCAGTCTTACTGTCTCGGCCAGTGTGTTCACGCTGGTGGCTATTACTGTTGATCGGTGAGTTAATAATAAAATTAAGAAACTGAAAAGTTTCATTTTAGTAAGAACCATACAAATCTATTGGGTTTCAATGAGGTCATTTTTACATGAGAGATGATCAAACCGGTCTACTCTCATTATGGTCAAGCAAGAGAAAATTTCTGTTACTTTTATTATGGATGTAGTGATAGGTCTTGGAAGACATAAAGACTACTTTATGTACATGTATGGCCAACATAACCACCGATAGCCCATGACAAATATGAATATAATGTAATTCTTTTTGCTTATCAACGATTTTGTAGTTGAAGTTTTACACAATTTCAAAAAGACATATTATGAGTTTGCAGGAATAGGAGCACAAGTTATACACAATTTTTATATTTTTGCGTACTACAATGGAAAACGCCTAGTCATAAGTATTATTGTCTTGTCCGTATTCCATACGTAAAATGTTCCCAACGAAAGCTCATCTAATCCGGAAATAGCTATTGTTAATGTCCGTCGCTGTTTGCGACACAAATTACCTCCATCGTTGGAACAGTGTCGGGTGTTATCTCTGGCTTAAAATAGAACAACCCATCAACACAGTTGTAGGGACAGATTTTGACAAACTCAGGCAAAATATTTGTTACGGCGTATTCCTCGTGACTGATGGTCGTGACTCCCCCGCAGAATTAATTCGCTAGGGGAGTTTTCTTGGGCAGATACATCGTGGTTGGCGCCCTGGTCCTTCCACGGAAGACAAATGTCCTTGGATATTGTGGTCCTCAAACATGTGCAAGTGCGAGTGAAAATCCACACATAACTTAAAAATATAAGTCATTAGTTTAGGGCCAGATTCGAACCAGGGTGCGTCTGGATGAAAAGCAGACACAGGAACCGCTGAGCCACACTCGCTTCACATTCACGTTTGTTACATTTCGACCCAAAAAACAACGAAAATTCTCTCGAAAACCACTTCTATTTGTCTCGACCAGTCAGCGTTAAATTTAATTACAATTCTATGGCCATGCTGAATACTCGCAAGATCAAGGTAGACTATATTATTGAAATATTTCAAAGGGAGATCATAATAATTCATGAGAACGATTTCGCTTACAAACAGATTTGGCGCGTGTAAATTTCGCGGCAATCACGAAGTATCAAGAGGGTCTTAAGCGGTACACGCGTAATGCAAATTATCAATATTAAAATACTGCTTTAATATATATAAAACTTGCTGCTGTCTCCAGGGGAAGATAGATTACACATAGTTTAAGTCGCAGCAGCTGCGATAAAACTCATAGCTTCAGTTTTACGACTCTGAAATCTCGATGCTGTTTATGTCCTAGACTAGAGTAGAACGTGCCTAACAGCTTGACAGTGGATGATTTTCTCATAAAATACAATTTTATATCCTAGAGCGCCTAGCTTTATGCACATATTTTACGAGCGATCTTTAGAACAGAGCATAAATTTATAGCTTTTCCTCTTTGTTTTCGTACATTTGCTCGGCTTTGTAGTGTTGTGATGTAAAACTAGAATGTGTGACAATTTTGAAGATTTTCCTCACGCTCGTATAGTAACATCCACAGTCACTGACCTCCATTACTACTAGTACTAATGGAGGTCAGTCTCCACAGTAGATCGACTTTTTAACATATGATGTTTCAAATTTCTTTAAATTTATTTCATGCCACATGCATATGCCATATTTTTAATATGAGAATGACTTTAAAATTATTTGATTGCATTAGATATTGGATAACATTTTTGAGAAAAAAATCCAGAATTTTTTATTAAAGCCATGAGTAATCAATAGTACAAAATAACCCTTACTTGTTGATTAATCGATGCACCCCTGAAACTATAATTTTGTCAGTCTTCAAGTCGAGAGTAAACCGGTTTCTTCTAGGCAAGCGCGCTATATCATAGATTATAACGTTGCTTAACATCAGGCAAGTTTTAGTCAAGCGTGAGCCTATTTCATGTAAAAAAAATGCTACCATGCAGTATCTGAGAAAATTTACAGCGCAAATTTATTTCTCAATTTTATTAATTTATTTTAAAATATTGTCTGAAAATCGTTGAGTTACTCGTCTAGTGTTGCCACTCTGACGGTTAGGACAACGAACTACAAATTATGTTTATCCAATATTCGGTTGCAGGTGTTACCTTTATCCGATAAGTGATTCTGTCCATTTTAGTATATTTATTTAGTCTTTGCGTCTCTTATTTTTTGTCGATTTTATCTAAAGTGGCCTGAAGTTTTCTAAGGGCACATTCAGGCATAAGATAAAGTTTAAAAACGCTGTTATTATTGGAATAATTTAACGGTGGATTATATTTTAATCACAATACCTACTTATATCGTTATATTTGTAATTAGTACACCTCTGACCCTGTTTATCTCTGCTTGTCGTGTCCATCCAAAGGTTGCCTGGAAGAAATCGCTTAAGGCGATAAGGCCGCCCATTTGTACGTTATTATTTGTTCATATTTTACTTTGTACTATATACTTGTGATGGTGCGCAATAAAGACATATATTATTATTATTATATTTTTACTGGAAAATTAGCGAAATTAATCACTTAGCACTTGACAAAATAACTCATAATACTCAGATAAATAAAGCAAGCGTGTTATATCTTACAATGCAACAGAACTTAACATCAAGCAGAATGTACGTAAGCCTATTCCGAGTTAAAAAAATGAGCAAAAATACATAAATGTCATTCAAAACCTACTGGCCAATACCTTGTTATTACTCGTAACTTGTTTAATATCTACATTACTGTGTTATTATTTTGCAATCGACGCTATAGTAATAACTTGAGTTATCTAAAACCGCAAATCACTACTCAAGTTCGATCACAGACACAATAGATATATGTACATAGGTATGTATAACAGCGTATTGTATGGCACCCATAGCTTAATTAACTCTACAGAGTTTGCGGTTCGATAAAATTAATTGACGATTAGATTCCAAATGGGTTCCTTTATTCTCCCATCTCAGTTACTGTGCTTAATAGATATTGACTCTATTGATACTGAAAACCGGTTCGCAAGGGACAAGATTTGTATCTATACTAATATAATAAAGCTGAAGAGTTTGTTTGTTTGTATGTTTGTTTGTTTGTTTGAACGCGCTAATCTCAGGAACTAATGGTGCGAATTGAAAAATTATTTTTGTGTTGAATAGATCATTTATCGAGGAAGGTTTTAGGCTATATAACATCACGCTGCAACTAATCGGAGCGAAGAAACAATGGAAAACCTGGAAAAAACGGGGGAAAGTCCCTCGGCACGAATCACGACAGCACCATAGCGGCAGTAACCAGCAGTGGCGTGGATATACTCGCTGTCAATGAAACCTGGCTGCGGGAGAAGCAGGACTGCATCGCTCCCGTCATCCCCGGCTACAGGTTGAAGCACACTCCGAGGCCGCGCGGTCGTAAGTCGCGCGGCGGAGGAGTTGGTTTTTACTTGCGCCGGGGGGTGGCGGTGCGGCCCTGGCAGCACCCGGTTGATCCGGCGCATGCGGTTGTCGAGCAGATGTGGCTTTTAGCAAACATAAACGGTAAACGGTTGGCAATCGGTACGGCGTATAGACCTGATTGGGTAAATTGTGATATTTTCTTTGACGCAATTACGGATAGTGTAAGTGCACTTCAAAATTATGATCATTTAATTTTGGCTGGAGATTTTAATATAAACTTCTTAGATTTAGATGATTACAAAACGAAAAAGTTAATACGTTTTCTTTCCTGTTTCGAGCTGAGCCAAATAGTTTCTCAGCCAACGCATTTTTCAAATACTGGCGGGACATTAATCGATGTTATATGTACAGATCTTTGTGCTAGAAACACCAAGTTGCGGCATGTAGGCACGTCTGTGGGACATTGTCTTGTGGTCACAGAGTTTTATATCAAGCGGCTGAAAGTGCCTCCTGCTGTTATTCAATATAGACCAATTAAAAATATTAACTCAGATCATTTTAAAAACGATTTGATGGCAATTAACTGGAATTTGATTTCACAATGTACCGATACTAATCAGATGGTAGATTTTTTTAATAATTCCGTCTTATATTTGTTTGATGTCCACGCCCCAATCCGAACCACTGTAATAAAGCAGTATTCTTATCCGTGGATCACAGACACAGTCAAACTGATGATGAGGCTGCGCGATGATGCTGCCGCTGATTATCATAAAACTGGCTTAGAGAGTAAGAAACAACTGTATAAAAGTTTAAAGACTACGGTAAATAAAGCTCTTTTTGAAGAGAAGAAGTCGTATTTTAAGCAAAACATTAATTCTAACTTACATGACCCTAAGTCACTCTGGAAAAATCTTAAAAAAGATCTAATACCTAAAATAGAAAATACGTTACCGGATTGTTTTAATGACACTAACATTATAAACGTTCATTTTTTAAATATTTCAGCTTCCAAATTTACATCAATTTCACAGCTAACTTTCTTTGAACATCATAGGTACAGTAGCGCAGTTTTTAGCATTAATAATATAGGGTTGGATTGTCTCATAAATGTAATTCGTAGCCTAAAGTCAAATGCTGAAGGTTGCGACGCTATTAGCCTCAATATGTTATTATTAACATTCCCTGATAGCATAGATAGTATTCTTGGCATAGTAAATTCATCAATAGATACGTGCACATACCCAGATATCTGGAAGCTGGCGGTGGTGCGTCCCTTACCTAAAACTCAGCAGCCAACAGATCTGAAAGACCTTAGACCTATCAGTATTTTGCCTTGCCTTTCTAAAATTACGGAGAAAGCGGTCTGTCTGCAGCTAACTGACTTTCTGGAAAAGAATGCCATCTTACCAGCCGCTCAGTCAGGCTTTAGGAGGGGTCGCAGCACCACCAGCGCACTGCTTGATGTCACCGACAACATTCTGTGCGCTCAGGATAAGGGTATGTGCACAATATTGGTCCTTCTAGATTTTTCTAGAGCTTTTGATTCATTAAACTCTAATCTCTTGCTATCTAAGCTCAGTTACTATGGGTTTGACTCCGCAGCCTTACGTTGGTTTGACAGTTATCTGAGTAGTCGATATCAGCGCGTTAAGATCACTCGCAGTGATGGCTCGACTGTGCTATCGGACAAACTACCTGTAACCCGAGGAGTACCTCAAGGTTCCATTTTGGGGCCAATCTTATTCATTATGTACTCAGCAGATTTAATTACATGTATTAAGCATAGCAAGTATCATAAGTATGCAGATGATACCCAGATATATATGTCATGCAAGCCTAGCGATATTGATATAGCTATAGGAAAAATCAACGAAGATCTTGCCAATATAGCAGAATGGTCAGCGAAAAATTGCCTACTACTAAATCCAGCCAAAACAAAGTATATCGTTTTCGGTAGCAGGCATCAACTGGCCAGTCTCAAACCCTCGCAAAATGTAATGTTAATGGGTTTACCCGTTGAGCGCGTGCATGAAGTCAAGAACCTTGGTCTTATTATGGACAGCCATCTTCGTTTCGAGAAACATGTGGTCAACTGTCTAAAGGAATGTTTCTATAGGCTTAAGATATTATACCGCATGAGACCATTCCTCTCGACGGCTCTTCGGGTTCAACTTACACAATCGTTAGTTCTTTCTAAGCTTAATTACATGGACACTGTCTTCCACTCCCGCATCCTTGCCAAGACCAAAAAATTGGTGCAAAGGGTGCAGAATGCTTGTGCTCGTTTTTGTTTCACAATACCTCGGAGAGGTCACGTGACTCCGTTTTTGAACGAGCATGCTCTGCTCAGAATGCAGCATCGCCGTAAGCTTCACTTGGCATGCTTGCTTTTTGGAGTGATAAAGTTTCATGAGCCGTCCTACTTGTACGAGAAGCTAAGTTGGAAGCCGTCGCGGCAGTCGCACAGCCCTCGCTCGTGCACCGCTCCGCTGCTCACTGAGAGACACGCCACACAAGCGTTTAGGGGAAGCTTTCGTTATGCGGCGTCGAGGTGTTGGAACAACATCCCTCCGCCGATCAGGAACCTGCGCAGTATGTATAGTTTTAAAATAAGGCTCAAAACATTTATTATGGAACACCAGAAAAGGGAAGCTTCATTAGTCAATGACACCAGCGCTATCTAAATTTAACTGTGTATATATATATATATAGATATTGTATGTATATAACCGTAATATAAATTAAATAGTTGATACTGTGTACTCTTTTGTTGAAAATAGAATTGTTTTTCATCGTCTATCTTATTTGTATTTGTTATTGGTATTTATTAACTTGTCTAGGTATGTCTTTGTTGTTTCTGTTTAAAAATAATTCCATGTATGCGTTCGTGACGTCATCACCAACCCCAACGGAAGACCAGCGCTGGTTGCTATGCAGCCAGCATTATGCTGAGTTGGGGTTGTATTGTGGCAAATATGTATTTTATTTAAGTAGTTTTAAGTATAGGTTTATTTTTAAATTTATATATTTCTTGTTTGTACTTGTTTCATTATTATTTGCTACAATAAATGTTTTTCTTTCTTTCTTTCTTTCAAATTTTTCATCCTTGAGTGATTCCGTTGCGTGCGCTGCGAAAACGGTTCAAGTCGTGGGTAACAGCTATCATTTATAAAGCAGAAGAGGTTGTTAGCAAAAATAATTATGATGCCCAAAATAACTATTCCACACGGACGAAGTCGCAGGCACAGCTAGTGTGCTATATTTTCTGACTGAAATGACTCAGCTCTAAAACTATGTTTTATTTTATGTTTACGGAAGAGAGAGAAAGAGATTGTAAGTACTTATGTCTAAATTCTTATGGGATTACTAATAACTTGACAAAAGAAAAATAGTCTTGGATTTTTTAAAATGATTAAATAGGTACCTAATCACCCCCTAATACCTTAAAATGATTCTGTAACAATTATCATAAATGACGCTGTAATAGGCCAATAAATAATTTAAAATATCAGAAGTGAGATAAGTACTTACCTAAACAAAATATTTTTTTAAACTTTCACAACTAGTACACAACCTACTGTAATCGAAAGGTTATAAAATTTATGTAAATATGTATGTACTAGTGGGAGCTCGCGGCTTCGCTAGCATTTATGAGTAAAACTTGCATCCCCGTAATCACCCTTATTAAATCCTTTCTTAGCCCACGTCATAACGTCCTGCATGCCAAATTTTAGCCCAATCCATACTGTAATTTGGGCTGTGCGTTGATAAATCACTATGTCAGCCAGTCAGTCAGTCACCTGTAAGTTTATATATTTCGATGTATGTATGTATCAGCATGTATCAATAAGAATAAGTCACTGAACCGACACGTGACATACAGAACAAACGTGTCAAAGGAAATGGCTATAATTTCTTGTGCTTCTTTGGTTACATAGTTACTACCAAGATAGCCCTTGTTCAATCCCTTCTTTTACCTATACTCGACTATGCAGACGCTTGCTACCTAGACGTAACCAATGAGCAGCTCGTTAAACTCGAGCGTCTTCAAAATTTCTGCATTAGGTTTATATTTGGTTTACGTAAATATGACCACATTTCTGAGTTTCGAAAAAAGCTCAAATGGTTACCGATCCGTCTTCGCCGTAATGCACACATCCTCTCACTCTTGTACAAAATCCTCTTCAATCCTTACACTCCTCTGTACCTAAAAGAAAGGTTTTCTTTTGTCACTGCCTCCCATTCCGATTCTCAGCGCTCTTCTCGTTTCCTTCACTTGAAATTTCCTGAGTTTAGCCATCCCAATCTCTACTATCACTCCTCTTTCACTGTGCAAGCTGTTCGCTTGTGGAATGACCTGCCACTTAATATCAAGCAGGCTAAATCCTTGCCCATATTTCAGAGCTTGGTTTTTAATCATTACATTTCTACTTTGTGATGTTAGTTGGTGTGTGTAAGTCTTTTTACTTGAAATATGTTCTGCTTTCTTTTATTTTTGTGTGATTTCCTTCAATGTATATATTTCCTTTAAATATCAATAATATGTAGTTTTGTGTGTAAGTACGTATGTTTGTATATTGTTTACTTTGAATGTTATATTTGTTACTGTGTTTTATTTTTAAATTATTTAATATTGTGTTAAGTACGCCAGCTTTACGGATTTCCTCTAGTGTTGTCCAAACTAGGTTACCTGGAAGAGATCACTTTAGTGATAAGGTCGCCCAATGTCCCTGGTTACCTTCCACCTTTATGTTAAATATGTTCTTCTTTATTTGGTGTACAATAAAGTATATTTGATTTGATTTGATTGATAGTTTTCCTCCACGAGATTTTCGTTGAAAATATAAGTCACAATCATTTGCCAGAACTAAGTTTTGAAACTCAATCAAAATAAGAATGCAATAATGTACATAGGTCTAGTAGGTGATTTTAATTTATGGACACACATTTACTATGCACATTTACAACATTATAATACATTTTGTTTTGCTGTTGTGCTAGATATTCCGGTAATTGTTAGCATATTAACAATTTTTTTCATACCCTTGTTGTAATTAATGTAGATATTTTAGTATCTTATTCGTAACTTAAAAATATTTTCTCTAAGATAATAAATATGTAAAAAAAATTATAACCCGTGTTAAAACAATGTAAGTGAAACCACTTGATGTCTAACCCAGCAATTTTGAGCTGCAATATCTTCTTGAACTACTCTCATGGTGTTCTTTATAGAATGCTCGTGACTTTGACTCGTGTCGCTTCAAGAAACTTACTGCAATTGCAGACAAACTTCAAGACTTAGCGAACTTAGCTCCTTACTGTTTCAAGAAATTCTTGGTCTATGATTTGTTTTACAATATAATTAAAAGACCATCTTTAATCTTTACTGTTAGTATTTAGTTTTTTTAAGTTATTTTTGAATTAGATAGATAGATAGATATATAAACTCTTTATTGTTGACACATTAAAAATGAAACAGAACATAAAACAAATTATTATCTTGACTAGTGCCACAAGCGGCGGCGTTAATTTATAAGTGAGTTACTTTTTGAATTTTGAATTTGTATTTTTGAATACCTATTAAGTGAAATAGATCTGTTTCGAGTTACTTTACTTTATATGCCATGTATTCCCGGACCGAAAATCGGGAATACAGGGCACATTTGCAGACGTAAAGTAATTCTAAAAATAGTAACCAACTTTTTTCGTGTCCTCGCGTGTGTAGAAGAGCAAAAACCTCCAAAATAGCCACAAAACGTGATCGTCATTTATTATTTTCAAGGCCAACATTTATTTGATAGGGTCTTAATACCTACGAAAAAAATGATCTTTTCCTCAGAAATATATAAAATGTAAACTATAATCTTTATCGATAGTATCACTTATTTTGTAAGGTAGTGACTTCAGGAATAACTTTAACCTGTGTTAGTCAAGAAAGTTTTTAAATAACATACACATATGTACATATACACTTACAATTAGTGTTCGCCTCTATAATATTAATGAGATGTTACCTGAAAATATAAGGTAAAAAATAAAAAAAACTATTAACCATTAATTTTCAAAATAATAATCTATTTTCAAACTTTACCTAACACTAATATTTCTGGGACTGATTTTAATTAAGGATGGCACAAATTCGTGCTTTCAGCGTAGGTACATTACTCACGCTGGCTTCATTTAATTGTGTTGAGTTTTAATTACGGATTACAATTATTAAATAGAACATTATGCTTACCTATTATTTAAATGAAATTACTTAGAGCCAGTGTATTGTGTATCTTGTACCTGATTACAATTAGTTAGGGTTATTATGTAAAATTACTGCTTATACCACCTTTACCTCAAGTGAAAACTTGACTGCTCGTTTAATTTAAGTCTGCAGCAGAAATAATAAATTTATATATATAACGTACCTTAAGGGCCCTATCAGACAGAGAGCGGTCACGCGGTCAAGCGTTCAAGCGGTCAGTTTTGCGTTCTTTGTATTCTATTACAGTTCGCGCAAAACTTTATGAGCTCTCTGAAGTTAGGCCCGAGTACGTAACCGCGCATGGAACAGTTGAGCGCACAATCATTATTGTAAGATTTAAAAAAAACAGTACATTTATGCCTATCACAAAGTATTTAGATTTTAGGTATTTTTACGTGCAGTAAGATATTAAAACAAACAGGTAGGTATTTATTTAAGTAAATTAAAAACTTTAATATAAAACTTGTGCATTTATTTATTTATGTTTGGCGACGTAGCACATTAAAGCGTCCGCGAGGCATATCTAATTAAACCAAAAAGTTCGATAACAGTAAGAAACCACAGTAATAGAACAAACAAATACAATATAACGGTGACAAAACTTAACAACAACAATAACAGAAACAAATAAAAATAACGAAAACAAATAACAGTAAAAACAATTACAATAGGAATGAAAATTAATCGTTGCACTCGACTGTACTTTCGTCTACAACGTGCGCAAGTGTTGTGTACGAACGTAGCACTCACACTAAGGCACGGCGCAACGGGACGCGAGCGGTGATACGGCGCGGGGCGCGGGGGCCGGTGCCCTCCCCGACGCCCTGTCCCGTCCCTCGGATACCTATGATATGCGTACTGCGCAGCCACTAGCGTGCGTGTTCCGAGAGCTCATAAAGTTTTGCGCGAACTATACGTTACATAGATATGCTCACACCGGAGGCATTCTGACAGCGGCGGTCAAGTAAAACGCACGCGTTCGCGCGTTCACTCCTGTTTCGGTGACCAAATTCGAAGGAAGATGGAGACCGAAAAGCTAATAGTGTTAGTACGTGAAAGGCGTTTTTTATATGATGCAAAGAATTATAAAAAAAATTCTTCATCATTGACCCATTTAGCAAAAGTCTATGAAATTCTCCATCTTGTTTTCTATCCTTACTTACTGGGCGAACCTAGTACCTATTTTCTTTTCCTTCTTGGCGCTGATAAAGACCACAAAATCAATAATTCGTCTTTCGATGCTTCATCGAAAGACGAATTATTGATTTTGTGGTCGGAACTATCGTCAAAAATCATAGTGACACTAGTGGTACGCGTCGACCGTTCATCAGCGGGGTTTTTAAGCAATTGCACGCTCGAACGCAGAACGCGAACGCAGAACGCTTGACCGCGTGACCGCTCTCTGTCTGATAGGTCCCTAAGTCGTAAACATCTTTACACAGTGACATGGATTAATAGAAGTTGTACATAAATTATAATTATTTTGCCATAGTCTTGTAAGCAGCAGATGAGATGCTTTTTTCACACAGAACAAGCCAATGCTTGACGATACATCTTCTGATACAATAAAAAAACATTTTTCTGTAAACAAACTAACAAATATGCTCATAAAAAAATAAAATGTATATATAGGTAATAATATGTTTCGATATTAAAGGTTGATGAGAGTGTTATTTTAATTACTTTACTCCGCTAGCAAAACAACTCCATGTGTGCCTTGACTTCGAATCAGACTTTCCAATATAAGATATCGCTCAAAGTCCCGATCATGTGCTGTGTGGCATATTTTTGTACTGTTTTTGTATACTAATATACATCTATTTACATAAATTTAGTAGTCTTTTACTTACCTACATAATATTTATCCATAAATAATTACAAATACACAATATATACTCAAATATTACGAGTTTTTTTTATTTAACTCACTAATAAACGTTTATATATTAAAGTCTTAAACATAATATTAAACCATAGATATCTACAAAATATATTATAAACACAAAAAAAAATTTAAAAATTAAATGTAGGTGTCCATTTAAATTTTATGTTTACATTTATTTATTAAATAATTAGTTGAAGGTACTAGGCACTTTTGGTTCCGCGCGCGAGAAATAGCGTTTGTTCTTTGGTCTGTTTGTGTGTTTATATTCTTTTTTTGGGTAAAATTGTGACTTGTGAATTGTTTTTCGAAATATTAGTTGAATAAATTAAAAATTAAAATTTATTTAACAAATAATACTAATTTAAAAATTATCTATTTCCCAGATACGTGGCAATAGTGAAGCCCCTCCAGCACCGGCTGAGCCGCACGGTGGCGCGCGCGGCTTTACTCACGGTTTGGTGCGCAAGCGCTCTTCTCGCGCTACCCAGTCTACTCTACTCTGACACTTATAAAAAACAGTAAGTAACTCTTTTAAAACCATTGTTGAGGAGAAGCTAGAGGCACGAAAAGGAAGAGGAAAGCCGCGAAGGACAATATATCGATCAAATCAAAGAGTCGTATAAGGAGGTCAAGGCGCTCTTAATTATAATTGTAAGACCTTTTATGTACCCTTGTTTCGCAGACCAATAAATGAATTTGAATTTGAAAAAAAAAGGAATTGGCTGAATATCGAAGAGAATGGCGCATCTTAAATTTTGAATGAAGTAACTCTTTAAATAGTTGTAATATTTCACAAAAATGATTCTGTTTCACAGAGATTGTGATGCAGATGTTCGGTGATACGGTGATCTGACCAAATATCCAAAGAGCAAGAGATTTTATGTACTTATGATTAAAATAAATTGATGCTACGCCTGTAGGTTAGATCTAGATAGGTACGTAGATCTACGTAGGTACTGCTAGAAGCAAGCATTAAATATAGCCACTGTGATATTATGATTCATCGTATTATGTGATTTGACATAAATTAATTCGTTGCTGAAAACGACATACGTAGATTTTAATTCTCAAGTTTTTGTGCAACAACGATTTAAAAACATCACTAAGTAATATAAACAGTTCAGTCAGTTAAGTAAAATTTTCATAGCATTTTCATGGTATTCATAAAATATCTATGTAGATTTTATGGATAAAAGAGGTAGCCGATTTTACCATCACCGAAATATTGCGAGTGGAAACGATTTTTCGCATCCTTACTTTTTGCGATACCCCTGGGCATTGAAGCTGATACAGTTTTCACGGACATCATTTTCTCTTATAACACACATTTAATGAAATTGATTTTGAAACGACTTTAAGAGAACTTATTTAAGGTTTTATCTGAGTATTTATATTGATATTATCATTATATCAGCCTAAAGACATTCACTGTTTAGACTTCTTGATCAAATGTTAGACTATTTCTAGTCTATTCTCATATTTCAGTCACTTGCATATTTCATTTAGAGTAGAAATCAAATAACAGCCATAATTTTTCATTCTGAAATGTTAGTACATTTCCTTCTTACTCCTATTTCCAAGTGCAAACCTATATCTTTTCTTAAAAAAATAAAAAAGAAATAAAAAAGTCGTATTTCAACTTTCTTGTTTCTTATAATTAAAGTTGTTCATGATATTTAAGACTGATATTGTAAAAGAAATAAAATAATGTTTAATAAATAGTAGGTACCTATTACAATTACGTTCCCAATATGTAACTAAAACCTTCTTGTTATATCCTATTGTCCGAATTTAGTATTTATTAGAAATCTACATATCAGCTTTTCAATCCTACACTGAAACTATTGACTAGATGTTTCATCTGTTATGCATCAACCAGCATTCAATTTGGCACATTGCAGGAAGGTAGATGTATATGTATATTGTCCGTAACCACATATAAACAGTTCAACCTACATAAATTTATGGAATAGATACAGTAAATAAAGCTATAGTCAGTTACAACATCATATCAGCCCAAAATTATTAATTTCTTAATTAATGTAATTTTAGTTGTTACCGTTTTAATTAAGTAAATAAATAAATAAACATATAACTGCCATTAAACAATAATTTTCAGAGTATGTATCAAATTAGTCAGGAATTTCATATGAAAAACGAATAATGTTGAAAGAATGTCATTGTTTTTTTAACGTCTGGATGTACTTAGCACCATAGATAATATACGAATAAAACTTTAACATTTAAGTGTAAGTTTTAGTCTCCACTTTTGAATCAAATATGCAAAATTTTCAACCCTGAATGTGATCAAATTTAAACTTTTCCAACTCTTGCGAGTTGAGTTGCCGAATTTAGAATTTACAAAGGAGTTCTTAAAAGTTTGATTGATATTGTTTTAATCATCAGCAATACTTACTTTACATATACATTACTGAAATTGTTTTTGATATTGTTAAATTAATCTGGATATAAACTGTTGCTAATGCTAAACAATTAAATAGAATATTTCACCCTTAATTCAGGTAGAATAAAGCAAGAAAATAGAGACGGTTGAATCCAATGATTTTCTATATAAACTGAGGTAGATGCGTTTATACCCCGTTCTGTGTAGCGAACTCAAATCAGGCTACGTAGCATGATTCGGCTCAGTCGCCTCGAAGCAACGCGCGGCGACGCACGTTGACGGCGCGACTTTTTATCAGTAAAAAATATTCACAATGCCATCGTATGTGTTTAGAAAGTGCAATAATTACACTGGGACGAGTGCCAAAAGCAAGAAGGATGTGTCGTTTTATTTGTAATTATTGTTTATCCTTTTAAAATGAAAATACCAATATTTAATATTACTATAAATCAACCAGTGACGCGTTGCCACTTAGCCATCTCCACGAAAGAGACAAATAGCGACTCGAATTCACGATTGACGGCTGACGTAGCTGTAAACATACGTTTATCTCTTTCTCACAACGGGGCTTTATATATCTCTGACCACTTTTACTTTCCTGAATGATGTAAACAACGCTGCGTATATATATACTAGTACCTAAATAGCTATAGCATAATTTCGCCACGCGCTAGGGCGATTTTTAATGGGTGTAACGTCTCTATTTGTAAAACCTCATTGGTTGAATCCAGGTATTTAATTGAAGTTAGTCTTAAAGAAATAACTTACTGAGGCAGCAGTTTAAAATTATATTATTTACTAATAATTATTTATTTATGCTGTACATATAATAGTGTTAACATTTTCTATTAGTCTAGTTTCTAATAAGTTTCAGTGCTTTTAAAGTTTTCGGACAATTTATTTGGGTTCGATTAGGATAATTTCTGGAATGTCCACCTGGACAGTGGACTGCGGTTGGGACGGGAATTGCGGAGGAGTATTGCTCGCTTGCCCGCGAAACCCGTCCTTGCCGAGGTGAAGGGACATCGTGGTAGGGTTTAGCCGGTAGTGGAGTCCCATTAGCTCTGAGCCCGACATACCCTGCTGCCTGCTGCTGATATATTGCTCAAGTTGGTCATAGCATAAACCAATCAATTAAAAAAATTTTTTTTTTTTGCTTAGTGAAAAGAAATAGAGAAGATTCTAAATTTATAAGTTGACTAGCGGCTCTGCCCGGCTTCGCACGGTCAAATTTTTCCCGCTTTTCTGTTGAAATTTTTCCTGAATTTTCTTTGCTATAAACCTCACGGAGCCTGAGATCTTTCCAACGAATACAAAACCGTGGAAATCGGTTCGTGCGTTCCGGAGTTATAGCGTCAGGAAGGAAAACCCGACTTATTTTTATATAGTTGATTAATAAAATACTTTACACAAGATCATAAATGATACGGCTACATATTGTCATTATGTGGCTCTATGTTTTTCTTGCTTTTCAAATCGTTTTAGGTGTTTTTTTTTCAAAACACTACACACTTTTAAAAGTATAGGTTTTTCCACATACTTTATTTATAGATTTCCTGTAACTGTTACGTTACCTCTTTATTTTACATGCCAAAACCAGTTCTTTTCAATTCGTAGCCTTTTGTTCTAAGTTGGATCGTAGTACTGCTAACATTTGTTGTCAGCACAAAACAATGGCTTCTTTCATGCTTATACTAAAACAAAGCCTTATTCTTGCTTTTACATAATTAGGCATACGGTCAGTATCAAAAGCTCAGCTTTGAGCTTTGAGGTTCCAAGTGGGCGTATGCACTAGTGTTGAAGTAACTAGTAGTTTAATAGCAAATGCAGGTTTTTACATTGAGTGTTATCTGATAACTTATTAAAAAAAACTTTTACATAAAATTATCTGATGTCACATAAAATATTTTGATGTCTTTAATCAGACCGAAAGATAGGGATCTATATGGCAAATCTTAATAATTAATTGGTCTTAATATTACCTAAATCAGTTCTAGGCTAGCTCTACACTCGGAGCGTATCTAATATCTAATTCTTAAGGTTATATTCATGTTTATTTCTATACAGCCTATTTTTAGTCCACAAAAAGCTTTCGTGTTTTCGTCTACAGTACAATACACAATAGCGTTATATCATTGCGTCTGGCATTTTAATTTTTCAAAGCCAAATTTAAATCATATTTTCTTTGTTGTAGATACATAAACGGAGAAAGAGAGATATGCTTTATAAAGTGGCCTGACGGAAGCTACCCCACGTCTAGAGCGGACTATTGGTAAGTTTTCATCATCAAATTATTTTTACTTTATCGTTTGCACTCACTTAAACAAATGAATATGTAAAAATGGGAAAATCAGAAAGTTTACTTATTAATATATTTCTGTGGTTGTGGTGTGGACTCAATTGACCTGATAGTATGTTAATGTTATATAGCCTTAAGGTTACTCACGTTAATAGAGGATAAAAAGCGAATGTTAGTTCAGGTTCTCTAATCTTCCTCCTTTCTAATTTCATTAATATCAGTTCTCTAGCTTGAGCTGGACGAGCTTTGGTAATATTAATGTGATTGTAGGAAAACGTATTTATGTATCTATCCTCTAAGAATTGAAAATAGTTTACGGTTGTTTCAATACTAAACAAAAAATAACCAATTCCACAAAAAAGTAAATAAAATTTAAGCATTTGGCTCGTGCACACACGTTTTTAATAAAACCCAACATGTACGTAAGATTCTAGAATTCTCTTTAGTCTTTAATGTAATGTGTTACAAAGAAAATGCGGAAATATTGTACGTGTTATATTAATTTTATTGTAGTCGATGAAAGAAGTATCGCATTTTATCAGAATACCAAAGCCTTATTTATTTGTAATGTATTTATATGATTTCAATAAATATTCTTTGTTTCTTCTTATTTTTGCAACACATTTTATTTCCTAGAAATCAGATGTAGGTAATATATTTTTGCTCGGAATGACCCCTTAGGGTGAAATTCGCAGTTTCTTTTTGCAAGCGTTTTTGTTTTATTACTTCTTTGACACACATTTTTCCTAATTATTGTAAAAATGCTTGATAAACCATTAGGTAAACGACTTATTTGTAGCCGACTACTAAACACATTTTCCCGATAGTTAGAATTTTAATTAGTATAGTCTGATTCAATGATGATGATTCAAATCCATAAAATACTTGTAAGTAAAATGATCCTTAAGTAACACTACCTACTAATCTATCGTTGCACACATGTACAATAGTACATTATTAATAGTATTAGTATTAATAGGATTAGTATAATAATAATAATATGAAAACTTTAGTTCAAAAATAACTCTAATTGACGTATGTTATTAGCGAGAAAATTAAAACAACTGACTCCATTCATTACAATTTGACTCACTTCCATTGCCGTTTCGTTTACTCTGGAGATGTTGGTAATTTATGTAACAGAGATAAAAAGAAACAGCCCTATTTTGCAGCGATTTCATGCGCCTTCTGATGCCTCGGGAGTAATTGGAACCAGTTTTTGCCGAGTTTTGCTTTATTTTAAGCCTTACGATAACAGGAAAAAAGGGTTCCAGACGATATTGTGCCCGAGCTCGTTAGTAATGGTATACAATGTTAATGTCGCCTGTTGATAAAATAACAGTTTTATCTGAAAAAAAAAACGATCAGCCAACTTTGAATCGAAATTAAAAAAAAATTGTAAAAACAAAATAAAATACAATTTGATTGGCTCTGTTCTTTTTGTATGTTTAGGTATTACTCCGCAATACTTATGATATGGCAAATATTTTCAGGGTTGACAAAAATAATTTAAATAGGTACAGTAAATTATTTAACGGTCTTTGTGTTTTTTACTTAACTTAAATTTAACTATTTTTCCTGTCTCTTGGATAACAAGTAGTACCTCACCTTAACATATTTCTATATAACGTACGAGTACATCTCTAAGGAATACATAACAGAAATACTGAACTTTCCTCAATCCGCACACGTACTTCTTATAAACCAGTTATGAAATAAAATAAAAGTTCTGGTTTTCTTCAGAAAGCTAGGTCAATGACTCAAATACTAAACTTAAGAATATATTCTTTAATCCCAAAAGGTTTTTTGAGTTTATTGAGTTTACTTGAAATCACGGTCAGAGACTCGTCGAAAAATACGTTTGGACTGACAGGAAATACTTTCGGTAGAATTTCTAACGCGGTAATTCATTTCCCAAACTACAAAATGTCTTACGTGAGGGAGAAAAGTAAAATGGCTGTACTTGTCAGAAAATAAGTAGAAAATGAATAGTATTTTGTGTTCAACCGTTTTCTCGGTAATTATTAAATTTGTTGAGAGCTTCTTACTGCTGACAGTAACACTAATATATCTGAATTTGAAAGAAAACTTAGATTAAAGTTTTTTTTTTTCACTTTTAAATGTAAATATACTAAAATAAACTTAGTGAATCTCACACTATACTGAAACTTATAAAAAATTTTGCTGAAAATCAAGGAAAGACTATTAATTCTGCTCTTTATTTTATCTTCCAAATAAACTTACACAAAGATTTAGTTTTTTAGAAGCGGCCTAACACTACACCCTTTATTTCAGTTACAACCTGGTGTTCCTTGCCGTGACGTACGTAGTGCCTATGTCGGTAATGGTGTGGGCGTACGCTCGGATGAGCGCGGCGCTGCGAGGGCGCGCCATTGGAGAGTGCACGCACCATCAAATGCAAGTCGTCCGTGCTAAGCGGAAGGTTAGTGCCTTAGTGCCACTTCTAGGGTAATGACTGCTTTATGTCTTTTGAAGTATTTTATACAGGGTGGCTGGCACATTGCAGAAAACATTTAGAAGTTTTTTAGTACTCCCGCAGTCTTTGTTGCAAGTCATTTGGAAATTCGTTAAAAATATCTACAGAAAACCACAACCTTAGTAATATTTATATACACGTCACCAAGTCAAGATCAGTAAATGCACAAGATATATTGATGCTGAATATGATGTTGAATGTAACCTTATTTTGATGTTGAATATAACCTTATATTCAACATCAATATATCTTGTACATTAAGAGATGATGTTATTAGTCTGTAATTAGATAATAGTTTGCTACCACTACTAGCACAAAACTGAAAGATATGCTCACATCATCAAAAGCAAGTCGTCCTTACAAAGTTAGAGTGCCACATTCAGTTTAATGAATTATTTATGTGTAAGTTATAGTTTTCTACAAGCTTTGTAGAGGTTAATAGGATTTAAGTGAAAATAAGTAGGTACGCGTTGAGTTATCAAAATAGTAAAGTAAAGTAAAGTTTTTATCTATATCTTATCTTTAGTATGTCGCCGCTAGTAGAGTGAACTGTTGAAGCTTCCCTTATTTATTCATTGTTCTCTAAATTCTTCGATTGTATGTTTTGTATGACTCCATAATACGTTTAGCGTTTGAGTTTACTTTAATCTATGTACGAGTAGGTACACAAGTAATACGTATATGATTATGATCCCAGGAAGAAGGAGAAAATAAAACAAAATTAGCACATAGTAGCCAAAGTTGATTCGCTATCAATAGAATGTGCTGACATCTGTACTTTGTTTTTACTGCAGCTTTTAAGACACATAATACTCGTCACTTACAATCGGATAAGGCGTCTTTTTAAATATGCTGAGGTTATTGTTTCTTTTATTTGCGTTTTATGCCTTCATTTTATGTTTTGTTGCGTGATCACTAGCTACGTGCTTGGTAAGGCCGAGATGTTTTATTCAGAGCCACATTTGGAGAAATTGCATTGTTCCCTCTCACATTGAGATGTAAATTCTGAAGCTGAAAGAAACACAAAAGGTCTAACTGGCTTGTTCTGTAAAGGCTGTGGCTGTATTAAAAATTATGACGCATTGCAACTACGTTGTCACCCACATAGGTTTCAGTGCTCTCGTAAGATAAATTATTTAGCGCTGCCGTTGCAAGTTTCTTTGCGTTATCTATAGGTGAATGTGACTGACCTGACTCTTTGCCACTTTTTTTTTTTTAAAAAAAGCTCGCGGGTTAAATAGGAACTGAAAATTTTAACCGAAATATTAAGATGTAAAATTGAAATGTCACCATTCGAATAATCATTATGCAAATTCAATTCATTTCATGTAAATTTAAATTAATACCTACTTAAGTACCTACATTGATTTTAACTACATATTATATTAATTGTGAAAAAAGGCAAAATGTGGCTAGCTGATGTCACAATACTCTAATTACACTAGAAATTCAATTAACATAACAATAGAGAAGATATTTACAGCCTTAAGAAACTATAAACGTGGCACCAAACTTTGCATCTAATTGTCTCTATCTATTATCTTAAGACCTAAACTCTTCATCACAACATTTAATCGCTTCATAACTATTGTCTCAAGAAGCGCCAAGTTAAATCATTCTTGAATTATTAAATACACAGATAAGGGTTGAATTAGTTTTGAGAAATCTCATCAGTGCCAAATTGGAGGGTTCTTAATTCAGTGAACAGAAAACAGACATTACGGGCTATGAACTATGATGATTGAATCAATTACCGCGTCAGGAGAGTCGGGGCTTGGTAATATACTAAGGGATTGTACTTAGGTCGGTGCTAATCTGGTATAAATCAAAGCGCCACTTCAAAGAAGTTACCGGCGTATAGTTTAGGCTAGTGTGCTAGTAGCTGTCAGGACGTTTTGTGGTTGAATCGTAGCGGTATTATATATGTACGAAATGATAGTGATTGGAGCGATTGTTATTTTATTTTAGCCTATGCTGTCTAACCAATGACTTGTATACCTACACCAATGACTTGTATTTTTAAGCTAAGTGTGGATTTGCTCTCGCTTGGCGGTGAAGGAAAACATCGTGAAGAAACCGACATGTTATGACGACCTCAATATCCGAGGACATGTGTCTTCCGTAGAAGGACCTGGGCGTCCACCACGATGTATCTGCCCAAAAGAACTCCTCTAACGAACTAATTCTGCGACCCTCAGTCATGAGGGAATACGACTCAATGTGAAATGCTGTCTAAAAACTAAATACCTGTACTATTTTCTCCTTGAAAATGTTTTGTTGTACGTCTTTAAAGACGTATTGCATTGATGTTTTAAAATTTATTTATAGTGTAGTCCGCCTACATAAAGAACGTTATATGAACTTCCATACAAAGCTACACATATGAGTTTTGCTCTAGATATGTATATCGCCGATTATGCCACTTTTTTATTCGACGTTGCGATGGTATGCAGCTATCGCATTTCGTGTCAATTTCCTGTCCTAAATAGACAATAGACTGACAAACACAAAAAAGAATGTGAATATGACAATGTTCCTGAAACTGAAATTATGTTATTAGCCATTCACTTTAACCGTTTATATTGTTCTACTTTCTTTGATATTTGAAAACCTCGTTGGCTATTTGTCAAAAAATGTTCGAAAGACAATTTAAAAAAATGTACTATCACTAGCATAAAATAAAGTGGACTGCCGCTGTTTGTCCTATTATATGCTTAGATATTTATAACAATGCAACGTATATTAATGTAATTTTTAACAGATTTTTGTATAGGTATATAATGCAATTGTGACTGCGAAGCCGAGCCAGCTTGCTTGTATCAAATAAGTAGTTTCACCCACTGTAAAAAAATATGTATGTGTAAAATATATCTATAAATACGTCTCATTTCAGTCTGATCCAAGTGTGCATGTTTCTGGCATGTCATTTACATTATAATAAGATCAAGGCTGTGTTCTCACTGAATTCACTCCTTGTTATTTGATATGGTGTTATTCCTGCAGACTGTACGGTGTTTCTAAGCCGAAGCGAAGCATAATGTGGAAGGCGATTTGCATAATCAAACCATCTTGACGGTATATTCTCCTTTTATTGTAGTTTTAGCGAAGTTGTTTCGAAACTTGTTAAGAAATTGCTTGCAGGTATAATGGAAAATACAGCGTAAATTACAATGTACAAATTATTCTGTACACTAAGTAGGTATTTTATTGAAAGGAAAAAAGATTCCAGTCAGCTAATGTACATACATAATAAAGACATACGAATAAAGACTGTCAATAGCCGGCCACACCGGTCAAAGTTGGCCACAGTCACTCGAGAATAAGTACATATAAAAGCATGAAAGTCTACATGACAAAGTACCGCAGTAAGTAATAACATAGTTTCTGTACCACAAACTACGCTATGCGAAAGTTTACTTAACATTGTCCTAAAAAGTTATCACATAAAACTCTATCGTACATTATTATTCATGTGTCACAACATGTGCCTACTTTGATAATTAGTGGAACACATTTTGATATAAGAGGTTTTAATTAATAATGGAGATATTTAACCTCTCTCTCCCTCTTGAGTCGCATTTCCTCATGACTGAGAGTCGTGACTCCCCCGCAGAATTAATTCATTAGGGGAGTTCTCTTGGGCAGATACATCGTGGTGGGCACCCATCGCGGTGGGTCCTTCCATGAAAGACACATGTCCTCGGATATTGTGGTCCTCAAACATGTCGGTTTCCTCAAGATATTTTCGTTCGCCGCTAAGCGAGTCCACACATAACTTGAAATTATAAGTTCGAACCAGGGTGCGTCTGGATGAAAAGCAGACAATTGTATCGCGGAGCCAGACTAGCTTTTTATATCTAACCTACTTAACCACTTTTATTACAATTATCCATTCACTAGATGTCTTCAAAAACAATGTTAAGAAATTGTATTTATCTTCTTTGGTTCTGACTTAAATTGCTGTATATGTTTTTATTTTGTCTCTTGTATTAATATGTATGTATTGTTATGTATGTATGTATATTAATATTATTGTAGTATTTGTTTGTGTTTATAAGTAGTATAAACTATTAGATCTTTTTTTTTTTTTTCATTTAATATGTATCTTAAACACCTCGTCCTACTTATTTTGAAAATATATCCCTGCCAGATTGGTTGCCTGGAAGAGATCGCTCTTAGCGATAAGGCCGCCAATTAAAACGCACATTTTATTTTTTCTATGTTGTTTTTGTATTGTTTTTTATGTATGTGGTGTTTTAATAAAGAATTTATCTATCTATCTATCTATCTATCCCTTGTAAAGGTAAACCTGCTTTTAATGAAGATTAATCAGACTAATATTATAACAGGCTTTAGCTTTTTGTTCGAACAAGTCTTACCTAATTTAGGATCAAAAGCCAACGTCGTTAGAGCTGAGTACATTTTGAGATCATTTCTACTTGAGTACGTACGGATTTCGAACCACTTCGTTAAAAAGTTTCGATAATTTTTTCAACAAACTTTATTTCTGTGCGTGATCTATTTTAACTTTTAATTTTAGAAACCCTTCGCGAATAATTGAATTAAACTTGTTTGAGATTAGCAGACCCTAATATTGATCCTACCATATTTTCATCTATAGATTGTGTCGATTATTTGCTACAAAAACTTTACACATGAAAACGAAATATGTATAACGTACAAATTTTCGTAGTAATTAATAAGTAAATTAGTTTTATTTTGTGTACCTATTCTCCTTTCCGGCATCGCAGACGTAAAATACCTATTTCTTCAAGATAAGTTTGTTTAGACAAGATACACCAGTAAGTTCCAAAGTAAATAACCTAAATATTTGTCCTAAGCATGTCCAGGTTTTATGAGACAGCTCTTACATTCTTTACACTAGAGAATAGATAAGGTATTTCAACTCTAGAATGTTATTTTTGTGTTCTTTTGGAAATTCGCTGTATACCTTGTATTATTTGTAGATTTTCACGATTTTTAAATAAAATGATAAAAGTTATTTAAATGAAGAATAACAAAAAAACATTTCAAATTATATTTGTATTTTGTAACTCAAAGCACTTGAGATTTACTTCATCTTTTTTGAATCCATTTCTTTCATAATCGTAAAAGGAGCTAAATTTTGTTGTAATTATTTACCGAAAATTATTAGTCCCCAAGCTTCAGCAGGTATTTTATTAAACTGTTCCTCTTAACTAAATTGGTTTTCTTTCCTAATACTTTTTATCTTACATTTTTCTTGTGCAAGTTTCAAAGTATGAAACAGCCATCATAGTGACAAATTTGTTAATAATATGAAAATCACTCTCTATTTTAGCTTTTTTTTTACACGAAATAGGCTTACGTGTGACTATAGCCTGCCTGATGTTAAGCACCGCTAAATAACACAGGATAGGACGTAACCTCGTAACATGTTCCACATTCAATGCCTTTTAGAAAAGCGATGTCTTAGTTACGTAAAGTTTAAAAATGTATCGTAAAAAATAAAAAGCAATTTTAGAGTAAAGTTTACCTTGTGTGCGACAGCAAAAGTTGGGCAAATTCTGCTTATTTCTTGCAAACTACATTCTAGCGATCTTCAAATCGGAAGTGAATCGTTTCCTTCTGAGTAAACACTTTATTATACTGTAAAAACACGTACCTATACCTTTTTCTATCATGAACTGTATATTGTAATCAAACAGAAATCTCTTTATAAAAAAAATGTATAAAATAGAAAGTAATTAAAAACCAAGTTCACTTGCCAACTCTAAAATCAAAATCATTTATTTTTTAAAGATATTTTTCACAAAATGTTTCGAATCCTCTGACCTCGTGGTAGCCGTTAGGCTGTGTGGTGTTAGAGTTTTCAAACTGACCCATGGTTTAACTCTCTTTCTCTCTCTCTCTCCTGAGTCGTATTTCCTCATGACTGAGGGTCGTGACTCCCCCGCAGAATTAATTTGTTAGGGGAGTTCTCTTGGGCAGATACATCATGGTGGACGTCTAGGTCCTTCCACGGAAGACACATGTCCTCGATTATTGTGGTCCTCAAACATGTCGGTTTCTTCACGATGTTTTCCTTCACAGTTAAGCGAGTGCAAATCCGACACCTACCGTTTACATAGAAATATAAAAAAGTTATAATTACTCTGTTATATGTTTACCATAAATTTTGTGTTCTACAATGTACGCCGTATAATTTAGGCAACATCAGCTGCGAAGTAAGCTTAAATATACACAGTTCCTTGTAAGAAATCCTATTCATCTTCGTCAATGTCAAGCTGAATCTCTATCCACTTTGTTTCACTCTGTAGGTAAATATATTTGATTAGAAAACAAGCCTTTTTTGTAATGTTTGTAAATATTGGCCTACGTTTTGTATGTTTTATTAACGCGATTCATTTCATTTATACCTAAGAAACCGTTGAAAAGATTTTCATTGACAAAAGTCAATTTTATTACTGAGCTTTTATATGAAACCGTAGCTCAGCTAGCGGAGGCAATGGCATGCGATTACCAAATTTATGCAAAGGTCGACGCGGTCAGTTCTTGGATGGGTGACCGAAAAGTGGCATTCCTTTTTGGGCGCTTCCGTGGGTCGGATGACACGTTAAATTGTAGGTCCCGGCTGTTAGTCTAGTACGGTAGTCGTTAAGCCATGTCAGCGGCCCTTAGGGCGGGTTGAAAACTCTCGACACCAGAGTTGGCCACCCTCATTCAACAAAAAGAAGCCGATGGGAATAAAAAAGTAACAAATAATAATCATATAAGTGCATAAAATTAACAGTAGATAATATTACTATTAGGTCAACAAATATACAATGCTTAGAGCCAAAAGGCCTTTCTATCGTAATAGCATTGTATATGTCGCCTAGTAGACAATACGGATCAATTTGTAATATGGTATGTCATCGTAAACAGCGCAATATATTAGCTGTCTCAAACGTAAGTCTCTTTAAGGAAGTTGCCCCTAAACCTTAACTAATGACTTGCCATAAATGTGGATATGTCGGTCGCAGCTGGACAAGTCTTAAATGAATTGAATGTATTGTAGGTACCTACCTACTTTTTATCGCCAGAACTCTTTTTAGCTTGCTCTTATTATTTTTTATCGCTATATGACCGAAGTTTGAGAAACTATTTGTATTGCCTAAGCGGTTAAGTGTAACACATTTACTAAATAAATTAAGAAATCAATTTTTTGTATGTATGTATTAAAATATAATCGGGGAATATTTATTGTCTTGCCTATAGAATAATGCACGGAGATATAGAATAAACCAGATAAATATACCTATAGATATAAGCCCGTTGAATTACTTTTACAAAATGTATACCGGTCAAAATATTACAAGCAAGTCACAAAATTACAAAGTTTAAAAATCAGTGAATATTGTAGCAAAAAGTAATATTTGAAAGCATTGAAATGAGATATTTGTGCTCTATAAACTGTTTTCAGGATCAGTCAATCGTACGCTTTTAGGAACGAAATGAAAAACACACAAAAGAAAATAGATAATACGACAACTAGGTCGATACTTTCCGATTTCAATATTGGCCCGTATTTAGATTGCTTTGCGCCGGACCTTTGTTTACGGAATATCGTAAAACGAATTTTAATTTACACTTTTTTGGGCAAATGAAATTCTCAGCCCGCCAGATAGGTAGCTCAAAGGTCAAACGCAAATTCAATTAATATTTTTGGTCATAATTTCAAAGCTTCAAAACCAATTTGGGAGAATATTTGAAAAATTATAAAACCATATTGATCAGTGTAATGAAAAAACTTGTTCAGTATTATTTCAATTTAAATCCTGGATCAATCGCGCGCAAACACGACCGAGGAGAGCAATCCGGAGGTTAGTAAAACAAAAACAACAATCGGGTGAACAAAGCGCGACGGCATCCCATTTCCGCTTCACCATTCCCAGTGTTCAAAGCTCGGGAATATTCAGATAAGCCCATGTGTAAAAGTGTCGAGAACCTCGCACATCTTGGCCCAAAGAAAGTTTTATGGAGCCGAGTCCACACAATATACGGCATTCTGTTTTACTATACATATGTCGTGTTTCCCCATTTCCCCGACATCTTGTTACGTAAAAAAGTAATGTTTTGTAATTTGTTTTATTAGAAAATTTATTAGTTGTTTGGAACTTTATATACGAGTCCCCTTCTGTGTATATTCAGACAGATGATGTCTGTGAGAAAGTTCGTGGCTTTATATATATTGAATAATAGATTCTGTGTAACTGATGCATAACAGCTGTATGTACTATACCTACATATTAATAGAAATGTTGAACTATCAGCTACAACAGAAATGCGTTCACCGCCCACATATCTCGGAATACTAACGTGAATGGGGAAAATGGCGGAAATTCGATCATTTCCTGCTATTGATAGCGAGTTATGCGAAACAATAGAACATTCATTAACGAAATATATAGTCTTAAAATTGAGGAAATTGAAACAGCTAATTTGCAGATAACGTTTACCCTTACTGTCCCATTTTTGGGCACGGGTACTAACGATTAAATTATAATATGCATAATTTATTAAACTAACCTATTTGTATAAATGTTTGGAAATGGGGAATTGACTATGTTAATATTATTTTGTTTTTACGTAATCAACGAATTCAATTTAAATTACTATTAATAAATGCTTGAACTTAATCTATTAACCTGAGATTGATCAATTCAGTACATTTTTGGTTCGTTAGGTCATCGTTTCGCCGAATTTACACTATAATTTAAAAGGTTAGTTCTTATGTAATATGATCGTTATTTTAGACCCTCGACATTTTACGTAAAGAGTAAAGTGTTCGTGAAATTACAGCCGGCTTGTTAATGAAACCCATTGAAGTGGTTCCCGCACCGGGCCGCGATTATACCGAAATTTAACGAAAATACCCGTAACGAGCTATCAGGAAAACGATTTTGTAACGTAAACATTTAATTATCCAAGAGATACTCTCAGCTATTGGTGTTTAAACTTGCTTTAAAAGGAGTTAGTTCTGAAAATATTTGCTATAGCTTTCATCCATTTGTTTCATCACAAACATTGTATCTATGTATGTCTAATTTAAAAATTATAAAACATGTAGGTATCTAATATTAAAACTTTCGTGAGACATTTTAACAATATATTAACTAAACGGTTTTCACTCACGTGTAAATCGCGTAAGTTGTTTACGCGTTTCGGATGTTATGACATCTATCTTCAGAACGTATGTTCTGGGAACGCGGCAGCACACGTTCATACGTTCTGAAGATGGATGTCATAACATCCGAATCGCGAAACAACTTACGCGATTTACACGTGAGTGAAAACCGTTTAGTTAATATATTGTAGGTATCTAGATATAGGCTTTCTCAGCATAATAAACGTTGTTGTATATGTATCGTTATCAACATATTTTGAACTATCATAGTAGCAAATAATCTCAAAAAATCTCTTTGGACAAAAAAAGCACAAGACCGACACCAATGGCACCTAGGGGAGGAGGCCTATACCCAGCAGTGGGTCGACAAGGGCTGAAGATGATGATGATAATTTTGATATTAGCAAAGAGCAAATTGACATTTTGTTTTATTAACTTCGATTTGTTCCAGTCGGATCAAGATAATCAATAAATTGTAAAGAAAAATTGCAATATCTTACAACCAGAGTAAGCAATTATTTACCTCGATTTAAAAAGAAAATGTGACCCAAGTACTAACCAATTAAAGTGTCCGAACAACAGACTCAGAAATGAGAAACTATACTAGCTTTAAGAAAAGCTACCATTTCAAACTTTTTTAATAGAACTGTAGTTTCAGTTACAATGGAAAAGGTAGTATTGTAAAAAACAATTCGTTCTGTGTGGACCGACAAAAATAAAGCGTGTTTCTATATCCTAAAAAAATTTGTTTTTAAATTAAATACAAGTATCATAATATTATGTGAACGAAATAATGACGCAGCGGTTGAAAATTCTATTGGAAAGATTTTGCCATGGAATCCTTTGAAAAAAGTTTAATCACTGTCATTTTGTAGCTTCTATTGGTTAGTCATGGTGATTTTATGTTTCAGGACTAAAGGACTAAATATTTTTTTTTAAATTGGGGGAGATTTTTGCCCTGCCCAGCGGTGGGACAGTATAGGTTAAATAAAAAGTCTCCTAATTATTAATTTCGTACTATGCAATCCTATGAACTTTTCGTAAGAATGAGACATCTACTCGATTCAATATCGTTGTTAATAATCATACAATTTATCTCTTATTTCTTTACGTTTTACGAGTTTCTAGAATTAATAATAATAATAATAATAATAATAGGTCTTTATTTCAGACAGCAGGGTCCATAGAAAGGTTCACACACAAAGGTACAATATAAAAGCATAAATTGAATTATGTAGAAATACAGATTACGTGACAATATCCAACCATTGCCGGTATGTTGCAGTCATGTGCAAGCGGTCAGACAGACTCTTAATAATACTGTTTTTACAAATGTCAACTCTGGACATAAAAGAAGCAATCCTCTTGCGCTGTATAGCATTAAAGCTGTCAATGCGTGCGTCAAAAAACATACCGGATGCACTACAGCTCCGCGACAGGCCCATGAGCTGCCTGTAGATGTTGTTGTATGCAACTCTGATGGAGTTGTGCGATTTTTTCGTGTAATTAGTCCAGAGTTGACATGTGTAAAACGTTTGGCAAAATGACTTAAATAGGGTAACTTTCACGTCAGGCGCAGCATTATAAAATTTTCTGGCTATCATGTTTCCGACCACGCATAAAGCTCGTCTTTGTCTCTCAATGTCATCATTATCTTTCATATCAGACGTCACAATGTGGCCAAGGTACTTGAAACTCTCGACGATTTTGACAGGCTGCCCATTTAATTTCAGTGGTGGTATATTTAGAGGACCACTACCCGCCCGGAAGACTACCATTTCAGTCTTCTTCATTAAACCAACCACTAATGTAAAAGATTGTAAAATCAGTGCAAAACTCATATACCTTTCGTCACGTGCGTGACGTCACCTGCCGGTTCCAACGGAAGATCAGCGCTGGATGCTTGCATCCAGCACATGCTGAGTTGGGGCCGGATTGTGACGCGAAACGTGTACTTGTTTCTATCTTTCTATTTTATTATGCCATATTTCTCTTGTTGTTTCGTGTCTCAATAAATTTAATGTATTTTTTTCTTATTCTTATTCATATCCTTTAAAATATCATATCCTTTGCTCCAGGTGGTGCGTATGTTCGTGCTGGTGGTGATGGTGTTCGCGCTGTGCTGGCTGCCTTACCACGCTTACTTCGTGCTGGTGTACCACCACCAGGCGCTGGCGTCGGCTCCGTTCGCACAACACATCTACCTCGGGTTCTATTGGCTCGCCATGGCCAACTCGATGTTTAACCCACTCATATATTACTGGATGAGTAACAAGTAAGTTTGGGAATAAGATAAGATATGTCTTTAATGCACACCAAAAAATAAAATAATGAAAGAAATATTAAAACTAATTTAATGCACACTGGGCGGCCTTATCGCCTTAGGCGATTTCTTCCAGATTAATTGGATAATTTAGAAAATGAACACTATAATAATATGGTTAGGTAAATGTTGGTGTGTGGCAACTATTTTATTTTTCACTAGTGGGTGCTCGCGACTTCACTCGCATTAAGAAGTCAAACTTGCATCCCCTATTTCACCCCTTTAAAAGTGGCATTTCCAAAAATCCTTTCTTAGCGGATGCCTACGTCATAATATTTACCTTCATTCCAAATGTCAGCCCAATCCTTTCAGTGGTTTGGGCTGTGCGTTGAAAGATCACTATATCAGTCAGTCACCATTGAGTTTTATATATTTAGATTTTAGTAGTAATATTTAATAATAGTATGTATAATATGCAAAAATGTTCGAAATATTGTAAGTACAATGCAATGAACAGCTTTGATAGTGTTGTCGGGGAAGTAAAATTAGAATCGAGTAGATAATAATTATCATCCTCAATTTAATTAAACTTTTGTTACAAATAGAATGTTATTTTGTTTAATCATTGAACAAAATTATTATCACTTCAATCTTAAACCTAATTTGAACGTGCCTATCCATAGTTTTTGCCGATCACTTTTGTCACCAAAAATTAAGTAGCTGAAAATCATGTCACAGATCTTGTCAAGTATTAGACTGGAAATTATGTAAACTATCTTGTTAAGTCTAGTCACGCCGTCACTCTGCCGAAGCCAGTCTAGTTCGAGCCCACGCAAAACCTTATCCTGTTCCGTTGAGCTTCGATACAACAGAGATCACAGTAAATATTCCCGGGCACGTTTCTTGCAAATTGACCTACGAGCTGCTATGGCATATCATTTCTCCATTATAGCCCTATTTGTTTATCTATCGCGCTCCAAATCGTAATAGGTTTCATGCTAGTGTAATGCATACAAATGACTGTCGGTAAACTGTTTCGATTACTAGATAAAAGATTTGGTAGAAGATAGAACGAGTTGGCGGCGTGATGTCGACAACGCTGGCCGTGATTTATCACCAGCTCCGAGAATTAATGTTGCAACTTGAGATCAAAACAGGGAACAGGAAAGAAACGGGTTAAACGAACATAATACTTTTAACATAATGAAGACTGTAAAGCTTGGCACTAATTGACGTCAAGCGGCCTTCATACAAATTCAAGTTTGTTCTTCCTTTGAATTTGTATTCGCCGCTATCACGAGGCACAAATTAGTGCACATTTTTTGTGTCTTTTTATTTCCATTTACATTTTCTAGAACTCATAATAAATGAGTGAGACCCGTGTCGAGTCATAATCACGTTTTAATGAAAACAGACCATCAGTACTGAATGTGAAAAAAAGAGATAATAAAACAGAAATAAAGATAGAAAGTTATAATAATTTCGCGAGCCGTAAAGCCTCACATTAGAGTGAATAAAGAAAACTGGAGTGGGATTGTAGTCCCGTGGTGGAGGCAGCGGCGGCGGTAAATGCATAATTCATACAAACACACCTTGTCCTTCATTCATGGCCAAATAAGGATTTCATTCCTGGAAGAAGTCGAGTCAAGTGTTGCGTGTCTAAAAATATTATTTTAATGTTTACCTCCTGAATAAAGCATGCCCATTAAGCGATTTGTTTTAACCTTATTTTTCGACGGAGTGAGGCGAAATACCAGCCACGGCTATTTGTTTACAACATGGTGGATAGGGTTGTGTATTGTACCTATATGTATATCCCAAAGATTTATGTCTCTAGTTTAAGCAAGTATACTAGTAATGACCTGAAAATAACATAAGTAAACTACTTTCTTTATAACTAATTTCAACAGAGCACGGGCAAAACTGCCAGATACAGTTAGGTAGCTCATAACATAAACTACTATGAACGATCGTGAATAGGAAAAATCCAATTTAATTATTGATCCAATGAGTCTACTTTAAACATTAAATTTAGAATGAACTAGTAAAATGTATAATACAAAACGAAATGGGAATTTCTAAATGAAGCTACATAACAAGCTAATATCACATTGTACAGACCTACAGTCATTTATTTTCTTTTAGCTTCCGACCAAATTTTGTAGTACATTGCATGCAATATGGTAATAACTTTGCAAAATTTTCCACTGATAGGCAAGTAAATAAATAAAAGAGGTATCGTAAATAACATTGTTACGATTATGAAGGAGCACGCAGATTTTTCGTGCTTCTCTTGAATTTTTTCTTGTTTTTTTACTGGCCTGTTAGCTTAGCTGGTAGTGGCTCTGCCTTCTAATGTAGGGTTGCGGGTTCGATTTCCGCTTGATACAAGTAATTTAAGAATTTAAAAAAAAATGTAATTACATGTGTCTAGTCAGGTCATTTCTATGTATAATAAGTAAGTATTTCAAAAGTATATTTTTATATGTATTATGTCCGTTATCTAGTAGGTACTCACGATACAAGCGTTTGCTTAGTGTGGGTCTAGATGGCGCTGTGTGCAATGTCCCGGAATTATTTATTTGAAAAGTTTTATTATCCGCACAAAGAGTTGTGTTCCCTAGACACCGAATATGGCGTCTGTATAAAATATTAATAGCTCCGTGGAGATGGAGGAATAGAATGTGTGTATCTTTAACAAGGGACTTATACAATACATTATTAATGTTAATCCTTGCCTACTTTTAAAGCCTCTTTAATCCAAGAGAAGAGATAGATAGATGGATAAACTCTTTATTGTAACACACATTGACGAAAAAAAGACAAACAGAAACACATAAGACTTAAAAATAATAGTGCCACAACTGGCGGCCTTATCGCTAATAGCGATTTCTTCCAGGCAACCGTAGGATGGACAGGAGTCGAAAGAAATTTAAAGGATGGGGTGTTCAAAAAAGAGAAAATATAACTATACACATAATAAAATATTCAATAATATATATAAATAAACAAATAACAAATATAACATATACGTGCAAATAACTATAAATATATAACACATATACATATTATACCTATATACTATAACGACAGAAGGAGACAACTAAAAACAATTCAACAGCAGATTATTGAGCTATTGAGTTTAGGTACCAGTTTTTAACCTGAGTTTTGAATGCTTCGAGAGTCTGAGCTTGCTAGACTCTCGAAGCATTCATTTTTAGAGGTGATTTATCAGACGATTGAGACAGGTGTATAACAAAATAGAAGAAGAGATATAGATTTATCTAGCTATGTTTGTTAATCTATCGTAGTTCTTTCTGTTTTTGCGTAAGTTATCGTAATTTGTGACATAATTAATTTGGAACGTCCTAGCGCTAATTTGACAAAAGTTTATTTGATCATATCAAATCGTAATGACTCAAAAATATCTATAAAATTTGCATATGTTACGAATTAATATTTATAACATTACACGTGTCATCAATTGAAATCAAATCAAGTTATGGTCGAGAAACTTTTTGACAATAAAGTTCAAGAAAAGATAACAAATAGCATAAATAAAATAATACTTAGTTTAGTATTCAGAATGTCTAGTCGAGAAGTTTCCGAAAGTTATCATGTAAACAATAACCTGGTAAAGTTGATATAACTTGTAAGCAACTTCACCACGAGTTAGGTTGTAAGTTTCGTAGGAGATATACAGCTACAATTATAATCCCTAGCGGGTAATTCTAGCGCAAACGTAAGAATAAGAATAATTTATTTACCTTAACAATTAACTTGAATAACATATTTGACTTATCTAACTAGGAATACTGCATTTTTAATATCCCTGTGGGTTCTGCACTAGGAACATCCTGTGTCGCAGAAACCACGGTTGATTTAATAACAAGTATTAACATGATGCAGATACGGCTATAAATAATTATCTGGGTAAAGTCAGTAAATAGCGTGCAATGAGAGTACTGAAGACACATTTTGAGTGCTGTGTATGTATGGGTGTGTGTGTAAGTGAGTGTGTTGTGTGTGTGTAGGTTAGTATGAGTTGTTTAATGCAAGTGTATGTTGAATGTATGAGAGTAAAAATAAAAATGTTTATCTACTTAGGGATTACGTATTTATTCAATACAAATGAGAGTAATAAATTTGTACAATTATTTGATTTTGACAATAAAAATCTTAGTAGTACCTATACACAATATTGTATGAACCTAATCATGATCTCTAGAAAGACGTAACTTTTTTTAACAATATATTCTTTCTATTCCCGTGTAATAGAATGCCTTCAATGATTTGGTACAGGCATCGGGTACAAGATAAAATTATCATAAGAAAGAGTCTTTCGTTCGTTAAAATTACGTGAATGTGGCTTTTAATCAGAGAGGTTTATTTTAAGGTCAAGTTTGTGTCAAACACATATGCAATTATTATTTAATGCTTAGTAATTTGGTTCAAAATTATTTTGGATTCAAAAGGTTTCTTCACTTTAAAAAATGTATCCCAAACTTGAAAATTAAACACCTGTTTAGTACTAAACACAATAAGAAATAGAAGATATTATAAATAAACCAAGTAAGTTACTTAACTTCTGCGGTAAAATTACAATAATGATCCTTGTGCCATGAAATGAAATATGAAATACGTGAGGGCTACAATTGTCTACGAGGGAAGCCACGGGCGTCCACTAGTATTCAATAAATTTTAAATTCGAACTACGAGAAATAAAAACAAAACCAAAACGTACAGTTCGTACCATTGTACAAACACCAAATACATAAAGAAACCATTGGAAGCCTAAGAACTTGTCCCTCTACAAACCACAAACACCTACTTAGGTCTTGAAACTTAGTTAACGTTCTTAGACAGGTAACCTAACCAAAACAAGATGTTCACTAAGCTTACTTACATTACTTACTAACATCTAAGACAAAGAACCGACAAAATGTAAACTTAAACACTAAGTCAGAAAGTAGAACTCTTTATATGTGCTGTCAAATAAATTTTAACAAAGCTTTATTTACAATAATAAAATATAAAAACAAGTGAAGGAAAACTAAACATACTACTTCTAACTACTACAAAAAGGAGCACTTAGAAAATCTTTAGAAAATCTTTAGCCTTTAATTTTAACTAGAAGAAGTAGGTGATATTTGTTCTTCCTAAAATATCAGCAGATAGTTTATTTATACGACTTTTGTGTCGAATAGAAAGTTGAGATACTTCCACGAATATGTACATATACGTTCATTTTCGTTTTTGAATAACGCAAATACTATTTAATTATTTGCGTTATTCAAAAACAACTACATAACATAACCACAATATTCACTAAAATAACAACTAGCCATATTTTACTAAAAACAACTAAACACTATCTTAAATAAACAAACTTAAATTATATAATAAACAAAATTAAAGTCTAAATCGGAATCTAAATTTTACTTTAATATGCTTAACTAGTGGGTGCTCGCGGCTTCGCTCGCATTAAGGAGTAAAACTTGCATTCCCCATTTCACCCCTTTAAAAGTAGCATTTCCAAAAATCCTTTCTTAGCGGATGCCTACGTCATAACATCTACCTTCATTCCAAATTTAAGCCCAATCCATCCATTGGTTTGGGCTGTGCGTTGATAGATCACTTTATTAGTCAGTCAATCAGTCAGTCAGAGTTTTATATATTTAGATTAATATTCTTAGCAAATAAAATATCAAAGAATGTTTATATTGCAAATTCATACATATGAAACTAATTTTAGCGCGACGCAGTGAATGGAATGAGAATATCTTTTCTTGGAAACAGGAAAGCTTTTCTCTAAAAATAGACAAACGAATATTTACAGAATTAGATTTCCTTGATTGTTTTCTAGAAATGTCTGATTCATAGATTGTTTTAATAAAAAATGCTTAAAATTTCGTACATTAAGCTATTATTGATGTATCTATCGTTTGAAAAACAATTCGATTATGTAAGGAAATGAAAAAATGTACAAGTAGAAGAAGAGTTATGTATAAAATGATTTATAAGAGAAAGAGATAATAATAAAAAATACAATATCTATTTATCAGACTAGAATTTTTACGACAAATTAAAAACTTATTTTATACGGAGCTCTTGACAGTTCTCTTTAGGCATTTTTCCCTAATTGAGATTAAAGAAACCTTTTTTGTCTCCAGGTTCCGGATATATTTCCGGATGGTGTTATGTTGGTGTATAACTGCCAAAGTGGAGACACCAGAGCTGAAGAAACTCGACAATAATAAAACGTATTCCAGTAAGTATTCTTTCAAACATCATTTTTCTCTCAAGTTGTATTTCTTATTACTGAGGGTCGATACTCCCCCGCAGAGTTAAATCATCAATTAAGTTATCTAGGGGCCTAGATCCTTCCATAAATATCAAACATACGATCATACAAAATATATATAAAGACCAAATTCTGAAGCATATATTTTGGCCAACTCTCATCTCCTGAATTGGCAACTGAACTTATTGTTAAAACGAATAAAATCTATGTACTAACACCGTGGGGGTACGTTTGAATAATTCTGTTCAGACTCATTGATGCTCCATGGTCTGATGACTTGTCGACCCAATTCTTAGTCCTCTTTGTAACCAATATGTGCCTTCCGCATTCCATAACCATATGTATATGTAGTTACTGGTAAAATAGTCAGATATTTGTTACAAAAATTTAAACACATTAAGAATTAAAATTAATTAATTATTAAAAGTTGATTGACATGTTTTTTTTTGTTACTTACCAAATTCTAATTCAAAATTCTATTAAAATCTATACAGAGGTACCAATAAACCTTTGCGACGAAGCCAAGTTTGAGCTTTTATACAAATAGCTTCTTTCCAAGGTGTCTGACCTTCAAGGTATTCGGGACTTTGTCGAGAAATCCTATTACTATCTTGAACAATATTAACGACAGTTCACCAACGGTGCAGAGTTCCTCGGTGATTCATTAGTTTAATTGTGGCCGAAAACAAGTAGTTGTAAAAGAGGGAAATATTTTATGACAACGTTAACAAAAGCCTGCGTTTATAGGTCGTTTCTCTTGAATAGCTTTGTAGGACCACCAATATATTATTGTTCTAGCTTAAGGTGCTGATATTTTATACTATTTTTATACTAACTTTTGCAAAGAAATACATGAAAAGTAAATCAAAACATTGTTAAGTTGTTTTTATAAAAATATATTAATACGTTACTAGATTGAAAGTTCAAAAAATTATATAAGCCATGTTCTATCTGGAGCCGAGCTTGATTATATTAATGAATTATTATAAATATTTTTATAACCGTTTGTATAAAAATGCGCCCAAGAAACAATAACTTCCCCTTAATAAAGTAAAAATATGTTCCACCTCTAATACCTCACTAACATAAGGTTGACAATCAACCGACTGGAAACCGCTGTAAAGAAAGACATTTTGTTAGTTTACTAGACTTTCACCTAAACTAATCAACAAATTTTAGTACTCACACGTTAATTGACACAGATATTTAAAACCTTTCAAAACGTACATATCTACTATATCAACAACAACGTTTGTTTTTTAACGCTCACGTGGCCGAATAATTTAGACTGAAATCTGATGAGAATTCACATAAAAATAAAATACATCTTAACCCGGACGGACTCAGGGAAACAACGGGCATTGTCATTGTTTTAAAAAATAAAACATTATTCATTCGTCCCCATTTTTCAGTTTTAAATACATTGCCTACTTCTGCTCGGTAGGCATTCTGTGGCCGGAAGCAAGATCAAGTACTCTCGTGTTGAGTACTTCTCCTCAGTCCTCGACAATGTACACAAAAGCGAGGGTAATGAGAGCCAAGAGACCGCTTATAGAGCAGCAAACCGCGAAATTACTCGTAAGTGCTACGAATCGTATCCACATTTAGCTATGAGGTAGGAGGAATCTAAACTAAACAAAAACAAGGTGGAACAATACACGTTCTGATGAAAGGTGCTGAATTGTAAACGTTTGTCTAGGAATAGGTTTCATGTTGTTCGGTTGTAATAGGTATTTGCCTATTGTTTAAATATTTTTTACTTAAAATATTTACGACTACTTCTAGTTTGAAACGTTTTTGCAAAATATAATTTGAGGAGTTAAAAAAATCTCGACACCAGTGAGGCATGCTATGCGCGTCCATTAGTCTCTCTATTACACTCATTAACTTCCTATTATACTATTTATAGATAAGAACGCTTAACAAAACTTCCCCGGCAATTCGCTTACAAATACAACGTACATGCAACATTAATGCTGTCCTGTTAGCTTAGTTGGTAGTGGCTCTGCCTTCTAATCTATGGGTTGCGGGTTCGATTCCCGCCTGACACAAGTATTTATGCATTTTAAAAAAAATGTATAATTTCTTGTGTTGAGTCTGGTTGTTTGTATGTATAATAAGTATGTATTTACAAAAGAAAAGTATATAAGTATTATATCCGTTATCTAGTACCCACGACACAAGCGTTTGCTAAGTGTGGGGCTAGATGGCGCTGTGTGCAATGTCCCGAAATATTTATTATTATTATTAATGCACGATATTTCCGACTTAAGCCGTAACAATATGGGCGTTAAAGATAAGCAACCATTATTTTCCTTCCCATAATGTTTTGTTTGCGCATCACTAGAGTCATGCCCGCGCCATAAATCTTCCCATAAGGTCGTCATATTATTACGGGCGAATTTCGGTCAAGTTTCTTATACATTATTATTTTTATGTGTGTCAACATCGAGGGTCTCGTGACAACAAGTTTCCTGATTTTATTACCTTAGGTAAATGTTTGGTGAACGTTTTTTTTAAAAAGAAGATAATCTAGACTGTAATACACCCTTATCTATACTAATATTATAAAGCTGAAGAGTTTGTTTGTTTCTTTGAACGCGCTAATCTCAGGAACTACTGGTGCGAATTGAAAAATTCTTTTTGTGTTGGATAAACTATTTATCGATAACATCACGCTGCAACTAATAGGAGCGAAGAAACAATGGATAATGTGAAAAAAAAAACGGGGAAAATATACATCTTTGAGGGCTTCCATTGCGTGTGCTGCGAAAACGGTTCAAGATATCAAAAAAATATGTATGAAAGAATTATTTCTCTTAAAATGATCTAACAAAATGTTTGGAACAGTATGTCTATCTTTTAAGATTAACTCACTAGAACCGTTTTTATGGTAATAACTATTCCATGCGGACGAAGTCGCTGGCACAGCTAGTTACTAAATTTCTAAAAGAAAAATAGGCAGATTTATTAATAACTTGGGGTTCACTGCAGGTGAAGTGTACATATGCATATAGTGTATAAAAGATTTTAACACGTGATCGATTGTTCCAGTGAGCCAGAGGCACTACCGAGACGTGTCGTCTTTCAGCAGAACATGACATTCGAGACGACGAAGCAATCTCTCGCGGTCCACGCCTACGCCACAGCATGGTGAGATACTTAATAACAGATAGCTATAATAGCACTATATAAGTAAGTAGCAAAATTATATATATCTTTTTTATTGAATGATGCAGTGATTTTAGTAGTAATAACGCAAAACTCTTAAATGTTCCTACATCGACGTGAAAATCTTTATTTGCAATAAGTCCTGCCTTTGTTTGTAATCTTAATTTATTTTATTTTTCTCGGGCTTTCTTAAGATGAAGAACGAAAGTAATATTTATTTATCTACTAAAATAGATAGAGGTAAAAAGAGAGCGAATAGTGAGTACTTATGTCGTTAACCACAAAAAACTAAATCCTATAGTAAAAAAACAAACGACATCGAGACAAACAACTTTTGATCCATGATGGGTTGCCTTCCGCAGAATCAGCTTTCCATACATTAAGTCAAGCAACAACAAACCATTATATTATTTAGAATCGATCAATAGTGGTTTGGTAAACACTTAACCATTATCGTGTCAGTATGTTTTCTGTTCAGTGTTACTGGACTAACAAAACAAACATACTTAAGCTGCACCTTAAATCCTAACTTGTTGCTTATTTACAATCTTTCCTGAAACATGAATTTTTCGTCAATTTCCTGTACAACATTGACACAAGCATCTAAACACACAAACATCAATTAACATAAATTATTGTCACATTCCTCACACACAATAAGCTAATTCTTATCATACCACCCAGCAACAATACAACAATACCTACCTACCATTTTTCACATTTTCTACGAAAAACGTGACCGTACACCTTGCGTTCTCTTTAATTTTCTACTACAGCGCTTTAAATTCTGGAATACATCGCTTTACGCGCTCGCCTGTGTTGTTTATGATGTAACCCAGAGATTTGAGAGATGAATGATGGTCGTTCGCGCAGGAGACCAACGCATTATTAATTTTAACGAGGAATCGCCGACAGTCCTCAAAATGTCTAAAATCTGGCTCTGCATTCCATGAAGTGATAATATAGAGACATAATAAGAGAGTGTGGCTCAGCGGTTCCAGTGTCTGCTTTTCATCCAGACGCACCCTGGTTCGAATCCGCCCTACACCAATGACTTGTATTTTCAAGTTATGTGTGGATTTGCACTCGCTTAACGGTGAAGGAAAACATCGTGAGGAAACCGACATGTTTGAGGACCACAATATCCGAGGACATGCGTCTTCCGTGGAAGGACCTGGGCGCCCACCACGATGTATCTGCCTAAGAAAACTTCCCTAACGAATTAATTCTGCGGGGGAGTCACGACCCTCAGTCATGAGGAAATACGACTCAAAGAGATTCCATGAAGTCGTTTGCTTCGATTCATTTTGAGTACTTACTTGAGAAGATTATCAAAATGAAAAGAAGAACAATTTGTCAATTTCTTTGATATTTTTTTTTCAAGTGCCATGAAGAATTCTCTAGTATAATTTGATATTTCATAAATATTAAGTAATACATGAATCAACAAATACGATGATCTATTATGTCTATTCGTAACGTCGTAAAAAAGTCTACAATTTTGCCTTGCTTAATATTAATAATATGATTAGTTTGGCAGTTGAAATAATAATCTCGCGTGTATTTAACACCTAGTAATATAATTATCAAAATTAATTGAAGAACTTGAGAACTTTATTAAATTTCAACAAATCTTAAGCTTCAATTAATATCTGAATATTAACCTCGTATTAAAGACGAAAAGGCTACTAATTTTCCAATAGATTTAACTCTGCAAGTAAAAGGACTCAATTACAAATTCAGAATTTGCGTAAATATCATAAATTAACCTGAATTACATAATTATTTATAAATCTATTTGAGTAGGACTAGAAAAGTATATACGCAGACTGTATTTTATAGTCATTTCGGGATACAAGTGCCTATAATTTAATTTAGGTATAAATATGTCATATAAAAATTCTCGTTTGTACAATCATAAATCCCATTTTAAAAATAGGTGATATATGTGCAAAAACTTTTGTAATCTGAGTAGGCAAAATTCACCTTCGTATCTACTACTGATTACTACTGATTAAAAAAGCCTTACTACAGCGAAGAAATTATCTAACTAAATCCATTGTAAAACAGATAACAATAATCAAATCATCAACTTATTTTATCTCTTAAGTGTTGGTTTCCTAGGAAAAAGGTGCCGTCATATAGCGGCCGTAATAGTACGGACGCAAATAGACGGCCGTCTTTACGGTGATGACATGTGGAAAGTTCCACGGCCGTTTTAACACACCGTCAGACATTATCTATACTAATATTATAAAGCTGAAGAGTTTTGTTTGTTTGTTTGAATGAAAAATTCTTTTTGTGTTTGTTGAATAGACCATTTATCGAGGAAGGTTAGGCTATATAACATCACGCTGCAATTAATAGGAGCGAAGAAACAATGGAAAATGTGGAAAAAACGGGGAAAATTTCTTATTCATCTTTAAAGGCTTCCGTTGTGTGCACTGCGAAAACGGTTCGTCGTGGGTAACAAACAGATATAATTTATAAAGCTAAAAAGGTTACCCAAAATAACTATTCCACGCGGACGAAGTCGCAGGCAAAGTAAGTTTTAAAATAAACGTCATATCAATAGCTTCACCGCTATCAATAAAACGTTCACCAAACCTTCTGAGACCGACAAGACGGCTGACATGCAAATGGCGGCACCGCTTTATGACTTTACGGTGTCAGTTACCGCTCCAAAAAACCGCGCGATTTTGCTTACATAGACACGGTTCTAGCGACGTCATACACCGCTGTATTACGGCCGCTATATGAAGGCACCGCTTTCCTAGGAAACCAAAGCTTTAGTAGGTCAGCGTCATAAACCAAAGCTATGATTAAATTAAAACAGCTAGGTATTTAAAATGCTAATGTAATGATAACGACATAATTATGTATTCTAAAACCCATTGCATGAAAAATATACGTAATAAGAAAAAGTCGAATTTACCCTATCATAAATCCGTAGACTAATTAAAAAAGAAGTAGGTACATAAAATGCAACTAGCGGAAGTCAATTAGCCATTAGTGATAATTTTTACACTGCAATTAAGCAATTATTATTTGTTCGCACGCACCTAATATGCATCTGTAGCTTAGAGCTTTATTTAAATTTAGATAAATGAATGGATGAAATTCGTATTTAAATTATTAATGAAATGATTATTATTTAAATCAGGAAAAGAACTTAGATCATCGCGATATAAATAGTAATCTGTACTACATACTTTACTAAAAACGATCTGAAAGAGGCACAAATACACCAACAATAACATTTCCGTTTGTACAGTAATGACTTTAAAAACAATAAGTGATTATTGTTTTTAAACACATGAGAACGTTAAATCTTATCCATATCTCTAGTGAGTACGTTCTAACACGAAACTATTCTCTGAAACACAAAATTAACAGTGAAATTTGCAAGTCAATTTGCAAGTGAAACGTGCAAATTACGAATGTGATGTTGCCAACTTGACTGTAGTGAAGTTCGGCTTGATTCCATCATTAGGATGTTGATATGCTCTAATTTTACTCTACAATTTACGCGGAAATTCTATGTGTTTGCTTACTCGGAAATATACTTATCCCGATAATACTTTCATATTTGCATTATGTTTTAGAATCTGTATCTCACAGTTTGTAAAAGTTTCTAACATAAATACTAACGTAATATTAACGAGTCTCTCGAGTCTCTCTATGAGTCGTATTTCCTCCTGACTGAGGGTCGTGACTCGCCCGCTGAATTAATTCGTTAGGGGAGGTCTCTTTGGCAGATACATCGTGGTGGGCGCCCAGGTCCTTCCACGGAAGACACACGTGTCCTTGGATATTGTGATCCTCACAGACACATCAACGAGAAGTAGTTAGTCCAAAAATATGGACAATAGTTTGCAATTTTAATAACCCAACCAGCTAACCACACCTTAATACTATACTAAGCTGAGTTAGCGCTTTTTATTTATAAATATAAAAAAAATATAAAATCACGGCTACCTAGATTATCGTATAAATAACTCGTGGCTATCTAGATAGCTCAGACTTGTTAAATAGGTTCTATTATATCCTTATCCGTATTAAAAACAAAGCTCATTTTTGTTCTTCGCTAACCAAGGTCAGGCTCTAACATTTTGCGGATTCTTTATGCGAAAAAAAATATGTTTATGATTCGAAGAATCCCTTTGACTAAGTTGAGGTTTTTATGTGAAATTAAAACAATACTGGCAGTAAAGCCAAAAAAATACTAGGTATCACAGTAAGCTTTACTCAAAGCTTTCTTCTTTCTTAAAACTTAAAGGACATCGTGTTAAGTTAGTTTGATAAAGTTTTGATGATTTGGAATCAAGTCTTTGCTAATAAGTTAAAATGCTTGATATAATTTCAATGTTGTTTAATAGTTCGATATAAAATATTAACCAGATGAACCCGGTGTTTATTGAAAAGATTGTTATTGAAAAGAAGAAGCCAAATTTGGACATTTTGATCTATATTTTTTTTTTCAGACCATAACCGTTCCAAAATTTAATACGCATTTCCAAGGCCTTAAATTATTACTTCGCCATTAAATAGGCTCTTTTTCTTGATTACCCTCAAAAATCAAATAGATTGTACGATTTCCTTTTGTCTTTAATCCCTTTTCAGAAATATTTCTTTCATTACTGCCCCAATTTAATTAGTTTCTCACTTACAAAGAAGATTATAACAGCCCTAGCATTTAGGCCTAGTTTTTGAAAAGGCTACACCTTTTGTTATAAGGTAAAGGTCTTTTAAAGAGGCTAAAAAGAAATATTTTTAATGATATAAGATTATCATGGATTTAGATGGCTAGGTATTTATCATTATAAGATTGCGCTTATCCTTTTGCATTTACTTTAATACCTATACCTATTCACTAGCCAATAAGCTAAAGTTTAATGAAAGTTAAAAAAATATCTAAAATCTATGTAGATTTGCTAAATCTTTTTACAATGTTTGATGATGATTTTGACAATGTATTTTTACCAATTGTTTTTAATACTTATCGCTGAAATGCATCATCATTTCGTGCTCAACCTGATAGGTTTTCGTAAACTTCTACAAAAAAAAAAACCACCTACAAATACACTCATAGCTTTATTCTCTCTTTGAGTCGTATTTCCTCATGACTGAGGGTCGTGACTCCCCCGCAGAACTAATTCGTTAGGGGAGTTTTCTTGGGCAGATACATCGAAATATTCCGATCTGTCTCCCTGCTCTGTCCCCCCGGGGTGACAGATCGAACAAAAAAGTTCGATCTGTCCCCCTGTTTGCGATAGGGGGACGGATCGAACTTTATTCTCCTCCTTAATGTGTTATCTGTCCCCCTGTCTGTATGTGTGTACCGGCATTAGAGGTATAGATAAGACATTTTGATTACTGTTTGTCCGCAATAGAATTAAATGTAGGTAGGTAAAGGTGATGCAACCTTTCATTAAATAAAAGACAAAATGGTTTCGGTTTACAATCATCTTTATTTACATAAAATTAAAATATTTCTTTTATTACTCTAATAATTATCAGTATCATAAATCACGGAAGGTACTTAGTACACAATCAGTCTTATTACGATACAAATATCCATACTTAAACTTACTAACATCACGAATATTTATCTACCAATCAACATAAAACCGTGCTATAAATCACAATAGATATTGTACATATTACAATCAGTCTTCTGATTTGATTCGCTAACCTAGTACTACTACTACAAACAACAACTTTACTATTAAACTAAAAGTTGAAAATAATCTGAAAACTTAATAATCATAACCTTTTTTTTTACTCATTATAGATTTATTTACTTGCTATAAAACATACAAACTATATACATACCTGTCAAATGCAGTTTGTAGCTGGTGCAATCACTGTTGGTCATTTATTAGAGAAACTGAGATAAATATTAATATGAGTTGCATTTAACATACAAATTTTAGAAATGTATTATATGTAATTCGTTAGACTATTGATTAGGAATATTAGATCGAACTTTTTTGTTCGATCTGTCACCCCGGGGAGACAGAGCCGGGGCACAGATCGGAATATTTCGATACAGAAAAATATTTCGTGGTGGGCGCCCAGGTCCTTCCACGGAAGACACATGTCCTCGGATATTGTGGTCCTCAAACATATCGGTTTCCTCACGATGTTTTCCTTCACCGCTAAGCGAGTGCAATCCACACATAACTTGAAAATACAAGTCATTGGTGTAGGGCCGGATTCGAACCAGGGTGCGTCTGGATGAAAAGCATACACTGGAACCACTGAGCCACACTCGCTTTATTAATTCAAGGTATTGTTTCCAGATCATTCGAACGCCACGGAGCTGCTGACGAATGGCAACGCTGTGCGGATGAACCCCAATGGAGACTGCGATGACGTCAGGACTTTCCACGTGTGTGATGATCGATTATAATGTAAGAATTGTTACAAATGTATATAATGTAATGTAATATAATATAATAAGCTTGCGTCAAAAATCTAGCTTGGTTTGATGGTATGAGATTATTATTATTCTATTATACCTATGAATAATGTATATATTAAAAGCAAGCAGCAAATAGTCAGCCATTTTTTTAATAAAACAATTTACAGTACACCAATGAGGTTTTACTAATAGAGACGTTATACTCATTGAAAATTGCCCTAGCACGTGGCGAAGGCAAGTAAAAGTGATCAGAGATATATAAAACCCGGTTGTGAGAAAGGGATAAACGTATGTTCACAGCTTCGAGCCATCCAAGCTAATTCGCTTAGTTTGAGTTCGCCACACAGAACGGGGTATAACGCATCTACCTTAGTTTATATAGAATATCATTGCAGTACACATAATAAACTACGAAGTGCCAGCGTAATATATGATATTCGTTCCCAAATAAAATAAGGTTCGGAATTTAATTGTTATGGTTGGACACTAAATAAATTCTCACATTCAAACTTTATCTTAGTTCAATATCGTCGAATACGTCAAGAAAGACAACCACAGTTTGCCTGATGGTAAGCAAAGGTTTTGGCCTAAAATGACGCGTGCTAACTTGTTAAGAACCGATTCACTCGATTAATTAAGAGAGTGAGTTGAGTTTATATAGATAATCTCTAATCTGAATGAATCTATTCAACAAAGTTTATCCGTCTATACATTTTTCCCACTCAAACGACAAAGTAGTACATAATAGCTAAAAAAAATTCTCCAGTTTCAATGTGTCATTGTGATTAAATGCCTGCGTGTATGTTAAGATAAAATCTTATGTCTTGTAATTGAAATAATAATGATATTATAATAATTTATAACTTACATTGGTTATAGAACTATTTTAGTCTAAGGTAGATTTTTTACAGTTTTGAGTGTGATAATTTTAGTAAAATGAATAAAGTTATATTATTTAGATTTAGATAAATAACCGTAATTCCTATAAAATTGTATTATATAAGAACAATTATTGTAATTTGTAAGTGATTTTATGTATAAACAGATATTATGATAATAAAAACATATTACTTTTATCTCATTTTAATAATAAACGTACAGAGCCTCCATCAAGCTTTACATAATAATACAGAGTATAAAAAGAACAAAAATTCATTTATTTTTTGAGAATATCCTACAGAAATGAATTGAAAAAAATCTTTAGATTATAAAATATTATTATACCTTACATGAGAAAACAGTATATTTTTACCATAAATTTCTATTTCACATAATGAAACTGTAAGTGTAACAAATGCTTGTGTAAATTGACAGTTATAAATAATATGTAAATAATTTGAGTGTTAATATTTTTTCCATAAAATATGTTGTTGTTATAATGCATTGTTTCATTGCTCTGATAAGTACCTCCCCACACCTTTCAATTACTGAAAGCTTTAATTAGATTTTTTACGACAATCAATATACAAAATTCAAACCTTAATAAAAACTTATGTTCACCAAAAACCTATGTATATATTAGATGATTAAATAAAGTAGTGCTAATTTATCTATATATATAGGTACATATATATATTTATTTATTTTATAACAATCAAAACGGCCGAAGCCAATTACATTAATTGATTATAACAATACTTATTCTACTAACACATAATCAAATCAAATCTACAAACAAATAATAATCATCATAATATAGTCAAACAAGTAAAATTTATATATTATCTACATTAAAACATTCACACATTCATTCATTTCTTCTTTTGCTCGCAAAATCTCAAACACGCTAACATTATTACCGGCCATCCGTCCGTAAACAAATGACACGTCGGGTTGACAGCGAGCAGCGCGTTGATTGCGGCGAGAGTGCGCGGGAGTGGGGAGGCGGCCCGAGCCACCGTGCGGCAGTGGGGCTCAACCAAAAGCTTGTGTCGCCTGCTACGCAAATATTGATCCGGTACAAAAACTCAAAGGTGACCGGAACCACTGGACGGATTGGGCTGAAATTTGGAATGAAGGTAGATGTTATGACGGAGGCATCCGCTAAGAAAGGGTTTTTTGAAATGCCACTTGTATAGGGATAAAATAGGGGATGCATGTTTTAAATTTTAATGCGAGCGAACACGCGAGCATCCACTAGTTTTTCTATAAACATTAAAGGTATGTATATCAATATATCTACATATACCTATACATATAAAAACCGAAAGTATTTAGGTTATCATATCGCAAATGACATAACGGAGGCAATTTATATTCGGAACATCTTCCGGAATTGCATGATTACCATCAGGCCAATCTGCCAATGATCAATTTATCCTGTCCTTATGGGGTCAAATAAACCATGTGGGAAGTATAAACACACTTTGGTGACGTTTATATAGCCTTTATGTTAATTCTGATAAGCCATATGAGTATACATATGTATATTTACACACATATGAGTATAATAATTTAATTTAAATTGCAAATTGAAAGTATAATAAAGTTTAGTGCATACTATTAATGCCAGTATGCATAACTTCGTCTTATATAAATAAAACAATTAACGAATAAAATGAGTAAAAAGATTTTTTTAAATAGGCTGATAAATAACGGAGTAATGGTGTAAGATACCCACAAAAAAGCTTTCAGAGGACTTGATAACTTCCTCTTTTTGAAGTTGGTTAAAAGGCATGTAACATGTCTGACTAAAGAGTTATTTAGGCGGCTGTAGTTTTAAGCATCTGAATAAATAAAGTTCCGTATAAAAAATATTAAAATTATATAAAATAAAAAATTATAAATATATGGATGAAAATTCTATGACATGGTCACAAAATAGCTTAACCTAATTGCATTTGCTAGATGTACACATTATATATGTACATATACATATAAATATAAAGGTAAATTTATCACAATGACACTTTTTGAAGCAGCTCTGCTAAGTTTGCATCTGGAAGCAATTCCATTTGGAATGTGCATTTGAGATACAGTTTACATTCAGGAAAGTTGTTGAAATATCCAAGGTTCCCAAATTGTTGGCACCGGCGACTCGACGGCAGTACTTTATGGAGATTTACACTTCTGCCTTATAACTTTTAAATTGTTTAACGACACTTTCAAGATTTCTCTCTCAAGTCTAGATTTATCAGGGTGCCCCCTTAGTGAAAGAAACTAATTTAAAACTTTTCATTTTCGTGAAAGCAAAGCTCGAAATGTAGGAGTAACAATTATGGAGATAATAGATTAGTGTCTTATGCTTAAATTAATATGAATTTCAGTAGAAAATCCTAACAAACTTACGAAGTAAAATTTTAAACATACATTTTAAAACGTAAGTAAACTTATAATACACTACAGTGTATTATATGTGTTATGAAGCTACCCAATAATCTTGATTGTAATCTGAATTTTATATGGGTTTATTGCCTGAAATAAAGACATAATTATAATTTCAATATCGAATGAACACTTTATTTCGTTATAAGCTCTACATTATTTTTATTTAATTTCGATCAATTTTAAACAATGCTGCTTAACTAATGCAAGACGTTTTCACTAAAATGCTGTCTCATCTCAGGATTTAGGTTTAGCTACAGTATTCATTATTTTAAGTAAACCCACAGGAGCCAGATTTCTAGCACTCAAAGTGGCTGCTTTGAATAACATTCCAATTAATATTAGCTCTTGAAATGAACTTTACTGCAGCAATGAGATACCAAGTTGTAGCAAATCCACTTAAATGAAACAAGTTTTTAAACTCTGGCCAGGGCGATCTTCGGCGTAACTTTGACATGCATGTAGGTTAGTACACCTATTCAATAAGTGACCTATAAATTGACTGTATTTTATTAAATGCTGTATGTAAACTGATATTGAAGAACTTAAACAATTTTCAATAATATTATAAACTGAAAAAAATGCTCAGCTGTTTTTGATATTTTGTGATCGTATTAGAAGCTTTTAAAATGATTTACTTAGCCTTGAACGCTCTTACAAATCCAATAGGTATCTATCTATACGTATAATAAAGCTGAAGTGGGTCGAAAATGTGAACGTTAAAATATTAAAAAAAAATTTTTTGGAGATACTTTGAATTGATATCGTAACCTATGTTCCTTCCTAAAATTATAGCAACAAAAGTTATGCTATCAAATTACACAGAAAAAATTTTTATTGACAAAGATAAAATTTCTAGAAATTTTATAAAATTTCTAGAAATTTTGGCTTTGTCTCTATTTATCAGTTTGTCTAAATGCTCATCACACAAAAATGGCTAGTATGAGGTCTATGAAGTGTCTTAGGCTACTTTTGTCCTGAAATAATGCGAAAATTAAATTTTATGGAATATTTCCGTTTTGTATAAACTTAACACGTTCATCCGTAATCTCGATCGATTTAGCAGAATTCCTCTGCAAATTCAAAGTGAACTCCAATTCAAATAAGTCAATTTGCATCGTCAAACACAATTAACGCGACAAATTTTCTTTTGATCCATCTAAAATATTTACTCTCCGATCAAAATGACTTCCTTCTTTTTCAATTTTCTTCATTGCAATTAGATTTTCCCCCATCCCATACTAATAAATATAACAATTTTATTGAATATCAAATGAAGTGAAGGCAATAAATGATCATTGATTTACAAAATGTTATTATAATTTTAAATTAATATTATAGCATCTTAAAATACGATGAAGTTGAAGTAACTTTTTATAAATAGTAAGTAAAGCACGTATTTTTTCTTCTAAAAAAGAATAAACTTGTTTCTTTTGTAGTAGGACTGCATAAAATACTTTTATTAAATAAGTCCATAGGTATGATATTGGCTAACTCTGGTGTCGAAAATGTTCAATCCAACCCTAAGTCCGTTGACAGTAAGATAGTGTTGTGTTCTACCACAGAACACTTTTTTTTATACTTATCCCGGACAATATCGGGGGCCTTATTATTTTTCTCATTCATTCTACTTCTCACTTTTATGCTTCTCGCACTTTCGCGCTTCATACTATTCTTCCTTTCATCTTTCATCTTTCTTGCTTTTGTTTGTCCTATGCTTGTGTTTAATAAATTGACAGTCTTAACTATACACAGATAGGGAATATGGGAGTCTGAGGATGCTTTATTTATCCTACTTATACAAGTTAGAATACATAATACAAGTTCTACCGTTATAGTAAGCTTTTTAGTGATACAAATTCAGTACTAAACAGTATGATAACTCATTAACAAAATGATATCCTGATTCTATCAAAATCAGAACGGAAATACACGAAAATATCCAGCAGGCTGGCGAGGCTTTTCCTCTTCATTGTTTCATACTGATTGACAGAATGACAAGAAATAATTGCTAGAACCCGGCTTATAAGAATCAGCGTTTAGTAACCGAGCTGCTTAATTGGACGAAATACTTGTGATGAGCTGTTTTTATTTTATTTGTAAGTTTGTGGATGTTGACATTTTAGAATTTCATTGTTTTAGCACTATATTAGAAGCCTGCGATAAAGGTATTCCTAGTGCAGGAGGACCTACCGGTACCTTAACACTATGAAACCAAAAGAACTGTTTAACAATTAAGTTATAATCATGTTTGTAATCGGTTTTATGAATAAATTTATTAGTATTTGTATAAAAGTAATAATAAGTGCTTATTATAAGCTTTATTTTTAAAATATATTTATTTCTAAATATTTTTTATGAGTTATAAAGTATGAACGATGTAAGTACATAGTATAATTGTAAGAGTTAATTTTTTTTACGTTTTATTTCATAATTTTTATATCAATAGTGGAAAATATAATAAAAATCAAAGGTCAAGAATAGAATTTTAATCATATTTTATAGTAGGAATTTATTGGAATCAAACAAAGAATTTATTAGCATGCATTTTTAATTTCTTAGCGTTATACTTAGATTTTCACAATAAAGTTTATTTTATCGTGTTGCATTATAATACATGATATAACGATCTTACAAAGTGAAATTAGATCAATACTATACGAGTAAGTTTCATGCGAAGATATAGTAAACATGGCAAATGTTTAGAGCGATGTTTATTTTAAACATCTAAGTACCATGTTTATTCCATAAATCTGAAGCATGAAATTTATGAAATATAATATACCTGTGTTTTTCCTAAACAAACATAAACCAAAACTCAAAACAAAGTTCCGTCGTTGATGCTCATTACCACAGAGGAAATAGGCAATTTACCCTTCTTTCCTGAATAAACTTTAAAAAGTTGGTAAAGCGGGTTCAGGCCAACGCAGTTTTGAATAAGATCAGTTTAAAACTTTGTTTCGGTAATTAAAACAACGTTTTTTTGCGTGGGATAGGTTTACGTGTGACTACAGCCTGCCTGCTGTAACACGCCTTACCAAACAGATAACTATAAACTCTAGATTTGAAGACCCCTGGATTGTAGTACAAAGATGTTATGTACCGGGCACTAGCAACTTACGTAACATTTTCAATTATAATGAATGAATGAATGCATTTATTGTCCGAAAACTAGGTATAGTACAGATCTTAAATAATGTTTTACATTTAGCACGCTAGTTTTTACCTTGTAGGTTAACATACATCTAGTAAGTAGGTATCATATAATTAAGTAATATTTGACAGGATTTTTAATTATTTCCTATTCGTTTTTAAATACTGAATATTCATTTTTGACAAATATTTTCTAACAAAAACACATAATATGTAAATAAATAAAAATAAATATTTCAGGACATATCATACAGCGCCATCTAGCCCCATACTAAGCTTACGCTTGTATCATGGGTACTCGATAACGGATATAATACATACATATATACTTATGTATCTACTCATTAAACTTTTAATAATGCTAAGCGTACCTATATCGTATACATATGCTAAGTTATTTTACTGTTTGGATATTTCTTCTTTCCACGGCAAGGGGTTGAACTTGGGATACGACTCGCAATCTTTTAATGGATTCCTGAACATTACAATAAATTAAGTTAGTCACTTGTAAATATTATTTTAACTTGAAAGTACAAATATAATAAGATAATAAGAGAAATATCGAAGAGAAGTACCTATACCTAGTAGTACCTAGTATAAATTTTATATAAATGAATTTGTTTATCTTGCAAGCGGCACACATTGCTATTAAGAGTTAGGTACTTATAATGCCTGCACTAGTTTAAATCTGTAATCAAACACAATGTAGATAAATCATAATAAAATTTACGCTGTATGTTGGACAACAATATAAAACTATACGTACGCATCTGAAATTTTCTTAAAAGCGTTTGGTTGCATCTGCTGCACGCCACCGCTGGTGCAGTAAATATTTGTCATCGTCCCGACTCGACGTATCTCGTTCAATTGATCTGTAATACAATAAAATACGACTAAAGTTTTTCCACATAATTACAAAAATACAAAATACAAAATCATTTATTTGCCAAAGAAATTTTGTCTCAAAATGTTTCGAATCCTCTGACCTCGTGGTAGCCGTAAGGCTGTGTTACTTATTAGGTCTTTTGTTTTCTTTAAAAATAACCCGTGATTAAACTCACGTTTAATTTGACACTCCATTTCAATAACATGTATCTATAGCATGTATGTTTAGTTTTTAAGTACTTATAAATTGTTAGGAAGGTTATATTATGTGATAGATTATAATATGTGAATGTTAGGTTAGGTTAGGTGATGTACTCACTGTAAGCTATTTTAATTTTTTAAGTGTGAATGTAGAACTGAACGTTACTGTTTGTGACCTAAATAAAAAAAATAAAAATTTGCAGAGTAGGTACTTTAATTCATTTCCAATCATATGAATCTAGAAACAATAAAACCCAAAATACTTTTATTCAGTCGGTAAATAAAATAGATGTGTTAAATAAATCAGTGGAAACAATGTATTCTAAATTTAATTTGTCACCCGAAAAACCCACTACACTGCATTGGATAAACTTGGCCGTCCAGTACTACAAATCGTCCGATAAATCGCAAAAACCTTTTCTATTTTATTTTCTAGTACTCACCTAAAGTGAGCGCTCCTTTACCAGAGCCGTTTTCAAAGAAGTACCGGTCGCCGCGCCGCAAATTCAAGAACTGCAATCTGATGATAGCCTGACCCAGAGGACTGGACAACGAATGGGACTGACGACGTTCCAGAAACATGGCGGGCGCCAACTCTACTTTGTCATAGCGTTTGTATATGTTTTTCAATATTCTTGTATTCTGTAAAATATCGTCATGCTAAAAATTGTCTAATGTATATCCATTCAATTTAAGCTTAAATAATTTAAACAACTAATTTAAGCGTATTATCACATGAAGTTACGTTACTTTTGCACGCAACCAAGATTGAAAAACTACATATATAGGTCACAAACGCTTGCAAACAACAACATTTTTTTCTTACCCCTGGATCCATAAATTGGTTGAAGTCATCAAAGCTGCTTATGTTAGCCACATCCAGCACCTTGAGTGTATCTACGTAAGAACATACACCCTGATCCCGGGAACGTTGTATGTCCACTGATCGCAGATCTTGGCCTAATAAGCCAGTTCTGGAAATAATAGTAGATTAGTAGGCAAGGGCTGTAAGGCATCAATTGCAGCCCGAGAAATTTACACGAGCGCAGCGAGGGCGCCTATAGTTCGAGGGTGCAATTGATGCTTACAACCGAGCTAACTACACTGCTATACATCTCGATTGTGAGGTAAGTAGAAAAAAAACCGTATTACTAGAATAAAACATTGTAATTAACAATGCTGCGTCAATTTCCATATTCTTTGAATCGGGAGTGCAGCTTATATCTTTATCACCAGCAGAAAGCTATGTAATATAAGCTATTTTAAAATTTATTTAGTAGATATATTATTTGTAAGGTTGTATATATGTTAGATTATACAGTTGTTGATTTATAGTATATTTAATTTCTTTAGTAGGTTTAGTTTTTAATTAGTTACTTACTATTATATCTGTATGTGTTTTGTAAGTTGAATAGAAAACATATTAAAAAAATAATAAAAGGCAATCTTACTTGAACAACTGATTAAGAACATCTTTAGTGACGTATCGTTTTCTAGCCCTAGAAGGCTGCGTTACCAAGCCTATCGTCAGACCAATGAAGTTCCTCCCGTGCTCGCATATAGATGGCTTGTCGAACCAGTCTGATAGTTTGATCATGTGGGATGTGTTACGGTCTTCTTTCATAGATCTGAAAAAACAACATAAACATAAAATTGATATCAAAAGTATAACCTACTCAAGTACTACAATTTGTGTACAAGTTGGTACTTCGGACATATCGGAGGACCACAATATCTAAGGACGTGTGTCTTCCGTGGAAGGACCTGGGGGCCCACCACGTTGTATCTACACAAGATAACTCACTTAACGAATTCATTCTGCAGGGGAGTCACGACCCTCAGTCATGAGAAAATGCGACTTACAGAGAGAGAGAGGTACCTATACAGATTGGCACAGTAATCAAAACAGTTTTATTAAACACACTGTTGTATTGACTAAGACAGTTTAGTAACGAGTTTATAACGTTTATGTGGGGTTAGATGGCGCTGTGTACATTGTCCCGGAATATTTATTTATTTATAAGGAAAATTAAAGAAGTTAAAAGTCACACATAACATAACTGACGTTTTGTAACTTTCAAGAAAAAAACTACTCAAATTCTATTAAATATCCATATACTTTTAGTACTTATATATATTGTCACTTACCGAATCATTCCTTGGATTTCATCATGAAACACTCTAAAAGCAGATGTGGCGTATTCGTTATACGCTGCCAAGTTTATGTTCTTATCATAATCTTCGATGTAATCGGTAGCATTAGGAAAGCTCAATTTGTTTTCAACCATGAATTGTGTTCCTACAAAAGTATCACAAATTTAGTTAGAGCAAGCCATCTTCAAAGCAAAAACGAATGCATTCTTATGGAGTGAATTATTCTTGAGTATTTTTATCTATCGTACATCAATCACAATTATTGGTTTCCATCGGGCAATTTCAACTTAAAGCGAGTGTGGCTCAGCGGTTCTAATGTCTGCTTTTCATCCAGACGTACTCTGGTTCGAATCCGCCCTACACCAATGACTTGTATTTTCAAGTTATGTGTGGATTTGCACTCGCTTAACGGTGAAGGAAAACATCGTGAGGAAACCGACATGTTTGAGGACCATAATATCCGAGGACATGTGTCTTCCGTGGAAGGACCTGGGCGCCCACCATGATGTATCTGCCCAAGAAAACTCCCCTAACGAATTAATTCTGCGGGGGAGTCACGACCCTCAGTCATGAGGAAATACGACTCAAAGAGAGAGAGATCGGGCAATTTGTGGCAAAATGCCAACCAGTTTCGCTACATATTTATCTGCAATATTATCAGTTTGTTTTACTTCTTGTATCTTGCGAGCAACGCTTTACTAACATTGATATGTTATTCTAAAAGTTAGTTGATATATGCAGCGACCGCCACACTACGTTAAATTATATTTGTTACTAGTGGACGCACGCGGTTTCGCTTGCACAGATAAACAGAAAAAGAGAGAAGCAGATAAACCGACTAAATTTCTATAAATTGTTGGATCGTGTTCTGCTATCAAATTGAAGTACATATATCCAAACTTTGTTTTTAATATCTGCGATGGTCAGACTTTCGATTCTCTACAGTTTTATTATATGTATAGATACATAGATGTACAAATATGTTACCCGTCTGAGTAACAAAAATGTAGCATGCTTCTCAAGCCCTACGATCGACTTCTAAGATTTTTCTTACCAATATTAAAAAATAACCGTTTTTATTGTTCCTCTTAGCCAGAGATCGGCTCCTAACCTGTCTAATTTAGCATAATTACATTCTTTCTTACCTAGTACTCCCTCCAAATATTCATAGTAGACTATATGTTGGTACCACGCAATCATTATCCTCCTGGTTTCCTGGTACAAAGTCTCATCATCCCAGTGCGGGTTGACCCTCGCTAGCTCCCTGGCGATGAAGTTGTGCTGCCGAGTCAGGATTGTATGTACCACTGCTAGTTGAGGGTTTTGGTTCACTCTTGTGTCCCCTGGAAAATTATAAGAACATTAAAAATTATGTATTTTGCCACCTCGGGTAGGTAGCTGAAACGGGGTGGGATGACCCAAGAAAAATGAACGTGTACCTTAGCATTTTTTTTCTTCAAATTATGAAAAACGTTATCAGTAACCGAAAGTTTACTATGATGAAGATGATACTGTGCAGTAAAATGAATATAAAGCGATATATTTTTCAATTTTACGTTACATCTGACCCATGGAAGCGCCTAAAATGAAATGCCTCTTTTCGGTCACCCATCAAAGGACTGACCGCACCGACCTTCGCTTGTTAACATTAATCATTATCAGTCTATCTTTCCACTCTGTTAGACGGAACCTTTTCCAATACTCAGATACACTTTAGGTACTACAGATTACTTATCCCATCAGGCACGGCTTCCATTTTCCACATCCAAGGCTTGCCAGCCACCTTCTACAAGTCATCGCCGTCGGCGTCGTATTCAAGTTACTGGACCTAACAAAATCAATCAAAAAATGTACCTGCCAAATAGCATTGTTCCGTCGCAGAATCAACTCTGCAAGTCTGCTGTGGCGTGGGGTCCTGAGTTAGAACCTCGATGCCATTCCTCCTCAGCGTAGCCAATTTGCCATCTTTAAACGCTCGCGTACTTGTAGCAGATGATATGCTACTGCCGTACATGAATGACATGTCTAAAGACGATGTTACTGCATTTAACTAAAACAAAAATATTAACTACAAAATATTTGTGTGTATAATAAAATTGTAATGCTCTGTAATAGTCTCATCTAAATATATAAAACTCAAAGGTGACTGACTGATTGACTGACTGATATAGTGATCTATCAACGCACAGCCCAAACCACTGGACGGATTAAGCTGAAATTTGAAATGAATGTAGATGTTATGACGTAGGCATCCGCTAAGAAAGGATTTTTGGAAATGCCACTTTTAAAGGGGTGAAATAAGGGATGCAAGTTTTACTTCTTAATGCGAGCGAATCCGCGAGCATCCACTAGTGTAGTATAAAACAGTTTTTTCTGGCATTAAAAAAAAAGGTAAGGGTGAAAAGGATAACGACTTTCTACTTTTTTATTTATTTTATTTGAAGTAGTAGATTTTCTAACCTTGTTTTTAAATATACTTAAATAAAGTTACTTTTGCCTATAAAACTAACCAACAAAATTCAACTCATTTTCATTCACGTTATCGTACACGTGTACTTTAGTTTTTAAGTGAGTACTAATTATCAACTTGTCTATAAATAACGTGGAAACGGTAGCAACCGTATGATAATACGAAAGTGGTAAAAGAATTTTGATCAAATTTGAAAAATTTGTAGAATTTTTATTCCCAAAAATAATAAAGTGAAGACTGCAAATCATTTAGATTGTTTCTCACCGGTTGCGGTATCTGAGGTGGATTAGTGCATTTTCTATCAGCAGTAGTGGTTACTCTGAAGAAATCTATGCACGTTATATTTTCCGGCGCATACACAGCATCATACGTAGGTATAGGAATGGGAGCGCATTTAGGATCCGTTTTCGCCGCTTCGGTGTATTTTCCTTCATCACAGCACACGATCGTTTTCTTATCTGGAAATGTAAGTGGTCTTAATTCAATTTCAATATTACTTTTGGCGGTTTTTTCAAATGACAGCATAGAAAGAAAATTATAACTGCGACCTGCTTGTTCAAAAAGGCAGTTACAACCTTGTTTGTTTTGAAAAACTTTGAAACATGATGAACTTCTTTGTAAATGAATGTCTTATGTATGTAACAATTCTCACGTTGAGAGATGAACAAGAAGTTGCTATTTTCAGACAAAATTTTAAAGTGTTATAAGTAACTAAAAACTTACTAGCTTGCTGTATCCCCTCAGTGAGGGAAATATCGTGAGCCACTGCCTGTCCAAACTGCATGAACATCACCGTCCACAGATCATCCTCTTCCTTTAGATCTACGTAGCTCTTGTAACTCACACTTCTAGCGTTGGGTAGGTTCCTGTCTTCTAGCGTTATAAGTGCTGAAATACGGAATAATTATAACATCATCATTGGCCCTAATAATATTGGCCCTATAATTTATGTAAGATAATATAATACAAAGGCATTTCACTATTACAAAAGGATTTTTATGTGTCGCCGCAACTGACAAAACATTGAAGTATTTTGAATGAAGATGGTGTTATAGTCTTCTAAGTGGCATAGGTTACTTGTGTGACAATAAAAAAATAGAAGGACTAAGTTGCAGGCGTTCTTGAGTACTAAAACTGGACAGGTTGCAGGAAGTTCAAATTAAATTAATAATTAAGTAATTACTACACACAAGCAAGTATGATGTCACATAGTGACAGATACATCTATATGTTCACGGTTTACATCTGTTCAAACTTGGAAAATCGGTTTTTTTCTAGTAAAAATCTTTTAAGATTTTGTTGTTTAAAATCTCGGTATAATTTACATATGTATATGGAAATCTAGGACGACATTTCCTTACTAATTAACTAGCAGTGCCCCGTGATTTTACTCGCGTTAATTCGATTTCAGAGACAAATTTCATCCCCTATTTCATCCTCCTAGAGCTACAATTTATCAAAATCCTTTCCGAGCCGATGCCTACGTCATAACATCTACCTGCATGCCAAATTTCAGCCCAATCTGTCCAGCAGTTTGGACTGTGCGTTGATAGATCACTATTTCAGTTAGTCAGTCACCTTTGCGTTTTATATATTTAGAATTATTCTTTGAACACTACTTACTTCCACAAGGCAGTCTTTTATAAGGGACATGCGGTGTGCCCCACCAGGGATGCTCCAAGTTATTACAAGATCCATCGATAGCCCGATATTTTTCATCTCTACACATGAACGGCACTAGACCACAATACGTATCATCAGTATCGACCAAGGAAGACAAACATGAACCAGTTTTTACAACCGATATTAAAACTATAATTAACACCCAGTGCATTGTTCTGAAACAATGTATACTCATTAAGATTATATAATCATCTGTAAATGACTAGTATCTTGTGCATAAGTATTGTGAAGGGTTCAGCCAATTGTTATGGTTAATCAGGGAGATTAATGAGCATATAGCTATGTATTCTATATCAGCATCACGAAGTCAGAGGATTCGAAAGATTTTGTGACAAAGTTTTATGACAAACTAGCTGTGCCTGCGACTTCGTCCGCGTGAAATAGTTATTTTGGGCATCATATTTATTTATGCAAACAACCTCTTCAGCTTTATAAATTATATCTGTTACCCACGACTTGAACCGTTTTCGCAGCGCACGCAATGGAAGCCCTCAAAGATGAATAATTTTCCCCGTTTTTTGTCAGATTTTCCATTGTTTCTTCGCTCCTATTAGTTGCAGCGTGATTTTATATAACCTAAAGCCTTCCTCGATAAATGGTCTATTCAACACAAAAATATTTTTTCAATTCGCACCAGTAGTTCCTGAGATTAGCGCGTTCAAACAAACAAACATACAAACAAACTCTTCAGCTTTATAATATTAGTATAGATAAATAAAATCAACAGTGAGGTATTTTTCTATGCGATGGGTTTCGATTACGATCTAGTATATATTATATTTATATATATGATTTTTTCGAAATAATTGAGCTAACATTTTTCTGTCGATAGTAAAACCTTTTTTTGACAGTCTAACAAATGCGCTGCATCACAAATTTGCTTAACATTAATAAAGAAATAATAATCGGTAAGCATCTTCTTTAAATAAGAAAATTACCTACTCGTATTTCTGCAATACTACTCTGTACATTTACTCAATAATACACATTAAAAAATATTCAAATGTACTTACGTATTTCCTCGTATAATTAAATTACTTATATGTTAAACTGGTGCGTTAAGTTAATATATACCTACCACTTGATTGTGGTAAAAATGAAGAGCTCTGTCAATTTATATAGAAGAAGCCGATGCTATTAATAACCATTGTATATGTTACTGTAAAAGCCCGGTAAATTATACAATAATAAAATATGAACATACAATATAAAAAAATATGAACATATAATAAAAATTATGAACATACTGGGAGATGACTCTGGCCTCGTAACACAGCCTAACGGCTACCACGAGGTCAGAGGATTCGAAACATATTGTGAAAAATATCTTTAGAAAATAAATGATTTTGTATTTGTATTTGTATTTAATAGACTCCTTATTCGCTTGGTTAATCTTAAAATTTAAAAGGGCACGGTAAAGGTTGAAATAGTTGTTACCCTAGGGGTGAAAGTAACTTATTAAATTTAGTCCCGAGACGGGGTTTGGCGCCCGAACGCAGTGAGGGCGCTAATAGTTCGAGGGACTAAATAAGTCTTTTACCCGAGGTAAACATTGTGCTTTTCATTACAAATACGAGGAAAGTAAAAATAAAAACTTTAATTAGCTAAAGAATATATGAATTTTACCACCCAAATCAAAACAAAGATATCTCAAATCGTATGATGATTTTCCACTACCGCTTTAGCCTCTTCTTTTAAAAATCAGGCGTTAAATTTATATTAAAATCAGATGAACTCATTTTATAGGTCAAAAATCTCTGCTATACGTATTGTGACGTAGAACCTCTTTGAATGTAGGTGTAAGAACTAATTGGTTAAATGTAGGTATAAGAACTTTTTGGTTGAATGTAGATATAGGAACTCTTTTGTTTTTGTAAAGAAGTTAGTAGAGTTCTAGATAACTCTGCGCGCGGATAAAATTGGAACTAAAATGTTCTGATTGCAATTTGCATCAGAGGAGATCAGAGGCCAATTTTTGGCATAAGTGCTGCCGCCAGTCGCGCGCAGAGTTTTTACATGTTAATTTGACAGCTGTCAGTTGAAAGCGATTCTCCCTGGGGATGAAAAGTATTACTTTCAACCCGCTCCTCAGGCAACTTCAGACCTACTTTCAGATTATGAGTAATGAAAAATCTTTTTCATTACTCATACAATGAACTATTTTTTTTACAATTCAACAGACAGCTGTCAAATTGTAAAAAAAATAGTTCATTTTCATTTACACATATCTATTGAACCATGTTCCAACTTTCTATACAGCCACGATATAAAATTGAAATAACTTAAAATTATGTATTGATTACAGAATATATATTATTTAAATAACTTTATTATAATTCAGTTTCAACAATTTCTTTAAAATAACTTAGATTTCGGTAAAATATTTACCATATTTTCAATGATGAAAATAAAAAATAATGGCTAAAAAAATGAATAGCTGGTCAGCCACAAAAAAAAAACAAAATAGGCGGGAAAGCGGTAGTTCGTTTTTTTTTCTTTGGCTATAACTTTGTATTGTACCAGTTCTCAAGTAAAAAGGTAAATTCAATCTTCATTTACTTTTTTGATTTGAAGACTTTTGTTTATACGTAAAGCAGAGATTTGTACCTATAAAATGAGTTCATCTGATTCTGATATGAATTTAACGCTTGATTTTATAAGAGAAGAGGCTAAAGCGGTAGTGGAAAATCGTCATACGATATTAGGTATATTTGTTTTGATTTGGGTGGTAAAATAAAATTTACTCATATTTTCTTTGGCTAATTCATGTTTTTATTTTTACTTTCCTTGTATTTGTAATGAAAAGCACAGTGTTTACCTCGGGTCGGTAAGCTCTTATAAATAATTTGTAAATTACAGTTATTTACCGGTAAATTCTAGGATTTACCAAGTTTCGGCTTTTACAGTAACATATACGCATTTCTTTTGATATATTTACATAACAATTAATGCAATAAAAATGCGATAAATTGTTTATCGGCGTTAATTGCCGCGTATTTTAAGTTAGTGACGATGATCGAATAGGAATTATTTAAAGTGAAATTAGCTAGATATCTATTTATATGAATGTAAGTTTACATATTGTTCTAGTTCACCTGAACAATCTATCTTTACATATTTATTATCTATACTAATATTATAAAGCTAAAGAGTTTGTTTGTTTGAACGCGCTAATCTTAGAAGTCACTAGTGCGATTTGAATAATTATTTTTGTGTTGAATAGACCATTTATCGAGGAAGCCTTTAGGCTGTATAACATGACCCTGCAACTAATAGGAGCGAATAAACCATGAAAAATGTGGAAAAATGTGGAAAATTATTCATCTTTGAGGGCTTCCGTTAATAACTATTCCACGCGGAAGAAGTCGCTGGCACAGCTAGTGTAGAATAAAAAACTGAAGAGGGTAACAAATCTGTACATAGTAGATATTACAAAACAAAATGTTTGGGTATACTTCAAATCCATACATCATCCATACATTCAAATAACAGAACACATTACAGAAGCTTTTATTTTTATCTGTTTATAAACGCTATAACGCAATAACTGCTGAATGGATCATCATGATTTTTGGTATGTAGGTAGTATAAGGTTTTAGAAGTGTCATAGAATAATTTTTATCTCAAAATAATGCGAGCGAAGCCACGGGCGTCCACTAGTTTATAATATACCTACTTAATTTGTAAATAGATACACGTATAAATGTGTTATATATATATGGCGTGCCTAAACGTCATCAATATGTCATTATATTGAACAGAACTGGAACGATAGGGAAGGCTTTGCAATGCAGTAGACTGAATGCAATACAGAAACAGCAGGCTAATAAAAATCCTTAATTTAAAATTAACAACGAAAAATATAGTAATTACTGACCTTATTAAACTAAATAATTTATAATGTGACTAATGTGAACAGTCACTGTATTTTCACTTTCATAATAACGGCATTCTAACAATTTAAGCACCAGTCTCTTAAATTAAACAACCAATTCTTCAAAGAAATGGTTTAAAATAAAAAAGGGCTGATTCGTTCCCACGTATAATAGTTATGCTATAAAAATAATTACAAGGTAACGTTTTAACAATATATCTGTTTTATGTTTTGTTCCATTGCACGTTTACTGATTTTATCGTATGTACACATGTTTGTGATATTTTTATATGTAAAGTAAGCAACGGGTATTCTAGATCCTGTCCATCCAAAGGTTGCCTGGAAGAAATCTCCTAAAACGATAAGGCCACCCAATGTACATTCAATTAGTTTTAGTTTCTTTAAGTTTTATGATTGTTTGGTGTGCATTAAAGATGTATCTATCTATCTGTTTGCTAGATGTTTTCACAGAAAAGGGAGGTATAAGTTTTCTTAGAAATTAATTCAAAATAAAATAATTATTTTACGTAATAAATAGCTTTTTTCCGTCTATTTACAGTAACACAAGGTTTCATATAGAACGAGGAGTAGGAAATAAAATACCAATAAAAGTAGTACAAAATATTTATTCTATGTACAAAATATTAATATACATACGAAAAGTAGTATATATAAATACATATAAATCCATTATTGTACTCGGAAGAAAAAAATTAACATTCTGGAAGCCAATTAATATAGTCACAGCATGTCATTGTAATAAATTAATTGAAACTGAAATGGGAACCTGATTTTTTAACTAAATAATTAATAATATCATTGTTTCATCTTTTTGTGTTGTTAAAATTAAAATGTTAAAATTAAAACTTTATCGATTTATCATTTTATACTTATAAATGGCAAACACATTTTCAATCACATACTAATAAACACTCGAAACATTTACATGTAATATAAAGAATAAAGAAATCGTTGTCGGATTTGCACTTATGTATAAAATTATTTTCAATTTGTATATTTACAAAATTGGCTATAAATAAACCTTAAATTAATTGCATGTAATTTTTATTTCACAATATATTTACAGGTAAGGTTACAATTTATCGGTTTGGAAACCTGTAGGTAACTTTTTCGGTAACTTAAATAAAAATGTGGCAACATAGTTATAATTATTCTAACGTTACATTACAGCGTTATATGTAGCTTATTTGAAATGTCCTCTCGCGTCTTGCCATAGAGTGAGGTCCACAAACGGAAGCTGGTCACAGGGCACAGGTTTGTTTCTGAAAAAAAAAAACAATAAGTAGGTACATTGCTTTCTTTAGTTATCGTAGAAGAGAACGCTGTTGATATAATATATTACCCAATAGGGCGTCACTTGTGACATAGAATAACTTAATATGACGAAAACCAAAATAAAAACAATCATATTTCGCTTAATTTTGTATGTGAATTCTTGTTAATCTTAAAATCTTCCTTCTTTGATTTTCGGCGACGGACCAATGGCTTCACATAATTTGGGTCCCAGACATAGGCTAAGTTGTCTAAGATAACGCGTGCGAAATTGCGGTCATTTACTAGTGATTTACAAAAATATGTTCAGTATGTACTCACCCTTCAGTGATCTGCTGGAAGGCTCTGGGCTGCATGGACTGAATGCCATCTGCATTATCACAGAGCAACCTGGCCATCGACGACCCTTGACGGATAGCACGCAGCTGACCTTTGGAAAGGAAGGAAAGCGTTAATGAAAAACGTTTTCCGAGAAACCCTCGAGCACGAGCGATACAATGTTTTGTACTGGGTAAGGCAGAAATTTACTTAATAAGTATATCACATTAGCGAGTGTCATATTGATCAGAACATGTAGGCGTTGTAACATAACATAATGAAGTTTTAATAACAATATTTTGACAACTGTCAGATTGTGGCCAAGTGCAAAATAAATCAAATTTGTCTAAGACCTGTCAGGTACAGCACTACCAAATAAATACTTTCAGCATTTGGTTAAAAAATGTTTCAATTCGTAAAGTTATACCTGGTCTCCTAACTTATTGAGTAGGAAGAAAGCCCAAGGAACGTTACAGTTCTTTCGATCTTTCTTTAAACATGTTTTATAATGTAAAATATCGATACACGGTGCCTACAAATATCTCGTTAGGCATAACCCTGTAAAAGCCGTTGTTGCATGAACCTTTGATCTCCGTTGTTATTGATGTGGAAGGTATCGATATCGAAGTCTTACGAGTAGGAATAATAAGAGAATTTGGTAAAAAGAAATGTACTAAGTACTAAAGAACTATTGCTTTTACCTTATTTTTTTTAGTACCTGCTTTAAAAGGTCTCATCGAATTGACCTTTCTTCCAAGATATAATACTCGAAAACTAGAATTTCAATTATCTACAGCTAGATATTTTTTTACGTTTGTAATTTCGGATAGCGAAATATACAATGATAGGAAGCCAAAGAATAAAACATTTAGATTAAGTTTTAAATTTATCAAGGTTTTGTCAAACTAAACTCAAATGGTTATCTCCTGATACGACGCGGCGAACATTTATATTATTTTTTATATGGACAGTTGAGTTATTACAGGATAAACTAGATTCATCTACGAGCTATTTACCTACTTAACCAGAACTGAAACTTAACTCTTCAAAACTAAATCATTTTAAAAGTAGATAAGAATGATATACATTATATAAACATATATGATATTTAGGTTAATAAAAAATCCTTACTGGGAGTAAAAGCAATATCAGCATCGGCTCCATTTTCATAGAAGTATCGGTCTCCGACCCTGGTCCTGTAGAACTGCTCAGTAAGGATGCAGAGGTACGTGGGCCCTGCCATGGCTCCGGGGACGTTGTGCTCCAGGGATCCAGCCACCACCAGCTCCACGTCTTCGGGGGACTCGTAGAGAGTTTGGAGTACTCGGACGTTCTGGGAACAGGGTTTTAGGTTTCAAACAAGGGGTAATTCATTCGATAGAAATGCCCTCTAGCTTCTGCGTACATTACATGACAGACTACATTTCTATAGGTATGTAGTAAGTTGTTAGTTAATGATAAAATCAGGAGGCGGACTACAACTGACGTGAGATAGACTAAACTAGCCCCTGGCTACGAGATCTCATTGGGCTATATACATGAGCTTGGACACAGACATGTCTGTGAAAATTTCAGGTGGTATGTTTGTTAAATCCTTATAGTTTTCACATCTCGTTGTCTTAAACTATGGAACCCTAAATGTTGAAGTGGAACCCTACGATAAAGGTAATTAGCCCATTATATGGCTGATATGCAAAAACGACCTTAGTGAAACATTCACTAATCTATATATATAAAACTCAAAGGTGACTGACTGATTGACTGACTGATAAAGTGATCTATCAACGCACAGCCCAAACTACTAGACGGATTGGGCTGAAATTTGGAATTAAGGTAGACGTTATGACGTAGGCATCCGCTAAGAAAGGATTTTTGGAAATGCCACTTTTAAAGGGGTGAAATAGGGGATGCAAGTATTACTTCTTAAAAGTTTTATTATTACACTAGTAAAAGAATAAGACGCCTGTTTATGAAGACTATACCTATACACCCAGTTGTGCGGAGCAGTTGTGCGCCGGGGAAGTCACGAATCTGACAATAATGCTATAAACGGAATATCTACGGCTATAAAATAAGTAATAAATTCCAGCGTTAATCTTAAGTAAGCATTTACATATAATGAATAAATTATTCAAAGGGCATAACATAGTAAAACGATACCCTACTTTAAGACACATAAAATTTCTCAACTTGTTTTAGAGGTGCGTGTTTTCAAACACCTATAATATTAAACGAGCACTGTCGACTTTCTGATAAAAAACTTCTCGTTGACCCCTTAGTAGACAAATACTCTGTTAGAAATTTGAGATAGTATTTGTCCAGGTGCGCTGATATCCAGACACTACACCTGTAGATCGCTCTTAACTCGCTAGGGACCATTTACTATGAAATATTATACAATAACTTATAGAGTAACGAACATCTGACAATAATGATTTCAATATAGTATTTGGATTTGAATCCCAACAGGTTATTTTGGAGAACTCAATTATCATTACTAGAGACACAAGAGACAAATTTAAAATAAATAAATAAATTCTCCGGGACATTGCACACAGCGCCATCTAGCCCCGCACTAAGCAAACGCTTGTGTCGCGGGTACTAGATAACGGATATAATTCTTATACACTTTTTTTTGTACATACATACTACATATAAACGACCAAACTCAACACAAGTAATTCTAGATTTTAAAATTTATAATTACTTGCGTCATGTGGGAAATACATATTATTGACATTTTAATAATCAGGGTAATATAATATATAACCGCAGGAGCGACTTTATGGCGAGTCGTCGGTGAGTGGCGTCACCGCGGACCCCGATTCCCTGGGGGCTAAATGAGACCCCCTGCCTCCCGGCTTGCCTTGATTGGCCGTCCGGGAGTGGAAGACGCAAGAGCTAAGTACCTAAGCTCCAGGGTGGAAGTGTTAAAGGGCATAACGCCGCTAGTACCGCTCAGAGAACGCGCAGCACACCTCTCGACACCCTAAGCCACTCACACCAATGTTGCCCTTCCGGCGTCATCTTAGGCTGCCTTCTGTGGAGGGCCCATTTAGTGAGTGGCAAGTCATCACCCGCTATATTTTTTATGAATGAGGCATAACTGGCGGGTGCCGTTCCTCGTACAATAGACCAGTTTAATTAAGCCAATGAACAACTCAACACAATAGCCTCTAACATTAATACCATGTCTGCAATAGTTACTTTATATACCTAACATCCTCTATCTGTATTTTTTACTTAATTTTAAGTATAACATTGTAAAAGGCCTCTCAGTGTTGGCTACGGCCCCACTGATGCCTTAAAAATACCGGGTGTAAGGCCCGAGAATCTGTGAAGGGTAATATATAATTTACTTCTTCTGAGATAAAGTCCAGCATGTCCTCAAAAGTCTTGGGTACGCTAAGACCGCAGGCGCCGCGCGTGGCCGCGTACGTTCCCAGACCGTGGTCGCGACCGCGTTGGATGTCCGTCGCTCGCAGGTCTCCGCCGAACGTGTTGTTACGCCTTAACAAACATAGGTAATCATTAAGGAATTAAATATATAAGAATTAAAAAAAATAAGACAAATACACATTATACAAAATGTTTACGAAAATGTATACTTAAATATATCATTTTACAATAAAAAACAAAAGTTAGAATATATTTCGAAAAAGAAACAAAACGAATAGTCTTATTTTACGACAAAATGTATAGAGACGCGTAAATTTATTTCTGAAAGTCCTGGAACAAAAACACGTACAATTGATATACTTAGAATATTTTAAATAAATTAAATGAAACTAAGGCATGTTTCAGGCCGTCTCAGAATAAAAGAATACAATTGTAGTATTGCGCGTATAAATCATTTTTTTTTATTTCTGGGACATGTCACACAGCGCCATCTAGCCTCACACTAAGCAAACGCTTGTGTCGCGGGTACTAGAGAACGGATATAATACTTATATACATATTTTTTGTAAATACATACTTATTATACATAGAAACGACCAGACCCAACACAGGCAATTATAAATCTTAAAATGCATAATTGCTTGTACCATGCGGGAATCGAACTCGCAACCCTAGATTAGAAGGCAGGACATCTACCAACTAAGCTAACGGGCCAGTCAGCATTTTACTTACTTGAAAAGGAACTGAGTAATCTCAGAGTCCCAGAACTGGTCAGCAAAGTCTTGCTGCTGGGTGGTGAGTCCTCGCGCCAGGTTGTTGAAGGAGTCATTCAACTCAAGTAATAAAGGCCTGTTGAACCAGTCACTCATACGGACAGCTCCGACCAGGGCGCGGTTTTCAGCGATGAGTCTGTAGGAAGAATCGATTTTTAGCATTTATTAAAATTTAGAGAAGATTCGATTTTGTTACTCAATAATGTATAATATATAGTCCTCCTTGGCATTTCCGCCAATGGCGAATCTGGACTTACTACGTAAGTAATCTTTGTTACGGCTATGAGCCCGTGTATGGCATAGCCAAACTTAGTCTATAGCAAAACCAAATTTCGTTTTAAAATGTCTGTTGCATGGCTAACAGTGGAATAGTAATAATAACTAACGATAATGTTGAACAATCTGGTTTGATAGCCACTTATGTTGCTAGTAATTTATGTCGACAATAGTAAAAATATATTTTAAATGCTGCTTATTTATCACGATCATTAAGCTCTTGAAACTAAGAATAAAAGACTAGAGACAAAAAAATTCTTAAAGGTAATTTTCTATGCTTTTTAATTCTTTAACTAACCCTGTTGTTTGTTTGAAATCAGCAATGTGTTTAATCAATTTGTTCATTATCTTCATCTTTTCCGGAAACTTATTCACGACCAAAGTTATCAAGGTGAACTCCACGCATAACTTTTTGAACTCGCTTATGTTCTCGTAAAACGCTGTGAAGTGGGGTAATTTAACGAAGTTCAATTTACAAATTACAGCCTTCATTTCTTTTGTCAACTAACTAGCATCTGATAGTGTATTTTGCTTTTGCCCCATGAGAGCAAGTTCCATTCCAGTTTAAGTATATCCATAGTTTATTTTAGGTAGCCTAGTGCTCAAATTCTTAATCTCTTAACGTCTTTGAACTGTTTACCTTGCAGCATTCGTTACACATCTCGTGGCTTTCGCCATTCATATTTCGGCATTACGCCAATCATCAAGATTTAGCGGGCCTACGCCGCTTCCGTATTATCCACATATCATATTTCTCTTGAATAGCATCATTGCTTCAAAGTACTGCTTACTGTACAGAATATAAAAAGTGCAAAGTAATTGGAAAAACTTACTTCAAATACCCACGAATGAGCGTATGGAAGAATCTGAAGGCAGCGGTGGCGTGCTCGTCCAAAACTGAAGGATCCACGTTGGGGTTGTAGTCGTTGATGTATCCGTGCACACCCGGGTAGATCAACTTGTTTTTCACCATGTTCTCGAATCCTGTAATATTCACTCGTGTTACATGGAGAATCAAAGACTGACCTGTGTAATACTTAGAGAGACATCGTCTTGTGTAGGTGTTTACTTTTTAATAAAAAGATTCAAAACTAATAATTCAACTCATTCATATGAAACTTTTATTTTTGTCACATCCATAAAATGTCTATAACTAAACATTTATACTTGTAACTTGTCTATGTTTCCATCCTTGAGGAATATCTCCAGTATCCGACACACAAGCTTCAGCCTAGTTCGGGGCTGGGTCAACCTCTGGGATGGATCCACTGACAGCTCTTTATAACATGTATCATGTATATATTATATTATTAGGTTAAATGTATCACCTACTCATTGTTTTTTTTAACTTTAAGATAGTAAATATTTGTGTATATGTATTGTATTGTGTAACCCTCTCATTGCGGTTCTCGTGTGGATGCTGTTGCTCAGATACACTGTAGCTATAGCTTGACTCAGATGAATTACATAACGGCGTACGATAATCTACTCGGGTCTTTTGAAAACCAAAGATAGGCTATCTGACTACTTTGCGATTTGCTTGAAATTTTTTGATTATAGTATCGTTTTCGTTGGTTCGTTGTTTTCTTTCTGTTGTTTCCTAAATAAGTAAGATTTTTTATACCTAAATTCTAATTTTAACTAATCTAATAAGCCGACAATTAATTTCAAAGCGCTCGTAATTTTCTGTTGAGAAATCAAGCTTATGATCTACAATAACAACAATACTCTGTATTTACTTTGAATACACGAGCCTGGTTAAGTAGGGACTTACAATCAATGCCAAAATGAAAGGAATCTCACTGGTCTATTATAAGTGTTAAATCCAAGAGCTGATATTATGCGATATTTTATTAATATAGGTATGTAGATCTATGTCCTTAATATGTTGGGTATAGTCTGACAGGGGATACTCTTTTTGCCTTTCCTCAACAGGCTGAAGATGATTTGTAGTTTGATCGGTGTCATAACCAGTAAATCTTTATCCATAAAGTGTAATGACTTTTGACAGTGTGGAGGCACTTTATTATAATATCTTGCAACATCATTATTAAAATAATCCGCTCGATACCGACGTGTCTCACCACCTGCACCGGCACGAGGCATAGGTATTTGATCATTTTGATGAATGGAACATCACGGAGCTCTCCGGGGAAGATAGGTAGATACTTGTAATATTTGATCATTGCTTCTTCGTATGAAAGTGGCCTATCTAGTGTCGCGAGTATACATGCCGCCCTTTGGGTCACTGAAATGGCTTTACAGCTACTATTATTACAAACAGCCAGCCGGAATCAAATGAACAGAAATAACAGTCAAAGCCAGAATTTCAATTTACCATAGCATCCGATATAACTTTTACTTTTACTTAACTACATATTTAGTCGTGAGAATATTTAAAATGTTATTTTTGCTTGCCGTGAGGTAGAATATGTTATAACCTATAATTTTAAGCCTTTTATCTGCTGTAATCTAACAATTGTACATATTCGCCATTGGTCCATCCAAAGACTGACCACATCCACAACTGCTTAACAAATATCTGCGAATGTAACATCACATATATCTTACCAAGGAAGATAGGTAGGTACTCGTAGTAGTTGATATGTTGTATCTCGGCAATATGGATGCGCCTGGCTTCCTGGTACAGGGTCTCGTCATTCCAGTGAGGGTTGAGGGCTTGGAGTGAGTCAGCGATGCGGTTGTGCTCCCTCATCAGGATGATCTGGAGGACGGTGAGCTGAGGGTTCTGGTTCACTCGGATGTCACCTGTGGAATGAGGATTTTATCAATTAATAATAATAATATTAATTTGGTAATTGTGTAATTGATAAAATTTATTCAAAATGAAAAAAAATCTTTTTCAGTTTCATTTGAATCGTTAAGTTTTAATATCACCTGTTTGTAATGAAATCTGCCACGGAATCAATTGGGATTGGAATATGTAAGATTAGCTGTTTTCACTTAATCGAAACATATTTAAATTCAATTTTACGCAAACTGCTGCAGTCTCAACTATTTGAGAGTAAACAACTTGGCAGGAGAAACTTTGCATGTTCGAGTTTCCTGTTGGACAGAATATTTACATCCAAATATTGAATAGTGGATGAAAAATAGCTCCGTGTTGCAAATGGGAGTAAAAGTACCCCAAGTTGAAATTTATGGAGCCTCTGGAGTTATAAATACGATTTTCGATCTTAGCGTAAAATATCTTCCGGTACATAAAGTTCTTTAAATTCACTGAATCACGGCTCACTGCTCTTTCCTTATAGGTACCTACTTTATAAATTACACAGGCCAGACAACGCTACTCCCTTACGAAAAGGCACATTGTTCGAACAAAAATCTATACTAATATTATAAAGCTGAAGAGTTTGTTTGTTTGTATGTATGTTTGTTTGTTTGTTTGTTTGTTTGTTTGAACGCGCTAATCTCAGGAACTACTGGTGCGAATTGATTTTTTTTGTGTTGGATAGACCATTTATCAAGAAAGGCTTTAGGCACGCTGCAATTAATAGGAGCGAAGAAACAATAGAAAATGTGGAAAAAACGGGGAAAATTATTCATCTTTGAGGGCTTCCGTTGCATGCGCTGAGAAAACGGTTCAAGATATCAAAAAAGTGTGTATCAAAGAATTATTTTCTCTTGAAATAATCTAACAAAATGTCCGCAACAGTGTATGTCTATGTTTTAAGGTTAACTCACTAGAACCGTTTTTATGGTAATAACTATTCCACGCGGACGAAGTCGCGTGCATCAGCTAGTATTAGATATTAGTAAAGTAGAAGGAAAATATCCGAGCTGGTAAATTCTACGAAATTGATTTTATATTGTATGGAAACCAAACAGATGCAAGGTTGGTTGTTTAAAAAATTGTTTGCCGATATTTTGAGGAAATATTCCACTTTCGTACAATATATAAGAAAAACCCTTTATTTGCTGATTCTCATACGCGGGTTTGATCCCTTTCTCGCGAATGCACGCTTTGCAGGATATGAGTATGTTTATTCAGATTTATCCCGAGTACCACAAATAATACCTATCTAAATCTTTTCTCATAAACGGTGCACAACTTCAAAGCAATGCACTGCCTTGAACCTTTAAAAGGTCGTGTGACTTTGTCTTTTGCATGAGACACACATTTTAAGCTCGACCTTAATCCAACCGGTTTCTTATCATACCTACTACACTTTGAACTTCATACTGACTAATACCTATCTACTAAGTATAACAAATAATTAAGCATAGTCACTAAAGTACAATAATTCAACTTTGAGTCTGTGCTATAGAGACGGATTCTGAACTAGATGTAAAATAAAACTTCTATCTCAAGCCAACATCCTTGAAACTCGCGAGGAGTTTTAGGTCAAGAACTAAATCTAAAGTTACAAGATGATGTGTTATGATCGTACATACTATAGGTACAGAGAAGATACTGGATCGTCACCATTTTTATTAATAAAGACCAGATATTAGTGGTTGAAGAAATATCAGGTTTAATTTTAAGATGATTTAAGGTTATATAAAAAATAAACCATTAAAAATCTTTTTATTTACATACTTCTACGGGAAAAGGACAAAAAATCGAAAGTCTACCTCCTTAGACAGCTTAGTCAAACCACTAAAGAAAAATGTTCAAAAATGTTCAAAAATTTCAAATGAGCAAAAATGTTCCTTACCCATCAAGTAACAAGGTTCATTAGGAGACTGCGCGGATTCGCAGGTGAGCGTGATGTTGGGGTCTTGAGGAGGCCACTCCTGACCTCTACGGAGGACAGTCAGCAGTCGACCTCCTTGGAAGGCTCGGAGGGGGTTGGCCTGGCCAGCACTACTTCCATACACCAGGGAGAGATCCATGTATGCGGTCACCGTGGAAATCTAGGTAAATAAAAAGAAAAATTATTGACTAGCCTGTTAGCTTAGTTGGGAGTAGCTCTGCCTTCTAATCTAGGGTTGCGGGTATTATATCCGTTACCCACGACACAAGCGTTTGCTTAGTGCAGGAATAGATGGCACTGTGTGCAATGTCCCAAAATATTTATTTATAATTGTCTCATTCCATCTTACTAATATTATAAGAGCAAAAAGAGTTTCTGGTTGTCTGTACATGTCTGTTTGTTTCGTTACGGCGGGATACTGGTACTGTTAAATGTAATCATATTGTTATCAGATTCAAAGTTTATATCACACACACACACACAAACAAGTAAAACGACCTGCTGCTGCTGGAAAATGATAAGAAAATTATCCTTTTTCTAGAAATATTTCCTAAGCCTCTACAAACAAAATAATGAAAAAGAATGACATTATTTATTTTATTTTATTTTTATTTTTTATTTTATCTAATGATTACAATGTATGTACGTATCAAAACATGAATGAATACATCGTTTGGTACATACTATGGATCGTATTTTTACGCAAATTTTACAAAATTAGGGCGTATGATGTACATTGCTCTGAACATACGAGTACATAGTATTATGTAAATTTAAGGAAAACCATTTGTATAATTAGTTAATTCCGATGGAGTATAAATATGACAAGCAAGAATCAAGATGTTATTACTAATGTAGGCAGCATCTAATTAGAATTCAGATATCAGTGCGTATTAAACAAAAATATTTAAGTAAGAAATTGTAACGAAGCGAAGGAAGTCGAATTAAAATAGCTTAGAGATAATAGGTTCAGAGAAATAAAAAAAAAGAATGATAGAACATCTATGTTTAAAAAAAGTTTCGGTATTAAAAACACTACACTATATTACAAACACTATACTAAAAGAGTAAATTAAAGTGTTCTATTTCTTGGAGTCGGGTTCATTAAACCACCCCTCAATTAAATCGAGACTCAAGTGATCTTGTTTTAAGGCCACTTCAGTGCTTTTATGACATTCACTCATCGTAAGAGAATTTGTGGCCACAATAGCACTTCCCAAAAGTAAATTACTTTGTTAATTATATGTAATAAGGCACAATTTGCTTCAACATTCCAGAAATAAATATTATTTGTGAACTGTTAATATAATATAAAGTTGTGTGCTTAAATTTCTCCTCGTTTTCGAGAGTCATGACTTCCCGCAGAATTAATTCTTTGGTTTTGGTCGTTATCTTGGTGGTACAACATCATGGTGGGCGCCAAGATCTTTCCAAGAAGTGCTTTAATAAATTTTTAACTAAATCAGGTTTGCATTCTATCACAGTTTGCCTGATAGAAAGCAATAGCCGTGGCCAAATATTATAAATATGATTGAATACCTTACCTAATATGGAGCCCTAAATAAGTTGTTTTTGTGTAGAACACATGCGTGGCTTTAGCATTTAACAAAATAAACTTCTTTCTAAGAAATGGTTTGAAACCTCGGGGCCCTTAAGCATGTCGGTTTGCAAAACGACTTTAACCCTTTGACGACCACGGGGACAGCCGTGTCCCACACAAAAAAAAGTTAAATAATTCAATGGGTGTCATTTTAGGTTTAATTAGTTCCTGAATGTACTGTTTCATTGTTTATTTGTTGTAACACAGCATTCAAACTGTCAGTTGTTGTTGGTGGTCATTGGAAATTGACAATAAGTTTCGCAAAGATTTCTAATATTTTGAAAACGTGTTTTGATGTGTAAAAGTTGTCGTCAATATAATATATTGATAAATATTTACTGCTTGGTATGAAGTGTTTTATTTGGCACAGTAAAATAACCGTTATTTATATACTGTGCTTTGATAAATGATAATAAAGATCATGGGACACCAGCGTCCCTATGGTCTATTAGGGTAATTATCTGTTTCAGTATTACTGTTGTTTTTTGTTACATTTACCCTCATTTCTTACTGATATTCAAGCAGATTATGTCTCGTAGAGGGTATGTGATTTTCAAACTCAATAAAAATGAAATTTAGCAGATTTTGATAAGTTATAATAGAGATGACAAAGACAATTTATTGCTCAATGAAGATGTCACGCTACTCACGCAGGATGTTGAACAAGGTTTATCTGATGCTGGGATTGAAGATGCGACACTACATCTTCTAGACTCTAGAATTTCATCACCTGATCATTCAACTTCTTCAGCAGAACTTGTCAATGAACTACTTAATAACCGTCTACCAGTTTTCAAGTGGAGCCATAAAACATACACTCTGAATGTATTCCCTGATGTCAAATATCAATATGAAAAAGTATAAGCTGGTTCAGCAGAGAAAATAAATGTGTAATGCCCTCGAATCGCAGCACATTACAAAAAAAATGGGGGGTTGACTGATAGATCAACGTAAGGTGTGCTACGAGCTGGATCGAAGATCTAAAGTAAAATATTATTAGCGGCTTTTTTTCGACTGGTTCAATACATCTATGAACAACGCCTACATTTATACTAGGCATTTCAGTGAAAAAACTGAAAGGAAGTTTATTGACTAGCTTACAATTCAGACAAATAGTAACAAAGTTAGGTAAATACATTTACCACTAGGTAACGTGAATCCGCTTCAAAACTTGTGTTGTTCATAGATCTATGAAGTAACAATTTCCTACTGATCCCATGGAAAAGACTAAGGACTATGGATATGATAACGGTGTATAAATTGTGCCAAGTACAAAAAAGAAAGTCTTATAAATTATACTTGTAGTATAAGTGAAAGTCCACCTCTGCTACACAATGAAAGAAATTGTTTCGTAGAATACCATAGCCACTAAAATATATGTATTTTTTTAAATTAATATATTGTAAAATTATTTATGAATACATGAGTATAAAAATAAATATGTATTTGTCTCGTCAATTTTAGAAATAATTGATTTATCTAAAATACTAAACGAGACTGAATAAGCAAAAATTCAGCCATTGACGTCCATAGGGACAAATATGTCCCAAAAAATAACTAAAAATCCAATAATAATATATAAAATTTAAAATATGTTTAATAGGGGCCTAATGAGTCACCCTAAACCGTCAAAATGATTACATTACCTCCCATAATCTTATGGTCGTGAAAGGGTTAAAACTCAGTTTGGTTTTACAGCCTTAGCGTATGCAGAAGTTTAAATCAAGTGTTAACTTAGTTAACTTAAGGCAAGACGTAATATGTTTCATTATTTTCTGCAACTTTGGAAATATTTCCATAGATTGTTAGCAGAGCATGTAGTAAAATGCCGCAATACGGTGAATGTGCTAATCTGTTTAAACTTTTTTTGTAAATATTAAATTGAGAGATCTCATTGCTACTAATTGGCCATAACACCAAACAAAAATCGTAAAGCTCCATTACTACAAACGTCACACACAAAAATAACAAATCAAAAACGTCTTTAGTCTGTGCTAGCTTTATCATCATTGTTCAATTTGAAAACGCCAAAGTTATTTTGTTGGTGTGTTTCTCGTTCACGCTTCAACGGAGCGATTTTTGGTATGTAAGTGCCAAAACTGACACAGTATCCCACAACAACAAAAAGATGACAAACCTGCTATTCTTTTGAAATGTTACATGAGCTTTGTATTTTTTAGAGGACGCAATTTTATTTTTGGAGCATGTTTGGGGAGTCGTCACTCTTGTCCCCCGGCCATCTTGGAAAAAGGGGTGGAAACGCTTTTTTCGCGATATCTCGGAAATTAATCCACTAAATATCGTTTCTTTCTATAAAAATACCACCAAAAAGTACTCACAGGTTCAGCCGGTGCATTGGGTGCAGTACACCCTCTGTCCCTGGTGGTTCCAGTCCTCACGAAGTTCATGCACTGGGTCCCTTGAGGTCCGTGGATGGGGTCATTCTGAGGGATCAGGATCGGCGCACAGACGGGGTTGGAGGATGCGTCGAAAGCCAGGCGGCCATTGTCGTCGCAGCATGTTACTTGGTCCTTGTCTATCGGAAGAAATAAAATTTTAAGAAGTTACGATAATTCATAAGGTAGTTATGTATTCTGTTATAGTGGTAAATGGAATATACCTATTTGATTGGTCGATATTTGCGACAAGGAGTTCCTTGTCGCAAATATAGACAAGCAAGGAATTTCAATAAGAAAAAAACCGTTCATATTTTATTTGTATATTTTTTTGTTATTTTTTTTTGTAAAATTAATTAAACCATCATGGAAATATAAAATATACACACATAACTCCCAGTAGAAAATCATTTAAATACATACATACATAGAAATACCTTACAAATTATTGAATTTCTTTTCTACTGAGTAGGAAAAAGCTCAAATTACCCTATATGTACTTCTACACTGTATCCTGTGCATATATGTACCTAAGTGGTTTATGTAGATAATGTACAATAGATAGATTCAGGCCCATCATTATGAGAAAGTTAGTAGAAATATATTACTGAAAATATACAAACAAAACAGTAAAAAATGTAGTCTCTATTTCATATAACTTAATTAATTAAACGAGAGCATCCCGTTTCATAAAAAAATGCTACACCGAGTAGGCTAATGAAGTTGTACTTACTAGAAGTTGATTTATTTCTTCAACTGTATCTAAATGCTGCAAACGGCTCAAATAAATTGTATATTAGTAGATAGTTCCCTCAGTTTGTGAGTGTGATCACCTTAACAAACGACATGTAACACAAAAGACACCTTATTATGTTATCAAGAAACTACACAACTTATTTTCGCACCTAAATTATAAAGTCAATATAAAGCCATTTTACAGCATTATAAAGTTTGCTAGTGAATTTGTAAGCGTGAGTCTTCTCTTTGTCACATTAATTAGAAGAAAAATTTAGAACTAGGTTGGCACATGGAACAAATTCACTACTTTAATATCCTTGACTTAAAACGCGGTGTCATACTAGTGCCACATAATGTATATTCATGAGATAAAAGATTTACAAATTTTACGTTTGCTAATTGGACAGTCATCATAGATGCTTGATAGGGCAAGATGTTGATAAGACAACGTAAAACATATGAGTGAGATAGCTTGTACAGATGCTAGTTAAGTAAGGAATAAAGAATTAAATAAATGTATTGTAACACAAAACATAAAAATAGACATAAAAATAAAATGTTTCATGTCACAGCCCGACAAAAAGATGATGATGATGTTAAAATATGTGTGAAGTGTCTCTGAGTAATATTGTCTATGACCTTTACCCATTTCGTTCAAGTTTATGAAGGCCAGACAAATGAGAAAACATAAATAGTTGCAGGTCCAAACACCAGCACTAGTTCATTGTCTCTTCTAGTAGCTAAGGAGTTAGATTTACAGAACTACTGCCAACTTTTAGGGTCGGCTTTTGTTTATTAATAACTTACGTTAGGGACTTTTAAAATTTTGCTTTTGTAAATCAAAAATTGCAGATGTTTGGCACAAAAAGTTAGTCGACCCTTGCCGACCTTTGTTTATTTCATAAATTGATGAATGTTGTTGAAGTGAATTAGTTGGTATTGATGAGTATTCACTAACAACTAAATGAATTAGCCAAGCCATGAAGGCGAATAAACGTCCTTGGTTTCTATAAAAATGTATCCATTTTGGGAACCCCTTCCTCCAGCAGCTCGGCTGTACCGTGTCAACAAGTTTCAATCAACATGGCATAAACTCTGCTTGACAATTACCCTGTATATTGCACCAACTGGCTAAATAAATTACTTGTACTACAACAGCAGACTTTACTCCTTGCAGTTCAGTATACCTAAATTGAAAGTTTTTCATATTTTACACGAAACATTTAGTCTTACTTACACAGTATTTAAAACCCAGACCTTTGAATATATGTATACGTGAAATGAAGCCTTTACTAAATTGCCACCATTATTTAGGCAATAAAAACACATGAACCACAGTAGGTACTAAATAAAATCGATTAAACATCAAAGTCGATTATAAAAAGGAAATTGCGCTGTAAAACGTGTAGCCGCTAGATAGCAACGATAGAATCGCAATATCAGTTTAAAACACTCAAATTGTTTGTTTGTTTTGTAGTTCTGACAAATTGAATCGGTGGTTTAGTCTGACTAGAATGGGCACAATAAACAATGTAAATATTTGAGCAAATTGAATTTAGAGTTTTGTATCGTCTTTTATTTAGTTATTCTTTTAAATATAATTCTTGCTTAAGATCGCGGACAGTGGCGCCATTTAGTATCGGAGGCCAGGATCCAGTTGGGTCGCAGCGCCAGCTAAAGTAAGTAAGTTCTTTTAAATAATTTGTTAGTAGATAAGTTAGAAGAGGTTATTATAAAACATATTTTTGCAGTATGTATTGAATATCAAAGCAACTTACTTTTTGCTGGAAAACTTAACAACTGATTCGCTTAATTAAGTATTTTAAAATTAGAGACAAAACATCGGTAACGAATAAAATAATAAGGTACAAATCATATCTGTCAAATGAATGAAATGTGAAAAGCTTCAACCAAAAATGCGTGGACATAATATGTTAGTACACACATATTCTACATACCATATGATGATTTTGCTGAAAAAGTATAAAGTTAGAAATAAGATTTTTTTCTTCGTTCAAATCAATAACTGGAAATTTATTAAAGAGCTTTTACACTACACGTAATTTTTACAAATAGAAAAAATATCGTAACGTCTAAACTTTAATCGATTTTCTAGGCCATTGAACTGCTTTTAGATAAGTTGGATCAAACTCATTTGCTTACAAATACTGCTGTCGTTGCAAGAAAATTATACGTCAATTATTCTGCGGAATGCTATGAGCAAAGCTGACAGTCATTTACTACCAGTATATATGTTTCTACTTTATTTAACTAATTTCAATATCGTTACTACGTTACGTTTACTAGATATACTGAAATCTAACTATTCCAAACTGCTTTTTTATTGTTACTTAAACATTTACAATAAACGCTTTTTCGGAAACCTATACTCTTGCAAAAAAGTATTTCACTCCATCTTATTAATAAAATCAACTAAGAAAACGATATAACTTTTTTAAAAGTTCATAGAATTGATTTGTTAGGTAAAGATTTCTATTCATAATAAAATTACTGAGAAGTTTTCAGCTTTATTTAAAGCAACAACTTTTGAACCGAATGACTAAGTACATACTTATTCATAGAACTGAACAAATAACTAGATATATGTTAATTGTTCGAGAGATAATATAATATAAAAAGATGCCTACAGTTTTTTTGACGTTTGACATTTCAAAACTCACGCAAAACTTAAGCTTCATTATGGAAAATGTGAAAAGCTAAGGAAAACCAAAAATCTGGAACTTTTTAGAAAGTTAAAAATATTTTTTATATTAAAAACATTTCATTATCTTCTTACGAGGGTGATACATACTTAACATCTAGGCAGCTACATTGACTATGATGAGCGTTTAAATTTTTTTTGGAATTAACCAGCTGGTGGTTAAGATCAGATCAGAAGCGATAATACGATACTTACGATATTGCGTGACTCCAGGTGTAAGTGGCATTTCGTGAGTGACGATTTGGCCTCACTGCAGGGAGTTGAATTCCAGATTGGTTAAACCAGCTGGCGGCCAAGCAACTGTTGGATACTGATCTGATCAAATCTACTTACGAGATTGTGCAACTCCAGCTGTTAGCGACATGTCATGAGTGACGATTTGGCCCCACTGCTGGGCGTTGAGGTTCCAGACGGGGTCAACTAGCTGGCGGTCCGGGAACAGCTGGAGACTGAGCACGCGGGGGTTGGGCAGGGGGCGGCCGCTGCGGGCGCGGGGCCACGCTGCTACTCCTGGATAAAATAAACAAGGAATTATGCTGAGTTGAAGCTGTGTTGTGGCAGATTTTATTTGTTTATTATGTTCTTACTCGTGTTTGTATTTCTGTTAAATCTGACACAATAAATGTTTTCTTTCTTTCTTTCTTTCAATTAAATAGGTAAATGTTGTCCGTACGGGAAATATACCTGAGAAAATTAACATAACTTTATTATTTTTTATACATTAATTCATTTTTAATGGTGTGTTTTATGACCTATTATTTCACGCCACAACGGAGAACCTTTCATTAGCTAAGTTAAGTAACCACTAGTTAGGTCTAGAAGTTAAATTATTTGATCACTGGGCTCAGTTGTAGTACTGTTCTGATTATACATATTTTTTTTGGAAATGTATCTATAACATTTTTGAAATAGTGCAAAAGCCAATATCGTTAAGTTTTTGTTGTATTATTTCAAGTTTTTTTTTTTTTTTTTACATGATATAGGCTTACGCTTGACTACAACTTGCCTGATGGTAAGCAATGTTATAGTCTACGATGTAGCGCGCTTGCCTAGAAGAAACCGTTTTACTCTCGACTTAAAGACCGACAAATTATAGTTCAAGGGGAATAGAGATTCGGGCAAGGAGTTCCACAGTTTGGCTGTTCGCACGATGAAAGTCGAAGCAAAGCGCTTGGTGCGAGTCTTTGGAACCTCAACTGTATAACGGTGCCTCCTTGCCGAACCCCTACTCGTACGATGGTGAAATGGGGCTACAGGAATTAAATTATGCAATTCCTCCGCACACTCTCCGAAATGAAACCTGTAAAAAACTGAAAGACTGGCCACCTTACGGCGGTGCTCAAGGCTTTGTAATTTTGAGCTACAGAGTGAGTCTTTCGCGATGAGCTTTTTTGCCCGTTTCTCAATTAACTCCAACGCCTCAAGCTGGTACTTCGCAGAACCATCCCAAAGGTGCGAACAATACTCCATACACGACCGAACTTGCGCTTGATACAAGGTCAGCAGCTGTTCCGGAGTGAAGTATCGTCGCACCTTGGAGAGGATACCCAGCTTCTTGGCTGCGAGTTGAGCTTTAGACTCAATATAGGAGCCAAAGTTGAGGGTCGGAGTCAAAGTGACACCTAGCAACTCTAGATGGTCGGTGATGGGCACGGTTTCATTTCGGAAAGAAGGCGCCATTACAAATGGCCTCCTCTTTGCAGAGAAAAGACACGCTTGTGTTTTTGAGGCATTAAACTTGACCAGATTGGCATCGCCCCAATCGGAGACTGCCGTGAGGGAAAAGTTTAAGCGCTCAATCATGGCTTCTCTGCAAGACTTGATCTCGGCCGCACTAGCTCTAGCGGTGGACATATAGCCTTCTACAACAGTGCTGTCGTCTGCATACCCAAAAATACCAGGCTTCAACAGATCATTAATATTTAGCAAGAAAAGTGTTGCAGAAAGCACTGATCCCTGGGGTACTCCGGCATTAATCGCCATTAGATCAGACGAGCAGCCATCAACGACTACCCGGATATATCTATCCCTCAGAAAATCCGATATCCACACGCAAAAACCAGCAGGCAGCCCAAACGATGAAAGCTTGCTGATTAGGCCGTCATGCCAAACCCTGTCGAAGGCTTTAGAAATATCTAGAGAAACTGCCAGGGCTTCCCCGTATTTCTCGATAGCCTCACTCCAGATGTGTGTGGCGTACACTAAGAGATCCCCAGTGGACCGGTTCCGGCGGAAGCCATACTGCCGGTCACTGAGGAGATCATTAGACTCTAGGTACGCCAGGAGCCTGCCGTTCAGGACACGCTCCATGCTCTTACAGAGCACGGAGGTAACCGAAATGGGCCTGTAGTTGGCAGGGTCAGCACGACTACCTTTCTTGGGCACAGGCTGCACGTTAGCCAGCTTCCACGTCTAAATAGTTACATTAATTTTCCGTGTCTCAAAGACAAACGACGAACGAGAGCATGGTATGTTTTATGGCGGGAACTTTCCAGTACCCCTGGGACAGCCACAACAAAAACAAAAAGCAAAAACCTTATTTACTTCAGAAATGCTTTTGCCCACTTTATTGCAAGTAATAAAGTGAATAGCATTTTAATAAAAGCTTTTCCTATATTTGTATTAATCGAGGAGAATCCACGGAGATACAACAAAGGAAATTAAATGAGAAACTGATATCGTATCTATCTATATCATTTTATTTCTATATGCCTACATACAAGCTTCTATACAAGTAGGTATGTAGGCATATCTACTTGTATAGAAGCTTATAGTGCTGCCACAGAATATTAATAGTATCGAAACACTGAACTAATATATAAGTACGTTCCTACATGAAACCGTTTCTGATAAAATAATAAACAACAATAATTTTTGTTTCGCTGAGGCCGGTAATTAATTGATTTCTTGCCAAAAATAGAGCACATAAATTATAAGATAGAACAGGTGCCAAAATATAGTTTCTTGTCTTTATTCCTTATTAGAAACTTATACTTAAATGGTTAACATTACTTGACTGTTGTAATTAATACGCGTTGCCCAATAAATCAACATTACTAAAAAAATACATGTACAGATTCTCGAGTAGCCCGGCATTTTAGCAGACATCATAATAATACATGACTATTATGTCGATTCCAAACGATATCTTACCATCTCCATAATTGTAGGGCACGAGTCGTCCGTAGGGAGTCTGCGGGATGCCCCAGGTGGGCCTGGCGAGGTTGTTACACGTGGCATCGATGGAGCGGTACCGGGACTTGGTGCAGAAAGGAGGAGCCAGGCCGCAAGTGAGGGTCGCGGGGTCCTGGCCCGAACCCAGCGGCGGGGGCGGGTTACTGAAACTGTTCCCAAAAGAACACCATCAAAAACCCTAAAAAAACAAATTTCACCCGAAACTTTCTGTTTGTCTGTAGATCAAAAGATAATACGGAGTACGGACATTATACGAAACAACAAAGCTGGCGAAAATCCAACTTTTGCCAAATATCGAAGTATTCTGGCTACCCGTATATCCGGCCCGTACATTGCATTTCAAATGTTGCGTGCGCTATTTTCCCGTTTATCTTTGTAGTTCCGTGTGCTCGGATAGTGGAACGTTTTCAGCACGTTTTCCTTGTCATTGCTGTTTATATCGGTATAATCATGTTAATGGAAAATCGAAAGAAATCTTCTTTCACTGGCATTTACTGATGTTTGATTACCTATAATACTATCTGCTAACAGTTATTATTTTGGAAGGAATATTACAAACCTTTACAAACTTTATTTATGGGAATCATCTACACATATTTTGTTGAAAAGTAATATATAGAGAAATATTAAGTATTAACAATTTTAAACTTGGTATTGCTTAACTAGATGTATTTTTACAAAGATAAAGGTAAATGTATCTGGAAGAACTATACAGACCGCTGAGATTCAGCACTCATTGCAAATTTAACCACGATTAGGATTTTCTTTTACACATTCCCTCCACACTCTACAGTTAACACTTACAACGTTCCCACAATTAAATTAATAAAAAATTAGGATCTCTTTCCACGGCCGCTGTTAAGTCCGCAATTTTCACTCGCAGCCTCAAAACATTAATGTTCACTCCAATCTCCATGCAACGCATTACACGTCCCGTCGAATCCAAGAAAGTGTGCGTAATGGAAATTACTGCGTTTAACCCGCCCGTGGAAATGGTCCCCACAAAAAGTTATGTACAAAACCATGGGAAAATACAAAACGGTAAACATAGAGGTCGAAATGTTGAACATAATACAGGAAAAATAACCTTTTCTGTTGTCCGTAGAACTGTGAAGCCGCTCCAGGGTTGCTGAGGACAGAATCAGTGCATTTTACAACACAAAACATGCAACATAACATCATTAACAGGGGTCGTGCTGTTTGCCACAACGCTACTCTGTACGAGAATATTTTAAATAATGGAAATTTTGGGTTGGAAAAATCTGCAAGCGCCTGTTGAAAAAGTTAATGCAATGCATCTTGCGGATTTTTCAGGCATTTGTAAGTCTGTGACGTTTGCGAAAACTTTTGTGAAATGTGTTTATTTTTTAAGCCAAATTTTTTTTGTACTAGTGATAATACCTATAATAAAGTGAACATGTTGAATAATATTACTATGTCTATCAATATGTTTTGTAATGTTATCTTTCTTGAAGTAAAATATAAGTAAGTACAAGAAAGACATGTGATTGATTGCGTAAAGATTTGTTTTACTCTTCTAATAAACAGTAAAACAAGCCTGTCTGTCTAATTATAATACACTACTAAGCCATCAAGAAACTCTGTGTAAACGTGTTAAAGTAACAAATCGATGAATGCCATATTCGATGTTCTTGCCAATTCGCTCGTACAACGTAGCTTTTACCAGTGCATAAATGATAGATAAGTAATTGACATGTGCATTGGGACCTCCATTCCATTATGTGAGCCAATATAACTCCGGTATTATTGAAGGAATATCAATTTTCGGAACAAGGCAAAGTTACGACATTGTGCAAAATGTTAAACGTACATTGAACATAGTTACGGTATTTGACATATTACATTGAACATATTGGAACATTTCACATTCATAAATGACTTTATACTTACCCAGGTTATCTAAAAAATAGGTAGATTAAATGATTTGACATAAACTTGATAAAACAATTTAATAACGGTTATGTACAGAACACGACGGTTTGGCTACACCATGTTAGTATGTCACCAACATAATACAGTATAAAAAGACGTCGAAACCGCTACAAAGCTTTTAGTCTGAAAATTGGCTTCCTTTAACGCTAATTTCAATCGAAATAGGGTCGAAAATCAAATGAAAATAGCGGACTCGTCAGAAATCGACCTCAGATTAGGGGCCTGAGTGGATATCTGGCATTCAGTTCATTGATTCTTAACAACTTTGGAGAGTGTTTCGAACCTCCAACAATTGGATGAATCTGCGAGTATCTCTCTAGGGCTCTCCTTTTATTGAACAAGATCGACTCGACTACTCAATGCCTTTAGTTTGTAGCACGAACAGATTGAGACGTCGATATCAGAAAAGTTTTTATCTGATTTCAGTTCCTTGTATTTATATGGGAAAACTATCCAGCGGGAAAATTCTCTGCTTGATTTTGGTCATTTTGCGACTTCAGAAAATAATCTAATCATGTGACTAAAAAGCCTACAAATTCTAATAATTTCTCTAATATGCTTTTAATTATTATTCTGTTTCAAAGTTGGTCATCTTCCACAGTTACTTAACCATTAACATAAAATTACATGGACAACATGCAACATTCATTACAATTTACTTTTGTGCATATACATATATATATATGTATACCCTATACATCATGTTGTCTCATTGTCTCACCCAAATCCTTGTACTGGCAGTCTTTGAGCCGGTAAAGCGTTCTGTATGACGGTGGCAAAGTCTATGATAGGGCTGGATATCTGCTGTGTGGGGTTGGGGTTCTGCAGGAACACGTTCTGCCGAGCTGGAGTCGTGTGGAGCAGGTGGATGCTGGTGGCAGCGTGAGCCACTGCCAGCACTAGGAGCGCGGACTTCATGGTGCCTGAAATAATAATTAAATAAATAAATATTCAGGGACATTGCACACAGTGCCATCTAGCCTCACACTAAGCAAGCGCTTGTGTCGTGGGTACTAGATAACGGATATAATACTTATATACTTTTCTTTTGTAAATACATACTTATACATACAATACGAGAGATTGATAAGCATACATTTTACTATGATTAGTTGTGAGACATACGAGTATGATAGGCGATAAGCAAACATTATAGCCAAAGGAGCATGCCTGTACTGGATAAGAACTCACTCTCAAACGAGGCTGGTCTTAAAGTGACTCAGTAGAAAAAGTTTCTAAAAATATTCTAGGTGTGGCACCTGGCAATCAAGACATGGCAATTAATATTGTATATTGTTAGCAACAGAAAAATATAATAACGAAACTGACGTGACCTGACGGAAATAGAACGAGTAAATAGTTGGTAAGTAAACATTATATTTTTAATTCAGATTCGTGGAATAATTTTCTATTCATAAGTCCAAAAAAATGTTAAGCCCACAAACGACAGAAAACTTTATTTGGTTGATTCACAAACGTATTGTGTAAGGTTCCCAGTAACACATAAAAGTAAATATTTCTATAAGAAAGTAAGTAAAACAAAACTAAATAACGGCAGGCGTGTGACACATGTGAATGGAAAAACTTTGCGATTATTTCGCCAACTTTGTTGTACTTTTGTTGCCAAGGTACTTTTAAAACGTACCACAGATAATTTGTAGCATAATGCTAGAATTTGGATTATAACTGCCATTATTAGAGTTAGAAAGTAAAATAAAATCTATATATGGGACTAAATTTAATACCTTTTACATTACAGACTTATCAAAATTATGAAGTTTTTGTATATTATTTATATGTATGACTTGATAGATATTTGATTTAATTTACATGATGTAGCAACACGTTATTGTTGCTAAAACATTCTGCGTAATTCATGTGCAAACCTTGCTTAACGATTTATCATTACTAAGATCCATTATTTTGATGAAAAGTTGTCATGCTTATTATGCCCTTACTAGCATTCTGATAACCGACATTTTAACAAAACTGAAGAAAAAAATAATTAAGTTAATAACCAGTAACTCAGTAGGTAAGTAGGTATACCTAGCATCATTAGGAGTTAACGAGGTCTTTTGACTGACTTTAGCACAGGTAACTCAGGTTGATGTAATTAATGTGTGTTTTGTGTCAAACAGGAGCTTCCTGGTAATGGGAATATTTGGGCTCTTAATCTATATGGAGTTATAGAGCAAACTTATTAGATGAAAATTAAATACTCAGTCGGTAATAGAATTTATAGAGATAAACTTGTATGTACATAGGTTTATTTCGTTATAAATATTAGTTTATACGAAAATATGATGGAATTTTAAAGCAAACCTATTTGATTTATATTAAATATTCGGGTTTTAATAGATTTTTAATGAATCGTGGAATAAGGTTTGGTTTGTTTCCTTTACAAGATTAATTATTTTGTAGATAGTATGATATATGAACAAAGTCATATATTTTCTAAAACAAAGATATTGGTAGAGTTATATTTTGTACTGATTAAGGTATTATTTATTTATCAAGAAATATAATTGTCTTTCTATTCCTAAAATATTATAAACACTGGTATATTTTTAATAATTTGTCGCAGCATGGGAATAAAAATTCGGCCTGCGTTTGAAACAATACATTGGCAGTTTGGTAATAATATTCGAGAAAGACTCGAATTCGGCAGCTTAAGCCTTCACATAATCATTATAGCTAATCAGGGAAGTCACACATAAAACTTCGTTCCTACACTCCAAAGAAACAGAAGTGAAATAAGCCATCATTTATACCTCTTAGTAATGAAGTTCCTCCTTTGCCCTCAACCTTAAATAGCGTAGCTTCGTTTGAAGTTAGAGGGTTTGTTACCCGCTTTTAATTATAACCGACTAATTATTCCAGCCTAGACTAGCCAGCTTAAGCGGGTACTTCGACATTTTACATCAAGCTGGGGATGAGTCTGAAATTTTCATTATGTCCTTAACTTTAACTCAATTGAGAGTAATAGCGTTTTCGTTGGTAGAACAACAAAGTATTTAGCTTGGTAAGTAATTTCATTGTTTTAATTCGATGATTAAACTTCACTAAAGTTTGTTTGCAATATGGAACTTAAAACATTTGACATTTTGATTCTTATTATCTCAGACAGGAAACTGTCTTTTCTTCTATTTTACAATTGTATATAGGTTATAAGTTAAGGACATAATTGTTATTATTTTATTAATCTGTTTCCGAGATAGGTAAGTAACACGAATTTAGAGGTAGTAAGTAAGCATTCTCCAACATAAATTTTCGTAGTGTAGCAACCACATATTTTAGCCAAAATTCTTCAAAACTATATCGTCAAGTAAATAAAACAAGCTTAATAAGATTTTTAGTAATGACCCAAATAAATGAAGGAAATGTACGTCCGTAAGTTTAGCTATATTATTATTTTAAGTTAGTGTTAGTACATTTTTAGTTTAGTGAACTTATGACAATAAATAAAATAAAATAAAATAAAAGAGACAATTTCAATGTCATTACAAATATTGACTTCGGATACTGACAAATACTCATTTTTCTAGTCTATAGGCTCAATCTGACCTAGATCTTGACCCTTTTCAAACCTTCGAACTAGATTTTCGGATCAAATTCCTAGAAAATATCTTATGTCATTGTCGATACTTTATACGTGTTTTACCAGTCTGTGGACCAGTGTGTTTACTAAGTCTTGAACTAATTACTTAATAATAACTAATTATTATAATTTTACACATGCAGACTGTTTGATAATACTTACATAGAATTCGTTATAATTTAAAAACACATTAAATATTAGCAATTAATTTAAGTATACATATATCAAACTAAAAGACTTGTTCCTCGTAGTACAGGAGGTTAACGAATTATCCAGGCATCTTTATTTCGACACCAAAATACGACAATCTCGTTTTCATTACAACTTTCTTATGTAACTTAATTCAATACTATGACTAATCAAGATTCAAATAAAGACAGCAAAAAAGTTGCATAACACAAATGTGAGGTTCAATTGATATAATGGGTATTTTAACTGACCTTGCTGTAATTAGAAGTATATTGAGAGTTTGCATGCAATGCATACGGTGAGTGCATTGACTTCTACTAGGAAATTGGTTGCGTATGTATGTACCTATCGTTAACATTAAATCAAACTGAATATTGCCCGCAGCTTTGCATGCGTTATTATACATATCAACCTTCCTTTTATGACTTCAATCACTCTTTCTATTAAAAAACTGCATCAAATGTAGTTATAGTGATTATAAATTGGAAAATAGCTTTGGCTAATAGTACCTAGCTAAAGCAGAAGACAGACGGAAGTAAAAGAAAATCAATACTTTCCACCTAGTGTGTCAAATTAAAATACGAACGATATGAATTCTAATATCCACTGACAAAAATATGTAAGAAATAACGATGGTTTTTTTATCGCAGTATGTTATTTGGTACCACTGAATAATATGAAATGAAGGTTAATTTTACTTTTGAAGCAAAAAACTTAAGAGCACAGAAATCTGAATACGTAACTTTTGTATCTACAAAAGGCAGATAATGTAGGTAAACACGAATACTAAAGCAATCCCTTTATCCAAAGCAAAGTAAACCATTTTCTTACAATATTCGAGAATGTCATCCATAAAATACGTACATTTAATTATGTTAAAAGCTTTTGTTCACTAATGAACTAAACATCTACATATTATATAAAACTCAAAGGACTGACTGATTGACTGACTGATATAGTGATCTATCAACGCACACCCCAAACCACTGGACGGATTGGGCTGAAATTTGGAATGAAGGTAGATGTTATGACGTAGGCATCCGCTAAGAAAGGATTTTTGGTAAAGCCGCTTTTAAAGGGGTGAAATAGGGGATGCAAGTTTTACTTCATAATGCGAGCGAAGCCGCGAGCATCCACTAGTATAAAATATAGTCGCAGATATCCAGCAGATCATTTATTACTTTTATTTACAACCAAATCACCAAGCTTTTTATTAAATTTATCTATTCCATGAATTCCTTTACAAAATATTTTTCATATTTTTAAAGAGATTCCTTTTAATCATTTTAAATTCCAGTATTCGATATCAGAGGTTAGTGAAATCAAAGATTGCGTCTCAAATGTCAATCAGTTAATCATTCAAAATTTTCAGTCTGTGGAATTGAAAATTTGTACGTGTTTTGGTTCTGTAAGCATATTAGTTTCATAATTAGATAGTAGAGGGCTTGCCATGTGTTTGTAATAGTAGTTAGCAGATGGAGCAGTCATACGGAAATTGGAAGGAAACTTTTGGGCTTAAGGCTAAAGCTAAGCCCCTGACCTTTGTGACTCGTGATCGTCTATACTTCGCTATGGTTATAATATTATCTACTATGTTTCCTAAATAAAATGCATGCATACAAGTTACATGTAAAGAAGTTTTAGTTTCTTTATTCAATCATGAATGACACTTGTTATGTACCATCACAAAAACCGAAGCAAAGAAAAATTTAATAAAAAATAAAAAATCAGTCTTTTCGGCATCATTATTCTAAAAAATGTGTAGTTTGTTAATCTCAGTAAATAAATCCTTAAAGAATATAATTAAACTCGATCCTCGTGATCCCAAATAGAGCACAAGTAGGTACATCCAGCATAATCCAATGGAACGGATTATCTCAAAGATCCCGGAAACCACAACCTTCCATGGACCCTACGTTACACCCTCGTGCACTTATGATACAAACCATTTTAAATTTACTTCTTCTCAAACAAATTTCGACTGTATTTACCAAAAAATAAGACCGTTTATATTTTAAAATAAAATTTGGGCACAGAATACGACGCAATCTGAAATATGTAAATTGACCTTAATTTGTGTCGCACATGCAAAACTTTATGACAAAGTGGGGCAGAACCGAACGGATCTCTCAATTATTGAAGTGTTTACATCAAACTATTTGGATGTATGAGCCCTTCGAGGGTACGAAGATACAAACACGAACTTACATTTGTTTTCGTAGGGTGAAACACAGTTGAGAGATTCACACTAATGTTTTAAAGACGTAGGTCTAGTATAATAATAGTATATAATAATAATAAAGGTTTTGATATAATCATATCATTGCTCAGTTTTACTTGTCGTAGCAATTTGGAATAAACATCTTGAATGAACGGTTAAGCTATTAGCTAGCTAGCTTTACGTCCCTTTTTTCGGGAAAGAAAGTATACCGTACATTTTCTTTTAGGATCATATCATTTCAAAAATCACAACAACATTTCTGATTGTGGCCGCCAGAAAGAAAATCGTACTCCAAAATACTCGGTTATGCTTTGTATATTTTTTATTTCTTTATATAGATTTTATTGGTCAGTACGAATACACACAAAAATCGAAGCAACTGTTTGTTTATGTTTCTTTATTAGCTCCTAGATAAAAGAACATGGCAACACTACTTTAACATAAACTAAGAGCCACAAACACAATTTAAAGTTACCAGTTCCAAACTCTGATTATGTGCAAAGCAATCAGTGTGGCCAGTGGGTGATATAAACAGCTGCCGGCAGCTATTTCAAGCGATCGATCAACTAAGTTCATAATTAAGTAGCCGAGAAGTGTTCACTAAGTTTCCTACTTTGCAGCAAGTTTGATGGCGTTACGTTACTTTAATGTAAGCTCGCGGTCGGCTGGACTCACTTAACATCATGACTAGGGCCTAAGCTTATGTTTCTTTATCTGTTGTCTCATTTTATTTGTTCGTAAGAAAAGGCTGTCTGAAAACGTACATATTTGTGGTATCATTGATTGTTTCGTGCTAAGCGAGTAAATGAAGTAAATACAATAGTTACTTTATTCTTTACCAGAGCCTTGAAATGACAAAAAGTAGGAAATACCTAAACAGTAAACAAAGTACTTCTAGCAATTCATTGATTCATATAGTACCTATGTATGTAAATATCAGTTGATCAACAAATCGTCGTCGAAAAAAGCAGTGCTTATAAAAAGATCATACCTTGAGGCACCTAATAAATAAAAACATATACTTGGAATCACAGCAATAAGCCAATAAGTGACACTTTTCTAAGAAAACAATATTGATAAATAGATGTTTATATTCTAAAGGATATTATTTCGGAAGTGATTCTATTTGTTTCCGTGATATCAGCGATACCCTGCTGTTAATTACATTTGGGTGCTTACATTTTATGGCCCAAGGTTTATTACTTCTTATCGATGAAGCGGATACAAACCTACCATTGTCATTAGCTATAAGTATCAATTATTATGGCAATAACTATTCCATGCGGACGAAGTCGCTGGCGAATGATTTTCTTTTTACAGCTTTCAAAACACTACAAGTCTAGTGTAAGGTTTTGTTGACATCGTTATCGCCTAATTTACGTTAAACCCAACCAAAGTATCGTTCATGGAGTATTAAAGACCGTACCGTAGGCTCCAATTAAGCCCTTATCATAATAGCAGTGCTAACATACCAGAAGCATATTTCGGCCAATAGAGTCTGCTAGCTAAGACAGTGTGCTAACTTGAAATAAATAATTTATTTTTAGTGAGTTGTTAGTGCTAATGTGAGTTTGTCTATTAATTAAACGTAGGTATATGCATCTATCAAACGACGCCAATCTCTTCTCTCAAAGCCCTTCATGAAGCAAAATATTAAAACAGTTGGAGGGGTTGTAAGTCCAAAGGCATTCAATGTGGGGACCTTGACCCTCAGCAATGAAGAATACGACGCGAAAAGGGGGATCTGTCGACAGAGCGATGGATTTTCATAATTTTTCGGACAATGATCAAAATGGACCTGAAAGTGATATTCCTACCAGGAAATGTATATTAGTTAACTAATAAAAAAGAAGATTATGTTCCCCTATAAACAATCTAGGGGTGAGGTCAGATTTAGAAATAAAAAAGCTAATATAATATTATGGACTAGTGAGGAGTGTTTGTAGTTTAAGTACTGTGTAAAGCCTACTACTACATTTCGTCCACAGCCGGAAGTGGCTCGAGCTGGTCCGGGTGTAATGTGGGATATCGTAAACGAGATCTTTTATTTGCCTCTTAACAGGGTTAGTCGTAAAACATTTATTATAAGGTATTTTCAAGAAAATATGTGCTTGTGCGTGAACAGTTACCGTATGATAAAAGTACACAAAGGTCTGTAAGCATGGCTATAAACAACCTATGTTTATCTAAGAAGGCTCAGATTTAGGGCTTTATTAAAGGTCCGTGGTCACAGAAATAGGATTTACATACGTAGAAAATAATGATAGGGCTTCCAGGTAAGCATATTTATAAATATAGCTCATTATCCTTCGGATTAGGGACATAATTATGTACATACCTTGACAAGGCAAAAAAGCTTCATATTTTTTGTTGAAATATTAGTGTAAGGTCACAGGTGTTGTAAATCTTTTCATTTTGTCTGAGGCTCACTAAATGTAGCACCTTAATCCTTGAAACCTGTATTACTGGCCGAAGTCACGGGGTCGTGTTCTGAGGATTAATAAATACAAAAAAAAATACAAAAATCTTTATTTCTTTAAGTTTACATAAAACAATGTGCAGGTGATACAAAAAATAATATGTTCATGAAACATCAGTGGATCCATCCCAGAGGTTGACCCTCAGCCCCGAACTAAGCTTAAGCTTGTGTGTCAGATACTGGAGATCTTCCCCAAGGATCGAAACAAAGACTTACAAGTATTAAGTATTTTTTTTATCAAAGTGTAAACACCTACACAGTACGATGTCTCTTTAAGGCTGCAAGGCCTGTTTTCGGACATCGGTACAGAGTAACTAAAAATAAATGGATAGTGGTCGCCGCTGACGCCATCTAACTTATTATAAGATTATATTACAAATACATTTTTTAAGGTTCATATTTAGGTGTGTGTGTGTTTTATAGTATAAATTGAATGTTGATGTGTGTAGAAGTATGAAATTAGAGATTTAATGTCTGTGTCTGTTTGTGTGTGTGTTTTTTACTGTCGTAGAGAGTGGGATAATAGTGTCTTTGTATGTGTGTGTAAGAAGATAGAATGTACATGAAAAAAAAAAAAAAGTCCTATTTTTCAATTACAAAAAGATTTTCCGTTGCGTCGTAGTCGAGGGTAAGAAGCCAGTTGGTCAGAGTGACTTTGCATTTGTGCTTTGTCATTGCATATATTTCTAATATTATATTTATTTTATTATATAGTCGAGGTCCTATACATGGATAAAAACGGCTGTAGAAAACTGTACGCGGATATAAAGAGTTACAAACACGATCAGAACGCCTGACTTCTATGCAGTGATTTGGATCGTAATGAAGTGAAGAGTGTACACGTAAGATAGTCTGAAGTATGTATAACTGTCGAACTGACAGAACGCGACAATCAACATATAATTGAGTATAAAGAAAGGCAGCGGACCCTTGTAGGGATAAGGCTAAGCAACTGAAAAATTATTCCGCCCAAAATTATCAAGGGATGGACGAGCCGTGAATTCGGCAAATAATTGGATCCAGCTGGATTTGTGCCCGCAAGAAAAACAAAAACAAAACAAATTAGAAAAATCTCGTTGAACATTTTTCAATCAGTAAAAAACAATGGCCGATTAAGCTTTGTACGTACATACACGACCTTTTATCAAATATGTTTTTTTTAAGTGATTGGATCGCGATTGAAGATTGTATACGCAAAATACGTGAGTGCATGAACCATTGAAGCGATTTGACAACAACTAGTAAAATTTTAGGTGTTTAATCATATATAGGTACGTAGCATCGTCGATTTTTTTAATCAATTTTTAAGTGGTACATTTAAGCTCATACCTCGGTACACAGGTTTTAAATATATTTTTCTTATACCAAGGGAGTACTTTTGATTGGAACTGGATTTATGTAGCAATAAAGTGTGGGCTACTTAACTGCCATTCACTGATTCATTTTGATTATTTTTGTAGGGTAGGTCAGCTACTAGAAATACCAATTATGTAAAACTAGTTCCAGAAATAAAAAAAGCTTTAATTACCTCTTTGATATTTTGTGTTGGTTCACAGAGCTTTTGTTCTCATAAACCGAGTCAAAACTGTTACCAGTATTCTGTGCTGTTACTAAAAATAAATAACTTACTGTAACCACAGAATGTAGAATACAACTGTAACTTACAAATAAAATTTAAACTACTTGATAGACCTACAGTGGATCAAGAATTGAGGTCCTCAACTCAAGGTTGTTAAGTTTTGAATTTAATTCAAAGTTTAAGCAAAATAAAATTCAGTGGAACAATAAACGACTCGACTAATGTATGCGACCGCGCCGCACGTCTACAATCGACTGCCGTTTGAGATAAGGGACGCGCCCTCCAGATCTATCTATAAAAGAAAACTAAAGTGTTGGCTTATCGAGCAGGCATTTTATAATTTTGACGACTTCATGAAAATGAAGGTGGTATAAAATACATATAACAAATGTACTTTTATGTTAATTTACCCTCTACTTTTAATGTAGTACGAATTATTAGAATTAAATTGTACAATACTTTAATTTATTATTTTTTGTTTGCAATAATTATTGTATTTTATTGTACATACTATTATTTTAATTGATTCTTTTTTACTTTTATTTCTGTGACGTGTATCAAATATCTGATATGAATAAATGACTATGACTATGACTACTACTATGACTATAATTTCGATTTGAAAACACACCCAAAATTTACGTACGTCGTACATGAACCATTTTTATTATTACAGTAACAAAAGAATGTAGAATCCTGCGACCATAAATAGTGTTCAAACTATGATAGAGGCTCATTACTCCACACCCGCTGAAATATTTGCGAGTTCAAATTACTTCCGGCCTCGCCCACCGTTATTCCACTAATTATGGAACTTTATCAATATTTCACGTGAACTTTAATTGCGGATTTACAAAATATTAGGGTAGCGGTAACTTGAACAAGAATTCCGGATTAACTTCGACGAAGAAGCATTTTAAATAGTGTTTTACTGGTTATCAAGTAAAACAAGTGTTCCAAAAATATATTAGGGCTTTTTACTAACGACAAATACAAACGACTCAGTATTAGAAGGTGGACTACGAGTATGCTTGTGTACTAAATATAATTAAATATTCTTACAATGCCAACAAAAATGCAATCACTGTGTCCTCGTGAACATATAACGTATAATTTTTACTCCGAATAACACGAAGCTAAACCAGATATGAATTGTCTTTTTACCGTGCAATTTGGTATAAAACTACTGCATCTCGTCTTAATTGCTTTTTTAATAGACTATGCATTTCTTGTAATTCTGTTTTAATGTTATTACTAAGTTAGTTACAGCTGAAGCCAGTACTAAAGTTTTTTACTTTTTATTTTCCTTTTTAACCAGCTGAGCTTGGAATGAAAACTGCAATCTGGCACAAATATTTGTCGAAATCTTTTTGACGCTCTCTTTGCTGTTTCATTATAATTTCAAAAATAAAATTTTCAGAAATTCCTAGAGCCAAACTCACAATAAAAGTATGATATACTTAGTGTCATTCTTTAAAACATTTGTAGGCGGGAACAGGTACGTAAGCTGTGAATTTTGTACATGTAATACATAGTTTTCAAAACATCATAAAAGCTACAATACATCATCATCATCATCATCAGTCCACGGTCGTCCACTTCTAGACATAGGCCTCTCCCAAGGCACGCCACTCAGCCCGACTTTGTGTTTCTCGTCTCCACCTGTTCCCTGCTATCTTCATGATGTCCTCGCTCCACCACTCCGCCTGCTCCTACAATACATACTTATGTTAAATCCTTCCTACTTCTGTATTATGTTTACACCTTCAATAAATCATAGAATATATTCCAACAATATTTTCTTTAATAATAGAATGTTCTTCAAGACTGACGTTTACAGGTTATCATATTTCGACAAGAACTTAACGTGATATGTCACGAGTGTATTTTAATTGAAACAGTTTTATAGTAAGACTTTTACTGCTCAGATACATGATTAAGATATTCCAAATTAAAGGCGTCGCGACAAATAGCTCGGTTCGTGACAACTTACCACATTCGAGTCGATTACTTTCCTTGTCAAATCTACTCCCAGGTGTAAAATATATGTTTCTGTTGCTTTTTTAATTAAAATATGTAAAGTAAGGTATATCTATAAACTTATTTGAGTCTGGTCGTTTGTATGTATAATAAGTATGTATTTACAAAAGAAAAGTATATAAGTATTATATCCGTTATCTAGTACCCACGACACAAGCGTTTGCTTAGTGTGGGGCTAGATGGCGCTGTGTGATATGTCCTGAAATATTTATTTATTTTATTTTTATTTATTTATTTATTTATTTTATGATTGAACTTAATATTTCATAAATTTAGTGATTTTGTAATTCTTGCAGAATTATGTTTTGTACAAAAAGGCTTTTTTACTCGAGGGCGATTCACTGTAGTGTTAAGTTTACACGATGCTTTGATCTGTGTAGATACAATTTGAGATTGTATTCCTCACTTTTATCATCAATATTTTTTGTTTACAAACAATAGTTTGTATGAAATTACATTCAGGCTACTCTACGATAAGTAAACATTCATAACAGCAGGGATATAACTGACCTTTATAGGTGACTGGGTCAGACCACGCAACGTTCTGGCTTTCCAGATATTAACCACATGAGGAAAATACCATAAATTGTGATATTCATATAGATAATCTTATGTAGTAGCAGTGCCATAAATAGAGGCTAAATATTGGTATATTTATTATGTAGGTTAATATGGTAAATTAAAAATAGTTATGAAATATTAGACTAATTCTATATTTTATGTTTTTTATAGTCATTTTCATAGGTATAAATTAAAGTTTGAGATGCACATCCATACATAACTAAACTTATTGCCTTTTCCTTTGGAAGAGAAAATCTTTTGCAATCTTAAGACCTCTAACAAACACTTTTCATTTCGTTCCAAAATTAGATAAGTATTATCAATAAAGACCAATAAAAAATTGTTGCTTAGACTTATTTCTTCAGATCATAAGGACATTTTACAGTTGGTACAGTAATAATACCTACCTACATATTTTTCCCTTGACACCACGTCTCACCTAAACAGCCTACGCAAAGAACTTCCAAAGACATGTGTCGATCAGAAGAGTAGAATTGTTATTGACACCACTTTCTGCAAAATGGTACGTACCTACTGCAATATGAATACGACAATAACTTTATATAATTATAACATTTTTTTTATAATTAGTTATTATGTTGAGGTTCTTCTTTTCACATAAGTATGGAGGAGAATGGAGATGGAGGGTGAAATATCGTCTATTTCATAAAAACGCCGTGTTCCAGGGACCTTAATATTCAAGAACCAAAATGTTACTTGATACAACCATTAGCTTAGAATAAGGCTGTGTGAATTTGCCCAAAAAAATTAACTAAACTATATACTCCCTAAAAGAACTCGTTATGTCAATACATTTACTCTGCAAAAGATCCTCATTAATGTCAATTATGGAAGTACTAGTGGGTGCTCGCCGCTTCGCTCGCATTGAGGAGTAAAACATGCATCCCTTTCACCCATTTCACCCTTTTAAAAGTGGCATTTTCTTTCTTAGAAGATGCCTACGACATAACATCTACCTGCATGTCAAATTTCAGCCCGATCCGCCCTTTGGTTTAGGTTGTGCGTTGATAGATCACTATGTCAGTCATTCAGTCACCTTTGAGTTTTATTAATTTAGATTTCAGAATTGTTATTAAATTGTTCAACACTCTCACTTGAAACTTAGATCTACCTACCGCTTGGAAACTGTATAAAAATAAACTAGTTCTATATTCAGTCGCCAAGGCTATAAAGTGCGACCCATATCATTCGTAATTTTTCTCCAGGGTCCAGGGTTTGTTTTATGGACCTAAATTAAATATGAGAAAGAAAAATTTCATTGTTTCCAAAAGCCTGGGGAAATAAAATAACATGGGTCTAGTGAACGGAAATGTTTGTGAACACGTAGGTGTCAGGATCGTTTTCCTTCAGTCTCGAACAAAAATCAAAAGTATTCGAAAGTTGTTCTAATAACACTGCTCTATAGCCAGCTTTAGCATAACATAAACACATATTATGAATTTCTATCTGTATTATTCTTGTTTAAATACTTCCTAGTGAGTTTACAGGAAGTTCATTTTTGGAATCTTGTGAAATTACTTGATATGTAGACAATAAAGAGTAAGACTTTGGAATAAATACATAAAAGTTATATATTGAGTTATGTGTTTGTTTAACTTCAACTTTTATTGGAAAATGAGGGAAATTTCATTTTTATGTTCAAATTACAGCTGAAAAGTGAAAGCAACCATATATTGATTCGGTAAGGCAGTATTTTTGTCTTCTTTGTCATATGATATTAAATAGCAGTAAAGTACTTAACATTGAAGTTTAATACTTATAGTGTCGATTTGCGCTCAAATTGACGAGACGATCAGATACATTTCAAACTACGTAGTCGAATATTCAATTATGATTGATCTAGCACATAATCATTGTCGGGATCGGCAAATAGAGTGTTATCAATCATTTCCCTCGAACGAACGTACACGTATAACGTGTACGTACCTCTTTAACGTGTATTTATATCCAAAGATATAAAGCGTGAAAATTACGTGCTGTGCAGTCAAAACGTATTACTCATAAAGAAATATATTTTTCTGAAAAGTAACTTACGCAAAAAGATTAGTTGATCTTTACAGATAAATTGTCTACTATGACTTTTGACAGTTCATGAAAAGTTTAACAAGGCCGTGCATTTCTAATTTTTCTTTCAATTTATTGACTTGGTCCGAAAATATATGATTTTTATTGAAATACTGCTTCGTGGTATGTAGATACAACATTTATACACCACATGTTCGGTGCATTTAGTGTCTCTGTACATATAAACGAACGTTTATGCGAAATCGGTCCCAACTAAATGTGTCCCACATTAAATTTATAGACGGAATTCGTGAAACTTTTGTGTTTTATGATCTTCCTTTAAAATACTTCAAAGTTCCCTCTTGTTTGGGGAAGTGTGAAGTCTGAAAACAACTTGCTTTTATAATACCCATAACTTATTTTATGGTTAAGGTGTTCAACAATTCCTGTTTTCTATAAAGCTAAAAGTTAAAGCCTTTTGTACTTTGTAAAACAACGTGTACAACTTTGAATGTTACGTTTTCTACGGAGAAATATGGTTTTAGAAATAAAAGAATAATTAATTACATATAATAAATATACTCATATTATGTTACAACTATTTGTGAAACAAAAAATTAATAAAACCGTATACATTATAAAATTAACACCTGTTTAAGGTCTGCAAATGCGTCTGAATATATTCAGTAAGAAAGATAATAAATAGGTGCTTACATCATACAATCTGTGCAGACCCTAATTGAAGTCATAATTATTATTTTAATTTTAATTCTATTATTAATGTATTCATTCTTTTATAACCTAATGAAATATTCCAAATTACTAATAATAAATATATATAAGATAGAATTTAAACATATGTAATTATTATATTAGTCATTCTGTATTGTGTTGTATAAATAGATAGAATTACTCTCCCAACAAAATTAGTTTCAACAGAAGAACCCTGGCTACTGCAACACAGGGAATCCTACAGCAGTAGTCAGGACACACAATGTAAATACTCTGTGCAGCCTAAATTAAATTGTGTAAATGATATTTTTTAATAGCAGCATTGCATTATGACAAAACATAATAATTAGAATACTGTGTTCAGACTAAATTAAGTCTAGAAACCAATATCAAAGTTAACCCGCTACTATTCAACTGTAGGTCCAACAAACTCATCAATGAAATCCGGCAGTATTCAATTCCCATCCGGTTCAAGTATAGATTTACCTAAAGCCACTTTGATATCTAATGTTTGATCTCAACACAATGCTCTGGTTTGCAACTTACTCAATTATGTGCTCATAACAACTTCGGAGCATTTTCCTTGCAAATCGAGCCGGCGCCTATTCAACAATATTATGTAACAAGGAAAGTACGCTGTGGAGCAATTTCAAAGCAATTCAACTGTCATAAATATGACATAACATGACTGGATGTCTTGGCACTGAGCTGGGCTGTGAGTGGCCAGTGGAACGTTAACTAGTCTGAAGTGATCTGCAATGAACTTCGGCCGGTGCTGGAAGCTAGCAGATGCTGGAAATTGATGGGAGTTTCCATAACTTAGGTTAATAGTTTCTACTATGAAGACCATTTGGAATTCCACCACAATTCAGTCGTCTCGTTTAACTATGGTCCTTGATATCTATTATTCACATATTGCTCCACCATCACTTTAATTACATGAGTAAATAACTTAGTTTGCAAATCAACATCGGCAATGGAAAGAACTTTTCCATAACAAATACGGTTTGTTTTTACACAGAAACGCTCTTGAGAAACAGAAATAAACTTGTTATGTAGAAGTTTTATATCAGTAATTGAAAAATGAAAATATAGCTAAGCGGTGGAAGCAAGGCTTGGGCTCGCTCCTGGCATTATGTTTCCACAAGACGCCGCAAATCTCATGACCCAAAAGCAGATTAGCTTCGAGATCCTATTTTGTACTGCGAGTTTACCAGCCGTAAAACACATCACAGCAGAATAAAACATCTAATAAACGTAAAATGTGTTGCCATTTCCACGTCGTTGGAAAACCGTGGAAAATGCTACGGGAATTCGGTATGTGTATGGCTTTTATTACAGGGTCCAAATGAAATTTTGTAACGAGAAAACTTATGTATGTTAGGTACTTATGGATATGTATGACACGTAAAAACCTCGACGAGTGTTGGAGCCTTCATATAGGGGTATTTTATTACCACTCTGAGACGTCACAATGTCGACCAACTTGTTTTATACGATCAAAATCTAGACCGCTGTCACGTAACAAACAGATTTAAATAGAATTGTAGCCAAGATTGAACCCATCTGTCATATTAAATCTGAGTTGTACAATCATAGGTGAAAATTGTTGTATGTGTAACTTTATGTAATCTGTGTTGTTATTACAAGTGTATTGGTCAAAGATAACTCCAATGTATCAATTCTGCGGAGGAGTCACGACCCTCGGTAAAGAGAAATACGAAGTTCATTGCAAGCGTTATTTAATATAAAAATGTGTATATCACAAATTATAAACAATATATATACTTATATACTTCTTTACGAAACAAAAATAATTACAGTATTACATATCGTTTAATATCGCCTTATTAAAATGGTTTTGCGCAATATCTGAATAGTACTAATATTACGCGTGTTATATTCCTCCATCCAAATTGCTTATGAAATTCTTTCGTTTAAATAATATTCGTTGAAATAATAACACTCACTTATATGATGAAATATTTGCCTTTATATTTTTATTCTATGGAAGAGTTGATTATTTCCACCCACACTATTTTTTTTTATACCTGCTCTAATCATAAACATACATTTACATTGTACAAAAATTTTGAATAATCTGGTCTACCACTTTCGTGCAAATTAAATTTTGATCTCTTCTTATAATTCGTGTTTAGTAAACTCTAGTGTTAAAAGTTTTCAACCGATCAAGGCTATACGAGTACAAACAGTGTGTTTCTCTACATACAAAAGGATGACAAATTAGATTACTAGGTCATTACAGTTTCTGTCAGTAAATCTAAGTTTTGAATTAAATAAATAAATAAAAACCATTTATTTCGAACCATTCAAGCTCATATTAATTTCTCAGTGCCTGGAAAAGATCGATTTCAGTGAAGAGCGATAAGGCCGCCACTTGTAGTGGCAACATAATTATTTACATTTTTCTTCTCTGTTTTTTATTTATCTCGTATGTTGTAAGAATTATCTATTCATATAATTACTCATTTTAATCTGTGGATTAAATTCCAACTATGCGAGATACTCAATCCGACATAATGAACTTGACCTGCCCAAATCTCTGAAGCATCTATTCATGCATGAATGTACCTAACCCGTACACAATTCGCCCACAAAAGGCTTTCTCTTCATTACCATAATCGTATTGGCAAAACCAAATGAACTTTGAAACATTTTTATTTTCATGCGCAGAATGAGGGGAAATTGAATCTCAAATTGGTTCCTAATCTAATAAAGAATAAGGCTATTTTGTCTGACGATTTTTTATAGACATGTGGAAGCGCCTAACAAAATGACAGCGTTTAGTTTTAAACTACGAATTATTGATATGAAGTATAACTGAGGCAAAAGAGCACGATATGGTCCACACAGCCTTTAATGTACTACAACTGCGACCAACCATTCGGTAGCATTTGGTTATATCCGGCATTGTCACCAATTGCAAGCTTTTGTGTGGGAGTAGTGTTGGTAGTGTGTGTGGAAGAGAGATGAATGTGCAAGCATTTTTGACGCGACATTTGTGAGGAGTTAAAACTCTATTCTATCAATTACTCATAGGTTTGTTTTATTATATCTAATAGAACATTAAAATGAGTTACACAGGGCTTTAGGCCTCCATAAATCACGATTTCACAGGCTCGGTTTTACTGCTCATAAGACGTGTCGAGTTATAAGTAGATTGGTAGAAGATCTAAAAAATTAATCTAGAATGACCTGCAACTTTACCAAAACGGTAAAGAGACATACAAAAAAATTGTTAAAACTTGCATAGGTAGGTACATAATACATTACATAGCAAATTACCTATGCTTGTCTTTTTATATGACATATAAAAAAAATTATAAGGTTATTTTCATAAATACATTTATATTCGCTGGGTGCTTGACGACAGTGTCAACTATGACAATGGTTACGTGTCCTTCGAGAAGAAAATAATCATATAGTCTGATTACTTAATTTTGTTTTCGGTGAAACCAAAACAATCAACAAAGTCAACTTACACATGTTGCCACGGTACAGCCGAGCTGGTGGAGAAAGGGGTTCCCAAAAATGAAACATTTTTATAGGAACCAAGGTCGTTTATTCGCCTTCATGGCTATGCTAATACTAACTTACAAAAACAATAAATTTAAAACGAAACTTAGGTACAGTACTACGCATTAAAAAGTGTCAACATGCACATGTGCGGGTCGGGATCGGACCGCGCTGCAGGACACTGGAGCCGTCTCCAGTGTTGATGAAAAAAACCAAAAAACATTGGTTATTGCAGATGGCAGAACATAACTACTTAAATCGGTATGTTTGTTTATAACTATAGTTAAATAGCGTATCGCGTAACTTGCAGACCATTGAAGCGCATTTTACATTCTACATAGCCTAGGCCATTCGATTCAGTTAGTCTGTTACTAAAGTTATTGTACCTAGGTAGTCTAGCGTTTATTTAGTACTAACTTTTTATTCCTTTGCCTTGTTTAGTGACAAGGTTGGTATCTTTGTGTTATTTTTCCTGTTTCTTTTGTCAACTTTAATTACTGTGACCTGTGATTTCTTTTTACTTTAGATTTTATTTACTTAAAATATAGCCGAGTCACCGTTATTGAACGAAAACCGTTTTAGTTATTTTTTGAGAATGTTTAAAACAACAAAAAGTCAATCAAACTACGTTCAATCTTTTGTTTACTTGAACTATTTTTGGACGTAAATAAACAGTAGGTAGGGCGAACATGTCTCTATTAACATCTAGTTTATATTATTGCCAATTTTTAGATGGCCCTTCAAACTCAAACAGACCAGAGATATTGAATCCGTTTGAAGATCAAAACAATTATTATACAGTGTAACGAGTTGCGGATTTAGTGTATCAATATCAGACCTACGCACTACGACGACTTTAGAAAAAATATTAATAACCAATAGGATTCCCATGTACTTTTAGTTTCAGAGTTGAGAAACTCGATAACTTGACCAAAGATTGTGTAAGTGTAAGAAAGCCGCTCTTAAAAAGTTTTGCAACTTACCCTATATAAACTCAATTCGTATCTAAAATTAATAAATTCAACCCACACCTCCTATATTCGGGCTCCTTAATCAAAACCGTGAAAGGCCGAAGCCGTCAATTAGCCATTGTTAAGGCGAGTTAGACATGGGCTCTTAATTATAGCACATTCCCAAGTCGTTATAATTGATGTTTGTATTCATAACTGGCTATTATATTTACGTGTTATTTTATAAGAGCGTAATGAACCAGCAATTTTGCTCTCGAATATTTCACTCGGTATCGAGATCAAGGTCCCATAGAGGTGATTGTCTTGGAAACAATCGGCAGGGGCTAACAGTGTGTGAACACTGCCTACAATAGCGCCTAACTCCGTGAGCATTGCATGCTCGGAATAACGTGACTCTAGAGGGAGAAAATGGTATTTGTGCGAGGAAAAACTGTGGACTGGCTAGTGTGAAACTAGTGTTGTTTATGATATACAGCTAATTTTGATCTATGGGTTTCTTAAGTTTATTTTTAGAATTAATATATTATTAAGTAAATTTATGTATGTTGCAAGGTTAGGTTAGATATAAAAATAAAATAAAAAGACAAAATCCGTCTACTTCGATCTACTCAAGACTATAAACTGAAAATGTTAAAGATTTTTCTTTTGACTGCTACTTCTTGTACTCTGAACTCTGTGCTGATATGCATAGTGCGCATATCAGCACAGAATTCAGTTCAATGTATATCCAGTCAATTAGGTCTTTAATCTATTGCATCACGCATTGAGTGCCTAATAATGTTCACATCAGCACGCCAGTTCACCGACCCTAGGGGAAAGATTAATTACACCAAGAGCTGTCCCATTAGTGCAAAGATATCAAAACTAGAAGCAAAATGTAATTTGCAACGCAAACTCATGTCGTAGTCATCAGCAACATGTTGTCTGATAAATAGTTACAGCGGTTCAAAGGATGGGTCGAAGTTGGGGATGTTGCCCATGTATTAAAATTGGGTGCCAAACAAAATTGTAAGAAAAAGTGACAGATTGTGAGAGAACTTTTAAGTGTTTTTTTTTTTTAATTTTGCGGACGTGTTATATCCGTATAATCAAAATATATGTGTAAATACTCAAAATAAGAATGGTAGTATGCTTAGTTGTATTATACATATGTACATATATTTAATTTAAAGTCTTTTTTGCTACCATCAATAGAGTGAAAATTTTTTCAAAGTGTGCTCAAAACGCGACAAAGAATATCAAAAGCCTTTCAGACACTTGATTTATCGTCCTCTAAAACGCAAGAAAATAATTTTCTCTACTATAAAGACGTCTACTCTTATCTACGATAATATTCCACAGACACTCTTTCATTATAATTTACTTAAACCTAGTAAAAAGCATATGCACTATATCTAGACATTCTAAACTTATCCATAAGACTCGACGCCTCTGAATCTTTTGTCTGCAACTTATTTATCATCAACAGAGTTTGTTAAATTACCATATCCATAAAGTGAACATCAGTGCATATTATACACAGATATATGTTAATGAAGATACGAATGAGGGCGGCTTTAATCTAATCACCTCGAGTTACTTGTAAAGCCGTAAAGTTAGATGTATGTACATATGTAGATGAAAATACTACAATAGATTGGTTCACATATATATTCTTAGTTACGACTAACTTATCATCATTTTTTCAATAGAAAATAAGCACTATCCAAGACAAGTAGGTAGATCAGTTGTAATTGGTACATTAGTTTTTTTTATATTAAAACTAGCTGTCCCGGCAGACTTCGTACTGCCTCAATCGATAAATAAAAGACCTAAACTTTTGTATAAATTAATTAGATTTTTTTCCTTTTTAAATCTTCCCTAGACCTCCACGAACATTTCAAGACTAAGATAAGATAAATCCGTTCAGAAGTTCTCGAGTTTTAGTGAGACTAACGAACAGCAATTCATTTTTATATCTATAGATAGTTTTCCTTTATTAAAATTGTGCTTTCGCAAGCCTGAATCTATAAAACACAACACAGTATAATATAATGCAAAAAGTGGGCTTTTATTTTTTGCGGTATTTATTAAATTAAAATGATTACCTAAACTTGATATCATAAAAAGCGAACACTAAATGGCTTAAATATTTGCAAAAGGGAAAATATCAAGCATCTCTTATATATATCATTGCCAGATATTTCCCAGTTTTCATTAATTCTCTCACCTATGTAATTTGTGATAAATCTTCTTTATGACTGCATGTGAAATATTGAATAAATTATACCAAGAGACTTTAAATGAACTCTGTAATTTTAACCCTTTGTCAATAGTGCAATTTACGGAATGTCAATGATTGTGGCATATAGGTATACTTTCGAAAATAAATACTACAAAAAATTGTGGGTTTATCAAAAAATACGCCGCTTTTTACTCATAACCTTTATAAAATGACAAAGACCTTCAACGGCTGTGTGGCGGCTTTAGCCTGTAAGCTTTTGACAAAACCTAAATTCTTAACACAGACTTTTCACAGCATTTGAAAATATCAAGAAGAGCTTTCAGCACTCCATTCCTGCCTGCACTATGTATTAATGTATGTAGAATCGTCAACAAATCGTATTAGAATTGCGACGCCAATACAAATACAAGAAACGGGAATGGGACCGCGAAGCAATTTGTGGATTTGTGTATTTGTCTGCCTACGATACTAAAGATTTTCTATACAAGCACATACTAGAATAAAGATTTTCTATCGCACAGTACAATAGTAACGTAAAAATATAGTACATTTTATGGCCATTATTTAGTTCGGTATAATTTATCCGCCGTATAAGGGAATTATCAATTCAAGACTAAACATTTTCAAAATTTGAGATTTTGTTAATTCGTGTCACGCCCAGTTACGAAACTTAATTTGAACATCTAAATCTAGAGCTAGTAAAAGTTTACTTTAGATAATTGCTTCCTTAAAAACATCTTCGTTGGCTTCGAGCTAATCTAATCACCTTAAATCAGAAACAGGATTAAGTATACATATAGTCACATCCGTAACAGTGTTAAAAACACACAATATATGGTAATATGACGGAGTAATCGCGAAACATACCCACCAAAAAACATTAAGACTTGAAACCTTATTTTTTTGAAGTCGGGTAAAAATATAGCTCTAGCAGCACAAATAGATAGCTATTCTAGGTACCTACTTGTATTCCCTTCGCATATTGTTACTAACAAAATAAGCCGAAGTACTTTCTGAATACAAATATGTAGTAAACTTAGTTTGTCGCAGAAACCTAATTGTGTTTCAGTAGATGGGTCCAGATAGTTACTACCTGTTGGTATAAACTAAAATTACGACCTTATATAGCGGTGAAACTGCGGCCTAGGTTAATAGTGCGGGTGTTAGTCATTTTTTTTTACTAGAACAGAACAAAAATATTTTGGTGCTGTTTTTTTTTACAGTCAAGCACCAGTAGTGTGTTCTAGAAACTCCTTTCAAGAGTCAATTTCATTCGAGCGCAGGTATATTCCTAAGACCACAATGTCTCATATGCGGGTGTTACTTCGAGTGTGCTTCAAGTAATAGTTAGCAGAGAAGGCATTTTGTTCACACAATGATTACCAACCCTTGTGGATTAATTTTAAGTAATGAATGTAATAAGTTGATTATTAAGTGATTTTCCTTTTGAGTAAGTATGACTAAATATGTGATATTTTTTTGTTGATTTTTATCAACATGTAAACGTTGTTTAATAAGAGTGTATTAGTGTCTGTACCTGTATTTATACCAAAAACTTAAATTGTAAGCATGAGACAAGATATTTTGAAGTTTGTGTGATCTAATCAGAATAGTCAACAACATTTTTATGGGTGTTTTTCATTTTATGAATGTGATTCAAATAGTACACAATTTAACCTCTCAAAACTCACCGGTATGATCACAGGTGTAGGTCAAAGTATGAATGAAATTGTGAGTACTGAGCCTTTTTTGAAGTTGGTTAAAAATACTTTTGATACTTATGGGTGTTTTTCATTTTATGAATGTGATTCAAATAGTCCACAATTTAACCTCTCAAAACTCACCGCTATGATCACAGGTGTAGGTCAAAGTATGAATGAAATTGTTAGTACTGAGCCTTTTTTGAAAATATAAGCGAGTGTGGCTCAGCGGTTCCAGTGTCTGATTTTCATCCAGACGTACCCTGGTTCGAATCCGCCCTACACCAATGACTTGTATTTTTCAAGTTATGTGTAGATTTGCACTCGCTTAGCGGTGAAGGAAAACATCGTGAGGAAACCGACATGTTTGAGGACCACAATATCCGAGGACATGCGTCTTCCGTGGAAGGACCTGGGCGCCCACCACGATGTATCTGCTCAAGAAAACTCCCCTAACGAATTAATTCTGCGGGGGAGTCACGACCCTCAGTCATGAGGATATACGACTCAAAGAGAGAAAAATACTTTTGATACTTGTCATTGAAGGTTTGACACAATAAGTAACAAAACTGAGACATATCTCTCGCACTATATTTTTCAGAGTGGTTGCTTAGAGGAGCATTCGTAGGCCCAAGGTTGTGTGTAATATTATTCGTTTTATTACGCAATTTCGTTACGAAGAGTCTCAATACTTACAAACCTTAGATGAGAATTTGGGTAAATAATTCTATCAACTTTGTTTACACAAATCGATTGGACCTCGTGATAGAATATGGCTATTTAATCATATATTACAAAAAGAAAAAACATAATATATCACAAATCATAATTACAAATATTACTGAAATTATTATTTATTAAATTAATTATTATTATTATTAATTTAATTGGCTTTAAAAGGACTTTCCTTCAGACTTTCTACTGCATCGAAATCGGAGTTACCTTTACTAATCAAAGTATAATTTACATGTTCAATCCAGTTACATTTTACGGAACTCAATAAAAATCAGATAAAGCGTTGATTTGAACCCACGCGAGGGCACTATCCTAAAGTAGTGACTAATTAATGTTGCCATTCACAAATTATGTGCTTACTACAAGCAAGTGGCGAATAAGTAGCGTAACGATAAATTTAAATAACTGTTAAGAACGATAAATAACTATTGTATTTGGGTAAAAATAATATCAAATTATCCGTTTAAATAACGTACAACCTTAAAGTGTTGTAAAACTGCATAAACGTCGAAGCATTTCACTTGGTCTTTTTATATTCAAGTCAATTTTAATGTGATTATTATTAATAATAAAAAGCACATGGCTCCGGCCCGTGCAGCATTTACCTCCCATGTTGGAGAGAACACCAAAGTGTACCCTAAATAATAATAATAAATACGTTTATTTGGCCTTATTAAAAAGAAACAGGTATAGCAGTAGTGAACATTTGAAATTGTAATATGAGATAGCGCTTATGACTATACGAGTACAATAGTTGGTGAACCCTGGACATCAAAGTAAGTCAGCACCTGTGTGATGATGTCCAGAGTGTGATTACTTCCATTCAGATTACTATTTCTACATAACCGTTACTCGGACTCTCCTTAACAACTTCAAGAAAGTCCTTGTTGTTTAGCTGACAATGTAAATTCATAAAGAGAAAGCCGCCTCGTCTGCATGTAGAATACACACGTCCAAACACTGTCGAATAACTCCAAACAACTAACAAACAGCTTGTTTTTAATTAAAGACACAGACAGCTAATTAGGAGTTTAAATGTACGAACATACTTTTGCATTTCGTTAAAGGGCTTTTTCAGTAAACGCAAAAAAGATTTAAAATAATTACGTGTTGCGGTTGAGGTTTTAGTTGAGGAAAATCTTACAAAGTCTTAATTGTAAGCCCTTATTTTGAATTTGTTTTTCGTTAGTAGCTTCGCTTCAGATTACTATAATATTTTATTTTCATTCTATTAATTTTTAATTATTCTTAATAACATTACATTTTTTTATACATAATTATGAATGTGATTCAAATTCTGTGATATTACTAAAAATTCACTTGCTAAACATGTGTGGATCTTTCGCTGCAATTATTTTACTAAATTAAAAGTACTTCTGACAAATTACATAATAAGAAGTTAACACGAGCGAATATTTTTGTTATCAGACAACTCTAATAATGCAAGTCGGCATTAATCGATTGCCATTTATTTCCCAAGTTAAACAATATAGCGATGATATCAGTTTGAGTGCGTCTGGGAACTTTCCAGACCATCTGTAGTGCATCCTGTAAATCTAGAAAGCATGATTTTGATACATATACCTATATTGTTTTTCTACTTTACAACGAGACGTAGGAGGGGCAATAGATCATCAAGGAAGATGGAACGATCCGTGAGAAGTATTCTAGAATTTTCTACTGAAAATTCTGGACCTAGCTATTTTAAAAGCTAAGATTTATAGGTACGTAAGTAAAATACGAATGTATTTAAATTCTATGTAAGTACTTTTTTTCTATTCGGTTGTTCTTATATAAAGAAAAACAGAGAAAGAAATGGCTCGCTTGCTAGTAAGCAATTACTGCCACCTATAATAGTAAAAAATACACTCAATGATTAAATTTATTCTCCAAGTACATAGTTGCAAGTTGGGGTGGGAAGCTGAAGGGTCTTGGTGAGTCTGTAAGCTAGGTGAGGCTTTCAAATTCAACTAAATACCAGGAAACCAATTGCGGCCTGTGAATGGCGTAACACAGGCACTGCAAACTTCAGCCAGTCCGAGTCGTCCACGTCCACGTTCGTCCACCCTGGGCCCTGCTGCAACCGCGCCGCCGCGCCTCGCCACACAAAGCGTTGCAGCAGCGAACGGACGCAGGGCACAAGGCGAGTATTCTGCGCCTCAAAACAGAATCTCAATCACCAGGGAGGATACCCGAATTAAACCGAGCTAGTCTAAAAGCTCTGAGATGGCAGCCCCATCATTAGACTAGGATGCAGTGGGCCAATCACTTGCTCATCCAAAACTTTAAACGATTAAAGAAACCGAAACAGAGATAAACCGGACCGATCCTAAAACAACGACCTTTGGCATGAAATACCGGACACGAATAGCTAATTGGAATGTTAGAACGCTATATGGCAGTGATAGCGACGCCAGACTAGCCCAAGCAGAAGCAGAAATGCTCACGTACAGGCTGCAAATACTCGGTCTTAGTGAAGTACGGTGGAACGGTTTTGGTGAAGTAAGGACACCGAAAGGCCTCACCTTTCTCTACTCTGGGAAGGAAGATGAAGACGACACACGCGAATTTGGTGTAGGATTACTCCTTTCTGATGAGGCAAAGAAGAGCCTTCTGGACTGGAAACCAATATCAGACCGTATTATAACTGCACGTTTCAACTCCAAAGTTCGTAAGATCACTGTTGTGCAATGCTACTCTCCCACTAATGACGCCCTTGAAGACGATAAAGAGCTGTTCTATAGTGCTCTCCAAGGTGTGCTAAGAAACATAAAGAAGCAAGACATTGTCATTGTTATGGGAGATCTAAATGCAAAAGTTGGAAACGACAATACGAACTTTAGTCAACATATGGGAGTGCATGGACTCGGTACCCAGAATGAAAATGGCGAATTATTCGTTGAGTTCTGTGCAAACAACGATCTTGTGATAGGTGGCACCTTATTCCCACACAAAGACATACACAAATTCACCTGGAACTCTCCCGACCAGCGTACGAAGAACCAGATCGACCATATTGCTATTAGCAGGAAGTGGCGCTCGTCGCTGCTGGATGTACGCAACCGTAGGGGCGCAGACATTGACAGCGACCACCACTTGGTTGTCGGTGAACTGAGACTGAAGGTAGCAAAACCATGTCTTAGGAATACGCCTAAGAAAGTTGGGAGAAAGTTCGATGTCGATAAGCTAAAAGGTGCTGCCACACAAGAAAAGTTCAAGCTGGAAATCCGAAATCGCTTCTCCACCTTAAATCTGGAAGAAACTGACAAAGAAACAGAGTGGAAACATATTAAAATGGCCTACATTGAAACCAGCTCTGCTACACTTGGCCACCGCGAGTCGAAACGTAAGGACTGGATTTCGCAAGCGACCTGGGACCTTATAGATGAACGAAAGGATACCAACCTGAAGATACTAAGTGCACCCTTAGACCAACGCAGTGAATTAGTTGAGCAATACCGTTGTATCCGCAAGAAAATATACCGCAGCACTAGGAAAGACCGCCGTGTACAGGCTAACCGAGTGGCGGAACACGCACAGCTAGCAGCGAACAGCGGTAATCTAAGGGAACTGTACAAAGCAACGAAGACCTTGGCTGAAAAGTTTTCTATCAGGAAAGTTCCACCTGTTCGGGACAAAGACGGCAAGCCCATACCAACAGCAGAAGGACGGCTACGTCGATGGCACGAACACTTCGTTAATGTCTTTAAACAAAACCCTGCAGACTCCCCGGCGAATCACTCTTCCTCTCCTAGTCAGGTTTTAAGTCTGGACATAAGCGTCGATCCACCGAACCGTGAGGAAGTGGCGAAAGCAATTGCTTCCTTGAAAACGGGAAAAGCCCCGGGCCTTGACCTCTTGACGTCGGAAATTCTCCAAGCTGACCCAACATCGGCTGTTGATGTCTTCACGCCTCTGCTAGCTAAGATATGGGATGCTGAAATACTTCCGGATGACTGGAATAAAGGACTACTAGTTACTGTGCCGAAAAAAGGAGACCTCAGCCAGTGTAACAATTGGCGTGGCATCACTCTGTTGTCCGTCCCATCAAAAATTCTGAGTAAGGTTATCCTAGGCAGACTCACAAATGTTGTAGAGCCTCAGCTACGCAGAGAACAGGCGGGATTCAGAGCAAGCCGGTCATGCACAGACCAAATCAACACCCTCCGCATCATTGTTGAACAGGCATCAGAATTTCAAAGAGAATTGTACATGACCTTTGTAGATTTCGAAAAAGCATTTAATTTTGTGCAATGGGGCAGCATATGGGCGCGACTGAGCGAGATAGGGGTTCCGAGCAAGATAACAAACCTGATTAAGGCCATGTACGCCCAATACACCTGCCAAGTCAGCCACGACGGGCTTATCTCCGACGACATCAAAGTACATGCTGGAGTTCGTCAAGGATGTCTTCTCTCACCTCTGCTGTTTCTCATTGTTCTCGATGGTATCATGATTCGGGCCAACAAGAACAAACGACGCGGAATAGAGTGGGGGTTATCGGAAATACTAGACGATCTAGATTATGCCGATGACCTTTGTCTACTAAGCCACAGATGCGCGGACATGCAAGCCAAAATCGATGACCTTAAACAAGAAGCAGCAGCAGCAGGACTTAAAATCAACACAGGGAAGACAAAATAAATGCGATCTGGCGTGAATAATGAAACACCGCTACATGTGGGCCAAGAGCAGGTGGAGAGAGTCCACCGATTTACTTATCTTGGAAGCGTCGTGTCAGTCACTGGCGGTACAGAAGAGGACATCACTTCGAGGATTGCCAAAGCGAGGGCCACTTTCGCACAACTCCGTCCAGTGTGGCAGTCGCAGAAGCTAACGAGGTGGATCAAACTGAAGATCTTCAGGTCCAACGTGAAAACTGTGCTGCTATATGGATGTGAGACTTGGAAAGTCACGAAAGACCTCACGTACAAGCTTCAGGTCTGCGTCAATCGCTGCTTAAGGCACATACTGCGGATTTTCTGGCCTGAAAAGATATCCAACGCGGAACTATTGCGTAGATGTCACGAAAGCCCCATAGACCAGCAAATAAAGCGACGCAAGTGGAACTGGATCGGCCACACACTGCGGAGGGCTCCGGACCACATCCCTAAACAGGCTTTGGACTGGAACCCGCAAGGCAAGAGGAAACGTGGTCGTCCGAAACAAACTTGGCGTCGCTCCGTCATGGACGAAATTAAGTACATCCACAAGACCTGGCCCGAAGTGAAGCATGAAGCCCAAGACAGGACGAGATGGAGAATCACTGTGGACGCCCTCTGCCCCACTCAGGGGACCTAGGAACATAAGTCAAAAGACATAGTTGCAAACATTCATTCAGATAATTATGCCAAGACCAAGATAACAGAAACAAATGGAGCCGGAAAACCATTACGTACCGACTGGCCCACATTTTTAACTAAAGCCCATGAAATACGGACCACGCTTATAAATAAAACGTGATTGGCAGTCTGGCCGTGGCAACGTGCACATTAACGTTACACTACCACATCGCACCATGTAGAAGCCTTATCTATACTAATATTATAAAGCTGAAGAGTTTGTTTGTTTGTTTGTATGTTTGTGTGTTTGTTTGAACGCGCTAATCTCAGGAACTACTGGTGCGAATTGAAAAATTGGATAGACCAGTTATCAAGGAAGGCTTTAGGCTATATAACATCACGCTGCATAATAGGAACGACAAAACAATAGAAAATGTGGAAAAAAAACGGGGAAAATTATTCATCTTTGAAGGCTTCCGTTGCATGCGCTGCGAAAACGGTTCAAGATATCAAGAAAATGTGTATGAAAGAATTATTTCTCTTGAAATAATCTAACAAAATGTCCGCAACAGTATATGTCTATGTTTTAAGGTTAACTCACTAGAACCGTTTTTATGGTAATAACTATTCCACGCGGACGAAGTCGCGCGCATCAGCTAGTAAGGAATAAATCAGAAAAACATACGTCAGATATAACATAAAAAAATCTGCACAGTTCACAATTTTAACCCTATCCCTTGAACTAGGTTCCCCTGTGTCGCACAGGGGAGATTTTTTGTTAAGCGATTCTGCATGTTACTTTAATTATTTAATCATTACATTCAGTATTATATGTGAGCTCTATACAATTGTATTTTTTTAATCTGATCTCACTTGACATAAAAAACCCATAAATTATATTACCATTTAGGCGCAATACATACATAATCATCAGATGGCTAGATATTTGCTTGTCTAAACGAGTTTTGTTGCAAATAGGTGATTGTGCAAATTTAGATAACCTTAATTTTATACCCTAAGGTCAACCTATCTAGGCTCACGCTTGACTACGACTTGCCTGATATTAAGCAACGTTATAATCTACGGACGCGCTGGCCTAGAAGAAACCGATTCACTCTCGGCTTGAAGAACGATAAATAAATAAATAATAGACCCGCACGAAACCGTACGCATCTACCTTTATTGTTCGTACCGCAAGGTTGTGGAACTCCCTGCCTGACTCTCTGTTCCCCACGCACTATAATCCAGCGATCTTCAAAGCGAGAGTGAATCGGTTCCTATCGGGTAAGCACGCTCCATCTTAGGCCATAGCCTTTGCTTGCTATCAGGTAAACTATGGTCAAGAGCAAAACCGTTCAAGTTAAAAAAAAAATAGTTCGAGGAATAAAGATTCCGGCAAGGAGTTCCACAGTCTGGCAGTGTTTTAGGAGTCTTTGTATTATGTCGTCTACATCGTCACACGACCTTGCCAGGGTCTCGGCCGGAACGAACAATCCGACACGTCTTTGTGCCGCAGGAAAAAGTAAAACGGACCCGTTCCACACCAATGAGAACATTCGGTCTCCTATTCATACATTTACCATAGAATTAATAATAGTGTTAGTTGAGTTGGTACAAGAAAAAAAACTGCAGATGGATAAAATTTAAACTAATAAACAATAGCTAAACTACCTACTTATTCCAATAAATAAACCGAGTTTTCACTCAACACGTTCAGCACTTATTGAATCGCCAACGCTGCGGCCGACACTCTCATGGGTGATCCATATAGGTAATACATAGTTCCCGTGTCCGTGTGTACGTGGACAAAAACATACAAACAAACATTCACTCAAAGAGAGCAATATAATACTGATTTGCATACAAAGAAACACTAAGAAAATAACATATCTATACTATATTATTATAAAGCTGAAGAGTTTGTTTGTTTGTTTGAACGCGCTAATCTCAGGAACTACTGGTGCGAATTGAAAAAATATGTTTGTGTTTAGTAGACCATTTATCGAGGAAGGCTATATAACATGACGCTGCAACTAATAGGAGCGAAGAAATAATGGAAAATGTGGAAAAACGGGAAAAAATATTCATCTTTGAGGGCTTCCATTGCGTGCGCTACGAAAACGGTTCAAAATATCAAAAAAATATGTATTAAATAATTATTTCTCTTGAAATGATCTAACAAAATGTCTGCAACAGTATATGTCTATCTTATAAGGTTAACTAACTCAATAGACCCGTTTTTATGACAATAACTATTCCACGCGGACGAGGTCGCGGAAACCAGCTAGTTTTTTAAATAAAATTCTGATTTAAATCGAATTCAAAAACTTTTAAAAATTTGTTTAGAATGTTTAGGTGCTGCCACCAATAATTGCACGCCGAGCTTTCGTCTGTGGCTTCTACCACAGAGGAATAAATAGTACTTCTACTAATTCTGATATTTGGCATTCTTGTTTGTTTGCGTACCGTCTGGTGTCTGTAAGCAGTGCTGTAAGTTAGGTTTATGTAAACAATTAGACGTTCATATTTATTGTTCCTATATTGTAGCAAACGTGTATTAATTTTAGTTTACAAGTCACACAGACACCGCAGTGGTAGATGCAATTATAGGCAAACATAATCCAAACTATTTTAGAGTACACTATCTTCTTCTTCTTCTTATCGAATGCGAGTGGCAAACTCTGGTGTCGCGAGTTTAACAAGCACTCTGACATGGCTTAACGATTGCCGTACTAGACAAACTGCTGGGACCTACAATTTAACGTGTTATCCGACCCACGGAAACGCCCAAAACGGAATGCAACTTTTGGGTCACCCATCTAAAGACTGACCGCTTCGACCTTTGCTTAACATTGGTAATAGAATACGACTCCCACCAAGCTCTTAAAAATTTTTTTGCTTAAACACGCTCGTTTTTTACCATAGGTAAGTAATAGAATTACTTATAGCCGAGTTTAAAATTAATTTAAAAAGACTAATGAGTAAACTAAATAAATAAATTTACATATGTAAAAATTGCACCAGTAAATTTAATTTCCGTCTAAACATTTACCAAGTAAATTTTCCGTATAAAGAATGCTGTTTAAATATTTAAAGACGTACTCCCAATGCTAAGTGGTATGCAATATTGAGTAGAGCATACAAAATATCGCCGTATTGAATTGTTACTTGTAGGTACCTACTTTTATTTGAAATTGAGAGAAAAAAGTCTGGTTAACTTTACAATCCAGCTGAATAAAAAAGTTTTATTTTGCAATATACTCGTTATGATACTCCTTATTTTTACTTTAGTTAACAAGGGAACAGTAGATGGCGCAGAACCGAGAGGAGTGGCGTCTCTTTGTGTCGGAGGCCAGGATCCACTTTGAGTCGCAGGGCAACATTAGTAAGTAGTAAGTCTTGTAAACAAACCATTTAAAAAAGGACTTCATAAAAAATATCAAAATGTTCTTTCTTTTCACATGTTTGATTATAAAACTCATATATGATCTTTTAAATAAGTAGTGAATAAGTTTCTTCTCTTAAACGTCGCTTTCCATCGAGCTAGGCGCAGTCAAACGCAAACCCATTAAGTGTAAAAAAAAACAATAATATACTTAGAAATATTATAAAAATAGTCTTATTTCCTTTTCATTACCGTAAGTGTGAAATCGTTTCGCTACACAAGCGTTACGGTTGTTTAGCTCGCACGCGACTCATCTTATTATGAAAACAGCGTGCGTATTAATTAATCTAGCGTATTACTATAATCTTATTCCGAGGTATATAATGTACATTATGTATGGGTTTAAGTAGTTTATTATTATTATTATTTGTTTAAGTGTAAATTATTTACGTTATAGTATTTAGTAAAATTTCATGTGTTCTTTATGATTTCCTCTCCATCCTACGGTTGCCTGGAAGAGATCGCTTTTAGCGATAAGGCCGCCATTTGTGGCATAACATTTAATTTTTTTTTTTATTTGTGTTGTATTCTATTTTATTTCAATGTATGATCTAACCACTCAAGCGTCCAAGCCGCGCGGCGATTCTCGCCCCACCTGTCCGCGCATGAAATTTTTACGACCGCGCGAGACTCTCTCAAGAAAAATGATTACTACTGAAAAACTGCTATAGCTACATTCGAATAAAAAATACTCACGGAAAGCTCGAAGAATACAAAATTTAATTTGATAACAAGTGAATTATTCTAAGTAATAATAAAGGATCAAAATAAAGTTTTTAAGTTGGAGAAATCATAAAAATTATCGTATTTATTTTTTATTTCGAGCAACATTGCAGCACTTGCGTAACACAATTAGTTATGTTTAAATTAGATAATTTTTGCACGCCAGTAGTATGTACGTTCAAAAGTGATTGATTGAGACAATATTGCATGATTTTAAAGTTACTGACCAAAAAGGAAGTAACTGTCAGTCCAGTTATATGTTTTCTGCAATGCTTATGAACGTATATTTTCGTCATTTAATCATTAACTGGCTGCTGGACCCTGTACCGCAACCACATCAAAAATCATGTTGATTGCTACATTGCGTGAAAAATACACAATTTAAACTAACAAATAAACTTGGGAACCCTTTATTGACTGCTCTGTTAGCTTAGTTGGTAATGGCTCTGCCTTCTAATCTATGGGTGCGGGTTCGATTCCCGCATAACACAAGTAATTATGCATATTAAAATTTGTAATTACTTGTGTTGAGTCTGGTCGTTTCTATGTATTTACAAAAAAAAGTATAAATGTATTATATCCGTTATCGAGTACCCATGATACAAGCGTTAGCTTAGTATGGAGCTAGATGGCGCTGTGTGATATGTCCTGAAATATTTATTTTATGTTTTATTTATTTATTTATGTACTTCATACATGTATTCTTCATAATATATTATTGGAAAGAATTCTTTTTTTCACCTGTTGCATCGTATTTTAACCAATTTGAAAGAATTTTTATGCAAGTAATAGAATCCGACCTGATTCTATGATAGCTAGCACATTAAAGTTATGATGATAAAACCCTGTACATAATATTTACGGGATTGGAAAGCAGTTTGACGTAACTATGACTTTATTAGTAGGAAACTAGCTGTATATGGATAATAGCAGTTTAGAACATGTGCAATACTTTGTTTATTATCGGATGTTTTGAAATAGCGTCGAATAAGGTAGGTCGTTAAGTAAGTGTCAAACGTGAGAACATATTAATTAGGTGCTTAAATGTTCTGGGCATGTCTAGCATTAGTGTTTAGTGGCTTTTGTAAGACGTTTGACTGACCTATTAGCTAAGTTGGTAGTGGCTCTGTCTTCTAATCCAGGGGTGCGGCTTCGAGGCGTTATGTAAAAAAAAGTATGGAACGATTCAAAATTAATAATTGTATAAATTATGTCGATGTCTAATTAGTAAGTGATTATTGTAGTATTTATTCATTCTTACAAAACGTACAAGACACTAAACATACGTAGGTACAATGTTCTTGATCCAAGTCAAAATATGACTTATCCATTTGTAAGTATCGCTTCAAGTAACTTGGTGGTTAAAATATGACACATGTCTGGTGTATAAAAAAATAATGACGTTAAGTACCTATTTGAAATGAAATATTATTTCTCGGCAATACAGTAGCCTTCATAAACTTTAGTCGTTTACTTATGATTTAGTAGTCTAGTATTTTATTTTTGGAGACTAATATTTTACTAATGTAAGTATTTATGTAACTTTGTTTGTTCCAATTACTTGCTTTGATTAAGATTTGTGCTCAAATTATTTTAGTTCTTCATTTAGTTTACTGATTTTCGCGATAAATGAAAGGTTAAACTATTTTATTTATTCACCCTTAGCCAAGTTTCATAGATATTTATTGGATGTTAATAATGGTTCGGTTATTATCGGGTAAGCACGCTCCATCTTAGGCCATAGCCTTACTTGCTATCAGGTAAACTATGGCCAAGTGCAAACCCGTTCAAGTTAAAAAAAAAAAATGGGTGTTACGTTCTGATGGACGGCTTTGCGATGAACCGAGCAAATGCTTTGTAATTGGACTGCATCAGAATCATCATGTGATCTTTACACAGTTATTAGACCTCTTAGGGACATATACCAACAGTGGATACCTATTAATTTGTGATATGGTATTATGAAATATATGCAACAAAAATCAAGGAAAGATAGCTTACCTGCCCTCGATTTTAATACGAAGAAACAAACTTAAAATAATGAATTACTCAATTAACTTGCCTCCACAAACACTAACGACTACACCGACGTTTCATTTTTCAAACTCTGAAAAACATGTCGCCCTAAAAGCATTCCCTAATCACAAAATCAAATCAGCCATAATAAATGAATCCAATAAAACGCTTTATCGTGTGGACATCACATATTTGATTTATAACAAAACAATTCAAGTGTATCTCAAATATCAAATGAATGGACTGATACCTAACGAGTTCGCTTGCAGTTCATTTGAAAGACTTTACATCGGCTGTATCTAGTTTTAGCTACGAATAGGAATATAGAAATGTAACTGAACCAAAATATAATTCCACGAAATGGTAAACCGTCGCTCGCGGCCGCGGTTGAGTTGGCGGGTGAGGCTTAACCATACCTATAGCGACCAACTGTGACCAAGCATTCGGCAATTTCCGACATCGTAACGAATCACAAGCAAGCTTTGTGAATGTAAAAATGGCAATGGTGAATGTAAAAATGTGGGATTATTTCCGACGTGAAATTCTTAAACGAATAAAGTAATGATGCTTAAAAAAAACCTATTTATCATTCTAGAATGAATGTCATTTTATTTTCTACATTCTAAAGAATTCACTATTCGGAGGAGTTCTAGTAATATCTTTGTGTCGGCCTTTTGATGATGTCCATTTACCAGCCAATATTAAGGCAGTCTGGTTCTATTTGGCTCCTTTATTCGATTTTAGGCAGCATATACGGGCTGAGTGGAGTTAGGGCTCAGCTTGATTGGCATTTCAATGGAAGTGGACGATCCTTTGACAGAATGCTAGGGCAATGATATTATGCTTACGAAGCAAAACTTTTGCAAAAGACAGTATCATGAAAATTATGCTATAAGTTTAAATTTACTTCAAACTAAAATTAACTATACTTTTCTTTACTATTTCTAGTATCTCGTAATATAGCTGACACGCATTATCTCGTTATTATAAGATTGAACGCTCATGAATATGATTATATTAATTCAAATAACAGACAAGATGTTTAAAGACCCATGATGATGATAATAAATAATGGAATATTTGAAACGTTTACAAAATATAAAATACAGGTAGTGTTGTCTTACACTCTAAAACCACGTAAAAGAAATTGGAAGCTCTCTATTGTCCTGAAGCCGCTGCCATTTTTAGATGCACCCTTGTCACGGGGCAAAGTCAAATGAGACCCATTTAAGGAAGAAAAAGACAGCTATACGGAGAAGAAGTGGTAAGTGGGCGTGACAGGCTGGCGATGATATGTCGGTCTGACTTAATTTGAATAAAGTACGAACATTATAAAAGCTTAGAGTTACTATCAAATTAAGAAAAAACAATTATTCATAGTGAATAAGGTAGAATGACCAAAATTATTTTGTATCAGATCAATGTACCCAGAAATCAGAATAATTTATTACATTTATAGCGGTAGCTAATGAAATAACTCCTAACCTGTTACAGTGTACCAAGGGGGAGTGATAGACTAGGAAAACCAATATATTCATTCCTAATCTGATACAGTGTTACAAGGGGGTGTGACAGGTTAGAAATACCAATAAATTCATTCCTAACCTGTTACAGTGTACCAAGGGGGAGTGATAGACTAGGAAGACCAATATATTCATTCCTAACCTGATACAGTGTTACAAGGGGGTGTGACAGGTTAGAAATACCAATAAATTCATTCCTAACCTGTTACAGTGTACCAAGGGGGAGTGATAGGCTAGGAAGACCAATATATTCATTACTAACCTGTTACAGTGTTACAATGGGGTGTGACAGGACTCCGATTTTTGGTGACAGTCGCAATACAATTGTTAACAGATGCCAGTTCAGAAAAGTGAAGTGAGTTTTCACTTATCTATGGTCCCATTTAGCCACTTTACTCCTTTGATGCGATCGATACAGCCTCATTTGTACTTCCATCACGCACCGGTTACATTGAAATGTTGTGGTGCGAACTTGAATTCGCGCACCAATGACTATCGGCCTTCATGAAAAATGGATGAAAATTTTGAGAAATGGCTAGGTTTCTTTTTATGTCATTCCTGAGAAATATTGCTTTTGGATTACGTGTGCGTATCGTTAAATGGAGAACAAAACAAACCTTCGTTTTTACTATAATAATGATTATGATATATGTAGGTACCCAAACATTTTTTTTTTAATTTACACTGTGCCCTATTCTGTTGTATGGAATAGACATATTTATTCCGTACTTGTATTCCGTATTTGTAATTGCAAAAAATAGAACAACCCACTTATAGAGTACCTATACTCGCCATAAATATAAAAGTAAATAAATCAATGTATCCTGCGATCCCAAAGTAGACAATTTCCCTCCTTACATATTTGTTAAGGATCTTTGCTCCCAGTATCCACAAATGATATTTGCCTATGGTGTTGGGGAAAATGTAACCCACTATAAGAGACTGAATATAGAAGCTTTTCGTCGCTGGGAATCGGAGAAACTGGCGAAACATCGTAAAAGGAAAGATGATGACATGAATGGTCACGACCCCCAGCATTGAAGTATCGACGCAAAGAGAGAGAGATAGAGGGTAAAGCAGAGAAAATTATGCAATAAGTATCTGATTTCCATTAAAATAGATTTTTCAGTAAAAGATATCAAAGCAATATGACACAAGCATATAAATTCATTACATTTTAATAATGTAACTTTGGTGTAACATTATATTATTTACCTACCGTTCTAGAAAATCAAAAGCTCTTAAGATCTGTCGTCTCAAGTAAAAGATGCTCTTACTCCCATATTTAAAAGACTAGTGGGAGCTTTAAAAGTGTTCATGTTCAGTGAAGCTCGAGGTTTCAATGACTTTTATATTTCAAAAAGCTTATTGCTGTACTCAGCGAGTTCAAACGTGTTCCTTGAAGCAGATAAGACGTGTATCTTTTGAAACGAGGCTCTATTCACTTCCTAAGGTTCTTCATAAGTTGGCTCAATGATTTGAGTCGAGAGATATTCGGCGATTTTGTTGGCGGTCACATAATTTGTAATCGTGTCAGTTATTTTGATCAAATAGAAGGGCATTAATAGTGTTTTGTTTACGAGATAAAAGTTATCTATGAAACGGTGACACTGTGACAACCGAACAGCCCCCTTAGACAAGAGCCGTATTTTAGTGAGCGTACTGGCGCTCGCCTAAAGAATAGAAATACCAATGTATGGGAGTGACGTAACATGTCATGTCAATTGTCGCGATGTCAATCCCATACATTGCTCTTTCTATTCTATAAGTGAGCGACAATACGCTCACTAAAATACGGCTCTTGTCTAAGGGGGCAGAGTGTGTAAACATGATTTAAACTATTCAATACAAGACTTCAACCAAGGTTTAGACCAAATTCAGTTTCAATGAATTCAAATAATAAGGTTAATACCTATTCAAAAATAGATCGCCAATAGATTAATTAATTATGCTTCAACGATATTTTTAGGTAATTTCATAGTAGCACTACACACACATACTCACAAAGTGTCAACATAAATTGTACAAAAAGTATTTGCTGGAACGTACTAGGAAGATATAGAAGGTAAATAGAAATAATTTTAGCACATACGGTATGTATAGCATGTATGTAACCACGTGGGAACTTCTCTACATTTCCCTTTAGATAAACACAGAGACTTCATATTACCGCACTCATTGCTAAGTAGGTATTGTAACACTAGTGCTCTATTATTATACTAATTATGTAATAGCATACTAATAGTGTAGTCAACTTCTAAATTATGCATAATATAATTTATCTGGAAAAAAGCATAGCGCAAATTATTAGCCCTAACGATACTTGTTTTATTTTTTTAGTTTTAAAAGGTTTTCCAATAAAGTCAACATTTCTTTTTAATACAATTTATTATAAAAAGAAAAATCGTTTCGTTGCATCTAGAGTTACGTTTTATTTTTAGAAACCGTCTCATATTTGCTTTGAAGATATCTATCACAAACATTTGAATGTAAATAAAAATGATTTTCGTTAAAATTTAGTTCTGGCTCTTCTCTAGAGAGTGTCATAAAATCTGCGGATAGTTTAATGAACCTCTAGAGATGTATATGAGATCCATTTGCACTCCTTAACCCCCGACGTAAGATGATCGCACGAAATATCTTAGTTGAAGCTTTTTGGTAACATTTTATCAGCTTTTAGGTTGGAGAAACTGCATCTATGTATAAACTTATAATATGTAAGTACCTTTGTTTATGTGATAGTTGGATGTCTACAGTACAATGCATGCAAAATTAAATTGAGTAAAGTAAACACAAGTTCAGACGCTCGTTTGTTACGATCAAGACTTCACATGCACAGAAACATTTCTGTGGACATAAGTAGGTATGTAATTTAAATCTCAACTCCAAATAAGAATCGTATGTGAGACGTTTGGCTTATCTTTACAAACAAAGACTGTAATAAATCCAACCAAGTTGCATATTCTCTGTACACTTTAAATAAAAATCACAACAGAATATATAACGACACATTTTATTATCAACATCAAAATACAACAGAGAATACTAAACAAACTACTTTTATTTCGAATCAACTGTATTTTAAGTTATTGTTTCCAGTGCTAAACCCGCATTATGGTTCTGGTAATCAGAAAAACGCAGGTTGAAATCCTGCCGGTCGTGATTATTTTCGCTCATTTTTCAATTAAAAGTTTAAATAGTCTTTTAAGCCGTTATTTTAAACCTGTCCATTGCAATATATAAAAGGTAATGGAAAAAGTTACGGAAACCCACGCAGTCACTGATGGGTTTCCCCCGAAGATGAAGGTTGAAAATTAGAATGAAAAAATTACAATTCCACTGTCCTTTATTCAGAAAAATTCTTTTGACTATCCAATCCCATAAAATTTAAAACAATATAATTTCAGTGTTGTTTAGTAAACGGAAATTCTAAATATAAACATTTACTTTCACGTATGTAACTTCTTGTACACACCAACTGTAACAGCTTTATATATTTAGACGAATTTAAAAAGTACCTACTAAAAAACAATACGAAATAAGTCACAAACAACATATCGCGTACTAGAAGTTATCTGACATATAGACTTGACTTAGGTCTTAAGTGAGTTCCTAAGTACCCAAACAAGTTGCTAATACAAAAGGGTCAACTGAACATTCCTGCCATTATTTAAGTCAAGACCGCCATAAACCTTTCATTTCTCAACGCGAAACATTTAGATTACCTAGCCGAAACATGGCTAGATATAGCAAATACTACGAGTAACCTAGAATTTACCAAATTAACCTAGAATCTATCAAATATATTTAGAATTTACAAAATTCCTTGTTTCGACAATACTGCTTAACTGGATTAGAGAGGTACCCGGAACAATTCGAAGAAATTGGGTACAATTGTTAAAGGATAATAAACATAGTAGTCTATTGCAGCATAAGGATGGAAAAATATTTGTTGAGAAAAAAGAAAACGGTTTGCCTGAAACGATCTAGAACATGAAGGTATGCGAAGAAAAACGTTTACTTAAAAGCTTATTATATATTTAGTGTTACCATATTTAAAAGATTATAAATAGTTCATTGCACAGAAGAACGTAAATATATGGATAACACATACATATCTTTTCATGAAGCTCACCATTCAGAGAATACATCTGTATGTAGAAATGATGTCACTTCGAATATGCTGACAGATTTCTTTTCACAAACAATCTCCCCAATGAAATTGCAATCTGGCTTAACAGTAACGTTATTCAAACGAAAAACAAAACACACACGAAATCAGTTCGTTTTCTAGAGATCTAGAGCGACAATTGTTAAGGCATTCCAATTTACTTAGAGACAACGCTAAACCGAAGCTTTCGTAAGCCATGCGGTGTAATTGTCGACGGCCGTAATGAACCGCAGTGGCAGGGGCATATTAAGTATAGGGCCCCGGGATATTAGATAGGGGGCCCAGAACTGTGGTAATTTATTAATTTTAGGGACACCCACCATATTATTATATTGCTTTGTTCATTTTGTTTTTGTTGTGTTGTTTGTGGCAAGCGTTGATTTCTTTATACATTTGGTTACTATATAGGTCTTGGGTTGAATCAAAGGAAACATACGTACATATATGCCCAATGCAGAAAAGAGCAGATTTAGACATTTTGTTTCTATACATCTTAAAAACCTTTTTCACACAACAGTCCACGAGGTTCGATGAAAGTGACACTAATTATTGCATACGCTATGTGACACTTTGGTCAAAAGTGGGGCAGTCCTTTCGGGGAATGAAATACGCTTTTTTAAGTTATTATCTACATAAATGACACAGATTGTGAACATTCTTATAGCTTTCTACTAAAACCTAGTAACCAGTAAACACAAAGCAGAAAAAACCCTAACTTTGTAAGAAACCCGTTACTGGTTGGCATTCGAATCGGCCGCAGTTGTAAAGTTAGCGTGTCTGAATCTGTAGTTAGAAGGCCTAACTTTTAATCTCTTTACCGTGGCGTTTGCTTGAAATGGAAGTTAACCACACGTGCTCGTTAAAAGTTAATGCTTTGCAAACGGAGTTCTTCTTTCTCTGTTTCAACATTTACTTCAATTCTAAATATAAATTAAACTAATTAGTAGGCTTTAATCAACTAATTAACAACAGCCTACGATTTAGAAGTTGTATCAATACTAATTTGAGGCTCGTTAAAAAAACAAGACAAAAGTTTCACGAGAATTTGGTTAGTGGTAGACTAATATAATAATTAGTCTTGAAGCTTAATTAATCAAGACAGAAAATGTTCGTAACCTGGTTGGGATTTGCAATCGTTGAAATTGACACAAGTTAATATTATTTACACAATTGGTAATTAATGAGATGGAAATATACCTTGAACAATTTGAACATGCGAATAAATTTAAAGTAGATTTACTATTCGTGTTCTTATTTTAACTGCAGTACCTAAATAAGATGTCTCAGCGGTGGCATATATTTTGCGTGATATCGTGTTACATTAAAAGAGTATGCAAATAGGAGATACAGATATGATTTTGCTTTGATGCAGGACGTACCTACCTACTTTCTAATACTTTAGGTTACCTACATTGAGCCTAAGTCTAGTATGCTACACAACAATATCTCGTCAAATTGAATTATTACGTTTTTTTTCTTCTTTCAAGACAAGGTCAAATTGTATCATTATCAAAATAATATCAATTCCGTTAAGTACTAAGATCATATCAAACATATGACTTATGTAAATTTCTCGACTTTAATAAATCTAAGTACTGTCATTTCAGCAAAACAATTAAGGTATAAATTACGAGAATCTTTCAGTTCTGAAGCGGTCCCCGGTTTGTCCGGCTTGCAGGCTTACAGTCCAATCGCGTGTTACCGTCTAACCGTTTCATTAACTCGAACGTAAATTAAGAGCTAACGAACTTTGTTTTTAATTAAAATGGTACTATAAAAATACTAATTCACTCAAGCTCGCTCTATGAAAAAAAACATATTTCGCGAGACAGAAGAATGTTTCAATTAATTAAATTTTAAAAAACGTTTTAAAATGGGTACGTTAATATAATTGGAATTTTTTTTCTTACTGCTCCAATTGCAACCTTATAGTAAAGCAATCGTGATAATCTTGATTATATTTTGAATATTATTAAATTTAAATTTTAATATAGTTTCACTAGAACCTTAATTTTTAACATTGTGTTATGATACGGTTGACGAAAGCCCAGAGATTCTGCAAATCTTTGATTCAATTATATTTCTATTTTTTTTGTGTTCTTAGTTAAACTTAAATAAAATATTTTGTACGATGTGATCAAAAATCTGTGCAAACGAGTAAAAGTGATTTTCATTTTCGAAACTCTTCAAACAAAATTAATTTAAAACTGCCAAAAATTTCGGCAACGTTCCCAGAATTAATAAAACAATACATGCATTATGTTCGTACATAATCGTGTGAATTACCATGTAAAATGCTTTAAAGAAATTATTTTATTTATGTAACAGTATACAAATACATTTTTTACGATGATTCATAACATACGAGTACATACATAAAATAATAATCAGGAAATTACAATAATCGTTAATTTTTTTATAAATTAAATCATAGGTAGATAAATCAAGATAATGAATCTCTATTAGTACTGTACATATTTTGTAACGTACAAAATATTTGAAGTATTACATAAATAATATATGACACACACATAACAATATCTCATCTATACTAATATTATAAAGCTGAAGAATTTGTTTGTTTGTTTGAACGCGCTAAGCTCAGAAACTTCTGGTGCGAATTGAAAAATTATTTTTGTGTTTGATAGACCAGTTATTAAGGAAGGCTTAGGGCTATATAACATCACGCTGCAACCAATAGGAGCGAAAAAACAATAGAAAATGTGGAAAAAACGAGGAAAATTATTCATCTTTGAGGGCTTCCGTTGCATGCGCTGCGAAAACGGTTCAAGATATCAAAAAAATGTGTATGAAAGAATTATTTCTCTTAAAATAATCTAACAAAATGTCCGCAACAGTATAAATCTATGTTTTAAGGTTAACTCACTAGAACCGTTTTTATGGTAATAACTATTCCACGCGGACGAAGTCGCGCGCATCAGCTAGTCAAATATAAATCTAATTTATTACACTTAAGTTTTATAAAATTCATAATTATATGTTAATAGCTTCAACACGATGCAGTGGTTTTATTATGCACGAGCTTTACCACACATGAGTGGGCGAATCAGGTGAGTGCAACGAAATCTAGGTAATAGGGAACTTAGTATGCACTACTTACGTCAGAACATGTCGAAAGCTCGTCTTAAGTACGTCCTAACGAAATCGAAAAGGTTATTCAGATCGTTTGTGCTTGAAAATATGTTGGTACACAATAAAATTGTGGTACACAATAAAATTGTTGGGAAAGTGATGTTGCTTAAGACGAGTGGTACTAAAATAAGAATGTAAATTGTGTGAGGGAAGTGATACCTAATATTGAATCGTGAAAAGTAATATGCTGTGTACACAGTAATTGTTTTCGTTTTTAAATCCTTGCATAAAATGATAAATACCATAAAGCCGAATTTATTTGTTTAATAAAAGCAGTGTAGGAAAATGATATTAAACACAGATGTTTAAATAATCCTCCTCCTCCTTGAATCGTACCCTACGTCCTAGGATCGTGACGACCACCTCCCAGCACCTTCTTCTTGATGACATCTTTCCACTTCCTTCTGTCCTCGGCAACATGCAATGCATTATAGACTGTAGTGTCTAAAGTGGTGCGAATTTGGTCCGACCAACGTGTTGGGCTGCGGCCTCGGGATCGATTGCCTTCTACTTTTAAATAATAGCATGAAACAAATGTTCCATTAAAAAATATTAGAAAAATATTTTTTTATCGGATGGCGTTACGTTTTATGCAACTGTAATTTATAACCAATTGTATTTTTTCACTTAATAATAGTTTTAGAATGAACAATTAAATGGCGTCACCATAAAGCACACGCACGAAATTCATAAGAAGAACTAAGTACATGATACTGTAGGAGGTAAGCCTTCAACAAAATTGAATCCTGACTTTTGGTAAAAATCCAGAGTGACACATCAATTATTCTTATTAGAGGTTTCCGCTGAAAGCCAAAGTCCTTTAGATGGATGTTTCTGTGCCAAGGGCTTATTTGCTCGCGGATCGATGGAATCCCACAATTCCCGGAAGTAAGGAGGTACAATGACACTTAAGAGGCATTCAAATTTTCAGTTCACTTTAGAAATATAGCACAGTTTCTCAAAGCTATATTTAGTATATGTTTCATTCATAAATAACTTCATAGTTTACACCATATATTATTTTAGCCATGTCAGAGGCCCTTAGGGCGGCGTGATAAACTCTCGACACCAGAGTTGGCCACTCTCATTCGATAATAATAAGAAGAAGTTTACACCGTGTTAGAGATAATAATTTTGTTTATTGCATGTTATTGTTATTATTAAAAGAAGTCTACAACGTTTCCTTCACAGTTTTGCCTTTATAATATCAGTGTAATAACACGGTAATGGTAGAGACAATTCAAAAGAGCTATTTGAATTGTCTTTTTGAAATTTGTTGTTATTGTGATGTCTTCATTTTCAACGCACGTTTTTAGTACACAGCCATACATGTAGATCGTAGGTAGGCCCTCATTAGGGTATTTTTTTACACAAAACACAACAATACACTCTCGAGTTGGTAGGAAATGGCGGGCGGGCTCATACACATTCTTATTTAAAGACGGGAGTATCGCCCCTCGACGTCCGTCGCCACTTTATCGTTTTAGGAAACGTGTTTGACGGTACCCTCGCCTTAACTTCCGGGATTTCTTTCAGCGAACTCTCCAAGGGGATCCGGGCGCCACACCATCGGTAATTATTTATACGCCGAGGCTTACCAAAGGTTCGGAAATTCCCAAAGAAATAAACTAACTCTCCGCCACACGAATAGGCGAATTAACTCCGGTTACAGTTGCTATTTAGTTTTCACAAAAGCCAATAAACGATCTCAATTACTTTTTTCCGAGCCATTGTCTCTCGCAACTTTTATTCTTTTACGCTTTTGTTCAACTTTTCGTCAAATTGAATTTTTCGCTCGACGTATCAGAAAAAGTTTAAAACTGAATATTAACTTTAAAGTTGGCCATAGTTCACGAAACTGAATTAAGTGTCATGGCAACTAATTTTTAATTTAACTGGCTGAGCTGAACTTTATATATGAGATTTTTTTTTTCGGCTTATCATTGGTAATAACATTAATACAATTATCTTACACTAGTATTTTTTTATATAAACAAAATGTATTACCTATTAAAGCTAAGCACAGCATGCACAATTTTATTTTTATTACAATACATAAAGATAATGAAAGTATATTTACAAACTAATCCTAGTTGAAAACAATAGGGTGAGATGATTATTTTATGACGAATGACTATCAAACAAACACGTTATTAATTTATTTCTTGTTTTTGTCTTTTATTGTTCATTTCGAAATCATACTTGGCACTAATTCCATTTTGAAACGATTAGAGATTAAAGTTTAATTTTCGGAAAAACAACTTACTCCCCAAATTGCGCGTGAATTTAAGATTTTTATCAAAAGAATTACTTACTTATTGTTTTCTTTGTCATTATCAGGTTGCAAAATGCAGTTACGATGTCGCACGAAAAGTAAAGGGTACGAACGGAAACCATAAAGTGAGTACATTGCTCGTAGTCTACATTTGGTTATTGCTTCACGCTTCCCGTTACAGAGCGCCACAAACAAGCGCGTTATTACTTAAGGATCAGTGGCACAGGTGGATTCTCATACAAAAGTTATTCTAAGAAATAGATAGACAATGAGTTCATATACAAAGCAAATAGAATAATGAAAAGAGACTCAAATGCGATCAAAGCATTTTGTAAGATAATATCAATAAGCCTTTATTTCCATATTTAAAAAAAAAATCTTTGAATGGTTTAGGTGTTTTATGTAAAATTAGATGATAATCTCATATATAATATAAACCAAACCACGATGGTTAAGCACAACATTACAAAACTATTATATGCATATAACGAAAAAGTCCAACATGAAATGTTGATACGATGCAACGACTCTTATGAGACCATTTCGATTATGTACTATGAGACACAATTCAGGACTCTTTTGAAGGTATTCTTCGATCGAGTCTACTATCGAGTTTGTAATTTGTATGAAACATTACCTGTGCGGTAGAACCTTATAATCCAAACTGTAGGTACCTATTAGCATTTCACAATATCAGTAAGCTGTTTACCATCAGATCTGCGCGACAATTAACTTTCGAACAAATTGGATAAAGGACTTTACTTTGACAAGTACAAGTCGAAGACCTTAACGTTTTTTAGCCCAAGTCCAAGGTTAAAGACCGATCGAACCGATAAAGGCTTTTCAATTTATTTCTTTAACTCACAACTACAATATTAAATCCTTCAATCTAGCAAACACGAACACTATTTGTGGATTACTTCAAATACTATAAAACCATGACTTTTAAACCATATACAAAAATAACACCCGTATTCACAAACGATACTATGAGGTCTCACAGCGCGCGCGGACGCACAGGGTCCTAAAAACCTATTCATAACCAATACCTACTTGAGTGGCGGCCGGCACTATGCGTCCTTTTAAACGCGCGCACAGCCAAGGGAGCTCGCTAGCTATTTTAACCTACGCATAGGGCTTGTCTTTATCAAAGTTGTATGGCTGGTTATGTTTAGATACTTGTTTACCGATTTTTGCATCGTTTATGAAGGAGTAATAAGTGGTATTCTCTTAGAATGTTTATAATACGCCACTTTTAAGAAATAAAATAAACCATAATATGTATCTCAACATTTTATTGCTTTTCAATGGTGAATGGTATTTTCTTAGAGCTGGAATACAATTAATTATATTGTTTTATTTATAAGTCACTCTAAATTTTCGTAAATATATGTAGGTACTTAAGTTTTCCTTAGTTTGCCAGTCAATAGTATGCCATATTACACCAAGTTAAAATTAAATACTTAAAAGCAAAGTTTTAACATAACAATGTTCATAATTTGTAAAAATAGTAAAACGAAATTTCTAAAATTTCACTTATCACATCGCGTCCGTAATGTATTTTTTTTATTTGGTGTTTCCAAGTGCTGCAACATTTTTAAATACAATACAATAAAGTACAACTGTAAGTTTATTATTCAATTAAAATTAACACGACAAATCGACAATGTTTGTAAACAAACGGTTTGAGGTTATTTTTATTTGATTTGATTGTCATTTACTTCTGTCAAACTCCACCATGAACTTAGCAATACAAAATGGACCAATCATATGTCGCCATTTCACGAAGTGCGTTTACTTTGCCAAGCATTACTTAAGTTTTGTCTATGAATAGAAAGGCTCGATGAGTGGAACGCACTGAGAAGAGTTACCCTTAGCTCAGTGTTGATGCTTTACTTAGGGAAGTATCGTTTGTGAATACGGGCGTAAGACATTTGATTATTTTTATTGATTACGCACTGTGTGTCGCGTCTACTATATAAACACTGAATAAGCATTGATTTGATTTCTTTAGAAATAAGATCAGGGTAGGTACTATTGTAGTGGTTACCGAAGTCAAATGACGAATGGCTGATATTAAGATAGAATGGAGTTTTAATATGGCGATATTCATCACGAATTTCTCCATTCATAAGATTTAATCATAGATGTTCAAAATTGTTTTCTGCCTAGTACACAATCCAACAATCCACACATGATCCGTACAGCAGTTTTTGCGTGATGAATGTTTAAATAAACAGAATATCAGAGACACAGATAAACAGACACAAATTTTAGGAATTGTTGGAACGTGTTCTGCTATCAATTCGAAGTCTCCAAACATTTTTTTTAAATATCTATTTTAAGATTTTCGATCCTTCAGCTTTATTATATGTATAAAGATATAGATTAAACTCAAAAGCCATATGACAGGTCGGAAACTATGCCCTTGAAAATAAGATTTTGTGCTTGAAGCAGTGGACTCATGTGTCCAAAACTCTTACATGGGGACTTTCCCTCTGATCTCGTGACCAGTAGGTATTTGGTACCAAGGTTATAAGGTACTTCACGTGACTTCTTAATTGTCGACATAGACTAGTAAAAAACATTACTTACTCATACGAGTACCAAAAATGCCTCAATTATTTTCATTTCATTAGTGATTGTGGAACTGTATGCGTATCTGCGACTTCTTCAAAAAGAATTGTAAATTATTTGGCACAGGAAATAAGTACGATGACAAAACACAGGATAAGAAGCACACATAACCTTAGTTACTGTTAGAAGCAATTGATTTGTTCGCCAAATTACTTAAATTGGAAAAAAATAGTATAGATATAATATTCATATTATAACACATTTTCAACAAAAAATATGTCAACCTAATTTTATACGATCGTAAGATAAGTTCCGAATAAAGAATGTTTGTTTGTTTTAATGCTCATTCGAAACTGTTACTCTACAAAATGGTGCGCTCTGGCTAGTCTTATACAGTTTTATGTCGATGCACTGAACTTGCGCTTGCGCCGGTCAGTTTTAATGAAAGCTTTGCGCAATCCCCGCATTATTGCGTTGAACACGCCAACTTAAACATACCAATACACTAGTTATGACATGTTATTAATTTAATCATATATTTGACTAAACCTGTTTTTTACTTTGAAGTCATGTCATGATACAATTTTAGGCCTTCTAATTTCAATTATGTTGCAACCGTCATTATAGATATGCTTATCGTTAAAAAAAATAATAACTAATTGTAAACGATCATAACATATGTAAACCGAAAATATCCTATCCAACCTCACTAAATTAATTAACTGTTCTAAGTCGATACTAAGATAGTTTGTACTACTCTAACTATAACTATGTGAGAAGAACACCAATAGATATTCATTAATTGTAACAATTTGTTTTGCCTTTCAATTTAATTTACCTTGGTTTCATTAACGTACCTTATACGGCAAAAACTCGTGCTAATTGTTTTGAACTCGTATTGAGGCTTAAACTTTATGTAGGGCATGAGAAATATTTAATCTGAATTCAGTTGGACGTATCCTACCTTTATTGTTTTACGTTTTTGGAGTCGCATAAAAACGGTTAAAAATATTTCGTACAACTCTGTTTTGTAGCTTACGTCTTTCTTATATGAAACACTAGTTATAAACTATGTTATTCGTAGTAAAAAAGATTATTATTTATTTTTGTTGACAGATAAAGGATTTTAAAGCAATCTAAACTTAATTTGAAATCCTAAGCAAAGAGACGCCAAGTCATTTTATGATGCAAATAAGTGGAAAAAGAGACAGTGCTAAAAACTTTCAAAGCCGAGTTAAGTACGAAAAGCTCTTTGTACGTCTAAGAAAATGTACACACATTTAAATTCTATACTCAAGTTAAAATTGCGAATAGGCTTGTAAAGTTCACTAGACTAGAATCGTATTAGTATTCGCTTAAACTAGTAAATTAAATACCAAGTGAATACAAACGATACATATGTTGACTATATGAGCAACACTTATTTATTCATTTACATATGTACCTACTTCTCGTATCTTTTAAACTTTGATATGCCTACATATACGATTGCATGTTTGTTTACTTTCTCTTTATTGAAAATATTTATATTTCACAGTCAATGAAAAAGGTATTAGAGCATAAACCTCGGAAATATTATAATGCTATTTGAATAAATCCACGATTAAAGGCAGTGCTTTGTATGCTTACATAAATATATAGCGCCCGTAGAATCGAATGCGACCACCAATGTTAAGCAAAGGTCGACGCGGTCAGTCCTTGGATAGGTGACCAAAGAGTGGCATTCCATTTTGGGCGCTTCCGTGGGTCTGATGACACGTTTAATTGTAGATCCCGGCTGTTGTCATAGTAAGGCAGTCGTTAAGCCATGTCAGAGGCCCTTAGGGCGGCTTGATAAACTCTCGAAACCAGAGTTGGCCACTCCCATTCGATAAAAAAGAAGAATATATTGTTGTAGCCAACTGCTTGAAAGCAGCGTACCTTGCATGCTGGCCGCAATACCACGTTGAATAGCCATGTTAATATGTTGTAGCAAAACAAAGACCAGCATTTTATTACCCGTACTTATGACAAATTATCTAGGCTCTATCATTGGCCGTGAAATAAAATTAACGCTGTGACCTTAATTTAATCATTAGAACTGTAAATTATACTTATGCGCTATGAAGTTATAAGATATGAAATGATATGCATATATTTTTAATTGCTTTGTTGATGCTCGTCTGACTACAAAATCTCCAAAATATCAAATGTTTAGGTTTGTCCCAGATACAAATTACCTTATAAAAATCTTTCTGGCCCTCTTTTTGAATCGTATTTTCTCATGACTGAGGGTCGTGACTCCCCTGCAAAATAAAATTATTCGTTAGGGGAGTTCTCTTGAACAGATACATCGTGGTGGGCGCTCAGGTCCTTCCACGGAAGACACAAGTCACGGATATTGTCACGGATATAGCATAAATCACATATTACAAAAAATAAGTAAATTTGTTAATAATAAAATCGAGGTATTTTATCCAAGACATGATAAATAAGACTAACAACCTGACAAACAATCAACCACATACCGAACAGATTCCATTATATTAAAGATGACGAAACTTTTAGCATCCGTTATAAAAGAGCAGCGATCCTTCAATTACAATTGGTTAACCAGCTCAAAATGCAGACTTGCGTAATAACCTTTCACAATCCTTGGCCCAGGATTACTTACACGACTGGATTTTATTTGGTTTTTTCACAAGAAATAATAAATAAATGTTTGCCGTATTTCTTTAAAACTGAATACGTCGAAGTATCATAAAATATGATCTCAGCTGTAATGTTATGACACCAGGATTATGAAATACGATGTTCCATCGCTCTATTTCCGCATGAAACAAGAACAAACATCAACAAACACACATGCATAGTAAAAGAAACCAACAAAGTCACTATCGCTTTACACGTGTATCTTGGTAAAAGTATGACGGGTTTGTTGAAGTCCAATTATAACGTATAAACTTCTGTGTTCACGGATAACTATCAACAACAAAAAATCTATGTTATGTCAGTTAAATTTATGTTAAGTTAATTTAATGACATATTCTGTTTTATGTGCCATAACAAAGTAAATAAATCCCCAAACCACTTTTTCGTGAGTAGTTACATTTTTCCTAATTACTTTGTCCAGCTGCCGAGCCCACATTACGAAATTTAATTTCAACTTCACTTACTTACCTTGACTGTAGCTTTGCGGTGTAATTACATAATCAATCATAACTCGGTTATCATTACTGGCTCGCGTAAAACAAATGTTTAATGTTTGGTAATTTTTCATTGAACCGGCGAAGAGTTGAACGTAGAACAAATACACAAACAAGCATACAAACACCGACGGATACCACTATCTGTCGGTGTTTGTATGCTTGTTTGTGTATTTGTTCTACGTTAATATAGAACTTGTTTGTCATATCGTCACGAAATTTAGCAAGTAATATTATAGGCTTTTAGGGTTCCGTAGCCAAAGGTTAAAATGGGACCCTATTACTAAGCCTCCGCTGTCTGTCTGTCTGTCTCCAGGCTGTCTCATAAGCCGTGATGGCTAGAAAGCTGAATTTTTCACAAATGATGTATTTCCGTTGCCGCTATAACAACAAATACAAAATTTAAAAAAATATATATAAAGAATGGTCGCCATACAATAAACGTGTTTTTTTTTGTTTTTTTTTTTCTCTTTATTAAAAATGGTAGACGCTTCAAATTTTCATATAATATTAACTTGTATATTACCTTTCAATATAAATAATTAAATAACAATAAATAAATAATACAAGGGGCTCCCATACAACAAACGGGCTTTTTAAAAGCAATTTTTACTCGATCTTAGTAAACAGTTAGAAACTTGAATATTTGTAAGTAAATGTTTAGAAATATATCAACAATAAAAATAAATACCTAATCTAATACATAAAAACTCACAAAATAAAAATAATCCGTGCATCTAAACGCGGTGCGAGCGCCGCGCCGCGGTGTGGTGGCGGCGCGAGCGCCAGGCGGTTGCTAAGCAACAGCTGCGCGGGTAGCGGGGCGGGGGGTGAACGTGATTTTCTATTACAGATGATATGATAGTACGGATCCCTTCGTGCGCGAGTCCGACTCGCACTAAGCCGGTTTTCATGTATTTATTTTATATTCACCATTAAAGCAACAGTGGTTTCTACGTCACAGAGTGAATGTACTTAGTACAGAGACCACAGACATCCCATACAAGCAGTATTTTTAATTAGATACGACAAATATGTTACATATTATGTTAATTGTTAAGGTAAACAAATTTTATTTGACATTCCTAATATTTTAACCATCTGTTAAAATATTATATTAACCATCTATATTGTATTAACCATCTATATTGTATTAATCATCTATTAAAATATTATATTAACCATCTATATTGTATTAACCATCTGTTAAAATATTATCATATAAAATTCGGGTGAAGCAACTAGTGATGCGCTTAGCGAGGCACCCGCGTATCCCTCATGAAATAAATTGACAAATAAGATGGCTGTCCCTCTTTCACAAAGAAAACCTTATTAGAAATGAGAGCCTTTATTGTTGTCCGCCCGGACGGAATATATTTCCAAAATATTTCACATATGGACGCTTAGAGATCGGAATTTCAATGAGATACATATACATTATAGGTAGGAACTAGAAAGACAGATATTCAATTTAGTTTAGTGTCAGATATTTTGCGCTCAATAAAAACTTTATTGCAATTTTGTTAAAGTAAATGGTAGACTAATCGACCAACTATACTTAATGAACCGGTGCGGATTTACTTACAATCCAAAGCTGAGCAAAACGTATGCATTTAAATGCAGACCTAATATTTTAAATTGTTGTTTAAGCCATAACTATACAATACGCTTTCTTAGGTCATCTATCCAACTTGAAAACCTCTAAAAATAAGCAAAGAACTTTCACGAAACATAAATAGAAAATTATTGCTGAAAATTACTTTCGGATATCCCGCAACATTTTCCAATAATATACAATTTACAAGTTACGTAAGAAGCAGGCAAAAAGAATTTGTCGGCCATTCCTCTTTGTAACAAAATAAGGGCTCTAAGCACCTATCACCTATCGTCATTACGAGAGAGCCTGAAGTTAATGGTCACAATTTGTAACATAGTTGACGTACATTCGGAACGCAAGGCTGAATGTTCCATTGTTGACAAAATAAAGCGTAAGCATATTCTACAGGGCTATAGCGATTATGCAACTTATTTGAGGAGAATTTAGAACATAGTAAACTGTTTTTCTCTGTTCATATTATGATAAGTAAAATTGGCCTTCATCACCATCATCATCATCCACAGCCCTTGGGATCCTACTGCTAAATGCTGGGTATAGGCCTCCCTTTGTATGTGCCATCTGCGTCGATCTTGTGCAGACCTCATCCAGGTTGGACCCTCGACTTTGACGATGTCGTCGACCCATCTCTCAATCAAATTGGCCTTGCACTGTACAAATTTGAGTCAAACCACGTGACTTCAAATGTCATTTGAAGAAGGATGTTGATGCTTTTAGAAAGCTTTTTATTAATATCTAGTAGCTCTGTATTAGAATGTCATCATCGAATATTTCGCATTCGTTTTTGAGAGATGTATCAACATTACATTACCGGAAGAAACGTTTTGTGAACGTAATATGATTTTCGTTTGCCTATTTTGTTCGTCCTTCTCGGGACTCTACGTTCGTGTCATCTTTATTGATGTCCAATTTGATTGCTTTGTCGATATTTTTTCTGCAAACGCGTGTGACGCAGTTCCTTATTTCGATGATGGAGTTTATAAATAAATAAATCGTGGTATTGGATCTAAATGAGTAGGTTGTTGAAATAATCATGTTCTATCTTGATAATTCAATATTTTTCTAACTTTACCACGTGTATTTATTTCATTTGCGACTTGTAGTGGTACCTAACACTAAGCATATTTTACACTAGCTGATGCGCGCGACTTCGTCCGCGTGGAATAGTTATTACCATAAAAACGGTTCTAGTGAGTTAACCTTAAAACATAGACATGTACTGTTGCGAACATTTTGTTAGATTATTTCAAGAGAAATAATTCTTTCATACACATTTTTTTGATATCTTGAACCGTTTTCGCAGCGCACGCAACGGAAGCCCTCAAAGATTAATCATTTTCCCCGTATTTTCCACATTTTATTTTGTTTCTTCGCTCCTATTAGTTGCAGCGTGATGTTATATAGCCTAAAGCCTTCCTTGATAACTGGTCTATCCAACACGAAAATAATTTTTCAATTCGCACCAGTAGTTCCTGTAATTAGCGCGTTCAAACAAACAAACAAACACACTCTTCAGCTTTATAATATTAGTATAGATAGTATAGATTTACGTAGAACTACGTCGCTACGGAATCGTGCAATAGGCTTTATGCAAGTAATTACTTTATTATTTAACTTTTTATTATACATTTTGAGATTGTATTGCAGAAATGTGGTTCAATGCTAAGTACAATCGCCGCATAAATGGAGCAAATAAAAGTGAAGGAACGTGTTTCATTAAGGTATGCAACGTTGTACTTATATACCTGCTATGCAAATAATGTTATTACTTTGGCTGCCGTTACCGCATCTGAGTTAGGGTTCGCACATAGCAAATATGATTATATTTTATATAGTATTTGGAGAAAGAAGTAACTTATCAAGCTAATATAATACATACTTAAATAAATAAGGGTTTATGTTGGCGTTTCTCTTACAAATTTTTGTTAGTTTAATTTAAAACATGAAATAAAAATAAAATATCGTACAAAGGTAGGTATATAAATAATGAAAACTCCTTAATTTGTGTGATTTCTTATCTATTTCAGACTTGTTAAATAAGCAACTTTTAGCTTTTCTAAAATACCTATTTACCTCTAAATGTAATAAAAATTAATGTAAACATTTAGTTACTTCAGTGTATTAAGTAGATATTAAAAACATCGTTTACCTAAATGGCTTGCACCAATTTGAATAATTAGATGATATCAAATGTAAAATAGTGGCATAAAATTTTAATAAATCGTTTAAAAACATCCGAGAACATACTCTTAACGTCTTGAAGATCTGAATTGAGTGTGATTTCTGTAAAAAAAATATAAGTTAGCCGTGGATTCCAAGGTTTTACATATGAGTGATTATCTGAAAAAAGGTAGATGATTTACAAACCAATAGCGTACTTATAATGGATGCTGGTGGTTTCACTCGCGTTGTAACAAATAAATTTAAAAAAAAATCCGGGATTTTGCACACAGCGCCATCTAGCACCACACTAAGCAAACGCTTGTGTCGTGGGTACTAGATAACTGATATAATACATATATACTTTTTTTTGTAAATACATAATTATTATACATACAAACGACCAGACTCAACACAAGTAATAAAATTTTTAAAATTCATAAATACTTGTGTCACGCGGGAATCGAACACGCAACCCCTAGATTAGAAGGCAGAGCCACTACCAACTAAGCTAATACATTATAATAAAGCTGAACAGGGTCAAACGTTTGTATATAGAAGATATTAAACAAATAAATGTTTGGGTCTGTCAGAACGCGTTTCAGCAGTCTCTAAAAATATTGTCTGTTTATCTGTTTTGTTTTAAATGCCCATCAGGCAAAAACGGCTGATCCGTTCATCATGATTTTTGGTATATAGGTAGTATGTGGTCTAAGAAGTGTCATAGGCTACATTTTATCTCAAAATAATCCGAGCGAAGGCGCAGGCGTCCACTAGTGATTGAATAAAATGACTATCCTATATCGCTTTTGGGACTCTATACCTTATCAAAACTCAAAGTTTGCAGTTGATCCGCTACGTTGTGTGCAGGAGAAACAAACAACAACGAGCTATTGTACCAAAAACTAACTTTTGCTCGTGTTTATTGTATTTCATCTAAAAATAAATAAAACTTGCATCAAGTCATAAAATTGTTAACAAGCTTGTCACGAGCTCAGTAGAAATTAGATAACGATAGACAAGTCTAGCAGACTCCGAAACTAGTTCTCTAATCTAAATGACAAACATAAGACTGAATCATTATAATTTAATTACCTAACCAAATTTATGAGAGTCGAACCTCATATAAGTGAATGAATACATATTAGGATGCGTTACCGGTTTCGTGCAATATTATGCAACTACTTTCGATAGATGTCTGCGGCTATGACTTAATTTGGTTTATTTTATGCTTTATTGGATTCCTTTAAACATACTTTTACTCCATAGCATCAATGTATTGTTATCTTATATACCTACTCTATTACTCACTGGCAAATAAATGTGAAAAATGAACGGAATTACATTTTAGAAGCAATAACTCAAAATTTAAACATCAAATAAAATTCCTAATGCAATGTTATGAATGGCCAGTACCTTATGTAATGCTAATAAAACAAGACTGATGACCATAAAATGCCCATCTAATAATCTCACTGATCGACTCGTAATAAAATGATTATTCAATCTCAAATTGTACTTTATAAATTGCAATCGCATGCTCCAAAATTGATAAAATGCTGTTCTAATTAGCCATAATAATTAGATAGGTTTATTACTAGTATTTTGAACAAGAACGAATGCGTGTGATTACGACACTGTGATAGTAAATTAGTAGTGAGATTCAAAATAATTTAGGCATAGATACATATAATGCATAATAATTTATTTATTACTATGATTTACAAAGTTAGGTAGGCTCTATAAGATTTTTAAACAAAGTGCTCTGCTCTGTTATCTTAGTTGGTAGTGGCTCTGCCTTCTAATCTAGGAGTGCGGGTTCGATTCTCGCATAGCACAAGTAATTATGCTTATTAAAATTTGTAATTACTTGTGTTGAGTCTGGTCGTTTCTATGTATAATAAGTATGTATTTACAAAAACAGTATATTTGTATTATATCCGTTATCGAGTACCCATGATACAAGCGTAAGCTTAGTATGTGGGGCTAGATGGCGCTGTGTGATATGTCCTAAAATATTTTTTTATTTTTTTTTAAACAAAGTAGTTTAGCTAATAGTACAGACTACAGAAGTAGGTGCAACTAAAACTGGAGTCGTACACACATAATTATGTATAGTACGCCAAATATTGATCCAAGTTTTTCCTTCGCTATATATTTATTTGGCTTTCTACTTTCCTATACCTACCTGTAAGTAAAAAGCTCTGTAAAATATTCGGATATATTTTATTATCACAACAAAGTTTAATTATACTGATGAAATAAATGGATTCTTTATGGTGTAGCCAAATAGATAATATAAAGAGGGAACATGGTAAATGGTAGGAAGGTGCACTCACCGCAGTCAGCTCGTGCAAAATCCTGGGGTACCCTTCAGTTTTTATCACACCACAGTATTATTATTAATCATCAGTAGCCAAAAGTGGTTTACCGGAAGATATAAGTAGGTACTTTGAGCTGAGACATGATATTGAAAATTGCCATAAACTGCATGTTTGCTCGTTGGTTTTTACAAGTATTACAAAACCTCCTCATTACATCAATGACAACTTTCAAAAGTTGTTCAAAATGCCACGACATCGTATGTGAATGTGAATCACGAGATCTTGATTTCCCATATCGCGACCGGTTGTAAAATATCGTTTTGTTTTGGACAACGGTTTTATGATACACTAATAGAAGCTCGCGGCTTCGCTCGTATTAAGAAGTAAAACTTGCATCTCCTATTTCACCCCTATAAAAGTAGCATTTCCAAAAATCCCTTCTCGCTTGGATGCCTACGTCATAACATATACTTGCATGCCAAATTTCATCCTGATCCGTCCAGTGGCTTGGGCTGTGCGTTGATAGATAACTCTGTCAGTCAGTCAGTCAGCCACTTTTGAGTTTTATATATTTAGGTATTGATTTACAAGTACCTAGGAACATGAACTACCAACCTACATTAAGTTAATTCTGGTATACATACTTGTGTTGCTTACTTTTTGGGGTTTTTTTATAAAAAAAGTGTACAACCAATTATGGACCTAAGGCTACCGGATACGTAGTAACCTTGGCCAGTAACAGTAAATAATTTAAAATAACGCTTATTTGAGATTTTTCGACTCTACCCTCTATCTACCTACATACGAGTATATCTGTTTTTTTCTTTATTCAGAATCGAAACAATAGTAACCATTCTTTCTAGTAACGATTCTTGCTCAAAGTGTAGTACATTATAAATGAAAAAATTGCTGTATGTAAGTACGTTTGTGGTCTGCCAGAAATATCTGAGCTGACCCTGGACACATGTTCGATTCTTTTTTTTTTTTTTTTTTTTTTTTTTTTTTACATTAGATAGGCTCACGCTTGACTACAACTTGCCTGATGTTAAGCAACGTTATAATCTACGATCTAGCGCGCTTGCCTAGAAGAAACCGGTTTACTCTCGACTTGAAGACCGACAAATTATAGTTCAAGGGGAATAGAGATTCGGGCAAGGAGTTCCACAGTTTGGCTGTTCGCACGATAAAAGTCGAAGCGAACCGCTTGGTGCGAGTCTTTGGAACCTCAACTGTATAACGGTGCCTTCTTGCCGTACCTCTACTCGTACGATGGTAAAATGGGGCTGCAGGAATTATATTATGCAATTCCTCCGCACACTCTCCGAAATGCAACCTGTAAAAAACCGAAAGACTGGCCACCTTACGGCGGTGCTCAAGGCTTCGATTCGAGAAGAAGAAGATAGATAGATAGATAGATTAACTCTTTATTGTTGACACATATTAAAAAAAGTACATAAAACAAATAGTATTTAAACTAGTGCCACAAGCGGCGGCCTTATCGCTAAAAGCGATCTCTTCCAGGCAACCTTCGGCTGGAGAGAAATAAGCAAAAAGAAGAATGTGGTGTACAACCAAAAGGAAATAAGAAATATTACATACTAATATATATAATAAAATAGATGTTTATATACAAATATATACAATATACTTACAACAGAATATTATAGGTGATAGCAGTAGTTAAAATAACAGCAATTTTCATTGAAGGGAAGCGAGAAGTACATTTGTCTAATTCATATTATGTAAAAAAATAAGTCATACATTTTTCGACAAAACTTTGTAAAGAACTTTTACCAGTGTAACCCGGATAGAGTAAGCAGTATTATTATATTTACAAAGTCAGGTTATCCGGTCGGAACTTGGCTGCATCCACCTCTAACTATTGTCGTTTTATGCAAAGTAAGGGTTAAAGAAAAATAAAATGGAATGGAACTGTACCGCGTAACGATCATGGCTTTTCGTTTGAAATTCAACAAAGGCACTTGACATCGCTATGCGTTTCTTAAATAGGTCTCAAGCTGCCTCTGGAACTTAATCCCGTGGCTTTTCAACCCTTTCACATAAAATATATTTATTTATCCAAACAATAGGTACATTTACTAGCACAGCCTCGCGGTGTTACCTGCGTTAATGAGGTATAAAAAGTAGATTCTCTATGCCAAATTTCTTACAAAAAAATGTCGCCCGTCAGCACAGAATACATAATACAACCGTCAGAAGAAAAAGAAGGAATAACAAACATACACTCTCAGTCATTCATAAGTTTAGCTTCCTTCTTCTTAATATTAATACGATTAATTTTATTATAATCTACTTTCCACCATGAAATATTTGCCTTAGCTATTATTTTTGTTAAGATAGATTGTTAGATAGGTTAGTTAGATATAATTTGTATCCCCTAAAATTGATACTATTGCGAGGCCGCCCTGCTGTCTCAGCTCTCACAACCATTCAATACGTAAGCCAGGTCTACCTAATATGCTATTAGATAACAGGCATAATGTAAATTACTATATTTATAAACAATCTTGACAGTGTATTGAATATGTTTGATAACATCATGCTTTAATATGAAATAGTTACAAGGAAATCCTTGTCTTGTCACATATAGGGTTTTATTATTTTTCTATACCAATTTAATATGACAAATAATCAAACACAGTGTAACTTTTATTTACATAGTTTTCCGAAAATCTATATAAATCTTGGTTCTTCTTTATACAACGTACTTTTAAGCATATGATTACAAAGAATACATGCAGTCTTTCACAGCGTCATTACAACCGTCAATAGTTTGAGTACAAGCAGCAATATTTCGTAACAATCGGCTTTTCCATTGAGTCTCAGCCGTAACCAACTGGAGGAAAAACGTGCGAAAATCACAAAAACAATCGCAGCAAGGAACTACAACCGTTACTTAACAAATTAAACCTTAATGAACACACTTTAGGGTTACAATTACTTTTCTTCGATATATACTCGTGACTAGTACTCAGAGTTTTGTAGGAAGATACCTAGACTGCAGTATTTTTGTACTCAAATGACATTGTCTTAGGTAAGTATCAAGGCTTCTTATCCACACTTTAATTATTGTAGTACTTCCATTGTCATTTACGTTGGATATTGCAAAATAGTGCCGGATTTATGACGGTATGGTCACAGTTTAATTGTTTTAGTTGCAAACTAGGTTGGGCAATGCGTTAAGACAATGCCATAGACCGTGTTAATTTAACGTACTGTTATATATGAATGTATATGTATAGCACAATAGCGCTTGCATTGCAAAAAACAATCGCTGTTCGATAAAACGTAACACGGTAACTGATATCGTATGTTATCTTTCACCTAAAATCTATGAATGGAAGTTGGGAGTTGTGAAAGAAATAATAGTAGCTTATTTTCGTAATTAGAAACACGATGTGAAGTGATAAATAAAGATCTAGAATGTAAAATTATGTACATGCAAATATTGTTTTTTTTTAATACGTAATTTGTTAGTAAGTAGTTAGATATAGGATGTTAAGTATTTAATGTTATTTTTATTTAATTATTAATAATAAATAAGTGTATCACATTAAAAAATGTGACTGTAATAAAACGTCAAGAAATATTCAAAAAAGATTCAACAATATTCGTTATCAATGTCCAACGGAAATTGAGCTCGGAAAATTGAATTTTTCAGAGTTTGCTCTCAATATCGTGGTATTTAGCATAAAGCTTACATTAAGGAGTCTCCTGCATAAATCCTACAAAATAAAATTACGGCGACTTATAAGTTTATCAAACGATCAAAACGTGCTGTGAATATTAGCCGCTGAGAAAATCCGCGTGCGAATTTCATGCGGAATTTGGCTCTGGACCAATAAGAAACAATAAGAAACAAAGATTAGCTACCCTATTTTACACTGTGTAATTTTTCTTTTAGGTCAAAGTAGGTTCAAGTTCTTGGTGCTCTTGATTACATTTTTTTATAAAACATGAGACAGGCTGTTGTTTAACGTAACCCTAACTAACCCACGTAAAAAAAAGATAAAATATAACATAACATCATATCTGTCACAAAAAAAATCTGTGACGTTATCATAATTTTGCATGTATTAACAAAACGTTCATAAAATATAACGAAATTAGATTACAAAATTAAATTATGACAAATAAATTTTCATTAGACCTTAAATCTATTTCATTGAATTAAATGACACAACTATATTATTTATTTATTCCTATCAATAAAACACCAGTTACTTAACAAAAAACATACCTGATTAAGTCACCAGTTCAAAAAAAGTAATCTCCAAGAGCACAAGCACGATTCACATACAATTCACTCGGTGAATCCGCGGAGACAATACATGCGCGGGCGCAATGTAGCACACCACCGACAACTAAGCCGCGCCAGGGGAGAGTGCGATACTTTATACCTTACTCTTTATACTCGGCAAAGCGGGGATAATATCTATACTGAATTTAATGGTTTTAAGGACTTTTATGTAGAGAAGGGCATGTTGATATGACTTCATGATTAGTAATTATTAGTATCAAGCCACGAATAAATATTAAGGCTCTACCTCTATAGACTTCATTAGTCACCTATCCAAAAAATTAGTGGCTTTGAAGAGAATTGCTTTAGTAACATAGTTAAAACAAATACTGCAGAAGGTTTTATAATACGATAGTTCACTGTGAGCTATCGTATTATAAAACACATGCTATCTAAAATAATTAAACCATGTGTCAAAGCTTTGACATTTTTCAGGGCCGTTAGGTATTTGAGTTTGCACACGGTAAGCGTTAAGTAATTAAATAAACACCTGACATAAACAAAACCGCAAAATGCAGCTAGTATTACTGAAAAGAAAAAGCTCCACACTTTTATAAAACAATCCTTGAAACTTTATCCTGGTCGAAAAGCAAAAGTTGATGATATTTAAATGGCTGTAACGAGACTTTATTTTATATCTTACGCTAAATCTTGATCATTCTTAAAAGGTATTACGGAGAAGTTTTGTTTGTGGATATAAATCACAAGTGTATCTCTTAATTCATGTAGGTATTATGAAATCACAAGTACGTAACTTTAAAAAGATTCGCGAAATGCCTAAAGTTGGTCTGAACTTTAATTTAAAATCGGTGAACTGGGTTTAAGCAGTGAACTTTGCTACTTAGGTATTACAAATGATCAAATCTTCAGCTAGGTAAATTACGTGATACTTTTGAAAATTTTGATTGTATTTTATAATTCAGTACTTGTAAACCAAATGAAAATGATTACTAAAGCCATTCAACCTAAGATATCCTAGAAGATATTTCTTGATTCGATGAGGTCCCCACTTCTAGCACTACATGAAATATATTAAAGATAAAAAAGATAGATAAAATTTATTTATTAATATTATATAAAAGTATCTAAATTATTCAAGTTCAAATTCAAATTGGGGTCCTGTCTACTGCTTTAGGATTCCCTGTGTTGCAGTATCCAGGGTTCTTCCAGTGTGTCAATTATTGAAATTAAAATTAAACATTAATTACAGATTAAAATTTGCATTTGACTTTGAATATCTTATATATCTTCCCAGAATAGCCGATCGTTGTAAAATAACTTAACATTTAGACTTAATGTACTTCAGTATTGAAGACAAAATAATTTTTAGTATTTGGAACTAGTGGACGCCCGTGGCTTCGCGGATTAATTATTTCAGGATTAAAAGTAGCCTATGACACTCCTAAGATCTCAATTTGAGGAGTGTCCGTGAGATCCTAAGACATCATACTACCTACATACCAAAAATCATGAAGATCCTTACAGTCGTTATTGCGTGATGAACGTTTAAATAAATCGTCAACAGAGACACGAATAAAAACAGAAAACAAAAACTAGAAATTATTTGTTTTCCTATCAATTCGAAGTATTTCCAAAAATTTTTGTTTTAAATATCTTCAATGTCTTTCGACTCTCTTCAGCTTTATTGTGTGTATAGAAGATAAAACCACAATTTTCTTATAGTTAAACATAATAAAACTTTTGTAGAAGTATTAATAAATCTGAAATTCCAAATAAAAAAGTTCTAGTAAATTTAAGTCAATAATTCAATATTATCCCGAGATAAGTTTTTCATACTAGTTAGACACATAACTCACTTATTTTAAAAATGAGGCTAGATATTTTTTATTTACTTAAATTCGTGGGGCGTATGTCCCATCGTCCCACCGTTTGGACCTACGAAGGAACCTTTAAGATATTTAATACAAGTTGAAAAAGGCCATTTATATATTACTAGCTGGTGCGCGCGACTTCGTCCGCGTGGAATAGTTATTACCATAAAAACGGTTCTAGTGAGTTAATCTTAAAAGATAGACTTATATTGTCGCCGACATTTTGTTAGACCATTTGGAGAGGAATAATTCTTTCATACATACTTTTTTATATCTTGAACCGTTTTCGCAGGGCACGCAACGGAAGCCCTCTCGAGATGAATAATTTTCCCCGTTTTTTCCACATTTTCCATTGTTTCTTCGCTCCTATTAGTTGCAGCGTGATGTTATATAGCCTAAAGCCTTCCTCGATAAATGGTCTATTCAACAAAATAAGAATTTTTCAATTCGCACCAGTAGTTCCTGAAATTAGCGCGTTCAAACAAACAAACAAACAAACTCTTCAGCTTTATAATATTAGTATAGATATCAAAGAGGAAAACGACATAAACTCACAGTAATTACTGTAAAAAGTCTCTTCTTCTTTCTTAGCCATTAGTTGTCCATATCTGAACATAGGCCTCTCCTATTTTTTTCCATGACTCGCGATCTGCTGCACTAGCCATCCAGTTGTGACCCGCGTGCTTCCGGATGTCGAATCGGTGGGCGGCCTCGTGGTCTTCGGTCTGCACATGGTCTCCACACTACTAGTCGTCGTGTCCATCGGTGACAGTCTATTCGAGCAATATGGCCAGCCCATCTCCACTTTCTTCCCGTAATAACCTCTACTACATCTTTCAGTCCCGTTTTCTCCGTATCCACTCGTTTTTCCTTCTATCGCGCAACGTGATTCCGAGTAGAGTAAATAGTCAAATACTAATGATATTTTCAAATTCAGCAGGAATAAAAAACACAGCTAGAATAAAGATGGGTAATTGAGTTTGATTTTTATCACTCCTTTTTCTCTATCAAAAATAATAAATACTAGTGAAAGAATTACTTCGATACGTCAATTAGTTTCCGACTTATAAGTAAAACAAGTTGTAACCGCACGACGCGACGCGGGCTGCCGGTGACTCTGTGACGTCATCACACAGCACGCTCAGTCTCAGAAAAGAATAAAAATGGTAGCCTATTGTGTTACAAAAAAATAACTCCTTAAAGGTCACCAAACCATACTCGGTGATAATTATGAACGACCTAAAAAAAATATAAATATAAAGCAGCATTTCAAAGCGATAAATGTATAACTAAGTAAATGACTAAGAGAGAGTTACAACCTTTTGTTGTTAGTACGTTTATATTATTAGCTAGGATGTTGCAAAATACTTGTAGCAATAAAATCTATTGTAAAGTATTACGAAACACTTGTAAGTCATATAATAAAACAAATAGGCTTACATTAAGAACCGGTATAACTAACAGCAATAATAAAGTTAAAAAATATGTACCGGAACATTTATATTGCAAACCTACGCAATTTATTTTAGAGCAAAAGTGGTGAATCACTTTAATCTCAATGACAACATTTATGAGTCCAATTATGTAAAACTACTTTACTTAAAAAATTACTTCTAATTATTGATTGAAAACTGATTATAAGATATCAAAAGTTAAGTTCAAATATTATAATAGACGAACTTTCGTAAGTCTCAGAAAAGTATTTGGTTTTGACTTATATACCCATGATAGGTTATAAGTGAGTTGCCTCACCAGTAACCCGTATATATTGTATCTGGTCATATCGGGGAACCTTGAAAAGAGTTAAAACGTGTTTAGTTACATAAAAAAGCGAGTGTGGCTCAGCGGTTTCAGTATCTGCTTTTATCCAGTCGCACCCTGGTTCGAAGCCGGCCCTACACCAATGACTTGTATTTTCAAGTTATGTTTAGATTTGCACTCGTTTAGCGGTGAAGGAAAACATCGTAAGGAAACCGACATGTTTGTGGACCACAATATCCGGGGAAAGTCTTCCGTGGAAGGACCTGGGCGGCCACCACAATGTATCTGTCCAAGAGAACTCCCCTAACGAATTAATTCTGCGGAGGAGTCACGACCCTCAGTCATGAGGAAATACGACTCAAGATAGACTCACTAAATGAATATAATTTTGCCTATAACTTAACTATCACACCTCTAAGTAAGCAAATACATTCAACTTCTTAAATATTTATGCTAATTAAAACGATCAAGAAGACTTAGTACTTTAATCCATGTTAATCCAGCTTATGTTGTACTTAGATATTACTTTAGTATTTAAGTAAACAGCCTTAGGTATTTGCTAACGGCCTCTCAACAAAATTGGTCAAATTGGTAAACTTTAGTAGTTCTTGTTTTTATCTAAGGGTCAAGTCGAAAACATTCAATCTAGAATCTCCTTCGGGATCTGAAAGCAAAGTACAAATAGTTTTGGAATCTTTTGCCTGTCTTCTGAAACTTTAGGTATATAATAAGACGCTTGCTTTGTGTATTTATTATTGATTTTTGTTGTTTATTGAATAAAACTTTACTCTTAAAACGCTTTAGAAATTGAGGTTTGTTTATAATTAATCGTGAAATTCCAAGAAATACATACTGTTCATAGCCCAGTTACACTTATTTGCAATTTTAGTTTGCATATATTTTACTTGTCATGTTCCTTTTCTGTATGCGATCATACGCTTTCAAAAACGTGTACACGAAACTCCAAAGAACACCAATGAAGTAGAATAACTTATGAATACTATGTAAGTGTAACCTACTTTATTTAGGAAGCCCGCGGCTTCTCTTACATTATTTCAGGATAAAATGTAGCCTTTGCCAATTCTAAGACCTCATACCACCTACATAGCAGAAATCATGATGATCCATTTAGCTGTTTTGCTTGGTAAGTGTTAAAGTAAACAAAGACACAGAAAAACTGATAAACAGAGAAACAGACAAAAAATATAAAAGCTGCTGATACATGTTTTATTGTCGATCATTTTATTTTAGTATCTTATATTCAAAATTCAAATTCAAAATTATTTATTTTCATAAAAATGCACACATACAAAATATCACTAAAGCACCGTACTAGACGCCCCGGTGCGTCTGTGTCACGGAGATTAGCTCCTTCCGGGGTCTTATTTTTGGAAAGTATACATTTTAAATATTTACTTTTACAAAATAGAATTTAAATTACATTACATTAAATTAAATATAGTAAAATTGCAAACATCAGAAAAGGTCAAATTGATAAGTATTTAGTCAAAATAATTAATGAAAAGAATTAGAATTATAGTCTTACAAATCTAAGTTTAACAGTTCACATTTCCTTAAATTAGATATAGTAACATTACAAACATCAGAAAAAGGTCAAATTGTTAAGTATTTAGTCAAATAATTAGTGAAAAGAATAAGAATTTTAGTCTTACAGATCTAAGTTTATATTATGTTCAGATGTTTGACCTTTTTTTAGCTTTATATATGTATCTATAGTTGGATAGATTTAGAAAAAGTAGGTATCATCCTTGTCACCCTAACCTAAGTAGCTCCTAAGCTCTAGATAAAGCTCGCTAGCTACTAAAGCAATGTGTTGTGAGCTTCTACAAATCTTTGCTTTCTACGAATATACAAAGAAACTAATATTGCTTTTAAAATGGGTTCAATTTTGTAGTCTTTTGCCCAATTTTCTCGTCGTTGCCTCTGGCAAGGTTTTGTGTGAATCACTTCTTTATGAAGCGAGACACCAAATCAGACATACTTTTATTTCATCATTTGAAGGCAGAAATGAGTAAGAGATTATATTAATGAGTTTGTGTTGTAATATATATAGAGAGATACATATATTATTATGTAACTGTTTCGTGCTAAAACGTTGTGTCTGGTAAACTTAAGTCAACTTCAATTGCCATCCAACGTTGCAATGCCGCCAGCATGCTGGGAACGCTGCCTAAAGATATCTTTTTTTTATATGTATGTGTTTTAAGTTTATTATAAGTTATAGGTTATAGGTTCGTTTTTAATTAGTTAAGTTTTTATTTTTAAATGGTAAACTTTTTTATATTTTTTTTTTAAATAAAGTTATTTAATTTGAGATCTAGTCTCAAAATATTTCATTAAAATTATACTTTTCAGATTTTTCTTTCACTGAACATTAAGTCATGCTGCACTTTCAATCACAGTGTAGTTTGTGCGAGTGTCGTTTTATTTGTTATATTTAGATAAATATTATTGCTTAATAAGATTACATGTCAATAAAATCGAATATCAAGGTGTCACGAAATAAAATGGCAATTACGCAATGGGAAGATAAATTAGTCAATGCAAATATCACAACACTACATTTTAAAGGCATGGAATCGAAACAGTCTTCAATTTACGTATTAAAAAGAGCATTTGTGTTACGGCAGTTTCAGCCACATCCATTTCATTTCATTTATTTATTTCTTCATTTAGGTAAAAACTAAACTTAGTTTTGTACACTTATGAATGTCAAACAAAATCTAATACATAATAAATGTTGCCAAAGGAATACTATAAAAATACTTCTAAATTTTTAAATCAAATTCAATTAGTTAATTAATTATAAATAAAATAAAAATTATCTTCTTCTTCTTATAAAAAAAAATAAATAAAATGTTGATTGACATCACTAGAGACAAGAACGCTGGCTGGTTCCTTGCGCAAAGGATTTCTATAGCAATCCAGCGTGGGAATGCAGCCAGCGTTCTTGGCTCCATACCACATGTAGATTGTTTAAATTTAGTTTAGATGTAAATACTCTTTTTTAGTTATATTAGTGTTAATATGTGTAAATACTATACTTGTATTTTTATGGATTCATTTTATAACATTAATAAATTTATTTTTATCTTACCCACAATTCTAAAATAATTTGAATACAATATAATAACAATACAATAAAACTACATCAATTACAGGTATGCTCCACTGACACCAAAGTGTTGTTGCTATGTAATGTAAATAAACACCAAGCCACCGCTATGACAGATTGTCAAAAAATACTTTATTAACTTAATAGGTATGTTAAAATCACACAATAGTTTATTTACTATTATGCGGTTTTTAATAATTCTATTTACATAAGTTTATCATTTTAAATATTACCATACAAATGTATCGGAGCATGTACCTGCAAGCCTGCAAACATGATCCGTGTATCACCAACTTTTTTCATCCTAGCACAGAAATAACCTGCTATCATAAAAATACTTGCACTAAAATTCAGTCTAATGTCTAATTTTCCGCCCGAGTGGGTAACTCTGAACTGAATTTATTAAATAAATTAAAGTAGGAAATAAACTATGTTATGAAATCATTCATTAAGTTGTCGATATTGTCACTCCTATGATAGGTTACTAGATCTATGTATACTAATATTATAAAGCTAAAGAGTTTGTTTGTTTGTTTGTTTGAACGCGCTAATCTCAGGAACTACTGGTGCGAATTGAAAAATTATTTTTGTGTTGAGTTGAGTGCATTTATCGAGGAAGGCTTTAGGCTATATATCATCACGCTGCAACTAATAGGATCGAAGAAAAAATGGAAAATCTGGAAAAAACTGGGAAAATTATTCATCTTTGAGGGCTTCCGTTGCGTGCACTACGAAAACGGTTCAAGTCGTGGGTAACAGCTAAATTTATAAAGCTAAAGAGGTTGTTTGCAAAAATAAATATGATGCCCAAAATAACTATTCCACGCGGACGAAGTAGCAGGCACAGCTAGTGTAAAATAATTTTTCGGTGCTCCTGTGGGTTGTAAGTACATAATTATGACACGCAAGTTTTAGGTTTTGTAGCCATCAATAAAATAAACACCTAGGGCGATTTAAAAACTATCGACAGGAAAGTTTGTCACTCACATTCTATAAGTGAGTGTAAGAGTATGAAATGGAGAATATATAAAGATATAGTAGTAGGTATAGATATTACAATATAATAAAACGCGTAAGTATGAAAGCAACTAAAATTACATCAATACGAAATTAGGTTTATTTTTTAGCCACTTGCCTAAAGTATGTAATAGTTTCACTACGCACTAATGTTGCAATTTATAATAACTATACGTTCTCTTGGAATGTAAGTATCATGAACGATTGGCCCACTTATTTAAAGAAATAACTGAGTACATGTTTACCCAAAAACGTGTAGCTAATTTATATACCTAATGGTTATGGATACTTGTTAAGCCATGTCATAGGCACTCAGGGCGATTAGAAAAAAACTATCGACAATAGAGAGGGCCAGTCTCATACGAACTTACCTGTTACTTTCCGTGACTGCGTACCAAGGATTTTTTATTTCATCCCTCTCCTTCGTACACATTGGTTGTGTAAAAAATAGCATATACCACTCTCGCGACCCTATACAAATAAAAACAAATACAAATTAGTATCATTACTATTACCAAGTCAGCAAAACACAGATGAACCCACTTATCAGCTACAAGTCTTATAACAATCGTAACACCGGACCTCGCACCCAATAAAAATTTTAACTAACAAGTCGCTAACTACATCCACATTATTTTCTGCAACTACAATAAAAAAAAACACGCCTCGTGGTAACAGTAATTGTGTCAGCCTAATTCTTGATGTGGACACGCGTGTGAATGGGGCAACTATGCTCTTGGAGCGTGAATCCTCTCGATCAAAGTGACTAATTACCACGTAACGAGCATGGCTTAATTACTTAGTGGGACTTGGTGATGTTTCACTTGTTTATGTAAATATAACATGCATGGTTTATAAGTGACTAGTGGATGTCTGTAGTTACGTTGCCTGGTTCAGAATTTAAAAAAAATTGCTAAGAAAATGTCTCTTTCGGGATCTTGTACCCTGGGATAATAAAGTATAATTTATCTGAGTATCATCTCTTAGTCTACCGTTCCATTCTGATGGATTTCTAAAGGTCCTCCAGGAAACCAGAAACTACATAGCTCTTACAATATAGGTTTTGATGAAGAGGTACTTATATAGATAGGTCTTAGGCTCTAGGCACTAAGTCAAACAATGCCTAGTGTGCAAACACTAGCGGATTTCAGTACAGAGAAACTAATTTATTTATTTATTTATTGTAGTTACATGCTGTACTTACAGACTATTTCACCAAAACATACAACATGGATCTCTTCTAAGAAGAAAAAGAAAAGAAGTATTGCTATTGTAAGTACCTATTTCATATGTGTCCGATATGGTTTCAGTTTGTTTATTTATCATTGTTTCCGACGTAAATACAATGTCATGTCTTAAATCACAAGTTGATGGTCACACGCACGGAATTTTATTATACTAATGGATGCCCGCGACCTCGCTCGCATTGTTTTGCCATCATATCAAAAATCACAATGAGCTATCACTTCGATGCAACGTGAAAGAGGAACAATCGAACCTACAATCACTATCACTTTTATAGGAGCTGTTATAAAGCCTAGGTCAGATTGTAGGTAGGTTTGGAATGGATTCACGAATCGCTATCAAACTTGATAATTTAAAAAGTTAAATCAATTATAATGTATATGCACGCACTTCCGCATACATTAACTAATGCTAAGGTAAGGTTACTGACATTGTAAAAGTATTAAGCAGTTCAACTGTATCGCGGTGCCCACAAAATGACTTGACCGTGAGTATTATCACAGGGTACAGGGTACACGTATTATTATCTAACTATATCTACATATAATAAATCTATACACGGTCGAATGTCTGAGTATAGAAAAATAATAAAAAAAACTTTTCTTGGTGATACTTAGAATTGATTACAGAACACATTCCAACAGTTTCTAGATAATTTTGTCTGTTTTGCGCGCGCATCACCCGAAACCGGAGGAACGGGTCATCCTGATTTTTGGTATACATATAGTATGGGATTGGGAGAGACATATTCCATTTCGAAATAAAAAAAAAATATTCCGGGACATAGCACACAGCGCCATCTAGCCCCACACTAAGCAAACGCTTGTGTCGTGGGTATTAGATAACGGATATAATACTTATATACTTTTCTTTTGTAAATACATACTTATTATACACACAAACGACCAGACTCAACACAAGTAATTATAAATTTTAAAGTACATAAATACTTGTGTCATGCGGGAATCGAACCCGCGACCTCTAGATTAGAAGGCAGAGCCACTACCAACTAAGCTAACAGGCCAGTCGCGACAAAAGCCGCGGGCACCCACAAGTTTATTCTATACCTCGAGATAAAGACTCTGAAACAGGGGCAATGTCGAGTCTCTAACGATTCATAAAACTAAGCCGTGAAAATCTTCAGAGGCGGCCATAACGTGAAAGCGTTTATTTGCCAAAATAGCTAGCACATAACTATAACTATAGATAACGTAGATAAGGGGTAGTAGTTACGTTTATTAGTTTGGTAGTTTCTTGAAAGGGATACAATAATTCTGGCTTATTTTTTCAACACGGAATAGGCCTGGAAGAGATTGCTTTTAGCAATAAGGCCGCCACTTGTGGCACTAGTATAAGTATTTTTTTCTTCTTTCCTTTTAATTTTATCGTGTGTTACAATAAAGAATTTTCTATCTATCTATCTAGACCAACGTTTGACTACAGCCGGCCTAATGTGGTCTAAACTAAAGTGGTGCTTAACCACTTTAGTCTAAGATTTTGCACGTTTTCCTAGGAGAAATGTATGAACCTTTATAGAATACTTTACATGTCAATTTTTTATAGAGATTACTTAAAGACATAAATATAAGTAAAATAATGAATTCAGTGGCAGTAAGTATAAAACTTCTTAGCATTCCGTTAGGCTACTAAGTACATACTGGAGTGCGCCTCATGCGGTAAAGTATAGACGTATTTGTTACCTATTTAAAAACAACTTTTGTGGCTATTCAAGTGATCTACAATACGCAAAACTGCTACCTTAATATCTACCTATGTTGAGAAAGTTTCAGTTTTCCGAAAACAAATGTTTTCTTAGCTTTACTTACCTAAAACACCGAAAAAGAACAGACAATGTGACATCAATATAGACCGTACGTCACTCCACGCTAACATAGGCTACAAGAAATTGACGAGTAAGTGGATTACGTTGGGTACACCAAAGTGGTACCATTTACATATTGGTTACGCTACAAGACTACGGTATTAGGCGCTATAGGACCGTAGTTAGATCTCCTGTAATCCTGGAGTAAACACATGCAAATTAACCTAATATTGCCAGAAGCTTAGGTAAACGCGGCCACCATATTTCATCCGAAAACGCTTTGCGCTTGGAAAAATGCCTACAGTTGCTTTTTCGCATGTCATTCCACGCCGTATTAACATAAAAGCAATGGCGAGAATCGCGCGCATAGCTCCGGCCGACGAGTCTTGTCCACACGCAAACTTGCACAATTTGAGCAGTTTTGCAGACGTTTTTAACGAAATAAATTTCATTCATATAAAATCAGCAATTCAGAATATTCTATTTATATGGCTCCTTACTCCTCTAAATAATAACATTATTTTTTAGATATAATTAAATTGGTTTAAATTTCTGTACTACTTTTGGAAAAAGGTGAAAAATATTTCAAAACAACTATTTTTCAAAAATTAAACTATCGAGCTAAATATACGTAATCGTGTTTTGGCGTCTTTTATTGTCTTAACACTGAATCAAAATTATATAAACTAAAAAAAAATAGCTCTATCTTATATACTTCTATTTTATTTGATTTTTATGAAATGTCTATTTCACATAGCACCCCGCGTTAAATGCTCGTTGACAAGCTCGTATGTGTTCAACATGATTTATTTGCTAACTTTGCTAACGTTGCTAAACATAACTATAATCGCTCAGACTACTCTTAATATGAACGTTACAAAGTCACACCACCTCTTACTTATAAATTACGACAGTCGTTAAATGAAATGATAACCATGTTACAAATCTCTTTATTCACGCGGAGGAAATGCATTTATGCAACCCCGCACTCTCCCCGGGAGGGTGTTACTAACCCCCCGACTGGTTTCCAAATACAGACACCAAAGTTGGCTACTGTCTTATCAGATCTGTTTTTATTCCTCACTATCGTCGGAGACTCCGCAGAAATAAAACAACTTGTCATAGTGATTGAAACTGTCAGGTATCTAGCAGTAATTAGTGTTATACCTGTTATTACTCGAGGCAGGACTGTTGTGTCTGAGCTGATTTTAATAAGCATGATAGATATTTCTTCAGCCAGATATTCTTCTTCTCTCATGATCATGTAAAATAAATAAAAAATGACTATCAGAATAACTGCTGAAGTATACGAGTATACCTACCTGCTTAAGTAAATACTACTTAAGTCTACTTGGTTAGAGCCAGGTATACATTACGATAACAGCACATTAAATCGAGGAGAACGATCACGACTAGTAATGTTCCTAGCTCGTTTCCTATAGCCATTTAAAAGAAAACGATTGTTTTACCATCGCCGTACAATAGTTACCTTGAAAGCCTATATAGGATTATTGTTGTTATTCTCACCTTGGCCACTGGTTAAATAAATTGTGTAATGCAATTAAATGAAGGACGTGAGACTTGAATTAACGTTAATAAACTTATTCGATGCAGTGTAGTGAGAAAGTAGATCAAAGTAGAACTACCTAATCTGTGGTAAGTAAGCCTATTTATTGGTTAGGTAAGAGATGAATGGAAGCAAGTTGAACTAGTATAGGTGCATACTTGTTGCTTGTACCGGGGTCATGTGACCCATGTCGTTAGATACAACGGAGTCAAACTACAAAAATATTAATGATGTCTTCTTAAAACTTACGTTTTAAGAAATAATACTGTAGTGTTAGAGTGTATAGATAAGTTTTTTTAAAAAGCAGCCTCAGAATTAACGGCAGCTGTAAAAAATAAAAACCCAACACCTGATTATTCAAGGAAAAGTCATCCTGTTTTAGCTAAGTATTCATATTTTAAGGCAATTCCACCAAAATATGATATTCAAATCAAGTTTCTACAATAGGAAATACCACCTGGTCAAAAATGGTCAAGGAAATATCACGAGATATTTTTTATAATATATATATATATATATATATATACTCATTGATATTCCAAACAGGTGATATTTTCTCGACGTAATCTAAGACTCTATCATCATCATCATTACAAGCCCTTATTGACCCACTGCGGGGTATTATAGTCCGCCTCTCCTAGGCGACTTTATATTTCTACTAACTACCGGTTACTCGTATTTGATAAAATATAGATAGGTACATATCTCTCTAGGATCAATCGGTAGTTTCCAGTGTTTTAGAATCATTTTAGTTAGTTATTTTTTCTAAGGTATCCTACTTATAAGGTTTAGCGTGATAGCTTCCAATTAAGGCCACCATATTTCACCCAAAAACGCTTTGCGCTTGGGAAAATGCCTACAGTTGCTTTTTCGCATGCAATTCCACGCCGTATTTACATGAAAGCAAGGGCGAACATCGCGCGCATAGCTCCAGCCGAAGAGTCTTGTCCACACGCAAACAATTTTGCACAATTTGAGCAGTTTTGCAGACGTTTTTGACGAAATATATTAATATAAAATCAGCAATTCAGAATATTCTACTTATTTATGTTTTTTTACTCCTCTAAATAGTAACATTATCTTTTAGATATAATTAAATTGGTTTAAATTTCTGCAAGTACTACTTTTGGAAAAAAAGGTGAAAAATATTTCAAACCCACTATTTTTCAAACAATAAAACTATCGAGCAAAGTATTCGTAATCGTGTTTTGTCGTTTTTTGTTGTCTTAACACTGAATCAAAATTATATAAACTGAAAAAAATTTAGTTCTATCTTATATACTTCTATTTTATTTGATTTTTATGAAAGGTCGATTTCACATAGCACCCCGCGTTATTCAGAAAACGTAAGCATGCAATTTAATTCATCATCATTTTACTTCCACTTCCGCACACAGTCCACGCTCCGTCTCATATTTTATGCAATTTGCATAGAGTCCCAAAAGAATGTTTCTTCTCACTCGACAAATTGCAAATAGCTATCCCGATCCCGGAAATCCCGGAGTAACATAACGAGGAAACAACAAAGCTAATCGGATAAAAAATTACATAAGTGCGTAACAGCCTTTTGTAAATTCGACGTCCACTTAGTGTAATTGAATTCCGATGTGAGGTCGGAAAAGTTTTCTACCTACTGCCATTTTAATTTTGTGGAAAGCGTGATTTTTGTTTCACGAATAACTCGTTAATCTATCTGTACCTACTGTTTATATCTAAAATTAACAAATAATAAAGCTGGAGAGGGTAAACCAATCTGTACATACTAATAGATATTTAATAATACAATAAACAATAAAACACATTTCAGCAGTATTTATAATAATTGTCTATTTATCTGTTTATTTAAACGCTCATACGCAAAAACGGCTCAACGGATAATCATGATTTTTGATATATAGGTAATACGAGGTTTTAGGAGTGTCATAGGCTACTTTTTATACAACACCTACTGAAATAATGCGAGTGAAGCCGCGGGCGTCCACTTGTATAATATAAAACTAGTGACTTCCTACACTATGTTCCTACATATGTTCATGCAACAAACGCATCGTTACTATCCATCAAAACATTTCAACACCTAATATGCTGTTTCGTAATGTGCTGGAAAATCCGCGATATTTAACAAATATACGAATAAATCCCCCACGTCCTTACTTCTAATAACGTTTCTAGGTCCAATTCCCAGACCACAAAACACTATTAATTCGCAACAGACCGTATAATGACTATAAATTAGACATTATAAGATAAGCTCCGACCGTATTAGTTGTTTATTGTCTAGTTTTTGTGTCCTTAATCTTTATCTGTCCGATACTTAGGTATTTTGCAATAAGATGACACCACAGTAGATTCTTGTCTGCAATAAAATAGTGGGCAGGAAAGTTTTGCAGTTATGTGATCAGACTGCATCCATGACACGTTGCACAGTGCATGTGTCGCAACCATGATATATTGGTGAGATTTAATGCATTGTTTTTTAATTAGTTGAGACCAAAATGTCACCGCTATTTCGCATGTATTATGCAAGGAACCCTGATAAGCTATTAGGCTAATATGTATTCCATAATGCGGAAATTGTGTTGCAGTTTATAAAGCTAATTCATATCCTATCTTTGATCAATCTATACAATATATAATAAAGCTGAAGAGGGTCAAAAATCGGAACATAGAAGGTGTTAAATTACGTTTTAACTATCCATAACAGAACTTTTTCTTTTTCTTTAAACAATCGCAAAAACGGCTGAACGAATCATCAGTCTTAGAAGTGTCATAGGCTACATTTTACCCAAAAGCGATCGAAGCCGCGGACGTCGACTAGTTATGCATAAAATTCAGCCTTAAACTAAATATTAAGGAAAGACCATTTATGCACATAATAGTTTTTATTGGCAGAGTTTAAAAGAAAAAATAAATTTAACAATGGCATAACATTCTTAGTCATAAAATTAAGTAATTAGCTTGATTTAAAATAATATTTGAGTACCTTCTAGATACGCGGCGTTTCAGTAGCCATTCAATTAATATAACATAATTAAATTTGCATACATTATGAGCAAGTTTCGGAACAACGTTTGTGACATACAAGAGTACCAGGTTAAACTAATTAAAAATGGATCCAATTCAGACATCGCTTTCTAATTTTAAAGTTATCAGACAGGCCAAAATTAATATGCATGAACTTTTCATCGCTAGAAATGAAGAAGACCAATACAATTAAGTACCTGTCAAATAAAATTTAAGATCAGCTGCATATCCGAATTGGTGCCATTATTTTTAGATGAAATATTAAAATGCTTTGACATAATGTGTGCCACAAATGTTGGGAAAAAATACACGTCAGTATAGAAAGAGTTATTAAATAAATAAACAGTATAAAATAAGGATTAACTCTAAAAAGTTTCAATTAAATTCAATGGTTTATAGACTTAGAAAATACGTTAAACAGTAAGAACCTAGTAAGTTATAGTTTGTCATAAAATAGAAATGACACATGATTATTGCAACTTGGTATAATTTGTAACAGTTCACAAACATTATTAATTTCGACCTTTTAATGATCAACTAGAACTTACTAGTTAGCAAAAAAAAGTTGTGCAGCACAAATTCAAAGCACTGGATTCAAATTAACTTTCAAAAATGAATTTTGTTACTTTAAGTACTAAATCAAATGTCTATTTCTAGTGTCCAGTCTTTGGTATTTATGGCACACACTTGCCTAGAGCTAAATATTCGATGTTATATAGACAGTGTATGCTACCATTTAAATAGGGGCTACCGTTTAAGAACTTATTAGTGTAGACATGATAACTATGTCACGTTTAATCCTTTTAGATTACATTCGATACAAATATTTTAGTTATTTTTTTAAACACGCGAAGAGTTATTCCTGCAGACTAATAATGTAAGTGGAGCATGTTGACATAATGTCTCCAAAATCGAAACAAACTGCAACTAATTTGCTTCATAGGTATTTTCTATTTACATGGTAACCCCCATTGAATCAACATAAATTAAATTCACAAAACAAGAGTAAACAAAAAGCAAAACGGAATAGAGATATAATGCATTTCCAGAAATAGAATACTGGGAACAATTTCAATCTCTTCAAAGGAATTCCTACTAGCTATGTTTATCAGCCTTTTGTTTATTTTACGCCACAATAATGTACTTTATGACAGATTTTTAATGCACATCAAAGGTTATTTTCAGGTTTTTTTTTATCTTGATACCTATTTTATCTAGTTGTGTTGATAAAGTAAAGAAAAATCTGCCATTAGATACATTAACTGTTCATATAAATGTTTTTTATTTTCATACTTTATTAAATTACTACAATGTATGCATTGGAATATGTATTGCAGGTATCACAGTGTGATTAAGACTACAATAGCACAACCTCGCATCAAAGAAAAAAGTTTTACAAATCGCCTTCCAACTTCGTAAAAATCATAATTATCTACTGCAATATTCAATTAAACAATCCAGCGATACATGTTGGTCAAATTGAAGTTTAATTTAAATTTATTTAATTTATACAAAGAAACAGAAAAGTTCAAAATGTTTATTGTCAATTGAATTTGCAGTAGCTGTAAACTTTTTTTTTTACTTGATTTGAAAAAGAATATGATATTCACCTATATATGTAATTAGCACAAAATGTGTATTTATTAGAGCTTATATAAATGCTTTACGGTAGTTCTTTCTTGTGCTAAATACAGCAAATAGGTTCTTGATAATATAAAGATGATAATATAGTTGAAAGGCTCACAATTTAAGTACAAACTAATCAGAAATAAAATGTTTATTCACCCCCACGTCAAATAAATTTAGATTTTTAGTAAATTCAATTTTCATAATATTCTCTCACAGACAATTCTGTTATTCTTTATTAAAAAAATGTTCTAATGTATTCTTTTTGGAGCTTAAATTGACTTATCAATATGTAACTAATACGGTTTTCACTCACATGTTAGTTCGCGTATGTTGCTTAATTTTAAATTTTTCAATATTGATGTAACTTTAATTTGCTTGTCCCTTCTAGATCTTTTAACATATGGATCTAGAGAGCATAAATGGTTCCTTTTTCGACACATTTCACTAGAAATAAGACTAAGTGGACTCTCCACGTAGACTTATCACAGCCGCTGTACAACTTGGTACTTATAATTCAAACAACCCATCAAAGTATCGTTATAATGTGCTATACGTTTTGAAGAAACCGAAAATGATTAATTTTGAAAAAAAAAACACAAAATTAAGCGTGATATTTGTTGTAAGCGCTACTTTTATTCTCAGTTCAATATGATTTTAGATCTCAATTTAAAAAAATATACAAAAACACTCGGCGTATTTAAAAATCGCACTCATTCAAAAGGTGGCGCCATCTCTTGACAACATTAGTTACTAAAATTAACTTAGTACTGCAAAATCGCTCATTAAAACACATTATAACTGGTTTATATAATAATGGTCAGTACCAAAGTTTAGATCTTGGTCCTAAGTTGTCACAGGACTAGGTGTTTCGATGTTTCAACATTTTTTAAGGAACATTAGGAATTAAAACTAACTCACTCTACACTCGAACACAATACTGAATCACTCGACTAAACTAAATGTCGTTGGTGGAATTAGGTATAGTTAGATTTTTATTTTTTATCGATACATAGTTGATAATAGATACATGGTTTTTCAAAAATTAATGATGTTGAAAAGATTAATAGTTTACTACAACAGTTTTAGATAAGAATTGAAAATAGGAGTTATTATTTATGAAAAGTATATAAGTAAAGCCATGTCAGAGGTTCTTCGAGCGAGTTGATAAACCCTCGACATCAGCGTCCACCACTCTCATTTGATAAGAAGAAAAAAAGTCGGAAACAGAAATTTTCTCAGACTTACATAATTCGATTTCGAAATTTTCTCTCTTTTTGTATTATGTTTTATTTATATTTGAGTGTCCAATAAAGCATTATCTATCTAGCTATCACCGCGACACAGGTTCGCCTAGTGCGGTGTTTATAGTACATTTATGTATAGTTTTATTACGTTTTTGGAGCAATTAACGAAATTTATGATTATTTTTATCTAATTCCACCAAGAGCCCTTAAATTAAACTAATGCTATATATTAAGAGAGTCTATTTAACATGCACCTTGTTCTTGATCCAGGTGTTGGTGCGCGCCAGGATGTCTGGCTGCGAGGCGGCGTCCTGCCACGCCTGCAGGTTCATCTGCTTTATCATCGAGCACGGGGTCAGGGGGTTGCTGGAACAAACAATATTTATACATGTAGGCCATAATAAAAATGTTAGGTGACAGTGTTGTGCTAAATTAAATAATGTTCATTTTAGTACTAAGTGGGTGATATTTTAGTATATATGTTGTATGATAACTACTAATGCCAAAAAACACTTAGGTAAAAGTTTATAAGTTTACAAGGGACGAAGAGTAAAAGTTAACCATTATTTGAGTGGTGAACTGGGGTTGATATCCACACTCCCTAATATGCTTAACAGCTGCTGTACTTAGCTGCTGCTGTAGACAAATTTAATGTTACTTTTTGGTGACACATTATTATTACAGTGTTGCTTAACATCAAAAGAGCGCCAACAGTGTGCGTCTGCCAATCCTAAAAAAATCAAGATTTTTTAGGTTTGGTTTGGCCACATCGACAGTTATTCAGATTTTGTTAATTAACATAATAATAATATATATATTTCAGGACATATCACACAGCGCCATCTAGCCCCACACTAAGCTTACGCTTGTATCGTGGGTACTAGATAACGGATGTAATACATATATACTTTTTTATTGTAAATACATACTTATTATACATAGAAACGACCAGATTCAACACATGTAATTACAAATTTTAATATTCATAATTATTTTGACATGCGGGAATCGAACCCGCACCCCTAGATTAGAAGGCAGAGCCGACATTCAATTGCATGTGAATAACGGTTGCTTTATCTCAATATTATTTACTAAACGTAATCGTACCTTTCAGAAGGTGGTTGGAACACGTCCTTCTGCACACTGTCTAGGTGTCCGTTGTCACAGAGCAGTCTGGCCAGGCTAACTCGTCTCACCTCCGCCAGCTGGCGCTTGGTCAAGCTGCCAGTCTCATGCGTGTGCGTGTAGAAGTAGCGGTCGCCGGATCTAGTGCGCCACAGTTGTTCCCCTACAAAGTATGAATGAATTAGTCAAATACTAAGTCGCGGCTTCGCTCGCATTAAGAAGTAAAACTTGCATCCTCTATTTCATCCCTTTAAAATTGGCATTTCGAAAAATCTTTTCTTAGCTTCCTCTTCCTCCTGGGATCTCAAGCTAACCAGTCGTGTGTTTTTCGAGAAATTTCATAAATTTAAACTCCAATATTCACTTTAAAAAAATAGGACATCATAAACTGTGAAGAGATTGAAGATCGCTACCTGCCTCCTGTGCCTCTGTCAGCCTGGTACTTCACCCCACCACTGTGAGTGCAAATTCATTCAATAGCTCCGCCCCAACGAATTGCAAACCTCTTAGCGTGACGTCACCTACGCTCCGCCTGCGCGATCAGCTGTCATTGGGTCAACAACCATTTAGTGGGTCACTCACACATCGCCACAAGCTACAGGCCACGCCTGCGCTAACGCAGTGTATTACACCAGCTACTCACACACATACAGATCGCCGCTGCTCCGGAGCTCCGGCCATCTTGTCGTCGGAAGGATTTAGGCCTACTTTTTTGCCGCCGGGAATCGTCACTCACAATATGGAATATACACAGACTTCACATACCGACGAAAGTTCGGCACCAGGTCAAGGCTTACAAAAGTCGCCCCCTAAAGCTAAAAAAATTAAAAAAAGGCCTAGAATAGAAGTAGATTTTGATGAGATGGACTCCTTCAAAGAAGAAATGAGGTCTATGATATCTACTATGTTGGGGACTTTCACAAAAAAACAAGGTGACAGAATGAGCCAACTTGAGCGGCAGATCAACGAAGTTAAACTACACACTACAGCTATAGCTGATATAGAAAAGTCTGTTGGCTTTATATCATCCCAAGTAACAGACATACAGGAAAAAATAAAACATTTAGAAAAAGATCGCAACAACATGAAAAAAGAAGTTGAAGGCCTCAGGGACAGGATTGACCTCATGGATAAGTCTTCTCGGAAGACTTCAATTGAAATAAGATCAATTGCCAAAAAACAAGGAGAAAAAAAAGATGATCTCTTTAACATGGTCAAGTCACTACTAAAAACTTTGAACATTGATTTCTCCCCTGCGGACCTCCGCGACGTATACAGAATTCCTAGCAAGGCCGACATAAACAATACCGCCCTCATCGCTGAGTTTTCGAACACGCTATTAAAGGAGACAGTGTTGAATAAGTCTAGACTTTATAACAAAAATAGCGACACGAAGCTCCAGACACGGCATCTGGGTATCTCTGGTAATTCTGCTCAAATATTCGTGTCGGAACTGCTCACCGCTAAAACTAAGAGACTATTCTACTTGGCTCGCGATTTAGCAAGGACAGAAAACTACTCTTTTTGTTGGACGTCTAATGGAAATACCTACCTTCGCAAAAAAGAAGGAATGCCTCACATTATCATCAAAAGCGAAGAACAAATTCAGGAGTTGAAGAAATCAGCGGCATCAGCACAGCGTCAAGCGTGACTTCTGTCAACCGACTCAGAGAACAACTTAGACCTAATTAGCAAAGTTAGTTTAATATATAATGCATGTTATTTTACTAGAAACTATCTAAAGTATACAAAGTTTCAACACAAATTACTAGTGATTAGCCTAAATATTGAAACTGTATTATTATTCTTTCAATGTGCCCAATGTAATACTCACACACTAATCTACACTTACACTAAAGATATATATTTATGTTACTCCTACAGTATACCTAAGACCCTAACCTACTACACGAATATATATTATATTATCCCTACTCTAATAACATACTATAATATCAAAAATCCTAACTACTCACTATGTTTGTTTAAAATTGCGTTCTGCCTAAATATACTTTCAACTTACCTATTTACTTGCTATGAAGCACCTAACTATGAAGTAGATCTATTCATGTCGTTAGCACACAGCCGCACTAGCCGCTCAAAAACAATATTTATATCACCTCGCACGTATTGCCATGTAATTGATCTTTCACATACACATATCATACACAAAAAGTTAATCTATTTTCATACCCGTATAACAGCCACCCTCCAATGCAAATATAATAGAATCCATACTATATTTGCTTTGTTTACGTGCGCTGAAATAGGGCAATTGGCCTGCAATAATCACACGTCCTGCCGTGAACAGCGACCGCTGCAACTGAATAGAAATCCTTATCGCTCGACTCGCTGGGCCCTAATTACTCACACTTCTAAGAAACCTGTTATATGCATGTACGTGTTGCTATGCAAACCAACAATAACTAGCTACTACTCTCGCACTTTTTATTTCTTTTATACTACGTATTATGGATAGTAAACAACTATTACGTGAAATAGATGAACTAGAGGTCACAAATAGTAACTATTGTTTTGTACCGGAAATGTGTAAATTGTTCCTAGATTTAGATAATGATTCAAAAGATTTAACTATCCTTACTCAAAACATACGTAGTATACGCGCGAATTTTAAATATCTTGTGCCATTTTTATCACGTCTATCGTTTATACCTAGTGTTATAATCCTAACAGAAAGTTGGACGGACAATACTTTTACAGGAATAGTTCTAGACAATTATTATTGTCACCATACAAAAAAATCTACAAATAGAAATGATGGCATTGTAGTTTATACAAAAATTGGCCTTGAAATTAGCATTACTGAGCCACCATGTCACGATGCAAACTGTCTAATTATTAACATCTCTAACTACTACAATATAGTTGCTATATATAGATCGCCTTCAAAATATAACATTAAGTCGTTCACAGATTCACTTGACACTATTTTGCGTTCAATACCTAGATCTAACTGTATTCTTACTGGTGATATGAATATAAACGTATTAACAACACCAGTTGATACCCGGGCGGAGAATTACTTAGAATTGGTAACGAGCTATGGTTTCTTGCCAGCTCATCAATTTATTACACACGACAAACGCTGCCTAGACCACGCATTTATATGCACAAAGTTTCCGTCCTCTGCTGTAGTATGTTCTTCTGAGATAAGTGATCATGACGCTGTATTACTAAGGATATCGGGCACTCCTCCAGTACCAGAAGTAACTAAAAAAGAAGTCACAAAAATACACTATGATAAAGTTATCGAAAAATTAGAAAAACATGATTGGCTTAAAATATATGACATAAAAGATACAAATTTAGCATTACAATATCTAGTAGAAAACATAAGCGACGCTGTTGAGTCTAGTAAAACTACTAAAATTGTGCCTAACTCTAAATTAATAAGGAGAGAATGGATTACTAAGGGACTACTTAAGTGTATGAAAAAACGAGATAACCTTAGACGCTACTCAAAAAGGAACCCTAATGATTTAAATGCTAGCACAAGCTATAAAAACTACCGGAATATTTGCAATAACATTTTACAAAACTTAAAAAACTACCATGACTGTAAGAAAATAGAAGAAGGAAGTGGTGACAGTAAAAAGATTTGGAATGCTGTTAAAGACGTGTGCTATCTAAAAACTCTAAAATCACAGCATTGCACTCTCTTAAAATTGCGTCCTACCCCAATAGAATCACTCAATCATATTAATCAATACTTTGCATCAATAGGGAACTCGTTGGCCAATGACATACTAATGAAATTAAACACAACAGAGCTGCAACTCTCAAACAATTTGACGACGACCGAACCACCGTCAAAATCATTTTTCCTTACGCCTACAGATGCCTATGAGATAAATAAGATTATAAGCAATCTAAAAGTTAATTCCGCACCGGGTGGAGACAATGTAAGTAACCAACTTTTAAAACTTGCTAAAGACATATTAATAGGCCCTATTACACACATATGTAACCTCAGCATCGAATCAGGCATCGTTCCAGATGCCTTAAAGGAAGCATATGTTTGTCCCATTTTCAAAGCTGGTGATGAACTGCAAGTTGCCAACTATAGACCAATTTCCCTTCTTAGTTCCATCTCAAAAGTTCTTGAAAGAGTAGTAAATAAGAAATTAGTAAACTACCTTGAAAAAGAGAACTTACTTTCCCCGAATCAATTTGGTTTCCGCTCAGGCAAGTCGACAGAAGATGCCGTCACAGCTCTGGTGGATCACGTGTCATTTAACCTTGACAGAGGTCAAAAATCTGTGGGGGTATTTCTTGACCTTGCTAAAGCATTCGATACCGTTTCAAGGTCAATACTACTCAAAAAACTAGAAAAAAAGGGGGTTAGGGGAACGGCCTTGAAGTGGTTTGAATCTTACCTCACAAATCGCAAGCAACGCGTCAAAGTTAATGGCCAATTAAGTGACCTTACAGAAATAGATTATGGCGTGCCACAGGGTAGTGTGCTTGGCCCTACTCTTTTCTTGACGTACATTAACGATTTGTGCGATATGAAATTAAAAAATGGCAGCCTATTCTGTTTCGCTGACGACACGAGTATAATCTTTTCTCATAAGACCTGGAAAGAAGTCAGTGAAACTGCAGACGAAGGGTTAAGGAAGGTGTCAAACTGGCTAAGCCATAACTTACTTACTCTTAATGTCACAAAAACTAAAATAGTGGCTTTTAGAGTTTCAGCTCGAACTATGCCCAAAGACCCACTTTCCATCAAACTTCACCTACACACATGTCATGATAGTAATCAGTGTGAATGTCCAATACTAACGCAAGAAAAGAACTATAAATATCTCGGAATCCACATTGACGAACTTCTTTCCTGGACCAAACAAATAGAAGTACTTGTAGCGCGATTAAGAAAACTACTATTTATTTTCAAAAGACTTAGAAGCATTGCAAACGTGAACGTTATAAGAATGGTATACATTTCACTCTGTGAATCTATTCTGATTTATTGTGTAAACACTTGGGGTTCAGCCGGTACAACCAACCTACTTAAAATTGAGCGGGCTCAACGCGCTGTTCTAAAAGTTGCGTATAATAAGACATTTAGATATCCCACAGAACTTCTGCACGAAGAGACGAATCACCTTACGGTTAGGAAAATATACATCAAATCAGCAGCACTGCGCTTCCATCGCTCAGCAATGCAAACGAGACGTAGGACTCGCGAAGGTATACGTAACTTATCAAGATGGCCAGTAATTAAAGTTAACACACAAATAGGGATGAGATCCTACAATTTCCGAGGACGCTATATTTACTGTGTACTTAATAAGATATTAAATATAGAAGAAGATAGTAAATACAAAGCAAAACACAAAATAACAACTCACCTGATGGGTCTAACTTACCAGGAGACAGAAGAATTAATAAGAATAGTAGAATAACTTCAACCAAATACAAACACTCACTCTTATCCACACATTCGTCACACACACTCACACATACCTACACGTCCCACACTGGGTAACCCCCGGCGTTCGGGACTATCACCTACCTACTTGATACATTATATACTATGCCAATTTTCACTGAGTACCACAGTCACTCTGTACTCTGTTAGCAAAATTACGATTTCTAATTTTATATAATATCAATCATAATTCATAATTATCTTCCCTCTTAATGAAATCTTATGATGATATACTGATATTATTATTATTAAGGCCTAACTTACTTACTGTACTTAAATAGCCTAACTTACCTATTAAAAAATTAATATAAAAACCTACTAATATAACTAACAATCATTGTCACAACTCTATGCTGAAGTGAATTTAAATTGCAAGAACTTTCAATTGAGCCTTCAACTGATAAAAACACAATTGTATAATTTAATTTTTGTTCAACGGAAGAACCCTGGCACCGCGACACAGGGAATCCTACAGCGGTTGTCAGGGACACCTACAATGTAAACAAATGTATTAAGGCAAATAAAATTCTTTTATCTTTTATCTTTTATCTTATCTTTAGCGGATGCCTACGTCATAACATCTATCTGCATGCCAAATTTCAGCCCGATGCGTCCAGTGGTTTGGGCTGTGCGTTGATAGATCACTATGTCAGTCAGTCACCTTTGAGTTTTATATATTTAGATTAGTCAAATACTAACTAATTACTAGGCTGTAATGATCTTAGAATAGGTACAAAACAAGGTATTTTATGTTTAGAAAAGCAGCGAAAAACTGAATGTGTATATTCACACAAACTTGTAACTGCTGAGTTGTCGAAATATAACGATGAAACGGAGGGGCCGGATATCGTCTTTAACTAAAACTGAAATACTAAGCAGTAAGGTAAGGTAGATTATTTTGACAAATACAGCGCCGTGGTGAAATATTGTACTATTTGTAATGACAAAAGTAAAGTACGCACTCAGGAAGCAAGTAGCGGTGGGTCCAAGCTTGGAGCCAGCGAGAGGTGTCTCGGCCAACATGCCGACCACCAGGTCGATGTCTCCGGCCTGCTCGTACAGCTGGGATAGTTTGGACACAATCTGAAAACAATAGTTAATAATAGATATATATATTCTACTATATAAAAATAAGTCGGGGTTTTCCTTCCTGACGCTATAACTCCAGAACGCACGAACCGATTTCCACGGTTTTACATTCGTTGGAAAGGTCTCGGGCTCCGTGAAATTTATAAAAAAACGAAGCCATCTGGTGGCGAAACGGAGTTTGCCGGGTTTGATAGTAGAAAATATTTTAATTAACTTAGATACTATTTTACAGTTTATTACGTACTCTTCACTCTATCCTCTTCCACGAATAAAAATAAATATATAATAATTGTTCTCTCAACATTTCAAAAAAAAACTAGGTAATCAAACTAACTACAAACCTTGGTTAAGATTTCTTCAACTAGAAGAAGTGTCCACTAATAAACTAAAAAATATTCATATCAGTTAGAGACCAATTTAAAATATACACCAGTTTCTTTTAGTGTACGCTAACGTGTTCAATCCATGTGCAATGCAACGTAAATATGTAAATTTGTCAAAAAAATACAATGAGACTAAAACTCGAAACGAAAATTTACATTTGTATTCAAGAATGACAAAAAGTTTTGGGAAACAAAAGTGTGGGCAAAAAAAACAATTACTTCTATTGATAACCAATATCTGCCTACCTATAGCATGCATAAAGAACCGAACTAAGTAAATAAAACCGAAATAAGTAAGTATATGAAGTTTGTGAGTAGATTTACTTTACGTCGGGAATTTACTTTTCTATTGCTACCTACTAATCTCCTCAGAAAAAAGGACCTTCATAGCAAGGACAGCGAGATTATGGAACTCTTTACCTTTCCTCAAATCCAGAGTAAATAGGTTACTTCTAGGCAAGCGTGCTACATCTAAGACTACAGTGGTGCTTAACATCAGGCAGGCTGTAGTCAAGCGCAACCCTATTGCGTGTTAAAAAAATTACATCAATAAGATTATCATAGGTCGTACCTAGAAGCAAAAAGGCCAAAAAGGAACCTATTATGATGCCATCCCATTTTATATGCGCGGTGGTAACTTATCATAATATGATTTATATCTTCTTCTTATCGAATGAGAGTGGCCTCTGACATGGCTTAACGACTGCCGTACAAATTACCGGGACCAACAACTTAACGTGAATACTAATGTAATGAATGAAAGTAAGAAAAAATATAATCAAAATGTGCTAACCTCTTGAGGAATGACATCAGTGAGATGATCAAAGGTGGTAGCAGCAGACAGGCCACACAGCATCCTGTATTGCGGGTAGCCAGGCAGGCCGTGGTCGCGACCTCGCTGGATGTCCACGGCGAGCACGTCCAGACCACCCAGCCAACGGTGACGGAGCTGCAAGTAATAATAACATTTGATTGTAATTCCGGTTTTATTTATTTACTAGTGGCCGCAAGCGGCTTCGCTCGCTTTGCTTTAGGATAAAAAGTATGACACTTCTAAGACTTCATACTACCTACATACCAAGAGACATGAAGATCCGTTCAGCCGTTTTTGCGTTATGGGCGTTGAAATAAACAGACAAAAATCTAAAAACTGTTGAAACATGTCCTGTTATGTATTTAAGGTACATATACCCAATTTTTGATCCTCTTCAGCTTTATTATTATATGTATAGAAGAAGTTTGAAACAGAATCTTGGTATAACGTATTCAGTAATAGTAATGTCATTAAATCTAATTACGGTCAAGTGCAAACCCATTCCAGGTAAAAAAAAGAACTCCAGCTTTTGTAGTTTAACAGATTTCGTGAAAAAATGTTTAGTGAAATCATATTTTTAGTGTAACTACAAATCCACGATAAGATAGATATTAGGTAATATGTAAGTGTTCTCTTGTTTCTCATCACACAAAAGTAATATGAAAATAGGCTCCAAATTATTCAAGTTAATATTACATTTATTGAATTTACGTACGAAAAAAAAACATTTTACTAGAGGGCAAACGGTACAAATCAAACATGATATTAATTTACATTAGACCTACTGATTATACTTGACATTACAGGCATGTTTACTGAACCCTTAACAGGCCCCAAATTAATTGTCTATTTCAATATTCATTACGTTAATCAACATGAGTCACAATTTGACATGTTTAAATTTAGATACCGTCCGTGGAAGGACCTGGGCGCCCACCACGATGTATCTGCCCAAAAAAACTCCCCTAACGAATTAGTTTTGCGGGGGAGTCACGATCCTCAGTCATGAGGAAATACGACTCAAAGAGAGAAATTTAGATACAGAATTATAAAACTGTGTACTGAATACTTATGGCATTGTTTGCCTGCATTCATACTTAATTTAATAGACGTAAGTGCATTTTTTTGATATACGATTTCAGCTTTTATTACGAAGATTTAGAGTTGAGGAAAATGTTTCCTGAGCTGGTTTATGAATGCATTCGTTATGTGTAAGCGTGTCCGATTTGACGTTCACGAGACCTAGGTAGCTATTGTTCAAGGTTGGTTCGGGTAAACAGACGATAAAAACTCATAACACGAGTACTTTATATGCCTTGTTTGACAAATATAAAGAAAAAAATGTTTTTAGACCCGTACTCATTCCTCTTTATTACTGAATGTTATGAAGCTAAGTGGCTAGCTCGGGTGTCAATGTTTTAAATATCTATACTATTAAAAAAATACAAAATCTTACGGATGTTTGAAATCTTTAAATATTTAACGCTTTTTTTGCAATTGCTTGTGATTATTTACAAAATTGATTCTAATTCTCATAGCTCGCGCTAAACAAGAAATCGTGATTTGATTATCGTTATTTATTATTATCATATCGTGTTGATTGTGATACAATTCTTTCCATCCTGCATGTATATTTGTAGGTCAGTTTACCTTTTACATTGACCTACAAATTTCGTTCTTGAAATATTTATGTACTTATCAGGACTGTGTGAATTATGAATTCATTTAATAAGCATTTATATTTATCTACTGACAAAATATCATGTTTGAAGTAATAAAATATTTGTATACTTAAATACAAAGTAATATTTATCCTCATTATACTTTGATTGAGCGGAAGGTCTAAAAGAGGAACAAGTCACCCTTGATTTTAATCTTGAAGTAAAGATAATGTCAACAACTTCTTACTGAATTTGTGCGTCAGAGTAAAAACAAGGTTATTGTGTTTTTTTTCTATTGTTTACGAATTTCACGAATTTTGAGACTAGTCTATTTTTGGAAATAAAATGTTGTGTTCTCACTCGTATCTACGAATAAACTAACTCTTACTTAACGATATCTCATGAATAAGCTCTATTGAGTCGTATTTCCTCATGACTGAGGGTCGTGACTCCCCCGTAGAATTAATTCGTGAGGGGAGTTCTCTTGGGCAGATACATCGTGGTGGGCGCCCAGGTACACAGAAGACATAAGTCCTCGGATATTGTGGTCTTCAAACATGTCAGTTTCCTCACGATGTTTTCCTTCACCGTTAAGAGAGTCAAATCTAGACATAACTTGAAAATACAAGTCATTGGTATAGAGCCAGAATCGAACCTCACGTCTGGATGAAAAGTAGACACTGAAACCGCTGAGTCACATTTGCAACCACGAGCATAAGTTTACAAAACAGTTCTAAAAACATTAAAAAATGTTTACACTTACATCATCATCATAGTTGAAGTCCAAGCCTTGACTTTTTTGACTGACCAACCCTCTCAGGATCTTCTCTAGTCCTCCTTTAACCGCCACCAGTTCTGGTTTATAATAGTTCTCAGCTAGACGTTCTGACGAGGTTACATTATGAGTATCGTCATATAACTCGATGTCTTGATCCAGCATTGAGTGAGTGAAGTGGAAGGCAGCTGTGGCGAACGCGTTGGTAACAGTTGGGTCCACGTCAGAGTTGTAGCCGGTGTCATAGCCTTCTAGGAGGTCATCGAATGCTTTGCCTGAAGATAGAGAGACGAATGGTTACTATAGAAAAGTATACATGCGTTATCTAGAGCCCATGATACAAGCCTAAGCTTAGTATGGGGCTAGATGGCGCTGTGTGATATGTCCTGAAATATTTATTTGATTTATTATAGCTATGGATAATACATAATTAGAGTATCTCAATATTTTGAGAATTTTTCAATTGGAGTATAATGAAATTGCTGTTTTTAGAGTGTTACTATTGAAAAATGTAAGTAAACACTAAGCTCATATTACGAAACATAGTTATGTAGAACTATTTGTCTAATAGTGAATAGTAATCAAATCTTTTAGTATTGTGCATTGACTAGAATAAGCTTTGAATCAATACTGTTGATCAAAATAAATATTTTTTTAGTTTAAAAATAAGAATTTATTAGTACTTCGGTCAAATTTGCTACGCTTACGATTACTACTTTATTTGCAAAACTACGTAAACTGCGACCTACAATAAATACTTTCTGATTAAATAATTATACGCACAATAATTTATGCAAAATAAATAAACTACAAGTTTGGCAAACTTTGCAAAAAGACGACGTACTCGACCTGTATGACTTTCAAAATGCTAAACTAGTTTTTTCTTCGTATTATACTATAACTATTATTATTATTATTATACTATAACTATTTAAGATTTCATTTATACCTACCGATGTCTAGTGTTGTACTTCATAAAACAAATATTAACTTTTTTATTTAATTGAAATTTAGGGGCTTTAATGTAAACATAACTTAATATACTTATAATACCTACTAGAACTAAATGAAATATTAACTTTACAACACACTTAGTTCACATAAATGTACTTTATTGTCATTTTACAAAGACTTTTATTTCCTGGATTTTATACTTATCAGACCCAGAGAATTTGGTTGAGAAGTGGAAATTCAAAAAATTAAACCGATTCCAGCTTGTTTTTGTGTCAATATGGGTAGACTTCGCACAATCTTATTGTATTCGCTAAAAGAGTATTTAAGGTGATGTTTTGCAGCTCAGCTACGACTATACTTCTCACTTCATGGTACAGATTGTCCGAGTTCCAACTCGGGCTAAGGTTGGCCAAAGTTCACACAACCTTCCTCTCAATAATAATAGATAAAGATTTAAAAGAGAATTTAAGACTTACCAGTTAACACATTAAGCCAATGCTTGTAAGTAATGTGCTGTACCGCAGCCAAAACTATCCTGTTATGTAACTTACCAAATAATGTATGTAGCATTTCAATAGCTTACCCGTTAAAGCATTAAGCCAATGCTTGTAAGTGATGTGTTGTAACTCAGCCACAACTATCCTCCTCGCTTCTTGGTACAGCTTATCCGAGTTCCAACTCGGGTTCAGTTCGGCCAGAGTTCGCGCAATTCTGTTGTGTTCGCGAACGAATAATGAATGGAGACTGGTCAGCCAGGGATGCATGTTAGCTCGGATGTCACCTGGGGTATAATAAGATGAAATAAACTTAGGAAAAGTTTAATACTATAATTTACTATACATGCATAATAGCATAGTTTTTATTTTTATCTCCCTTTAACTATAATTTGTCGGTCTTCAAGTCGAGAGTAAACCGGTTTCTTCTAGGCAAGCGCGCTAGATCGTAGATTATAACGTTGCTTAGCACCAGGCAAGTTGTAGTCAAGCTGTCAAGCCTATATCATGTTAAAAAATGATGATTTGATGTTAGACAAGTTGTATTGTATCGTTTTTAAGCAGTCACGGACGCGGATATACGTTTGCGTCGTTAGAGATGCGGCATATTGCAATCAGCAATATTGGGAGCTGTCTATATTGAGTTTTATACATGTCAGGAGCCTTTTTATGAAACGTCTAACGCTAAAATAATAAATATCAATATATATATATATATATTATACGTTGATCGTGAAAGTTATTGCGTAATTATGTCACGTTATAAGTACATTCGAGCAGAAACGAGTTTTTGGGCATGGTATGTGTTAACATATACATAATACTTTCTAACCCGAAAGCGTCAATGAGTATTTATCTAAGTATACATATTTTGTTCAAACAATATACATACATTATTGAAGCATAATCTTACAAAACTGACGTGAATTTAATAAATGTATGTTAATAAGGTCTGCTGCCAGTCCACTGGCCTCGTGCTAGCCACACGAGATATCGGAAAAACAAACAGGAGAACGGAACCACTAGTTTAAGGTCGGCCAGACTATTTCAATACAACTTTATTTATCACATACTGAATGAAGTAATATAATAATAAAAAAATATGTGTCGAAAATAGGTAGGAAATTAACTCGAATATCATTCTAATGAAAGATATCAACGCGCGCTTAGGAAAAAGTACAATTATTTTTGTCTATACTAAACTAAGTGTGTTGTATTGTTGTGTATTGTGTTGTTCTATTGTGTATAGAAGCGAATGTACAAATTGCATATTTTAATTATTATTTTTTGCGTATAAACGCAAACAGCTATATTTGAGAAGCTGACCACTCAAAACGTATGTATACAGGCTCAAATTTTAAATGTTTTAAAAAAGAAAATTAATTCGTCATAAAAAAAATTCCTATCTATAATTACTAATAATGTTAATATTCATTCAAATATTATAAATATATAACCACAGAAATATAAATAACCTGTTTATTTCGATTTCTGTGTATATAACACTGGACGTTTCTAGCAAACCACTCTTGGCCTAGTGCTTGCTATCTTATCTAGCCAAATACTGTATCATCGCATACAATCCTATTTAATCTCCTTATCACTGATAAGGCGTTATCAGAATAATATTACCACATGGTATAATAATAAGCTTGTAAATATAGAGATAGCAAAGCACGCTTTCTGTTCGTGAAAGTCTAAACTTAGAATGAAACAATACAATAGAACAATATCTCATGATATTGTTACAAAATAGCGGATCGCTGACGTTATATGGATGATTTTTTATGTATAAACTGTGTATAATATTAACCTTCTTGTAAGCAAAACAGAGTTGAAAAGTACCAAACAAATATAGGTATTATTAATACCATTATTTTTATGGTTTCTACGTTAGTCAGTAATATAGACTTCCCTGTTATCTCAAAATTTTCGTTTTTTATTTGCTTCAATTTAAATGAAAACACAAACTACTGGATAAGTGATGCTTGCATGTTTCTAGTAACATAACCATATTTGTTCACACTTTCTATTTTCTCAAGTGTTTATGTCTCAGTGCAGCATGTTCGCCGAACTAGTGAAATACTTTCTACTTGTCGATTACCTACTAGTAAAATTGAACACTGACTATGGGATTATCCACTATATAAAAGTAAGTCGGGTTTTCCTTCCTGACGCTATAACTCCAGAACCCACGAACCGATTTCCACGGTTTGGCATTCGTTGGAAAGGTCTCGGGCTCCGTGAGGTTTATAAAAAAAAACGAAGCCATCTGGTGGCGAAACGGAGTTCGCCGGGTTTGCTAGTTTATTATATACTGAATGAATATATATTGTACAGTTTTTTTATGTCACTCATTTCAAAATGCATACATACATATGAGAGAAAGAATCATAAAGCTCCGAAATCAACGCGATAAGGCCGCCCAATGTACCTAGGTTAAGTAATTTTACTGTAAATTGTTTTGTATTCTGGTTTCTGGTGTACTATAAAGCTATATTGATTGATTGATTCATTGATTGAATCATCTAACAACGACTATGAGGTTTTTATGTTTAATTGTTCAGCTTTTTTTATTTCACTCGTTTCAATGTATAAATGTGAGGAAAAAAGAAAACTCACTCTGCACCAGGTTTATCACACATACATAAAATAAGTGATGTTATTTACTTACCAGCATTGAAGCAAGTCCCATCACTAGACCCAAGACACCGCTCAGCCGGGTTCGAAGCCAGCGGCATATGGGCTTCACCCTCGAGGGTGGAGGTCTTCAGGAGACCACCAGATGGCTCCCGCAGTGCTGCTGCATCACGACTGTTGGAACCGTAGATGTGGGATCCATCCAGGAAGTGGGTGGCTTGATTCATCTGGAATTAAAAAGGGTTGTTAAAGAACTGATAAGATTATAGCAATAGTAATTATTTCGTAGACTACAGAAGCGCTTAACTCCAGGAAAGCAGTAGTGGAAATTAAATCAATAAAGAACTAGATAGACTAAAAAATAAAATGTGTAGATATTATACTATTAATAACAATTAACTTAAATAACATATTTGACTTATCTAACTAGGAACACTGCATTTTTTATATGCTTGTGGGTTCTGCAGTAGGAACATCCTGTGTCGCAGAAACCACGAATGATTTAATAAGGAGAATATTATACTCTTAATTGTTTAAACAATAAGTTGTGCATACGCATAAGGTGAACTTAACAGCACTAAAACAGAATGAGTTAATACATAAAACAATAAAAAATGTAGGATCGTACATAATACTTTGAAAAAAATAGTTTGTTTACAATAATTTATTAGATAAGTTAAGTTTAACTTTATCTTGTTCAGTTGGTTTCACTAGCAGTAAACTTGAATCAGATTGTTACTTGAATGCATAGATTGTTTATAATATTATGCGCATATACTTATCTATGACGCATATGCCATCACAATATTGTTTACGCTGAGAATAATAATTCTAATTAAATTGCAGTCTAACTATAATTATTGCAAATGAAAACAACATGCTTTAGATTGAATAATATGCAGTAATTAACAAGCATATTACATAAATATTCTGATAAGTATATTGAAGTGTCTTTATGTGTATGAGGGAATCTAATGTGAAATAGGCAGCTGGGGTCAGGCAAAAACCTAGACAGAGCAAATCCTCGAGATTACCTCTGTATTTCTCCAACATTTGATAAGAATTATAATTGCTTAACAGAAAATTAATAAAAGAATATATAATATCTTGTCTCATATCTTAAGATAACAAATAATCAGAAAGGAGAATATGAAACGTACTTTCTTCAAAACTTTCCACTAACGTCAACCAAACATGTTTTAGGTCACGTAAACTAAAACTGTGTTATGCCTATCAAGCAAATATGACATATACTAAGTACCTAACTATTCCAAGTATATATAAGCATTACTGCGCAGTACTTAAAGTACAAGATCGAATGACACGTGTATGAGATTTATAGATAACTCATCGAATTAATTAGAAGTTTGATTTATTTTAAAAGACGTTTCGCAGATCAGCAGACTGTTTTAACAACGTGATTTTTGTGTTGGCTAATAAAATTATTCTTGAATCAACGAGTATTTTACGATATATTGCAAAATAATTAAACAAAATGCGATAAGTACCTTTATGTTTATACTACACCTGCTCAGAAAGTACCTTGATACTTTATCAAATTTACGGTAGAAAGTACGTCATTGCATATCGAACAAATATGCGGGGAGAAAACAAAAAAACCACGTAAGAAATGGATTTTCATACACTTTTCTCTCCCGCTCAGATTCGTTTTCTCCCCGCATATTTGTTCGCAACAATTTCAATATAAATTTCAATTAGTAAAGATTTAGTTTGTTATTTTCATCGTAGGTGTAGTATAAAGCACTATGTATCACTCGAGAGAAAGTGCGATTCCCGATCTCGGGTGTTTTAAAGCCCTCGCCTACGGCTCGGGCTTCAAACGACGCCCTCGACGGTAATCGGTCACTTTCTCCTCTCGATGAACAATGTACTATTTTTAAAATATCATAATATGGTAAACTCTTATAAACCTGTTTTAGTAAGTTAATCCGTTTTTGTACAAGGAAAAGTAACATTCCCGTGTTTTGTTGTTTCAAATAACTACGAATTATCACGGAAACCGCAATATGGAAACTCGGAAAAAACTACAACAGAACATAAGAATACCACTTTAAAGCAGTAAAACTTATTAAGCTAGTAAAACTAGAAATACTATTTTATACAAACATAGTCTTTATTTTTGAAACATAAAAATCATTTAGGAAGGATGTTTGAACAGCTCGGTGTTAAAAATAGCATGTATGCATTGGAACTGCAGTGGAAAAACGTCATAAATAAGTACAAGGTCGAACAACAAAGGCAAACAAGCAATTGATTCAATTTTTTAGTTTACTTTACCATATTGATAGTTCGGTTAGTGCTGACAACCATAAGACTGTAGATATTTTCTTTAAAATAAAATTATGTTTTAGAATATATCTTGTCATAACAATAACGTTCATAGATTAGACCATAACAATAGAAACTTAATTGAAAACTATTAAACCTTTTGAGATCTTATATGGCCAGTTTTGGTCTCAGCTATTCAACTCGATTCTATCTATTTGAGCCTATTCAATAATTATTTATTAATTAGTTCAGATAAGTAAATAAGACTTTTTTTTTGCTTGTTCGGGTTTTCATTTGGCCATAGTTTGCCTGATAGCAAGCAAAGGCTATGGCCTAAGATGGAGAAGGCTTACCCGATAAGAACCGATTCAGTCTCGCTTTAAAGATCGCTGGATAAGAGTTATATAGTATACTAGTGGATGCTCGCCGCTTCGCTCGCATTAAGAAGTAAAACTTGCATTCCCAACATTGCATTTGCAACCCCTATTTCACCCCTTTAAAAGCGGCTTTTCCAAAAATCCTATTTTAGCGGATGCCTACATAACATCTACCTGCATGCCAAATTTTAGCCCGATCCAGCCAGTGGTTTGGGCTGTGCGTTGATAGATCACTATATCAGTCAGTCAGTCAATCAGTCAGTCAGTCACCTTTGAGTTTTATATATTTAGATTGTAAAAGATCTCAATTAATAACTATCATGCATTGAAATAAACACAATCTTCTATAAAAGCTCCATACACTTTCACACACTGAAAAATTTGCCCTAGACAGACTCGCCATATTTAAAGTGCATATGTCACTAAAAATTCACTTTCATAAAACGAAAGTACATACTACATACCTACATATTACATGACAATTGAACAACAAGCATCCTAGGGCGATTATCCCACTAAAACAACCTTGAAACCATTATGGCTGCACTCATAGCGTTACGCAAGTGCAGTCAGTAATCCCACTTATATAAGAGCGATAACATGATGCAGGGGATAATAATAGCCGGACATATAGGTTACCTACCTCTGCGGTCGGATAAAATGAGAACTAAGTTCTGAGCTGGTGTCTAGAATATATGACTGGAATGTGCTGCCATCAGTAGTCATTTTCTATGCTGTATGGGGCATCTATTGGCTCGTGTCCTATTTTGTTTACTGCTATGGACATCCAATAGATTATACATATTCCTCGGATAGAATGGAAACTACATAGTTCTAACCAGGTACATGGTTAGTTATTTTGTAAAGATTCTATCGAATGGAGTCAAATCTACGCTCGGATCTAATGGGAAATACATAGTTCTGAGTGTTGGATGATGAAGGTAAATATGTGACTAGAAGGTGCTGACATCAGTAGTTTTTTGTAAGGATTCTATCCAATTCTTACAACACTGCGGTAGGATATAATTGGAACTACGAACTTCTGTCTAGGTGGATATATTGAAGGTATGTGATTAGAATGTGCTGCCATCTGTAGAATTTTGTACGCATTATGGGGCATCTATTTGGCTCGTGTCGTATTTTGTTTACTACATTATGTACCTATTTATGTACTTGTTCCAAGTGCAATAGACACGTGGAATGGGCATTGATCTCTAGAAACATCCAAGCTTCTATAGGAGAAACTTTGAGCTAAAAATAGTGTAGATATTTTTGGATTTATTTCTGATTCAAGAATAAATATCTACTCAAATTGTACTGCTTCTGTATCTTAGGGTCTTAGATATATATTAGGGGTCATATTTTCGGAAGGACATTAATCTCCTTGAAAGTGTCCAAAGAAGAGCGACCAGGATGCCGTTAGCCTTACGCCGAAAAACTTATGAGCAAAGGCTGGAAATCTTGCGTCTTACCACTCTTGAAGAAAGGCGACTACGTGGAGACCTTATAGAGACTTTTAAACTTTTGAATGGACTATACAACCTCCCGGATACATCAAATTGGTTTATACAGACTAATCGTTGTGATCATAGCAGGGGACACAACCAGACAATCAAGCGATGCTCTGCCAAAACTAACACAGGTCACCACATAAAGATAAAGATAAAGAATCTTTATTGATAATGTAAAATTGTAACATACATAGGTATAAGTACTAATATCACAGAATATGCTACACAAATTACAATATCTCGTCAAATTGAATTTATAACATTAGGCTTTTATAAAATTTTAGAAGTTACATATGTCTAGTTTTATTAATAAAACAATGAAAATTTTTGTTATTAAAATCATGTCAAACATAATAATAGGTATGTAATCATACAATATGTCAACTTAAATAAATCTTGGTACTGTCACTTTAGCTGTATAGGGGCTAAAATGACAATTTGGCATCACACTCCTTACTCAGTAGTTAATTACATAATTTCTAAGCAAGTTTAGAATCAATTGGTAGTTGACTGTAGTCATTTTCAAAGTATTCTTTAAAACTGTATAGTGTCTGATCTAACAATAATTGTTTGACGCTATTGCAAAATTGCTGATCATTATTCAAAGACTGAATGTGTCCGGGGAGTTTATTGAACAGTTTCTCTCCCATTATAGTGGGTAGTTTCTTAGTCATACACAGCCTAGGCACAGTTGGTTTCAACAATACTCTGTTTATCTTGGTTCTATTTGAGTTATAAGTCTTAAGTTTAAACAAATGTGGATTTCTTTTTACAAACTTTATAATCTCTAATATATATTGTGACACTGACGTCAAAATCTTCAACTCTTTGAAATGGTTTCTACAAGACTCTCTATATCTACCTCCCACAAGTACTCTTATTGCTCGTTTCTGCATTATTAACACTCTTTCAAAGTCTGTCGCATTGCCCCATATACTTATGCCGTATGAAAGTATAGAGTGTATGTATGAATAATAAGTTTCCTTTAGGTGCTCTGGGCTTGTTATTGGTTTCAACTGTTTTAATGCATAAACCCCTTTTGCCATTTTTTTACAAGTATTATTAATATGTTCTTTCCATGTTAAGGAGGGATCTAAATCGAATCCTAATAGCTTAACATGCTTTGCGTATATACATTCAGTTCCATTCTCTAATATTAATGGAGCTTCTTTAAAGTTTGGTGATACAGCATTGAAGGACATTATATTCGTTTTATCAGTATTCAGTTTCAGACCATTCACCATAAACCAGTTTTCTAACTCTCTTAAAGTTTTATTTATACATTTCTGAAGTTCTTCATGTGAGTCAGCGGTTATAATCACTGTCGTATCATCTGCATACTGGATGACTTCTCCTTTAATTCCACTAAGGCATAAATCATTGAGAAATACCAGAAACAAGGTATTTCCCAATGACGACTCCATACTCAGCAACAGAGTGGTTCACAACTGGAACAGGTTGCCAAAAGAGGTGGTCAGTGCAACATCTGTAAACAACTTTAAGAACCGGCTTGATGACTGGTTAAGTAAAACCAAAAAATCTCTTGTTAACTTGTGATCGTTGCACCAGTGGACTGTTTAATTTTTTATCTCGTGGACTAAATAAAACAATTTTGACACAGTGTGATATGGGCACATCAGCAATTTGCTGCTCGCCCATTATTCAAATAAATAAATAAATATATAATTACTAGCTGTGCCTGTGACTTCGTCTGGGTGGAATAGTTATTTTGGGCATTAATTCTTTGAATTTTGAACCGTTTTCGCAGCGAACGCAACGGAAGCCCTCAAAGATGAATAATTTTCCCCGTTTTTTCCACATTTTCCATTATTTCTTCGCTCCTATTAGTTGCAGCGTGATGTTATATAGCCTAAAGTCTTCCTCGATAAATGGTCTATTCAACACAAAAAGATTTTTTCAATTCGCACCAGTAGTTCCTGAGATTAGCGCGTTCAAACAAACAAACTCTTCAGCTTTATAATATTAGTATAGATTGTATCTTCATCCATCAGTTTCAGTCTTAAAAAGTAGTCTAAAGTTATAAAAAGTGGTACATTTATTTAAGATCCCTATGGTAGGTATGGTAGGTACGAATTTATAAGAAACATCATGGAAGGAAAATTGGAAGCCCGAAGAGGAAGAGGAAGGCCAAGAAGATCATACATGGACCAAATAAAAGAAAAGGCGGGTGTCATGTCGTATAAGGAGGTCAAGGAATTGGCAGAAGACCGGGAAGGATGGCGCATACTCCATAGACAAGGGCCCGGCCCTTAAATTTATGATGATGATGATGATGGTAGGTATGCATATTTTGATTGCTGCATAAACATGATTCATGTGTTTGCGCGATTCATTCGTTTGTTTAAATCAATTGTCTTCAATAAAATAGTTGGGATGTTATTAATTGAAACAAATAAAAGGCTAGGTAAATTCCGTTGGACTTTAGATCATAAATTGACAATTTATTTATTTCACGTAATTGGTATTTTTATTTCGACTCAAAATGAGATATTCTCTTGAGCTATAAATACATTGACTGCAGCTGTAGCTGTTCTTAATATTGTTTATACTACAACTAGTGGATGCTCGCGGCTTCGCTCGCATTAAGAAGTAAAACTTGCATCCCCTATTTCATCCCTTTAAAAGCGGCTTTTCCAAAAATCCTTAGCGGATGCCTACGTCATAACATCTACCTGCATGCCAAATTTCAGCCCGATCCGTCCAGTGGTTTAGGCTGTGCGTTGATAGATCACTATATCAGTCAGTCAATCAGTCAGTTTCTCACCTTTGAGTTTTATATATTTAGATAGGTATTATGATTAGAGAAAGAACATTCGCATAATATCCATTGTTTATACAATTGCGTATAAAAAACGACGAAAGCATAAACATTGTGTAATCTGATAGTTATGCAAGATCGGTAAAAATTGTTTAGTATATTTACTTTTATAAGTGAACTAGTGAGTGCTCGCGGCTTCGCTCGCATTAAGAATTAAAACTTGCATACCCTATTTCACCCCTTTAAAAGCGGTTTTCCGAAAATCCTTTCTTAGCGGATGCCTACGTGATAACATCTACCAACATGCCAAATTTCAGCCCAATCCGTCCAGTGATTTGGGCTGTGCGTTGATAGATCACTATGACAGTCAGTCGGTCAGTTACCTTTGAGTTTTATATATTTAGAAGATTCTGTCCACGACCGATTTTTTTCAGTCAACACTACAAATAAACGCACATGGGCGAAATTCAGATATGTAGAAAAATAATATGAATTGCTGAATATGTTTCAGTTCATATTACATAGGTAAATGTAAATGTCTTTTTATCTATAAAATGGCTGCCATTAAGTTCACTGTCTATTCCTACCCTATCGTATAAAATAGCTCAAGCATACTATGTATGTCCAAAGTGCACTAAGTATTTATAGCCCGGCTTGTAATAGGAACTGAACCTGTTTAGCTTGCTATTTTCTGGAACGCAGGAGGCGAGACTATAAATAAACATCTAGAATACTTCAGGCTCCAGAGAATCCTTCTTATTTTGTTGCTTTTCTTGGTATTTGCAATATTTCTTTATATTTGTTTGAGATGGTTTGTATAGTTTTATATTCTTTTTTTACTTATCGATTGAGAGTGGCCAACTCTTGTGTTGAGAGTTGATCAAGCCGCCCTAAGGGGCTCTGACATGGTTTAATTACTGCCGTACTAGACAAACACCCGGGACCTACAATTTAACGAGTCAACCGATCCACGATTAGTATTACTTTTATATTAAATACGGTATTCTATTAAATCAAAGTGATCGAGAGACGACCTCATACAATTAAGAACATGGCTAACACGAACAACACTTTACAAAGTGTAAATTTATACTTGAAAGTAAGACTTGGGAATCTGTTGACACTACGATAAAAAATCCTCTTGTTACAATTAATTAAAAATCACATTACATATTACTTAAAACTTAATTACTGTGATTCCAATTGGCTGTACAGTCATAAAATCATTATCAGAATAGGAATTGACTTTGTATCACAGTATTTTGTAAATAACAAGTTTCTTCGAACACTGTTCTGAGACGATAATAAACTATACCAGCGACTATTTACTGTAGGTATATAATATTATTCATATAGTTGTGCCTAACAGATAAGGCGTTGGAGAAAATATTTGTCAAGACACAAAGGAAACAAAGTTATTGTTTGTCCCATGTAGTTAGGTATATGTAATTGTATATAACATGATGGGTGTGTATACAAAAACAATGTACATATGAGAAGAAAAGACCATTCAATGAATTCATGAAAATATTAGGTCATACCAAAAGAAAAATAAAATAAATTTACACTGATTGCCATGACCATGATTTTATGAGCTCATATTTTATACAATGTAACACCTTCTTTTTTCCCAGTTTATGAACTGCCCAGTTATCATCATACTATATAAGAGCGACAGTTTGTTTGTTGCTTCACAGGCTACATTTAGCCCAAAATATTACGGCCCCGCCAAATGACAACAATTGTTACCCGTATTTCCTCATGAATGAGAGTCGTGACTCCCCCGCAGAATTAATTCGTTAGGGGAGTTCTCTTGGGCAGATACATCGCGGTGGGCGCCCAGGTCCTTCCACGGCAACCACTACTAACACAAAAAGATAAAGAACCATTTATAAAAAAAGGACTCTCACCTGTTCCGAAGCTCCAAAAGTGCAGTCCCCTCTATAACTGGTCACGGACCTGGTGTACTCCATGCAGTTGACGTACTGGTCCTTGAAGAAGGCGTCGTTGTGTGGCACCGAGATGGGCATGCAGCTGGGGTGCTGGTACCGCGGGGAGAGGGCGAAGCCCGACGTGTCGCAGCACCGGATCGGCTTGTCTGTGTGGACTAAGGAAATAGAAATCTTTAGAGATGGATCAACACTATTGTACTGGATACAATACAAGAAAACAAATTTTCAATTCTAATTGAACGCTATGTCATATGATATTGATATGATAAACCATTCTATGATCATTATGTTTTTACCTAAAATATCAAAATAACTGAATTCTGAGCTTTCTTAACGCTGAATGGGTGTCTAAATATGAATAAAAGGATATAACTATATAAATAAATATATTTTTACATGAGATAGGTTCACGCTTGACTACAATATTCACCGTTTAAAAACAGGCAAAGTCGAGTTAATGCAAACCCGTCTAATGGGTGCTTATCTCAACAATATCATAAAAAGTCCGGGGCCCTACTTAGTTGTCATTGTCGCGTTTAAAGTGATATTAGTATAGCTATTTCCAGTAAATCTCTTGCTGTTAACATTCTGTACAATGCTTAGCGTTTCGAAGGCTAACGATGACGTGACGAATTACATCATTATATTGAGATTTGTTGATTCAAATTATAAGCCACCGTTTAAAATCGTTGATTCAAATCATTACCAAGTACATCATAACACGTTTTAATTTGTTTTGATCGTAACGTCCTTCACGTAAACAGAACAGGCCCCAGTCAATGAACTTTATGCTTTGAACTCTTGTTTATTCAGTATTTGACAACTCCAGTGAAATGCCGAACTCAATACGTAAGATATTAACGAAAGCATATTTTTGCAATGTAGGTAAGAATATAAGTAGGTAGGTACCTAGATGAAGAACCTTGAATCAGTCACATGACACAATGAATAATTAAAATTAAATAAATCGACATATATAAATAAATCGACAAATATGATCAAATATGTGAGTCGCTATAGTAAAACCTAAATTCATTAATACTGCAGGCCAAGCTAAGACACGTTTTGCACCCTAGGCTGCAGCAATGCTTAACATCAGACGAACTGTAGTCAAACACATACCTATTTCACATAAAAAAGTTACTAATCTTCAAATAGATGGGTGATGTACTTACTGGTCTTCCTAACAGGGGTATGGACCATATCGTGATAGATGAACTGGCCCCAAACAGCCAAAGCCATGGTTCTGGTGGTGTCAGGTCGGTCCAAGTTGTCAGTCATCCTGGTGCTGACCAGGCGAGCTGAAGGCAGCGCGTGGAAGCTCAGAGCACGACGAGGCTACACGGAAATAATATGGCAAATTAACTATGATGAAGAAAGAGCATAAATTGAAATATAATAGCAGTAACAATCAAGTCATGAAACTTGTCAGTCTTCCTCAAAACGTGAAGAAATAACGATGTCACAACTGTTCAATTGTTCGTGCTGCAGATTGGTCAAGAATGAAAGCGGAAGCTGCAATAGTTGATACAAAGTGGCAAAGAAACAATACTGAGACACTAATACTTCAATGTTTTCACATGAATGGGAAATATTGAATTGACGAGATGTAAATTCTTGTTGAAAACTAGTAAAATTGATTTGACAGTCAAAGAACTAACCACGTCAATGCCGTCAGCATATCTGGGATGCAGAAGCCTCTTGTATCCAGTAAGGGCCTGGCCCCAAGAAGATCGCACGGGGTTGTTGCAGGAGCCATCAAATGCCCTGTACTTGGAAGACTTCTTAGTAGACCGGCAGGTGAACCGCTCCAACGCCGCGCACTCAGCCCCAAACTCACTCTCAAGCAAGTTTAAAGTGCTGATAAAACTCGCACACTCATCAGTAGGCAAACCGTATCTATATGAACAAATAACTAACCGTTAGACTCCTGAACACCTGTCCACCAAGACCTAGGACAAACAGTTACTAACCTTTGACATCTGGTGTAGACTAGATTCTGGGAAGCTTTCGTGATGGTATACGAAGACTTCTCGTACTGCATCGCTTCTCTCGATGGCATTCCGTGGATCACGAGCCCCTGGGCTGCAGACCCTTGTATGGGCGTGATCCTAGCGGCGTCCAAGTTAATTTCCAGTCGATCCAGCATCGCCACTTCAAGTTTGCTGATGTCAACAGACTTGTTCGTGTGGGCTGTCGTCACTGGGGGTAGTTTCTTCAAATTCGCCGCACTTGGAAACGGGAAATCGTACATCGGTGGCGGGTGTATTGTGCCTACAATAAAAAAAATTAACCTCTGTACGCGAATGTGGAAAGTAGCTACCGATTTATTATGAGAATGTTTGAATACATACCCGACGTGACGATCAAATTAAATGGATACGGAGCCACATGGCTTCCGAATGTTACTCCCGCCCACAACACCACACCGAGCAATACCACCTTCGTCATTTCCTCGATAATACTGAAACAATGGGAAAACATTACTGCGGCTGAGACTACTTTAAATAATTACACGATTTGTAAGACTGAGATGACCAACCGCCAAGATATCTTCGCTACGATCATTACGGACACTAAGTTTGCTGTTTAAAGTGGAACTGGTCGATTATTGCGGGAGCAAACAGTTTTATGAGGGACTCAATACACTAGAGGGTATCATTTGAGACCTTTAGATAGTGCGGCCTCTGGAACTATGTATGATAAACAAGTTTCGTCACAAGACTATGAGAAGGCGCGTCCGGTTCGGACGAGCCCCCTTGACTCTGATAATAATTACTGCTAATTATTGACTATTATGCTCAACACTATCTTGCAGGCTATTAGCCTTTGGTCGTGTGTCGGGACTTGGACCAATAGAAATATGGGTGATGTCTAGCAACAAATGTGATATGTACAGTACCTATGTATTACAATATACTATATATGTACAAACATTTATATGTATTATAACATACATTAACATCTTATTGAGCAAAATTCATGTTTTGATAGGAACTACTAAGTACCTACTTTCTCCTATAAAACCTCTAGTTATTGTTTGGGTGTATGTATACTGTACATCAGGGGTTCCCGATTTATTTTTGGCAAGGAACCCTAATGGACTATGGGTACCAAGATTTATTTAAGTTGACATATTGTATGATTACATACCTATTATTATGTTTGACATGATTTTAATAACAAAAATTTTCATTGTTTTATTAATAAAACTAGACATATGTAACTTCAAAAATTTTATAAAAGCCTAATGTTATAAATTCAATTTGACGAGATATTGTAATTTGTGTAGCATATTCTGTGATATTAGTACTTATACCTATGTATGTTACAATTTTACATTATCAATAAAGATTCTTTATCTTTTATGCTTTTCCTAGCGGAACCCTACGTTGATAACTGGGAATGGGAATTTACCTACCTTATAAAGGTTAACGTGTGTTTTGGTGTATAAATTGAGTTTGTTTTAGGAGTAGTTGTTTGTTTAACTGTTTGTTGCTGTTCTATTGATATAATTTGGAAAATAGTTTAGGTTTTTGGAAATCATGAAAAACAATTACTTTTTTATGAAATATTTTTTGTACATTTACCGCAAATATGTAGGTTTTTACTATGGAATTTAATTTTATATTTTTTTATGGAACCCTTGCGGCCTTCCCACGGAACCCCAGGGTTCCGCGGACCACCTTTCGGGAACCGCTGCTGTACTGTGTTCATGTAATATGAAAAGATTACATTTACAAGTGTCATGCGGGAATCGAAGCCTTAGATAAGGTAGAGTCACTACCAACTAAGCTTCCACTAACTTGACTAAGCCAGTCAAAAAGAAAATATAGTAACTATTGAAATGACCAATTACTTACCTAGGTATGTAAATAATTTGTCTCAATCAATCAATCAATTAAATATTGTTTATTATCTCCTAAAACATTTAGAGGAAAAAGAGTATCTTTTCTACCCTAGAATGGCACATTGAGAAGCATTTTCTAAAGTGATCATTTATTTTAGAACAGGCATTCTACCTGTTCTCTCAATCTCTGAGAAACACATGGAATAGTAGCCAAATCATCTGTTGCTTACATTTTTATGTTATCTTAGGTCAGGTATTCAATAAATATGTATTATGATTCATTGCCGAAAACTGGTAACCTACCAAGGTAAAAAATACTTGACCAAACTTGCTTTACTAGATCAACTTGGTATCTTCCACATTTCTATTCTAATCTACCTCCTTGCATAAATAAATTACTTCTAATACTTATTTAAATAATTTGCAAATAAATAAAATTAAACTAAGTAAGACATACCAAGAAGTGGCCAACTACTTCTAATGTTGTGTGAACTATGCTGCTTATTTATTTTTGCACCAGCTTTTTATCACACACTTATCCAAAAAAATGTAGGTAGGTATAACATCATAACATAAATCACTTATGAAACCAATCTATTAGCATATTTTTTGCCAAATTAAAAGGTAAACATCTATAGTAAGCTACCCATATCTAGAGTATTTCCTTTTAAGACAGTACTTGTAGTTCAATAAACTCTGATTACTTATCGGAGAGGTTGGAATTAGGTGTAAATTGAATAAGTACCTATGTTGTTTATTTGCATATCTGCTAAATTTGTTGTAGTTGTATTGCCATATAAACACATAATTATCTGTCTAGTCATTCTATCTGGGGTAGTACCTAGGTATATTCAAGGACTTTTATCATCAGTTTAGTATTCGTACCTATCATATTTGTACATCAAAGATTAAAATGTTAATAAGACTCTGACACAATAGTTTGGTAAGAGTTAGAAATAGAAGCTGTTGACCTCATTTTGGTAACTACAAGGCTGATGGTAGTGGCTAATGGCAGATAAATAGTTAAAAATTAACACATTTTATAAATTTATAGGGAATCATCTACTTATCTGATTATTTAGGTACCTACTTAAGTTATTCAAAGTTTGTTTACATACTTATCCAATTTACATAAGTACCAACTATTTTGATGAGAAAGTAGGTATAAAAGGTGAGGTACCTAACTACTTTATGTAGATACTACTTATAACTACTATCATCTAATTCTTGATGTATGCTCGCAGGTCCAAGAAAGTTTCGAACTACTTAGGTACTGAACTACAACAAAAGCATAATCTCATCAAAGCTACGCCTTCACCATCATTCCATATCATTCAACAAACTTACGTGTTATAATGTTCACTGCAGCCATCACATTCCGACTGGCTTCTCGAACATTTCCTCTGCGCCTTGCTCCTTGCTTCCGCAGCATTCAACATGGACTTTCCTTTAATGATCCGTTTAAACAACATAATAGCAGCAGCAGAATTTGCTGCTTACGACACTTGTCGCGTTTATGGCGGATATTGGACTTGTAAGACACAGCAGAAGACACTTCGAAGAAGCGATGTTCCATTAGATTGGCAGAGGAGCCAAGTTCGCTTCTTCTGCCAAATCCACACTGGCTGGCTGGAAATTGGAAGTGCTTGTGTGTGCCAGGGCCCAGGCCAGAACGATCGAATCAAAGCGCTTCAATAACATTACCCTCCCCCCGCGCCTCTGCCCGCAACACGGCACACAAACGAACGAAACCTGCGCCACAGACTAAGTAATAACAACGGAAATTTTACGCCAATCGACTTAACGAATTAGTATTTCTAGATTTTTCTTGAACTTACTAGTAGTATTATATATGCAACAATTTTTTATTCCATAAATGAGGACTCATGAAATACTTTCCATACAAAGCTCAGGAGCAATACGGATAATTCAGTTTCAGTTTTCAAACAACTTTATTTCACTATAAAATATTTACAATTGGGTAACTATGCTAGTGTACATCTAAGAAATCCTAACAGAGCACATCATTAGTATTACTTACGTGTTGTTTTGGAGTATTCAACTCTAATAAAACACTTTCAGCTATCTAAATGTAAACAAATCAAATTAACTTTGATATTGAGGGTAGAAACTCATCATCTAATAATTTTATGCAAGCTTTAGAAACAGCTCATACATTTTACAAAATACATTTGAAAAGAAATAACCGGGATACATATTACATACCGGTGTAGTGATAATGAAGCAAGTAGGCATTGCGCGCGATGCGCTTCCACAACAAGCAATCGTGTAGGTACCTACTCGCGCGATGGCCGCGCGACCGACCGGCACCGCAACGCGCAAGCCAATTTGACCCGATACACCTTTGTAATACGAGTAATATTAGCTTACGCGTCGGGTCGTCCGATCGGGGCACGCGGGCGAAGCGTGAGTGACGTAGTCAGCCTATTCATTGCAATCCGAGAAAGTAGTGATGGGGTAACTTGTAAGTTTTATAAGTATCGATGAATGGGAGATTATTTTTTCGAGTTATGCAGAGGTTTTGTATTAATTTATTTTTGATAAGTGGATTTTTATTAGTGTGAAGATAGAATTTTTCTGCCAATTTGTAGATATAAATATCAATTGTAGGGAAGTGAATTTGAAGGTGTAATTTTTTTAGATTAGTGAAGAAGGGTGTATTGAATGCTGATTTTATAGCTTTGTTCTGAATTATCTGCAGCTTGTTTAGGTTGGAGCGACAAGTACTACTCCACACGGGACAAGCGTAGGTGAAGCAGGGTCGAACTAAGGTGCGATAAACTCGTAGCTTAGTATAGCTACTTAATTTAGCTTTTCGATTTAGTATAGGAGCTAATACGTTCAATGCTTTATGCCCTTTGAGGAGCAATTTTGATGTATTATCAGTCCAGTTAAGTTTTCTATCAAGTACCGTTCCCAGGTACTTAACAGAGCGACTCCATGTTATAGGTATGTTATCAACTTTAAGTTTACGTGTTGGGAGAGTACGTTTTCTGCTAAACATGATAGCCTCTGTTTTGGAAGCATTTATTTTTAGCTTCCACTCATTGAAATATTCGAACAGTAGGTCTATAGCTAGTTGCAGTCTGCCGATTATAATATCTTCATCATGAGAGGATGTATAGCACGTGGTATCATCGGCGAAACAGGCCAAGTTTGTGCGCGTCTGAGTCGGGATGTCATTTAAGAAGATAAGGAAAAGGTAGGTACGGTCCTAGAATAGATCCCTGTGGAACTCCTGCGGGGATCGGTACAGATGAAGATGAATTATTTTTAACATGGACTTGAAACATTCGACTCGATAGGTATGACTGTATTATTTTTGTGATTGATAGGGGCACTCCCAGTGTCATCAGCTTGTGCAGCAGCGCCTGATGCCAAACGCCGTCGAATGCTTTTTCTATATCTAAAAGGAACATTCCAGTAGATTGTTTCAGGTTTAGAGCAGTCGACACCGCCTCGGTGACCCTGGCAAGCTGCTGGACAGTGGAATGACCCTGTCTGAATCCGAACTGCTCATCAATAAGCCGATCGTATGACGCTAGTCGCAGTCTATGGTATATAACCTTTTCAAAAAGCTTTCCAATACTTGGTAAAAGGCTAATAGGACGATACGAGATAGGATCAGACGGATCTTTTCCTGTTTTATGAATGGGAATGACCTTTGCTATTTTCCAAGTGGTTGGGAAGTAGTGGAGGAGCAAACAAGAATTAAACAATTTTGTGAGAAAAACGATGCATTTATGTGGAATATTTTTGATTAATATGTTAGAAATTGAATCTAGTCCAGGAGCTTTACGTGGTTTGAGTGACTTAATATATATTTTCAATTCAGCTGGGCGAACTAATTGGGGTATTTCGGAGGGTAACGTAGCGTTTAGCATCGTAATAGATTTGTCAACATCTGGAGCTTTAGCACTAAGCCATTCTTTTGTTAGGGTCATATTGGCTAAGAAGCTTTTTGCCAGTATATCACACTGCTCTTGCTGCGTTGTGCTCAAAGAGTTATTTTCTAACCTTAGGGCTGGAATAACGTTAGATGAAGATGGGCGAAGACCTTTGGCTAGGCGCCATATGTCTGCGCTAGGATTATCTACCCTCTTCAACTTTTGATTCCAGACCTTATCATTATAACTCGCGATCGCTATTTTGATTTTATGCTTAAGAAAATTAACATTACATAGCAAGCCATCACGAACTTTTTTATCGGTCTCAATAAGTGCGTACCTGCGTAACCGATTTTTAGCTTTAATGAGCCGTTTCACGCGTCTAGGTAGGGTTGTAGGGTTCCACGGTGTTACTGTTAAGGTGGGAACACAAGCGTCTCGACAATTGAGTAGGTTTTTTTGAAAAATATTAATTTGATCATCTATTTCGGTTGTACTTTTGTACATTCGAGGCGAAAGTATCGTACAAGAGTTGAGGAGTGTCCTAAATTTACACCAGTCGGCCTTAGCGTAATTTAATCTAGAGATGATCTTTCTTTGTAATGTAATAGAAAACTTTGCTAGCACGGGAAAGTGGTTAGATGATAAGGCCTGAATTGTTCGTAAATGGTTAAGGGTATGTACATTTTTTGAGAGTAGTATGTCAGGAATAGAGGGCTCATACTTGGAAACATAGTGCACAAGCGTACAGTCATTTGGAGCATGAATATCGTAATCGTGAGAGAGCATGTGGTTATATAAAATATTTCCGCGAGAGTTGGGTGTTCCTGCTGACCAAGATCTATGTTTAGCATTCAGATCTCCCATTATCAGAACCCTAGGGCCTGTCGACATCAGCCGATCTATGTCATCAGTGCTAAATGGTTTATTAGGGGACTGATAGACTGAAAATATGTTGATCTTATTATCTATTGATACCCCTATGGCTTCAAGATGAGCAGTTTTTGGTGAATCAATAAGGCAGTGATTAAGATCAGAGCGTACTAGAATAGCAACACCTTGCCCTGTTCCATCACTACGCTTGTCCATGCGGTGACAGAGGTAACCTGACAGGTGGAGGGCTAGTCTTTTTGTTAGTCTGGTTTCACAGATTGCAATGATATCCGCATTTAATTTACTCACCGCTAAGTCAGAAAGTTCACGTTGCTTGTTGTGGACGCCATCGGCATTCCAGTACAATAGACGTAGTTCTTGGGTCCTATACATAGTGTCCGAGATGGGTCAGTATCAAGATAACTTTGTCCATGAAAGTTACGCATTTCTTAAACTCTAGTTTGATTGACTGGATTGTAGAGAGAATCTCTAGCATTTCGCCAGTTTCAAAATCATGCGCGGTTTTACCGTCAGGGGCTCCAGATGCTAAAGGAGCTTTCTCTTGCCTTGTTGTATCGCGGCTACTTGTAGGTTTTTGGGTCTTGTTAAGAATTGTATCTTCTATAGAAGGTGTCTTAATGTTGGCTTCTGTAGATTTCAAGAGACTGCTCACAGGAGTTGAGGGTGAAGGCTTATTCTTACCGACGTTGACTACTTGAGCCCATGTTTTCTGACCAGCAAGGGACACACGAGCAGGCTTCTCAGTTATAACTTTACGAAGGGTATCCCTTTTCGTCTCTATCCGCTTCAGGTACTTAACACGTTCGTCGCATTGCGAAAAGTTTGCTGGGTGCTCTTGGAGACAGTTACAGCAACGAGCAGGCTCCGCTCTGTCTTTCTTGGGACATTCCCAAGTCGGATGAGGTTGGGCGCACTTCAAACACCGTGGTGGTCTATTGCAATTGCGTGACGCATGGCCAAAACCTTGGCACCGATAGCATTGAACACCAGGTTTCTTATTTGGCTTGTATCGTTCGATGTTGATAACACAGTTAAAGATATATTTTATCTGTTTGAACCGCGTCATGTTGGTTCCCTGTGGCAAGTGAACTAGTAGTGGAGGACATTCTGTGGTATGCATCGTCTTCATCTCAGCAATAGTGGCGTTTGCAAACCCTAGAGATTCAAGTTCTGCAGCAACATCGGAATGTAAAAATTTGGGTAAACCCTTGATCACTGCTTTTGGGCTTCTCTCATCTCTTCTGGTAAACGTATGGTATGGAACGTTTTCGTTACGGAGTCCATCTTTAAGTGATTGGTGGGTTTCTGAAGAGTAACACTGCACTCTTACTAACCTCCGTCCTCTGTATTGAAGATGAAAGTCCTTGATGTACTTCATCACGATGTCCCTTATATTTTGGATGGTATTGTCACCTTCCATTTCTATGATGATTGGTGGAGCATCGGCAACCTTCTTTCTGCTCGCATTTTTAAAAGGTTCAGTAACGGTATCGTCATCGTCTACCGGAAGTCCTTCGAATCTGTTGTCGATTGGCGTCTCGACGCCGTTAGCATTTTTCGTAGGATTCGCTACGAATTTCTTAGCTTTTCGCCATTCAGGGGACTTTTGTTCGTCTCTCTTCTTCCTCTTACCCGGAGAGCTGGTGTTGGAGCTATGATTTTTGATAAGAAACTTTTCCATGATGGACTAAGGGTCTATCGATGATTATCGATAAAACCCTAGCCCATCACTAGCTGGGGCGCGGTGAGGCGACGACGGTCTCTGGCTGGTTGTACGCGTGCGGTTGCTACGACAGCCGAGCGCTCACTGTATATACGGATCTATATACGGATAATACATTTCTTTGTATTCTGTTTTACCTCCACTGTGGCTTTCAGTGAGTAATGGGTATTTGTTGCTGTACCTTTTTTACAATGGTACTTCAATTTAAAATTTATGTTGACTGTTTCATCAACGTACTAAGTAAACTCGTTTGAGAATGCGCAACTTTGATACCAAAGACTTCGTACCTATACGTCAGGTGTGTGACATATTTTAATTATATTTTAGACCACAGACACAAACATGATAGAGTTTATTTACATATAAGAAAATAATTCAGCGGACACTCGGCGTTGAGTAAAATTACATGAGGACGGGAATACATCAGTTGTTTTACTACAACAAATATTAATGATAATTACAACACATTTCAAACTCCTAAACACAGGCACGTACAGGTAAGTAGTGCCGATGCCGCCGCGAAGCACAGCTAGTGTATACCTGTACTAACAAGTTCTCCGTGCAGCAACAAATGCCCATAGCACGTGGTAAGCGCATGATCTGCGCGTGGTGGCTCTCTCCCCCCGCACCCTCTCCTTCCCCTCTCCCAAGCCGGCATTGCCTTGAATGCCTTGCCAGCTGATCACGCATGCGCAGCGTGATCCGTAATAAAACACAACTGCAAGAGCCGGTTTGTTGATAGTTTTAAGTACGTAAGTACCTACAGGTGCAATTCGCAATTTAAGTTACCTATGTTTTGCTTATTGCTGTAGGTAGAAGTATAGCCTTTTAATGCTTTGGACATGCTACCTACCTGTGCATGCTACGGATTCTAATGATCTCATTGAGATGAGTTTTATTGTATTCTTTAGTAGGTAAATACTTACCTAATGTTAGAATGATAATATCCTCAAAATATGCAAATATTATTTAAAATAAGTAGTTGTTTATTAGTCAGAGGCACATGTATGAGGTGTGAGCATGTACCATAATTTTGAAATAAAGTTCAAACTTTTTCAACACCTGCTAAATTTTAAACTTTTTCCGCCATTATACTGTCATGAGGCCGGAAGGATTTTCATCCCTCTCTTTCAAGGCCTTTACACCATCAGTCAAACAAGATTGATTGATGAGAGCAAAAAATTGAATATTGATTAAAACGCAGGGCTTCACAGCTTCTTTAAATAAAAAATGTAGTAAAATTGTTAAAACTTTAAGAACTAATGATTCCATTATATTAAAAAAAAAAACATGGAAAAAACAGTCAGCTATACCAAAAAAAAATTATAACTTAAGTTTCATCTGGATTTTTTAACTCATTCAACACAGGAAACAAATTTTTAACATTAAATACCTAGTATCATGGAAGTAATATATAGGGAAATATTACTGTTGATCCAATATGAGCAGAGCGAGGCGAAGTATGAAAGGCAGTTGTCTTTTTCTAACTAGGGTGACAATAAATTATATAATTAGGATATACCAATTCATCATCTTACCAAATCGGGAGCAGTCTCTTTTGCGGTCCTATTTTACCTGCATCTTGCCAGTCATAATGATCCTTAGCTCTATTGACGCGTTAAGTAACAAACACCAACAAACTTACTTACAAATTAAAATGCACTTTAGTTTGTAACTTATAATAGTATCGATTCGGTTAATTGACAGGGAGGCAATGTGATCAAAATCATAAACATTTTGCAGCAATTACAATATTTATTTACAAGTTCACATTTGAATTGCATGTAGGTAGTTGCCTATATCCTATATTTTTTACACTATCGTTTTCCTTGTGTTTCAAATTCTAACTGAAATGAGTGATGGTTTAAACTATGTACACCAATATAAAGCAAACTGTATACAATACTAAGGAATCATATGTGAAACGATGGTATAAGAATATATGACTTGGCTACTTTTTATCAGCACTACTACTAACAGCTACAAATCAATTACTAAATTTTTCTCACCACGGCAGGAATTGGGATAGCATCTTTTTTTAACAAACGGAGAGAATTTGGAGTATTAAAAGATTTTGGATCAAAGTGTAGACTGCAAACTTTGGAGAATTTTGTAATAGGTCGTGTAATATTTAAGTTCTTTTGCCAATTTATTTTGATGTTTTCATTTTTAGGAAAACTGAAAAAATATCATATTGCACAAATTATTTCAAGCACGAGAAAATATGGTCACCTTAGTCCCAATAATGTAATCTTACTTAAACTTTAGCATACCTGTAGAAATATATATTGCAACCACTATAAGATTCATTTCTGCATCCCGGAGCACTACAAGTTCTTACCATTTTGTTATTTTTACAATAAAATACATTTAGAATTATTTTTACAAATTACATATGAAATTATTTTTTTCCCGCCATCTTTTGTCATATAATGTCATCATAATTTAATGTTGCTTGTGTGAAAAATAATATAATATTAATTGGTTACTTATTTTATTTTGTGTTAATTTCACAAATTAATTCAGATTTCTATGTGTCAAGTAAGATTTATAATAAATAAAATTAAATAATATTATTTATTGCTAAATATTTCAAAACTTAAGTTGACAGTGACATTTATCACACATTATTTTTTAAACTGGCAAGCTGTTGAAGCAAGACAACAGCCTTCTCTATATGCCTTTCATTTTTGACCGATTTCACCCCCGATTTACCATTTATTGAAAATGAACTTTAAGTGTAAGAGCATAAGGTCTCTATTCATATAAAATTTATTTCACAAAACCAAAGAGAGAACAATCCAGAGGGAAAGAGAGGGATGATATAAAAAATCCTTGCCTAGTATACAATTGTTTGTACCAAACCAACTTGGTATTTTATTCAATCCTTGATTTATTAATCAATGTGACGTTGTCAAATTAACGGAAATGTCAATGTCAATTACGGAAAATAGACGGACGGACGTGATGCGGGATTCTCGAGTAGCGGTTGCTAGGGGATACACGTCTGTTTGGTTCGTGGAAAAATTTTTTCTTTCAATATTTTATATTTCTATTTTTCATAGCTTATTTTGTTATTATTTCGATTATCTGGTGTGGGTAACAGTATATATAATTTAAATTCGGGGGTAATGGAGCCCATTCCCCCCGATCCGCCTGTCCCTCCCGATCTCACACCCTCTCCATCTTCGTCCTCTATCTTTAAAGTTTCAGGGAAGCGCCATGCTCCTCTCGATGAGGGGCCAGCCCCTCGAGGCAAAGTCACGGTCGTAGAAGATAGGGAAGCAGGGGTTGCCTCTGTTTCCACGGTTTACTTACATCCCTCATACTCCATAATGGGTATTAGGGAATACTCGAGGGCTGATCCGGGCCCATTCATAGTTCATGTAAGTAAAGCTGAAGAACCCAATTCGGGCACGACCTTTCGGCCCATCAAATTTGGACAGTTTTTATTCCAAAACAAAATTTCTGACATCAGTCGCGATGGCGTCAAGCGTTTAGGCAGAAATAAAATGTCCATAGAATTTAAATCTGCTGATGGGGCCAATAAATTCCTGTCTAATTCGGTTCTGGCCAAGTACAAGTACGAGGCCTCCATCCCTAACTACAATGTCACCCGTATGGGTGTGGTCCGCGGAATCCCTGTGGATTGGTCCATGGGAGATTTCGTGGACTCATTAGAGATTCCAAGGGACATGACTTATGTATTAAAAGCGCGACGACTGAACAGAAAAGTTAGGGATCCAGATAACGTAAAAACATCATGGCAGCCGACACAAACAGTTGTTTTAACTTTTAGGGGTCAAGTGTTACCCCAGAAAATTTACAGTTTTTATAACGCTCTGAGTGTGGAAGCGTACGAGTTCCCTACAATTCAGTGCTTGGCGTGCTGCCGGTTCGGTCACGTCAAAGCTCAATGCCGTTCTAAGCCAAGATGCTTCAAATGCGCCCAGCCACATTTAGGTGAGGAATGCAATGTTGTGAAGGTTACTTGCTTGTCCTGTTCTGGACAACATGTTGCTACTAGCAAATCTTGCCCAGAACATGCTCGCCAGAAACAAATCAAAGTCGTTATGTCCCGGGATGGGCTTTCCTATCAAGATGCTCAGGAATTGTGTCGCCCCTCAAAATCATTCAGCGAGGTTGCTAAATCTGTCCCATCTGCCCCCCTTCCTTCAACTTCAGCATCCTATTCCTCTGTTGCATCCTCTTCTGTTTCTCATAGGAAGACTGTAGCCCATTTTTCTTCACCACGTGCCCCTCTGGGTAAATCTTATGATAAATCGACTCATCAGTCTATTACAACTACGCCTCAGTCATCTCTTCCCAATGGTTGTGCCCTTCAATCCAGATCCTCACCTACCTCCAACTCCCAGAATGTCCTTCTTGTTCAGCTGCTCTCCATTATTTCTGGTATAATTTCTCAAAATTCACAGTTACCGCCCCACGTTGCCCATTTGATTTCACAACTTACTTCTTTTCTTTCCGACAATGGATCTGATTCCCATTCTCCAATGGAATAGTAGAAGTCTTCGAAAGAAGATTTCTGAACTTCTTTACCTCATCCGTAAGTGCAACCCCGTACTGGTGGCTGTCACGGAGACATGGTTTGTGCCTGGTGTTCGGTACAGAATTCCAGGCTTCTCGTGTCTTCGGGACGACCGCCAGGACGGGGCTGCTGGATGTGCAATATTTATTAAACGTAATACAACTTTTTCGCAGATTCCTCTGCCCACGTTCAGTCCAGGAATTAACGCTGTGGCTGTCCGTGCTTTTAATATTTCATTCATTTGTATATATATCCCTCATCCCGATTCATCGTATATTTCTTTCATCCGTTCGCTTCTATCATCTATTCCTCCTCCTGTCATTTTGCTGGGAGACTTTAATGCCCACCATACATCATGGGGTTCACATGATACCAATTCCTTTGGCAACCTCTTATTTGATCTGTTCTCTGATCTTGATCTCTGTGTTTTGAACGATGGAACCCCAACTCGTAGGGTATATCCAAACCAAAACCCAAATTCCGTTGTGGATTTGTCTTTATGTTCTCCGTGCCTATTTCCGTCTCTTTCTTGGAATATACACCCTCTTTCTTATGGTAGCGACCATTTCCCTATTCAAATTGATTTATCACTCGGTGTGTCATTGCCTCCACCTCCCTCTCCTCTTCTAAAATATAGGCTTTCTGGTGCTAACTGGGACTCATACGCTTCTACCTTGGATATAAAACTGTGTGCTATTTCGTGTTATCCTGATGAATCTTCGTTATCTAAATACAATAAACTAGTTGATTCTATTTTGTACGCCGCTGATGCATCGATCCCTTTAAAGAACCCTCGTCAAAATGTTTCTTCCCCCCCTTGGTGGAATGCCGAATGCTCACGGGCAGTTAAGGATCGCAACATTGCTGAGTTAGCTTATAATAAATCAATGACTGTTAACAATTTCGTATCCTTTCAGAGAGCTGCTGCAAAGTGTAGAAGAATGCTTTCGGTAAAAAAGAAATCTGGTTGGCAGAACTTCTGTGAATCTCTTTCTCCGTCTACTCCATCCTACGTAGTATGGAACCAAATTCGCAGGTTTCGAGGATCCTTCAGGTATTCCGATGTGTCTTCAAATGATCCCTCAGTGTGGCTGGAGGATTTTGCAAACAAGCTGGCTCCCTCTCATGTCCCGCAGTGTCCCTCACCACTACCTATTTTCTCTTGTTCATCTTCATACCATTTTGATATGCCTTTCTCTTTTGATGAATTACAGACCTCCCTGAATGGGCTATCGGATTCAGCCCCAGGAGTCGATGGCATCCCATATTCTTTTATTTCCAAAGCTAGTTTGAATGTTAAAAAATACTTCCTATCATTAATAAATAACTTTTTTGAAAACAATTTTATTCCGGACGCCTGGAAAACACAAATCGTAGTCCCTATTCCAAAACCTGGCAAAAACCCGTCCGACGCTAACTCTCACCGTCCAATAGCTCTTTCATGCGTTCTGGCAAAAGTGACGGAAATTCTCATTAAAAATAGATTAGAGTGGTTTGTGGAAAACTCGGACATTCTAGCCAAATCACAGTTTGGTTTCAGAAAAGGTCTTAGCACCATGGATAGCCTCAGCATTCTTACTACTGACATAAGGCTTTCCCATTTAAATAAAGATTTCCTTATAGCTGTTTTCCTGGATATCGAGTCTGCCTATGATAATGTTATTCTATCCATCCTAAGAAGCAAACTATTGCAACTTGGGATCTCGCCAAAACTAATTAACTTCATTTGTTGTTTTTTAATGGAAAGATACATTAATATTCGGATACCTTTTTGCAACCAATAACCAGAACCATCTGGAAAGGTTTGCCCCAAGGCTCAGTTCTTAGTCCTCTTCTGTTTAGCCTGTATACCGTTGACCTAGATGACTCCGTAAGCCCTTATTGTAGTACATTGCAATATGCGGATGACCTTGTGCTTTATGCTTCGTCCAGGAATATTTCTGTTGCTGAGGATAACATTAACAATGCTCTTGTATACCTGAATACCTGGCTAAGTGATCATGGATTTTCAATTGCGACTTCTAAGAGTAGTGTTGTCGTTTTTACTAGAAAGAGGGTTATACCTAGTATCATTGTTGAATATGGGGATGAATTTATTCCTCAGAGTTATACGGTAAAATTTTTAGGAGTCTGGCTGGACTCTAAACTCACTGGTGTTCCCCATTTTGACTATGTAGTTAAAAAGTGTGAAAAAAATATCAATATAATTCGTGCCCTTTCAGGTGTATGGTGGGGGTCCCACCCAGTTTCTCAAAAACTTCTGTATAATGCTATAATTCGGAGCCAGCTAGACTACGGAACATTTCTCTTAGATCACGAGAACAACATTCCTCTATCAAGATTATCAAAGATTCAATCTAAATGTCTCAGAATAATTCTGGGAGCCATGAAATCTTCTCCTATTAATGCCATGCAGGTTGAGAGTGGGGAACCCCCTCTCCATTTACGTAGGCAATTTTTATGTAATAAATTTCTGTGCAGAGTCTTTCAAAATTCCAAACATCCCTTGCTGTTCTGTCTAGAAAAACTACATAATGTTATATACGGCAAGCCTAATCCATGCCATATCCCGTGTATTGTCAAGGGATTCACTAAGTTTTGGTATAGCATCCCATACGAAATTTCCAGGTCCCCTGGTAATCCCTTATTTATTTCGAACTACTCTGCTCTTATCTTTCATCCATCTATTATCTTGAACTTCGGCGTTGATAAAAATTCGTTGGAGCCTTCAATCCAGTTCTCACAATGTATTGACAAAAACTGGAGAGATTGGCTCGCGGTGTATACTGATGCCTCCAAACTTGGCAGTAATTATGACGTTGGGTCTGCCGTGTGGATTCCAAAGTATAATGTTATTCTGAGTCATAAAAGTCCTCCGCTCGCCTCGGTGTTTACCGGGGAAGCTGTTGCCCTTCTAGAAGCCATATTATTCGTTTCTGCACACAAAATCCGCAAATCAATAATATTTTCTGATTCTCAAAGTTGCCTTCAAGGAATTGCATCCAATTTATTTAGATCCAGAAACAAATTTCCTATAATTTTGCGAATCAGGGAAGAGTTATATAAATGCCACTCTCAAGGTTTCGAAGTCGTGCTTGCTTGGATTCCGGGGCATGTTGGCATCCCAGGAAACGAAACTGCTGACTTATGCGCAAAAAATGCTTCCTCGTCTGGTAGCTCTGATCATTACCAGGTATCTTGCCACGACCTTTCTTTGGTTTGCAGGTCAGATCTTTTCGCGTCCTGGGACCGCCTTTGGCAGCGTTCTAAATTAGTTACAGGAAAGTTTTACGGTCAATTACAAAATTCTATTTCTACAAAACCTTGGTTCATGAAATTTAAGAAACTCAACAAAAGAGCAACTTCTACTTTATGCCGACTTCGTTTGGGACATGCTTGTACTCCTGTATTTTTGGCCCGGATCAGAGTTCGTGACCACTCCTTGTGCGAGTGTGGAATTGATATTGGTTCCCCGGATCACATTTTCTTTGATTGCCCTAGGCTCCGCTGCTCCCTGTATGATATGATCCCTGACGATTTGCCTCGCCCTACCAACTTTGCTAATCTTCTCCCTCTTGTATATACTCCTTTTGTTTATATTCTAAACAAATTTATGTTAATTAATAATATTAAGTTGTAAAATATTTCCCTTTGTTACTGTCGCTTAAACGTGCTTTTAGTTTATTTTGGTTAGCTTTGGAAGCTTCTATTTAAGTTTTCATAGTCATAATATGACCGTTTCTTTTATAACTTTAATATGTATAACGTAATAAGCTTGCTTTTTAAAATTTTTGCTTTTGGTTTTATTTTATCGACCGAACCTTTCAGTGTTTGTTTTTTAGCTTATCCGTTACGTGACATTGGCAAAATTGCGGTAACGCTGCAGAAGCCATAATAAAAAAAGTTGAAGTTGAAGTTGAAGGACGTGATGCGATGCGACGACGATTTTGTTTGACTGACTTGATTGTTGTTTTCCAAGAGAATAGGTATAACGCTACGCTAAGATGGTTGTTTTGTAAATTACATTACATTTATTTTATAGTTTTGTTTGTGATAATTAGCGGCATAACTCGTAAAAACAATGGCATCTCATTTGAGCACTAAAGACCGTCTGCTATCTTTAATAGATGACATCGAACTTATTGCCAAGTAAGCCCTAACCTACTAACCTGACAAAATAATCGAAACTATAATTTGAAAGTGAGTATTTTATATATTATTTTTAATTTCAGGGAAATGATAGAAGTCTCTATAGCCCCGAAGCCTCAGAAACTTTCAGCCGCTGACCATGCCCAACTAACGGAGCTGTTGTTATCAAAAGATGCAGAGTTGAAGAAAACCTTAGAATTGGCTGATGAACAGGCAAAGATTCAGCAGAAAATGAATGAACTCAAAGCAGAAGTGGATAATAAGGTGGTACCTAATTATAGAAGTTCTAAAACATTGTCATAATTAACATTTTTGTGAGATTTCGGATACTTGTATCAAATCATTTGTTAAAGTTTATGTTCTCATCACTAATCAAACTAAATGCCAACTAACTTTGTTTTTAGCAATAGCAAATCACAATTAATGTTTTCAGTTTATCTACAGGATCAAGACATCTATAACCTACAGAAGCAGTTGAAAGAAGCAGAGCAGATTCTGGCTACATCTTTATATCAAGCCAGACAAAAGCTGGCATCAATAGAGAAGTCTAGGAAAAGACCAGTGCCTTCTGAGGAGTTGATTAAATTTGCACACAGGTGAATAATTGTGTCATCAACATCATGACTAGCCCGTTAGCTTAGTTGCTTTGCCTTCTAATCTAGGGTTGCTGGTTTGATTCCCGCATGACACAAGTGATAATGAATTTTAAATTGGTTATTACTTGTGTTTAGTCTGGTAGTTTTCTATGTATGATAAGATTTACAAAAAATATATATATACCTAGTCAGGTCATAAGTATTGTCACACAGTAAAAACTTTTCTTTTAGAATGCTGGCCACAAAAAAGTTTATTGAATTCGAATTTCGAATTGTTCATGAATATAAAAATGTATGCTTTTTAGAATGTTACTCATTTTTAAATATGGAGTGGACGCTTAAAGAAGACCGTGTTGCAGTTATTGCATTGCATCATTGCGGTTACGCGCCAATTCATAAATTTGACATACTGAAAAATTTTAATATAACCAAAAGATTCGTTTATCGTACCATCAAACGATACAATGAAGACTAGTGTAGATGACAGGTCAAGAAGTGATCGCCCTCGGTCTGTTAGGACTCCAGCAGTGATAAAAGCTGTGAAGGCGCGAATTCAAAGAAATCCCAAACGTAAGCAGAAACTGTTGGCCCTTCAGATGGGGTTAAGCAGAACCATGGTGAAAAGAGTGATAAATGAAGGCTTAGGGCTTCGGGCATATCGAAGAAAAACAGGACATCGTTTGAATGCTCGTCTAATGGACCTGAGACTGGAGAGATGCCGCGCTTTGTTGAAGCGGTACGCGGGAAAAAAATATCGGGAAATTCTTTTTTCGGATGAAAAAATTTTTACCGTAAAAGAGAGCTACAACAAACAAAATGATAAGGTGCACGCACACAGTAGTGAAGAAGCGAGCAAACGTATTCCGCGTGTCCAACGAGGTCATTTTCCATCCTCGCTCATGGTATGGTTGGGAGTTTCTTATTGGGGCTTAACAGAGGTACATTTTTGTAAGAAAGGTGTAAAAACGAATGCAGTTGTGTATCAAAATACAGTCCTGACGAACCTTGTAGAACCTGTTTCTCATATCATGTTCAATAACAAGCACTGGGTATTCCAACAAGATTCGGCGCCAGCTCATAGAGCGAAGAGCACACAAGACTGGCTGGCGGCGCGTGAAATCGACTTCATCCGGCACGAAGACTGGCCCTCCTCCAGTCCAGATTTGAATCCGTTAGATTACAAGATATGGCAACACCTGGAGGAAAAGGCGTGCTCAAAGCCTCATCCCAATTTGGAGTCACTCAAGACATCCTTGATTAAGGCAGCCGCCGATATTGACAATTGACATGGACCTCGTTCGTGCAGCGATAGACGACTGGCCGCGCAGATTGAAGGCCTGTATTCAAAATCACGGAGGTCATTTTGAATAAACTTTATTGTCATAAGAATCTATGTTTTGTTAAGTTCATTTTGGTATATAAATGGTTACATAAAGAATAAAGTTGTTTCAATTATTTTATATTAAACATGTGACAGAATTTATGACCTGACTAGGTAAGTATTATATCTGTTATCTAGTACCCACAACACAAGCGTTTTCTTTGTGTGGGGCTAGATGGCGCTGTGTGCAATGTCCCTGAATATTTATTTATTATAATAATAATAATATAATAATAAAAATGTTTATTGGACACACAAATTCTTATAATACTAACACTTATTAATAATGTAATTTAAATTTAAAATAGGGCATTTCAGAAAACAAAAGATATGTCGAGCAGCTGCTACGCTGAGAGAAAGTGGTCTCTCGTGTTGTAGCAGCTGATTCCTTCAGGGAAACATTTTTTCAAAAGGTTGGAAAAATTCATCTTACAGAAACAAAGCTAATCAAAATTGAAATTAAGAAATAAAAAGAGAAATAAGTTTTTTAAAAAGAAAAATCTTAGCCTAATTTTGTGTATTGTGTGAGTGTAGTGTGTGTGTGTGTGTATGTATGTATATATATATATATATTTGTATATGTATAAATAGTAATGAGTAAGAATGTTTGAGTGTTTATGTGTATGTGCTTGAACGAGTATGTAATCATTGTAGTGTGCATTGTTCTTATTTGTGACCATTGGTCTGAATAGGTGTGTTGTTTATTTAATTATTGTTTTACATATCGGGTAGAAGTGATATTGGTCATGTATTTAATTTAAAACAATTAAGAGTTTTTCAGTGTTGTCATAGTCAAGAGAATTTAGCCATTTGTCTAATGCTAACTGTAAATCTCTATTATTTAGACTATTCATTTTATTTATTATACCACAAGCCTTATTGTAAAGATAAGGACCCAAGAAAGATTGATGATGCTTAAACAGAGCAGTGTTATGTTTAGGTATAGGAAAATGTATGTCATTTTATTATCTAATCTAATAGAACCCACTGCAGGGCATATGCCTCCTCCCTTATAAAAGTATGTTTGCAGTACAGGAACAATTGTTAAGGCCATATGTTAAATTATTTGTGTAGGAGCAACTGACACAAGCAAAAATATGCAGTAACCTTTGTGTTTCCTGACAAAAACTGAGCTTTATTTTTTTTTATGCTTAAGCTCACATGCATTCACTTGTTATAAAAAATAAAAATGAAGATATGACTTACCTACTAACCTTATCCAATACTTTATAATCCACAGAATCAGTGCATCCAACGCAGTGAGTGCTCCCCTGTCCTGGCAGCCGGGAGATCCTCGTAGACCATACCCAACAGACCTGGAGATGAGAGTCGGGATGCTGGGACGCCTGTGTGATCTACCACTCAACGGGCATGCACCATCAACACTCAATGAACTTCACAGAATGACCACTGGTGGTGGTAAGCACACATATATTTTATCTACCGTCCCCCACAATTTTATGCCATTTACAAACAAAAATATGCCTTATTGTAACCACAATATAGTACTATCCTTACTAATTATGAAATCACTTTGTAAACAAAGAAATGATTGGGTGCATTCTGTGATAAATGACTTACATATTTTCTTGGTAGTTATGAATGTAATTGCTTATTTTCTTATTTATTGAATGGAACTTCCAGCCATAATGAATAAAGATTGATTGATGTTTTATATTTAAAGGGAGAAGTAATTACATCAAGGGTTTTCCCTTTGAGATTTAAAAGCTTTGTTGTGTAAAGCCTGATCAGCATTTAGGCGCGTGATCGAAGCATTATTGAGTCATAATGACCAGTTTGTAGGTCTTTACTATAGTTTACATGTAGGTATATTAGTCATTCTGAAAATTGTTAACTATGCATAAAATTACACATGTATATTTCTATGTAAATTACATATGTCTATGTAAGAGGAAGTCCAAGGTATGCTGTTTCCTTTCTGAGAAATAATGGTAATACGCAATTTTGCGGCCGCCACGTGCATACGTCATATGCGTCGTCAATCGTCATATACCTACTACTTATTACTTGCAAAAAGAAATCTTTATATGTGAATGTTTTACAAAAATATATGTGGTAACTTGTACTTGGACCTTAAAAGTGGCATTCCAGTTGGATGCTTCCATGTGTCGGACTAAATTAAATCTCCTTAAATTATAGATATAACTATTTTAAGTACAGTAGTTCTGTCAATAAGCCAGACCCCAATCACGAATATGCTTGTAATAAAATTCTTGTACAACAATAGGGTCATAGTGTTCTGAAACTTGTCTAGCAAATTTTTTATTTTAATTACTTAGACATAGGTGCTTACCTGTGACCTGTGTTAAACATATATCAATAGTACTTAGAAACTCTCATTCATACATTCACTTCTTCTTGTTCTTTTTTTTATCTAGCATGGCTCACGCTTGACTACAACTCGCCTGATGTTAAGTGACGTTATAATTTACGATCTAGCGCCGATTCATTCCCGACTTGAATAGAGATTCCGGCAAGGAATTATTATAATTCTTCTAATCAAATGTGAGTGGCCAACTCTAGTGTTGAAGGTTTATACAGAAATCTTTATGTTTCCAGCGGTACCAGCATCTACTCCCAACCAGTTCACATGGCACCCATCAGGCGAGCTTCACATGTCTGTGGGTGGTGGTAACTCGGTCGCCATCGACGGACGGAGCAAGGAAACTAACCAGGAAGATGTGGAAGTCATGTCAACTGACTCCAGTTCAAGTTCCAGTAGTGATTCACAGTGAATGATGATGATGATGGTGTTTTTATATCGCGGTCATAATATTTTGTATGTTATAATCTCAAGACAAAGGAAACAAATGAGGAAGAGGTCATGTCAACAGACTAGTTAAAATTCCAGTAGTGATTCAAAGGGAAAGGTTATGAAAATGGTTTTTTTTATACTGTGGTTGGAATATTTCACTCTTCTTAAGGAAACCAACCAGGAAGTGATGTGGAAGTCATTTCAACTGACTCCAGTTCTAGTTCCAGTAGTGATTTGCAGTGAATGATGATGGTATTTTTATACTGTGGCCAAAATTATTCATACATCTAATCTCAGGTCAGAGAATCAACCAGAAAGATGTAGAATACAAGTTTCAAATGATTTTCTGCTGATAAAGTAATAAACATGTGTGATAAGTTTTTTTGTATGAAAATTTATCTTCTAGGCTACATTTATTGGAAAATGATTTATTTCGAAATTTGTAATTAGTTTTTTGCTCCATGATATTCTAATTTACTATTAGTAACTTAAGTTTTTGTACATATTTGGATGTGGTGTAGCATAACTAAGTGGAATCAATACATGATTGAATATGATTTTGTGTTTAATATAATCATGTGTAAAATTGCAAAAAATTGAGGTAGGTAAAAATAATTAAAAAATACTTATTAAAAATTAATTTATTCATAGTCTTTGTAGGAATGAACCGACTCAGCATGGGTGTAACCTATCCCAGCTTGTAGGGTTAGTATCTAAGACTAATGTACAAAAATAATTATAAATAAGTATTCCGGGATTATATTGTTTTGTATAATTATTTATTTATCGTATCATCATCATCGGTGCCATCTTCATATTGAAGTTCAGAGGTCAGTTGGCAAAACTTTTTGCGATCCCATGCTGCTTCTTAGATGCGGATAGCTTAGCTATGTCCATTTCATGATTTATCGTAAAGCATTTTTAAAATCTTTACTTCCTATACTAAGTGTTACTGTGTGTATGCATAATATTTGATTTTCAGATTGATTTCTACTAATCACCAATAATGTAGGAAGACCTGTGCAACGGCAACGGTGGCTGGATGATATTAGAAAGTTGGAAGGAAACATCAGTATTGGCGTAAGAGGGAGGAGGCCTATACCCTGCAGTGAGTCTCACTAGACTGATGATGATGATGATGAATCACCAGCGTGTGACGAAGACGCATGTTAGAATATTCGTGCTTAAAAGGGTAATAGTATTCTTTGATTCGTTCTTAAATTGTTTTTAGCGATAAGGCCGCTTTTCTGTTATTAGTTATTTTGTTATCTATGTGAAAACGTGGGAGATACTTTAATATAAACAAGTAGGTTACTATGCATTGCCGTTGCTATGACAACCGGACAATATTATTGTTTATCGACGTCAATGTCAGATATTATCCACAAATTATCACATTATTTGTAAGGAAAAAATACTAATTTTCTTCGAAGAATAATGACGGAAAGGGCCCCGGTGTCGACGGAAGAAACTTTAGTGCGATATGATAATCCAGTGCTTGTGACTAAACAACCAGAAAAAGTAGTAAGTACCTATCTGTTCATTTGATATTATAGCTCGATCCAAAAATGAGGGTGCTATAAGTATAGTTTCAAGTTAGTTACAGACGCTGCTAGAAGTGCTTGTGGCCCACCCAGCAGTGTTTGTACTAGACCTAACAAACACGACGCAACCAGTCTTTGGATGAATTCAAATTCAAATTCAAAGCATTTATTTGGACACACAGGACACAACAATATATACATACAAAAGTTAACAACAGATAGAATAGAAAGGTATTACGTTACATTGATGTATCCCGTGCGTCAAAAAAGGTCATACCTCAGCATTAATATTTTTGTAATCTTTTTATTTATATTTAGGACAGTATAATTATGTTATAAAATCGTAAAATCAGTGTAAATATAGGCAAAGAAGCCTGCTGCGGCGGGAGGTACTGCAGTCTTGCAATTCAGGACCCTTGAGGTACCTTGTACAAGACTCAGTTAACCATACCAACGTATGACACCGACGTAATTTATTTAAATTTTTATTACTCAAAGCTGTACCTACAACACTGTATTTTATGCACAATAAACAAATTATTATTATATTATATTATTATTAATGCTGCAGATTGCTCTGCAGCGCTGATTTTCAGGTATGACCCTTTGAGACGCGCGGGGTCAAGAGTTAAATAAGAAATGTAACAAATATAAAAAGAAGTAAAAAGGATGAGTGACCAACAAGTAGCATATAGGTCAGTAAGTAAATAATATCGGAGGGCCTGAATTTTTTGTCCATCGGTCGTGAAGCCGTCTCAGAGATCGTTTTTAAAACACTACACATTTCATATCATCATCAGCCTACAATCGTCCACCTCTGAGCGTAGGCCTCTCCTAAGGTATGCTACTTTAACTAACACTAAATTACTTATGGTTTTACCTGTTCTCCAGTCATCCCCTCGTCCCGGCGCATCCATCCAGCCATGCGTCCCTACCGAGGCCAAAAAAGAGACTGAAGAGATCCTCAATGCTATCCTGCCGCCTAAAGAATGGGAGGAAGATGGACAGATTTGGACGCAGAAGGTATTTACGAAAATTACGTTTGGCTGATTTAGATCATGACATTGTAATTTATTGGCCTGAGACCTAAATTACGTCGTGACCACCGTGACCTAGATAAAATCTAAGATGCTTAAGGTTAAGAGAAAAATATCTATTTGTCTAAAAATAGTTTATTATTCTGATAATATAATATCGAAGAATACCTAAGTACCTACAATCTACATATAGGTACCTATTTCTCTCTTTCTGCTATGATATACGTACGTGTACATAGATATTTCCGTTACCCTAAATCCCTATTAAATCTCCAGATATCGTCCACCCCGGCGACCCGGCTGGACGTGATCAACCTGCAAGAGATGTTAGACACCCGCCTGCAGCAGCGGCAGGCGCGCGAGACCGGCATCTGTCCGGTGCGCAGGCAGCTCTACACGCAGTGCTTCGATGAACTTATACGACAGGTATACTCATAGAGTTATATAATATAGTATACTGCTCCACTGGGGGAGTAGCTTGATGGTGGCTTTAGTTTTTGGTGGCTTATTTGATATGGGTTTATTGCTTGAAAATAAAGACATTATATTATTATTATTAGTAGGTTAAATGATTATCAATGACGTTATCAAAATTCAAATTCAAATTTTAAATTTCATTATTTTGTCTGCGAAACATGGGTAAGTAGGTACATAAAATGTCTTGCCACATCGGTAAATACATTTAAATGCCATCGGCATGCAACACAGTTTCTATAAACTAAGTAGGTACTTACATACTTATAATAATAATCACAAATTGAATAACATAGATAAAATCCGAGATAAATAAATAAAATAAGGTATAATTGGTGATATCTTTAGCTGTTCCATAGAAAAAGTCCCTCGATACGGGACCAAAAGTAGGTTTGTTTCTTTCTGACGCTCCCATCACAGGCAGCTCTACCTACACGTAGTGCTTCAACGAACTTATACGACAGGTATATACATCATCTAAAAAAGTGTGACGTTATGAATAATGAAAATTGTTATAGTTATAATTTTCAAATCGGCCCATCACAACGCGCTCCCTGAATCGCGCAATGGTGTGCTCGTACAATAGTCTGCTCCGAGTTGCAGGACAAAGTCATCATGCTTTAAAACTACGTTTACTGAATAGTTCCGATTTTTGTTTACGATTTTGTCTGTTAAATTCATTAAATAAAAAATATTAATTACTTAAATAGTAAACTATTACCTACCTACATAATATGTCATATACGGAAACGGCTAAAAAGCCGACATTTAATTTAAGATTCTATCAACTAAAACCTGCTATTTGGTATAAAAAAGAAATGAAATGAAATGAAATGAAATGAAATGAAATGAAATGAAATGAAATGAAATGAAATGAAATGAAATGAAATGAAATCTTTATTGTCTGGTAAACTAGGTATATACAGATGTTCAAATTACAGAGCTTCGTCATGTTTGTGATATGAGTCCTCTAGTTACTGCCCATTTGGGCTTACAGACTGTCCTTAGAACTATTTGAATCGAATACATAATTATGAGAATACATTTTAATAATAATACAATTGATGACACACTACACAAAACAAATTCAATTAAAAAAGAAAAAAAAAGTCATAAAGTGATGATATAAGATTTACATGATAATATATGTCAAAGGTAATATACAAATATGTCAGTTTATTGGAATAACAAAATGTCAATGTGAAATCGATTTATCAAATATCATCATTATCGTTAAGGAACATTTTGATAGAATAATATGCTTTACGTAGCAAGAACTCCTTTAATTTGCGTTTAAAGATTAATAAATCATCTACCAATCTAAATTCCTTTGGTAATTTGTTGTATATGTTTGTGGCCATACAAAAAACACTATTACTTAGATATGATGTATGTGACGGTGTGGTGTACAATTGTCCTTCATACCTGCTACCCTCGGGCCTCATCCTAAATAGTTGAGGATTAGATTTAACAAATGTTGCTACTTCACTTACATATAGACAAGGAACAGTAAGAATTTTTAATTTAATAAAATGTTCTTTACATGTTGCTTTTTTTTTTTAGTCTACATAGTGATCTAATGCATCTTTTTTGCGCTCTAAACACTTTAATTTGGTCAGTTGAGTTCCCCCAAAACATTATTCCGTATCGCAATATCGATGCCACGTGACCATGGTACGCCGTTAACAGGGTCGAGTCATTTGCTACCTTCCGAAGTTGAAAGAGCGCATATGCGAATTTATGTACTCTTTTGCATACAATATCAACGTGTTGCTTCCAATTTAATTTATTGTCAATGTTAACACCTAAAAATCGCGTTATCTCAACTTCTTCAATTTTTTCATTCTTATAATGTATATCAAAGTTAACATTGTCATTATGCCTGTTTCTAAAATACATTATATTTGTTTTACTGACATTAATTTTGAGGTTGTTATTGCGTAACCAGTCAATGATATTTGTTAATGTCGTACTAATGTCATATTGAAGATTGTTTAGCGTGTTATGTTTGAATAGGATAGTACAATCATCGGCGAAAAGGGTCATATCATTATCTGTCACATTAGGCATGTCATTGATATAAATTAAGAATAGTAGCGGGCCTAGTACACTGCCTTGCGGGACCCCATATAATACTGGACAAGTTTTAGATTTATACGTTTTAAGTGTCAAAGTTTTTGGACATATGCTACTAAGTTCTGTCATTTGTTGTCTATTATTTAAATATGATTCAATTAATTTGTTCGCGTTGCCTCGGATACCATAAATATTTAATTTTTTTAACAATAAACCGTGGTGAACATTATCGAAGGCTTTGGACATATCCATATACATAGCTATAACTTTACGTTTTTTATCTACGTCAGTCATTACGATGGGATTATTCCCATCTTTTTCATTTTTTTTAATCAAAATAAGGAACTGAATTTTTATTGATTTGAATATACTTGCATCTAGTTTTTAACCGACTTTAAAAAAGGAGACTTATCAAGTATTCTGTTTTCAAAGTTTTTTTTGTAATTCCAGGTGACAATAAACTGCGGCGAGCGCGGCCTGCTGCTGCTGCGAGTGCGCGACGAGGCTCGCATCACGATGGAGGCCTACCAGACCTTGTACTGCAGCTCCATCGCATTCGGCATGAGGAAAGCTTTACAGGTATGTTCAGATTAATTGCAATGGCAAAATTATGTGTTTGATTGTTGCTGCTTCATACTAAACCTTTATCTCACTAATAATCAAAAACTAATATTATAAAGGCGAAAATTTGAGAGTCGATGTGAATGTTGAATCGTTCTATGCGCTTGAACCGATTAGAATGACATTTTGCATTAAGATTAAGATTGGATTTTGGCATAAAAGGTAGCTTAATATTACACACACACACACATGGGCTGCTCTTTATCCCGGATTAACGCGAGTGACCCCGATAGGCGCCGGTATTAGTAACTTTAATCCTCCTTTACGCTTCAATGCTAGATAGAATCTTGGACTAAAACATCTTACTTTCAATTCCGAAAACGGGCGTGACATCGTGAGCATATTATCATAGCAGACATATAAAGCAATCAATCAATCAAAAGCTAGTAGAAACGATTATTGATGGCCTTGAACATAAGAAAAAAGTGGCTGCAATATTTCTAGACTTATCAAAAGCTTTTGACTCTGTGAGTCATGACCTTGTAATAGTGAAGCTCTCAGCTTACGGAATAACTGGAAAACCTCTCCGACTTATAAAATCATTCCTTGAAGATAGAGAGCAAATTGTCGAAGTGAAAATAGACAAACAACGTCATAAATCATCGCCAAGGAAAGTAGATATGGGAATTCCGCAGGGATCGTCATTGGGAAATACCTTGTTTCTGGTATTTCTCAATGATTTATGCCTTAGTGGAATTAAAGGAGAAGTCATCCAGTATGCAGATGATACGACAGTGATTATAACCGCTGACTCACATGAAGAACTTCAGAAATGTATAAATAAAACTTTAAGAGAGTTAGAAAACTGGTTTACGGTGAATGGTCTGAAACTGAATACTGATAAAACGAATATAATGTCCTTCAATGCTGTATCACCAAACTTTAAAGAAGCTCCATTAATATTAGAGAATGGAACTGAATGTATATACGCAAAGCATGTTAAGCTATTAGGATTCGATTTAGATCCCTCCTTAACATGGAAAGAACATATTAATAATAGTTGTAAAAAAATGGCAAAAGGGGTTTATGCATTAAAACAGTTGAAACCAATCACAAGCCCAGAGCACCTAAAGGAAACTTATTATTCATACATACACTCTATACTTTCATACGGCATAAGTATATGGGGCAATGCGACAGACTTTGAAAGAGTGTTAATAATGCAGAAACGAGCAATAAGAGTACTTGTGGGAGGTAGATATAGAGAGTCTTGTAGAAACCATTTCAAAGAGTTGAAGATTTTGACGTCAGTGTCACAATATATATTAGAGATTATGAAGTTTGTAAAAAGAAATCCACATTTGTTTGAACTTAAGACTTATAACTCAAATAGAACCAAGATAAATAGAGTATTGTTGAAACCAACTGTGCCTAGGCTGTGTATGACTAAGAAACTACCCACTATAATGGGAGAGAAACTGTTCAATAAACTCCCCGCACACATTCAGTCTTTGAATAATGATCAGCAATTTTGCAATAGCGTCAAACAATTATTGTTAGATCAGACACTATACAGTTTTAAAGAATACTTTGAAAATGACTACAGTCAACTACCAATTGATTCTAAACTTGCTTAGAAATTATGTAATTAACTACTGAGTAAGGAGTGTGATGCCAAATTGTCATTTTAGCCCCTATACAGCTAAAGTGACAGTACCAAGATTTATTTAAGTTGACATATTGTATGATTACATACCTATTATTATGTTTGACATGATTTTAATAACAAAAATTTTCATTGTTTTATTAATAAAACTAGACATATGTAACTTCTAAAATTTTATAAAAGCCTAATGTTATAAATTCAATTTGACGAGATATTGTAATTTGTGTGGCATATTCTGTGATATTAGTACTTATACCTATGTATGTTACAATTTTACATTATCAATAAAGATTCTTTATCTTTTTATCTTTATCTTTATAAAGTATTATTTCTCATTTTCCAGTCCGAGCAAGGCAAATCTGACCTTATGGACCAAGTAGCAAAGCTTGAAAACGAGCGATCTACGTTAGAGAAACTATGTATGGAGTTGAAACAGAAGACAGAACAGCTGGAGAGACGCGCTGCAGAGCTGCGGGCGGCCGAGGAGAAACGCCACCAGGAAGAGTTGCTGGCTTTGAAGAAAACTAATGCACAACTCAAGGTACAGTTTTACCTTCTCTTTTTTTTTCTTTATGTTTTACCTAATAACTTCGCCTTTGGCAATTTCATTCTAAATTGTTAAGTTACTATTAAGTACCAATTTGTTTACCACTAGTGGGTGCTCGCATTAGGAATTAAAACTTGCATCCCCCATTTCACCCTATAAAGAGGCATTTCCAAAAATCCTTTCTTAGCGGATGCCTACATCATAAAATCTACCTGCGTGCCAAATTTGTTGTAGGTATATATATATTCTAATAAAATATTGTTATTTCCAGGCACAACTCGAGGGTATCATCGCTCCAAAGAAGTGAACTACGCTGTTACTTAACATTTTAAGATATTTTCGTTGCCTCTGTTCTAGGATTATTCAATTATGTTTTAACCTAAATATACAGTTTATAAACATTATTTTTGTGGTTTAAATTGTAGATATTATAGATTCGTAATTTAATACTTATAGTGCGAGTGTTGAATAAAAGAGAGCAATAATTTTATTAAAATATATATTAAACCATTTATAAGGACAAACGTACAATATTTTCATTAGTTTACAAAGAATGTATCTCTAAAAGAGTCCTATAAAGGTATAAAGTACGCACGTAGAAATCCATTCTTTCGATTCAATACGAAGTAATAATACTTCTCTTAGGACCAATTTAAATTAATTAGATGAATGGTGAATTTACACATTTAGAAATCGTTAATTATGATTATATCGAATACAATACAAATTCTTACACATTATTAATTAAGTATATTTTATTGCAATTAAATAAAATTGATAAAATACAAAACAGAATGCACATTATTTTCCATAATTAAATCGTTTGAGAAACTAGGCACCACGAAATAAAACATTTGATTAACATCTAATCAATATCGGGACAGACACAAAATACTGAATTACACGAATATAATCTATCGACACATAAAATAATTAAAAATAGTCTAAGAAAAATATAAGTCAAGGTATAATAAAATTGAATGTTCATTATTAAAATGTGATGCCAACATTTAGACGCTCTACATAAATACTGCGTGGTGGATGTTATATACACGAACCTACACATAACTTACTTCCAACATCATCATCATCCAGCCACATCTACTCAGTTCCACTACATACAGCATCAGCATTCAGTCAATATATCGAGAAACTTGCACGGAATGAAAAGTCATTAAAATTAAATACGTAAAGTATTTCCAAGAATAAAATCTTAACTACCACGAAAAATAGACAGTGACATCTAATAAATTAAACCTAAAATCTCCGTCGCAAAATTATAATAAAAGTAAAGAAAAAAATATATAGAAATTGTGATCTGTTAAAACGCCACTATAAACGCTCGCTGGTGGATTTCTTCAAGCACGTTGACGTACAAACAAGTCGGTGGAACACTAAATTTATTATCACAGTTACAATACAAAAATGTAAGGATGGAAACTAGTTTCGATGCCGTAATAAACAAACGTTCGATTCGTTGAAGAAATCTACGATCGAGATGGGTTCTGTTGTCATGGGTTGTGTTGTGTTGCAGGGCGGAGATTGGACGAGAGGTCTAACTAGTCCTTCGTTTACTGTTGTTGTTCTTCGTACGCGGTGAGGCGGTGCGCCGGGCCCACGGATATAGCGGTGACTCGGCCCGCGCCGCCGTCCAGCAATGGGTTCACAACTTGAACTATGTCTGGCTGTAAAGAGTTCTCCCCGACATCTTCAGACTCGTTTTCTCCCAAACTGATTATATTCTCGTCTAGGTCGGGTGCGGTCTCGCTGCTTGGGCTCGTTGTCAACTCCAATGATATAATTTTCTCTTGTGTTGTTTCCACCTGTTTGGAAATTTTATGTTAGAAAAATAGCAAAACTTATTGTTGAGCGATGGATAGTGAATGATTACAGGCTTTAGAAGTATTTTCGTTACATATGGTGAAATGAAACCATCACATGATAACTTGTGTAAATGGTAACCATGTGTAATGATCAAGTACTTATTCAATTGCACGAAATGGAAATATGTATGATCTATGAGATATCTATTAAAAATAAACTATTGTTGAAACTGACAATAATATCATAAACGATTGAGGTGATGTACTTATTAAGAATATTTAATGAAAACATTCAAATAAAGGTGTCATCTCTCTTCAGTTACCACAAATAAATTGGAACTCCACACACCACTTACTCTATTGTGAGAGTCATGCAATACATTCTTTATTAATGAATAACAACTGCGTTAGTAATTTAGTCGCTACAGCTTGCAATAAAGCGATGTTTGGAAGCGCTACGAACACATAAATACGATAAATAAACTGAACAAACCGTTGCGTTTCAGGTGAAGGAATCCATGACTAGAATCCAGGTATCGTCTGACAAATGATACACAATAAAATAAGTTAGCATGCCATGCCGGATCAATCATGCAATATTGTGGGGGACACACAGGTACGTACATACAATAAACGAGAATACGTAAATAAAATCGGGACTATTTAACAATAAACATTTAACACAGTAAACGCCACATAATTTTTACATAATTGAAAAGCTTTGTACCAGAAAAGATTAGTTTAAACTCGTGATAGCTACAGTGTTTCTAAAACATCAACACTCGTGTCTCACCGGTGTGCGTATTAATTTGTGCCCCAAAAGTGAAGGTAGTGTTTGTACACGTAATACGTCAGTCAAATGAAGTCAAACAACATGAATGTAGAGAGAAGTCAGATCGCGTCGAGTCGTGTCCTAGGATTGCACGTAGAAAGCTAAGCGTCAAGAAAATACAAATAAACCACACACGATACGGCATTGCTTTGTGTACAGCGTCAAATGTAGCATTATACAGTTCGCGGCGACTCCGTACCTCCTTCTCAATGAGTTTCTCAATGTACTCCACGGTTCGCACTCTGGTCTCGCCAGTGGTGGGGCACACGAACTCCTCCGTGCGAAGTGTAATGCGCTCGTCTAACAACTTTTCCTTCTCCTTGACGGCCAGAATTTGCCCCGGTTTTGTACGCAACGCAATTCGTGGCAGGGGCCATTTCTATAATTATGTAAAGCCAATTTTGACAATCACACACCCCCGGTTACACAGGACAGTATGCCAGCCAAGCGACAGACACTCCCGACAAACAACATGTACGTATATAGACGGACAAACACAGGGATCATGTTAGTCACTGTTACAAGTCAATAAGGAATTTCACTCTAATATAACGATCTGAATAATTATTGAATTGATTTGAATAGAGAGATAAGATTTAAGTGGTTAATAACAGGGTTAACAGTGGCAAATCATTCAAGAGACATTAATTGGATTATGACAAACATTCAGTAGGTAGATGGGAAAAAGTTGCATGTTTTTTTTATTTTTTCCATCTACGGAATTGTAGTACTTTGAATTAAGGTTTATTCTTGTGTGAAACAGTGCTGTAATTGAGTGCTATATTTACCTCGGACGGAGATTTGTCCCTCGGTGGTACATCTTCTAGTATATCTCTAGCTGGGCCTACCATGCTCTTTATGGCTTTGGACGATTCGATCGCTTCCTGAAAATATACACAAAATTCGAAATAAGTAAAGAGACTTGTACCGTATCGAAACGCTCGTCGATTTTGCTGCGATTCGAGTTATGTAAGCTACACCGGTTTTGTTTAAATTCTGGTTAAATGTATTTCATGTGTTTTTTTTGTATGTTCATCGATCAATCCACCAACATATAGAAGTCGGAGATGTTGTCCAACAAACACTGATCACATCAAACAAATTTTGAAGCAAAGTTTATTGTACATTAATTGTGTAAATAAATAAATAAGTATAAGTAAATAAAAATAAGTAAAAGTGTTTATTTATTTATTATACTTGCACACATACAATTTTCAAAAAAAAAATACATATGCCCCGAGGTATTGGGGCGTAGCAAGAGACAATGGCTAGGCTTTATATAACCAGAGTCTTTACAAATTTTGCTTACATCTCATAGTCTGTTTCGTGCCCCCATAAACTTCGTTTACTCGTTTACCTGTTCAAGCGAGCGTAGCCGCGCAGCCCGCCAGGCGGCTCGCCTCGCGGCGCGGGTCGCGGCGTCTTCGCCCTCCGCGCCCGCGCGCCGCCGGGACTTCGCTGACGGACTCACAGCACCCGTCGTAACGCTGCAACGAAACATTTGTGTGTTAATTTAGTTAATATCTCCTCGCATCGTGTTTCTCAGATTTTTCTCAATGCGAATGTTTTCTTGGGCAATCGTGGTGGGCGCCTAGATTATTTTTTCGGAAAAGACACGCTTTCGAAATTTAGTTGGTATAGATCACGCTAGATGGTGTGCTAAACACTCAAGCACGCTATTTTACCACTTATCAAGTGGCAATATTCATGATAAATTTAACATAAGATCTATGGGACATTTATAACTACAAGGGTTGAAGGACTGCAGGAAGACACCTTTCTTTTTTTGAATCAGTAATAAAGTAGCAAGACTCCTCTTTTTATTTCAATGTAGGTACATAAATAGAAGCAGTAAAAGGAAGTGGAGCGTTACTGTAAGTAGTAGTGTAAATAAGTGTGTATAAGTATTATATCCATTATATAAAACCCACGTCACAAGCGTCTGCTTAGTGTCGAGCTAAATAAATAAAAAAAAAATTGACTATTTACAATTTAAGAACCGTAACATTAGGTTTAATTGACTAATTCATTAATTAAACTTAAATAATTGTGAAATACAATCTATCTGGTATGCACACTAGTTACAAAACTGTATTGCGCACACCACAGCACCGCACCACCGCTAGATGGCGCTGTGTGCGATGTCCCGGAATATTTATTATTATTACTGTAGTTGCCTCACCTGTGTCCGTTCTCTAGCGGCTCGGAGTCGGAGTGCGAGCTGTCGTCCTCCTGCGACCACGAGCCGAGCGACGAGCGCGACAGTGACGCCATCTTGCGCTCCTCTTCCTGCTTCAATTTCTCCACCTCATCCGCCGATAGGAATGTGAATACTTTTTCTGGAAAACACACAAACCAATCAGAATTAAAACCTACGAGAGGATATAAGGACAATTTTTTTTATTATTGTTGGATTATTGAGACTTAGAGTTCTAAGTTTGTGAAAATGTCTCACCTGGCTTGGGCGATGGTTTGTGGCTTTCTTCCATAGCATTCTCGAAGAATTTTTTCTTATCGCTAACCGATGCCTTCACAAAAGTACCAGAATGAGGTGGGGAAGCCTGAGGACATTTCAACATGTATAAGTCACAGAATTCTAACGATAAAGTTCGCGATGAAAGTTATATGAGTTAAAAAGCTCATGATATTTACAAGCCATAAATTTACCCGTCTCCAGGCTGAACACCCATGCAGTCAATGTATAGTAGTTGTTAGTCAACACTGATAAAATGTAAAATAAAATTAATGCGCTACGCAAATCGAACATGCAAAATATAAATAACTGCAAGTTAATAAACGTGACTCGTCGAGTGTGAAACAAAAACGGGACGAGGGTACGGTACGGAGGGATGACGGTCGACTGCTGGTATGTGGGGTTATTAGTCGAGTACTGTTCTGGTTGCCGACGAACACAATCAAAAGAAGCCGAGTGTGCGTGTGGTAAGATGCCGTACACTGATGATTACCTCGCCGATGGCGAAGGCTTTGATTTTGCTGGTCCTGGCGGGTGTGGCGGGCTCGCCCTCCGCCGAGCGACCCGAGCCGTCCGACGCCTCGGCCGCCGAGACCACCTCGCCGAAACGGACGCGCCTCTCCGCCGGAGCACTTTTGGGCGGATCGTTATTATTGGACAACACCTGCGCGACGTTCGCATTGATGTCCCTCTCCACCGCGCGAACTAGAACAGGGGAGACGCGCGCGCGGCCCGCCTGGCTCGACTGCTGGTCGCACGCGGGGACCGAGCACGTGTACGGGTTATACGTGCCCGCCACCGTCGACAGGGACGGGTACGGGTTCACGGGCGGGTACGTGGTCGAATGGACCATGCCGGGGGTCATTTTTTGCGTTCGCAGATCCCTTAACGAGTTATGAAGATGAGGACTCGAATCCTCGAAGTATGTTTGATCCGGGTGGAGGTTGCACGGCGAGTGTGGGACGTGGGAGACAATCGGTAAGACTTTGTACTGAGCGTGGAGGAGGGCGGGAGGGTCTGGCTCCCCGCTCGGACTCACGGACAACTCGTGGAAGAAGTCTTCGTTGCCGAAGGGGACGTCTCGTCGGAAGACCTGGTACGGCGGCACCTCGGATATGATCGCCGCGCTGGGAGGCGGGTGGAGGACGATAGGCGCCGAGGCCGACTCGGGGTAGGCATGGAAGTTGATGGGAGGAGGGACCTCGGTCTCCGGCGAGTTGGTGGAGGTGGACTGCATGGATGTCTCGGCCACGTCGGGCTCGGGCAGCACGAGGCGCTGCGGGACGACCGTGATCGGCGGCAACGGCTCGAATTCCGCGTGCTCCAGCGGAGCTTCACTTACGTAGGAGTCGAACAGAGGCGGAGGGGGGATGATGAGGTCGGCGGGGAGCACGCGAGTCGCCTTGATAACCGGCCTCGACATCTCCAGCTCGGGCTGCGGCGGCCGGTTGCGGATTAGTAAGGAGCCGACTCCCTCGCATGCAGCGTTAGTATCGGTCTCTGCTCCCGTCGAGTCGTCGTCATGCATGTCATGCTCGTACGAGGCGTCGGTGTCTTCGGAATGGGGGTCGAAGCGTTCGGGCCCCGCGGAGGTGAAACTAACTCGCTTCGTTTGCGGTTTGCGGGGCACAGGAGGTTTCTGTTTGTGTGGCGGGGGAGGCGGCGGGTGCTGCGGGCGCTGGAGGTCTGCGGGCGTGCTCGGCGGGGTGGGGCTGAGGCCGGAGGTGGAGCCCGAGGTAGTCCGCGCACGCGCCCCCGCCAGCGCCGGCAGCGGCGCCTGGCTACTAGACACCTAGCCAAACCAACACAATATACACCGCTACTCTAGCAACTCATTGGCTAACGGGGCTAACTAAAGACCAAAACAATGTCTGCGACGTCGCCGTAACCGGCCACTTCTCGGCTGGAATCCTTGCACGAAAACATAAGGAAACAGAAAATACGGGTTAAAACTTTACAGCGCCAACTTATAAAGCTCATATAGCGGTAAACAAAAATCTTCCAAAATAAATGTTACACAAAAATTACAAATAGAAATGAAAAGAGCGAGTTTCCTGAAACATGATGTATTTAATGTAACACCAAAACATAACGTCAATTAGAACAATTTTGTACATGGAAACGGTAAACGAATGGAATACAGTCATGTAAATGTAAAATATGTTAATCATTGGCAGTCGTCTAATTTGGCCAAATATCTTAAAATTATGTAAATTCCAAGTTTCACCTCAAGGGTACGGATATTCCCATTCATAAACATCAACACAAAACATCAATAGACACTATGTGTTTTGTAACAAACTTTTTCACTAACAATTTTCAAATATTTTACACCAATATTCAGAAAAACGAATTAACAATGACGAAGTAAAAACAGACAGACATTTACTATCAAATTCGGATTTCACGAAAAGATCTTACGATAGAAGAAAATTGGGCATGACGTTCATTTATAATAAATTAATGATAAAAAGCAAATTGATACTTCTGTAGTGATTAAACTAAGAATGATTATAAAGATTTAATAGATACTTCGTAAAGATTGTCCAATACAAGGTTTTTTTGTTACATCAATAACAGAAGAGTCTGGGTAGGTATATATTTAGACGCAGAATCCATTGGACTGCGTTTATTAAGTTTTAATCCACATCTCTTCTATTAATGAACACAGTCTACAGGTAAACAGTTATCAAAACTTGGTCTTCCAGGGTACAAACTCTACTAGGTACAAAACTGTTTCCGAATTTACACATGGATAAATATATCTGAGAATACATTGGTCGAAAAGTTACAGTTTTATAGGAAAGCGGTAATATGGCATTACCACTATGAACCACATTGCTATAACTAGATTTCGTAATTCCACATCAACTTTATCGAGAGGTTTTGGAAAATAGTATGGGCTCCCGGACCCCACGGCCCCAAAGTCTCGACTCCAAAAGGCTCAAATATGTAACCTCGGCCGAGGTTAGCATATTTGGGCACGCTGCCCTCTAGTAGTGGGCTGGAGCACTTAGATTATCTTTAGGCTTTTCTAAAGATTTTCTAAGTGCCCCTTTTTTGTAGTAGTAAGTAGTAATAGTATGTTTAGTTTTTTTCCCTTGTTTTTATATATTATTATTGTAAATAAAGAAATATTACTTTATCGATATATTTTTTGATTAAGTTTACCTTGGCTACGATGTATGGTACGTACGTCGTACTTTTTAGAAAAAACTTTGCATTTTTGCTGGTTAACAAAATCCCGATCACATAAACAAAAACCAAGACATGATTAGTGAGTCACAGTTGGAGATCTTGACATAGAAATGCGGTTCATGGTGATATTTTAAAACATGGGGTATACAAATAGAGTAGATAGAGTTAGATATACATACACCAGATATTCACGGGTAATATACAAACAGGGTAACATTTAGATATATTTTATTTATATTATACAATTTAATAGTAATACTTAGAATATATCTAACATTACACACATTGGTTATCGTATATAGAAAGATATATTATGGAATATTTAAGACTCGGCTGATTTGATATTCAGTTCAAAATTTATTGAATTATATTTAAGTATATTACAGCAAATAGAATATTAAATGTTTAATTTCAGTACTTCAGACTTCACAATCAATAAATTTTAAAGAAGCGTTGAAGTTAAATTCTCGACATAAGAACTCATATTAAAAAGTTGAGCAACTTTTTATAATGTTCACATTAATTACACATTTAAGTAATTACATTGAAGTCACAATTGGAGAAAAGGAAACGTGGATTTACTCATCATGTTATCAACATTGATGGGGCAGATTCATAAATAATATACTTTATAGACAATTATATGGACATGTACTCCAACTCTTAGTTGAATGTTAGACAGTTATACAGTAATACTACTCGATAAAATAATGAAGTGGTTTTTAAAGAAATTGTTTTAAATTGTTTTTCAAATAGAAGTAAATTCACTTTATTTTCTTAAAAAGTTATGAATTTCACTAGCCCTCTTAGAAAAATCAATAAAAAGAATAAGTGCCAGCGCACTTTATAAAAATATCTTTGTAGTATTACTGCATATTACTACATATACATAATTGAGCACATAGACTACGTATGTACAGGTTAGTAATACGAACGGGTGTTACAACATCTTTACTATGTATATCCCTCCTTCTCTTCTTCGTATGCATTCTGCAAGGATGTAATTCTTCTATCAATACAATATTGTGGTACCAAGTTGGATTCATCTATTGGACATGTACTAACCACCGCAGTGACTAAATAGTAGAACTTAGCAAAGCCAATATTTTTTAGGAGAAAATAAATTCGTATCATCGTGGCTAACTCCGGTGTATTTACATATTTTTTTAGGAAATATACCTAGGGTTTATAACTGATGCCTGCAATAAGATGTTTGTATTGCAAGTTTGAACTATTCATAAGAACAAAATTGTATTTTTTAAGAGTACCTACATAGACTATTCTCAGGAATCAAGACAAGTAAGTAGATTTCTTCAGCGTCTAAGAAAATAACTTACTTTGAAAAATACGTCAAACAAAATTATGTAAACATTTTAAAATCGTTATTATTATATCGTATTGGCTTGCTAATTCCAAGCTACTATTTCAATCACGGCGCTAACACACGACGACACCCATCTATGCTACTTTCACAATGACGCCTTCAATTTATCACTAGGGATACACTTCTCTTCGAGGATACAACCAACTCAACCGGGGACATGCAAACAGTACATTCGGAGTTCAGTTACGGAAGAATAAGCCTAAATGGGATGTACACAAGAGTGAAAATTCCGCAGTGCTTCGCCACCCTTCCATCATAAAGTAACATACCAACTACATAAAGGCGGAGTATACTAAACAACATTTATTTTGGAAGATTATACTTGGTTAAGAATACAGTTTCAATAATACTTCTCATAAATTTTTTCATGCAAGCATTATAGTTTATACTAAAGATATACTTACAAAGTGCATGCGATAATAAAATATACTGGATATACCGTGCATTTCTTGTTTCGGCCTTTTAGAATAATTATAATAGGTAGGTATAATACAAAAGCTACATTATCATGCGGTAATTTAAATCTTATTTATTAAAATACTTATAAAGCTTAGAGCTTAGCATACTTTACTAAATACAAAATTCAAATTACATGCTCAGATAGTAAGGGATTGTAAACTTAGAAATCCAAAAGCTTTTACTATTCAAGTTTTGTAAAAACTCATAGATTTCCGAGCTCTATGGCAAATATTGAATAGGGTTTACTACAAGATTAGACAAAGGTAACAATCTATTTACATTTTTAGAGATAGCAATTAACTAGCTTTAATTTTATTTAGCAAATATGTTACGAGTACGTCATTCAAATACATTATGCCATTTATGTTCATCATTAATGTCTTGTCTTTGTATATTTTTTTTTTGGACATGTACCTATATTATTTTTACTGTAAGATAATAATAATTAATTCTAATTTATGTTGAATTGAATTGAATGTAATGTGATTTTCCGATATGGGTCTCAGTAACCCGAAATAAATGATAAGGATAATAGGTGATAAGGCCGCCCACTTGTGCATTCTTTTATAGTTTAAGCATCTCATATTGTAATTTATTTTTGGTGTGCATAATAAAGTAATATTGTATTGTATTGTATTGTATAAATGAATTTTATTTTTATTTTTTATTAATTGATCAAAATGTTACGCATTTTTTTTAAATATTGCACAAATTAATACGTTAGTAAAACTGATTAGCGAGTTTCAAAAGTAGTAGATAGTACTACAGAATGCCTACTATTATACTCGCCTTTGGTTTGGTTATCCTACAGATACGTACATAAAAAGAAATTTAGTATTGCGCTGTGAAAGAATGTTGGGGAAAGCACTATACTTTTTTACTAAGCATATCACATTAATAAGAGTCGCGGAATGTTTTAAAAAAAATGATGAACATAATGCCACTATTAGTTGAAACGACGTATAGTCCAGTCCCAAAAATACAAAGAATTTCGTACGTTGACCTGCATATCTATACATGTCTTTGTTGTTCTTGTAAAAATATATCCCCGTCACACTCATGACTGCAACATGTGCGAGCGTGACAGCAATACCATTGAACTATAAATACACTTAAAACCTGGCTCGTTCAAAAGACTTTCTACAGTGTAGACGAATTTTTCCAAAGTGAAAAAGAATGCTATTCCAATCGAGACGAATGTTAATTGCGAAATTTTTATAATGAATGCAATTGTCTGTTCATTTTGTAATGTGATTATGATTATTTAATAGAAATTTTATTGTATATTTTTTTCCTTTCATTGTCTTATAATTCATCAAAATGATCAATAAATTTTTATCAATAGTGATAGAGACAGATACACGGGTCAACGTCCATAACTCTTCGCGTTTTGTAACCGAACTTTAATAATGTCTTTTTTCGCCTATTGGTAGTGCGGACTGACCTGAGGTTGCAGCGTGTGCTTGGACATGACGACGGTGGTGGTCTTGTGTTGGAGGTCCGGCGAGGTGGGCGCCGGTTCCATCGCCATATGCTCTACGGCGTGGACTATGTCCAACACCTGCAATGTACAATACAATCAAAATAATACATATATTTTGTTTCCAATTCTTGTTGTAATTGTAATTTAGTGTGTGTACATTTAAAAAATACTATTTCTTTTGTAATTTTTGAGATAGGTAGGCATTTGTATGTGTATAATATTTCAATTACGAATGGACTTAAGTGCGATACTAAAGTTTTTTCATTATAGTTTTGTTTGTTGAGTTGTTGAATTCGTGAAAGGACCTGGGCGCCCTCTACAATATAACCGCCCAAGAGAACTCTAACGAATTAGTTCTGCGGCGGTAATATCTGAGGAAATATGACTCAAAGAGATAGGTATAGGTTAACGTTTTGAGTAAGCTAAGGTTTGAGTGTTTCTTCTTCATGATCAAACGATCGAACCCACTTGTTTTTAACTGCATCCTGATTAAGGTATAGATTACAATCTGCAGAGCTAACATTTTTTTTTTTTAACTTGACGGGTTTGCTCTTGACCATAGTTTACCTGATAGCAAGCAAAGGCTATGGCCTAAAATGGAGCGTGCTTACCCGATAAGAACCGATTCACTCTCGCTTTGAAGATCGCTGTATTATAGTGCGTGGGGAACAGAGAGTCAGGCAGATCCTGATTAAGGTATAGATTACAATCTGCAGGGTTAACATATTTTAAAAATATTTTGGAATAGAAACTTAGTTTTAAGACAACCATGTCTGTTTATATCGATCCTGTCTGAGAGTTGTTATTGCTCGTAACAAGCCAGGACAAATAAAGAGATAGAGGGTAAAATTTAAGTTTACTTTTTCAGGAGTAGATTTCCCCCTCATCTCGGCGATTTGCTTCTCGTGTTCAAACTCAACTAGATCCTGTTGGACGTGTTGCTCCTGTGAAAATTAACAATTTTTAATTATTTTTATGCAACGATTACAGTAAGTTGCTTCTTTCTTTTGTACCTACAGAGTTGGTGTTAAAAAAATAAGAAAACTGAATTGATAGACACATTCAATGCTCTAAAATGAAACTGTTGGCGTCGCAGTTTCAAGGAAACACGATAAAATGAATACCAAAAATGTATACCCAAAATGAAGCTCTGACTCGATTAAAGCGAAAACCTGCCAGTCTATCAAACTAAATTGCAGTGCTTAAGTCACTACAAATTAATGGACACAGTGACGCTTCCCCTCTATACGGAACGACGCATTAGAATACAATATCTCTTTATTGCACACCAAAATAAATTACACTAAAAGGACTTAAACTATAAATAAATGTACAAGTAAGTAAGGGCGGCCTTTTCACCTTGAGTGATCTCTTCCAGGCAACCTTAGCAAGAAAGCGGTGAAAGAAATCAAATTGGTTGGTTTGGTTGGAATTTAAATGTCACAAATAATAATATTAATAAACTATGAACACACATTTAACACTAATTACTAAGTTTTAAAAAAAATATAAAAAAATATAAATTACCTGTTGTGAATGTTGCAACGTCTCATCTCGGTCCAGGCTTGACGTTGAGTGCGACAGAGAACCGCCAGTTTCCGCCGTCCCGCTCTCACTACCGGTCTGTGCAAACAAAGCGGGTGATCTGTCTCTGTCTAACTTGCGGATTCGCGAGGTGCAAGCGTGGGAAATTAGGTGCTATTAACGAGTAAATAAGATGCAAAATTGCATGCGGTGACAATAAAAAGGTGCGAAAATGAAAAAATCCTCAGAGTTCATGGTTTGGCCGCGAATCATCTGATATTATATGCATTAATTAAATAGGTATATTAGATTTGCATTGCTCAAAACTATCCTAACTTTCTATTATTGCTTTATTGGTTGCCATCTGCACTTTTATTATGAAATTTGAGACCAAATTTTATAATTAAAAACATGATAAAATATGGTAGCTAGGTATACATACAATGTTCATTTCATAATGAACTATAGAGAACAATCGGCAAAAATATCTACTTCTTTTTGAAAATGAGATAGCTATACAAAGCCGTCTTCATATTACACTTTGGAAAACAATTGGCAAAAATTTCTATAATCTCATTCTACTTTTCTATTAAGTGAATAGAGACAACGAAACGACATCAAAAAATATGCCAAAGTCTGACAAGCCATGTGCCAGTAGCACTGTAAGCTCTACACCCCCACACTTACGGTGTATTTCTCCGGGCGCGAGTACCCGTGGCAGACGCGCAGGTGCAGCGGCGCGTTGGTGGCGGCGCGCAGCGCGTTCACTGCCTCCGCGTGCGTGGCGCCCAGGAGAGATACGCCGTTCACTTCCAGCAGACGCATGCCCACCTACAATAGAGAGGTTGAAATTGGTGTAAATTTTGATAAGTGTAATTATTTTATCTTTATTTTTATTGGACGGGTAGTAAGATTAGGTAGAAAAAGCGAGTGTGGTTCAGTGGTTCCAGTGTCCGCTTTTCATCCAGGCGCACCCTGGTTCGAGTCCGGCCTTACACAAATGACTTGTATTTTCAATTGAAGTGTGGATTTGCACTCGCTTAACGATGAAGGAAAACTTTGTGAGGAAACTGACATGTTTGAGGACCACAATATCCGAGGACAGGTGTCTTCCGTGGAAGGACCTGGGCGCCCACCACGATGTATCTACCCAAGAGAACTCCCCTAACGAAATAATTCCACGGGGGAGTCACGACTCTCAGTCATGGGGAAATACGACTCAAAGAGAGAGAAGATTAGGTAAAATTTCTTTTTTTTTAATGTTGAATAGGTTTGCGTTTAACTACAGCCTGCCTGATGTAAAACATTGCTGCAGCCTTGGGTGTAACACGCTTACCTACTTAGAAGACACCTATTAACTCTAGATTTGAACCCTGGATTGTAGGTCGCAGGAAATACAGCTTCCGATAAAGTGTTCCAAAGCTTTGCCGTCCGTACGATAAACGTAGAAGCAAAACGCTGTAAGTTAATTGCTTACACAACAAGATTTTTATGACCTGCTGGGTGTATCACAAATTTAAAAAGTATTGCTTGTAAAGAAAACGCCATTAGTAGCCGTTTTTGATACTTCTATGATAAGTGTACCTATCATTGTTAATGAAATTAAACTTTTTATTATTTCAGCTGATACGTTTTTCAAACAGTTTTTTTTTCGAAGAATCCTTATCCTTATTTATTATTATCCTATGAACATTTGGAGCATCTTTTATTAGTGAATGAATCGTGACAAAGTTTCCGTAATTTGTGTAATCAACAAAACTATTCATCAGTATCTATTCGACAGCAAAAATTTAATCTAATTATATGTTCTTACCTTGAGTCTTCCATCTCTCCTCGCGGCGCCACCACTGTTAATCTTCGATATGAAGACTCCTTCGTCATTCGGATCGTTAGGGTTCCCTCGCTGACCGTTCAGACCACCCTTTATATGCATGCCAAGTTTCTCTCCTTCTTGCTTCACTATCGTGAGATCCTGCCGAGCAAAACCAAACATTAACACTTTGAAAATAAGATCAGTAATCGTCTAATACTTGACCATACAACATCTACGTTCACAGTACGCTAACCACTCGGTGCATGCAAAGCGAACACTGCATGCGTTTCAATCAGCGTTCGTACTAACAAACCGACACGGTATGTAAAACAAATCTCCTTGCAGAGAATTACTGATTTTCAGAGAGAGAAAAAAAAACGAAACTTTTTAGAGCGCTAGAACTGAATTTGGGGTCACTCTCTACAGAATTGAAGCTTGGATTTAGAGTTGTTCCCGTCGATAGCTTGTCACACGGAGTCGGGTGGGGGTGTATCGGGTATCGGAGACTGACACACATAGATACTCGGTAAAGTAACACACATATTCGAGATGGCGGGGCGGCGGTCAAACTTACAGTTGCGTCAAAAATCTCAACTTGTATGAGACCCTGTTCGTGCACGCAGCATCGGCCCGTGTGAAACAAACAACTTATGTCAACCAACACACGAATATCCATACATACTTATATAATATATAGAATACATATTCAATAACAATGTTTGCATTCAAAAGCGACAGATTTCGCAGCGGAGATGCTAAATTGCTGTCAGTAATATGTGTGTGCTGAAGCGTTATGCAATATTATGCATCCACCGGTACCGCCAATACTCTACTATGAAGCGACAAACTGTACTACAGTCATGACATGTGACATCTCACATGACATTTCTCACCATTTCATGAACATGAACATAGGTACCACACCCAGCCAGGACAAGCCTGCTCCGGTCAAACCGGCATACCAGGGGGCACGAGGTTTTGGAGCGTGGTTTTGTGCTAACGCTCCGGGATGGTAGTCGACCGGCTATGCAGCCAGACGCCGATTTGGAGAAGGTTGTTATTAGGGCTAGGGATAAGCGTTAGTAAAAATTGGTGTTCGTTGATTATTGAGTTGACCCATCTTGGGGTTTGTTAGTGTGTGGCTTTGCAAGAGCTATCTTAACACGTTCGCTGTGTAATGTTGGTCCTATTGTGAGTAATCATAACCGCGTCGGGAGTAGTAGGTGGATCTTAAATGTGGGTCGAATAGATCCTATGTCGCTAAGGGGGTGTTCTTGTGTCATCTGACGGCCTTTTCTGGGGTATGGTTGGTGCTTGCCTGTTGGTATGTCGTGCTGTTTCCTCATCAGATTCGCTGTCGGTTTCTGCCATCTTATAGATCTCCCTGGCAGCTCTTATAAAGTCTTCTTTGTTTTTCGCCATGTCCTGCCAGTCAGATGTGTTCCTGGAGTAGTAGTCCATATCATGAGATAAAGAGTCCTCCCACGTATAGATAGGTCTACCAACTTTAAGTTTTTTTGCTTTGTATCGGAGTGCTGCTTCCAGAAGGTGCGGTTTTGGGCGTCTTAGAATATGTCCAAGGTAACACATTCGAAGGCACTTAATCTTTTTCGTGATCGTTTTGCCTTTCAGTATGTCATGTACCTTGCCGGGTTTTGGGGACGATCCGGAATTGTTGATCATGTCCCTCAGTATTATTCTTTCATATCTTCTGAGTTTTGACCTGTTGGCTTTGGTTAGGGCTGCGCATTTGAGCCCATATGTGATTGTGGGCTCTATGACCATTTTATAAAGCAATCTTACAATCTGCCATTGCATCCGAGATTCTTTTATAAACTTTGTCAATGCTTTGGAGTTACGCATGCCCTGTTTGCATCTTGTGTTCACGGTGTTGTTCCTGCATAAGTTGGATGTGATGTAGGTTCCTAGGTATTTAGTTTCCCTGACAGGTGTTACAGTCACATTATCGAGTGTCATATGGTTTGCCTGATAGGTTCTTACTGGGTCGCGTACTAAAACCCTAGTTTTTGTGTCATTTACTTTGAGACCTACTGTTGCAAATAGGGATTTGGCCTTGGAGTATATTTCGTTCATTTGTTGTAGATTTTTTGATACGATGATTACGTCATCGGCGAAGGCTAGGATCAGCGGGAGTCGTATTTCTTCGTCCTGGTTGAGCTTGACGCATGGAAGCTCTTCTTCCAGGGTTTTAAAGACGTCGTCCATTAGGATCGTAAATAACCTAGGTGACAGGGGGCATCCTTGTTTGACACCTTTGCCTTTTTTAACCCATCTAGTTTGTTGGCCGTACCATTTTATGCACGTAAGTTCGTTCATTGCCGCCTTGACTATACGATTGGTCAGCGCCCTATTGGTTCTAGACAGTAAAATGTCTCTTAAGGCGTTTAGGTCCACTGTGTCAAACGCTTTTTCGAGGTCAATTGACAAGACAAATGTTGTTTCGCCCGCCTTCCATTCTTCGTCCAGAACTCGTCTTAAGGTGAACATATGATCGTCGGTAGATCTGTTGCTTAGGAACGCAGCTTGATAGTTTCCAAGTTCTTTTGTAACGGTGTCTAATCTACCTAGTAGGAAGTTAGCGTATATCCTATAGCCGGTGGTGCAAATGGAGATTCGTCTATAGTCATCGACCGTCTTCGGGTTAGACTTTTTTGGTAGGGGCACTTGTATTGACTGTGTCCAGGTAGCCGGTAGGACATTTTTAGTCCAGGCCATGTTTATGTGGGCTAATATTTCGCATTTAATTTCGTGCGTGTTTGCTTTGTAGAGCTCGGTGACTACGTGGTCAATGCCTGGAGCCGTGCCGTTTCGCATTTGGCTGGTTATTTTGTCAATCTCCTCTAGTGTGGGCTCTTGCCCTAGATCTGTCGGATCTTCATCGCTCAGTACGTCAGTAAACGACCCCTCTGTAAGGTCAAGTTCTTTTTCCCACTTGGAAATCGGAATGAATGTGTTTTTGACCCGTCTTCTTTCCTTCTGTTTGTGCCTTCTATAGAAGTCATAGGTGATCCTCATCCTTTTTGATGGGTGTGTTTTTGCTAGACCGCTGAAAAAACTGCGGCATTCTTGTTGGTCTTCCGTTGCTTCGGTCTCTTGCAAACGGCGCCGGCACTCTTTAAGTGTGTTTCTAGCCTCTATATCTTGAGGATGATGCTTATAATGGTACTTCGCCTTCTGTAGGTTTGTAATTGCTTCTTCTCTAGCCTTAGAGTACCTTCTGTCATATTTGATAGTCTTATTGGCCGCCATCTTCATGACGTTTGTTATCACTTCCCACGATAGCGGCTCTTTTCGGTTTTCGCAGTTCCTGCTCTTTTTGGTTTCCTCTGATAAAGTTTCTTGGTATTTTTCTCGAGTGGTGGTACTTTGAAGCATCTCGTAGTTTAGGGTTTTGTAGTCAAACTCGTTCGCAACGTTGGCCCTGGCTAGTCTTATTGGAGGTCTCGTAGAGTCCCTATTGGAATTTAATGTGAGGGGCTTTACGTTTCCCCATATGATTCTATGGTCAGATAGGATAGTTTTTTCGCCTTTGATGTAATTAAAAATCTGGTTGTTTTTGGCATCTGTCATTATGTGGTCTATTTGCGACGTTTTGTTCCCCGACGTCCAAGTCGTTTTACAGCTGCGCCGGCCGAATGATGTGTCCAATCGGAGATTTTCCCGTGCAATTAGATCTAATAAGATGTCTCCGTTGTCGTTACTTGTTTGGTGTAAGAGATTTTTGCCTATTTGATTTTTATCGCGAAGTTCGTGTGTATCTGTGAGTCCTATGTGGGCGTTGAAGTCACCTAGTATGATTGTTATTGAGTTCCCTGGTTTGTTCTTGGTCAGTTGTAGTAGCCGAGTCGCGTCGTTTGTTGCTGATGACGTTGAATTGGACCAGTGCGTTGTAGTAATGAATAGAGAGGCTCCACTGCTTGTATGTATTGAAGCAACCATATTGTTTGTGTTTGCTTTAGTCCAGTTCAGCCTTAGGCCGCTGTTTTTTCTTATGAGAATAGCTAGGCCTCTTTTGTTGTTGTTTCCGCTTAGGTGCCACGTATAGTGACTAGATTCGTAGGTCCCGGATTTTAAGTGAGTTTCCTGTAGGCAGGCAATATGGATAGATTTTCCGTCTAAAAACTCGTCGATCTCTCGTTTTTTAGTCAACGTTGCCGCGCCTCTAACATTCCATGTGGCAATGTTTATGTTTTCATTTACTACCTGTTTTTTGTTTTTTTGGTGTGGCCTGGGGCGGGCAAGTCGGTATCCGGACTCATCTGGTATCTCCTCTGGGGTGCTAGTTCCAAGGGTTAGACTAAGGTCATTTTGCGTGGTGTTTGTACTTATTACTCCTAGGTGATTTTCAAAGCAATCAAAGTGGTTCCCCGTAAATATTAGACCTATGCTACCTGCGGCATCGTTTGGTTCCTTAGGAGAGAAGCATACTGTTTCTTGTAGCGGGGTTTTTTGAAAGATTTTCACGTTAATACTATAATATTCCGCTGCCGCTATAAGTATGTCTGTGCCGCCCCATGTACCATCTTGGTATTGTGATAGAATGTAGTTCCTGATTTGTTCGCTTTGTGCTGAACTATTTAGATTACTTCTGATCGCTAGGTACATTTGTGGATCGTTTTGGTTTTCTTCTACGTGGCGTGCGAGGTCTCGTCGAATGTGTTGGTGGTCGAAGGTTAGGCCATACAAGTCGTTAATTTGGTGGGCTATAGCGCGATACAAGCAGTTGCCGTCTCCTGGTATTTTTACGATAGAGTTCCCTATTTCCATATCTGCTTTGTGCCTTACCGTGACGGTATCACAAACGACGGGGTGCCGTGGCTAGCTCGTGGTATCTTTCTGGTATGCGCGTGATCCTTTTTGTTGAGGTTTGTTGCGAGGCTGTGAAGGAAGCTTATATACTATGTACGTATTTGTATTATAAAACTGGTGTATCATGCGCTATACTAGTTCCCCTTTGCCTTTAACGGAGAAGGGGAGTAAGTAGTACTCGAGTGGGTACTTGGGTCTCGTCTATCAACTCTAAGTACGAGGCATTTGTTAGGTGTGTGTTAGGATACTTGCACTTAGTATCTGCTGTTTTTCCCTAGGCTATCTATGGGATCTTTACGAACCCTTTCGTCCGGCGGCAGGCGAAGTTCGTTACTTTAGTTCTAGCGTGGTGTCCAGGTGAGTTAGGGCTAATTATTTGGAATCGTACTTAACTACCATTATTTTGGTACCTACTAAAAGAATACATGTAAGTTATAGCGGTACTGGTGAACAACTATTTATCAAATATCAATCTATTTATCAGGTTTTACAACGATTATAGTCAATGAAAAACCTACGCTTTTTGTACTAAGTGTGTTATGTGTATAAAATAAACGTCTGGGCTTTATTTTACGTAGCAAAACTGAGATAAAAAAGGGATCATGACCCGACCATAGGGCCTCGCAGATGTCGGAAATAAGCGGGTGGTTTTTAGCTGCACCTATTGTTAATGTTCTGTTTTATTGTTTAGTTTTACGTTTCGTGTTTGTTTTGGGAATGAATAGCTGTTGTTTAAGTAATATTTCTATTTAGTTATGTCTTAGGTTATTGTCCAAACGGACCTGCAGATGTGCGTAGTTTTTGTATTTAAGTATAATTTAGGCTTTTGTGTTTGCTTTGGGAACGTAGATTGTCATATGGCGGGGTTTACCTACTTTTTTCTATGTGGGTTATTTCTGGGGGTTCTTTTGTTGTTACAAAAGTCTACAACTGTAAAATAAATAAACAATAGATGTTTTCTTTCTTTCTTCTTTCTTTAAAACCTATCCGCTTTTTAGATAGTGTAGGGTAAGTAGTTATCTATATATTTATCGTGGAAATTTTAGGGAATCCCGATGTATATTATATCTACTTACAACAGCCAGTGTTTACGCATTCGTTATGAGTAATTACAGCCGTGGTATGGGATCGCGTAATCTAGTCTATCCTTGTGGATTTAGCATGCCCTAGGTCGGGATCCTAAGTCCTAAAAGAGTAATTAGAGGTGGTAGAAATTGCTTTTAGGACCAATTGAAGTCAAGATGTTTTGGCCAGATTGTCTGAGTTTTGTCAGATCGAAAGATTTTATTTAGGGGGAATAGCAACAACGAAGTATTACTAGAGGTTTGCGTGATCTAACGTAGTTGAGAGTAGGTGGACTTGCTATGGTAAAATCTAATTTGTTCTACCTGGCATTATTTGCTCTAGTTATCTAAGTGATATGTCGTATTCTAAGTTAGTTTAGCGTAATTGGTAGTAGTAACCGCACTGTTTGTGGAGCTAGGAATGGTATAGTAAGGTCTAGCTAATGCAATCGGTTTAGTACTTAGTATATGGCGCCCTATATACGCCCCTGGACTCTACCTTACCGAGGTCTTTTATTGAGGTAGACTTCAACCGATATCGATCAACTTAAAATGATAGTCATGCAGCAACGTATCATGCTTAGTTGGGCGAGGTGCCGCAAGTCCCCGAGATGCACGAATATAATCTTTACTTTTCAGGAGTGATTTATTTTTAGTTTTAATAGTGATTCCTAGGAAGTAAAAGAAAAATGAAATAGGTAACTAAAAGCCGCGTGTGAGGGGGTTTTATTGCAGTCTGTGTAGATAATGTATTTTGGAATCGGATGAGCTAGTTACGCGTAGGTTTGATCTGTAAGTAATCGATGTGACAGTACGGTGTTGGTTTCGTTGTCGGACAGACTTGTCCCTCGTGGCAGACGTCTAGTCAATATCCTAGGATGTTGAGGTAGGAGAGACAGAAGAAAAGGGGTTTAGACCGCGTGTGACTAATATGGAACAAGCTCACCGAGTTTTCCTTTTGCTGGAGTGGGTTACCCCGCGCTGGGCGTTGTTACTGCAGTTATCGGTGGCCTCTGATGCCAATGGCGCGGGTCACGTACACTGATTGTCCCACACTGATACGATACATGTAAAGATTACACACACGCGTTGCACGGCACTTGGTTGTTAGGCACTTTTCGCGGGCCAGAGAATTGACCTACGCTAGGGATCGTCAAGCTTTGCTCGCAGCGATTGTGCTAGCCGCTGGCAGATGTTGTGCCTATTGTTTAACGGATCAATTGGTTTTACGAGGCTCTACTGATATTTCCCGAAAGCGACCGCTCGGCACGGCGTCCAGGACGCAACTCCCACATGACATTTCTCACCATTTCCCACAATAATTCGGTGATTCCGTACAACATGCAAAACACTGTTTTTTATTCATGTGTGTCGTTACATTCCGTTTTCTGCGGTTGCTTAGAACATGTATTTTTTTTCTAACCTAATCATAAATGTTTTTTTTATTATACAATCAACAACAATTTGTGACACAGGATTGTATCTGGGAACTATCAGGAGTAACATTATCGGCTTACTTCGATTTTGCTTGACGTACGCCAATGTTTATATTATAAGTTACATTGAACTATTTATAGACGAACCCTTAATAATATGGCTAATTGAAGTGACTAGAAAACTCCGCATAGTATCCTTATATTACATTTTTGTTATTAATTATTTCAATTTCGTTAGTCACAATCAGAAAATATGTGAAATCTATTTTTAAAATCTACATTTTAATACACCAGTTCTGATATTTAACCGACAACAAAAAAATAGGGTTATCAAGTCTTTTGAAAGAGTAAGAGAACACGTGAAATCTATTTTTAAAATCTACATTTAATACACCAGTTCTGATATTTAACCGACAACAAAAAAATGGGGTTATCAAGTCTTTTGAAAGAGTAAGAGAACACGTGAAATCTATTTTTAAAATCTACATTTTAATACACCAGTTCTGATATTTAACCGACAACAAAAAAATGGGGTTATCAAGTCTTTTGAAAGAGTAAGAGAACACGTGAAATCTATTTTTAAAATCTACATTTTATAACAAGAAAGACATCAATTCTGTTATTTAACCGTAAGAGTATATTATGTGAAATCTATTTTTTTAATCTACATTTTAAAAGAAAAATGTCACCAGTTCTAATATTTAACCGACATTTGACGAAAGATTTTTTTGAGACTGAATCCCAGTCGCTTACAATCCCGTGCCACCAGCACCTAGCAACCAACTCTACGCACCTGGAAGCCTGACGGCAGGGGGTCGTGCCTCACTGTGAGCGTGAGGGTGGGTCCCGGCTGCAGCAGCAGCTGTACCGCGTCGCGGTGAGACGCGCCCGTCAGCTCGTGCCCGTTCACCTTGATGAGGCGGTCGCCCATGCGAAGCTTGCCCGAGCGAGCCGCCACGCCGCCCGGTACCACCTGAATAGCGCAAAAGTAATTCCACATTGTCAAAAGTTTTCACTAATGTTTTTATGTCGTACCAGGGGAAAGATATAGACACAAACGAATTGTATTTTGAATCTTATTCTTTATTCACTTTGCGTAGAAACATTTCGTCAGTACGCAATTCTATTGAACAAAAAATAAAAACGAAACAAGGGCTACCGCGGTAAATTCGGCCGATAGAGGTGCCATACCCGCCTTACATTGAGAGCAGTAAAATACCTACATATAATCTAAGTATAAAGGATATTATTCTATGAAGTGAAAAGGTAGTTACTGTAACTGTACTTATGGTTCAGACAAGGCAGACAATAGGGACGCGCCAGTGACTCGGTTTCCCAAAGCCCATAGTGCTTCGAAAAATGTCGCGCTGAATGAATAAGCACAGGGTCCACATATTGTAACATTTAACTGTGTAACATACAACATGCAAAACACTATTTTTTATTCATGTGTATCGATTGCAACAAAGACTTATTATTTTTCTATTTTTCCACATATTTCTGACGTAAGTGCTAGACCTAGTGTTATACCTAGATTACCTGTTCCACATTTATGCTTACATGCGACACAAATATCCCCGGCTCCTTCCCCCCGAAGGGCACGCACGAGTGGTCCGTGCCGCCGATGATACTGAACCCGAGCGACCCGCCCTCCTTTAGCAGAGTCACGTCCTATAACAACAAATGGGATATGATACAGTAATATCATAAGGGATATTGTTTTTTTTTTTAACTAGAACGTGTTTGCACTTGGCCATAGTTTGCCTGATGGTAAAGCAAAGGCTATGGCCCAAGATGGAGCGTGCTTAACCCTTATAACAAAACGGTATAAAATTGATAAATAATGCAAAAAAAAATTGTCTCATTAGAGATCCCGATTAAGAACAAAAAGACATAATTAGCTTTTTTAAATGTTCTCCACTTTGCATACTTACTAAAAATAGTATCTTTTAAAAATAAAACAGGTTTAAGGATAGTTTGCTAGTATATTTAATGTTTGTGTTGTGTGATTAAAACAGAAAAAACACACAAATGCAATTTCCTGATAGTAGCTCTCTACCTGTGAAATAGCATTTGTAAAAACAAATTACTACGTGTAATTAGCAGGATACAACTGAACAAGGACTTGAAGCTGTGAATATCTAGGTATGTATGTATGTTTTAATTATGTATATTCATTTGGTCATTAGTGATGAGACCGTTTTTGAAGTTGTAGGAATAGGTCTTGTTTAGTGTGTGTTCCACTATGGGACTTATTTTTCTGCCAGGGATCATACTTACCAGATAGCACACCAAACCAACCACCCGACTAATGCTGCAAGCCCACGCGCTAGGTCATAATAAATAGAATTCTTGTCAAGTAGCAGCCTTTAAAGCTAAATTTAAATGTCAAACACGAATACTCTTTTTATGACGTTGATAGAGTTAGTAAAACTACTGCGATTGCACCGGTGCATGAATGAAGACCAATTTATAAGTTAAACATAAACAGACACTTTCTTGTCATTCGTACGCAGTTACGGCCACTTATATGTATGTACTTTATTAATTAAGCTTGAAACGCAGGAAAATTGTACAGTTGAATTGCCACTGTCTATTTTTGGTAACAGAACAGAGCAAACTCTATTGATGGTACCCAACGAAGACAGCTAGAAAAGGTGTAAATAGTATAAAATTAAAAAAAAAAATTGCATTATACTTATGGCATAACATTGTATGAAAATCCAAAGGCATCCGAACTAGTTAAAAACTGTGTTTCGGATGCCGAAATATATAACCAGAAATTAAACGCAGAATGGAGTTGGTACAGAGAGAAGAAGAATACGATCTCTAAAGGTTGCTTCGTTGACAAGAGATCCATACAAACGCATAGTATACCTCGACTATGAGCGGCTGGTCGAGGTGGTTGTCCGTGATGCGCGTCACCGTCGTCTCAGTGAATGTGGACTTTGTGATGGTCTCTGTGACGCGGCCGAGGGCGGAGGGCGGCGGCGGCAGCACGACGCCGTGCGCGGGCGGGCGCTCCACCGTCACCCGCACGCCGGTGGCCGGCGGCGCAACCGCAGCCCTAGGCCCGCCCAGGAAGTGCGCGGGGATCATCGCTTGGAACTCCTCGTTCGTGATCGGCCGCGCGGGCTGTTCGTTTAACACGTTCACATTGGCATTATGATTGGTTGATTGGTACGCCGGGTGCAGGTTGTGGCGAATTAAGGGCACGTCAGCTAATTTATACGTTGGGCAGGGTATATACTTTTATATGTACTTCTATATTTTATTATGTACATATCTATTTTAATGTTTCATGTTACAATAAATTTACTTTATTCTTATAGTAAAGTAAAATTGTATTGCAGATATGCGGTTGTCACAGCAACAAAAAAAAAATAGGTTGGAAGATATCAGCCTATCAAAGGCGGCGAAACAGACACCATCTGATAAATGAAAACAATTTCAGCTTCTGTGAAAGGTAGATGAATAGTGCGATTTGATTTAATAAATAAAATAAATAAATATCATTGTTAGATTATTGCTAACAAAATCACAACCCTTTGAAGATGGGCCCTAACACATTCAAATCAACATTTTTTTTTATCTGCGTTGTCTTCGTGAAAAACATGAGTTTGCTACTCTATACGAAAAGTTCATCAATCTGACAGCTGCTACTATACTACAACAGCTAATACTATTTTTCGCGAATTTTCAATGGTCGTAAAACAAAAGTTGTTGATATAAATGTACAACAATCATATAGATGGTTATAGTTATCAGTAATTTTAAAATAAAATGTACAAATACAAGTTCTTATTTTAAGTCCACAGCCTGGTCGCCGATATGCCCTTAATTCGCACAGAAACTGCACGTTGATGATGAAAATAGTGAGTGCCATGGATATTTGTGTATAATAAAGAACTAAAGGAACTAATAGAAAAGTAAACTAAGTAAAGTCTTATGATCGGAAGATTCGTAAAGCAGCTATCTGAGAAAGTATGATTCTATTTAGTAAACGCTTTTTCATAAATTGCAATGGAAGAAACAAGAATTAACTGAGCTTTCACTATCCATTATTCTTAATCTTTGAGGTTTATTTAAATCTTTCGTTAAGTAGTTATTTTTTTAACAAGTACTTTAGAACTATTAATATGCACCTACATAGATTAAATTTACTATCGGTTGTTATAAACTTTAACCATTTAATTATATTACTTCTGCGAACTTGACACGACGGTATTCTCATCAAACTTTTCTGATGGTGGGAATAAATATGGAGTACAATGGAGTAATTAACTGAATTGATAATTAATAGAGAACTCATGTGAAACAGCTTTGTAGTGAATCTTTACTTTGTATTCAAATTAGTTCTGATATTTTTTTAGTTATATATGTACCCGTACAAGCTTATAAATTTCAGCTTCCATTATAAATGTCCATATGTTTTATTGTAGTTGCATTTTCTTAGCTTGAAAGAAAATTAGGCGTATAGTTATCGATACTTTTAACTACTTGTTTTGTATTTTTGTGATATTATGATAACATATGCCATTTATATGTACTTAAATTGACCAAAAATACTAGTCTATCAATGTAAAGGAACAAACGTAATCTAACAAATGCGTTAATTATATAACTTTGTTGTCCTTACTAAATGAAGAATTTTTGAAGATTATACTACTAGTATTATTTAATTCGAGACTATTTAACCAACATATAAACCATAAGAGAATGATTTTGAACAAGCATGAATGTTTGATATATAACGGAAACACATTGATGAAAGCACGAAATGGATTCGAATTCAAAATAGATGATAATGATGATAATTTGCACGCATTGGGGATTGATAACTTAAAATATGTACATAATACATAAAAATATAAACAATAAGAAGTTATTTTTACATTAAACAAAAGCGCAAATGCAATGTGCTTTTAAAAATAACATTCATTTATATCGAGGTGCAATGCAGCCATTTTATAAAGCTAGCACGTTTCGAGCCTTTCTTTATTCTCATATAAAAATATATTAGATTTATAAACAGGAATTTCTACTTCTCATATTAGTCGATAACTCATTTTCTCACTCCAATACTTTTAACGTATCAATCGAACTGTTAATTTCGGGCAGACGGCCCATTACCTGCAATAACAAAACAAATCGGAACTTAATTTTAAATTAAGAAAAAAAGAGAAAGGGAAAAGTACTGAACCCGATTGAAGGAGAACAAAAGCGTAACAAAAGTGAAGCTAATGTAAAATGAGAGCGCAAGAATGACATACGGCCCTTTGTGTAAAAGGCGTGATCGATATCACGTACTTGCGTACCGAAATATGAGCTCTATATGGCGGTACGATAAGGACGTGAATCGCTCGCGCAGTTTACAAGCCGCATGCCCTCCCCGGCTTGTATGTCTAACTACAGGTAGTGAATGCGGCGCACACAATGGTGTAAAGCTAGAACGTATAAGCTCGATGTGAACGTGTTAACCGGTTACCATCACCTGCGAATCGGTCTGGGCTCGTTAATTTACGTGCTAATTGCTAATGTTGTACCGTTCAACCGCTCATTACAATTGTTTCAGTTTTTGCCCGTGATAAAGATCTTGGATTCAATTCAAGTTTTGAAACAAATGAAATGCGATTGGGAACTGTATCGCGCGAAAATAAGTTCGAAATCACATTGCACCGGTCTCAATGCCCAAATTGAATACAGCTTTTCGAACTGCTGTTTTTAATGGTCATATTTACAGTACATCATACATGAATCTATCTAGATATTCACCAACCAATCAGCACAATCAAATTTGATTCTGATTTGACTAAAACATTTGATTCGCCATGATTGGTGGACGAACTTTCACAGATAACAAAATGTACTTTAACCACGACCATCACAACCCCACAGTCAAAAACAACGGCATTACTACAATAAGTACTACATATTCTTAGCTGGTTGAATAGCACAACACCAGCGTTATAGTTCCAAGGCTCACCTGTATATCTTCGAACACGTCGTCAGTAGATCCATGCGTCGGGCCGCTAGATATGGGGGTGCTTGCGTTGTTAGACATCGGTCTTGCGTTGGTCTGAAGTGAATATATGGATTTAGGGTGAGATCGAGCTATGATATGTGCTAGAATTTGGTAAGGGATCGTTGAGTAATAGTATGTTTTATTTTTGTAATTTACAGATTTGTTTTGGGGTATGACAAAGTTATATTAATAGATAGATATACGAGCACTTCTCTTGGCATGCTTTCACTAAGAGATTATTGTCGGGAAATAGCATATCTGACAAAAGAAATGTTTGAATTGAAATGGTTGTTTGTATTGTATAATATGAATTCGCTTTTAAGCGGTTCTGATTATGAGAATAAATAAATAATGTTAATGAATAGATAGATCAATGCAATGATGAAAAAAATATGAACAACGTTTTTTATTCAAATGTAAAATGACTCTAAATGTAAACAAACCATCTGAAACAGATAAAAAATGTCGACTTCACAAAATAGCAAAACACAATTTCTTCCACACAACCAACACCAGTGCAAAGAGTTTATCTACTGCCCAAAACAATGCCCTCAAAATACAAGTCTAACTAAAACACCCATGACCACTAATTAACGAAATGATGCACTCCACTATCCCTAAATGGTCTAATATTTTGCGAAACTCACAAATACGGTATAGTTGCGACATGGCTTCCAATATTGATTACAAACTATTTCTTAACTATATTTTTATTATAAACTAGCTGTCCCGGCAGACTTCGTACTGCCTCAAACGTTAAATAAAAGACCTAAACTTTTGTACAAATTATTTTTTTCCCCTTTTAAACCTTCCCTAGACCTCCACGAACATTTCAAGACTAAGATAAGATAAATCCGTTCAGCCGTTCTCGAGTTTTAGTGAGACTAACGAACAGCAATTCATTTTTATATAGATTTATAATTTGCCGATTGAGCCCACTTATAAATTGTGACAAAATAAATTGACCTTTTGATTAGGTACTTTCATTAAATCCAAAATTAATTGAAAGCACGACTACATTCCCAACAAAAAAACATGCTGTTAACTATACCTAAAGATACGATACACGTATATCATATACTTAACCGAAAAATAGGAAAAGATCTAACTTAAGAATAAACTAAAAAATCTACACACAAAAGCCCCCATTACCTGTCCGTTAGTCTGGCTCAGTTTCCTCGGCGCGGGCTGCGGAGGCACGCTATTCCGCTGCGGGAGCGTGTGTGCGTGCGAACTCACTAGTGTGGGTGCGTGCGTACGTGTCACGTTGTTGCCGACATTCGTGTGTGTGAGTGTCGACTCCAGTGGTGTGGGTGCGTGGACACGTGTCACATTATTATTGACATTTGAGTGTGTGTGTGTCTCCACCGGTGTGGGTGCGTGCGTACGAGTCACGTTGTTACTGACGGGGCTGTGTGTGAGTGTGTGTGTGTCGACTGGAGTGGTCACGTGGTTGGATAGCTTCGGTGCGGCCAAGTTTTGAAGGCTCGTCTTGTGCTCTCTCACTTCCTCGGACGTTGACTTCGGACGCGGGATGAGGTCGCCTGTTGGAGAGTTAAATTAATGACATTTTTGACTTAATACAAAAATAAAATATGACTACTAGTTATGCAAACAACTGCTTTGTTTCATAGGCCGTATTCAGCACTAAAAATTTAATCCCAACTTCAATATTCACAAATATTGTTCACAAGGCTTGTTAAAGATGTTTCCTAAATTAGTCCATTTTCCAATACAAATAAAGTCCAATTTCCCTTACCATGTTCACCAGTAATGGTCCTCTGCAGCACCAGGCGCACGAACCTCTCGTGTCCGGTCAGCAGCGCCACTGCAGAGTCGTGCGGAGCGCTCTCCATGTCTACACCGTTTATCTGGAACACGTCATGTGTGGGGATTTAGTATGATGTCATGCCAAGATGTTTGGCGATTGGTTTAAGCTGGTTGGAATTAATTCGTGAACATTGTAGTTTAATAAAAACGGAATATACAATCTTAGTAAATTTTGACATCTCGTTTAGTCACAATAACTATTAGTTTTACTGCTTTGGTGTTATCTGGAAGTGCAAGTTTTATCTGGAATTAAAATTTCAATAAAAACTGGTCTTCCTTTGCGGCAAAATTCGGGATATATACATAGGTGGCCTTTCTTTCCTCTGTGAGGCTATAAAACTTTACCACGGGCGATTTAGCCCATATGTATAAACTTGTAATTAAATTCAATGGTAATTTTCTTCTACACAATCATACTAAATTGAAAATATCCTGCGAGAGATGGCAGCTCTGTTTTCTATGTTATACGTGATTTTTCGTACCACAACAATGAACTACATTTATATGGCTAGAGTCAAAAGGCAAGATGAAGTATAAGACATTACTATGCCTTATAAAAAGTATGTACTAACCGACACCACTTTATCTCCAACTTGCATCTTGCCGTCCTTAGCGGCGGCCCCTTGCGGTGATATGCGCGAGATGTAGATGGCAGCACTGTCCTCTCTGTAGGGCGGCGAGCCCTTCCCGCCCGCGATACTGAACCCGAGACCGGAGCCGTCGCGGATCAGCGTCGTGTGGACTAGCACCTTTTGTTGGTAAACTGAAACAAAATGTTATGAATATTGTATGGTTTTACGTTTAACTGTTTAGAAGTTTGAACATGAACATGAACATAGGTACCGCACCCAGCCAGGACAAGCCTGCTCCGGTCAAACCGGCATACCGGGGGGCACGAGGTTGTGGAGCGTGGTTTTGTGCTAACGCTCCGGGATGGTAGTCGACCGGCTATGCAGCCAGACGCCGATTTGGAGAAGGTTGTTATTAGGGATAGGGATAAGCGTTAGTAAAAAATGGTATTCGTTGATTATTGAGTAGACCCATCTTGGGGTTTGTTAGTGTTTGGCTTTGCAAGCACTATCTTAATACGTTCGCTGTGTAATGTTGGTCCTATTGTGTGTAATCATAACCACGTCGGGTGTAGTAGGTGGATATTAAATGTGGGTCGAATAGATCCTATGTCGCTAAGGGATTGTTCTTGTGTCATCTGACGGCCTTTCCTGGGGTATGGTTGGTGCCTGCCTGTTGGTATGTCTTTCTGTTTCCTCATCAGATTCGCTGTCGGTTTCTGCCATCTTATAGATCTCCCTGGCAGCTCTTATAAAGTCTCCTTTGTTTTTCGCCATGTCCTGCCAGTCAGATGTTTTCCTGGGGTCCATATCATGAGATAAAGAATCCTTCCACGTATAGTTAGGTCTACCAACTTTAAGATCTTCCGTTGTTTCGATCTCTTGCAAACGGCGCCGGCACTCTTTAAGTGTATTTCTAGCCTCTATATCTTGAGGGTGATGCTTATAATGGAACTTCGCCTTCTGTAGGTTTGTAATTGCCTCTTCTCTAGCCTTAGAGTACCTTCTTTCATGTTTGATAGTCTTATTGGCCGCCATCTTCATGACGTTTGTTATCACTTCCTACGATAGCGGGTCTTTTCGGTTTTCGCCGTTCCTGCTCTTTTTGGTTTCCTCTAATAAAGTTTCTTGGTTTTTTTTTTTTTCGAGTGGTGTTACTTTGAAGCATCTCGTAGTTTAGGGTTTTGTAGTCAAACTCGTTCGCAACGTTGGCCCTGGTTAGTCTTATTGGAGGTCTCGTAGAGTCCCTATTGGAGTTTCACGTGAGGGCAGGGCGACCTAACTTTGAACAAAAACGCGCCACGCTATCAAAATACGTTCGCAGCGCAGCGTACGTTCGTAACCTACGCGCAAGCCAAATTGATATTTAACGTTTCGATTTACGGTTCATATTTCACTGCATACAGTTCGAGTCTCTCAAAGTTATCATGGTTGCCATTAGGAATGTAGATTTAGTACAATAATAAAATTGTATTATTTTAGTGTTTATACTTAATCATCAGTGAATTATATTTCCATAAATTAATACTTTATCAGTAATTATTTTTTATGTGTCATTATAACAAAGTATGTATTAACATTTTTTTTTTCTAAAATGTTTACTAAATTAATCCTGTTTTTCTCGAATTCAACTATAAATTGCTTATTTAAGTAGCTAGATATACCTATTGATACAATAAAAACAAATTTTTCATACTTTGGGGAGTGTTGTGCCGTTTGACCCACGACTGTCGATCGTACTTTACTGTGCCCTCCGCTCGCTGCGTGTTCGGAACAGGGAGATAGGTTTCTGTTGTATTATTTATTCTGTGGTGAGGGGCTTCAGGTTTCCCCATATGATTCTATGGTCAGATAGGATTGTTTTTTCACCTTTGATGTAATTAAAAATCTGGTTGTTTTTGGCATCTGTCATTATATGGTATATTTGCGATGTTTTGTTTCCCAACGTCCAAGTCAGTTTACAGCTGCGCCGGCCGAATGATGTGTCCAATCGGAGATTTTCCCGTTTCGTTACTTGTTTGGTGTGGGAGATTTTTGCCTCTTTGATTTTTATCGCGAAGTTCATGTGTATCTGTGAGTACTATGTGGGCGTTGAAGTCACCTAGTATGATTGTTATTGAGTTTCTTGGTTTGTTCTTGGTCAGTTGTAGTAGCCGAGTCGCGTCGTTTGCTGCTGGTGACGTTGAATTGGACCTGTTCGTTGTAGTAATGAATAGAGAGGCTCCACTGCTTGTATCTATTGAAGCAACCATATTGTTTGTGTTTGCTTTAGTCCAGTTCAGCCTTAGGCCGCTGCTTTTTCTTATGAGAATAGCTTGGCCTCTTCTGTTGTTGTTTCCGCTTAGGTGCCACGTATAGTGACTAGATTCGTAGGTCCCGGATTTTAAGTGAGTTTCCTGTAGGCAGGCAATATGGATAGATTTTCCGTCTAGAAACTCGTCAATCTCTCGTTTTTTAGTCAACGTTGCGGCGCCTCTAACATTCCATGTGGCAATGTTTATGTTTTTATTTACTACCTGTTTTTGTTGTTTGGTGTGGCCTGGGGCGGGCAAGTCTGTATCCGGACTCATCTGGTATTCTCCTCTGGGGTGCTGGTTCCAAGACTAAGGTCATTTTGCGTGGTGCTTGTACTTATTACTCCTAGGTGATTTTCAAAGCAATCAAAGTGGTTCCCCGTAATTATTAGACCTATGCTACCTGCGGTGTCGTTTGGTGCCTTAGGAGAGAAACATACTGTTTCTTGTAGCGGGGTTTTTTGAGAGATTTTGACGTTAATACTATAATATTCCGCTGCCGCTATAAGTATGTCTGTGCCGCCCCATATGCCATCTTGGTATTGTGATAGAATGTAGTTCCTGATTTGTTCGCTTTGTGCTGAACTATCTAGATTACTTCTGATCGCTAGGTACATTTGTGGATCGTTTTGGTTTTCCTCAACGTGGCGTGCGAGGTCTCGTCGAATGTGTTGGTGGTCAAAGGTTAGGCCGTTAAATACAAGTCGTTAATTTGGTAGGCTATAAGCGCGATACAAGCAGTTGCCGTCTCCTGGTATTTTTACGATAGGGTCCCTATTTCCATATCGGCTTTGTGCCTTACCGTGGCGGTATCGCAGAGGACGGGTTGTCGTGGCTAGCTCGTGATATCTTTCAGGTATGCGCGTGCTTGAGGCTGTGAAGGAAGCTTATATACTATGTATTACTTATTAGTTAACTGGTATATCATGCACTATACTAGTTCCCTTTTATCTTTAACGGAAAAGGGGAGTAAGTAGCACTCGAGTGAGTACTTGGGTCTCGTCTAACAACTCTAAATACTTGCACTTAATACCTGCTGTTTATTTGGAATAAGTCTATTAATTACGCTTTATGTACTAGTGTGTTATGTGTATAAAACAAACGTCTGGGCTTTATTGTACGTAGAAAAAATGACTACAATTAGAAGCAAATTTTGAGCTATGTTTAACAAAGGATGACCCACCCGACAATAGAGGCTCCCAGCTGTGGCGGGAATTAGCAGATGATTTTAAGAAGGGTTTTTTTGGTTGTATTGTTAATGGTCTGATTTATTGCTTAGTTTTACGACTCGGTATTTGTTTTGGGAATGGATAGCGTAATATTTCACGCGCCTTTTTAAAATCTTAAGTTATTGTCCAAACGGGTCTGCAGATGTGTGTAGTTTTTACTCGTATTTAGGCTTTTGTGTTTGCCTTGGGAAAGTAGATTGTCTGTGTTTTCGCATACGTTACGAGTACTTACGTCCGTGGTATGATATCGCGTAATCTAGTATACCCTTGTAAATTTAGCAGGTTTTTACTGCAGTTTGTGTAAATATGTATTTTGAAATCGGATAAGCTAGTTACGCGTAGGTTTGATCTATAAGTAACCGATGTGACCGTACGGTGTTGGTTGCTGGTATGGGCTGCTTGAAAACAGACTTGTCCCTCGTGGCAGACGTCTAGACAATATCCTAGGATATTGAGGAAGGAGAGACCGAAGAAAAGGGGTTTAGACCACGTGTGGCTAATATGGAACAAGCTCACCGAGTTTTCCTTTTGTTGGAGTGGGTTTCCCCGCGCTGAGCGCTGGTACCGGTGGCCTCTGATGACGGGTCACGTACACTGGTTGTCACTCACTGATACATGTAAAGATTATAAACACGCGTTGCACGGCACTTGATTATAGTCACTTTTCGCGGGGCCAGTGAATTGATTTGCTCGCAGCCATTGCGCTAGCCGCTGGCAGATGTTGTGCCTATTGTTTACTGGATCAATTGTATTGACGAGGCTCTATTGACCGTTCCCGAAAGCGACCGCTCGTCACGGCGTCCAAGACGAGACTCCCCCGTTTAACTGTTTAGAAGTTTGACAAGAAAATGGTAAGATTCGAAGAAATATTTCTTTCCTAACAAGCTCGGTAAATATAAGTATATTTATGTATATTTTCTATTGTGTAATTTCTGTGTTTTGGTGTACATTAAAGTGATATTATATTCTATTCTCGGTTAGAAACTTAGTACGGAAACTTTTTATTCCATTTCGTAAGCCTTGTTATAATCATGAAACAGCTTGTGAAATGTATGCCCAAATCAGCGCATACTGATTATTTGCAGTGATTAGTTTTACGAACTCAGTGATTTCCCACAAAATATACAGAATGTATTAATTATAATCTAGTGAATTCCTGTGGCTTCATCATGTTGTTTTGGGGTAAAATTTAGTCTCGTCAATCCATAATCCATAATCTCTAGCCGCTATACTATCACCATATCAAAATTAACGACAATCCGTTTTTCAGCTGCAGTGTAAAGTGGAACAAACAGAAACCGACCAACAAACACATATTAGCTGTTTAGTAATACTAACCAGGCGGAACATAAGGCGCTGTGAGCGGCGGCGGCGACGCCTGCAGTCTCTGGTAGTCAGCAGGGACCTGTGTGGGGGACGGAGTGTAGCTGACTGCGGCCGGGGGCGGCTCCTTGCTCTCGGGCTCGTACTCTTGCACGTACGGGTTGCCGATGATAAGGGGCTTGGCTGTTGAGATACCGGTGATACCTCGACCGGTGGATACCTGGAAAATTAGAGAATAAATCACTTGGAACAAAGAATTTTTTTGCCTGTCAAAAAAAACAAATCCAATTAAGTAATAAAATTTTAACCGAGCTTACTGTATTGCAATTTCAAATACTTCATGGTGAACTTACATATATCAGCTCTATTTACTTTTATTCCAGGTTTAGAATTAGTAAAATTGGTAAAATTGCATTAGTAAAGTAGTGATAAGAATTTGTAAGTTTTTAACTACGTCTAACTTATCTTTTGATTTTATCCGTATTGTAAAGTATAACTTCTTGTTACCAAGTTATTAGACCGAAATAATTATACTAATTTACTTTTTCACGGACTGTGGCCAATTGGGATCATAATGGTCGATGAAAATATAGATTAAAATAAATGCTAGTTGACATACCTGTCCATTTTCTAGCGTAGAGACTGTGTCGGTGGTACTTGAGACGGAGTGGTGGCTCGCTCCGCTGGGCGCGCGACTGTGGGTCCTGGAAAGATGAAATTTAAACATTTGAAAGAATAACCTAAAAAATAGTTTTAGTAGGTGTGAAATATTACATCAGTTAAGTACTAGATTGGTAATGACGTCATTTGCTAGAGACTAATTTGTGAATTTCTAGAAAGCTTACTATTACAGATTTGTCACAGCTTATATTTTCCCTAAGCAGGTTACGAACGAAACAGATCATTTTTGCATTGAACTGACTCTATTTTAAATTAGAATTGAAATAATTAGAAATTCATCTTTTGGGGGTGGGGGTTTTTTTAATACTTTTTTGCTGTCTTAATACCTACTTATTGTAATGTAGAGGAATTGATATTTTAGTTTTTAGACAAGTCAACTCTTAAAATCTCTTAAACGTTTAGATAAGGACAAGATCTGTTAATAAAAATGATATAATATAATACATTTCGTTTATTTACTGTTCAAAAGTTTAATAGTAGGCTACAGATTATTAGAAAATTGGTCTTAGAACTATCATGCATTATAATAATATACTTATAAAACTTAGGGTGAATTGTAATGAACAGTACTTACATTCCAAAATAATGAGTTAGAGAGTGCGATATAATGCCATTTTTAGATACATATGAGTCACTAGCTCCCACAGTAGGATTCCCTGTGTTTGTGGGAGCTAGTTCTCTTCCAGGGTGCATTATAATTAAAGTGAGAGTAAAGTGTTCTGAGTGTATAAGTGAAGAAAGATGGCGAGATTGAGAATCCCACCACCAAGTGTGTGTGTTTGTTGTGAATGAGTTATGCTTGTTTTGTTTTAACTGAATTGTTAGATTGACTAATGTGGGTACATTTACCTACATATAACTATGGTAGGGGTCTGAGTACCACCAGGCATTTAAGCTGGTATGACAGACTGTACACGTGATATCAACACGAAAATCACAGAAAGCACGCAATAAGTATATTTTTCAATGAAACAGCTCGGAATGCGGATATAGGTACATAACATAATCTATATTTGTCCAAACAGTAAGTTATTTATCTCAACAAACCGTGAGCTAACCAGTGTTGATAAGATTATTTAGCGTGAACATGTAATGTATCACGCATGAATGGTTCTATTTCGTAAAAGTTCAGGTAATTTCCATGAAATCGATGTTTTCGTAATTGTTATTCTATGTTACTAGGTAATGCTGAGAAGAATCCTGCCTTGTTGAGATAAGTATGTTTAAAAAAGATACAGATATTACGCGATTTGTGTAAAGAGATAAATTTAAACGCCTATTTGCTGACAATCTGTACACAAATGACAACTATATTCCGTATCCGAAGCGCCCGTAGCTCAGCTAGCGGAGGCAATCGCATGCGATTACCAATGTTAAGCAAAGGTCGACACGGTCAGTCCTTCCTTGGATGGGTGACCGAAAAGTGGCATTCCATTTTGAGCGCATCTGTGGGTCGGGTGTCACGTTAAATTGTACGTCCCGGCTGTTTGTCTAAAACGGCAGTCGGTAAGCCATGTCAGAGGCCCTTAGGGCGGCTTGATAAACTCTCGAAACCAGAATTGGCCACTCTCATTCGATAAGAAGAAAACTACCAGTCGAAAATAATTGCATGGGTGACCGAAAAGTGGCATTCCATTTTGAGCGATTCCTTGGGTCGGGTGACACGTTAAATTGTAGGTCCCGGCTGTTTGTCTAGTACGGCAGTCGGTAAGCCATGTCAGAGGCCCTTAGGGCGGCTTGATAAACTCTCGAAACCAGAATTGGCCACTCTCATTCGATAAGAAGAAGAAAACTACCAGTCGAAAATAATTGAGAGGAAACACCACAAGTTCCATCAAGCATACTTTCCACGGCAGTCGCAGCGCATTGTAGAATATGTACATTGACCTATGACCAATCATTAATTAACTAATGTTATCTGTATTGTGTTTGTTAGGGCTCATAGAAATAATGGGTTACGTTTGTCAAATAAATTCGGGGATCATGACCCTTGTAGAACCAATTCATAAGACGTTTTCTTGGACAAGTACATTGTGGCAAACTAAGGTAGAGAATAGAAAAACTAATGTACATTGACGACGACTTGAGTCTTTCTATTTTACGCTACCACTTCGCGAAATATACCACTAGGCAAGCTCGCTGGATCGTATATTACAACGGATGGTCACAACATTGCTTATCATCAGACAATTTGTAGTCAAGCGTAAGACTCACAAGTATAAAACACTCATCTAAGTCTGTTTACCTGGTTGAATTGGGCGAGTCCCTGGTGACGACCAGGTGCAGCGTGGCTCCGCTGGCTTTGAGCACCTCCACTGCGTAGTAATGGTCCACATCAACCACTGATGTGCCGTTCACCGAGAGCACCTTGTCACCCACCTAACAAATAATAATATAGGATAAGTTATACTTTTTTTTCAATGACGCCCGTTATGGTTTGATTAAACGTAATAAATCACTTATAATTTTATGCAGCACAGACTCTAATTTGTGTAATAAGAGATAAAAAAAGATTAAAGATTTTTATTTGTAAACAGATAAATGGGATACAATATAGTGTTGCTCTGCCTTCTACTGTAGTGTTAACTGTGTTGTAGAAGGCAGGATTATCCAGGGGATCAAAATATTTACAATTTTCAATAAGTAGCATAAAATTATTAATGTTAGGTTATGTTACTTTACTAACTGTAATACTTTACATTTTTATGTCTGCACGTACTTGGCAAATTAACGAGTACAAAGATGAATAGTTATTCAGGAAATAGTTGATTGATAATGAGTTTCAATGTTCACAATGAGAGTAAAAACCAATAATGTGCTGGAAGCTCTACAAAATTTCTAGGGCGCAGAAAGAGATATCAATTAATTGTACACTATTTTGTAAATAGAAAAATAATGAATACATTTAATCATCATGTGACGTGAAAATTGCTAAAAATATATCTGTGTTTTCAAACATTCAGATATGCTCGATGATAAATCATTATCGGCACTGTAATTTATTAGATAAATGCTATTCCAAGAAAGCCGTCAGTATTTACGAGTAATACATCTGTGAGTACCACACTTACAAGACAGGTATATTGCAGTCATCTCGGCAATACACAAGTTACAAGCAAATTATGCTAATTCAGTTACGCGGCTCCGTTAAGAACTGGTTAATAAATACTGATTGACGGCTAAATATGAGCGGAAGTGATAGGGAAATTGTTTTTCCCTGAAACTGTCTTTAGATAATATATTTTGAACTGGTTCAATACGGAAGTATGTTTATTTGCGTAGGATTTCCCGGTCTATCATTCAGTCCCGTCGTTGAATTCTATATTACGACATCAATTAATGTTTAATTCGACATCCTAGGAGCTAGATCTGGTAAGTTATTTATCACGTAACACTTCGCAACGCTGTAGTCTTACGGATTTTAATGGCATAATTATTTAGTTGCCAGTTTATATAATTCTACTAATATTTACTATATAATCAATAAGAAACTAAAATATTGTAACAAAAAATCATTATCGCATTAAATTTGCAGCGTTCACTTTGCCATAGCAAAGTGAACGCTGATTTTTGGCGATTGTCATTACTTATAAAGTCATAAGATAGGGTCTTTCCTCTATAATGAAGTGTAAGCTATCTACTCGAAAGCCTTGCATCGTTTATTTTGTATAATCAGTAAAAAACTAATCATACTTAGGATTTCGATTTCTTTTCTACTCACCCTCAATCCAGCAAGATACGCCGGTCCATTAGGAGTGACTCTGGATATGAATATGCCGTCATCATCCCCTACGTACGGTGTGGAGCCCTTTCTACCCGCTATGCTCAGCCCCAAGCCCCCGGGCGGCGCGAACTATCCGTATTTCATACATCGCTGATCAACTACAAGACTACTATAGACTTTACTCACCCTCAATCCAGCAAGATACGCCGGTCCATTAGGAGTGACTCTGGATATGAATATCCCGTCATCATCCCCTACGTAGGGTGTGGAGCCCCTTCCACCCGCTATGCTGAGCCCCAAGCCCCCGGCGGCGCGAGCTATCCGTACTTCGATGCATCGCTGGTCGTTCACAACTCGGGCTTCGCTCTCGGCTCGCTCCGATACTGATTCACCTGTAAGGAAAAATAAGCATTTTAATTAAGTGGATTTAGGCACATTATTTGTAGAGGTGAGGTGAAGATTCGGGAAAATCCCCGTCATCAAGTATATAAGGACATAACTATATTTTTCGTACAATTAACTATACCACTGCGATTATGTTCAAAGAAACGGAACTTGGAAATTTCTGGGTATCAACTACGTGTCTCTACCAAACTAATAACAATAAATGTAATCGAAAGAAAATCAAATATCGAATGCTCTAGGTTCTTGTAGTTCGTACTTAATATACTCATACTATAATACTTATTGCATTTTTTAACGATTTTGATAGGGTTTTATGATTATTAGTTCCCCGCATTTTTATGCTAGTCATAATGAGGCCTACGATAAGGCCTGCTACACATGACACACATTCCTGAATAGGGACAGTTGTTATCTACGTTGCGAGTACGTTAAGATGTTCCAGATTGCTTAACAACCTTTACCGTAAACTTTATAATTCGCATGTTGGATAGACCGATGTTTCATAGAATAGTTACAATCCCATATAAGGTTGTATATTATACTACTGTACTACGTGATGAGTATAGTTTCCTTGATTTGAATCAAAATGGTTTATTCTCTGATGCAACAAAGCGAGCAAGGTTGGCCACATAAGTATGTATTATCACAGCCTAGCCCTATTATTTGGTCGATAAGGACGAGTGGCGAACAAACTGTCAATGACAAATACGATGTAAAATTAATTGATCCAAGATAAGAGCGTATTTACATGAATTATGTAAAGCGCAATGATCCGTTTGGTTGCGTCGCGTGCGCAGGTATTGATTGCCAAGTGTAAGGCCGAGGATACTGACATTACTGACACATACACGCAATATATAACCTACAATGTCGAAGGCAATTGTGGCTTGACTCAAGACTCGGAAAGAATTGTAATCGTCTTGAGCTATTCAGGTTAAATGGGAACATTAGTCTAAGTAGGTGACACTCATTGAATGCATCCCGGGCTCGATTAGAGGTGGCGATGCAAGGTTAGGGCCTCGGCTAATTGGCGTAGGCGGTAAAAAGTCAAAGTAATTGGTGACCCTACTATAAGAGCACGAACGAACATCTACGGTGAGAACGCATCCCGCCCGTGTCATGTGCATTGTGCAAGCAAGGTCGCATACAATAATGTTATACAAGTCGCTTACAGCCCGTAAAATGCTAACGTCACGATATCGACATTACATGCTTGTTTTGTACGACACAATAAAGCCAATTGTTACTTTCACAAATTAAAATTGTTGACAGGAATGTATTCAATCGTTATTTTTTACTATCCATAATGGCCTCTAAGTAATCGCTGCAAGTGGTTTACCGAATGTACGACCGTTATGTAAGCGTTTTAAGACAATAAAAGTGACTGTGGAATATGACAGCAGTACATTTGCTTATTAAAAGCCATAGAAGAGGTGAGTAAGTGAATGCCATGGCGAGAGATAAGATTGAGCTTAACACCTACGAAAGGCAGGCGACATTTATTGATGGTCAGTGGTACGCAGCCGGGTTTCTAATTCCGCCAATGTTGCATGAGAGAGGAATGAATGAATAACAAATGACCGCGGCTCGCGTTCGCACGACAATCAACATGTCGAGACGGACGAAAAGATCAGAAATTATGATCCAGAGTGGTCTATTTGCGTCCCGGGCTCGCCACAATAGCCAATCAGCTGCATTACTTTCACCCCCGGGTAGCCTTAATAGAATAACAACACAACCATTGTAGTTCCCCGGACAGAGTCGTGATAGTTTACAGTGGGGTTCGTGACTCTCGTCTTACAGTAGTCTTATTGGAAAATGCTCTTTCCATGGAATAATGGTAATTTAGTACCAATTCAAATGTAACGGACAGGTGAAAGTACGAATTATTATTAATGGAATTGTCTTTGCAGTTGCATCTGTTCGGTCGTATTGGGTTGGAACGATTGAGCGTGTGACAAATCGAAGCAGAAAGCTGCATAGCAGAACGTCAGTAAAAGCGGTGAAACATCTCGATTATGTATTAAGTAGAGGTTTTTGCTGGAAATGAAGCGCATATTGTGTCTTAGATGAGTAAAAACAGTGATTTATCGGATGAAAATGTGATGACAACACGAGAAATTGCAATGTAAAAGCTGGGCGGTGGGTCCGTTAATGCGGAGCTTTAAGAGTGGCAATTTGATTTTAATGAGTGCGGTCCGTAATCCGTAATTTTGCTCGTAATGAGTGCTAATGTCCAAAGGCAATTGGCGCCGGCGCAGGCGCGGCCTCGTGGCCACTACGCCGTCCCTCCACCGAGCTCAAGCGTCGAACATAAATCATACGCTACTGTGTAACCCACATATGTAAATCGTCGTGTTCAGGGAACTGTATAAAATACTGTTAGAATGCAACACCGAGCATTCATGTCACTTGGGGGTTTCTCGGATAAATAAGATGTTTTTATAACCGAGATAGAGAGATAAATGTCATAAGATACTCTAATAAAGAAACAGGAAGTGGTTTATGAAACCGTATGTTAGAATGATGTAGACATCAAGCGATACGGTCGCTCATAAATCTTTCTACTCGCACAAGATTCGATCAAGTTGCCACCGGATATTTTTGGTAAGAATACAGGTAAATATAATGCGCGATAAACCGATAGCTGTCCTATTTATGGTGATGACACAATGTGTAAAGGTCAATATACATATACTCAAAGGGTCTTCAAAGCGTGCCTTCATCATTTGTATCGTACGAACGCCTTGTTTACCAATTACGCAGTTGCGAAACACAAGTGTAACATCGGACCTTCGAGAGATACTTTAAGACCCGCCCAAAATACGTGAGCGATGACCGCATAGGTAAACTAACTACTATTATTTCACCTTCACGCTTTGGTATTTTTGAGAAACATAAATAGATACATTTTGTACCGTGACCATTTATAGTAGAGATCTTAAGTATTGACATTGTTGACACACGTGTTGTTATGTCCTACTGAGTATTACTAGTGTTTTACTACTTTTTTAACAATATGGGTTAACTGGTCTTGGTTGTTCATCAAAGTACATTAAGGTCTTAAATTTGTCCAACAATTAGAAGTGTTTAGGTAAATATTGTAGTGCAACTCAGTAGAGTTATAGCTAGATTCTGACCTGCCATTGTCGGCAACTGCAAAGTATAGAAGCTTAGCAAGAACGAGAGATAGATAGGCGATTATCCAACAAAGCCTATCTATAGGTACAGACTGTAATGTTCACATGATGACTACACTTATTCAGGCGGTACAAGCGACGGTATTGAGTGGAATATAAGCGGCCTAAGTATCTAACCTCGTATAATGCATATTGTTTGTCCATTTGCGGAGTCTGGTCGTGAATGGTTGACATTAGAGGTGTTTTGTGCAGCTTGACACAAATATTGGCCAGCTTCTTATAGACCAGTTACTCGCTCCAAATGTCAAGACGAGAGTCACTTGGGATATGACACGCTCAATAAAACAGTTAATGAGAATACACTGTAACTAATACGAGTAATGGACACATGGAGCACAAACTTATTTGAAAGTTATAACATTAATTAATTACACATGATGGATATGTTTGCGGTTGGAGATAAGATAGATTTGAAATCTTTGTGCGCAAAAACTAAGACTGAATGATATGGTTTCCATTGATTCGTTTTGATTGATTGGCATGATTTTAGTTTGATGTGATATTCATAAGCTCGGAGGAAATATAAATCAAAACTGCACACTACATTACGATACACTGCGCGGATCTTTTGTTAAATAGATGAACTCAGAATGAGACCATTTGAAGTTACGACGGACGAATATACATTTATCACTTGCTAGTGAATGGTCATTGGGATTCTCTTTGTCAATGGCAATTTTGTTTGGCATTACACTAACAAAAAAATTCATACGTCGACTTTATTTTAATAGAAAACAATAAATCACCTTGACTCCATTCAGCTTTTTGTAGAGCACTATATCCGTTTACGTTTTGTCACAAACTATCTGACCGAAAAATATGTTGTTACGGTAATGTAAAGTGGATATTATGTACGTACATTTTAGAAGAAAGTATTTACTATTAGGTAATTTTTAAATTAATGTAAAACATGAGGCAGAGGAGAAACATAATTTGTCAACATTACTCGAGCACTATAAACAACCGGCCTAATCAAACAAAGGGAAGGGAAAGTGAACTCACGCTTTTTCCTCCTTATCACGCCCATTTCCTCGTCGCGAGCTAGACGCCTTCCTGAGCAGGGGTTGCTATTTCCGTAAGGGGAGGCGGCTCTACCGGCTATAGATTACCGACGCTATCTGCCGTATCGTAAGCCAATAGTCGATACACCGGCCGGCTCTAGCCCTAATGCATTCCGATTAGGTCATTGTCCAGCAACAATACCGTGAGATTTTAGTGACCACGCAGGTTTATGGGGCAGGTATTTTCGGAGCGTGGGTTGTTTACGGCGAGAGCAAAACAAAAACAATCGGGAGAGCACTGAACTGTTACTGGTCGGCGCGCGCGGCCCGGGGCGCATTCGGTGACGGAGTGCGCAGGCAGAGCATCTGTGGAGGCTGCGCGCGCGCCACCGGGTGGCGCCTCGACCTCTCCGGTAAAAATAGAAAGTATCAACCTGACGCATGCGCTATTCCTTTTTTTAACCCTCTATTATCGGCGCCAATAGATCGCGTATGGCTTCATTTGATTACTGACACTTTCTTCGCGCTCGCTTTAGTTGTAGGCTTGCAATGTGAAGACAGCCTGATTACGGGTTTCCGATGCATGACTGATGATTACTACACTTACGAACAAAGACTTACATGGATGAATTCTTGAGATTTAGATTAAGCTCAGAATAATTCTGGTAGTGGCTCTGCCTTCTAATGACTGGCCTGTTAGCTTAGTTGGTAGTGGCTCTGCCTTCTAATCTAGGGGTTGCGGGTTCGATTCCCGCTTGACACAAGTATTTATGAAATTTAAAAATTTATAATTACTTGTGTTGAGTCTGGTCGTTTGTATGTATAATAAGTATGTATTTACAAAAGAAAACTATATAAGTATTATATCCGTTATCTAGTACTCACGACACAAGCGTTTGCTTAGTGTGGGGCTAGATGGCGCTGTGTGCAATGTCCCGGAATATTTATTTATTTATTTATTATTTATTAATTATTTTACTACAATCAAACGGCAACAAATCAAACGGCAACAATCGCAAACTATATTAAAAACTTTATTAGAATACAATACTAAGCAGAAAACTGATGAAAAAAGGAAATAGGTATATGTGTATGTGTTTACCTGACGCTTGTACGCCTGTAGTGAGGCAGGTGGGTACTAGGATGTTTGCACTGGTATTATTCAGTTGTACTACCACTCAAATAGAACTTTCGAAAAAAACGAAATCATGTACCTATTCATTATCCATCAATCGATCAGTATCAGATCTGTTGAGTTGTATATGAGAAAAAAATAAATTACAAACCAAATACGCGGCCGTCGGTAGCGCTACACAATCTATTCCAATGAACAAACAAATCTAGTTAATCGAATAGTGCTCAGTGAACTGACATCGGAACGTCCAGCGTAACAAATACAACAAGAAGATTTATCGACCCACTGGTCAAGTTCAATATAAAAAGCAATCAGGCTACTTAGAGCAAAACGCAGGGCACGCACTAACTATTAAACTCAAACTACTGGTCATTACAGTTAATTCCAGAAAACGTTTTAAGACGACAGATAACAAGCGTGCCTAACGATTTTCTATTGCTGGATAAATTATCGGAGAAATTGAGAAAACCGCGTGAGCCTACCGGGATACGGCTTTCAGTTTAACTGTGGATTATTATGCAGGACTTGAACGCCTTTCAGCTTTCGAAAAGCGGTTCTACCTGCGATCCACATAATGCAAGTACGGTGCATATTCGCACCTTGCGCGGCGTGATTAATGTATGCAAGGATGCCAATTAGATACGGCACGCGTCACCTCCAAGTTGCGGAGACAGCCACTTTATACTCCACACTAGCAAACTCGTTCTCGAAAGGAGCATTTTCTCTCAAAATGTTTATTTCTGCGACTCAAGTAACGGTTACACGGTGACATAGCGAGCTGAGAATCTGACGCGATTCGGGCGTAGGTGGCCATATGACACTAAAACCAGCTAAAAGTGAGAAATTTATGCAAACTAGAATTTATAAGCGAAATGTCTTGAATCTGTTCGGTGTTTGTTTGCAAAAGCCTCGCGGACTTTTACCCGGCTCGCAGCTTTTAAATCAGCTTAGAAATAAAGCTATCGTAGCGCAAGCACGGCTGGCGGCGGATAAATTAATGTTCATCTAGATAGAGATAGAGGAATAAATTATTATTAATAGGGGATCGTGTTCGCGGGGTATCGTGTTGTCGATTCGCTTCAATAATTCATTTCACAAGTTCACTTTCGAGATCCGAGCCCGCAGCACGGATGTTAACCGCAAGTACATTTTCCTGCGTTGATTGTATGTATCGAAGGTTGCGGTCAGCGAGGCGGCCCATTCCGCGCTCCGGGGAGAAAACCTAGCGAATGTCTATACTACACTAGATACACTCGTATCTTTACAGATGAAACGAAATTACAGAACGCAACGAGGGAAAGATAATGACGAACCTCCATCTAGTCTCCATTTAGATCGCTCGCCCAAGATATCAGCCGATGTCGGTTAGATAGCTCCGCTATGCATAAAGCATGTACCTACTTGACTAATGAGCATTAGAAAATATCGGGTTAAATGTCGTATGTACATGCGTGCATATCTATACGATGGCAATAACGTTAATGAATGAGTCTCGGAGTAGAACCGTACTGATTATAAGGACTTTCACGATGTTGTGTAAGAGGCGGATGCACGAAGATTGATAACGCAAAAGAAAAACGTGAATGCAGTACTTACACTACAGTAATTACTGACATAGAGAAAGGTGTTTGTATCTAACATTATAATAACTGTGCCAAATTACAAACTATGACATTTATTTATTGCGCTCTGAAAGTAAAACCCGGTAATTTCACACAACGTGACTGACGGGTGGTTCCCTGTAGAAGACGATAAGAGATGTTTTCGCTTACTTCGCTTGTTCGATGGTCAGCGTAATTATAGAGTCAGATTTACTTGGGGTTTCGAATGACCATTGAACTCTGGCATTTAGGGTCTAGATAAAATAGTTGCGCGTGTTTTGCATTAGTAAGTTGTTCGGGTTGGCGAGGTAACAGTACTCGTTTGTTAGTATTGAAATAGCAATGTTGTTTTCAGTGGGTTCACCGGTGTCAATCGTGCTCGTCTCTATTTCTATCGAGCAATCGGCTCACGAAGTGGAAAGGCGCTGGTCATGCGCTTCCATGTCCACGGGCCCTCGACGAGCCTGGAGCCGTGGCATTCTTTTCCTTAATTATACATTACAGATCTATAAGAACTATGACTTGTACCCTATTGCTCAATTTGATAAGCTCTAAATATCAGTGCTCTCTGACATTATGATCCGAGCATATAGATGAGCTTACTTTCACGACGCAAGATTTCGCATTGAACATAGGTACCACACCCAGCCAGGACAAGCCTGCTCCGGTCAAACCGGCATACCAGGGGGCACGAGGTTTTGGAGCGTGGTTTTGTGCTAACGCTCCGGGATGGTAGTCGACCGGCTATGCAGCCAGACGCCGATTTGGAGAAGGTTGTTATTAGGGCTAGGGATAAGCGTTAGTAAAAATTGGTGTTCGTTGATTATTGAGTTGACCCATCTTGGGGTTTGTTAGTGTGTGGCTTTGCAAGAGCTATCTTAACACGTTCGCTGTGTAATGTTGGTCCTATTGTGAGTAATCATAACCGCGTCGGGAGTAGTAGGTGGATCTTAAATGTGGGTCGAATAGATCCTATGTCGCTAAGGGGGTGTTCTTGTGTCATCTGACGGCCTTTTCTGGGGTATGGTTGGTGCTTGCCTGTTGGTATGTCGTTCTGTTTCCTCATCAGATTCGCTGTCGGTTTCTGCCATCTTATAGATCTCCCTGGCAGCTCTTATAAAGTCTTCTTTGTTTTTCGCCATGTCCTGCCAGTCAGATGTGTTCCTGGAGTAGTAGTCCATATCATGAGATAAAGAGTCCTCCCACGTATAGATAGGTCTACCAACTTTAAGTTTTTTTGCTTTGTATCGGAGTGCTGCTTCCAGAAGGTGCGGTTTTGGGCGTCTTAGAATATGTCCAAGGTAACACATTCGAAGGCACTTAATCTTTTTCGTGATCGTTTTGCCTTTCAGTATGTCATGTACCTTGCCGGGTTTTGGGGACGATCCGGAATTGTTGATCATGTCCCTCAGTATTATTCTTTCATATCTTCTGAGTTTTGACCTGTTGGCTTTGGTTAGGGCTGCGCATTTGAGCCCATATGTGATTGTGGGCTCTATGACCATTTTATAAAGCAATCTTACAATCTGCCATTGCATCCGAGATTCTTTTATAAACTTTGTCAATGCTTTGGAGTTACGCATGCCCTGTTTGCATCTTGTGTTCACGGTGTTGTTCCTGCATAAGTTGGATGTGATGTAGGTTCCTAGGTATTTAGTTTCCCTGACAGGTGTTACAGTCACATTATCGAGTGTCATATGGTTTGCCTGATAGGTTCTTACTGGGTCGCGTACTAAAACCCTAGTTTTTGTGTCATTTACTTTGAGACCTACTGTTGCAAATAGGGATTTGGCCTTGGAGTATATTTCGTTCATTTGTTGTAGATTTTTTGATACGATGATTACGTCATCGGCGAAGGCTAGGATCAGCGGGAGTCGTATTTCTTCGTCCTGGTTGAGCTTGACGCATGGAAGCTCTTCTTCCAGGGTTTTAAAGACGTCGTCCATTAGGATCGTAAATAACCTAGGTGACAGGGGGCATCCTTGTTTGACACCTTTGCCTTTTTTAACCCATCTAGTTTGTTGGCCGTACCATTTTATGCACGTAAGTTCGTTCATTGCCGCCTTGACTATACGATTGGTCAGCGCCCTATTGGTTCTAGACAGTAAAATGTCTCTTAAGGCGTTTAGGTCCACTGTGTCAAACGCTTTTTCGAGGTCAATTGACAAGACAAATGTTGTTTCGCCCGCCTTCCATTCTTCGTCCAGAACTCGTCTTAAGGTGAACATATGATCGTCGGTAGATCTGTTGCTTAGGAACGCAGCTTGATAGTTTCCAAGTTCTTTTGTAACGGTGTCTAATCTACCTAGTAGGAAGTTAGCGTATATCCTATAGCCGGTGGTGCAAATGGAGATTCGTTCACGACGCAAGATTTCGCATTCATAGAATTTTTCTAGCATAAAACAAGTTGAAATTTAAATCGCGATTAACGTTCCTCTGGTGAAATAAGGCTTGCAAAACTCGACAGCATTGTGCTTTCTAATCAGATAAAGCGAACTATTACACAACTTCCCAGATATAGATTAGGAAACTTTGGTTATTTCCTTTTATATTCAAACTAACCATTACATAAACAACTTATCAAAGTTAACACGTAAAAAAACAACCACAAAGCTTCCGAGTGGTTACTTTCAAATATGCACGCAATAAATAAACTGTTCTAGTTTGCATCGGAATGCTTTTGTAGCGGCTTCAATACAAACAACTATTTGTTCAAACTTTATACCGTTTTGTTCGCTATCGTTAGTGGTACGCGGAGAAGAAATATAAATAGTGGTATGTTAAAACACGGCCTGCATCAAGCTGCTGACCTTCGGATGAGAACTAGATCCGACCGCCTGTGAACCACCTGTCTGCTAAACATCAGTGGAACCAATCATAACGGCATTCCGGTTTTGTTTCATCGAAATAACAAAGAATGATGGAAATCAAATAAAAAATAATTGAATAAAATTATACCTCCGACTACAATAGTAGAATTAATCTGCAAACTTTCTATCGAAAATGGAAGAATTAATGGGATCTGGTCCCGTGGCGCTGTAGCGCTCTCGTAATGTTTGTTAGTAATGGTAATTCTAAAGATTGTAAAGTGAATCGCAACACATCAAATGTGGTCGTAACTACGCGGACGGTGATGTAATATTTTACGACCATAATATAATCGCTATAGGCTATCTATAGATAAGTATCGAACAACAATGAAGCGCTAAAGGGCGAGATAGAGAAAGGGTTGACATTTAGCTAAGTTTAGCGCGAACCTACTGGATATCACAACACAGGAATAGACCTAGTGTGATATCCAGGGTTTGCCTATCAGTATACAGTAGATAATACACAAAAATCTAGTTTATACAATATCATGTTAAACCTTCATATCTTACTGTAAACACCCTGTAAATGAAGAAATAAATGCTTTTTATGTTTATGTTAAACCTTACTTGCTTTGAACGTAAATTCCATGATGGAACACATGATGCCGCGGACCGCAGATTTGGTGACGGCCATTTTTAATCACTTAGTAATCGAACAATGGCTTCACATAGAGCAGGTTTTTAATTAAGATGGTTGGTTATTGTGAAGGTTTATGAGGCACTGACGGCTCCGGGGCTCGATGGAGCTCATTAGAGCGCACCAGTTAGCGCGGGGCTGCTGCAGCTATTGTTATCCGTCCCTCGGGAGGGTCAGGTGTCGCCCCATTTACGCACACACAACACGAATATCTTTAGAAATGCCTAGAAAACATTGTGATTGACATCGACATCGCGTCGAATCAAGATTAATGCGCCTTCCGACAAGTGACTACTGGTTACATTAGCGGAGTTATCATGCTCGGACGCTTTCGGAAACTTAATATTGTTTTTATACTCGACTAGTTTATAGAGGCGGTAGCTAATTTAACTGAATTTGCTGTGATAAAGTTCCAATTTCCCGTGCAATTATGGAGCAGGATGAAATTAGATTGGCGTAATCTCAGACTCGGTTGAATCAATTAAGAGGGTGACTGTTATCCGTTTTTCAATTGGCAGGTATATAACGATATCTTTGACTTGACGACGCCGGAGGTTGAGCGGAAAGTGAATATTTATGGTAGTTAGTTATGCCTCGGTACAACGTGATATACTGCAGGTTAACTACTAGATTAGTTTCTATTCAAAGCGGCTTTCTCCTGGCGAATTTCTCTTCGGAATAAACTATCCGCTGCATATATCCTTACGACTTCTCTAATCACGTCGAGCTTATAGAAGCACATCGACCTATGAAACAAAGTAAATATGTGCAATCGTCAAAGGAGTTACGTACCATATCCGTGGATAATTGGCGATGATTCGCTGATGCGTACTCGTCTCGGGCCCGATCGCGGCGGAAGTGTATAGTTATTGCTTGCGTAAGGGTCTCTGTGTTCTCGCCGGCTGCTTCTGGGCAAGGTCTCATGTCTTGCTGAAGGATCTTCGTAGACAGGATGGTAGCCCCTCGGCTCTAATGTAGCGTAGCGCGCTTGAGCGTAATACGGACGCTCGTGGTATTCTATATCTCGGAGGTCGCGTCTAGATGGAGGCCTGGCTTGTTCGTTGTAGTCTATGTACGGGTTACCTCTGTGCTCTACCAGTCTAGGTCTCTGGTCGTAGTGGTTGAGAGCTTGCAAGCTCTGTGCTGGGTACCCGTATTGGATGGGCTGTCTCCGGTATTTGTCGATATCGAAGGCCCTGTGATAGGGCGAAGAGTATCTGTCTGTAGCGAATATTTCGCTCTGTGGCAGACCACTGTTACTGCTGGCATTACTTCGGTTACTCCTATTACTGCTTCTAGCACTGTTCCGGGTCAATGAACCATCGCCTCTTACGCTCAACTTCACTTCTAGTCTTTTGTCTTTCATTATTTTGGCCTTTTTAATATCACTTCATACGAATCTGATTATTACATGATCATGTCCAATTAACATTTAAAGTTCATCTTCTCCTAGAGCATTATAATTAAACAATGATAATTTATATTAGCCGAGATCATAATGTATGGAGCTATAGAAAGCTAATGACGTTAATGTTCGTGAGAGATGAGTAATGGCTGTTGATGTATTAGTAAATGACCACAAGCATGAGAACAAGACCGCTGTTGTTCGACTTAATTGAGGTTAAAATGGTTGGACGGAACATCGACACGACTTTTGGACAAAGGTTCTGTCAATCCCGCGGCGCAGCCAGCGAGGCGGGCCGAATGTTGGCCCACCGACACGACCAACTATCAAATTATGACGGGAGAAAATTTTTAGATGACTTTCTCGATAAGCGCATGGGCAAGTATGCACATCAGACTCACTGATAAAAACAATCAGCGCATCAATCAACGGCCCCTAGACATACACGCGTCGTAAACATAAATTAACTTTACACCAACGAGACAGAAAAACAAATAAAGTCCAAGACGACCATAAAAGTTGATTGCAAACAAAATCGAATATGAATTAATGAGGCGTAAACATCGGAACGGACACAAATTAATTAACAACTTAAATTATGACCAAATTAGAAATGCAAACCAGTGATGTCATGCGATAAACGGCACATCGGCACGCGACATCCGGTAAACTCGCGATATAAACATTAAAGAAGATAAATCAGAGGTGAAAATAAGGATCGAGAATGTGTAAACACTAAACACGCGACCAATTAGCGGAGAAAGAAATTAAATTTACTCGAGCACTATTAAATTCCAATAAACACTAGACTCCTGCGATTCACATTTACGACTGACTGACACCTAGTGGAAACATTAATAAAGTTACTATTGAACTACCGGCGCGTATGGTCACAGAAGTGCGATCTCGCTTTGAAAATGTCGACAAATTGTAATGTGATGTTAAAATGTGCCAGTTGCAACTTAGTTTTAAATGAATTGTTAACTTTCGTTCAAAACAAACACGAAGTGATGGACAATGAGAGTTTGGTGCGGATTTGTACTACGGCGTTCACCACGGATGACATCGAGGCAGCTAAGTCGTTATTATTTCAGTCTGTAGCTACTGACATTCGTCAAATTAAACGTAAAAACAAGGAACGCAAAGAGCATAAGATTATTTTTGACATAATTGAAGTATTTAAAGCCACGGATCCAGAAAACATTCCAATTTTCGTTGCGCGGGATTTGAACAAACTACCACCCGTTACCTTCGATCACGTAGATTGTACGCGGCTTCTGAAGGATATTGTTACGTTACAAAATGAGTTAAAATACGTTAAATCGACCTGTGTAACGGTGGATCAGTTGTCTCAAGTAAAAACGGAAATTATAAATTCTGTTTTGGGCACCGGCAATCTCACAAATGGTACAAACAACGAAAATGGCCGTGTACACAACACTATAATAGATAATCCGAATAGGAATGTTAATTTTCGACGAGGTGCTTGCTTAGCGAATTTCAGCTTCGATAGCGGGCCTATGGGTCTGCAACATGTAGCTGCGGATAACTTGTCATCTTCTGCCATTAACAAAAGCAGCAACGAATCACTCAGGTCATGCGTCAGCACAGCGGCGAATATACCTACAGAGCCACTATCGCATACATTCGCGCGAGCAGAGCTCGCGCCGCGGAGCTTAGAGTGTAACATGACCGCCGCGCGCAGCGAGCGGATGGCGACTGGGGCTCCCGGAGGCGCGGGCGACGGCGCGGGCAGCGGTAGCTGTCAGACAATGGGCGAGCGGGTACCTACGGACAGCGGCGGTGCGCTTGCGATGACTAACTTAAATAGACGCTCGCCAGCTCGATCATTTGCAGATATTGTTCGAGAGAATGGGGAGTGGAAGCAGACAGAAAGAAGTAATGAATGGAAGGAAGTGCAAAGGAATAAATATAGAAATAGATTTATAGGCAGAAAAGGCGTGGGAGTTACTTCGGCGCATTGCAAATTTAAGGCTGCAGATGTGAGAGTTCCACTTTTTATTTACAATGTTGGCAAGGAAACAACTCCGGTAGACATCGTGGAATATATTAAGGAAAAAGCTCAAGTGAATGTCACGTTGGAAAAGGTGTCCATGAAATTTAATAAAAATTATGATGCCTACAAAGTCTACGTACCTCAGCATAAATTGGGGGTTTTCATGGACGACCAGTTTTGGCCCGCGGGGGTATCTTTTCGTCGTTTTGTGGACTTTGAACATAGATACAACAAATAAAAATTGGGACTGCTTCGTAGAATTAGAAAAAACTAATGGATCACTATTCTACTGCGAGCTTTTTTAGTTTTAACTGTTACGGACTGAAGAGTTCATTGGACGAGGTGAGAACGCTTTGCGAGCGAGCTTGCATTGTAGCACTACAGGAGACCTGGCTGTATCCTCACGACCTGCAACTGCTGGGTACTGTCGACGACGAGTTCGGTTTCACCGGCAAGTCCGCCATAGATACATCGGCGGGCGTGGTGCGCGGCCGACCGCACGGCGGCGTCGCATTGCTATGGCGGAAAACTGCATTCACTTCAGTACAAATAGTAGAATGTAAGAGTGCGCGACTCGCGGCAATAAAAGTGCAAGTGCGTGACCGGTCTTTCCTTGTGGTGTCAGTTCACATGCCGGTAAACAGTGCTCAAAATTTGCTAGAATTCATCGAGTGTCTCAGTGAAGTATGCGCAGTTATTGAAAGTTGTGATATATCAGCTGTCTATGTAATGGGGGATTTTAATGCAAGCCCTTCAGAGCTATTTGGTCTAGAATTAGCAAAATTTTGTGAAGAACAAGAGTGGAAATGTGCTGATATTGAGTTACTTGGCAGTTCCTCAGATACCTTTACGTTTATCAGCGGCGCCCACGGCACCACCAGCTGGCTAGATCACTGCATAGTAACGGAAGCTGCCTGGTCGTCGGTGATGGACGTAAAGGTACATAATAAAAATGTGTACATGTCTGACCATTTTCCTATTGAGTTGAAATGTAACATACTTTTGCTAAAACCAGAAATTACTTTGCAGAACAAAAATAGGAATAAAATTATTTGGGGGGAAAGAGGTTCCTCTGAAATTCAAAATTATCAGCAATTTTGTAACAATAATTTGAAAGAGATACATTTTCCTCAACAATTGTCAGAATGTTGTGATAATTACTGCATGAATCAAGACCATAGGCTGATAATAGATAATTTATATGGAACGGTTGTGAAAGTGCTGTGCGACGCCGCTGTAAATAGTTCAGAGCTAGGGGACTGTGTAGGGAAAAAGAGGCGCGTAGTGGGCTGGAATAAACATGTCCGAATAGTCCACCAGAGGGCGCGCCTTAAATACAGAATGTGGCTTTTGCATGGCAAGCCAACACGAGGACCCGCGTATAATGAAATGGTTGAGTCTAAGAGGGCATTTAAATCAAAATTAAAATGGTGTCAAAACAACGCGGAACAAATTAAAATGAATATTCTAGCATCTAATCATGATAAAAAAGATTTTAAAAGTTTTTGGAAACATACGAAAAAGTTAAATCCTAAAGTGCAAACTCCATTAAGTATAGATGGTTTAACAGATTCCGGGGATATAGCTAATAGATTCAAATCCTTGTTTCAAATTGATCCCATGCCTCTATCAGCCCCGCCGCCGGTGCTCGGTACTAATACTCGTCCGATGCCTGATGTTCCGTTCCCGCGATTTACTGCGAAGGAGGTGGCGTCTGTGATTCGTCGCATGACGCGAGGCAAGTCGCCGGGACACGACAGTATTAGTATTGAGCATCTGCAGCATGCTGGCCCCCACTTACCTCGTGTTCTTGCCATGTTTTACACATTCTGTGTCCGACACTCGTACCTTCCACATGACTGTCTAAAAACGGTGGTTGTACCGGTAATCAAGAATAAGACTGGCGACCCGTCTGACAAGACGAACTATAGGCCCATCTCCTTAGCCACCACCATAGCCAAGGTGCTGGACAGTCTGCTTGATGGCATACTTAGCAAGCACCTGCAGCTGCACGATGCCCAGTTCGGTTTCCGAGCTGGGTTATCGACAGAATCTGCGATCTTGTGCCTCAAGCATACTGTCCGGTACTACACAGATCGGAAAACACCGGTTTATGCGTGTTTTCTTGATCTTTCTAGAGCATTCGAGTTGGTCAGCTATAAGGTGCTCTGGAGCAAGATGAGGACGCAGACCAGTCTCCCTGAGGAAGTCATTCGAATTCTTGATTATTGGTACAACAACCAAACCAACTTTGTAAGATGGGCGGGCGAGTTCTCCGATGCGTATGGGTTGAATTGTGGAGTAAGGCAGGGGGGGTTGTCCTCGCCACGCCTTTTCAACCTGTACGTGAACGGGCTTATAGAGGAGCTGAGCGCTGCCAATGTCGGATGTTCTATTGACGGTACCTTTGTTAATAACATCAGTTATGCCGACGATATGGCGCTGCTGGCGCCCTCTGTGAGCGCGCTCAGGAAACTCCTCAACATCTGTGAGGTTTATGCCGGGACACATGGTCTCAGGTACAACACTAAAAAGAGCGAACTCCTCGTGTTTCAGTCGCGCGGTTTTAAGATTTCCAACGTTCCGCCATTAACACTAAACGGAGTTCCACTGGCGAGAGTTTCGCGTTTCAAGTACCTGGGACACTGGGTCACGGAGAACCTCTCTGATGTTGAGGATATCGAGAGAGAACGTAGGGCGTTGTCTGTCAGGAGCAATATGTTGGCTCGTAGATTTGCACGATGTACGGCAGAAGTAAAGCTAACATTATTCAGAGCATTTTGTCAGTCCTTCTATACGTGCAGTCTGTGGGCCACATATACACTCAAGGCAATCAACGCGCTACGAGTGCAATACAACAACGCGTTCAGGATGCTGTTGGGGCTGCCGTGGCGCTGCAGTGCGTCGGGGATGTTTGCGGATGCAAGGGTAGATGGTTTCCACGCCGTACTCCGCAAACGGGCCACCTCGATGCTCAGCCGCGTCCGGAGCAGCACTAACAGCATCCTGCGGGTTGTAGCTGCACGACTCGACTGCCCCATCATCAATCACGCCGCACAGCTACACATGTTTTACGACCCTTTCAAAAAGAAAATATTAGTGGGTAACAAAGTATTTTAGAGTTTGACATTTTTATATTTTTACTGTAATCTTTGACATTTTAATTTAATTTTTATTAGTAGACATTTAATTTTAATAACTCGGTTTGATTATTGTTTGACATGCCTGCTATGTAATAATTTTAATTTAATTTTATCTTTAATGTGTATGGACTCAAAGTCTGAAATAAATGACATTTATTTTATTTATTTTATTATTTTATTAATAAGCAGACAAGATAAAATATCGTTAGTTCAATAACTTGTAGGATGTATGTTGTATTGTGTAGGATCCCCCGAGTTATTGAGGGCCGTAATGACCTTTGAGAATTGATTGTTTGCTAATGCCCGTTGTTTTTATCACATTGATATGGAAGCGGGCGCACCGACGAAGAGCACTCATGTGGTATCGTATTCTTCACCTTGGGCTGTGCCTTGGGTAACAGAAATTCTCTCTAGGTCAAGGCCGAAATGTGTTCAACTGTATAGGTTTTATTTACACTGGATAAGTAGCCAATACCCGTAAGAGACTCATGCATAAACATAATAAGACTGAATGTAGTAAATTCATATGTAAGTATGGTCCGATTTCCAAGACTACAATCGTAGTTTTTATTGAGATGGTAATTGTTAACCGAATGGCATAATAAAGACTACACAAAATAACTAGGCATGACTATTCGGACTGTCCAAATTAAATTGTGGGAATTTTATATCCATAAAGATATCTGAAGTAAAGACTTGAATCTACCTTACGACATCGAAAAATATCATCTTCTAGTGAGGCGGATAACGTAAGCTAAGTACGTACTCTCTGGTCGAATTTATCGCGTATCAGATGAGCGTGAAATGCGAACGTTTCGACACGGTGCGCCCGGAGTGTTGGGCAATCTGTTACTGTTTGTAAACCAAACAGAACTATTATCTTCCACCGTATGGATCGCCGGCGGCGGAAAGCAGGCCTTAATACAACATCTCCTTGTTTGAATAGGATCTCTAGTGGCTTCGGAACAACAGCGCTATGGGAAAGTTTGTGCAGCGAAAAGCTTAATTAAGACGTAGCGTTGTTCAAGGAAATAGACGTGCTCAGCTCAGGTCTAGACCGAGCTATAAACAAAATATAAAGCGGCAATTTCAGAACGTGGTGGAACGCAGAGAAAGTGCGGCCATAAGTGCAGGGTACGTAACCAACAATTTTAGTGTAAATGGAGCACAGATAGATTACCTGCAGATTAAAGGAACATAGGTAACACTAGTATGTTATGAGCAACGATACACAATGCCACGTTGACCTTCACATACAACCTGTGCAAGTAAGAACTGGTGTTTCTAGAATATCAATAAACATGTACGTATGTATTTACATCACGTTATTAGCTTCTTACGTGCGCGCAACGTAACGTCAATGTTGTTATTTTCCCTACAAGTACTACACTGTAACTTTGAACACTACAGATTGATTTTCTCGGTTTTGATATTGACCGCAAACTGGTACACACACGCGACGAAAACGATTTTCGAATGATCACATTTGGTGAGTCATTACTCCAAATCCACACAAGTGGTACACATACTCCGTAGTCCGTCAAAACTTCAGCTCAGTATTTAGAAAGTTTTGTATGATTAAATGATTTTTCCGATATTTTTGTAACGTATGTGTGTAATTGGGGCGAGCTCGGCACAGGTGAGCGGAACACTGCGAGCCTCGTCCACCGCCTGCGGACTGAAATGGCACGCCAAGTGCGGGAGATAAGCTGATAACGTACGGCGATACCGATTTTTATACAATGCCAACATTGCGTTGCGTATAACTCGCTCTACTGTTTTGATAAGAGTGAAGACGTACCTAACCTATACCTTCTTAAAAAAATATACAACAAATATTAGTCGAAAGAACAGGCAGTTTGGCAGTGTATGCAAATGTGTTCGGATGAATGACCTCTCCAGCGAAATGAACTTGGAAAGTCACGTCTGAATTTCTCACATAAAAATGAATGCAATGGAGCCTTTGTGTGTTGGTGACGCGAGTGTGACAGTCGGGCTCGATTCACGCTCGTGATCTCAACGCGACCGAGTATGGTCACGAACGTACGAAACACTGTTGCAAGCGACCAATATCTCACCGGGAAATCGTGCTATTTTAACGGCGCAGCTCATCTATTAATATTTGAACTGAAAGCTCGTAAACTAACCAAGTAAAAGTTGTTCAAACTCACCGTCGGCGATATCAGCACCGGTTTCTTCGTCGTCAGTCTTTCGATCTTCATAGTGTTCACGTTTCTTGATCGCCTGCAAGAAATGCAAAGTTTTAATCTCGCACTATCCGCGGCTAACTAACGAGAAAACCAGTATCATGCAGGTGTGAGCGGACAAAAACAAGGATATTACAACTAAGGCTTCTCGAGGCTCGTTAACTACAGCTATTAAAGAGTATATTGCTCGAAATGTCACGTTACATGCCAGCAGAATGGAATGATCGTGATGCCACAAAACGCAAGCGAGGCAAGCTAAACAAAATGCAGTCGAATCTAAATTGAAATCTTGCGCTGAATGTGTTGTTATCTAGCGCAGGCATCTCACCCGGGCGAGCCATCCTCCGGCCGCTTTCAAGCACCTCATTTTAATGAGTACCGATGAGGAACACTTCAGTGATTTTTTTTAACACAACACTCGGATCGCGAAAGCGGCACTTCACTTATCGATTAATCGCGGTACACGGAGCATTGTCGCGGGCGTCTCCGGCGACGCAGGCGCACAGTTCTGCGAGGCGGCAGGGCCGCGTCGTGGTCTAGGGGGCCGCGCACCAGCCCGGAACACCCAGCAATTACCCACGCCTGGCCCGCACGAGGAAACCAACCGATTCCTCCGAGCTGTTTCTTCTACGCACACGGCCTAGATTCACCGCACTCGCCACAGAACTATTTGCGACTATAATAGCATGTAGCTGGAGCGAAGTGCGGAATACTCGTTGTGACGGCGTTATGGTAATGTGGACAGAGAGCGTGATGCGAATCAGATCTCACGACTGTATTGTTAGTCCCTATTCTTTGTAAGAAACTGCGCGGCGACGCGGCCCGCGCGTCTATGTACTTTTACCCTGTCTCATATTGCGCTACGGTGTCTATAATTTAGATGCCACAATGATAAACATCATGATTGCAAATAACCAGGTATATTTGAACGTTGCTAGTTACAACTCAAAAGTCGTAATAATAACATTCTATTATCCGCCCAGTGCTGTCCGAGATGTTTTACTGCCGATCATATGATATCAAACGAAATGACGAGACAATAGGCATGCGATGAGAAAATTATAGTTCCTTCACATTCAGTAACAGAAAGTAGACAATGTGTGCTTGAAGTTTTCAAATAGACAATTCTTCATGAGAAAATACGATGATACAATTACAGTAAATTTACATAACAATCTATCAAAACAAGATGAAAAGAAATTGATAACGACGGAAGGAACAATGATCTTCGTAAGACATGCGATATTTTTATCAAATTTCTTACCGATAGTTGCTGATAAAGGGGGATCGGCAATGAAATACGAAGTCCAAACAATGATTGTATAATGGTTAATGTTATTAATGGTTACACATGGACAGTTGCAAGCAGTACATGATATCATGCAAGAACCCTCAACCAATTCCACTTAGTTAATTTACATACACACACACTAAGACTAGTAGAAAATGATTAAAGACACTAAATACTGCTCAAGTACATTCTACAAGCCAAACTTTATTTTATGGATGCAGCTAGACCCAACACTTGGTACCATTTTGATTAAAACTCCATTAAAAGTAGATAACATGGCGCTTTCTTTTTCACTTTCGAATAGATTTATCATGAGTAATTTTCACAAAGATTGACAGTTCTATTGTTGTATCAGATAAGCGTATCAGGTTGACAAAGACAGTCAAGTGTATTGGAGTTCTTAAATATACCTTTACTTTCTTGTTTTGGATATGAATGTAACAGTAAATAGAAATTTTAGTAACTCTATTCTATGTTTTGTGTAATTCTGTTTTTTTTCTAACACTACATAGAAAGTTTTCAAAACATCTTTTTAAGCATTATATTCCCTGTCTATAATAAACAACACCACAGACCTATTTTCATTGCTAAATAAGTTGCTTAGTTATTCTTGCTGAGAAAGTAGCATATTAAACTTCCTCCCGTAAGAATAAGGGCCACTTAGTTTTATTTAGATGATATTTACATATTATTGAAAAGATTACACAAGACAAACTATAAAATCTTTGTAAAAATGTCGTACACACACAAACTAGCTTTCTAAGACCAAAGGTCTAGACATCACGGCACCTGCGCTATGAGATCGCGCGCTCTGCCCGCATCAATGGTGTTGATTCGCTGGTTCTTATATTTTGAGGGTGTCTTGCGTGATGTTTATTAACGAAGCCAACACAGTGTCATTAACAAGAAACAGAACTGTCAGATCTTTGTGAAAATTTCGTATACACACAAACTAGCTTCTATAAATCTAAGATGACATCACGGCACCTGCGCTATAAGATCGCGCGCTCTGCCCGCATCTATGGTGTTGATTCGCTTGTTCTTGAGATGGTGGGGGGTGTCGCGGCGGTGCAGGCGGCCGCCGCCGGGGGCAGCGCGCTCCTCCACACCCGACCGCCACGCCACGCGGCGCCCGTGCTAACCACCACCAGGGCCCGTTAGAGGGGGTTGAGGAGTAATTTTTTTTGGACTCACTTGGACTTTTTTTCTTTTTGAAAAGCTATATCTATGACATCTCGTCTGACGACAGGAATAAATGGAATGTCATTGGACGATCCAACAATTTAGATAAAACAGTCTAGACTTCAGTGGGAAAGAACGAACTTGAAATAATTATTGAACGTCAAAATTAATGCCACGATTTTTATGAAAATACTCTAAGTATACATGGTATACATATACAATAATGCGACGTCTTAATCATTCTTCAAATCAATATTAATTTTAATGTATTTTTATACTTTAAAAGACTGTTCTGCAAGGACTTTTATATCATATTAACTTATGTATTAGTTGCACAGTTCGCTATGTGTTAGCGAAATTCAACCGCAACTTGCATAAAGTGACGAAGTTAGTGTTCAACTGCACATAAAATTCTCGTTGAGATCATTAATTTATAAAATCCGGCTTGCACTTATGTATTCCCATTTCCACAACGCCAGACGAGAAACAAGAGACATAAAACTTAAATTTCAGCCATTATTTTTGATAGCACAGCAAAACAGTAATAAAAATTTAATAAGAAAAGTTAAAGAATGTCCGAGTCAGCCAAGAAAATTCACTCAAAAATATTACGCAATCATGTGATACATCTTGTAATATTGCCGAACTTATATGACCTCAAAAATATAATAATTATTTCAAATTAAAAACAGCGCCATCTAGATTAGTCTTTGTAAATCGGCACTATTACAAGAAAATATCAACATTTTCATGAACCCTTTAAACTCTGAACCACATGTTTTAACACAAAGAGAAATTTGTAACCCATTTAAAAATAATACTCTCCCAAACAATTTACAAGCCAACAAAAGAAAACACGTCGAAATTTCCCATAAAACTGGACATAAAAATATACACCGATGGAACCAACTGATCTACCCAATAGAAAATGTAAGTAATTTGTTTAATAGACGGATACACCGTTACTTATTTATTAGGCTTCTTAATTATCAGAGCGCAAACACAAAGAGGTGATACTCTAATCGGCGTTACTTGAACTTTTGTTCTTGTGGATAAGTGCCGCCATCTATTGGTATTCAGAGAAAATAAACAACTGAATATTTTTATGTAAGTCCATTCATGGTAATTTTTTAAGCTTTAAATTCTAAGTTTAGTATTCTTTATTATTATCTGGGTAGAGTTTAATTAGTGCAAGATACCATTACACTTAATATTCAGTTATTTCGTTTTACAACTATATTTAGCAATCAGTGTGTTACAACACTATGCTATTTAAATGAGATGTAATGTATATGGCCAGAAAATAGACAACAGAACTGTTTCGTTATCTATCTCACTTCAAAGTTTCAAATAATTATTTGGTTGAAATGAAACTATCGTATATATTCCACAGAAACCGGGTTGATTTGGCAGTTAAATAAATAGCATAGCTTGAAGTTAAATCGGAATTAGAGTCGTTATTGCTATCCACGTTGCTGTTAAGACATCTACTGTCAGCTAGCTACTGCCTTCAGGACTTACTATGAGATCTAGAACCATTGTGATAGCATGTGCATTATTCAAATATTTTAATCACAAGCCACAGCTTGCAAAAGATCAGTTTTTAACTGATTCAAATAAAGAGAATGAGGATTATTTATAATGTCACCTGTTTTCTTACACAAAATTTTTAAGTTACGTACATTTAAGGCTTCATAAGAAGGAGCACCTAAAATAGGCTTTGCCAGTTTCTACTATTGTATCTCCTGAGATTTTTTGCACTTGACAATAAGTTATCAGAGTCCCCGTAAGCACGGTAACACTGGTATGTGGTCTACGTTTTATTGGCAACTTCTTATTAAAGCAACATCTATGCCATAATAGTTAGATCTCAATTCAGCCCCCTGTTAGTCCAGAAGTTAAACTAAAATAGTCAGTGGAAAATTAGTTCCTATTCCCCCGTGCATAGAGTTTGTTTTCGTACCTCTAGTTCGTCAGAGTCGTCGTTTTCTTCGTTTTCTCCCTCGGACGAGTCTCGGTCGGCGGCTGCGTTCTGGTCGAGCTCCTCTCTCGGGTGCTCCGGAGGGATCGGTGTACTGTGGATTGGCTAGAAAGAAAAATACATTTATTAGTAGATACAATCTATACATATAATAAAGCTGAAGATGGGCAAAAATCTAATCATAAAAGATATAAAAAAAAGTTTGGGTATACTTTCAATCCATAACAGAACATGTTGCAGCAGATTATAGAATTTTTGTCTGTTTATTTAAACGCTCATAACGCAAAAACAGCTGAACGGATCATCATTATTTTTGGTATGTACATAGGTAGTATGAGGTCTTAGAAGTGTACTAGGATAACCTTATCTCAAAATAATGCTAGCGAAGCCGCGGGCGTCCACTAGTAAATGAATAAACAGCAGAATTGAGAATCTTCTGCTGTTTTAAGGTCAGTGATAAAGAAAGTTTAGCAAAGCAAATAAATCTTTGGATGTTATCGTTCTAGTGGTGAAATATGTCTCTGTCCGATGTAAAATCACGTGCAGCATTACAAAAAAGAAAAAAGTATTTGTAGGTTTGTTTATTTGTCCATTGGTGGCCGTAAACAAATCATCGTTATTTGGTATAGATACGAGGAGATAGTATTAAATATTGTGCCGAGATTGACGTAGGATACAATTATCTTACTTTACTGCTTACTTACTTTTCTCTCTTTTTCTTTTTTTTACTACCTATTTAAAGTGATTAAGATCTAGTGGTGAAAATCTGCCTGTCAATTATAAAAAAAATTACCTCATGATCAACAGGTACAGGCGTGACTTCAATAGGCGACGTCGGCAGGCCGTTGGTCTGATGTGCCGGAGCTTCTTTCGTTTGCACTTGTTCCGGCGACCGCCCCGCTAGCAACTTCTGAGCTTTCGTCTTCAAGTCTTTCGGATGCGGAGTGTTTTGTCGGACAAACGGCGTCTGTAATACCAAAAAAATATATTAAAATATTATAAAAATCTATAGGTGTGGGCAGAACACGTCTAACACACAAAAAAAAGTTTTACGATCGAGCAAAGACAGTATAAGCGGCTAGAGTTTCATGGACGTTGAATTCATGTCATACTAAAATTTATTAGGGAATGCATTTGAAATAGAATAAAAGATGATTTTATTTGAGAAAGAGATAAAAAATGTTAAATGCTACATGAATGTTAGTAAATAATACAAAAATGGGCATGCCCAAGCTAGATATTATAAATAAAAAAACACACACAATTTCTACGAATAATTACGACGTGTTATATGCTACGACTAGATTATACAAAATCTTGCAGCTTCAATGGCAAATGAGCAGAAATAATGCTGTAGTACAACTAATAAACAATTCAAAACATAAAGACTGTTTTAAACTTTAAAATAAATCTCACATGTTGATGAATGACTACTTTACGTTGGAGTATAGTTTCGCTCTACATGAATGATATTGCTGCTACAAAAATGCAGATGTGTCCAAATGGATAATTGTCACTTAACCCATTTTAGTCAGTAAGTGACCGACTTTAAGTATAGTATGTAGGTGTAGGTATTGTGATTCACAGGACATGATATCACACCGAGTCTCTCCTTCGTGCCACCAAGACGTGTAACTGTTATCAATCTAATCTACTAAGTGCATTATAAATAAGGCAAAGTATGCCGTGATATGTCATCCAAAAGGTTACGAAACTCTCGTGAAATTTGTCGACGAACAAACATGTTGAGTGCAGAAATGTATGTACAAAGTGTTCAGACGGTTGCATAGATAGACATAAAATAATAAAAAAATGGAGATTAAATTTGGATTTGTCTTTTGGATACAGTTGGTAATGTTGGAAAGTTTATAATACTATCTAACTAACACAAACACATAAACATTATACTAATTTTCAGTTTGTCCTGTAAACGTTGGTGAAAATATGGATCGGGTGATAGTGCGGTGATTTGTTGTTACTATTCGTTGTCGTGGTTGGTTAAACAGAGTCACAATACCAAAGGCGATGCTTCTAAAACACTAGGTGTTATCTAGGTCCACGCTATGCTACTGGCAGAAGAAAGGTATTTCTAAATACTGTTCTGAGCAAGAGGCATTTTGGCGAGCAGCACTAGTCTCGATTAGTGGTGGTGCATTCACAAATATCAATTTTTTATTTAGTGTTTCAACAGTCACTACTAAAAAATATTCTTTAGAATGATTGTACTTTTTCCCATATGAAAATAAATAAAGTTTAACTATACGCACGCCGTCCGTTCGTAAAGCGCGTACGCAAACACGTACCGAGTGCGTATATCACGCCATCTTTGTTACAATGGAATTCATGACGTAATTGACAGATTAAGCTATCGCCTACATTCATTACCGGGTATGACGAGAGTAATACATAATTATAGACATATTTCCAAGTTGTGAATGCACACCGCCAGAGGGCTGCCGCGTACCTCCGTCAAGTTAGTAATAGAGGAAGAGAGTCGTTGCAGAGAACTCCTGCGCTGAGTGGTGACTAGCTTGCGAACTACGTTTATAGGCTTCTTGAAGGCCATGATCGACTGTTGCGTGAACGAGTCGGTAGCCTCTTCAACCTCCTCGGGATTCGTTGGCACCTTGAAATTGAAACCTCCTCTCTAGCACCTTTCTTACGACAACAATCCAATACAAACTTATTTTACTAAAATGAGACATACTAACATATCATTTTCATTTACAGGTACTCTTCTAGTTTTTCAACACAGTGAAGAATTTTTAAGAAAAATGGATTGATTGATGCGGCTATTTTACGAATAAAATATATGAAAAGTGAGACGATAATAAATAAATTTGGGTTGCCGAGTTCATTATTTATCCACCCTACCTGTGAAATAAATGTAGAATCGATAATTTTCATTGCAAGTTAGTTAAATATTAGTTAATATCTATATTTTCGCATTTACTTGTAAAAATGATCCGTTTCCGTAAAAAAATGCAAACGTTTTCTACGTGTCTTGTTATTTCAAATAGCAAACTTCAAATTTATATTATTTTTCCTGCGTCATTCCAGTAATAGTATAGAAAAATAAGTACACTGACGAGTCATGTTACCAACACGCTATAAGCCTGCATTATCGAGATAAACCACAAGGTCAGCTAGAAGTTGTCAGTAAACATTGCTGATCGTGATCACACAATTTAATGGCCAATACACCACAACCATACTATTTCAGTAGAGACATAACTTCCGAAATTTGTTTACTTAGCTTTCAATATGAGCTTTGATAATTTACTGGCGGTTCTAAAGTTTAATCCTTTGATATAGTTTAGGGGCTTTTCGAAGTAACGACTGTCTCTTCGCCAAGGTTATTTTAAACTGAATATTAGAGGAATCATCTGCGTAGGGATTTAACATTATTTATGTGTGAATTGCTTGCTGGCACACACATAAAAGAAGCATTTCGAATCTGTTTTCTGGGAGATAAATAGGAACCTTGCTAAGTATTGTAAGTGGTATTCTAGCAAATGCATTCATTTGCTTTATGAATCACTAATTTTCTTACAAAACAAATAATCCTAATATATCCTAATACGACTGTCCTGTTAGCTTAGTTGGTAGTGGCTCTGCCTTCTAATCTATGGGTTGCGGGTTCGATTCCCGCCTGACACAAGTATTTATGCATTTTAAAAAAAAATGTATAATTTCTTGTGTTGAGTCTGGTTGTTTGTATGTATAATAAGTATGTATTTACAAAAGAAAAGTATATAAGTATTATATCCGTTATCTAGTACCCACGACACAAGCGTTTGCTTAGTGTGGGGCTAGATGGCGCTGTGTGCAATGTCCCGAAATATTTATTATTTATTTATTTATTTTATTTTATACTTTTCGTATTATGATAAAAAACTGTGTTTTTTTAGAACAGGATAAATAGATTCTGCTGTAACTGAAAAAATATTTGGATACTTTATCTTTCACAAGATAAACCGTCAAATAACAGATAAAATAATGACACAGTGGTAGTTTATTTTAGTAACAAATAATATAGATAGCTGATTAAATGACTTATATACTAATACATATAAATAGTAATACTGCGTACATGAGGTAAGTCATAATTAATATTTTGTTATATTTATAGATAAGGTAGGCACATAATATCACGAACCTTATGTATAAAATATGTAATAACATTTCGCACGTTATACTTGGATTAATTTATACTTTTTTATAAATTACGTGTACTTATATAAATTGTAATAATACTGCCGTTTTTATAAGAAACCGGATCCCAATATTTTCACAGTCGCCGTGAGAAAAATAAATATTATTTTCTGAATAAGAAATATGAACGAAGGAATTTAGCAAAAATATTTTTTCAAAGACGTGGTATAAGTTAATTTGATACCACGCAATACTACTCTGATGTCAAGATATAAAATAAAGTCTGCTACGTTTTATTTATTCATCCAAACGGGGACTGTTCCCACCATGTATCTGTTATCTGTATATAAGTATTATATCCGTTATCTAGTACTCACGACACAAGCGTTTGCTTAGTGTGGGGCTAAATGGCGCTGTGTGTAATGTCCCGGAATATTTATTTATTTTATCTATAAAAAAATAAGAAGTCTATAAATGTTTTCATTTAGGAAATTTTCATAATGATTGCATATTATCGGTTATCATTATAGGTCAGTACTAGCGTATATCAATTTTGCCTACATATAGATTGCAAAATGTTAGATAACAGACACATAGGCAGATTAGGCCGGTTTCGTAACGACGATCGCATGCAAAGCGTTTATACATCCCCCTATTCCAAAGCCACTATAACCGTACTCAATGCTAAATAAGCTCTGTGCTTGGAACATCTCTGCTTGACATGTCTAAACCAAGATCCCACTCTCCTGGAGTTTCTAGCAGATACGTTGGTATCGTGGAAGCATACAGGTAGTTTGTATTGCCAGTCGTTAAAAGCGTGTTTCTTCGTTGAGAAACAGCAAAGGCTCACCTCTTTCTGTTCCGGAACATCTTCGGTAAACTTGACTGAGTGAGTTCGAGACGCTTCCTTGGCTTCCCAATCTTCGCTGTCCGAGTCACGGTCGCGAGATACACTTGATTCTGTGAAAGAGAGCACGTTAGCAACCAGAAAACTATAAACGTGGGCGGTCGTTAATGTGAATCGTCTAACACACAACCACAAAAGTATCATTACACGACATAAAATGATCACAGGAACTGGTTTTCACGTATTTTGACAGACGATTGTAAACTTTCACGCCTCGTGTTTAACGATTCAACGTAACATTTATAAATGTGGACTGGCACAGGACAGACAATACAACATCGACCCAGACGACACATCATAAAGATTGGCGTACAGCGATAATTTGGCGACGGTTATGAAAGCTGTAAACGTTCCAGTGTAATAAATTTTGTTTTCAACAAAGCGTAAACTGAATAAAATGGCAGCTGAAATAATAACTAATCTACAGAGGAAGTGCTGACGTACAAGCATCATTGTGGTTGGAAAATAATAGTGCAAAATTGTCGTGTAATAGCATGTCTTGGCACCGGCAACCTTGGGAGGCGTGCGTTCATCTGACAGTGAAAAAATATAAAACCTTAGGCATACTTAATGGTTTGTTTTGCTCAAAATGACAGATATCACGTTAACTGCGTTTAAGCAAAGCCTTAGCAAGAAATATCAAATTATATCAATCCATCTCTCTTAGTGTATGGCATGTTTTATCCATCCACAGGTAGACAGGAAATAAACAACACAAATACGGCGCATACTTTCTATGACAACGGACGCCAAACTAGTTCGGAGTGTACACGAACCAAGGTCTGGGCGCTCCAAATATGTTGGTTAGAATGCAAGGAATGCCCGCGCTCCCTATACGGTCTCCAGATCCGTTGGAAGTGCTACCGTGTGAAGCCTTCAAATGTACGATGAATGAACGCAAGCCTTTCAAGGGAGCTGTGCTAAGGAAGGCGTATTGGAACATTTATGAAATACATCTTGCTACGGTAGAACACTCTCGAGTGCGCAATACTCAATTTATACACAAGAAGCTTATGGTTACATGTCACATCATTATTAAAACAAAATTGCAATTTTCAGAAACCTTGTTTCTTGAGAAGTTAATTAATGAAAAAATATAAATTTACGACCCATTATCTAGTAACTATGCGAAACGGGTGTCAAATAAAATCATAAATTATCATACTGCATTTCGTTTTCGTACATTTCTGAACAAAAACTAACGCAAATAAAACTATTTTTTGTCATATGAAAAACAATCTAATTAACAGTAGCAAAATCGATATCATAAAGTGCAATATGTCCATCTTAGCACACCTAATAGTTGTACCTGTTTAGTGTAACCCTACAGGAAATAAGTGTGAGAAATAATGAAACAGTAGCAAACGGAAAGTGTGACAGTGATTGTACTTTATGGCATGACGCAATTAAAAATCAAATAAACACTAGATTATATTTTAAATCTATGGACTGTGTTTGAAGTTGAAAAACATGTTTAATGCAATGCAGTCATTTGTATCAAACATAACAGATGCAAAGAATATACATACCTATACAATGCATATATATGTACATACATTATACATTTGCATGAGTTATATGCATTTTTCAACGAGTATATTAGCGTACATGGAAGAACGAGATTGCTTTCTTTGTTTTATGTAAGGGAACTGGTTTTTGACGTTGTTAAAAGCAATTTCAATAAATTGTTTATAGGCCCAAATAAAAAAAATAAGGTGTTATAATTTTTACACTTAATCTGCCTGGTTGGTATGTAATTTTCAAACAGACGATTCGAATTGGATGATTTCTAAATAGCAAGTTTCATTAAAAAGGAAAACCCTTTACAAGAAGAAATGGCCTGACTGTAACTATCTAGATTATTGAAGTCTATATAATATAGGTTTAAGAAATCTTTAGGTTTTCTACCTTCAGAAGGTATAAACTGTTTTTTTTTAATTTAATTTATGTACATATATAAATGAACTATGTATTGTAACTACGCGGAATACGACACAAAGTTCAAGGCCCGAACTGTAAGTTAACTGCTAGTTATGATTGGTGTTTGCAATTAAGACTCTTTCTGATCTATGCCACTGTCACATTCCCCAGCCACCACTGTCACGTGAGTGCAAGACCCTTACCTCTGACTCTATCTAGCTCCTGCGATTGCGACATAAACCTGTGTTCCCTGAACCAGTGTCCGCTGCCGACCTCGGACGTGTGATCCAGCTCTATGTGACAAGTGCGTTTAGTATGTACACGGCGAACAAAACATATTGGTACATCTGTGACCATTTATTTTGTAGTATTGATTTATTGACGAATCTATAAGTACCTTGGTTTTTTAAGGAGTACGTTTGGTTAGACTCGATAATTTATTTATTTATTTATAATTTTATCATGGCAAATGTTAAATCTTAAGGTTAGTGAATCGATTAGACAAACCCGATATTGAACAAAAAGTAGTAATATTAAATAAATACTTTACTATCTCAGCCGATTTCGATATTAATTTGTATTGTCTCCAACTTATCATAAATCTTTATGATAAAATTTTTATAAAAATCGATGTTACGAGTAGCTATGTGCAAAAAGAAGAAGATTGGAAGCAATAACTTTTCATTCACAGATTCCAAGTTGCAGCACAATACAATACTGTCGTATTAAAATAGTCGAGAAGATAAAATGAAATGTAAAGATGTCGTGGAATACAGTTCTGTATAAGATGAAAACGCGACGCTATATTCAAGATCCCTACAAAAGCTGCAAGTCTTATCCGTCGCTTTACGACGTGTCTTTTATTTGCACGACGCAGCGTTGCTGGCTCGACACTAATTCGTTTATCTCACGAGTTTCGCTTCTTTGTTTGGTATTTCTTGATGCAATGTTGCATTTATGAGGAAAGTAAACGAAAACATATAAAATCAGTTATACTTAAAATGTTTATGTGAATATTTTTGATGTATAGACGCTTTCATAAAATAAATGGTCACAGATTGAAGCATAATTAAAATAAAGCCCAAAAAGCATAGGCAAAAAAACAACACTTAATACAAAAATGCTCACATCGAATTCAACAATCGGCGAACATAATTTGTCAGTAGTTTTAAACAATCATAGACAGGCAAATTAAATTTTATAACCCATCTTCACTAAACAATTACACGCTTTTCAAATTAAAATGTCCATTAAAGTTACGTAACTGCAAACGAAAAATTATTAAAGAAATGATTGGAAGACACTATGCTGAATTGATAAATTAAGTTTAATAAAGTATATTACAATAAATCGATTTAGAGTGTCTGCTATTTAGTGGAGCACGAATGAAATACATATTTCTTTTCTCAATTGCAAAATGTATGGCTTGTATGGTCTTACATAAATTACATCGAGACGCCATCGCGTCTGTTGCAGCACCAATAAAAACTGTAGACATCGTAGATGTAAAATTGCGAGCAAAAAGCATTATCATGTTTTATAACTAGTGGACGTCCGCGGCTTCGCTCGCATTGTTATGAGATACAAAGTAGCCTATGACACTTCTGAGACCTCATACTACCTAGATACCAAAATATCATGATGAACTGTTCAGCCATATTTGTGTTATGGCCTTTAAATAAACAGACAACATATCAGCATGTAGCGGGGAAGGAACCAATAAATAAAATAAATAAAATTTGTTTATTTTGCATAATTTCGTTTTACAAAAAGATATTGGAATCCAAAGCCTCCCGAACTAGTTTTCACTGTGTCTCGGGAGCCGATCAATCCATTCATATGTTGCAGTATCTCTGCGCAGACGTATCCCACCAAGCTCATACCGGCCGCCCCGAGACGGGCTTGCTGCTATTACTGCTCTTGAACACATCATAAAAGTCTAATACTTGCTCTAATAATCTTCTTCAACTATCTAACGTGTTCTGTTATGAATTTAAGGTTTACCCAAACATGTTTTACTAATTTATTTCTTTACTAATATCTTCTATGTTCAGATCAGTGACCCTCTTCAGCTTTATTATATGTATGCATATGTTCGAATAAGATTTTGTCAGCGAATTGCACTGACTTATATCAATTAGACTATACTTGGTATTTTTATGCGTCAGTCTACGTCGCGCCAGTGAATGGAAGAAACCGGAAGTACCGAATTACTTTAGTGTGTATTATGTAAATAGACCCGTTATAGCAGACACTCTAAACATCATCGCATTAATCAAAACATAGACTAATTGAATGTTCTAGTATTGTAAACAGTTTGTTTTTTTTATCAAATTGCTAAATTGTTGAGACAGTATCTAGAAATTCATTAGTCTACATTTTCGAAGGTATGCGAATAGTAATTCTAACGGCGGAAATTTTCGCTCAAGAATGTTAACACCAATCAGAGAAGCTCTTGAATCTTCATGATTAGCGGGTATCCTTGTCTTTACACAACAATATGTATATATCGGCTTCTACGATTGGCGTATTCGTTTTCGAATTACAAACTTCCGTCATCAGAACATCCCTAATTTGTCTAGAGAAACAAATGAATGACTACCAGCATGACACCAAAAGCGTGACAAGAAACCATAGAATAACATAGTTATAGAAATACCACTCTTACCGGGTTGTTGAGTGTACGTAAGCTGGGGAAGGAGGAAGCAAGTGAGGACATTCTCTCCGGTTGCCTCATCTCTGTCGGTTTGGAAGGTCAGTAGAGGCTGCGCTTGGTTCTCTGATAACCAGACCGCCTTTAATTCCAAGTTTACTAATGTGTAGGGCAGGTATTGTAATCTGGAATGGGTTTTAATGAAAATTTTAGTAAATATGGCCTTAACTTAGTTAAGGCGTATATACATATGATATATGTGCATTAGGCCTAAATTTTCTGGGGTGAAAGTGAGATGTCGACAAACAAAAATACTTTTCCGGTTAAAAATGTTCAAGATATCGAGTACAAAATCCTTTCTGAAAAGAGCAATAGCGAGGAACTTCTAATCTGCTCTAGAAATTGAGTAAAACAAAAAAACTAAATCCTGCCTTAATACTGGTGACCTCAGCCCCGCGGACGCAGTAAAAGTCTAAGATAAGTACAAGAGTGGAGATTAAATTGACTGCGATCTGAGCAATAAGCGGCCCTCAAAGAGCTTAGTCGGAATCAAAGCGGAACAATCCCACTGAGTGCATTTTAATCGACCCATTTCCGACCAGTAAAAGAATCTGGCTTTATAACTCTATCGGCGCAAAGAAAGAACTGTACAAATAAAAAAAACCCACAAAGAATGCTCGGTATTTGCATGTATAATGTACATCACAACAACTTAGAAAGGTTAAATGACACACAGATGATTACGATAGCTGACAGCCCGTCATGGCGCACGTCATATAAAATGTCGTTATTAAATACACCATTACAAACAAGTGATACCTACTACTCATTGTGTGATGTTATCCCTCCTGTAATTCCTCGTCCTACTTCCCTTAAAGTCCTGCTATCCCTTGTACATTTCAAATTTGTAAATATATTATGTAAATATATTAAAAACAATAAAATAAAATTATAAGTAACATTAATTTTAATTTAATTAACATGTTCCTATGTATATGCATCTATGTTTGTGTTTGTTCTTGTGTTATTTCTGTATATGTCTGTAGATTGGTTAACTATCGCTGTTACAGAAAGCAAAAAAGGGGGAAAAAACACTCATTTAAAACCACCGTACCTACATATCGATATTTCACTTAGAATTTCTCAGTTTGATGGCCTATTTTCCCACTTGACTTGACTTGGCAGAATTGCGAAGTCATATCTTCGCAAAAGCCATAACAAAAAAAAAACAAGTGATACCTTACCTGTTACCGCTGACATCCAAAACGTGTAGCGATTTACAATTGCCCAATTCGTTCGGTAACTTGGTCAGCTTGTTGTCTCTGAGACACAACACTCCGAGCAGCGACATGTTGCCTATTTCATCGGGAATGTCCGTCAATGAGTTCCTATCTACATTCAGTACTGTCAACTCCTTCAGATTCCCAATAGACTTAGGCAGCTCCATTAAAAAATTCTCTGTTAGTATAAGCTCTTGTAGATTTGTACACCTGAAAGATATACGGAATCATTAACGTTATAAATAGCCGAAGATAAACTAACAAAATGAAATTTATCTTAAACGTCGGCGCGTACTAACCTTCCTACATTTTCGTTTAACGTATCTAATCTATTTTGGTCCAACTTGAGTATAGCTAGCTTGGAGAGGTCCCCGGTGCCGTCCGGGACGGTCTCCAGCATGTTCTGGGAGAGGTGCAAGTCAGTGAGCGACTCGAGCCCTCCTATCTGCTCCGGCAGTTTTTCTAATTTGTTCTCGCTGACGTCCAAGCATATCAGTGCCTTCAGATTGCCGATTTCTGGTGGTAAATACTGTAGTTTATTATGATCCAACCATAACTCCTCTAAGGCGGGCAGCTCGCCGATAAATCCCGGCTGGAATAACATACGATATCATAATTAGTAACGTCTATCTCTAGGCCGAATACAAATACGCTGGCGCGCTAAAAACTTTAAATCATACCAGTTCCTCGATTTCATTATCGCCCAAGTCTAGCCTTTTCAGTCTGGTAAGGTTCTTCAGTGACTCTGGAAGCGACTTCAGCAAGTTTTCTCTCAGCTCCAACGACTCGAGTGACACCAGGCTGGAAAATACAATGTACGAATATTGAATATAAAAAATGTGGGAGATTTTGATGAAACGGACGCGTAACTCTATTGCAAAAGCATCGTCATTAAACATGTATTCGTGGCTGGACGATTGACACGTTGAAAGTTTGTTATGAAATATCCAGCCTGCGGCGGCTCATTGTTCAATTATTTGGTTTTTGCTATTATGAGCCACGTTACGCTAGAAAGCGAACTCGGGCTATTATACTCAGTCGAGATGATGTGATGATGATACAGGCAGTTTTAGAAGCGGCGCGGTAACGGTAACCTTCATAAAACCGTGTGACATAACAATTTGATGGGACAGAGTCAGCCAAGTAGAAACACAATGCGCGTAGACCGGCCGCAAGTTCCCCTGCACTTTTGCAAGGTTAATTTAACCTTCTTAGATAAATCGAATCGCAGTTAATGCACCGGTACAGACACAGACAGACATAATGTTATTACAAACACCGCTGGAAGTGGATCGTGGGAAATATGAATAACGCAATCAACGTTATACGAACACTGGCATATTAAAACAGCGAGTGAAGTTGTTACATAAACAACACGAAATAAAAACGCGGTGGCAGCAACTCTTTAAACTAATAAAAGAGTAATGAAACAAGGATACAGAGTGAGTGCAGACATCATCAGGAACAGTGATACATAGTTAATGTCACTTTATGACACTCGGATTTATTTTCAGTTGACTGCGGGAGGACATTCACACCGATTCTCACGGTGAAGTGGAAGCGCGTAAATGGATTAAAAGCGGACTGACAATTACAATTTGCACACATTAGGGAATCACGGCTTAATAAATTCCATTACGCTCGCTCGTTCATTTGTAATAAGCCGATTAATTGGATGAGCTCCGCCTGTTGATTCGCCATTAAATATTTATGGAATCAAAACATTTGCGCAAAAGGCAATCTTTGCTCTAGTAGAGACTAGGATTTAACTCAGGTCTCTTTAGTTGTTAACAAACTGTGAATTACTCAGGAATGCTGCAAGTCATTTTGCGGTCACACTACGTTGGAACATTGAACCGGTTCTAAATTAAAACTTATAGTAAACACAGTTATCCGAATTAACATACCAGCCTTTTATGATAAAACTTGTGGAATATATTATCTTTGGTCTACGATATTTATAGATTTGAAAATAAGAGCACGGAAACGATCTGAGACGGATAAAAGAAGCCGTACTTTTCAATACGTTGCAGAAACTCTCATTCCGTGGAAGCTGAATAAAATGACGCCAAGCAATATACTTTATTTAGAACCTTTGACGTAGGTAGAGTAGGGACGGCAAATACAGGATTTATGTTGAGTAAGCTGAGATACTTTTTTCTTTTATAACATTTTGTTTTTGCCAACATGTTGTAGGAAGGAAGGCATTAAGGAATGGAACCCAACCTGTTGATGTAAGTAAGTTAGTTGCCTGCCTAGGAAATTGAATTTTAAAGAGCGTGAAGTTATTTCTATAGAAAACTAAGTTTGAACAACATTTTTTGTGTAGTTAATACGTAAATTGGTTAATACGCCATGAGTACAAGTACAAGGCCACATTCTTGGAGCGAGCGATGTCAAAGTACTCAGCAAGTTAGCACGTTTCTTTACGAATCACACTGAATCACTTCTTAGCCGCGTGTGTTGTACTGTGTATGAGTTTTGTGTACATTACCAATTACACAGTGTTAGTGATCCATAACAGTAAATTTTCAATAAGAATAGTTCGGCTGTTCGTGGCCTGATTCCTGAAATAGCCAGCTAATAAAGTTGTATTCTCGCTAATTACCCATGTTACACCGCAACAAAATACAAAACTGTTTGACGGCGCGTTCGGAAATAAGGTTTATTGGTGCAGATATAGTTTTATAACTTTGAAAACATGTGCTCTGAATGGTGCTGTGCAACTTGCCGGTATCGGTCGGTGTTTTGTAACGGAGCGGTGCATATTAATTGAAGCGTGTAATAAAAAGCAAGTTCAAACGATGATTGGATTGTGACAACGTCCGGCTTGTACTTGTATAGTAAGGCGGTGCCCTGCTCTCGTAAATGATAGTTTCCATGTGATAGGTTTCAACGCTACAAAAGCCACAATATCCTTCTCTTTATTATTTTGTTTTGAGTACTGGACGTGTCTGCAGGCTCTCGCCTTCAAATCCACTCGGTAGCCACATCCTGCAGCTCTGAAACACAGGATCCACTGGATACTTAGCTCAGAGCTCAGTACACTTGTGACGTACTGTAGATACTAGTGCATAAGATTGCATTTGTTTATGTAATATGTAATGTACGTACACGTAAGTTTTTGGTCAAATAAACAAATTATTATATATTATTATTATATATATCCTTACAATAAAATGAACTTCCTATCTCTTATTTATACGTTTACTTTGTTTCGATGTACGTATTTACGTACACCTTCACAGAAAGGCCCTCATTTTTGCTTTCCGTGTTGTGAATCCCTGTGCAATACGAACATTTGTATGTAAATATTGATGACAATTCTATTTCTGTAATGTTTACGGGAAAATGCAGTACAGAAACACAAACAACATTAATAGATAACAAGAAAAATACAAGGAAACTTAGTGACAATAAGGACGAGAGCATTCGTGTTGTATGTGTTATTTATACCGTGTACTTACTATATAAAAAAATACAACTTCTCTATAACGCTTCATAAAAGCCAAGTTAATCTCAGTTGAGATATTTGAACCACAGATCCAGCTACTTTGAATCGACAAAGACTTTGTATGTTACAGATACAGCTATATTACACACGAAATTAATTATTTGGAGTACACGTGTTTAAGTTATACGGGTCAGATCTACTGAAATGAAAAGTTTACGTCTTAGTTTTAGACCAAACATAAACCGCACAGCTAGAATAACTACCGCATCAAACAAACCTGATAAGCTCAGAGATAAGACATTTTGGGCTCGCCCTACCATATCAAAAATTCCATAAATTTCTTAGAGATATGAAAGACTATGGGCTAAGTGGAGCAAGCAAACACCATTAAAATATTTTCATAAATGCTCTGATGAATATTTAAGTAGGCATCTCGAATGCTTGCTTCCATAAATCAGATATCTAGCGTAAATACCATAATATTTTTATAATATAAAAATATATTATGATCATATTATGATTGCTTCCATAACATTATTCAAATGAGTACGCTTCAGGATTCAATAAGTTCAAAGAGAATTCGAATAAGCAACTCGATGCGATATAGTGATATCTAAGACTTATACTGTGATACGATTTTAAATTCAATATCGAGAGGCTATTAGAATATTAATTTGCGAAGTTTTTTAAGGCAATAAATCGATAATTGGAGCAATTAAAATGTTTGCGAAGATTTTAATAAAGTAAATCGATCGTTTTTAATGAACGTTCGCAATTCACCTAAGGTTCTGTTATTAATTTCTAATGCCTAGGTTATATCGCTGTACAAAGTCCAAGAGGTACATAGGTTCAGGTTACAGTCTGCAAGTACTATCCTGTACAGTTTACGCGCTGTAGAGCAAACCTGGGTCATTGGTGTGTGACAACCGCAGCTATATCTACCCAGCTAATTGTTTTACGTATGCCCCTCGGAATTTGGGTCACGTATAGTTCGAACCTCATTGATTTGCCACGGAAGAGGCGGCATGTTTACAACATACGATGGGTGTTATTATTAAACAGATTCCAATCACTAATTTAACTCCACAGGCTTTTAATTGAGTGTGCCAAGCCAATGCGTAGTTTCGAATATTTGGGTTATGTTTACCGAAGACCATAATACAAGTGTTGTTTTGATCATACTTGTGGGATTATGTGGAGGAGCACAATAGTTGTGAAGATTCTGTATATGTACGTTGCTGATTTGGATTAGTACAATATTATCATAGTGATATTTTATATTAATAAATAAAAATAAAATAAAATTCTTTTTTTTTACGTGATATAGGCTTACGCTTGACTACAACTTGCCTGATGGTAAGCAACGTTATAGTCTACGATGTAGCGCGCTTGCCTAGAAGAAACCAGTTTACTCTCGACTTGAAGACCGACAAATTATAGTTCAAGGTGAATAGAGATTCGGGCAAGGAGTTCCACAGTTGGGCTGTTCGCACGATGAAAGTCGAAGCAAAGCGCTTGGTGCGAGTCTTTGGAACCTCAACTGTATAACGATGCCTCCTTGCCGAACCCCTACTCGTACGATGGTGAAATGGGGCTGCAGGAATTAAATTATGCAATTCCTCCGCATACTCTCCTTATTTCGGGTTACTGAGACCCCTATCGGAAAATCACATTACATTCAATTCAAATCAACATAAATTAGAATAAATTATTATTATCTTAAAGTTAAAATAATATAGGTACATGTCCAAAAAAAATAAAATAAAATAAAATAATGTTCAACGGCCGATTGATAAATCTCAAAGTATGTAGTGAGTACATGAATAATTTACATCTTGACGCGTTTGGTTTCTTCTATCGGCTTTGCAAAACAAGGATCTTTCCCCGACGGTCACATAAAACGTGACTACTTTGCCCTGACTAGAAATTGTCAAGCGAATGGCATTTACCAATGACAGTCATCTATTTGGCTTCAACCTATAGAGGTAGGTACCGTTTGGTCATACATTACTTTGGTTATGCTCAATGTACCATCTTCGGTGGCCTCATTATATTCAATACAACTGTGTCACTAAACAAGTACTTTAATGAGGCTTTTACCTACGCCTATATAAGCGTTAGTATAAACACATTTTATTTATAACTCAGTGAAGCTTGTAGGAGTGTTCTAAAGATTTCAAACATAAGTAAAATCTCCCATATTTGCCGCACAAATAAAATAAAAACCTTTTATGATCTGTCAAAATCTCTTAGCTAAGATATGAAAGCAGACGGCAATATGAAACGAGGGTATCAAAGGTAAAAAGAAATAACTAAATATAATATTCACAGATAAAGAATATTTCAGTTACGAATGAATAATTCACGTGGAGTAAAACTTACGTTGTGAATTTTAAACAATGTTATATTTAAAACAATGTTATATATTTTTGGTTACCTTTGAAAAAAGAATCTGCAAAATTGATCAAACACAGTTATTCTTTCAGACAGAATATAATATTTTTCAAATCATCGTGAGCGAAAATCTCTAGAAAATACTTTATTCACTACTTGTATTAATTCATTCGTTTAGTGTATTTAGGTCAAATATTGGAATCGGATTATACACTCTTCGAGAGAAAAAATCTATAAAGTAGGCCTTTTAAATAGATAGAAGAGATACGACGGGCTTCGATATTAAAAACTGATAAAGAAGAGCTGAGAGGCCTATTTTAAATACGAAATCTCTAGAGGGCTTGAGATAGGAAAATGTATTATTTACATCGTGAATAATTCTGTTTTAGGTGGAAAGGCTAAACTTTATTTGTGAGTATAAAACAGAATTCGCTTCAAAGGAGCATAAAAAATTGGTTGCAAATATATGTACATAGGTCGGTCCGGTCTCAAGTGAAATCTGATTCACCACATCTGCTTTAGAATTAAAAGTTTTCTATACCTAATATAATTTTAAGAGCAAAGTATCTATCAATCTTTATAGCGAATAGCATAGTTTATAAGTCTCTTTGATAAGGTATTATACATAAATAACTAACAGCACCCCGCGGTGTCATCCGCTTTTATCGGGTATTAAAGTAGCCGGGAAAATTGAAGTGTTTATCCAGAATGTAAACTAATCTCCATGCAAAAATTCTTCCAAATCGGTTCCTCCGTTTGAGCGTGATGAAGTTTCTAACACACACACGAAGTTTCTTATTTAAAATATTAGTGTGAATGATTGTAGTGTAAGAAAATGTCTTCCAAATCGGTTCATCCATTTTAACGTGAAGAAGTAACACACACAGGGACTTTCTTATTTGTAAAATTAATATTAGCGTAAATGATAGTAACTAGTGTAAGAAGACTAACCTGCCGAAGTCGCTAGGCAGGCTCGTGAGTGACATGTCATTGAGTCCGAGCACGGTGAGCGCGCGCAGCTGGCTGAACCCGGCCGGCAGCCGCGGGATGGGGTTGCTGCTGAAGTCGGCGATCTGCAGCGCCCGCAGCTTCTTGATGTCTTCGGGGATGTCGGGAATGTCTGCAACAAGACAAGGTTAGTTAGCATACGGATCATCTTTCTCAGCATATTATCCGTATTATCCTCTCCTCTTAACGCTTTGTATGCTGGGCGTTAAGAGGAGAGGCTAGATTTTTTAGGCCAGCACAGCAAGTCAAACAATCAATCAATATAGCTTTATTGTACAACAGAACACAAAATACAAAAACAATTTACAGTAAAATTACTTAACCTAGGTACATTGGGCGGCCTTATCGCGTAGAGCGATCTCTTCAAGTCAGTGCTAATAAGCCAGTAAACAAGTATATCTGGCTTTGTGTAGACAATACTGACTTTATCTATAAATATAATCATTTTCTAATATGACAGAACTATCGTTCTCTAGCAAACCGGGCCAGTCAGAAAAAGTCTTTGCTTGAATAACTAGCCTCGTGACTTCTGAGCATTAGTCGTATTCCTCAGTTCTGAGGGTTGAGACTGACTTGCAGAATCAATTCGTTGAAGGAGTTCTTTAGCGCAGATACATCGTGGACCTAGCAGGGCGCGCAGGTTTTTTTAGTGCAACATATCTTAGCCCTCTGCTGATCATAGGCCTCTCTTCTCGTATGCCATTTGTCTGGGTCTAGCATGAGACTGGTATAAGATTAAGCGGTGTGCAATTTGCCAATAAAAGAAGCTTTGATTTGATACAGTATGGTCCCATGTCCATGATACGGGCTACATCCTAACACTGATTCGTTTTCGAGTGCAGCGTATCCGCTGTTGTATTTACCACTAACTACTTATATCAATTGCGCTTTTGTTTCTCAAATAAAAGACAAACATGAGCAAGAGCCTGTGTAACAATGTAGGTATGTTAATGTATGTTGATTAAATCCATCACAATTTATCCGCACGCCTAAATTAATTTAGGTTTTTTAAACTACCTATTGGTGGTGACTTTGTGAGGGCTACATGACTTAACGATCTATGTAACGCGATTATGTTACTCTGTTGTTTGTAAATAGGAATGTAGTGGAAACGAAAGCGTCTAATTTGCCTAAACAGGCCTCACGCACGTCAGAGCTTCGAATAAATATAGCCAAGTAGCTACTTGGTTGAATTATGTTTGTCACAAGACAAGAACGATCAATTATTTCATGGTTGTGTAACAGATAATTTAAAAACGGTTAAAAAGGGTAAAAAAACTTGTAGTCAATTGCGACAATGTTGCTTCCAAACAAGGCGCTGGTGACGAATATCGGTTCCAAGCCGAGTCCAGTTGAGTTGAGGCGAGGATCTGTGCACCGCAATCGCATTAACGGCTAAGGGCCGGCGAAGGCCGCAAGTATAATTGGCACACGGACATATAAACAATCGCAAATTACACCGAGGACCGCAGCCTCAAAATAATTTGCGATTGTTCCACGTTTCGAGGAGTTTAACAAAACATTTGTACACACAGCGCGCGGGAGCAAGGTCAAACAAACCGATTTTAAATCATCGCAAAAATTAAAGCGTCTCGACGTGATTATTGCATGATATATGCGTTAATTACTCGAGATTTTAAATTAATCTCCGAGATATTACAGACCATTGCGACGGCAATATTGATATGACGTTAACACTCTATTAAATATTTCGACCACCTCAAATTAAACTATTTGCTTGAATAAAAACATAGAAGCTAATTCGCGCCAATTTATTGGCATCAATTGAAAGCATCACGCGGAAAGTAAAACATATTTCAAAGTATGCAATGGTCGTTTCGTGCGTCATTTGATACCTTCAACACACTTTGATTAAGCTGCTCCCGATCCATAACATGACATGTTGGAAACGAGTTTGCGATGCGAAGTTTCAGCTACAGCTACGTATATACCGCAAAGTATTACAATTAGGTAAATTCCCTTAAACTCGCCTTGGCCGAGTTTCAGTGCATAATACAGGTGGAAAGTTATGCAGGGCAAAGTATGCAAGCAAGCCAGCGAGGTTTATCTACACAGCATGCAGTTAATAGACTGGCAGACATACATTAGCGTGCCCCAAGTTCCAGCGATATGCATATCTGAAGTTTACAACAATCACGATTGGCGTTCTATTTGCAACCATGGTCGTAAAAGTGAAAAACAATGGCCAGGTAATAAACAGGTTTGTATTGCTTGCGTAATGCTCTGATTGATGCATTAATCAGAACTCGGTAAGACATTATAAGCGCATTAGCATTCTGCCTGAAAATTCAATGGAATGATGCGAGGAAACGGTGTAGAAATGTGGAATGTTAATGAAAAGCATTTTTCATTAGAGAGTAAAAGGGTTAGCTTGACGAGGTATTCGTATGTACGGTACGAAGAAAAGGGGTATAGATAAATCGTGGGTGCTTTGCTTGGTTTATACAACATCAACTAAGAAGCCTATAATCTTTCCTGCTATAACAATTTCAAATGATCGTAAAGTAAATTACGAGCCTACTTCAGATGGGATGGCAACTGGAAATTATCTATTGAAGTCTTCGATCAAATATAACCATAATTGATCGAAGATTGAAGTACTTACTATACTATCTTTACTAAAACAGGATAGTAGTTTTAGGTTAATAAATTTTAAACAATAGTAGAGCAAGATGAGGAGCCTTTTCACAACAAATTGATTGAGCTTTACCGATACATAATACCATTATATTATATCGCGTAATAAATATGCGGTAAACTATACGGCGGACTATAACAATAGGGAGGCGGTTCTAAACTGGTTTTCTAATTTCACGATGTTAACGGTAGTGCGCGCCGGTTTCCGGTTTGTTGGCGGGCATACCGACACAGACAGGCGCGCCGCCATCAATTTTATATGTCACAAGCTACACAGGACCATAACAATGTTGGACAAAGCCAAACACGACAGAAGGATACTTCGCTAACACACGTGTTGCGCTTTCCAAATATCGTTACGCTCTTCCTGCAAATATAGTCTACACAACATTTTCCACTCAATGGAATAACTTGTTATCAAAACGAATAAAACACATACAAAGGAAATAAAACAAGTTTTTAATGAAAGCGTTTCACTGTCCTAAACCAACACAGCGAACAGGCAATTCATCAGAAAAAACGCCGAAATAGCTAAATGAAAAATCGTATAAATAACAGAAAAATCTGTGTTCGATATGATCGATAAATCAATCAATTTCAAACAGAGCAGGTGTTGCGCCTGCAACGAATAGTTGGAGCGTGTGCGTAAAATTGAGAAGATTTTTTTCCAAGGGAACGAGAGAAAGGCTCGGCGCTTCGGGCGTGTGTTGCTATTTTCGGAACAACGGTATGTGGATTCGTTGGGTGCCGTCTCTAAGTGCACCGTGTTTATCTGAGGGGTGCAACTAAGCTATTCACCGTGTTTTACGCTCCGAATGCTTCCGCTGCGCCTTCAAAAGCGTTCTTCCAAATGTTTGTTTTAACTGCGTCGTTATTACAAGTGCAGCCATTCCGTTATCTATACTCGTAACTAGATAAGTGGTCGCTATTCTATGAGTAAAAGAAGTTATCTCTGGCCAAAAAAAACTTAAACAAATTTCAACTGAGACGTTTTATTGATGATATAATTTTGAAATTCTCAAGCTGGTCTATAAAATCGATCATTGATCGAATAGGCGGCTTCCGCAAAGGAAATGGATGCAAGTCACTAGGGAAAATGTCGGCGACACAGGAAATTTTATTAATGACAAGGAACTGCGGTACGAGTTATTTATTGGAAGATATAGTATTCATGGAAAGTAATGTTGATACAGATTTGAAGATGCGCGGAGATTTCTTGATAAACCGTACAGTTTTCAGAGCTTACAAAATAAAATTGCTGAAATTTGTCAAGCATTTTTAAGTCCCAAGAATTAGATCTCTACCGATTTGCTGACTTTCTAATTGAGCGTTAAACGTAACTGGAATTTGAACGGTTCTTGTGGTTACATAACAAAAAGTAAAGAAATACTGAAATCATGCCAATCGATTAGTTAAGCACCGCCGTCATCCGCCAACTTCGAGATGACGACGATAAGGATTTGATTCGGAGAGAAACATTTCAATTCTACTGAGTACTGAGCTATAGTAAAAAAAATATGATATAACAGATAATAGCGATTGTTAAATTAGCACCATCGTTATTCTATCGTTGCCGCATAACATTGCGATGAAGATGAATACATACAGATGATGTTATACAACGCAAAACATAACAACCAATTCCTAGATTTAAATGTCAATCACACACTACAGGCAACTCCAGATTCAGACGCATTTAAAAAATTTGAGTATAGGAAATCGGTTCAGTGAAAAGATGTAGACGAGATGATTGACAGAACGTAATGCTCAGCACATGGCTAACCTCATCGGGCAATATCCACATTATACGTGCGTACGTAGGTACATAGGTAGGTAGCGGGAGTCAGGAGCGCCCGAGGTTAGGTTAGTATGAAGCAAAATTAATCTTCATCTGCCGAGGTACAGCTAAAGCCCGTGAGGCCGTAACTTTTAGGTTAGATTGCACGGATTTAGATTAGCATAAATCGACGTTTAGGAAAGGGTTGCTTGGAATATTTGATAGCCTTTACCGTTCGTTCAACACGATAATTGGTTCAGACGGTTTATGATAGAGATTGATTCTATTATAGAGGCAGTTATAGCGAATTTGATCAGTTTTAATATTAGAGCGCAATCGATTTTTACATCAAGTAAAAGATTAAAACTGTGTGTGAATAAGTGAATTGTAACTAAAATCATACCGTTTAAAAGCACCTGTGGCTGCTGCGATACAGGGGTACCTAGTGCAGTAGCCACTGGTAACTCTACATTAAGGTCAATTGAAATAAAAAAATTAAAACTCTGTTAGTTAAGTTATCTTTAAGGTAAGAAATAAATAAATTCTAAATTATAACGGTCACTGCGTTTCATGCAGGCAAATTATGTTGATACTTGGTTCACGTGTACATGTTTGCAACATTTATACTTAGAAACTAATTGCTGGAGAGCAGATTTTCTCTAACAGAACTCGATTATCGGTTGTTAAACAAAACAATTGAGACAGCAATTACGGTTTTAGCCGAAGCATTTTAACTTGACGCTTCTAACAAGTGAATCACCCTTATTTAACATTCAATCCGCGTATTGTTTTCGACTCGACTACGTGTAGGTTGATTTCAGTGAACAGGTTTGCTGAGCAAGATCCAATGTAATTTTGTGCATCGAATTCTTATGGATTATGACATCGGCAAATATCTGCAACGGATGAAAATTCCAAATAAATATCTCCCTCCACATAAAACAACACCGTACCATAATCAATTTACGTGGTAAGTACTAACATTTGATAACGTTTAGAATATATTATGTTGATAAATTGAGAAAGGAATATTTAGACTATATCTCTTAGTGTTACGTGGTACGTAATTGAACAAGCAATCAATGTATTTTTGAGAGATGACGCAACATGTGGTCGGCAGACAACCTCTGATTTCCATTGGGTCATGGCAACGCGGTCCGCCGTCGCTCCCGATTCGCATCCAAATGGACAACAGCTGATTGTTTCGCTCGTTTAACGCATTTAATGAGCGAATAGATCCAGCTTGAGCGATAACACTTCCATTACCTCTAATATAGCGTTGCCAATACGATCGAGCTGCAAGTAGGCGGCACAAGTTTCAAAGTGGCTCCCGAGGTAGATGGCACATCACGAGCAACTAGAGCGTCACAGATCAAAGGTAACTTTTGCATTAAAAAGTTGCGAAGCGCTTAGCCTTTCCTGTGCAAAGTTTTATAGGTCACGAGCTGCATAAACAATGGAGCTTCGATAAACGAACAGAACAATTTAGTTAGGTATAGTGGCCGGTCGGGTGGCGGTCTCGCGTGGCTCGCCGCCGCTGGAATCCCATTATAGCGTTATTGAGTCGTTCGTAGTACAAAGCGACGAACATGCCCCGTACGATATAACCTAATGGACGCCAGCCAGCGCGGCACATACACAACACACCCTGTAGGTAGGCAAAAATCCTATTTGGAACGAACGCTTCGCTCCAGTGAAGCTGTGTGTTTCATTAATGGAAAGCACTCACATGAGCCATATTCATGTTTGATAACTCTAGACATTTAACCTGTACATTTGCGAGGCAGGAAGTTCATTATCTCGGATATATCTAGCAGAACCGTTGCTTGCAAAGCGATTTCGCATAAATAAACAGAATATCGCTGACGAGAGATTCTTTGCAACGCTCCGCCATCATACGCCTTCACGTTTTACATACCGGCGGTTGAATGGAAAAACAAAATGTAAATCTAAATCACGGTGATAGACATAATTAATATGGGTAATCAGATATTTATGGGCCAGTATGGGCGCACATGTGCGGGGTTTAGTCACAAGAGCGAAGTGAAGCATGCCATTGCTCTCGGCACGGAGGTATTTTCCGAAACGTTTTGGTTTTATTCCTCGTGACTTGAATATTTGTTTGTATCAGGCAAGTGTTAATACTTGAGTGTGAAGTCTGAGCGACCATTTATTGCTCGTAAACTATGTCTGAAACCGAATAAAACTATGCATCTTTATCTCTCTCTTTTATGTTTAAACGTGCTGGGTACAATACATAGTACTTTAATCAAAGTGTTAGCTATCAAATTCAAATAGAACTAAAACAAAAGTGGTGAAATTAATCGTAATTGATGAAATGTTGGCAATAAATTCAAATTTAACCGTAGAAGTTAAATTGGTCCGGTTTAAAAGATGACCTCACAGTCTTATTCAATGCCCTGACGCCAAAAACCTGTTCCAGATTGAGAATAAACACAACAACCTGTTTCGACTGCATTTAAAAGGGAAACCGTCGTTTGCTCACCGATTTTCTGACAATAAAAATAATAAGTTAATTTAGTTTATTTTCTTAGTTTAATTAAGTTAATGAACAACACAACACAATAGCCTGTAACATTAATACTATATCTGCAATAGTTACTTTATATACCTAACATTCTCTATCTGTAATTTTTACTTAATTTTAAGTATAATATTGTAAAAGGCCAGTGTTGGCTACGGCCCCACTGATGCCTTAAAAATACCGGGCGTAAGGCCCGAGAATCTGTGAAGTGAAATAAAGAAAATAATAATAATATCCTCCAAAAACGTTTATTGGCTTTAAATTTTTAATTTGTTTTCAACCTTAAACCAAGCTTTATTTACCCGAATGAGCCAACCGTTGAGTATTTTCATTATTATGGTTATGCATTCGTAGCTACATGAGACCAATTAAGCTGCCCCGGAATGCAGTAGATGAGAACGACATTGTTCTGTGTCATCTAAAGAGTGCACAAAATGGTTATGACAAAGTAGAGAGCAACGAACGGTTTTATTTAAGTAATACTTTGTTCGTATAATTTAAACAGAAAAAGATGTCAATTTTACGGTAAAGAGAGCTTTTCATCATTTTCTTTATTCGGTAAAGATAATATAATGTCTCGAGTTGTCCGAGATCGCAGTTTTTATTTAGACATAAGAACAGCACAGATATTTACAAAAGGATTTAAAAAGTATCTAGAAAGAATTCATAAACCTCGCTACAAAGGTTCTTTGTAAAACAGCGTTGCTCGCAGCGGCGCTCGAACGCAGCTCCACATTGTTCAGCAAAGAGTATTCAAAAGTTCGAAGGTGAACATTTTTCCTTTCACCTCTGGAGATGCGTGGCGGCACCGGGCCGTGTCGACGGCGTGGGAGCGGAGGACAATGTCAGTCCCGACGCAGATTCGATCACAGTCTGTGCGAGCACATTAGCTCGGTTCAACAGCCGAGTGGTGTTCCAAGCGAGCTCGTCAATACCAGACGGGCCGAACAATTCCCAGGGCGGCAGACAGAAGTCATTGCACGTAATACGACTCCTATCTCTTCAACATAATTTGGGATTGGATTAAGTTTGTTCTGGACTTGGTTTTGAAATTGGCTTGATTTGGCCAAACATGAATCTATACTAATATTATAAAGCTGAAGAGTTTGTTTGTTTGTTTGAACGCGCTAATCTCAGAAACTACTGGAGCGAAATGAAAAATTATTTTTGTGTTGAATAGACCATTTACCGAGGAAGGCTTTAGGCTATATAACATCTCGCTGCAACTAATAGGAGCGGAGAAACTATGGAAAATGTGGAAAAACGGGGAAAATTATTCATCTTTGAGGGTTTCCGTTGCATGCGCTGCGAAAACGGTTCAAGACGTGGGTAACAGCTATAGTTTATAAAGCTGAAGAGGTTGTTTGCAAAAATAAATATGATGCTCAAAACAACTATTCCACGCGAACGAAGTCGCAGGCACAGCTAGTTTATTCTGTACAAAGATATGTACAAAACCTCTTTCTGAGATTTCGTATGTTCCCAGGTCTCATAAAGGTTGTTTAATATGGTATGCACGCGAATTTCAAGATTCTCACGGGTGATAAAGACCGTAGTACAGCCGGAAAGCATATTTTATGCAAAGCGAGCCGGCAGGTACTTTAATATTTACAAACTTAATGTGTACCTTGGTAACAGTGTTTATTTTTACTTTCGCAGAGATTGAAATGTATCGTAGGAAACAAAAGTGGAAACGGCATCGTAAGCGGCTTTATGATAGACCACAAAAGTCACAAGTTGAGTTGGATCAAAGTTTTCACATCGCAGAGATAGATGAAAGGATGTTCGTGTCATCGCCACACTCAAAAAGGAAGCTGAAATTTGGAGAACCAGAAATAGATTACAGTAAAAGCGAAAATGTTCCTATTTCTCGGGAAATTATACTTTTATGCATGGCGTAGCTTTTATGCCTCATTCTATAGGCAACTTGAAACATTTCAGAGGCTGAATAACAAAGTTACGTCTACGAAAAGGATGGAGAGGATCGAATATCATATATTCAGCTGAAATAAGCCGTCAGAAGGAATAAAACTAAACTAGAATATATCTAAGTAAGTACCGTAACTAATGCAAATGATTTTCAACCATCCGCCTTATAGCTACCGAGCAGTGACCGCTTCATGTAGAGTTTACGGGAAATCTAGTTCACGAGCACGGGTCGCTGGAAACACTCTCGTTTGAAACAATTTGCAACTAACACACCTACTGTAAACAGTTTTGAATGGACTTCATTTTTAACGCAAGTTACATTAATTATATTCTTTCTCAATGCTTACTAAAGTTTGATTCAATTTTGTGTGGGTTTGGTTATTGGCTAGTCTACGTTTTTATTCACCAACCTAGCTTTATTCGATCTTTTTCGCCGTAAAAGATTTCAGACAAAAGTAAGCTAGTTAATAAGTTCGCCTTCAGCAGTTTTTATTTGTCGATGGGTTTCTGTAGGTAAGTATTAGAACTATTTCCATGCAAAAATCTATACTAATATTATAAAGCTGAAGAGTTTGTTTGTATGTTTGTTTGTTTGAACGCGCTAATCTCAGGAACTACTGGTGCGAATTGAAAAATTATTTTTGTGTTGAATAGACCATTTATCGAGGAAGGCTTTAGGCTATATAACATCACGCTGCAACTAATAGGAGCGAAGAAACAATGGAAAATGTGGAAAAAACGGGGAAACTTATTCATCTTTGAGGGCTCCCGTTACGCGCGCTGCGAAAACGGTTCAAAATTCAAGGAATTAATGGCCAAAATATCTTTACCACGCGGACGAAGTCGCAGGCACAGCTAGTAATATTATATTTAGTCTTCGAGTTCACATGTCCATTACTCTGACAGAAAATTACTCTCGGAAACAATCCAGATCTACACCACCTATTAAACATTAAAGTATGAACATAAAACAAATATTAATCTAACGCAGGTGAACAACAACTTACTGTCGATGTTACTAACAGAAACTCCTAAAACAATTAAGCCGGGTCGAAACTTAGCAAAGGTAAATTGAACTAGAGTTTGGACAAAGGTTTCATACTAATAAGAAGAGGGAAGCATTAGAAGTAAAACTTAATAATTTGATTAAGACCAAATGTTCGATACCAAGCAAACAAGCTGGGTGAGTTTATAGGCAGGACGTTTTAGAAAACAACACAACACAAGTACAAAATTTTACTATTATTTAACTACTAGTGGACGCCCGCGGCTTTGCTCGCATTATTTTGGGATAAAAGGTAGCCTATGACACTTCTAAGACCTCATACTATCTACATATCAATCATGATGATCCGTTCAGCCGTTTTCGCGTTATGAGAGTTTAAATGAACAGATAAACAGAGACACAGATAAACAGACAAAATATCTAGAATTTGTTGGAACGTGTTCTGTTATCAATTTGAAGTACCTATCTCCAAACATTTTTTTTAAATATCTTTATGTTCAGACTTTCGTCCCTCTTCAGCTTTATTATATGTACACTTATATTGATAGAAGAATAAGCATTTTCTTAAGTACACATTTCTACCAGTATTGTTATTAAAATAAAATAATTCAAAATTTATTCATTAATAATAAACAATATATACACATATGTATCACACACTTAACACTTTACACTTAACTAGAGACTTAAGAGTTTGTACATTTAACCTAAATTTAAAACATACTCATGTGGTATGGAGCCAAGAACGCTGGCTGCATTCCCACGCTGGATTGCTATAGAAATCCTTGGCGCAAGGAACCAGCCAGCGTTCTTGTCTCTAGTGATGTCATTCAACCTTTTTTTTTATAAAAGACTTCGTGCTTTTACCCCACGGACCAAAAGTTTCGAAGCTAAGCGGTAAGAAAATATAATCAGTCGATAATGATGTATATTTTCGCCGCTTGGCTTCTTCTACTGCATCCGCCGCGGCTCCTGCCGCTTGTACTGTTCCACTGAGGCGAGAGGGAGCTAGTGTATCGACGCAAGTTGCGTCCCATACAAGAGCCCTTCCCCGCTCCCAGGGAATCAGTGTGAGGCCGTCGGGGCGCTTACCATCGTCACGGACCGTGCTAATTGGTTCAAGAACCGATGGTACGTTGACGGTGGCAAGTGCCCGTCTCACTATATTGTTTATAAAGGAAATATCACATATAAATATTGTCTAGTAGATTAAATAAATAAGAAAACCTATAGTTAAGTATACTTTGACTGTTAAGAATGAAACACGAATGTTCGTTCATGAAAGCTAATATTTAGAAATTGCTGATTTCAGTGTAATAATAGGAACAACAGCTATGTAAGTTTTGAAAGCTCACAAAGGACATTGTTTCAGGCTGAAGAGAATATTGTTTTTCCTAGACGGGTATTATTCTATCTATCGGTTTATCAAATAAAACATCGGAGCCGTTGATTGGGACAATTTAAAGTAACTCAGGTATAAAAAGGTAGGTACTTATATTTACTATAAATAAAGGTCTATGTGTTGGGTCAGTGTTACAGTTCTGGTAACCAACTATGTAAACGTAGACAGGGAAAATATCAATACATACATATAATAAAGCTTGAAAAGGAAAACAAAAATCTGAACGTAGAAGATATTTGAAAAAAAAAATTGTCTGGGTGTACTTTTTCTTCTTCTTATCGAATGAGAGTGGCCAACTCTGGTGTCGAGAGTTTATCAAGCCGCCCTAAGGGCTTCTAACATGGCTTAACGACTGCCGTACTAGACAAACAGCCAGGACCTACAATTCAACGTGTCATCCAACCCAAGGAAGCGCCCAAAATGGAATACCACTTTTCAGTCACCCATACAAGTACTGACCGCGTCAACCTTTGCTTAAGATGATAATCGCATGCGATTCCATAATTAAAATTGATAATAAAACATGTTTCAGCAGTTATTATATTTTTGTCTGTTTATCTGTGTCTCTGGTTATCTGTTTATTTAAACGTTCATCACGCAAAACAGCTAAACGGATAATCATGATTTTTGTATGTAGATAGTATGAGGTCTTAGGCGACGGTTACACGTAAGGTATTTACTGTGATCCGTCAATATAGTATTTATTGATGGATTTCAGTTTTTACTGATGGATTAATACACTAGCCTACACGTTCAATATTTATTACGTCAGTATTGTGTCCGGTCTCCTGCTGTTTAAACGTCTAAAATGGCCACAGAGCTGAAAATGAAAGGATGCGTGGCTATTATTTTAGCACTTAGTTTAAATAAAAAGGTCAAGCAAAAGCGATGGGCAATTTGAGCCGGTAATTTGAGCGTAAAATGTTAATTTTTTTTTGACATGATCAATCGTGGCATCACTTTTAATTTTTTTATAAATTTCCAGTAATTTTTATAGTGCTTCTCCTTTTTTTTATATTTTTGTAATATTTTGAAGAACTATCCCATATCTCTGGCAATACTTCTAAATTTAGGATAAATTCTTTTAAAACTTCCTGATCTTTAGTAAGTTTCGAGAGGGTGTGGGGCGGCGGCAACGACGACGGTGCGTCCGCCGCCTATGACGGCGGATCAAGATCCAAAAAGTCGTCCTCCTCCATTGCTAGCGTAACGCGTACTGACGTGATAAATATTGACGCGAGGCTACACGATCAATATTTATCATAATCCGACGGATCATCAATCCAGAATCAAGAAATCTAGAAATCCATCAATAAATACTGACATACATCAATACATTAGGTTACACGTTAATTAAATACCACGATACGTCATTATTTACTGATGGATCACAGTAAATACCTTACGTGTAACCGTCGCCTTAGGAGTGTCATAGACTACTTTTTATCCTGAAATAATGCGAGCGAAGCCGCGGGCACCCGTTATTTTCTTTATAAGTAAATATTATTTTTAAAACGGTAGTTTTATGTTCAACCGCGTCGAGTTACCTACAGGTAATTCTAAACCCATGCCATAATGGCTAAATGAAGCGAAAACTAAAGGGTCACATCGTCAGTCAAAAGCACCCCAATACTTTACTCTAAAATTGGGTAAAATATCTATAAATAATTTAGTTTACGGGATTTTTACCAAACTTACAGTAAAGGTAGAAATATACTTACCTACCTTGAATTATTTTAATGTGGTAAGTAAAATAAATAAATAAATAAATATTCCGGGACATTGCACACAGCGCCATCTAGCCCCACACTAAGCAAACGCTTGTGTCGTAGGTACTAGATAACGGATATAATACTTAGTAGTTACTAATACTACAGTAAATTTAAGTTAGTACATGAACTGTATTATGAAATTGTAAGTATATTAACTTTAAAATACATCTAACTACATATAGACCATACATACTTAAAAGATAAATCGTTATTTAATATTATTACACATCTGATATGGCGAGAGTTAGATTTTATAAATTGAAATGGTGTTCTACACGCAGTTGATTGACAATGAGATCATTCAAAGGCATTTCATTTTTAAACATTTTGCAATGGATATACGCGCGTTCAAGAGACAGGTCACGATCAAGTCTATCATATTATATGCATTGTTACGTTTAACAAACTACATATTATGACAGTTGGTTTATGAGAGAAAGGCTACAGCAATCGACCATGTAGTTAGTAAGCAAGTTCGTATAAGAGTGGCCAACTTTAGAGTCAGAACTTTCAAACCGCCATGGATTGACGACTGCCGTACTAAGACTAACAGCCAAGACCTACAATTTAACGTAACATCCGACCCAGAACAGAAATTTGAAAACCCATAACTCTAAAGTTACATGCCATTTCATTTCCAATTAGAAACATACTGGGAGATGACTCTGGCCTCGTAACACAGCCTAACGACTACCACGAGGTCAGAGGATTCGAAACATTTTGAGACAAAATTTCTTTGGCAAATAAATGATTTTGTATTTGTATTTGTATTCCTTCTTTCTCTTACGAGTTATGTGGCTGAGCCTTGTCAAGTTATTTCAAGCCGCCTTAGGGAGTTCTGACATAGCTTTATGACTATGTTGTACCACTAACGACGGCATTGTTCATAGCCAATGTCTTAGTGCTCAAGTTACAATGGTAAAGACGAATAGCAGCATTCTAGGTCCAAGTTAAGCTTGACTACAAATAACTGTACTAGCAATGAAGAATATCTAGAATAGGACTAAGCATATTGAACTATTGATGAAATTATCATTTAGCTAGTAGATGGCCGTGCCTTTGCCTGTGTTGTTACAGGATAAAAAACCAACAAACACAGCGGTCGTTTTAAACTCTTCTTCTTCTTAGTCGTTATCTTCATTGCTGAAGGTCGTGTCTAGCTTGAAGTCTTGATCACTTGGTGCACTATGCTTCTCCATGATGTCCTGTCCTCCGCGGTCTTGAGAGCTTGGGTTATTGGCAAGCCTGTAAGGGTCTTAACTAGGTCAGACCAGCGGGTAGGTGAGCGGCCGCGTGATCTTCTCCCATCGACTTTGCCAATTACCATCAGTTTTTCTAAACTGTCAGGGTCCCTACGAGCAATGTGTCCGAAATATTTGAGAATTCGCTGAAAGCAGATAGCAGACAGTCTTGTGACAGTCTCGTTTTAAACTAAACAGGTACTAATTGCATGATATGATTCATGTATGCAATGCGTCAAATGCAGACACATTTACTAATAAATTAGTGTTGTAATTACTTAATCGAATAACGTTTACTTAATGCATCGAGTCACAATAAACGATTAACAATAATGCTGACGCACATTTAATTCGTTAAAGAACATTATTTAAAATAAGTATTAATTTTGTAGATTTAGCACCCCATTACTTACTATTAGAACCTAATTACTAACTATTAGACCCTCATAATTAAAAGGTATTTAAGTAAGTAATTTCGTATGAGAGTGGCCAACTCTGGTGTCAGAGTATTAAAATTACTAAAATTAAAAAGTTAAGTTACAATTAATAAATATCAGGTATTTATTAATAGTAACAGTTATTCTTTCCAGCTAGTCACGGCGTCTTAGCTTTAAAGCTAGACTAAGGCAATAAACGAGCAGTGAGCAGGGGCGTTAAACTGAACGCCCGCGCCAATATTATGCATAGCATTATGTTTTACCAACGGCTTTTAATGAAATAGACACCACATTATTGAGATTCTACATTATTCTGTTACGAGTCGATTGGATCATTGCTCGACAATCATTTTAATTAATATCGCTTGTTACATATTTATTTTATTTTTATTTATTTTGGCTTAACATTTGTAATTACATTGATACATTTATGTTACACTAGTAGTAACTACTACACTAGTAATATAACCAATAATAGGTCTTTACCTATGAAATTGCCGTTTTTTCTTACATTTTAATCTGTTTGTAACTTTTACGTACACTATATTTTTTCCAAATACAATTTTTATTGTATTAATTGTTGAATTATGTACCTTTAAGATAAAAAAAAAATGTATTACTAGTGCATATTACTTATAGGGAAGTCATTGAAAACACCTCTTTCAATGTGTCGTCGGTATCACTACTTTAACTAGGTTTATTTTTACCATATATTCTGTTTTTGAGAAATTGATATACGCATAGTTTTTTTCCATCTAACTATAGTTATCAATTGCATCTAAATCTGTTAATTATCATTTTTCTCAATTTCGTCATACAAATCGGCAATTTCATAGGTAAAGACCTAACATATTATAGTATGAGTTACGAAAATCGGTCATTTCCATTTCAGTTCACAACAGATATCCTCGTTGGGCTACAGTATCGCTTGTGTGGTTGTCTATTCAGATGACCTGAGGTTACATGCTAGACTGCAGGAACCGAATAAAATATGGATGCTGATTGGTTCGTCGCTAATTCTCCATGCACGCATGATACACCTGAAGCTAATTGGTTCGGGCATGATATCATTGTTGAATTGTTTCAGTAGAGCATCAAAGAATTAACTTCTAGCGTAACATACTGTTATAGTTAATGCAAAAACTACAGGAGCAACAGAGACAGGCACAATAATTATCATACAAAAATATTCGTGTTACGCGACCTGACTGTTTTAGGGTAGGTAGATAGGAGCCCTTAGTTAATATTGTCGTATATTTAACCGAGACCCGCTGGAAGCACTAAAACGGTACCAGTACCGTACACATATAGGCGTTTACGTTTAGCTTTGAATACGGTACGCGCAGTCGCTTTTTATTGCCCCTTTGCTTGGACCAACGCTGGGTCATCAATAACCTACGGTTGTTTCTTTCTAATATGAATGCATTACGAATCTGCAATTTTTTTGTATCTAAATTGGCGCCACAGATTTTGCCAAATTGAGAAAAAGGCACAGTTTTTCAAAGAATCTCATATAGGAACTATTTCCAAGTGGATATTTACATTAACGTAACACTAGGAGGGCAGAGATTGCATTTATATGCATAAGGTAGCCGTGAGCAAGCATTTCTAGGGCTTCTTCAAATAGGACTGCTTTGGTCGTATGTAACTACTTTACTCAGTACGACTGATCCTCATATGTAAGTATTTCTATGGAGATTTCTAGCATAAAATAGTGCTGAAATTCGATGAAGCAAAGTAAATATTGGTAAAAAACCACTCCGAAAAATTGGTTCATAAATGGTAGAGAAAAATGTACCAAGTGGGTAAAATACTGAAAAAAATATCTTAATCTATTTCAATAGACAGTAAGTAAGTTAAACATTAAGGTAAATTCTACTACTTAAGATATATTTCGCCGCCACCTTGTACGTTCGCACCTGGTAAAGTACGTGACGTTATGGTATGTGCGTCCGACGAATAAAAACGCGGAATGCATTTTGATTGATAACTACGTGTGGTATTCTAAGTATGGTGATATGTTTTACTTACTATCATATATGGCATATATGATAGTATATACATACAAATATGCCTAGTGTTTTTTTTTTAGAAATAATGTTATCAAGCGAGTTTGGCTCAGCGGTTTCAGTGTCTGCTTTTCATACAGCTACACCCTGGTTTGAATCCGGCCCTACACCAGTGACTTGTATTATCAAGTTATGTGTGGGTTTGCACTCGCTTAACGGTGAAGGAAAACATTGTGAGGAAACTGACATGTTTGAGGGCCTCAATATCCGAGGACATGTGTCTTCCGTGGAAGGACCTGGGCGCCCACCACAATGTATCTGCACAAGAGAACTCCCCTAACAAATTAATTCTTCAGGGGAGTCACGACCCTCAGACATGAGGAAATACGACTCACAGAGTTATTAAATTATTTATCGTCTACAGACTATAAATCCAATCTTAGCTAATGTTGAAGTATTGATTGCTTCCCTCCCATAAGATAGTAGGTAGATATTTCGAGTATCTCACATTGCATGGCATCTCCCAATATTCAGTTCATTGTGTGTAGTTTCTTTCTTTTTTGTTTATTTTTATTGATTAGAGGTACTTACTTAATCTAAAAAAAATATTATGGCTAGCAACCCTGATGCCAGAAGTGAATTCCACTGGGTCATTTCAATAGAACATTTGTGACAAACACACTGATTAAGAACCTGTAGATATCTGAATCTGATATGGTTAGTTACTCCGTGAAGATGTGTTTTTTTTTTAAATCTTTATTTATTAAAAGGAGTTTTGTAAAAATAGGAGTAGGTACATAACTATTGAATATTTGCAAGATTTCAATCTGCGATATTACGAAGTAAGTAATTGGTACTACATACACAAGCCCACTTACCATTTCGAGAGACATCTAGTTCCACTAAATTCTCAAAGTTCTGTATGTCCGATGGCAGTTTGTACAGTTCATTGTCACTGAGACCCAACCTCCTTAGCCTATGTAGTCTGAAGAAGTTCTGAAACAAACAAAAAACAATTAATTACCTAGTACAGCGGTTCTCAAACTTTTTTGGTGACGGAACCCTTTTGGAAAGCAAAATACTTGATGGAACCCATGGATATAAAACAACAGTTTTTACAAGTGTATTAACAAGCATAATAAAAGTTCATAATTTTACCTACTTTACCACCACTTTGCGATCACCTACTCGAGTTGGCGGCTTTGATAAACAATAAAACGGGCGAAGTCAAGAGGTGTTTAGTTATATTTTTTCAAATTCTTGCGGAACCCCTATAGGGTTCCGCGGAACACACTTTGAGTATAGCTGACCTAGTACAACCACATACATATTTAATTCAATTTCTTTTTTTCTAATGAGTCTTTTTTTAACTGGATAACTTGCCTGATGTTCAATGTTGTATTCTAAAATCTAGAGAGCTTGCCTAGAAGAAACTGGTTCACTCTCGACCGATAAGTTATAGTTTAAGAGAAAAAAACTAAATGTGTGTTATACTGGGATAAAAAGTAACCACATTTTTATATATTTTGTGTATGTAACAAATACCATCAAAATGTATGATGTTTGAAGGAGGGACAAATATAAACACACATTGAATGGTAGAGATCTTTCCTTAGTTATCATCTGTAATTAAATTCCACACAATAATGTTCAATTTCTTGATAGGCATAAACAGAAGAATAAAAATTAAGCTCATTCTCTTCAAGGTTGTCTTTCAATGAGTAAAGCCTATGGATTTGTAACCTGACATTCTAAGTAATAGACTACATGATGATCAGATACAACCAAGTAATAACAAACATACCTACACACACAACAATAAGTGAAATAGTACTCTGAAGATAACTTTAGACACATAACATAATAAATAGAAATTGGGCAATAATGTGACAAATTTAAAAACTTTAATGATACCACAACTGTTTTATGCTTGTTAAAATGTTTATTAGTTTCACAAAAACTATTGTGTTAGTAAATAGATGTATGTTTATTTACAATCCAGTAATTAGATGTTACAATTTGCAATCTATGGATCTCAATAGACTGTGAATGTGTGTGATCACAATGTATTATAGTTGGGTATGTTTACAATGGTGGAATGGCACTTGATTATGTATCACCAAACAGTATGAAAATGATTCTATTAATTCTTGTTTTAAGTAAACAGTTGTATGTTTGCTAAAAACTAATAAATCCTTTAGGTAGAGTGCAAGTTAAATAATGTAATGACAAATGTACCAAATAAAATTTGGGTTACAACTATCATGAATTTATAAATTATTCTGCTATTATTGTGCAAAATACACCAGGCATGTATCAAATAAAATGCAACATAATGAATGTAAATTGTGTAGGTACGTAATAAGAAAAACGCACACTTTTGCATCATTTGTAGAAAGAACAACAAAACAAATGTATCACCAAACAGCGTCACATATCATTGATACTATTTACATCTTCGTTGATAAGGTAAACGCCCACGAAATGTTTTATAACCCCTTGTTTATTTCTAAGGTATTTACTTAATTTACCTTCGGTAAATCACGTATGTGATTGGCGTCTAGGAAAAGCTCCTCCAAACTTCTATTGTATCGCAAGATTTCCTCAGGTACTGTTGGCAAAGAGCAATGCCGCTTGTCCACACATTCCACTTGGCGATTACATTTGAACAAAGGTATACATCGAAACATGTTGGACACTACACTTTATTAAACAAACTGTAATTAAATAATTCACTGTAACGACACATATTTGAGCACTTATTCGTTCAAAACACTATTCCAGCATAGTAAAAACTGATATCGTATCAAAATATTCCGAAAACTCCAACTCGCACCTCACCCCAGAAAAGAAGCCACAAACTGACAATGTTGCCGTTATAAAAAATAACATGACATAGATAATAAATGACAAGCACAGACACATATAAGGCTATAGACATACAAAATGGGTAAAAAACCAGTAAAACACTAACGACACAATAAATACACACGAAAGTTTTTTTTTATAATTACTTATAAAAAAATAGATAAACAAATTTTGGAATAAACATCTTGTTATCGTTATCTGTTGTATCCTATCTTTATAAATGACTAGTGGGTGCTCGCGGCTTCGCTCGCATGAAGAAGTAAAACTTGCATCTTTTAGTAAAACCCTATTTCACCCCTTTACAAGTTGCATTTCCAAAAATCCTTTCTTAGCGGATGCCTACGTCATAACATGTATCTTCATTCGAAATTTCAGCCCAATCCGTCCAGTAGTTTGGGCTGTGCGTTGATAGATCACTATAATCAGTCAATCTGTCACCTTTGAGTTTTATATATTTAGATTGCTGAATAAATCGCTGTAGTACCTTGTATCTCGGCAGTTGCCTAGATACAAGGTACTATGGTGATTAATAACCTAATCTACAGCTATTAGATATCCGTATTGGTGGATTAAAATCATAGTCCTTATGAAATTATTTCATGCTATTTACGTGCACAGGTTATCGGTACCATAGAACCAATGAACTCCTCGCGAAGTAATGAGAGCGTACTTCTGACATTGCCAAAATTTCGAAATGAACTTTGCGAGTAATGTAGTAGAGACGAACTGGCTTCGTGTATACCCAGCCTTACATCAGACTTATAATTTTTAGAAATGGCAAGCTTTGTTAGCTTTTTTAAAAATGGCTATGCAAACTGTGAACAGAGTGCATTTATAAGTAAAAATCCAGATTTTACATAACACAATCAATTGATTAAACTTTAAAGGGATTAGCATCTGGAAATCCGATATTTTTCCTAAATATTATTTTAACAAAAACTCTAGGAAACTCTTTTAGGAGTCACACCATTCCTCTGACCTAGGTAGTAGGTACTTAACCACTGTACCGTCCATGTCAAATCAGACATACAAATTGGAATATGACATTGATTTTGACGGTTCATGCGGCTGGTAGTAGGTACTGCCAGTAGATACAAATACCCCACATTAATAATGAATGTTATGTTGCGATTAATCTAAATGAGTAAGCTTATAATTATTGACTTGAGTGAGTATAGCCGGCTCATTTTAACATTAGCAGCTGCAACATTTTCATACTCTGGTAGTGGAGCAAATAATATGACAAATAAGACAATCTATACAACTCAATACGATAGATACTCTTATAGTTCGTGATGCTAATATATAGGTATCTTGTCATGCTAAAATGTATGTCATTCTAAACAAAGGTACCTATATTAAATTTATTATGCTCGTTAGTTTGTACATTATAATAATTATTATTAACGCCGTTGTAACAAAACAGTGACAAGCGATTTTCCAGTACCTACCAAGTTAGTGAACATATATTGCTAAGAGGTGGCGCCACCCAAGCGCGCTAGATTTTGGCCCCATATGCACAAAATATTCACGGATTTATTTATTGCTAGCGGAACTAAACTAGTGTGCTTTTTTTGTATGTAGTTGGAGATCAGAAAATGGCTCATTGATATCTAAATATCCTTACCTACTTACTGCTTCCTCACGAGTAAATGGAGAGAGAGAAGTTTTACACAAAAACCAATTTGTCTAATCCCATTGAGTAACTTCATACATATGGGTAAATCCATAACTGGTGATGACAACCCTTATTATTATTAGTGTAAAAATTGTGGATCTTTGATCTTACCGCAGAATTTTTATTTTTCAAGTTTCAAGTTAGGTAGTTGAACTTGTTGAAGAGCGAAACGTGAGTGTGTCTTCCCTTAAAACTGATTTCAATTAGGTAGGTACATGGTTTTCATCGGGCCAAAATAAATAAAAAAATACAGAATACTAAAGTACCTACAGGTCCATTCTAAATTCGGTACCTATGTTTTTTTTCAGATATTTCTGCTCTAGGCTTCTAAAAAATTGGATTCAGGTATTATAATAGTAACTGTTTGAAGCCTACATTTATTTCTGTAAAGTTTTTACTGTACCTACAGAAAACTACTAAATAGGTATGTAAAATGATTTTCACACAAACTTTATAAATAGGTATCTTAGCAATTATAACTAATTTATTAATTTTTTTACAGATAGTCCGATTGTATTAGGTACCTTAATGCATTGTGGAGCGAAATACTCAAACATGGATTTTGATCTCGGTTTTATTGGTGGAGGGAACATGTCAACAGCTATTATTCAAGGAATATTGAAGAAAGGTAATTATTGTTCATTGTACTAAGTAGGTAATTTAAAAATATTTAGCTATAAATAGTTAATAAGACATGAAAATTAATTAATGGTTCCCTTATTGAAACTGGCCAGAGTAAACAAATCATATGTTATAAATAAATAGTGTTAAGTTCTTTAGCTTTATGATTTTTTGGATAAAAAGTAAATAGAGATGATTTTACCACATGTTCTGAAGAATCCTCATTAAATTTACCCTATTTATATTTCAGGATCTCACCCTGCATCAAAAATATGGGTAGCAGGGCCTCGTCTAGAAAGCTTAAAGCACTTGAAAGACATGGGAACCATCACTACAATTAAGACCTTTGATCTGCTGGAAAATTGCGACATAGTATTTCTTGGAGTTAAACCAGCGCTGCTTACTGAAGTGGTAGAACAATGCAAACAAGACGCCAGGAAACTTGATAAAACTGTTTTAATAGTCTCTATGTTAGCCGGAGTCAATATAAAGAATTTAAAACAAGTGAGATTATTTAAATTTCAGTTTGTATAAACCACCATTTACCTATATGTTATGTACTTACCAAAACTTATGACATAATCTAGGGGCTAGAGGTTTGTTATAATGCAAAGAGTACTCAAGCCACTGCCTGGGCTATGGGCTTACAAATATTAAATTAAAACTTAGGAAAAATGTGTAGTGTTTTCCGCTGTGACTGCTCTTTAATTGGCAAACAACAAACTTGGTGGTTTTGATTACATGGGCATTGTATGGGTGAACATATATTAAAATAGTCTATATTAATCAGCGAATGAAACATTCAAACTGTGAAAGAGTTTAAAATTGGTCCAGTATTTTTGAGCCAATTCACTACAAACATACCTTTTCATACTAGTATAGATTATTTATTGGTTTTATATAACACATCTATTCCAGGCTTTCCTCAGTCTATCCAAGTTGGTTAACATCAAGCTAGTGCGGATCATGCCCAACACACCAATGACTATTGGTGCTGGGGCGTGTCTGTATACACCAGACACTAATGTGGAAGAGAGTGACTGTCAGAAGCTGGAAGAAATACTGAGTACATCAAGTATTTGCGAGAAAGTACCAGAACCTATGATGGATTCTTTGGGCGTGTTGACCGCTTGCGGACCTGCTTTTGTAAGTAGATAGATACTTTAGTTATATTTAAATAAGACTGCATTTCTTCACTAAAATCATTTTCACAACCATACTGTGGTTTGTAACTCATTTCACTATTTTAATATCATGTTAAAGAGGTATAAACATGTTAGTCCACTGGAAAGCAACAAAAGAAGAAAGAAAGAAGCTAAGACTGGCTCAAACAGAAACATCACTTGACAGTGCAGGCGAAGGCGAGCGAGCGCCAGCAACCCAAGGCCGTGCTTCGATAATTTACGGAGCTTGGATGGCTGGGTTACACAAAAATGAACATCTATTCTATATTATATAAAACTCAAAGGTGACTGACTGATATAGTGATCTATCAACGCACAGCCCAAACCACTGGAAGGAAATTTGGAATGAAGGTAGATGTTATGATGGTGTTGTTGTTATTTTAATTTCTATCTATGTTCCTGTTTTGTATTTTTTTTTATATGTGGTGTTTTAATAAATTATTTATCTATCTATCTATCTATGTTATGACGTAGGCATCTGCTAAGAAAGGATTTTTGGAAATGCCACTTTTAAAGGGCTGAAATAATGCAAGTTTCACTTCTTAATGCGAGTGAAGCCACGAGCACCCACTAGTTAAATATATTTTTCTTGTCAACAAGAATTGAAAATACTAAAATGATACCGATATTTTCACGGTTCATTTACAATGTGTCGCGAGTATTTCACAAGATATCGTGACTACTTTGTATAGATTTTTTTCAAATTACCAATATGCTAACGTTTGCTAAAAAGTTAACACATTCATACCTAAAATGTTTCAAAATGGAATATTAAATGTAAGTATGTTAATTTGCGTAGGCCATTATTTTAATCGGTATTTCTGTCGCTAAATGTGTTTAACAATCATTGTGCAAGGAGGTCTAAATGTACATAATTCAATTTCTAGTATTTTAAGTTTTTACTATTAGTTGACCTATTTAACAGTATCTAATGCATTACACACTCTTTTCTTGGATGGGTGATCAAAAAAAGAACATCGGATCAAGATCGGAAAGCAAGTTAAATGGTTTACTAATCATTGTACAGAAGTTAAGGTTTATTGAATTCATTAAGCCTTATCTGAAGCCCTAAAGCTAGTGTGAAAACTTTCGACACTAGAGTTGCATATGACAAGAAAAAAAACGTACTTTACTAAAACCACATTGTTATCCATTCCAGATATACATGGTAATAGAAGCCCTATCCGATGGGGCAGTAAAGCAGGGAGTTCCGCGCGCCACCGCACAGCGTTTTGCCGCTCAAATGGTATCTGGTAGTGCTCAGATGGTGCTCCAGACTGGGAAACACCCAGGACTCCTCAAGGATGAGGTCTGCTCGCCCGGAGGGTCCACTATATGTGGAGTCACTGCTCTCGAGAATGGTAACCTTAGGTGAGTTATTTCCATCATCATTATTGTCCATGGGTCTCCCAATATGAGTATTTCTTTCTTGGATGAGAATAACTATGGTTCAATTTGTATGGTATTGTAGTGATCAGATGGTACTCCAGACTGGAAAACATCCAGAACTTCCGTAGGATGAGGTATTCTGCGCGGAGGGTCACTATATGTGGAGTTACTTCTCTCGAGAATGGTGACCCTTAAGTTTTTTTTTGTTTGGCGTAGTGATGTGGTTTTCGACATAATTATTGACGTAAGTGCTAGCCGGTTATTACAACTAAATTACTGTGCTTCTATTCCCAATATTTACTGGGCATTGATTGATACTATAGACATGATATTATCCTTTTACGACGATGTACTTATTTATAATACATAGTATAGGGATAAGTTGGGTTTTCATTTTAAAACTAAGCATCATTGTAGGTGATAAGAAAGGTAAGCTATTTGACTAGGTCGTTTAAGTTTTGCTAGTCTTATCAAGCTTATCAAGGATAACAAAGTAATAAACATGCTTTTCATCAAACGCTGATCAATTTTGGAATAATGATTCGTCATTTGCTCGATGAAATTGTTGTCATGTTTTTTTCACTTGGGACTAAATACTTACAGGGTAGTGTGAAGTTATTAAAACAAGGCAGAGTATTTGTCAAGATCTTTTATAGCTGAAATTAGTCCGCTAGTTTTAAATAGTAGTTTATTACTGACATGAAAAAAACTCGCCTTTTAAATTAAATATTGTTTGAAATAGCTACTGCGTATGCTTAGATATTATTCTTTGTAAATAATACGTCTATTTATTCAAGTGTTACCGTGAATCTTACGGTAACTCGAATCGAAATGTTTCTCATTATATTTAGTGTCACGCGAATTATACTTTCCATTGTATTGAATTATTTTACCTCATCCGTTTTTGTAAGCGAGTGTGGCTTAGCGGTTCCAGTGTGTGCTTTTCATCCAGACGCACCCTGGTTCAAATCCGGCCCAACACCAATGGCTTGTATTTTCAAGTTATGTGTGGATTTGCACACGCTTAGCGGTGAAAGAAAACATCGTGAGGAAACCGACTTGTTTGAGGACCACAATATCCGAGGACATGTGTCTTCCGTGGAAGGACCCACCACGATGTACCTGCCCAAGAGAACTCCTCTAACAAATTAATTCTGCGGGAGAGTCACGTCCCTCAGTCATGAGGAAATACGACTCACAGAGATCCGTTTTTAAAGAAAGCCAAATTAATACAGTTATAAGATAAAACTATTTATACATGGCTCTATTTTTTTTATGTCTAGCGAATGTTATGAAATATATCCTAATTATAAATTTCCTTGTTTCCAGGGCGATCTTCATCAATGCTATCGAAGCTTCGGTGACGAGAACTAAGCAAATGTAAGGAAGTGAATCCTGCCGACACCGTACATACATCGACATGGTGAAATATAGATCTTATTCTATAGTAAATAGAAGATATAATATGTAGTTGCAAATTTTTATAAGCCCAAGGAGATTTGAATAGTGCAGTTTAAACAATCGCGTCGCTAAAGTATTTAAGGGCTCTAAAGCTTTGCACAAAATGAACTAAAACATAACTAGAATAGTATAAAAAGCAAGTGAATTAGTAACATAATAGTGTAGAAGCGTCCGTAGCTCAGCTAGCGGAGGCAATCGTATGCGATTACCAATGTTAAGCAAAGGTAGACGCGGTCAGTCCTTGGATGGGTGACCGAAAAGTGGCATTCCATTTTGGGCGCTTCCGTGGGTCGGATGACACGCTTAATTGTAGGTCCCGGCTGTTTGTCTAGTACGGCAGTCGTTAGGCCATGTCAGAAGCCCTTAGGGCGGTTTGAAAACTCGATACTGGAGTTGGCCACTCTCATTCGATAAGTAGAAGAAGAAGAAGGTACTAGGAAAGTACTATGCTTATTGATGTGATGTTTTTTTTTACCTCAAATAATTGTTTTACCTATGTAAAATATATATGTACCTTTAGATTTTTTTATCGACTTCTGAATCTTAAGTACATGACATATAAAGTCTTAAAATATTTGACTTCATTCATATCTCAATAGATTGTAATGTAGATTTAAATTGTTATTTTGGTGTCTCTATATAACAAGTAATATCTTTGAATTTAGTATTTTCTGACATTCATTATACAGTTCCTTTTGCAATGTACTTAATTTTATATATAAATACTCTATAAGTATTATGAAAAATACTCTGATACAAAATGACATACTGTGTTTAAAACTATATTTATATTAAATTAAATGAAATTATGTGTATACGGTCTACACTTACATACTAATATTATAAATATTTACTTAATATTATGTGTGTTTTCAGTGTTTAGTTTGTATTTATCAGATAATTTGTGTATATTGTTTGGAAACCTGAATGATCATGGTAATATCAAAAGATGTTATTCTATCTGATATACATAGGTACATTGGTTATATATCATTATGTGACTTATGTGTACGTAAATAAATAAATATTCCGAGACATTGCACACAGCGCCATCTAGCCCCACACTAAGCAAACGCTTGTGTTGTGGTTTCTAGATAACGGATATAATACTCATATACTTAATTACTTTTGTTTGGAAATAAATACTTAATATACATAGAAACGACCAGACTCAACACAAGTAATTACAAATTTTAAATAATAATTACTTGTGTTGTACATCTCTAAATTAGAAATCAGGGCCACTACCAACTAAGCTAACAGGCCAGTCAATAAGATAATTATAAATAAATAATATATATATATATATATACATATACATATAATAATAAAGAAAACAGCCCATTAGAATTGTATAATTTAGTATTTATTTGTAATATTTAGAACATAGCGCACTAACACCATAATCATAGTTATGTACTTAGTACAAATACCACCAGCAGCTTGCTGTATGTGTAGAACACTGCTTATGTTAAGACGACGCAATGGCGAACTATAAATCTGAAATTGTAGTTCCAAGCGCCCTGCACCGCCGAAAAGGCGCGGGTGGCAAGTATCGCTAAAACCCCACTTATTTCGAAAGGGCGCAAGCGACAAAATGGTTTTGGTCGTTTATTTAAAAAACTACGAATTTGTTTCAAATAATCTATTCACAAATCAAAGTGATTGTGTTAATTAACATGTGTGGAAAATTTTAATGCTCTAATCCAAAACCAACGCCGACAAAATCGATATACTCAACTTTATAGAGATCTTTTTGATTAATTATTTTGTGTTACAAAAATTGGCCGTTGGTGTTATGATATTCGTAAAATATAGTAATTGAAATGATGAATCTTGAACAAAAATATTAAATTATATACGAGCATGTTAGTAAACTGTCGAACATAAAATTGCCAAAAAAAACTCACTTGTGATGAATAAAATTTTATTGTAAGAATTTAAATATCAAAATTCTACTGTGATTAATAACCAAACTCTTCGTAGAATTTTATAGTATTCATTCGAGTATTTTGTTTGTATGTTTGACCGAAAGATGTTACATTTATCCACATACCTACTGTACAATCTATATACAACTCAAAGGTGACTGACTGACTGATTGACTGACTGATATAGTGATCTATCAACGCACAGCCCAAACCACTGGACGGATCGAGCTGAAATTTAGCATGCAGGTAGTTGTTATGACGTAGGCATCCGCTAAGAAAGGATTTTTTTGAAAAGCCGCTTTTAAAGGGGTGAAATAGAGGATGCATGTTTTACTTCTTAATGTGAGCGAAGCCGCGAGCATCCACACTTTATATAACACTCCACCAGTTTCATATAACACTGTTTTGTTTTGTTTTTTTTTTTTTTTACGTGTGATAGGTTTACGTTTGACTACAGCCTGCCTGATGTTAAGCATTGCTGCAGCCTAGGGTGTAACACGTTTACCTAGAAGATACCTATTAACTCTAGATTTGAAAACCCCTGGATTGTAGTTCGCAGGAAACACAGCTTCTGGTAAAGTGTTCCAGAGCTTTGCCGTCCGTACAATAAACGTAGAAGCAAAGCGCTGCGTTCGACACTTCGGCACTTCCACCATAAAACGATGTCTACCTGCGGACTTTCTGCTTGTTCGGTTATAAAAGGGAGCTGAGGGAATCAGTTTATGTAGCTCCTCTGCACACTCTCCGAAATGTATTCGATAAAAGACCGACAGACAACAATTTGTTGTACAATTTTTAAATTCATGGTAATATAAATTAAATGCTAAAGTGTTTTAAACCAAACATTATCAAAAGTTCACGCCTTAACGTCGATATGCCTATTCGTTAGTCACTATTTGTTATTATAAAATGTATTAAATAGATTGTCAACAGTTGACTTGTGGTATTGTTTTTCCTTTGCAATCGTTCTCCCAGCCGACCCACGCCCCGAACCCTTGCCTTCCGTAGATCAAAGTAGCGCACCTTGAGGCTTCGGTGATGTCGTCTGATAGGAGATCTGAAATTTAGGAAATAAAAAAAATATCAAAAATAAATCCAGGACATTGCACACAGCGCCATCTAGCCTCACACTAAGTAAACGTAGGTACTAAATAACGGATATATTATACTTATATACTTTTCTTTTGTAAATACATATTTATCATAAGTACATACAAACGACCAGACTCGACTCAATGATGCAGTTATTTTGTTTATCTACACTACACATAATAAGTGTATACATAGATGATTTACGGTTTTTTCAAGGGATAAGTACCTACTTAAAATTTATAGCTGAAAATGTGAACAGTTTTTACAAATTTTTGCTGGTTATTTGTTATGTTATTGTGTGCGCATTACCAAAAAGGCTGAAAGGATTATGATTTTTGATACGGTGATATATTATAGGGTGAATAGGATCGAGATGACAAAGGCTACCTACTTTTTATCCTGAAAAAGTTCACTAAAATATATATTTTAGAAAAATTATAAATATTAGTTATGTTTATAGTCCGATACAATACTACTTACTTACTTAATATGCTAGTACAATATAATATATGTTAGGTTTCATTTTAGTGACAACAGTGTTTTCGTCAGGAAAAGAACAAAAATAGGTACTTACTACAAGTGGCGCCCCCATAATTTTTAATTATGAAATACAGTCGTATAAGATTCCGTTTTAAATTTTGTAAGTTTTGAAAAAGAGCTCTATAATGGTTTTATCAGAAGCATTAACGTTGTGTTCTGTAGTAATTTATAGTCTCTCTATTTGAGTCGTATTTCCTCATGAATGAGGGACGTGACTCCCTTGCAAGATCAATTCGTTAGGGTAGTTCTCTTGGGCGAATACATCTTGGTGGGTACCTAGGTCCTTTCACGGAAGACACAAGTCCTCGGATACTTTTATAGTAAGTCATCAAAAACCCAATGTGGTGTGTTGACGACGTAAATACCGCAAGGAGCACCTGGATTCGACCTAAACCTGGTACAAGTGGCGTACCAGAAGAGAGGCCTATGTTCAGTAGAAGACGATAACGGACTGATGAAGATGATGTTTTTTAAACGGGATAGGCTCAGGTTTGACTACAGCCTGTCTGATGTTAAGCACCACTGTAGTCTAAGATGTAGCACGCTTGCATAGAACCTATTTACTCTGGACTGGAAGACCACTGCGTTATTATCAAGTTATTCATGTGTTACGTTTTTGCCGAAATTTTAAAATATGATGCACACTGTGCTTTAAGGTATTTTTATGTATCATAATATTATGACAATATTTTTTTGTGTTTTTTTTAACAAGGAATGGGTTTGCTTTTGACCGTAATTCGTCTGATGGTAGCAAACATTACAGTCTAGTATGGAGCGTGCTTACCGTAAGAACCGATTTATTATCGCTTTGAATATCGCAAGGTTATATTCTTCGGGGAACAGGGAGTCAGGCAGGGAGTTCCACAATTTAGCAGAAATTTAGCCAATATAATAATAATCTTTATAATTTTCTGGAAACAAGGCTCCAGGTAGAGTTTCATATTCTGGCTGTCCTTACTATGTAGAAATGAGAATTGAATTGTATAATAATTTAATTAAATATTTTTTGCGATAATTTATTGTACTTACTATTAACTTTAATTGATTCATTTTATTCGTTTGTCTGTGACGTGTAGGTATCAAATATCTGATATAAATGAATGACTATGACTATGAAAGTTAAGTATCGTACCTTCGCATCGAATATTACATCCTTTCCCGGGCAGGTCGTCGCTGCTGCACCAGTAGCGGTCGTTTATTTGAAACAGGCCGTAGTCGAAGGAGCCGTCGGAGTCTGGCCCTCCTATTGCGGCTGTGTTCTTGCTGCTTTCCGACTCGATTAGACATAGCCCTGAAAATTTAATTTAGGCTTTACAAATTACAATAAATATAAAAAAAACTGAAATATTTTACACCTATTTAGGAATATCTGAGAAGGTACGATGAATCTTGTTAGTGGATTTACCTAACTTTATATATATACATACATATAGTTTGACTTGTAATATGTACCAATGTATTACCAATAAATGGTTTATCTTGTTTACATTATTTCTAAAAACTTCACGGAAACTAAAAGATTTCGAGATATTTGCTTTACAATGTTTTTAGATTAGATATGTCTAAACTCTGAATTATTAAATTCGGCATTATATTTAGGTATATAGTGTAGGTAGTGTTTGCTTGTGCGGGTGACCTAGGGATCAAATTTTAATGTCTGACTGTGAAGTGTAAAAAATCTATAGATTTGGAGGCATCCATACATTCCTGAAGGGAGCATGTTTTTTTAAAAGATATTAAAAGTTTTTTTTATTTCTATTTACTATTGTTTAGGTACAACTATATCTATCCAGATATCTATATATGTAAATAAGTATCTAGGTGATAACTTACATTGATTCAACTGTTCTTGCGGAAATCCTTGCCTCTTCAATTCGCTGATTAGTTCGCACTCAGTAAAAACCTTCGAATCTACTAAATGCACAAAACACAGATAGGCTGCGACAGCTCTGATAGGTCGTGACATTTCGCCGTTTTGCCGCAAAATGAGTGGAGTTTAAGAATGGGAGGAAATAGCGTGTCAAGGATATCAAATTCACTTATAAGGATGGGGCTTTATGACTAATTGATCGACGAAACCAGTATTTTAAGACGTGATAATTAACCGAGGAACGGTTGAATAAGGTTTCGTGTACTATGTTTTGTGTTTTGTGGTCGTTTCATGTTGTTGGATCTACAATAGAATAACTCATAATCATAATAAGACAATGAATCTATACACGTATTTTATACTTATATTCGTATCTAAATTAAACTCTATTGAGATTTATGCACAATGTACTTCAATTAAGTAGGTAAATTATTTTAAAAAAGTCGGATACCTTACTAAGTTCGTTGTCAAATATTATAAACATAAAAATACTGAAGAAAGTTGGGTACTTAAGCAATTTATTGATTTGTTTGGATTGTATTGACTTTTGTTAATTTAACTACGAGTAAACCAAACTATATTGTACTGTCTTAAAATATCTCTCAAACATCATCTTAAAAAGTTTTGCTCTACTTAAGCACAGACTTAAGTCCCCGTTGATTCGTAAAATATATTTTTACCAATAAGTTTGAATGAAGTTTCATAGTCAAGCTAAGCTAGTGCAAATAAATGTGTCATACTAGCTGGTGCCCGCGACTTCGTCCGCGTGGAATAGTTATGACCATAAAAACGGTTCTAGTGAGTTAACCTTAAAAGATAGACATATATTGTTAAAGACACTTTGTTAGATTATTTTAAGAGAAATAATTCTTCCATACATATTTTTGTGATATCTTGAACCGTTTTCGCAGCGCACGCAACGGAAGCCCTCAAAGATAAATAATTTCCCCGGTTTTTTTCCATATTTTCCATTATTTATTCGCTCCTATTAGTTGCAGCGTGATGCTATATAGCCTAAACCCTTTCTGAGATTAGCGCGTTCAAAAAAACAAACTCTTCAGCTTTGTAATGTTAGTATAGATAATTGAAAAACTTGATATCTATTCATAAAACTTCTCTATTAGAGTTCAAGTAGGTAACATTATGAAATTCAAAGAAGCTAAATAGTCACGATACTCTTTATTATCCGTTATCAACTGATACAAACCTAATTACAAAGGCAACTTACATAACCAAAAGGGAATTAAATAAATGCTGTACTTAATACATTACATATATTTAAATTACTTAAGTACAATCAATTTCTAAATTAAAATAATCACAGATTACAATTTTATGACTAAGAAGGTTCCTTTTATTTGTGGTGGGATAATTCTAGGTGCGCCATATTTTTTTTATATTTGAACTTATTATTTTGAATTTCGTTAATGTGTTGTAGTTTGTATCTTACTTATCAGTAATTCTCACCTCAATTATAGAAAATAACTGCTAGTGAATACAAAACAGTCACAGTTTCATAAATAACTTTGCCATTACCCTATCTATGCCTTTACTATGTTTGTCATGTCCGATTATTTTTCTTTTTCTTCTCAACATGTTTGTCTTCGAAACAGAAATGCAGTTTTCTGGTGGTCTGCTCCGGTGTATACGGATGGTATGGATGTACGCACACCGTTCGTCTCGTGAATAAAAACAAGGACACTCTTCTTGCAATCCCGACGCCGATGTCTATGCTTTTATGTCTCGGGACCTCCATCATTGGCAGCTCTTCTTCTTCTTCATCTTTCTTCAAACAATTCATCTTACGAATACTGCTCCGAAATCTTTTAAAGTTCGGTCTCAGCGCTGATTGTAAGCTCGACAGTCTTCGGAGCAGAGGCCTGCTGCTTTCTGCTTCCGTATCATCATCATTATCGTCATCACTAACCTTGTGTTTCTTGTATGATTTCCGCGTGAATCGTCTGGAGTTGTTCGCTGTGGGCGCCTTCGCGAAGATCCTCGATGTTTCCTCCAGCTCGCTCGAATAAATGTCGCCACTCATAACTTTTATTTTATTTTTTTCACATTTTGTCGCGCGCGCCCTTTATCGCACAAGAGTGAGCTCCTGTCTAACATTTGGCATTGATTGAGTATGACGTAGAGTGCGATAAAGTTTCAGATTACGGTGATTATGGACGTCGTACCTTGCGTGATTTTTATGAAAATAAAGATTAAGGCTGGAATTTAAATCTTAATTGCGATACAGCTTATCGTGATGTATGTAAAACATACTAAGTAGGTGCTTACAGAGTGACTTCATCAACATAGCTCTCTTTGTGCATTTATCTGCCTGCATAAATCTATCCAAACTTGTGTTGACGTAAAAGTTGTAAATGTTTTGTTTAACGGCGTCGTCATCATGAGAAAAATAGTGTGCTACTCACGCCTCTTGTGTATACCAGATACCTACTATACAATGTTATTCATTACTTACTCGGTTTAAATACAAAAATGTATGTAGGTATGTGTTTACGATTAAAATATTAAATTCATCTTCAAAGCGAGAGTGAATCGGTTCTTATCGGGTAAGCACGCTCCATCTTAGGCCATAGCCTTACTTGCTATCAGGTAAACTATGGTCAAGTGCAAACCCTTTCAAGTTAAAAAAAAAAAAAAAAAAAAAAAAAGATACGGAGCTCATTTACCTACACTTCTATCATAGTTTTTACTATCCACTAAAGATAACACAAAAGGATACTTTTCGTGGAGTGACTGGTGGGTCAGTCCTTGGACGGATAACCAATAAGCGCCATTCGTCTAATCGATTCCATGGATCGGATAACGCATTATTTTGTTGGTTCCAACTGTTCCCCATAAATAAGCAGCAGTACAGCAGTACCAAATAACTCTGGATCATAATCATTGTCAGCCCACTATCATGCACTGCCAAGCATAGGCCTCTCTTCTTGTACGTTCCCACAGTTTTACGTATACCTATTCTCGACCCACCATGCGGTGGGTCGAGAATAGGTAATTGTCCTGAATGTACAAATAAATATTTTGGGACATTGTTTGTACTCTGTATTCTGTGACATTCTATACAGCACCTTCTAGTCCCATATCTACTAGTAAACGCTTGTATAAAGGGTACTAGATATCGGATATTATTAATATTTATATAATGTGATTGTAATCTTAATTAATGTAATTGGCTTTTGGCCGTTTTAATAAATAAATAAATTAATATTATATACTTCTCTAAATAGGTAAATATTATTACACCGGAGTAAAATTTGACACCGAAGTTTTCAAGTGTCATAGGTATTTATTTATCTATTTAAACGATTACTACCTACACTTAGGTACTGACTTTAATTAAAGCAAACGTCAATGCAACAACGCAATGCAAGATCATTACAAAAGAGGGGTTTTGGGGAGCTTGACCTTGTGTCCACTAACCGTGTCTTGTTCACTGTTTTTTGGTACTTAACGAAAAGATTTCTCTGCGGAAGTATTGTTTACCCATTTACTTTAAGAAAAAAAGAGGCGAAGCAAGTAACACTAGTATAATCTAGCGATTTTTAAAGTGACAGTGAATTCTTAAGTGGTACCTAGATAAGAGACCATAAATATTGGAAAAAATAAGATATTCATAGTTTAAAAATATCATCTGAAAAAAGTAAATCGAAAAAAATATTTTATCCTTAAACTAGCTGTGCTAGCGACTTCGTCCGCGTGGAATAGTTATTTTGGGCATTAATTCTTTGACTTTTGAACCGTTTTCGCAGCGCACGCAACGGAAGCCCTCAAAGATTAATAATTTTCCATATTTTTCATTGTTTCTTCGCTCCTATTAGTTGCAGCGTGATGTTATATAGCCTAAAGCCTTCCTCGATAAATGATCTATTCAACACAAAAATAATTTTTCAATTCGCACCAGTTGTTGTTCCTGAGATTAGCGCGTTCAAACAAACAAACATACAAAAAAACTCTTCAGCTTTATAATATTAGTAAGTATAGATTTTCTTTGGTGCAAAAAATCTCATTAAGTAATAATCATACCCCTAACAACATACAACAACCAATAAATATGTAAGAACATTTGCTATTTATGTTTAACAGCAGGTATGTGGATTAATATTGTAGGCACATGTTACTGAAATCAACGGACAACATTAACTATATCCTGTACATAGGCCTCGCAAAGTAAATTCAATATACCTTTGTCAGAGTTTGCCAGATCTATCTATCTATAAAAGAAAGCATGCATAAGTGTTGGCGGTACAAAATACATAGAATTTATATGCACGCAGGCTACTTTTAATGTAGTAAGTACTAGCAGGTATGTGATTTTATTAATTTCGATTAATTTATTGGTTTTGTTTACCTTGTATGTGATGTGTATCAAATATATCGACTATGTTTTAATGACCCTATATATCAAGAAATGTCTTCTTTCGCAGGCAAATCAAGACTTCAGCAATAAATGGTTGCGCATGTCTGCGCTGCGGCCGCTGTTGTGGCTCTAGGATTGGTCTCTACAGTCACCAAAGTCGGTGTCTCTCTCGGAAACCTCTATGACAAGATGGGTGTATACATATGCTAATTTTATTGATATCAGGCGAGTCACAGGTACCTACTCTGTATTTTGTGGCTCAGCTAGCTTGTAATTGGGCAATTGTATGTTTGGTAAATAAATATTTCATATCGAATCCATATCTAGGATTATAGCAATAAATAAAATGAAAGATAAAATTAATTTAAAGAAAAACCATTTTTTTATATGACTACTTTAAACTGGACTATTTGTTGCTTATTTATCATTGTATTAATTAATAAAATTCTATATATGTATTGTATGTATGTATTCTTTTTAAATAAACTAATAGATAAATTAAATTATTTATCGTTAGACATATACTAAACTAAGCATAATCTTACAACTAGTGACCTTATCTTTAAGAGTCTCGTCTTCTAGGTAACATATTGTACAGATATATAACTGCAAATGTACTGCACTGGTAACTCTACTATAAGGTCAATTTAAATCAAATTTAAAACTCTGTTAATTAAGTTATCTTTAAAGTAAGAAATAAATATTCTATTCTAAATATTTCAGCGGATTAAAAATGTTCCGTATAATTGTTGTTTTAAACAAAAATTAGCTTGGCTAGTAATCTAATCTTCTATAGGGGATAACAATTTATCATACCAAAGTTTCTTGCCTTTATTATCTACATGAAATTATATTTTTTCCCTATCTACTTTATTTTTGGTCTTCGGTTTTTTTAGAATTACATTTACATTAATTTAGAATAACAAAAAATACATAATTAACTATATCTACACTACTATAATTATGCTTATAGCAATAGTTCAGCAGTGAAATCAAACAATAAATGTAACGTATTGTAAAAAAAATGTGCAGGTTTTACAACAGTAATTTAAAATTAATATTTTTGTAAGCATTATGCTTTTAAAAGCATTTACTATAACTTATCTACAAAGGCACTTATGTATGGCCTCTTTGCCAATAAGATGTCTCGGAGTCAATTGTAGTCACTAAGCATTCACGACATTCACGCCTAAAACGAACAAGAGAAGGCTGAGTCAAAGAAACTATACAAGCCGCTACAAAACTATAGCTAATGTTTACTCCAGTTTTCCGAAGTGACGTCATACGCGGCTCAAAACACAAATAGCCTTGTTCCGTTCTCTCTTACGTAATAAGTAGCTAGCGAGATAAGGACAAAGTGTTCTTTCAGTAACGTACTAAGACTGGCAGTGCGCAGGCGACCGCGTCATGCGATTTTCCTCTTCCATTGTGACAATTCAAAACTACATTTACGACATTATTTGATAAGTAGAATTGGTCTAGTGGAGTGCTTTTGGATTTCTTCAGTGAATAAGGTAAGATATTATCAATTTTTTTTTATTTGGTGGAGGATTAACCCTTTTTGTTGTGATTTCAATGGTCGTCCATTAAAAAAATTAGAAAGAAAGTCCTTGGAAGATTGTGTTTACTGTTTTTGTTTGTGTGTTTTGCAGCTGGATTGAAGTGGTCTAACCGATGTCATGTGAAGTACCCACTTTAGTGCATTATAATAATATCTGTTTTTTATATTTGTGTTGGCTTTTTTGTTGTTTTTTAGTATAATTTAGTTATGTAGATGCAAGGGTACTTATCTTAGCCGTTTGCGCTGTCATTCTAGCAATTTGAATATCACCTTGATCTACTAAACTGTTGTCATTGTTTGTTTTTTGTGCAAGCTTAGTGATATCGGTATAAATATGGCTACTTTAGCAATAAAATCTATTACATTTGTTGTTAGTCAGATAAATATGTAGTTTGATTGATCACCCATCCAACAGCCTGATGTACATATATATTTACTTGACAGTATTGTCATGCCACAGATTTTTGCTAAATCCCCTCTTCACATTCCGAGATATTTTCGTTGAATGAAAATATTCCAATATTTTTACCTAACTACAAATTACAGAAAGATTCAGTATAATAATATTATCAGAAAAATATATATGTATGTATATAATTTTTATAATAACTTAAGCCTCAGATAATAAAATGAAATACAATATACATAAATAGTGGTGAAAGAAGTCTAGCTGTCTATTGTAATTTCTTACTCCTCAATATGTAATTCCCAAGGTAGGAAAGTGTAATAGCTATGTACATTAGCATTCTATAACAATATGCTATAGTTAGTTTCTCTTTCATGCCTACACTTCTTAATCTTATTCATATCGACAGTTTATCAAGCCGCCCAAAGGGCCTCTGACATGGCTTAACGACTGCCCTACTAGACAAACAGCCGGGACCTACAATTTAACGTGTCATCCAACCCACGGATGAAACGTTAAATTGATGCTGATAAATGATTAAATTGACTGTTAATTTATGCCCACACTGATCTCATGTTATAACATACGTTCTGGACATATTCAGAGAAATTATACAGAAAGTTATCTAACAATAGCTGTGCGCGCGACTTCGTCCGCGTGGAATAGTTATTTTGGTCATCATATTTATTTTTGCAAATTACCTTTTCAGCTTTATAAATTATAGCTGTTACCCACGACTTGAATCGTTTTCACAGCACACGTAACGGAAGCCCGGAAAGATGAATAATTTTCCCCGTTTTTTCCACATTTTCCATTATTTCTTCGCTCCTATTAGTTGCAGCGTGATGTAATATAGCCCAAAGCCTTCCTCGATAAATGGTCTATACAACACAGAAATAATTTTTCAATTAGCACCAGTAGTTTCTGAGATTAGCGCGTTCAAACAAACAAACTCTTCAGCTTTAAAATATTGGTATAGATACGAAGAACAGTTTAAGGTGAACTTTTTCATGGTTCGAAGGTAATCCTTATCAAAATTGGAGAGTAGTAACATTTTGAAACAGAGTAAAGGGGGGAAATATCGTATCCTAAGTTTTTTTTTTTACTCATGATTGCATGATTTTTATTTCAAGTTTACTCCCACCTACTATGTATATAAGTATTGTTTTGTTATTTGTAATAACTCTAATTAAATTTAATTAACAAGGAAAATAAAGAAATGCCGCATTGTATTATTTATCGTGGCTAGCTATGCTCAGGTACCTAGCCGGTTTTAGGCATATTGATAAGGATTTAGTTTGATAAACAAATGAAAACCCCAATTATCGTTACAACTCACGTGTTCGATAATTATTCTACAATCTATCTAAAACGAAACCACCATTTGAAGGAATGTTTAAGTATTTATAATAGGTAATTTAATGGCTGTTTGTCTAGTTCGGCAGTCGTTAAGCCATGTCAGAGGCCCTTAGGGCGGCTTGATTAACTCTCGACACCAGAGAGCCACTCTCATTCGACAAGAAGAAGAAGATGGGTAATTTTGAAGTATTTCACTGTATAAAATATTCAATAAAAGCATAAAAAAAATACTTAAATACTATGGAAACTATATGGGTTGTGGGGCAGTAGTCTGCCTGCACATAATATAAGTGCATGTAGGAGGGAAATCGGGTCTTAATTACTCCTAAGTAGGTATAGTCATGGTCATAGTAATTTATGTATATCAAATATTTGATACACGTCATAGAAATACAATTAAAAAATAATCAATTAAAATAATAGTACAATAAAACACAATAATTATTGCAAAACAAAAAATATTAAATTAAATTACTGTACAATTGAATTCTAAAAATTCGTACTACATTAAAAGTAGAGGGTAATTTACATAAAAGTACATTTGTTATATGTATCTTATACCACATATAAGTATTGTAAGTCTAGGCAACACTAAGATTGTAAAACTGTCATTGCATCCAACGCATTAGCGTGGTATGGTCTAGATATGTTTGTATTACCATTTCCAATTTGTAAGACCACTCTGCTAATTAAATGTGTTAGTTTTATCATCGGTTGGTCACATGTGATACATTCATTGGTAAAGGGGGTTTTCCATATGAATGTGTAACAAATAACAATTCAAACATTACGCATCAAATTTATTAGGTTTTTTTTAATTCCTTAGTTATGTACCTAGTAGTAAATGAGTACCTATTTAAAGTGATGATAATGGTCGGTCGAACGAACGTCGGTCCGAAAGTTTCGACGTTCGTGGAGTCAACACGTCCTTAGGAAGCCGATGATGAAACACGTGTCAACGACAATATCTTGCCGGAGGAAAACAACAAAACTTCCTAGCGATCTTTACTAAGGTTGCCTGGAAGAGTGTTTAGTATGTTTGTTTGTTAAGGTATCTGTTATGTTGTTGTTTGTACGCCACCGACTTTTACATGTTTCTTTCCTAGCAATCGCTAGGAAAGAAACATGTCCTAAGGTTGCCTGGAAGAGATTGCTCTACGCGATAAGGCCGCCCAATGTACCTAGGTTAAGTAATTTTACTGTAAATTGTTTTGTATTTTGTTTTCTGTTGTACAATAAAGCTATATTGATAGATTGATTGAAAACTTGAAGACACAAGGTGCGCTGTTGGTTAAGAGGAGAGGCCACAAACCACTTTGGTTAAGAGGAGAGGTGTGGCGGTGGTATATGGAGGATCACACCTAAAACCATCAAGCGTGTTGTATGAAGCCGGTTAAAGAGCTGGCTCAGCGGAAAAATATTACATATTTTATTTACAATAGATTTCCGCAAAGAAACGCATGATTCAATACCTTAATAATGATGATCAGAAGTGTGATCCATTGATTTTTAACTAACCGTTTTATTTAATTCAGTAGAATACGGTCAAATGTACATTCGATATATTTTAGCTCCTATTATTTACTGAAGCCTCCATCATTGAATTTAAAGCATAAATTCTTAATTTGGTTAGTCTGTCTTACTCACATTAATTGACTTATCAATTATCGGACCGGACACAATAAACATTTTTAAGTCATCGTCATTCAAAAAAACTGATGACTTATACAGAGGCAAATGTTATCTATAGATTAAACTCTGCAGTCCGTAGATAACAACACAGGTGTGATAAAACTGTAAAGCTTTTCAAATCCGCTCTTAGTTTCATTACCATAGAGGTGTGAATAGCGCGGAGGAAGATTGGTCTGATAACGTTGGTACAAATCGCTAAGTGACTTTTGTTCGTCCGTTTTAGTATATCAGCAAGGATGGGTCTGTGCCTTTCATTCGAGTGCGGGGAGTGTGAGGTGTGCTGCAACCCCTGTTTGATGGTCCTGGGCGCATGCTGCCTGGTGCCGTGCCTGTGTCCCAACGCGTGTGGTCAGCAGCAACAGCCTCCTCAGACCGTCCACGTGCACCACCCACCAGTGGTGATTGAGCAGCCTCCCCCACCGCCCCACTACCCGTATCCCCCACCGCCGGACGGCGGCTACCCAGGCTACCCACCGCCGCCACCACACGGGTACCCGCCGCAGCAAGGTTACCCCGGATACCCGCAATTTAGATGAACTGAAAGCCTTAGATATAATTTGTAAGGTGAGTTGGTTCAATTTTTTTGATGGACGACCCTAGCTTTGCTTTTTAACCCTAAAGTATTTGTACTCTGAAGTACACGCTACGCTAGCAGTAGATACTAGTGATTTCCAAAAGCTGTTTGCTGTAGCTACTAAACATACAGCCGCCATTTTGTTTCGCAGTATTTTTATCTCTGTGTTCTGTTTGGCTGCGTGTATCCATCGCATCACATTGTGGCGCGCCTATCTTAGGTAGATATCTAGTTCAACGCTATCGGGAACTGAACGTGATAATTTTAACACAGCCAAAATGGATTCTTTAGCATTTGTGTATTACTAATTTTTTGGCTGCCTAAAACGTAGTGTTTATTGATATTTTTTGTTTGCGTGCTACTGAGTTATATAAAAAGTTAAAGACGTATTTAAATAACTAACTATGTTTATAACGTGACGTGTCTTGTCACCTGATCTTAAGTAAAGACTATGTGATATAGGTGGTTTGTAATTACCCAATTAGAGTAAAATTTTGACTATGGGTTGCCGATTTTCTTGCCAACCATATTGTTTTATGTGTTTCTTTCCTTGCTGTTGTTGCTGGTGCGATGTTTCTTGTGAGAAGAACGACAAAGCAGTGAATGTGGAAGTGAATGATTTGAGTTCAACCGCCACTACGTGTACCAATGTCGTTGCAAGTGAACCAGTGTTAGGTAGATTCGGATTTAAACGGGATAGCGATAGCAGCTGATCTGGAATTCAGGTGCAGGTCTACATTATTTTTTTATTGCTAATAAATTGTTTGCCTAAATCTATGATGGTATGAATAGTAGGTAGGTATGTCTTCGATCAGCAACTTTTTGTTTTCAACGACTGTGCTGTTAAAACGCTTGCCCCAAATTATATGAAAATTTTCTTCTACAAAACATATATGAAAAATGATTCAAAATGCTACTGAAAAAAAGAAAATATATAGAGCAAATAAATATTGTAAGTAAGCTTTAGTAGCTGTTAATCCTATTATTTATTTCGATAACCCATTGATCAATTTAATAGCCTTGGCTCTGCCTTCTAATCTAGGGGTTGCGGGTTCGATTCCCGCTTGACACAAGTATTTATGAATTTTAAATTTATACTTACTTGTGTTGTGTCTGGTTGTTTGTATGTATAATAATTGTATGCATTTACAAAAAGAAAAGTATTTAAGTATTATATCCGTTATCTAGTACCCACGACACAAGCGATTGCTTAGTGTGGGGCTAGATGGCGCTGTGTGCAATGTCCCGGAATATTTTTTTATTTATTTTATAGATTTGATAAAAATCGACCTTTTCTCCTTCTCCATATTCTTTTTTTTATATAAAATCCTATTTTTAAGTGGTTAGGTAAGACTGGAACTTATCACGTAAAGTTTGTTTATTATTTTTTATCAAGATGTGGGCGGCTTCCATCTGGATAATGATTCACCACCCACTGTGTGAGCTTGTTTATTAAATAATAACAACCCGTTGCGTAATATATAAGCAAACGATTTGTTTAATGCTTGCATAGAATTCCCGAATTTTTACGGCAAGCTTTAAAACAAGCATATTCCAACAATAAATACATACCTACAGTCATTATTGTATGCCAGAATCACAGGAAATAAACACTTACGAACAATTAACGCTTAACTACAACTAGCGGTACCCAGCGTTTTTAAAACTGCGTTAATTCGGGATAAAGTAGCCATTGTGTTAAATGTGCATGCAGGATATAATCCGTCTTCATGCCAAATTTCATCCAAATTGGCTTAGCTATTTGAACATGAAGAAGTGTACACATGTACAGACTGTCCCTTTTATAAAATATTTTCACATTAAGTGATTAAACTCTTCCACGTAATTTTGATAAAGAACTGAAGTTGGCGCGGCGAATGCTTTCGCAAAGTATTTTAGTTCAGTGTTTCTACCGCATAAACCTAAACTATCCGCACTAGAAGCTGAACGGGACGCTGCAACGGCGCTCTGTTCGCACCGTATAGCTATAGATAGTGTAGTACCTGAAGATGTGGGTGTAGCTATTCGTCGCTTGAAGTCTCATTCGTCTCCGGGACCAGATGCTATTCCTCCATTTATTCTTAAAGATTACATCTCGGTATTTATGGTTCCACTTATATTTTTGTGTGTGTATCCTGATATTTGGAAGATGTCACGCGTTACCCCTATACCTAAAGGTGGGGACGCTTCTCTGGTAGGTAATTATAGACCGATAGCGGTTCTTTCAGCATTCGGGAAGGTTTTTGAATCAATTTTGAATCGGCACATAACACACCAAATTCAGACACAGCTTTCTGAAGTCCAACACGGTTTTAGAGCTGGTAAATCTACCGTAACCAACCACATAAATTTTGTTGATTATGCAGTTTCTGTGATGGACAACAGAAAGCAGGTGGATGCTGCATATTTTGATTTCAAAAAGGCATTCGACAGGGTGGACAACGATGTGTTATTAAAAAAATTTGCTTCAGTAGGTTTTACACCGAATTTACTGAACTTGTTTGCAAGTTATTTTTCAAATCGCGTTCAGTATGTGCAACTTTCAAACTTTCGGTCAGATCTGTATGAGACTACTTCCGGGGTAAGTCAAGGAAGCACTTTAGGTCCGACGCAGTTTTTGATAATGATTAATGACCTTCCAAAGGTCATTAACACTGCTGAGTGCCTGAAGTTCGCCGATGATCTGAAGTTGTACTCGAGCATCGGTTCCATTGAGGACTGTCACGCGTTACAGACTGACATTGATAATGTGGTAAAATGGGCCGCAGAAAACCACCTAGAATTCAACAGTTCAAAATGTAAAGTCATGACATTTACACGGTTACGCTCACCCATCAACTTCAACTACCATATATCAGGTGTCGGTCTGGAGCGTGTGACTGAAATCAAAGATTTGGGCGTGAAACTAGATGCGGGGCTCAAGTTCAATCATCATATTGAAGATATTTGTGATCGTGCTTTCAAGTCTTTGGGTTTTGTAATGAGGCAGTCGGCTAGATTCATGGACAGGGGTACTATAGTTCTCTTGTACTATGCGTTAGTGCGAAGTAAGCTGGAGTACAACTCTATTGTTTGGGACCCACATGAAGCTAAATACAATCTGATGCTGGAAAAAGTGCAAAAGAAATTTTCTAGGTACTTGTATAAAAAAATGTATGGTTATTACCCGTATTTGTATCCGTCTCTATTTGTTTCCGGAATGGTAGGCATCAATACGTTAGAAGTTAGGAGACGTTGTGCATTGATGATGCACTATTACCAGTTACTGAACGGTGTTATCGATGACCCGAGTACGCTCGCTCGCTTGTCGCTGAGCGTGGCTGCGCGGGCGCGCGAGCCCCGCGCGTGCTGCGCGCGCCGCCTGCTCGCGGGGCCGGCGCGCGTGCGCACCGACACTGCCAGGTATTCATCCACGGTACACGCCATAGATCTACTCAACGATATGATTGCTCAAATACCTGAGGTTGATTTATTCAATACTAGATTTAATTCTATGTTACATTTTTGTATAAAATTTAATAGTGATCCAAGCTTCTATAAAGCTCGGTATTGTAAATTATAAGTACCTATATAAGTTATAACATACTGTGCGTTTTGGTAAAAGCTGTTAGCATGGTATGTAACTGAATTTAAAATAAATAAAAATAAAGAAATGTATAGAAATGATCTATCTAGCATTATTAGGCCTGTGTGATGATGAATTTTTTTAGGCATTTGTCAGTCTTACTCTCTTTTTCTAACTCCGCATTTATCCTAATTCCAGGATGGGTTGCAACTTCTCGTGTCGTCCATGCTGTTGCTGCTGCATCCCGTGCTGTTGCTGCGACTGCTGCTCCGACCCCCCACAGACGGTGGTGCATCACCACCATAGACCACCGCCTGCATCCACCACTGTGGTTATCAGCCAACCACCACCACCTTACCATAGATAGCATAGTTTATAGTCTTTGAAACCGTTACAAACCCTAAATGTCCAAAACCGTGGCCAGAATTCTTGCACCTACCTATAAAGCTATACGTCGAGGAAACAGGTTTATTTTAAGTAAGTGATATATTGTAGACCGTGACCAAGCATAGTAAGCTGATGAAAAACATCACACTGCAGGGCTAGCACGGCATAGGGACTAATAGTCTTTCCACCATTTTATCCTCCTATTACCATACACCAAGTGGATAAAATGGTGGAAAACACTATTAATAACTCATGCCGTGCTAACCTTGTGGACCATAATGTTGCAGTATTGAGTTTTGAATTTCAAAACCCATTGTTACACTACACAGTGATTAGCATTGTACGACACTGTTGTTCAGACACGATGCTACTAGGTGTTTCTCAAATTCAGAAATCGTTCACTAATCGTTCGTTAACCAATCATAAAAACCTTAAAGGAAGGATTTATTGTCAATGGGATACAATATGGCAGTTTTGACGTCATTGATGACTGTTTCATTTAAAGTAACTAGTTTCTGAATTTGTGAAATACCCATATTATAATATACCATATCGGGTCATAATCACATGAAATAATATTTGGTTGGAATGTGACATTGTGTGCATTACGGCTATGATTCTTTTAATTTTCCATGTTATATTTTTAGAAAACATTAATACATACTATACCTACTTAGTTTCCTTGTAAATACTATACTAGTACACAAATACTTGGTAAATATGAGAGCAGCACAAATTTTATTTCTTAATTTTGTTAAAACTTATGTGATAATTATTCTAGTTTTATGTACTACTTAGTACCTACTTACGAGTATACTGAGTTTTTTTTATTGAAATGAGTGTTCATATTATTTTATATCCTATCTTCCATATACGTATAAATATTGTGAAATGTATTTAAGTTATTACATAGTATGCGTTGGATCAATTACGAGTAAAAAAATTATATTAAATATCATAAATATATTTTTCATCACATTTAATTTTAAGCTTTAGGAGTCTCGTCTTGGACGCCGTGACGAGCGGTCGCTTTCGGGAGTGGTCAATAGAGCCTCGTCAATACAATTGATCCAGTAAACAATAGGCACAACATCTGCCAGCGGCTAACGCAATGGCTGCGAGCAAATCAATTCCCTGGCCCCGCGAAAAGTGACTATAATCAAGTGCCGTGCAACGCGTGTTTATAATCTTTGCATGTATCAGTGAGTGACAACCAGTGTACGTGACCCGTCATCAGAGGCCACTGGTACCAGCGCCCAGCGCGGGGAAGCCCACTCCAACGGGGGGAAAACTCGGTGAGCTTGTTCCATATTAGCCACACGTGGTCTAAACCCCTTTTCTTCGGTCTCTCCTTCCTCAATATCCTGGGATATTGTCTAGACGTCTGCCACGAGGGACAAGTCTGTTTTCAAGCAGCCCATACCAGCAACCAACACCGTACGGTCACATCGGTTACTTATAGATCAAACCTACGCGTAACTAGCTTATCCGATTTCAAAATACATATTTACACAAACTGCAGTAAAAACCTGCTAAATTTACAAGGGTATACTGGATTACGCGATCTCATACCACGGACGTAATTACTCGTAACGTATGCGAAAACACAGACAATCTGCTTTCCCAAGGCAAACACAAAAGCCTAAATACGAGTAAAAACTACACACATCTGCAGGCCCGTTTGGACAATGACTTGAGATTTTGGAAAGGCGCGTGAAATATTACGCTATCCATTCCCAAAACAAATACCGAGTCGTAAAACTAAGCAATAAATCAGACCATTAAAATACAACCAAAAAAACCCTTCTTAAAATCATCTGCTGGTTTCCGCCACAGCGGGGAGGCTCTATTGTTGGGTGGGTCATCCTTTGTTAAACATAGCTCAAAATTTGCTTCTAATTGTAGTCATTTTTTCTACGTACAATAAAGCCCAGACGTTTGTTTTATACACATAACACACTAGTACATAAAGCGTAATTAATAGACTTATTCCAAATAAACAGCAGGTATTAAGTGCAAGTACTTAGAGTTGTTAGACGAGACCCAAGTACTCACTCGAGTGCTACTTACTCCCCTTTTCCGTTAAAGACAAAAGGGAACTAGTATAGTGCATGATATACCAGTTAACTAATAAGTAATACATAGTATATAAGCTTCCTTCACAGCCTCAAGCACGCGCATACCTGAAAGATATCACGAGCTAGCCACGACAACCCGTCCTCTGCGATACCGCCACGGTAAGGCACAAAGCCGATATGGAAATATGGACCCTATCGTAAAAATACCAGGAGACGGCAACTGCTTGTATCGCGCTTATAGCCCACCAAATTAACGACTTGTATGGCCTAACCTTTGACCACCAACACATTCGACGAGACCTCGCACGCCACGTTGAGGATAACCAAAACGATCCACAAATGTACCTAGCGATCAGAAGTAATCTAGATAGTTCAGCACAAAGCGAACAAATCAGGAACTACATTCTATCACAATACCAAGATGGCACATGGGGCGGCACAGACATACTTATAGCGGCAGCGGAATATTATAGTATTAACGTCAAAATCTCTCAAAAAACCCCGCTACAAGAAACAGTATGTTTCTCTCCTAAGGCACCAAACGACACCGCAGGTAGCATAGGTCTAATAATTACGGGGAACCACTTTGATTGCTTTGAAAATCACCTAGGAGTAATAAGTACAAGCACCACGCAAAATTACCTTAGTCTTGGAACCAGCACCCCAGAGGAGAATACCAGATGAGTCCGGATGCAGACTTGCCCGCCCCAGGCCACACCAAACAACAAGAACAGGTAGTAAATGAAAACATAAACATTGCCACATGGAATGTTAGAGGCGCCGCAACGTTGACTAAAAAACGAGAGATTGACGAGTTTCTAGACGGAAAATCTATCCATATTGCCTGCCTACAGGAAGCTCACTTCAAATCCGGGACCTACGAATCTAGTCACTATACGTGGCACCTAAGCGGAAACAACAACAGAAGAGGCCAAGCTATTCTCATAAGAAAAAGCAGCGGCCTAAGGCTGAACTGGACTAAAGCAAACACAAACAATATGGTTGCTTCAATAGATACAAGCAGTGGAGCCTCTCTATTCATTACTACAACGCACAGGTCCAATTCAACGTCACCAGCAGCAAGCGACGCGACTCGGCTACTACAACTGACCAAGAACAAACCAAGGAACTCAATAACAATCATACTAGGTGACTTCAACGCCCACATAGGACTCACAGATACACATGAACTTCGCGATAAAAATCAAAGAGGCAAAAATCTCCCACACCAAACAAGTAACGAAACGGGAAAATCTCCGATTGGACACATCATTCGGCCGGCGCAGCTGTAAACTGACTTGGACGTTGGGAAACAAAACATCGCAAATATACCATATAATGACAGATGCCAAAAACAACCAGATTTTTAATTACATCAAAGGTGAAAAAACAATCCTATCTGACCATAGAATCATATGGGGAAACCTGAAGCCCCTCAGCACAGAATAAATAATACAACAGAAACCTATCTCCCTGTTCCGAACACGCAGCGAGCGGAGGGCACAGTAAAGTACGATCGACAGTCGTGGGTCAAACGGCACATCACTCCCCAAAGTATGAAAAATTTGTTTGTATTGTATCAATAGGTATATCTAGCTACTTAAATAAGCAATTTATAGTTGAATTCGAGAAAAACAGGATTAATTTAGTAAACATTTTAGAAAAAAAAAAAAAAAAATTGTTAATACATACTTTGTTATAATAACACATAAAAAATTATTACTGATAAAGTATTAATTTATCGAAATATAATTCACTGATGATTAAGTATAAACACTAAAATAATACAATTTTATTATTGTACTAAATCTACATTCCTAATGGCAACCATGATAACTTTGAGAGACTCGAACTGTATGCAGTGAAATATGAACCGTAAATCGAAACGTTAAATATCAATTTGGCTTGCGCGTAGGTTACGAACGTACGCTGCGCTGCGAACGTATTTTGATAGCGTGGCGCGTTTTTGTTCAAAGTTAGGTCGCCCTGCCCTCACGTGAAACTCCAATAGGGACTCTACGGGACCTCCAATAGGACTAGCCAGGGCCGGCGTTGCGAGTGAGTTTGACTACAAAACCCTAAACTACGAGATGCTTCAAAGTAACACCACTCGAAAAAAAAAAAAAAAAACCAAGAAAGCCGCTATCGTGGAAAGTGATAACAAACGTCATGAAGATGGCGGCCAATAAGACTATCAAACATGAAAGAAGGTACTCTAAGGCTAGAGAAGAGGCAATTACAAACCTACAGAAGGCGAAGTTCCATTATAAGCATCACCCTCAAGATATAGAGGCTAGAAATACACTTAAAGAGTGCCGGCGCCGTTTGCAAGAGATCGAAGCAACGGAAGATCTTAAAGTTGGTAGACCTAACTATACGTGGAAGGATTCTTTATCTCATGATATGGACCCCAGGAAAACATCTGACTGGCAGGACATGGCGAAAAACAAAGGAGACTTTATAAGAGCTGCCAGGGAGATCTATAAGATGGCAGAAACCGACAGCGAATCTGATGAGGAAACAGAACGACATACCAACAGGCAGGCACCAACCATACCCCAGGAAAGGCCGTCAGATGACACAAGAACAATCCCTTAGCGACATAGGATCTATTCGACCCACATTTAAGATCCACCTACTACACCCGACGTGGTTATGATTACACACAATAGGACCAACATTACACAGCGAACGTATTAAGATAGTGCTTGCAAAGCCAAACACTAACAAACCCCAAGATGGGTCAACTCAATAATCAACAAACACCATTTTTTACTAACGCTTATCCCTATCCTTAATAACAACCTTCTCCAAATCGGCGTCTGGCTGCATAGCCGGTCGACTACCATCCCGGAGCGTTAGCACAAAACCACGCTCCACAACCTCGTGCCCCCCGGTATGCCGGTTTGACCGGAGCAGGCTTGTCCTGGCTGGGTGCGGTACCTATGTTCATGTTCATGTTCACATTTAATTTTAAGCTTTAGTAATACAGGGATGTAAATAACATACAAACTTTTATTTTATTATGACTTAGCAAGTGTAGGTTGAGCGAGTGTGGCTCAGCGGTTCCAGTGTCTGCTTTTCATCCAGACGCACCCTGGTTCGAATCCGGCCTTACACCAATGACTTTTATTTTCAAGTTATGTGTGGATTTGCACTTGCTTAGCGGTGAAGGAAAACATCGTGAGGAAACCGACATGTTTGAGGACCACAATATCCGAGGACATGTGTCTTCCGTGGAAGGACCTGGGCGCCCACCACGATGTGTCTGCCTAAGAAAACTCCCTTAACGAATTAATTCTGCGGGGGAGTCACGACACTCAGTCATGAAGAAATGCGACTCAAAGTGTAGGATCTTAGTAGCTTATAAATGCAACAACAGAATATAAGGAGAGCATCAACTTCCACTTGAATGAAAGCAGTAATAACTTACTAATATTACTTGTGTTATGAGTACCACTTCATAGACAGATCATTTACATTGACACATCATAGGTACCTATTCTGATTATAATCACAAAACAGAATGTACTAAATGTTACCATGAAATTCCTCTTTTATAGCCTTATCAACAAACATATTTTGGCCGACTGCTTACCTTTTCGACACTCATTTTTCAGACAGAATATTTTCTCTGTTCAGTTTCAATACATTTTCAAGCAGTGAATGGCCGCAACTTTATATTGATGATGCACTTTAGTGCAGTATAATGAATTCAGAACTATAATTATGTACCTACAATCTCAAAAATCATGGTGACCAATGGCTCCATCGCGGCGTAAATGAGAACTTATGCTCGTATACTCACTTTTTTATACGTGGTTCCTTGGATCTTATTATTAGGTATGGCCCTAAAAGAGCAGAGCTGTTTAGGCTAAATTTAATTTCAGAATTATTTTGTTCATTCTGTTTAAACACTATAATGTGTTTTTCCCTGAAATTCTTGTAGATACATATTGCCTTCGGCATTTTACATAACAGCAAGCGTTTATAAACTGACGACGCCGTATGTAAACGGCGGAATCATACAAAACATATAAAATATGTAGATTAGGAACATCCTGGTACCTAAATCATGATCCCTTGCGAATCATTTATTTGCTTTCTGAGTATATCGGTGATCAATAAAAGTTATCACATTGTTGGCCGATTCTTTATCAGTTGGTACTGAATATTAGCCGCACATTAACCTTCCTGTAGATTTGAACACACCACACAATCAGGTAAGAATTATATAACTATGATAAATTAATGATCGACGCAGCTGGCTCATTTAAAGACAGGCCTATGCCCAGCTGTGGGATAGAGAAGGCTGTGGATGATGATGTTAGTGATGAAAGTAAGGGCACATAAGCTGTTGTTTCTTTAAATGAGTGTAATATAGCGTCAGGAGATGTAGCTTGAGTACGCACAGGAGTTGTTGAAATATAGCGTCAGGAGATGTAGCTTGAGTACGCACAGGAGTTGTTGAAATATCCTGTTATATTAGTTTCAGACTATACCGTCTCTGTGGTTCAAACAATTGTAGACCTTTTTTCCTAGAAATCGATTAAATATTGTTGTGGTTAGATTAAGAAGTGTATAGGGTTATCAAGAATATGAAGGTTACCCATATTAAAATACTAGTGGTCACCTGCGGCTTTTCTTGCATTATTTTGAGATAAAAAGTAGCCACACTTCTAAGACCTCATACGACCTACATACCAAAAACATAATGATCCGTTCGCCGTTTTTGCTTTGTGAGCGATTAATAAACAGTCAAACAGCTAAAAATTAAAAAAAATGCTGCAACGTATTTGGTTTTGGATTTAAAGTAAATAAAAAATAATACAAAAACATATTTTTTTCTTATATCTTCTACATAGGTATGATATGATATCTTCAGATTTTTGACAGTCATCAGCTTTATTATAAGTACATATGAATTGATAGATAAATCCTTACTCTTTCAGTGCACAGATGGGTCTATGCATGTCCTGCTGTCGCCCAGGTCCAGGGGGGCCAGGAGGTCCAGGCGGACCCCGTTTCGGACCTGGGCCACGGGGACCTGGGGGACCCAGAGGCCCCGGAGGCCCCGGAGGCCCCAGAGGCCCTGGTGGCTTTGGGGGCCCGGGGCCAAGAGGACCCGGCGGACCGAGATTTTAAGAGCAAGAAGAAATATTTGCATTGATAAAGATGATAATTTTAAGCTAACTGCCATTTTGTGCAACTCCTTGCCAGATTCTCTGATCCCTTGAAGTAGATATTATATTTTTTTGGTATTCAAGTCGAGAGATAATCTGTTTTTTCTAGGCAAATGCTTTAAAGTATTGCTAACATGAGGAGAATTGAAGTCAAGCGTGATCCTATCTCACGTAAAATGCTGTTCTGAATATTTTCTTTGATCTGCTTCGTGCCTTGAAATTATTTAATAATAAGCGTCGTTACATAGCGTTTATTAATTAATTTAATTATAAGAAGGTTAGGTAGATTAAGTACATAACAAATTACTTACAATAAATTGTTACACAAAAGTTTGTTTATTATCTACTTGATACTACCATAGACGAATTAAACTCAATACTACTTTTATATACATAAACGTGTTTGAAAAAAAGGAATTTTCCAATAATTGTTTACAAGTCATTTATACCTAAACTATGTACATACGTACTTTTATCTATAGCATTCTAATTCGTAAAAAATCAGTTATTATCAGATGGGGGAAATTTAATTCAAAACAACAAAAATTAATAGTAACACTTACAAATATAAAAAGATCAGATCATCATTATCAGATTAAATATCAATCTATACCTACTATACTACACTATATACTATACTATAATATTATAAAGCTTAAGAGTTTGTTTGTTTGTTTGAACGCGCTAATCTCAAGAACTACTGGTGCGAATTGAAAAAATATTTTTGTGTTGAATAGATCAATTATCGAGGAAGGTTTTAGGCTATATAAAATCACGTTGCAACCAATAGGAGCGAAGAAACAATGGAAAATCTGAAAAAAAAACGGGGAAAATTATTCATCTTTGAGGGCTTCCGTTGCGTGCGCTGCGAAAACGGTTCAAGTCATGTGTAACAGCTATAATTTATAAAGCTGAAGAGGTTGCCCAAAATAACTATTCCACGCGGACGAAGTCGCAGGCACAGCTGGTATGATATAATTTTTCGATTATTTGATATCATACATCATATTATTAATTTACGAGCACGTAGAAGTGAATCATAATTATATAACGACGAGTCAACGGCAAAGTCACGTAAAATTAACTATAATAATAAATAAATCGCAGTAAGGAACCTTAGACTTGGCTCAACTAATTCTAGGGATTTCATTACTTTTTAGAGATAAACAAGCAGCTCTATCGAGACTTGGCAAATTTTTTACAGAATGTTTTTGGTGGGATAAAACTTACCGTTTAGCTGCAAAACTCAATAAACCAATTTTTGTAACCTTTGACCTTGAAATTTTTTTTCCACACTTCGGATTGATGGGGTTTTTTGACAAATTGTGTATGATAGGGCTCCCAACATTCATGCCAATTTTCAGCCAGGTGCGAATTAATGTAACCTTGAATGTCTATTTTGACCGGACTATTTAGTCATCTTACACTTTAATTACCAATATTTACGTAACCCTTAGTATATTATTTAAACTGTGTATATTTTGTTTGGATAAAAATGAAAAATTCTTATGAAAATTTATATAATTTAGACAACGATTCTTGTACGCAATTAGCAACTTAAGCTCTTAGTAAAATGGCTAAATGTGTTTGAGAAGCTTTGTACAAGAAAATATACTTATTTATTGTATGTAATGTTAACGTATCACTTAACAACATGTTTCAGATTCAATGGACGCCTGTCTATCTTGCTGTGGAGGCCCGGGTCCCGGTGGCCCTGGCCCCGGAGGCCCTGGAGGACCTCCCCGCGGCGGCCCTGGAGGTCTTGGGGGACCTGAAGGCCCTGGGGGTCCCGGCGGACCTGGCGGATTTGGGGGACCTGGTCCTAGATAAATACATGTATTGTGATGCTAATAATTAATATTTTCTCACTGATCTAAATATACCTTGTAACTAAGTTATCAATTCTGAATAATATAACTTTTAAACAATTATAATGAGAGTTTTTTTTTATTTAGCTTGAGCATTTTAATGTGTATAGGTATTTAATTCATACCGAAGGTTAATCTTATGTTTCATAATTTCTGTATTTTATTGTTATTTTGTTTTCAGGTGTACAATAAAGCTGTATTGATTGATTGATGTTTGGCAAGTAATGAATAAAAAAAAATATTAGCATTTGCTTACCATCAGGCAAACTATGGCCAAGTGCAAACCGGTTCTAGTTAAAAAATAAAAGTATACCAATTAGGTAAATTCCAGTATTTTTGCACACTGAAATAATATATATATATATATATATATATATATATATATATATATATATGTATACGCGACTGTATTCTGTTTTATTTTCTTCAAATTTGTCTGGCAAGGAAATTAAATTATTCAATAGAAAATAATATATATGGCGCTGTTTAGTAATTTCAAAGCAATTTAAAACCTTTACTATAAAAAAAAACACCACTAGCCTAACATCCAGGATCTCACTTAGCTTACAGTATCCAGAACTATCAGGTCATGTTATATATACGAGTATGTTATACGTCATCTATCGATGCTTCTTAAAATAGGACAGCATATTTTTCTTTTATAATATTATAAATATTTAGACAATGCGCTGAACGAATCATGGAATGTATATTTGTAACTATTTAAACAACTACTAAATGTCTGTTGAGACTCAGGGCCTATAGTCTCCAGACACTAAGTTATTTGTCAAAAATATTTGCAAACGTTTGGTCCTTGCCGCAGGAGAACTCAGAGCTTGAAGCTTCTTCTCTCAACGTTTGAGTCTATCTATTCAAAGAGGCAATACTGCCAGCATCCTGGGCTCCCTGCCGCACAGCGACTGTATTAAATGAACGATGTGCTAAGTTTTTTTTGTAAAAGTATCTGCGTTTTGTAACTTTATTTTCTACATTCTAGGCTGGCCTGTTAGCTTAGTTGGTAGTGCCTTCTGATCTAGAGGCTGCGGGTTCGATTCCCGCATGACACAAGTATTTATGAACTTAAAATGTATGTATACTTGTGTTGAGTCTGGGCGTTTCTATGTATATTAAATATGTATTTATAAAAAAAAGTACATATATAAGTATTATATCCGTTATCTAGTACCCACGATACAAGTGTTTGCTTAGTGTGGGGCTAGATGGTCCCGGAATATTTATTTATTTATTATTTCGGAATTTCGATTTCAGATATGAAATCTGCACCCCAAAATACCAAAATTATACGGACACAAAATTATTTGTGAAACAGGTTAGCAAGCGTTTGGTCCTTGCCACAGGAGATCTCAGGGCTGGCAGCTATTTTTCTCAACGTTTGAGTCTTTGCATTCAAAGAGGAAATACTGCCAGCATCCTGGGTTCCCTGCCGCACAGCGACAACATGGACGGTGTGCTGAACTTTTTGTAAATATCTGTTTTGTATAAGTTTTCTGTATTTTTAAGTCATTTTTGTATATACTTATATATGTAAAAATATACGTATATAATATACGTATATGTGTAAAAATTAGTTAGTTATTTTTGTAAATAAAAGTTTTATTATGAATTACATATTTAAGTATTTTTTGTAAATATGTAAATAAATTAATAATATTGTAGGTAATACTAAATTTGGCAGGAAATGCATGTTTCGTATATCTACGAGTATTATGTATTTGTCATAAAAATTCTAAGGATAAAACCATAATTTATTTAAAACTCCGGTGACTCAACGCCGAACTGTGAGCAACGTTAGATAAAGCTGATAAGATTATCCATATCTAATATAATGTTTAGCTAGTACCTATATGTACCATATTGTATTGGGACTCGGAACAGATATTTACCATTTGGTGTAAAGTCGTCGGATATTCCACGCATCGGAAGTTATACCAATTATATTCCGCTTATTTTGATAATCAGGTAAGCTTATAAGATATGTATGTATGACGTTTAACACAAACTTAATAATATAATATTCTTAATGCACAATATTTGTATTACTTATCTATTCTGTGACAACATACATTGTATACCTTTATGTGTGACTTAGTCATGTGTCTACGTAAACATTGGTGAGCAAAGAATCTGCCGGTTTTATAGCGATAGACTGAGCTTCGCGAGACAGTTTCTTCCGAAAGTTTTATTACCACGTGAATTATGTTTATTTAAGCACGGAAAAACCTTGGCTAAACCAATGTATACTAATCATACCCTATTATCTATTCCAGTTACAATGGGCATGTGTTTCTCGTGCTGCGGCCCGCCCGGTCCGCCCGGCCCCCCCGGCTGCTGCTGCTTTCCTTGCTGCGGCCCGCCTCCCCCTCCCCACGGCCCGGGCCACTTCGGGCCCCCACACCACGGCCCCCCGCACCACGGCCCCCCTCATCACGGAGGGCCAGGCGGCTGGTGATCGTAACGTAGCATTGACGAATCAACTCTATGGACGCGTTACGGAATCTGCAGTGTCGAATGAAACCAATATTAGTTGTAATACTACAATAATATAAATCTCTGTTTTATGTTTAAGTTTTATTGTACGAATAATGTAGCATTCTAGTTTTTTATAAGTAACAGATATTGCTACGGCGTAGCATGTATGTGCTACAAAAATGATTGCGGGTTTTTTATTCTATTTTTTGTAGCATTATAAATAAATAAAACATGATGCGCATGACTGATTGACTTAGTCATAAGTCGAGAATAAAATTATTTCCAATGTTTATTCTTAAGCTCTTTCATTTTCTAAGATCTTAAAAGTGTTATTTCTGTTTTCTACTACATATGTGTAATTGTTTGTTTTAACACAGTACGAATTGCAATTTTTTACTACTTAGCAAGAATTACTTGTAAAATTTAATTAAATTCTGTCTGTCTTTGTAAGCTAAGACGCTTTTTCTTGCTACGGTAAAATAAGAAGATTTTTTAAAAACTTAATGTTCTTTTACTTCGGTTGTTAATGGCCATGTTCTTTGTAGGCTACAAATACCTAAGGGATACTATAATTATAGGATACATTTGCAAATGAATATTAGTCGCTAAATTAATAAGTCTAAGGATACAGCTAAAAAAGATAGATAGAAGGATGTATAGTACAAACTATCGAAAAAATGTATCAATATGTGAGTTTTACTGGTCTCTGCAAAAGCAAGGATAAGTAGCATATGCATTTATTCAGAATCTAATCTACATCTGTATCATATTAAAGTAAGAGGTTATGTTATTACGTTAAGTACGGATATAACGTAGCGTTATGATATTTATTTACAACTAGCTGGTTCCCGCGACTTCGTCCGTGTGGAATAGTTATTACCATTAAAACGGGTTTATTGAGTTAACTTTAAAAGATAGACATATACTGTTGCAGACATTTTGTTATATCATTTCAAGAGAAATAATTCTTTGATACATATTTTTTGATATCTTGAACCATTTTCGCAGCGCACGCAAAAGACGCCCTCAAAGATGAAAAAATTTCCCCGTTTTTTCCACATTTTCCAATATTTCTTTGCTCCTATTAGTTGCAGCGTGATGTTATAAAGCCTAAAGCCTTCCTCGGTAAATGGTCTACTAAACACAAAAATAATTTTTCAATTCGCACCAGTAGTTCCTGAGATTATCGCGTTCAAACAAACACACTCTTCAGCTTTATTATATTACTTAGTATAGATTTTATCTATTTTGAGGGTAGAATTTATCAAAATCTTTTCATAGCGAGCGCCTACGTCATAGTAGCTTTATGCATGCAAAGTCTCAGCGCGATCGGTTTAAAATTGACAAAGTTTCATACAAACTTTCATCCCCTATTTTATCCCCTTAGGGGTGGAATTCATCAAAATCTTTTCATAGCGAGCGACTACGTCATAGTAGCTTTATGCATGCAAAGTCTCAGCGCGATCGGTTTAAAATTGACAAAGTTTCATACAAACTTTCATCCCCTATTTTATCCCCTTAGGGGTGGAATTCATCAAAATCTTTTCATAGCGAGCGACTACGTCATAGTAGCTTTATGCATGCAAAGTTTCAGCCTGATCGGTTTAAAATTGACAAAGTTTCATACAAACTTTCATCCCATATTTTATCCCCTTAGGGGTGGAATTTATCAAAATCTTTTTATAGCAAGTGCCTACGTCATATTAGCTTTATGCATAAAAAGTCTCAGCCCGATCGGTTTAAAATTGACAATGTTTTATACAAATTTTCATCCCCTATTTTATCCCTTTAGGGGTGGAATTTATTAAAATCTTTTCATAGCGAGCGCCTACGTCATAGTAGCTTTATGCATGCAAAGTCTCAGCCCGATCGGATTAAAATTGACAAAGTTTCATACAAACTTTCATCCCCTATTTTATCCCCTTAGGGGTGGAATTAGTCAAAATCCTTTCTTAGCGGATGCCTACGTCATAACATCTACCTTCATTCCAAATTTCAGCCCGATCCATCCAGTGGTTTGAGCTGTGCGTTGATAGAATGGAATGGAAGTATTTGTCATGCAATTAAAATTATCAGATTTTTACTTCTGATTTAGGTGTTGTGCCTACTTGCTGGTTAGAGTTACTGATCCCTGGACTGGTAGCGAGTATCTGTGGTTCCTGTGTTGACTGAGACCTACAGCACCTACTACCGGGATTTTCTTATATAACTTATGTAAATGCGTGGAAATATGTGGAATATATGTAAATATTAGTAAGTAGTTATTTTATAAAATAATTAAAGTTAATACCATTGTCAAACTTAACAAATAAGTTGTAAAAGCGTTAAATAGTATGCGTTATAACACGCTGCCCTCTGGTAGTGGGCTGGAGCACTTAGATTATCTTTGACCTTTTCTAAACATTTTCTAAGTGCCCCTTTTTTGTAGTAGTTAGAAGTAGTATGTATAGTTTTCTTCCCTTGTTTTTATATTTTATTATTGTAAATATATAATTACAATAATATGTACCTACCTAACATCTGGATCTGGCATCCCAGACTACAAAACTTGAGAACTCTCCCCTTGCCTCAGTTGACAGTCCGGACCTCTTTTGAACTTCGTCGTTATAGGGAACTTAGGCCCTTAATCTGACCCGGTCTTACCAACCGAATATTATAAATTTTGGGTTGCGGAGGTCTGACGGCAGTCGCTCTGTCGCAGAATACAGAGTACAAAACCGGCATACTGTCAAATCAGGCAGATTAAGTCGTAAGCCTCATAAATTGTGAATATGGCTAAGAGGTGATGCATGAACCTATTTTTCTAAGTATACACTAGCAAATTTTCCTTTCTAAAAATTGTAGTTTCAGCTGTAGAGCAATGATAATGATTACAAGAACCGTTATTATCGCTTTAATACGATAAGGAGTATAGAAGTTGATAGCTTCGTTTGATATCTTATCCACAAGCGTCAGTTTTCAACTACTTTAACTAGCTTGAGTTCTGTGTTTTGAATCAGTTTGCATTCCAATATTTTGAAGGACAAACGTAAGTGAAACAATAATATACATAATTGTTGATATATTTTTGTATATATTTCTTTGTAATTTCATTGATTTGAGAGAGGTTAATAACGTTAAGTAAAACTAGCACAATTATTTTTTATTCGTATTCTCTACTAACATAAATAGATACATTTGTTATATCAAGTGTAGTGTATGTCCATAAGTAATTAAACCGCACAGTTTCGCTGCCCTAAATCCTTAATTTTAATTTTAGAAAGAAACTCGTTCTATTTCTATTATATTTGTAATGTTATCATTTTGTATTAATGCGTACGTGATCTTTTAACTGGACAGTAAAGTGTTCACCTGAAGTAACATCTTTGTAAGTTACATTGCGGCCCAATGTAGGGCAACCTTTTACCTACTGGAACGGACTGCATAACATTGTTAGAAAATATACCAAAATCCAATGCAACTTGCTTTCAGTTACATAAAACACACGAAGCATCAAGTATCCGCTCGCAAGTACTTATAGCTCGCATTATTTGAGTATACATAAACAGTATCCTATGATACTCCTAAGACGTCATACCACCATACTACCTACCATAGACAAATTTCATCTACATACCAAAAATTGATCCATTCAGCCGTTTTTGAGCGTTTAAATAAACAGACAAATAGATAAACAGAGACACAGATAAACAGACAAACATCTAGAAATTGTTGGATCGTATTCTGTTATTAATTTGAAGTATCTCCAAACTATTTTTGTTTATATATCTTCAATGTTCAGACTTTTAGCTTTGAGCTTTATTACCTATATACGTATAGATAGATAGATACAAAAGTAATTGTTCCAAATCTCATTACAGTTAACCATGGGCAACTTATGCTGTTGTTGCGGCTCTGAAGACACGGTGCAGATCGCAGACCAGCCCATGGGTGGTGGCTTCCAGCCTCCACCACCAGATGGTGGTATGGTGATCGACCACGGACCCCAGTTCCATGACGGAGGCGGACCGATGGGCAGATAGATGATGGTGATGATGACTAGTCTTGCAACTTAATGGGGGAAGGTTTTAGTGCAAATGTTTGGAGCATCATCAGATAGTAGGATTGTACAGTTTTCGGCAATTTTTTGACCATTATGACAAACGAGTATATGACAACCTGTTTTGTCGCGTACTTCTGTATAAGAAAGATATTGTTATGACTTTTAATAGTTTATAATCGCCATAAATTATCTAAAAAGGACTTTTCAATTAGCAACATATTCAATCGTCTACTTTTTTATAAGACTGATATCGTCCAACAAGGTGTTACTAAACACCTTAGTGAAGACAGAACCATGTGTTCTTAAACATTTACACTAAAATTGTTAATATTTCAAGTTGTATGTACTATGAATGTATATTGAGTTCTTTGATCAACTAATTTTCTTTTTGTAAGGAATATGGTTGGATTCAATAAGAACTTATCGTGTGTAATTAAAGCTTAAAAGTTATGGTTAATTGTTATTTATTATGTAAATACTAAAATAGGCTGAAAGTATTGATTTGTTTTATTTTTGAAGTAGGATTTTTCTTACTTAGTATTTTATTCGACATGCAATTATCATTTTACTAGTGAACCCCTGCGGCTTCGCTCGCATTATTTTAGTATAAAAAGTAGCCTATGACACTCCTAAGACATCATACTACCTACATACCAAAAAGGGTGGTCATGCAATTATATTTTTTTCTGTGCATACATAACATCTGTTTTAAAGTATTACCTAAGTGTTAGGTGATAATAAGATATGGTAAAATCGTAATCAGTAAAAATTAACTGTTATATCTTTGAAGGTAACTAGGTTTAATGATTTTTCCTCAAGGTGGGTCCGTGGTTTTCCAGACTATGACAAACGTCTCAATTCAAGCTGATTATTTACATTTATGTATTTAATATCTATACTAATATTATAAAGCTGAAGAGTTTGTTTGTTTGTTTGAACGCGCTAATCTCAGGAACTACTGGTGCGAATTAAAAAAATCTTTTTGTGTTGAATTGACCATTTATCGAGGAAGGCTTTAGGCTATAAAACATCACGTTGCAACTAATAGGAGCGGAGAAACAATGGAAAATGTGGAGAAAACAGGGAAAATTGTTAATCTTTAAACTCTTCCGTTGCGTGCTCTGCGAAAACGGTTCAAGTCGTGGGTAACAGCTATAATATATAAAGCTAAAGAGGTGGTTTGCAATAATAAATATGATGCCTTATATAACTATTCCACGTGGACGAAGTCGCTGGCACAGCTAGTCTGTCATTATATGTTATCAGATAATTCCATAGGTGTTTTAGGTGCCTTATCATATGACTCATATTTATTAAATTAAATCGATTAGTATTTGAGTTCTAGGAACCATTTTGGATAGTCATTAAAGTCACATTGTAACAGGAAAATCGAAGAAAGTAAGATAAGTAACTATTAAGGTCTATTTGAATATCATTTATTCACATTATTATTTATTGGCTACTAATAAAGTAGTACTAGTTATATTTATTAGTAAATAGTACTGTTTTCATTTTGATTCACATGGTTGAAAGATTGATAGTTTTAAAACGACAGAAATAAACACAGCCTTATATTACAAAAAATATAATTTGTCGGTATTTAAGTCAAGAACAAACCGGTTTCTTCTAGGTAAACGCGCGAGATAGCAGATTACAACGTTAATTAACATCATGCAAGTTCTCCGGCAACAGTCAAGCGTGAGTATATCTCATGTAAAAAAGAAAATAAATAAATTTCAAATAATATACGTATTATATATTGAGGTTTGATTGAAAAATTTCATTTGGTATACCATCACAATAATAATATTTATTAATGTACTAGGCTCATAAGTGGATATAATTTTTTTCTCATACTAAACAATTTTGCAGAGAACTTCGTAGCTCCTGTAAGGTATTTCAGAACCTCCGAAGGAAATGTAGGCTGTACCGTGACTAGGGTGCACCTGAAAGTTAAACAAAAACATCGGTAAATAGGCAAAGATTATATAAACACAAAGCTGCCTGTCTCTATGAGTTGTATTTCACACATCAGAGGGTTGAGAATCATCTTCAGTTTTTTATACGAGCGCTTTTGGGTAGTTTGACTGACACCATGTCTTCGGATTTTGTGGTCTCCAAGTCTATAAGTTTCTCTCTTTCTCTGCATTGAGTCGCATTTCCTTATGTCTGAGGTTCGTGACTTAAATCGTTAGGGAAGTTCTCTTGGGCAGATACATCGTGGTGGATATTGTGGTCCTCAAATATGTCGGTTTCCTCACGATATTTTCCTTCACCGTTAAGAGAGTGCAAATCCACACATAACTACAAGTCATTGGTGTAAGGCCGGATTCGAACCAGCGTGCGTTTAAAAGCTGACAGTGGAACTGCTGAGCTACACTCGTTTTTTTTTAGTTTACTCACGTTGGCTTCGCTACTAAGTTACTTTTGCTACACTCATTTTACATAAAGTGAATGTGTTGCTTTGTTTGATTCTCTTTCACGCAATGGGAAAAACAGCAAGTTTAAGAAAATTTACATTTACATCGTTACCTAACATAAAAAAGATTAACGTTATATTGAAGGTGACTGACCAACGTGATCTATAGTCTATATCACATCTTCCCTTCAAATGATATAAATTTTAAAAACACTTCGACGTCAGAGATTATCAATAATGTTAGTTAATGTCGATTGGCGTAGCTTAGTCACATAGTTACATCATATGATATCACGTGTTGTCTCTGTTTAGTATGTATATATACAATAACTGATGCCTCAGTTATTGTATCATTTTATCACCGGACAGACTGTTTATATCAGGCACGCGTCTGGGTTGACTCATCATTGGTTTTTAGCCGATTTCAATAAAAAAAGGTCATTTAGTACTAGACTGTATTCAGTTCTGTGGTACTAGGTACAAATACTAGTAGAAGCTTGTGGATTTCCGCGGCTTCGCCCGTACTGTTTCGGAATAAAAAAAGTATCCCATCTCACTGTCAAGGCTCTATACTATAACCTTAGCAAATTTCATGATAATACATCACTCTGTTGCGGCATGAAAGCGAACCAATCAGGTCAGCAAATACACTCTCTCTGTGGTTGAAATTTGATATAATTCGAAAACTTATTCTATCTAAAGTTATGATGACTTCTTGACATAAAAAAAAACATTCAGCTGAATTGACATTCGTTCTTTTAACCCACCTAAAAAAGGAGGAGGAGGTGCTCTAATCGTCTCATTAGTTTTTTTAAAAGTCGGTTATAAAGAGGTCGATTATGCTAATACACCAACCTTCCCAGGAGTAGTAGAGCGTTGATGTCTGCAGCGAGCGATGTAGAGAGGCTCTCCGTTATGAGTGTTGCCAGCCGCGATAGCCCCGACCGGCACTTGGCCATTACTGGCTGGCACCCAGCGGAGCGAGTTCTGAGGGGCGCAGAGAACCTGGAAACGGAATATTGAATTTCATTGATTAGTAGAAAAGAGATGATGAGTTATGAACGGATTTCGAAAATTCTTTTTTTTTTCACTGAGAATAGTTTCCGAAATTGTCTCATATTTTCTTTTACTTCTTAATTTTTTAGACCTTACTTTTCTTTTATTAATCAGTTCTTTACTTTAGTTTCCAACTACACTAACCTCGAAGTTATGCACAGGCACCTCCCTGCCCCCATGCGGTACGTACGCCGCTCGGTGCTTGATGGACAGCTTGCCTGGAATAAACTCCCCGCTGTGGTGTGCCCTCACCACCCACAGAGGGCTGCCGTCCCAGCCTTCCTTGCCGGCCACAAAGGCGCGGTAGGTCAAAGAGGCGGCGGTAGAGGTCGTTGCTGACACCCAGTCTACTACTTCTGGGGAGAGAGGGATTTTTTATATAGGATATATCTTATCTTCTTCTTCTTATATACATATAAAAACTAGCAGCGTCTCGTGGTGTTCCCCACATTAATCCGGAATAATTTTAGTTTCTGATACGTGCTTCATTTATTTGTGCAGTCGATTTTTAAAGAGTTCTAAGTATTGTATAGTTGTTAGCCCACTCGAAACTATCGGCCCTGTGCTACACTTGAATCCACTCGATAATCAATATGTCAAGTTCAACCAGTGCCACTCCGATGGAAGGCAGCCGTTTTAGTACTGTGTAATACATACATATGTGTAATGTGTACATTACTGAAATAATGTTGGAAACTGGTTAACTTATTAATTTAGCCGCTTCTTTTACTATACAGGGCTATAGATTTGCACTCGCTTAACGGTAAAGGAAAACATCGTGAGGAAACATATCTGAGGACCACAATATCCGAGGACATATGTTTTGCCGTGGAAGGACTTGGGCGCCCACCACGATGTATCTGCACAAGAGAAAACCCCTAACGAATTAATTCTGCAGGGGAGTCATGACCCTCAGTCATGAGGAAATACGACACGTTTGATAACAAACATTTGTATTAATTCTTTATTGTTTTTTGTTTTTGGGATTTGAAGAACTCTCGCAATGAATTCTCAGGAAAGGATCTCTATTGGAGACTATTGAGAACGTATGTACCTATAACACAAATTAAGTCGATGTATACTGTACTGCAACATACATTATTATCTTGTCTCGTGGGCCAAGCCCTGCATGAGCGAGGCCAGACATTCTCGAAGAAGATCTCGCTTGGAGAGAGAGGACACAATTCGGTTATTGAATAATTTTCGTAAACTACTCCAAAATGTTATAAGTCACTAAAAAAACGCTTATCGACTGTTTTTCTTAAATTTTAAGCCTTTTTAGTAACCAAAAGGCAGTTTTAACAAATACATCTCGTATTTCCCGCTAAAACGCTAGGTCACGTGATAAGTCAGAGGCGTGACGTCACAACGTAAAAAGCAAACAAACAAAACTATACGATAGGGCTACGCGTAGATAGGTATTGGTTAATTCGTTACGTTCTTTGTTCAAGATTTATGTAAAAATGGATTCAAGTGTTATAGAATATGTAAGTAATAGCACAGCATAGTCTATTTATCTAGACTTGCAAAAAATAGTAAACAAACCGCCGGCTCTCACAAAATCACAAAATTTTCAAAGAAATCACTCCACTTTGGTATTTTTAATAGTTCTTGTACACAAACGGTACACGTATGCTACTATTTACACACGTATAACACTTTGATTCAACATAATTACGCTGTATTTCACTAAAATACGAAGACGTTGTCAAAACAACAAAAATCTTTTGACAAACACTCTTTGATAGACTTTAACGTCACTCAAACCTCATTTTAGTGATGGGAATGCAAGGGATGATATTATAAAAAATCCTTGTGGGAATGGTATTAAAAGAATGAACGTATAATAAGACTAGGAGAATGAATGCGTTCATTTGCAACATACTATCAAAATACTGTTATGGTAATACATTTTATAAAAAGTTCCTTTTTTTATTTAATTTTAAAGAAACTTATACACACACACACACATTTAGATTTTAGCACATTTAGATTATTATTTATTAAATCTATAACATTTTCTTACTTTTTTAATGTAATATTGTTACGGAAGCGGGTTCAGGGATAAGAAAGAAACACCGTTTTCATTTTGCACAACGTGTCTCAATCTTTATTTTTCATTACTCCATTCTCGCCAAAATTCGTATGTCAAAATAAACTACTAACCTATTTACAAAAACAAATGAGTTCATATATACATTTAACAAAAGAGTTCTTATACCTGCATTAAACAAAATAGTTCTTACACTTACATTCAAAGAGGTTCTACGTCACAATATCCATAATGTTGTTCTTGCACACTCATCATAATATTATTATATATTAATATTCAGTACAAGCTTAAAGAATCCACCACTTTTTGTAAACCGAGAGCAAACATTATATTAAAAGTTTGTTTATCCTTGTAAATAAAATAAATATACTATAAGAGATTAGATTCATAATATGTTCATTCCCTAAATTCAAATGGTCGTTCATTCGACCTAACCACATCACTATTTGTGAATGACAAGACATTTTGTTTGTTACTTTGTGATGTCACGGGCTCTGATTGGTCGCTGAGACGTTTCGTTTCAATGATGTACCTACAGATTAAAACAATCTTATTTTTATTTAGGAAAATAAAATATTAAATAATATTTATTCGTAATTTAAGTCAAATATTCTTAATTAGGACCTTTAATTCTTTAATATTCAATAGAAAACTTATTTATTTGTTAACTATGGAAAGTAGCCTATTGGAAGATTGCTCCGACTTTGCCCCATTTTTGTAAAGCCTATTTACACGGCTGTGTTCCTAACGGCTATATTCACTCAACGAATTATATTTAAACGCTCGTTAAAAATAGCACGATATTTTTTCTGCTATAATATTTTTAACGGGTACGTTCGAACACTAAATTATTTTTATTCATTTTCGTTCATTCGTTAAAAATAAAACGAATCAATTTTATTTAAATTCAATCTGCTATTTTTTGGAAACTTCAAGAGTAACAATCTTAAACTATTGTGTTAAGTTTAACTTAGAAAAGACAAATATTATGACATTTTACAAATATAAAGAATTGAAGAGACACGCAAAGGAGTTATGTACTCACAGCGTAGGTATCATGCGTATGTGATATTGTAACACCATTAGATATACTGTACAGTTTGCAATAAATATATTACTTTACTTTGCTTTGCTTTGCGTTGCGTTGCGTTGCGTTGCGTTGCGTTGCGTTGCGTTGCGTTGCGTTGCGTTGCGTTGCGTTGCGTTAAGTTGCGTTGCGTTGCGTTGCGTTGCCCTGCCCTGCCGTGCCGTGCCGTGCCGTGCCTTGCCGTGCCTTGCCGTGCCTTGCCGTGCCTTGCCGTGCCTTGCCGTGCCTTGCCGTGCCTTGCCGTGCCTTGCCGTGCCTTGCCGTGCCTTGCCGTGCCTTGCCGTGCCTTGCCGTGCCTTGCCGTGCCTTGCCTTGCCTTGCCTTGCCTTGCCTTGCCTTGCCTTGCCTTGCCTTGCCTTGCCTTGCCTTGCCTTGCCTTGCCTTGCCTTGCCTTGCCTTGCCTTGCCTTGCCTTGCCTTGCCTTGCCTTGCCTTGCCTTGCCTTGCCTTGCCTTGCCTTGCCTTGCCTTGCCTTGCCTTGCCTTGCCTTGCCTTGCCTTGCCTTGCCTTGCCTTGCCTTGCCTTGCCTTGCCTTGCCTTGCCTTGCCTTGCCTTGCCTTGCCTTGCCTTGCCTTGCCTTGCCTTGCCTTGCCTTGCCTTGCCTTGCCTTGCCTTGCCTTGCCTTGCCTTGCCTTGCCTTGCCTTGCCTTGCCTTGCCTTGCCTTGCCTTGCCTTGCCTTGCCTTGCCTTGCCTTGCCTTGCCTTGCCTTGCCTTGCCTTGCCTTGCCTTGCCTTGCCTTGCCTTGCCTTGCCTTGCCTTGCCTTGCCTTGCCTTGCCTTGCCTTGCCTTGCCTTGCCTTGCCTTGCCTTGCCTTGCCTTGCCTTGCCTTGCCTTGCCTTGCCTTGCCTTGCCTTGCCTTGCCTTGCCTTGCCTTGCCTTGCCTTGCCTTGCCTTGCCTTGCCTTGCCTTGCCTTGCCTTGCCTTGCCTTGCCTTGCCTTGCCTTGCCTTGCCTTGCCTTGCCTTGCCTTGCCTTGCCTTGCCTTGCCTTGCCTTGCCTTGCCTTGCCTTGCCTTGCCTTGCCTTGCCTTGCCTTGCCTTGCCTTGCCTTGCCTTGCCTTGCCTTGCCTTGCCTTGCCTTGCCTTGCCTTGCCTTGCCTTGCCTTGCCTTGCCTTGCCTTGCCTTGCCTTGCCTTGCCTTGCCTTGCCTTGCCTTGCCTTGCCTTGCCTTGCCTTGCCTTGCCTTGCCTTGCCTTGCCTTGCCTTGCCTTGCCTTGCCTTGCCTTGCCTTGCCTTGCCTTGCCTTGCCTTGCCTTGCCTTGCCTTGCCTTGCCTTGCCTTGCCTTGCTTAAGGTTCATTTTTCAATATGTGTTAAATGAACCTGTTAATTTTATTAGAAATATCGATAAACATCTGCAAGACCAGGCAGTAAGGTTGATTTTAAAGCGACTTTCTATTGGGGTTCATTTCAATTGTTACAATTTTGTTCAATTTTAATATTTTTATTCATTTTCGTTCATTCGTTGAATTAAAACGAATCAATTTTATTTCAATTCAATCTGCTATTTATTGGAAACTTCAAGTAACAATCTTAAACTATTGTGTCAAGGTTTATTTTTCAATATGTGTTAAATGAACCTGTTAATTTTATTAGAAATATTCGATAAACATCAGTAAGACCAGGCAGTAAGGTTGATTTTTAAAGCGATTTTCTATTGGGGTTCATTTCAATCTCGTTCAGTTTTATGAATAATGTATCTTAACGACATCTATTTTAGCATTTATTATGTGAATGTGAGAGACAAGTAGTAAGTATTTAATGTTTTCACTAGGTAGCGCTAGTGTATGACTTTTGCAATTGAGTGGTTGGAAAAAATAACGAGAAAACAGCATATAGCAACAAACTGTTAAACTATTTAGCAGGTTGCAATGTTATAATTTTTTATTCGTTATAATTTTATGCTACCTAATATAACGAACACCTTTAAGTCCGTACACACGATATACATATAACATTACTAAGAAACTACAGTACAATTCAATTCACGTAAAAAGAACGCTGGGGGTTAGGCTGCGCAGTAGGCGATTTATCGGTCTGTTTGGTGGTATGAGGTGCGGGCGGGGGCGTACCGGTCACGCGCCGCTTGAATGCCGGAGCGCCATTGGTTCGTCAATCGACCTGCGCCATCTGCACTGTGTTAACGCAACTTTTGCCCTCAAAATTCCATCGCGCACGAAATTGTTTTGTTCGAAATGGTTTAAAGTGTTTTGTTTGAAATGGTTTTACATAGAAGAGTGAGAAAAATGATCTATGACGTTTATTGTTTTATGAAGAAAGAGGCTGATAACAATGCAGTTGATAATTTAAAACAATGCATATAACGGACCGCCGAGGCAACAAAATGTTCTGAGTCCTTCTTTTTTAAAATATTTTTAATAAATAATTTATATTTATTCACTGAATTTTTTTTTTATTTATTTCGGCTTAACATTAATACAATTAAGTACCTTACACTAGTATTTTTATAATTAATAAGAATTAATTATGTTTTAATTATTTTCATTTAATAACATTCTATCAAATATACATATAACCATATATGTAGGTACCTAGCCATTACACGAATACAACCAATATTTATTATGAATATACGAAAATGCGTAGTAATTTTGTGCGTAATTGTACCCATGCGCAAACATACCCCCTCTACTTTCGTCCAGCGTTCATTTTACGTGAAATGGGTATAGCTCCAATGTGAATGAAAATATTTATTCAAATTTAAACAGGGAAATATTGCGAGCTAGATCTTTAATAAGTCTGTATCATCAGGAAGTTGCATACGCTCCCTGATGAGAAAGACTATCCAAAAATTATTCATATATAAAGCAACAAGATTAATAAAAGACAGTCCTTAATATAATCGTTAATAAAGCTGTTTAGTAATTCATTGCAGCATTTTGCGGGTTTTAAGTAGGTACAGCGACATCTAGTGTGCCGTTATGTAACTAATGTTCATTCATATTGACGCAGCCGTGGTACATAGAGTAATAGAGTAATATAATATACCGAACGTGGGTATCTACGTCTAACGTTGTTTACATGATGTTTGCAGCCACTAATTCCAGCAGGATGCTAATGCTGGTCCGATAGCCCTATACTGTGCGTGTGAGTGTGCCGGTACATGTTAGAATGGACCGGCAGACAGCGCCGGGTTGCCAATTAATTGACAATTGAAACGTAAAGTCGTTGACCCGGCCCTATCACCTCCACTGCAGGATTGAGATGATCTTCATTAATTTTAAGCAACTCATATTAATTATCAACTTATAATAAATAATTAATTTATGTATTAGGGATTGGTTGTTTAGTACTTGTTTGTCAACTCATCTTTCAAAATTTAGTTTGACTTATCGAATAATGAAATGCATTTAATTAAATATTGTAATGATAGGTGAATGATAGGTAACACTATTAAATTGATTTAATTACAATACATTTTCATTTCATAACTCCTTACTTTTTCTAACACTGGCGAGTGGCGGCGTGTGGAGTGACAGATGTGAAAACAATCGTAATTTATTGAATTTTCCTCTAAAAAGCCAACCGCGGTTGAGACAGACAGACATCAATCACTCACAAGCATCTGCGGACTATCAAATAGGCTGTATATGGAGTGTTGAGCAATATCTAGTTATGCGCATTGGTTATTCTTAGCTCATTCTGTGCTAATGGCTGGAGATGCGTAAATGTATTAAAAAAGCTTTTCTCATAATACTTACGTACGTTTCTATAATAATAATTATAAATAATCTGTTGGATTGTTTATTGTTAAATTTCTCTAACTGTTTTTTTGTAACTTGATAGGGTGAGACATACGTACTACTTAAAGCACAAGTAGCGCCATCGGCCAAAACCAAATTAGAAGAACTAAAGTTTGTATTTTTCTTCGCGCAAACGACTACAAATACTGGTTTTCGAACGAAATAAGTAAAAAGTGCGAGTTTCAGGTTACAGTCGTGTAAACGCATACAAAAGGTAACAACAATAAGTTATAACATACTGTGCGTTTTGGTAAAAGCTGTTAGCATGGTATGTAACTGAATTTAAAATAAATTAAATTAAATTAAAAGCGTTAGAGCGAAGCTGGCTTGTAACAAATTTCAGATGTAGTGAGCTTTATTCTTTGTGTACTAAAACTTAATTTTGCTTGGCAGAGATCTTACAGCACGTGGTGATGCGGTCAAGCTTCCGGCGGTAATGGTTCTTTGCTGTTATTTAGATACAACTAGCGACCCGTCCCGGCTTCGCTCGGGTACAAAGCTGGCAGGTAGGTTAGTGAATAGGTGTAGATGACACTGCAGGATATCTTTGTATACAATATTTACAGCTTTTTTGTCACTAGACAGTACAAACATATTTTCTTTAAAAGTTACTCTTGAAAGCGCAACAATATAATTGGCCATGTGAAGAACACTCGACGCTTAGATCGAAGCCTGCAACGTAGAAAGTTTGACCCTGCGATTTGTTTATAGTAAGTAATTGCAAATTATATTCTTAAAATAAATCGAGAACTCACACCTCAAGATTGTGATTAAGATTCGATTGTAATTAGGACCATATGGCCCTAAAAGCAAAAAATAAAAGCGGCAAAAAATGTCGGGCTCAGAGCTAATGGGACTCCACTACCGACTAAAACCTACCACGATGTCCCTTCACCTCGGCAAGGACGGGTTTCGCGGGCAAGCGAGCAATACTCCTCTGCAACTCAACAACGCCTGGACCGATTTGGCCAATTCTTTTTTAATATTCGTTGAAGTTCAAGGATGGTTTTTACGGCGAGAAAAAATCGGAAAAATGCCGGCAAATCCCTAATAACCGCCCTTTTCTTTTTCCCATACAAACGTTTTCTAACTAACTAAAGAGTAAAAGAGTCAACAGACAGGTCTGTCAACAGACGAAGTCTGTCGGGCCCGCTAGTTATTAATAAAAGGGAAATAAAGAGCACGTATGCTGAACAACCAGATTTTGAGACGTTACTAATATTCAAAAGTATCAATCGATTCATTCAGTTTTCTAAAAAAAAACACCGAAAACTAAAACTTATTTAGATTTCTGTGAAAAAAACAATACCTATATTTAGGTTAATGCCGGCGAAGATTATGGAATCAACAAGGTTATAGTTATAGTCTGAACGCAGAAGTACACAAAGCCTTTTGTATCGTTGAATAGAAAGTTTGTAAGTAGAAGGAAGTATGATATGTTATTTTTAATCTTCAGTCTGTTATTTTTCTCACACCACTTCATGGAGCGAAGGCAAATCGTGCAATTTGATATAGTGGTAAAAAAGGGTACCTATTGAAAGTGACAAAATATATAAAAGCATGCGTGTTTCCACTAATAAAAATAAAATATACCTCCAGTATAAATATGAGTAGTATTTGGCTGTTGGTTCGCTGTAATTATTTTGTTGACTTCAGAGAGGCAGGTCTCGGCGATGCCCGCTATAGCCTGCCACGGCTTCGGTTGGACTGGAGCTGAAATCACAAACAATAAAATTTTAATACTGGGTTATCATCATAATACCGTTTTAATCTTGTTCAATAAAGAAAATAAGACTAAGACTATGTTAGCTTAGTTGGTAATAGCTCTGCCTTCTAATCTAGGGGTGCAGGTTCGATTCCCGCATAACACTAGTAAGTATGAATATTAAAATTTGTAATTACTTGTGTCGGTCGTTTCTTTCTATGTATTATCAGGATGTATTTACAAAAGAAAATGATATATGTATTATATCCGTTATGATACAACATGATACAAGCAAAAGCTTAGTATGGCGCTAGATGGCGCTTTGTGAGATGACCTGATACATTTATTTAATTTATTTAGTAGCCAGTAGCCGTATTTAATAGTATATATGATCTTATTGGAATTGATGTGTTTGAAAACCTAAATAATTCGTCAATGAGTTTGATCTTTTCTGGCTTCTTATGTTTGTCTACGAAATTCTTAGGTGCTAGAGGGAAAAGCTCAAGATTCATTAGGCATCATGTAACGAGGAAACTTTAGTAATCAGCAATACGAATCGAGAAAGAAGTTAAAAAGTTAATGTTGCTACTTTCCTCGGTCCTATTGGGATGCCTTGTTTGATGAAATAACAACGAGTTGGGTATGTCTTGATGCGAGTGGACTGTATATTTTTACTGGTTGCGCGTGCGGTGCGATAGACGGGTATTGTCGTTCTCTCGGCGCGCTTCTGTAAGCGCGCGGGCTGCCCCCTGTCGTCGTTGGCGGGAACCTCTCTCGTTGGTCGATCTGTCCCGCCGTTATGTTGACAGCGGGATGTGACGCTCCAACAGTTAATCTTACTTTTTTTTTAGTGAGGAAATCCGGAATGACATTCGCACAATGCATCGGGGGCATTAAGCAAGTTAATCATACCTTCTATAACAGTAACAGTAGGTTCAGGCTGCGGTGGTTGCTGGTAGATGTAGTTCGTCACATACGTTGGCTGCGGCTCCTGCGCAGACGGTGCAGGAGGAGGATGATGATAATGATGCGGAGGGGGCGGGGGGTAGTGCGGGGCCGGGGGTGGAGGCGGGTAGACGGGCATCATGACGGGAGCTGGTACTGGGACGTAGGCGTAGCCAGCACCTGGAGGCGGCGCGCCAGGGTAGTAGTACGGGTTCGGTGGTGGGACTGGAAAATAGTTAATAAATAATTATGAATAGGTCATTGGTGAAATTACTTGTATGTTAATCATAGAATGCATTCTGGTGAAACCATCAGTTATGTGATTTTTTTGTGTGCTTAGCTAGTAGTTTATTGATACTTGCAACCACAGAAATCTAATAGTGTTTGCACCACAGAATGTTTTTAATAATTGCGTTTTTTTCCGTTTAACTATACTGTTAGTACGTGCCGCGTGCTCACTCAGCATTGTGGTAAAATTCAGTGACCATCAGGAAAAGTGCGAACCCGTGTTCTAAATAAAATATACTCAGACTTAGACAGCGTGCTTTGTCTTAAAGAGCTTTTCACTTTAAGTATTAGAAATGAATACGCAATACCATATGGAATAACATTGCAGAGATACCACAAAGATAAACATGAAGCATAGTTCCTTAGGGTGGTTTGATAAACTCTCCACACCTGAGTTAGCCATTGTCATTCGATAAGAAGATATATGTATATTGTGTAATCCACTTGTTTATACAGTCAATATTATCCGCTTAATATTAGAACAACAAAATTTTCATAAATCGGGAAAAATAAAGTTAATTACTCACTGTTAGACATAGTTCCGGTTTCTTTGTTCACTGTACCACCAAACAAACAACTAATTCTCTGCAACTTCAGACGATAGTGTTTTAATTCTGTGCCTATATTGTTTATCAATGCCTGATATCACCTGACTCATGCGATATCTCTAGAAATTTCGACGAGTACCTGAATATCGATAAGATTTTATTTTGTTTTCAACAATAACAGTCTACGAATGATGAGTAACTTCAGTTCGTATATAATTGTTTTAAATAGATCTAAGTCATAATCCTACTTACTGATGGTTGTGATTCAAGCAGAATTGATTTACTAATAGATACATTGTAGCGGGCACCTAGGTCCTTCCACGGATGACACTTTGTATAGTTCTCAGATTTTGTGATCCTCAAACATAGGTTTTTTTTTACTTGATATAAGCTTACGCTTAACTACAACTTGCCTGATGTTAAGCAACGTTATAATCTACGATCTAGCGCGCTTGCCTAGAAGAAACCGGTTTACTCTCGACGTAAGGTAGTATAATATTTTAATATACCTAGTCATGTAAGATTGATGCAGTGCATACTAATAAGTTGTGTTGATACGAATTTCCTTTTTTACCCAAAAAAGGATTACCAAAAGTTAGTTGAGTGGTCAGACGGTTTAGTGTTGGAATCAAACTGGAGTTATCTATTTTTATATGAATCGTGTAATTCTCGGAGATAAAACACTTCTTTTAATAAACACATGTTCAGCGTGGAAAATAATGTAGGTACTGATGACTTAATTACATCTATACTATATACTATACTATAATATTATAAAGCTGAAGAGTTTGTTTGTTTGAACGCACTAATCTCAGGAACTACTGGTGCGAATTGAAAAATTATTTTTGTGTTAAATAGACCATTTATTGAGGAAGGCTTTAGGCTATATAACATTACGCTGCAACTAGTATGAGCGAAGAAACAATGGAAAATGTGAAAAAACAACGGGGAAAAATATTCATCTTTGAGGGCTTCCGTTGCGTGTGCTGCGAAAACGTTTCGAGATATCAAAAAAATATGTACGAAAGAACGATTTCTCTTTAAATGATCTAACAAAATGTCTGCAACAGTATATGTCTATCTCTTAAGATTACCTCACTAGAACCGTTTTTATGGTAATAACTTTTCCATGCGGACGAAGTCGCTGGCACAGCTATTATGATGTATGGCGTTACTGTTTGAAATATTGCCGCAATCATAATAAACGTTAGTTGATATATTTTTTTTCTTAATAAGGCTCGAAACTAAGCTACCAAACACCAATACAGATGCTATCTAGCGCCTGGACATCTTTTATTTGCAACGCTTAAGTACTTAGCCTTATTTAGGTCTTCTAGATAAGCGTGTTACACCCTAGGCTGCAGCAATGCTTAATATCAGGCAGGCTGTAGTCAAACGTAAACCTATCCCACGTTAAAAACATATTAATAAATCACTATACAGAATAAAACAAGGTCGATTGCCGCTGCCTGTTCCCGTAATATGCTTAGATTTTTAAACTACTCAACGGATTTTGATGTTTTTTATCAGATAAACTGCATCAAGAGGAACATCTTCATAAATATATCATGCATACATATATGGCCATGCGAATTCCAGACAGATTATTATTATCGCGAATTTCTCCTCTTTGGTAAGGAATTCCAATTTCAAATTTGTACAGCTATTTACTCATGTATTTGTGCTTCGATGAACGCCATTCGTTTGTTTTTTTCTTCTGTTTTTCTGTTTGCGTCACTCTTTTTACAAAATGGAAAACTTCAAATATCGTAGTATTATTTACGAGTACGAGTTCCACCGTGGCACTAGTGCTGCGGAAACGACTCGAAAGGTGAATGATATGTATGGCGGTCGTGTTGCAAAAGAAAACACAGTTCGTTTTTGGTTCCAACGTTTTCGTTCTGGAAATTTTGACCTGCAGAACAAGCCCCGTAGACGGCCTGAGACCAAAGTTGATAATGAAGAATTGAAGGCTATTGTGGAAGCGAATTCATCGCAAACCACGTCCGAGTTAGCTGCAGGCGATGTTAGTGATAAAACTGTTTTAATTCACTTGAAGCAAATTGGGAATATTAAAAAGCTTGAAAGGTGGGTACCTCACAAATTGACTGAAGCAAACCGGAAAACGCGCGTCGACTGCTGCGTAACATTACTGAACCGGCACAATAATGAAGGTATTTTAAGCCAAATCATTACCTGTGATGAAAAATAGATTCTTTACGATAATCGGAAGCGCTCAGTGCAATGGTTGGATCCAGCCCCAAGCGAAAATTAACCCCATAAAAAATTACCTACTTGGAAGCGTTTGGTGGATTAGTGCCGGTATTATTCATTACAGTTTTCTCAAATCTGGCCAGACTATTACGCTGATGTCTTTTGTCAGCAATTGCAAACCATGATGGAAAAGCTAGCGGCTAAACAACCTAGGCTGGTCAATCGCTCCACGCCACTGCTGCTTCACGACAACGCTAGACCACACACTGCACATCAGACGGCTACCAAATTAGAAGAGTTTCAATTGGAATGTCTAAGACATCCTCCGTACTCCCCGGACCATGTTCCAACACATTAAGTACCATTTTTTTTCGAAATTTGGATAACTTCTTTCAAGGGAAAAATTCAACTCCGATGGGGCAGTCCAAATAGCATTCAAAGATTTTATTGATTCCCGTCCGACTGGTTTTTTTGTAAAGAGATCAATGAACTACCTATAAGATGACAAAAGTGCATAGAAAACAATGGTTCATACTTTGATTAATACAAAAAATATTCGACTTTTTGTTTCTCCCATACAAAACGTTAATTTCATATGTAAGGACCTAATATAAAAAATAGCGCCTAGTAAAATTGTTATTCATTACTTCTGAAAATGTTATCATTGCTAGCATGTTTTGTTAATTTGTATCATACTATATACCATAGTAGTCGATAGGCTAAGTATATTTATGATTGTATAAACCTACAATACATTCCTATGTTGGAAGGGTTGCAATGAAAAGAAGTATTGTTAATTATATAATAAGGCCGCCGCTTGTGGCACTAGTTAAGGTGCAATTTGTTCTATGTACTGTTTTTTTAATATGTGTCAACAATAAAGAGTTAATCTATCTATCTATCTATATTTATTTTCTTAAGTTCAAGCTTAACATATTTATTCGAGCTTAGGATATATATAACAATATTATTTACAAAACATCTAATGCATAGAATACATTGAGCTAAAAGAACAAATTAATACTGCCATATCTTTGCAGTCGAGTTAAAAGCGAGATTCAAAAAACTAACACAAAGCTAAGAGGAAACCAAATTCGTAAACTTTGGGAATCAAAAACTTTCATAAATTAACATAAAAATGCACTATAAGGTTAGACTCATTTAAAGCATTTACAATGAAATAAGCACTGTATCTGACCAATTCAAAAAATAATGATGAACAATCAACGTCCAAAACGACAATGTCATTTAAAATGCGCAGTGTTAAAAAACAAGACCATCAAGTATTTAATTAGAGAAAACAACGTCTGATTGAAGCGATAGTGCAAATTGCATTCTACGATAAAGCTTGATATCTATATGAAACTGATCCAACGACCTGGGCGTCTACAATAAGCCATATTTTTTGTGATAACATGTGTTTTGTTTAAAAATTGACAGAAACCAAGTAGGTGCCTAAGGTCTCCTTGCAAAATAACAAATGCTGTATACCTAACGTTTATGTTCCGGTAGCCTCATTTGAGAGGCAATTTTATCCAGTGCAAGCCTCCTTGGACCACAGAGTCGTTTGTGAAAGCAATTTTTCAAGCAACTTGACTTGGAGCCAGACTCTTTATGAGCAAAAAACAAGAACAACGTTACTTAACGTTTTAATCCAAAGGCTTTCTTGATCGTTGCTCTGTTTTCTCAATAGGTTTGTTTCTACTAATGTCGAGGTAGATACAGCTAAGGTCCATTAATTCTATAGGTTCTAGTCATCAGCATCTTGAAGATCGGTTGCCATTATAAGAATATCCCGTAGCTCGGTCTCTGGGGTACTCCACGGGAGCTCCGTAAGGCTTTTCATAAGGAGGAGGGTGGTAGGGCTTCTGATCTCTTTTGTCTCCTGGGCCAGACATCTAGAAAGAGCGAGAGAATTAGATTAATCATATGTTTTTGTAATTTGCGCTGTATCCATTAACTCGGGACTGGGATCATAAATATTACCAAATTTTTTGAAAGTGTTGTAATGCTGTTAATAATATCTACATGTATCAAAAATAAAAAAAAGTTGAACTAAAAGTTTAAGGCGGCTATCAACCAAGATTCATGAGAGACTTTTGCCCAGGAGTAGGACAGCATAAGTTAAGGACGAGCTCCCAAGAAGAGCGAGATGGCAATACATTTATTGCGACAAGATTCTCCAAATTCCCTCTATTTGAAAGCTTAGAACTCCGCTTGAGAGAATAAATTCACTGTGGGAAAAAATATATGTTATTCTGTATAGTTTTTCAAAGAGATTGTAATTTTAGAAATTTCGATACTTTGTAACAAGAATCCAAAAAAAAATTTTCAAGTTAACCCTTGTTTTGTCATGTATTTCCCTGAGGCTCCGAAATGGGGAGAAATAATACATACCTTTCTTTGAAGGAAATGTGCTACACATCATTTTGCTATTTTTGGCACTTTAGGATTATCAAAATATTGGTTTTTCGATTTATTATGAATTGTTTTATAGCTTTTGCAACCTATTTTGAGCCGATAGACGCGTGGGCGTCGACGTTCATCAGTAGCTAGCTAACGTTCGTACGGGAAGCACGTGCCACTCCGCGCAGCTCCATGCTCCAGTTTTCGAAATATGAAACGACTCAAAATATTGCTCCAACTCGACAGTTTGTTTGAGCTAGTGTATGTATGGTAGTGCTGGGTTGGTTACGAATAAAACGATTTCTAGGTATATTTTTTTTATAAATTTGAAATATAGCAACAATACAAGTAGCAATTAGAAAAATCATATTATTAATTAAAAAAACAACGATACAATAAAAACATTTTTTTTGTGTAATAATGTATTTGAAATTTATTGAATATATATTCACCCATTGCAATAATAATAATAACATCTCAAATTCCAAAATAGAACAAATTTCAACATGATTTCGTTTTTAGAACCATTTTTTATTTCAAACTATATTAATACTTTATGTCTAAAAAATAAAACAAAATATTTCAATTTAAAATAACATAATATTATTACATCTTTCCAAAACCGTTTTTTATAGTGCAATCGATATTAGACTTTATGCCGCCGGTATAGAACCGCTCTACTTGTCAAAGCCTAACTAGTTTCAAATAACTATATTTCTAAACATGAGTTGTCGTTTTTCGTTCGTTCTAAACCAATTTTTTTGTAGTGCAATGGATATTAGACTCTATGTCTTCGGCATAGAACCGCTTTACCTGTCTAAGCCAAACCACTTTCAAGTAACTACATTTGTAAACATGCAAAAATAGACTTAAAACGTATTGACATAGAGCACACATTTGACATTTTTGTTCGTAATTGTAGTACGTTGTATTTGTAACCGAATGAATGGTTTGCATACAAGCGTTCGTTCATTTTCAAAGTATACTAGTTTTCAAAAGCGTTTGCATCTAAAACGGATAATATTACCGTGCGTTAGTAATAAAATAGCAATTAGTAATATATTAGATAGGTACTAAAAATATTTTAAAAGTTTGTACTTTTGCGCTAACATTTTTTGTTATGGTGATGGTGCTTTTCTAACCAACGGACATTTTAGTGCGAAATATGCCGAGGCGAAAGAAAAATAAAAAACACCAACAAAATCAAAATTGCGCAAGTCGTTATTTGAGCACATGGTGGCGGCGTGGTGGTGGATATAGGTAGGTACAAATCTACCTTTTTATTATTATATTTTACCTTACTGCTGCGTAAGAATAATGACGTGTTATGCCCGATCCACAAATACAGTAACGAAACATAGGTAGGTACCTACACAGGGACAATAATAACTATTGGTAGTGCAGTAGGCGGCCTTATCGCCTTATTCGCCTATCGAATTCTACCAGGCAACCTTTGGATGGACATAAAGCGAGCTACATAAATACGTATTGGTCGTACCTACCTATATATGTAGGTACTGAAATATGTGTATGTATTTATAATACCTAACCTATAATTATACGTAAATATAGTCGTAAAACTATCCTCAAAAAATATTATTATGGAACTACGAAAGTACTAGAAGTAACTATAGGTACCTACATACCTGACTTCAATTCGTTTGATCGTCCAGGATAACTTGATCTTTGCTACTAAAATAGCCCGACCCGCTTGCAGCTCTCAGAATCTGGCCGCTCTGTCGTCTCGCGGGCTCGTGGTTGGCTCGGTGAAAGGTCGTAGGTACCTAGTAGGTAGGTTACTAGCGCTAGCGCTATTATAAAATAGGTGGCGCTTACGCGTAATCAAAAACAAACTCTAAAAGAGTAGTAATCAAGAGTACTCTTTAGTTGTACTCTTGATTTACTTCAATCACAAAATAAATATAGGTACCTACTTACCTAGGTACATAAGTTGCATTAGGCCTTCTCGAGTGTCAATCTGCTGGCCCTTCCTGCATGGCATCTCTACCTAGGTCGGTAGGTACATAAAATAAAACCGTCCAAATGTTTTATTTTCACATCACGGATTTCGTAGAAACATAGTTAATTTACCTATAAATTACCTAAATATAACAATCAAACTTGTTAGGTATATTTTTTTACATTATAACCTTTTTAGGGGTTCGTCCGTACCTCAAGTAAACCTAATAGACATCGATCTATCTAATAGAATTATTTTGTTGCCCCTCTGTTCTACCTGTTCTTTCTTGTTTGATCAAGTTTATTGCTTTCTAAGTACCTAGGTATCTGTACGTACCAACTGAAGTTCGTCTGTCCGTCGGTCTGTCACCAGGCGATATCCCATGTAGCGTGATAGCAAGACAGATGAAATTTTCACAGATGACGTATTTCTGTTGACGCTATAACAACAAATACTTACTAAAAAAATATATTTATTTTTTGCTTTAGTGTTATTAGGGTTCCGCGTTATTAATAATCAAATAATGGATTTTAGTATGTTTGTTGGTGCAAAACGATGTGTGCGAGTATAATTCAGTTCAGCAAAATTCAGTTGAAAATAAATTAATAATGTAATGTCTATTTCTATATTTTATTCCTATGAATTTTTTTATTAAAATTATAACCTAAACATTTGTTTTAATTACTGCAAAAAAATAAGATAGTAGTTATTTCATAATTATTATGTATTACTATTATTGTAATCAGGAGTCGTCGTGCGGGTAGTAATAACAATGATGTGAGCGACGGTGAAGTCGTGAACAATGTCACCAACAGCACCGATTGTAGCGTTCAAAATGAAACCGAAATATCCTCTTCGCTAGAAAATGGTGACGCTGACGATCAAACCAGGTGAGCAGATTTTTGCAGTAATTGCGTTAACAATTACAATACGTGTAACAATTTCTATGCGTTTTTTGACGTGACAACGTCTAGTAAATCAATGAACGCCGCCTGCATGCACGAAAAAGAATGACGCAATATGTCCCGTCACGCTCAATTGTACGCATGCGCCGCATCTATCTCTCTTCCACTCGATTGGCCTATATGCGTCCGAGGAGAAGAAAGACAGCGGCCGGCTAGTCGTGTGTTGATCGCATCGCAGAGCCATGATTTCATAATTATTATTATGATTATTGATATCAGGAATCGTCGTGTGGGTGATGATGTGAGCGACGGTAGATTGGTAGACAATCTTACCAACAGCGCCTATTTTGATATTCCTAATGAAACTGAAATATCCTCTTCGTTAGAAAATGATGATTATTATTACAAATGTTATTATGGTTATTGTAATCAGGGAGCATCGTGTGGGTAATAATACTAGCGACGGTGGAGTCGAAGACAATCTTACCAACTGCACCGATTTTAACATTCCTAACGAAAGTGAAAGAAGAGAGTCATCGTTAAAAGATGATGGCGATCAAACCAGGTGAGCAGATTTTTAAAAACTAAAACCGAAACGAATATCTGGACAATAATCGTCGAATCATATGGTGTGTGATGTCAACGATAATTGCGATTTAATTAATTAATTTAACGTTTTTTTATTATGATTATTGTTATCAGGAATCGTCGTATGAATAATGTGAGCGGCGGCGGAGTCGTGGACCATTTTACCAACAGCAACAACACACTGGTGTCGCAATTGACACCAGAAAAATCAACTGAAGTAGTAAATTTAATACATTCTGACGAATGTATTCGTGATTCATGTAATAGTCAAGAAAACACTGTAAATGAAACGCCCTCTCGAAATTTAAAAGAACACTCGCCAGAATTTGAGACTGTATCGGATGAAGACTTATTAATATCTACTTCTTTAGACAATGATGTCGATGAAGCCAGTGGGTAAGAATGAAATTTAATCGTAATATTGTAATCTATCTTATTCGAGATGAAAAGTACGTAAGTTTGTAATGCTGGTGTTAACATATTTTTTAGTAGTCATCTTTTTTTCAGATTCAGCAAAAATATATGCATAGGAAGACGTATAGTTAATATCACACATTTTGTTGACCAACTCAAAGACATTTCTATGCATGGGGTATTTGACTGTGGACTTCAAGCAATTAACATAAAATCAAGCTAATTGTAACTCAACTTGCTGCACACGCCAGGAGTCTTATTCAAGACGTTGACAGCAACGCAGTCGAAAGTTACCACAGCATAGTAGCAAAATTTGTTGGCGGAAAAAGAATTAACTTTTCACAGAGGTATCAATATAAAATGCGTTGCCATGTCGCGGCTCTTTCGTTTAATACGAAAAAACCCCTGAGCGTGTTGCACAAGTCGGTGTTAGGTAAAAGCCCATCAGGTAAGATTCACAAATTTGAAAGAAAGAGAATAACAAAGCGTCGCTCAGCAAAAAAATATTCAAAAAGAAATAGACAAACTTATCAAAACTCCACAAAACCGGACCATAATTATGGAGAACATTGCTCAAAACCCGATATTTCAGACGACATGATGAAGGAGTCAAAAATATTTTTTTTAGAAAACCTGCACAAAACTGAAGAAGAAAGAACAAAAATAGAAAGAGACACTATTTTACAGGGAGAATGCAGTGAATGGTTAGAATTTCGACGGAACCTTTTGACTGCATCTAATTTTGGCAAAGTCATTAAAAGAAGAAAAGACATCAGTTGTGCCAACCTAGTCAAAGAGCTTGTCTACAAAACTCCTTTGGACCATGTGAAGTCCATCAAACATGGCAGAGAAAATGAGTCAGTTGCAAAAACTCAACTCGAGAAGCAACTTGGCATTACCATAGATCCATGTGGTTTATTTATTGACAAGGATCTCCCGTTTTTGGGAGCAAGTCCAGACGGAATAATTGGAGATTCCACAATTTGTGAAATTAAATGTCCTTTAAGTGCACATAGAATTGGTTTAAACGAGGCCATTGAAAAGAAAAAAATAACATTTTATAAAAAAAATTCGAAAGGAGAACTGACAATCAATCAGGATCACTCTTGGTTTTACCAAATTCAAGGACAACTACACGTTACCAAAAAAACGAAATGTATATTTGCATTATGGTCCGGAGAAAACAACCCTATTCGTATAGAAACAATTTATAGAGATGATGATTTTTGGAAATCTAAAATGGAGTATCCCTTAGAGCTATTTTACAAAGAATGCATATTACCAGAGCTAATTGACCCTCGTCACACGCGAAAAATGCCTATAAGAGATCCGATACACATACAAGTAGCAATAGAATCGAAAAAAAAAATAAAAGAAGACAAAGAAAACTGTAAACGCAAATGGAACAAAAATTCTAACGATAATAATGGGCAAAAAGTTACGGTAATGGACGCATCGCAATCTTTTGAAGAATGGACGAAGAGTCCAATCTCTAAAAAACTGCGGCCAGAATTCGTTTCTCCCAATGACGAAGGCGATGGCGACAATGAGATGATGTACAATAACATTCAAAACTGTAGCCGTCAATTAGATTTTAACGAGTTTTAATACATGCGCATTATTACATAATCTTTTAAATGGGCTGATAAACTGTTTTGGTACATTTATTGTACTAGTTAATAATAATAATTAATAATGGAGAAATGTGTGTTTAATTTAAATATATAAAGGTACATAAGATATTAATAACACATTCGTATTTTTTTCGCCAGACCCATATAAATACGCCAGAGTAGTTCCTAGTAGATGCTTCGTCAAATTAGAACTAGCAAGCGGCGATCTCTAGAATTCTAGATTACTAGCGGCGCCCCGTGGTGTTTCCCGCGTTTCGTAGTTATAATATTAATGTAGGGTCTAAATATCTCCTTGCCAAATTTAATCCAAATCGGTTCAGCTGTTTGAGCACAAAGAACGGCCAACATACTTACACCCTCACAAACTTTCGTCTTTATAATATTACTGGGATGGGATTGTACGGAACCCTTCGTGCGCGAGTCCGAATCACACTTGGCCGGCTATTCAATAATTCTTCTGCTATTCGGGGTTCCCAGAGAATATATAACACTAATTAGCTGCGTTTCATTTGAAACTGTTTTCGTGTAGGTGCTTAACTCGTGCATAAGTATTTTTTTTTATATTGAAGCGCCATATACCTACTTTCGCCGATTTTATACCAGGTAAGTAGGTAGGTATTACAAGTTACATACTACTGGATTAATAATTTAGTAGGTAAGTGCTTACTGATTTCAAACAACTGTAAACAAAGTACCTATAAAACTAGTTACCTACATATATGTAATATAAAGTTATAAGTAAAAAGGTAACTACCATATACCACGTATATTGAACCTACTTATCAATTACCTCTATCTGTATTGGTATGAAATAATAAATAGTTATAATAAGAACAAACAAGTAGCAATTTGAAAAATTATACCGACTTTTTTCAGTGACCATATAATACTGTACGAACTAATTTGACTCCCGTCTCAACACCCCGCGCCGCGTCCCGCGCGCGAGTCGCACCCTAGCCGATCCCCGGCGGGCGCGGCCGCGTCATGTTAGCACGTCCGTCCGCTACGCCTTGAACATGATTATGACCGGCTACGCCGTTTCTTATTTGAGCAATTGTCGTGTATATTGAGCGGCAAGTGCGGGGCCGGGTAGGCAATATCGGTCACGTGGTCTTTGGGAAGCGCCCCCTTAACAAAAAAAGTTTAGATTTTGTTCACCTGTAACTTAACACGACAATAACAATGGAACTAGAAAAAACTTTAACGATACCTCGATATTAATTTGATTTGAATACAACGTTTTAGTTAATTTTAAAACCCTTTCCCATAATAATAAATCCCCTTTTGACTAGGTCACACTGCCATTGTAAATTACTTTTTGTTTATTTTTAATTTATTTTATATTTCTTTGTTTACCAAAGCACAAACTTACCTTAATAATAAAAGCTAGAAGCTCACTTTAAAATTCACAAAATTATATTTTGAACCTGAGATCAAATATTAGTAGACGAGTTAGTTTCAGTAGTTATTTAGCAACTGACGAGTCAATGTCGAGCTAGTATATAAATATACAATGATAACATGATGTCCAGGCTTTATCTTGAAGGGATTTATCTCTAGATGCTGCTTTTTGTTTGGGAATACCCAAGTTTGAAGTGGTGACTGTCGTTGAGTGATTACTCTTAATTTGAAGATGTGTCGAACAATCTCGTATACAGGGTGATTCTGAATATTTAAACAGATAATATTATATTACTTAACGCTCTTGTCTCGTGGAGAAAAGCGAATGTGGCTCAGCGGTTCCAGTGTCTGCTTTTCATCCAGACGAACCTTGCTTCGAAACCGGCCCTACACCAATGACTTGTATTTTCAATTGAAGTGTGGATTTGCACTCGCTTAACGATGAAGGAAAACTTTGTGAGGAAACCGACATGTTTGAGGACCACAATATCCGAGGACAGGTGTCTTCCGTGGAAGGACCTGGGCGCCCACCACGATGTATCTCCACAAGAGAGCTCTCCTAACGAATTAATTCTGTGGGTGAGTCACGACTCTCAGTCATGAGGAAGTACGACTCAAGAGATAAAGTCTCATGGGTACATGTATTTAACATCTATGTTTTTAGCCATCTTTCTCTATCCTCGCCGTTTTGATTATTTCAAGTACATAGGCAAAGACTCGCCGTCATGCAATGCGCTAAATTATATCATGTATGTGGTGCGAATTTGGTTGAACCAACATATCGGGCTGCGCACATGGCATCTTCTGACTTTGACTAGTATTAATTTTATTTAGTTTTCAAGTTTATATTTTTCTTTCTTTCAAGATTCTAATCCCATTAGAGTTTTATTATTGTGAACTGAATACTTACCTTATTACATCATTATGTAAATAAATGTCTCTGATATCTAATTATTAAGCACCTATTCATGTAATTGTAGTCGTTTAATAAGTTTATTATAAGAATGTATAAATATAACTCTTTGCCCAAATCTCTATTCCCCTTGAACTATAATTTGTCGGTCCTCAAGTATATTACAAAGTATGTATCTGAAAATACTGATGGACGAGCAAATTTTCCCCGACACAGGGTGACCTAGTGGGGGAAATATATAAAAAAAAACCGGGACATTGCACACAGCGCCATCTAGCCCCACACTATAGTACTTATCATTCGTGAGCTAATGTTTATTCCCAAGTAATATTATAAGCAATATAGTTGTAAGTGGAGAGTTAACTGGTTTCTTCTAGGTAAGCGCGCAAGATCGTAATTAACAACGTTGCTTCACATTAGGCAAGTTAGTCAAACATGAGGCTAACTCATGTAAAAATAAATATTTTTGCAAAGGCACAGCATGAATCATACAATGTTTATTATTTGGATGTTTGTGGTTATCGCATAAATTATGGTGTAAAAATAACAAAAGATTATTCGTAAATTTAATTATAATTAATTTAATATATTCAGAATTTTAGTTGTTTATCTTAATCATTCAATTGTTAAAACAAAAAAGTAGCATTTGAAGAGTTATGGGTATAAAATAATGCGTTATCGATATAAAATCTTTGAGAGTAGATGTGAGAATAAAGTACCTCCCTGTATAAGACGTGATTACGGATATGTGTTTTCCAATATGAAAAACCTTATATTTGGGGAAATTTTGACATGACTATCTTGTTGATTATCCTACATTTCTATCGTTACAGAATATGAAATAGTTTTATACTTTGCAGGCAATCTTTGCACATAGGTACCCAGTATCGCAAGTTCACTCAGGTAGTGTGTGGTTTACTCAGACAGTTCTTTAGACTTATTGGGCCTATTACAAAACGTGGTTTAAATATAAGTCTGGACCAAGTCCGTTTAAGTTGTTCGAAAATTGTCTGTCTGCTGTCATAATTATCAAACTTGCAAAATGTACCAATGTTAAATCAAAGTTCAAATTTTTTGTTGACATTTTGATTGCTTGTAAGTGATTTTTGAACAATAAGAACCATTTTTTTATTTTTTATGTCCTGTAATACTTACACCGCGTTTTGTAATAAATAAATAAATACATATTTCAGGACATATCACACAGTATTAAGACGGTACAGGTTGTTTAAAGTTCATATATGTACTTTAAAAAAAATATTGTATTAAGGGTAGCTTTCTTTTTGAAAATAAAAATAATAATAATATTTCAACACATTATTATATAAATAAACGGTTTCGTTTACAGCAGTTCTCGTACCTACTAGGTAAGGTAACTCTTGAGAAGTAGATGTTGTAACGATATGTGCCACCAGTTTCCACTAAAAAGCCATAGTTGGCCAGCGTTTTTGTTATTTTGCTAAATATTTTAAATTCTACTCATGGCACAGTTCATGGTAAATATGTTAAGTAAGTATAGGTATATTTTTTTTTTGTGAACATTCAATTAAAAAATCTAATAGAAGGAACGTTAGGAGTACTATCGCTTAAAAACCCCTGTCTTATTTCCCTTAGAATATAAGACTAAAAAGATTTTGCTTTCGATTTCCATGGTTTTTCTGCTCAAAAAGGTAGTTACAATTAAAAAATCTAATAGAAGGAACGTAAGGAGTACTATCGTTTAAAAAACCCTGTCTTATTTCCCTTAGAATATGTGACTAAAAAGATTTTGCTTTCGATTTCCATGGTTTCTCTGCTCAAAAAGGTAGTTACAATTAAAAAATCTAATAGAAGGAACGTAAGGAGTACTATCGTTTAAAAAACCCTGTCTTATTTCCCAATATGTGACTAAAAATATTTTACTCTCGATTTCCATGGTTTTTCTACTCAAAAAGGTAGTTACAATTGTAAAACCACACTTATATAATATTAGCGTTTTGTAAAATATCAACAAATTTGTAGCCGTAATATCCATCCCTAGAAGATGACATGGTGGAAACCGTCCCATCATCATGATATTGGTAAAATAATCTATCTACATATATTCTATACGTATAATAAAGCTAAAGAGAACTAACTCTCTCGAGTCTGAACATGGAAATATTTAAAAAAAAAGTTGTTTGGAAATACTTTGAACTGGAAACACGTTAAAACAATTTCTAGTAATTTTGTCTGTTTATCTGTGTCTCCGTTTGACTGTTTATGTTAAACGATCATCACGCAAAAACGGCTTAACGGATCACCATATTTTTTATATGTAGGTGGTATGAGGTCTTAGTAGTGTCATCGGCTACATGTCAAGCGAGCGAAGCCGCGGGCATCAACTAGTTTGTAATAAATACATCCAGTAAAACAAAAATAAAACAGCCAAAGGCTCTAATCTGTGTACGAGCTACGAAGCGTGTCACGTCTATCCTCTGTCAAGATAAGAATCGTCTATCTGTTTAGGATTTCCCCAACTTATTTTTGATAGATAGGTATCTATGTATTCACAATTTAGGAGTGGTTTTTATCAATAGATCTTACTTTATATTACTACAATTGAAGAACTTACATACAATACTTTATATATACAGTCTCTCGCCGGCCGCCCCGCGAGCCGCACGATGCCTCTGCACCGTTCCCCTGTCGCTGCGCAAGCGACCGCGAATCCCGACAACTCGGACTCCGGTTCCAAGTGTTCAACATGTCAAGTAGTTATTAATGAACTACTCACATTCCTGACCAACAAGGTGGATGTATTGCCGGAAACGGCGATAGTGGAGATTTGTATGACTGCGTATTCTACGAGAGAAATTGAGGAGGCGCGTGGTATTGCATTGAAGTTGTTGGCCCCGCATAAGAAATTCATTAGAAGAAAGAATGGCTCAGAACAAAAAAGTATTCAAGATATGATCAAAATGATTAAAGAGTTTGATCCGGATTGTCTCCCTGTTTTTGTGGCGAGAGATCTCAATAAGATACCACCTGTCTCTTTCAACTATATAGACTCGACTTCGTTTCTCAAAGAGATTGCGATATTAAGAACTGACGTGGCGAGTATTAAAGCCGCTAAACAAACACACAATTGCAACTCCGGCCTGTCTAACGAGTTTGACGGATTAAAAGCGGAAGTCGAAGAAGTGAAGTCCATCTTGAAGGCGTTAAAAGACAAGGAAAGTATTCCATGCGACTGTAAGCAGCATAATACTCCGCAACAAGTGCAATCGTTTGCTTTTGTGACACAAAAACGTGGCACGAAGCAAGTGACAAGTCAGTTATCGCCCACTGCGGTCGGCCCGGCCCCTTCGCTGAGTAAACAAAGCGCTCGCCATTCATCGGTGCAAACAAACTCACCTGCGCGTGCCGGCCAGGTAGCTGAAACTATACAGTCGCACGTACCGCTGTACAGAGATATTATAACTACGGCGAGCTCGTCGCAAGCGCAGCGCTCGGCTACGCACAACGTAAACGACAGCTTTATACTTGTAGAACATAAGAAGCGTAAAAGAAATAATAATCTGACAGGTACAGCGCAAGGCACGAGTAAGCTACAGATAGCGGAGTTGACGTCATTTGTTTACGTTTCGCGACTGAAAAAATCTACGACTGTGGAAGATATGAATGAACACATTAAAGATATGGGCGGTGAATGCAGTAAAGTTGAGCTTTTGACGCAGAAACACGAAACGGACTTCTGTTCATTTAAATTATCAGTCTCTAGGCGTAACTTAGATAAATTCCTCAGTAACGAATTTTGGCCATCGGGAGTAAAGTATAGGTTGTTCCGCGAGCGCGCGGCGAGAGGAAATAATTCACTCAATCAATAATATGGATAGTATACCATCGAAGATAACAATAACATCATTTAACTGTAAAAATATCAAGACGTCTATAAATACCGTTTTAGAGTTAACAAAGACTTCACACTTAATCTTGCTACAGGAAACCTGGCTCATGGAACATGACCTAAATTTTGTGCATTCAATAAATAGCTCATTCAGTTGCGTAGCCAAGTCCTCCGTGGACTCCTCCGTGGGGATACTCCGGGGGAGACCGCACGGCGGGCTTGCTATCATGTGGAACAAGAACGTGTTTCCTAATGTGGTTCCGATTGTCTGTACTAATAATAGAATTCAGGCTGTGCGCGTATCTCTCGACTCAAATGCAATTGCTAACGCGTTTATGTTAGTGAATGTTTACATGCCTAATGATAAAAGTAAAAACGTTGAGGAATTTACCGAATGTCTAGCCGAGATAAGTGCCATTATTGACGAGTCAGAAGTTCAAGTCGCATATATTCTAGGTGACCTGAATGCGCACCCTGGAGCGAGGTTTGGCCAACACTTGGCCAAATTTTGTGATGACATTTTATGGGAATGGGCTGATTATAATAAACTGTGCTGTGACAATGATATGTATACTTACCAATGTGCGGCTACAGGCAGCAGGAAGTGGTTAGACCACTGCCTCACGACTAAAGCTGCTTGGGCCACGGTGGCAGATGCTTACGTCACTCATGACGTCGGCACCTCCGACCACTACCCGCTTAGCATAGTCTGTAATATCACTGGCGTGGCGAGGGGTCTGACCACTTCTTGTAAGCCTGATTTGTTAAAATATATAAAGTGGGGCGAGAGGACTACTAGTCAAATAAATAATTACGGGGAATTTTGTTTTAATAATTTAGATATTTTTACCAATTTTTTTACATGTAATTGTGATAATAATTTGTGTTGTGTTCATTTACAGAGCTATTACGATTATATAGACGACTACTACAGGCATATTATTGATGTACTCCAGAATGCAGCGATTGTAAGTTCCGGTCGATGTGAACAGCGCCGCCACAAGACGGTCGCGGGTTGGAACTTTCACGTCAGAGATAGCCACGATAGAGCGAGGTTGTATTTCAGATGCTGGACGGTTGCTGGAAGACCCTCAAGCGGTGCAGCGTATGATAATATGACTGAAAGTAGAAAAGTATTTAAAAGTAAACTCAAATGGTGTCAACGTAATGAAGAAAGTATAAAATTGAATATATTAGCGTTACATAGGAAGAATAAGAATTTTGTCAAGTTTTGGAATGCCACTAAGAAATTAAACTATAAACAAAGCTTACCTGTATCCGTTGAGGGCTGCCAGGATCCGTCCAGCATCGCTGAGCTGTTTGCGCGCAGGTTCAAGGTGAGCCCGCTGGCCGCGGAGTGTGAGCTCGTTGCTGATGTCAGTCTTAATGATGATGTCATCGAATTTACACGTGAACAGATAAAGAAAGTCATACTGAGTATGAAGCGTGGTAAATCGCCGGGACATGACGGGCTCAGTATAGAGCACATACTTTGGGCCAGTAGCAAGATCTACGACCATCTGTGCTGTTTGTTTAATCTGTGTATTAAATTTGGTTACTTACCTGAAGCACTGATGCGCACCACTGTGGTGCCAATTGTCAAAAATAAGACGGGTGACCTTGGCTCTGCGTCGAATTACCGGCCTATATCGTTAGGTACTGTAATAGGCAAGGTACTAGAACGTCTCCTACATCCTGAGCTGCTTAAGAACATTAATATTGATGACGCGCAGTTTGGTTTCCGTCCCGGGCTTTCAACGGATGCCGCAATCTATAGCCTGAAGACCACCGTCAATCACTACACGACCCGAAACACATCAGTTTACGCGTGCTTCTTAGACCTCAGCCGCGCGTTCGATCTCGTAAATTATAGGGTCCTGTGGTCTAAGCTGCGTGAGTCTAACGTACCTGAAAAAGTGGTTAATCTGTTGAAATACTGGTATGGAAACCAAACGAATATAGTGAAATGGGGCGACGCAACTTCTAGCAAGTATAGGTTAGAGTGTGGGGTTCGTCAAGGGGGGGTGACCTCTCCGGACCTGTTTAACCTCTACGTAAATGGCCTGATAGAGGAGCTGAGGAGCACCAGAGTCGGCTGTCATGTAGGAAACGTCTGTATTAACAACCTTAGTTATGCAGACGACATGGTGCTCCTGAGCCCCTCGGTCAAGGGGTTGAGGAGGCTGATTTCAGTCTGTGAGCATTATGCCAATGCCCATGGACTGAAATATAATGTCTCCAAGACGGAAATGATGGTGTTTAAGTCGGGTGCGGGTCCGGACAGGATACCTGAAGTGACGTTGAATGGATCCAAAGTTAATGTTGTTAAGCAGTTCAAATATCTGGGACATCTGTTGACGGAACGGCTGCATGATAATGACGACATAGAACGCGAGCGGAGGGCTCTCGCTATCAGAGGCAACATGCTTGCTCGGCGATTCGCGAAGTGCAGTGATGACGTAAAGACCACACTCTTTAAGGCGTACTGCTTAAGCATGTACACCTCCCAGCTGTGGATAACGTACACGCAGAAAACTATGAGCAGAATAAGAGTCCAGTACAATGACGCGTTCCGGGCTCTTATGCGGCTCCCGCGGTGCTGCAGCGCGTCGGGAATGTTCGCTGATGCGGGGGTCCCTGATTTCTATGCCGTAACTAGATATCGTGTGGCCTCTTTCTGGCAAAGAATGCGCCGTTCCGGCAACAGTATACTTGTGGCTGTCTCTGACGATGTCCGGAATCCAGTGTTTAGGCGCTGGATATCTGTTCACATGGACCGAAACAAAAAGTGATCGTGCATTTTATTTTATATTTATTTTTAAATTGACTCACCCCTATACAGTGTATTAATTTTAAGTAGTTTAAGTTTATGGGTGCAAGCCTGAAATAAATGACTTTTATTTTATTTATTTATTTATTTTATTTATTTATTGGAATTTGCTGAACATTGTTGTAAATATGTAAAAACTTTATGTTCTCTACCCAAATGCTCTCTAATGCCAACAAAATGGAGATTCCTTTCTCAAACATCTAACTATGTTGTTTCGCCTTTGTCACGTTGACATGACTGTAAAATCATGATAAAAAAAACCGACTTCAAGTCTACTGTCACTTTAGTGAACAAATCTAAGCCTTTCAAAGAAAACTGCATCAAAATCGGGCTAGTTTATTAGAAGTTATATTTTTGAAGTCGGTTAAAAATTGAGTCAAAAATATAGAGGGTTTGTAAAACTGCAAACTGTCCACTCATACAATTAATAAAAAATAACACCTTTGACGAAAATTACTATGTTGGTATGTATGTATGTATATTGGTACGACTTATCTTTTTAAACAAAACTCGTTTCAGGGTTGAATTTGATGTAATACACAATTGCTAAGGTATGCATAAATGCATGTAAATTATAACTCTTAGGCATTCCCAATTTAATTTTAAATAATTTTACTTGTTGAGTTGTTGCTCATTTAGCAATAAATCTTGTGCGAAACGCAGGATTATCTTTATACTCGTATTATGTTATGTTGTGTATAGTTTGTTGGTTAAATGACAAAAAAAAACTTATTACTTAATTTTTGGTAAAAAATGGAAGTGTCACCTTTTATCAGACAAGTAAGTTACTAAACCAGTCCTAACATATTACTAGAGACCGAAAGGTCGACGCGGTCAGTCCTTGGATGAGTGACCGAAAAGTGGCATTCCATTTTGGGCGCTTCCGTGGGTCGGATGACACGTTAAGTTCTAGGTCCCAGCTGTTTGTCTAGTACGGCAGTCATAAAGATACATCTGCGGTGTGTTTCACAATGAGTCGGATACGGATCCGATTCTATTGAGACGGAAATCAATTGGCGCGGAAAGGATTTTTCCAAATCACAATGATTCCATACGAATCTTTTAACAAATTTATTCATCAGAAAAATCGGAACCGTTCCGTGAGCCAAAAGCTAGCGGATTCGTTTCCGTCGATGATAAATTCGATTTTGTTTTTTCATGATATTTAACCAGATTTACACATAATTACACATTGATTTATTTCTATTTATAATTATTCATATGAAATCTACAGTAAAAATGGTAAAATTAGCCTTAAAACTTACCTATATTTTAAATTTCTACCATTGTATTTAATTTCTACCATTTTTACTACAAGCGGATCGGATCATATCCGACTCATTGTGAAACACCATGCAGAGGCCCTTAAGGCGGTCGGAAAACTCTCGAAACCAGAGTTGGCCACTCCCATTCGATAAGAAGAAAAAGACTCGTGATCTACGGAATTATTTGGAAACAAGAGCACTATTCAAAGAATCTTAATGTATCATAATTTGGTTTCAATAAATTGATGGTTTTATAATCGGCCTAACTCTGAATGAACTAAATCAATTTTTATTATATTTAGGGCAGTATTTATATATCTTAATCAACTAACAGATTCTCGTAACAACTACACATAAATTAATAATTAATAGGTAGTGTTTTAACCGTTTTCGGAAAAAGAAAGAAGTTCTCAATCAAACTGAATGTTTTATTTCAGTTTTTTATCGTAGGCGCTTGCTTGCTAGCGGCGTTGTCTGCTGGCTGTGCCCAGGGATATCCGATGGTGTTGTTATTGCAACTATCTCAGGACAATAGCAGTATCAAATTGAATTTAGACGCGGCTTCATGGCTAGGTAAGTTTATTTTTATCACTTATCAAAAACAATGAATGTGTGTTGATAGGAGACAAGTTGGGTTTGCCATAAGATTGCGCTTGGAAAACCCTGCAAACTTATCGGACAGTGATGATATTTTCCAAGAAGTTATTTGAGATTAAAAAAAAGTGTGACCACTTATGTATGTACTTTATCAATTCAGAATTGTTATTGCGCATAGATGGTGAAACAAGGCGTTTTGTTAAACGGTTCCGTAACGTGACGTGGCACCAAACATTTTGTTTTGACGACTGTCACAAAACTGTCTTGTATTAAATATTTTTTAAAAACCACTCAGATCATGCAAATCAAAAACTTTCTTTTTGTACATTGTAATTATTTCACCCAGATTTGTATTTTTGTGAGTTAAATAAGCCAAGAAAAACCCGTCAGTTTAATTCAAATTCAAATTGTTTATTGACTAAAAATACTTAGTCTCACACGTACATTCATTGGGAACACAGTTTGCCAGGTGCAGTCAAGTAGTAATCAGGTACGTGAGGTAGCCCCGGAAACTTGCACTAGGTACCGAAAAGGTCCTGTGAAGCAAGATTTCGGGAAAAACCACAATTAGGTATTATTGTATTGACAATATTTTGAAATAACAAAGGGACATACAAAAGGAAAGGACAAGGGAAAGGGACAACAAATTTGAGACAATTTACAACAAGCTATTGTTTTATTACCTAACTACATATCTTTTCTTTGTTTTAGGATCAATCCATGGCGTAGCTGGAATCATATCCATCTTCATGACGATGATAATGCAGTGGAGAGGAAGAATATTTGCTTTCAGACTCGCTTGTATCACGGCCCTTATAGGATGGGTCGTAGTGTTCCGTGCAGAAAGTGTTACTAGTTTACTTATCAGCGAGGTATTTCATGGCTGCGCTGTGACTTCCATAGCTACTATCAACCTGCTAACAATCAGTGAGATGTCATCTCCAAAGCACAGGAATTTGATCGCACAGTCTAGCAGTATTATGCACGGTCTGGGCGTAGCATCAGCAGGAATACTGTCCAGGTTTCTGTATTGGAAAACCGTTTGTGTAATACTTGCAGTCCCTGCTATTATTGCTCTGTTTATGTCCGTATTCTGGCTCGAGTCACCTCCCTGGTTGGCTTGTAAAGGCAGATTTGATGAGTGTGAAGACGCCTTTACACAACTGAGGTCGATGACAATCAGCGACAGGACAGAATTGCAAGAACTCATTGCAGCTCAGAAAGAAGGTTTGGCTGCGGACAGAAACAAGGTACAATGGACTCCAAAGCTACTTTATCACCAACTAAAGACTAGGGAGTTTTGTACGCCGTTACTTCATATGAGCCTTCTTCTTAACTTAACCTACTGGACCGGAGCGGCTTTATTTGTGATTGATAACTTGGAAATAATGCAGAAAACTACTATCGATGATAAAGCTATTTTTATTGGTGGTATTATGGTGAACGTCGCAATGTTTTTGGGATTGGTTGCTAGTAATGTATTGAGTAGGTGGATGAATAATAAAAATATTGTACTTTGCTGTACTGCTTTAGGTATGATGTGTTTGTTAGGGCTCGTAGTAGCGACGGTGTCGCAGGATGTTGGTTGGATGAGTAAAAATACAAGTCTGTGTGTTATATTCCATGTTATGTTTGTGGCATTGTCTAGTCCTGGATTTTTATCAGTGGTTTTTACAATATGCTCAGAATTATTGCCAGTAAAGTATCGAGGGCTGGGTGGAGCATTGTACGTCATATCTAGCAGTATTTTATGTTCATCGTCATTAAAAATACCGCCTTATCTGTTTCTGTACATTAGATTGTGGGGAACGTTTTTAGTGTTTCTTGTAAATGCGTTAATATGTGGATATTTGATATGGAAATATGTTCCGGAGACCAAAAGTAGGACATTACAGCAGATCGAAGATTATTATACGTTTGGAAAGTTCGTTGATACTCGGTTAAAACATAATGAGGATAAGGCTTTTGTTGCTAATTAATTAGTTTTTCTGATCTGATGTTATTTTGTACTAAACAGTAAAGATATAACTAGTATAGGCAATTGTGACAATTCCGCATTGTTTTCTTCCCTTTGCCGTTCTAGGCCTCGCAATAAAACTTTATAACAGTCAACTAACTAATTTTTAATATTTGAATCAAACAAGTACCTACCCGGACTCCAATGTATTAAGGAAGTAGGTAGGAGAAGAGCAGTATTTATAAACTTTGTTGTATAATTTCAATTTCAAATAACTATCTTATTTTTTAATCCTTCAATTCAAATTTACATGTGAGTTAAATATATTATGAATACAATTTAAAACTTATTTTTTTTAAACGACACACGTGGGAAACATAAATAATTCTTAAAATTAATTAACTAAAATTTATTCAACAAAAAATATTTGAACATTATATAATCCTCTTTGTTAAACTTTCTCACTCAGCTAAATTTATGAACTAGGTATATCATTTCTATACCTAAGAACCAACTTTATTTCAATAGTAAAATCACACTACAGGTAGAAATATTAGACTAATATTTGAGATTTCAAAACACACATATCTTTAAGTTTACAAATTGGCCACATCAAATAAATGGATGTTTCAAATAATATCACTATGATGTCTTGATCATCAACATAGTCACTGATCTGTCGATGTAGATAGATAGATATATATAGATAAATACTTTATTAAAACACTTTATATAAAAAAAAACAATACAAAAATAAAAAAACAAAGAAATTAAAATTAGCGTCTTAATTGGCGGCATTATCGCTAAGAGCGATCTCTTCCAGGCAACCAATCTGTTGCGATGTTCATGATATTATAGCCCAATTTGCTCAAACTTCAAGAGACAACTAAAATCTAGGCGGGGTCGTGTTACTCAATTTCCTTAGGTTCGCAGCAGGCATGAAGCAGGAGTTTGGTTGGAAGTTCTGCTGAGCTGGTGGCATCGGCATATGTCCTGAAGGTAAGAAACAGGCGCTGGGTTGTTGGTGAAACCTGGACGCTCCATGCTGGTCAGGTCGACCCTGGCCGGGCCCGAAGGTGGGGAAGTATCCACTGGGAATTGGGCGCTGCATTCTGTGGGACAAAGAGCTGACTAAAATATATATTTTATCTCTTTTTTAATTATTTTCTATCCACAATCAGTATAACTATGAGCAGATGTGGTCTGTGCAATTGTTGTTGTAAAGTGTGCACTCCATTAAATGCATCTCCTTATATTAAATTGTCTGGTGGAGCCCAATGTCAGTCGCTGGCTACCACGACCTTCCTCTTTAGCCTTGGTTCGGATCTTTAATTTTTTTTCTATTACAGACAATTGCGTTTTTTAACACGGAATAGGCCAAAATAATATTAGCAATAATTTTTAACTTACATGATTCTTATTGGTTATTCTGTGAGAATTTGCAATTCGTAGAGCGTACGCTTTGCTCGTGTTTACTGAATTGTATTAAGTTATCGAGCATAGGAAAGGCAGTATTTATACGATCATTATCAGCAGATTTGTTGCCTTAAAATCACAATGTTTTTACCTTATTGTTTTTTATATATGACTCAATAACTAGGTTTCTTTTTATCGGCCACTGTGTTAATCCCCTTAATGTTAATCCGTCCATCATTATAATCCAAATGTGATATATTGCTTATTAAAATATTAATATTGACCGAATTAGTTTACCAATAAAAATCCCTTTAGAACCAACTTGCCGAGTTGAATAATAGAGATTTTTACTGTACTAGTGCTGAACAATTATTTATCTAGTGGGATTAATCCGATATTATGTCTTCAATCGTCTTTGGGTGCCATGAAAAAATGAACCTAATATTATATACATCAGCAAAGAAAAAAGTTTTAAACAATTATACAATGCAGTGCTACTGTTGAAACACTGTAAAGCAAGTCTAGTTCCTTGGTAACAATGTGTTAATATTTCAGGATCATGTAACGCAGATGCATAAATGTGAAAAATGTTGATTTTTGACGAACTTAATAAGTTTGTCTTGTTTGTGCAGGTAGTACATATACATATGTAAGTATATAGGTCACCTTTGCTTATATCTACATATTATAAAGCTAAACAGAGTCAAAAATCTGTACATTGAATATATTAGAAAAAAAATTGTGTATAACTAACATCCATAGCGGAACACGTTCCAGTAGTATTTAGATTTTTTTGTCTGTTAATCTGTTTATTTAAACGCTCATTACGCAAAAACGGATCATCATGATTTTGGTCTGTAGGTAGTAGAAGGTCTTAGGAGTGTCATAGGCTACTGTTTATCCTGAGAAAAACGAGCGAAGCCGCGGGCGTCCACTAGTACCTAAATATACCTCCTCGTTTGTATTTATTTATATGACAACAGTAAATAACTTTTTTTCCTAGAGTCGAAATAATAAACATACCACTTCTTCTTATCGAATGAGAGTGGCCAACTCTGGTGTCGAGAGTTTATCAAGCCGCCTCAAGGGCCTCTGACATGGCTTAACGACTGCCGTACTATGACAACAGCCGGGACCTACAATTTAACGTGTCATCCAACCCACGGAAGCGCCCAAAATGGAATGCCACTTTTTGGTCACTCATCCTAGGACTGACCGCGTCGACCTAATAAACATAATTCAAACAACGGATGCATATGTGATACAAAGTCGGTGAAATATCAAAGTAAGTACCTAGGTATATCAATTAATAATATTATATGCCATATTTTTCATTTATCCAGTAGTAGGAAACTCGTATTTAATCAGTTTATGCAATAAATAACTTCACTTAATAATGGCAGGTTTATTGTTCCAATACTTTTAAATATAATCGGTTCTGATATTAATGGTTTTACGAAATGTCTAAAAATAATTTTCCCACAAGTGTAAAAATAAACATATTTGTTTTAGATAAGATATATGGTCAAATTGAAATACTTCCTAAAAATAGACTTTTTATCAATAAAGACTTTATCTGATTGAGATATTAGTCATTTTAATAAGACCTTTTATTACCCTTTCATATAAAATTAATTCTTTTGACGACTCAAATTTTTGTTGGCTCTATGATATTATGAAATAAAGAAATAATTCTTACGTAAAAATAGATATGACGACTTTTTATATTGTATCTTTGCTAAATTCGATCGAACGGCAGATAGGTCAACAATGTTTGTTTTTGAGCGGTGGTACCTACTCGTTCATATAAAGGTTAATGAGGCTTAATAATAATAATAACGCTAAAAAAATAATAATAAGTGTATCATCAATTTACTGATTAAAATGTTATTTTGTCACATGTACAATACTGGCAACTATTAGAAAACAGAAGAGGGAAGATGGTTGGCCACCTTATACGACATGACGAATTTATAAGAAACATCATGGAAGGAAAATTGGAAGCCCGAAGAGGAAGAGGAAGGCCGAGAAGATCATACATGGACCAAATAAAAGAAAAGGCGGGTGTCATGTCGTATAAGGAGGTCAAGGAATTGGCAGAAGACCGGGAAGGATGGCGCATACTCCACAGACAAGGGCCCGGCCCTTAAATTTATGATGATGACGATATGAATGAAAGAGACAGAGAGTGTTTTGTGTCTTGCGACAATTAGGCTAAAAGTGTCATCATCTCTAATTTTCCTGATGTTATAGTTTGTTGAGTTTTCTCTACAGGGACACTGGTCTTCTTCTTATCGTATAAGAGTGGCCATTTCTAGCGTTGAGTGTTTTCACATCAGTCTAGAGGTTTTTTGCTTTTGCTTGCTTGCCGGCGAAATCCATCCTTGGCAGCACTTGTCATGAGTACATGTTTAACTGACTGATTTATTGGTATCATTCCGTGGAAGGACCTATGCGCCCACTACAATATATATGTCCAAAAGAACTATCCTAACGAATTAATTCTGCCGGGGGTTTACGACCCTCAGTCATGAGGAAATACGACGCTAGAGAGATTTGTATTAGTAGCAGGATCTCTTTTGCCCATGATCAAAAAACATAATGAAAGTAATGGTATCTTAGATTTTAGTTGGTAAGTACTTTATGCAAAAAATGAAGCCAGAATCATTACTCCAATTTACACAAGTAGGCGTTACTAATTAAAAATTTAATCTGAAGTAGATAAGTGGAAATACACTGTTAATTTTATAAGATTAACATCTAAATGTGATTATGTTAATTAGTAGTATTGACGAAGAGATTTTGTAGGAACTTTGGAACCTACCTGAGTTGATAAGGTCATAATCTTGAATCGATGTAGTGTAACGTTTATTCAAAAAGTAATTAGTAGTTGTCCATCTGCCGTTTGTTGCAAGATAATGTTTGAAGGATCATTTCAATTTTTGATCGAGCAATTTCTTTTTGTTCGATAATTTGCAAATAAACACAGACAAAGTTATTGTTTTAGAGCTATTAAAGACGCTCTTAGAAGGTTATGCTTTATCAGGTTATCATTTAGCTACCAATAACTCTGTATAATTTAATATAAACTTAACTAAAGTCCAGTATTTCCTTAAATTATGACTTTAATAACTACCAATGGTACCTATAATTATGCGTGTACCTATATATATTATATTCTCATTAAAGGTTTCCTTACTTGACTACTCTACAAACGATCAGTACCCGCATGAATAAAACTTGAAAGTTAATTATTAAAACATTTTATTGCAATAAAACTTTTACACATAACATACACACGACACACAGTAGATATTTACAGTAACAAAATCGAGATTCCAAGACGTTGGTAGAAGTTCTTATTGAAAACAGGGGTCGAATTTTGGCGGAGTCGTGTTGCTGATCTTGCGGATGGTTGCTGCCGGCATGAAACAACCGGGTTGGTTGTTTTGTGGCATTCCTGGGGGGACGCCGGGGGGTCCGTACTGGCCCCCTGGGGGGAAAGGGGGTCTGCCCGGACCAAAGCCTTGCGGTGGCATCTGTCCGTGGAAACCGCCCGGACCACCCATTGGTCCGTTATTCGGGAAGCCAGGGTTGAACGGGGGACGCTGCATGCTAGAAATTGTTAAAATATTTGTTAGAATGTATTCAGTTTTATAATGATTTAAAGAGTTGACAACAGCCAAGAACATTTTAAATACAGGTATAAAAAAATTCTTAATAAAAGAATTGTCACAATAAAAAGACACGTAAAAATTACATTGATGTAATTAGACAAATAAAAGAATAACCAACAGTAAATCAAAACAATCTCGATAACAATAAAGCAAATGAAGTACTTACATTTTATAATTATTCGCGATTGAATTAAGTACAACGATTTTCCAGAATGTAATTATTATTTTCACAGTTCAGGTATTTATACAATATTTTTATCGGATAAGATTTTGCCAATATGTTAGCTGTATCGCAATCTGATCACAAATCTATACGTGCACCGTCTAGTTCACGTGACTGTTTTCAAATAAATATATTCATTTTTTATCATTTGTGTGTTTTTTTATTCTAAATAAGCTACAAAATTCGGGAAAAGCAGTAACTTAGACTCAGTGGCTGATCCAAACATTAAACATAAGGTAATGTCGCACAAACTGGATATACGTATAGATTATTATTCTAACGCATCCGAAATTTCAAAGGCGAAACTAAGTGAGTGTGTTAGTTGCGTTTGTTTTACCCTTCTTTTCGCTAAAATGGCTGAATCGTATAAATGAAAATACCTTTACGGGCACTGCTCGTATTATTATAAATTGTAGCAAGAATATTATTTGGCAAATAAATGTAGAAAATATACTATACAGTACATTTTCTACACTTTTACTATAAAGTTGCTATCGCGTAGCATTGCTACGAAAATTGTCCCATCGTAGCTTGGCCTCTCCGCATTCTGGGACCATGTTTCAATTGTAATGTAGCATAAGTTCTTCGAATTACGAAATGTTCGTAACCACAGTAAACTATTGTATATTTATATAGGTATAGTCATTGGGTAAAAGTATCACTAGTGTGAATCAGTGTAAAGATTTCAAAGGTCAAATAAGACAATCCCTAAATGAAACTGGAGAAATATATAGTGTTTTTTCGCTGCGACTGATCCTTAGACGGCTTCAAACAACAAACTTGGTGGTTTGTTTGAAGCCGATTAAGGAGCAGTCGCAGCGGAAAAACAATATATAATTCTCCAGAGTTTCATTTACAATGGATTTCCGCTAAGTAACGCCTGATTCAATATCTTAAGACAATCTCTTTTAGATGCTAATAAAAGACATGAACGCGTTCTTCTAGTCGAATGTTCAAATATCTCATTACCTATTGTATTTTAGCATTATTATCTCCCATCTGACTATAATTTTCCTTATGATTAGTAATGTTACGAGATATCGGCTCGTTTTCTAGACAGTTCTTATATATTGAACTTTGCAGGTGCATTAGTGCTAATCATTTAATTTCTTATGTATATTAGTATGTAGTTCTGTTTATTATTTCCTTCTTCTATTTTCATGCCTAGATGTGTCCCTAAATTTTTTATATCTATATATATAACTCAAAGGTGACTGACTGACTGATTGACTGACTGACTGATATAGTGATCTATCAACGCACAGCCCAAACCACTGGACGGATTGGGCTGAAATTTGGAATGAACGTAGATGTTATGACGTAGGCATCCGCTAAGAAAGGATTTTTGGAAATGCCACTTTTAAAGGGGTGAAATATGCAGGTTTTACTTCTTCATGCGAGCGAAGCCACGAGCACCCACTAGTGATATATATGAAAATGACGTGCGTATAAAGAAAATACAATATACTTAATTTAATTTATCAAACAAAATCTGAACATAATATTAAAGTTCTCTGTTGTTTATTTACATTGCATTATACATAACAAGGGAGCATCGGGTCACTGTGATTTTTGGTATAGAGGTAGTCTATGTATTGTCTCGAAAATGGCACAAGCCATTTTAGTTGTAATAAAATAAGCGTCGAAAGTAAAACGTATAAGTGTGCTTGTTTTTTTGGCGACACAGTTGACGTTGTTAATATTTACGTAAAATTACGAAAAAGTTGTGAAACAATAAGTACCTATTCCGGTACTTTCAATGCGGTTTGATTATTTTATAGCTGATATAATAAACTACAAAAGAAATCAAACTTTATCATAATTCATTGCCTAATTAAATTGTTGATCTCTATCTCCATTATCACAGGAAATGGGCGATTTATTTCGAGTATATCAATGGACAGCAAAATCACGTAAATCGTAAATATTGCAGTAAATTGGCGTCATAATATTTTTCCATTGAGTAACTTATTTTTTTTAGCATATTTTTACATATTTGGAATTTAGATCTAAATCTTATTAGAGTCATTGATAAATTTATCAATTATGGTGTTAAATAGATACCGTAACTTATTTATAGCACACATTAATGAAACGATTCCTCGAATGAACGATATTTTTGAATTCAGTTCAGTTATTTTATACGATTACTAGCTGGTGCGCGCGACTTTGTCCGCGTGAAATAGTTATGACCATAAAAACGGTTGTAGTGAGTTAACCTTAAAAGATAGACATATATAGTTTCGGACATTTTGTTAGATCATTTTAACACGAATAATTCTTTTATACACATCTTGAACCGTTTTGCGCACGCAACGGAAGCCCTCAAAGATTAATAATGTTCCCCGTTTTTTCAACATTTTCTATTGTTTCTTCGCTCCTATTAGTTGCAGCGTGATGTTATATAACCTAAAGCCTTCATCGATAAATAGTCTATCCAACACAAAAAAAATCTATTCGCACTAGTAGTTCCTGAGATTAGTGCGTTCAAACAAAGAAACAAACAAACTCGTCAGCTTTATAATATTAGTATAGATTTAGATGCCATTTTCAAAACTGTGAAATGATTTGTGTGGTACCTACTATAAAAAATCGAGTGTGGCTCAGCGGTTCCAGTGTCTGCTTTTCATCCAGACGCACCCTGGTTCGAATACCAATGACTTGTATTTTTCAAGTTATGTGTGGATTTGCACTCTATTTACAGAGAAAGAAAACATCGCGAGGAAACCGACATGTTAGAGGACCACAAAATCCGAGGACATGTGTCTTCCGTGGAAGAACCTGGGTGCCCACCACGATGTATACCTATGCCCAGGAGAACTCCCCAATGAATTAATTCTGCGAGGGAGTCACGACCCTCAGTCATGAGGAAATACGACTCAAGAGAGATAATCTATTGCAGATGGTGCAGAACTGGGAGGAGTGGCGTCTCTTAGTGTCGGAGGCCAGGGTCCACTTTAGGTCGCAGCGCCACGTTCATACGTAAGTTAGTTTAATCAGTTCTGATGTGGTAATTAAGTAGCCATGAAGTAACTGTAGTACAAAAAGTATTACTTTCATAAGTAATACTTTTTGTACTACAGTTACTACAGTCATGTACTACATGAGTAGTACATTTTACCTATAATTGACTTTATTGCATCGAAATGAGATATACCTAATGTGCACTTTATGGTTTAACAAATGATACTGAGTTTTAACCCCTTTTTTGTCAAACTTTAACTATCTAATAGTCATCAATTCGTCAATAATATGTTTTATATCCATTAACTTAATACAATTTCATCATCTAAATTAGTAGTACAATTGGATGATATATACATACGCTTAAATATAATAGGTAATACAACAAACAACCACATCTACTTAACAATTTATTAATCACCTTAATAATAGTACAACCTTATACCATCTTACATTAATATCTATCTATATCTATAGATCTTGTTAATTTTATAATTCGTTTTCAATAAAAAATGCGTAGGTATTCGATTAGTTTCTATTTTTCTGCGCGATTTTTATCTACAGGTGTGTCATTTTTATCTTCAGATTTCTGTGTAATAATTTCAAGTCTTCTTGATAAGAAGAAAGCTAGCAATTGTATAACAGCGAGTACTATTCCTGGGAAGAGCCAGGCATCGGGCACTGTTGATACAGTCTTTGAATAAAGTAGGGAGTAGAGAGGAGAAGAAATGGTCTGCATTGCTGATTCGAGGGCTCCTAGGACACTGTAGATTTTGCCTGCAAAGAAAGATTTCGATAGTGAGTTCATTTCACAACTAATTTAGCCATGTCAGAGGCCCTCAGGGTGGCTTGGTAACCTCTCGACACGTAACAGGAAAATGTTTAATCTTAATCAGAACAGATAAGAATAAATTAATTAGTCAATTAATGACTGTATGCAAAAAAGTTAAGCAGTAGATTCTATTTATCTTTAAGATACGAGTTCCTTGTTTTGATTGTGGCTATGTAGCTGTTCTAGTTCGTGAGATTTCTGATGATTTCATTTCACAGAATTCAAAGTCAAAGCATTTATTGCATAATTGTGTTATACATAAAGATACATTAATGGTGAGCAGATCTTATGCTAAGGTATCAAAGTCAGAGAAACACAATATACCCTAATTGGGTGTTTGCAATGTATTTTGGTTCGGTGCGGGCCGGTCTATTTGTTTATTTATTATATTGTATTTGTATAGATAGTCGTCATTTAAGTTTTCATCTTTTATAAATTCGTCAACAGAGTAATAACATTTCATCATCATCATCATCAGCCTAATGGGACCCACTGCAGGGCATAGGCCTCCACCCTCTTACGCCAATACTCCCTGTCTTGCGCTGTTCTTGCCCAGATGTTTCCTTCTAACTTTCTTACATCATCCAGCCACCGTTGCACAGGTCTTCCTACACTTCGCTTACCTAGCCGTGGGTAATAACATTTATGTGTTAATACATTTTTAAGTGTTTTCTCAAATAAGTTAACTGTTTCAATGCTTTTTAGATAAGTCGGGAGTTTATTAAATGTTGTTATGGCCATAGCAGTTGGGCCCGAGCTTTGTATGGCTATAAATTATTTGATATTTGGATTAGATTATATTTTATTGACTATTGTTATGTTACGAATTAAATTAGTTCATTAATCACTTTGAGCAGTTTTTGTATAAACGGGCTCTAGTGTGTCATAATTTTTTATTTAGATTTACTCAGATATTTTCAAAAACTTTAAAAAATAACTTTACTTACGTATGATATGATTACATAGCCAGAGTATTTTTTCGTAGACGAGGTCAGAGGATTCACACGTTATTGTATAAATTAATATTACGTTAAATAAACGAATTTTGTATTAAATAGTTATCATAATATCATAGAGTATACAAACTTTATTTACAATAATAAAATATAAAAACAAGGGAAAAAAACTAAACATACGACTACTACTAGCTACTACAAAAAGGGGCACTTAGAAAATCTTTTGAAAAGCCTAAAGATAATCTAAGTGCTCCAGCCCACTACCAGAGGGCAGCGTGCCCAGCATACTGGCCGCTTTACCACGCTGGATGGCAATGCTTATACGTTGAGCCAGAAAAAGGCCAGCATTTTGGTCACGCGTCGCGTCAACCAAGCGCTCCGAGAGGTTTTGGAAAATAGTATGGGCTCCCGGACCCCACGGCCCCAAAGTCTCGACTCCAAAAGGCTCAAATATGTAACCTCGGCCGAGGTTAGCATATTTGCGTCTCTTGTATATAACTTTCTCTGGTATACAAACTTACCTTGTTCATTTGGCTCTATTTGCTTTATCACCAGAGGCCTCTGAACCACCTGCGACCCTTGAGAGATTATCCCTACCAGTGGCACTGTAATAAAAATAGTTTTGTTAACATTAATATTTTAGACATAACATTATTACTAGTAAGATAACATTACTAATGCATAACCTTTTAACGGCTATAGTACCTAGTCAAAAGTGAATTTACAGAACTTTTGGAAAGTTGTTGTTTCTGATGTGTCGCCCTTAAAGGTTACGAGTTCATTACTAGTCTATTAGCTATTCATCCCGTCACACATAATCTAAATATATAAAACTCAAAGGTGACTGACTGACTGATTGACTGACTGATATAGTGATCTATCAACGCACAGCCCAAACCACTGGACGGATCGGGATGAAATTTGGCATACAGGTAGATTTTATGACGTAGGCATCCGCTAAGAAAGGATTTTTGGAAAAACCGCTTTTAAAGGAGTGAAATAGGGGATGCTAGTTTTACTTCTTAATGCGAGCGAAGCCGCGAGCACCCACTAGTATATAGAAGAAAGTCGAAAGTCTGAAAATTGAAGGTATTTAAAAAAAAGTTGTTAGATACTTAGAATTGATAACAGAACAGAGTTCCAATAATATATAGATTTTTATTTTTTTATCTGTGTCTCTGTTTACCTGTTTGTATGTTTATTTTAACGCTCATCACGCCAAAACAGCCGAACGGATCTTCATGATTTTTAGTATGTAGGTAGTATGAGGTCCCGAAAGTGTCATAGTCTACTTTTTATCCTAAAATAACGCGAGCGAAGCCGCGGGCGTCCACGAGTATAAAATAAATGAATAGTATTCCCAAATTTATTAGGAACTAGCTGTGCCTGCGACTTCGTCCGCGTGGAATATTTATTTTGGGCATTCAATGTTTGAATTTTGAACCGTTTTCGCAGCGCACGCAACGGAAGCCCTCAAAGATGAATAATTTTTCCAGTTTTTTCCACATTTTCCATTGTTTCTTCGCTCCTATAAGTTGCAGCGTGATATAGCTTAAAGCCTTTCTTGATAAATGGTCTATTAAACACAAAAAAAAAATTCAATTAGCACCAGTAATTTCTGAGATTAGCGCGTTCAAACAAACATACAAACAAACAAACTCTTCAGCTTTATTATATTAGTATAGATTGGCAAGAGATATGCTTATCATTTTGCACACGAGAGTTTATGACATCAAATTCACGTACAACTTTTTGTTGCCTATCAGAAAACTCAAAACTTTAATTCAATACTTCTCTACTACAAACAAGTCATACCAATTTAAAGATATATGCTTCGCAAATGTTTGAACGTTTGCCAATATACCGCTCTTACTGGGACAAACGCATACCGTGATGTAATATGTATTGGTGTGATGATTGTTGAGATTTGGATCTCAGTGGGAGAGAGTAAACAAAATTACAATAGCAATTTCAAAATCTTTCGTGAAGTACCATAGTTTTATTCTATTCCACACTCAAATAGGTACTTCACACACATTGAAAGAAAACTTTTAGGTCAAAGCCCCAGATTTGATAATTTTCGTCTTTTCGCCAATAATAATTATCATGATACCGAATTTCCGTGCTAGAGCGCATGATTTTAATAGTGTATATCATGTTGATGTCGTAAACAAGCCCTAATCTTAGGAACAATCTTTATAGCACATCAAAAATAAGTTTATATGATAATTACTATTTTAAGAGCTTGGCATGATTTAACTGTGTACTATGATCAATTGACTTACTGAAAAACATTGAAGGGAAACAGGAAGCACGAAGAGAAAGAGGAAGGCTGAGGAGGTATGGACCAAGTAAAGGAAAAGGCGGTCGTCATGTCGTATAAGGAGGGCAAGGAATTGGCAGAAGATCGGGAAGGATGGCGCATGCTCCACTGACAAGAGCCTCGCCCATAAATTTTTGATGATGACTATGATCAATAGCCAGAACCTACTTTTTAAACCTAGAATACAGAAAAAACATTATTTCTTAAACACATATTATATGTTTATATATTCGATTCATGAAACCGTCCGGATATCTTGATCTTTTTGCAGCGGTAACTCCTATCACATTACAATCTAATTTGCTTGTAGTTTTCAAGAAATAAACAATACTTACAGAAGAACACGCATAATGTGGTAGAAGCAGCTATCAAACCCGATGTAGCCAGCATATAGGAGATACAGCTTATAACGCCGACTATCTCGTCAGATAGGCGCAGTCTCCGCTTTAGCACTGTCAAGATTATCAAGGTTCCTGAAACAAAAGGGATTGTATTTTGTTAGCATTGGAATTTTAAAACTTGAACTTTTTTTGGTTTTTTCATTAAAAAATACAATAAGTGTAGTGTTCTATCTTGGAGTACCTAATATTTTTTAATAATTAGAAGGTGGAACATTGTCTCGGTGATTTAGGGCATTTTATGACTTTTAGTTCTCAGTTGGTAAGCCCAGATCAGAGGAACACTCACACGCACTCGGAGGGAAAGAATCGGTTATAGTTATCTAATGACTTTTGTACTAAAAGTCATTAGACTATTTGTAAAAACAAATACATACCTAAAAAGCTGATGATGTTCCTATAGGCCAGGAAGGATCCATACATGACGTCGTCCCAGCGGAACTTGAGTCGGTAGTACATGTAGCCCAGGAGAACTTCCGCTGTAATGAGAACAAGAATAAATTAGAATACGAAAAACAACAATCCTAAGAATGTTATCTTGACTTGCATAAATTACAAGATGTTACCATTTAAAAAAATCTTAATCATCATCCTACCCAATTCTGAACTACATATTATTTAATTTAGTCTTAATGCGAAACTTGAAACAAAAAGTTCTAGTAACTTTATAAATCAAGTATACAGAACAAGACAATCTTAAGTCTCTTTTAATAAACATTGTACAGCACTATCTGTTCTATTAACTAAATCATTAATTTTGTCAAACTCGTACTCGAAAATATCAAGATCTACTTATCTGTCCAACTTCGAGTTGAAAACTTACACTTCGTAAGTCTACTCTCTCTCTGTAACACTTCCAATTTTTATATCTCTTTACTCTATACTTACAGCCGTGATATCTCCTCTATTTATTTCATTTGCTCAGTCTTTCCTTAAACATCATAGAGTCTTCGGAAAAATATTTGACTACGTTCGTTGTTATATTTTTACCTGATAGCATCATGCGATCTCCCAGAGACACCACCAACATCAGCATAAGTATCATTCTCTTGTACCCTGGCCGATTCTGGACGATACAGTGAACAGCATTCAGTGGTAACCTCCAGTTGAAGACTGACTATATCTAATTTATATCCTCTTACCTTACAGCCGTGATATCTCCTCTTTCTCTTTTGTTTGATCATGTCGTTGCTTCAATGCCATAGAATCTTTAAAATAATATTGAACTACTTTTCTTCTTATATTTTACCTGATAGCATCATCCGATCTCCCAGAGACACCACCAACATCAGCATGAGTATCATTCTCTTGTACCCTGGCCGCTTCTGGACGAGACAATGTACTGCGTTCAGTGGTAACCTCCAGTTGAAGACTGATACTTTGTTCTCTTCGTTCACGTTCACATCACGCATGTAGAATATCACGTAGAGGAGAGATGATAGCTGGAAAGAGATTGGTAGTGGTTAGTAGCTGCCTATTTGGAAATGGTAGAGGTAAGATGTTTGTCGGTAAATGGGTAATAATTATGATGGAAGGATTGTTAGTTACTGTTAATTAGAAAATAACGGAGGTAAAAGATGCATGCTAATTAGCTGTTAGTTTGGTTTCTGAAAATCTAATAATTATTGACTATTTTTCTTTATTTTATAAATTACCTAGGTTTTAGTTTAGTTTTCGATAAGTAACAAAACAAGTTTAGAAGTAAGTTTTTATTTCATAGGTGTTGGTTGTTGTTCGTTTATATGATTCATTACTTAATGTTATTTATTAAAATAAAAGAAGTAGGTATATATGTAAAACTTGGTTAGTAAATAAAAAACGTAAGGTGATTAAATGTATTAGTACAGGATCCCTGGTACACTTTTCATCTTTTATTACTATCAAGCTGAGTTTTCGTGGGTAGCTTCCTTTTGACTAGATGCCCATGTTTTTCCTTACAGTAATGTTGGTATATGGTAGCTTTATAGGGATAGCAAGGATGAAATATGTTGATTTGACAAATTTAAAAAAAAATTGCTAACCGAATTTTTCTTTGTTAATTGTCGAGATAATCGTCTAAATCTACTATCTAATCTTCATATATTGTTATTTTTAATGAATTTTCGTAGAATTTCAGCAATATTTCCTCCTAGTGGTTTTCTATGAGCAATGTAAGAAGTCATCGGTAGAGTCGGTTGCTAATTATCTATTTGTAACTGTTACATTCGATGTCATTTTGAATTGATACTAGAAATACAAATATCTATTTCTAATAGTCATGCTAGATAACCGTTAATTATAGTTATCGGTAGCATAAATAATCAAAATTGAATGGACATGTATAGATTGGACAATGGATCTAGCAGATATTCCAACATTTTATTTTCTCCATGAAAGTTGTAATGAGAATCTTATTTACTGTATAAATGAAATGCAAATTAATGAATGCGAATACCTGCAGTAACAATACAAGAGGAAACACACCGTAGAAACCGAGGTAGCGGTAGAGGAGAGGTCCGCTGACGGCCCCTACCACGTGTGCGATCTGGATAGCAGCGCGATGCGAGCCCATGGTACGGGTCACGTCGCGACCTGTGGCGTGGCATATCTGGAAAATGGTAAACAGAAAAATCTGATATCCTAGTGGATGTATTGTACCTTTGCTGCCTGGGTCCTAATTCTAATTCTAAGGGGAGGGCGATGAGTCCTGCACGGACATCCCGCTTGGGGAGTTTAGTTCGGTTGATTTATGGAGGCTCTGATATCGAAACTTGCTGGACATATACCTCCTTCGCTATGTAATAATTTTATCGCTAACCAAGATACTTTAGACTTACAGGTATGTGTCACACTTTACTATGACAAACAGTGTACTGGTACTGTTGTTGTTTAGGTATATGTTTTCCCAATATATGGAAGTCAGCCTTCATAACACCAATTCATAAAAAAGGTTCGCGGACTGATGTTGCGAATTATAGGCCGATATCTAAGCTATGCATCATAGCTAAGATATTCGAGCGAATAGTTTACAATCAAACTTATGGTGCCTTGAGGTGTGCTTTCCATCCATCTCAACACGGGTTTCTTAGGGCTAGATCTACAGTCTCCAACCTGGTGCTGCTGAATGACTACTTGACTAAAGCTATGGATAGGCGCTGTCAAGTGGACGTTATCTATACTGATTATAGTAAAGCATTTGACAGAATAGACCATAGTATACTTTTAATCAAGCTGCAGCGCATGGGAGTCTGTGGAGATCTGCTTCGGTGGTTTTCTTCGTATATAGACCGACAAACGCAGGCTGTAGTGGTCAGTAATTATGTTTCTAGCTGGGTTGAAATACCGAGTGGAGTACCCCAGGGTTCCCTGCTAGGACCTTTGCTTTTTTCTATATTTATTAACGACATCTCTTCCTGTTTTTTGAACTCTAAACTTCTTTGTTTCGCCGATGACATGAAAATATTTAAATCAATCGGGTCATTGAACGACGTGGATGACCTTCAGGCGGATCTACTGCGGCTTGACAATTACTGTCTTATTAATAAGCCTGATCTCAATCCCGCTAAGTGTTCAGTAGTCACGTTCACCCGCAAATATAAAATTATTCTATCTGAATACAAACTTAAAAACCAACCACTAGCTAGAAATTCGAGTATCCGTGATCTGGGGGTAATCCATGACTCGAAACTACTATTTGATGAACACGTAGATAACATAGTAAAGAGGGCATCTAGGGCGCTAGGGTTCATGATGCGTAGCTCTGCTTCGTTTAAAAAAGCTAAAACATTTAAAATATTATACTGTACATTTGTTCGAAGCATACTCGAGTACGCGTCACAGGTGTGGAACCCTCTGTACGAAGAATACATATCTCGTATAGAAAATATTCAGAAGTGTTTTATGAAATACCTATGTTATCGAATTAAGGTGCCGTACAGATCAAAATATTATCTTAGTTTCTGCAATAAGTTTCATTTACTTCCTTTGGTAAATAGAAGAGAGATTGCTGATATAATATTCTTGTTAAAAATAGCAACTAACTTAGTTGATTGCCCCGAGCTTGTTGAGGAAATTAACTTAAACTGTACTACATTTCGAGGTCGCTTTAACCCTCTATTATATTATATTCCACCCAAACATGCCAACTATACCCAGAATGCATTTCTGGTGAGAGCGAGTGTGAGTTACAATGCTGCTGACAAACGGTTGGGGCTGGATCCATACAGGTGTAGCTTGGCTTCGTTGAGGTGGCGGCTGAGCAGCGAGTTCTTTGTTTGATATGTGTGTTTGTTGTTAATTATGAAATTGTATAGGTTTATTCTGTTTTAAGTAAGTTAAGTGTAGGTTTGTGAGTATTTGTGTTGTTGATGTAGGTGTAGTGTTTTTGTGTTCATAGTTTTATGTATATATATTGTGTTGTTACCCGTGTTGTCCTCTAATTGGATTTTTGTTTATATCATTATTTGCTATTGTGTGTCTGTGTCCGTTGGACAACTTGTAAATTAAATAAATAAATAAATAAAGCGCCATAGAGATATTTAAACGAGACACTTGCAATGAACTGATGGGAGTGTATGGGTTACTTACAAAGGTCATCAATAAAAGATAAACTGGGTGAAAGTCAATACAGTAAGTTTGGATGATAATAAATTGAACGTTTAAAAGTGAAATGTTCTTTTTACAATTATTTTGGTCAAAGACAAAATGTGGCTTAGCATCGTATCTCTAATTCAGTCTCCAACATTTTGTGACATATATTTTAAAGAATTTAAATGGATACTTACATCACCCAAATGACTAAACGAAGCCGCCAGCAGCAATCCGAAATTCCCTCCCAATGATATAGGAATTTGCACAACATATAGCACTTGCACAGTACTCGCTCCAGGAAATATCAGCATCAGGAGAACTCCCGTGGTCATCACACTCATGCCGACCAGGGGAAGGATAAGGGATGGTTTCCGACGACCAGAGCAGTCACTCCAGGGACCGATGAAGAGGAGGACCACAGTCGCCATCAGGGAGCCGATGAAACTACGGCTTATGTTGATACTGGATACCAGCATTTGACTCTTTGCCTGGAATTTGAATAAGAAAATGGTTAACACGTTTGTTGGTAAGACATCACAGGTTTAAGATGATACATGTAGTGATGAACAAGTAGTGATTATGTTTGATGTTATTGTGGCTTATAAACAGTTGATTATGCCACAATAACGACATACATGATCTGGTAGAGATCTAACATAGATATCTAAATATATAAAACTCAAAGGTGACTGACTGATTGACTAACTGATATAGTGATCTATCAACACACAGCCCATACCACTGGACGGATTGGGCTGAAATTTGGAATGAAGGTAGATTTTATGTCGTAGGTATCCGCTAAGAAAGGATTTTTGGAAATGCCACTGTTAAAGGGGTGAAATAGGGGATGCAAGTTTTACTTCTTAAAGCGAGCGAAGCCGCGAGCACCCTCTAGTAAAACATAAATCAAATTAAATAATAAAAAAAATCTGAGGCCTATTGTTTCTTTGTAGGAAGGTCACTTACTTTAAAAACTCGATAAAGAAACTACCAATTGAATCGAGTATATCATATCTTCAAAATAATGATACATCTTACCTCAGCCACTCGAAAGTCCTCGCCCACTCCTCTATCACATACACTAGGATCGAACCCCAAGTCTACTGTACAAGCTGTCCTCAGGTAGAAGTTCTGCAAAGAAGTCTGGCCCAGGTTGATAGCCATCATAGCCCCAACCAGCGCTGGTTCCAGGATTGGTTTCCATTTATGTGGAGGTGGCGGCACTATCGACTTCTTTCTCTCTGCTCGAGCTTCTTCTGTTTCGTCGCTGGAATTTTGTAAGGGAATAGATTTTAGTTTTGAGAAATAATTATACTGTGGAGCAGAGCAACGCCAATCACAACGATGAGTTCATGAATTTAGGAGACACGCGAGTCACAACTTCTTCGTCAGGGTCACAACTGGATGGCTAGAAAAGAAGATCGCAAATCATAAAAAAAAACTAGGAGAGGCTTATGTTCAGAAATGGACAACTGAGAAAAAAGAAGACATGAAACAAGCGTGGTGTAACATCTATTTACAAATTATATTTAGTAAAACGGAAGTATAACTTCAATAATATAAGATATGGAAGGAATTGGGTTAAGGTAATATTTGCCCAGGACTGGAGTGGGACAGTAAAAATTAAAGTAAGGAAAAAAAAAGATACTTTTCACACCACCTGTCAAAAAAATATTTGAGTAGCTTTTAGTGTAACACTTTTTTTTTTTTTTTGTTATGGCTTTTGCGAATATATGAGTTTGCAATTCTGCCAATGTCAAGTAGGAAGATAGGCCATCAAACTGAGAAATTTTATGTGAAATATCGATATGTACGGTGGTTTTAAATTATGTTTGAGTTCCTAGTGATAGTGTTTTATGTAATCAGTAGATCTGTATCAGTTGGTATCCTAACATGCGATCAGTGTTAAAATTTATATTTCATAAAAAAATATGTATCTCACGAGTGTTTAGTTAATGAAGACCTATACAAAAATATATTTTCAAATACATCAGGACATAATCTTATAAAAGCCTAACAATTTTAGAAACTAGCCTGTTAAAAAAAGAAGTGTCCTACTTTTATGCCAGGACCAACTACAGATTATAATCTGTTGTAATAATTAATTCGCTACTTTGTTTAATTGGTAGTTTTTACAAAACTACCATTATTCGTCCGGGTGATTTTACAAGTTTTTACAAAACTACCAATTAAATAAAGTGGAGAATTACTAATAACTAAACACTATACAGTAAGACCTCTATAAGTCGAATCTCAAGGGAGACGCCAAAAAATTCGAGTTATAGAGTTTTCGACTTATCGAGGATTTCGACCTTGGCGGATTTTGATTCGACATATAGAGGTTGAGGTTCATGCTTATGAATTTTGAGTTAGAGATGTAAAATTAATAAAAATTCAAGTTGCAGAGGTGACAAACATATTTTTATTGATTATAACCATTTAACTAAGCACTCCTTCAAGCCCGGAAATTCTGCAGTCCGTCTTTTGCAGGACAAATTGTGACCGTTTTGTATTTTTCTCATGATGTCTGATTAGTTTTTTATTATTGTTGATAGAGTACTCATTGCAAGGCCAAATTGATCAGCAACATCTTTCTTTTTTTGACAGCTCTTTACAGCTTCGAGCACTTCTAATTTTACTGCAAGACTCAAAGTTTTTAGTTTACGTTTCACACCCCTCTTGTTTTAACAATTTTATTTGTAAACTGTTCTACTAATTGATGTGTATTGCAGTAGAACTAAACTGCTTCTGACAATTTTTAAGTCGACAACAAATGACTTGCTTCGCTAAAGTTCAAAGAAAATCAAAATTATAAAAAATGGAACACCTGACACCAAGCAAGCAAACACGTGTCAACGTAAGTCATAAATGATTATCGTGTAATCCTAAAATGTTGTCTAAGAAACAATGGTGTACTCACTTTGTCGGCAAGTTCTTAAAATCTTAACTTATTTTTCTTCGAACTATAGAGGTACCTAATAAATTCCAAATAATCGAGTTTGAAATTTGTAAAATAAAACTTTGGTATGTTCGAGATACAGAGGTCAAATTAAATTTTTCGAGTTATAGAGGGAAAATATGTACCAAAATGATTTGGAGGGACTCGGTAATTATTTCGACTAATAGAGGGTCAAGATTTCGAGTAATGAAGATTTTGATGTTTGAAGGGAAGGGAACAAAGCATTTTTTCGAGTTTTGGAGGTTTTTGACTTATCGAGGTTCGACTTAACGAGGTTCTACTGTATTAGTAAACATAGAGGATACATCCTTTTAAATAGTTATTATTAATAAAAAATCTGGAATATTATTAAAATAAAAAATATATGTAGTAGAAGAATAGTACCTAATTCACAATCATAATTTTTTTATATAGATATAAATGAAATAGTAATTTCCAACCAACCTCCTCAGCCTTTCCAGCTCGTGCAAATCCAAAGAACTTTCCATCATTTTAAAAAATCACAAAAACTAACAAATGAAACGTATCACAATATTCATCACAATCAATACCGCCGTCAGATCACAGTTTAGTGAGACTGTCACCGTTGTACTACCGCTGCTAATACACTGATAAGATAACACTGAAAGGAAACAAACTCAGGCAAATAATAATGTGATAGGTAGAACTGCACTGAGCATTGTAAGACCAGATGGTCTGCGTCTGGTCAGCGCCTTGTTCGCCGGTTACTGACCCACGGTACTTCTGTATTCCACAGTTCCGAACTGTCGCTTCATCGCTCATTCGATTAATGCCTCTCAACCGGCATGGATACCGAGATAGTACCTATCTGGTAGCAGCTTTATCAACCCTTACCTTATTAACTAATTTGTGAATAGATAACGTAGCATTGACCTAATTTGGAGGTCGCTTCCTAAATCGATAATTGTAATTTTTAGAAAAACAATAACCATTTATGGAGTAAGTATAAGCATATTATATATATGTATAATAGTATATTTTTAGAACAAATTATTTTGGTTTAAAGTTCAATGAGGCATTAATTATCACTAGTATTAAAAGGCATCGATAAATGTGACTAATAGTAAACATGTTGAGTTTGACGATAATTCCGGACAATCTTTGCACTTCATGCAAGTTTTTTTGCACACAAACGTGCAATCTTTATAAAATTATCTACATTTATATAGATTTCTAAGTAGATATTGCCCTCGTATAATCCTTGATATGATTTACTTTCGTCATTGTATGCCATCTACGTGATAGGGATCACATACGCAAATTATAGCGTATATTACATGACACAGTTTCGTCATATCAATTTTCCATGCATCTGAATAATTAGATAAACAACTAGTACTATTAATTGTATTGACAAAGTTAGATGTACAATAAGTCAAGCAACAAGTAGGCAATATTATCTCTTTTTGAATCGTATTTTCTTATTACTGAGAGTCGTGACTCCCCCGCAGAATTAATTCGTCACGGAAATTCTTTTGATCATAAGACCATAGCCTAATTATATTGTCAAGATTTTTATAAAAATATCGACATTAAGTTTCTTTCTTTTTACTAATATGAATATAAATTTAAAAATTGCCTTCCCTCAAATAAATTATCTTTTTACGAACGTCTTATTTAAATTATTTGCATCATTTACAACTAATCCATTAAAAAAATAGGTTTGTTTAGCTTTCCCTGATGGGAAGGTACTTATAATTTACTACAATAATAATTACAATATGAATTATATGCAGCATACCTAAACTTGTAATTGCATTAGCTTAATCTGTCAAAAACTGACCGATGATAAAATCAACATATATTGGAGTTTCCCACATGGTGACAGATTCTCGATAACTTTCCAATAAAGCTTTAAGCCTCTATAACCGATAAAAATTTGCTAATAACCGTAGATTTAAAGCCCATTTTACTACAGACTTATCTTACGGCTTTTTTAAATAGTTTATAAGTGTTCTTTATTTCGTAGTAGTTAGAAGTGTCGCTTCATTTCCTTCTTGTCTTTTTTTAACTATAGTTGTAAATAAAGTTGTATCTGTATCTACTTTACTACAAACTTAAGCACAAACATCATTTTCAGTGCATTGAACGACATTGTTCTCCGCATATAGAAGCTGGATATATGTACTAATGACTAGATCATAGCGTAAGTATTGCAAACTTTTCAAGGCTAAAGTACAGCGCCAGGTTTAAAATAAAACAGTAGCGAATATCGGTCGGTGCGGACCGCCTGCAGTCGCGGGCGAAATGTGAATTTTCATACGTTATTTTATTGATAACATGAAAATTCTTTGTCGATAAATACAGCGAGAGAGTGGTAGTGGAGATTCTGAAATGATATATTGTGATCTTGATAAATTATAAAAACAGTTGTGAAGTTACATACTGTGATAAAACTTCGCGCTTTATTTGTGAATGACTAAGGATTTACGAATGTGAGATTTGGGTTGATTGGGTTCTGGAAATAAAATTTTTGATTTAAGCTAGCAATTAAAATTAAAAAAAAAGTTCATCAATGTGGAACAAGCTTCATTTAAAGTGAATTAATAATAACAAACAATTTAACCAAATTATATTAGTAATCTAAAAAGCAAGTACACCGAATCAGAATTAAAATGTAAACTAACCACAATATGACGATAAGCAAGCAAACGAGTTAGTGTTAATTGCTTATGTCCAGTTTTAATAATGACCAATGAATGCACTATCACCAAAACAACTGAATACGAGTACATATAAAAGTGTTACGTAGACATCGTTAGAGCGAAATAAAATTCTAGTTTGCGCTAATTGCCAAATGCTATCTGTTTCGGCAGAACGAGTCTGAAATCACCAGCATTTTCAGGAAATGCACGCACACTGCATTTTCAACTTTACTTCTGTTAATATTAGAGTATATTTTTGAGCGTTTCTTACACTTTCCGAAGTTATACCAAACGTCCTTAATCGACCAGTTGGCTTGTTACACTCGGTTGCAAACAATACGTACTTTGGAATTTCAGACGAATTAAATTATAACGTATGTAAGTACATTTTACTTTTGTTAACCGTGTTTCATTCAGTGATATTGTAAAATGGTTTAAAATATATATCATATATAGAAAATGAACCAAGACTTAAAGTTCTTTGAGAAGTGATGAAGTTTTGTATCAATAGTTTTAAAAGCTAGTGATATCTGTTTCGTGATGAAGTTTTGTATCAATAGTTTTAAAAGCTAGTGATATCTAATTAGTGGTTGTGGAAGTGTCTGACGCTTTATTAAAGGTAATTTAACTGGATTATTATAATCATAGCAAATTTTCCGTTTGCCCTACTTATCAGCTGCTGCTGTAGGTAGTAGAGGCCTAAGACATGGAAGTGCTAAAGATTAGATAAACTGGCTCAGTCTGATCTTTTAATCTTATCGATAGCTGTTTGCTCTTTCTAACCTGCATTAGTCTACTAGTCTTTTAAAAAGATCTTGCTGTCTGGTGATCGTAAAGGCTGAATCTATTTGTTTTAAGCAATATTATAAATTAAATGGCAATTAATGAATAGTCAATATTATATATCGTTTAATTCAACTAAAGGAAGAGAAAAACACTGAAAATACAAAACTGTCTCAGTATGAGTCATGCCGCAGTAGTTAATTGAAAACATTTAAAATTCGATTTTGTCAACTCAACCAAAAATGACCGAGTTTTTTTTGGATGAGATGACAGTAAGCCTTAAAAACGCATCTAAGGTAACATAAGAGGAAAGTTAGTACTGCTGACTATTTCTTACAAGCCAAGTTTCGCCGACCAAAAAGTTCCACAGCAAAAAAGAAACCTCTTCATCAACTACTCCAAATACGCGCGACTGCTATATCGAGAGACAATACTTATTAAAATTCACATTAATTTCAAATCCCTCTCTGACGCACATATTAGCATTGAATGCCTTTTCCATAAGAGGGAGTAGTCAACCTTGGAAAGTGTATTTTGTGAAGTCACTGCGCATCCTTTCATTAGAAGATCTAAAAAGTTGAATATAAAAAGGATTTACATTACTCTTTTTAATTGAAGCTATGATCACAGAATGTAAGACTCAGAAAAACTGAAATAGAAACTAGTCGAGTCGTTTCAGTATCTATTAAGTAAGAAAATAAGCTAAGGTTAATTCTCTCAAGTTTAGAGCAAGTTTATATTATACATTGCATGTTCAACTTGTTCTTTCATAAGTTTTATTTTCGTCTTGTTAGTTAGATAAATGTCAAACATTTAGTTGTAATAACCGGCTAGCACTTACGTCAATAATTACTATAATACAGTGAATGTAAAACATGTCAAAAGAGAGATATAGAACGTGTAAGAAGTACGAGTTGCAGTTTATACTTCTTTCATTCTGATACGATGAAAATTAGGAAATAGATTCAGGTAATGTTAGTACCAACATAAACGCTCGATGCTTAAGATATTGAGATAGCTTGTAAAAGACTTGATTCTCTTTGGAGAAAACGCGTTTCCTTAGATGGGAATAGCTGCAATCTATTTATAGACGGGAAGTGCAGTACGTATACTTGTAACCGGCTTCAATGGCGTGACGTCACATTATTGATCCGTTCAGTACTTACTTGTATTACGCCCTCTTCGGGTGACACATCTTGCGCACGCAGGCGTTTCAAACTCTTTGGATAAAAATAAGAAAAAAATTATATAACACCGACCATTACGAAAAAGTTAGCTTGCTATTAAAAACAAAAACTATTTCATAATTCGAACACACAAAATGAATAAATCTTAAACGAAACACTGGCAACACAGCTACGATGCCGCATTTAGTGATTACCCCTCGTGGAAAATCAAGGCGCATGCGTGAAAAATATGGCGTTCAGCGCCAGCCTCGGTGCAAGCACGCCAAAATTGACCCGTTCGCACAGGATCGGATTTAATTTGATATAAAAAAAAACAGTTATTAGTTTGTTTTACGTAACTGGCTACAAACAAAAGTGATTGCTTAGTATATATTTTTGGAATAAGAAGACAAAGTGAATCCTTTTCAAAATGAAAAAGAGATATGATATTACAGCATAGTATGGTTAGGTAAGCAAAGATCGGTACCCGCTGAATCCGTCTCTGCAATGTATTTGCATTCGGGAGCGATCGGTAGTATTCGTGCATTTCCGCGAGACTCGACTTCCAACCCTCGCTGGGATGTCTTTACCATGATCTGAAAAATCTTTAAATTATTTTCCCCTTTTCCTTCAAAAATGTTGATTTCTGTGTGGAAACAATGGTGTTACTTTATAAGGTTTAAGTGTTAGTTGTTGAAACAGTGTTTTATTGTTTAGTTTGGTGTCAGTGCGGGTTGTTTTTCTCTCTTTCGTGATTGTTCGAGGGGTGATCACAGTTCAATACAAAGGTAATATTGTAAGAGAGTATGATACAATTGACTGAAATGGTTCTGTTTGATAATACGTAACATTTGTTACCTAACTCATAGGCCCCTAGGTTCCTACTCTATGGTATAAGCCTAGGTTTTCAGATACATGTGTCCTATAATGGAAATGTAGCGCAGTTTCCCATTAGCTGCCTGAATGGATAGCTTTTCCGGCATGCCCTAATTACAGATTTCAACTGACGGGTTTTTCCTTTGCTTGGGGCTGGAAAAATTCCTAGCCACAGAAGATAAACACAAAATGGCATGTCATCAAATTTATATAAATATACACGCAAGGTTGTATCTTTATTGTTTGTTTTGTTATTAAAATCTAGGTATTTCACATGAATAGGTTTTAGTTGAAACCTCAAGTTTTTCAGCAATTTTAATGCTACTGTTGGGTTAATTTTTTTCACGTAATTTTTCTTTGATTTCAGACTTGAAGCCATGAAAAATATCGATGACGACGATGACTGAAAAAGGCGAATTGAATAGAATGCTGGGTATGTACGATAAGACTAAGTAAAATAAATTAATTCAGATAAATTAAGATTAATACTGAAATTTCAGAAAATTACAAAATTTGTGGTCACATTATTTCTTTCCACGAGAAATCGGTTTCCATTTCATTTCAATAATAACAGATTCATACTAAGTAATATTATATACAGCTATCTATTTATTTGGGATAGGGTAGAACATATCAGCACAGATGTCAGTAACTTATGCCGATGAGACGTAAAAGGTCAACCATTAGTTGAACTTTTACGTACTTTCAGTTCAAAAAATCGATTCAGCTGCAATTGGGGCAAACTGCACTTGCAGAACTAGACACGAACTTTGCCTAGCGCAAAATTCAATCTTTCAAATGGCCTACTAGATTAGGTACATACGTATAAGTGTACCTGTATGTGTAAGCGAGTGTGGCTCAGCGGTTCCAGTGTCTGCTTTTCAACTAGACGCACCCTGGTTCGAATCCGGCCCTACACCAATGACTTGTATTTTCAAGTTATGTGTGAATTTGCACTCGCTTAACGGTGAGGGAAACATCGTGTGTAAACCGACATGTTTGAGGACCACAATATTCGAGGACATGTGTCTTCCGTGGAAGGACCTGGGCGCCCACCATGATGTATCTGCCCAAGAGAACTCCCCTAACGAATTAGTTAACAAACATTAACACACATTATTATAAACACACATTAGTTACACACATTCATTAATTAAAAATTAATACAGAAAACTGTCTTTCTGAGATCATATTATCCCGAAGACGTTAAGCCAGGAATAAGTTCGTGGCTTCTAGTGTGACTTCTAAAATGGTATATTCTATACCAATGCGTGGATATACTAACAAATCAGGCAGGCCAAAGTCATTTTTTAACAAGGAATGGGTTAGCAATTTTGCAAATCAGGCGAATTACGTGACCGTAATGATGGTAAGCAAACATTACGGTCTAGGATGGAGCGTGCTTACCTAGTAAGAACCGATTCACTCTCGCTTTGAAGACAATAGTCAATCCGGAACCTACACCACAGAATATATCTACATTTCGAAAATATTTTCAGTATCAAGCGTCCATTGTTAACTATATAAAGATAACGTTACGTATGTAGGTTCTATACACCATACATGTCACGACGGTTTCCGCGACGGCTCTTGTACGTGAGAAGAATAAACGCACAATTTTGTCTGGAACACATCCAGGCCCTATTTCTAGAGCTAGTAATCTGTCCTTTGATTAACTAAACCAAGGAAAAAATAAATAGATAAACAGACAGTTACAGAGTAAATAGGTTTCTTCTAGGTAAGCTTGCTAACTGCTAGCTGCTAGTGCTTAACATCAAGCAGGATGGAATCAAACGTAAGCCTTATTTAAAAAAAATAGATCTATTACCTACTGGATTCGCGGATTAATCACAGATTAATTTAAACATGTTTAATTATTTTTTTACAAAAGGAAACTTATCATCTGATGGCTCTTGAATTTAGATTTATAAGAAAGATCCTGGATGTGATATAGGATGTGCCCTCAACAGTATGTTCTTACACACAAACACTGTACTAGTACAAATTATGTGCACTGCAAACTACAGACGTATATTCGTTAATACTATATAATTATTTTTATCTACACTAATGTTGTAACATTCTACTTATGTTTCTAATACTTGACTTATAATTACTACTGTTATAGCACAGACAACAAAACACTCAATTTAAGCAATTTCACATGATTGTATAATATCCACATCGATATCGTAACATCTCATTATAACATCAATAAAACGCGACCAACCTGATTGCAGGGCCAATCAGGTTGGTCGCGTTTTATTGATGCGCGCAGCTGCGCTCTCCTTGGTTAGATTTTAATGACGGCAAAATCACTGTGACAATACACGTAAGCGTGAATTTAATTTAATAAATTAAAAGTTAAAAATGGCTAGTTGTTTGATTAATTGCATTAGTGAAGATAAAGTAGTGTATGCAACTGCATATAACACGGGTATTAAAACACTCATTACTATTATGAAACTCGCTGCGCTCGTTTCATAAACTCACTGCGCTCGTTTCATAAACTCACACTCGTGTTTTAATACCCTTCATTATATGACAGTTGCATAAACTACTATTACAATTTTTCACATATTAGTATACTATTTATCTTCAAATTAATACAAAACTTACGTAGTTTTTTTTTGCTTTTAGGCGATGCTGGTCAGACAATTTTACAGGTGGTTTATTGTGATTTCATAAAACATAATACACTTGACTCTCTATCGAAATGAAACGTGAATGCATTTAAGGTTTCGTAACTTAATACCGGAAAGCACGTACATAGTTTCACTTATTATTTAACACGTTCAAGGAAGAAACTGCATTAAAATGAGCTTTGTGACAACGTGATAAGAACTAATATTAGGTTTAAATATTTAAGTATTTTTTTAGGTAAGAGAAATAGATACCTTTTCCATTTAGGACTATATAATATACCTACACAACCTAGTTTGAATATAATTTCTTAAGTCTTCTAAGGGCTTCGTAACGAGTCGAAGGCACAATTAGTAACGATAAGAAGTTAAACAAAGCCGGTTGTTTAAATTCTGATACCCTACTTCCAAATGTTTGTTGTGAACTTATTGCGCTAAATAAAGTTCTCTATCCACGTGTTACTAATTGAATGATTACCATTTTTTTTTATAATTTGAAAAATAAAATGTATACCAGTTGAAGCAGAAAATATAATATTTCAGTGTAATTTTCAGCATGGGACAGATACTCTTACAGATAATAGTGGTATTCATGATTTTATGCTTTGTATCTTCATTGATTACCTCTGAACTAAATAAGCCACTTTACGCGCTTCCGCCTCATGTGTTTATACCAAGAATCAAACAGACATGTGGAATATCTGCTCATTAACTATCTATTTTGTACCAATAAAAAACAATGTTTAAAGAACTCAAGCCGGTTTTATTGTACAAAGAAAAATTGCAAGATCTAGATAATCGGTAGAGATAAAGAATAAACCCGTTTTTGATCAGTTAAGTGTGAAAATGATAGCGATAGTGTTGTGTTTCATTGGAAAACTTCTGGATTTGGTTCTAAATGAGTGTAGTGATTTGCAAGATGGTGTTCTTGATGAAAAACGCAAGAAAAGAGCTCGAAAAAGAAAAGGTAAAGTTGTGGTTTTACTGATGCAAATGTTTAGAGAAACCAATGTATAAATCATTAGTTTTTCTAAAGATAAGTTATTGCATCTGTTTGCTGAATTTTTCAAATACACAAATGTTTTACTTGAATTGAAAAAAGAAACTAGTAAGTACTTAGTTTTTTATTAAAGTTAAGACATCAACAAGACAAACAAAAGACGTTTTATACATAGGTACAATGAGACACTTTATTTATTATAGAAATGACCTAATAACATTGCAATAACTAGTATCAACCTACATACACAACAAACATCCAGAACAAACTAAGGTCGAGCAATACCAAATAGGTATTTAGCAACAGGGCGTTAGTTACACATCTGCCAATTGCAATCAAATAAATTAAAAACTACGACATCTGTGACTTAGTTTTATAACTATCGAGCTGATTATCATCATCCTACAATTCAGCCGAAATTAGAATCAGTCAGAATGAATACAGTGGTTGACGATATAAGCCTTTTAGTTATACGATACGGTACTAGATGGCGTTAACAGTTAGTTTATGAATCTATTGTGTACTCTTGCATGTATTCTGTGCTCTTGCGCAGACCTTGATTAATGTATAATTTTATTGCAATAGCTACGGGATTTCCTTTCTATTGTAACAATTTGCATGGACTCACTAGTTACAACTACAACCATTTATTCTGTGCTACAACTAACAATGTTGAATAACAATCATATGCCTAAACGTAAACACACACATGAGTGAACAATATATTCTGGTACCTACCTCACTAAAATTTGAGTGTACCTATTTTGAAAGCAAAAACGTAGCAACTTTTCTTTCTTAAGATATTTTTATTACAAGGAATAAGTGAGACTGAGTATAGTTTAATCCACACTAAATTATTTCTTAAACAATGCACAATGCTGGCAAAAAATGTGATACCAGAGACAGGACTTTTACTATTCTAAAATTTATACTATGTATAATATTATAAACCTGAAGAGTTTTTTGTTTTTTGAACGCGCTTATCTCAGGAACTACTGGTGCGAATTGATTTTTTTTTGTGTTGAATAGACCATTTATCGAGGAAGGCATTAGGTTATATAACATCACGCTGCAACTAATAGGAGCGAAGAAAAAATGGATAATCTGGAAAAAACGGGGAAAATTATTCATCTTTGAGGACTTCCGTTGCGTGCGCTGCGAAAACGGTCTAACCCGTGGGTAACAGCTATAATTTAGAAAGCTGAAGAGGTTGTTTGCAAAAATAAATATGATGCCCAAAATAACTATTCCACGCGGACGAAGTCGCAGGCACAGCTAGTTAGTAATATATGTATATACGTATGGCGTATCTTAGTTTTTACTTACTATTCTAAAAAGCTAAAATACAGTATGTATTTAAACTCATCGTTCTCAATACCTTCTCTACCTATCAAAGCCTCTCACATTATCCGTGTCCGGGTTAACCGTGTTGTCTTAAGGTCGCGAGCGTCGTGATCGAACTATGACGATGTCCACAGCCAAATGTGTCAGGTGTGGGCGAAAACTGTGTTGTTTACATCGCCAATGTGTCACCCGAGGGACAATTGCTTGGTTTTTTTTATTGGTTTACTATAATGACCTTATCGGAGGTAAACGTGTTACACCCTAGGCTGCAGCAATGCTTAACATCAGGTAGGCTGTAGTCAAACGTAAACCGATCCCACGTAAAAAAAAACTAAGGCCTTGTAGGCAGGATTTAGGTTTTGGTTAGGACTTCGTAGCTGTAGAAAGGAATTACAATTAATTTGTGTCAGAAGTGAGATATCATATGATAGTTTTCTTTGTTTCTGAAGTTTTTTTTTATGTTTCTGTGTACATCACAAGAAGTAAAGACTTTAAGAATTATAATGAAAAAAAAAATTACAAAGTCTATATATATAAAACTCAAAGGTGACTGACTGATTGACTGACTGACTGATCTATCAACGCACAGCCCAAACCACTGGCCGGATTGGGCTGAAATTTGGAATGAAGGTAGATGTTATGACGTAGGCATCCGCTAAGAAAGGATTTTTGGAAATGCCACTTTTAAAGGGGTTAAATAGGGGATGCAAGTTTTACTTCTTAATGCGAGCGAGGCCGCGACCACCCCCTAGTTAATAATAATGATGAATGAATTATTTGCAAGATGTGTTGACATTCAAGCTTGTTAATTACATTATTTAGCAAATTTTTACGCTTTTGGTATTTCATTGTTCTGCTAAGTTCTGAGTCTAATTTATTATCACAAAGGGATTTTAAAATCAGCAAAAATATTCAGCATAATTTTTTTAATTTAAATAAGGTTCGTTAACACTTAAGCGTACACGTACCTACCTGAGAATTATTGTTTTAAATTACGGAAATCTTTTAGACATGGCACGATCTTATGAGATATATTTGCCTACTAATGGACGCCAGCGGCTTCGCTCGCATTATAACAGAATAAAAAGTAGCTTATGTCTATTCCAGACCTCATTTTACCTACACAAATCATGAAAATCCGTTCAGCCGTTCCAACCAAATAAACAGACAAACTTTAATAAGCATACATTCTAAACACTGCTGAAACGTGTTCTGTTATCATAATATACCCATATAGTATACTTAGGCTCTTAGGGCGGCATGATATTCTCGACACCAGAAATGGCCACTCTCATTCGATAAGAAGATGAACTATACCCATACATTTTTTTCGAATATTTTCTACGTACAAAATTTGTACCTTTTAGCTTTAGTATAATGATAGTTAGATACATGTACGTGTCTATATTTGAGCGTGGGAAATGCACTTGCTCACTTAGCAAAATGCTCAGCTGGATTCGAGAAAGTTATAACAACTCATTAAGTTCTAAAGTGATGTCGGAATTTTACATCACTGACTATTTGCCTTATTTTGTACAGAGCTAGTACTTCCCCAATAAATTGATTCAGCAGGGGAGTCTACAACCTCAGTGATTAGGAATACAATTATAAGAGAGTTACGGAGTTATTGGGTCTACCAGTTGATCTTAGAGACATTCTATTCATCCATGATTTTAATATGAAGTTGCTTTTGTCTTAAAAATAACCATTTTATTTTAAATCTTCATAACAGAAGCGTTAGTGCGAAAGGATCAAGAAATAGAAGACAAAAATTGAGACTATTAAGTGTGGTTATCAAGTCTCCTGAAAGTTTTTTTAATACATTAATTGCATCTCCTCATAGAGTTTTCATTCCTGTTAAGTAGCTCTGTATACATATAAGTGTTATACATACTTATTTAACAGCCCGTTGTTTAGAACAGCTTCTCTGAATAACACAGCATATTTATCTCAAAGCAACATTTTCAGTTGGCCTACAAAATGACAATAGGAAATAACTGTACCATAATTCTATTACGTGTTATAAATACGCGTGTCTGTTTAGCTGTTAAACTTCCTGTTTCTCTGCAATGGATGGACATTGTCGTATAGTTACTGAAAATATGATAGTATTCACCAGATATTTATGTATGTATCTACTATCGTAGACAAGTAGGTATTAGGAAATGCTAGTAAAATTCAGAACTTCAGAACTAAAGAGAAAACCAACTTATTATTAAGCGGAAAACCCAGACTATGCTCTTTCGATGCTATGGAAAAATGAGTCACCTTTATATATGTATGTACAATGAGGGTGAGCATAGGATTTGCATATTGCTCGTACAACTGTTACTTTTTGCTGTGGTATTGTGAGGTATATTTAATCTATAGACTATGTTAAGCTTTCTATAACAGAACTGTAAGACAGCCCCCAAAAATATATTAGATCAAATGATATCTTACCATTATATCAATAAAAATACTAATTAATACACAAGGCTGAAAGGTTCCGTACATTTCAGCTTCACAAAGTTCTATTAAATTGGATCCTGAAAATTCTTAAAAGCCTTATAAAAAAAACCTGTTATACTGCAGTACATACGAGACTCAATCCGCATTGGTGTCTGGTCTGGCGAGGTCATTCACTCAGTATTATGACTGATTTGGCAAACATACCGTTACATTTTTAGCCGACTTGTTTAGAAGTCGCCGCTCACACACTGGTTACAGTTTCTTGTAGGTATATCTTGAGATTTGCAATATTTAACTGGCTCACTCCATTCCGTGGAAGGACCTGGGCGCCCACCACGATGTATCTGCCCAAGAGAACTACCCTACCGAATTAACTCTGCAGGGGAGTCACGACCCTCAGTCATGAGGAAATACGACTCGAGAGAGAGCTGGCTCGCGTCATTTTTCAACGGCTTAAATGTAATAATATACCTATGTCGCAAAAGACTATAACTTACAACAAAAGACTTTTCATTCAAAATGATGACTTTGAATAGAATGTTAGTGAAATGTCTCGAAGAAAGTTGCTAAATATTGTATCGAGAGCTGGAATAATTTTGAAAGAAAGCCGCAGTTTTTGTCCTCGTAAGTTTTAGGTAATTTATAAAAACCAAAACCTTATAATCCCTCTAAAATTTTGGCTTACAAAATTGGTTTGCTCTTGCTTCGCCGAATCTAATTAAATTCTTCTGCCTATTAATTTGGGTCACGAGTTCAGTTTCAACTTCGTTTTCCTGCTGTTCAATCCGTTTTTATGTAGGACAATACGAATCTTTTTCTGACATATTATAGCAATTATAGCAAAGCATAATGTCACTAGAATATTCTATCGGTATTATTTTTAAATAATGATACATATATATTTAAAACAACATACTAAACTTTCAGAAGACTTGATATAGCCTTCTTATTTTGAAGTCGGTTATAAACATATAATGTTACTCTTACTAACTTCTTTTTATTAGAATTCATCAATTTCTAGAATATGTGTTTTCGATTCATATATTTGGTTAGGGATTAGTTTAGTACCTACTTAATCGTCATTGAGTGCTTAATTGTACATTATTTAAATGTTTTTCGGCCTACAAAACTGTTATTTGAATTCCTGCGATCCATTGTTTATTTAAATTTAATCTGTACATTTTATCTGAATGTCCTCGGAACCAACTTCCGTATAAATATTTTGCAGATATCTATCGCCGTGAAAAGAATCAAATTCCAAAACAAGTTTGTTAGAGACAGGATTTAGCAGACAGTCGTAAATTGTCAGGTTTCACTTTTATTTTAATTAAGTTGTCAGTTTAATAATTTTTATATCGTTATTGTAATATCAAATCGTGGCATCGTCATTTTGTAAGGTGGGTAAGTTAACTGAATATAAAATCATTTTGTTTTTTACAAAGTTGCGATGCTTGATCACCGCATTAGTTTACAAATGCGCACTGACAGCAACCCCCTACCGCTGTCACGCATCTGACAGGTGCCAGCGGAGTGAAGTTGGCGCGCCGATATACGTCAGTAAGAGGCATTGCGCCTGCGCGCCTGACGGTTTATACGGCGGTGCTGTGGTCGTGATCCGATTAACAACGTCAGTTTTATTTCTCTCACTAATAACATAATAAAACAGTCCAACATTCCACCGTTATCGAGGGCAGCGTACAACTTGATTTGGCGAAAAATGAAATCATATCGACCTATTGCGATAAATCAATTTCGGGCTATCCAAGGCAATTGCAATTATTCATAACGCGTGCCGCAATAATGATTTTTGCTATGCGCTTCGTGTTTTCCCCGTTTTTAGGAGTGCGAATTCAAGTATCAAGAAGTGAATGAGCGCGGTCGTAGTATAGTGTAATTAATGGTTTCTATTTGTGTGTCCCGCCGCGCTCCCTGTTGTCCCGAGACACGCGCTGTGTTCACGCTCGTGCTGTCTCGCTCGCGCACCCCGCGTCATTCACGCGCGCCCGTCCCATCCAATCCGGGATTTCGGGATAGCGGCCGCAGCTGCCAAATCAAGCGATACGCTCCCTCGCTCGCGCCGCGCCGCGACAACAACTAATGTTTGTATTTTGTTTCACGTTGCAGTGTCTTTACTTGTGTTTTGTCACGTGCAAAAACAATGTGAAAAGTGGTTGTTAAAGTTTCCTAGTAACTTGTATCCTTTCTGACTTATTTATTACACTTATATATAAGACGCGAAATGTGAGGTGTTTGCACCCCTGATGTGTCGGAGTGTAAAGTGATGAAGTTAGATAGTGCACCAAACTCGAACACTTCATAAAGGATACATTGAGAAAAGAAAATGCGGATCAAGTCGTTCACCGATTATCGCCCGAATGGTAATAAATTTTTTTAAATTATTTTCGCAACTTGAATTCTCACGAAGATATAAATTCATAGTGCTCACATAACAATCTATTAACATATTAAATGTATGGAATATGCTATAATTTAGTAGGTATAAACAGTGTAAATATTTAACACAGTAACCCAGATGTGGAAGAATTTGATTATAAACAATATTTATGACGAAGCAACTGTTAATGTGGGTAGGACTATGGGCGTAAACCACAGGCAAAATAAGATATTGAATCAGGCGTTACTTTGCGGAAATCCATTGTTATTGAAATTTTGGAGAAATATGTAGTGTTTTTCCGCTGCGACACATAATGCTGTAACATGATGCTGTAGTGTTTTGTCGCAGCGGAAAAACACTACATATTTCTCCAAAGTTTCAGTTCCTTAGGCAAAATCATTATATATAATGTGTTTACATACCTACATATTTCTACCTACGATTATTCTTTAATAAAAGTAAGTAACTTTGTTTTCATTCAGTCGCAATATTTATCTATTTATAACAGCTGCTTGCATAAAAATCAAAATCTAATCACAGCGTAATCACAAGCATTATGAAAGTAAATAGAAAATCGTGTTTAAACTATCAGCTTTATTAATATTCTACAAGGCAAGCTTCATTTTCCATTAGGATCAGTTCACATGCACCAGCGACGTGAGCGAAATGAGTCAGTCACCAGCTTTATGATATTAGCACCTGATATGGGATAGGTACAAGGCTATACTATTTCGAAAGACGGCGCTTAAGGAGCTGGATATGATTTATAGATAGAGACACCTACTGCATTTTTAAAGTCACTCTTGATAAACAAAATACATGGTTTACCAGCAGTGATGAGGTAGCAGGTACGTGAGGATACCCAGAAATCTTGCACTAGGTACTGAAATGGGTCTGTAAGGCAAGGATTAAAAAAAACCTCGCAGCACAATATGGATCCCTGATATCCTTAGGTTGTTTTAGCTACCATCATTTTCCTTGATGAAAATAGTTTGTTCTATGTTCTATTGGATCTCAATGAAAACAGAAACGTTTGATAGGGTTGAGACACCTTGACCCGACATTGTATGTAGCTTCTACGTGGCCTTAAATTTGATATTGTGGTCCAAGGGTTGTTGATATTACATGGCTTATAGAGACAATCAAAGTAGAATCTTATATTCACACAAACTTGCATCATTTATGACAGGCAAAAATCTTAATGTTACGCGAACGTTATGTAAAAAATGTGTTCTGATAAAACAGCTGAAATAAAACATATTAAACACAGCCTCACAGTATATTTCAAAGTTGAATAAAATAACTCAATTTCGAGATAAATCCGCACATGTTGTTAGACAGTTCTTGTAGGGCTTCAATCGATATCCCACTTCTAGCTCACATGTCATTTTACATCTCTTGTGTATAATGTACTGTCTGTCTGATTCGAGAGGGTACGAGGGGTCATTGCACGTATTGACACACTTATCACTGCCCAAAAATCAAGATACATACGTCAAAACATTCAAAACAAACTTCGTTTAGATTATATTGATACCAAATCAGTACAACAGAATAAACATTATAGAAGTTCCAAATCACAGATGTTTAACGTTGTTGTTGCATAGTTTCATTTGACATGTACTTCTTCGATAATGTTATACTTACTGTTCTATTTCAAGTTACATAAATACAGGAAAACTTCGATATTTATTCTAATAACTGAGAGTTACAGTGCAGAACGCAGAACTAATGTAGCAATAAAAACAATTCATAAAAGTACTTCGTTCCATATTGAGCCATCGAACGCCCATCATATCTTGTGTGAAGTAGGTCTTGGGACCTAATGATTTTAAATTGCGATTCGTCCCAGCCGTACTCATTGAAGTAATTGCGCCCGCTGAGGCCGGCCATGGTTTCATCACGAACATAAATACTAACATATACTAACATCACCCATATGGCAGCCCATATGCATAGAACACGAAAATAATTGAATAATCAGCAATACAACGACCCCGCATTTTAGGGAGCGGCAGCCGGGCCCCAGTAAAATGATTTGATACGCTTTATCCGAATTAAAATAATAGCCGGCCGTCAGTCAACAATTTTCAAAGTCGACGGAACGAAATTGATACCTTCCGAACGTATCGAACCTTCCAAATCTGTCATCCAATGTTGGCTTGATTTTCCTTGAGACATTTGAAGGTCTGACACACATGGCTGTCACATTGTTGGAGTCGGTTATGTGTCACATCGTTATATTACAAGTATATGTAGAATTGGATCTAGAAAGATTGGAAATCACTTCTCTGTCGATATCACGTCACTTTTACTCGGCGTCACTTCGCCTAATTTGATCTTTTCATCTTAGAAGTGGGCTACGTGCTCTTGACATTTCCATTAAAGAGCGTTTAGGCTCAGCTCTAATGGCGTAATAACTGACTCATATTCTGTGGTAATTGGGGACATCCGACAACGAAATTTGGAGACAATAATATTTTTTTAGTTTACGAAGCAAATAGTTTATTTCTTAGAAGTGCATTTTTACATCTTAGTGTATATATTGAAGCATTTGTCCACTAGTTCTCGTAATGCGACATTAGTAAAAGTGACTTAAGTAGTAGCCAAAGAACATACTGCTATAAGAAACACTTTTAAAAATTACACTTTAATACGTATTTACTTATAAATAGCACAATAATCTTATTCTCTCTTTTTCTCTCTTTGAGTCGTATTCCCTCATGACTGAGGGTCGTGACTCCCCCGCAGAACTAATTCGTTAGGGGAGTTCTCTTGGGCAGATACATCGTGGTGGGCGCCCAGGTCCTTCCACGGAAGACACATGTCCTCGGATATTGTGGTCCACAAACATGTCGGTTTCCTCACGATGTTTTCTTTCACCGCTAAGCGAGTGCAAATCCACACATAACTTGAGAATACAAGTCATTGATGTAGGGCCGGATTCGAACCAGGGTGCGTCTAGTAGAAAAGTAGACACTGGAACCGCTGAGCCACACTCGCATCACAATCTTATTATTCATGCCACAAAAAACCTTCGTTTAAATAGTCACAATTAGAGACAAATAAACCGTGCCCATAATAGGTTTACTTCAGTAAGACCTCGATATCGGAAGCTTGAGCCAAGAACAAACCTTATTGACACCAATTGAAGCAAACAAATAGACTGATTACCAAATAAGAAGTTTAAACACATACATTTAGGTACGTCAATTACTTCCTTACACATAACAAAAATTTAACTACCTTTTTATTAGGTATCAGTAATTTTGCCCTTTCAAGAAAAGGTACAAATCAAGTTACAAGTTCAAGAAAAGGTCTTTAAAATCAGGGCACAAATCAATCAATCAATATAAATTTATTGTACACCAGAAAACAAAATACAGAAACAATTTATAGTAAAATTACTTAACCTAGGTACATTGGGCGGCCTTATCGCGCCTTACAAATAATATTGTGTAATAAGTGAGGCTTCGTACTTTCACCCCCATTAATCTAGTACCTACTCAAATTTCAATCTAGGATTTAATCTGTTTCCATATTAAATTTAAACGTCAAAACCGGTGAAAATAAATATAAAATAATATGTGTGTAAACACATGTTCACATAATTTTACCCTTATAATACTAGTGAGTTGGGATGGCATGAACTATACTAGAGTTATCTTTTTTACTGCATAGTTATTCTATGGTAAAACTGAAGGTTTTTACAATAGAGCCTCCCATTGTTCCACTAAGTAGTTAACATAATTGTGCTAATTATTATTAAACATTATTGCTGCTATTGGCACAGAGCTGGGCTGATACTATTGTGAGGGGACTTTTCTATGGGAAAATCCTATGTAAATATTTTAATTTAGTTCAGAGTGTTGCCAAGTTTCGCATATTGTTAATGTGTTACTTCTTGGTTAAGTAAGTTAATTGATTGTTTAGTAATGTAGTTTTACCAATCTACTGATAGGTCGTTAAAACAGTGATACCTACTCAGAGGAGGATTCGACTTTTCATTATTGCAAAAACACTACAAAACGTTTCATTTCAATAATAATCTCGCGTTCATTTTAGTTGTCTTACTAAATTTTAACATTACAATTAATATAATCTTTAGCCAGAATCTGTAACATGTAAGTACTCGTATTTAAGAAATTCAATACTGTATGAAAAAATCTATATTTTTAAATTTTACCTAAATATACTACTTGTATAGGTAGGTATATGCGAATGTAAATTCAATGCATTGCCGAAACATGTTTTTTCGAAGTACTTATGTATATATGTTCGTGTTTGACTAGAGCCTAGTTTACATAGTTAAGATTTTATGTTCCTGTACTAACTACACAGTTTTTGGTTGATTATTGCATTGCATGCTAGACTGCGTTTTATACCGCCATGCACCATAGCAATAGCAGGGAGTAGTTGGACTGTAAAGATAACGATAACATAACTAGAAGACAAGTTTTATTACTCGGTAGCATAATGAAGCGGAATAGGAAGAGTTGGAAATATTAAAGTTACCAATATGAATCTATACATATAAAACTCAAAGGTGACTGACTGACTGATTGACTAACTGATGTAGTGATCTATCAACGCACAGCCCAAACCACTGGACGGAATGGGCTGAAATTTGGAATGAAGGTAGATGTTATGACGTAGGCAGCCGCTAAGAAAGGATTTTTGGAAATACCACTTTTAAAGGGGTGAAATAGGAGATGCAAGTTTTACCTCTTAATGCGAGCGAAGCCGCGAGCACCTACTAGTGACTTATATGTTTGTGAATTTCCTCTTTTAATATTTGAAAAAAGTGGTTTCTGTACTTTCTCTCTCTTGAGTCATATTCCTCATGACTAAAGGGTCGTGACTTCCCGCAGAATTAATTCGTTAGGGGAGTTTTCTTGGGCAGATACATCGTGGTGGGCGCCCAGCGGTGTGTTTCACAATGAGTCGGATACGGATCCGATTCGATTGAGACAGAAATCAATTGGCACGGAAAGGATTATTCCAAATCACAATGATTCCATACGAATCTTTTAACAAATTTATTCATTAGAAAAATCGGAACCGTTCCGTGAGCCAAAAGCTAGCGGATTCGTTTCCGTCGATGATAAATTCGATTTTGTTTTTTCATGATATTTAACCCGATTTACACATAATTATACATTGATTTATTTCTATGTATAATTATTCATATGAAATCTACAGTAAAAATGGTAAAATTAGCCTTAAAACTTATATTTTAAATTTCTACCATAGTATTTAATTTCTACCATTTTTACTACGAGCGGATCGGATCATATCCGACTCATTGTGAAACACCATGCTGGTCCTTCCACGGAAGACACATGTCCTCGGATATTGTGGTCCTCAAACATGTCTGTTTCCTCACGATGTTTTCTTTCACTGTTAAGCGAGTGCAAATTTTCACATAACTTGTAAATACAAGTCATTGGTGTAGGGCCGGATACGAACCAGGGTGCTCTGAATGAAAAGTAGACACTGGAACCGCTAAGCCACACTCGCTTACGATTTCTGTACTTTAACGATAGATAATTTCGATGTCATATATGATGTGTATTTTGGAGGGTTTTACATACTTAAAATATAGTTTGTGAATGTAATTGATTGAAAGACTATACTAAACGGATACATTATCTTGCTATGAATAAAAAAGTGATACCACATTGAGTTATCAAAATCTCTTTTTATCACTGCGATAACAGCAGATTGTTGCATAAACACGTACCTATAAATCTGATAATTTTATCTCAATGTATGTTTGTAAGTATGTAAGTATACAGATCCATTTGTATACTAACACGTGTAAAGATTTACTTGTATGTATATAAATTGACCTTAATAATAGTCCTTACTTATGTATATATGTGTGTTTCTTGTACAACTATATAGCGTAAAATTATAACATTGCTGATACCTAGTTTCCATTCACTATTTCTTTCCATGGAGTGAAAGCTAAAAGAAACCAAACGTAACAAAGGCAATCTTTATAGATCACTATAAAACAGTAATTAAAGCAGAAGACGCGGTAATAAGTGCGTAAGTGCCGTCTAGCCACCCTCCCTGCGTGCATCCTCGAGCTAGAGGTGGTTTCTTGTTCGATCGATCACATACCCCATGGAAATTGTACCTATAAGACACCACATGTAAAAAAATAAGAAAATACATTTCTGATATAAATACTTAATGCTACGCAATCTTTGTCTGTCACTGTAGGAGTATGATGGATGTGAATCCCTGAAACGAATTGTTTTGTTCAAATTCAAATTCAAACCTTTATTTACAGAACATAGGATACATAAAGATAGTTACAGGTATTACAGAGCGCTACGTTCTTACCCATAGGGTGTGCAAATATGAACATTAAAATGTCAAGAAATTTAAATATTAGATTCATTAGAGTACACAAAACATGACTGGCTTTAAACAAGTTACTCACGTTGATATTACTATGTGGTTCATTTAGTACAAACTTAACTATTTTTATTAACTTAGACAAATACACATTATGCACAACCAAAAATAACATTTGGCAATAAAAAGACAAAAAAATGTTTTCACTGCCTAATATCAATAGACAATTAAAGTTTTGTATTTTTTTTAACGTATTTGAGATATATGTAAGATAGATGACTGAAGGTTTAGCTAGAAAATTTAGAAAGTCCGCAAGGTATAGAAGCCAAGTTACAATCTCAAGTTTACTTGGTCTATGCTATACCCATCCGCCGTCGGCGAATGCGCCAGAATAGATATATTGACTCAGGTGACATTTATTCGAAAAGTTTTTCTGCTACACACTGATATCTATCTTTTTATGCGAGTAGCGAGCGATATTACTTGTTGTGACATATTTTATTTATTTTGTTTTCTAGTTTAAGGGTTTCCTTTTCCTCGACTTTATGGTTTAGCTGTAAATGTTTTTTGTTGGTGGTTGTGGTTTGCACTGAACGGAACTTAATTACTTCTGTACTAACTATACCTTAATACTTTGTTGCACATACAAGAAGTTACCTATATGTACATATCTACATACTAAACAGGTCAAGTTAAGTAGGATATTGCGATACGTTAACAGCTTATTAATTATTAAAGTTTGATGGTTATTATCTCGTATATTAATTACGCATACTCGTATATTAGTAATTGAAAATCTTGAGTAGGCTCTTATTAACGTTTAACGTGCTTTTGAAATTTCTTGTATATTTTATGTGTTGAAACTGGTGTCAATAGTATGTAATATGTATGCATTTATTAATATATACTCATAGGTCCTGGCTGTTGGTCATAGTACGACAGTCGTGTCAGAGGCCATTAAGGCGGTTTGATAAACTGTCGGCATACGGCACCCAAGTTAATAACTCTAATTAAATAAAAAGAAGACTAGTAGGCTCTAATAAATATATACCGTGCTTTAGAAATATTTAGAATATCCGAAGCGTTAAAACGTTTGCCAATAGCTAGCAGTTAGTAAGAAACAAAAAAATCAAGGCACGTCGGCAAATGACACAACTCTTGTCTTTAACAAGCGTCATAGAGAGTCACAACGAACTATTCCACATGAAAACCTGTAAAAAATTCGTACACTCCGTAGTTTAAGTACTACGGGTATGTACACATGTTGATAAAATGTTAAAAAAAAATAGGCAAGACTATCAGAGTAATAAATCAAAACAAGTTACCTGACCATTAAGGTCACCTATTAACATTAAAACAATAACTGAAATAACCCTAACAAAGGGCCTCCGCAACGCGGGAGGAATTGAGACGAAAAAAAAAACAAGCGTCAGAATACCTACTCGCTGTGTTACGTTTCTTTCATTACGGTAGTATTGCTTTAGTGGATTTTACGCGGTACCAGTCTTGTTATGTAAACTTTACGAGAGACGAGTGTTCCATCCGCTAGAGTAGGTACTTACTGCCGCCTTGTCAATGACTAATAGATGAAGATGAATAACAGTAGTTTGCTGTAAGAAATTAGTTAAGACTATGTCTTTGCATGGGTGGTCAAATATCGCCATTCTGATCTTAGCTTTCCGTATATGTCCCTACATAAAGTTGTAAGTCCTGTTCATTTTTAGGGTTCCGTACCTCAAAAGGAAAAAACGGAACCCTTATAGGATCACTTTGTCGTCCGTCTGTCAAGACCCTTTTTCTCAGGAACGCGTAGAGGTATGAAGCTGAAATTTATATCAATTACTCAGGTCTACTGTCCCTTGAAGCTGTGAAAAAATCAAACTTCTAAGCCAACGCAATCAAAAGATACAGCCATTTATGCCGCAAATTTTCGACACTTGCAAGGGAATCAAAACCTACAGGGTGCTTCCCGTGAACTCAGAATCTTGAAATTTGGTACGAAGCAACGTCTTATAGCATAGATAAAGGAAAAATTACGAAAACCATAAATTTTTAGTTACATCACAAAATATTTTTTTTTTTAATAATCTTAAACTTACTACCCATTTCCTCATAAACTCTTTGTAAACCTTGCAGGTTTGTACGGAACCCTCGGTGCGCGAGTCCGACTCGCACTTGGCCGGTTTTTTTTTATCATGCCGTGTCAATTATCTTAAAGGCTGTTTGAAAACTCAATACAAAAGTTTACCACTCTCTTACAAGAAAAATCTTTAGTTGCAGTGGTTAAACTTGTTATCTTGGTGATTTTATATAATTATCTTGTAATTTTATGCACTTATCTGTAGATTGGCTGATAAATTGAAACGACCTTCCTTGCCATTGTACCTACTACTAGTTGACCGAATGATTACCGATTAGCTGGTAACAAGTGCAAGTTTTTACATCTAAGTACCACCTTAGATTTATAACATAAGTGTTTACAAGTTAATGTGTGCAACTGGCGTAGTTTTAAATTAATGACTTATCTGAATTCGTAAGTTACATAGGTGCTAAATCCAGAGTCGAATCGAAATAATTTCAACTGGTCTTTTTTGGGATCCAGAATCGAATCAAAATACCCTAAACCGGTTCTTATTGGGTAAGCACGTTCCATCTTAGGCCATTGCTATTGCTTATCATCAGGTGAACTGTAGTCAAGTGCAAGCCCGTTTTAGTTGAAAAAGTATTGTATATGCTTATACTTAATTTCTTACAATTCACTTCAGGGCTTCAAGCATCCATGGGCAAGCACGGCATGAGGACAAATAGGCATTTCGGCGTGACAAAGGAACAAAACCCTTTAAAGAAATAGTGTCACTGTCAGATCAATGAAATACGCGGGATCGAAAATGTGTCTTAGAAAAGAAAATCGTAGAAAAATAATAAACCGCATTAATACTGAAATCAATGTGAAAATCAAAGTATTGTCGGTTTTCTGATCTTTTCAGCACCACTTCATGTTTGATTTCATATTATAAAACGACATATTTGTAAATGCGTATACTTAATACAGCGAATACACAAACATTGGGCTACATAATTATATGCCTATTAAGGCATTAGTTAGTGTAATAAATTGCAATCAGCAGCTGTACCTTGGTAACTAACGTAAACATAGAATATTTAATGTAGCACAGAGCGGATGTTGCACGTTGCATGGAAACAAATACGTTTTCACCGCCGTTTTCATTGTATCTAAACTCTCCATCGGGTGGCCTAGTTTGTTACCTTCTAACAATTTTCTTTAATTTATTCCTAGTGCAGTGGAAAGCGTATACCACCGGATAGCACCCGAGCTTATATAACATGTAGGCCTTATAGTTACGAGTATACAAAGTTATTGCTAACTACTGGACGCTCGCAGTTTCGCTCGCAATATTTCAGGATAAAAGTAGCTTATGACACTCCTGAAACCTCGTATTACCTACATACCAAAAATCATGATGATCCGTTTGGCTGTTTTTGCGTGATGAGCGTTTAAATAAACAGACAGATTACAGATAAACAGACAAAAATTATAGAAAACTGCTGAAACATGTTCTATTATCGATTTAAAGTATAACCAAAATTTTTTTTTCGCATATCTTCTATGTTCAGATTTTTACCCTCATCAACAATATTGTATATATCTATGTATAGACTAACGCAAGACCGTTTTAGGGCGGCTTTAGTGTGTCAAAAGCACCAACTTTTGTTTTACAAGTTTTGGAAATTCTTGAAATAAAATTTGGTGGCCCAGACGATAGGGGGCGATGAACTTTTTGTAACAGGTTATTATTTTGCGGGAATTTTCAAAAGTAGTAAAACAAAATGTCGTTGATTTAGACGTTCTAAGTAAGTATGTATAGCAGCAAGTTATAATGTTAGTAACCAGTCTTACTTGTAACCCTGTATATACATTGGTCGTCTTTTTGGTTGTGATTTGTGATGCTTTATGGTTTTGGTTTACGTAATCTCTGTCCCACATTGTTTTAAAATATTTGACACTCGACGAAAAGGTATGACACAACGTCCCAAATACGGATGATTTTGCGTACTCTAAGGTCGACTGTGACTTTCGTAATATAAAGATTTGCAAAGTTTTAAATCTTTTTGTACTTTATTATTTGTATACTTCAAAATGTAGTATCTATTTGTGGGCCGCGTCTTTTTGCGATAAGTTAATATTTTGAGATGTTTCATTCAGCGCCATCTAGCCCCATACTAAATCGTGTTAAAACTTATGACGTAAGTATGTAATATATCCGTTATCTAGTACCCATAAAACAAGCGTAAGCTTAGTATGGGGCTAGATGGCGCTGTATGATATGTCCTGATATATTTATTATTTTTATTATTTATTTTATTGAATAAAATTGATTATAGTAAATGGTTTCCAACCTTACATTTGCATGTAAATAGCGTAGTAGTTTTAATCAAGCATGTCTAGCAACTTCCTAAAGTCATCTTGTTTTCCTGAACACGGTCTATTCTTAGTTACATACCCAGACATTAGCTAGACGACTAGTTTACGCCTTTGATGTTTCTTGTACATTTATTTAGCTCAGTACAGAGCCGTTGTGAAATTTATGTAAGATGGTAGCTTTTGGAGGAAACAATATAAGCTACTTACATTTTTATTATTGGAAGTCAATTTAATAACTAAGGAAAAAATAATTACCTAATATTTTTTTCCTCTTGTCTACATATAATAACATCAGGCAAGTTGTAGTCAAGCGTAAGCCTTTTTCAAGTAAAAAAAATATATAATTATGAATGTCATATGTATGTTAATGATTTGTTTACATTTATGAATAAGACTGGGTAATAGTTAACTAAAAACAAAAGCACACCAGTTTCAAATTAACACATTCGATAACTAATTGGACAAAACTGTGTCACAAAGTCCTAATTATCACTCCAATATAAAACTGCTAATACGTCAAAACTGTGGTAAGTATAAATTACATCAAGTACTCTTGACCGAAATGTCAGGGATCAAGATAAGAAGGCTAACTTGAAATGTTTCAAGTCCAAAAATGGAGTTGGAAGTACAGTAACCTCGTACAAGGTGCTTTGGACCAGGTGAAAAGTGTGGTATTAACCATTTAATACATCTGCCCGTTTGTTTTATCTTTAGCATTTTAATTGTAACTAGCTGTGCCTGCGTCTTCGTCCGCGTGGAATAGTTGATATTTTAGGCATCATGTTTATTTTTGCAAACAACCCACGACTTGAACCGTTTTCGCAGCGCACGCTACGGAAGCCCTCAAAGATGAATAATTTACCCCGTTTTTTCCAGATTTTCCATTGTTTCTTCGCTCCTATTAGTTGCAGCGTGATGCTATATAGCCTAAAGCCTTCCTCGATAAATGGTCTATTCAACACAAAATGAATATTTCAATTCGCACCAATAGTTCCTGAGAATAGCGCGTTCAAACAAACAAACTATTTAGCTTTATAATATTAGTATAGATCACAATATAGTGTTGTTTGTAAACAGTGACTTATTTGTCCAAATGGTGTTTATGATTTTTTTTATAATGTAAATGACAAAAACAAAAAGTTGGCATACGAAAGGGTTGTTAGTTTCATAGAGCTACTCATGTCTCAAGAATTTTAGTAAACTTTTTCTTGATTTATTGTCGTGTTTCATTAGGATAACCAAATCTATTATTATCATTAGGTACTGTAGGTGTATTACCTGTGTATTTAAATTACAATTTATATACTTAGTAACATAAATAAATAAGAACTAAGGAAATTATTGTAGCAAGTATTTTTAATCTCGTATAACGTAGTCACTCGTAGCAAACAATAAATCAAAGCAAAATACCTACATCAACGGCGTACTATCTGCGCTAAGGAAATAACATTTTCAACAAGCTCTTTTTATTCAATTAAAAACTCATCTAATCCAGTCACGTTTTGGTCGCGGGAAAATGTAAGCTACATTTTAAGTTATCACTTCCCTGTAGGCTTTCCAGGGTGCCCAGGGTATGAATCACCCGGTACGTGCTTTCCAGGAAAAAACGTTTTGCAGGGACGCGGGGCAGATTAGCTGTGGGGCTTTAGGAGTGAGAGGGGAAACATATGAGCACATACCTATATGTAGGTGTAGATGGAGAAAAACTAGTGTGGTGTGTACAGAGTTAGTAATTGGTTAGTATATAATAGTGTCCTTTTCTAAAATAAAACCATAGTGTTATTGGCGAGAGACGATTGTGTTTTATAGTTTGTTTGATCTTTTTGCCCCTCATTAAAGCAGCAAAGGACCTCCATGTCTAGTTACATATTTTGGCATGGAGGCAGTAAAGAATCGAGCCCCATAAATAAATATTTTTTCTTTTCTCTGAAACTAAGAAAACAGAGCCATTAGCATTAAGTACTCTTTTTTTAAACTAAGCTTTACTTTTAGATAACTTTAATTATTTTTTTGTTTATAGGAAAGGAAAACTTACACCATTTTTTTATGCAGCCCTGTAACTGTAAATACAGCCTATAGACAGAACTTCCTTTCCCTAATGCTCTGGGCAGACTATGTCACAGAATAAGTAGCATCTCCAACACTAGGGCGAGAGTACTCTTGGCACATACAAGTTTATTACATTTTCCTTTCGGTTCACAAATCGATACCAATAAAAGAGGGATCGCACCGCATTACAACGGAAAATCGTGAAATTTACCAACATTTTTGTCGATACTCGAGTGATGGTAAGAGATTGTCACATCACTTTGTGTAAGTGTAAATGTATCTGATGGTTTGAAAAAAGAAAACGAAGGGTAAGAATGTTTTGGTTAGTTTGTATAATGTTATTGAATAAATATGATGTGGAACTTTTGCATTAGATTTTTCAACACATCAAACACATGACGTTCAAACATGCATTACTCACGTACTGGACAAATAATTACTTACATTGTTGAATAATGTGAACGAGAATATTTGGCCGTTATAAAGAAAATTCTCAGAATAATAGAATTAATGATAATAAATAATGATACAATTTGATAAATTACCGAGGCCCGTTTTTAGTAACCAAAAACTTGCGTGTCGCCTTTCTTTAAGCTACACCTGGGTTAAAGTTCAAGGGTGAGCTTTAGACTAGCTTTCATGAAGCAAGAAAGGTATTGGGCAATTTAGGATACATTTTTCGCTCCAAGGTCTGATTTGATTTATGTCGTAGAGAGTGTGGAAGTTGGCGAAGCCTTGGGCTTTATTTCACAAATCAATGAAATGTCTAGCAATATTTTAATGCCAACTGCTCCCTAAAGCGATTTTTTATATTGAAATGGATATGCAAGTTATGAACACTATATAATTTGATTTATTTTCTTGTTTGCAAAATAACGAAACTTGTATGGGATCATTGGTTTTCACTAGTCTAGATTAATAAAAAATACGTGGAGTCACTTTGGCGCTATAATTTTTTTAAGACTTATTTAGTTCGCCTAATTTTAGGTAATATTTAAATCTACAAACTAGTACACGCCTATAAGTATACAATCTAAAAATACCCATAGATGGATCTATGTAAAATCGCTCCACACTACAGTCGTCATTTGTCTTGGTGCCAGTCCCCGGTACCGGGCGAGAGGGCGGCGACCCTCCACCCCTCGTCTGCCGTAAGCTGTATGTAAGTACTTTAGGCAGTGTATATGTAAAACTTCGCGAGGATTCCTGGAAACTATGGGTACTATTTGCTTTAGTATTTTGCTGCAGTGCATATTATTTTAATGTATATATGATTGTAGATAGTTGAGTGCCTAATTAATGCTAATGTCTTGATGAGTTGTCGAGGTACCAAGAAAACAATATTACTATCATGCAATTGATATCATCACATACCTATTTATTATACCGATGACTGTTAAAGATAAATAAGTGTCGATAGTTGGTATATTGTAAAAAAATTATGATTGATCCTCAATATATTTTCTTTACGTGGGGTGCGTACAGGTTTTCGTATTTTCGTACATATGTACATATAGATACATACCTATTTAGTTACATGTAGAGGCAGAAATAATGTATATTAAACCGTATTTCACAGGCAGCGTAGCCAAAATTTAATTAACACTCCCTCTACATTCAAGTATCATTTTTAATTACACTGTTTCAGTACCTCCCGCTGCTTAACTGACTTATTTCTCACTCCGATAATCAACAGATTTGATTAAAAAAAAATCATTCCATTCAAACGCAGTAATACAGTAGTTTCTAAGCATCGGACAATACCTTCTTTTACATAATTATACAGAGTAGAAAGTAACTGGTGTCATGAGTCAAGGCAGATTTACAGTGTGTTTTAAGTATACACATGCAGCATAATTACAGTCATTCGAACGTGCGTGTGCTGACTTTTTACAAAAACGCCAACGAGAGATATCACTTTCAAGTAGTGTCCGCTTGAATAAGAAATGGGGGTTTTCTTTCTGTAAACAATATATTGGTAGTTTAATGCAGCGGCTGTATACGCAAGACTGGCGTCGAGCCAACTTTTCCCTGCAATTTTACTGCTCGCGGTTCGATACTCGGACATTTCGCAGTCGGCATTCTACCGATGATGGCAATAATCTAGCGATTTTATCGCGTCCACTCAGATTGTAATTTATAACTCATCTTTTATATTCAGTAATCACTTTTCTCTGATCGCATGTTCGTTGGTTGTGTGCGTTTATAGGCGCTTTGATCTCTTAGCGGGTGTTAATGTTATGTTAGAGATTGCTGTTCAATATCTTTATAGCTGTATGTTTCGGTAAATTAAGGAATCATTTGAACTATTGATAGTAACTATTGCAAACATGTATCCTGTGTGACAAGGAAGTTAGAACACATCACAAATGCAGGTTCCTAAGGTTGGTTTTTCGTTTTTTTTTCTAATTTATCTGTCACAATTGACGGTCACAAGATACCCTTGGAAGTTTTACTATTATCTCCAACATTGAAAGCGGATACCTCTGATCCATGATAGTACAATAATAGTGTAACAAAATCTTAAGTTATTGTTGACTTTTTTGCATGATATTTGACTGGCCTGTTAGCTTAGTTGGTAGTGGCTCTGCCTTCTAATCTAGAGGTCGCGGGTTCGATTCCCGCATGACACAAGTATTTATGTACTTTAAAATTTATAATTACTTGTGTTGAGTCTGGTCGTTTGTATGTATAATAAGTATGTATTAACAAAAGAAAAGTATATAAGTATTATATCCGTTATCTAGTACCCACGACACAAGCGTTTGCTTAGTGTGGGGCTAGATGGCGCTGTGTGCTATGTCCCGGAATATTTATTTATTTATTATTTATTTATTTATTTATTGTTAGTTCATTGATAGAAGTTACATGCTGTTTAGAAGTCATTAAACTATGTATGTTCCGCAATTTACCTCAATGTCAACTACAACAAAGCTGTCATAGAATGTAAATCTTTAACCTATTGTCTTTAACTCGTCAAAATTAGAAGCAATATCATAATGAGGCATGTATGGGACTAAATGAGTCAGATGAATGATAAGTCAATTAGTGAGTAGAAACCGAGGCATTATGCTTTACACTTGACGTCATTTCTCGTAAGAACACTTGAGATTGTGGAGACAATGACTCCAAATTACCTAGACTCTAGAGCATCCAACCATGTTGTGGATTTGTTAGTTTGTTCCACTTTCGCATCACAACAAAACGACGGACCACACCGTTTTTTTGTTTATTATTGTGTATCTATATATGTAATATAAGAGTGACATCGCCTTTGTTTTCCTAAGCAATGCTGTCGAAGCCGCGCACATGCACTAGTTTCTCATAAGTCTTTTGCTAAGACAATGACTTTTAATTACCTTGAACATAGCTCTCTAAATAAAGAGAAGGTACACAAAGATAAATGAGGTCGGATGCGTTTACATTGTGCATATTTCCGAGATCATTCCGGAAATAAAACGGTGGTTCTACAAATAAAACATTGGTAAAATAGCTAGATTGCTAAGCAAATTCATTACTTTCGAAGACTTCTTCTTTTTTAAAAAGCCGGAGTAGGCAAGCGAGATTTTTATCCAGAGACATGTAAAGAATAAGAATAAAATAAGTTTATTGTCACATGAAACATTAAATACACACATATTAAAAAAACAAGAGTACAAATAAGAAGTTTCATGTCACAATCCGGCCCCAACTCAGCATATGCTGGATGCAAGCATCAAGCGCCGCAAGTGGCAATTTTTTACAAAAAAAAAACACGCTCTAGCACTTATCTAAGTCGTTAAACATATGAATTGCAGGCGTGTTGGCTAACAATAAAGATTTACTGGCTGCTAAATATAAGCACTCTCAAAAATAATATTTACACGTTACTAGGCGCCTCCGCGTGAGAAGTGCTTCTCGCGTAGGTATTATCTAAAAATACAGTGAAGAATCCAACTCGATGAATACAAGGCTAGGTATCTACAGAACGTTGGATAGAAAACAGACATCCGCGGTGTTAGGTATCCGACAGCTACGCGCCAACTTCTCAATGGATTATCGGAAATTACTATTCAGAATAAGTTAAATCCAAACACTTCTGAACTTTATTCAATGGATGAACCAGTTTTAATGAAAACAAGGTCAGCCATAGTTTGTAAACGTAATTCTATTGGAAATACGTGAATGGATTATTATATTTATTCAAATGAGTTCACAATGTAAATTACGTTGTGTGAATAAAATTACAAAATTGATCGTAATAGCGTGAATATTTCGAAATTTGTTCAGTTTTTGAGCTGTATAAATTTAAAACATATAAACTTGCCACTTGTGTTAAATAAAACTCGGAAATATCACATTAATACTTATTCAACGACATTAATAATACTTAATGTCGCTGTACCTATTTACCTACTTTTACATATACGCATTTTACATATAGAATGTATGAACAATGAATCACGGCCTCGTCAGACAAAACTTCCGCTGCTTCATGATAAATTGTCAAGTGTCAATTTGTCGACTTCTACAAACAATATTAGGTCACTCGACCGTGAAATTAATCTTACTTTATGTAAGGGAAAGGGTTTTATTATGTTTTCGAATAAGAATAATTTTGGATAACCAAGTTTACCATGAAAGTTATTTACAAATGCTGATTTACGCTGGCTACGACGCCGAGTCACGAAAACAAATACCTGAATTTAAACATAACATTAATTCGACTCATCCAGACACTACAAATATTCTTTGAATTGAACGTGACTTTTATTACCTCATGATACGGTTCATAATCACTTTGTTAAATTGAATAGGTCCAGGTACGTGGTATTGAGTTGATTGTATTCGTATACATACTATTATAGTACAATGGATAGTACGAAGTGTAACCGGTGCAAAGGTTTATCTACATCGGCTCACACCTGGCCTAGACGTCTTTTATTGGCATCAGTAACCACAACTCTCTGCCAAAGTGTGACGCTTCTTTATGAGACAAGTTTATTTTTGCCACGAGAAATATGAGAATTTGTCAAACAAGATAACGCTTGTCACCACACCACAATGTCTCAGATCTGCCAGTCAGACAAAGAGATATAACAGATAACTAAATTGTTTGAACTTGGGATTGAAACTCGCAACATCGATGCCGAAGCACGTTTTCCATTGACCGTCCACTGGAACTGTTTGCTTCGTAAACTTTTAGACGTCAAATCTTTGGAAGAACAATTTCGACCTTGCTTATACGAGTATAAGATAATCATTTATTCATCAATAGAAATACTCAACTTATGAACTAAACGTTATCAGTCGGTAATTCTATTGTCTCGTCTCACAAAAATATTTGTTAGTTAAAAGATTTTATAAAAATGACAGAATAAAATAAAATGTCAAATAAATTAAACATTTCTGATTAAATGAAATGTCAAATTAAACTAGGAATCATCAAAGTAAAAATGTCGAGTTAAAATAAATAATACCTACCTAATTACATTCATAATTTTACAATAGCTGTAAATGGGCTATTGGACGTAACATATGTATGTATATATGTAACAAATATAGGTACTTAAATTGCTACTGGCTGTTGTCATTGTCGAAAAAGATAGAGATATTGATCTTTATTCATAATCTAGATTGGTCCTTGATATTAACGAATTGAAATATATTAACTAAACGTTTTCGACAATAAAAACATATGGTTCGAGTAATAAATGAGCGCTATATTGGTCGGCATACCATTTGCGATGGAGACGTTATGATCCCAGCCTATATGTGGATAGATGAATCACTTCACATGAGATCAGAATCTAACAAAAACAGCCTTTATTATAGGCTACAGAAGTTTGCTTTATCATTCATGTCCCAGAGGATTTCTACCTCAATTCCCTGAATCAAAGGGATTGGTTCGTGAGTCATGTTTTACGAGGGGTAAAGGACGTAATTTGTTCATAACTATACTACGTTATACACATATTACTGATTTTGCTACAGTTCTTCTGATATTCTTCTTATTATCTCTTCTTGTGTCTTATTCTTTTTTGTATTTATAAATTATCATAGCTTTAGTACCTATGATGGAGCATATCTAAACAACTTATAAAATCCTAGTTGGATTAAAAGATTACAGCGCTAACGCAATCTAGATTTTGAATTTCTATTAATTTAGAGATCGTGAGAAAAAAGTCTGCAATTTTCAGATTACAAGCCACCAAGTTTTTATAGCTAGTTGAAAATACAAAGAGTTGAAACTAACTGCTAACGAGTTGAACAGGTTCGTGTAAAAAGCGGGGCTAATTAGTTGCGATGGAGGTCGTTTCGACACCAACTCCCAGCTTGTTTGCACACCACTGCACCCTGCCTTAGGTGCAGTACCTACACAACTTCTGGTTGCAATTTTGCTGTGGTCTGTTAAGGGTTATAAAAAATATTAACATTGGATTTGAACCAAATATCCCTTAGGGATATCCTTATCCCTTAGGGTGCGTTGTACATATACTGTACTAAACTTAATTTTAGAGCAGTTTCAGATATAGTTACATATATTTTTCTTTCTGTCTGCCTGCCTGTCTGTCAATATGATTGAAAATTTGATTTACCCGACCTTCTCTCATTTTGATTTGGAAAGATTTGATAGTAAATACACAATCCTCAAAAGTGATTCATAAAATGAAATCGTTCTTTATATCAGCCATATCTTTCGTTGTAGGTAAATGAGGTCCAGAAATTAACCGAAGAACACTTTACTTTTATATTTCGTGTTGTGATTTAGTCACGGGGCTATTAGTGGTAAATTAGCAACGTAGATGTCTTGCACAGAACACCTTGTTGTGCAACTGAGCGACACTAAATCTAATCTGACGTCGTTAAAAACTAAACGGTGCTTGGCGTGTTTATCTTAGCTTTTCTATAACCTATTTGGTAATGTGTAGACTTATCAAGACATTTTATGTGATAAGAATGCATATGTGTTATGGTTTGTGCCCTAAAAAGTTACATATTATGTAAATATAAAAAATACATTTGTGTCGAAAAATTGCATACAGCGTTTCTGTTTTGAACTTTTATCGGTCTCCATATTAAAATGAAGACAAATACTGAGATTTACTACTTACTTATTTAACATTACTTATTCATTTTCATATACTTTTGGAAATTTAAGTAGGTACTTAATCAAGGTTACAGAGCACATCGTTAAATAAAAAGTTTCACGTGCTATAATTTAGATCTTCTATTAAGCTCTAGTTTTCCTGTTAGATGCTGCTTTGTACGCCTATAGTTATAACTAATTGTAATTGATCTCTAATAGCTTAGTTTAGCTTGTTACCATAATAGGAAAAAATCGATCTTGTCTATCAAGCTTTAAAGTTCGTTCGCTGCTTTTTTGTTTGCTGTGAAACCCGTATGAATTTATTTACACAAGTTTTTATATGATAAATGGGCTATCAAGCGATTCGTCACGATTGGAAGACCGCCACTTCTGGTTATTGGTTTTGCGTGTCTATGGGATTTGATAATAGGTTATGGGGTTTTATAATGCCAGCTTACTGTAAATGCCATAGCAATGGTTGGATTTTTAGGACAACATTGTTTCTACAACTTTTGAAAAGATTAGTTGAGACTCCAAAGTGATCAATTGCATCAGATACTAAAAAAAATTAGGTACTCAAACTTCTCTTAGTCATCGTCAAAGAGCTGATGTTATTTTTTTTTAAATATAGTTACTTACAAGGTTTTATAAACGGCTACTTAGCTAAATAGATCTAAGTTTTAAAAACTACTCACACACTACAAGTAAGTTTATGTATAAACTATACCACTACATGGAATACAGAGTACAACATATGTACTATCAATATCTTATCCAATGGTAATCGGTAAAAAACTTTTGGTAAACCGTCTGTCGCCATTGCATAACCTCAGTACAATATCTTTTTATCGCCTCTGTTTCCTCAGTATCCGATCCGATATAAAAGAAAGTTTTATATGTGTTCGATCGGATGTTTACCTTTTACGTACGTAACTACCACTTGACTCACTCACAATCGCGTTTCAATAGCTCTTACCTACATAATGTGCAAACAATATTGTATTAATGATATCAAGTTGAGAAGTTTATAGAAAGTTCCTTGAACACTATTTATGAAATAGGTCAAGAGCTAGTGTGAAGATCAAGTCGCAACGTTTTATTTTTTTGCTAGCGTCAGCAGGCATCTTATAAGACGCTTTTGGTTTGTACGTGTTATGAATACCTAGTTATGTTCTGCCATCTGCAATAACATAGCATTTTAAGTATTGTTTTGTTAGTCAGTATAAGCATAGCCATGAAGGCGAATAAATGTCCTTGGTTCCTATAAAAGTGATTGATTGATACTTTATTGGACACAAAAAAACATAATACACAAACAGAAAAGAAAATTAATTAAAACTAATGCCACAAATGGCGGCCTTATCGCTAAAAGCGATCTCTTCCAGGCAACCGTAGGATGGAGAGGAAAATATATAAAAAACAGACTAAAGTGTTTCATTATTGGGAATCCCTTCCTCTACCAGCTCGGCTGCACCGTGCCAACCTGTCTACCTACATAATTTGTTAGTATAGCTACTCATATATGTTTTAAGCAGGCATAAAAACTGCATAAAAGCTGGCACAAAATACAGAGTACAAAGACAGAGTGCTGCTGGTTCAAAATACATGAACTATTTCAATTATATTTCATTGTATTGATAAAACCATTTATTACCTATCGTCATTTCAGAAATTACTATAAAACGACTATAATAATATATGTAAGGTACCTACTTTTTATAGCATTCGGAATAGTATGTGCCATTTTACTACTACCATATTTAAATAGGCCAGTAGGCAATTAAAACTTTACACCCAAATCAAGAGGCGATCAATTTAATACCCAAAATAATTACAGCAATAAAGTGTAGTTTATTACTATTCCCCCACAAATCACGCCAGAGAAGGATTATAATAAATACCTACTTATGCACGTAACTTATACACATTATAGGCATCGTGGGGCGTGAACATAGACTTAATAATATAGAAATGCCTACTTAACTAGCTTCTATTGAAATAATACCATGTTTTGGGGTCATATGTTGTCCTGTGTGTGAAAATTTATTAGTAATCATGCTTGATAAGATGGATCTTATCTTATCTTATGAGTATCGAGATGTCAGTAATAAATTGTGGATTAATTTAGCACTAATGTATGTTGGGAAGAAACGTAGACAATGTCTCTTTTGAGTTCTAATATTACCTTCATACCAAAACTGACAGTGACTCCTTGTAACGCCGCTGCGACTTTACGGAAGTATTTTTAGACAACAAAGTAACAAAATAACAAATTTGTGGTGTGCAAAAATTATAATTTGGTAAGTTGTAAATTTTATTTAATTGAAATTGTTAATAGTTCTCATATTAACAATTTCAATTCAATAAAATTAAAAAAAAACATAGGCACAATGGTAGATTTTTCGTTATAATGATGGGTTTATTGGGCGTTATGTCGTGAGCAATAAACATTAATATTAGGGCACCGCCGCCCACACTCACAGAATGTGCGCGATGAAGAACAATTGAATGACATTATGCGAGGCATTCTTATTTTTGTAGGTTAGAAGTCATTTCTTTGTACGGTTTCTCATTTTTCTTGGTACATTAAGTAAGATTATTAACGAAAGCCTTACTATGCTTAAAGTAATATTACTACAATCCAGGGGTTTTCAAATCTAGAGTTAATAGGTATCTTCTAGGTAAACGTGTTACACCCTAGGCTGCAGCAATGCTTAACATCAGGCAGGCTGTAGTCAAAAGTAAACCTATCACACGTAAAAAAAAAAACTTATTATTCAGAAATTATTATGCCTTTATCTGTGATACTTTTAACAGTCTTTTAACCAATTATTTTTACATTTGAAATATAGTCACTTGTTCAACAAATACTCGTAAATATTTTATTTAATCTATTTCTTATCTTTGTTATATTGAAATCTAAAAAATTATTGCAATCTATTAATCATCAATCACGCCGCACAGCTACACATGTTTTACGACCCTTTCAAAAAGAAAATATTAGTGGGTAACAAAGTATTTTAGAGTTTGACATTTTTATATTTTTACTGTAATCTTTGACATTTTAATTTTATTTTTATTAGTAGACATTTAATTTTAATAACTCGGTTTGATTATTGTTTGACATGCCTGCTATGTAATAATTTTAATTTAATTTTATCTTTAATGTGTATGGACTCAAAGTCTGAAATAAATGACATTTATTTTATTTATTTATTTATTTTATTAAAAATAACAACGCTGATTGTACCTTCAACACACACTGTGTATTAAACCTGTTTACATAATCGATAATAAGCTTCCGGTCATGACTTCCTCTTTAGTTAGAAGATTGCGTTAATTATCATCTTTCCTTTTGTGTACATACGATAATAGCGGCATCCAGTGTATCCATGTTACATAAAAGAGGTACCAACGTACCTAGATACTTAAAATACCGAACAATCAAAATTTATTGACCAAGTATCGATAAAATTTTCTTTAATCTGTCATTTTACTAGCTTTTCCGCTATTTGAGTTGATTAAAAGCGGAAAAATATAGAATTACTTGTGCTTACGACTAGAAACTTTTCCTGGGCAGTTACCATTTATTTTGATTGCTTTTATTCTCAGAATTGAAGTTCATGTAATCACATTTCTGTGTAAAATAAAGAAGTGCAATTGCTTTAAGTATGTATATTTTCGTAGTCTGTCTGTATTCTTTCTTTTGTATGGATATGCAATGCACGACCTTGGACCACACCACTTATGGATGTCGCTTCAAGTGATCAAATACCTCATTGTTCAGTATAAAAAGGCAATTTTATAATTGTTCTATCTGCGATCTTAGATCATCCATAAATATAGCAATGTTTTTGACATTGATCTTGGAAATAGATTAGATTAAAAATCAAACCGCAAAACCTCTGAGTGGCACAACAATAGGCATTCAAGCCAGTGGCTCAGCCAAAAAACTGAGCGGCCATGAATGACGCGTTTCCGAATGTTTTTATTCGGCATTGGATATTTTGCGAGGCCTCTCCCGCTTTGTTTTTGGATAAAATGCAGCCTATGTCGCTTTTGGAGCAGTTTACTCACAATATCATATTCATATATATATAGGCAAAGAAGCCTGCTGCGGCGGGAGATACTGCAGTCTTGCAATTCAGGACCCTTCAGGTACCTTGTACAAGACTCAGTAAACCTTACCAACGTATGACACCGATGTACCTAATTTATGTAAGTTTTTATTACTCAAAGCTGTACAACACTGTATTTTATGCACAATAAACAATTTATTTATTATTTATTTATTTATATACGTCAGCATGTCATCACATACTGCTGTGCATAGACCTCTCTTCTTGTACGCCATTCGTTCCTATCCTGCGTAGATCTTTACAAACATTTGTCGAAAAATCTTGTTGATCCATGTTACCTTTACGGCATGAAAGAAGAAAATAAACACATTTTATATATTTACCTAAATGTATGTATAAGAAAGCTTTATCTTCAAAGCAACTAGTGATTGACCAAATAAGAACACGTCTGTTCGTTATTTTGTTTAGTCATTGCACATAGGTACATTGTTGACCTTGATTTCGTTGAAGATTCTAAATTCTTGTTCATCTATTATCTACAAACAGCGTGTTTGCTGTTTAGTGTGTCAGATATTTGGTACCTGAGCAGTGATTCATCATCATTATCATACACAGCCCTTGGGATCCCACTGCTGGGTATAGGCCTCCCTTTGTATGTGCCATCTGCGTCGATCTTGTGCAGACTTCATCCAGGTTGGACCCTCGACTTTGACGATGTCGTCGACCCATCAGTGATTGGTGTTGGTGAATCGCTGTAGTATTTTGTAGATTGCTGTTTTTTTTTTAATGTACATAGCTGCCAACTTTTATTCTCTCAGCTCGATTCCTTTGGTAATCGCTGTGTGCAAAAATTGCTATCACATTGAGTAGATCTATGTAAATAAGTAATAACAAAAATTTACTTGTATTGTCAGTACTGTTAAAAACTGTTAAAAGAAATACATTCGTCTTGTTTTTGTTGTATAAAATATACTTCGCTTAAATATAAGAACTTATAACTCTTTGCCTCATCAAATTTCAAGAATCCAAGCTTTTTACTATTCTGGCCAGTACCGCCCTAGGTTAGAGGCGTCTACATTTAAATTCATAGCGACTACCTTCACAACTAATGCCGGGGTAAGCGCTCGGATAAATCACAACCATATTTCATTTTAGATTTTGTATTCTAACTAAAAAGGATTTTACTTTTACAAAAGGAATATCGAAATACCTAATCCTTTGTGGAGGAAATTAAAATAGTCTACCTGCGGTTATCTGATGATATCGTCTCGTTCTATTCTTGTAACTTTGTATTACAAATCTAATTATTATTTTGGCTTAATGCCCTAGAGAACAGATTTTTCCTAATGAATTAAGAACATCACAACAAGAGCCAAGGCTAAATGCGATAAGAACATTAATTTATTTTAGGGGGTCTTCAGAAAATAGGGACATTTCTAGAATAATTTTGTTTTAATTTGGTTTGACATGTTTGTTTACCATATTATTTTTGATTTTTTATTATATTTAATTGAAAAGTTCAAACAGTAAGTAAATCGCCAAACTATAGTCCTACACTGTGTCACAATTGTCATTAATGCAAACACATTAAACCTTGTTAAAATTTACGACTTCATTCACAAGAAAACCAATCAGTAGTCTTTTAACTGTTTCTAAGAAAGCAATTAAAACAGAGAGAGTTGGAGATACGTCCACTGGACAAATATGGGGAGACAGGTGATAACTTCAACCCAGCTCTTAGCTACATGGACTAGATCTAGTACAAAAACTTACCCACACTACTTTCTAGCGATATTGATGCAATACAAGAATCACAAGCTCGTCATTAATTTGTTATACGGCGACCAATCATGTTTGGAATTCTTCACGTAGCTCCAGTACTAACTAGTATCGATTTCTAAAGACTTCCGACGACTTTAAAGCAAAAACTGTGCAACGTCGCTCTGAATGAATGTAAAGAGAATTTCGGACCATTCACAAACACAAACAGTCTAAAATCCAAACAGAAACGGTTCTGGGTCGAAAGAACTGTTTCTCTATTTGCAAAAAGCCGACGCGAAATTCATCTAACAGCTGACGTAACTTTCTGTACCTTGAGTGAGGTTAGAGCCATGTCCTCAATAATGGCCAGGGAAAGCGGTTTCTTTTATGGTGACACAAAATCTACTCGCGTTCAAACATTGATTTTAGAGCCTGCTTCGTAACACTTTTGTTTTAACTTGTCACTAAATAAGCAAGCAACATGCGTGGTTAAGTTTAACTGCTTGGCAAATGAAGGGAGCAAATATTTAAAAGACGATATTTACTTGAAATAAATTTGACAATATTTCTTTAATACTTATTATCACGAGTGAAATTGTTAGACAGTTACACAACTACACAAGAAAGTATCATCAAACATTATTTAAGTACTTCACACACAATTTGATTGTTCATTTATGCACATAATCATGTAAAACTTCGAAAACATAAATACTCATTTCCGTGTGTAATGTCTTTTGTTTTTATTCGGCTTTCGCCGGCAACAATGAGCAGCTACCAACACCAACTATAAAAAAAGTTAAATGATGTAAACAATCAAAAATAGGCTGTAATACTGAACAATAAAGTCCAATGATTATCAAGATAGTCCTTGAGCTGTGTCAACAAACTATCTTATTATACTCGTGTCATTGGCGAAAGTCCTTTTTTGTTTACCAAAATTTTCACTAACAAGCTCCTCAGTCAATATTAGCATAGGACCGACAACCTTTTTGGAAAAGTTTCACTTTTTTCGGCATAGAATATTTGATGACATTCTGTGGTGCGTTTACAGTTTAGCTTTCCTCTCGATGTAAATGAATTCTACTGCTTTCTACTAAGTGCTTGCATTTGTAATACTAGTGGGTGGAACAAAGCCGTTTGTCTGTCATTGGTTTTGACAAGTATTGTCCTGACCAGGCTCTCGAGTACTCTCGGCTCTAACGCGCATTGCTATCCATTCAATTGAACACAATTAAACGGTCCTGTGTTGGAAGTAATAAATCTAGATCGCTAAAGGCACCGCAATGGGCAAAGGTATTGTGGTACACAATATTGTAATCGAGCTGATTAATTTTCTCTGCCTTAATAGACTCTAAATTTAGACCAGAAATCTGATCCAATCCTATATTTGGAAATACCTAACTTGGTGGATGTGGAGCAAGTCTAGAATCTATATAATATTTTGTATATAAATATAATATCTGATACAGGCATTGGTAAATCGTAAACAAAGAACAAAAACGCGTGAATTTTTTTCACATTTTGATTACAATGGGTAGGTCTTGTTGCTTATCATAAAGATTATTCAATTTTAAAAATATTCGTTGAAGCTCCACGTTCCTATATCTATTTTAACCCAAAATAGGCAAACTTTACACAACCATATTCTTATATCTTACCATTATACATAAATTAATTAAAAGCTAAAAAGTTATCTTATCTTATCAATAATCCAGTGTCATCACGTCCTGCTTGCATATGCATACGCAGGGTCGCCCAGACCGGCGCCGGCGCATCAATGCCCCTATTCAACGTACAACAGACATCGCCCGCATGCGTCCTTTTAATTACGCGATGACTTTTACATCGCTAATGTCAGCTGCGATATTGACATGGGATAGTTTGTAGACTGGTGGAAGTGCACGGAAAGTAGCGGCTAATAAAATGGGCTATAAAACACAAATAGGTAAATGCTTTGGTAAGAAACCCAGCCTGCGTTTGCCGGCATTTCGTGGCACACAAGGCAGACTCTTGTTACATTAGTTTTAGTTTTACATACTTACCCATTCTATTTTTTATTGGTGTCAAAAATAAAATCACGTCTTTGAGGAAATAAATAACGAGCCTTGCCCATTAAATACTATGTCAAAGGCTTCAAAAACGCTGAGTTCAGACTGCGTTTCAACCGCCTAAAGTGTTTGAACAATCGATCATTTGATTCATGGTGGAAGTGGGTAATGATCTACTTGCCAATTATAAGTTGCTGATTATTTACCGAGAATTACGTGAAAACATAAGTAGAATATTTTTTTCAGAGTCTAAATTGATTAAAAAATCAAGAAAATTTAGTCACAGCCAACTAATGATAATTTCTGATTTATTTCGTTTTAGGCTTTTTAAAGTTAAACCTTTAATAGAACTTTTCTGTCGTACTGCCGTTCTAATGGGTTCTCACAAGGCAATACGTAAGTTACAAACATAAAAAACCACATCTCCATTTACCAGGAATATTAGTAACCACATCATAAGCAGAGCTGTGCTCGATTAGGTATGAGGTTGATACTCGTAGTTGCGTCAGTGATTGCTCACAAACGACATCACTGGATGGAGGCCTCATTATTACGTAGTAATTTCTGACAGAGATGTTATCATGAAGTCCTGATGATAGGTTAGTTACACGCAATACATCTCCAAAATATATCTACGACTAAATGATGTTGTTGATTGTTTGATTGTTTCTAGATTTAAAGTAGTTATCTATGTCGTTCTCAAGACCCTATACGATACCACTCATTTCATTTCAAGATTATATTCCTGCCAGGTTACCTGGAAGAGATAGCTCTTAGCGATAAAGCCTTTTTTGTATTGTTTTATGTGTGTTTCTGTGGTGTGGTGTTTTAATAAAGTATTTAATCGTTCTATCAATCTGTACCATACCAAAAATCACCACGAACTGGTGCTCTCACGTGGCGTAAAAACGGAACAAATAGTTCAATAATCCAAAACAGACTGTTTTTTTATACATTTTTATTTTATTGTTGTGGTAATATGGCAGACGCATGATAAGACTAGACGATGATGAATCTTAGCAGAACATGTTATTTACTGAGTGGTGCCTATAGAAAATGAGTACCTACCAGGTATTAGATATCTAGACATAACATTGCCTATGTTTCTTACAAACGCACCGGTTGAGTCACGAGTGCACCTGAGAACTCCACAGACTCAGATATTAAACCCTGCCACGAGTAAGTACTCCAAACATCTCGTCTAGAGCATCTTTTCATGGTTCACGCTCTGCTGCAGGCCAGTACTGGACTTGCGGCCCTTTGATATGCAAATTTGAACTCTGTTGCTTGATGGGATTAGTTGAGATTGGTTTAGCGGATTTAGTTTTGCGACTTACGCCGAGGTGAGCAAGTAGAACATAAAGGAGAGTGTCCTTCAGTGGTATAATACCTCTGTTAGTACTCAGGAAGGATATGCTAAGTGGTTTTCATTTCAGTCGTCATCCGGCCTCCCGCCGCGGGGGTTTTTATCACATTTTCCCTGTAATTGTGCTTCCCAGCTAACTCTGTGACCTAGTTTGCATTCAACTTTAATGAGACCGCATTTGGTTGCAATTCTCATGAGATACATTTTATCAGGTCTACGCTTGTTTTTTTAAGTCGGTGAGTTTTGATTTATTTTAACGTGCTATGCAACAAAGTAATTATAAAAAAATGAATATAATTTTCATGCAAATTGCTAGTGTGAAATGAAATAATTTAATTGCTATTGTACGGTTTAGCAGGAAAATTATAATTAGCGCAAATAGAGGCAAAACAGGGTTTGCAGAAGCACAAATCTACGCACAACGAATTGAGTCAGGGCCTCTCTTATATATTGTGGTAGATTGTTGTTTTATAGTGGTAGTTTTTATGAAATAGGCTAATGGCATAAAATTATTTTACTGTTACCGCTTTAAACTCAAAGGGCTGGTCTCGTTTACAAGAAATTAGGTACATAGATAGAATTAGCCCCGAATTCATGCATAACCCGTTTTTTAAAATAGATTATCTCGAGTAAAACACTACAGGGTGTTGCATGCAACAAAAAACTATGGTAGTAGGTACCAACCCGCGTTTGTTGCCACGCCCAACTTCCATAGATGTCAATATCTTCATTGTAAAACGTGTTACAAATAAAATACTTATTGAATAATTGTTTACTTTACTATAACTTGGTCTAGTACCTAGTCCTCTATAACCATCCTCTTCCATGTATCAGATTATGCAAATAACTTACATATCACTCACTTACATAACTAATGGGGAGTAAGCTGTCACTTGAATAGTTTATTGTGCATATTGTAACGACATTATCAATCTAGCAACGCCTCAAGTGACATTTACAATAATTATAAAATTATGCAACAAGTAGGCATATGTGTACATTTGTGTATGTATACGCTTTCTCTTACATCATACTAAGATTTATGACACGGACATAAATGTATCTATTGAATTAATTTACATGTTGATTAAATTATCAGTCGTCAAAAATCAAAATTATCTAAGATGAAAATGGCTGAGAGCCGTACGAATGTAATTTCCGGTTATTTATATTTGGCTTACGTCAAATCCATTACATGGGCAGTTAACAGATACTGTTAATTCACTTTAATGTTTAGATAAATTACTTATGTTATATCTTTATTTACAAACGTCTGCATAACTAACGGCAGTTATGCAGACGTTTGTAAATAAAGAAGTATATTATATACTAGCGTTAGCTTAGTATGAGGCTAGATGGCGCTGTGTGATATGTCCAGATATATTATTTTATTTTATTATATATTGTGTACCTACGTTACACAGGTAGTTATTATAAATAAACACATCGTTTTTTTTATGTAAGAAACTAATATATTTATATTTTCTCTTTTCAGGTAAGTTGCAGTTTTTCTAAAATACGAGTAAGCCAAATGAGAGAACAACGTAAGTGCAAATCAACTTTCAGGACAAGTTGTATAGCGAAGCGATAAAAAAATGGTTAAGTTATATTATGAAATTATTAAACAATCATGTTGAGTGTGACTAGTTTATTAAAAACTTACAAAAAATTACCTCAGTCCCATAATGTACCTACCGTAAATAGAATCATAAAGTTACCATATATAATTACGTTTACCGCAAGCTCTACAAAGTCATAAAGTATAAAATTTACGCAATACTAATGCATAGAAAAGTCTTATCATATACATCACAGAATAGTGCTATTATTTTAATTCGTTACTTTATGGTTTAACATGTGTGATGAGCGAGAGAACAAAAGCGGTAACGTAATCAAATACAAGTTAAGAAATAGCGTGAAAAATAAGTCGTGTTTTACTTATACGAGTATATCGTACAAACAGTATTAAAAATCAATTGTAAGTTATCTTTACGGCTGTGCATTAATAAGTCATCAATACTTGTCTTTACCGATAGGTTTCCAATACAGCTGTAGTCTGTTGTAGGTTGTATGAGGTCTTAGGTTAGGAGTGTCATATGTTACTATTTATCCTGAAATAACGTACTTAAAGTACACTTTTATAGTACATTTACATCCGTAGTATTCAGAGAATACAGGCAAGTTACCCAACGCGGCATATTAAACGGTCAACGTATTCTACACATAAACGGGTAAAATTCTTCAAATTCCACAGTTATTTCCATGCAGCTCGTGTGCGCATACGATATTTTATACTGTGCAGATGTACGGTTTCACTTACTATTTGTTATTAAACTTATAGAGGGGTGGGCGGATGAAAGATCACTTGGAATGTTAGCCAGTACCCAGTACTACCCACGTAGCTTTAAGTATTGCTTGTACGAAGCCATAAGAATTGTTTGACCAGCCGGCCTAGATTAGTGCAGAGTTTAACATGCATTATTGATTGACGAGTCAAGTATGCTGGCTGTTAGATTGACTTGAAAGCATAGTTTCTAGTTAGCTGATAAAGAACGTGTTGCAGCTACATTAATGTTGTAATTTTATAAACATAACGTTTCGTAAGGATAGGTGGCGCGTGTATTTTTTATGCTACAAAATAGGGAACTGTTAGGAATATACTGTATGCTTCTAGAAAGAAAAGTTTACAGTTCGTAAAACTAAAAATGGCGAGTTCATTACACTTCTTTTGTAAACGTATAAAATGTTACTCAAGGACAGGCTCAGAATACTAAAAAAATATGGACAAAAAGAGCCCGTTCCGTCATATGAGCACAATGTAATCTAGCCATAATAAAACAGAGATATCACGTTCATACTCCGCCTAAAAAACTGAATAAGAAATAAATAAAAAATAATCTATTTCAAAAGCTGTTGATACCAAAAACGTTAGCAAGGATGTCGAAACGCGTTATGTAACTGAAGTAAAATCTTAGGCTTTCACCATTCGCAGACTTGATTGGAAGCAATTTGTTTCATTAGTCGAAGATAAAGCAAATAGTAAAAGAAAGTGTCGTCCGGTGTCCGGTCCACCCACAGACGCGGCGCATAAGGAAACCTCTCCTCTCGGTCCTTAAGTATATACTAGCTAGTATTACACTGATAAGAATTTCTCTGAATAACTGATAATGCTTGTACCTACTTGTATGTTTTCAACATGACTAAATCATGACCAGTCTACTCGAAGACACCATTTCAATGCACTAATAGTGGTTTTATCACTAACTAATTAAATTTTTATTTGAAACAGTGGATGATATCAGTCTTTATGACAAAATGTATGTCTAACAGCATGAATCCTACTGAATAATCTTGATATTATCCATGTTATTTCCAAACTGTGATTGCTATTTATTTGACAACAACAGCAGTGCCGTTTGTGAGGAAGCTTTAAATGTAGTCTTTGTGTTTTGTTTTTAATTTTATAATAATCAATAAATTTTACTTTACTAGATTTTTAATTTGTTTCGTATTATTTTCAATCTTGTAATTAGTTTTTTATGTGTATATAAATAATAAGATTTTATGTTGATGTGAATTGATTGTAATGTGAATTTCAAATATGGGTCCCAGTTACCCGAAATAAATGAATTTTATTTATGTTAATAATAATGCCACGATGGTTTGACGGATGGCTCGTAGTTGCTCTCACATTTCCTGTTAAGCCAGTCACTACTTATGCTTGCCATTAGAATTTTATAATGTGAGTGGTAGGTAACTTTTATTTAACAAGAGGGAAAAACGTAACCTCCTTGTACGAGTAAGTTGGACTCTTGATTTACCAGTTACGCCTTGTAATTTACTTTTATTACTAGCTGTAATATGTATATTTCGCGATATTACTATGTCCGTTACACTTGAAATTTTATTATTACAACTAAATTACGAAACCAGCTTAAAAATTGTTAATTTAAGGACATATTCTGTTTTGTGTGCCTTAGTAAATAAATAAATAAATGGTTTCCTGTAAGCGATTGTCTATTACTAATAGCATTGTTGCAACTTTAAGTATGTTAAATTGATCATTAGAAGGCACGTTTTATAATGGTTTAACACCTCATTATCTTATTGCCTTGCTGGCTACTGTATGTTTCCAAGTACGTGACAAATATATAAAACACCTTTTAGGGCTATTAACAAACTAAACAAGTACTTGGCTTTAAAATTGTTTAACAGTTACTTACGTAAACAAATACCTAAGGTTTAAGTTACAATTCCGTCAAATATTATTGTCAATTAATTTGTTTTTTGTTCAAATATGTTTGTACAAATGCTAAATAATTTAAGAGTAAAAAAAGTACAAAATTACAATTGGAAGAAGGTGAACTCTGGGTCCACATTAGGTTTGCCTGTGTTATGAAGCCCAAAAACAAATCGTAACGAATTCATTAAAAACTAGGTTGTAATTTTTTTAAGTAAGTTAGTAACGGATATTACTTATAGTTTTAAAAGGACACTAAAAGTAAAATTAGAGATAGAGATAGGTAGTTGTAATGTTACTAACCAATAAGGTTAGTAACATTACAACATACATTTGAGATAAGTTATATCTTTATTTACAATAATAAAATATAAAAACAAGGGAAAAAAAAACTATACATACTTACTACTACTTTGAGATAGGTAGTTCTAATGTTACCAATGGGTATTTATTTAGAAACATTAAAACCGATTCATATTATGATATTTACGTCCTATACTTACGTAACTAAAGATAGCCACGCAGCACAAGAAAAACTCCAGTGCGATTTTACTGGAACCCACTGGAATCTGGTTCGCTATATTAGCTAGTTCTCGGAACACGTAGGCGGAACACGTCTTCGTTAGTTGATCGACCGATAATACCGCTGTTTAGTTTTACCATCTTATATCGATGCATAGGAAACAGGACCGTCTACTTTCTTGATCTTTGAGCGCTTGTCGTGATGGTAGGTGGTCTGCAATTTGTTTTTATTAGGTAGGTAGCAGTGGAATGTCTAGAGGAGTGTTTAGAGAATATTATAGAGGTATCATGCAAGCGACATTGCAGATTTTTGCAGAGTTTGATGCTTGAATTTACCTATATATTCTAGGGCAATGTGGTACAAACTTCTAAAAAAATTGAAAATTACTTTTTTGAATAGAAAATTACTATTACTGCATTACCGGATTATGGCTGGCCAGTGATGGTGCCCGGGATAATTAAAATCGTGGTTGTATTTAGAACTTTTAATACAAAATGTGACTTTGCTTGAAAAGTTACGCTACCAGATTTTCTTGTTAATGTGTCTCTTGATTTCTAATTTTACCACTACTTCAATAAATAATTTACTACTTACTGTACGTATACATTCTTCTGGCAATAATATTTGTCATAAACATGTTAAAATTAGAATTTGCGTTGCCGGCGGTTCAAGGCTACCAAACTGTGCTGGAATTCCAATATAGTTATTTTAGTATCTCCAAAATATGTGACTGCAAAATACCTACATACATACAATGTACTTGCATGAACTCATCATAGGTATATTACATCATTTTCTAAAAGTTTTACTAAATTCCCAAAAAAATCGGCGTGATTCACGTCTAACCTTTTCGGTTTGGTTGTAAAAATCGTTTTTCTTCGGTGTCATTAACAACACACAGTTTATTTCTGTTTTATTGTCATGTCCCGCGGTGTTACTCGCGTTATTCTGGGATCAAAAAGCCAATGTGTAAATCCCGAGTTTAATCTTTCCCCATAGGTACTAAATTTCATCAAAATCAGTTCAGTCGTTTGAGCGTAAAGAAGCAAACAGACGCACTAACTTTCTCCTCTAAAATATTATAAGGATTGTGTTAGTTTAGTCTTGTTGTATTTTAAATCGATCAGAACATGATTTCATCAATTCGACTAAATGTGTAACGTTATATATGTATGTGTGTAAGTTTACATAACTATCTATACATACAGTGTCCCAGCACTCGGCGCTAGGCTGCAGAGTCACACATGCGACTCACATTAGTGCCAGAAGCTCATAAATGTTGCAAAAGTGCTACACTAGTTAGTTCACTCACATAGACTTAATTACTTAGAGACTTCTAATTATAAGACAAGTATATATGTCACGTCGTTCCATTAGACCTTCGTCTAGTGCATGGACCTGCAATATTCAGATTAATACCGAGCCTCTTAACGCCGGACATAACTATGATTGTGTAAATACCTATATCATACATGTAGATTAATTAAAAGGTACCTAACATTCAGGGCCTTTGAAACATATCTGGTCTCATTCTAAGCAAACGCTCCTGTTTTGTGTACTAGAAAATAACGGATGTATCGCATTTATACTTGCTTCTCTCTTATATCATTTTTTTAATTGTAGTGAGCCATCTGTTTGGTCTGCCAAAAACAACCAGATTTTTAATTACATCAAAGGCCAAAAAACTATCCTATCTGACCACAGAATCATATGGGGAAACGTAAAGCCCCTCACATTAAATTCCAATAGGGACTCTACGAGACCTCCAATAAGACTAGCCAGGGCCAACGTTGCGAACGAGTTTGACTACAAAACCCTAAACTACGAGATGCTTCAAAGTACCACCACTCGAGAAAAATACCAAGAAACTTTATCAGAGGAAACCAAAAAGAGCAGGAACTGCGAAAACCGAAAAGAGCCGCTATCGTGGGAAGTGATAACAAACGTCATGAAGATGGCGGCCAATAAGACTATCAAATATGAAAGAAGGTACTCTAAGGCTAGAGAAGAAGCAATTACAAACCTACAGAAGGCGAAGTTCCATTATAAGCATCATCCTCAAGATATAGAGGCTAGAAATACACTTAAAGAGTGCCGGCGCCGTTTGCAAGAGACCGAAGCAACGGAAGACCAACAAGAATGCCGCAGTTTTTTTCAGCGGTCTAGCAAAAACACACCCATCAAAAAGGATGAGGATCACCTATGACTTCTATAGAAGGCACAAACAGAAGGAAAGAAGACGGGTCAAAAACACATTCATTCCGATTTCCAAGTGGGAAAAAGAACTTGACCTTACAGAGGGGTCGTTTACTGACGTACTGAGCGATGAAGACCCGACAGATCTAGGGCAAGAGTCAGAGGACACAAGAACAATCCCTTAGCGACATAGGATCTATTCGACCCACATTAAAGATCCACCTACTACACCCGACGCGGTTATGATTACTCACAATAGAACCAACATTACACAGCGAACGTATTAAGATAGTGCTTGCAAAGCCAAACACTAACAAACCCCAAGATGGGTCAACTCAATAATCAACGAACACCACTTTTTACTAACGCTTATCCCTATCCTTAATAACAACCTTTTCCAAATCGGCGTCTGGCTGCATAGCCGGTCGACTACCATCCCGGAGCGTTAGCACAAAACCACGCTCCAAAACCTTGTGCCCCCTGGTATGCCGGTTTGACCGGAGCAGGCTTGTCCTGGCTGGGTGTGGTACCTATGTTCATGTTCATGTTCATGTAGTGAGCCATCTGTTTGGTCTATTGTCAGTTAGTTAACAGTTCACACGTCTCTGTCACGTAACCACTCTAATACGGACTTGCTTCTCTAAACTAGTACAATAACTGAAACGCTGAAACTCACAGCAGATGTGAATTTTTGAATAATGAGCCATTTTGCCTGTACAGATGGAGATTTTGATACGAAAACAACAGTTGTAGATATGACTTTTACTGGGAAAGAATTAGTCGATTCGTTGCTAGAAAATTCACACCATTCATAAATGATGCATGTTTGTATCTTAATGGGCTCACTAATATTATAATCTGTTACTTTGCGTGACTGTTTAATGGTTTGTGATACGAAAATGTTACAATAAGATACTGTATAAGGTAGATAGATTACATATTTGAGGTTTTAAATCTGTATTATTACATAGGTAAGTACGTATGTATATTCGGATTGGCCAAGGTTTCCTTATACACATTTTTTTTTTTTTTTTTTTTTTTTTTTTTAACTTGAACGGGTTTGCACTTGACCATAGTTTACCTGATAGCAAGTAAGGCTATGGCCTAAGATGGAGCGTGCTTACCCGATAAGAACCGATTCACTCTCGCTTTGAAGATCGCTGGATTATAGTGCGTGGGGAACAGAGAGCCAGGCAGGGAGTTCCACAACCTAGCGGTACGAACAATAAAGGTGGAAGCGTACCGTTTCGTGCGGGTCTTAGGAACTTCCACCATAAACCGGTGTCGTCCTGCCGTACCTCTACTCGTCCGGTGAAAGAAGGGCGCGGGCGGAATTAGTCCGTGCAATTCCGCGGCACACTCTCCGAAATGCAACCGATAGAAAACCGACAAACTGGCGACTTTGCGACGGTGTTCAAGACTTTGAAGTTTCGCTCGGCACAGTTTATTATTACCAATGATCTTCTTGGCTCGACTCTCAATGGCCTCTAGTGCCTCAAGTTGGTACATATCCTTATAAGATACTCGTAAGTACTTATTTTAAAGTTTTCACAACTCATTTCCTCATCACTGCAATACTGCAATCATATATTGCCAGACAATAATGAGCCTAAGAGTCACACGATGAGCGTTGAGATTATCTCGTACCCAATAGACATATCATTAAAGCTCAGAATACCAACATCTTCCAAAAAAATCCGACACACGTTATACCCAAAACTTTACGCAATTGGCCACTAACAAATATCAAGCGATACATTCTCATGCTGATTAGTCACTTGCATCAATGCAATTACATCCACGCTGGTCGTCATAGATTTCATAGGGATTCAATACCTAACTAGGTATTACTAGATTATGTTATCTGTGGTTCTCTCGTAACCACTCCGTTGATGTCTCTAGCTCACAGATAAGAAGGCTGGGCGTCGAGATATCGCACTACGTGGTTATTACCATATCTTTATAGCTTGCTCTATCCTCTCTCGACACCAGCACATATAGGTTTAATAGATATAGGTATATGAGTAGGTGGGAATTTGCTTGATTACGTTTCAATTCTGCAGCTTTGCCTAGCTTTGGTCATATATTTTACAATACAATTTTAAATATTATTGAAAAACCGTTAGTGATGAAATTATTTTAATTTCTCTAAAAAACACAAACTAACAAGTATACAAAGAAATGAAAAGGCTTTGTGTGTCAAAAGAAGATTACTTCCCTTTTTTTCAAACCGATATGAATTCGCGCTTGGACGCGATCAAGTTTCTTTTACCATTGTTGAAAATAATAAATCAAACTTTAGTTTCTTAATATACGTCAAAGGCTGACGAGGTAAATTCTCGACACCATAGTTCACCACTCTTTGTTTTTATTTGGTTGATATCTTGATAGATATTGTAAACTTGATAAAAATTTATTTACAATTTTGTACGAACCGGGAGCTTCAACTAATTTTACTCGAATTATGGTAAATAGGAACAGAAGTTTTCCAAATAGTTTTTCCAAATCATACCATTGCCAGTAAAGTCTGACAAAGTAGACAATTTCATGGTTTATTACAGTAATAAAGTTATCGCATCGTTGGTCATTTATTAAAACTGAACTTGAAATAAGATTAAAAGGATGCTCAGAGCGTATCGGCTTCGCAAGTCTTAAAAATATAATTTGTATTCATACTTAGATATTTTAGCGCTTGATATTTACCTTTTGTTATTTTTCCTGCTTCAATATTAAAAAAATAATTGTAATTTGTTAAGATTTTTCAGTGTTTGAAACTTGGATCGTTTTAAGTTAATTAAATACTTCCTTCCTTAAGACGTTGTACAATTAAAACAGGGAAATTCCCATTGAGCGGGCAGCAGGCTAGCATTTTGAATGGTATCGTGAATGCCCTCTAGCGCTCATCCATATGGAACGCGTTTCGTCTACGGAATCCATTGTCCGACCGCGGCTGGATGCCGGCTATTTATACGCCCCAATCAACTCCTACATCGGCCAATTGCTTCTATCTATGCCCTTTTGTCTGGCCGTTATGTAACACATCATAATCGAAAGACTCAAGACTCAAGACACTCAAATTATTCCAACTGCTCCAGTTGTTTAAATTGTCGCCGTCGCTGCACTCGTTTCATAATTCAATTGTATTCAAAGAGTTGTCGAAAACGGCCGGTGAGTCAGTTGACATGAGCTATAAAATAACGATCTAAGTTAGAGAGCATTGAGATTAATAGTGGGTTCGCACGGAACCCTCGAGCTGTGTTGTCGCGCAACAACACCCGACACGCAACAATCGCGTTACACGTATTTTTGGAACATTAATGCCTATAATCCTTGACACCCAGGAAATGACATTTCTGTACGATCCCAGCTATTGCAAGAGTTTTTATACAGCTATACAAACAATTTAACACTTATCACGCCACCAAATTACGATGACGCATCAATTTGATAGGTGTTTCTGTGCCAGCTCTGAGTATCCTAAATGCGCGTGGACTATAGCGTGACTATTTTAAGACTTGTTACGGTATTCACACCTCGTTCAGTCTACTACATGTCATGTCACATGGTCATTGACTTAAAATGTACCGTTCACTGCAGCTGAAATTACTTTAACACCCCAATTCTTTTGTCTAGTCAAGAATGAAAACATTAACAGATTACTGGTATTATTTGACTGCCCTGTTAGCTTAGTTGGTAGTGGCTCTGCCTTCTAATCTAGGGGTGCGGGTTCGATTCCCGCATGACACAAGTAATTATGCATATTAAAATTTGTAATTACTTGTGCTGAGTCTGGTCGTTTCTATGTATAATAAGTATGTATTTACAAAAGAAAAATATATGTGTATTATATCCGTTATCGAGGACCCATGATACAAGCGTAAGCTTAGTATAGGGCTAGATGGCGCTGTGTGATATGTCCTGAAATATATTTAATGTAATCAAATTACTGTAATTTAGATCTGTGTTATTTGAACACATTTTTAAACGACATTAAGCATGTCTTACCGCCTACAGTAAGTATCGTGTTGGTTACGTTTGCTTGATCTATGAGGCGAGATTGCTGTTGAATCGTATTAATAAGTTACAAGGTACATACTTTATTATACCCCGGGGCCCGTTAACAACGTTCGACAGGCTTAGCAGTAATTTACACGACGGCTCCATCAATCAGACGATGAGGAACCCTTTTCACGGTGATTTGCGTCTATAAATTAGCCTGGGTGTTGGGACAGAGCTAAATATAAGACATTAGTGGTCGTGGGGTGGCCCTTACCAAGATGAACATGCGGTTCGCGAAAAGCACGTGCTGTTGAGAGAGTGGGATGCAGTTACAACATTGGTTGGATTGACGTAGGCCTTTCTCTGTCGGGCCGAATAAGGCTTGGCTTGTTCTTGGTAGTAAGAGCCGACTGTTGGCGCCAGTCAAGGACAGCGGCGCTGGGCTTTGTATTGTTGAATAAGACAGCCAAGACAAACCCTATTCATGTGAACATGTGTCACTTGTTATATCCCTGTCGTCTTATTTGATACATACATATTATTATGGCACTGGAGACAAAACTAATGTAATTTTCATATTATATGCGTCTGGATAGGTAGGTTTTGTTTTGTTTTTAAACATTTATGCAGTAGGTTATGTGTGCATTTCACTTCTATGTTAGTATACTGTAATTAATTAATAATAAATAACTCATTAAAGTGTTACGCCATAAATGTATTTTTCCATAACAATTGCTGTTAAATGTTTGTATTACTTATATGACCTGTATTATTTTACTGTGAGAACGGTCTCTTGGGAAAATAATATAATTTTAATTACCTTTATAAAGTTTTAATATAACGTCTTACTGATAATAATAATATATGTCTTTATTGCACACCAACACAAGTATATAGTACAAAGTAAAATATGAACAAATAATAACGTACAAATGGGCGGCCTTATCGCCTTAAGCGATTTCTTCCAGGCAACCTTTGGATGGACATGACAAGTAGAGATAAACAGGGTCCGAGGTGATTGAGCACGTTACCACCTCTTCATAACATAATGTTAACAAAGTTGTTTAGTAATCTCTGAACAGCTATATAAGGATACTAGTTTTGCGGAACAGAAGGAAATAAAGCTATTATAAAAGTAAATAAGGAAGACGGAAGGTAGTATAGATAAAAGTACCTACGTGTTTGATAAGTAGCGTTTCTTATAAAACCTAACATTTAATTTAGCAAAACATTGTTTAATCTGATTAAATTTTAGACGAACATAATTAATGTAACTATTTACTCCGTTTATAGTGGTATCGCAGTACAGGAAAATGTATTAAAATACCGTGTTCTTTAGTATTATAAAACAACTTATTAATTATATTTTGCCAACTAATGAGTATTCATTAAACACGGTTATTTTAGTAATAAGGGTGCTAAAATGCATACTTTTAATCATTATGGCAAAGAGCTTATCAACTTAAATTTAGCTTGTTTATTAAGTACGTGTATGTACATGTTTAAATATAATAGCGTACTCAACTAAAATGTAGTCCTATGTGAGACATAATATTCGCAACACTTTAGATAAAGATTCGCTATTATGATTAAATGCTAATGATACGAGTTATTATGCATGTATTAAAAGTCAATAGACCACGAAGTGTCAGTGTACTAATCTATACATAAATACCATATCTAAATATATAAAACTCAAAGGTGACTGACTGATTGACTGACTGATATAGTGATCTATCAACGCACAGCCCAAACCACCGGACGGATCGGGCTGAAATTTGGCATGCAGGAAGATTTTATGACGTACGCATCCGCTAAGAAATGATTTTTGGAAATGCCACTTTTAAAGGGTTGATATAGGGGATGCAAGTTTTACTTATTGCGAGCGAAGCCGCGAGCACCCACTAGTATAGTACATAAGTAATGTATTTCGATACGCACTATGTAACCAATCAGCTATCCCCTTTGTATTCAAACTAGGTGCGGACTGCGTAAGCGCACCTACCAACTGAACCTTGCGATCAATGTCCTTATGATTTCATGCATGTCAACCATCAAGATCATTTACATTCAAAATTGTTTATTGGTAATTTTTTAATAAAGATAATTTTCTGTTTGACTTGTATTTTTTTTTTCATTAACTTTATTTACAATAATAAAATATAAAAACAAGTGAAGGAAAACTAAACATACTACTTCTAACTACTACAAAAAGGGGCACTTAGAAAATCTTTAGAAAAGCCTAAAGATAATCTAAGTGCTCCAGCCCACTACCAGAGGGCAGCGTGCCCAGCATGCTGGCCGCATTACCACGCTGGATGGCAATGCTGATACGTTGAGCCAGAAAAAGGCCAGCATTTTGGTCATGCCACTTGTATTGGTGGAAATAGTATACCAATAAGGCGTTGATAGATTTATCAACGGTTGAAGCTTCTTTGTGTTTTTACAGGACACTGAACCTCGAAAACCTCCATTACGACTTACGACTTGTCTTTTTGTTACTGTAATTGACCTCACTTCTTACTTTCATAAGAAATCGGTTGATAGAAAACAAATTACGTATCTCACATTAACGTGGGAGTTAAATGATACAGTAGCATTCGCGCCATAATTCTCAATAACTCAAAATGTTGTAACATCTTACCTAACAAATGAGACCACATCACATAGGCGTTGCATATTCGAATCGAGTCTACTAAATGCACAACTTGCGTAAGAAAGCAACACGTATAGCAGAAATCTGGCAAAATTGCCTAATGATCGTAGACGCTATTATAAAGCTATATTATTCAATTTGAATTTTCTCTTTCAATTGTCCTTTATACCTAATCCTTCTATTTTGATACCTACTTTTCATCTAATAGTTGCATGGAAGAGATCGTTCTCTGTTATAAGCTTCTTGAGACATTAGAATAAGTTGGTTTTCTGTTACCAACTTTTTCTTTTATGTCTTGCAAAGAATCACCTATCTAACTAATAGTTAATTAGCGAATAAAAAAGTTATTCAAAAACAGTCACGAGTCCTATTGTCAACGGCAAAGGAACTCCCTATTCAATAGCCTATTTGAAAAAGGAAGTAGCAGTTTGCACAGCATGTAAATTGGCGGTTGGAGCGAGTCGTCAGTGCGTTGATGTAAACGGCCATGGCACCAGCCCCGCAGTATTAGTCCGATTAGTCATCCGCAGTAGCTGCTGGGTATTCTATGATGGCGGCACGATCATCAATGTGTTACACTGATGAAATAACCCAGAGACGGCTGAGTATCGATCTTTCATTTGGTTAAACTATTCCGTCAACCATACGCCGAACAATAAGCATGAAAACCAATTTTATTACGGATCCATATTGAAATGTTGATAGCAAACACTCAGACCTCGAAATTATCATCAGTCAAAATCGAAACATCTGAAGAAAAGCCTATCCCGAGTCACACTGTTCACTATAATTTTGAGCTTACTCTCTCCATCAACCTGTTCAGTTTCTTTTATGTGCACTTCAACAACCTAAGAAAAAATCACGTGATATTTGTATCTGATTTGATAGCACATTGGCATATAAATGCCTATCATATTTCATTCAACTTAAGGAAGAGCCTGCGCTTCACAACACAGGTTATCCTAGTGTGGAGTGCAGTGAACATGTAATAGTTCATAAGTAATTTACTTAAATAAATAATTTGAATTTGAATATCACATAGACCTAGCATACGTGTAGGTATCGAAAGTATTGCACTAGGTAAGATGTGTTTATAAGTTATGGTGTCAATGTTCAGCGGTAGTAGCTTTTGGCTAATCTGTGTCTCGCACGATCATCCATGTGTCATTACGTCGTACTAACGTGGGTCTGGCTACATGTTGACGAACTCCCACCTCGTCGGGAACAATTGATTTGTGATTAGCATCTTCGATTTCACTTGTGATAGGTTTTGTAAGATGAACTTCTGTTGAAGGTCAATTTCAGATACTGTTTGACACAGTTTGTAATCTATGTTATTTTTGAGGAGATTCATGTGCGTATGAACCGGAATCTATTTATGATTAAAACAACGTTCTTACCTGCTAACAAATAAATAACTTTGCGAACCTTATATCTCAATACCAAGAAATAATGAGGTCATTGCTCATGTGACGCTTGAAAGAAGAAGGAACTTATACATATGCCATCAAACTTACTTCCGCTGTAAGTAGAAATTTTATCATCATAATCGAATTACAGTCACATAGTGGCACAATTTGGAGCACTATAAATTTAACCTCAATAAAAGTTTGTGTCACACTTTACTACCCGCATTTGATATTTACATCAAACTTCACTTGATATACCAATCATCTTTTGCAACTTGCGTAGGCTGCAAGATGATTATAAAAACATGAATCCACTATAGACACTTGACTGCAAAAATAATTACGGTTTGGATTCCCAACGAAAAGTGATGTAACTCTAATTATCGTAGGAGACTCGAGTAGATGAGGTCCCACGCGCCATTATTTATACAAGTTACTGGTGTATATCAATATAGATTATTTATGAATGTACTTAGATGTTTAATTGATGAAAAAAATTCGACTACTTATGGAGGGGATACATGGAGCTTGAAGATTTTCCCGTGATCTATTTAATTGATGTGCTTACATGGCGGTAATAGCCGAAATATTATGTTGAAAACTCCCAAACAATAATAATTGTAATTATTATACCTGTGGTCCACATTCTATAGTCTCTTTGTTATTTACTTAACTTTACTACTACTTTTATTTACTTTACTTTTTTCTTTTTTTTTTGTTTTTTTTTTTTATTTACGTGCATGATATCACCTGCCGCTTCCAACGGAAGACCAGCGTTGGATGCTTGCATCCAGCACATGCTGAGTTGGGGCCGGTTTTTATTCTTATTCTTTTTTGTATATTCTGTAATATTGCCTAGAAGTTGAAAAACCCAATTAAGTTTCTTTGAACTCAGAACAAGCATAGTCTGATCTCGTTAGTGATTATTCCATTTTCCTGTTCTATTTTAACGGCCACAAGTAATTGGAAGGAGCTGGATACAAAATTAGAGAATTGGTCATGCTTAGTACGGATTCTATTTATGTGGCCATCTTTCTTCCATTTTGAGCCGCAGTTAGGGTTGTTTCTTGTTATTCGAATTATTTAATTAGAAACTTTAATGTGATATTATTTGCATACAAATTTACCCCTCCAATGATTTTATATTTATTTTGTGTATGTAGTTCGTGTGTGTTAGTTAGTTGCCAGATGCTAGAACCACAAAATTCAATTTCCTTTCTGCAACATCGATGGTTTTTGTATGGCTTATCTATCGTGTTTTATCTTGACCTACAAGAATTTGGAATAATGAATGGATTTATTGACTTGACTGACTACATTTTATGAATGAAAGTAAATTTCAAATATCTACCTATTAACTAGTGATGTGTGTACGAGCACTAGCGTCACAATTCACAAAGCATGAAAATCCCTACCCATTCGTACTCAAACATCCAATTTGTTCCAAATTGCCCAATCTTCTCATCTACATACGATCACACTCCACACGACCAACCCTCCTGCGTGCGTCGCTCGTGATGTCGGGACAGTGCAAAATTACCCGGCGCCCTGCCTTATTGCTGTTATTGTCCCTTGCACGTCCTGTTGTTCCTATACCAATGACTCACTTACTCCAGCCTGAAATATCAAACAAGGCTACTTTTGGAACTGCTCTGTATTAGAGCATGTTGTTTATTAGCTTTGCATTGACTGTAGAAAGAGGTGATTGCTTTACCATTACACAAATGTAAGACAGAAAAACTTAATTCAATATTAATTTCTTGTACTCCAGAAAATAATATAAACAAACATTATGAAAGGACTAAACTATGAAGCTACGTATTAATGGGCGAACTCTTCCAGGCCCAGAATTGTTACGGAAAATAATGATATCAAGCAATGAGATAAATAAGAATAGAAATCACCTCACCGAGCGTGAAACCTCTAAAACCGACTATGTAAAGAATGCGTCTCCGACATTAAATACTCATAATGACAGTAAATCTCAAACTTTAAGAACCATGGGGCCCACACGTGTCGCCGTAATAGAGGTGCTTATTCATAAACATAAAAAACGATTTCAACGGGGCTTAGAATGTGTCAGGCACACCCGTGCCATCCCGCGTCATATCGACTTGAATAAGAAATAATAATATCCTTTCAACCCGTGGGATGTACAAGCTTCCATTCCGTTGTGGTTTAATCTGATTTCAAAGGATTATATATCTTGGAGATTGGAACAGACGCTTAAAGTGATGACAACGTTGATTTCATATGATCTACTTATTACGTTCTCATTTCTAAGATCTCATGCCCCAACTGCGATTACAGAAAGTCTGTGTCAGTATTCTAGTAACTGTGTTGCTCCAATTTCGCGTATGTCGGCTAGCCAAAACAAGGCGCGTTCCAGTAACCCGAGTAATGCTCTCTAGTGTTCACAGATATCACCTGCCCTTTCTGAACACGATTCGCCCACGGAACTGTTTCTTGGAACACGACTGGAGATTTTCTCTGGGAGTTGTTGCCAACATTTTAGGATAGCAAGGAAAACTAGGCAGTCATTAGAGCTGTGCAACTTAAAGACTAATCTTATAGTCGTGACTGAGAACTCAACGTCTTTTCGGACTAGCTCATACCTAATTACCGCGTTTTGTTGAATGGTTTCAGTGAAAATTAAAGTACTTTTTTTTGTTCTCAAAAAAATGTATATATTATAAGAATATATATTATGTTTTATGAATATTTACAGCATGTAACATTTTCATTCCATGTTTTACCAAATAGATAAGAGTAAAGTATTAAAAGTGAGTAGGAAGTCTAACCAACTAAGCATTAGTTTAAAGCGACAGGTTCTGTACCACTGCAGGCAGACATAGGTGGTCCCGGTGGCGCCACGCCAAATATGGCCCGACTAGCCTGCGGGAGGTGAAAGGTTGGCCAGCCCGATACTTAGAACTATGCAGCTTTGGTCTTGCACCAACATATTAGAACATAATATGTTCTACTGAGAACTGCGACTTTGGTATCTCGATGCCACTGTCTCAATTCTCACGTTTCCAATTAGTTTCTTTAGCAATTCGTGCTTAGAATTCAATAGATCATGTCCGAACATTGAATCAGTAATGCTGCACAGGTGAGCAATTAGTTACTGGCAATATTTTGTGATAATGATTTAATTATTAAAGATTCCTTTGGTAAATATTGATTTCACGTCTGATCATGGAACCTTAAAAAGCAACATGACGAAGTGTAAATAGTGGAAAGTATCTCAGTTCACAAGATCCGTCACTTAATCAATGTAAACATGTGATAGTTATTTATCAACGAAGATTTTAGAGTGTTATTTGATTCGTTCTACGTTCTTTAAATTGTTGTTTATCTTTTCTTACTGGCCTGAATGAAAATGTCATTAATTAACTGAAAGTGGGACACTTGGGTGTCGTTCGATAGATTAGTCTCAAGTTACATATATAATATAGAATGGTAACAATCTTTTTGGATTTTAATTACTGATTGAATGTCGACGTATATTTAGTCTTTGCAGTAAGTATATTAATTAAGTATTGGCGCTTTGTGTAGGTACGAGTATTAATGAAGGCCAAATTATTGTTGAAGAAATTGTAATTACCTAAACCGACATAATGGAATATAGTGCTCAGAACAAAAGTCCTTTAATTTTATCAAAAACATGTAGCTGAAATAAACAAGTACTTTTCATTGAAAGGTCACTGTTTTCATTTGATAATAACTGTTCTACAGTTCGACATTATATGCATGAGCGTTGTATTTAAGTAAGAAATTAAGCACAAATATGCGATGCATATGACCAAAAATAGTACTGCAATGTGTAGGTTCACACCTTGAATAAAATAACTCAATCTCCCATTTAAGAATTAATTAATTCATGTTGTCAATACAATCAGTGCCTAAAGTCACTGAGTTGCCTTCGATTCAGCCTAAAATGCAAGAGCTTGTCAACGCGATTATTTATCCGAACTGATGTGTATCTTGGTGGTAAAACATGATATATGTAAGCTGTAATCGCCGTTAAAACAATATCTAGAAGAATTGCGTATCAAGGGATAATAGATTTGGACTCTTGTTACATTGACTTAGAGCTTATTATCGTATGTTTCGCTTGCTCGGCGCAATTTTTCTCGTCGGTGAGTTGCAGTCGCGTTGTTTTTACGGACGGATTTAGCGGCGCTGCCGAATGACCTCAGCCAGTCTCTCACGGCCACTTTATCTGGCACCCGCTCCAACGCTACTTATTCTCTTCACACCGTTGCAAAAATTCACTTCATTTTCACATTGTGAAATGTAATTAAAATCGCTATTACTTCGTAGTCGCTATTGTCTCCGATATTTCCAAAACAAGTTCGCAATGTGAACTTTAATCGTCGATTACTGATTTACATCAGGATGTTATAACTCAGTCTAAGACGGTTAGATCTGATGTGACATCCGTAGCGCGATTAGTTAAAGGATTATCTCTCGATGCACGAGGGGGCTTAATTCCTTTTGAAAAATGACACCTCTCTACAGAGTGTTGAAGACGCTGGAACAGAGTAAACACGAACCAAAATAATACTCGTTAAATGTTCAAAACACGGTTACACGTGACGTGACGTTGTTTGTCGTAAATGATGTGCATTTCGCGTTTTTTTGCGACGATACGCCTCATCTATACTCTATACTAATATTATAAAGCTGAAGAGTGTGTTTGTTTGTTTTTATGTTTGTTTGTTTGTTTGAACGCGCTAATCTCAGGAACTACTGGTGCGAATTGAAAAATTCTTTTTGTGTTGGATAGACCAGTTATCAAGGAAGGCTTTAGGCTATATAATATCACGCTACAACTAATAGGAGCGAAGAAACAATAGAGAATGTGGAAAAAACGGGGAAAATTATTCATCTTTGAGGGCTTCCGTTGCATGCGCTGCGAAAACGGTTCAAGATATCAAAAAAATGTGTATGAAAGAATTATTTCTCTTAAAATAATCTAACAAAATGTCCGCAACAGTATATGTCTATGTTTTAAGGTTAACTCACTAGAACCGTTTTTATGGTAATAACTATTCCACGCGGACGAAGTCGCGCGCATCAGCTAGTTACTAAATATAACGAGCAGTGGTTAACTCAGCAAATTTTAGTCCGAGGGATTGTGGAGATTTGTTGGCGGCTTGCCACGTGACAGGAGGGGCGAGCATTACCAAAACAACAGCCGACTTCGTAAATGGCTTCTCCGGTAAATTCGACGAAATTAGGTAACTTTTTACAAGCGGACTTTAAATTTATTCCGGCACCATTAATTAAAGCCGCAGGCAGCTTGTCTATTACGAGTTTTATTGTAAATTGTAATGAGGGCTGGGGTTCGTGAGTTTGTCCAGATTCAACTTTAACAACGGAGTACCTATCCAGAAAAGAACACTACACTGAGACATGTTCTATGTTGCACCATGCAAAATCTTCTCACTATTTAACAAAATTACAGCATCTATATTTAGTAAAAAAACGGCGTACTAAGCAATTAGCATATCACAAATTCCTTCTTCAGCGTCCTTAGCGAATGAAATTTAATTTGGTCCGTAAGTACTGGGCAGAATTCCTTCCATTTGAGCTCATAAAGCGGAGGAATGAGCCAAATGCAGCGCGTCCACCCACTGTCTGCCCGATTGTATAGACAGGACATGTTTTGCTTCTTTGTGCCAACATACCTCAGAAATGAAACATTCATACAAACAGGTATATCTACCTACCTAATTTATAAAGAACTAGCTGATGCGCGCGACTTCGTCCGCGTGGAATAGTTATTACCATAAAAACGGTTCTAGTGAGTTAACCTTAAAACATAGACATATACTGTTGCGGACATTTTGTTAGATTATTTCAAGAGAAATAATTCTTTCATACACATTTTTTTGATATCTTGAACCGTTTTCGCAGCGCATGCAACGGAAGCCCTCAAAGATGAATAATTTTCCCCGTTTTTTCCACATTTTCTATTGTTTCTTCGCTCCTATTAGTTGCAGCGTGATGTTATATAGCCTAAAGCCTTCCTTGATAACTAGTCTATTCAACACAAAAATATTTTTTCAGTTCGCACCAGTAGTTCCTGAGATTAGCGCGTTCAAACAAACAAACTCTTCAGCGTTATAATATTAGTATAGATTTGGAAAAATACAGTAGGTACAGAGTTACAGACACATTGTTATTTTTGGTGTGTTTTATTTCAAGATATTTTATGTCTTTCCATAACATGTATGTAAATATAATATACCATAGTAAGAATTTTTCAATGTCAAAATACTCGAACTTATGCTTCAAAGACTTCATTGTTTCAATTTCAATCATAAGCATGAGTCAGTCAATAAGGGAAACTGTGATTCAATGCTACAGAGACCAACTGGTTAATGCTCAGCTCTCAATTGGAATTAACAGAACATGTTAACAAAAACAATTCAAGTCTCGATGTATCACTGATGTGGTAATGCGTTAGTAAAGTAGATATGAAGGAAATGAGTCAACTTTGCAGATACAGCTTCAATGGATATGATTTGTAGATTTTTATTGTTTTCTATTTGTCCTCTATGTTATTCTATTATCGTTATTCTAAGAGATTATTGCTGCTAGCTTTTGGGGAGTTGTATTTAACATACTTACTATGTGATATATTATTTGTTGGAATAAAGTTAGGTACAATAAATGTTTTGAATGTTTCCTTGAACAAACATACAAATCACTGTTTCCACTTAAGTTTGGAGTGTAAAAGTATGTCTGACACTTAAGTAAGTTAGTGCCTACATTATTACATTGTCTCATACACAATTAGCGTGATGACAGTACTGAATGCACACGAACACTCCTCAGTGTCGGTTCACAGCGCTGCAATATAAGCCGTGACGATTATTGACCCCGTTACTTGATCACTGGGATATTGATTTCATGTTTAATTACACTTTATTGTGCTGCATTTATCCTTCCCAGCACGCGACCTCCCTTGTTAAATAAAATACCTGTACAAATATGCCGTGAAAAATTCTCTGACATAACCGTGTGCCTTTTTATTGGGTTAGCAAAAATGCTCTTGTTATTTCATTCTCCGAGAAAATGTTCTGTCACATCTGTTACAAAACCTACATTACTAGGAATAGCTTGATGTAGATTCAAGAGATTCAAGAAAAGGTCGAGACAAATCCTATTTGAATAAAAACATGCCAATCCTTTTTAGTAGGCTGTTGGAGCCGGCGAGGTGATATTACGTTTTCCTTACATTCTGGATGCACATCAACATTCCCTAGAAGGCAACTTGCCGGGCTGCCACCCACACCATGCGACAAACAACATTGTACTATATATGTACAGTTTGATATAACCAGATTATATAGTCACTGTACACTTTACAGCTTTACTAGTAAGAAATACGAATACTCTCTCAATATATTGTTTGCATGTTCTTACAACATATCTATTGCCGATCTTGTAAATATGTTTTGCTTTACAACTTGGAACACCTTACTATAAAAACACTATCATACCAAACAAAACGTCTACGTAATTAAACAAAAGGCTCTAAGGAATAGAGCCTTAGTCTTTTTATCGTGCGAACAGCCAAACTGTGGAACTCCTTGCCCGAATCTCTTGAACTATAATTTGTCGGTCTTCAAGTCGAGAGTAAACCGGTTTCTTCTAGGCAAGCGCGCTGGATCTGTTAAAGTTGTAGTCAAGCGTGAGCCTATCTAATGTAAAAAAAAACTGGCCAAATTGTACAAACAATTTTACGATTATTTAACTGCTGATCATATTTTCTCTCTTTACTAAATGGTTATGCAACTAAACTTGTACTAGTATTTACAGGAGCTATTTTTAGTACAGCCTGTCTTGACGTCTTAATATGGCGCCAAAGAGCTAATATGGAAAGTGGTATCGCTAACTAAATACACCTAAACATATTACGAGCGATAGTAATTGACTTCCATCGAGTTGCAAAACATGGTTGCGATAAGTTATTAATACGGGCTCTGGGACTGCAGTTAAAGTTACACGTTTGATAAATTAATTATTGAAGTTAGTGCTGCAAATAGAAGAGTACTTACATAATTATGTTTAAATGTTTAATAAATTGAAAAGTTAACCAAAAGCAGCTAGTAGATATACGTTTTATCATTAGCTACTTGAAAAAGTATGTATATTTACTCAAAGCTAAGTCTATGTTATCGTTTTATGGCCAAGTATTATCGAAGGTTCTTTACAAATTACATTTCAATTAGTATTTGTAGTGAGTTAATTTCTATTTGCGATGAAACGCAATGTTAATTTTCATTACCAATACTCACGTTATTATGAAACTAAACAAATAAAAATCACGTATGTAAATAGTAAGCAATATTGACCAACAGCTGATTGAAATTTCCTAGCATTATATGAATGTTTTGAATAGAATAATCAGTCATTATTGCAAACACTTTTGTTGGTTAGGTAAGAACCTCTAGACGTTAGAGTTGTCCACTCTTATACGACAAGAAGAAAAATCAACAACCAATATTAATGTTCCTGTCTTGCATTTTCCAGGGCCACCGCCGCGGCTGGGGCTGAAGGCGGCGAGCCCCGGCGTGGATGAGGACTGCAACAGCAACACCAGTCTCGCAGACTCAGCGCACTCAGCGCACTCGGACCTCGACGCACACTGCGACAACTCCGGCTACCTCTGGTTCCTCGACTACAAGTAGGTTTACACTTGCTACAACACCAGCCTCGCTTTACATTTTATAATATCGAAACTACTTCATTGGCTCAGCAACCTGAAGTGAGTCTTGGTCTCTGAAACAGAATGCTATTGAGTCATCATTTTCCAGACAGAAACCCGCAGTTCTTGAAGGATTGCTTCTAAGACTATAACTATAAAACATACTCGATGGTGCTTCAAGAATAGGTATTATAATATTAGGTACCTACATTTAATACGGGAACAGAAGCTAAGAAAGACACCTTATTATAGATTCATATAAAGTAGGACAAAGGAGCAATAAACATGAATGAAGAAACGCTAATGGATGGCACAGATATAAATAACAGAGTTAAAATTATTATAATAGCCAATAACAACCTGATGCCAGAACAATAATAAAGAGTTATTATAGAACAGACCACACCATCAAAGAAACTGTGTCAGCGAGATCGCTTCAGGTTTTCGTTAATTTGAGAACCTTTTGTTAGCAAAAGCTCAAAGCTACAGTATAAAGAGATTTCATGTTAATTTGTGTGACAAAATTTAAAATGCAAAGCTTTAAGAAGCTGTTTGTCATATTTAAGGCTATTTTAAGTATCATTGTAGGTGTGTCTTTATTTGGTAGAATTACTAACACAATTTGTTATAAAGATAGTATACATACACAAGATTTATTTTAAAATTTCAAACACACACATTTTACGCAAATTTTATTTTTGTACTACCATGGCAAGGACTACGGAAAATCAACCAAAATAAGCATTCCTTAAAATAAACTCGTCTGTTCCTTTGCGTGCTTTTGCTAAAGTGGCCAATTCTAATCTTGTTGGCGCGTTTTGTTTAAGTTTACATACCCCTGCCGTTAGCCACGATTCTTGAAAAAGTTATCAATCACTTTTAAATTAAAAATAAACTGAAACTAACATCATCATCTTCTCCGCATTCCAGCCCCATCTTCCGAGACGGCGCCTGCCACCACACGTCAGTCCTCTCCTCCGTGTCGGCCTCGTACAAAGGCATCAGTGATCTGACATCCCGCTTCGAGTTCACGTCCCGCTACAACGACCTGGCGCGAGACCTGGATGCCAACCTAGCTGAGGCTGATATGGAGAGCTTCCGGACAGAGGACATCCACGCGCTGCTGATGACCGCCAACTTGCCTCACGACACCATCATAGACGACAGGACTCATGATGTGAGTTATGACATAATGTTTGAGATTTTGCAATCTAGCTATTCTTATAAGAGAATACCGACAGTAAAAAAAGGTTCTTAGCTATTTTTCGTTCAATGTCATGAACATACATGAACATAGGTACCGCACCCAGCCAGGACAAGCCTGCTCCGGTCAAACCGGCATACCGGGGGGCACGAGGTTGTGGAGCGTGGTTTTGTGCTAACGCTCCGGGATGGTAGTCGACCGGCTATGCAGCCAGACGCCGATTTGGAGAAGGTTGTTATTAAGGATAGGGATAAGCGTTAGTAAAAAATGGTGTTCGTTGATTATTGAGTTGACCCATCTTGGGGTTTGTTAGTGTTTGGCTTTGCAAGCACTATCTTAATACGTTCGCTGTGTAATGTTGGTTCTATTGTGAGTAATCATAACCGCGTCGGGTGTAGTAGGTGGATCTTTAATGTGGGTCGAATAGATCCTATGTCGCTAAGGGATTGTTCTTGTGTCATCTGACGGCCTTTCCTGGGGTATGGTTGGTGCCTGCCTGTTGGTATGTCGTTCTGTTTCCTCATCAGATTCGCTGTCGGTTTCTGCCATCTGATAGATCTCCCTGGCAGCTCTTATAAAGTCTCCTTTGTTTTTCGCCATGTCCTGCCAGTCAGATGTTTTCCTGGGGTCCGTATCATGAGATAAAGAATCCTTCCACGTATAGTTAGGTCTACCAACTTTAAGATCTTCCGTTGCTTCGATCTCTTGCAAACGGCACCGGCACTCTTTAAGTGTATTTCTAGCCTCTATATCTTGAGGGTGATGCTTCTAATGGAACTTCGCCTTCTGTAGGTTTGTAATTGCCTCTTCTCTAGCCTTAGAGTACCTTCTTTCATGTTTGATAGTCTTATTGGCCGCCATCTTCATGACGTTTGTTATCACTTCCCACGATAGCGGCTCTTTTCGGTTTTCGCCGTTCCTGCTCTTTTTGGTTTCCTCTAATAAAGTTTCTTGGTTTTTTTTTTTTTTTTCGCGTGGTGTTACTTTGAAGCATCTCGTAGTTTAGGGTTTTGTAGTCAAACTCGTTCGCAACGTTGGCCCTGGTTAGTCTTATTGGAGGTCTCGTAGAGTCCCTATTGGAATTTAACGTGAGGGCAGGGCGACCTAACTTTGAACAAAAACGCGCCACGCTATCAAAATACGTTCGCAGCGTACGTTCGTAACCTACGCGCAAGCCAAATTGATATTTAACGTGTCGATTTACGGTTCATATTTCACTGCATACAGTTCGAGTCTCTCAAAGTTATCATGGTTGCCATTAGGAATGTAGATTTAGTACAATAATAAAATTGTATTATTTTAGTGTTTATACTTAATCATCAGTGAATTATATTTCGATAGCTATTTTTCGTTCAATGTCTAGATCTAAATATATAAAACTCAAAGGTGACTGACTGAATGACTGATATAGTAATCTATCAACGCACAGCCCAAACCACTGGACGGATTGGGCTGAAATTTGGCATGCAGGTAGATAATTATGACGTAGGCATCCGCTAAGAAAAGATTTTTGGAAATGCCACTTTTAAAGGGGTGGAATGGGGGATGAAGTTTTACTACTTAATGCGAGCGAAGCCGCGAGCACCCGCTGGTTGTTGGATAAAATAATAGTTTGATATCATAAAAATCTAAAGACGCATTTATAAATCAAGTGATAAGCGGAAGTCATAATAATATTTAGGAACGCTAAAACTGAATGAGATTTTCACGTTGTTAATAAATAGATATTAATACGTCAGATTATTTCCCCAGGTGGTAATGGAATGATAAAAATTCTGATGAACATTATTAAACAGCTGCATCAGATGACTTAATTAATTTTTACATTTTGTTAAATAAACACTGAATTTACTTAACGGCAAGTCCAGCTGCCGCTAATGAAGCAGATATAATGTTTATAAAGTCATTGCGTAAATGTTACACTCAAATCACATGATTTCGAAATTTCATAAGATTATATCTGTTGCCGCCACTGAACATAAAAAGTCAAAATCCCGCAAAACATACTTGACCGAGGTTTTTAATGTACCCATATAATCATTACTTAAGAATGATTCAGTGATAAAGACATAAAAGGATACGCTTTTAAGCAGAGATCGTAACAAACGTAACTTTATAGTCTTCGAAATGGATTTAATTTTAAAGTGTTGGATATATCTCCGGATAACTAGCCGCGAAGATTAAGATTGTGATGGTTAAAATAAAATTTTCTTGACATACCATCAGAAAAATGGCTATCCTACAAAATAGTTTGAGTGCATTAATTTTTAAACTAGAATTCTTATTTACTATACAATAATAAGTATGTATCGAAACCAAACCAGTTAAACCTCTGCAAAATCATATTTCAAATACAGTTATGAATTGAAGACGATTCGATTAATTGCAGACTGCAATCTTACAATCTCGTGCCTACTTTTACGTATGTGCAAAATACTTTCACCAACTGTAACTCCCATCCAACGTTTCTTTTGCCTAGTTTGTAACTTTTTTCTCAAATTACACACTTTATTACTTGATAATTGTTACTTGCACGATATCAATTCACAGATCTAAGTAATCGTTAATCTATGATTATCTAATTTATCAGTTTTTACTCAATAAAACATAAATCTTGTAAGTCTTACCAATTCTATTAATGAAAATGAGAATGAGACGATCGTAACAAAGATGATTATCAGTCATGCAAACCTGAAAAACATCTGTGATTATTCCAGAAATAATTATACGTTTGCATTAATATTCATTGCAGTCATTGACGAGTTTTTAAGTTTAGTACAAAAGATATGATTTTATAAATTAGCTGGTGGTTTTTGGCGTTGTTTTGATCGTTAGGTACCTATGTTACTGTCTGTTAAACAGTCTCAGGGTGAAGTCAATGGCACGGCAAAGGCGGAAGCGATGAATATCAGCTGCTCTGCTCCCGCCAATATATCTGACCGTGAGAGGTCAAACACCTTTTTTCATTTATCGGCTGTCCTTAACTTAATACCCTATATTTTAGTGATAAATATTTATGCAATCATACACTTTATTATTTATATCAAGGTATATCCATTGTAGTTTGTTTTTTTATAAATCTGGTGAAGGCTTTATTACAACAATATCTTACTAATCCCACTTTATATTACTTTATTCCTACTTATTTATTTAATCTTTATGTATGTTTATTTCAGTTATTATCTATGTATCATTGTTGGTGTTTTGCAGAGTAACCCCAGGGGCGAAATGTTCGCAAGCATATCCAGTTCTATAATGGAGAGGTTTCGTTTCGACAGCAGTATCAGTATTGGCAGTAGTTTTCAGGTTCGCCTCTCAACTTGTGTTAAAACAAATCCCAGTTTTCATCATTATTATCGTTTTAATCACCGATAAAAAGTCATCAAACATGCTATTACCATAATATTTAAAATAGTTATTTTCATTCAATGTTACTTTATTCATTTTATCATGAATTCATTCGTTTTAATCACAGTACTTGCGCTGCCATCTAGTGGCTCAACACTTTGTCCGAATTGCTTACAATAGACGGCGCTATAACGTTTCACCGGTCGCACGCAAGATGGCGTTAGGTTTAATTTTTCATCATTAAGATGTTATTATGATTTTATTTATATCCAACCTTCTACCCACTTTACATAATACCCAACAAGTGTTGACAAGGTGATGCTGATGAGTCAATTATTTCGATAACATCTCAGTAGCAGGGCACTAAAGTTTATCTGATGCTTTAACCTTCTGTCTTTCTAAAGGTTAAGATTATGAACAATATCAGACATTGTATCCTCCAAGTTCGTCAAAACATTTATTTTTTTTCTGACTATGCATCTAGCGATCACGAATGTTTGTAAGAGATTTTTCTATAAAATAACATTTAAATAATAGGTATCCATTTTTGGCCATTGTAGACCTTATAATGGAATGAAACAAGCTTTAATTAAAAGAAAATTGGAGACGTCACGCGCATTCAATTAACTGTAATTGTGTCCCGGGAGAGCAAACAATCGCAGTCCGAGCCTGCGGAGCCGCCAGCATTCACAACGAGTCTTCCTATTTACCAAGCAAGTACGTTGGTCCCACGGGATGTGCCAGTAGTAAAGATAAATAGGGAGCAATGTCTATGTGTGCGTCCCTACTCTACGTGCAGTACAATATTGCGTCAATCAGTTTAACCGCGTTCGTTATTTCCCGGCCCGTACAGTCATTCCCTCTGGTGGTGTATGTGTGAGCTATATTTAATCGTCCTTATGTGTGGTCGCACATACTGCCACCATGTGTGAGTTGCCAACGATATCTAGCCACACATTCTCAAACTTGGAGCTTTTTCATTTTTTTTCTGATTTTAATTTATATCAACTTTTTTTTTTCAACTTGGCCATTCTATTTGGCCACTTTCGTGAGTCGAATGACACGTTAAATTTGTTCCCAGCTGTTTTTCAGCAATTACTAAGCCATGTCAGAGGCCCCTTAAGTATAGTTGATAACTCGACATCAGAGATCGCAACTCTCATACGAAGTTATTTATTTACCTTAAAAGTTCACTGTTTTCATACCCTCAGTACCTATAACCTTGAATGCGTTTCCAAATTGAGGGCGCTAATTAAACCCTTACGAATTTAAGCACGCTAATTAAGGTTTTGTTTTCCTCTGTTATCTATTCCATTTTACGCTGCATTTCGTTAATGAATGGCAGTCGTATATGATACGTCAGAAGGCGAGCACGCTCTGTGAAAAGTTTGAGAACCGATCGTAGTGGCTAATATTAAAATTAAATATGCCGCTGCCCCAGTAGTGTCCAGGACTCTCGGGAGTGCTGAGCTCCGTACTTTCTAGCGATGAATTTAATCACGTGTTGCTTTTCCAATAAGTGCTTCTATTCAATTGAACTCATTGATAACTGTGTGTGCATAAGATAAAAGACTTTCGGACGCAGTGAACTTTGTCGAGCGATACGGACAGTGTTAAGTCGCCGTCGACATGGCTTGGACGATGCAATGTGCTGAGTGATTTAGTGCTACAGTGAGACTTTTATGTTTTGAGACTGAGACACATTGATTGAGCTAAAAATGGGTGTGACAGAGTTCGATTGGGATTCTTACAAGGGATATTACTCCGTGAGTCATTTCATTCCATTAGCACTATCACTAACATTTTTTTGCAATTACATACATGTTTTGATGCTATCATGTTTTGCTGTTCACCTTCAATGAAAATGTAAATACGAGTATTCAATTCAATTTGTGTAAATTTTATTCAAATTATAACACTCATAAAATAAAATACTTAATTAATAAACACTCTGCAAAGACACTATATCATTCTACTTTATTTGCTAATTATTTATCTTTAGTCCCTACACTAATTATTCTAATTATCTTGCTTTCTTTAATGATCATTAACAAACTGTTTACCAATTTTAATGTTATTGTCTACAATATTCGTCTAACACAATGTTATCTGTCTCTGTGTTTACTTTTTAATACCTAATGATGTACTTATGTTTACGACATTCCTAGAACTTTATTAGTCTACCCTCACTATTAGGTAAATAAAATTTTCTAATCAAACAATAATGAAGTCTAACAAATAGACATTCTGCCAAATGAGATAGATAGCAGACTCCATAAATTGGGAATATTATTAAAAGTAGGTAGCGAAAATTGACACAAGAGGTCCCTAATATGACAATAGAATTTAATAATTAATACAATAACGTCATTGTACGTAGTTGTTTGAAATGTGACCTCATTTGTAGCAGGAAAAGGAATTAAATTGATGATAACGCCCGTTTTGTCGGCCATGTTGTTTGTCATGCTGCAACCACCAGTACTTGAATGAACGCTTATATTGTGTCTGGAATATACCCACTACATGCCCACTACACTATGTACTTGTTACTTGGGCATTATAGCTTGCTTTTATGGCGTTATTTACTAGAAAAAACGTTCACAGACGGGCTTTTGAATTCTTCTAAAAATGAAACTGGTACATACCTACCTAGGTATATCATTCAATTTGTAAAACAAAGTAAACGGTCCTCCTATGATTATGAGAATATAAACAACTTTTATTCATGATTATTATAGAGTCATGATAACTTAGTGCTCATAATACCATAGGGTAGGTACTCAAATATAGTAGAGTAGGTTATCAAGCACTAATCAATTCCAAATAGGTGGCTAATCTTCGACCGCATTAGATTAAATTGTACAAAAAATACAACATCGATAAAGGATTCCAAACATCGGCTGCACTCCTTTATTTTTAGACGCGTCTTGCATCCGCATCCAGAGAGTTATAGCTAGAAGCAAATGTTTATGTTCGAACTAGCACGCGTTACGTTTCGAAATATTCCGAGAACATTCACGTTAATACGTTTAGTGCGCTATATCATACAAAGTTTATCAATAACTATCAACGTTGGATGAATTTCGACACTTATTGAAGTGTTTTTTGTGCAGGGTGAAGAATCCGTCGGTTCGATTAATACGATGTCGATATGCAAGTCCGAACTGCTCTTCTCACCCGTAAAGGAGGGTGTGCATGGTGTGCACTTCAGCGTGGACAGTCTGGACTGCGAGCTGCCCACGGAGCAGGACCTCATCCTGACCTGCCAGGCCAACAAGGACAACTATACCATCGCCTTCGAGGGCAGTCTCACCACCTACTCGGAGGACAGTGAGTGCGTCGAACCCGCCGTCAATCAAAAACATGGTACGATGTATATCTTTTTCTAACTAGTATATTGGCTCAGTTCAGTTATAGTTTTAGTATTCAGTTGATTGAATATGAAAATGCCCTCTTATTGCTGATTTATAAAAACTAATTATATCAATGTCGTGGGTATGTTAGTAGCAGTGGCTTGTTAGTAATGAGTTATGGATGGTCCCATCTAGATATATTATTTAATTATATTGATCGGTCGGGTACACTGTTTCTTATCTATGACATCCTGATGTTTGCCCATACCTACTCAGACTAAATTCCCAGCACGATAATGACGTAATTGTTTGCCAAGATAATCAAGGATCTTGTGCATATTTTCTGATTCATGTCTATGTAATCATTCAAGATAAGCGACCGACTAATGCCAATTTTAATTTTTCAGACAAATTGGGTAATGAAGAACATATAGTATTAGATGAAAGAACGCGCAGGAATTTAGAATTATTAGAGAGATGTAAGAAACTAACAAATAAGTTAGCAACGTCTATGGCTAGAAGTGAATTAGGATTAACAACATGGAGTAAGCTTAAGAAACAAAGCAGTCAGTCGCCGTTAAGGAGGTATGTTCTTGGATCTTAGCATATTTATGTATGCGTGGTTAAAACCACTCATTGTATTTCGTGGAAAACAATCGTATTCGATTATCATTATTTACGACTTTGTTTACAGGCACCCCTCAGGAAACAATAATGAAAACTCGAATGAAGGAACTGACACCACAAGTGAAATGAATAACTCAGTAATCAAAAGCCAAAGTCTGCCAAATCTGTATAGAAGGAAACTCATGAATAGTTCTATTAACTCTGCCGCTCTCAGCAACTCAACGGTATGTTAATGAAAAAATAACAAGTTCGTTATTACGGGGTAAGCGTTCACTGCAGTCATTTCACACTTTTATGTTTGCAGGTCGATTCTTTTACCGCCAATCAGAGACTAGCGGGTACATCGGTGTGCATGAAGGTTTACGACGTGTCACAACACCGCTCTACACAGGGGAGCCAGCACTCTGAACCCATGAGCACATCGTCCACTGAAAACCAAACTTCTTCAGAAAAAAGCCAACCAAAACAGGCTTTCAGCCTGGTAAAACTATTTATGAAACAAAAAAGCATGAGTAACGATGGAACGGTCAGTATGGACCAACTTGACAGATCTGAATGCTGGCCATCAAGTTCTGGGGCTGAAAGTGGCGAGTCTATGGGAGAGCAAAAATCGGAGAGTAGAAGTACAATTGCTGAGAGACCTCAAATTGAAATTCCGAGCACTGGCGCAGAAGAAACCCTCTCGCTAGTTTACGATGAAATTCCGCCTTCACATCCGTACAATAACCGAGTTTACGATGAAGTTTTAGTCGAAGAGGAAGAAACAGCAGATGGAACCAAATCAAGCGGTAGCGAATCAAACTTGTATGCCACTGTTAACAAACCACACATGAAAAGAGCGAATTTAAATATTGTTAACAGTCCTTCTAAAATGAGGAATAGAAGATCTTGTTCGTCACAATCTTCAGCCACCAGTGTTAGTATTTCAAGCTGTTCAGAATCTGATGGTACTCAAATAACAAGAATGAACAGATTATTGCAACGCGATCTTTGTGATCATAAAGCAACATCAACACATCTTGGAAGTACAACTCTAGACAAGAGTATTCAAACGTCTAGCATGATCTCCAGTATCGCCCATGAAAGAGAGCTGTTCAAAGTAATTGAACCATCATTTCTTGAAAAACTTAAAGAAGGAGACTGTGAAAAACCTGTCTTTGTATTGTATCCTAATTACACCTTGCCTGATATTTCTTTCTTGAACGGAAGAGCAAACATTTACTTGAGTCCTTTAAAAGTAAACGTGTCTCCAAAAACTAGTGAAATAAAAAGAAATAAGCTACAAGTTAAAGGAAAAAGACCTTTTTCGTGCAATGACCTGGAAATGTTGAAGAAAAAAGGCGTCGGACATATAAGAGACTGGGATTCACTCAATTTCCTTTTACCTACGGAATGCAAACAGTTGTTATCTGAGATTCCGGAATTGATGCAACAAGCAAAAGACAAAGAAGTAGCTGCGAAATGTGGAGATAAATACTGTGGCACTTCTAAATCCAAGCACAGGCCAATGAGCTGTGACTGTAACAATTTGGCTGGAAACACCACAGCAGTCTCATCGAGCTCGAGCACTGCCACACAGCCTTCTTCGGGCTACCGAGGCTCTTCAACAATGCTCACTGATTCATCAGCACAGAACAGCCCCGCTCCAGGTGGAAACTTTAACCCTTTGTTCGTGTATCGGTATGATAGCGCTACAAGTTCAGAAGCTAGTTGCGCAAACAATGAGGCACAAAGAACGAACCCGACTATCCCGAAGAGATCTCTATCTTTAGCTGATCAAAATCGCATCGCCAAACAAGGTGACATCGGCCCACCCAGGCCACCGCTACCAAAGAGCATTTTGCGTAAATCTATGGACAAAACTCGTAAATCAAGCACTAAGCGTTACAGTATGTTCGAAATGGATGACCTTATTCAAGATCCTGTTGTATGCATGACGGCTGCAACAGAGAACAAGACCAAACGACGTTCGCTTCAAGAACCTTACTATTTGCAAAACGTAGATTACAGAAAGAACAACGATATAGCGGCTAAAAGGTTATCGCAACAGTTCCTTGATGCCGCTGATAAAGATGCCGATTACAATGAGTATTATCCAGATGAGGGAGTTGGCACCGAGAGCAGTTTGGAATCTGGAAAATCAAATGAACTGAAGTTCCACCGCCCTCATACTCCACCTATGCCCAAACCAAGAACAAAAAAAATCGAATACACAGAGTTCCCACCACCAGGTGCACTTATAAGTAGTGCAGATTTGCAACAATTAGAAGAGTTCTTGAAATTGAGCGGTTTCAATTGCCAGAATATGGACGATTGGGACCAAAATCAAGTACAAAAGGTAAGAGGTCAGGTTACCAAGTTTCTTCAGATGAAGAAATCTCAAGATGAGAATCAGAGGTCCACAGAATCAAGCGGTAGTAGTTGTAATAGCAAGAAATCAGTAAGCTTTGCCCAGAAATCGGAGGCCAAGGTCGAGGCTACGCAGACTCAACCGAAGCCGATGGATGAGTTGAAAGTGGCGACCACCACGACTCCACCGAACTCCCCGAATATCTCGGCAATTGTAACGCAAAGGCTATATCAGGTAAAGTATTCGCTATTACTGTATCTGCCTGTATCATGCAAGCCCGTTGATTTCTGTGAGTACCTTTGGTTCTTTATGTTTATTTTCACACCAAATTATTTTCTGTTTCATTCCTGCTTTACATGTCTGATTTACACATATTTCAATCGAACTGACATTATAATCACATACTGTTATTTTTTTCGTTTTGTATGGCTAGTATAATATTGCTGTTGACACTTTACCTTCATCGTTTGTTACTAGGCAAATTTTTACTTTACATTGCCTCTAAAAAGTGATCCATCTTTGCATCAGACACTAATTGGCTGTATAATTTATTAACATCTCTTGGCATGCGCTACGACTAAAATTGCTATTTTTAGGGCAAGAACCTAGCAGAGATGCCTATTTGTGAAGAAGGAGAAACTAGTCCGGATGAATTTGGAAGTCCCACTCACCAAGAAGCAAGAGGGAAATACGACGTGATTGACGTTTCACAGAAAAGAGGTAATAATACATCTTATGAAAATTAATAAACCTTTTTTTTATTTATTACTTATATATATTTTTATTGAAAAAACAATGTTCAAGGTGTTTTTTGTAAAACTCCATGTAACTTCATTAATAATAATAATAATAATAAAAACGTTTATTTGCAAAATTACATGGGTATATACATGCAATAACTTAAAACTAGAACTATACTAGGCAACTAATTAGTGTGCTAAACAAGATGTATTATTGAATGTTGGAGATTTAGTCCATTCACACTAGGTATTCCTGTGTTGTGAATGGAATTTTTACTACACAATTTTTTTTTTACATTATTTACAAGAGCCAGGAAGTTGTTGAAGGAACGAATGGAGCGAGTGATTTATGTATTATCAAATCGCATATTTACTCAATGAATAACTTAACTCTTGTAGCCCTCGTCTCCAATGTAACGGATGCTGTGGAAATGATTATCCAACACTTCTCCACGGCAACCGATCAAGCAGAGTTGGCTTTCCTCGGTGACTCGAAGCAGTCTCCGGCCTGTGCCAAGATCGCTCTCAACGCTTTATGCCCTGCTCTGTACGCCATATTCAGGGATGGTCTGAAGGAAAATATTGAAACCTCGTTTGGAGCAGTAAACAATTCCGTATGGCAAATGGTTGAAGCTACTGCCCGTCAAGGTAATTTAAACAATGAACACATTACACACATGAATTATGCGGCTATTGAATAATACCAAAATAATAATGCAATGTATCTTTTTAGGACCCATTACAAAATCGCTCAATGAACTGGTATTGAGGATCAACAGCGAAGACGCTGTAACCGAAGGATTGGTCAAATTCAACGCATTTATTCTTGGTCTACTCAAGTAAGTATTATTTTTTTCTTAAAATTCACCTTTTTTCCACTCTAATTAAAAAAAAGAAGGGCAAAAACAACTTCTAAATGCTACAAAATATATACCTTGCTCCTGTAACCTTGTTTTGTTTTTAACAATTCTATTTAATTTTCAGTGCACAGTCGGTGGATGCGTGGGTGTCATACGTTCGCACCAGAGAGTCAATCCTGGCCAAGCACTACGGCCCTGACTCCCTGATTCTGGCGGGCTGTATCGGTGAACCTCGCTGCCGTGCCCTTCTGGACACACTCCTTGTCAGCCTCGAGCCCTTGAGGCTCCTTCCCTTCTCGCTCGACCTCATGTTCGAAATGCGCGAACTACACAGGAGCTTCAAACGGATCGAGAGCGACATGAGAGCCGCTAGCCGGGTAAGCAACTTATCTCAAATCAATTATGAACCCATATAATATCTCGCTAACTTCTCTTGTCTCGATAAACGACGCTCAATGTCTCTCGTGTATCGAAACCACCTATCGCATACTGTCAAACTGCCGCCGCCTGTCGAAGCCAACATCGCTTTATTTGCATTTTATTGTTTAGTGCATGTGCTTCCAAATCACAGTTCACGGCGTATAAAGCTGGATACTTTAGCGTTTATATTTTCGTGCACAGCTTACATAAAATGCAAATAAAAGCACGGCGACGTTCGATCGATCTTCACTGTGACCTCGTCAAGGACGTTGACATTTAGTTATCTATAAACTAACGACTTACAGCATGATGCATGATGCTAAACGACTTTGGTGTATTTAACAGCCCACCTCGATTAACCCACCACTAACACTGAACCAGCGCAACATACTGAAGCTGGTGCGCTCGATGCAGTCGAGCGGTCTCTCGAGCGACGACTGCCAGACCAGTGTCATCATGAGACACAAAGAGCCCAAGAACAAAGAGCCTTCCACTCCCGACCTGTTGAACGACTCAGCTAATGTGCGAACTACTATAGAAAAGAACCGACCGCGGTCTTGCGTCAACCCGACCGCGGGGATCGGTTACGATCTGTGTCCAAATAACAGTAGAATCGAATGTGAAGCCAATAGAAGATGGTCCGGAGTTCACTTGGGCTCTAAACTGATGCAGGCATTTGACAGGCTCATGTGTGATGACAGCGACGATTACACAGACAGTCTCGAGAACAAAAAGCCCGCTAAGACCACCGGCACTGAAGCTAAGGTAACAAGCCGGGGTTTTTGTGTGGAGACTACACTGAATGTGCTTTGTTCCGTAGACGAGTTTTTGTTGTACACTTTACAGACATCGTTTTGTTTTGCTTACCGGCAAAAGCTTTGCTTCTAACATTTTTCACAGACATGTTTTCCTGCTTTGGGGTTTTCCGTTTGGTTGAAAGTGTGTGCTTGTTTTGTATGTATTTTCCCATTTCAGTTCTATTTCATTTCATTTGCACAATTAGAGTTACAAATATGTGTTTATAATTACAATTACAGTTAGGCAAGTTATACCATTCCCAAATGGCCGCCTCATAGCTACGATGGCATTGGCCGCTGCAATTTATATCTGTTTACTAGCGGACCCGACAGACTTCGTCCTGTCTTTTGACTCTTTTACTCTTTAGTTAGTTAGAAAACGTTTGTATGGGAAAAAGAAAAGGGTGGTTTTTAGGGATTTTCCGGCATTTTTTCGAATATTTCTCGCCGTAAAAACCATCCTTGAACTTCAACGAATATAAAAAAAAAGAATTGGCCAAATCGGTCCAGGCGTTGTTGAGTTATGCGCTTACTAACACATTTTGCGATTCATTTCTATATATAAGAATAATAGAGTAGTCAATCTTTTAAGCAAATAGATACGAGTTGGTATAGGCTTTACTTTTTTAGCATTCATAGTAACTGACTTTTTATAGTTTATTAATTAATGTGCTTTATTTTTCTTTATTCCTAGTAAAGTAACTGATTCCTTGTAGATTATTAATCATATTTCTCCGTATCCAGCTGGATTGCAGCGGCGAGGAGCAGTGGCGGCCCGGCTCGGCCAGCAGCGGGGCTAGCAACAACACCGGCAACAACAGCAACAACTCTGGAGGCAAGTTCCGTCGCCTGCAACTCAAGTGGGAGATGCTCAGCACCGCGGAAACTCCCAGCGCTACTCCCTCAGGTAGGACGGTATAGGTTTTATTTGGGTTGATGAGTTTTTACAGGGAGTAGGTAATGTTTAACATTTGTTATATTCTTTTTTTTTTCATTTAATTTTAGGTATGAGAATGTAACTTTGAGTGTCGAAATTGATTGATTGCTTGATTTAACGTCTGACCACGGAAAAAAAGTGCATTAAAATCGATTTTTTATCAGTAATCGTCCTCTAGGTATATAAAAAGTTGACTACTTGTAGATGCTACTTGGTATTTTATTAGTCACATGCCAAAAACGCGTACGTCAGTGTTCTTACAATCAAAACACATGTTTGCTCGACTTGAGTCAGCTGTGCAAACAATGTTTAGTCTGAAATATCTGGCAAATACCTATATGCAAATTATTTGCCTCCTAAGTACAATTAGCCTCGTAGTTCAAATATCATCTACACTCTGATTTTCATAATTTGGGAGACATTTTCATAGCCATAGACTGAAGAACGGATTGCCTCATCATTGAACTTACGAGATGACTTTAAACGCAGCATTTCGGACAACACTTCTGTGATGGTTAATACATAACAAAAATGTGTTATTATCTTATTCATTAGTAAATATATTAAAAGCCAGTGTGGCTCAGCGGTTCCAGTGTCTGCTTTAAATTCAGACGAACCCTGGTTTAATTCCGGCTCTACACCAATGACTTGTATTTTCAAGCTACATATGTGTGGATTTGCACTCGCTTAACGGTGAAGGAAAACATCGTGAGAAAACCGACATATTTGAGGACTACAATATCCGAGGACATGTGTCTTCCGTGGAAGGACCTGGGCGCTCACCATGATATCTACCCAAGAAAACTCCCCTAACGAATTAATTCTGCCGGGGAGTCACGACCAAATACGTCATTAGAAAATACGACTAAAAAGAGAGTAAATATGTTGAATATATTGTATTTTGCCTATTCTCATGCTATTTACTAATAATAATATTGAATATTTCTATTCCCAGGTGAAACGTCCCCGGCCGCGGCGCGTGGCTCCAAGATCCCCCGGCCGGTGTCGTCGCCCGTGCGTCCGCAGGCGCCCACGCTGCACTCGCCCGCCAAGAATACTCACCGGTATGGAAATATAACACATCATATCTATAGTATTTATCTATACAGAGTTATTACAGAAAAAATATAAATGTGAAATACATATCATGAACTATAGGAGGAAAGATCAATATTAAAAGAACAGTCACACAATTTATAACTGAATTTACCTACAGTCATTATACAAGGTTATTGAAACCAAACTACTTAAATAAAACACTACAAAGCCACCTTTATTACATTGGGTCTGTAATTTCTTGTTCTACGCCTGTTGCAATGTAATGTAAAATAAAACAGCCGCTCAAAAATTGGTTATAATAAATGAAGTACCTGGTAAACCTGTATAGTTACATATTTAGGTAAGCTCATTTTTTTTTATACGAAAGCTTACGTTTGACTATAGCCTGCCTGATGTTAAGCACCGCTATAGTCTAAGATGTAGTACGCTTGTCTAGAAGTGTACTTTCATTGTACCTACTTTTCGTCCAAAAATAACACAACATAATATGTTAGGCATTTATTAGTATCTACTACATATGGTATAGTGAAGTATTTTGACGACACAATGACTTTTCCTAAATAAATTGAATACCTTAAATTTTCCTGTTTTAAGTTTATGAAAATTATATTACATATAGGTAAGAAAGCCAGGGAATACTTATTTAGTTTTAAAAATTTAATGTTTTTTCTCAATCAAGTAGTGTGTAGTGTGCCTATATGTATATGTTTATGCAAATACATAACGGAATTCTCAACTAAAATGGCATATCATTTATATAACAATACTTATTCTCAAATTAGAAATTACTTGGCCCATTACTTACGCAAGCATTATATCAAATGACGTATTAGTCATTCGAACTCTGACCCGCCGCCGCCGTATAAACAATTATTCTTATCTTGGTCTACATACTTCGTTACAAGTACTAATAATAGTTCCTTTACAATGTTCCTTATTCTTGTAATATATGTAAGAAACGTTTATTTCTGAGAAACAAATTGTCTGCTGCGGCAATATTCAAAGACTTGAGGAAACTGCAATAACTGTTGATTTTTCCTAAATCAAAGTTGCCAATATTATGTATATTCCTACAGTTATAAGATCATAGCCAAAACTACAAAAACAATTGTACGACTTCAAGTGGTGTCCAAAGATGGCATAGAACATATTGCCAGATTGGTTGTCCTATAAATTTTTGTTTAACTTATTTTTTTTATTAAAAATATCTGAAACGCCATATGTTCCATATCAAACTATGTACATTGTAGTACTGCTTTAAATAAATTCCTTTTTTTCCTCAGCGGAATCCCAGTCGCAGTCCGTAAGGGCACGTCTCCAACCACTGCTATCGCGAGGCCCACTACCAGCACCAGGGCCGCTTCCGCAAAGAGGCCACCCGCAGCAGCCAATAGGTAAGCGAGAAAATCACTTGATCTTTCCCTATCATGCTAAGGTGCACCGCTAAATTGGTGATGGTTATTGTCTTTCGCGGATTTGGTTCTTTTGATATTCTTATTTGTAGATACATAATATATTTATTCAGGTAAAGCGAAAATGACGCATATTACGCAATTATTTCCGTAGTGTTATTTTACTTTATTTATTTTCCGTATATATTTTATACATGTTTCTTCGTATGGAAGTGGTCAAACTCTACCGTAGATTTCTTTAAATGATTTTATTTCTTACCAACAATGATTATATTTTCATTATTTTCTGTGTTTTAACGTCACAATTATGCTTTATTTGCACTTGCTTTACATCCGCACAAATATCTGCAGAACATTACCAGAAGTAACGCTGAGGAATAAACCAAGACCTGGAAATCTAGTGTTACAAGGAAGAAACACGCCAAGTCCAAAACTAGCGAGCCTTAAGTCATCGCCGTGTTCACCGTATGTACTAGAATTGATGGAAATACTAACTAACACTGCATCGGAACAAAATATACTAACATATATACTAACATATAATCTTGCTGATGAACGTATATGTTAGTATATATGTTAGTACACATGTAACATATATCTTTACATATTTTATTATATTACTAATACATTTTCATGAGTTTTTTTTTATACATATATTGTCTTATAACCATACTTTTTCAGCTTTTAACTCACATGCATCGGTATAGAATCAAAGTGTCAAATAACCTTTTGAACAACTAAAAACTTTTAAAAAGTTGATGATACACTTGGTATGTAATATTAGCTTGAAACAAAGCTGTAGCTTACCTATTTGTATCAATTATATAACGACTAACAGGAATGTATACTTGCAACACTTGCATGTTATTGAAAACAATAAATTCCCTACAGTTATGGGGAAAATTTATTGTTACTACATAATACCTATATATATGGATTATACAGAATAATAAAGTATGAAAACAGAAGCGGCATGTTTACGACTTATTGAAAGCTCACGAATTGCATTCGACATGTGATGCATTTGTTCAACTTGATTTGGAATATACTAACATAAAATAAAAGGTTTTGTTTCGAATAGATATTGTATCTTATTGTGGTTTCTGTTTAAATAAATGAAATTGCCTATGAATACAGTCTCTCGCCATATATTCTAATGTTTATCTCTGGAAAAAAAATAGAAAAATCTGCTTATTTTATCTACCAAAATTATAAGTTTTTACGTGAAAAGCGAGCCATTTATTCTTATGTTTATCTCTGGCATAAAAAAATGTAAATCAACTAATTTTAGCCGAACCAAAACTGCAAGTTTTTTTTTTACGTGAAATGTTTGCATTTTTCTGCGTGTCCCAAATTTCTTGTCGTTAAAAAGTTTCAATCACATTTCTTTCCACAGTTTGGTTGCAAGGCCATATTTTACAACTTTCAGGAAATGAAAAACATGATGTTTTACAAAGAGCAATATTCTATTTTTTTATTATTTTCGGCACAAACTACATTAAACAAACATCACATTTTGAAAACTTATGTAAACAATATTACAATTTTACTACGTTGCTACGCCGTAGTTTCGTAGCAGGATTACGTAGATCTTCTACGCATCCCTTTACCCTTGACTAAATTACCAAAGCATTATTTAACCAATTATTTGACCAAAACCTTACCTTTTTAACGCATGAACGTATGTATATACCTAAACATGCTCGTTTTGTATGACCTGTAATATATTTTATTTGGCTCGTTTTTTACAACAAGTCATACATAGTTTCACTATCATTCATATATATTTTCTCATATTCCAGGACCTCCCGCGTGGACCAGGCGTGGCAAGGCAGCGGTGCAGCCCCACGGCCGTCGTCGCTTCCTTACGGGCGCTCCGCCCCGCCCGCCGCGCCGCGCCGCGCCGCCTCCTCCTCTGCAGCACGCGCTCAGAAGACCACCACGCAGCCAAAACAACACAAGTGAGAACTATTTTTTACATGAGAATGTAGTTTTCTTAAAAAGTTATGACCACCTGAGAGATATGTAGTCACTTTTGGTGATAACGCTGACATAAATTGTTATACTGATGAAAACTTGGGCAATAACGCTGGAAGAGACACATAATTCTTACTAAATTCTTAGATAATATGTTCTGTTACTCGTACATGTTACAGATTACGTGTTTCTACATTTTATCATCACTTAACTTTTATTTCTGCAAAATAATAGAATAACATCGTATATAAACCGACTTTTTACCTAAATCATATCTTTATGGACAGCCCAATTAAATAGTGCTCTTTAATTAATCTTTTTATTTCCAGATACGTAAGAACCCTCTGGCACCGCCTGCCCTCCGACTCGGGCCACCTCGCCTTCAACGAGGGAGAGCGCCTGCGCCTGATCCTCGAGGTAGACGACCAGTACATCCTGTGTTGTCGCGGGGAACAGAAGGGGCTGGTCCCGCGCGACGCCGTGCTGCTAGACGACTTCTGATATTGGCACACTTAGCACGACTGGGAACCGTGCTGGCGACCGCTTGCAGTCAAGAGATAAATGTGAGGAATGGATTGGATTGGTAGTTTGAGGGGAGAAAAAGAACTGCTTTTTTCGAAGAGGGGATAATTGTTGTGCAATAGATTGTTCGAGAGACGTTGTACGTTGTTGCTCAGTTGTTGTGATCGCGCGCGGTTCTAAGACGTTGTATATATTTATAGGTATGTGTTGTGTACGTCCTAGTCCCATCTAGAGGGCTATTTCTCTATGTTTTATGTAAAAACTACGTCTATTGTCTATGTTGCCTTAACCAGCAATATTCAACCGACTAATTTATGGGTACATCACTAAATCGAACTCTCACATATAATTTTTCCGTAGTAAAATCTAGTCTTACGTTAAGGCACGACAAGGTCTTGGACTGTAAATATTTATTGTAAGATTCATGTATTGAAATGATATTTACTGAAATCGCATACGTTCCGGTTCGCAGTGAATATTAATCTCAATCTGATGTGATATAGACTATGTTTACGTTTTTAATATAGGGGACAAAATCTCATATTCGTGTAAGGGTTATAACTATCCGCATCTCTTAATAATAATCCTTCGTGGCTGCTGAGAGAAACACACTTTGCGTAATCGGTGTTTAGATAAATTAATTGGTAAAGTTGATGTCTAATATAATCCCCTTCCTTTATACTCAATATAGTACATGTATTTTATAAAAAATATGGTATGTATATGATATTGTAAAACATAATTTGTGAATATAATTTCATAGTATTCTTGTATGTATAGTTAATTTTTAAATACACTAATGGTCACGGCAAATTTTAACATCAGGGCTACCGATTTCGTAATGACTTTACATTGGTTATGGAACCGGGATAGAAAAGCAGGACTTTGTACCTATGAGCATATTCAAGCAAAATATAAATGATACGACGAAGCAAAAACCCTTCCATGGATTTCGTCTAACTTCCTACCGTAACTAATTGCATGCTGCCTTTCCTAAACACCTTCCGATTGCAGTCTGTGTGGTAAAGGGTTCGTTTCTAATAACTTTTTTGGGTCATAGAACAAATCACATCTATTTATCTACATATTTGTTTAGAATATGCAGGTCGTTTAACACGTTCATGTAATTAACTGCACGGCCTTTTCCTAAAGCCTTTCCTATAGCAGGCCTACATCCAGTCGCGCTAAGAATAATAATATAAAAGGTATTAATATAACAGGTGTTGGAGCTTAACCTCGTACAAACACTAACTGCATGCGCCTCTCCACTCTCACATCCTCAAGTCCAGCACAAGTCTTAAAACAAATCCATGAAGCTGTAAATAAAACATTCATAGGTCTTGATACAACTATAAGACGAACCAAACTATGCTAGAACTAACATTGCCGTGCTATTGTATGTATTGAACACAGTTTATGCTTACACTTATATCTTGCCAGTGTAGTGTCGTCACGATTGTATGTGATATTATTGATCATATCACAGCTTCTGGGAAGCGAAGAGAAAATGATATTTTGGTATGTATTTGTATTGCTCAAGATGGAGGCGTGACGTTTATTGTATTACCATATTAATCAAATGATAATGCTCTATTAATATATTCATCGCGCATCTCAGTTTATGTGTTTTTGAAATAATGTAAATGAATTTAAATCGAATGTACATAATATTTTGTGTAATACTATGTACTTAGCAGTATTTTTAGTAAAAAATTGTATGAAAACCTTTGAAAAGTGCACGATACAGTTCCTTTGGTAGTCCGTCGTGCTATCGAGTCACTTTTGGTGAAATGTAGCCATCGTCTAAAGTATACTCGTACTGTCTAAATAAATATTATCCCCCTATGTATGTATAAAATTTACTCTTTAAAGTGTGTTCTCGAAGCAGCTGCGGTATTTCTTGCCAACTACGTTCATTAATCAAAGAAACAAGAGGCTCGAGGAAATTGTTAATCTCATTACTAAACTAAGATGAGAACGTACGTTGACACAAAATAGAACTGTACAATAGGAATCAATTAACAATAATTAGACTAAAATGTTATCAAAATTCTAGTTAAAATTAGACCATGCGTAGCCTCCGCTTGTAAAATAGACATTTCATCGTTAGGATAATTTCTCGCTTCGTGACTGAATGATGTGTTGTGGCCTTTTGTATGTAAAGTAATATTATAGTGTGTTGTGTGCGCTTGTTGCATCACTCGGAGTATCGTCTACTTATAGAGAGCATGAGGGAATACTTCCACAAACTATTTATATCCTAGTGTAACTCCTGATAGCCGTTAAAGTATTAGAAGGAACAGGCCTTACAGCGGACGAACCAGGCCCAGGAGTGGGTCGCAGCCGCTTCTCACGTATCTGCTTCGCCGTAGCATGGATTCTATCGTTTCAGTAACCCTCTAGGAGTTTATTAGCTGTAAGTTTTTATCGACAGTTTGTATTATTGAATGATGTTGAACTGGTTTTTATAAAATGACATCCTGCGCGTTCATTTTGAAAGATTGTTGGATACTTGTGGAGAGTCAGTTGTCCTTGTGGGTACAAAACCTAAGTTATTATTATTATCGTTTCGTGCGTAAGTTTCTTATTTATAATTTACGATCGGGAACAATGAGTTGAGTATGGTTTGTTAAAATTTATTTTCTTAAAAAATATGCAAAAATCAAAGAGGACCTCGTCTCCAGGCGGCCTCGACGAACGACTGAGAAATAATTCCGAATAATCTTTTTAAGCTTTTCGAAAATCGTGTTAATTAATATTATTATTTATGTATCTTATTATTGTTTCAAATAAGACATTCAATCAGTGTACGTATGTATTGTTTCATATTTTATTTGTGTTAAGTGCCATAATTTAATGAATTAACAATTGATAAAATATTATTGTAATGCATAACCATGTACACCCAATTAAACAATATAATTATAAAACAAAGTGTTGTTTCAGTTTCACAATTTTTGTTAAGGTATCTTAATATTACCTACTTCAATATTCTTTATCAATAAAAATAACTAATCTACATTATTCAGTTGAAATTTTTTGATTGCTGCCTAATTAAAAAAAATATTTAGGTAATTCACCTAGTCAGTGATAGGCAATGTTTATCAAATGAAACAAAAAAATATCAGTGAATCATTTATTAAATCAACATTAAACCACGTAATATTAAACTCCTACATTACAAGATATGTGCGTCAATTCTACAGATGTCGTAAGATCCCTACCAAATAAAGCTGAGTGGATTACTAACCTTAGGTTATATAGGTATACGTACGAATGACGTCTTTTAAATTTAATGCCTTGTGCAATCGAAGGAAATATAGTAACTGACGCTTTTTGTTTAGGTAGGTAATAGATTTTTATAGTCATAGACTATGTGTTTACTTTTTAGAGTTTCAAGGTTGAAGAGGTTTCCGTAACATAAGATTTGAGACTAAATCCTTGAAGTTTAGTGTATCGTACTTGTAATGGATTATATGCTTAAATTAAGTATGCCAAATTACTACACTAGTGAAAATTTTAAAATACATACGGTTAAAGTAAACTCCTGCAAATTTCAAAAAGATTATGACAATTAAGTAATTGCAGAATACGAATATAATGTGCAGGATATAATGTATGTAGCAATAAGTAAAAGTTAAGACACCATGGAACAAAATCATCATAATTTTCAATGCACTTCAACTTTCTCAAGCAATAAATGCATGAATTCTAATAGATATACCTACTACATCAACTACGTTGTGTCATAGACATCTAGGGTACTGAGTACCTCTTTAAGTCGACAGACAAATTTGAGTGTTCGACATTATAATATAACATCTACATTGACCACGAAGCTACGAGTTCTAACGTACCTACTCTACTACCTACTTATGTATCTATGTTTATCTGTTTCTTTGTTAGTTTGTGTTCATTATGGAGAAGGCAGATTGACCACGAAACTAGGAGTTCTAACTTTTGATTCTACTGTTATATATCTTTATCCGTTTGTTAATTTGTATGTGTTCAATATATGGAGAAGGCAGGTCGTTGCGTGAGGCTCGCCCGGCGGGAGCAGGCTGAGGTCGGTGGCTCGCGTGCTGTGGCAGGACGTGCCATAGACTTGCGGCGATTGAGCTCGTTGTTTCGACGAACTATCTCTCTCTGTTCGTCTATCTGGTCGTCCCGGACTTCATACCCTCGGCGCCGAGGGGAGAGGGCCCGCGGGGTGCGGGGCGTGCGGGGCGCGCGGGCAGACAGGCAGCGCGACTTCGGGCGTTCTTGCTCGGACCACTCGTGTGTCGACATGTAGTAGTGGTCCTCCTGTAGGCATGGATATGTTAGTAGTGTGTGATGCATAAGTTAGCGTAGATTAGGTATTAGGATGAAATAGGGAGTATATACGGGTGGTAATATTTAAGTAAATACGTTTTTTTACACGATTACAAAAGACTGATTTCGAACGAGCTGGATCTGTAATGTCTTCAGTTTCTAGGTATTGGTAGTGGACATTTATCTATCTATCTATCTAATATTTTTAATCCGAAATAAACATAGATAGGGTAGGTAAATGACAAGTTAGTGATGTGAAAATAGGCAACTTGGTTCACGTATATGGCCTACATATTGGACATTTAATAAAAAGAAACATTGGAATCGAACTTAATTGGTCATATATCTCAGTAATGAAAAGTTAACTTACCAGTAAATATCCAATGTACTCGCAAAAGCACCATCAACGATCTAGGCTGGGTGCGTGGTGCGTGTAGCAATAAATGGCAAGTGAATACTATTCCAAAAGTACTTTGTATGACATCAAATAAAACTTACATAGAACTATGTGCTCTTTTACAACTAGAATCAAAATACTGACATCATTCTACTTGATTGGACCAAATCCAATCTCTTTACGACAACGACGCTAGTTATTCGTAATTCCTATAGCTATACATATTACAAATCCTAATGATAGAAGGTTATTTGCCTAGAAAATAACAGAGAAATGTAACTTTATTTGAATTCGTTGTATAAACTGGCTGTAACAGAACAATATGAAATAAAACAAATCCAAGTGACTGGTGTTAAGTTGTATTAGATGGTCGCCATCGAGTAGGTACCTTAGTAAATAACACGTTCTTTCACAAATAGTAATACAGCTACATTTGTAATCACAAGGTAACACGAAGGTACTTCTGCTAATATTAATACGGTTATCAATCGAGTAGTTCAAGCAAAGTAACTTCAAAGCATCAACGGAGTCACCGACGTGTCAAAAGAAGCTACGATCATCAATTTTAAATCGAATTCTCAAAAAAACTTACATTTAAATACGACAACGGCAAATAATCTTGTGACTGATAAGCTGTTGAATTAATACGCGCTATCTAATTCTAATTTGCTCCTTATACATAGTTTACATACAAAACATTTATTAATCCTAACACATCTGGTCAGTCAGTCGAACGCTTACCTGTTCTCGGCACAGCAATATTAGTAAAAATATAAAATGCCACGCATAATCAAATTATTGGCGATATAAAAGCTACCATATAAGCGATACTCAAAACTGCTCTAGTAAATAGGTAATTTCTTACAATCGGATCTGTGCCCTTAGCATCAACCCTTTGCCCATTTCACAGATGTTTCGCCAATCAATCACAAAAATGAATGTTATAGCAATTCAACTATATTTCAACGTTAATTAGATTTTAACCAATGTTACGGTGTACGATCATTTGTTTATCAAAAAACGGTTTACTCTCGTCTTCAGGACCAATTGACTGTGAGTTTACATTTCGATTGAGATTGATTGTAGATTCATGAGTGAAAATTGGTCAATAATAATTTATTAAGTTGTTGCTTTCATCACTGCTGTGTCAAGAACTGCACAATCGAAAAGTCTTCGTTCCAAACGAAACAACTAACACACAAACTCTGTCAGAAATCTACGAATAGGTACTAAACATGAAGAATACAACAGAGTCGAAATAACAAAGCTTAGACCTACTTTTAATGTACATAAATACTTATATTTTATAGCATGTAATATTTCAGTTGACTATTAGATTTATCTAAAGTATTACTTGCGTTAATTTCAATAGTAACTCAAGAATAGTGCTGCTAATTCGCCGAGTACATATTTTTAGGGTAAAAAGGTTTAAATGATCAATAATGTGCATAATAGGTATCTACGATGCTAAATGCTTTTACATTGTTCAGGTAAAAAATCAATGAATTAAATAGAATCGGTACTGTGATACAATAAACATCTCCCAAATAGTCTGCATAATTTTAAATTACAAATGATGATAATTAGTGCTTCCCAAATACCTATCGTTATACAGTTGTATTGTTTGCAGTAGATACATCTACTATTTTTTAAATTATTGGCACTCGTGTTACGTATTATCCAGAGATATATGTGTTTTTTTTTCTTATTCATTGCTAACAAATTGTTGTACTCATCATATTTTTCTTTGAACATTCACATTCCATACAAAGTTACAAACTAAATAGACGTTGAGAGTATAGTACCACAAACAACATTTTGTCCAAAAGATATGCAAGAAACCATTGACATAGATCATGAAAACTATGTAGTCGAATCCATTTGGTAGAACAAACGTACTCACTCATTCTGGGTACCAACATCATATATAGATAATAATCAATATAACAAAGGTAAAAATATACAAAAATTGGACTCTTGGTTATTTATATAAAAGTGTCGCTCGTCGAGAGGAATTTTCTTGAAACCTCTTAACATTCCTGGTTAAGGTTCTCATCCGATTTCGGCTGTTGCGTAGTCGGGGGCAGTGGACTCTAAAATAAAAAATAAAACAATTAATCATTTTATGTAGGTACAATTCATTTATGAATAACACACACGCATAATTTCAAAACAAAAAGTTAACACAGCAAACCAAAGATAAACCAAAATAAAAAACAAACAGAAAACCGCCACAAAATAAACAATGGAAAATTTGTTAGAAACGACACACGAGGCAAACCACAAGTTACCTAATCAATAAAATGTGTACAAATATTGTGGCTGAAACAGAAATAACGAGGATGAATGACCGAGAATTGTGTGAAGACCTTCACCGAGAAATTGATGATAAAGAAGCGAAACCAAAACACATAAGAATGGTAGGCCAGGATTGGGCCTCACCTCTTGTCTTGAATGGCCGCGGCTGTCCGGCAGAGGAGACTGTCCGCTCTGGATCTGCTTGATGTAATCCTTGTCGTCGAATATTTTGATGTCCCCACCTCCGGGTCTGTGCTTAACATTGTCCATGGAGCCCACCTTACTTTGTGCTTTGAATTCCAATTTTTGATTTTCGATCTGTCCCAAAAATTGAGTGTGCCAATAAAATAATATAATTTATAAAATACAACGTACAGAACATTTTGAGGCTCTGTAATTTTTTATAAGAACTGTGTAATAAGGTTAACTGTTAAAAAAATTTTACTTCAAATTGAAAATACTATTAGTAGAATGGAGAGACCCTCAAAATATTCCGTAACTCATTTAGAGTCATTCATAAACAGTGTGCTGCAAGTAACCATAGTTTCAGTTGAGTAACACAGTGAGTTTGTAATGACCATTGGTTCCATTGAAAGTGTTCGTGTTTGTTGTCGTATGCATCGTTTATATGAATATTGATTTTGCAAGGGGTTGCGTGCTCGACCATAGTATTTGTGGACGGTGCTTGTGTAGCATATGAATGTTGGATATTTGTTACATAACATTATCTGAGTAACCTTTGACATATCTTGAATTAATCGCCTTTGATCGTAATTACCTGTGTTTATTTAACTTTTTAAAGAAGAATTAAATCACTAATCTAGAAACAACATATTTAAAATTTTAATAACGTTTATAGAATACGCTTTAATCATACATTTAGATTAATTGCATTTTCAACCCGTGTAGTAAACATGATCTTGCAAAATCACCTTCTAAAGTAAACATTCAGCGTGAACAGAGCAGCCACAACACGTCCTATTGAACAAGAACAGAGTTCATCCTCCAACACCTAAAAGCAACGAACTGACCTTATGCCACAAGGTGTGATAGGCAAAATGTTTATGCGATGCCCTCCACCTTGGTAACGCCCATTTAACAAACTAAAACCAACAACGTCACTTTAAGCCTTTCATGTACGCACAAGGAAATGGACCTAATCGTGTTGACACCTGCTGACGTCATCACCAGATCCTTAACCTAGTCTTGCAAACATAAATAGTGCGGTCTCAGTGTAGTGTCACACTTGAATAGGCTAAAAAGCATGGTTACTCACTCCTCTCGATCCGTTCTTTGCGACTGGTGACTGAGAGAAAAAAGGCATTAATTTGGCACATGATTATCCCAAAACAGAAAGCTAGTCCGAAACACATACATGTATGTATTTGTGCAGCAATATACTGTGATTTATTATCGACTCCTACAGCTTTTTGTGTCACTATGTCGTGAATACTGACTCCTAGCAAAGCTCTGTTGCTCTCAATATACTTGTTTTTACAATTAGTTGTGCTGACAATCTACTCTATCTAAAGTTTCTGCTTTTACTTTTTACTCACTGTGTTTTTTTACTTGGTACCTAGAAGACGATTGGTAAATGCCTTAGTTATTATAATGATAATAGTATTTTAGATTTCAAGTTACCTTGACGCCTCCACCTCCCGGCTTATGTGTGATGTTGACCGTCGAAGCTACCTTTGGTTTGGCTTTTTCTTTGAAGTCCAGTTTGACGGTCTCAATCTTCTTATCTCCACCGCCGGGTTTGTAAGCAGCGTTCTGCAGGGATCCAATCTTTGACTTCACGTTCCATTCCAGTTTTGTAGTTGTGATCTAGAAAATTGTTAAACAAAGTGTTTAGCACCATCAATCCGATACTTAAATATGTATAACGTGGAAAGTAAATCATGGTCTTATTTTTTTTATGTATAAGAAATAGAAAAATAACTTTTGCACGTCTGTGTTTCAGTATCGAAATCAAAAGATGTGTTCAGCAGGAGAGGTGTCGTAATTTAAAAAAAATACCTTACAGAAAAGGGTAAAAACTCAGACATACCTACGCATGCTGCGCATTCTTTATACGAAACTGATAACATTATTGCCAAAATAAAATATAATAACAACACAAATACCTTTTTAGTTCCACCACTGGGAGTGTAAGCGTCGTTTTTAGCTGCGATCTTCGGCGTAACATTTCCGAACTCAAGTTTCCTGTTCTCGATCTTGACTTTTCCACCACCAGGCTTGTAAGTAGCGTTGTCCAACGAACCTATCTTGGACTTCACAGCTTTGATGTTTGGCGACGGCGCGTTACCCACTTGCACCTTGTTCATGGGTACTTCTGTAAAGCAAACAATATTTATTCTTATTTGATATAATTAATATTACGTGTTCTACTGGATTAAAACGATTCTACTAGCAAGAAATTTAACAGGATTAGTGATAGCTTGCACATATTTTTGATGTTCCTTCGTAAGTTTAGGGCGGTTTATACATCAAAACCCACACGTTAATTCGACGATTTATGGAAAAAGAAAGCATTTTAATACATATCATCAGGAGCAATAATACCTTTCTAGAGAACAGCTGATTTTTGCTAACGTAAAGTTGTTAGTGTTGATATATTTAGTAAGCCTGTATATTTAAATTTTCCCCCGTCATGCTTAGATAGTATAAAATAGTATGCCATTAACGAAGTAGAAATGGACTATAATTCGTACATTTCACTACCCTTTTTTTCTTTTCAATTGTGTAAAATGAATGGATACGAAGCAAAGCGTATGTCGTAAATATTTAATTTGGGTGAGGGTGGTAGGAAAGTCGTATTGATCGAAATTCAATTAAATAAGAACAAAGTTCAAGTTGTATTACCCGTATTAGGTATATATAGGAGGTCGTTGGTATATGTAAATAAGAATAAACATGAGTACACAAGTAGGTATACAAAATATGTCTAATATTTAGTTTAGTTTTTGCCAAAGAGAAGCTTAATACATTCGGTCTGTTTTAGAAAGTACACCATTCAACTTTTTTTGGTTCACCTGAATATTATGCAAAACAAATGAACAAAGGATTTTAAAATATACCTACATGCTATGAATAAACTCTTTACTTATTAATTTCTTATATCAAATTATCAATGAATTAGCAAACTTTTGTAAAGATTATTACGGACATTAAGGATTAAGGAAATTGTGACAAGTAGATAATCCTAGTACGAAAGTGTAACTTACTTTTCTTCTCACAAGGTGGGTTTTCAGGTGTCTTGGGAGTAGCGCTCTTGCTGGATGACCGCGACAGGTTGGGCTTGAGGCTGCTGCTGGACTTCTCCTTCATCGGCAGCTTACTTGGGAGCTTCTTGTTCGGAGAACCGGGAGATCCGTTCATATCCTTTAAAATGAAAATACGATCGGCCTTAGGAATTGACATCTTATATATCCAGTTTTAAATACCTGTTTTGCGGGAAATAATACTTACATTTCCCTGAGTAGATTCATCGACACCACTGTCGTTATCACCATCTGTAAAGGTAAAGAAAATCGATAAAATTGTACAAAAACATCAACTATTTCTAAATAACACAGATAGATACAAATTTGTTGGTATATGATCCCAAATTTACAATAACTATAGTTTGGCTCATTTCAACTTTTAAACTAAGCATACTACAAATGAAATAATTCCTACATTCGATATTCCCATTTACCTTTTGCTCGAGCTTTTGGCGCTGACATAACTTTCCTTGGAGTTGATTTTGTATCCAGCTCATTTGGTTTCCTTGGAGTGATCGGCGATTTCACATCTTGAATGGGAGACTTTGCTGGTGTTTTGTTCGGAGTTGCAACTTGCTTGATGTCTGGATTTTTAGGAGTCTTCGGTCGTGGCGGCTCCGGAGTTGCAGTTTGTGACTTAATCGGTGCAATCGGACTCTGTGATGTGTGTTTCGGCTCCGGTGAGTCATCGCTGCGAGTCAAAGAAGGCGATCGATCGGACAAGTCCGTCTTACCCTGATTCTTTGGTGGCTCCTGAAGATTTTTCATTCCGGTATTATTTTGTGGGATAACAACATCATCATCATCTACTTTCTTTTTGGGCGCCAAGTTAGAAAGAGAGCCCATAAAAGATTCTGTCATTTTAGAACCAGCAGAAAGTCGAGACTCCGGACGTTCGGGAACATCTCTGCCTTCATTTGAATGTTCGGATCGAATGCTCTCCTTAGATCCTCTCACAGTCTCCCTGCTTTCCAGCTTACCCTCTTGTATCAACCCGAGCCCTGGACTGCGGCTCACAAATTCATCGATCTTGCCGCCTATAGCGCTGACAGACTTACGTCTATCATCTTCCATTTTGAGCGGACTGGGAGCGCCTGGAGCCGCTGCAATGCTATAGCTTCTTCCTTTAGCCATACCTGGCATCTCCATGCCATTTTCACCTTTGATAGTATTTGGATCATTTTGGTTATCCAGGTTGGCTGGTTTATTTTGATAAAGATTAGAAGGGTCACCCTGTAGAGAGCTCTGAAAGGGTTGCCTTAGAATCTGGTTAGGCACTGGAGCTCCGTTTTTAGGATATCCGTTAAGTTGCAGTGGTATTTGGGGTCTCGCACCGTCAGGTGTGGTGACTCCAGCGACTTGCGGCTGCCTCGGGCCAAACTGTAGATTGTTCGGAGGAGGAGCTCGTTGAGGCACTTGAGCTAGCGTCGGAGACTGAGGCCGGGGCCCCTGCTGAGGTGCAATAGATTGTGGTCCGAAGGGGCGCAGCGGCGGTGGCCGAGCTAGAGGAGTTCCCGGCAGGCCAGGGGGCGCTGGAGCTCTAGCAACAGGTGGGCCAGGTCTGGGTCCAAGCGGTGATGGCGCAGAGACTGGTCCTCCAGGTTGGAACTGAGGTCGCGGCTGACCTTGCGGTAGGACGCCGGGTCTCGGGGCTGGTGGCGGGAACGAGGACCGCGAGTCGGTTCTGTTCAGCGGACGTATGGGAGGGGGCTGAGACAAGCCCACAGACTCCGGACCTCCTGGACCGCTGCTTGGAAGACGATCTGTCGGAGCCTTCATAAAAAAATTGTAAATAAATACAAAGTAAATCCTACTTGCCAATCGTTGCTCTAAAAACTACGTGCCTTGAACAAATAGAAATCAATTTAGATAGTAAAGTGCCTACAAAAAAGCTTTAGAAGTTAAACCTATTATGCAGTAGCACGAATCAAGGTAAACGATTTTATCTCTGCTAATTTACTTGATACCGGTATGAACGTAAATTGTTTTGAAGTTTATAGTACTCTCAATCATTATTACAAAAGCTCTATAAATCTATACAGCCTATAGTTCGAATAGGCTTGGTCTCAAAATAGGTAAACGTTTAGGTCATAGCTTTCGATACACATAACTCAACTGGGATCAGGAAAATACAGTATTGGACTATTGGAAATACAGTCGATTCCAAATAATTACTGTTATTACTAACAGGTATCTATGAGCTATTTCCAAAAGCAATCTGAGGTCGTTGACTCGCGCGGTTGCCGTTCGATCTGCCATCTAATAAGACCTACGCGTCCTCGCAACATTGATGGTCTAAGTATTTATACGGCTATCAAATCAGATAGTCAGAGAATGCTAGCCTAATATCGTGAATTTTGGCAAATAATTCACAAGCAAGAGTGATTGTACACGATAGCAGCGGGCGGTGACAGCGCGCGCGTCGCCGCCCCCACTCGACCCTAATCAAAACAAACCAACTCTCCAACGAAAACAATATCAAAAAGAATATCAAATTAAGTTCTTATTTACGCGCACACATGACTATTACGTCGAAGCTTTACAGCGTACCTACCTAAGGTTTAGTGTCTCACTATAAAACCGACGCGACTAAACAAAGATTAGGTTTATTTCAGAAACAGTCTGATATCTATAATTTCATCCTTTTCATATGCATTTTTCTCAATTTATATCTACAAGCTCAAAAGTAAAAAAGTGAAGTACTAAAAAGGCAAACAAAAGCGTTGATTACAATAGCTTTGGAGCTGTTTGTCGATAGTTTAAAAGAATCTTGTGCACGGCAGTCGCGACTCGACCTATTGACCCTTCACCTATTTTACAGAGCAAACTAGGCTCTTATAGCTTACGTGTTCCCCAAATTCTACGGCTGCAGTGAGTCCACGCAAACTAAAGTGTAAGAAAACTTGAAAAATAACAGATAATACCCCATAGAGAAAGCATATTTACAGTAATTTCTTCTACATTCTACGGTTGTCTGGAAAGACATTTGTGACAATAGTTTCAAATTTGTTTTTCTTGCAGTTGTAAGAAGTAGAAGAAATTACTGTAAATATGCTTTCTAGAGAAAGCATATTTACAGTAATTTCTTCTACATTCTACGGTTGTCTGGAAAGACATTTGTGACAATAGTTTCAAATGTGTTTTTCTTGCAGTTGCAAAAAGTAGAAGAAATTACTGTAAATATGCTTTCTCTAGAAAGTATATTTACAGTAATTTCTTCTACATTCTACGGTTGTCTGGAAAGACATTTGTGATAATAGTTTCAAATGTGTTTTTCTTGCAGTTGTACTTGTTGAGAAAAGAAAAAGCATTAATTACTCTATCATTAATAGCATTGTAGAAAATTCAGATGTATTCCAAGCAAGGATATGTGACTGCATGCAAGTTTTACTTGAAATATTCCGCGTCTCTTATTTTAAGAATTATTTTAGTAGAGATTCTTCAATCTAAAAAATATAGTTCACATAGTATCTACATCTTTACGCAGCAAAGTGGAATCTATATCCAGTTAGCTTGGTCGTCGATAGACAGAAGTTGTCACGAATCCGGCCACTGGGTCAACTACTAAGTCGGATAAAAAATATGTATAACACAATACGATGAATGGCTTTTCACAAACATGCATGAGAAATTACTGATAATGGCCGTCCTTGGAATGTCTTGCTACGAAGAATTCTATTGAGTGCAATTTTTGGTGATTACTTTGTACATTGAAGTATTTGTCATAGTCGCAATGTATCTGTAGTATAGACACTTAAACTGTTAAAATACTAAGTGCCTAATATAAAATATCAAACTTTGTTTAAGGAAAAGAGGTACCTAATGATAATGCATTGCGCATACGTAGATACCCACTTAATTTTGGTGCGTTTACAACAAAAATTCTATAATCTTTCATAAATAAAAGTTTGTGAGTTACCAGACGTTAAGTTAACAAATAACGCAGGTTCACAAAACAGACAGCAACCCTTACAAGGTTATAGTTATAGGTAGATATTTCTAAAACATTGAACGGAAACCGATATGTATCGACATCGTTCCGGTGAGTCTGGCATTGAACCTCGAACGCATCGTAAAATGGTGCCTACTTAGGGCCCATTCCGACTGAAATAGGCACATAACACGCAATTGACCTTTTCAGGCCTCTTTCAGTCTTTGAAGATCAAACAAGGCGTCTAATTGTTGCTTGGAGGTGCTTTGTAGCTGCGTCGATGAAAACAGAAATAGAAGCTTTTTTGTATTGTTCAGAGATGCTATCACCATTCAGACGGTGGTATTTCACAAATTCTAGGCACATCTGCCAAAATTGTTGAAGTATGTGTAGCACAAACGTTTAGACAATAATGACACATATATATGTATAGTAAAAGTCTGTGGAAGTAATGTGATTAGTTGTGATACGAATAAAGCGGTGTGATTACTGTCATACACGCCTAATTTCGTGGAATGTCTCAGTGCCTACTTTTTAAAATAATAAAATATGCACGGTATAAGTATGTGGAATTTGCTGCTATATTTTCAGGTACGAGTATTACTGCGGCCAGTAAATGTTTCCCAACCTTAAAATACCAAAAGGTTGTCGGCCTGTCGCGTGCCCTGAGAGCAGCTATAGCTCAAATTCGTGTTCTCGTCAACCAATTCTGACAAATTTACATGAAAATCCTGTAAAATTTTGCAAATCGACCGTTTAACTTTGCAAGAACATCGCATGACCGTATGTTCATTTATTACACCCATAAAACGTTGCAACAGTAACTGAAAGCTTCAAAACAAACTGAAAACATAAAAATCCATCAAAGTTTCGCAAAAGAAAGGTTAATTTGGTTAAATTATTGCGTTACAGCGGCAACGTAGTGTTCATTAAACTTTTCATAAGTTTATAATTAATTTTTCGGTGTCGGTTAACGGTGTATCGTTTAGCTAAACAGCTTTACAATTGATTATCTAATAGAAACAGTTTGCTCGAAACCGCCCTTTTATGCTTTTATTAGCACTCTAAAGTTTCAAGGACGTCGTAATTGGCGGAAAAACTAACAATGGATTGGGAAAATTGCGTTCTTTTGTGAAAGAGTTTCAATCTACGGCGTTAATGTACAGGCGATTAACATGAAGTGTTTGTGTGGATGCTATTCTGATTGTTCGACGTAGTGCGGTGCATCACTCGGCAGCCGTGCGCTGGTGCACGAGGCTTACCCGGCCGTTGTTCTCCATCCTTCTAGAATATACTCAAACTGTATCTTCCTCAACGGGAGTCTATATCATAGCTCTCGGACCAATCACCTACGCGATATCTCCTGGATACTATAAGAAAACAGTAAAGTTTATTACAAGCTGCGCAAATTGTACTCGGTGCCGGAATCGTGGTGCGTTGACGCGGCATGAGAACTATAAATTATGTACTCGTGTTCTTTCAACATAAATCCAACATTTATGATTAACCACGCTAAGTTTTTGAATACGAAGTACGAAGCGTGCGTATTCGTTTATTTGGCACATTTTACTGGTATACATACCTGCGTATATACAAATAAGCGTATGATAAGGTTCATGTCTAATTGAATAGCTCTAGGTCTAGGTATGCTAAGTGCCTGCCAGTACTTAAGATTAATGAGAATTGCCAACACTACGGATACGATAGTACGAATGAATAGGTATTACGTTTTCTAGTATGCAGTGATATTTAGTAACATGTCCGAGAAATTAAAGGTTTTTTTTTAACATGAAATAGGCTTACGCTTGACTACAACTTGCCTGATGTTAAGCAACGTTATAGTCTACGATGTAGCGCGCTTGCCTAGAATAAACCGGTTTACTCTCGACTTGAAGACCGACAAATTATAGTTCAAGGGGAATAGAGATTCGGGCAAGGAGTTCCACAGTTTGGCTGTTCGCACGATGAAAGTCGAAGCAAAACGCTTGGTGCGAGTCTTTGGGACCTCAACTGTATATCGGTGCCTCCTTGCCGTGCCTCTACTCGTGCGATGGTGAAGGTAATAAAAATGAAACGTATAATGACAAACAAACTGTATCTGTACATAGTTCTTTCCCCAATCTGACAGAGAGAAAGTACTTACTTATAAAATGTTATTTATTTAGAAGGAAAACCAAGTTCACGGAAAACGGAACGTTTTGACTAATCTGATTGATATTGGGATTTACCTTCTCACAGTGGGTAATATTAGATACTATCATGTATTTATTTAAGTACCTACTAACATATAAAAAAAACTATCTGGTCTAAATATTTTTACTACATGCATTTAAATCATAACTTTCATTCAATTCATTGTAATGTTCTATGAAAAAATTAACTAAATTATCGTTTAAAAAATAATAAAATTAACTAAATTATCGTTTACGAGATGAATCAAAACAAACAAAACTCCATACTCTTAATATTACACATCCACTTTTTTAGATAACCCAAATTTAAGTCCGCCATTAAATTTTATCGGAGGCAAACTAATTATTCAGATAAAAAGGATTAAAGCGTAAAGCGCTTGCGCACATGAATGAAACACGTATTAATGGATAACGGTGAGACATTGAACCTTTTTAACTCTCCGCGTCATTTAATGATTTACACGAAATTAGAGGCAAGTGTCTGTATAACTGAAGCATCATGAATGAGTAAATAGGTCCAAGTGCGTATTTAAGTGTTGTCGCCCCTTTTAGAACTAAATAATTAAACTCTTAGTATAATTCATAATATACACACTGTATACATAATATCCGTGGAAGGACCTGGGCGCCCACCACGATGTATCTGCCCAAGAAAACTCGTCGCGGGGGAGTCACGACCCTCAGTCATGAGGAAATACGACTCAAAGAGAAATACTAATAAACTAGCACTTTTAACCCCAAGACAGTGTTTCATGGTCAATAAAAACGTCAATTTAGTACGTAGACACAGTCTTGTTTTACGTAACTGTGGTAAATAACGGATAACCTTATAATAGCGACCTAAGTAAAACAAATGCAACAACTTTTGCCGTACTACTTTTAAATATATTCGAAAAAATTGGCGCTTTTTTTTACGAAAACCTTTTAAGTCATGGAACAAAACCGCCCTTAAAAGGTTAATACATTAGTAACCAGTAATATTGTATTGCTGAATTTTGGTCAATTTCAACAATATTTAATTCAATGTAGCCTACCCACTATACAAAATAACTTTAACTTCCCAACTTTAAATTAAAACTGAAACAAACACAATGAAACTTCACCGTCATAAAGATCTAAAGTAGGTTCTACGTCAGTGACACCCAGTTATTTTTAATAGAAATACAGTGAACGTAAACTCTCACGAGTCACATTCCAGATTTTTTCTCCAAGGGGACATTAACGTCGTCTGACTTATATTTAGTGATAATGTTGGTATTGTAAAAATAAACATCTGTCTTTCTACGTAGATACCCGCGTAGACAGCTCGGCTTCAAACGTAGAAGAAACTGGCTCATATCTAACTGTGGCTGGAATAATCTTACTTGAACGAAACTAGACTGGTATACAAATCATACATTTTTATTACAAAGATGTGAATAAGGCCACATATTTGCAGATGAAGGCAGTAAGTCTGTCCAATGTACATAAAATTGGTAGAACGGTCGATCTTTAATTCTTGTGGTAAAAAAACTAAACTGTTTTATCTAAAATTTTAAATACTATTATCCACATTGAGAAACAAACAGCAATAAATACGCCATAAATGTTTTGTTAAGTAGTTCTACAAATTATTAAGTTTACTTTTGCCTTTGTATTTGTAATGGGATTTTATTGCTCACAATGATAAAATGATTGAGCTGTTATCATAATTTGGATAGGAATTTATTTATTTATCTTATTAAATAACATACAAATCTATGATTGTATCTCATTTCAGTTGTTTTTTTATCTTTTGAATCTTAAATAGCTGTACACAAGCGGATATAAAAATGATTATAAATAATTTCAAACGAAGTATGGCATGGCTTAGAAAAAATTGGCAACCATAAGACACAGTTCATCTTCATTGGCATCGTTAACGTCAGTTCTAAATAATATTACAAATATACTCTTAGATAAGTCTAATTCAAAAGTGCCTACGTTAGCCACTTTCAAATGTAAATTATGGCACTTCAAATAAACATATTCTGATATTTTTCGATATAAAACTGGGTCACGGCTAATATAAATTACAGGTAAATAAATAAACAAACCATCAGTACATAACATTCTGGCGTTGGTATCACATACCAAGGATATGATGAGGCATTACCTTAGCGGCACTCCCTTCGACTCACCTAGGGAGGGCCCGGCCTTGAAAACCTCTTTGGAAAATTCCAACAGCTTAACAACACTACTCTTTCATTACTTTGCCCTTCTCAAGGAATAATATATGACCTACGCAGGACAGAGGTTACGGTTCAATTGGCCACTAACCTTTGAACAATTTTTCTTGAACCAAAATATTAGTGACTAATTAACATAAGTTCACTCGGCCCTGGAATGTAATACCGCGGTGCCGAAAAACGATTTGAAGGAAAAATGAAAGCTAATTAATTTCCGAATTTATAATGACCCTTTCCACGCGCTGTTTAGATTTATTTCAGACGTGCTGTGGGAAAACTATGCTTTCAATTAGGGGATTTCATACCTCTTAATTATGCTATTGTTAGCAGAAGTTAAGCAAAGTGATTCTCACACTGAAACTCTACGGAAAACCCAATACTTCTGGGACTTTCCTACCTTTGCAGATAACGTGACTATCTGCATGTCTGCGACTTGGAAATTGTTATCAAACATTGGTATAATCATAGCAGGTGAGGACGGCTATAAAAATTTACCACTTCAGATTACTTGTTTGCGTAGGTTAATGTTGGAAGGTGGTGTGACTCTCGCTAATCCTTAATTAATTATAGCAAGTACTTGTGTCCTTGATTACCGCTAGCTATTTAATAAAAGTAGGCTCTCTTTTGTTTTCTATGTTTACAAAAGGTAACACACTTCTCTTCAAATGACGTAACAGTCCCTTGTGTACGACGCAAAGGTAACTTGATTACAAATTATGAACGCCCAACCTAAGCAACTGATAAGCTAAATTTACCTCATAAATCTTTTATTGTTTTCATGCATGTTGCATAGTTTTTCTTGATGTAAGAGTGGGTCTAGATGCAAGAGCGTCATACAGTACCGAGCGTCATTTATATTGGTAATGACGTGGTCGGTCTCGGAGAGTTCTCTGCCAAATGACTCAGTAGGAATATAAAACCGAGTGGCCAATCTAAACACAAGACATTCTGCCTCACGCCGCCGCACTGCACGCATCATAATAAACATTAATGTACTTCGACCGCGAAGATAATATCACGTCTAGATTGCAAAATATTCATTTGAAAGAAAGTAAGTGTTTTGTTTTTCATTGTGGTGGTTTTTATTGATGTTAATACGATTTGAATTTTATCATTTGTGATGTTCAATTTAAAAAGTGTTACCATTTTTTTTTTTAATGTTTTGTGTAATTTATATATCTGATTCAGTGATGAAAATAGAAAATGAATCCTTTCAAACCTGATTCAAGTTATCTATTTCAAATATAAGGTGAATCAAGTATACATGCTTGTACTCTTGTACAGTGTGACTAACCAATTGTTTATTTTCTTTACAGCAAATATGCAGCCCAAAGCAGAGAGGCCCCCAGTGTGCCCCAAGACCCAGCTTCCTCAGCTCCACCTGACTCCCTCAGGAGGAGGTCAGAAGAGGAGTGACAGCATATCATCACCCCCTGGCTCCACCACCCCCTGGCTTCTCAAGCCCCAGCATGAGATACCTTCCACACCTCCACCAAAAACTCGGTCACAATCCGAATTCTTCCCCCAGAGAATAGGGTAGCTACCCCCGAGCTCCACAATAATAATATTGTTTATTTCAAATGGCAACTTGCCATTTCCATGACGGACTTTCGTGAGATGTATTAATATTCGAGCATCGTGATGGAAGAACTACGCAAGTGTCAGACATGATTTGAGGAAAATTCCAGCTTCTTGTGCTGGTTTAGTTCCCAAGACAAACACGTCAGTGGTTCAGTAGAAGAGGTTATTGGACAATGGATAAATGTTCGCGTCAGCACGACTCTTTGAAGTGTTTAACGTTGATTGACGGTGATTGTGGCGTCGCGTCGGTGATACTAGCCTTAAAGACATTTACTTCAAGTAATATTGTTTATAGTTGTGTGTAAGTGTAAAATAAGTATTTGATAACTTGTTAAAGAAGTTGTATACGCATTTAAAACACGAGTTTCTAAAAATGCTAATCATAAGCTGAAATGTGAATGAATTTCTTTGTTAACTAATTCAACGTTGCCTGTACAAATACTTTGTAGTTATTATCTTACAAAGCAATAATAATAAATAAAGCCTAATTTAAGATAATTTGTTGTTTACATTGCTTTTCCTAGCTAGTGACGTCAATGTCTACTCCTGCTTTCCAATGTTTTTGCCGCGAGTTGTTTAATAATACCGCACGCACTCGCTGCTCCATCATAAATTACGAAATACAGACTATAAAACTAGAGAAATATAAATATCTTACAACATGATATACTCCCCCAGATTATTAGCCAAAATTGTCCCATGATGACCTACTAAACTAATGCTGTTTCGCTAATCGAATTCCCCTGAAGTGATAAGGGTTTAATAGCAATTTAATGAATGTACTTAATTTATAATAGATACAGGTTAATGAATAACAATACGTAATTTAAATGCAAAGATAATTTAATATTATGCAATTTTAGCAGCTACGGCAAATTCCTAAAGCCGTAGAGATAATGGAGCATACTTTTTATTCAAACAAATAAAAATGGAAAAACCTTGTCCAAACTAAATAAATCACTAATTATAGCTCAAATATTAACATAATTTTATTATCTAAAGCTCTAAACTCACTAAAGATAAGTCAATAAAACTTTTTCACATTCAATTCATCAAAAAAATACAAGAAGTCACCTAGCTATGCATTGAATGGCCTACTATCATTAATTTATTTGTATAATATTGGGATGTTTACTGATGACAGAAGCTACTTCATATCAAAAATACTTAAAATGTCATTTTATTTACAAACATCAAAGTAGTCTTTTCACTTTGGAGAAATGTGGAAAACAAGAGTAAATAAAAAACCCGGAAACACCGCTGAGTCACGGCGCTTAGCTGACTCACGGATAAAATGTATCTCAAAGTATAACTGCATAATATAACTGGACTTGTAAATGTACGTAAATTGTATCACGAGCAATTTTCAATACTTATGTGCAATTTAGAATAATTGCCACATACTGTATTTTATTAGATAGAGCATTAATTTCCTACATCGAACGTAAATGCGTAGGATCTACATATGTATGTGTATATACCTACAGTAAGTTCACGTGTATTTTGTTTATTTGATTCACGCGATGTCAAGAAACGAATCATAAATTTTACAAGAATCTAACAAAATATATCCAGACAAGTAATTTAAATAGAGCCAGGCCACGTGTTAATTTTATGTTTGTCAAATAACAACTCGACTTGATAATAATAATTAATTAGCGTCGTGTTTATAATTGCTACATTTTTATAGTGCAATTGAATATTTTCTTCAATTTCTTGCTCCTTGGTCATTTAACACAAAAAAACATATATTTTAATTGCAGATCTCATGTGTTTAAATCTACTTGTAATATGTTATGAACACGTTAATGGTCTCCGAAAAAGAAATTGTTTTTATCTAGGAGTGTGATTTTGTATGTCAGGAATTACTCTAATAAGTAATTTTAATTCAAATAGTCATTTCATATCAAAATATTCGTGCCTATATTAAGCGTAATATGTATATTGTCATTAGCTCATTGCTGAAATCACCGCCCACCTTCAATATGAGATTGCGACATTTGACTCAGTTTCTGCGAACCATACGACGCAATGGGAATCTACTTAGAATACATTGTCCTAACTCCTAGATTAATGTTTTCACTTTCTATTCTGTGAAACATTGATTAATACACTTTTTGTGAGCGTAGGTGGATAGAAAACATCACAAAATGATCTCATAACGACGCCAATGAACATAACTGCAAGTACCTACTGCATGTAGGCAGAAACTAGAAAGCTAATTCAAACAGCCTTCGGAACCAATTACGCCGATAGGTGTTAATAGGTAAGTATCTCTTATCTGATATGTCCATATTAATTGGCCTGATAAGTGTATACGTGTGACGTTACAACTTATCTCCTAAATACAATGATTACAAAGGAATTACTCTTGTCGCCTACTCAAACAGAAATAGAAATTACTCCAATTAACAAATATCATCTATTGAGTATTATGTCATGTCTAAACTGGACAGCGGGCATAAAACGGGCCGAGCCATTTTCTGAATTGACTGACGTTTTGGTTCCACCCCCGGGGCAAAGTTCGTGTATAGCTTAAATGGAAATCACGTGCTAATAACGCTTCACAGATATTGTAAATGATTGATTACCGTATGAGCGATCGATGGAAAAATTCAGCGTATTTACTTTCTTGTGATATCGAGCGAATGGTGCTAGAATGTTCGGAATGAGTTGCAGGAAGCCTTGTGAGTGCTTTATGTATAAAGTGTGCACTTACCCAGCAGGTGATCTGGAGACACTTAAACTAACAAATAAGGAGAGAACCGAGTACAATGAAAGAGGTAGATATTTTTTATGTATGGGGTGCGTTCCGGTGGGGTCGCTGGCAAAACCTGAAGTGCCGTAGACACGGCCTCTATCGGCAAGTTAAGTATGCGAAGACATCGGTATTTACTAGAAGTGACCTCAAATGTATGTACATGCCTTACGAGCCATTAGCTTGGTATATTTTATAAGAACTACGAGAAACTTTATGACCTAAATGTAATGTCTAATCCTGGCGATTCCAGTAAACTCTAAAGTTCTATGAATTGAGACATGTGCTGCAACAAATTGCGCTATATGAAGTAATCGAGTCTGTTGGCAGAGATAGCTCTCGCACGAAGTAAACAGTTTTAGCGACGTTATGTTTACATTACAAAATTAAATTTGTTTACGTAGTCATTTCTAGGCGTTCATAACACGCTCTGAGAATGTAGTCCTGCGCCCTGTACTAGATGCGCGCGCAGCGACTACCGGCGTTTCCTACGGAGCCTCCCTGAAACTCCATTGAAAACATGTTTGTATCCATCTTCCTCATGTAATATGGAGATGACAAGGATGGCACGAGCTTGGCACGAGCCGGCTCAAAGCTGAAAGTAGGCACAATCGTACCGATTGCCCCAGCCTGCGGCTAGTGCTCTATCTAATGAAAATATAATTATTTCAAACGCGCATTTCATTACGCGGTGATAACATCTCATAAAACTCATTAATGATATTTACATAGTAGTCATGATTTATTTCTTTATAAATAACACTTCAGAATTCCGATGAAAGACTCGTAAACAGATTGAGTCGACGCTTATTTTTATAATAACATGTATAAACACTTCCGGCAATCACAGCCGCTAGATTTAAATAACAGTAAATACATAATTTGGTTTTCTCAGATTCTGTGGCAATATTATCTGTATCATCTACACAGTTGTACAGTTGCGTTCACTGATAACAACTAATGTAACCACAATTAAACAAAACATACCTATAAAATAGTACTTAAATGTATTACAACAGTCAAATGGCTTATCACCAACAATCAATACCTTGTAGAATTGTTTTGAAATGAGCCAAAACTATAATTTTAATCCTATTATTCAAAATATCTGTTAATATGTATATTGAGTATATATGTCACCGAAAAATAACAAGATCCGTACGTTTATAAATTTCCTAGTAATTTTATAAACCTGCGTAAGATTCTAAACGAGAGATAAATTGTATTATTATACGCCCACATTTTCGCTGATTGATAAATTTACCGAACTCACGCGTAAAATAATAAGTAAGGAATAACCAACCGCCATGTATGTACGCTCTGATTGGTTGAATAAGTCACGTGTTTCTTCTCCTTCCTCCTAAGTCTAAGGAAACAAACATTGTCACTGTCGACATCGGCCACTCAGAGAGCAGGGTGTTAATTGTCGTATTCTAAAGAAGCGTAAAATTAAAAGCTCTTTTGTGATTGGTCGAACCGTTTTGAATCTTACGGGTGGATATCCGTTAGTTTATAAATCTACCACGAGATGTAGTAAATTCATAAATTTGCGAAAATGTGGGCGTAAAATAATACAATTTATCTCTCGTTTAGAATCTTACGAAGGTTTATTAATTTCCTAGGAAATTTATAAACGTACGGATCTTGTTATTTTTCGGTGACATATACATACATACGAGTACATATGTACTTTATTTATATTTCCTTTATACCAAGTAATTCGCCACAACATACCAATGTCACGGTAAATGCTGCCTTACCTGAAAAAAAATGAACAAAGTTTTAATTAAAATGTCAGATCAATTGTTTAGAAGTTAATTTGGGTAATTCAGTTACCCAGAATAATAATACATATCATACCATTAATTAGGAGTGAGTTTGTTGATGTTATACGGCAACGGATCATCGTAATTTTTTATTTGTATCAGTGACTCATATAAAGTAAGGTTGTTGGTCGGCTGTTTGTCTAGTACGGCGGTAGCGATATAAAGGGTTAAGCCATGTCAGATCCATGTCGCTCTTAGGGCAATTTGAAAACTCTTGACACCAGAGTTGGCCACTCTCATTCGATAAGAAAAAGAAGAAATAAGGTCTTAGACTTCAGTCACCTTGTGTTGTAAGGCTTTATATTATAGTTTATGGTTTATCTATTTTGGAGCCAAGTTTTATCACCCAATAGATTCAATTTTATTCATCGGTTTTACTGATCGCCCACTTGCATGCCAAACTATTGTTAGGCAAACTATTTTCTATTCAAATATCAACATCGTTTTACAAAACAAAATTATATAGGTAGAGCCAATTTGATATCGTTATCGCAAGGCGGTGTAAAAAATCGTCCACAGGCTTTGTAAAACGAACTAGACAATTTCGATTACTTTACGCGGGGTGATTGTGAAACCGACATTTCATAAAAATCAAATAAAATAGAAGTATATAAGATAGAGCTAATTTTTTTCAGTTTATTTAGTTTTGATTCAGTGTTATGACAATAAAAGACGCCAAAACACGATTACGTGTATTTCGATCGAAAGTTTTATTTTTTGAAAAATAGCTGTTCTGAAATATTTTTCACCTATTTTTTCAAAAGTAGTTCATAAATTTTACCAATTTAATTATATCTAAAAGATAATGTTATTATTTAAAGGAGTAAAAAGCCATAAATAGAAAATTCTGAATTGCTGATTTTATATGAATTTATTTCGTCAAAAACGTCTGCAAAACTACTCAAATTGTACAAAATTGGTTGCGTGTGGACAAGACACGTTGGCCGGAGCTATGCGCGCGTTGCTCGCCCTTGCTCTCATGTAGAATTGCATGCGAAAAAGCAACTGTAGACATTTTTCCAAGCGCAAAGCGTTTTCGGGTGAAATATCGTGGCGAAAACTCGTATTGTTAACGGAGTTTCTTTCGTACATATATGTACTTACATAAACATGTAAGTAAGTACATATATATTCTAAAAGAAATACAGTTTAAGTACCTATTGTATTCTTAAAGATTCATGAGATTTCCTACACTAATTTTAAATGTAGTAATCAATAATAAATTACCTAAAACTCTACTTAATTCGATTGTAATTTCAATGCAGATACAGTTAATACTTAACAAACAATAATTCACCTCTTGTATAAGTTCAAATACAATCCAATATTATTCGTATCTTTTATTGACTAAACCTTAAACCTCTTAGACTATTTTAGAATTATTACTGTGTTCAATAAAATGGTAAGCTCGCGTTTGTTTAAGCAGATGCCTCTAAATCATGAGAACCAACTAAGAGAAATGGACGAAGGATGTAATGGAGTGGTACCCTAGAAATAGGAAACGGCTAAAAGGGCGTCAACTTAAAAGATGGGAGGATGATTTACCGAAAGGATAGAGAAGATTAGCTCGGAATAGAGAAGAGTGGAAGAGAAAGGGGGAGGCCGTTGTCAAAGGACAACCTGACCAACAATCTGGTTGCTGATGAATCTTAATTAAGTTTTTATTTTATCATATTCTAATATTTTCTGTGTTAGGTAATAAGTTAAAACTGTAAAATTATGGTCAGAGAATAAAGGCTTTATTATTATTATTATGCTAGTATAACAATTAGAGATTCGCTAAAATCAAAGCATTTAAGGTGTAGCCTCTGTACTCCAATATCAAAATCTTTCATTCTGTTTCTATGACACTTGGAAATTAGCGAAAAATATATCAGCTGTTCCTGAAAAAAAAACTTATAATATGCACGAATCACTAGTAAATAAGTTCATATGAAAGTTTTTAAATCTCCCTAAAGGCATTTGACTCGTTGTAACGACTGCTGTACCTAAAATAAAGGTTTGAGTAAGCATTAGTCACTAATAAAACTAAATTTGATTAATTTGTAAACAAGTCTGAAATAAAAGATCCAACGTTCTATGATGATATTACCTATATGATTACTTGTGTTGAGTCTGGTCGTTTGTATGTATAATAAGTATGTATTTACAAAAAAAAAAGCATATAAGTATTATATCCGTTATCTAGTACCCACGACACAAGCGTTAGCTTAGTGTGGGGCTAGATGGCGCTGTGTGCAATGTCCCGGAATATTATTTATTATTATATAATAAATATATATACAGCATATCATTTTAGTAGACGGGTAATATTGCCGATGACACCAGTTAAATAATATAAATCCAACATTTCATCAAAATTAATTCAGACGCTTTACCACGACAAGGAAACAGGCGGAGACAGCCAGACGAGTCAGTTACAAAGTTTTTGCTATACCTACCTACGTGTATGTATAGATACAACTGAGTAGATGGAAATGGAATGCTATTATCATAACACGGGTGCCTGAAGGAAAATGAAACCTTAAGGGAGTGAGGAAATTAGGTCAGATGTAATTCTCTACTAAAGTGGTACTAGTAAAGTGGGGTAAAAGTGGTGATCTCTAACTAGTACCGGTTTGCCATAACAGTTATGTGAGCGAGTATTTTTATCAAATATTATAGTTTCGTAGTTTTCATACAATAAAATTAGCGTCACCAACCAAATTAATTAGCTATAGCAGGAATCTTCATCTAATAACGATTTAACAATATTTTGGTATCATTTTATTGTCTTTATGTCTTTTGGTTAGTAATAAAATGTCATTTGCATTTTTAATTACTAAGTGTCATGTCATGTCTGCCGCATGCCCGACGACCTTTTGAGCTAAGACAACGACGCAATGGTCACCAACACACAAAAGACGTCGCGGCAGACCCAGAAAGCGATGGAGGGATAACCTGGATAAACACCAACCAGATTGGAACGCAATAGCACTAGACAGAGATAAGTGGAAAGAGGGTAGGGAGGCCTTTGCCCAACAATGGGACACTTTAGGCTCTTAATATTAATAATAATAAGTGTCATAAAATATACGAGTACTGTCCAATGACTTTTCATTTAGTAGTTACCGTAGATAGCTCTCGCAAAAGCATTTATAGATCAGTACTAGACTATAGTCTAGTATATTCTCCTAGTGTGCTTGTGTCTATAGACACAAGCACATGATTATAATACAGAGTAGACGAACATAGTTTCATTTGTCGCACACTAAGTAGGTAATCTTACGAAATTACTTAAACTTATGTATTGTGCTGGTGCTTTTAATAAATAAAATAAATAAATAAATATTTCTGGACATATCACACAGCGCTATCTAGCCCCATACTAAGCTAACGCGTAAAGCGTATAACTATCTATCTATCTATTACTTGCCAAGTATCGTCTCAGTCTATGTTATTCACATAAGGTAAGGTTCTTAAATTTACAGCCAGGTTGAAAGCTGCTGTCGCTACTAGAAACCAAATAATATTATCTAGGCTCAGAATGTAGGCTTATAATTTATGATGAAGGTGACACACAAGGTAGATAAATACAAGATACTACATAAGTATCGAAATGCGATAAGATAAGAAATCGGCGCAAATGATTGTTTAATACTTATAAATATATGTTCAGTTGGATGTGTCAGTTAGTATACATAAGTAGTCGCATATAATATTACTCATTTATGTTATAGGTTACGAGTAAAGATGAATATAATTATACTAAAGTTTACCCAGGTACAGTTCACGCAAAACTTTATGAGCTCTCTGAAGTTAGGCCCGAGTACGTAACCGCGCATGGTACAGTTGAGCGCACAATCATTATTGTAAGATTTAAAAAAAAAACATAGTACATTTATGCGTAGGTATCAAAAAGTATTTAGATTTTAGGTATTTTTTACGTGCAGTAAGATATTATAACAAACAGGTAGGTATTTATTTAAGTAAATTAAAAACTTTAATATAAAACTTTTGCATTTATTTATTTATAACGGAGCTACACCTTTCATATACATTTCTTCCCGGCTAGTAGAAAGGACATCTTCATCTGAAGAAGCGTTATCATAGCTCTCATCTACTCTCTCATTTTACGTGTTTGGCGACGTAGCACATTAAAGCGTCCGCGAGGCATATTTAATTAAACCAAAAAGTTCGATAACAGTAAGAAACCACAGTAATAGAACAAACAAATAACAAATACAATATAACGGTGACAAAACTTAACAACAACAATAACAGAAACAAATTAAAAATAACGAAAAAAAATAACAGTAAAAAATTACAATAGCAATGAAAATGAATTGTTGCACTCGACTGTACTTTCGTCTACAACGTGCGCATGTATTGTGTACGAACTTAGCACTCACACTAAGGCACGGCGCAACGGGACGCGAGCGGTGATACGGCGCGGGGCGCGGGGGCCGGTGCTCTCCCCGACGCCCTGTCCCGTCCCTCGGATACCTATAATATGCGTACTGCGCAGCCACTAGCGTGCGTGTTCCGAGAGCTCATAAAGTTTTGCGCGAACTGTACAGACTAGCATTATCCAAGTGTTTTGAATAAAATTCGAACAACAAGAGGAATTCGAACGCCCTGTTCCGTCCCTCGGATACCTATAATATGCGTACTGCGCAGCCACTAGCGTGCGTGTTCCGAGAGCTCATAAAGTTTTGCGCGAACTGTACAGACTAGCATTATCCAAGTGTTTTGAATAAAATTCGAACAACAAGAGGAATTCGAACTCACACTCTCTTTTTTGAAACGTCTACTCGTTACAGACATATAGGTAATAGTAGTTTATGCAACTGTCATATAATGAAGGGAATTAAAATACGAGTGAGAGTTTATGAAATAGTAACGAGTGTTTTAATACCCGTGTTATATGCAGTTGCATACACTACTTTATCTTCACTAATGCAATTAATCAAACAACATGACGCGTACGTGTATTGTCACAGTGATTTTGCCGCCATTAAAATCTAACCAATGAGAGCGCAGCTGCGCGCATCAATAAAACGCGACCAACCTGATTGGCCCTGCAGTCAGGTTGGTCGCGTTTTATTGATGTTATAATGAGATATTACGATATCGATGTGGATATTATACCATCATGTGAAATTGCTTAAATTGAGTGTTTTGTTGTCTGCGCTATTACTACTACTACAGTAGTAATTATAAGTCAAGTATTGGAAACATAAGTAGAATGTTACAACATTAGTGTAGATAAAAGTTGTTTATTAAATATCCCATAGAATCCATAAGCATTTGGCCTCCTTTTACTTGACGATGCTGTCATCGCCGTTTAAACTAAATAGCACCAGGGGCGCTGGAAGTAGAACATTGTACGGGCAGGGTCGACAGGGCCACGGTCAATGGTCAAGTGACTTTCATAAACTAGGTACCTAAGGTGAGATAAATAAAATGTAATTTTCAAGTGGAAGAACATCAGATACTTACCTAATATGTTAGTACTCATTCATAAAATTTTACAACCTTAGAGAGTATCCCAAGTTTAAGAAACAAAAGCAAATTCCATATTTAATTAATAAACTGAAATCTGTTTTCAATCAACTTAGTTTTATTATGTTTCATACCAAGTCTAACACCATATCTACTTAGGTTACAGGCCGGTAGACAAAATAGCCTTATTCTATGGGCCGCGTTATTTGTCGTTTAGTCTGTATACGTATCATGGCAAAACAATATCCTGCGTAATATCAGCCTGCTAAGGGCCATGAAACCCTCGAGTTACTGTTACTAAAAAGTCCTTGAAGGTTACGATACGAGCTGGTTCCAAATCGGCAGAATGGCATCCACCAGGAAGCGATCGGATCGCGTGCTACATTGCATTACTTTATTGCTCCAACCTATCTGTGCGTGTCGTTTCAGGCGTCTACCTGAAAAATGTGTGTTAGTACGATGCCTTTTTATCGGTCAATCAATAAAAGAATGTATAAAGTTTTGCTCATTCGCGGGTAGATGGAATGTAAAAAAGGGTGCCTGCGCGAAGTTTATATTTCAGTCCAACTGCTCCAATAGTTACAAATTGATCTTGGATTGGCCTCTACAGTCACACTAAAAATATGACCGACTTTCGACTAATCTCCGTCTAACAACAAAAATAGGTTCTACAAAAACTGAATCGCGAAAATATGGTAATCTAAAATCACAAATAAATACAAACAATTTTTGCGAACGAAATCTTACGAAGATCGTGCCTGGTAAATGACCTAAAGTTTTAATGCAGTTATGACCGAGAATAATTGATTTTTTTGTTTCTTATAAATGTAAATGTTCGAGAAGCAATTTAACAAAATTACCATACTAGGTACGAGTATGACGGAACTATACTCTAGCATTAACGTTGCATTCTAAACAATGAGCAATGTGACATTTAGCGCCATCTATGAAAATGCACCCGAACTTCGAAGGGAGCGTAGCCAACGAAGTTACAACGGTACAATGTTACTACAACCGTAGCAGACCACATCACTAAGTGGTTCGTAGCGTTTTCTCTAGATGGCGTACTGAACTGTATTTACAGATAATAAAATTGTGAACAAGATAGGTTCACCGCCTGTGTATAGCAGCTACCTACAATATTGGCTAGATGGCGTTGCACAAATCGTGTTGGTACTTTTTTCTGATGGATAAGCCAGGGCAGCAAAATAATATAACTTGAGTTTAATTCATCATGATATGAGCAACTTCTTTTTCATGGATGTGAATGACGCTGTAGGTAAAGTTAGAAATATTCAAGAATAATTAAATAACAATGTAGACGAATAAAGCATATAATGAATTCATGGTAAAAAAAACATTCAAGAATATCTTTCACATATAATCAAACAGGTAGGTAATTATCTATTTTATCCTACTACGAAACACCGTATCTTTAGGGAAGCATTATAATATAGGTAAGTAATATGTTTGTTGATATTTGTTACCGCACCAAAGACAATGAATAGAATAAATAAGATTAAGTAGTTACACATTGCGTAGTTTTCATCAACCACAAATATTTAATCTCACCAATCTTAACAAATCACTGTTAAATCATCAGACAAACCACTTACAACCCTACCAACGAGGCAGTCACGTAGCGGTTAGCAAACAAAGAGACGAGAGCTTTCAGCAAAGACCACAACCCGCCGCACTAATGGCGTCTCAGTGACACCCAGCGCACATTGCACCCCTACAGACAGTGAGATAAAGTTGCTTGGTGGTCTACGAGGTACGACGATTTGTTGAGTATGTCGGACTATAAAAATAAAGAAGAGGTTTATAATTTCAATCCCATTATTGATATTCATCTGCATGTTGTGTTACCTCATAATTTGCAGCCATAATAATACAAAAAAACAACAATTTATGGCCCCCTTTGCTCCATTTCACAGTGATTCTTTACATAATATTACAAATTTAGCAATTTTTACTTGGCAAATTTGTTGCTAAATATATTTAAAAGGCGTTGTACATGCAGGCCATATAAATTTATTATTGAGTAACCATGATCTATACCCATAACATACATCAGGAAATATTGTAGGATATTACGTTTCATTTACTGGCCGAGTCAACCCTACTGGAAATGGGGTGAGATTGACACCAATTCCACCCTCCAGTAGACAGTATTGTGCGAATATATATCAATAGATGTAGCGACGGGTGTTCTCAGTTTTAGGTACTTTGAGTACCTATAGATAAATGTAACAAAATAAGTCGTAAACTGATTGGAAAGCTTTTCTGTTACTAATATTTTTTGTTACTAGAATGCATACGTAAATCTAATCTAATTTCGTGGTTTTTGAGTAAGTAAGCGGTTGACGGATTTACGTAAAAAGAAAAAAATAGATTTTTTATTATTCTGCAATATTTTTGAAATATAAGCTACCTATTTCATATATTAATTACGCCGGTACCTAAAATAATGTTATATTATAAGCATGCATACCGGTACAGTTGATTGAAATTAAACTAGTTCTTCGAATATGATGTCACTTAGTCTATGGTTCTGTTCAATTAAGTTCATTTTGTGAGACCAAATTTAACAAGCTTTATTCAATTATCTTTTATTAGCAAGTCGTTAAATGTATGGTATGAATTTATCCACATCCTTACTTAAATAGATAGCAGCTATTTTTGATGACTTTCTTTGACTTATCGTAGAAACTAAGTCAAATTCGAGTTAATTCTCAGATTTTACGTACCAAAAATCCTATAAACGTACTTATTATGTATAAAAATCTGCATTAAAATATTTACTTATGTAATTACTTTTATTATTATTATTTTTGTATTCCTTAACTATGCAGCAGTAACTAACTAACAACCTACCCGTAATTATCTGCACTTATAAAGTCGAGTTCAAAGCTAGATTAGTAATAAATACTACATTTTATTGCACTATTGTTTTAGATAATAATAGGGCAGACTATAATACAAATCTACTCGCCAGCCTGTTAGCTAAAAGTACATAGGAACATTTATTATGTACCTATCACTATTTAAACATTCACACTACACTATTTACTGTTTGTACACCCTGTGCATTATTAATATAATGAATTAATTATGTTAGGCATAGGCGCAATTGTACTGTCTTAGCACAATTACGTTTCTATAAGGTATTCTTAATTGATCGTCCAATATAAGCGACTCATAAAATATAATTGAGATGACCATAGGATCGCTTTACAACTTTAATAAGCCACAACATAATATTACCTAATTCATAAATTGCGTGTCACAAGAATTTGGAATACCTACCTACGAATCAGAATTTTATTATAGCCAAATATACCTATATATTGTATATAACGAAATAAAGTAGGTACAAAAATACTAAACAAAACAAAACTAGATAAATCTAGTGTCAAAATTAGGATCCAAGTTACAAGAAATTCGACCTTCGTGATGTCGTCATGACCCCAACCAGTTCTTACATCATCATCACAAATACTGGCGATTGAACTAAACGCTAAGTTACGGACGTAGACAACATACGAAACCAACTAACAGTTTTTACCGGCTTCAGAAAAAGAAAGTTTTCAAAAGTAATTTGTAATTCGATGTGATTGTGAAGTGAAATTTGTAACAATTGTAACTTTTGAGTGGGTACATTTGAATTATTATTATTTTTATTCATGAATTTGTGTTTTCCGTGGGTTTCCATTGTATAGGTAATTTGGTGCCGTTCTAATAATACAATAAATAAGTACCTAACCTCGTCGTAATATATGCAATATTTCGATTGTTGAACAATATAATATTATGTGTATGTCTGGCAGCCTATATCCTTCAGAATCTCTCGCTGCGCTGTAAAAGTATTTGCTGTTGTTTGTTTTGATGATTGTTTACATCATTATCAGTAATCGTGAAGTCTGTGTTTCGTAACATATGGGAAGCAACATTTGAACATAACAAGGTGTATTCTGGGTATATGTCGTTGGTAGGTCATTCAAGTTTCCACACACGAATGTTTGCATGTTCAACACTTTAGCAACTTAACTTGTTGACTATTAGGTACAGTGATAAGAAGATAAAGCTATCTTACTGGGATTTGGGATCATCCGGTGTTTCGTAAACAGGTTAATTCTGTGTCCTCCTTAGATTTAGGGATAACATATGTCAGTACTTATTTATGAATTGTTTGATTTCTTACTACTTCTCTACTCTTCTCTTCTACTTACTTACTTCTTAATGTGCGTAATATTGGGGCATTTTTGAAAAGTGCGCTAACTGGATTATGTGTTTAAAATTGTGTCAAATTATCAAACTGTTAGTCTCTCTGTTAAAATATTAACGCAAAGGTTTTTGGCCTGCAATGGATTGCAATACGGTCAAATCGATTTATGACTTAAGTAAGTAGGCTTGTTTGTTTAAAATAGATTAAAATAAATAAATTAACTATTGAACATTGATTTTACTGTATATTTCTTTGTAAATTTTGTATATGTGTAAATATTAGTTAGTTATTTAGAATAAAAGATTTTCTGCTTAGATACTTAGAAGATAAACCACAGACATGGAAAAGGTAAGTAAGTTAAAAATTGCTGCCTCGCATCTATTCTTGTCAATTGTTGTTCTGAACAATAACTGCTCGTATTTATTACGCATGCTAATTAAACTACGCATCTGCTGTTTCCATTGTAATGGGATGAGCATTCATTTCATACTTGCATAATTTGCATAAATATAGTACTATAGTATTCAGTTAAGTATCTTATTCAGACAGGTTTGCTGTGCCCATCTCTTCATATCGAGCTTAGGCCCTCCATCTGAACTAGAACTTCTATTTATTCATTTCTATGCATTTTTTTATCTGTGTACCCAGTTTTCAGTAAACAATTTAAAGCTGAATTCGTTCCTTATGCTGTGTTAATATTGACCGAACCACTTTCTTTCTCTAGATTATCTAATAGCAGTGCGTGTATTAATGTATTTTTTGACTTGGAATGGGTTGCGTTTGACTTCAGCCTGCCTGATGTTATGTTCGTTTCAAACATTTTACCATTAGGTAGTATCACATTTAAAGCTTTACAACAAAAGTATATCATATCCGTAGCATTATCATTTGAAACAGTGCTAGAACAGTTTCCCGGTGCGGTAATTTGTATGCGACATCACGCCCCGCGACGACACAGATGAAATAGCAGTTATTTACTAACACTCATTGACATAATATTATGGTTTAGGACATTTCTCGCTAGCATATTTCTCTCAAAAATAATAAGCCAAAACAGTTATCTAGGTTAGTCATGTCAGAGGCCCTTGGGACAGTTTGAAAGCTCTCGAAACTAGAGTTGGCCAATCTCATACGAAGAAGAAGAAGCTAGGTTAGTACCTATTATCGAAAACGGGTCTTACAATTTGTTTGAAACTGAGAATGTTCTGTGCGCTTACAAAGTAGTATGCATAGAGTTCTTGTTCACGAGCCATTTCAATGCCGGGACAGCGTATTTGCTGGACTTTTTGCCGCCGTTTCATGTAGGTATAAGAAGCACAGAAAACAGAATACAAGTATAAGTACATGTATTAGTTCCCATAGTGACCCATATGTTACCGACAACCGTGTCTAATGTGCCGTATATCTATAGACACGAAAAAAACGGTCGATAGACAAGAGACGATAGGTGAGTCCATTTCTTTTCTATGTCAATACAAACATTATACTATAGCTATATACATATAAATAATATACATACATATGTACATAGTTACAAATCTAGTTGGCACCGCACAGCTTTACGTGTATTTACATCAGTGATGATCTCGCCGCATGATTCATTCTGTTTTTCTGTCTGTTTATTATGCCAATGACTTACCTATATGTTACTAATGGGTCACAAGGTTACTATTAATTTGCAAATAGACTTGTTCTGTAGTAATTGAGATTTGAATAAAATAGAATTTATGTCAGTAGTTGTAATTTTGATAGTTATTTTTCATAAGCAAAAATGACGATTTTTTATTTGAATGTTGATTGCTAGTCAGAAGAAATGTAAAAAAATGTTTCGTATTTTTTTTACTTATATACTTCATTGAATGTTATTATTATATTACCATTATCACTCAATCACCGCAAAACAACAAAAATATACAGAAACTCAATCTTATTGTATTAGCCTTCAATAAAGCTGCAGCTATTTTTATAACATTAATTTACTCTTTATAGTGGGTCTAGCTGTAATTGGTCGCATCTAATTGGAGACTCGCACGCAATGTCGCAGCCGAATTGTGCTAATCGGTGTTTTTTTCCATAGGCATACACCCAATAAACGTCTAATTATCGAAATCCGTAAAACATATGCCGAGGAAATTCATGACAGGTTACTCACAACATGACAGGTATGCAATTTGTAGAGTGTGATACACCCGTCACTTTTATTTATTTTTTGTGCTACATGTAGGACCTACGTAGAAAGATGTGTACAAAATGTAACATAATTGACTTGACGTGACGTGAAAAGAATGAAACCCTAATTGCTATGTGTAGGTTGCAGAAACAAACATATAATTTTATAAACCAATATTAGTTAAATACGAGATCTCTTTATGAAAATTCAGAGTATAAATAACCAGTTTCTGTTCCTACAAGTTAAAATGTGATTAGCAAAACGATTGTAAGAGAATGATTGCAATTAGAGGTCTCGACGTTATATTGTCTTGAGTATTTAGTGAGGTAAACGTTCAATTCTACCCGTGGGCGAAAACTGCCTTAATTCGATACCGATTCTACTGAAAATTGCTTCGTTTTTAGACGTTCTGGAAATTACGGTTACTGCTAAATGAGACATATTGGCTATCGTCAAAATGGTCATTGATTAAAATAAGCACCCATTTGTTGAACGTAAGTGATCTTGCAATTTCTACCCACAAGAATTGCCAAAGAAGATGCTAATGTGTGTAGGAAAATATTGCGGATTCTTTTTTCTAGGCTAATTAAAGCTCTAATTAGTAAGATTCTCTATCAATAATCCTTCACTTTTTGACTCACTATTCTCAATAACGTAGAACTTCATAATAAAAATAATGCGCCCAAATATCAGGAAGTCATACGGAAAATAAGACAAATAATAAATTTGCTATCGGTGTTAGTCAATTTTCTAAATTGACCCTGCACTTCTTTAAACCTATTTGGACATAAGGAAAAATGATTACTACCGGCAAGAATCGAATGGATCGCCGAGGATGACTTTACCGTTTAGTATTTAGTGTAGTTTTATCATTGTCTCGTACGTGACGTCACAGCCAGCCCCAACGGAAGACCAGCGCTGATTGCTTCCAGTAATCAGCATTATGCTGAGTTGGGGCTGTGTTGGAAAAGACTTATTTATTTATTTATTTATTGTACATATATTTGCTAAATGTCTGTAAATCTGTCTCGATAAATGTTTTTCTATTTTCTATTCTATTATATTTTGTTATCAATCAGTGCCAAATTACTACAATATTTTGACAGGTTATATTTACAAAGCACTGAATATTTAGCGGCACTAATTTGACCCTAGCCTAGAACTAGGCTGGGAAGTGGATCCCGTCCGGCAATTTACCAATCAGGAGCGCCGGTGCCGCGGTTACTGTTCTGACTGATGGATAGAGATTATGCTGATATCTGATATACATATGTGCATAACAAAGTATTTAAAACAATATAACAGAGCTTTAAAAGAGAGATTCATATAATTATCTGACATTAGATTCTTCCCTATCTGGCAGTCTGTATGTCTGTGAGGCTTATTTAATTTAATACAAAAATATGCTCTATTTTTAGGCGCTATCTAATAGGCAAAGAAACCGTCCATTAGCATCGTAATGTGAGATTCTCGTGTTCTTAAAAAAAGCCTAAGATTAATCAAAACCCTTGTAAGTTCGACGATACTTTTGCGAAGAACCAACCATGACCAAGGCTGAAATAGAAAAGTGATACAGCAAAGAAACACAAAGACTTAGAAACTCAAAACTGTAACTCGACACCCCAAACTCAACAAAGGCAAAATCGAGTTGTAGGCAAACAAAAGTTTGTATTTTTTGCGCCATCTAGTTAATTATTATTCGCTATAAAGTTTATAATGAGTTCCTTTATAAGAGACGTTCGTCAAAAGGATAGTATGCCTTCGGAGACGCTATTGTTCGGTTCACAGTTCATTAATCAGCAAGGTTCGGGTTCGAATCCCGCCACGCCCTGCCTCTCCCAAAATATATCTACTTGAGTTTTTGCTAATGAGTACAAAAACTTAGTACTTAGGATATACTGATGACAATTTACTCGGGTGGTAATACCTATTATTAAAAAGTAAATATTACAATTAATATTTTTACGTCCAAATTTTTTTACTTGTACCCACTGTACCGATTCTATAGCACATGTATTTTTGTAGTTGATTCTCAAGTATCTTAGTTATAATTTCACACCTAATTTGTGACCAGACAAGCTAAAAAGATCCAATCGAATCCCCAAATATCACCAAAACTAACCCTTTGAAGCGGCGGATTTAGTGCATTAGCAAAGCCATATAAATCTTACATAAGAACTACATCAAATAGATTCCTTAATAGACTTTAATGGTTCGAGTGGTCTTAATAGTTGTTAATTATCTTGGGACTAAATTGGCTATTTATGAATTGAGGATTATAATTTTGTCTAAATGCTAGACTATCAAACGTTTGATACAAGACTTAGTTGTTAATTAGGTTTCGTTAAGATGTATGGTTGCATCTTCATGTGTAATGAAACCAACGCATCACAAATAGCATCATGATCTGCCAAAAAAATACTACATAGAATATCATACACAAGCTATGGCTATTTCATATCGACTAATTTTGTGGTAATCATTTTCTCCTTTTGCGTATCATAAAGACAAAATAAAGACTAATGGATAAAAACCATATGAAAATAAATGTGTATAATTATACCTAACGCCTAAAAGAAAAATGTATTTACCTAATTGTTAAGATACCTTAGAAATTTAACAACTATCATTATTGGTATATATTTTTTTCTATATTGTTACTAGTAATGTCTGGAACGAGAAGGCAATCACACCGCGACACAGGTTCGCCTAGTGCGGTGTTTATAGTGCATTTATGTATAGTTTGATTGTGTTTTTGGAGCAATAAACGAAATTTATTTATTCATTTATACTAAGGATAAAAAGTAGCCTATTACACTCCATAAACTATCCATAAATTCTACTCATACTACCTATGTAAATATCAGAAATCATGATGATCCGTTCAGCCGTTTTTTGCGGGATGAGCGTTGAAATGAACAGATAAACAGAGACACAGATAAACAGATAAATTTCGAGAAATTGTTCGAATGTGTTCAGCTTTCGATTCGAAGTATCTCCTCAATTTATACTAAGGCGATAAAAAGATAATACGATGATGTTAAAGTTTTTTGAGGAATACATTCAAATATCCAAATCTAGTATTTTTAACAATACATTCACATGTAAACCCTAAATATGTACATTATGTCATCTAGTAAATTCCGCGCGTGTCTGTATTTGAATACAGACATTGTTCTTTATGCAAATTATTTAGAACGAACTAATCTAATGAACTAACTTAGTATTCATTTTTCAAGGATACATTTTAACTCTTTTGACTTAATTTTAGTTTAACTAGGTTTTGCAAAGCAAATGGGAAATAATGACTGGTGACAATAATATTTTTAAAGAAACTACTTACCTATTTATACGGCGTTTATATAATATTTGTGCATTTAATGTCCTTTTGAAAAATAGCTGAAGCTTTTTTCGATTGCATTTTCTCGTTCATTATCGCTTCCACCGCTTTACGTCAGCCTTTTTAAAAACAATGGCTCCTCGCTGCCGTCAGCAGTTTTTAACAATACATTCAACTTGCTTAGTAGTTAGTATCTATACAAGCACTTTTTTACTGAAACGGGTTAGCATTTGAACATAGTTTGCCTGATGGTAAGTACCAAATCGCTTTGGTCTAAGATAGAACGTTCTTACCTAATAAGAACCAGTTCATTATCGCTTTGAAGATAGCTAGAATATAGTCTTAACGCGTAAGAATCAGGGAGTCAACAACAACAATATCTTATTCTCCAAACACAAGAAAAATCTTAAACAAGAGTGTTAGCAAATAAAAACAGCACATTTATGCTGTGTATATCTCATAGTTGGAGGAGGCCTACGTCCGAAGTTGGACGATCCCTGATGACGCGCGAAATGAAAATAAGCAAGAAAAATCTGACATAACAAAATTGTATTAAACTGTATTAAATATAACATTTATATCCAGATATTCTTTACATTTAAAACTCTATGACATTATAAAATTGACATAAAATCTTGACATAATAAGTACATTTATACTAACATACAATAAATCGCAATAATTACTAACATAGAATGATCATGTTTGATAAGGAAAAGGGAATAAATGGCTATTTGAATATCTCATAGACTAAAGACTCTTCGATTCGAAAGCCTTTTTCAATCATCATAAATTTAACTAAAGATGCTTTAGGTCAACTGCTTTGATCAACCCTATCACCACAAATGTGTCGCACTTATTTCGGGCCAACTTTTAGGACCGCTCAGTGTTTTGTGTAAAATAAGCTTCAGATTTTTCTGTTCTTGTGAAAGGAGGTTATATTATTCTAATGATTACATTCGCTACATGATTAATTACTTAACTGATAAATTAATTTTATTTAATTAATATTTATTACCGCACACACGGACGTTTACAGCTTAACGTATCTGCAATATAAACCTTCTTTTCCGCTTTGAGGTCAAAAACAGATCTAGATAACATTAGGTACCCTCTAAAGATTTTCGAAGTCAGTTATATGGCTAATCAGGTCCTCTATTTGCAAAAAAGATGGAATGATTTTGGCTAATTATAGAAACCTATATAAAATTCGCCGGGTTTAGTAGCGTATTGACATATGTATAAATCTGCTGTAAAATTTGGACTAGTCCAAAACTCTGTCACAAAGTAGTTCTGGTCGCGTGCTAAGTACAGAGGGCAAAGACACTACATTATCACGCTAACGAGAGTAAGTGAGTTTAATTGTATTTACAGAGCACATCGCACAATAGGCAGTCTCTCATTGTTTGAGGTACGACCGGGGACGATGGTACTCTTCATTATTATTTTATGGCCAGGAATATGCATTGCTGTGTCTGACAGAATATTCTTTTAAAGTGCATTTTTTTCTTCATATTATACGAAATCATGAAAAATAGAATCCTATCACAGTATCGATATACGGCGATTAAAATAATGAATAGTCAATTCGAAAGTAGGATCCAAGTAACTTTGTGTTCCTGGTTTAAAATTACAGATGGAACCGAGAAAATTTGCTGTCATAATAATTTCAGTCATTTGTAAATTTTAAACCATACGTAAAAAGCAAAATTATATTTTATACTAATGACACCCAAAAAAACCTTATGAGAAAATGTAATGTATCAATCAATTTGGTCTCATGTTCAATTATTATGTGATTTGGCTAATTGAGCTTGAAAATGACTCCATTGAAATAGGATGGTCAATAATAATTGAAATTAGTCAAGGTCTTCTTTGTGTCTAAAACAATGACACACTGACAGGTAAGAAGATACATAAGTAATTTTCAAGTAGAAATTTGTACTTGTATAAAAGATAATGTAAGGAAATTACTACCAATAGAACAGTGAAAACTTTGCTTTTAATTTTACCATACCAAACAAACGCATTGTGAAAATGTAGCATATTTTTTATTAAAACAAGTTATATTGTATAATATAAATGTCTTATCCAAAAGAAAAACAAGGAAATAGTTAAAATATACTCAAATAAAAGATAAAAGATTTTTATTAGTAAACAGGTAAATGTGATACAATTTAGTGTTGCTCTGCCTTCTACTGTAGTGTTGACTGTGTTGTAGAAGGCAGGATCTTCCAGGGGATCAATTTGTTTACAATAAAAATATGTTATTCTAGATAATATAGGTAATATGCTTTACAAAAACATGTGGCTATTCTTAAGCTAACCTAGCCTAATTATACATTGTATCAAATAAGTTTCGAAACAAATTAAATTACATTAAATTACGCCGTTATGTGTGTATATGTGTGTGTGTGTGTGTGTGTATATGTGTGTGTGTGTGTGTGTGAATGTGTGTAAGTGTGCGTGTGTGTATGTGAGTGAGCATTATTGAATAGTCAATACCGTCGAAATAATTAATGCTGTACAGTTGAACCCATTAATAAGAACCAAAAATAACAACAATAAAAAAGTTAATTATAAGTATTAATCAGGAGGTTTTTCCAGCAGTTTTTCTGTATCATCATAATTTAGTGTGTCTAGCCATTTATAAATTACAATTTTCAGTTTATGTTGTGTCAATTTGTCTATTTACCTGAATAGTGCCTAATTCATTATAGAACATTGGTGCAAGATGCAAATAGTGATTCCAGGCTACATCACAGTGATACATTGGAACTGGACATTTTACTATGCGTTTATTAGTCGTAGAAAGGTGAGGTACTACTTCTCGGTGGTATTTACGCAAACATTGAAAAATAAAAAGTTTACGTACGGAAAGTACATCACATAGTTTGTATAACTGATAAGTAGGGTACCGGAAAGGCAACAAAAATGTAACTTTGAGTAGTGCTCTTTGTGCTCTTTCTATCGTTTTCATATTAGTTTTACCAGCACCTCCCCAAGAACATATACTTTCTAACACAGCTGATATTAATTTTAATTGAAAATAACGAGGTAATCGCCCTCAAGTGCTCACAAAAACCTTATCAATAACGCCATCTTCCATAGACAATGGGTATCAATTGTTGTTACTTCTAGTGGGAACCTAGAGGGCACTATCACTATATCATAAACTTCATTGTCTAGAAGACACCATGAGAAAGCTCGCTTCATTAACATGTATATTGCCCACAAATGAACTCGCGTGGTCTTTAAAAGCTAGTAAAACGTTTAATGTGTTAAACTTGTACGTTTATATGCCTATCACGTAAACATGAGACTAGAAAACTTATATGATGGAGTAAATTCTGGGAAACCAAAACGTGAGGCCATTTTTCAGTATCATCTTTTTTTTAAACTAAGGGATCTTAGACTAGTACCAAAAATAATAGATTTATGCACTTAAAAAGCTGGGATTTTATCACTAGGTCACCTGTAGCGACTACAGAACAAAACTATATGTGGTCGAAGGTGGAATTGTTTTCAAGTGGAATTGGCTTTGAAACCATGGCTGTCGGAATACAGTGGTAGGTAGGGCTTTGCTCTGGCTAAATAGAATATATTTTTGGAAAATCAAAGTTTTTGGCTTTTTTTCTTACAACCTAGTTCTCTATAAAATAATTAATCAAATTACCACACAATCTTCGAAATAATATAAAAAAATCCGCAACTCACGCTACTTCATTAAAATAACATTAGCCAGCCATGTTTCTTTTACCGACAGAAAGCACAGCAGAATGCTAAAAATCGACAGAATCAACGTAGTCCAGTCGAGGTAGACATAAAACTAGCCTGAAATAGAAAAAAATCCGGGGAGTGATTTTTTTTTAAACGTCGGGGCGGGTGGATGGGATTATAAATCTCGATTTTCTAACTAATCCCTTTTTTTTCTATTTAAATGTCTGCCCCGACTGGACTACGTTGCTAAGAAAGAAAATACGATCCTTAGAAAAATAATTTTCTACCTACTTGTACCGTTTTTGTGAGAACTGAGGTGAATAAACTTTATCTCTTATCCACAAAATATCGTGATTTTATAGTTATTTCTATAATAGTTCGCAAGTTTTACACTAGGAAAACGTATTCGTATGTTATGTATATGTATGTATGGATGTGTTAGCCATTAAAATGATCTTTACTAAGGTTGTCTATAAGAGATCGCTCAACGCGATAAGGCCGCCCAACGTACCTAAGTTAAGTAATATTTCTGTAAATTGTTTTATATTTTTGTTTTCTGGTGTACAATAAAGCTACATTGATTGATTGATGATTTTATTCATATTATTGAATTATGCGAACTAAGCTTGGGAGTTGGATATTATAATACTTAATGTGTGTCTAAGTCATAAATAAAAATGAATAAATAATTACAGACAGTTTTGTCCTACCAAACATTGCTCATGGCATATCATCATTATTTTATGGGAAATTTTCTTCACCAACTATACCAAAAACAAAAGCAATATTCAGCAGAACTTGGTCGTATAAACGGAGCTGATTATTTTACCTAATTAGTATACCGTCATTACCAGTTTAGCACGAGATATGCCGGGTAAATACCCCATTCGGTGCTCGTTGTGTCTGGCACCACAGTTGGTTCTAGGAAACCTACCACTGCTACCACCTAGCTCTTTAGAAGCGAGTTTTAAACACTAATCATACTTAGAACTAACAATGGAATTTGTTTATTAATAAAATTATTGAAAATTTTCTAATGAAATATTTTAAAGAATTTCCGTATCAATTTGATAAAAACCACATAACATCTGTGTTAATCCATCTCCATGCCGAATAAAATGCTAATCGCTTCAGCCGTAGTGTAAGCACCCCGGACATACGGACACATATTCTTTCAACTTTCCATACAAACTTATGCCTTTATTACACTAGTGCAAGATGAGTCTTAATAGATAAATCGCACTATTTTCGAAATTTCTTCTAAAATATCTTATTATGATATATTTAAAAATATTTACAACTGATTTAATTACGGTAAAATCTCTTAGTGGTATAAGTTAATAAAGAGTCCTAAATATTTTACTACAATTTCACACATATTTCTCCATAATGCTGTGGCTACATTAGCGGGCTATGGAGAATATTCGGGCTACGGCAATGTATGTAGCCGGGTACATCGCGACAACGCGATGTATTCGCGCGCGGACGCTGTAGCATCGGGGCAAAGTGACTTGTTGTCGCGACAATATTCGCTGGAGTGGCCACACCTACGTCACTTCAGTCTGATTCAAACATGGAATTAATATATATATAACAACACAACTGAACAACGAATATTCGCCATAGGTCGTTTACCGAGTCTTCGCCGCCATGTGTAGACAAAAACATCGTGTAAGCTCGATGCACGATGTTTTGCGCGCCAAAGCGACACGAATCTTCGCCCGCTAATGTAGCCACAGCATAACAGATAAGGTTATCATTACTTTATTATTAGTTATCTGTTATGTCATAATAGAAGAGGCAGAGGAAGGCCCAAGACCCGCTGGCGTCAGTAACTCGACCGGTTTCGGAGTGCCTGGCGTGAGGAGGCCTTCGACCGGGACGCATGGAGGAAGTTGCCTTTGCCCAGGAGTGGGAGTGGGAGTGGTATAGGTAAATAAAAAAATGATAAAAGATCTATGTCAAGGTTCGCCACACTGCACCCGTAGGGATCCACTTTATGCAAGTATTCTTAGAGACACCTACATCTGATCTATTTCTGATTCCGCCGGCTGGCTGACGGTCAATGGTCTTAATCTGTTTGCCACAGAAAAATAGCAACCACTAGTACCTACTTATCTATTTTTTATTGATCTCTGTGTCAGTAAATATCATATAACATAAATATGAAAATAATATATGAAAATAAACAAGCGGCTCGGCCTGGCTTCGCACAGTTAGGTACATATGATCTTTTAAATAAACACAAATTCATCGCAAAGTTTTGAAGTTATTTGACTGACAAGACATTTTGTTATACATTATGTAGTGATAGGGTGATAGTAAAGAGTATCTATATTTAACAGAGAAATGATCTTAAACACATAATTAAACAAATATGGGTTACGTTAGTTTACAAAATGAAATAGAAAGGATCACATTTAAAAAGACATATCTCCTTAAGTACATTTAATTGCAATGACATCATATTATTTTTACATAATGTGTTTTGCCCTGTTACAAAGAACTTCACGGGAGGACGTTTTCTGATAAATTATTTTAAGAAAATAGCAACAAACAAAGTGTTATTTTGTGAATGGCTCATCGATAGTCAAGATAGTAACTCCAATTCTACGAAAGACATTATAAAACGATAATTCGCATTAAAGTCCACATTATTCATTTTAAATCCTTTATCTTATCATTCGGACACAAATTAGCTAACATTGATTAAACGCGTGGGCACCGCCACCCCCTTGGTGTGTAAAAATATGACGTCATTCTTCTATTGTGTCCAAACAAAATTATAATTTACTTCTGTAAATTAAATTTGTGGAAATCTATACTAATATTATAAAGCTGAAGAGTTTGTTTGTTTGTTTGAACGCGCTAATTTTAGGAACTACTGGAGCGGAAAAAATATTTTTGTGTTGAATAGACCATTTATCGAGGAAGGCTTTAGGCTATATAACATCACGCTGCAACTAATAGGAGCGAAGAAACAATGGAAAATGTGGAAAAAACGGGGAAAATTATTCATCTTTGAGGGCTTCCGTTGCGTGTGCTGTGAAAACGGTTCAAAATTCAAACAATTAAGTACTGCCCAAAATAACTATTTCACGCGGACGAAGTCGCAGGCACAGCTAGTAATTAAATAATGAGACAAACTAACGGCTTGGTGGTTAGCATAATGCTTATTGAAGTAATGATTAAATTACGTTTATTTTTTGGCACAAGAAACATTTTTATCCAAAATAAACACGACAGTGCAAAGACACTACTGTTTAGTGACTTATTAATAAATTTCTTTACCTGGTAAAAGTGTGGTACATATATATTTTCTCCATATACTCGTCGCATTATTATTTAAGTGTATTTTTATTTTTATTTCATTCAATAACGGCGTCTTTTTTTAATGACTTTTTTGTGACATTGGTTTTGTTTCTGCCTGTAAGATGGATATTATCAAATTTGACTAAACTTTAATAAAATAGTACAGCAGTTGTACCTCAAGGCCATAACTTTATTTTCCAATCGCTTCCATGAAAAAGACTCTTCCTATTTTGAAGTAGAACAAAAACTGCATTAGCACCATTAATATGTCAAGACAATTGGTCGCAATCGGGACAGATGGCAGAAGTTGGTCTCTCGATAATAAAGTGCAACTCAAATATTTGATTGCATTCGAGTGCATTTTGATAACTAGCAAAGCAAATCGATATACATATACCTAATTGATAGTTTTAGAGTTTAGTTTTTATTTTAGTCAATATTGTTTTGTACTTTATTCTTTGTGAGTAATCTATACTAATATTATAAAGCTGAAGAGTTTGTTTGTTGGTTTGAACGCGCTAATCTCAGGAACTACTGGTGCGAATTGAAAAATCTTTTTGTGTTGAATAGACCATTTATCAAGGAAGACTTTAGGTTATATAACATTACGCTGCACCTAATAGGAGCGAAGAAACAATGGAAAATGTGGAAAAAACGGGGAAAATTATTCATCTTTGAGGGCTTCCGTTGCGTGTGCTGTGAGAACGGTTCAAGATATCAAAAAAATATGTATGAAAGAATTATTCCTCTTGAAATGATCTAACAAAATGTCTGCAACAGTATATGTGTATCTTTTAAGATTATCTCACTAGAACCGTTTTTATGGTAATAACTATTCCATGCGGACGAAGTCGCTGGCACAGTTAGTATAATAGGTAATGTACCTAAAGAAAAATATTCAGCGTAAATAGAACAACGCAATAGCATAATTACAAAAACCCGTAGTGTCTTGAACAATGTTTTTTGCTTCAAATATATCTAGTCTGAGGTAATGGCCTACATAGTGATCCCACCTGACACCCGGCTGCGGATTCTGTAGTAATCGTAGGAATGCTCGCATTACGGCCAAGAAAGCAGATTGCTCCTGATTAGGAGATGCAATGTGTCATCGCCCACGGGCCAGGATGCCAGGTCTCATTAGAGACTTTATGACTGACAAATTGTGTCCTAACACGAAACTAGCTGAGTACTGTAGGCGTCCTCAACTAGGTAGGTACGTGACTAGCGAACCAAACTTGTCCTTTGTAATATTTTTTTTAACTAAATATAAAACCTATGCGAATTATTTTAGGCGTTACACTTATCAAGTATTGTAAAAATGAAATCGAGATAAAAATACGATGCAAAAAGATTTCCCGTACCGGGAATCGAACCCGAGCCTCCTGGGTGAAAGCCAGGTATCCTAGCCACTAGACCATACGGGAGATAGTGGCAGATCTGAAATATTGGTCCTGTATCTTAAGAGCATAACCAAAGCTACTGCAAACAAAATCGGCTATTGTACCGATGACGATTATTAACATTTTGTTTTGCTTCATTATACAAGCTGTAATTTTAAAGTAGGTATACTAAAGAATTACTTTTCTTAAATATGCCAATATGTAAATAATTTATTGAAAATTACTGCTAATAATGAACACGAATAATCTCTCTATACCCATAACAATATTTTTTAAGAAACCAGTGTTGGTAGGTATTATTTGATAATAAAATGTGATTAGGAATCTCATACTTTAGGAAAATCCTACTAGAAAATATTATGATAAAAAATACGAAAAAATCATATACTTAATTTTATTACTTTATCAGTATCTTAAATGTCAGTATGATCCAATTCACATTAAATTTGATACCTTCATTTTTATACACAAAAAACTAGCTGAAACACAATCCGCGATGTTCAAGGTTTTTATTGAATGGCCGATAAGAAAGGTGAGAACTAACAATAACTTAGGTACGATGTAGGTATGTATTGTATATGCTATAAAATCACTAGGTACACTCTGTTGACCTGTTTAAGTTATAAAAGAAATTGTCTAGCAAATTAATTATTACCATACGACATTTTATAATTTCTTTCATTTGTTGCAGTATTGATTCGTTTAAAAATCTAGTTAGAAGTATGTAGGTAAGTATTGTGTTAGTATAAGTAGTAGTATTTGACAGTAGATGTAACTATTAGTATAATATTAACACGGTATTATGTTGTTTGTTTGTTAGAACTCCCCTAACGGATCAAATCTGTGGGCGAGTCATAAACCTCAATATCAAGAAATACAATTAAAACACGATCATATTGTTCACTACCAAAAGTACCAAGTCACCAACCCAGATCAAGAGTATCGTAGTATAAATAAATAATTAATAAATAAATATTCCGGGACGTTGCACACAGCGCCATCTAGCCCCACACTAAGCTAACGCTTGTGTCGTGGGTACTAGATAACGGATATAATACTTATATACTTTTCTTTTGTAAATACATACTTATATTACCTACAAACGACCAGACTCGACACAAGTAATTATAAATTTTTTAAAATGCATAAATACTTGTGTCACGCGGGAATCGAACCCGCAACCCCTAGATTAGAAGACAGAGCCACTACCAACTAAGCTAACAGGCCAGTCAATTATCAAAGTATGAGTAAAATATGTAGGTAATTGAATTATTTTGTACCGGTATTGTGCGTATCTTCAAGCTTGTTTCCAGCTGGTACCTTCTCGCCAACGTCAGCCATTTTACGCTCTGACACTTGCACAGAACTCAGGAATTACACTGATACCTGAAAACATACAAAATATACATTTTTTTAACTATAACGGGTTTGCACTTCGCCATAGTTTACTTGATAGCAAGCAAAGGCTATGGCCTAAGATGGAGCGTGCTTACCCGATAAGAACCGATTCACTCTCGCTTTGAAGATCGCTGGATTATAGTGCGTGGGGAACAGAGAGCCAGGCAGGGAGTTCCACAACCTTGCGGTACGAACAATAAAGGTAGAAAGAAGCGTACCGTTTCGTGCGGGTCTTAGGAACTTCCACCATAAACATATAGTTAATGTTCCTGTTAGTGATTTTCCTAATTTTATGGGTCGACTTCTGACTACAGGATTTGTCAACGGTTTTTACACAGAGCTCCTGCTATCTGACCCCCGCAACCTCAAAGGGATAACCAATATTTGGTTGGTAAGACCGAGTGTCTTATTCCTACAAGCGTTAGCTTAGTATGGGGCTAGTGTGCGCTTTGTGAAATGTACCAGGTTTTTTTTTATATTTACTGTCAAAAGTAGCGTCAAAAGTATGTTGAAAATCGTAATTGCATATCAATAGACTAAGGTATTAGAAGGCGTTAAAAATCATAAGGTTGCTGCTGCCAAGTCTTGTATTACCAAAAATATTATTTACCACGGTTGGATGACAAATAAAACGAAGGTAAATCTAATTAATGTATTACAAATTTTACTGAAGGAGCTAAGGCTATTTGAAAACTCTTGATTACAGAGTTATTCTAACATGAAAAGAAAGAGATAATTTCGTCAACAAACTGACCAAATATTTATACTGTAAAGTAGAAAAGTACTTTCGTAAGAAAGTAGGGCAACATATAATATAGAGGAACTATCTTTATCCTATGATAGCATCTGAGGAAATTGCTTGGAAATATCTAGCGCATGTGATAAGATAAGAAAGGTAATATTGCCCATGTCGTAGGATTTTGTAGATGCACTGTTCAAATCGGAAGACACACACAAACTTTCCCATTATATGTAAGTATAATAATTTATTAAAATCATTTCAAAGTTTTGTGTTACAGCGTAAGTACCTATAGGTATGTCAATAATCATCAAATATACAAATAGACAAGCTAATTTAATTGTACCATGTATATGGTACAATTTTAATAACGATTTATTCCTTTATTCTATTCTTGTTGTGGTATGTTTTACTAACTAGCACTAAAATATGTTCTAGATGGATTATAAGTCTATACCTATACCTAATAGGTTCAAACTGAGTTGGACACTCCTTGCGGTTTACACAGTGTTGTAAGTATCGCGTGTCGTTTGTTTATTGTAGCTGCAATAAATACTTTCGAAACATCCAGATTAGATAGCCAAGATAATGCGGCGTATCAAAGGGCTAATGAATGACTAACATTTAAGTTATTTTTACTATCCTGATAATTAGTTAGGTTTTCTTTTAGTACGGGTCAGATTTTAGCTAATATTGTTATACGTTTTTTAGTACAAAACAAACCAATGTTTTGTGAATTCGGGCACTAAGTATTTTCGTATCAAATCAATATATCAGTTGATAATATTGATAGTGGACCCACTCCTACGTGTATCTTTAATATTAGTAGGTAGATAGGTGTAAATACAGTAAACATACAATGTGTACATTTCATGCATCTACCTTAATGTATGTAGGTACGTACACATAATGTAGGTACGTACAGTAAACACTGCCTATATCACAATAATCTCATTATCTACTTACAATCGGTGATACTACAAATCTTTAAAGAACAATGCACCATAAATCTAACTAAACAACAGTATACATAATATCATATACTTATAGGTATATACATATAACCTTAGGTATAAAGTACAGGATTGTGTCAACCCATTTACGCATCCATCCTCATCCTATGCCCTATATGAAGGGATGACTATGAACAAAGGTTTCGAAAGGGCGAGGCTCCCTTTACATTTAGTGCAAAAAGGAACGTACCTATCAAAAGAAAACTCTTCTTATCTATGGGAATAACTAAGCAAAATAGTAACAAAAACAATCGAAGGCGCGACCTCTAATAATCGAGAAAATTCTCTACTCAAAACTGTAGCTTCAAATTCAAAATAGCGTTAAAAACAAATGACAATACGTACGACAACACGCGAAACAGTTTTCAATATCATGACCCGTATTCCAAAGACCCGCATCGACATATTTATTGCAAAACTATTGGCTAGCTAATTAAAATCCTCACCTAATCGTTCTGTGTTGTCACCGGTTTATTACGTTATCACTCACACACGACACAAGCACGGTGCGACGCGCGCGCCCTCTGCCGGCTAGATAAACGACTCAACTGAGACTGTTTGCTTTACGCTGCCTGTGGGGATGCCAGAGCGGTGAGGTAATCTGCCGGTTGGGTGTTTGAGAATATTGAATGATGATATTCGGATTCATAATAAGTCAAGCTTACATGCTATGATCATGTTGGTCTCAGGTTTTTAACTAGTTATTTGTAAGTTTGTTTAAGAAATTGTGGGTACATAGTTTTGACGATAACCCATAAATACCTAGATTTGACCTAGACTGCGCTGACAGACTTAGTTTGCTAGCTTTAATTCAAACAATATCATATATCTGAACATAGAAAAGGGAAATGATATAGTTTAATAAATTTCAAATTCAATAAACAATCAATATGTAAAGCAATTATTTTTAACTATAATTTCATTCCAACATGTTAATTTAAACCCGTAAAAATTATATGGAACAATTTTTTTCTACATTAGTAATAAATACGTAACGTATACGTCAGATTTTATAGTAAATCAGTTATCAGTGTCATCATCAGGATAAAGAGAAATAAATTGAACAAGTACCTATCTATTACAAGTGGCAGCGCCATATTTTTTTTTTGGTTTTGGTATATAAATAAATACTTATATAGCTACTACTATTTCCACTAATACTTACCGATCACAAAAATAACCCTCCAACTCGGTAATATCTTTAAATCTGGCAACCCAATCCCGCAGCTTCTCACCGCGCGCCGAGCCCGGCCGAGCGCGCACCGACTGCTCCCGAGTGTGGTATCGATGCCGGGAAACAGTTTCCGCGCCATTTTCCCTGGCGCGGGGAAGTTTTGGCAAACGGCACCCCCGCCTGGCCCTGTTTGAGCGGGCAATGCCCAGAGAAGTGTGAGGTTCATTGGTTTAGTATAGGCGCGTGTTCCGAGAACAATGTTTGCTGAATTATTAATGACTCTTTAGGGGTATGAAACTGCAATAGGCGAATATAGAATTTACGGGTATGCCGGCATTTTCAAGTTTTTAATCTTATGCATATCCATGGCAGCAATTAATGTTGTCTGGTTTTTTTTTTGGTTGTAATAATCTTATATATAAAAATGAATCGCAAAATGTGTTGGTAAGCGCATAACTCAACAACGCCTGGACCGATTCGGCCAATTCTTTTTTTTAAATGTTCGTTGAAGTTCAAGGATGGTTTTTACGGCGAGAAAAATTTGAAGCAATAAAAAATTGTAAGACCATATCATACAGGCGGTGTACGGGCGGCCCTTACATTCTTCGATCTCCAAAACTACGCAACGGGATTGATGTGTTTTTTTTAACAGATAGTGTTTTAAGTGGACGGTTTCTAAGTATGTAACGTGTAACCGTGCGAAGCCGGGCAGAGCAGCTAGTTCCAAATAAATCTAATCAATATAATAATTGTAGGTAGGTACAAGTAGGTCCTTGGACTTCAAACTGATTTTACAGTTTGAAGTGTTATCAAATTGTTAAAATTAAAATAATCGCTGAAATAATGGTAAATAATAAATATGGTTCAAACTTGTAGCAGATGGGTTTCAGGTCGAACTAGCGAAACTACTTAAATAACTAGGTATGTGTTGTTTTTCGACAGTGATGTCCTCCTATTAAATACGACAAGCTACCACGCGTAGCGTTGTAAGGTAAATTAAATTAATTGAAACGGTAAAAATACTATCCTAGAACTGGGGAGTCATAACACTCAGTCATGAGAAAAAAAATACTTAAAGAACTTGATAACTACCTTTTTTGAAGTAGGTTAAAATACGACAAATGGAGTAAGAAATGGTACAAATAACGCTATGCTATTTTAATTCAACACATAACTGTCCCTAGCCAACATAATTTACGATTTGTCCCTTACTATGAATTGGGTGGTACCTTACTATATTTTAACACACTTCAAAAGGAACAAATAAAATACTTATTTGAAGAACATTAGTATATAATGCCCTCTGGCGTAGTCCAGCTAAACTCATTAGCTAACGGGCCAACTGACTGCTACAACTAATACTTCAACAGTAGTTTTTAACAAAACTGCTACAGTATAAACGACACAGATGGCTGAATTAATTATGTCTAACTAAATTATATGAAATACATTTTAGCAACAAAGCTACTCCTAAAATATATTGTTCGTACTTCTTCTTATCGAATGAGAGTGGCCAACTCAGGTGTCGAGAGTTTATCAAGCCGCCCTAAGGGCCTCTGACATGGCTTAACGATTGCCGTACTAAACAAACAGCCCGGAACCTACAATGTTACGTGTCATCCGATCCGAACCATGCAATAGGAACTGTACGTAGCCTACGTGTGATACTTACAGGCCTAAGATTCATATGCTTAAATCTATGTTCAAACCCGACTATGACGGCGCCTACCTGCTTACGTCAACAAAGTATTGTAGGTACTGATTTTGTTAATCTTCTACAGAATTACTTCATAATTAAGCTATTCTAATGAATAAATGCTGAAAATTTCTTTACAGAGACATAACATAAATCAACATAATTCTAACCTTGGCCTTTGTCTCAGTTTCATATCGAAGTAGGTAAGGAGTAAGCGGGTGTTTCTATCTCACTTGCCCGGGATTGGATTAGGTACTAAAACAAAATGAAAAATTTAATAAACTATATAGACCTGATAGCTAATATATTCGATCCAATATCTTGGGAAACCTATCTAGAAAAGCTCTAAAAGCACTAGAACATATTAGGTTTTCAAGCATGGAAAGCAAACAATATTAATTAATTGAAGACTACACCACGCTGAAACTTTTAAACTTTTATTATAAAATACGGTACTTAATATTTTTTTGTATTTTTGTCATTATAAATAAACGTACTTAAATAAATAGAAAAGTATTAAAATTTAAAAAGACACGTACAACGTGTGTTTTACAGTATGTTTAATTTAATCTTACTTTAGTATGTACAGTCATGATTGTGAGTCGTACAGTGTTTGTTGTTCGTATAAAAAAGAGGGTAGTCCGTGTTCCGTATCTAAGATGGCGCATACGGGATGTTGTGAGGCGGGCGACGGGCGGCAGCGGAGCCCGAGCTGTCAGCCGGCGCAGGGCTTAGCCCTCCGCGGGTGCCTCGGCCGCTGGGGCGGCTTTCCCTTTAGGTCCTTGCCAGCCGTCGCACATTTTTCGGAGGAAAGCTGCAAATTAACGATTGCGCATTAGCGAATTCATCAAGAAAATTATTCATTGAGAGGTTTAGCTGATAGAAAATCGAAAGTTAGGAACATCGACAGAGCATCATTCATAAGACGATATTAACTCTTCGAAAATAACTGAAGGTCAGAATTTATGAAACTCTAAAAAGAAGCTAAGTCTGTTGCTAAACTTTTAGTAAGTTATGTTGTAAACACCCAAAATAATTAAAAACGAAAAAGATTAAAAACATTGTAGGCAGATAAAAACAAGTTTGACAAAACGTCTGAAGAAATTGTCTAAAAGCAGAACACAGAAAGAGCGACAGCTATAATCCTTATAATTGTTTCACTTACGATCTTAAAACTAAAGATTATGACGAAACGATGATCTTCTACGCCAGAACCTTCTTCAGGAATGCTGTAAAGGTACAAACAGTGGTTACCAGGGGTCACACAGGGGTACGGAACTCTCATGCTAAGATGCAAGAAAAAAAAGGTCACAAGTATGTATTATTTAAATGATAGAATAATAAAGGAAAGGGCTATTTTAAGATAGGGTCAAAAACTGTACACATCGTATATGAATATATTACACAGAATATTATAATGTGCTGGGCATCGACAAATGTGCAATATAAAAAAGGAGTCATGCACAATATAGATCTAAATTACATCAGGTACGATAGATAAAATTGGCATTTCCTAGGTTAGGTTTCGAATCAAAACAAAAAATGATTTTTGGGCTAATACAGCTACAAAGGAATATACAATATATTTTTCTAACTACGCGTATGTGTCACAAAGTGCAAGGAAATATATAAAAGGGATCAAAATGTGTAATTGTGTGTATTTGTTTTTGTATTCGAGATACTTACGTGCGTAGGGGATCATGCCATCGTCATCCTCGGGGTCCATGCAGTCCTTAACGACCTCCGCGACTTCATTATCTTCCAGTCTCTCACCTGATGATAAGTCATATATTCATTGTAATTAGTCTTATTTTTTAACCAAATTCTGCAGTAATTTTTTGTAAGACAAGCTTACGAGAGCCTACTATTGTTTCATGTAAAGTAATGTTATCGATGACTCGAGTAGGTAGGTACGCTCGCTCGCTTGTCGCTGAGCGTGACTGCGTGGGCGCGCGAGCTCCGCGCAAAATTTAATAGTGATCCAAGTTTTTATACAGCTTGGTATTGTAAATTATAAGTCTATCTGGAAGTTATAACATACTGTGCGTTTTGGTGTAAACTGTAAGTATTGTATGTACCTAATTGAATTTAAATAAATAAATGTTGCAGTCAGGCAGTGACCTACCGCGCTTGCCTAAAAAACGACTTACTTCTCGACTTGAAGATTGCAAAATTATAGATCTGTCTTTTTTATTACCTAATTCAATTCCTAAAGCGTCCCATCATAATCTAGTTTCATTGTATCTATGGACCGATACTGTTTAGCTACCTCATCTAAATCTTTTCAGCTTAGAATCGATTTATATATTTGCCCGTGGTTTGCCCTCGCGTTTTGTCGTGATAATATCACCATGCCAAAAATTTTGTAGATCCGTCGCTAGTATCGCTACGCGACGACGTGAAAGCGGAGAAAATAGGTAAGAAAACTCCTAGACATGAATTTCTACAGTTCGCTATTTGTCATATTTTTCTGTCTGTAAAAAGATCACTCGGAAACTTCTAGCGTCACTTGATACATTTCCTACAAAACAAAGAAATAAAAATACCCCAGCTAATGGCTTCATGCCAAATGATTGGTTTCATTACTTTTGAACACATTAGTTGGCACTTTACTTTGTTTATAGTTGCTGAAATAAATATTAAAGTGCTTGAAGTAAGAGTTCTAGACTACCAATAAATAGTTTTAGCTTAGCATAGATTGCTCCATTTACAAAGGTAAACAAACACCTTTTTATTGATATGGACGACAACGTACAATGTTTAGCCGGTAATAAGCCGGTAATGGCAAACGTGTAAATAATAGTGAACTCTCAAATTATTGATAACTTGTGAGTTTTTTTATTACGTGAAAACGAAAGTGAGCCTATTGCTTCGCTGATGTTTGTTTAACATCGCATGGGAGCAAATAGCAAAAGATCATACATACACCCTGCAGTATCCACCGTCTTACTGTAGTTATAGTTACAGTTTCCCGGGAGTGGTTGACTACTTTCTATCCCTTCACAACCCGGGGAAGCGACAGTTACGTATACTCACTACATAGAAGTACTAAAACTGTTTTTTTTTGTAAATAATTTGTGTAAATATGATTGAACTCACCTAACGCAAGAAGCGTGTGTGTAAGCTCAGCACCAAGCATCAGACCGTTCTCGTTCTTGTCGTACAGCTTCAGGCATTCAATGAAGTCTTCGTAGACACCCTGGTCTTTGTCTTTCTTTGCTTGGGAGTAGATGGGAAGGAACTCTTCGATCTGGAAAATAGGAAAAAGTATACATTAAATAATAGTTAACAGCTGGCAGATCACTATTTCGATACTTTTTAGGTATGTTTTTACGAATTGGATGCGCCTTGGTAAACTATGAGTAAAATTAAATTGATACTTTACTCAGTTTCAAATGCGTGCTGTTTAATAAACAAAATGGCGGCGCGCCTAGTTATTGATCGATGGCAAATTTAACGTTTCTCTCTACCAGCACGATGAAGAAAAACACTAGATTCCGTCTCACGAAACAGTTCCCCGGATAGTAAACGATCTCTACTGACGTAGCTTTACTTTCAAACTATAACTTGAAATCCAAACAACCTAGTAATTAGTTTAACAAAACCGTGATTTTATACCATAACACTTAGCATGAATTCATTTTTAGATCTAACTAGGTTTTGTCCGGGGCTTCACATGCGTTATTATACATAATATGTAGTGCAGTTTTTTGAAAGATATACCTACCTAAATCCGTCGTGTAGTTTTCAAGATTTAAGCATACATACAGACATAGACACGGGAGTCAACTTTGCCTCATACTATGTAGTGATAGTGATATAAGTATTTATGAAATAACTCCAGTATCCGACACACAAGCTTCAGCTTAGTTCGGGGCTGAGGGTCAACCTCTGTGATGGATCTACGGACAGTATTTTTATAGCATACTAGCTGTGCCTGCGACTTCGTTTGCGTGGAATAGTTATTTTGGGCATTAATTTTTTTGAATTTTGAACCGTTTTCGAAGCGCACTTAACGGAAGCCCTCAAAGATGAATAATTTTCCCCGTTTTTTCCACATTTTCCATTGTTTCTTCGCTCCTATTAGTTGCAGCGTGATGTTATATAGCCTAAAGCCTGCCTCGATAAATGGTCTATTCAACACAAAAATAATTTTTCAATTCGCACCAGTAGTTCCTGAGATTAGCGCGTTCAAACAAACAAACAAACTCTTCAGCTTTATAATATTAGTATAGATTTCATGAATATAATATTATATTATTCGGTTAATTGTATCACCTACACATTGTTTTTGCAAACATGAAGAAAATAAAGATTTTTGTATTAACTAATCGCTATAAATATACTAACCGTGAGCAGCTTCTCTCCCTTCTTCTTGGTACCACCGAGTTTCTCGATGGTGGCCAGTGTGGGGTTGGAGTTCAGCGCCCTGAGGACATCTCCGAGGTTGAAGGCGTCGACCTTGCCGCTGCCATCGAAGTCGTAGATGGAGAAGGCGAAGGATGCCCCTGGATAAACGATCTTAGTGTTATAGATTTACAGGCGTTTTTTGCTCAGCAAATGACCAGGAAAGTGCTTTAAGTAGGTTATTGTTGTATAATATATTTCTATAGTCATAATATAGTTCTACAGGTTCTACAGTCTGTGCAGTAGGTAATTTTTTAACTGCTGGCTGTTGCTCACGTAAGTTTTTACTCGAAAATGCAACAGCAATTAGAACTTTTGCAACCTTCATTTCAATTCATGGATCGAGTGGACCACATGGATCTGTAATTGTTTTGTTGGAGTTGTTTAACCTTAGCGATTGCCAAGTATACTCCTGGATGACCACAAAATATTAAAGGTTAAAATTTGTATGACTTGAAGTAATGTTACAACAATGTAGGTATTATTGCCAACGATGATTAGTGCATTATTATTTTCAGAAAATTGAGGAAGTGCATAGATTAACTAGTAATGTATTGATGTTTGTATTGATATCATCAGGTATATTAATCTTTGAGTTCGATTTAGAGATGATAAATTAATAGATACATGTCTCATATTTTCTCGGAAGTTCATTAGGTTTGAAAGAAAATTTTCTGACTAACAGTTGCTTTAATTTGTTTCTATTTTTTGTTGTTTTGATTTAATATTTTTCTTAATAGTCAATCATCATATTTTATATATGTTACGCAGCGATTGAAACTATTCAATTTATTTTAGTCAACTAAATTTGTAAACATTGATAACGTAATAAGCAACGCAACAATTTCAAATTTAGGTACGATCAGGTAAACACAATTTCATTTCTATTTCCATTATAAATAAGATGATGACACAACCTTCTGGAAACCGTTGGGCGGTGGATAGCCTCAGTAGAGGCGTGGGCGGACATTCTTAGCCCAGAATAATACCTCGTTTTCCATCGCCTCGGCATCTACTGTAGTCGTGAGTCACATTCTAATTATACACCGATTGAAACGTGGCCCAATTTTAACTGGGTGCCAACACCACCGTTCGACTGATACTCTCCTTTTCATTTTATTTTTATTTATTTTAACCGCTTTTCTTATATTTCAAATTATTTAGGTATTTGTGTTTGAAAAAGTTTTGAAGTATGAATAGTATTTATGTTAAACAAAAGTACTGATAAAGTTAAAGCCAGAATAAATTTATTCGCAATTTTTTTATTGAGGTAGATAAATTATTTATCACGAAGGCAGAAATTATAATAATTAATAACGAATAACTAAATTATTAGTTAGCTGTCAGATAGTGCGCGAATCATTCACAGGCCGCGGTGAAAGCTGCAATCAGCTGTTTCAAGATCATCGGGCGACCTTGATAATGGCAGCTGATTGATAACGCCAGGATATAGGAGTCATTCTGGTTACTATTCGACGTAGCTGTAGATGTATTTGCGCAAACATGTCCGCGTAGCCCCGAGGTGGGCTGCAGTGAAATCCGAGCGGAGTTTCTCCGTTTGGGCGGGCGGCGCCGATAGCGGCTCACGTGACGTGGAGGTTTAAAATTAGAACGCAGCGCGCGCGCAACGTGGCCGTGCCACTGACGCCGCCGACCGCCGTCTCTCACCGACGCGCACCTTTTATGAGAAACTGAGCTAAACATAGAACGTTTCCCACTCTCAATTCATTTATGTAATGTTACTCAATCAACTGTTGCTGAGCATGATGATGATGATGATGTTAGAACAAGTTCATTCAATGAACTGTCAGAATGAATAACTTATTAAGTGAGTGGTTTGATGTGTGTAACTGTTCCAAAGTGAGTGTATGTAGTGTAGGGTTGATAAGTTAGTACTTAGTAAAGTAAATTAATACTCACTTTCAATGTCGTTCTTCGATAGGTCGCTCTGAAAATGACCAAAAAGATTGCATTATTCCCATGTGTAACTGGTGCCATGTCATGCAATGTGTAGGTATTAGTTGGATGTGTTTTCTCACTGGTTTGGACGTTTACTTCGTTAGAGACATTCGAGTTATACGATACCATCTTCGTTCACTAGCACAGCACTTGGTACCGAAGAGGTAGTTCCGATCGCTCGCGAGGTTCCGCTCTACGGAGTTTGTTCACGAGGATACACTCGCTTCAATCACTTGTGGATCTAACAGTCCATTGTATCACTGTAACACCTTTCACATTTCACTGCCGTCAGCGACTCACCATTGTGTGTGGTGTTGGTTCCCTCCCGGTCTTCACAGGCAGACGTTCAGACAAGAAGTGGAGCTCGGTAACTTTTCGCGGGACTGTTTTAACTGGCTGAGATGGCGGACTCGTCTGGATATTTGAGATTTAGCCCAGGAATCTGCGACCGTTCTATTTTGGGCGGTGTTGTTCCGTTTTCTCGGCGCCCGCAGCGCGCGCCGCCCGCCCTGGCCAGAGCGGGACGGGGCGAGTCTCCACCTGCCTTCCTCAACGTATCGGTGAAACGTCAAATGTAATGGTAATTTTACATTTACACTAAACTATTTCTATCGGATCTGTGTATGGAGACCCAAGGCAGTTTCCTACCTAAATTAACACCGCCTATATTTTGATCGTCGTATTGTTAATCGAAACAAAATTCTCAGAACAAAAACTACAGTAACACAATCATGCTGAGTTCCGAACTTTATAATTAAACCAAATTAAATCGTTATCAATAGAAAATCAACACAACTAACCGTTTCTCCTACGTTAAACAAAAAACACAAATCAAATACCGTGGCATCTACATATCAGAAGCTTCACCACAATCATCGGGTTTGGGGTCAAAGGTGTAGTCTTTCCAGTGATTAGAGTTGACGAGGGCTTCATTGACGGTGTTGAACTTCCAGATGGTAGGTCGGTTGGGAGAGGGGGAGCGAAGGAGGCGGTTGTCCCACAGGCTGGAGGCGCGGCGCCGGGCGTCGGGGGACAGTGGACATGTCGGGCCTAGGAGACCTCCGAGACCACGGTCCTGAGCAAAAACGAAAATTGAGCCTTTTACTATGCACCTTGAACCTTACACTCTCTTTTTGAAACGCGTATTCCTTATTACTGGGTATCAATATTTCTCCGCGGAATTCATTAATTGGGGAACTTCTTTTAGGCAAGTGCATTGAAATGGGCGCCCAGATCGTTCCACGTACTACATTAATACAGTACTACCTATAACGTGTATAAATAAATACTTTACAACTATTTTTTGACTGATGAGAAGGTGTGAAAAGCGTGGGTTTTTTATTTATTTAGTCATAGATTAATTGATGCTGTCATCACACAAAATCCAGTAAATTGTCTCTAAATATAGTATAATGAAAAATCTACTGTAATACCGGATGTTGAAATCTATGAAAATAGTTAAAATAAGAAGTGCCATAGCATTATGTACAATCTTGGAAGATGTCAAATACTGTAATAAGTATTGATGGTATTCGTTTTCTTTTTGAATTGTTTTTTCATAATGTCAGCATTTTTACGTCTAGTAAATTATTCCACTGTTGGCAAAACTTGAGACCCTTGGATTTTAGAATTTCCGAAAGTCGTATCAAACATCTATGATGTTATGTTACGATAAATTTCACGTTACATTGATGTAACATCCGCAAGATCTGGATTTAGGTGGATTGTTATTAATTTTGTAGCAGTATGTTTACGTTAAGCGTTCCTTGCTTTTAGTTCGCACGACACATTTCATTACTCATGATCATAGCCGAGATTTCAACGTTCCTGTTTCTAGATTAATATTCTAGTTACTATTTTTAGTTAGCACTGCAAAGGTAAAGCGGCTATTTTAATGTGTGACAAACGAGTAATGGTATATTCCAAGGTGAACAAACTCGGCCATTATAAACTAATGTTTAATGGTGGTATGGTATACTTAACAATTTATAAAACGGTAACGTACGTATGAAAGAAGCTATTTCATTTCAATATTTCAGAATTAATATAATTTATGGCTAGTAAATAATGTAATATCCCGTAATGTGCATTGTTTTGAGATAAAAAAAAACTTTTGTGTTGCTCTCGGAATCAATCATGCTTCATAGTATCATCACTTAATCAGTAATACTTAGTATGATGTACCTATAATTGTTCTCTAATTCCCGTACCTTACGTTTCCCAGGAGTCCTTTTCCGCCACCACCCTCTGAGGCAAGCCAAGATCCTGGCGCCTTGCATGCGGCACCTCTTGGAGAACGTGTTGTTAGTCTTACGTGAACTCACTCCAGATACCGTGGCGACTGATTCTATCGGCTTCTAGAATAAAAGTCAGGCAATATTGTTAAATGTTTTTTTTATGTTATGGCAAATATTGGCCGGGATAATGGTAAACATTACATAAATATTTGGCTTAGTACCTCAAAAGTAACAAAGTTAAGAAGTACCTACCTACTAGAAAAATGTGTAAGCCACCAGTTACCTTGTATAGAATATTGTTGTAAATTGCTAGAAGTTAAACTAACTACAAGTAAAAAAGTATAGCAAAGAAACAGAGACATAACATAAAAAGAACAAAAGAAACTTCAACGCTTCATCATCATCGTTGCGTTGAAAACCAAAATAAAAACACAAATTTCATGACATTTTACGACCACGAAAGTCCTCGTAAAATAATTCTATTTGTACTCTCATTCTCTGGGTCTAAAAATAATTGATCCGGTGGACTTGTCTCAGATAGTTTACTCAACATTGCCTTGGATTTCATTCCATATTCCAGAGAATGCTTCCAACTAAAATATTTAGTCTTACTAGGTTGTTTGGGCGCTCTATTTTAGTCGAGATTTTATCGCTTCTTGCCAGCATCTTGTAAGAGTTATTGCACTAAGAAACTCAAACGCAGCGTTCCAGAAAATTATTACTGCGGAAGTGTTTACTGGAAGTGCTCTAAATCATTAAGATACGTGACATATTTTTACTAACACGAGTCTTGGCAAACGTCTATCGATGAACGATACGGCTTGTTTATTATGGAGGTAACATCGGCGTATGTAATTTACGACGTCAAGGCGTTAACGTAAAATGACGTTAAGGTCTGCGTAAAAATATCTTTCAAACTACTTTTCCGAGATAGTTTTAAGACTGCGCAGTAAAAAAAACTGAACCTGCTCTTTCTGACGTTCCAAAGCAGCTAACTCTTCATCTGATGTATCACCCGTCAAAAGTTCAACTTCCTGAAGAGTTATGGTTTTTGGATCTTGGAGTATTGGGAATGCGTCTTCTTCAGATCCTTGATCATAATCTCCTGAAATAAATAAAACACTTTCCAATACTTCAACACCGCTAAAAATAAAAACTAGTTATATTTCGTATACACTTACGATTGAGCGTTGCGTAAGCATCTTCATAGGAAACTGTATTTTCCTTGTTCTCGATTGAGATTTCCTCCATGTCATCATTTTGGATTGATATTTCCTTTAAAACAAAACATTTCAATAGAATACATATACACATATATACATTATATCACTTGGTGTAACAAAAAAGAGTAGAGCATTACATCGACAATTTCTTCCACAACTGCAGGTTGATAAACAATTGTATCGTTAGCATTCTCTCTGTATTTATTTTCTTCAATATAAAACGCCACATCTCTCTTTATATCAGCGGCAAATGCATCAGCCATGAAAGAATAGTCTGATTCATCACTTCTAGAAAGTTCTGCTGTACCCATGTCTCCTTCTATTATCTTCACATTTGGTACTAAAGGGAAGCCTTCTAAAACTTCTAAGGGAATCAATAATTTGTTCATTGCATCGGCTACAAAGGCGTTGGTATTTGAAGTGCTTTGAATGATCTCAGTATCGTCGCACATAACTATGCGTTCTACATCGCTCATGTCGAAAAGATTGTTTATGAACATCGAAGTCGAGTTGGCTAATTCATTTTCCTGAAAATAAAATAAGATTATGTAAGTATAATATACTTCTTTATTATTTTTTCTACTGAAGATATTTAATACTCAATAGAAATCTTGATCAATTTTCTACAATTATTCTAACCGTTTCTATATCCTGATCGCCTTGGCCAATGAAAGGATTAACATCATTATAAATCAGTATCGATTGAGAGACCTCACCCTCATCTGTAAAGGTAAGAATTATTTATTGGAGCTAAAAGATATTTTTAGAAAAAGTTTTGTACTTCATAAGCTTAAAAAATCTCAAAATATACATAGGTAGGTATAGCTATATTTGTCCTAAGGCAGCCCAAAACTTAGATAACATAACCACAGGCCATAATAATAAGAATCAGTAGGTAACAGTTTTGCGACGTAGGCGTAGGTTGATACACACATCACGTCTTTTTAATCATTTAAATCCATTCGGGGTATCTTATGTTTAATCTTGTTAATTTTTCCAGGTTTTAGCAACTGTAACGTCCCTAAGTACTGTTTATATTACATACCCCGAAAGAAACAATCTAAAACTATTTCGTTGGCCAAAAATTCCTCGCGACAAATTCGTAACGGAAACGTCACCTGAGCAAGCGAGTCTTGTCACTTTTTGCGGTGTGGATGTTGCGACAACATTGGCAACGATCTCCGCCTTATTTTCATTCACGTCGCAATCAGCCTTTAGGGCTTCCAACGTCTTATCATCTGTAGCTGGTATGTTGCTCTGCAGACTCTTGAACATCGATAGATTGCGCCACGGTTCACCTGGAATGTGAGGGTGATTCCAGTCTGAAGCGAAAAAGAGATACCATTTGATATCAATTTATTTTCATTTATTATGCTATTCCGTTCTGAACCGAATTATTTTTTGTACAGTCAGTAAAAAGACGTTCAATGTTTCTTTTAGGTTGATTCTTTTAGATGGTATAATTGTAAATGCCCTGTTTTGTGCATAAGCAATTACTAGAATTCAGGGACAGTTACTATATACGTATATAGTATATATCTATAGCAAAACTTAGAAACTCTAAAACCTGCTTCTTGAGTAGGTATAACAGTTCAGAGTACCTACATCTCATTATTTGCAATATAAAACAGCAAAAAGATACAATGTTTTCTCAGTACGTACGAGTAACTTTACGATCTATATGTAATTTGATGGGAAATGGAAAACAAGTTGATTTAAAAAAGCTATTTGGAAAACAAGTTTTATACGTAATTCTTAACGCATACAAACCTGTATCCAAGGCAGTGTTAGCAATAACATAGGCCTCGTCTAAGATCTGACTGACGAGATGCACGGCGAGTAAGGCAGCCATTCGCGGGTTACCATCACACGATGCGTCACCATCTGAATATTTTCACAAACCAACACCACACATTTAAAAATACAAATCCAGAAAGAAAAATAATAAATCCGAATCAAAAAACACACCTTCCTTATTAGTCATTTTCCCTAATATTCACAATATTATTTTGTTAAGAAACAGGGATTTTTGCGGAGTTCCATACTTTTTGACTGTCAGTCATACCAACACAGCAAAATGTATCTTAAAAACTATGAAGGTTTTATTAAATTTAAAATAGTTTGCGTATGAGAGTTCCGAGCGTTAAAGGCTACCTACTTTTAATCCTGATAATAACTAGTACAATGTAAAATCAAAAACATGAAAGCTTGCTACAATGATATCCACTAAAAATGGGTTCTATAATCCATTACCTTTCCCGGGGGATCAACTACCATGGCCATTACTTAAATTGGCGCGGCTGTACAAACATTATCTTTTAGTTACACCAATGAAAACCACATGAAAACACATGTATCTACACATATACATGCATTGACATAATATGTACATATCTATATCATCTATACTTACTAATATTATAAAGCTGAAGAGTTTGTTTGTTTGAACGCGCTAATCTCAGGAACTAATGGTGCGAATTGAAAAAATCTTTTTGTAATGTATAGACCACTTATCGAGGAAGGCTATAGGCTATATAACATCACGCTGCAACTAATAGAAGCGAAGAAACAATGGAAAATTTGGAAAAAAAACGAGGAAAATTATTCATCTGTGAGGGCTTCCGTTGCGTGCGCTGCGAAAACGGTTCAAGATATCAAAAAATAGTTATGTATAAAGGAATTAATGCCCATAATAACTATTCCACGCGGACGAAGTCGCGGGCACAGCTAGTATTACATACAGGTAGTTTGTAAATATAGTTAACCAAACTACCAACCTCTATTGTTCGTTCTAACTGCTCTGTTAGCTTAGTTGGTAGTGGCTCTGCCTTCTAATCTAGGGGTGCGGGTTCGATTCCCGCATAACACAAGTAATTGTGCATATTAAAATTTGTAATTACTTGTGTTGAGTTTGGTCGTTTCTATGTATAATAAGTATGTATTTACAAAAAAAAGTATATATGTATTATATCCGCTATCTAGTACGCATGATACAAGCGTAAGCTTAGTATGGGGCTAGATGGCGCTGTGTGATATGTCCTGAAATATTTATTTATTTATTTATTATTGATATCCATGATATCTAGGTATTATTTATACATATACTAAGTACTAGTACATATACATCTGAGGACCTCAAGCTCATTGAGATAGATACTTAACTTTATTTATAAATCATAGATATCTACTATGAGTAGTCAAGTGCCTCTTTTAAATTTTATAATTAACTAGTGGATGCCCGCGGCTTCGCTCGCATTAAGAAGTAAAACTTGCATCCCCTATTTCACCCCTTTAAAAGCGGTTTTTTCAAAAATCCTTTCTTAGCGGATGCCTACGTCATAACATCTACTTGCATGCCAAATTTCAGTCCGATCTGTCCAGTGGTTTGGGCTGTGCGTTGATAAATCACTAATATCAGTCAGTCAGTCAATCAGTCAGTCAGTCACCTTTGAATTTTATATATTTAGATTGACTTATCGTATGCTTGTAATCTTAAAAATGCATTCATACATGGTTACATACGAGCTTCGTGTGATTTGGGTGCATTCCGATAATCTGATATCAATAAATAAATAAATCTTTAGATCATGACAAAGCTTCATATATACTGAAAGCTTTCTTTTACACCTTACGTAACTGCATTTATTAGCACACTAGGTCACTGTTTACGATCCAAACAGGAGAGTGACAATGTATGTCCACAATAATACGGGAAACAATCTATAAAATGGAGACAGTCACCGGCGCGCCCCGCTCGTCTCTATTTATAAAGTAAATTGCCTGACTGAACATTGATATCCATGCCAATCTTGCTAAATCAATGTGGCGATAATAAATACTTATGTGTTTTATATAAATACTTTTTCTTTATATAAAAAAGTGGCAAATAGACATACGGTCTGCCTGATGGTAAGCAGTCACCGTCGCCTATGGACACCTGCAACTCCAAGGTGTTGCAGCACTTTGCCAACTTAGAGATGTGTTTAAAAATACCCTTTTTAAATCGTATATTGTTTTCAGATTTTACTTTGTGTGGAGTTGATTAAAAGTACGCTGAGTAAGAGTGACGAGTTCTGTGTTGAAAGTTTTGGAAATGCCCTATAAGATCTGTTTTAGTTTGTTCAAAGTAAACTAAAACTCAGTCTAAGCTCTCGTTACAAATCCCTAAATTACTAGTTTTAGGTGGGGTCTCCAATATTATTATTTTTGCTAAGAAATATCTCTGGCGAATTACGGTAACAAATAAATCGCTTTTTCCTGTTTTTAAGCAATATCATCGTCATATCATCAATCTCCATACCACATTTTATGGGTTTAACTACCTTTCCTTATAATAAGTTGTTACCTTTTCGAAAATCTTTGACAACAACATCAACAATACCTATAGAAGCTATCACTTGTAAGGTCCTCAGGTGTTGTAACATGCGAATTGCAGGTGCTTAGCCTCGTGTTGTTTTGTTCAGTACCTGACCTATATTTTCAGCTGATGGCGGCCATTTTGCCTCCGTAGCGACGGAGGCTGCGACTTGAATCTGCGCGCACAGATCAATGCTAGGAGTTAGTAGGGTTGTCATGCCTTTATTTATTAATTTTACTTTTTACCTCTTTAGATATTTATTACTACAATATTTTGCGTTATGAATTTTGTGCTTCATGTAAATTTCGTAGAGGAGCTACGGCTACAACCTATCTACAAATGCAACATAGTAACTTGCTACGAAATTACTACGAAAAACAGGGACAAAAAACTACCATTAACCAGCCAACAACACTACACTGTTATTTATTTATGTTTTTTACATTTGCTATGATTTTTCTACCGGCAAGAAAAAAGGAGGTACTTAATTTACACCGTGAAATTATACATAGATACCTACATACTACTTACATACAAGCAGACTGAAAACTACCTGAAAACGGCAAAACTGATTGAAAAGCAGACACTGGAACTGCTGAGCCACACTCGCTTTAATCAAACTACGCACAAAGATATATTTTCACAGACTTACATTATTACTATAAAAAATCAAATATTTTATTACTTATATCCCCTACACATAAACATTTCTCCTGACACCCCTATCCCACCACAGCCTGTCCAGTTGCGCGAAACCTCACTCGATTCCAGCCTGTCCCGCCGGTAGTGTGTTCCCACCTGCATGTCAGATACAGAGCGGACCTCCTTCCCTTCTTGCTTCAAAACTGTGTGCTACTGTGTATTTAGTGCCAAACGGTGGAGGCTGCTGATGAAATCTAAGGGATGATACACCGGCAACATGGAGCCTACTGGTAGGTTTTTTAAACTCGATAACTGTATAAAAATATATTAATGTATAAAATATTTGTAGATTTTACTGGTTACGTAAAACTTAAGTGGATGTGTGTTTTTTTTTTCTTTTGACTAGTGATCAGATGGAAGAGATGTGTATTAGATATGTGGTTATTGGTTCTTAATGGCCATTATTTTATCCTTAGTTGATTTGATAAGTCTTAAGGATGATACGCTGGTGCCATACTAGTCCCACATAATATGGAGCCAAATGGTAGGTTTTTGTAAGACTATAGTAGTAGAAAACTACATAAATATATGTAAAGTAAATAAGCCGTTCGTAGATGGGTTACGTAAAGCTTGAGTAGATAGGTACTCGTAAGTAATGTAGATATTTTTTTACTAGTGATTAAATATATAGAAAAGTTGTTTGGTCGTATATTGTTATTTATTATATATTGTATAATGGGCATCATTTTATCCACAGTGTCCATTAGCACCTATCATCGTATTGAATTTAGATTAGATGGTTATTTAATGGATCTTACCTACAACAGTTTCTCTTGAGCTCTTACGTGATATGCAAGGTGTTTTAAGGACATTGAATCGACTTTATTCTACATAATATATATACTTGCAGTATGTTTCTGACGGATTATTTAACATGTAGATTGCCTATTTAACATTCACTCTCACCAAAAAAGCAGGTTCTTATTCAGTTTTCTAGTCGTTTATTTGTAGTTTTGCATAAGCTTGTCTCAACCTCGTTGCATTATTTTTATTGTAAATAAAGGGCAGGCAAGTTATATTAATTCGTATTTATTAAATAAAACAATACTCGTTAGTCAATGTTGTTGACATTTACGAGGTCCGGCAGGGACTTTGCTTTACTTGTATAATTATGGTCGAACGGTAAGTTCGTTTTACCATATTTTTTTCTTCTCAGTCGCTCTCCCCGCCAAGCCGAAGGTGCGAGAGGTGTCAGAGGACGACTGCATGACAGACGAGGTGGTTCCCATCCCGGTGCAGATCTTCCTCTGGAGACAAAGCACGCCCTTCGTCAGGCCGAGATTGGGGAAAGTACACGATGCTGCCTGTATGGTAAGTAATTGTATAGTATGTACCTAATATAACTTAGGTATAATTGTGATATTTCTAATTGACGTGTAATCTTTTGTTTACAAATAAATTGTTCTTCTGTTTACCTAACTCTACTGAGGTATTGTTGACGACTGTTCTTACGGACCACTTCTATCTGACTACTCCTTGTCACTTCCAGCCAAATTATGATTGGATAGGGCGCGACACTCGACCATATGTGAGTGTGCACTAACTAACATATTATGATTTAATAATAATAATAATAATAATAAAACCGCAGGGCGACTTTATGGCGAGTCGTCGGTGAGTGGCGTCACCGCGGACCCCGATTCCCTGGGGGCTAAATGAGACCCCCTGCCTCCCGGCTTGCCTTGATTGGCCGTCCGGGAGTGGAAGACGCAAGAGCTAAGTACCTAAGCTCCAGGGTGGAAGTGTTAAAGGGCATAACGCCGCTAGTACCGCTCAGAGAACGCGCAGCACACCTCTCGACACCCTAAGCCACTCACACCAATGTTGCCCTTCCGGCGTCATCTTAGGCTGCCTTCTGTGGAGGGCCCATTTAGTGAGTGGCAAGTCATCACCCGCTATATTTTTTATGAATGAGGCATAATTGGCGGGTGCCGTTCCTCGTACAATAGACCAGTTTAATTAAGTCAATGAACAACTCAACACAATAGCCTCTAACATTAATACCATGTCTGCAATAGTTACTTTATATACCTAACATCCTCTATCTGTATTTTTTACTTAATTTTAAGTATAACATTGTAAAAGGCCTCTTAGTGTTGGCTACGGCCCCACTGATGCCTTAAAAATACCGGGCGTAAGGAGAATCTGAAGTGAAATAATAATAATAATAATTTATTTACCTTAACAATTAACTTAAATAACATATTTGACTTATCTAACTAAGAAAACTGCATTTTTGATATCCCTGTGGGTTCTGCACTAGGAACATCCTGTGTCGCAGAAACCACGGTTGATTAAATAATAAGTATTAACATGATGCAGATACGGCTATAAATATTTATCTGGGTAGTGGTTTATGGCTATACAAAGTTAATACAATAAGTACCTAAAGTCAGTAGATAGCGTGCTTTGAGAGTACTGAAGGCACATTTTGGGTGCTGTGTATGTATGGGTGTGTGTGTAAGTGAGTGTGTTGTGTGTGTGTGTATGTAGGTTAGTATGAGTTGTTTAATGCGAGTGTAGGTATGTTGAATGTATGAGAGTAAAAATAAAAATGTTTTTCTACTTAGGGATTACAAGCAGATTTTCTGTATCTTTATATGAGAGAGTATTTAAGTACTGTGTCACGAGAAGTTTGCATTCCCTAAAAGTTGTACCACGAATGCTACATTTTTCCAACATTTTGTTATATATATACGGAAATCTAAATTCTGGCAGACGATTTGCGAACGCTGTTTTGACTATAGGTTGAAAAGCACGTGGAAGTCTTCTCCTTGGAGAATCGGGCGTAATGGGCAAGGGAGATTTGTTTTATTTGTTTTTTTTTTAATGTTAAGTATATACTTAGCATTAAAAGAAGCACATGTTGCACCTTCCCTGTTTTAGCAGGGTAAAACTTTATTCAATAAAAAATAAAAACTCAATTAAAAAAACATCCATAAGTACATATAACTAGAAGTCGCTGTCCGCGAAACTAATAAAATCAATTTTTGTAGGAAAATTTTAGGAAAGTATAGTTTATTGTTAGTGTGATGTGATTAAAAAACACATCACATAATAATGTAACTTTAAACCAGTTATTTTAATACTTACGTAGGTATAACTTTAATTGTCAAGTTTTAATAAGTTATACCTATTGAGGTGCGTCAGGACAGCCGTTATTTATGTAATTTGTGTTTATTGTACCGCTATTTATGATGATTACTGTGCCTTTGTACCAATGTACATAATAAAATCCCTTACCTACTTATGATAATAAATTGTGGCTGATTTCGTTACTTGTTGAATCGAATTAGGAGACCAGAAACTTGTAAGTATTTTAATTTTGGATAAATAGGTACCTACCTAAGATAAAACATTCTGAAACAATCAAATCAAATCTTTTGTCCAGAAAAATATGTTTAACAAGCAGTGTTTCACCTTGTACGATTCACTATGAAATTTTCCTCTTTTTTTATTTCTCAATGAAATCCAATTTACCAGAGATTCTCTTGTAAATTTAGGTATACGCCAAATATTTTTTTACCCTGCCTGTATAATACAACACGGATAGACACAGATACGTAGAGATGCTTTTATCGTTTATCATAGTAGGTATACAATACCTATAACCTATCTGATAAATTATTTGCTCTAGCCTAGCTAAGAAGTATGCTTTGATTATATAGGTACCTATTTACTTGTTTCATAATCAAAGAAAGTCAGTTTATATAGAAAATCATTGGAAAAACTAGGAATTCTGAAAGAGTACTTTAACATGTCCTAGTATCTCCCGTATGGTCTAGTGGCTAGGATACCTGGCTTTCACCCAGGAGGCTCGGGTTCGATTCCCGGTACGGGAAATCTTTTTGTTTTTTTCGATGTTGCACTATTTGATGTTAAATTGTACATATTTGTAAATGTTGTGTTGTTTGTTGATCACATGCAGTTCTGTCAGCGAGCTCCGGGACATCATGTAAGTTTTTGCACTAACAGCTTGCTTATGCGTGTTGCAAACAACATGTTCTGTTTCTTTCTTTCTTTTGTGAAAAATATCTTTAAAAAAATAAATGATTTTGTATTTGTATTTGTATTTCGTAAAATAATTTACCTATATATTAAACTTACTTCAGGCTACACCCTATCCCTATAACAAGTACCTAATTAGGTATTATTAATTAGCTATTGTAACCCAATGTTCGTCCTCTTTTCATCGTGGATATTTTTATGATGTTAAAACACTGTAGCTGTTAATTGTTCTAATCCTGGTTATTTATGCTGCATTACGAACATAGTACATGATGTATTATCGAGCTACATAGGATTGTGTAATCCTAGCTCGATGCCCTGTACCTATATCTATTTTCTAACTCTTCTTACACAAGGGATAAATAAAAGGCCGTATTGTGTCTATGAAATAATGGATGTCATAAACTAATGTCAGTGTCAGTGACAAAAAGCCTGTGAAGTTTAAACAAATCAGTTTCCGTTAATTTTCTTGGAGTTTTCCAAATCCAAATGCAAATCTTTTATGATTTATCCAAAAAGTATTACAATTACTTCTCTTTTTAATGCTTTCCTAGGAGCTGAAAGAAGCTTGCAAGGTGAGGATTTTATTTTATTTTTTGTAATGTTCTGGTACCTAATGTTTAACAACGATAAGAAAATACCGGTTCTAACAGTGTTTTATTTTTGCAGTCTTTTGAGAAGGTTTTAGTGCAAAATCTTCGGTTTGGTCTGTCGATCAGTCTCACTGAGGCTATAGAAGCTATACCACGATGGCGGTTGATACAGGCTTCGCTTCCTCACGTCATGCATTCACTGGCTGCTCTGTTGCACACCAGGTAAATTTATTCCATAGGTACTTAACTACCTAATAATGGTTAATATCACTATCGTTCATTGAAATTCACAAAGGGTGCTGATATCTACACAACTATATACAGGGTCTTGGTCATTTCATGACAGAGTCCAAGACTTATGATTAGTAATTTTCTAGCTTAAATTCTTAGCAACAACTTCTTGAGATGGCACTCATCAAGCAACAATGGTCAGCTATCATAAAGGCTGTTGTAATTCTAGACACTATTTGCATGAGATAGGTATCTTTACAGCTAAAATATGTTCTAAAACTTATTCCAGGGTAAAAGACAACATGCAATCCCTGGGCAATGTGGAGACAAAACTCCTATACACCCTCCACTGGATCATACTTGATGCATGTGATGAATGTGCTGACTATGACTGTGAAAATGGAGTGTTCTACTCTAATCCCTTCCATTATCTCTTCTCTATACCTACCATGACAGTGAGTATAGTAATTATTTACCAATTATTATTTTTTTAAATTAATTTCTCTGCTAAGTGCACCTGCACTAAGGTTTAATTTATAAACATATCTTTGTGAGTAATGCTAAACATTACTTGAAAGATTTCATAACTTTACTCCTATCTATACATGTAAGTGATTATTGGATGAGTAAGGTAAGATGATCAATTCAAAATCTTATTATGTATGTAACTTAAAAAAATACTCCCAACATTAAAAAAGTAGGTAATTAATTTGAATAGTTAAAATGTAATAGTGAAGCATTAGTTTTGCGGCCAGTACACTAACAACATCTTTGATGATCTCTATCAATACACAATATAAAACAAACAGTTTATTATAAGGAGTAATTTACTATACCTTAACCTGTAGGTTATTTGATCTAATCCAAAACAACCAACTTTTCAGCTATTTGTATACCTCTTTGCGCCACTGTCCCAACATCTGAAAGAGTCTGACTTCACAAGCAACTACCGGTTGGAGAATGGTTTAAAGATGTGGCAGGCTTTATGGGAGTTCCGTCACCCGGACACACCATGCTTCACAACTCTGGTTAAACCCAAGCCAAAACCACTCGGAGGCAAGTTTTCTAAGCGAAATCAGCATGGCGATGTGTTTTTGGGGCGTAAGTATTCAATATGTTAACAATGATGTTTCATATTGAATTAGATTGTGGTTTCTCAAACTGTGGCTCTGTTGGAAAATGTGATCGTCACATGACATATTTTTTTTAATTGTTGAAGTGCTGCTTTAATTTTTCACAAATAAGTAGCAGTCCCTTCAATATTTTATGTACTAAGTACTAAAAACATTAATTATCACCAGATTTTCTTGTTTACAGTATAATTAACTAACTATCATGTTCAACTTCTTTCTTGATCATGATATAGATGACTGTTTAGAAAATAATTTGAAAAAGTTGACATCAATTAAATGAGGTATGAATAACTGTATACAATCCTGAGATGCAGTTTTATATTATCAAGATGTGTTAATGGACTCTGTGAAAATCAAAATTTTCTAAACAAAGCCTAAACACAGAACATTCTTATATAATTTTCAGATTTTTCAGACCAGGGATTTGGGTATAACTATCCGTTATTGCCTCATAGGCCTTAGGGTAACCTTAAAAAGTTTGGGAAGCCTTTGCCTTAGATTTTACCTAGTTTGCTATAGATGCTTGCTTCGGAACATTAAGAGACAAGCTAAAATCAATGTTTAGAGTAGGAGCTAACTTGTAGACTTTAGCAGTAGTCTGGTTTTAAATTGTAGCTGTTTAAAGCCTGAAAGCGCTTGTGTAATAGATTAGATCACCATTGGCAGAATAGAGAAGCAAGCCTTGTGTGTTTAGGTTTAACTGACAACACCACTATTTTTAATGTTTGGTCAAGGCTAGGAAAGACAAATTTCAAACTCATCACAGTTCTATAATGATTAATCTTATGAGCCTTACTTATAAATGAGAAAGAATATGTCAGTAACTACAACATCAATTTTATGTTTCTTTCACACATTGATTATTATGAAAATCACAAAAAAGTACACCAGTCAACTGATCTAGTTAATTTAGTTTTATAAGTTATAAAGACTTACATATACATGTATGTGACTGAATCGGCTCTAACCTAGCCTTGACTATGTATTTCAAAACATTTTCCATCATCAAATTCCTAATAGATCCACACTAATGTTTCTAGGCAAGTTTTCCAAAGAAGAAGGTCCTATAGCGGGTAGTCCTCCGAGCCAGAATGTGTCAGCTGCCCCATCCGAGGCACCCTCCAAGCAAGGCAGTACCGAGGAACCCTGGGTGTCCTCACCCAAAGAGACTATATTCCCTGAAACTATACCTGAGGAGAGCTCCAGTACGGAGGAAGAGCATGTGGTGAGAATATTTTAAATTAATTTTGGTTATTTGAGAGATATGTAAAACTGAATAAGCATTGTGTAGTGGATAGTTTATTTAATGTTCCATAGTAGATACAATTTACACCATACCATTATACAATAGGACCGTCAGTGAATTTGTTTGTTATTTGTTAACGAACGAAAATGTAAGCTGCAGTTAAAAAACTCCAATATGATACATGAACAGAAGATTTGTATTTGTAAGCCTATCTTTACATTACATTGTACAATTGCCGGCAAACTTCTTGAGCCATGACCTTGAGTGCGCAGTAGACGATTTTAAGGTATCGTTGGTGGAAAGAGAGGTGCGCAGGGGCATTCTCTCGGCCCGCGTCCCAGTGATTAGCTGATCAGTTGGCCCCTGTTCCCCGCGTTGCGCGCATGTTCCGCTAGCATCTGATTACACTTGCGTGCAGTGTCAATAGGCTATTTCGAGTTTAGATGTTTTGTTGTTAAAGTTTGTTTGTTATTGTATTATTGTTACTTTGTTTTTTTGTTATATTATGTTTATCTTTTTACCTACCAAAAACTTTTTGGACAATGCCGCCAAAACGTATCACAGTTCTGAAAAGACAAGCTAGAAAAATGCTATATGATGTGTATTGCTTCATAAAGCAAGGATCTACAAATCAAAGAACAGAAACTATAAAAAAGACTGCAGAAGCAACTTAAATGTCCGTAAAACGAATCATAAAAGAAAGCAAAGACTCGGAGTTCCTTAATGTATTTAGGACACCAGGCAAAAAAAATAGCTAGTATGATATATTTTACAAACGCCAACAATGACCAATAAAATATGTCCCGAAGTGTACATGCGCGAACTTACCCCCACTACGTCTACTTTGGCTCAAGAAGTTTGCCGCGGATAATACCTACATTTTGTTCTAAACAAATATACAAATTCAAACATTATGTACTATTCTTTACAGTTTATCTACCGTCTACCATCTGAGCAAAATGTAGGCGGTGCTACCAAAGAGGCCTACACAGTGTACGCAGCAGATCCAAGTGTGTTTCAACTCAAAAAAACTGATGCTTCCAAACAAGCATTACCTTCTGGGATAAAGCCATTGCCACAGGTTACTAAGATGAGGTAATTAAGTGTTGATATATTTTTGTACCCTTGAATAAATAATAATAATAAATATTCCGGGACATTGCACACAGCGCCATAGCCACCTAGCCAAACGCTTGTGTCGTGGGTACTAGATAACGGATATAATACTTATATACTTTTCTTTTGTAAATACATACTTATTATACATACAAACGACCAGACTCAACAAGTTATTATAAATTTTAAATTTCAAAATACTTGTGTCATGCGGGAATCGAACCCGCAACCCCTAGATTAGAAGGCAGAGCCACAACCAACTAAGCTAACAGGCCAGTCAGTCACGTTAATATTATCATACAGTATTCTAACTTCATATAAACGGACGACGAGCGAGCTATACCTACGCGCTCGGATCGTGGCATGCGTGCGGCATGATCAGGGTTGCCAAACGTACGTTTATTGAACACCTTCTATTCATTCACAAAGTATTTTATGTAATCATATTAATATTTTATAATGTTACTAAGTATCTGTGCTAGTAAATAAATAAAAAGTAATAAATATACAATCTCAAAACTAGATAGGAACTCAAAGTAGGCAGATGCAACAGCCCTATCACATGCTTACGTACCGCGCGGCTGTAGGCACTTATTTCAAGGACACGGCCGAGTTACAATACTGTATGATAATGTTACCGTCCCTTACTTTATGAATTATGAAGCGACGTCTGTTAAAGCGGCTGGTACTTTAGTACTACATATACTGGTCACTGCAGTCGAAGTATGTCGGTGCTGGAATGAGATTATTAAAAAATAGGCTCTTATGAAAACTACACTTAAATTGCTCAAAAAATTACGTATTGTCCAAAGTGTTATAAGTAGGTACTCAAAACTAAAGTTATGCTATCATCATCTGCATTGCTATTCCATAATACGCGGGTAAAACCATGAAGCAACGCAAGTCTCGCTGTATAACCTAAGAGTCTATTACCTTTATTTATGGCCTGTGAAGTGTTCACAGTACTTTGATTTTATTACTAGGAAGTTAAAGCGAGAAAATCTACCTAAACCAGTGCATGGGTATACCGTAAACAAGAAACAAATAGAGAAGGAAATACTTTTTATCATAGATTTCGTTTTTATATAAAACTAGTGGGTGCTCGCGACTTCGCTCGCATTAAGAAGTAAAACTTGCATCCCCTATTTCATCCCTTTAAAAGTGGCATTTCCAAAAATCCTTTCTTAGCGGACGTCTACATAGTAACATCTACCTTCATTCCAAATTTCAACCCAATCCGTCCAGTGGTTTGCGTGGCACAGTCTGTGGCGTTTAGGCTGTGCGTTGATAGATCACTACATCAGTCAGTAACCTTTGAGTTTTATACATATATACAAGGTGTACCAGAAGGGTGTGACAATACTTATACTATGTATGTATAGAATACAGCCCACTAGGTTTCGGAATTCTAAGTGTCATAGATTTCGAGTAATCATAAGTTGAACTTTCATTAAAACTTTAAGACTTGCAACCCTACATCTTATCATTTTGAGCGTTCATTTACTTTTGACGCTATCAAATGACACGGCGCGGCGGTGTCTCTCTGAAGCCCTTCTCCCATTACGATACGCGCGCGCGACTCTACTCTCGGAGACTAATCCATGACTAGTCGCCGCAAAGTATCTCACATACATTCATATGGAGACTCGTACACTACGATACTGGTATTCTACGCGTTCGCGACTAGTCTCGCAATACCCGCCGTGTTGGTCGCTTGTGCGTCGCGTCGCGCGCACGTTTTGACAAGATGGCGGCGGAGCAAGAAACAAATATTAATTTTGTACAAGAAGTTGAAAAACATGCTTGTTTATATAACTACAATTTACCTGACTACATGCGGAAAAATACAATAGACAAGACTTGGGCAGAAATTGGGAAAAAATTTCAAATAACAGGTAGATTTTTTTTGTTTGTATACAAACATAGTTTATTATTAAATGTTACATTGTATTTTGCAAACAGGATTGGTATTGCCAAGGCAATGAACCTTGCTCAGATATAAAGTAGTTTGCTAAATAATTTCGTTGATTATGTGGTGACATAGTTGCCGTTATTTCTATATTATGAGGTTGTATAACGGGAATAGTGAGCAATCTGTTTTGTATAAACTCCCTCGGACTATATAGAATACCCTCACGTTTTCGAACATAGTTGTGTAAAATACACACTGCTTTTATTATATTTGTTACTTTTTCTATTGTATGACATCTTATAGCAGTACTTAATACTTGAAATTTTTCAGCCATCATCCCAAAAGCACATTCAATTGTATTCCTTCCTCGGCTTAGTCTGTAGTTAAATACCCTTCTCAAGTCATTCAAGGTTCTTTGGGGATATGGTCTCATCAAGTAAGATAGAAGGGGAAATGCCTCGTCCCCAATAAAATAGTATGGAAATTCATAGTTAGATTGGTCATTAGGAAGTTTGGAAGGTAAAGGAATATTAAGATGTCCATGTTCTATCCAACGTTTGATCCTGGAAGCACTGAAAATTCCACCGTCGCTGTTCCTACCCGCATAGCCAGTCTCGATAAGAGTAAATAGTCCATCGGAATCACAACATGCCATTAATACTATCGAATGGTAGGATTTGTAATTAAAATTACTTGATCCCGTATTAGGTAATTTTTCTATTCTGATGTGTTTACCATCACATGCCCCTAAACAGTTGGGTAAATTCCAGAGGCGATCAAAACGAGCAGCAATGTCTTTCCAATGTTGCACATCTGGTAATGGCATGTAGTCTCCATTTAATATCTCCCATATTATTACTGTAGTTTCAGCTATGACCTTACAAATTGTATTATCTCCTCTTGCAAAATACAATCCTAGGCTTACAAACGTACAACCTGACCCCAAATATCTGAAAAATAATTAATATTAAGGTTAATTTTCAGGACCAGAAGCTAAAGAAAAGTGGAAAAATCTACGTAGTGTTTTTGTTCGCCACTTGAAACCGCCAAAAAGTGGAGCAAGTACTGCACAAAAAAAACCATACTACTTATCAGACTATATGCAATTTACTGTACCCTTCATAAAAATAGTAGGAAAACCATCAGGGAATTTGAAAGAGACGATAGAACCACAGACACCTGATCCTGAACTATACGAACAAACACAGTTCACAGAAAATGTATCTACAAACAGTCAACCAATCTCGCAACAGCAATCATATCTTCCTTCTACTAGTACAAGCACTCAACCAATCTCGCAACAATCATATCTTCCTTCTACTAGTACAAGCACTCAACCAATCTCGCAACAGCAATTACCACCACCACCATCAACAAATAATAATAAAAAACGGAAGAAGCTGGAAGAAACTCAAGCCGAGAAAGACATTTCAGCTTATTTTAAATTGAAACGATCCAAAATTCTAGATAACTGTGACAGTGCTGAAAATTCAAACAAAATGTTTTTACTGAGTTTACTATCGGACGTGAACAAAATGACTGATAGTCAAAGAAGACTGTTTAGGAGAAGAGTGCTTGCATTGATAGACGATATAATGGACCAAAGTAGTGAAAATATTAATAGTCCCATCACACTTTATTCTACTCCTTCACCGATGAGTGCTGCCGAGGTAATAAGTACGCCAATTACCATAAACGAAAGTCAGAATGTAGCACAATCAAATACTGCCACACTTTATTATGAATCGATACCTATGTTATTATCACACGAAGAAGAAGAATGAGTAATAATTATAAAGTTATTAAAATTTTATAAACATTTAATTACCTACATATGTCATAATGAAGTATTATTTACCTTAGGGTTATCAGAATCCTTTCTTCCGCACTGACACATTCTCTAAATTTAGTATTTCGTTGATGTATAGCAGGTTTTAATAATTTAACAAGATGCAAGTAGGTCTCTTTAGACATTCGGTAGAAAGATAAAAACTTCTTATCATCATATTGTAGCTCTTGTGCGGCTACAAAAACTCTACAATTTATGTTTCTTTCAATATATGGATGAATCCAGTATTTTCTCTTGCGTTGACGTCTTCTATTTCTATAAAACAGAAAAACTGCGAGACCTTCATCGTCACTGGAGTTGCTGGACATAACGTCCGTCCACTAAAAACGAGTTTGCACAAATGATGAATTTAGTCATTTTTTAGTAGCATAATATGCGAGCGTCGGGTAGCGAGCAAGTATCCAAGTAGTATTCTACTCGAGTATCCAAGACTAGAGTCGCGCGCGCGTATCGTAATGGGAGAAGGGCTTGAGAGCGCGAGAGAGAGAGAATACGTTGCGTTAAAACTAATGCTAGAACGGGATGAAAGAATGTGTGCTTATTTCGGTTTCGTTCGGTCAGTGATCACTCGCTAGGGCTGCCACGAAATCAAGTGAAAAATATTATATAATTTTTGTATGGTAAAAAATATATGTGATTTAATTTTTCATATTTTGGTATATGACTCCTTACATGATATATATGTATACTCTTTAATATTGTCACACCCTTCTGTTACACCTTGTATATAGATTCTGTTTCACTCTTGCGTCCAAATCTTTGTCAACGTTTTGTGTCATGTAATTTTGTTTATATTCCAGTTCGTCGGATAAAGAGTCCCTGTCGGATAGCATGGGAGGAGGTCCCGGACCTAAAAGTACGCCTTCCACTGAGAAACCACCTATGTCTAAACAAGTTTATGTAAGTAAAATATTTTATGTAAAATCTTATCTACTGTTCTGGAATCAATTATGAATAAGGCGGCCACTTGTACCACTAGAGCAGTTTCCATATGTAATTTTATTATTTTTGTTTTATATGTGTAGGACAATAAAGTATTATACAGTAGGTATCTATCTATCTCTGAGACAAATCAGGCAATCTTAGAGACCAAAAATATTTGGTAGGAACATTAAGGTTTTGTAAATAGTGGATTAATTTCCTGAAGATAACTAGACTTCATTGTACCTATATATCATTAGAAAACAGGTACAAATGTTCAATATCAACAAGCATAATAATTTCTAAGCCAAAGAATAACAACGAATACTATACACTTATTATGATATGATGAACTTCCAGGTTTCCGCGGCTACATTCTTAGACGTCGCAACTCTTCGCTGTCTCTTCACGTCGCAGTGGCAAGAGGAAGGAGTTTACTGGGCTCTACATTACTTGTACAATAGGTAAGTAGATAACTTTACTATTTATTTTTCATATGTTAGCTGCAATATTTAATCATCTAGAGATATGTTAGGATAGTATTGTGAGATATAAAGTAGGCTGTGTTAATCTGTAATATGTTAATATTAATATTAATCTGCTTGCTAGCAAGTAAACTATGGCCAAGTGCAAACACGTTATAGTTAAAAAAAACTGTCTAATTTTATCCCCATTTTAAATCAATATAGTATTTAATAGATACAAATTAGAGCCATATGTACAATGATAATTTTTCATACTCGCAAAGTAATATACAAAACATTTCACATGCTAACTTTCTTCTTTATAATACAGATTGCGAGATATCTGTGATGATATATCGAAACAAACTCAGCCAAGAAAACGAAGCAACTCGCTGCCCATACCAAAAATCGAAGTATCAGTCTACCAAAGCCCAGAAATCAAAGACCAAGATTCGTTGAAAAATTTCATAGAAGTGCCTGAACACAAAGATCTCCCGGTCACAGAAGTGGCATTCCCTTCTCCTAAAGTAGAAGAGGAACCAGTCATGATGCGACGGTCGAGCGAGAAAATAAAACGCAAAATGAAAATGGCTGACCTAAAAGCGTTCGTTGAAACGAAATTGCTATCTAAATCTGAAAAGGCGCTTGAGAAAATCGGTCACGAAGACCATAAGTTTTCGTTTCACACTGCAGTAAGAATGCTATCTGTAGATATTCCTTTTTTTATTTGGTGTTTTTATCCATTCTTTTTGTAAGCCTAGCTATGATATCAGACTCTTTGAACGCTTATTGTGTTGTGTTGTAAAGCTTCTACAAATTTAATCTGAAATCACTGGTCTTTCAAATAATCAGTATATTTATTTATGTGTTTGATGACAACATCTTAATATCAGTCTGATATCTAAGTTAGGCCCTTTTAGCAATAAATTTACTTGATATTTTTCTCTTCAGGAATACCACAGAAGTCTAGACAATGCTGATGACAGACCAAACTCAGCTTTGGCAAGTAATTTTGCGCCAGTAGCCCCGAGACTCACAGGCGACATGTTTCCATGCAACCTTATCAAAGGGAAAAGCATGCCAAGTCTAAGGTAAGGAAACAAAGAAAAATGTAAAAAGTATGGATATATACTTTTAACATTTTTCTTTGTCATAGATTTTTTTATCCATTTCTTTGTAACATTCCTATAGTTATGAAATCGTAATGCCTTTACTATTCATAGTTCGTGACCATATCCGTATTTTGAGATAATAATTTCGAGTATTACGTGCTTAGTTTAGATTGAAGGGTAACTCTAACCGAGCAAAATCTCAAATAATGCACGCGCCCTAGAAAGAAAAATCCCTTACACTTATATCTACTTATATCAAAACTCTTTGCTACAATTTTTGTAAAAAAAGTCGTTCGAATTCCAATCGTTTCGTCTCTAATTTTCTAAAGCCATTGACGCACAGCATGAGTTACGTTCCTGTACACGTATTCTGTGATATTTCCTTGTTAAACAATTGTATTTTTTCTCTTCCTCCCGTGTATTTGCGCTTATACCGTACGTTATTGACGGACGGTCCGCTCTAGCTGTCTCATCGACGAGCTAGCTACTAATGGGTAAGTGAGAGATCAGAATAGAGGCTTCAACTTTCGCTGCCATCCTTCAACCATCGAGTTCTGCGTATTTACATGCATAAAGACTTAAGCGCATCAAGGGCTTTGCTGGTACAATTTGATAGTTAAAAACGATACTAGATTGCAGACTCCGCCTTATCTAAGACCTCTTCGATTTATCAACAATTTCGCCGAATTCAAGTTTTTAAAAAAAAGCAAGTGTCCGACGTTGTATACTATGTATAATCCTATAAAAAAGACAATACTTTATAATGCAATTTTTGTTTATATACCTACAGTTTTTTTTTAAATACTGTTTGTAAATGTTACTAGTGGATTTATTTTCCACAAATCCCGACTTATGTCGAGGTTTTAACTATTATTTTTTCCGGCTAGGCCCATTACGCTGCGTATAGGTTTTAGTTGCACTATTGCGTATACGCAGCTGGTGTACTAAAGTTTTAAATTACGCCTAGATTGCGCTTCGTTGATATAATCAGAGTTATAGAGGCCGGTACTTCTTTAAGCCTAATCGCATTAGAAAGAGCATAGGAAGCTTCTTAAATCTTTACTCACACTATTAAACTAAATTATAGCGAATGATACACACACGCAAAAAATGTATAGTAGTTACAATGCACGCACGTAGGTAAATTCAATAGACGCTAGATATACACAAAAGTTTTTGAAGCTGTAGAAAGTTCAGTAGTTTAAATAAAAGCTTGAAAATGTAGATATAGGATTTTTAAATCGCTTCGGTCAGCTAAATAATTATGCTAATTTACCATATTTAGTCAACACATCGTAGCAATCACTAATCACCTTTGCAAGTATTAAATATTCTACAACTATTTATTATGAAAACAGCAATTGTGATTTAGAATAGATACAGGTAACTCAATTCTAATACTTGATTTAGTTCAAAAAATATTAGGGTAGAATATAACTTATATATGTACAAGTAGATAAATTAAATATCTACGGCAATTCATAAACTTAGAAGTAAAGATAAATAAAATTGTCTCATTATTTATCTCTATCAACTTATCTTAATTAGCACAAATATATATGTATGTTAAATTATTTTCCAAAGTTTTTAGAATATTCCTTTCATATTTCGTTAAAAAGTAATAAAACTTATTTTTTTCAGATACATCGGCGAAATTAAAACGGAAAGAGCCCAAGGGCCGTCCAATACGGTGCCTTGTAATATTCAGAAGAAGAAAAATCCAATAATTACGGTGACTGAGCATACACCTACTCCATCTCCAGACTATTTATCAAAGACTAGACAGGTAATATACATAGGATATAGCAAAAAGAAAAAGTGAAAAAGCCGCCTATTCAACTACAAAAATATATACTCGTAGGTATAAATACGAGAGCTTACAAATATTAAGAGCTTTTAAATTATTGTACAGGGTAGGTACAAAGGTATATGGCGGTACATTTTAATCGTATATACCTATATGTATAATCACCTTAAAAAACACTGTCATCTTTAAAAAGTTTTACTAAGAGTGATATTTTTGCTACGCAGGGTCGATCTTGCTACACACATACGTTGTATACCTGATATTGAGCTCTGTAGTATACTTACCTAGAAAAACCCCAGTCCCTGCTAAAGAATTCCATAATCATGTTATCTTTACTACGAAGAATTGCGGTGTGATTTATAGGTACTTCTAGCGCGAAACTATTAGGTACGTTTGACTGACTTTCTGCTGTTCAGAAACCACCAATATCATTATTTGTAAACATTTGTTCAGGGTTCTCTAGAGTCTCAAATCGACTCGGTGAGCATGCAAGGGTCGCAGCACATCCCTACCCCCGAGCGCAAGCCCAGCCTCACTCGATCACAGACAGATTCCAACATCACGTATGTGGTGGAAGAGATACAGGAGGCGCCGGGCTCTCTGCACTATATTACTAAGGACGGAGATATTGACTTCCAAGTTGTTTTGAAGGTAAAATATAGTGTACTAGCTTATTTGTTTTACTACGCTAGCGTTACGACCTGTTATATCAGAGATTAAACCTGCCTTAGGTTTAATCTCTGATATAACAGGTCCCTTGTGATTTTGTGCTACTCGGAGGTGTTGCAAGTTGAAAGTCAATAGCGACATATTCGAATTCAATAAACAACTATTTTCCATCGGACATCTAGATAGATAAGATAAAGATAAAAATAATTTATTTCCAAAAACATTAATTCATGGTTTGCACAAATTGATACATAATAATTAAATAATTCATTACATTTTTGTTTGATAAAACTTAATGATTAATTATCTTAAATTATAAATGACGTGATAACTAGTACATAGTATATAAACTCAAATTTGATATTTATCGTAAATAAATGAATATAAAATTTTGTAACTCGCATAGAATTGATCAATATAACTAATTATGTGCATAACAACGGACCCCGAACTAGGCCGAGACCTGTATCTCGGTGATCCAAATTTGAATTTAATTCCATACTTAAAATTCTTTTCCAGTAGAATAAAATGATCTATGAATCACAAAATTTAAAAAAATCAAAAAGAACAAACTCGTCTATAAAATTTGTGACTATCGGTGGTACTCAGACTTTACTCGGACAAGTTTGTGTCGGACAAATTTACCAAAACCGCCCGGTTAGCATTTAACTTTGAAATTCACTTTCCCCTCACAAGTGTTATATATTTTTATATAGTGGAAGGTCCAATACCAACGGAAAAATCTGAAATCAGCTGAAAGTGGAATAATGCCTAGAGTACCCCAACGGATCTCGGAACCTATAGACATAGAGGGAGGGTGCTCGAACTAATTTTGGTAAGAACTGCTTGTAGGTTACAAAAAACCAAAAAAACAAGATGGCCGCCATACAAAAAACATGGCTGCCATACAAATTTCAAATGTTAATAACTCTGGAACGGTTGGAGATAGGTGGGGGGTGTTCGACCAAATGTCATAAAAGGCCGAAGGGGACGTTTGGTGGTGGATGCAAAAATCCAAGATGGCGTCGTCAAAATGGCGGCCGAATTTCAAAATGGCCGCAAGGTGCTGATTTTTTGCATCCGGAGGTTTTTTGGGGTGCAGATTTGATATCTGAAATCAGAATTTCGAAATGTCAAAAAATAAATATGGCCGCCATACATGTGAAATTTTCGACGGTTAGTGAGTTTGAATTCTATCGATCGGGTTCTGACTCATCGTGCGCCATCGGTTAACATCGGCCATTTTGCCGAAGTTACGTATATAAGGAGCGGTCGTTGCGAGCCGAGCTCACAGTTCCCGTTGAGTCGTCGCGCGCACTAGTCGTCCGTCACGTTGCAGGCCGCTCCCTCCCGTGAGGGTGCGTGCGCCGTTCGTCGTGCTGCTGCTCCCGAGCGGGAGGTCGACGCGCCTGCATCACTCCAGGAACTACAGCCTGTCGTCCCGGCGTTATGGGAAAGCGCCGCAGCGACAGGCACATCGCCATCGGCACATCGCCACACATCACCACACCACTTCGAGCAACGCCGCCGCTGCTGGTGCGCCCCGCGGACTGGCGACTCGACGTCGTCCACGTGGAGCAACGCCGCCGCTGCTGGTACGCCGCGCGGACTGAGCGACTCGGCGTGTGTGTGCGTGAACTTCCCCGGGGTCAGCGTGCCCCGGCGCCCAGCCCCTCTAAAGAGCGCAAGCTCGCTGAGGACCTACCAGCTCCCCCTTGGGGACTGGCAGACGACCCACGATCGATCGCCGAGCTCACAGTCTTCCTGGACGTTGCCAAAGCGTTCGACAAGGTCTGGCACAATGGGCTTGTGTACAAGTTATACAAGCTCGGTTTCCCAGATCAAATCGTACTCATTATCTCGGACTACCTTCGCGCCCGCAGCTTTCGCTACAAGGTCGAAGGTGACCTCTCTTCGTCGAGGAGAGTGCTGGCTGGCGTCCCACAGGGCTCTGTGCTAGCTCCTCTCCTTTTTACTCTCTATACGAGTGACATTCCGCGTACTCCCAAAGTAGAGTTAGCCCTATTTGCAGATGACACCGCGATCTACTCTAGATCCTGGAATCCCTTACATGCTAGAAATGCCGTCCAAAAGGCTCTCACGAGCCTCTCCCGCTGGTTCCGACTCTGGGGGATTACGGTTAACCCGGAGAAAAGCGCAGCCATGCTCTTTACTCCGCGTTACCATAAAGACCTCAAGAACCCTCCCACTATTCACGGTACGGTGGTACCCTGGGTCAAGTCCACCAAGTACCTAGTCGTCACCCTCGACAACCACCTGACATTCACCAAGCACATATCCACTGTCCGCAACAGGGCGGCCTTCTTTCTAGGGCGTCTTCATCCCCTTCTTTGCAGCAAGAGTAAAATGTCTCTTAGAAATAAGCTGACAATTTACAAGACTTGCATCCGCCCCGTCATGACTTACGCCTCCGTAGTGTTCGCCCACCAGAACGACACTGTTTTGTCTCCATTACAGCTGATCCAGAATCGATTCGTCCGCAAGAGCACAGGTGCTCAGTGGTTCCAGCGCAACGCAGACCTGCACGTCGACCTCGAGCTGCCCTCCATCCGTCAGTGGATGAAGTTCACCTCTCGCCGCTACTTTGACGCCGCACCGCATCATCCGAACCCGCTTGTCGTCCAAGCGTCTTCTTATTCCACAGATCCGGTTGATCCCGAGCCCCTCCGTCGTCGCCCGAAGCATGTTCTGGTCGATCCGGATGACCCAATCGCCGTCGTGGTCTCGGCAGCGTTGGGCTCCCCTCCTTCCACCACCTCAGCAGGCGGTGTCTCAGCCAGTAGGCTCTCCGTCTTCGGCATTGGTCCAGGTTACCAACGTCCATCTCCCAGTGTAGGTTCCAGTGCACGTCCCCGATTCCGTCCTCGCCGGCGAGGCGGTAGACCCCGACCCCTCAGGTCAACTCGTTTATCTCCAAATAATCACCCAGACACAACCACTGATAGGGCCTTAGCTTACTCCCCTTCAGGGATGAACAGGGCAACCCGGTCTCCCCCTTCTGGCGACGGTCCAAGCCGAGGTTCGTGCCTCAGAGGCGCCCTTGTGCCAGTCGCCCCTAACTAGTACATAGGCCCGGGCACCATCAGTGCCCAGCCATCGTCCGGTGACGCAGCAAAGGTAGCTACTAGCAACCAGCTGAATAGTCCTTTCAAAAAAAAAAAAAAAAGAGCCGAGCTCAGTCTTCGTTGGATCGCCGCGCCGAACAGTCACCGCTCGCGCTTAGCAAGCCACAGCTCGGCGCCGCTCGCGCCCAGCAAGCAACAGCTCGGCGCCGCTTGCGCTCCACCATCCACAGCACGGCGCCGCTCGCGTCCAGCAAGCCACAGCACGGCGCCGCTCGCGACCAGCAAGCCACAGCACAGCGCCGCTCGTGGACTGCTTGCCAAAGCACGGCGCCGCTCGCGGCCTGCAAATCACAGCACAGCGCCGCTCGCGGCCAGCAAGCCACAGCACGGCGCCGCTCGCGCCCTACAAGCCCAGTACGGCGAAACCTCGCGCCCAGCAAGCCACAGCACGGCGCCGCTCGCGCCTTGCAATCCACAGCTCGGCGCCGCTAGCGCCCTGTAAGCCACCGCTCGATTCCGCTCGCGCCCAGGAAGCCACAGCTCGCCGGCGCTCGTGCCCCGCAAGCCACCGCTCGCTTTTATCGTCCGGTGACGCTCCCCTATTTTACTAAGCCGTTCGCGGGCCCGCGCACAGAGCACCACTAGTTTTAATATCATTTCATAACAGCACAATTAATTGGTTTTGTTTAAAATAAGTACTTATTCTACCAACCCTTTCAAACCATTTTATAAGCTAGTTTTCAAATTGCCACTTGTTTATTCGCAGGCAGTGTATTCAGTATCAACAATGGACAGTTTCTACATAACAGTCCGTGTGATGGAGGTGATGCTGAACATGGTAGACACATTGATGGAGATAGGAGTGCATAAGAACTGGCAGAATACTAAGGAGGATGAGACTCCGCAGCCGGGATCTGTGGACCCGCTCATTGAGTTTGGGAAAGATAAGGATAAAGATAGTAAGGTATGTTGTTTCAATCATGTTAGGTGCAGAAAAAAGATTTCAAATTATGCTATAATAAAATAAAAGTCCTCCTCCTTGAATCATATCTCTTTTCCTTGTTGACAAACCAAAAAAACAAGCTAAAAGCATAACTACTTAAGTTACAACCATATTGCCTGAATCGGTACCAGAAGTTAAAACACTTTCGAAAAACATGGTCTATCTAACGGCTATTCCTGAGCAAAAGATATGGCCGGAAAATTACTCTGGCTTTACAGGTGTTTTTCTTATCTACCTCAATTACCACTCATATACCTACGCTTTCTTTTCCAATTGAAATTGTATAAGCCGCGATATTCTATCAGTTTATTTATTTTCAGGAAAGAGATTCTGGAATACCATGTGCTCAAAGTCAAGACTCCACTAATGTAGACGGTGGTGAAAGTTCTAAAGACAAAATCACAAAGGATCAAGAAAATTTGGACTGTCCTTACTACATGATCATGCATGTTTTACTCAGGTACAAAGTCCTTTACTTTTATGTTTTCTTTTAGCATTACACTTTTTTAAATGTATTTTGTTGTTGTAGTCAAACAGTAATAACTGCTTAACTTGTTATTTTAATTATACTGATGCTCGCGTCTTATATCTAAATCAGGATTAATTAAGTGGAACCGAATTAAACGGACCAAGAAACAAATACGCTTACATTTTTATGCATTTGTTTCTCTCAGTTAGGTGTCTGAATTTACTGACTACGCGAATTTATTCTCTTTATTAGGTAACAAGTAAGTGCTCGCGGGTTCGCTCGCATTAAGAAGAAACTTGCATCCCCCTTTAAATGTGGCATTTCCAAAAACCCTTGCTTAGCGGATGATTACGTCATAACATTTACCTGCATGCCAAATTTCAGCCCGATCCGTCCAGTGGTTGGGGCTGTGCATTGATAGATCACTGTGTCAGTCAGTCACCTTTGAGTTTTATATATATTACCTTTATATATTGTTGTGATTGCTTACGTAATTTATCTATCCGTTCAGTGTGGCGAGATCATTGGTAGGAGTAGATACCTATGTTTAAAAGTGGATGAAGCTAATGATGACGATAAATTTATCTATCTCCAATTTTTTTAGACTTCTCCGCCAGCTAGGTTGTTCCCACGGCTGCAGCAAGGCCCTCCGCGGTCCTCAAGCAGAGTGTCTCCGCGTGCAAGCTCGGAACACACTCCGACAACTCAGAACAGCATCCACAGCCAAATTCACCCTACGACTCAAAGAGATGACCAAATATGCGCCAATATGGGAGGTGTTGGACAATTTACATGCCACTGTTGGATTCTGCGCTGAGCCAGCTACTTTAGTATCGCCTATGAGTAAGTATTGTCAAAACTTTATATCGTTTTCTACAACGAAGGTTGGATTTTACAGCCAAGTTCACTCTACATCTAAAGAAGATCACCATGTTTGCTTCTTTATGAAAAGTATGAGACAGTTGACAAATTTTGCTCTGAATCTGCTAATTTGGTAACAATGACGAGTGCATAAGACGGTTACTGGTCACTGCAGTCTTTTTATACTAAAGCTCTAAAAAGTTTTTACGAATGTGTTTAAATTGATTGACTTTACAACAAATAATGTTGGTAATCGCTAAACTTTGGAACTGCTAGTTAATTAATTAATCGTCATTCATGGTTCACAGATCAACAGAAGCGAAACTCGGCGAAGTCTCCAGATATAAGCCACCTGCAGAATGGTTACGCTACTAACTTCGGCGCCGGCAACAACGCTAACAGGGCCATAGAGACCTTCATCATTGAGAGCACGTTTCGAGTGCTGGTCACCAGGTTCGCGCTGATGCATAAGGAGCTTAAAATGCTGGATAATAAGGTATGATCTACTATATAAAAATATATATTATAGACACTAGACTTGTTATAGACTCCAGAACGCACGAACCGATTTCCACGGTTTTGCATTCGTTGGAAAGGTCTCGGGCTCCGTGAGGTTTAAAGCAAAGAAAATTCAGGAAAAATTTGAACAGAAAAGCGGAAAAACCTTTCAATTCAATCATTTTTTACATACAGCGCCATCTCTGATACATAGCATGTACTACAAACTGCTGGATATAAACTTGTGATTAAAACTTTCGGAATATAATGGTAAATTTGGTCACAATTTAATTTCGGCAATCCTTCTACTTTATCAAACTCCTTCTCTAGTCCTCCTTCCTGCATAGACCAAGTCAGAACTATGGCCTCAAGGTTGGTAAAAACTGTCGAAACAAGAGTTGACCATTCCAATGCAAAATTGTTTTTATTTGCACATGATAGTCAGACATTTGACAACCAGATAGCTTAAACCACCTTCTCACAGATGACTTGTGGTTACATATGGAGCATGCCTATACTGAAATGGGAGGTGATATAATCAGGGCTACCGGAATCATCGGATTGTTAATGAATAAATGGATATTCTATCTTTGTGTGATCTCTAGTTACTTTTCCTTGCAGACCCTCTACATGGAAGTCCGCCAACTACTAAACTACGTGCGCGAGGCTCACGGCGGTCAGTTCCGGGTGGTCGCGTTCAGCGCGCTGCTTGACACAGCGGAGAGACCTGACAGCCAGCCTAAGGAGTCTAGCATGCAGACTACGAGAGTTATCAGGTATGTCCAAGGTAGTACTTCATCATCATCATCTTGCTATCGCCCACTGCTGAGCATAGGCCTCTCTTCTTGTACGCTACTCGTCCCGGTCCTGCGCAGATCGAATCCAGGTGCTCCCTGTGGTTGTTCTAATGTCGTCAACCCACCGCATTGGTGGGCGACCTCTATTTCTATGGCCAGTCATGGGTCTCCAGTCAGTTAATGTTTTGGTCCACCTGCCGTCCTTGAGTTTAGTGATAGCCTTACCGACGTCAATTCATTACAGGAGTTCTCATGAGCAGATAAATCAAGGTCCTGGTCCTTCCACGAAGTCACATAATATATTTTCGGATTATGTCGTCATCGATAATTTTCCCCACGATGTTTTCCTTCACCGCAAAATCCAATTTGGAGCAGTTAAAATCGAGCGGAAGTGCGTTTTATTGTAAGACAAACGTTCCCCGCCAACCATACACGCTAAAGCTTTGGTTTCCTAGGACAGCGGTGCCTTCATATAGCGGCTGTAATATTACGGACGCAAAAATAATTAAAGTAAATTACGGTGCAAGTTACCGCTCTCTAGGAAACCGCGCCATTACGTTTACATAGACAACGTTCATTCACCGCTGTATTACGGCCGCTATATGTCGGAACCGCTTTCCTAGGAAATCCAAGCTCTACATTCTGCATAAAACGCACTATATATTTACTCAAAACTACATGACCTTTAATAATTTTGCGGGGAAGTCAAGACCATCAGTAACGAGGACTACGGTTTACGGAGGACTCTAATAAACATTTATCCCCACAGACACATTCCCCGCATGTCGGAAGAGGAGCGTGGTTCAGAGACGGGCGCGGACTCAGGGTGCGCGCCGGACGAACGCACGCACAAGAAGTTCACCTTCAAGAAACGAACCTCTTCCTCTACTGGGGCTCATATGAGCACGCATGTGAGTAAATCTTGGATATTCCGTATTCATTTATTCAGCGATTTAACTAATTTACAGTTATGACATGTACTATTCATTTTTATACGGGTAGTCTCCTCCTCTAGGCGATAGCTCAATGCTGAGCATCGTGATGACCCCGACCAAAATTGTGGACCATTAGACGCCATTTATCACGATTGGTAGCTTCGTGTATGGCAGCACTTGCTAAGGCGCCAATGTATTCAGCCACCTGATCGGACCATCTTGTAGGGCTTCGACCTCTGGATCTCGTTCCTGCCATTTTTCCAGTCACTATGATTCATTTTTATACGGGTAGTCTATTGGGTACCAAAAACAAACTTGTGTTACATTGTACACCATTGTTGTACAATATATATGTAGATCAAAGAGCTCTTTTATCAGGTCTTTCTTTATAATTAACAATGTGTTTTTTTTTATCTATCCGTCTAATAATTGCCAGGATGTGTTTTAATCAGTGATAAGGGCAACACTCGTGGCTGTTTGTGAGCCTGTTTAGGGTGTGACAGGCTTTATAACATTAGGTATCTATTCATATATTTCGTTCCCCAGAGTCTCCTAGACACGGACATAGGCGACGAGTCAGTGAGTCAATCCCCACTGTCGGTGCGCACGCGCCGCTACCAGCTCACCCCGCGCCAATCAGAGCGCACCATCCCCTCGGCCTCCTCCGCAGACATCACGCCGCATCACAAGATATCGCACTCCAAGTCCATACCCTCCAAGTTTCACATCAGTGGAATTGGTAAGTTCAATTTCACTAGTAATTTTCACTAGAATTCAGGCATCATTTATTAGACAAAATGTTTACTATTTTAGCTATTTTTTTTAACTTTATTTATTAAATGGAGTTTTGTCATACATTGACTATGCCACTCCCGTATGGCTAGTAGCTAGTACTTACTTAAAGATGAATTTATAAAGTATAATGGAAAGGCCAAAATGATGCTTCATTGTTCTACATTATAACTGTCATAAGTTGTCATTAATAGATCTCTTCTAAGGGCCTCTATTTTAACTGTGGTACCATTTTTTTTTTTTTTTTTAACTTGAACGGGTTTGCACTTGACCATAGTTTACCATTGCAGCTAAATAAATTTAATACAATTAAAGACAAAAGATAGTCTTTTTTTATCTTTATCCAGTCTCTTTTTATCTTTATCTTATCTCATCTTTATATGTACCTGCACATTATATGAACATACATTTACAGTACAGTGTATTAGTCCTTAAAACGTTTAAAACAAAAATATTCAACGTGAAAAATTAACAAACCACTTTCCTCTGTTTTTTAAATGTTACATCACTACAAACTTGAAAAATTATGACATCTCTAATCTTTATTATTGCAGTGAACTGGTTCCGCCAGAAGCCAGGCAGCGCGTCGCTCCGCCGCAACGGGTGCGGCTCGGGCGAGTCTCTTCCAATATCGGGCTCAACTGCATCTCTAGCCCGAGCACATCACTTACCGCACCACGCTCGACCCGTCCATGTGAAGAGACGAGTTGGATATACGCTTACCAGGTATCATCATTATCATTACATAATTCCAATAGAAGTCGTGGCTCGGGCGAGTCTATGACTGCGCAATTCGATGGCGCTTATTTTCCGAATGATCATGATTGGCAAGTTTTATCGTCCATCTTGCGTTTATTTATTTTCCGATTATATGGATAAGCATATTAAAATTCGTTCTCTCTGGCTTGTGTACCATATTACCTTGCCGGCATTAAATTTATAATAAGCATGGATTCGTTGCACTTTACAGAGCAAGGAAGAGAGTAGAAGATAGACTGAACAGATTTGGGCTGAGGAAAATGGGGAAAAAGAGAGACGGCAGCATTGAAGAATCCAGCGGTGGATGTAAGTTTTTTTTTCTTGCTTACATCAAATATATTTAAATTCTATCAATGTCTTGCATAAAACATATTTGTAAATATTCAATGTCTACTTTTATTATAAAATATTTAATGTCACTATCATATTCTGAAACAGAAGAACTTCTAAAGATATTAAAATAAATAACCCTGACACACTCGTACAACACATCACACACACACACACACACACACACACACACACACAAACACATCACACAAACACACACACATAAATACACACACACTCACATACTTACATACACAACACAGGCTTATGTCGTCACCCCAGTCGGCAGACTGCTGGTATTCAACATTGTACTGACACTAGTTTAAATTCATAACAACAGAGATATTGTAGCCAATATTTCAGTATAGTTAATCTTTATTATATCCATTATAACCGCACCACACTCTAGTACTGTTATAAGTAAATCTGTAGGCGGGCACCTGCGGCACAAGTGACATACTTAGTGCAGGGCTCGCAAGTACATGTATTTTAACCTTTTAGTATAATAAGTTATTTTAACACTGTAGGTATGATTATGTTTAAGGTTATATTGTTATCTCTTTTTGGCTAATAAACGAATTTGAATTTGAATTTAATAAATTGAGTAACTAAGCTCTATCTGAGCTCATTAAGCTCCATCTAGATAACCTTCGTCAAATTCCGACCCATTTACATTAAAAGTAAAATATCGTATACTTTTCGTAAGAGTGTTCAAATCGAAAGAGTAGTCTAATGTCGAGAGTTTTTATACTGCCTGATAGGCCACTCGTTCCTTCGTTTTACGAGGCACCCAAATAATATGGTCTCATAAATTCCAGTCATGTCCAGACGTGGCTCAGCGGAAGGTGGTTCCGGTGGCGGTGAATCCGAAGTGGTGGTACTGAAGCGCCGTAGACTGGTCGCAGCAGCACCACTATACGCTGGCCTCGCTAGATTCAACTTCCTGTTGGACGCCACTCAGCCGGGGAATACGCCGGATGCGCTGTTTATGGCTGCTTTGTTGGACTTGGTAAGGATATATTATATGTTAGAGGTAATAGTACTAAAGCAATACGAGAACATATGTCTTCCGTGGTATCTGGACGCCCACAACGATATACTTGATGACAAAACTTCCCCAATATGTAACTATTTTTATTAATTAAAGAATTTCTAAAAAAAAGGATATAATTGTTTTGTTAAATTGGATAAAATTTGGGTATGGTAATGTTGCTATGGATTTATATTTGTCCACAATTACCCAATAACTAAACGTGGAACAAAATGAGATCACTTTGTATGTGTGTTCGTTCTCAGGAGGACAGTTTAAGTTTTTGAGAAATTGGCGTCCACGTATTTCTCGGGAGTCATATACAGGAAGAAAATAATTTAAAAAAATGTCAGGCACATAAATTAAGTGCTTTTTTATTATTGCTTTTTTAAGGTTATTTTTAAAACCAAATCCGTTCATTCTAATCTAGATTTCGTTAAAAATCCACAATTTCACATAGTTGTTACATAATATTTCTACGTATGTTCCAGCCACATACGGTAGTGGTGGGCAGGGCGGCCATTTTACTTGAATGTGCGCAGCTGGTTCACAACTGCAATAAAGGACAGTGGCCTTACTGGCTCAAATCTAGCACCGTCAAGAATAATGGTGAGCAAAGAAAACAAGATGCAAACTAAATATTTTTTTGCAAAAATTTTTTGTTGTTCCAGAAAGATTATTTAATATTAGATAAAACATGGGATAAAGCTTAATGCTTGATATCCGGCACCACTAACCTAACCCATGTTTATATAATGTTTTTTTTTTCAGTAACAATGACTCCACAAATTAGACAACGTCTTGCAGGAAAACTCTTCTATCAATGGGGTGAAGTAAGTAATCCTTTATGTAAACTTAAAGTTGATATAAACTTTTAATTTCAAATACATACCTACTATTTTAATTTCGTGCGTAATTTATATTAATTCTATAAATATATTAGATTAGATATTTTATAATTGTGTACTGCATTTTTATCTGTTTTCGTTTTCAGGCCCTTGGTAATAGATTGGAAGAGATGTTGATCGAAGATAAAAAGTATATGGATAATGTTGTGAACATTGTGAATGATCCGGATGGACAGCGAGATCTGTTACAGCAAGACGAGGAGGAAGACTTCCTAGACGAAGGTACGTCTTATTGTAAAACTAGCTGTGCGCGCGACTTAGTCCGCGTGGAATAGTTATTTTGGGCATCGTATTTATTTTTGCAAACTACCTCTTCAGCTTTATAAATTATAGCTGTTACCCACGACTTGAACCGTTTTTGCAGCTCACGCAACGGAAGCCCTCAAAGATGAATAATTTTCCACGTTTTTTCCACATTTTCCATTGTTTCTTCGCTCCTATTAGTTGCAGCGTGATGTAATACAGCATAAAGCCTTCCTCGATAAATGTTCTATTCAACACAAAAATAATTTTTCAATTCGCTCCAGTAGTTTCTGAGATTAGCGCGTTCAAACAAACAAACTCTTCAGCTTTATAATATTAGTATAGATAGTATAGATATTATTTTGTTATTGAATAATATTCAACCGCAAAAGGGAAACTGTACAAATACCTGGAATTGATCAAACAATGAAAGTCTGAATTTGAAGTATAGTACATACAATAATTTGTTTTTATAACTTTGTATTACATTATTCTTTCTTTATATTTTTCTCTCTCTATCCGTCTCATCTCCTAATACATGTAGACCAGTCTTATTCTTCTCGAATCGAGCTTGTGTCCAGTGTCAGCTCTAGATATTTTTGGTCCTTTCGACCATTTATTGAAGAGCTATAAGAATGGCTGTTTTGTGTGTGGCCCTGAGAAGGGTCGTTTTGAGCTGATAAAGATTAAGTTTAACTATTGTTCCCCAGCGAGCATCCGCCTCCCCGGCAAGGCGCTGGGCGCGAGCTGCCCGCGCGCGCTGCGTATAGTCGCGTGCGTGCTGCTGTTCGAGATCACGACCTTTCTCCGGGAGACCTACCAGAACCTGCCCAAGGCCAACCGAGCCTCGCTCAAGGAGAGGGGCCCTTGGGACCGAGTATACAGGTACTTTCATTGCTACCATAAATACCAAATACGTTGGTAAGTAGATGAAATAAAAGAGAATACATTGATTTGTAAAACGACTTATTTTTTGTCATTATGTTATATGCGAAGATGGATGGAAAAACGTCGAATTTTATGTAAGACTAAGTGAGTTGATTACGTTCAGTTCGTTTGATTTTACAAAAAGAGTGACATATATTTGACGAAATTTTTATTTTAACAGGGCTCTTAGCAGTCAACACACATTAATGCCAGTCGAGTATGTTTACCGAAAGATAATGCATGCTTCCTTATACTTGCACTCTGCGTGCATGCGTATATAGACTGTACAGAACTACGTACACTCTACAACTATATATGCAGACTACACTACAGACACAGAGATGTACAGAATAGACAATATTCACTTCATCATTCTGGCACAAATGGATCTCGTAATCACAACCTTCATTTATCACGTTACCGAGTCAGATTATTTCTAAAGTTCATAACTATTTTTCAAATTGTAGAACCGATATCATTCTAATTATGCTATGCTATCAGTTCATTGATAAACTGTCTATAACATACCGTAAAATAACTTGTAGAATTAAATATTCGTTGTGCTTGCTACGATCCATTTTTTTAACCTAATTAAAACCAAAATAAGCAATGGGTAAACAGTGCAAGAGCACAAGTAAATTGCATGGAATGTCGTAAGAGATCCACCTAAACTCTATAAAATAAAATAAACTAAAACTATTGATTGATGCAATAATAAAATTAAAAATTTTGTCAACTACACCTTTTTCGAAATTTTCCAATTAGTTTGGTAAGATAGATTAGAACAATTAGATGAAAGAAGTAAAAACCGCTTTGCTACATTGGCATGCAGATATCAAGTATCTGATCACTGAAATTGAAGTAATAGTACAAAAATAGAGGCTAAAACATAGCTACGAGTTTGTCGCTTGTGTCTTTGTTTTTTCTCGTGTTAATATTGTTTTATTTGTGGGGTTCAGGGAGGCTAACCGCCGATGGAGTATGGCTTTGTCTAGTATGGGACACTCGCAAGCTTCCGCTCAGAGCTTGCAGTCTATAGCCGGGGCTGAGACTGAAAGGAAAATATCCTTCGTCATACATGAGCCTGAGAACGTGTCCGGAGGAAGTAATGCTACAGTAAGTAATTTATTATTTATTATTCTAGTCTTTTCTCTCCATACTATCCCTTTTTCTTTTAAACTGACAGCCATATGAGGTAATGTGTGGCTACCGAATATATATTTTTATTTTCTATGAACACATCTATAAACATGAGTGTCATACCTCCCCCCCCCCCCCACTATGAATCATCTTATGTAGGCTAATATATTATTGATGATTCTGAAGATTTTATACCAATAACTTTCCATGACTGCATTACTTTTCTTCTAGTTGGCAGACGCCATACCACCATCTATACCGATCGACGATAAAAAAGGCAGATTGGGCTCGCGAGCTGGTAAATGTATGCCTCGGCGTAACACACAACAAACTCATTCTGCCTACGGTTCTTTCAAGCGAAGATCCATCAAACTGAGACAAAAGGACGCAAGAAGTGATGTAGAAGAATGTAAGACTAACAGGAATCATTTGTTTCAATTTTTCTGCTCGACTCAACGCTATTTCAACACCCATTCAAGTAGCAATTTGAACCTTTTTAACTTTGCATTAAAGCTCATTTCGTATCAGTCATTTACGATGACTCATATCACATTAATATCTTAACACAGTTTGCAACATTGTAGATTCAAGATCATTCGAACTACCATATCTCTATCCCATGTCTCAGGAGCAACTTTTAAACGCCGCATGCTTTGAATGTTCAATACAAGACATGCATGCCAACGTTATCACTGACGCTCGTTGTTTTAATCAAACAGCGGTTTTAACAATGTATCGTTTTGTCCAGTCATAACACGGAGGTCAGATTCGATACAAAGCAGGAGGAAAGTTTCGTCACTCTCTGACAGAAGTGATACCTCAGAAGTTTATCCTGGGACAGGTGAGCACAGTACTTTGCTAGTTTCCTCACCATTGTACTATCATCTGAAGTAGAGCAATAGGCTGGACATCGTTAGCTTGTTGGAAATGAGTAGTTTGGTTTAGACTCATGCTAACTTATCCTACACAAAAGGAGCTAACTATCAGAATGTAATACACTGGCCAGAAATTGGGTATCGCATGAAATACACGCAAAACAAACACTACATACTTGTACGCAAACAAATAATATGGAACTTTTGCGATGGGGCATCTTCAAACTGAGGACGAATTACCAGGTATACCTAAAATTTTGTCATTATTCTTAATTTAACTACAGATACATATTACCTATCTGTAAATATTTAGTAACGTTTTAAGAGAAAAAAAATTCTTAGTTTTTGACGTTTATTCAAAATTTTGTGACAACTGTACAGCTAAATCAGACACTTTCATACACTCCACATTTCCAGCGGGAACAGTAATAATGCCAGAAATGGACAGTGGTGGCGAGGAGAGCCCAGGAGTACTGTCTGATGACCACGACCACCCGCCTGACAGCCCGGACAGCAACTCTACCGACCCACCTGATGTCAACAAGGGACTGCCGTGGCTGAAAGTAAGTGTTGTATTGAATTGTATAGTTGTTGGTAGATATGGACTTAAACAAAGGTCAAATCGAAGAACAGACCGCCTTGCGATGAAATAAATAAAAAGTTTATTGAACTATTTACAATTGAAGAAACTTAACATTAGGTTATATTAGGATGAGCAAAGAGACCCGTTCTAAATTAGACCACGAATAATGAGACTAGGGAAGACGAAGAAGGTTGATAGACCATTGTTATGAAATAAACATTGTATATGGTACGGCACGGTCCCTCTTTAATTACAAAATCGCTTAATCGAGTGACGCTTCGAATTATGGTATATATGCCTGACTGTCATTTACAAAAAAAGGAGCTGGGAAAACCTACCTTCTAAAGATGGTTCGCTGTAATTCACCTTTTTGTAATTCCAGGTGATGGTGAAATTCCTAAACTCTTTCAACTACGTGTGCTGCCACCAGAACTTCTGCCACCCGTACTGCTTCCGACGAAACATGCGAGCTAGCGTGCGACTAATGAAATCTGTACAAAAGGTCAGTAAAATTGTTAATAAACTATCAAAGCTGGCTAAAGGTTCTTCACTATGATAGTCGCTTGGAGTGTTTGATGAACAGTTCTAGTTAAGGCATGTATGAACATATTTGCCTAATAGTCTACGCATCCCTTATACAAAAATACAGTGGAACAGCAAGGAAATAATTTAGCTAACCTTATAAAGAGACAAATTTACTAGCAACTTCCAAGCATCTTATTTCAGTGGAGATTTGTCAGAATTGACACATGTTGCACATCAAATATCTCATCATCCAGCCAACGATTAAGTAACTTAAAAAAAAGAGGTTGCCAATATCTATTTTAATATTAGTTTAATTTGGATATAATTCACATCCAGATATACGGTGAAAAGTTCGGTCCAGAGGTGAACAACGTAGCTTCAGACGAGAGTATGTGCGGCACGCGGCGCGGCCGGCGCGCGCAGCGGAAGTCATCCGAACACTCCACTGACAGGTATTCGTATGTATACTTGCTTCGCTTCACTTTATGATTTATTCAACCTAGTTGCAAAGCTGATAAAATGCATTTATTTTTGAGTCATAAATTCCCAAGTTCAATTATCCCCCTCACTTCACTAGGTATTAGTTTTTATACATTTCATGTACTTATGTGTTACTTTGAATGCCGCATTGACAGTGCCTAATTTTTGTGAAGTTCGCACTCTAAAATAAACCTGAAACTCAGCCTTAGCAACCAAATACTGGTTTAAGGCTTTTGGTTTGGATCACAATAAAAAAAAAAACATTCAAAGCATTCTGCCAAATTTAGTAGATTGGGACCAACCCCTAAAGTTGGAGAAATAACTAAGTGGTCCAACATTTACCTACCTACTCATACGTTGCTAGTTTAAAGATTCATGTCTCATTCAATTCATTTGATATAAACTATCTATCAAGTACTATTGTATCAATTTTTAATTTCGTAATTATTTCTACATTACAGAATCGACCGCACAGTGATCGAGAGCGCCGGTCTCGCGTACAGAGCGGCGGGAGGCGAGAGTATCGGCTCTAACTGTGATACTCAGCAGAGCAAGGGACCAGTGCCGTACCCACCCACCGACCCACCGCTCATACTCAAGTATTTGAAGGGACAGGTCAGTTGTACACTATATTGGTCTATATTGGTCAGATGAATGAGAGAGCAGCTGTTATGTTATGATGAAAGGTTATGTAATTGGCAGAAGACAAAAAGGGTGGTGTAAAGAGCATATTATCCTTATATAACTTTCAGTTTTCAAGACTATCTCGAAAGATAATTTTACGTCATTAGTAAAGACATAACTTTAATTAGTGAATTAGTCAATTTAACCTAATGTTAAGTTTCTTAAATTGTAAATTGTCAAATGAACTTTATCTTTATTATTTATTTATGCTAAAATTAATCAAGAAATGTGGACGGTAATTTTTTTTATCAACACTAATGTTGTAACATTCTACTTATGTTTCCAATACTTGACTTATAATTACTACTGTTATAGCGCAGACAACAAAACACTCAATTTAAGCAATTTCACATGATGGTATAATATCCACATCGATGTCGTAATAGCTCATTATAACATCAATAAAGCGCGACCAACCTGATTGCAGGGCCAATCAGGTTGGTCGCGCTTAATAGATGGTTAGATTTTAATGGCGGCAAAATCACTGTGACAATGCACGTACGCGTGAATTTAATGTTTCGCAATGTGTTTTGTTTTTTAAATACAAATTAAAAGCTAAAAATGGATAGCGACGATGATATTTGTACGCCTCCGGATATTCTAGAATTGGCAACAAAAGTAACTCACAATCTTTTGCCACTCGTTACTATTATGAAACTCGCTGCGCTCGTTTCACAAACTTACACTCGTGTTTTAATACCCTTCAGTATATGACAGTTGCATAAACTACTATTTAGGCCATTGTTTTATACTTTTACAAAATTTTGAGCATTAAAACACAAGAATGTTTATTAAGAAAGTGATTTCCAGGTCCGAGACGCCTTCCACTCTCCTCTAGCGACCCTCATCAAGGGAGCCACCACGATGAGCGAGGAGTTATTCGCCGAGTGTGCGCCCGTCGCCTGGCAGCTACTGCTAGAACCTGATAGAGAACTCAGCGCGTGCGCCGCGGCTCTCTTTATACTGGCCGCTGTCAAATCACCTACTACGGCTACTGAGATCATGCATAATGATTTGAAGCATACGGAACCTGGTGTGAGGTAAGTACCTGTTAGAAGCATAGCATGATTTTCTAAACGGAGGTATTATATCAATGACTTATATATACAGGACCTAATAAAAAAAATAACTAAACATTGGGTGGCTTTATCGCGCGATTTTTTCCAAGAAACCTTTAGATGGACAGGATTTAGAATTATAAATAGGCGGTGTACAAAAATACGTATTATTGGCGCATATGTGTTTTTCTAAATCATATATTTGATACTGAAGTATCATACCTATATATACTATATACCATACTTTACAGTTTTCTTACATCGGAGCACAGATCAACTAATTGGAAAAATATTCTAACGTCTCACGAAAAACATTTCATTCCTCAGAATAAACGCGATCCTCCGCTTCCAAGTGATGTGGAAGCTGCGCTACCAGGTGTGGCCGCGCATGGAGGAGGGCGCCTCCGTCACGTTCAAAGTGCCCCCTCCAGGGATAGAGTTCACGCTGCCCTCCCCCAAGATAGGCATAGAGTCGCTGGCGGTCGTCGACCCCCCCTGGAGCCCACAGGTTAAAGATAAGGATATGGAGATGACGTTGAATCAGGAAAGACATGTTAGTAATACATTTCATGCTTGCATAATGCTTGGGGCGTTTGTGTGGTCGGTGGAGATTGGGGTTGGTTGGTAGTGGGGGTGTGTGAATGGTCAAATTGGACTGCTCTCTACGTCTAAATATTGTTATATTATTATGATAACTAAGATAGAGAGAAAATATATCTTGCAGTCATGTATCTAGTTTTCTACCTTCACTTTTTAAAAACATTTCTCTCTAAATTTTATCGGTATTATCGAACAATTGAACTTATGATTTCATTTACATACAATAAAAAAGTACTTACTTACTTTTTCCAACTTTATCAATTTTATTAAAATTAAAGCATATGAAGAAAATTAATAAAATCAAAAGTTTCAAAAAATATTGTCAATATCACATCTGACCACCTAGACGCGCCAAGAAAAAAGTCCGAGTAGACACGCATGTCCGCCGAACAAACACAGCTTTCTCTTAGGGTTGTACCACGTCAAAATTTATGCTCTTTTCTTCTCTTCCTTCGTCTTTACCAGCGACATTTCTGCACATAACCCGTCAATGTTGCAGAGATCTTTAGTAACAGCCACTAAGACGAGGAAGAAGCAACAGACTGAGGCTATAAAGAGGGCCTTGCAGCAGAGGAATGATAAGAAACGGGCTGAAAGAGAGAGCTTCCTTATCACTACTATACCTATAACGAGACAGGCTGCGAGGGAACCGGCGCTGGACCATGCGGCCGATGATCATGTGGAACGTGAGATTCTTTGTTTATTTGTTACACACAGACACACAAGAAAACACACAGAAATTATGACTATTCCTATCTAAAGCATTTTATGGCATCGTCTAAAAAACTAGCTGTAGTAACCATCTTGTCATGTGTACAATCAGCAATTTGGGTCATGATGAGTTTAGCTAAAGATTGATTGATTTTTGATAAGTATAAAATCAGGAAAATTACATTACCTACTTCCTGCTCCGCGCGAGCTAAGTTCCTACCATATGCTACTACTTCCTGCTCCGCGCGAGCTAAGATGCTACCATATGTAGTATTCTACTTACATAGAATAAGCACACCGAAAAATTACTTCAAAACGTGCGTTATTAAAGGCAAGTCTTTTAATATAGTGGAAAAACAACACTTTACATTTGAAATGAGACAGTAGGTACACTTTGTGCTTAAATGTTAAACAAATAATCTTAACAGTTTTGAAAACATGTATATTTTGTATGTTCAATAAAATATAAATGTATTCATTCTCTCAAACTTAATTATTGCTCCCCATATTACTTCCCCAGCGCCACCTGACGAGGAGATGGTAGAGGGTGTCCGTGGCTCTCACCACACTCAGGTGGCCAGCGCACTGTTCCCCTCCATACTGTGCTCCGCTGTCGCTGAGATTGTGTCTCTGCTGGACGACGCGGCGGTGTCCAGTGATGGGTGCTCGGTCTATGAAGTTGCTTATCAGGTATGTAGTGCTAGTAGAGTGTATGGTGCATACAGATTTTCTGGTGTTCATATTGAGGTGATATGGAGTTCCTATATAATGTCTATACTCTGTCTCGCTGTATATTTCAATTTAGCAACTGTCGTCTTCACAAATTTTACTTAAAGTATTTGTCATAAAATATAACTCGTGGACAGAGAAATACCGTCGTCGTGACAGCTGACAGTTTGTCAACCAATTTTTTCATATGACTCTGGTATACTTGCACTGTCCAAATTTCTCAAAAGCCAGAACCAAAAATAATATTACAAAAGATTTTCAGTTTGCTAAAATACTTCAATTTCATATTATTCTTTCGGGTAACACCTACAATCTACCAAATATTCTCGCTTTCTGTTCACAAGTGTGTATTTCACATTATTACAAATACCAATTCTCTTTATGTACATTGTATATCCACAGGTGATATGGGGCTGCCTAGTAGAAGACTCGGCTCTATTCCTCCGCCACGTGCTCGAGCGTCTCACCCGCGACCACCAGGACGAGATGTTCAAGTTACTCCGACATCTGATCAGATTCATACCTCGTCTGCCGCAACAAGCTGCCTTCGCACTGTATAACTACATTATAGGATATGTCATGTTCTATGTGAGGAGTCCGCATGAAGATGGGCAGAGGTTAATCGGGGCTGCGCTGTCTATACTTTGGATGGTGAGTCGATTTAAAATATTGAATTAAATATCGCCGTAAAATAGGCCAAATACTATGGATGAACATTTATATAAACTTATGCAAAATAAGTGACAAAAAAGCTGCCTTGAATCACGATTTGCGTGAACAGCTAACGAATTTCAATTTTGTGTAATATAGTCACAAAACACAAATTGTTCTTAATGTATTGTTGGATAAGGAAACAAAACTGCGCGTTACATTGAGATTTGAAAAACTGTCATATTTATAGAGAGATTAGCACATATTGTAATGTTGATTAAATGTGTTTATTAATTTCCAGGTGGTACACAGCGTTCACGGGATAATGTTCAAAGATCTCAAGCAGATACTTCGGAAGGAGCAATGTGATGCTTCGATATTGCTCACTGCTAATGTACCGGCGGCTAAGAAGATTATTGTACACGGACCATGTAAGTTTGGTTTGCATTCTTAATATTATGCGAATGTTTAATATAATATATTTTTAACCAACTTCAAAGAAGGAGGAGGCTCTCAAATCTTGTAAACAATTTTTTTTGTTCAAAAATTGGTGTAGTAAATATAAAAACAACTATCATTTTGGCATGATACAAGCTGCATTATCTGTAATTTTGAAAATCATTCAACGAATTATTGCCTTAAATTTAAATGTTTTCTTTGAGTTGTTTGTTGTTTTTTCGTGTGTCTATACTCATGTAATTATCCTTTAATTATATAATTCTTGTTACAGCTGACAATGAAGGCAGTATACCGTCTCAATTCCCAGTCCAAGAAGATACAGTTTTCTCCCAGATCCTAAAAGAGTCGCTCGATTACTTTGGCATACCTGAAAAACTGCATCGCGAACATTTTCTAGTTGATTTCAAAACACGTGAGTAGTATTTAAAACTTAGATATGTCGTAGCTTAGTCAGGTTTAATACTGGTTTACTAGTTGAATATAAATCAAATACGAATGTTTTCAAATGACAAACAACTAAATCGTTATAAAGTGTCTTTTGTTTCGCTCTCAAGCCGTACAGGAGATGCAAAGGGTCCTGAGAGTGTCATAGAGTTTTATTTGTCCCGATAAAACAGGAACACTACCGCAGGCATCAAAATATCTCCAAAACAAATTTTGATTAGCTTTTAAGAGCAATAAACATGTTTCATATGAATATTTTCAGCCATTGCAAGCAATTCAATGTTGTACCAAGTACACTGCAACTTTATTCTAAATAACTTTTGAATAATTACCTTCAAGGTCAAATCCACAACCCGCAGAACTACGTGCGCGACCACTACTTCTTCAAGCGCTCGCAGTACCCGCAGCTGGGGCTCGTGCACATGGAGCCGGACGAGGCGTTCAACAAGCTGCAGCAACAGGAGCTGCTGCTCAAGTTCGTGGAGATCGGGAAGGTGCTGCTCACCTGGGCTATATTGAAGAATGTAGATATGGTAAGTTTAAGGTTAGGTTAGTTTCTATCCGTTAGTTTCTGTCCCGTCGCCGGGGCTACGGTGATATGCCTAGCGTATGTATGGAGTGTAGTGGAGGAACACCCGCGGTTTTAAGTGAGTATGCTTTAGAGTTGGGGAAATGGCGACTCCTACATAACCACCATATGTCCTCCCCGAGACTGAAGGTAGTTCCATATAGGATTTCCTGGATTAAAGAAAAGGGTTAGTTTCTCCCAGTACCCGCAGCTGGGGCTCGTGCACATGGAACCAGAAGAGGTACTCAATAAACTGCAGCAACAGGAGCCGCTGCTCAAGTTCGTGGAGATCGGGAAGGTGCTGCTCACCTGGGCTTTATTGAAGAATGTAGATATGGTAAGAAAAATAACTCAAAAACTTATCTAATCATTAAGACTATATGTACATATTTTGTAAGAACTTTACTTCTAAACTAGAAGAAATCTGTGCACACATACATCTAGTTCAAGAATTTCTGTTTGTTAATGGTACGATTGTATAACTAAGGTACATTAGCTATATTAATATGGTTTCTCACCATAGTAAACACGTGCATTCCTTTTCCATCTTTTTAAATTACTAGATAGGTCCAGTCAGGGGGGTGAAACTTGGAACAAAATGCAAATATAGAAATACAGTGCTGCTAATCTACCTATATATCTCTTGACCGATATCGAAATAGTAGATGTCGCTTTAGTAAAAAAACATACAAAATTAAGGCCAAAGAAAAAAACTTAATGACACTGATTGACGTTTGAAAGAAATACATTTTGAAAACTTCAGTTAAAAATACAAGATCTTGTACGAATTTGTTGGTGTTTTATTTTGTAATGTCTTTATATTCATATCAACAGTTAGTGTGCTACAGTATCTTTTAATGTGATAATATACAGTTGGTGTCCAATGTTAGCCGGGAAAATACTATAATGTAATGGTGACGATACAATCAAAATATCTGTGCAAAATTAATTCTACAGACATAAATATTACAAAATAGTAAAATAATATTCTGCGTTTTATTTTAACTTCTAACATAATATATGTAAGGGGCAAGGTGTAGGTAGGTGTTGTATTTATATTTTAGGCAACAACATGTATACATAGGCATGTATATACAAATTGTATTTTTGGTCAAGAAATGCAGAGGGCGCTTCAATTTGATTGGCATTAAAATCACACAAGATGGCTCTTTATTTCTGGTATATTATATTACTCTATGGGTCCAGTAGAATAAATCGTAGAAGATTCTAATCACAGCATTACAAGATAGGGGTCTTTTGAGTTTTGTCTGTAATAGTTATGCCACTGACGGTTTGCACAAATTCTGATCTTGAGTTTTCAGAATGTACAATAATTTTGCTATAGTACCCATGATTCAAGCGTTAGTAATATTAGGGTATATGGCGCTGTGTGTTATGTCCTGATATAATATTATCTATTTATTTATAACTAATTCGTTTCCAGGTGGTTCAAAGAGTAGTATTCCTCCACGACGAGTTGATGAAGCTACCTTCATTCCCGCGCAAGGCGCTCGAAGCAGATCTCACATTGTACAGTCGAGGGCCGCTCGGCTCTACCTTGCTTGGACTCGATGTGTTGCATAAATTCATGTAAGTACAATATCTGTTATAAGATAAGATATTTCTTTAATGCACACCAAAAAATTACGTAATGAAAGATATTTAAAAACTAATTTAATACATATTGGGCGGCCTTATCGCCTAAGGCGATTTCTTCCAGGCAACCTTTGGATGGACAGGATTTAGAATTATAAATATATAATATATGTATATGTCATGTTGCCAAAATAAATTAAACTATTCAGTTAGGGTACTAGAATGTGAGTCACCTAATAATAAATGATAATATCCTCCTGCTGACACTTCATTAATGGTGTTGTTGGTGCTTAACTTGTTTATAGAGAATGTAGCATCACTCCACTACCTTCTCTGATCTGAATCATATTACTAAGGAGTAACTTCTTAGGACAGATTTATAGATTAAAAATAGGCCTTTGGGTCTCCTATATTTCTTTACCTACATACAGGCTTTAAAATATATTTCTATTTTTGTGGTAATTGTAGTAATTGTTGCGTAACTAAAATACAAACTGAAACTTTTCCAGGTGGGTCCGCCTAATAGCGCGCATGTTCGAAGCGATGGCGGGCAACTTTACTTCCTCCAGAGACATACATTTATTCCTCAACGTACTAAACGGAGCTCTGATGTTGCATAGTGAAGACTCGCTGATACTCAGATATGTTATAGCTACTTATGTCAATGCGGCTTTCAATTTTAAAAGCATATTTTCTACTAATGGGTAAGTTTTGTTACAAACATACTGTTCTGCTCTTCTTTGTCGTTTTTCTTCTGCAATTGTGTCTTTTACTATCAATATGATTTAGGTACTACCAATTAATTTAAAATATGATAATAACCCGATACACAAACAAAAAAACAACAGTAGGTACATAATATGAAACGACGTTCATTAACAAAATAATATAAGGGTACGAGTATATCATTATTACATTCATTATCACATGTTGTGAATAGGAACAAACCCAAAAAAATCTTTCTGTAAATGTTACAATTCATATGTGATCTATGTAATTATTTATTTATTTTTTCAGATACCTGCTAATAATGCCAACACTCCTCCAAATATACTCAAACTTCCAAACGAACAAACTAGTCACCACCACGATAGAATATGCGGTGAAACAATTCTACTTGCTCAATAGAAAACCATTTATATTGCAAATGTTTGGATCCGTTTCCGCTATATTGGACACTGATGAGGAATCCACTTATGGTGATGCTAGTAAGGTAAGACTTTAAAAGGCAAGTCTTTATACAAGGTCACAAGCATATAGGATTGCCTTTTAGGTTGTGAAAGTTTTATGGCAGTCGCTTTAATCTCTATATAATAACCGGTATTCTGCCAACTGCTGCTGGATCTTAAACCGACTGGAAAGTCGAAAAAAATGGCTACAAGGAATAACTACAAACATTTATTAGCAAATAACCAGCAACATCGTTCTGACCGAAACTGTAGCATGTCTTTTTTATACCTACGACATTATTATTTTAAAATTGCAACTCTGTTTTGGTTAATCCATTTTTACACAAACAATGCATTTTTGTTAAATCTACTGTAGTTACTTATTATAATACCAAAAGTATAGACTCTTTAATATAACAATCCACTCTAGGTGCAATCAAGCTGCCTATTCAACCTACTCCTAAGCCTGGAGACACCCTCCCCCGACCCACTCCACATCGCCGAGCTGATCAAAGAAGAGAAGCCACTCAAGCCAATAGACTTTTGCTACCGAGACGAAGATGAAATGGTCAATGTGTTGGACTGCATCAGTCTGTGTGTGATGGTGGTATCTTACTCGGCCGAGAGCATGCGAGGATATCAGATGCTGGTAAGATATAGCTGTATTTTGTTTATTTTCCACCTACCTATATAGTACAGAGTTGATCAAAGAAGATAAGACACTCAAACCGATACGACTTCTGATATCGTGAAAAAGATGAGATGGTCAATGTGTTGGACTGCATCAGTCTGTGTGTGATGGTGGTATCTTACTCGGCCGAGAGCATGCGGGGACATCAGATGCTGGTAAGATATATCTGTATTTTGTTTATTATTTATTCCCTACATAGTACAGAGTTTATTAAGGAAGCCTGTCAAACAGATAGACTTGTGCTACCGAGATGAAGATGAGATGGTCAATGTGTTGGACTGCATCAGTCTGTGTGTGATGGTGGTGTCTTACTCGGCCGAGAGCATGCGGGGATATCAGATGCTGGTAAGATATATCTGTATTTTGTTTATTATTTACTTTCCTACATAGTACAGAGTTTATTAAGGAAGCCTCTCAAACATATAGACTTGTGCTACCGAGATAAAGATGAGATGGTCAATGTGTTGGACTGCATCAGTCTGTGTGTGATGGTGGTATCTTACTCGGCCGAGAGCATGCGGGGATATCAGATGCTGGTATGGATTTTATACTATAATAAATAATAAAATAATAATAAATCCTTTATTGTTTAAACTTACGTGTTACGTACATGATTGTATATAACAATAACAAAGTTTATTCATAGTATGATTTTTTGTACTGTGGGGGACGGTTCAGACACTATGACACATGTTTAAGCCTAGTGCGAATGACTGTGGTCTTATAATATAGTAAGTTTGTTATTATAACAAGATGTGCTACATTACGTTTACATGAATTTCTTCGATTGAAAATCTTTAAAGACTTACTCAATTATTTTTAACTGGTTTGTTTTCAATGACAGGAGCAACAATTTATTTTTCAGATCCCAATACACCCAGTTATTAATTAAACTCAACTATGTTAGCCTCTCACAGCCCTTGAATTGTATGTTGTTTTTTTGTTGTTAGATTATTCTCGAAGCGATCTTGCCGTGCTACGTGAAGCAAATCCAGCTACCTTCGTACAATAGAGAAGGGAAAACAGAGAAAGAAATAATCCAGCAACTTGCCATCGCTATCAAGACATTGGTCAACAACTGTGAAGGGCTTTCCAAGTAAGTTGCATTACAATATATTGGACAACTTAGTTACTATAGTATTTATACATACATACATAATTTTTTGACTGCTCTGTTAGCTTAGTTGGTAGTGGCTCTGCCTACTAATCTATGGGGTGCGGGTTCGATTCCCGCATAACACAAGTAATTATGCATATTAAAATTTGTAATTACTTGTGTTGAGTCTGGTCGTTGGTATCTATATTAAGTATGTATTATATCCATTATTTAGTACCCATGATACAAGCGTAAGCTTAGTATGGGGCTAGATGGCGCTGTGTGATATGTCCTGAAATATTTAAATATTTATTTTATTTATAAACATACTATAAATAATTGTGCAAACTGTTGTCATCAAGTAAAGAATCGACCAATCAAGGAAAACTTTGGTCAAATACTTACCGGTTTCAATTAAAAATCAATCAAAAAGACTGAAGTTATCGACTTCTTTGATTCTCCCCTTGTAGAACGATTATTATTGTAAGAGAAAGTTTTGAAGTAAGTGAGCAGTTTAATATTCGCAAAGATGTACAACTTCTAGGTCCTACAACGGTCCGTATAGAACGTCACCCGAACACAAAGGATCCTCGCAGAGAGCCGGTGCCCGCTCCACGGCTGCAACCATTATAGCGTTTGAGGAATCACACTCCAAGTATGATAACTCTAAGATGCCAATGCCGGAGTATACTGGTGCTGAAGATTCTGAGGTAATTACATATTTTCTTATAATTCTTGCGGGTTGCAATTGCACACAACGTTTACCTTCTTTTGCATGCTGGGCATTCGTTCTAATTCAATATGCATGTAAACTATAAGTACGTGTCCCGGCGGGCCGCTCCCGCGGCGGCGCGCAGTCTGCGTGCTGCCGCGGCCCAGAACGAACGTTCTGAAGATGGATGTCATAACATCCGAAACGCGTAAACGATATACGCGATTTACACGTGAGTGAAAACCGTTTAGTTAATCCTTTAATGTTAAAACTATAAGTAAAGCCCCACATGCACTTTTAAACTGCAATAACTATACTAACAAATGGTTCTTGCGTCAAGATTAGTTTTTTGGGATGATGTTTGATATTAACTATGTGTATTGGTAAATTGCAACACAATCACAAAAAAATATCATGAAATGTGTTTTCAGAGCCTAATAAGTAAAATTTTAGCTGTACTTTCTTTCTTACGCGTATTGAATAAACAGAGTCACTATATACTGTATTTTTTATGTTTATCCAGCCTTGCCCGAGCAGTCTATAGAAAACAGAGCGGCTCATAGTCACAAATATTGTGCCTCGCTTCTATAAGTAATGTATTATCGAACTTGTGATTGATCCACAGCTAGTCCGAGCCGAGTACCGTCGTCCGCGCGACGTGCTCCTCTCCCTGGTGGGCGAGTTCATCGGCCGCGCCACCTCCCGCCTGCTGGACCTCAACGGCTCCAAGGGCAGCGGGGGGGAGGGGAAGCCGGTGGAACTGCTCGATTGTAAATCGCACGCGGTGAGTCATTAACAAATCATCAGAAAATAAGATATTGAATCAGGCGTTACTTTGCGGTAATCCATTGTTAATGGAACTCTGGAGAAATATGTAGTCTTTTTGCGCTGCTGTGTTTTTGTCGCAGCGGAAAAATACAACATATTTCTCCAAAATTTCATTAATACATGAAAAAAAAATAACAACATGACGAAACGTATATAGGATGAAAAGTTGAACCCACTTTCCAGACTGTTTCCTTATCATAAACAAACTTACAAACTCTCATAACTTTTGTAAAAAGCTTTTAATAATGTTATGTATTATTACCTAGGTACTTAAGAACAATATAAAGACCACTAAAAACAAAAACTAGGTAAGTGTGTAGTAAGTCATAAAAACTCAACTAGGAATAGGTAGGTATAGCAATGGCAATTGGTAGGCAATTAGCGGCACGATAAGGGATGTAATAAAACAATAACTATATTTTTTCCTTCCACAGCGTCTTGCAGAAATAGCGCACTCCCTCCTGAAAGTGTCTCCCTACGACCCTGAGTCCATGGGCTGCAGAGGTCTGCAGAGATACATGACATTAGTCCTGCCAGCTGGAGAGTGGGCTGATGATGCCCTGAGACCCTCGCTCATCATGATACTGAGGAGGTTGGATAAGGTGTTCTTGAAGATTGCCAAGAAACCGAGCATAAGGGTAAGGAAATTGTAGTAAATGGAGTGAAATAAAACACCCAGCGCCATCTAGCCCCACACTAAGCAAACGCTTGTGTCGTGGGTACTAGATAACGGATATAATACTTATATACTTTTCTTTTGTAAATACATACTTATTATAAATATACATACTTATTATATAGTAAATGAAAATTATGGTAAGAAAGTTATAGTATTGTTGGTTTGGAAATATGTTACTGGTTTTGAAGCATTCTAAATAGTCTCAGTTCTGTTAGCTCAAAATATAAAAGTTAAACAACAATGTACCTATATGATGAACATTTTCTAAAGTCGAATTTAGTTTTTTTTACTTATGTAAAAAGGTTTCATTTAATCCTCAGCATTTTTCCGTATTCCATTCTACGCCCATATAACTTGTGTCTTAGTTGTTTATATAACAAATTGAATTGCAGAGAAACACAGATTGGGATTCAGCAGCTGTATTATTGAAAGGCGTGTACGAAACTATGCTTAGATGCCCTTATATAATGCATTGGCAACAAGTCAAAACTCTACTCAACACTGTTCAGGTAATATTATAGAGAAATTAAATCCTTATAGCAGTAATTAAAAGTAGCAACGTCACAAAACATACAAAGAGTATCATCAAAGAGAAGACATGCATGTGGTATCCTGGTCACGGCACCAGATTGTGACATCTCAACGCAATTCTTATATCTAGATCACAGCTACATTTATTATTTTAAATCTTTTTGTCTACCTAATAAGAGGCTATACACTAGAGGTTCATGTTATTTATAAAATAAATTAAATTAAACATGTATTTATATGTTTACAGATGCTGATAGTATCCGAGAGTAACACAGGAGAGAACCTATCCTCTGCGACGGCCGCTCTGATGTCTCAACCACCGCCGCCACACTTCTGTAGCACGGTCGTCAGACTGATTGCACTGCAAGTTATTAATACTGGAGTATGTACACAACTATTACTAATTAACTTATTGTTCAGAGTTATCAAACCGGCATAAGGGCATCTAACATTGCTTGACGACTGCCGCTCTATGACAAACAGCATGCATCTTTTTGTGTAATATAGTTAAGAAATAGCATTGGCCTTTATGTGTCCTTTAGTTAAGAAAACGCATAAATACTTTCTTGAAACTACTAAACTAAAGGACCCTCAAGTATTGTTCTTGATTAGGTACTTAATTAAACAAGTGCCGATCAATTACTTTCTGTGAATGAGTTATTAACACTTCATCACACGACTGTGACACTTATTAGCAAAGAGATATTAACATCTTGCCGATTTATAAGCCTAACCTAACATATTATATTGTTGGTTCCAACTTTTCATCGTTCCGAATCGACTTTACTTACACTTTTATTATTGTGTTCTAATTACTAGTATTGAAATTGTTTACAGGATAGCTATTCGCTGGAACAAATGTGCGGAGGCAGCGCCATCTTCCAAACAGCTGAGAAGACTGAGAACATGCTCATGAATCTATTCATGCCCCTGTGTCTACGGGTTGGCAGTGGGAGAAAAGGTAAACTTTCATTTTATCATAATCTATCATATTTTTACTGTGCGTACCGCAAAGTTGTGGAACTCCCTGTCTGACTCCCTGTTGCCCACGCACTATAATCCAGCGATCTTCGAAGAGACAGCGAATCGGTTCTAATCGATTAGGCACGCTTCATCTTAGGCCAAAGCCTTTGCTTACCATCAGGCAAACTAGCAAGTTGAAGCTCGTTAAAAAAAACTGGGAATACTCTAAATCTCAATAGGTAAACGTGTCATTTCAGTACCTTCGTTTCAGCCGTTTAATTCTCAAGTCTATTTTTTAAAGTACTGATTGTGGTGCTTTGTTTGAGAAAAAAATCTTCTGTTGATGATTAATACAATTTAACCTCTTCCAGACGTCCCCCCGCTCCGCCAATCAGACGTCAGCTACCTGGTGTCAGTCGTGCTGAATGCACTGTCTCCCCCCGCGCCCCCCGGACAGCTGGCGGCGTACAACTCTAAACTCAACGCGGCTGACAATAGAGCTAACTCTCTCACCTTCACTGGCAGTCGTGACACTAGGAATACTACGAGGCTGTCCGATGAACTGTATAGAATCGCGTTTTTGGGTAAGATTTTGTACTTATGATATTTTTGATATCGAGATGTGATCTTTAGGTATGAGTCACTGCATTACTGTAATATTTTTGATATCGAGATGTTTACCTAAAGGTATTGTATGAGTAACTGAATCAGATTGACGTTCAAAGTAGCAATAAAACGGCTACGGCTGAACTTTTTAGCAGCGGTCTTACTTAGCATTAATTTTCAAACAACGACAAAAATTACAATGAATAATAGAATATGAAGATGTTTTTATGCATCCAATAAGTCCTTTCACTTATGTATTAATTAAAATAATCTTTTCATTAAAACTTTCGTTTCGTACACATCATTATTCGGGAAATAAACGCGTTTCAAGTGTTATCAACACCCATTGTCAGACCTGGATTTAATCTTACAAATCATCATTTCCTTCCAGCTTTGAAAGTGATGTGCGCCTGTTTCACTAGCGAGCTGTGTTCCGAGTGGGGCCGCATAGCTCGCTCCATGCGGGAACTGGGCAGGAGGAACGAGGCATCGCAGTTCCTGTGGGAGTTCCTGGAACACATCGTCACCTACAGGACCCCGCTGTACATACTGCTGCAGCCTTTTATAGTGCACAAGGTAATAGCGATATTTATGTAAATCTTACCTTACCTACCTACTAGATACTGAGTATAGTACACAAGGAACGTTTAAAATGTGATACAAATGAAAAAGTGTGAATTGGTTTTTGAAAGAAGTTTGCGTAATTTATTCACACTCTGATTATATAAGCCAATATATTAATCCTATCTGTTACATTATTTTAATACTGTTGTTGAAACGGAGCCGAAAGGAACCTAAGATATTAGCTCTATCAAGAATTAGAAACACTTTTTAGTATGATTGTCAAATTCCGGCAGTCGTTAAGCCAGGTCAGAGGTCTTTAGGATGGTTTCAAAACTTTGCTACCAAAATTAGCATCACTCATACGAACTTATTTACTTTTTATCTTTCTGTATTGCAATAAAATAAATATTGAATTCCCCCAGCTCAAGCAGCCCCCGATCGGTGACAACGAGCGTCACATGCAGTTCGTAGTGCGCGAGCGGCTGCGCGGGCTCAAAATGCCTGGCGCGCGCGCCCGCGGGGCGCTGCTGGCTGAGCTGGCGCGCGAGCTGCGCACCATGCGGGACACGCACGATCAGATGAAGTTTGGTAACTATTGTTGCACTATCTCTCTCTCTCTCCCTCTCCCTTCTATCTATCTCTATCTCCCTCCCTCCCTCTATCTCCCTGCCTCTCTTTCTCTCTCTCTCTCCCTCTCTCTCTCTCTCCCCCTCTTAATTTGTGACAAAGACAATGTTATACAGTTCGTAGTCCGTAAATGTCGGCCCTGTCTGATGCTACCCGCTACTAAAAGTGTCACTTTGTCTCATTCACTTGATATCGTGATTCCGATATACACAAGTATACATATGTGTGTCGTCAAAAATCTTGGCGACTATAGTAAGAGATAGATTCAATAAAATAACCAACCATTTTATACTCTTTGTTTTTCAACTATATTTTATCAGTGTTAGTAATGGCTTCCGTATGAAATTATCCAATCGTTCGTTTCGCTTCCAGCGTCAGCCACTGACCAGCCCGCTGAGAACCCAGCCAGCGGCGGCAAGCGAGCCTCGGAGGTGTACCCCCGCCCCAGCGCGGCGGCAGACAAGCATCAACAACACAGACCCTCACTCATCTCCATGATAGTGGGGGCGAGCCGCTCTAGTGGGGGGAGTGGCCTGCCCAGGACTCCGGACCACCCATCGGCACCCTTGTCTGCTCAGAGAGGTAACTTATTGCAAATTTATACCTGTACATTTATTATTGCCGTGGTGGTTATAAGGTAGCAGAAAAGAATAATATAATAAGTACTAGCAAAAAGGTTTTAATATTAGGAAAATCGCAAACAACACACGACTGTGTGTTGTGTGAAATCAAATCTCCGTGTTCATAAGAATGGATAGTTGGAGGAAGATCTTTTGTAGTGAGTCGCCTGCCTTGGACTGCTGGTCTCCTGATCATTCTTCAGCGCCATGGTCTACTCAGAGAGGTAACTTTTACTTTCAATTAGAGATATAACTGATAGTGAACGAGTAAGTATGACAATCTAGAGCCACATGTATGGCCTAGGATTTTTCACACAGAGAGGCAAAACTATCCTAACGGCATTATTCTAATTTAAAAACTAACTATTAGCGGTAGCCTTTTCTTTTTAAGGATTATAGCAACCGAGAAACATAAAAACTGCTAAGTTTCAAGTGCAAATGTTGCCACAAGCTGGCAACACGCAAGATACAAAACGTATCGCAACTTGTTCCAGAATCTCTATCGAGCAGTTCAACAACAAGCCAACACTTGCCTGCGTTCGATATACCGTTTAGCGGCCGACTGAGTGACAATAGCACTAACTTGAGCAGCGCTAACTCTTACATCGGTAACAGTAGATCCCAGTAGAACTCAATCTGACGTCATCACATCAACAACAGTAGATCCCTGCACGAAACCCTCGAGTCTCAACGCAGCATTACTGGCTTTGACACAGCTTCTCAAGTAGAACACTTAGCAACACTCCATAGTCTATGACTTTAGCTTTATAGACTCAGTAGGAGTCGTATTTATTAATCTCTCTGCCTTATTAATCCACTTTATTATACGATCTAACTATGCCTACCTCATAGATGACATTTCAGCAATCCCAGTCAGTTTTTCTCTTGCCAACTTTTATATGCTCTGCTCTTAAGCCGTCATTTCGCTATGCATTTTGTATCTATTTCCCCTACAGGATTTAATAGGATAGGACAACTATAATGTGTAGTTGTCTCATTCGCGCCCGTGGAATGCTTGCGGACAAATATTCTTATCTATAGTTTCCTTTTAATAATTATGTTAAGGCTGGTGCGACATTTGTAGTTTTCGTCCTTACAAAAGCCTTACTGCTTTCTTAAAATCAGGTAATTAGTTAGTCTAAATAATGTATTCTCATTATTCAACGCTTTGATAGGTACAAAGTGCCACTGATTTCAGATTCATCATTAACATTCAAATATTATTTCTTTTCTTCATGTTACAAACATAACACAAATTCATTAACTCCTATGGCTGCTCATATTACGACCATGCTCATATTACCTACTTACATTATTTTAATCTTAAATAATTACAAAGTCGCACCTAAAAATCATCGCTTCTTCTTCTTATCGAATGAGAGTGGCCAACTCCGGAGTCGAGAGTTTATCAAGCCGCCCTAAGGGCCTCTGACATCGCTTCTAAGTATGGCTCACTGTGTTAAATTTGTCCATAGGTTCAATAAACGCTGGCAGCGACACTAAGCTGGCAGTCAGCACGCCTTCATACTCCAGCACACAAACCAAACTGCGCTTCGTACCTTCCGTGGAGTTCAAGTATACTACAGGTAATTTTAACGCTATAATAAATGAAAACATTGAAAAAGTATTCAGCATGGATCCGCTTCAACAACACTAGATATTTTTCTAAAGTTTTCATCTACAATGGATTTCCGTAAAGTAATGCTGGATGCAATATCTTCACTATCATATAATAAAGTTCAGTCTGTCTAAATTAATCAAATTTTCCTTTCATACAATAAAAATTCTAGAATTTTGTCTAGTACATAGCATTGAATCTTCATCTAATAGTGGAAAAGGTTCTTTATAATTTTTAATGATCATTATTTACTTCAATATCTCAATTTACTGACTCATTAATTCTCCTATCAAAATACCATAGAAAAACGTTTAAAGAATAATGAAAGTAATTTCGCTGACAGTAGGTACCTTATACTGTCAGCGAAATGGCTTCCATTTTAACCGATTTAAAAAAGGATTAGGATCTCTATTCGATTGAATGTTTATTTGTCTTATTTTTTACCGTCATTCTACTTTGTCTCCCTAAAAAACTCACCTACCCTCACAATACATATTTTCTTCCATGATCAGTGCGTACTTTCTCCATTAGAACTTTGCACAGGCGAAACATCGTCCAGCCCCCTCTCCCCCGCGTCTCCCGGAGAGCCGTCCGGTGCCGAGGAGCGGCCGGGTGCGAGCGGCGCGCCCGCGGACAGCCCGGACGATGACCGGCCGCGCCTGCAGAGGGCGCATGGACCGTCCAAGAAGACTTTCAAGTTTCGACGCAGTAGGCATACTAAGCCGGAGGTACACACTTTACTAATAACTTTATTTATTTAATAATAATTAACTTGGTCGCAACCAATTACATTAATTATTTCATTTACAAATATTCAAATACCTTACAATCACAATATTTACAATCACATAACAATGTAAATCTCATCAACAGTCTATTATCTATCTATTCTATATTCTCTTATCATGTCCCAGAATATTTATTTATATTTCTCTTCACAGATTCTCGGGCCTTACGCCCGGTATTTTTAAGGCATCAGTGGGGCCGTAGCCAACACTGAGAGGCCTTTTACAATATTATAGGTACTTAAAATTAAGTAAAAATTACAGATAGAGGATGTTAGGTATATAAAGTAACTACTGCAGACATGGTATTAATATTACAGGCTATTGTGTTGAGGCTATTGTTGCTATTTATATTTATTATTCCTCTTCACAGATTCTCGGGCCTTACGCCCGGTATTTTTAAGGCATCAGTGGGGCCGTAGCCAACACTGAGAGGCCTTTTACAATATTATAGGTACTTAAAATTAAGTAAAAATTACAGATAGAGGATGTTAGGTATATAAAGTAACTATTGCAGACATGGTATTAATATTACAGGCTATTGTGTTGAGTTGTTCATTGACTTAATTAAACTGGTCTATTGTACGAGTAACGGCACCCGCCAGTTAAGCCTCATTCATAAAAATTATAGCGGGTGATGACTTGCCACTCACTAAATGGGCCCTCCACAAAAGGCAGCCTAAGATGACGCCGGAAGGGCAACATTGGTGTGAGTGGCTTAGGGTGTCGAGAGGTGTGCTGCGCGTTCTCTGAGCGGTACTAGCGGCGTTATGCCCTTTAACACTTCCACCCTGGAGCTTAGGTACTGAGCTCTTGCGTCTTCCACTCCCGGACGGCCAATCAAGGCAAGCCGGGAGGCAGGGGGTCTCATTTAGCCCCCAGGGAATCGGGGTCCGCGGTGACGCCACTCACCGACGACTCGCCATGAAGTCGCCCCTGCGGTTATATTTATTATTATTATTATTATTTCTGTGTAACTATGGACATAGATTTATGGCTCTCCTGTGTAGTTCAATACTTTTTCATTATATTCAGCAATAGTATTATTTCCGTAGTAGATAAATTAAATTGGATTTAATTTATTTTATATAAAATTTTTGCAACTTTCATTTTTATTCATGGAGACTTGTAGAGGCCCTAACGCTAAAAAAATCTCTGGACTTGCTAAGTTACTGACATAAATAAATCCCCATTTTTTTATGGTAGGTACTTACTTTATCTTATGTAATCTAGTATTCTCAAGTAAACGTGTGTTTAGTATGCGGCTAGATGCCGTAACAATGTAATTTCAAAATATTAGTTTTTTACTTGAAGATCAGAATAAGTAACATATGTAAATCAGTTATTCAATTCACCTATATCTCTCTTGAGTCGTATTTCCTCATCAGATTAACTAAACGGTTTTCACTCACGTGTAAATCGCGTAAATGGTTTACGCGTTTCGGATGTTATGACACCCATCTTCAGAACGCTCGTCCTGGGCCGCGGCAACACGCAGACTGCGCGCCGCCGCGCGAGCGGCCCGCCGGGACACGGGCGCGGGGGCCTGTGGTGGTGGGGGTGGAGGCGAGACGATGTTACTACTCCCGGCCGCTTCGTCCTCGGGTCGCTCCACTGCTTCATCAGAGACAGCACCATCGACTGATGTACCGACGCACACAAAACTGACCGTATCTTGATCCAAAACTTATTCCCTCAAACGTATTTCCTCATGAATGAGGGTCGTGACTCCCCCGTAGAATTAATTCGTTAGGGGAGTTCTCTTGAGTAGATACATCGTGGTGGGCGCCCAGGTCCTTCCACGGACGACACATGGTTTTTGTGGTCCACAAACATGTCGGTTTCCTCACGATGTTTACCTTCACCGTTAAGCGAGTGCAAATCCACACTTAACTTGAAAATACAGGTGATTGGTGTAGGGCCTAATTCGAACCAGGGTGCGTCTGAATGAAAAGCAAACACTGGAACCGCTGAGCCACACTCGCTTCAATATACAAGTAAGCACTAACATAATAAACTTGTTTCACATCGCAGGTGGCCCACAAGCGGCTGGAGTCGGACGACGGCGGCTCGTCCCCCGGGCCCGAGTGCACGCCGCTGCGCCGCGCCTGGTCGCAGCCTCCCTTCCTGCAGCCCGCGCCCGCCTGCCTCAACACTGACACGTCCTACGACAGCGAGATCTCACAGACCTCCTCTACTTCTGGATACAGGTACCATCATCAGCCAGCATCTTATCACTGCTGGACGTTGGCCTGTCCCAACTTCCTCCACAATGCACAGATTTCCGCATCCAATGCTTGCCAGCCACCTCCCGCAAGTCATCGACCCACCTGACCGGTGGACCAACGCTACGTCTACCAGATAACTAAGTATTATTATGGTCGCAACGAACAGTATTTTAATGAGTCAGAGTCAGACGACGGTGGCTCTGAGTCCACGCCATTTCCGCCGCGCGTTGCCTCAGCCACTTATACTACAACCAACCCCTGCCTGTCTGAATACTGACAAGTCGTATGACAGCGAGATCCGACAGATGTCTGCTACTTCTGGATACAGGTAATTTAACTATCTATCAACAAATATAAGGTATTGGTATCGCAAGCTAGCGTCTTTAAAATAACGTGGTACGTGATTACAGCCCTCTCTACTACAAGAGCATATATTAACACTGTCATATCGTACGATACATGCACTATAAGAGTCAAGATGCAACCAACAGAAGTACCTAGTTGTTATGGATTTAATTATTGAACTAGGATATTCGCAACCATGTTATGGTGCTGTCACTTCTATTTTCTTCTAATAGGTTTGATATACGTGCAGAATCCAATAAACATCATATATTTTATATAATCCTAAAAACTTGCATCTTTCAGGGAAAGCTACAGCCTGCAAGCGTCGATGACGGAGTCCCCGGGCGGGTCTGCGCGCGCGGCGCTGGCGTCGCCGGAGGGAGGCGGGCAGCGCACCAGCAGCGCCACGCCGCACGCCAGTCCCGACGGTAATCGCACCTTCGTATGTACCGCATTACCCTCCCTATACACGTTATCTGTTGTCACTACGTGTCACTTCCTTCCTTGCTGTCACTATAAACTGCCTACTATATTGTCTGTGGGGTATCTCTTAAAGTATAGCTAATAAGTACCTATCTACGACTCGCCAGTCCTGGCGGTAATCGCACCTTCATATGTACCGCATTACCCTCCCTATACACGTTATCTGTAGTTACTACGTGTCACTTCCTTCCTTGCTGTCACTATAAAATGCCTACTATATTGTCTGTGGGGTATCTCTCAAAGTATAGCTAATAAGTACCTATCTACGACTCGCCAGTCCTGGCGGTAATCGCACCTTCATATGTACCGCATTACCCTCCCTATACACGTTATCTGTTGTCACTACGTGTCACTTCCTTCCTTGCTGTAACGACAAACTGCCTACTATATTGTCTGTGGTATCTCTCAGCGTATAGCTAATAAGTACCTATTTACGACTTGCCAGTCCTGGCGGTAATCGCACCTTCGTATGTACCGTATGACCCTCCCTATACACGTTATCTGTTGTCACTACGTGTCACTTCCTTCCTTGCTCTTTTGCTACTAACTTGAAACTATTATTAACTATAGACTGTCTGTGTCTGTACATGATGTCTGTTGTCACTTCCTTCCTTGCTGTCACTATAAACTGCCTGCTATATTGTCTGTGGGGATACTCTCAAAGTATAGCTAATAAGTATCTACGACTCGTCGTACGAATTTCATGAAGCTTGATAACTTTGAAAGCTGTTTCCTCCATACATTTATTCCAAATTCATTTATTTACACACAAAATATACAAACTAATAATAAAAAAATTAATTAATATATTTCAGGAAAATAGAGTTCAATTATCACTTTGCAACAAGGTGTGTTTAGTACGATGACGTGTGATGTATAGATATGTTTAGCTACATATTATCTATATGTACCGCATTGCACACCTGTTTGTACCTTTTATATTGGCAGTTCTTTTCTTGCTCTTCTCTTGCTTTTACTACCTACTGTCTGCTACAGTGCTAGTCTGAAACAAAACCCAGAACAATAGATTTAAATGAAAAATATGAAAATTATTTATTTGCGACAAGAAATAACAGGAAAGTAAAGGTGCGATTGCACCGGTGTGCTGAACTGTGCGGCACTGTGACGCACAGTGTACTGCACAGATGTACACGCTGGAGGACTCGCTCGGGCGAACAATAACAAATTTCACGAACATTTCTGAAATGTTTGCGCACATGTGTATAACATAGTGCGCGCACACGTGCACGCAGTGTACTCGTGTTGACGCGTACACGCTTGTTGTTCGCGAACTCATTCTTGCATCCGCTCCCGGAGCGAAAACATTTTTTTGTTCGCGCACGTGTTTAACTCTTTCCAGGTTTATGTTAATTATTTAGCATTTATCTTTTACTTAATTGACTGTCAGCCTCAAGGGACACTGGGAATTAAATAAATATGGATTGGAAGAATTAAAACTCTCATTGAAAACATTTTTCTATAGTTAGTATTTTGCATAGCAATAAGAGGACTAACTGCATTACCAGCAAATCAAAATCTTCGCAAGATATAATATAATATATATAGATATCAGTGAAAATTTTTGAATTCACTCAATGGATCTATATTATTTCTGCTACATAATAAACATTAGTTTTTTTAATTTCGTCACTGTGAACATGTTTGTGCACAAGTGTGCCGTACTGTGCGTTCACAAAAGTGACGCACAGTCGTGCCGGTGGAGGCAGAAGCTAAACACGACACATGTTTGGTTCGTACAGTGCTGGAGTTGTGCACAAAATGTTTATAAACAAATGTTCTGCACACTATTCTGGTAGAATCGCACCTCACACATTTTGCACATACACAATTATATTTAAGATTACACAAGATTTATATTTTTGTGTTCTGTTTCAGACTAGATAACGACTAAATTGAGTCCTCTTATGTGCTAGGATATATTCAGTAAAGATCAAATTTTAGGGTTTTAAAAATCAATCTTAGATAATCTCTCTTATATCGCCTAGTAGGTATGTCTACTACTTTCTATGCTTACACTAGAAATGTTCGCATAAGTTTGTGTGCTGACCCTATTCCTAGATAACCGAATCTAGAGCCTGTCGTAAGATAAAACAAATACTGAAACTGATTTTTAATCATATCAACTTTGATAATATGATAAAAGTACCAACTTAAATCCGTGTTTTTGTGCATATTTATAACCGTTAGTAAATCTGACTAATACCTGTACACCTACCTAGATAAAAACTCCCACATGTTGTTCCAGCATCTCTAAGCTGTGAGTCGGCTACATCGTCAGCAGAGCGCACGGCGCTGCTCGGCGCCGCCAGCCAGCGCACTCTGCTGCTCAGCAGCGAACTCAGAGACGAAGATACTTTACTATAGACAATTATACAAACTTTTCATTACATAAGTACCACAATACCTACGATACAATTGCTTAATTCCAATCTTAATCTTTGCTTGCTTTTAGGCAAACTATGGCCAAGTGCAAACCCATACAAGTTATTACTTATTTTTTTAATCTTATAACTACAGTTTGTCTGAAAATATGGTTTGACTAATACACCTTAATCTTGTGGAGCTTAATATGTGAAAAATAACTTTCTTCAAGAGGAATTGTTTGATATTAAAATAAATTGTCTTGTTTCACTTATTACTTATTAATCCGTGAACGACACATAGATATATACAGATGCATAGTTTTGGTATCAAATATATTTCTTCATTTAATTTTAATCTGTAGTGTTATAAGTATTTTTCCATAATGATCTCAATGTTGTCAATTTAGAAACTCAAATCTTAATACATAAGTAGAGTTAAAACTTAGGGACATTTAATGAATCCATTACAAAGTAGGTACCTATTTTATGATATTGATGTGATGCTATTTATTATTTATTATAGATATAGGCCATCCAGATTGACAACAGAAATCAAACTTCTGATTAGATAGATCACTGAAAGTAACTAAGTTTATATTTTTTTATTTATGAGTTGTATTGTAAGAATGATATTTTTGCGTCTAACGAGTGCTACCATGCATAATTTGCCATATTGTATTATCAAAAAACTGGCCTTTGTTGTTAGTACTTATGTATGCAGGGATAAGATTTTACTCATGTTATTAATTGTATGTGATATTTAATTTGTATAGAAAATTGTTTTATAAAAATAGATAAGGTTTTTCTAGAATTTATTAAAAATGTTTCTTTAAGAATCCTTGCTTTTATTTTATTATATTAAATACCTAACCTGCCTACCACCTAACTCAGTATTAAATAAAACAAATTATCGCTAAATATACACATCTAAATGCTTAAACTTCCTACCACCTAACTCAATATTAAATAAAACATATTTTTGCTAAAAATACAAATCTTTATTAATAAATTAAAATACAACAATCAGGCTTCCTTACACAACAAAAATGGTTGAATGGCAATTTGAACTTCAGGATCTAAAGGTATCTCATGAATGTATTTTGAAAATGTTATAACAATCTTATAAATACTACGTTTGACAGATGAGATCAGAGCTGACTTCATTTTGATGGTGAAATCATCATTTAGCAAATGTTTTCTAGGGACTAGGCCAGGCTTTGAAAGTTTGTCTAAGTTTTGTTTGAGATTGATTAGTGTTGATATCAAAAGCGGTAAATCATTTTGCACTACTCCATATTTGTCCTCTTGGAGTGATGCAGCAGCTATAGCAGAGAGTCCTTCACAGGTCCACATCACGGGGTCAGCCTGCATCAGTAGGAACTTCAATTTAGTATCAGTCAGCTCTCCAAAGAAATAATTTATTCCTGGTTTCTGACAAAGTTTGTTCACAAATGTGTTGAAATCATCTTTCAGAGCATTTATAAATGTATCATCTTCAGGTTTCTTTGTTCGATTTTTCAGTTCAAGCTGTGGAGATTGAGCCATGTTTCTCAAAGCACCATTGTATGACAATCCAGATTTTGGAGTCATGCTTGCCATGTTACACAAACCAGGGTTTTCGATAGGAATGGGTTTCACCTCTCCATTAATGTTGTCCAGCTCCTTATTAAATTCATTGATAATACACAAACATTGTTCCAGTATATTGGTCCAGTTTCTAGGATGACCACCAGGTTGAGACAGAGTAAATATCTCTTGTCTTCTAGAAGCATCTGTCAGCGCCATAATTTTCAAGTCTTGTGCACCGAGGTACTCTGTGAACTGGGATCTTTGTGCTAGTGCTCCACACAAGGTGAGTTTACTTTCAGACACAATTGGAAAACTCATTGGCTCTGTCAACACTATATTGAAAATCATTCTCATAGTGTAGACAGAAACAAAGAATAGACTCGCATAGAACCACAATCCAATCCATATTCCAGAACTTATCAGGTTCAATATGTTATCAAGAGGAGGATCTTCCAGGTACAAGTTGTGAACTTCAGACATAATGCGTCTTGGTGATGCACCCATCAAACAGTACAGGATACAGAAATAAGCAACTGGGGATATAGAGTTCTTGAATCCAAGTGATAAAATATGACTGATTGACAGCTTTATTTGCTGAAACTTGTCTTGATAAATATGGGGGAATCTTAGAGTTGTTGTGCCAAAGATGTGTATGTTTAAGAAATAACATAAACCCATCCACATACCTCCAAATTGCAAGAACAGGCTCTGCTCCATAATACATTGGCCATCTGAATGTAAACATTTCTTTTTAAGAATATTGTAATTCGTGTCAGCTAGCGATGAATACAAGCCCATCGTAAAAAAACCACTGAGTGCATATAGCACACTGAAAATTGCATTTTGACTGCAGAAGATGTTTATCAGCATTGAGAATCTGGTGAAGTATTTCGGCATCGGTTTTTGGTAATAACTTCCATAAACATAAGCTTGAAAGAAAGAAACTAGGCCCAACAACACTATATTGAGTCCCATCTTCCATCCAAACACTTCAGCCAGGGTTGATGTCAGCCATGATACTGGGTGTATTATGTTCACTTGGAGAAGGAAGACCAGCACCACGGCCAGCAGAGTTTGTAGTCCAATGTTCCATAAGACAGCCACGACGAGTCTTTGCGAAAATATCTCATTTTTAGCTTCCATACCGGTAGCAGTTGTTAGGTTAGACACTATACATAACAATCAAATTGCACTGCTGGATGAAAAAATACTTTCTGTTTCTTGGGTGCGCCGGAGTAGGTGTATATTTTGAGTTTAGTGTTTCAGTTACAAGCACTATTACCTTTTTTGTCGTTTATTATAACAGTTTCGGTTACAAAGCGCGCTACTTGTTTTGATTTTTGAAATTCAATGGGTACATTTGACTTTGACACCAAGAATTATTTTTTTTTGGCGTTGACACCTTACAACAATCTGACGTTGAAATTGATTTTGATCATGACAGATTGAATGCTATCGATTTTTATGGAATTTCTCATTTTAATACCAATAATGTTACCAGCACAGGAAACTTATTTCCAGCATAGGATATTTAGAGCATAATTTTAAAGATGGAAGTGTGAATGTTCCGGTGACAGATACATTACATAGCGGGTGATTGTCATGGTATGGGCACGGCATGTTATGCGTAGATGAGTAATTCATTGCAATAGCCGCTCCCTCCGGTGAGGTTGCGTGCGCCGTTCGTCGTGCTGCTGCTCCCGAGGGGGAGGTCGACGCGGCTCAACTTTCCAAAGCCGCCACTCGCGTTGGAGGTCCACAATTTTTTAAGAAGTAGATAATATTTAGAAAAGGCTACACGTTAAATATTTAAGTGCGGAGACGCTTAGTTTACGAGATATTATTTTTTTAAAATCGAAAAATAATCCTTTATTTTGACAGTTTCTTGACACTATGACGGCCATTAGCGTTTCGTTTTACGGACTGCTATTACATACAAGCGTGCGACTTATCAAACTATTGTATTTATTTGCTAATGTGTATGTAATGTTTAGTTTTTGTCACAATTACGTATATATTGATGAAAAATACATATAATACGTAATTTTATTTATTACTTGATCGCAAATTTTTACGTAGTTATAATATTTTGTGTGTAACTTGTAACTTGATGAACGAAACGTGACGCCATTTTTTTTTTTGTATTGGCGTTACACTCTTCGCGTATTTGCCAGTGTCAAGTAATTTTCTTTCTTCTTCGATGCATGCTTGAGGTTAGGTTAGAATAGAAGGGGATGGCGGGGTCGAGTGAGCGAGCGTAGCGGGTTGGGGTGTACTTTACGGGACGCTAAACCTAACCTAACCTAACCTGTTGTAGTGCAAATGTTGGACTCGAAGTCACTTGTCTGTGTCAGAAGGTAGATTAGGTTCGTTAGGTTGCTTTCTACCACGCACATGCGACGACGAGCGAAGCGAGGAGGAGCCAAGTCCTGTTGTAGTGCTAGTGTTGGACTCGAAGTCACTTGTCTGTGTCAGAAGGTAGATTAGGTTCGTTAGGTTGCTTTCTACCACGCACATGCGACGACGAGCGAAGCGAGGAGGAGCCAAGTCCTGTTGTAGTGCTAGTGTTGGACTCGAAGTCACTTGTCTGTGTCAGAAGGTAGATTAGGTTCGTTAGGTTGCTTTCTACCACGCACATGCGACGACGAGCGAAGCGAGGAGGAGCCAAGTCCTGTTGTAGTGCAAGTGTTGGACTCGAAGTTACTTGTCTGTGACAGAAGGTAGATTGGGTTCGTTAGGTTGCTTTCTACCACGCACATGCGACGACGAGCGAAGCGAGGAGGAGCCAAGTCCTGTTGTAGTGCAAGTGTTGGGTTAGGTAGTTAAGTACCCCATAGTAAAATCGTAGTACTTAACCTCAAAATACAAAAATGGTCATATCTCGAAAACTATTGATCTCCGCACCCCCCCCTTTTAGGGGGGGGGGGCTTACCCCCTCCCCCCTCCCCCCAACCCCCCTTGAATGGTGGCTTTGGAAAGTTTAACCCTCCCCCTTAGGGACTGGCAGACGACCCAGTGATGATGAGAGTAGGTAGAAGATGCCCTAGAAAGACATGGATGAATGAGGAAATGTGTGCGAGAGGTGTGAATAGAATATGAATATGATGAGTGACAGAATGAAATGGAAAGGAAGAACATGCTGTGACGACCGCACATAGTGGTCGCACACGTGTAGTGTAGTTAAGAAAAATATCATTTTACAGATACATTTTATATTGAGTAGGTGCTCAACGATCAATATAGGTACACACATAGTTTAAAAACCCATTATGAGTAGGAGTCAGAGATCATAAATATTAAGATGTTATTTTATATATTTTTATTTATTTTTCAAAATCTTTTTTCAATTACAGATACACATAGTTAGTAGGTAAGTAAATAAAAATCTTAGATTGGGTTTGGTTGACATCGGACTTGATAATATAATAAAATAAAAAAATGTCTAGCATATTTTTATAATGATGATACTGGTCATACAAACAACACAAAGTTAAAAAAAATAACAGAACAAAAAATATTTTCTGTTTTGTAGACGTTTTCGTTCGAGTTTCTGCTCTAAAATATAAACGAAAACACGCGAAGGAAGAAGGCAACAATTTAGCGGAAACTCGTTAACAATACAATGCCAAATTAGCTCCGCCCGTTTTTGCAGTGGATTGAATATATCGAAAGAAAACTGTGAGAGTTGGTCTGCCTATGTGGTTGGGTCTGAGCTTGCCCTACATTTCACTACTTTTTACTCCAATGGAAGAAAGTTGTGTACTTAAAACCTTTCTTTTTAAGGGAGTTACTTAGTTACTTGGCGATGTGATGGGATGTTAATTGGTGCACAGTGGGATTCCAATTGCTTGAGAAACTCTTGTTATGTATACATTTATAGAGTTGTTGTTTAGTGTGGGGGTGCTAGTCACCCTCGTCTCAACGCTCGCGGCCTGTGTCTGTGGATGTAAGAACTCTAATCAGAAGTAAGTACCAGGATAGAGCTACCAAATCTGACCTCTCAGTATAGCAATGATTATATTATTTGAAGTTCAGTCCCACTTGCAGAATTAATGAAACATTACTATGACATTAATAATAATTTATTTTTATCTAAAAACTTATGACATTATAGGCAATTGGACCATAACATATATGTTACATCAATATAAAATCTTTAGTATTATCAGTGATTAAGTAGAATAAGAAAGAGTAACTAGCAAATGCACAGCTTTTTTAATGCAAGCATAGACATCATTCCAACACAATGTATTTTTTAACAGAAGTGAGTTGCTTGGGACAGCCGGTGTGGTCAAAATTCATTTTGAGGAGGAAGCTCCGTCACCCACACCTACAACCCCAGCCTCAGTCAAGCGGTTTGTTAGAGCATGCCCTAGACTAGACCTTCCTTACTTTTGGGCTAGCTTCATAACAATATTAACCAATCCTTGGCCATTACTAAACAATTAAAATAACCTACATGGTATCCCCAATCACCCATAGCATTTGTTTGTTTAGTTTTGTAGCTGACTTACTAAATATCCTGTATGGAGCAAAAGAATATTTTCTGTTGGCCTATTAATAATTTGGCTAATTTGTTAGCTGATTCCTTCATGAGTCATGTTATGAGTCAGCTGTAGATGTGTGTCCTTATTAGAATCCAATGTGATGAATTCTAAGATTAGTCAGATAAAAAGTAAGTTAAACATTGTCACTCTGTAGTTACTAGACATCTCTATATCATATTATTTCTATGCCAACATGGCTACATATTTGAGCTCATAGCAATCTGCTATGGATCATCTAGTGACACAGCAATGGTAGCATATGTCATCCAACTGTATAATATGTAGTTCTTTTCCAAAAAAAGTGCTATGGCAGGGACCTCATAACCTTCCCTTCAGTTTTATCTGTCCTCAGAGATGCATCTGATGAGGTCAAAACACCACTTGATTCTGGACTTGCCTGCCAGTCTCTACAATATTGTGGTATTTTTTGTCTAAAGATGATTTAATTTAATGTCTTTAAAGAGCCCCTTAAGTATGCTTTACTTGTAGTCACTAATTTTCAATATAAAAACATGTAGTTTTTAACAATTACCTGAGTAGTGAATCTAATAATGATGTAGTTATTTTTTATTATGACAGATTCCTCACAATAATCACTAGGATTAATTAACCAATAGTCTGCTTACTTAATTAACAATGTTATTTGGATTTAATTAATATTTTAATACAACAAGGAGAAAATAGTGGCTTATTGTATTTTTCTTATTGAGTACTCACTTAACACATAATTTTTAGATACAATAGGAAAATATGCATGTTAACGACACATCTAATCTTTAGGATATTATTAATTCCTTATGAGTTGGTACTGAGTGTATAATGAACTTATTAAGTAGTTTTTACATATTTAGACTACTTAACAAAGACCTTAAAGTTATCTGTATGTTATATAAAAAGCAATAACTATGTACCTACCAGAACAAAAATAGTACTGGAACAAAAAAAGTAGAAACGTTTGTTATTAAAATTATAACTAAAAGGTTTATGATGTATGTATGCACTTAAAAAAGTCTACCAATTTGTGCAGGCATCAAATTTCATTTTTCATTTTTTACATAACATACTTAATACAAATAAAATAAATGATTAATTATCAACCTGTAGCTCTGCAACTTTAGATACTTGTGATAGTTAGTGCAGGGCTCAGTAAACCTTACCAATGTACATACAGAACTCTTCTTCTTTCATACATATTTTTTTGATATCTTGAACCATTTTCGCAGCACACGCAATGGAAGCCCTCAAAGATGAATAATTTTCCCCGTTTTTTCCACACTTTCTTTTGTTTCTTCGCTCCTATTAGTTGCGGTGTAATATTATATAGCCTAAAGCCTTCCTCGATAAATGGTCTATTCAACACAAAAAGAATTATTCAATTCACACCAGTAGTTCCTGAGATTAGTGTGTTCAAACAAACAAACAAACTCTTCAGCTTTGTAATATTAGTGTAGATTGATAACTATGTACATGTATGTATGTATTATTGCCTTAATATACAAATATTATTATATCTTATATGACTTACTCATCTATCAATGATAGCGAGGGAGATTTTTGAGGACTATAAAAGAAGACAGAAATACTGAATAGTTACAGTTCCGTGTTCATATTTCTTAGAAGTACTTAAATTACAATTACAAATCCTTCTGTCTAATGACAACCACATTCTCGCGTGTCGCACGCAAATTGTATTGCGTTTTTAATAGAAACATAGCCAACAATTTGTACCTATCAAGACTGACATCATCATTGTATGAGTTTAGCCATTTATTCACCACAAATAGTACTACAACATAGCAGTAATGTTGAAAATGGATTGCACAATTGCAAGAATTTATTGTTTACATGTTGTTTTTAAATTAATACATCAACTAGTACATTGCATTTAATGATTTGGTACCTAACAGGAAAAAACACTTTGCTAAATAAAAATAAGGGATGACTTACATTATTACTAACAGGGATATGTAGACTACCTAATTTATTTAAGCATGTTACTGTTAATGTTATTCTTATTACAGAAACTTGTTACAGAGAGATTAACAGGCCAGTCAAAGAAGCTCAAAATGTCTTCATTTGATTAATTAAAACAGTTTGTTCTTCTTTGATTGGTTTCTTGGTTTTGTTACCCTGTATTATATTTTCAACATGAGAATATTTCTGCTGGATCATATATTAGGAATGAGTGTTATATGTGTATGTTTTGTGTTTTAGGGCATCAACACAGAACAGCCAGCGAAGTCTGCCGGAGATACCTCAGCCGGTGGGACGTCATGACAGTGGTGACACTGCCTCGGAAATATATGCCACTGTTAATTTAGATCAAGGTATGATGGCTAATCTGCACTATTATAATTCTAAACCAAGATTTAGACTAATATAAGCCACATTCTCTCATTATAGTCATCAGATATTTTTTTCACATGTGAAATATTGAATGCAACAGTTTTATTATATTCTGAACACTACAGCATGTATATTTTTTACTGTATGGACTATAGAATCTTATTTTTTATTTTATGCTACAAATTAGATAAAGATAGTATGGTGGTACCTATTTTAAACAAAAAAACCTATATTCCAACTAGTCGCCTCTGTCTATTTCCTAAAAACAGTCGCTAAACGAACATAAAAATCTTTCTTGCCCCATATACCTTTTCATCCACAAATCGTACGAAAGCGTATCATTAACAATGCCTTCTTAAAATGTCGTTCACGCATACAACAAGAGACTGCGGGCTGAATAGCTGGCGTGTTTGTGTAAGACATCACTTGGACATGCTAAGTGGTCTCCTTAACACGTACAACGTCATAATCAAGAGTGTTCTGAGCGCAGTTTTGCATAATGGCTGTGGTTAATTTTATGCTCTTTTACTTACGTTTTCTGCGGTAAAACACCATTGCTGTACTAGACCGTTTAATAACTTGATACTTGTGTTGTCGATTGTAATTTATAACTCCATTTGTATAATTAAAATATTTGATATTTCAGACCGTTACAAGAAGCCTTATTTAGTTAATTTAAATTTTAATCAAACAATGCAGAATGGATTTCTTGTATTCATTTACTCAACAAATTAAACACATATAGACATAACTAATGTTCAAGATACAATCTTTGAAAATAATTAAAATAGGGTCCCTTACTTCTTTTGAAAACTGCCCATTACTTTTCTGGTGCATTAGTATAGATGTAGATTAAAATATTACTTTGTATATAAATGTAAATTTTGTATAGGTAATGCTGCTTTTCTTTTGTCCTATTAGAATCTGTTTATCTCCTTATTCTTACCAGCGTACCCAATGAGGTTTTACAAATAGAGACGTTACACCCATTAAAAATCGCCCTAGCGCGTGGCGAAATTATGCTATAGCTATTTAGGTAGTATATACGCAGCGTTGTTTACATCATTCAGGAAAGTAAAAGTGGTCAGAGATATATAAATCCCCGTTGTGAGAAAGAGATAAACGTATGTTTACAGCTACGTCAGCCGTCAATCGTGAATTCGAGTCGCTATTTGTCTCTTTCGTGGAGATGGCTAAGTGGCAACGCGTCACTGGTTGATTTATAGTAACATTAAATATTTGTATTTTCATTTTAAAAGGATAAACAATAATTACAAATGAAACGACACATCCTTCTTGCTTTTGGCACTCGTCCCAGTGTAATTATTGCACTTTCTAAACACATACGATGGCATTGTGAATATTTTTTACTGATAAAAAGTCGCGCCGTCAACGTGCGTCGCCGCGCGTTGCTTCGAGGCGACTGAGCCGAATCATGCTACGTAGCCTGATTTGAGTTCGCTACACAGAACGGGGTATAAACGCATCTACCTCAGTTTATATAGAATATCATTGAGCGTACCTACATAAGTACATTATTTATTTCTACATAGAGAATACTTGTACTGCATTTAAAGCCACCGACCTTGAATAACAGATGAATTATGCATACTTGAGCCATTATTTATTGCAAATGCGATCTATTCCGTTATTAACTGGACATTGCAACGAGAGTAATTTTCCTGCATAAACTACGCTGTTTTACAGACAAGGTCAAGTAAATATGTATGTAGGAACTTTACCTAATTGTTTTTGGTTTTACCATAATACATTTCAGTTCTAGAATATAGGTCTTCTTGTCACGTAACATACTATTGTGAAAGATTGTCCTGTACTTAATAAAATCTTAAGTTTCTGTCTGACATTATCCTTCCTAAAGTTTTGTGTACAATACATCTTACTTTTCTTGAAGTGCATGCCATGTAAAATGAAAATATATAAGAATATTATAAAATGTACCGACGGTAATGTTAAATTTAATTAAAACAAATTCGCGGGCGCCACTTACATTAAAACTAAAAGTATAAGTAATCGTCCATAAATACATTTCCTAGTACTAATTAAATGCTACTGTACAATCAGTCAAAGTAATGTATGAGGTGAGGTAATATATGTATCTCAGATAAGGGTGTTTATGCAAAGGAACCGCTACCGAGAAGTGCTAATCAGATTGTATCTGTTTGTGAAAATTTTGTGTTGTTGCGGTGCGACTGCTCCTCGCCGGCTTTAGACAACAAACAAAGTTGTTTGTTTTTAGTACTTTTTAGGTATGTTCTATGAAAACTATGGAGACATATGTATGTATATGTAACACCTCACCTGAAGACGAGAGATGGGGTAAATAAGTTCGTAAGAGATTCGCCAAATCTGTTGTCAGAGTTTTGAATACACTCTACGGGCCTCTGACAAGGTTTAACGACTCCCGTATTATGTAAAACAGCAGGAACCTACAATTTTACGTGTCATCCGACCCGCAAAAGTTCCGAAAATGGGCACAAATGGCTGAATAGGTATACCATTTATCCCCACCCGTCCAAGGACTGAAACTGACCTCGTCGACATTCATTTAACATTGGTAATCGCAAACGATTGCCTCCACTAGAAGTGTGGTGGTGGTGGTACATATGTCTCCAAAGTTTTCATCTGCAATGGATTTCTGCAAAGTAATACCTGATTCAATATCTTATCTGTTGGTAGGTACCAAGCCAGTTGCCACAGCGTCCACCAGCCGGGACCATCCTTACGAGCATGCATATGCCAAGGTGCAGAGTGAAGCTCATAACATGTAAGTATATTATATACTCTTACATGTATATAACGTATGAATAAAAATATTCGTCGCTTATCTAATATTTATTAGATAAGCGACGAATATTTTTATTCATCGCTTTTATAAAAAAACATGAAGTAAATTTAGAGATTCTCAAAAGAATAATGCAAATAAGCGAATCGAAACGTATGTAATTTGTACTTATGTTGTAATTTGCTGCTACTATGCAAGATGTTAATATGTTGATAAATGATAACTATCATGCTCCTTACTTACTTACTTACTTATTTAGAAAATATAATTCAAACAGAGCTGAAAATAATTTACATATTCCTGGAAAGTATCAGCTTCGATCTCGTCAATCCATGCCATGATACCGCGACGCCAATTTTGATAATGTAAAGTATCTATAATTAAATCTCTCGCGATTTTACCATCCGATGATCGATGTCGCTTCAAGTTACCTGGTAGTCCAATGCCCAACTGTCATAATATATCTAATTACTAGCTGTGATCGCGACTTCGTCCGCGTGGAATAGTTATTTTGGGCATCATAGGTATTTATTTTTGCAACAAACAACCTTTTCAGCACTATAAATTATAGCTGTTACCCACGACTTGAACCGTTTTCGCAGTGCACGCAACGGATGCCCTCGCTGATGAATAATTTTCCCCGTTTTTTCCACATTTTCCATTGTTTCTTCGCTCCTATTAATTGCAGTGTGATGTTATATAGCCTAAAGCCTTCCTCTAAATAAATAATAAATGGTCTATTGCACACAATAAGAATTTTTCAATTCGGACCAGTAGTTCCTGAGATTAGCGCGTTCAAACCAACAAACAAACTCTTCAGCTTTATAATATTAGTATAGATTTAATCTTTTCTTTTCAGAATCGTAGAAATAACTCCGGATCAAAGGTCTGAAAGTGAGATTGAAATCGACCAACGAGACGCGGGCCAGTCTGCTGCCGGTATTGATAGTTCTAATTAGTTACAACCTAGATTTATGGTGCAAGTTGCTAAGTTCTACTTCTAATTTCCGGTTCCCAACGAATTATAATTTAGCTACTTTTAAAACGAGGGTGATCCCGATCTTATAAGGTATCATCTAAGACCTTTTTTTGCTTACCATCTGGTAAATTGTAAGTTTGTAAATATGTTTTATTAAAAAAACACTCGTAACACTCACTATATGAAAAGAAAAGTATTTTGACACCAAAAAACGCAGCCACATGAATCAATTTTAATGTCGCTTTACAAATTAAAGGGCACTGTTACAGTTCAGTACTAATCTTAAGGATATTTGATAAGTGACAAGTAAAAGAACAAGACTCATCACCGGTAAAGGTTCTACCAACACTTATTTAATTATCTGGAGAGACCTCCAACTATGATAGAAGGCTCATACTGAAGCGCCCGTAGCTCGGCTAGCGGAAGCAATCGCATGCGATTACCAATGTTAAGCAGAGGTTGACGCGGTCAATCCTTGGATGGGTGACCGAAAAGTGGCATTTCATTTTGGGCGCTTCCGTGGGTCGGATGACACGTTAAATTGTAGGTCCCGGCTGTTTGTCTAGTTCGGCATTCGTTAAGCCATGTCAGAGGCCCTTAGGTGGTTTGAAAACTCTCGATACCAGAGTTGGCCACTCTCATTCGATAACAAGACAGAGACTAATGTGTTCATTCGTACCTACTTTGGTTCCAGAGTCGGTAGTGATCTCGGCGTCGGTGGCGATCAGCGGGCGCTTACCATCGAGCCAGGAGCTGCCTTACATCACGCCGCCCTCGCCGCGACCCAACGCCGACAACGCCGTGCACTTTAGCGGGGATTCCACTGACTCGGCTAGTAAGTAACGTAAATAGTAACGTACATATCATTTTATAAAAGTAGCTGACATCCCGCGCAAATACCCACTCAGGTTTCCACATAAACTAAAACCTTCAAAAGCTAGATTGCAAATGCTAAGCATGGTTCTTAAATCAATGGCTATTAAAATTGTCAATAAATTACCAGATAACTTAAAAAGTATCATAAACTAACAAATGTTACTACTTTTTAAATAAGGATTCTGTTTAATGCGATATGAGTCGGGCCGCTTCTCACTTAAATATATTTGCATGCTCTATCAGATAGATAGATATATAGATTAACTCTTTATTGTTGACACATATTAAAAAACAGTACATAGAACAAATTGCACCTTAACTAGTGCCACAAGTGGCGGCCTTATCGCTGAAAGCGATCTCTTCCAGGCAACCTTCAGCTGGAGAGAAATAAGCAAAAAGAAAAAAAGAAGAATGTGGTGAACAACAAAAAGGAAAAAATAAATTTTACTAATATATATATATGTATGTATATATACATATAATTACGCAATACACATACTTAATATAATAAAATTAATGTTTATATACAAATACATATAAAACACAACAGAATATTTAAAGGTGATAGTAGTAGAAATAATAACAGCAATTTTCACTGAAAGGAAGCGAGATAAAATTCCTTTCCTTGTTTTTTAAAGGAATCAATTGTCTGAGCCTTTTGAATGTTGATAGGCAGAGAATTCCATAAAGTAACAGCTTGTACAGTAAATGATGAGCCATAAAAAGATCTTCTATCAGGGTTATTGTTCAGTGTTCACTTTCCACATCTTGTTTGTGTAACTGTGTTTTTTTTTTTTTTTTTTTTCCCTGAAGGGGAAATTTTCATAGATCCCCGTCTGTACAGGGGGTCCAGCCAGTGTGTAACTGTGTACTTTACAATTCGCAAAAAAAATAACTATGACTATCATGAGCCGGTTGTCGCCTAATGCTGAGCATAGGCTTCTCTTCTAGAACTCCTCTCGTCCTGGTCCTGCGCAGATGGAATCCAGGGACTCTCATGCAATTACGAATGTTAAGAAATTGTGTACACGATCAGTTTTGAGATGGGTAACCAAAGAGTACTATTTGAACGTTTCTGTGCGTCGGAAGACACGTTAAATTATAGGTCTCGGCTGTTTCTTATAGTACGTAAATCATCAAGCCATTTCAGGGACTCTTTGGGCGAATTGTTTTTGTTTTAAAATATTCTTTATTAATAGTAATTATAACAATTAAGTAGTACGATGCTAGTGTACATTGAATCCTAGCACTTACATTAGATACAAATTTGATTATTATATAATTTATAAAAAAAATATTATAACTTATCTCAGGTATTTCATTTAAATTATACAATATAAAATTAAAACAAAATCATCACTTAATAGATTATTTTAGTATCAATAAAAAAAACAATTTGTAATTAAAACGGCCAAGGCCTTCGGCGGCATATTTCCCTAACAAACATATCTCTCATGTCGCTAAGTACCTTGTTAAGCGATAATATCTATCTCCAAACGAACCGACGATTATGTCCGCGCTATCAGCCCAATAGCGGCGATTACGAAATTGATCATTGGAGTTTACATAACTAAAACAAATAAATATTTTAAGACATTCCATACAGCGCCATCTAGCCCCATACGTAGCAAACTGGGTATTTATCAAGTGAGTTATTTGGGATAGTAAGTTTATGTTTATGTACTTATTACCTTCTGTATTCTGTAGTATATTATAAAAGGTCTTAAACTAAAGATGTATGTACAAGAGGGCGGAGTTAACACCTTGAGTGATCTCTTCTAGGACATATAACTATAGTAGGAACACACACATCACAGGGAAATTATGATAATTTACTAACAAGAAAAAGAAAAGATTCCGTAGTGAACACTAGTAAAATAACCGAAGTCGGTTTCGACACAACATCTTTGGTTTATACGATGACATGTGGAGATATAATGAGATACTCGTATGTATTTAAAACGCGGAAATCTTTGATTATTATTATATAATAAAATTAATAACGATAAAATTGCATTCCATTTTATTCTTAGAAATAATTTAATCTGTGATTTTATCATCAATGAAATATGAATGGTGCAGCGGGTGTTCTTTGAATGATAATATTTTTTTAAATCATGTGAAATGAATGAGCGATTTTCGCTTTTGATCCCACTGACTGATAAACAAATAAAATTCTCTGTTCAGCTTCAGCTGACTTTCTGAAAATGTGTAATCAATCAATCACATACTCGTATGTTACTATGTAAAACGGACAATACGCTTATTTAGCTAAATAGGTAAGCTATGGCTGTTGCTACCTTCCTCGGTCCTATTGGGATGCCTTGTTGGATGAAATAACAACGAGTTGGGTATGTCTTGATACAATACAATACAATACAATACAATATAACTTTATTATGCACACCAAAAATAAATTACAATATGAAATGAGCTTAAACTATAAAAGAATGCACAAGTGGGCGGCCTTATCACCTTGAGTGATCTCTTCTTTCTTCTTCTTTTCTTCTTCTTCTTCTTTTCTTCTTTCTTCTTGATGCGAGTGGACTGCGCGCGATAGACAGGTATTGTCGTTCTGTTGGCGCGCGGGCTGCCCCCTGTCGTCGTTGGCGGGAACCTCTCACGTTGGTCGACCTGTCCCGCCGTTATGTTGGTAGCGGGAGGTGACGCTCCAACAATGGCTGGATATAATAATAAAAATAATAATAAAAACCTTTATTGTTTAAACTTACGTGTTACGTACATGATTGCATAGGTATATTATAAGCCAACAATGTTTATGGACTACGTTGGAAGGATACATGGCATAAATAATTATTTATTGTAATTTCTAAAATTTTATTAAAACTACTTAAATGTTATAAATTCAATTTGACGAGATATTGTAATTTGTGTAGCATATTTTATGATATTAGTACTTATACCTATGTTACAACTTTACATTATCAATAAAGATTCTTTATCTTTATCTTTATGGGACTACAAGTTAAATTTATTCTTTGTGTATAAGATAACCTTCTTTTGTTGAAATCGGTCAAACTACTGGATAATATACCTTGGTTCGTTCGCGTTGTATCGGTATAAAAGTAGCCTACAAATATGACACTCATAGAATACTGAAATCAAGAGTATCCGTCGCTTAGTTGCGGCGCGGAAGCGGACCAAACAGATAAAAAAAAACATAAACACACTTTCACCCTTATAATAAAAATAGCCTGGACATACATCTGTAGTTTAAGTCCTTTTATCTACACCAATGTTGTAACATTCTACTTATGTTTCCAATACTTGACTTATAATTACTACTGTTATAGCGCAGACAACAAAACACTCAATTTAAGCAACTTCACATGATGGTATAATATCCACATCGATATCGTAATATCTCATTACCTATAACATCAATAAAACGCGACCAACCTGATTGCAGGGCCAAACAGGTTGGTCGCGTTTTATTGATGCGCGCAGCTGCGCTCTCACTGGTTAGATTTTAATGGCGGCAAAATCACTGTGACAATACACGTACGCGTGAATTTAATTTAATTAATTAAAAGTTAAAAATGGCTTGTTGTTTGATTAATTGCATTAGTGAAGATAAAGTAGTGTATGCAACTGCATATAACATGGGTATTAAAACACTCGTTACTATTATGAAACTCGCTGCGCTCGTTTCATAAACTCACACTCGTGTTTTAATACCCTTCATTATATGACAGTTGCATAAACTACTATTATTAAGTTAATTTATATTTTTTGATGTGCAATAAAGTTGTATTGTATAATAATGTTATGTCTGTATTCCAGAGGGCTACACGAGTATATCTGTGAGAGAGCCGCTGAGCAACATCCGCCCGCAGAGTACCAAGCCCGCCTCAAATCCACACTATGCCACCGTCTCCGATGACTCAGGTAACTAACTCTAATGCTGGGGCTACATTAGCGGGCCATGGCGAATATTCGGGCTACGGCAATGTATGTTGCCGCGACAACGCGATGTATTCGCGCGCAGACGATGTAGCATCGGGGCAAAGGGATTAGTCGCGACAATATTCGCTGGAGCGGCCACACCTACGTCACTTCAGTCTGATTCAAACATGGAATTAATATATAACAACACAACTGAACAACGAATATTCGCCATAGGCCGTTTACCGAATCTTCGCCGCCATGTGTAGACAAAAACATCGTGTAAGCCCGATGCACGATGTTTTGCGCGCCAATGCGACACGAATCTTCGCCCGCTAATGTAGCCACAGCATAATAATCTTTGGATGGCGTTAGAAAGTTTAATGTTAACTGTTTGCTTCGATACAGGCTTCCAGCTGAATTTATACTGTTTTTTAAACTGTAAATAAATAAATTTCATTTTAATCCAGCACTTTTTAAGTAAATTTATTTTCTACATTACCTTCTTCAGAGAGTACATGGAACATTTATGTTTAAAAACTCGTAAAAGCGGTTTTTTTCTTTACATTGTGCTCTGCGGAAAAGTTTATGAGCCATGATAACTTTAGAAAGGCGTTTAATGTATGTTATATCTAATTATTCGGTGTCTAAAGCGAAGAGTAAACACATTTTCAAAACATCTTTTCATTTTTTCTGTTCCATCCATGGTACGCCACAGTGTTCCTTGATTGGATAGCGTTCTAGGTTGCCAGGTGCCAAATGCTTTAATGCCCAGTGTATTGAAAAAAAAACCTCCACTTCATCACATATCTACATATATATCTGTAGTTTACTTTCGTAAAGAATTACTACTATTCAAAAGGCTACTATTACCTATATCTTTCTTGAGTCGTATTTCCTCATGATTGAGGGTCGTTACTCCCCTGCAGAATTAATTCGTTAGGGGAGTTCTCTTGGACAGATACATCGTGGTGCGCGCCCAAGTCCTTCCACGGAAAATACATGTCCTCGGATATTGTGGTTTTCAAACATATCGGTTTCCTCACGTTGTTTTCTTCACCGCTAAGCGAGTGCAAATCCACGCATAACTTGAAAATACAAGTCTTTGGTGTAGGGCAGGATTTGAACCAGGGTGCGAAGCGAAGCAGGCGCTAGAACCGCTGAACCACCACACTCGCTTATTACTATTCTATACTGCAGCTAAAATATGATGTTCCTTTTCAGACGAGATGTACGCGGCTATCGAGGAGGCGAGCGTGGGCGAGGGCTCCGACACGTACGCACAAATAGCGCCCGAGCCGCGGCGGCGGGAGACGGCGCCCGAGCATGCGCACCAAGACACGCACCAAGCCAGGTAATGTAATAAAATAATATTTTGCTAGCGGAGGCAATCGCATGCAATTACCAATGTTTAGCAAAAGTTGACGCGGTCAGTCTTTGGATGGGCGATCGAAAAGTGGCATTCTATTTTGGGCGCTTCCGTGGGTCAGATGACACGTTAAATTGTAGGTCCTGGTTGTTTGGCTGGTACGGCAGTCGTTTAGCCATGTCAGAGGCCCTTAGGGCGGATTGATAAACTCTCGGCACCAGAGTTGGCCACTCTCATTCGATAAGAAGAACAAGATAATAAAATAGTTTTTTGACACTATTTTGAATATAAATACTTAGATATAGACTTACGCTTTAAACAGTTTTAATGACACTATGTTTGAATGGTGTTATTGTTGAGCGAAATTTCTTCCTAGCTAGCGTAAGTTGGAGAAGAATATGTCAGCGCACGATGGACAATGCATAAAATAAAGAACAACATGTGTTCCTGATTTTTGACGAATGCAATTCCACATAGGTATGTAGGTAAATCCCATTTCTAAAAAAGCGATAATGTGTTTATTGGATTTGTTCCGCTTTCAAGGCGCAACGGGAAAACGTATTATCCTAATTTGTAGGATGGTAATGTAAGGTAATAGTACTGTATCACGCGAGCGAAGCCGCGGACAGCCATTAGTATTCAGTAACTAGTCCTAAGCGTAGGTCTTGGATCAAACCAGGTACCGTCGAGTATATTTTAAACCGACTAACAATATATAAATGTAATCGATCAAGATTAGTGACAAATCAATAATGCTTATCAGTCTGAGATTTTTTTAAGTACTTATTATAAATATTTGTAATTTTTTACCGGAACGTAAAGCAAAATCTACTTATAGTCCGCTTTGGTGTATCACTAGTAGTGCTATGCAGTGATACTTGGGTTAGTACAGAATAAAAAATTGCTTACATACATATGTCGCAATGTATGTTTGTATGTAAATTTCTGGGTATCACTGTATGTAAAGTGGAGAATCTTACACATCATACAAATCAATAGGCATTAATCTGGATCGTCTCGCTACTCGCTTTATATAAAAAAAGTAAATTGCATTCAATTTGCTCCGCCTAAGCGAATAAAAAAATAATCTGGTTTTATCTCCGTGGTCCGTTCAGAATTTCATCAAAACCCACACACACACACCTTTGCTATTTGTGTGATTTCAGAGCCATTTCAAAGAACTAACTCATTACGATAAGTTCATTACTTGATACGAAACAATACAACATATTATGAGTATGCAATAAGTACTCGATCCAGTGCTTGTAAAATTAATCACATCGTGTTAACGATTGGTGCAATGAACAAGTGCTGTTTGATTTGCTACAGACGCAGCGCGCCGCCGGAGATAGGGGCTTCCACTTCTAGCAATAATGCCACGCATTCTAGACAAGGTTAGTAAAACTTTAACTAGAATCTTTACTTTACACAGGGTAACTGGTAACTAACGCATAACCTTTTAAGGGTGGCTTTAGTACATCTACACCAACAACTTTTGTTAAACAACTTTTGGAAATTCGTGAAAAAAAACAGCTGTTCCATACAAAAATATGGAAGATTTTCGACAAAATGTATGGAACAGCTGATTTTTTTTTCACGAATTACCAAAAGTTGTGGAACAAAAGTTGTTGGTGTAGATGTACTAAAGCCGCCCTTAAAAGGTTATGCGTTAGTTACCAGTTACCCTGTATAGATTCGTCAAACTATTTCTAGTATCTGTGTACTCTTTTACCGGTATACATATTGTTTATACTAAAGGTTGATTATGTATTTTGTTTAAATAAGCAGCTTGTTGTGTAAAAAAAGTCTCAACGCGCATTATTTCTTTTTCTTGTTAGGATTTAAGAAAGAACTCATTGATCCTGAAATTTCAGTCTACAAAAATATACTGACAATCACGAATGTGCAAAATGACATCTCCAACATGTAACCTTTAAATTAACGCTGATATTAAACAAAAGCTCCAAATTGGCAATAGGTACTAAGTTGATTAACATGTAAATATTTGGCGTGTTGTAAAAACTTAGTAGATTTCTGTCACAGTTATAAATAGTCACCGTTAAATTAGCCCTTCTACAATACAATACTTTATTAATAACACATTTGTTACAGGTCTCTCATTATCCAAAAATTGGAAAACAAAATATAGAATAATAATATTATTCTCATCTTTATTCTGATCTTTACTAAGGTTGCCTGGAAGAGATCGCTCTACGCGATAAGGCCGCCCAATGTACCTAGGTTAAGTAATTTTACTGTAAATTGTTTTTGTATTTTGTTTTCTGGTGTACAATAAAGTTATATTGATTGATTGATTGATTATTAAAATATCATTAGTTAATCGTATCGTCATATCATGTCAACTACTATTAAATAATACAAATTCATTAAGTTCAATTTCTTACTTTAATTTCTTTCTTCCCATAGCATCATCATCATCGTGTACAGCCTCTACCGGAGCGCTGGGCTCTCCGAAGCCCGAGAAGCGCCAGGCCAACTCCCCGCTCCCCCCGCCGCCTGCGCACCCCGCCCCGCGCCCCCCCGCCGACACTGAGAAGACTAAACACCAGCGGATGTCTAGTACAGGTAATCATTATCAGTTTAGTAAGTTTATCAAATTTCACAAAAAATATCTCGTTTAGAATGTTACGGTAGTTTATAAATTTACAGTTGTTATTATTTGTTGGTGACATTTCTGCATGACTAAGAGTCGTGACTCCCCCGCAGTATTAATTTGTAAGTGGAGTTCTGTTGAAAAGATGAACACATGTCCTTGGTTTTTGTTGTCCTTCATGTTGGTTTCATAATGCGACTGCAAAAGTCATTAGTGTACTCTTCACACCCAGATATCTATCGCAGGTAATCTTTATCATCATCATCATCTACGGTTTTCTGTGTGTCTAATATGTAAATGTAAGCCGCTATATAAGACGCCTTAGAAACGTACGCGAACTCTTCCTCTGATGTTTATTTTGACACCAACAATTAAACATAATTGATTTTGTCTAGAAAAATAAATAAAGAAACAGAAATCCCCAGATACCCAGAATGTGATAAAAAAAAACCAGTTTTATACAGCTATTTTTCCATATCGTAGTTCCTAAAATCATCAGATAATACATTCATATGTAGGTATACATAACTTTAAATATCGTTCTTGATTCATAATCTAATTAACAGCTAATCGTCGTGTTACCTGTAAATCGGTAGCTCTACATAACTCTGCTAAAATTCCCATTTAATCTTGTGTAATCTACAACATTAGTAAATTGAAAACTATGCAGTGATTTATCAATACTAAGGAAAGCACTTTAGATAACACGATCTAATCAATGTTATCTATATTGCAGGTGATCTGCACTTCAACCACGACAAGCTAAGGCGGAGTCTCAACGAAAAACACCAACGAAACAACAGCTGCGTGAGCTCATCAGACTTCTACGGATGTAACTACCCAGTAGAGAAACATAGATTCAGCTCCGGAGATATTATAAGACCTCTTGTGGCCAGGGAGCTTAACTTCGATATAGATCAGAGAGACAATGCGGACAATCTGTACAACTCGATAGATGGGCCTGGGTGTAGCGACTACTCATCAGCAGAACCAAATACCAGCCTCACGTCCGACCACCGTGTCACTGAGAGCCCTTCCAGAAACGTGGAAGAAATGTACGCGAAAGTCATGAAGAAAGCGAAAGGCAGGACTGAAGAACTAGTGAGGAGATCCAAAGAAATGAACGCAGACGCAGACTCACACGCACCCAAATACCGCGCGGACGACCCCGGGTACGAAACTATAGATAGAAAGAAATCCAACCACGGGTACGAGACCATAGTGCGCAAGGAGCGACAGAACTCACAGAGCCAAGACCCGGGGTATGAGACCGTGAGGGATATAAACAAGGCTGGACCCAGCGCCATGCTCAAACTGAACCATCTCAACGCGGACAGCGGACCGAATAGCATCGTGAGCAGCGACCCTGGGTACGAACACATAGCCAAGACTGACAACAGTGCGTCCGACTCCGACCCCAACTACGAGGTGCTTCGGAACCAGCCCCCCACGCCACCCTACGCCACCATAGCCCCCAACTACAAAATACAACCCACGTACTCCACCGTAAACAAGCGACCGACCAAATACCACAACTGGCCAATCAGCAACGACGACGCGACGATAGAACCCAACTACGAATCTATGCCAAACGACCCGCTCTACAAATCTGGCAGCGAATCTGATCCGAACTACGAATCTGTGCGACCGAAAGATCCTAATTACGAGAGCGTGAACGCACAAGATCCCAATTACGAGTCGTTGCGCGGCAAAGATCCAAAATACGAGTCCGTGAGGTCGCGGGATTCTAAATACGACTCCGTGCGGTCGAAGCAGGATCCTAACTACGAGAGCGTTAAATACTTTGATGTTGCGAACAAAGATCCGCCTTACGAGAAGTTGAACAACGACGCTAGTACTAGCGTAGAGCGCTCCGACTCCGCGGCGGGGTACGAGAAGATCAACGTGCCGCCCACACGAGACAACAAACACAGTATTAATGGCACCGACGCCACCGTCAGTGACTACTTCCAGGTGTGAACCCACTATACATCGGTAACGAGATCCCGCGGAAGGACCTACTAATTTAAACATTTGATAAACAGTATTTATTCAATTTTTAAGATTGTGCTTTTAATTTATTGTATATGTTAGTGCACGGTGTATAAACGACCTCAGTGCTAGGTTTAATAAACCTGTATAACTTCCTTAGGTGTCTGTGATATATTACGACGGAAGCGTTGATTTTTGTTCGATAAGTTTGTTGTGTAAATCGAAGCGCGTTTGAACGATTTGAATTTGTGTAATCTCTATTTATTAATGTGTTCAAATTCATTAATTAAGCGAGCGTACGTGGCTAGTGCTTATTTTACTAGCAATTTTATTATAGCGTGTACAAAATGTACATTTATTAGATTTTAGATGATAGTCGGATCCAGTGTTCATAACAAACTAAGAGATTTGTGTGATGTTTCGAATGGTGTGAATTTGCAACAACTATTCACGAATCCGTGTTCGAACTATTCATTGTCAAAAGCTAATTTTGATGGTTTTGCAATTTAACAATCCATATTGTTATTCACCAAATCATGCAATACATATTACTGGATAAATCTTCAACTTGCTAATGAGCTAGTTAGGACCAGATTCATCATAAGTTGGCTAGAAAAAAGTTTATATTATTCATTTCAAAATAAAATTTTGGGTTCACATTCATTTGAAAACCACAAATGAAGTACTGACAACGAATCACTCATAAAGCCAAGTTATCTGCACTTACAAATGCATTTTTAATAAACATCTTTGGAATAGTTTCTGTTGATTTGTTGTTTTATTATTTATGATGTATTTGAAGACATGGAGAATGTCATAAAAATTTCAATACATCAAATATTCACTGGGTTTATTATTCTTTACTCATAATATTTTACTGAAAATCATTTTATTTCACACTATGCTTGTATTTTGAAATAATTTTAACACAAAATGTAACTGCTGTGTGCTGTAAGCCACTTTCATGATGTGTGGATGTTTCAAATGGTTGTATTCTTTTGCTTTTTATGTTTTATTTTACAATGTATGTTATATAGGTATAGCTTGTCACAAAGTTGTTTTTATGTTATATGTGTAAGGTGCATTAGTTCAATTTATGTAAATACTTAGTATATACATATATACAAGTATGAAATATTCCATATTCCTCAAATAATAAGATCAACTGAAAGTGCGAATATTATTTAAACGGATGGAACAAATGAACCAATATGAAAATAGCGAGTTTTGCTAAAATCTAGTTTTTAAACTTTGCTAGTGGCCTCTTACATATTATTGATCTGTTTTTATTTATTTATTTATGTCAACTGGATGTCTTGGTAATATGATATTTAAATGTATTTTTGTGGGCATATATAATAATCGTGCCGTTAAATAAATATCCGCACTCTCACTGCAACAAATAAGTTAGTTAATTCAAAACACATTCCGAATTCCGAATTACATCTACATATACCTTCTATTAAAATAAACAGTAAATTATACACATTTTATAACCAATTTACAAAATATTTCCAATTTGTTATTGTACTGTATTCAGCAACAATTATTATAATATTTTTAAACAATTTAAATACAACCAAACTAAATATGTAACCTAGACTGTTTAAAATATGAAAAATACTTCTAAATATATTATTCAAAATAGTTTTGTCCTTTGTACTCAAAAAGAGTTTGTACTAAACTGTTTCTAAAATAAGATTAACATCGATTTTCAAATGCTTTCTGTATAGCAATTATATTTCGTAAATTTCATGCTTCAGATGTAATAAACATGGTAGTACTTTTATCCAACAGGCAACATTGCACGTATTTTAGAGACTGATTTGCCATAGTCAATGCAAGTCAAGTCCTTCTAACTTCAATTAGTAATTAGTTAGAAGTTCGATCAATATTATATGAGTAAGTTTCATGCGAAGATATATACTCCCAGCCCTCCCAAAATAGCCCTAACTTTAGGTACATTTTGCGTGCTTATCTGGTTTCTATAAAGAATGAGGATGACATCCAAGATGGTTACCAAGATGGCTTCCAAGTGAAGTTAGAAGAACTTAACTTGACTTGCATAGACTATAGTCAAATCAGTCTCTAAAATACGTGCAATGTTGCCTGTACGATAAAAGTACTTGTACCATGTTTATTATATCTTCGCATGAAACTTACTCATATAGGTAATATTGATCGAACTCCACTTTGCAAGTTCGTTTAATCATATATTATAGACGTTAAATTATGATATTGATATTTTAGTGATATCTAATAACACCATTAGTAGTGAATTGTCCATACGAAGTGTTCGATAGTTAATTTTACGAATACAGTTGATATTGTAAGGAAATATATAAAATTATATACTTATAGCATTTGCTATTGTACCTACAATTTGTTTAAACGTAAAATCAATTTAGTAAAAAAGTTGTGATTATTATTTTCACACTTATTAACATATAGGTACCAAAATTTCCTAAATTACTTCAAAAACACATCTGCTGTGTCGAAATATGTGTTGAAAGCCCAACAAAATGTAGTAATTATGTACATAGTTTTGTATTCTTAATAATTTGTCATTGAATACCTTACGTCAAACTTCTATACCAATAGCATAAATTTAAAATAATCTGTATAGTTGTACAGTCCTCACACACGACTTTTTTAATAAACAAATTTGTCTCTCCTTAAAAAATAATAATTGTCGTTTTTCTATGTGCTTCTCACAAAAACACATAAAATCAATTTGTAATGAACTCGTGATTAGCCAATCAAAGCAGCCGGTGCACATGCGGAGTGTGGATACTGTTCAAATCAAATCAAAGTTTTTTATATCTGTAGGCAATTACATGCTCTTAGAAACGTCAATTTACAATTCATTATTAGGTACAATACATAATATTTATACACTATAGTTTAAATTAATATAATTTATGAATTACAAAGTAATTTGTCTATATATATAAATAAGTCTTTATCATTGATAGCGTCTTTCAGTGTATAATAGGTTTTATCCATTAAGTACTGACGAACACAATTTAGTATCAGTCTTGTTATTACATATAATTATATTTTGGGGCAATCTATTATATAACATAATCCCAATGCAGTGGAAACTGTTAGATGTTTTAGCTAGTCTTGTCTTAGGTCTACTAAGCCTCTCTTTATTTCTTATTTCGTACCTATCTGACAATTCATCTGCCACTGTGGTGAACTGATCTAAGTTCTCTAGAACATAGAGTACCTACATTTTGATGTATATATTCACTAAATACTGTCATAATGCCTACTTCCTTAAATTTATTCCGACATATGTAAGTCTAAATATTTTAAGCCCAAGATATAGCGCACTGCGCGTTTCTGTAGTAGGTACTTACTAGTATTCTATTTGTATGACAGTTAGCAGCTGATCCCCAGAACAGTAATCCATAAATCATTAGAGAATGGAAGTATGCAAAGCAAACAGTCCTTGCCGCCTGTTTACCGGCTAGTTTTTTTGATGGCATAAGTAGAAGTTCATCAATATGAGTTGACCAATTAAGTTTTTTATCTAGTTGAACTCCCAAGAATTTTACATTATTTGATAGAGTAAGATTCAATTCTTCGAGCACCTTTTGTAAGGTAGGTAGCATTTGGTGGATTTCTAACGTATGTGGCGAGATTAAAATTAACGATGTGAGTTTTCTCTACATTAAGTAACATGTTGTAGCTGAAAACCAGCTAACAACATGTTACTTGAGCTGTTGTGATTGGCTGACAAGATAATCACTTGCAATGTTGCTTTTGTGTCGATAAAACTTGACACAATCTTTAAGATATGATTTTGTCTGTTTTTGGTATAATTTAATAGTTTGGTGCTATTTAATTAAGAGTAAATTCGTTATTGTAAGAATTTACTTTAAGTACTACTCTTGCTATATTTCTGCTGACAAACATTCCTCTTAAACAACCACATGGCTAAAACAATATTTAATGGAATTAAAGTATGCCATATTGAATTAAATCTAGTTGTTTTATTTTGGTAAAATACTAGGACACCTTTTTGTTTTTTCTTAATGTGCCCAGATATTTTCATCAAACTTTTTAATAAAATCATTCAACCTCCGTTGCACAGGTCTTCCTACATTTCGCTTACCAAGATATGTAAAACCTTAGAAAGTTTAAAGTAATTATCTGGGCAAAAGAGTAATATAATATGATAGTGCTGTTTTTGTAAGTTCGACGTATTTATTACCAGTGCTCGTAGTAAAAGTGGTAAAAACTTTCGAATTAATCACATTTACCGACAATTATATAAAATTACCATACCCCTTTGGTAAATGTAGAAAATAAATAAATAAATATTCCAGGACATTGCACACAGCGCCATCTAGCATAAATAATAAAATCTAACATCAGAGTCAAATGTTTATTAGAATAAATACAATTCTAGTCTTAATTATTTACTCATTTCATTCATACTCATTGAATACCTGGAAGAGATCGCTCTTAGCGATAAGGCCGCCAATTAAGACGCTGATTTTAATTTATATGTTTTTTTGTATTGTTTTGTTTGTGGTATTTTAATAAAGTATCTATCTATCTATTAGGTATAATAAAATTTGGTTACAAATAAAATCAGTCAAACCATAAATATCAAGAGTTCACCTTCTGTTTGGTTAAGCACAACATAAAATATTATATTCTTATTAAATAAATTTATTTAAATGTGTATTAGGTAGCTCTATGGTGATATTTTTGTACTGGTTTTTAAGTGTCGCCATGATTCGGTTTCTGCCCCCATGCCCTATGGATAGGTGAGTTTCGTGGATTATATTAAATACCTCCTCCAGGTTTGTATAGTAAATTGTTGGGTCTCTTTCTTTTAATCTTTTTTATTTGAACTACACGTTTTTGGACATTCCCAATCTCTACTGTATCATACCTCAATAGTATTTTATAATCTTTAGGTTTCTTGTCCATGGACGCCTTTACATTAATTAGCAACAATTTGTATCTCGGGAAAATACTTAGCAGCTTTTGCTTTTGCTGCTGTTTTGGAATTTTTTTTTTCATATAACTATTTTTAGTAGACTCGTTATCTCCCATTTTGTATTAATAAAAAAGAAACTAATACAAATACATTCACAAATCCCAGCGCCCAGCCGCTCACCATTCGAAAGCTTATGTCAACATTTACATGTTATGTGAACGATAATTGGTGATTACCCTAATAGCTTTTCCAAAATAATGCTTTGAAGTCAGGCACCAAATATGGCATGGTATGCAGCTGGGAAAAAATCACGCACTACTATGCTATACGGCAAGCATTGGAAAAAACATGAACCTTTTCTTTGTAGTGGGTTAAAATTATTATATATATCTTATCGTTCGACTATTGCATGTAATGACATATTTGGAAAACTCGAATAATTATAGACAACTGCTTAAAATGCCATATCTGGCTTTCAAGGTTATTTATAAAAAAGTCTAAAAATATGGGGGTAGTATTTTTTAAATTATTTTATTGTCATTATATACCCCCCAATGGCATACTATATCTTAATTTCATGAAAATCGAGAACCCTATGTGGTAAGGGGTTAAAATTTGTCTGGGGAATTAAATAGAAAAACATTTATTGAGACAGATTTACCAAATATACACAAAATTATTAACAAATCTCTGAAGTTATCACCCTGTTGCTATGATCATTGTGTAGGTAGCTAATGATGTCTCTAATAGGGGGCCTCCTATTTTATCGGGTATACTGTGTTTTCTACCCTGTGGGAGTGGTGCATAACTTTTGTGGGGCCTAATAATGTAAACTTAGAATAATATAATCTAAAACCCTGCTATACCCCTTTTTAAAGAGAAAGTTTTCTTTGGGCCTAATCGTGGAAAAAAATAAAACCTGCTATTTTTTATGTCATTCAACCAAAGGATCATCTTATTTTAATTATCTTTAATATTCCCCTATCTTTGCCCATTTTTACATATATGTACTTATCTAAGTAAATAAAGTATATACTTGAAGTATTAAGTAATATTTACCTAGAAGGTAGAACTACATTCACAGACAGGCTATCAATGGTAAAAAAATAGAAATAACAAAAGAGATAAATCATGTATAGTGATTAATGTATAGTTTATAAAAGAAAACACTATTATATCTATTTGAATTAATATTTTACTTTATTCCAAGTAATAATCAGAAAGTATATTACTTAATATTAATCTACAAAAGTCCTTGTCGTTTCAAATCTTCATATGTCTTGCGATTCACCACATTTCCTTGTGAATCTTCAAACTCTTCGTCATTTTCTGCGACAAATCGCTCGCTCTCCTTTAGGTGCTTGATTTTCTCCCACACTGTGAATAAGAAAGAAAAATGTTAACGATCCTACCTTTATGAATCACATTATAAATATACCTAAATACCCAAACAATAGAAGGAAACAACTATAAACACACAATTTCAACAGCAGATTAATTTAAGATAATGAGGATAGGTACCAGTTTTAATAGAATAACATTTTAGGAGACCCTAACTTTTAAGAAGACAAAAGAAATATGATGGAGCATGTGCATTTTTATTTAGTTTTGAAATGACGAATTAGTTCATCTACATACTTAAAATATTATAAGATATTCTGTCAAAGTAAGAGTAAGAGAATCTGGTGTTTCTTTGTGGAAATCCATTGTAAATGAAACTCTGGATACGTATATAGTATAGACGCAGCGGACGAACATTATATATGTCTCCAGAGTTTCATTGAAGATATAAATTATCGATAACAATAATATAATAGTATATTACATACCTAGGGCAGTAAAATAAGGAAGGTCTCGACAAACATGTGATCTGAGGCTTCCTTATTTACTGCCCGCGGTGTGTATACAATTTTTCTCATCGACGGAGCCGAAAAGCGACAACTTCGTCCCGCGTAGGGGGACGAATGTTGTCACTTTCGGCCCGGAGGTGAGAAAAAAACCCATTTCAACATTTTGATTTGCAAAGTGACTTTGTTAGTTGTGGATTTAATACTATCTGAAGGAATGGAATATATCGTGAGGATACCAATACAATATGTTTGAGGAAAAAAACCTGAGGACATTGTGGCTATGATACATATGTGCGTAAAACTCCATCGATGGAAGAAGATTCAATGGCCCATGGTCGAACGTTCAATTCTGTTGGTGAGTCACATCTCTATTTTTGTTTACGTGGGATAGGTTTGCGTTTGTCTACAGCCTGCCTGATGTGAAGCATAGCTGAATAATGATAAATATTGATGAAAACGTGTGACTTACAGGCGAGCGCGTCCTCGATGTGCGTGACGTTGGCGAAGTGCGCCGTGTTGGGTATGCCGAGGCAGCGCATGCCGTGCGCGTGGCGCCACTCCGCGAAGTGCCGCTGGAACGCCTTGGGGCCCTTGTACGTGTAGTTGCCGCAGATCTCGCACGTGTAGCTGATGTTGAGCCCGTGCAGCTTGTACAGCCAGTACGGGATCGGCTGCGGGCGGAACACACATAGGTAGGATGAGTTGAGTACAGTATATAGTTCTAAAGTATCTCTTCCACTGGAGCAATTGATTAGCAAATCAGAATCAGAAATTTACAAACTACACAAATTTATAAAGGTAGCTAAAACAGTAAAGCTAGTAGTAAAAGTAGAACTCAAGGTTATTATATGTGTAGTTACATATATAAATTTATGTATTCGAATCTAAGTGGCTGATCCCAAGTCATACGGCACTTTATCAGCAGCTGGGTCTACCTCTACATCCAGAGCTACAAAAATTATCACTAATGCCTCTGCTGTCCTCGCGACCATCACTAAATAAATTTTACATATAAAGCAACTGTCAAGCTTAAGTATACCTTGCCATCCCACCTTAGCGGCATATTCTTCAGATTGTATGTATCTATTGGACGTGTAAATAAGCTTTATGAAAATATATGAATATGGTACTTCATCATCAAGTAAATGTCCCACTATCACCAATCAAACACCTGTCACGTATAGTTCAATATATGGTATAAGTTACTAGTTAGATAAAAGACCGAGAGGCCGGAGTCCCATACGGTGGTCTGAGCAAGTAACGAAAGATCTGGAGATACCTATAAATGTTGCAATGCAACAAATGGCGGCAACTGGTACACAAATTCAGAAGGAGTCACGATCCTCAGCAGAGAGGGATACGACTAAGAAGAGAGACTAGTGAGTTAATTTACCTTCCCATCCCATCCAAGTGGTAGATTCTTGGGGTTGTAGGGCACCTCGTCGTCGTCCGAGTCTATGTCCGGTGCGGCGGAGGCGTCGCTCTCGTCCCCGCTGTCGTCGCGTCGCTCGCCGGCCGCGCGCGCAGCACGACGCGTCACGTTCTCTATGGTGGACGCGCGCGCGCTGCTCACTATGCCCGCGAATCTGGGGCAAATATATAAACATAAGTGTTGGAAGGGCGCTGCTTACTATTCCTGCGAATCTTGGGGAAAGGTTGATAAACATAAGTGTTGGGAATATTTGCGAATACAGTAACCATAACCTTCAATCGTATGTACGACTTGAACGAAAATAGAAGGATGGTTTATACCTCCAACTAGCTCAACTGCATTTTCGTACAAACTTAATATCAAAGCCTCAACGGTGTGATAATAGCTAAAATCATAGTTAAACTTTTATTGGAAAAATGAGCGAAAATAATCACGTGATTATTGTTCTTGGATTCGAACCTGCGTATTTCCGATCACCGTCCGGAACGCCTTAACCAACTAGGGAAAATTAATTTAATTTAAACAACCATAGTGCAGGTTTAGCACTTAATAAATTAACTCATAAAATCATAGTGTACAGAATTATACCTTAAATATAGGAATGCCTCGATTCCAGACTTCCCCTCGAATATGCTTTTATTACTATTTGAATTTTACTATAAAATAGTAGGTATGCAATATGAGTAAATGCAAGGGGCACTATACACTATATTAACTTATATTTTAAATGACTAGTTACTCCAGATTTTTTTTTATTAGGCATCATTCATAAACTGTTATATTTTTAAGAATAACTTAAGTAAATTTACCTGTAAACCTGAGCTTCAATAGCAGCAATATCCTTGTGTCTCTGTTGAGTTGAAGCTTTGGCCTTGTTGCCGCCCTTCTTGGCTACGAGAGACTTGTCCAGCGCTGTTTGTCCCTTGGTACTGAACAATCTGGAACAAGATAGATAAAAACATTAAAACTAACATACAAAGATAATTGACTGTCCTATTAGCTTAGTTGGTAGTGGCTCTGCCGTCTAATCTAGGGGTTGCGGGTTCTATTCCCGCGTGACACAAGTATTTATGAGTTTAAAAAAAATATATTTACTTTTGTTGGGTCTGGTCGGTTTGTATGTATAATAAATATGTATTTACAAAAGAAAAGTACTTTTATAAGTATAATATCCGTTATCTAGTACCCACGCCACATGCGTTTGCTTAGTGTGGGGCTAGATGGCGCCGTGTGCAATGTCCCAGTTTTTTATTTATTTATTTTATTACTAAAAACACACCAATATTTCGGAATTTATTCCTCCTCCTTGCTTTGATTTCATTGCTAAGAGCTTACCTTTTCTTCGGTTGGTTTTTATATGATGCAGTCAAGCAATATTTCACTATACATTCAACAGTAGACTGCAGAGCCTTGTATTACTTCTTTGATTCTAAAGTGGCACAAAGCTAATCTATCACATGGAGCGACCAATCGGTCTATTGCCTATTAACAAAACAGCTTGTAGATTTCATGTTTACCACGAAATATAATAAAATATAAGTTATAATAGTATATTTAATGAACTTCAATCCATTACCTACTATATGAATTAAAAAAAAAATTGCGTACCTTATATGAGGTTGTAATAGTGAAACTTTATACTAAAGATCTACTGTACCCATTTTACATGCAAATAAAATAATGACATCTGAATCTGATTAAAAATGTTTTTTCTAATGCAAATTTATTCCTACCTACAGATTGATAATTTATTTATTAACCGATAGTAGTTATCATATAGTATTCCCTGCCTTACGATGTATCTGCCCAAGTAAACTCCCCAAACGGATTAATTCTGTGGGGGAGTGACGACCCTCAGTCATGAAGAATACAAATCAAGTGATTTCCTAGCTCACCTCTGCGCCCGCTCCTCCAGCGTGCCCCCACACTTGAGGCCGAGCGCCATGAGCGCAGACTTGAGCCGGTCCAGCCCAAGCGAGGCCAGCTCCTCCCACGACGAGAACGCAGACAGGTCCAGGTGGGCGCCCACGTTGGTCAGAGCACCGCCTGTTTCTTTCTGAAATGTTTTAGAAACAATGTCAGTAAAATATAAAAAACTAGGTTGGCTCAACAACCCAAATCGGATCTTGGCCTCCGCCACCAATAGATGCCATTTATCTCTGTCCTACCACTTCCTGCCACACAGCGACTTAACATATATATTATAACAAAAAACTTTACAACTAACTTGAGTGAACAAAAAATATGGTCAACCCAGCTGGCTATTGTAGGTGATTTAGCCCTAAGTTAAAACATATATTGTTAGCAATACAGTAAACACACTAACACCGTTAAAGTTTATTTTGCCACACAGTGCTTATGGAGACAACATTGAGTCTATTAATGAGTTTATAAACATTATTTATAACATTGGAGGCAACCAAGCAACAATTTGTCTTGAAATGATGTCAATTTTGAATTTTCTGTTGAAACACAGTATACAATTTCTATCGAAAACTTATCAAGGTCTTCAAAAAACGAGGTGGTTCTCAACTGATTGTTATTTTTTAAGAATATGATAGCGTTTCGTATCATTGTCTTAAATGTATTATACATATTATGTATTTTGTGACCAATAAACTATTTGATTTGATTTGATAAAATTAGTCACACAGTTCTACTACATGCATTATTTTGCAGTATATAACTCACCGGCCACCCCGGAAAAGTCCCCGCCTCCCATTGCTTGACAAAGTCCTGATGTGCCGCCGCTATCTCCACACCTTGTTCCAGCAGAGGCCTCACTCGCCCCACAAAGTCCTTCAAGTAAGTCAGCAGAGCCCTGACGTAGTTCCGGTACTCCGAGTTCTTGCGCTCGCGAGGGATATCAAACAGGTGGTCAAAGATACTCAGGTAGGTTATGTAGTCTACTTTCTGTGGACGATAGAATAGTTTAAACAATAAAAATATAGAAACTTGTGTTCTTTTTAAACTACACATAAAACTGTGAGAAACATCCAATACTTACTATATTTTTTAATTAAAAAGCTATAACAATAAGCCATACAAAATTATATAGCATAAGCTTTAGCTTTAACATGCAGAATTCCCTGTTTTACTTGAATTAAATAGGTAAAAATAAATCTGTGTTTTGTAAATATCACTTACAAGCTAAGAAATCAAAACAAGACAAGATTAATTAAGACATCATGGATTCAGAACTCAGGTTACACTTGTAAGATAAACAGTTATTGTATTGGTATTTTAAATGATCAAAAAATTATGTACTTACCTCTATTCCCTTCAGGTTGATGTATTTTTCATAGCACTCATGTAAATCTAGATATTTGCCATATCCTTCTTCATCTGTGAACTCCACTGGAACTGAAGAAAAATATCATTTAAATACACTTCTGAACTTTAAATTTATTTCAATATGTAAATAGATGTCACTTTTTGGTCACTTGTCCTTGAACAGAGCACATTAACAGTTGGTGAATTATATGATAGCTATATTATACACATACCTGTGAAGTCTTCTGATGGATTCTCCCTGATTTTGGCTAGTTCTTCAAACTCCACTGACATTGGGACACAGATCTGGAATATTAATAAAACCAGGTTTTTAGATTGATTAATCAATTCTGTATATGCAGTGCATGAACACAGTACCTTTACAATTCAATAAAGTAATTTATTCAGGCAGTCATATCAGAGGCCCTGAGAGCCCCTACTCTCATAAAATATGAACTTGTGTGAATACAAGTACAAATATACAAAATAAAACATAAATCATTGAATGGTGTTAGTTTTTTAAATAAATAATGATTACCTACTTAGTTTTTTAACCAACTTCCAAAAAAAGAAGGTCATCAAGTCTTCAAAAAGTTTTTTTTATTATTAAACGAGTGGGTGGACGTAGCTTCACATGCATGAAGTAAAACTAGCATCCCCTATTTCACCTCTCTTAAAGTGGCATTTCCAAAAATCCTTTCTTAGTGGATGCCTATGTCATAACATCTATTTGCATCCCAAATTTCAGCCCCATCCGTCCGGTGGTTTGGGCTTTGCGTTGATAGATCACTATGTCAGTCAGTCACCTGAGTTTTATACATTTAGATTACCTCATTAGGATGTTTTCTGTGAAACTCCCTGATTTGTTTGAGCCGTTGGTAGAATTCTTGGAATTCATTTGGTCCAGAGAGAGCTGCAATCTCTTCTTTCCGCAAGCCATCCTTGTCTTCATACAGTTCTTTTAGTCTTATTGTAGACTCAGTGTATCTCTGGAATAAATAATTTGAATAATTAAGTAGTTATGTGGGAACCCCAGGGGTGTCATTGTCGAGGAAGGCCCAGGACCTGCTGGTGTCACGATCACAACCAGTTTCTGAGTGACTGGCATGAGGCTGTTGTTGACCGAGATTCATGGAGGGAGTTGGGGGAGACCTTTGCCAAGGAGTGGGACAGCATACATAGGTTAATAAAAAGAAGGTATATGATTATTAGACTGATCTAAGTAACTACTTGGAGTATTGGTGAATACTCCACACACTAGAATTCCATCCATAATGTAGGGACATAATTAACAAGGTTAGTGCAAATGAAGTTTTCATTTTAAAAGACTTAAAACATTTCAATGAAGAATATTGTAACCAAACATTGAATTACTTTGTGAAGACAAGATTCATAATATTCACTTTTAACTGCTAGTCAGTTCAAAATAGGTACAGTATTTGTGAAATAAGCTTGTTTTGTATTTTGAACTTTAGTGACACATCCACTATAGGTACTTAAGGACTTTTGAATGTAGAATGAGATTAATGTATTTATACTTACATCATGCAAGTTCTTCAAACGATGATCACCATTAATTGTTTCCCGATGCTGAAATGAAGAAAAGATTTACTTACATTTTTATACCAACAATAGATTCATATACATATTTGTCATGTATGCTGTAATTTTTTATTTTATTTTTACACAAAATAGGTTTACGTTTGACTATAGCCTGCCTGATGTTAAGCACTGCTATAGTCTAAGTTAATAGTTTATATAATATGTGTACTGCTAACAACAGTAACGAAACATACCGAATACAATATACATGACATATTCAATCATCAGTAACCAGACCATACAAAATTTAGCTTAGAATGGGCCGAACAACTTCATGATATCCTAGTTGGTATTGTACATCTAATTACCAAGCAAGATAAGACATACAAATGAATCATAACTTACCCCCGTCTTTTTATGCAGAATTTCTTTGACCATGGCATCCATAGTTCTCTCCCGTTCCTCATGATAGCTTCTTTGCTGTTCCAGAATGGTATCCATAGTTATAGGTTATGTATCATTCACCGAATTATTCAAACGTAAACAAAGCTAAGAACTAACCTATACTTAAAATAGAATAAAATATATGAGTGTATTACACAGTTTAATATTATTTCGGCTCTACTTCCATAAATTCCATAATAATGCACGCATACAAATGTCAACACAAAACAAATCCGCCATCATGGAATAGACAACAAACATTAAACAAGTCTTCGATTCACAGAGAGTTGCACTAGCCAAAATTGTAAAATAGTCGAATTACCACGAATAACCGAATGTTTAATCTGTATCCGCCAACAAATCTCTTACTTGTGATTGGGTAACGTCATCTCATTTCATGACATTTTCTACACGTTTGTGATTTTGTATTTACTAAAATTGTGAATTTTCGCGAGGCCGGTATAGATTAAGTTTATTTATTTAAAAGCTAATCATGGTGGCAAATATATGGATCAAAGAGTCCTATTCAGTATTTATAATATGCTGTTCTTTCATCTTATACGCGCAATCTGATGTACCGAGGCCCCGCGGTGTGTCTCTTTCCAAAGCATCCTTGTATTCACCAACGAAGGATTTCACTTGTTTCGATGGGTCTGCGTCGATACCATTCAGTCACGTGAACGATGATTACTGCGATTGTTTCGACGGAAGTGATGAGCCGGGAACACCAGCGTGTTTGAATGGAGTGTTTCATTGCACGAACGCCGGCCATCGACCGCTGAACATCCCGACTTCTAGAATCAACGATGGTTTCTGCGACTGTTGTGATGGTTCCGACGAGTATGCCTCGCCAGGTACATGCACCAATACCTGCGAAGAACTGGGCAAAGAGGCGAGAGCTGAGGCTCAAAGAGTTGCAGAGCTCTATAAAGCAGGTGAACACCTGAGACAGGAACTCATCGAAAAAGGTAACAAAAAACGAAGTGAAATGGCAGAACAACTCGCCCAATTAGAAAAAGATAAAGTGGAAGCTGAGTCATTGAAACAAGAAAAAGAAAATCATAAAAATGAATTAGAATCTAAGGAGAATGAGGCACTCAAAGTCTACAGAGAAGCTGAAGAACAAGAAAGACAAAGAAAGGCTGCCATTGAAAGAGAAAACACCATGAAAGAAGCCATGGAACATTTCACACGGTTTGATTCAAATAGTGATGGAATTCTTACTAAGGAAGAAATCAAAGTAGTTAATGTATTTGATAAAAACAAAGATGGTGAAGTTGATGATGAAGAAATACAATACTTTTTCGGTGAAAATGAAACCATTGATAAGGAAACCTTTATTCAATCAACATGGCACCTTTTGAAGCCTCTGCTGATGATGGAGCAAGGTATGTTCCGTCCTGCTGAAGAAAACAATGAACAGGAAGCAGGAGGAGATGTAGAAGAACATGAGGGTGATGGTGAGCCAGAACTAGATGGTGAATATGCAGGCAATGATGATGATGACGATGATAATGGTGATATTGATTCACCTCATGATGATGGAGAGGAGCAAGAGACAGAACATCAAGAGAGTACAACCACATATGATGAGGAAACACAAAGACTAGTGGAGGCTGCCACGGAGGCAAGGAAACAGCTCACTGAGGCCGAGCACACAGTTAGAGAAATAGAATCCAATATCCGTAACATCCAACAAAACTTAGAAAAGGACTATGGACTACAACAAGAGTTTGCCACCCTTGACGGAGAATGCTTTGAATATGAAGATAAGGAGTACATTTACAGATTATGTATGTTCCAGAAGGTCACACAGAAATCAAAGAATGGTGGCATGGAAATAGGCCTCGGAAATTGGGGAGAATGGGCTGGACCCGACAACAACAAATATTCTGTCATGAAATACCTAAATGGCATTAACTGCTGGAATGGACCCAACAGAATGACTACTGTCAATGTAAACTGTGGCTTAGAAAATCAGCTCTTATCTGTCACTGAGCCCTTCCGCTGTGAATATAAGATAGAACTAAGCACGCCAGCCGCCTGCAACCATGAGCATGCAGCGCAACAACACTCATCACACGATGAGCTCTAGAACTGTTTGTGTGTATATTTCCACACCTCTTTGTAATGTGTTAAACACCTAAGTTAATAATTAAATCAGTCATAGCTTAGAGTTTCAGTAAGGTCAAATGTGTCAACACAGTTGTAGTAGAAAATAAATTCCCTTGATATTTTTATTTATACATGTCTGTTTTTAAGGTCACATCATATAGGAATAAGTTGTTTGCATTTCTTAAGATTAAATTTTGTAATTTAAGTGGATGGGGCTGATATAATAACTAGTTTTGTGAAATAAACTATTGCTTTATTATTTATGTAATTATATTGGACAGTGTTTTGGTGTCAAGACTGAATGTAACATCATTTTTTAAGTTCACACATTCCTAAAACTGAAGGCTGTTTTAGTTTGAAATAACAAGTTAGCTATGATTTGAACAAAACATTGTATGTGATCAATAAAAAGTTGTTATTAAAATATGATTGTTTTGTGTTTTGGTATTGTTCAGGTTCCTTGTAAAATTATCCCAGACTAATGGACGTTCATTAAACTACCTACTGTCATTGTTTTATGTGTATCCTCAACATATGTAAGTATAACTATTGTAGTTTCTACAGTAATTAAGTTAATAATCAGAGTACTTTCAAAGACCGTAATATGGTTGCTGAATGTCAATAAATGTAGGCGCATTTCATCATCTACCTTCATTATCTATTGCTTTGAGCAGAATTACTATTATAATATTTTTTACCTAAAAAGGAGATACTTTATTCACAAAAGCGGGCATAAAATTTCTTAAAGTTCGATTTAGAGGAATAGACGAATTTCTAGGTCTAGGTCCTTTTGGTCATCTTACTTACTCTAGTACTGCGGGTTATCCATGTATTTTTACAATCTACCCTAAGTAACCAAATTTGCCCAAATGTTCGTCGTACTAGGTAATTTTCAAATAAAAACTGGAGTACATATTACTTTTAGCACTCGTAAAAAACGGGGATAGTGCATTCTTTGACACTACCAGGCTTGGCCATTGACCGCTGACTGGACTGGTAGTGCCACCACAATGCAATCACAAAGAAGGTCAATGACCAAGTTTGTTTTATTTTTTGTGTTAGAGCAACCCTGTAGAACAAGTATGACATTGACAATGGCATTTACACATTTCTATAGTGATTATTATATTAAACCTTATCCCAAGGAGGCACGGATTAAATTTGCTTATCCTTTCCATAAAAGTATGTTTACAATTTTCATTTCTAGGTTAGAAGTTGGATGAAAACTTATGTTTTGTATTTAATTGCCAAATAGAAATAGTAGTGTATTTAAGGTTTTATTTTGGTGTAGTGCAATGGAATTGGACACAATTGTGTCTCATTCTTCATTTTCTATGCTAAAAGGCAAGGTAGACGCTAAAATCCTAGAAGCACTAACCTGTATGGGTTTAGAGAAACCCACTAGAATTCAGGCTGAAACTCTACCATACTTACTACAGCGTAAGGATCTCATTGGAGCTGCAAAAACTGGCAGTGGAAAGACACTGGCATTCCTTATTCCTGTGGTGGATAACTTGATTAAATTAGGAATTACTAGAAAACATGGTAAGTATGTAATATCTTCAGCCTGTAAACATAAGGAAGAAGATACAACATATTTCTAAACTAATCTTTATTTCCTTCTCCGTTATCTCAATTTTTTTTCAGGTACTGGGTGTATCATCCTATCACCTACAAGAGAGTTAGCATTACAAACATTTGAAGTGTTGAAAAAATTGTTGTCCGACATAGATCTGTCTCATTGCCTAATAGTAGGTGGAGAAAAGAAAGTTAAAGATGTATTGAAGTTACAAAAAGGTAAGTAAATATAATTTACAAACTTTGCCAAAGATACTCTGTCTTAGAACATTCTTCCCGGTTTTTGTAAATACTTTGTTGAAATTAAAATTAATAATTAAATATATATACTAATAATAACTTGTTTTAGGTGTAAATATTGTAGTGAGCACTCCAGGACGATTGCTTGACCATTTACAGAATACTGAGAAGTTCAAATGTGATAATTTGAAGTTTCTTATTGTGGATGAAGCTGATAAACTTCTTGAGGCAGGCTTTGAAAAACATGTAGCTGGCATAGTTGGTTTATTGCCAAGTAAGTATACACTTTAAAAAGTTTTAGTGCAATATTGATGAATAGTATACTTAGTAGAAAATTATTATAACAATTTAAAGTGGGTTGAATCGGATGACACATTAAATTGTAGGTCACGGCTTTTGTAAACCCATGTTTAGAAACCAGGCTTCATAAACACTTAACACCAGAGTTGGCCACTCTCATTCGATATGAAGAATAAGTGCAATACATATTTTGTAATTTATCTAAATTAAAATTAGATGATGATAACTATGATTTACAGTCTGGACTGTGAGATCACTTTTTTCCAATACTAGCATAAAATAACTCTGAATGATTACTCGGATTAACATAGTCAGTCATAGTGTAATCCGGAAATCATTCCCTACTATGACTATTGACCTATTCATAAAGATATACAAGACCTACATCAGACCACTAATCGAGTATGGGTTCCAAGTCTGGAGCCCATATTTTCGGAAGGACATTAATCACCTTGAAAGTGTCCAAAGAAGAGCGACCATGATGCTGTTAGCCTTACGCCGAAAAACCTATGAGCAAAGGCTGGAAATCTTGTGTCTTACCATTCTTGAAGAAAGGCGACTACGTGGAGACCTTATAGAGACTGTTAAACTTTTGAATGGACTATACAACCTCCCGGATACATCAAATTGGTTTATACAGACTAATTGTTGTGATTATAGCAGAGGACACAACCAGACAATCAAGTGATGCTCTGCCAAAACTAACACAGGTCACCACATACTCAGCAACAGAGTGGTTCATAACTGGAACAGGTTGCCAAAAGAGGTGGTCAGTGCAACATCTGTAAACAACTTTAAGAACCGGCTTGATGACTGGTTACGTAAAACCAAAAAATCTCTTGTTAACTTGTGATCGTTGCACCAGTGGACTGTATATTTATTTAACTTTGTGTGGACTATATAAAACAATTTTGACACAGTGTGATATGGGCACATCAGCAATTTGCTGCTCGCCCATTATTCAAATAAATAAATAAATAAATATAGGTATCTCAGACATTGAAATACAGATAATTACAATATTTATTTATTTAGAAAAGGTACAGACACAAAGCCCATTATTCAAATAAATAAATATAGGTATCTCAGACATTGAAATACAGATAATTACAATATTTATTTATTTAGAAAAGGTACAGACACAAAATGCAGGCTAAAAGATTACAAACAAATAACACTGTGACACATAGTACGACTAGTTCAATTAAGTCTTTACTTAACACTCATTGTGGACTGAGTTTAACATATTTTTTTTCATATCATGTATTTTGTTTCAGAAAACAGACAAACAGTTCTTTTCAGTGCGACAATAGACAGTCAAGTGAAGAACCTGGCGAGACTGGCTCTGAGATCTAATCCTGTACATGTGTCTGTCACTGATGATGTGCAGTCTACTGTATCGGGGCTGCAGCAGGGGTATGTTATGAAACTATGTAGGTACTAATAAAACCTAACTGTGGCATTAGCAGTCAAAAATAAACAAATACTTTTTTTTAATAGCTTCTTCTTCTGACCGCCGCAATTTCGCCAATGTCATGCCACAAGACAAACAAATGCTTATTTTATTAAGCGGAATTACAACAAATACTATTGTTACCCACATTAATCTTGGATAATAAACCTGTATCTATCATCATACCATATTTTAACAAAGTTTGTCTACTGTTTCACACATCACACTAACACACACACACAAAGTTTCACCTTTATTATATTACTAAAGTGTGCAGTGAGACGGGATTGGAAGTAACAGTGGTAACAGTAATTTTCTTAAGTTACTCATTTTAATGAGTTCAAATAAAAATAAGTAGTAATGATGCTTTTCATTTAAGTAATCATGCAATAATTTAATAGTTAGTGTTATGAAAAATATACACAGAAATTGTTTATTTTCTGCCATTAAGTATCAAAATTTTATAATTTGTCATATCAAAAAGTCTTCACATTTTTACAAGATGTTTGGCAGCAAGTATATTATATAATCATGGTTATATATGTTTTTCTATTTCTAGATACTGCATTTGCCCAATGGAGCTCCGAATATCCTGGCTATATAAAATGCTCAAAAAGAGCAAGAAACTAAAAGTAATGGTGTTTTTTTCGTCATGCAAATCGGTTGACTTTCACTATGACTTTTTCAGAGGACATTGCAAAGCATCTGTTTTGAGTATTCATGTGAGTAAATAGTTAATTATAGTTGTATCTGGGGGCACGGCAGTGCCCCCGCCAAGTCGAGCAAAAAAAAGCGGCACGGCGGTACCATCCTTTTCTCGAAGCAATTCAGGCTATTTTCGACCCCCCTATAATTTCTTTGTGGATAAAACAAGAAGTCTGAATTTTCAGCAACTAATCATCCATTATATAAACACGGTAAATTTTAAATTTCAGTCAATTTGAACCAGTAGTTTAAGAATGACAACTTGTTAAAGTTTCTGAATTTTGTCACTCACTGACTCACCAATCATCAAAAGTCCAATGCACTTCTAGCAGACATAGAAGCTTCAAATTTAGAATACAAATAGAGTTTAGTATCTTAATCATGGGAAAACCTAAATATTTTGTAATTTCGGTCCAGTTTTCTAAATACACTAACTGCATGAATAACTTTGTAATCCCATATAAATGTATAGGATTACAAGGTTACATTTGCAGTTAATGAATCATTATTACTGTATAATAGAAAATAAGGTACCAAAAAGTAGGACTCTACAAAAAGAAGTGAGATGCCATCAAAAACATCCTGTAAAAAAACCCAAGTCTCGCAGCTCAGTCTTTCTACCGTAAACAGTAATTGTGAGATCCATGTAATACCAAGTCGGTTAATATATTTAGTCTCTACCTAAAGGACCTTCTGTCTTAAGTTATTATATAAGTTATTATCATGCAAATATTAAAAATATTTTACGTTTTAAACAAATAGATCGACTTGGACATCGCATGAAAACACAATGAATATTACAAATTATATTAGATTCTTTAGTCTATCGCGCCTCACGCGATTGAAACTCTCGTCTCCAAAACAAGCTATAAATGTATTATCTTTTCCAAGCGACTCATCGGATAACAACATGGCTCTGGGGGCATTTAAACTTCTCAATAAACCGAGAAGTCGATACGGGATTTAGTGCAACCAATTCACTAATACTCTTGTTCGCAATTAAAGTTTCAGGAGCATTAACTTCTTTAAGATACTCACCTCAATCATCATATTCGGAAGGACTCTGGTGAGGAATTCGGTTGCTGGCCCGTCGTGCTGTGTAGTGTGATACATACTAATAATCAAATCATGCGATGTCCAAGTCGATCTATTTGTTTAAAACGTAAAATATTTTTAATATAATAATATTAATAATAATTTAGCTCAGTACCTAAGCTCCAGGGTGGAAGTGTTAAAGGGCATAACGCCGCTAGTACCGCTCAGAGAACGCGCAGCACACCTCTCGACACCCTAAGCCACTCACACCAATGTTGCCCTTCCGGCGTCATCTTAGGCTGCCTTTTGTGGAGGGCCCATTTAGTGAGTGGCAAGTCATCACCCGCTATAATTTTTATGAATGAGGCATAACTGGCGGGTGCCGTTCCTCGTACAATAGACCAGTTTAATTAAGTCAATGAACAACTCAATACAATAGCCTGTAATATTAATACCATGTCTGCAATAGTTACTTTATATACCTAACATCCTCTATCTGTAATTTTTACTTAATTTTAAGTACCTATAATATTTCACCATTTCCTAGAATCATGTAAACCAATTTATAAACAGCTGAAAATTCTACCACTACCATGCCTATACATTGAGAAAGCAGCTATCTTTGTCAAAAGTAATCCTAGTTTATTTAAAACACACCAGTGTATCAGTAGACGACGCATGATGCAAAAAGAAACTAAAAACCAAATACATGTATCTGGTTGTAGATTGGAATTAACTAAGAACAACGCCAATCACATGGCTGCTATAATTTATAACAAACTTCCTGATGATCTCAAATGTATGCCAATTAGCAGATTTAAATTTAATCTTCGTAAATTGCTACTGAATGAATGTTATTACTCTGTAGATGAATATTTAGGTGTTTACTGCGGGATACCAATTGCAAAACTTGTGAAATAACTGAATCCTATAATAGAAATATGTAAAAGTGTTAGTAATTAATTATTTTTCTCACCTGTTTGCATACCTTAGCTTAGTTATTAATCTGTCAAACATTTGCACGCCAGCTATTGGTCGAATGTACGGAACGTCAAATTGCATAAATATGTACCTGTCATCTCTGTAACCTACATTCTTAAGCAAATAAACATTTCATTTCATTTCATTTCATTTCATTTCATTTCATTTCATACCTACTTGCATACGTACATAAAGTCGCTCAGATAATGTACAATAAGTTAGTTAAAGGTAAGTAATATATTTATTATCTATACATTGAATAGTCAGATTTAAAAATAGAAGGAATTAATGTCTAACATTGGCATGATAATAACTTATATAATAACTTAAGACAGAAGGTCCTTTAGGTAGAGACTAAATAGATTAACCAACTTGGTATTACATGGATCTCACAACTTTTTACGGTAGAAAGACTGAGCTGCGAGACTTGGGTTTTTTTACAGGATGTTTTTGATGGCATAGAATATCTTCTAGTTAAATTGAACCTTCTTGTCTAGGTAATAAAGTTGAGAATACAATATCAATTAGTATTAATAATTATTTAATATCATATTTTGACAAACATACCAACACTATCTATCTAAGTACAGACATACTTAACAAAGGCGCAAATATATTTCCACTGTATGATTTGCCCTGGATCTTCAATAATGTACAGTCCCCAAACAAGAAGTTATTGTTCACTAAGACAATAAATTAAACAATTATTTTTTTTTACAGAATATTGAAATAGTCCTAGTAGAATTGTTTTTATCTAACCTAACCATAACTCGCCTGACAGTAAGCATTTATGATCCAAGAGTAGGCATGCTCACCCAGTCGCCAATGTTACTATCACTTTGAAGATCGCCATATCATCATCATCTTCAGCCTTTGTTCTACTACTGCTAGGTAATAGGCTTATAAGTGCCACAGGTATCGGTCTTTTTCCATTTCAAGTCCAAAGAAACAAAGAAGAAGGTTTGATTAATGTTATTTCATATAACAGGGTCAACAAAGTCAAGCTCGGCGGAAAGAGGCCTACCACAGATTTGTGGAGGCCAAGAGTGGTGCGCTGTTCTGTACTGACGTGGCTGCGCGAGGTCTGGACATTCCTTCAGTGGACTGGATTGTACAGTACGACCCCCCGAGTGACCCTAAGGTAATAGCATTCTTAAGAGACTGAATATGGTTGCGAAATGCTACAAAAGTGCTAAAGTAGAGTATATTTACATTATACTAAGCATACCTCTTCTTCTTTGAGTCGTATAACTCATGACTGAGGGTCGTGACTCCCCCGAAGAACTTATTCGTTAGGGGAGTTCTCTTGGTCAGATACATCGTGGTGGGCGCCCAGGTCCTTCCACGGAGCATACCTATGATTATGTATAATCTACTCTCCTTACAGGTTGACCTGGTAAACTAATAAGTAGGTACATACTTATACTTAGGTTCGAGTAAAATTTTGCGAATTTCCAAAAGGTACAATTCAAATGATGATTGCTTGTGCCACCGCTACAAAAAAAAATACTTTATGTATAGGGTTACAGTCATGTGATTCTCAAAAAAAAACTGAATAAAACAACGCCAAACGAAGAAAGCTATTTTCAGGGTGGTTTATCAAAAACTTAGTACTTACGTAAATAATAAATTTACTTTACATTGTAATCTATTCATCATCGCAACTTATATTTTGGAACAGGTAGGTTTTAATTGATAAGATATCATACTCTTGTGATGATAAGATTTAAAAGCTTATCAATAAAATTAAATATGAATGATTGATATGTAAGTAGTAATCTCACACACGCGATTTATTGCATATTTTCGTGTTTATCACACGATATCAGCAAACTGTGCTGAACTAACTTAAGTAATCTCTGTTTACTTTACGGTTGTGAGTTGGAAGGAAATGGCAGTACAAGGTTATTATAAATAGGTAGTATTGGAATTTCAAACCTCAATATTAAAATTTTCTGGTAGGGAATTAAAATTACAATGGATAGTCTGAATTAAATAAAGTCAACGGAAATAATCTATACTAATATTATAAAGCTGAAGAGTTTGTTTGTTTGTTTAAACGCGCTAATCTCTGGAACTACTGGTGCGAATTGAAAAATGATTTTTGTGTTGGATAGACCATTTATCGAGGAAGGCTTTAGGATATATAACATCACGCTGCAACTAAAAGGAGTGAAGAAACAATGGAAAATGTGGAAAAAAACGGCGAATATTATTCATCTTTGAGGGCTTCCGTTGCGTGTGCTGCGAAAACGGTTCGAGATATCAAAAAATATGTATGAAAGAATTATTCCTCTTAAAATGATCTAACAAAATGTCCGCAACAGTATATGTCTATCTTTTAAGATTAACTCATTAGAACCGTTATTATGGCAATAACTATTCCATGCGGACGAAGTCGCTGGCACAGCTAGTATGTTATATTTTTGGAAAGAAAGTGCTATCCCATAAACTAATTCTAGCGTTTGTCACTTCTTCTCGCTCAAAAATATGAATATAGGTTGTATGAATCCTAGATTAAAGCGGATAAAGCCGCGAGGCGCTGCTAATTATTCAATATACCTATGTGTCGAGATTGCTTTTGCGTTTTTTGCCACTCTTCAAACGCAGACATTAATTACACGTACCTACCTACTGATCATAAATGAGACCGCAACTGTTAAATCACGGACGCAGATGCAACGTAACACCTAATGACGCTATACAGATATCTTATCATCTCGCGTAGATGGTATTCGACTTATGATAATGATGCCTAATAATTTATTACCGATTTTAATTTATTTTTGAGGGCATTGTGCCAGGAGCAAAAGGCGACATCTTCATATGCAGATAGATCACATATGCAGATAAGAAGATGTCGCCTTATGCTCCTGGCACAATGCCCTCAAAAAGAGGAGGTTATCAATTGGACCCGTATTTTGTAAAATTTCATGAAATTTCAGTATGATGATGATCTATTTACGCCTCTAAACACGAGGGCCCAATTTTTTTAGAGCATGCATGTCCGCGGATTTCTCGAAAACTATCAATGGTAACGAGCTACAAAAACAATGGAAGTTTCATCAGAAATCAATTCTGTAATTTTTTAGATACCTATGAATATCTAAATTATCTAAGCATTCCATATCGGAGCGGCAGCCCAGGTTTACCTAATCTAATAAATTGCTACCTACTTGTTTCCAGGAATACATTCACAGAGTCGGCAGGACTGCTCGAGGATTGAACAACAAAGGCAATGCCGTTATACTATTGAGGCCGCAAGAAGAACAATTTGTAGCGTTCTTGAAGAAGGAGAAAGTATATTTAGACAAATATAACTTTGGAGACCCACCTAAGGAGGTGCAAGAAATGGTAAAATTAATACTTTATTACATAACTAGAACCTTGCATGCATTGTTTTGGTAAAAGACCCATATGTGTAAGTACTATTTACTACAATTCCAATACTAAAACCTATAAAGAACATTGGCTCCGTTCAACAGACAGACTATCACATACACTATCTTAGCTTTTATCTATTTATTTATGTGATGGTACAGTCCGGCAAGTATAACTTGGCGCGGCTGTGAGCCACTGTGTTCAATGTCAGTGTTGCCACTGCACAGAAGATGACGCGAAAATTGGGAAAAAAATTAAATTTAGTTCAATGATTTACGGATTTACTCGAGGAACATAACAGACTGATAGCCCATGGACGTCAAACCTTCGTCATTTTAATATTAGTAGTATTTATTTAATTTACTTGCCTGTCTTTGTATTAACAGAAATATTAAAACATAGCTGAATACTGATATGTTTTTAACTAAGTTAGAATTAGAGGTGAGTGTGTTGGGGTTCGACCAAAATAAATCAGTTTTTGTCAGTACATTATTTATTACTCGAATATGTGTGATCTAATAAAATCAATGATCTTCTAGATCTTTTAAGTCCGACGCAGAACTGTCAGATGAGGTATCACTGTCGCTAGCAAGACATATATGACATATATTGTATGAAGCATATTATATTACTCTATGGTATGAAGTCTATACGGTTATTTCAGTAACTTAAATTATTAATTTCTATTAGGTACATGCGGTGGAGGTTTTGTGTTTCAAATGTTACATGTTTAGATAAACAGATTTCTTATCAGGATAAACAACATAAGTAGGTACATCACTGAGAAATTATCTTATCCAAGATAAAATGATTCATATTACCTACACAAGTGCTTATAAAAGTACCTATAGTTTTTATCAACGAACTGTTGCAAACAAAACTTGATAACAATCAAAATACAAAAAACTAACGACCAATTTATTGTTAGGTACCTACCATCCAATTGGTATTTTGGTTTCTTATGCAAAAATGTATATTATATATTTTGGATAGGTGACATGAATTGAGTTTAAGGGGTAAGTATATTTCCCGCCCCCTAAAACGTATGCTATTGTTATATTAATAATAATAATAAATATTTCAGGACATATCACACAGCGCCATCTAGCCCCACACTAAGCAAACGCTTGTGTCGTGGGTACTAGATAACGGATATAATACTTATATACTTTTCTTTTGTAAATACATACTTATTATACATACAAACGACTATTAGTACTATTACTACATATTATACTGAACTTTTGTTACCTACCTAACAATCTATTTTATCTAAGGTTGCTGGTTTCGATTCCCGCATGACACAAGTAGGTAATTATGAATCTTAAAAATCTATAATTACTTGTGTTGAGTTTGGTCGTTTCTATGTATAGTATGTATTTACAAAAGAGTCAAAAGAAAAGGGTACTTAAGTATTATATCCGTTATCTAGTACCCACGATACAAGCGTTTGATCGTCTAGATGGCGCTGTGTGCAATGTCGCGTAATAAATATTTCCTATTTACAGTTAGAAGATTTGATCGCCAGCAATGGAGTCATGAAAACGTCGGCAAGAAAAGCGTTCCTGTCCTTCCTAAGATGTTATCAAAAACATCCCATGAAAGAGATTTTTAGCATCAAGAATCTGGATTTGAAAGAGGCAGCAAGAGGCTTTGGGTTTCTGGAACAACCTGATGTAGATTTTTGTATCCTTTTTAATTATAAAAGAAAGTTGAAGTAGGTACCTATCTACCTACTTACTTAGAGTGTAGTTGGTTTACGTTTAACTATAGTTCGCCTGATGTTAAGCTCCATTGTAGTTTTGCCTTGAATAAACCTATTTGTTTGTTGTTTTATATGGTGAGTGTTACAATAAATAATTAGGTATCTATATATTTTCATTAGGTGTAAAGATTTCTGGATTGTACTTGCCTGTGTTGCGCTTTTATTTACGATTAGCGTCTCGATTCCCTAAAATTTTATATTATTAACTTTGTTTTTTTTATGTTGGGTAATATTTTTAAATGTTGTAATTATGATACCCTTGACCAATTTATACTCAGTACACAACAAAGTGAAGAAGAAAGCAACGAAAGCTACTGGAAAATGAAGTTAGAACTACCGTGATGAACCCAAGTGACTAAATGAGTATAATCTACAATCGCATAAGTGAAAACCTCATCGAAATTTGTTCAATATAAAAGTTAATTTTGTCAATATACTGTGTACTATAAGAATACACGTACTTTCTCTGTTATCTGTTAGTATATCTTATAAAATATGAAAAAAACAAAACAATAAGATACTGTAGATCTACCTCAACAAAATGCGTATTACATATTCTCGAACCGTTTCCACTACCTATCTAACTGCAATTATAAATGAACAGACAGTTTTACGATAACAACATTGTTGCCTGCCATTGCACTCTAAAGATAAGAGATTCAAATAAAACACTCATTTACATCAACATTGCATTTTATTGATTCAACTCCTGGGTTTGTTATTGTTGCCCTTTTGTCTGTATATTTTAGTTTTGTCGTCCCTCTTTTTCTGTCCGTTGGGTGCGTTCAAAGACTTGAAGTAACCAAATCCTCCGCCACCTTTTCTTTTCTGTGTAGGTCCTTTGCTTGCTACCTTCAGTTCTACTGCAGGAGGGACGGTGAAACCAAAGGATTTCGATACTTTAGCCAAATCGATAGTGTCTATATCGAAAATGGTCTTCAGGTGATGAGAGTCATACGCACGGAGGTAGCTCTTGAAGGCTTCCTTTGCAGATTGATTCAGGAAGTAGTTTCTTGATATCAGTTTCTCAAGCTGTAAAGAGAAATGATATACATTTTAATGAATTCACACTTAAAATTAGTAGATATATTATTGAAATGAGTCTGACTCAAATCTTTTTACTCATCTTTATTTTTTATTTATTTTACATTACATATACGAAACGCAAATAGTATTGCTTTTTAATTACACATGACTACATCTTGCATAATATCGAGCAACATTATAGTCGACAATCTATCTTAGAAAAACATAATAATGTTGAGTATATCATACTAATCAATCTATATATATAAAACTCAAAGGTGACTGACTGATATAGTGATCTATCAACATAGAGCCCAAACCACTGGACAGATTGGGCTGAAATTCGGAATGAAGGTAGATGTTATGACGTAGGCACCTAAGAAAGGATTTTTGGAAATGCCACTTTTAAAGGGGTGAAATAGAGGATGCAAGTTTTACTTCTTATTGCGAAGAAGCCGCGACCACCCACTAGTTATAATGTAAAGTTATAAAACATTCTAGAGACGAGTTCATTACCTACAATTGGAGGTGTAAATAGAGTTACATATAAATCATCACTATTTATATAAAATCTTAGTTTCAAGTCTTACTATTTGTAGATAACTGTGTCACGCTACTGTATCCTAAATCTATCCATATTTACCTGCAGCTGTATATCGGCCACCTTGTTCCAGGAGAACTCGAACTCGTTGAGCGTGACCCTGGACTGCTTGAGGAAGCGCAGGAAGCCGAGCTCCTCCGGGCGGAGGAACAGCAGCGCGTGCCCGCTCGTGCCCAGCCCGCGCGCCGTGCGGCCCACGCGGTGAATGTACTCCTGGGAGGGTCATAGAATAGATGTAGTTCATTGGACAATTTAGTAGAATATCAATATACAAATACATTGTAAAAAATGACTTTGTATATGACTAGACATCTCTGTAGCAGGGACGTCAGGGACATGTTGAAAATGTGCAATTAAGGTGATTTTGCTATATATTATATATTTATATTACATGAATACACATGAATGAACTATAATGATTAAAATTATCAATCCTGTTGTTTGTAGGACTAGGATTTTTTTTATTGATCGCCAATTTTGGTATGGCAGTAGTATTCTGATAGTACTGTAGGTTTTCAGTTTACCCTGGCATAACCCGTTTAGTTAAAGATAGATTTATAAATAACTGCCAAAATGATTCCATCCTTTGCACAAATAGTGAAATATATAATGCAAAAAGGATGGAATGATTTTAGCAGCCATCTTTAGAATTGATTTATTAATACTTTATTGGACACCCACATAAAAACATAATACAAAACGGAAAAAATAAATCTAATGCCACAAATGGCGGCCTTATAGCTAAAAGCGATCTCTTCCAGGCAACCGTAGGATAGAAAGAAAATTATAAAAAAATTAACCAATAGAAATGAGATTTCCGTTCATCCAACCAGTAGGTTCAACCAGTGGGTCGACGGGTCATAACCCATAAAATCTATCGTTAACTTACCGGATAGCGTCGTCTTTACTTAAATAAAGACGACGCGGCGAGTTTACATTAAAAAAATAGAGTATTTTATTATTATTTTACCTTAGGGTCGTCCGGCGGGTCGTACTGCACGATCCAGTCCACGGCGGGTATGTCGAGGCCGCGCGCCGCCACGTCCGTGCACAGCAGGATGCCAGACTCCGCGTTGCAGAATTGGAAGAACGTTGTCGTGCGTTTCGTTTGTTGCTGCTTGCCCTATAACACAAATACAACTAAATTTAGTCAAATAGTACGAACTACGAACGTAAACATATAAATTCGAGCAGTTCAGTAGTTTTTGTATGGAACTATTTAATACAAAGTATTACAAAGGACACGAAATGGGAACGTATTCGACTTTTCCTCATTTTTTTTGCTGATAGTATTAACTTTCGTTGATTGGTTTGTTTTGTGTGCTGTGGAATTATGGATTGGCTCCCGCAGGTCTAGTAGCAATTCGAATAGGTCCATTACTTTAGCAGCACTCACATTATTTTTTGTGTGTTATTATTTGGATTGATTACGCCAAGAAACCATTGTCTTAATTTAACCATCACTTAAGCTACTGTTACACATGCTCTAAAATAGCATGCTTAAAACCGTGCTATTGAGTATGCTCAATACGAGCATGCTGATGAGCAGTTTACATTTGCTAGCAATAGGCATGTTAGTTTTAAGTATGCTCTTGAATAAGCACGCTCAAAGCAGACATTCAAATACACATGCCATTTTATAGCATGCTTCCTTGCTCTCTGTCAGTTCAAATAAAGTCATGTACAATCAAACAGCTATCCGTATGGAGCTAAACAAGATCATTCTTTTGCTGGCGATGCAATGCATCCAGAAGCTTATATCAGCTCGTCAAAAAAAGAAAAGAAAGAGAAAGATTTGGGTCCGTGATTGGATATCTAGAAGACAAATTACAAATTAGAGCGTTTTTTCATCGCCCCAGCGAGACATTTTGCGTGAAATTGTGCACGCGCACTTCACTTGTTGCGAGCGACTGCGACTGATCGATACTAGCATGCTCATTAAGCAAACCTGTTTAGACGTGCTTGAAGCACGCTCCCTTCCACCCGCGCCGCAGGTAGCATACTCAAAAATCGCACGCCTGTTGATTTTTAAGCAATCTCGAAATGAGCATCCTAATTTTGAGCAACATTCCGACACACATGCTAGTAAGTAGCAATTGCTCAAAAAAACATGCTTTCGTGCTTGAAATGAGCATGTGTAACAGTACCATTATACTTGTCACAACTATGTGCGTGCAAAAAGTTTTATTGAGCTTACTGCAGTGCTTTCCTAAGTTCTGTTTGTGTAATAATAAATTTCACACCATTAAACTCGACACGCATTACGAAAAACTTAACAACGTGTAAAATTGAGTAAGTGTAGAACGAATCAATAAAATATAACTATAAACTTGCCTCACGTTAATTTAAAAAGTGATATGACTATAGTACTACTAGTGAATTCAATCTGCACCGGACCGGGATGAGTGGCGTACTAGAAGAGAGGCCTATGCTCAGCAGTGGGCGATAACGGGCTGATGATGATGATGATATGACTACGTACTTACATGTATAGACATCACAGGTAGGTCGATGTAGTTGAACAGTTCATGGTGATACTTCACAGACATGCAAGTAGAGAGGAACACCATCACTTTTTTCTTCCTATTCTTCTTCAAGAATGTGAAGAGAACCATCATTCGCTTCTCTGACGGACACACTATGTATCTGAAAATTGGGAAATAAATAGAATTAAAACGAGTTGAACTTGTTAAAGTCTCTGTAGATTATGTTAGGAGTTATAATAAAATTAGACTATCTTCAAGTCATATTCCTCATTTATACTGAATGAACCGAGTCTAATGGACTCCACTGAATCACAAATTCATTGACTAGGAAGTGATTTTGAATAGTCAACATAAAATCAGTTCAAAATTACGAGAACTGTCTAATATATATTTTATCATATAAGAACAAAAGTGAGTTTTTTTAATTCATTGATGATATTTTTGATATAAAGTAGAGGTAGTGTTATAACTCTGTCATGAGAGAGAGAGGGAGAGAGATAGGGAGTGTACATAATGGTACTTGAATGAATTTTGATATCCATGAAGTCAACTTTTGAATCTGGGAAAACAAATGCAAAAGTTTACATAAAGTTAAACCTTACCCCTGTTCCAGAGAGTCTACAGTGGCCTGTTCCCTGTGGTCGTCGACTCCAACATAGACTGGTTCATGTTTGACCGCCAGCGCTGTGAGCGCCTCTATCTTCTTGGTCTGTGTGGCGCTGAACATCATGGTTTGTCTCCTTTCTGAAATGATATTGTAAAAGTTAATACCATAATTTAAAAACGCTATGGAGTCCTGTACACTTTCACAGCTTTCATTTATTTTCTTTCTTCATGGCCACAGGGCTTTTCTCAACTGCAGATGATGTTTGCATAAGTTCTGATCAGGTATTGGTGTTTTGAGTGTTCAAAAGCTTAGTAATTCTTATGATCTCTGTTCTAAGAGAAAGCTAACTGGATATGGTAGTTTATTCTGGAGGGATCAGAGTTATCATTTGAACATACAAGAAACAGTAAAATAATTACAATAAAAGGCAATCAGGGATCTTTAAATATAGACTAAATTGGTTTCTTCTAGGCAACTGTACTACATCCTTGAATACAATATAGCTAAACATCAGATGGGTTGAAGTGAAATATAAGTCTATTTCGTAAAAAATATGATAAATTGATGTAATTCACAAACATAAAACAATGTACTTACTAGGCAGTAACTTGATGATCTGCTTAACTTCCTCCTCGAAGCCAACCTCCAATATCCGGTCGGCTTCATCAATAACAAGGCACTGCAGGTTCTTGTAGAGGAAGTCTGGCGTGTTCTGCAGGTGGTCCAGGAGACGGCCCGGAGTTGCCACTAGGATGTTGATGCCTGGGAAATAAAGGTTGAATTGTTTAGTAAGATACAGTAGAATACATTTATATCCATATGATCAGACCAGACTAGATGTTTAGACTAACTAAATGAAAAGAAATATATGTGGGGACAGCGGAGCATCTTCGTTATCCATAATAGTAATTCTACCGGCTGGGCATGGGTATTTGGGCATGGAGAAATAAAACGTAGCACTTCAACTTATTGATGGTATATTACAATTTGTTGGAGGTTAAACTATGAAATACAACTGTAGGAAGATTGTCTGATATCTAATTACACTAATTCGGTCGACACTCCAACCAACACGTAACGCCACAACGCGATGCGAACCGATTGCCGTCCCAAGTAAGAATGGCGGTCTCTCGCACGGCACTAGCGCTGGTTGTTGCGTCAGAGCAGGGCTCCGAAGTTAGTCTCAAGTCAATGTCAGCCGTTATTGACAGTGACATAAACATTATAACATATTTCGAACATTGTGACAGCTGACAGTGACATTGAAACCAACTCGCCTACTCTCCGAATCAAACATTAACAACAACTTAAACACTCTTCGAATCAAACGCGCCGACACGGCCAGACTGACATTCGCACGTCCTCGTGCGATCCGATTTCTCTCGCAGCAGATGACCTGGAATAAAAGAAAAGACACAGCTGGGATCACTAATGTCATTTCGCTCGTCTATCCTGACAATTTCGAAAGATATAATTCAGTACACGCACATATTATCAGTATCTACTATTTGGCTTCGAGAAATTGAGATCACGTCAAGATGTTGTTTCAACTAAGTTAATTATCACACAAAACTTCACTATTCGACCTCGTGCGAATATGACCGTACCGCTGCAGGGTGCCCCCACCACCAAGATCGCCACTCACAGGTAACGACAAGAGAGCAACGGACAGCCCTGCAGTTGCAGCTCCACTTCACGACATTATTTGACCTCATGCAAATAAGCCACCGCAGGGTGCCCCCACCACCAAGATCGCCACTCTCAGGTAACGACAAGGGAGCACCGGACAGCCCTGCAGTCGGAGCACCTCTCTACGACAATATTTGACATCATGCAAATATCGCCAAATCTCTAGCTTCTACCCGACGGCATCTCATACGACGTGACGTTATATCATCTGACGTGAAACCAACTAACTCTTAAGCAATGGTGTTGAATGATACGTAACAAAGTCACATCTCAAAATTAAATCTCTAATTCACTTCCCAATGCTGAGAGGGTCGCCGAGGTGGCGCTCATTGTGTGCGAACTAGCAACCAAATCGTATCATCGTCTGATGAAACCTCCTCATTACTTTAACTTTGACCCGCCGTCTCGGCCTCCTCCTCCTCATCGTCAACATAATTAATCAAAAGGTATCTACCTACTTCTATTAAGCCGTCAAGACTCCTGGGCCCTATGCCCAGATTTTCGTGAACATCTTTATGAATCTGATTTTAACTATCTATCTTTTCAAAACGTGGGTACCTGTGCTGTATTACTATGCCTTCTATTCTAATCCTTTCGCAGTACCCAGAAATTGATTGACTGTTTTACTATTCACTAATGAGTAACCAAAAGGAAACGAGCTCACCGGGAGTATGGTCAAAGTGTCTCGGGCAGACTATGTACGCTCCAAACCACGCCGACAGCATCCCTGCTCTGGCGGTGCTGATCAGCAAGAAGGCGGCACCACTTGCTACTGGCTGGGTGCGAGGAGTGACAACAGCATCCTGAAAACAGAAACGGATACGCGCCAGTACTGAGGCATCTAATATGGGCCATTTAAACAGGGATGATTTCAGATTCAGTTTCATTTTATTTGCACAGCATATATCTTGAAATTCAATCTCTAACGGACACGACTCCCAGAAAAGCTGGACTGTTAACAGAAAAATCTCAACGAATCCTGTCAAGACTTGATTTCACTGAAATATCTTGCGTAAAATAGGACAAGACTACTAAGTTAAAACTATGACAATGTTAATTTTGATTGAATCTTGAATTTCAATTAAATATCACAGTGCACAGCTGACCTCTTATGTGGCATAAAATGAACTCACACTTATTTAGCACTGTACAATCATGAAATAGCTACGCATTAAAAGTTATCAGCAGATTGACAATAAATTTTCTACAAAAAAAACCATTACTTAATCGTTACGCAACATTTATAGTGCTGTATGCTCGTATTAACCGGTATGGTTCTTCTCAATAACGCCTTTTAATCATTTATAACAAATTGCAACCAAATCTTACTTCGACAAAAGAGCATTCAACACCAGAAACGTAATGAATTTAAACAATATCACCTTTGATATCCGATGAAGTTGCACGCTGCACTCAGTCACCACTCGACCGTGGCTGCGCTCGCCCGGCCGCGTGCTACCACTGCTGCTTCATGTGCCGTGGCCGCCCGGCCGCGTGACACCACTGCTGCTCCATGTGCCGTGGTCGCCCGGCTGCATGCCACCACTGCTGCTCCATGGGCCGCGGCAGCTCGACCGCGTGCCACCACTGCTGCTTCATGTGCCGTGGCCGCCCGGCCGCGTGCCACCACTGCTGCTCCATGTGCCGTGGCCGCCCGGCCGCATGCCACCACTGCAGCTGCATGTGCCGCGGCCGCCCGGCCGCGTGCCACCACCGCTGCTCCATGTGCCGCCCGGAGCGCACTCCACCGCATCGGCATCGCGTGTCACTGCCACGTGGCATGAGTCTGCTGCAGGCGCTGCTTATGTACTCCCTCACGATGCGGTCTATATCTTGTAATTTTCTTGCTTGTCAATTATTTTCGTCGTTTCTTTCGTAGTCTTTCTTCTACGACATTTTAAATTAGAAGATATGAAAGTCCTTCCAAATCCAAAAAGAAAATCTTGTCTTTCAATTCACAGTACACGTATTCGTAAATTTCAACGCAATTATAAAATCGCTTTATGGTCTTCTCTGGTCCAAGGATTATCGTTGCCGCATTGATAAGTTTCAGTAAAACACAAATCCCACCTGTTTTTTTTATCTTTCACACGTTTTTGTTCATTGACACGAAGAATTGATAATTTTCGTGGGTCTGATTTTCACGTAGGCAGAACATGCATGGCTCTCATTGTGTTTCTCGGCGATCAATTATTTCTCCATTTTTGCCATCATCCCACTTCTGATGTGGGGACGGCGGAGCATCTTCGTTATCCATAATAGTAATTCTACCGGCTGGGCATGGGTATTTGGGCATGGAGAAATAAAACGTAGCACTTCAACTTATTGATGGTATATTACAATTTGTTGGAGGTTAAACTATGAAATACAACTGTAGGAAGATTGTCTGATATCTAATTACACTAATTCGGTCGACACTCCAACCAACACGTAACGCCACAACGCGATGCGAACCGATTGCCGTCCCAAGTAAGAATGGCGGTCTCTCGCACGGCACTAGCGCTGGTTGTTGCGTCAGAGCAGGGCTCCGAAGTTAGTCTCAAGTCAATGTCAGCCGTTATTGACAGTGACATAAACATTATAACATATTTCGAACATTGTGACAGCTGACAGTGACATTGAAACCAACTCGCCTACTCTCCGAATCAAACATTAACAACAACTTAAACACTCTTCGAATCAAACGCGCCGACATATATATTTTTATGTGTACATACATGTTTACTTGTATCTATGTGTGTGATTGAAGTTAATTCTGAATCAGGCGAAATTAGTGTCCATTATGTGAGCCAAATTTATAAGTATTGATTTTCTAACTCATGATAGATATGCATTAAACTCGGTGTTAAATAATGGCAGACGCTGCCACAAAAACCAAAGATGCCTGTAGCTAACTAACATAATAAATTAGGAAATCTTGATACTCTTACTCTTGCACATCAATGCTGCCAATGCCAATATTGAAAAGCGAATTCCCCCTGATTATCAGCAAATGTGAATGTAATATGTTTAACATTATTTATAATAAATAAAACAGTATATCAGTATAATTTACCTTTAGACAGTTTCTGTGCCTCAGTACTTCTATTGGCGCCTCCCATTACTAAACCATATGTATGGTGATGGTACTTCATTAACTCCATTAGCACTCCAAAAGTCTGCATTGACAACTCCCTCGTTGGTGATAGAATTATCACTCCAGTACCTGTAACATATCACAATGACCTTAATTAGTAAAGTTTTTCCATCAATATGATTAATCTAATATGCATTATGATGATCAGATATCCATTCTCTGTTCACAAAACGACTTTCAACATAGACTTTGGTGTTGTAAAGGCAATCAACATCAAGTGTGCCTCAACAGTTAGCACCGGAGACTCAACTTGATGTTGATCGTCTAAACAAACAGTCTATGGTAGTCAAGTCTTCATATTCGCCTTTTTGTCATCATTTGATTTTATCTACTATATAAAAATAAGTCGGGTTTTCCTTCCTGACGTTATTACTCCAGAACACACGAACCGATTTCCACGGTTTTGCATTCGTTGGAAAGGTCTTGGACTCCCTGAGGTTTATAAAAAAAAGACGAAGCCATCTGGTGGCGAAACGGAGTTCGCCGGGTTTGCTAGTATGTTATAGATATTAAATTATAATATCAAAAGATGACTCTGCGAATGACGTGGTAGTCCAATAGACACCGCGGAATGAAAAAAATCGATTTTTTACCGTTCATTTTCAAATTTGAGCCCCGCCGCTCTTGGTACCTTACCGCAGCAAGGTCACGCGTCGGTTAGTAAGCGGCGGGCGGTCGCAGTGAGCGCACGTGTGCGTAGTCGGTTCAAGGTGTCCACGAGACTACCACATCAGCGTTGAGGTAAGTGTCTACTATACTACCACCACAGCAAAATGGTTATATTTTTATAGTGTCTCCTAAATAACCACATCAGTAAATACATTTCACAACGTATTATTTATTAGATTATTTTGCGTTTTTTTAGGATTTGATCTTATTTAGTACTACTTAGTCTTAACGCGTCTATTTCGTCTCTCTTACGCCACGGGCCTTGTTCCATCGGCCTGGAAAGTTGCACTTGTCCACCCTGTCCCTAAAAAAGGTGATCGTACGAATCCGTCTAACTATCGCCCTATAGCTATTACATCCCTTCTCTCCAAAGTAATGGAAAGGATTGTCAATTCGCAGTTGCTTGGATATCTAGAGGAGCACCAGCTGATTAGTGACCATCAATACGGCTTCCGTCATGGACGCTCAGCTGGTGATCTTCTAGTTTACCTAACGCATCGATGGGCAGAGGCAATTGAGAGTAGGGGTGAAGCACTGGCCATTAGTTTAGACATCGCGAAAGCTTTTGATAGGGTGTGGCTTAAAGCACTTCTAGCCAAACTTCCCTCGTACGGACTACCTAACGGCCTGTGCACGTGGGTGTCAAGCTTCCTATCTGGTCGTACTATTAGTGTTGTAGTCGACGGATCACGTTCCGAAGCTAAGCCGATCAATGCTGGGGTCCCGCAGGGTTCCGTGCTGTCTCCTACGCTATTCATTCTGCATATCAATGACATGTTGCAGATTAGTAATATTCATTGTTATGCAGATGATAGTACGGGTGACGCATGTTACCGTGGACGTGTAAACCACAAGCGCTCAGAGGTTGAAGAGAGCAGATGCAAGCTTGTGTCTGACATTGAGTCATCCCTGGAGAAAGTTTCTCACTGGGGTGATATAAACTTAGTCAATTTTAACCCATCTAAGACACAAGTGTGTGCATTCACCGCTAAGAAAACACCTTTTGTTGTAGCGCCACGTTTTCAAGGTGTTTCCCTCACGGTATCCAAGAACTTGGAAATCCTTGGGATGGATATATCGAGCGAGGTCCAATTTAGGGGACACATCGAGGCTAAGGCAAAATTAGCCTCTAAAAAACTCGGTGTACTTAACAAGGCGAAACGTTACTTCACGTCGGGTCAACGGCTTCTACTTTATAAAGCACAAGTGCGCCCTCACGTGGAGTACTGTTCGCACTTGTGGAATGGTGCACCGAAATATCAACTAGATTCTCTAGATTCTATGCAGCGGAGAGCCGTCCGAATTGTCCATGATCCCAAGCTGACAAAAAAGTTGGAGCCGTTGAGTCTCCGTAGGGATGTGGGATCCCTCTGTATCTTTTATAGGCTCTTTTTTAGGGAGTGTTCTAAAGAGCTTTTTAATTTAATTCCGGCAAATCATTTTCATCACCGGACTGCTCGGCACCGTGAAAGAGCTCATCCTCACATCTTGCAAAATTGGAGCTCCCACACAGTCCGTTTCATGCGGTCGTTTCTTCCGCGAACTTGCAAGATGTGGAACGATCTACCCCCTGAGGTCTTTCCACGGAGCTACAATATGGGGAGATTTAAAAAGGGTATTCACAAACACCTCTCTAAGCTGGCAAAGTCCTGCAGCACCTCTGGAGTTGCAAGTGTCCATAGGCGACGATGATTGCTTACCATCAGGCAGATCGTCTGCCTTTTTGCCACTTTTTTTTTATAAAAAAAAAAAAAAAATTACATTATTATTATTTTTCAGATGGGTGACTCAAGCGACAACGCCAGGCCAGGAAGTTTAACTCGCAAGAGAACGTCAGCTGGAACTTTTGTCGGTAATGAGGATCTAATATCACAGTGGCTGGAACTGGAAAGCGAATACGAGTTTAGCGATATTGATGATGAAGATGAAGATCCGACTTTCGAGCCAGAAATCCAAGATGTTGAAGAAGACGTCATTTCATGCGAAGATGTACCAGACCCGAACGTAGAAGTGCGACAAGAACCTTCCATAGAGGTTTGACGCCAGCAATCTTCAGATGAGAAGAGCCACCTTTTTATTGAATTTGGCAAGAGATTTAGTTCTGAATCATATGCAAAGCCGAGTATACAATGAAATATTGCCAAGGGAGCTTCGAATGACCATCACTAGGGTTTTAGGGAAAGATATCCCCCCTCCACCACCAGTAATTCGGTCTGTTCCACCAAGTGCCAGAAAACTATGCTTTATTTGTCCAACAAAAATAAAAAGACAAACTTAATATGTTTGCTGTGATTATTCCAAACCAATTTGGCTTCAGTGCTCCAAGCCACTGTGTAAAAATTGCCAAACAAAGCTGTGATTATGAAACTGCCTAATTCTGAAATAAACCAATGAATGTATCTCATGTTTGGAAAACTGATTATTGTAATGATTAATTTTAGGAAGTCAAATGTTAAATTTAAGAAAAAAGTTGATTTTGTATTTTTTTTTATGTCATAGATGTTTAGGTATAAATTTGAAGACTGATTTGTGTGATGTCATAAACACTATTTAATTTTGGAAGTACAATCCGTTTCTTTTTGATTTTAATTAATTTTAATATTAAAAAGGTAAGAAATCTTATTACTGTAAATAAAATATATGTACAGTTTAATACTTTAAAAATATTTGCTATTGAAATGGTGTCTCATGTACTACCACATCAGTAAAATAGTAATAATTAAGCCATGTCAGTCACAGAGGGTTAAAATAAAATTTGAGAACCTATAATGTGGTCTCTATAAGGGTTTCCAATTATTACCATATTTAACTTATATAGATTTAGTTATTTTAAAAGCTAAGTATTAGATGAATAGTCATCTAATACAGAACAACAATAGAAACATAAATTTTATGATACAAACTATACAAAAATAAAGTTTAGTCAATAACTATTAAGTAAAGTAAATACTTACCATTCCTTGGCTTGAACTTGAGTTTATAAATCAAGTCAATGGCTGGTATTAAAAACGCCAGTGTTTTTCCGGAGCCTGTCCTGGCAGCACCCACCAGGTCTCTGCCTTCTAACAGTGGTGGTATAGCCTTGGCTTGGATCTCAGTCATGGTGGTGAATCCCATATCCTTGATGCCCATAAGAGTTGCTTCACAAACTTTGCCTTCTAAAGATGTGAATTTCTGATCTGAGAGTATACCTAGGGCTAAAGAAGATCCGGGCACTGAAAAGATAAAATCAAATTATGTTCATTTTATGAGACCCCATTGTACTTCATAGTAAAATTATGTATTTTAGAGGTGGTAAGTTCTAGAGAAAATTTTGGTAAGTATACATAATCGATTAAATAGTGTTTATATTTACAAAATAAACAATACATATACACACTAAAAATGAGTATGTACATTTAACCTTAATTACAATTAGACTTACATAATTATATACTTACACTGACTTTCCTCTGTTGTATTTTTAACATCATTGTCACTGTTTTGTTCATCTTCTGAGTCTGAATTTTCTGATTTCACTTCCTCTTCTTTCACTTCCACAACTTCTTTTACTTCTTGCTTGTTTTTCTTCTTTTTTTCTGTAGAATAAAAAAGTTAATCCTTTGTAAATAATATATATTCATTATTAAAACAAGTCTTCTTTTTGTCAAATAAGAGTGGCCAGAGTCACCCATCCAAGGACTGATCCCGTCAACAATGCTTAACATTAGTAACCACATGTACCATACCTCCGCCAGCTGAGATATGGGTGCTTCAGTTAAGTAAACAGACAACAGATTGAATATTGTATGTAGAGTTGGTAGTTATACATTTGGTCATCCTATCGTTTCAAGAATTTAAATGAGTAGCAAGATATAAATAAATAAATAAGGAATTAACAGAACACGTAACTACATAACGACGTACTAGCTAATAAAACTTACTTTTTGTTTTTGATACCACTCCGTTAGATTCATTGTTACTTAGTGGTCGTTTTACTGCTTTTTTCTCTGAACCGCTCTCAGAATCTGAAACAAAAAGGGCATCAAAAATTAATCACTGGTTGGCCCATTACATGAGTAAAAGAATTCTACCTGATTGTATGATTAAAAGAAGGAAATATTTAGATAAATTCTTCTTATTGAATGAGAGAGGCCAACTTTGAGATAAACAGAAGTTATTTACGAAAAAATTACCACGAGGTAGAGGTTATCTCACCTGAAACGTTTTCAACGTCATTTTGTTGTCTGGTTTCCTTTGATTTCTGGTTTATTATGTTAATTTTCTTCTTTTCTCTTTTTTTGATTTTACGCATCAGAATCTTGTCCGATGTAGGCATTTTAGTTAATTATTTACTTTTCCCACATGGGATCAAAAAAGAAACAGCAAAACGCAAAACATTAACATACATGGGTTTGGGCGTTTGGGTCTCAGACTAAAGAAGTCCTATTGTCTGTGGTTTGGGTCTATTATTTTGACATATAACTTTTTTATCGCAAATAGAGATGAACCTTTGAATATTTATGGGTATATAGTCAAGTCAAAGAGATGAACACATTGTTCTTATCACTAGGAATAACTAGCTACACTAACATTCAAATAGTCGAATAACCACGAATAAAATTATTAATGAAAGCAAATTAGTTAGGCTACTTCTGGTAAAACTGAGTCTCATCTCCATAGTACTTTTTCTCTGGGCTGTCAATGTCAAATTGCGAAATTTACGAATTTGACAAAGTGAGGTTATGTTTATGTTGAAAATGTTGAAATGTTTATAAGGTTTTTAAATTTTTTAAATCATATCTTTGTAATCAAAACCATTACTGTGAAACGGTTACACATTATTTACGTTAACTTCTTTACTTGGTATATAAAATAGATATAGCAATGGAGAGAGAAAAGAGCCCGAAGTTTAAAATCCTCAAAGATAAGGTGTCAACAGAAACTTTGCAAGCTATCAAGCAAATGGGTTTCAAACGTATGACGGAAATTCAAAACGAAGTGCTTCCTACCGCACTGGACGGCGAAGATATAGTGGCTACAGCTAAAACTGGATCTGGAAAAACATTAGCCTTCCTCATACCAGCTGTAGAAATTGTTCACAAAAATATTGCCAATCAAGTACAAGGTATTTAAAATTCCTATTGTTACATACTTAACTTTTAATTCTACCTCCTCAATTAATGATCACATTGAACCTTTACATTTTGTTTTTAAAACATATTTTTATACATAAACTGTTTTAAATAAAAAATAATCCAGTGATTATTTTTTCTAGGAACATGCTGCATAATCATATCACCAACAAGAGAACTAGCAATACAAACATACTCAGTATTGCAAGAATTTGCAGCTTTTCACAGCAATATGACATCAGCTCTAGTGATTGGTGGAGAAAGTAAAAGAAAACAAACTGCAGAGCTGCAACATGGTAAGATTACATTTTATAATATAATGCCATTTATTTTGTCAAGGGTTAGAAAGTTAAATTATTTATTTAAATTCTATAAAGAAATGAAATACACAAATACAACATTTCTTGTTGCAAGCTAACCTAAATTAAATATGTAAAGTGAACAGTCCACACTGATCTTCTATCGCTAACATTTTGTTAAAGTTATTCCTGCTAGTAAGTGAAACTCTGATACTTAAAGCATAGCAAATAGAAAAAAATAAGATGTACCAAATAGTTCTTTTCTAAAAGATTTGTATTTTTGTATTAATACTATTCTACTTAATACCTATTAAAATATTGTTTACCCTATTATAGGTGTTCACATAGTAGTTTCAACACCTGGCCGTTTATTTGATCACATGAGGACCAAGGAATTTGATTACAGAAATGTTTCTCTGCTAGTGTTGGATGAAGCTGACAAAATATTCCAGTATGGGTTTGAGGAAGATGTCAAACAAATTGTTAGCAGATTGCCAAGTGAGTAGTAATTTCATTTATTTGTGTTAACTATATAATAGTTTTCTAAATGTGAAATAAATTTCTTGTGTCACTTGGAGAATCATGTCGTACAAAAAACTAATTAATCAAAATCAAAAATACTCCTCCTAGACAAACACATTGTATATTTATTTACCATGGAAACATTAAATACATTGGTGCACTTATAAGTAAATTATGAAAGAATTATTCAGGTTATAGATTAGTTTTAGTTGCATTTAAGTAGCTGTGATCTAGGAAATAATTATACAATAGCATGCAGCGTTGATTACTTTAACCATAGCATTTTGAGTTTTAAGTTATGTTGAATTTACATATCATGCGCAGAGTGCAATAATAGTGGACCCCAAACTAGGCTTAAGCCTGTATCTTGGGCATCCTTACATTTGTTTTTCTAATAACAGATTAAGGATGTTGACTAATAAAAACTGAAATTGAAATTAACTATTATAATATCTGAATTATATTGTGAATTATTAGTATTCTTGTATACTTTTTAAAACTCCAATTGTGTATTTGTAGATTTTTAGTTATTAAATTATAATAAGATGCAGCATTATCATTATTTTTATATCATTATTCTTACTACATCTTTTCTATTGAATTTTCCACACAGTAACTATGAGCTGAATAACATGAATTAAATTACAGAAAATAGACAAACAATGTTGTTCAGTGCAACACAGTCAGAAAGGACGGAGGCATTAGTGGAGTCTGCCATGAAGCAATCTACTCGTAATATCAACACAGATGAGGATAATCTCAGAGCAACAGTGGATGGACTCAAACAAGGGTAAATGTTTTTCCTATATGTTTAGCTAATTGATGCCTTGTAACAAAGATTTAAGGAGATCAAATAACAGTCCGCTTCCGATTTCACACTAAAGGTAGATATGTACTATGTGGTATCTTCTAGGTAAGCGTGTTACACCCTAGGCTGCAACAATGCTTAACATCAGGCAGGCTGTAGTCAAACGTAAACCTATCCCGCGTTAAATAAAAAAAGTTTTTTTAAATAGGATGATTAACTTTAAAGCTTCACTTGGCAAATTAACATAAGTTATATTTGTTACAATTGCATGTATCATGCAACTTAGAAGTTTGTATGTTTACTAAGAGACATTTCAAATGAACATAAGTTATATTTGTTACAATTGCATGTATCATGCAACTTAGAAGTTTGTATGTTTACTAAGAGACTTATTTCAAATGAACATAAGTTATATTTGTTACAATTGCATGTATCATGCAACTTAGAAGTTTGTATGTTTACTAAGAGACTTATTTTAAATTAACATAAGTTATATTTGTTACAATTGCATGTATCATGCAACTTAGAAGTTTGTATGTTTACTAAGAGACTTATTTTAAATTCCTTGGAATTTGTATGTTTGTATGTAAAAGTTTCATTGATTTTATCTCTTAACAATTATTAAATTTTTAAAATTGTTGCAGATATGCAATATGTGAAACTGAATACAGACTGTGGTGGCTGCACAAGATATTGAAAAAGACACAGAACTTCAAAGTTATGGTATTCTTTTCGAGCTGCAAATCTGTAGTGTTTCATCATGAGTTTTTTGCTACTTATTGTGAAATGCCAGTGCTTTGCATACATGTAAGTACAAGTACATGATTTGTGTACATATTTGTAGTTGAATGTCTCTTATTCATCTCTGTTATCAAAATATGCAGTCATAATTTTTTTAATCAATTATGTTTATATTACTATGACCTACATAATATGTTGTCTGTAGAAGAATCTGGGTGCCTATCACAATGTATCTGCCCAAGAGAACTCCCCTAACAAATTGACCCTCAGTCATGAGAACACACAACTCAAAGAGAGAGATTACTTACATATGTAAATATAAAATTCATGACAATGTATGAATATTATTCCAGATTTTGCATCATTTTTTTTTAAATAAATTGACGTATTTAGTGCTTACCTTTTATGTAAACTCTAAACAACCTAAGGCTGGTTATGGGAATTGAAGGTTTTGTAGCAGAAAATCTTACACAAAATAATGACTTAGAAAATGCTTGTACTACAAAGGCAAATATGGCTAGTATTAATAATTCTATTGAAATCTCTTCCAGGGTAAAATGAACCAAGCAGATAGAACAGCAACTATCACTGACTTCTACAATGCTGAGAAAGTGGCGCTGTTCTGTACTGACCTCGCTGCCAGAGGCTTGGATATACCAGCGGTTGACTGGATCCTACAGTATGACCCACCTGCTGATGCTAATGTTGGTAATTTATAGTTTCTGATTAAACTCTAGTAGGGTTTAGATTAGAGATTAGATTTAGTTTAGAGACACTTATTGAATAATCTGCATCATGTTAAGTGTTGTCATTAAATCAATAGTGGTTTCTAAACACAGATGTTCCTAGTGCAGAACCAACAGCTATATAAAAATATGCAGTACCTACATATTCTTAGGTACATAGTTAAAATATGTTAGTTAATTGTGAAAGTAAATAAATTACCTATACTCAAGGTTTGGTGGATTAGGTAAAACTAAGTATAGTCTAAAACTAAAAAAGAGATGGTCCACCTCTGATGAACTTGATGATTGCCGTACAGCTCGAATCTACTATTTATGATCCATGGCAGTTTTTTGGCACAATATACATCCTGTATATACTGTAATACTCATGTACTATTTACCACCTAAAAACCTAATTAAAACAAGTGACTCTCCTCTTATCAGCACCTTACAAAATATAATACCGTGACATTTACCGGCAGTCGTCAAGCCATGTCAGAGGCCCTTAGGGCTTGATAAACTCTCGACACCATAGTTGGCCACTCTCATTCTATAAGATGAAGAAGTTATCATACCGGTTTATATGTATTTATTTACAATAATAAAATATAAAAACAAGTGAAGGAAAACTAAACATACTTACTACTTCTAACTACTACAAAAAGGGGCACTTAGAAAATCTTTAGAAAAGCCTAAAGATAATCTAAGTGCTCCAGCCCACTACCAGAGGGCAGCGTACCCAGCATGCTGGCCGCATTACCACGCTGGATGGCAATGCTGATACGTTGAGCCAGAAAAAGGCCAGCATTTTGGTCACGCGTCGCGTCAACCAAGCGCTCCGAGAGGTTTTGGAAAATAAATATCCTTAGTTATCATACCTATATTAAATTAATATAGTTATAAGTTACATACTATAAAAATATACCAAGTTTCGTTATTGTCACTTTTCATCCGTTAGGCGCTAGTGTGGCCTTATCACAGGAAACCAGTTATGTATTAGGCATACTGATTACAATTGGTATATACCTATACGATGTTTTATTAAAACTTTGTTACAAATATGTATATATGTTCAATATGTTAAAAAATATATATAGTTGGTGACGATTAAGCTCTCTTTCTTAAACGTACTATAAGTACTAACTAAATTACTTTCTTATAAGGATATTTAGCAAACACACTATTGATATTTTTTAATTACCTATATCTCTTACATATTTTATTCCTTTATGCGTGTCTTCTCAAAGAAATTTGTGAATATGAACTTGCAACTTCTGATAATCGCACATTGCCCTCTGCCCCACATGACACAAGCTATAAAAATAAAATACATAAATAATAAACAGTTTCCTAAATCGCGTCATAACAAAATCAGCTACATTTGCGTTGGCGACAGCTTAAAATACCTATAGATGTAACCGAAATAAATTTGACAAAAATATGATGTCGGCCTTCTTTAAAGACCTCGAGATGTATATCATCTGGGAAAAGCTATTTGATTCACATAGATGCCTTAGCAATTTAGCAAAGTACAAAAACATCAGTGATTCATACTCAAGATCTGTCCTCCAATCACAGCCAAGTTCGAACACGTGCTTCCAGCCGTGATTGGCTAGCTATCATTAAATCAATTTTGTAGAATGCTCCCGTGTTTTTTTTTCTGTCCACCTACTACAATCTAGACAGGCTATATTCAAGGCATTACATATCTAAATTACAAATTAATCAGCACTTTTTGTTTGCCCATACAACAAGAAAACATCAGTCAGTCTGATTTTTTTCCTACTGTCCATCCTAGGCCATAACGATCGCTTACCATCAGGCGGATTAAGGTCAAGTGCAGACCCATTCCTTGTAAAGATAAGGTTTAATAAAACTATGAATATATTATTTTAGGAATATATACATAGAGTCGGTAGAACAGCGCGCGGTGTGGGTGCGGCTGGCAACGCAGCGCTGCTGCTGCGGCCCGAGGAGAGGGAGTTTGTACAGTACCTGCAGGACTCCAAGATATACCTCGACAAGTACGAGGCGTGGAATAAATTCTATAATTTGCAGCCCAAAGTAAGTAGTCAAATTGGATTATCACTACTTCTTATCGAATGAGAGTGGTCAACTCTGGTGTCGAGAGTTTATCAAGCTGACGTAAGTGCTACTGAAATGGCTTAACGACTGCCGTGCTATATCTTACAGCCGGGACCTACTCTTTAATAAGAAACGAATTCGATTGAGACGGAAATCAATCGGCACGGAAAGCATTTTTCCATATCACAATGATTCCATACGATTCTTTTAACAAATTTATTCATCAGAAAAATCGGAAACGTTCCCTGAGCCAAAAGCTAGCGGATTCGTTTCCGTCGATGATAAGTTCGTTTTTGTTTTTTCATGATATTTAACCCGATTTACACTTAATGATATGAACTAAATATTATGAAATCTACAGTAAAATTAGCTTTAAAACTTATATTTTAAATTTCTACCATTGTATTTAATTTCTACCATTTTTACTATGAGCGGATCGGATCATATCCAACTCATTGTGAAACAGCATGCTGAACCTCTAGAGTCTAGACCACCCGACCACGGTCGATTGACTGCCAGGCGCTAAAATCCACACTCTTCCAAGCTTTAAGAATTTATCTTATTGAAAACTACAAACCCACTGATCTAATCAATTACTTTCCAGCTCGACGCAGCAATATCAGACCCGGAATTTAAGAAGCTAGCTGTGGAAGCGTTCGAGGGCTACATGAGAGCGATGGAGGTTAGGAGACAGAAGCACATCTTTAACGTGATATCTATGGATGTGGATGCTGTGGCTAGATCGTTCGGACTCAAGGAACGACCTGATGTTGACGTTCGTAAGTAAAATTGAGAATTATTTGGGTTTATCTCGATTAATATTTTATTACATCAAGTATAAGCATTTGAAAAATAATAGACTAGTTTTGATGCCTTGGCTCTATAAGGTACCTACATACCTATATCACGAAAACTATTGAACCAATTTTGAATGAAACTTGTTCTTTTATAGTTTGTTTGAATAAGACCTATACATATAGCACATACCTGGCTAGTATTGGAACCATATCTTTGAAACAAATATGGGTAAAATGCAGAATAAGTGTTAGTCATGATTTTAATTGTCCCATAAGTTTTATACAAAATATCGTTTTTAATCTTTACATTATAAAAATATTTCTACATTAATCAGTAGTGTTTTTATTTCTCCATATTTACATTTTTTATTGATTTTATGGAGGCTATTTAGACATATAAAATATAGATGTCTCCTAGGCACTTTTATTGATTAATTTAAAAAAAACTTTGTTTACATATTTTAGCCTTTTATTTGTTTATAAAATTATTTATATTATCCAAATTATAAAATAGAATTTGATGTAGTTCAAAAAAATATCCAGGTTATTTTTGTTTTAGGGATTGGGTTCAGCAAAAAGCATAGACCCAGGAAGAGAATGGCTGCAATGTTAGCAGCACAAGGAGACTCATCCAAACTAAGAAGAACCTAAGTATATAAGGATACCTAACATTGCATCGTAGTATAGGTACAAGACTAAGTTATATTCTGTGAATAAAATACAAAAATGTAAATAAAAAAAATAAAAGTCATTCAATATTCTCAAGTTACTTTTCTTTATAGCCTTAATAATATCTAATCTTACAGTTAATTTTAAAACTTATCTACAAGTAAAAAATATATGAGCGAAATCTATAGAATCTGACTAGATGAAGGTTGAAAGTAAACATCGAGTTATAAATTGAGGATTGGCAGCTTCTGAAATCAATCGCGAATTTAGGAACTCAGTTTTGGAGGCTAACCTACAGCCCGCTTAGACAAGAGCCGTATTTTAGTGAGCGTACTGACACTCGCTTATAGAATAAGAAATACCAATGTATGGGAGTGACGTAGCATGTCAATCATCGCGATGTCAATCCCATACATTGCTCTTTCTATTCTATAAGCGAGCGACAGTACGCTCACTAAAATACGGCTCTTGTCTAGGGGGCAGGTGTACTTGGTACGTTCATTTTGGCGAAACACTCATTTCATAAATGTTGTTTCTTGTTAGTTTTTCGTAGCAGTTCTCGTGGTTGTGTTGGTGGTTTACTGTGTAGATCATGTGGTCTACAGTTTCGACGGTGGCCGGGCATCGGTTCAAGGTGAAGTATTGTACACACCGCCATGATGTTTTCCCGTGGGTGGTGGAATGTTTAGTGTACACAAAGTTCATATGCACTAACTGCTTGTGTCCTTTCCTGCTGTAAATGTACTTGTATGGAGTAGGGAGCTGCGAGCTGTCGCTGCATTCATTCATTACTAAGGATAGCGCGTCTGAAACAGAAATACATTAAAAATAGGATATTTAATAGTCTTGTTAGATTTTATCATGTTAATTTACATTTAGGTACTTATATCAAATAACATTAATGGTTGTAGAGAGCAAGTTTAAGAAATTATTTTAGAAAGCAAAATAGTTTCACGTTAATTTTTAGCTTGCTTGATGTTAAGCAATATCTACTAGTCTAGTAGCAGGAGAAGCACATAACGTAGCAAATTTGCCGAAAAGGTTTTTTTCTAAATAACTTCTGTTTTATAGGTATTTTACAAAAAAACCCTAACAAATGATAAAATAAATTGTCGTTTATTGTTATTTATTCGTTTTATAATATAAATTGATATAAAAATACAATTGATTCGTATATTAGGCACACTATGTAACATCACACACAAAACTCTCGATATCAAAATTAAAAAAGGTCTTTTAAAAAATTACAAAAATCACTCAATGATTTAGGAATGTAAATCTCATTTTGGTTTACTTAAAAGTAAAGTAATTAATCTAAACTCTTACAGAGATCATGCGAAAGTAAGATTATATTTAGAGATAAAAAGCAAGCCATACAAAAAGCAAATAAATTGATTTTTCTAACTTAAAAATAGACTAGAATATGAGCAATAAAGAATTTATGGCTGAAAATGGCACATTTCCAAAAAAGTTGCATTAAATGTAAAATAAAGTCAATATAAAAAGTATTGTAAGTAGTTGGCACATGAGAGCATAATTTTCCGCTATCACAGTTCCTCACTTAATTTCTATTGTGCTTTTAGTTCACTTTATTACTCTGATAAAATTACTGGTACTTTTAAAACTTACAAACTAATATCTGTTATCATTATCTGATAAAATATTTCAAGCATGGTCCCAGAATTTTGAATCTTTGATTCATATTCAAGTACAATTTTTAGATTATCAGGACGCGGACTATATTAATAATTTCTGGTTATAAAAATGTATATAAAATATGTCTTATTTTCGCCTCTTTAGAGGACAACTTATCTAGGTTAAGAAAGTTAAGTAGCGAAGTAGTCGCCGTGCAACTGAGTCAGTATATCGTTGTAGTGTATTTCGAAGCACGGAGATTTGCAGAATGGTAGTTCACAAGCACTGCACATGAACCTAGTGTCCCTCCGCTTGCCCACTTTCCAGCACAGTCTGCAGGAGCGCTGAGGATACTTCTTTTTCCCGTCTTCCTTCTGTGGTATAGTGACCAGTCTGTGCTCCAGACTGTTCCTAGACAACTCCTCATTCAAGGTGCTCCGACCAGCGTTTGCCACTTTCCCGTTAACTAAGTTTTTGAGATCCATAAACAATGAGCTCAGGCATGCGGTACCTGAAATCACGATGGGCATTCTCATTCATCAAGAAATCAAAGCAAGATTTGTAAACAAATATTGGATAATGTTGAAAATGCCATCGTGTTTTCAAGATAGAGAGGCTTGCAAATAAAAAGGAAAACTAATGATTGCATTTTCAACACAATCTCTAGTGATTGGTTTCAACTAAAACATCTACTAATGAAGCGTTAGTGAGCAAACATTTGCAGATAGTGAAGCATAAGAGATGACTATTTATAGCTCAAGCATACTTGTTCACACTTTCAGTAATTAAGTGATTTTAGATGTGAAATTGTTTGCATAACTTAGCATTAAACAACAGAGAGTGTGAACAGATGTGAGACATTTAAGTATATTGTGTATTTATGCACATCAGAAGAAAAAGATTGTGCAGTGCAAGTTTATCAAATTGCATAGATTTACAAAATTATACTCACTGTCCTGTGGTGTCTGGTACTCAAAAGGCATGGTTAAGTCTTTAGCACCATCTCTGTTTCCATCATAACTTTTTGGAGTATTACAAACTGCCGGATCCGTTATAATTATATCACTATCATCACATTCTGTTTTCAGTTCTAAAGCTGTATCTGATGATGACTGATCTTTACTCGAATCATTAGTGTCTTTTGCATTGTTTCTATTTACATGAGTATTGTAGGAAGTAGTAATTTCAATTGGGTTCTCGTCATACAGGGTCTTCATGGCATTAAACTTGTCAGTAGAGTGGTTGTTTTTAACATACACAGGTTTATCTTTTGTTTTAGGTCTCTTGTCTGGGTTTAAAATGTCTGTGAAGTAGTTTTTCTGCATGAACTCTTCTGATTTTCTCTTTAGATTGTTATACCTCTGTAGTTTATCTAAGAAATGTTTCTGTTTGAGGAGTTCCATTTCCCCGTGAACTGTTTCATCATTGCCCACATCATATGGCTCGGGTTCAGGTGTGTGACTCACCTTCTCTGGACTATGTTTAGGTAGTTCTTGTTCTTTGTCACTGCTTTCATCATCAGTCTGAAAATATTATAATTATTTATGAAACACAATAATGGAGTAATTTTAAAAGGTTATTAGAAATCAAAAAGCTTTGTTTTTACCTATTGTACAATTTTAAATTTGTCATGAAATGTTCATAATAGAAAATACATTTCAGCGTTACAAATTTTAAAGCACTACAATGCAGTAAACATAAGTATGATTTCTGTCACAACACCAACCTCCTTGTTAGTCAATCCTTTAATCTGCAGCACCTCAGCTGTTCCTATAAAACTAGTGAGATCTTCTCGTTTCACACTCACTTCACCATGGTACATAAATTGTAGCAAGTCCTTCATTGCCTTGAGGGTTACATCTCTCAGCACAACTGGAAAGTAATAATAACAGATTGAATTCATCTTTCACTGATTTTACCATCAATTTATTCATAAAAACTGTCTGAATTGAGGCCACGTTAAAAGTGTGTAAGCCAATTGACTTCCGACATTTAGCAATAGAATCTAATTACCGACATAGGAACGGATTGTACTTACTTATTGGATGCTGACAGGGATTCATTTGGAACATTTTCTTGAAATACGGCGAACATATCGACAATATTACTTTGTGCGCTTGTAATAAATGACCTTCTACCGCGATTGTAACGTCCACGAATTCGCCATTTCCTAATAAACCGGCGAATCCTTTTGATAAGTTCCCATGGAAATTGTTCCAGGACAATGAGAATTGTTGGTCCATTTCTAACCACTACACCGTTGCATCTGTCAACAATTAGATATTATTTCAGTAAGACGATTAAACACATGCATTTTTTACGTAAATTCATTTGTAGTTTACTCACAATTAGCAGGAAATACTAAATAATATGTAGTTAAAATCTATTTCAATAAAAATATTTTGTGTATGAGAGCGTGACAGATTTTGACAGCGCGTCGCGTTCCTTAGAGATGAGGTAATTTTTAAGAGAATCACGCTACTTTTACGAACTGTATTGTAGTCGATTATTAAAGTTTATGCTTTCTCAACTCTATTATTCCTGGTATGCCGTGTGGCGCCAATTTTTGATAAAACTTTGGCGGTATATTCAAATTTTACATATCCACAATTATAATCGGTTCAAAATAATGAAGAATTGAGATAAAATAATTATTGTCTCATACAAAGACATTTAATTATACTTCGACGACGTTGCATGCTCGAGATTTCTTTATTAACTATGTAGTCTCACTTCTGTATGTACTAGGCGTCACACTTTTTATAGCTGTGAAAATAACTTCGAGCATCAATCAAAACGTCAAAGGAAAATAAAAACACAAAAAAAAGAAAAAACTTTTGAACAAATGTCACTGTCACTGTCGCGCCTGTAGCGCCGTCCTCCTGTCTAACCTCATTCATTTCTTGTGTGCGGGCGTCTCGCAACATCATAAATTTCGTTGAATTTTACTATTTGAATTTTTCGTGGAAAAAAGTGTTTATTTCAGGTGTTCAAGTGGTAAATTAGGAAAAGGAGCATCGGAATTTTAAAATAACGTCGAAAATTCGACGTTTGGTACATAAACTAAGCAATTCATCAACCAGCTCAAAGGATAAAGGTTAGTGCAACTACTAACTTACCAAAGCAATCTTACTGCATTTATTCATCATCGATTTTAATTTTCTTGGTATAATCTTATATATTTTAAAAAAACTATACCGAATAGATCGTAAATATAGATCTTTTTTCAACAAATGATACAACTATCTTTTTTTGAAATACCCACATTTTTGTCATGTAAATCGGAAACATGACTTTTCTTGCAAGTGACTTACAACATCTTACAACATGACTTACTATAACGATCTTTTTTTCGATGTACCGACATATTTGTTGTTTTTGTTACAAATACAATACAACAAAATATGAATTTATTTATAACCATTTGCTTACATACATTGTTCTACAGTTTATTCAATGTAAAAAGAACTCGATTTACTAACCTATAACGGTTATTTTGTTTGTGATTCATATTTATTTGAGCACGGTTGATACCAAACTAGTCTAGTGGCATAACGGGATTATGTACAATGACTTTAAAAGTGTACTGCTTCATAGCAATTTAGCAAATGTTCAGTTAAGTGGAATACAATACCAACATACAATAATTAATGTATATATTGGGCGTTGAATAAAGCACGATTGATAAAGAGTTAGTCTAGTGGCGTAACGCGATTACGTACAATGACAAAAGTGTTACTACTTTATAGCAAATAATCAATTATTAAATTGAGTGGCATACATTACCTATATTCAATGTACATTGAGGTTGATAACTAATTAGTCTAGTGGCGTAACGTGAGTACGTACAATGACTTAAAAATGTTTCTGCTTTATAGCAAAGTAACAATCGATAAATTTAGTGGCATAAAGTACCTATATTCAATGTTCCCTCGTTATACTCCGTGACATTAGAACGCGGTTACATCAGTGTATAGAGCGCTGCATGACGCTGAGGATAGAGAGAGGTGGCGGAAGATCATCAGAGACATGCAGTCACGACCCTCAGATATGAGGAATACGACGCGAGGAGGAGGATTAGAGCGCGTTTGATAACGAACTTGTCTAGTGGCGTAACGTGAGTACGTACAATGACTTGAACTAGTCTAGTGGCGTAACGTGTGTACGTACAATGACTTTAAAAGTGTTAGTCTAGTGGCGTAACGTGAGTACGTACAATGACTTTAAAAGTGTTAGTCTAGTGGCGTAACGTGAGTAGACTTTAAAAGTGTTTCTGCTTCGTAGCAAATTAACAAATATTCAATTTAATTGCAAATAGTGCATCCAATGTACCTACATTGAAGCGTTATACTCCGGGACATTGGAGCCCGGTTGGTCTAGTAGCGTAACGTGAGTACGTACAATGACTTTAAAATGTTAATGCCTATGACAAATTGTCAAATATACAGCCTATATACAGAGGCATAAGGGGAGCACGTATAACGATGATGTGACAAAGTTAGAATACTTTTATTTCCACAATGATACTATAGTAGTTCCAACCATTTATTTTCATTTTGACAGATCTAATTTGTCAGTAATAGTGTTGTGACCAAGTGATTATAGTGGACTCGATATCGATTCATTTCGATATGTGATCGACAAAATAGCTGCAGAACATGGTCATGGGGTTCTTAGACTTCCACCCTATTATTGTCAATACAATGCCATTGAATTAATATGGGCTCAAGTAAAAGGACACGCTGCTCGAAATAACACAAAACCCCTATTCATGGCAAACAAAATGCTTGATTTATTAAAAAAATGCATGTGTGGAAGTAACTGCGGAAAACTGGCAAAATGTAATTAAAAAAAACACAAGAAACTACAATGGCAGATTGGGATAAACACGTGCGATAAATAATACGAATCAACAATTAATTAAAAATGTCAGCGATAGCTCGAGTGACAGCGACGATGAATCCGATTTTGATTAATAAATAAATAAAAATAAAAGTCACAATATTTGTTCCATATCATTTCATACCAATTTATATTTATACTACATTAGAATGCTACATTATACCCGTGTAAAAATGGTTACTAAACAATATATCGATATCTCAATCGTAACATCACTATGTTGATAGCCATAGAACGTAATTTTTTAAAAACGTTTGTTATATCATGTAATTTATAAAAAACCTACTACTCTTATGGACTCAATTTGTAAAAGATGATTATTATACGGGATCAAGGAACAAACTTAGGCAGTTGCCATATTTTTAAAACCTCGCATGCAACGTCGTCTCGTATAATTATGGTCGAACTTCACTTACGGTAAGTTCGTTTAACCATTAAATATATGAATGGATGAATGGAATTCGATATTTAACTGCAGGTAAAGGTATACATACATACATTTATTTAGGGCTGATATGTTTACTCTACACAATCGCCTTGTATTAAATTGTCCACGACATTTTCAAAATGTTGAATATTGGTAACATCATAATAATTGGTAGCAGATGTTATACTATAAGGTAACAAAAACTGTACATAATTATAATGTTAGTAGTGTTACGTAATATGTTTATAACCCAAATAAGTGCCAAAATATATGAGTAGACACCTACAGTACCAAAATTTACCTTCCTTATAACATACCTAGATCCACTTAGAACCATTACAGTATCTACATACCTAGAGAAAACGGCCCGGGTTTTCACTAACTGACCGTATTTTTAATCATATTACGTACATAGTTTAATAGTTTTGTTTAAAAAAGAGGCGCTTAGACCTTGATTAACAGTGTAGGGCCGCATCGATTGCTTATCGGACGCGTCCAGTGCGCTTCGCGTCTATTAATTAAGTTTAACGAAAGCCCCGTCACCCCATCCTCAAGATAGCCCGACCGTGACGAGCACTTTTAAATTTCTGGTGTCGCGAGTTACGATAAAGCCGTTCTCTCCCCTCTACCCGACTTTCCTAAGAAAAGTATGCGATTAATGCTTCTTATTAAAAGTAGAAAAGTTTCGTTAAGACAAAGTTTCTTGTATTGTACGGGTTACATGCTAATAATAAAATACTTTGGCGCAGTTTCTTTTGTCGCTAACTTCCTGGTGGAGTGAGGTGGTTAGTAGGTATATTGGGTCAATATTATTAGGAAAAGATGATATGCAATATTTTGTTCCTATAAATGCCGAGAATGTGAATGTCAGATACGAGAATGTTTCTGATGAGACGCTATCAAGCGTTGGTTAGAGCATGAGTTAATAATCGAAGGTCAGTTAGGTACTGTACTATGTAGGTATTTTCTGGACTGTATGAGTTAATGACTTCTGTATGTATATTTTCTTGACGTTGTTTTTACAATTCATTGATAGAGTTCTGACGAAAAAGATATACTAATTAAATAACTAAGTGCTAATCTTATCAACTTTACTTTCTCAGACACAAAAATACTCTAAATAACTAAGTGCTAATCTTATCAACTTTACTTTCTCAGACACAAAAATACTCTCTTACGCATGTAAAATCAAACACATAAGTGGCATGACTACACAGCCTAAGCATGAAGGTATAGGCAGAGTCGCAGACTGCGGAGCAGCGTCCACCCGCGGTCGCTCGAGGCTGCCATTGACAGGTAATCGATGCGGTTTGCTAGTTTATTTGGCTATCGGTTCCGCTCTCGGCATGTGTATCTACTCGTTATAATCGATACAGCCCCGGGCTTTATACGGTTACGAATCGGAGCGTATTCGATTACATCGATTGCGATATGGGAACGATTTGGACGGGACAACCAAAAAGTGGGTAGCCACTGGTTCTGGGATGCGAGTAGCAAGTTTATGTAAAGCTAGGAATAAAAGTAAGTTTTTTAATTGTACTTTTTCCAAAATCTATATGTACTTATCTACCTTCTTTGCCTTTTTTACTGCCTAACTTTACCTACGCCTTTAAAAAGGGAGTTGATATTGGATCGATATGATATTGTAAAATTTGACAAAATTTCACTATGTTCTTCTATTAATTACAAGCTTCAATTCTGATATCTGATAGCATACTTACGGGTAAAATTGATAATCTCCTTTTTGAAGTCGTCGGTTGATTATAAACCAAATTATCTATGTTAGTATCAATATTATCTAGCCATAATACGTTCACTTTGTGATCAGATTCTCCCCGACCTATTTATTTACCAACACAAGACCAGATTGCGAGGAACCTACTTGCTTCCGGAAACTTCGTCCTATCTGATGGATTTAGTTACACCTTGACAATCTTGAAGCTCAGGAACTCAGTTTCGACGCTTTGTAAACTTATATTGAATACGTGTAGTGTACTACTGAGTTACTTTTAAGTATAGTTACTGAAATGAACTCTTTCATTAACCTAGCCCAGCCTATTCATAAAATATACTGGTAAATAGGATGACCAAATTCATGGTAAAGTTATGAATATTAAAGTTTGTGTTTCATATTCCTTCTACTTTACGTTATAGCATGGGCTACTTTTTATAGCATTGTGTACTATGCTACTTAACTATACATTTATTTATAAAGGACTAGTGGTTATATAGGCACCCATATATACATTTGAGAGATTTAAATAATTTGCTGCTGGTTGAGTTATCGATAGTTGTTAAGATGAATAAAATAAATATTAAATGTTTCGAAAAATACGATCATGTACTCGTATAATGTGTGATAAGATATTAGACATCCACTATACAAATAGTAAGAACATCATGTATGTCCTCGAACATAACTTCCATTCTTGATAGAAATAAACAAACGCGAAGTACAATCTCCATAAAATTACTATCACGAGCAAGTAAAGTTGAACGAATTGGTCCAGTGAATCCGCAAATTGGCTCACAAAAAACGAAACGAACCAAGAACTTTCTTCATGAATGAATGTGAACAAGTTCCTAACTAAATCATTGGGGAAACTTGGCGCGACCGAATTGAATAAATTACGTTATCTGATATCATTAAGATCGGCATGATTCGTGGATTGATTGGAGATCTTTCGTTCTGATTTGTGCGGGAAGTGTGAAGTCGGAAGCAAGAGGACGTGCCCTGGGGGCTGGTGAGTTCCCGTGATTGGCTCCATTGTACGCTCTCAATGCCCACCGAGAAACCGCCGCTCGGATCGTGCTCTTTTTGGGATGCCTTTGCAGTGAGATTGCATATGTTTCCGGTGAAAATGCATGCAGGAGCTATGATTGCATCAATGCTTTGTCAACATGTAGATTAGCGGGCCTTGTAATTACTTGCTACGTCGTAGATACTGCGTAGCATTGCTCTACGAGCAGTTCTGATCGAACGTATCGTGCACGAAAAACATTCTTATGCTTATTAGAAAAAGAAAATTGTATAGATATTAGTTACAAAACATGTTTTCATTTTATCTCAAAGCGAAGCGGTTAATATAAAAAAATATCAGAGATAAATAAAAAAATATCCCACAAAAATCCCAGATGAAATTTTGCTCCCTTCGAAATAAGTGGCGAAAGCCGTCAAAAACTGTAATTACGGTCACAATACCAGAAAGGAAGTTCAATCATGCGGCAGACGGTGGCTGACCGTTTACCAATATCTCAGCTGAATGGACCTCAATTAAGCCTTGCTGACTAACCTAGAATAAATCTTTTACTTAAAAATTCGATCTCGAAGAATAACTCAGATGACAATCGGAAAGTAAATTACATCCCCTCTCAAATGGGCCCTCATGAATTATATTTTTGCATTAATTCCAGTTCTGGGGGAATTTCTAGTCACGTGCCCAAATTTTATTCGCTTTGGATCTATTATTAAGAAGATAGGTGCGTGGCGTTATCTCAGTTTTATTTCAGCTACGTAAAGTAAACGTAATTTTGTCGTGAGCCTGCAGATAGGGGCTGGTGCCCTAAGCTAGAGTTATGTGTGTGAGATCGGACTGCCTCCGCCGTGCACCTTTTGTTTCGAACATAAAACTCCGCATTTTCTTCAGTGGCTCGTTTATTTTCAATACGTCTGTCATCAATGTATAGTGGCTTTTTGTCTTCATATTGGTCGTTTCGTGCGAGGTTTGGGAAAGATCCAAAGAGACAATGGTCGGCTTTTACTAAAATGACTGCAAAACCCGAGCCGCGTAATACGTATTGTATTGTTAGTGAGGCTCAATGCAGAGATTTCACAAAAATTGGTCGTTGATAATCATACTCGGCTGTTAAAACACAATGGCTGATAAGGGCCTGACAAAGAATGGGAAATTGTCTTTGTTTCATGTTTTCCACTCTCTTTTTATTATAATAAGCCTACCCCTGCATTATATTATTATTACCTGTTTATTTAATTTCTATAATAACCAAAATTTTGTAAATTTCCATCATATTGTAAATATTAAAGTTGCTATTTAAGTTATTTGGCTAGTTATTTAGAACTAAGAACTTAGGTAAGTAGCTAAGTTCTAGTTATAGTTATATATATCTTAGTTATAGTAAATAACTAGCCAAATAACTTGACTTTAAACACTAACGAATAATACAACACTTACAGTAACATCCACCTCAATACAAACTACATAACATCTCCAATCTCCATCACACTTCAATTCGATTACATAGGTAGCTGCATCCAATATACATACATAACAAAAGGACTTAACCTATGAATATATATGTTACGGTAAATGTAGATAATCGGGAATTATGCATAATTACCGGTAATTATGTATAATTACCAACGCACACGGTAAATGTAGAGAATTATCCACATTTACCGGTAATTACATACAACTAGCTGTGCCAGTGACTTCGTCCGCGTGTAATAGTTATTTTAGGCAATATTTTTTTGCATTTTGAAGCGTCTTCACAGCGCACGCAATGGAAGCCCTCAAAGATGAATAAATTTGCCCGTTTTTTTCCACATTATCCATTGTTTCTTCGCTCCTATTACTTGCAGCGTGATGTTATATAGCCTAATGCCTTCCTCGATAAATGTTCTATTCAACACAAAAATAATTTTTCAATTCGCACCAGTAGTTCCTGAGATTAGCGCATTCAAACAAACTCTTCAGCTTTATAATATTAGTATAGAAGTATAGATAACCATACCCCTTTGGTAGAATATAATAAAATCAAACAGCAGAATCAAAATGCTTATAAAAATAAATTGCACGAGTAGAGGTTCGGCAAGGAGACACCGTTATACATTAGAGGTTCCAAAGACTCCCTCTGAATTATAATTAGTCGGTCTCCAAGTCGAGAGTAAAACGGTTTCTTCTAGCGAGCGCGCTAGATCGTAAATTATAACTTGCTTAACATCAGGCAAGTTGTAGTCAAGCGTGAGCCTATGATTACCGGTAAATGTGATTAATTCGAAAGTTTTTCCCACTTTTACCGAGAGCACTGGTAATTATGCATAATTCCCGGGAATTATGCATTATTCCCGCATTATCCACATTTACCGTAACATATATACCTCCAAGTGTACATATGTACGCTTGAGGTAGCTATATTCATATTTTTCCCAACAAAGAGCCGTCGGATGCACAAGAAGGCGTCAGAGCGCAAACACTCGCGCTGTGCTTATCCCTGGCGATGGTCCCGAGGTAATACCTCTTTAGTTAGCGGATTATGCCGTGAAGCCATTCTCCTTATCGCTGCCCGTCACTTGCCAGTTATATCAGCTGATCCTTGATGTCTGACTAGTTGCCTTTTTTGCTGATGGAAGCATAGTTTTGCATTTTGTTAATTTGTGTAACTAATTGCACACAGCGCCATCTAGTACCACACTAAGCAAACGCTTGTACTGGGTAACGAATAAAATACTTGTATATGTCGCAGTAAGATAGATTAATCCGTAATATAGTTATATCCCTAGGGATATAATTATATACCGTAACATAGTTATACGAAAGCGATTCATTACTATCTTAAGCTTAAAATTTTCGTGTGACATTTTATCAAAAGATTAACTAAAACGGTTTTCACTCACGTGTAAATCGCGTAAATGGTTTACGCGTTTCGGATGTTATGACACCCATCTTCAGAACGTTCGTCCTGGGCCGCGGCAACACGCAGACTGCGCGCCGCCGCGCGAGCGGCCCGCCGGGACACGGGCGCGGGGGCCTGTGGTGGTGGGGGTGGAGGCGAGACGATGTTACCACTCCCGGCCGCTTCGTCCTCGGGTCGCTCCACTGCTTCATCAGAGACAGCACCATCGACTGATGTACCGGCGCACACAAAACTGACCATTACTATCTCACTGGGAATATAGTTATAAAACCGAAAATATATCACTAAACTTGGAGTTTAGTGATATACTTATATTACTAGATCTTAATCTAGTAATATAAGTAATACTGAACTTATTCAGTGTTATAAATATATTACTTGATTAAGCTTAATGAAATAGAAATCTACCATATCCATATTATATTGGTTTTATCTTTATTAAAACATTAACTTTATGTATCCTGTAGTTAGTTACAATACTTTGTGACATTAAGTAATTTCAATGATAATTAAAACGATCATATTTTTTGGAATTTAAACATTAACAATACAATTAAAACTAATGAAACATTAAAAATCTTTTAAAGCTAATTAACAGTTTATTTGTTGCAATTTTTAATCAGTGAAGTTTTATCTCGGCGTTGGTTGTTTTGCTGATTTACGTAGATTGAATAGATATTCTGCGCTTGTTTATAAAGTTTTTCTATTTATACCTATTAGGAACTTAAGTAATGTGATAAATTGGTAGTATACAATAATACAAACGCCGCAAGTATTAAAAAAAAAATTGCCTATCATATTTTTACTGGCCAATATTTTCACTTAATAAATGCCCCAGGCGCAGGTGTTTCACGTACAGCGAAGTATCTCTTAATCGGTATCTTATAGGTAATTGCATTAGGTGGGATTTCAAGTAGATAAATATGATCAGGCAATGTATATTAGAATTTAACGAATTAGAAACTTTAACGTAGATATACCCATCTGTATAGATGGGTATATCTACGTTAAGGTTTCTAAATAAAATATTTAGAGTTTCTGTAGAAAATGATCTATGTGACACTTGTTCTACAATACCTTGTATAAATATTATTAATAATTGAGTACGTATTCAAGCTGCAATACGAATGTAACTCAATTATATTTTAATAGTGACGTCCCTCAGTATATACTCGCGTAATAGCGAGCGAGTCGTATGTACAAGTCAGTTTAACCTGTAGAGAGTAAATTTTTTTTTTCAAGAATTGGGTTTGCACTTGACCGTAATTCGCCTGATGGAAAGCTATCATTACGGTCTAGGATGGAACATGCTTACCCAGTAAGAACCGATTCACTCTCGCTTTGAAGATCGCAAGGTTATATTCCGCGGGGAACAGGGAGTCAGGCAGGCAAAAGTAGAACTACTTGCAAACAAGAATATTTTTTTCATAAATTTAATTTGCAAGTACCCGAAGTCAATACTGCCACTGAGATTGCACTTTAATTTGCCATCTCTAAACTCTCGCTTTGAGCTTCTTTGCAGTACCTTCTCTTTATCACTAGAGCACTTTACAAGCGCTGAGAGATCCGAGCTCAACTTTTAAACTCGTTCTAAAATTAAAGTTCCAAAAACTAGTTGGTAACATTTAACGCTAAGTAGATAAAGTGTAACATTAAGAACACGACAATGCTGGGTGGGGTGGGTGGTATTAACGCCTCTCGTAGCCGGGATTACTTCATAGATTGGTCGCGCTTAGCACCACTTCGGCGTGAAAGCTGCCGGCGATCTGTTTGCTTCAGCCACTTGCCAGAACAATCAAGTGTCAGCCAAAAGATCTGAGGTTCTGAGGTGACTCTATGTAGGGTTTGAGCTGAGCATTGTTTGACTGACTGGGCTTAAAGATAGCGTGGAGCGAAGTGTGAGACATATATAGCTATATAGCTAGTATGCATCTGTATAAAAGAGAAGTATATTATGTTGTGTTTACCATGAATTAATGATTGTTCGAGTACAATTTACTAACTTCAAAAAAGGAGATCTTTTTGAATATTGTTATTTTATATTTAACAAATAGATTTATCGATTTGAAGCTTATAAAATATATGCAAATAAAGATATTTTTAAATTAAATTTCCTAATATAGGAAGTAATAAACTAGTAAACTAGGTCAATGCAGTATTAGGTAAGCGTTAAATAATAATTCGTTCGAATAAACACTTTCCTTTTTAAGGGTCTTTTATGAAGTTTGAGTTAATTTATATCCGTTAAAACGTCCCAAAACAATTTCAAGAATCATTACCTACCCGTCGCATTTCCTTTCTGCTGTCTCTACAATTGTTGAACTTCGGTTGACACTTCCAACAAAGTTGTGAGCGAACTTTTTATTTTCTTCCTCAATTGGCTTCCTTCGAGAAACTTCCAGCAGACTGCCAATGGGAACCCAGAAACCAACGTTGATTTAAAGCAGATGACACCGACTTCTTATTGCATTATTGGATTTGCGTTTCGTGAAAACAAACTTCGGTGCAGCCACTGTTCATCAAACTTATAACATGTTGTTTAATATTTAGCTCCTTGATACTGTTGGTGGATAAAATATGTTAATTTGTTGTCTTTTGGTCATGTGTTTTAAAATTAACTTAAAATTAATAATAAACTACATGTATGTATGTATGTATGTATGTATGTCACAAGTAGGAGTACGACCTGTAATAATTATACCTACATTACCAATAAATTTGTATGTCAGTATATAAATTTATGATAGCAAAATATAAAGACATCGCCAATCTAGCTTGGATAGTTATTTCTTCAATATATCTTCAAAATTAAAATTTCACTTGAGACAACTCAATAATTTTTGTGTTTGTCGTAAAGTTATAAGGATAATCACAACAGTGCTGCCACCAGTCTTTTATTTTGCACGGACTGTAGTAGTATTATCACAAAAGCCTACGCCACTCTAGTCTACGAGACTACGAAGCTACGACGTAGACCCAAACGCCTAGTACCAGTGGAAGTTTGAGACCGAATTGAATGCCGCATGAAACAAGAAAATTCCATAGTTTGTTCGAAATTTGAGTGTTTTATTTTAATAAGATCGTAGACATTTTGACGTAGAGTAGCTTTGTAGTCTAGAGAGTCGTAGAGTTTACGCCTGCAAACATAATAAGTGTAGGCGTACAGCCACGGAAGTAGAATGTATGCAAGTTATGGCTAGCTTACACACACTGACTTCAGTGGAATATTGGTTCAATAAATCCGAAACAATAAGCCAGCGCTTTGTTTCGGCTCAACATAAAGGCCAAATCCGGGAACCTACCGATATTTCATGCGGTTTTTGTTCATTTGCTTTTATTGGGTATAAATTGGTGTGTATGAATAACGAGTGACTTTATGTGCCATTGTCTGAAACGACGATTATCAGTTAATCAACATTATTTGCGATTTATGTCACCAATTTGCTATTGAAATATGTTAATTATTCTAGGAATTTCTGGTACCTAACTTACAGTTTTCATTTAATTCGGGCAATCTTGTCTTTACTCATATTAAATTATTTATACATACGCAAATTACAAGTGAGTGAAAACCGCTTAGTTAACATATTGATAACACGTCTCACGAAAGTTTTATTATTAAAATTATTTATACATAGTTAAGATTTTTATATCAATGTTAAGGCACTTTTTATCTTTTTATAGTTTTTTGTATTAATGATAATTAATAAAAATACTAATCCAACAGCAATGAGCAACAATCAAGAAGCTAACCAAAGTTCCGAGGCTTAACAGAAGCCGAATTCAACCGGCTCCAGGACGGTACATTCCGGCGGGCGTATGTAGATACTCCGATAATATTCCCGTATTGTAGCAAATGGAAAACGTTATCACGGCAGCGGTAACGTTTCCTGTGATCTCTCGTAAGCCCAGATTAGGTCGGATTGAGTCTAACCGTGCCACCAAACCGGTTATATCTGAGACGTATGTACGATGCCACGCCGTCTCGGAAAGGCCTTAATTTTCATTAACTTGTCAGATTCATTTACTATAGTGAGATTTATACTATACTCCAAAGTGATTGTCTAGGATCTAGGCGGTAAGAGATACCAATTTTGTAGTCAGCTAGTCTGAATTTTGCAAGATTCTTGTTTTTTTTCACCAAACTACTTAATTACCTAAGTGTTTTTATCATAGCGAATATGAACACACATTTTTTTTGTTCTTTGTATGAGTGTAGGTACATACTTTTATTATGTTCTTTACTCACCTTCATTTATCTACCCAAAAAATAAAAAGAAAGGATATAAACACCAAATAACGAGCAACATAAATCGTTCTTACTCATTAGATATTCGTAGAATACGAACCAAAGTAAAATTCATGAATATTTTAATACTCATAAAAAAGCTACACTAGACCCAAGCAAGAAGTGAAAAACAGCTAAAAGGCCACAAAGAGCACCCTACATCTTTTTGAGCTCGCATTGAATACGAAATGATCTTTGCGTTTAGAATTAGAGGCGAGCTTAAAGCTTTGCAGATATAGCGGAACATAGTTATTTTGAAAAGGCTTGCACGGCGCGCCCGCGGGCTGGGCGGGTATATAATATAATAGTCGACGGGGTACCGCGGAATATCATCTCTGTACATTGTGAGGGGCAGGATGCTCATTAGATGAACGCCCGCGGCGACCGCGCCAGACCGACCCCACCTCGCTGACACAGTACCTACTACTCGCACTCGCTTAAAAGGAGTAAAAATTTAGTAATGAGATGAAACCTAATGAATATTTTGGAATAAAATTATGTGTAGCTGGTTCTTATTTTACTAGTTTCTAGAGATTAGTAAATTTAATATATATGTTTTTATGTCATGATTTTTATTTTCAAAGTCGGATGATTAAATAATTATAATAATTATAATTGTATCACTAAATAAATAAAAAATATTTCCTATCGTATGGATAGATTTCTCCTACTGTTTATAAGAGTTAACTGTGGTATTGCATTGCCTTCCACTGTGCATTACTTTTATTTAATTTTAGGTACTATTCATTAAATTGAAAAACACACAAAAAGACAACAGTAATTAGCTTTCACAAAACTTTGTTAACCATTCTGATGCTTTACATATTATTACAACAAAGTTTTACGAATGAGTAGTTTATTTTTATTGTTTTGTAAATAAAATCAAAACATCGCTAAGTTTCCACAAATAGCAAAACGAGAATCGCGAGTCATCGTAAAGTTTCAAGAGTTATTCGAGTCGAGAATTTATCGAGCAAACCTGCGCATACAGCCTATAAGCATTAACCTTGTTACGTTATCGTCTGAGTTGCGAGCGATGTTAACATTATAATTGTAACGACTCGCGGAATAATATCTAGGGCCTTACCGTGAGATGTCACTTTACCTCTTAAAGTTTCAGGCATTTCAAATGACGGCTCGCGACGTCATCGTTAAAATTGGTACCAGGATCGACCAAAAGCCAGCTTTAAATAAGATAAAAGATAAAAATTATTTATTTCCACTAAAACATGTTATCATTTTTACATTATATAAAAGTATCTAAATTATTCAAGTTCAAATTCAAATTGGGGTCCTGTCTACTGCTTTAGGATTCCCTGTGTTGCAGTATCCAGGGTTCTTCCAGTGTGTCAAAAATCACTAGCAAATACTATTACTCTTTTATAAAAGTGATCACTAGAACGAACCCATAGAATTTCATGTCTCATCGAACCATAGGTATTTGTCTCTTTCTCTCACGGTTCTGATTGCATGAATAAAACACTTGAATTCACACACAACTTCAACTTCAATTAGATGTTTTTTGGGATGACGAAATTCCTTGATAAAACCAGCCTAGATTAAGAGTATGTCATGGTCAAAGATCCCGTTTCTCTTTCTTCTATTTTTATCATTCGCTTAGTCACGTGACGAATTTAGCCAGCCAGTGTTATGTTAGCCAGTTACCAGACCTAGCTAGCGCTCTTAGTAAGGCCTTTGAGTGAGTTTGCGAAGCCGAAGTAATATTTTAATCTTATCATTTGAGTCAAGTTTCATGTCTCGAGGAAAGTTTGATCCGCGGTTCAAGTTTCGAGACGAGCTTACAACTGTGACTGGGAGACTGGAGTATCCCTGCTCGGCTCGCTTTGCGACTAGCACATCCAACTTTATTGTACTGCTTTTACACTTGCATCGGAAACTTTTCAGATTGGATTATTATGCAGTCTTTACGTCAATAGATTCATTGATACTCTACTCGGTACTTAAAGCTTATACATCAGAGAGCTATTCAAAATATTAAATCAACTATCTTAAGTTAACTCACAGTCCATAAAAATCACTTTTATTTAGGTATAACAATCATTGATCGTAATATTCGCCAATTCCAACATAACAATATATTCATACCTTGATATTTTTGTACCATCAGATATATCTCAGGTGGCCTCGTTTTTAACCTGTTGGCAATAACAAACTCTTTCTTAACTCCATTGCCATACATACAGACACATTAACGACCCACAGAAGTATCTAGTATATTTCTTCTTACTAGGTACATTTCTGAACCGGTCAGTGTAGCTGTGCATATTCAAAACAGCATACATCGCCGCCAGAGCCACTCCACGAAGCGAAGCGTCAGGGGCCACATAATATGTTCCCTTTCAACTCCATTCTAGAGCAAAGCTATTAATTTTACCTATCTATTTTCAGTTTGCCGGCTGCCGCTGTATTTCGGAAATAATCTCTTTTGTTCCGGCCCGGGCTGACTAAGCATTTCCGAAGTTAAGAAGCCTTGTTTGGCCGCGCCGATATTTGTTAAGATCGTGTCGGTTTAGGAGATGCCAACTCGAGATAATTAATGTGTAGAGCTCCTTCAAACTCGTCTCTCGGTAATTTAACTTGTAATTGAATGACTAAGTTTTACAAAAGGTGTTTTCTTAGCGAGATTTTCGTTCCGATTACTCGCACGAGGAAGTTTGTACGTCATAATTTTGTTTACAATTTTGATCAATGTTGTGTGAGTACTTTGAAGTCATGGAGCAATTGCTGAAGTAAGTTTAATTGAAACTTAGACAGTATAATTTACAAATATTGGCATCTGTAGTCAACATTACATCTGAGGAGAGTATGTATTAGCTACGAGTATCGTTCAAAAGAAAATAGCTTTATGTGGTGGGTGATACAATAATTGGTAGGTGATTTATAAATAGTATTATATTAAATCAACTAGCAAGAGATTATATATAATATCACACATAACCACTATATGTTAAAGCATATCATGTAGGTAATACCTACATGTAGCGTATCTCACTACAAACAGTATACAGCATAACACATCATATCCCATTTCCATTTGCCGGGAGCAGTACATTGTGACACAAGTAAGAGGTGTAATGGATGCCCTGTTTGCACTATCTAGATGACGTAATGAATGGAGGCTGGCGGCACAATTAATTGCTTCTTAGGAATGCACCCAGCTGCACCGCTGCACTGATAACAGACAAGATAAATAGTGGATGTGACCTATTAAGGTGGGGTGTTTGACTGGCTTAATTTTGTGGGCAAATTTTTTTTTGGTTATTTGGTCACGGTATATAATCTTAAATTTGATACTTAGATGGTATTGTTAAGTTTGCGTTTGCCCTTTATTGACTAGTGCTCATTATTGCTTAAATACGATAACGTAAAAATCTTGCTTGATTGGTTTCGTTTAATCAGACAATTGAATAAACTCTTCGAATTCCCAGTCCTGAAAACCATTACAAGCAAAATCGCTCAAGAATTAAAGTGCCGAATAAAAACCCCTTCCAGCACAATTAAAAAGGGCTCTGGAGGTAATCACAGCGGTCGACATTATCAGAACATTGTAATGGGCAAATCAATGTCGCTCCGGCGCACAACTACAGACTCCGTAATCTTAAAACGCCACTTGAGTCGGAGTGATTCGAGGTAACGAGACCATAACTCCGTCTTGTCTGGATACAGCGTAATCCTGCGTTCACGAACTCCACAGATTCAGATAGAGGATAGAAATACGATTAGTGGGGTTTGTTTAGTTTGATTGGAGTCGACTAAGCCGCGGTTGGCGGGAGATAGCACGATTTCTTCGCGTCCGTGATTGATAACGGCGATACTGTGTAAGGGTGGGATCAGAGACGGTTAATCTGTAAGCCGCCGGTTCACACGATACGGATCTAAGTCAGATGTTGTCTGTCTTGCTTAGGGCACGAGTGGGTTAATGGCTCGGAAATCATTCGGGTTAACTTACTTCGGGCACGGATTGGAAGATAAGGACACACAGATTTGTTGGTGTCGTGTCTCGTCCTAGGCCGGCGTCGCTTGGCTGACTCGGGCGATTCTATTTATTGCCTCTAATCAAATAAGTTTAACTATTCATTTGTAGTAAGTACTTTGAGCGTCTTGATTTAGATTTAAACATTAACATTGGCTATTTAAGTTTGACAAAATGAAAGCTCAACAATAATTTTAAATTTTCCGATTAATTTGTCAGTAGAAATTAACTTGTAAGGCTCAATTTAAATTTCTGAATATGACTAGAGATTTCTTGAAAAGCGATTAAAGGTAGGGGCTATACAATATGTTTATGAAAGACTCAAATTAATATACGTCAAGAGCATGTCTTGGTACCCGCAGCAAGGGGTGGCGACGGCCGGATAATCAATTAGCCGTTGACCGGGTACATCCGGGTGCATCCGGGTGCAACGGAACTATGACGAGACGCCGGATAAATGGACCGGCAACCTAAGCCGCCATTTGCAGACACGATCTTGTTTTGCTCTGCCCTCTGTTTACCACATAAAAATATAGCTATAATAGTCCAATTGACTAGGTCTTATATTTTATACTAGCTGGTTCCCGCGACTTCGTCCGCGTGGAATAGTTATTACCATAAAAACGGGTCTATTGAGTTAACCTTAAAAGATAGACATTTACTGTTGCAGACATTTTGTTAGATCAATTCAAGAGAAATAATTCTTTCATACATATTTTTTTGATATCTTGAACCGTTTTCGCAGGGCACGCAACGGAAAGATGAATAATTTTCCCCGTTTTTCACATTTTCCATTGTTTCTTCGCTCCTATTAGTTGCAGCGTGATGTTATATAGCCTAAAGCCTTCCTCGATAAATGGTCTACTAAACACAAAAATAATTTTTCAATTCGCACCAGTAGTTCCTGAGACTAGCGCGTTCAAACAAACAAACTCTTCAGCTTCATAATATTAGTATAGATAAAAACGGTTCTAGTGAGTTAACCTTAAAAGATAGACATATATTGTTTTGGACATTTTGTTAGATTATTTTAAGAGAAATAATTCTTTCATACATACTTTTGTGATATCTTGAACCGTTTTCGCAGCGCATGCAATAGAAGCCCTCAAAGATGAAAAATTTTCCCCGGTTTTTTCCACATTTTCCAGTATTTTTTCGCTCTTATTAGTTACAGCGTGATGTTATATAGCCTAAAGCCTTCCTCGATATAATTATGGTCTATATAACACAAAAAGAATTTTTCAATTCGCACCAGTAGTTCCTGAGATTAGCGCGTTCAAACAAACAAACAAACAAACATACAAACAAACAAACTCTTCAGCTTTATAATATTAGCATAGACTAGTGGATGCCCACGGCTTCGCTTGCATTATTTTGAGATAAAAACATAGCTAGATAGCTTATGACACTCCTAAGACCTAATACTACCTACATACCAAAAATCATATAATGATACGTTTAGACGTTTCTGTGTTATGAGCGTTTAAAATTAACAGACAAACAGAAAAAATCTAACAACTGCTGAAACGTGTTCGGTTATGTATATAAAGTATACACAATTTTTTTTTTAATATTTTCTATGTTCAGTTTTTTTTATTCGTAAGCTTTGACATTGAAATGTCATTACTTTCAATCATATTTCAATATTTCCATTAAAATAAAGGTAGGTACATGTAACGTCTCTCTCAGGGCATAATAAGGTGTTATCAAGTGTCTTGGAGCCCTCGACCGCGAGCGCTCTAGATAATTGACGCCCGGGAAATTACATGTCAGACCGCAGACAGTTGTTGATGACGTCACGACACTTGATTATAAACCATTTATTTCAGACCTACCTATCTCAAGTGAAATAGGCAGGGAGCAATGAGTACTCGCCCTTATAATTGAGAAAGTTTAATAACATATCGTTGTGTTTACGAAATACGTGATTCTTTAGATATTGATAGTAGGAACAATCTTATAAATTCTAATATCAGATAATCGGTATCTATGTCGCCTACGTCTATTCATAAAATTCAATGTTAAGAAAACCTACGACTTTCTTTTCATACGCGACTAAATTGATTTCTATAAATTAAATATGTTCTCCTTCGTAAACATAAATGTTGTTTTTTTAAATCCTATAAGTTACACGAGATGTTAGGCTAATTAACTTGTTAAAAAAACAAACATAAACCGCTGTGAAAATATTAATATCATATCTTGTAAAACTAAATCAAAACGATATAATGATAACATAAATAATGTTTTAAAATATTTATAATATAATCACGATAGTTTGTTAACAAAAGAGTTATAATCCTTGTTAGTGAAAACAGTTTCCCATATTTTTTTACGAAAAATGGTTGCGTAAATATGACACAATTTGTTGACCGGCTCCAGAGGGTCCTATCCGGCAAGTGTCCGGGTAATTAATGTTCCGCCAAACACTGCGCCGGATGTCCGCCCGCGCCCGGTCATGCTCAAATTATTCTCGGATGCCGAGCTATTGCTGGTGACATAGCATATAGTAGACTGGCATCTGACGGGTAAGAGACTGTGGCTCAGCGGTTTCAGTGTCTGTTTTTCATCCAGACGCACCCTGTTTCGCTTCCAACCCTACACCAATGACTTGTATTTTAAAATTATGTGTGTGTTTGTACTCCCTTGTGCTCGCATGGTAAAGGAAAACATCGTGTGGAAACCGATATGTTTGAGGAACACAATTCTAGGACATGTGTCTTCCGTGGAAGGATCTGGGCGCCCACCACGATATATCTGCCCAAGAGATCTTTCCTAACGAATTAACTCTGCGGGGGAGTCACGACTCTCAGTCATGAAGAAATACGACTCAAGATAGAGAAAGAGAAAGAGAGAGAGAGAGAGAAAGGGAAACCAGTTACTTGAACTCAATTTGCCTGATGGTATGCAATAGGTATAACAAAAATTTTCATTATTTTATTAATAAAACTAGACATATGTAACTTCAAAAATTTTATAAAAGCTAAATGTTATGAATTCAATTTGACGAGATATTGTAATTTGTGTAGCATATTCTGTGATATTAGTACTTATACCTATGTATGTTACAATTTTACATTATCAATAAAGATTCTTTATCTTTATCTTATGGTAAGCAGGCTTACCCAATAAAAACAGTTCGAATTACAATTATTTGAATAATAAATATCGTCGGCTTTATTATTATTGTCTGTACTTTGCTATACTATGTCGATGGTTATTGCGATGCCCCGGATCAACGCTAGTGTGTACGGAGTCTTATTTCGGAGAGGGTTCAATCAATCGCCAGTGCTACTACTAGTTTGAATACGATGCAGATACATGTGGCATGATATTGTTTACTTTGTTGGACATTCAATGCATAACACATTATTAACCAAAAAGTATTAAGTTGATCTATTAAAATACAAAGACATTGATTACATTTATTTTAAATGTATAATTTTTTTTAATGATTGGTAGTAAAATTGTTTTTAATGCACGCTTACGAAATCGCTTTTACTAGCCAAGAAGTTTTATTTATAACGGCTAATTGAAGTTGTGGAACTAATTAAAATCAGTTGACTATTTTATTTAGAGTGGCACCGTCGACGTTCGACGCTAGTTATGAAAGTTATCGTTTCAAACGAGCATAATTGAAACGAGAGCACATCTGCGACGCAAGCTCACTTCAACTCACTTTCGACACGAAAACGGAACGAAAATTCAATAGTGTGGGTAATAAAACGTGGCCTGTTGACAGCGAAACCCTGCACCATAGTTGAGACTTCATTTCAGTTGGTAAATTTGTCGAGCGTCCGAAATAGCGGGCTTATTGCGTTCTGTGCTTGTTTGTCCGGCCGGTCAAAGCTTTGTAAGTTGCAAGGTGTGCCCACAATCAAATAAATGTCACCGGAAAAATGACGCTCGCTAGCCTTTGGCGTCGTATGCAGTGATGCGCGGATGCACTGGCTTTTATAAATTAAGCTTTTGGGCGAGTCTAGTATCAATAGGAAAATGTCATACATTTTCACTTTGATGTTTGTATAAGTATCATGCTTTATTAGAATGTTTAAATCTGCATAGCAAATACTCATTTTAATTGATATAATAAGTGACCAAAGACAAAAGAGTGTCTCGAATGAGCATGCTCATACGTTAAGCCATTCCGCAAACCGAATAGATTCAGCAGAGTAACCCAACCATAACTAATATTCCACGTTCGAAGAAGTCGCAAGTCGGCTTCGCACTCGGTTCCGATCCCGATCGAGCCACTTGGCACAAGTTAAATGTAGTGTAAACAGAGGGTATGTAGTTATCGCAACAGAGCGAGCTAGTAAATCTTCACTACCGCCGTGCGACCGTTACTCATGTCGGCCACCGTCGCTCATGCCTCTGCCAGTGTCGCGTGTGATGACGATCACGATTTATCAATGTACTCCCAGGACGTAAAAAACGACGCCGTAATCAGAAATAAATGAGTCTCGAAACAAAGGAGCGTTTTTATTGTCTTTGGGTATATTTTTTGTTTCACTATTACTATTATTGTATGGTTTTAATAACAAATGATTCGAGTTTATTAAAATTATGTGTACCTATACGGTCTACACTTACATAACATACATTTTATGTCAGTGGAAACCGTATACACATAATTTTAATAAATATGGCTTCCGTTAGTTTACAAAATGATTCGAGTTTATTTGATAAGCTTCAAAAATTGGTACAAAGATTAATAAGTTCATTATTGCACAAAATTGTACGTAAATGATAAAGGTCTTCACAGCTAATAGTTTCTAGCAAAAGCTCGTTGGCTAAAGAAAAGCCCAAGAGAGAGCTTTTAATTAAATCTGTAAGCTCTTTTTTGTCAGACCGAAAAAATCTGTGCTCCGCAGTACCTAGTTAACTTTTGCCATTCATTCACACCGCTACAAAGGCCTGCTTTTAACTAAACGAAGTTTATCCTAAAGCAACTGCCAGCCAAACCAGCTTTTTGTAGCTTTCAAAAATAGCTCGAATTTGTGTCGGACTTGGCTACATTTTATTTTAATATGCACAAAATACACTCAGCACTTTAACGTTGCCCCTTTAGTTCAACTCGCTAATGAGTTTTTCAATTTGAAACAAAATAGAGACGTTATACTAGAGCTTAATACGCTCATTTCTGACAGCCTTTAATATATTGCTGAAGTAGGACATTGAATGTGTAAACTTTGTACAATTTGAACACTGGCATAATGTTTAACATCAATTTTGAAATTAAGAGACTATACTCGAAGGAATATTATTATATTAGTAATAATTATGCTCAGTTTAAAATTTTTTTTCATACCAATGCATTCAGTCATTTAACCCTTAGTTCAAATGAAGTTTATAAGGGAATAAGAATTAAAGAAGCTCCTTTATACCTACACAGTTTGATAATAAGTGTAAGCGGAATCACGCTAACACATAAATTACTCTCTTAAAAATCGTTCGATAACTAATATTGGTTGATTTTTTATTTATTGTATATATGAGTAATAAATAATATATGAATGTATCATGACAATAGCAACAATTAGATTGAATTTGGTGATGAGGTTTATATTATATAGCAGACAGTTATGTATATACATCTCACTAGGTAAACAATGACCAAGCCAGAATGAAAAATCCCTATTCTAGTTACAATGCGAACATTACGATTGCAAATCGGCTTACATGAGTGTGTATCCCAACAAAAGGCTCAACAGGGTAATATTTCCAATCGCAAGGAGCGCACGTCTGCGCGGCCCCGAGATTGGTACATAATATTGAAATCTCCGTCGGCAAACACTGTACGGAACACCCGCATATGCGTTAGAAACACTGATTTTATATGTTGAGCGATAAAGAGATAAAGAGAGTCGACGCAATAAAAATAGTTCACCGTTGAAATGCGCTGTGAACATAATACATCAAAGTTCTACGTTTATTTGCATAATACATATTGCGTTTTGATTTTGTATAAACGTGAAAAAAATACTTTTTATTTTGATCACATTTAGACTCATTAACATTTTTATAATTACAAAAAGTATTTTTCTTCTTATATAAGAAATAAATTATGACATTTATTTATCTTTATTTTTCACTGTTCACTTTGGTATGAATGCTCATCTGGTCCATTTTTTTGGTGAAATGTATAAAACTAATGCTCATTACAGCAGATATTCACAGCTGTTTCTAATATTCTAATCACTGCTATCTCAATAACTACATCTCACAAATAGGTGCAAGTTAGGGTCAGATAGGCTTCAATTATTGAATTATTAAAAAATTTAAAAAAATAATTATGACACGATATAAATTAATCAGGATAATATTCTAATAGTGACGTATCTTCGTAGTTTATCTATTTCCCATCCAAGCCTAGCAATACTTACGCGGCGGCCTCGTGGTTAAACTTGCCAGCGTACAGCAATACGCTCTTTCGTATTTAACCACTCGCGGTTAAAGCTTCTTGTTTCTTACTCGAGTAAAGATTTCGAGCTTATATTATTAGACATAAATGTCTTACATAGAAGTGAAGTAATTTTGATGAAGATGCCAACTAATAAATTAACAAGAATGTATAGGTATATTTTGTTTATTTTTTGTTTCGTTATCATATAAGAATGAAATGTCGATTGATTGACAGGTATGTCATTTAATTGTATGGTTGGGATATTTTAACTAACTTTATTTCACATTTTTAGCTTGATTTATAGAAAAAACAAAACTCTATAAAAAAGCGCTTACTGCTATATTTACTGTTGCTACCAAAACTAGATGCAGCAACATTTGAATAACGTGCTCGTAGATGTAGAAATTGGTAGATATACAAACAACCTACCTACCTACCACTACTAACCTACCTAATTAACATTTGGGTAGCTAGATAGGCCAACGCATTCAACGTTAACCGTACACTGTTTAAGGAGTCTTTCCGCGATTACAAAATGGGAAATACAGAAATTAAGGCAAAGTTTCGGTGGGTGCCTCTTTTATGACGTGTTCTTATCTGCCGGGAACGGCGCATGTACTATGTGTGGAGTATACCATGCTCCTTTTGCATCCAGAAAGTGCCGCGACACATTCCGTTTGCGTTATTCCGTGTCGCACACGGCACAGAATGCCTCGAATGTTCCAGAACGTGTGAGGGGCGTCGTTGTCGGTGTTGTACAAGTGGTACCTATTGTGGCAGAGGCGCTTTGTTTGCCAGTGTCGCCGATATATCTCGAAAGTTTTGCGGTGCAACAACGCATCTCTCCACTCTTGCCGTGTATCTAGATTGAAATGCAAGTGTTTTAAATGGCGCCTCGCTTTTTGTTCTAATGTAAATAAACTTGTGTAATAAATGTTATGAGCTGCAGCGGCGACTGTGAAAAGAGCTCGTATTTCTTAATTGCATATTCAAAATTCCTAGACGGAATAACCTAACGTTAACATTTTCTTCGTAGTTCATGAGCGATCTAAAAGCTGGCTCAATAACTTTGGAGTAGTAGCGTAAGCCGAGGAAATCACGCAGAACGCTACAACAAAGTAAAATCCAAGGCATTTTTTTTGGAATGTGTAACGAGATCCACGCTCGCTTGGAATATCTTTTAATGTGTACATATGGGGCAGTCGATCGCACGGATTGCAATGTTTGTTTCAATTTCCTGAGCGGGCGCGCCTTCCATCCTTCTGATACTCCGTTGTGTTTTCCTCTGAATGTTTGCCATTGGATTTTGTATTTTTTCGCTGGCTTTATTCCGTGTTGAAAGCTCTTTTAAACTTTTATTTTTACGTCCGTTGAGAATTTCCAGTAACGTCAAAGCTTATAAGTACCCTTTTAGCCCAAAATATATTATAATGTTAAGATCGATCGATTACCTCTATATGACTCCTTATTACGGAGTGTTTTCAGTACCTTCTCTCTTTGTTGTATTTTTAGATCTTTAGAAGGTTAAGAATTTCAATAAATTTTATATTCAAAGGAAGTGAATCGTGGGAGCCAAGGTCAAAGCATAAAATAAGTAATAACACATATGAAAGACATCAAAACTACGGAATGCCTTTGATAACATTTTATCTCTGTTGACCGCAGTTACCAATATCGTTTCTGATTTGGAGTATTCGTTGAGCTACGTGTGTTCGTGAAAGCGAAAAGTCACCATGTGATTGGTAAAAGAGTAATAATTTCTGATCGTAATCAATAAATATAAAACAAACACTTTTGTAGTATTTAAATGAATATTTTTTTGAAGAAACCAGTAAGTCTTGAAATGAATAAAAAAATCCAACAAAGAAATGGTTTGCTAATAATTCATTGTTGTTTTTTAGATAAGTACTCAAAATTCAATCAAGAACTAGTCACCTAATTTCATATTCTACACCAAATAGATATACAGTTCTTATATACACGTTTAAGTATCTGAATGTTACTGAGTATGGTCTACAGATGGCGTAGAAGTGATAATTATAAATACCAAAACGAGTTGTTAACTTCCTGTTAACGGCTGAAGTGCTCACAATGAAAGTGTTTCAATGACCTGTCCGCTCAGAGAAAACTAGAACTGTGTTAAAAGTATGGACTGTTATTAATTAGGTAGGTAACTAATTATAGTATTTTTGCATGTATTTTTCTTTACGAATTTATTCTATTCTTACAAATTTCAATGGAAACGTCTTTATTTGACCAGCTGTTAAGAAAAGATAAGATATATCTTTAATGCACATCAAAGAAATTACGTAATGAAATAAATTTAAAAACTAATTTAATGCACATTGGGCGTCCTTATCGCCTTAGGCGATTTCTTCCGGGCAACCTGCTGTTGTACCTATCATATATCTTATTTTTGTTTATTTTACTCAGGCGTAATATACCTACCTATCATAGTTGGTCTCAATTTTTAATTATTAATGTAATATAATCGTTTATTACGATGATTCGTTTTCACCTGTGAGATATACATAAGTAACTGCCAATCAAATGTTCCACTTTTGTTTTTCCTCGTACCGGTATTGGCGGTACAAAAGCACACATACATAAAAATAACTAAAGATCTATAAAAATCCGTCCATACTGATAAGTATAATGAGTGGAGTCAGTTTGCGTGACGCAGCGACGTGCGACGGCGACGGCCGCACAGGCCCAGCCCCGCACTAATGGCTGCTCTCGACTGTACCTGTCAGATGACTGTCTAGTGTCGGCGAGCTCCTCTCTTCACCAGGATTTGTGCCTGACACAAATGCGTAGCACCCGCGCTGAAATGTTTTAAGTCCGCCGCTTACTGCAACCCTTTCAGGAGATAATGTCTTCAAATGTTTTAGCTATGGCTTTTCTAACCTCTAAATTTTGGAGTCGCAATCGCTCTTATTCTCAACCTCTTATTACATTCAGTTATCTAGAGCATAATCAATACCAACATACGATAAGAAATAAAACGTAAAATTAAAACAACAAATCAGAGATACGAGCGTAGCGGACTTTCCAGAATACCAGTGAAAAAAGCCTTTCAATTCAACTTTCCAGTAACGATTTCAGCGAACTGTGAACGGGAACAGTTCGATAGAATTCAGAATCCTATCCCAATGCAGTGTTAATGAATTCGCATAATGAAAACTGTATGTAACTTTGGGGATAGTTCAAAATTAAATGTCAAAGTTGGGCTTCGGTTTCACAAGAGTCTGTCAGAGTGTTCTGTGTAGCGGGGAATTGTCCCGATCACATCTCGTATTCATCAAACATCCATTCTAGTCTCAATATACGTGCTGAAACTTGCCAGCGCCCGTGGGGTTCATCTTAGTTCCCGCAATGGGGTACAACTTGTGAACTTTCACCGAGTTGCCAACCGCTTGTTTGTAGCTCGAGGGTCAACTTCGGTATTAGTATAGGACCATACAAATAACACTTGCAGACTTGAGCACTCAACCAACATAAGTAACAGTGATTGAGAAGACGGCCGTCCTTCATTTGAGTAAATATGATGTATCGTTGAGACGATATTTTAGTCTTCAGGTCTATTTTGAGCTCCGAGGAAAGTTATTATACTCTTGCTACAAAATATAACTATGTATTTCTGTAAGATAATAAATGTAGGTGGTTGAATAAGTCATTGGCTAGCCAAGCGTGCGACTATTAAAAATAACCGCATGCAATGATCATTGTAATAAAAGAAAATCACGACCTCCACAAAGTTACCAAAATTGATAGAGCTCGTGCGAATGGGCTCAGTTCAGTGCTTTCATACCAATAATCGCCACCGCGGACTGGAAATGGTCAGAACGTACGATGCCCCCCACTCACGGGGAAATAAATGGGATCATTCCATTGACAAGGGTAAGAAAGGAATCGTCTAATAGTAATCAAATAGCCAACAACACCCTATGAAAGCATCCTTCGATAAGATATGAAACAAGCAATGAACTGCGAAGCAATATCTGGACTTTTTTACGAGACCACAGGTGTTCTTTATAGACGATTGTCGTTCCGTTTAGGTGTGATAATACCTTCGATATTGTGTGGAGACTTGCGAAATTTTCGTACTATGCTTATCATATTGTGTGTGATTAGTCTTTAGCATATAGGTATAATTTGTCTGTGTTTTTGGCTGAGTCATCAAAATGAATATACATGTGTGTGTTTTTAAAGAGTCGATAATTTTTTAAATTGTTATAATTGTTTAACTTTGTTGATAATTTTTGTATATTACTTTTTGTGCTCCTATGTAGGTGCATCGGATCGTAGATTGCATAGACGGTTTATTAATCCCAATAAACACAAGTTAGCACATAACTATATAACATCACTCTTAGGTTTATTATGGTTCAATGACTTGTTAATTACAGAAAATCCAGCCTACATATTTTGGTGGAAAAGCTCTCAACATTTATTTTTCTTTTTCTACTAGCAACATAATTACGTCAGCGCAACTTCCTCGCTGGAAATAAAATGTTTCCTCTACAAGGCTAACGAATTCCCCATTTCCCGGGTTTTTGTTTTCCCCAGGCAGTGTATTGAATGACCATTATATACCGAGCCGACCTTACAATTTTTGCGAGTAATTCGCCCTCGAGCCATTCGTGGCGTTTTCACTGGCTAGAATAAAACATTTCATTTCCGACATAAATACTATGGAAGGAACAGTAAATGGAAAATGTTATTGTCTGTGAATAATGGCTATGATTTTCAGTTTGCTACATCGTAACGGCTATTTTTTTATGATATCTCAAATGGTAGTGTATGCGATTTGTAATGTGTGGTTTGGTAGTAAATGCGTTATGTCGTTTAGTGTATTATTGTAACTACATATTTTATGGTATTTTGTAAGTGGTTATTCAGTCTAGCGAGCTAATCTGTTGTTAATACGAGTACATAAATAAAATAACTGAAAAAAATAACAAAATGGTAAAATAACTGTCTATCAAGCGTAAAAACGAACAATACTATTCAAGGGACTTTAAATCTAAAGTAAATAATACCTACATACCATATCCATATGAGCGTGTTCTATCTAAGACAGCTCATTGCAGTAACAACTAAGTAAGCTGCACTTTAATAGCGAAATGTACAATACTCCCTAAACGGGTTGTCTTTTGACAATTAAAATTATAAAATGCACATACACCTATTCTCCATTAAAAAAATGTCGGATCCAGCCAACCATTGGTTCCCAAAGTGATTCGGGGCAGCGAGCGTCGCGCGGTCACGTCCTGAAGTGCGGAGCGATGTACCGCCACCGCCACTTCGCAGAAAAAAGACCCGCCAGAATGGATTTGAATAATATATGGCAACTCTTTAATTCTCACTGCGGGTATCGCTCACCGCGCGATTGTTTCTGGGGAACTAGATGTTGTGACGCTTTTATTTTGTGTGACATTTTTATTTCTTGACACGTCTTTATATGGGTTTAGTATTATTGTAAAAGGTCTTCTTTTTCTTATCGAATGAGAGAGGCCAACTCTGGTGTCGAGAGTTTTCAAGCCGCCCTAAGGGCCTCTGACATGGGTTAACGACTGTCGTACTAGACAAACAGCCAAAAAAAGGTAATTGTAAAATCTTATTTACCTATTTTGACTGCTCTGTTAGCTTAGTTGGTAGTGGCTCTGCCTTCTAATCCAGGGGTGCGAGTTCGATTCCCGCATGACACAAATAATTATGAATATTTAAAATTTGTAATTATTTGTGTTGAGTCTGGTCGTTCCTATGTATAATAAGTATGTATTTATAAAAGAAAAGTATATATGTATTATATCCGTTATCTAGTACCCATGATACAAGTGTAAGCTTAGTATGGGGCTAGATGGCGCTGTGTGATATGTCCTGAAATATTTATTTATATTTATTTATTATGTCTCAAAGAGCTTTTCGCGATAAAGACGCTTAATTATTTATAACGTTTAACAGTAGGTCCCAGCTGTCGTCATAGTACAGCAGTCGGTAATCATTTTTAAAGACCCTTTGAACGGTATAAAAACTCACTAAAATCAGCCACCATACTGTAATGTCTTAAAACAGGTGTAAATCCACAATTTGTCCCATACCTTAATTACTTCGCTATTCACTTCATATTAGTTTATACCTGTGATCCTAATAAGAGTAATTCTAAAGTCCTATTCTAAACAGCAACATACCTACAAATGTGTATGCACCGGCTGATTAAATCAAGAATCTAATAACTCCGGCCGAATGTCTGGTCAACAATAAAACGAAGCCTTAGATGTGAAAGGGCGTCATAAATAAAAGGCTTGAGTATAAAAGTGTTCTTTATGAAGTGTCGCCGCACAAGCCGCCGTGGCGCTGATACCCATTTGAAAGTCCTGTAATATTGGACTGAGCTGGCCAGCGGATTGTAGAGGTGCACGTACATCGATATTTTGTGAAAGAGATTTCGAAAAGATTTTCTTGTTCCTGTGTAACATGTGAGTATGTATTTTGTTGATTTAGAAGGGTTGTGTTTCTTGTAATGGATTTTTCTTTAAATTCATTTTGTCTTATGAAAAAATCATGATAAAATTGAAAACCATGCTCGCCGGCCTAGACCAAACCATTATATTATTATTTTAGTCATATGAACGAATACTAGATACAGAAGTAGAGTAATCCGTTTATGAGAAACGTTTATGTTTAGTATTTTATTTTAAACTACAAGAACTTATACCTGTTTGTGATGCGCTTTTTATTAAGAAACAATTTCATTAAAAAATACTATCATTTTTGTTACCAGCATCGATAAATATACCTCATCCCTTAAACGGAGTCCCAACCAACAGAGGGTCGGAGTTGGCGCGGGAGAGTCTAATAAAATATGCAGATTTGATGACTTGTCACATTTTTTGTTACAAATCCGAGATTCAAAGTTTTTCAGTCTTCTTATCAGACCTTTCTTTTTCATTTAGAACTTTCACTCGGCTCACTAGTCGTGTAGCATTTCACATTTGGATTTCTGCCAGAGAGTTTATCTAGACGGTTGGATTCTCATTTCAACAGCATTAAGCTGTGTTGTTATTTTGCCGGTTAGTGGCTTATTATAATTATGAGTCTTGGCAATTTGTTTAGATCTGGGTCATTTGCCGGCAGTTTGATCTGCAGGCATCTCGTCTAGATAGTGGAGGCGGCCGCAGCCCGGTATGCGATGGAAATGCGGGCACTCAAGCCAGACTGCATGCGAAGGGCAGCCGCAGACATCATAAATCCCCGAGACGCGTGCCGTTGCCCGCTCCATCGACGATGGCTGGAGAAGCGGCGCGCGGCGGGCATAGAAGGCCGGTGGTCTGCCCATAACAACCCCGCAATATTGCCCCGACCGACGAGCTATGACGCTATGACGATGACGAATACTCGCACATGTCTCAGAGGCACGCACGGCAGTAATGTCCGAACGGGTCCCACTTCTGTTATTAAAAGATTTACGGTTTGGAATTTCCTCAAGAATTTATCGGTGCTTCAGCTTGAATTTAAATGGGCACTTAGCTGGATATTATTCTTTGCGGTAACGTTTTTAAAACTTAATAACTTTCATTTAAAATCAATAATTTCTATCCCAAACGGTCACGTACATTCGATACAGTATATTTAATGCAATATGGTGCAGAAACTAAAGACGTTTAGTTTTTAAAAGTACTAAATGTTAATTTTTTGAATGCTGGTTTGTAGTGTTATTATTGGTATGTAGCGAGCTTAGTTGCGAATCAATAGTCCAATCGTTGGCAAGCGCGTACCACTCTATCAGCGATTAGTTTTGGTCTAGTGGACACTCGCTCGCCTTGCCGTTAGAGCAGGAAGCTTGTTCATGGATAAATTTACTGCCTACAACGTAAACATTTTCTCTTTTCCTTACATTTTCTAAGAAACCAACCTCTCGGGTAAATGCATCTATCAAGCTCTCGACTCTGCTACGTCTTCGTCCTCGATAACTAGAGACGTTTTGAAAACGAGCAGGCGAAGAACAAAAAGAAATAAGGGCGACCCGTAGAGATCTATCCGTAGTAAAAATGTGAGGAGAACCCATCCTCAGCTCGCCAACAAAGAATCGGCCGAGGTCCATTATGGTAATGAAAGTGACTCCCGTTTGTCTTAAAGTCGTAGCTCAATTTGCAAGGCGAGAGATAAACGCTGTTAAACTGTCGAAGTTCGTGACAAAGCCTGAATAATGCAGATTACACCGAGAAAAATACGGCCGCAGTCAGATCTGCATATTTTATTGGTCCCTTTTCAATGTCCCCTCTCCGGCCGCGGATAAAATACTTTATATTTGAAAGTTTCTGAGCATTTTAGTTTCTGGAATTCTGGTTCAATATTGTTTCGGTTAAACCCTTAAATCTGGCTCGCGTTTGAAGCGAGTATTCGTGTTACGAGAAATGCTGAGATTTCAACTTAGGCTATCAAAGTACGCTGCAATTACGATACTGCGGATTAATCTCTGTAAGAGTGGCTCTAGCGCTCTGCCATTTGTAGTTCGCTGTAGGGATTGAATTTCTCAGAATCAAATTCTGGAGCAAAGTACAAATTACCGCCGGTAGAGGTGAAATGGGTGAGCAGGCGCGGCTGTAGTGGCGTGGCTTTGTGTCTAGATGGAGTCGAGCTCGGCCCGCTATATGCGCTTCCAAGGCCTACACTGCGCCACGTTAAAGCGTTCAGCCGCTTAGGAACGAATTTACGTTTACGAGTTCCAGCCTCGTATTTCCCAAATTGTATACTGTGGGTTTTATCGAACGTCTTTCTAATGGAAAGCACTTTTAGTTGAATGGACTGTTACGGAAACGGCACACATTCTCGCGACAATACGTTTACAATAACATTGAACTTGAATTATTTGCTGTTGGTTTAGGATCCGGGGCCAGGCGTATTTGGGTCGAATGCGTAATTCTAATAAAATAATAAATTAGTTGCTTGTGCGTAATCCACTTTCGAGCAGAATTTAATCCAGTTTTGTTTTGAACTATTTGAGTTGTAAATACTTGGAGGCGGTTGACTCGAGTGCGGTGGTATGATACCTCGCCGGGTTACGGTTTACAAGCACCTATCCAAACAATTCCATTAACATAAAGGGCCATTAAGTATTTTATCAGCACCCATCATGTTTGTGCGAGCTCATCAAGCATCGAGGATTAAGTTAATGTATTTCGACCCGATAGTTATTTACGTGTGTACATTTGATTTTACACACCTGCGCTTAGAGCCGACCCTTTTAATGTCTTTAGTTCGGTTCATTCACTTTAAGACCGAAAGTAGTAATGTTTATTTATGTACAGTAAATGGCAATTAATCCGGGACTGAATTTATTTTATTGTTTCACAAACGTAACATACTAATGTAATTAACTACAAGTACGTAGTAAATAACTTTAGTGGTTGGGTTATTTCGACAAAATGGGAGTTTCGTAAAGTTCATTAAAGGGCCCAAGGTTTATGTCCAAAAGAAAGGTTTCACTCACAGTGAATTCGTTTGAATAAAATAAAATAAAATATGCTTGTACTTATAGAGTAACATAGTAAACTCAGACAAACTTCACAACGAGCCAGTAGTATACTACTATCGTTATCGTCGACTGTAAAGCTCAAAACTATGGTTTCATTGGCATATCGACTAGTTACTAGATATTTTAGTTAATTTTGTTACACAGATTTTAAATGTCTGACTTAGTTTGTGAGTTGTGTATGTTCAGAGTAATTCTCTACAAGTGAATAAATTTTAGCTACACCCTTGATAGCAGTTCATGAATATTTTAAACTGTCTGGTCTTATTATGTTTAAGGACATACTCGTATCATCTCTTCTTATATTCTGAAAACATGTCATGTCATTAGAATCTCAAAGGAAAACTTTTCACTTCTCTTAAGCAGATTCTTTGGCACCAGCCTCTCGTAAGTATTTACCTACTTTGTTTGGCATAAAAATTAATTTCCAAAGAATTCTTTTGATTCGTTTTATTTTGCGGTATCTTACTTTTGCGTACACATTTTTATTTTATCTCTGAAATCTTTCTCAAAGGACGAGTCTGGAATGCTCAAGGGTATTCATTCATCTGATTATGTTTTTTGAAGAAAGACAACGGGTATTTCTTAATTAGGAGCTATAAAAATTATAAAATAGTTATCTAAGAAATATCTGTTTTCATTTATTTTTGTCTATATATAAAAGCCGATAGATTTTGTGCCATTGAAAATGTTTGTTTCTTCTTCACAACCAAGAGAATAAACCAATTTTGTAAAAATAAAATAAACGGGCTAATGTCACGGGTTTCAACCCCTTTTATGATCTTTAACACGGCTTAAAGACTTCTGAAATTTGAAATTATATTTCAAAACATATACGAGTATAATATGGTAAACATGTTTAAGTTCAGGGTAAGCATGGTGGTAGGCTTTACTGATGCCATTAGCCCTGCCATAAATATCTGGCCAACGTATTAAAGGGATTTAGATTTAGCTTGTACGGGTCTTGACGTAGGTACGCAGAGTTACGGACAAAGCGGATTTCATGTTTTTTAAGTAGCCCGCGATTAAGGTGACTTTAGAAAGTGTCACGGGACGGAGTTTAATGTTGTTTCTGTTCGCGTAACGTATGTTATAATGTGTGAGTTTGTTTCCTCGTTTATGGACTTAGAGTTTATTCGGACAGTGTTTGTTTGTATAATTTTGGTCTTTTGTGTTCATTGGTATCATTTATTCATTGATATCTGTTATTAACTCCTATGAAATGTTTGAAAATATTTATTTTCACAATGTATCTAAGAAAATAGTTATATTTTTTTTAATCATGTATTATTTATTCATTATTATATGTGTAATTATTTTATGAGTATTCTTAACAACAATGATAATAAACATTTCTCATTGTTTCTCTCTAGGTATATCAAAAGCGTTTGGTACAAAAAGTACACAATTTCCTGCTAATACAAAAAAAATATGAAGAGACGTCTCTAGCAGCGAGCCCGCAAACAATGCGTCGCAAAAGTTGCCCCAATCTAAGCGTAGATGATCGTGATTGTCGGGAGATCCGGTGGCGATTAAGCGTATTCATAGCGTTTACGTTTTGACGTCGCCCCTCGCAGCCTTAGCGTCGGAGGCTTTCGCAGCCGTCAGTGGCGTCAGAAGCAACAGGGCCGCGATTGGAGGGTGGCGGGGCGCAGGCGCGGCGGCGCGGCGGGCGCGCGGGGGCGGGCAGGCTCCACGCTCTCTTAATGAAACGCCGGTACCCGCGGATCGCGCCGCTCGCAAACAGAGCTCCTTTTTAAAAAGTTAACCTGTCCACCGTCTCTCTCACGCCCTCTCGTGTTGCTAAATAACTCCGCGGGTGGTGCAGGCTGGAGCCCGTCAGGTAAGCATGCTTCTGTGCATCTATCACAAGCCTCGCTCGCTATTAAGTGATGTTTGTTCAAGCTTTTTATGCTTATAATACTAGCGCAGCTGAAGTTTATTCCACTTTTCCAGTTTTGTTTCTTTTACAGTTGTGCTGTTTTTATTTCAAAGTTTACTTGTGCTTTTGTTTAAAATTATTACAGTGGTAAGATAGAACAGTCAGTGTATTTTATTGAAATTTCCTTTTATCTAAAAGTTTTCAATTGACGTTAAGCGTTAATTTATTTTGGAAAAATCTAAAAGCTTCTTTTATATTGTTTTATGGTTCAAGATTGATATTTTTAATTATATTACCTATGTGTATTTTGATAAAAATGTATTTACTAAAACTAGACTGCAAATGACCGCCCCTGACTGCTGAGTAATATGTTCACTAAATTGCATGTAATTAGCTGTAAACGTTATTCAATAAATTGATGTAGACCACGTGGTTCTAATGTTGCCCAATATGTACTAGTGAGTAAACAAACCATTTACTTATTTTATAATATGGTCACGTGTCTGTTCAATTTCAACTTATGATGTACACGTTAAACAAACCATATGTAACACCAAAAAATTGGTTTAATACAATCAAAGTTTTTAACATTTTATACAGTTTTGCGTTAACATCAATCTAGATAATCCGGTTTTATTAAATTCCATGCCATGACATTGTTTGTTTATTCCATTGAGAGAAAATATTTTTTTTTTCAAATATAACCTAACCACATTGCAATTTTGCTCAACAAATGGAAATATTTGAATTGAATTTATAGCGACATTCGATGAAGTAGAATGAATTGGGATTCGGTTGAAAAAACATGATACATATAATAAATAACCTAAAATAGGCAATAAAATAATTACATTAACGAATCATCATAAATGGGTCTGTTAATAGTTTGTTCGTTTAATAGTTCCCGGCAATGTTTATAAACTGATTTAATAAATTGAACGCCTGGAGTTGGTGTACCATAATAGGCGCTTATTCGTCACTCAGGAGTAAAAAGCATTTGTTATTTGCGGATGCCTCGGCCATTGTTCGAGCGTACAATAGATCTGTCAATGTTTCACTCGAGATGAATGAAATGTCGAAGACTCGCAAAAACGACGTATTTTCTCATAGATACACAAAAAAGTACAGAAAATATAACACCTCTTATCTGACATCTATGCTCCTTCTTTTGACAATATTGATAGATATTAGATCGAGTGGGGGAGGTAAGGTGGGGCGTTTCCTTATTAACTTTCCAATTGTTTGAGATTATGTTTGTCTGATACTTGGTTGTTTACTTGACTATTTATCATAGTTACAAGTAATTAGCCTATGGTATTTTTTAAGGGTACTTAATAGGTTAAAGAAATAAAATTTAGGTTTATATTAAGACAGAGGAACGAAACGAAAAAGCATTCCGAGGCATTTTTGACAACCATATAAAATACAAAAATATGTATGTGTTACCCTTAAATCTGTATACTATTTATAATACAGTGAAACTTGGTTAAGTGGGACCTGGATAAGTGAGAAACCTCCATAAGTGGAACTCATGCTTAGGTCCCAACACTTTGGCACTGAATTACCTCTGTTAGTGGGGCGAGGTAAGCTTCTATATCTGGGATTTGTTCTTTCGATTTATCATCATAGTTACCTCTATAACTGAGACAGCGAGTAAATTTTATATGCATAAACCTCTGTAACTGAGATAACATTGTTTACATAACATACATAACACGTTATTTTATTTAATGATCGCGCCTGTATAACTGAAATAACCTGTATTCTCACCTCTATTAATGGAACCCTCTGTAAATGAGACAGATATTTTTTTATACCTGTATATCTGAGACACTGGGTAAGTGGAATACCTCTATAAGTGAAATGACATTGCAGGTCCCTTGATGTCTCACTTAACCAGGTTTCACTGTACATATAAACACAGCTTTTTTTCACTTTTGAGTAAATACATGTCATGTAAAATTCACAAAACGTAACCGTCATTTAAAGTTAAGTTTGTTTAATGATGATCGATTTTATAACTTTCTACTTTAAAAGCTGTCACTTTGATAACTTGTTTTCGTGCTTTTAAGTTGATTGGTAAAGTCTAAGTTGTGATTTGATGTCTTTGTAAGGCTCAATCATTGTTAAAAATATCTAGACTTTTATTACTTTGATTTCCAATTATGTAGGTACTCGATTGTAAGTTAAATTTTTAAATAAAGAGTGAAAGAAGATAGTGAACTATATATTGCGTAAGTTTATATCAACAAGTAACACATAAATCTGTATTGATTAGTAAAAAACTTTTAAACAATTTTCTTACTTTTTTATCATTGAATGTTTACATTAATAACTCATCGTTCTATACGTTTTCTTAATTTTCCATAATAACTGATACCTAACTTATGATAACACTTCTCGCTTACATGAACTACTTATGTATTTTAGGCCATTCTATTTATTACTATTTCTATACCTACGCCAGTCTAGTATAGATTTCTGCGCCCTGGGTTGTATTATAAGTTTGTAAGACATTTTTGTTTGAGTTATTCCTTCATGTTTACATTATTATAATTGATTAAGTTTGGTATTTGTAATCCACTTGTTAGTATAACCTACTATATGCTACAGATAATCTATATAAAGTTCCGACAGCCTTCTTATGACCACTTTGTTTTTTCCTTCCCAAAGAGAGCCTATTTGCCCCGAGAGCTTAAATGGAAAACATTGGGTGTACTTTCGAATCATCATGAAAATGTCGGTACATTTTCCTTATCATTTCCGCGCCACTGAGATAACTTGAACTCATTACAACTGCAAATGTTATTGGACTTTTTTCATTAAGCTACCTTAAAAGTTACTTAGTACAAAGTAATTTTTTTAGAAGGTTATGCTGTATTTTGGTCTCCGATTACTTGCGTCAAAATACTATAATTTGTCGGTCTTCAAGTCGAGAGTAAACCGGTTTCTTCTAGGCAAGCGCGCTACATCGTAGACTATAACGTTGCTTAACATCAGGCAAGTTGTAGTCAAGCGTAAGCCTATTTCATGTTAAAAAAAAAAAAAAAAGTATTTACATGTTTAGTTAGATTTCACTATTATATAGCTATGTGAGTGTTCTACAGTATGCGAAGAATATTTATACGCGGGTTTTGCATTAATTTAAATATTTTTTTTTAATTTAAAAGTTATATTATTAGATATTTTTATTTGATTGGCTTCATTACACGTAAATAATAAAATAGGTAATAGCTTTTAAAGAATAATAATATTGTCTATTATTAAAATCTAGCTTTACCCGAGCTAGTTCACACACAGGTCTTTTTAGTCCTGATAATATATCAGCAAAAAATGCAGCTCGCATTTTTCGGTCGGCCAACTTTTGCACACAAAATGAATGTTTCCGTTAAAAACTCCATGTAATCGTGACCATGCAACTAGCCTCGTGTTTTAAACGCCGCGAGCGTTAAATTTATTGCATCTGCATTTATTGAAAATTACGCAAAAATACTTGATAAACTATGGCGCGTTCGAGATTCAGTGCTGGCTTGTTCACGGCGGGCCCTAGGCCAATCGAGGTCACAACACTACTTTCGCATATAAATGCAGCTCTAGAGAAATAACGGTAAAAGAGTATTTTTGGCTACTTCGAGTATTGTGAAACTTGAATGTAATGTCTTCATGCCCAGCTATTGCATGGAAAACGTTGATCTTCAGTCTAGAATTCTATTTCTGCGCTATACTGCTGATTAACAAAAAACAACACTACAAATAAAGTTAAGAAATAAATATGATTTATAAATGATCGGACAACACAACTTAAATGGTAACTATCTCTACGAAACTGCTAAGTTTTCTTTCAAGCTCCTTTGTAGAATCTTTTATTAAAGTAGTTCATTTAAAATTGTGCAATATCTAGTAGATAACTAACTTTCGCCTACATTATACGTTTAATCCCAGTTACCTTAAAAAGAACATGCTAAATAGCAGCAACATAGCAAATCAGATAGCAGACTCACCGTGGTTGAATCGGTTGCGGGCACAGATGCAACCGTCAAGCGACGCTACGCGGTGCGGTATTTTGATAAAACGCAGTGCTATTTCCGAGTTGACTTCCAGCCTTGATTACGTTATACAATGTACAATTCTTCACCAACTAGCAACTAGTTTTAATTAACTTTTCGAACGTTGTTATAAGGTTTTACACCAATAACTACTTAAATTGAGTATCAAGATGAAATCGACATATGTTATTTCATTTCGGAGGGAATTTGGTTGAAAGCATGGCTATCTAATTTTAATTTATTGTTTGTTTAAATCAGTCATTTGCAAAATTATCTTCGTTGCGTTGATTAACTATAACGAACATGTCTCTTTATTGGACATTGTTCAAATGTTTTCAGCCGTTAGTCAATGTGTTGAAGTTAAAGTTCAACATCCATATTTATTTCTCTCAATTTCTTTTCACTGTGAAACAATCAGTAATACAGGCCACAAGTACAGATATCAAGCGATAGACCAAATCGTAGCTAGAGGCGTACAAATCACGTAACTGTTCTCGGAAACTAGCTTTCAGTCTGTGATGAAACTTCCGCCTCGAAGCAATGCCTGTACGATCTAAGAGATATGTACAGCTACTTCGATTAATACTAAGTGCTTTGCGTATTGCACTCTTGTCTTCAACGTTCACATTTCTATGTACTTGGAAGGTATGCGTTTGTTAAAAAAACCTACAATTTATTTAATATTCTAATGTATTTTACGATAACGTATACTATATATTAACTCAAATACACCCGAGATTTTTTTGTCCAATAGTTTATTGCTTTTTTGGACATATTTTATAGGTATATATCACCCAGGAAACAGATACATCTCGGCCGGTATTATTAATACCTATAGTGAACCTAGATGTAAGTATTTTTGAACCCAATAAACGTTTTGGTATTGTATTGTATTGTATAAATTCAAAAGAAAACATGTTATTTATTTTAAAGAAATTTGTATCAGTCAATATGGGAAACGCGGAAGCGGCTCACGAATGGAAATAATATAACGGGATCGCTAGAGACAAGGCAACAATAATTTAGTCCTGTGTGTCGGAGAACAAATACAGTGTCAACAGATAATAAAAGCAGAGCTGGCCAATACCCTCGCCAACCCAATAACATTGAGCCTCTAAATGTATGCTCTATATAAATCGGACCGGTGTAAGGGAAGGATGTAGTAGCGTTAGCCTTGCAGATATTGCCGGGACGAGATTGAAGACCGACGCTGTGACGTTCTAAATCTCACTCCACTTACATAAAGCTACTGAATTGTTGGCGAACGTTGATTTTAATAAAGCAGATCACATTTAGCTGCCGACGTGGGCGAAGCATCTCCTTTGAACCGAAAGACGTTCAGCAAAGCGAGGGCATTATAACACAGGGAATGCGGTTCCTTATATTTCTCTATGTAGAAATTCGACAAACGAACGTGGTCTTAGGAATTCGTCTTAGATCTCGACTAGTAAGCCGCCGGGTACCTACTTGATCCCCTTTAGAAATTCCACAAATTCTTCTTTAACCCCACTCAAATTAACTCATTATTTGCTTAAAACATAGTTCGACGGAAACATTTCTGTCCGAGTTATTTCTGTTTATAAAGGTAGGCACTTATCCTCTTTGTTGTGTTTTAATGCGTAATCCGCTGTGGCCAATAATTAAACGTGTTGTTATGTTATTAATTTAATAGTTTCATGTTGCATCAAAATTCAACATCGAGCTATAGACTGAATAACACAAAGCCAAATTTATTTTATTAAAGCTGCTTAATGAACGAACAAACATAATAAAAGCGAGACAAACATAAAAGTAAACGTTTCTAATGTTAAAATAAGAATCGACCTGAAAAATATAATGACAGAGCCTAAAAATAACATAGAGGAAAATCCGGAAAATTTTATCGGCCCACTCCACCGGAATCAGTGACACTTGATGTTCGAAGAATTCCCGAAATCTTGAGATGCAAGAATGGTTAATGGTTGTTTTTTTATCCTCTCCAAACTAAAACACGACAACAAAACTTCTAAATTCAAGGCTTACAACCACTAACGATAAAATAACCTAGCTATTTGGTTAATGCTATGATACAAACACAAAAGAAGACGGTATCATATGGTTTTGACTGAAGTTAAAATAAAGCACAAGGGTTGTTTTCTTTGTCCTATCACCTTAAACGAAAACAAACCCCATTCGTTGTTTTTGCCCCATCACTTGAATCAGCTTACCCAAATCTTTACTCTCATCTAAGATATCTAAAGGCGGATGTTATATAAACAAGTTAAACCCAAAGTGTAGCGGGCACCAACCAAACGGCGCAGCGGCCGAAGACAACGGTTTCAATCTGTAATCGATACCAGCCAGTGAACCCTTCCAATAAGACCCTAACGCTGGATGCTATTAACGAACGATGTTATCAATGTAATGATCATTTCTCCGGGATTTGTAATGACAATCACATTTTAATAGAGTCGCAGTTTCAAGCAGCTGGGTTTGATGCGTGCACGATCGTAACTGGTTGTTGTTATATCGATTACATTAAACAAATTGTTTCTGTTTTCTTCTGGTTCTTTGCAAAAGGGAATTGGCTTTAGTATTATTGAATGCCTAAAAATTTTTTGTGCGTAATATGCAACAGTATTTGTATTTTTAAAATTTTACAATACATGCGAGATTCAGTACCCACAATAGAATATGAAATTTTAGCAGCATCCCGCGCTGTTACCTACGTTAACTTAAGTACAAAAACTTCGTAATCTTTTTTATCTATAAAATAATAAAATAAATAAATATTCCGGGACATTGCACACAGTGCCATCTAGCCCCACACTAAGCAAAAGCTCGTGTCGGGGGTACTAGATAACGGATATAATACTTATATACTTTTCTTTTGTAAATACATACTTATTATACACAAACCATCATCTTTACGAACAACGGGCGTATTCAAAAACTATCTTTTTTATTTCTAGGATAACATAAAATGTAGAAAGTGTACTGTATCCAACAGCCTTGGTATACATTGTACGTAGCAGCTATATTCGGGGCAGTGTGAATTGCATCGAGGATCGAGAGATGTTCCAATATTTGGTGAACACTGAGTACTAGCCGTTTGATGGGATCCGACTTTCAAACCAGCGAAAATATCTGTACAGGACTAGGAACAATATATCGATAAACATTGTTTGTGTTAGTAAAAATAAACATTAAATAAAACATATATGTATATTGCAAAAACTTTACATGGTACATAGAAATTAAGGCTCTGCCTTCTGCTTTATATTGCCCATGTTTGTGAAATAAAGTTGTTGTGTATTATGTATGTGTGTATGTATAATAATGTATGTGTGTGTATATGTGTGTGTGTGTGTGTGTGTGTGTGTGTGTGTGTGTGCGTACGTGCGTGCGTGGGGTTATGAATGCTATGATGATTGCTTGTTCGATTTCTTACATTATATATTTTTCAAACAATTTTTCTGTATTATCATACTTTAGCATGGCTAACCATTTAACTATTACAAGTTTCAGTTTATGTTATGTTAGTTTTTTAGTGTCAAAGTAATAAATCTATATTTAAATGAAAAGACATCTCTATTATATCATTAATTCATTCGTATATAAAAAAGTTTTAATTAGTCGAATGGCAATTAAAGTGTCATTAAACACTAACTATTCAATAACTGTTTTAGATGCTGTTTATGTGTTCACTTGTAATGCTATATGTAAAAAAATTGCCACCAATATTTATTTATTTTTACTTTCCAAATAGTCCAGATGTTAACACTTCCATATACTCCGATAGTAGAGTTTAGAAGATTTTTATGACTCGTTTTATGTTCAATCGTGTGAAAGTACGAGTATTTGTGTTAATTTATTAGGTCGGGACCCTCTGTACCCATAACATTGGTTACCTCTTATTTATTTTATACGCATTTAAATAAACAGTGGTTTTATGGACATCGGTAAACCAGAAATATTACAAATATTAATAAAATTAATATTTTTTTTAAATTATAGCCCAGGGGTCTTCAAATTCAGAGTAAATAGGGCCCTTCTAGCGTGCTACATCTTAGACTGTACTGGGGCTTAACATCAGGCAGGCTATAGTCAAACGTAAGCCTACTTCGTGTTAAAAAAAAATAAAAAGAATATTTGATCACTAGATATAAAATAAAGTAAGTCGTTAAATTTAAAGACAATAGATATGAAATCTTTAAAATATGACCCGAAAACTTCACCTTAAATTAATCACAAGCTTGCTTTTGACAGATCGATAGGTATTTCTTTTGAAAAACTTTGTAAAGGGATTTGCTACTTAATTAAACCTGAATTTAAGAGAATCGTTGGTAACGAGCGAAGTTTTTGGCCACAATGAATGTAATTAATTGGTAACTTTAAAGCTTTGCTAGCCTTTTGATAGTGAATTAATCATAAAAGAACTAAACCCCGCAATAATATGCTATTTTTAAAATAAATATTACAATACTGTCTGTTAATTATAGTACTACTATGCAAACACATTTAATACTAAATATGACATAGTACAATTAGGTATACATTTGCTAAATGATCCAACCAGTTCAAAATCTCTTATTTGACGTGTTTATAAAAGAAACAAATTCACAAGAAAAATATAAGTAGTAAAAAAATGTACTCAGATAAAGTCAAAGTTGTCAACATTCAACAAAAGTGAGAGCCATAACATCTGCTCCAGACATATTACACACTTTCTGAGTGCGGTTAGATTTTCGCATTTATCATGCGTTGAAAAGCGACTAGCTGCCAAAATTGTGTTCGGCCAAACGTTGCAGCTGTATACATAGTTTAGCTAAGTGCGTTTCGTGGCTATGTGTCGAACGTGTCACGTGTCAACCATAGTATTAGATTTATTTTTATTATGAAGTATATATATTTTATTTGTCATAGTTTAGTAAACAGTGTCAAGATTAATGCTCGCAGCTTAGGAGCCGAGCTCCAGGCCGGGCCGCCTCGGCCCGCCAACACAACAGGCGCCCTCTCGTGACGCGGACAGATAAGCTAATTACTTATTGTGATTTACAAACCGTTTCTTGGAAGAATTTTTCATCAAATTTTCTGAGAGCAATTCAGAATAATAAGTAGACGTCGAGCACCACAATGCCAGCAATTAACCGGACAATTTAACTTTTTAATTGTGAATTAAAGGAAAAGGAAACTGGGAGTGCAAAGGTTGGACATGCTACGCAAATTAATTGTAAGGACGGTTTTGTTACTTTGTCTCAACTTGCTAGTATCTTAACATTTGTAGTTAAGTTAGAAAATGCAACCAAAAAACTACAAGTCAAAAAAATAAAATAATAATATGTTTTATATTTAGTTTAAATGTAAATACTCTTTTTTAGTTTTATTAGTGTATACAAGTCAATCAATTTGTTATTTACCAAATACCGATGTGTTTTACCTATTTGTAATTCATCTTCTCTATTCAAAATTATTTGTAAGTTCAAAAGTGGGTTAATGTTTCAGTTACTGTAGTGCCATAGACACCGTCTTAAGCAGTGCTAGCTACTAATATATAAGTATGTATGTACTCATAGTACAGTCACAACTCGTACAGGAAAGCACATTTCAGTAACAATTTGAATAGATGACTTCAATAGGTTGGTAACATGAGTAACTTCCTATCTAACAGCCCGAGCGCGGTGTAATACGAAAGCGATTATAGCTTTGCGTTAATCGGAATTCAGGAATGAGCATAGACAATGTAAACATGACAATAGAAGCCGGAGGAGGGGCTGGTAGGAACTCGTATCGGCGGCGTGCCACTCGTGAGATAACACTGCGCCGCGTCTTTGTCGGCGGATGTAAAATTATTTAGCAACGGAATGCTGCGAATGGGGCTTTGCCTCTGCGATACCGAGGGTTAAAGGCTATCCTGACATCGCAGCGATACGATTAACTTTATCGAATTCCGGGCCTAGTCACATACACCTAATTATGTACACTGCCCTTCTGCGCTTGGACCTTTCGTGACCACCGTTTTCATCTCACCAAAAAATAATCGCACGAGTCTCTCCCCGACCACCCTCTACTAACGTTCGGTTACTTTTAGCTCTGACAATTTTTTCGTGAATATTTTGAAGCCGGATTAAATTGTTGGAAACTTTGTCGGCTCTGTCGAATGCGAGCCGGGATCGATTGACAGTGGGATGACTCGACGGCTAAGTTACGAGCGCTCCTCAATATTGAATCTGAAAAATGTGAGGTTCCTGAATCTCAGCCTCAAAGTAAACATCGTTCAATTTTATTAAGGCGGGCTGTGTTCGTGAACCGCCCGACGATGGCGGCGATTCAGTAAATCTCTATTTGTCGCAACTAAAACAGGTCACGGCAGAAGGCTATTACGCTCCCTAAATGCTGGCGAACTCCCCGTGGAGCGCTCTAATCCACTCCGAACGGGCTGGTGTCAAACGCAGGCCAGGGTTGTTTGTATTGTTTATTGTCGCTACGCTCGTTCGTTCGGCAAAGACGACGCTGCCGTCGGCGCCACCGATTCCATGTTTCAATTGATGGAGCCAAACGGTCCCCCGGGGGTACTATTATGTGCCCGAGGACTCGACCACGCCGCTCCTTTACCTCTCTGTGATCCGCGGGTGGTTTGTGTTCCAAAACACAATAAAACCTATCCCTAATGGTAAATGTTATGCACGAAAAAAATATGGCTTTACACGGCGCATGACATTTTTTTGTGCCCTTTGAAGCTGAAAATTGGAGGTGTGAGTAAATATCTCGTAAAATTTCTTTTCTGCTCGCCATGTCTGTAAAAACCTTGTTCATAATGTGAAAATAATTTTCGCACGCGGAAAATGTTCAAACATTTTGTAGTAGTCTGTTATTTTTAAATATACGAATAAAAATAGGGGACTTTTATATATTAAATGAAATTCATTACTAATACTTGTTTACAGAGATGCTTTTTGAAATGATCGGCAAATATTTATAAAAAAAAAACGTAAAAGGGTTCCTTATTTATTTGATTTTTATATATTTTTACTGTACACAAGAATTTATCGCCATAACAAGCATAACATGTTTAAAATGTATTAAAAGTAACATAACACATATTTTTCTCGTACTTATGTCACAAGTTACAACGGCAGAATTCCTTACAAAACTCGAAGACGTTTATTTTATTCATCCAGACGGTATTCCCCTATACGTTATTGGAAAGGAGCGCTTAGTCAGTTCGCCGGTTTTTATGCGGCGGCAGTCGTTGGAGTGTGGATGAATAAAAAGCGGCGAGGAGCCAGAGTAGAACAAAACACTTGAAACAATATCGCGACAGAGCGGCAATCATTCCTGTTTTATCACAGTTTGCGCACGCCGCGCCTCGGAAACGGCTCTAATAAAAAACTAGCATGTGTTGGTTGTATGTTTGCGTTACCTTGCAAGTGGCTTGTACTTCGTAGTTGCACTTGTGACTGCCACCTGCATGCTTCATAGTGCTTAGTGCTGCCTGCTTCGTAGTATTACTGATTTTTTTGTAGTCTATAATAGCATTATGCATCGATAATGCTTTTAACTGAGAGCGATGAAGCAGTTACCAGTAATAATCATTTGTCAGCATCTTAATGATTTCAAAAATTTAATCGTCGGTCCCGGCTGTTTGTCTAGTACGTCAGTCGTTAAGCCATGTCAGAGACACTTAGGGTGGCTTGATGAACTCTCGACACCAAAATTGGCCACTCGCATTCGATAAGAAGAAGAAGAATGATTTCAAAAATGAATTTCAAATTTTACGCTGCCCTCTGGTAGTGGGCTGGAGCACTTAGATTATCTTTAGGCTTTCCTACAGATTTTCTAAGTGCCCCTTTTTGTAGTAGTTAGAAGTAGTATGTTTAGTTTTCCTTCACTTGTTTTTATATTTTATTATTGTAAATAAAAATATATATAATCTCAAAAAAAAAAATGAAGTCTTTTTGATATCATTAAAATGCTAGAAATTCTCGTGGGGCAAGAGAGATAAGAAAATTAAAGTAACCTTATCAGCTTTATTATAAAAAAAAAACATTATTTCACATTTCATTTGACACGCACTGATTAGATCGTGTCGGTTTCATCAAACCGTTTCCAGGAAGTTGGTCCGTCTAATAAGCATATTAAAACTTGAAGGACCCTCTTATGTCACCCTAATAATGTATCCAATTTAGATTTTACGCGGTCAGAACTTGCTTTGCGACGAGCGGAAATAAACTCCTGTGAGCTTAGGAGTCTCAACTGTGTGTGGCTGAAACTATAGACGTAGAATAATAATGAACTGGATTTATTTAATTATGAGATAACAGAGCTATCTTGTAATTATTGATATTAAAATAAACAAAAATACAAAAAATAGAAAATATAAACTACCTAAATAGATAATTATATATATTTTTTTCTGATTAAGAGATTTTGTCTCGTTATTTTCACAGCTTTCAGTTAAATCCTTGTTATTTTGTTCGTCACGAACATTATTTTAAAAGTATGAACACATAAATAATATATTAATTTAAGGACATATTCTGATTTTGTGTGCAAAAAAATGTGTGTAGTAAATATACATGAATGAAGCGTAGTTCAGTATAATTAATATTGAGCTAAATTAAATTTCTTTTAATTATGCAGTCTTATTGAATGATGTTTTTTAAAGAAAATGAATTAGTCAAGGCTCTCTCATACAATACTATGTCAATGGCTGCGGTTGGCTCGCTTGCACTGTTTGAAGAGACTTGAACATGTCTTTAATTAAACTGACGACCTCTCGCCACTTGTGGTCTTACCAACATTTTATTATGTCTTTGTTTCAGATAAACCCGACTGCAATAATATGCCAATAATACGAAGACAATAAAAATTGAGACTCAAATGGTTTAGCTCTTGTAATGGTATTGTATTCTACACTTGGGATAATAAAACTACGATAAATATATAATTAAATATTGGATATAACGAGATGTGAGCTTCACAAGAGTTGGTTGATGTTGAATTTGATCTGAAGATGACTGCGGAGTGTCGCCGCCCGAGGTGCTCCATGGAGGCTGGAGGCCTGCCTCTCGTCTCCACATTTGCTCTTCTCACTATTGTAGCTGGTAAGTACAATTTATACATCAATCGATCAATCAACATCTTAGATTATAACTTCTTTTTTATATATACTTGTACACATTTTTGACTAATTCTAATTATTAATTTATTCAAATTATCACGGATATTTTTATCGACTTGAATAACGCGACGATTTGATTGAGTTCTATATAATCAAATTACTCGTAGCCAAAGGGAACGTCATCATTTTGAAAAAATATTTTTTGGTTACATAAATAGACAGACAAAATAAAGTTTATTATATAAGGGGGTTGGGCCTTAGATAGTGTATTTGAAAATTAACATGCATAACTGTATTGTAATAGATCAGTCGATTAATACTGTCTGTATTAAGAGAATCAATTCAGCAACATGTATAATAGAAACGTGTTCGCTTCACGAACCGGAATTCCATGCACAATTTGACGACAACATTACAACAACACTCACGTAACCAAACAAAGCAGATCTATACAGCTGCGGCCACAAAATAAACAAATTAGACTGCAAAGCCTAACTGTCGCTCAGTGGGAGAGAACTAAACACGTTCTCCGGTAATAGCCGGCCCGATGAAAAGCTTAATATCCTGTCAGACATCTAGCCTCTTTGAAAACATTAATTTGCTCTTCCTGCCTCTGAATAAACTAATGCGCTAAAATGCTACCCCAGATAGACGTCGGCAATACATTTCAAACAATTGCCGCGGACGAAATTAATTCTGAAATTTGTTGATGAAGCGGAGATAAATAAAGCAGTTCTAATGAAAAAGTAACTGTTTAATACGACTGGGCTAAGACCAGTTTTGCTCTAAGATAATAATTGCTAGTTATGTATACAAAGGCATTTTTAAACACAAAGATGTTAGAACACTAGTAGTTAATATTCAAATAGCGTTGAGTTGGAATCCTTACGTATTAGGTGGGTGTGTTTCGCTATAGTCCGTCTCGGACGTGAGTTGCGTTCCGGCAAATTGTTGCACTTTAACGAGTGTCTGCACAATGCGCCCCAGATTCACTCACGTTGCTACGAGGTCTGCAGAGCACAACACGCTGCCTTACCGGATTCCAACTTTAATTGAAAACGCTCTATAAACCTTTTCTTCTAATTGTTCAAAGCCCCGCCTCGTCCCCGGCCCTCCGCGAAATGTTTAATTACTCTTTCTAATGGAAACATTACGACCATTTATATAAACAAATATTTATTTACCTGCCGTATGACGGCAACTCTAAAACCCGCAAAGGATTAAGGCTAATCATTGGATTAATTGTATGGAAATTAGTGTTCGTACGCGCGGTGAATTTAACCAGTTCTATCAGAATGTAATTACAGACATCGGCGAGCGTGAAATACTGAATAATTGGAACATATAATCCGATACAGACACGGCACTGCCGCCATTCGTATCATTATTGTTAATAAATGAAATTCATATTGACAAAATTAAATTGAGTTATTTATGTTGATTCCGGCGGGTGGCTTTTGATGGTATCGCGTTTCAAATGTTGCTTTTTGATTTATTTAACCGATGCGCATTTGGTTGATGATTACATTATTTGCAAAACGTTTGGCAAAACGCGGGAAATTATTGTTGTGTATTTAAAAGCGCCGGAACAGCGGGAATAATTGAGAAATGTTCCATCTGAGCGAAATATCATATTATTGTGATCCCTTGGGAGCAGCGCCGGCCGCAGCTGAGAGCTCGACTCTGTAAAATAGTGCATGTGATTGTAGCAGCAGACACGTGTGGCGAACTCATTTTCCAGCTTTCTGATATTGCACTTTTCTTACTTTTCTCGGGTTTAGCTGAAATCTCGTACCTACACTTGTACTCGAACAATTTCAATTTGTAATAAAACGTGCAGATAAGGATTAATAAAAATCCTGGGCATGTCGCCAGTTATTCTTTAAAATATGCATTTACTAGTAACATTAAAACTCTTCCGTTTTATTATGGCAATTACATGCAGATTGAAGTCAAATATATGTACCTACAAGCGTATCCATTATACGAGAAATTTTGCGCCTAATTTTGTCGACTTATAAATATGCGTATAAAATGTAAACAAAATCCTACCGCATAAGGAAAATGGAAATTCCTAAGGGGACAACCGGAAAACTGTATCGCCGGGATGACCAAAAGTTAATAAAACGCACGAGCATGTTTAATGCTGGCACATTCTTTCATTTTTAACTTTATTCGTGTGGATGTGGTGTTATAAGCTGGTTCTTTGTGCAATAGATAGCGAGGCGGGGTCAGTGGCCGGCCGCGGCTTCACCCGGGGAGTTATTAATTTTCATTTGATTCGGATAAAAGCCTTACTTACTGTAGAACTGTGAACGTCTCGGCCAACTCTTGTGACCTATTTGCTCGAAAGCTAGATTTGTGGAGACAAAAATGGGAAGAAGAAAATGGAGAATTCAGTTTAAATGTTTTTAAAAGGTTTAAGTCCAATTTACGTCGTGTCGTTATTTTCTATAGAATTTGGTATAATACAAGTTATAACACAAGAAATGATGCTATTAATTCAAATCCATATGAGTTGAAAATGACTAACAGTTTTACAAATTTACCAGTATCACTTTGATGCTCACAAAATCCATTAATATTGTATTATGTTTGTGCAATTAAACGCATCATTATTCTTCCACTGCGTAGGTACATTCGTTTCGATCGAGGCGATCATTAATTCTCATTTGGGACAGACGGTCAGAGACAAGACGCCCCTTGTGTATCGTATTAAAGGAATCTTGCACAGTCTACAAAATAAGCGACAACAGAACAAAAGTTAGAGATACTTCTCGCGATTCCACTGAGCGCTTGTTGCTGTTAGTTAAAGGATAAAACGTCAAGTTGGCGCGAACTTTGGCTTAGAATCATCTGGTGTATGTTGCCAACTATTTCCAACTTATGATAATGATGGAAACTTTCACTCGACTCATCTTAAGTTTAAAAAGTTTCCTGTTTTTTAAACTTGCAATGAAAGTACGTACCTTTACAAGAAATTTTATAACGAAGTTTGTTTTATTTCGTACTGAACTCTGAATTTTAAATATTATTATTTCTAATAAAAACCACTTTTTGCTTTTAACTATTTCTGAGTATTACCATATACAACCTACGTCTCTTGGGTATCTTAATCTGTTTCAGTGGGTTAACCTAATCCGTAGATTCCGGTTTCCTCGTTCCTACCATAAGATTGAGTTACGTTGACCCTTATACTCCGTCGCTTCCAAGACGAGTGCGGATCTCAAGTTTGTTAATTTATTCAGGATCAACTAAAGTCATTGAAGTTTATAAGGTAATCCGTTCCCGAGTCACGTAACTAATGTATATAGATGTAGCTATCGCGCTCGACTTGAGTCTTAGCAACCTCACAAGAAGTTTGAGACGGAAAATCTGGCACGATACTGTCTCAGTAAGATTATTAAGACTCTCAAGCTGGTTTGTCGAGTTTTACTTCATTATGATGTATATACATTTACCTGATTATTTTTTCATTTTTTTATACTTGACAGTAATTAAGCATTCCGCCATCAAGACATATTCTATGTGATAGTTTAATAGAAGAGTACGATAGGAAAACAGACCTAGCTCGTATTGGTATAGTATTAAAATGACTGTACAAAAATCCTTCTTTCGTTTTTAATTTCTAAACATATTAAACATTTTTGTTCGAGTGCTCCAGTATTTCATTTTTGCAAAGAATACGTGAATATGGGCCTATTCCTTTCACCCGCAGCCACTTTTTATTCGCACATGCTTGCTTTAATTTCCAAGGGTCACGTGATCACCCGCTGACCCGGAAATCCATTAACGTTGAAATAAGTTACGTTTTCTGTTCATTTTATTGGCCCGATATTTTATGAAAGCATCTGTTCCATATCTGTTCGCTGCGGGACTTTTTTGCAGGGTGTATTTTATAAAGAAAATAGTGAAAGGGTTCTAAGGGAAGTGGTAAAAGAATGTGATAAAAGGACTTGTTTACATTTGATGTGCTATATTAATTATAAAATGATGAACGAATAAAATTAAAGGCAATTATTAAGCTTGAATATTGTTTTTAAAAAAAAATCAACGTAATGTAAGCAAGCAGTTTCAAAATTTTTACTAACTTGAGTAAAATATAAACATCAAAACTTTGTACACGTATCAAAATATTTTTAGCATCAAAATAAATCCACAAAAATACACCTTTTGGCTTTCGGTAGGCGCGCGTATTGAACGAAAATATTTGGAACGAACGTGAATATCCCGGATCCAAAATCCCGTGTGCTTCATTAATCGTTTCGGTGTCACCGTACGGGACATTTAGTGCGACCCTTTTTACACTCGCAGCCCTGATTATATTATCCGACGGGAAACGGAAGTCAAATTATAATGTGAAATAGAACTCAAACCATTACTCATAATACCATAGGGCTCATGACATTGAAAACCCGACCTGTCTTGATAACCTCGTTGTTATTCCTTTGAGACCGATTTTGACAAGTGAAAAGGATTATTTATTATTAGAGAAGAGAAGTTAACCACTCAGATTATTAAGTGTGGGTAGTAAGTATTTTAGGCAGTCGAATTAATAAGTGTGGGTAGTAAATGTATTTTAGGTAACGTGAGTATTGGTCAAAACCACTTGGAGTAATAAGAAAAAGGGATTCAAGTGGGATCAGACTTTAGATACGCGATTACAGAAAGAGTTTGGTTTTGTTTTAGTCTTTGAACTGCCTAACAAAACTGCCATGATCCAGTATCGAATAGTAAAACAACGAATACTTTCTATAGTGTAGTATCTATTCACTAAATGAAAATCCGTTTATATCTTTCCAAAAGCTATCTACCTGAACTGCGTTCACGAATTAATAGCCTGCTCTGCATAATCTATGAAGAGCACATTCATTACTTGATTTAAAATTTTAATCCATTTGACTTGAGTTACTTGGTCATTTAGATAAGCTTTCTATGCATGGAATTAATTTAAATTTTCATGTCTTCTAAAAAGGTTTTTACTTTTGATAGCCAGGTAAATCTAGCAAAACTGTAAATCAATGGGGAAAAGTTATTGTAGAGTAGATAGATAATTCTTTATTGTCACAAACATATAAAACAAAAATAATTAAATTATACACAGAAATTACTCTAGTGGCACCCTTCTTGCTTAAAGCAATCTCTTCCAGTGGAGTATATCCGCTAGAACTGGTTCTCAAAAGAGACTGCCGAAATATATCGTTTTATACTGGATTTAAAATCATACATTCGTACAAGTAATCGTAACGATGTGTAAGTAAACAAATTTTAAAATGCAATTTGCAGAATTATATCGAGTGCGCCCATTCTGCAAGCGAGTCTTTAGAGTGCATTCGTCTATTCAAAAAGAGATTTAATAACGCTATTCCTGCATCCATTGGGACAAAATAAACTCTTTTCAGGGAACTTTCTCTCGACGACTCGCTTTGTTCGATAGAGAGTAAAATATTTCGCGAACAATAACTATTATTCAGATGCTCAGGCGATGCAAACATTTATTTCATTAAAGCTGAATAGATCAATTATATGGATATAGTGGCGTCAGCAATTTTCCCACTTTTGTTTGTGCAAACCTGACCCAATTTAAACCAATTTGAAAGGCCAATTGGACCTGTATTCCTTCTATTTTAATTTAATCTGTATTTGGTTACTGTGGAATAAAGCTGATTCCACTGTTTACAGGAACCATTGTTTATTAACCGATGAAACAAATATGAAGTCCTATTGCGTACCAGAAATTCAAAATATGTTATGGTAAAATATTAAAATGCCACCATATAGACATCTGTATTTACAATAACAAAAACCTAAAAACAAGGGAAGAAAAACGAAACATACTACTTCTAACAAAAACTTTAAAAAAGGCACTTAAAAAACCTTGTTATAATATTTTATAGTCGAGTGTGAATCGGTTTCTTCTAGGCAAGCACGCTAGATCGTAGATTACAACGTTGCTTAACATCAAGCGAGTTGTAGCCAAGCGTGAGCCTATCTTGTTAAAAAAAAAAACTTTAGAAAAGCCATATATATTTTGTATTGTATTGTACCAGGTCAGCTGCAAGGGTCGGGGTACAGCGAGCCAGAGCCGGAGTTTCTGTCCCCGCTGGAGAACCTGACCGTGGCCCAGGGGAGGGACGTGCACTTCACCTGCACTGTCAATAGGCTTGGACCTTATAAGGTAAGTTTAGCATTTGTATTTAATAAATAAGCCGCGTATTTGTATTTAATAAATAAGCGAGTTAAGCCGTGGGCGTCCACGAGTTGATAATAAAATGGTTATAAATACTATTTATAACCATTTTATTATCAACTCGTGGACGCCCACGGCTTAACTCGCGTTATTTTGAGATACAAAGTAGGCATGTACAATTCTAAGACCTCATACTACCTACTTAAAAATCATAATGATCTTGAGCCGTTTTTGCGTTGTGAGCGTTTAAATAAACAAACAGATAAACAGACAACATTTCTAAAAAGTGCTGTGTGTGTGAGTGAATTTAAAGTACACCCAAACTATTGTTTATTCACATATCTTCTATGTTCAGATCTTTACCCTTTTCAGCTTTATTATATGTACAAATAAATAGATAATAATGACAGAAGAAATATGTTGAGGTTCCAAAGACTCGCACCAAGCGGTTTGCTTCGACTTTCATCGTGCGAACAGCCCAACTGTGGAAATCCTTGCCCGGATCTCTATTCCCCTTGAACTATAATTTGTCGGTCTTCAAGTCGAGAGTAAACCGGTTTCTTCTAGGCAAGCGCGCTACATCGTAGACTATAACGTTGCTTACCATCAGGCAAGTTGTAGCCAAGTAGATCTTGGCTTGCTGTCCAACCGCGCCGATGGCCGGTCGTGTGCTAAATAAATAATTCTGATTTCCTCATACAAAATAGACTCTGTAGTGGTTGTGCGCGACAAATGTGTGACCCGCGCCCGTATTCCTCACATTATAAACAATAAATCGGTGTTTTTGCTTTCCTATCATCTACAATACCGTTGCTTAGCATCAGAAAAGTTGTAGTCAAGCGTAAGCCTTAATCATGTAAAAAAAAATGATTTCAAGCTGTTTGATTTAAAAAAATAATAATATCTATCTATTTTAACCATTTTATTTCCAGTTCGATCGTTGGTTAAGATCAATTTATTTTGTTCGATTCCAGGTGGCCTGGATAAAGTCAGACACTAAGACAATCCTGGCAATCCACACACACATGGTGAATCTGAACCAGCGCCTGTCTGTCACTCACAACGGGCACAACACCTGGAAGCTGTACATAAGCAACGTGGAACCGAAGGACTCCGGTACATACATGTGCCAGATCAACACAGACCCTATGATGAGTCAGGTAAGGTTGATTTTTCTGTTCGTTTTTATTCAGTTGCGCTCTGTCGTAATCTCTTTGTTAGATGCTTAGCAGATAACTAAAACTGCTCTTGAAAAGGCTAGACTATTTAGTGTAGAATTTTCTTTATAAGTCTTTTGAATACGTCTAAGTTGAAATCCTTACTAAAAGAATTTGAATCCGTAATTAACATCAGTTTTTTCTTAGAATCTCCAAGAGGATCGGGAATGCTGATGTAACGTTTCAAAATTATGTGCATTAATAAATTTTCACGCAAAGAAATACGGATGAAAATGCTTAAAAAAGAAATCATCTGCAATCTGCATTATCAATCTGGCCAATAAAAATTAATTGCATCCGAAACAGAACATATCAATTATACGAAATGAGATCGTAAAAGCGCGATTATATCGGTGCAATTGCACTGTCATTTGATACCAATATATCACTTGACGTTTACACAATTCGACGGTAATAACAGTTAATCATCTACAGTAGGTATCTCCGTTTAATTATAGTATCAATGCTTATCAATAATGGACAGTAATTATAGACAGTTTCTGACCTAGTTGGAAAGAGCTTTGGGTTGTATGTTACGAGATATAATTAATACAAAGGCAGATTGCGGAGATAACTAATACAGGTGCCTGATGGCAAGACAATCGTATTGTTTGGGAACAATTATAATATCCATGTCGGTTTAATAGCTGTCAAGTCATACTATAAAATAAGTAACTCAGTTCAGAATTAAGCTTCTGCTATCATGGCAGCAAAATTCATATTATAAAGATATATGTAGTTGATACGAGTATTTTTTCAAATAAAATTCGTAGCATACTTGTAGATAAGCTGCGAAACTGTCGTAGCGCAGCTACGATCTTGATTCATGCAGCAGCGTTTATAGTTAGTTACTGAGAATAATTAATTTGAATTCAAAGTGGCCAGGTTTATTGGTTTTATTTAGGACGCCCGCGGCTTCGCTCGCATTATTTCAGATAAAAAGTAGCCTATGACACTCTTAAGACCTTATACTACCTAGTACATACCAAAAATTATAATGCCCTTTTTGCTTGATAAGAGTTTAAATAAAAAGATTAACAGAGACACAGATAAACAGAGACACGGAAAATCAGATTAACAGACAAAAAAACTGTTATTGAATCGAGTTCAATTACGAATCAAGGTACCCAAAACAATTTTTTTTCTAATATTTTCTATGTTCAGTTTTTTTACTCTCATGAGCATTTTTATATATGTAATATCAACACTTTCCCAGTGAACTTTTAACCGCTGACTCAGTAATACCGTCCGTTCGACGCCCCGGAAGCGTTGACTAATATTAAAATGTATGCAATCGATCGGATCGCCAGCTTGCATCTGCACTAGGCATCACGTGCCAAGCGTTTCACCAGGATAAATGATATCGGATGCCCTGTTTCCAATTTTCGTTTTGTCAGATACAGAGGCAGCCTCTTCCAATTCGTGTATCGGATTTAAGAAAACGCGGCAGATTTATCTCTCAGCTAGTTTTAAATCTCTTAATTTATTTCTTCGGATACGTCGTTTCACATTTTTATCGGATGAATGGTGATCGTTTTCTAATCCTTTGTAATTGAATGGTTACAGACGAAATTGTTAGGCAACTAAAATAAAACTTGGATAACTAACAAAACATATAGACGTTTATGTCATAAGAAACACAAAACACACTTCAAAAAGATCTTTTCTAACACGAGAGTGTCTCCGCCAAATTCGTGAAAACCTATATTCCCAGTTGTCATTAATTTAACAGGCAGGTGTCTGGGATGGGAAATTGTTACACGAACTAAATGCCAAGAGCGGCATAACCTCATCACCCAGATGTCAACGGGAGAAAACTGTGGAGGCATGATGTCAGTCAGCCTCGTAGCAGCAGGGTGACGTGTGAACCATTGTACTCACAACCATGTGTCGATTTAGGGGCGTCGTTTGTATTATCACTTGGCTGCTTTGAAAATGGCATAACACAGTTTAACGTTTGCGATGTCACAGTAACCTCATTATATAATGTAGATATTAAATGAATGCTTTGGTAGTAGGTTGACAGTGTATAATTGTTAGGTATCCGTTAATCATAAACCGGTGCATTATTGTAATGCTTAAAAATGGAATGTTTTTCGACTAGCGTTTGAGCGTGACTTCATTATAGTATGTGACTAGATAAGCGAGTAATATCGTAGACTAATCTGATATATGACAGAGTGAAAACGCAATTCTATTTGATTACGTTGTTAGAAACGGATCAATACATTTACTGTGAGGACTATCGAACCGGAATAATAGAGAAATAAAAATATTGTTCTAAATGAAAATTTGCTTTCATCAAAATGATTATTTGCGGATCAAATCCAAATAAATATTGCGGTAGGTCTGTATTTCGTCTCGCTTACTGCAAACTATTCATTAGTACGAACCGCGCCATGACTGCGCTGTGGTTTACCGGTGACCCATTTCATCGTTAAATTTATTAGCAAAACATTCGATTGTATTCACTCGATTGGTTGTGATTCGGGAATAGTACTGAATACGCTAGCGTTTTAATTATGTGCAGGCGTGATAGTAAAATAGGTCTAAAATAGAAATAGATTCATCTATTACAAAACTAACCTAACATTGAATATGTTTATTCTCAATCGACTGCACAAATTCATGTTTACTCGTACAGTAACACAATATTTTAGTTTCATTGCTGTTAACATAATCTTTATTAGTCTAAATATTTCATTTGAATATGTAATTTAAATCAATTTATTCAGCTATTGACAAGTTTGGTACTAATATGATAGACGTACTATAATAAAGAAATAAAGAGGTATCTCTAAACAATGAAAAGGTATTTTGTTGCAATTCCGTCCAAGCGCGTCGAAAATGGCTGCGCTTTAAGCATTTGTGGCCCGATTCGTGCTTGCCAGAACTCGCCAGAACTCGGCAACCAAATGCCGCCGCGACGTCTTCATGTGTACAAGTTCTCAAATGTTTGCTCTGGGCGGGAATCCGCTTAAAGCAACACACAGGACCGTTTACTTGTGATCGGAAATGGGGGAGTATTGCTTACTTTTCGAGATGAGACGCGGTTGCTGTTTTTCCAACAAAGTAGTCTCGCCTTTTTACGCTAAAAGGTGGAGCGTTTTCCGACTGTGATTCTTAGTTAACGTGATAAAAATAGGGAGGTTTCTATTTATTTTTATTAAAGTGGTTATGACGATTTTTTTGCAGATTTATGTATGACCTAGCATACGAAATATACTAGTCGTTTTTTTCAAACCTGAAAATCATTTTGAGTAGAGGTTTACAATTATAATATCTAAATTACACGTAAAAACTGTAGCCAAGCATTTACCAGTGTGTCTTGGCAGTTATATTTGAGAGCTTTTTCTGTTAAAGTTATAAGAAAAGTCGTGTATAAGATACATAAATAAAACATTTGAATGTGCAGACTAAAAAGCACAACCATTCTCAGTGGCTGTCATCTCAATATTAATAAAAATACAAAACTGTGTACGTGGGCAAATATTGTGGCGTGCAGCAGACGGTGGGAGCGGTATTCCGTCAAGTCGTGCAAGGAATGCTGGCTCGTACAAAGAGCGACAGTGATACGACAAGGGAATGTTTCAGTGCCATCTTTACGCAACGGTTTTCATGCAAACAGTTTTTTTTTTTTTTTGCAAACTGTCTACAGTTTTGTGTAGAACATGGTTGGTGTTTGGTATGTGTGGTCGATAGTTGAATTAAGGACTTTCGAAAATATTAATTATTAATGTCTGCACCTTTACTCGCGTTTCTTAGTATCTATAGAGAGCAAGTAAACTTTTATCTCTTTCATCCTTTTTCATATCATCATTCTAAAAATCACTCTTTTGTATAATGAGAACCATTTTTATGTGTGATAACGTTGAGCTCACTACTTACTCATATCATTTGGTTTAAAAGGGGCAGTTGTTATTAGTCAAACAAACCAAAAACTTTCCTTGACCTGCGACATCACAACCTGCCAATCTTTTATCGTGACAGCTCCCGTCCCAACCTGACCTTCCGTTACTCCGACCTTCATTTATCCTTGTAGAATGTGTAGGTTATTTTTAACATGTTTGCGTAAAGTTCCACCTTTGCGGTCGTGGCCAGACGCTTGCACGCGGAATGTTGTCAAGTCGAGGTCGGAATGCGCGCGCTTGCCAAAGAGCCACGGCTAAAATGCTGCCGCGACATCTTCATATACACCGCTTTGCAAATGCCCAACTGTAACGTGCCTTTATGTGAAAGCACTGAATGTGCTTTGGACAGCGCGGACTCGCGTAATGGGTTCTGTTTCTAGTGACAATTAGGTCTTATCAATAGCCGTACATTGAATAATAAATCGATTTTTCCATTGTAAGTAGGTTGTCGCACGTTGGAGTACATATTGCTTAATGTTAAGTAACATTAAACCAAAATAATATTCTGAAACTTAATAATTTGATTGAATACAGTATTCGCAACGATCAGTGCTAAGAATACTTATCGAACAAAAGCGAGCAAACTGCTTCACAACAGCCATGTTTCTCTGAATCTAATTCGCGACTGAGCTTTATGTTTTTAAAGCCGAGTATAAACTTCAGAACGGAATGTGAAATAAAAGTTACAATAATTCTGAGCAAAGTAGACGCTATAGAACTCATAATCCTAGTTTGAAACGACTACAAGCACTCTAGTCTTTTTCTGCTTTTACGGACATTCTGGTCCGGGTCTTTTGTTTAAGTTATAGTAAAAAGCTCCGACCGTGCTATTTCTAGAGTTTTAAAACTAGTTGGTCTTAAGTTCAAAATGATGCAGGTTACCGTTTTACAGAGTTTTCATGGTCAATAGCAACAAAAGTGAATTGAAAGCTTGCAGGTGTTCATTCTGTTGTTTTCATGACTCTATTTGTTGAAAGTTTGTAGTGTTGTAACACAAACGTTGTTTCATAAAGGTTAACTTTTGTTACGTAACCTTAAATTTAATGTAGGTTTCATAGATGATAGAATTTTAACTAACATTTTAATTCTTAGGAGAAAATATTGTGGTTCAACATTTTCTAGAGTCATCATCATTATCGTTTATATTAAGTTAATTGCTTTAAAGCAAGCCAAATAATGATGTATCATAATTAAGATACCTTAATTAGTAGTCACTAGTAATGATCTTAACCTATACTGATGCCTTTTTCAATTAAGACAGACATAACTAATAATTAAGTATTCAGATTCAGTTTGATTGTTCACTATGTAAATTGGAGCTTAACTTGCAACTTGAAATAACTCGTTATATCTATTCGAGAGAACTCTTAACATTCTTTTTCTATTGCTTAATAGCGTACTGCAAGATAAATTGCAGGCTTCCTTACTTGCACTCGAACAGTTTCATATTAAAATTTACGAGTTAATTTACGGGTTGCAAATAATGCTTACCTTAGTTTTTTAAATGAAATGAGAGTAAAATAATTTTATAACTATTTGTTTATGATTGTTTACAATGATTCTAACACAAAAATAAATTAACTTATATATTTTAGCTCGCAAAGTTTTTAGCATCGCTTACTTAATTATATATTTTTTGGTATTATACATTGTTAAAGATTGAATATAAATGTAAAGACATTTTTTTATTTTACATTAATATTTTTATAAAAGGATAGATAGGAGAAAAGCTTCAGCCATTTTTATGTCCGCTGCAGAGTACAGTTTGATTCGAGTCAACAGAAAAAAACCCGCAAACAGAGTTAAAAAGGCGACTGCTCACTTGCGCTGGCCTGTATTTATTTAGGCACAACTCTGCTATATAGAACATGGAAGAATTATATATTTGTCTCTTTTTTCACAGTACTGACGAATAGCTCAGCTATATTCTTATTTGACCGTTGAGTGTTACGTTCCCTTACCTGTATACACAGACATGTATAAATAAGTTAAAGGGATTACCAAACACCATTTTGTATATCAAACACGTTCTGTTGGTAAATCTGTGGGTTGAGTAAATTTAACACTCTTTTGCTTTACCTTTACAAGGTTGTTGTACGTGGGCTTGCTTGCGTGGTATTGGAGTAAAAAGTAGCTTATATCTTTTTTTATATACATTGTACTATCTCCATAAAAAATATTATCTCGATTCGTCGCTCTTTTGCAGATCAATCAGACCAATAAACACACCATCGGTTACTTATAATGACATGATGCACCTATTATATAGGTTTAGGTTTTGTCTGAAACACAAATCATGTCAATTTATATAATAATATAAATCGATTTATATCTAATTTGTTGTGTGGCAGCGCGCTTAATATATAAACTTCAAACGAATGGCATACTTAATCATACATTGGTACAAAAACGCTTGAGACAGCACGATAAGCATTCAATAAGAGAGCTAACGTTGTAAGTACAAAGTGGAGCAAATGTAGGCTATTTACTATGTACTCCATATATAGTAGAAGTAGATAGGTAGATGGATATACCGGCGATAAATCGGCGGTCGCGTCCCGCAGCTCGCCCGCATGTATTCATTACGCAGAAAAGATTAAATAGCGATACAGACGGCCATCATTCATGGCTCGGTTTTGAGCAATCAAATAAATATTGACCTGCTAATTGTTTTTGCGGCATTGATGGCGCGCGCTGTTGACAGAGGCGGTGATGGACGACCCTATTTTTTGTAACGCGAACCCTTTTTTCCTTTCACCAAGATCATATTCCGATACAGTCAAGATACGCAGTAAAACGTTTTATATTTACCAAATTTACGACTCAACTTTCTCGACGCCAAAATTCAAATCGAACTGAGACGTAATTTAAATCCGTTTTAATAGCGAATACTTTGCATAACTTAAACAAAGCAATCTTATAATTGCAAATCAATACGGCAACACTTCCTAAGTCCTCGGGCGGAGTGTATTAAATTAAAGTATCTAATGGTTGAGAAAGGCTTACAGTTTAATGCGGTACGTACATTTTTACGTGGCTCGAGTAGGGTAAGTCTACATAATACACCGTATAAATAAGCCTTCAGCTGGCTGTTAGCGCCGAAGGGTATTTTCAATATGGGTAATTTCGCTTGGAACACAAATACTTTAGCAGCTTTATTGCATACTCCAGGATTAACTCGGCATATGAGCGTTGAAAAACGAGTGAGCAAGCTACTGCGGCTCCGGTTACATACAAAAACTCTCTGGTATTTTATCTTAATTACTTTGAAATCTTTGTGCGAGAAAATCCTTACCCTTGCGTTGTCCATCGCGGCGGAACTTTATGAGCGGATTAGTTTTATGGCTCGGATTAAAGTCCCGTTTGTGAAATGTTTACAGCGCTCAAGTAACGCGCCAAATGGAACACCAAGTACTCATATTATTGTCCAAAATGCACTATATTATGTCGAGGTTTCCGCTCTTTGTCTTACGATATTGAAGCGCAAAGAATTCACTCAATTCAAAAGTTTATAATAATTTTGTTCCGCTATTTCATAGAGTTTAATTTTAGGAATTCTCATAACGAAAGCTTTGCAATTTAGCAGGTAGCTAAAAGGTTTTCAGGTATTTTGTGAAGGTCAGCAGTGGAATAACATTGAATTTAGAACGCTACAATCGGGTGTTATTACATTCCATTTTGGGCACTTGTAGGATTAAATATTTGTTTATCCAAATATGTCTGTATCTAGTGATATATTTTCTAGCTAAATATGTATTCTCGTAAAACATTTAGTAAAACTTTCAACGTAACAGTTTTAGTATAGCGTAACACCTGTACAGTCAAGCTGCCAGCGTACATTTTCCTCGTACATTTTGCGTAGCGCCGCCAAAATTGAGTTGTTAGTTCGATAGGCAGTTACAAAGCGGCGCGAGAATCCCTCCGCTAAGGAGCTTCATTCTTGGCACCATAAACACATTCTTCGACACATAGTTGCCCCGAGATGTCGCAACTAAGGCCGCCGTTACGAACACTTAGCACGCTGCCGAGGAATGTGCTACTACGCTCAGGAATCTACCTCCGACCCGCTCGCCTCCCTCTCGCTACATAATTATTTCACCTCCGTTTAATCATTTAAAGCCACAGTTTCGAACCGATGCTGCTAAAATCCAAGCGCTCCTAAATATTGTAGCCTAGTTTATCTTCCTATAGGGGATTTACGATACTCACGATTAACTGTAAGCCGCCGGGAATATTATCTTTAAATTAATGTTTGCTGCTGCCGGGATTGAGAGTTTTATTGGACTCGAAGGAAAATATAGTATGTAGAGCGAGCAAAGTTTGCGTGAAAATATCATGAGTCAGCACAATGGGGCGTCGGCCGCTTTGTGAGCCAACAGGATAACGTGCCTCGAAATAACAAATAAAAAAAGAACCACCGACTAGAAAGCAGGGAATCAACAAGTGAATTATTTCTTAGCCGAAAATCTGTAGGCTCAACACGCTTTGTTATTGGCGGAAAACAGGTGCGAACAAGCTCCAACTATGTTCTTTTTTCGTTCATGTATTGTGAATTATGGAAATATGAGCAAAAAGCTGTAAAATATTTGTGGCGTCAGAACCACATGAAAACCCGAATACGATTTCGTAGTACCTACCATGAACGTTAGTAGCGTATTCAGAAAATAATGTTCTATTTTACTACCTTGTTATAACGGTAGAGCATATTTTGGCTTCGCCATTTTTTGAGCTTATTGAGTTTTGCCGCATCTGTGCATTTACTTTACGATCAAACGCTCGTACAAGAGGGACATTTTTCGTCATAAATGCAGTGATGCGTTAAACCAACGCTCGGAGGTCAAGAGGGTGAAAAAATAGGCAATAAAGTGAGGCGGTTGCCGTCCATCACAGCCCGCAGCGCTGCCTGCTACAGAATAATTGGTTAGACTCTGCTGAACTCATTGCGTTGCTCCAACTAATAGTCGCTGGAAAAATTGTGCGCGTTTCAAATTCTTCCTTCCACCGCGTATCTGGCGTTTAACCCACTCGTATTTTGTCAACGAGCGGCTTTATGACAACGAATGTAGGTAATATATTAGAGGTGTTTTGAAACTTTGCTCGGCGTTTTGTGTACCTCTGCCATTGTGTTTCCAGATAGTTAAGAATTTACTCGGCTAATATTTTCCTGCTAGCTTAGTACACATGCGAGGTATTTGTATTGTTGTACTAAGTTAAGCCAGCGTCAATAGGCTTAGGGAACAATGACTATGACGGTATAAGAGTAGCGTTTAGGGGCGGCTGATCTCATTTATCCCCGAGGTTAAGTTAATAAGGAATTTGTTTCTTCTCGTAGTGATAAATAGGTGGATCGTTGTTATTTTTCTTGTTATGTAACGAGATTCTCATTTTGTGAGGTAGTTTTTCTGAGTAAAGTTACGTCGCCGAGGCTGGGTGTCGGCCGTCAGCTGAGTAACGGCCACCCGTCAAGGCAGGCCGAGGAATGTTTCGCGCGAAACGAACGACTCACTTACCTGTTGATGCCTACTCCACTCTCTCAAACCTTCCAATCTATAACGAAACGAACAAATTGAAACGTGACTTGTTTTAGCATTTACCATTTTTCCAAAACGTGTTTGTCTCGAGCCTATTCTTTATTATAGTGATTTGATATTCACGTCGCATTGTTGCGAATAGAATCGAGGTTGCCTACAATATGATACACCTTTTATTTCTCTGTGAAATATGTATCACATAAACTTTCTTTCTTATGTGATAGCTGTTTTGCTACCTGGGAGAGGAGAGTTTTATTTATTTCAGATGAACATTTTGCATGTTATAGTTATCTAGTTACTAGCTGGTGCGCGCGACTTCGTCCGCGTGGAATAGTTATTATAAAAACGGTTCTAGTGAGTAAATCTTACAAGATAGACATATGCTATTCCAGACATTTTGTTAGATTAATTTAAGAGGAATAATTCTTTCATACATATTTTTTTGATATCTTGAACCGTTTTCGCAGCGCACGCAACCGAAGCCCTCAAAGATGATTAATTTCCCCTGTATTTCCACACTTTCCATTGTTTCTTCGCTCCTATTAGTAGCAGCGTGATGTTATATAGCCTAAAGCCTTCCTCGATAAATGGTATATTCAACACAAAAATATTTTTTCAAATAGCACCAGTAGTTCCTGAGATAAGCGCGTTCAAACAAAAAAACAAACAAACAAACTCTTCAGCTTTATAATATTAGTAAAGATAATGTTTTGTTGTCGTACGTAAACAATACCAACATATAAGTGATGTTACATCTTACAACTCTTACCACATATTATTTTCCTTTTACTTCAGAAACTGAATATTTTAAAGTAACATGTAGTATTTACATATCCCCACATTCGTTTGACACGCTCGCGCGGGTATTATTCACAGTAGCATAGTGCAATGACAACGCTGTTATATGCACTTATATTTTATTTACGCAGACGCAGTATGCTTCGATACAGATGCGAATCTTTGATTCATTGCGATGGTTTTCTACGGTATATAAGTAAAAATAGAGTATATTAAATATGCATAGTGTATTGCATTATGTATTTTTGTAGTGATATGGATTCAATTAAGTATAGAAATAACGACATAAACAGAAATTTAGCCATCATAAGTAGGTGTTATAGGTATAATTTTAAGAAATGATGGCGCTTTATCTGCAATGATGGGACCACAATCTCATTAATGAAAAATTCCAGAATAAAAGCAAACAGCTAATTTAGGAAAATTTATATTTATTTAATGCTAATTATCATAAAGTACGAATTAAAAAGCAACAACTTCAGACTACAGTCACTTAAAGTCAGCTGTAACTGCTAAAAGATGAATAAAATCCCAGTCTCTATTCTTATCCCACTCAAGTCGGACTTACAAAGACGCATTAGGTATTAGAGCCACTATCGATGTACTGTGAAGGTCTCCGAATGTAAATCTCTACGTACTCGGTTCGCTGTGCACCGCGTATTTGCATAATTCATGTGACACGATGCCGTCTCTAAGAATTTACACTGCAGCGAAACGAGAATATAGAAAATGCCACACTTTATCATATTCTCATGAGGAAAATCGTACGCAAAGGGGACTTTTTGATACGCGTTACATTGTGATAGTATTTTGCTTTCATATTTTCTGCCTTTTGGGTCGTTTTCGAATATTGTAACGGCTTTTGTGATGTTTTTTTCTCGCGTTTTTATAATAAAACGACGTTCGCATTTTTTATTGTGAGAAATGTATTTCGATTCCCAAGTTCTGCAAATTTTTAAGCAGGTAGGTAATTTAAAGTATAATCAATAACTACATATAATCATAACGCTGACGTTTCAGCTTGCAAAACCCTTCGTTCTTTTATAATTTTTGAGTAAACATTTGTTAAAACGATTCCCAAGCAGCAAGCAAATACCTAGTCCGTTTAAACAAACAGTCCGCTAAGCTGACAATCTGCGCGGTAATTTCCCGTACCTGTCGCCGCAGTGGGTCTGTGGGCTTGTCCCGGGAATTTTGTCAAAGCACCCCGGAATGGGGACAATACGTCTTCATGCAACATTCACGGACCCCTGCCCTTACATTATTACAATGAGGGACACCCGACCTATATAAACTATGAGATTCCAATCGACTTTACTCGGTATTCGGGACTTGATGAACTTTGACAAGAATGTCACGATTTATTTTCTTATTGGTCGTGAAAAAGTTATTATTTTCTTGTTACTAAGGTCGGGTTGCCGCATATTCTGTCTGATTCGTCGGTTTCGTAGGCGGTAAAATACTATTTGATTATACAAGATAGTTTTGGAGCGTACTCTGTTGTATATTGTTAAAATAAACATCTCTAAATGATTGGATCTTCTTTATCTCTATATCCTCACGACTTAGAGCCGTATTATAGACAGGACCAATTCGTTTTTCAGGACACAAAAGTAAAGGTGTATATTCATGACTGCATTTTTGTTCACACAAACAAGATACTAGTAATGTTGTCGATTAATAACAAGGCTGCGTGCAAATGTCGCTGGCTTACAAGCCATTATATAGGTACCTACCTACAAGCGAGGCTGGCACGGGAAAGCGTCTTTAATTGACTATAATACAATTGTACATGTGTTTGTTGTTGTTAAGACCTACCTATATACGTTGTATTGCAACGTTGTATCCATTTTTGTGACTTGTTTTATAGTTCTAAGTTCTTCCATTCTTTTTATCATAAATTTACTTGTAGCACTAAGTTCCTAGTTGTATATTTGCTTCAAACTAGCACCTGGAACTAAACTCGCTATTATGCTAAAGTAACACTTTGGATAACGGGTTCCACTTTCTCTGTTTACGTACAATCTTCACAATGGCTTATTATTGATGATTAATGAAGTGACTTTAAACAGTAAATGTATTTTTCATAGTAAACTGAATTTGATATGATTTGATAAATATTTCTAAAAATATCTAATACCTACATATAATTTTAAAACTTTAGTAATCTAATGTGTATTTCAATCAATCCATCCGCATACTTTATTTTGAAAGTAACATTGTAGTGAATTTATGCTAAATGTTATTAAAGCTTTTGACTCTGTGAGTCATGACCTTGTAATAGTGAAGCTCTCAGCTTACGGAATAACTGGAAAACCTCTCCGACTTATAAAATCATTCCTTGAAGATAGAGAGCAAATTGTCGAAGTGAAAATAGACAAACAACGTCATAAATCATCGCCAGGGAAAGTAGATATAGGAATTCCGCAGGGATCGTCATTGGGAAATACCTTGTTTCTGGTATTTCTCAATGATTTATGCCTTAGTGGAATTAAAGGAGAAGTCATCCAGTATGCAGATGATACGACAGTGATTATAACCGCTGACTCACATGAAGAACTTCAGAAATGTATAAATAAAACTCTAAGAGAGTTAGAAAACTGGTTTACGGTGAATGGTCTGAAACTGAATACTGATAAAACGAATATCTTCTTCTTATGGTGCCTCTCCAACTAGTGAAGGCTGGCAGTCAGCTCTGCATACTTTATTTTGTTCATTGCCAAACGAAACAATTCTGCGGCACTTCTGATCCCGGTCCATTCTCGAATGTTCCGCAACCAGGACTTCTTTCTGCGACCGACTCGTCTTCTCCCCGCAATTTTTCCCATCATTATAAGTTGCAAAAGTTCGTACCTATCGTGCCTGAGCACATGACCCAAGTACGCAACTTTGCGTTGTTTGACGGTCTGCAAAAGTTTGCGTTTTTGACCAACTCGCCGCAAAACTTCCTCATTCGTGACTTTCAGAGTCCAAGATATAGCCATCATTACGTCGATACGTCCACATTTCAAATGCCTCTATACGTTTGCTGATATCTTCCTTAATAGTCCAGGCTTCACATCCGTAGAGAAGAATTGGCCAGATGTAGCAGTGGATGAGACGTACCCGTAGCTTGAGTTTCAGCTTTTTGTTGCAGAGGACCTTTTTCATTTTTACAAAGGCGCTACGTGCAATTTCTATGCGTGTCTTGATCTCAGTCTCACTATCCCAATTTTGAGTAAGCCATGTGCCAAGATACTTATACTTATTCACTTGCTCTAGCCTTTGGCCCGCCACATATATGCTAGGTTGAATATTGGGATTGTTAGAAATGACCATAAACTTTGTTTTCGTGACATTCATTTTCAGACCAGCTTTGACACTGCATTCGTTAACACGATCAATGATATTCTGTAACTCTGTTTCAGTTGAACCTATGAGTACCGTGTCATCGGCGTACCTCAGGTTGTTAATGAGACGACCGTTAACCTTGACACCACAGTTCAGTTCATCAAGAGCTTCCGTCATGATCGCTTCCGAGTAGATGTTAAAAAGTGTTGGAGACAAGATGCAGCCCTGCCTCACACCTCTTCTTATGTTAACTTCTTTAGATTCTGTTCCCTCGATTCTCACCGTAGCACGCTGATTCCAGTACAGGTTACGTATAATGCGAACGTCTTTCTCGTCCAAACCGATATCGTCCAATAATGCAAGAAGGCGATTATGTTGCACTTTATCGAACGCTTTCTCGTAGTCTATAAAACAAAGAAAGACGTTTTGTTGCATATCGCGGCATTTTTGGACTAAAACCTGCACAGCGAATAAGGCTTCCCGAGTACCTACACCAGATCGGAATCCGAATTGACTGTCACTCAACTGTTCGTCACATTTAAGCCTTATACGCTCATGGATTATTGATAGGAACAGCTTTAGCACTTGACTCATGAGGCTAATTGTTCGAAATTCTTCACATTTTTTCGCGTTTTTCTTTTTGGGCAATGTGATAAAAGTTGATTTAAGCCAGTCCTGAGGAATGTGGCCTGTGTTATAGACCAGATTGAATAGGTCTACTAAAACTGCAATATGTTCCTCATCAATAAGCTTCAGAATCTCTATGTGAACGTTGTCAGGACCTACAGCTTTACCAGATTTAGCGCGACGTAACATTTTCGTAATTTCAGCTTTCATGAACATCCGGCTATCGTCCACGTTTACATCTGGTTCAGCAGTTTCTCTTGAATCGTCTGAAAATAGATCTTGTATGTATTGTTCCCAGAGAGTCATTTTCCTACCCACGTCCAAAATAGGTACTTGATTTTCATCTACAAGCTGATGGTGAGAGAGAGTTTTCTGACCTACCATAGCTTTGATCTCTTTATGCAAGTTGAATGCGTCATGTTTTGCGTGTAGGTTTTCCACGTGTTCACACTTCTTTTCGTACCAGGAGTTTAAAGCAAATCTTACTTCTCTCCGTATTTGCTTGTCGATAGATGCATATTTAGAAGGTATGTTTTTGTGTAATCGCCTTTCTTCCATGAGGTTGTTAATTTTATCAGTCATCCAAACTTGTTTACTTTCCCAACTTTTCGGACGCAGATGTGCATTACTGATTTCGGATACCTTGCTTCTAAGATCAGCCCACATGTCATCTACAGTTCTTGTATCATTTCCAACTCTATCCAAAGCCCATCCATTAATCTCGTTAGCTACTTTAGGTCTTATTTTGTTGTCATTAAGAGCTCGGATATCAAAGCGGATGTTCTGCTTTCTTCTAATTTTCTTTAAGATACATGACAAGTCAGCCACAACGGGATTATGGTCTGAATTAATATCGGCCCCTGGATAGGTTTTAACGCCTTTTATACAGTTCCTAAATCGATTGTTGACAGTGATGAAATCAATTTGGTTTCTCACTATATGGTTCGGTGTGTGCCTGGGAGATGTCCAAGTATACAGTCTCCTTGGAGGTAGTTGAAAGTATGTATTGGTATTGAAAACGAATATAATGTCCTTCAATGCTGTATCACCAAACTTTAAAGAAGCTCCATTAATATTAGAGAATGGAACTGAATGTATATACGCAAAGCATGTTAAGCTATTAGGATTCGATTTAGATCCCTCCTTAACATGGAAAGAACATATTAATAATACTTGTAAAAAAATGGCAAAAGGGGTTTATGCATTAAAACAGTTGAAACCAATAACAAGCCCAGAGCACCTAAAGGAAACTTATTATTCATACATACACTCTATACTTTCATACGGCATAAGTATATGGGGCAATGCGACAGACTTTGAAAGAGTGTTAATAATGCAGAAACGAGCAATAAGAGTACTTGTGGGAGGTAGATATAGAGAGTCTTGTAGAAACCATTTCAAAGAGTTGAAGATTTTGACGTCAGTGTCACAATATATATTAGAGATTATAAAGTTTGTAAAAAGAAATCCACATTTGTTTAAACTTAAGACTTATAACTCAAATAGAACCAAGATAAACAGAGTATTGTTGAAACCAACTGTGCCTAGGCTGTGTATGACTAAGAAACTACCCACTATAATGGGAGAGAAACTGTTCAATAAACTCCCCGCACACATTCAGTCTTTGAATAATGATCAGCAATTTTGCAATAGCGTCAAACAATTATTGTTAGATCAGACACTATACAGTTTTAAAGAATACTTTGAAAATGACTACAGTCAACTACCAATTGATTCTAAACTTGCTTAGAAATTATGTAATTAACTACTGAGTAAGGAGTGTGATGCCAAATTGTCATTTTAGCCCCTATACAGCTAAAGTGACAGTACCAAGATTTATTTAAGTTGACATATTGTATGATTACATACCTATTATTATGTTTGACATGATTTTAATAACAAAAATTTTCATTGTTTTATTAATAAAACTAGACATATGTAACTTCTAAAATTTTATAAAAGCCTAATGTTATAAATTCAATTTGACGAGATATTGTAATTTGTGTAGCATATTCTGTGATATTAGTACTTATACCTATGTATGTTACAATTTTACATTATCAATAAAGATTCTTTATCTTTATCTTTTTATCTTTATGTAAACAATATACGGATTCAAGTCAAACTTAATAGAACGTAGCGTAAACATACTAACTACATAGTATTTCACAAATTAATCTCTAATTCCTAATTTCCCATCTCCCAGATGGGTCACCTATCAGTGGTGATCCCGCCAGACATAGCTGACGAGGACGGGTCGGAAGCCAGCGCTCCCGAGGGCGGGTCAGTGGAGCTCCGCTGTACTGCGACCGGCGAGCCAGCGCCCATCATATCTTGGAAGAGGACGGGCGGCAGGAACATCGTGTTTAGGAACGAGACTGGGAGAGAAGAGAAAGGTGAGTTTCCTTATTTTTTTAAATTACTACTTCTCAGATAGGTCACTTATCGGTAGTGATGAAGCCAGCGCGTCCAGTATTGGTTACTAGGGCTCCGATGTACTGCGACCGGCGAGCCAGCACCCATCATATCTTGGATAAGGACGGGCGGCAGGAACATCGTGTTTAGGAACGAGACTGGTAGAAAAGAATAAAGTTTGTATCTATGGTATGAAGTAGTCGTTTTTTGTTCCTCATGAACTATAAACATGCGATTTTCAAAGCAAAAGTGAAACTGGTACTGATTGAGTGAGCAAACACCATCGTTTTTACAGCTTGTATCTGCTTATTAACAGGCAAACCTGTTTTAGTTTGAAAAAAAAAAATAACTTGCACCAAAAATCTAATTTTATTTGTTAAAATAACGTAGGTACAAACTTTATGAACAGTCAACGGACTAAAACAATAAAGTAAGTACCTCGAATTGAAGTAAACAAAAACATGTCTTGTTACAGAATTTTTAAATTATGTTTCATCGAAATTGTTTTCGAACTAATTAACAAAGTAGCAAAACATTAACTAAGAATTATCGCAGCAGGAGTCTTCTTCATCAACATTCAACTTGTAATCACAACTTTTTATTCCCCAAATTTACGCGTCAATCTCTCACTTAAATATTCATTAAAATTACTGACCGTAGCTCGCGTACAATAATTTATGAGGTACATAAAACTCGAGGAAATAGAGCGTCAATTCCGTCGTTGAGTCCAATTCGCATCACCGGGAACCGGCTAAAGTGGTAAAAAAGAAACAAGACTAATTTAGCATTCAAAGCCCGCGCGGCGGGCGCAGGTGCTCTCGCGGTTAAAACATTCCACTTTTATAGGATTTATTAAGATATCGCCCTAAGATATTGGAAGCTCCAAACGATATAAATATACATCATGAGAGTGACGTCTGAATAATGATAGAATGGGCTGAATATATCGGCCACATGTGGGACTACTTACGTATACATTATGGAAACGAAGCGCGGGAGGTGGCGGTCATTAATGGCGAGAGTAAATGATGATGTCTGTATTCTTTTCTATCTTGTAAGCTACCTTACAGATTTTATTTTTCCATCTTAATAAATTATTATAATATTTTTGTTTAGTTGTGGCGTGTTTGAGAGAAACTTGAGTGAAAAAACGTTCATATTGTTAGGTACTTGACAAAGTTGAGCGGCATCCAAGAAATAAAAATTTCATTTCCATGCTAAAACGTGTTCAAAGAACTCAATGACTACTTAAACAAAATATTGTTGCGATCTGGGTTTCGGTCAGGAAATTAAACGAACGGCTTACTGTCGCCCAGCGGCAACTTGACAAAAGGCTGTTATCTCTCATAGTTATAATGACATACCCTTCACATTTAAACCAAAAACACTAGGTGAAAAGATACACCAGACTGACGCAATTATAAGTCTACTCATTTCAACACATACACATGCTGTTTTCAGTTTAATAGTACGGAATCTTACGCCTTAAATTTGAATGTATTAGGTAGAAAACGGTCGGTTCCCTGTGGTACCCTAAAGCCTTTCTGGCGTGGTGTTTTACGAATTTGACCCGTTTTATTTAAGCCATTAAGCGTAAACAAAAGACTGGCGGCCCTCAGTAAGCGGAGGGTGGTTGTAATAGTTAACAGAGTGGCGGAGCTCTCCTTTGTATTAATTGGACATGTTAAACACGCTTCGCTTAATATGTAAGAATTGCTTTTGGAATGGCCATCCGCGTTTTCTTTTTAATTTTCCTCTTTCTTTTGTCCGACGGATAAAGCGATGGAGTAAGCTAAAGTATTTCTATTAAATAAGTCAGTGATTCTTGGCACAAAATTGTGGGCTTAAAAAGGAACAGTTTTTTGCGAAGGCGGTGTATTTACTTTGTCGGAGGAGAAAACAAAGACAGTGTGTGCTATACACGAGCAGCGTGTTGGTGTATGATTACTTAATTACTTATCTTGAAGCGCGGCGCCTCGCGACGAAGGCTCGAGCCAACTTAATTAACTCACTTATAATAAAACATCGCAAACGGATCATTAAATTAGCTTAACGAAGCATATAAATTTAACTTGGCACGATTAAAATTGGAGTCGATGCCTATTGGAAGCGATATTGGTAAAGAAAACTTTGGGCGTTGAGAACACTTTCTTCGAAATTGGTTTATTAAAATATTACCGAGCACCCCTAATCCTTATTCGAATAACTGAGTCGATCAAAAATTGTTTACCTACTTTCTTTGTCATGTTTAATTCCGAATTAATGCTGTGGAGCGTCATTAAAATAATATCATAGCTTAGTTACTGTGCAATTTCGTCAATTAAAATGTGTTTAGTGGTCGGGAACATTTCGGCTCGAGTATTAAATCGAGAAACAATTAGTTGGCGAGCAATAACAACCGGGTTTATTGGAGTTCATCTGGCGAGAGTCGACAACGACGTGTAGCGCTGCGACTTTATAACCCGTTAATAAAACACAATTTCATACAAGCCGCGCTCCAAATATTATACTGCTATACGCGTAACGTAACGTACTAGCAGTATTTTATGTCCGCGCACACAATTTAGGAGCGGGGGGTCGTGTGCCATAATAAAGCTATAAATTATTTCCATTTAAATTTAATTTGACTGAAGTCGTTAAATGGCGTCATTCGCGCGCTTTGTTTCGTTTGATTAAATTGTTAGTGTGTATGGAAACTAGCCACGTTTTGCGTTTGTATATTGTTACTAAAATATTTGCTTATGTTACTTCGGTTGGTTATATTTTGAGTAAATTTTAAACATAACAATATCCTATCTCTCTTTGTGGCCCCCTCAAGGCTGCCTCTAGTATTGCATCGTAATATAGCCTACATTTTGCTGCGTTGTTAACACCAATTAGGATAGCAGCCAATTTTGCATTCGGTATTTCAGCACAGGCCAATAGTTCCAAGCCCTTGTCACCACCTAATATTAAGCGATTCAAATAGGTTATCAGTTTTTTTTAATTGATATTATTATACTGTTCATTTTGTTTACAAAAACATTGTCTATTTTTTAAATAAGATGCACATTCAGATATTTATTCATAACAAACAGCAGTTTCATGTCCATACAAAAAAAAACAATGTACTATCACATATTTAGTCATTATTCAAAGCTTAAAAATCATCGTATCACATTTATAATTCAAAATTAATCCACTTTGTGTAGTTAAGATGTCTTCACTGCTAACATTTTTAACTATTATTTTAAAAGATTTAAAGGAGCATTTTGAATTGGTTCAGGGATATGTACAACGTTGAATAATAAGTAAAATGTTGATTTTATTCACTCGACTACACATGCAACGTTTCAGTTCCCTACACTCAAGTTTCTTTGCGCTCATTCAATATCAAATAACAAAACACAACCGTGTAGTTATTGAAGTGTGCGAGAGAAAAATCTCTCGATTCGATTCCAAAGACGAGAGGATTTACGTTCCTAAATCGAAAATTGTTTACGGAGTCAGTCGCGCTTCTGAAGTAGGACAGTTTTCAGTACTGCCATATTCTGAGACACATTCACTCATACACGCGCAAGCAATCTTGCCAGATTAGTTTGCCTACTTACGGTTGGAAGATACAGAACCAAGCTAGATGAATATGTGGTATAAATTAGATGCTAGAAAAGGAATTGTTAAACTTTAAGTCGCTTTGAATTTTGGTGCCCATAGGGTGCGAAGTTAAATAAACAACAACACGATTTTACAAATTTCAAAACACTCTTACAATCTATAAGTACATATAATATAACTGAAGAAGGTAAAACATCTGAACAAAGAAGGTATTAAAACAGATATTAGAAGCAAAGAAATTATTAGATAAAGAACACGTGTCGGCAGTTATTAGAATTTTGTTTCTTTATTTAAACGCTTATAACGCAAACATGACTGAACTCATCATTATTATTTTAGTTTGTAGTCGTCAAAGTTTAAAGTAAAAAGTACTTTATATCGCATAATAACGCTAGCAAAGCCGTGGACATCCACTGGTAGTATAGAAATAAATATCTATTCATAATTAGATATATAAACACACCATTAAATCATTTGTATTCGTCAAGTGCTGAAATAAACAGCTAAGCACGATTCAAACTAACTGCATCAAACCAGAGCTGTATTTCATTTGAGTGAAATTTAACTGTTGCCCTACTTTGCAGAATGGAACTCTGTAATTGAACCGTTGCTGATTGACGTTAAACCGATAGCATATTATTAACAGCTGATAGGATGGCCCAAATGGACTGCTGTTTACTGTTTGTGGGATTTAGTATCAACGGATTTGCTTGGTCTCGCTATGGGGTACTTAATAAGTAAGGTTTTTATAAATTATTTCATATTGTATTGGTTTGTCCAAAGATTAAGGTACAGTTTATTAGAAACATGACGATGATATAATTTATAAAAAAAATCTAAGGTTAAATATTGGTTAGAGTTCTTCATCTTTGTATCTGATAATGTTTGCGTTTAATAGATTAATAATGGATTTGTGACGGTTCTAAGCATCTTTCTTAACAAAAATTAAGTGACGAATTTCACATCAAAGTCAAACATAAAACTTATTCAGATCATCAGATTGGTAGGTAATAACAGCTTTAATAAAAAAAAATGATAAAATGTACCATTTACAGATATTTTTTATAAATAATTATTGATTAATTTATTAATAAATAATGATAATGATTGATTAATTTATTAATCAATCATTATCATTATTTTTATTTATTAGGTAATCATCCTAGACCGTAATGATTGCTTACCATCAGGCGAATTACGGTCAAGTGCAAACCCATTTCTTGTAAAAAAAAGATAAACAAGGTGCCAACATAAACAGGTCACAAAATATAACTATTATATTGCTACTATATTACTAAAAATTTCATGACTAGGGTTAGTAAAACCACAGGGTTTTGGAATAGAGCCCGCTTGTGGTCATAAAATAACTTATGTACTTGAGTGACAAATCTTTGGAGAGTGTCGTTTAGTTTACGATGATTTGTCTATTGCAGATAAAACTCGCTGTCCCCTTTCGATTTTGTTTGTATCTATTTATCAGTTAGTTTTAGATGTATTGGTTGTTGCGTGATAATTTATGCGTTTTAATACACATACCAAACTAATATTTTTTTTTTGTATTTTTTTACATGTCCTAAGATGTAAAAATACCATTTGTAGTTATTACAATTCATTTTTATCCTTGAATAAATGTTTCAATGTTATCGGAATTCATGGCAATTTTTTTAGCTAAATTCTGAAAAAAAGGACCTAGTTTAAATCAAGAAAAGATTATCGAAAAATAGTCGTTGTTACGTTATAATCAAGATAGATTTCTCATGTAAATATTGCTGATAATAATTACATTCCTTTTACGAAAATAATTATATCAAAATCATTAGACATCAAACACTGCAATATTAGTCCACGGCGTCTCCAGTGTCCATAAAGTTGGTGTTTATGCGCAGTTGTGGACAGCTTGCGTTGAGGCACTTCCGGCACGGACTCCGGCCACTTGCGTTAGATATCATTCACTGAGAGCTATGCTCAGCACTCAGATGACAGTTCACATAGTATAAAAATCTATGTTAAATGCCCCTTCAAATCGTTGGAAAATATTTAAGCCAATATTCGTCAGTCTTTTATCTTTTATATACCTAATTTGAATGAATTAACAAAATTCAGCTAGATAAGACTCTGGATTATACACATCGACTACTATTTATTCCAAATTAAAGTAGGTAATTGCTACTATTAAAAACTAAAACTATCAAACATAATTATTTTTACTAAAATTATCAAACATAATTAATTTAAAGGTTCTTTTGATACGTTAATATTGTTTGTTTATACTAGCTCTTACTATTATTTTGCTACATTTTTCTAATACACTACTTGCTTACTCTTTTTATATATTTTTTTTATAAAATTTACTAACATCTCTATTATTATAAAACATTTTCCATACAGTTTGGACAAGAGCCCAAACGTGAGAGTTCAAGCGATTAATGTTATAGTTACTATTAACCGTTTCACTTGCGCATATTTCAATAAATAATAGTCATAAACATCACTAGTCAATAGCGCTATTTGCATTGAAAGTCTAATAATACCATCGCATTATGTATTACGTTTATTATGTTTGTTCTGTCACGTAGCAAATATTGGGGAAAACACGTCAAACAAAATTATTCGGGCCAAATGATACGTTTTGTTTTGCTGTTCATTGTTTCAATGATAACTATTTTACCAAAATAAAATAATTCCATAATTAAAAGCATTATAAAAGTCCAAATTATATGGTCCATATTTTATGGAATACCATATTAGTCCTCCTCCTCCTAGCCTGTGATGACTGAAGTTTGTGACTCCCCAGATATTACTCATTGGGGAAGTTTTCTTGGGCAAGTAAATCATGATGAAAATCCAGATACTTCCACTGACTATATTAGTAAACCGAGGAAAATATCATGATGTCATTTAAATAAATATTCCAGGACATACAGCGCCTTCTAGCCCCACACTAAGCAAGCGCTTGTGTCGTGGGTACTAGATAACGGATATAATACTTATATGTATACTTTTTTTTTTTAAATATATACTTATTATACATACAAACGACCAGACTCAACACAAGGAATTATAAATTTTAATTATATAAGTAGGTATATCATGCAAATAGAAAAAAAACATAATAATAGCAGTTGATTGTGCGAAAAAAAAACTGGCCAGTAACTGTACAAATAGGCGATTCTGACGTCTTTATTATGGTATCGAGACAATACTTACATATTTGTACCACTATTTCGAAAGAAAATTAATACTATTAACTAAAACACTTGCTTGTTATGGAGCTTAATACCGCCGAGTGAAATGTTACAAGGACATTTTACAAAGCCACAACTAACTCTACAATATCCTAAAATAGAATATATATATCTTTTTACTAGTCTTTAAGTATATATTTTTCTTACTACACAGTGGTGGAAAGCTACGTCGGGTCAACGCTCTCACTGAAAAACCTCCGCCGGTCGGACATGGGGACGTACTTATGCATCGCAGCCAACGGTATACCCCCTACCAAGAGCAGACGATATGAAGTCATCGTGCTATGTAAGTTTACTAGCAATGTTTTTATATATGTGTCACTTGTATTGATTTATAGTGTTAATTCTTCTTCTTTTTTGCTTTATCCCACTAAGTGTGATTGGCACAGCATGTTTCTCTCTTTCATTTTATTCCATAGCTCGTCATATTCTAATTCACTACTCACGCGCACATATCTTTAAGTCATACATTTCATCCATGTCTTACCATCTCAAGACTTACCATCAATTCCATACTTCTTAAAATTCTACAAAACATATTATCTAATTGGAGCGATTATATTGAAAATGAGCTGAATAGAGAGCCATATTGCCAAACATATTAATTATTTTCAGTACAAACTATCCAAGAAAGTTTCTTACTCCTGGAAGCCAATAGATCTTTGCAGCAATTTCGTAGCCATGCGTAGCCAATCGTAGCACATTCGTCGAAGCGTCGTAGCTATTTCGTAGACAATAAGTGGTCTCTTTTACTTATTTGAATGGCTACCCGATTAGGTTTCAGTATTTTATTTAATCTACTTTGGGTAAATTTAAAGCCTGTTGTAAATGCTGAACAACATTTTATGATAGTGATAACACTTTTCTTAGGCGCATACTTAAAAGGCCTTTATAAACGTTACATGTATGTATGTAGCTTACTTGTCTGCAACATATATTTAGGCCTTTTTATTGCCATTGCTGAAATCTGGAATGTAACACGTTTACCTAAAAAAAACCTATTTGCTCTAGATTTTAAGAATCCTTTGATTGTATTTATTAAGAAATAAAACTTCCTTTCTCTCTCTCTTTGATTCTTTCTCATGACTGAGGGTCGTGACTCCCCCACAGAATTAATTCGTTAGGGGAGTTCTCTTGGGCAGATACATCGTGATGGGCGCCCAGGGCCTTCCACGGACTTCAAAACTTCCTTTAGAAAGATATGTAGCAAAAAACACAACACACTTAACGCCGCTTTTTTATGTCCAGTTGAGCCAGTGGTCCGCGCGGTGAGCCCCGTAGTGCTCCGCTCCGTGGACATGCAGGTGCACCTGCAGTGCTACGTGGAGGCCACGCCCAAGTCACTCAACACCTGGCAGAGGGGGAAACTTTATGCAGGTTTGTTACAACTAACGACCTTAATATAAGCTTGATAGTACTAATATGCTACATATTTTTTTACGATGTCAAAACTTGTTTGTAAATATTAAGATACCGGGTTGACGGTACTAAACATAAACATATAAACATATTTATTGCAAAAACTTTACATGGTACATAGAAATTAAGGCTCTGCCTTCTGCTTTAGTTAACAACTGTGTTGCAGAAGGCAAGGTCTTCCAGTGGAACATTACTTAGATGTTTTACAATATAATAATATATGTACTTTGCTATTAATATATTATATTTAACCTTAAAAAAAGGTTAAACAACATTCAAAAGTTCGTATTTTTCAAGGTTTGTATATTGCCCATGTTTGTGAAATACAGTTGTTGTGTATTATGTATGTGTGTATGTATGTATAATAATGTTTGCGTGTGTGTATATGTGTGTGTGTGTGTGTATGTGTGTATGCGTACGTGCGTGCGTGGGATTATGAATGCTTGGATGATTGCTTGCTTTACTAATGAGATATCTACTTCAATTACACGAATTCTGTTTGCCACTTGTATTTCTGTATTTTAAACTCATCCATATTTCAAATAGAAGCTATATCAGTATTTTAGTTAGGAACACAGTAAACGAAATAAAGCTTTAAAAAAATAAAAAGGCGATGGTGAGAGAACGCGCCAAACCATTTATAATAAACTATCTGTGCCTGCGACTTCGTCCGCGTGGAATAATTAATTTGGGCATTAGATTTTTGAATTTTGAACCGTTTCGCAGCGCACGCACCTGAAGCCCTCAAAGATTAATAATTTTCCCCGTTTTTTTTTTCACATTTTCCATTTTTTTGTTTCTTCGCTCCTTTTAGTTGCAGCGTGATGTTATATAGCCTAAAGCTTTCCTCGATAAATGGTCTATTCAACACAAAAAGAATTTTTCAATTCGCACCAGTAGTTCCTGAGATTAGCGCGTTCAAACAAACAAACAAACTCTGCAGCTTTATAATATTAGTATAGATTTAATAACGACTGGATTTTACGTGACAATTAGCTTTGACTAATCGTCATGTAACATAAACCGAGCCTGTTTATGTAACTTTGTTATAACCATATCAGAATCCGTTATCACTCTGCCAAAAATACATATTTTTAACTGCTCTCTTTCCCCCCACCAGGTGGCAAACTCCTGAACAGCTCCAAGTACATAATCTCCGAGGAGATGTTGAGCGAGTACGCGCTCCGGATGAACCTCACCATCACGCGGCTGAAGAAGGCTGACTTCGGAGAGTACACCTGCTCGGCCGGGAACGGATACGGGCGGGCTGATGGGACTATATTGTTGAAAGGTGAGACCATACTTTATATACATGACTAGTGGGTGCTTGCAGCTTCGCTCTCATTAAGAAGTAAAACTTGCATCCCCTATTTCACTCCTTTAAAGTGGCATTTCTAAAAATCCTATCTTAGCGGATGCCTACTTCATAACATTTATCTATATGCCAAGTGCAACAGTGGTTTGGGCTGTGCGTTGATAGATCACAATATCAGTCGGTAAGTCAGTCAGTCAGTCACCTTTGAGTTTTATATACCTATATATAGGTTGGTTGTTACTTCATACATATATAATCGTATAATCGTAAAGTACTTTGATACTAACTATCAACATTCTCTTCTTCCCCAGAAACCCCGGTGCGGACGACCACCACGACAACAACTACAACCACAACCACGACAACCACTCGTCCAACAACCACCGTGGCAACCACAACCCGACCACCAAAACACCACCTGAAGAAACAACAAGAGTTCAATCAAAACGCCATCGACGCAGACCTGCGGCAAGCAGAACTAAATAACGCGTTTAATTTTTACAGCATCAATGCTTTTGTACCTATGAACAATAGCTACAACAGTCAACGGTCAGAAAGACAGAAATCAAAGGCCAAAATACGACCGACCGTCTCTACGCATTCAGTTTATTACAATAAAGCACCTAAAATAAATGCCGCTTTTACACTCGTACTTTCAATGATAAAAGTGTTTGTAGCATAAATTGAATACATAAAACTGATCCGATGCTAAGACGAGGCTTTAAAGATTTAAATTGAAGCCAGTTGAGATATTGATTTAATCTCAAAGGTTTACCGATATTAGTCTACTAAGTTCAAGATAAAATGAACTCGTTTACAGTAACTACCAATATTATGAAAATAAATCAAGATTTTGCATTAAGTATTTAATTCTGGATACAACGACACGAAGTTTTCAATTTTTTACGACTTTTGTCGATTTGAAAACATGAGTAGTAACATTCCGTATTGACTGTCGCAAAAAACTCACTGCAATTTTGAAACATTCGAAAGAGGTATTTGTATAAAGCAGAAATTAGATTTCTGACGATGTATATGAAGTTGTAAGAAATTGTAGTGATACAAATGGCTGTTAAAATTTTGTAAGTTACGTATTTTGGGGTTGTTGTATTTAGTGAAAGTCGTTCTATTGTATTTTATTGTTAAGTAAAAGGATTCAGCCTTTTTGTAAATGATGACAATAAAATAATGACTAGTATAGGGAAGACTCAGATAATAAATTGTTGATCTAGTTTGTGATATGATTTAGATTTTTGTTTTTGCTATAAGATTTAATTGTCGATATTAATTTGTTGTAACGTTAACATAGTTAAGTTAATACCATATTATTAAGAACAATGATTCAATAAATTGATTGCAATACAAAATATTATGCTGATTTGCGTCATGTAAACTTAAAAAAACATTGGAGCATTGAACCTTTTACAACAATTTATTGTCTTCGAAACTAATAAAGTAATCAATGTACTTAGTATTATATGAGGTGACAAATCTAGTGAGTTAACTTCTTATTTAAACTAACAAAATGTTCTTATCATAAGTTATTACTTATTCTATAATATCGTACATGACATTTATCTAAAATATCATAGTAATCATATCAATTTTATTGAATAATAAAACTATATAAATAATATTTTGAAACTACTGTGAGCATTCGAATCTTTTTAATAAATATGCATGTTTGAATGAGATTTCTATTAAAATTGCTATCATTGGTTCGACAATAATGTACGTCTATGAGTAATTGACAATATTAATTCATTATAATTCGTAGGTTATGTATGTAAAGTAAATATAGACCAATAAATACCTAACTTATGTTAGTGAAGTACATATATTTATGTAATTAGTATATTTATTCGATATTTTGTACTGTATTTCTTTTGTTAGACATAAGATAAATTGAATCAGTAAAAACTTGAAAAATAGCTTGTTATGTTTACACACAGTAAAATTAATCGACGGGAAATCTTTTTGTCGCGGCGTAAGAAAAACGTAAGTCGTAAAAAGAAAAGCCATAAATTCTGAGAGTCAAGGGTCGATTGTTGAGTTTTCTGAGCTGCTGTGAAAAGTAAATGATTAAGGATTATTTTTCTTCACCATTTATTTAACTATTTCCACATGATTACCTTTGCAATGGACTAAATCATTTCATAGATAGATTTTCTTAATTAAATACCCAAAAAATATGTACCTTTGTACAAATTAAGCCGTCACTCGCACAAAATATGTAAATTTAAAGTAGTCCTTAATTTGTTTTAAACATTTTTAGATATTATTTGTGAAGTATGCATATGTTACTCTTATTTTGGTCGAATTGACACTATTTATTAATTACTATACTGACATAAATATATATTTGCTAATGTAAAAATATAAATATTAGTATAATGCCAGTTCATAATTTATCTGTGTAAACAATTTATGTTAATCTAAAATACTAAATTTAATGTAGAACCTGTATTATTTAAAAAAACTTTATGCTGTTGGAATAGGATATAATCGGAAAATTTCAAACAATAATATGCATGAGAGCGTAAAAAGAATCGCAAAAAACGTTTTAGGCTAAACAAATTATAATAAATTTATGTCTTCCGGTTAGATTAATGAGATTATGTAAATGTATTTGACTCAATAATGTTGAGTTATAAATTGTAGAGGTGAAGTTCCTTTTGGACTTCTTTAAATTTATTGTAGTTTTAATAAGTAATGAAAGAATTTACTGTAGGTCAAATAGAGACAATATGGCATTAGAATTATATTTAATGTATTAAAAAAAACACAAAATGGTGTTTTTTCATAAAAAATATATACAAGGTGTAACAGAAGGGTGTGACAATATTAAAGAGTATACATATATATCATGTAAGGAGTCATATACCAAAATATGAAAAATTAAATCGCATATATTTTTTACCATACAAAAATTAGATAATATTTTTCAGTTGATTTCGTGGCAGCCCTAGCGAGTGACGAAACCGAAATAAGCACACATTCTTTCATCCCGTTCTAGCATTAGTTTTAACGCAACGTATTCTCTCTCTCACGCGCTCTCAGAGAGACACCGCCGCGCCGTGTCATTTGTCAATGAAAGAAAAGTCAATGAACGCTCAAAATGATAAGATGTAGGGTTGCAAGCAAGTCTTAAAGTTTTAATGAAAGTTCAACTAATGATTACTCGAAATCTATGACACTTAGAATTCTGAAACCTAGTGGGCTGTATTCTATGTATACATAGGTATGTATAGTATAAGTATTGTCACACCCTTCTGTTACACCTTGTATAAGTGCAACAAAAACTGTTTCAGCATTGTTCTTTTTTCTTTCAAAAAAGTCATGCTGTTATAATATACATAAACATAATCAACCTAAGTTTCCAAGTATATTATTTCTTTTTTATATAATAAAGACAGATTATCTACTCGTATTTGATCATCAAGTGCGCTGAATAAATAAACAATAACTTAATTTATGAAAGTAATACACGAGAGACAATAAATGGATTGTATTAAGAAACCAAATATAATCTACTATTTACATATCTAGATATTATTCATCGCTATTTAATTTTATGAATACATAGGTATAGTCTAAATGTAGGCGTACAATATTTTTAAACTCATTTTCTTAGTAAAATAATGACAATAAATTTGTAATCACAGTTACAACCGTAATTTGACAATACATAAAGTTGTAAATATACATTGATTATTAAATAATGAATAGCCATTTACATTGTTTAGTGCGAATATTTATCAATGTTAACTTTAAGATGTTGATATCATTTTATGACATTTTAAAATAAAAGAAAATGTAATCAATATATAAAAATTAATGAATTATTTACTAGTTCCGTGCCCTTCATCCCTAGATGTATCCTATTAAGCTTTGACATCTCTAGTCACTATATTATTTAAAAATGAAGCAAACTAAAACGTATATTTTACTTAATTGATTCTGTTTCTATTGAAGACAAGACAAAGATAAAATATTGATGATAATCAACATATTATAGTTCCCGTAAGGCATGATTTAATTTAGTTGTAATATCCGGGTAGCACTATTAAAGTAAGTGCATTACTAACGTAAGTGCTAGCCGGTTATAACAACTAATATAATCAATATATATTTATATCAAAATATATATCCGCAAGATATGACCAGCTTTCATTACCTAAAAACAGCACATCATCCAAGAATAAGCCACACATAACATCTATTAATAACGGTAATCAGCAGGCTATTCAGATATTCATATAGTAGGCGTATTATTTATAGTGTGGGTGGCTAGGTAGTCATGTACATATATAAGATACTGGCTGTGCCTGCGACTTCTTCCGCGTGGAAAAGTTATTTTAGCAAACAACCTCTTCAGCTTTATAAATTATAGCTGTTACCCATGACTTGAACCGTTTTTGCAGCGCACGCAACGGAAGCCCTCAAAGATGAATAATTTTCTCCGTTTTTTTTCTGATTTGCCATTGTTTCTTCGCTCCTATTTGTTGCAGCGTGACCTTATATAGCCTAAAGCCTTCCTCGATAAATGGTATATTCAACACAAAAATATTTTTTCAATTCGCACCAGTAGTTTCTGAGATTAGCGCGTTCAAACAAACAAACAAACTCTTCAGCTTTATAATATTAGTATAGATTGATGGGTTTATTTTCCTGGATTCATTAACACTAATTAAATCAGAATGATGTTTACCAACGTTGCATTCTACAATCTAGCACGCTTGCTTCAAAGAAACGTAGCATCTACATCAACATTTAAAAAGGTTTAACAGAAAAAATACATTCTCACTGGGCAGTAACTAACTGGTCATGAAAGAATCTGAGCGCCACCACGATGTATATGCCCGAGAGAGTTTTTCCAAATAAAATAATATATATCAATTCTAAAGTGGAGTCAAATCATTCAGCAATGAGTAATACGACTTGAGGAAGAGAAGGAGATAGGTAACTGGCCCGTATCCGTCGCACGTCCTTCACGGCAGTGGTGTCTCAAACGCAACCTGGTGGAAATGCTCTACAATCGTATATACATATGTTAACGTAAACATCGATATAGTTAACAGTATCAGCTACAAAAAAAAACAGATATCCATAGTATCCTTACGTATTTATATTAACTTCCGCCAATTTGTCAGCCGCCATCAATCTTGTCGTTTCAGAAGAAATCCCAAGTTGTTTGGGTGCGGTGAGATAGTTATTTTTAGGTTTATGTCAAGTTTTATATCCTATGAGACCCCGTGGCAATTTACATCGACGACCCACATTTTGTGAATACCAAACAGGGATTTACTATAATGTACCCATTTATGCGTTAGAGATAAACAGATCGATTTTCCCTTTAACTGTTTAAGTTGGATAGGCGTATAGGAAACAGTGGAGAAGATTTTGTAGCAGCTTTAAAGAATAAAAACGTAATAACGTTTCCTTGTCCCTACAGAAAGTACAGAAATCGTACAAGTGGGATCTCTTTTCCCAGAGGTTTATGGTGGAAGTTCCTAAGACCCGCACGAAACGGTACGCTTCTACCTTTATTGTTCGTACCTCAAGGTTGTGGAACTCCCTGCCTGACTCTCTGTTCCCCACGCATTATAATCCAGCGATCTTTAAAGCGAGAGTGAATCGGTTCTTATCGGGTAAGCACGCTCCATCTTAGGCCATAGCCTTTGCTTGCTATCAGGTAAACTATGGTCAAGTAAAAACCCGTTAAAGTTAAAAAAAAAAGTATACAGAATTTGTTGAAATTGATAACAATAACAAATTGTATCTGAATGAAGTGGTTTATTTAACTTCAATAATTATTCAGACACCAGTATTTTCATTAAGTTGCTTTTTAACTACTATATTACGCACAGATAAACATCAGACAGTTACGTGTTCGCTGTGCTAACGGCCAACATCAATTAAAGAAGGTGCATAGAATGTTTCACATTGCTCACAATTTTTACTTTTTGTAGCAGCTTATCGGTTACAGTTATTATGAAAGATCGTGTTACACTTTTCCAGTCCACAACAAGCTTAGATCAATCTCGCTAGCCAAGTATATCGCTACCTAGAGCTAGCGTGTGACAACCTCAGCGGATTTATTTGAAAGTAATTTTGAGTGAGCATCTGGCAGTGCGGTATGAGAGATGCCACTGATCAATATTCCAGCCGGTGCCGAAGAACCGGGAAATATGTCAGTCTCTCACTCAATCCGTTGACATATAATATTTAGGACAGATCTTGTCATAACTCTACTTAAAAAAATGAGTCATGATCTCAATATGTTAACTAAACGGTTTTCACTCACGTGTAATTCGCGTAAGTTGTTTACGCGTTTCGGATGTTATGACATCCATCTTCAGAACGTATGTTCTGGGTATTAAAAATGTCAAGATCTTATAAAATTGTGTTTGCGAATAATGAAGGGTGTCACAATCTTATATTGTCTGGTATAATTTCATTGTATGTACATACATGTACTACAGTGATTACAAATGTAAAGCCTTAAGAAAAAATAAATAAATCAACATTAACATAGAAAGGCGGGTATCCTAAAAGTACAACAGCCAGATAACAATTTCAAACATAATGTTGTATATTAAATTTAAAATGAAAGGAAGTTGGAGGAGTGAGTCATATTAAAAAGAATTGTTGTCACCAAAAGTTAGACGGCACTAATAAAAAAATACGTAGTTTGTATTACATTACGTTAAAAGACTTTATAATAAAAAAAGCACTTTTTTGATAAAACTTTAACCCTATAAAAACGTGAGATTCAAGTGAGCTTATTTATGCCCACAATTTGAGGAAAATTAGCAATACATAATTTTTTTTGTGTGTTTAAGTCTTAGTATACCACACTTACATAAAATTACGCTGCCAATTACGCAGAAGAGTTATACACGCTGTCAACTTTTGTTAAAGGCTCTGATTGCTAATTGTTTACAAAATGATGACGCGCATAGAACAGCCATGGGCTGGCCAGTCTATGACTGTACTATGTCGAGGACTCAATTCAGCTGCAAGTTACTTGTGAAAACTCTCATAATGCCCGCTTACTTTAGCAGATGACACTCGTACAATACTTGGAGCTATCGTTTCATAACTTGCCTCTTTCACTTGCAATTGCTTTTATTGATTGTTAAAATAGCTATTTAAATAAAACACATATGCATAAGTAGTATGTATAACATACACTCAAGCATTTTTCAACAAGTAGAGTAGTTTTATTGCCCAAGAAAACTATCTTAAGCGCTAGTGTAAGGAATCAATTCTTTGAACAAGCCCGAACCCTCAAATATCAGAAATATGACGGGAGGCGGAGGAACTTAATATTTATAGTAGGTATTCATCAATATTATTTTAGGACCGGGATGAGTCGCGTACAAGAAGGGAGGCCTATGCTCAGCAGTGGGCAATGATGAAGGCTAATGATGATGATGATAATGATGATTCACCAATATAACACATATATTATAGTTACCGTAAGGCATTGTGTCTACCGTGGAAGGACCTGGGCGCCCACCACGATGTATCTGCCCCAGAGAACTCCTCTAACGAATTAATTCTGCGGGGGAGTCACGACCCTCAGTCATGAGGAAATACGACTCGCAGAGAGAAGGCATGATATAATTGACCATTCAGCATAGAGGTTATTGACGTAAGTGCTAGCCGGTTATTACAATTACAAATAAATAACACAATATTATTTTGACTGATTTTCAATACACATAACAACTTGATAAAAATAACTGACACAGTTTCAATATAAGTAAAACACAGTCGTGTTAAGATCCCCAGTAGGCGAGTGGTGTCAAAAAGCTTTCTCGATATTAGTCTCGCACCAGAAAGTATAGATGTGAAAATATAGACTAGACACCTTTAGAAGATAAGTTGGTCTACTTACTAAGATAGGTTACCTTTGTCTATCCACCGATAAAAAACTTGTTTGTTTTTCAATTGCTTAACGAAATGAAGCTGTATTGTTGTTAAGACAAGTTTAGGAATTATCTGAATACCAGAAATGGTGCATTTTCTCGCGATTTTTCATGATAAACTAAATTTCTCAATGTTATTTCAGGATTCAACAGTCGAAATCAAGTGAAAGTTTATGACGTTTTTTTTACGTGGGATAGGTTAACGTTTGACTTCAGCCTGATGTAAAGCATTGCTGCAGCCTAGGGTGTAACACGCTTATCTAGAAGATACCTATAAACTAGATGATTAGATTTGATGACCCTTGGATTGTATGTAGTTGGCAGGAAATTTCGTAGACCGCATAAATATCCCAGCAGTGAGATTCCAATGTGCATATTTTTGTGTAATTTTTACTTTTTCTACCTTAGACGTAATTTTAGTTAACTTGGCCTATCTCTCTCTTTGAGTCGTATTTCCTCATGACTGAGGGTCGTGACTCCCCCGCAGAATTAATTCGTTAGGGGAGTTTTCTTGAGCAGATACACCGTGGTGGGCGCCCAGGTCCTTCCACGGAAGACGGCCTATACAGTGTCCAAATTAGTTTAAGTAACTATGGGTTAAGCCTGAAACAAAATGTCTATATTTATATTAAATATTATTGTGTTTTTATTTTTATGTGTTGTTGGTAATAATGAAGATAATTTATTTATTAGAAGATCGATAAAAACCTTCTTCGAAATAAGAGCCTTCTTGGCATCATAGTTGAAGGAAAATTAAGCTTTGACCTTATATGTAACCAACCTCTATTAGTTGAAGTGAGCTCCGCAGCTTATCAAATTATCTCCAACATTCCTTCCGGCCTTAATAGGTATCCGTCACGAGTGGTTAAAGACAGTATACTAACTTAAACATAACTAGTCATGGTTCCCATAAGAAAAAGCAAATTGTTGGCAAAGAATAAATAACAAGAAAAAACATATCATTAACAAATATAAAGCTGTATAATTTTACCATTGATCGAATAAAATCTACAATACAAACAAATAATTAAATAAAACGTGATTGTTTAATCAACATTGTAATTAAAAGATTTTTTTTTTATTTGCTCAATTTTAAAGCGAACGAAAAATCCTAGCTAGTTTGAATTTATTTACGACGATATATAGACGATATATAGATATATACGACGTGACAAAAGCACTGTATATACCAAAGTTACATTATACGCTTACATACTCCTATGTAGGTATATAACGGCTTTATAATTCAATAGAGCTGAAACACTGTACAGTGAGTAATAATAGTTTCCAAGATGGCAACAAGCACACATATGAAAATTTATAGTCCTCGCTATTAATTAAAGGTCGCAGCGCGGAGCAAGTTACATAAACAATTAACTACTATTGTACAAATAGCGGTGGCGCTAGAGCTTGCCATCTCTTATTTCCGGAAGTTATTGTGCTATTTGATAGGGAAACTTAGTTTGCATTTGTTGGCCAATTTAGAGAGTACAAGTAGGTACATATTTTGTTTAACGGCATGAGGCAGTGATTTCACAGTTGGTTTTCCACAGAGATTGCAATTACTCGATTTGTAAATGGTATATATTCGATAGAAGCATTTTGATTATAAGTAAATATTGTAACTTTTCCAAAAAGTTCAGTTATGATATTTCATAATAATGTTTGGGTCATTATGTGTTTATTGCTTACCTCTAATATATGGTCAGGTAAAAAATTGGTCCGTTTTAAAAAGTTTCTTGCATCAACATTTACATGATATTGTATGAATACTTACTATTGTTATCTTCTTCTTATCGAATGAGAGTGGCAAACTCTGGTGTCAAGAGTTTATCAAGCTGAAGGGCCTTTGACTATTTTAATTCATATATATATTTAACACGAAATACGATTTTACTATAGCCTGCCTGATGTTAAGCACCACTATAGTCTAAGATGTAGCACGCTTGTCTTTAACAAAACTAGATTTTAAACCCTATACTATACCTATTACACATTACACATTTGAAATGTGTAATTAAATAAAGTCTTTTTTACTTTTACTTTAATATACCTATTTACTTAAGATATTAAAATCATTTATGCTACATTAAAATTCAATACATATTTTTGCACATTTACATCAGTGATCGTTGAAATAATTGAAATTTACCAAATAAAATAATTTCTACCAGTTAACTACTAGTACTAGGTAGTTGCAAGTAACTACTATTTTTGTTGTATATCAAAATTAGGCCAGTTAAATAAAGGACCTAAACAAATTGAAAATTTTCTCAAAAAATCTTTATTTACCATCTATCCGCGCTCTCGGCTGGTGGTTGCAATAAATTTTCATATTGCAAGAGAACGCAATATCATGAGGCAGCGTAAGTACGTTATATATCATGTTTGCGGCACGCACCCGCTCTTGTTAATACAGTTATTAAGTACTATCGGAGTGAAACGCTGCGAACGCTGCGCCGCCGTGCGTGTAATGCGAAAAACTTTTGAATGGGCTTCGTTTGACATACTTGTGGTAATCTTGGCGAATTAGCGGCGAGTGCTCGAAATGATAACGGCTGAAAAGTTAACACCGACATATATGAGTGTCTGACATGGGTCGTGCGTATACCTACCTCATACAGGCATTTGAAATACAGAAACTTTGCTGATTTGGTGTTGCAAATTTAAACTAGAGTAACGTTTCGTAACTAAAGTTTGCGCTCTGTACGGCCGTCGAGAACTTGCGGGGCCCTACTCTTCATTCAAATTAGATACATAAATAGCGGTATCTCGACACGGGCACATCGCTGTGCCATAAAACCCTTCACATTGTAACCACACAAGTTCCTGACAGCGCCGGACTCACACAACTTATTCAATAACTTCAGAGCTCACTCGCTGAAATTGCATTTCCTACAATACTGTATGCACCTACAATGTGTTTGCGTTACGAGGGGGAATCTCAGGGCCTCTGGAGGGCTCTATGTGAGCTTTATGAGCATAATTAAGAGCTTATAAGATTCAATTAGCCGCAGTTCGTTAGATGTTCGCCTACTGCATACGATACGATATTGTTTAAAGTATTTTCGGAGCAAATTAAGTTATTAAATAACTATTTGTTTAATATTTCATTTTTTTTAATCTTCTTCTTATCGAATGAGAGTGGCCACCTTTGGTGCCGAGAGTTAATCAAGTCGCCGCCCTAAGGGCCTATGACATGGCTTTACGACTGCCGAACTAGACAAACAGTAACTATATAAAAAATGTGACTGATTAAAAACATATTATGAAATATAAGTATATAAATTATAATTATAAATATGTAATAATTAAAAAATTAGGGCGTCACTGCTAATTAGTTATGCTAAATCTTGTAGCAGCGTCTTGTGCACATATAAATTCCAAATAGAGATTTCAGCAAATGTAAAAGTTTAACAAATTCAATGTTATATGATGCGGATTGATTAATTACACTACACTGAAAATCACATTAATACAATTTAAATCTGAGCAGTATCAAAATAAATCAAAGTTCAAGCAGAGATGAATTAACATTAATTCCCAAACGATGTCCATCGTCGTATCTCATTCATAAGCGTGACTTTCATAAGCCAAGTATATTTTTCTAAAGCCTTTCGGGCTGACTTTGAGAATGTCACCCGTCTGTTTGTAATGATGATAAATCGTAATTAACTCACGCCAAGTCATTTAGGTCGTATGCCAGTCGTGAATAAAGGCTTTGACGCAAATAACGCTGATTATGATACACTTATGTCTTGTAGAATTTAAGTTATGAATAATTTGGTTTTTCATCATTAAATAATTTTAAGTATGTAAATATAACGAAACAACAGAGTTGTTGAATCTTTTTAGAACTTGATTTTTAACACTTTAAATAGGATACATTAGATTAGAATAACGATCATTATGACGAATTGCTACAAAATTTACAGTCTATTGATAGGGCAATACCAACACATAATGCATATACCATAGATCCATACTTAATTAAAACCACAAGCCGAACATCGCGGCGTAATTAACGCTAGGTGCACACGAGCTCAGAATAACTAGTTACCTCGGATGGTGTTAATATCACGCCACTAATGTAAGTAAAATTGGCTATAAATGTCTAACGGAGACAGTATTAACCGTAGCGCCTACAAACGTGACCGAAACTCAAATTAAATATAACACCAAATTGGAACATAGCCAAAATGAAACTGAAATGTTATTGTGTTGCAAAGCTATCATACCCAAATGACGTGTAATTATACCTATTGAAAAAAAACCACCTGGTTCATGTCAATAAAATCACTATACGTGTTAGGTCACTTTAAACTTTAAGTGAAATATTTACTTGCTTACATAGACCCATAGCTTCTGAGGTTGACTTCTGTTATGTTCTACGCATTTATTCTTGATTAAACTGATCAAAACCAATCAATTATCTAATTTAGGTGTGAAAAGGGCACTGAATAAAGATTTAATCAAGCAGGGCATTACACATTATGGATGTGTTTGAATGTCAATGTGTCCTTTGAAAATAAAGGAAAACAACGCGAGAAATACAAGAATATGTGTCATCCATGGAAAGGTCTGAATGCCCATTACGTTGTGTCTTTCCGAGGAAACAGCCTCGATTATTAATACTGCGGGGGCCATGACAAGTCTATTCTGTCAAGAACGTAATGACTAGAATTAGATGGACTGACCTGTAAACTCAGTCGTTGATGTGTCTACAGTTTTATAGTTCGCGGGTTCGATACCCGCTCAACACAAGCAATTGTCTATTTACGATTTGCTTACTTGTTGTTGAATCCTGCTTGTATCTTTATATAATAAGCATGTATTTACAAAAACACACACGTATACATACGTGAGTACAATATCAGTTACTTACAAGTAGGTATTATATAATAGTGACAATAACACAAGCGTTTGCTTAGTATGAGACTTGCTTGTTTATTTATTAATTTATATTAGTAGCAGAAGAAGTGTTGGAGGACCACAATATTCGAGGACATATGTCTTCCGTGGAAGGACCTGGGCCCCCACCACGATGTATCTGCCCAAGAGAACTCCCCTAACGAGTCACGACCCCTAGTCATGAGGAAATTCGACTCACGAGGGAGAGAGTCGAGTAAGAGGTGTCTCTAGTAAATTTGTTCCATGTAATATTGTGAATAGAGTCAGGAGGTTAGAATCTGATCGCGAGTCAGTAATACAGGCGTCAGATAACGGTGCCCGAGGGATGTGGCGCGCTCGCTGATAAGACGGCCAGGACCTCAGATTTGTCTCTCTAACCCAACGTAATGTCGGTGCCAAGTTAAACCTTTATTTATTGGGCTAGTAATTGTATTCTACATGATCTCGCAGGATTTGATGTAATGTTATTATTGTTAACATTTACATTACAAAAATAATTTAGATGCTGATTCAATTTGTAAATATTGTACATGTTTGTTTAGTAAATTTAAGTAAGGGTACTTTAGATATGATTTGGCTATAGATTACAGATCATAATAAAACCGAAGTGACCATTAAAATATATTTTCCTTAGTTGTTTGTTTTCCTTACCGAAATAAAAGCGATATAGTCTGCAATAGCTATTCCCACGCTACTTTAGGGATACATATTGTTTCCCTTCCGGAAATAAATGTTTTCCCTCGAACAAGTTAATGCGCTTTTTTCATTAGAACCAGCTCTCGTGGTGTGTCTGTTTCCCCAATGGTCGGATAATACGTGGTCGCGGCATGAATCACCGCTCCTCGGGCGACTCTTTGTATTCAGTTTGGCGGATGACGATAACCTTAATGTAAGCGCCGACACGGCTGCTAGGGCAAGAAGGATCGCTTTTGTCGAGGTCCCTTCCGCGGAGCCCATTCTTTTCTCTTTATACCGTTTCTCACTTGAGTAATTCGAGCACAATAAACATTTATTGTGCTCGTTTATTTGACAGACGATGAAGAAATATCGAATGAGTGAGTTCGCTATATTTCGCCCGCGGTTGTTTAACGAGCGTTTGTTGTACAAAGGCTGTGACGTTTTAGGGTCGGAGGTGGTTTCCTATAAAACGTGAGGGGATAAGAAAATGATCCGGTCGCCTAAAAACTTGGACGTGAATTTGCGAAACGTCTGAAAAGGCGGGCGAGTCTCCCGGGATGGCCCGCTGAGAGACATCCGTATTCGTTTTTGTGCACTTCGTTTCCTCGGTAAGAGCGGATTTTATGACTTCCTTTTTAATAATTAACTTTTTATTGGATAACCAAGATATATAATGCTAGCGTTTTTACCTTATTAATAGACACAGATCAATTACAATCCAGGAGTCTTTAAATCTAGAGTTAATAGGTATGTTTAAGTTAAACGTGTTACACCCTAGGCTACAGCCTTGCTTAACATCAGGCAGGCTGTAGTCAAACGTAAACCTATCACACGTAAAAAAAATGTTATACAACAAAGAGGTATTAATGTGAATTCATGATTAAAGATTGGATAAATAAACACATGCCACACACGAGTCACAAAAAGAAACCAAAATTCTTTCCCCAATCCGAGGTGTATCCACGGCCAGGTTAGTATTGTTCATTCGTCTCATTACCGCGGAGAACACGTAGGACGCATTACGCGGAGCAGCCGATACAGATTCGGTCGGCGCGGCGCTAATCATCTAACAAGTCACATAAGGGCACAACAGAAAGCTCGCGCCTGCATTTGTATTCAGTTTGGCAGACTACGATAACTTTAATCCGGGTAAAGTGTCACCTTGAGTGGCTTACAGTGAAAGCGCCTTTGTCTGGGAGTAGGGTACTCTGACCTTCTTATTTTTTCCGTCAGGTTTTCCGCCATTGTCACGAGGTAATGTAAAATCCTGCCACTTAGAGGCAAGCTTTTCGTCGGATTGCCGAGAACTAGTCGGGACCTAGACTATTCCGAGCGCCGGCGAACGCTTGATGGATTGTGATCGAAGGCCTCGTTGATCATATTGCTCGTACTTTGGTCATTTACCGCCAAGATATATCGCTCGGATAGACCTGGAGATTGGAAACATGATTTAATATTTACACGATTAAAGTATCGCAGCAAGTACAGTTACGTACACGAACTAAGTGTTCCATCTTAACACGCCGGATTCTTATTATATGGCCCGTAATTGCGGAGACCAAGTTCCAACAAAAGGTGAGGAAACGATACGGTTCCTTTGTAAAAGTTGTAATGTACGTGACAAATCTTCTAGTTTCGAGTTCGGATTGAAAACTGCGATAGAGCCGGCCCGTTACGTGCGCTGAATCTCTTATTTGGTTCCCATTTGGAAATAGGTGCACACTTTATAGGCATTATATTAGGAATGTCGGTAGAGAAATGTGCCCTTGTAACGTTGTGGTCACGTTCTGTTCACTTCATCTTGCTGTTGCCGTGCAGTTACACTAACTATGAAGCCACTAGTCTGAATTAATGCAATTACACCGCCCGTTCAGCCAAGAACTTACTGAAAGCAATTGCGACGAACGCATTCAGAATCGTAATCGATTCGGTTTGCTGTCGAATGTTCTAAGTTATACCACGAGTCACTGAATACGCAATCACACATTCTGATGTCAGCAATGTACTAATCTATTAATTAGATCTTTAAATAGATTGTAAATAAAATATTTTACACGTTTATTTGATTACAAGTTGCATATGTATATTTATATCTATGTACTTAAACAGTATATTAGCGAACATGCGTACAAATGAAATATTTTTTACTCCACTGATGCAAGGACCGCCAAACACAGAAAACCTTTGAAAAAAATGTAAGCTGATTTACCGTGGCCAGCCAGGGCCCTCTTGTGCCCAGTCGACCGTCAAATAAAGGCGACCAGACAAATGCTCGCAAATTGACTCAACGTTTTTCACAGTATTCCATATTTTTACGCAAGAGAAGTTCTCGTTGGAGAAGCCAAGTAAGGAACACCTCTCCGGTAATTGCGTTTGATGGTCGCATTTCAACTAATTCGCCACCCAGCAAGGACGGCTCGCTTGCAAGCGCTTCTTACTCAGTTTTTATCGTTCTTTGTCCTGTCATAAGACCCAGACCTTTTATTTACTAGGAAACTCCGCCAAAGCTTTATAGTTAGCTCTGCATTTATCTAAACTCGGAAACCGTTAATTTATGCTTTCTCATTCAACTTGTCGAGACAAAAGCGAAAAAGAACAATGGATAAAAATAAAAAGAAAAGATCCAGGGAACATGAATTGAATCGAACACCGAAGGGTCGTCATAAAAAGAGTTGATTACGCCGAAGTAGCTACTAAGTCACTACAGCGGCCAAATAAAGCTAAGATTACAAGTTAACCTCATGTTAGTCGGAAGCCCGAATGATAAAGCATCTCAGGAAAATTGAGCCCGAAGAGGGTACACTAATCCCTCTTTAGCAAAAACGCTCCGTTCCAAAAAGTGATGGGCGGCTCACAAGGGATGGATCTTCATTACCCAACCGTGTTGTCAGTTAAGCCAAAGGGTCTCAGGATTACGTACTTAATAAAACTTAAAATATAGGACATATATGGTCAATGCATCATCTCTGATATTACATTTTTGGCAAGATATTTATTAGGCTACGTAATATTATATATATTATCCATCCATGCTTGTAAAAGCACTAATGTGATGGTAATAAAGATTTTCATAGGTCACAGAATATAAAACGAGCGTAGGTGAGAATTTACGTTTACGATTCTCCTCAATAACAAGAGCATATCATTTTTCCATACAATGGCGCTATAAAAAGATTCACGGCACTGCCTTTTTCGTATTTACCTTTGAAAATTTATATTCCCATCGGGTTCAAGTCCGCGACCGCGGTTATACAATGGGCAATCGTATTATCATATCATTATGGACGAAATATCCAATACCTGTAAAGGCCATTTCTGTAATGTGCACAGTTTGACCCAGATTTCTATCTGGCAACTTCGAAATAATTATTTTTTTTTAAATTGGACAGCGAGGTAAGTGTTTATGATTTGCAAACTGATGTAATATTTAAAAATTGCATAAACTTGCATACAAATGATAGATATGCTGCAAGCTTATTTCGTAAACAAGTCTGAAATGTAAACTTAAAATCCCAAATAGGTACAGAAAATCTCAAGCTAGTTTTTGCCACCGTATTTTCGATTGGAACGAATAAGTTTTCCAATAGACAAGCTTTCAAATACTAACGAGTAATTTTACTTCTATTACAGTTTCCAATATTTTTCACGTCACCACTGAAAGCTCTTAAATGAAAGTTAAATGAATAGCTTGTAGGTTAGTGGCAAATAATTTGTTCGGATAACATTGAGAATAAGAAGGCACCTTTAGTTGTCCTCAAAAATTGAATCGAATGTGAGAAAATGCTTATTTGGGTTTTATATTGAGAACGAAAGTGTCAAATTAAATGGGTAAAGCGATGGAGCTTATACTTTTAAAAGCATCAGATTACGCATCGAGCTTTGAAAGTATCTACTTAACATTTCAAATAAATAAGTGACGTGAGGTGAGTGAGATAATATATTACATTATTTGTAATAAACTCATAAAAATAGAATATATAAAATTCATGTAAATAACAGTTTTTAAAACGAACCTTAGTGATATTCTAATTTGAATATGTTTAGCTTAAATATTATTCACAATAAGTAATATTTTAATCAGAACGTATTCCTTTATGTTTAGCTAATAGATTGCAATTTAGCCTTTAAGGAACAACGGAACAGCACTAGGTAATCAAGGTTTATTTAAATTTGTATCTCTATGTAAATTCATGCTCCAAGATTTCCGTACTGAAGCATGTTTCACAGTGAATATTCTGTATGAAATTTCATGTGGTCTCAGAATATTGCTATGTAAATGTAGATATTGTGTGTATTATATGGTTGGTTAGAACATTGTAACAATCTGTATTTTTATAAAAGCGTCAAATAATAAAAATGATTAGGTACCTAAGTATAAAACAACCACATCGATTTTTTTAAATGTTGCAAATTTAACTTACCAAAATGTATACTTAGATACTTTATCTGACATACCCAACATTATTTATGAGAATAGGCCTACCTACATCAATCTCATACATTTTTACTAAAGTGTGTACATATTTATTTCAATAAAAAGAAGTCTAATATTTGTCACGTATTTTTGTCTTTCACAACATTTAATTCGTTGTACATCAAACCCCCAGCTCGCTGTCAATGTTGTCGCATAACAAATAGAATTAAATGAAAGAAGCTCCGCATTTCAATAGCAAAAATTCGCGCTCCCCAAAGTCATTGTCAGCCATTCTCATGCCTTGTTCGTCGTGTAATTGTATAAGTCGATTGCTATCGCCAGTCGCAAGGAAAAGAATTTAATAACACACGATATAACGCGTGCTGAATGTCCCAGATCGGCGTGAGGCGCTCACATACGGGCGCGGCCGTTTGTTCAAATGAAAACATTTACAACCAAGGTTACATTGTTTTCACTTACATTGTTCCAACTGCAAGAGCGGAGCCCAACCTTTGTTCTGCAGAATAATATAGTAGGACAGTAATAGTTTTCACAACAAACTAGAACACTTTGCTAAAACGTTAGCCGTAAGTAGATTCTAGCGTTTACATATTGATAGCAAATGGCCTGTATCAGTGTTACTAACGCCGATATATTTTTATGTTCCCACCGAAGAACCTATTTCAACAGCTCAAATAGTTTACATTTAAATAAAATTCCAATATTTTCGACGTTTACTGCACATCGCTCTGACAGAGGGTGAAATTCATTGTTTGTGGGTCGACACCACGCTTCACGCCGCTCGCGCCATCTAGGTGTCCTGGAAACCTATACTTTATATGTATTTTAACAGGAAAATCGTACTTTCTTTACCACCTCACAAAAACATAATGTTACTCGTGTTAAGTGCATGTTATATTTCGTAAGCGGCTTTATGTTGGGACCAATGGTTTTCAGCGCCTTTAAATGCCCCATAAATCGTGTATGATATTACAGTTCCTGTCATGTGCGCCCGAATTTCTCGTGTTGTACTTATACAGATTTATTTGTTGCTGAAGTGTTTGTAGCTACGAAATATTTTACTTGGGTTGCGAAGTGTGGTATAGGGAGCAGACATTTGCAATAATGGTGCGGCTATGAAAATAGATGTCAGTATGAATAGATTCATTTGCTGGTAGATGTTAACTATGTATTATTTCATTTAGTACTTACCTATGATTACTAGCTCTATAACATATGGACGAGGTCTTTACAGGACCAACGCAGATGGCACATACAAAGGGAGACCTACACCTAGCAGTAGAATACTAAAGGCTGTGGATGATGATAGTAACAACGTATGATTTTAAATATATTTTGACCGGTTACGTTAAAAATAAAAAAAATTATAAGCATATAATAAACATACTAACAGATTATGAAAACATATATTCAATTGTAAAATAACTACTCTAAAATAACGATTAAATCGAATATAAATTTTGTAACGTTGCGCGCTCATCAGATATTCTATTGAGCGAAAAGCCTAATAAATTTCATCATAAGTCGTTCTAGAACTCGGAAATGGGCCATTTCTAAACGATTTTATATAACATGTCGAGCTGTGGGTCAAACGGTACCAACCATAAATCTGATAGTGACAATGTTGTGCCGATAGCTGCGATTACTCGTGCGTGAGAATTAAATAGTTGTTTGCTACTTTACTATGTTATGCTCTTTCTGTAAAATCTATGACATCTGTATTTTTCACAATTTTATTACATCATATTTTTTAACGTGAACATGTATACAACAATGAAAATAAAATTTGTTAATTGATAACATACTTACCAGAGAATTTGGATCAGTCACATCAACTAAAAATAAATCATTATTACTACTTGAGTTGAAATTAGTTGGAAGTCCAAGTAGCATTTTTTGTCCAAACGCGCAATGCATTTTGCAAACGTCTACAAAACTGGAACTTAACATAGAATTGTCTGAGCAAGTGATTCGCCAGATTTGAGACGATTCTTCCGTTCACAGTCCCTTGTTCCTTACATTCATTCTCCTCGGGATGAATGAAACTGTACCCCTGATTAAACGACATAGACAAAAGACTTGCATTATCCTGTAAGTGGCGTGATCCGGCCTATTCGAATCTCTTTATACCGTGAGACTATCAGACCCGATTTTTCACGATCCTCGCGTGGATTGAGTAAAACAGTCACGTATGTTTACTGGCGGCGGCTTCGTGGGCTCGCCCTTAACAATATCATAACCAGACCGAAGTAGCGGGTTGAGGACGTCACACTGGATTATTGAATTTCTCAAGCCAAAGGGTTCAGTGACTGCAAACGTTCCGGACATATCTCATATTGCACTCGGCTTACACCGCCCGCCGCTTCTGTGTGAGTATAACTATACGACTCTAGTCAACGTTTTCAAACTCGCACTAAACGATTGTCGTAAATAGCTTGAACCCAATTTCGCTTAATTATCCGAATTAAAAAGTTTTAACGCTCCGACTGCAAGTGCCATTTGACAGAATCGATTTGAAATTAGTGTGGACGGTTAGACCATGGACATCGTTAAACGAATTTTGAGAAAATATCAACAAACTGGGTCGAGAAGGAGAATGTGGAGGCGAGCATTTTCCGCAAGTTGTTTGTGTTGTTCTAACGGAGTGGGTAATTGATTTTAATTCCACTGGCAGTACGTTAAAATGCAGCCGAGCGTTAATGAAAAATAATTTTCCCATCTAAAGTTGCAAGTTCCCAACAAGGCCAGACGGAGTGCCGCGAACTGCAAACTCGGAAATGTTGATCGTTATACATTCTTTGCTATTTGTATAATTACTATAGTTTGCATGAAGTTTAATAGGATACTTTTAAAGCAGGTGTAAATTTATTGAATTTTTAGTAAGACGTTTTATCATCATTAACAGCTTGTGTTCACCCACTGTTGAATAATATTCTTCTTCATTAAATTTTATAAATATTAAAAATAAGTCGTACCTTTTTTATCCAACCAACAATCAGAACCATTAATATGTGTCGATAAATCGTCCAAATCATAATGGTCAATCGTCTAGACTTGAAAAAACGCACACGTCGCTATTCTTCAGAGAGCGCCTCTACAAGAAGTCGCCATTAAAGGCCCCGTGGCCCCGGTGTGAGGGGATTGATGAGTCGGCCTGACAACGTCATTAGGTCTAGTCTTGTGCCGACGTTTTTCCTGTCGAACGAGATCCGAGCTCACCCTAGATAATTGGGCCGAATGTTTTCGTCCGCCGTCTAATGACTGGCAGTTTTGTTTACCGACGGGACTTGCCGGCTTTTATTGAGCCGTTTGCGTTTAGCCTCCCAACAATTGGTGACTGGTTTTATGCTTTTTTAAAAACTTTTTCTGAGAGTTACAGAATATTTTGATGGCTCCTGTCTGGCGACAAACAAAGCCTTTCTGATTGAAGTAGCACAATGAAACGTTCGTCTTTGGACTCTTTAGTTTAATGGCGAATTTTTATCGGGTTTCTACTATTTGCCTCGAAATAATATTATGGCAAATTGAACCTGTCCAATTGTACTTTTAATTGGAGAAAATAAATAAGGTTCAAATTGAGATTGAGAGAGAAGTGTTTTATTAAGATACCGTTGAAATGTACGTAGTTTGTGTTTCTTTATATGTGTATATTTAATTGAAATTTCAATTTGTTAATATACAATGAATCAAATATGTAGTGTGATTGGTGTCGACCGATTATTTCTTATTATTTTTAAAAATATTTTTCGGTTTACCTTTTGATTATGGCTGAGATGTCTCGGACCACCCTGTCTGTCTCTTTTATCTTACAAAATACCTTAAATATTTAGATAAACAACTTTACTTACAACGCAATACTTCAACTACATCAACACGAAAATAAAATTCCAAGCACCAAATACTTCCTGTGAAAAATGCAGGGATTTCTGGTCAATAACATTAAATTCTTGTTTAGAGTTGGGTCAGTGCGGAGCTATCGATATTTTTCGCCGTCCATCGATGCGTCACTTCGGCCACGGCACTAGATTGATCACCTCACTGAATGACGTACTCATTCCGACCCACACTGGTACACTTTGTAACAGTACCAAAGCTTTGCATTAGGAACAATTTAACGTTTTTATTAAGAAAATAAGTTCTGGCGTGGTATCCAAATAATCTATAATTACATATATGTAAGCGTATGGATACGTATTTTATGAGCTTAAAAGAGAGATTTTTTGACGTGACAACGTCTTATAAATTGGTTTGCCGGGTGACACTTCAAGAAACTGCGTTACGCTCCGCTCACGTTATGCGCTCACAATGAGAGCGAGTGAGAGGCACGCGTCCCTTCCACTCGGGCATGGTTAGCCCGCCTAAGAGCGAGAGAGACAGACATAAAAGTCGTTGTCACGTAAAACTTTCGCCCGTATACCGACTTTACAGGCAACCAATTTTTTTTTTATGAAATTTAATGTGTCGCTGTCAGAATCACAACTACACGAAAAGTAGGTACCATATGTGATAATCCAGGCTATATTATTTTTTGATATTAGATTTAAAGATTATTAGATAAAATCTAAATTAATACAGCAGTTTAAGCGAGGAAATACAACTAACGCACTTATTATCTCTATCATGTTACTATATAAAACTGTATATTAAAATAGAGCTAAATCTTAGGTACTGACTTAATCGTGTGTGTTGGGATCCGTCGACCGCTATGAGGTTTTATATTTATTGGGCAGAGATATGTTTAGAGATTCATGGACAAAATTAGATCCTGGATATGTAAGTATATTTTTAGGCAAACTGACAACGCACGACATTTGGCTACTTGTAAAATTTTATAGTACTATGTTTACATTGTTTTGATTTGTTTCATTTTCATTTGACAACTTTTATTGCCACCTTATTTAGCTAATAGTTCAGTTTATATGAGAATGTTATAAAAATATTCACACATTGCATTTCATAATGTTTTTGGCATTTTTTTATTATTTAATTTAATTCTAGCATGAATACAAAAATAAAATTTTGGGATAGTTCACAATTTGTTTAATCTAAACTAATATTATAAAGCTGAAGAGTTTGTTTGTTTGTTTGTTTTTTTGAACGCGCTAATCTCAGGAACTACTGGTGCGAATTGTAAAATTATTTTTGTGTTGAATTGAACATTTATCAAGGAAGGCTTTAGGCTATATAATATCACGCTGCAACTAATAGGAGCGAAGAAACAATGGAAAATGTAAAAAAAACGGGGAAAATTATTCATCTTTGATGGCTTCAGTTGCGTGCGCTGCAAAAACGGTTCAAATCGTGGATAACTGCTATAATTTATAGAGCTGAAGAGGTTGTTTGCAAAAATAAATATGATGCCCAAAATAACTATTCCACGCGGACGAAGTCGCGAGAAAAGCTAGTTATTTTATAGTGTTATAAGGTTAAGAATAGATATTGCAAAAGTACTCAGTATGAAAGACAGGTACAATAATGCAAATTAACGAGCCTATTTCTCCAGCTTCTTCTCAGAGCGACCCCACAATTACCTTAATGAAACCATGTCGGCTGATACTTTTTTCCAAACCTACCTGTCACGGAATGCGACAGACAGTGAGATTTTAAAAGCATAATAAAAAGAAGTCTTAAACCCGACGGCACAAGGAAGTTATGCAAGATGATAATGGAGAACAGTTTTACATTTCAAAGTTTCGATGATCGACGTAGTGCCAGTAGTGCCGAGCACGCTCGCTCAAATTTACAAGTAATTTGTGAACTTTCGTATCGTAACACTCGCTCGCTAATAATTTCCGGCCTCGGTGGGTAAAGTGGCTAAACTCGTCTTTGTTTTATCCTCCGTGACGCCGCTCACGCTATTCATCTGGATTTTAAGATTATTTTTGATGTTTATTGTTTGGTTTGCAAATTGCGAGTGACAAAGCGGCTCAATCCGCTTTTGGGAACGGGAGCGCGCGAATAAAGTCTGTATAGTTACTGTTGAGGCTAACATCGGTTGCGTTTGGAAAAAAACTGCGAGTAACGTTTCATATGACGTGGTAAATCCGAGTGTAGTGGCAGAGGCGTCGCTCGCGGCACTAGGCGCTGCGTTTTCAAAGAATTATAGTCGCATGACAGCGTTGGTGTGGACGAATGTAACAAAACGCCGCGAATCAATGGTCGTGTTTGTTTTATAGCTCCCTATGGCGCGTCGCGGGCGCGACCTGTCGTGACCACATGCAGTTTTGGTGAATGGCTGAAATAAAGAGCTGCAATTGTTTTCTATTTTGAAACGCTTAAAAAGTTGCTGTTAATTAGAAGAAATTATTGCTTCCTACATTTTTGTGGTTTGAAAAACCTCGTTAACCTATATAACAAATTATTAAATATATCATGATAAATGGTGTCATATCATGCCAAACACACTATATTTTGTAGGTGTTTGGCTATCGTGATGTCATTTCTTTATTGTAAAGTAGCATTTTTAACTACGCGAGATTATATTAAACATCAATTGTATCATCAAAAATGCTATTATTCGACCAAAACAAAACAAAAACAACAAACGAGATCATCACTCATCGGATCTATCAACTTTGTACTTTGCAAAGTATTTTCAGCGTGCCTATGACATTATTAAAACTCGAGCGCATCAAGTGTCGCCAAGAAATTACGTGACCGCGGTATAAATTTAACTCAAAAAATCACCCCGAAATTCACTACGTATCGTGAACGCAAAAAAAAATACGCTGGAGTCCGCGAGACCACTTCGCTGACTGTCCAGAATAAATTATGTCGATGAAACTTTCAGTTTGGGGATATTCGTCCCCACTGCTTTTTAATACAGATTCGATATGAATTTGAAACTTTGTCGCTTATAAAAATATTATTTTTTTGTGTTAGGATGGGCTGTTTGGGGTTAGGGTTGCTTGTACACTTTTCACTGGTAAAATAAACAACTTCAATCAAAATATAGTAAGCATCTCAAACTTTAGCGAGTAGTACGTAGAGTTACTTTACGTTCAGATATAAAAAGCAGAATATAATAAAACCGACTATCTCACATATTATCATGTACTATAATTGTTCCAGAAAATAAACAAAATTCAAGTTAACGACGAATTTATTTTATGAGACCTAACTTAATTATCTAATTAATTAGATCCAAGCTGAAGTTTAATATTTTCTCTGACATTAGGATCGAGGCAAAAAATGGTCATTAAATGGAATGAATTAACTTATAGCTTAGTAGTAGTATAAAGCCATACAGAGTTACTGTTACCTAAGGCATGATCTTAAAATTTATAAGTTTGGCTTCTAAAAAAAACAAAGATATCATCTTGGTTTTTTTAATATTAGCAAAAAATTAGGTACTGCATACATTGTATCAGGGAACAATGAACTTTTTGCATGAAACAAAAGATTTTTTATTGCGATTTTCCAAAAAACAAAAGTTATTCCTTATGAGGTACTATAGCCACTCTTTCAAGGTTTTGCGTTAGTTATCAGTAACCCAGTACAGCTCTTTATGGGTTCTTCATGGTTATTAAACTGAGTAAAATGGCCGCCGTGGCAACTGAATGAGGCGCATTAAGTCAAGTGCAACACGAAAAATGCATTAGTGGACGCGGTCGGCCATTCGTCAGTCCGCTGTCCTGCAGTAGAGCTTTTTGGACTTGACCTAAAGCTTAGAGTCAAAGTGAAATAGTAAGAGTTAAAATTGGAAATATAATAATTTAGAACATATGAGCGTGTTCTACTCTGATGTTGAAATTTCAGCTGAGTGGAAAACGAGACATATTCACCTACTAGTAGACGCCCATGGCTTCGCTCGTATTATTTTGATATAAAAAGTAGCCTATGACACTTTTAAAATCTCATACTACCTACATACCATAAGTAATGATGATCCATTTAGTCGTTTTGTGCTTAAACGAGTTCTGTTATGGATTTAAAGTACATATGGCCAATAGTTTTTTAACATATTCTATATTCATATTTATGACCCTCTTCAGCTTTATTATAAGTAGGTATAGATATATGCAATTATCTGGCATAAAAGTAGCCAATGTGTTAATCCATCTCCATACGATATAATTTTCTATATGACTGAGGTGTAACCTACCCTTTGTATTCTTTATAAATCTAAAAATGATCATTAATTTTAATTCAGTCAGATTTTACGCTCCGTAGTACTCCGCAGCACCATAACACTAGTTTTCCTGCGCGCTAGAATTTACATTGTATTAATTTGAGGTCTATTCTCTAGAACATAACAACAAGCTTTCTTCTAGTTGATTTACGAAAAACTAGTACACGTATGTTAAAAGAAATCACATATCCATTTACACATTGGTTACGAATCAAGAATTCTGAGAATATCTGTTATAGCGCTACGCCATTTCGTAGCACCAGATCTACGATGCCTAGATATCGTAGCAGGTCTACGTAGCGGCATTAGCTTTGTCTTAATTTATCTTGTTAAAAAACTATAAATAGGTACCTAATGTTACCTGTTGTTTATCTTACTCATATTTCCAATTTATGTGGTCGACTCCCGATCCAACTTATTCACAAATTCGATTTATATAAATAGGTTTACTAGAATACACTTTAACTACCTGTGTATTATTATTATGTACCTACTAACGTGAAGATAATGTCACTAGCCTATATGTTAATCAAGGGTTTTATCTGAACATCGAACAGAACTATGATGAGTCCTAAAAATAAACATTCTATACATACTTGAGTTGTAATAAAACAAATTTGGTTTCCAAGGACATTTATTCGTTAATTTAATTACATTTTAATTACACATTTATTGTCAAAGTTAACGTAATGTTAGCACAAGATTTTGAGACGAAACAATAACCTGAATATTTCCGACACTATAACAGACTTAACTAATTACGAAAGTACTTAATAATATTAGCTAATTTTATTCTGTTAATATTTTCATAAGTATTTTTTTAATAGGGATTTTTATTACAACAGTAAACACATTTTTACCAACGGATTTTAAGGAATAGTATGAAACTGTTTTAATTGATTTCTTACCTTATTAATATATTTTCAATTTATAAATCCTAAGAAGACGATAGTAACACCTATTTAAAAGTAATAAAATATCACATAATTCACATAAGTATAATGTCAACTTTTATAATAGAATATTGTATCATATCTACACTTCCATATACAAAGCCTAACTATACTATAGATATGAAATAGTATAAATAGACAGGTTTAGACAGGCAGGTAAGTTCAATACCTATATTTAATATGGTTACTAATTTAGGAAGGTCACTAATGAAGCAAATGAAATGATAAGATGAATTGCTCAAAATAAAAATAGACATGGTACGTATATCAATTTACATCATAAAGAAATTACGAATAATAGCCACCAACAGAGAAAAATAATAATTCATATTATAGCTGTTTGAGATATTCGTTTCTTTTTTTTATCAAGAATAGGACTGCGTTTTTAACACACACTATGACAACGGTACATATACAAACTTGTATGGTTAGTATTTATATAAATAGAAAGGTACTGCATAGTGAGGAGAGACACTAGAAGAGATAGGCGAGTGAATTGTATTTTTTTTTTTTTACTTGTGATAGGTTTACTTTTGACTACAGCCTGCCTGATGTTAAGCATTGCTGCAGCCTAGGGTGTAACACGTTTACCTAGAAGATACCTATTAACTCTAGATTTGAAAACCCCTGGATTGTAGTTCGCAGGAAACACAGCTTCTGGTAAAGTGTTCCAGAGCTTTGCCGTCCGTACAATAAACGTAGAAGCAAAGCGCTGCGTTCGACACTTCGGCACTTCCACCATAAAACGATGTCTACCTGCGGACTTTCTGCTTGTTCGGTTATAAAAGGGAGCTGAGGGAATCAGTTTATGTAGCTCCTCTGCACACTCTCCGAAATGTATTCGATAAAAGACCGACAGACTGGCCACCTTGCGGCGATGTTCCAAACTTTGGAGTTTTATTGTCTAAAATTAAAAATCATACTGCATTACTAATATTTGATTTGCGTGTTACATCCTAGGCTGCAGCAATGCTTAACATCAGACAGGCTGTAGTCAAACGTAAACCTATACCACGTAAAAAAAAAATAACAAATAAATGATTTCTTTTAATTCCATTCATGTTCCATCATCATGCAAATGTACGTATAATAAGTAATATTGTATAGAATTACTGCATGGTAGCTATTAAAGAGAGTATATAAAGTCTGAATCCTGTTTAGATGTGCATATAAAAATCAAATATACTAAAACATGTTTGATAATAACTTAATATTGGTATAAATTATTCGTAGCTTTGTACCCGTACTCGCAAGTATTCAGTAAATAAATCAGGGTTAATACATATGTAGGTCAGTATAACAATTGACATTTAAAAAAGATACCACATGGTTGTTGTAAGAGTCTGTTTGCTTTTATTATACTTGAACTTTGAAAAAATCAAGTCAGCTTATTGCATATAAGTACGTATAACAAGTTATATTATATACAGATACCGCATAACAGCCACCAGGAGAGAAAAAAAAAGAAAAATAAACCAATTTGTATTTTTAATCAACAATTATTGAAAATTTCCTTTCATTACGTTATTGAAAACATATAGGTATGTATGTATAGCAATTTATTTTATTATATTGTATATAAATATCGCATGGCAGCTACCAGGAGAGCATAGACCTGTGTAAGGTGTTGTGTCAGTATGTATTGGTGAGCATGTGACGCGGCATGGGTTCTAGTGGCAGATGGGTTGCGCCACGCTGCTCCGGACACCATTGGCTCTTCGGCGCCGAAACCGTTCATGCTGAGTTCTAGCCCTAGTGAAGAAAAAAAGGTATATTATATTATTGTTGAGTATTGTTAAAGTTCTGACTATAATTGAATTGGCGCTCAAATACTTTTAAATTATAAATATTGTCTATTATATTATATTATATATATCAATTCAACAAAAGCACACGAATGCTGGTGCTGTTCTTTTTAGTTAAATATATCTCTATGCTGTTTACAGTAGTGCTTAACCTCAGGCAGGCTATAATCAAACGTAAACCTATTTCGTGTTCCAAAAAAACTCAAAACAGTAGACTCCCGATTTACTGTTCTAGTAGCGAGTAATAATTTTAAAAATGTAACAAATATTGCGTAATCATATTTCATATGCATACCTACATAAAATGTGGGTTATATGAAAATTTTCTGAGAGTTGAAAAAAAATACGATTTGAATCAGGACAAGCATCACAGCCTTAAAAAGTAGAATATACCTAAACCTGAAGCATATATAAAAATTATATGTTTATTATTTTTAGTAAAATGGTAATAAATTAAACTGCAGAGCCTGTAAACTGAAATTACTTTTCATAAAAAACTTGAATAGTGAAGGGCGCAGGTATTCTATTTAATATAAAATTAAGTTTCAACAATAATTAATCCATTTCAAAAGAGTTATTTTATGTTTCACATATTTCAACTAAGCGGTACTTTACTGAAATAGTGATACCCCAAGGCTAATACCCCAAGGATATTTCGGGGCTCATTTTAAAACGAGTGAGAATTTATCACTATTGGAACGAAGAGAAAATTGATGCAAATGTGTTTAACGAAGCTTTTAAGTTTTACATAAATTAAGATCATTTCTTTTAATTTAATATTGCATATAAACTATATTGTTTATTTATAGCATTAGTTATTGCATTGAATATATATAGCTCGTGTAAATTAAACCTTAAAAGAATTTATGAAAAATTTGTAACAGTAAAATTATAAACAATTTGATAGCATTCGAAACTAATTAAAATATTGTAAGAAAATGGCCTTTCATAATTTGTAATATTACTCTGAAATTAATAATCAAAGTAGCTCCGAGTATTTCAGTTGGCGAGTGATTTTGAAACTTTCATAGATAGTTCGCTTTTGATTAAAAGCTATCCAATCCCTAAGCTTAAAGCTCAACTAATGAAGGCATCAACATTTAACTGCTCTCTACCTACTTTGTAAACTAACTTGACTGCGGTATCATACCCTATAGATTCCTCATTATAATGACAAAAATCTGCACAAAATACATGACGAATAAATGTATATCACAAGTTAGTAATAAAAATCATGCAAGGTATCTCTGTCGCCTTAAATCTTGATGACACGGAAAAGTGCTGATATTGATTTGTGTTACGAATGAAAAAATGGTTGACAAAGGGAATTACTTACCATGAAGTGAATTATGGTCCTAGCAAATCTATTTACAATTCCCTCAATTTATATAATGAGAACTATTGTCACACTCACTACTGCATTTAGATCAGTCAAGAGATGGCAATATATGCATGCAAAAAATAAACATGTTCTTTGCCTAGACTTTAAATGCAGTTAGGAATCTCTTTGTTTTATTGTCTACCTGGATACTAAATTAAGTTATATTCTATTCATAGCCTCGGCACTAACAAAATTAGATTATTCCAAGAAACGTTAATATTCTTAAAATTTTGTTAAGTTATTAAAATCTTAGGCCCTTTGTAAATTTTGTTTAGTGAGCTTGAATTTTGTCCAAAGTTAAAAACAAATTTCTCGTTAGCTAAGAGACAGCTGCAGTTGTAAAATATTTTACTATTTCAACACAGAAGAACTAATTTATGACTTAAATTTATTTATTATTGTATACGTAGTTATAATAGTGAACACAGCAGTGTTGGCATTTTATTATTATTTTAATTTCTCCATATTCTTGCTGAGAAATAGAATTAACTGTACTAAAATGTCGATAATCTTTCTTTTTAGGATTGTCATTCTTTGTGTAATTAAATAATTTAATAAGATCACTCCAGCTAACTGAAAGCTATGATAGTATAGGCTGTCATTGAAACAAGGTACTCGTAATTGAATTCAAAAAATTATTTCAAAATTATTTATTGATGTAGATAAATGTACATACATGAAATGGCGGCTCTAGATACCAAACTAGGCGTTAGCCTGTATCTTGTATTACATTATCAAAATAAAACAAATGACAAATATACACCACTTACTATGCAAGCTGACTTGGTTTTCAGTCTTGCCGAGAGCGTTGACGGAGGCACACACATACGTGCCGTAGTCAGCCGGACCCAGCGACTTGATGCTCAGGTTCATCCATAGTGAATACTCGTTCACAACCGACTCGATTACACGGAGTTTTGGGTTCTCAGCTAACTTGTCGCTTACTAATGCTGGAAGGGAAATAAAAGATGTAATTTGTAGTTTTGAAGAAGATTCTGTAAGAAATGAAGAATTAAAAGAAAAGTAAGGAAGGTGTGGATGATTTTTTGTATATGAAAATTGAAACTTTTTATTGACCAACACAAAATAGAGAAATTTATTTAATTGCCATGAAAACATTCTTTTTAAACTATATTTCCTTTGAGCATTGGATCAGCTAAATATTTATGATACTAAAGTCAAAATAGCCGGCAGTAGCAACTTTACCAGAAATTTTGACAAAGCTTTGTATTGAGCTTATTTTGAGAATTGAGAACAAAACAAAGCGTATCTGCTTCTTGCTAAAAGATCAATATTAAAGTTACAGCAAGTAAACTCCGGGAAATGAGTATGAGATACGCGAACTTGATATTCAATGTTTGCATACTATTGCGGCATGTGATTAAAATAACTTTCTCCGAAGTTAGTATTAATTCGAATAGTTGAGAACTTCCACTATTTATGCGTGTTCCACAAACTTCCGAGCAAAACTTGTGTATAGGTTTGTATTGTACTGGAAATAATGTAACTACGAATTTTAGTTTCAAAGTACGGATGTTCTCTTTAGTTTGGCTATTATAAGTTATTTCCCAAAACAGTAGTAAGGCGGACACAATCTGTGTATCCTCATCGTAGTTGTACTCCTCGTATTCCTCATTCCTGAGGGTTGTAACTCCCCCGCAATATTATTTAGAGGAAGTTTTCTTTTATGGTCCTCAAAACTGTTGGTTTCCTCACAATGTTTTCCTAAGCCGCTAAGCGAGTAAAAATAATTAGTTTAATTCAATTAAACGTAATGTAATTAATTTAGAATTAAATTTAGTAATGTATATACCTGCTCATCTAAGCCTTGAATTTAATATTCTTCATGTTCATAGAAGAAGAAAAGAAGGCTAAAGCTAGAATAGTTACATTTACCGTCTTCCCGATACCAGGAGTTCATGGCTTTAGGAGAGGCCTCGATGTAGCACTGCAGCTCCACGTCGCTGCCCAGAGGAGCGCCCACCAGCTGGTTGGTCACTTTTACTTGCGGGATGACTGAGGGGAAGAAAAGAGACAAACATATTGAATAAATGTACATTTAAAAATGTTTAAGTATTATTTTTCACACCCATAGATCTATATTTATCATGTCCCAGTAATATTATGCACGCAACCAATTGTGGTTGTTCCTTTTTCACGCATAAAAACTAAACCAATTTGGATAAAATTTAGTAAGGACATAGATAACTCATAGATCGCCATTTATATGTCAAAGATAGAATAACTTAATAGTATTGTTTCTGGTAGTAACGTAATTGATATAAGAATTTGAGCTCTTTCTTGTGTTGTACTTAAATACGGTCTAGACATGCGAGATAGAGTGATAGAGTTTTGCTATAACTAGTGAACGTGGGATGTGAAAGGTAATAGATGACTGTAAGCAAAGATTAATGATTGGAAATAATGTCATGATTTATGAATGTAGGAAATGAATCTTGCGTCTTGGTTAGATCTCCATACGGGAACGACGAATTTCAAAACTCAAATAGTTTAGAGATGTCGAAAGAAATTAGTAATTGCTGTGTTGATGTTTTAAACAACCGAGACCAACAGCATTATATAGTCATTAAAACTGCAATATAGCAAATAAAAATGTTAGAACTAGCTTATGTGATTCGTAAGGTCATTTCGCTTGAGTGAATTATTGATGTCTTAATTTAAAGTTTAGATTGATTTTTCAATTATTGTGTAGACAAAAATTTTTAAATTACGTTTTTAGTAATGGTGGGAAAGAAGACTAAACAGACAAACAATCACACTTTCATTTGTGATTACACAATAAAACGCTATGTTATCTATTTTTCGATCGACTGAAACTTATCTATTGATGATACAAAACTTACAAAAATTACCAAAAAAAGTACTCACAATGCACTTCCACATGGTACCGCCGGCTGATGGTGGGTGGTACTCCGTTGCTCGCGATACAGTAGTAGGCCCCCATGTCCATCCTCTGCACATGAGACAACTCCAGGGTCTCTCCTCTGTGGCTGTCCACCACTGGAACAAAAAATGCGAATTACAATCAAAACCTATAATATCTGGACACCAACCATGCCCATAATAACTGAAAGATTCTTGCAAATTTTTTTTTTCAATCGGTTGGTTGGTGAGACTCACGCACTAAGAACGACGATGAATTAAATTTTATTTTTAAGTACCTTTTGGTTTCGATCTCGTCAATTTAATATTATATTTTTATTTTATTTATTTATTTATTTATTAGGCACACAACACAATACACAGAAAATACATGATTAACAACAAAACACATAAATGATCTATTCTGTGCATCAAACACATGTGTGCACAACATGATTATAAACAGAGACAAAGTTCAGTAAGTTAACTAAACTATATAAAATTATTAATTTAACATTTTTTTAGTTTTACTTATACTTTAATTGTTTCCTGTTTTATACGCCAGATACATTGCAAGCTAAGTATCCAGATACCACGTCGCCTTTTATGTTCTTACTTACTTAATGCCCCGGTCCATTAATAAATAATTATCTCGAAACTCGGTAATTGTGCTATAATGGTTCCGATGTCGCGATTATGGCGCAGCAAATTGTTGCCGTATCTCAAAATACTAACAAACGGAAGTTGCCAGATACTAAATTAAACAAACGAAAAAGATAAGAATTATAATGAAACGATACTCGTTAAGTTAATTTTATTCAAATTCAGAACAAATAGATTATAAGCTCGTGCGCGATTAATATCAGCCTGATTTATTCGAGCCCACAAGGGTTTTTCTTTCTGATAGACTGATACGGGTAGACTCTGAATTATAAATGAGCTAATCTATATAAAGGGCTGAAAAAGGCACCTGAAAAAAACCAGCCGCGAATATTTAATGTCTTTAAAAGGGCTTTGGGAACAATTTGCAGTGTCTACAAAGGAATTCACTTAGCGGTTAAATTATGTAACCACAACTTCTTGTTAAAATAGCCGTATTTTTCATGCGTAATATATATATTATCTAGAAATAAGGAACAACAGAACAGGAAGTAGATTATTTATTAAATAAGCATATGAATAAACTGCAAGCCTCGCTCCTCGACGTCAGCAATAGTAAAAAAAGTATTTTTAATAAAGTTGTTGCATAAAACGAAATATTCAAATGTATGATATAAAATACTTTTAACTTTAAATGGTATCTAGTTTATAACGTCAATATTCGATCAACATCAAATTGGTGTTGAAAAAGTAATTACAAGCCGACAAAAACTATCAAAAAGTGATATGTTAAAAAAATTTAATCTATGCAAATAAATTCGTATAAAACTCTGAGCGCTGTGCAATCAAATAAACTGTAAGCAACATTTTCCTTGCATGGAGTTGTACTAAGTTTATTCGTAAAGGAACTCCAATTCTTTTGCTCAAAAAATCCACCGATAGCCGAGTTGGGAATGAAGAGCTCAAAGTACGGCGTTTTTCCTCCACGGAAATACAGTCCATTCTGAAATCGCTTTTGAGTATAAAATCTTTTATTATGCGAACACGGTTCATTTAACGCGGCATTAAGTGAATTTGTCGAACATCGTATTTTAAAAATGAATGCCTAAAGCGCTGTAAAATATGGATGGAAGGAGTGGCGAGAAAATTACTCGTACCTATTGTACCATAGCTCGTAGTTCCATTTGGAGCGTTTACTGGTCATTTATTAAATTATGTCTCATTGAGGGTATATGATATTTGTGATAGAGATTTGAATGTTGCAGCTTTAATAAAATCTTACTTTTACTGCATCATGAATGCACTGTTAGGTTAAAAAGTCAACTGGGAATATTGATAATTTACATAATAGTTAAATTAACAATTGGCCGGCACACATGGTACATTATCGAATATTTGTTGCTCTGATTGTTATGAAAAATCCCAGAGAGCATTAAATGTTGTTTATCTGGTTATACTACCAAAAATAATGTATAAAATAAAATTCAACAATTCTACGATGTCAATAAAAACTGATCCGATAAAAATTATCTACTGTGATCTGACTACAGTTAAATAATACACAAGAACGTGATCGTCTCAAACTAATATAAGGAAAAATAATTCTCGATAAGCAGATGCTATTCACGATTGGATTGTCTCAATTTACATTTGTTTTCGAGATTTTTGCTCATCTTTCGTTGGAAATCATCTGAAAGTGACGGTTTAATCCGAAGAGACGGTCGACTCTACTATAAGAACTCCGCACGTGACCAAAATAATCAAGCGAGCTTCGTACAGTTCTGATATTCTTTAAATCAGAAAATAATTGGAGAAATATTTATGTGACTCGTTTTAAACGTATTAATAATAGCTATATTGTTATGGCACATAACTGTTTGTTCGCAATATTTCGTACTCTACGACTAGTGTTATAATTATCTAACAAAATTAAAGTTTTATCTCACTTCCATTAAATTAAAATTATCCCAGGAATTCAATATTCTAAGTACGTACTCATGTTAAGAACTTAGTTTTTAGGACTTTCCTGTGGTACGGTAATAACTCACTTTACGACTTTTACAACAGTAATTGAAAAGAGCATCCAGGGGCTTTTAAATAAAAACGTTTTTAGAGAAAACATTTCGTTTTACGTCTTTCGTGCTATTTCTGGGACGTTCTAGGCTAACTAGGTAAAGTAGGTAATTTACGTTCGTAGCCAAGACTAAACCGTTTGACAAACCGGCGGTACTTTTTCAATTTGCTATCTTGGCTTTGTAACGTAAAACAACGTAGTATTAAAGAAAACACATGAGTGTTTGGAACTTGTCATGGTTAGAAGAGATTTAAAGCCTTAATGTTCAATTGTGTGTTCAAGCAATAGCTATTTATGTTATCTTTTTTTACATTTGACAGCCATAGACATGTGACCACCTCATGAGCCTAGGCTGTCTACAAACCACCAGGTCCCTTGGACGACACCTGCACAAGTGACAGTGTGGTTGAAAAGCATGACTTTGTTGGATTGGATAGAAGTAAAAAAAATCAGTTTGTATTGTGTTTGTTGCATTTTTTTGACTAAAATTGGCTACAATATATTTAACTTTCTGTGTAATTATTGATTTCATTTCCATATAAGTGCAATAAAGATTGTAAAAACAACGTATTCTGCAATGTTGCTCTCTGAATCAAAGCTTTTTATTTCCAGCCAATGAACATCAAACAAAAAAGTAATTAAGAAACGCCGCTACGAAACAGAAATAAATCGGAATTGCCGGACAATGAAAATCTTTTAACGGACAGGTAAGTTCAATCTCATTTACTGGGAAAATGTATAGTTAAATGCATGCTTCATAGCCTAGAGCAAAACGAGGCTGTAAAACAAGTGCTAGTGCATGTCCTCAAATGAAACTGGTGATATTTTCTTATGAAATAAGTTCAGAAATGAGGCTTGCTGTAATTATCCCATCAATATTATACAAATAAAAATTTGTGCGTGTGTTAGTGTCTCTTTGTTACTTCTTCACGCTCAAACGGCTGAACCAATTTTGATGAAATTTTGTATAAAGCTTGATAAGACTTTGGTTTAACACATAAGTTACTTTTTATCCCAGATTAACGTAGGTGAACCCACGGGCACTAGTTTGCCTGTAAAATAATGACATGTCCTTAAATGAGGAAGGCGATAATTGCGTTCGCATTATCAGTATTCATGACCCCTTAACAAAGGCGTTATCAATATCAAAATATGCTAATAACGTTTTCGTATTCATTCGCCGGCACTGCATAAAACATCCCGCCCGGTACTGAGAGGGAACAACAATATATTCAAAAGACGCCACATTATAGCGAAATCAGAATATAAAATCACGTAAGGTTAGTTACAATAGCATAGAAACAAGAGAACAAGGACAAGCAAAAGCAAAAAGTGCGCAGGAACTAATATTGCCAATGTAGAGAGACTTTTTCGATTGCTACAATATAAAAAATATGTACATTGAACGAACGGCCATCTTTAAAAAAATATTCAATAAATAGAAGATAACTGTGACGTAAAATACAACGTAAACAGAGAACAACAAATTATGTGTTAATCAATTACTATTTTTATTTTTTTTTGTGAAACTAATTCTTATTCTTAATTTTTATATAATATGATTGTAATCTTAATTAATGTAATTGGCTTTTGACCGTTTTAATTAATAAATAAATAAATAAATGTCAAACAAATTAAAAATTAGTGTTTAACTTTGTATATGCTGGTATGTGCCAATTGCGAACAACTAACCTTATTGTCTTCCGTTGGTACCTTCTACTTATTTATTACCTACTTAACTTTGTAATCTATTTTTTAAGTAATTTATTGAATACATGACACAGTCCTAAGTACGAGTACGTAATGGTGCATAGATAATGTGGACTTCGATATAAAAATATATTCCATAAAGGATAGCGCAAGATAAGACGAATATGGAGAAGCCTTTGCCCAGCAGTGGGACATATATGTATGTTAAGTAAAAAAATTACATAGTGGATGTGTCTGGAATGTATTATCTGTGCCAAGACCTTACGCATAAAATAAATTATTGTTGGAAATCCAAGCGGGCCGATGCGATGTATCTGAGATCCTATCGCATGCTCCCGCTGGTTATGACGTTATTAAACTAGACCGACGACCGTACTTAGCTTGACAGTGCTTAATGTTGCCATTATAACAGTTGTTTTAATTAAATATACAGGAAACACGGGTTTCAATGCTTAATGGTAGTCGAAAACGATAAATTAAGTTTCATTTTAGTTGTAATTACATGTGGGATTTTGAAGTAATCGTTTTTTTTATTTTTTTTTGTCACAGAAGAACTCGAATTTTGATTAGAGTTAAAGAAATGGCAAAACAGATTCTGACAATGTTTCAGTCAACCATATACATACATACGCGGATACCTCACTTTTTTCAGATGCTGAAAATAAATTAGTTGGTTTACTATTTCAATGTTATAAATAAAAAAGTGTATTAGTATTGTTAATTGCTAAGTTAAAGCAAAAATGTTCTCTCTCTCTCTCCCTTTTCTTCTATCTCTTATGTAAGTGGTTTTTCCTCAAGACTGATGGTCGTGATTCTCCCGCAGAAATAATTCGTTAAAAGTAACTGTTCTCTTGGGCAGATACATGTCCTAAGATTTTGTGGTCCTCAAGCATATCGATTTCTTCACGATGTTTTCCTTCTCTGCTTAGCAAATGCAAATCTATACATAACTTGAAAAACAAGCCATTAGTGTAAAATGTTACGTCTATCAATATGTGTGTATACTTTGTGCAACAAAGCATACTTATTATGGTAATTAAAGCAAAAGTTACAGCACTGAGTACATATTACACCGCGACAGTACGGATCCACTGACGCTAAAAAATACGTGACCGTTTTACACAATGTTGCCCTGTTGAAAAATAGCCCTCCACAAATTTAAGTACGGCTTTGACGGGCGCGAATAAATTATGCTAATGAACGCTTTGAAAGCGCATCCGTTGATTTACCCGATTGGGGTAGTGGTGGGGATTTCTTAATTTCCATATTAACTTGACGTTGGTCCCAATAAACACCTCATTATTGGGCCAAAATAGACCACATTAAAATAAGTAATAGTAGTTGAGGCAATACGACTCAAAAGAAAGAGATCTTTCTTGAGTCGCATTTCCTCAGGAGGGTCATGATTACTTCGCATAATTAATTATTTTATGGTAACATTTCTGCGAGTGATTGAAACGATCAGTAGTAGAATCATATTGAAATACTAGCAAATACGTTTATCATATGCTGAGACGGTTCCCAAGATATGGTTGATATACTTTTTTATATTGCTAGTTAGATAGGTGTCTCTGGGTTAATAAACCCTGCGGTTAGATTCGCAAAAGGTCGCAAAACTGGGGGAGTGGCAGAATGCTCGTGTGCTATCTGATAGACTGTAATTACGAAATGTGTGCAGAATATATGTTTATTTTTTATAGTTTGTAATATTGAGTGCAAATAATATTGATATTCAAAATATTCACCATACCTCACATATTCTAATATCAGTACAGGTCTAAAATTTTTTAGCAGTAGGTTATAAAAAATAAACAAACTAGTTGGAATAATTTTGCTAACCGGTATGTTATTTGATAATATTTGTGTTTACAAACTCAAACTAAACACGTTAAAATAAACAAGAATTTTCGCAAACCGCACATGGGGCATAAAAACTTTTTATACTCAAGTTTACTGCCTGAATAGGTACAAAGAGTTATTTCGTGTGGTCGCATTTTTTGCTGGCTCGCAGTGCGATAACGCGCCCACTAAGCACCCAGTCTTCACAATTATTCTGCATAAACCAAGTCTTTTAAATGCAACTTACACGTTAAATCCATTAGGCTTATGTTCCCACTCCCTGTAAAAATACCACAACGCTTCCCTAAGTAAATTATTCTAGAAAGTTAAACTCTATGCGTAGTTGGCTATGAACATTTCCGCAATAACACTTACGTAAGCCCGAGTTACACTTTGTTTCATTATCCTGTTCCTATAATACTGTTTACATTATTTTCTTGCCAGAACGGGAGGCGAATAAAGACAACAACTTTTATTTGTGATTATTTCGAGGCGAAGTTAGTTTGGCGGAAAGTTCGAAACACTCGCACTCTGCCGTACCGAAAATAATTTAAGGGACTGTGGGTCTAATTAGGAGCAGTCGATAAACCGTTAATAAAGGTACCGTACTTCATTAGCCTTGATTGATTAACACCACTACAAAGTTGGAGAAATAAATAAAGGAAATTGTAAATGTTTGTTTTATCTGTTGAGCATTTAACACTACGTATTGATATATCAATCTGCGCAGGACCGGGACGAGTACAAAATACAAAATCATTTATTTTCCAAAGATATTTTTCACAAAATGTTTCGAATTCTCTGACCTCGTGGTAGCCGTTAGGCTGTGTTACGAGGCCAGAGTCATCTCCCAGTATGTTCATAATTTAATTATAATAACGTCTTATGAGCTAGGTTACACAAACATTTTTTTTTATTTTGTTTTAATATCTAACTACCCTCAATTTGTGTACAAGTTCAAGTGGTAAGATAACAAACAGTGTAGGCATCATGAAGTTAGAGGTAGAATGGAGAAAACACTCCTAATACCTACTTGATTCAAATACCTACGCATTGCTATCCCACTCTATGTGGTGGGAAGTCTCTTTCTAGTGTGGTGTTCGGTATTTTTATATAAATACTCAAAACTCCCAAAACTGGGTAAATTAACCTATAAAGTTTAAAGTTCATCTATCATCAAATTGTTATTTATATGGGTTTCTGGTGTTTGCAGTTTAAAAAGGAATATGATATAAATTGTTAAAGTATAATATACTTTAACAATTAATATTATATTATATATAAGCAGAAAATACAAACGGAACACATATGTTATGAAGACAATATATACCAGTAGCAAATTCTTATTATAAAATGTTACAACAAATAATTGAAAAACATTACGAAAACAATTACTAAAGTGTATGTTGCAATTGAAGTAAATCAAAAGATTACCAAATATTTTGGGAGTTTCTTCATGTGGCAACACTTGATCTATCCGCCATCAAACAATGCTGTCAATTAAACTGTCATGGCAGAAAAACAACAAAAACATTAGTCGACTCGCGCTTTTGAACCTAAAAACTAAGCTTAAAAGCCTTTAAAAGGTATGAAAAAGGGTGCAACGATGAATTGTGTGTGGTTGTGGAAGCGAGTGATATCCAAGAACACACATATATTACACACGTAAGTCCTTAAATTGGATTTTTATAAACACTAAGTCTATCGACCGATTTCATGAAAATATCTGGAAAACATTATGATTACTAGTGTGATTTGGCCTTTAACTAGTCTAAATTAGCATGTTAAATGATTTCTAATTGATGTAACACATATATTTAATGTTTTATCAAAGTTATGAATAAATCGTAAAAATGGAGTACAGTGACCATAAAATATTTTTTGCGGATATCTCTCGTAGGTATAATGAATGCCATGTTCACTAAATCACAAAGCACTTATATTTCTTATTAGATATAGGTACTCTGTTAACCTGTTAGATAACAAAATAATTGAATCTCTATTTAAAAAAATATACTTGAAAATATGTTATTGTATTGACTCTTTTTAATGTCATAACATGTTGTGCTATTGTTATTCCTATTGTAAAACTGTGCTCTGCTTTCAGATTTCCCAAGAACAATATACTTACAAAGAACTTTGTGGATTGCAGTTATACCATTGAAATTAAAGTTTTTTGAAAGTGCTTGGATATGTAGCCTACACTTTAAAGCATCTGATTATGACTTACCAAGTAAGAGATTGAAGGCAACGGCTGTACCATACTACAATGAAAATGGGACCGACGAATATAATGTATCGTGTGAATTTATGTATAAGTTATTTTCTGTAAATAATTTGTAGATTATGTATTGTTAGATGCTGGCTTCCTCGTACTTTGAATAGTAAAACGGAACATGTCCCTCAACTGTGTTATTTATTTATTTTATTCTTTCTCTTAAACATTTTAGAAGTTAACTAGCTAATGTAAACTGATATAAATCCAAATAACGTCATAGATTGGACCACGAATGTTCAAAGATAATAATCATAGTACCCAGATAAAGCAAATGAATTTTTTTTGCTCTACTAATTTTCGGGCAGTTTGCTTTAGTTCTAATGGTTTTGCTATACTATAGGTACTATTGTTAGGCAGAACGAAGTTCGCAGGGTCATTTGTTTTTATCATAAATCAGATCAATCTAGAAAAGATATATGTACAAAAAATAATACAATTAGCTATTTGGTTTCATTGTCATTAAGATTAATTTATGATGTGTCTTGCTTTTATGCATACATGTTGGGTCACCCTATTAGAAAGAGACTTCCCACCACTTAGAGTGGGATAGCAATGCGTAGGTATTTGAATCAAGTAGGTATTAGCGCCGCTCACTCCATTCTACCTCTAACTTCATGGTAGGCATGCAATGTAGGCAGTCACTCACACACGCACAATCGTACAACTCGCTCGCACCATCGACTTCATAATCAACTGACGCATAGTGTGAACACTACTTTGAAATTCATGTGTCAAAATAAATCTATGTATTATGTCAGCCAAAAGTATCTTTCGATACATATATGAAGTGAAGTGAAGAATGAGTGGCGTACAAGACGAGAGGCCTATGCTCAGCAGTGGAGGATAGCAGGCTGATGATGATGATGATGATTGATATATTATGTTTTAACGACACATGTTTTTGATCTACTTGTTAAGAAGCCAAGTAGTAGTTCTATTCAATCGAATTTTAAAATAATGACAAGTATTCAGCTATTAGATATACAAAACCAAGTTACAAGATACAGCACAACAAGCGTAGTTACACAAAATTTACTGAGTTAAATTCGGCACCGTAGATACACGTGCGTAGGTAGGTAAATCGTGCAGTATCTTATTTGATAGGAGCGTGATTGGCACCGCTACATTAAGGCTCACATTATTACATTCCCGTCACGTAGGGGTGCGCTTTTATCAAATAAATGTAGCATTCGGATGTTACACGATTCCTACAATTAAGCCTTTGCAAGGATTCGTTTTCGTTTGACATGGATATCCCTTTGTCTGCGAATCGTCGCTTAAGAAAACAGAAATAATTGGACAGCCGAGTTTAGTCGATTTACATTATTTTGTTGTGTTAGATGGTGCCAGGGACTACCCTACTTTGTAAAAGTTTTGACTCGGCTTTGGATTCACAGACGTTAGTGTTGACGAACTTATTCAGACTGGGTTTTATTAAAATAAAATTCGGCGAGGGCACTAAAGGAGGCGGAAAAGTTGGAATGAAGATTTTAAAACGAAATTTAATATAATAGGTAATGAAAATATGATGAGAAGCTTACGTTTAAAACAGATGAAATGGAAAGGTGTAGTTACGAAACTTAATTTAGCGTAATATTAAATATGTCGTTCAAAGCACTGTAGCAAATCAATATTTGGCTCGAGTATGATGATAACTTAATATATTTATTAATTATCAATCAAACCTACGTAACCAAATAGACTTCAATTTATAAACAACAAACTAGAAATCGCTGCCAAAAAGTAAAAATGCAGGCAAATGTAAATTAAAAGAAAAGCTCATTGAAATAAGCAACAGAGTGGAGTTTGAAGCGGATATAGCAGTTAATTCGTAAACTTGAGTGTACTGGCAGCGAGCTGGGACGTTAATTAAAACACTTAGCCAACTTTTAGTAATGAAATGTGCAATCAAGTTAATGGCTCAATCAAAGATCAAAACAACCCTATCTCGATAAATATTATAATTGCAACAGTCTCGCTCCAGACTGTTTCGAATAAATTGAAAGACGACTTTAATTTGCAGATTGCATGCTTAATTTGTAAGTGAAAAAGAAAGTATGGTAATATTGTCGAGTTAAAATTGCAGTGAGCTTGTTTGCTTTGCATGGAGAGAATAAAGTTAAAATATTTTGTACAAAAATGTTTTTTTTATTTAATTTCACTCTCTCGGTTTGATAATCTACAAAGACTACCAAGATGAACAATTTTTGGATGGCATTGGATACAAACTTTGATGTTATTAGAATGCTAAGCCCTAATTATATGATGCTTATACCATAAACATAGGTGAGAGAACGAGTAGGAGCATTTGAAATGCAGTGCTGGCAGCGGATGGAGAAAATAAGGTGGACAGAAAGAAAAAAGTGCTGAGCATGGTTCAAGAACACCGTACAATAATGGCGACAATTGAAAACAGAAGAGGAAAGATGGTTAGCCACCATATACGACATGACGACTTCCTGAAAAACATAATTGAAGGGAGACTGGAAGCACGAAAAGGAAGAGGCAGACCGAGAATGTCATACATAGACCAAGTAAAGGAGAAGGCGGTAGTCATGTCGTATAAGGTGGTTAAGGAACTGGCAGAAGATCGGAAAGAATGGCGCATGCTCCACAGACAAAGGCCAAGCTCATCACACAAATACGGCTAAACAGATCAATCATCATGATTTTTAGGGTTCCGTACCTCAAAAGGAAAAAACGGAACCCTTATAGGATCACTTTGTTGTCCGTCTGTCCGTCCGTCCGTCCGTCTGTCAAGACCCTTTTTCTCAGGAACGCGTAGAGGTATGAAGCTGAAATTTATTTCAATTACTCAGGTCTACTGTCCCTTGAAGCTGTGAAAAAATCAAACTTCTAAGCCAACGCAATCAAAAGATACAGCCATTTATGCCGCAAATTTTCGACACTTGCAAGGGAATCAAAACCTACAGGGTGCTTCCCGTGAACTCAGAATCTTGAAATTTGGTACGAAGCAACGTCTTATAGCATAGATAAAGGAAAAATTACGAAAACCATAAATTTTTAGTTACATCACAAAATATTTTTTTTTTAATAATCTTAAACTTACTACCCATTTCCTCATAAACGCGTAGAGGTATTAAATTGAAATTCATACCAAATACTCAGGTCTATAATACCTTTAAGCTGTAGCAAAATCAAACTTCTATGTCAACGCAATCAAAAGAAACAGCAATTTAAGCTGCATATTTTGAAACTCGCAAGTACTTGCAAGGGAATCAAAACCTAAAGGGTACTTCCAGTCGACCTTGAATCTTGAAATTTGGCATGAAGCAACGTTTTATACCACACATAAAGGAAAAATTCCGAAAACCTTAAATTTTTAGTTACATTAAAAAATATATAAAAATTCCATAGTTATGACTCGATTGTCGTAATGAACGAACTTTGTAAACCTTGCAGGTTTGTACGGAACCCTCGGTGCGCGAGTCCGACTCGCACTTGGCCGGTTTTTTTGGTAAGTAAGTAGGTAGTGACGCCTTAGGAGTGTCATAGGCTACTTTTTTATCCTATATAATGCGAGCAAAACCGTGTGCGTTCACTAGATCAGTACAAAAAAATCTACAAAACGAGGAGGAAAACTTATCTCTATCAAATGGTAACATATAATATTATTCTGACCCACCGATGAATTCGAGAGAGCACGTATAACGGTTTAGTTACTTACTTTTCTGGTCAATGGTTCTTAATTTAGACACAGACACCCATGAAATTAGGCCGGCCCAATTTGGGGACCTTTGTTGGGGATACCTTCTAGTAACTTGCTCAACGAAACTTTATTTACTGATATATATGTTTATAGTTAACTGTCTGAATTAGTGTGATTAGCATTTGTTTCTGTTTCCTTGTTAGTTAGGTATAAGCAATAACTTTATTTAGCGGATATATGTGTATGATTGTGTGTGTGTTTGTGTATGTATGTATGTGTGTCTTATACAACCAAACAATCAAACCAACCGTAACAAATATTAGATACATCAAAGAATCATAAGAGATGAATCTAAATAAGTATTAGTATATTTGATTCATACACTAATGACTTGTATTTTCAAGATAAATGCGGGTTTGCACTCGCTTAGCAGCGAAGGAAAACATCGTGAGGAAACCGACATATTTGAGGACCATAATATTCAAGGACATGCGTCTTTCGTGGAAGGACCTGGGCGCCCACCACGTTGTATCTGCCCAAACGAACTCCCCTATCGAATTAATTCTGCGGGGGAGTCACGACCCTCAGTCACGAGGAAATACGACTTAAGAGAGGATAGAGATTCATAAGGCATATTTAAGTTAATTGAGTACGAGTACATCTACAGTATAATTGCCTAGATTAATATATTTTAATAACGCTCACAAAGCATAACAAATACAAGCGCAAACATTCTTATTCCGTTTATTTTCCAAGTTCGTCCATTTACAGTGTAAACGCAATAATACAGAACTACTGCCCCGAGCTGTTGTACTGGTTTTTAATATAAATTTAACGCTCTGCCAGTAGTTACAGCACCATTATTACTGCAAGCCATTCTCTATTTGTACTCGGTTCAGACTATCTAACGTAAAGACATCTATCTCTCTATCAAAAGTACGAACCATTCCACTAACCACATTATTTATTTATTATAAGGAATATTATTGCTTTGCTTTGGTGCTAACTGTTAGTACAGTGAGCACTTAATGTAAATAAAATTGATTAATTACTTGGGTTTTTATTCACGTCTTAGATGGCTTGTCATGCGTCAGTAGTAACTAGGTAATTCGTATATGTTCCTAAACTATCACCGGAAACCTCTCAAAGCAGTGTGCGAAAATAATTTGCAAGTGAATATAAAGATTAATTGTGCTGTTTTGTAGGATTTGAATGAATGCATTTTGCCTAGACACATTGGGCATATTTGTGGCATAATTTCAGTCTTTTAGTCTAAATGAGACATATATTAGGAGTTACGTCTTTGATGTAAGCTATTCTCTATTTGTACCAAGTAGCTTAGCGACGGTCAAACGTATAGTGCAGGTCGTAGTGGTCACACTGTCTATCGACAAATTTACATCAGCCCTTTTAAAAAGCTTACTGAGCACTTTATGAGCTTTCCAATCCTAAGTTCAACGTTGAAATATGGTTATTTATTAAAATATGAATGGTAGCAATTGGTAAATAGAGAAAATCCTTTTAGCGTGCGTATTTTAAAAATTTGCCTCGTCAATATTTGCAGTTCTAATTTAGATATGATGTTTTTTTTCTGTCCATGTGTTTGTTTTTGCCTATTCATTTGTAAAACTGTAAATCAAATGGCATACCCACAGCTCAGACTTACTTCACAGGAAATATTTTACTCTGCATTCTGATATAATCTATAATCTCTCTATTAAGTCGTGTGATGAACTACCTACCTAACTACCTACTCACTACCTCATGACTGAGGGTAGTGACTCCCCCGCAGAATTAATTCGTTAGGGGAGTACTCTTGGGCAGATACATCGTGTTGGGCGCCTGGGTCCTTCCACGAATAATCTATAACACTAAACTTTTAATAGACATTTTTTTATTTGTCGATAGTTTACATCCAGCCTGGGACGCTGGGCGCTGCTGGACACGGGTGATGAGAAGATTCTCTACGCCTGTGTCTACCGTTCGCACACCGGAGACCAGGAGACGACTAAGCTCACAGAATACCTCAGTGAGGCGGCGGATGCTGCTCTTCTCAAGTACCCGACGGCCCAATTAGTGTTTCTGGGGGATTTTAACGGCCGCCACCAGGAGTGGCTGTTCCCATACCAGATCACAGATCATGCTGGAAGGGAGACGCGGAAGCTTGCTTTAGCGTTAGATCTCACCCAGCTGGTCCAAGGTGCTACGAGGGTACCTGATGTGGATGGGCATACACCTAATTGTTTGGACCTTCTGATGACTACTGAACCGGACAGATACTCTGTGTCGATCTCATCGCCTTTAGGCAACTCCGACCACTGTCTGGTGAAGTCTGTATCTGTCTACTCCCCGCCCGACCCCAGCCCTAAGGGCTCTCGGCGGCTGTGGCGATACAAGTCAGCAGATTGGGATGAGATGCGCTCTTTTTTTTCATCTTACCCTTGGCAGCCAGTATGTTTTTCTTCTGGAGATCCCACCGTTTGCGCTAATGCCGTCACAGATGTCCTTAAGCTGGGTATGGAGTATTACATTCCGTACTCAGACCTGACTCTGTCTGGTAAAGCTCGCCCGTGGTTTGGACCTGAATGTGGACGTGCGGAAGCACTGAAGCATGATGCGTACCTCGCCTGGGTCGATGCTCGAAGCCGCAAAGCCAAGGACATACGCCTTAAGAAAAAAGCATTCAACAAGGCTGCCAAGTCCTGCAAGAAGGTCATGCAGAAAGCGCGTTTCGACCACATTAGTCGAATAGGGAACAAACTAGCTTCGTACCCAGCAGGTAGCAAAGCGTTTTGGTCCCTAGCTAAATCGGTTGAAACGAATTTCTGTCGCCCCTCACTACCTCCACTGCTGAAACCCGACGGTACATTGGCTCACACCGCCGAAGAAAAGGCAAACTTGTTTGCCTCTATATTCGCGGAAAATTCTCGTCTAGATGCTGGTAGTACGATACCTCCCTCATCTCCTGGCACAACGGCTGCAATGCCTGACATAAGTATCCGCCAAAAGGAGGTTCGGAAAATACTTCGTAGTCTAGATGTGAATAAAGCCAGTGGCCCTGATGGTATTCCGGCCATAGTTCTGAGGACGTGTGCAGCTGAGTTGACTCCTGTGTTGACGCGCTTGTTTCGGCTCTCTCTTGCGACTGGATATGTGCCGAAGACGTGGAAGCTGGCTAACGTGCAACCAGTGCCCAAAAAAGGTAGTCGTGCTGACCCTGCCAACTACAGGCCCATTTCGGTCACCTCCGTGCTCTGTAAGAGCATGGAGCGTGTCCTGAACGGCAGGCTCCTGGCGTACCTAGAGTCTAATGACCTCCTCAGTGACCGGCAATATGGCTTCCGCCGGAACCGGTCCACTGGGGATCTTCTAGTGTACGCTACACACATCTGGAGTGAGGCTATTGAGAAATACGGGGAAGCCCTGGCAGTTTCTCTAGATATTTCTAAAGCCTTCGACAGGGTTTGGCATGACGGCCTAGTCAGCAAGCTTTCATCGTTTGGACTACCTACTAGTTTTTGCGTATGGATATCAGATTTCCTGAGGGATAGATCTATTCGGGTAGTCGTTGATGGCTGCTCGTCTGATCTTATGGCGATTAATGCCGGAGTTCCCCAGGGATCAGTGCTTTCTGCAACACTTTTTCTGCTGCACATTAATGATCTGCTGAAGCCCGGTACCTTTGGGTATGCAGATGACAGCACTGTTGTAGAGAGCTATATGTCCACCGCTAGAGCTAGTGCGACCGAGATCCAGTCTTGCAGGGAAGCCATGATCGAGCGCTTAAACTTTTCCCTCACGGTAGTCTCTGAGTGGGGCGATGCCAATCTGGTTAAGTTTAATGCCTCGAAAACACAAGCGTGTCTTTTCTCTGCAAAGAGGAGGCCATTCCTACTGGCGCCCTCTTTCCGTAATGTAACCGTGCCCATCACCGACCATCTAGAGTTGCTAGGTGTCACTTTGACTCCGACCCTCAACTTTGGCTCCTATATTGAGTCTAAAGCTCAACTCGCAGCCAAGAAGCTGGGAATCCTCTCGAAGGTGCGACGATACTTCACTCCAGAACAGCTGCTGACCTTGTATCAAGCGCAAGTTCGGTCATGTATGGAGTATTGTTCGCACCTTTGGGATGGATCTGCCAAGTACCAGCTTGAGGCGTTAGAGTTAATTGAGAAGCGGGCAAAAAATCTCATCGCGAAAGACTCACTCTGTAGCTCAAAATTACAAAGCCTTGAGCACCGCCGTAAGGTGGCCAGTCTTTCGGTTTTTTACAGGTTGCATTTCGGGGAGTGTGCGGAGGAATTGCATAATTTAATTCCTGCAGCCCCATTTCACCATCGCACGAGTAGAGGCACGGCAAGGAGGCACCGATATACAGTTGAGGTCCCAAAGACTCGCACCAAGCGTTTTGCTTCGACTTTCATCGTGCGAACAGCCAAACTGTGGAACTCCTTGCCCGAATCTCTATTCCCCTTGAACTATAATTTGTCGGTCTTCAAGTCGAGAGTAAACCGGTTTCTTCTAGGCAAGCGCGCTACATCGTAGACTATAACGTTGCTTAACATCAGGCAAGTTGTAGTCAAGCGTAAGCCTATTTCATGTTAAAAAAAAAAAAAAAAAAAAAAAAGCCTTTAGGACATTACTTCTGCTGTGCTTTTAATAAATAACCATTTTTCCGTCCCCTGTAATAGAGGAGCTAGAAGTAAACTACTATATTATTCTCACAATTATTGCGATGACTTTGTACCCTTTTATTATTGGCTTGTTGTAGGGAACAAGGGCCGCGGAGCTCTCGAGAATCATGGGGATTTCTCTTTTCTGATATTATTGTATTCTTATGTTGAGAGGTGAGATCTTAAGTCGGGCAATCTTATTCGGAGGCGAAAAAGGAATAACACTACCTTTATGATGTACATAATATGAAAATAACACAGACACGAAATATTATTTTGTTTTATGATTTTACCAAATAGATTTATTATTTTCATCATAGTAGTTTATCAGTAATGATATTTTTAAAGGCATTGGGGCCATCAAAGTACGAATCTATGATACCAAAAGTAAATTTAGATTTTTAATTCAATATGTCTGTGCCTAATCAATCATGGTCAAAACCAAGCCTAAACAAATCTCATAATTTAGCATAAAAATAATTATCAAGTCTAAATCATTCCTAACCATTCGCATATTCTTTCGAGAGTTTCTAAATTGTCAAAATCCGATAATGTTCATTCACAAGTTAGCCTTGTTATCGACGATGTGAATTTAATAAAAATCAGGCCCATTTTCCGTGCCTAGGTTCAGTCGAGTGCATTCATCTGAAATATACGCAAGTACTAGGAAATAAGTTTATTGCTCAAGAACCGTTATTTTTTCCTTCTTTGGTGATATATAAAAATCTGTTGCATTTAATTTTTGTTAATGTAGGCTCGGGTTTAATCTGTATATATGTACAATAAACGTTTTAATTAGATATTGTTTTATGTTACATCAGATACAAAAAAAAAACTACTTTGATTTTTCAATTGTCTTTTTATTACCATATTAACACTAAAATGTTTGCTAACTTGATGTTTTTCGAAGCATTAGCACAGGTTAAAAATAATGTCATTTTATATGTATTATTCTGCATAGAAACGTCACAGCTAGCAAGATTTTTATAAATTAAAGTGAGTAGTCATTTACATATTGGTTTGTAAACATAAAGTTTAAATAGTAAGTATATTTACTACTAATACTGTTATGACTAGCCTGTAAGCTTAGTTGGTAGTGGCTCTGCCTTCTAATCTAGGGTTGCGGGTTCGATTCCCGTATGACGAAAGTAATTATGAATTTTAAATCTATAATTACTTGTGTTGTGTCTGGTCGTTCCTTTATGTATAAAAAGTATGTATACAATAGTTATATAAGTATTATATCCGTTATCTAGTACCCACGACACAAGCGTGTGCTTAGTGTGGGGCTAGATGGCGCTGTGTGTTACATATTATCCCGTAATGATTATATATTTATTACTAATAAATCTCAGATAAATCCAAAGTTTATTAATACTACAATAACGATATCAAAATAGTGATCTCATAGCACTAATTTTGAATTTAAATTAATTCTAATGAAATCTGTAATTGAACACTGATATTTGATCTACTATCCAATGACGAGGCATGGTTTAATTATGTACTCATGAATATGCTGCCTGTGTGGAAATGCTTCAATAAATTATAATTATTTTGGTGTTGTGCTAAATGTTGCTTTTCACTAAATGCAATCTAATTTTCATTGAAAATTCATAGATGAAGTAACTATGTAAATAGAAATCATCACTGTATAAATCTGTTATTTAATTATTTATATTTAAATCATCAATAAAGAAATATTAAATGAAATCATTAGAAAATAATAATTTTATTTGATAGCAATATCATTTCACGGGCAAAATCAAAATTGGCATAAAAAAAAACAATAAAATTAAGTTTGCGTCGTATTAAATCACTTTTGAGCATACTACATATATCCGTCATATAAAACGGTAAAGAAAACAGTATCTCCTTATTGCCATAGCTTATACTTACAACTCGCAATTCAATATCAAAATCATTAGGTACAGTTCGAACTGTCTTACACTAATTAAATATTATCTCAAGCTGGCCAAATTGTTCTCACCAACAAAACAAAAGCCTATCTGCACACACATGATCGAGCCGCTACAAAGAGACAATGGAAGGCTAAACTGCTTTAAATTAATTCAAATGTCTAGACGCCCCCTTAAACTGAATATGAGGTAGGCATCGCACTTAGAGCCAGATTTCCTTCAGAAGCCTATTTATGAAACCTCAAATACCAGTTTAAATGAGCACTTACGGAACACAAAAGCATTATGCGGCAAACAGAGTAATGCACCTATATCAACGTTAGAGCGGAAACAGCGAAGACGGTGGTAGTTCCAGGGGCAAATTGCAATTACCTTTATTGCAGTAATTTTGAGGCTCCGCCGCGTCTCGCCGTTGCTATGATCTAGAAATTGTTGCCATTTACATTTTAAAATGCGCTGTTTATTGCTGCCCTTTGCAGGCTCGGAACGGTAAAGTTCAGTTATGAAACATTTGATTTTATCTACGTAGGAACCCAGAGATAAGAGTAACCAACTAAAAATTTTAGAAGTAGTCTTGAATAATAATCCAAATTTTTTTATTCAAAACTACTAAGTTTATATTTCTACTATCTCAAGTTACTCAAAATAACATATTCTATTATTTCGAGTTTAAAATTAGTTCAACAAAAATTCCTACTTCCAGCTTATATATATTTTGTGAGTCAATAATTTAATTTAATCCCAACTATAAATAAGCTCAATTCCCTAAGTGGTTCTAATAGAGTCGAACAGTGTAAGCCAGCACTATATAAATTAAATTCTAAGCTTACAATATTAGAATTAGCTAAACGTTCCGAGCTTAGGCGTAGCGTATAGTACAAGTAGGTATTTGTTATAATTAAATCCTACGAACCCATGAAATTGTGTGTTTTACGCCAGCGGAGTAATGGGCAAAGTTTCATTGCGAGCTTTTATCTAATTTATTTTTATCGTTATATGTTGAGTTGGTTTAATGCGAGCTTTTATAACCTTGGCAGTGGTACGGATCAAAACATGTCGTGTTGTGTTTTATTAACGTCAATTGTTTTACCTCTCCACTTTGCAAGTATGAAATGGATGTCCGTCTACGCTCGTGTACAGGTTAATTAAACGCTGCCATGTGTACCTTTACAACATGAATTTGCCTTTGTAACACTTATGTTTGGAATGTTTCATTTTTTTCCAAATTTTCTTTACCAAAAAATTAATAATATTCTTGACTTGATTGAATGCTCTCGGTACATATGCAAAAAGAAAATCGTCTCGTGGCTGATTACGTATAACTACGCCGAAACAGAAGCATTGTACAAAACCTAACATTAAGGGGCCTGCTTCTGTACTGACGATTATTGACTCCTATTTTGTAGGTAGTTGACGCAGTATAGAATGCAGGTCCCTAACTTAACTGAGTCACTCTTGCATAACTCCTGCCAAACACGTACCTAACCTGTCTTATCTTCGCTACAAAGCCGTGGCGGAGCGGTCGGCCGATGTTTATATTCGCTGTCGCTTTCTTCCTAGCTATTACGTAGTCCTCGCAGACTTAGTTGCACATGATTTGACTCGATAAAGAATTACTCGGACTCGACTAAGAATAAATCGCGATTATCTATTAATAACAGTCTGTTGTTTTAAAAGAAAAAAAATAATAATAATAAATAAATCATTAACATTTTACATTCTGTTGTTTTGAACGAAAAAAAAAAAAAATAAATAAATAATTAACATTTTACTTTTACACAATTTTACCATCACGTGTTTTTTATGGGTATTTTTTATTATTTAAATATATTTTTATACATCACATTAATTATCTATTATTTAAGTAAGTATCACATGACAATTAATCACACAAGTACACATCTTTCTCATCTCTTTTCTTACATCAACCCCTCCCCTCAATTCCCATTCCCGAGACAGTTAAGTAAATTATTTCCTCCGTTAACTAACATATTTTATTGAAAACTTTTTGTTAAATGTACATAGATTATTATCTGAAATCCAGAAGGATGAGCGCGTTTCCCCACGACACAGGGGAACCTAGTGTGGGGAACATAGATCACATCATTTGTAATCGATCCTAACATAGTAATATAAATATAGTACTAACAAACAAATGTTGTAACTTAGTTATAAGGTTTTTGCTGTCCAATAAATAAACATTATATTAAACATTATATATTATATATATTCATTTTGATCTATGTAAATACAAGCCTTTGAAATTAAATTTAGTTTTAATCATGTTTCACATGAGACTAATGTTAATTATTTTTGAATATTTAATTAGGATTGTTTTTTATTTGCTTTTTTATGTAAAACTAGTGGGTGCTCGCGGCTTTGCTCGCATTAGAAAGTAAAACTTACATCCCCTATTTCACCCCTTTAAAAGTGACATTTCCAAAAATCCTTTCTTAGCGGATGCCTACGTCATAACATCTACCTTCATTCCAAATTTCAGCCCGATCCGTCCAGTGGTTTCGTCTGTGCGTTGATAGATCACTATATCAGTCAGTCAGTCAATCAGTCACCTTTGAGTTATATATATGTAGATTTACTTTTATGAAAATCACTTATCATCCAAGATGTGTTTTAAATAAAATAACAACTACTATGGGTCGGATGGCTAGCACAGCCCTATTTAAAAGCAATTTAATTTTTTAGATTGAAAATTCCAGGCGTCTCTCTCTTCTAGTTTCAACCTCGTGTGGAAATATTTTTTACTTTATATTTTTACCAGGATTTTATTACATAGTTCTTTTACTGAGAAACATAAAGAGGTATTTACTACATGATGATTACTATCATCATTATCATCAGGCACCATCTTCATATTGAAGTTCGGAGATCCCATTCTGCTTCTTTTAAATGCGGATGGCTTTATGAACACAATACAAAATTTAAATATAGAAATTTTTAGTGTCGTAGTATTTTTAACGCATCAAGGGCTTTGACCTTGAATCCTAGGATCAGGCATAGCCACTCTACTTTTACGAGTAGAAAGGAAGAACTTACAAGGGTTAAAGGTACTAAAAAGTTATGATTACTGCAACGACTTTCTCACAAAAATCATATAAAAATGGCAAATCCTAGCGCAAGGTCAAGGTATTAAAATATAGTACCTAGATAATTTGAAAATTTGCAATGGTTTCATATTTAGAATTGTATATTTTCTTTGTTTTCAATTGTATATGACGATATTCCTTTGTCAGATGTTTCTAATCTTTACACTACTTATTTTAGCGCTACTGAAAGCAGAAAACATTGAGCCATTTTAAGTATGTATCTTGAAAACTACGCCATATTAAAATTTATCAGCAATATTGTTAAAACAATTTAAGAAATATTCATACACTTACCTGGTATTTCATTTTGTTGTTTGTAAAATATTTTAAGTAACCTTATTCATCAAAATCTTATTGTGTAGAGATGTGTTTAAAAAACTTTGCGCCAACTTATGAATAAAATCGGAGGCAGAGGCAAAGTTTCAAAACGTAGGTTTTTCTGAGGGCCTGATTGTTTAACTTTGTTTGTTGAAACTTCTCACAAATATTCGTAAGCTAAATGATAAAGTTCTGTCGTTATCCCTCGAACAACAGGAATTCTAAGAAAAAATAATGATATTGCTTTTGTAAGTAGCAATTGTCTGGAAATTGAGTTAGAAACTTGCTGAAATCTGTTTGTCGTATTCGATAACTCGTGTCGTATATAATTGTAGTTAATGATATAACACAATTATTGTGATCGTTTCTGGTGCAACGGCTAACTATTGCCATTCAGCGTGGGAACGCAGCTAGTTTTATGGGCACATTTGCAGGGCAACGATTAAGGGTGGGTTATTTAGTTAAGTTTGACATGTAATTTTGGATTAAGTGTTTTGATGAATAAATAAATGTATTGTACTGTGAAATAGGCAACTTTTAAGTATTACACATTATTATTTAAAAACGTCACCACCGTGTTTAACAGACTTATATAGATACATAAAATAAAAGTTGTTATATTTTGAAAATAATAATGAATCTAACTGACAGGAATATATGTAATATACATCAACAATTTCAAATCACTAATAAAATAAAATTACTAATAAACTAAAATTAATAAATCTAATTAATGCTACAATCCGTTGTGTACCGGCAACAGTAGCAAACAAGATTCCTTTCCTATTGTTCCAATTGTCACACAGTATCAAAAGAAATGCTCAAAAAATTCAGTCTACAGTTTCTTTTTAAAATGCATTGCCATTTCGGAGTCCGGCGACCGCGATGTTGTAACTTTACATTTCGTCTTGAAAGGCCAACAAAAAAGTTCATAAAAAATCAGTCGAGTAGAAGCCTGTCCTTTCGGTTGTCTCGACGGCCGAGACGGCCCGAACAAACAACCCCAGCACAAACTTGTTTGAGGAAGTCGATTTAAGTTACGGAAATACGAGTATGTACATAAATTACGTTACAAATAACACAATTTGGTACAACACATGTGATAGTGTTGAGTTGCACGGTAAATAATTTAGGTGTAAAAAGCGAGTGTGGCTCTGCGGTTCTAATGTCTGATTTTGATCCAGGCGCACTCTAGTTCAATTGTGGCCCTACACCAATGACTTGTATTTTTAAGTTAAGTGTAGATTTTGCACTCGCTTAGCGGTGAACGAAAACATCGCGAGAAAATCGACATATCTGACGACCATAAAATCCGATGACATGGTGTCTTGCGTGGAACGGCCTGAACTACCACGATATATGTATATATCTGCCCAAGAAAACACCCTTAACGAATTTATTCTATGGGGGAGTCACGATCCTCAGTCATGAGGATATACGACTCAAGATAGAGGTGTAAATCGTAACCAAAAATTAGATAGATAGATAGATAAATTCCTTAATATAATTTAATAATTTGCCTGGAAGAGATTGCTTTTAGCAATAAGGCCGCCACTTGTGGCACTAGTATAAGTTTTTTTTTCTTCTTTCTTTTTAATTATTATCGTGTGTTGCAATAAAGAATTTTCTATTCTATTCCATAAATTCTTTATTAAAACACCACATATAAAAAAAAACATAGAAATACCTAACACAGAAACATAGAATTACCTTTTAATATTAGAAATAAAACAGAAAGCAACTATTGGATAGTAAAATAAAATGTGTGCTAAGTGTAAGTGTGGGTTAGACATTTTTATAGGGTACGTTGTTGCTAAAGGCCGGGTTCATATAAGCGATGGTGGTTCACCAGCATTCACCAGCATTAGGCTGAGTTGCAGCTGTATTGGGGCATCACAATCTTTTCTTTTTGTATTATGTGTGTTTCAATATATATATTTCTTTCTTTTTAAACATTGTTGAGCAAGTGGGCCTGAATTTTATATCAGGTAAAATAAGTAAGCATTTTTCTTCTTTCCACAGGGTTGCTTGGGCGGATTACCTGGTACTCAAAAGTCTCACTGTCAAGAGAAAAGTCCTTTCATTTTATAAAAAGGGCGAACAGCATTACTTTACATTTAGTAACACCTATCCACCTACGAGTTTTTCTTTTCAGAGAACTTCTCCTAATACACTAAACTTATTAAGCAGGTTTCACAGACAAAAAAACTGAAGTACCGATATGGTTTGGTCTCTACCCACGCATTCTATTCTATATAAGTACGTAGAACGTAGAATTCTCAAGAATGTCTCATAGAAGTGGCTAGACCAGTTTTTGTTCCTTTTATTTTGCAATCGAATAAAATAAAACGAGACGTTCAAGCACATACCTACATCAGTTTGATCGAGACAAATGAAAAATGAAATTCAGTCTCGTGATTTGAGAAATTCATTTCTACATTATTTACATTGATTTTTTTTATTTTGTACTTTATACGCTGTTGTTTTTTTAGCATTTCAAATTAAATATTAGTAATGGTTTACAACAAAAAAGTTTTTTTGATAAAAATACTATTGTTATATTCATATGAATGTTTCTATCTATAATGTGAATGCGTGAGGTGTGTATTTGTGTCTGTATGTTTTATCCTTGCTGATCGCTGATTTGTATAAGTTACTCCAGAAACATTTTAGACTAGACCACCGCGAGCAAAATCACAGTATCTATATATATAAAACTCAAAGGACTGACTGATATAGTGATCTATCAACGCACAGCCCAAACCATTGGACGGATTGGGCTGAAATTCGGAATGATAGGATTTTTGGAAATGCCACTTTTAAAGGGGTGAAATAGGGGATGCCAGTTTTACTAGTTAATGCGACCGAAGCCGCGAGTACCTTAAACACGTTTAGTACCAAAATATGCACGGCAAGAATTAATAGGTATTTTTGTGAGTATTTTTGTGTTGTGACGAATAGCCAGCCACTTAGCCCGGGGCAGACTGCGGCATCAATTTGGGAAGCGACGGGAACAAATGCCTCGGATCTCGTGAAACATAGCGCTGTCTCTACTCATCTGCCGGCCGGAGCCGCCTGATCACTACTGCTTAGGGGTCGATGAACTTTTCACATCTAGTTTTTTGTTAATTGCTGCTTATAAAAAAGGACTATGATTGTATTTACTTATCCGAGTTTTAATAACAAAGATGCTTTTATTAGTTGTATAAATATAAATTTATTTTCTCTAATTTGCAGGTTTTGATATTTAAATTTGTTATGTACATTTGTAAGTGTTTAGAATTCTATAAATAAACAAAAAATTCAAATAACTGTTAATACGAACGAGAATATGACGAAAACTTAAATACTTATACATATAAACCAAGGTTATCTGCAAGAAAAACAGCATGCAATTAGACATAAAAACATCTTTTAATGTTCGTATAGTTTATTTACACATTGGTAATGTATTTACAAAGAGCGTGTTTAACAGGAAGCCTGCATGTGACCTAGATGGTCCCACAAGCAGAGTTACGGCGGACTGCCGCGTGTCGGACGTCCGAGAGACACTCATTATTTACACTTAACAAAGTACTCTCACATAAAAAGCGTCCATAAGCATAAACTGCGAGAATTATTCGATTCATTTCAAAGGAATCCAACTAAAAGGAGCTCGAGACTAACTCAAAGCTTTTATATCTCGTTTCGAAGCGCCTTATTGTCTCGCGCGGTATATGTATTAAAGCTTGCTTTCTCTTGCGTAAATAAAATCTATTGGAGAGAGAAGTGGTCGGGGCAAGTGCAAGGGACTTCGTGTAACTCGAGCCAGTAACACAAACCTGCCCCTGTTCGTTTGATATTCGAGTATAGGTTAGGTTGATATCGACGCACTGTCAAAACCACCCTGGCTAGATTAGCCATATGATCTGATTTCAGATATTTTTTGTAAGGAAGAAGAGCGTTGAATAGTGTTATACCAATGTATTACCTGTGAAAATTCAACTTCTAAAAACTACACAGGCAAAAGAGATTTTTTGTAACAAGATTCAAATTGTACATTTATATTCCGTGTTTCCTGCGGAGTACAATCCAGGGATCTTTAAATCTAGAGTTAATAGGTATCTTCTAGGTAAGTGTGTCACATCCTAGGCTGCATCAATGCTTAACATCAGGCAGGCTGTAGCCAAACGTAAACATATACCACGTAAAAAAAAACATATATTCATAGACAGCGTTCAGTAGCACATTCTGAAATAATAGCTGGCTATTTTCAAATTTTCGTCCTTTTCAATAAACCTTTGAAGACTGAATTTCGACTGAATTTTTATATCATTTACATTTACAACAAAACCCCAACAGCAGAGCATATTCTTATTCCACCAACAAAACAAGAAAAGCATGCATTATATACAACACTGAGCAGGTGTAAGCTACAGCACTGCTTCCATCCATACTCTAGGTGTAATGCCTCATGCGAGGGCCGGGACAATGCAAAGCAGATTGAATTGGAAAAAAGACTCGAGTGAAATGGCGGCTTTCGGCACCCCCGGGAGCTCGCTCTAAAGGGTTAACAATGAGCGGAGTGTCCGTGGATGGCACCTCTTTGTATCGTTCTGGCGCACTTCTCAGAATGGTATTATTTCTTTGTGTTACAATGTCTCTGTGTCTAAGTTATGCTGTTCCGTTTTTTTAAGTCTGGTTTGTGTTTTGAATTGTGTTTATGTGCAATCTATGTTATACCTATTGATCTTTGAATAACCTATGTAACTATTAAGATATCATACTAGCTCTTTGCCTAAAATCCTGATTATGCGACGCTATTCCGCCGTTACTATGTGACCGGAAAACATAAGTCTTTATTTTTTAAATTGTATTTTAAAGTGCAGGAACAATTTTTCGCAACAAATTAGCGTAAAAAATCCATTCCAACTGAATGAAGACATAGATTAGTGGCAACTTCGAAAGTTAGAGCATTTCCAAAGTAGAGCAAAGTTAAACAAAATATCGCAGATATATCGGAATAAAAAGCATTCAAGCTAAGTACTGTTAACTTTGTCTATAAAACTTGAAGGAAACAATCTGCTTTCTGCATTCAATAGATTGGGAGCGATCGCTTTTTGTGTTTTCGAAAGCGCTTTTGATGCAAAATGTACGAACAATGTTGTCAGCTTAATTGTTCCATTTTGATAAATGTAAGAGTATAACATTTACAATTATAAAACGAATCTTGCTTAGACATTTTCCTTATCATGTTTACGTATGTATTATGCAGATGCATTTACACAAATTTCTACTTAGTTTTATGTCATACTAGTGTTTCACATAGACATGCTAGATAAATATAATATTACTATTTTATTAATTGATTTTGGTGAGAAAGCGTATGATTTTACGTGTGCTGTTGATATAAACTGTTTTTTTTTGTAACATTAAGTAGGAAGGAAGTTATAGACTTTACAATCAGAACCCAGTCGAATGTTCTAGTTGTAAACTTGACTATACAAATTTGCAGTAAATACCTAACGGTGTTGCGGTTAACAGCAATCTACAGTGTGTTCTGTTGTGCATAATTAACCACGCGGCAGAGCCACGGAATTGAGCATTCATTTTATACGAGATAATTAATATGGATCATTATTATATACTAGCTGTGCGCGCGACTTCGTCCGCGTAGAATAGTTATTTTGGGCATCGTATTTATTTTTGCAAATTACCTCTTCAGCTTCATAAATTATAGCTGTTACCCACGACTTGAACCGTTTTCGGCGCGCACGCAACGGAAGCAAAGATGAATAATTTTCCCCGTTTTTTCCACATTTTCCATTGTTTCTTCGCGCCTTTTAGTTGCAGCGTAATGTTATATATCCTAAAACCTTCCTCGATAAATGGTCTATTCAACACAAAAAGAGTTTTTCAATTCGCACCAGTAGTTCCTGAGATTAGCGCGTTCAAACAAACAAACAAACTCTTCAGTTTTATAATATTAGTATAGATTTAAACCGGAACATGATATAAATATTGATAAACGAATTATCGTGGCCGATTCAAAGAGACATAAATGATGGTTATTATAATAAAAAAATAAACACTGCTTTCAAAATTAGTTCACAAGGAAAACGATGTTTTCTTTGAAGCAATTAAAATTACGTTTTATTTAATTAACACAACCAGCTCTCGTTTGACTAACAACCAGTTCAACAGTACTCGCATATTATGTTTTGAAAAAGAATTTCTCATTTCCCTCGTTTTTTTAAATAGCTAAAGTGCAAATGAGCACCTATTCACTTCACAATCTAGAATTTAATACGACCGTTAAAACAGTTTTAAAACGATAAAAACTCTTTTAAATCGGCACACAAGTTTCCATTTTAAGCTCATTTTCCATTAGAATGAAGTCTTTCCGGGTAGAAAATAAAAAAGTTGGGATCAAGCCATGGACATAGAGATGATTGAATTATAACTTCAGCTGATACTGTACCAACTTTTGCTTGGAAAACTTATAGAAAACTTGGCTTAGAAATAGAACGCGACAGATCAAATAAGATATATTATCAATAAATTATTGTTTGCTTATATGAACATATTTACGAAATTTTAAAGCTTTTATTCAGTGTTGTTTGTATACATATGTATATGTACATTTTTAAAGAAACTACGATAGTTCAGAATGTTGAAAAATACAGTAGAATTCTGACAGAAAAATTAGTTCTACACTTACATAGTGACTGTAAACAATAGATCATCATCATCATCAAAAAACACATTTTGAAATTGAATTTGGAAGCTGACATACCTTTCCTCTCCCTCCCTCCCTCATGTCGATATACGATAGGTCTGTTCCCCTCTCGCCTCCACATGACTGTGGGCGGCGGGACGCCAGTGGCGCTGCAAGCAAGCCTGATGCTGCCGCCTTCCTGGGCGGAACTGCCCTCGGAGATGGAGTCTATGATGTCTGGAGATATCACCACTGATAGGTGACCCATCTGGAAAATGTATACTGGGTTTATTTTATTGTTAGAAACTGTTATTTTTTCCTTTCTTTTTTCCTAAAGGCTTTATTGTGTTGAGTTGTGCGTTGTTTTAATTAAACTGGTCTATTGTAAAAGGAATTTTAATTGTATTGGATTAAAAAAAAATACCATCGTATACAAGGTGTAACAGAAGGGTGTGACAATACTTATACTATACATACCTATGTATGTATAGAATACAGCCCACTAGGTTTCAGAATTCTAAGTGTCATAGATTTCGAGTAATCATAAGTTGAACTTTCATTAAAACTTTAAGACTTGCAACCCTACATCTTATCATTTTGAGCGTTCATTGACTTTTGACGCTATCAAATGACACGGCGCGGCGGTGTCTCTCTGAGAGCGCGAGAGAGAGAGAATACGTTGCGTTAAAACTAATGCTAGAACGGGATGAAAGAATGTGTGCTTATTTCGGTTTCGTTCGGTCAGTGATCACTCGCTAGGGCTGCCACGAAATAAAGTGAAAAATATTATCTAATTTTTGTATGGTAAAAAATATATGCGATTTAATTTTTCATATTTTGGTATATGACTCCTTACATGATATATATGTATACTCTTTAATATTGTCACACCCTTCTGTTACACCTTGTATATTATATAATGAGGATTTTTTAAACTATCCCTAACACAAGATATTTTTAAGTAAACGGTGTACTTTGGGTGGTGGTGTCTCTGATTTCCTTGCAACACAGGACCTCTGGTACCTAGTGCAGGAGTCAGTCATTCCACCACGTACCAATACTTTTTAAAGTACATATTTGCATATACATCACATAAAATAGGTACGTTTTACATATGTATTTTGTGACCAATAAACTATTTGATTTGATTTGATTTGACTTTTATTCATTGCTTTAGCCTCATTATCTACCTAGAACCTAGGTAGATAATATGAGGGGGTTTTACACTGATTAAGCTGAAACTAGTAATACTGTAAAATTGATCAATGTGTTGATACTACATGTATATTAATTATTATAACTAATACACGATTATCTGAGATGAGTTTTCAATTAAATCTATTGAATAAATTATCATTAAATACAAAAAGACAATATTATGTATGAAAAGAATATTGGAACACGGATCATGACTTGCAATAAATAATTTAACAGAATTGATTTATTTTCCTTCAATAAACATATTTATTAAAATATTATAGTAAGCTAACGAATAATTATTATTCAAATTATTCAGTCAGTTACGAAATAAATTGATGCGAAGTTAATCTGCAAAATCACCAGTTAGTCTACGCCAATACTACGTATATCTACGCCAACGCCATTCACCAAATTACTAATGTCTTCACACGAGCAAGGCCCAAGGTTCTACAGTTTCTACATAATTCTACGAGCTATGACATCACACTAAAAGACACCTTACTACGGCACTTAAAAAAAATCTCGCCCAGTGTTTTCTTGGACTGTAAGGTATAAGGTCGTAAATGGCATTCTTGCAACAGTCCTAAAAGGTAACATTATTACTTAAAAATAAAGCAGTGCCATTCAAACTATTCGTCCGATGAAATAATACAGTTTCGTCCATCGCTGTATCGTCTCAATTATACAGGAGCCGTAGATAAGTAAGCTAGCTTCTTCGAAAATAAGATGTGACAACATATTTTTTTAATACAAGTACAGAGTTTGATTTGAGTTTGTTTAGGAAATACATTCCCATGCATGGGAAATGTTATCAAACTTGTTATTATGAACTAGCTGGTGCCTGCGACTTCGTCCGCGTGGAATAGTTATTACCATAAAAACGGTTCTAGTGAGTTAATCTTAAAAGATAGTCATATACTGTTGCGGAAATTTTGTTAGTTAGAACCGTTTTCATAGCGCACACAACAAAAGCCCTCAAAAATGAATAATTTTCCTCGTTTTTCCACATTTCCCATTGTTTCTTCGTTGCAGCATAGTTGCAGCGTGATGTTATATAGCTTAAAGCCTTCCTCGATAAATGGTCTATTCAACAAAAAAATATTTTTTCAATTCGCACGAGTAGTTCCTGAGATTAGCACGTTCAAACAAACAAACTCTTCAGCTTTATAATATTAAGTATCGATTATTAATGGATTCCAGTTAGAACGGGTGCTGCTTTGTCCACACTTGACATAATTGTAAAATTAACTGCTTTTTATGCGGATAAATACCTCGTTATACGTCTTTGATTATAAATTGTCTACGTATGCAAGTTACGTGCAACAACACAAGTATACACTGAATTTAAAACCGACTTCATTAGAAAACAAGAACACACAATAGCTCCGGCTTGTGTATACAGCACAATGAGCATTTTAGCTTGACTTCTATACAAATGCTGAGCTTAACATATTTTTCTTTTGTTACACTCACAGCTAGTATTAGGCATATTTTTAGGGTTCCATAGCCATAAAGTAAAACAGGAATCCTATTACTAAGACTGGCAGGACTGGTCATTATGTCTGTCTATCATAAGGTTCTCATGGACTGTGCTAGCTATAGAGTTGAAATTTTTCATAGAATTTGTTAAAACTAGCTTATGTATTTAAGAGGGTTTCCATACATCATCATCATCACAAATTTAAAGACAAGGCCCTTGTCTGTAGAGTATGCGCCATGCTTCCAGATCTTCTGCCAGTGCGTTGACCTCCTTATACGACATGACGCCAGCCTTCTCTTTGCTTGGTCCATATATGACCTTCTCGGCCTTCCTCTTCCTCTTCGTGCTTCCAGTTTTCCCTCAATAATATTTTTCACAATGTCGTATAAGTTGGCCAATCATCTTTCCTCTTCTGTTTTCAACTGTCGCCATTATTGTAACTACAAGAAACAAAATATTATGCCATTGGTATAGAGACATTATTGGCACCTAATTATACCCATAGGTACGCAACTCTTTGTGCACGTCAAGTCGTCCTTACACATCATTGGTACGCAACTCTTTGTGCACGAATCAAAGTCGTCCTTTGTCACTCGTATTTTTCATCATAAACTAAAAGGTCCAAAGAAAATTGTTAATTATTTATTCTCGTCTCTGTGAGTTAAGCGGCTCAGACACTAGGATTAATCTATGCCCTCACACCGAGCACAATCACTTGATATTTAAGTACTAACTACCTTCTCTTATTTTCTAAGAAGCCAGATTACTTATCTACGGCTCCAGTATAATTGAGACGATGAAACCTTGTACGAAATTGTATTATTTCATTGGACAAAGAGGTTGAATGGCATTGCTTTATTTTTACCAGTTAGAGTATTGATTAAAAATATAATTTATTTTAGATGACGGCTATTTGAAAGTTTAGGCAAACAAGTGGAATTGATAGTGTTTTATGTAACACAAAATTTTAAACCTAATCTACTCTTCTACTTTTTAACGTTGCTAAACCAACTGTAATGACATACAACCGTACCTAAGATGACAAATATGTTATTGCACACAAAGATTATATATAAAGAATTGGCACTCGGTGAAGGAATATATCGCAAGGAAGCCGAATGAATACAGGGAGTACCCTACACCCTGTAATGAGTAAATATTCTATATCGACTCTTAACAATCTTACCTGGCTCTTCATAGGGTCAGTATTGACCTGCCATATGTAGGTGCTCGAGTCATTTTCTTGAACGTGCAACTTTCGCATGTTGAAGTTGTTATTGGTATCGACAACTAAATTGCTATTTATAATCTACCACTATCTCTTGATATAAAATACAATGATCGCAAAATTGAGGATGTCACAGAATTTGAATTTTTAGGTGTTTATTTAGACAACTATCTAAACTGGAAAACTCACATTAATGAGACCTGTAACAAGCTGAACCGATTTGTCTTTGCTCTTCATCGCATCAAACAATCCGTCTCTGTAGAAGCAGCCCTCAAGGCTTACCATGGTTATATCAGCTCTGTTCTTCAATATGGTATACTGTTATGGGGAAACTCTTCTGATATTGAAAGACTTTTTATACTTCAAAAGAAATGTGTAAGGGTAATAAGAGGTGCTGGTTACTTAGACTCATGTGAACCAATATTTAAAGAATTGAAAATCTTAACACTACCGTGCATGTACATTGAAAAGGCAGCACTATTTGTTAGATCATACCCAGAGTTCTTTAAAACAAATCACATCACATCATCTTAGAACACAACACGGAGACAGGCTTCATGAGCCTGTCTCTCGACTAGCATTGAGAAAGAATAACGCTTTCCATATGGCTGTAACTATTTACAACGCTCTGCCACAGGACATTAAAGAACTGCCTTCCACTAGATTCAAATACAAATTGCATAACTGGCTAATTGAGAAGTGATACTACAGTGTTGATAAGTATTTAGGTATATATTGCGGCATCCCTGTTTGTAAAATTGACTAATACAATTAACACCTAGATTAAGCATAGATAATACATAAATTATAATATTTGCACACCTAGAATGGTAGAATACACGGGACTTCTATTATAAATTACAGCATCACCTACCTGTATTCAAGAGCAAATAAATATCATTTCATTTCATTTTAATTTGACGATTTTTTTTACAAGGAATGGGTTTGCACATGGGATTGATTGATTGATTATTTTTTCCAATTACTTTATTGGACACTCACACAAAAAACACAAAACGGAAAAAAATAATTAAATCTAATGCCACTAATGGCGGCCTTATCGCTAAAAGCGATCTCTTTCAGGCAACCGTAGGATGGAGAGGAAAATATAAAAAAGACAAGACTAGACGGGGTGTACAATAAAGACCACATGAAATTAAATTTTAAAAATTCTATTAAGTAATCTTTAAATTCTAAAGATACAATCTCACCTGGCTCTTCATAGGGTCAGTATTGACCTGACACATGTAGGTGCCCGAGTCATTTGCTTGCACGTTGCTGACGTGCAGTTTCCACGTGTTGTGATTGTTGTAGGTGACTGATAGACGTGGGTTCAAGGCCACCATGTTGGTATGGATGGCTAGGATGGCTTTCGAGTCGGATTTTATCCACGCAACCTGTAATAAAGAGTTGAATGTTTATAAAAACATAGTATGATATACCATCTTGTCTTTATATCAACTTAAGTCTAGAGATTTAAAAAAAGCTTTCAAGTTTTTAGGCAATTTAAAATTTTATTACAGAATTAATAAGGCAGTGGAAACCCGTGATTAAACACAACATAGCCCTAATATTTTGCTTAATTCAATTAATGTTTAGCAATGCTTATTCGTCGCCAATAAATTACAACAAAACATTCGTGAAATTAGCATGACGTATTTTGAAAGCTCGTAAATTAATAACGCAATTAGAGCAACTGTGTAAAACGAAGCGTCATAGTTCGCGACAACCTAGTATGAAATTTCATTTAATATCTAAGAGTTGCTATCATAAATCGCTCACATTTCCTTTTCCAAGTCCGCAGCTCAGTTCAAGCGTTCATTTTGTTTAAGAGAGACAATTCTTAATGTGAGTTAAGCGTTTGTAGCGAATGTAAAACGACACGTAAAATGGTAGCTTGCTCGGAGGAATGCAGGAGTCTCATCCGCGCCGCTCTCGCATTTTTCATGCGACATCTCGCTTTGTTGCGGTTGGAAAATAAATTAGTAACAATTTCATTGTTTGCGAGAATTATTTCCGACGAGTGTGAGCGTAAATACTTGGTCTAGAACGATGCTAGGGAATGTAGTTGGTAAACGCTGTTTGTAGCTAGGATTCAGGGTTTCATTTGTATGTTTTTACAAAACAAATTAGTTTACACTCAATGAAAAGTTGAAAATACTTATTTATTTTCATTTGTAACTAAGAAAAAAATATTGGGAAAATATGAGTGTAAAAAAATATATACTATATTAACAACTAGTGGGTGATCGCGGCTTCGATTTCGGATTAAGAAGTAATACTTGCATCCCCTATTTCACTTTAAAATTGGCATTTCCAAAACTCTTTTCTTAGCGGATGCCTACGTCATAACATCTACCTACATTCCAAATTTCAGCCCAATCCGTCTAGTGGTTTGGGCTGTGCGTTGATAGATCACTATATCAGTCAGTCAGTAAATCAGTCAGTCACCTTTGATTTTTATATATTTAGATTAACGTAACTCTCATGTTTCGTATGACACTGGCAGTTAAATTAGAATACACGTTTTTATACTACCGTCACAATCCCATGCAAGGGATATGAAATTCAATCGGAATGGGGTCTTGCCTTGGAGTAATATCGGCTTGAAGGGAATTATTTGCTCAATGTACACAATGATTGTCATAGCTTGGCCCGATCCCCCTTGCCCTCTAAAGGTCTGTACGCTTACATCGCTCAAAGGGATCGATACGCATACGGACACTGATTCAGATAATCTTGATAAATCTCGATTGAGATGGCCAAACGTGCACAAACTCACCTTTGTCATTCTGTTTGATATATTTGTAAAACAACGATAGGATAGTTTTTCAGAAATAGCGGCAGTTAATAATAAAACAATTAAAATCATGATTTTGTAAAATCGAGTGAGACTTAAATATAACCGAATCGAAAGGTATATAACTAGTATTATACCGTCTCCATTCCAGTTTCTACATAAACAAATCCGACCAATTCTAGGAAAACAAACAGCAATTATTTTCCGTGTCCTTAATAAATAAATCTCGCTGCATTGTTCAATTTGTAGCAGTGCATTTCATAGACCCGATGTTTAGCCAAGCGCTAGAGAAACTATTGTTTCTCCTCCACTGCGCGACTTTCTCGAATTTTATTATTTTCTGTAACTGTACAAATACGGGTCGGCTTTTGATCGCACAATTAATCCGAGGGCTGCCAGCTACAACCCACTCCACCCTACCTGTCATAATCGTCGAGTACACTTCGCTTCTAAACGCAGATCAATGGTTTTACCTTTGATTCGAGCCCTCTTTAACCGGGCTTCGGTTTCTGATGCCGTCGAATTGTTGTGATTGATATATGGACCGGAAAGTCGATAAATTAAACGTGAAGTGCTATCGAAACCCAGATTATGTACCTAGCCACTCAAGTCCGTAAAAATGTATGGGTCAGTGAACTTTTGTTTGTTTTTATCTCGTATACCAAAAACCGTAATAGGTCTTTGTTCGTGAGAGTATAAGTGTGACGAAACTTCTTTTTTACACCGACGCAGTCATTTTAAACTAGTTGATACCAGTTGATATCGGTTTAGCACTGACGTGTAAAAAATGCGTTTTTGAAGCAATAACTTCTAATCCAAATTCAGCTCGCTGTGTGCGTGTCATTTTGTCTAGTCGTAAGTTATGGAGCGTCACATTGTAACTAACGGTACAGAGGGTGTAGGTTTTGGTGGCAGATACTAGTAGCTACGGCCAGTGAGGAATTATAGCACCCTATAGGCTGGACTGGATGCTGTAAAGCATTTCAATGGCTTCTGTTGTTGGAGATATTGTCAGACTCACAGTTTACGTCTAAACTAGAAACGATTGGGATTAGGGGATTCAAATACATATATACACATTATTTCATTACTTTTACCTGTTTTTTTATATTAGTTCTGGTACTGATGTTTACTTTGCATCTATTTAGAGGACACTAAAGAGCTTATATTAAAAAGCTGCTTTAGGATACCAATTATTTTCGATGAGTTGAAGAAACTCAAGACTAAGTTATTCTACAAATGTTTTTTTTATTTGAGGTCAATTATGTTAAACTCTTCTATTTTAAATATCAAAGTATGTATCTATTATTATTATGCACCTTACGCCATCGTAGCTAGAAATACTTTTATGATTTTATCTAAACATATAAAACTCAAAGGTGACTCTGACTGACTAATATAGTGATCTATCAACGCACAGCCCAAACCACAGGACGGATCGGGCTGAAATTTGGCATGCAGGTAGATGTTATGACGTAGGCATCCGCTAAGAAAGGATTTTTGGTAAAGCCGCTTTTAAAGGGGTGAAATGGGGGATGCAAGCTTTACTTCTTAATGCGAGCGAACCTCCTTTTTTTATAAAGTTTTAACTTACTCTATAGTTAGACAGATGGTTGACTACACATGTGAAGTGCACGTCCCGGCCCTGCGTCACGGTGTGGTTCTCCAGCGCCTGCAGGAACTCAGGTTCCACTTCGGCTTGGATGGGCATCTCACCTGGAACATTGTTTATTTGTTACTGGCTTTTAAAGGGACAGGAAGAGGATAGTTACGAAATCAAAGTTAAGTATGTAGTATGTTTTGTATGCGTATGTGCGTACGTGCGTGTGTGTGTATGTGTATTGGAATAAAATAATGTATTTTGATAAACAAGCGGCGCACCGTAGTGTTCTCCGTCGATTCGGGTTATAAAGAAGTTTATCTACACTAATGTTGTAACATTCTACTTATGTTTCCAATACTTGACTTATAATTACTACTGTTATAGCACAGACAACAAAACACTCAATTTAAGCAATATCACATGATGTTATAATATCCACATCGATATCGTAATAGCTCATTATAACATCGAAAAAGCGTGACCAACCTGATTGCAGGGCCAATCAGGTTGGTCGCGCTGCACTCTCGTTGGTTAGATTTTAATGGCGCCAAAATCACTGTGACAATACACGTACGCGTGAATTTAATTTAATAAATTATCAATGCATTAGTGAAGATAAAGTAGTGTATGCAACTGCATATAACACGGGTATTAAAACACGAGTGTGAGTTTATGAAACGAGCGCAGCGAGTTTTATAATAGTAACGAGTGTTAATTCTATGACAGTTGCATAAACTACTATTATGTTTTTATTCAAGGTCTAATCTATTCAGTTTCATCCTAAAAACTTCAAACATATATATATACATACAATCTTTTGTGGCAACAAGAAATTCATAAATGATTTAAATAGCTTATAAAAGTAGACTTTTTATTTTTTTACAAATAAAATTATTGCTGAATGATTATTTATTATACCCATGCATCAGAAAGGGTTTTTCTTTTAATAGTCTAACCAATGAGAGCGCAGCTGCGCGCATCAATAAAACGCGACCAACCTGATTGGCCCTGCAATCAGTTTGGTCGCGTTTTATTGATGTTATAATGAGATATTACGATATCGATGTGGATATTATACCATCATGTGAAATTGCTTAAATTGAGTGTTTTGTTGTCTGCGCTATAACAGTAGTAATTATAAGTCAAGTATTGGAAACATAAGTAGAATGTTACAACATTAGTGTAGATAAAAAGTTTTTGTGACTTGCAAGTCTTATAAAACAATTCAAAACAGTGTGGAAAGCAAAAAAATATGTTTAGTTAATACGGCCCGCTACAAAATTATAATCCCAATTAAATTATATTCATAAAGTGCGGTCTTTCTGTTGAGGGCTCTAATCCAGGCGTGGGCAGATGAGGGTCACATGTATTTTATTTTAAGTGAAGAAAATTAGATCAAATTTTAATATATTATCCATTCATGATAATGTGTCTTAATCATTTTCTCTTTAGTTTATTTGATTTGGTAAGCAAAGACCATTTTTTGTAATATTGATTTATCTGGTTTAGTCTAAGAGAGTCTGATGATGATGATACTGGTGTTGGCAATATCGAGAAGACGGCACTCGAGATTTTTTCAATGATTATGAATTTGTAAAATTAAATTAAGTTTTTATAAAATAAATATTAGGTGTGTTAAAATATTTAAGTTAAGATTCCCTACAATAATAAATACAACAGCATAGTAATAATTTTAGACCCATATGTTTCCCAGTTAATTTACTGTGTTTTAATTTATAAATAAACTTCTCAGTACAAAAGCTAAAATAATGTAAAGATGTATAACTGACCAAGCGACTATTCTATTAAAAATCTTAGAAATTTGTTCAAAAAGAAATAAAACGTTTTCTTTTAGAAAGTTCAAAAAACAAGCAAGCTTGATTGCACCTAATTAAAATATATCTGAAACCTTACGAGATCTCTTCATTAGCAATTAATTTCGCAGAGAACCTTTATGAGCGACATTTAATATACTTCAACGAATTTTGCAAGATATTAATATTAATCTGCACTTGTACAGCTTTATCTGTTGTTAAATCATATTTAAAGTAAATGTTAATTAATATCAAGCTTCATTGAAGTGAAAAAAAAAATTCAGAAGACTTAATAACCCTTTCTTTGAAGTCGGTTAAAAGATTTTAAATTTTGACTTTTCAATTTAGTTTAGAGTCTATACTTACTACTCAATTTCACTTAAACTTGTAATTATTTGGTATATAAAATAATGATTTGTAAAAATATAAATATTCTCTAATGTGATATGCATGTATTTGTTTAGACTGTGATAACAAAGTAGCAGAAACATAATGGCAACAAACTTATATTTACATTCATACAAAATTTACTAGGAAATATACAATTACATAAATATTCAATAATAACCAAATAAACAAATTAAATAACAACACAAGATATTTTTCTAAAATTCTTAATCGAAATCCTATTTAGTACCTTTAAAAAATACGAAAATAAAGCTCTAAAAGAATTTAGTTCACCACTAGTCTACCCGATAGGTACTCCCTTGGGAAGAAAATCGAACCTTCGAGAATTTCTAACGAGCTTCTCGGTTAACCTACTAACTTTTTGCGCTTATTTGCTCTTCTGGATTAGAAACTTTATCTTTACTACCCTCTTTTTTGTAGCTTAAGATATTCGTTAAGTAATGAGCACAATTCATGTTTGGTGGTTTTCTTTCTCTGTCATAAAAATGGATACAAATGAAACACTAACTCGCAAAAATAAAATATATTAAGTTGCCAGAAAAACACTTACAATGTTCTTAAAAATATTTCATTTCGATTAACCGTACCACAAAAGTTGTTGTTTATGCAATTAGAAACTTTGCAGGGCTATTTAACCTACATATACAAGTAGTTGATTGGCCCCGCGTGCTATTTACCATTTCGGATTTAGTCCCAATTTTATAAACAATATTGTAATGTTTTAAAATGAGCGGTAAAGGAATAGTAATTTACTTACCAGTGACAAAAACACTAAAAAACGTTGCCAGCCACCAAGCCGCTTTGCTTGACGGCGAGAAAATATGCCTGTCCATCGCCTACCTGAAAACAAAATACAATTTTATGTATGAAAAAAGTACCTAAGTTAAAAAAAATACATCAAAATAGCTAGTTTTACTAGAAGTAATATTTAACATGAAGTAAATTATGAAGAAAACTTCTCTTGTATGTATTTCAACGATATTTTTTTAATAATTATAATATGTATTATACCTAGTTTTTTCAGTTACTTTTCTAATGATACTGAATTACTAAGACATATTCAATGTACAATTAAAAAAAAACTAAAACAGCTAGATAGTAACAGAAATTTAATCCCTAATGTATCTTGAAAATTTACAAAAAACAAAACTAAAATTAAAACAACTGCATTACTTTTTATAAGTATACAGCTTTTCCAACACACAGTCATAATGATCATCATAATCAAAAAGTAAACTCCGCTAAATCTCAACTCCACGTTGTGCTCCGGAAGAGAAATTGAAGGAGAAAATTGTATAGAAATTCCAAGGAAGGTTCATTATAATCTAATGCAAACCTTTGAAGCATAAACCGCAATAATATCTGGCGGAATAAAGAGATACAAAGCAACAAAGATGTTTCCTCAAAGGAAATGAGGCTTGATCCCGCGCTGATAATTCGAGTTTTATTGAAACGGACGGGTGAAAATTGATTGTTCCTTGCATTATCAATCCGCGTTGGATTTACGTAATTCCACGATACGATGGATTCGTATTTTTAGTTTATTGATCATTTGTTTTTTATTGGAAGGGTCTATTTTGGTTTCGGATAAAATGGAAAACAGTTGGCCTAGTAACGTTGTTTGAAATGAAGTGAGACAAAAAACACCATAATAATGAGAGCACTTGTATTTTTCGTTTTGATTTTTACACAATCTACGTCAGTTGTGAAAAAACGCTTCATCTTACATACTTTACAAATCCACATACATTTGATATTTTACTTCTTTGGATGAAATTCAATGAGGTGATTAAAGTAAAAATTAAATCTTAGTAACTCTCCACAAGCCAGAATTTTACTACTACCTTTCCATCGAGATTGGAATGCGGTTGTTATTGTGTCTCACTCATTGCTCGTCCAAAAACGCTCTTGTCCATAATTAGTTTAAAAACAAACGATAAAGAGAAATTACAGTCATCAATAAAATAATGAATTTTAAATATTACAAACATAAATTTATGTCAGTATTAGCTTCATTCATTGCTAGCCTCGCTAGCTATGAAGTATGTAGGATCGTTTTGTCAATTAGAAATTGGAAAATGTATAGTTTTCGAGATCCCCTGAGGTACTCCAAGGTCTGATGGTCAAAGTAATGGTGAAGGTCGGCCTTAGGCCTCGCATCCCTCTCATTTTGACGTCTCAAGTACTATTGGAAAATTTCGAGCGTGACATAATTTAACTATTATTCCGAATCAACGCGAAAGAAGCTGCGGTCATCCACAAGTTTAAAATGTAATAATTTAGTTAGTACATTTCAAAGCAATAACATACAAACTGTTACTTCGGTGCTCCTAACATTTGCCTCTTCACAAACGACGTTAGGTTGTGGACTAAAAAGTTAGTTAATGAATGTGAGTACGCAACAGGCAGAGCGGTGGCTGCAGCAAAATGTATTTTCTGCATAATTTCCGCCAGTTTACCAAACCGAAATGTTAGTTTTAGAGTTAAAATTAAATGTACAGAATATTCGCATCACAAACTTTGTTCGTTTATTTGGTTTTACGGAAACGTATGAAATATTTTGTCAACTGTCTATATGAATAATTATGCTCATTTAACATACGAATTATGGTGTTTACTTGTGCAAAGGCAACCTAGATTCGACAGTTAAAAGTGAATTAGGATGAACTCGTAGTATTTAGAATTAGCTCATGAATGTTGCTTACAAAGTTAGTCTAATAGAATCACCGCTAATTTCTTACGTATTAACAACGTAAACATTGAAATAAAAACTTCAAAAAAGAACCTGTTTAAAATAATGTAAAAAAAACTTTATGTGGTTTACGTTTAAATTAAAACGAAAAAGATGGGGAAGATTATTCTTTTTCCAATTCTCACTGATTGATTCTCCAAAGATATGGATTCTCATAAAAAACATTCGGCAAGGTGTTCTGAAGCCCCGAGATTCAATTACTGGTAGCGCTGACGCCGCCGGGCGTCAAAACTTTAACTGCGGTCAGCACCTACGCAGATATTGCTTAGGGACGGGGATATGGCCCTTTTGTAGGCGAATATTATTTCTATTGAAAACCTGTTTGATTTGGCTGCATGCAAATGAAGCGCGCATTGAAAATTTGCGGTGAATGTTTGATTTTTCCTCAGAAGTTGAAGGAATTAGATTTTTTTAAGTTCTAGCGATTTGTGCCGATAAAAAGTTTTGCCTCTTAGAGTAGATCGAATTCTTTTCAAAACATTATTTGTGACAAATAAAATTAATGATTACGTAATACTACATTAGTGTACGTGTTTTTATAAATCTATACTAATATTATAAAGCTGAAGAGTTTGATTGTTTGTTTGTTTGTTTGATCGCGCTAATCTCAGGAACTACTGGTGCGAATTGAAAAATTCTTTTTGTGTTTAGTAGACCATTTATCGAGGAAGGCTTTAGGCTATATAACATCACGCTGCAACTAACAGGAGCGAAGAAATAATGGAAAATGTGGAAAAAAACGGGGAAAATTATTCATCTTTGAGGGCTTCCGTTGCGTGCGCTGCGAAAACGGTTCAAGATATCAAAAAAATATGTATGAAAGAATTATTTCTCTTGAAATGATCTAACAAAATGTCTGCAACAGTATATGTCTATCTTTTAAGGTTAACTCAATAGACCCGTTTTTATGGTAATAACTATTCCACGCGGACGAAGTCGCGGGAACCAGCTAGTTAATTATAAGACAATGTAAAACACTAGAATATATAGTACAATTTAAATGCAAACGTTGTACATTCCACAAAAATCTATCAAATACTTTTGTAAAGCAGCCAGGGCGCCACATACTGACTTAACTATACATAACATAACTTTATCACTATACCTAATTAAATCCGATAATCGAAGCCATTTACACGCCATCCTTCGTATATATTGACATAAGACTTAACAAGTTCCTCACAACATGACAAGTCGGCCCAGGTCAACGGGTTGTCGTGACAAGGGCTCGCCAGGGTGTCACTAGGTGTCACCAAGGGTCGGTAGGGTGTAGCTAGGTGACGACTTGTGACCATTATTCATGGGGACAATTTTCCACCTGTCTACGTCACTTTCACCTCGCCTAAATGAAAAATATACAAGTAAACTGTTTATGATATGTGACGGCGTAATTTTCAGATGATGTGGCAATAAAGAGAAATATTAGACAAGAAAAAACCATTTTTTGCGGCATGTTTGAATGTACACAAGAAAAATTATTGAAAACTTGTGTGTAAAACTATTCACTACCCAAAAAATATCCGAACGAAACCAGACACAAGCAACTTGTTGTTTTTAATTAGCCATTCGGGCCACATTAATTTGATTTGTGGTGCTCATTAATTTGCGCCCGATTTCATTAATTGACAATATCTATAGAGTCTTGGTCCCTCTGAAATTACTTCCGACGGGGTTGTCCTCGGAATAATAACTTGATATCGTTCACAACAGATCCATTGCGCGTTGTTCAGACGATTTATTTAACAATTTACGGCGGCTGGTGAATTTGAGAACGACGGGATTTATGATGGTGTTTGGTCTACTGGTTTGTTTTAGACCCAAGAAATGGGAAAAAATAAAAGTTACTAAGAGACACATTTTGGCTGAACCAAACTTAATAGATACTCATGCATGTAACTCGTAACATAATACATTCATATCTTTTCGCTTGTTTTACATTAGAATTAGATATTTCGAGATAGTAGTACTAATCCATGCAAAAGCAATGTACACATAAAAAAGTACCTACTGTTAGGATAAATAGGTTTTGTCTACGTAAAATAGAACATTTGAAAAATAAAAGAGATACTGAAACCAAAAAGTATCAAATAGATTTTCGAGCCCAATTCATTTTCAATATAAAATTGAATCTCTAGGCATTCACAATTCATAATGCCAGTTAACATCGAGTAAAGAAATCGTGTCTGAACATTTGCACAAGGCATTTATTGTGCCGTTAAATCGCTCCGTTGAACAATCATTTTTGACAAAATCGTAAGCGAAATTGTTTGATACGATAAAAATATTTTATGGGTCTCAATCGACGTCGATTGTTCTGTTTGTTTTGGTTTTTGTATTGTTTCTTTAGATAGTTAACTTAGTTAAAAATAATTAGGTACAATTTAGTAAATGTGTAATGTGTGTAGTTATGTGCTAAACAGTAAATAAGGTTGCATCAATGAATACGACGTGATATTACTAAGATTAGTAAAATAGTAATTTAAATTTGCGAGAAGTTCCAGTTATTTTCTATGTATGTAAGTCTACGTTTTACATGCATATGATTATAAACAGATAACCACAGTTCACGCCACCGCAAGCGTTAAAAATCATAAGTTAGCGGGAAAAATTGCTAGCCTGAAAGTTTTAATCATAGTTTATAGACCAAAGTTTTAATTAAGCCTCAGTGAATACGATTGATCCAGCCAGAAAATTCAGTAATTGGCAACCTAAGGCCTTCGTTAGCCCGATTCTCATGAGATTTGTTTTGTTTATTTTTAATGAACTAGAAAAACGTAATAAGCAAACTCTTTGTATGTTGAGCATCCAATTATGGCGCACTTATACGATATTTTACATTTCTAGCATATACTATGCTTATAGATAGATAGATAGAAAATTCTTTATTGTAACACACGATAAAATTAAAAGGAAAGAAGAAAAAAATACTTATACTAGTACCACAAGTGGCGGCCTTATTGCTAAAAGCAATCTCTTCCAGGCAACCATTGGATGGAAAGGAATAAATAAGAGATAACAGAGGACGTGGTATATGTGTATTTTTATATGTAAGTTTTTGTTAATATCAAATTATGTTATATAGTAATATGTAACATTTTATTCAATAAAAATAGTGATTTGGTTATTAAGTACGCCTTAAATATTAGACAAATAAAGAATTTGAAACATATACATATGTAAGAGTATGTACATTTTTAGATTTAGTATATTCAGATAAGTTTTTTCTTTTTTTGTATCTATTGCATGTCATTTAAATTTGTGATTACGATTTTCAAATAGCGTTGTTCATCTTGATTCGCTGTTGTGCTATTTAATTTATACTAATGTCTTTAAATCAAATTTCCAAAACCTCTGGCGTCAGGATTTCGACCAGATTTCGGTTGCCTGGCGAGAGGGAGCTGTCGACTGAGACACATAGAGGCAGTTGAGGGATTCCTTTGCCCAGGAGTGGGACAGTATAGGTTAATAAAAAATGTCTCAAAAAACAAATAATTCGTTTTTATCACACAATTGCAGATTTTCACTATATGTATTGTCAACTAGTGGCTGCTAACGTATCATCGTGACATTTTGTGCTAAGCATATAATACTACTATTGATAGACTAAATTATATCTATATGAAGTCCAATCAACCACGAACTTTCCACTAGATCCCACAAACGCAACCACAACAAGCAGTCCACCTCACGCGTGTTATTAATGAGGCTGTACACAAAATAAAGCACAATAATACAGCCATGTGGCGGCGGATAGATCCGTTCATAACATGGACTGTAGAATGCAGAGACAACTGATTGTATATATACCTTCTATTAAAACCATCACCAACCCCAACGGAAGACCAGCGCTGGTTGCTATGCAGCCAGCATTATGCTGAGTTGGGATTGTATTGTGGCAAATATATATTTTATTTAAATAGTTTTATTTATTATTTAATACAATAAATGTTTATCTTTCTTTCTAAAACTTTCAGCCTGCAGCTAACTCGGACGTAGTTTGCGATGAATCCGCTTCCACAATAGCCATCAATTCTTCATTATCAACTTTGGTCTCAGGCCGTCCACGGGGTTTGTTCTGCAGGTCGAAATTTCCAGAACGAAAACGTTGGAACCAAAAACGAACTGTGTTTTCTTTTGCAACACGACCGCCATACACATCATTCACCCTTCGAGTCGTTTCCGCAGCACTAGTGCCACGGCGGAACTCGTACTCGTAAATAATACGATATTTTAAGTTTTCCATTTTGTAAAAAGAGTGACGCAAACAGAAAAAAACAGAAGAAAAAAAACAAATGAATGACGTTCATCGAAGCACAAATACATGAGTAAATAGCTGTATAAATTTGAATTTGGAATTCCTTACCAAAGAGGAGAAATTCGCGATTAAAGTAGCCAGTACGTAAAACGCCAATTTTATATGAATGTAAGGACCTAATATTTGAATAAAAACGATTTTTTATACTATTAATTTATGCCGATTCTTTTGTAATCTTTGTAAGAGGTCTATTGGGTAAAACATCATTGGATGATCCTGCGGAGCGGCCATCAATACAGGTAGGGCTGCAATTAGTCCTGCGGGACTCCCTGCGGGATATTTATATCCGGTCTGATACTGATCGCTTTTGACGCTTCCCCGGGTTCAATTCAACTTACGCGTAGTTTTATGTATTTTAAATAATAATATAATTAATTTTGTAACAGGTCAGGAAATTACTGTTTTATTTTGAACATTTTGAAAGAATACAGACAAAAAAATTATTTTTATTATGCTTTTCATCAGGCATTGATTACTTGAAGCACCATGGGTGTACGCGACGGTTGGATCAAAAGTCTTGTTCACTTCTATCAACGCTTTTTTTCTTTTCGCAAATAAAAATGGCTATTTTTTCTACAAGGTAGGTATAAGTAGTCAGGCAATATACCACTAGGTCACCTAAAGCGATACCCGAACAAGCGAACACTGTAACTCAAGTCACGATACGAATTCAATAATATTTGTACCAGACAAAATCATAAATCGACACCTAATAACCTCAGTTGTGCTCGCATGTTCCCCGCAGGCGCTGGCGAGGTGAACCAAGGTGTAGAAAGCCATAACTCAAACTAGATCGGCTCTCAGCCCGTTAATGGTGCATTATGGGGCTAGGGCTCGCTTACTTGCCCGCACGCCGTTATCTTACCGACGCAAGTGTTTACCTTCGCTGTAACGTTTGTGTTCCGTCATGGGGGATGCTTCAACTTACCTACTTAGTGAAACTATTTTTAACCGACCCTAAAGAAGAGGAGGTTCTCTATTTCAGTGTTGTTCTTCACATTGTACTGCTTGATTTATTTTATTTTATTTATTTACTTAATTAAAACGGTAACAACCAATTACATTAATTAAGATTAATTAATTATTGATGCAAGTTTGTACGAAAATATAAATTGAATTATTAACTTTTTTTATTCTTACCTAATAAACCATTTGTATTTGTTTTTTTTGTATCGTTTTTGCTTTAGTCGAATGAGTAATTTTGCTTCGATTGCAGTTTCAAAATTTACTGATAGCTTCAAACAGATTTGGTAATATGTATTTTGAATGTTAAAAAAATATATGGTTTAGTTTAAAATCCTAACACGAGAAAATATCAGTTGAATTCTGCTTAAAACACTGTTTCTACTAAAAATAAGAACTGGTGGAACTATGAAAAAAATAAACGAATAAGACTTATTCAGGCATTTTGTTTGCTAATATAAATAACATGTACTATTCATCGACTTTTTGTGATTTTCACTTATGTTACCTGATACCACTATAGAAAACATGAACAAAAACCTATTCACGTTACTTTTCCTTGAAGTGAATAGGCGTGACCAGTGAAACACTGTTGTATTCAACAACTGTAGGCAACTGTTGTAGTTGGTCCGTGATAAAAGTAGGGCATAACTTGGTGTATTGCTACAGACTATTCTGCAAATGATCGATTTTTTTATATGGCTACTGAGTTGCATTTACCTTGGACTAAATTTGAAAACTGAATGGTAATAAGTGTGGTGTGGCTCGGCGGTTCCAGTGTTTGTTTTTCATCCAGACGTTCCCTGGTTCACATCCGGCCCTACACCAATGACATGTCTTTTCAAGTTATGTGTGGATTTGCACTCGCTTAGCGGTGAAGGAAAACATCGCGAGGAAACCAACATGTTCGAGGACCACAATATCCGAGGACATGTGTCTTCTGTGGAAGGACCTGGGCGGCCACCTCGATATATCTGTCCAAGAGAACTCTCCTAACGAAATCTGCGGGGGAGTCACGACCCTCAGTCATGAGTAAATACGACGCACAGAGAAATATGGTAATAAGTAAGTTTTTTTTTAACATGAAATAGGCTTACGCTTGACTACAACTTGCCTGATGTTAAGCAACGTTATAGTCTACGATCTAGCGCGCTTGCCTAGAAGAAACCGGTTATAAATAATAATTATTTAAAATATAATTATTTATTATATTTAAACCAGCTGAAAAACATTTCAAGGCTCAACATATATGTAGGTTAAAACTTGTTTGTATTGCGTTTGGGCGGCACGCCGACGCCTGCTTAGCAGGACAACCTATTCAGCCCGTTTAAACTTATCGTCCCCTGTCCCATTACGCTATGAATTGTAAAACGTAAAATCGTGTGCACTGAATGCTACATACATTTGCACAGCACGTTTCCACATGGCCACCCTCTGTTATTACACTTTGCTAGTTCGCTGCCCGAGTATTGTGTCAAAGCTTGAAAGTCAATGCCGAATCAACCGAAAAGCGAGCGAAAATATCCGCCCAAATTTTCCAGTTTAAAAAACGAGACTACCGCCGAGCGTTTGCGATAGTTCTAGGAATTGGACGCCATAAATATGGCCATTTGTTTTTGTTTTGCAATACAATTTACACCTCCTGGTTACTGGGAATTGGGAATACCACTTTACTTTGTTCAGCTGAAATGTACACTAATTACAATGGCGTACATGTGTAGCACACGGAAATGAGAGAAATAGTGAAACTGTTGCTTCATGTTTAACATGGAAACTTCAATCTTTCAATTGAGGAACAAATCTTTCATTGTGACATCTTCTAAAAAACCTTTCAAAATTAGAAAATTTGTTCTTATAAACTTTTGTCAAGAACAAGTTTTGAAACACGTCTCTGAATAAAATAAAAGGTTCTTCCAGAGTATTGCACTGTAAAACAATAGCTGGAAACCATTCCCGAATTCGTAAAACACCATTATCTAATTCCCTTTTTAATACAGCGAAGACCCTCATGGCTAAACTTGGGACAACTAAAACGCCCGTTTTATAAACAAGAAATTCTTTCAAAGACGGTTGTTACTTTATTAAAAAGTTTGAACATGAATCGCTATTACTTAAAACTTTTTAATACATTTGAGTAGGAAGACTTTAGAAGTACTTTCAATAATATATTAATACAATACTGCTGTAAAATTATTTGTCATTTTATCTCAATTGGTATTATTTGTGATTGTACAAAAATATTTCAAATTAGGGCTTCAAATATATACGAGTACCTTTCTACTCTTTTTTTCTTTCTAAGCGAGTGTGGCTCAGCGGTTCCAGTGTCTGTTTTCATCCAGACGCACCCTGGTTCGAATCCGGCCCTACACCAATGACTTGTATTTTCAAGTATGTGTGGATTTGCACTTGCTTAACAATAAAGGAAAACATCGTGAGGAACCCGACATGTTTGAAGACCACAATATCCGAGGAAATGTGTCTTCCGTGGAAGGACCTGGGTGACCACCATGATGTATCTGCCCAAGAAAACTCCCCCACTACTACCCCTAACGAATTATTTCTGCGGAGGAGTCATGACCCTCAGTCATTAGAAAATACGACTCAAGGGATTCACAACCTTTCTATTACAAAATTGACACTGTGTTTGTTAGTATAACATCGGATGAACTAGTACAAATATAGTATACAAATATATTATATATACGAGTACGTAGACAGCTCCCAGTTAAGTTTCCTTACATCAAACAGTGATTAATTTATTAAATCAGAATCCTCGCATTATATCAAAGCATCCCTAATTATATTCATCGGTTAACCTATTACGGTTATTGGTTGTGATTGGGCAATTACTACCGCGATGTAATTACATATAAATTAACTAATTACCGTTACGCTCTACATATTAGTGGAAATAATATTAATTTTGGATGTTTCTATTGCCATAAATGGTATTATTTTTTACATTACTGGCAAGACAGAAACATGTGAGAGATATTTTTTATATATCAATTGCAAATCCATTTTGTTTAAAAAAACCTCGATGATTCGATATTTTTTGTTTCTAGATTTTATTGAGAATTTTATCATTTCTTACAAGCTTTAATTAACTACATAAAGTCACATTTTAACTGTTTTACATTTTGTGGTTAGCTACTTACTCATTTTTTGAGATTGTTGACCATATCATTAAATAAAGATTATTATATTACCCGCAGATACAAATATAGAAGTATTTAATAGCACAAATAATAAAATGAAAAATTATTTATTCATAACTTATATAACATAAAGTAACTGACTAATAGTATATATTTACAAGTCCTAAACATAATATTGAAATATATAATATACCTAAAATAAAATATGAAGTAAAATAAAACATGTATAGACATTTTAGGATTTATAAGTAAATATGTGTACGGTATCCATATTTACGATACATCATGTATGAAAGAAGCTTATGCAACGAGTACGCAATAAAACAGGTAAGTAAAAAGCCTTGTAAGTATCTATTGTTAACTAATGCTGAAATGTCACGCTAACATATGACAGTACCAGATTAATAGGTCCGTTGTTATTGTTTTCCTTTGTAACAACTTTTACTCTTAAGAAAAATGCATTGATATTATTGGTACGAACTATACATTAAACCAAATCTAATTAAGTACTTATATCAGACAAATGTCCATTACAAATTAACTAAATACATAATATCAATCACAACTGAAAATAAAACAAAATGTCAAATACAAAACAAAATTAAGTTGTTATAACCGGCTAGCACTTATGTACGCCAATAATAACGGTTATTACAACTAAATTTAATCATGCCTTACGGGAACTATAAAATAATTTAAAAAACACACAAATAAATTGAATTATTGAATTTAAAACAACGTGTAGAATAAGAAGGTAATTTACCAATTTTAATTAATTCTAAGCTTAAAAATTATTACTTACTACATCTAAATATATAAAACTCAAAGGTGACTGACTGACTGACTGACATAGTGATCTATCAACGCACAGCCCAAACCACTGGACGGATCGGGCTGAAATTTGGCATGCATGTAGATGTTATGACATAGGCACAAATCCGCTAAGAAAGGATTTTTGGAAATGCCACTTTTAAAGGGGTGAAATAGGGGCTGCCAGTTTTACTTCTTAATGCGAGCGAAGCCGCGAGCATCCACTTGTTATACTAGTACTAATATATAATTTTACTTACTTCATTTGTTCATGGTTAAGACAAATACCTACAAAAATAAACATAAGATCTAGAATTGAACAGCGATATTATAATTAAACAAATCTGTTGCAATGTAACACCGAACTGCAACTATTTTCTCTGAACAGATCAAATAAATTACAGTTTCAGTCGTGTGGTGTCGCTTAAAGTGACTTGATGTTTTAATATTTAATTTAAATGGCATTGAAGAACAAAATGAACAAATTCAAGTAAATTTTCAATATAAATATACAAATCCCTAAGCAAAACTATTTACCTCCAACTACATTTATACGATATTTCCAAGTACAGCTTACGTTCCTTTCCTAGATTTATGCATGTCAAAGAAATATGCAAGTAAAGACTCTATCTCTGTCCTCTTTACGTGGGTAAATAAGAAAACCTATTTGCAACGAAGGCTTATTGTATCATGTATTGATAGATTTTTCTTAGAAACTGATCCTAAGGGCTTCATTTTTTGAATTATTAAATTGTGAGTTGTATTTTCAAGTTAAGTGTGGATTTGCACTCGCTTAACGGTGAAGGAAAGCATCGTGAGGACACCGACCCCAATAAGGACCACAAAATCCGAGGACATGTTTCTTCCGTGGAAGGACCTGGGCGCCCACCATGATGTACCAAGAAAACTCTCCTAGCGAATTAATTCTGCGGGGGAGTCACGACCCTCAGTCATGAGAAAATACGATTCAAAGAGAGAAAACCAAATAAAAAAAATAAAGACAGAATCTTATGACTAAATATTATGTATTCGAATACGATCAAAAGAGTTTCTTACAATCGTGAGTAATAAGATAGATACACAGACAGATATGACTCTTTATTGTAACACACACACAGAAAAAAAACGAACAGAAACACAAAAGACTTAAATGCCACAACTGGCGGCTTTATCGCTAACAGCGGTTTCTTCCAGGCAACCGCAGGATCGAGAGGAGTCGGTAGAAAAATAAAGGATGGGGTGATCATGAAGCAAGCAGAAAGATAAGCAAAATTGTGTATTTACTAAGACATATTGATTACACGCTATCGTAACATAACAGACTTTAAAAGTCAATAAAAAATAAAATAATTCAAATTACATAATTCTTATATAACGCCCTTAATAAAGTACAATCCTTGGGCCAGTCAACACATTCCCCGATAACTATCACAGCGGCGCCAAACCTTTTCCTTTTATTACACGTAACATAATTCATAACAGAATTTATGTTTACAGAATATGTCACGAACGTAGGCCAAAGGGCAATTTTCAGCTCACCACTTGGAAAAAAGGTTTGTGTAAGAGTGATAGATAGATACGATAACATACAGGTGTGAGAGAGACAGGTAGATCATTTGTGTCACCTGTCGCACTAAATTGCAACGTAACCACAAAGTTAGATTCACACGCAAACAGATTTCCATTCGAGTCTAATGGTCACTTAGGATTAAATATCGCTTTAGAAATGAGATCTATTTTACTGTGAATGGACGGAATTTGTCTACGGCAAAGAAATTTTTTTTTATTGAATAGAATGTGTTGCAGGCGGCCAATTTTCTTATGTTCTATTCCCAAAATCACGATAAATCATTGAGATTACGCCCTCATTTAATACAGTAACTAAAAATGGCCAAAATAGTTTAACCCGCTACAGCAGATAACAAAGAGGGCATTTTTGGATGCCAATATACTATTAACCGCCGAGTAGTATTAAGTATAAATAAATAAATATAAATATTCCGGGACATTGCACACAACGCCATCTAGCCCCACACTAAGCAAACGCTTGTGTCGTGGGTACTAGATAACGGATATAATACTTATATACTTTTCTTTTGTAAATACATACTTATTATATATAAAAACGGCCAGACTCGACACAAGTAATTACAAATTTTAGTATTCATAATTACTTGTCTCATGCGGGAATCGAACCCGCAACCCCTAGATTAGAAGGCAGAGTCACTACCAACTAAGCTAACAGAGCAGTTACATATATACAGTATACATCTTATTTACACATTTTATATTAGAAATTTTGAATAAGACATAATTTTTTTTTACCTAATAAGCTTCTGTATGGTGCATAATTCAATGTATGCAGGGTTATGTACATTGTCAAGGTATCTTAGCACAATAACTTTATTTTTTTACTAGCTGTGCCTGCGACTTCATCCGCGTGGAATAGTTATTTTGGGAATTAGTTCTTTGAATTTTGAACCGTTTTCGCAGCGAACGCAACGGAAGCCCTCAAAGATGAATAATTTTCCCCGTTTTTTCCACATTTTCCATTATTTCTTCGCTTCTATTAGTTGCAGCGTGATAATATATCCTAAAGCCTTCCTCGATAAATGGTCAATTCAACACAAAAAGATTTTTTCAATTCGCACCAGTAGTTCCTGAGATTAGCGCGTTCAAACAAACAAACAAACTCTTCAGCTTTATAATATTAGTATAGATATAATTGTACTATTGTTTTCAAGTAAACAACTTTGAAGCGAAATGCAACGTAACCGTAACATTTTTGTGAGTAATTGATCAATGTCAAGTCCAATATTGACTGATTATCCGAAAGGCTGCCTCCATGCGGGCATTCGTGTATTTTACGTTCACGCTGGAACCGTAATGGTCTGCACTGCCAATAGATATAATGTAAGGAAGACTTCTAAAAACCAAGCTATATTCGCTCAACGTATCACCATTGCCATCTAGCGTGGTAATGCGACCAGTATGCTGGGCACGCTGACCTCTGGTAGTGGGCTGGAGCACTTAGATTATCTTTAGGATTACCTAAAGATTTTCTAAGTGCTCCATTTTATTTTGAAGTTAGAAGTAGTATATTTAGTTTTTCTGACCTTGTTTTTATGTGTTATTATTGTAAATAAATAATATATAGTGATATTCGTAATGAATTAATCCTGGAATCTGGGAACAAATAACTAGTAGATATATTTTATCAGTAAGAAGGTATAAAATATTATGTACTACATTATGACACTACAGTAAAATAATAGCCATCTTCGATAAAAAATCGTTTCCACACTCTTTGTTCTGTCTTCCAAGCGGACCAAATCGCATACAGTTTTATCGTCCTGTCCTATCCTATAGATCTAACTACTAATCTTCAAAGCGAGAGTGAATCGGTTCTTACTGGGTAAGCACGTTCCACCCTAGACCGTAATGATTGCTTACCATCAGGCGAATTACGGTCAAGTGCAAACCCATTTCTTGTAAAAAAATTGATCCTCATCCTATCACTTAGTTATAATTAAATTTATAATTGTTATTAATTTTTGTGCCTAATTTATGTACATACCTATTAGACTATGATGAAAAATTACAATCAGTAAGATTTATTTGTCACTTGAAGATACCCGAGGATTTGCCTGCGCTGTCTTTAAACACACATCCACCACACACATTCCACATTACACTCCAGTTATTATAATTATGTATGTGTAAATTTCGTCATTATGCTTAGACGTCTATTGGTTTTGTGTTGGCCGGCTCGGACAATGGGCCAATCAGTTGACTAGCCATTTGTTACATCCGCGCTTAGGCTTTTAGTAAACACACATTAATACAGTGGATTAGAAGCCTTCAAATGGAAAGCACGATGATTAATGCTTATGTGTTAAATACCTTAAACGTCCTACGCGACGGTAAAAATAACGCTCTTAATAGGCTTGCACGGGTCTTTTATTTGCATAACACGTTTACTGTCATATTGTAGCGATAACAAATGATTATTTTCGGCTAATAGAGACTTGTAGCGGATTATTTGTATGAGCTTTTAGGATTATTTGGTTTCTGGATGTATTTTTGTTCCTGCTACAAAGAGTTGTAAGTTTATGTTATAATTTTGCGCTTATGATTTTTGTGTTGTTAATTTATTTACGCCTACAGAAGTTTTGAAATTCCTGTTAACTTCAAAGGCATCTATAAGACCGTAACCATTATTTTATTTGTCACTGACTACAGAAACATAGTAGTTTCGTAATTATAACTTCACGTTTTTGTGTTTATGTTATTTTTTAGTTTTTAAAAAATATTTTATTTAAATCTTTTTATTTAAAAATAAAATAAATTAAAAACCTCACAAGTGATATTAACAAATTATCCTTTGTCTAAAATTTTGGACTCACAATCGAAGCAACCCAGAATCGAATTAAAAACGTAAAAAGTAGGTAAGTACTCGTACGTAAATCAACAAAATGAACAATGAAATTACGACACCTCTGCGGGAACTTAATTAACCGAGCGGCAAATAAGATAAATGGAGTGTCAGCGTGTCTACTAACTTGGACACGGCTGTGGATTTACTTGTGCACTGCACGGTCTACGAGTAATATTACGAGTATCTAACGATGTTTCGTGTTTGTCAAACTAAGTCTCTCTTTGCGTCTTATCTTCTTATTATTTTCCATGACTGAGGGTCTTGAATCTCCCGCACAATTAATTCATTAGAGGATTCATTATTCATTCATTCATTCAGTTCACGGAAAACACATGTCCTCGGATATTCTGGTCCTCAAACATGTCGGTTTCCTCACGATGGACCGGATTCGAACCAGGGTGCGTCAGGATGAAAAACAGACGTTTAACCCCCGAGCTACACTCGCTAGTTGGACTTAATGCAGTTGATTTACTTGTACAGTGCACGGTACTTATATTTTATCTTCATTTCAATACGAATATCAATAGATAAGCTGAACCGTTTTTGCGTTTAACGTAATACCGCCTTAAAATGTGTTAATTACCGCTTCTGATAGCATTTTTAATGTCTAACCTTGTCCACTCTATAGAAAAATCCATAAAAGCATTGTAACCAAAAAAAGTTCTATAAACAAAAATATTTAATCCAAAAAGATTCATATATCCGAATTCCTATCATCTCCGCCTTCCCAGATAGCATTCCAATACGAATCAAAGTATTTGAATATCACTAGAGCAGCTGAAACGCGCTGGCCCACAAATTTGTCTGACGAGAAGCAAATGTTTACCGCATCGGTACACTTGTCGACCTTTTCTATTTGACTTGCCACGAACAAAGACATGGCACAGCATTAGACTGGCCTCTTCGAACAATTTCATAAGACCACAGAGCACTGTTAGTAAAAAAACAGAAGGTGTGTTCAAACGTGCTTCTTCCGGTATTAGTCTTTCCATAGCGCTAATACTGTACTGCGTTCACTTGTTGTTTTTTAATGAACTTTGAAGGAAAAAGCTGAAAATTCTCAATAGTGTACAATATTTATTTGCATACTTTACATGAGGAGTACACACTCAAACGTCTAGTCCACCAATTGTAAGTGATTCCAATTATTTTTATAATGTTAGGTTAGTCGTAATTTAGATGTTTCAAAGGTGATAAACGTAGTCTCTGACTTTTTTTTGGAAAATTGTATATGTGCATGTATGATCAAAAAAAAATTAAAATTTAAATATCTGTTTTGTATAAGTTTTCTGTATTTTTAAGTCATTTTTGTATTAGGTATACTTATGGTATATGTGTAAAAATTAGTTAGTTATTTTTGTATGATCAAATAAATAAATCGACAGAAAACAGTAAACCTAGTAGAAAGAGCAAGAAATTACAAAAGAACTTCAAAATACAAGTGATGTTTTAATTACATCGCTTTATTTGTATTAATTTATTTTTATTGAACTGAAATGAGTACGTGAAGTCAGTTATTCAATTTATACCTATATAATAAAAATGTTACGATACAGATTTTATCATGACCTGTCCTTTACTAATATGTCATTGATTGTAAATAACCATGTCAGTACTTATCTGAACTCTCGAACGGTCGTCATTTGGAATATGTGAACTTTGTGTGAGAAACTCTGCTTTCTTAGATAACTGAACTTAGAATCTAATCATGTAGAAATAAGTACCAAGCCATGGTTTCTAAGAAAATTATTGGACAAATATAAAACAACGTTTCTAATGTTCAGTTTCTAGAAACAAGATCTTGTGTTTAAATTGAATCCTGTGGCTATGTTTTCAAAGAAACAGTATATAGTTTTATAGAATATAGCGGGTTCGTAACTACTATGAGTAGGTAACCTACATATATTTTTTTGTTTGTTCATCCATCAATCCATCAACATATTGTAGCCAATCCAAAATCAAAAAATCCAATGCACTAACCCCATCCATTGTATGAGCCAAAATATTAAAGTAAATTTTAATAATAATATTTTATAAACATCAAATATGAATTATAAAAAAAATTGAGTTCAAACAACAGACTTGGTTGTTTTTATGTGTGTTCCTCCATATACCACCGCAACACCTCTCCTCCTAATCAAAGTGGCCTCCGTGGCTCTTAAGATCTTAAGAGCCACGGAGGCTACTTTGGTGGAACATACTTAAAACCACCAAGTTTGTTGTTTGAAGTTGGTTAAGGAGCAGTCTCAGCGAAAATACACTAAAAATTTCTCCAGAGTTTCATTTACACTGGATTTCCGCAAAGTAACGCCTGATTCAATATCTTATCTAAAAGCCAAAAATAAAAGAAGCGAGCGTTTGGCATTAGTCTCGTTACTCTAAACAAGGTTCAAAATAAGGCAATTCTTCGTAAATAACCGCTCGGAGCGATCGGCATTGTCTTGTAAGTGCCAAATTAACGAATTATGTGGCAACGAATACGGTTCCGGTTGTTTACGAAGGGAACTTGGCCCGACTTTATCTAATATCGGAACTTTTGGACAATCTTGTTGTGGAGTAATCTTGTCCTGCTTGTTTATGGTAACTGATATTCATTCGGTTAGTAGATAACTAGATATGGTAGATGTTCTATTTGAAGCTTAGAATTTATATAATTGCTGTAATGTCAAATATTACTAATATAATGCAACTAATTTTGCTAATGATTGACATTGTGTTTTAAGGACTGAACAATTGTTTTAATTTATTGAAAATTTTGTATTCTTTTGTAAATAATTTAAATAATAAAGTAAATGTCATAAAATACATAAATAATCACATGGACATTAATCTGGCTATAACCGTACAATATACGAGTATGATTACAAGGAATACATAATACCATTGATAATCTATACTAATATTATAAAGCTGAAGAGTTTGTTTGTTTGAACGCGCTAATCTCAGGAACTACTGGTGCGAATTGAAAAATTATTTTTGTGATGGACCATTTATCGAGAAAGGCCTTATTTTATTTGGATTTAAGCTATATAATATCACTAAATATGAGCGAAGAAACAATGGAAAATGAAAAAAAACGGGGAAAATTATTCATCTTTGAGGGCTTCCGTTGCGTGTGCTGCGAAATCGGTTCAAGTTATCAAAAAAAATGTATAAAAAAATATTCCTCTTGAAATGATCTAACAAAATGTCTGCAACAGTATATGTCTATCTTTTAAGATTAACTCACTAGAACCGTTTTATTTTGAATTAATATTCCATGCGGACGAAGTCGCTGGCACAGCTAGTATAGTATATTTTTAATAGCAAAACTATCAGAATTTAGTAAATCTCGCTTCAAATTCCGAACACGACATCACGATAATCAGCTCCACTCTCACAGCCACATAGTATCGAGTAACGAATGTCAGAAGTGTAAATATTTGGCAAAGTAGCGCTGCAGCGCTGTGCAGCATCCAAGCTATGAAATATTACAGCAGCTAGAACTTACGCTGAATATAACGAATTATTTATACTGTAGAATTGTAACTCCTTACAAATGTAACATCAAAAATACTTCATATATTCATACACATTTCATTTTCTATGGCAAATTGAGATTATGCTTTCTATGTTTCATTGTTTACATTCATTTCACATTTCATGTATTTTTTTTTGTTGGCATGTATAATTTTGTGTGTCAAGTGTTAAGCAAGGCATATATTTATGGAGCTCATTTTACACCTTGTGTCGTTGAATAAACAAGTTGTATACGTACTCATAAGTGCAGAAATAAATGACTTGATTTCATCTCTCTTCCATAAACCAATCATAAACAAAGTTTGCTCGTAACTTGTTACGATGAAGGAAATAACCAAATGCTTGGTCATAGTTAGTCGCTTAAGGAATAATCCCCACCTCAACTCGACCGTGGCGGGAGAGGTTGATCATCTCGTGGAATTATTTGTTTGGCAAAGTTTTCTTTTTTAACTAAAACGGGTTTGAACTTTACCATAGCGTGTCTGATGGTAAGCAAAAGCTAGTCTAAGATGGAGCGTGCTTACCCGATAACCGGTTCGCTCCCGCTTTGAATATCATTGTATTATAGTTCGAGGGGAGGTTACGTTTCTATGTTATCATTAATTCATAGACTGAACCGAACGCATCTGTGTATCTACTCTGATATTAACGACGATGTTCGCTGCTGAATATTTGTGTACACAACTCCGATGTGAAATTATATGTTTGCATTAATTTAGGTTGCACTATATTGCATGAATGTCTCGCACTCAAGTGGTAATTGTAACTTGGGATTTGAATTTGATGGGATAAAATAATTTGCAGAGTTAGTGAAAAGCATGTAATTATGTTTGTTAATTAACTTACTATGAAGACAAGTAAATATTCAAAGACTCTGAAGAGCTTATTGACATTAAGTATATTTTATTAAAATTAATAATATTTAAAGAAAAAAAATTGTGGATTTTTGAGATTATTTTACAAACACAAGGTAGATATATTGTTGAGTTGAAATTTAATTACTTATTAAATCCTTAATGATGTTGATTAAGTACAAATTTTATTGTAAAAATAAATGCTAACACAAGCATTTAATATGGTTCATAGACTGTTGCTAATTCAACATAACTTTGTTTAGTTTATCTTGTCTCCGTTAAATTTTATTTTACGTTTAACTAAGGCTGTTTCTTCTTAACATAAAAGTTACAAGTCATTAGATTCTAAATTTACGTCACTAATTAGATCCTTTTAAACCCAACTTGGGACGTTAAATTCAAAAGAGTGCTTTTGTATAGAGCGGTAAATGAACTGAGCATGTACTGTTTTGTACAGACTTATTTTAATATGTAGGTACTTCCTTGCACACTTACGCTAAATATATTTTTTTAGACAAGAGTTTAGATGAAAATACTGCAGATCTACTGCACCTCAATCTAAATATATAGGTATATATGTATATATAAAACTCAAAGGTGGCTGACTGACTGACTGATATAGTGATCTACATCAAAGCACAGCCCAAATCAAATAGTTTATTACCACTGGATGAATTGGAATGAAATCAGATGTTATGACGTAGGCATCCGCTAAGAAAGGAGTTTTGGAAATATGCCACTTCTAAAGGGGTGAAATAGGGAATGCAAGTTTTACTTCTTAATGCGAGCGAAGTCGCGAGCACCCACTAGTAGACAATAAATATATTAATTTTATTGGTTACTTTTTGTACAAAACGAATCGAATCCGCTGCGTACAATTCACCGATGGCAAAAACTGATAGTCTAAATGCAGACAGGCGTTTAAAAAGTCTTCAGTCAAACTCTTGTAAACTTTCACTCAATCAGACGTTTACAAAACTGTTAGAAATAAACCAGTACACCTATATATATGGCTAGTTATATACAAGTAGTGAGTTCATTTAGGCCTGGTCCCTGCGAGCGAGCGTGTAAACAGATCCGTCCACCAACTCGGGGCACGCAATATCTGGATGATTGATGAGCGCTGTGAGGGTAGTGTATCTACTATTTGATGGGAGATGTCTGTGCTGTACATATTTTGGACTAGTAGATGCCCGCGGCTTCACTCGCATTATTTCAGGATAAAAAGAAGCCTATGACACTTCTAAGACAGCATACTACCTACATACCAAAAATCGTAATGATCCGTTTGGTTTTTTTTGCGTTATGGGTGTTTAAAAAAACAGATGAACAGACAAACATTTTAAAAACTGCTGATATGTATTCTGTTATCGATTTAAGGTATACTTACGAAAATAATTAATTTTCTAATATCTTCAATATACAGATGTTTGATCCTTTTAGCTTTATTTTATTTATTTTGGCTCAACATTGGTAATGACATTGTTACATTTATGTTACACTAGTATTTTTTATATACTAAATGTATTACCTATTTAAGTAAGTAGTAAGTTATTATATGTATAGATAGAACATCATCATCATCCATAGCTAGTTTTTTTCCACTACTGGGAATGGCCTCTCTCTTGTCATTCCAAGAGTCTCGGTCATGTGCAAATCTCGTCCAGGTTCAACCCTTAGGTAGGTTCGAAAGCTCTATCGCCAGAGTTAACCACTCTCGTGCGATTTTTATACAACCTTTTTCTATTCGTCTCCATCTTAAACACAAGCAATGACACAAGAAGAAGAAGAAGACAAGTAACAAGGATACAAGCGTTAGCTTAGTATGCGACTAGGGGCTCTGTGTGATATGTTTTAAAATATTTATTATTTATTTTATTTATTACTTCTCAAAATGAGTTTAACCATGACAGAGGTAACTAGAGTGACTTGAAAATTGTGACGCCAGGGCTCTTATACGAACTCTTATAGTACATATGTCGTCTGTTATCCTAAGTGTGCCTAAATTAAACCGTATTTTAGATATTTCTAAATACGGCTAGCATTTGCTAGTTTAAAGTATTTTATTTTGCAGTTTTTACTACGAATATGTATTGTGTGTAACAAAGAGTTATCGTCGATTTAAGACTAAACGAACACCACTGTCTATTAATTCAAATGTAAGGGCCACCTATGGATTTTAATGCATTCTTCACACCAATTCTTATTATTTTATTTTATTACTTTCTAACATAACAATAAAAAGGCGAGATTTTTGAGGGCCACAATATCATATGACATGTTTATCATCAGTCTTCCTTGGATGGACATGGGTGCCTACCACGATGAACCAAGAAAACTCTCTCCACAGCCAAGAGAACTCTCCTAACGAATTAATTCTGCGGGGGAGTCACGACCCTCAGTCTTGAAGATATACGACTCAAGAGAGAGAACCAAACTATATTTTGTCCATGACCCACCTACACAACGCATAAACTACTAAAACTAACGACATCTAGTAATACATAACTCAGTCTTTTCTGTCAGTCGCAGGCGTAACTCACGAGACCCATATTACCATAACAGCGGTTTGATTGACAGCCATTCAGCGCTGTATGCGCTTTCAATGCAGCTTTCCATCGATTTTGGTTACACCCGCCAGCCACAATGAAATTTGCTTTCAAAGCGCTAATTAGACTGATGGGAACATGAATGGCTCTCGCTTTTGTTATCAGACTCGGTATAAGTTCTTTTTTAATAGTTATGTATACATATGAGGCTATCCAAGGAAGAAATAAGAATAAACCTTATTTATGCAAGTACTATAATCATCGTGCACTAGCGAACGGATATCTATTAATAAATCCTAATTTAGTTAAGTTTTGTTCATTTGCGTGCGTGAAAAATATGACCTGTTTCGCATAATGACATTGCTTTTGTCATTGAATTATTTTTTATTCCAAAACGAAACAAATATAACCTTGTACAGGTACGACTTATTGTACCTATATTATAACTTTAATAAATGTAGTCTAGTCTAAAATCTCTTTTACCTTCTACATTTATAAATATTGTAACTAAATATTAGGTTATAAGTTTAGGTTTGCAGCTGTTGGAATCTATTTGGATCCTCCAAAATTGTTGTACTTCAAAATATTGTGTTTAATTTGACCTTCATTCAAGAAATTCTAGTCACGGTACTAAGAACAATATTTTGAGATACAATATTGATCGCCTTCAAGTAGGTAAGCAAACCAGAAATGGATTGAAATATAAACACATTACTGCTACGGTGTTGATTGTTTATAAACAAGGATATTTTAAGCTATTTTAAGAACTATAATAGAAGAAATATTTGTCAAGAACCCAAATTTCGCATGTGAGTTTTTTTTAGCACCACAATATCCGAGTGTCTGTGGAAGGACCTGGGCGCCCACCACGACGTATCTACCCAAGAGAACTCCCCTAACGAAATAATTCTGCGGGCGAGTCACGACCCTCAGTCATGAGGAAATACGACTCAAAGTGAGAAAGATCTAAATCCAAGACCTTTTATATGAAGTAGTAGCCTTTTGTTTGTGTAAGTATTTAACCAACAAAAAATAATAAAGTTAAATTGGAGTCAGAACTACTTACAACCCTACTGGGTTGTAAAAGAGACACCATTACAATGTAGTATGTATTCGTAAAATCCAGTACATACAATGTTGAAAGTAAATTTGTGGCTCATATTGCTTTTGAATTTAAAAGTTATCTTAATAAATTGAAAATGTTTACACTAACAATGAAAACATATCAACAGACTTTAATCGATAACTAGGTAAGTTCTACTATTTCTTACTTTCATGGCATTATAACATACTCGGACAGTATGTTGTTTTATATTTCAGTATTATTATAAATAAAAGTTTTACACCAGTTTCAATTATTTATTACACATTTAGTTGCCAATAAAAATAAACCCAATATTGTTAATTTAACCACGATGTAACACCAAGAGAACTCCCCCAACGAATTAGTTCTGCGGGGGAGTCACGCCCTCAGTCATGAAGAAAAACGACTCAAAAAAAGGGAGTTAATTTCATTTAACACAACACTTCATATTTCGTTTCATCAACAAGTGTCGTTGCAATCCCATGCAATCATCTCACAATGTCACCTTACATACCATTTTCCATACACCTGAGTTCCCTTGTTGAGAAGTGGGGCACAACACACGGGCGTCTTTTCACTACAATTGTGTTACCTCTCATTGTGTTCTTGCATTTATTCTGCGCTATTCAGTTTTCACGTGGATTCGCTTTCTCCAGACCGAAACGCTTGCGTTTTGAATAAAACTGGTCCAGGTGATGTGTTGTGTAATGTGTTTGCAGAAACTAATCTCGTTTGTCTCGTTTCATTTTCGTGTTGGGGAATGGGAATGAGTTTTGTGTTTAAATGCTTGCTCAACATTTTTATGTGTAAGTGAAAATAAACATATTACAGTATTTATCATGGCTTATATCAGTTTTTATGGATGAAAATATCTTGTTTTTAACTTCTGTAATTTGGTGTTTTTATATATTATACCCAAAATAGTTTTTGATATACATATATCGAAAATAGTGGACGCCCGCGGCTTCGCTCGCATTATTTCAGGATATGAAGTAGCCGTTCAGCCATTTTTGCATGATGAGCGTTTAAATAATCAGAGACACAGATAAACAGACAATATTTCTAGAAACTGTTAGAACGTGTTCTGCTCAATCGTTCGTCAATTCGAAGTATCTCACAAGATTTTATTTTTCAAATATTTTAATGTTCAGGCTTTTGACCCTGTACAGCTTTATTTTATGTATAGATACTAAAACAGACAATAACTATAAACAATACAGGCTACAAAAGAGCATATATTTAAACTACAGCTAAACTGACTAGAATTCGATTAGCATCCCCAATATCCCATTTTTTGCTCTCCCAAAATACCAGTTGGATGCCTATCTGTGAATACGTCCTATATGACAGCAGCATCTGCCCATCAATCACGGGTGATATTGCGCCGCGGATCAATCTATGACTGGTTTTTATGCTGTCAAGTCAAAACTTGGCGGCGCTAACTAAAAAACTGGTCAAAACCAAAATTGTGGAAAAATATGAAGCTTTGTAATATATATGTAGGTAGATTATTAACAAACTTGGTAATGCCGATGAATAAATTTTTCCATAAAAAAATAATATATTGCTTAGAGCTAAAATATTTTTTTAGTAATTGTGACTTGCACTAAACTAATAAATGGTAATAAGCGGTTGTTAATAAAGAGTCCGCAAAATATGTTAGACATATTTATGTCCATATGTTAGTCAGTTACCGTTTTTTTATGTAAAAAAGTGAATATAGTCACATATAAACATAATAATATGTCTCCAGCAAAAGTTCGTGATTTGCCTTTAAATAGACCTATTTTATGATATGCACATATAGTATTGTATATGTAGGTTGAATGATTGACTAAGCGATTTAATTAATCCCACTATTGAACCTATCCGACTTGACGTGACAAAGTGATTGCTTCCGACCACAATCCAGATAAAGTGTTTGGTTCTGCCGTCTCCGCGGTGCTGCATAAATAGAACTAAATTGGAATCCTCTGAAACTGCGCTGGACTCACGTCCTTTGCTCGTGTGGGACAAAGTAACAAACTTGAGCTCCGAGACGTAGTCACTATAACTTAGATACTCCTAACTATATATGAAGCGCCCGTAGCTCAGCTAGCGGAGGCAATCGCATGCGATTACCAATGTTAAGCAATTGTCGACGCGGTCAGTACGCGGATGGGTGACAGTCCTTGGTTAAATTGTAACAGACAACGTTAAATTGCAGGTCCCGGCTGTTTGTCTATTACGGCAGTTGTTAAGCCATGTCAGGGGCCCTTAGGGCGGCTTGATAAGCTCTCAACACCTGAGTTGGCCACTCTCATTCTAAATGATGATGATGATGATGATATATGTACACAATATCTATTTAAACTGCTATTCACGTGAAATCTAAAGACACTAAAATAAAATAAAGCCAATCCAGGGCATTTGGTAATCTCCATACTTTATTTCAATCAAATCAGTTTATCAGTTTAACAATTAAAACAGGGTGCGTGGGCGGGAAACAATGCAACCACATTTTTTTTAATAATATTAATAAGAAATGATAATAGTGTAGTATTGTAGAAATAACAATGACTTACATTTATTTGGAATTAATTATATGGAATGAATTCGTATATGATCACATTACACCTGATTGTAAGCAATCATTATGGCCTTGGATAGTATAGATTAAAGTTGATTTTCTGGAACTTTGAGGTGTCTATCACATATAATATCGTTGGTTGTTACTATCAGAGCCGAGACCGCTGCGACGGCGGGACTCCCAACTGAGATTAAATTGGACGTAATGTCTACTACACGTGAATTAAATTGCCCTCTAACGTATGCATAATTTTGCTCGGACATTTGGGAATGCCGATGAATCAATATTCACGGACGAAGTTTAACGTGAATATTTTAATCAGCATAATTGGTGCATTATCATGATGATAGTATTATTATTCCATGATATTGCAAAGCCATTGCCCATGGATATTATATCTCTTTAAAATATTTTAATACATAATCCTTTGAGTTAAACTGTTGTTCGTAAACTAGGAGCCTAATCGTAATAGATCTTTTTGCTATGACAATCTTTAAGGCGTTATAGAAACGTTCCGATATTTTTATAAGTTTCTTATCTTAGGCGAAGGTACGGCAGACACTTTAATGTTTTTTAAAAGTTCTATCTTCTCGGGTAAAACAGATGGATACAGTTTTAAAACTGTTCGCCAATTCCAGATTGCGCGCTTCTCTAGTACCAACTTTATCTAACACTTGATTGCACTCAGAAAACTAACGCTGGAATTTTTCACTTCTTTATATTTATCACGAAACTTCTTATCAAATGTCTAACATTTTATACAACGACGCAGAGAAGCTCTGTTTTGTGTCTTTATTATATTCAAAGTGAATTGAGAGAGCAATAATTCGCCAAGTTTCGACGTATGGACAGGTTTCTGAAACATTATTTCTGAGATAAAACAGCCTGTGAACTGTCTAGGGTTTTAAATTTGACACTAAAAGCTTTACGAAAAATACGATCTTTATTAAATTTACTTCAACACCTATCTATCTACTTTAGCTCGTTAAAGTCACACGTAGTTATGAAATTGAAACGGTGTTTCTCTATAATACATAAAATAGTTAAGTTATAAGAGTTTCCTATTACCGATCGCTGGAAACTCGCACCAATTCACTTTAAAGCGAATTGATTCCCAATTTGAGCGGCGGAAATAGAAAACTGTAGAATGAAAAGTACAAAATGTCAATACACTCGCGTCAACCGAAAACAAACGCTGAAGTTGAATTGAATTCAAGTTAAAGTAAGCATGTGTTCTTTGTTCTGTTGCTGCAACAATGGCACTCACCTGCAGTTGGAAATTTCATATGGGAGGTGACATTTTTATTTAAGATGACGGAGCTTAGATTCCTTTCGTCCTATTGCGTACATTGTACAATGGAATAAGCGTTTAATGGAATTGCTCAGAAATGAGAAAATAACTGGAAATAATGGAAAACGTGCTGGATTTATGCCCCAGTACAAAATAATACAAGTTGAACATTTATGTTGGCGAGGACACTTCATGAGTGGAGGGACTTGGAACTGTCCTTCGGAGAACAGAGATAAAATAATATTGGACCTTGGTATACTAGGATTGAGTGGTCGTTTATTATTACAAAGTATTTATTATTATTTGATAAGAATCTACTATTGCTTCAAATATTAGCTTTAATGATTTGACTTACAAGATTATTTTGAGTACTGTTATTATTGTATGTAAGTATTTTAATTTAAATAATGTTTAGAAATATTCTATGACAGTTAGTTAGGGAATTTATAACAAATCTGAACGCAATAATACAAGTTAAATAAATTTAAATTGAAGATTTAATAAAAAATATAGTAAAATGTAGTAAATATTTTGCAATCCAAGTTTTTTCTATAAAACATCTGAGTGCTCTCGTAAAATTACAAAAGTATAAGTCTAAACGCCTTTTCTTTCATATACCAAAAACATAGGTTTATACAAATATTTTCACATGATAATATAAATTTGTATAGGTAACTGAAATAGAAATCACGCTACAAAATTAATTGAAGATACAAAATACCAAAGAAAGAGAAAACCGGTTTCTATTTAAAATTTAATTCTATCTTTTAGGTAAGCACGTTATGTCTTAAGCATAGCTATCGCTTACCATCAGGCACACTAATAGTCAAGTGCAAACCCACATTGTCAACAATAAAACTTTTTGCTTTCTACGAAAAAATTGGCTACCGCCATTCTAAATCCAAGCAGGTATTTAAACCAAGGTACAATATCAAAGTGATATTTATTTGACACTCTCCCGGGGCAAGCCGTCACATCGTAGATTACCTTGTATGAAATTCAGGTATATATATTATAACGTGAAATGACATTATTGCCAGGTTTATGTTGCCATGCGTAACGAGTTATAGTAATAAAGATATATCAAAGCCAGTGTACATATACAGGGTAGGCTGGTAACACAGAACCAATGGCTTGTCTATATCTAGGCTGCAAAATAGGATGGACACTAATTTCTAAGACAAAAGACTAATTTCTAGTTAAAATAAATAAGACAGGCATATCACACAGCACTATAATAATAGCCCCATACTAAGCTAACGCTTAATGTGTCATGGATATATTAAGTAGTAGTCCTTTTTTTTGTAAATCCAAAAAAACTAAAATTGAGATTTGACATAAAGTGCACTATATTTTCACAAACAGGTCAACCTATGCCCAATAATAGGAAACAGAGAGATGGTAATGATGTTGAAGACTCCTACGATTGAATGTGGTTTTTTTTAGATTACTGCTTATAAGCACACTATTGGAACTATTTCATTTTACTCCTATTTAATATTGACTTCTGCTTAAGACGGAAATTATAAGTCGTAGTAAGTAGAGAATAAGGTGGATTTTTCAACCATTTGGCGGGGAAACCACGACCCACATTAATGAGTAAATACGACTAAAAAGAGGAGAAATAGAGTAAAATTGAATCAATTCTGAGGAGGTCTCATGTGCCTCATGGAGAAGTAAAGTTTCAAATAAAATAAATAAATAAATACAATTTTTATTCATGATAAACTTAAATAACCCTGTACAGTAGGCATGTATCCACAGTAGAGCCGGTAGATGTCGTGAAGTATTACCATGATGGAAGCCAAAGATAATGATATAAATGGACGGCGAGAGAAATAATTACTGATGTGCTTGACTGTATCTTCCGGACTTATTTTGAAATAAGAGTCATAAAAATATGGTCCTTATTACAATGAAATATGAATGAATTTCTCGCTTTTAAATATCATGTGAAATATATGTTAATGTTCAAGCAAATTGTACTTAAAACTTTTAAATGTTTGTTTACTTATATTAATAAAAATGTATTTTAACATCAGAGTAGCCTTAAGTAGTTGCATATTGTAAACAAAATAATACGTAAATTACGTGCAAAATATTTTCAAATGAAATCTAGCCCAAAAATTTAAAGCCATTGCCAAATTACAATCAGACATAAATGTTATCAAAGATGAATAAAAATGTAATCTTTCTTTTGTGTAGCCGCAATCATGTGTACGTGCTACGGCGTAGCGGTCTACGACGTAGCGGATGCTACGTGACGCGCTACGTGGTCTCGTGGCTTGTGCCACCTTTTCACGTTTTGTGCCATTGATAAATGATTATATGAGTCTCGTTTTAGTTTCCTCTAGTAGAATTTTTCTTCGTGACTTTAGATTCATTCTCTCAATCGTTATTATTCAAGATATACCTTCTTTGAGTTATGGAGTATGCTTGGCGCATAGATAGGTACCTGATGTGAAAACAAACTTATGAGTATAATATTAACTTAGATATTTTGTGTAGGGTTTTAGTAATTATACGACCTATTACTAAGCGTTATAAAATACGATATATATGAAGATGATAATGCTTAAATGTGATACAAGACAAAACTCACACATACATACATATTATACAACCAACATTGCCAAAAGCAGTATCGCTCCGTTCCGTTCATCACGTCCCGTGGGTACCTTCAGTTCGTTTGTCGCGACCACAGATAATTAATGCACGTTCAGCCAATCAGAGACAGCGGCTCGCTTGGGGATACTCTTTCAATGCTTCATTGAACATGAGACATCATTATGTAATGATGATTATTGGGATTATTCATATTGATTAATAAGCATTCATTTAATTGTTTGTATATAATTATTTATGTAATTAATATGGTCTTCTTGTGTTGGCAGTTCAAATGATACATGTTTCTTACAAATAAATCTAATATTGTTAATTACTACTCACAAAAAATTTGTGTTAGCTGCCTTTTCGTATGACATCAATTCTTAGGTATGCTTTGAAACCTACACAATTTAAGTAATGTCCAAAAACATGCAAAATAAATATTAATTGCAATATTAAAAAATAAAATAAACAATCTTAAATAAAAATGTCAATGTCCTAAGTAATGTTGCAAGAGATAGAGAAAGAAAATAGTACATAAAAAAAGCTAATTTTTTAATCAAAAGCAATAAGAAACGTTTTTTATCTAACAAACAAACACATACACAAAGGATTTTAATTTGAAAGCAACTTAAAAATACTAGCATCGCAACGTATTTACGTTCCAGCTTAATTATAAAACCACATAATCACACATACAAATCCCTTCAAATAGACGTTTAACATTTAAAATGGCAAAGTTTGAAGCTATAATTGCGGCATATTTCACGGTTTGTGGCAGAATACTTGTAGCATTATATTTTTCACGCACCATAAAAGTTTGGGTAACTTCTGGCGAGTTGCAGGAAGATATAATTGGATGAAATTTACTACGTTGCATCTACCAGTCATTTATGAAACTGCTGGTATAATTTGGTGCAAAGTGTAATTGGTGCAAAATGAAATACCTTACCAATATTTATTTAAATAATTTATATATTGTTTATATATTTTTTAATATATTATGTTGTAAATAAAAGGTAATTCAAATTTTATTAAACTACAGCACAATACATGACACAACTGTGTAGCTAATAAGTTTATTATGTTATAGCTATAGTCCGCCAAAGGATAATTTACCCACAGAATAAGTAAAACCACTATGTAGATAATCAAATAAAATTATTTAGGAGTGTTTATAAATATATTTTTATATTTACTTGTTTATGTATTTTTATTTCAAATGTTACTTAATATTAATACAATAGCTTCAAACATAACAAAATATTTAAATTCTTTCACACACAATTCACATTAAATAAGTCAAAAGCTCATAAAGCACATCAGAAAGGCTTATAATTTCATTTTAGTTTTTTTTAATTTAGTGACATGGTACTTGATACATTTGTTTGAACTTCATTTATTTATTTTATTATTTGAAGTTTAATACACAAATAACAAAAAAGTTTAGTACATAACAACTATTACAAAAATACCTTTCTGTTTTATTTCATAATGCCTCCTATATTCCTCTAATAATTAACCTTTATTCTACGCCAACATTACACATCTACTAATTGTCTGTTATTATGTAGAGTAGTTTCATGCAAATTACATACCACTTCTTCATACGTGCGAAGACAATGTACAAAGTGGCACGACACAATCATGAGTTCAAAGTTTCAATCCAAGCTAGCGTCATTTTTCCCACACAGTTAATGTTCAATCACAGCGTCATATTATCGCATCATTATAAAGTTAATAAGTACAAGTCACGTGTGTGGATCGAGCGCGGGAAATCGAAGTATTTAGCGCCAAAACGGATCTCTCAGAGACTACCATCCCCCACAGCGCTCGAAAATATACTGACAACTGTCACCGACCAGCCGGCGTTTTGCTCGCTTTTACTACGGACGATTTTCCTCTTTTGCCCTATCTTGCTTTAACGAAAATTTATATACACAGAGAGCTGTACGTACACACATGAACGACAACTTAGTCAGAGTCGTTCGGATTTTGTATTCGTATAAGCTGGAGCCGTGTGAGTGACAACTGCATGTGTAGTGGTGTTCTGTGGAAGACGCATCTTCATGGTAGCGTTCCAATGCGTTGTTGCACACAGTAACATCTGTTTGGAACTAATGAATGTTTTAATCAGAAGGAATAAGGCTTAATTCAGGTTGTGGTTCCGTTTCTTTGCTCATTGAGAGACGACGCTAAAGCTGAATTGCGCATGTCCATGATCAATCTAGCGTTCGTGAAACAACGAGAATTATCGCTGTCCTTATTTTACCAAGTTTTAAGAAGTAGCTGGAAAATGTAGTAAAAAATAAACATTATCTTAAGACCTTTACATAATTAATTAGAATCTACTTTACAACCTGAAACTTGGAGGAAATAATGAATCTTTTTGTTGGGGAAGCTTTCCGAGTATATTTTTATGAGTTATAAAGTTGGACGTTTATAAGGTAGCGGCGGCAAAGTTTTCAATAAATTATCACCAAGTCAAATTTTACGTACTTTTGTTTTCATATCCCTTTTCTGGTTTGTTTTTATTATACCTTGTAAACAGTACTTGAAAAAATAAAATAGAGTAAGATTCTAACAATCAACTCACATGTTACACAACAACTTTTTTACACTAAACAACAACCCTATTTTATAAATTTCTCAAAACCAATCTCTTCTTTCACCAAACAAAACACTGCTCTTGTTGTAAGTATTTTATCCAAGAAACATCTGACAATCCAAAGTTGCCATCTCCAAACCGCGAACAAAGTCACAGCAAACAATCTCTGCAGATGATATTAACTGAAAGATAAGGGCGTTAGAGTATGAGTGAAGTACTCTTGAGAGGACAAGCGTTTATACAAAGCTATGAATAACAATTTAGTAAAGAGCGGGAAGAGCCAACACTTGAGTGTAGAAGTTTGTTGCCGAGTGCCCTAACACGGGGACAATACGGCGCAGAGCTAAGAAATGGGGGATAGGATTATTTTTCTATGATTTAGTTTTGTGAGCCACTGTCTGTGGTTTATGTTTTAGTTTTCTTACAGTACGTATTGAAATGTACACTATAGAAAATTTTCTAAGGATTTAGTGGTTAAGCGGTTGACCTAAAGATTATTTTTTTTGCGTTGCGGTAACATACGATTTGGATAAACAATAATAATATTTTTTTTAAGTTATTATCATTACACACATAGATCATCTCGTATAGGCATTTTTTACACATTTTATTATATAACCAGCAGCCATTATTTAGTAAAGCAACAAAAATACATTACCTACAGTAATTATACAAATTGGTAAATTTTAGAACTTTAGTATTGTAAATACTTACACTAACTATTTCATTTTAATTTACTCACCAGAGACCACTATTTAGGCCTCTGGCAAGTAAAATTTGCAAATTTTAAATTGTTTAATATACAGTTTTGTTAAAGTAATAAATATCAATACTTTGAATGTATATGTGCTTGTTTCATGAATTCGCTGAAAAATATTGCGCAACTCTTTGCGGGTTATATTTCCAAACTCAGCACTTTTTAAGCCGTTTACATTTTATTTACCGGATTTGATGATAAATCGTTGCATATTCAATGTTAGTTTTCTCATCTCATATGCAAATCTTGTTATAAATACTAAACCAATAATAGTTGTTTTTTTAAGTCTATTTAAATAACGTAAGACGCTTATAATGAAAAATACAATGACTGTTATTAGCTGTGTAAATCTTATGTACTGTGACAATTTGTATAAAACTTGTAACCCATGACTATTTTGTCAGCAAAAAACTTGTTAAACTCCTAAAGAGTTATGAAAACGCCAACTTTTGGGACCCGAAAAAACTGTAGACACTTTGTCCAACTTCTCCCTTAAACAGGATTTTATAAATATTAAAATCTAAGCGAGATGTTCTCAAAGCGGAAACTATTCTTTTTCGCCTTTCAGAGGGCATTCATGGAGCTTTAAAACTTTATTTTTATTCTGGCCCACCGGATATAACTACAAAATAATTCCACTTTCTTTTGAGGGACGCGGCCAAGAGTTTTTCATCAGAAATTATGCTCTCTTTAAGATCATGTTTAATTAATGAGTTATGATTTTACTTTAGGCAGCGAGGTGAATTATTTACATCAGAATTTAGAATTACAATGGCCGGGGGTAAAATCAATTCTTGTCAATTAATAGAGCTCTATTAGGCGAGCGTCGAGGATGGCTCTCGTGAAGTTACGCATAATAATTGCTTGCTCTTCACTTCCAATTAAAGCCACTTGAATAATGACGAACTTCTCGCGGTCGGCTCTTGGACTCCGTAAGCAAGTTCTCAACTCCTGTGGAGCATAACGTTTCACACAATTAGATTAACTCGTGCTTTGTACTCCACCAGTAAATATCAAGGAAAATAGATACGCTCTACTTTGAAAAGCTTCGGGCGGATTACGAAACTTGTCGGTACGTTATTGATAACTACTTAAGTTTCGAGATGGGGTGAGCTTTATTGTAGCTGTTTTAAATTTAAATTGCACTTCGTACCTACTTCCGCTGCTGTGTATTACCTACTATAATAATATTTTAATAACTAGACTTGCAAAAGTGTAGCTAGAAAGACAATTTGACAAATGAATCCAAACCAAATAAACCTTATTTATTTATAGCTGAACCAACTACAATTAAATTGTATTTTAATGTTCGTTTCATAGAAATACCATAGTAATACGTGCTCTAGCTATCCATAAGGTCGAAGTTAACTGCCACGGGTTAGTTTTAATCTAAGCGGCTTTATTAATAACAGTGAAACCGAGGAAGCTTGCTCTAACCACACAGTTAGCGCGTTGGAACTATCCAGTGAACGAGTCAGTTTCAACTATCTAGTAGTTTATAAGCTGGAATGATCCTTCATCGAAATTACCTGCATCTTTGTACTAGTACCAATGGCTTCTTGAGATATAGAAAATAGTTATTTGTATTTGGAAACAGCTTCTTCTCGTACCTAACTTGTTTTGCTTGTTTATGTTTATTGAAATATGAAAAAGAATAGAAGGATACATATTTACTTATATGTATTAACTAGTGGGTGCTCGCGGCTTTGCTCGCATTAAGAATTAAAACTTGCATCCCCTATTTCACCCCTTTAAAAGTGACATTTCCAAAAATCCTTTCTTAGCGGATGCCTACGTCATAACATCTATCTTCATTCCAAATTTCAGCTCAATCCGTCCAGTGGTTTGGGCTGTGCGTTGATAGATCACTATATCAGTCAGTCAGTCACCTTTCAGTTTTATAAATATATATATATAGATGTACTTAAGTAAATCTTATATCTTTATTTCACGAAAAATCACGAAAGAAGACTTGATCTGATCATGTTGGATTAAATGTAAACAAATTCGCTCTTTGTGATAAAAGAAAACTCACGTAATGAAAGAAAATAAATATATGTAAAAGGTAGGTACATGTGAGATCATTAGAAAAATAACGATCAGTTTAGTGATAGTGAATAAAAAAAACAATCAAATAAAAAAATAGATGATTAAAAAACAAATATCTAGTTTTACCATTAATATCGTTCTAACGATCATTTCATTTTATCTATGTATGTTATTGCTGCATGTTGCATATTATTGCATTTCATAGTAACAATCGAAGTTTGTGCTGCATACAAACTGATCTATAATTATATTCGTATATTTCAACGCTGAAAATATAACCCTTTGTGACCTTATTGAATAATGCCCAAACAATGAATTTGATGAAAGCATTTCTATAGGTCTTATGACTCATAATTTTATACATACAATGCAATTTCAAATACTAACTAACAGGTAGGTACTGTGTATCGAAAATAAAACTTACTAGACACTTAAAACGGAAGACCAGTGCTGGATGCTTCCATCCTATCACATGCGTAGTTGGGGCCGGGTTGTGACACGAAACTTGTTTCTATATACATACATAGATACAATCTATAATCCCATTGGGCCTTATTACAAAACGTGGTTTAAATATAAGTCTAGACCAAGTCCGTTAGTTGTTCGAAAATTGTCTTTCTACTGTCATAATATTCAAACTGTGAAACTTTCGCAATGTTAAATCAAAGTTCAAATTTGAATTGACATTTTCATTGCTTGTATGTGATGTTTGATACACCAGAACCGATTCTTAATTTTTCTTAGTCCTAAACTAACATTTAAACCTCGTTTTGTAATAAGACGGATTTTGTTGCGTTCTGTATTTTGTTATTTGTTGCTCAATAAATGTATCTAAGTCTTTATTCTAAAATATATTGCCTCCTTTCAAGTGACTATAGCAAGCCAAACCGTGCTGTTTATGATCAACTTTGTCACGTAGAATGTGTTGTTTGCCGGCAGCTCGTTAGCGTGACGTCATCCAGCGGTGACGCCTAACTTGTAGGCATTATTAACTTGCTGTACCTACGAGTGCGGGGGACAAATAATAATAATGCTTTTTTTCTATATTCTATAAACTGTTTTATGCAATAAATGTCAATTGACTAGTCAATATCACCAAATTATTGTATTTAATTAGAAACGAAATATAGAATAAAAATAAATAAAAAATATCCCGGGACATTGCACACAGCGCCATCTACCCCCACACTAAGCAAACTGCTTGTGTCGTGGGTATTAGATGATTAATATAATACTTATATGCTTTTATTTAAATAAGAAACAAGTACAGGTATGTATTTGTTTTGTAGGACGAAATGTGTTGCGTTGGATTGTGATCAATCCAAGCCAGGATCGCATTACATTCGGTTACAAAATATTCACTAAATAATTCACACAACCAAACACCAGAATCAATAGCTTATACTCACGTGGAAGATGATTTATGCCGATGCAATATAGTTCGTTAAATTACAATTATAATTTTAAATCAATAAAATTGAACACAAATAACAATAAAATTGTATTGTTTCAGTAAATCTAAAGTCATCTACAGCAATAAAACAGAATATTCAAATTCTACAATATAATTTCTCTCCACTGAATGATTCCACATTAATTTTATTAAGCGCAACATAAATTACCAACACCAATTCATGTTCAAACCAATCGAGGTCCCAATCAGCAGTAAATTGATTGATGACTTATTAAAATTAACGTCGAGGTCGAGTATGAAATTTTAAAGAAGCACATTTACTGACGAGGGAATGCCCGTAATAATCCGCTTTTGTTTGCATTCCTACGTATTCCGAAATTCAATTTAAATATGATGGCAGAGCACAAACATGAGATCAGCAGAATTAAATGACGCGGGCCATTTGTCGGGGTTTCGCGCGCGGTGCCGCGTCCACCGCGCCTGCCCAATTCCCAAATTAATTGCTTTCCAATAGTGTTTTTTTACATAAAATTCGCTCTAACGTGTAAAATCGCGTCGCTTCATACGCCAATTTACGGATCAAATTGAACGTTCGGTAACTGTTAGCGATACGAGGCCAATTCGCGTGTGTGGAATAAATGGAAAGTAATTGATAAACAACTGTGGCTATATCTATAATTTTTATACTAGAATGAGGAACAGTCAGCCATTGAAATGTCAAAATAAAAGTTACTGCAAATACTCATGAGCCTTTTTGATTGCATAAAAGCGATCGTTGGTTTGTTAATGTCTGTTTACCCTCCACACCGCAACGCAAATGCAAATGATTACCGTCACTATTTATGATGTTATTTATATGTGGAGTGAGAACTGAGTATATTCTACCTTAATATATAAAACTCAAAGGTGACTGACTGACTTACTGACTGACATAGTGATCTATCAACGCACAGCCCAAACCACTGGACGGATCGGGCTGAAATTTGGCATGCAGGTACATACATAGATGTTTTGATGATAAGAAAGGATTTTTAAAGCCACTTTTAAAGGGGTGAAATCGGGGAGGCCAGTTTTACTTCTTAATGCGAGCAAAGCCGCGAGCACCCACTAGTCCATAATAAAACGTGAACAAAGCTGCCTTCAGTCACTAGTAAGTAACAGGTACTGACTTAAATCATATTCTCAACACAACCAGTTCAAATATGAAATTCTAACTCAAACGATTCTAGCAAACTACAAGCTGGAATACAGTTTCTGATAATTGACTAATAAATTAAAGACATTCGTCTTCACAGACTCGTTCGTAAAATTTAATATCATCGAACGACACTTTCAACTCCATTCAAACTACAATCCATAATTTTAAAACTAAAATCATAATAAATTTCGAGCTGCACTGAAACACGACAGCTTAATCCATCGTTTCAGAACTTGAAGAGGTTCTTTGAAACTGATTAAATTGAATCCGAGAAAGAAAGTAAAGAATTATGTAGTCTATGGAAGACAAATCCAATCTAAGTAAACAAGCCGTGGAGTCCGCTGCAGCGACTGAAACAATGAATAAAGTTTGAAAGGAGCTGGATGGGCTTGGGAGGTGAGGAAACTGATGCAATGAACTTTTATGTAGAGCGGACATAATACCTAAAACATTAAATAAATACAAATAAAATCCTAATGTATTCCTACTTAAAAGTCATCAGCCAACCACAGGCAAAATGTATCTACATGTTTACATTTTTCAAGTATCTTATTGTTATACATAAGTTAATTTCTATTTATTTTTTGATTTCAGTGTATGAAAAGATATTTAAAACATATTATCTTTAGGCTTTTCTAAAGATTTTCTAAGTGCCCCTTTTTGTAGTAGTTAGAAGTAGTATGTTTAGTTTTCCTTCACTTGTTTTTATATTTTATTATTGTAAATAAAGCATTTTCTATGTAAAAAAAAAAATATATATATTTAAATGAGTATTGTCATAATAATATATAGTCCGGTCAATTTAAACATTCGAAGCTACATAAATTCCCCTCAAGCTGAAAACCAGTAAGGTTGCTAAAAATATGATAGTTCCCCATCTTTCCACTGTATGGAAAAAAATATTCAAGGTCAATGGTCAAAATAATATTTTTTACGATTTTCAGCGAAATGGTAAGTTTTATCATAAAAATGTCATATTAAGTAGTCTAAATAATTTTTAGAACTCATTACTACCTCAGAACAAGAATCACCATGATCCCTTACTTCGTTGCGTCATTTAATAGACGACATGTTGAGAACCCTATCTGTTTAATGAGGATCTATGGTTCGGATTAATGTTGGCGACTCAGGTGACGCTAGGTGGCGTCTCTGTTGTCTACAATCCGTCGCTACTCATTGTCCAGCGGAGAACCATTGCCTATTGTCCTGAAGGAACAAAATAAGCTATACACAAAATTCGGTCAGATTGGACCAGGTTAAATAAATTCGTTTACTCGAACTTGATAATAGGTCAAAAATACAAGATAAAATAGCAGCAAATATATAAAAACGAGGAATAAAATAAGAAAACTTAAACATAGTGTGTATTTTTAATTTAAACTTCAAACAGCATAGTTTTAAAGTTTGAAGAAAAGAATTGATTAGAAAAATTTACAGAATCAAAGGCCTAATACAAAAATATAAGTTACATGTATTATTTTAAGCTTGACCATGCTACTAATAAATAACAGTGCTATTTTCTCAAACTGCTATTAGCATTTAACAGGTCAGTAAACTAGATAAACACTGCAACACTCTCGGCTGCGTGAATGCATGCGCTAATGCAACGTATGCAACGCAGGCCGGACATGTCTAATGCTGTCTGGTATTACGGGCTTAGGGTTAGCACGGGCACATTACATGAATCAACGATTGATTTTTTTTACCATATATATATATATAGGTATATATATGTTATGGGGGCTTGTGATATTATTTTTAGCTTCTTATGGTTATAATCAATGAACCAACTAAGCAATTCAGGTAAATATCAAACTGAAATCATATAATTAAAGTGTGTGCGTCTTATGCACGAGACTGAGTATAATCAAATTTATTTTTAAATCATTACACAAATATTGAGTATGAGTTTATGACCTGTATTAACACTGTAGTACTTTTACTTTCCAACTTGTTCTCGCTATAACAGGCGATTATGTCATCGAACATAGATAGCTAAAACGTTTGTGAATCACATTATTTTCACACATTTTCGTATAAAGAATACCTGATGAATCGTACTTAGTCGCAGCATCATCATTGTGAATATTTCTGTGCTAAGCTAGGTTACGCACTATATTACAGACAGTCGTCGACAGTCGTAGCTAAGAATCACGTTGTAATTCACGCTCTGTGTCCGTGCTAAGCCTGCAAGTAGTGGTTGTGAAGACGTGTCGCCTAGTTGCGGACAGGCGGCGGTTGCAGGACATGTGATGGAACACGCCAGGAGCCTATCTGTGATGTAGTGCGTAATGCAGGTAACACTATGATAAGCATGTAGAGAGCATGTGATGTTAGAGGCCTTAAGAGCGGTTTTAAAACTCCAGACGCTAGGTTTGGTCAATTGCAGACGATAAACGGGAATTAGTGGACCACAAATCTAAGTACCGTAAAGAAAAGTTTGTACGTGTTCGTAAATTTTAGTGTAGTACACATTGCAATACAAACAATAGAAATTACTCATTCATTCTAACCAGACTCTTAAAAAATCTAATCAAAATTTAATTAGTTACAATCGTATCTGCTTTAATACGTTATATTTTTCACATAACTTTGTACCAACCACACACAATATAATACTGACCTTCTCCCAGTTTCTTCCCGTTACCATGTAACATCCAAGGTAAGAGTATTTCCCGTAAAGACAAAATGGTGATAGTCATTCCGTACACTCGCATTCACACACAAACGCCTGCTCGGGGCATATTTAATTAATTTTATACACAGACAAAATTATCCACAGACGTCTGAAAGTTTGCTTGAATCCGTGCGACATAACACGGGTTACGGATAATGAAAAATCTAAAATTTTTTGATCGGTAAAGTTGGTCAATTATGACAGAAGTGCCTCAGCACGATTGGATAACTACCATTATTCTGGAATAAAAGTTATTTGTGTTTAGGTTGCCATCCATTTCTATTACTATTAAAATATATTCACTCGTTTAATCGTTTAGGTAGGACAAAAAAAATTACATTGTACACGCAATTGGAATGTGTGTAATTTTTCCCTTTTATGATATTAATTTAGACTGCTCTTAGTTGGTAGTATCTTCTCTATCTGCCTTCTAATCTAGGGGTGCGGGTTCGATTCCCGCATAACACAAGTAACTATAAATATTAAAATTTGTAATTGCTTGTGTTGAGTCTGGTCGTATCTATGTATAATAAGTTTGAATTTACAAAAGGAAAGTATATATGTATTATATTCGTTATCTAGTACCCACGATACAAGCGTAAGCTTATGTGATATTTCCTGAAATATTTATTTATTTATTAATACTTATTTATTAATAAGACGTAATTGATTGAAAAGTTTTGGAACCATGTTTACCGGAAGCTATGTTTCCTGCGAACTACAATCCAGAGGTTTTCAAATCTAGAGTTAACAGGTATCTTCTAGGTAAACGTGTAACACCCTAGGCTGCAGCAATGTTTAACATCAGGCAAGCTGTCTTACACAGTAAAACTATCCCACGTAAAAAAAAATCTGTTTGGGAAATTATTTCATCGCATTTGCGCGTCTATTGAATCTAATGTCGTTGTCATTAACGTACCGCGAAACACTTGCGTACGTAAATATGGTGTTACAACGTTATTATTATAATTAGGCGTTTAACCCCACAGATAAAACTGATGATAACTGAATTCTTGGGGCCAGAGGGTCGTAAGCGTTTGTGATATCTGGGTTAGTTAGGACATTCTTGGAAGATGTAGCTGATCAACAAAATTACTACAAGTATTTATTTATGAACGGTGTGCTGAACTTTTTGTAAATATCTATTTTTTATAAGGTTTTCTGTGTTTTTAAGTCATTTTTGTATATATTTGTAAATATAAGTTAGTTATTTTGGCGTTGTTCTTTAGAGTAAGCAGTTAGTAATGGTAATTAGGAACACAACAAGTATTTAATAATTTCAATAATTGAGATATAGAACTACGTTACAGATACATAATATGTTTTTTTTTGTATGGACATTTATATGACAAGCTAAATAGTTATACAACAAACGTGCCAAATTCCAATATTACCTTCTTTATCAAAAAGTCAAAGCCGTTTAGTAATAAAGCGCAGATGTAATTTTCTCCGTGCACCCTGTGAAGGACCTGGGCACCCACCACGATGTATCTGCCCAAGAAAACTCCCCTAACGAATTGGTTCTGTGGAGGCGTCACGACCCCTCGGTAACGTGGCGGTAATCTTTGATATTTTGATTTTTATGCTCTCACAACTTTGAATAAAACACTCAAAGTAATCATAAACAAAACTCAAATACACGTTACTAGACTTCCCAAGATAACCCTAGTGTATATGTATAAGATGTGAATCAAACATACAGCCGTTCTTGCAAGATTACTGTGCACGGCCAAAATCAGAACTAAAAAAATCCACAAGTAAATTGTATTGAAAAAGGTAAATTAATAGTAAAGTGCTGCCTCCAGTCCTGCATAAATTTACTTGTGGGCTGTAGCATGGCAGTACTAATCTACTATTTACTAGACACGTAACTCTCAAGTTATTTATGAGCTAAGTTTGTGTTGCTAATATCTAGCAGATATTAATTGAATGTTCCTGTCTCTATGATGGTTGGGGTTTACTTGGAAGGTTTGATAGGAGAAATTGTGGATTGAGTATACTAGTGTACCTATCTATTTATTTTTGTACTAGTGGAATGCCGCGGCTTCGCTCTCATTATTCTGAGATAAAAACGTAGCTTTTGACACTTCTAAGATCTCATACCATAACCAACCGAAAATCATGATATGATAATGATGATCTACAGCCGTTTTCGCGTTATGAGCGTTTAAATAAACAGACAAACAGATAAACATACATAAATTCTAAAAACGGCTGTAACGTTTTTTGGTATGGATTTAAAGTACCTATACCTAAACAATTTTTTTCTAATATATTCTGTGTTCAAATTTTTGACACCCTGCACTTTTTTTTTAATTGTTTCGCTTGGCAATTAACAAAATAAAGTATGCAGAGCTGACTGCCAGCCTTCACTAGTTGGAGAGGCACCATAAGAAGAAAAAGCTTTATTATATGTATAGTGTAAATTTAATAATAATACTCGAAAGGTTTTTTTTATGATATTAAATTATTAGATTTATTCTTAGGCCATAGCCTTTGCTTACCATCAGGCGAACTATGGCCAAGTGCAAGCCAGTATTAAAAAAATATCATTGTATTTTTTACGACCAAACGCAATCAGTTAATATTCTCTGTTTGATTTGATGATTTTTTTAGCCTGAGTAGTTCTTTCAGCATGATTAGTTCACATCAATTTCCAATCAAAACAATTGAAAAGGGCGTATTATGTATAGCTTACCAACAGTCCTAAACAGGGTTCCGTACCCTCTTGTGTAACTCGTAATAGCGTGTTGCAACTTGTTTTGCCTTCGGCATCAGTCGGACATGTTCTCATGCAAAGAACTTTGTTTACTTGAAAACTTGGTCTGCGGCCCAACTTGGGACGTGACGGCTCCGAGATATTCCGCGGAACTTTCGCCTTTGAATAGTGTAACTCGCTGATTCGTTGTGATTACTTAAGAAAATTAGCTTAAAGAACTACCAGTTCGGGTTTAATGTGTCCTGTGAATGTGTTAATTAGTACACATAACTGGTACACTGTAACTGGGTATTCGTTATCTAATCATTTGACACCTACATATGTACAAATTTTATGAAAACAGTTTGTCGTCAGACACTTTAAAGGTTAAAACTTTTTTTTGGATTGTCACGATCTCACATTTTCTACTTAGCTTATAATCTTATATCCACCTCTATCTAAGCCTAAATTTCAATAAGCATTCATGAAGACTGAGATTGTTCGTTCCACATCAGTATTCCAAGACGATCCTTTTTATTTCAGATTTCACTTTGGTTCTGGCCATAATTCAGCTTTCTACCAGAATATAGAGTAGTTCACTCAGACACTTGACCGCTTGCTGCCCTAAGATAACAAAAGGTCTGAGATATTTCAAACTGAGTGCTCTAGCTTAGAGTGAAGACGCTAACTAGGAAGGATTTAGTAAGCTGGTATTTTCCTTGGAACGATAAAAATAAAGATAATTTTATTCGTGTCAATTTGCGTCGTGTTATTGATAAAAATAAAGTTGTATCAAAACGAAGTGAAGCTGTCAATAAACATCGAATTTTTATCAAAAGTAAATATGAAAATTTCGACGCGTCGAATAGTTGGTGCTCGTATTTATTTTCCATTGAAGCCACGGCCATAATTCATGCAGTCTGTTTCGTTGCATTTTTGATGACACCGTATTTTATATTACTGACAGAGAGAATCGCGCACCGGCGGCGTTCCGGCGAGATAACGGCTCTACCATGGCGGGAAGCCTAGATCGCTATAAAAACTGCAATACAATGCGACAATATATACACATATACAGTAGCTGCAAATGCAACCCATATTTGAACACACTTTGGGACGAAAATCGGTTGTTGTTAGATACAAAATATATTTTTTGCTTCTTAGTTGCAGGACGAATTAATTAAGGAAGTTTTATAGGCCACAACATTGTCATGGATTAGTCGTTTTGCATCTAGTAGTTCTTTATTACGCTGTTTTTTTTTGCCAAGCTAATTCAAATATACATAAATATATTGTTTCAAATCATTAGTAGGGTCATGATTGTAACTGATGTAGTAAAAAAAAGTCAGCTATTGTCCCACAGAGTCACGCTAGCGCACGTAATTGTGTAGGTACCTACTTTGACATAATGCGTACGATAAACGGGCCCTTTTTTAAAGAGACACGTGTAAATTTAATTCAATTTTTTGTTAATCTCATTAACTGACACACATGAAAAAATGTTACAAGACTGCAAGCGGCAACAGAGTTTGTGTCAAACAGATTTGATTAGCGCAGAACGCTAAGCACGTAGCTGTTATGTTCATTTGATTTAATGAATGTTGACTCAGAATAGTTGGCTAACAAAGGCTGGCATCTGGCAATGTCAAAGGAATGGAGCTATGCGAAGAATGTTAATGTTTGAAGCGGTTTCGTGTGAGACATGATAGTGAGGCCTACGAAGGTTGCAAAGGTGTTCGCTTACTTGATAAGGCTTTGTTACTGCTAAGATTAGAATGTCTGCTAAAGTAAATTCTTGCATCTTAATGTAAGTCATGGTTGCTTGTAGAAATTTGGAGAAATACTTGCTTCTGGGAGACCTGAGTGTTGTTTTGTTTGCATGACATTAATGTGACAATTCTGCCTGCAATGTTAACGGAAAGGGTTATTCATTCTTCTTACTGTAAGGTTTGGATTTTCAAAGAAACTCGTCAAATTAGTAAGTAGTATGTGAATATAACTTTATTTACAATAATAAAATATAAAAACAAGGGAAAAAAAATACTAAACATACTACTACGAACTACTACAAAAAAGGGGCACTTAGAAAATCTTTAGAAAAGCCTAAATATATGTGAATGATATTGGATGGACAAATCGGGTCCTTCATATAAACTGACATTAAATTATGTTTGAATATGGAAATTAAAACAGTTCTACTTACATTAAATGGAGATCAAATGAAACACATTGGTTAGTACAAACACACAAACAAACTCTCATGATGTAATAAAATATACTAACATATTATTGCCCCGTGCCTCAAAAGCACGGAAGACGTAAAAATATATTCAAAACTTTAAATTGAACGTAACATTTCACAGTACGAGAATGTCACTCGACATGGGAATTTTATTCGCTTCTCTACAGGCTATTTGAAATGGTTTGTAGCTTCTACTATCGTGTGGTCAACTGTAACGTTTATCTGTGGAAATTATTTGGTGATACGATAATAATATAAAGTGTAGCTCAGTATTACCTAATAAGATAGTGAATTAAGAATAATTAAATTTGGGAAGATAAAATTAAAAAAAAATATATACACATTTAGTTGATTCGCCAAACACAGGTCAAAGGCCAACTTAGGTCCCAGAAAATACGTTCTGAAGATGGATGTCATAACATCCGAAACGCGTAAACAAAATACGCGAATTACACGTGAGTGAAAACTGTTTAGTTTACTTACAGGTACTTAGTGTAATATTGTCATTTTAAAGACAAAAATATTTAAACGATGTCAAGAATCTTTATTGATATCTTAAAGTTAAGACATATTAAAGTAGTACATAAAGAGACATCAGACATTTCATAATATCTCTGCATTGGTTTATCAATACGTATACATTATATGATAAGTTTATAAAACTAATTCAATCAACCGGTCGCATCTGGCTAAGTATCGCACGGCCGTTATATTATTATCTGTAAACGGCCGACGATCGACATCAAAAAGCGATGTAATAACTCCCCTCGAGCCGATGCCGAGAGCGGCCCCTTTGCCCCACGCATAGACAATGGCTGCGTGCAGTACGCATGTCTTCGTCAATGTAGAATGGACATATATTAATCAAGAGTTAATCATATTAATCATACTATGTATGTGTAAGAACACAATATAAGCAGCGAACAAAAAAAAATCTGGTTTGTTGGCAACCTCGTTCCTATTTTACTTTGCGATGGATTGGATATGGATTGTGACTTCTGGCGTTGATGTTATGAACAATTTCCAAAAACGTGTCAATTATTACATTAAAACCGCGTGACAAGTTGCAGATTTACATTTCATCTAGTAACATTGCTACGTAAAACATACGATTTCAAAAATTCAATCTATGTCATCATAAAACAACTCGCACTCAATAACATATTTTGCTCCGCAATCCAGCTGCCACAAAACTACATATTTTATCAATTAACCTAACTTCCTAATTCACCCACTCTTCCTTGCGTAAATCCTGTGACATTGAAGAGGGCTCCACTACTAATCGCCAACAAGTGGCCCTCGGCCTGATCCCGAGGGTTCCTTCCACAGATCACTACTGCAGGAACAAGGATAATGAGCCTTTGTAATTGGATTAGATTATTGTAGAAGCCAGTTCTCAGATCTCATGTGTTGAATGATGAAAACGTTTCTTAAGTCTGTTTGATTCAGCGTCACAGATTTTATCACTCAAATTATTATTAGCTTTTAGCGATAAGGTCGCTAGTTAAGACACTAGGCTTAAGTTTTAATATTATTTTTGTAAATTTCTGTATTGTGCTGGTGTTTTAATAAAGTGTATATCTATCTATCTATCTATTATTATTATTATTTTATTTTATCCGTTATCTAGTACCCACGACACAAGCGTTTGCTTAGTGTGGGCTAAATGGCGCTGTGTGCCATGTCCCGGAATATTTATTTAATTTTATTACCTACGTCTGAAATATTTGGTATCCCATTCTGTTGCAAATTTTTTGACGTATTTTGTACCTACACTGCGACACTATGACATTTTTATTTATTTAATTATTTCATCGACTTAATTAAAATTTTCTAGCAGTTCATAAATGTTTGTCGTCATGACATTAGCCGACAAAGCAACCTAATTATTCCACAGCAAATAGTAAAACATGACCTTAAAAATGTACCCCAAATCCACATGAATATTCAATGTGGGCGCACATAAAAACCCGTAAACATTTCTTTTCCAAAAGAAAAGTGAGGCGGACCGCTCTTTTTCATTCACTCGATAACGGCAGATAAAAAATATATGTGAAGTGTTTCTAAAACGCGGTATCGTAAACATATCGTGACTTATTTATTTAGAAAAGCTCCTTTTCTTTACGCAAAGGAATTTTTAAGAAGTCATATGGGGTCCGCAGCTGATAGCCTTTTGAAGTGAAATTAATGCCAAGGTAAACGTATTTTTGCCTTTGAAATAGGTTCTTTGTAATGAATAATATTACGACTTTTGATGTAATACGCTTATTTTTTATGTGTATAAGATCAATCAAGAGCCTAAAGTATTGCCAAGTTATTTTCGTGATATGTCTAGTGAAATGATACGAAATATTTTTGTGCACAAGGTGTTTCAGTATGTACGTATATACATATTAAAAATGAATAAAGCTTCAAATGTTACTACTAAAGCCCTATAAAAACCTGAAAGATTCCTTATATTTGTTTCATCGAATATATTTGATTCATCATCCATAGATGCTATTTATTATATCAAAATGAGTATTTGTCTCAAATACCTAATGCAAGAAGCGTATTTTACCTAATTTCATCAGATGTGGCCGGTGGTCAGTTCAAATCACAAAAGGCATTCCGTGACAAGAATATTTTAAAACCCGCACTCAATCCTCATTGTTTAATTTAATTGAGCCTACACAAACACTCACTAGATCCATAGGCTATTTTACCAGTTAGAAGTAGCAGGAGGACAAATCAGAAAACCCTCTAATAATAATAATCAAATACCGTGGAAGGACCTGGGCGCCCACCACGATGTATCTGCCGAAATGCCTTTCTGCGGGGAGCTCAGGACACTCAGTTAAGAAAAAATCTGACTTAAACAGAGAGATTATACATGTAACTTTATTACTCATTTTAGTTGATTACCATTGATTTAGATGAAATTTAATGAGAGATAGACTATTGCTTGGTTTGACATATAGACATTTTTTATGGTAGATTCACTCGGGCGCGCCGGCGCTGCTAGTTTGGTAATAAAATAATGAAAATAATTATTCCATGGTAAATTACAAATAATACAATACAACTTTATTGCAAAACTAATTACAATTCATAATATATATAACGTGATAATATATTCATATATATCGGGTGATCTTATTGAATAGAGCTGCCTCCAGGCTTTTCCCGCATAGTACTGATACAAAGTATAGTAATCATTTTATGTAGGAAGATACATATACAGAAATCGTTTTTATTTTCTTGTAATTTTATAATAAGAATTTATTGCGGACCTACAAGAAAATGGTTTTAAGTTCATATATCAATTAATCCCATAATATATTTATAGATAGATAGATAAACTCTTTATTGTAACACACATTGACAAAAAATAGACAAACAGAAACACAAAAGACTTAAAAAAATAGTGCGTCAACTGGCGGCCTTATCGCTAATAGCGATTTCTTCCAGGCAACCGTAGGATGGACAGGAGTCGAAAGAAATATAAAGGATGGGGTGTTCAAAAAAGAGAAAATATATACAAACAATAAAATATTCAATTATAGTAACAGTTATACTTCCTTATCGTTTAATTATAACATCTCAAAGGTACGAATGCTCCTAAGAGAAATAAGCACATTTTAATTGTAAAAATACATATAATAAATATAACTGTCCAATAATAAAACCAAATTGCGAGCATTTTAACCCCTTTGTTTGTAAAGTTTATTTGGAAACTCGAATTTTACTTAGCCCTAGCCTAATTTTAATAGTAAAATAGACCTCTTGTAGTTTGATTAAAAAATTAACATAACGGATCGATTAACAAAACTTTTAATTTATCTCACAACATTCTGCTGTTGTTCTGTAAATTTCTATTTCAGAAACTAATTTTAGTTATCTTCTAGCATTTTAATTGAATGTATTAAGAAATTTTACTTTACCAACTTAAAAGAGCATAGTTTTTAGAAAATAATTGGAAAACTGTAATGATAACTGGGTACCAAAACAAAGAAGTTAAAAACATGAAATCGCTTTTAATTAACAATATATAGCTATATCTATACAAACGTAATATAATAAAACTGAAGAGGGTCAAAAATCTGTACATAGAACATATTAGAAAAAAAAGTTTGGGTTTACTTTAAATCGATATTAAAAGACTTTTCATCAGTTTTTATATTTTTTGTCTGTTTATCTGTTTGTTTGTTCATTTAAATGCTTGTCGCGCTAAAATAGCTGAACGGATTATCATGATTGAAGGTTAGGTCTTAGGAGTGTCAAAGGCTACAATTTATCCAGAAATAATGCGAGCAAAGCCGCAGGCGTCCACTAGTTAAAAATATTCACATCATAAAAAGCATTTCATACTACTATGTTTCAGATGGTTTTTTAGGTAATCATCTGAAAAAAGATAAATACCTAGTTATTTTAGGGCAATGTTTAATATGAGTTTATAACACAAAACAAAACGCAAACGTTTCCCTAAACAGCATTTTGTTAACCTTTATTAAGCTGGCATTAAAAGCAATGTCTTGATAATATTGTTCGTACCACTAATGACACCGGCGTTACACATGGGGAATACGAAAGTACTCTATGGGTGAGATTTTCTCGTTATATAGTAAAGGTAAGGTGAACCAAAATTGAGATTAAGGCGGATGACGTATTATGAATAACTTTTGCAGGGAACACAAGCAAATGACTGAAATATTTGCAATTTTATGATAAGATAATTATAGCGAATTAAAAATTAAAATTAAAGAAAGTAAGGCTTAATTGCTATCTGCAAAAATGTATGTGGCAAGCAAGTACTGGACTGCAAGTAATGTTTTGTCTACAATTCAGACTTAATTTAATATCAAAATTATAAAATAATTACAAAAAACTTTATTTACAATAATAAAACGTAAATTCAAATTCAAATGTATTTATTCTCATAAAAATAAAGAAAAAAGGGAAAAAAACCAAGGGAAGAATAAATAAACATACTACTAACTACAATATAAAAAGGGGGGGGAACACTTAGCAAAGCCTAAAAAGATACCATAACACTGCAAAAATCTGTTTTCTTTTTTATTTTAAAATGTAAATGATTGATCGGATAACAATTGAAATACTTAATCTTCGATATATTTAACTTACCAGCTCTGAATTCAATGCAGCAGTGCAGGGCGTAACTTGCCCAATATAACTTGGTTTCTGTTGTTTGCTTAGATCGGTTCCTTTGTTTGCAACAAGAATTTCAAATGTAAATTTAAAATTTCCCTGCCTCAGTTACATACGTGCTCTGTAAACAATTAAAGTTTTCCGCCATTCATTAGTTTGGTTTTAATGCTTTGTGGACTCTAATTATGGAACTATTGTTTGAATAAAATCAGTTGTTTTATCTTTTTTGTATTGTTATTGTTTTCCGGGGATTATGACCCACTGACCCGGACCTGGTATGCTTTACAGGGATAGAAAGATATTATATTAGAGTGTCATTTTTGCTATAGATTTGGCTCTCAAAGGTAAGTTCGTTCAACCATTACATATAGCACGACCATTAAAACTGTGTCCAAAACCAAGCTGTATATAATATTTACTTTATAAACCTGAAACCTTATTCATCTGAGACAAGTTGGGTCCCTCGTTTGATGCGCAGTTGATGAAGCGTCCGAAGCATCGCCCCTAAGCCGCAAGACGTTGGATTGCTTGCAGCGAAACGACTAGGAAATTGCCCCATTACGCTTGCAAATCGTGAGCTGCATTCCAATTACTTCTTTGCTTGTAATTTTGCATTTAGTTGAGGAGTTGTGGCTTGGTTTGCAAAGGTGTAAGGTTCGTTCGGTGTCAATTGTTTAATAGTGTGTTAATACTCATAACTTTTACTGTAACATTTTCAGAATTTGGCGCAACTCATACCAAGTTAAAAGTTAATCTATTTCTTTTAGGTAAACGCGTATTGCGTAGTGTGTATAACATTAAGTAAGTTGTTATCAAATGTGATTTATTTTGATTACAAAAATGCACAATGGCACACGTGTAATACTGAGATTATGATAAATAAAACGGTTGCTATAAGATATAAAATTTTACAACTCCGGATGAACGTATGAATGTATTTATGAATGCACATATACATACATTATGCGTAAAATAAGTAATAACTACTATTCCATATTACCTATTAGAGCAAATATATGAGTCTCTCTTTTTAAATTTACAATTACAGATTTATGACTTAGGCTCACAGTAGGTACATCTCTTATTTTATACCTAGTAAAGCAGGCGCTGAGAATGGCTTAAAAGCATCTACGCATAGTGCCGCGACAGATAAAATGCTGCGACGGTGGAGTGAGCGATTTTATTCTAGCATTACGGTGAATAACGATTCCGGCTCTGCTGCGGGAATATAAATTGGAACAAATATTTAATAACACGGTGGCTTTAAATTCGGATGGTATTGGTGGATAAGATTTTCTGTTCACTGTACTAGGGTTTTTTATTGTTTTATTGATGTTATGAGATTAAAAACTCGTTCTCTTAGACACGTATGAGGTGTCCACTAAGTAGTAAGTTAAAATACGCTATATTTTAACTTACTAATATAAAGTAATATTTAAGGGAGACATGAAACGACATTGAGAGAATCAATAGAATGAATCAATTAAAAAACATATAAATATGAATTTGTAGAATTTTATCAACATGTTATTTAACTTGTATTCACAAAATGAAAATTGGACTCAGCTGGGCTTTAATCATTTGCCGCTGGGCTTTAATCAAAAGCCTCGCCCTACCATATGTCTGATTTTCATGAGCGGTGCTACTCATCTCAGAATATCCCATAAATCGAAGCAATAAAGGGTGATCATTTATTCTCTGATAAAGCAGTAAGTTCAACTGTAGCCAGAGTACTGCGAAGTTTTCTTGTTAAAAGTTCCGTATTGCGGAAAGAGAATAATAATTTCTGAATCACTTCCTTGCTCCAATGAAGTATTAGCAAATGAGATGTTTAGCCATTGTCTTTGTGTTTTATGTATATTTAAATCTGAATACTTTTTCAGCGATAAAGTAGACAAATTTATGCGAAAATATTTGCATTGTAAAATTAAGTTAAGACTCAACCATTTAACAATTTTTTGCCATCGGGTATTACAAAAAGAAGATTAAAACAAATTCAAAGAAACGAAACAAAGTTTAGAAACTTAATCATCGCCGCTATCCGAGCTTTGAAAGACATCTGAAATTGGCGAATAATCCCTTTCTTTGCGGTAATTTATTACCAAATGGAACCGCTTTTTTCTACACCATCCTTGATTTTAATTGAAGCCTTTTTAAGTACTCCAGAATATAGTGGTCGCGACACCGTTAAATGTAAACTGAGTTCTAAAACAACGACTTAAAATATGATTTATCTTAAAATTTACGGCCATTTTTGTACCACCTAAGTGCTTTCAAAGGCTTTCACAGTCATTTATTTTGATAAAAGACATAATAAATCAGTGAAAAATATTTTAACAAGAGGTAAATGTCACTAAACATTTTGTTTCACCGTAACATGAAAACAGTCTGTGGAACTCTTTAAATTCAAAAGCTACTTACATAAGTACCATTATAGGGTTTATTGGGCCAGCATACTTCATTGACTTCTTACCCGCTTACCATCAAGCAAACGTTATTTAACCATACTAAGATACTCAGTTTGTAATTATAGAGATGACATATAGCAAAGTAACACTTGTGGAGGATTCAAGTAGCAAATATAGCTCCTTCACCTAATGACCGCTCGGTCCCGTGATAAGCAATTTATATGACCCATTCCGGCATCAGAAAGTCATTATGATAATGTTCGGAAATTCCTTGTGCTAATTCAAACATAAGGAAACGATACTGAACAAAAACGCGATGAATTTAACGCTGGCATACGCCGAGAAATCCGAATACCGTGTATCGACAACATTTTGTATTACTCTTGTCACATATAACATTCCAGACAGCGCCCCGTCTGCCTCCAGACCTCGTGAAGACAACCGGAAAATTAGAAAGTAAACACTGACTTCCTGCACTCACATTTTATACGGAGATTTATTGGAAAAAAACAAGAGTGGATTTACTTTGCGCTTCTGGCGCGGGCTCGGCGTATGTCGGATAATTACGCAATAAGAAAACCATAAAGAGGTCTTTATTCAATTAAGGAGACGAAGCACCGCCGGCTCTTCAGGATATACCCGGGGGGCTTAGGAGACAAATTTCCCTGGAAACAAATGCGATTCAAATTCAGACAAAAAGTCCCTGCGCGGAAGGAGCCGCTTACCAGGAAATTTGTCCATCACTCTCGGCCAGAGCCAAATTTGTTTTTCTTTTTCCGCCACTACTCTGTAAAGCTGACTGATACCTAAAAGGAACTACAAAGCAACTGCACGGGTTAAATACGTACCGTGTGCCTCGAAGTAAGTGTGCTTTTGTAAGCTACGTATTTGACAAACGGAACAATAAAATTTTCTGAGTCTTAATGAGAAGTAAACAAAAGACATAAAACTTTAGTACAACGATGAACAATATTTTCATTATAAGTAAAATAAAAATTAACTTTATTTTCAATAATAAAAAATATAAAAACAAGTGAAGGAAAACTAAACATACTACTTCTAACTACTACAAAAAGGGGCACTTAGACAATCTTTAGAAAAGCCTAAAGATAATCTAAGTGCTCCAGCCCACTACCAGAGGGCAGCGTGCCCAGCATGCTGGCCGCATTACCACGCTGGATGGCAATGCTTATACGTTGAGCCAGAAAAAGGCCGGCATAAAAAAAAAAACAATTACATTAATTTGCTCAATCATTTGTTATTATTTAGCACTTGCATATGGTGTCCATTGCATTTCTAAGGGACCTTTTTTGTCTTGTTCTGTTGGCAAAACGATCCTGCGATGACTGTCTTTTAATTACAACTGAACAATCTATAAATATAATAAAGCTGGTCAAAAATGTTTACATAGAAGATATTAGAAAAACACGTTTCAGCAGTTTTATATATTTTTTTTTTATCTCGGTTTATATTCGGTGTCTTTGTATGTCTGTTCATTCAAACGCTCAAAACGCAAAAATGGCTGAACCGGTAATCATGATTTTTGGTATGTAGGTGGTATGAGGTCTTAGAAGTGTCATAGGGGTATTTTTATGGCAAAATAATGGGAGCGAAGCCGCGTGTGTCCACTATTATACCACACCTGTAATAAAATGTGTCACTGTTGTTAATTTTAAGTTATCCATGAATATAAACTCTACCTACCTTATTTCCATAACTTCATTTCCTGATAAAATATTTCCGTCCCGTTTGCTCTTGGCACACTCATCTAACAGACAAAAGGAACAAAATACATTGTCTCATAGTGTTAGCTCTATCTTTTGTCAACACTTTCCGTGCAATTTATGAAAGTAGGGAAAACGACTATGTTGTGAAAAACCAATATTAGCTATCTGTGTACATTATTTTAAAAAGTTAAAAACGTTATTAGTAATATTTTAAGAGAATCGTGTTATATAAGTTTTATAGGATTAATATAACGTAATTGATTAAAATAAATTTTAATTTTACCGACACTAGTTGGTTATATCGAAGATGAATTAGTTGAGTAATTACACAGTTTTACGACAACTTTTCTGCATGAATTTAGGGCTAAAGACTACATATTCTCATATGTTAAAAGTTGTCTTAGTAAGCTTGTATACAATAAACGTACACAAAGCTTTCCATAAGTATTTAATAAAACATCAAGGTTGTCATTCTGAAGCATGTAACTTGAGAATTTATTATTAGATCCAGGCTTATGAGGAAATAGGCATCACTCGTTCCTGTTGAAGAACCTCTCATCATTCTAAGAACTCAATCTGAGCTTCGGAATGATGAGGCAGAAAGTGAGCGTTTCTTATTTCTATTACTAACCTGTGTAATATTATTTTTTCAAACAGAAGGATAAAAAATGTGTACATTATACGCATGTAAGTATGTAAAACTTGATGATTTGAAGGAATTACATATTTTTCAGCGATGCTGCAGGGCATTAAACTATGTTACATATTGAAAAACATTTCAAGCGAAACGAAAGAAACATTTTTCATAGTCTCAAGAAGTGTTCTTGATTTTCCATCGAATTTTCGATATTTTAGTTTCATTCTACTAGTAAATATTAAAACATACATATAGGTACAATGAATCGATAAATATACCTACATTCACAGTCATATCCTTACATTTTAGTTTCATTAGTTCATTACTGCAAGCTTATGTTTTGATATATGTATTAAAATATTTATATCACATCACTGATTTATATTAATTAAATGCTTGCATTCATATCCCGAGCCGTGGTACTTAGTGGAGTGCAATAAAGCATCGGTACCGCAATATTCATACTGAGGCCGCATGGATTCCGTATTATCCGCGAGAACTGAGTATTTTTTACAGAAATGTAGTTTTGCAGTAACTAACGAACTTGGAACACCCAACTGGTCGACGGCCAGTCAGACAGATCTGCAACAACTCCATGCTACTGAGTGGCAGGAGATGGCGCAGAACCGAGAGGAGTGGCGTCTCTTTGTGTCGAGATCTACTTTGGGTCGCAGCACCACATTAGTGAGTAAGTAACTAACGAAAGTAACGGAAGCGGAGGAGTGATGATCCTCCGTAATGAGGACAAAAGAGAGAGAGAGAAGGTTTTACAGTAGTATACAAACTACTAATTGTCATGTCAGAAAATTCTGACACCAGAATTGGCTTCTCACATATGAACTTAGCTGTGAAAAATTACAGCATACCTGTTGCGGCAGATATTTCTTCTTAATTAAGTTTCTTTCAATACGTCAACTGAAGTATATCCACAAAAAATAAAAAAATGAACAATGTATTAACTAAATCTACAACGACACATGTCACATTATCATTAAATATAAATTAAAAACTAACTCAGTTTGCAGAATGAACATTCATTAGATCTATACTAATATTATAAAGCTGAAGAGTTTGTTTGTTTTTTTGTTTGAACGCGCTAATCTCAGGAACTACTGGACCGATTTGAAAAAATATTTTTGTGTTGAAGAGACCATTTATCGAGGAAGGTTTTAGGCTATATAACATCACGCTGCAACTAATAGGAGCGAAGAAACAATAGAAAATGTAGAAAAAACGGGGAAAGTTATTCATCTCTGAGGGCTTCCGTTGCGTGCGCTGCGACGTTTTCGCAGCGCACGCAACCAAGATATCAAAAAAATGTGTCAAATGTTTCTCTTGAAATGATCTTACAAAATGTCCGCAACAGTATATAGGTTAACTCACTAGAACCGTTTTTATCGTAATTACTATTCCACGCGGTCGAAGTCGCGCGCACCAGCTAGTAACATATAAAAAACATCCGACCAAAATAACACAAGATACATTATCTCGGACCAATTAAATCTAGAAACATATACTTCTTTACTTAACTACTCAACCGCACTAGTGTCAATATAATTCGATGGAAATGAATTTTCAGGAGATTACGCCGGATTAACTATACCTGTACCTATTAGTATATTAATAGTGAATACGTGTGTATACCTAGAACGCCCGCTGCAAAACAACGATTTAAATTAATCTGGATTTAACCAGCTAGAATTTCGGTGGATAATTAGCAATTTAGCACTGTTTGTAATCTCGGTCGAGAGTATTTAGTTTCATTATTGTGTAGCGGTATTTTACTCTGTAATGAGTGTTTATAGAAATTATACAATTACAAGTAGTACTGGAATCTATTTAACGTATACACAGGGTACGTTTTTATACTAGTATTTTTGTCCAATAAACTATTTAATTCAAAGTCATTTTTTTTTACTTTTATGTAATTTTCTAAAATCTAAATTGTTAATTATAATTTGCACGCCCTGTGAGTGGAAATATAGCGCACTCTTATGTACAAAATACCACCTTTGCAAATAGGTACCTATATTTCGCAATGAATAAATGAATTTTATTTGTATTTGTTTTTATTTATTTGTATGTATTCCTTCTGCTATTTGGTTATTAGTCTTGCTTACTTGAATTTTAGTCCAAAATTTTTATTTGTAGTCTACTTTTATTTATTTAAAGTTGACTGTAAATATCAATACGGTTTCTAATAAATAATGAGCACATCATTGCAATTTATTCAAAACCGAATTTTTTCCTCTATAAAATACTATAAGTAGATTTTTTTAATGAGTAAATATTTGCTGATGTTTTTATAAGGTTAAAGGGAGATTACAAAATGTTTTCGTCCCAATTTGTTAAAAAACTATCAAAATTAATGTTTTAATTAAAACAATTAGGTAAAAATAAATTAAATTAACTAAAACATTCACAACGTACAATATTGCATAAAATGTTTTACCTATGTATGTCTTTACACTAGTATTACCTTAGATATTGCTACAATTCAGGTTTCTATGTATGTCTTTACACAAACCAATTTAGTTAGTTTAAATTTAGAATAAGACTGTACAATTTTTGTATGTTCCACTGGAAGACACTGCCTTCTGCAACACGGTTTTTTTAACTACTGCTAAAGGCAGAGCATTTGTTGTACAGTGTTCATGTTATACAATAAAATTTTACTTTAATTTACTTTTATTTCTCTTACTCCTAACACATACCCAAAAACCCAACAACAAATCACGTATTCTCGCTTTCAGCTTCAGTTATTTACTCTTCAACATGCCTCCACATCGTCTATTGAAGCAAACATATAAGTCAAATGTCAGGCGGCACCGTGATGCTATTTTCCAATTGCCTTCCTTTGGGACCGAGCGATGTAGGATTTTTTGCCTCAGCGGTGGAATCAGCTACTTTATGGTTCAGACTACTGATACTGCTGAAAAAGGAAGAGGTAAACTTATGGGGACTCGATTTGAAGTCGATGTTTCTATTTTTTGACAGTTTTTGACTCAGAGAGAGTAAGTATAAACTAGTTGACGCCAGCGGCTTCGCTCGCATTGACATTTCTAAAGCCTTATACTTTACATACCAAAAATCGTGATGATCCATACAGCCGTTTGCGTTATAAGCGTATAATTAAACAGACAAAAATGCTAAAAACTGCTGAAACGTGTTCTGTGATGGATTCAAAGTACAACCAAACAATTTTTTCTGATATCTTCTAGGTTCTGATTTTTTACTTTCTTCAGCTTTATTATATGTATAGGTGACGTGTCAATGTATTTATCTTTACGTAGGCACATAATGTCTGAGGCATGGTAGCTCAGAATAGATGAATAGATTTGATCTAGTTTTCTTTTTTGATATTTTAAAAACAACTTGTGACGACAGATTATTAGTTTTGCAAGCGATCGTAGGTGAATGACCGTTTTTATTGGTGAGATTTACATAGGTAGATAAAATAACTTCCAAATTGGAAAGTCACTTTGTATGTAACTTAGTCTCAAAGCCAAGCGTATAATCTCTCTCAAGTTTTAAATAATTTACAATATTTCTAAGTAGGCATTTGCACCTCGAAAACTTGGCATAGTTTCAACAAGATTTACTTAGTTCGTATAAGTTTTAATGTAATTTATGTATTTTCAAAGAGGTAGGCAACAATTAAATGAAGTTTTATAACAATGTTAAAAGTTCATTTTGGACAAAGGAGCTTTTTTTACTTAAATACCAACATGTTAGACAATTACTCATACATACAATAATACCATTATGCGGTATACTTACTATTACACTTACTTTTTAAATATTGTTACAACATAATTTTTCAAAAATGCAAAAAGACTTTTATTACAAGCTTTAAATTTATCAACATTTGTTTTTGTTACATATGTAAGTGTATAGAAAATAAACGCTCACTATATGTTTGTAAGTCCCAAATAATTATTTTAAACAAAAGCAAAAACCGACTTCAACTCTACTGTCACGTTACTGAACAAATCTAAGCTTATCAAAAAAAACACAACATAAATTCATTTGCTAAACAAATAAAATAAAAAAAGATAAAATCGCATCAAAATCGGGCTGATAATTCAGAAGATATAGTGTATACAGCAGCGCCCCCTGGTGAGTTGTCATAGTAATACATAGATAACAAGATGCACCCATTAAACCTCAACACATTACAGAAAACTGTATCAAAATCCGACTAGTAGTTTTGGAAAGATGGTAAAATTGGTTTGCATAAGCTTTATCAATTTGTTTGTTTATTAGTTTTTTTCAAACAGTACTGAGCCGAATGAAAAACAATTTTTATGGGACCATCCCAAAAACTATTTTCATCGAATAAAAAAAGAATTTTTGAAATCGGTTCATAAACAACGGAGTAATTTCGTAACATCCCCACAAAAAAAAAACTTTCAGAAGAATCGATAACCTTCTTTTTTTGGAAGTCGGTTAAAAATAAACAGTGTCTCAAATCGACTCCCAAATAAAATCGTATACTTTAATCCAGATCCCTAAAGACCTATTAACATTAAACTCGAACACTATTCACACTCATTCAGTACAATATAAAGGCAACCCATTCAGGCACAATAACATTATCGCAGTGGCCTATCTTTTGTCCGACAGACCAGTTACAAAAGACTCCGGAACACAATGAAAAGAATTACTGTCGAATCTACTGTAATTACGGTGCTGATAATAGTTTGGGACTTGCCCGGCTACCTTGATAACCTACCGATGGATTATTTGTACCAAGGGGGCTGAAAAGGTTTTGTAATTATTTGTTTGGATTTCATATGTTTTAAAGTAAATAAAAGACGATGAGTGACGTACTAGAAGAGAGGCTTATGCTCAGCAGTGGGCGATAACGGGCTGAAGATGATGAAAGTACTCGTAAATAAAATTGTGATATTTTGCATTTGACAATTAGCATTTGTCTTGAGATTCGGAAATAAATTAAAAAATCTTAACAACTCAAGAGGTAGTCAAACTTGTAGGCCCTTGCATGTCTTAAGGCTTCACGGTAGTGTAAATCCCACATTACAACTAAATAGAAGAGCTTTTATATTTATGTGAGAGTATATATGACTCGCAGTAATAAGTAACAAATAAAATAATAAGGGGGAAGATACATCAATAGAACTACTATACTTAGATTACATTTACTGATTTTTTAGATTAGATTTACTGGATAGATACTTTAAATAATTAATATAATTTTATCTACTTTACCGAGTGTTCCTTAAACATCTTTACCAAGTGTTAGAAAACTGGTGCTAACTAGCAAGATACGTGACACCAAATAAATTAGTTACTTAACCCCAATTACCGTATTCACCCTCATACAAACCCTGTTTAGGCGCCGTCGGAATTGATTAACGCTATTGTATCAGATATTATGTGTGTAGTGAACCTTCCTTTGCTAATTGTCTATTATTAGGACTCAGGGCCTTTGGGTCCAGTATTGTTACATGTTATCAACCAAACAATGCAAGCTGATATATTATGCGATGTAACAATGTAATGTTGTGGGAACATTGTTATCTTTCAATGTTAGGTAGTTGGCTAGGTTATTAAACTGTAAATGGCTTAGTATTAATAGCTTATAGTTGATATGTGATTTAATATATTTAACAAACAATAAGGATTTGTATGTATTGTCTTTATTTTACATTACTCAGATATTTCTGTAGTGAGATTGCATGAGTTGCGTATCTAGAATCTTAGAGCAAATTTTTTGCATTATCACGAATATTTGCCAATATTACATATATGATCAGCTCCGATCTACTTGCTCAGAGAATACGTACAGATTTTATAGCATTTTGATTTTAACAGTCGATGTAATAGCATTCGATATAAAGTTAAGTTTTGGAGACTTTGTTCCGCACTAACAATCTAAAATAATCACTTACATAGGAGGATTATTAGATTGTAACCGTTTGTCTCAACAAAACAACTAAGATCCAAACGTAAACAAATATGGCGCTGCCGGTCCATTGCCTGCCGAGGAGTCCGCTAACATGTGATGATAAAGTCTCATTTTTCAAGCGTCAAAATATTCAAATATCAACAGCGCCAATATTCTAACAACACGACTCCTTACACATATTCCTTGTACAAGTAGCGACATCCCATCAGGGCCATTTCAATTATCATTTCATGTTAATATCTCACATTAGCCCGATCCCATTGGGTCTCGAACGCGTCACCGGCTGCCCTCAGCGGATTATCACCAAGCAATATGCCCCAATTTGCCCTCAATATGCCCTTAATATTCCCTTAATATGCTCTTGTTTATACAAGCTATCGTTATCGCCAGCACGCACTCGTGTATTTACTTCGCGCGTATTTGCCGGCTTTTATATTGCTATTATAGATAAGGTTGGTGTCATTTTGCAGTTGTAGTTGTTGTGATTGATATTCAATTTAAATGCGTTTGTTAGGATTAATTAATTTAAGGTAAAATGTTTGTAAAAGCGAGTGTGGCTCAGTGGTTCCAGTGTCTGCTTTTCATCCAGACGCATCCTGGTTCGAATCCGCCCTACACCAATGACTTGTATTTTCAAGTTATGTGTGGATTTGCACTCGCTTAACGGTGAAGGAAAACATCGTGAGGAAACCGACATGTTTGAGGACCACAATATCCGAGGACATGCGTCTTCCGTGGAAGGACCTGGGCGCCCACCACGATGTATCTGCCCAAGAAAACTCCCCTAATGAATTAATTCTGCGGGGAGTCACGACCCTCAGTCATGAGGAAATACGAATCGAAGAGAGAAAATGTTTCTGAAACAACTTACAAAACACATAGGGAAATAATAGTAACTAATTAAAAAGTAAACCTTATAATAAACTTCAAAATACTATAAATTAAATATAAAGTACTAACTATATACTAAATTTAAATCAGAATAAAAAAAATATTTACTGTTATTTTTTCATGTAAAGAACAAAGAAGTAGAGCCATTTCAATAATTAAAATTGATTATTGGCTTGAAAGCGGAGTTTCTGATCTAACACACACCATAGATTTTAATACTCCATGATATAAGTATCTATAATATTTCATCCACAAATCACAATGGCATTGATGACTCAAAGAAAATATTTACCATCGAAACAAGAATCTTCAGTACATCCAGAAATATTAGTTTTAATAATAAGCACTTTGCATAAATTGTGTTACTAATTGGGTTTCAGGATGCACTAACCGTGTACGCGCCGTGATATGAGGAGCAATTCTTAAGGAGGAGTAGCTTGCAGTTTTCTAGGCAATCAAAGAAAAAATCTTTTAATTAAGAGTCTATTGCTTGTAAAAAAATATTTCTTTTATGAGATGTAAAGATTCGATTGCTTTCGTCATGTGTTAAAAGTGATAAAATTTCAAACGTTGTCCATAATATACCTTTTTTAAATGATATTTTTTAATGACGGTTGAAATTACTGTATTTACTTTAAATTTTTACTTTATTTAGATACATCATTTTAGAAACATGACTTACGTTAATAAGCAATATCGTTTTTATATCTGTTTTCAATTTAACATAAACAAAAATACAAGTACTCGGGCCACTTGGTAGAAAGTGGTCATCGAATACGTCTGATTATTATAAGATACCCTGTAAAAAGTAATTTGACAAGACTTTTATTACCCTACTTTTGAGGCAAGCTAAAAGTAAAGAATAATTGCGACTCTTCTATGAGCCTTAAGTAGGTATACTTACTAATCTCTCCCCTTAAACCTAACTTGTTTGCACCTCCACAAGTATCTAGATGCTAGACTTAGATAAGCAATGCTTAGGTACCTGGATCCTGCTCAGAATGGGTGAGTGCACTGGATTAGTATGTAAAAGAGATCTTAATTGGAAGAAAGTGACGTCATAATGTTTTAGAAAAGCGTTAAACTTAAATTTAATAAAAATCACAGGACTTTTTTCCGTATTTAAGTTTTCCAAAAACGTACTTATACTGAACTATATGTTAGTTCTTTAATTCTGTTTAGTACATTTAGACGCATAAATTATGAAATAGTCTTATAACATAGACTACATTTTATCCCCGTTCTACGTTAGTAACATCGCGAGGCTCTGTTACTCCAGGATACTTGTAACTTAGATTAGGTGCATACAGATTTATTTTATTTTATTTTATAATGGCACACAAATCAGAATGTGTTCTTAAATGAACTGAATATACATTTAAAGCTGGTTTCGATCCAGAACAAATTCCAAAATATGACAGTGTAACACTATGTAGGGCCTCTGCAGGCCGACGAAGGGTTGTTGGTGCTGTGTAGCAATGAAAAGTCCGAAAGATGCAGTCAATCCTGATATATATTCCGAAAAAGACGAGAGAAAAGTTGTAGATTTGTTAGGTGTGTACACAGATTATAACGAAAAGATACAAAAATGCTTTTTTCCAATCCAACGCTTATTTTTCAAGTACTTTTAATTTAAAACGCGATGAATCACAAAATAGAAACTAAAACTGGTCGTAGGTTCTGAATTTACCCAAATTCAAGGCTCCAAGCATTCCTCGGGCCACAAATACGTGTTTTGTTTCAAAGGGTTGGACCCCTAGACCACAGACAATGACAGCAATCAGCGTCAACTCTCCCAGTAGATACTTCATTGTAGTGAAAAATTTCCGACACACATACGATTGAGTCTATACGAATGAACTTCTTATCTGCATTAGTGAAACGAAATCTATGCTCGCTGGTTAAGCACGTTGCATGCGTCGTTTTGAATATGTCAAAATATTCATTTATTTATTTTAAGAATCAGCAATTTTCTAATCTTTATCGGAGCCTTATCGAGTATCCGTCTTTATCAACATGTATATACGAGCACACGCACGTAAATGTAAATTACTTCTGACATGAAGAGTGTTTTTACAGAATTGGGCAGTTTATTTCAGACGCAGAGTAGGTAATGTTTTTTTTACATACAAATCGTTAACTGTTTGCATGAAAAAAAGGATTTTAGATGTCTTCGAGCTTACTTGTCTATGGCAGCAATATACCAAGTTCGAAAACTTAGGCTGCTCTTACCTTCGTCAGCTTTTAAACGTGATTCGCCCACAACATCGGCAAATTGAGGGATCCAGAACTTTAGTTGGACCATCTAAATTTGCTTATTTATTGTTTAGGTGTTCTTAAAAGTTTAATTTTAACCAAATTAGAAAACTTTGATGACCACTAAGCCAAGTTAATGGGGGTTTTATAAATTTTAATACGGGACAGTCATAACTTTAATAACTTTAATATACGGACTTATTAAATTCGTTTTAATTTCATTTGTACATAACAAACTATGAAGTATTTATTGCAATTAAAAGCGGTCTGATTCTGACAATAAAACAGAGTCTCACACGAGGCTGCCAATACATACGGCTAGGTGGTTGACAAATTATAGTTTACCACTGCACTCAGTCATTAGATCATTTCATATAACTTTTTTTTCAATCAAACATATCTGGTACGACCTGATTAAGAAACGTTAACCGTTACATTATTAATATTTTCTGTACAACTCTACACTTTGCTCTGAAATAATGTACACCCCTCGCCTGATCCGAGTAAAATTACAGTTCCCAATAATTTCCACCGTACTTAAATGCCAGTAATTAGTTTATAACATATTATCGTGTGAGAAATTTATAAATTTGAGCAAGCTGTGCCGCGGCCATTATTGAACCATTTGTTGCCTCACGTGAATGCGTTCGTTGATTAATTTACGAATACCACAAAGGGAAAATGCGATGGGTATTTGTTATAAATAGCTGTAATCAAATAAGTATATCTACTGTGGTACTATTAATTGAATCAAATCATGGTCTTGGAATGTCTCAGTATATTGTAATAAAAGAACTAAAACTACAGTTTCATTCGATTTCAGTATAACAACCGGCTAGCACTTATTCTTCTTACCGAATGAGAGTGGCCAGCTCTGGTGTTGAGAGTTTATCACTTACGTCAGTAATGATGTCGAAAAACAGTGACATATTAAGTATGTTTAGTTCAGTGAATTGTAATTTTCACCACTGAATGCTCTTATACGATGATTGGTCTTGGTTAATTCATTATTTTATAATATTTTAAATGCATTTATGAGTATTTTAGACATAAACAAAGAATATACTTTAAAGTGTGAGCTTTTTTAATTAATCTAGCACATGGCATATTATTATGACTAACTATCGAGTTTACATTATGCTCTACTTATATTTTCACCGCGCGTTCGTGCATAAACGTTAACTATGTTTTTGTAACCTAATACGCCCCTCAGATATAAACACAGAGGCGAGGTAAAGTGAACCAATTTGCGGCAGTCTCCACCCTTTAGCTTGCACTAATTGATTTACTCAGAAACCGGATACCTTGCTCAATTAAAAACTGTATCCCATTATTGACAATAACCAGGCCGGGAAATTGAATAAGCAAATCGCTGGCGTACCTCTTTTGAACGATTTGTGGTGCATATTCACGGGAAACTCTACACAAATATCAAAGGAATTCTACAACGCTTAGCTAGGTGTAACTTTACCTCGGTAAGTAAATTAAAATGTATGAGATTTGATAATATTTGTTTGATATATGTAAGAAATATATGATAGATAGGTAGATATGTAAATACTTTATTAAAACACCACATATAAAAAACAATACAAAAAAGCAGAGAAATTAAAGCTAGCGTCTTAATTGGCGGCCTTATCATATAACTAGGCGCTATAGATTATTGAATGACACTAGTTACAAATAAAATTACTACTAGATTAACATTTTGTAACAACTATTGGATGCCGGTGGCTTTTCTTGCATGATATTGGGAAAACATAGGTAGAGTATATAGGCTTAGATCGATACTAAAATTCAACGTGCACAGTGAAGAGGCCACCGTGGAGAACAAACAAACCAACAAATACTTTTTCGCTTTTTCAGTTGTAATGATGACTGTTTATATCAAACAAAGAGAAATCATATAAATGTACAAAAATAAGGAAAAATATTTTATCAAAAAGACAAGTTAAAGAAAATTAAACAAAAGTCCACAACTTGATATAAGCCCACAGATATAACAAACAATAGATTTTTTGCGACTTCCCGTGTCTAACTTAACAATTTATTAAAAACCTACGACCACAACTCTTGTGATAATTTCTATGAGAAAATAAATGTACAAAACCCAATAATATTCTCCGTATATTTGATTTCGCCGATATGTGAATCCATTGAACTACAGACCGAAATATTGGTCCAACGTATAGTCAAACCCTCGCTAGAAAGCGGGGCTTTGATTTCCAACAGCTCTTCTTTCAAAGTCGGCGTGAAATTAGTCCCGCCACTTTCGCTCTCAAAATCGAAAATAAATTGGGGCTAAACGAAAACTGAGGTTAGAAGTCTTAGTAAGAAGTGGGGCGTAAGTTCTGAAGTTACGAAGGCTTGAGGTGCTTATAGGTTCTACCTATCGAATATTTTAGAACTAGTATTTTGTGTATTTCAACGAAATTTCCCTTGACCGCAAGCGAACATAGTTTGCGACAAAAGTGGTGAGATATAAATAGCGTTTTCTCTCGACCACAGGTTAATTGAAAGTTGTAAAGAAAGTTAAGGTCTTGAATACTTAATTCTATATTTTCCCTAGAAGAAAACTAGTGAATTCAATTTGGCTTAGCTGGCAAAGTTTTCTTAAAGTTGAAATAACAGGATCTTAACGTTTTCACGGATTCAACACGTCTCTAAAGAAATAGGATCTGCTTCAGTTAATAAATCGTAGGTTCGTCTAATAAATCTCGCTTGAATCTGGGAACGTAGTGATATATTTTAGTTTCTAAGTCTAACAATATTACTAAAGTTCTATATCACATGTCATTATAAAGAAATCTGTTGTGAATAAATGAATAGTTTGTCTATGGTAAAAATAATCATTTACTTTTATGAACCAGAACCGCTTTAGTAAAATAAATGACAATTTCCAAAGCAGAAGCTGATTATATATAGACCATTTTTTTAAATCCATGATGATGAATGATAATTCATAAGAAAACACATATAAACATATAAAACTACAACTAAATAATATTAATGCATGTATCATTTTTAGGGTTCCGTACCTCAAAAGGAAAAAACGGAACCCTTATAGGATCACTTTGTTGTCCGTCTGTCCGTCCGTCCGTCTGTCAAGACCCTTTTTCTCAGGAACGCGTAAAGGTATGAAGCTGAAATTTATATCAATTACTCAGGTCTACTGTCCCTTGAAGCTGTGAAAAAATCAAACTTCTAAGCCAACGCAATCAAAAGATACAGCCATTTATGCCGCAAATTTTCGACACTTGCAAGGGAATCAAAACCTACAGGGTGCTTCCCGTGAACTCAGAATCTTGAAATTTGGTACGAAGCAACGTCTTATAGCATAGATAAAGGAAAAATTACGAAAACCATAAATTTTTAGTTACATCACAAAATATTTTTTTTTAATAATCTTAAACTTACTACCCATTTCCTCATAAACGCGTAGAGGTATTAAATTGAAATTCATACCAAATACTCAGGTCTATAATACCTTTAAGCTGTAGCAAAATCAAACTTCTATGTCAACGCAATCAAAAGAAACAGCAATTTAAGCTGCATATTTTGAAACTCGCAAGTACTTGCAAGGGAATCAAAACCTAAAGGGTACTTCCAGTCGACCTTGAATCTTGAAATTTGGCATGAAGCAACGTTTTATACCACACATAAAGGAAAAATTCCAAAAACCTTAAATTTTTAGTTACATTACAAAATATATATTTTGTAAACCTTGCAGGTTTGTACGGAACCCTCGGTGCGCGAGTCCGACTCGCATTTGGCCGGTTTTTTTTTTATATAAAAAGGAACGAGTCACAAACTTTCAATCTAAGCCACGTATTCTTTAATACCATGGTATTAACGATTTTATTGATTCATAATATACTCATTAATATTCCGTAATTTCATTCCAAACAACAATAATCGCATCACAAATAGCACAACTCCAGTAGCAAGGAATACCTTAGCCATCCACTTCCCGGCAGATTTCCCTCGGTGAAACGATTCGTCGATTTACCGGAAGCGAGAGCTAATCAAGCGTCGAACAAAACGTTGGTTAAAACTGCAGCTAACCGACTCGTGGTAGATGCAGTTGGTTGTAAACTTCAGATCTCAAATAATACCTTTTCATATACATGAGATTGTAGCCCAAGCGTTGATCAATTTAGACTTATGTTAAGACGTTTTATGTTTATACTTTGGTTCCGACCATTTAGTAACAGTTTGATCAACTTTTGTTTATTTTAATCAATATCATCTAGTAGATCCATTGATTTGAACAAAATAGAAGTTTTTCTCTGCTTGAAAGCTAAACATATGCGCGAAAGAAGATTATGTAAGTTTGTATGAAAGTGTCCAACCTTAAGTGTGTTTGATTTCGCTTAATGACTACTTTACTATGACAATTACTTATTTTAATCAATATCCAGTAGATTCATTGATTTGAACAAAATATAAGTTTTCTTTGTTTGAAGCTAAACATATTTATGCGCGATAAAAGATTATGTAAGTTTGTATGAAAGTGTCCAACCTTAAGTGTGTTTGATTTCGCTTAATGACTACTTTACTATGACAATTACTTATTTTAATCAATATCCAGTAGATTCATTGATTTGAACAAAATATAAGTTTTCTTTGTTTGAAGCTAAACATATTTATGCGCGATAAAAGATTATGTAAGTTTGTATGAAAGTGTCCAACCTTAAGTGTGTTTGATTTCGCTTAATGACTACTTTACTATGACAATTACTTATTTTAATCAATATCCAGTAGATTCATTGATTTGAACAAAATATAAGTTTTCTTTGTTTGAAGCTAAACATATTTATGCGCGATAAAAGATTATGTAAGTTTGTATGAAAGTGTTCAACCTTAAGTGTGTTTGATTTCGCTTAATGACTACTTTACTATGACATTTACTTATTTTAATCAATATCCAGTAGATTCATTGATTTGAACAAAATATAAGTTTTCTTTGTTTGAAGCTAAACATATTTATGCGCGATAAAAGATTATGTAAGTTTGAATGAAAGTGTCCAACCTTAAGTGTATTTGATTTGGCTTAATGACTACTTTACTATGACAAAAAAATCTACAACCGGTCATCCGAACCCAGGAAGCGCCCAAATGAAATACATCACTTTTTTATCAATATACCTATATAGTTACTGCTTACAATCAGGCAATATTATTTTAATCTTTTTACCTTGAGAGAACAATTTGTGGCAGTATAAAATATGCCTCTATAGTATAGCATAAACACAGGAGATTGCCGGTCAACTCGCGGATATACGACGTGAATTGCGTTAGGTATAACAGCTTCAAACTTATATGCTGTAAACAAACACATTTGATGCTCAAAGTAAACAACGCCTTTGCTTAGTATAAATTGCTTCCTAAACATCATCATCATCACAATTATTATCATTAAGAATATATACTAAAACTGATTTTACAAAAGAAATCGTTTAATATATTATTTTAAATAAAAAATCTTTTTAAATTCATACCACAATGATCAGAATATTTCTTTTAAACTATATAACTGTAGATAAGCTGTACTCAAACATTCATTCATTCGAATAACACACACATAAACAGTCCGAAATTTATCGGCAGCTTTACCGGCTGTCGTATTATTTTCAGCAATCGAAAAGGCCCACAAAACGCGATGCCACGAAACAACATTGGCACAGAGCAAAAATTGATGGGCTATGATTCGTTCCGCATGGAGCTCAGTTTTTATTGAATCCGAGCGCTGGCATCAGCTCAAACACTACGTTAGCAAAATTAAATTATGGCTGCGCCAATTACAGCCATTTTTGAACCGCGCGATGGCTGATAGCCAATTTATACGCTCGTTTCAGTATTAAACATGATTTCCGCCCGTTGTTGGATGATGATGTTGCGAGGGCATTATGGCTACAACGATGGCGCGCGGTAATGAATTGGTTCATTACGAGTACGGTTCATGTATCAATTAGTTGGCAGATTTATAAAAATGAGCAAAATATTATGAGATTCGCGTTTTTTTATTAATTCATTTATTTAAGATAAACATTTCCGAGGACCCCCATTAAAATATCTTAGTAAACTTATGTATAACTTAAGCATGTTATCAGAAAGCTTAAAGCATAATGATAATATTTTAGGTATGAAATAAAATTCCAAAAACATAACCCGAAATCCCACAAACAAGATTGAAGTTACCAAAGTCATATAGATTAAACAACTTTCCTTTACTTCCTGATCATAAGCCGTTTAATTCCTTCCTCATATTATATGCAAAGTTTTCTTTCCAACTTCATGTCTTCCTCTCAACTTGAATTCAAATTACACTTGTTATTTTACGGAATAATGGTCGGGCGTGTATTTAAAGTTGGTTAACATTACTAAACCTTTAAATCTCTTGTATTACAACGTGTGTTCTGTAATTTACTGAGTTGGAAGTGACGGTCGTTTCATACAATACCAACTTTTAAATACACGACAGTAATAAAACTAAAAAAATGACTCCATTTCAATTTGAATACGCATAATAACATTATTAAAACTTTCTCAACAGTGTACAATAAATAAAAATATACCTATATTATAATCTATTCGAGAATTAACAATAGTAGTTTATGCAACTGTCATATAATAAAGGGTATTAAAACACGAGTGTGAGTTTATGAAACGAGCGCGGCGAGTTTCATAATATTAACGAGTGTTTTAATACCCGTGTTATATGCAGTTGCATACACTACTTTATCTTCACTAATGCATTGATAATTTATTAAATTAAATTCACGCGTACGTGTATTGTCACCGTGATTTTGCCGCCATTAAAATCTAACCAACGAGAGTGCAGCGCGACCAACCTGATTGGCACTGCAATCAGGTTGGTCACGCTTTTTCGATGTTATAATGAGCTATTACGATATCGATGTGGATATTATAACATCATGTGAAATTGCTTAAATTGAGTGTTTTGTTGTCCGTGCTATAACAGTAGTAATTATAAGTCAAGTATTGGAAACATAAGTAGAATGTTACAACATTAGTGTAGATAAAAGTGTTTAATGATTCGCATTAACTGAATCTTCGTACTTGCTAGCTTGCCTAAAGCCACAGAGCTCAGCTAGTGATGACGTAAAAGCTGTTCAGTGTTCACCTGCCGACTCCGGTCGTTAATCAAATCGAGTGTAAAATGATCTGCGGGAGGATTTGGTCGGATATTCCTCGTTCCACGAACTTACTGATCATTTCCCCTCACAATATTTTTTCTTTAAGAATCAATGGAGTTGCTAACACGAACAATTTGTCAGGAGCCTATTTTGTCTGCTCGGATTTAGGCTGTTTATCTTTTGAATTGGTCCGGAGCGGGTGAAACCTTTGCAAACTCATTTATATTTAAGCTATAGGTAATAAAATATGCAAACTCTCGGGACTTGGGCGATTCTTTATTCGCAATGTTGTATTACTTTTCGGAGTTTGTTTAAACAGGCATCTATCAAAACGGTATAAGGAAGTAAATGCGAATAAATCAGTGAATAAAATGCAAGAAAAACACCTAAAAAAATTCGTGCAACAGCAAACTTTTCCTAAAACATTTTACTAACGATTGCTCCTAGACCAAAGTACTTTTTAGCGGAGATTATCTAACTTATATAAATAAATATATAAAATAAATAAATATTCCAGGACATTGCACACATCGCCATCAGCCCCACACTAAGCAAACGCTTGTGTCGTGGGTACTAGATAACGGATATAATACTTATATACTTTTTTTGTTGTAAATACATACTTATTATACATACAAACATAATATTCTCTAAGTTTTATTCCTAACACAATTAACAGTATCATAAACATAGCTATTATAAACACAGTTATAATTCAATATAATGTAGACCCAACACTACCGACTGTATAAGTGAATAAGCCAAATGCCCCGTCAGCCTCAGTGGCTCTAGGCCTTCACGCCGGGACTCCGAGGGATCGTGCCGAGCCTTGGATACTAACTCTATGCATAGTTTGTCAACGAGAGAATTCTGTACGCGACCTTACACAGCTTGGATATTAGCTTTAATTATCCGACACCGATATTTCTGTTATCCTATGAGAGTGGGTAACTGTAGTATCGAGATTTTTTAAAACCAGCTTGAAGGCTTTTGACATGTTTCGAACAATAAAAAACAGCAAAACTGATTTTTGATAGTGAGTAACACCATTATCATCAGCTCGTTATCAGCCCCTGCTGATCACACGCCTCTCTTCTAGCACGATAAAGGTCTTAACTTCCGAAAATGATGCTGGCTAAACAAAAAGCTTCTCCTACTAGTAAAGTCATAAAATAAATTTGTCATTTTCACTAAAAAAAATATTAATAAGTGATTCCAAATCGGTACATGTAAGAGTGCCTTATCGTCACTCGATATTTGGACTATGTGAGCGATGCTTAACCACGGACACGGTGTGCATAATATTGACACTAACGGCTTGAAGCCTCACATAAGGTATTTGCTTCAGAATCACTAAAATTACGACGATTTATGAATGAATAGTTTAAATTCAAATTCAAAAATTCAAATTCAAATTGTTTATTTACAAAAGACTTAATACGTACATTCTTTAGGTACAGTTTACAGGTGCAGCGAATTATCTGGTACGCGAGGAAACCCTGAAACTTGCACTAGGTACCGAAATGGTCCTGTAAAGCAAGGTTTCAGAAATAACCACAGCAGCACAATTTTTAATTTCACTTACAAAACATAAAGAACATAATATAGTTTATACTTATAGTGGTATGCTGTGATGTTATGCGTGGTTGTATTAATCGTTAAGTATTTTTGTGTGCGTTTGTGTATGTGTGTGTGTGTGTGAGTGTGTGTGTGTGTGTGTGTGTGTCGTGTGTGTGTGTGTGTGTGTGTGTGTGTGGGTGTGAGGTGAGGGTAAGGTGTATTGGGCTTACAAGATGTGTAATCAGTGACATGTTAAGTATATCAAGATTCTTATGCTGAATATTGTAGCTGCAATATATGATTATTTTACAAAAACTGTTGGAATACATACTTATATTAATTCAATTCTACATTAAGTCTATGAAGTAGAGATTTTTTAAAAATGCCGTAGTTTAGTTGTATTCTTTTTAAATTTGTTACAGTGATGCGAACAACTTTTAAGAATTTAATACAAAAGTTTTATTATAATTACGTAAAATCATTTCAAAATATTTTGACAAATTGTTTGAAAAAAGATTATGTAAATTAGTTAATTTTCTAGTAAATAAAATAGCTACGTGAGGCCGTTTGTCTTTATTTATTCTACTGGTAAAATACTCAGTATAAATCTTTCAAAATCACTGTAACGAGTTTAATAGCCGAAGTTTAACAGAGCCCGTGATATGCTAAAGCAAACAGTAAGATGAAAACCAAACAAGAGATTCTAGATACGGAGAAATTACTAAACGTTTTATAGTCAACGTACTATACGTACTTAGGTATAGATGTGTCGTGTGTAATAGTACTAGAAATAATGAATAGTTTACATTGTATATATTAAATTTTATTTTTATTCTATTTTTACACTGAATAGGCCAACTTTTGACTTGCCTAGGAGAAACTTAGGCAAACGTGCAAGTAAATTTAAATTAAATAAATAAATTTATTAAGCACTTAATGTTTAAATGTTCAAATGGAAAATACAAATTAAAGTTTATAGAATGATGTAAACTTCAGTTATTTAACAAATGTTTATGAGTAAATATTATCATGTATTTACTCGTTTTTTATTGCTGAAACCAATTAGAAACCTGAAACGTAAATAGTGTACGATTTTGCGTTATGTACCTTTTTTTTACTATAACAAACTGTTTATTTAACCTATGCGTGTATGTATTAATAAACTTATTTCCAGCTGTAGGTAGCACACCTATTTATTTTTACGTAACCACTAAAGTGCTAGAGCATAGATAGGTATATAACTATACCACATGGCATGTAGTCCAAACGTTTATTGAATTCGCTCGACATATTTTGGCGTCGGCGCAAATACGTTGGTTGTTGAATTAAACAATGAAAAGGCAGTTCGGAACAGGTTTTAAACGTTGAATGGCATGGAGCCAACACCAGTGTACGATGATTATGGGCATAATGTTGGAGCTACTTAAGCCCGTGGACATTTTTATCAAAATACTGTTTTTTTTTTAAATCAAAGTACTGTTTTTTTTTAATACTGTTTTTTGTACCATCATCATCATAATTCCCAGCCTTCTCACATGTAAAGACATGTGCCAACTGCGTCGATTTTGTGCAGACCTCATCCATAGAAGACCCGCGACTCTGTGTTATCGACCCATCTCGCTACTAGACTGCTTGTGCTTGGCCACCACTCCACACAGTTGCATTTAGCAACATGTTCCGCCCAACTCCATTTAAGGTTCATTACTGTAAATCCGACATCACGGACGTTGGTCTGGCGTCGGTTTTCTGACATACCATCACGAGACATAAAATAACCCTAGTTTGATCAGGGACGAATGCTGCTCTAGTTCAGGTAATGTCAGGGTGTAAGAACAGCTCTCTTTTTGAACCTGCATAACACCCAACAGCACCGTCTGCAGTAAACCCAAGTTTCGCTATAATAAGGCTTTGCGGTTCTTCACTATAAACCACTGCACTTTCCTCCTTGGGTTTACTCAGATTGTTATCTATCCATATATCATATACGGGGTATTGGGCTAGAAGTGTGATATATCCTGAAATATATTTTTTTATATTTGCGTGGTTAAAATGAAAAATGCGTATTCTTAAAAGGTTACATACATTTGCACATACATATTTAGTTATTAGTTAGATCTATAGTAGACCTGTGGACAGTCGATACCAATTTACTTCTAGTTACCTACTCTTAAAATATGGTTAAGCATAAAATCATATAATATCATTTGCCTATCGCTTACAGGAACAAAATGTGAAATATTTTGAAACATTATAGTGGGCAAAAACTTAGCATTAAATTAACTCCGAATTTCATCTACTTAAATGAATTGTAACACTCGATGATGATGACAAAATTGATTGGTAAATTATTTATGCTAGATTAACATTAAACTGTAATTACATTGAACGTGTTTGGCTGTTTGTATTTAATCATGCTCTCAAATTGAGGTCGCGTCAACTGACTTGACAAATAATGTTGGTACATATATATATGTATGTATGTACATAAAAATGATACATGACGTGTCCCAAAACGATACTCTTTCCATTAGTCAAGTGTATCTATCAATATTATAAGTACAGTTCCTACGCGAAATGCTTTACAAGTTGGCATGAACATATATGTACCAGTACCATGTTTCTAAATCCTAGTTTGGTTATAGGTCATTTTCAATCATGTTTGTTTTAAATGTCAATGTTTTAAAATATTTTAAAGTTACTTATAGTGTGAACAATACTTCGGTCCGTGAAAGGACCTGGCGTCCAACAAAATGTATCTGCTCAAGAGAGCTCCCCTAACCAATTCAAATCTGCGGGGGAATCACAAGGAAACCCCTAGTAATGAGGAATGACCACTCATTGAAAGATAAATTGAACAGTGTTTAAATTTTTGATCTTAAAAAAACATTAACATTCTCAATGAACGATACGGATATTTTCAGAAATGGATAAAAAGCTGCCAAATTATATAATTGCTGTACAATGTACAATATTTTATGTAATTTTACTATCAATCACATATCAAGTAACCCAGTATAGGTAATACAGGCTATAATAGTATGTAACGTTAATTGAAACCGAGAGAGCCCACAATGGCAATTTATGACAGCTAATAAATGGGTCATGCAGCGCTCTGCCAAGTTGTTTGCTTGCCTGTTAACGGATAATGTTAAAAATGTACACTTATTTTCTTGGTGTGTGCTGAAGGAAACACTGGCATTATAAAACGAATTAGTGGATGTCAACGAAGTCACTTGCGTTATTTCAGGATATAAAAAACCGGGGCAAAATGACGAAATATATATATGTTCATATGTATTCTATGCAAGTGGACGCCCGTGACTTCGTTCGCATAATTTCAGGTTAAAAATTAGCCTCTGACTTTTAAGACTTTATACTATCTACACACCAAAAATCATGTTGATCTGTTCAAGCGTTTTTGCGTGATGGGCGATTATATAAACCAACTAGTGGGTGCTCGCGGCTTCGCTCGCATTAAGAAGTAAAACTTGCATCCCTTATTTCACCCCTTTAAAAGCGGCTTTCCATAAATCCTTTCTTAGCGGATGCCTACGTCATAACATCTACCTGCATGCCAAATTTCAGCCCGATCCGTCCAGTGGTTTGGGCTGTGCGTTGATAGATCACTATATCAGTCAGTCAATCAGTCACCTTTGAGTTTTATATATATAGATATTATTAAATCAATTTTCTAAAATTTCTACGTACAGATTTTTAACCCTCTTCTGCTGTATTATATAAATAGATAATGTGTTATTTTTTTTTTTACTTGGGATAGGTTTACCTTTCACTACAGCCTACCTGATGTTAAGCATTGCTGCAGCCTAGGGTGCAACACGTTTACCTAGAAGATACCTATTAACTCTAGATTCGCAGGAAACACTGCTATGGGCACTTTCTTGCGAATAGCTAGCTAATATATATGATATTGTACAATTTCTAATGTAATAATGAAATGGTAAATAAATACTTTTCAGTCTATCTATCGATGCTGATAATACAACGTTGTTATTTAATATCCTTCAAAGGCTTTGTCTGTAATGGACGTTTTTGCTTCCTTATTAAATTTCTGGTGCTTTGTAGACTGCAACTAAAGAGCATCTAAACCATTTAAGATCGAATGAAATTAAATATCTTGTAAAAATGTGTACAGAGTTACGTGTCAAACTTTAAGAAATTTTACCTGAAAATTTAGCTCATAAAGACCTAATAGTAAGAGAACATATACTAACACCACAAGTGGCGCCATCAGCCGCTTAGTCTGAAGAGATTGGAAATGAGTGTGGATTTCGCGGCGAGAGGTTCAGGCGTTCTTCTTTCGCTGATAATCAGAAATACGCAGGTTCGAATCCTGCCGTCGTGATTATTTTCCAATAAAAACTTTAAGTTAAATAGTGAGAGGTTTGTTAACCTTAGACAAAGATAATTTAAATTGTTTTAGGTAGGAGTACCTATATAATAATGTATACTGTACTGTACAATCTGTCATGATACCAACAACTTTGTTCAGCGAGTTTTGCTAAGGTAATAAGTGAAAATGATAAATTGTGCCCTGAAACATTTCGTATAATAAAACAGGGAAAAAAAAGGGAATAAAAAAGGGAAGTGAATTTATAGTAAGTTTTGCAAATTTCTTGTTCGTTTTTATAGTTAAACCAAAAAGTGTAGAAATGCTATCAATTTTTAAATTCTTTTTCATGACTATAAATAAGACAAGTTTTTTTTAAATGGTAAAACAAAACAAACGGTTACTTCTTCTTTTCTTAATCGCAACAGTGTAATCGTCAGGAAAACTACTTCAATTGAACAAGTACTGCAAGTGGCGCTGCCATATTTTCTACACTTTGGTCGGAAAATCACCATGTACCCTGTATAACGCAGACAAACCACAAAAGGTTGTGAGAACAGAAACACAACACAATTAAAGGCAAACTTAACTGCAAGCAAAAGCAAGCATGTTGGGTTAGAGCTAAGCTAATAAAAAGTCGGCAAAAAGTTCAACCGTTAGTATTCATTGAATGTCGGCTTAATTCACAGATTTATAAAATACTTGAATTTTATTACTTAACTAGTGGACGCCCGCGGCTTCGCTCGCATTATTTCAGGATAAAAAGTAGCCTATGACACTCTTAAGACTTCATACTACCTACATACCAAAAATCTTGATGATCCGTTCAGCCGTTTTTGCGTGATGAGCGTTCAAATAAACAGAGGCATAGAGATACAGATAAACAAACAAAATTTCTTGAAATTGTTGTAACGTGTTCAGCTATCAATTCGAGGTATCTCTAAACATTTTTTATAAAATATCTTCAAAGTTTAGACTTGTGACCCTCTTCAGCTTTTAATACATATATGTATAGATACTGGTGACGTAAAATGAAATCAATGGCACTCTAAGGAGAGCTAAAAATCTATTTTTACCTCCATGGTTTTAACTAAGCAAAGTTGGCGTTGGTAATCTGTTACTCAAAGCGGATTATTTTTTATGATGAGAGATTTGTGGCGCATTTTATTCTACTTAGAAAAACCGATTTTTTTTATAAATGAATAACTAACTTCTAGGCATGAATATTTATCAGCCACCAGTTTAAAAAGCCTCCATTTTACTTCACCTCATATAATGGCATTTTATTAACCCGTAACGTGTACGGAGTTAATGTGTAAACTCGAGTCAAAATCGTTATTTATATATGTAATCATATCTTGTGCAAACTATTACTTCAGATAGATAGGTACATGAAATAAATAATATACTTAGCTATAATTTTAAGCACATTCATCGTATTGGTGTTTGAAAAAAAACCAACTAGCTACATGCAGCAAAAATATCCCTCATATCTTATATTTAACCACTCAGTATACTACAAGTACTTCAAATGTTTCCCCATCGCTTAGTTGAAGCCCCGAAATGCAAAACAAAACGTGCCGCTGGCTAACAAATTGGAACAAAAGTAGTGAAAAACCTACAACCCTGGCGTAACGAGCAATCGATGGGAGAGCAAAACCTCCCATCGGCTGGCGAAAGAAACTAATGGGAAATTAATAGTGCCCGCTTCTGCCCCAACAGTGTGCTTCGTTCGCATATTTATAAAGCTAGTTTTTTTTTTGAGGTTCTAGCCACTTTTTTAACTAACTTTAAGAGAATGAGGTTCTCATTGAAACTAAATAAATAAATAATTATTCCGGGACACTGCACTGCACTGCTTGTGTCGTGGATCTTGATATCGGCTATATCTCTTTCTTTGAGTCGTATTTCCTCATGACTGATGGTCGTGACTCCCCCACAGAACTAGGGGAGTTCTCTTGAGCAGATACATCGTGGTGGGCGCCCAGGTCCTTCCAGGTTTGATATCTCCTCTTTTTTTATCTTTTATCTTTATCGGCTATAATACTTATATACTTTTCTTTTGTAAATACATATACTTATTATACTTACAAACGACAAAATACAAATATAATGTGTAGGTGTTTTTATGTCGTCAGAATATCATATATTTCTACTAAACTGAGGTAAAGTAAAATTCATTTTTGTTTCAGACATTCCACTACCAGGAAAACCAAAGCAACAACACCACTGTAGCATATGATGTACATATGTTTAAATAATAATATATGAAAAAAAATATCATGTTTGTTCTGACGATGTAAACAACTCAGATATTGATTAGTTATCTATATTTGACTGATTGGAAATCTTCATTGATGTTATTATTTATTGGTACTTACGAATATCTGAACAACAAAAAAAGCCATATAATAATTAAATGTTATAAATATTCTGCCTTTAAGCCACTCGTTTTTAAAAGGGGATGGTTTATGGCGGATGCAATAAACAACGGAACTTAAAAAGATATCATCTGGAAGTTTGCGAAAATACCCGGATTATACTCCCATACTTTCTCATAAAAACTTTTATTATGGAAGTAATTAATTTGAAAGAATGCTAATTTTTCTTTTAATCGCTTCCTTAGCGCCGCAACTTTTATTTACTTTGTTTGAATTACTTTCGGCCGTCCAGTTCGTGGCAAGTTTTTCGCTGTTTATTGTTCGCGTTACAAGCTTTAGTATTAAAAAATAATTTTGAAATTGATGACTATTGAAATCTGATTAGGAAAGGAATTCAGTTGATTGGTAAATGATTCTTTTCAAACTCATACTGCTATTTCGAGCTGAATGAATCGTGAAATTTCAAAATGTTCCTAATTAGTTTGCCTTGAAAAAAATCCACTTTATTCTACAACCGACAAACAGAGATACAAAACCAGTTACTGTAAGTACTTGAACTATGCATATTGGGTAGCCTTATGTCTTATAACATGTGGTAGGCATCAACATGGTTTAAAATATTAAATAAAAACAAATGCACAATCAATTCTGAAACACAGATTCTATTTAGTTCAGCCAGTCAGCCAGGGTCTTACAAATACTTGAGTATTTATGTCAATAAATAAAATGATTGATTGATTGAAACCTTTGCGCATAATTTGCTTGTTGGCACACATTATATTACGTTATTTATGTATTTGTTTATAATACCCCTGTATAAAGTTAAAGATTACTTATAGGTACAACTCTTTCTCCAGAATTTTCTCTTTTCCGAAATAAGTATAAGGAAATCTGAAGAGCAGTTTCGTAGTGTTATGGCGCCCACTTTGTAGTTTGTCTACTTACTCGTTGAACATATTTCAGAGTCAATTACCCTGAAGGCTATAAACCAAGTTGACTTTTGAGATTCATTGTTTGTACGAGAAATTTTGTCCAATTCTGTTTCTAGCTATACGATAAACGAGACATTGCCAAATGTGTACTACGTTGGATAGGTACTATTTCTACAACTTATTTTAGAATATATTATAAATTAGGTAAGAAAAAAACATGAACTTTTTTCGTTCACTCCTCCACAATTACCTATTATTCCCCCTACGTTGTAGGGGACCTTTTTTAGCTTTCTTAGGTACTTGTACCTTATAATTAATGTTTAAAGTTACTTTTGTTTTTTGTTAATTTTATTTACGTCCATAGTATTCAATATAATGTTTATTTACCTAACTATCAGAGTATTATTTGTGGTTTAAGTCGAAGCAAATAAATACGTCAGTCAAAGTAATTGGCGACTTATCAACGTGTGATTTAATAAACCACCGGCGTACATAGAGTTAATATAGTATTAACTCCATGCCGGCGTAGATGTATTTCACATAATCTTAATAATAGCCAATTTGGTCAAATTTTTCCCAAAGCTCAAACCAAAATCAGCAGACCGTCACAAATCGTTCCCTCATAAATCAATCGCTACACATTTAATCTAGAGCCAAGAAAACGTATTTCTTTTTGCTTTCAACTAAATTAGAAGCGAGTTGATAAAAACTACCCGCAGCCACAAATCATCGCGTTATAAGTAAGTACTTACACGTAGACAGTTCCAATGTTTACCAAAAACCGCACACATTTTCCCTATCCATCACAAACATGAGTCGAATCAGAAACAGAATCGTAAATGTAGGTACACGATCGTCGGATTCGTGAGTACCCAATGCAGATCAAATATGAGCAGAATTGGATCGCGGCACTCAGTGGACCTGCGAGCTTAGTAACATTTCATTGGTTACATCGGAAAAAGAGCAAGGGGATTCGCAGTGCTCCCTCACCATGAAATTACGATCTAGTTACGCTCGGTAAACAAAGGATGCAGTTTTAGCATATCTGCAACGTAGAGAGCTATGTTTATAGCACTTGATTGTCTGGCGCTAGCGATTTGTGCGGGAAAAATGCATGGTCGAACCCAAAGAATTTGCAGGTTAGGTAGGCAATACTTTATGTGTCTTTTGTGCCTTACATACTAGGTACAACATTCGATTAGCAAGCGGATTTTTACATTCAAGCATTATATACTCTATTTATTTTTAATATAATAAAGAGCACCTAAAGGAAACTTATTATTCATACATACACTCTATACTTTCATACGGCATAAGTATATGGGGCAATGCGACAGACTTTGAAAGAGTGTTAATAATGCAGAAACGAGCAATAAGAGTACTTGTGGGAGGTAGATATAGTCTTGTAGAAACCATTTCAAAGAGTTGAAGATTTTGACGTCAGTGTCACAATATATATTAGAGATTATAAAGTTTGTAAAAAGAAATCCACATTTGTTTAAACTTAAGACTTATAACTCAAATAGAACCAAGATAAACAGAGTATTGTTGAAACCAACTGTGCCTAGGCTGTGTATGACTAAGAAACTACCCACTATAATGGGAGAGAAACTGTTCAATAAACTCCCCGCACACATTCAGTCTTTGAATAATGATCAGCAATTTTGCAATAGCGTCAAACAATTATTGTTAGATCAGACACTATACAGTTTTAAAGAATACTTTGAAAATGACTACAGTCAACTACCAATTGATTCTAAACTTGCTTAGAAATTATGTAATTAACTACCGAGTAAGGAGTGTGATGCCAAATTGTCATTTTAGCCCCTATACAGCTAAAGTGACAGTACCAAGATTTATTTAAGTTGACATATTGTATGATTACATACCTATTATTATGTTTGACATGATTTTAATAACAAAAATTTTCATTGTTTTATTAATAAAACTAGACATATGTAACTTCTAAAATTTTATAAAAGCCTAATGTTATAAATTCAATTTGACGAGATATTGTAATTTGTGTAGCATATTCTGTGATATTAGTACTTATACCTATGTATGTTACAATTTTACATTATCAATAAAGATTCTTTATCTTTATCTTATCTTTATCTTTATTAATAACAAAATTGAGGAAATCTATGCTACTAAAGTAGACTAATGATTTGTATAAGTTAAAACGAGTAGCTTTGTTATTCAAACTAATTTCCCAGAATTAATAAATTGAAACTGAGTCAGTTTTCGCTCGACGTAAAGCGTTAGTTCTAGAATTTCCTCGTCGTGTGTTTAGAATATCCCTGGGGTAGGTAAATTGTCAGACCAAGGAGCGGAGTTATGAATGTTTCCAAACTTTTAATGGACTGCATTCAGTTAGCTTCGTGCTCGTACCTACAGAACTAGATAAATGCACCACTACAGTCGTTTTATAGGTACTTATGCAGTTCTACTGGGTATAACTTTATGGATCAGTTTCTAAACTTTAGAGACTACTTTTGTGAACTCTGTACACGTTTTATAATGCATAAACAGATAAAGATATCAAAGTAAGTGATTTCTCTAAGTATGAGAATAGTACCTACGTTTGAAATAATGCAAAGTGGGTACTTTATACTCTGTCACTTTTTCACTATCACTCTTAATTGCTACACGGTGAGGCTCAACTGCCATTCTTAATTTCTCTCTGAATTTTACCAAAATACTCTAAAACCTTTTCCATCAATATCTACTAGGAAAAAGTTTACCGAAAACTTCTTTTTTGGCGGGGTTTGTATGTCAGCCGCGGGGTGAAATAGTGGTCAAACACCGCACACGCCCACCATGCTGGGCTACGCATGAAGGCACGGCATACAACTGCAAATACGCAACACGCTCCGCTCCATCGGACCATCAAACCTGGATATACTCGTACCACTGATAGATTGTACCGTAATCCTAGCAATCAGATCTTAGCCGTATTGTAAATAGAGTAGGTTGATACTGGTAGGTAGGTACAAATGTTCATGGAAATAGCATAGAGACGAACTAACTCTATTTAAAAATATATTTTTAAACACGGTATAGGTTTACGTCTGACATATTACGTCTTTACATATTTTTGTTTTTTACCGATTTTACCAAGAGCTACGTAAAGTTAAGTTAGTCAAGTGCGTTGTTTGCTACGAAGATAATGCACTATACTACGCGCTATGGTTACGTTCTAATTGGATAAGAACTGGGATACAGGGATAAAAGCATAGGAATATTTTCATTTATTGGTCCTCCTTCATCACCTTTTTTTACTTACATAAAAATGTTAGTGATTTTCACACAATGGATTTGCGAAAAGAATAGCAATCATTTTGTTCCAATTGTGAGTCATATAAAGAAATGTACAAGGCCGCCACTTACCATCAGGCTGTTGTTTATGTTTCATATCAAATTGTACATTTTAATTTTAAGTAAATATTTAGAAAATACCAAACCTTTGTTCAGCTCGCGACCTGTATAATTACACCAAATTAGGTACCATCTACGTAACTAGAGCTTATTTGTACTCTAAGCACCGGTGTTTATAGAAAATTCGCTCCAAAAGACTTTCGTATTTCTAAACGGGAAGCTAAGAACGTTTTAAGGCAACATAATCATCCTTCGGAACTGTAAACTTTAACTACTATTTGGCACACTTTCAAACTCACCAGACTTGGCTGTTTCCGCTTGTTTTCTTTTTTCTTCGATTTAAACATAAAGGCAGAATCTCTAGCGTTACTAAGTTTGTGTGTATTGCATTTATACGAATTTCATAGAATGGTGAACCGGTCCTACCAATGACTTGTATTTTCAAGTTATGTATGTGTGGATTTGCATTCCCTTAGCGGTGAAGGAAAACATCGTCAGGATACCGACTTGTCTGAGGACCACAATAATATCCGAGGACATGTGCCTTCCGTGGAAAGAGCAGGGCGCCCACCACGATGTATCTGCCCAAGAGATCTCCCCGAACGAAATATTCTGCGGGGGAGTCACGACCCTCAGTCATGAGGAAATAAGACCAAAAATATCTACTAATCACCTATATATAATACAAAACAAAACATATCGACATCATTTACTTCATTTTAGGTAATGCCCCGTAAATTCCAACTCCGCCAAAGAGATCGACAAAAATAAAACTACAACTAGACTTAGCTATACATGATATAGGTAGGTATAGGTAGCTGAATGCTCTGTGCTTACTTACATGAAAATAATGAAAGTGTAAAGCGGAGTTTCCGTCCACTCTAGGTAGGTAGGTACGTCCTGTGCTCTTCGGAAAACGGTTCTTTGAGCACTATTCTGCCTTTTCAGGTGAATACAGGGTTTTTAAGAAATGGTAAGAATAGTATAGGGAAGTAAATATAATAACTGCTGTTAGCTTAGTTGGTAGTGACTCTGCCTTCTAATCTAGGGGTTGTGGGTTCGATTCCCGCATGAGACAAGTAATTATGAATACTAAAATTTGTAATTACTTGTGTCGAGTCTGGTCGTTTCTATATATAATAAGTATGTATTTACAAAAAAAAAAAGTATATAAGTATTATATCCGTTATCTAGTACCCACGACACAAGCGTTTGCTTAGTGTGGGGCTAGATGGCGCTGTGTGCAATGTCCCGGAATATTTATTATTATTATTTATTTATTATTATTATAAGTATCTGGAAGTATCAGAAAACAAAATATAAAATTTGGTAAAAATAAAGTTTCGTTCGAGCGTCGTGACGAATAATTAGATCGGCTACATATATTATTAAGTATGTATATCGAGTGAAATGACTATAAATTGTACACTCCACGTAGGCACACGTTTACTTTATTCGTTTCTTACCTTATTATGGTTTAATACAGGTAATATAGCTGTAATAATATAGCGCATTAGAAATTCTGCTGAAGATCCAGTATTACTTATTCAAATAATTTTCCTGTGTGAGCTTCCAACTACAAAACTGGTTTTAGAATATTACATGTCATATGTTTCAGGTTCAATTTCCCGTTCAAATAACCCTGAGCACTAGCAGGTAAAGTAAGAAAAGTTGGCTCTCCCATAAAAGAGCGGGCCGCAGCACTAATGTTTATATAAATCGCACTTATACCTGGCCTGCTCGGCATACGTTAGGTGTTTTGAATGCGAGGCCAAATTGACTCCATTAAAACTTTTGAAAGCGCTCGTAGCTTAGATAATTTACTGAGCGAGTTATGCCTTCTATAAAAGCCGAAGCATACGTGAGTACTTACTGAAAACTAATGAATTTATGTTATGTTTATCTTTTGGGCTCAACTTAACTTTGTTAAGTCAGGATTAAACTAATGGTTTAAGTTGTGGATAAATCTAATGGTTGATGTAGAGCTTTTAGAGAGCAAGACTTTACAGAGAGCTTAACTCAAGTAGCCACATGACTACCGGAGTAAAAACCTGATAGATATGGTTAGGTGCCTAGTTAAAGTTTATATCCAATTGCTTAGCGACGGATACCTTCCATTGATCGTTTTACAGATAAATGGGTATCTTATTTTTAGAGCTTTAGCTATATATGTGAAAATTGACGTAGAATTGTCATAATTGTCACGTATTAATTAAGTAAAAATATTTGGACCAAAATTGGGTTTCCTAATGTTATGGTTTTTTTTTATGTTTAGATAAAAGAAAGACAAAGTTTGTCATAAGTAAATATAATAATCTCTTCTTGAATCGTATTTCCTTATGACTGAGGGTCGTGACTCCCCGCCAAATTAATTCATTAGGGAGTTCTCTTGTGCCAGGTCCTTCCACGGATGACACATATGTCCTCGGATATACGCATACTACAGAATTATATATGATACAAAATACATATGATGCAACAAACCAAGAACAGTAAAAAGACGTTTCAGATAAATAGTAACTAAAAATAAGAATAATTGAACTTATGCTAACAACCTTATAAATATTTTTTAATACCTATGTAGGTACCTACATTGACTGAATATATCTTCGTTGTATACAATCGGTAAGTAACTAATCAGCAAAAAAGCGATCACTGGCAGAATGGCAATTAGTCCGTACTAATTGAGCGTCGCCGTCCGATCGTGTCGTTTTCAACTCGAGCCAAGGTGACGTTTGTAACTGCGGTTTTATCAGGTTCTTGATTCTGTATAAGTTGTAGGTACCTATAAAACTATGCAGGAATGTTTTAGATTAATTTACTAGTAAGTTGGTATAATAATAGATTTTATCTACACTAATGTTGTAACATTCTACTTATGTTTCCAATACTTGACTTATAAATACTACTGTTATAGCACAGACAACAAAACACTCAATTCAAGCAATTTCACATGATGCTATAATATCCACATCGATATCGTAATAGCTCATTATAACATCGGTAAAGCGCGACCAACCTGATTGCAAGGCCAATCAGGTTGGTCGCGCTTTAGAGATAGTTAGATTTTAATGGCGGCAAAATTACTGTGACAATACACGTACGCGTGAATTTAATGTTTCGCAATGTGTTTTGTTTTTTGTTAAATACAAATTAAAAGTTAAAAATGGATAACGATGATGATATTTGTACGCCTCCGGATATTCTAGAATTGGCAACAAAAGTAACTCACAATCTTTTGCCAGAAAAATCTAGAAAATTATATGAAAAATTAACTATTGTCAGCTTTTACTCTTGTTGTTTGATCAATTGCATTAGTGAAGATAAAGTAGTGTATGCAACTGCATATAACACGGGTATTAAAACACGAGTGTGAGTTTATGAAACGAGCGCAGCGAGTTTCATAATAGTTACGAGTGTTTTAGTTAATTCATTATATGACAGTTGCATAAACTACTATTAACTAGTCGAGATAAGTATATACAGGTTACTTACGCGTAACCTTATAAGTGCGGTTTGAGTATGTTAAAACTGTTAAAAGTAACGACTTTAGTTCCACAAATTTTGGACATTTAAGAAAAAAAATGAGAATTTTTTTCGCCCTGCGTCAAAATGTATGGAAAACCATTTTATTTTGTAAATATCCACTAGAACCTACCTACTAATTAAAAGTTGTTGCTTTTGATGTACTGAAGCTACTATTAAGATTATGCGTTAATTAGTAACCCTGTATACGAAGCATGCAGCATGGCAATGCTGATGTTTTATTAGCCCACACTCAACCAAGCGCTCCGAGAGGTTTTGGAAAATATTGGCTCCCGGACCCTACAGCCGGGCAACACCTTGATGGACGAATACCGTGGCAGAGGGATAGCAAATAGCAAGGTGAAGCAGCGTCAGCATTTTAGACACTGCTAGCGCCATCTCTCGCTGAGCTTGCCAACAATGAACCAAACTAACTAACTATTTTAGCTAAGGCTTAGGTATTTGGGCTTATGCATTCATTAGTGTTTGACACAAGTGCGTTACATAATTGCGAATACACAAAAAATGATCTGTGATGAGTGATGTGAGCTATGCTTTTTATAGTAGTCTTGTAAGCAAATTATTAGGAGTGGTGAGAATTCTTTAGTTCAGGACTGAATAGCTGAAACTTGAGAGAGCTGAAAATATCTTTTCTTGTTAACAGTTAACAGACCACTTTTAGATCTAGAACTTTAAGTAAGTATACATTTACCTATTTGTGGTTCTTTTAAAAATGTGTACGAAATACATTAAGTATATAGTTAGTGTTTTTAATCAAATAACAATTATAATAGTCTGTCTGTACTGAATGATTGCTTTACACTTAAGACTTTTAAAATATTTAGTTTAAATTAGACAAGTTTCAGCTATTCTCCATGGGAGGTGAGGATGAGCAGGACAACAAAACAAAATGGCGGCTATGACGTCACGGGTGGCCACTTGCCTTGAGCGCAGAACTGAAGGTCGAGGGCGTGCAGCGCCGACGTGGCCAGCGTCGGCGGACCTTCACACACGGAAATAGTACGTTTAGCCAGGGGTCCATGTTTTGTTGGTCAAGGTTTTGATTAAAATAAATACTGTGGGACATTGCGCACAGCGCCATCTAGGCCCATACTAAGGAAACGTTTTGTTATTAAGCTGAACAGATTTACACTTGATTATGACTTGCTTGATAACTTGTAACGTTAGAGGCGATATCTATAGCCAAGAATAGTTAAGAGGAACCAAAAGATTGCCAGTTCGCACTGTTAAAATAGTCATAATTCGATGCTTGGTGCTGGATTTCGATACTTCTGCTACCAAGGGTCGTGTCGTGTCGTAATCATAAAGTCAGTCAGTCAAGATTATGGCTTCTTCCCAAATCGACTGACATAGTGACTGTCTTTCGTGCTTTACACGTTACAATTATTAGGTTACTATACTTTGATACAAACTACAGTGCTGTGATCCAGATTACGATTGTTTTTCTACTTCCAATGAATCAAATTAATGTGTACCTAATTTAAAATACAAATACGGGTAAAATATTGTCTGATCGCGAATTCATGACTGTGCTAATACGTCTTAACTGCTAGAGATCGGTTGCGAACCGGGAAGAATTTCAAACGGAAATATATAACATATTAAGCGCTACAGAGACAGACATAAATATGTGCGTTCAAAATTCTTCCTCCCTGCATTCGAAACCGAACTTTATATCAAATTAATTTAAAATCACATGTAAATATGTGTTAGTACATACCTGACTGGTCTCCCAGCTCGATGAGGCTCCGTTCAGTCTCGGTAAGGGCGTCGGTGCGGGGCTGCGGCGCTAGCCCTAACCCTCATTAATGAAGGATATACGACTCGAGGAACAGGGGGATGAAGTATACGTACATTTTAAGCAAGAAGTGTCTGACTTGGCAAAAAAGTAAATTAGACTGTTCTTACTTAAGAGTGTTAAAATGAATACAACAATAGGTTTCAAAGTGTACAACCCGGCCACATTATCTCGAGACCTGGAGTCTTGTCGCGTCTACGCTCTGATATTGTGCGCTAAACAAGCATCCCCTAGTAAGATACTATTATAAACAATAAGATTTCCAACAAAAAATACTGTTACTGAAACTCTGGAGAAATATGTAGCGTTTTTCCGCTGCGACTGCTCCTTAACCGACATCAAACAACAAACTTGATGGTTTTTAGGTGTGTTCCTCCATATACCACCGCCACACCTCACCTCCTAACCAACGTGGCCTCCGTGGATCTCAAGATCTTCCCAACACCACGGAGGCCACGTTGGTTAGGAGGTGAGGTGTGGCGGTGGTATATGGAGGAACACACCTAAAAACAATCAAGTTTGTTGTTTGATGTCGGTTAAGGAGCAGTCGCAGCGGAAAAACACTACATATTTCTCCAGAGTTTCAGTAACAATGGATTTCCGCAAAGTAACGCCTGATTCAATATCTTAAAAAATACTGTGTTAATTAATGTAATTTAATCGTGTTACATCCTAGGCTGCAGCAATGCTTAGCATCAGGCAAGCTGTAGTCAAAAATAAACCTAGCCCACGTAAAAAAAAAGTAAGTTAAAAGTAGGTAAAAGTCTAAAAGGGGCGGGAGGTTCGCATTCCAGCGAGGTCTCGAGATAATGTGACCGGGTTATGTACGTACATGTTCGTCCAGGTCGGGCGGCGGCGGCAGGTGGTGGTCGGAGTGCGGCGGCGCGGCGCGCTGTTTGCGCCCGCACTTGTGCTTGGGGGCGCCGCCGCCGGGGCCGGCACCGCGCCCTTCTTGCGACCTGCAATGCGAGGTATATGTGCACACTTACATGGCTAGATAAAATTTTCGAATGACAGACATATAATTTCTTTTATTTTTTGGGAGCTAACATGTAGAAGATATTAAAATTTTATCTCTTGTTTTCCATAAAAACTTTTATATGCAAGCTATTTTGTCATAAACGAATATTTCTTTTTTTAATTATCAAAAACATTTACCTGACGTAATATTAAAAGACACAGCATCTTATGAATCTGATCCTTTCTAGCCTAGACTGTTTTCATCACGACTAAATCATCACGTAACATCAGTTGAATAGCGGTCAAACTCATACCTATTTCGTTTTAAAAATATGGTAAACATGAATCATCATCATCAGCCTAATGGGACCCACTGCAGAGTATAGGCCTCGTAAACATGAATCAGGTTTGAAGTATTAGTGAGGTGTTACCGACCATCAATGAGGCCTTGGTGGTACGCCTTGGCGAAGTTGGCGGGCAGGTCCTGGTGGTGCGGGGCGGGGTGCGCAGGGTGCGGGTGGTGGGGCAGCAGCGCGTGCGCGGCCGGCGCGGTGGGCGCCGCGGCGTGCGCCAACCCCAGCGCCGCCGCCTGCGCCGCGCTCAGCCCGCCCGCGCCGCCGCCCTCCGCCTCCGCGCACGCCGCGCCATTGTTACCTACACAACATATAATAGGTTAGTTTCTCCTTATGATCACCATCAACATAATGTAGGTCTTGTGAAATCTATAGTGACAGTTTAATTTTTGCAACTGTGTTTAGCCACCTAAGTAACTCCATGCGAGAGCCACAGCAACTGCGGACACAATATTAGTATGTATTAAGCTATTTTAATATTAAAACTTTCGTGAGACATTTAATCAATATGTTACTAAACGGCTACAAACACTATATTACACACGCGGCTATTATCACACGTGAGTGAAAACCGTTTAGTTAACATATTGATGTGTTATGCTGTCAGGAAGAATTAGCATGTTGGTTTCTGTGGCTCTAGAGTCAAGCCGTCTCGTCCATAGAGATAAATTTGTCTCTCATAAGGCAAGCAGGCCATGTCGTCCTGTGTTAAAAATGTGATAGTGTGTCAGTAGTGTGTTACCTCGCGGCAGCATGACGGAGTGCGGGTAGTCGAGCAGCAGCTGCACGACGGCGGTGTGCCCCCCCCCCCCCCCCCCCCCCTTGGCCACCTCGATGAGCGTGGTGGAGCTGTCCCGCAGCTTGCGGAAGGGGTCGGCGTCGCACGCCAGCAGGAACTTCACCACGTCCACGTGCCCGCCCGCGCACGCCAGCGACATGTGGTTCACGTCGGCACCCTGCACATCAAAATAGATTTCACGTCAGAAAAGAAACTCAAGGATTTGGTTTAAGAACGAATCGGTAACGCACACTCCACAAACAAAGACTTAGATCTTAAGTTGCAATAATTTAATGATGTCAAGAAGGTTAGGAAAGAAATCACTTGACTGTATTTGATAAAAGATAAATTGTGCAGCTATGACATGACTCAATGTCTTTTTTGCACTGTATAGTCAGGTATTTGACCACCAGCTCACCAGAATCGACATCCACATTAGCAAACATAGGTCCAAGGAAACAGCAACAAGATTTAAAATCTGCTAATGACCGCTGATTTCATATGGAAAAATATACATGTAACGTTACAAGGAAGACTATTAGTGACAATAAGAATGCCGTTACCTTGCCGACGAGGAGCTGCACGGTGCACACGTGTCCCGCGCGGCACGCCTCCATGAGCGGCGTGCGGCACGGTGCACACGTGTCCCGCGCGGCACGCCTCCATGAGCGGCGTGCGGCACGGTGCACACGTGTCCCGCGCGGCACGCCTTCATGAGCGGCGTGCGGCCGCCCTCGCTCTCGTGCTCGAGCGCGGCGGCGGCGCGCAGCAGCAGGTCCGCCACGTCCGTAACAAAAAATAATAACTATGACACCGCGCCATACAGGGAAAATCAGTTTACGTTTTCATCTACATAACCACCAATCAATGAAATGTTCTGTATAATAAACACACTCATCTCAACAATTCTGGTGGCACAAATGAAACGCGACACCAATAATTTTTAATTTTTAAAACTCTCAAATACGTGGCTGATAGCAAACTCCTTCTACAAACTTATAAAGCTTTAGCAGAGTGTGCTATAAGCTACTGTATAACTTCATGGGGCAGCGCTGGCAAAACCAATATGAAGGTAGTTGAGAGAGCCCAAAGAGCACTGCTTAAAGTAACGTTAACTTACCTTTTATGTACCCAACTGACAAACTATATAAACTGTGCAATGTACTTACCGTACGTAAACTTTTTATGAGTCAATGTTTGCGTAAATATCATAGAGAAATAGTACCATACCTACCACAGACTAACAAACGTATAGACGTATAGATGCCCAGTCCCAGAATATCATAGTGAAGTTGCTTAGCGACACTACTCCCACCTTGCGCCTATAGGTACTATACAATAAACTGAATGAATTCCAAGATACAAAGAAATTAACTGTACATAAGTTGAAAAATATCATGCATAAATGGCTAGCCACGTTAAATTATGATGCAATAGAGAAATAACTGGAAAAACAAATTAAGTAAATAAGACAATTACAACCACACCTTAAGTCACACTTACAAACACACCAGTATACGCTATCTCAACACACACACACACCCACACGCACACGCGAACACACACATATGCAAATACACATACACACACACACACACACATCCAGAACTAATCGCCAATACTCCAAGCATAACATCATTGTAAATATATAAATAGCTGTTCATATTATATTATATAAAATTTAGGATACAAATAGATTAAGTAATATCATATTCTGTATAAACAATAACTAGGCATAGATTATTTTGTAATCACTTAAAACATACCTACTACATTATTATAAGTTGTTAATATAAAACTAAGTTGTAAACAAGAACCCCCGGATGAACCTGCCTCTCTACGACACAGTTTTTTACTAATGTAAGAGACAGAGCTATTTGTACAGTGTAACATATTGTTTTGTTTTACAATAAATTTATCTTTATCTTATCTTTATCTTTAATATTGCCTACATATATCTGCCCGAGAGCATATATATACATTTGTACCGGGCGCATTGTATTCGTTCATTTGATGAACAAGCCATTTCAGCAGACACTATTTTTTAACACGAAATAGGAATTATTAGAAAGTAGCACATACCGGACCAATTCGAGATGTCCCTCCTGCGAGGCCTCCATGAGCGGCGTGGAGGCGCCGAGCTCGGCATCAGCCCCCGCCTTGATGAGGAAGTCAGCCACCTCGAGGAAGCTGCCGCAGCAGGCCAGCGTCAGCGCCGTCTCCTGCGTCTCGTCGGTCTGCGCGTTGATCTGAGCGCCCTGGCCCAGCAGGAGCGCCACCATCTCTTCGTGACCTGGGGGAAGAAATCTTGTTTTTAGAATCTCTGTTCTTTGAAGTATATCGCTGCTAAGTAAGGAATTTCTCAGATATAGCTTAAAATTAATGGTAATAGAATAGTCTTTTATTTATCGATTGAGGCAGTACGAAGTCTGCCGGGACAGCTAGTAATAACATAAAACTATTAATATTATAAAAGCTAAAGTACTTATTTCTTTGTACACTTTCAAGGACATTAATGTCCTTCCGAAAATATGTGCTCCAGACTTGAAAGCCATACTATTTAAAAATAAATGTTCTCCAAAAATAAGTGCTTAGTGCATAGAATACTTCTTTAATACTGTTATTTACATACCATCGGTATAGATTGTCCCCAGCTCGACGACAGCAGTGCGTACGCGGTGCTAAACAGGTCGCTCGGTTCTGGGTCTGGATGCGGCGCGTCGTGTTGCAGGGACCAGAATATGTTGGTCGTGCGCAGGCGCAGCAGGAGCCGCCAGCACAGCTCGGCCTCCGCCGGCCTGCTGCGTTGTAGCTCGCACAGGAAGGTGCCGAGGGCGAGCTGCGCCGGTAGAGATAGACCACTGGAAGAGATTCATATAAATAACAAATTATTAATATTCCAAGACATTTCAACCGACTTTAGGTCTCAGACAAGGCTATAATAGATGGTTCATGAGTATTGATTAAATAAATAAGTTCATGTTTTTTTTATCTTTGGCACTTCGGCAGTTCCACTGCAGCACCACATGAGGATAGTGCCCATCAGATTGTGGATGGTGCACCATCATCTGCGGCCCGTGCAATGGAACAGTCGAAGTGTCATTATGTCTGTCGGTTACAATTGGTTGTACATTCATTATGTACATGTAATATATTTTGCAATTTTTCAATCAAAGGGGCAGCGTGTTCATGGTTTATGATATTTGACTGAGAAAGAGAAATTATTAGGGACATAATTACATCACAAATTGATTGTTCAGAGGAACTTGCACTGTAAGCACATCCATTTCTAGAAGTAGGCAAACTGTTATCTTTAATAAGCTCTTGGTGGGCTTTTTGATCATATCCTTTGGGTGCCTGGTAAGGCAAACGAGGCTTCAATGTAATGGTTTTTTTGTATGACTTGATTAACGGTGATTCAGGTTTTTCAACTATTTTCCTATTTACAATATCTGCATATGACTTGCTTACAGGAGGATAAAGTTTTGATGCCTCTAAGTAAGATGTGCTACTTTCAGCCATTGCTTTTTTTATTTTTGTCTGTCTTTCATATTCAGGGCAAATTTTGTTAATAGCAAAATGTGATCCTGAGCAAAGACAGCATGTAGCCTCACTTTCCTCAATGTCATATTTGTCCCCAGTATGTTCTTTACCACATTTATAGCATCTAGGTTTGCTTCTGCACAAAGTTTTGGTATGTCCAAATCTGGCACAAGAAAAACATTGGATTGTTGGGTAAGTGTACTTATAGTTAAACTGGTATAGCATTGTAGCATATGAATATTCGTTTTGGGAGGACTTGACCGTCAAAAGTTAGCAATACAGTTTGGGATGGCTTCCAAACAGGAGCACCATCAACCTTTGTTTTGTAATTAAATCTTCTCATTTTAATAATTTTACCACAGCCAACAGGAACAGTAATATTTTCCAAAACCTCATCATCAGACCATTCAGTGGGAATCCCTCTTACAACACCCATTCTTGTCACTTGAAATACATATTAAGCCATTGGCAACTGCAGTATCTGACCACGATGCGCAATTCATAACCCTACTAAGTTCCTCTAACACAAACATTAATGAGGGAGATAGTACATTCACAATCAAGCAACTAATAAACCCTCAAAGAAAATGTGATTTCGGGGAATCAATGTTGTCATACGACTGGGAGACAATATTCAGTGAGTACAACACAAAGACGTTTACCGATTTCATGACTAAATTTACTTGGAATATGCAGCTATACTTTCCTAAGAAGGCAGTCAAGCGAAAACATACCAAGAACACTCCTTGGATAAATGACGACCTCATAAGCCTACAGCAAGACATTCACGATTTGTTCACCATGAACAGACAATTTCCAGGCTCTATTTAAAGACAATATAATAAAAGAAAAAAATAAAAAGAGGGAAGAATTACTCGCAAATAAGAAAAAAGAATATGTAGACAATAGAATCAAAAACTAGAAAAACCAAAAGAAATCTGGGACGTAATAAAAGAAGACACAAATAAATGAAAAACAAACAAAACAAAGAGTACCTACCCAAAATAGTTATTTTGTGTCCTCAGCTGACGAATTGAAAATACGAAACCAGCCTAACAGAACTAAGGCCATTGAGGTCTTAAAACACAATATTGCTGAAATTCCTGATATGAAAATACTCGAAATAGCTTCACAAGACTTAGTAAAAATAGCTAAGAATAAACTTAAAAACTCAAAAACCAAAGATATTTATGACATATCAGGCAGTTTGGTGAATGAATTAATGCCCTATCTCGCTGATCATTTTACGTATCTAATAATAATGTCTTGCAATCAACGCACTATCCGAGTGTACCTACTTAAAATGTGTCGCCTTACACCACTGTATAAAGGAAAAGGGGACGTGAAGGAGGTCAAGAATTGCAGACCAATTACGATAGTCCCAACCATATCGAAATTAATAGAATCTGTTCTCTCTGATTCTATTACTAAACACTTGAATGCCCATAACGCTCTAGCTGATAGTCAATTTGCATACAGGTCTGGAAGGTGCACCACATCTGCAACACAAATCCTTGTGGAAACCGTCGTATCGTGTCTGGAGAAAAAACAGCAGGTTGCAGCAGTAATGCTGGACCTCTCAAAAGCATTTGATTCAGTTAATCACAAGCTGCTGATGCAAAAAATAGAGATGTATGGGATACGAGCAGATCTCAAATTGCTCCTACAGTCTTTTCTTGAGCACAGAAAGCAGACGGTAGAAATAAAAATTGAGATCAAGTAGATCTGAGGCTAAAATAATGAATATAGGAGTCCCACAAGGCTCGTCATTAGGCAACATACTTTTTATGATGTTTCTTAATGATCTAGCTTATCTAGACGTAAAAGGAAAGCTGATTCAGTATGCTGATGACACCACCGTCATAATAGCAGGTGATAGTATAAAAGAATTGAAACAAAACATAAGGGCAACACTGGACAAGTTGAGTACATGGTTTACCATAAATGGCTTGAAACTAAACTCTGAAAAAACAAACATTATACAATTTAACGCAGTGTCGTCTCTAAGAAAATAATAGCCATTGCTACAGACGGGGAAAGTATTCAAAGTGTAAATACTGCTAGACTTCTTGGTTTCGATATAGATGCAGCACTTAACTGGAAGGACCATATCGACAGAACCTGCAAGAAAATGGCCAAAGGCGTCTATGCACTTAAACAACTAAAACCGATAACGACAGATCAAAATAGAAAAGTAATACGCATACATTCACTCTATTCTGTGTTACGGGATAGTACTCTGGGGTTGTTCAACTGACTATGAGCGGGTCCTAGTTATGGAAAAGCGGGCCATTAGAGTTTTGACAAAATCGAAACGAAGAGATTCGTGCAGAGATCATTTCAAAAACCTCGCTATCTTAACGTCTGTATCTGTGTATATTTTCGAGGTTCTCAAGTACACGCGGTCAATTCTACATGAATATCGAAAGAAATCTCAATCAAAAGGCAGAGCTTGCAAAAAACCGCAGTTGCTAGAGTATATACCAGAGATACCACACAGACTAGTTATGTCAGAAAAACTACCTAAACTCATGGGCCAAAAACTATACAATAAACTACCGGAGCATATCCAAAGCATTAAAAATGACACAATGTTTAGAAATCAAGTAAAGAGCTTACTTTTATCAAAAACGTTATATAAGATCTAAGAGTTCTTAACAAATGACTATTCAAATTTTAAAGTAGGTACCAAATGTTATCATCAAGTATTTTTATTGCAATCAATATCAAAATTGAATTATTGTTCTTAGTACAAATTTTTTTTGTTAAATGGGTTCATAAATTGACAAGGCCTTTCTACAGCCGCAATATTGAGCAATCATCACCTTTATTAGTTTTAGACAACATTTCAACATTTTGCTTTATGTAAATTTCAAATATAGACAAGGCCCATTTACAGCTGCTACACAATAATTATGTAGGTACTAAAGTAGGGACAAGATAATAGGTCACTTTTGACATTTCATCAAAATTCAACAACGTGACCTTATAACGGCGGGCATAAAATAAGAACTGCACAATTGCTTAACCTTTTTACAATTACGTTTACATATTTATTGTAATAATGACCGATACGAGTAATTTTACGATTTGCTTTCACTAATAAACCATTCTAAACATAATAAACAATTTCTGATCTAAAGAACTGAACGTCGTTACAATGTTGCGTCAGTCAACCCTTTTTCTTTTTAAACACTAGGGATGTACTCTAAAAATCGAAAGCTGATAGGATTGTAAGTTGAATCGAACGCAATGATTACTTGTGAAGAAAAATCACCATACAGTATAAGATTTTTCGCCTATGTCTAATTATCCGCGTTTTCGCAAAACCCCTAGGATTTCCGCGAAGATTCGAAGTATCGAATTATCCTACGACATATGCAAATCAAATCAATCTAAAATAATGACGTCAGGGCCTGTTATAGACTATGCTACAGACTAAAAATTACACATAGACAATGCATAGATAATAATATGTACCTAATTCTTAACAGTTTTGATTGTGTTTTTCATGTGATGGATCGATATTCGATAACAAATTTATCCTCAATATCAGTTTTATTTTCAAACCACAAGGAATAAGCACATTTTAATTAATCATATACCCATAACATTTTCTAACATATTTGGCCATTCGTGTAGAACTATTTGCAAGTAAGAATATCAGATATCAACATAACCGTTCAAAAGTTTCTACATGATGAATGAGAAAGTTGAGGAAGGAATTGACACCGAAGACGAAAATACGAAGATACCAATGCAATCCAACACCATGACCGACTCCGACGAAAATAGCAAAAATGTTAATATTAAAGTAGAACCAGACTTCTACGATATGTACGAATATCTTGCAAATAATAATCAATACTATTCTAAGAATTCCAAATTGTACGAATGTCCCGACTGTGAATATACCTCCACTGAGTTGTATAACTACAGAATACATGAAAGGAGACACACCGGCGAGAAACCATTCAAATGTGAGATGTGCGATTTCTGTACAGCACATCCAAGTGCCCTCAAAAGGCATCTTAGAATACATACTGGAGAAAAACCATATGAATGTAATTTATGTGACGCCAAATTTGCCCAATCTGCCCCATTAAAACAACACTTAATAACTCATACTGGCGAAAAACCATTTGCCTGTGATATTTGTGAGAGTCGATTTACAAGTGCAAGTGCATGTGCAAAACACAAAAAATCACATCTTAGTAAACAATCACATACACATAAATCTAATTCTAATTTGGTAGCGACTGAGACAAAAGAGCAACTTGCTAAAAGGCCCTACGCTTGTACCTTATGTGATTACAAAGCAACATACCCAGCTTACTTGAAACAACATATGCTCAAGCATTCCGGAGAATGTTTTCAGTGTGAATTGTGTTATAGAATATTTGCCAATTCCAAAAATTTAGAGATTCACAAACCCAAACATACGAAAGAAGAAATATTGGAATGTGAGCTTTGTGAATTCAAAACTGTACATCGTCCTAGTTTGAAGAAACACAGTTTAACTCATAATGGAGGAAAAAGATTTGCATGTGATATTTGTAGTTTCAGGACAGCCTATGGACAGGCCTTAAAAGGACATTTGAGAACACATACAGGTGAAAAACCCCATAAATGTGACCAGTGTAACTATCAAACAGCTTACCCGAGTCATTTAAAGAAGCACCTTAAGAAGCATGCTGGACTGCAACCTCAGAAATGTGATATCTGTGGCTTTCGTTGCATGCATCCAAGTACTTTGAAGCGCCATATCTTATCTCACACCGGGGAGAGGCCATTCCCATGCACTCAATGTAAGTTTGCAAGCACACATGCAGGAGGCCTAAAAGAACACATGAAAACACACTCTGGATTGAGGCCATTTGCTTGTGACAAGTGTGACTATAAAAGCAGTCGGAAAAATAATCTAATCAAGCATCGTAGAACACACAATAGAGTGAAAAAAGTTAGCCGAAAACCTAAAAAGAAAGTTGATGTCTCTGGTCCAGGTGAATCAGAAAATAAATCTCAGATTGTTGTTGTAAAAAATGAAACAGAATCAACAGATACTAATAATTTTGATACAAAAGTATTGGAAACAAAAATTAAGATAGAGCCCCTTGATTATACTGATGAAAAATCAGATCAATCAGAATCACAAGATAGTAAATTTAATCAACCTATGCAAGTATGTAATGAAGTGAAATCAAAACACCAACTTGTCAAGGAAACTGTAAATGTAATAATAGAAGAATTGTTTACATGTGATTTTTGTGAGTTTGAAACGGAATTCTCAAATGATTTCAAGGAGCATGTAAAGACACACTTGGTAAACTAATCATGAAAATGGAAAGAAGTTGTTAGATACATGATTTTTTGTTGTGGACAAATAAGTGATACAAACTTACTATAGTAACATAACAAGTATATTAAAAAAAAACTATGAAGTAGGTAGACTGCTGCTATAGTTGAGTTGGTGGTTAACCCATTAGCGACCTACTGTAATCAAACTATCAACTATTTCTGACATCATACCCATTTGGAAAAGAGATGAAATATGGAAGCATTTTTTTACACAATTTTTGTAAGGAGGGTTATAGTTCTACAATAGTATCATTTATTTGTAGGCAATTACCCTCTTGACAGATCTTAGTTTAGTTGATTTTATGATATTGACCTCTTAGTAAGTCTATGAATAAACTATTAGGTAGGTATAGGATATTTTGTATTAAAAAGTAAGATATTTATATTTTTTAATATTGTTGTGTTAATTGGTAATGACTTAATTTATCTGTATGAATGAATATTATAGAAATTTGTAATACTATGTAGTAAAGTACCTCACTAATTTAAATAAATGTTATTTAAGTGAGTAAGATTTTTATTGTCAGACTAGAGGTGCGCTGTGCGCGGGCTCCAAGGGGCCCGCGAGAGGGGGTTTAAAGGGAGGGGGGAAGCTCCGATATATGAAAAAATATCCATAGGTCTCATGGGCAAAGTTATTCAGCCTTCAGCCTCGCATCTTCCTCGATTTGACATCACAGCACTTGCTCCATCATTAAATTAATCCTGACCCATCAAAGCGATAGTGAAGCTCGGCCTTCGGCCTCGCATCTCCCTCACTTTAACGTCGCAAGTGCTGCGGTTCGGCCTTCGGCTTCACCACTGCACTTGCTCCGTCGTTTTGTTCGGTCGTAGGCAAATGTATGGGATTTGTATTGAGATATCTTTTTTGTATGAAAGTCATTTTTTTTTCTATTGGGAACATGCATGCAGTTCTCTCCAATATTAGTTCAAGCATCACCTCCTCATCTCTTATAGGTTCCGAGATCCCCTGGGGTACTCAAGGGTCTGATGGTCAAAGTGTTGGTGATACTCGGCCTTCGGCCTCGCATCTCCCCCTTACTTTGACGTCGCAAATGTTGCGGTTCGGCCTTCAGCCTCACTATTACGTATTAATTTTCTTAAATTCGACCGATTCTTAGAATCTATCGATAACTTATTGCTAGGAAGCAGTAATCGATAAATGATGAACCGCACGCGCTTATTCCTAGCGCACCGATGATTTATGGCACCGCGGGCAGCGAGTCTTTGACTTTACTATAGTGAACATTAAAAGTGGACTTATGAATTAAAAAATAGAAAGTTAAACATTAGCTTTCAATACGTGGTTGTTATGACATCCAGAAATTAAATTTTTACCATAACAATAAGAGGAGAGTGACGGGTTGCATCGGTAGGTACTTTAGATTTTTTTATTGTTTGGTTTTAGTGAAAAGTTAATTGTTACGTATTGTGCCTAGTAACATATAAATTTATTGCTTTACCATTGTAATGTAAACAAACTCAAATCAAAATGCTAATTTCGTGTGAAATCTATGGGTTACGTGCTTATAGTAAAAAAAAAACCGGCCAAGTGCGAGTCGGACTCGCGCACCGAGGGTTCCGTACAAACCTGCAAGGTTTACAAAGAGTTTATGAGGAAATGGGTAGTAAGTTTAAGATTATTAAAAAAATATATATTTTGTGATGTAACTAAAAATTTATGGTTTTCGTAATTTTTCCTTTATCTATGCTATAAGACGTTGCTTCGTACCAAATTTCAAGATTCTGAGTTCACGGGAAGCACCCTGTAGGTTTTGATTCCCTTGCAAGTGTCGAAAATTTGCGGCATAAATGGCTGTATCTTTTGATTGCGTTGGCTTAGAAGTTTGATTTTTTCACAGCTTCAAGGGACAGTAGACCTGAGTAATTGATATAAATTTCAGCTTCATACCTCTACGCGTTCCTGAGAAAAAGGGTCTTGACAGACGGACGGACGGACGGACAGACGGACAACAAAGTGATCCTATAAGGGTTCCGTTTTTTCCTTTTGAGGTACGGAACCCTAAAAATATAATTTCTTCAGAAATCTGCAAAAGGTAAGGAGCAAGCACTTATGTACTGTGTTTTTTTTTCATTCAAGCATAGGAAAAATCTTAGTCACTAATTGTTATTTGATTATTTTGTGCTAAAAATTTCCAAAAATACCACGGTAAAAGTAAATCTGGCTTTGATCAAAACTTTGAATTTACTTTATATTTCAGTCAGCACTAAACCACCGAAAGCCTGTGTGCATAATTATGTATGTAGATAAAAAGGGTATATCACTTATATTATAGTCATTAAATTGAGATTGAAAGAAAAAAAACCGGCCAAGTGCGAGTCGGACTCGCGCACCGAGGGTTCCGTACAAACCTGCAAGGTTTACAAAGTATTTTGTGATGTAACTAAAAATTTATGGTTTTCGTAATTTTTCCTTTATCTATGCTATAAGACGTTGCTTCGTACCAAATTTCAAGATTCTGAGTTCACGGGAAGCACCCTGTAGGTTTTGATTCCCTTGCAAGTGTCGAAAATTTGCGGCATAAATGGCTGTATCTTTTGATTGCGTTGGCTTAGAAGTTTGATTTTTTCACAGCTTCAAGGGACAGTAGACCTGAGTAATTGATATAAATTTCAGCTTCATACCTCTACGCGTTCCTGAGGAAAAGGGTCTTGACAGACGGACGGACGGACGGACAGACGGACAACAAAGTGATCCTATAAGGGTTCCGTTTTTTCCTTTTGAGGTACGGAACCCTAAAAACATGAGTCAATAATGTTTGCTATCAATTATGTCATATGGTACGCTATAGGTAGGTACATACTTCAAAATAATAGGTAATCAATGTAGTTAATCAAAGATATCTTCTTACTTAAATAAAATTACCATTAGAATTATTTTTCTTGGAATTTGATTGAGTAGGTACACAAAACACACCACAATTTTAGCAAACAATCAATTAAAAGAATCGTTGTCAAATTTGCTAGGTAAACTTATGTAAAAACGTTTCAAATCACAATTTATAAGAGCTATTATAAATTACACACACACAATTCCACAGAATACAAGCAAAACTAAAAAATTAAAACTGAAACAGTTTAAAATCGTTACGGTCACTAACGTGCCATTTCAATACTGCAAATGTTATTGAGATGTAACATCTTATCAGTGGGGGTGACCGGTTTTTTGTAAAGCCGTTCGAAAAGACCTTATGAGACGGTGATTCCTTGTCTAGGAAAAATGATCCTTATATGCGCAACCCTAAAGATCTCTTTGTACCCGAACATGTGCGAACTTGTTTTTAAAAGCGAGCGTACTTAAACAAAATTGAATAAATGTAGCATCATTCGAAAAAAAATGTATGAAAGTGTATAATTTTTTTAATTAGCTATAAAATACACAAAATAAACTTAATATTTTGAATGGACACCAATATCTCAGCTAGTTAGTCGGCCTCGCCTCCTTTCTCACGCCTTCGTGGCAGTTTGTTTGGCCTAAGTCAAATGTATGGGATTTGTATGGAGCAGTTTTTTTTATGAAAGCCATAAATGTTTTTAATGATTCGAAATAAACATGTAGTGGTCTCCAATATTAGTTCAAGCATCACCCCCCTATCTCTTATAGTTTCCGAGATCTCCTGGGGTACTCCAAGGTCATTTCCACCTATCACCAAATTTTTAACGATTTTCCTCACTTTAGTGTCATACGTATACATTAGCTTCAAAAAATTGAACCCGACGCTCCAGCAACATAGAGATCTGCTCTCCAGCCCGTCGAAAATTTGACATGTATGGCGGCCATCTTTATTTTTTGACATATCAAAATTTCGATTTTAGATATGGAATTTGCACCCCAAAAAACCCCCGGATGCAAAAAATCAGCGCGCTGCGGCCATTTTGAAATTCGGCCGCCATTTTGACGTCGCCATCTTGGATTTTTGCAACCACCAGGATACGTCTCCCCAAGCCCTCTATGCTATGACATTTGTTCGTTGACTCCAACCATTCCAGAGTAATTCACATTTGAAATTTGTACGGCGGCCATGTTTTTTTGTATGGCGGCCATCTTGTTTTTTGGACTCCCTTCAACTACAAGCAGTTCTAACAAAAATTAGTTCGAGCACCCCCCCTCTAAGTTTCATAGTTTCCGAGATCCGTTGGGGTACTCCAGTGTTCTTTCCACTTTTAGCTGATTTCGGATTTTTCCTGTTGGTTTGGGACCTTCTTCGATACAAAAATATAAAACACTATTGTGGGGGGGGGTATTTCTGGATTTCCCGGAACAATTGATCAGTCAGTGGTAATCCAATTATATTATATATAATGTAGGTATAGGTACCTACCTAAATTATTATGCAAGTACAGTCAAGAAGGCGTAAGCTGAGCTTTGCATTTGTGTGGGTGTACATAGATAGTGTAGGTGAGACAATCGGCTTCTCCATCGTGCGATAGCGCCATCTCACTCCCCCGCCCACCTGCCATACTTCACCCACACAAATGCAAAGCTCAGCTTACGCCTTCTTGACTGTACCTATGTAATAAATTGTAATAGGTATGTGGGTATACCTACTTGAAGTATAGGTAAACAATTAATTTAGAATCAATTTTATTAGACTCAAGAGAAGAGATAATTATTATCAGTAGTAAACCTCGCGCGCGTTCTAATACACCTATTGTACAGTTCACGCAAAACTTTATGAGCTCTCTGAAGTTAGGCCCGAGTACGTAACCGCGCATGGTACAGTTGAGCGCACAATCATTATTGTAAGATATAAAAAAAACATAGTACCTACATTTATGCGAAGGCATTAAAAAGTATTTAGATTTTAGGTATTTTTTACGTGCAGTAAGATATTAGAACAAACAGGTAGGTATTTATTTAAGTAAATTAAAAACTTTAATATAAAACTTGTGCATTTATTTATTTATAACGGAGCTACACCTTTCATATACATTTCTTCCCGGCTAGTAAAAGGACATCTTCATCTGAAGAAGCGTTATCATAGCTCTCATCTACTTTCTCATTTTACGTGTTTGGCGACGTAGCACATTAAAGCGTCCGCGAGGCATATTTAATTAAACCAAAAAGTTCGATAATAACAGTAAGAAACCACAGTAATAGAACAAACAAATAACAAATACAATATAACGGTGACAAAACTTAGCAACAACAATAACAGAAACAAATAAAAATAACGAAAAAAAATAACAGTAAAAAAAAATTACAATAGCAATGAAAATGAATTGTTGCACTCGACTGTACTTTCGTCTACAACGCGCGCATGTATTGTGTACGAACGTAGCACTCACACTAAGGCACGGCGCAACAGGACGCGAGCGGGGATACGGCGCGGGGCGCGGGGGCTGGTGCCCTCCCCGACGCCCTGTCCCGTCCCTTGGATACCTATAATATGCGTACTGCGCAGCCACTAGCGTGCGTGTTCCGAGAGCTCATAAAGTTTTGCGCGAACTATACTATACTATGTATACACACTAGTGGCGTGCCGCGTGGCGCTGCCATATTTTTTATAACTACATCATTGGTAGTCGCGCAGCGTTCTTGGAACCCATAACTATTGTTTTTAAAAAGGAAATAGAGAAAAAGTCTATCGTGGTCCGAGGTCTATCGTTATTATTATTATTATCGTTTGTCTGTAACTTTATCTTGTCATAAATCGCGACAATGGCAAATTTGCGCAAATGCTGCAGAAGCCATTTAAAAGTTATTGATAGTAAATCAGAGTATTAGGTTGTACATTTTCAGAAGTTTATATTGTGTTTCTCGGTTTTTCGCGGTTTCTGTGTTTGGTTTGGTTATCGTAGGTAGGTATACATACTCAATAACTATTATAATACGCAGAAAAGAGACTTATATTTGGTCTATACTTAACAATGAGCTACGGAAGTCAACATAGATATTTGTTGCGTACTGTAGGATGCAGAGGAGTTATCACAAAAGCCGAAACGTTACGGCTTCTAGCCGAATCTTCAGGTAAGCCTCTACCTACCTACCTAAATAGTAATTTATTTATATTATTTACAGCTTGACATGTGCTGGATGAAATCATTCAGCGCTGGTCCTCCGTTGGAACCAGCTTGTGATAATATGTTACAAAGAATCATACTTTTGAGCCCACTTTCACAGAAACAAAACATGACTCAAAAAACTATGTTGAAGAGGGATAGTGCAATAAACAATACCAACAAAGAACCTCTAATTCCAACAGTAAAATTTATCTAATTGTATTTATTTCATTTGCAGGTTCAGAAAGAGTCTCAATAAACAATATGGTTAAAGAAATCAATTCAATGATCAGACCATTTCAGCAGAAAATTAAAGTTGTCCATGATGACTACTCAGATGAAGAAGTCCTTATATTTATTTCAATGGCTGATGATGATATATCCAAGGCTCAGAATTATTTCTCAGCAACAGATTTAGAGTACTTCAGAGTGTTGTTAGAACAGATTGTCACATCAGATGCGAGGCAAATAACTCGGCTACATGCTCTGAACTTAGTAGGTAATATGAAAGCATCATTTACTAAAACTGAGGCTGAGGTGAGTGTCAATTTTTTTAATGATTCCTAATTAGGCAGATTTTTAGCAGCTTTTTTTAAATACTAGTGAAAGTGAAGCTATCTATCACGGGGACAAAAAGCAAACCCCCTATAAGGTCCGATGATATACCAAAAATTCTGATGATGATTTATAACTCTATTTAGATGTCATTGTAGAACAATTACAAGTAAATACTTTAAAAAAATAAATTACTCAGGTAGCCTTAGTTAGCCTAGCCAGCTTAGTTTAGCCGGAATGTCACTATGTTTAGCTTATTTATATAAATATTTCTTGCTATATAATTCAGGGGATACTTCTTAAACATTAAATTATGATGAACCCTGTTACAGAGTGAATATTACAGATTTAACACTTTAGTAATAATTTGTTCAAGTACAAAACTATCTTAATTAATAAAATTATGGGGAATCACATTTCAAATTGGCTTTGTAAAATTTTTAATAAGTACTTAATAAATTTGGAAACAACAATAAATAAGGTTGGAAATAAAAACCACTATAACATTGTAACCAATAAAATTTCCAGAAACTTCTAAAGAAATGGAGCCAGATGCGCTACCTGGACCAAGAAGGCAACAACTTCATGTTGGGAGTGAGGACCATCCATGAGTTTGAAGGATACTTCCGCCAGAACATGCCGGATGCTGTGGAGGAGTGCTGTCTTTGCAAGACTATTGTATTTCAGGTACATTCTTATATTGGTAATCTAATTCTTATACACACTATAATCCAGCAAACTTCTAAGTGAGAGTGAATCGGTTCTTATCAGGTATGCACGCTCCATCTTAGGCCATAGCCTTTGCTTACTATCAGGTAAACTTAAACCGAGTGCCACCCCTTTTTAAACATTTTGTTATCTTATCTGGAGTGTGCTATGAAAATAGCATAACAAAAATGGGTGCAACATTAAAACTTTTTTGTAAGGATAACAAGTGCAGCAGATAATCTTTGCAAACTGATACACATCTACAAAGGTAGTAAAATATTAAATGACTATCGCCACAGATATTATACCAAAATGATAAAAATTTAAAACTGCAACAGTTATGATAGAACAAGGCTACTAAGGCCTGTAGCTAGCAGCTAATATGCTTCGGTCGTCTTGAATTTGTATTGAATAACAACAGTTACCACTTACTACTTACCTAAAAATAGTCAGGTGGTTGATAGTAATCAGCATTTTTCTATAATATATGATAAGGCCGCCAATTAAGACGCTGATTCTAATATGTATGTTTTTTTTGTATTGTTTCATTTGTGGTGTTTTAATACAGTATTTATCTATCTATCTATAACTAACGAAGGTCAAAAATCAGTAACTAAATGATATTTGAAAAAAATGTTTGGGTATATTTTTAATCAATAACAACACTTTTCATAAATGTTTAGGCCTGTTTATGTAGTTGTGCATCACACAATAATGGCCAAACAGACCATTATGATGTTTGGTATGCAGCTAGTATGATGTCTTGGGAGTGTCATAGACTACTTTTAATTCTGAAATAATGAAGTGAAGCCGCAGGCTTCAACTAGTCCTCGATAGAGATTTGAATTTTCATATGTATCTACCTACATCATTTTTATTAATAACTTGCTGACTCAGTGAACTCAGTTCCACCTTAGAGGTAATAAATAAGCAGATTTCGGATTTTGTTCAATTCAATAAAAAAAACGGGATATAAAGTTTCTTATGTCCGTCTCCTGGTTCTAAGCTACCTCCCCCAATTTTCAGCTTAATCCGTTCAGCCGTTCATATATACTTAGATATACATAATATAACATAAGTAATGTATTCTCTGTGGTGAACAGACTCGATAACTGGTTCAGGTCAAATGGATTAGCGCTGAACAAGGATAAAACATGTTACATGGTATTTAAGCTTAACGGGCACGCTACAACATCGTACTCGGTAGCGATTGGTCAAACCGCGCTCCAGCAAGTGCAGTGCACTAAACTACTTGGGTTTCACGTGGATAGTGCGCTGACGTGGGGGACGCACATAGACGAACTATGCGGAAAGCTAGCGAGCTCGTGTTTCGCTCTCCGGCGTCTTGCGAGCACCGCTACCCGCGACGTCGTGCGTTCCTGCTACTTCGCTACCGTCCATAGTGTTCTCACATACGGACTGGAGCTGTGGGGCCGGGCGGCCGATCGAAATAGAGCATTTTTAATGCAGAAGCGAGCCATACGTGCCATTTGCAGTGTCCAGGATGACGTCTCCTGTGTGGAGTTGTTTCGGGAGCTCCAAATACTGCCGCTGCCGTGTGAGCTCATTTACCAGGTGGCACTGTTCACACGCACACATCTTGATGCATTTCATCGCAGGGGCGTCCACAAGACAATGAACTTGCGGAGTAATGTAAAAAAAGCTCAATTGAGTGTCCCGAGGCACCGTCTTGCTAAATCGGAAAGGTCGGTGTACATAATAGGGCCCGCGATTTACAACCGAATACCAGTCTCCATCCGTGATGCAGCCTCTACCGCGGTCTTTAAGACCAAGTTGAGAGCGTGGCTGCTGATGCACGCATTTTAGGACGTTGAAGATTACTTTAAAATCAAAGACTGTTTTTGATACGTGTATTCCACCCGGAAGTTCTGATTATGTGACATTGTAGATGTATTGTTTTAGTTGTAATAAGTGCATTTATATTATCTTCTTTATTTACATACATTGTATAATTGAATTTGTCGTTTGTTTAAACTATGATTGTTGAATTACCATTGACTTAATATTAATATATTGACCTATAATTATGGAATTATGAATAAATGTATTGTATTGTATTGTATTGTATTGTATTATATTTCCAGGGCTATAACTGTCCGTCGTGTGCGCTGGCCGTCCACACGAGGTGCTTGCAGCGCTACGTGAACAATGTGCCCAAGTGGCCGTGCTGCAAGGTGGACTACTCTCAGGAACAGCTGCAAAACCTCAACTGTGACAGGTGAGATCTAACATTTATCTAGCTTCTAAGGCAGTTAGTAACCATTGTTATCAATTGTGATTACCAAAGTTAACAAAATACGCCGCAGCTGGTACTTGGAAAAGATACTGCTGTCTCAACATGAAATGGCATTTACATCTGAACTCTTCCGTGGAGAGGGTGACATATTACTTAACATGTATATGCATTAAAGTAAATGGTTCCCTATGGCTAGTAAACAAACAGGCCCAAAAATTTCTTCCGGCCGCAGCAATGCTTCATCAAACATCATGTAGTCAAACGCAAAATGAATTAATCTTCCCAATAAACAAAATCTCCAAATTTCAGTTCCAGATTATCAGCCACCCAGCCGAGCCAAGAGCTGGAGCCCACCCAGCTACTCAGCCAACTGACGGAGGACATGGAGACTGACACGCAGGCGGACCTCACACAGCAACTCATACCAGAGATGTCACAGCGAGTCACCAGGAAGAGGAAGCGGAACTGTTAGGTGAGATAATATAGATAGATCATCATCATAATAAAAAAAAAAATATGCCTGGAAGAAATCGGCTATGGCGATAAGACGCCCAATATGCATTAAATTAGTTTTTAATTTTCTTTCATTATGTAATTTTTTTGGTGTGCATTAAAGACATAGTTATCTTATCATATCCAGTTGGTTTCGTCCCACTGCTGAGTATAGGCCTCTCTCATAATATGCCATTGGCCTCGATCTTTAGCCAGCCTCAGCCTAGGTTTGATAGATATATTTAAAAAAAAAAAACCATAAAATACAGGCAGTGTACAGGCGGCCCTTACATTCTTCGATCTCCAAAACTACGCAACGGGATGGATGTGGTTTTTTTTTAACAGATATTGTTTTAAGTGGACGGTTTTTAAGTATGTAACGTGTAACCATGCGAAGCCGGGCAGAGCAGCTAGTACTTTAATGAAACAATACAAAAGAAACAGGAATTAAAATTAGCGTCTTACATGGCGGCCATATCGATCTCTTTCTTGTTTTTATTGAGACACTTTGATTATTATTTTCTCTCTCTCTTTGAGTCGTATTTCCTCATGACTGAGGGTCGTGACTCCCCCGCAGAATTAATTCGTTAGGGGAGTTTTCTTGGGCAGATACATCGTGGTGGGCGCCCAGGTCCTTCCACGGAAGACGCATGTCCTCGGATATTGTGGTCCTCAAACATGTCGGTTTCCTCACGATGTTTTCCTTCACCGCTAAGCGAGTGCAAATCTACACATAACTTGAAAAATACAAGTCATTGGTGTAGGGCGGATTCGAACCAGGGTACGTCTGGATGAAAAGCAGACACTGGAACCGCTGAGCCACACTCGATTATTATTTTAATTGACGCCATTCTTCAAACACATTATTATTTTATTAGAATAAATGGCAATTTAAATAACTAAATCAACACGTGCAATTTCTTTACTGTGTTTCAGTAAGAAACACAAACTGCAGAATCTATATTGATGACACTTTCTCGGCTTCCTAAGTTGAAACACATATAAATTATTATCTAATACTTATGTATTAGAACCATAGCTATATCACTTATAGATTTGGATAAATTTGTTGACGTATAAACATATACTCAAAAAAATTAGATAGATCATAAAATTTTATCTAATTCTGAGAATATTATTAAAATATGAGTCGATTTGATTACCTCTTATCTTTTTGAAGGCATCGGTAATAAAATCACTTCCCACCTAATACACTATTTTTATTAGATTACTAGCTGTGCGCGCGACTTCGCCCGCGTGGAATAGTTATTTTGGGAATCGTATTTATTTTTGCAAACTACCTCTTCAGCTTTATAAATTATAGCTGTTACCCTCGACTTGAACCGTTTTCGCAGCGCACGCAACGGAAGCCCTCAAAGATGAATAATTTTACCCGTTTTTTCCACATTTTCTATTGTTTCTTCGCTCCTGTTAGTTGCAGTGTGATGTTATTTATATAGCCTAAAGCCTTCCTCGATAAATGGTCTATTCAACACAAAAATAATTATTCAATTCGCACCAGTAGTTCCTGAGATTAGCGCGTTCAAACAAACAAACAAACTCTTCAGCTTTATAATATTAGTATAGATAATTTTGCCTTTGACGAATATTAATAGACTTGTATTTGACTACATCCCGCCTGATATTAAGCGCCACTGCAGTCTATGATGTAGTAAGGTTGCCTAGAAGAAACCTATTTGCTCTGGAATTGACTACTTTGTAATTTGCTCACTTATCTTATAAACACAATAGTCTTCACAAAATTGTAGTACATATAAATGGTAGGTAAACCTAAGATGAAAATGTGTATTTTGTTGGTTTCAGGACATTGTAAAACTTCGTGCATCTCTGCTCCTGAGTCCAGAAGTTTAGAAGATACAAAACATGTGATTAGAGCTTCGAGAGTTTTACGGAATGTGCGGTATTGTGATTTGTGTTATTTCAATAGTACAAAAAGGAAAGGTTCTATTTTCTTGTGACTGTTTTTAAAATAGCACTTACATTGTTCAGGTTTTGGTAATGTAGCAACAAAAATAGTTTTTGTCAAGAAGGCTAATATTCATGGTGAAGCTACATTTTATTTTGTAGATTTACAAGTTGATTTGTAATATTGTAGTATTTGATTTTGTTTTGCAAATGATAGTGTAATCCATTTAATCCATTGCTATGGGTTTTGAACAGTGAAATTAATTTTATTTCTTTCCTAAACTCGGACAAATGTCATTCCTATAATACAATTAAAAAATGTTTACATAATGATATGTTATAATTTTATTCATAAAATCAGACAAACTAACATATTCTACAAAACTACCAATATAGTTACTACTTGGCAATTAATCATAATCATAATCATTTAATTTCGTAAATCATTTACACGTCAATACAAAAATTATAAAATATTAACACATTAGTTTTAGAAATGGCTATAAGTAGTACATAAAAAATAGCATTTGTTGAACGAGTCTTCAATATTCGCAAATAAATGTCGGTACATAATTTGCCAAGTGGCAAAAAAAATGGTTTTGTTCAATATTTTATCACCCCCCCGGTGATAAAATATTGAACAAAACCATTTTTTTTCAATGTTCCAAAGACACTCCTAGAAAGAATCGCGTTAGTTATCTGTTACTGTATAACAATAATATTAATATAAAAACTTATCAAATAGCTAAATATACGTTTTCTACTTTTCTCTGCACTAGCTTAGCTGACTTGGGGTAGAAATCCAGTAAATATTTCCACTGATCCAGTTTTAAGTAGACAATGTCGACTACAGTGCGCGCGCGGAACGAGAAATGATGGGAGACTCCTACGAATAAACCCTGTAAAAAGAAATAAATAATATTATTAGTATATAGCTAATAATTCGATCAAATTAATTACTTTGGCTGGTCTGGTACCCTATATCACCATATCTCAAAAACTAAGGATCTGATTTTGATAAAACATATGAGGTTCCCTGTGTGCAATCATACCTAATCAAAGGACTACATAAATAATCATATGACATTTTCATACTTATGTAGTTTGGTTAAATAAATCAGCATATTCAAATTTGAGCAAATCCTGACTGACGGACAAAAAAGTAATTTTCTACTTTTGAAAAATTTTAAATCGTTACTACATCATTTAAAATATAATTACCTACCTGTGCGATTCCAAAGCTATCCTCTGGTCCCAGGACATCATAGATAGATTCAGTTAGGTTTGGATGAACTGTTAGTACTTCCACCTGCAATATAAATTGGATTACACTTTGATTAATTCCATACTCTTGTACAAGCATTGAACTATATTACTATAGTAATATCCCAATGTGTACAAGTAGCAGACGATTAAGTGCTATATGCTCCAAAACACGCTTGTCAAATCGTGAGCATTCACTAACACGATTTTTTTTGCTTCAGTTAGATACTGAATTGGCAATATATATGTTCTTATATGGTTAAAATCAGGCCACTATCACCCGTACCGATAACCGAGAACAACCTACATTTTATAATATATAATAAATTAAAAAAAACGTTTATTTGCAACTTATATAGGAATTTACATACAATAACTTAATACTAGAACTATAGTAGGCAAACTAATTAATGTGCTATTCAAGTTATTGTATTGTATTGTAGTTTTTTTTAAGTTATTGTTCCTCTTAGTCATATTTCCATTAGGTAAATGGGGTCGGATATAATAGTGAAATCAGGAATATAATACTATACATATCTGTACAAGAAATACGAACTTACCTGCCCCCTGTGTATAAAATAAATACACTGATCAGAGTCCCCGCACTGCACGATGTAGTTCCCCGGGAAGAACACGCAGTGCTTCATCCACATAGCCAGCATCCTTCTGAAGTCGTCATCAGTTTTACTGAATATCACGGACTCGCGTATGTGGGACCCGTACAGAGCTTGCATCACTTGGCAGCGGAGACGGAATGGGAGCTCGTGGACTAGATCTGGCATCTGACGGAAAAAAATGCTGAATAAAAACATATCTTCATCATACTAGGTACAATCTATTTCATCTCACTGCTGGGTATAGCTGCGAGATAGGTAAACACAAAAAGGTGTATTTCTAATTTAAGCTTTATTCTTAATTTTTGGCCTAAGATCAGAACCGATTCACTCTCGCTTTGTAGGTCGCTGGATTATATTGCGTGGGGAAGTGTATATTGCAGAGTCAGGCAGGGAGTTCCGTAACTTTGCGGTACGAACAATATGCTCGTCCGGTAATAGAAGGGCGCGGGCGGAATTAGTTCGTGCAATTTCGAGGCAAACTCTCTGATATGTAACCGTTAGAAAACCGACAAACTGGCAACTTTGCGACGGTGTTCAAGACATTGCGGCGGTGTTGAAGTTTTGCTAATACCGGTTTACCTGTCTCCCTTGCTGCCTGTTCCACAGCTCCCTGACATAGTCCCACATCTTGTACATCTGATGCTCGCTGAGGTCCATGTCTCGGAGACCGTCCCTCAGCTCGTTGATGCCGTAGTCGTAAGTGATCAAAGACGAGGAGTGAGCAGTTATCATAGCTGACATCTCAGATATTAGCAGGCCTGCAATATATTTCCAATTTGCAATCTGCCTCTTAGACAAGAGGCGTATTTCAGTAAGCGTACTGACGCTCGCTTATGGAATAGAAATACCAATGTATGGGAGTTACGTAGCATTTCAATCATCGCGATGCCAATCCCATACATTGGTCTTTCTATTCTATAAGTGAGCGACGTACGCTTACTAAAATACGCATCTTGTCTAAGGGGACAGTTATCTCTACTCTCCTAGGACATATTGTTATGTCTTACGTGGAAGTATTTAAGCACCCGTACGGTTGCTTAAAAAGGCGCTAGATGGCGCTACAGAAAGATGAATATTTGATTGTCTCTGCTTATAATGTTTTAATTGGTCTTCCATAACTATTTACACGGCTTATATTTTGTTTCATATTCTTTGAATAATTCTTAGGCATGCCAGAATGTTGTGCAATACGAACTAAAATAGTGTAGTCATAAAATTACCTGTACAAAACTTGATAATTATAATCACGATAATAGTCTCCACTACTTCGAAACTGTTCTGCGATGACACGTCCCCAGTGCCAGTGATGGTAAGCAAGTTTATCATGTACCATAGAGCTGCTATGTACAGAGTGAAGTATTGTTTCTGTACAAAAAATAGTTTGTGAAAGTCCACAGAAACAATTTATAATACCTACCGTAATTACACTAAATAGAAGACCGTCTCCCATATACTAATATAAATTAGTATAAGGGAGACAGTCATATAAAATGTTTCGTGCTTCGTTCGCTATGACATCATGTCATCTTGTAATTATTTGAAAGCAAAAGTGTGTTGCTTCGTTTCTTGATTTGTTTCGTCCTGACGCCCCACAAAGTGATGAATCATTTTGATCCTTGTAAGGAGATAGTTTATGGTCCTGAGAGTCAAAAGTTAGATAGATAGATAAAACTCTTTATTGTAACACACATTGAAAAAAAGACAAACAGAAACACAAAAGACTTAAATAATAGTGCCACAACTGGCGGCCTTATCGCTAACAGCGATTTCTTCCAGGCAACCGTAAGATGGACAGGAGTCGAAAGAAAAATAAAGTGTGAATGTGAATAGTCTGTTAGCTCCACTTTCACGCCGCCACGAAGCGACTGATCATCATGATTATTGGCATGAACCATACACACACACACACCAATAAAAATACGAATGTAAAGTTACCTCTGAATATCCAACGCGCAGGTTCAGATCAGGCTTCGTCATCCAGTTCGAAGACGCGCAATGTACTGGTGTCAAACAAGATAGTTTGAAGAATAGACACGCGTTCACGTGAGACAATATCGACGCCCATATACCGATAGTTCTAAAATAATAATGATTTGACATTAAGACCATATATACAAAACGTCTTTAGGATTATAATGATGTGCACATGATGTCATTTACGAACATGGCCCGTCTGGTGCAAATACTAGTTTCTATTTTTATAAAATTGATTTCTAATCGGTCTTTTATAATTTGGTGGATGTTGTAACAATATTGATCACGTCAAAAATCTGGCGAGAATATAAACGTAAGTCCCGTTTGGTGATAATATGAATAATATGAACAAATGAAACACTTTTCTAATAAATGACGTAGGTACCTATTTTATTACAATTGTTATGAAAGAACATATACATGAACATGAACATGAACATAGGTACCACACCCAGCCAGGACAAGCCTGCTCCGGTCAAACCGGCATACCAGGGGGCACAAGGTTTTGGAGCGTGGTTTTGTGCTAACGCTCCGGGATGGTAGTCGACCGGCTATGCAGCCAGACGCCGATTTGGAAAAGGTTGTTATTAAGGATAGGGATAAGCGTTAGTAAAAAGTGGTGTTCGTTGATTATTGAGTTGACCCATCTTGGGGTTTGTTAGTGTTTGGCTTTGCAAGCACTATCTTAATACGTTCGCTGTGTAATGTTGGTTCTATTGTGAGTAATCATAACCGCGTCGGGTGTAGTAGGTGGATCTTTAATGTGGGTCGAATAGATCCTATGTCGCTAAGGGATTGTTCTTGTGTCCTCTGACTCTTGCCCTAGATCTGTCGGGTCTTCATCGCTCAGTACGTCAGTAAACGACCCCTCTGTAAGGTCAAGTTCATTTTCCCACTTGGAAATCGGAATGAATGTGTTTTTGACCCGTCTTCTTTCCTTCTGTTTGTGCCTTCTATAGAAGTCATAGGTGATCCTCATCCTTTTTGATGGGTGTGTTTTTGCTAGACCGCTGAAAAAACTGCGGCATTCTTGTTGGTCTTCCGTTGCTTCGGTCTCTTGCAAACGGCGCCGGCACTCTTTAAGTATATTTCTAGCCTCTATATCTTGAGGATGATGCTTATAATGGAACTTCGCCTTCTGTAGGTTTGTAATTGCTTCTTCTCTAGCCTTAGAGTACCTTCTTTCATATTTGATAGTCTTATTGGCCGCCATCTTCATGACGTTTGTTATCACTTCCCACGATAGCGGCTCTTTTCGGTTTTCGCAGTTCCTGCTCTTTTTGGTTTCCTCTGATAAAGTTTCTTGGTATTTTTCTCGAGTGGTGGTACTTTGAAGCATCTCGTAGTTTAGGGTTTTGTAGTCAAACTCGTTCGCAACGTTGGCCCTGGCTAGTCTTATTGGAGGTCTCGTAGAGTCCCTATTGGAATTTAATGTGAGGGGCTTTACGTTTCCCCATATGATTCTGTGGTCAGATAGGATAGTTTTTTGGCCTTTGATGTAATTAAAAGTCTGGTTGTTTTTGGCATCTGTCATTATGTGGTCTATTTGCGACGTTTTGTTCCCCGACGTCCAAGTCGTTTTACAGCTGCGCCGGCCGAATGATGTGTCCAATCGGAGATTTTCCCGTGCAATTAGATCTAATAAGATGTCTCCGTTGTCGTTACTTGTTTGGTGTAAGAGATTTTTGCCTATTTGATTTTTATCGCGAAGTTCGTGTGTATCTGTGAGTCCTATGTGGGCGTTGAAGTCACCTAGTATGATTGTTATTGAGTTCCCTGGTTTGTTCTTGGTCAGTTGTAGTAGCCGAGTCGCGTCGTTTGCTGCTGATGACGTTGCATTGAACCAGTGCGTTGTAGTAATGAATAGAGAGGCTCCACTGCTTGTATGTATTGAAGCAACCATATTGTTTGTGTTTGCTTTAGTCCAGTTCAGCCTTAGGCCGCTGTTTTTTCTTATGAGAATAGCTAGGCCTCTTTTGTTGTTGTTTCCGCTTAGGTGCCACGTATAGTGACTAGATTCGTAGGTCCCGGATTTTAAGTGAGTTTCCTGTAGGCAGGCAATATGGATAGATTTTCCGTCTAGAAACTCGTCGGTCTCTCGTTTTTTAGTCAACGTTGCGGCGCCTCTAATATTCCATGTGGCAATGTTTATGTTTTCATTTACTACCTGTTTTTTGTTTTTTTGGTGTGGCCTGGGGCGGGCAAGTCGGTATCCGGACTCATCTGGTATCTCCTCTGGGGTGCTAGTTCCAAGGGTTAGACTAAGGTCATTTTGCGTGGTGTTTGTACTTATTACTCCTAGGTGATTTTCAAAGCAATCAAAGTGGTTCCCCGTAAATATTAGACCTATGCTACCTGCGGCATCGTTTGGTTCCTTAGGAGAGAAGCATACTGTTTCTTGTAGCGGGGTTTTTTTAAAGATTTTCACGTTAATACTATAATATTCCGCTGCCGCTATAAGTATGTCTGTGCCGCCCCATGTACCATCTTGGTATTGTGATAGAATGTAGTTCCTGATTTGTTCGCTTTGTGCTGAGCTATCTAGATTACTTCTGATCGCTAGGTACATTTGTGGATCGTTTTGGTTTTCTTCTACGTGGCGTGCGAGGTCTCGTCGAATGTGTTGGTGGTCGAAGGCCATACAAATCGTTAATTTGGTGGGCTATAGCGCGATACAAGCAGTTGCCGTCTCCTGGTATTTTTACGATAGAGTTCCCTATTTCCATATCTGTTTTGTGCCTTACCGTGATGGTATCGCAAACGACGGGGTGCCGTGGCTAGCTCGTGATATCTTTCTGGTATGCGCGTGATCCTTTTTGTTGAGGTTTGTTGCGAGGCTGTGAAGGAAGCTTATATACTATGTACGTATTTGTATTATAAAACTGGTGTATCATGCGCTATACTAGTTCCCCTTTGCCTTTAACGTAGAAGGGGAGTAAGTAGTACTCGAGTGGGTACTTGGGTCTCGTCTATCAACTCTAGGTACGGGGCATTTGTTAGGTGAATGTTAGGATACTTGCACTTAGTATCTGCTGTTTTTCCCTAGGCTATCTATGGGATCTTAACGAACCCTTTCGTCCGGCGGCAGGCGAAGTTCGTTACTTTAGTTCTAGCGTGGTGTCCAGGTGAGTTAGGGCTAATTATTTGGAATCGTACCTACCTACCATTATTTTGGTACTAAAAAAATACATGTAAGTTATAGCGGTACTGGTGAACTACAACTATTTATCAAATATCAAGCTATTTATCAGGTTTTACAACGATTATAGTCAACGAAAAACCTACGCTTTTTGTACTAAGTGTTTTATGTGTATAAAATAAACGTCTGGGCTTTATTTTACGTAGCAAAACTGAGATAAAAAAAAGGGATCATGACCCGACCATAGTGCCTCGCAGCTGTGTCGGAAATTTGCGGGTGGTTTTTAGCTGAACCTATTGTTAATGTTCTGATTTATTGTTTAGTTTTACGTTTCGTGTTTGTTTTGGGAATGAATAGCTGTTGTTTAAGTAATATTTCTATTTGGTTATGTCTTAGGTTATTGTCCAAACGGACCTGCAGATGTGCGTAGTTTTTGTATTTAAGTATAATTCGTATTTAGGCTTTTTTGTTTGCTTTGGGAAAGTAGATTGTCTTATGGCGGGGTTTACCTGCTTTTTTTTGTATGTGGGTTATTTCTGGGGGTTCTTTTGTTGTTACAAAAGTCTACAACTGTAAAATAAATAAACAATAGATGTTTTCTTTCTTTCTTTCTTCTTTCTTTAAAACCTATCCGCTTTTTAGATAGTGTAGGGTAAGTAGTTATCTATATATTTATCGTGGAAATTTTAGGGAATCCCGATGTATATTATATCTACTTACAACAGCCAGTGTTTACGCATTCGATACGAGTAATTACAGCCGTGGTATGGGATCGCGTAATCTAGTCTATCCTGGTGGATTTAGCATGCCCTAGGTCGGGATCCTAAGTCCTAAAAGAGTAATTAGAGATGGTAGAAATTGCTTTTAGGACCAATTGAAGTCAAGATGTTTTGGCCAGATTGTCTGAGCTTTGCCAGATCGAAAGATTTTATTTAGGGGGAATAGCAGCAACGAAGTATTACTGGAGGTTTGCGTGATCTAACGTAGTTGAGAGTAGGTGGACTTGCTAAGGTACAATCTAATTTATTCTACCTGGCATTATTTGCTCTAGTTATCTAAGTGATATGTCGTATTCTAAGTTAGTTTAGCGTAATTGGTAGTAGTAACCGCACTGTTTGTGGAGCTAGGAATGGTATAGTAAGGTCTAGCTAATGCAATCGGTTTAGTACTTAGTATATGGCGCCCTATATACGGTGTTGGTTGCTGATGTGGGCTGCTTGAGTACAGACCTGTCCCTCGTGGCAGACGTCCAGTCAACATCCTAGGATGTTGAGGTAGGAGAGACAGGAGAAAAGGGGTTTAGACCGCGTGCGACTAATATGGAACAAGCTCACCGAGTTTTCCTTTTGCTGGAGTGCGCTACCCCGCGCCGGGCGCTGTCACCGCTGTTATCGGTGGCCTCTGATGCCAATGGCGCGGGTCACTTACACTGGTTGTCCCACACTGATACGATACATGTAAAGATTACACACACGCGTTGCACGGCACCTGGTTGTTAGGCACTTTTCGCGGGCCAGAGAATTTACCTACGCTAGGGACCGTCAAGCTTTGTTCGCAGCGATTGTGCCAGCCGCTGGCAGATGTTGCGCCCATTGTTTAACGGATCAATTGTATTTACGAGGCTCTACTGATATTTCCCGAAAGCGACCGCTCGGCACGGCGTCCAGGACGCTACCATTGTTATGAAAGAACATATAAATACATAAATTAATATTTCAGGGCATTGCACACAGCGCCATCTAGCCCCACACTAAACAACACTTGTGTCGTGAGTACTATATAACGGATATAATACTTATATACTCTTTTTTTGTAAATACATACTTATTATACATAGAAACGACCAAACTCAACACAAGTAGGTAATTATAAAATTTAAAATTCAAAAATATTTACTTGTGTCATGCGGAAATCGAACCAGCAACCCCTAGATTAGAAGGCAGAGCCACTATCAACTAATTTAAGCTAACAGGTCAGTCAAATCTAAAAATACTTATTATAAAAAGATACTATCTTGGGTAAGGGTCATGTAAAAAAAACTAAACGCGTCACAGTGAGTGAAACATGTACCTACCAACTACAAGTGGCGCCCCCATGATTTTCAATTATTTTTGTAGTGACATTGCATACCAAAGTGGTAAAGTATTTAATAAACTTACAATAATTTCAAAAACAGATTCGACGATCCAATACTAGTTTGCCTGTGAGTTCTGTATGTGAACAAATACGTAATCCTTGCTAGTTGAGGCGTCCTCATATACGTGAATACGACGTATTTGAGCCTCTCTCGCAGAGGTAGGGCTAGTGCTAAGTAGCATATCAAGAAATTGGCCAGAAAGTCGCGTCTTCGAAGCATTGTGTTCGAGAAAAACCTGAAATAATAACATATTTTTATAGGATTCGTAAACATGACATATTTTTAAACAGTGATATCGTCCAATTTTTTGTTTTTCACCAAGTAAAGAGGAGAATTATCACTGGTCATTAATATTCATAGCTTTTTTTTACAAGGAATGGGTTTGCACTAAAAAGCTAATTTGGTACTCATCAGAAAAATACTTACATTTGACGCACTTTCTTAGGATGTAAAACATAGTCGCCATAGCGATTCATGTATCCGCTATGAATGTCCAAAAAGAGCTTGTACAAAAATATGATATCAACAGCAACACAAATGGGGAAGAAAAACGGAACAGTCTGGAATGCCATTTGGTATACCAACAGCATAAAATCCATGTAAGAAATTATCAGAATCAGGTACTCTGGAAGACAATATTCAAATGATTGACTAAGAAAATTTTTGGGCTTGGTATTATGTCTAAAAATGTTCTCCAAATTAATCTCTCTCTCTTGAGTCGTATGTCCTCATGACTGAGGGTCGTCACCGACACTCCCCCGCAGAGTTAACTAGAGTTCTCTTGGGCAGATAATGGTGGGCGCCCAGGTCCTTCCACGGAAGACACATACCCTTGGATATTGTGGTCCTCAAACATGTCGGTTTCCTCACAATGTTTTCCTTCACCGTTAAGCGAGTGCAAATCCACACATAACATGGAAAAATCCAAGTCATTGGGGTAGGGTCGGACTCGAACCAGTAATCATAATAAATACTCACCCATAAATGTGACGAATCTCGTGTCAGGTATTATGCTGCGACGGAACCACCTTAAATAATAAGACTGGGATTAAATAATACTTGTTTCATATCAACTTCTTTTTCTTCTTCTTATCGAATGAGAGTGGCCAACTCCGGTGTCGAGAGTTTATCAAGCCGCCCTAAGGGCCTCTGACATGGCTTAACGACTGTCGTACTAGATAAACAGCTGGGACCTACAATTTAACGTGTTATAAGACCCACGGAAGCGCTCAAAATGGAATGCCACTTTTCGGTCATCCATCCAAGGACTGACCGCGTCGACCTTTGCTTAACATATGAACATGAATTTATTATTTTTTATCCTCTATTCACGATGCAACAGCTTGATGGATCGTCATAATTTTTGGTATCATGAACGTGCAAGGTTCTTATTGAGGCATAGGCTACTTTACCTATAAATTTACTGTTATTATCATTGGCAACACGTAGGCAAAAACTACAGGCATCCATTCGTCTCCAAATACATATGTATATCGAAATTTAACCTGTGTGGTTGAAACAGTAATGAATAAGCCGGAATATAATCAGCATTTCCACCAGATGTTATAGACTTGGACCCGTGCGATTCTGCTATGCTTTTTTCTGGACTCTGCAATGATAAAATCGAATAATTATATAATTTATCGGTAATGCTCACAGTGTTAAGCCATGTCAGAGGCCCTTAGGGCGGCTTGATAAACTTTCGACACCAGAGTTGGCCACTCTCTTTCGATAAGAAGAATTAGACCTACTTCCATAAAAATAGTCATATCAATGTTCTCCTCTCCCTCTTCCCCAGGGTCGTAAGTGAGTGGCGTGGTGTCGACATCACCGCTATCTCTCTCTGACGACATGGTGGGTATTACGTAGTCTTTAGCAGCTGATTCCACCGAGTAGTGGACTTTACGTAATACTGAGGGATAGCTCTGAAACACAACAGCGACGGTGGATTTAGAATTATTTAAAAAAAAATGTATAAAACCTATGGCATTACATTGTTTGAAAAGCAATTTGTTTTAATTGTAAAAAAAATACATCAGATTAGATGAAACTATGATGTGACTGCGTTATTTTGTGATAAAAAAAAACATGTTTCACTGTAAGGAACTTTACTACCATCATTAAAAAAACATAATTAACTGTCATGTCACTCCTTGGCGTGACAGAGGAACAAACAAACCAATAAATATTTGCTTTTAATATATGTATGGTTAATTGGTTACTAAGATCATCTTTGTAGAGGCAGTTTTAGGTATTACATGGAAATACGCGAACTTGATAACCTTGTCTAATGGTTTCTTATTTGTTCTTCGTTGTCTTGTCTCACAAACTTTTTTTACATGAGATAGGCTCACGTTTTACTACCATTTGCCTGTTGTTAAGCAACGTTATAATCTACGATCGAGCGCGCTTGCTTAACTTTGTTAAAATTTAGTATTAGGTACTACTCAGCATTAGGCTGAGTTGCGGCTGTATTGAGACATTATATTCTTAGCATGTAAGTTTAGTATTTAGTAAATAGGTTAAATTTTGTGTGTGTCTCAATAAATATCTTTTCTTTCTTTCTTACTTACTTATAAACGAAGTAAGAAATATTTAAGCATAACACCGTTATGCTAAATATTACCTTCAAAAGAGTATAGAAATCTCTTCCTTGAATGCATAAAACGTCAATGTTCCGAGACGCCAGTACATTAGACATCGTTAGATACTTTGTCGCTCCTCGGATGTTGCCGAATATACCTCCCGGTCCCATACAAGCCTCCACTTCGTTGATTTCTGATATTATGTCCACCTGCAAATAAATTCAATACCTTATGTTATGTATTATGCGAACACATTAAAATAAAATTAAACCTACATTTTTCAAGAAACTTAATATACGATATGCTTATCGTATAAAGGCAAAGGCAATTAAATTTACTTCCTCATTAATTGAAAAGTAGAAGAATTTAATAAATCTAGAAGACATAATAATTATTTTTTCTTGATTTAATTTATAGTTTTCAAACTGCCCTGAGGGCCTCTGACATGACTTAACGACTGCCGTCCTAGATAAACAACCGGGACCTACAATTTAACGTGTCATCCGAATCCGACCCATGGAAGCGCCCAAAATTGAATACTTTTCGGTCACCCATCCAAGGACTGACCGCATCAACCTTTGCTTAACATTGGTAATAGCATGCGATTGCCTCCGCCAGCTAAAGTACGGGCGGTTCAAATTTTATAGTAATAAATCGATTATATATCATTATTCTTGAGTCATGTACATATATATATACCATCCTACACTTACAGAAACTTTACACCTACAGTTCATTTACTTTTAACTGCACTTTTAGAAACATAGACTTTTCTTCATTCGTTTTTCACATCTGATTCTGATAACTTTAGTGCAGAATCAAAACTTAAAAATCAAGATAAAAACATAGGATTTTTCTATTACCTTTCCTCTAAAAATGATATACATCGTGCTAATAACTTCATTACTCCTCATGACCATGTATCCTTTCTGAAAGTATTGCTCTCGAAGTTTCTTTGCGAAGGCTCTGAAGAAGGAATACTCCACGTTTTCAAATAATGGTATCTCTCGCAATGTCTGTTCGTACATGTATAGAACTGCATCTTCGTTGAGGTTTGCGTGTAGTTTACCAAGGATAGATTGATGCTGTTAATAAATGAAACTCTTTATTTTGAAGTCGGTTAAAGACACAATGGGTGAAAGTGAGAGTGGCTCAGTGGTCTGCTTTTCATCCAGACACACCCTGGTTCGAATCCGGCCCTACACAATGACTTGTATTTTCAATTTATGTGTGGATTTGCACTCACTTAACGGTGAAGGAAACGACGTGAGGAAACCGACATGTTTGTGGACCACAGTATCCGAGGACATGTTTCTTCCGTGGTAGGACATGGGCGCCCACCACGATGTTATTTGCCCAAGAAAATTCCCCTAACCAATTAATGCTGCGGGGGAGTCACGACCCTCAGTCATGAGGAAATACGAGAGAAAGATACAAGGCGTTTCATATAACTTATAAATAAGAGTTGGCAAAATACGAGTACAAGTGACGTTTTTATGTAATTTTGCTTCGAACTACTATGAACTCTGTATAGGTATGTACAGAAATTTAAATGAAATATCCGTCTGTTTACTTTAGTTCTATTTATTGACTGATCTTAACATTTACAGACATAAAAATCAAATTAATGATTATAATAAGTCGCTAGTAAGTACACATTTATTTCAAAAACAATTTGCAAATGTTTAATGAATTCACTGTGCCTAAATTTACACTAAATCTTGTGATAATAGCCACTTGTTATGTATGAGGTCAAAATTCAACTAAACATATTATCACCTACCGACCAACCCCCAGTTCGTTTCCACTGATACTTCCAGTATTCCATGACAGTCTTTTTCAAAGCGAAAGGTACCTTCTCACGACTCAAGAACATGTCCAAATGTTTCACATTTTCTTGAAACTTTGTGACCACTTGATCTGCCATTGCTTTTAGAGATGCAATTCTTGCGTATACGTAGCTAAAATTAAAAAAATATATATATTGTATCAAATATAATATATTTAAAAACGATTATTTGCTTTCGAAGGGCTCAACCGAAACTTACATACTTACTTAATAAATACATACAGATGTTAATCTGTACTTATTTATTAAGTGGTCAGATTTAGGTCAGATAGTCTATGTATGAGCTAAGTTTTTGTTTAAACATAATTTTATGTAAAACCATAATCAAATCTCAGCAAGCTGTTGGCAATTATAAAATTAACTAGTGGGTGCTCGCGGCTTCGCTCGCATTAAGAAGTAAAACTTGCACCCCCTATTTCACCCCTTTAAAAGCGGCGTTTCCAAAAATCCTTTCTTAGCGGATGCCTACGTCATAACATCTACCAGCATGCCAAATTTCAGCCCGATCCGTCCAGTGGTTTGGGCTGTGCGTTGATAGATCACTGTATCAGTCAGTCAATCAATCAGTCAGTCAGTCACCTTTAAGTTATACCTATATATATTTAGATTAACATGAATTCAATTTTAAAATATAAGTATTTACCCAAAGAATAATGCTCCGTGTACGTTCGAGCAAATAGACAAGAGCATATGCGTAGTATTTTGAGCAGTGACATCACCGAACCCGGCCCCGCTAAAGCTCGTAGCCGCCCAATAGTAAGCAAGCAAATATACTCTCCCCGGCGTTAGGTAGTCGGTCTTTAATAGTGTGGCTACGTCGATCCAGGAACCTGAAATTGAAATTTTAATAGTCTGTTTTGGAACACATAAAATCTAGTTCACAGGAATTCGGGTGCATAATTTGCGCACTGTGCCTGGACTTAAAATAACTAATACTTACAATTTCCTATAATAATAATACTTACTAACTAATACTATGATCAGAAATATTTGTAATTTTATCAAGGTGTTCAATTCACCATGTATATAATACAAGCAAACTACGCACCTATTTATTGTTCTTTATTTTTATTGGTAACCAGAAGATAGTGCTCTCGGTTACGATCGCGTGTTATCGGAGTAAAACTTAAATAAATATTTCAGGTCATATATCACAGAGCGCCATCCAGCCCCACACTAAGCTTACGGTTGTATCATGGGTACTAGATAACGAATATACCTAATACATATATATTTTTCTTATGTAAATACATACTTATTATACATAGGAACGACCAGACTCAACACAAGTAATTACAAATTTTAATATTCATAATTACTCGTGTTATGCGGGAATCAAACCCACACCCCTAGATTAGAAGGCAAAGCCACAACCAACTAGGCTAACAGAGCAGTCTACTTCAAAGTAACTAAGATACATTCGGGACCCCTGTAGTATTTTCTTGTTGAAAAATGCGATCATCTTTCGCTTTTATTTAATACTATGACTTCCATAATAATTTTTCGTAGACTTCTTAAAAATAGTATTAATACGCGAACATCTAAAGTAAGTATATAACAAAACTAACGTAATTACTTCAAAACTAATTATAGATCTCACATCTAAGTAAGTACTTAAAGTTTTAGATGTATAAATATCTATATTCTTACGACTTCCTGCCGCCCTTTCATAATTATTCAATCAACGTGCTTCCCTGTGGCATACCTACATAATTAAATATCTGCCTACATACAATCTTATAGGTCACGATACAAGGTCCCCAGGTTTTTGTATGTGGGTGGGACATATGGCGACTGGCGAATCAAATGAATTCAAGACTAAGTTGGGGCGTAGCTTTATAGGTATAATTAAGTGAGTACCTTATGTAAGATTACATGGGGAAAAAAATGAATGCAGAAAATCTTACAAAGTTCACGTTTGATTGTCTCTATAAAGTAGGAAAGTAATGTCTTTATAAAGTAGGAACGTTTTTTGAGACTATTTCTTTTGCATCGGTTTAGCGCCTCGTAACCTGAAGTGATCTAATATAAAATATATTAGATCAATTCATATTTTACTACAAATTGCCTGATGTTAAGCTATGTTGCAGTCTTAGGTCTAGGGCGTTTGTCTAGACTAGACGAAACTGTCTCTTTAGAGATTCCTTAAGCATATACATATGTATAAGCGAGTGTGGCTCAGCGGTTCCAGTGTCTGTTTTTCATCCAGACGCACCCTGGTTCGAATCCGACCCTACACCAATGACTTGGATTTTTCCAAGTCATTTGCACTCGCTTTACGGCGAATGTTTTAATTTGTGTTAGCATAAAGGACCCCTTTTCATAATATTGTATTCTAATCTTAACTAGCGACTCTGTCCGGATTCGCACGGTCCAATGTAAAGTATATAGTATGTTACGGTAAATGTGGTTATTATGTATAATTACCGGGAATTATACATAATTACCAGTGCTCTTGGCAAAAGTGGTAAAAACTTTCGAATTAATCACATTTACCGGTAATTATATAAAATTACCATACCCCATTGGTAAATGTAGTAAATAATGAAATCAAACATCAGAAAATTCTCACTCACCTTGTTGACATATCATATTACCATCTGCATGAAATACAGAGTTCATGTAAGGTCCTTTCAGGGATAACATGGACAGCCTTCTAGTGAAATCTTCAGCGTTAGGAGATACTACATATCTACATGTGAGAATTATTAGAATCGACGTGTAGAGGTTTAGGAAGAAGAGTGTTAGTAGAAGGAAATGCAGCACGCTCATGAGATAGGCCTGTAATGTAAATTAAACTAGTCTAAATACCTAAGTAAATTTAAAAATGTAAAATATCAATTTATTCTTAAAACGTAACTTAATGTCTAATTAACTAAATAATCCTCCCTTAATCGTTCCTGGTGCAAATTTGCCCATCAAGCTCGCTGCGTTTCCGCGCTGAATGGCAATAGCTAGCCGTTGCACCAGAAACGATCCACATTTATTCTTTGTTGGTCCTTTATCCGAGTAATGATTTTATTTCCTATTGCTTCTCACTAACTACGCCTTATGTAATCAAGGTTCTAATCAGTCTCCATGCCAAATTTTATCACTTACAAATGTTAGCGGAATGTATGTACTAATCACAATTAAGGAATTACTTTTTTGTGCACAATTATATGTACGTTTTGACTTTCTAATAAGGATTCCAGAGATTCACGATAAAAATATCAAATAAATAAATAAATATTCTGGGACGCTGCACACAGCGCCATCTATCCCCGCACTACGCAAACGCTTGTATCGCGGGTACTAGATATTAACGTATATAATTTATACTTGTAAGTATACTTTTTTTTGTAAAAACATACCTACTTATTATACATAGAAACGACCAGACTCAACACAAGTGATTACAGATTTTAAAATTCATAATTACTTGTGTCATGCGGGAATCGAACCCGCAACACTAGATTAGAAGGCAGAGCCACTACCAACTAAGCTAACAGGCCAGTCAAAATACCCTTCGCAGAGCGTTCAATGAATCCGCCCAGAAGATAGTATACAGCTTGTAAATCTGCAGCACGCTGATCATCCTTATAGAACAATGTAGCATGTGATCGTTGATAATGTGGTCTTCATCTGTGTGATACTCGTTATGCTTAGGCACTATCAGCTTCCATACAGCGTACCACGGGAAACAGGTCATGAAGTCTAGGAAGAATGGACCCTGTAAGACAGTACAGTTTTTTAAGAGTATCGGTAAATTGGCAAAGTTTTAATTTTAACATGAAATAGGCTTACGTTTTTCTATAGCCTGCCTTATGTTAAGCACTACTTTAGTCTAAGATGAAGACGAAAAAATGAAAAAGAAAAATGAAATAAGAATAAAGAAAATGAGAAGTTCTTCCTAACCTACCATGAGGTAAGCGTTTCGAAATTATTAGCCTTGTGACGTTAATATTAAAGACGTTATGCTTATGTCGTATCTGATCGTGAAATTTATTACGTCGGAAAAGATAAAGGTTGAGTACAGCATACTCTGTCCCTGATATAAAGCTCTAACTCTGCTAAATACCATTTTTTTGTTTAGCAGGAAAGATATATACCAAATTTATTGACTCTAAATCCAAAATCAATTCAATTCTTTTTATTATGCCAAAATAAACACAGTTAGTACTTAGATTAGGTAATGTACAGAAGTTTAAATCATACATGTAGCAGTACAAGTTGGTATTTCATTATCCCGCGCTAAGTACCATAGATGGGTTTGTGTTGCGGGACCAAGTTTCCTATTGTGACTTTTTATTAAATAGTGAAACTCACATTACAAACATAAATTTTTTCACTTTACAAGTTTGTAAATAAACTAACATAACCTTCAATTTGTGAATACATTTGTGTTGCCAGGCTTGATATGCAAAATTGATAAATTATTTACTTACCTTGAGATAGTTTCTTGCAGTCATATAAGGATGGTATATAAGCTGATTCTTCGGTCCGTAGTAAGCAACATGCAGCATTACATACATGTCGATGTAGCAAACTATTTCCAGTATCAGTACAGTCTCGTTGAATGATGTGCATAGAGGTGCCATCGATATTATTATCTGAAATTTAATTTTATTCGACTTTAAAATTTAGACACTACACTATACATATAGATCTCTCAAATAGCCGTATCCTCCTCCTTCTGTCGTATTCTCATTACTGATGGTTTAATCGGAGGAGTTAAATTTATGCCCAAATCCTTCCACAGATGTCACATAGTCGTGGCAGTTTGTACCTCAAACCAGTGAGTTTCTCGTAGATAACATATTGAATCAGGCGTTACTTTGCGGAAATGCATTGCAGATGAAACTCTGAAGAAATATGTATTGTTGTTCCGCTGCTCACCACTCGACCGCTTTGAACCGTTTCATCCTATGTGTGTCCTAAAGATATATTCTTCCACCGTTAAACTTTAATAGAGTTTAGATGGATAAGTGTTCGAAGGAGTTATTGTTATAGTTGATGAAAGTAACTTACCGGCGTAACCAGGCATAGTAAATAAGCAGCTATAACGCGCATCAGAGCCCAAACCTTCAGAAACAGTCCGTCAGGTTTGATAGCAATAGGCAACAAGACGTAAGAAGCAAAGTTATTCATTGTGTGGAACTGTTTGTAAGACTTCCAGTAATTCTCCTTCTTTTTCTTGTATTCGGCTAGTACGTGTATGAAGGAATCTGTAGAATTAATAAATAAAAATAAATAAATATTTTCAGGACATATGTACCTATCACACAGCACAATCTAGCCCCATACTAAACTTACGCTTGATAAAGACAAACGCTATCTGACTAAAAAAATAAAATTTATAAATAAATTCCTTGTGGACATTTCGCGATTTTAAGCTTTAAAGAACCTAAATACAAAGTTAATCTAATTTCCAATAATACGCGATTGTCTCAATAAACCGCATCACTGACTTGACCATCTAAAAAGTGTTTGCAAACACTTTGAAAAAGTACCGTAACTTTTTTGTTGCTACAGTTTGTGCAAAGGATTTCTTATCGTCATGGTTTCTCATTGCTATAATCTTGGGTGACCAATCAAATAAAGACGAAAAACACTTTTATTGCCATCTTTGATTAGCTTTACAAACCCGAATATAATAGGAAACACTTAGTAATAGGTACTTTCAAACAAAGATGTTATAAAATAGTATCATTCATTGATCGCCCACTGCTGTAGGTTTCTTTTCCTGCTACCCACTCTATATTGTGTCACAAGACTTCGCAACGACAGTCATTCAGTCATTGAGGTAATTCATACTTTAAATACGGTTACATTGTAGTTAATATAAAGAGAGAAAATAAAGCTGTGTATTTGTCATGATTTGTTTTGTACAGGGTTATTTTCTGATAAGTCATAAAAAATACAAAAAGCGCCTAAAATCAGTCAATCTAGTGTTAAAACGTACTAAAATCCGTCAATCTAGTGTTATAGTCACTGTTAACTGTATGTATAACGTCATTTGAAAAACTTAAACATGTGTTAGTACAGCCTTTTGAACAAATCTTACATACAGTTAGAAAACTATTTTTTTAATTTTAAATATGCATCAAAATAGAGTTAAGGTACCAATACTATAAAATAATTTTTAAGTTAACATACCAATACTACAAAATAAATAAATGACTATTACGTATAAAATATAAGTATTAGTATAAGTATTTATTATTGAGTATTTTGTATCTCTTTATATGTAAAATTATAACAAACTTACTGTTAAAAAAATCTTGCAAGATGCCGGCAATTTTGACTTTCTTCTTTTCAATAATATTGTTGTAGTGTTTCAGATATCCATCAGTATTTTGTGATTTGGCTAGTTTTTCTATGAACTCTAGTTCTTCCGGTTTCATGAGACCTTCATGCTCTTTCATATCCGGGAAAAGGCTCAAAGCTGACGTGTAGGCTGAATGGGATACACTGATAAGCTAGAAAAAAATATGAATATGATTTGATATGACATAATTAGGTTACTATTTTGGTCTGAGTGATAAATCTTTCGGTTTAGCGATTTTGTTGACATTGGCGTTACTAGTTTGTATAAGTATGTGGTGGATGCTTTAATGATATTCTATTGTGCCAGACTCTTATTACAAGCAAATATTTGAAGCAAAACAAAATACTAGCCCGCATTTTCAAGAACGACGATGAGTTTAATTCTCTTATCTAATAACTTTAACGCTAGACCGTTGTTCTAGAACCCTTTAACTCCAACTACTCAAATGGCATTTTTACTTCACACTACAAGTTACCTAACTTTAATTTTACCTTACAATGCGTCAGCGTAATAACAGTACTGACAGCCGGTACTCCATACAAAAGCACCAGCAACCCCAGATGATTTCCCGGACCAATCACACGCTCCTTCTTGGCTTCTCTCATCTCCTTTGAAGTCACCAAGCAGTACCCGCTCTCAATAATGTATAGTTCTCGCGTCACGGTGCCTCCGTAGTAGACTATCTCGCCTGGTGGTAGGATCATGTCTCTTGCAGCTAGAAAATAATTAAAATAATTTTGGTTGTGCGTATTTTTCCAGGGAATGCCAATCTCATAGAAACTTAATTACTTTAATTAAGTTTCTATGAGATTGGCATTCCTTTAATTGTGAACCTTTTTAGATAGGCATATAATAAGTATCTACGTCTTATGAGCACAGACCTAGTTGTCAGATGCCAGCACAGGCGAAAATATAATCTTAAATAAAATAAGTGCTTCCTGCTTGACAAAAGATGTTCATAAAATCGCCAGTCAAAGAGCCGCCCATACCTAAGAGCCTAATTTTATGCTGTGATATTATGAAGCCCAGCATTTTTTACTTCTTTGATTTGCTTAGTATTTCCCTCATATATGTATGTAGCTACCTGCTGTAAAAAAATATGCACTTACTCTCAGTCAAAGTGTGGATGTAGGCTTTATTTTTGACTTGAAAGAATCTGATAGAGGTCAGCGCTTTGAATCTAGCTTGGTGTAGTACTTTCTTTCGTAATTCTGAAGGCACAATTGTTTTTTCCAACCAGTTTTCGTCAGTGACTTCCACTCCCTGAAAATGTTCATGATTGCTTAAATATCTTAACAAAACTAAATATGAAAATATTTTGAAACAAAGTAAAACTAGTGAAATTTTAGTGCTTTCTAGAATTGCTTATGAATGAGAGATAGAAACAAGTAATAATCACAAATATTATACCTGAAACTACTGAAATACCATAGGCCAAATAAGTAAAAGGCTTTTGACTTACTAGTTTGTAAATTAAAACTATTTATAGTCTAATTAAAAAATATGTTTCGCTGTTAAATCATTTTTAAACATTTTAATTTAACTTACCGAGTTGTATTGCCACTGCAACTCGTAAAAAGCCATTATTCTGTGCTTTATCGCTGGATGCATGTTGTTATCTTTCATGAATTTGTCAATCGTCATGATCACTTCCAAAAATGCAGTTTTTGTCCTAAATGCAAAGAATAAATAATATCATAATGCTAAAAATAGGTTGAGTTAGGTATCCTAAGAATGCACTGATGGAGTGAGGCGCAATGATTTAATATCATCTAAAATCAAGTAAAAAAAGGATCACTCTAATAAGCTTCTTCTTAGATTAGACTTTTTACTAACCGTTAACATTTTCTTTACTATTTCTGTACTTACCTCAACCAATGCGTGACGACAGCAGAAAACTCTGACACACAGTATCCGGTGAACAGAACCCCGAATACGCTCAAAAATGCAATATATCCCATATCGTATTTGTCACCGGGGTAGAAATCTCCATAGCCGACTGAGAGCAAGATGGATGTGGCGAAGTAGATCGCTGTTATCATTGGATATTCAGTCCTGAAAATGTAGATATACGTATAAGTACCTAGGTAGATATTGATATAATTTAAATAGTAGTTTTTTTTAGATGATATAGGCTTACGCTTGACTACAACTTGCCTGATATTAAGCAACGTTATAATCTACGATCTAGCGCGCTTGCCTAGAAGAAACCGGTTTACTCTCGACTTGAAGACCGAAAGATTAGATTACGGTTTACTAGTGGATGCTCGTGGCATCGCCCTTAGTGTAAGTACATATATATAATAAATGAATAGCCTGTCACTTTCCCGACCTTACGCCAAAAGTAACATTGTGGAGTCCGTAGTATAGAGTGATAATGTGATGAAAGAACAAACAAACTAAGAAATAAAAAAATTCATGGTCAATCGTGTTATTAAACTATATCACTTTGCATTACGCAAGCTGAGCTCATGTTCCATTTTAAAACTCGTAAAAAAATTAAGAAGATTAACAATTTAACCTCACTTCTTCAAAGGGCTGCTGTTATTGTCGTCTTCCCATATCAGTGCCTTGCTGAACCACGAGTATTCGCAACATCTGCTCACGAAACATGACTCCATGTACAAAACCACACCGCACCAGTACGACAATAAGCATATGTACACCCAGTACTTCACTGTCTGTAAGAAACAACATATAAATAAATAAATAAATAAATAAAAGTCATTTATTTCAGGCTTGCACCCATAAACTTAAACTACTCAAAATTAATACACTGTATAGGGGTGAGTCAATTTAAAAATAAATATAGAATAAAATGCACATATGCGATCACTTTTTGTTTCGGTCCATGTGAACAGATATCCAGCGCCTAAACACTGGATTCCGGACATCGTCAGAGACAGCCACAAGTATACTGTTGCCGGAACGGCGCATTCTTTGCCAGAAAGAGTCCACACGATATCTAGTTACGGCATAGAAATCAGGGACCCCCGCATCAGCGAACATGCCCGACGCGCTGCAGCACCTCGGGAGCCGCATAAGAGCCCGGAACGCGTCATTGTACTGGACTCTTATTCTGCTCATAGTTAAAAAAGTTTAAAATTATACCTATATGTAGATAAATCAACAGATGTGGCTTTCCGTGGCTATGGTTTCTATAAAAGTTAAATCATACGCTATACTGTATATATCTTTCGTTATGTAATTTTATTTGGTGTACATTAAAGACCATATCTTATCTTATACTGAAGTTGACATTTCATTATTTTAACTATAGAGATTAACTGACTTGCAAATAGGTAATTAATACTGAGTTAATTTAGTAAGTGCTAAACCCGCACTATGGTTGTTTTAAATTAAACTTTTATTGAAAAATTAGCGAAAATAATCAGTTGTATGTACCTATGTAATGGCAGTTGGTAGACCATATATAGCCTAGTTGGTTAAGGCGTTCCGGACGGTGATCGGAAATACGCAGGTTCGAATCCGTGTCGTGATTATTTTCGCTCATTTTCCAATAAAACTTTAATTTAATTAATACTATGATTATGTATGCATCAATACTTATATCAAACTGAATCCTATACATATATATATTCATATATATATTCGTACAATTACATATACCTATATTTTGTGCAGTATCTACAAAGAAGTAAAATAAAGTCTTGACCAAATCAATAACATATATTTTTACCTTTACTAGTAAAGAGTTCAAAAGCAGCTTCCGCTCCAGTTTCTCAAAGAAGCTCGACAATCTCCAGACCAGACATAGTTTGACCCCCTTGCACAAATAAAACAAATGATCCCTGTATTCGTCATGATACTTCACTTCGGTGTGTATCGTTATTATATACTCAAACGGTATTATCGAAATAAAATCCAAGTAGAATCCAAGAGTATTCAAATTGTAACTCAAAATACCGCGGAATTTCGTAATGTATCGCTTCTTTGTCTTTACAGCCGTTACAGATGTCATAAAAACATTCAATAGTAGAGAAATTTTGATAATAAGTTCTGCGTAAAACATTAATCCGCCAACAAAAGTCCTTTTAAAGCCAATATAGTAGGGATATGCTATGCATACGTATAGGACTATCAATAGCATGTATTGTTCCCAATATTTGACAAGGTTGCACTCGGCCTCGAGTATCCAGGGGAAGCTTGAGTTGACGCAAGTAAAGGTCGTGGTCTTCTTCTTTACGTGTTCAGAAATTATGTAAAGATCCAAACAGTTTTCGTCTAATATGTCTTCTTTGGTCAGATTGTCGCTGTCCGTTTTACCTGAAATTCAGTTTCCAGTCATGATATGCATATATTTTACATTTTTTTTTATTTTCTACTAGCAAACCCCGCGAACTCCGTTTCGCCACCAGATGGCTTTTTTTTTTCTTTTATAAACCTCACAGAGCCCGAGACCTTTCACACGAATTCAAAACCGTGGAAATCGGTTCGTGCGTTCTGGAGTTATAGCGTCAGGCAGGAAGGAAAACCCGACTTATTTTTATATATTAAGATAAGATAAGATATGTCTTTAATGCACACCATAGAAATTACATAATAAAAAGAAATTAAAAACTAATTTAATGCACATTGGGCGGCCTTATCGCCTTAGGCGATTTCTTCCAGGCAACGTTTGGATGGACAGGATTTAGAATCTTAAATAGGCGGTGTACAAGAATACGTAAAATAAATAAATAAGTGAAAGAACACAATATTATAGATTATTGCCTACCTAATTTGATCTTTTTGGCAGTGCCCAAAAAGAGTTCCTTACAATATAATATATTACATGGTAACTGGTAACTAACGCACAACCTTTTAAGGGCGGCGTTAGTACGTCTAAAGCAACAACTTTTGTTCTACGACTTTTGGAAATCCGCAAGTTGTAAGTATGAATTTACTTACCCTGAATATATCTCAGTCTATCCTTCAAACATTTAATACTGCTCTTCTTTCGATCCTTAGAAGCGTAAACATTCAAAGAGAACTCTGTTTGATCCCCTTGTATCTGTTTTCTCCTTCTAGCTCGTTCTATTCTTTTGATAATTTCATTGCGTATTTTTTCCACTAAATCGGGGTATGTAACCATAAGACGTATGAACCTAGTTTTCTCTAAAATCTGACATTCCACATAAGTAGCTGCTTTGATTGTGCACCTCGCTAAAAAGAAAATTAGAAGAAATAAATTTGAAACATAATGCTTTGAAACAAATATCTGTTTGGACTCTAACCTGGAACACTATAAATCAAAGATATTTCTCCCAAGCATGTGCCTTTTGCAAAAGATATCATTGGGCTTTCATCATCTTCATCGGACAATAGTTCAATTACACCGCTGGTAATACAAATCTGTAAATTTGATAAGTATTAGGTATTTATAAAAAATATAAAAAGATATATCCTGTACTGTAACCTTACTTGTAATTTCTTAGTAGGTGTATTTATAAGTAATGTCAACATATTAGGTAGTGAGTAAACATTTCTATGTATGTTCCATCTGTGTAAATAAGTCTAAAGTGTCTTAATTTACATGATAATAGCGTAGAAACCACATTACCATACAAGTCATATTCTCGTTCTCATTGTAAATAACATCCCCCGGAAGAAAAAACTGGTGAGTCATATCCAGTGAAAGTCGTCTCAAAAATGCTTCCGGTAACTTCCTAAATATCAAAGACGTATAAAGCGGTACAGCATTCAAGTCATAACATATTTCCATTTGTAGAGGGTACGGCAAAAGATGAAGCAACTTTGGCTTGAACACTCCCGACTTTTGGTACCACAGATCTTCGTAATACCTGACCAAACCAAATACGTAAACGTTATTTTGGAAACAAGATGCGAAAACCGAAATAAACATAAAGTTTTGTACCTGATGATGCGTTTCGTGATGTCCTTATCCATATTTATCAGCTTGAGGTGATTCTGTATCTTTTTTAATCGACGAACATATTTGGAGCGTCTCGTTGTTATTGTTATAAACTGTGAAGTCAACGATCCCACGAAGACGACAGTCGTAAGCAGAAACCCGACTAATATGGCAAGCGTGGCCAATACTCTCTCCACTGTGTTTACCGGATACAGATCTCCCAGTGCATTTGTAGTCAAATACATGACTGACCAATAGCTGCATACGTAGTACCAGTCCATAGTGGTCTCGGTGGGCAGGTACACCGCTGATAACGACCATGACGAACGAATCTGATGTATATCAAAGCCTCTATAGGACAATAAGTACCAGACGCATGTCCAAGTGTGAGCAGACAGTATGAAGAGAATGAGATACTGAGATAAGAACGAGGTCCATTGATTGCAGCCAGCCTGGGACGACCTGTTGTAAAAGTACTCTATGATTCTGTAAACGCGGATCGTCGACACTAGAGGTGAAATGGCGTGACAATTCAGAAGTATTTTATCATCGACCAAATAAAATAGCGCAAATGGTATTGCCAGAATAACGTCGACGACCACTTTGTACGTGTCAGGTTCTACAAGGTTCAAGGTTTTCCTCCACTTTTTTGAGATCTTCAAACCGACAATAATGGCGACATCGAAGGAAAACGCAAAGCTAATGCATAGTACGATGAGAATGAGCCACAATGGTCTCTCCGAAGTTTTGCAAAACGTGTAAAGGCACGAGTCAATTATGTAAGCGATGAATAAAATTGTAAGTATGAATATTTTCCAAGCGGTATTGGAATAGAACAGCAGTATAGTACGTAGAGGCGTATTGGTGAATTCCGGTCTTTGTTCCTGTAAGATTGCGTAAGTCTTCTGTCGATTATCTTCATCGATTTCGTAGTATATATTGGATACGTGTCCTTGAGAAACGCGTGTTTTTTGCGGGTGTTCTAATAGCGTCTCATTTCTGTCTGCTTCGCGTCTGAACCTGTACACGTTCATATTTGACGCACTTGCTGGTATATCAGACCCTGGAAGTGTTTATTTTTACTATATCCAGCTAAATAAACGTAAGAAACTATAGGTATCGGTTTTTTTTTAAAACCATCAATACTTATAAAATGATTATGTGATAAACTCACCCTCCATTTTCAGTTCAATTCTTAGACAGGTAAACCTAAAATTGAATTGTTTTTCAACAAATCAGTTCTTTTTACTAACAGATCCATTTGCGAGAGGAAGTGTCAGTTAAAATTTCGCAAGTCTACGTGGCTTAGATTAAAATTATCTAGTAGGCGGACATAGCTATGATGAAATTACTTTTGGCGCCACCTAACAAAAAATATTTTTTTTGAATTGACCGTGCTAGGCAATGTATGTACCTACATACGAGTATAAAATCTATTGGAAACATAGTAGTGTTTGCATGCAAAGTGTAACAATAAGTAGTCGTAAGCTATAATTATTAGTTAGATACCCTTAGGAACATAGGCGTAAAGTCCACTGTTAAGACCAAATTAAACTTACACAATATAGGTAAGAATGAAGAAAATTTGATACCAAGAAAGTCTCTGAAAGGGTGATCGTCTAACCACCGCTACTAACACTATTCTATACAAACAAGTCTATAAAATTTCATATACCTACCGAAAATGTGTTTTTGCACTCAAATCGTGTATTTCCGAGTCATCAACATCAAATAGACTAGCGGACTGTTATGAGGAATCGCAAAATGGTCAAAGATGATGACGTAATGTTTTCCCGAGCACAATCTGTAGGTAGACAGCCGGACGTGTACAGGGCTAGTTATTACCAAACTCCCTTTACTAGTCTTTCACAGAGGCCGGAGTCCCATACGGTGGTCTGACCAAGTGACGAAAGAGCTGGAGATACCTACAAATGTTGCAAATGGCGACAACTAGTACACAAAATCAGAAGGAGTCATGATCCTCAGCAGTGACGGATACGACTAAGAAGAGAGTGTCTTTCACAGCTAATTCAATTCAATTCAAATTTTATTTATTGGGACAACTACATGATCCAGGGGTTAGTGATAAAAACTTAATGACTATTGTTAGTGTTTTAACCTAAGAGTGGAAAACTGACATGCTACAAATACATAGGTACTGCAGGGAGGCACTCCGCCCGGGCGACATAGAAAATAAATAAATTTACTATTTTAGACGATAAGTAAGAATTTAGTGGGTTCTACTAAATTCTTACTTATCGTCTAAAATAGTAAATTTATTTATTTTCTATCCAGATTATACCAGAATTTTTTGGCAGGTTTCTGCGAAATAGAGATTTCTCATTTAACTTTTACTGGTTTTAATGTAGTAGGTATGTATGTATGGTATGATCATACGATCCCTTTAAATTTGTTATTTTTTACACTGGACACTACTGGACAGTTAAACAATTTTCGACGCGGTCAGTCCTTGGATGAGTGACTAAAAAATAGCATTCCATTTTGGACGCTTCCGTGGACAAGTTTAATTGTAGGCCCCGGCTGCTTGTTTAGTACGACAGTCGTTAAGCTATGTCAGAAGCCCTAAGAGCGGCTAGATAAACTCTTGACACCATAGCTGGCCACTCTCATTCTATAAGAAGAAGAAGAGAACATAATATAATATATGTTGTGCGTATAGGCTGTTTTTACATATGACCCTGTATGCAGATACAGACTAAGCTCTGCGCACGGCACTCCAACCTACATAAATGAACATAAACTTGTGGACTCCGTTGTTTTAATTCCAACTTGCATGGGTTAACGAGACAGTAATGTAGTTAAACTACTGATTGTATGGCCCCGCATCTTTATTACTGACTTTCCTATTTTTCTTCATAAGCCATTGGACTCGTAAAATTAATAATAAACTGATGTTTTTAGATTTATTACAGTACACAATTCCTGCTCCGTTAGATTGGCTGTTGAAATAATGCATTGCAAACTCGAGTGCGATAAATAGATTAAAGATAAAATTCTAATCAATTTTAGGTATATTTATTAGACAAAAAAGTATTGATATACATACTTAGGTACAAACCCTGCAAAGTGTGCTTCTTATTTTATTACATTAACAAGCAACCCGATTTGAATAGATTTTTGTAATCCAGCAGGTTTATTTTAGGGGCAGCGATCAGATTGACTAGTTTTTTTTGTATTCAAGGAAAACCTTGTAATGTTTTTCTCTCTTGTATCGATATTTCGATTAATTCACCGAGGTAGGTACACACAGAACAGATACACTATTAATGTACATATGTAGGTATGTGTATATTAATTGACATAGGATAGGATACCTACTTTGTTAAAGGCATTGGGCCTTATTACAAAACGCGGTTTAAATCATTATATAGTCCAGGAATATAAAAATAAAAAGTGGGTTCTTGTTGTTTAGACATCACATACAAACAATCAAAATGTCAACAAAAATTAGAACTTTGATTTAACATTGGTACATTTTGACAGTTTGATAATTATGACAGTAGACAGACAATTTTCGAACAACTAAAACTGACTTAGTCTAGGCCTTTATTTAAACCACGTTTTGTAATAAGGCCCATTAACACTTACACTAAGTAATCAAGTACTCACATGTCAGGTTATCTAAACTTGCCTTCCTACCTTGAAATCAAGTTCATAGTATGACTTTATTTATGTCCTGTCTTATACGTATACAATGTTTCAATCAAGTTACAATCTAGCCCCATTTAGAAGCTAATGTTTTTATCATCAGCATACAGTCGGGTAAATGATAGTTACGTTAGAATCCTTACCAGATAACTTTGCGCGTTTAGTGGCAGCATTTGAGCCAATGATTTATTGGTCTTCAAGAAGTTAGTAACTAACAAAAAGCGTGTGTGGTTCTGTGGTAAATGTGTCGCTTTGCATTCTGACGCACTCTGATTAAATCCTAGCCCTGCTACACTTTGTATTCCAAATTATATGTGAATTTGCACTCGCTTAGCGGGAAAGAAAAACATTGTAAACTGTCATTTTTTTAACACGAAATAGGCTTACGTTTGTCTATGGCCTGCCTGATGTTAAGCACCACTATACCTAGTGACATGTTTGATGTCCACATAATCCGAGGGAAGTATCTTCTGTCTGAGTAACCTTTAAGACTTGGACGCCCATCATGATGTTCCTCTCCTATTGAATCAATGTGGAGGAGTCGCGATCAGTAATAAAGCGAACGACTCAAAGAGAAGATATAAAGACTTTTTTAGTTTCATTTTGATACGCATGCAGTATTATCTTGCTTAGAACTTAGCTCACCATCTTCGTCCAGGCTAGTCAAAGAGCCTATATAATCAAACTGCAACCTGCCGTAGCGGCCTCGGACGCATAATCGCGCAGCGTTTATGGCAATACAAACTACGTAATAGCGAAAAATGTTGTCATAAGACGATTTTAAATACTCTTAGCATTCGCTAAACGTACGCTTTTCTCAGACAACCTCTTTAGGAGCCTGTTATAAGCCTTCTCGTTAGTTCATTATGCATCGCTTTTCGCGTATTTAAGGAAAATTCGCATTCTGATATATACCTACCTATTTAGGCGCAAGCATCTTCGCAACGGTTGAAATGCGCTAATTGTAATTAATTGCTTAGAGGTATGCATATAAATAAACTGATCAAGTTATAATGATTATGTAAATGAGGCGATAATTAATTATGAATTCATATAATAATGGACAAGAAGCATGAAATAAGCTAACAAGGTAGGTATATACCTATATAGGTACCTACCTAGGATAACAGAAATCTAAATAAGTAAGTACTTACCCGTTTATTTAGATTTCTGTGGGTAGGATATTGGTGGCGTCACCCGGTATCGATTAAAAGGCTGTTTGAGCCACACGAGTTTTGTAATTATCAAATTATTAACATTCATAACTAAACTATAGAAACTGCCCTACGGCTGCATCTAGTATTATCGTATGTTTTATACAAAAAAACGTTTGACACAATTATACAAAACCCCGTATAGAATCCAAACCCTTAAACCTTAATAACATTAGGTTGACGCCTGATTCTAAATGATCAATTTATAGAAAATGCAGTTTGTCTGGATGCATTTACAAAACAATAGGCAATACTGGAAACTGGAGCGTGGTACTGCCCTATATTAATCTATTTAATTCGATAGATAAAGGAGCCATCGGATAGGGGTCAATTATCCATTTATCCTTTTAACAGAATTGATAAAACGTAACCAGCTCGGGTGATTTTAATTGATCGAATGTGTTCGCTTTGTTAAAAACGTATTTGGTCGGTTCTATAAAGCTAAATTTTTAATTAGACTTAATTGTTACGGAGTAGATAACGATTCTCATATCGCTGTAACTTGTGCAAAATTAAGGTATGGTGGAGTTTTAAGTCATATAAAATTTAGTACATACTTAATTTATATTTTACCTTAACTGTATTGCTTACAATACAGTTAAGGTAAAATATAAATTAAGTAAATTTATATTTTACCTTAACTGTATTGCTTATTGGTTTGACAAGTGAATTAACTGTAAGGAATACTTTGTACTTAGGGTCATACGTACTTATACTTATAAGGAAGGTTTGTGTCCTCTTTATGTCTAATACATACCTACTTTAACTGCATATACACACGCATAGACTGATATAGAAATAATATTACCATTAAATTACTTAGGTATGTATATCATCGGAAATCGACTCGCGCCAGAAGGCTGGGGTTAATATAACCACAGGGCCAAAGAAGCTATCAAATCGTTATCAAGAGTTATTCATTGATTTGAATGCGTTTTGATTAACTTAATTTTTCACATTTTAATATTAATAAAATCGTTTATTGAGCAATAACGTTTCTACTTGGTCTTGCGTGTCATTTCGAAACCTGACTATAAAAACTTAAACAACAATCTGAGGTTCGCCCACCATCTCCTTTTAAGTAGAGGAGGGTAAAAAATATCTAAACTTGATAAAATATCACCTACGGTTAAAGTTGGCTTACATGGTAATACGGGCGATTAATTATAATTCTTTTGATTTTGTAAAGCTCATTAGGAAGAAAATGGCTGCTCTTCTCATGCTTGATTTGGTATGAACATCGACTCGAAATAATGTGTTGTAGGTATTCTTAGACTTTAGCTTTAATAAAAATGTATCTTACTTACTTATTTTTATAGGTACCTACTTAGTAGGTACTTTACTTATACCACTTATAGGTACTTATATACTTTTCATGCACATAAGTAAAAAGGATAAAACTTTGAAAACGTAAAAGAAAAGAATAGCTAATTAAAATTCGGCTCATTAATGACGGAGTAATCGAGTAACATAAAATTGTAAATGAGTACAAATAAATTTTAGACGAATTGAAAGCCTTCTCCCTTTTTTGACGTCGGTTAATCTATACTAGGTAATATTATAAAGCTGAAGAGTCTGTTTGTTTGTTTGTTTGAACGCGCTAATCTCAGGAACTACTGGTGCGAATTGAATAATTATTTTTGTGTTGAATAGACCATTTATCGAGGAAGGCTTTAGGCTATATAAATAACATCACACTGCAACTAACAGGAGCGAAGAAACAATAGAAAATGTGGAAAAAATGGGGAAAATTATTCATCTTTGAGGGCTTCCGTTAATAACTATTCCACGCGGACGAAGTCGCTGGCACAGATAGTATAGGATAAAACTTGAAACGTGAAAGAAAAGAATACCTAATTAAAATTCAGCTCATTAATGACGGAGTAATCGAGTAACATAAAATTATAAATGAGTACAAATAAATTTTAGACGAATTGAAAGCCTCCTCCTTTTTTGACGTCGGTTAATAAGTAAGTAAGTACATATTTACTTATCTCCTGTTGTCAAATCAAATCAAATATAATTACTCTATTGTACACCAAAATAAAGAATAATATTTACATAAATAGGTAGGTAAAAGGGAACTAAGGACATTGGGCGGCCTTATCACTAAAGAGATCTCTTCCAGGCACCTAGCAGTTGTCGTTACCTACAACACTTACCCTATAGGCTGTGTCAGGTCATACTATTTAGCTACTTAATACAATATATTGTCTTAGAATTTTGTACATAAAGCAAATTTACCTCAGTACCTACCTAAATAAAATAAAAATTAATTAAATATTTTTTATGTAAGACAATTAAAAATTTATGTTGTAGCATAGATACTTAGTCTATGGTTGTAGTAAGTAGATATGTAGGTACCTAGGTACTTACATAGCTTAACATAGCTTACTTTTTCAGCTAAGTTCCCTATCGCGATGAACGACGTAGGTATCAGATGCAAATCATAAGATACCATCAGATCTTTAGCATAATCGTACCTGACCTCTCCCATAGTACTTTTAATTGGGTTAATCCGTACTAAAGAGTGGCATACTAATTCAGATGTAGAAACGTTTGGCCCCATGTCAAGTTGTAGGTGTCAACCATATGTGCAGCGTGCGTGGAATAATGACAGCTCGTTGAATATAGAAGAGACTAATTGACGCCAGGATGCGACCGGGAACTGCAGTGTCTATATCCATGTTTATGTTATGTCTTTGTTAGTTAGATACTTATAAGAAAGTAGATAAGTGTGTGGGTTTAGTTAAATATCTGTATTTACCTATTATATATTTTTAAACAATAATTCATCAGTTAGGTATATAGTTAAGTATTACGTATGACCTAATGTAATCTATACTTACTATTACTTACTAATATTATAAAGCTGCAGAGTTTGTTTGTTTGAACGCGCTAATCTCAGGAACTACTGGTGCGAATTGCAAAAAATCTTTTTGTATTGAATAGACCATTTATTGAGGTAGGGTTTAGGCTAATAACATCAAGCTGCAACTAATAGGAGCAAAAAAACAATGGAAAATGTGAAAAAATAACGGGGAAAATTATTCAACTTTAAGGGCTTCCGTTGCATGCGATGAGAAAACGGTTCAAGATATCAAAAAAATATGTATGAAAGAATTAATGCCCAAAATAACTTATTCCACGCGGACGAAGTCGCAGACAAAGCTAGTTTGAATATATTGTCGTTCTTAGAATAGAATAACTGTTTCATACATTCTAACTACTTATATTTTATAACTTTGAAAATTGTTTGAAAAAGCTATACCTACCTATATAGTACCCTAGGTACAAAACGAGGATCGAGTTCTTTTCGCTGAATGCCAAAAGTCCTAAAGCTTGACTAATAGTTTTTAATAAAAAAAATATCAAGAAGAATTGAGAATGTCCTTATTTTGAAGTCGGTTAAAATAGTGTTACCTATATAATATACATAGGTATTTTATATTATATTACTCTATGAGAATAACCGTTATTGTGACAGATTTACAAATAATAACTAGTAGGTATATACAAACACTATACATACATACAATAAACCTGCCACAAAATATTCTTGTACCTAAGTAATTGCTTAAGTATATTAGTTTTTCTCATGAAGAGTTTTATTACAGTAACCCTGTAAGTAGTAGGTAGGTACTGATATGTTTCCTGCTTTCTTACTTAATATATAGGTACCCAGTTGCCTAGGTATCTAGTTAGCTACATTGCAACTCTTCTTCATTTTATCCTCGTTCATTATAATCTTACTTGGCTCTTTAATTGCTACAATAACCATTCTCAATTTGTAGTAACTTCCTCTTTGCTATTACAATATGTTCAAATCAAACTCAGAGAATACAGAAAATACAAGGCATTCCCTATTCAATGCCTTACTGTTTGACGTCGTAGTATCCAAGAAATCTGCTAGATGTCAGCACTAAACTGTCTAAAGCTGAACGAGAGGGATAGGCCGCGATAACGTACGTGTTAGAGCGAGACAGGTATACGTTATTATTACGCCTACATTGTGGACAGACAGAAGTCGCACGCGCTCACACAAAATGTTCCGACAAGAGCGCAAACGCAGCGCTATATTCGCCCACAACTTCACTCCGGTCGCTCCGTCATTTAGTGGTGATCAGAACGTCGATGTGTGTGGAAGTGAATAATAACTTTAACTTTTCTAACACTTATCTCACAAAATAACAACCCAAGTACAATATCGTGTTAGAACAGACATTATTCGTGTAATTAATTTCGTGTAGTATTCAAAATGTGTGACAATACCAATCCTTCGACGCAAAGTATAGCGGACTACTTAGCTCAGTTGCTCAAAGACAGGAAGCAACTGGCTGCGTTCCCGAATGTTTTCATGCATATGGAGCGACTTCTGGATGAAGGTAGGTCAAAAGCGTGTTGAACTATTAATAATACATCAGCAGACGAGAGGGCTGGTTCCTGTAGTCGCCGATACTTGTCACCGCTCCGATCATAAATCGGGATGCGTCGACAAATGCTACAACGCACACGATATTAAGTTTATTTTTGTCTTTGCGCCGCCGAGTTATGGTCCAGTGGTGTTTGTAATGCGATCCCTCATTTCAAAAAGCGTAGCAGAACTTTGATCAGATTTGCGGTCAGCGGTCATTAGATTGTCGCCGAGAGAAAAGAGATCGGTGAAATGTGTGTGTAAACGAGTTTGGTGACTTAATTTCTTCGATGGCGACGCAGCTGTTGCGAGTAAATCATATTGGTGTTTTTGAGGTTATGATTTGGGGTGGGAGGGAGATGAAGGATCGGAGTTCGCGAGGGCTGGAGGGAACCTGTTAGCAGGGCCGCAGTGATGCATTCCGCGCGAGCTGGAATGTCGTTCGAGTGTAGCTGTACCGTTCGGTCCTGCGTCCTCCGTCACGAGATTTGTACGCAGTGCGGCGCAGGCGGTGCCTGGCCTCGCGCACAGCTCGCAACCAGTCCACGGTACCTACTGGAGCCCTTATCGGCGCACTGAATGCCGCTACACCGGCTTTGCACGACTCTATAAACTAATCGCTGAATTGATTCAGATACATAGCACAAGCTATTGAATAAGGAAGAGAGTTATGAACGTAGCTGTCATTATATTTTATATGAATATTATACAAGTTCTCTGTCTGTTATATTTTTTACAAAGTTAATGGGCCTATTATGATTGGAATAAAATTAAGATACTTGATAACAATGTTTTATATTATATTTAGTTGTATTAACCGGCTAGCACTTACGTCAAAAATTACGTCGAAAAATACGTTTTATATTATATCCATTTACATAAACATTATGTTGCACGGCATTTACCTATGTAGGTACTTACTTAACTAGATAAATATGTAGTAGGTAGGTACTTACTGCTTAGATTATCATATTTTCTTACCAAGGAAAGAACTATAAATATTGTTTGTGTCTTGTACATACGAATGGAAACAACGATTTATCTATTTCAATAACAAACTAGTTCAAGACAACTTTGGCACCATATAAGTGAATGCAAGCTCTAGACCTGCCCATAGGCAGTTTTATTAATGCAGAAACCGGCTGATCGCAGCTAGATGTTTACGATTTAGCTTACTTACGTTCGTTATAGCGCAAAACGCATTTTTTGTTATTCTTTGTAAAATAAATATTAAACAAAAGAACGATTAAGTAGTGTTCTTTTGTTGTGCCAAAAGATATTACTTCTAAAGTCTCTGCAAGTTGTGAATCCAAAAACGTTCTTAATGGTTGTTAAACATTACAAATGGTTAAAAATCTGTGCCTAGGTAGTTACATGTTCTCTCACAAGAACATGGCAGAATTTATTGAATAGAGCATGTTATTGTGTTACTTAAAAACTCATTAGCAACTCTAGTCACGTCTTGTAACGAAGCGAGGTCCATACGACCGATTCTCAAACATGTCATAATGTCAGCCATAATGATTTACTGTTAAGTTTTAACTGTAACTTGCTAGGTAACCTACCTTACCAATGAGATCAGAGAATTTGGCCGGGGACCACATTCTGCCCCACAGTTACCTAAGATTAACTGGAACTGCTTTATGTAAAGCCTTACCTTTAATTACACCTATTGGTTACGTCATTTGCAAGAAAATGTTTTATCTGTATTTTTCTATCTATTGGGAGTTTTGATTTTATCAGATACTTATATCTTTTCAAGCATCACTTGGCTTCTTTGTTTCTGCCGGTTACCCCCTGTATGCCCTTAGTTGGCACGTTGCTCCATAATTCCATTTTATTTCCACTCATTTCTAAAAATAGATTCCTGGCCAGAATAGACGTGGAGACCTATCCTCTTAAATGGTTTAAATCAGATATGTTCACGATTTATGTCAGGTTGGAATAAGAACAGATGTCTGTATGCTCGCGTTGGTCTCACACTGTCGAATATTTACTCATATTCAAATGAGCACTTACGAAATAATGCCAGTAGCTCACGAATCTAACTAGATTGGTCTCGGTATACTTAGGGATGGTTCAAGTGGATTGAAATATCGGAGCGTCTCCAATGTGCTTGAAGTTATACCAAACATACACACTTTGAATTTCAATTACTTAAACACGCGCTATCTGAAGAATACTTGTACCCCTATCTACATCAAAATGGCGTCATTTCAATCCGTTTTCAATCTGACGTTCTTCTTATTGCAGTAAAATTGCGTGGAGGTAATATTAAAACCGTGTGTCCCTTATGATATTCAGCTTACATCACTTCGACAAACTTGTTGATTTAACATTTGCCATAAAAAGCAAGAGCTCTCAAATGGAGAGTCTACTCTTTTCTTTAATTTCGTTATGATAAGACCAGCTGAGTCATTCGATACAAATTGGGAAATGTTGACGGAATAATACGGGATTTTACATTATTCCATGTAGCAAGCGTTAACAAAAGTTACGACTTTAGCAGCGAATAGGAAGTTTTATGGTTTATTTGACATGTCGTCAGTCTATGAGACGAGATGACTAAAATATCGCCGATGAAACTGACAACTGACGGGCGTGGCGTATCGAGTTACGGTGAACCGACAAATTACTCTGCTATTTTTGACGCCTTGAATGTAAAGGAGCTTTTATAAAATATCAAACACATGATACAAACATGAAGATGTTAAGATTAAATCATAGGGCAGAGCCAGACTAAACAGATAGCTTCTGGAGAGAAGCCTGTTGATGCCTCGCTTGAAGTTATCCCAGTGACATGAAAGTAGACAAACCGGCCCAGCTTGTATCATGTAAAGAGCAAACAGACATACCTAATTTGTGCCTCAAATAACAATTTAGCAACAATGAAGTGTACCATGTTGTTTATATTAAACATTTGGATGTTTGCATACCAATGAAGATCAGAGTCAACAATAACAATGCACTAATCAATGTAAATAAATATACAAATTCATCAATCAAAACATACAACACGTCCAGATATAGCGACGCTTTAACATGTATTACATGATAACAGCACATCAAAGAAATACGATTTAGATTTTTTTTATCGTATTAAAAAGATAATGGATAGTACAGTGGGTAATAAATGCCATCCAGATTTCTCAGATAAGCTATCAAGTGTGTTACACACAAGTACTTGCAGATTGTTTAGTGATATGATAAAAGACAAATGAGTTTAATAGCCTTTAAACATTGCTCTTATCGATGAATAGTGTGATACAAAAAATAATAATAATAATCGTTTATTATGCTAAATATACAATGTATGTACATAAAAATACAATGAAACTTACATAAACTTACTTTAGGTAGTACATCTTCGGATGACTGCGCAGCACACTAAGTCTGTGGAGACCTGTGTTGTGCTGCGACAGGAATCTTTGAGACATTCTATCATTAGGTATATCACGAAATTCACAAAAGTAACACACTATAAGATTATAAAACTTTGTTTTGGAGAATAATTTAATTATTACATAGGTACCAAAGATAAAGGTTACGAACAAAACTTTTTTTTTTCGATAAATATCTGGATTATTGTCACAAAATAGCTACTTATATTGTGATTCAAACTGAGTTAGAAATGTTTGGCCTGGAAATCTACTCAATATAATTTCATTTTCACCAGAAATAAAGTGAATTCAGAGCATGTATATTGCTGAAAGATAACATATCATCGTAAATTTTGATATTCGTTCGATAATTTCATCTAAATCTTAATGGAGTTCGTTTGCCTCGAAAATCGAACAAAGAGAAAGTGTGTAAAAACGAATAGAAATGCAAATTATTGCAATAAAATTAAGAAACGATAGCACAAAAACACTTGACATAATGTGACGAAGACGCGCGCTATGTCAGTGAATGAAATGAATTTACCACCATATAAGTATAATTAGATTAAAAAATATTAGTAAAGGTGCATGCAATATTATTCAAATGTGTAGATTCATTACTTTTTATGCCATTAGATTTATAACGTTTATCATTGATACAATCATTCAGTATTTTATAGATTCGTAGGCGCCGCCGTTTCCATTGATGCTTGCGTTTCGCTCGTATGTCAAAAGTGAGTCTTAGTTGTGTCATTATAAGGTTGCTTAGTTGCGATTAGTCGCGCCCACGGCGGTGACCAAATGAGGGTAGCCGTGGGTAGCATGGAGGTGTTGGAGCCAAGGTTGTTCCAGTCGCTGTACAACTTGAAACTTGCCGTGGGTTGCTTAATTACAACGATACAACAGTCATCAATACCTACCACAAGCTCGAGTAATCTGTCCTAATTTGGAGCACAGCTTGCTTGCCCCACAGGTGAATCGAGCCTTTGTCTCATGCAGCGTAAGAAACGCTTTCTTCCTTTGTCTCGTCGTTCACTTCAGAACATGTACATACTGCAAATATTGACACGCGACTTATTATCTCGTCGACCTCGATAAGGCTACACCAAATCGCTAGAAAACTGGATCATACGCGACTTCCATTCTTCGGTAGTTCCCACGACACTGCCATTACGTTCAATGTTCCATCTCAAATGACGCGATGGCTCGGCTAATGAGATAGTTTTTCTAGCCTCGGAAAATGGATGTAACTTTGTCACTTAACACAAATGCGTGTGTCATTAGAAATTTTCTAACAATGCTTTGTTTTTTGATGACAATTTTGCTGGATAACAATGCCTCTATTTTATTATAACCTTCAACCTCTAATCAAAACCCGACGACAATGGCGTGGAATGCCAATGAAAGCTCGGTGACAACGTACTTGGCCACTGGAGCGCTTGCACAGAATGCATTCGGAGAGGCTGTGTGGGCTGCGCGTGAGCACTGTAATTTGAAATGAAAATCGATCGCTTCAGAATGCTGCGTGAACTAGCTCTGTGGGCGGGAGACCTACGCACACAACCAAACCACGACCCAATACCACTTTTACATTCGACGCCGAAACGTCGGACCTTTTGGAAGTCTCCTACGCACTTTATGATTTATAGATTTTTAGAAACCAGGGATATTTATCGGCTATTCGAAACCTTATTATCTGATCTATCCGAAGGCACATTTTACGAAGGCGTTTGTTTAGGTCATAGATCTTAATGGTCGCTAATGATATGCTAATTTGCCGTTGAGCAATATTCAATACAGCTAAGCAGCGCTATCAATATCTAGCTTGCCTTCTGAGCGACAATCCGGTATCTCACCCAACATAATTTAAACTCTCTCGCAAACACTGTTTTGCATACGTGAATATTCAGCGGGCCTGTAACGACTAGGAACATGACTGATTGTTATACAGTGTTTAAACAAAAAGGTCGCAGTCTAAGCGTGGGAGCTGACAGCCCACGGACGGGGCTGACTTGGTGGACCTGCTTAGTTTAATTGTGGCCCTCGACGCCCACCGTGTTGTTAGATGCTTGACAATGAAGTTAACTTAACCGCCCTATTGTATTCAGTGCAACCAAATAAATTACTGTTTAAATTGCCGTTTTGTCCATTTTAATGTTTTCAACAAATTGCCGTTGGGCAATAACTTATTCGTATGTCCGACTTGTGTAAAATCTTTGTATTATTCTTAGTTGCGCTTGAAGATTAAAATAAATTGTGAGGCATTGATAAATATTAGTTACAGTTGAAATTTCCCTGAGACTGGACCTTCAGACATTCCGGCGGATGTTTCCTTATCTCAGCCAAAGATGGAATGCCATGGGAGTGCTGTGAGAACCGAGCAGACCCGCACCGCCCGAGAGCAGACGTTAAAAAATATTTCAAAGGAAACGCTTGTCAGTTAATAATTTTCTTGATTCGTATTCTATTGTAGACTAATACCACCTACCTGAAACGAGTTTCCGTAATGCAAATTCTTAATTATGATAACCGTAAATTCGGTCCCAATTTATACCAGTTTCTGGTGTTCCTATTATAGAGGCTCGATCTTGTTTACAGAGGTCTAGAATTCCTTGTAGATGATTAACTTTGCCGGCGCGAACGTACAAATACAAAATGCTTTGTACATTAGCGGCAACAATGAGTGTAGTTAGCGGGAAACGTAAATACAGCGTGTATAGTAATGTATAGATGGAAAACTGTTGACCCACATAGCACAATGGGCGGATAAATCTCCTTGTTTAGACAAAAGGGTTACATTTTATTGATTTGGATGTAGGCGAGGCTCATTGAATTCATTGATATGTGACCACCGTTGTTCCGATTGATAGATTTAGGAACAAGATAGTCTTGATTTAATGCTCTCGAGGCGGTTGAATATAAAAGAACTTGCGACTGCTTTGGCAAAGCTAAATTTTCATATGAATGCTTTGTATAGTAACAAAATCAGCAGTTATTCTATAACTACTTGACAGCCTCATGAGCAAATCCATTTATTAAATAAACAATGAGATTAACGATAGTGATAATTTAACGCATACAAATTACAAACTAATTTACAAATCTTGTATACTTAGTCGAAACATCAAATTAAAATTGAATTTAAAATTTTCCATTATATCCAAGCTGTACTTAATATAAAAATACAATATATTTAATACATATTTCAATTTGTACATAATTATTCAATGAAAAACGCATTGTTTAATTTTATTGCGACGATTATGATTGCTTGTAATAATTATATTGCAAATAGCAATAAAAATAATCTATCAGAGAAATACATTCTTGCGTATTGTAGCTGCTATATTGGGTGCCAACGTTTATGTTGTTTTGTTTTATTACATGTTATTAATTAATTAGTATACCTACCGACATTTAATGCCTTGTCTATCGAAGCAATCTTGTATAGATAACATAATTGCTCGGTTTCCATCTGTCGTAACCAGCAAGTTATTCGTATCTCTGTATTGTTTATTCATTGATATGTTTAGATATTCCTTCCTCATATGCGTTAAAATAAACTTAAACCACATTACACATTATATCTTTATTCTCATAACCTAGGTGTATCTAAGAGTAAATATTATTTATATTCATTACTTCATAATTATTTTAACTCAAGTTTCTTACTCATTTCCTTCATTAATATTTTGGGTGGATATACTCTGGATTCAGAAGTCTAGTGGATGAAGTTTAGTAAAAAAACTGTAAGCTACTCAGTCAGGCCATATCTTCATAATCTCTGTGCTGTGCTTCATATTATGAACCATTTATAAGCATGGCTAGTTATGTGATGTCTGATAAAGAGTTATTATATACTCTTAACAGCAATCATCTCCATAAATATTTAGAAAATGTAACATAACTAGATTATATTATAATGACCCTACCTATAATGCTACTTAACGTTAATAAGGCAAAAGGGTACAAATTTCGCTGTTTTTTACAAGATGAATATTGGTCTTTCCTTCCTCTGTACTCATAGAGGTGTTCATTACTCGCTCGTTCATTTATAGAGATCGAAACTAATTCTGATAACCTTTAGTATCCGTACAAGGCACAAAAGTATTCGTATCTAGTACCCAAGCATGCAATTATAAGCAGCCAAGTGTAGAGCATTACGTTTTCTAATATGGTGAGAACAGCTATCTGATCCGATCCTTATTCCGTACATAAACACGTACACTATTAGCAGATTGCCGAGTGAAATTCAAAACACTCGGCGTGATTTGACGTAATTTGTCCAAACTGGGCTGGTCCAGTTCTTCAACTTTCTATCGAAGCACGTAGGAGCCCCGTGTCGCGACATCTCGGGACCAGCGCAGCGACACTTTTATTGGCATAAACTACTCACTTACCTAACCACTTCTCGCGATTTAATAAAATACCGCAGCCGATGATTAACTAACAGTCCGTTAAAGCAAATAACTAACACAGTGACGTTAATGAGATTTGTTAGATCCAAAAAAAGGTTATGACATCAGTATTGAATATGGCCACGAATTTTTTCACAGTTGCTCCCGAGATTCGCTTTCTATAAATCGATAGGCAAGGCGTTACTCTAACTGGCTACACAAACATGTCGAAAGTGCCTCTGTTGCGCCACATGTGTGATGTGTGGGATGCGCCGGCGCCGGTCTGCCGATGCCGTGGCGGTTCTAGTGTGTGTAGACGGCTTAAGGGTCTCATTCATTTCGCGTTAAGCAATTTGGTCAACGCGCAACGTTTACCGGTTCATTCATACGATTGTGCAACTGTTCGAACCTACTCGATTTTGACCAAACACCTTTAAGGCTGCTGTTAAACAAACATTTGTTTTTAACGACTGTGTCATTTGAAAGCTCAAATTTAAGTATATGACATCATTGTGGTCAAGTACTCTCGGTACGAGGTCAGAGGAATATTGATTGGTTGTGCTCGAACTATAAATGTTTGAAAATACTAACAAGACAGGAAACGTTACATTTAGTGTGTCGATCAAATGTCCTGTTCTAGATTGTGTTTAAAAAGGTCGCGATGCCTATGAGTCACAGTTGAGAAGTCTGCTTATGTCTTTACTCTTGATGTTGATAGATTGTAATCGTCTCTTTCTATCGTGGCTATTGCGTGTCATTTTGTCACTGTCTAGCTCGTTAAAACTTGGTCTACTGAGTTGCCTGCGCGGCGTCATCTGTTAATTTAATTATAGGTAGCTACTTCCATTTTACAATTTGTATGCTCCAGATATCTGTAAATAGTATATCGTGTATGTTTCTTTATCAGTAAAATTATGTTTTTCATTTTATCGTTTGATATTTTAATCAAATTCAACATAACCAGTTAGTAATACTTTGAATACAATATTTATTTTTCTATGACTAATACTTACATCCTTTAGCTGGTGGATGCAACAAAAAACAGGTCGGTCTCGTGTTGTCCCCCGCTGAGGCAAGTTTGTCTACAAAACACGTGTTTTCATATTCTTCTCATGCGTTAACTTCATAAAAAATGTGCGTAGAGGAATAGCTCAATATCTTTTCCATTACGTTCGATAATGTACTTAGGTAGGTAAGTACCTCTTTTACAATGTAGGCTTGTTATTAACGAATTATTTGCAAGTAGCTATATAGAGGCCAGTTCGTATGGACAAAAAGTCGATATGACTATTTTATTATTCTCTATTTGCGTAATTCAGACACTAATGATGGTAATCGTCCATGCAATAAAGTAGACAAGGTATCTGTCTACTTTGACAACGCAGCAAGGTATTTTATTAGTGGAAATCCTCCAGGAATCGATATATACTTAATATCTACTTAAAATGTATTGTTATACCTACTAGACCTAAATTATTAGATCAACCAAATAGTTTACAAGTTTAGTAGCTTCGTAAGCAAATTCTTACTTTTTACCTACCATGAAAATTGTATGATCTTGTAAAAGAAACCAATAAATATCATCTAAAACTTATACAATACGAGAATCTTTTATAAAAACAGTTCATCTCAGTCTCAGTACACTATGTGCACTGAAATTCAGGCATTACATAAGTAAAACTGGTTATTTTAAATAGAGGGGCTTGCACATAGACAACATGTCTGGATGTTGGCCAATTTTATATAATTAGGTCATTTTATATCACGCATTTCACAAATACTTTCCACTGCTAGATTACTTTCCGGGGTACTGGTACTAGCTAAATGTGAGATTTGCTAATTAAATAACGGCATTTGCCTGAGTCACTCGTTCGAGAAGTTTATTTTGCATATTATGATTGGCACTAGATCTCGCTATTACTAATATCCTGTAAAATAAATAATTTTAATTTCATTTTCATTTAAAATATGTTATTTCTAGAGATTATTATTATATTCCCCAATTAAACATACACGAGTTCTCTTCTCTTTTTATATTTGTGCATAATCACAATATTAATAAATTTCTGAATAGAAAATATTAAAAAAAACTTTGATTCTAACTTATTTTGTTACCATGATACCAACAACGTATGAAACTATGAATATTTCGTTCTATATGTGTATATCAATAAGTCTGGTTTGATTGTAAGATTGTATGCTTTATTATCTCCAAGTAACTGCACAACCAATATAAAATTGGTTCCACGCCCGCATTCTGCGACATCGATCTCTCCTCCATATGGTTTCATATGTAACGGCAACTCTTTATTGCAATTTATAGAACACTCCCCTATGGTTATTTGCTTTTCGATACTACAATCTGCTGGTACTTTAATGTATTATTCAATTTGTATTCACATTCTACTTTTTTCTCCTTATCTACATTATGTATTCTGTGACACAACTAATGATAGAAAACTTTTTCATGTCATTAGATTTCAATTTCATCTGAATTAAAAGTATCATCAATACGCAGTTAGGAATAGCCAATGACGTAAGGTTTATTTAAAACCATGTTCCATGTTATGTTAAGACATATTATTAGAGCAAAAATATCAAAAGCACGCCGGATCCCTCTAACGACTTACGCAGGCGCCTTCTGTATCTCTGCAACAAACTATGATGGTCTTAGCAACAGAACTAGTCTTTACCATTTAGATTATAAGGTCGAATTTCGCTCGTCTTATTGAAATAAACCGTACAAAATTATTTCATATTTTTAATGACACAGTTTGATATTAATAAACCTTGAAAACAGATGCCTCATGGATGTCACATTAAGATAAGTCTAAATCTCTAGGAGTGTATGAAACTTTTTAATTAATGTGTATTTTTTATTTTGTTTCAGGTAATATTGTGACAAAATTCATTGCAATCGAGAAGACGATAGTCATTTATAGGCAAGTAGCGTCACCAACCACATAACGCGAATATTACAAAATTGTTTATTACTTGGATTCGCTTGAAACTGGGATAAATCTAAGAAGCCTATTTATATTGTAATTATGTAATCACGTACATTATGTGCAGAAAAGGTCAGTGGGATTTAGCTGTTTCTTAATGGGAATAAGTACTTAGCAGTCGAGTTATTTACTATCTAATTACTTCTGACGTAGATATAATAGAAGTCCCTCGTCAAGAAATCTGGTAGTCTTTAGTGTTAATAAGAAAAACTTTGAAATTCTATCATTAAATTCATTGGCAACAACTAAACTCGAAGGTCTATTGAAATATTTGAATCCACTGACGAGCGTCGTCTTATCATTACAATTAAAGTCAAGGCAGACAACGCGTTTTTCAAAAACCATAGCTTGGATTAAATTATTGACCATCGTTGCGTTTCAATTTATTCAATTTCAAAGTGTCTTTATTTCACATATAAGTAATTACAATAAAATATGCTAGTGTACATTAAATAGCTATTATAAACTAGATTCCTAGCATGTTTTGACATGAAAAATTAGTACGTTTTCAAGTTGGATTACCACTCATATAAAACTTTTAGCAATGCATATAGATAAGTAGACAATAATAAATTGAATTTGATACAAATATCGTAATAAGTCTTACAATTATTATGCAAGCTTTAGCACAGCATTGCATTTAGAAACAGTGGATATAGGTTGAATCAATAGCAGCTAATTAAGAATGAATAGCCAAAAGTGGGTAGATACAAAAAAAAAGGGGTAGTTTACAAACTAGTTGGTAGCGTAGGTAACATTCACAGCAAGCAACAGGGGCCGTCATGTAGGTACTCACGCACACAAGCACGGCCGACCGGCCAGCGCACTGCGACCCGATACCACAGGTAACAGGGGCGAGATTGCCGTGTACGCGGCTCGCGCTCGCTCGACTCGACCGAGCTCGCGGCGCACGAGTGACGTCAGCGCGCGCGCGGTCTATTCATCGCGCATTAGTATGAAATGGTGAGGTAACCGATACGTTTTGTACTTATCGATAAACTTTAGATCTTTCTTTCGAGTTGTGCACAGGTTTTTTATTAGTTCGTTTTTGTTAATGGGGTTAGTCAGTAAATAGAACTTTTCTGATAGTTTGTAAATAAATACATCTAAGGTAGGATAGTGTAATTGTAAGTGTAATTTAGTTAGGTTAGTTCTAAAAGCAGTATTAAATGCTATTTTTAACGCTTTGTTTTGAATGACTTGTAGCTTATTAAAGTTAGTTCGGCAGGTGCTACTCCACACTGGACAGGCGTAGGTTATAACTGGTCGAACCAGAGTGGAGTATACTCGCAGTTTAGTATTACTACTCAAGTTAGACTTACGGTTGAGAATAGGATATAATGCATTCAAAGCTTTAGTGCCTTTGATAAGTAGCTTGGAGGTATTTTCAGTCCAGTTAAGCTTGGCATCAAGAACCGTGCCCAGGTATTTAACTGAACGGCTCCAGGGAATTTGGTAGTTTGCTACTTTTAACTTTCGTGTTGGGAATTTACGCTGTCTGGTAAATATGATGGCCTCAGTTTTAGAGGCGTTTATTTTTAGCTTCCACCTGTCAAAATATTCACAAAGTGAATCGATTGACAGTTGCAACCGACTTATAATGAGGTCTATGTCAGACGAAGAGGTGTAGCACGCCGTGTCATCGGCGAAACAGGCCAAGTTCGTTCTGGGCTGAATTGGGATGTCATTTATAAATAACAGGAACAGATATGGTCCTAAAATGGAACCCTGTGGAACTCCAGCAGGAACAGGTCTAGCAGTTGATGTATCGTCATTTATTTGGACCAGGAACCTCCTAGAGGTCAAGTAGGATTGTATAATCTTCGTGAGAGAAGCGGGTACTCCAAGCACCAGCAACTTGTGGAGTAGTGCCTCAGCCCAAACGCAGTCAAAAGCCTTTTCGATGTCTAGTAAGAACATTCCAGTAGATTGCTTTACATTTAACCCCATTGAGACAGCCTCAGCTACTCTCGCAAGTTGCTGGACTGTGGAGTGCCCTTGGCGGAACCCGAATTGCTCATTTATCAGGTGAGTGTGAGATGTATTTTTAAGTCGATAGTAAATTATTTTTTCAAACAGTTTGCCAATACATGGGAGCAGGCTAATAGGGCGATAAGATATTGGATCTGAGGGATCTTTTCCTGGCTTATGTATAGGTATAACTTTAGCAAATTTCCACATTGCTGGAAAGTAGTGGGACATAAGACAAGAATTGAAAATTTTAGTTAGGAATATAATACATTTTCTAGGAAGGTTTTTAATTAAGACATTTGTTATTTGATCAATTCCTGGGGCTTTGCGAGGTTTAAGGGCTTTAATACATTTTACTACTTCGACTGGTCGCACAAGAAGGGATTTGTCAAAAATAGTATGAGAATCTAATAGCGATAAAGAGTTAGCTACATTGTGGGTTTCATCACTGTCCCAGTCAATTGTTAGTTTTAAGTTGCTAAGAAAACCATCAGCTAGAGCATCACACTGTTCTTTTTGGCAATTTGTCATCGCTCCATTTTCGCGTTTCAGTGCCGGGAATGTGGCCGTCGGTGCTGACCGGATGCTCTTAGCTAATCGCCAAATATCTGAACTCGGGTTATCAACTCTTTTTAGTTTACGGTGCCATTCCTTGTCGTTGTGAGTTTTGATAGCAGATTTAATTTCTAGTTTAAGGTGATAGATATTATTCAACAAATATTTGCGTTCTGAAGCGTTTGGTTCCACTAAGACATGTCTACGAAGGCGGTTTTTGTGGCGAATGAGTCTCTTGATGCGTCTTGGTAAAGCACAGAAGTTCCAGGGTTTGATGGTTGTGATAGGCACACTGAGATCCCGACATGACAAAAGAATTTTTTGAAAATTGGTGAGTTCTCTCTCTATAACGTCTTTATCTGAATAGGTTTGAGATGACAATGACACATGTTTATTGAGGTATGTACGAAATTTCGACCAGTCCGCTTTGGCATAATTATGTTTCTGCATAGGGTTTCTTTGGATATTGGCGTACATTTGAACTAAAACAGGGAAGTGGTTCGAGGAAAGGGCAGGAATAGTTTTTATGAAGTCTAGATTGTACAAATTTTTAGATAGTAAAAGGTCTGGTATTGACGCTTTATATTTGTCGCTATAATGAACAAGAGTGCAACTTTGGGGGGCGTAGATAACATAGTCGCGTTCGAGCATGTGGCTGTATAGGCTTTTACCGCGTGCGTTTTGGACCCCAGGAGACCACAGTGAATGTTTGGCATTTACGTCACCCATGGCAAGAACTTTACTTCCAGTTGCCAGTACGAGATCTAGGTCTTTAGTCATAAAAGGTTGGTTAGGGGACTGATAAATAGAAAATATATTAATATGGTGGTTAAGAATAATACCAATGGATTCTAAATTCTGGGTACGCAATGTGGGAATGAGACTGTGCGGAATATCGGAGCGAACGAGGATGGCTACACCTCGACCAACCCCGTCCACACGTTTGTCAGCACGATAGCTAATGTAGCCAGGGATGTTAATGGTGAGACGTTTGGTTAATAAAGTTTCACAAATAGTAATAACATCTACTTTCAGTCTACTTACTGCTAAGTCTGACAGTTCCTGTTGCTTGCCGTGAACGCCATCCGCGTTCCAATACAATAAGCGCAACTCATTTGAACTAAACATAATGTCCGAGGCGGCTGAGTATTAACATGACCTTGTCCAAAAAGGTTTCGCATTTCCTGAATTCAGTTTTGACCGACTGTAGCGCGGAAATAATTTCCAACATCTCCACAGTTTCAAGATCATTTCCGGATGTACCGTCGGAAACTCCAGCAGTAGGAGTTGTTTTAACAGGCCGCCTAGCGGTCGAGGGAGTATTTGTGGTCTGCTGGCTGTTGATGGGAAATTTCTGCGGTCTTGGGATAACTGGGTACATCGAGACTCTATTGGCTTCTTTGACATGTTGAGATTTGGTATGGCTCGTGCTCACTACATTGGCCCAAGTTTTTTGGCTAGTTTGGGCTTCTCGGTTAGGTTTAGTGGTGCGAAGACTGATCCGTTTTGACTCAATGCGTTCCAGGTATTTAATGCGTTCGTCACATTTAGAATAGTTAGCTGGGTGCTCTTTCTGGCAGTTACAGCAACGAGCTGGCTCAGTCCTGTCCTTTTTAGAGCATTCCCAGGTAGGGTGATCTTGTGCACATTTTAAGCAGCGTGCTGACCTGTTGCAATTTTTTGATGAATGTCCAAAGCCTTGACAACGGAAGCACTGCGTTCCTGGTCTTCTGTTAGGCTTGTATTTCTCAACGGTAACGACGCAGTTGAACAGATATCTGATCTGTTTAAATCTGGCCATATTGGTTCCACACGGTAGATGAACCAGAAGAGGGGGACAGTCTGTGGGGTTTAGTGTTTTCAGCTCTGTAACAGAGGCGTCACTGAATCCCAGTAGTTCCAATTCACTTTGTATGTGTTCTTGAAGAAACTTGGGTAGTCCCTTGACAACTGCTTTTGGGTTTCTTTCGTCTTTACGTGTAAAAGTGTGAAACGGGATATTCTCTTGCAGTAAACCATCTTTCAGTTCCTGGTGGTCTTTTGCGGAGTAACATTGTACTCGCACTAGCTTTCTACCCCTGAATTGGAGGTGAAAGTTTTTATTATATTTCAGTACAAGATCTCTTATGGTCTGCAGTGTGAAATTATTTTGGAGCTCAATAATAATTGGCGGAGCTTGTCCAGTTTGCTTCTTGCTTGCATTCTTGAAAGGCTCTGATAAGGGCTCGTCATCTTCTACAGGTAAGCCCTCAAATCTGTTGTCAACCGGAGTTTGTATGTAGTTCGTGTCTTTGTTGGTTCGTGTTTGGTGGGTCACAAACTTCTTGGCGGTACGCCATTCATCAGGAGACTTTTGCCCTTCTCCTTTCTTCCTCTTTCCTGCAGGTGAGTTTGGAGCTTGATTCCTAACTAGGAATTTTTCCATGTTGGGCCGAGGTGCAACTTATCGACAAATTGTCGATAACACCTCAGCCCCTCACTAGTATGCGCACAGAGTAGCGAGACGGTCACGGAGTCACAAAATGCGTGCGGCCGAAATGACAGCCGAGCGCTCACTGAATCTTATCATTACAATTAAAGTCAAGGCAGACAACGCGTTTTTCAAAAACCATAGCTTGGATTAAATTATTGACCATCGTTGCGTTTGCGCTTGCGCGTAACAGGAATAAAGTCGGCACGAGTACGCTCATTAAACCCCACAACAATGCGAGGCGGGGTTGCCAGAGCAATAAAAATTACAAGACGCTCAGGATGGGAGCGCCTAATGGCATAAGACCTCCATTGATACAAAGATTGTCTTGCGATACATCTGGTTTGGCTTTTTGGACATTGGTTTTTCATACACATACTTTCATACGTAGAGGTTTTCGTGTCAACTAATTTATTTGTGTAAATCTTTCTTCTTCATTTTATTGCTTATCTTCACGTACCTACCACAAGAATAGCTGTTCCAAATATAAAAAATAAAAGAATTTATAATACTGTTAGTAATCATCAATTTAATCCATCAATTTCTTTATTTTTCATTCTCAGCTGTGTCTGAAAACTTCTGATAAATCATAACACCATTCACCACCTCATAAATGGCGATTTATATAAATTATAAATTAGGAAACGAATGAAAAATAACTCGTATTATCTTGTTTTCCTGTTCCTCTTCGCCATCGTTGCCGTCTGTTCTTATTTTCAGCAGATTCTTATCTTAGACATGAGTAACGAATAGCGGATGGTGTGGACATGAATGAACCGCGCCGATGCCGTTGGTGGCCAACTTTTAGGTAGACAGATTCACAATATTATTCAGAGACTCCTAACTAGTTATCTATCATCTATACAAAGCGTTGCGTCCACCATATCTCTTGCGCGAACCAAATCCATCTCGCGATCGAATTAAAAAACAGACACTACAGGTAGATATAGATATGTATCTCACCCATGATATATGTTTTATCTTCTGAGTCGTACTTTTTGGCTATAATAAAGCGTCTATGACTTGTGATGTCGTTGAGCAGACGTGAGCCAATGACGCGAGGTTCCGCAGCACTTCCGCCGCGCCCGTGCCGCCTCTGCCACTGGCCCGTAAACAATCACCAGATTTCATGTTCATCGCCCCCAATACAACACCATCGCCCTGGCTTTAGGATACTATACTAAGTATTCATTTAACGTAATGATCCTGATAGTAACCAAATCACCTAAAATAAATATATAATAGAAACGAAACACGTGCACCTTGCGGAAACGATGCATACGAAATGAGACTCACCTTCTTTTAATTTGAATAGCAAATGAAATTTGCCGATCTATAATTTCAAAATCGAAAGTTCCTCCGAGATATATGCGAATATTCTCCAAGAACGAAAGTGCAATGCGTTATCAAGTCGTTCGCAGCTTATGTAAGTGTTCTAGAACCTAGACGCCGTACGAGTGTTTGCAGACTTCTGAAATTCCATTGGCTGTGCTGAATTAGACTCGCTTTTGCTACAGGCTTTGTTTTCAACAGATGTAGCATAATTATTTCGACCTTAAACAGTTTTCTCTTGTACAGATCGCGTTTCAAGTTACGCAACGAATGCGTCGGCGCAGATTTCGTCACCGCGGAAAGCGCGCTGGCCCATTAAATTGTTTTATTATGAACTCGACGCCATCTTGTGTATTTTTGGCTGGGGTTTAGGTGTTTATCTGGTTGGGACTCTGTCCAACGCGTAATTAGTCGCTGTAACTACATATATTTTTGCTGTCCACGCACAGATTTTGCGAGAACTGACGGATTTTGTTGATATATACGCCGGCGCAACACTGTTGCATTTCTCGATTAGTAACCGAATCATTAGTTGTGGGTGGTTTGATTTTCAACGGAATATTTTCTAAAAGCGTGAACCGGTAATGTAAACAACGGTGGCAGACTACATTTTCTTCCTGTAACAAGTTGAATGACCGAACATGTTTGTCATCCCACATCTTATATTCACGCTACTCCTTGCGCCGGATCACCTGTTTCATTTTTCACTATCGCCGTCGTACGATTGTTATTTTAGATTTCTGGTCTAAAATTATGAATGAGTCGCCACAGTTGACACTGGACTCGTGTGTGGCAATACGTCATCGACGCTTCAAATAAATCTTCTCATTAGTTTATGCATACTTATGTACTTAGATGTTTAATTTTGACTTTGCATCTTTTTCAATAGCGCTTGCACTAATATTCAAGGATATTGGATTGTTTGTTACATCTACGGTCAAAATGATTATTGAAGATACATAGATAAACCGCTGTGAATTTGCGTGCGCTGTTTTTTGTCACGTGAGTCATACAGTGTCCACACCGCGGGGTTCATACATAATGATGTAATCTACATTTTGGAGTATTCAATACAAGGGTCGTAAAGAGTCAGATGTCCGTAATAGGCAATGCACGAACTGTCGTTACCTCAACATGCCCACCTACTTGCTTGCGTACTTAACTAACCAAGTTTGTCAAGGGAATTTTCTCTGACATTTTTTTACTATCTTAAAATGTGACAATATTTAATTCGTATCATTATTTTATACTTGGATTTTGTGATAACTTGAAAGTGCTTCGTCCGACGGAAATCTGATATCTTCTTCCTACCCGACGCTATTTTCAGCTTGAACTCGGTTGTTTACTATACAGAAATATCATTCATTAGATACTGAAAAGCATTCGTTGACAGCATAACACTGGTGTTCCATTTTAAAGACAACTGGCAATACTCGTATGTCGAAAGGTTTTTACATTATCAGCAGTCTAAATACGCATTAAATTATTTGGTTGAAACTATTTAACATCTGGTTCCATTGGCGCGGCGTAGTTTCTTACTAAAATGTGAAATACATAGCAAACCAATCTGAGTTGGTTTAATGTTTCACAAACTTTTAAATAAAGCAGTTATATAAGCAATATGTTATTTTCTCTTTCAAAGCTATCAAAATTCCAAATCGCTAGATCAACGTCAAACATATTGAATTTAAAACTTCCGTTATAGACGTCCGTGTATAAAAAGCAAGAGTCCGTATCGAACTACTAAAACGCAGAACGATGCGATGTAAACGTGAAGACGAACTAAAATATGCAGAAATAAGTAGAGACTTCATGTCAAGTCTCTGAGATCCTTTGAATGCGGTAGACATGCTGACAATGTTGAAAAGATGCCAAGCTCAAGGTAACGAAATGTTCAAATACAGAAGGCGAAAATCAGTTCAGTCATTTGCGTAGACGTAAAATATGAAGCAGAAAATACAGCGGCTGAATCATTTAGCTTGTCAATTCGCACTTGCAGAAATCTAGAAGCTGCAAATTCACGTGTGCCTTTATCTGCTTCCGTTAAAGTGAATTGAAATTGCGAATAGAGAATCGTGTTACTGATTTGTTAGATCCCATTGGTTGGCGGCGTGGGAGACTGGGCACGTCGACCCCGCGCGCAACTATAAATATACAACACGCTCCTTATCCACGCATCGGAGCATCCCTGAATTCCCTGATAGCCGGCGTCTTGGGAGACTACGGGGTTTCGGGAGTTTGTTTTACTCACAGATACTTCTTTGTGTGCTCTTTTGTTTTGTTTTGAATGTACACATCAGCGCAATTTACTCTACTCGCAGTTAACCAGTGATTGGTACTGTCATTTTATAAATTTTATAAGTCGTTAAAGTTACTAAGTTCTTGCATAAAGATGCACTGAAGTATTTTATCTTTGTTAATATCGTGATTTTCTGTTTTATATGATTTTTTTATTTGTTCTTATTCATTTATTTATAATTCGTCTCTTAATTGTAACACCACCGTCACGAATTCTAAGTCTTTAAACACTTTAACATATTAATTTGTTTCCTTGAGATTTATGTCAGTTACGTCTAGAATCTCAATTTAATTGCGTTCTATAATCTCGCGAAATAAAATGAAATATTAGTAAAAACATGCTACTACCGAGTGCCATTTCATCGAGTCATAAAATTCAAATGAGCCTAAATTCAATGGCATTAATCATAGGCAGTAACTAAGTTTTGAGCAATATATTTGTAGCACAAGAATTTGGAATTTTAATCTTTGATTTCATTCAGAATGTGTAAACACATTTAAAAATACACATATTATTGAGTAATTTTACATAAACTAGTAAGCTTAATTGCTGCAAATTAGACTGGTGATAATGATGTAATATTACTTACTACTACCATAGAGTTAATACTACTACGTAAAGAGAAGCAACGCCGAACCAAAGCTTTGCTCCATTTTGGAAAGAGATTGAACTGAAATTCGCTGCAGCGCGTAAACATAGTCATGTCATCTAACCAAACTATTAAAATATGCAGCGCTTAAAAGCGTACAGAGTACAGTTTCTCGCGACCAAAACGACTTAAGCGCCGGCTGATATCATGGCGCTTCCGCGTTTCGTTCAACGTAGTGCAACAACAAGTCCCTCTCATAGATTTTATACAGCAGAAGTGACACAACTTTTGTACCTACTACTTTCTAATAATAGTCACCTTATTGTTAAATAAATAAACGAAGTGAAATAAAAATATATCGTTGCAATTTAATAAATGCTTTATTTATTACACAAATTCAAAATAAATCAACACAAAGAATTATTTAATTGCCTCAAAATAGGTACAAATGTATGTTGGGTATCTGCGACTTTTTTTTCATTACTCTATGATTATTGATTAGTACCTGTTGCAAAATGGCGGCGCCCGGCAGCCCGTTTCTCGTGAGCATTGATACATCGCGAAAAACTTTAAATCGAGTTTTCAACGTTTAAATGTCTACTTACCGATGAAATGTTAAGCCATCACTTTTTTTTGATGTTGTGGAGTGTACACGGCAGTCTTTCAGAATACAACCAGGCATTTGATGTTGTTATTTATGCGAGCCAAACACAACTACTCTCCACGGGTGTTGGATACTCACTGGATAGCTGCTGCACAGCGTGCTGCAAAGGCGTGGCGTGGCTTAAGATCATGCAACGCGTAGTCTTCTCTTTACGTAGTAGTATTAACTCTATGACTACTACATATATGCGCAGCATCTGCATTATGTATGTGAGTATACATAATTTTATTGCCTGTGTTTAAACGTGTTCTTTTCATACACACGTACATTATTATTTGGGTGGTATGTATCTTAACTATATTACGACCTGTCCAAAAATAAAAGTAGGACCTGTAATATCCATAACAAGCTCAACAGGAACACTAAAATGAAGAAGTTAAAACGTGTTATTTTTATGAACACGTGTGACTGATAAAAACTTTTCCGTTATTCCGACGCGAAGCTCGTACAAAAGAATTCTTCTCTTGAACAAGTCTCATTTACAGGCCATCTGATGCGAATTGTTTCGTCAAAGGTCAATGCCATCTTTAGACGGGTGATAGCAATTGAATCAGTTCCACTTGCAACGAATTAATGTTCATTAACAAAGAATGATACGACACGTACGACCGTCTCTACTATTAATGGAGCCTCCATCTGTTCTTTCGCGGCGATTTACTATTAAAAACAAGGGATCGCTTTGAGTGATAACATCATTAAGATTCGTTGCCAACTTCAACGCGTGCGCACGATCCAGTGGACCTTCCGAGAAATCATGATGGAGTCGAGTGAGGTGAAATCATGATCGATCTCGGCGGCTCTCGGGTCGCGAAACGGAACACCGTCGTCCCTGATAACTCTCCCGGCACTAGGTCAGTTTTGCGCGGCTCGTTTAACGGTACAATCAGGTTGTTGCCGCCGACCGACACGTAACAATGTGATTGCAGTTTTGAAACGTCCATCGCGAACGTTCCAATACGATCGAAGCTAATGTGGACCCTGCTACCGCGGAATAAGAATTAGTTGTGAGCGACTAACTGTTAATAGAACCTTGAACTTGCGTTTTGAGTGCGCGGGTAAAGTATTGTTTTAAACTGACATTTTAAATATTTGGAATGCGAGATGAGACAATCTTCGGATTTCACGGTGGAGTTATCGGAGGTTTGCTTATTCTGTTTAATTGAAACGACGCATTTCACTTGACTGAGCGTCACGTTAACTCGATAGTCACGTTCTATGTCATGCCGTGTCTAAGTTGGTTGCATTTACTAAAGTTCTGACTAAGGCTGCCTGTCGACGGTAGTTTGACCTATAAAAACCTATTAACAGATGAGACATACATAGTCGTTTTGCTATCGTCTGCTATTTTGTCTACGTGTCGCTGAAAAAAGGTCCGGCCTGTGTCTGTCGCTTTTATAAAACTATCTCTATTCGAATATAAATATGACTGTATAGTGTATAGAATAGAATAGAATCGAAATTTATTCACTTTATAACATCTCGTTACATTGGGCAAGTCAATTTACATATTTCTTAATTATATGGTACATACTTAAATTAAATTAGACTTACTTAACTTGTCTAAGAATTTAGTCATACACAAATGATGATTCTGTCAAAGGCAATCTCATGTATTCGTTTAGTGTATAAAATGGGTTTTTAAGAAATAAGTTTTTAATAACCAATAACAGCTTATAATGAATATTGGACTATTATAAATAGTCTGGCGATGATAAACTTGTCTAAAATAAGTCGACCATTTTCAGTCGTATCTTGACTATGACTATTCGTCACGTGTGTGACGCTGTAAGGTAAGATCATGTTGGATCTTGCGAGGTAGATGACATCATTTTTCGGACGCTAAAAAGATTAATAATAATAATAATAATAATAGGTCTTTATTTCAGACAGCAGGGTCCATAGAAAGGTTCACACACAAAGGTACAATATAAAAGCATAAATTGAATTATGTAGAAATACAGATTACGTGACAATATCCAACCATTGCCGGTATGTTGCAGTCATGTGCATGCGGTCAGACAGACTCTTAATAATACTGTTTTTACAAATGTCAACTCTGGACATAAAAGAAGCAATCCTCTTGCGCTGTATAGCATTAAAGCTGTCAATGCGTGCGTCAAAAACATACCGGATGCACTACAGCTCCGCGACAGGCCCATGAGCTGCCTGTAGATGTTGTTGTATGCAACTCTGATGGAGTTGTGCGATTTTTTCGTGTAATTAGTCCAGAGTTGACATGTGTAAAACGTTTGGCAAAATGACTTAAATATAATTATGTAAACAAACGGTGAGGCGTTAACGTATCTAGCGGGGTCACTTGGTAATCTTAGCATATCCATCTTTTAATTTTGTTTTACGGATAGGCTTGAAATAAATACTTTTTTAAATACTGGAAATAATAATAATGTAGCTTTACTCATAAACTTATATTGTAAGCGAATAGTAACACATTAAAGTAATAACTTTAAAACCATATGAACTAATTTCTAACGTGTCTGTCTGTTCATAAAAAGAAATAATCTTATAAATTTAATTTCAATAAGCACCAGAAATATGGTGATTGAATTTAATTCCTCCACTTACAGCTACTGTTCTATTGAACGTGTAGGTGATATTTTATTATACCGGTCAGTTGTTGTGATATAACAACCCACCACACATTGAACTATCCACCACATTGTATTTTATATGCGCCTCACCATTTGTGTCAATTCACTTCATTATGAATTGAAATTGAATGACATCGGAACGTATTACATTCTCTTTTATAACACACCATACCATAGTACACGTGATCCATTGAAATGCTCAATATTTGGCAACGCGCAAGGTTCTGCTACAGGTGAAACGGCACAAAAAAAAGTTTAGATATCCCTAATCCAATAATCGGAAATTGCACCCTAACACATTACAATAGAGATTAAAATCAAACGTAACAAACCGCTTTCATTGTCGGTAACATTACCTGTTGCAGCACACAAGTTGACTTTTGTAGTTTAGGGGTATCCCTATCATTATTCAATCGTGATTCTTTTGTCAATGACGTCACAGGGAGCGCCCGAACGCCATACCACTGAGGTAATGGTAATGGTAACAAAAAAGTTTGTTTGCTTTTTTTTAAATCCTTTTTAACAGTACGACATCCTATTCCTATTACTCATGCGTTCTTAATATTCGCTAAACGTACGCTGTTATTGGCCCAACAATAGGTTAGGGCCTTGTGTAGTCACGGTTACAAGTTTTATGGCTAATCTTTGACACTTGATCGTAAATATTTACTGGTATATGTATGCATCGATACAGTATGCTTAACGTTAGGTATGTACTATGTTTTGTGCAACAGATATGGACTATCAACCAGAGAAACAAAAAGCTGTTGACGATAATAAATAAATGCATACAGTTACCATACTGTCATCTACTCATCCGTTGTTTTAATTCCAATCCACGGCATCTGAGTTATAGTAAATATCTCTGTAGCAGTGCTCAGTTGATGCAACAATCGGACAGTTTCCTCACACAGGAACCATACTGTGTGTTGTCACAGCGTTTATCCGTGTAGTTACTAAACAATCCACGCATTGCGCAATGGCGCCTATTGCCAAGACAAAGGGATGACCGTTAGTGGCTTTTTCCCTTTTTAGTCAGTCTTTCACGATGCGTGCTCTTTGCCAACGTTTCGCTTGTTTCCTGTCGTTGTTCTACATCCACCACTAAACGCTAATGCATTGTGAATGACTGCTAAGTGCCGCAGATAATACAACGCCTGCGACATTAAAGTTTAAAGCAATGGTTACTGAATGTCGTACTACAATGCTTACAGCTGTGATTTCATATTCATGAGACATAGCTTCGGGACTTACTTTATTGGCTTATTTTAATTTCTGTTCGCAATCATAGCTAAATTTGAAACAATTCAAGAACTGTTATTTACTATTGTAGTTTAACCGCAAGTCCGCCGCACCGAAGGCATACAAACGACCCTTTATTTTGAAATGTACGTCAAACAACATTAAACTTAAACTGTAAGTGGTTAGAATCTCATTCGAAATGGAATGCTTTACAGAGAGCATTGTTGTATAGGCTGCACCGACATTGAATCCAATTGCTCTGGCAATAAAATCTATTTTAGGCATTCGATTGTTTATAGCATCTCCTAAGTGTGTCGGGAGTCGGAGTGGTTGCAGACGTCTCGAGTTACAGATGTGTGCTGCTTGTTGAAATAATCTGCAGTTCCTTCTGAAAACATACAATGTTGTAGATATGAAATTGTAACGAGTAAAAATATTTTCCATTACAAGCATTAGGTACAACACCAAACTTATAAAAACCCATTGTTTTAACGAAACTATTGTTAATTTTGTTGCTTTGATAAAAGTATAATGTCTTCGTGACAAGTTGTACGCGCCTAGGTGCGGTAACCGGCGAAAGTTACTGTTACATTTCAATTACTCTTGTCTAGATGTTTGATCTACATTTTTCAATTAGAGCTTAAATCTGGTCTTTCATTACCTTTCTTAAAAATATTTATGGTTCAAATTATGGTTCAATTCGAGGTTTTATCGTTTTGTGTACATATGTGTGTCTGGATAACATATGTACGTACAATGAGCAATTTCTTGCGTCAGTGAGTTATGGTCTATTGCGGCGATATGAGAATACTTGCAACCTATCTTATTCTAATCGAATACTATTGTAAAATCTGAGTTAGGTTTGCTAGATTTCAAGCTAGTTATGTTTATTATTAAAACTATCGTGAGACATTCTTATCAATATGTAACCGTAACGGTATTTTTATAACTGTGTAATGTTTGTTTTGGCCTCGTTTTATGTTACAATTTGTAGGTAACTATAGTTTCCTATAGATAAAATATTGCATAAAACACGTACTTATAATGGACAAATAAGTCGGTTTGTTTGCACAAAAATTCATACAGAATTCCCACAGGTTTCCCATTCCCACCTTCTGCCTCCACACGCTTACTTTATGCAATCAACTTCACACTTCTGTCGATTGTTAGCTTTCTATCTTTACTGCTTTCAAACTATTTGCAGCTCTGTCTTTATTCCTATTTGCTGTGTCAATAGCCCGTAATACTGGTAATACTGCGTTTACTTGAACATAAAACTTGACGTTCACTTACCTACTTACGTTTGCATTCATTTTGCGCGTTCGTTTTTGCTTCCTTCTGTGATTCTGTAATTTATTTATTATTTGTTTATTTTGGTAAAAGTGGACTACGAAACTCTATCTGGTTATAGCCTTGATGCGACGTGTTTTATAGCCCCGTTTCTTCTATCGGTTGTTCAATTATTTTTTCATTCAGTTAGGTTGTCATTATCTAAATCTATTTGTCTAATCAAGCGTTTAATAGCTGTACAAGTACTTTAATAGAGATAGAACTTTTCATATCACCTTTTAAGGGCAGGGGACGGGTTGTATAAGTGCCTCCTACACATTGCGCTGTTCAAATGTCCATATTCGTCTCTATGGGCGTTCTGACTGACTCAGTCGGCGAATCGGCAACCTTTGTTAGAAGCGAGCTGATGATTGCGGTTCCACCTAGTCCGTAGGCGGCCGATTCACCTTCGCTACGAGATTATCTCGTCTCATGTAGGTGGTTGGTGCCCACTTAATACTCAAGAACTCTTAGGAAGTGGTCGTTATGTTACGCTTCGGTTTCGTAATGAGCGTGTAGGAAGCTTAATGTAATGATGGAGCATATTTAAATCTACAAATCACATATTTGTTTAACATTATTGTGTAAGGTTAAGATGCTACTTGACATCGATCTGTTGCCTGGTTTACACACTAGATAGACACTGGTAGATGTTATGTTCAGGATGACTGTGTTTGTCCCAGTTCTATGCTTTAGTCTTGCCGTTAAGTAACCACAACCACAGTAACAAATAAGAATAGCCAGATTTGGCTCGTACTAACTACATTAGCTAAATTGCCGTCTATTTCAGATAGCTAATAGATGGCTTTTCGTTTTCAACCACTAGACTTCAACTGCTAACCTATCATTTGTGTACACCGTTTATGTAATACCTCTATCGGCCTCTTGTGACTTTGCTACTGTCTTGGATAACAATTGCAATTTTTTGATACTTCTTACGGAATTAGCTAGTTAATACCTATAAAAAGTTATAATTAAATATGTAGAATATTTCGTTGATAAAATCATAATTAAAAACAGTATTTTTTATGATAAATATTTTGCTATATTTTCTTGATTCAAACTACAACATATCATCATTGTACATAGAAAAAATAATACATTGACTACATTTATAGATACCCCTACCAATGAACTGAAGTGGATGATCCTAGCCCGTCAGAGCTATTGTGGTTGGTTTAAAGTACCAACACGCACTTGAATATTTTACTTGCATCTTCTTAAAAGCCATCTCGGCAGTATTGAAGAATCATAGCTATTTATAAATAGATGACATAATTGTGACGACAGACCGTATCTAAATAATAGCAATTTCTTGCTTATGTTTAATTTATCAGAAATCAAGTATTGTCTCATAAAAAGTAGACACCTAAACGTTTTTCCTTAGTACAAAGTGGCGGCTAGGTCACGCTTCTATGAATTTTGCGTGTAATTTACATCGATACAATATACCTGTAAATAAATATTTAAAGTAACTGCATTATCTCAAATATTAACAATATTATAACGGTGTGGGAGGCATTAAGTCTGTCTTACAAAACATTATGGAGAAGGAAGATGATATATCCAAGGCTGCAACATGACTAATTTTACCAAAAGCTCACAGATTGATTTTTAAAACACCGACCTCTGAACCTTGCGTTCGTTTTATACAATACCTTTAATCAATTAGTTGGTGCCAAGGCTTCGTGGGTGGTCTTCGCCATTGCCCTACAATCACTAAAAACTTGCCTTTGGTACTCCTGTCATCTGAATTGACGTCTTGACAGGTTTCAGATACAAGCCAGTAATAGATATCCAGTGACTTGGCGCCATTATTCAATGAAATTACTTGTTCTTCTGGTCTTTCTGACTTAATTCGATTGGCCTAGATTTTAGCGCCTATAAACTGTGTGTGATTTATGATGCTCATTTTAATAATGAACAATGAATGATGTGCTGCTGGCGCAAATTTGACTTGGAAATAATTTTGCGAGGTGCGTACCTTCGCGCATTGCAGTAGAGATTTTTTAGCCTAAAAATGCATTATTAGGAAAAGAAAACAAGAATAACTAAACAAAGAAAATGAAAATAAATCAGTCAACCATAAATCGATACTTCACTTAGCGAAATAATAAATGCAATATCTAAAGCTGCACATGATAAATAAATAAAAAAAAATGATATAATTGGTAGATAAAATGATTCCCACGAAGGCGAACGCATCGTTGCCTCAAGTAACCATTACATCGGCTTGGAATGCATCACATATGACATTTACAAGTCATCGCGAGACAAAATGTATAATTAAATTACCGCGGCACCTTACTGATTAAACCATACACAATGCAGTTATAGCTTCGCCCTGATGATGAGACCTCTAGACCTTTGGCATAGACATCAAATGATAAAAGAAATACAATTTTCTTAATCTTCACATGGCTCTATAGCCAATTAAAAACCTTTAATAATAAGCGAATTTCTTTATTGAATTTCCTATGTTAATGGTGCATTACGGATGATAGACAAACTAAGGCTTATCTTCATCAAGTTACCTATAATTTAGATGTCATCTCCGCAAGTGATGAAAGTTACAAGTCGGTGTAACAGCTTAATAAGTTGTTGTGACCTATGCCTTTTACTGGTAGGTACTTACAGTACTTAGCCGCGTCCTTGTCGACGACGTAAAAGAAGAATTGTTAAACGCTGTGTGGATGACATTAGGGGAAAATAAGGATAAGGAAGCTTATGAAGAAGAATATAAATACATACTTAACTGAAATACAAATAAAATATTTTCCTTCATCAATGTCCAAGTGTACGCTAATTTTTCTTCAAATAGTGCAAATAAAAGTACATATATGTAATGTCTACTACATATCCAATGTTGCCAGATAGTTAATTTTTTATCAAGTGCGAATATCGCTCGCCAGTTGGTTTCATATTTTGTTCCCTAAATCTTATTAATAGGCGCTCTTTGACGTTCTTCTATTCGATGAAATAAATTATCTTAGCTTATTATTTTAAACTGCTACATTTTTATAACAATTACCTGTTTAACGTCTCCCATAAATCAGCAGTTTATACCGAAATCGAGGCACTAAAAGAAGTAAACGAGCGTGATTGACGTCGTTGGGAGTATTAATGTCTTTACGCTGTTGGTGAACGTAGCTTGCAACTCCTCACTGGCCGTGTCGACAGATGCGTCGTCGCAAACAAAGTGATTAACAGAAGCCATTTTTTCACTTCGCATTTTTATTGCACCATTTTACGTTCAGAGAGTGTTCGTAATGCGTGCCAAAAGTTTCACCCGCATTAGCTTCGACAGTTGGTCGAAGGGACAGCTATTTCCAACTATCACCCGTACTTCAGCAAGTGTGTCACGGAGCAACTGTGAAAATACTGAGCGGCTGATGTTTTTACACCACTGTGTTTACAGCGCTTCCTAAATTAACAGAACATTCGTTAGGTGTACCGTAATATCGCGGGTTGCAGCTAATAAAAAGCTGCAGTATATGCTATTTTTCATGTACACATAAATTTCTTGCGCCTTCAATCTTTTGTCACACAGAAACATGTGATTCTGCAAAATGGCGAGTATTTGCGTAATCATTACCATTGCATCCCATAAATTAAATGAATCACGATTACAAAAGCTCGTTGCGATATATCCGATGATCTTTATTGGGACAGAACTGAACAATTTATCTCGAGTAGTTGTTACTGCCAAGTAATATAAATCTTAATCGCAATCACAAAATGCTTTCTAATTAAAAATCTGAGTGCATTTTAACTTTCACAGTATCAATTTCAGGAGATTTTACTTCACTACTTCAATATTATCGTACGATCAGTTCTGTATGCATATTTCTGCTTATATGAACTGCTGCTGTGGAACTCCTTGCCCGAATCTCTATTCCCCTTGAACTATAATTTGTCGGTCTTTAAGTCGAGAGTAAACCGGTTTCTTCTAGGCAGGCGCGCTACATCGTAGACTATAACATTGCTTACCATCAGGCAAGTTGTAGTCAAGCGTAAGCCTATACTTATAATGTAAAAAAAAAAAATGAAATCGTCATTTTCTCTTCAAAGTAATTTTAGTATTTTTAATCGCCCATTGTTCTAATGATGTGTTTATTTTTTTCAGGTACGGATTTCCTCTATTTATCTACTTTTCCATTCAATGGAAGCTTCTTTATTTAAGATGCGGCGAGTGGTAAGAAATTAAAACAAAATGTAATCAAGATAGATTTCTACACGTATAATTCTGCGCTAATTGAGAAATCTGTCACTTATAAATTACGACGGCTTTTTATTTATTGTTCTTTTCATATGTGAACAGAAATCACTCGTGTTTTCGCTTTATTTTACATCAGCAATATGTCAGTAGGTAAATGTTTATGAAAGCAACTCCTATATTTGAATGTCTATTAATTTTCGTAAGAATGTCGTGCGTATTGTCGCGGTCACCTTCAACAAGTATTTTTGTTTTTTCAAGTAATGCTAGATTCTTTTTATATTACTATTGCATTTTTAGTGTCTGGCCTGCATCGATATTTCTGTCAGCATTCGAAATGTGCATCATCGGGCGTAGTAGAAACCAAAGAACTGACAATAATTTTACCAATATATGTATATGGTTTCTCGTAAAGTTCTCACATTTATTACACGTCAGAGATAAAATCCATTGGAAAATTTTGTTACGGTACCTAATAACTACAAGCAATGACAGCATACTCCGACCTTAGCACTGCAGTTCTGTTTGATTACACCTCACCTACTGGCAATTACAATATTCCCATTGAATTCACTTTAATCGCGTTCCTTGTAATTGTCTTGTAAGATCCTTGAACAATCGCAGAAGTAATCAATGTGGCAATAAAAATGTTTCCTTGTGTCTCTTGTTCGTACTTAAGTCATTGTATGGATGTGTTTTTCATAAATCCATCATGTAGGTGTACACTAATCAATAAGCATTGAGTGAGACAAGGCATACAATACATTCGTCAAGAGTTGATCTGACGGGTGGTTCGGTAGGCGTTGCTTCTTCTATTTATTATGAGCTGTTTGTTTGACGTCTCGTATCAGAGCTAGCCAATTGTTGGTCCGCTGATTCGTCAGCCGCTAATGTCAAATATTTGTCTCAAACAATCGCCACTACTACTATCTTACATGCCTTGAGCGCATCACATTCTTGTTTCAATACCTACTCGTACTGGCAGATGTTTGCCAACTATTGTCACATAAGATCTAGATTCTAAAGTTGACCGTTTTTGTTGTTCTTTGTTTGTTTTGATTTGATATTAAGTTAGGAATTCCATATATTTTTCTTTTATCTAGGTATCGAAAGGTACTCTCGGGTTTTCATCTAGGGGAATCTATTACTGAAATATTCTGCTCTTAGCGATAAGGCTGCTACTGGTGGCACTATAATAATTATTCTTTTGAAGATTTTCTATTACTTTTTTGTTTTGCTTTAAAGTAATAACCAAATCTATTCATAGCACAGAGCATATTACTTTGTTCAAACCCGTCCCGGCTTATCAAATATTTAAAAATTCTTTCATATATCATAACTCCTCCCTAACTAACCCCTCTTTTCTATTTTAATTTATACGGAGAGATAAAACTAATCATCATTTTTTCTGTATTATTATATTTTAATACCTGTTTGTTTATCTATAATCATCTTGTTTACCCCTTTTGTTATTTCTCTACCGTTTCATGCTAGAAATACCTGTAATTTTAGAAAATCTATTAACCGTATTTTATTTAATTATTCATTTTTACATTCTAGATGTTGTGATGTTGAAATAAATGCATTTTATGTTTAATGCTTATCATGTCAAAAACATTGACATCAATATTCGTCACCATTAAAAACATTTAATCGTAAAATCAAAATGTATGCGTGAACCTCCATTAAAAATTGATTTTCTTAAAATCTCTCGAACTGGTATTCAAGAAGCGACTTTCATGGCCAGTTTCACAAAACTTAACGGCATTTTAAGTGGGTACATTTACGTTGTACATGAGAACAAGCCTCGAATAATAGCGGCGTTCCATACTGTAAGTCCATTACATACCTCATTACATCGACTCTGACACAGAAAATAGATTTGTGCCTTCGTTACGCTATGGAAAATTCAGTGCCTATATGTCATACTTGTTACCTTTGTTTTACGATCCCATTCCTCGAATTTACGCGTAAACGTAAACCACATTACTAGTGTAGGGCACGTAAATATGTCAAAATTTAAAGCAGAACCAATGGCCGTTGTTCCGTGTTAGTTTGAAGAATATAAGCCACGATGTATCTATTCGAGAACTGTTTATTCTTTGAGTTTTACGCAGTTGACGGTGTCTTTATTACCTATAGTCGTAAAATTAGGAGTAAAACAAAGATTTTAGCTGATTTATAGTTGTTCAATATTTGTTCACGGTTTTCTTGTAGATCGCGGTGTGATGAGATTGATGTCAGTAAATTTTAGTTTACTCCATCTACTGCATAGAAACCTGAACCATAAAGGCAAATGTAGTAAACATCTTTGTGTACTCGTATATTTAACTACTTAGTTATTGTAAATTACTATAATAAATCATGATTGAGTGCTTAAAGTGTTGATGAGTCTTCTATATTTTGTCATAATATCAAATGTTCCATAAAGTTCCATTAGAATATGGCCGATCAATAGAAAGTTTATTACCTCCGGTATAGCTTTTTTATGTCGTGCGAAAATTGTGTCAACAGGAAGATGTAAAATAGGTAGTGTAGTTTATGAATAGATAAACAGATATTCATCATCACCATGTCAGCCCGTGTTCACTCACTGCTGAGTATAGGCCTCCTCTCCATCGTGCCACATAGTACGGTCTCCAGCCTGTCTGATCCATCTCCTACCTACTAGTTTAGAAATGTCATCTGACCATCGGACTGGTGGTCTGCCTTTGGGTCGGATACTACTTCTTGGATACCACTCAGTGATTGCTCGGGTCAATCTAGAGTCATCCCTACGCGCCAAGTGTTCTGCCCATCTCTACTTCAACCAGGTAATTCATATCCCGACGTCGCCGACTTTGGTGCAATGTCGTATTTCGACGTTTGGGATACGATCTGCCAAACGGATAAAACAAGATCGTCTGCAAAACGCAGGTGCGACATGTACAGTCGACTATTTTCATAATATCTTCCTATACCGCTCCTTTGAGAGGGCTGGTGCAGGGCTGCTCGCCTCTCAGCGACTACCTCGAGTGCTCTCAAAGAGCACCCAGCTCCGACTGCACCGCGAGATGAGGCGAGCTCCTCGCCACGGGCCCTGCACCAGCCCTCTCAAAGGAGCGGTATAGGCGAAGGCCCCCACTAGATCGGACATTTGGACACAGGCTACAAGATCCATCAGACCGTGGAAGTTACTAACCTGTGGACGGGGTGCACCAGGTCTCTCCAACTAACCCCAAATCCCCATCTGGAGAGATGAAATTAGTTGGGCTTACTCGTACCCAACGTAAAGGTAGTCCGATCCAACTTGAAACTTCTTGTTTTAGATGTTCTTGTTGTAGTTTTTAAATGACAACATCTGCTCCTCGTGATATCTAGACTATTGAATCTTTCATGGCAATAGGAGTGTTCTTATATTTTCAAAAATATGCATTGAATGTACGGAACACAAGTTAAGCGTGTGATAGAGGTCGCCGCTGTTGAACAGCCCAGCCAGCGAGCCCTGCTCGCACTGCTCCAGCTGGGAATGATTCTCGCTGTACTCCGAGTTGTGTATCCGGAGATCCTTGAATGCTCTCTTTGTTCGCCCTTAGGTTGAGGTACACGGTGAGGTGCTGGCAGATGTCAGTGACGCCGATGCGCTCGAAATCTGACAGGTGGTAGTTGCTAATGCTTTTGCACATTGCACCAGCGAGGCCATATCTTATAAGCTTCACCACAGCAGTTCCGAGGCCTGAATCAAAATCCCCGGTTAATATTATGGGATAGTGGCCGCAACCACTCGCTCTGGTGTAGAACGCGAATCGATCTATTTCGGCTAAGAAGAGTTGCGTCTGAGCGAGTCTCACGCGCTCTCGCCTGGGGCTGTACAGGAGGTGCGTGATGGCCAACACGAAGCTGTTGTCGGGGCCGCACTTTGGCGCCAGCGTTACCATCACACCCACGTTGTGCCGGTTCAGCACGGAGATCGAAGGCTGGTAAAACTCCACAGAAAGAATATCTTGTAGTGGCAGATAATGTCCGGGTCTAGTGAAGTTATTTCTGTATATAGCCTCTTGAACCTCAAGGTCCTCATGGTCTGGTCCTCGGAACACCATTCGTACAGGTGAGGGTGGGTGTCCACGGCGCACTGAGCGAGCACGTTGTAAGACATCACTTTGAACTTCAAACTAAACTCCGATTCAGTGGATACCATATCCTCCCAACTCCTGAAATTGAAGGGTATCTTCGGCCTTCTGAAGCAGCTCGGTTACTTCTAGACGATTTTGATGGTTTATTCGATTTCGACGAAGTAACGTCTTCATCTTCTGAAGATACTGTGTATGTTCCTCCATAGCTCAAAAACTTGATGACGGGTTCCTTAATTAGGTCTTTGGTTAAATTCCTTCATTAACAAATAGTTTTACTTGCAGTTTTTTCTTGAAACTTCTTGTTTAAGATGTTCTTATTGTGGTTTCTGAATTACAACATCTGCTCCTCGTGACATCTAGACTATTGAATTTTTCATGGCAATAGGAGTGTTCTTTTATTATCCAAAATATGCATCGAATGCACGGAACACAAGTTGAACGTGTGATAGTGGTCGCCGCTGTTGAACAGCCCAGCCAGCGGGCCCGGATCGCATTGCGCCAGCTGGGAATGACTCTCGCTGTACTCCGAGTTGTATATCCGGAGATCCTTGAATGCTCTCTTTGTTCACTACACTGAACACAATTTGAGCGTGTGATAAAGGTTGCTCCTGTTGAACAGCCCAGACAGCGGGCCCGGCTCGCACTGCGCATGCTGGGAATGACTCGCTGTACTTCAAGTTGTATATCCGGAGATCCTTTCTCTCTCTCGTTGTTCGCTCTCCGGTTGAGGTACGAGGGGAGGTGCTGGCAGTCGTCAGTGACGCCGATGCGCTCGAAATCCAACCGGTGCTAGTTGCTAATGCACTCGCACGTCGCACTAGCGTGGCCATATCATATAAGCTTCACCACAGTACTTTCGGGGCCTGAATTTAAATCCCCGGTTATGATGGGATAGTGGCCGCAGCCACTCGCTCTGGTGTAGAACGCGAATCGATCTATTTCGGCTAAGAAGAGCTGCGTCTAGGCGAGTCTCACGTCCTCTCGCCTGGAGTTGTGCAGGAGGTGCGAGGTGTCCTCGGGATCCTCATGATCTGGTCCACGGAACACCATTCGTACAGGTGAGGGTGGGTGTCCACGGCGCAGTAAGCGAGCACGTTGTAAGACATCATTTTGAACTTCAAACTGAACGCTGATTCAGTGGATGCCATATCCTGCCAACTCCTGAAATTGAAGGGTATCTTCGGCCTTCTGAAGCAGCTCGGTTACTTCTAGACGATTTTGATGGTTTATTAGATTTCGACGGAGTAACGTCCTCATCCTCTTCTGAAGATACTGTGTATGATCCTCCATAGCTCAAAAAAATGACAGATTCATTTTATTAGTTCCTTAGTTATAAGTATCTTCTTTAACAAATGGTTTTACTTGCAGTTTTTTCTTGAAACTTCTTGCTTAAGATGTTTTTGTAGATTCTGAATGACAACATCTGCTCCTTGTGATATCTACACTATTGAATCTTACCTAGAAAAAAGAGTGTACTTTTATTTTTAAAAAATATGCAACTCAAAAAACAACCATTGCTGAGGTAGTGGTATGACTTTAATATGATGATGGGAGCAGTTATTATGCGACTAATTATGTTTTACGAACCCTTTAAAATAACTCCGACAACTGTATGAATCTATCTGAAACATACATAAGGGACTTACAGTAAGGTTGATTTAACATAGGGTATTGTGTATTAACTAGGGCTTTGTGTATTACTGACTACTGTATACTAATAGGCAAACCCCGGATATTACACTAGGTCTATTCCTGTGTTGTGACATCCGGTTTTTCTTATTTTGAACGCAACATAGCATTGAATCTAATAAAAAAACAGTAATATAGAATTTCAGAAAATTTACAATTTGACACAAAATATGTAGAAGTATTTCTTAGCCCTTGACTAACTTTCGCTCCCAGTGTTTGCCTTGTATCGGTTAACAGTTTACTCTCGACAACGTTTGCCTTACTTGTAAGTAGTCGACACACTAGTGTGGTGTAAATAACATCTTTCCCCTCACCATTCATATGAAAATAGCATGCAAATCACAATTTATCTTTTTTTTAACACCTGACTCGTTTGAATCAACAATAACTGTCATTCATAAAACAAGATGTCTTTTTTCTTCGCTTTGGATCATGGCTAATGTGGACACCTGTTTTGATGTACTGATCTAGTAAATTACCATAACCTGTCTGAATAATGGATATCCCAAATTATATTGCGCTAAACTGACATAAATCGCATGAAAATATCTGATAGTGCTAGATACTACATATGTAAACTAAAAGTGTTGATGTCTTATTCTTGTATCCGTAGCACATTAATTCTGCGATGATGCGTGTAATTTCAAAATCTGTAGTATATTGTTATCGACATCTTTATGAAACGAAATCAATCTGGGTGCTAAATTGATGTATATATGTATGTATGTAACGCAATTATACCCACTTTTTGCACCGGCAGGCGTATGTATGTTATCTAGTTGTCAGTACTTGTTTCCATCATCAAATGTCTCATCAGCATTCTAGACTTCAAACAGCCAAGCCCTTTGACCATGCATAGATACAGTACACAGATAAACACACCTTTATTACAATCGTCTCCACGAATACCATTCGCACCCTGACATTTGCAACTGGTTTTCGATTCCATTGGTTTTCGTTATTGACCACATCCGATTCTATTTTAATATTCGCAATTTATTCTGCTAATTCCTTTTTACGCAGCATAATATTGTTCTCATTAATGAAAATGAGTCACAGCGATGTTTTCGTCATATTTTACTACGTAGAACTTCATTACTGTCATTCGTCCCACGCGTTTAGTGACTAACAGCCTCCTTATAAGTTACATTACGTTTGCAACAATAATAAAACGCCGGGTTCGATTTCCAATTTCTAATTGGCTGAATTTTAAGTTTCTTGAATTTGCGGTAGTTGCAATTCTCACTGCTTCGTACATAATTCAAAAGCTCCAAGTAATGACTGTGCCACTTAGCGCGCACTTGACACGAGAGGCAGGAAGTCTAATATTATTGATTTCTGTAAAATAAATACGTACATTAAATGAGATTGCGTTAGCGGAGATGGATGTTGTTTTATCTAAAATCTATATTTTTTTATTAAACACTTCTGCTGTTTGTCAATTATTGTTTCTCAAACAATCTTTGACAGAAATATACGGCAGTTATGTTACAGTTATCTCTTTTACTATCTTGTTTCCATTTATCATTGCTTTCTATTTATATTCATACATCGGCTTAAGTGTCGGTGTTCAATTCAGATATCTTCATCATTGTCTAAATGACCAGTAGCACGCAGTTTCGAGCGGACCTCTTATAAACAAGATTACTGTTTTAAACTAAAGCAGTGCCATCTTGATTTCTTAATGATTTGTCAAGCGATGCGTGATTACAAATTGTCTCTTGTCTAGAACACAATGCAACAATGGTTCCCCTAGAGTACGCCGGAAATGCGAGCTCTTTGTTCCCCCGCGTCACATTAACTTCGTTTGGGCGGCATTCATCTAATACTCGTACCTAATTTGTTAACAGTAATAAGACAAAAACCGCTGATGAGAGATTGAACGCCAACGAAGATTTCCATGTTCCATGGTTAATTATAACAAGTAAACTTTGTAACAATGCAGCGTCGTTAACATTAACTTGCGTAAATTCTTTAGTAGACATAAAATTAATAAATGATTAATGGTTGTTAGTAAACTTCACTACAATGTTTCGTGTTGTAAAGTTACGCTGCGTTCTGATCTAGTTATGTATTTTGTGTATCGTCGTAAATTTAAGAACGAAGATTGCGAGGTGGCGTTTGATGCTCTTCCCTAGTTATTCAAATAATCTAAACACGTATGTTCAATATCATAATTTTATTGATATGGATTGTCATTAACTATTAATTTTTTAAATAACCAAAACTTTCCTCTCTACCACAGCTGCTCCTGATTCATTATCATTGTATATCAATACTGTTACAGTTAGAAACTTCTTTCAATGAAATTATCTGCAGCTCCTCCTGCTCGCATTATGTTAATAGACCTAATGAGTAGTTGTAAACACTTTGTGCGTGATCGAGTCTCGTATCAGCAAGGCAACTGATCGCCAACTAACCGTGGAGCTGGATTTACGCATCGCCGCACTTCGTGTGAAAATTCCCGTTGAATTCACATTGTTCTCAATTTACCCTCATTTATTACGGGGCATAATTTGACCTTTGGTTCAAAAGCTTGTACTTGTTGGAAGTTGTGATTGAAGCTCCCGAAAATCATCAGTTTTAGATTTGCTCTTCTGTCTGCTCTTAATGTAAGTAAATGAATAGTTTTGTTTACAAACGAACTGTTTAAAATAAATTAAATTTAGAATTTTATTATACTAAATTTTATCTTAATCTGGATCTAGGATCCTGATTCTCATTGAGAGGTAGATGAATAATGTTTGTTTTTGACGCCTAGAAGTTAGCAAACCAATTAGATTTCTTTCCAATGGTCATTCCTCACTTACTTACTTGAGTTCTTTCCTAATAATATTTTGTTTAATATTTAGCCTATTTAACATAAAAGCCTCGCATGCTGATGGTTCCTGTTTCATGCTCTAATTATCACTGCCAAGTTTAATGAATGCACCAACTTGCAATCTGTCTAGACACTACCGCTTTACGCTGCATCGTTTCATTCGAGCCATTACAAAATATTGGTTATCATTGCCGGTGTTGAAACAAGTAAACGCTTTCCGCTTACTGCCTCCAAGAATAAGTGGTTTTGACATAAACTCATAAAGGCTAATCGATTTGAATAATTGGTTTCAGTCATGAGAATGCAATGGTTTAGTGGAATGACTTTCGTTAGCTATGCTGGCTTTCTTCGAAGATTTCTGTTCTTTTTGTTTTTCTTTAATGAAAAATCTATCAATTTCAAACAATACAGATATCTATTGTACTGTTTATTTTTTGCTCATTTTTCACAGTCTCGTGACAAAATCATTAACTACAGAATCATTCAATTTCTAACACGAACGTAGGTGGTCTGAAAGTTAAAAATGTCTATTGATATTTATCATTCGGTGACACACAACTGTGTTTGTCCTATTATAGAGAGCCCTCTTCCTACGCGAGAACATAAACAATGTGTGGAACTCTTGCCACTTCTAATTTGAATCTTACTTTCGCGTGGTTGTGCATAAAGTTGCTTGGCAGGTGTGAGATCAAGGGGGTGTTCTGCAAGGCTTGTATTACCTATATAGAATGATAGTGACTGCGGTTGAAGTAATCTGAGTAAATGGTAAAATTAAACCCTGTTAACTAATAAAGCCATGTATTATGTGGCTTTAGAACCTGTTAGTGAAGAGTTTGAGTTCTTTGCTAAGTAAGAATGCTCGTTATGTATCTTCAATTTATTATGTTTAAGAGTTGTTGCGCAAGTTCTTAATTAGTTGACGAAATCAAAGTTGCGAATATGCCATGATTAAAAAAAACCAATAAATCACGTATCAATCATGTTGAAGTGAAAATGTGAAGAGCGCCAGAATTATCGATGTATTGAGCAAACGCCCTTCAAATGTGACATTCTAGAGCAGGTCCACGTTGAAATCATAAATCATTATGTGTATGGGAAGTGACGGATGGACGGCCCACCAAGATCACGTCAAAACACAGCCTCTATTATGTGCCTTTGTTCTGTTCCAAGTCTCATTTGCCAGCACAAAACCTGCTGTATTGTTAAAACGTCGCTACAAGTGTTTCGACACCCGTCAACGTCCGCTTTGACAAGTTTCAAAAGGATTTTCTATAGTGAGTCAGAGAGGCTGACGGCACCTCGAGGTGGACAGGGATCATTAATCGATATCGCCTGTCAAAATATCAATGAACAATCGACAGACTCGATCAAACTAATAAAAAATCTGAACACCGTAAAAATTTCGGTAGCAAAAGCTTATAATAAAAAAATGCTGCATTTTAACATTTCCAAGTTTCTCCCTAAAAGTTGGAAGCATCAATATGCAAGAAAGGTGGCAATTAAATACATAATCCATCGGCTATCACACGGGCCCCGTGGAGGTTTAATGGGTTGTTTACTCGGCCTCTGCGCCGTATAAGGCGAGAAAGCCTCTCGGCATTGTCGCCGGAGCCTCTCTGGCCCGGCTATGGGCATGCGGGTACGTGCGCCTGCGCACACGCGGTCTTTGATAGCGGCCGAGATTAACAAATCGCCTCACAACCGGTGTAGTACTGTTATTCCTTTAATAAGAGTGGATGGAATTATTGCCTCTGACCTCATTGCTATGATTCGTTTCTGCTGACGCCCCAAAAGCGTCAATGTAATTCGCGTTTTGCGTTTTCGAGTTGGATCTTTGACGCATATGTTTTTGTTTATGGCTTCGGGGATATAAGTTTAGAATAAACAAATGATCCTTCATCCTCCTAACATAAATCCTTACCCGAGCATATATCTTGAAAAATGATTTCGTCGAATAGCATTAAAATAAACAGAACGATTAGTGGAAACTCTGACGTTGAACTGAATTCCTGGCACATATTTAAGCACATTACAGACACAGCTGGTAAGATTGCGCACTCCGGAAATTATCTAATGACTCATCACCTCTTTGACTGAAAAAGGAATAATTGCACAACACGGTCTCTCTTTAGGAGGGAAAGCAGCATGTGACTGTACTTTTTGCTTTTATTTTAATTCTGTATTCAATTTAAGTAGATATTTTATGGATAGTAAACTTTGATGTGGCAAAGCGTGCAATGACAAATTTACAACTATCTGCTCAGTTCAGGCACCCACATTTCATGTAGGTAATAGCAAACTAGTATTAACACCGGCGGAGAACATTAAACAAACTAAATATTTGTAGCTTTTCCAAAAACCATAATTACTGCCGACCCACTAATAAAAGCGAATTTTCTACGAAACATTAACTTTTATCTCTACCAGTAAACGTTTGGGACGGCCTAAAATTATCCAATATGACACGTTTCGTCTTTGAAATTTATTAGAGCAGATGCTTACCCGGCGTGCGACGTATGTTGTCTATGAAAAATGGCCGTGCTTATATTCCATCCTGTCTTATATGTTATAAATAACATTTTTAAAATAATTTACTTTGCTTATGCATGGGGCCTATATTGATGAAACGGATCAATTTGCTTACGGAGTTCTTACTATATAAATTCGTTCGTGATCAAATCCTCCTACAACGTCTGGTTACTGACCGATGATGGGTTAAATTGCTTATGTATTGGTTATGTTATATTTTGGGGTATACCTCATAGGTTATCAAGCAGATAGGCCTGTAATAACTACTGATACTTGACATAAATTAACTAAATTACTTTTCTTATTTCCAGAGATTGCAAAAGTGCGAGCGAGTTTATTCCAAATAAATGGAGTCAAAAAAGAACCGCTCGTGTTACCAGAAGCAGAGGGCATGGTCACCACACTCACAGAAAAAGTATACGTGCCAGTCAAAGAGCATCCAGATGTAAGTACTTATATATATTATATTCATATATACTAGGGTTTTATTTTCATACTGGCGTATGTCTTCAAAATCATCATCGTCTCGTTCGAATCGGTTCAGCGTTTCGAGTGAGTAGAGAGAGTTTTTCGTCCCGAATGAGACTTCTGCGCCGTACGTAAAATTGATAGTACTTAAAAATGTAAGCTTCACACATTAGGTATATTATGACAAATCATGAATGAAAACCATTCACTTACTTGCGCGGTCATTAATTATACAAATGTCATCAGGTAAACTGCATTCAAAAACGTTTGCAACGACTGAGCAAACATGTCTTGACCTCACTCGAAACTCAGGCATATTATGCAAAAAACTTGAGCAATTAAAACATAAATTGACGAGTATTGCTCTGTCAACTTGTAAACAGTAAATAACGTAAATATGAATAAGTTTTATGAATGGACGTAATACGAGATATCATGATGCTGCATTGCATATTAGTAGGTATGCTTTATTCATGAATCATATGTAAATTTAATTTGAAACCAGCGATGGGCAGCCATGCAAGGATACTTACAACTTGAGACTATAACATAGTGTTTGGCGCGTTGTTTAACACTGTTTTATGGGTTAGTGATTTATGTTCGACTTTGCGAATCCAAACTCATAGAAGTGGATTCGAATTTAACAAGTACTGTTGCTGTTGTCAATTGTCTATCTCTAGAGTGTCAGTGACAGATAGTCAAGTTTTCGATTCAAATTCGATCTGCCCCTTTATACTGAATAAAGGGGCAGATCAAGCTAAGGTTTATCTCGACATCTAACGCAGCCTGTGTTAGTCATACAAATAGATAGACAAGGTTGTCAAGCTGCTACATTTGGTGACTGATGTCAGGGCTATCACGCCTGAGACTCGCCCGTTGCAAACTCAGCTCTCAATCTCGTACCATCAATACAAAGTGACAGATTTAAGCTCATTTGCAAACGCTTATCTAGAAGTCCTTTTTGGGTAGGTTCAACGAACCGACTGATTCATTAGTAAATAACATCGCACCTCTATTCTTTGCCAAGTATTTTCATTGCGGCTGTTGAAAATTGTTTGAGATACAATGTTGTGTGCGGTCTAAATATATTTGGCAGCACGTGTCCATTAGGTTACTTTATTCTGATAATAATGGCTGCAATCTGTGCGGAGCAATCTGCCTTTTGATGAGTGGTGATTACTCTATTTGATTTCGGAGTCAGTGACCCAACGGGGGATAGTACAGGATTAACAAACATCTCAAGAATCGATGCAGTACTTACACAGTTATTGAATACTTGTTTGATCTCATAATTATCTCATATTTTACCATAAAGGTTGTGACTGTTCATGGCTCTATTATTGCCTTTTATGTGTGTTTAGTCAGTAATTAACATCATTGGTTGCGTTGTCGGATGTGCTAGATGGCTGGCGCCGACCACGCGCCCAGGAGCCTGCCTTATAAGGCCACATCTAATGAGTATCCGTGGATCTTTACGGCACTTTTATTATAATTTTATGCGCACTTGTCATTTCAAAGACTGAAGAAACGTAATTGATTGATTCCGCTGCAGCTTTCTTTTCGCATTCCTGATGCTTTCCTCCATGATTCATTGACCGGTAAATTTTTCAACCACTGTATTCGTGGAAGCTTTGATCCTTGTTTTAATGAAGATACTTCTCGTTTGATTTATCGATTGAATTAACCAGCCAGTAATTTTCGCTCGCAATAGTTCAACCGCGTAATTGCCAAGAATTTAACAATATGTACATAAATCCTGTGATAAATTGAACGCTGAATGATATTGATTGGCGATCAAAAGGGCCGAGCCGAGACATCGGTCACGTACGGTGGAATAATGATGGAAGCCTTAACGATGCAGATGCATGTCATGCGATTGAGTTCCTAGAACCATTAGTATCGAGACTCGGATCTTGCATTGTGAATTTGTTCCCGAATCAGCTTACTGTATATTTTGAATAAGAGCCCGTCCGGCTAGCTTTATATGTTTTTACAATTGAAACTCGTGGCATTCGGCGTTTCATTTGCTCGCAAAAACCAAGCCGTAAAGTAAACGTTAACTATTCCAGAAATAGAGCGAACAGTGTGCGATTCGTATGTCGAACACGCTACCGAAACAATAGTAACCAAAAGCTTCGTGCGCGCTGTGACTAATATCTTAAAATGTTTTACTTTTTCGACTTTAACGCTCTTCTTTATAGCGCAAACAAATGGTAACGCACAAACTCTTTGATATACCATTGTTTTTACGATTTACGTGCAGTTTTTAGAACGAATTTTAGCAGGTTTATTATTCTGTAACATCAGGTATGTTTGCTACACACATTATTTATATTTTACATTTTATTACAACACCTGTTGTTTTATTCCGGTTGTAATGTACAATACATTTTCAACAGAAATATGGAATACATATTCATGAGTGAGTCATTATTTCGATACACATTCTCTACTCATATGGATAGAGCACTTTGTTCGTTTAAGATATTCATCTTGATTAGAATAAATCTTCACACAATGGCTACCAGTACCAGTCGAGGCTCGGTTTACAGCACGTAGAACAACCTGAATATCCAGTTACAGAAAAAATAGCGGTGTGTTTTTTACACTTCCCTCGCTTTTATAGTAAAAATATGTATCTGATACGGAACCTGTGATTCCGCATAGCTGTTGTCCATTATGATTCTGAGCACATACAGTCGGGCTCCCATATGCGTTGGGTGTACTGAGCACGCTCAATCACAGTCCACGACATGGAGGGCTCGAATCGAACCTGATTTCCATGGACATACTGGCATTCCATGGACTTGTACAGACATGTTATAGCGATTGAAATATATAGATAGAATGCTGCCAATTTCACATCTTGCAGTGGATGTATCGGCGAAAACATCGAAATTTACTCAGAGGCACATAAATATACAAATTTAAAATTGGCTCACCCCTCTGAACTCTTAAAACAAATATGATTGAGAGCTTTTCAAATAAATAAAAGCGAATGTCAAAACATTGTACATCTTAGAACTAAAATAAATTCCATCGCAAGATAATTCGTTTCAGCACTTATGAATGCCTAACGTCGGATATGAAGTTCATATACCTAACTTAATATCACGAGCTCGAGAGCGCCGACATCGATCAGACCAAGTATATGTCAGTCAGCATCAGGATCAACGTCTGTCCTTAAAAGGGCGGAATCGTTATTAAATCCTGCCATATCTGTTAGCACCGTTATTTCACTTTTTTACTCTTTACAAGACAGTTCACACAACGCGCTTATGTTTCATCCAATCCAATATACTTGTTGGATATCTTTATAGCCGACCAATTGATTAGGCTTACTTTGAAAATTGGAGTTTTACACATAAAAATGTAACTGACCGGGAATAGTGCTAACAAATGGTCCATTTATAAAGTCGACGACCCCAAGTTTTCATGTAATTTGGGTCGGATTCGGTTGTAAAATTCAATATCTCCATAAAGACAGTTCTAAAACTTTAACTTCCCAAATAAAAACTCGTGCAAGTACTTGTACATCTACTAACTACATAATGACGAGTAATAGTTGAACCGATGGGTTTCTATTATACATTTCGTGTGTGAATGTTTGTCTTTACCATGTCCGAGTGGGCTGTTTTGATTGCATTGGTGAAGTTATTTATGTCAGATGTAGTTTCCATTAAAATCACAACATGCGATATGTGACGCACCTATGTAATACATAGGCGTATTAAACACCAAGATAATGGAAAGCACATTAAGATTCAAGTCTTGTTGTTGTAGATTTACGTAAATAGACCATGTGCAGTATCGGGTATATCTGATATATCCGCCGCTATCTGTGCTCTGTGCATCTGCACCTGCGTAGAATATTGTAAGGTTGGAGTTGCGTAGTGCTGGAATTGTTTTAGTAATTTAGTTAAAACATATCGTCGGTGTGTGCTTTATCATTGGCGAGTGCAAACATTGCGCGAAGTTTGCAAACGATTCTAAAAGATGAAGCAATTCAAACGAGTGCACCATACATCATACATCTACTCAACCATCGTATGCCTTTTCCATTGAGCAAGAACGAATGAGGAATTCTAGATCTATTTCTAGATGTCCTTCCTTACCGATAATACATGTGTTATCGGGGTTAGCCCCCTGATATTTGGACAGGTTTAAAATGTTTATAGTATTTTTTAATGTAAAAAAAACTACCGACCTATTTAAGATTGATTAAAAACCTATGACACCCTGTAGGCGGTTGTAGTTTTCTTCTGACATTGTTACTTTGTTTAGTGTAATAAAATTTGTTCTAGCATATTCTAGTGATTATAAACCTACCTGCCATAATTTGCTGCGTGGGAGTGGCATTAAAATCCGTTCCATTAACAGAACTATGAAAACCTGGATAATTTGAAGAATCAATCAAAATTAGCAGGATTTTATCGACACTTACTCTATTCTGCTGTTTACTGCGAGTAGTTTGATCGTTTTCATGAAATTGGCGTAAATCTATTACGTGTATACTCTACTTGGTTTGTTTTGATTCGACTGTTCATTTTAGATTTTCGATAGGAATGCATACGATATTCAACCGTTTTGATTTTTCATTTTTCTTTATGAATCGGTAAGCTGTTTGGTTAATGTGCCTGAAAGCTATTGCCGCGCTTTGGTGTAAACGTGTTGCTTTGGGATAAAAAATCTCCATTCTACATTGAAATAAAATCAATAAACAAAGAAAATGCCAACAAATTATTAGCGAAATGGGTTGTGGCAGGTTTTTTTAAATATAGATGAAATCAGATATCCTTGACGGTACATTGTCTCGAGTTAGCAGCATTCTAGTGCAATCTCGGGGCAAATGCATCAGATGTTCGTAATGAGGTTGATTGAATCCGTCGTGATGTTCCATCAGGTCACAGGTCAGACCACTAGTGAACTCACTATTTGCTGTTTGACTAAATACTACTATTTTAGAAGTCTATCCCTTAAAATGTTAAGAAATATTGCACAATACATACATATTTTGTAGCGCAATTGAAATTTCCTTTATTGTACATTGTGTTGTCCAGTTTTAAAAAAAGATAAGCTGCAAACAGCTGTAGCTGACATATGAACTCGAGTGTAAATTTAATTTCGACAGTGGTGTTATTCTATTACACTATTACAAAGACAAAAATCTGTAAGGTTTCCTCTCTGACGATTTGTATGAAATTTGTTATGAAGATGGATTTAACTCTAGAAATAAGCTACTTGTCATCTCAAATCAATCTTGACACCGCAAAGCATTGCCCGTATTCCTATTATGACTCTAGTTCAGAAGAATCTCTTACATTCCTTACATATAAGAGTCCATATGGCTATGGACCGCGAGGCTGTGACCCGTGACCCAAGTCGGCAGAGCAAGACCAATCCGATCGGCCTCATTACCGCTCTTGTGCTCTGTGCATTGTATCACTGCATCTAGAAAACTGTGATCGCTTTGTAACAGAGGATATAATGTACCTATTGTAAGGAGTACATATATATGTAGATTAGAGGCTGTAAGTCTTCAGGGGTTCAAAAGAAAATTGAAAAAATGGCTTATTGACCAAGCTTTTTATAAGTTTGATGAATTCATTCCCAATATTCGGTGATTTATCTCTGAAATGTATTAGTTTTGATGATGTGTGAACTTGTTATTGTATTATTAATTGTTTGATTATTTATTGATTTATTAATTTTAATTGATTAATACAAGAAAGATTTGATTATGGTGTTTATTTATCTTATAAAGATTATGATAACATAATGTACTTGTATATTTTTCGTACATCAAATGTAGCAATTATTTATGTTAAGTTTGTGACATGTAATTAATATTATGAATAAATGAACTTGAACTTCTTCAAAGAAACCATAAGTAGTTACGAATTTTTAGATAAGCGCCTTTCGATGCGGCTGGCGATCAAGATTCATGCAGGGAAGAGACGTTTGCCCAGGAATGGGACAGTATAGACCGTAACTTGTAAGAATAAAAATTAAAACTGGTGGTACAGTTGTATCAGATAAGTGATACAAACGAACTGCTTGTGATTATTTTAGTAAAGCAAATATCCTAAATACAATCCTAGTTTTCGTAAAGTATAGATAAATTATTTTTCATTCGTAGATTATCCGTGACTAAATATCGTGTCTTCGCCATCGTTAAATCTCCTAAAGCGGTAATTTCAATAACAAGTACCAATAATCTAGTTAATAAGGCATTGTTACCATCGCTGTAATGTATAATAACAGTATAGCCGATTTATAATGTCGGTAATTATTATGACAGGTCTTAAAATTATAGCTGGAAATAGAATATCTTGCTGAACAAGTAAATTTTGGCAAAATGCAGAATTTTTAAAAAATAATTTGGCTGGAACACAATATTCCTCAATAAAAAGAATAACATTTTTAAAAACAAATTACTAGGTACATGATAAAGATGCATAAGTCGGTAGTGTAAGAAAAACTAAATTTGTTAATAAATTGTAACTATTGGTAGGTAATTAGATAGATGGTGGTCTTGTCCCATAATATTTGAGACCAATTTGAACAAGATTACCTATGGATTTAATATGGACTTATGTTTTTTTTTTAACACTAAATAGGCTTGCGTTTGACTATTATAGCCTGCCTGATGTTAAGCACCACTATAGTCTAAGATGTAGCACGCTTGCCTAGAAGATGTATGATCACTACTCAAATAATAGTAAGCCAGCACGAATAATTGTAAAGTACGATAGAGTGTGCTTATCCATGGGCTAATAGCTACATGGTTGTCCATTTAATTCTTACCTACCTTAGAGCCTGCGACACCGTCACCCCGAGCAATCCAGTAACAATAGGTCTGTATCCGTCGTGACCAATCGTTGTACGACAATTATGCTCAAATTATACCATCAATCAATACCGCCATAGGATTGGCATTACATCCACTGTGTATTACCTCATGATGACGTCATTATTTTAAGTGTTTACCTGTTCTATGTGCTTTTGTACTTGACTTTTGAAACGAAGCTCTGGTCTGATTTAGAAGTCTTATTTTGTAAATTGCAGTTTATGTAGAATAATGATTGCGAAAAGATACTGTAACATCGATTCGTCTTCCTTGATTCGTATACCTTACTGGAGACTGATTCCCCGCAGATTCTCTAGGTCTAGAGGAATTTTCTTGAGCTGATTCAATACATCGTTGTAGTCGCCCAGGACCCTTCACGAATGACACAGAAATATCCGTTCATTAATTATATTTTACTGTAGACCTTTTTATTTTGAACTTGTTATTCTTATTTTAAATGCATGCATTTTTGTGACGGTGCTGTTTTACGTCCAAATTACGTTTATTTACAAACTCGAAACACTATATTTGGGATTTGTATATCAAATTGTAGGTATTAAACTTGCAAGTGCGTCTGATGAACAGCTTGAGCAGACACCGCAGTGCAACGAGACCGGCTATATTTAAAACGGTAACTCTAAACAATCGCCATGCGCTAAATGCAGTGAACCGCATCAAATCGTAAGGAATGATAATAAATAATGTAACTAAATCCATATATACAGAGTTAGATATTGATACAGCATCAAACTAAAGGCGAAGGCAATGTCTACTCTACGACTTATTACAATTGTCAAAAAAATGCCCTACATTTCCCGTTCATGTTTTAGTTTACCATTTTTATTGACTATTGATGTACCACAGACTGCAATGATGCTTAAAATCAGGCAGGCTGAAGTCAAACACGAACCTATCTATGTAAAAAACAATGCAGCTCTTACTGCACTGATTAACTTGTACAGATACAAAAGCTATCATATTCTTACAAGCTAAAGATAAAAATAATTACTAGCTACAACAAGAAATGCAAGTCCTCAATGAATTTATATCTCGAGGCAAATGTAATTGTAATAAATTCAATAATAACAATCAAGACAAAGGCTTGTTTAATTCATTAGTTGAGCATGAGTAGAGTATGCGTGTGGTTATCACAATAGTAGTTAATGCGTAATACAGAACGTTAGTTAGTATTCATAATGTAATTAGTAGTCTTAGTTAAAAGTGACGTTTCCGGCAGACGGGCTAATCTATGAGAAAATATGCTGCGATTTCTTTCTTTCACAGAGTTTGCCTAACTGTCACTTATGTAAGATAAATAATCTGAAAATTCTATTTCATCGGTGAGAATATCCTTTGATAGAGGTATTATTTATTTTCATGAGAGGCGATTATCAATAAATCTACTACATAAAAATAAGTCGGGTTTTCCTTCCTGACGCTATAACTCACGAACCGATTTCCACGGTTTTGCATTCGTTGGAAAGGTCTCGGGCTCCGTGAGGTTTATAAAAAAAAGAAGAAAAAACGTAGCTCTCTGGTGGCGAAACGGAGTTCGCGGGGTTTGCTAGTTACGTATATTTATGCATATGTAAAAGAATACCTAAGCAATGATTTTCAATATTTAATTCATGAGAATTTAGGTTATATATTCAGTGTATTGAACAAAACATTTCTTATTATGACAGAATATTTTTCGCAAGTCTATTTTTCTACAAATTCATTTCCACATGCTACCGATATGAGAAGGCAAACATCTGTTTGTTCTAAACAGCTTTTATAAGAAAACTTTCATATGTTTTTACCAAATTTCTCAAAGAAGGTTATCAATTCAATCTGTATTTACAAGATATTTTCGGATTAACCCTAATTTTAGCTTTTCCTCTTTAATTTACTTAGATCAGACATGTGTCATCTTGGTGAACAGTTTAAGTTTACCAGCAAATACCAGCAATTCTTTAAAACAGAATAGGCTTACGTTGACTACAGCCTGTCTGATGTTAAGCATCACTGTAGTCTTGGGGCTACAGCGATAAAATCTGTTTTTTTATTTCAAATTAAAACTTGTATGGTGATGAGTTGAAAAACGGTTTGCGGTACTCGTGCTCATCTGTTTGTTCTAAACAGCTTTTATAAGAAAACTTTCATATGTTTTTACCAAATTTCTCAAAGAAGGTTATCAATTCATTCTGTATTTACAAGATATTTTCGGATTAACCCTAATTTTAGCTTTTCCTCTTTAATTTACTTAGATCAGACATGTGTCATCTTGGTGAACAGTTTAAGTTTACCAGCAAATACCAGCAATTCTTTAAAACAGAATAGGCTTACGTTGACTACAGCCTGTCTGATGTTAAGCATCACTGTAGTCTTGGGGCTACAGCGATAAAATCTGTTTTTTTATTTCAAATTAAAACTTGTATGGTGATGAGTTGAAAAACGGTTTGCGGTACTCGTGCTCTATCATTACATTACAAAGCATCCGGCAATTATACCCCTCTGCACTTTTCTATCCAATACAAACACAATTGTGACCATATTAGAGGGCAATGTCACGTTAATCAACTATTATATCCTGGCCTATATTGAATCGGATCGATTGTGCATGTGCACTAGACTGTTTACTTTAATAAGGCCTTATATTTATCTTCTCGATTGTTACTCTATTGGAATCTGTTTTATGAGCCTTTCTATAATACACTCAGCGTTGCTGGCAACTAACGGATAACTTTTTGATACTGGATTTACTGCATCAAAACCAACAATATTTGCAACATGACGTATCGATCGAAATTCGTGTAAATAAATATAACCCTGTATTATGATTAAAAAAATAACATATATTTAAATTATAATTTATTACAAAATGCATCTCTTGATCTCAACAATAAAGATGTCAGTGTCGTGTCGCAAACAAAATATTTTAATCAGTTTTGGCATTAAAATAGTCGTAAAATGTGCAGCGACACATCAAAGACCACGACAAGATAATTATTCTAATCAAAACTTGAGTAAGTTAAAAAATATGCGCGTTAGTCGTCGAAAAATTCATGCTATTTGAAATCGTAAAAGAGAAGTATAAGCATAGAGAGATCATTCCAAACAAATTTAAAAATAGTCCTATCGACCGACATATCATCGTCAGTCAATGATTTATCGATTTCCAAATGGAAGTTAACGCGCATTGATTTACCAGGTTGATCTATAACGTACTGTTATTTTGCATTTATCTGTATGACTAAACATGCAAAATGATTATAGAATTATCAATTATGTGCAGTAGTTTTCTATCAATTGAATAGAGGGCGGGTACCATTTTATAATTGCTAAAGACATATTGCATGTTATTGGTTGTTGATTGCGAATTATATACGCCTCACTGGTTGTAGGATTTCAAACAGTGATTTATTGTTTACGCGGTCCCTATGTTATCTCAAACCTTGGATAAACCAGTAACTGCACTTAGGAATATGTACTTATGTAGATATGCAGTCTTCTTATTACCTGATTCTGATTAAAAAGAATTATTCGTAAATAATTTCTAGGGATCAGTATTCAAATATGCTATTTATCTACATATACAGTAACAGTCCGGTCGCTAAGCAACTACCTTCCGCGACACAGGTGCGCCTAGGGTAAGGTTTTAAGTAAAAACACTGTATATTCTGCAAAATAAAGATATGTTTATGTTCATAGAATGTCATCTCTATACGTATAGGTTCTTGCCATTTTCTATAGATTCGGTTAGGTTTTCCTGTAAGTTTTGTAACCTAATAATGTAATATTTATCAAATTAAATATCTTTCATGGAAGGACTGTGTATCAAATTCACTGTAGGTACCCAAAATCAGAAAACTGTGTCCGTGGTTTCTTATACTGTTTTCAGTCATGTTTCCAGTCAGAATTTAAGTTAAGACTATGTTATCATAGTCCTAACTTATATTCTACATTTTATTTTACATTCGCAACGTTGTTTTGAAATTAAAGATAAGATTAAAGCGTACGATGATTTTAAAATCAATATAATTATTGTAATAACGGCCTTCAAGCAAAGTTATTAGAAGCAACTTACAATACCTAATAGCGTGTAAGTAGAATACAGCTCTGCTTAGTTTCCGGAATCCAATTGCTTTGCGTACCGCGAAACGGTTAGATGGGCTTAAAGCTCCCATGAGAACTTACAACTTAACTTGCAATTACCGTGTTTCCTCGATACTTAGTAATTGAATTGTTAGTTCATTTGATTACTACTGTGAAAGTCTAGAAAGCTTTAAACTTATTTACTCTCTGTATACGCGTTGAGACTTTTGTGATGTTAAAATTCTCGACACCAGAATTCATCTAACTGAAATTAAGTTGATGATGCCTGAACAGGATAGAAATAAGGGCCATATAATTCTCAACATATCTTGAATCTAGAGAAGGAGGCCGGTACCCAGAAGTGGGTTAAAAAAGACTGAAAATGATGTTTTTTTACTGACTAGCAGTATCGCAGACTATGCGGTGTCTACTCATTAACATACACGTGCCAGGGCTATTAGCCCTAAAATATAAGGGAAACAAGTGATAAATTCACATGTCCGCGAAACGTACTGTTATTATAGGAATTTATATGTGCCGTTTAATTACTTTATCTCATAAAATAATATTAGTAAGGCGAAAAATGCAATAAAGTAAAATAATGGCGCGATGCCAAACTGCGCGGCGGTTTCTAGTCGGGCCGACGTCCGGCGGAGACCGGCCAGCTTTGTTTTGCAAAGATCGTGTTGTTTGTGGCAGAATCTGTCATTTATAATCTTCTCCGCGTGAAAAGAACACGTGAAAATGTCACACAATTTTCTGGAATCGTGAATGCAACGTGAAGCTGTTGAGACGCATCTAGCGCTATTACACCGACCCACTTCTCGACAACAACACGCTTCTTGTGTACCAAATTAAACAAACTTACAGCTGAAATGTAGTCGACTGAAACCACGTAACAAATTGTTGTTTTGAAATCTGGAAGAGCGTTTCTCGTGGCATTTATTTTATGGGATGTTTATTATGAGGGAAGCTTTAAATAACAGTTGACAAGCAGAGGAAGTGTTCTCCCCGTGAGCACTTTGCGTGCAACCGCTAAGTAGCGATGAGACAGCCCTATGAATTATGAACATTTCAGATTACAGCTATGATTTTATGGAGTTTGTAACCGCAACCACATAAATAGGACTGTTAGAGACGGGCCCGTCGACGACTCTAAGTAACACATTGCCTATTTTTATTTTCTTTGATGTAGAATGAAAATTTTGCGTAACGTTTTTGAACTCACGTTCATTAGTTCGTTTTGAATCGTTAGCATTAAAATTTCGACATCTCGCAACCTAAATGTACGCCCAATATTCTTCGTAACACGCCGCGTGATTCTGAAAAGTAGCTACAGTTCATTCAGTCCGTTAACAGTATAGTTACTGTCTTTGCAGCTACGAAATATAAAAGACATAGTCCGATCAAGATTTTACTATTTTCCCGCTTTCCGAGACCTAGTTTCGTATCGCAAACATTATTTAGTTTGCTCAATGACACGTATAATCGTTAATCCGTCAATATAGCTTCCCGTCATGAATACGGTCGGCGGATTTGCCAGCATTAATTCAATAGATAAAGATATGAATCTCGTGGACTGCCTGTTGTCGGAGTGATTTACAATTTGTCGTCGATCACCGTCGCAGGCGCTGGGCCGAGACGGGCAAGAGCTGAGCCATTCGACTGACTCGTTTCGACTATTTCCGCGTATCATATTTCTTGCCGAAACACATTGTCACATCTGAGATACGATCTATTTGTTACTTGTATAAAATATTGTCAGATACACAATGCAGAGACAGATAAAACTATTGTGAAATCGCTAAACAATATGTCTAGCGTTCGTGATAAATTGAATTTACATCTCTCATGTTCGGTAAGTAGGTCCTTATTATCCCCAAATGGGGCTTGTAAGTAACCAATTAGCGCTCAAGGGTAATAATGTAGCTAGAAAAGCCCTAGGGCGGTAAGTAATTAAAAAAACTTTTCACTCTTTCAAAAAGTTTTAGTAGTAGACAAAGGAGGTCGCTTCGCTATTCAAACTCAAACTTCTTCGTATGAGTATATTAGTGATATTAGTCATCAATTTTAAATATCGAACGGCGATGTTTCTGACAAAAAAAGATGAAAAAAGGCGGGAATAGAAAACTTTCAACTTAAATGTTGTTTGTTTTTTTGGTTTTTTTATAAATACGTGCTAATTAGGAAAAAAACATGAGTTCTGCAAGTGATGACGATATATATTATGTAAGCTGCACTCCTGATTCATGAAAATGGAAGCTGAACTAGTATTTAACAATATTTTGTTTGAAAGTTCTAAAGAGAGATATTTGAAAACATACGACGAGTTCATGAAGTGGCGAAAAGAAAAACGAGTAAGTTCTGATTTTGTCCGTGACCAGCAAATATCACAATCTCAAACATTTAACATACCCATAAAACACCTGTCCCTAAAATTTTAAAATTATTCTCATTTCACTACAAATTTTAACCATAAAAATGTTTTATTTCATTAATACGGGTTTTTTTCCTTACCTCACAATCGAGATGTAAAGCAGAGTAGTTAGCTCGGGTGTAAGCATCAATTGCACCCTCGAACTATAGGCGCCCTCGCTGCGCTCGTGCGCCTAACTATCTCGGGCTGCAATTGATGCCTTACAGCCCTCGGCTACTAATCTACTATTGAGGATCGTCTTGACTCGTACTGGTCGTAGGATTAGTGGTTGGTACAAGTAAGTGTAAGATAACCTCGTTAGCGTTTAAGCCGTCGTGTCTAACCAATCTGCATACATTAAAAGCTGAAATTCTTACGGTGACGTCACTAATCTTTTCAGTCACAACTAATAACATCTCCGCGCAATTTGCACGCTGTCACGCGAAACAATCCACCGTGAGACATGTGACGAATACTGTGCCTAAAAATTGTTCTCGACGTTATAATGTTTTAGATTTCTATATTCACACTAAATATCCCCTAAGAAAAGTTTTCGTAGCTTCTTGGCGGTTCGCCAACTGGTCCATTTCGTGTCTCGCGTTCAGAATGATACTGGTTCACAGTTCATGTACTCTCGCGCTGACCGTTGCTTTGAAGCTTTAGTATTGAGGTTAAATGTGCTGGGCTGTGTACAGTCGTGAACACAGGAAATATGGTTTGTGTGTAGTGATGCCAGTAATTAATCCAATGGCTAATGGCATTAGATGTAGTCGCTCGCTCAAATTGGGTCTTAGCACGTGGTCCGTAATCTACGCCTGGAAAACTTTATCTAAGGAATGATTTATGGTCTCTGATATGGCTTCTCTGCAACCATATATCACTTCAACTTCATTTCTGTTTAATGGAACGTTTGAACAGTCAGATGTATTCTATATATTACAGTCCTTAAGGTTCAATAGGTATCATTGTCACACCTTCCATATTACATATCCCACTGCTGGGTAAAGAACTCTCTTCTTTTCTTTACTCTCAATAGGTGTATATTTGTATTTTATTGTGTATTTATTTGTGTTTTATCTTTGATTTCAGTTCAACTTCGTGGGAAGGATCCTAGGGCCCAGAGGTATGACAGCAAAACAGTTAGAACAAGAGACTGGCTGCAAGATCATGGTCAGAGGCAAAGGATCAATGAGGGACAAGAAAAAGGTAAGAAAGAAAACTAATAGTAACATAAAAATTATGGTTTCTGACAAAATTCTCCATAAGTTTGAATCTCAATAAGTTTGATACCCGCAGTCCTATCTTCTTCCTTATACAACTAATTGCGATTGATAATATTGCTTTATAGATATAACCAACATAAAAACAACTTGAAATAACTTTCCATACATTCATATCAAGTAAAGCTTAGATTAATCTCCGTATTTCTCATGAGTCACCCGAGTATTCTGTTAGTATAGCAGTAAAGCTTTCAATTGCAAACAAATGCTCTGTTTGTAGAAAAACAGAGGTCGATCTCACACTTAAACAATGTCAGATAAAGCTTTGAGCTTGAAATAAAGCCAGTCAAATAAAATTTTGATATAAAAAACACAGAATCAATATGTTAGCGATATAATTATTACTCATACTTTTGTTAATTTACAAACGTTTTATTCTCGTTAGAAGTACCATTTGGTACTTCGAATTTAAATTAAAAACTTGTCGTCTAGATGGTCTTTCGTTTTATAATGATACTTCAAAATAACTAGTTATAAACTTCTGTACTAACAAACATAAACACATACTAGACACAGTAAACACATTCCGAATAGGTTTTATGATCTTCGATGTATTCTGTCAATGGTCATATCGACCAATATTTCACATCTTACCGGCTTTACTAGATACCGTAAGTCCCTTAGGCAGTGGAATTATAGCAAAGACGATATATTCTAGACTCCCAAATATAATACATTCTTCACAACCATATTCGTCAACAATTCATACGTCAAGGACCAATCCGCTTTCAAGGAAGACTAACAATTCAGACTTGGGTTCTCTTGATATATTGGTGTACAATAAAGAATTTTTGATTGATTGATTAACTTGTTATGTGCTATTCGTAATTATCAAGTGAATTTATTTGTACCGCTCCCGTAGTTACCTACTAGTACCGCTTTACAGTTAATCCGAGATAAAAAGTATCCTGGTTGGTTATGGTTAATGGTTAATTCATGCTACAATCTACCTTTACCTATATCAAAATTCATATAAATCGAATCAGCCGTTTGGGCGCGAAGAAATATCAAAGATGACTTCAGCCATTGTGATATTAGTAGAAATTAGGTTTGTATATGTTCCGCATTTATTGCCCTAATAGTAAATTTAATTGCGAGCGGCGCTCTCTGTAATCGAAAGTTTTCTAACAAAGGGTCTCTGACATGGTTTATCGTGAAATCTAATGCTTGAGATGTCTTCGAATTATAACGTAACGGTCGGCATTTTTCATGTATTTGGCCCTTGCCCTATGGTCTTGGTCGTTAAGAGCGCTTATTCAAAGTCGTTCCGACCAGAAAACCCACTTGTGAATGAGTAATCTCTTCTTTGTTCTTGGGCACGTTATCATTTAACTAACAGTTATAATTTACTGGTTTTTGGTGATGTAGCTTATTTATACACTCAGAAAATAATTAAAGTTACACTCAAGAGAAAATAATAATTTGAACAATGGTATCTCTTAACAAATTGCTCGACCTATGGCATTCTCGAAGCATAAGTTATAAAATATATGGCGGCATTTCCGCGCTGAATGACAATTAATATCCTTTTGCACCATGAACGAAATGGAAGAATCAATATTCTCACTTTTTTAATAACTTTTGTTAACTCTTTCCAAGCAGCGAGAAATGGAATCAGGTTACTAACAAAATAACTATTTTTATGTTGTGTTTTTAACTTTCGTCATGTGACTAATATTGATTTGGTTTTTTGCAGGTTTTAATTGCCAGTGTAACACCGCTGTCTGCGCTTGATTAACCTTAATTTGCTACATTGCAGTTTTTTACTTCTATAGATGAGTTCTATATGGCTATTTTTGTACAAAAACAGAATCCGCCGCTTTAACATTTACACTGAGCTCTCTACATGTTTGCTTCATCTCGTATCAAAGTAGGTTTATTGTGTCTTTCGTGTGAGAAGAAGTTGCACTACCTTTTTTCTATCTAAATGTTTCATCCATGCACTTTTAAATTAATGAACCTCAATTAACAAATAACTATTGCTAACTATTAAGCAAAGTGTGACCAAGTGGTTTTGTGGAATCCGTATATTTATGTAAAAAAACTTACCTTTCTAGCAAGTGTTGCCAGCCTTTTATCCAGCTTTATATAAGTACATTTCAAGCAAAAATCCCACTTATACACTTCCAGGAGGACGCCAACAGGGGTAAGCCGAACTGGGAGCACCTGGCCGACGACCTGCACGTGCTGCTCACAGTCGAGGATACAGAGAACCGCGCTAAGGTGAAACTGGCGCGCGCCGTGGATGAGGTCAAACGCCTGCTCGTGCCTGTAAGTAACTGTCTACCAACATACAGGCTAACGCCTACTGTGGAGTCCAGTATACCTACACGTGGAAGGACTTGGGCGCCCACCACGATGTAGGTATCTGCCCAAGAAAACTCTCCTAACAAATAAATTCTGTGGGGGAGTCACCACCCTCAGTCATGAGGAAATATGACTAAAGAGAGGGATACTTGCATGTGACGCTCACAGTGGAAGATACAGAGGACCGTGCCACGGCGAAACTGGCAGTGAAATTAGTTAGGTACATTTCTTCACATTTTGGTACATATCATTTCGGTTTGTACTTATCTCTCTGACTTTCATGACTCTTACAGCTAGAAAAGAACAGCGACAATCCCGGAGTTTGAGATGACTGCTTGTGTTACTTTTGTTCCAATATAAGAAGTGTTTAAAAAATCGGTTACACTGACACAGTCTAAATTAATATATGACAAATATGTTCTGGTCCAAAAATAATATTTTCTATTATAATTTCGAAATACATTTAGCATTCGTTAATACCTTTAATGACTACCAAAATAATTAGTAAGGTTAATTCAAATACCGAGCACTATTTTCCTCAAATACAATCCAAAGTACTTATTTCACCAAATACGATAACAACTCTAATGAAATCCCGTTACCGTCGTACATTATGACGTCATCGCCAATCAATAGCAAGCCTTGTTCTCATTAATGGCAATTAACGAAATATACCTCTGCACCAACATTTGACCTGTTCTTTGGCCTACTTTATTGGACCTCTAGTGGTAGTACTAAAAACAATATTTTACCTTATTTTGGCCGTATTTTCTTCCACGAAATATTGCAGAGATAATTTTAGATTAAGAATTTGATATCAAATAATATTGTATATAACATGGCTTAATTACTAAATTCATTTTTTAAAAAGATGTCGAACGATTTATAGACGTTAGTTACGGCTTGAAGACAGTCATACATTTTTATGCCGTGCTATAACGAAGAGAAGGGACCTACAATGTGATACTTTGTTGATCAAATGCAAATACTTCATATCCTAACCTCTTTTTCTCGTTAACGGGCGATGAGAAAAATAAAATAAAACTTCTAAAATTGTATAATATTTCACAAAAAGTTTGTGAAAATCCAAAGTCGTCTCAACTATCTAAAGACTGGTTCAAATGGCTTCTTCAAGCTCAACTAAACAGTACCTAATACCCAATAAACTAGTCTAACGCATTTCCCAGCTAAAGACTATTTCAAATGGCTACTTCCATCTGAATTGAATACCCAATTCCTAAAAAAACTAAAAACCTCCATGGTCCAACCTGGATGAGGTCTGCACAAGATCGACGCAGATGGCACATGCAAAAGGAGGCCTAAACCCAGCTGTGGGATCCCAAGAGCTGTGGATGATGATGATGATTATGATGATAAAAACTAGTCTTTTAACATATTTCCCTTGCGTTTTCCAGCAAGCAGACGGCGAGGATGAGCTGAAGAAGCGTCAGCTCATGGAGCTAGCCATCATCAACGGCACCTACAGAGACTCCAGCGCCAAGGCCATCGTGCCCGTCAACGGTCAGTGCATAATAAGTACGGTCGCATTCATTGTTTGTCACTAACATATCGCTAAGCACTAAACTGAGGGCTGATTCAAATCTATCTACCTATCAAGGAAACTATCGTGAGTGTGACACACAATTATTAGAAGTAAAACAAAACAGCGAAATTTTACACAGTTTAGTGCGCAAGAATGCTTTTTTGGCCTCTTCTTGGCAGCGCACTACTGCGTGAGTACTAGATAGGTACAATATGTATATAAATTTCAACAGGATAAAAAAAAAACTATTCATTTAATAATTGACGACACAGTGAGAATTAATTGGTTTATCTGTGTTGGCATTTTCTACATTCGTCATAAAATTGATAATTGTAAATAGTTTTTTAATTCTAAATTGCTTAGCCTTATTTGTATGATTTACCTAATTTCAATTTGTTTTACAGAAGCTTGCATTATGTTGATATTTTTTCATCAATCGTTGACCATGCGACTAATTATATTGTTACCTTTAATGACTTAGGTATTGTATCAAAGAAAGTATCTCAAACCAAGAAAATACAGTATCTCAGCTTATTGAGTAAGTTCAAATATTTTATTTAAAATGAGATTTGAATCGCCTCGATATATTACTATGGAAGTAACGCATTGTGGTTTAGAAGTGCTCATATCCTAAATCCAATAACTTAAGTACACACTTAAAGAACTGAAATTTAAAGCTTGCATATGTACTGAAATCTTCAATGTTTTACTTCCATTTAAGTAATTATCCTAACTGAAAAAATAATAACGTACTCTTAAAGCGTTCCCTTTTACTAATAAACATAACATTATTTCACTAAAAAGGAATAAATCAATTCCCTTATTTCTTATTCCTATAATATCAAAGAATCTGAAAGGCACAATTGGACTTATTTTTAAGGGGATGTCTACGCATATTCTCTGAAAATTCTGAAAGTCAATATTTAGGATGATTATCTAAACCGTCTTTATAAATAATATCTTTAGTTTATTGTAAAAGGAATGCTTGGTACCTCGACAATCATTGGTGTAAAAACAGTTTGAAAACATGTTCTGGTGGAGCGGTTTCTTGTAATTAAGAATTGTTTTGTTGCATGAATCATAATGGGGATACACAATAGAAAAGAGCTTTGTATATCAGCTCTATATTCACATTGCTACTTGTTAATGCTCCTGCCAGAGTACTTCTATAATAATCTTAAATTTTAGGCCTTGTATTAAATATAAAGTATAGTAATGGAAACTGTAGAATCTAATTTATGGTTATCGAAATTTCTGATTCTTAAATAAGAATTGTTGAAGTTCTAAAACATAACTCTAAAATATATATAATAGTATTTTTTTGATAAACAGTAAATTTTGAGTTGACATAATATGTATGTGTAAATTATTGAGTAAAAATATGTTATGTCTGGCAAATAAAATTATTGAAATAGTTTTATAAAACACCTGATTTTTTTATAAAACTTATTCCCATGCGAAAGTTTATCTGGCAAGAGTAAAACGAGTTTCAAAAGAATGTATTGCATTTTCTTCTGCGACCGTTTGTTTAAATGAGTCACCAGCTGAGATGACTAACTTAATTGATCAGCATGTAACGGTCATTAACGGGTAACATGGTTCATTATGGGAGTGTTTTAATTACAAAAGGGCTGTATATAGTTGGGTATGTAAAGCGCAGATTGCGCATGGTTTTGTCATAACGGCGTCGGGTAAAACAATCAAGTATGAGTTATTACAATAAAAACTATAATCTCCATCTTCGAAGCGAGAGTGAATGGGTTCTTATTGGGTGAGCACGACCCATTTATGATAATTATCATAGCTTGCCATCAAGCTAATGTGGTCAAGTACAAACTCTTTTATTTAAAACAGTTAAATAAATTTAGTCAGCTCCTACTTAGTAATTTATTACGCATTTTTTTACTCTTTTAGAATTATTAAGTTTAATGTGACTAGAACTAGCAGAATTATGTTACAACTAATGCTAACTGGATTACACATACTTATATAATTAAAAAGATCGATAATATCGTTCCCTAAGCATGACAAACTTAAAATCATTAGTTTTGATTTATATTTCCTGTTAAGAAGTACTTGGACAATGAAATACCGCTAAAAGACAATGACAATAGACTTACAAGTAAATCAAGCTAACAACGTATGTTTTAATATATATTTCTATGGAAAACGTATTTATATGTTTTAACTCGCAAACTAAACATAAGTTACCATTATAATAAGAAGGACTCATAATTTGTATGTTTTACTCCCGCGTTATGACAATAAGTGGCCAGCAAGGTGTGTCATATAGAAACAACTGTCTTACTGTAAATAACATGTGTATTTATATACTTGTACCTATATATTCGCATTCACGGCAACATTTGGTCATTAGTTGGTAATAGTAGTTAGTATTCTAGATTTGGACAAACCCAGACATGTTTCAGATTTTGTTTTTTTGTTAATTATTTTTTTATCTTTCTATATGGGGCTAGGCGAGGGATGGTGTGAGATGGCGCCGGAAAGTGACCATTGGAAAGACTTGAGGGAGTCCTTTGCCCAGCAATGGGGCAACATAGGTTAGGAAAAACCACATTTAATTCTTACTATACAAATTCAATTGCTAAAGTAGTTCAGTAATGCAAGCTACTTGCGTCCGGCGTCCAATGACGCGTGCGATACTTGCTTATATCTGCTTGCTGCATTGGCTCTACCAACATCTCTCTTATCCTATTAATCGCTGTGGAAAGTAGAGAAGCAATAATTTGAAAGGCATTGTCAATGATATTAATCTCTTGAAAATAGTGATACCTGATCTGGTATCTATCAAATAGTAATTACCAGTTTCTTATAATCGATTTTTATAGACAAAATGTGTTTGTCATTGACTGAGACGTTTACCAGAATTTCTATGAATGCATCTCTACGTTCCCAGCAAACAACTACCGAACTACTAAAACCAATCACCAATCGATACAATAAAGTTGACTCCACAGCGGACGAGGAGTGGCGCCGCGTGGCTGCCGCCGCGGCCGAGACCCAGCGCCTCCTGGCCCCGGGGGCCGGGGGCGTAGCCCTGCGCACCCAGGCGCCTCTGGGAGCGCCCTTGATCCTGTCCTCGCGCATGTCCGCCGCCGGGGGCGGCCAGGCCGGCCTGCTGAACGGGTCGGGAGCCACGGCCGGGCTCCTGTCTCCCGGGGAGCCAGCTCACCAGCTCATCTACGCGTCTCCGTACGACTACGCCAACTACGCGGCTCTTACCGCCAACCCGCTCCTGGCCACGGAGTACGCCGCCGCCGACCATACGGGTGGGTTGTTCGCCCGTTGATACACTAACCGCAACGATGTTTGATAACTTTATACGCGAACACGTCGGTATATGACGTCATATTGGAATATATAAAACTATAATACCTTGTCTTAATTAGCATTAATTTTGACATTATCTCTATACAGTTTACATTGTTTGTATAGAAGTCATAGCTGTGAAAATTACTATGCTTTCTTAGACAACGATTTGCAGGTGGTAGGATGTACTCGCGGCTTAGTAATAATGGGCTTGATATGTACGATAGTTTCCCTTACAATAAGCCCAATAAACTTGATATTACCTATGCGTTTGGTGGTTGTAGGTAGGTACGTAAAAATATTGGCAATCGTACTTAGTAGTAGTTGTCCAAAATTTCAAATCGGATATTTAACTTTTATTAATGGGTTCCAAGCGTGGCCCTTTTCGGTGGTTAAAATTCTTTTTTTTTCATATACATACATATTTGCACTTGTGTAGACACAGACACAAAAAATGTTGACTAGAGTAATCTAGCTGAAAATAAATAAGCGTAAATGCAATTTAATCATGAAAATGTGAATAAAAAGGAATGAAATATTTTATAAGAGGGTAAGTTATCAAACATCGTTCTACTAACGCTACACAGGTACCGGGTCCTTACCTCCGATCGTCGAACGAAATGTATTCACAAGTCATTAGTAGGCGAATAAGAATGTTGTAGATCAAACGACTGTATTGATATCGATGACATTTATGTACGAGATGTAGCTAAGTTTGCAGAGATAATATATCCGCATGTTTTTTTTTACTATATAGGGTTAATGGTGACTAGTATATTTTAAGGGTGTATATGTTAAGGGTTAATCTAATACATCACAAATATGACGTTAAAGTTTTGTGATTTTTTTTGTGTCTTTGACACGGCCAACGACTACTACACAGTATCGTTTACAGATTTTACTAACTGTCAAACTTGACTTGTTATTTAAAGTTGACTTTACTTTTTTTTATTTGAATTTGAAAATTAGATCTAAAGCACCACTTAAAATATGCTGAACTTGTCAGCATTAACCTTGTATAAAATTAAAGATTTGCGCGGTTTAGTGTTGCATGCACCAACGCTTAACATTCTCTAACCATCATATGAACCATCGCTCGTCTTAAATATATCTCTATATATCTTCGAAAGATAGATATAATTGGAAATAGATAAATAAATGTAGGGAAAAGCCGTCGCTAGTTGCTGCTAGATCACTAAACGTATTAGACGATTAAACAAACGATTTAACAAACTTTAGTTGTGCGACTGGACTAATAAATATGAGGTTTAAGAATTTTTTTAGTAAATTCACTCAAACTTTGACTGTAGGAAACAGTTGCTGGTAATTAACGTACAAGATATAATATGTGACCAATTGATGAAACAGACATTACAAATATAGTCTTTTGATATAAGAGACAAAATTAAATATTTGTAGTATTAGTTTACATTATATAGTATAACGTACTTTTATTCATATTGTCTCATATTGACCATAATTACTTTACACATTTTCAAATTGAATACCTAATGTATCAAAAAAATATACATGATTGGAAAAGGAACATAAATTTTGCCAAGTTCTACTCAAATACTTATTCTAAAATATATATCTCAGTATACGTTATTTACCAGTAACCAACTAATAAGTTAGTCAGTCGCCGGGCTCGTGACATCACTAACCGACTAACGTCGATCGACATAACACATGGTGTCCTCTTAATAAACTGTGTGTGATGAATGTTTTGATGGGGTTTGCAGCATCGAGGTATCTGCTAGCTGGCTTTTGACAACAACCGGCCTTAAGATACGTCACCTTAAGGCTCCCTGACACGTATCGCCCCGAGCATCAATATTACCGTCCTTGATATATCTATTCGCACCGGATGCCTTTCAGTCATTTTTAAACGCCATGATCAAACCTAGCATAAGTACCTATACTATAAGTGCGACCTTATATTTTATGTTACGACTCCACTTGTACCTAGTTTAGACGCATTAGAGTTTGTACCTTCATTTGTTTTCTCAGCGTTTGTCTTAGCTCGATTAAAGTATTGTTCGCGCGAATAGATATTATTATAATTTATGATTTATTTATACAAATTAATATATCAGATTCTATTTATTTAAAATATTTTACCGTTGCCTCGTTCTTAAGGTTGATGGCAGTTACGTAATACTTGTTTTGTTTATTAAATAAGAAATTATTAGTATATATTATTACTGCCAATGAAACCTTTTTTTAAGTTACCGATGTTTTTATACAAAGACAGATTTTTATTTTACTTTACAAATGTTTATTTATTCTCATTGTTATGTCATGGAAATGATTATATAGAGACTATATAACCCATCATATTAGAGTCCTTGTGATAACCCTTGCTTGTAACACAACTAATAAAATTAACACTTTAATTCGTAGAGCCCATTCTTTGAAACATTGGAGTTCTTCATTGAATACAGATTCAACTGAACGCATGTGATAGTCATCACTCGATTTAGATTTCCAGTTATCTTGTGAAATAACAAAGTATTAACAGATCTGAATTGTAATGTCTTGCATTGGGAATTCAGCAAATTACAAGCAAAAGGGACCAAATACAAATTGAGTATTCGAACACACGAACTGAGATTAACTTTCTTAACATCACTCACATATATAGCTATATACAATATTATATAACGAACAAAGTACGGAACATTCTGGACGGTTCATGTGTCCGCTAGAACGGTAGCATTCGACGCAATATCACTTGCGGACGATGTTACTGTAAACTGTATGCGTAACTTATTATAATTTACTAGCCATATTATTATATTTATAAACATACCATAGGCTAAGTATTATTATTATCTTTTAAAGATTTTTAGTTAGGTTAGAAACGAGTGAGCTTTATGAGAATATTATACACGTATGTTCAATTATTTAGAGTTTATATTGCAGCTAATTATAGAGTCAATTTTATAAAAATGAAATTATACGCCAGCCATCGCCTGTACCTTGACCGGGTCTCGCCCGAATTTTAATATTTATTTTTGTTATCTTCCAAAGCAATATCTTAGGAAATAGGTAAACTAGGCGTAAGCATAATATTAGAGGTTAGTGTCCACTGCCAAATAGTTAATGTTCAGAATAATAATAGAAGTAAACACATTAGTAAGAATTTGGCAGGGACGACTAGATATTTGCGGTTACGATTTACATTTTCTTGAGATTACATTTTGTTTTCAGCATTTAATTGAATGTGCTCGGACCTGGTGTAGCGCCAGTGACGTCCAATGTATTGTTCTGCTCGTACCGGGGTCCGAGCACTGTCGTGGCTTGTATGTGAGACACAGTTTAATATGAGTATGCCGCTAGGTGTGGTGAGACGGGCTGGCCGGCTGACACAAGTGAGGGAGCACCCTTACCAGCGCCAGGCTTTGCCTACGGCGCCTTAAAAGCCCGCCAATACGCTCTCACGCCGCCATTTTGTTTTCAAGGTGAGAAGCGCGCGTACACGCATACTTACTCTACAGACGATTGCTACAAGATTTGTATGTTCTTTGGTTAGTGCCAGTCGAATCTTGACTTGAGCGTAATCAACTTATTGATGTAAAAAAAAATCTTTGTGCAATCGTCTGTCTTGTGAACATGCGCACACGCCTCAGCTTTATTGTCTCTCTGTGTCACTATTTCTATTTATGTACTTATTTAGTTATTCGACTAGTTTTAGTAAGAGGTTTGGATGTACTTTAGCCGACTTCGTTCCGGATCTGAAGTGACACTGCATAATTTTTAAACTGTGATTTTTATACCTTTTTCTTTTTTTTATGTTTTAGATTTGCTACATGTTGTGATGTAATTTTCGAGTCGCGGTTTGTTCTAGTGTTGTTCAGTTGAGAATGCGCTTTAGAAAAATTAGCTTCGTATTTGATGTTTCTCGTTTCACAACATGTACCTATCGTCTCGAATTATCATTTCGGGTATCGTGTTATTGACGAGGGAAGAAGGATTGTTCATTTTCATTAAATATCTCTTTATATTTCCGTAAGAAAGTTGAGAGTAAAGTGCGAAGAGGTCGCCTAGACGTTAGTGTTCATGTTTGCCAAATAGTATCCCCGCAGGTGCTGCTCTCGGGTTGTGAATCCTTCTTTCCGCTCTCGCCCAGTATTAGTCAAAGGAAAGAGCATTTCAGAATTCGTGCCATCTATCCAGTATTAAACTCAAATGCCCGATCCTTTGACTCGATATGTTTTTTTTTCATATTCATCACAACTTTCTCTTAGTCAGTATAAGATTTTTATATGAAATTTTTAAGCTAGTTGTTTTTTGCCTTAGGTATTATTATATTTTACTTTCGTATTTGAAAGTCTTTATTTCTAGGATAATTTGCACTTGTGCCCTTGTGGATTTATATGGCATTCTGATGCCCGATACGTATTTTTCACGCTTTATATTTGAAAATGATTATATTTATATCAAATGCTATTCGTAATTATAATGAAATGATGAATATGTGACGACGTTTTGTAGAGAATTGTTTCCGTTGTTGATGTAAATAAATAAATGCATTTTCAGAGGTATACATGCAATAAATTGTCTGAAATTTTAGTGTAGCGTTTTCTTTCAATGTAGCAGTAGGTCGCGGGCGCGGTAACTTGTAATGTTGAATTGAATGTGCAGTAAATGAAATAAAGTTGATGACGTGCGGTCTGACTCGACTAACAACGCTACTCCACAAGGCCAAGTCCTGTTTGTTGACATAATTATAGCTATAAGTGCACTACCATAACTGCTATCGTCACTTGCAGAATATCTGTAACTATGTATTTATATTATATGAGTCACTAACATGCAAATATGTAATGACATACGTTATCACAGAATTAACAACTTTTTATGAGAATGCTACCATATACGATTGCTGTACAGAACATCTAGCGGATGTGTCGTGCAACTTACATACTTGCATCTGGGTGCTATGGTTATACATAAGTGATACAATTTTATTATGCTTGTATGTGTGAGCGACTCTCGACGACACCGTCGGGGGTCGCTCGCGTGGGAACTATTGGGCATTTAATCTTATATTGTAGAATTATCATTATCATACTAAATTGACTTAACAATATTTCAACCATTAACCGCGTAAACTAATGAAAGTACCCGTATAATTGATTAACCGGGCCAAGCTGAAATGTCGCGGCGCGAATGCCTGATAGCCTCCCTCTACTCTGTTTATGATACATTCCGACTCCAGTCTCATGTGCGGGACGGTCCGTTTGTCAGTGACGCTGCATGCGACGCTCCCTCCGCCCATCTCGATAATTCAACATTCGCATTCCTTTTTGGCTAACATTGTAAACTATCCCCAGACACACATAGTAGCCTTCGGTGAAAATATTTGACCACTGATCTAAGTACTTGTATTTAAGTATTTAAATTCAAAATTTCTTATTCCTTTTTGAGACAATTCCAATGTTTTTTTTCAATTGTTTTCTTAATGGCACGTGACTATGATGACCGCGCACTGGCAGCGTCGCGGCAGCGCTACTCAAGGGACGTCCTCGCTCGGGCTCTCTGGTAGTCGGACCATGACATTTTGACACTAACATTCTGTTTTCTCTCTTCTCGTTAACCCGGCTAGGTGAGTGCTAACGGCGCGCGGCACTAACAGGAGGAGCCACGGCCGCACCGCGCGTAACCCTCTCACCGGATACATCGACCACCATGTAGCTATAGCTGTTGGGCCTCTCACTTTAACATTATACTATGTATTATAATAGTCTAACTATTAACATTTATATGCCTGTTATGTTTATAACAAGATGAACTTTATTAACATTTTACAAAATAATATTTTTATTATGAAATGGCACACGCCATCGACTATATTTACATTTTGTAACTTTTGTACTACTGTTGTCGCTTGATCGTAATTTGTTGTTAGCACGAGTGTTGTTAGGCTACCCGGCAGGATGCAGCGCTAAATGTGACCGCCAGAGATAGCACAGACATAAACACAATACTCTTGCGCATTTGTACTTTCTAGCGCCAGCCAATCACAGCTGCGTCCGGTGGACGTCGGATACTGTGATTGGCTCATGAACTAAAGTGCGAATCACATTGAGTATTGCTTTTAAGTCTTGTGCTAACACTTTTATCTTATTTCTTATCTCGTATTTCTATTATACATAGCTTTTTATTAATATGTGACATACACTTCTTTTCTAAGTCACGTTTGGCGCTGTCAGATAATATTGATGATAAGCAACAGGACTTTCATAGCATGAAGCTTCAGTAAGACCGCAGCAGAACACTAACATTTTCGATTAATTCTTTGAGATAACACAATTAGTTGTGGATCTTAATGTTTAATGCTCTTCTGCTGCTGTGTTAATTTAGCTTTAGATATATTTTGAGGTGATCTGATGATATAAGTTGGACTAGGCACTGCGAGTTGTCTACAGTCGCAATATAAGCTCCACAAGATGGCGGATGTCACAAGCAGTGACCGAGTAAGTACGTACCACAAAGACGGTAAAATCAAATTCTATTGCTTCGCATAAATTAAAACGTATTGGACTGATATCGAAGTAATAATAATCTATAGGTTGTCTTTCATATACTTATTGACCCTGCAATGTGAAACTTTGGCAATAATTTTTATATTTCTTTAAAACCAAAGACTAATATTTTATAGAGATTTTTTGAGAGCTATTAATTCTATACAAATTTAATTGTCCTTTTCTATAAAAAATGAAAGACGGTCAATGAGTGTATGAATAGTTTATTTCTTAAAAATATATTTATAGCGATGTATTTTACATTTAGTGCTTAATATTTATAGTTAACTAATGGATTATTTTGTGCATCCCAAGTGCCTTATAAATGTACAATGTTCTAGCCTTCGTGGTTCTATTGTTAATTGCTTTTGATAGTTAAGTTAGAAGAGATTAAATTATTGTTAATTTGCTAAATGTTAATCTTTATCATCGTGGATTTTGATATATCGTAGGTAATTGTGTCGAAATGGGTTTTAGATACATTGTAGTAATTTTCGTTAGTTATTTTTGCGAGCATTATAATTATTGTTATATAGGCCTTGTTGAAATCTCTGCGGGAATCTCGGGAGCGATTCTCAATAATAAATCAATTCAGAGATCTGGAAATATTTTCCAATAAATTTACTCTTATAAATTGTATTAATCTCAGATACACAACTAAAGCGATTATTAAGGTAAACGAGGCGATTTATCTTAGTTGTTGTGTAATAAAATAACTTTTATTAAGTAGAGAGCAATAATATTTGGATAACTGTATTTTAGTGCAATAGAGATGTTATTTTCTAAATGATTTTATATGAAATCTCGACTTAATATCGTGTTGAGGATATATTAAAGTTTAAGGAAAGATATATAGAGTACGATAGAGATCTGATATTGAGATTAATATGGTAAAGAAAGATTACTTTCTCGGGAAAATGGAATAAGAAATGAAGCTACTTAGCGTAATAGTTAAGGATTTATATTGGCCCAATACCGAATTCATTTTTAAATCATGTTTTGTATACGTTACGGTGCTTTTAAGCTCAGTTTTTCAATCATATTTGAAAACGTAATAAATCAACAAAATCATCACTTATCATTTTGCTCCGGAAGAATATAATATCTTTTTTATAGGTTTCCGTCCAAGGATTATTGATTTCACAAAATAAGTACTTAATTTTTATACTCTCCCGATTCATTATCATAAATTTAGTTTATCTACTTACATAGCGTGAGTCATTTATTTTCGTTTTTTCATAATAATTATGATAAAATTTGATGATTAATTTCAACAAATTTGTATTTTTAGACAGTGTGCTGTTTAAGTGGTTTATTCTAACTAGTCCTACCAGTAGTTCGATTGTCGAACTAGTTAAAAAAAAGAACACATATATTTTGTCTCTAAAAATAAAGTTATGTAAGTAGTTAAGCTATTATTTTTAATCACTTATTCTTTTCTGTGTAATTAGTAAGCTATACTACGTTATTCATTTACAAATCTAAGCATTTATAGTTAAATCGCCATAGCAAAGCATCATTGTAGAGTCTACCGCTTCTTAATAAAATATATTGTGATTAAATAGAAGAAATAACGTACAAATATTATATTATCGTCTGCAAATAATAAGTAATATTCTGCAGGTTTACTGGTAGTTAATGCAAATATCTTGACGAAAAATTAAAAAAAAAACGATGAAAAAATTACAATTAATAGTATATTATATTAGTTTCTCAATTACAAATGTACTAGAATATAATATTTTTTTGTAATTGAAAAATAACGTATAGTAAGAAACAAAAATAAATAAATATATTATAATCAATTCATAAAATTTATGTTACCGTAAAGACATCGAAAGCCATACAAAGAGTTGAATAATAATGATGTCTAAAGCGTAAACTCAGTAAACCATATTTACCAAACAAAGCAAGTAACTCACATAAAGTTAGTTTTTTCACTAAGTCAAGTTAGCTTTAATTACCAGTTAATCCTTAGAATTGAATTTAAATACGCAAATGTTTATAGAAACATGCCAAGTGCCATTAGCAGACAGACAGAATGTCATTTGTTTTTATTATTAATTTGTACTTATTAATCTTTATAACGGCAAATAAAATACGAGTGCCTTAAAATTAACTTGTACATATTTATTAAAATATCATATAAAAATATTCTATAAAAGGTAAAATATAAAAAGTATTATATAGCAGAAAATCAAATTCTTACATATTGTTTTCCAAAAACAAATCATTAGAGAGAAACTTTTTTATTAATTATAGTTAAGTGAGATTGTGCATATTATGTCTGTTTTGATGTGTGTTTAAGATGATTTGGTATAGTAAATATTTTGAAAATGTATCCTCTTTGTTTTCTTTCTTAGTCAGTCCCTAACGATAGTTGTAAAGCAGATAGATCTTAATGTTAGTTAGACAACTCAAAACCAGAGGTCACTAAAACGCTTAAGAAAAAAATTAAAAACAAAAATTCATGACACACATATGAATCGAACTTATGACCCTTGAACCATACCGTTTGGCAATGCGAATACAAATTAATAAAGCAGTTTGCGACCTTAGTTATATAAATGCTTTATAGAACAGATGGTGAGAAAAAACTGTATAATGGAAGCGCGAAAATGCAATATTAGTATGTAGCTATCTTAGTGGTTTCTAAGGTTGGTATAAGCCTGAAGGTTGCATGCATGCATTCCTACTAGATGGTCTCACGGTGTTCTTGAGCCTATTTCATTTAAGCGCCATCTGTGGGGGGTGCGTGATTTCATTTAAGCGCCATCTGTGGGGGGTGCGTGGAAACTGCACTTGCAGCTGTATGCGACTCGCTGCAGATTGATGTCGGTGCTATTTCAACCCAACGACATCAACCAGCTAGCATCGGGTTGTGCATGTATTGTATGCTTATAACGTGTACTTGTAGTGCTTATGATTTACGGTAGATGGCTCTGACGTAAAATAAAGTTGCACAGTTTTGACTACCTATCCCATAACATAATCATAAAAATAATTAATGTATAATATACTCGTATGTTAGTGTTAATAATCAATCGCAAATAGGGTTTCGTTATTTAAAGTAGCAAAACATATTTTTCGTAGATCAGTTTAATTCCGTAGCAATCCAATTAATGCTACGCCGTAGGCTGCCTTCTACGTTTCAAAGCGCAGACTTTCCGTAGGTAGTTTTTTTGCTATGTTATCAACGTATATAAGCCACTTTTTTATTAAAAGTTGAGTAGCTTCGATAACACGGGTAAGTAAATGTAGGTAGATAGTTTCAAAATGCAAACTGCAAGTCGTAAATATGCTGGTACCTAGAATAGAGATATGTTTAAGTGCACAAAACTTTAACATTTGTTAAATTATTGTTAACACAACAATTTGTTGTCCTTTCAGTGACACAAGTCACTTTTTACCTCGACACAACACGAACGAAGCTACAGATATTCACTAGTGACTAGAGTAGCATATTTAAGTTTTTCTAAGAAAAACTTAGGAATATTTATCCATTTGTAACTAGTAGATCAAATAGTGATCCTGGAGTAATTCTGTGTTACTTTGCTGTCACAACTTTCTTCTACGCTTTCATAATGTTAGTATTACTGGTATTAGATAGATAGATAGATAGATTAACTCTTTATTGTTGACACATATTAAAAAACAGTACATAGAACAAATTGCACCTTAACTAGTGCCACAAGCGGCGGCCTTATCGCTGAAAGCGATCTCTTCCAGGCAACCTTCAGCTGGAGAGAAATAAGCAAAAGAAATAAAGAAGAATGTGGTGTACAACAAAAAGGAAAAAAGAAATTTTACTAATATATATATATATATAAATACCTACGCAATACACATACTTAATATAATAAAATTAATGTTTATATACAAATACATATAATACACAACAAAATATTTAAAGGTGATAGTAGTAGAAATAATAACAGCAATTTTCACTGAAGGGAAGCGAGATAAAATTCCTTTACTTGTTTTTTAAAGTATTACATCATAAAACGTAAAATGGAGCTTTACAAACTGATCGTTATGCAGTGGACGCAAACCTTATAACTGTAATTTCCATCGCGATTTTGATGGTCATAAATCAAAAGTCGAGATGCGGCGAGATAAAAATGTTTATGGAAATTGGGAATTTTTTGATGGCTTTATCGACAGCGATTCATCTCTTCCGCATAAAATAAATTAATATTAAGTGCTATACAATATACGTAAGTATCGATTCAGTGATTAAGTACCTATCATTCAACCGCTTTCAGTGTAACATAATATTTTAAACGTTAGGTATGTAAGTAGGTTCCTACTTGCTATGTCATAATATATTAAAAGAATATAAATAAATTCGACGATATACCTAAGTGTTTTTATCGTCTTATGGTTTCATACCCAAACTAAGTTTTTCAGTCATAGCAATTCTTAAGACTGGACGATACACTATTGAAATGGAAGCTAACTTTTTGATCTGTTACTTTGTATATTGAACATCCTCGATTTTTGGTTTTGTCTAATGCAAATTAGGCCACTGATAAACGCGATTTCATGTATTACTTAACTGTTATTCGGTAGTTTATTTTGCTTTTTTGAGAAAGTAATAGGTATATGAGTATTTTATGGATCTTTCATATTGTGATTTTGTTGTTTCAATCAAACGTTGAATTCTCCCAAAACAATGCAAGTGTATAAGAAAGCTGCGTGTAGTTTGTGTCCCGACGGGGAGCGGTCGTAAACTTGCAGTAGACGGGGGCTCGAGACGCTTGCATTCTTAGCACAACCCTAAGGAAAGTATATGAGAATACTACAGATAAAACATCATCATCATCATCGGTTCAGTTCCATCTAGGAGAGACAAGTAAGCTACAGCTAACTCATCGAATTCTATCTATGTAGCCGGTAGGTAATAGTGTGGCTCAGCGGTTCCAGTGTCTGCTTTTCATCCAGTCGCATCCTGGTTCGAATCCGCCCTACACCAATGACTTGTATTTTCAAGTTGATTGTGGATTTGCACTCGCCTATCGGTGAAGGAAAACATCGTGAGGAAACCGACATGTTTGAGGACCACTAAATCAGAGGACATGTGTCTTCTGTGGAAGGACGTGGGCGCCCACCACGATGTATCTGCCCAAGAAAACTCCCCTATCGAATTAATTCTGCGGGGGAGTCACGATCCTCAGTCATGAGAAAATACGACTCGTATATGTGTGCTCGTCGATGAATTAGGCGATAAGCAAATTTTCGGTGTGGTTACATTTATGACAGACAAATCAAACCACCATATATACGGGAATATGTGTTATGAGTTTTAAAATATAAGGATAAGACTTACCTACTTACTAATTGTATTGCTTTTCGAAAAGTAGCTACCTATAGATTAGTTATAAGTGTAAAATCATAGTGTGATGTGATCTCATAACAGCACACCATAAGCAACTGTTTACTGTTTAGATATCTTCAATAGAAAGATATTTGGCTCACTAAAACAACGGCCCAACCAATTTATCTACAAACCCATCATATACTATACTGTGAAGGAATCAACCCGGACTTACAGCCGTGGGGTGCGAGCCTCATAAAACTACTTCCCCTCACGTGGCGAGGTTGTATCGGGCAACACTTTCTACGTTTCCAATGCACACTCATTTTCTTTGCAATACAGGGGTGAAGGCTTCGAGAATATTCTTTGGAGTGACTGTTTATGTTTGTGATCTTCAGTTACGGTGAAAAAAATAGATTCTTTGATAAAATAGCCGATGAGCAGTTGGGAGCCAAAATTGGACTGAATTAAGTATTTTAACTCAGCAGCTAATTACTATTAATAAGCCAAATATAAATACGTATTATTTAGCCTCTTAACACTACTTCCCTCACGTCGCGAGGTTGTATCGAGCAACACTCATTTTCCTTGCAATACAGGGGTGAAGGGATCGAGAATATTCTGAGTGACTTGTGGATTGGAGACTGTAGATGTTTGTCATCTTGAAGTACCTACTATATTTTTTAGATTTGGTTGACGTTGTAAAGTAAATTTAGTTTGTTCTTGTCAGCCAACCCTTATATAAAATAAATTGCTATAATAAGAAATCATGAAAAACATACCTAAAAACATTATAAACATAAACCATACAAAACAATATAAACGTTAATTAAAAAAAATACTTGTACCTACTTATATGGATAACAATATAAACGTTAATTAAAAAAAATACTTGTACCTACTTATATTTGCTTTTGCCTGTGTATTTAACTGTTTATTATTTAAAAGCAAAGACAAGTATTTTACTCTGCAATTCATACTATAGCTACATTCTCTTATACATAGTCTATAGCTGACATTACCGTAAAAAAAACGAATCCCCCTTTTCCCTGCCTACTCTTGATTAATGCTATTTTTTCCGTACTTTTGCCTGCTCCTATTTCAATGAAAAATTTCCCTAGGGGCGTCCAACCCGTAATTTCAGAGAACTGAAATTACAGCTAATTGGCAATGTTTATGGGTGCAAAGTGAATTGCAGCTAAAAATTACATTTCCATTCTGAATTCGGTTTGGTACGGTTCCTGTTTTGTTGTGAAATGCAAAACAAGTATTTCATATTTCAGTATTTCTACACTACGTAACCATCATAGCTTCCTAAAGGTAGATTTTATTTGAATCAAACCCAAATTTCTTGGTTTATACATCTAGTAGTTTTTCGTAATGGGTAGTCATCTAACCGTCTCAGAGTAGTACCAGAAAAAAAGAAACAAAAAAAAATTATTGACTACAGAAATTGCTTTTTTTTTCTAAAATAACCATAGAAAACCTGTTAAACAGAATATACCCACATTTCACCTCTTGCCTTCCAAGTCACGAAACGCATATTTAACCTTTTCTCGCTCGCCTCTATACTTAAGTTGGTATCAAGTAGATTACTATGGAAATGTTGAAGTAATTACGACATACAAGCGCAATTAGCGAAGATTTGTATTTAATGACTACACATTTACTTAGCCAAAGTGGCTATATGTTTCTGATAAAGTGGTAAGATAGAAAGTTTACGATCTAATCAATTTACATTAATGGTTGAAGTAAAATAATACAAATTAAACTGATATTATCTGATACAGATCGGACAATTAATGCAATTAATTCAAGTGTACATGACATTAAAGTAACTAATACTTTTAAAGACTGTTTTTAATCGTCTTCGTAATTTACGCCGCTAGTCAATAACAAAATAATGTTTTAAAAATGGACGCTAAACTTATTTTCCTTAAGTCTCTTGCCAAATACCAGCTCATTTCTACTAAAGCACAGAAAACAAACACTAAAACCCTCATAATCCGCACGTCACTAACACTCAGCAATAAACTATTCAACACCATCCAAAAACAGTGGCAAAGAAACTAGCTCCTTAAGAAAGGAAATGTGTGAAAACCGACCAAAAGCACTCGTTACAAATGATTTATTCCCCGCGGAATAAAAACATGGGCCGTAAACTCGTTTCGCTCGTAGGTGGTCAAAGAAAAACTGCCCCATAACTTTTGCAATATGTTTCTTAGTGGCCACCTAATTTATCTCTTTTCGGACCTCTGTGTTATTGTAGGAAATAGCGGACCAAGAGGGTTAACTTATTCGTGGCTTGGGACATTCTTCAAGTACTGTGTATCAGGTATATTGGACCTGTTAACTTATTTCAGTGCAATGTAGGTACTTAGCAAGTTAGTACTTTTTGGCTATAAACATCTTAGCTGATTTGAAATACTTTGATTTTAGCAATTTCTCTTCTGAAATGTAAGTAATCACATATCGGTCACATTTATAAGTAAATTTACATATATATATCTTACTCTTTTTATGTAAAAAAAATGATATGCATTGTTGAGTTGGCTACATTTATTATTACATTATATTGTCTCGTAATGACACAGACGAAAGTCACGTGTATCTACAACTGAAGATAAAACTTAAATAAACCAGATAAACCAGATAAACCATTTATTTGTAACCAAAAGCTTACACGTCAATAAGAAATTACAATTCTACATAACATAAATTATTATATATAAAATTACATATCTTATATTATATCAATTATTTATTTTACAAGATACCTATTTAGGTAGCTTTTTTTATTCGTTTTGAAGAACTCGTCTATTGAATAGTATGTTTCTTGAACGAGCCACTTTTTTAATTTATTTTTAAATATGTTGTCTGACATTGAATTCCTAATATCAGCTGGAAGACAATTGTATGCGTCCGGTCCTTTCACGTGAGTCAAGTTCCCGGCGCGAACGAGGCGCACATGCTGCGTGGCCAGCTTGTCTACGCAGCGGAGCTCCATCGTACCCGAGTACAGGTCTCCACGCGTCTCAAAGAGATCCAGATTAGACCTTACATGTAGAGCCCATTGGTAAATAACCATTGATGGCAGAGTCATAATTCCCAGTGACTTAAAGCGTGGTCTCGCCGACGTGCGACGCGACACTTGAGCTATTGCTCGTATCGCCCGCTTCTGCATCCTGAAGGCACGCAGCCTGTCGGCGGCGTGCCCCCAGAGTTCGGCTCCATATTGCAGGACCGAATATACAGTTGCGAAGTAGCACGTCCGCACTACGTCGGCAGAGACCACTCGTGAAAGTCTCCCTAAGGCGAAGCATGCACTTCCCAACCTCGCACAGAGTTTGTCTATATGAGACGACCAAGTAAGCCCGCGATCTATCTCAAAGCCCAGAAACGTAGTAGAGGCTACCTCTCCTATCGAGTTTCCGTCGATCATTACTTTAAGTCGCTCTCTTGTTCGACCTGACAATGAGAAATACATAAAATGCGTCTTTTTTAGGTTCAAAACTAGGCCGGTTTGATTAAACCATTGCGCTAATTCACTCGCTGTTTGACTCAGACGGTTTTGTAAATCAGATGATGTCTTGCCGGTTACGACGGCTGCGACATCATCAGCGAACATAAACGACTCTCCCGAGACGATAGAGTCAGGCAGATCGTTTAATAATAAAGAAAAAAGAATGTTCGACACGGAGGATCCTTGAGCAACACCCATTTCTGTCTCCATCGGCTCAGAGCGCGTGTTTCCGCCGTCTCCAACAACAACTTGAGACCTGCCGTGCAATAGATTTGTAAATAACGCATGGACGGGGCCATTTATACCGTAGTGCTCTAGCTTGGCAGCGAGTACGCTGTGGTCCGCGACTTCAAATGCTTTAGATAAATCGCAGCAGAGCACAGCGACTCGCTGCTTCCGGTCGCACGCTTCCATCACACGCTTAATCACCTCACGCGCGAGATGAGTTGTAGACCGCCCCGCGCGGTAAGCATACTGCCTGTCGGAGAGCGCTTCGGTAGAGGCTAAGTATTTTGTAAGCCGCGAACTCAATCCGTTTTTAAAAATTTTTGAAATGGCTGGAATAATAGAAACGGGTCGATACGAGTTTAGATCGGTACGTTTTCCTTTCCCCTTGAATAAAGGCGATATTTTGCTTATCTTCATCGCGCTAGGGTATCTACCAGCTCGCATACACCGATTGAATAACTCAGCTAGAAGCGGTGCAAGCTCTACTTTCACTAGACCGATGAGTTCCATGGATATATCGTATATATCCTTCGTCGGTTTCCGTCGGCCGTAAAAGGAGCGAGCCTCATGCTGGTATCCGAGGGCGCGCGCGCGGCGTCGAGCGCCGCCCTGACTAGAGGAAGGGCGGCGCGCGGCGCCCCGCACGCAGCTGCTGCACTTACAAATCTGGTGTTCAACGTGTTTGCTGCTAGCTTTTTTGAAGCAAATATATCACCCTTTTCATCTCTCACCACATCTGCAAATCCTACTACTGATTTTTTACTTACGCCTCTTTCAGTATTAATTATACGCCAGATAGCTTTAGGCTTACTTGCGCTGTCTAAAATCATATTCGTGTAGAATGTAGAATTTTTATCACATAATCCTTGTCATACAGCGAACTTAATTCTTCGTGAAACGACACAAGGTGCTCGTTATCCGGGAACCTTTCCGCAAGCTGCATAGTTTCATGCAGTAGGGATTTCATATTTAAAATGTCGTCTCCGACCCAAGATGATTTTTTAACGTTTTTACGTTTTAATGGGAAACACGTATGAAAGTTCGACTTCAAAACATTAACTACTGCAGTCGCTAACTTTTCCGGAGAGTTCAAGTATTTAGTAAATATGTTATCCCAGTCTACACTACTCACAGCTGCGGCAAAGTTCATTCGATTCGCTTCTGAGAAATTTCTTACCAGTACCATTCTCGGCGGAGGCTGTTTCGGCTGGCAGACGAGCTCGGTGCGCACCGCCAGGTGGTCGCTGAGCGGGTCGTCGGGCGTGTCGCGCGAGGTGTCCACCGCGCTCGCCGAGTCCAGCCCCGCCCCCCTGTTACTATACACGTGGTCGAGACACGTCGCGGCAGTGTCTCACACTCGCGTCGGGAACTCCACTAGATTGGTGAATTTGTTGACCGACAGCATATCGGAAACGTGATTTTGATTAATACAATTTGTTGCTAACCAATTGATGTTTGTATCACCTATTATAATAATTTCTTTTTTATTAGCAGTGGCTCGTTCAAGAATAGGTTCAAAATATTTTAAAAAGGTGCTAGATGTAACTAGATTTGTCCGGTAAATACATAATATAATAATGTCATAAGTTAGAAGTTCTATAGCCGAAACTTCGCAATACAATTCTGTCGATAGATTTGCAAACTCTAAACATTCGACTGCTTTTATACCGTCTTTCACGTAAAGACATGATCCACCGTGACCAGTGTGTTTCCTACATAAACAAGATACAAGACTAAAGCCATCTATGTTAACACTTTTTAGGTTATCAGTAGTGTGCCAATGTTCGGTAATTCCAAGTACATCACAATTCAACTCCTTTTTAAGTAAGACTTCTAGACGGTTTACTTTTTTTACACTTAGTGATCTAATATTTTGTAGGCAAACGACAATTGTATGGTTCGGCTTCGCTCCATTCGCTATTTTTTCCTTACGTGAATTATTAACGCGAGTCAGACGTAGAGGAGCGGTGGTCACTTTAGCTGGCATGAACGGGTCACTCGGCGGCGGCGCGGGCGGCGCTGTAAGGGCCGCGCGGGCGGCGCTGCGCGGAGGAACGACGGGGCGCACCTCCCGCGCGCCCGCCGCTTCCACGAAACCACTCGCTGGCGCGCGTTCCTGGCGGCCAGTTCTCAGCCGATAGGAAAAACCTGTAGTGGCTGTCTGGAACTGTAATGGCGAAGGAAGCGTAAAACGCGTGAGCGAGCTTCAACTTCTCGACGTGGTAGCTGTCGCATGATTTCTTCCGCCTCATATATGATTTGATATTTTCAGCTGTCATTTCCAATAAGAAACAAAGACACGACAAAGCTTAACCACGCACACCATTATCCCCAATCTCTGCACAAGCCAAATCCACACATCCAGTAAAACTTACAATGCAGTCCTGAAGTTATAATTCTCTGTCTCATTTGCTTTCATTTGTATGTACGGCTGCTTCCCAACTTTCCCTTGCCAAAAGCCTTCGTCAAGTTCTGGAAGAGCTTCGTGATTGTGTTACCAATAGCAGAGTGAATTTATTGAGGAAATATTATGCAGGGGTCAATTTAATTATGGTGCTGACTGCTGAGGTATCTTTCGATTGCTCGGTCGAAATGAAAAGGCTCCATCGACGGTAATTGGTAGCCAATGCTGTTCGGGAAAATGTTGGGTTCGTTTAGAGTTTAAAAGAGATGTAGACTGTTCTGATATAAAGCAAAACCACTTTTTGGCTTCAGTGTGATATGAATATGTGGGTATACTAATATAAAACTGAAATACTTTAAGCAGAATTTACTTACTTTAATATACAGTAAAATAATTTCATTAGTAATAGCCGTCAGCAAATAAAGTAATTCCATAAAGCATAAGTAGTTTTTACGTATATTACAATCAAAAGTAACAAATAAATCTATACGCATTTTTTTCCAATTAGTTTTGTACAAAAAATCCTACAATACCTATACTCCGTTACTGCAGCGGTTTCAGTTGTGTTCAACTTTTGTATCAGCTAAAAGTTTCAGATCAGCTAACTTTTCCGCTCACAAAGACATTGTGTACACTATCGGTACACAATCTGTTTTCTAAACTCTAAAAGATACAAGTTGTGATCGGCTTTAGCTGTAACTATTTTATGAGTTTCATGCTGAAGGTCTGGACTGTAAAGTTTTGTGTCTGTAGACTAGTATCATTGTTCTATCTGAAAACAAATACTTAGGTAGTTTTGTGACCAGGAATTCAGTTAGTGATTCAGTTGATCAATTGGAAGTTTCTATGAGAAAAAAAACTAGATATCGGTCATATGTATATTTGTTTTTATTTGTACAGCAGTGAATAATTTATTCGATAGATAAATGAGTTGTTAGCTTCATTTACATATCAATTACGCAATATATTTTTGAAACGATTCATTACAATACTAACTCTGCCATAAATATGACTAACTGTGGCATTATATACATATATCTCATTATTATTTTAAATTTGCAAAAACAAAAGAACTATGAATATTGGAACCGTGGATATCAATCTTGATTAAATATCGATACTCCCATGAATAATAAATTAAATCCTATATAAGTCCTATACATCTCGCTTGGCTCGGGCAGAGGTCCTTTCTAATCAAACATCTATCAGTTAGAGATGGAGCAAGAAAATCTTACTTATCGATAAAATAAATTTAAAGCTGCACTAAAAGATTTTAATATATTTTTAATTCTAGACACATATTTACTAATAACCTAAATCGCCTATGATAACCAATTCTTAATTATTTCATTGTAATTGCCGTGTAATTCTGCAGCTATCTACTAAATGATAATTTAAAATCAACATCATTGGACTCGATGGGTACAAAATATATATACATAGGTACCTAATGTATGTACTGCACAAACTTACATATCGTCATATCTGTGCTTACGTTATCTACATTCAATTTACTTACTAAAGTTTCCGTGGAGCATGCTTGATTTTGACGTAAGCGATAGCCGGCGTAATATCTAAATGTTATGTTATATTGCCTTTACAGACATGCACTTGATGGCCTTAACTGACTGTTCCACCCGCGTACCTACAACTAATTCCCTCGGCACGCTACCCAAAAAACACCACCATCAACTTTTTACTCGACTAATCGATTCCAGTCCATCGATACAATATGCCCAGTACATCCCTATCAGTTAACCGACAAAGCCGCACTGAGCTTACAGGCAAAACAAACGAGCAAATTAGTCTCTGCCGTCTGACAGATCCTGATTGATGGATGGCCTGAACCCGCATCACGAAATTAGCTTCCGACGAAATTCGGTGTCAACCTTTCGGGAAGGTTATAATAGTGGCATTTGTTCGGTATATACGAACGAAAAAAGTCGTCGAATATACATAAATTATGTTGTAGGTTAGATACTATTTTAACGACTTGAAAAAAAAAAGGTTGTCAAGTCTTCTGAGACCTTCCTTATAGTTGTACACCAAATTCTTCTTTTTCCTGTATGCTTATTTCTCTCCAGCCAAAGGTTGCCTGGAAGAGATCGCTTTTAACGATAAGGCCGCCGCTCGTGGCACTAATTAAGATAATAATTGTTGTTTTACGTACTGTTCGTTTTTAATATGAGTCAACAATACAATAAAGAGTTTATCTATCTATCTGAAAGTTTTCAAGAAAAGTTACAATTGCACCCGATTATTATTATTTTGTTTTAGTGTCAAGTTAGGATGAAATTAGTAGCTAGATTTGGAATGACCAATACTAATTAAAATACACCCCACACAAATAATTATAATCGATGCTGTCTATATGTTTCGCAGAAATTGTAGTTACAAACCAGTTTCAAAGTACCGATGCAGCGTATTTTTAGCATATAATAATAATAATAATAATATATATCTTTATTGCACACCAACACAAGTATATAGTACAAAGTAAAATATAAACAAATAATAACGTACAAATGGGCGGCCTTATCGCCTTAAGCGATTTCTTCCAGGCAACCTTTGGATGGACACGACAAATAGAGATAAACAGAGTCAGAGGTGTACTAATTAGAAATATAACGATATTTTATTCAAATATGTTCCTAATCAAAATAATACCTTTATAATTATAAACAATACCAAAAATATTTATACAAAGAGAAACACTAACATAAATTACTATCTACAAAGAAGTTATAGATCTGTCATAGACATAAAGTGATGAAAGACTTGATTCTGAAAAATGGACAGAGATTTAGCTTTCCGAATAGAAAGAGGCAATGTATTCCATAAGGTTACAGCGCGTACTGCAAATGACTTATGAAAGTACATATTGACCTGACTAGAAGAGGATGAAGGAAAAGTGAGAATAAGAGATCGACTAGGACGTAAGGAGACAGAGTGGGTGGGAGTCACAAAATTGAAATAGTTTTTCAAGTAATGAGGGGTGACAGGATGGAAGAGAATTTTGTAGAGAAAGAAAAGGATGTGAGTATTGCGGCGAAAACGAATCGGTAACCAGTTGAGCTTCTTGCGTGACTCTGAAATATGGTCATATTTTCGCAAACCAAATATGAACCGGATGCAGAAGTTTTGGAGACGCTCAAGCTTGTCAAGCTGCTCTTCGGTCAAATCGAAATAACAAACGTCAGCGTAATCAAGAAGAGGTAGGAGAAGAGACTTAACAAGCGCAGTTTTAGTAGATATGGGAAGAAAATTTCGCAACCTACGGAGAGAAGCAGATGATGCAAAAATTCGGCGGCTCACTTCATTTAGCTGTGGACCCCAAGAAAAAGTTGTATCAAAAATTACACCCAGATTTTTCACTACATCACTAAATGGTATCGTAACCCCATCAAATATGACTTGTGGCAGTCGGAACCAATCAATTTTAGATACCATACGAGAGCTTCCAATTATGATAGTCTGAGTTTTACTTGCATTGATGGAGAGCCCAAACGACCTACCCCAGTCACGTATGTGTTCCAGGTCAGAGTTAGTGGTGTCTATCGCTTCATGAAGCAGCGGTAACGGAGCTTGTGTGTATATTTGAAGGTCATCTGCGTATAGGTGGTAGGAAGAAGTAATATTATGAGAGATAGAGTTAATGAAGATGGCAAATAGTAAAGGTGATAGCACGCCGCCCTGCGGTACACCGGCAGAAACATTACACCACGTTGAATACGTTACTACATATGCAGCATATGCGCATATGCGCATATATATATATGAGCATATGCGCATATATATATATGAGCATATGCGCTTACTATTGCGTTGCTTACCAAAAATCTCCAACGTCATTACGAATTTCTTATCATTTCGTCATCGATCCAATCATGACGTCATATCTAAACTAGTGATGTACCATCAACCAGTTATGTCACGTACAAACTAATTATTCAAATCACTTTGTAATCTTCAAAGCACGTAATCTAAGCCGGTGTTGTAATATCGTAATTACCAGTTTTACGCACTCGCCTAAACGGGAAGTTCATTGGCACGATAACAACGGCTTAATAACAAAGGGCCAAAAATAGCCTCCAAAGAAATAGGTTAACGACTCCCCTTTCTCAATGGCCAAGCCTTTGTTGGATCTACAAAAAACTTACAACCTCATCAAAAGTAACGACAATATCATTACACGGCTAGTAAACTTTGAATCGTTGTATGTACTTCCTTAGTTATGTTCAGGGTGTTAAATAAATCCAGTGTTAATACACTAGTACCTACGAACGAACAAACGAACTAAAAAAATACATTTATAATCATAACATTGCAATCAAATTGTGAATAAGTGTGAAGTTTGTATCAAATGGATAAACAACAACTGTCAAAATGTACACCTATTTTAGTTAAATTTTAGCCTATCCTTAGTTATTAATCGAGCAAGGAGCATTGCAAAATCTGCTAACACAAATTATAACATAATGTTTTGTAAACATAATAACCTTTTATTACAGCTATTAGCTAAGATACATTTGCAACCACTCAATGTTTCCGAGACCTTCCCGATTTAACGAGTCGATTAGCCATCTCTACTGCAAACGCTTTTCATAATTTTATTTCCCGAGGCGGTGTTAAAGAAAAATAATCCCATTATACCGAAGCAATTTCCTTTTACTGCTTCGTCTTAACCTTGCTCGAACAACATAGGCACTTACTCGTAGCTAGGAAAACTCGAAACTCTTTTAAATTTACCTTTAGTATCACGAAAGTCCTTGCGAATGTATTTCCACTTTTCAGTGCAATCTTTCAATCAATTTTAAGCTTTGAATCTCTGTACGTAAGGTGTTAAATTGTTTGAAATATAGAGCTAGGGTTAGCAAAAGGGGTATTATTGGAAATTCCGGAACGTAGGAAACGTGCAGTGATATCAGAGACTAGCGATAGTAAGCAGCGATTGCCGAGACACGGACGTGCGAGCTTGTCACTAGATGGCGCCTTTTATTTTGTTTCTAAGCTGTGTTTTTACTGAGCTAAGTTGTCTGGAAAGATTTGGATGGCTTGTTGATTAGTTGTATAGCTATTTATATTTATATGATTAATGAACGCAAAAAAATGCAAAAAAGAAATTAATTAATTATTTAGCAACTGTGGGAAAAGTCAAAACATGATTTGCATTTCATACTGTTAAATAAAACGGTACACTGCAGTATGCTTTACAATACTGTACTATTAATTTTAAAGTACGGTTAATTCAGGTAAAACAAACTTATTTTTTCACTAAGAAGTTATTTAAGAAATATGACCAAGGGATCACGAAAAAGTAATCAAATAAAACCCAAAAAGCCTGTCTACATGTTTCGTGCACCTTGACAGACAGAACAAGAGAAAAACATGCAAAAAAGATACTAATTACCACCTCGAACTCAAGGCGGGTTTCACCCAAGTTTTTGCAAATTAGCAATTTAAAATTCATAACCATCTCGCGGCAGAGTTATCGTAGGCCGTAACCAACTAAACTATAGCTAAGTAGAAAGTCGCGTAAAACAAAGTGTCTGTTATTACATTAATAACGCTGGCCACAATGTTTGGGGATCGCAAAAGGCGCAATGTATGATATGAATCAGAGACTGACGTTACTACGAAACAGAACGAATTAAATTAATATATGCCATACATTGAATTTCCAGTACTTAGTTTTTGGAAAACTTTGATGTGAATATTTTTATTAAAAGGCTTTCTTATAATTAATTATTATATTGATTTTTAAACATTATTATCTAAAGAAACAAAGGTAAGGTAAATCAAGGCAGGTAAAAAAGGGAATGAAAAAAAAGTCAGTGTCTCCATTCTCAAGAGGAAATCTCGGGTTCTTTTATTTTATTCACTATATTAGGTACAGTACTGAGGTTTCTCAAATTACTAAAGAGTTATACAACATGCCAACAATATCTATTAATATTATGAAGCTCAGACTTTTTTTGGTTAAGTAAATAAAAATACAAAAACTTACCAACAGCCTTAAAACCCACATCACTGCATTCCAAGTCCACCGCTGCAAAAAGGGTAAGGTTTTTGTTTATCCCCCGGTTTGTTACTTCCGCCTCGCCGCTTTGATGAAATATATAACATAAATATTCAGGCCCGAGGCGTTGTCCGCGGTTTTATTTAGATCCTTAGATCCCATACAGCTACCTGTTTACAAATGTATGAGTGTGAAAAAGCGCGGCTTTGTGGGATCGCCTTTGTCAGAGTTATGTCGGTGCTAAATATGATTGAGGGATGCGCTCACGTGTGTGACCCAGTTTGTCTTTACCCTTAGAGTAGATTGTGTGTATGTGTATGCAACCTTAAAGATAGGTATGTATGTAGGTAGGTAAGTACTTGTGGTTTGTTTGCAAATAAATTTCACTTGCGTGAATACAAGCGCTTTTTTACTACGAGCGCCTCTGGGATAAGTATTGTAAAAGTAAAAATTGAGAGTAAGTACCTACATATGTATATTAGAAAGAACGTACTCAATTAAATGAAATATTATATAGAATTAGACTAGACTTTATAATACAATACTTTAAAGCTACCTACTGACAAACATTCCCCTTACATTTTTCAGTAAAGTAGGCAAGGAAAATATTATATACATACATATGTATTGCATATATTTTCCTTTTAATACTGCTATATCTCCAAAACAATAGCATTCTTCTAGCAACAGAATCTTATACGAAAGAGTGACAGGCGTGAAATTACCATCACCAAAAATGTCCAGAGCAGAAATATTATGCTGTTAATACGTGTGGAAAATACACGCGATATACGGGATATTAGTTTGTGTACGGAAGGTGGATCATTTTTCTTCCGGGTTTGTTTTGCACGACATGGTTAGTGAATGCAACGTGTAGGTACAATATTATATTAGCTTCTATTTCTCCTACCTCTGTGAGAATTCGACAGCATGATGTTCGATTAGATAAAATTGATTAAAAATAAAATAATGTCCTTTTTAAACTATCAACTACTAAGATAATTCTGTTTTAGGTACCTATCTCTGTCTGTCAACCATTAAAAATGTAATAAAATGAAATAATATGTTTGAACTAGTAAACCCCGCGAACTCCGTTTCGCCACCAGATGGCTTCGTTTTTTTCCTCACGGAGACCTTTTCAACGAATGCAAAACCGTGGAAATCGGTTCGTGCGTTCTGGAGTTAGAGTGTGTCAGGAAGGAAAACCCGACATAATTTTTATAAAGTAGATTAGTGTTACTAAGGCATTTATTTATTACACAGAATTTTGCAGCTTCAAGGACAAAAGGAATTACCATATAAAATATAGATAAAATATAATAATCATAAAAGTAACTTTATGAAACTTCAACGTACCATGTAACATGTTTGATTTTTCATCACCCCTAAAATAGATGATTCATGTTCAGAGCCGCGCTGGTTTGTTTTATCTGTTCCAAAGGGAGACGTGGACGCGATCAGATGAAGTTTGTTTACTAATCATCTGTGTTTACATGATCTAAAACTAACAAACAGCATTCGAGATGGTATTACTGGGTTATTAGTAAGTGATTAAATAATTACTGTGAAGATGAGTTGATAGTTGTTTCTAAAATTGATTTGATAGATTTTTATTGAGTTAGCTAAGCAAATTTATTATTTTAAGGGTATTATAAAATTGTTTTATTTATGTTTATAATAAAAATAATTTATATGAAATGCACAGATTTCATTATCTAAAATGTTGCTATACTTATATTATATGTATAAAAGTACTTGATGAAAATGTCGCGTAAACCTCAGAGAAGTTGGGGACAAATTGACGAAAATGTTGTTTATTAGTTTGGTAGTGTATTTGTATTTTTTTCAAATTATTATTTGCCTATCGTAAATTTCGAGATGCTTTAGGTGTTAAATGTAATTAATTACTTTAAAGTTAAACTAAAGGTATTATTTCTAAGTATCTCTTTAGCTCTGTATACCATTGTGTATCTATACTTTACATGTGCCTACATATTGTATGTATGTATGGCCAGCAATTTTATGAGTGTGACAGATTGGTTACAATGACTTCTAATATACAAACAATGATTTAATACTTCCTTCCTTATTATGTCATATAGTCCATACATACATACAATGCGCTTAGGGCTTAGTGTGTAAATATGCAATGCTAATACTAACTTCCTATCGAACTCTATAATAGGTAACTGTGTATTTTGTAACACAGTCACGGCAAAATGTCTTTTTAACCTAAATCCATCGCTGGAGCTAGATTAATTGGTTTTCAGATAGCTAGACCTAAATATATATTTCTGAAACAGACTATTACTGAAAAGTAACTAGGTATCTGAATTATTAAGGGTCCAATCTTGTCACTAGCAAAATATTAAAAAGTAAATATAAGCAAGCAAAAATAAGTCATTGTGCATTCAATTAAAATAATGAATGTGTAATAATAATAATAATAATTTTCGTTTATTTACTGTTCAAAACTTAAATGGTAGGCTACAGATTATTAGAAAATTGGTCTTAGAACTATCATGCATTATAATATACTTATAAAACTAATTGTAATGAGCAATACATTCCATAATAATGAGTTAGAGAGTGCGATATAATACCATTTCTAGATACATATGAGTCCCTAGTTCCCACAGTAGGATTCCCTGTGTTTGTGGGAGCTAGTTCTCTTCCAGGGTGCATTATAATTAAAGTGAGAGTGTGTGACAAATATAGACAGGAAAAAAGAATAATTATCTGAGCTAAATCTTACCCGGAAGGAATTAATATAGAGAACAGATAGGTAAACAATTATTTGCCTGTATATCTTATAATATTTGCAGGAAATGGAATTATGTGGGGTTCTACTATCGTAATTATTACTATAGGAAACAGAAAGAAAGAACACAAAACAAAGGTTTATAATTCAAGCGTATATTGAAATAATTTGTATCCTAACGTACCTATATAAATAAACAGTTTTGGCTTCCATTCACATTAGTGACCTATTACTCTATCTTAATTACTACTCCCTAATTAGATTTACATTTAAAACTACAAGTTACTTACTAAGTTTATTTTTAAACTTAGTAATAACAAGTTCAAAATAAGTCATTCCCATTAACGAATGACGTTATTAAGGATAGTAGGTTAAATATTTATGCAGTGAATTGAAATATACAATGATTCATCAATAATGCGGACCAAACTAGGTTCTTTACCCACTAATAATGTTTTACACATATAAATGTTTTAATTTTTACTATTACATGGAAGAAAAGCTAACAATGTATGTATAGTTGTTATAATTTTAATTTTAAGATGTTTGAAATAGATAAAATCGACGTACAAAACGTGTAATACAATTAATTCCCTACAACCACTATACTAGATTTCTTATTTACAAAGTTTGACACCACATGTTACACATTATATTCCTAAGATTATTTATTATTTTTCTAATATATAGCATGCAGTCTTTTATTTTTCTTTTCTTACTTAATTTACATCGTAACATAGTTTATTTTTATATTCACTAGCGTCCTCCAATCTCCACGCATCATCATCTTATCGGTATTCACTTAGCACATTCTCGAAAAATCTTTGTTTAACTATCATGTTTATGTATATCTTGTATGTGTTTACTATAACATGTTTGTATATTACATAGGGTCATCTCGTTTTGCGAATATGAGTCATCAATACTGGGACTTTACCCGCATTGTTTCAACTAAATTGATTTTATTGAGTTCCTATCTAGCTGTTAGTATAGCACTAATCACAAAAATCACACTGCCAATTCTCTAAATGATTCAGTTTTCACTACAGCCCAAAAGCACAAATCTTCTGGTTTATCACTAACCGTTTATTTGTAGAACACAGCAAACGAGATTCCTTCGGTCCTGCGATTTTTTACCATCTAGTCTTCATAATCACTGCAACGTTCTTCAAGAAAGTCTTTAAATATAAACTTCGACTTCAAAGTTTAGAGGATGATGCCTCTGGCTCTTCATCCTGACTGTGACATATGAGTACCCAACTCCCCCTTCTGTGATATTTGCGCTGGCATGAGAGAAGTCGTTGTCTATTGCTGCTACACCCTGAAACAACGAAAAACCATTGATGTGACAAAAAATAAAAACAAGCTACCGGTTTGTCCAATGTAAAAAAACTTATTTGGCGAAAGTAAGTTTTTTGCCGTATCTACTTAGTGACTGATATTAAACCTTAAAGTTTAGTCTAATAAACACATTAAAATAAAACATTATCCATATCTTTATATGTTATCTTACAATAACAATGTAACTACCCAATTTGTTTCCACAGCTCGCTAGTTGCAAAATCAAACAAATGTTTACGTCATTCTCATGAAAAAATCACATCATGAAATAAAAAATAAAGATTGAATCAATTTTGAAATGAAACTTCACCATTTACAAATACAAATTCACTGACAGGATTTCGTCTAGACTTCATAAACCACCCTACTTTATATACTAGAAGTTATGAAAGACGAACTAAGTAAACAGTAGGTACCTAACTTGTAGTCACGAATACCCACAAAAACTAACTTTACACCGATCGGAGTAAAATATTCTCAGTTCATTAACCCTTCACATTGTTCTTGCTAATAATTACAGCAAAAAGTTTGCAAAACCAACCTTAATAATTCTCTTCTCGGGGTCTGTGTACGTCAAAGTTTTTATCCTCTTTTTGAACGGTATAGCGAAGTCCTTCACTCTCTGATGGAAGACCATCTTTCTGTGCACTCGGTCGCCGATGATCATGTCGAAAGTGAGACACACGCACACTACACAAGAGATCACAATTAACTGCGACAATATACGCATTTCGGATTCATTTCACTTGCACACAGACACAGATGTATTGTTCCGAGTATGGTCAGTCGATGACTGCACACTGAATGCGCGATAACCTTTTGCGAGCCAAGATTACGATTTCCGAACTGTCAACTACAAGGTTCGTACCGAGCTATTAAGAAATATCTACGCGTTGACGCATTTACTGGATTTGGAAGCGGATATTTGATTACGTACAAATAAACGTTGGTTGAAAATGGCACCCGCTCAAAGTTTGATATTCTTTTGGATTAGTAAACAACAGTGAGTTCCATATTTTTTTGTTTCTTCGGTTATAAATGGAACAATAGACGATTGATGTTATATGATATTTTATTGAACCATTGTTTTGTATGTTTATGGTTCTACAAGTGTTAGGAATTTTATTTAAATGGTGCTAAGTTTGATTTTATTGCTTAGATATTCTATGGTAAGGTGATCGTATCCGATCGACTATATTATTATGCTCACACATTTACTTGATAGAATTGTAAATAAGGTGTAAGGTAAATATTATAGGTATTTAACTTCTGATATTTTACTTCCTAGTTCATGTAAGTTCTTATATAACATGTTTTATGTATTTAACTTCCTTTTTTACTCAACGTTAAGTTATAGTATATTACGAATTAGTCATTGATTTATTTCAACACTACTAAAATGACAGTCATTATAGCATTAACAGATGATGATGCGTTATCAATATTTCGAAAGAAATCAATAAGTAAGTTCGTAATTAATTATTTTCATATCATTGTGTGATTAAATTATATAACAAAAAAATACTTTTAAAAAAAAATGAATATCTGTTTATGACGCGGAACGTACTGTATTGTTATGATTATGGTAATACATCTATGCTTTACAATAGCCAGTTGGCTTTGGAATTATGTACACATTATTGGTTTGTAGTTCTACTGTATATCTTTGATATGTATGGTGTGTAAAGGTAAACTTCTAACTGCAATTGTTTGTTAATTTTGCTTAGTCATAGGTACTTATTAGGCTTTTATATAGACATAAAATGGATAAAAATCAATTTTACAACGAATTTTTTTTTAACTTGAACTGGTTTTCACTTGACCATAGTTTACCTGATAGCAAGTAAGGCTATGGTCTAAGATGGAGCGTGCTTACCCTATAAGAACCGATTCACTCTCGCTTTGAAGATCGCTGGATTATAGTGCGTGGGGAACAGAGAGTCAGGCAGGGAGTTCCACAACCTTGCGGTACGAACCATTAAGGTAGAAGCGTACCGTTTCGTGCGGGTCTTAGGAACTTCCACCATAAACCTGTGTCGTCCTAATTATTAACTAGTAACGTAGTAAATAGTTACTACTTAATTAAACTAATTTTATTGATAATTTCAGACTTACTGTACAATCTTGTGATAAAATAAATATGTAAATGTAGTCATAATCATTTTGAATGTAAGTTAATCCATTTACAATGGTTCAACACTGCTGTCCGTACTTAGAATCAAAGTATGTATAGCACCTATTTTAGTTTGAAGAACTTATCCTCTAGATAAACTTTGCTTACTCATGTTAGTTTAATTTCACATCACACGTTACTTTATAATAATGGCTGGGAAAGGGTTGTATAATCGTTGTAATTTAGATTAATAGCTCTTTCTTCCGCCACACCCTCTCGTGGGTTTGGGTTAGCTATTCGGACAACAAACAAAATGGGCATGGATAAGTAATCTTAATAAATCTAAATTGTAAGTTAATTCCTCCTCGCACTGTGATTTTTAAACTAACTAATTGAAAGTTTATATTGAGTTAACAAGATTTCTGTTTCATAAAAGTGATGAATTAAAATTGAAATGAAAATCAAAAGAAAACGTCGGCACGTGATTCTCGCAAGTGCAACAAAAACTGGAATGTAAACGTCTGTGGATGATGATGATTGAATACGTACAACTTACCCCAATTTAATACCAGCTGACTGTTCGCAGTCAGCACATGCTGAGTTGAGGCCGGCTTGTGACAGGAAATTGTGTTTGTCTGATTACTTTCCTTATAGGTATAACTGTTTTCGTACTTGTCGCAAAATAAATAATTTTCATTTTCATTTCATTTCATAATAAATATTTAAGATGCTCCAGTGACGATCACCGGAGAATTTTTTCTTCTCCCAACAAATCCAGATTTCGTATTGTTGAATTTAAATCGTCCCTTTCAAGTGTCTATTCTATTTCCCAAAGCCAGCAATCGCATTAAAGCACCCTACGTCCTACGCTGGAGTGGACAGTCAATATTTTCTCCTATTCCTCTTTTTGCCTTTTCTATAGAACTCTCAATTTGATGGATGATTTTCCGGACCGTCCCTTCCGATTCAAAATGACTTCTTATGACATCGAGAGGTTCTGAAAAGTTAAGCAATTTAACTTTGAGTGCACTACAAAGTTGAACGTTTTTGCGTCGATGAATATTTTAGGTCGCTACAGTTTAGGACTTTTATTAATGTCTTTTTCCATGTTTATTACTAAAATAGTTTGAATGTGGATTAGTCTTGATACTTTAGGCTCCGAATTTTCTACTCGATTTTTTACAGATATCCTAACAGGAAAAATAAGAGTTATTACAAGAATTTTCCTGTTAAGCCATACAAAGCTAGAATAGATTCGATAATGGATGTTATCTAGAAGCCTTATCATACTTACTTAAATCTCAAAAAACAGGTATAAAAACGAAATCTGTTTAAGGTATTTGAATTCCTGGCTGGTAAGTGTAAAAAAAAAACAGAAAGTATATACCAAAATTTTGTTTCTGTTTTCCAAACAAAAGTATATCGTAACATGGCGTCGGCAAACTGATAGTGCATGTGTGGGGAAATCCGGAGTGGAATCAGAAAATCCCCGCCGGTAAATAAAGGGGGTGAATAAATGACAGCACACCTATAAGACATCTCCAGGAAGTGCAAAACTCTGATACATTTTGTAAATTAATAATAGTGTGTATGTATTAAAGAAACATTATCACTGCCACACAATGTTAATCGCGTTAATCCAGGACAAAAAAGTAGACTATGTGCTAAACAAACATCTAATCTGTCTTCAAAATCGGTACCTTCGTTTGAACATGACAGTGCAGAAATAACAAACATACAACACACCGTTACACTTCTTATGATCATTATATATTACGAATATGGGTAAAAAAATAAAACGTAGGCTGATTATTTTGCGCAGGGAAAGCCGCAGAGAAAACTTGTTTTCATATGTATAAAAATAACTAGGTATCTATGGTTACTTGTCTACGGAGTGAATAAACCTAGCTACGGCTGTTGTTCGTGACTGATTCCTTTTTCACTCGCCGCCCTGTGTTGTGAACGGTGCTATTTTAACCTGAGAAAACTATACCTATTGGGAAAAGGTTCCCAAGGTTCGTGCGCTGGAGATTTGTTAGTTGATGCATTGTCTACAGTTTGCGTTAAGTTTAGTTGTTTGATTTTAATTAATATGTTGTGATTTAAATAGTGATTTTCAATTGTTTCGAAAACATACTGTATCATAGTATCCTCCAGGTAGAATATTTTTGATTCTTGTAACAATATGTGCTTTGAGATTCAAAAATGTATAGGTATGAATTGATTTGTATGTTTTTGAATCAAAGAAAACGAAAAGTCAGTTAGTTAGTTGCTCTGTTGCAAGCAAATACAATAAAATGCCTCATTTTTCACTCAAACATTAAAGCGCTACGAGAATTCAACCTGTTTTCCTTTACTGATACATGCTCCTTACTCAAGTACCTAATTCCATTTACTTAGCTGAAAAATTCGCCTTACGTAGATTCGAAACTCAAACGACACAATATTTCAACTCGGCATTCGAAGCTTGTTCAACTAATGGAATCTCCAGCACGATCCACCATCTAATGATATTCACCTCCTTGGAAAATCGCTTCCTTTATCCGTACACATTGTGCGTTTACCGAAAATTTAGCGTTGAGAGGGCGTTGCCATAGCAACGGGCACACTGAGCTCATGTGGGTTGCAAACTTTAAATTGTATTGCCTCGCCTCGAACGTAAATATCTTTGAGGCTTGCAGGCTCCATCAATCTTGGAGAGGTGCTTTTTTATCGAATTTATTTTTTTCCAATCTCGTTACTTACTGCTTACTCCAGACGAGAACTTACTCTGTGGAATTGAGGTGGGTTGTACTTTGCCACCACCGTTTGAAGTGAGAAGTAATGTGTAAGTTACAACACAAAGATTTGAGATATTTCTAGTACTAAGAAAGCTAATCCCTTAATCAGTTTCAACTAAATAATGGCAATATTTTATATAGTATATTACTTATCTTCTAGAATGAATTATTTGTTAGCAGCAATCACACTATATGTTATCTATATATTTATTTTATTTTATTAATCATTGCATAAATCAGAATTGTTTTTGTTTTCTTACAGGCCACACCAGCGCAACGGATTGCCTTGATATTCGCTACGCCCACCTCTACTTCTTATGCCGAGACCAAAGCCATGGCATTCGTTCAAAATATTTATTTTCTATTCTATATCCTACTAGATCCATGAATGTATGAAAATGCTAAAACATGATCTGCTTAAATATTCTACTGCAGATATTTCACGATGCAAAAAACATGAAAGGCATACCAATAAGGGGCTTTTGTTTACCGTTTCTGTCAAAAGTTGCACCAAATAATTTAATAAATGTAGTCTGAATTTAGACCCTTTCTTTCTAAAGACCCTTTTTAATCCCAGAAAATAGAATTACCATTAGAAGCAGAAAATTCCATGTTAGAGCCTTAGGGCGATATGGAAAACCATTTTCTTTTTATCATCCTTCAAGTACATTATGAATGTACACTTTTTAGTAAGCGCATCTTGAAGTGGGCGCCTGCGATACAGGTTTCGTACCCAGTGCAGGGCTCACCAGAACAAGTTAATGTAAATAGTTTTAATATACAATTAAGTTAGCTTAAGGTTTGTAACTGCTTTTGTTTAATAAATAAATTTGAATTTGAATTTGAATTTTGAATTTGAATTTCGTACATTTTTAAATGGCATTATTATTTTTGCAAGTATTTAAGTTCATAATTTTTTTTCCAAACAATTATAGCATATTAAAAAAAACATTAAATTTGTGTAAGTTATTTTAAAACTACCAATCATTTTTTCTAACTTATAGTTATTTTCCCTACTGTAGAAGACGTCTATACTCAGCATTTAATCAATACAGGCTGAAATGATGACGTCTCTTTGATTTAATTACAATTAACAATCACCTCGTGGTACTTAAATTGTAAACTTAACTAAAACCTACTTATACTTAGCCTCTCTCAAGCCTGGGAAACAATAGCAAGAGTCCCTGAGACCCAAACCACGTATTTATCTAACCTCTTCTTATCACTGGCCGTTTATTCGTGGAAAACATCACACAACACATTAACACAATCTACGGGCCATAGTTCTCATCGTAATGGTCTTGTTTATAACTTTATAATTTATACAATAAACACTAGCGTGTTATTAAGGTTTTATTTGTGTTTTTTCAGGATAGCAATAGTCTGTCACTAGACCATACTAATAATCTAAAAACATTAACAAACAAATCAATAATTTACATTTGCGCATGCTATCATGATATTTTGGAGATATTAAAATATAAAAGTAGTCTACTTACGTTAGTAGGTACTTTTATATTTTGAATTACTAGAGGGTATTATCAGTATTATATTTTATTCCGTAACTTTGATAAGCATTCGTAAACATTTTTTTTTTGGGCAAATCGCTACTCCAACTCCTCGACCGGCACTCGACCCCTCTCAATCATCGAATCAATACCACGGCTTTATCCGGCCTAATCCGGCTTTATCCGGTGCTCATCGCGCCCGGCAATTAGTGCCGGACTCCGCACCGGACGGACATCCGGCTTCGATCTACTAACGGTAATTATCGACGCATAAACCGGGTATACTGTTCTCCGTACAGTGGTACTAAGTTATAGACATAAAGACAAGTATTTTACTGATACATAATGTAAAAATAAAGCCAATAGTGTGTCAGAAAAACATTATCAGAATCAAATAAAATTCGGCTAAATTATAATTAAATAGTAATTAACCTAATAGGCCAAATTGTACTTTACCAACTTAAACTATCTTAATACGACTTATTTTTTAAGATTTATTTTTATTTTTTATATTTAATGTAAGTAATAGTTCAATAGCCTACTTTCACGCTTATATATCCTTATAAATAATAATATCCTTATTGTTTATTTACTAAAACTTCGCCCAGTCGCGTACTGCCCGAAAGATAAAAACTAGCAATCAATCATAGCAGAACCATAGAACCTAAATCGCATTCCCTGTCTACTGATTCCGGGCAGAAATCCTGTTGCAGCCGGATGAGTTCAGACCCGGAGTTATAGCACGGATCAATTAGTACTGCCTCCGCATCCGTTGTTCTGACGCATTGCGATACTAAACTTGGTTAAAACGTGGATGTAGGCAGGAATATATGAATACAGAATACTACTTCTGTGCATTTGTAGAAAACAATACTGCTCAGACAAATTTGTGAAAATAATGAACGCAAGATGCTCGTTATTTTGTGGTGCATTTAAAAACTTGTACTTGAATAAAAAAACGTATTGTACAATTATTTTAAAAACAATTTAATTTGGCAAAAGAATTTGTTATAGGTACAACAAAATTATTATGAAATTTTGCTATACTTAAAATAATACATAAAAAGCATAGCTGTAAAAACTATTAGGTTCTTCATAAAACAAAAAATAAATGCATTATTTTATAAGTGCACTTTGCAGAATAATAAAAAAATAGAAGAGTGAAAAGTCCTGTGACATGAATGACACTGTTTTATAAAACGGAAAAGAAACTGGAAAGAAAAGCTAGGAAATTTTAAAAGCTCTTGAACTTTCTTTTGTTGAATTTTTAAAGTGGCAACCACGTTTCAAAGAAAATATGGATAATATTCAGAAATTTTACGTATTTACATGAGTTCTAAAGTAGAAATACGTATGTACTTTGTTATACATTCCAACTGTTATTTTTTTTGTGAAAAGCGCACGCATCCAACCAAATTACTGCTTCATGTTTATTTTATAAGGCATTATTATTATAAGTTACCATCGCTTAAAATCACATAAATTGACATTGATAGAATTCTTTTATCTACTTTATTAGTACAAAACATGAAACTACGAATTGCTTGATGGCAAAACTGCATTTATTGCAAACTGAACATGCAGGCCACTCCCTTGTAAACATCGGGCAAATCGAATTATTTTTTGTGTAATGGATTCTTAAAACTACTAAGATATCTGGCAGGGTAAAACAGAAATAATCTAGAAAACACGTAAGACTGGTCACCATCCCCACTCGTCTAGGTTGACATCTCGCTCTAAGACATTTGTCTCGCGAGAAGTAACATCTTTTGTTGGAAGCAAGAAGTGACTGCAATCTTGCAAAGGATTCCTTGAGTGAAAGGATTGTCACAGAATTGAATAACAGTGCAAAATAGTAAAAGTTTTTTTGAAAATTCTCTTGGATAAGGCTAATTAACACTCAAAGGAAGAAGTTTATAACAGTTCATATTATTGAAATATATTAAATTATGGAACGTATTTTTAATTAAGACGTAAAACATCTTATTCTTTTACGTTTTGGCAATAAAAATATTAGTCATTTAGTATATTTATACAATAGCAGCCTTGAAATAAGTTTATAAGTGTCATCGTTTAGGCTGTATATTTAAATATTGACTACTTTTTTGCGACATAAAATCCAACGCGCTTTTGAACATTTATAATAAATTTAAGTCCAAACTGTATCATTTAACCTGTAACACTCATTCATAGGTAATTAAAAATAAACCTGTTCCATAAGCACCAAGAAACACCAATCATAAAGTTTGAATTAGGTGTGATTTAGATATCCAATTACCGCGTTAGCCTTTCGTATGTACTAGGAGATTATGAAAATTTCTTACTAACTATAACTTGTATAAGGGACCTGCTTATTTGTCCTTATTAAACGGTCAATAAAAGATAGTTTATGATGCGGATATTACTATCCAATCTATTAGGTTTATCTTTCAACATCATTATCCACTCAACACGGGTAATTATGCAAAGTTTTACAAGTCTATTCCTTTTAATCGATACCTTGTATGGGAGGTTGTTATGGCAGAGTTTAAGAGATATGTCAGCGGAACTCAAAGTTTTTAATGTTACGAAATTATTGGAGAGTTAGTTAAAATAAATATAAAAAGAATTTGGTCTCGCAATAATGAAAAATAGACGCAGTTTTTACATGAACGGATTTTAAGGATTTTTTGTGTATTTAAGTGTAGTAAGTATAAATATGATACAGGCTACTTTTTAAGGCTCATACTACGCGCGCAAGGCCGTGCACGTACATCTACTACCTAATGAATATAAATAATGAGAGTAAAACTTTATTATATTTTCACATTCTTAGAATTTGTGTTGTTGTATGTATTTTGAGTAATTTCGTATTTTCGATTTACTATTATTGTCGTTAGTCTATAATTATGTTAAGAACATCCCCACGGGGTTTTATATGATCATGTAACTTTGGGCATCTCTGAGCTAGGTACACTGGAATAAGCCTTATTGGTATGCAGATTTACTAAGGCTGAGATATAGCCGCTTTCGGTTCGGTAAGCTAGAATTTAGGACCGTCTAATATGTGTTTTGGGATTAACTAGTGGAGCGATCTTGTGTTATGTGTTTGTGCACTTACCATTTATCAAGAAGGATCTAGGAGATGGTGTTTGGTGATGAAATACTGCATTTACTTCCCATTCACATTACCTACACTGGGATCTGTAAGTCTGGAAGATGCTGTGTTAATGATATACACTTCTTTTTATTTCTTTCCATGCATTATGTACGATTGGAATAGGATATCAGTTACGATTTTCGGGGAGAAAATTATCAAATTTTTCGGCAGAACTGATTTGTATGAAATTTGCTAAGATAAGAAATAAACATAATATAGATTGTTTTTATCCGGGACTAATGCGGGTATGATTGCGAGGCTCCGCTAGTAATGATATAAAATGTAACTTTCCTATATGCGTTTCATATATTTTGCACCGGGTTAAGAAGAGGGTAAATAGAATCAGCAGTGTGGAGTGGTCTTGACAGTGAGTTTAAATTGGAGCTGACAACATGCTTTTAGCTTTTCAGACAGATCTCTGTGGATAGAAAATAGGATCACATCTCATTCTGGGGCGAGTAAACTACGACGGTGACAATGTTGGTTATACGATGCTCACGGTACGATACTATGATTTAAATATATTTATAAGTATAATGATATGTAACTATTTTATTATTGAAACTTTCGTGAGACATTTTATCAATATGTTAACTAAACGGTTTTCACTCACGTGTAATTCGCGTAAGTTGTTTACGCGTTTCGGATGTTATGACATCCATCTTCAGAACATACGTTCTGAGACCGCGGCAGCACGCAGGCGCGGTCCCAGAACGTATGTTCTGAAGATGGATGTTAATAACATATTGATATGTAATTATTTGAAAATTGTAATGACGTAAATATATGTGTGTATTATGAACCAGTTTATTGTCTTCTTGTATAAAGTATATTCCGTTTCTACCATTGGTGTTAAAACCGCATACAGTGATTGATCAATAAATATTTTATTTAAATTTATTGAAAAAGTAGAACATAAGCTAAATAAAAGAAGATGATCAAAGTAAAAAGATAATACTTTTTGTGCCAACTAGTTCTAAAAGTGTTTAAATGCCAATTCAAAGCATATTATTCTATAAATTCTTAGACTCATCAAATATTTATTGAAGCTTTTATTTTCACAACAAGAGTATATTATATCTGATGAAAATTATACAGTAAGAAATATAATTCTTGATAGGAACTGATATAAAAATACTGTTTACGACTCTAGACCAATTTCTCTCGACCATTCTGTCCTGATAACATCTTTATGTTTCCTTTAGTGTAGTGTCTATCAGAAAATAAATAGTTGTTGATGGTGAGTGTCTATCAGAAAATAAATAGAGCGTCGAAGAATCCATAAAAATAGTTGTTGATGGTGGTGTCTATCAGAAAATAAATAGAGCGTCGAAGAATCCATAAAAATAGTTGTTGATGGTGAGTGTCTATCAGAAAATAAATAGAGCGTCGAAGAATCCATAAAAATAGTTGTTGATGGTGAGTGTCTATCAGAAAATAAATAGAGCGTCGAAGAATCCATAAAAATAGTTGTTGATGGTGGTGTCTATCAGAAAATAAATAGAGCGTCGAAGAATCCATAAAAATAGTTGTTGATGGTGAGTGTCTATCAGAAAATAAATAGAGCGTCGAAGAATCCATAAAAATAGTTGTTGATGGTGAGTGTCTATCAGAAAATAAATAGAGCGTCGAAGAATCCATAAAAATAGTTGTTGATGGTGGTGTCTATCAGAAAATAAATAGAGCGTCGAAGAATCCATAAAAATAGTTGTTGATGGTGAGTGTCTATCAGAAAATAAATAGAGCGTCGAAGAATCCATAAAAATAGTTGTTGATGGTGGTGTCTATCAGAAAATAAATAGAGCGTCGAAGAATCCATAAAAATAGTTGTTGATGGTGGTGTCTATCAGAAAATAAATAGAGCGTCGAAGAATCCATAAAAATAGTTGTTGATGGTGGATATTTTATTACTTGGATGGTGGAGAGATGAGGATTATCTGAATAGTACTCGCAAGTATCAAACTACAATGTAGTTCGCTACAAGTTGATTATATTAACAATCATTATATATCTAATATATTGTGTATAGACACTCAATTTCTTTTTATCAATTCAATTCCGTCCCCACTAGATAATCTAGTGTTTGAATGTAGTAGTTCGAATGATTACGATACCTAACACAAGTTTGTCAAATACACTACACAGGCTTTTTTTAGATAAATTAAATAGAAGATAAATTAGATCTAACACAGACACTACAACATAATTTCAGTAAATGTTACTACTTAATCTTATTGCAAAATTAACTCTGATGTAGCTTTAATAACAAAAAAACTTAAAATAAATAAATATAATAACGAGCTTAGTGTAATGTAAACCTCATTTTTTACGTGGGGTAGGTTTACGTTTAGCTACAGCCTGTTTTTTTCAAACTAAAACAGGTTTGCGCTTGGCCAAAGTTTGTCTGATGGTAAGCAAAGGCTATGGCCTAAGATGAATGGTCTGATGTATACTACGAGTATATCCCTATATCATACTCCAGGCCGCGACCGCGCTCGCTCTTCATCCTGATATTGACGTATGTGGACCCGATGCCTCCTGCCGTCACCTCCGCTGAAGCCTTCGAGTGGAGGTTGTCGTACGCTATGATGGCCTGGAATTGAGATAATTACAATTTTAAATTTATTGTTGGTTCCATTTAAAAAATCTGTATTTAAATTAGTTGAGTAGGTATGTCTTGTCTTAAAAAGGATTGAAATCATGGTAAAGTACGAGCCTGCCACCTGCCTGAAACTACTAGTAAGTCATGGTCACTAATTCAAAATTTTAAATCAGTCACAACGCATCTAATAGCGAGAACCAGTAGTCTCGTCATAGAGCCAGTTCCATTCCACCACAGACAATATACTTTTGACTATCTACAGAGAATCGACTCGACATGAGTTTAGTATGCAGGTAATTCATACTTGAAACTGATTTGATTTGCTTATGTGTTCTGTAGCTTTAGATAGATTGATAGAAAACACTTTATTATAAACCACAACAAACAGGAATAAACACAATCCGTCTTATTACAAAACGCGGTTTAAGTTATTAGTCCAGGACTTTGAAAATAAAAAGTGGGTTCTTGTTGTTCAGACATCACATACAAACAATCAAAATGTCAACAAAAATTTGAACTTTGATACATTTTGACAGTTTGTTAATTATGACAGTAGACAGACAATTTTCGAACAACTAAAACGGACTTAGTCTAGGCTTATATTTAAACCACGTTTTGTAATAAGGCCCATTTAGTGAAAACTTAAAATTAGTGTTCTAATAGGCGACATTATCGCTCAAAGCGATCTCTTCCAGGTAACCAATCTATCAGGGATCAGGGTGCATATCCATTATCCATATTCAGTAAATATGAATAGATCGAAGATAGAGTGAGCTATTAGTGTGCTGTGGACTGTAAAATTTATTGAGCAAACCGATTTACTCAAACTTAATATGAATGTAGATCCCAACTCATGAATTTCTCATGACTTCGCTCAAGCTTTGACAGTTCTCGTGCAGCTATCAATAATAGCAAACCCCTCTTCACTCAATAATTCAGTGACACAAAGTGAATTAGATCGATATCAGAGGTAAGATGCGCTTCATATAGATATTAGGGTCCCAAAGGTAAAGCCGTGGCTACCTTCGAGTCAGGTAAATATTGTCTTTCGAGAAATGTGAATATTTTATAGAATTATTGACGAACTGCCAAACAGATGATATGAAATAGTAGTTTATGCAACTGTCATATAATTCACTAGTCATATAAGTCACACTCGTTACTATTATGAAACTCGCTGCGCTCGTTTCATAAACTCACACTCGTGTTTTAATACCCGTGTTATATGCAGTTGCATACACTACTTTATCTTCACTAATGCATTGATAATTAATTAAATTAAATTCAAGCGTACGTGTATTGTCACAGTGATTTTGCCGCCATTAAAATCTAACCAACGAGAGTGCAGCGCGACCAACCTGAACCTGGCCCTGCAATCAGGTTGGTCACGCTTTTTCGATGTTATAATGAGCTATTACGATATCGATGTGGATATTATAACATCATGTGAAATTGCTTAAATTGAGTGTTTTGTTGTCTGTGCTATAACAGTAGTAATTATAAGTCAAGTATTGGAAACATAAGTAGAATGTTACAACATTAGTGTACATAAATATCATAAAGTAGCTGAGGTTGGTGCTGAAAACAGTGGATATTGTATAACAAAGGTATCGAGTGGATTCATAAACATCGTGACTTCCCTGTCATGGTCATTTGGTTAGTTTCCACAGATACCTATAGGAGTTAGGTAAACTTAACTTAATGTTCCAGCCTAGATTAAGTAAGCAATTAAGTGTTTTATTACTCAACTAGTGGGTGCTCGCGGCTTCGCTCGCATTAAGAAGTAAAAGTTGCAAGCATATTTCACCCCTTTAAAAGTGGCATTTCCAAAAATCCTTTCTTAGCAGATGCCTATGTTATAACATCTACCTTCATTCCAAATGTCAGCCCAATCCGTCCAGTGCTTTGGGCTGTGCGTTGATAGATCACTATATCAGTCAGTCAGTCATTCAGTCAGTCACCATTGAGTTTCATATACTAATAATTAACTTAATTGGTTACAAAATATGAGAGGAAATGAAATAATATGTCATGAACAATAATAGACATTAATACAAGAAAGTTTCTTTCTAAAACTTTATAAATTAAAAATTAATAGTACTCACAGTAATAATCCTTTGATTGGGATCATTGAAGAAAAAACTCTTCACTCGTTTAGTAAAAGGAAACGTATTATATTGCTCAACCGAATGATGTATTATTTGTTTTCCTTGCACATCACCCATTATCAAATGATCGCCAACGGCTGCCGTCACCAGATACAACAGAAAAATTGCAGCCAATTTTAAATCCATTATTTTAACTTTCAAAGAATATACGGATCTTCTTGTAACACGTCTTTAACGCCTTGTGAATCACTACAGAATAGCGTTTGTGTTGATTGAATGATGACCCGTGTCATATCATATGGAAAGGTCGAGAAGGGTCTCCTACTAAGAATTCTGGGCCATTTCTTACAATATCAATTTGATTCGATTTGATTGTTTACGCAATGCACATGTTCTCTAAATCGTTCGTGGATATTTTTCTAGTATCGATGATTGTTTTGAGACGATAATATCAAAACATGACATGAATGAATAGTCTAGTTTACTTTAAAAATAAATAATGCAAAAATTGTCGCTAGTTAATTATCAAAATATATTTTTTATCAGAATCAGTAGTTTGACGAGGTTTCATCTAAATATATTTCAAAGTTGTGTCAAAATAAAATAAAATTGCTTATCAGTAACTCCTTACAAATTTCACTCGTATTATTTTTAACGACGCCAAAAATTCAGGTTCATTTTCCGAGTTTCAAATTGTAAGGGCAAAGAATTTAATATCACAAATCACGCTGAATAAGTTTCCCTATTGGAAGGGTTGGGTTTCGGCAGACAATAGCAGCCAGAACCGTCCATCGAAGGCATTTCTGTTTTATGTGAGGGACCAAATGGAACCTGCACAAAATACAGTTTGCAACAGTAGATTATCTCGTCCTTTCTCGAAACACTCTTATTTAAGAAGATAAACAATTATCACAGAATATGTATTTCATACTTCAATTTTTTAGGTGAAGCAAATCAATTCTTTACTGTTCTAAACCAACAAATGCTTTGAAAACCTGGGTTTGTTAAGACGACCTACGAGGCCAATAAAAACTATACGATTACTACTGTATTCTATTGCATTTCAGGGTTTTCCTCATAAAACAGAGAAGCTAATTTATGTGTGGGAGAGGAATAAATATGGTAGGTATATATTATAAATATAATATGTCGCTGCACATCCACACTATAGTGAGACAGGGAAAACATTAAGAATGTATCAGGCGATTTCAAGAATACTAAGATGTCAAAATCTCACAAGCAGAAAAAGACATCAATTTCAATGTCCCCTTAAATTTTAGTAAATAATATGTCTAGGGTCGAGCTGTAGATTTTCGTAAATATAAGTTACTGCTATATTGTGCCTTCAACGTGTTTTAGTTCGAATCCATTTTCTGTCTTCCGGCAATGTTGGAAACAATCTACACTCGGTATTGTGAGAACCGTTTCCCAAATAAGGTGGGCGATCGATGAGAGGACAATAGATGCTACCTTTACTAGCTTTGTTCTTTTGTGTCTGCTTTCAGGTTTTAGAGTAATAGATAGGTAGAAGGTACCTGTACGCTGGACCTAGTAATATGTTTAATTTTAAAGCAGCGTAAACGTCATAACCGACGCACGATCCACAAAACGTAAAAATAACATACTTCATAATTTACAACCACTTGTCAAACTCCTCATAAAATATCAGGCGTTTTACGTTGTTTCTACTAGATATTTGTTGGAAAATTGCAGAGTTTAAAAATAAATATATTTTACTAGTATAATATCGGCATTGAAAAGAAAGTGTTGTACATTCACTTCATTTTCTGATTAAGGCCATAGAAGGGATGGAATTATTGAAAAAACATTCTAACATTTTAAAGGCCATATCTGCAAAAGTTCAGATAAGACATAAAAAGTTTTGCCATATTCATTACTCCAAAATTTTATTTTTTTTTTCCAACTTTTAGGCAAGTGCCAATTTAACGTTATTTTATATCCGGCCTGGAACTTTATCAATATCGCAAATAGGGCTATATTTACATGTTCGGAAGAGCAAAAGTTGGGACATTGCGACTGCGAGCGTTAGATAAAATACTGTCGTAGGTAGGTACTCGTAACGACTTAGCGGGTGCAAGCGGAGAAATTGGGATTAAAGTCGTTTGGAGAGACATTATTTTTGATTGTGATATTCCTGGATATAGTCGTATTTCCACCAGAGTTTACTGTACATCTTCTTATATATGAACTTAATAATAACATTATAACTTTGGCTCAATAGAATAATTTATTGTTTGCCTAATATAAAAAAAAAATATATATAAAAAAAAACATTTATTTTGGGTTACTGAGACCCATATCGGAAAATCACATTACATTCAATTCAATTCAAATCATATCGATGTTGATAAGATAACATACTTACATAAATTACCCAAACTCAAGTTTCAAGATTTTTTATCTCAAATAATCAATGTATGAACTAATTTAACTAAATCAGGTTTTTAAAAGGTAACTCAGATCTAGACTATTTAAGGTGTTCATTACTTATGGACTAAATTTAATTGTTACTTAGTAACTGGGAAAGTTTTGTCTTGTTGCAATCAAAGTTAAAGATCGTTTCCGACATTTTAATTGTCTTCTTCAACTCCGTTTAAGACGATGATTACAGGTAATAACAATTGCAGAGATGAGCACAGCACAGTGCACTGCTTCTAGAGTTTGAGGATAAAAAAATAAGTACAATTTCAATTAAGCTAATAATAATATCAAATAAAAATAATCTGATCTGACACTTTTTATATTAGATAATTGAAAAATCGAGTACACTACCGTTCTTCCAGAATATTCTAACACGAAACATCTTCATGCCATTCCTACTTACAAATACACTTACAATACAATTGGTTGCCTGGAAGAGATCGCTTTTAGCGATAAGGTCGCCAGTTAAGACACTAGACTTAAGTTTTAATATTATTTTTGTAAATTTCTGTATTGTGATGGTGTTTTAATACAGTGTATATCTATCTAAATATATAGATTACGGGTCAGAAACGAATTTGACCCATGCACTTCTGTAACTTTACTTTCAACCCGACTCCATCAAGAACTCAAACGAAAAGAGAGATCTGTTGCAAATCGCCTCGCGAAAATACGAAGGACATTTTTTCGACATTCACAAAAAGTGGTTGTCGTAGATAACACGGGACAAATGTGGCAAGTGGGGAGTCTGTTATCGGGAATCGGTGCCCGTAGCTCTTGAATATTTCTACCGAGAGTACCGAACTGTTTGCGTTGAAAGATTGCATGCTACTCGTAGGTATTTCACGTGAATCACTTGTCAACAAGGTGTTGGTCTCACAAAATCAAATATAGTGAAATAACCAATGCTGTACCTATCTTAGATTTGCAATTTTTTTGGTACTTTGGTACGTGACACATTTATTTTACAGTGTTTTATACTTTGATTTGCGATTGATCACAGCACATCTGAATCTAATCAACGTTGAAACCTGCTAAGGTGCTTTATGAAAAAAAAACTGGTAAACGTTCGATTAGAAAAACCTTGTATTATATGTATAAATGTATTGTTTTGTCTTTGAAAGAAGAAAATATGTAATTTCCTACTTAAAATTTTTAAATATCGGGTGCATATTGCTCTGCAAAAATACGAAGGGCATTTTTTCGACATCACCATAAAGTGTAAGTATATCGTAGATAAGGCGGGACAAATGTGGAAAGTGTGCAGGGGAGTACTTATCTGGTAGGGAATCATTGCCCGTAGCTGTCGTTGCCCCGGGTGAATCTACCGGGGTCGAAGTATCTGCATGCAAACAGTTTTGCATTGAGAGATTAATGAAAATGAAATAAGTGCAAAGTTTTGAAAACATAAATTTATTCTAGTGGCAATATCAAACGTATGACTTAATTTCATTAAAAGTTAGTGTGATATCAATGAAATCATAATAATATTAATAGAAAACATCATAATGTCACAATATTTGTGACACTATTATTAGTTTGTATTCTTTTTATGAAATGAAACTATAGATAGCTAAAGTTAGACCGATTTAATGAGAATAATATGTATTTAAAAAACATTTCGTCACTAAAAAGAGGACAATGTTTGAATATTTACAACATTGCTTTGTAAAAATGCTGTGCAGCATTTTAGCCTTTATTTTTTCCAAACATGAATCTTTCGCCATATGCTCATGCCCATTATCCCAACCATAGAATAATAGCAGCAGAGCAAGGCCCAGTGAGCTGGAAGCCGATACAACCCCCCGAGCCAGCACGCGAGGCGACACCACCGAGATAAACCCAGCTTCTGTATCTACAAAGCTATTTGTTATTTAATATGTGCTTAGGGCCTTGATAATAGCAGCGCACAGATAATGTATCTCTTTGGGAACAAATTCGTATTGAAATAACTTATCCTAACTAGCGACTAACTTCTCACGCTCGAAACAGTTTAGAGATAGTTTGGGACAACTATAAGATTAGACCTATTGAATTCTATCAACAATTTGACCTAAGTAATTTGTTTGTTTGAGAAACAATAATGAATGCAAATGGTTTCAATGTAAACCACATACAGAGGAAAGCAAATCAAAACACCCCACCGGAATTAAGCCTTTAGACGAGGGGGCCTGTGTTATAGGAGTGACGCATCGCCGCCAAGATAAGGGCCTGCGGTAGACCTCCTCTAATTTGTTGCCCTTTGCGCACGTCGTGATAACTCGTTATGTTACAGACTGATAACAAATTACCAGCCGTATCTCTGTAAATGTTCTTAAATGAAAATAATATTATTTATGATTTCTATAAATTAAACGTTACGACGCAAACAAATGATAAAGTTCAAGCTGTCAAGATAAGCGGAGAACCTGCCTCTTATGCTTCGAGAATAAAGTAATAAGAGCTTACACTCTTAAAGAAATCGTTCTCCATTTTTATTATACACGAACATATACTTACATTTTTCTTTACTTGTGTAGGTAAAGTAAAAATAAATTTGCTTGACTGTGAGAGGAACAAAATCGATTTGCCAAAATGTCCTCTGCGTTCATTAACCACACAGCGATATTTCGCACGTTCCCAGAAGCTGACTAAGCGTGTGCTAAGTATAAGCATCGTTTATGGAGGACGTTAATACCGTGTTTGCTGATCTCCCTCCTGGCTTTAGCCCAATACTGTCACCCGGTAATAGACAGCGCACGTGCCACGATTTAACGCCAGCTCTATCCCTCTCGCTTCAAGAGATTTTTCACGATTAATTTTCCACTGCAGACGCTGTCACTCCCATTTGTTGGCAGACACCCTTAACAAAAACAGGGATTAGTCCCTAAGCCAGCTTAGACATCGGTGTCTTATTTCCTGTTTGTTTTTGTTGCCAAGTGTTTTTGTATTTGACAATACTTCTGGACCACCAAGATAGTGGCTTTATTTGAACAATTGCAGTTCCAGTTTCTATATTTATTCACTGTCTCACGTTCGAGTATCACCCTATTTGTTTCCCGTATTCTTGTCTCCTTTGCATTAATTCTACAAGACAGCCCATCCTTGCCGCATGCATTAACGTATCCTGTATCGGTCTTATTTATTTCCACTCAATTATTAATGCTTCCTTTTTATCTCTTTCGGCTCTAATTGATTTGTCGCTTAGAGCCTTCTGTACTCCTGTTTCTCAATTACTAGTGGGCCCGAGCGTGGTATCGCGAATGTCCACCGGTTTATTTATGGTAGACCAATTGATTGAATTAGTGGCCCCAGAGGCGCCTGCCCGATACTGTAGCAGGAAAATTTATTTCACTTGCCGCCATCGTTTATTCAGTACGCTTTTTGTGTCTGTTTAAATTTTCAAACGGGTCCTTGGTGAGGGTAAAATATGTCTTTTATCGACAGTCCGAACGTTTTGATGCCCTTGATCTTAGAGCCAAAAGATAAAGTTATTTCGTAGCTGGGAAATGTAAAAATGTCTTACTATAAAATGTTACGTATACTTATATTTATATGTATGTATTTATATTACTTCATCATTTAAATTTCCAGCAAAATTATTTGAAACAAATGCCTCAAAGCGTTGCCAAAACTCGACTAGAAAATTCTGCCATGCCTCACAAGTTTATCTCATGGACTTCCTTCCTGTGCTCCTTGATCCCCACGCAGCGCACGTACGTTCGAGGCGTCAGGTGACGTTTAAAGATAGAGGCACGTGGCCGACTGACGAGGATAAAAATATGATGCCGCAAAAAGATAGTGCGGAATAAAAAGATCCGTCAACGATACGATCGTTTGCGGTGGGGAGGTACAAAAAATGGAGTGCTTTTGAGTGAGCTTGAAGTAAAAGAGGTCATCATAACTTTGCAAGCAATATTATTTAAATGTGATTACTGTGAATGAAAATTTAGTGTTAATCAATTATTATCAATTCAAACATATCACAAGCTTCGTTACTTCACCAAAGGTGAGCAGTTTTTTTTCCCTATTCTAAGCACGGGTTTTTGTGTAGTTGTAGTAAGTACCTAATGCTGGCACGCATATACCTAAACTGAATAAAGCAGTGCAAGCAAAACTTTGCCGCAACGAATTTGCTTTACCTTTTACCCAAAGTTAAATTCAACATGGTCTGCGAGTAGATAAGCCGTGCTAATATATTGCTCCTTGGCCTTTGTCAATATTGAATGGAGTGGTTTCCAGTCGCCTGAGCACGGGCCCGAAATAATCAAGCAAAGACGGTTAATGAATATTTTAGTAGAATGGCCTGATGAAGGACGCTTCCTTTGTCCTTACTTGATAGGTTGACTACTAAGCTTCGGAGACATGGTCTGGGATCGTTTAAGATAATTGGTTTTATTACTTACTGTTAATACGTGAAATAACGATAAACTGCATATAAATAAGTAAATACATACATTTATGGATTAAATTCATTTGTAAATATTATTTATGAATATATAAGACAAAAAAATAACCATTAATGGATAAATAAGCTTACCTTCTTTTTGGCAGCGACTTGATTTAAAAATGTTTATTAAATCTACACTACATTCTACTCCAATATTTTTAGATCAAATCTAAACCCGAAAATTTAAAAATTTCAGCATATTTTTGAAAATACCCAATCTCGTAAAACGTTCCTCAATTTAGATCACATGCAGCGATTTTACTGCAAATAGGTGGGGCTGTTTTCTCACGATAACTTTATCTGTGGGTTCCAATCAGGGTGTTCCTGTACCCGGAGTTGGGTAACTAAATACGTGAGACGTGTACTCACAGAACACATCTAAAAGACGCCTCAATATTAAGATCCGACACTTTATAAATTTGTAATATTATATGTGGTATTCCACGTTTTGTAGGTAAAAGGTGGTTTTAAAAATTACGAAAAATCTCTATTTTTTACTACAGTCGAAGTTTACTCAAAAATAACGAGTCCCATGCAACAGCTTCTCAATACAAGCATGTCACATAAAATGTGGTTGATTTCATATACTATCGACATCACAAGGCAAAACATGGTTGTTATAATTTTTTAGGAACATAAAATATTTTTTTTCAATTCATTCAGTGTATGCAGATAACACAGTATTATATCTAAAAGTGCACTATAATTAGGCCTTTACACATGAAAAAAAAATATTTGTAAAAAAAAACACATGCATTGCAATTAAATTGTCTTGCAACCTCGATACCTATTTGTTTGGTCAGCTTGATTTGGCGGTGGCATCATCACGCGCATTATGCTTGACTTGCACAGGAAATATGTCTGACAAACGGTTAGTTCACAGAATGGATAAGTAGTTAAATGTCTCTCATTTATAAAATCTATGCAAGTACCCTCAATTGACACGTCCGTACACGTGTGTGGAATAGTGGGAGCTAATTCTGCGGTGGAACAGTACTTCTGTTATTTAATTTTCTAATTGGAAATTGTTAATTGGAAACGAAGCTGCTTCATTAAAACTGCCATAGATAGTTGTTTGAATATTTCTTGTTGTGATTGTGGCTTTATAATTGAAAGCACCAGTTTCATTTTAATATTCCACGTTCATGAGAAAACTATGTTTTAAAAGATATGATACCACAACAATAAAATGTCAACGTAATCATTCATATGCTTTGTATCTTTTATGGACTTAATATGAATCATCCCATAAACGAAATTGACCTCTTGACCATATCCGTACGCAAATCCAAAATCATTATCATCAAGCCAGGGCTTGCAGTCCGCAAAAGCCTGGCGGTTACTGAGTCGGCGCAAAATGACAAAGTAGAGGGGGACAGTAACCCCAAGAACTTCGCACGTGGAGGTTGTGTCGCCCGCCGCTCCATATTCATCGCGATGTGCACGTAAACTAAGTAAAACACTAGAAAAAATATTAAAACTAGACGAGGACCGAAAAATGCGCACAAAAAACTAAAAATTTATAAAACACGTGACAGATAGTGCAAAACTATGTGGTGTGAAGTGATTAGTGAGGAATAGTGTCAGCATGGTCGAGAGAACAATTAAACACACATGGAACCAGTTCAAGATTGCAGTGCTTTTGCACATTTTCTTACTGTCCTGTTCACAAGGTAAATAAATGTACAGATAAACGAATTCCCGCGAATCCTCTCCGCTTGATAAAAAAATGTTTTTGTAGCGAATTTAAATTGGCAAAAACACGTTTGATAACATCTCTGTGAGCTTTCGAATGGTTTTACGCCTCGTTGTGCTAATTGGCAACGTTATTTATAACTTTTTAATTTAATTAACGTCCGTGGCCACATCTTAATTAACAAGTTGCGATCATAAATTACGTTTTGGCGTTTTTATGGATGTATCGGTGACTCATGGCCGGTAAACGAATTGCGTTTTTTTTTTCTGGATATTTAATGATACTACAGTATGGCAAATAGAGGCAATCATAATGTTGTTATTGTATTATTTTAGTATGGCCTACATTATTCAATTGCAAGTTGATAAACTCTAACAGACCTATTTGTCATAATTAGTTAGATAGACAATTCATATATCTACGACATTATAATATCATATAATTAGAACGTACTTACTTAACGATTATTCTGCACATTGCAATGCGGTCAATGACATTATACGAAACAAATCTCCAATAGGTGCCTAATGATTTCAATGACAATTTATTTGTAATATACGCAGCACGCGCCGCTTAGTTATTTATGGTTCCTATTAGTATGGTCACGTCATAAGATTTTACGGGATTTATGTCAAAAATTAGTATTTACTAATTTTCTTCGATTGTATCGAGCTATTAAAGACTGTATAAATACCAACTAATTACAAATTTTGATTAGCATCCAAACTTCCGTTTCGATACCTATTTACTCCATCCATACCATCCACTCAATATCTACACTCCAACATAATCTCCATCACTAAATATTCATACCTAATCTCCATAGCCCAGAGCCGCGCCCCTCGCATCAAGGAGCACCCAGCTGACACCATAGTGGGTCGGAGCGAGCCCGCCACACTCCGGTGCGTCTCAGAAGGAAAGCCAAAACCGACCATTCTCTGGTACAAAGATGGAACACCATTACTGCCAAACGACCACCCGCACAGGGTCCTTCTTGAAGACGGATTGCTCTTTCTTCGGTGAGTAATTTGTGGAGATTTGTTTAGGGAACAATGCCCTATTTTTCTCCGGTTAAATGTGAACTGGTAGACGAAGATGTGTGGATTCGTTGAGAGAAACAATGAGTAATTTTTCTTCGGCTGTTGTGTCTTTATGGTGAGTGTCTGCTTTTGTTTTTAAATAGATTGCCTACTTAGTTACAAGCTTTAGAACACACTATTGTTACTGGTTTGCAGGAATTTACTTAAAAAGCTGCAAGGGTCAACACCAACTGAATAGCGCGATTTCTTTAAAACCGCTGTACAGTTATGAAAAGGCTTTTTGTCTCATGTGTCGATAAGATGATCTATTTCAATATTAAAAAAGTTTCAGTTTATTACAATCGAAAAAAGTTAGTCATTGTTTTGCAAAATATTGGCAACACAAGTAGTTACACGTCAAAAAGTAATATTGATATAGCTGATCTTTGGCATACTGCTTAGATAATTAAGCATATTACTTATATAAACTTATGTTGTTTACAACAATTACTGCCTTTGAGTATCGGTATCGAACAATGCATCCATCTTTGATGCAAATCATGTCGTAAGGTTCTATTTATAGCTTTTCAAAGAGCCATTAACGAAGCTCATAGGATACTTCTAATGTATACCTAGAATTAAGCGGGTACTAACAGATGAGATTCCTATTATACATGACATTGTGCTTGTGGTTAGCATGATGGTAAGTCTCAACCGTTAATTATGCGCATAGGGCCAAATCTGAGTTCAAAATATATCACGTGCTAACGATTTTTTTCCTTTATAAGACTCTCTCTCTTGGAGACGTATTTTCTCATGACTGAGGGTCGTGACTCTGCCGCAGAATTAATTCGTTAGGGGAGTTTTCTTGGGCAGATACATCGTGATGGGCGCCCAGGTCCTTCCACGGACTGATTCTTTTTCTTTTGTAAGACAAACTAGATCCATAATGAATCGCTTAGTCAAGAAGTAAATCTTTTTCTAAAACAATTTTACCCTTTGTTAGTGAGACAAACATTTCAAATTTGATTGTTTTTAGGGTTATGCGCGGCAAGAAGGAAAACGACGAGGGAGTGTATTGGTGTGTCGCGCGCAACACGGTCGGAGAAGCTGTCAGTAAGAACGCCACTCTTACTATAGCTGGTAAGAAGATTTTACTTTATTTATATTAAAATACTAGCTGACCCGGTGAACTCTGTGAACGCGTGTTACGCCGAGACAATAAATACGCAGATTTTAGATTTTATTCAATTCAATTTAAAACAGGATAAAATCCTATGTCCGTCTTCTGGTTCTAAGCTACCTCCCCTCCGATTTTCAGCTAAATCCGTTCAGCCGTTCGTGAGTTCTAAATGGTGTAACTAAGACCACTTTCTTTTATATTTATACGTATGCATATAGGTAATCTAGAACATTTACTGCACCTGAGACATACAATAAAAAAATATTTTTATTAATTTTGTTTATTAACGGTTGAAATATTATTTTACGCAACGCTACTTACCAACTAGATTTAAATTTAATTTAGCAGAGTATAAGAACATTTCCCAAAAGTTTTCTGAATAAGTAATAATATTTTATATGCCAGTAGACATGAGCTAACGTTTACTCAACTAACTTTTAACTTCAGTAAATGCACAAAAATATTTCAGTGAGCCAAATTAACTCTATTTTTACCTCAGAATCGACACAAGTCGTACCAGTAAAGCACAAAACCTTTTAAATGATAATAGCATTCTTCATTGAACATCACAGCGAGGGTTAGTGTTTGGCGCCCGGCCAAATTCCACCCTGTCTAGTCTACCTTCAAAGACAATTTAACTCAGACACACCTTACATAACATCCACTTACTGTATTTACCTTCATTTTTGGAAAAGGCGTAAAGAAATGATCAGAAACTTAGGATAATGGTCCAAATTATTTGAATGCCGTCAACAATAAATCCAGCGCCAACTTTCAACAGCCTAGTTTTACTAATGCTTCCACGGAGACATACCAATTAGTGGCAGTGTGTTTCGTGATGTATTTTACTGTTCTACATTCTTGTGGGCTTACTTTTTAAATCTACATATGTATATCTGAAACATATCGTTACCGTGAGGCATCTATTGGGTGCGATGTCGTTTACCTTAAATATTTGATCGAAAATTGCAGCAAAATACCTTTCAAAGTCCCTATTTTCATGGAAGCAATTTTCCTTTTAGTTCTCCGCGATGAGTTCAGAATTGAACCTAGAGACGTGAAGGTGGCCAGTGGAGAACCAGCCTTATTGGAATGTACGGCGCCTAAAGGGGTTCCAGAACCTTCCGTGCATTGGACTAAGGATGGACAAACTTTGGACGCTGAAGTCAATGGCAGGTAAATATACTAACTAATGTTGGATTTTGTTCTTTTCCCAATTTTCATGCACATAACTTTACTGTTAAACTTGGTAATTTAAAAAAAATAAAGCTAAATATAAAATACTGGTATTTATTATGATGGCCAGTGACCAGGTGACTTTTTATCGGATTTTGACCAGTATTTTTTTGAACCTTCATCCTAAATCACTTGGTTATCATTTACGTCAAATTCTTACTTATATTATACGTTATCACTTTAATTTCAAATAAGACCTATTATGTTTACGTTTTTTCTAATACTAGCCTTCTCTGACTCAAGTTTTATTTCCAGGATATCAATAGTAGATAACGGCAACCTAAAGATCCTAGAAAGTCTTCCATCTGACAGCGGTGTATATAGATGTATAGCTTCAAATCCAGCCGGCGAGAGGCAGTCGCGTCCAGCAACGTTACTCGTCTTACGAAGACCACATTTTCTTGTGAAACCCAATAATATAACGGCACTAATAGGCCAGAACATTGAGTTTCACTGCCAGGTATGATATATGATATTCTAGTAAGATCTACACGGTTTACAGAAACTATATTTGGTTTTTGTTGAAATTAGAGAGAGATTTTGGTCTAGCAGGGGACCAGTTGGCTATAGAAACGTATAATACCTATACTAGTATTTGTACAATCACCATCGTCTAATTGCCGGGTACGATCGTAAAAAAACCAAAACATTAATTTATTTTCCTTTTTGTCTGGATTTATTGAGTGGTCAGCTTAGGTGTCGAGTTATTTTTTTTAAATATGATGAATCAGGCTTCTGGCAGTTGATTTATAGTTTTGTACTAAGTTTATCACAATTGCGATATGAGTATATTTTTTATTGCTTTTTTAACTCCTTACCTCTCTTCCAGGCATCACCAGAGTCTGACGTGTCAGTATCTTGGGCCAGAGATCGAGGGTCCCTATCTCCCTACGCCATCATTAGGAAGGGTTCCTTGAGGATAGACCGCGTTGTGGCTTCCGATGCAGGAGTATATACGTGTCGAGCTGATAGTCAAGCTGGAAACAGCATTGTCAGCGCTACTCTTACTGTCCACTGTAAGATACTAAGCCCATTGCATTTTTTGCCCTTGGGTACAAAAACAACAGAATTGATTACGGAATTCTAACAGCAAGTAGAATGCATGTTAAGTGGGTTGCCTAAATTAAGGTCTTTTATATTTTTCTGTCTTGAATTTATAATTCGGATTTATGACGTTTAAAAAAGTTAACATTTGCAGGACTATAATACTTATTTCGATTAATTGAACTTCACATCTTTGTATATTAAAATGCTTAACTGTTTTTGCAGCTTTACCTCATTTCACGCGGGTGCCTTCAGACCAAACAGCATGGGAAGGAGAAGCCGTTTCGTTTCCTTGTGAAGCTGAAGGTTCACCCAAACCAGTAGTTTTCTGGACTTTGGAAGGTTCTCAGGTAAAATGAACAAGGCTTTTTATTCTATCAACAAAAATAATATAAAACAATGTCGAATTTAAAACATTCTTCTTCGAAGTCGGTAAAAATATAAGCAGCATCTGTTTGACTAAGATCATCTTCTACGTATCTTTCTATGTCTATGTTACGGTAAATGTAAGTAATCGGGAATTATGTAAAATTACCGGTAATTATACATAATTACCAACGCAACCGGTAAATGTAGTGAATTATAATCTACGATCTAGCGCGCTTGCCTAGAAGAAACCGGTTTACTCTCGACTTGAAGAACAACAATTTATAATTCAGGGGGAGTCTTTGGAACCTCAAATGTATAATGGTGCCTCCTTGCCAACCCTCTACTCGTGCGATTTATTTATTTTATTTATACTTACTTGTATTAATAAACATTTTGATTCTGATGTTTGATTTCTTTATTAACTACATTTACCAAAGGGATATGGTAAGTAATTATATATAATTACCGGTAAAAGTGATTAATTCGAAAAAAAATTCCACTTTTACCGAGAGCACTGGTAATTATGCATAATTCCCGGTAATTATACATAATTTCCGCATTATCCACATTTACCGTAACATATACAAGGAGTAAGTGTACATCTACTAATTAGCTTGTTTGCTCTAGGATCTAATATTCCCGACGATAAGCCACGGGACGAGCTCTTTATACCTGGACCGTGTCACAACTCAGCACGCCGGCAGATTAACTTGTGTGGCTGTGAGCGCGGCGGGGAGTGCTTTACATACTGCTACCTTGCAGGCAAGTACTTCTTTGTGACTTATTTTATCACTAGTAGAAGCCCGCAGCTTCACTCGCCTCATTATGAATTAGTTTGCTTCCCTTTTATTCGAGATACAAAGCTTATGTTTTGCCTGAAACCGTATATCTACTGTACCGAAAATCACGATGAACTGGCGCTCCATTACGGCGTGAAAACATAATAAACAGACCAACAAACCAACATACAAACCATTGCATTTTTTTATAATGGCATGAATAATTCAATCTATTTACTTACATCATGTGGCTTTCATCTTGATCCGCAGATGCCGGCTAGCTAATCGCTTGCACAGACGCAGTTGGTTTTGTAATGTATTGCATTGCTACATTTGCAGTATTTATGTCATTTAGACAGATTGTTTTGGTTTGGTTTTGTTATGATAAAATATACTACGATCTACATATTTTAATTATTTTAAGAAAACATGACTAGAAGGTGAACTTGTATATAAAAAAATCTAATGATTGTTTCAATTCCACAGGTTTTAAGAAGAGAAGCAAATGCTTTCAACTCTGAATTAGAATCATCATCACAATACCCAGATATTGGCAAACCTCAGAATCACCCTCCAATGACTCAGTATGAATTAGTTCAAGCTCGAAGATTTCTGCAGCAAGATGTGATAGTTCTAAGAAGAGTGGAAGGAATATCTGCTAGCACTTTGAAAATTGTTTGGGATGTGAGTAAAAGTAAATTTATCTAATGTTACTGGTAAGTAGCGGAATATATTCATTGAGGACTTTATCTTTTTCCAGGTAATGACTGACTACAACGAATATTTAGAAGGTGTAAAGATATGGTTCAACGGAACCTCACTAAACCGCCATGCCTTAGATGTACAAAACTTCGAACATTCCAATAAAACTAGCATAGAAGACTTTATAAGATACGAAAACTTTACAATGACCACTGTTCATAATAGTGGTTCATCTAGTCACGTGTTGACTGGTTTGCTGCCGTATGCTCAATATGATGTGTTTTTGATGCCATTTTACAAATTGCTGCTAGGAAAGCCCTCGAATTTGAAGAGTGGATTTACTGAGGAAGATCGTGAGTGCATTTCATTTTCATTTATATAATAATGCTGTTTCTGTCTGTGGAGTTGCTAAGTCGCGTGTATATTTCAGTTCCATCAGAGGCGCCGCAGAGCGTTACAGCGGGGGTGATAAATGCGACGTCCGCTTGGATTCGCTGGGACCCGCCCCCGGTGCACACGTGGAACGGGGAAATATCAGGATATTTGGTTGGTAGCGTTTTATTTTGGAGTCTACGACTGGCTTTGCTAGTATTGCGAGTGTGAGTGATACATTTTTTTTCCGGCTTCAAACAATGAAGAGGTCCTGAGAAACAATACGTAACGCCATTTTGGTCGTTTTAAATGTACTACGTAGCTCAAATAATCGTGTTAAAGTGGTATTTTCATCAAAATAGAATTATTATTTGTTAGATTGAAGTGCGAGTGGGTGGTTCTACCGGCGGGCGCGTGGTCGGTCAGATGTCGCTCGGGCCGCGCACCCGCGCCGCGGCTGCTAGCTCGCTGCGCACTGGAGGGCGGTACAGCGCACGCGCCGCGGCCGTCACACGGCGCGGACACGGACCCTTCTCTGCGCCCGCGCATATTCACATGCTACCGACTCAATCACAGCGACATTATGTGCAGTAAGTATTACTTATGTATACGTATAATGTCTTGTATGTTACCTCTTCAATCGCACCACTGAAACGCGTATGTAGTTGGACCTTTACTACTAGAAGCAGTTACCACTTCCCATCAATCGAATCGCTTCATTGAACAGGTTTTAGCAGGTGTTGTTGCCTCTCTGTGAAGTGAACAAACAGTCAGGCCACAATTTCCGCACAAGTGACACTGTGATTGAAGAAACATGCGAACTGACTCGCTTACTTACCTCTTTCTTACAGATAAAACAACAAGAATGTTGATTTATGACTCAATATTTGTTCCAGAACTGAGCCGGCGACTGACAAGGCTATAATGACAATATTCCAAGAAACCTGGCTCGTAGCTCTCTGCTTTACTTTGTTGCTACTAGTCGTAATCGGAGCCGTTGTCATTGTTTATATAAAGCGGCGACAATCTAAGCAAAGGAAGAGTAATAACTCTACGGGTATGTTTATATTAACTGGTAATTAAAATAACTCAATAAAATTTTAATGGCGAAGGTCTAATTTAGGTTTCATTTCAGGTACTGCGATAGCAAATGCTCAACAATGTTTAATTAGTAAAGAAGCAGTTTGGCTCAGAGAGAGAGCGAACTTTGAAGGAAACAATGAACCTAGAATAGAAATATTGAATTGCCACCAAAGTTTATTAAGAGGTAAATATTAATATTTCTGATTTCTTACAGAATTATGACAGTGGTAAAATGTACGAGAACCTTAACTTATTTTTTTTTATAGGCGGTACCACAACTTCTACAATGGCAATGGAGGCAGAATACACGCTTCCACAACAAACTAGCGCAATGAATCCTATTACTGAAGAAAATCCGCTCAGAATTCAACCTGAGCCTTACGCTTCTATTGCCATTTATACAGAGCTGAATTATCAGGTAACAAAATTACTTACTCATCTAACTCAGCATTTATCACTTAGAAAAATCAATGTATTTATTAAAGATTTGAATAGATTCTCATAATGTAAAGTTATATTTTAGTTGCAGGATCATCACACTGACGCGGGAGACTCGTGCCTCAAATGTGCTGTTAGTCCAGGTTCTTACGATAACAGCATGGTTCAATCTTACGGAGAGAGCAACCAATATTCCAATGAAGAATGCTCAACATGCTGCCGCAGCAGTTCCTCTACTTTAACAAAAGACTACAGCGAAATGACCAAGTGCAATGATGAAGAACGAATGTCTATAGAAGACTGCCCTTCTTGCAAGACAAACCATTCAAGGTCTTCAAGCCATCACGACGCTAATAAAGACTGGGCAATGGCAGAAGTAGAATACGACTACCCTCAATGGCATTGGATGGCCAGAGATAACAGCTTCAGACAACAAACAGGGGAAATTAAATACGGGACCCATTCTGGTTCTGAGTCTAGATATAAAAGACCCGGCCAAAATCTTCATTTCTCCACACAACCAAACTTAGACTTGAGTTATACCACTCAAGATTTAGAACTCGAATACTCTGCTCAAAGAGAAAAGAATTACTCGAACCGGCAAGAACTTGGTTATTCTTCTCAACAAAATTACTTAAATCAAGAAGATTTGGACTACACAGCCCAGCAGAATTACCCAAGTCAGCAAGAAATGGGTTATTCCACTCAACAAAGCTATTCAGGCCATCCTAGTCAAGATACTGGATATTCATCACAGCCAAGTCAAGATTTGAGGTTTTCTACTGCTGGCAGAAGTGATCAGAACTGTAGAATGAATCTATGTGATATTTTGCCGCCGCCACCATATGAAAGGTAAGGAAATTAGATTTAGATTTTTTCTGCACGTTTTCTAAAAAATATATTTTATAGACTTGATTTGTTGTTCCCAGAGAGTCGCCATATCAAGAAATGAACGCATTTACCAATCACTCAGGGACGTCTGGTTGTTCAGGACATTCGTTTAGGAGTTAGTTTTTCCTAAAAATATATCACTAGTACGTAATGCAAGCAATAATAACATATTCCTAGATATACATACATAACTGTAAATAATGTATAAAAGGTTTTGCATATTCGGAACGCTAAGTGGGTGCCATCACACCGTCACGTAATAAATAAATACGAGAGAGAACGAATTATTTCAGCAACGCGCTGAATGCAAATGGATTTTAATTAAACATTCGTACATTTTTTTTTAATTTATTTAAATTTGCATTGAAACGAAACTAAATGAAGCTCTTTGTGGCTGATAAACAAACGAAAGTAAGAGTTAATTTTACATATATCGAATAATCATAAATTGAACATGATAAACCACGCAATAAAAAGTCGACAGAAATCTGTTAGTATTACATACATTTATTTATGTAACTTTCTTGTGTATCACAATATTTGTTGTTGTTCTAAGTTCGTATTTGTATTCATTTTTGTATTTCTTTTTTACGTGTCAGTGTATAAAAGGCCTAAAGAGGGTTGAATGTAGTTTTTGTGAAAGTGTTTACTAATTTTAATAGACTGCTCTATATACCTAATTATTCATAACTATATAGGCTATAGATTAGATTTTTCATCTTTCTCTAGTGACTGTGATATAGTATAATTTGTCTATCTTATGTTTTGTACATATTTTTAAAAGTTTGATATCCTTATACATTTTTAATGCAGTATTTATTATTAGACAATTAGTGTTCATTATAAAAGAACCAATAAATAGCATTTTTAACGTTTCCAAGCAATCACAGTTGTAATTTGAAACCAAGACATGTCATGATTCCTAACGATATACCTGTAGAGAATAAGGAGCAAGTTTTTGACAAGCCAGCATTAAAAAACAATACATTTTTATTAAATAAAAAAAATGTTTTTATTGTGCCCTATCATGGTAATTTTATCTGGGACTTTTTCTGTTGTCTGTAGTTCTAATATTCCGTGATGATTACTCTTTAGGTATGAACATTATATACTATGTACGATGCTAATTCATTTAGTAAACAATATGCAAAGCTACATCACACAATTTTTTTTTTTACATTAGATAGACTCACGCTTGACTACAACTTGCCTGATGTTAAGCAACGTTGTAATCTACGATCTAGCGCGCTTGCCTAGAAGAAACCGGTTTACTCTCGACTTGAAGACCGACAAATTATAGTTCAAGGGGAATAGAGATTCGGGCAAGGAGTTCCACAGTTTGGCTGTTCGCACGATGAAAGTCGAACCAAACCGCTTGGTGCGAGTCTTTGGAACCTCAACTGTATAACGGTGCCTTCTTTTAGGGCCTTAGTATGAAACGTGGTTTAAACATAAGTCTAGACCAAGTCCATTTTAGCTGTTCGATTAAGCTGTCAAAATGTACAAATGTTAAATCAAAGTTCCATTTGTTTGTATACATTTTGATTGCTTGTATGTGATGTTTGAACCACAAGAACCTATTATTTATTTTCAAAGTCCTGGACTAATATTTGGACCGCGTTTTGTAATAAGACGGTATATGTTTTTAGGACGGAAAAACAAAACAGAAAATCAGACTTGTATTAAAAATCAAACAGCTGGAAGATAGCTCGCGGCTTTACGGTGCAGTTTATTGAAAGCCAAAGAATTAATTGGCCAATACAGCGGGTGTATCCGAACAATTAAACACAGTTTACTGAGCAATAAACCTGCGAATTGCTTGTTAAAAGTTGAGTTATATTCCTCTCACTTTCCACGAACGGGTTCGGATATATTTAGACACGTGCGTACTTATAGTTGGGAAAAAAGTTACCTACTTTGTAGGTTTCCTTTTGCTGTTCGTGTTAATGTCTTACACGGAGAATACTTGTTTTTACTTAACTAGATTTATCTAGAGTTTAATTATCTACTTGTAATACATATTTTGGCAAAACATTACAATTTTAAGATCTGGTTAGTCACTAATAGAACAAAGTACCTAAGAGTAAGGAGCTAAACCGTATTCTGTGTTTTTTAAATTATTAATAATGTAAGTTAAAAGACAGTAGTCAAGCGTGTCACATCAATAAGACAACATATTTAGTCAAACGCAAACATTATTTAGAAAACATATTATATAACTAGTGGAGGCTCGCGGCTTCGCTCGCATTAAGAAGTAAACTTGCATTACCTATTTCACCCTTTTAAAAGAGGCTTTTCCAAAAATCCTTTCTTAGCGGATGCCTACGTCATAACATCTACCTGCATGCCAAATTTCAGCCCATTCCGTCCAGTGGTTTGGGCTGTGCGTTGATAGATCACTATATCAGTCAGTCAATCAGTCAGTCAGTCACCTTTGAGTTTTATATATGTATTTAGATTTAGGAATTAAGGTTTACGTAGGAGATCGTATTTTAAGACTGTTTTGCAGACATTCGTATCCTTGACAACGTCAACTCACAATCTCCATAAGCGATGCTCAAAACTTACATCCCATAATCCTAACTATCGAGAAGCAAAAGCCTCAAATAATTACATTTGTAATCAGCTCTTGCCATAAATAACTGAACACGTATTGTGCGTGAGTCGCAGGCTGGAGGGCGTTGCCATGACGACGAGGCTTAGCTTGCCCTCACTGCACCCTTGTTATTAATACCCTCAATAATTAAACTTGATTGCATTTCACACCAGGTGTCGGATGCCTCTTGTCAAATGAAACTGTGACGTATCGGAGAATGCTTAATTGCAGCTCTTGAAAGGCTAAACGTTTACGTTTGAAGTTTGATTTGAGTGTAAAGTGTTTAAGTGTTGTGTTGTGACTGTTAAACGGTTTCAGGAGTGAGTGAACGGTAATTTATACGTGAACAAAGGCTCTCTAGTAGATATATGAGATGTGAAATATGTATGGGAGTTACACACAGTAACTTAGATACGCTTGCCGGCAAAGGAAAAGCCTTAGTACAGAAATAAAACAGACTATTGTGTTACAGTGTATTTTCTATAACGAATATAAAAACAACAAAAATAAAATCTTTATCGATATATTAGTCATATTACTACACATAAAAGGTACTTAATTGTATTCAAGTTCCCCGGCTATTTTATTCAGAGCTTTCACTATCACACAAAAAGGAAGCTGAAAAAGTCACGAGCACTCAAATTCACATCTTCTCTCATTACTCACAAAACGAAGTCAATAAATACGCTGAAAGCCCACGAAATCAATTTGCATGTTCACACTGAATAAGTTATGAAATCACATTGCGTCGTCGAGCCACGTACATACGTGACTGCTCTCAATCACACATCCCGCGGGCTCTCTCTGTGAATTTTTATTTACTTTATTAATCAGCGTTCCCCCATAGAGCAATTTCTGGTGTAAAAACATCTCTGATACGTCGGGAAGTCAAGAGGCGAGATGACAGAGAAAAATTGTGAGGGAGGCGCGTACTCGCTCCGATGTAGCTTCGTTATGAGATGGTGAGGCCGTCGACGGAATGACAAGGAAAAACAAATGAATGTGGGCATTGTTGGGATAAATTGCGAGGAGGATGGCTGGAGATTAGGCTGAAGACGGTATATTGTTCGGCGGATATTAAACCAGGAGATATTCTGCGACAGGTATTGTTTCGCTTGATTGGAAGCTGCTTATAAGTGACGGACGATGTTTATATTAACGCCATAAAATAAATAAGATGATTTTTAACGGGCAACATTTTTTGTGGTTTGTTTAAAAAGTGTGCATACATAAATTTTAATACTTACAGTCAGTAGATAAACTTGCTTCAATTAGTAGACAGTATAAACAGTGCTAGATAAGATACCGATCTATGATAAATTACGTTGAAAATACATCAAACGGGTAGCGTTAAATATTTGCCCAAGGATATAACGATTTGTGTCACAGCTGTCCGCCTAAATGTAGTTACCATCTATCTTATAAGGCCTTGAGACGGTTTTGTAATTTTATTTGATGGACTATTAATAATTGACAACTCGATTTTAATGCTCGCAAAAAGTGGTCGCGTGTAATAGAATGAAATGGCGCGTGTAATAGAACCAAATTTAGGATCTGCCTATTTTAATGATACCACGATTTATGGAGCTAATCTAAGTAGCACAGGTCTGTAATTCATTCCAAATTGCCGGTTCAATAAACAGGAATGTTTCTAGCAACAAAACTTCAAGGTTTAGTTCAAGCCCGACGCAATAAATTCACATTCAAAGGCGGTTCATTGTACACGAAACACGATACCGAAACTCGCGGCGAAAAAGTCACGAACTTTGGAAAATAATTACTAAAACGTCCATAAAATTATGAAACAGAGACGAGGGTGCATGAATTATCCATAACAACAGAATAAAGGTACCTTTGGAGCCATAATTCGTTCTCGTTCGTTCCGGGTCTGCGAAGGTTCCGTGCTATATTTATGTGAGGAGATAAGACTACAGATGGCGCTGGTGGGGACTTTTCCTTTCCCTTCCCCTAATACTTGTTGAGTTACGGTTTCCAATTCCAGTCGTGCACTTCAGGTGAAACTCCCGCAAGGATACTTAATAAGTTATCGAAGAATTTGTAAAAGATCGCGCGTTAACTTTTTGGAAGGTGAGAGTTTAAAGAAATGAAAGTACAAGCAATTATTTAGAGCAGTACTTTTATTTATACTTAAGATTAGTCAATTACTTACTTAAGTTATTTATGAGGCAGGTGCCAATTAATTTATTTTTGGAAAAATGGTAACTATAAGCGTAAATAAATCTTCTAAACGTATGGTTCATGACTGCCATTGAAATCTAATAGAAACCATTAAGTTCGTATTTTGTATAAGAGAGGCAAACTCTGATGTCGAGAAATTTTTTCATGAAAATCAAGTTACAGATTTCGTTCTAAGTTTTTGGCATATTAATTCACCGATCAAAATAATTATCAGGAACCAAAAAACATTAGTCACGTCTGAAACATTGGATTATGACATCGGCACCACGTGACGCGGCGTGCCGGTCACGCAAGCCGCCTGGTTTTTGGTGATTTATAACATAAAGGTAGCCATGACTAATACCAGTTTAAGGACGAGCTCCCAAGAAGAGCGAGATGGCAATACATTTATTGCGACAAGATTCTCCAAATTCCCTCTATTTGAAAGCTTAGAACTCCGCTTGAGAGAATAAATTCACTGTGGAAAAAAATATATGTTATTCTGTATAGTTTTTCAAAGAGATTGTAATTTTAGAAATTTCGATACTTTGTAACATGAATCCAAAAAAAAAAATTTAAGTTAACCCTTGTTTTGTCATGTATTTCCCTGAGGCTCCGAAATGGGGAGAAATAATACATACCTTTCTTTGAAGGAAATGTGCTACACATCATTTTGCTATTTTTGGCACATTAGGATTATCAAAATATTGGTTTTTCGATTTATTATGAATTGTTTTATAGCTTTTGCAACCTATTTTGAGCCGATAGACGCGTGGGCGTCGACGTTCATCAGTAGCTAGCTAACGTTCGTACGGGAAGCACGTGCCACTCCGCGCAGCTCCATGCTCCAGTTTTCGAAATATGAAACGACTCAAACTATAATTGCTCCAACTCGACAGTTTGTTTGAGCTACTGCTAGTGTATGGTAGTGCTGGGTTGGTTACGAATAAAACGATTTCTAGATATATTTTTTTATAAATTTGAAATATAGCAACAATACAAGTAGCAATTAGAAAAATCATATAATTAATTAAAAAAACAACGATACAATAAAAACATTTTTTTTGTGTAATAATGTATTTGAAATTTATTGAATATTTATATTCACCCATTGCAATAATAATAATAACATCTCAAATTCCAAAATAAAACAAATTTCAACATGATTTCGTTTTTAGAACCATTTTTTATTTCAAATTATATTAATACCTTATGTCTAAAAAATAAAACAAAATATATCAATTTAAAATAACATAATATTATTACATCTTTCCAAAACCGTTTTTTATAGTGCAATCGATATTAGACTATGCCGCCGGTATAGAACCGCTCTACTTGTCAAAGCCTAACTAGTTTCAAATAACTATATTATATTTTCTAAACATGAGTTGTCGTTTTTCGTTCGTTCTAAACCCATTTTTTTGTAGTGCAATGGATATTAGACTCTATGTCTTCGGCATAGAACCGCTTTACCTGTCGAAGCCAAACCACTTTCAAGTAACTACATTTGTAAACATGCAAAAATAGACTTAAACCATATTGACATAGAGCTCACATTTGACATTTTTGTTCGTAATTGTACTACGTTTTATTTGTGACCGAATGAATGGTTTGCATACAAGCGTTCGTTCCTTTTTTGAGTAACTAGTTTTCAAAAGCGTTTGCATCTAAAACGGATAATATTACCGTGCGTTAGTAATAAAATAGCAATTAGTAATATATTAGATACTAAAAATATTTGAAAAGTTTGTACTTTTGCACTAACATTTTTTGTTATGGTGATGGTGCTTTTCTAACCAACGGACATTTTAGTGCGAAATATGCCGAGGCGAAAGAAAAATAAAAAACACCAACAAAATCAAAATTGCGCAAGTCGTCATTTGAGCACATGGTGGCGGCGTGGTGGTGGATATAGGTACAAATCTACCTTTTTATTTTTATATTTTACCTTACTGCTGCGTAAGAATAATGACGTGTTATGCCCGATCCACAAATACAGTAACGAAACATAGGTAGGTACCTACACAGGGACAATAATAACTATTGGTAGTGCTCTGTAACCCTCTGTTCTACCTGTTCTTTCTTGTTTGATCAAGTTTATTGCTTTCTAAGTACCTAGGTATCTGTACGTACCAACTGAAGTTCGTCTGTCCGTCGGTCTGTCACCAGGCGATATCCCATGTAGCGTGATAGCAAGACAGATGAAATTTTCACAGATGACGTATTTCTGTTGACGCTATAACAACAAATACTTACTAAAAAAATATATTTATTTTTTGCTTTAGTGTTATTAGGGTTCCGCGTTATTAATAATGAAATAATGGATTTTAGTCATTGAGCTATAATGTACTTACGTACGTACGTAAGTACATTATAGCTCAATGATTTTAGTATGTTTGTTTGTGCAAAACGATGTGTGCGAGTATAATTCAGTTCAGCAGAATTCAGTTGAAAATAAATTAATAATGTAATGTCTATTTCTATATTTTATACCTATGATTTTTTTTTATTAAAATTATAACCTAAACATTTGTTTTAATTACTGCAAAAAAATAAGATAGTAGTTATTTCATAATTATGTATGTATTACTATTATTGTAATCAGGAGTCGTCGTGCGGGTAGTAATAATAATGATGTGAGCGACGGTGAAGTCGTGAACAATGTCACCAACAGCACCGATTGTAGCGTTCAATTTATAGAGATGATGATTTTTGGAAATCCAAAATGGAGTATCCCTTAGAGCTATTTTACAAAGAATGCATATTACCAGAGCTAATTGACCCTCGTCACACGCGAAAAATGCCTATAAGAGATCCGATACACATACAAGTAGCAATAGAATAAAAAAAAAATTAAAACAAGACAAAGAAAACTGTAAACGCAAATGGAACAAAAATTCTAACGATAATAATGGGCAAAAAGTTACGGTAATGGACGCATCGCAATCTTTTGAAGAATGGACGAAGAGTCCAATCTCCAAAAAACTGCGGCCAGAATTCATTTCTCCCAATGACGAAGGCGATGGCGACAATGAGATGATGTACAATAACATTCAAAACTGTAGCCGTCAATTAGATTTTAACGAGTTTTAATACATGCGCATTATTACATAAAAAAGCTCCGTCCATAGAAAGCTTCAAGACTCAAGTAAAAATATGGTATTTGTCATCATTACAGTGAGATCTTTGTAGTTCCTTTGCTATCATCATCTATGTATGTGTATAGTATATACTCAATAAGTATTTATTAACAATATGTATTAATTTATATTATTTTTGGTATATTGTTATTATATGTATTAGGGTGTATGATTTATATGTATAGTTTATTAAGTAGGTTTGTAGTATGTATTTTTAATCTAATCTTTTCTTCTTTATTTATTTTATTGTATACCACGTCCTCTGTTATCTCTTATTTATTCCTTTCCATCCAATGGTTGCCTGGAAGAGATTGCTTTTAGCAATAAGGCCGCCACTTGTGGCACTAGTATAAGTATTTTTTTCTTCTTTCCTTTTAATTTTATCGTGTGTTACAATAAAGAATTTTCTATCTATCTAATCTTTTAAATGGGCTGATAAACTGTTTTGGTACATTTATTGTACTAGTAAATAATTATAATTAATAATGGAGAAATGTGTGTTTAATTTAAATATATAAAGGCACATAAGATATTAATTAATAACACATTCGTATTTTTTTCGCCAGACCCATATAAATACGCCAGAGTAGTTCCTAGTAGATGCTTCGTCAAATTAGAACTCGCAAGCGGCGATCTCTAGAATTCTAGATTACTAGCGGCGCCCCGTGGTGTTTCCCGCGTTTCGTAGTTATAATATTAATGTAGGGCCTAAATATCTCCTTGCCAAATTTAATCCAAATCGGTTCAGCTGTTTAAGCACAAAGAACGGCCAACATACTTACACCCTCACAAACTTTCGTCTTTATAATATTACTGGGATGGGATTGTACGGAACCCTTCGTGCGCGAGTCCGAATCACACTTGGCCTTATAATTAATTTATAAGCCACAATAATTCTTCTGCTATTCGGGGTTCCCAGAGAATATATAACACTAATTAGCTGCGTTTCATTTGAAACTGTTTTCGTGTAGGTGCCTAACTCGTGCATAAGTATTTTTTTTATATTGAAGCGCCATATACTTTCGCCGATTTTATACCAGGTAAGTACCTAGGTATTACAAGTTACATACTACTGGATTAATAATTTAGTAGGTAAGTGCTTACTGATTTCAAACAACTGTAAACAAAGTACCTATATAACTAGTTACCTACATATATGTAATATAAAGTTATAAGTAAATTAATTAATACCGATAAGGTAACTACCATATACCACGTATATTGAACCTACTTATCAATTACCTCTATCTGTATTGGTATGAAATAATAAATACCCATAACAACAAACAAGTAGCAATTTGAAAAATTATACCGACTCTTTTCAGTGACCATATAATACTGTACGAACTAATTTGACTCCCTTCTCAACAACCCGCGCCGCGTCCCGCGCGCGAGTCGCACCCTAGCCGATCCCCGGCGGGCGCGGGCGCGCGGCGCGGCCCCGTCATGTTAGCACGTCCGTCCGCTACGCCTTGAACATGATTATGACCGGCTACGCCGTTTCTTATTTGAGCAATTGTCGTGTGTATTGAGCGGCAAGTGCGGGGCCGGGTAGGCAATATCGGTCACGTGGTCTTTGGGAAGCGCCCCCTTAAATAGGAGCTTTGTCTACAAATGTCGCGTCGTATTATATTTTTGGACACCGTAGGCGATACACAGGTTGAATCATTTGAATTGAATGATAAAGTGTCCTCTTGGGACGCATTTTGAATTAAACAGTACAATTTAATGTTGCTGCTTGACATAATGATTATAATGTTTGTAAACAACAGATGCAAAGTTATAAATTAGCTGAAATTAAATTTCCACGTTGCTAAAAATGATAGGACATACATATAAGCAGATAAAAAAACCAAATGGGTAGTTGATTATTTCGAGTTTTTTTTATTTTCTAAAGTGTAAACCAACAAAAAACACGCGCATAACAAAAATCATCTCTAACTTACTAAACTTACGCTCATAACCTTCATCTAATTTCGTGAACAAAATCGATTGCTCCATAAAATTATGGAACCATCTGCAGGACATAAATCTCCTCAATAATAATATTAACAATTAACACTATATACCCAAGTAAGTACATAATTTTAATTGAAAGTGGAACCAAACTATAATAGTAAGTAAAACAAGTGTCTGTAGTAGTGTTGCAGCTTTTTTACTGCAAACGACAGCCCCATTCGCAACGCTTGTCACAATTAGTTCTGGAAGACCTGTTATGTACCTGAATTGTAGCTGAGACTGGAAATGGTAAAAGTATTTGTGAAACCAAAAGTTATACCTTTGTGATATAACAAAAACACTTTCGTTTATGAAATTATGACTGCGGTAGGTAATATCTCAATTATACCTTACAACTAACAAAAGTACTTACTGATATATATACTACATAATTAAACTTTGTAGGGACATACTAAACAAAGTTACATACATTGGTCACACAATGCCATGAATTGCAAACACAGTATAGGTACTGAAAAATATAAGTTATATACATACTTTTAGTTTTTTAGTATTTTGCCCCAAAACTTCCAAATAAGGCATAACATGGCCCGATTCCCTCTAAACTAATCTAAACACGGCTTCCATATGGCTAACAGAAATGACAGTGATTAAATCCTGACGTTAAATTTAATCCCGTTTTAACTGATATAACCCGAAAGTTTGTACATTTCACGAACTAATTTCGAGTTTGTGCCCGTTTTGTATCTCACGGGATTCGATGCGGGTCGTTAAGTTATAAATAGACACCATATGCAAGCCATGTTCTAATTTTAGAGAAGGTTGTATAGTGCAGAGATTAACCGGAAAGGTTTTACCAGAGCCTTAGATATAAAGCCATTAAATAAATAGGAATAATGGGTAATTAAATTGTGTATTTATTAAAATAGCAATGGGAGTAGTATTGTGTGATATATGTCATTTTTAAATCTGAAAGTTGAAGGCAATAGTGATAAATAAAATAAAACTATTGGGAAAGCTAAAAGGTAATTAATTACTAATTACTTAACAAGTACATACATTACAAATTAAGATAGATAAGGAACATATAGATAGATTCAATATAATGTTGTCCCCAGGTATATACATATATAGATAGATTCAATATAATGTTGTCCCCAGGTATATACATATATAGTTTCATACATATTTTAATATAACACAGATAAAGAAAAAAACCATTCCTTACGACAACGTTGTGCCTTAACCCATAATAACAGACAATTCTTATTATATTTATAAATCGAAACCAAAAGTGGCCATTAATTAAACTTGTCAGAATAAGGCTTGACAAGTGCAATTACGGTGCTAATTTAGCAATTTACTTAATTTGTTCTTGGTAGCTTACTTATGATGTTTTTTTTTCTCTAGTTAGTTCTGAACCAGTATAAATTCATATTGTAGGTTCTGGCCATTTGAATAAAACATATCCACAAATTTAGAAAACAAAAAAGAAATGCACAGGCTTATTTTTAGCACTTTTCACCAAAAATTTCACCCAAAAAAGAAAAACATTTATGCTAAACCTTTTAGACATTTCGCTTATAGGCTGTTGCCGCTTTGTCCAGCCCTGTTAGGCGCTATCTCTAAATAAATACTCCTCGTTTAGACATCCATACAAATTCGCAGCGGTTTAACGGACACATTACAAAGCGACGGAATTGGCCGCGAAGGGAAGATTTGGGCTTATCTATGGCTGTATTTTTAGGTAAATTACAAATAGGCATAGATAATGTAACTTGGAGATACCGAACTATCTTATCTAAGCTTCATAGATGTCACATTGGACACATATGTATATAGCAAGGATCGATAAGGATCGATAATCGATGTATCGCATGATATTACAATGGGGTATGTCCAACTGGCTGTTCCTACTCGTCCCACCAATGAGACGTATGATTTATTTGATTTAATTTTTCTTACTTTACTGAGGAGTCACACATGCTTGACAATGTTTCTGTGTTGGTAGCACTCCATAAGTATTGACAATCTCATTCAGTTGAGATGTTTGTGACAGCAGAATAGTAACGTCATCGTAAGTCATATCCGATAATGCCGACCATTTCGATGTGTTGTGCTTTGCTGTCAATCTAAATATATAAAACTCAAAGATGACTGACTGACTGACTGATAAAGTGATCTATCAACGCACAGCCCAAACCACTGGACGGATTGGGCTGAAATTTGGAATGAAAGTAGATGTTATGACGTAGGCATCCGCTAAGAAAGGATTTTTGGAAATAGGGGATGCAAGTTTTACTTCTTAATGCGAGCGAAGCCTCACGGCTTCGCTCGCATTAAGAAGTAAAACTAGTTACCTACCTACTAGTTAGTGTATAAATTCATACTTAGTCTTAAAAATCCATTCTCAAAATATATCTAGCAGTATATATGTAGCAGAATAGTGAAGTAGGTAAAATTAGTAGTTATATAAAGCGGTGTCTATCAGATGTGTCGTGATGGCAAATAGGTGAGTATCGCCCCCTTGCGTCGGTGCCGTGCGCGCTATCGCCGACGGGGATCTTGACTGGCGGGCAGGGTTCATACTGAGATACCTACTGCAACGGGGGGTGGTTGGTATGAAGTTTTTATTTCATTATTAACAATGGTAAATTAATGAAAATGAAGAAGAAAGACTAACGGTAATTACTCAGGTTAAATATCAGCTGGCAAACATAGCTCAGATTTACATACTTTAGCCTCATTTTTCCGACTTTGAAATCTTGTTCTGGAATTACGCTTAATTAATGGGTTAGTAGTTAATAAAAAAAATTACAGTCAATTAAATAAGTGGAAGTGCACACCCATTTCTTGTAAAAAAAATATTGTAAGTCTGTTTTCCATTTCAAGTACATATATCCGTTTTATAGATAAGTTAAACCAACCTACAAAATCAAGCATAGAAAATGAAAACATCAAATTTTACCCTATTATTATTATTTCAAAATACAAGTGAATTTTGTTATATGTAAATAAACTACTTCATTAAATTTTCAATCCAATTTCAAAATGTGAGAATATCCTTTTTTTAATGAGTATCCTAGTATGGACAGGCAGTGGATCGTGTTTTTCAGCCCCGTTTCCACGGCGGCCGGCGGCGTCGCATTTCCATGCCTTGACGGCCTCCCTTCAATGATAGCGTCGCTGAACCGATAGTTTTTGTTACGGAATGGAGTGCTAATTCCTGGGAAAGTACCTGAGCATTTTTAAGCTGAAGACTAGAGATTTAACATAAACTCTGTAGGTTGGAATGACAGTTAAAAATTTTGATGTCGAGAGTTTTTAAGCCGTGGACTGCAAATCTATGGAACTCCTAAAAAGTACTGCACTTATAAGAATAGTTTTACAAAAACAGCAGCGGAGCTTGCAATTTAAACTTGTTTAAATGTAAAATTTAAATCAGCCATTGGTGGTATGTGACAATTTGAGACGTGAGTAGGTATATTACAAACCGCCAAAAAACTGCTAAAACGCCTAATATCCCTTATCACATTCACCTGTTATAAATCTGAGCATTTCAATTAGACACCTTATACGCAATATACTCTATATTGCCGAAATAGTAAATAAATATTTTATATCCTCACAAAAATGAAATGTAAATCCTACAAACTCTACAACAAACAAACGCATGATCTGAAATCGGCAAACCTCTCGAGCAACCCTCCCTGAGATCCCCGGTTTCTTCTGTAAATAAAAAATCAAACTGGACCGCTTTCCCCGATGCTGTTTGTTTGGATATTTCGTTTGCTCTGAGGCGTACCAACTGTTGGCGTAAAGTAGTGTTGCCAGTTCTTCAATTCGTAATCATTCAAATTCAAATTCAAAAAGCCTTTTATTCCCTTTTTCCTTATAAAACATGATCCTTAGATTACAATAATAATGATAAGTTACTTTGTCTCAGAAAAGCAAATTAATATAAATGCAGTTCCAGATACACGTGTAAGTATGTACCTAATTTGATCTCTTTGACTAATTGTGATTTTTACTAGAAAGTCACAAAAATTAATTAGGTATATTAAATATTGCAAAATAATTGTGCAGATCTCTTATTAATGCAATATTTCATAAAAACCTAATGTTTTATGGAATAAAATTTCAATAATAAAATACAAAAGTATGATTAAATTTCGTATGCATGAGGAAAAGATCGGATAAAACGGCAACACTGGCGTAAAACAGACTCTGTATGCGTACACACAACGGGTGGTCTTTATCATTTCAAATGTAAACTGAGTACTCAAACAACACACATAATATAATACAGAATTCAAAATCAACATCGGCTTTTGTGACGCGGCTCCTGTGTTTTGAAATATTCAGCTTTTTGAGGGTTAACAGGTGGAAGTTTGCTTTTTAATGGTCTTGATCAGTCAAGATGCTTTTTATAATTGCCAAAGTTGATAATGAGAATTAAATCGTAGTTTGAATGACTAATTAGTCCCTTTTTTGTTACTGGGATGTTATCTCAAACAGAACATTCTAAATATATAAAGCTTTTTTTATTTTCCTCAAGCCAAATATTTATTTTTACTTAGAAGCAATCTGCCATTCCCAACCATTACAGTATTTGGTCAAGACTTTGAAGTGGCATAAAGCTGAGCTATCAAACGATTGCAGACATCAAATCAAATAAATCACAAACTTAACGAGTTTCTGGGCAAACATTCGTGGCCTAACGTTTTGATTATTTTACAAACACTCCAAGAGTAATGGCCCATGGGAAACGTGTTTACTGTTTTTATGCTAAGTCTGAATATTGTTGGGCAACTACACAAGTATTTGCCTAGCGGGCCGCTGCCGTGACAATATGGTAATGCTCCTCTAATTTATGCGGATAAATATTTTTAGTTCGTCGTAAAAGTCGCGTGTCTTCACCGCGAGGTGTAGGCCTCGCTTTACTGTTTCTTTTACTGAGCGATGACATGCGAAATGAATCACGCCAAGACGCTGACAAGTGCAATAAATATGGGAGGTACTAATCGTAGCTCAATGGCTACGGTTATTTAGCTTCGATGTGCTCATTACATGTAGCATGTCACACACAATGAAAGGCGCAGGTTGGTTTCTCCAGGGGTCTGTCGGGGCCTTAGATTGGACGGCGCCCTGCTGAGACGCGGAGCGAAACCTCGCGAGCGATAACTTCACCCGCTACACACTCGATGATGTATTGATGTTAACTCATTAAAATTCAAGCCCGTTTATGAGTTAAAGGTTAAAGACTTCATAAAAAACGCACTTACTCGAGTCCCCCGCTGAGTTCGAGAATTTAAATGAAGCGTGAATGTTAACAAAGGATTTATGCTAAGTGTTGTCGGAGATATTTGGACGGAGTGTGTTTTAAAATATCTTTATTTAATGTCATTGTAATTTTAAGAAGTACAAACAACTATTTTTATGAAAAAGTTTTTATATGTTCATCAGTCTTTTTTGTGTTATTTACCAAAGTGGGAAATTATTCATACCAATTATACAGATGTTGCGATAAAGTAAAAATAATATCTCGAGTGTTTTTTATCGCGACCATAAAAAATCCTTTGTGTGCTTTGTGCGTGATGTTATGAATTTGTCCTACATTTGGCAAGAACGCGTCGAAAACAACCTCATAGCATTTGTCGATGGTGTCTGTACCATGAAAGATATTTTTTCCTCATATCCATAAAATAAATAGGTATATAATAAAACGAATATATTTGGATGTCTTTTAAGCCTTTCTAGTTGTGAAACAGTGAAAAATATTGCCTGTTTCGTTGATGAAAAATAGTTATGAAAATGAACCAAAGCGTTTTTTTAATATATTTTTAATACCTTAATGTTTTATAGGTACCTAACAGAAATGTAAAAGCAATGTAACAGAATTGTAATAACTTAAGTTAGCCAATTTTTCCAAAAGCCAGCAGTTTAATAACAAAACACTTCGACTGAAATTGCAAAATAAGCCCTAAACGTCTTCATTATATTCGGCTCAGACGGTTTATATCAATAATTCATCGGTAACTAAAAAAAGCACTCAAGTCGAGTTAATTAAAATGTCCCGGAACGGCGGCCATTACCAGGGATGAAAAAGCGATTTCCCAAAGCGAAGGTTTTAAAGGAATCGCCATTCTCAAGACTGCTTTTGGGAAATAGGGATGCACATATTGGCAAATGAATTAATTTATTTTCTTTACTTAAAAGAAGTACATACTTAGGTTTAAAAAAAGAAGATCACTACTGAACTGCAAAAAATACTAAAATAGCAGCATCGATTCTGACTATTGATAGATTGCTTACCACAAAAAAAAATTAAGCTAAAACCGCTTACCATTAAATAATTATGTACATTCATGTACTTTTCCAAATTACTCTATAGTAAATATTCAGATAGATTACACTATTAACAATGAAAATAACAAAGAACACATGATTAATACGATTAATAAACGATACTACACAAAAAATTGTGATCATTTAATATACAATGTAATCATAATTAGACATAGTCACTCAGTTAAAAATGGGCCAAAACAAAACAAATTTTCGTTGCGCGTCCCTTTTGGGTCTTTGCCGTCAAGCTTGCGTAATTTTAAGGGTTCACTTTATAAAGCTTCAGAGATTTTCTCGACGATATTCGTCAATGTTTCTCTCCCTTTGTTTCTGAAAATGTTTGAATTAATTCTGTCCGAAAATAGAGTGAATAAGAAAATGAACGGCGTCTTTCGATGTAAATAGAAAGTTTGAGGACGGGGAAAGTTTTGTCATTCGAAAAAAGTCTCGTTGGATTTTGGGTAAAAGAAAACAAATTTTGGGAACCGTAATGAAACAACCCATAATTTTAGGTAGGTAAACAGTAAGATAGAAAGAAAATAACTGTTTTGTCTTGTATATTGTGGGTGCATTTTTCCTGTGCATGAAATTAAGATGCTGTAATGACATCCTTTTGAATCAGCAGTTTATTTTTCTACATCTACAATCCTAAATCTATTACCCTTCCAGTCTGATAGAAACACTAACCTTCACAAAATGATCTACGCTTCACCCCGACGGATCCTAATATCTGTTCTTCGCAGATTCTCAACATTTTTCTTAATTAACACCATAACGGAATTTCCCTCATCAACTGGGAATTAACATCGGAAGTTTGGGCGTTAATGCAAAGTAACGAGCGGATCGGCCCAAGGGACCGGGTTTAGGGTCACGGGACTAAGGGCCGTAATGTGACTTGCACTAGGAGTAAAGAGGGACAGAATGTGAACTTCGTAGGTAAAAGTGTTTATATGAACAAAATCAGTTAATAAAGATGCATGTAAAACTTATTTACTAAAATAACTTACACGCTTGTTAAGGACTGCAAACGATTAGACAGACTATGTAATTATTATTATTTTTTATTTTAAAATCTACGGTTGAAAGTCGTTTGAAAAGCTTGAATATTAGGTTACAAATACTCGCACCAAGCGTTTTGCTTCGACTTTCATCTTGCGAACAGCCAAACTGTGGAACTCCTTGCCCGAATCTCTATTCCCCTTGAACTATAATTTGTCGGTCTTCAAGTCGAGAGTAAACTGGTTTCTTCTAGGCAAGCGCGCTACATCGTAGACTATAACGTTGCTTAACATCAGGCAAGTTGTAGTCAAGCGTAAGCCTATTTTTCATGTAAAAAAAAAACATTATCACAAAAGCTTTAGATTTAGCTTTAGATTAGACACACAGATTATAATTATTATTCAGTGTTTATTTTTTTTATATTGAAGGTGTGAACTATAACTTGTGCTTACAGTATTTCTATCTATTTTATGTACTTAATAGGATTTATTTTTAATTGTTTTGTTTTTATTCTATGTTATTCTACTACAAAATATAGAACACCCCATGGTTGTAATAAATTATCTTTCCTGTCTTTTAGTTTCCTATCTGGGTTTGTATCCATTTTAGAGAGGTCATACGATTAGTGCCACATTTGGGATGTTCTGATTAGGTAAGGTAACTGTATGGGATCCATATTTTATAACGATTTGGGTATAGATTGTAGTGTTCAAATAGGTTATCTATCACCTTTGTAATTATGAGTATGTTTCAGGGTTTGAAGTATTGTGGTACGATGAACGCTCGTTGCTAGTAATAACAATATGTTCCTTTCTATATTAAGCGAATATTGTATTTTTGTTAAAAATCTTATATAAAAACGAAGCAAATATTTTTTGAATTTGTTTAAATAAATAATCTATACTGGTTTATTAATACTTTCTTTAGGTAAGCCGTGAAGAAAAGGGCTAAAAGACAACGTATTTTGTTGAAGTTATTCTCTTTTATAAACATTACATTGGTTGTTACACCGTCTGTGTAATGTATTGGTGCTAAACCTTAAGTGCAATAAAATTAAATACTTTAAATGAATAAGTACAACGCGCGACGTATAAAATTTCCTATTATCATATTCCATTTCCAACTCTTACCGCGATCATTAAGTAAATTAATTGGCCTCCTATGCTCAATATGGGCTAGCTCGTTTTATAGCTGTAATAAAGCAACAAAATAGCATTACGAGACATCGTACATCATCGCTTTATCTGTTTGAAGGCATTCATTGTCCCATCCGGGCGCAGATGGCACAAAATGCTGAAACCGGTGGAGCGGTGCAGGAAATATTAGGCAGAATGAAAAGTTTGGACTTTTATTTTATTTTTAATTATTATAGGATAGAGAATGAAAGGTGGGTTTGTCGCCAAACATCTTATAGTGTGTTCCAGCAGGCTTGCTTGTAACTATTTCTATTTCAGTTCAGGCCTGATAATTCTTAGAACAAAAATATTATGGATCAGTATCACTTCAGTAACATTTAAGTACATATATCCATTTTGACATTACCTACAATAATACTACATTTATATAATAATTTCATGAATCAAATCAAAATATTGTAGTGTGAACAACTTTACGTTTAAAAGGGAAATAAAGGCTATTTTTATTTTTATTTTATTTATTTATTTTATTATCACTTCAGGGAACCAGCAGGTTTAAAAAAACCTTCACTATTATAGTTTAATTATTTTGTACAATTTATGCGCAGCATGCGTTCTTTAGATAGATATTTTTTTATCATAATTTAATTTCGTTTCCATTACCTGAACTGTCTGACAAGATTAGTTTTGTTGTAGTTTAGTTAAACTACAACAAAACTATTTTGGCAAACCAAATTAAGTAGTTCAGTTTATCTAATGACTAGCTGTGCCAGCGAATTCGTCCGCGTGGAATAATTATTATTATAAAAACGGTTCTAGTGAGTGAATCTTAAAAGATAGACATATACTGTCCTAGACATTTTTTTAGATCATTTCAAGAGGAATAATTCTTTTACACACATTTTTTTGATACCTTGAACTGTTTTCGCAGCGCACGCAACGGAAGCTCTCATAGATGAATAATGTTCCCAGTTTTTTCCACATTTTCCATTGTTTCTTCGCTCCAAGTAGTTGCAGCGTGATGTTATATAGCCTAAAGCCTTCCTCGATAAACTGTCTATTTAAAACAAAAAAAATTTTTCAATGCGCACCAGTAGTTCTTGAGATTAGCGCGTTCAAACAAACAAACAAACTCTTCAGCTTAATAATATTAGTATAGATTCCTATCCTACACATTGTAAAAAAATGAATGAGTTCGCTATTTAATCATAATAGTTAGATATTATATGGTTAGTTATACTGTTCGAGTAATATCTGCGGCGTACATGTTAAATTAATTATGTTCATTATGTCATCGCAGCGACATGTGAATGTTATCAATTGTGAACTAATTGTACAATAATTGATTATATAGGTATTTCTATTTCTGTGCAAAAGGTCTAGAGTGCATTTAAATGGGTTAAAACACAAATTGATGTCATCGATTCTATTGTCTTATAAGAATAAATTAAAACAACCCGCATATCTTGGATAAATAAACAGAATGTACTATAGTATAGAGAAAGCCGACATTTTTGGTTTTAATTAACTCAATCGATAATATAAATTATCTGAACACAACTGTCTCGTGCAAACTAATATCATGTTCTAAAAATAATAATATATATAATAATATATAATAATAAAATCATTTATTGACACAAATAACATTTTAAAATATACAATAGTTGTAGCCTGTAATATAATCTTATAAAATATGTGTAAATTTTATTTGTGCAATGAATTGGACCGGTTCTTCTGAACTAAGCAAGAATGCTTGTGTCTCAGGAGAACCGCACCCCCAGGTGAGTTTACAATAGGTGTGCTAGTTAGGCTTCATCCATAATCTAAAAGTATCAAAGTTAACATTAAATTTTTTATCTATTATTATCAGTCTGTTAATTATATAAATATGTATAGATATATATGTATGTACTTATATTAATATTTTTATTAATTTTGTTAAAAGTACCTTAAAAATAATTTAAAATATCGTACAATTAAATCTCGCAGCATACCTATACCTATACAATCAATTGGGGTTGGATATTTAAAACGGTCCAATTAGGATTCTGCTTTGTATTTCCCAAACAAGCCCTAATTAAACAGCCGTTAAAACAAATCCAACAATATCGCCCAATAAATATTTCCACCGCAGCCCGTCTTTGATTCTAATCCAAGCCAACGGAAATTGTTTATTTATTGTATCGAGCGACCGACTCGCCATAAATCTGAATTTGGAAATGAATGAAAAAGGAAAAAAGTGTGACCCCGACTCGAATTTATTATAGAAAAGGCCGTAACGTTTCATCGGGTTCCTTTGCAGTGAAAAATCGAGGCATTAGGAGGGAAGGCGTTTTCCCAAAGGCCGTATTTCAAAACAACACATTATTGTTTTCTTCTTGCTTTGTTTGGTGGTTGGAACGGTTATAAATTTGGGAGGAATGGATTTTTTGGTCGTTACGTTTTAGGTGCTTTTTGCAGATAATGTACAGACAATTGAAGTCGCAAAGTGAGATAGGAGCATATTAGCAATTTTAAAATTCTTGGATTTGGACTTACACCAGTGACTACTTCATTTTCATATTGCTGTTGCAAAATATTTAAATAATAGTGATAAATTGTAGTTTAAATTATTTCACAAGGAGATAATAGTCACCTACACTTGTAATAATAACAGAGGAAGTTTCCTTATCATTAGGTTAGAAAAGAATTTTCTCCAACCTTCAAGAAGTATTTTCCAATCACTCGGCAAAATGTTCTCAAAGCTTAAAATACTGGACGTAAAGAGTTCAATATACCTAGACTAAAGTGGCTCAGTAATCGAGACTTGGAAAGCACATTACCAATTCAGTGAAGCTCTAGATAAAGCTCCCACTATCTACGAAACTTTGGAGAGAGCTTAAAATAGACTTAACTTTTATGCTGATAATTAAGCTAGTCGTTGAAATTAGCGAGGTTCTTTTGTCAAGGTATACAAAAATATTTGATGTTGTGCTTAACTTAAGCACATTGTTGGGTTTTGTCATTTTATTTTAAAATTGTTTCCGGTTATCACGGCCCCACCATATATCATACTCAGTGAAAAGTTGAATAAGGATTTAAAACAATGACGTGTTCATAAAATCAATAACTTTAAAGTAAATTGAAAATTATTCGATCGATGAAGAATATTGCTCATAAAGTAGGTACATAATATGAATGTTTGCATCTGTAAACATTTTAAAATGCATAATATTGGTTAGATATGTACATATGTACGATTTGATTTAAAATATAGAAATAAGATGGTAAAGTTATTGTAGTTTAATAATAAATTCTTCTGAGCTAGTTCAGTTAACTACAGACAAACCTTGCTTTACTGAACAATTAAAACAATTGGAAAGATCGTTGTTCTTCCAGTATTAAGAGGAATTCTTGAACAAAAGATAACCAAGAATCTTGCCAAGAACAAGTCTGTTGAGGTTGAAACTCAAAGAGGGTTCTGATTAAGTATATTTTTGTGTGTAATTTTCTGAACTAGATTTATTGTCAGCTTTATAAAATTTTATACAAATGTGATTAATTTCATTTAATCAAAACATTATTAACCTATGACTATGAACAGATAGATAGCAAGTAGTTTTCATGATATTATGTGCGACATTCTTTTAAGGTAATTTCAACTTAGCCAATGATAATGTCAGTGTTCTATATAATTTTCAGCATTTCTGGTAGTTTCCTACAAACATATCCCTAAAACTCAGTGCAAGAAGTTTGACTTCACTTCCTTCTATTATGCAAAGAAACTACTTCGGTTTTAATTCCGCCTCGCCTTTTTTCAATAAGAAAGCTTAACTAAGTTTTCTGAACATTGGACGTCGGGAAATGAAGGCCTCGAGGGAAATTAGCCATTAGAGGTCGCGCTTAACTTTTTTCCCATTCTTTATTTATGAAGAATACTGTTCATTGGAAATATTCAGTGAAGAACAATCATAATTCCTTGAGAATTTCAATAAAGAAAGAAATTACAGTGATGAAGTTCAGTATCGACTGATTTAAAAATAATTCTGTGCATATGTATATGTAATTATTGCAGAGATACTTTAAGAATGTAACTTTTATGCAAACCAGTCAAAACAAAAACTGTAAAACCAATTGCTCCGTTTAATTAATTAATGTTTGGTTCATCGTCTTGTTTATTCTTTTTTTCTTTGGAATTAATTAAAACTCGTCTGCATTTTAATTCTGAAGAAGCAATTAAAGCTGTTAGTCTGATTTCTGTCGAGGACACGACAATAAATGTTGTATTTGGACGGACTGGGTTTTATCGTATTGTGTGTCCGCTACGAGATTATTTAAATATTCTTAATTGTATTACTTTTTGACATTATACTCGTATTATGTTTTGTCTATATTATAATAAGTACTTTAGTAAACTACGCGTCTTGGGATCGATATTCAAAGTTGATTTGCTAAGTTTATGTTAACGAATAGCATGCAATTAAGTTGCAGGCTTGCAAGTTACAATATAGACAAGTTTTTCACTGTTTTGTGTGTCTTTTCTCCTATTTCGCTTAAATAGAAAAATTGATTTCGTAAAACTACATACCTAATAGTTAATATTTTACATTAAATTACACATAAGTCTGCTTTTTATTGTTTACAAAAATGGATAACACGCTAGATAGCTTTTAGTATTTGCTTAAAAGTAGCAGCAAATAGTAGGTATTTAAAAGTAGAGAGAGTCAACGTTATGTATTCGTATGTACAAAGTTACTTCTGGTGCTTATTACATCAACACTTTCTCTGTTCGAGGGAAGTTATCGGGTTGTTAATGTCACTTTGATAGCGGAGCAACTTGCGGAGATAAAGTTAATTTATATGGTTTATATAAAACGCTTTTAACTCATACGAGTATTTAGTAAAATAAAAAAGCTCTAATTACACATTTTATAATAAATCATTTAAATAACTAGGATTTAATATACAACTAAATTTGCTACAAATGTACCTATTCGTAGCTCTTAAAAGCTACAATGCATAATGAATTAGTTGAAAAAAAGCGTTAATAATTACAATGCTAAGACCATCACTTCCGTTGCACTATAACGTGGTAAAATTCGAATAAAAAAACACGTGAATGGTTTCCTCGCACGAAAAGGAATTAAAATTCGTTCCACTAGTAAATTAAAACCCACATCTAAAGATAGAAACGTGGGCTGTCCAATCAGGCTTACCAGCCGTAAAAGAAATAAAATGAAAACTAAGCTCAGTACAAATGAGCCGAGTAAAATTATTTTTACGATTCTCTCTCTCAATTAGTCCGGCACCGACAGTAAAGTGTCAGTATTATTTAAATTTACAGCACCAATTAGCTGCGCCATCATCGCGGGAGTGACGACTGCCCCTGTCGTGTGTAGCTTCCCTTATTAAGAAACATGTCATTAAAATATACTGCGATCTATCTAGTTTGACTGATGGACGCAATTGATACAAATGGGGCTATTCCAAATTCAAAATTCGAGACGATTCAATTTATTAAAGGAGACGTGTTTCAAAGTTTCAAATTGACAGCGCTCTTAGTTCTAAACAACGTGCAGTGTAATTTTACATAAGTTTACACTATGCCCAACTTCGTGGAGCTCCCCGTCTAATGGAATACTTAATGCAGCGGAGTACTGTTCCGAACCACAACAAGGAACTTAGTCTAGAATGTCCTAGATGTTCCCAGAACTCTCACAATAGCATAACCGTAATGGCTACCGACAGACGAGAAAAATAAACAATAATTCAAGCTTGTAACAGATACCGTGGTGGCATAAAAACATTGTCTGCAACAAACACGATATCTCATAAAGTTAGTTGGCGAGCAAAACATCCCGTTGGCGTCTACAGTGTAGCACATTTTGGCAAAAGCAGGCGAGAACAATCTGGGTAATAGAATATACTGGCTCCTTTATTTTAGGGATTAAACGGACATCCGGCTTTAAGCCGGTGCCGGCCTTCCGGCCACTATCTCACCGCTGCTTTACGGATTTAAATATTTTGTGTTCTACATTTCCGTTGGCAATAAATTGTCCTTGTAAATTACGCAAGAAAATGGAAAAACTAATATTTGAACTTGTTATTTTGCCAAATTTATGCTTAAGTTCAAATAATCAGGATTTTTACTCCACTTGAAGCCAAAAATGTTCATCTTTTGCTCCTTTCATCCAAAAGACCTCTTCGTAGTTAGATGGATTGAATGTCATTAATGTCACTACTCAAGCAGGTGACGGCACTTTTAAAAATTCATTGACTTCATTCTCTTTTCATAACTATGTTCTTTTTTGAAATAAGTCGAAAACTGTACAAGTAGCGTACCAATTTACCTTTTACAAAAACCATCCTAGTCGAGATAAACTATCTTCCCCATCTCTAAATTCACTCCAGCATCTAAGTTCAGGGTTCGAAGGCGACGCGCCGCCGGCGAGAGACAAGAATTTGAATATGCTCTACACGCTTTTATTGCCAGCGTAAATATACTGTTAGTTGAAGCGATAACATGTGTTACAAATAAAAATAAATCCGCTTTCATCTACTTGTATCGCACGATTAATCATGCTCCAATAGCTTACATGTGTGAGTTTTTAAATAGTAAAGAGTTTTGTATAAGTTTTCTTTAAGTTACTGAGTGGGGAAAGAAAATAAACTTGAATAGAAGCAGCGTTCAAGAAGTAATTAAAAGGTGTATTCTAAGTAATTGGGTAAGTAATTTAATTTATTAATAGTATTTATAGTAACGTAGTGGTAAGTAACATAGGTATTGTTTGTAGCTGACTGTGACAAATTTATAACATTAGTAATAATAAAGAATTAATAAGGAGTTTTTAGGTCAAGATAAGTGTATTAAAGAACCATTTTTCTCTATAGATAAACATATTAAAATATTAATTTCCCTGTATGTTTTTTATAAATTAAAAAGTCAAAAGTTCCCGTCCCCAGCATTCTCTTGACAGCCAACTTTATGACGCCATGCCATCGTCCCTCGGTTTGTATAACTGACATCATGGGTTATAGAAGTTAGTATGTCCCTCGTATATTCGTATGAAAGCTCGTAATGGGGAAACTTTTGAAAGCTCACATTTGACGTCGTCACAAGGATTTGGAATCAGGCCAGCTGTAAGCACGCATTGCGGGAAAATAAACCTATATTTGTTGCCTGTCACTTAGCAAGATTAGATTTTTGTCTGACACTATTTTGCCTGAATTATCCAATAACACGTCCTAGAAAACGGTTATTGTTGTTCTACATTGCTTATAATGTAGCTGTTGATGTTGTTACTACAGTACATTACACTATTCTATTTACCATCCTCCTCCATATTTTATTTATACTTCTTTCAATTTCCTTTTTTTTTTTTAACTTGAACGGCTTTGCACTTGACCATAGTTTACCTGATAGCAAGTAAGGCTATGGCCTAAGATGGAGCGTGCTTACCCGATAAGAACCGATTCACTCTCGCTTTGAAGATCTCGCTTTGATGATTCGCTTTTCCTCTCATATAAATAAATTGCTGCTGAAGTCAAACTAGTCCTGATGAGTCCTGATTACATATATTATATCCAGACAATTTTTGTTATGAATCTGATCTATATTGCAAAAGGAATGTATACCATGTGTTTTATAATGACATCAACCATACTTTATGTTAATTTATCCACCATACATTATCTCTGACAACTTTGTAACCATGAAAACTAAATCTACAATCCGTACTATACATATATATGTATGTATAGGTACATCTTGTGTTTCAAAACTTATCAAGCCCTAACAAAAGGCTCTCTCTGGTAATAAACTCATTTACGACCAAATTAATTACCCAAAATAAATTACAAGATGCAGCTCGCACCATGTGCTAACGCGGCTTTGTTACTAACTATGATAGGTGAGTTTACTTGCCGCCTCTTCGCGACTGCTATAAAATTTAGTTTCGTCCGACTAACTTATTCTTGGCTTATTCCGTATAATTTCCTATGCAAATTTAATTGTGCCCGGGGTCCACGTAAATCTGCGCTCTCTCTGGCTGCAAAGTTAATTACGCTGGGACTGGGACGATTAACGAGAGTGCGTATTCTAGACTTCGATGGAGCGATATTGGGGAAAAATGGAATGATAATAAAATCGACGAGTTTTCTAGAATGCGCATTAAACGTACAATTTGGTTTGAATGATTCAGTTTTTAGTGGTGACAGTCGACGACCATGAATTTTCATAGAATATAATCAACATATAACAATATAATACATATTGTATGAACAATTTATTTATATACCGTCATTGCTGACCAAAAATACAAATGTAAGTCAAATGTTAGGTACATCTATCAGGACTAGAATAGAATAGAATAGAATATAACTTTAATGTACACCACAATAATAAGAACACAAAAATTACAAACAGAAATAAACATACATAAATTAAAGTGTTGCACATTGGGCGGCCTTATCGCCTTAGGCGATTTCTTCCAGGCAACCTTTTGGATGGACATAACTTACAATTGTAAACAGGCGGCGTACAATATATATCTTATTAATATTATTAAATTAATTGAAAGATACAATACACACTCAATCTATACACATATACTATTAATAATACACATACTCAATACAACTAATACACATTATACAAACACTACCTACATTACACAATACTTATATATGCTATAATGACTTTAAATAATGTTGATATATCATATTTTGGAAAATGTTTAGTGACTTAGCCTGCCTTATGGGCAGGAGCAACGCGTTCCACAGAAGGGTGGCTTGGATGGTAAAAGAATGGGAGTAAAGGAGGTTGGAGTGTTCTGAAGTAGAAGGAATTTCGAGCATAAGGATTCGGGACGTGCGCAAGGAGCTGGAGTGGGAAGCGGTGACAAATCGGAAACGTTCTTTCAAGTAAATGGGAGTCGAGGGAATAAAAAGGAAGGACTACAGATTGGAATCAGTTAAATTCACTAAAACTGGAATAGACTTAATAAATCTGATTTATTTATCAACTATCTTGATAAAGTTTTATCGAATATGTTATCATATTATCGGGTATCACAAGAATAACCCCTCAGTTTCCTCTTATTGTGTCTACATCGACAAAAGAGAAACACGCGGAATGATATTAGGTGAGGCGAGAATGAACATCATAACAAGGTTGCCGGCGGATGATTGGCCGGTACGTGCTGTGTGAGATGAAGTATTTATTGAACAGCCATTTTGGAAGCCTTAATAAGAAGAGCCATTTAAGAGTGTGAGTATTTTGTTTTGTGAAGTTAGTGAATAAGAAGTTTGATATTACTGGCGGTTAATCTATATTTATAAAAAGCTAGTGGACGCCCTCGGTTTTTGATCCCATTATTAAGTGGCCTATGTCATTCTTCAAGACCTCATACTACCTAATCTCCCAGTCCTCTCATATTGAGTCTATATTGACAAAGGAAAAACATGCGGAATGATATCAGGTGAGAGAATGAACATTATAAAGAATTTTCTGGCGAATGATTGGCCGGTACGTGCTATGTGAGATAGCACGTACTATGTATTTATTGAATTGCCATTTTTCAGTGTGTGGGTATTTTATTTCGTGACGTTAGGGAATTCAAAGTTTGATCTAATTGACGTACTTATAAACAACCATTTATAAATAAAAAACATACTGTTTTCACTTTACATATAAAATCATTTTACAAGTAAATACCTGACGACAAATTATTTAATTCTAATACAATATAGATAATTTTATTAATTAGGAACGTTTGCGTAAACCAAAATTAATTTTAATATACGGTAATCACAGAAAATAACATCGTATTTAATTAAATATTCAAGAGAAAGCTAAGATAAATAACTAAATAATATCTATAAGATTATCATAGCAGCCTTTTTGTCCAAATAAATATTACGGTAACAAAAATAAATCAAGTTTATCAAAGCAAACATACCGAAACTAGATTATGTTTTACCAGTCCACATCTATCACTGATATAATTTTGTTAATTTGTAGCTATTTGTAGCTCAGCGGTGTATTACAGAGATATGGAGCCGCAAGAGAAATGGACATCTTGTTTACTTTAATGATGAGTATCCATCAAGAGTCTCGCTTGAAGACAACTTAAAAAGGGATTTAAGACGAGGTAAAATAATTATAGACTATTTGTGTAAGTATTTTTTTAACGTTGGGCGTGTAGTTGTTGATGCTTGGGCGAAAATGTGCATAAATAGATTACTAAACGTTTTCTTTTTATGAATAAATTCTTGAAAATAATGTTATACATATATTTTCTAGAAAGTAAACAAAAAAACGCCTCTAGTGAAAAAAATCTGGTAAAATTTGTATCAGTAGGTACACAACTCTCGTGTGTAAGCTGCTAGCCACAAACCGCTCTCGTGCTCACAACTCCGCAGTAAAATTTTTATTCCCAGCTCAAACTTTGCGTAAAGATAAATTACACTTTTAGCTCCAAAACTAGAGCATAAAGTTGCCACGCTGCAACCGCAACTTTGAAAACACGATAAAAATTCTGTTCATTATTTACACACTTGAAGTTTTCCCTCAAATTGTTCGCTGTGGTGTAAGTTTTATTGCCTCGTAGCGTAAGCGAAGAGCGTTTCCTCGATATTTTTCATATTTTACGATGTTTAGAATTTATGTCTCGTGTGAGTGAAGGCAGAAAATGTCAGCCTTCCGGCAGTTCTTGGCGCGTCGTCCGCCTTTACGTATGACTGACTCGGAGACGGTAGCATGGAACTGAAAAATAAGAAACATGAAAACAATATGGGGGAATTTTTGGATAACTGGTCACGTCATCGCATATATAAACAATATTATTATAATTGCAAACAAAACTTCGTTAAAATTTCTAATGCTAAATGAGTGCTTTATGGCAGACGGGTGCTTGATTTGAAAATATCATTATATGGAGAACGTTAGTAAATTACTTTTGTCTTAAGGGCTGCTAAACTTCTAATATGAAAAATTCCTATTATTTCTATATGAGTTAGCGTTAAAACGACAAGTTATACATTAAACTACTTTTCATTCATGTGCCTAATACAGTTTTTAAAACTTACAGCTTCTAATATCGTACTTTTTCCCTCTGCACTTTTCTAATCTGCACCAAGCTTGAATAGTGTGAAGGAATGAAAGATGCATTTGATGCAGGTGTGTAATTTTAGAAATGGGTTGAATCTTTTGTGTTTCCAGGAATATTTCTTTAAACATTTATGACCTACTTTTTCCATCAACATTATGCAAGGTGCTTTTGGTAACTTTTTGATAAGTTTGTAGATTTACCTATGAGACTTTTTGATAAAGTCTAGCAACAGAATAGAAATCTAAAACAATTTGATGTGCAAATGACCTTGATTAATTGCATACACCGTTTTTTTATTTCGTAGAACAAAAAAATAATTTATATGTAGGTACATAATGTACCACCATCGAAAATAAATAAATAAATAGTTGCTGTACAATTTTGTACACACTCTGGCACAAGCGTCTAGCTAGAAACTTCATTCAAATAAACAAAACACAAAACACGGTGCAGTGGGATCTAGATAGTATTCCTATTTTCATATTTCATGTTTGTGACGGGAGTAGCGACGTGGTTGTCTGCTCGGCTGGCACTGCAATGTTGCTTCTAGTTTCTAGATGGCAGGTTGCAACCTTGCTGGAGGTTGACGGTTACTTAGTTACTATAATGCATTAGTGGAATTGCTAAATAAACCTGGTATGATCAGATATAACAATAAGTTTTTGCTGTATAAATAAATTTAATTTCAGATAATACAGAATTTTTTATATAATTTGCAAAAACTTTTGAGATAATACAGTATTTTTTTAATTATTTTTCAAAAAATGTCTCTGTTAGTTGATAAAATTTGACAGTTTCTTAATCTCTGATACATTACACATCTAAACACTTTTAAGAGTTGCTTTACTGTGGCTTCGAAAATTCTTAAAAAAAAACATCAATTTTCCGTAAAAAAAAGTTCGTCATCGGCATCTCACATAATGAATGCGAAATCCTTATTAGATATAAACAAATCGTATACACGGTCATCATTATCACCGTGAGTGTCTAAAAACACTTATGGCAGATATTTTATTACACCGTCTGAGATGACACCTTTATTGGTGCAAAAAACTGTTAATACAGGTTTTCAATATTAAATTGTCATTTAACCCGCTGATTTGTGGGTCTAGTATAGCAAAGTCGTGTTCTCTCGGGAATACAACTGTGTTTACGCATGATAATGTATCTAAAAAGATAATGTAACCTAAACATACAAAAAACCGCTGAAAAAAATACAGTTTTAACTCCTTTCCAGCACAAAACGTTCATTTCATCACCTTTAAAACTGCATTATCGAGCACTTAGCGAAGACTTAGCACGAACGCGAGTTTTGTTATACCGCAATTAACTTGTAAGTTACGGGCTTGTAATGCTTAACTGTAACTTAAGTTCAGCCTGAAAACCTCGTTAACTTTCAGGAAATGGCGCTGAAAGTTTTGATTTGTGCTGATTATAGGTAGTGTTTATTTGCCGAAATTGTTTATGGCTCAGTGGTTTAGTTGTGTATTATTGAGTCATTAAAAGCAATCGATCAAACGAAAAACATGTTAAAATTATATGTAAAATATTTTAAATTACTAAGTTTATCTGTTCAATTTCAAACTCTGTTAGGCGATAAAGGTTTTGCTGATTGGAAAATAAATTTACAAAACTTGTAAAATGTTAAATAATAGATAAGTACTTAGGATAAAAATTTAAGTGCATTAATTTTTTTGATATTATTAACAATTACTAAACTTACATATGTATAATGCTATAAATTTTAAAATATTTTTAACTTTACTGGATTCAAATAAAAATGGCCTATATTATTCAGAGGCTAGAGACCATGCAAAATAACGTTCTCGAATGGTATCTAAACAACAATTAGCACACCGCATACTATCCTAAAGCTAACCACAATAACCATGGCCATCGGTTTTGCCAAATAAAACTATGGTGTGTTTGAAACCGGGGGCTACTTCTGATACAAATTTGATACAATATTATTTTTGGGTAGGTACTTAGGACTGTATTTTTACTATATAAACGAAATGAAACCAGAAAGAAACAAGTAACTAGTAGCACCCACAGTGTTATCTGTATTAATTCGGGATAAAACTTGCCAATGTATTATTCCAGGGCCTAACTACCTATAAACTAAATTACATCCAAATTTATCAGCCGTTTGAATGTGAAGAACTAACTTATACACAAACAAGTACCGGAAAACTTTCACCCGAATAATAATCATCATCATCTACAGCTGGTTTCGTTCCACTGCCTTTACCCAGTAAAGGCCTCTCTCTTGATATGTATTTGATCTTGCCATAATAATATTAGATTAGTGGTAAAACTAATTCAATCTTATTAGTACTCTAGTATCAGTGGAACTTACACACAAATGAGTGTTCATGCGGCATTGATGGTTCTGCAGGCCAGGCGCTCTGTATGCAAATCCAATGATCCCCAATTTGGTTCTCTTAACGTCATCTTCACATTTAGAGGGCAGTTAAAGCGAAGCGATATTGGCTCCATTCCGGATTCAGCAGCTGATTGTTTGGACTGCAGGATAACTGGAGGTTATCAAAAATTTTAACGGTTTATGTTGCAGATAAAAAGAGAATTCTTATGAGAGTACAACTCTAAGTTCTAACTCTATGTTCTAAGTTTTCGGATCGTCCTAACAGCTTAGGAAAATCTGCAGTCAAATTGTAAATAAAACCTTTTATTTATGAATTTATGAACATATAATTTAACATACAACAACATATTGTAGTCGTATTAAACTAGAATCTAGAGTAATTTAATAAAATCAATGTGTTTTAGAATTATGCAGACAATTTGCGTATCAGTTTTATAATTATTGATTAGATTTTCAGCGATGCACTAGTAACGCAGTAAAATTTATTATCTGTATATAAATTACATAATATATAACGTTACACTAAACCACAAACGTATAACATTCATAAACAATCTTTATTTAAATCTATACCAACCACACGTACGCAATAAAATGGATAAGACATTATACTAAGCGGCGGTCACTATCAAAGACTTGAATACATCACACGAGATCTGATAAAAGAATACGTGAGGTATTTGTGCACTTGCACTTGTGCTATGAATCCTTTTGCAATAAAACACAAACACTGAAAGACGTGACTATCAGACTGACTTTCTAGGACCTCTAGTCTGGGGCGATAGCTTAAGTAGGGACTAAAATATTCGTGTGTTATATATGTTAATTGTGTTATTGTTTCGTTTATTGTACGTAGTTCGAGTACCCGTCGGTCTCAACGGAAGACCAGCGCTGACTGTTCGCAGTCAGCACATGCTGAGTTGAGGCCGGCTTGTGACAGGAAATTGTGTATGTGCAAAATGTGTTTGTCTTACTTTCTTGAATGTGTTCGTATGTAATTTCTTGTCACAAAATAAATCAAATTTATTTCATTTCATTTCAAAAATAATCAAAAAATTTCAAGTGACTTGAATAACCTCCTTTTTTGAAGTCGGTCTTCTTCTTATCGAATGACAGTGGCCAACTCTGGTGTCGAGAGTTTATCAAGCCGCCCTAAGGACCTCTGACATAGCTTAACGACTGCCGTACTAGACATGCAGCCGGGACTACAATTTAACGTGTCAATCCGACCCACGGAAGTGCCCAAAATGGAATGCCACTTTTCGGTCACCCATCCGCGTTCTGACTGCGTAATCGCATGCGATTGCCTCCGCCAGCTGAGCCAAGGCCGCTAAAGTCTGTTAAAAAGATATATTGTATTTATAAAAAACTAAGGCAGAGGATAAACTTTTTCTCGTCAGTCGGCAGAATAAAGTCTAACGAAAGCCTATATTGAATGTTGTATTAAAATTAGGCAAGTGCAAATAATATTGAAACAAATAACATTTTTTTTGTGTACATTTTGTATATAAGAAAATAAAAAGACGTTTTTTCACTTATAAAGTACTTCTTACAATGGAAGGTTTCTAAAAAAAAGTATTGATTAGTACAAATGTGATATATTAGATATAAGAAAGAGATGTAGGTAAGTATTTTTACGATTTAAGTAGGCATTAACAATTTACTTGAAGCCAACAATAACTCATACCATAAAATATATCAATTGTATTATGGATCAACTTCTATACCTGTATGGTTATAAATAAACCAATCGCAGAGATGTAAATATTTACTGCTCCATTTTATATTTATTTTAGTTGCAGTCGTAAATGGACATTTATGATTTACTCTGGATTTTATTAGTGGAACTAAAATACAGTCCACAATTTAAAATGCGGATGAATGTCAGTTGCCTAGTTGTAAATTAAATTGTGGCCAATGTGTTACGAAATCGCGGATATTTTGCGCTTTTATGGGTACCTAATTCCAATTTGTTACTGAGGACAATAAAATATTGTTATAGAAAATGTCATAAATACCTATATTTACTGATAGGTATAGTTACCGATTAAATTCTAACATTTTTTAACCTCCACACAGTCCGCATTGAAAATATTGAAAAAAATCAAGATCAAAAAGACAAGATAAAAAATAACGTTGGCATCGTCAGAAACGTTGGTGGAATATACTTATAAAAAAAATCCTTATAGACAAAAAGGTATTATCGATGTTTTTTTTTGAAGATTTTTTTTTACAAGTAGGTAATTGTGTGATAAGATTGGTTTGCCTAGAATTAATATCCTAGAACACAAGAGCTTTATGACAATAGCGCTGTTGTATATAATCGTAGCTATAAATTGGATAATAGATATTTTTTATACAAGAGTGCCAAGTTGCTTTTTAACCGCGTGCTCAATTTTGATGACCGAGCAAGCGAAGGATTCTAAACTTGAATTGGAACTTGGATTCAAAATTAGAATCCTGAGCGTTAGCGAGGGAATCAAAAGAGCACGAGGTGAAAAATCTTTGCACTCGAGTGCAACACGTAACTTTTCATTCCACCTCAGCGAGGAAATGACTAAATGCAAAACGCGTGATTGTTGAGGGAGAAAGCTCATTTGCGCATTATTAACAGTTTCAGTCAATTCTGTTGGCGTCAAACAAACTTCCTCGTCGCTAGAATCACTCATTTTAGTTTTTTCACTGGTTTTCAAGTTTCTTGTTTTTAATAAAAGGATTAACAATGACGTGAAAATATGCCGCGTAAAGAACCGCGTACAAAGCAAATTGAAAAAAAAGAACACCAAGAAGGTTCCGAGTCTGAATTTTTAACAAATTTAAAAAAAGTTGTATGATATATTCGGCACCATAGAGGTAGCAGTAAATAGGTTTAATGATTTTTTTAATTCAAATACTTAGTGCACACGATGTTCTAAATTCAATTTACTTTATCCTCTAGAGAATAAAAAACGGCTTTTGCACTCAGATATTGAAGAGCAAAAATACTGTTTCCGAGATGGTGGGATGAAAACTGATTTACCTAGATCTTTTTAGTTGTAATAGTACATTGTTACCCTAGGGGTGAAAGTAACTTATTTAGTCCCGAGACGGGGCTTGGCCAATAGTTCGAGGGACTAAATAGGTAAGTCTTAAACCCGAGGTAAACACTGTGCTTTTCATTACAAATATGTACCTATTAGCAACACGTTTTCTGATAACGATTTCACTTTTTTCTCAGCGCGCCATTTCATAAAATCTTCATAGTACGATTTTAGGTAAGTATCTTTGTTTTGATTTGGGTGGTAAAAGATTTTCCGCTACCGCTTTAGCCTCTTCTCTTTTATAATCAGGCGTAAAATTCATATCAAAATCAGATGAACTCTTTTTATAGGTAGGTACAAATTTCTGCTAAATGGCCTCAGTAAGCAAGTCTATTTCTGTGACGCTTCGTGAATTACTTAAGTAACATTTTTGACAACAATGTTTTTTTTTTTTGTTATGGCTTTTGCGAATATATGAGTTCGCTATTCTGCCAATGGTAATTTGCCTAGACAAAAAAATACGTCAACGTCAATGACATACTTGTAGTTTGACATTTACAGCTAAATTTCACGGCGGCCAATGGTAGCAAATCGAGAACATTGGAATAAACTAAAATTAGCCGGACCAAGTTTTTTATTTTGGTTTGTTTTTTATTCGGCGTTTCTTCAGAACTAAATTAAAAAAGGTTATGGTCATAGACAAACATGAACCAAATTGAGTTGCGTCAATCACGCTATCTAGTGGCAAGTAGTAATATTAGTTTGAAACCTGGACAATATAGGGAGTAAATAGCTAATTACTGCCCAACATTTTATCTGTTATATTATGTCTGTATATATATTACACCTGTATTATCTGTCAATTGATCACTCCCGAGACGTTGCCCTAGGAACGGTAGCGATTCGAGAACATTGGACTAGACCAAAATTAGCCGGACTAAATTTTTTATTTTGGTGTAAAACTAACTATAACCTATTCGGCGTTTTTTCAGAACTAAATTAAATAAGGTTAGGGCCATAGACAAACATGAACTAAATTGAGTTGCGTCAATCACGCCATCTAGTGGCAAGTAGTAATATTAGTTTGAAACCTGGACAATAGAGGGAGCAAATAACTAATTACTACCCTATATTTTATCTGTTATATTATATCTGTACCTACATATGTTATATCTGTATTATCAAAAAATAACTCACATTAAGATTTTATGATGATTATAAATTGCGGTTGTGATGTTTTTCACTACTCTGATTAGGGCATTATGTACCTAATACATTTTAATTTAGATTCATCGCTTTATAATATTGTCTCAAATAATGAACCCAAACAATATTTACTTTATTGTGTTAAAAACTTGTTAAATGTTTCACTATGGTAATAATTATAGCATCCCTTTCTTAATATGTGAATTAATCTGTATTGCATTGTACATTATAGCAATTTCTTGATGTTCAGAGAGCTAAGTTATGTTTGGTGTCATGTTGAAATAAAACAATATAATATAGGTATATAAAAAAAATATAAAAAAATCAATTTATAACATTTTCGATGATTTGTAAACCCTTCCTTAATTACATTATTCTTTGAATAATTAATGTTGGCAGTTAAAATAAATGTTGTTTTCTTACAAAAGTATTTTATCTTTAAAAAGTATTTGAAAGATAGGTATTTTGTATCTTGTATTTCAGATACCTTTTTAGAAAAGTATTTGTATTTGGATCTGAAATACTTTTTTTTAAGTATCTTGCATCTTGTATTTCAGATACTTTGTATAGGGTATCTTATACATCTCTGATTTTGGTTTATTCCGATGTCACCGAATTGCTACCATTGAAACTGCTGTAATTGAAAGCAGAAACTCATATATAGGTAGCAATTCGAGAACATTGGAATAAACCAAAATTAGCGGCACCAAAATTTTTATTTTGGTGCAAAACTAACTATAGCCTATTCGGCGTTTCTTTAGAATTAAATTAAAAAAGGTTTTGGTCATCGACTAACATGAACCAAATTGAGTTGCGTCAATCACTCATCATTTTAGAAATTTCGTCAAATTATGCGCCGTCGAATAGCTTTTTGACGTATTCAACTAAATTGAATGACTATTAACAATTTAGTCGTCTCGATCTAAAAATTGTTTATTCGTGTATACAGCGGAATAACAAAACCAGTTTGACAGGGACTAAACCCATTTAGTGGTTTTTTAGTTTATTCCGTTTTCCGCCGAATTAGCACCATAAACAATACGAATACACTGAACTAAATTTTATGCGTGACGTTTTAGGTCTTGTCTAATTTGACGCTTAGCGATCAAATTTTAGACAGAAATTTCGTTAAATAATGCTTTTTGACGTTTTCAACTAAATTGAAGAATGACCATAAACAATTCAGTCGTCTCGATCTAAAAATAGGTAGTCTATTCGTGTATGCAGCGGAATAACAAAACCAGTTTGACAGGGACTAAATCCATTTAGGTAGGTAGTGGTAATTTAGTTTATTCCATTTTCCACCGAATTGGTACCATTGACTTTATCTGTGGGCTTAGCTCATCCAGTCATCCATCGCTTTGTTTTGTGTTGTATTTTATTCCACCTCTGGGAGCAGTGTTGAGATTGTTTATAAATTACCTACCTAGTTTCGGTCATATATATAAAAATGCCAAAAAACATAACTGCAGAAGTCCGTGATATAATTCTTAAAGTCAAAGAATTTATGGACGAAGAAAAACGCATGCAAGTCCCCATAATTCCGTTGTCTAAAGTATACGTTCGAGTATCGGCCGCTACAGGTAAGAACTCACATAAAACAACACCTCACAAAACATTCTTACTACCTACCTACAATTCATCTACCTATCGGAATGATGCATGAATGTTTTGGGCTAGTGTGCTCGCGTAGTAGCCGTTGCACTGTGTGTAATCGTTGCACTGTAGGTAGGTAGGTACCTATAGTAGATTATGTATTTACTTACAAATAAATCCTGTCCGATTGTACCTACCAATTTTTTTTTTACGTGGGATTGGTTTACGTTTGACTACAGCCTGCCTGATGTTAAGCATTGCTGCAGCCTAGGGTGTAACACGTTTACCTAGAAGATACCTATGAACTCTAGATTTGAAATCCCCTGGATTGTAGTTCATAATGTGGTGGTTGCGACAAGTTAAAAATATAAAGGTCTTCCCATTTTATGTCTTTAATGTAGGTAGGTACCTAAGTCTTGAATCCCACATGTATTATTCTCCAATCTTTGTGGATTTCCCCTCAAGCAGACACAAAGACAAAAGCTGTGCAGATCAATAAATGATAAGTAAATAGGAAGATCTAGTCCTCACCATTATACAACACAATCCTACTAAGATATTTTTTTCTATGCAGGTGTTTCTAAAAGGACAGTACTGAATATTGCAAAAGAAGCTCGGCTCTTTGAACAGGGCCTCCTGGATCCAAAATCTTTGAAGGAACCACCCAAATGTGTCAGAACTAAAGGTAAACTAGAAGTTGGTGCATATGACCTGCAGGTTATCAGACAAAAAATACATGAGTTCTACACATTCAAAAAAGAAGTACCAACAGTAAACAAGCTACTGCAAATATTAAAAGAGGAAATTAACTTCCAAGGTTCAAGAGAGACCTTGAGAAAGATTCTCCGTAAACATGGATTTCAATTTAGAAAGACAAAAAACAACAAAGAAAAGGAAGCTACCCAAGAAGCTGCTACATCAGTACCTCCCATGGTTCCGCCGTACATAGAGACCATGTTTTCCCACGAAACCATTCAAAACTATGTGGTTGTTATAGCACAAAACCCATGATCTTACTGAAACATCAAATTAGCAATTATAAATAAAATAAAATAAATAAAAAAGCCTTTTAATAAAGTAGGTACCTATCAATCTATCTATATATTTTCACACTACTTATATCTATTATTTAAAATTACTATTATGATATTTACCTACATACACACTTAACCTATTTAACCATTGTTTTTTAATTTTGCACATGACAGAATTGATGTAATACTTAACAATGAAATACTTTCAGTTTACATGATTTCTTTTAAAACTTATACACATTCAATTTCATAGAGCCATATATGTTATAATAGTTATGACAATTTACATTACATTACAAAATCATCACAACACCTATACCTACTGCAATCTTTGCATGTATGTATTATTCATTAATAAGAACTAATTTGCATTTTACAATTCCATCTAGGTAGTCTGCTAAACAACTTCTGTTAGGTACCTACAATAATAACTTCTATTATGTAGACATGTTATAACTAAATATGAGTTACCTCAATTATTTTACTTAATTTTTTTTACCCTTAATTATAACAAATTCCAAAATGATATACAGTTTAGTATGGTTTATTATTTAAGAAAAATAAAGTAGGTACCTATTACAGATTGCATAATATAGGTATGTTATATATTTTAATAGTTGTTGTTGTACTTAATAACAAACATAAAAGTATTTGAATAAGTTAGTAGATATATTTAAATATTGTTTTCATGGTAGCCTGATTTGACATACTTAAGTGATAGTCGCTGTTCTAGCAAAGGCCTCCCACAAGCAATGTTTTGGTATACCTACATATAAATTCACAATGTTTACATTGTGAACTTGAAATTATTAGGTACTAAACAATCAAATGTAATTGTAGGCTAGCGATTATGCTAAGTTGGTACTAGTTCTTAGTTAATTATGAAAATAGGTAGGTAGGTACATTGTTTTATTATTGCCTAAGGGGTTGTGGTCAGCTATTCCTCCACGAGGACCAGTCGGCTTGGAGGCAGTGCATATATTATCAATTTATTTTATTTTCTACAATTTGGGGTTCGTCGCAATTAGCAATTGTACTTATCGGTAAATATTCTCATTTTTAGCTAATATACTAAGAAAGAAAGCAATGTGACACACGCGATGTAAAATTGAAATAACTTAAAGTTAAGTATTGATTACAGAATATATTTTATTTAAATAACTTTATTATAATTTAGTTTCTACAATTTCTTTAAAATAACTTAGATTTCAGTAAAATTTGGCTAAAAATATGAATAGCTGACCGGCCACAAAAAAAAACAAAATAGGCGGGAAAGCAATAGTTCGATTTTTTTTTCTTTGGCCATTACTTTGTATTGTGCCAGTTCTCAAGTAAAAAGGTAATTCTATCTTCATTTATTTTTTCGATTTGAAGACTTTGTTTATAGGTACGTATAGCAGAGATTTGTACCTATAAAATGAGTTCATCTGATTCTGATATGAATTTAACGCATGATTTTATAAGAGAAGAGGCTAAAGCGGCAGTGGAAAATTTTAATCGTCATACGATTATAGGTAGGTATATTTGTTTCGATTTCGGTGGTAAAATAAAATTTACTCATATTTTCTTTAGCTAATTCATGTTTTTATTTTTACTTTCCTTGTATTTGTAATAAAAAGCACAGTGTTTACCTCGGGTTTTAGACTTATTTAGTCCCTCGAACGAAGTGAGGGCACCAATAGTATATAGGAAACCACGTCTCAGGACTAAATAAGTTACTCTCACCCCTAGGGTAACAATGAAATATTTCCACGAATTTACATCCCTATTTACATCTTTGCACACGCCTGCCCATATAATTGTATTTTTTTAATGTGATTGCCAAACACTCATCATTAGTGCCTTCTGATGGGCATAAGCCTCCTCCTTTTTACGCCAATAATAATAATATATGCCAAACACTATTACAGGCTAAAAATATAATACAAATAATTCTCAAAAACGTTTTGTATGCAAATAAAAGATACACTCGAACCGTAAAAGAAGAATACCAACCCTGAATATGGAATACTGAAAATAGTTGCGTTAGAATCGTCGCTGGTTGAAAATTTATTCCAAGGAGAGAAATCGTGCGGAAAATTTGCAATTTAGAAGTAAAGGGGAATGCCAATAAGCCATCGATTATGTAGATGCAAGCCTTTTGTAGGAACCTGCAGAGTTATCATTGCCTTTCAGTACAACCCTATTTCGAAAACGATTTGTCAGGATTTTCAAACGCGCATTTTCTCTTTGCGTTGCTGTAAAAATGAAATAAACTTTTGGAAAATATCAGCGATTCACAGAAGCCTTTTGTGAATTATAAGTTCAATAAGAAAACGGTAGATGTAGTGGAAGCGTTTACAAAATGATTTGCGTTTATAGTTTTATTAGCGGATGCCCGCGGCTTGGTTTGAGTTAGGTATGTCGAGATAAAAAAATATCTTGTGGCACACATCTTATCAATCTATAGTTCTATATTCAATAAACGCCTGACACTTTTACAAGTTTACAGATAATGATTACGTCCTGACATTTTATCTAGTATGATTTCTAATATATTTCAAGCGATAATATTAACACACGTGGAAATAACCATGATAGATTTGAAGATAATTTAAACCTATCTTGGTTCATCCAATTAATACAATATACTGTCTCTAACTCTCGCGTGTAACTATTTCCGAGGCATTTTACGAACTGTTTTGATATCTCTCTGTAAAAACAAGCTCCATTCTATTCAGGACCTTTGCCATGTGTGTGTAACACTACACTAGGGCACCCTGTCTCCCATTCATAGGGAAAATAAACCAGAGGCTCTTGTATATGTCCTTATTACTTCATATTGGTATTATGAAGTCGATTATTAGGTACTGATACAGTGAGTTCTTTTATACGGAGATATAGTTGATGCAATTATGAAAGAAAGAAAAATGCAGAAATATAAGTACCTAGATAAACACCGGGTACTTTTTATCTTGAACCATTTGCTAATAATGCCAAAAAGCATTTCACTAACACTAAATGATTTTGATTTTATTTTGAAATCACCGATAGTCTTAGTGTAATGTCATGCACGAAACAATTAACACGCTAATTTAAAACGTGTTTAGTCTATAGCAGATAAAGCTTAAAGACGTTGCAGAATAGTTACTTGCTATTTTTTTATACTAATTACGATGATTTCATTGACATATAAAGTCTCGTATATTTTTCACTACAATTAGCCATCTACAAGGTACGATTTCGTAAGTAAAACTACACTAGTTCGCTCTGTCTATTTGTTCAGAAATAAAATACGGTGCATTAGACCAGCTTGTTTTGCCTCCATTATCTTTGATGCTGCCAACTAAAGGATGCATGTGTTTTGGTATATGTGTGTGTGTGTGTAAAAATGGGACACTAATTTCCGAAGCGTATGAAGTTACTCGTGCGCTGGAGTGTTTTATTCGTCTTAGAATAAAAAAAACTTTGTTGTAGATTTTTTTATTAATACTAGCTACTATTAGCTACAACGAAAGATTTTATCATAAAATGTAAACGTTGTTGTGACTTATACACTAAATAGTATTGTATATATTATAGACAAACGTCTAAAACGTTTTGATTTTGCAATTAATTTTCATGTACAAGATATTTTAGCAACCTTTTACAATATGTTATATATACCTATATATTAGCTTATTAAGTTTGTGTTCAAAGTATGTTTTAAAATGATTGTTTTAATGGATTTTATAAGGCTGCTTTTTCAATTACTACACATATGTGATACACACGTACAGCCATTGAATGAAACTCTATTTCTCACAAAACGAGAAGATTTTACAGACTTTCAACAAAGCGAAGTCACGTACTTTATTAGCTGTCATTCTGACTTTTAGTAAGCGAGTATTAAAAGCTGATTCACGCGGCACCTTTACAACAATAACCTTCGTATCATATATTAAAGGCCCAGACATTTTTACGTTAAAGAAAATTGGGTAGTAAATCATTAATCACAGGCACAATGCGTGTCAACCACCGACGTATGGCTTAAGGGGGCTGAATTTCCCGTATAATAGGGAAATAAATGGATAACTTTTTCCCTATGCCGCTGCGGTATTCAAATGAAAATTTCTTTTCCACCGCTGCAAAATTTGAATGAAACTTATCATTTTTATGACTATTACTTACCATCATGCGATTCTTTTTTATTTATTTTGCCCATTCATTCAGTATTTGCGAGCACTAATTTTCCATTTTGCGGTCTACCGCTTCATAAAAGCTAGGCGCTTTTTAAGTGTGGCTAGCGAGTTCGAAATTTAAATCATTATGGTGAATTAACTTGGCGAAATTTTATGGTATGCCGTGGTTGTAATGACCATTCAGGGTAACATTTCCGTCCATATATTTGTGCAATAAAATGAAAAGGACTTTGCTACTGTAGGTTGCAGCGGGGTTTGACCAAGTTGGCCAATTAAGGCCCGAATCCGGTATTTCCGATATAGTCGTAAGCTGGGTAATTGATATTTACGCGTCAGTAAACCCCCGGATTGGTATGGAGAGGATTTATTCGGCACAATGTTATTATTTTGCCCAGTTGATAAAGAGGGTAGATTTAATTGATTAAGCACAGAATGCTGGGCGAGTCATAAAAGCTATTGGCAAATTGTATGGGCAATAAAATAATGTAAGTAGTGGCTTTCATCGACTGGCTACATGTTTAGTCAAAAAAAAGCCAAAAAAATAATCCCTATCGGAAACTAAAATGGTAAGAATTCTTATGATATTTCTATAGACCCAATAATTATATAAAATATTAATATTTAAGTAGATGCATGCCGTATATCCTTTTTTGTAATTTGGTTTCGTATTGTACAATGTGCAGTGATTTATGAAGTTTGTTCTAATTCATAACAAAAGTAATTTAAGCCTACACTAGATACAATACTCCAAAACTGAACAATACCTAAACAGAAGTTCAACTAACTTCGCTCATAAATTCGTTAGAATATTGCGGTCCTGTGCTATCACATTTGTGTTGGTTGTTTTAAATTGTATTAGATTAAACTTTTGTGAACCGGACCATTATAGAGATACATACTTATTGCTTACTGGTTGTTATATTATGTACATATATAGCTGCTTCCAATTGTATGTCTGATATGTTGTAGTTTTTTGTTGACTGTTTTGGAAAATTTTGTGTCGTTATTTTATTACACCTGTCTCTTGTGTATTATATATCAGGACTTTGTCTTACAAAGAAACATCGCTATTTATCATGTAAAATCTATCTATTAGATATGACTGTGTGTGTACTGATACGAGTACAAGTGGAAGAAAAATCACATCAGAAATCCATCAATCTTAAGACCTTGACAAATTATGACAACTTTCTATACTCCATTTCTTCTCAAGTAGAATTAACAATCGAGTTTTTCTATCTACTTACCACTTTTAATTCTCATAGTAACCCGAGCTCCATGTGAAAGCCTCCAAAGCCAATGCAAATAGTTTACGATCCTCGTTTGTCAGCCTACGTTAACTATCTCAGTACGGAGCCACTGACAAATCTGCGGCTTCGCAACGTTTTGTTTGCCAGTTTAAGACAAGTTAGGTAACGGGCAACATTACTCAGGCGTGCCAGACCCATTTAGCAGTGTCAACCGCGTATTTGTACCTATCGGTTTTGACCTACGAATAAATAAGCAAGTTCTGTTGTCTAGAAGAATTAGTTGGAACAGATAGTTGGACATTTCTTTCTCAGGGACTTTATGAGTAAGCAAGTTTGTATAAAAGTTGACAACTTTATAAGATTTGGAACACTTTACCAGAAGCTGTGTTTCCTGCGAACTGCAATCAAGGAGTCTTCAAATCTAGAGTTAATAGGTATCTTCTAGGTCAGTGTGTTACACCCTAGGCTAAAGCGCTGCAGTAATGCTTAAGATCAGGCAGGCTGTACTAAAACGTAAGCCTATACCACGTAAAAAAAAACTGAAGGAGTAGTACAGATAGTCGATCATTTTTTATTCTGTATTGTGCAATTGTTAAAAGCGGATATGAATTATGTTTTGGGTCAGATGCGTTTGTCAAGCATTGTCAAAGAGATAAATAAGTGAGAATTTTTGTGGTTTAACAATAAGAATGACATTGGGTCCACTCTCTTTGTGTCAAAGAAAAGATGTTTTGTAGGTACTTGCGTACGTCCTATGAAGTTTTTTGTTGAGAGCACTTAATTTATCATTTACCAGCTTTAAAGCGACTAGATACTTAGTTAGTACAAAAAAATGTCGTTAATCTATACTAATATTATAAAGCTGAAGAGTTTGTTTGTTTTAACGCGCTAATCTCAGGAACTATTGGTGCGAATTGAAAATATATACTTTAGAAGACTTTATGCTGTATAAAATCATGCTGCAATTAATAGGAGCGAAGAAACAATGGAACATGTGGAAAAACGGGGAAAGTTATTCATCTTTGAGGGCTTTCGTTGCGTGCGCTGCGAAAACGCTTCAAGATAACAAGAAACTATGTTTGAAAGAATCATTCCTCTTAAAATGATCTAACAAAATGTTTCCGACAATATTTGTCTATCTTTTAAGATAAACTCACTAGAACCGTTTTTATGGTAATAACTATTCCACGCGGACGAAGTCGCAGGTACCAGCTAGTTTAGATATAAATGTAGAATTATAGTTTCGGTATCTACACAAAAACATAAAAGATATACATTTTACTAAATAGTAAGTAGTATAGATACTATTCAGACTAGATTTATGACCATCAGACAATTCGATTTCTTCGTTCGTTCTCAATTTAAGTGATGAGCGATCTATCAATCAAATTGAACGAACGAAACTTTCCTCATTTCGTTTCTAATGTTGTAATGTCTGAGTGCTTCAAATAAATTAAAGTAGACTTACTGGGTCTTACTACAAAACGTGGCTTAACTATAAGTCCAGAACTTCTAAGAATACGAAGTCCGTTTTTATTGTTCGAAATTTGTCTGTCTGATATTGTCATGATATCAAAGTTCCAATTTGAAGTAGAAAATTTTGATTGTTTGTATCTGATATTTGGATAACAAAAACCGACAAATATTTTTTAAAGTAAAAGACTAATTTAAAAACCACGTTTTAAGACGGACAGTACTTATTATAAAACTAAAAGTAGTAAATGCGTTTGCTCTAAATAATAATCAAGAAAAGTGCTACTTAACTTTTATGAAAACATGTAAATAATTATTTGCGTATACTTATGAATTCTACATAGATTATTTTAGTATTACCTACTTACCTTTAGAAATTTTATGAATAACTTACATAATTGGTTTTCTTTGCTTTTACAGAATTCAATTAATGTAGTGTATTTTTTTTAAATTAGAAATTAACATTTATTATACATACTAATTTAATTGATCTACCTTAAAAGTTTTCTAATAACTGATGCGCACAGCATTATAAATCCCATACCAACGACACAATAGCTTGCCCAAAAAGACTTATGTCCAAATCCATCAATCCACAGTCAATTTCAAGTATTTTGTCTACAGCGGAAGGAACCGTTGTTGCTCTGTACGAACACACGTGCTTCTATCCGGGACACCTGCTTGGGAAGTAGATAATGTCAATGCAAGATTATTTCAAGCACGAATGAGGGCAGCACTTTTTCTAACTTTTCTCTAGCTCCTACGAAAGCTTCACAAATCCTGGTCAGCAGTTCTTGGTTCAAATTTTACCCGAGTGCGGAGTAAACTTGCATGGAATGTAGTGATAAATGAATGCAATTGTTGGTACGATCGGTACGTTTACCTTTAGATTTGGGAACAAAAGACGCCCGTAGATTGTGTGGATTGTTTGTCATATTTCGTAATCTTTTATTGAGCAATGGAAAATATTTGATGGGTCGATGCCCGCAGCGGATGCATGTATGTGATTGTTCCTCAACTGTACTTTTTTTACTTGTCTGTTTATGTTGTGTCTCTAGCAATTTAAAGTTAAACAAGCTACTTAAATCACGGTAGCAAAATTTTAGTTGTGTTTTGGAAATCAAAAATATAACTACTTATAGGTAATGCTTCTAACATCTTATGAATATTTTCTTCTTCTTTTCTTATCGAATAAGAGTAGCCAAATATGGTGTCGAGAGTTTTCTAACCGTCTTAAGGGTCACTGACATGGCTTAACGACTACCGTACAAGACACACAGGTCAGATGAATCTATATACATATATTAAACTCAAAGGTGACTGACTGATTGACTGACTGATATAGTGATCTATCAACGCACAGCCCCAACCACTGGACGGATCGGGCTGAAATTTGGCATGCAGGTAGATGTTATGACGTAGGCATCCGCTAAGAAAGGATTCTTGGAAATGCCACTTTTAAAGGGGTGACATAGGGGATGCAAGTTTTACTTCTTAATGCGAGCGAAGCCGCGAGCAACCACTAGTATTTTAATAAGCAGTTATTATAAGTTTTCCAGGGATATATGAATGAATAATACAACTGCTAACGTTTTTATGACAACAAAACGAAGTGAAAAACCACGTGCTTTATTTTTATCACTAAAGTTCCTAAATGTCCATTATTTACCTACCATTAAATAGTATTTCACTGAATAGAACCCTTTCAATTTCATGATTAAGAACTATCCCGCACCTCGCTATTAAACTAATGCATACAACACATTACAAAAGAACACATAAAAGGATAATATTAGTGGAACAATACATAATTGTACACATTCATTCCGTTTTAATGAACCTTAAGAGGGGCGAGAACTTAGACGTAACAACTGAAATTAATTTGTCCATTAATTGTTATTATTTTAGTTGTTTACAGTTGTTGAGGAACAAAATTCATTTAGATTTACTAGGAACTTACACAATGCATTCAAGGGTGGATTTAGTGCATTCGTGGGTCATATGACACGTTAAATTGTAGGTTCCGGCGGTTTTGTCATAGAACGGCAGTCGTTAAGCAATGTCAGAGACCCTTAGGGCGGCTTGATAAACTCTCGACAGTGCTGACACTGGAGTTGGCCACTCTCATTCGACAAGAAGAAGAAGTACAGCAAAACAATTTTTGATATTCAGAAATAAAATTGGTTAAGACCAAAACAACTTACATTATGACAAGTAAATAGTATTTTTATTTCAAATGCGAAACGAGTCAAACAAAAGATGTCAATTTTGATTAGAACCTTTTGAAAGATTTTCGTAAGTGACAAGTTTCGAAGGCTACGTTGATTACATTGTTGTATTGAAGATGATGATTGAATGATGTGTGTTTTTAAAATATTGGTAGGTTGGTACATATTGTACAGTAAAAATGCTGTTTCCTTTCATTATAATCCTTATATAAGACAAGTAGCACCTTCTCGTTACTATCACCTGCCGAAAAAATTAAGACGGTCGCAAATTAAATTTTTATCTCTCACGATAATCTTATCTCTGACTTTGGAAGACAGCGGCCCCTTTCATTTACTTTGGCTTGCATCATACAATACCTAAGTTCGAGACACCTAAAAACAAACATACTGTGGCCAAGTGCAAAACCGTTTTAGTTAAAAAAAAATACAAAGATTATAATAATAATAAATAATAAAATGTTTATTGGACACACAAATTCTTATAATCTTACCACTTATTAATAATGTAATTTAACAAATAAAGGCCATTTTAGAAAACTAAAGAAGATATGTCGAGCAGCTGCTACTCTGAGAGAATTCTCAGGAAATTGAATTTCAGGTGTATTTATTAATTTAACAGATGAAATTTAAAAAAAAATTATCAGTTTAACGAGGCGTTTACCAGGTGATGTGACTTTGTGTCGCATCTAAGGCTTTCGGACAGGATCCCCATTAAGTAAAGAGGATCTGCCAGCTTAATTACGAATTCTCTCCAAAATCTGGCCACGCTTGGTGTTGCCATCGCAGTAGATTTACCAGAATATGTGCCAGTTTGGTTAATTAAGCATGTTTATTTTGTTTGTTTATTTTGTAGTGTTAGCATTTTCTGATTGTTATATACGTAATGTAGTAATACGACTTAAACATCATTCGATTTAGTTTTTTTCTTGGTTTTTTCATTATTAAAATGTGGTTTTTGTTATTGAATTGATTCGAATTGTTAAAGTCGGTATTTTTACTCAACTAATTGTGCATGAAGAATGGCTGAAATCGATTTTGTAATTCTCACAGACTGCATGAAATATTTAATTAGTATTCTCGTTACTAGTTTCAAGCATTCCTAGCTAATAAGCGGTAGGTAATTAGGAATGAAGTTTGTCTGCGTTAGTAAATGCTACGGTTGCCACATCAAAATAAAACTAGTGGCAATTCTACATTCAAACGAATATTGTGCAAATTACAAATTTACCAATAGTGCTATTGCATTTTGTTAATAATCGAGCAAACTATGAAGTTTCTTACATTGCTTTCTTAGTAACTTAGTTGTCATAAGTTACGAGATTTAAAAAGAAACTTGAAATTGCATATTTTTGTTTACATTAATTACCAGTACGTAATTATTATCTTTAAAGTGTGTTGTATTTTTTGTTTGTTCTATATCTTGAAAATTTGCTTCTTAATATTTCTGCGTCACATGATCATACCATACTCATGGGCGATTTCAACACGTGCCTTCTTAAGCGTGATCACCGATCTAAAAACTTGCTATCCTTAGCCAATGCGTGTAATCTAACAATTCTTCCTTTAAGTGCTACGCATAATCCACCTAATTTTGATCCCTCTCTTCTTGACTTAATGCTCATCTCTTCGCCTCAGCACGTTGCCAAGCATGGTCAATGTGCGGCGGACCTTATCTCACATCATGACTTGATATTTCTATCGTACAAAGTCCGTCCGCCTAAAGTGAGGCCTAACATAATTTTTCAGCGCAATTTTGCTGGTCTGAAGGTTGAAAAATTGCGTAAAGATGCTCAAAATATGGACTGGTCATCTGTGATTGACGCTCGAAACATAGACGATGCAGTGGTAGAATTCAATGCCATCTTAACCAAATTGTACGACGTTCATGCCCCTATCAAAGCGGTTAAGATGAAACATACACCAGCACCCTGGCTCACAGCTGAAATCCGTGCTCTTATGCGTAAAAAGCTAGTCGCAAAAGCCAAGTATAAACGTCGTCCAAATGACGATAATAAGCAAAAATATATCTGGCATCGCAACGTCTGCAATAGAGCGTGTAGGGACGCGCAGCGCCGTTACATCCATGATTCCGTAAATAATGAAGACCCGGCAAAAGTTTGGAAATTTTTAAAAACGTTAGGTATTGGTAAAACTCGTTCTGAAACTATTCCTGACAATTTAGACATTAATCAATTAAATCAACATTTCTCTTCTTCTCCTCAGTTTGATCCGTCTATGAAGTCAGCTACGTTACGGCACTTATCTAACTTATCTCCCCCTGATATTGACACTTTTGACTTCGTACCCTTTGCCGCTTGTGATGTTAAGAAGGCTCTTGAATCGATATCTTCAAATGCTGTCGGCAGTGACGGCATAAGTCGCAAAATGCTGCTACTAGTCATTGATGAGATTACCCCTGTCGTTCAGTTTATCTTTAATTTATCCGTTTCATCGGGTAGTTTCCCTACTGTATGGAAAGATGCTCAAATTATCCCTCTTCCTAAGAAATCCAATCCTAAAACCTTCACTGAGTACCGTCCTATTTCAATCCTTTCTTTCCTATCTAAGGCTCTTGAAAAGTTGATACATCAACAGCTCTCCTTCTTCCTTTCAAAAAACCATCTTTTTAATCCTCTCCAATCTGGCTTCCGACCCGGTCACAGCACCTCTACTGCCTTGATTAAAATCACGGACGATATTAGGAATGGCATGGGTAATTATCATCTCACTGTTCTTTGTCTACTAGATTTCAGCAACGCATTTTTAAATGTTGATTTTGATATCCTCCTCAGCATTCTCTCCTCTCTTAACATATCTCCAACGGCAATAGGGTGGTTTCGAACATACCTGTTTGGTCGCCGGCAGCGTGTTCGCCGCGACGATCAATACTCGTCTTGGTGCAGTACTGTAGCTGGCGTACCACAGGGCGGCGTGCTATCACCTCTTCTGTTTGCTATTTTTATAAATTCAATATCTCATAACCTTTCTTCCTATCACCTCTATGCAGACGATTTGCAAATATACGCCCAAGCATCTCTAGACCGCCTAGATGAAGCAATTGCAACAATTAACATTGACCTGCAACGGATTCGAGATTGGAGTCGATCTAATGGACTGCTGATAAACCCGTCTAAGACACAAGTCATAGTAATTGGTAGTTCACGCTTAGTTTCTAGAATAGACTGGTCATGCCTACAGTCAGTTATGTTTGACGGTGTTCCCATTAAATTTAGTGACTCAGTAAAAAATCTCGGTGTTATGTTCGATAGTCAACTTACGTGGGCACCTCAATTAGCAGAAGTCAGTCGTAAAATTTTTGCTTCATCTGCTTCTCTGAGGAGATTGCGTAATTTTCTGCCTAATACTACCAAGATAGCCCTTGTTCAATCCCTTCTTTTACCTATACTCGACTATGCAGACGCTTGCTACCTAGACGTAACCAATGAGCAGCTCGTTAAACTCGAGCGTCTTCAAAATTTCTGCATTAGGTTTATATTTGGTTTACGTAAATATGACCACATTTCTGAGTTTCGAAAAAAGCTCAAATGGTTACCAATCCGTCTTCGCCGTAATGCACACATCCTCTCACTCTTGTACAAAATCCTCTTCAATCCTTACACTCCTCTGTACCTAAAAGAAAGGTTTTCCTTTGTCACTGCCTCCCATTCCGATTCTCAGCGCTCTTCTCGTTTCCTTCACTTGAAATTTCCTGAGTTTAGCCATCCCAATATCTACTATCACTCCTCTTTCACTGTGCAAGCTGTTCGCTTGTGGAATGACCTGCCTCTTAATATCAAGCAGGCTAAATCCTTGCCCATATTTCAGAGCTTGGTTTTTAATCATTACATTTCTACTTTGTGATGTTAGTTGGTGTGTGTAAGTCTTTTTACATGAAATATGTTCTGCTTTCTTTTATTTTTGTGTGATTTCCTTCAATGTATATATTATTTCCTTTAAATATCAATAATATGTAGTTTTGTGTGTAAGTAGGTATGTTTGTATATTGTTTACTTTGAATGTTATATTTGTTATTGTGTTTTATTTTTAAATTATTTAATATTGTGTTAAGTACGCCAGCTTTAAGGATTTCCTGTAGTGTTGTCCAAACTAGGTTACCTGGAAGAGATCACTTTAGTGATAAGGTCGCCCAATGTCCCTGGTTACCTTCCACCTTTATGTTAAATATGTTCTTTTTTATTTGGTGTACAATAAAGTATATTTGATTTGATTTGATTTGAAAAATGTGTATATTTTTACTTTTAATTACCAAGTTTCAGCGTTTTCAACTAGTAACCCCATTGTTCTTACTCTAATATATTCTGAATCTACACCCCGACGATTGATTTTAAATGAGGGCCTACAAAGACTTAGCAAAGTCGGCGCTGCTTTGAACTAGCACATCAAACTTTGTGGGAAAATAATCAACAACAAAATAAGGCTTTCGAAAATTCAGTAAAGGTAAACCTGTTTGTTAAGTAGTTTTAATAAAAATATAATACAGAAAAAATTGATCTTGTAAAAATACTGGACCTACCTGCACTTATTTTGATATGTCTCATCAGTAAAATATAATAAGTCTTATCATGTCAAACGTACTTAGGGCGGCTTGATAAACTCTCGACACTAGAGTTGGCCACTCTCATTCGATAAGAAGAAGTCAAACATAGGTAACTTGTGCGACTTTTAAGCGTTGTTGTATTTAACTCCATAACATAAGAACTCAATTTCATAAAAAGTCAGAGTTTTATCATTCTAAGTAGTCAATCTCAAAACAATTATTTTATCATTTTAATATTACAACCATTTATATTGGAGATGCAAATACTGATAAAGATATCCTTTTATATCCAGCAAGCATTTACGATTACTCGTTGAAACATTAAACCGAGATCTTACCTTGAAGTTATACTACACTTAACTGTGATCGGAATTTAAATGACATTTTAATTTTAATAGCCAAGTCCGTACATAAACCACAAGTAATTTTAACAATTTTATATCTTACTAAAACTGTTAAAAGATATGCTCCGAAAAAATTACAAACATTATCCGTTTCGTATGCTCTCTTACACAATAATGTATGCTCATAATTACAATCATGTTGTCTTAATTAAAGTCAAGCGAGAGACATACTAATTACCCATCATCAACAAGAAAGTTTACTAGTTTAAAAAGGCCAAAGGTCGCTGATTGGCCGACTCCTGCACTATGCGAATAAACAATACGATTTAATGTCGTGATTATACGAGAATTTATTGCGATATTAATGTCGTCTTCAAAGCGGTGGTCTGACTAATTTTATAAGCAGAAAATGGGAGTGTTGATAGAGAAATAACCAGGAACTTGTTCCACTTTTGATCGAGGCGAGTAACAGCTGGTACAAGTTATTGCAGTTCAAAGGGAAGAAACACGGAACTGTCAAAAATGTGATGTCTTGAATCATCCGCTGACCTAAATATGTAATTTGATGAAATGCATACCTACTTTGATTTTGCTTTTATGGTATAGTGAAAAAACTATGAATTTACTTTACTCAACACTAAAAAAACAAACGATGTTGTTCAAGAATACTGTTTACTTCATAAAGTGTATTTTTATACGTCTTAGTAAAAACTTCTTGATCTTATGAACGCCAATAAAAATAAATGCTTGAGAATTATTTCTGACACTACTGGTCTAGTTTTGTGATAAATTTTAAAAGTTAACCCGTTCATGACTCGTGAATAACTTACCCGAATAAACAATGTAAGCTAAAACTAATTTGGCTGTCTACCTAACTAAATTTAACGGCACAGGTGCTCCTAGATTGGCCGCCATAAAGCAAGCCAAGTATAGCTCACGCTGAGCTCGGAATATTGCCCCGTATTACTTACCTCCTGCTTGAGACGACAGCTCTCAAGAAAACTTGCGCCGACATAAATATGGAGACAGAAAATTTTGTCGTAAGTGAGAAAATATTACAGCAGCTTAATGCTAGAAAGGGGCACCTTACGGAAGGCTGCCTCGTTATGCTGATTTATGATGCACCCCAAAAAGGTATTTTCAGGACCCACCTTATGAATTCCTTTTGGAATTTACGTGCACGTTTTCATTTTCTGCAGTCCCGCTGTAAGTTTAGGTTGAATTTCGGTTTGTTGTATCAACATCTGGGTTTTTTCGAGGTGTGATGTATATTCAGCCCCTGAAAGGGACGTAAGATGATGCATTATGATTATGATTCACGCAAAGTACTCTCTACGGTGGTAATTTAAAATTATTCTTTGTTTTCAACAGTGTGAAATAAATCACGCGTTTTTATGCACATAAGAATTCAGAAGTTATTTTAGAACAGACTAAAGAATATTTCATACTAACTAACTAAATAATAGTCATTAACAGTCAAAATAAGACACTAGATGACAACTTATGAATTCTTCCCACCAAGAATTTCGTTTCTACACGAAGAATGAAGATATATCTTAAGATTTCTCTCACAAATTATGAAACCCCTTGCCCTCGGCCTCCAATAACAATAAAATTATCCATTACACCGGTTAAAGTAAGTCGGAATGAACTAGTCATTAATTACGGTGACTTTGCAAAGAGTGTTGTTGCTCATAAAGCTACCAGCGCTGCGGGAGACCGCCGGCGGATTGCGGGGAGAAGGTACGAATAAAATGAAGAAGGCAGTTTGCAAGTACAGAGGTTATGTGAGATGATAATTTCAGTTTATTGTTTTGTCATCCAAGGCTTCAAAGCAAAACAAATTTTAGTTTTTGCAACCATATTATAAGATGATAATGTTGTACAAAATACGGAAATAAATAATGCTTAACAACCCAGGTTTAAGGGGGCGCTTCCCAAAGACCACGTGACCGATATTGCCTACCCGGCCCCGCACTTGCCGCTCAATACACACGACAATTGCTCAAATAAGAAACGGCGTAGCCGGTCATAATCATGTTCAAGGCGTAGCGGACGGACGTGCTAACATGACGGGGCCGCGCCGCGCGGCCGCGCCCGCCGGGGATCGGCTAGGGTGCGACTCGCGCGCGGGACGCGGCGCGGGTTGTTGAGAAGGGAGTCAAATTAGTTCGTACAGTATTATATGGTCACTGAAAAAAGTCGGTATAATTTTTTAAATTGCTACTTGTTTGTTGTTATTATAACTATTTATTATTTCATACCAATACAGATAGAGGTAATTGATAAATAGGTTCAATATACGTGGTATATGGTAGTTACCTTATCGGTATTTATTAATTTACTTATAACTTTATATTACATATATGTAGGTAACTAGTTATATAGGTACTTTGTTTACAGTTGTTTGAAATCAGTAAGCACTTACCTACTAAATTATTAATCCAGTAGTATGTAACTTGTAATACCTACTTACCTGGTATAAAATCGGCGAAAGTATATGGCGCTTCAATATAAAAAAAATACTTATGCACGAGTTAGGCACCTACACGAAAACAGTTTCAAATGAAACGCAGCTAATTAGTGTTATATATTCTCTGGGAACCCCGAATAGTGTGTGACGAGGGTCAATTAGCTCTGGTAATATGCATTCTTTGTAAAATAGCTCTAAGGGATACTCCATTTTGGATTTCCAAAAATCATCATCTCTATAAATTGAACGCTACAATCGGTGCTGTTGGTGACATTGTTCACGACTTCACCGTCGCTCACATCATTATTATTACTACCCGCACGACGACTCCTGATTACAATAATAGTAATACATAATAATTATGAAATAACTACTATCTTATTTTTTTGCAGTACCTAATTAAAACAAATGTTGAGGTTATAATTTTAATAAAAAAAAATCATAGGTATAAAATATAGAAATAGACATTAGATTATTAATTTATTTTCAACTGAATTCTGCTGAACTGAATTATACTCGCACACATCGTTTTGCACAAACAAACATACTTACTAAAATCCATTATTTAATTATTAATAACGCGGAACCCTAATAACACTAAAGCAAAAAATAAATATATTTTTAGTAAGTATTTGTTGTTATAGCGTCAACAGAAATACGTCATCTGTGAAAATTTCATCTGTCTTGCTATCACGCTACATGGGATATCGCCTGGTGACAGACCGACGGACAGACGAACTTCAGTTGGTACGTACAGATACCTAGGTACTTAGAAAGCAATAAACTTGATCAAACAAGAAAGAACAGGTAGAACAGAGGGGCAACAAAATAATTCTATTAGATAGATCGATGTCTATTAGGTTTACTTGAGGTACGGACGAACCCCTAAAAAGGTTATAATGTAAAAAAATATACCTAACAAGTTTGATTGTTATATTTAGGTAATTTATAGGTAAATTAACTATGTTTCTACGAAATCCGTGATGTGAAAATAAAACATTTGGACGGTTTTATTTTATGTACCTACCGACCTAGGTAGAGATGCCATGCAGGAAAGGCCAGCAGATTGACACTCGAGAAGGCCTAATGCAACTTATGTACCTAGGTAAGTAGGTACCTATATTTATTTTGTGATTGAAGTAAATCAAGAGTACAACTAAAGAGTACTCTTGATTTACTACTCTTTTAGAGTTTGTTTTTGATTACGCGTAAGCGCCACCTATTTTATAATAGCGCTAGCGCTAATAACCTACCTACTAGGTACCTACCTACGACCTTTCACCGAGCCAACCACGAGCCCGCGAGACGACAGAGCGGCCAGATTCTGAGAGCTGCAAGCGGGTCGGGCTATTTTAGTAGCAAAGATCAAGTTATCCTGGACGATCAAACGAATTGAAGTCAGGTAGGTACCTATACTTCTAGTACTTTCGTAGTTCCATAATAATATTTTTTGAGGATAGTTTTACGACTATATTATTATTATAGGTTAGGTATTATAAATACATACACATATTTCAGTACCTACCTATATAGGTACGACCAATACGTATATGTAGCTCGCTTTATGTCGATCCAAAGGTTGCCTGGTACAGTTCGCGCAAAACTTTATGAGCTCTCTGAAGTTAGGCCCGAGTACGTAACCGCGCATGGTACAGTTGAGCGCACAATCATTATTGTAAGATTTAAAAAAAAAATAGTACATTTATGCCTATCATAAAGTATTTAGATTTTAGGTATTTTTACGTGCAGTAAGATATTAGAACAAACAGGTAGGTATTTATTTAAGTAAATTTAAAACTTTAATATAAAACTTGTGCATTTATTTATTTATGTTTGGCGACGTAGCACATTAAAGCGTCCGCGAGGCATATCTGATTAAACCAAAAAGTTCGATAACAGTAAGAAACCACAGTAATAGAACAAACAAATACAATATAACGGTGACAAAACTTAACAACAACCATAACAGAAACAAATAAAAATAACGAAAACAAATAACAGTAAAAAAAAATACAATAGGAATGAAAATTAATTGTTGCACTCGACTGTACTTTCGTCTACAACGTGCGCAAGTGTTGTGTACGAACGTAGCACTCACACTTAGGCACGGCGCAACGGGACGCGAGCGGTGATACGGCGCGGGGCGCGGGGGCCGGTGCCCTCCCCGACGCCCTGTCCCGTCCCTCGGATACCTATAATATGCGTACTGCGCAGCCACTAGCGTGCGTGTTCCGAGAGCTCATAAAGTTTTGCGCGAACTATAGAATTCGATAGGCGAATAAGGCGATAAGGCCGCCTACTGCACTACCAATAGTTATTATTGTCCCTGTGTAGGTACCTACCTATGTTTCGTTACTGTATTTGTGGATCGGGCATAACACGTCATTATTCTTACGCAGCAGTAAGGTAAAATATAATAATAAAAAGGTAGATTTGTACCTATATCCACCACCACGCCGCCACCATGTGCTCAAATGACGACTTGCGCAATTTTGATTTTGTTGGTGTTTTTTATTTTTCTTTCGCCTCGGCATATTTCGCACTAAAATGTCCGTTGGTTAGAAAAGCACCATCACCATAACAAAAAATGTTAGTGCAAAAGTACAAACTTTTAAAATATTTTTAGTAAGTATCTAATATATTACTAATTGCTATTTTATTTCTAACGCACGGTAATATTATCCGTTTTAGATGCAAACGCTTTTGAAAACTAGTTACTCTGAAAATGAACGAACGCTTGTATGCAAACCATTCATTCGGTTACAATTATAACGTACTACAATTACGAACAAAAATGTCAAATGTGTGCTCTATGTCAATACGTTTTAAGTCTATTTTTGCATGTTCACAAATGTAGTTACTTGAAAGTGGTTTGGCTTAGACAGGTAAAGCGGTTCTATGCCGAAGACATAGAGTCTAATATCCATTGCACTACAAAAAAATGGGTTTATAAGGAACGAAAAACGACAACAGCTCATGTTTAGAAATATAGTTATTTGAAACTAGTTAGGCTTTGACAAGTAGAGCGGTTCTATACCGGCGGCATAAAGTCTAATATCGATTGCACTATAAAAAACGGTTTTGGAAAGATGTAATAATATTATCTTATTTTAAATTGAAATATTTTGTTTTATTTTTTAGACATAAGGTATTAATATAATTTGAAATAAAAAATGGTTCTAAAAACGAAATCATGTTGAAATTTGTTTTATTTTGGAATTTGAGATGTTATTATTATTATTGCAATGGGTGAATATATATTCAATAAATTTCAAATACATTATTACACAAAAAAAATGTTTTTATTGTATCGTTGTTTTTTTAATTAATAATATGATTTTTCTAATTGCTACTTGTATTGTTGCTATATTTCAAATTTATAAAAAAAATATATCTAGAAATCGTTTTATTCGTAACCAACCCAGCACTACCATACACTAGCAGTAGCTCAAACAAACTGTCGAGTTGGAGCAATAGTTTGTTGAGTCGTTTCATATTTCGAAAACTGGAGCATGGAGCTGCGCGGAGTGGCACGTGCTTCCCGTACGAACGTTAGCTAGCTACTGATGAACGTCGACGCCCACGCGTCTATCGGCTCAAAATAGGTTGCAAAAGCTATAAAACAATTCATAATAAATCGAAAAACCAATATTTTGATAATCCTAAAGTGCCAAAAATAGCAAAATGATGTGTAGCACATTTCCTTCAAAGAAAGGTATGTATTATTTCTCCCCATTTCGGAGCCTCAGGGAAATACATGACAAAACAAGGGTTAACTTACAAATTTTTTTTTGGATTCATGTTACAAAGTATCGAAATTTCTAAAATTACAATCTCTTTGAAAAACTATACAGAATAACATATATTTTTTCCCACAGTGAATTTATTCTCTCAAGCGGAGTTCTAAGCTTTCAAATAGAGGGAATTTGGAGAATCTTGTCGCAATAAATGTATTGCCATCTCGCTCTTCTTGGGAGCTCGTCCTTAAATAAAAAAATATAATTTAGGATTTTCGTCGCCAAACTCAAATGACTTAACCAATTGTATGAGACTCAGTTGTGGAGGTAGATTAGATCTTAGATGGACACTTAGGCTACTTTTACCCGGAACTACGCGGGCAAAATCAGCGTGGCACTGTACTATCATATGTGTCGTCGGATGTACCTAATTGACTTAGAACAAAAAAAAATTCAAGAATGCTGCGAAATTTTACCATATCCAGTCAAACCCATTCCCTTCCACGTTTCATCCATCAATAAGCTAAATTAATGTTAACCACGTTTATGTAAATGCCCGTCCCGCAGCAGCAATACAAAAATAATAGACTTGTCACCGCGCATATTACGAATGCATTTCCATTGCAAATGCACGGTTATTCTGAACCGTTTTGATGCCGACAAATATGTTGTGAACCAATTTTATTTTAATATTTATACTGTTAGATAGTTAAAATTAGGGTTAACAATAGGTCCTGTTCTGTTTTTCTTTCGACTGGTTCACATTTTGCCTACAGATATACTTTTTTATAGGTGTTATAATTTATTATGAGTTTTAGTTTATAAGTCAGTTATTAATTAGTTAAGTTAACGCTTATACATACACACAGCAAGTAAAACCGCACCGTATTTTAGTAAAACTTGTAGCAAAGCGAAGTGGGTGCCTGCGATACAAGTGTAAACTTAGTGCAGGGCTCACAAGAACTCTAACAAACCCTTCTAGAAATCGTAACTAAGTATGTAAACATTAGTTTTTAAGGTTTTATGTAATACCTTCAGTCAATAAATAATTTTGTATTTGTATTGTAAGTTTTTATTTTTAATTAGTAAAATTTATTTTGTAAGGTTTTCAAATAAGGTATTATTTTTTTCAGACTACATCATTTCAATTTAGCTAATTAACTATGAAATAAAAATATTAGTTTAAAAAAAATTGGTCACTTTAAGGATCCACAAGAATAATCATAATTAAGAGACTCATAACATTTGATGTAAGGCTCTCTTAGCTCTACATAAATAATTACACTTTATGCCCAAAAACACTTGTCTTAATTGAAGCCCTTAAAACGGGTCATAAAATTTCTATTCCCAGACGAAACTTATTCTTTGATACTCTATTAATAAAAGACACGACGTAGTCACAAATAACATTAATCCATGTTAATAATATCAAGAGAATGTCGTTCAATACTTTGTTTCGAGTTACGACCAGTTAATATTCTGTGGAAATAAAAATAATGCTCGCTGAGAAGAGAATTAATGTCATTTTAATATTTTATTGGGTCGGCGATGACATCTTCGAACAACGATATTAGTTTAAATAGACGTCACATTACGTCAAAAAATCCACTTCTCATAAGTCAATGTTCCTATGATAGATTAGTGACAATTACAACACGTGATACATCTGCACGCTGATTGGTCTGTTGGCTTGGACATCGGACTGTCTTGAAATCTAAATCTGCATCACTGGACGAAGTAAGTGAGAAAAGATTAGGTTATATCATGGATGAAAAATAAATATTTCTTAACCTGTATTTGCATAAATTTACATATGTATATATGTTACGGTAAATGTAGATAATCGGGAATTATGCATAATTACCGGTAATTATGCATAATTACCAACGCACACGGTAAATGTAGAGAATTATCCACATTTACCGGTAATTACATACAACTAGCTGTGCCAGTGACTTCGTCCGCGTGTAATAGTTATTTTAGGCAATATTTTTTTGCATTTTGAAGCGTTTTCACAGCGCACGCAATGGAAGCCCTCAAATATGAATAAATTTGCCCGTTTTTTCCACATTATCCATTGTTTCTTTGCTCCTATTACTTGCAGCGTGATGTTATATAGCCTAATGCCTTCCTCGATAAATGTTCTATTCAACACAAAAATAATTTTTCAATTCGCACCAGTAGTTCCTGAGATTAGCGCGTTCATACAAACTCTTTAGCTTTATAATATTAGTATAGAAGTATAGATAACCATACCCCTTTGGTAGAATATAATAAAATCAAACAGCAGAATCAAAATGTTTATTAAAATAAATTGCACGAGTAGAGGTTCGGCAAGGAGGCACCGTTTTACATTAGAGGTTCCAAAGACTCCCTCTGAATTGTAATTAGTCGGTCTCCAAGTCGAGAGTAAAACAGTTTCTTCTAGCGAGCGCGCTAGATCGTAAATTATAACTTGCTTAACGTCAGGCAAGTTGTAGTCAAGCTTGAGCCTATGGTTACCGGTAAATGTGATTAATTCGAAAGTTTTTCCCACTTTTACCGAGAGCAATGGTAATTATGCATAATTCCCGGGAATTATGCATAATTCCCGCATTATCCACATTTACCGTAACATATACACACCACGCTCACTATGATATATGTACATGCACGCTCACAATACTACTTCACTAGTGAAAACTCTTTTTTGTGTTTCGTTATAATACGTTAGTAGTTTCCTAGGTGTCTCTGGACTATATTGTCTGTCTCCATGCCTCATTATAATATAAGTACGGCGATACATAAATCTGATACTTTATGTGTGTGAATGGCAGATAAATTTCATATTGCACGGAAGACCTTAATAACAGAGAAAGCACGTATCTTATATACATGTAGATTTTACTGGAATCAGTTTGTCACATTTTATAGTTTTTGAATTAAGTTATCTGGTGATATATTTTACTACTGGTTTTAATTAGCTACCGTTTAAGCATATATTGTAACGGTAGGTATATTAAAATGTAACATTTAATATGTTCCAATATCAGATATTTTATAAGAAAACATTGAATGGATAAAAACAAGACAATAATGTACCTATATATCCGCTGAAATAAACTAATATAACTTCACTATTGGTTAAAAATTTGTCTATTGTCTTTACGTCCATAAATATTAATTCAGTTTAACGGCAATCGTTAGGCCCTTGGGGCGGCTTGATAAATTCTGGACACCAGAGTTGACAATTCTCATTCGATAAGAAGAAGAATCCAGCTTAACTTACAATAACCTGTTATTATATTGATAGGAGTATATAAGGTAGAAAAGTAATTAAATTCACAAAATCATTAGATTGTTATTGTTTTAAATAATGAAATACATAGCTGCTAAAATCAACTAAATGCTAACACCTGTCACCATAGCTTAGTCTAAACTTAACCAAATTCCAGCAAAGCTTTGCAAAGTCCGTGTGCAGAGTTAAACTTAATAGTTAAACTTAACTTAACTTAACTTCAGTTTAACTTAATAGTCTAACAGTAAACTTAAGCAGTTGCAATTATAACTTGGTACAAAAGTGGTCAAGATTGCGAACGGCAAAGTTGTAGTCGTAAAAGAATTTATTCCTTTTACGTAACATCCGACAAGTTTTTAATAAGAATTAATTTAATCTCGGTAGCCAAGTTGTTTAAATATGCATAAGATTTTTATTAAAACTTTAGTTCAGATGCAGCAGAGATTTACAACTTACATTTTTTTTTTTTAAAGTAAAACCAATGACTCATGCATGATTATTATTGTCGTTGCAATGGAAATGGCCGACTGAAAAAGAATTGTACTGTGATATCAATGATATGGAAAATAAGAAATATATCTGTATTTTTATTAGCATAGAGCCTACATCGGATCCAAAATCATTTGAAACAAAATAGAGTCTACAAAATCTAAATTCAATAATCATAATGCCGCATGTCGCCAAATTCTATTTGTAAAAATAATTTGATAGAAAGACAAAAAGGCCCTCAATCACAGCACCGTTTTGACCCCTCCGATAATAATTTGACTTCGCGTCATACTATATTCGGTTGAATGGTTCCGAATGGATTTCGCAATGGAATTGTTATGTCCCATCTATAGGTACTATGTATTGTTACGGGTTTCTGTTCAAACAAACGGTTTTTTTTACTCGATATACTCCTATATTGTTGTTTTCTGTCGCACACAAATCCCTTTTGTTTTGATAAAATTTGTGGCTTGCACTCGTATAAAAGTCGTCAAATGTTTTATGTTTACTTGTACAATCCATTTAGCATAAAATCCAATTTCATATGCAAATACAATAAATAGATTGGAGCTCGAAAGTAACATGGCCGTATGAGTGTGTCACATTATTTCAATAAAAAGAATAAACAATAATTATTATAATCGTGAAATCAAAACCAAAAACATGAGAACAAATGGCATTTCTTTGTCAAGTGAATAAAAATATTCACTCTCTAGCTCAAAACAAATGAGACGGACGTGGCGAGACTTCCAACGCCTCTGACATTAATATTAAAATATTGAATTTTATTTAATGACGATATCCAACATCCTATAGAATCTTTTGTTGTGACTGGAGCGGGGCCCGAGGGGGTGAATTCTTAATTAAGTGTTGGCAAGCCCTCTCTGCCTTAATGCAATGACTCCACGCCTCGTTTAACTTTCATAAAATTCTTTTAAACTCAGCGATTTTTCTGTGAAGTGTAGGAATTAATTCTAGCCGAGGAAATTGCTGCAGTGTTAGGTTTCAAGTTGGATAGTTCACCTGGTGCACGTACGTAATGGAGGGCTAATCTTACTCGTGGTGGCAGGAAACGGGCGGATTGCAAACTGTTTCAATAAAGTCTACTGGTGGCTGTTCGCTGCGCGTTCAAATGGGATTTGTACTTTATGGGGTAACTGTACCTGATAATTGAGTTTAGAGCACTTGGCGTAATTGGAGGTGTGTGAAAATGTGACTGTGACTATGTATTAGTTAAAGATATTATGTGTGTAAAATGAAAAAAAAAAAACAAATTGCAAAACTTTTGAAGATAATATAATAATAATAATAATAAAAATGTTTATTGGACACACAAATTCTTATAATATTTACACTTATTTATAATCTAATTTAAAATAGGACATTTTAGAATACAAAAAGTATGTCGAGCAGCTGCTACGCTGAGAGAAAGTAGTCTCTCGTGTTGTAGCAGCTGATTCCTTCAGGGAAACAGATTTTTAGGAGGTTGGAAAACTCATCTAACGGAAACAAAGCTATACAAAATTTAAATTGAAATTAAGAAATAAAAAGAAAAATATTTAAAAAGTATTTAAAAAGATAGAAAGACAATAGTAAATATTATTATTATATCTATGGTTCTTATGTATCAGATTTTCTTTACTGTCAAGCAATTTAAAAACATTTATTATTCAGCTTAAATTGAAATATATGTATGTGTAAAATGTATTTTTATCCCAAAATAAAGTTCAAAAGTATTGCATCGTTCCGGAAAACTTCGGGAAGCTTTTCGAGAGGATATTCTCTTTCTCTTCTCTCTTTAAATCGCTCGGGATTCTTACGCTGCCTTCACTGGTTATATACCAGTGGGCTATTTACGTGAGATACAATCTGGGCATGTTTGAGACGCGCGGAGAGCTGTACTCGGGTGACAAGGAGCTCCGTCACGCGGCCATGCTGGCCACGCAGCATGTGCGCCTCGTCCGCGCCGGGAACTCCACACATGTTAAAGGTCCGGAGGTGTACAACTGCCTCCCGACTGATATCACTAATGTCTTAAGCGATAGCGTATTTAAAATTAAACTGAAGAAGTGGCTCGTTCAACAAACTTTTTATACTATTGACGAGTTTTTTTCTATTTACAAGAAGTCCTACCTAAATATAAATGGTAGGAATTATGTGAAATAATTATATAAGTTTTATTTAAATGAATGACATGTAATTGTAAAACATTACCAATAAATTGTTTTATCTGTTTTTATCTGTTTTTATTAGTCGAATATTACAGCATAAATAACGGTTATTACATCATAACTCTTGCCATCTATATTTTCATTATCGTTATTGCTGGCTATAACGTAAATTCGTATGAAAAATAAGTAAAAAAACGCTGTAAGCTATCAATCAAAATTATATGGCGATTAACGCTCGATCCGAGCTATGTAATCGCCGGAAATTAATAAGGGGCACACACGTGGTGATGTGAAGGCATAAGTTTGATTAAAATGCATTAAAATAATTGCATTGATGTGTAAATCACTCCAAATTCTAGTAATTTGAGTTATCAGCCTTGTCACATTATTGTAATTTGTGGTGTTTTAGAGTAACGTATGAAGTAATCATGTTCTATTACATTTTAATAGGAATTTTCGAACAAATTGTTATGGAAGATTTTTTATATGTATGTACAAATTGTATAGTTTAAGTTCAGTTTAACACTATAGTCATTAACGTTTCATAGGTAATCATCAAATACTACATAAAAAGCAAATAGATTTATAACACAAATTTAACATTAAAACTGCGAGGCTATCTGAGCCTCGTACATACCATTTTTTTCACTTTTTGCAGATAAAAGCCCGACATTATCGTCTATTAAGGGTCCTATATCCAATTTTCCAGCCATTATTATCCACGTTTGAAGATTTTTTCTCGTAGGGTAGAGTGTACGTTAATAGAGATCGATTATTATGATCCTTCTCCCTACGTAATTCACATAATCCTGTAATTGATTCGTAAAAGCGATGTTGGCATCGTGCTATTATGGACCACCCCTCCTCAGATTCATAATTTAATCCATTGTAGGATTTGTATGATTAATAATGGGAATATTTCAGATGTCTGTTTGAGATTTAAATGTGATGTTTTGGGCGGAATTGAGATTAATTACATAACATTATCTTAAAAAAAATAGATGGCTTTTGTTGGTTTCAAAATATAACTCGTAATTTTAGCAAATGACGTTGTTCCATTTCGCATGTTTCAAATAGGACTTAATGTCAGAGGCCCTTAGGGTGGCTTGATAAACTCTCGACACCAGAGTTGGCCACTCTCATTCGATAAGAAGAATAGGACTAAAAATATATCATCTGTTATTGTACATGCGTCTTGCCACAAGAATACGCCGAAACAGATAAACATCTCAAGTTCCTTTTCGCACTCCCTTATTTGGGCTGCTTGTGACAATTTAGCCGAGTCGTTTCGTAACTCGCTTAAATGTACCGTAAACTGATACAAGGCAAACATACGTCGCAGTTTTGGACGAGATTTTTGGGATTTGTGTGCATTATAAAGGTGGTAGCACAATGGATAATGGCACGATGTTTTTGGCATTGATGGGAGATGACTTACGCTATGTTATAATATACTTACAGATGAGTGTTTATTGTAACAAAATATTTTTCTCGCCGCCACTAGAATAAAACTAGAGTCAGGCAAATTCAAGGCATTCAGTAAGACTTCAGATATTACCATTTTTCTTTAAAACTTCTCAAAATTTTAATATCATACATTAATTACATATAATTAGTAGTAAATCAAAATGTAAACAAAATTTTACGTCTTGTTAATTTATACAGCTTCATTGCTTAATTTGTGTAGCGTCTTTTCAGTATAATAATAATGAATTGCGTAATTGACTCAGTGGATTTGAGCTTTAACTCGACAGGACCCAAACACAAACACACCGTCTCTTTCCAGCAACGCATGATAATAAAACTGCAGTGCAATTGTGAAGGGTGCCAGACAAGGGTGGCTGACAACGATATTAAAAAATACTGAAATAGCTTCTTTTCTACACCTATATATTTAAAGGTAATCTATAATACTTACATGATTCATTTTTGTATTTAAATGACGATGAACATTAAATTGACTTTTATGAGAGCTTTGGACTTTTATATTAACCAGTTTAAAACATCTGCAGAAGAATGATAAGGCAACTGCATTTTCATTGATAAGACTCGTTGATATAATTACGTTCCGTCCGCTAGAACTGTAGACTTTTATTTAATCATTACAAAGCTGTATAATAAAAACACAACAAACTCATCTATTTCATAATTTCGTAAAGTTGTTATGGTACATTCAGTAAACAATATTCCTAGTTCAAGCCCTCGCCATTCTTTCCAAATCCACTACATTTTGTTTAGGGTGGCCGGTCTAATCGACCCGTGGTCCCAGACAGGCTTAGTTACGCTGGTAATGAACCTGGGGTTGATGCGGTACTTGCTAATAGTTGTGTGATATTCAATGAATGTGAATGTGGTGCATCTTAATTAAGACGGGGTAACGGTTTTTGCGGTCTTGTAAAACTATGTTTAGTCGATTGTTTTTGGATTGAAATCTTTTGATTTTTAATTGAGTTATTCAATCAATTTAATAATATTGATTTGTTAAGTAATTATCTAAGTCTTTTATCTTGTCAAATAGTACGCATCATCATGTTTTTGCGTGGATTTGGAGTTTATATAGTAGTTGGGGTATAAAATAAGTACATGGTACATCAAAAGCGTTTTAAGGGGTCTTCGTTCAAGTCTAATTGATAACCAAAAGTCTTACCAATCTTTAATTTCTAAGTGTTTATCTGCTATTTGTAATTGAATTCTGGGTTTCTCCCGAAAAGTCCAAAATAAATTAAACTAATACAAATACCAAAAGTATTGATCTATTTATTAAAATTAAATGAACCGAATCACCCTAAACGCATCAACAGTCAAATTCAGCCGTGGGATACATCTCGCTATGCAAGCTCAATGACAATGACATTGAAATAAATGTAATTTATTGCGAATCAAATTGTCGTGGCAGGGGTGGTTTATACTAAACAGTCCAAACACACCCCGACCCAGCGATCCTGGTCGCAGACTGTGGGGAGTAAAATTATCTGTCTTGCTGTAAATGCAGGCAGTGCGTTAGAAGACTTGGTTTGGTGCAAGATATAAGCTGCTAGCGAACTGTTGAGATAAAAATGAGGACAGCTTAACAACACATCATCATCTTCACAGTGGTAGTTAATGGGTTTTGACTAGGTAAGCTCGCTCAATTCTTAACTATCATGATCGTTTACATTATGTATATGACATACTTGACAATTATGAAAAGAAATCATAGTGTTGCATAATGCATAGAATTATTTATTTATTTATTTGTAATGTTTATTATTTTAATAAATATTTCTTTCTTTTCATCAGGCAAATTATGCTCTAATGAAAATGCATTTTGTTTATAAAAATAACATGGCTTTGACAAGCCTTGTCTTAGTCGGTAGATGGTCCTCCTCGTATTTATAGTAGCCTCCTTAAGGTGCCACAGTTTTCGGTCTTGTGCTCTCTCTCCCTGAGAGATCACACAAAAAACTGCACGTCTTGCACCTATATTATCTTTCTTCTTTTTTATAATATATCAGACTTGCGCCTGACGCGTGAGCATATTGCATGTAAAAAAAATACGCTTGATCCAGCGGGTAAGTAACAAATTTTGTAATTTTATTTTATACGAGTATTTTGTATCAATAATGATTAGCCTATCCAACATCAATTATTATGTTACATCCACGCAAATAAAACGAAGCTCAAATACTCGCGTAATCTTATCCACTTGCCCCACTTTGCTAATGTTTTCTAAGCAATTAGAGCCCCATCTCTGATTTAAGGTTATAGCCCTACACCACGCTTGTTCAGGTCACGTGGCGGCTATCTCTTTATTTACTTTCACGTAATAATGTGCAAAATTATTAACATTTAACATGACGTGTTTCATAGGTGAGAAAGTTGATGGTTTCATTATGTAGCAAATTTATTTATAGGCTTAATTATTGTATTATTTTTTGTTTACTGTATTATTTTATTACTCTAAAAGACTACACATTACACATGACTTGTTATATTATAAGTTAGGGTACTATATTTTCCAATTGGAAAACCAAATTATATTTTATGTACGAAGAAAACAAACTGTAAATTTTCTTTACAACGAACTTTTATGTTAAGACAATTGTTAGAGAAAAAATACGAGTGTCCTTTTCAGTACTTTATTTTGTACTAAGTTTTAAATCAAGAAGAATCTTAGCGTATTTTTATGCAGACTTTATTTTTGCGTGTAGAAATTTATCATTTAAGCTCTTTGTTTAACACAAACAATTCAAATAACTCAACAACAAACTTCCAAAACTTGGTACAGAGTAAACAAAATATATTGAATTAATTCGTGTCAAGTGATCATAATTCAAATGAAAAACAAAGCCAACGAGCACAATAGAGAAACTTTGTTGAAATCGCGAAGGCTGTGTTAACTGCTCGTTATATAGTCATACGTACAAATATTACTCGTAATCATGTTAACGACATGTTCCAAAAACAGCGTGCTAGTTAAAGCAATATTTATCTTAATAATTAGTACTAAGCAGCAAGCCTACAGTGTTAATGCAATGGAAAACAGCGGCTGAGCTTTGAACTACTCAAACGGCAATGTTGACAAAATGTATAAAAAATCTTTCAGAAGGCTTGATAACTTCCTTCTTTTGAAGTTAAAAATAGGCACCTAAGTTAGAGCCACTTTTTCAAAAGATTTCATAAAATATTGTTTCCTTGCATTTTATACGATATTATAAAGCGAATTGCACATTACACACGACTTTGCAATTGCTTGTACAGGCAATTTCATGCTTTTACTGACGGTTTTTTTTTAATTTCTGTTGAAATGCACTTGAAATGATTAGTTCGCTGCCTTTATATTATTATTAATAAATAGTATAGAATAGTTGAATAGTTTTATATTTTTTTCTTTTTATTTTATTATAAAGCCAGTGGTCATATCCAAGGTACTGCACCACCCAAATCCAAACCGCTTCTATGATAAGGGTGCGTGTTAACGAGCGGGCTGTTCGCGTGATAAAACTACGGCGTATATAAATTAAAACATAATTGTGTTATCGTGACCACTATGCTTTAATGCATTCGACTCGACGCGACGGCCTTTATAACGTGCTTTGTTATTTTAAAAGCAGGTTTCATTAAACCATGCGTTAGAGGATCATTTTGTTAGTTATGGGTAAGTATAAAAAATAAGTATGGTAACCTGGGTTTCAGTATTTATAGGACACTAGCTGTGCCAGCGACTCCGTCCGCATGGAATAGTTATTACCATGAAAACGGTTCTAGTGAGTTATTCTTAAAAGATAAACATATACCGTTGCAGACATTTTTTAAGATAATTTCTAGAGGATTTTTTTTAATTTTTTTGATATCTTGAACCGTTTTCGCAGCACACGCAACGGAAGCCCTCAAAGATGAATAATTTTCCCCGTTTTTATCACATTTTCCATTGTTTCTTCGCTCCTATTAGTTGCAGCGTGATGTTATATAGCCTAAAGCCTTCCTCGATAAATGGTCTATCCAACACAAAAATATTTTTTCAATTCGCACCAGTAGTTCCTGAGATTAGGGATTTCAAACAAACAAACAAACTCTTCAGCTTTATAATATTAGTATAGATAAAAAATGAGATGCTTTCAACATACAAAACATTTCTTCTTGCTACGTTTTATTTTCCTTCTTAATGTCTGTGCAAACTTTATTTTATTAAATTAAACTTTTATTGGAAAATGAGCAAAACTGTAATTTAAACGATATTATAATTTTATTTTATTAATTAACTGTACCATAGAACCATTACGATCATTACGCACATGTTATTTCAATTCGTTGTACTGAAAAAATATCTACTCATAATAATTAGAAAAGTCTATACTACTTCTTAAGTCACTTAACAAGAGCTTTATTTAAACTCTGACTAAGCCTATTACAAAATGATTATAAATACTCCCCAATTCAGTAAACATAATGGATACATTGCACCCATAAACTAACCCATTTAATTCCGATATCTCACAGTAGGCACAATAAACTTAACCACACACAATTACACATCGTAAAGTGGAATAACTCCTTGCTACAATTTAAGCTCGATTCCATATTAAGATCAGCATTTATATTTGTAACAATATGGCTACTTACTCAAGACTCTCGGCAGGGCTTATACTAAGCCTTAGTTATGATTTGAAATCGGTTTCAATTGGACGACAATGAGCCAGTATTTGTGAAATATTATTATAAGGTAAAAAAGAAAAGAGTGGCTATGGCTCGATTCTTGTTGTTTAACGAACTTTGATTTCAAATTCCTGTGTGTACATTTGCCCTGTCTATGACATTTTTTAAACCAGAGTAAAAAATGTAAGTAGTAAGCGGTAGGAAACAAGATTTATTTTCACTTATAAATTATAACTTAAATGGAACATAGCTCACATTTGAAGAGCACTTCATCACGGCTGAAACTGCTCCTTATTAGAAGTGTTTTGATGTTTTCTTTATGTTATATAGTAGTAGTCATTGTTCAATAAATTCACATTTTTATGAGTTTTGTCACTAAAACCACTAAAACATACACTGATTCTCCTCACTATCATTTAATGTTCACCAATTTGCATTCACTTTGTACGAATAAATTGCACGACGATTAAACTTCGCCAACGTTTTGACTCGTCGATAATAGGCGTCCATATTCCATAATCAGCAGAATCAATATCAATAATTAATTAATAATATGCATAATTGCAGAATCAATAAGCAAAGGTACCGCGTCAGCCATTGTTCATCTACTAGAACGGTAAGTTTGTGCCAAAGATATTGTAAAACGTATATACCTCAAACTTAACAAAGGGATTCACATATTACTCAAGACAAAGGCATAATCGATCTTTCTATTTTTTATTTTCATTAAGTCTGAACGATTTTTCATTATTACGTTTCATTATTATCTAAGTTTCGATATAATCTTACTTCTTAAATTTTTATTTATCCTTTCTAAATCGCGCCTTCCAAAGAACAATCATGGGCAAGGATTTGTGGTGAGTGCTCTGACATTCTATGGATTTTCTGGTCTACAAAACCATTGATGCTATACATGAGGCAAAAAAAGTAAGTAATTCAGGTGTCTAAAGGTTTAAACGCCGTTTGAGCTAACTTGTACCGGTTAAAACTAGTTACAGCTGAATTTGTGGCTTTTGCATGCTATTGAAATTTACAGCGAAAACTTGGTAGTCTGAACATTGTCTGTACACACGGCTGGTTAAGTCTGCGAGATTCTTCGACCGTAAGATACATTTTAGCGTTAAGGCTGTAGTTTAGTAAACTGCAAATTGTTTGCGCTACCAGCGTGTGCCTGTGACGTTAGTTCATATCTTTTGCTAAACTGACTCGTAGATAGTTTGGTTCCATGTATGTAGGTACACTGGTGCATGCCTAATTTTTAACTTTATAGTTATTATTTTTTAAATAGCAGTTTTTATGTACTGCAATATATGTACAGTAGATATACAGTATGTATTATGTAGTATGTATTGACAACGATAGTGAACAAATACAACATCCGGTTTATCGTTTAAAAATAACGATTAAATAGCATTTTTACATTGAATAAAATACATAGCTCCAGAAATAAGTAGTTTGAACTACGAAAGCTATTTCATTATACTGTATGAAAAAAAATACACAGGGTAACATTTTAGTACAAAAACGCTCCCCTCAGAAATAGTCTATTTTCATACATCCCAAAAATATTAAAAATCACTTACGTTGCGGATGTCTCCATTAGCGCGGTCCCCTGTTCTATTGATTGTTTTGATTGGTAACATACTCGTGACTTGTTTTTTAAGTTAATTCTAAGTTAGAGTACTATTTTTAACATCACTACATCAATCAATATTCATTTATGAAGGGATATCCTTTAAAACAAAAAATCAAATGATAGAAAAATATTATTATGGACTATTGATAACTTTAACGTTTGACTGGCCTGTTAGCTTAGTTGGTAGTGGCTCTACCTTCTAATCTAGAGGTCGCGGGTTCGATTCCCGCATGACACAAGTATTTATGTACTTTAAAAATTTATAATTACTTATGTTGAGTCTGGTCGTTTGTATGTATAATAAGTATGTATTTACAAAAGAAAAGTATATAACTATTATATCCGTTATCTTGTACCCACGACACAAGCGTTTGCTTAGTGTGGGGCTAGATGGCACTGTGTGCAATGTCCCGGAATATTTATTTATTATTGATTGAACAACAGAACATAGGAGTCCTCTTGAAAATGTACAGGTCAAAACGTCACCAGAGTGATTAAATTGTCTAATATATCCCTCATTTATTGTCTTGTCACTTACAAATATTTCCCGACATCAAAAGCATAATTTCCAAGATCTTTTATAGACCTAAACGGTGCTGAATATCAAAAGTTTGGCATAATTTTATATCGTCGCCCTCTCACGTCCCGACAAAGAATTCAACACCACATCGCGCCATATTTTGAAGGAGCACGAGCAATTTGTGCTCAACGTAATAAAATTCGTCTCAGCTGCCGACTTAAGAATATGAGACTCCTAAGGAAATTAGAAGATCAGCTATTATCAGTGTATTTGATGGATTTTCTTAAGGATAGATTAAATATTCAATTCAATTCAATGGGTAATTAGATAAAATATAGGACGCATTTTAAGAACAGCTAGACAACTGTATAATATTTCGAGGTGAGTATGAATATTGCACTCGGTGATACATAAGTTTTAATTATTTCGAGGTGAGTATGAATATTGCACTCGGTAATACATACGTTTTAATCAGGTAAAAAGTGATTATTGTCAATCTCTTCCATAAAATATTACAGAATAAACAGATTCCATGTATGCATAATTCCAAAATACTACGATTCAATGCAATATGTGCGCCTGGTATCTAGTAAAATTGTGTATCCATCCAGTGATACTAGCTAATTTGATTTCGATTTATCGTTTGATGGATCATACACAATCTATTTTACTACTGTGATGCAATTTAAAACCAAACATGAGATGTCTATATGGTGAAATATCATTAGTCTCAACCCACGACAGGCAAGGCGCCGCTCACAATGCCACTATTAAAAACTTTAGGGCGTCTATTTTAGGCAGCATCGTCGCACCAAATAAGTTATGTGACAACTTGTGAATAAGTTACACTTTGGACGGAAAAAATGCTTTCGTATGTTGCCCTGTAATTCGGTTTGTGGGCAATGTTTCAGTTTTGTACCAAACTTTGTTTGTTGTTATTGTTTGTCCTTTTTTCCTCTCGTAGAATATAAATTGAGGTATTGTCGTGTTTTTGGTAGAGAAGATTACGATTTGTTTACAGATTTTGATCTATCTACTCGTGAATTGTATCGCTGTAGTTTTTAACTAGAACTTTAATGTTAATAATAAAAATAAATAAAATAAAATGTTTTTATTTCGGACAACATAAGATCCAGAAAATGTGTTAATAAACTAAAAACTATGAAAATTAAAACTAGTAAGGGTTAGTACAACTAAAACTAAGTGTGCTAAGGCGAGTATACATTGTTTGTTAACTTTTGTACTTAGGCGGCATGCCCTGTGGAATCATAGTCCGCACGAGATGCCTCCGTACAGACACCTGCGGGTCCTCCGCTATTACTTTCAGGATGCTGTTGTCACTGCCCCGGAGCCTCCTCACCAAAGATGCTACCTTCTTTCTAATGATAATAATAATGATAAAATGATAATGATAAATTAATACTCTCAGATTTTATTTAAAAAAAAACTATTATGTACCATAATAAACGGTATTTTTCTTAGTCTTCCTTTTATTATCCGTCATCTAGTACCCATGATACAAGCGTAAGCTTAGTCCATACTAAGGCTAGATGGCGCTGTGTGATATGTCCTGAAATATTTATTTATTTATTGAGAAGTGGTTAGTGGAAGTGGCCAACTCTGGTGTCGAGAGTTTATAAAGCTGCCTTAAGGGCCTCTGACAAGGTTTATTTCTTAGTTACAAACGATAAAACTTTAATCATAGGCATGCTAGAGTATTTTGCTACATGGATAAGCAGAGGTTAAGTAACTTTATCATGCTTACCAGATGTTCTAAACTGTGCTCAACTTCGAACTGCACCGACATTAACCATCCCTCATGGCGGTGACAACTTAATAATATAACATTAAACTTAGCCTGCAACTAAGCAGACCTAAGTTGGCCTAACTTAGATAACTTAGCTCCGGTATCGGGTGCTAAGTCAAGCGAAGTCTCGAACTAAGCGTTTTGTGGTTCGAAAGTTGGCCGAAGTTATGGATTAACTTTGTCTATCTTATTTTAACTGTCTAGTAAAGATAATGTTTTGCACGATGGTTGGATATGTTGCTGACAACACATTTCCAGCTTGTTTAAATTTTAGCTCCAGTATTCTTTTATGTTGCTGCAAAAATGGTCATTATTACAAAAAAATAAGAAGAAATAATATAGCAATATAATATTAAATTAAACAAACCTACCACCTTTACCTATAAATTACCGATACCTACTAGATATGTAAGTAATCATACTTAATAAAACACCACAAAAAAGAGTTTTTCATTTAAATGTGAATAAATTACGTGTGAAATGAATAAAATATATATAATAAAACCACAATACAATATCACCTACCTCACAGAACTTTTGAAGAAACACACTATTACATCACAAAGCTATTTGGACAAACCGCGGCAAATAAATCTCCAAACGCGATTAGGTCACTATATCACACATACAATGCATAATTCCATAACTTGAACCAATGTTCAGCGCGTACATAATTTTATTGTAATCCTCTCTAATGGTCCTTACGAAACAGGTAACAATACTGTTACCACAGTATTTTAGAATATATGGACATTAGTTGGATAGAAATAGCATCAAGTTGGCAATATATATATAAAAAAAACATGAAGGGATTTAGTGCTGGAGCAACCTTCAAATATTTTTACTAAAACTTCTCAGATCACTAATTGTGATTTGTTATGGGCTATGCCCAAACAAGAATTATCTATGAGATCTCATGTAGTAGCACAGATTACATCGCACAAGTAGAAGCATGTTTTTTGATTCCCACAAACGCCACCTACACCAAATCATATGAAAAGATAACCTTTGAATAGCCTTTACATGAAATCACAGTTTATATTTAATTGATCCTCTAAAAAATTTGGCTTATACAACACAATAAAGACTACAACAGGAGCCAAGCTAACCAACACTTACCATATCATATCTTATTTTCTTGTTTACGAAAAAAATAGTTCAGATATATCTTAATTATTCTAATTCTACATCAAGTATGGCTACCCTACAAAGCTAATGCTTATTGGTAGTACATTAGGCTTTCGATGGCTCATCTCTCATTAGCGTAAGGGAACGCAAACAGAACGGGAGAGGAAATTAATTACTAACCAGTGATACTATTAAATTATTATTGACTTCATTTGAATAACATGGATTATGGATGTTGAGGATGTATGTACACAAGAATTATGGCAGAACAATGAACTTAGAATTTTTTCTTTTCCAAATTATAAATTGATACAATCACAATTTAATAAACAATGATCAGATAGATAGATTTTAAAATCAGTTTGTATTTTATGCCTGCTTCAAAATCTTGGCGCCATAATCTAAATTTCAAAAAAAAATTAAACATTATTTGAAAAATATTTTTATAATTCTGCTGCTAATGAAAGCCAGCGCAATAAATAGGTACATCTTTTTTATAAAATCTTCAAAAGCAGTTCAGTACATATCACTCATTTTTTGCTTGTTGCAGATTTGCATTTTTGTATCACTGTATCACTTTTACATAAACAAATTAATAGACGCAAATCAAATACCATAAATAACTAATGTTAATCTAATACACAAATCAAACTTAGTTCCAACCTAACACAGAACTTCGTTACGCCTATTTATTTGGCAGCAAGTTTTCTTTTATATATACAAAGCAGGAAAGACGTGTTTGTGAGAACATCCTCCGACAAACAGGATAACGCGAGGATTTGAAACTTCCGTATCGTAACACGAACAACAGTTATGCAAAGTCTTACAACTCTCAAATGGTTCTACAGAGTAAGGAGGATGAGATAAAATTAGATGTATATTCAATACCAAAATATTTCCATTGTAAGATTACAAAGGACACAAATAAGAAGGTGAGTATTGAGATATATTTTTGTACAAGATTCACACACAACTCTATTAATAAATCAATCGACATGATTCCAAGAGTGCTCAAATCATAAGTATTTTTGGCTTCTTGATTGGCAGTTGTTTTTTTTTTTTCGAGGAATTATTTGATTATCGTCGTGAGAATCATGTCACTTATACTTACGTTACGTTACTTACGTTACTTGCCATAATAGTAGAATATTCATTAAGTAAAAAAATAAAGTTATAATCGATAAATTTATTTGTAAACCCTGTATTTAAACAAAGAAGGAAGGACTCGCACACTCATATGCAAGTTTTTGGAGTTGAGGCAGAACGTGGTTAGATTAAGTAAATGATTGCACTTAGCTAAACTTATCTGTAATGTAGTGGTATTCATAACTCATGCTAGCCTAGCGCGTGCAAAATCTTCCTTTTTATTACATAATAGTTAAGTAGTAATAGTAAGTATTTGATAGAAAAAAAAACAAGTTTACAGGCAAGTATTTTGGTACTTATATTATGGCAACTTCCGTTAGCAATTTCTTCATCAATTTAACTGAAAAAAAAAATGTTTGTATAATTTTTTCACATAAAATTATATTACCACACTAAAACTGAAAATGGAACCTACTTCGTAAATAAATTTTGCTCATCAGCTCAAGACAAAGTAATATGTACAAAACTATACATATGTACAACAAGCACGTTTAATCAAACTCCGATCTCTCGCTCTGCATACATCCTTCTCATTCTTTCGCGAGTCATTAGCGAGAATGTATGGCTTGCTTAGTTTTAATTACAGCCATGGTTAGGAAATTTCAGAGTTAGGGCGATGTTGCTTGCAAATTACAAGCTGAATATACTACATAGCTCTGCTTTTGATAGATAGATAGATAGATAGATATACACTTTATTAAAACACCAGCACAATACAGAAATTTACAAAAATGATATTAAAACTTAAGCCTAGTGTCTTAACTGGCGACCTTATCGCTAAAAGCGATCTCTTCCAGGCAACCAATCTGGCAGGGATAAGACGCAAGTATAATGGTAGACGAGGTGTTTTAAATGTATGTGAAATTACATAAATACATAGGTACCTATCATAAAATAAACATACATAAATAGCAAAATAAACAAATACACTAATACATACTTCAATACATATGATGATAAGTAATACATAAATATATGTCAAATAATGATAACTACAATAGCATATACCTACTTCCTTTCTATTCAACTTGAGAGGACAAATACAGTTTAAAAACTTTGTTTTTGAATATATCTAAAGATGGCGCTTTCCTCACGTCTAACGGTAAAGCGTTCCACAATTGCACAGCTTGTATAGCAAAAGAACTGCTGTATGACACTTTGTTGTGCCTCGGAGTGGCAAGAGTAAGGTTATATGACGATCGAAGGTGAAGCGAGTGACAGTCATGTGCGTAACAAAGACTCTGTTTTAAATAACGCGGGAAGGTAGGATTGAAAAGAATGTTGTATACTAGAGAGAGGATGTGAGCATTCCGTCGAAGGCGAATAGGAAGCCACTTGAGCTTATGGCGAAAATGTGAGATGCGACGCAATACCTTTGTTATGAAAAAATAGATTTAGTTATACTTTGTAGTGTGTTGTAAATAAATAAAATAAACATTGACAATATAGTATAGCAGTATAGCCTAAACAAAACAATATCAGCTTGGCATTAAGTACAACCAAATCCTTAACTGAAACAGCAATTGTTTCAGCGCAAACTAAACCAAGATTAATTTGGTCGTGTTTATTGCACTCCTTAATTAAGTTGCTAAATTTTAGCTACTTTTAATTAAATGTCAATGCTACAAGGTAGTAATGATAACTACATTCTTGGGATTACATAAAGTTTCTTTTCAAAACTTTTATATGACATTGTATGCTAATGTAGTAACTACGTAATAAAACTCTGTTTAGTTTATTCAAAATAAATATTTTATTTTGGTAACCATGCCTAGAAATCTTATTTTGTTTACTCATCTAAAAACAATATGAATTTATGGGAAGTGATATCATGTAAGTTTTATTGCAGAACTAAACTGAATATAAAAACGCACTATTACACTTTTATTTTTAACTACTATTACACTTTTGCGTGTGAAAACACTTGATTTCTCACATAATTATTCTTAAAAGCACTGCTAAATCAATCAACCATGAAAATGTTATAATTTCTTTTCTTCCAGGCACTCCTTGCAAAATCAATCAACCATTCGTGTCCTGATTTGCAAAGTAATATGAAATCCAGTCGAGTAAGCTCGCTGATGTCTTGACGAATGCATTCATATCTGATTTGATACGCAGCGAGAAATGCATAAAATCCTGATTGTGCTGTGACTTCCTACGCCTAGTCTGTTGAGCATCTGGTAACTTATTCTGGAAGGTATTATTTATTTTTATTTTTTAGTTCGCATGTGATTACCAGTGTCAAGCAAAGGTAGACGCGGTCAGTTCTTGGATGGGTGACCAAAAATCGGCATTCCATTTTGGTCGCTTCCGTGGGTCAAATGACACGTTAAATTTTAGCGTACAAGTACGGCAGTCGTAAAGGCATGTCAGAGGCCTTTAAGGCTGCTTAATAAACTCTCGACACCAGAGTTGGCGACTCTCATACGAAGAAGAAAAAGAAATAATTTATCTTGGAGGTATTTAAAAATTACAAATGTAAAATATTTGATTAATTACTGTTGCTACTCGATGTGATAAAATAAAAAAAATCCAAATCGGTACGAAGTGTACTTTATACTCGTATTTATGATAATTAAAAATGCTATGCGTTCGATCGGTTATCAAACGATACGTTGTTATAAAGAAAGTAAGCACAAGACCAATCACATAAATTGATATACCGAGCCTTATTTATATAAATATATGTATATGGAAGATAAATAAATGAATATATGTGACACAAAATGGCTATTATCCGAGCTATCAACATAGCGCAGCTAAACGTTCTGAAACTATGACCCACATTATCATAATTATTTATAGGCAATGTCATTGCTCTTGTATATTACACTATATACTATCATTGTTATTATCGAACAGGAAAATCGGTATATTGAACGAAGTATTAAAGGTCATAGGAATTAGGTACTTCGGGTAATTTTCTCAAGTAAGGGGATGCATGATTTTGTCTATTAATGGCGAAGTGTTTATTTTCATGCGCGAATAATGTTCCATTTCTCGTATACCTATTCTATTATTAGTTTTAAATTTGAATGGTTTTTTTTCTCACAACACGTTTGATTGAAATTCTCATCCAACATACATACTTATTCCTAACATAAAACCCAAAATTGATTCTTTTGTAAGTAACATAAACATAAATTTTCAAATATTGTTGTACAAGACACCTCAACACGAGAAAGTAGCTTCGATTCCTACACAACGTGAATAAAATACAATAAACATCAGAATAACAGCATTGTTGGTTAGTGACCACAAAGTATGACTCGTGGAAATGAATGTATAAAGAACTGAATATTAGGAGCAAATGTATGAGCAATTTTTTAATAAATTCCTATATGTATTTAGTAAAACGTTTTCTTGATATGATGATCAAGCTCATGTTTTAACTAGGTATATTCTTAATTGAAAGATATAATCAGTTACACACTTCATTTCAATACATATATACATAGACACATATCTTAATTTGGCTCTAAAATAATTATAAGATGCTTGTTCTGTGCTTGCCAATTTGGAAAGCAAGTCTTTTGAAATTGATTGAATACCAACAATACTAAACATAGGTATCCTGTACTAAAATGAAAGAGTCTATTAATTAAAGCACTTGATATATTTATTTGAATTTTCTATACAAAATATAATGGCCATTCTATGTTTATCCCTTTTCTCAGATCTAGTGACAGACGTTGTTCCACCTACTGAAGTACTGAGTGAGGCGTTGCAAATAAGCCGCGTGGGTTCGAATCCCGGCACTTGCGTGAGGATTGCAACTTGCGAAATAAATGGCGCAAGCCAGTTATGACAAATCGCACCACAAAGCCCATGGTGACAAATAAATCTTCTTATTCAGACGCAAATTGAATAAGAATGTAACTATTGTCATTGGACTATAAATTATGGTCGCCACAATTATTTTCGCAGCCAAGATTTAACTGCTACCTTCTAAATTTCTATGTGAGGTATATTCAGGTGACATTTTACTTAGTTCCGAGTTTCGTGATAGTGTTTTGCATACAATATCTTGCTTACATAAATGTGTCTCATTCAGGTAGACTAATTGACAGCGTACAGACATTTTGCAGTCTAATTGGTTGTCCAGACATGGCTGTAAGATTGTCATTCATACAAAAATAACTTATCTTATATTACAAAACGTTTTATGAAAATACGTAGGTAAAGGAAACTTTCTTATGCAGAATAAATACACTCATTAAAAAGCTATCTAACATTTGACAATAGCTTCATTAAACCCGCCTTTTGCCGGTGTTTTCAAAGCACTCGCATCAGACAAGCTTCCCCATAATAAGCACAATACCGTCCGAAGTTAAACACGTAGTTTGGACGATGAACCACACAGGCCCGCGAGCCAAACTTCGTTACCTAAACAAACAAGGGTCTAGTCAACATTCAACAATAGCAACTTTCGACGCACTTTTATTACTGACGCTGCATTCGTGAAAAGAATACCATGTTTACATTTTTAATTTTATTTCGCTTACAAAAATAGTCGTAAACGTAGAGAGTTATTTACAGCCTTTTCACGGCCGTCGTTAAACCGCTAGTAAATATCTCAAATATCTCATTCCGAGATGCCACTCTATGCGTCCAATTGGGCAAAAATATGTAGGCAGAGATTTATTCGATCCAATTTTAATAACGTCCATAAATTAACAAAATCACATGTCACGTGTGGGCGTGTGAACATCTTGCGCCGAATTCAGGTCATTCCGAAAATATTTTAGGCAATTGATTGCTCCCTTCAGATCTGAATGGGTTTTTTATCTACTAGTGGATGTTATACATTCGTTATGAATTTTATTCTGGCATTTCCTGGATTAAAGTGGTGATTGATTCTCGAATAAATTCCTAATTTATCATAATAAAAAATACGATTCTACATTGTCTGGAGACAGCATTTGTTACCATGTTTAAAGAAAGGCAACATAAAGTATACCATTGAAAAAAAAATTACGTCCATATCAAAACTTCACCAAGCACCTAAACTGTCGAGCTCTAACTCGATTGAATCTGTCGACAGTAACACGACTCCTCGAAGCTAGCTGAGCGCCATCAAATTTTATCAGCCATCCATTGACAGGGTTTTGGCGCTTCGTCAATTGACTTGGAGCTAGGTCGGGTGTTCCCGTCGTGATGAAAGTTAAAGCTGATAGTTTTAAGGAAATTGGATCGCACTCACTTATTTAAAATGGCTTAAAATTGCTTGCAAACCGACACATAGTATTTAGGTAATAAGTTATTTTTCTTTTTACTTATAATAGGCTGTCCCGATATTACTTCAGAATAAACTAGGACTACGAAAATATTGAATCTATTAAATGAATTCCGACACTTTTTATTATTATTTGAAAATATTTACAAAATATATATTTTCCTAGCTAAATATCGAGCACCCACAAATATTTAGACCAACTTTCAATATAACAAACAATAAAACTTGCGCACGTTACAAATGTAAATCCGACAGTATTACAGATATTTGGTTTCCTCCTGCAACAGTCACAAATTCAAAGGTACATCAGGTTTATATTAATTGTCTGTCATCAATGCAATTTGAACTTTCATTATCTAGTCATAAAGTCTAGTTTCGGTCAGAGTAATTTACTTTCCCTAATACCCTCCCCTTATCGCAGGTGGCAATATAAGCGCAAGGCGCTGCGAAATTCCAAGCTATGAGTCTCGAGATATATAAACACGTTTATTATACAGACAAGAAGTTGTGAATTCTTGAACAGATACGAGTATGTTGAAAACAAACATGAATATTTGACGAGGAAAGATGTTTTGGTGAGCTCGCTCATACTCCAATTTTATGGAATCGGGCTGTAGACAGTACGATGTTTTGTGACAGCTTTTTGTTTACATTTGATTTTTCAGAAGCAATATAGACTACATTCATATTTATACATATTCGCATATGTATTTTTCGATAGGTAAGTATATGCTTATAGAAAAACATGAATAATAATAAAGTGAAAGGGTATTTTGTTGGTTTGTTTGTCTATTAATATGTTTGTTCCGCTGTTACATACAATCGCAACGAGACAATGTTACTTATAGTATTTTTCAAGGATTTTCTGAAAGTGACGTAGGACTGATTACTAGGAATATTAAATTCGTTTCCGCCTTCAGAGAAAGTGCATTATTTTTTACCGTAATGCCCTAGCCCCATCAAGCATTTCCTTCCTAGATCCCCGACTTAGTTTGGTCTCCACCCTAAGCCATACTTCCACAAAAACTGTTTACGGAAGATCCAAACGCTCCGCTGTTTTATTTATGTACCAGAACCACGGATAGTTACCTAAGAGACACCGCAGACGCAAAACATTATAACCTGAAAGTTAACTTCCAGCTTCCGGGCTATGTTCTCCTAGTATTGACAATAATATTGTGACTGTATGATGTAAATTGATGACATTAGAATTTTGTTACTCATTTTTCAGTAATTTGAGAAAATAGCATCTGTACATATAATATTTACGCCCCTTTTTATGTTGACTCATATTTAATTTTGAAAAATCTATACATATAATAAAGCTGAAGAGGAAGTCTGAACATGGGTTATTGATTTATTGCTTAGTTTATAAAACAATATTAATACTTGCGAATACACATCAAATAACATTTTCAATGATAAACAATATATAACACACACACTAATCACACTAATCTAATTATTATCACCTATTATCTATTTACTCATATGTCTTTTTGACATGTCGTTTGCATCCTGAAAATTAGACGTCTAAACAAAATTAAGTTGTTACCGAGAACGTAGAACGAACGGAATAATTTTCTAGTTCGGTAAAACGAAAAGGTGTAGTAAAAAGTTTTACCCGAGTCTCGATTGTGAAACTTTTTCGGGACGTATTTTATCATGCGCATATTGGATCGGATTGATGGATTCTCTTGTTTGGGGAAGTTTTTGTTTTGGTACCGTTTTTAGGACAGGCAACTTGGCATTTTGCAATTGTCTTCATGACACTTGTACGTATTATAAAGTTGAGAATCATTGTGTTTTTTATATTTCGGTTTTAACATCTAATTATTTGGATGATTTTCAGTACCATCGAATTCTGAAGTAAGTATATGTAATACATATAACAATAATATATACCACTCTATTTCTTGTATTGAATTAAAACTGGAGTACAGATGCAATCGTTATTGCATGTGTTAATATCTATACTAATATTAAAAAGCTGAAGAGTTTGTTTGTTTGTTTGAACGAGTTAATCTCAGAAACTACTGGTGCGAATTGAAAAATTATTTTCTGTTGAATAGACCATTTATCGAGGAAGGCTTTAGGCTTTATAACATCACGGTGCAACTAATAAGAGCGAAGAAACAAAGGAAAATGTAAAAAAAAACAGGGAAATGATTCATCTTTGAAGGCTTTCGATGCGTGCGCTGCGAAAACGGTTCAAGTCGTGGGTAACAGCTATAATTTATTAAGCTAAAATAACTATTCCACGCGGACGAAGTCGCTGGCACAGCTAGTGTTATATATTTTTGGTTTCTTGTTGTAATTCAATACAAGCTAATTCTACCAATTGTTCAACTGTGATTTAAAAAATCATCACTTTTATACGTCTTGTCAATCAATCAGGATTTGTATTCAACATTAAATAACCTTCAAGCAAAACTTTGAAAATCTAAACATTCAAACCTAAATAAGACAAAATAAATCTCTGAACTTCAGAAGTAAATCCTAATTAATTTCCTACAGAAAGTAATTACCCGTCAACGGCAAATTGTTTGAAATAGGGAACTGGAAATTACCAATCAACTAAATTAATGATGCCCTTTGATCTTTCACAGCTATCAATAAGTGCCTTGAAAATGTTTAACCGTTTCAAAGTAGCACTTTCTAAGGGATAAAGAAAGTAAACTACCACAAATGAAATAGCCTGCCGTAAAACAATTGAATTTCCAGCTGAAATATTTTGTATGGTTTTTGTGTAGTTTGGATTGCAGAATGTAATGTAGTTATTGCCCTATGTAAATATTAACAATCATACATATATTTTGTACACCTAATATCTATTTAAAAAATCGCAAGCTTTATATTAATGAAATGTTTTTCGTAATTAAATAAAATATTTACATTTTTACATTGATCCTACTTAGGACACATAAAAACACAAGTTTTTAGTTGTGAAGTTCTCACAATTAACTTTAAAAGCTTTTAATTTCAAAACACAAGCAAGCTTTCAGACGTCCCCATAAGTAAAATTTGATTATTAATTTTTAATTATTCTCTTTGTATACGGTAAGAAACTTCTTTGTTAATACGTGCTGAAGCTTTCCTAATGAAATGGGGAAAGTCTAGACATTTAGGCAACAGTACTAAGACTAATTTAATTCTCAAGCTTAAAAACCCATTAGTGAAAGTAGCTTCATTGTTTGAACAGTTTCTAGGAGTAAGTGCCAAAGTTTGAATTAATTCGGAATTCGGACTTTTAGAGTATTTGGGGAATGTGGTCATAAAGTAAATCGATATTTTCAAGAATAGTAAACTTTTGGTTATTTCATTTCACTGTTTCACATATTAATAAAATTCTGTTTGTTCAATTATTAAAAAACACAAATGTTTGGTTTCAGTGAAATATTCATAATATTACTACACTAACTAAATTAAGAACTTAATTAAAAGTAAATCAATATTTTTTTTATTCAGTTTATAAAAATCAGAGGTCACCCATCAATGCGGTGGGTTGACGACATTAGAAAAACCGCAGGAAGTACCTGGAATCTATCTGCATAGGACCGGAATGAGTGGCGTTCAAGAAGAGAGACCTATGCCCAGGAGTGGGCGAGAACGAGTTGATGAAGATGATAAAAAAAATTAACGTGTTCACATTTCAACGCCGCATTCTGTCAAACAGAAAAACAGGCATACAAGGTTTACCAGAGTTGTACGAACTATTATATTTATTTTCATTTTAGTTTTAATGCAAAACGTTTTCACTGTAACGTAACAAAGGCTTTTTATTTTTATTCAATTTCATTTACCACACTTATTTCCCACTATACCTACCTATAGCTTCACACCACCATGGCTGACGACAACTCAGGCATGGCCGCGTCAATACTAGATCTCAGGGGAAATTACTGCTTCTTGCGACAGCAGGGGATACCACGAAACATGAAACTATGGCGTCTCATGGCACGGCGTGGGCGGTAGATAGGTGGTGTAGGTAGTGGTTGAGGTAGAATTCGATTCAAAAACTTTAGCTGGTTTAAACGACCAGATAGTTTTATTTTGAGTTTGTAAAATATATTTACAGTAGTATTCGTGGTATATTTATATGTAAGTATATTATTTATATGCTTGAACTACGCAATGCTACTAAATTAATTTTATTAGTCATATATTTTTGTCTGATTTTCTTGCGGTATTAAATAAAAGGGCAAGTCAATTGTGACATTCAACATATTTTTTTTTTATCTTATTACTACAGCAATACATAAAGAAGTAACATTATAAAGTTCGTTTCCAGGTGGATGCAAGTCTGATTTCTTACGGTCGGGATAATTATCGCATATTTCCTAAAAAGTTTGTGAAGAATACAGGTTAAGTATATAGGTTAAAAGAACTAACCTCTTTGTTAAATAAACAAATAGGTTAGTTCTTTTATTTTATTCTTACCTCTTCTTAAAATTATCTTCTTCTCAAAGTACCCCCGCATCGTAACTCGGTTTGCTGTTGGAACACCGTTTGCTTTGTCACACACACGCTGTTAAAAGCAAATTGTGGCGAGACCGGTCTTTACGACGCACCCTTGGCCGCGAGTTTTCATGCCAAAACTGTGCAGGAAACGGAAATGTATCGACGATCGATACTGACTGTGGAATAAATTAGTTATTACAAGAGGTAAATATTTGTTGAAGCGATTATGGTTGGTTTTGGTCACAAAACGTTAGCTGACAAGCGTGGTTGTTACATAGTCGTAAATTGATATTGATATAAACATAGGCAGCACTTAAGTTTTGTCTAAAATACAATGAGAACTAAATTCACATAAACAAAACCACTTTAGACAAATGACACTGTTGAAACACAGAGTACAGACTGTAAAAAATCTGATATATATGATTAAAAACCTCAATCCTGTTTCCCAATAAAGGCTTCAATCTAACTGTATAAAAGTTTCACCGACCAATGAATTTATTCCCGAGCCGCCATTCAGCGGGGTTGCAACGCTGTGGGTTGTAAAAACTGCAACCAACGCAATACCCGGGTTTATCCGGCCACGAATAAATCTGTCAATATCACTCAACCACCCGCCGGCTCGACAGTATTCTAACGCAGGGAAAATATTGCAGGAAATATTGCACTATCATCGTAGATACTTGTTAAAGCTGACGTTTTTTTTAATTTTTTTTTTTTCTAAATATCCTGGGACATTGCACACAGCGCCATCTAGCCCCACACTAAGCAAACGCTTGTGTCGTGGGTACTAGATAACGGATATAATACTTATATACTTTTCTTTTGTAAATACATACTTATTATACATACAAACGACCAGACTCAACACAAGTAATTATAAATTTTTAAAATGCATAAATACTTGTGTCATGCGGGAATCGAACCCGCGACCTCTAGATTAGAAGGCAGAGCCACTACCAACTAAGCTAACAGGCCAGTCAGTTTGATGTCTCAAAGTGTATAAAATGCTGCATTCGTTTTCTAAATAAAAAGCTATTCAAATAAGGCAGGAAGAATAAAGCAGGAAGGAAGGAGTCATTTCAAAAAAGCTAAACTAAGCAGTTCAATTTACCATCTTGGAAACTCGTATCGCTATTTTCATTTCTCCCAAAATATACGAACGATACGAACTTGAAAAGATTCCACAGCCTTCTTAATTCAAACATTACCTTTCCTATTTGGCGAAAGGCGTCCTGACTCCGACAGGAGTACTCGTACGTAATAGGCGAGCGATCCAATCCCCTCAACTGCGATCGGGTTCATTCATTCGAATAGACACGGCTGAGCCCGTCTGCTGTGGAACTGCGGAATGAAGCGATCCACTGCATAGCGTTTTGTTTATCCCGGTCGTAAACAAAATAGCATCTAGACTTCTAATCAGTCCAAACTAGATCCAGGCTCTACCAAAAATAGGATCTACTAGATAGACCAAGTCAAGCCCTGGTTCCGGCAGAGCACGTTTCTGAGCCAGTTCCATTAGGTACAGGTAAACTCCACTTTGGGCCATAATGTCGCTTTTGTCATTTCAGGTGACCTGTCTGATTGTCTGGTGTAATAAGAAAATGACATATACATACCTATTTCATGTTATGTCCATGATACCTGACTCATTGAAACAACGCAATATCTTCAGATTTACGACTATTTCGCGTTAGTACGCAGTCTATTTAGGTTTTAAATCGTTTACCTCAGCATCCTCTCAGGGGCAGGAACAAAACACTGCGATCGCAATCAGTCTGTGATCGTATTAGGATTATGAATGGATGGCTTCTTCGATTGATGAAGGACGGTAATGAAGCCCTGTTTACGATACGACGTAAAATATACCAGGGGCGATATAAATTACGATGTTAAATTGTCGGGTTGTTCGATCGTATTTTTACCTGTATAAAGATTTCCTTAGAATAACTTTTGAAGAATTAAATTTTATTGTTAAACGGATTCTTGGAAATCTTTAACTTACACGTATCAAACGATCGACTCATAAATTCACTGACAACTCTGAGCAGTTGAATAGAACTTCACAAAAAGCGATGAACATTATTCTAAAAATTGTTCCCCATTTGTTGCGTAGGGATCCTTTCGGATGTCAAACATAATTTTCCCGTATAAAAGTTAGGCACTCTCGGTAAAGCACTCCTATTTATTGTCATGCACAACACACGAGAATTTTATGTTGACTCGGCTACACATTATCATAATGGTATAGATTCGATCTGGGGCCATACACGATTGAGTATTCATACGTTTTTTCTCCGGGATTTCTAGAGGTTCGGTTCCATATTTCGTATTTTCCGTACTTGCCGGTATTGCTATTTTATTGCTCGCAATATTTCCGTGGGATGAGTTTTGGCCGATCGTTCCGTGTGATAACGTATCTGTGTCTTGAATCCGACTCGTATTGGTTTTCGATTGGTCTGCATCCAAGGTAGCGTAGTTTGCTTGAAAATTGTGAACAATGTTCTGGAAAAGTGATAGATTTTCGCCAAACTAAACATAAAATAAATAATCCACACAAAATAGAAATACATAACATTTTAGAACACAAGCATGTTTAGTTTTTGCCTTTCTACGAATTCTGGTATCTAAAATTTGGCTAAAAATAAAGAAGAAAAAATCTCGTGTTTTTCGCAGATATGTGAAGATTCTCTTTGCATGCAAATGTGAAATCGCCTGATTTCCTGTTCTCATACGATTTGCCGAAACAAAGTTTTCTTGTAACCAAAAAAGGTTATATTTGGCGTGAATATTTATTGGTCATAAAGTAGTGACGGTGGTTCAAATAGATAGTACAAGTGAATAAGATTACAGTAACTTAACTCGACACAATATTTGATTGAGAGTTGTGAAGACCTTTTGCTATTTTATTCATATCTGGTAGGCTATTTTTATGGCTATTTTTTAATAGGGCATGTCACAATATTTAAACATAAACGTACTTACGTACGTATATGATACGGAACTAGTTTCAAATTATCTTTTTTGTTTCCTCTGTCTAGTTCTTTTATTTTGCTTGGACTCGAGTATATTTTGTAAGGATATATTTTTTTTGACGTTGGATGAAACATTTAATTATAAAACATGTTTTACTGCCATATAGATTATAGTGTTTCTACCCATACCAAGTAAACTGTGAGGGTCATGGCAACTTTATAGACTTAACTACCGAACTATAGTTCTACGTCACGTAATATAAAGAGAATTACGGTCGTTCGTTTTGTTCGGCGTTGAAAAGTTTCCTTTTTATTACAAAGTCGGATTAAAGTTTAGAGGCCAAATGAATTTTCTATTGATAAAGATTATTTACACAGATTTGGTGCTGTCCAGTTTTTATACAATATGTTACAAACGACGTTCAAGAAGATTGTACGGTATCACAGCATTTTGAAGTTTAACTCAAAAATTAGCTTAGTTTTTATCTTACTTATTTTATCGAAATTGTTTAAATTTAGTTTAGATGTAAATACTCTTTTTTAGTTCTATTAGTGTTAATATGTGTAAATATTGTTTCTTATTATTTTAATAAATACAAATTTTATCGAAATGTATGACATCTAGGTATATAATATGTTTTTTACAGATTAATTCGAATACACTTTTAGCAGAGATGTCCGTGTGTAAGGGGTATGTAATTACAATCAAGCGGTTTCACCGAAATACAGTCTAGTCAAATAAAAATCGCGGTCATAATATTATCGAGATAAAATCAGTGACATACTCCATTCTGATCACGTCTTAATATAACCTTATTACAGAATGCCCCGTAAAGGGCCAGTCCCAAAGCTCCTCATTTAGCCTCGGAAATCGTTTGTTAAACCTCTACCTTTATCGAAGCATTTATAAACTCCACTTTAAATATGCAAAGCACAAAACGGTAAATAGAATCGAAAGCTTTTAATTCTAAAATAGAGATGTGAGTCGACATAATTAAGACGATAAGACGGCTTATCTTGGATGGTTATTCGATTTTAATACAAGCCTCTTTATAAACCATGATGTAAGATTATTGCCAGTTTATTGATACGGGTATGGTATTTTAATTTGGCGGTAAAATTAAATTTTACGCGATTGTTAATAAATATTTATATTTTGCAAAATGTAATTAAAGGTGGATTGAAAACGTAGGGTTAGCGGTTATCAATGAATTTACTGCATTTTTTTTTAGGCAGATGACATGATATGTATGTCGGATATATGATACCTATTTTGTGTTTTTTAGTAACCTGAATATCAGTGTTTTACAACTCAAATTTATTTTTAGATTTTAATGTAATACTTTTATAATCAATAATAATAACTTTTTATTTCAGACACTGATATCCATAGACATTATATAGAAAGGTACATTGTTACAGGAAAACTTTTTAGAAGTAAGTACCATCGATAAAAACACCGATCGATAGCGCATCCCTAATCCGAAAGGTATTAAGGGTTAACTCCGCCACCAGTTGCCAGCAATATACCCGTTGGCTGCTGTCCAAATTATTTTAAAAGAAACCTCGTAACGACCCCATTCCACTGGATTACGGTATTATTACTCTACTATTGTTTTTCTTGGGTTCGTTCGTCGGATTTACAGAAGTGATTTTGAATCTGAATGTGGTACAATGAAGCTTCCTCGTTGTTCCTCTTTTGTTTAATGGGATGACGGTGTTTTTGTAATGGTCGGTACGGTGTCAGGGACGATGAGAGTGGGAATGGAGAACTTGTTTTGAGATTTTGGGGCGGTTTTAGGTGTGTACAATAAGTTGGCAATTTTCACTTATACGTGTGCCTTCTAAATATTTTATATGGGGCTTTTTTCTGTAATATTTTAGTACATGTGTAATGTGAATCAGTATGTGTTATTGTGTATGTTTCTATCTACGTACCTATGTATGATTAAACTTCAACGACTGAAATCAATTGACATGTGTTGCCTTATGTAGATAAATAAAGTCATGTCAGATACGTAAGTAGCATTTTACCTAAGATATAATTAAATAGCATCGCAAACACCACTAATAAACAAGTTTTCACATCTTATAAGACGAAAAATGAAAAATTGTAATTGTAACGTAACGACAAGAAAACTAAGATATCAGAATTGCCCATTACCAGTCCATAAAACGAAACATGCGCACTATCGAAGCATTTTACAAAGCAATTTGTTAGAACAGCTAAAAAAGCTCATGAAAGATTTTTTACTATTTACTTTGCTCGCGTGAAAAGTGGAAATAAAAAATATCTTAATTGTAATGGATGGCGTGTTCTGTGATAAAAACAATAATAAATTACTGTTTAATTATATCGCTGGTACCGTGTTTACTGAAATGAGTTTGATAAAATGGTTGTGTATAGTGTTTTCTTGGTAATGTTGCGTTGCGAAGTCGATTTGATAGATTCACGGGTCGTATGGTCATTTGATCATCATTTGTTTGTTTTAGGCGTGGGATTTTGAGATTTATCAACCACAAGACATACTTTACTGTTTGAACAAAGAAATATAATGTAGGTAAGTTTTACATAGCGTCTAGTTTTGCTACCAGATTGAATACAAGATATATTCTTCAGTTTTTTGAGTGATAATTATGTATTTTCTTTCTTTTACATTTTTGATACTTACAATTTTATTGAATGACTTTAAACACTTAGTCGTTGAACTTTTAAACATTTCCATTACGAAATGCACGCACACCAAATCCACAGTAGTTAAGTTAAACACTGGACGTTGTTAGTAGGCAATATGTTTCGAAACCTCGGTTCCCATGCCGACCGCTCGCTGGTTGCTGTCCACGCCAAAATTATTACGTTAATCGGTTAGTCTGGACGTAAGATTTAATGCTTGTGCATAACTGAGGCTAGCAACAGGTACATAGGTACGTGAATTTGTGATTTGTTATTTTGTGATTATTGTGCTATTGTGTGTGTTAAATAAAATAAAAGTCATTTATTTACTTCAGGTATTAACAGCCTATAAAGGTCTTAAAAAATAGAGCTTGATAGTGGGGTAGGTACGCGTGTGTTGGTACAGAATTTGATTATGTTTCATTATTATTATGTCTGAGAGTTACTCTAATCGTCTCAGTAGGTACTTAATAAACTTATTAACATTTTGTTTTTATATCTGGCCTGTATGTTTTAAACGAACTTACAAACTGTAGGATAATACAGTCCAGTATTCAATATTAATATTTTGTTCAGCAAAACATAAATTTGTACTATTATATTTAAGACATGTACCCAGTACATATGTACATAGGGTGTCGCTAATTTAATAAAGCAGCAAAATTTGCTTTTAACAGCTATTAAGCTAGTGCCATGTATACCAAATCTTTAAACTTTTCTTCCGCTAAGTCAGATCTACTAATTAAGTCCATATCACTCAGTCTCAGATTGTCAAATTACGAAAACGCAGGGTGTCTGCTGCCAAGTCCATCCAAACTGAAAGAAAGACAAATGTCCAATGACAAAGCTGATTGCGCAGAACGCTGGCCACTCTACCAGATTAGCATCCTCTTGTTCAATTCATTTACCTTTAATTTAGGTGAGTAGTTGACCAATCCTGTTCCGCCAACCTTATTTTTGTAGAGGAATGGAGTTCTTGGACCTGTGGGGCTCTTAAATTAGAGATATTGTGACCACAATTGTATCTATACTATTATACATGCATAATGTACTTACACGTTTCTGGTAGGAAAGTTAAAACGTGAACAGTAATAAGGTAAATATCAAACACTCCTTGGCACAAAAAATATTTAGTACCTATTTTGTTATTGAATGAAATGTTCTATCTGGCTTGTGTATGAAAGCTTGTAAAAAAAATTAAGTCATTCTTTTTGCTACAGTAAAAGCTTGTGTATTTGGTTTTAAAAATTTGCATTACAAAACTAAATAACGCCCTAAATTCAGAGTTCTTTTCTCGATATTGGAAGTTCCTTAGACTATTTCATAGTCAAAACTTAAAATATCAGATTTGATTCTATTTGGACTACCTAAAATGCCTTTTAATCCAAGGTTTCTTCTAGACAAGCACGCTAGATAGTAGATTATAACGTTGCTTAACATCAGGCAAGTTGTAGTCAAGCGTGAACCTAACAAAACAAAAAATAAAATCTTGTCTGCTACATTTTAGATAATCAATATAATAAAAAAATAAAAACAAAACAGCGTGTTTCATATCTCCACACGTAATGTAAACGTAGCGAGGCGGGTAAACCGCAGCGTTTGCGGATGTCAGGACATGATTGACGGAGGTTATGAATATGTGATTAATGGGTTAAGGTTATATTATACAGCGCTAATGTGTAGCTATTGTTAGACCCATTATATTGTCTTTAATATAACGTAATTTTCCTAAAATTGGGGGAGTTTAATCATTTGAAATTGATTATTGAAAGTTTGTACAATTTAATATAAAACGATAAAATTTGTGGAGCTTCAGATACAGTTTTAAAACAAATAAATATATTGTTATTTTATACTACAAAATCGACAACCAATTGTAATTGATCAAATTGTTAGTCGCTGAATGTGATTTACTGAATAGAGTAAGTGGAGCGTAGAATAGGAACTCATGCCAAAAAAATATTTTACCCCAAACGTTGAGTAGTAGGCAGTAATAGTAAGTAATAGTATTCCTATTGGTTAGTTATAAATGAAAGAGTTAGAACACATATTTTTAAAATCTTCAATATTATTGTAACGATATTAATCTATGAAATTTTATGAAACTGATTTACGTACAAAAATCACAAGTAAAACAATTTTCATGCAATGTTCAATGCAGTATTGTTCCAAGTGGTATCTTTTTTACCCCATAGGATTACTTTATAACCAGTCTCTAGTTTACGAGTTCAAACTAAACACAGATCATAAACCCCACTCCATAACCGGGCCCTATCCATGGCCAACATACGAGCATGGGCTAACCCAACAACCTCCATAAAGAATCCTCACCACTCCCAACAGGCTCCCGATTTATATATATTTTACAGGTAAAACCTTTTCTCAGGGATCGATTATTCATATTTTACGATCAGCCCTTAACCATTCGCCTCACGAGCTCAACTTTTTCAATAAAACATCCCTCCAGATAGAAAATACATTACGCAGTAAGGTCACGCAGAGAGAAAAGCGATTTTATAGCTTTATCAGGCTTAAGTTCCCATACCTGCGAGCGTAGATCAGTAGGCTCGGTGGTTCAAAGTTTTGGCGTAAAACAGACCTTGCGCTTGTTATCTACCTTTGTCTTTTACTGTTCTTTGCTAAGTTTATAACATTAAATGAATTTGAATGAAATTAATGAAATATGTGCTCCTATTTTAACCTGAAAATAACTATTTTGTTTTCTTCATGTTGACACGCAACGCAAAACACTAAATGAAGTGACTTTTCAAAGGCATTATTAGTGTTAAATTAACGAATAAACGATTAAAATTATGACTATATCTTCTCGTGACTATAATTGTGTTCATTATGATTTGCATTCAATTCTTATAATACGGAGACACTGAATAGGCTCATTAAAGCACAATTACAATCATCATTCATCATATTGATTGTTCTATTGAACACATTACTATACTTATACAACTAATAGACCAATGAATAAATTCTGCCAACCTTTTATACGAAGCAAAGCTTTTACAATATCTTTTATTAGTATTTAGCTAAGCAGTAAAGACTTTACGATTTATTTCTTAAATATCTCTGTGTCATGTTGTTTTCATTACATATCAGTTATTCGTTAATTTCATTCGTTAATTCAATTTTATACGTTTATATAATTAAACACTATTTTTTTGCGTGGGATAGGTTTACGTTTGACTACAGCCTGCCTGATGCGTAGGGTGTAACACGTTTACCTAGAAGATACCTATTTTTAAAGAGGTATCAGATAAGGACATACAATTTTATTTACAGTCACATGAATATATAATAACTTCTGGAAATAGAAATCTGTTATTTACGAGTTTATGTTTACCTGATAAATCCGTTACTTACTTTGTCAACATCTTGACAAGAAAATCATCCAATAACAGGTCCCGCCCACGGTCCTTCTTTACTAATACTCTTGCTGTAAATATTTATAAGTGCAATAACGCCGTAATACCTAGACAAGCTTACGGGACGTGAAGCTATGTTTTTAAAAACTACTTTAATTAAACACTTTGCCAATTTTGAGGCTTTAATAACTAAGGTTGTCCGATACTGAGGACCTAGGACTAACTTAAAGTACGTGTGCTCGATACAGAGAGCTTAAACTAACTGCCTGAGCCGGCCTTATCGATACCCTTATATTAACTACGCTACCTGGGTGGCATCACGCCACCAGACGCAGTGTAAGCAGAGTCAAATTACATAGACTGCTGACGCTGCGGCAGCTTCTAGGTATTTAGCCTAATACATTAGAGAGAGGTGGGAACTTAACTCCTCCCTCCCTAAGAGAGGAATTATCGGGCGCACGATTTTGAGGGCGCTTACGATAATTTCTCCAAATTACACATGAAATATAACATATTATCGTTATCATTACAAAAATCACTATACCTAAACACATATAAACTATGGCACTGAGGCTAGAGTCTTTTTCTCTATTTAATTCACTTTCATACACTTCACTGTTACGCTGCGCGTACGCCATGTACTTGACGTCATCGAAGTTGATCTCGTGCATGTTGAGTGCGCGTGCACCGGATAGATTCTCCGTCGTCGGGAACGGCGGCAAGCTTATGATGGGTAGCGGGGCCGTCTCGTCCAGCGCGTGGTGGTATCGGGCGGTCTGCTCAGCCACCGTGACGTCACAAGGTTCGTCGATGGTCATTACGTAGGTGCCGAACACAGGATGCTTGGAGGTCTCATCGTTACATCGCTTCGTCAGCACCGTGGGCGCGCGTGTGAACAGGATCCAGCTGTCATCATCAATCCGCTGAAGCTTAACGGCTTCCAGGTGTACAGGAAACTGCTTGCAGCTGGTCAGGTGCGTGTCATAGCTGAGGAGTTGTTCTTCGCAGGTAGGACCGCTGTACGGTGCTCGGTTGTCGTCTGTGCACAGGAACTGGTCTCCGGCACCAAGAGCGTGGCATTGTGTCACGATCGGTAAGTACGCTGTACCTTTCGCCAATAGGTAGGGATACTTAGGAAAAATGGTCAAGGTTTGGTTCAAGGGTTCATGGAATATAGGGAGCATGTACAATTTGTAATAACTATACGTAGAGTTATCTATGAGTGGAATTTCTAAAATAAATGTTACTTGATTTTTCTTTACATAAGATTTTACAAAAATAGTTTCCTCTATTTGTACTAAATTTATTTCAGTAGGCTCGTATACTAGTTTACCTACTTTAGCTATGAGTTGGAGATGATGTAATAACTCGGTAGAGTTTACAATTGATTGATGTAGAACAGAGCTTTTGCTTAGAGCTAGTGCGGTTTCAATTTCACTTAATCTTATAAATATAGAGCGGAAGTTATTCATAAAGAGGCTATACAAACCAAGTATGTATGAAGCTGTGGCTATATTGTTTTCTTTTTCGAGAGAGGCCTTGAGGGAAGTCTCAATTTGTTTAACACGGCTATCAAGAGTGAGAGAATTTTGGTGAAGTAATTCGGTGATATTTACAAGGCTGTCCAACATTTTAGAGGTCACTGTGAGCTTCTTCGAATAGATTGTTTGATCATGAGAGATTTCGGAAATGATTTTGTCGTATCTAATCGCGTCATCGTGATCTAAGTTACCAGTGATAATTTTTATTATAGAGCCCATAGGGTTGAGGATACCTCGCTTAAAACGCTGAGGCATTAGTTGCCGAAATTTATTAATTGTTATCTCGCGGAGGTGGTCTGTATGCATGAGTATACTTATGAATTCGTGCGGGAATGTTTTGTTTTTTATCAGGGTTTCAAATTCGCTGTACTTTTTTATAACTAGCTCTAGGTCGGTTTGTATGTTGTCAAGGTTGAGTGTCTTTAGGATTGTCCATTGGTCGTTTTGCATAAATGCTTGGCCCTTTTTCACTGGGAGTATACCAGGGTTGTCTTCAATCTGTTTCAGCTGAAGCGCTGCTACTGCTGTGGCCAGCATTGCCACGCGCCACCTGTGGAGGGCGTTTGATATTTTTAATCGGCGCCTTTGTGTCTCGTCTCTCTGTCTCTACGTTAATAGGCACTACGTTTCGGGATGTTTCGCCTATCACTTTTGCCTTTTTGTATCGCGCCTTATCTTTGCTCTTTCGTTTGTTTATGTCCTTGACATAGACTGTCTCTCCGGGTGAAAACTCGATTTGATTTTCTCCGCCTTTTTGTTTTCTCGTTTGTTCTTTGGTTTTTATCAATTTTTCTGCGATGTGTTTATACAAGTATTTTATTCGTTTTGCGTGGTCTTTGACTAGTTTTTGGAGATAGACTTTTTGGAAATCTATGTTGAAGGGGCTGTCTGTGTCCGTGTGTCCGAATACTACCTCGAAAGGGGTGAGGCCTGTTGCTGAGTGTATTGTGTTATTATATGCCATAAGTGTGTAGGTCATAATCGTTGCGGGGTCGGTGCAATGTTGCTCTTGTTTGCCTAGTCTGTAGATTTCTATTATAGTTGAATGAAAGCGCTCTACAACGCCCATTGAGTTTGGATTATTTATTGTGCCAATGTGTCGATTTATTTTATGAAGGCTTAAAAATTCTTTCATCAGTTCGTTGTTGAATTCCATGCCTGGGTCTGAACTAATTTTTCGTGGGATTCCGTAAAATGAGAAATACTTCGTTAAAGCTTTTACTACTTCCGGTGTTGACTTGTTCGGAATTTCGATGGCTTGACCTAGCTTGCTGAAAGCGTCGACTAAGGTCAGGTAGTATTTACCCTCGATGGTGAATATGTCGATAAACAACTCTTGAAAGGGTGCATCTTGTGTCTGTGTGAGTTGTAAGAAGGGCTTTATAGGGTGTCTGTCGTATTTCATTTTTCTACAGTCTTCGCAGGCGTTGATAACGGCGGCTACTGTTTCTTCCATTTTCTCCCAACAGTAACTTCGTCGTAGTCTAACCAGTGTCTCTTTGATGCCTCTATGGCATGTCTTGCCTTGATGGTATTTAAGGACTATGTCTCGTTGTTCATTCTCGTCTATCACAAGTACTACTCTCTCAGTGCATTCGTGGATGTTAATCATGTCTTTCTTAAACAGTGCTATAACTACAGCATTAAACTGACGTCGTAGGTCTTTTTCCTCAAAATAGATGAAGTACTTGGTTTTTGGTCGGATGTATTCCTTCAGGAAGTCTTTCACTAGTTCCGGGTTGTTTTTGGGTAAAAATACCTCTAAAATTTTGTGTTTTCCGATGGATATGTCTTTTACTTGCATTTCATTTTTGAACCATGGATGTACCAGGATTTGATTGGGCTTGCTGTCGATTGCTTCGTGTAATATCGGTATGCCTGTAGGCTCTAAATCTTCAACTGAATGTATAGTTTGTGACCTGCTACTTTCGGATGGTATAACCGGTCGTTCTAGTTCATCTAATCTCATAGTGTCGTCTGCGCCAGACAAGCTTACGGGACAGGAGTGAAGATCTTATTCCTTGAATTCTATTGCATAATTCCAAATAACTTTCGTTTTGTTTAATTTTTACGCCTTCCAATTCTATTGCAATGCATTGTTCGGTTCGCGGGTCGCCAAAATGTTGTATTAGTACAGTTTTTAAGTCTGGCCACGTTTGAATGTCCTCACGTTCTGATAACAATGACGCGGCCTTGTCGACTAGTCAACTTGTGATTGAGTGATATACTAACAATTGTTGTGCCGGATTTTCTATTCCTTTAAATTTATCAATGACATATTCTGCTTTACGGATAAAAAGATTTAGTGTACTTTTGTCGCCATTGTATTGGGGAATTAAGCTTAAAATTTCGCGGGGGATAGGTGTAATTTCGACTGGTCTTGACATTTCCTTGGTTTATATTTACACTATTTATCTTAAAATTAACACAGTTATACAATAAACACAATATAACACACAATTACTTAATACTAAGCACTATCGATTTGGAGATATATGCTCTTACTTTTGCTCTTACTCTACTAAGTTACTAATCCGTTCTATGCAGTATTATAAGTCTATGGTTGATTCTTATCGGCTAGACTAAACAAAGTTTTATGTTACAGTCGGCCTTCTAACTAACTAAGCTATAGCGAGCGAGGATTAATCTCGTCTATAACGATAACATAACTCGAGGATGGCAGGGAGGAAATGAGGGAAATTGGCGAAAAGTCGTACTCACCAACCGCTCGTTCCCATGCCGCTCGGGGTCCGCTTGACTTATTTGTTTGTTTGCGGAATCTCGCCGACAGCACCGTGGTTCTATGAGGACCACCTGGAACACCTGGGGCACCTGGAACTTGCACAGCACTCGCGAGATCCTACCGTCTGCGCCAGACAAGCTTACGGGACGTGAAGCTATGTTTTTAAAAACTACTTTAATTAAACACTTTGCCAATTTTGAGGCTTTAATAACTAAGGTTGTCCGATACTGAGGACCTAGGACTAACTTAAAGTACGTGTGCTCGATACAGAGAGCTTAAACTAACTGCCTGAGCCGGCCTTATCGATACCCTTATATTAACTACGCTACCTGGGTGGCATCACGCCACCAGACGCAGTGTAAGCAGAGTCAAATTACATAGACTGCTGACGCTGCGGCAGCTTCTAGGTATTTAGCCTAATACATTAGAGAGAGGTGGGAACTTAACTACCTATTCATAAGTGAAAATTACTATGCAAATAGTGGCAACTAGGGTCTGTACCATAAACTCCTTATTAATTTTAATAGACTGTGAAAATTTAGTGCCTTTTTGTGTTCTTATATATATTTATTCAATTCTACTATTTTTGCTAACATTGAAGTTGGACTGCAACATGTTAACAAAATTTTCTTGTTTTGGGCTATATTCACCTATTTCTTCCATCCTTCCTTTCTCTCAACAACCAATTTCTGAACTTTCATGGCGTAAATAAGTGTAACGTAAGAATGTTGGTTAAAAAAGCTTCGCCAAAGTGTTTATAGTAGAGCCCCTGGTAACAGCGAGGGTGGTAAATCCCGGCTAGTCTGCCTGCGTCTTAATTGCCGCTTCAGTACTACGATGTACTCAGGTGGGGTGATGCGGTGTTGTACCTTGATTTCCAGATAAGATGTTTTACCAAAACATTACAATAAAATGCCTGGTGACTTGCCAAGAACACGTGACTAATGTAAATGCTTGCGTACATAATGATTGCTTCTTGATCTTTAGTACCGTTAACTAAATAATCTAGTACTAAAATATAACCTCTAGTTTTTTTTTATAATTGAATTTATATTTTATGTTTTTAAAATAGCAACTGTATGTAAGCATGACTTATATATTTTAGTTCAGCGTTCGTTGCACATTATGTGTGTGGCCACTCAACTCATAAAAGTTATAAATGACACGAATATTTACATAACTAGACAGCTGCCAGTCTGTCCAACATCACGCATGCAAAATCCATTCCATTTCACTCATTTCATATTAACGCTTAACACGTCATCATCTGACAAGGAAATTAAATATCCGTGAACAAAAAGCTAAAATTAAATGCTGAAATACACCGGACGTCGTGATGATGTGTAGCGCTCGTTGCTTACTTATATTAAGTGGTGTTTTTATTTATTTTATTTGCTTTTTCAACACGTTTGAGACGAACAATGTGCAATGTAACATACAATCGTACATTTTGAATACCAAAATAAAATATTGAATGCGCAAACGCCGGGTGAGAAAAACGGGTGAACTGTTGATATGACCTACTAATTAAGTCTATGTTCAGTTGAGATGTTTCTCAACTGAACATAGGTTTGTTTTTTTATTGCTGAAAAATCAAATAGGTATGTGTCTTAATGGAACCAAAAGTTCAAACATTAATCGGGACCTGGCCAAGCGTTTGGTGGAAGTGACAGGTCTCCAGAATGCTGGCTGCTACTTTGCTCAAAAGGTGAGCATTGCTATACGCGGAAATGCCGCCAGCATTTTGGGGACCTTTCCTTCTACTACCGGCATTTTAGATTAAGTATTTTAGTTTTAGAAGTAGTTTAAGTTTTTATTGTATAGTTTAAATTTGTGTGTTTTAATAAAAGTTTTTACCACGTGTAAAAAAGTTCAAACCTAATTTAAAAGATTTATCATAAAATATATTTATGAAACCAATTTTGTGCAATATAGACATATTTACGCCTGTCAGTGCGTAAATTATGTGCCTCATTTGACTTTGTAAATAGAACCTGAAACACGGCTATTTTGCTTCAACTGTTAATTAATTGTATCGTTTTAAATATCGACTTGTAATTATTTTAAACGCCTGCCGTACTAGTAGTGAGGTAGTAAATTACAAATAGGTACCTTAGTCTTGTACACGTCGAAATGGTTCGCTGAGACGATAATTATTGAAACTCCGTCGCTACTAATCACAGTTACCAGCCGATAGCAGGTCCGACTGATGCTAAATTTGCAGACGAAATAGCAGTAACACAACTTAATAAATTTAAATTAAAATAGATCTTCAGGTCATACGAATTAGGTGCTTCAATTCCTAAAAAAATACTCTGCCAATATTGCAAATACTGCAACATAGATAAGGAAATGCTTAACACTAGTGACACTGGTCTAAGAAGTATGTTCGACTAACGATTTGTTAATGCCTAGATTTGTAATAGATACTGTCCGTACTGGGCTGGTTGGTCGTGGCGCGGTATCGGCTAGGTGGCGCCACCGCCCACGGCCCGTCTCGCCTCAGCCCGCGCAAGGCCTATTACTAAACCTACACTTGTACCCCGATATCTAGCACTAAGCCTGGGAACAAACCCTTAACTTTTCTCCAGAGCCCGCGTGGGACGTCACGAATAGCCATTTAATTTTCCACGCGATGCTATCAACACTTATGGTTGTAGTAATACCCCGTAATAGGCGACCAGTAATCGCTTCTGAAATTAAATTTATCGCACGCGCTGAGTTCAACGTGGTATCATTACACAGCCAGAGGAGTCAGGTGGGTGTATCCGTATACAAGCCAAACGGTCTAACACATTCATGACAACGCGTATTAGCTTAACTTAACGACCTCTCGCGCTCACCTTTATTACTCCTTAAAGTATTGCAAGCTGTAACGACATTCCTCCGCAATACAATATCTAATTACCATTGCGTTTATAGCGGTCGTTTAATGAAATATTATCGCGATGATTGGACATTTAACCGCTTTGTGCCTCGTCTAAATATAAAACGGGGCTCGTATTCTAAATAGCGCACATTAAATATCGGTCGCTCTGCTAAATCACGGTGACGTGAGTGATTAATCTCCCGGAGAGAATGCTGTCGTTACTCCAGCAATAAAGAGATAACAAAATAAATCAAAGAGCTATAAATATGGACGGGATGAGCGATCAGTCCCAGATCCGTCCAATCTGATGGTTTACGAAACTTTTATGGCAATACCATGGAACTAAACGGCAGATAAATAATTATAAGGACAGCGGCCAGAGATAAATTACGTTTATTGTCTTTTAACTAAGCCCTTTCGAAAGTTGGAAAGTGTCCGAATTCACTAAAAGGCTTCGTTCATAGTTAACGAAGGCTATTATGTTTAAAATTCAATTTGAAGTGTTTATTTAACTGAGGTACTAATAGTGAATGCTCGAGTGAGCAAAGTTAGTAAATGGAAAGTTTGTCGATGAATTCGCAAAAAGCGCTTCCATCGCTGAGAGGTTGAGCTCGAGAGTTTTACAGCAGTTTGTTCCGAGAGCCGAGCTGTCTTCGGTTATTATGAGCCATAATTCACAAGTGGGAACGCGGTGCAAAAGTGCAATATCCTAGTGGGGCTATAACTGTCAACGGAGAAATGAATCAGTGGCGAATAAATCGCGGCCAGGACAGAATCGCCAGCAGAACGCTATGCGATCTTATTTCAATACAATGCTTTGTGGAACGCAACTGCGGGATTGTTTGGCGAAATTATTTCAGTGTTAACTGCAGTTTACGCTGTTTGTTTATACTGGTTGATTTACGCGGGGTCTGCGTTATGTACGGACTTATATACAACCGGTTAACATTGTCGGACTCGCGATTCCGGCGCTGGCTTTCCACTGATTATACCAACATATCCAAATTGTTGATGCACGCGCAGTAAAATAAACATTTAAGCACTTTCCTCAGAGAACCTGTGGTACTTGACGTTCTTAGAAATCGAAAGCTATTTCTACCGGCCGTGTTTAGATAATAAATATTGTAAGCAAGTCTCATAAAAATATCATTCACGAATGACTTGCATCAGAGAACGTTTTGCCTAAACAAACAGTGCGGGTGATAGATAAACAATGTAGGTATGGGTGGTACGGCACAGGAAATTAATCACAAATAAACTCTGACATAGTCAAGACCTTGGCAAACATTGTATAAATGTCATATTTAAAGACACACTGGACAAAAAATTTTGCTACAGAGTGTGACAAGGGCAGTAATAAAAGTTAAGTTTTTTATAAAATCTTGACTACATCTCGTATTTACAATCAATCATTTCTGTCTTCTTCCTTTGAACATTCATATTCCTATTAAAATCTCATCGGCCCAAAATAACCAACAGAACTAAACAAGAATCATCTCCAATCTCAACCAGTCTTCAAACATTAAAACCGTTCTCAAATCAATCAATGAGCGATACAAATGAATCAACATCTCGGTCAATATGTAGAGCGTCGCGACAGACAGACGGTTAACCTTTCGACAAGCTGTAGAAGTGCGGAGACGCGCTTATTAGCGTCCGAACAACATAACTACGAGCGGAAAAAAAATTAAACTACAACATCTGACTGGAATATGATCGAGAAGGATATTAGTTGCAGAAGTGCTGCCGCCAATGAGTATAAGTTTTATGATTTTGTTGCCGCAGCTAAGCGTTCACTTTTCTATTCCAAGCTGAGACCACCCACAAGAGAGCACCACCGCTGAACTGACATAGTGAAAAAAAGCAGGAGTAAATGTTAAATAATAATAAAATAAATAATATTAAATATTTCAGGACATATCACACAGCGCCATCTAGCCCCACACTAAGCAAACGCTGTATGTTCTGTAAATAAATGGTATGTGAAGCTATTATGATTATCTACATATAGGTAAAGGTTCTCTTCAGGTCTCTTTCTATGCTTATTATTCTTTATGCTATTTTTTATTCGTCTAACACAAACTCGTAACGATCATGGCAGAATATGATTATTTGGGATGTAGTCAAACATATACCTACAAAGCGTCAAAAACCGGAGCCTTAAGTTTATATGTGTGATTTAATGTCAAAATTTTATGTCATTTTTGAAGGTGTAAATTACTTCGCGAATATGTTATATGGTATTTGTGGTTTTGACCCTTTTTCCAAATAGTCACAATACATTATAGTAAAAAAATCATAGACGTAAACTTAAATACTGTCATAATGCTGTGACATAAAAATAATATGATAAAGATAAAGATAAAGAATCTTTATTGATAATGTAAAATTGTAACATACATAGGTATAAGTACTAATATCACAGAATATGCTACACAAATTACAATATCTCGTCAAATTGAATTTATAACATTAGGCTTTTATAAAATTTTAGAAGTTACATATGTCTAGTTTTATTAATAAAACAATGAAAATTTTTGTTATTAAAATCATGTCAAACATAATAATAGGTATGTAATCATACAATATGTCAACTTAAATAAATCTTGGTACTGTCACTTTAGCTGTATAGGGGCTAAAATGACAATTTGGCATCACACTCCTTACTCAGTAGTTAATTACATAATTTCTAAGCAAGTTTAGAATCAATTGGTAGGTGACTGTAGTCATTTTCAAAGTATTCTTTAAAACTGTATAGTGTCTGATCTAACAATAATTGTTTGACGCTATTGCAAAATTGCTGATCATTATTCAAAGACTGAATGTGTGCGGGGAGTTTATTGAACAGTTTCTCTCCCATTATAGTGGGTAGTTTCTTAGTCATACACAGCCTAGGCACAGTTGGTTTCAACAATACTCTGTTTATCTTGGTTCTATTTGAGTTATAAGTCTTAAGTTTAAACAAATGTGGATTTCTTTTTACAAACTTTATAATCTCTAATATATATTGTGACACTGACGTCAAAATCTTCAACTCTTTGAAATGGTTTCTACAAGACTCTCTATATCTACCTCCCACAAGTACTCTTATTGCTCGTTTCTGCATTATTAACACTCTTTCAAAGTCTGTCGCATTGCCCCATATACTTATGCCGTATGAAAGTATAGAGTGTATGTATGAATAATAAGTTTCCTTTAGGTGCTCTGGGCTTGTTATTGGTTTCAACTGTTTTAATGCATAAACCCCTTTTGCCATTTTTTTACAAGTATTATTAATATGTTCTTTCCATGTTAAGGAGGGATCTAAATCGAATCCTAATAGCTTAACATGCTTTGCGTATATACATTCAGTTCCATTCTCTAATATTAATGGAGCTTCTTTAAAGTTTGGTGATACAGCATTGAAGGACATTATACTCGTTTTATCAGTATTCAGTTTCAGACCATTCACCGTAAACCAGTTTTCTAACTCTCTTAAAGTTTTATTTATACATTTCTGAAGTTCTTCATGTGAGTCAGCGGTTATAATCACTGTCGTATCATCTGCATACTGGATGACTTCTCCTTTAATTCCACTAAGGCATAAATCATTGAGAAATACCAGAAACAAGGTATTTCCCAATGACGATCCCTGCGGAATTCCTATATCTACTTTCCTTGGCGATGATTTATGACGTTGTTTGTCTATTTTCACTTCGACAACTATGAATGCTTTTAAAGCGCACTCAACTTTACCATCTGTATCAACTGTGGCTTATGTTATTTTAGGTGCTTGTATAATTGAGGCGTCCCATTGGTCGAGCCGCGACACGCGTAATACACAATAATGCTACTTTATACAACCACCGAGCAAACTACCCTCGTAAACACACTGCCGTGGCATATCGATTGGAACAAACGAATTGTCAAATTGTGAAATTAGTTGAAACATGAATGTAAGTATGTACATATTATTTAGAAGTTGTACATAACATAACATTATGTCTATAAACGTTTCAAATACAAAGAAAGCTAGTTATCAGATTCAGTAAAAAAAATATGCTATGCAAAACATACATCATAATTAAAATTTCTTTTTGTACGTACTGACGTGTTTTAGGTCATCACATTTTACAATGGAAATTTTATAAATTTGACACTTCTGCATTTCATGGCATAAAACAGCAAAATCGCTATATTAGCAGAGTGGTTAATGTATCATGAAAACTAAACTAAAATAATCAGAACCCCATTCTGCAAATCATGAGCAAATGCCATGACGTGCAGATGTCGCCACCGTCTTTAGCAATGACTCAACTTGTAAGAAAAATGAGCAGAAGAAAGATGAGAATGCAAACTGAATACGACTTATTTTGCACATTAAAATATTTTACTGCCAACACTGACTTAAATCTACAGCGATAGTTTTGTTTTCAATTGATTTATTGCAATATAACTTGTGTAATTCATTTTGTACTAACAAGCACACAGTCACAACACTACGAGTATGCATGCATGAGTCGTTTGAAATTAACTTTGTATAAAAAGTATATTGCTTACGTTTTATCCGAAATAGTTCGAAACATTATAAAATGCATAAAGATAAAACTACTATGCAAGCAAAGCTATAGATTTTTAAATCTTTAAACACTACGAAAATATGAAACAAAAATAAACCCATCCACTAGCATACGCACAAAGTTGATGTTACAGTGGCCCATCAAAATTCTACCAAAAACCATAAAGGCAACCATTCCGCCGGTGTAATGGCTCAAGCCTTTTCATGCGTCATGCAGCCCCTAACGTGACGTGCATTGTGCCGGTTTGATTAATAGAACATCATAATGATACCTCGCTTTTTGTACCCGACGACATTTTCACAAAAATTAGGCCACAGCAAAAATGTCGAAACAAATAATAAAGTCGGTGAAATACGCGAACATTCGCACACCCTATAACGTGTGAGAGTCCGATTTTGAATACAAATCGGCTGATTTTCGCATGTTTTTCTTAGCCCTGGTTTATTAGGGAAATGTGTTTGTGTAATAAAAACAAATTATTTTTGTATGACACCACGGCGGCAGCCACGTCTCTCTTCTCTTCTAAAAATCTTATTACAATCCCAAAAGGATGGTCTCATCTGAAGATTAAGGAATATTTTAGTTTATAAATACGATATGACACTACTATTTACACATTGTAATAAAAGTACTTAGTTGTACATTTGTTATCTCTTGTGTTTGACTTAATTTCTTGCTTCTGATGCCACTGCACGAGTGACTGTAGCAAAGCCCGTCCACTATTTTGCATAATTTATGTTAATCATCTCATTTCACTTTCTACTTTAAAACGTAAACATTTACAAAGACACTTTTCCAAAATATAATTTTTATTTTTTAAGAAATATGTAAATGTTTATAATACCTTAACCTCCTTGCAATTTAATTAAAAATCTGAAGCCGCCATTTTCTTTGAAGCTGTTATAAAATGCTAAACAGGTAATATCCTTTGTGGGTGTCGTAACGTTTTCCTCTGTTTAACACTTGCATTTAATATGATAGAAAAAGCCTGTTTAATAACAGTGTATGTTATAACGGAGCAAATTAATGTGTTACTGGGAAGCTGGTTTCATTAGAGAGCAGTATACTTAGTACCAGATTAAGTCCAGTAGTTTTAATGTCATAGCACTACTAACTAATTATGTAGTTATCGTGTGATATTTTTTGTGACAAGCTGAATGTAGGTAATTTATAATTTATTGTTATCTTTTTGTGAACGTAATGATACTTATTAACTTTAAAGATATCTAATTAAGTTTCTACTTAAGTGAATAATTCATTTCTAAATTAATGTAACTGGTTGTTACCGTTTTAATTAAGTAAATATTTTTTTTAAATAAATAGTCTTACTTTACAATTGTTCCAAAGAAAATAATTGAGTATAGACAGTGCTTTTATATTTAATTGTATTTATTTAATAAACCTAAGAGATCGAAATTGGGGTCTCGTTATTATTCTTAAAAGGTATGTACATTAGATTAGAACCTTAAAATAAAATACACCAAATATTTTAAAAGAATAATGCTCGTCTAGCTTTTAGAAACCAATTTTCCTCTACACCTAAAAATAAAAAGCAAAGGTGCAACACGAACTAAAATATCTTTCTTAGTATGTTTTTTCTTTTTATTTAGTCTTAGAATTTCTCTCTATTTTCTGCATGGAACAAAGTGGTACACGCGCCCGGTGAAATTAATGTGTATCGCGCTAAAAGCCAAGTGCAAAGCTTTCTAGTATGGAGCAAACTGCGCTGTTAAGTAGCTGCTTCGATTTTCATTGGACAGAAGCAAAGAGCTATGGAAATTGATAGAACGAATATCATGCAAAATATACATGCACTACTTAGCATGAAATTTACTCGAAATTTGATGTACGGACATTTTTAGATAGTATAATACCAGCGCTGGAATAATTACCAAAATTTCAAAACCGTTTAGTTAATCTTTTGACAAAATGTCTCACGAGAGTTTTAATATTAAAATTACCAAAATGTCACCTGTTCATCATTTTAAGGTCCATAATGTTATAGATTTTAACTGTGTTTTAAAAACTAGCTTAGTGAAACTTATTACTAAAAACGATCGTCCATGTTCTTTAGGACAATGCTTGACTATAAAGATAAAACGTGATAATCTCATTACTGTCCTGGTGAGAGAAAAAAATACATTGTTTTTTAAAGGTCACTAGTAATTACTACATTGCTCGTTATATGGTATAATTAAAGAATACAGAGTGTATAAGGTACAGGCAATGATATTCTATATAAACTGAGGGGTACAGGTAAAAATAAAGTGATCACTACACCATAATTTTAACGACTACTATTATACTCTATGGCCACTCGCCTTCCTTTTGTTTCGAGCCCGATAAAGTTTCCCTCTTCTTTCCCACTCAAGAGTTCGAGAGAGATAGTTGTTTTGTATAGTTTCAGATATGTGATCGCGAAGCACTTCTGTGCCGTAGTGGTTTATTGAGTCAATCGACGATAACGTGCCGTGGCGGGTTGAGACCCGGGTAAAGTGGCGGGTTGATGTAGCACGTGCTGGGTATGCTGGCAGGGTTTTTTTGTTTTACTTCAGGTGATATGACACTCAGTGGTTCTACTCATAACAGCAAGATATTAAAAGCAAAACAGGCAGCTGTTCTGATTGCAAAAATAAAGTGCTATGTAGATTAGGACGTTTATAGTTTGGCATCATGATTCTTGTTGTTATTTACGAATAATAATTATTTTTTGTAGAGACCTGATAAAAATATAGCTACAAATATCGGTAACAATGCATACTTACATGAGATCATTCTCCTTTTATAATGAACTAGCTATGCTCGCGACTTGGTCCGCGTGGAATAGTTATTTTGGGCATCATATTTATTTTTGCAAACAACCTCTTCAGCTTTATAAATTATAGCTGTTACCCACGACTTGAACCGTTTTCCAGCGCACGCAACGGAAGCCCTCAAAGATGAATAATTTCCCTCGTTTTTTCGACATTTTCCATTGTTTCTTCGCTCCTATTAGTTGCAGTGCGATGTTATATAGCTTAAAGTCTTCCTCGATAAATGAACTATTAAACACAAAAAAAAATTCAATTCGGACCAGTAGTTCCTGAGATTAGCGCGTTCAAACAAACAAACAAATTCTTCAGCTTTATAATATTATATACTTAGGTACTATAGATTGAAATCAACTAGATACCCCAGTATTTCGTAAAAGGTTATCAAACGCAGCTTAATGTAAAAACATCGTACACCAGATAAATTCAATTTTGTATGTATTTTTCAACTAATTGCACAAGATATACGAAAGTAAACCACATCGACGTAACAACTTGCGTATACGTACAATTTATACTTCACATTAAATTGATTCGCGTAAATTGGAAAAGTAACAAGTGGTTTGGAGGCTCGGGTCGTAATTTTATACAGTCAGTTATTATAACGTCAAGCGCAGATTTCAAAATAATAAGTTGTTTACAATCAGAAAACATGCCAAAGCTTCCTCGTATTATAATGACGCACTAATTGAGGTGACATGTTGTACAATGTTATTGATATTAAATTTATTTATGTATACGTCGGCGAGTGATAATACGACATTTCAACGTCGGCGTATTTGTTTGTCGACAGCTTTCTGCGAATTACTGCAATTAATTATGAGCGATGTCGCGCGGCGCTGGCGAAAGGGAAACTCGCTCTCCGCGCTCGCCTTTTGTTTTTGCGCGCCATTTGCAGAACAATGCAACGCGTGCGACTTTTTACTCGGCGAAAATAAACGAATACATTATGTCGACTTTTTATTTGAACCCACAAGTTGTTACAGCGAAGTATTAAGCCTTTACCGAAACGTCTCCGACGCTAAACGCAAATGTGCCGCAGCCGGCAAAAGGAACAAACTCAGCGAGAATAACGATGTTCAATCTCGACTTTACAACTTTTTCGGCGAGCTCCGAAATAATAAGATGGTCGAACATTGTTTCGGAGCGCCATTTACGACCGTAAGATTGACTTATTACTTTGTAGTCTTTTTACTAGAAATTTATTTATAGCGATGCTCTAATGGAAAGATCAAACGCTGTTGGCAGTTAATTTTAATGTCTCGATGTAAGCGGCATGAGCCCGTTTGATATAATTAGAGGATCGGTAAAGCGCGCTTTGCATACGCGACGTGTTTTCGAGCGAGGGTATTATTTTGATCCAGCTGACATTTATTATATCACCAACCTGCTATACGGGTTTAGATTTCTATAATAATAACAGCCCTTTTTACTGCTTAAATGATATTTTAATAATTATGTAACACTTTAATAGTTGTACATCAAATGTAAGCTTCTGGAGAATGTAACTAATATATTTATACCATCTGACTGTACCCATAAGTGCAATAAATGATTTTGATATTGATTTAGTAATTAACCATTTAATTGTTTCTTTTCTTTTTACTTTGTATAAATATACAGTCATTTTACGATATTAAATATCATATAGTTCATTCTATTCAAATAGTTTACCAAAATATTTAATATAATACTATCTAAAAACCTATACGTGTCTTAAATACATCAAAGCTAACCTAAACAATATTTTAAGACAGATTGAAAGTTAAGAATATGAGTATTTTTTTTAGTAATATCCAAAATTGGTTCAACTTATACAATCTTTTATGTTCTTAATTAAAATTTATTGATGACTTGTGTCCCTGTTCATACATTTATCCATATCCCTTTATACCTATCGGTTGCTAACCTACATACGCTGAGTGAGTGTATCCAAGCTAAATCTGCTCCAGCGATGCGGATCCAATTTGCTTGATTTATGCTAAAGGTAACTTTAATTAAGCTTCGTAGATGGTTACTAAGAAGACATCAAATAGATTGGTTATGAAATTTAGTTCCTAGTAAATTTCATGTTCATTTTATTATTTTTATTATTTCAGTTCTTCGGTAGAAATTATATAACATAGACGATCAATTTTACTTAGCTTACAGAATGTTCGTTGATGTCTTTTGTTTTTCGTAGCGCTATCGTAGAGGTGCAAAAAAGCGTAGCTATTTTTATTATATACTATTACTAACTACTAAGTTTTTGGTTTTCTGCAGAGGTTTACGTCATTACCCTCGATAACCTTGTCTTTAAGCATATCATGTGACAATTTTTTTTTAATTCAGTTCTTTTAAATGTATCGTTTTTTTAACTACCAGCTTCTTGACTTATTTTAATTAATATTTTTGATATTCTTTTAAGCAAAAGCTTATCAAACACAATGAGAAAAAAACTGAATTGAGAAAAACTCTCAATTAAACACTTAAGTTTATTTTAAAAGTATAATTATATTACTTACAGCGTATAATTAAATACCAGACGCCACATTCGCAGTCAAGCCCCTGCAGCCCTGTCACCGAGGCAGCGCGACCGCGCGGTAGAGGGCGAGCACCTCTCATCAACTTTAACGAGCCATTACCCCGTCCAGGATTTGAGGGGATCCTGCTATATTCACTACTGTCAATGACACAATATTGAATAGATACCTTAATATGACTAAACATTTTATATGGGGCAAAAATGTGTATGTTAGATCAATAAGAAAGTCAAAGCATACATTGCATACTACATTATGTTCCTATGTGCACTATATTCTCTATGTTCATGTACTAAGCTAGAGTAACTACATGGGAGAGCTTTTATACTACTAGCTTTTTGTACTAAGTATCACAGAAAAATAATTCCTTTTAATTATCTGCAAGCTTGGTCCGGCATAAACACATGGCTTTGATGATTGGTCCGCGCAAGTATTTTGTTGCCGGAATGGTTTGTTCAGGCTTGTCCAGCACAGATAAATAGTTAGATGTCTCTAAGATATATTGTCCATGGTATCCAGTAATATTCACTCCTCGCATGACGTGTAATTATTTCAGTACTGGGGGCGTCAATAACGTAACCACAACGTATTTGTGAGCGACGAGGATGGATACTGTGAAAATTGTAAATTTATTTTATCCATTTTGAAAAAAAAACAGGTATATTTTGTTCTTCATGTACCAATTTATGCATAAGATCTGCAACATAACATGATATTAATGTTATTGAAAACACAATAAACAATTTGACTTTGACTTTGAATACGTTATCATTGGTAGGTATGCAAAATAATCTAAAATAAAAATGAATTAAATTTTTCTCACAAATTATTAAAACACAAAACCTTTCCTTAAAGGAGTATGCTATTTTTATAGATGTATTTTTTAAAAACCTCTTAATATTTTACAAAAAATATAGTACCTAAGTAAAATATTTACATATGCAAATCTCTAAACCATAAATCACTAAGACCAGAATGCAGCAGCAATTTAATTAAGCAAAAATCCCAAGTGCTTTTAACATAAATTGCAGGTTTCTATTTGCAACCTGAATTCCATACATCATCATTAGACTCCTACCTACGCTGACTAATGAAGGAATTTATAAACGTAGAACATTTCTTAGAAATATTATATCGATGCGCTGAACAAAACAGGCGCGCAGGGACAAAGTAAAATGTTTACTGAAATGAAGGTGTGCATATCACCTTCATTTGCGCATATCACCATTACCAGTGCAGGGCAATAAAAATGCACATCAGAAGTGTTTAATAAAATATGGTATCGAGAATCTAAAGGTTTTTTTTCTCTATTTATTCTATAAGTAGCAAAAAGGCAGACGATCTGCCTGATGGTAAGCAGTCACCGTCGCCTATGGACACTTGCAACTCCAGAGGCGCTGCAGCACTTTGCCAGCTTAAAGAGGCGTTTGAAAATACCCTTTTTAAATCTCCCCATATTGATTTGCATACCTATTATAATTATTTTGCTACCTAGATATACACATAGCATTTTCGGGTCAGACTATATTGTTTCATATTTTATTCATATCATACAAACTACTATGAGTCATAGGGCTGAAAATGTATTTTATGGCATTCAGCACAAAAAGGCCATATTAAATGAGATGTCTTAGTTTTATTGAGATTTGATAGACTTATATAGTGATATGCAAACTAAATAAAAAGTAATGGAAAAAATAATAATTAAATCCTAAGGTACATATAAGTGTAGTTAAATATGCAGCTCACTTCATTTAAACATAATATCCATAACTTACTGGCAGTCACTGTAACTAGCACTGCATCTGAAATAATTCACAGTGCATTCGACACGGTCGCAGCCGTGGGCGACAGCATGTCTTGCTGTCCACTGCTCTTGTTGCCACTGCCGTGGACTGTTTGGTTGTTTGTTTGTTTATTGTTTTTTAGTGGGAGTAGTGAACTCTGATTTTAAACTATTGTAATATATAAATTCTTGACAGTTTCTTTGGACTATAATCTTACTTGTAATTTAATTAGCAAAGGACACATTTGTTGTCTATAAAAACAAATTGAATCTCGCCGATTTTGCTTTGAATCTATGAGTCAATTAGGTACAGAAATCTTAGCGCTATTAAAACAAGAATCATTTTATTATTTTAATAAGCAACGGTTTTTAATCATACAAACACAAAATCAATTACCGCATAATCACCGTAATCTCAAAGAAATATGACATAGAAAAGTAAGGACTCAAACAAATTGGACTAACGACTCAAACGTTTCTCCTTTTGGCAGATTTTAAAGAACAAAAGGCCACCGCATTAAACTATCCTCATATTTTTGCACTGACAGCTAAACCTAAAGCTCCGTACACATCCTACACGCATTCATCTAGTTGACAGGTCACTTTTGAACTCGGTTATAGACAGGAAGATCCTGCCGCCAGTTCTGCCGCCGCTGGTTACCGGTATAGACGATATTATATAGAGATGTCTAACAATCTTTCGTACATATATTTTGTACAAATAGCTGTCAGGCAATTAATTTGATTTCCGAGTTGTTTGAAGTAACATCTGCACATTTTACAAAGCCATAATTAATTCATTAAATGTGCACAACGAAGTGGTAAAAATGTTGCTTGGAACTAGAATTAAATAGAGAGGTATCTAGTATGATGCTGGGCGACACATTTTGTTCATTTATTGAACAAACCTTTATGCATACTATATTCTACCATGCACGGACAAAGTAAAAATAAAATTCTAGATCTATCACGCACCCTTTGCAACTGTTGAGCCAGCTTTTAGACATTATCACGTGATATTTTTTGTTGTCTGTGTTTCTATTTGCCAAATAAGTGCTTTTTTTTTACAAGTAATGGGTTTGCACTTGACCGTAATTCGCCTGATGGTAAGCAATCATTACGGTCTAGGATGGAACGTGCTTACCCAGTAAGAACCGATTCACTCTCGTTTTGAAGATCGCAAGGTTATATTCCGTGGGGAACAGGAAGTCAGGCAGGAAGTTATTGCTGTGATATACTTACGAGTTTCCTTACAATGGGGCATCTATAAAGCCTATTGCCACTGACCACAGTTATTTCTAACGCAGATCACGTCACCGCAGGATCGCCTCGCTGCTTTGATGTCACATTCTCTTTTTGCGAACATTTCAGCGCTCTCTCGCCAAAATACTTTCGGGAAAGATGTCTAACGACTAGCGGACCGAGACTTAGGGGATTACTACGGTTTTTTAACATAATTAATTTAAAACTAGTCTAGACTCACACCTAATGTATCTACTAAAATTTCATCATGTTTCAGGTAAATCACCTTTTTCGGTATTCATCACATCGGGAAATGACGTATATCAATAAAGTACATATGTCTTTGAAATAAGAAAAACTGATTATCACATACAATTTAAGATAGACTCACGCTTGACGACATCTGGCCTGATGTTAAGCAACGTTTTAATCTATATACGATCTAGCGAGCTTGCCTAGAAGGAGTATTCACTCTCGACTTGAAGACCTTAAATTATAATTTATCGTTTAAAAAAAAACGATAGTTATAAATCCATTTTATGTTAAAGTAAACCTTATTACGTGTTTGATTAATTTAAAAAACCTTTACACATTAAATCTGATATTCATGAAGTTTATAGTAACCACCTTTCAGATTCTTCTGTGCAATTTAGACTGACTGGTCGTTTGATGCTGTTTTTAAATGGAATATTAATGAGAGAAGGTAATTACGTCTCAAAGACTTGTATGGATAGACATTTGGGAAATTCAAAGAAATATTTTTGGAAATTGCTGCTCCAAAATACAATCAATATGCGATAAGAATAGTTTCTATGAATTCCCAAATAAATTAGTTGGCCTGTTAGTTGAAATTCAAATATAGCAATGTTTTGTTTTGTTTGATATTCATATTAGAACAGCAATTAGTGTTTATCAATCAATAAAAATATACCTACTCTGTCATATTTCTCAAAACAAAAAAAAAATATCAACGTTTTTTTTTTCAATAACTAGCTATCGTTCCCACATTATGGAAATATCAGATGACTCTTGGATGATTTGAAAACGCTTGACACCAAAATGTCATCCTGAGTAAAAAAACTTACATACCTACTTGCCTACTTTCGAAATCGAATTCACCAGAGAAACATTGAAATCACTTTTCCTCCACCACGTACTATCCCCAGTAATATGATTATCCCGAGATGGGATCCCATGCAGTCAGAATCCCGAAGTGTCAATAAAAGCTAGGGGGTTTGCCGAAGTTTATTTTCAGCGGTGCCAATGTGGTTAGAGATAATAGTACGTAGTAAAACTTGGTGTCGTGTGGACAACAACATATTATGCAATAGATTCCTACTTATGGCACAAAACCGACACTATTGCACCTGTCATCATCTACTATATAAAAAAAAGTCCGGTTTTCCTTCCTGACGCTATAACTCCAGAACGCACGAACCGATTTCCACGGTTTTGCATTCGCTGGAAAGGTCTCGGGCTCCGTGAGGTTTATAGCAAGAAAATTCAAGAAAAATTTCAACAGAAAAGCGGGAAAACATGAAAATCATTTTTCACATACAAAAGACGAAGCCATCATGGTGGTGAAACGGAGTTCTCCGGGTTTGCTAGTATTTCATAATTTTTGCTTGCTAATGCCATTCTTATCTGCTCTTTTCACGCCTTGGAGTGGCAAGTCATAGTGATTTTCGTTTGGCGATATAAGATCTAGAAACTGTAACAAGTGTGTTTCACTTTCTGGTATCAAGTAATAACTTGGTATCAGTAAGCAAGAATCAGCGGACGTCCACTATTACCAAAAATATCTACGAGATTCGTCAGATGCAGATTCATAATAATGTGGTGCAACTACTTGCTGATTTAAATAGATAGATAGATAGATAATTCTTTATTGGTCGCACACATATAAAACAACATTAATATAAATTACTTACATAAACTACTCTAGTGCCACAAGTGGCGGCCTTATTGCTAAAAGCAATCTCTTCCAGGCAACCATTGGATCGATAGGAATAAATAAAGGATTAAAAAGGACGTGGTGTACAACATAAATAGATGCGATAGGATAAATAATATACACAAACATAAATTATAATGTACATAAACTTAAAGACATACATCCTAATACATATTATACTAAATAGGTACAAACAGGTATAGGTATGTAGGTAAATAGGTACAGGATTTGTCCGTCGTCTTCGCCATGAGCGTGCAATAACACTGGATGTCATTTAGCCCCTGCAGAAAATAGCAGTTGATAGATCGGTTTGTATAGAATACATTGTAGATATAGACATAAGAATTAGAATAAAAACCATTTATTGAAACATATACAGAATATGAATAAATGAAAAGTTTCATTTCACAATCCGGCTCTAACTCAGCATGTGCTGGATGCAAGCATCCAGCGCTGGTCTTCCGTAGGTTACATTATTATAACATGTATATTACGTGTCTCTTACTTATAAAATCTACGCGCGTGGGCGAAGCTTTGATAACGGTCCCAACTATATCTCTTAGCGGTGTCGTTTGTTACTATTTGCAGGACGTTAGGTTAGTGCTTACGATAAATATAAGGCATGTTTCAGCCTTAATTACAGATAATACCGTTACTCGTTGAATGAGTGGGATGAGATGTCGAGAAGCACTAAATATGACTTGTTTCAAATATTGTGTGGAGGTTGGTCTTTTAAGTTATAAGCAATTCGTGTCTATATATAAAGTTATTCATTTGGTACCGATGGCAACTTTATTTGGGTAAATGAAATACCTACAATAATACCTAATGATATGAAATATCTAGAATTAATATTGATAAAATCATATTTTAAGCCAATTAGTTCGTAACGTAAAAGTCGCTACAATCTTATTAGCTACAATAAAACGACACGACGATCCACTTAGTACTTCAATCTTCGTCTCATTTCATTTTCTGAAACGTTTTCATCAAAACTCTGTCCAACATTTTACGTAAATTGTCATCTTTTAATCAAATTTTAGTCCATTAGGCTTTCCTTGTAATCCAATTTCGTAAAATCACCGGCAGAGGTCACTGCAGACCCTTTTCAAAGTCGAGCGGTGTTATGACGTGAAGCTCTCTCCGTCAGTTTTATGCAGTGATTTGACCTTAATTAATATTGTAGATTTTATCTCAATTTCCAATTTTAGATAATTTTTCTTTCAATGGCTCTTAGTAATTTCACAGCTAAGAAACAACGAGGAAGAATACTATTTTTATTTTTCAACCACCCCCACAAACTAACAAACCATAATTTACCCAAACAACTAGCTCCTAGCTAATCCTTTTCCCCTCATATTTCTTGCAGACCCGTCCATTGTCCTGATTGCGTGGCTAATGAAAAGGAAGAAAAGGTGTAATGGACCAAAACAACATCCGTAACGAGATCCAGCCAACACTGACAGCTATGCAGATAGATAGATAGATTATTCTTAATTGCTACACACATATTCAAAATATATTAAGAGTGATTGTTTCCAAATTAATTTAGTAAACAAATTTTGACGAAGCTAATTTGGAATGTGATTCCCCCTAATTTTATTAGTTAAGGTTGTGAATGTGGCTTGACATGTTGGCAATAAATGATTTCATTTCATTTCAAATACAACAAAATGGAACTACACGTAGAAACTACCCAGTGCTGCATGGGACGACCTTATTGCCAAAAGCAATCTCTTCCCGGCAACCAGTGGATGAAGAAGAATAATAAAAGGATTATAAAGAACGTGGTGTACAACAGAAATATAGGCAGCAGACGCAGAGCTATGTCGCAAGCACAGCCCACTGCGACTGCTGCCTATATTTTATCCCGTCAGAAAGTAAAGTATGCAAATAAAAAAAAAGTTCAAGATATGCGAGAGTTTAAAAGTAGTCATATTCATTGTTTCTTTAGTCCATTAAGAAGAGACATGGACGTAAAGTTTGTTTAAAGAGCAGGTTTTTTTTGTCTTTAATACATACATAAGGTTTTTTTTTAAGATACATTTGTCATTTTAAAAGTGCAGATAATGGTCGCCGTATCCGAAAACGGCTGGGAAGATTATTAAAACATGAGTTTGGCATACATAAGTAATACTTAAAGTAATGTAATATCATGAAATTACTTTAATTTTATCAAACTTTCAGAAACCTATCTCCCTGTTTCGAACACGCAGCGAGCGGAGGGCACAGTAAAGTACGCTCGACAGTCGTGTGTCAAACGGCACATCACTCGCTCGCTGGCCGCGTCGCCTAAGTATTAAAAATGAATTCGAATTGTATCAGTATTTAGATCTAAACTCTACTTAAATAAGCAATTTAGAGTCGAATTCGAGATAAACATGCTTAATTTAGTAAAAATCTAAGAAAAAGGTTTGTAAATATTTTGTTATAATAACACATACAAAACAATTACTGATAAAGTATTAATTTGTCAAAAAATAATTCACCGTTGATTGAGTATAACACTAAAATAATACAATTTTATTGTTGTACTAAAGCCACATTCATAATGGCAACCATGATAACTTTAAGAGAATCGAACTGTATGCAGTTAAATATGAACTGTAACTCGAGACGCTAAGTATCAATTTGGCTTGTGCGTGGGTTACGAACGTTCGCTGCGAACGAATTTCGATAGCGTGGCGCGTTTTTGTGTAAAGATAGCATGCCCTGCTTTTACTAAGAATAAAATTAATGACAGGTGCTTCATTTCTTAGGGAACAATAGTTAGATGAATGCATTACACACGATTATTATAATCCTATAAATAGTTTTAACTAAATGAAGTTAAACGGTATCCTGGAATTAGTCACTGTTAATGATATTATTATTATTATCAATTATTACTTGTAGTCATTATGTGCATGATTAGGAATTAACTTATTCAACTGCTACGCGTTTATTGCAACTGTAAGTTTACGACTTTATAAAGCGATAATGTAATAATTTATAGCCTGGTTTTCTAGAAACTCAAATGAAAACTTCATTTTATAATTACAAACAGCACATTCAGCCGCATTAAGAACCTTCTCCATTTTTAAAGTCAGATAACAACTTTAGAGATACATATGTACCTATATTATATATTCAACTATAATATACATTTGGAGAGGTATCTGATATCCCTAGTAAACAAAAAAAATATTCTAAGACTTTAACTAATTTGAGAAAAGTATTTTTTCAATCTTCGAATATTCGTTTCTATTGTTCCAAAACCTTCCTAAAAATACTACAATAAATAATAATACTTAACCTTTGTACCTCCAGTACCGAGGGTTGCCAATTCAGGCTGATGGTAATACTTCTATCGGGTTACGGTCAACCTTTTCATGGTTGTGTCCTTGGTGTATAAGAGGCAGCGATTTCTTACAAAAACTACTATAATCAGGAAAAATTGAGTCCATTTAAGTATTACGTACAATAATATATATATTTTTTTATATTTTCATTTTATTACAAGGCCAAATTTTAGAAATTGGAATTGGAGAATGATTTAGACAAGATTACAGATGTTGTTTTAAAAAATTTTTTTAGACGTCTCTATAATTATGATTATCAAATTTGACTTAGAATTTTGCATAGTTACATTAAAACATAATAAATACATCGTCATCATTGGAAACGAATTTTCCATAGTTACATTAAAATATAATAAATACATCGTCATCATTGGAAACGGATAGATAACTTACCAACTGATGATTGTTTGTTTGTCTAGCTTTAATATTAATAAAACAAATAATAAACATTCCGGGACATTGCTCACAGCGCCATCTAGCCCCACACTAAGCAAACAATTGTGTTGTGGCGAAAAAATCCGAATAAACCGCCAAACTTACTCCACAAGAGCCCCACCCTTAAACAAAGGAATCCCCTAAAAGTCTCTGGCCGGGAAGCCTGCCAGTTCGAAAGCCGTAATTAAACGCCTCGTCTAATTGTGACCTTTGGCCGGCACCAACCCTTTGTAACGAAATATACGGGATTACGTCGATATACGAGTAATCGGGATTAGCTGGGTTACATAATGTATGTAAGACTCAGGTGGGTTGTATTGGTTGGATATATAATGTTGATGGTAGGTACTGCCTGCTATTCCACGTCTTATTCTATTAATGTTGAAAAGGTGAAAACTTGTGCGTGTGTGTGTATGTTTTGTTATTGGTATTGTGGTAGATAGACCACGGATTAACACAGCTACTTTTTGTTAATCAACGAGGGTAATAATAATCCGAGGAGCGGGAGCGGGAGGTGAATCCTGCCGCTCATCCGATCCGCAGAAGAAGGACACGGAGGCGAGCCGCTCGCGCTCGGACTCCGTCTCCACTAGGAGGCCCTGGGGCGTGGGATGCGGGGGCATCCCATACCCCCTAGCAGAGATAAGGGCCTCCCGAGGAGTCGATGCCTGGATGTCCCTGGGCATCGCTCGCGCAGTAAGAGGGAGGTTGTCCTCCTGAGGCGGGTCCACCTGGACAGTGGACTGCGGTTGGGACGGGAATTGCGGAGGAGTATTGCTCGCTTGCCCGCGAAACCCGTCCTTGCCGAGGTGAAGGGACATCGTTGTAGGTTTTAGTCGGTAGTGGAGTCCCATTAGCTCTGAGCCCGACATACCCCGCCGCCTCCCCGGGGAGAGTGCGGGGATGCGTAAATGCATTACCTCCACGAAAAAAAAAAATAAGGTAATAATAATAGCATGACTATTTATGTAAAGATTGTGATAAAAAAATCCTTTAGAACGGATAAACAAGTTTATTTTATTAAAACGATTTACTTGAAGAACGGATAAACAAATCTCTGCAATCTCTATAAAAGTCTACAATCAACGATAACGTGTTGTTTGCCAAGAAATAAAAGAACATTATTTTTTTTTAACCTCTTAGGTACTCATTTGAAGTTTTTCATTTGCATTTTACCAATACCTACAGATCTATAAATAGACTTCTCAGCGGAAGATATACTTAAATGGTAAAATATCGTCGTTTATGTAAATTGCTTTCTCGAGGATTTCACGAGATTAATGTCTTAGTCGAGAACAAAGACTATATTACCGAGAGACACCTGTCAATTTTCTATTAACTTTATGCAGACGTTTCATCACCTGTACCTAAGCCATGTGACGTCCAATCAGCATCAAATCGTATTTTCATGGCAACCAATAACCGAAAATTGGTATATCTAGCAATGCTACCTTTTACCTACTATACCATTTACTAGGTATTTCCTTTTGGCTGAAAATAATTTTTTGTATGGAGACGAAAACCTCAATGTCTATAAATTGACACCAACAACAACTTGTTTTGTTAGTCAAACTATGTTTATGATAATGTCAATAAAAGATTTATTTATTTATCGTATGGCATTTTTTTTTTAAATTTCTCCTTAAAATTTTATTGTTTTTAAATACCTACGCAATCGCATCTGTAATTAAGGTTTTATAATCCACCATTTGTCCGTCATACTTGGTTAGAGGACAGTTATACTACGTGCTGGACAGTCTGCTCGGGAGCTCTACACCGGCAATATGGTAATTCGCATCAATTCCAAAAAAAAGATAATGATAGGAAACCAATGTTCAAAATACTTCAAAATTAAAAAAGAAACCTTAGCAAATCATTAGAACAGCCAATGGTCTAGCTAATTCATTGAGATGTTTATGGGGTAGAATGACGTTAGCAGAGAACAATTAAATTGAGACCACGATTTCGGTTCGTTGCTTAAATTGACTTAGTTACGGAGACAGATGTCCTACATCCCATTTGAATTCGCTCCCGGGCTTATTAGCATACTGATCGCGGAGAGATTTGGAAATCTGTGCATTTTACGTTGATTTTGAAATAGAGATTCTGTTACAAATTCTTGTGGTTTAAAAAAATATAATTAATTAGAATCTTGTAATTTTGAGTTTCAATGTTTGTTTTGTCAAACATCTAAGTTTGTTATGAGAAGGTTCCTAAGTAGTTAATTTAACATGAATAAAATTGTTTTGATAGTCACTATAATAGGTACTATACAGTATTATTACTATATAGTAGAATGAGTATTTACCGAGAAATTTATGTCAAAACGCAACTAAATAAAATATCTTTGACAATTTGTAAATTGAAATTGTGACATTTATTGCATTATTGTACACACTGGAGCTCAGATATTTGCACAGACAAGATTACCAGAATTTGTGAGTAAATGGTTTAAAATTACATATTGCCGCATTATACTAAGAAATTGCAACAAATGCATACATTGTTATTAAAACAAAGCAATTTGCAAGAATTATGCATTTACCATGAATTTCACCTGACACTTCGAGTATAATTTTGACTAACTACATAAAGAAGAAGGATCTCACTTCTAAGCTAATCTTGTAGATCCGATTTCATGAACATTCAACTATTAATTATCTAAAAATTTGGAGTGTTATCGAAAATTTGCTATTTAACATAGAGCACAATATCAATTTATTATTAATATTATTTTTTCATACTTATCGTTCATATAAAAGAAAAAAGAGAAAAGATAAGAAATTACCCCGCCTTAATCCTGGAAGAGATCACTCTTCGCGATAAGGCCGCCTAATGTACCTAGGTTAAGTAATATTTCTGTAAATTGTTTTGTATTTTATTTTCTGGTGTACAATAAAGCTGTATTGATTGATTGATGAAACATCAAAGTAGGTACATCCATATATTAATAAAACCAGCAGGTAGTATCTAAAACTTTTGTACTACAACCTATCACAACAACTTGTAGTACAAAAATAACGAGCTCTTCATATTGTGTTTATACCGCCCTACAGGCCTATAAACCAACACCAATATCAGAGTAACAGGCTGAGTTAGACACCCATTAAAACATTACCCCATATAACGTTGACGAGGTCTATAAACTACAACGTGTTCACTATAAAATATTAGTGCTTACGAGCCACTTGTACTTGTGGACTTTGTTCAACGCTGAAGCAGTTTATGGTACTTAAAAAAAAAATTATATTTTTTGACAAGTGTTAAGTTTTAATGTGAAACAAATGAATTGCTTGTAATGTTGCTTCGACTGCTCTGTAAGCTTAGTCGGTAGAGGCTTTGCCTTCCAATCTAGGGGTGTTAATTTCTTCAATTTCAGTTCAATTATGGATATTAAAATTTGTAATTACTTGTGTTGAGTTTGGTCGTTTCTATGTATAATAAGTATGTATTTACAAAAGAAAAGTATGTGTGTATTATATCCGTTATCTAGTACCCGTGATACAAGCATAAGCTTATTACGGGGCTAGATGGTGTTGTGTGATATGTCCTGAAATATTAATTTATTTAATTTCCCGCATTGTTGTCCACGGTAAATTTGGACATAAAATAGCCTTATTTAATGTCATCACTACTATATAAGATCATAACTGGTTAATAATCAACGGATCACAGAAAACTAGTTAGTCATTGAAGCGTAAGTAAGCGTAAGTATCATACTCGATTACCTACTCGTATATTCAGAAATGTTTGTCACTAATGTTACGATGATTAAAAAATATGTATTCCCTTTTAAAGAGTCAAGTACTAGGAATCCGTAAACCCAATTAAACGTAAAATAATAAATTAAAAGGGCCGTACTAAGGTAATTACCCGACAACATTTCCAAAGACCCTATTAGAAGTCCAGCTAGCTTCTGATTCAGCGAATAATCCTAAAACGGCGCAAACAGTAATTTGAATCCAATGGATCCTTTGTTCCCTTACAAAATGTGCTGATAAAGGAAACGCTCCAAAAGCGTGGCTGCGTGGCTTTGATGACACCGAACCAAGTAGACGACTAAAATGAACGCTTAATATAGTTTCTTCTAGGCAAACGTGCTGCATCTTGGATATCCAGCGAGCTTTGCTTCACATCCAGCGGGCTATCTTTAAACGTAAGCTAGTGCTTAAAAAATATTTTATTGCGCGATGAATCAGAGCTATGTTTCATCTTTATGTACGTGTAAGAGAACTGAATATAATCATTGACCAGACCAGCTTGTATAAAAACTTATAAGATTGGTACCTATATAAATGGCCAAACGAAGTCCTTAAGAAGTACTTACTTATCTCTACACAGCTTAAATTCAGCGCAGTTTTCTAGCCACTTTTAATTATGCTAGCTTTGATAGTTATTGATGGTGACTTGTCGTCATCGTTGAAGAGAATTCATTCTTCAGTTGATCATCATCCACAAACCTTGGGATCTCACTGCTGGGTATAGGCCTCCCTTTGTATATATGTGCCATCTGCGTCGATCCTGTGCAGACCTCATTCGGTTTGGAGGATTTTTTTTATACAAGAAATGGGTTTGCACTAGGTGTTTCTATTTTATATTACCTAAGCATGGCGCTTTCAGAAAAGGTGGCTCAATTCGAAAAGGTGGTCGCCATAAACGCGGCCGATACGAATACGAAAGACAGAAATAAATTGGGCTTACAGATTTATAGCCGAATGCTCTTAACCCGCGCCGGGACGGAGCTAGGATCAAGGAAGAATTGTGGGCTGAAGGAAGAGGAAATAAGTCTTTTTTAGTTTTTGTGGTTTTCAGTAACAAAGCTGTTCAAAATCTAGACTGTAGAAGACGCTTCGAAAGTGGAAAAAAACGTGTTTTTAGGGTATACCCAACAAAACTGCTAAGAATTTAAAAAAACCTGTCTACAATTGTTTTTTTTTATTATATAACCGACGTAGTTTTATTTCAATACGTAAACCCAATAAATGTAAGAAAATAAATACTACCTACATGTATGTATGTATTTATTCCAAACGCCCTTTCGGTAATCCTGAATTCGTCGCCAGCCTTTTAGAGCAATTTCCGAGTTCGTAATTTTTGACATAAATCCTAGGCAAATGGGCGGTGATTAATTGAAATCTTCCGCGTTTTGTGCTATATAACTTTGTGAAATACGTTACAATAAATTATGGCTACATTACATAATATATGTTTTACTTTTTCTTTCTATTTCTCATAATTCCGTTTCACTTGAGTTTTCTATATTTCTTTGTGCATTTTTCTCTTGTGTTGTTATGGAATTAAAATAACTATGTATGTAGTAATAAGATTTTATTTCGTTGTATACTATTTGAGATATTTACACAGAAAAGGAATCATAACTTACCTTCTATTTTTTATCGCAGTCGCCAGTTTATAAAAATAAATTAAATTTTGTATGCCTACTTAAGTTCATTTTAATAAACCAGCCAGTTACATTCTATAATCCAGTCATAAGTAAGTTATTAAGGGTTATAACTTGTTTAGCTGTTATAAACGGTGTTGCAGACTTGAATAAATCTCTACCGGTACTTTCATAGCTTTATAACCGCTTTTCAGCGAGTTAGTAAAACTTGTAAGAAAGTAACGACATTCCTTATTACTTAGTTGTGTATTATTTATGTGAGTTGTTACGTGCTTTATGCCTTTGATGCTACCATAAACCTACACGAAGCTGAATAAAATACAAATTGAAAATTGTTGGTTTATTAGACCTTTCCTGGAATCGAAAGTGCGCTATAACTGACTAAGCAGGCTGTAAAAGCTGGATTGCCTACGTGAGGATAAACCTGTGTTTTATGCCCTTGTGGAAACAACTTAGTTTGTAGCTAGTTAACCTTCATATTAAGGAAGCGTATTTTGTTTTCGGATTATGGATAAAATGTAACCAACCTGTGGCAGCTGCTTAAATATACCAAACCAGGTTATCACCTGATCAAATAAACGGTACGAGATTTTTTAATCGTTGTATCAATCTACTATTTTGATTTATACTTTATTACTTTGGTGTTATCTCAACCTCTATGTACGACATTCTATAAACTTATTTACTGGACACCTACCCCAATGAGGAATACGATGCAAGAAGGAGGATTATGCAAGTCAAGAAAATAAAACAAAGTAAATATTTTAAAAGTTGCTATATTTCAGTTTTCATTATCAAATAGTTACAACACAACGGGCTCTGAAAATATTTCGATTACAAATGGCTGCTAAAATATTTCTTTACAAAGGGTGTACAGAGATTAAAACTTGCTTGTGGGGGGAAAGTTGATAATTACGCTAACGATTACATTTAATTCTAAATACACAAATTTAATTATAAATATCACAGTCAAAAATTACATAACTAAGGTTCTAGCACTAAAAGTATGGCAGTAAATGCTGGGCTTTAAAATCTAAGGTTTACAGTCGAAGTAACAACCTTTAGTTCTCGCCGATATACAAAACGCTTGCGGAGAAAATACGCCTATCTGTACTGAAATATCTAATACATCCTTTACCAATGGTAGAACTAGTCCTACTAACCGTGACTAGAATTCAGTAGAATAAATTACGAGTTACAATATAAAAATTTCGGTATCTACAATACATACAAGCACGACTACAACGGTTACCACAAATGTCTAACATCTCTAGAAGTATTCAAACCAATTTCCATGTAACTAGTTTATCTTACTGATATCGTAATGATTTACTTTAATATTGCTTTGCGATTCATTTTACGAAACTCTATGCTAATGCTTTTATGTATTTTCTGTTCTGCACGCGTTCTTGTTTTCCGGACTCTGCAACAATTAAAATATTTACGTCGGACGGATATAGGGCCATCCATAACATTGACAAACGCTGATTGTATGGGGAAAAAAGTGCAAACAAGTTCAATTTACCTCATACGGCGGCGGGGGTAGTATATCACACAGATTTATTTGACAGCCCTGCTCCGACCTCGCTACATTCGAATGTCTGCTCGCCTGGATTGGAATTTTGAAACTGTTCTCTCTACCGAGCCAGTGCCACTGTGGATAGTCGTACTCTAAATCAGTGGCCGGACACACTTTGCTTTTGTCCTGTCGGCTCCTGGAGCCCGACCTATTGGTGTGACAGGACGTGCAATCGTCTTCGAGTACATTAATCTCATTATGCGCATTCTCGTGCCGCGGCTCTCGGTAGTCCTTAGTGGACCTACTGGACGTGCTGTGACAACACGTGGAGCACTCCCCGTTCGAGTACTGGATGCTTCCGTTACACGAGCGAACAATGCTGTTGTTGTGGGATCGCCTGTCCGGGCAGTTCCTCGGGTCTCCCATTTCGTTATTGTCCTGCGTGAAAATTGATATATTGTTAACAATACCGCCGGCGCTATACAAATTCCAGTAATCTAATCTTGAGTAAACTCGAGACGTTCACATGAAGCTTATCGGCTCATACCTTGAAATTGAGTTCCGTGTAAATTGCACTGGAAGCGTACGGTTCCGGTGGTCCTCTTCGAATTCTGTCGACACTCGACGCGTCTAAGCCTTGAATGGAGTTCTGTGGTAAGCTGTATTCCGGCTCCACGCTCAGAATACTCGTCGATTGTCCACCTTAAATGAAAATAGCTTTATAAGAACCTACATCGCTTATTAAAATCTCGATTCAATTACTTTTAAATGTCGCGTCAAATGTGACGATTCACTGTCGAAATCCTTATCAGCGTGAGATATAGACGTACATTACTCGTGTTGGCAAAAGAAACCAGAGCGATGAACTCAAATCGTATTACTTTTTCGTAGATAAGATTCAAGTACTTCCTTGTAGGACGGTTGACTCACCATGTAGAAGGCTCTGGTGACAGCTGCTGACGTCCAGACTGGCATCATTGGGCGGAGCAAACACAGGCCTGTCTCGGAGCCAGATCGTGTCTTTATTCAACAGACACTGCTGCGCTGTGACTATCGACTGACCTACAATGGGGTTCAATGTTTCAATTACGTTCACTTGACTATCTGTTGACTTATTTATCTGTTTGTACGCAACTTTATGGCCTTACCGGTGGATTTCTTCCTTTGAATTGTGTTCCGCCTTTTGATATAGTATATACTGAACAGGCCAATGATGATGATTGAGAATAATGTCAGACATAAAGCTAGGAGCCATGTTTCGTTGAATATGGGTGGCATGTTTGTGTCTTTTGGGGGTTCCGTTCTGTAACAAAATATTATTGATTATTGCTTCTGAAAAATGTTTGGTTTGTACAATTATAATGCGTCTAGCAAAAATCGCGTTGATAATATTACTAGTTGATGAATCACTCAAAATTTATACTAGGTATAAAGTGTTTTTTGTGACGACATCATACACCGATTTAAAAATGTATTATGGGCTACTTCAGTTACATTGTACTTACTGCACATAATGTCTCAACGAGTGCGTCGGCAGCATGTGTATCTGCGCGGGCGCAGAGAAGGGTCCGTGTCCGCGCCGTGTGACGGCCGCGGCGCGTGCGCTGTACCGGCCGCCTGAGCGCAGCGAGCTAGCAGCCGCGGCGCGGGTGCGCGGCCCGAGCGACATCTGACCGACCACGCGCCCGCCGCCTGTACCACTCACACGGATCTCGATCTATAGGAAAGGGGTGATTTCTTGAAATTTATTTAATGGTTTATTTGCATGACAGAGTCGCAAACTGTAGCTACGCAAACTGAAACTGAATGTTTTTAATCTGCCATAAGAGATATTTAAATACTTAGTGGCATAGTAGTAGTTTAAAAATACTAAGGTATGGAAGGATGACACTTGCTTATTATATTATTTGTTTTCATAGTAGTTATCGATTGCTGATGACGTATTGTGACTGACGGGTATCTTAAAAGATTCATATTAAAACAAGTAGATAATATAATATATAGGTATATAAGGAAGTAGCTAAGTAGACATTAAAGTGGTGTATTATTAATATTTAGGTATCAAAACTAAACTATGTGTAATAAGACCCTCGTTTTGTAAAATTATCGCAATATACTCATTATGTAAATGATCACGATAATGTAAAGTAAATTCAAACAATATCAGCTCTGTCAGCTCGGCCGTTCCCATAAGCTCATTAACGCCACTGTTCCTACATAATTGCTGCTTAATTACTTCCCTCCAAACAGTAATTACCCCTTACGTAAAAGTTTACGAACAACAGACAATTAACTAGTTCGAAATGGAAGCGAAACTTACCAAATAACCCGTGAGTTCGCCGTTCCACGTGCTCACAGGTGGCGGTTCCCATCGTATCCACGCCGACGTCGCGTTTATTACTCCGGCTGTCACGCTCAGCGGCGGCGCAGATGGCACTGAAACAAAACTACACGTAAACACAAGCCAACAGAAATCGTGACCCAAAAATCACTTACACACGCCCTTACCGTCTTCATCCGTAAACCCAGACATCATATTTGACGGCTTTCCAAGCAGCATCTTGTAAAACGGCATCACAAATATATCATACTGGGTGTATGCCATCAGACCCGTCAAAATATAGCTCGAGGAACCGCTGTTGTCGACATTCATCAGAGACCCGTTTGAGCAGAGCACGCCGTCTGAATGAGATGGATTTAGGATCTGTGTTTCTTCCTCGGTCGCGTTCCGCCAATTTATAGTCGTTCCGTTGTACCAAATCTTGAGTCCTTCGAGATATTCGTTGTAGTCTGTCAGCACCTAAAACGTGCAAAATGTGTTAGTATGTTATTAACACAAACAAGGAAGTTCCGTGTGTAAACAGAGCAGGTATGATACTCACGTCCCAAACAACTTTCAGCGAAGTCGAGGACAAAGCTTCTACCCTCCTCAGAACTAATACGTTCTGTTGCAAATATTTCCTCGCTTGAACAAGTTCGTACTCCGTCATGTGAGTTTCGCGTTCATAATCAATATTGAATTCGTGACTGGGAGGGCGTTCATTTAGCTCATTGTTTCCCTTCCTCAGTACTTTAAGGTAGGCTTCTTTCATGATGCTTCCTGCTGCGTTGACAGCCGTACAAATTACCCTACCGCTGTGCTCGGGTCGCGCTCCGTCCAAATATAATAAGCTGGAATTGCTTTTAGTGCATTCTGGGAAGAGTAAAGAATCTTGTGTCCCTTCGAGTATCCAAAAGGTGGTCGGTGTCGGTAACCCTTTAGCTTCACACGGTATGGACACCACATCGCCCTCCCATGCGGTCAGGTTGGACGGTATCTGCGTGAAGTGTGGTAACGCTGAAACAGATGGCCGTATTAAAATCGGTCCAACAGAATTATAGGTGCAATAAACTGAGCGGGAGTTTTGGCTTACAATATACGGTGAGAGCTGCGCTGGTGATACTGGTGCCGGCGTGGCTGTCTGCTCGGCACGAGTAGATCCCTGCATCGGTCGCCGATACATGATCTAGTCTCAACAGTCCTCGGATTATCGTGGCATGGAAAGGTAACGTTCCGTCCTCTTTGACCCACGTGATTTTTACGGCAGAATCGTAGCTCTAAAATAAACAAGAGTACATAATTCAATCATGTCATATTAAGAGTCGTAGTTGAGAACTTAATTAGCACCTGTGATATATAGCTCTCAACTTACCTGGCAGTTGAATTCCACGGTCTGTCCTACTAAGGCAGTGATATTACTGGGTTTGACTACAAAATGCGGCCGTCTCAAAACAATTAACGCAGCGGCCCTCGACTGCCTTTCACCGGCAATATTAGATCCAACGCACCGGAATAAACCACTGTCTGTTGGTAATGTTTCTAGGATTTTTAGGCTTCCTGTCTCAGTTATGGTAACTCTGAAACAAAAAAATATTTTGAACACAACGTAAAGATACGTTTACACTAATCCTGGTAATTTTAGTAATGTTTATATTTTGTTTTTGTATGCCCGTCCTGTTTTCATAAATATGATGGAGTATAATTTCAATCCTTTTAAGAAAAAGTGTATAGATGGTAGTGTTTTCTTTTGCGGCCGTTTGGATATGTATGAATTACTTTTAAAACCAGATCTCACTCGACTCTCACTCACGGTCGATCACAACTCGCCTGGTGTTAAGCAACATTGTAATCTACAATCTTACAAGCCCAGTCAAGAAGAAACCGAGTCTCTCTCGACTTTAATACCGATACATTATAGGTCAAAGTGAATTGAGATAGATTAAATACTGGGCTACCACAAAATCTACTTTAATCTGGATGGATCTGAGTAAACTTCATTCAAAATAATAATACATAGAGGAAGAAAAACTGAACATATAACTTCTAATTAGTACCTACATAAAAAAGCGGGGCACTTAGAAAATCTTTAGAAAAGCCTAAAGATAGTCTAAGTGCTCCAGCCCACTGCCAGAAGGCAGCGTGCCCAGCATACTGGCCGCATTAGCACGCTAGATGGAAATGCTGATATGTTGAGCCAGCAAAAAGGGCAGCATTTCGGTCATGCGTTGCGTCAACCAAGCTCTAATAATCTGGGTTAATGTGGATAACATCGGTCATCATCCAGTTGTTCAAATTATTCGTTTAAGTACATGTCCTTAGTCTTTCAAATGTGAGTACCTTCCATTAACTTCCACATCAAACTGCTGTCCATCCTTGAGCCAGTGCACGGTGGGCTCCGGAACACCTCTTGGAGGAGAGCACTCCAGCAGGGCAGGCTCGCCAGCCGCCACGTGGACGTCGCGAGGCTCTGCTCGGAAGTCGTCGCGGAGAACTGGGGATAGATGATTATTAAAACCGATTCGTAGAATATTTCATATTGTACGTATTCAGCGACAAAATTTACAATATATGACCTATGTACTGTAAATAAGGGTCATTTCTTCATCATGTATTCCTTGCATGTAGGATGTATTAACTTCTTGCTTATTCCTCACTTACTTAACTACGTTTTTGTATAAATAATTAAAATTATTATCATTATGCTAGGATTTCTTCTCTATTAACTTGAACGAGAAATTGCGTTATCCACGTAAATAGTTTACTTCTACATCCATTTAAAATTATTGTTATTTACATAATATACTACTGAATTTGTTAAAAGTATAAAACTTGATACGGGTCGACAAAATAGTTATTTTTATGTTTATGTAACGTTACGATCAAATTGAGCTAGAGCGCTATTTATTCAAACGATCGATGTTATGTTAGCGGAAAATGCTAGTTAAAAAAGCAGTATTTTAACGAATTCAACGATAACAGTTTGTGTTGAACAATGAAAATTGGAGAGCTTTGCCAAAATACAAAAGCTTGGCTTCCGATACAAATCACGATTTAGCCAAACTGTTAAAAGCTACATCCGCACCGTGTAGTTTGAAAAGCTTTCATGATCAAAAGCCAAAATATTCCATTGCATTGCATTGTTATTGACAAACAGATAGACACTCGTATTTAGCAATTCTGGTAATCTATTGTTATTTTTTTATTATTTGTATCTATTGTTGTATTTTCTCTCCAATAATAGTGAAATCACTAAAATAACAGCGAAGATTTTAATAAACAAAGCTAATTAAAGGTTAGTATCTAGTCACTGTCGTAGGTTTAATGCTCCATGTAAGTTATACTTCTACTTCTTAATATTATTTTTGAACGTATACAGGTCTATCTTGCACGTACATATCGAATCAAGTTGAATTTATAGAGACTCACCAGCGACATTGAGCGAGGCGTTGTGGCTGACAGCCTCGCCGGCGACGTTGCGCGCCACGCACCAGTATATGCCTTCATCACTCTCCTTCTTGCCACGGTTTACCCTAGGAACAGAGGTGATGATTTTATTCAAATTGAAAATTAGAAGATGGTATTTAAAGAAAGAAGGTTACAAAATACTTATATGGGCTAAATGCACATGATTGAACATGACGTCCTCAACGGGTTATCTATCTAGGTTTAGGTCAACCATAATTTAATCGTTTTAAATTTTTCTATTTCAACTGTTACTAGAATAAACGTCAAATCACAAAACTGAATTTTACGCACTAAGTATTGCACCTAGACTATGGCTTTATCAATACAAATTACTAGTGACTTGACCCATGATGAAAATATATTACTGACAGACCATGTTTGTTGCAGTATCCAATCTCACCTCAAAAATAACAGCCCATCTTCCAGCAGCACTCGATGTCCGTCCTCAGCGGCCGGCAGCGGAGCCCCATCCTTGAACCACTGCACGTAGGGCTTCGGTCTACCTTCGACCACGCACCGCAAAGTTGCAGGCTCACTCCGCCCAGACACTGTGTTGGATGGGTGCTCTTTGATGCGAGGCGCTCGGTTTTGTGCTGGGAAAGAAATGGTTTGTGAAACAAGCAGGCCTAAAGGAATATACATACATAAAATTTAAAAATGTTATTGTAATATGTACAGTCTGATATTTGACATCTAGATGGCCTTTGGCGATACTCAGAAATCCGAATATTTTAACTTAATTTAGGTTTCTTAGATTTTTATTGCTAAAAAGTTACAAGCCCATTGTTTGATAGACATACTTATGTAACTAACGAGATATAATATCACATATCTAGATTTTATTAAGTAAGGAAGTATGAGCGTAGCTAACTCGTGTTGGGAGTTAATACTGTCCGAAGGGCCTCTGATATGTTTTAACCAATAATACAGTAGATAAATATCTTTGACTCTTGACTTTTTTTTTACTTTTGACTATGACGGCCAGCCAGGATCTCCTATAAAACGTTTTTTCAACCCACGGCAGTGCCTAGGTCTTATATCTATAAGGAAAAGCTTTTTTAACGCATGTCTATTGAATGAAACTGACAAAACCTAACATCTATGAGCATGTTATGCAGCAAGTCATAGCAAGCACTTGAAATGTATTTCTCTATATCCAACCTCAGATAAGCAAACATGATACGCCTACTCGTAACACAAAAGAAGCATTTAATACATAGGTCAGTTGCTTTTAACCGTCTTTTAACTATTCATGACGCATCTCTAAACCGATAAAGGTTAAGTATAGATATCTCAATAAAATTTTATTTGTCGGTTTGTTCGTTCCGCTGCATTAAGATAGACGTATCGATATAACAATGTGAAGGGTATTGTTATAATTCGGTTTCGAATTATTGTTGTTTGTACGGCTGCCGCTTACATAATTTTAGGTGCTGGATTATTTTTTCAACGACGTAAATTTTGTTGAAGTTCTCTGATAGATAAGTGCTAATAAGCAATATTGAATGCTATATCACCTTATATACAGTTTGACCTGTAGTCTGTAGTAAGTTTTACAAGAGAATAAAAGACTTTAATCAGTTATTTATTTGTTGTATTTATTTAATAGTTTAATTTTCTTATGATTAAACTGACATATAGTAATAATTTGATTAAAAATTTATTCTCTTGACATTTATGTGACAAGGAATTTCTTTTCAATGTGTCATAGCTATATTTAAATAACGTGTTTGTATTTTGAATTATAACAATGTCTGTAAGCCCATACGGGCAGCGGCTAGAGTACTATCCTGCCTTTTAACATGTCTAGCCCCTAGATCATGTTATAAGTTTTTATGACCACCTGTTAAACCTAGTTGTCTGACAATAAATTTCATTTCATTTCATTTCAAACTATCTACAAAAATATTAGAAATCTATATTGTTAGCATAGACGCAACGAAAAGCAAAAATATATATATATATCGCTTTATTAATTACAAATACATCTGTAAAGACTTTTCATAACCCACCAGTTAACACACAATATAGGTACCTACATACAAAATGTAAGATATTAACCATTCAAGTAACACTCAGCCAGAAATAGATAAAGAAGCAGACATGTACAGAACATATGGGTGTGATTATCGCACTTCGTGACGAAAAAATCTTTCAACTGCTGATCTCGTCGCCAAATGTCGAGCAGACAGGATGTCACCAGTAGGTATTTTTAACGTTATTTACTTAGCGTACCTACACTTATTTACTTATATGTATTTAGCAGTAAGCTACTATCCAAATTTGCTGTAAAATATAGATTAAGAATTGTCCTATCATCAATATCCTTTACCGTTTTCCTAAAATTATTATAATAAAAGATATATTTGAATACACAACAAGGTTTAAATTACCACTGGACAGCAGCTTTTTCAATTCAGTAAGCTCTGGACTTCATTTAACATTTGAGTAATTTACAAATTTAATTCAAATCACTTTTTTATTTGTGTCAAAACAACTTATAATACTTATTTCTTGTATGTAACCAATACATGTTTCTATTCATAGTAAAAGAAAATTAAATAACATAAATGCAAGGATGTAATCTCAAAAGCTAAGATAGCCTTAACCATCGGTCTGTGTTATTTTATAACGCATAATAGTGCAATAAATATCAACTCACATTATTATGGTAGCCTGACTGTCAGTTGTTCTTTATTAATACATGTCACTGTCACTGATAGTGGTCACTGTTATTATCCTGACATGTTTGTCTTTTTGTTGAGCCTGTGGGTGCAAAGGCGGTCGAAATAGTTTGATATTGTTTTTTTTTATAATCATACCCGTACAAAGCGTGCGTCTGATAAAGCTTTGGCATTGTGTGGAGGATGACAATGAAAAAAAAAATTATAGTAAGTAAGGTCCGTGTGGTTTAGTTTGAATAGATTTGAAAATTATAGCTCCCTATTTTTATAACTTGTCGCAAGAAATTAAATTAAAATATATGGTACGAGTACATTATGTTTTTGATGCTACTTTTAAATAACAATCCGATTACAACGATCGGATAACTATGCGAAAATATGAATAACGAACAAATATTTAATGAACAAATATTTTTCGATGTATTTTTATTTAGGTGTCCAACTGATGATCTCATTTCATTCACGTGACATTCCGCAAATGATTAAAAATACAAATTAGGTATATCAATAAAAATACATTGAGTACACACACATGTGACTATTTTTATTATCTGCAATATGCGGGAGGCAAATTAAAGAAGCCAGTACATAGACAGTGAACAAAGACTACTAATAATGTTATGTCTGGCAACTTAGTTTTTGTTCATCGTTATCTTTTTTACAGATTAGAGCATGACCCGTCTTCGTCAAAATATACATAGAATACTCAATTATCGGTATTAATCACTTTGTTGGTTTATTTGATTAGCAGATTTTTTCAAACAATGATTTTGACGTCTTTCTTCTGTTTTTTTCCCGTGAAAATACCAGCTGTCACGTCAGAAATTTTGTTCAAAAAGAAGAACAGAGAGAAGCGAGAAAAATAAAAAGTAATGACACCTCATCAGAGAGATTGCATATAAAGTGAAAATTAGCCCGGGGGAAATTTGACACACATTTGGGAAACGGGGTGATTTTTCAAACCTTTCCTCTCGTAAAAACAAAAGACTGCAATGGGACTGAATTGAATTTGTTGAAAGGGCCGTAATAAGTATTTTTTTGACAGAATACCGCACAAATAAATTACAAGCGGACCTAATTGGGATGGGTATATTAATCTAAAAAGGAAACCCACATAAAAGCGTAGGTAAGTCTGTAAGTTTGTTTAAATTTTAGTTGCGTAAATAGGGTCTTCATATTTATAGATGAAGTTAGGATAGGAAGTACGGAAGCTACAAAAGCTATTTTTATCTTGAAACAACGCGAGCAAAGTTCCGGGCAACACATCATTTTCATCGCTTATATTATAGTAAAAATCTAACGAGGCAGTATTTAAGTTACAAAAAGAGAGAATAGTTTTTTTAGTTCTAGTTTAGCCAATCCATCTCTGGCGGATAAACCCTAATAGAAACAGTAGAATATCAGTATTCCAAAATAAATGACTTCTATTCTATTGTATTGTAGTACTTAATATTCAAAGCGCTACAAATGCCTGCCTGTTAGAACACCAGGCAGGATGTAGGAAGACGTAAGCGTATTCCTTGTCAAAAAACCCTACCAACAATAAACAGTAAAGTTCAAACCAAATGCACAACACAGTAGAACTGAACCTTTAAGTAATTTAACGCCACAGTTACGTTAATTAAGGCCCGTTCAAAATAAAAAAGGTATCCATTGTTCTACCGAAACGGTCGGCGCCCCATGGAAATACATTTTGTTAATTGGCCCGTGCTACTTTAATTATCCGATAGTGTAACGATCTGATAAAACGTCAGCCAGAGTAATGGAAAAAACTGGCTAAGTGCATGTCAGAGTCAGATTAGTAGACACAGGTTCTGTACAAAGTTTATATAAAGACAGCCATAAAATCACATTAGTTGTGTAAAACACCATTTAAATTCTCATTTATGTATGGTTATTGTTGTTAAAGCTGATACAAAAATTCGTTAATAATTAACAGACATTTAAATATGTACATGAAAAATTCAGATATCTAGTTTTCATGGTTCATGGGATACAGCTCAGTCCCAGACAGATGGATAGCTTAGTCAGGTTTTATAAATATGTAAAGTGATGTCCATTTTTTACCCCGTAGGTAAGGAACTCTAAAAGTTCACGGTAGACTCTTAATGACTACGATGGCATAGCTGAACCGATTATCTTGATGGTCAGATCTTGTGCTATAAAACTATAAAAGTTAACATTAAATTTGATTGAAACGAGGATTGTTATTAGAAGGCTTCTGAGTGTTACTAATTTTTTTATTACTTCAAAAATTGTAAAACTTGTCTACTTATGAGAAAAAAATGTTAAGCTTCCGTAAACTTTTTACAATATGCTAATAATACTTCTTTTGCAATACGTAAATAAGGAGAATTTAAATTGTTTCTATTTCTAAATCTACTCTCATTTAATTAAGAACGTATGAAAAATCTACCCTATTTTAAGTTCATCGTAATCATAAGAAAATAACTAAGCAAAAATACAGAAAACATTTTAAAAGCACTTATTAAACGAAGCGGGAGCTTTCAAAAGTTTCGCCGCCCCAACACATCTGCTTCAACGAAACAAACAAACTTTGAACTCACCATTGGTTCCATTCAATCCGATCAGTAATAAATGCACAAGCACAAGAAACACGAATTGGTTCCTTCCATTTACGCTGTTATCACACTCATTCACACCAACTTCCACCATGCTGCCACTGAATTATGTTCAATTATTACACCATCTATAATTCACATGTTTAGCACATCACTATTTTATTTAAGAATTACAAATTTAAAAACTTGATTGTCACTTTTTTGTAATTGTCACAGTCATTGTAAGGAAGTTCTTATTTTAAAAGTTGTGTCGAAGTCGACATCGCGTGGGTCGCGGCGCTCGCACGACCGAACGGCTTCGATGCTTGGCGTGCACTATCGGGTTCGCTCCTCATCTCTGTTTACCGAGTCCCAAATGGGGTATATTACTGACGCCTTTACGTGCTTTACCAGTTTTACGTAGTTTGCCCACCTATCTATCGAGCTATTTGGTTTATGGAACTACTGGGGGTTTAGGTTGTAGTATTTCGACCTACAGTTAGATATAGGGTTTTACAGGCTAAGTTTAATCTGATTTCGGTAATTTTAGGAAAACCTTGTGCTATGATTTTCTACATTTACCTACGCTTTTCATGTTGTAAAATTATGTTTAATTGAACATTTAAAGTATTTTAGGTAAATAAACGATTAAAATCCTAATAAGGAAATACTTTGAAAGTACTAAAATAAAAACGTTCCATGATGAAAATTGAAATGCCCTCGTAAGATTTAACAGCGAAAGATGTATGGAAATTGATATGTCAAAATTTCTCATAAAGCAATTAAGTCGTACACATATAATGGACTATTAAATCTTCCATACCATTAGAGCCTATTTCAGATTATGTCAAGTATTGTTATATTATTATGGCCCACTATTTGCGTAACCATTATACGTTTACTGTTTCTTGTCTAATGGTGACTGTTTAGCACTTTACGAGATAATAGTTTGTGGGTGGATTAATATTAAAGCTACTTAACCTACTTATAGTGCATCATATTTTAATGCATGCATAATGCTTATCATTGTAGTACTTAGGTACTCGATTTTAGTGTTCAGTAAATATACGCCTTGCATTATATTACCTGCTAATATGTGTTTCTTTATTATTTGGATATGTACCTACTACTGATTTCATTCTGTAATTAATAAAATTAAGGAAATATTTTATTCGATAATAATAACAATATATACACATATATACACTAATAAAACTAAAAAAGAGTATGTTCATTTTTTTTATATATTTTTTTTCATTTATGTAATTAATTAATTTTTCAATGCCTATATCAAGTATAATAGTGGGTATAGAGAATAGGCAGCTTTTACGAGTGCAAAACAAAATTTGGAGTAGCACATTTTTTAACCGCTTACAACTTTTTGTGACGCAACAACACAATGATCGATTACCACCTGGCGGGTCGGCAGCTTGCATTTTGTTGCCTACCTCTAAAACACTGATTAAATCTCTCCGCTATCAACAAAACATTTTACAAAAACATTGGGTACAACCTACGGTCCCAATATTCTTTTGACTATTCGATAATCTTTTGTCCAAACATCCCTTTGAAATTTAACAAAAAAATCTTGAGACTCATTCAAAAAAGGAAGGGAATAATATACGGCTTATTTCATTTTGACGCATTTGTCGAGTTTGCGCGCGCACCGGGCGGGCGGGCGTAGTGCCGACAAAGGGGCATTCGAAGTTTGAATAAAAAACGTTCTAATTTCAAACCGGTCTCCCCTCCGCACGCGCTCCTGCGCAGAGCGCATCCCTTCGGCCATTATTATGCTGAAGAGGTCATTCACAGTTCGCACAATACTTCCCATACATACATAGAGCACTAATAGGTGAGGCTGGCCTTTGAATAATTTTTTTTTAGATAATTACTGGTGCGGCCGGGTTACAAAACGACAGTTTAATGAAGGGCCATATTAAAGCTGAGGTTCAATTTTATTCATGCTTAAAACCCTATCATCAGTATTTTTTGCAATATTTCAAGTTTTCCTGTTCTTCTTCTGACAGTTTTATAAAACCAATCTTTAATATTTCAATAACTTCGTAGCAAGATTTGCAGTAAATGTATCATAATGAAGATTAAATTATTGGAGTTTCATAATTACAAGCTTGCGCTTAATTGCATGGACTTGTTAATTGATCCGGTTTCGAAGTGCAGGCTATTTATGATTTAAATGTCCTTTGGGTATGTAAAAGTAGGTAATATTCACAATTAGTAATGGTTTTAATTCGGTTTATTATGTTCATAAATGCATCATTTATCTGATTAGATATGTAAATGCAAATAAACTTTTCTTTGTACAAAATACTGTTGCAAACAATAGACGCAATTAGAATTTAATTATTACAATTCAAACATTCTAAGCTAAATATAAAAGTGAACAATGTAACAAACAATGAAAATTGAAATCACTTCGAACAATAAAGATGACGTGACTTTTTCCACTTAAATTAAAATGCGCATACTTTTGTATGCAGAAGATCCATAAAAAGTTTTCTCTAACTCTAACATAGTAACAGTAAGTTAAATCCGTGAACAATGACTTTACACCTAGTAGACGCCTCATTGTGGAAAATATCCGATTTACAAATGTCAAGTAACCGTAACCACTTGATAGATCAATTACAAATATCACGTGATACATTTGCATTCTGACAGGTCAATCGGCTTAGAAGCATGATATGATTGAGTAATGATTGTTTTGCGCAAAATATATCAAAAATTATGGTTTATGCATATTATCCTCTTTCTTAATTCGTAAGCTTGATTACAAAGAGACGACAGAATGTACAGAATATTTTACTGGAAAGTATTTGTAGATTCGTAAGTAATAAGTTTTGTTTTTTTGTTGTCGGATTTTTCTGGAAAAACATGGCTAGCACCCAATCCTACTATGGATGTTACAAAATTGACATTTGTTCCAGTTTATTATTTGGTATATTAATTTAATTATTTCATGGGTAGGATGTCTGTGGAGAGTGGCTAATTCTGGCGTAGAGAGTTTACAAACCGCCTAAAGGTGTGTTTACCTTATATTGTCTATTCTTCGATGGGAAGAAAAAGCAGTAGCAAGTCGGGTGTCGCCTACGACCTACGTGATTCTACTGGAAATATTACTTTACAACTTTATGGAAAAACAAATAGACACAATGTTATTCCACAAACAGTAGTAAAAGGTTTAAGTATCTCTTATATAATTTACATAGTGTTTACTGTTTCAACTTAAACCTGTGGTTTTATTGCGGTCGAAAGTTTATTATATAATGATACATGTTTTATTTACACTTTTCTATGTTAATCCTTAATATCATTGGTTGACGAAATCTTGTATTTATAGGTTTAAAGAACTTTATTTCACACTAAGATAGGTACATTTATCACTAACGCGTGAAACATAACTTAAATTATAAACATATATTACGTTCGTCGTCAAGTAAAAATATTTTTTGTGACCACCCTACAGACAAGTATGACGCTGTCCGTCCACCGCATTCATAGCAGTGAGGTGTCTCTTAAAACGTGTTGATAAAGCCTATTTTTGAATGCGGTGAACGGGCTTACATATTTTAAATCTGATGGTAGCTGGTTGAACATTTTCGAACCTTCGGTAGTGACCATTGTTTTGCCGTAGTTAGTGCGGGACTTCGGGAGAACGAGATAGCTTGCGCGCCGAGTACAGGGGTGCCCAACTTTTTTACGTGTGAATCGCAAATTCGTATGAAGTTTATTGTCCAGTGTTTTGCGTACAAATGTGCAAATATTGTATTTATATAATTGTTTGATGTTCATTAATTTTGTTTCCTGGTAAATTGTTTTAGTTTCTGTCAAATAGTGATAGTTAAAAAGCATTTTTATTATTTTATTTTGTAAAATTTGCAGTTCTTTTAAACGTGTTTTGGCTGAGCTGCCCCATATTTCGAGAAGATATAACAGATGTGGTTTAATTAGTGCATTATATATTTTAAGGCGGTGTGCACGCGGTATACATCGTATGCTGTTTCGAAGAGTGCCGAGAAGAGAAATAAGTTTACTTTTAATGTGTTTCATGTGTATATGCCAAGTTAATTGAGTATCCATATATAGGCCTAAATATTTTTCGTGTGTTTTAAGTTGTAAGGGAATATTATTTATTATTAAAGGTGAATGAGTGGGTACAGGTTTATTTTTAGCTTTAAAGATAATGTAGCAAGTTTTCGAAATATTTATAGTTAGCAGGTTATGTTGAAGCCAATCGAAGATAATATCTAAGTCACGTTGAGCATGTTTAATAATTTCATGGATATTTGGACCAAAGTAGAATAAACAGGTGTCATCCGCATATTGGGTCACGTGACCTTTAAGGTCAAGGTCATGGATATTGTTTATGTAGGTCAAAAAGAGTAAGGGACCTAATATTGACCCTTGGGGTATACCACATGATATTGGTCGCGGGCCGCTTTGAGAATTGGCGTCTATCTTTACAATTTGCGATCTATTGCTGAGATATGAGTGGAACATTTGTAAAGCCTTATCTTTGATACCAATAACCTAATTTATACCTACAACAAGCATATCTTTTTTATTGAAATTTAGTTTTTTTTAAATAATTCCTCTCCAACCTACGGTTGCCTGGAAGAGATCGCTTTTAGCGATAAGGCCGACATTAGTGGAATTAGATTTAATATATTTTTTCTGTTTTGTATAATGATTTTTTATGTGAGTGTCCAATAAACTAATAATCAATCAATCAAATTTATAAGTTAATTCGGTTTGAACTACTACATTAAAAATATGCAAAATTATCATAATATTCAACGAAATAACTCGTTGTTATGGAAACACTGCATGTTTTACTTCTCTTACTTTATTACCGTCGTTATTTATATCTTAACTACGTAAATTAATTAAGAAATAGTGTTGTATTCTAATTAGAAGCGTGATAAAGATGTTAATGTATAAAGCTTGAACAGTCTCTTTACAAATGGTGGAATTTAGTTCAGTTAACTTCTTAGCCGCGAGAGCATAAAAATTCAAATCATGTTAGATTTATATTAGGTTCTTCCCACACTTTGTCTCAATTTAAGAAATAACTATGCAAATGATGTACTCGACACGAATCCGTATTTTTAGGAATGTCTGTAACTTTGCGTGGAATAATAGTAGTTAATGCAACTGTCATATAATGAAGGGTATTAAAACACGAGTGTGAGTTTATGAAACGAGCGCAGCGAGTTTCATAATAGTAACGAGTGTTTTAATACCCGTGTTATATGCAGTTGCATACATTACTTTATCTTCACTAATGCAATTAATCAAGCAACAAGAGTAAAAGCTGACAATAGTTAATTTTTCATATAATTTTGTAGATTTTTCTGGCAAAAGATTGTGAGTTACTTTTGTTGCCAATTCTAGAATATCCGGAGGCGTACAAATATCATCGTCGCTATCCATTTTTAACTTTTAATTTGTATTTAAAAAACAAAACACATTGCGAAACATTAAATTCACGCGTACGTGTATTGTCACAGTGATTTTGCCGCCATTAAAATCTAACCATCTATAAAGCGCGACAAACCTGCTTGGCCCTGCAATCAGGTTGGTCGCGCTTTTTTGATGTTATAATGAGCTATTACGATATCGATGTGGATATTATAGCATCATGTGAAATTGCTTAAATTGAGTGTTTTGTTGTCTGTGCTATAACAGTAGTAATTATAAGTCAAGTATTGGAAACATAAGTAGAATGTTACAACATTAGTGTAGATAAAGTTAATTTAAGAATGCAGCGTACCTAACTAAGGCCTTTAGGGCGATTTAAAACAGTTGTCACCAGATGGGTCGATAAATAAAAAAAGTATAATATAAAGGAGTTGGAGTTGATTCGGTTTATTGTAATAACCCGGATCAGCCGATACATATCTTCGTATTTTGTGATACTCGACCATGTTTACTATTGATGTTTTCAGCCACCGAACCACATCAAATATGATATATAGCCACATATGAGACACATCAAACACTCACCTGAAAAATAAATTATAAGCTGGATTCAAACCAAGTTTAGGGTGGGTACGGAAGCACAGCTTCACACTCACGTCTTGGCGGCAAACTACAAATGAAATTTCTGTAGCTGAGTATTGTAGCCATGGTTGTGATTCATCGGTGAGTCGAATCCCGTAACGGAACAAATACTTTTACGACCTGCTAATATTTGTTTATAGTCTGAGTAGTGTGAATGTGAGGTTACGACCCTGGCGGTCCATAACTTTAGCTACAAATTCTACGGCCCTCAATATTCCTTAAATCAACAAAACATTACACTTTTTCTGCCTTTATTTCATTGCATGAATTTTTAAGAGATGTAAATAAGACATGCAGTTAAGTATACGTACTTGTTTTCTACCATTATAGTTCCACATTATTTGACCTCATTAATTATTAACATATACGTCATATAGCGTAGACGTAGGCCAAAGGTCATTAGAAAATAATAAATAATCGACACAAAAGGTACATAATATATATTATATATTTCAAATAAATAAGCACTGAAAATACAGAAAAAATCAAACATTACTAGAATCCACCTTCCATTCCCCGAATGCCTGCTTAGTAGTTCAGAGAAGACCCGAGGGTGGCGTTGACACTCGGTTTGTTAACTGACCGCGTCCAAAACAGACTTCGCTCTGTTCTTATCAAAGACATCGCTACCAATAGACTCAGAATGTTGAAAAACCTCGGACATAGTAATTTATACAGACATATCAGGTCACGTATAGGTCTTATTCTATTTTAAATTACTACTTAATTCTCGCGCAATGATTCACTGAGAGAAATAATGTTTTATTCTACTTAGTTGTAGGTTTGCATTACGCTACAGCTCGCCTAATATTTAATTCTTAAATAGATTCGATACGTGGCTGTGCGCTGTTCAATCAGTTACAATTTTTAGACGTCACACCTCATCTGATTCATGACATAAGATTAGTGAATGCTTATGGCTTCGTCTTATGGCACTTTTAAGAACCTTTATTTAAATCATGGCGACTTATAACTCTGTTGCAGCGTGAAGAAGACAAATTTCAACAAAGTTACTTTTACTTTTATACCATTACAGTATGACAGACAACATCATAGGTAGTTGGGGGTATGATGGTTATTTTATCTGTGGATCCCACCTACAGTACAGATCTACCACCGATACTGAGAAAGATAAATGAGAAATTCGCTGAATTGAGCTTCGTCACTCAAAGCGGTGAGAAAGGTGACGCTAAATCTAATCGGTTACAATTTTGTTACATTGTAATGAGATGTCATGAAAAGACTTAATGTTTCATATAATTTTAATAGAAATGGAATAAAAATAATAAAAACTAAAAGTAATAAATAATATATAAATGATGATACATACGTAATTACGAATAATCATCATCGTAATATTAATTTAATTGCCTGCAACCTAGTAATATTAAAAATAGAAGTACCTTGTAAGCTTATATAAGCGAGTGTGGCTCAGCGGTACCCGTGTCTGCTTTTCATCCAGACGCACCCTGGTTCGAATCCAGCCCTACATCAATGAGTTGTATTTTCAAGTTATGTGTGGATTTGCACTGGCTAAACGGTCTAACGAATAAATTCTGCGGGGGAGTCACGATCCTCAGACATGAGGAATACGACTCAAGAGAGAGTTAGCTTATTTATTTGCCATTATTTAATTTTAATTAGCTTACCAATATTTTAGATAAATAAAAAATAAATATATATAGATAAATTCTTAATTATCTCCTAAATTGTAACAGTAAATAATAACGATCTTTCGTAAGCAATTTATCTGATATCTCGTTTTCCTATCTTCGCAAAAACTCGCGTCGTCGAGTGCTTCAAAGTACATCATTAGCGTCACATTTTGTCCCTACAAAAGCTTATCTGCTTACTCCGAAGAGGGTTACGATTGGAAGAAAAATTGTGCAATATTATCAATATTGTTTTTATCTCACATGTATGTTTTGACCAATTGAGTAGTAGGAAGTTATATATTGTAGACTAATCATTTCTGTATTTCTTTATTTAACCATTAAATGATTTTTAAAATTGCAAAACAAAGTTTAGCTTCTCGTGCAGTTTAATACTTGTAATTTAATACATTATTAAAATATTCATACAAATCGTAAATGTAAAATATACATTAACTGTTTGCTATAAAGTTGAGATTTTCTTATTGTGCTGTAATTTTAATATTTGTATAAAAAACCAGCATGTCGATACATAAAAGATAAAGAAATGATACATTATCGATTCCACAAGACAGCATTGTAACCCCCTGACGTAAAAACCTTTCCACCTTATTGGTAATGATATCCGCTTGAGATTCAATATTATTCAATAAGGATTTGATTTGTAAGCACATTTTAATGTGATGCATTTTTATACGAAATATTTTAGATTTAGATACTTTTTAAGGTGTCTTTGTTGTGTGTGTTCAACTGTAGGAATGGTTGTCAAATTTTCATCAACAAGTATCTTGACATATAAAAGTTGAAATTATTACACGATAAATATAGTCTTTTGAGTATTAACTAGGTAAGTAATTAGTGTTTTAGTTTCCAATTTCAGTGACGAATAAACTCATACCTAAAAACCTAAAGTATTTAATTAAAATCAATTTTGCTACAAAATATATGTGTCAGATGATGTTTTCATTTAATAAATGTTTATATGTCTCTAAAATTCACAAAAAAACCGTTTCATTAAGTTTTTGTTTTATAGACAACATTCATTAGGTATACGAAAACATCAGAGAGATATTTGTAGAACACAAACCTTATCATAGATCATCGTAAATCCCAGAGCGTGCTTGTTTAGCAAAACCTCTTAAACCTCTGACAGGAACATGTTCTCCTGGTACCTACCGCCATAAAAACCGGCTATCCATCAACCCTAACTAGGAAACTATGGGCTTATTTTGCTCTATCCTAAGAAGTGAAGTGATGCGCAAATCCAGGAGTCACCTCCTGGCTGACGCAGTATTGAATGAAACAGTTTCAGAGATATTGTACAAATTGAGATCGAGAAATATGAATAATCGTACGAAAATTATACTTACTTATTTGTAGTAAAAATGCTTTTATGAATGCTGTCAAATAGTGAAATGCTTATGATATAATATTTGATACTAGTTTCTAATTACATCTTCAACTTTTGTGCTGCTTTTACAGCGGTTTCACATTGCTAAAGAAATGGGTAACTTTAAAAAAATGTCAGGCATTAGATACGGTCATGATGCCTGAAGCGAAACCCTTGTAAGATCAATTTTAAAATTAGTGATCAGTATTTACTTGATCGTGTACTTTATAAACTTCTTCTTCTTTTTACATATGACTAATAATATCGTGTACTGTTTATTTTTTTATATAGTAGTTGTAGATATTATTTAATCATATGTAATAGATACACTACTGTGTCCAATTTCCATTTCGCCCTACACCTACGAGCGGCAGCTATTTATCAAGCAGACGGGTTAAGCAGAGGAAATGCCCGTAAATAGCGGGATGCAAAACGCGCCAGTTGTCGTCTCATCCATCAATGGTTCGAACTTGTGCTAGGGACATGTGGTTTTAGAAGCATATGCAAGTTGATCGTATAATTGAATAGTAATTAACTAGTAATTACTAATTGTTTGAAAAATAAATGTGTTTTAAGGCAGGTTAGCGTTGTTACAGAATATAGATCCTTGCATCGTCATTTCTTCTACTTGTGTAGGTACTTCAAATATTCATTCGATAAGTCAAAATGATATGTTGTTTTACATTTTACATGAAAAAAAAAACAGAACAAACTCAATAAAAATTCGAACATACAGGCAGTTTATTTAATATTCTTTTTTATAATTCACTTCCTTGTTTGTTTTCCATATTTTGTACCAGCACAAAATACAAGTGTTATTAATTTTCCATCCACATACATAGATTTACAACAAGTACTACAACACTATTCTAGCGGTCTGCTTTATCAAAACAAACCATCTTACCAATCAAATTTATATCCTCCACAAAGGCCGCACCATTCCCAAGTAAATCATATTAGTTCCGAGTGAAGATTCATTACCATACAGTATTCTGTGTTGGGTGTAAATCAAGGCACATACACTATACAGAGCTACTAAGAAATAACAGGCTATGTAGGTAATGTTAATTTTTATGAGAGTGACGAGTTCGGGCTTAGCGTAATTTGCTTCCAAAAATTGGAACCAACACAACAATGAATTAATCCATAATTCATTTATCTATCCTGCCTTTCTGTCTTCTGTGCATGGCGTATCTCAACTCTGTTCATCTATTTTGAAATCACCGTCAGTTGAGATAAATTGTGCGGCAGAGGCAGTGAGAGAGTGGACATCTCTCTGTACCAATGTTGACATCCCTAAGGAACCATTCTGCCAAAAACTTTGGGATGCTCCATTGGTACAGAAGCAATTTAACTCTTTAAAACAAAATTTAATAGGTGACAACGATCGCGCAAGGCTTCAAGCAGTGTCTCAACACGAATCTGGCCAATGGCTACATGCCCTCCCTTCTGCCAACCTCGGTACACTTTTCGACAATGGCAGTTTCAGAATCGCTATCGGCTTGCGAATTGGAGCTGCTATTGTCGAGCAACACAGTTGCACATGTGGTAGCGATGTCGATAGGAAGGGCCTCCACGGACTTTCATGCCTTCGCAGTGCAGGCAGATTCTCCCGCCAAGGCTCGCTGAATGATATAGTGAGACGGGCACTTGCCACTGTCAACGTACCATCGGTTCTTGAACCGATTGGCATGGTCCGTGACGATGGTAAGCGCCCCAATGGCCTCACACTGATTCCCTGGGAGCGGGGAAAAGCTCTTGTATGGGACGCAACTTGCGTCGATACACTAGCTCCTTTTTGCCTCAGTGGAACAGTACAAGCGGCAAGAGCCGCGGCGGACGCAGCAGAAGAAGCCAAGCGGCGAAAATATACATCATTATTGACTGATTATATTTTCGTACCGCTTGGCTTCGCAACTTTTGGTCCGTGGGGTAAAAGCACCAAGACTTTTATAAAAAAAATTAATAAAATGTTGATTGACATCACTAGAGACAAGAACGCTGGCTGGTTCCTTGCGCAAAGGATTTCTATAGCAATCCAGCGTGGGAATGCAGCCAGCGTTCTTGGTTCCATACCACATGTAGATTGTTTAAATTTAGTTTAGATGTAAATACTCTTTTTTAGTTCTATTAGTGTTAATAAGTGTAAATATTGTTTCTTATTGTTGAATAAATATTTTACGTATTTATCTTATAACAACATCCATGAACTTTTTTTGGAGTGCATTAAAGAAATATCTTATCTTAATGAAGAATAATTTGGACCAATATAATATATCCTTATTTTTGTCCTTTAACTCTAAAATACTCGCAAGTTATGTGTTAGTTACTAATAACCCTGTACACAGTGCATTAACGGGATGCAAATAATTAGCACAAAGCTATGCGGAATGTCGACAATTTCAGTAAACCATTGTCGAGGTGCTAAGGACATTCTAAAACTACACAACATCTGCAATTATTATATTTATAGTCTTAAGCTTGTGCAAAAAGCTTTGAATAGTCTTATTTTATTGCTTGTTCATCATCATCATCCACAGCTTTCCTTATCCCACAGCTGGGTATATGCCTCTTTGTTCATGTGTCAGCTGCATCGATCTTGTGCAGATCTCGTCTGTAGTATACCCGCGACTCGAACTATTTCGTCGACCCATCTCGCTACTAGACACTGGCCTGTTCTCATTGCTAATTGACGTGGTTATTTTCAAACAAATAAAAAACAAGGCACACAAAATACCAAAATGTGCCTAAAACCAGGATTTTCCATGTACAAAAATAAATTCACTTAGTTTTCAAATTTTTTTTTGATTTATCATGAAATAGGCTTACGCTTGACTACAACTTGCCTGATGTTAAGCAACGTTATAGTCTACGATGTAGCGCGCTTGCCTAGAAGAAACCGGTTTACTCTCGACTTGAAGACCGACAAATTATAGTTCAAGGGGAATAGAGATTCGGGCAAGGAGTTCCACAGTTTGGCTGTTCGCACGATGAAAGTCGAAGCAAAACGCTTGGTGCGAGTCTTTGAAACCTCAACTGTATATCGGTGCCTCCTTGCCGTGCCTCTACTCGTGCGATGGTGAAATGGGGCTGCAGGAATTAAATTATGCAATTCCTCCGCACACTCTCCGAAATGCAACCTGTAAAAAACCGAAAGACTGGCCACCTTACGGCGGTGCTCAAGGCTTTGTAATTTTGAGCTACAGAGTGAGTCTTTCGCGATGAGATTTTTTGCCCGCTTCTCAATTAATTCTAACGCCTCAAGCTGGTACTTGGCAGATCCATCCCAAAGGTGCGAACAATACTCCATACATGACCGAACTTGCGCTTGATAGTTGGCAGGGTCAGCACGACTACCTTTTTTGGGCACTGGTTGCACGTTAGCCAGCTTCCACGTCTTTGGCACATATCCAGTCGCAAGAGAGAGCCGAAACAAGCGCGTCAACACAGGAGTCAACTCAGCTGCACACGTCCTCAGAACTATGGCTGGAATACCATCAGGGCCACTGGCTTTATTCACATCTAGACTACGAAGTATTTTCCGAACCTCTTTTTGCCGGAAATGATTGCTTTATGCTAGCCATTATATTTAAGAACTCAAATAATACGAGTGCAATGTCTTGACTACTTCTACGCAAGCAAAGCGCGAATTAAACAAAGTTATAGCAGCCTAATAAATTCCTTCCTCAATAATAAAGTAAAACCCGTCATAACTGGAACTAAATACCGCGTAACACGGTACTTAGCTTATACTGATTACCATACTCGTATATTGCGCAGACGTCAATCAAATTGAAACTTTCATTACAACTCTCATCGCCGTTGTAATTTCTACCCAATTATAATAAACTCAAAGCGATCACCGCTCATTGCTTAGTCTTTGAAGTCTTCACAATTTGATAAAAACACAACTGAATCAGAACTCTATTGTTTAAGTTATAGAGTGTATTTTGGATTGATTGATAAGAAATACTTAGGTATAAGAAGAGTGATCTCACGGCGCCTACGCCTACTCATCTTTCTATAGATAGTCTGGAGTATAATTTGCAACCTGCTAATAGAGTACACGAGGATTGAGGACATGGTTCATGACATAAGAGAAGAGATTGAAAATACAAATATACAAGTTATTTGAATAAAAATGTTCAAAAATAAAAGATTATTATTATCATTGCAGGTGGAGTAAATAAAAGAAAGAAAAAAATAAACAATGTTACAGTGATGTGTTTTTATTCATGCAATGACATTTTCAAAGCATTTTTTTCTGATTTTGAAATAAAATGGCAAAAACAAACTCTATTTTGCGAACCAATTTTTAAAATTTTGGTTTTAAACGAACATTGAGATATAAAATACCTATTAAGTATTACTACAAGTTGTTGTACCCAAAAGTTTTTTAACAAAAGAGAACCCTCAAAAAGGTTATTCCTTGAGCAATAAACAAATGAAATACTCACTTATTCATAAAAAAACATAATTCCTACAAACTGATGTCAGTAAAAGAAAAGTCTAATATATTTTCTATTACTTGTTACCGCTAACATCTTAAACCAAGCTCAATGCGTAGGATTATTAAAAGCAAGCCGCCTTTCGTAGTTTGACTACAAACGATTGGACTAAAATTCTAGCTATTTTAGCGCCGGGATAAATTACTGAGCCTTTTCTAAATAACCCCTGCAGGTGAGTGATCTATTGCGTTATAAACTTTGTATTAATTTTGCATCCTTAACTTACAGTCCATTTAGGGAATATTCAGTGCAGTTGTTTCTTTTAGCTATATTCCCAATTTATGGGACCGGTTTTTAAAAATATTTAACCACTGACATTGTTCTTGAATGATCTTTTTCGTTGTTAATCATTTCTAGGATATAATATCCTATATTATAATATATTATATATCCTAATATTTCTAGGAAGCGTTTTTTGATATCGGAGGTCATGGGTTTGCATCAAAAGTCGAAAGTGAAAGTATTTTAAGTAAGTACAGAAAGCTCTCTGTTATTTAGTGTGCAACACAGTCATGCTTATAAAGTTTACATCTTTTAAAAGTATGTACTTACTTGAATAATCTCGGAAAAGAGTGGGTGCTCATAATATATTAATATTCATTGTCAATAACTTATTCGCAGTAATAATATTTAAAAAACATTCTCAACTCTTCACAACAAACTCTGTACCAGCACAGCATAATACCGCAAAACCTCAAAAATTAAGAACAAAATTCTTTTGAGGCCAAACAAGCATGTTCTTGCCACAGTCTAATGAAAAGCGAAACAAAGGATGCTTATCCTCTCTTGTTTTCACCACCGTCTGTGGATCTGTCGACGTCTGGAGGACTTTTTACGAGTGTACAAGTCAGAGACGAAACAAGAATGAAATACCTAATTTCACAAGTCAGCTAACTCGCACTTTTAGCATTTTTATTTTATTCCTCGATTAAATACTGTTTTATGAGATCATCTGTAAGTAAAAAGTATTCAATTATTATTATAATTCTCACCACCACAAAAAGTATATTAATAATTTTTCATTTTAGACAATTTAAGCAAGAATAAGGAACAGACTTGCGAAATTGCGCGTTTATAATATTTAGCATCACAAGTAATCAATAACGATGGATCATTGTATCGTTACCACATAACTATAACATAAAATTTACCAAATGTCCTGCAGTATTTCTCACCATAAAGTGACGTTTACCAGGTAACTTGTTGGCGCGACTGAAGCGTTTGTAGACGTAGTAAAACTTGTTCGCAACTTTAAAGCTTTATTTTAATTTTCCTCGCACATGCCGCCGAGTTTCCCGGACTACAAAAAAGGAAGAAAAAAATTAAGTACTCCGTACTTCGCACGTGCACGAAATAAAGTGTGATACTTTACGAGCGCCTTCCTTTAAATGGAGGAGTTTAAGATTGTTATCGCTATTGTAGATTACACAGACAGTTATAAAAGACTTTGAAAACTTGAGACTTGACTTGACTTTGAGAAATTTTAATAATAATATGTTAATGAACAAAGTGACATCAAAAACTGTAATGAGAAACTTTTTAAATGGAGAAATAAAGGCTATTTAATTTTATATTTTATAAAAGACTTGAAGGATATATTTTGTCATACGGTTACCTGAGTTAACTGTGTGTTTCGGCACTTTAGTTTAAACGCCAGTTTCATTTTAGTACAGTAACTCTAGCTATTAGCAATTTTTGCTAGTATTGATGAAGTTATGGGTGACTGCTGGTCAAATGACTGACTGTTTAGTGTAAACAATGTGCTCGTTTTTGTAATCATAAGAATCTTGTAAAGTGAAACCATGCGAATGTAGGTACATAGTAAGTCAATAAAAACTTTACTATTAAATTTATTTGGTTTGTAGATCTGCCATATAGCCTTGCCTTGTTAATCATATGCCAAAATAGCCTTGTCTGACAATATCACGCCGTATGTCTGTTTTTTAATTAGACTCCTGAATGTTTTATTAAAGGAAAGGGGTTGGATTTGTTCATGATAAATTATGGTTTGAGATTTATGACTTGGATTTATTTATATTAGACTAAATTTAAGTTGTATCGAAGATAGCTCTTAGCTTATGTTTTGTCGATGCTTTTTATTGTTTTTTGCTTTACAGAAGTCCATCTTAAATAGTAGGTCCCGGCTGACCACCACATGAAACAATACAACATAACTTGATCTAATTAAAATCGAAAAATAATAGTTGAATTATTTTCATGCGTTTTTTCGCTATATAGGTGCTATGCTCTTCGGATACTGGCTCACATAAAAAACTTAAAGATCATTGACTCCTTTTTAAAACCTTTCCATAATAATAACACTTCCGGATTCAATCTGCGCAGGACCGGAACGAGTGGCGTACGAGAAGAGTGGCCTATGCTCAGCAGTGGGCGATAACAGGCTGATGATGATGATAATAATAATAATAATAACATGTATGTACGTACGAAGTAGGTACAAGTAATATATAAATATATTTTTCAGAACATAAAGGTAACAATGACAAGAAGCATCTACTCCATAATTAAGCGCACGGCGTGTGTGGATGTCTCAATATGGATATTATCCATTGTGTGCCGTACTTAGAAAACAATGGGACCTCAGCGTAGAGTAGACGCTATTTATTGGCTCTACATATGGGATTTAAGCGGACTCTATAATGTTAAGCAAAGAGATGGGAAAGGCTTTGGAAAGTAATGTTTTAAAAACTATCTTCTTCTAACTTCTTCTTTAAACAAAACAAAATTAGTATATCTGCTATAATTACTCCAAATAAAAGGTAAAGAACTAGCAAACTGGTATTTTTGTTCACTGTATAAACCATTACAATTCCTTTATTTATAAAAAAATACTCCGATGAAAGCTTTACAATTATAAATTACAAAATGATAAGGTAGTAAGATTTTTCTTTCCTCAAAGTGTCTTATTAAACAACAATACAATAACAACTCAAACAACAATAACATGAAAATTAATATCAAAGTGATGTTAATCATAAAATATTGTAGAGACACATATAAACAAACCTACACGTAATCTCCTCAACCACAAATCCTTGGTCTTGATTCCGCGAGCCAGAAATTGCAACGTTGCGTTTCAGAACTACCCATAAATCAGCTGAAAGTAGCGGTAAGAAGAATTTGGCTTGCCACAGAATTTCAATAGCGCATAATAGCACACATGCACCAATAGAAAACCTATTTGGGATTGAATCGTTGGAGCGAACCAGAAATTATTTGCATTTGGTAAAATTTGCCGTGTTCTATTGTTTATTGTCTGTTTTAAAGTCTGTGTTTTAAATTTATTACATAGCCCTAACAAATGAGGAAGTATTTTAAATAGGCAGGTACAAAAATACGGAGGCATATTTAACTTTAAATATGCACGTGATTGTGAACGCGTGATTAGCAGCGGTTCCCGAAAGGTGGTCCGCGGAACCCTGGGGTTCCGTGGGAAGGCCGCAAGGGTTCCGTAAAAAATAATAAAATTTAAAAACTTACATATTTACGGTAAATGTACAAAAAATATTTCATAAAAAAAAATGTTTTTCATGATTTACAAAAACCTAAACTATTTTCCAAATTATATCAATAGAACAGCAATAAACAGTTAAACAAACAACTACTCCTAAAACAAACTCAATTAATACACCAAAACACACGTTAACCTTTATAAGGCAAATTCCCATTCCCAGTTATCAACGTAGGGTTCCTCTAGGAAAAGTGAAGCCCATTAGGGTTCCTTGCCAAAAATAAATCGGGAACCCCTGGATGATCGAATTAAGTCATGTCACTTGCCCTGGAAGCGGTTGAAATACTCTCGACTCAGTTGACCACCTCATACGATATATGTAAGTTAATCATATTTTGCTCTTGGTTCATTTTTTAATTGACTGTTTGAAAAACTACAATCATATATATGAATATTATTACTTAATTATTCTTATATATCTTTAAGCTATAAATACAAATGTTCTTGTTTATGTAGCCTAGCCACTGAAGGTCTTTACAAGATTTTTAAGTCTAGTGTAAAAATAGAGGCTTGTGTACTCACAAAATTCCATCTTACAGCAAGATTCCATTAAAATACATACACATTCCCTACTTACATACATACAAGTACATACATATATCATCGCCTCACTTTGTCATCATTTCACGAACCCACTCGACACTAAACTATGTAATGTTACATACTAGGAATTAATTACAACACTAACAAGGCTCGTGTTATCATAACTTGAACGTGAAGCTCGGAAATTGCAAAACAATGTGAAACAGGTAAGCCGCAAGTTGGGCGATCAGGTAAATTATTATCGGCTGATAAAACCGTGTGGATTATGTTCTAGTGTAAAAGCGAATACATGCTTTTTAGCATATAATACATTATTTTGTAAATATTTGTATGTGTTAGAATTTTATAAAAATATGCAGCAAATTACATACTTTACAGTCTTTTATATAGAAAAAATACTTGGTTCTTAATGACTAATTCCTCGATATTTTTTTACATAGGTAATCGGTAAAATTACGGGATGGATTTGCCTGATGGTATGCAAAAGCCTAAGAAGAAGAAGCGTGCTTACCCGATAAGAACCGATTCAGTGTCAATCTGTATATAGTTAAAACGTTTTTAGTAAATACTATTATGAGTTATTAAGTATGCATGTATTATTTCTGTATGAGTTTGATTCATGGCCTTCTTCGTTCAGCTATCGAGTAAACAAAATTAGTAGGACCTCAACCCCAGAAGCATGAAAAACGGTTTTCACCAGAAAAGTTCCGCAATATCCAAGCTAAGCCGGATTTGCAACTCACTCCGGCGACGGCTCCTTGCTTCTTTACTTTTTAATTAAACCACTTTTTGAACAGGAATTTTAAAATTTCAAGTATATAGAAAAGTCATGACTTGAGTAGTAAGTTTGGAAGTCAGAGTGTGTTTGAGAGATTTTTTGAGGATTTTTTTTAACCCACTGAAATATATTTATAAAACTTTAAAGATAAAATACACAATTATTTGATAAAGATAGCATGTACATAAGTATGAGTGAATAGTTTTGTGTGGGTTTTACTTACTAACGCAAATAGTCAAGGATTGCAAATAGAACTAATGATTTACTGTAAATCGCATAGAAACAGATAAAAAATCTAGTTACTTAGTTCCATATTAATTCAAGCAAAAGCTCCGTGAAAATTCTAAAAACCACTTTCTGATGCAAAGCTCAACTAATCCGCTTAATCTTTCCTACATCACTCACTGTCGGTCCGTTTCTATCACTGAAGTACGCAAATTTAGATAAAATTTCACTCACGAACGCTTACTGAAGGAGCTTGAAACGTTTTTAAGGGCGCAATTAATCACGAGGCATTAGCCCTTTCGGAAATTCAAACCTTCAGGCAAAAAGTTTTCAAATTCTCTCACATGTTCATTGCATGTTACTCTGGAAATGGTTTCATATCGTTACCAAAAAACATGGTGCGAATGTAGAGCAAAAAAAGATTGTATGCTACGCACAATAGTCGTGAAAATCCGAAAATATATTGGAGTGGGTTTTCCTGTTGTCAGATGGGAAAATTCCCACAAAACCGAGCATTTTAGACGTGTTAACATGAGAGAGAAAATGTCCTGCGATATCTTTGAAAGCTTGAGGATATGTTTGTAAGCGAATATCTTCTTTACTTTTTTTGTATAAATTACCTACAAGACAAAATACATAACTGTCATTTTTCTTCGATATACGATCACAGAAATCTAAACCGTATTTGGGTTTCTGTGACGTACGGAAATAGTGAACAATAATATTTATCTGTTAATATGTTAAGTTCAATTTTAACACAACGCACGATATTTAAATAAAATATCATATAAAACTGAGATTGAAAGACACACACAACCTCTGAATCGAATACGTTCGGAAAACCAATTTATTTCGAACAAAGCGATATCAAAATGACGAATCGAAAGGCCTTTTGTTGTCCCAATCGAATCAATTTATGTTTTACTCGAATGTTGAACATTCTTATCACATAAGAGCGGTAATAATCGTAGAGATGGGACAATGTGGGATTGTGTTGAACTAGAGTTTTTTATTTTTTATTTACATCATTGTAGATAAACCGTCCGTCCGTGGAAGGACCTGGGCGCCCACCACGATGTATCTACTCAAGAGAACGGGGACGGGGGAGTTACGGCGCTCAGTCATGAGGAAATACGACTCAAAAAGAGAATAGATAAACACACATTGTGATTTTGTTCTTTACTACTTGGTTTTTATAAAGCTGTACAATTTAACTACAGTCACTTCCCATTTATACCAGCCAATTTTAAAATTTAATTTTATTACTAGTCAGCATGCAAAAACATTTAAACACAACAGTTACAACAGCATTGTAAAATTTGATGCGCTTTATAACTAACCAATCATTCAATCGCTTTTGTATAACTGTATCGTATCACTTCATTTAAACGAAGCAAAATAATTGAAAGCATCTATGTTTTACTAGAACAGAAATCTGTGTTATATTATCGTCATCATCATCCACAGCCGGTTTCGTATACTTCTGGGTATAGACATCTTTCTTAATAGGCTATTGGATTTGATCTGGTTATTGCATAATCTGTTCTATTTCACTGTCATTTTTCCCTTTTTTTTTGTATGTTCGTCGATTAATCCTCCAACATAAAGAAGTCGGAGATGTTGTCATTTTTCCCTTAGCATGTAGAATATCTATATCAATGATAATTCTGCTTCAGCTAGAAATACATATTTAATAAAAATGATAGTTTCACATAAGTATTAAAAAGGCAACTCACGCATTTCATCCTCAAATTTAGACATATTCTATCCACAAATTCAAAGCATTCCTCCTCATATACTTCAGTTCAAATATGTCAGGTTCCAACCACGGTTGTTATGCCAAGGGACGACCCGTAAAGGTCCACATAACTCGGTCAAGATACCTACACAAAGAGCACATTTGGCGAAACGGTAATAGGCGCAGGATAACGAGCGGTGCTGACTGGATATGTTTAGAGTTTACAGAGTTGTATTGTATGGAAATAGTTTTTGAGATCAAAACGAGGTCAGTGAATGAAGTGTATGGAGTTCAGGGCGTAATTTTGAATGTTATAATGTAGATATATTAGATGTTTTTTTTTTTCATGTAGCCTTAAGTCTTGTAAGCAATAATTATTTTTAATTGCTTTTTTATAGTAAGGTGTTTATAATCATCCCTGGGACCACATTTTCGGTTTTTCGATGGTTTCTTCATCTTATCGTAGTTGTATAATGCCTTACTTTCCGGGGTAAAAAATGCTAAATATGTTTTAATAGAAAAAGCCTTCTTAATAACTCTGTAGAAGTAACTTGGTGTAATAAATGTTTGTGATAATAGCTACGAAACGGTAAGATTCCTTTGGAACATTTGGGCGAATAATGCAACTAAAGTCATGGAATATACGGCTTTTCTTAGAAAGTATTAACATTTGTAACTAAGTTTCAAATATTAACAGGATTTTTAAATTACTGAAAAATTGTTAAATAAACATGCTTTCATCAACACAAGTACAAAAAAAAACTATGGAGTAAACCGGATTGACATTCATACTACATAAATAGGTATCTATATGTTTTGGCACTAACTTGTTACACTCATGAATCAAAACATTCCAAAGTAAGTGGCTAGTCTCACGTCCAAACAAATGGAAAACTGTCACTGCGAAAGAGCAAATTTTAAAATACGCCAGCGAACTGCAACCAACAGCAAAGTATGAATCATAAATATTTCCTTTCAATGCGAGACATTCTCGAAGATATCTGCACTTCAAATCTGACTTTATTAAGTGGGAAAATAAGAATTTCTCGCACGTACGACAAAGTTAGGACAAGTAACAAATGAGACGTGGAAAAATCGAAAGAATATGTGAGCTGGGTTGATTTTACCCGAGAGCTTTTCCTCGTACCTAACGCGACGTATAACATGTGTATGGATTAATAGTGCACAATAAATCCTTTGTTGAAGTATCACGTAGTTTTATAAAACTCTAACCGCCGGTTCTTGAGTGAAGCTCGAATAAACTGTGGGAATAATAAATGTTAGACTAAAAGCAAGCACGTGAGTACTGCAATGTATTTAGAGGGAATAAAAATTTCAGTTGATGTGGTCCTTTGTTTACTTTAATGTGACATTTTCACACCGAAAATGTTACAGTTGACTACAATTGGGTGACAAAATTACATTATGTTTAGTTGAGTTGTTTAGAAGGTACACAGGTCGTTGTTACATGCTTATAACAAATGACTCTTCATCAATTGTGAATACCAATATGAGGTTTAAATTTATATATGATTTGAAAGAGATGTGACTTTATTCAGGATGCAGTCGTTTTAAATATGATAAAATGTATAATCAGTAACTTGAAATACGAACTTTGAGCTGATAAAAATTAACTAAACAAGTACATTTCCATGCACCCAAAAAGTTACGTATACCGTCTAAATCCTAATTAACACTCTTTGGAGATAAAACAAAAGCGTGTAAAGTGGCAGGACCCGACCGGCCATGAATCAATAGATAAATCTAATTAATGGTTCTCTAATATGCCCCTGGGCTGTATCAATTACTGGTAGCAAGAGGCAATCTACCCGCGGGGTAGACCGTATTTATAGGACCTGGGAGATTTTAATTCCGGACTGTAATTTCTAGGAAAACGTTGGTTAGAATAGAGGCTGCAGATCGTTCCCATGCATGATTATTCTTTGGTTGATATGTAATTTGTGAAAATATGTTATTTTTTCTTTATATTACTTACAAGCTGACCCGGCGAACTCTGTTCCGCCTCAGAGGCAATAAATAAGCAGATTATGGATGTTAAACAATTTAATATATAGTATCCTATGTCCGTCACCTGGTTCTAATCTACCTCCGCACCAATTTTTAACCAAACCCGTTCAGCCGTTCTTGAGTTTTGCATAAATGGTGTAACGAACACCACTTTCTATCATAAAGATATTGTATATAGATTTAGACCACTTTTTTGTAGTGCATTAGACAAATCTTAAATCTTCAGACATATTCTTGGCTGTCATTTCGGTTATTTAGACCAAGTACGAGGGTATGTAAGTTTGTGTATAATGAAGTCCGACCAAACATAAAGTCTAATGAATTAAATCCGAATTAAAACTCACATCATCAGTTTGATTCCGATTTTATGTCTAAATTCCATTACTGCATTTACGACCCCATGAAATTTGAAAATGACCTACTGTCATAAAATGCAGAATCCATATTTTACGACAAAATTAACATACAAGGCGTGGACGCCATGACTGGCGGGAGTAGGAAAACTTTTTAATATATTTTTATGAAAGGCGTTTTGGCGCGAAACGATGATTAATAGCGCTCCTTCACTCCGGATATTTCCGGGACTTGTGAAATGTAGGCTTGTTTTTATTAATTAAGCCATCTGTATCGTGTGAAACTCGGTCACTGAGAATTAATTGTGCTCGCAGCTGAGACATGATGTTTGTTTTGGAAATTGGTCCCATTGTTTGAATTGTAAATAGATGTCATGTTGTTGTTTATTTATAATTAGCTGATGCGCGCGACTTCGTCCGCGTGGAATAGTTATTACTATAAAAACGGTTCTAATGAAAAAAAAAAAAAAAAAAAAATAGAAAAAAAACATAAAATAGAAATAATTAATTCATACACATTTTTTTGATATCTTGAACCGTTTTCGCAGCGCATGCAACGGAAGCCCTCAAAGATGAATAATTTTCCCTGTTTTTTCCACATTTTCTATTGTTTCTCCGCTCCTATTAGTTGCAGCGTGATGTTATATAGCCTAAAGCCTTCCTTGATAACTGGTCTATCCAACACAAAAATATTTTTTCAATTTGCACCAGTAGTTCCTGAGATTAGTGCGTTTAAACAAACATACAAACAAACAAACAAACTCTTCAGCTTTATAATATTATATAGTAATAGTATTAGTATAGTATATAGTATAGTTTGTATGCTATCTTTTCCAATCCATCGACTGAACTGATTTGAATGTGTTTTTACTATGGAGATAGCATAAAAAATATGAATGATTAAATCATCTAACAACTTTGATCGTGCTTTCCATACTACATATAAAAATGGCTATAGCTACATATGAAGCTATGTTTTCCAGATACGAATACAAACGCACAAACCAAAATTTCAATACCGTCCGAATATAAATCATGAAAACGCATCCCATCGTAACAAATGGCATATCCGATTTATTTCCCACTGAAACACAATCTAACACAAATTGGATTTTGAATTACGATGCCGGAAATAAACGGCTGTATTTTAGTTTAGAATGATCTGACGCAGTTAGCTTTGTTTATTGAATGCTTGAGCTGAAATTACACTCCATGCATACAAACAAGAGCATAAATTATTTTGACCACACAATGTATTTTCGGAACTAGGAAATAATTCGTGTTCGTATAGTGCATCGATTACATTATAGGTACCTTTCTAATCTATCTACTATAAAAATAATAGATTCACTATAGTTTTAATTGAATTGCATTTAGAAAATCTAGCGTACTATAATAAATTTAGCATTTATATGCCAAATTTTACTGCATACTTATTTTGACCTTATACAATCTGTCACCACTTGAATATTCACAATCTATGCACATCTGTAAACTCAGATAAAATTCAAGCATCGCAAACATATGGCGAACACTCGAAAGCCCCTGGGAAAAACGCGCTCGATTTTGCTTTAAGATTAGCAACACATTAAACCAAACGACCAGCTTCTCAAAAGTTATAAAAAGTATTCAAACGCATGGCGAATTGATAAGTGTTATTATCGAACATCTCTTCCCGGTAATCATTTCTGCATATCTATAACAAAATGCCGCTCAGCAGCTGCCGTTTTGCATCACTTTTAAATTACACCCCTAAGGCACAAAGCAAAATCTCGGATCGCTCAAACATTTTCTGAATTTAAATAGAGACAAAAAGATAATAAGCCTAACAGCTCGGTTAAGATTGAATTTTATATTGATGTAAATTATGTAGCATCTGATTTATCGCTTAGTTATGCCTTAAGGCAGCTTTTCCATTAAAGGCACGGAACAACTCTTTTAGTGAAAATGTTGGTAGTTCGACTATAACCGTATGCTCATTTAGATCGCATATTTTCATAAGTAAGTACATAATTATGTGTCTATTCAAGCAAAATTCACTTTCACATCACTTTTTTGCAAATAAGAGACGCTTTATTCCCTCAAAAGTTAGTATTGCAGCTATTACTAAAATGGGAAAACTTAGATTAAACGAAAGGCCATTTTGTCAGCACGCAGATGGGTCTGAATACTAGCGTGACTGAAAATAGCACCTACTTACCATAACGTTCTTCGGAAGCGAAAAACCGCTTTGGGGAAACGGTTCCTATTCGCTCGGGCACGAAACTCGATTTGTGTTTCAAATTTTGTTTTATCCACTATTTACATACTTCCGACTTAATACATTTTCGTTTTTATACTCCAACATGAACGTTCACGAAGCGCCGAATATATCTTGCTTCCGCAGATTTTTTGCCCAGAGCCATAAAACCCATGAACTATATACTCTCTCACCAGATGGCCCGACCTGCCTACTTTGCTGACTTTCAAAATTATAATATTAAAATATTCCTCCATAAAAAGTCTAGACGGTAAAAAAGTCGCAATCGTTTCTTTGCAACTGTCTCCAGTCGATAGGGACTTGTAATAGTCGATTTGCTTCGAAAAAAAGGCACTAGAGAGAAGCGGAAAAAAAAGCTAGGGAAGTCGATAAGACCACTGTGAGCCCTCGTTATCTGGGGTCATAAATTACCCCCGACACCCTCGGGGGAGCAGGTAGGTGCCTCCCATACTTTGCAGTCGGGAAATGAAGTGACTACGTGATCCAATCGCGATTTAAGGTGCATTCGAATCATGTAAGTTCGTGAAGTCACGCCATACACGACCTCTGGCAGTCGATTTGCGCAAACGTTCGTTTGATTGATATGATTGGTCATTTTCCTTTCCTCACGATCTAATTTACCATTGCGCCGACGGCTACTAACAAATTACTTCACTAACTACCGACGCAGCTGTTGTTAAGCTATTGGGAAAGCCTACCCTCTATTATTTAAGTCTTCGAAATTTACAATGGCCCAACTATAAGTAAACTTTGTAATCTTTGTACTGTTCCAAAGGAAATGGGTTTACGATTAAAGTTGGGCTATAAATCTCCAGTTCCGACGTCTAGGCGCGACCGCAATTTGACATCCATATATGTATTGATACAATAGATATCGGTTGGAATCTAAACACTTTCCATTATAACACACACGATAAAACAGGACGCTTCTATGTACATCAACATAGAGTTGATATTCCAGTGGTATTTGTTTGTACTCGTGCATCGAGCAAAATGGTTTTGCATGAGTTTTGACAAATATCTGCAGGTGACGGCCCCGCGGTTTCCCAGAGGCACCCAGAGGATGTGTTTGACATATTGCTTAGATAGCCGTCACAGTATAAATGCGGGTATCATAAATTGTGAGCACTACTGTGAGAGAGCTTTTGTAAACATTTTTTACCCGATATTTGATACGCATCGCCTATCATGTAGTTCTGTTGAATCATATACCTTTTCTTTTGAATAGGTGCCCATACATAACTACCATTGAACTTTCACATAATATATTGTGTTCTCTGACATGTATTTTTTTTTAATAAATAACTGCTAACCATTTAAGTGTATTTGATTAATTCAGTCGTAGCTTTAAGGATTTTGTTATAACGTGTTTTTTATTTTCAACTGAAGCTAGTTTAAAATTATACCAATGTCAGAAATTAATTCAATTTACCTACCTAATTCCAGAAAATTAGCAAAATCTTCAAACTCGGCAGAATTTCCCGATTCCGCTCAAATGGCAACATTAGTGCGCCAATTACTGAAATGAGGAAGTGGGAGATTTTCTTATTACCCCCGAGTTTCCCCCGTCGCAGCCGCGTCGAAACATCATTTATTTTTATGCGACTAATGAGAACTGACTATCGTTTTCAGGAGCCGTTAGTATTGATCCGTCTTCGAGGAAAGGACATGGCTTACGGAGCTTTCTAATAATTGCAGTGATGTCATCGACGAGGAAGAATAATAAGAGATAATAAAAGTAAGTATTCATGGCGAGACAAAGTAATTTTAGAACTTTTAAATTATTTATTTATCGTTTACTTGCCACACAGCACTTACAGTTTCCCAGAGCGTGTTGTGGCCCAACCTAAAAATTTTAAAAGTTTAAGTTAAATGGTAGTTTAGTTAGCTGTATATCGTTTATTAGAAAAAAAAATAAAAGTATAAAATAAGATAGCTTCAAGACAGCGAACCTATTCAATGTTATTGTATCAGGTTTTGCGTAAATATTCGATTTTTGATTTATTACAATGCGTCAGTTTTTATGTGTTTTATCATTATAGTTCATGTAAGCGATCATTACGATCTAAGATGTGGCGTGTTTACCCAGAAAAGAAAATTAAATCATATTAGCCTTTATGAAGACGGCTTCCTTGAATCTTTAAAAAGATTCGTACCTACTAAATATACATATACATGTACGTACATACAGATCTCTTAACTTAACAAGATTGGCTCCACCAGACACGAATAAACCATGCGAGGTTGCAAACCCTAACCCCAGGGGCGGTCATAATTGTATTATGGACTGATCGAATTAGGAATTTCTTGGATATTTTCCGCTTCTTGCACACGACAAAGCGGAAATCCAATCTTAGATACATTGACAACAGGAATGGAGCAAGTGACAACGATTCGGGTCCAAAACACTTAGGTACTAATTAAGAACATAAGCTAATAAAAATCTACTTGTGTTTATCATACATAAGTTTTTAATTTAAATAAGCTTGAACTCCGATTCACTAGTTTTTTACTTCTTCTTTGTGTTGCTAAAAAAACAAGATTGGTTTTAAAACTGGGTAAATATAGTATATGTAGCGCGCATCCCGAACGTTAGCCCCGCGCCCCGTCCCCCCGCTAGAGAGCGCATGCGACGCTCCGAGAGAATTAAAGTAAAACAGTCGCACATAAACTAGGGAGCGCGCCGCCTGCGCTCTACGCGGCTCGCAGTGATATTATATTTTGTACCTTAATCTTTGTGACTGTGAAACGCACGGACTGTACTGTATTGTTTTATTGAGACGCTTCCGAAAATAAATGTTTGTAGTGGGACCCGGTGTATTTTCTTTTCTTATCAACGACGCCCCGCTATATATATTACTAAATTTTAATAAGTCATCAAATCCTTTTTCATAAGAAAATATGTTGTAAATTCTCAAACTGACGAGCTTTACAATAACCAGATTATAAATACACTCAACATAAAATACCATAACACAATGTATTAAAAAAAGGTTTCATTAAAATAATGGCCATTTGAGTAAAGCTGTGACTACAGCGCTACTTAACATCAAGGAGGCTGCGCGTTAAAAAGCAACTCGATTCCTCGCCGCATCTCTGTCGAAAGCAGTTTTGGTACAGAAAACATGTAATGGCTTTTGCTATAAACGTTATTGTAATTCAAGAGGAAAATGTACGGAAATTGCTCTCATCTGCGAGTCTCATCATAATGTTCAGTTGGATATGGATTTTCCGACTCAGCTGTTCTTATAACCGCAAATCGGATCAGAGATAATGATTGTTTTTTGCTGTATCTTTCTGTTTGGGAATGTTTACTAAATATATTTTGTAGATGTATCTATGTATGTTGACTACAAGGATAGTACCATAAGGATATCAGAAAATCATTGCAGAGAAATTTAATGTGCGACAAAAGTTGCACATACAATATATTAATATTATAGTTTTGACAATGAAAGATAGTATTCAGTTTTTTTTTATTTATAGCCTTACTACTAAATATAGCTAAAACTTTTAAAAATGAAACAAATGATTATAAAACAAATAAATATATTTTCCGTTTATAAGTAGACATTTGAAGTTACAATTGACAAATTATTAAACAAATATTTAACTGGATTTAAAAACTATAAAATACAAAGCTAGCTTTTACGATACAAACTAAAATATAACCTAAATTCCACTCCTTCCTATCTTAAAGACAACGTAAAGCCCACTCACATATAAAGTTACCAATAAAAAAAATTCTATTAAATCCAATATCAACTTTTACGATTTGACACCTATTTTGTGACTTTGTTTTTTATTACAAACCCGTACTGTCCATGGCTTTAATCTCTAATCTAGAATATCCACGAAAGCAATAAGTAGAATGAATCTGAGGTGTACAGGGGACGCCCCATTTAACTAACCACAAGTACATTGGTCTTTATACAGGGTTATAGGTTAAGAACACTATGTTTTAGGTCATGATAGACCAATAGGAGGTATGATAAGGCAATTTCAAATTAATGGCTTTAAGAAAGTATAATGGACGGCAGTCGTTGAGTTTCGTCTGTGAGCCTTTAAGATGGTTTAAAAACTCTGACAGTAGAGCTGGCTACTCTCATGATAGTATGAACGCCCGCGGTTTCACCTGTGTTGTATCTTGTTCTCAGTCTCGTATTTTTATTCCTTTGTCGCTTTCTGAACCGTAAGCCGTATGTTAAACGATGAACATAGTGTTTTTTTCTAATAAATCAGTCAATTTGATGACCAAATCAACACCCTTACAAGCATAATCGAATGTAAATCATATCATATCTCAAATGAAACTGCCAAAGCATATCGATATTAATTGTGAATTATTTTTTCTAAATGAACTAATTAAAAGCCTAGCAGACTCCAAACATTGTACAATTTTGTAAAAAAGTGTCGTCGGTTCTACTAATTAATCCTGCTCATAAAATATATATGCTAGTTCCAAGTAACCCTGTAGGTTATATGGGTCATAAACATTAGTTATCACTGCGTACACAACCCAGCTCGGTGCGTGAAATATACGTTGAGTTCATGTGGTTTTGTATGTTTGTTCCTAGTTAAATTTGGTCCTTATAAGCCTATGTTACTCATTAAATACATAATAACTTTAATAATTTCTTGATGTTCATTTCAAACATGAAGATCTAGCTTAAAAAGGGAACCATTTAAATTACTATCAGTTTCAATTTTAGTTACAAGTCATTAAATATGCATTTATGTAATTCACAATAGATCATCATTAGTATGCATATTTGTATTTATTTTTGCAGAATTATTCAATACCTAATTAATAATGTTATGAATATAATCAGGAAACTTCGTTACCAACTTAACCTCTCAAGCACAGATACTTACTAACTTACATCTAAGACACTAAAATAAGCTTGTAAATTCCACAATATTAATGGGTACTGAACTAACGCAATAAACAAAGATCCACTACACGCCCAAGAGGCTTGCCAAGCAAAGCCCGGTGCCAAACTAGTGGGACCATAAACAAACCAAGTATTTATAGCCTAAAGATGCCTATTTAATAACCTAGTCACTATACGTTTTTTTAACAATCGTACCTATGATTATTCTTATTATGTGTCAGGCGTTGATAAATCGGATCAATCAGCATTGTGATATATCGCGTGCTGTTAGTCGAATCGCGTGCTATTAATCGAATCACAATTTTTGTTAGATTTTATTACTAAAATAAAATAATAAAATAAATAGTAAATATTCCGGGTCATTGCACACAGCGCCATCTAGCCCCACACTAAGCAAACGCTTGTGTCGTGGGTATTAGATAACGGATATAATACTATACTTTTCTTTTGTAAATACATACTTATTATACATACAAACGACCAGACTCAACACAAGTAATTATACATTTTTAAAATGCATAAATACCTACTTGTGTCACGTGGGAATCGAACCCGCAAGCCTAGATTAGAAGGCGGAGCCACTACCAACTAAGCTAACAGGCTAGTCAAAAAAATTAATCCGTGAAAGAATATTGAACTCAAATGACGAGAGATTTCAAACCAACTTTAATACCTCTGCCTCTGGTTACTACTACTCCTAGCTTAACACTATGAAGTGGAGCTGAGACTAATAGTTAGACTGTAACTGTTAGGTTTGATTATGATTCGTGAACTTACAGTCAGCTGAGCTGATCCACATACACTTATTTATCTCGATTTTACTTGTAATATTAGTGGTCTAACAGGTGTGATGTCTTTGAACCATAAACTCCCATTATAAAGACCTTCTTCTACTTATTTATGGGTGAGTCACTCCCTACGTCCTAATCCTTACTTATTAAGGATAATGGGGAACCGATGGACAAGTTTTCGGTCTTTTATCTTGCTATAAAGACAGCGTTATCTTCACTGGTTGCGGAGTAATAGATGGGGTAAGTTTTAAATTGCGTTTTAATTTTGTGAAGAAAGTGAAAACCATAGTTATTGAGGTTTGAATAGATTGCTGGATAGGTGTCACATTACAAAACGAGTTAAGAAAATAAGTATGGTAATAATGACTGGAGTGGTTGTGTCAATGAAGATCAAAATTCAAGTTAAGTTTTAAATTTACCTGAAATGAAATAATAATACTTATCCAGATCATTGATAAAGGTCATAATCTGGATTTCAGAATTACCTATACCTGATTTTTATTATTTATCATTTATTATCTAGTACCCGATCGTTGGTTTAGTATGGGGCTAGATGACGCTGTATGATATGTCCTGAAATATATTTTTTATTTACGAGGTCTAATAATTATTTGAATGTATGTAGATATAATTATTTATAATATAAATATATTTATAATATAAATAATTATATCCTACTAACATTTTAAGAAAACAAGAAATACAGTCTCAGTAACTTTCGCTATTGTTGATTCTGAGTAATACACGTAAAGTTTGAATATCTTGCTTATGGGATAAACTTTAACTCCCACTTATGAGCAAATATCACATGGTTACAACTTAACTATAAAATTCAATCAATAATAACCTCCGTGGGTAGGAAACATAAGTTAGATTCCTCTGTTTATTGACTAACCATAAATTTATCACACTGTCCATAATTATACATTTCGTTGCTTTAGTGCGAAGTTAACACAAAATTAAATATCAGTTTACGTAGATAACTGCGTGGGTAAAGATTTCATCTGTCGTAATCGGAGCTTGGAGATAAGCCGCTTACGTATCATTAAATTGAATAAAACTTGAATGGACGCATGAGTAGGTTCTCAATGTAACTAATAATAATTTTGGAAACAGTAGACCTCGTAAATAAAATGATATTTCAGGACATATCATATATTGCCATCTAGCCCCATACTAAGCAAACGCTCGGTTAATCTATACCATCTATACTATATACTATTACTATAATATTAAAAAGCTGAAGAGTTTGTTTGTTTGTATGTTTGTTTGAACACGCTTATCTCAGGAACTACTGGTGCGAATTGAAAAATTCTTTTTGTGTTGAATAGACCGTTTATCGAGGAAGGCTTTAGACTAAATAACATTACGCTGCCATTACTAGGAGCGAAGAATCAATGCAAAATGTGGAAAAACGGGGAAAAAAATTAATCTTTGAGGGCTTCCGTTGCTTGCGCTGCGAAAACGGTTCAAGATATAAATAAAATATGTATGAAAGAATTGTTTCTCTTAAAATTATCTAACAAAATGTCCGCAACAGTATATGTCTATATTTTAAGATTAACTCACTTGAACCGTTTATATGATAATAACTATTCCACGCGGACGAAGTCGCTGGCACAGCTAGTAGATAATAAATGCTAATATTGTGAATCGTGTTATTGTTCAAAGACATATCTTAACCTTTATTTTGTTCACAATAGTGGTAGTAATGTACATAATATCATTTCAGTTATGCATAATTGCGTGCCTTGCCTGCTAAATCTCAACTGAAATGACCTGCAAGTACCTTATTTTTACCTATGTAGCTAATAAAAAATACCAGTACAAACATATAGGCTAATTGTAATTCTTGATCTAATCTATCTCCACGCCGAATTTCATCAGAAGGAACAAATACACTCACACACAAACTTGCTCCTTTTTAATATTAATACAATATAATTATACTGTAATGTAATTTCTAGTAGTCACAATGAAGCTTCACTCGCTTCGATCACTTGATCACAAATAGCCATAATGTACTAGTTTGCAACATTAGTAAATATAATGAACTGGTTATTGATTCAATGACGAGAGATTTTCTAAATGTTGTCGTTGCATTCGATATTTCAATGGACATAAAAGCTATCCGCGTATTTACATAAACTCGAGCAGGCAATAATATGTAAGCAAGTCTGTTTGATAATTTTATGATGAAATATAAGTGGTTGTAGGATTATACAAATGAAGTCAGTAAAATATATAAGTTATTTAGTTCATGTAACTAATTTATGTTAATTTGGAATAGAAAATTTTACAAGATGTCGGTTAGTGACACTGTTCAAGTTCATTTATATTTTATTAAATATAAAAAACTTAGAAAACATACAGTACTTAACTTATTAATAACTAACCAATAAACTGATATATTTGATAAACTTAAAACACCTGTAAAAAACGGGTTACCTGAACTATCCGGTCAACCAAATATTCAGACTCACTCTGTAGCTCAAAATTACAAAGCCTTGAGCACCGACGTAAGGTGGCCAGTCTTTCGGTTTTTTACAGGTTGCATTTCGGAGAGTGTGCGCAGGAATTGCATAATTTAATTCCTGCAGCCCCATTTCACCATCGTACGAGTAGGGGTTCGGCAAGGAGGCACCGCTATACAGTTGAGGTTCCAAAGACTCGCACCAAGCGTTTTGCTTCAACTTTCATCGTCGAACAGCCCAACCGTGGAACTCCTTGCCCGAATCTCTATTCCCCTTGAACTATAATTTGTCGGTCTTCAAGTCGAGAGTAAACCGGTTTCTTCTAGGCAAGCGCGCTAGACCTTAGACTATAACGTTGCTTACCATCAGGCAAGTTGTAGTCAAGCGTAAGCATATATCATGTAAAAAAAAAACATAAAATTACTTATAACTTTTTTTTATTTCATCAAGTTACATGTAATTTAGAAATTGAGTAGTATTAAGTACCTAAACTAATAGTGGACATTGCACAGACTGCTTCCGCATCTTCCTAATTTGTATAAACTCTCGGTAAACCAGCACATACATATAAATTAACTTTACTAATATACCTATAACTAAACACCATACTCTCCCAACATGATCCTTGCTCTGAATATTTGATAACGGGCACAAATGATAAGTGACAGGTACAGGCAACACTATTCTGCTATTAGTGGAACTGACAACCCCATGGGGCAGGGGAGCAAATCTGACGTATACGTGGAGTATGCTGGGGATTTGCAGGCAGGCAGGCGTGATGAGAATTATTGCTTAGAAGTTTGGCCTTTTTAAAGCCACGTGATTTGTGTCACTTGAGGTGTAGGTAATGATTAAATCTGAATAACACGAACGCTAACAATGTCCTAGATAATATTTATTTTCATGTACGGTAAACATTCTATGAATTACCATAAATACAGATTTTATATATTCTTTGAGTTTTAATAGGACATAAGATCTTTTCACGATATTACGAAAGTGTGGAGCTAAACAAATTGATGTAAACTTAAACTGTTCTTAAAAAATAGTAAGTCTGTATCAAAAATATATCTTTTTAATCTTATCTATAAAACCAATGATGAATTTTACAAACCAGAAAAGTCAAATTTTGTGTAAACAAGCGCTCTTTTTAACGACTCCCCGAGGCTGTATTCCGTATGTTTTTCATTATACTTCATTCATTTTTCAATAAACCGCAACCAGTTAGCGGTTTGTCGGCCATAACGACTCATTCGGGCGGCTACTATTTATTATTGTTTACGTTATTCTGAGCCCAGAGGGCACAATTTCGTTGAGTTATTGCCTTTGACCCTACCCTTACGTGGACAACCTTAATGCTTCCCTCTTTGTTTTACTACACTAGAGAAAGAGAGACGAAAGAAATGCTTCTGGTCATATGGGACCAGGTGGAGTTGTGGTACCTCTCAATTTATCGCTAATTTTATTTGTAAGCCGCTGTAAATTTTATTGTTTTTCTGCAATGTTTTACGGGCTCGGACTGTGGATTGCCAACCTGGCCATAAGGTTTGTTTTGGTAATAAATGGACCCAAATATCTACCACTATTTATGTTTTTACAGGTAAGGTAAATCTCTAAAGCTCTTTAGTTTTAGTACAGGATACATAAAAATTACTTATCATATTTTATATATTCTAAATAAGAGTGATATTAAAAGTTATCTAAATCAAAATTTTTATAAAACGGTATAATTGTATTCTAGTGTGCAAACAATAACTTAAGTTTCCGCTTAATAACAATTTGTTGACAAAACCCAAAAAATATAATCAACCCGCTCTATTCCTTATCTTTTTTAATATATAAACATGAAAATGTTTTCCAGAACAGACCGCTTACCTTCAAAGGCACCGAGAAGGCAGCAATTTCATTAAACTGTACCTCATCTGTAGTTATTGTTGTTCCTATGGACATATCGCGAACCAGCAATGGACTGGCTTTAAATCATACTACATTATAAGTTAGAGTTTACAGAGTGTTTGTTGTGTTAATTATTTGTTTGTTTTACTGTCCCGCCGCAACGGAAGGATGAATTAACGTGAATTTTGGTGTGGTAATTGAATGGTGCCATAGGAATGACACGGGCTACTTTTTATCGCGACACCATGCAAGCAAAGGCGAAGGTACCCACTAGTCAAAACTAGTTAATTAAAGTATGAGTGGGTAACACAGCATTTTTTTACATGATATAGGCTCACGGTTGACTACAACTTGCCTGATGTTAAGCAACGTTATAATCTACGATCTACCGCACTTGCATAGAAGAAACCGGGTTACTCTCGACTTGAAGACCGACAAATTATAGTTCAAGGGGAATAGAGATTCGGGCAGAAGCACTTCTTCATGAGCTAGGTTCTTTCTGAAAGTTTAAACCTTACTTTGTTAACTACTTATTTTTGAGCAAAGTATAACAAAAGTTTTGTCTTATCCATTGCTATATTATGTCGCTGTTGGTTGCTACTTTACAGGTAGCAATATCGGGTAATACGAGCCGCCAGCGATGGAGGTAAATCTCCTCTATTTATTATCTGATACCAGTCTCTGTAGAGATTGTGTCTGTAAGATTGAAAGGCATAGAGATTTTTATTTAACGTTAGTACATTAGTAGGTACTTTAAAAAATCTTTTAGACCGATTTTGTCGCAAAAACTAATTAATTAAAGTTTTTCTAAAACAAACAAGAATGCATGCGTAAGTATCGTTCATAAATGATCACTAAAGTTAATAAATTCGTAAGAGGCCAACTTAACATACAAATTTAACGTGTCATCCCATCAACGGAAGCATCTAAACGTTACCCTAATACCACTTTTTAATTACCCAACCAAATAATCGCATTGACAATTGATTAACATTGGTAATCGCATGCAATTACTTTACGCTAGCTGAGCTACGGGCTCTTAGTTATCTGTTTGTGACTACCATTTATTTGCGTTCATTTCACTAAAATATATTGATAAAAGCACAAAAGATACGCCCATAACAAACAAAGGAGCTCTTTCATTGTGACTAATACCATATTATACCCAAATACCAAGTTTTTGCTGACAATGGAAATGAGAGGATTCCTTTACGATCCCCGGGATTTGGGACAATCAATTTGTTTTTATTCGTCATGAATGGACAGGGCGTGGGAGCTTTCAGGAAAATAGTTCTGAATCTTGAAGAAAAGGCAATGAAATAGTTAAGGTTGTAGGAAAAGAGATTAATACAAAAAATACGTTCACTTGTAGGTACTTATGATACCAACGATTTAATCAGATTTTTAAGGAACTTGCCTTATGAGGAGTAAAGCTTATATTAGGTTATAAAGATAATTAGCTTTGAAAAGAGATGAGAGTTACACAATCGTTTCGTTTGACATGCTTGGGACGAGGCCTATGCCCATAAGTAGACTATAAAAGACTTATGTTGATATCAACAATAAAATCTGAATAACTATTGCTATTGAGAGTTATATGATTTACGATAACTGTTTGCTTTTTACATTATTAGGTATTATTAAAACCTGCTAAAAATAATAATGGGAAAAACCTAAACCTTTAAACCTGTTAAAAATGTAGTAAATACGAACAAAATATTATCCTAGTTTGACATTTTTTATTTTTTCAGGAACATAGCATTCTTATAAATTCTTCACGGATATTGATCCGTATCACAAAAAACTATATTTCTCTCTCACAAAAAGAATCGGAGCTATATCTCAGACACAATAAAAGCACTAGACTTCTTGACATTTCATGTCCTTTTTCTCAGAAAAGCCTGCAATAAAAATACTTTCACCGTTTAGGATTCTCTTGGATTTTCTTCAGCGTTTATTTTCAGTCTCTTCAATATGGAAGGGTTTAAGCCAGGCTATTTGTAGAAGATATTGAACTTTGGTGCTTTTCACAGTCTTTAAAAATGTTAAGTCAGGAGGTGGCCATATTTAAGGAAACTTCCTGTTTGTAATGATGATACAATAATGAAAAAAATACTTCTTAGGTGACGATATTGAAATATTTAATCGAAGCTGTGCCAGTATCTAACCTGCCTGATTGTTAGTGTTTTGTTTTTCTATAACCTTTTAATACAAGAGAAAAATTGAGGTATTTAAGTATAAAACTCTTTGATTTTTGAAACCCAGTTTTCCGTATATTAAACCTGCTTATCAATTCTGACTAAAGCCGCTTAGATAATCTGTCAAAATAACAAAACAGAATTCATCAATACAATCATAAATATGAAGATTTTAATAACGCGTCTTAAGCACTTGCTAAAGCATGTCGTATAAACAAAGGTGATGTTTATTGAAGGCTGTTATTATAACAACGACATTTTAACCGTTAAACGCCTTATTGAGACGTAAATACTCCAGCGCACATATAAAATGAAATAAAGGAAGATACGTGTTGTTTCATTTGTTAATTTTACGTGATACATAAACTAATCGATTGATCCGTTACTATGCACGCGCAATAAGACAAGATATTTGGTTAAAAAATAAAACTAAATAAGTATTTAGGTTTCTAACTGTATTTGGTTAACCGATAATAGTGTGTTAGAAGGGATTTGGCTGATTAAGACATAGGTATGATACTGAGGACATAAAATAATAGCATAACAATAAAAAAATTAAGACGATTACGGTCTCGACCGGTATAGAAATTGATTACTATTTAGGTGTTCAAAACAGTCAATGACTTACCGACAATGTGACAGGTGGGGTGTGACTGGAAACGAAACAATATTTTCTGCATGTAAAAAAAAAATAAAAGAGTTAATGGTCGTGACCTTCACACACGACGAATATGAATAAGGGAGCCAGAAGGAGTCTCTCAGTAAAAACATCCACATCCACAGAGAGTTTGCGTGGATTATTACAAGTCTAGCAATAAAAGAAGGGGGGAGTTAACGACACCTGGTAAATATTAAAGGGGAGAGTGCTGGGAGAGAATAAAACCGACTGTTATTCTTGCCACCAAACGTGACCCGAGCGATATGAATTTCTTATTGGTTGTCTGCGTAATGCATGGAGCGGTGGAGGTTTGTAGATTTCCTAAGCTTTAGGTACTTTAAATTATTATGAAAACTTGGTAACAGGAACTCCATTAAATTTAAAGTAAGCCCTTATTTTATTAATTTTATTTGAGTTATAATATAAGGTATACAAAGTTATTGAGTAGTTTTAACATAACATTTAAAATTTTAATTATTTGCTTACATATCCAAGAAACAGTCTTTCATAGATTTGCTTTAAAAAAGTAGCGATATCAAAGATTTATTTCTTAATAAAAATGTTTTGAATTCCGGCTATTATTGCTAAACATGAAATACATTTCTTCTCGTATAAGTTTCTTATAGAACAAAGTTAGAGCACAGTTAAAATTGTATTTTTTAACTAAAAATGAATATTATACATACAATTTGAAAACATAACAAATTTGTCTTCAATGTTCTCTAAAATCCTACATCACAGATCCACAAGGGCATTACTTTTTGCCCCCTCCAACCGCGGAGGTGGATTAAATTGAAATTGAAAGGAGTTCTCAAGGAGAAAATGAGAGGTTTCTGTGGAAATGAAGCCTCATTTCAAGGGTTGATTTGGAGGCTTATATCTCAAATTGTGAAAGATGAAATTGTTAAGGTACAGAATAGATTCTATATTTCTTCCTTTTATATTAAAACTTTGGACCTAAATATATATATATGTATATATTTATATATATATATATCCAAAGTTTTCTATAATTATACTTATCGTACTTTCTAAAATTTGTTTGCTGGATAGGTTTATTTTGTATTTCAATTAATCATAGAGCTATTTATACCGTCTGATTAAAACACTCGATGGTTTAACGCGTCATTCAGTGCATATTTCATGTTATTTAACTTTTTTATTATAGGAGGTCATCTAGGCTTAATTTTGTTTAATTTTTTATTTTGTTTGATTCACCGCTGCAATCAATTATATTTTCAATCGTTTTCACAACATCTAAAACATTTTCAGCATATTTTAGTTTTATTTTTAGCAATTTCATTCTGTTTATTTCATGTCGTGAATGTTTTTAAAACCCACTTTCTTTTATGACTTTTATGTCGCGCTCCTTTGTGAAAATGGCTAAGTATATTAATAAAATAAAAAATGTCAGTCACACCTGTTATGTTCTGTATAAAAATATAATCTTCCAAGACACTGTATCTCGTGACACGGAGCGAATAAAGAAGATGTTAATCCGTGGAATTATTGTGTCCATAAGTCTTAGTTTTTTATTTACAATAATAAAATATAAAAACAAGTGAAGGAAAACTAAACATACTACTTCTAACTACTACAAAAAGGGGCACTTAGAAAATCTTTAGAAAAGCCTAAAGATAATCTAAGTTCTCCAGCCCACTACCAGAGGGCAGCGTGCCCAGCATGCTGGCCTTAAGTAAGTTAGGTTAAGTTAAGTTACCTTAAGCCTTAAGTCTTAGTTAGTCGAGACAATATTTTGTGAATAAACGAATATTGAATAAACGAATATATATATATATATATATATCCTTTTTCCTTTAACCTATTTGTTATTAATTCTCAAAATAGTAAAGAAATAAGACCTGATACTCAATTTCTTTTGTTTAGTATTTTAACTAAAATATATTATATTATAACCCTATTATTCTATTTCGAAAAGTGAAATATACAGACGTTAAAAATTAAAACAAACAGACCAGACAGAAATAAATACCGGCAAACGTTAACACAACCAAACTTACGAAACAACGAGAGTTTCCCAAGCACGAACCATATATTTCCTTCTACTTTTAGTTTCCTTGCCACCCTACCGCTTCAGGCATGTTTTCCATAGCACGCTATAAACTGAAAATTGCCTTCCTAGTTGAATTCCTTACGACGGTGGCGCCTCGCACGATTCTCAAATAAACTTACGTGAAAATTTTTGAAAATTTACGTGTAAGTATATAATATACTAGTGGGTGCTCGCGGCTTCGCTCGCATTAAGAAGTAAAACTTGCATCCCCTATTTCACCCCTTTAAAAGTGGCATTTCCAAAAATCCTTTCTTAGTGCATGCCTACCTACCTACCTTAATTCCAAATTTCAGCCCAATCCGTCCAGTGGTTTGGGATGTGCGTTGATAGATCACTATATCAGTCAGTCAATCAGTCAGTCAGTCACCTTTGAGTTTTATATAGTTAGATTGACAGAATCACTTCAACTAAATCTGCTCATAGTGAACACACTGATCGTAGATAGAAAACAGACAGAGTTATAACAAAAAAAAGCTTATGACATTTCTTAGATCTCTTAACATAAATATTCTCATTTGACATCCTAAAAATAGTCTATAACATTTGATCACACACCAACTAAAATTCTTTAGGAGCAGACAATACAATTTAGTAGCTAAATTTTACAATTACAAAGGAAGAAAAATTGAACTTAGTCAAGCATACCACAGCACCACCATATACTATATCGGTAACGGGAAGCTTACAGCAGTCGGGGGAAATTCCAGCTCAGAATATGAGTACGAAAGACACGTGACATTTACAACTCTCTAAATCCTCGTAAAGGTGCTAGAATCCACATGTAGCGGTGACATAGATCAGCAACAGACTGGCCTTCCCTTTGCAAAGGTCGCCCGTAATCTCAGCATAATCATTTTTATTTACAATAATAAAATATAAAAACAAGGGAAGAAAAACTAAACATACTACTTCTAACTACAACATAAAAAGGGGCACTTAGAAAATGTTTAGAAAAGTCTAGTGATCTAGTCCACTACCAGAGGGCAGCGTGCCCAGCATACTGGCCGCATTACCGTGCTGGATAATAATAATAATCAGCATAATTGTCCCTAACTTGTGCCAAGTAATCAAGTGGTCAAAATACATACTCTCATAGCTAACTGAACTGACTGAGAATGTATGTGAACACTGAACTTATGCTTTGGTAAGTTAAGGTTTGTGAGAAAGGTGTAAAAACGAATGCAGTTGTGTATCAAAATACAGTCCTGACGAACCTTGTGGAACCTGTTTCTCATATCATGTTCAATAACAAGCACTGGGTATTCCAACAAGATTCGGCGCCAGCTCATAGAGCGAAGAGCACCCAAGACTGGCTGGCGGCGCGTGAAATCGACTTCAACCGGCACGAAGACTGGCCCTTCTCCAGTCCAGATTTGAATCCGTTAGATTACAAGATAATGGCAACACTTGGAGGAAAAGGCGTGCTCAAAGCCTCATCCCAATTTGGAGTCACTCAAGACATCCTTGATTAAGGCAGCCGCCGATATTGACATGGACCTCGTTCGTGCAGCGATAGACGACTGGCCGCGCAGATTGAAGGCCTGTATTCAAAATCACGGAGGTCATTTTGAATAAACTTTATAGTCATAAGAATCTATGTTTTGTTAAGTTCATTTTGGTATATAAATGGTTACATAAAGAATAAAGTTGTTTCAATTATTTTATATTAAACATGTGACAGAATTTATGACCTGACTAGCATGCACATACAAGGTACATATAATTACAAAAATAATCTTAGTAATACCTAAATAACATGGAATTAACAATATTTTTTTTTACTTACTAAGTACATACATGTGCGTTTCTAGTGGACCCCGAACTAGGCAATGCCTGTATCTCGGAGGCCCAGGAAAGAATCACATATTTGAGGTAAACATTCAAATACAAAACTGGTGGTTTGAAAACTGTTGACACCAGAGTTAACTATGCTTATATGAACTAGCTCACGAAGTCCTCTGCTCTATTGTACTATGTCGATTCATGTTAGGATATAAGTGCAGAACAAACTTTGCTTTTCACGTCTGCAGGTTTTCAAAACAATAATGTGCTAGGAAAGGATGTGATAGCTTTAAAACTTTTATGTAAACCAACATCTGGTGGAAATACAAAAATATTAATATGAAAATCTTTTAACCACTTTTTGATGTGATCAATGATTAAGTTATTTTTAACATTTATAATGTATGCATAAGTATCGGAAATCATTAGCTCAATATATCCCATTGCTTTACATGTCTTGGGTAGCTTATTTTATGCTAATAAGGCCAAGAGGATGTTAGACTATTGTCTCTTGTTTATAAAAAGTCTTAAAACAAACATTGCTATCTCACAATAACTAATCTATAACTCAAAAACGAAGACACTGCCATAAATTTCCTCATGCCTAGCCCTAACTAGCTAACTGTACCTTTCTAAAAAGAATAATATGTCCAACATGAAAACACGGCGTTACACAATACCCACACAATATAGACATTTTAATAAAACCGCATATTTGGGTGTGTCGCCGCCACGGGGCGCCTTACGCTACTAAACATAGACTATATTATGAAGAGACAATTCCTCTTTTACGCTTCGTATTTCTAGAAGGCCGTGAACTCATGCCACGGACGATCTCCTACTCCTCCTTCTTGGTCCTGTAGAAACCTGTCACCGATAGAGGCAATGATGGTTTATAAACTTTAATTTTAAATTTGGCGCTAATTTGGTAAGTAAATAACACAAAAAGGTATACAAACGATCTCGTCTTACATGATTTTGCTTCCGCAGATCAATCACATGCTCCTTCAAGACTCCTCTCCATCCTACGATCGCCTGGAAGAAATCACTGTAAGCGATAATACCGCCAGTAAATTGTGGCACTATTTTTAAATGTTTTGTGTTTGGCTTTTTTTCTTTAGTCTATCTATCTTAGGTAAGCACAAATTTATTTTAAAGTGATGTCTACTATATGTTATGTCGATGGTACAAAAGACAGTCCGACAATATTTCACTGACGAATTAATCAGAATGAAATATGTCCTAAATATTCATATTTCCGTATATTGGATTGTTGCGACAGAGAAATTGATTATATTGTTTGGCTTGAGGAAATAACTTACTGATAAAGCAGTCAGTAATTGTTAAGATGTATGAGTAACCTATAAAATAATCGCATAATTAATCAAATGCTAAAATGTATATTTTTTTCATAGTGAAACATATTTAAAGTTAATGAAGAATTAGACTGCTTATATAATCTAGGTTGTTAAATAAAAGCATACACATTAGTGATAGACATAGTTGATATACGAAAAGCATAACTTTTATGTTTCTATTTTTAAATTGACTATCTAATCTAGTCCCTAAAATAATTGTAAATAAATATTTTTTATGTTAATTTAATTACATAGTAGAGATTTTTTTACTTCAAATTTTATCAATGTTTGACGAGACATGATTGATGCCAACTCGTATTATTATTGTAATAAGATTGTTGTAATTGTTTATGTTACTAAATTTATATATATCTATGTATATGAGATAACAAATCTAATAAAAGCAAATTGTATAGGTAGTTACATGATGCATAAATCTGTTTAAATTGCATTCAAAAACAAAAAATAAACTGCAAGCAATAAACGCACCCCTATTGTGAGTTGTTACGTAGTTTTGTTCTTATTTGTTCAATTCCAACTGTCAATAAACAACAATAACATTCAATAGCACAACTTCGATTCCATAAATAACTTGTTTTTCATATTGGAAACAAATAAATGTTAAGTACAGGTACCAAAGTAAAGTGCAATAGAATATTCGTCTAGGTAGAAAGGTTAAAAAATAGCATTTTATTGGTTTAAGATTTTAAAAAAATTATGTACACTGCAACTTCACATGCATGTAGTCAATTAGAACCTTATACATACGATATACACAAATGATAAAATGTCACTTGATTAATGAAGCTACTTTAAAAAAAAAGCTTAGATCAATACTTTTTATCAGAATTTTGATTACAATACAGATCATATTATACAGGTGAGTATGATATAGTGCATCAATCATCATCATCCATCGATTTCTCAATTTTTTTGCAATCATTTATATGTTTACATGTATAGAAGTACCTATGTCAAATCCGAAAATGGGTCGTACAATATTAGCCGTCTTTTGATAACCTACCGTAATTTTATCAGCATGAAAAATGTCTTTATCCATTCTGCCGTTAATCCAATACTAAATCCATTGCTCTGCTATTATAAACATATACATACAGCATCCGTCGGATCGAATCCCAGTACTTACATATAATTCAGTTGGTCGAAGCACCATGCGGTGTACTATACTCGTAGATTGAACTAGCCCAGGAAATACACCCCGCAGGGATACAAAAACAAAATGAATAAAAAACTATTACAGCCGGTGTATTGAGATTTTTTATTTTAAGGTAGCAAATAGACTCATGGCTTAGCTGGTAGTAATCAGACTGCCCTTGTGCTTTTAAATTACTGCATTAGCGCGAATGTAAACCTTACGAAGAACAAATTAAATACTTCTAATACATACCTACGTCCCTACCAGTTCTACATTGTAAAGGAAGAGTCAGTGTTTATGGTGTACCTTGATATCCTTACCAGTAGTATGAAACATGTTTCATAAACTTACAGAGTTTCCTTCTGATAGTCATGTTTCTGATTACAGTGACACTCGGCAAAGGCAACTCAATATCGACACGCACAAGTTCTTCCACAAAATTAAATTTACCTGAATTGAGAATAAAATCTCCATAATGAATTTCCATCCCATTATCTGCTCATATATCTGTAATCAAACGGGAATCGCAAAGCAAATACCTCCGATAGGCATCTAAAGCCGGATAAATATAGGAATAGCCCTCGATTACACGGACCAGCTACAGCAATGAGCATGTCGAATTAAAATTCAAATTGGAGACAGAGACGATAAAACTCGGACATTAAAATAGAACAGGCGGCCGAACATGTCAGCATGTCCGACCCAACGTACACATAAAGTCATTTTGTTGCGCATTTTACGACACCGAGGCCGATGGGACGCGGACGAGACTTCAAGCCCTAGCCGCAAACGTTAGAATAAATTCACGCAACCTCACTGTTGCAGACTGCAAAGCAGGCCTGCGAACTGTTGTCCGATGTTTTCAGTGTGTGCGAGACTTTACGGTTAGAATCGGCGAATTTCCCCCGAGTGCTGTAAAAGCCCGTCGCAGGACAGTATCGGGCGTCGGCGCGGCTTGATGTCTGCCCGGATCGCGATTGCTCTCGTCAAATATCCGCAAATCCGTCGCTCAATAACTTCCATTGTTTATGCGAAGGCCCGAGCCCGGCCGAGTGACGGCTGTAATGCCCATATTCAAGATTATTCGCCCCGTTTTCTCGTTCCTGCGCGGATCCTTCGGGAAACGGGCTCATTTCGAAATATTCTCATTACTTGGGCGGAATCTTTTTACTTTACGGCGCGCGCCCCTTTTTCGTGTTCACTCAAGTACGGAGCTTTCCTCTCTCATCGCCGACGAAAGTGAACGACTAATAAGAAAAGCGAATGATTGCAATCTTCTCACACCGGCGCGCGATGTTTTCTTTTATCAAGGTGGGTATGAGACTGAAATGAAATCAAAACATTGGAAGACTAGTTATTATTTCTCCAATATTAGTTAAAGACATGGACTATTTTTACACGCATAACTTGTGTGATACAAAATTAAAAATGACTATCCTTGTTGACAGGCTTACAAGCGTGTCTCTCACTAGGAACAGAAAAAACTTGCAAGAAAAAGGAATCGTGCTTTCAAAATGTTGAAACAAGCCGTACATTCGTATTTTATCTTTTTTCGAGCAATAAATATGTCTGCCGCCCTCACGCTAGGAAAGAACTCTGAACTAGTAACTAATAAATTCATAAGATTAATGATGGATACGATATTTATTTAGCGAAACGTAATCTGTCTTGATAGCAATTAATCTCTTAAGCACATTACTTTTATCTTAAGAAAGTTAATGGGCGATCCGTGTGATCTGATGATAGTTGTAATTTAATAGCTTTACATCCGTTTAAAATGCTATACATAGTTTTTATTGTCCTTTTTATTTGAGCATCATGATGACACCTTTGTTTTTAAACTGTTTTTTATTATCATAGGTCAGGTCAACTTTTCTGAAGACCGTTTTTAAGCTGTACAAGAGGCCTCTAACTTGGCTTATCGACTGCCGTACAAACGGGACCTATAATTTAACGCGTGATCTAATTCACTAAAACATCTAAAGAGATTTTCATTTATTGGTAATACATCCAAGAACTAACCGCTACAAGACCATTCATCCATAGGAAATAAAACCAGTCCCATAAAAAATAATGTCAGATTTTCCAACATTAAAACACCGTACTCATTACTTGTAAAACTTCTATTTGCCACCAAACTTTCCACTCAGCCACTCCATTTCGCGCTCCTCATTGATTCAACAACTAGACCATATGGCCGTGAAACAAACCACCCCCTGTGCAAAGAAACACCATTAGACACCACGTGGGACCAAACTAAACCACCCCACTCCCTGGAGAGTGGTGATTCTAAGCATGGAATATACCTTATACTATACTTTTCATAGATACTACTTTGAAACTATTTTTTTTTGTAATATGAGATAGGCTCGCGTTTATCTACAACTAATATCTTGTATATTGATTTATAACAGTATAAAAAAGTATATAAAAGGCAAAACGAGTAGGTACGCAGCATACTTATTTATATTACACAGGCATCACACACTCTTTATGTATTGTAACACACATTGAAAAAAGACAAACAGAAACACAAAAGACTTAAAAAATAGCGCCACAACTGGTGGCCTTATCGCTAGTAGCGATTTCTTCCAGGCAACCGTAACATTAGTTATCTATTCTCTTATTATATTGGTATATTGTATACCTACTTTATTTTTTGGTTCTAACCGGATTTCTCTAACCATTATTAAATAATTTGATATAGTGATTAGAATGAAAGTTATGCAACTTATTTATAAGTATGGTTTGTATGCGTGTACAACTGCATGATTCAGTTTTTAATGCACAAACTGAGGTGTTACTAAAATGATAATTTTTAGCATAAGAAATGTTTTTATTAGTAGAATGGTATAGAATAGAAAATCATTTATTTAGACAGATTTAGACATATATATCCTATCTTTTAACGCGCTGAGTGTGAGCGAGTGGATCGCCGTCGGCCGAGATACAATCTTCGGATTAGTTCGGAAGGTGGTGTGACTTTTTGCCTGCACGCATAGCCAATGTTTACATTTCAACCTAACCTAACCTTATTTTTATACAAAAACATTTAATACCAAGTACCCAATGTATTTTCCTGTTAGATAACATGTAGATTGTGAATGTGATCAAGAACATAATATGTGTGGGTACAACTTACCCATGTTTTACAAATAAAAAATATTTGATTTTATTTGATTTGATATATAATAAATAAATAAGTCTGCCCCAACGAGCATAATTTAGTGAGCATAAAGATTAAATTAACTAACGTCGGTAAATTTGTCTCAATATTTACACTATCTATCACATGTAATCTCTGGCATAGGTAATGCGTAGTTCCACCGTTGCATTTTTACTTTCGCCACTAATTGGTGCATTTGGGGGTGAGGGAAACCCCAGCGGGTCCCCGGGGAGGTGTGGCTTTTTCAATGTCACTTTATTTGTAGGTAATGAATAAGGGATATCGGGATTTTGTTACGGGTATAAAGTTTGGAATTGGGATGTATGTGACAGGCTATGATATGATTTTAGGGTAGCTTGCTATAGTATATTTTGCAGACACAAAATAATTTAATATAATTATGATGTGTTGTGAGCATTTATCTCTTTACTTGAGTATCATATATTTTAGTATTTTTTTTAAAAAATAACCAATAGATAAAACATACAATTTGACTAAATTACATTTCCCACTGGAATGGTTTCGAAGCTACCTTAGTAATAGGAGTCAAAGTGTAAAAATTGGAGAAGGAACCAGTCAGACGCTACCTATACAATTTGGAGTTCCGCAGGGTAGTGTTCTTGGACCTACATTTTTCATTCTATATATGAATGACATTCACCAGGCCAACCCTCAGGATAATGAGCTCATCTGTTTCTGTGATGATACTGTCGCCTTGTTCCATGCTGAAACTTGGGAATCAGCGTTCCATAAAGCAGAAAAGGGAATGCTAAGTATAAAACAGTGGCTGGATAAAAACCTACTCACCTTAAACCTTTCCAAGACTAAATATTTATGCTTCCACAAAACGAAGGCAACAGAACCTAGGTCTCTGCTAACTCTTAAAGTACACTCGTGTAATAACGATACCTGTGACTGCACCCCAATTCAAAGAGCTCCAACAATCAAATATCTAGGTGTTATGATTGACGAGAGACTCACTTTCCAGGAACACATTACTCTTCTATCTAAAAGAGTTAGGAAATTAATCTACGTTATGAAAGCCTTGCGTAACTGCGCAAACAAGCAGACACTACGCCTGGTGTATACAAGTCTCTGCGAGTCAATTCTCTCCTACTGCATCACCACCTGGGGGGGGAGCCGCGGTCACCAGTATGCTAGAAGTGGAAAGAGCACAGCGTGCTGTCCTGAAAGTGATGCTCAAAAAACCACTCAGGCATCCCACCGAGCTAGTGTATTCAGACGCGAAAGTCTTAAACGTGAGGCAAATATACTTGCTCAAGGTAACGATGGCGATGCACAGAAACGGGTCTTTTCAAACTTCTTCCGCATCACCTAAAAGAAGACCACCTCGTGCTACTCAAGCCAGAGTCAACACCACTTTTGCTCAACGCTTTCCAGAGTTCAGATTTCCTTACATCTACAACAAAATGTCTTCACTCTGCAACATCCGCGATAAAACTACCAAAGAAGCCAAAAATATCTTACAAAAATACCTCATATCACTCACTTACAATGAAACTGAACAATTACTTAACATTATTAAATAACTACTTATATGTACTTACATAGAAACGCAACATTAACACTAACTCATCCCATACACTCACCTACACTCACACACATCTACACTCACACATCTACACTCATGCATACACACAAATACATACACTTCCGAAATTGTGTCAACAAGTTATGATTCAAATTAATCTCACACCGCATCAGTAATGCTCCCAAGTAATGCTAGATGTGGGCGCCTGCGATACAAGTTTCATACTTAGTGCAGGGCTCACAAGAGCACAAATTAACCTTTAAAACCCTATTATTACGCACAGCTATGTATTATTGTAAGGTTTCATGTAATCGTTTATGTAAATAAATTATTTGAATTTGAATACATTGCATTATTTTGCAGTTGTTTTCTAGAATGTGTTGACCATTACATCTGTATTCTATGCCATTACAAAAGATATATGAACATTCACACACACACACTAACTACGTACCACTAAGATGAGCCAAGCCAGCTTTTTATCCCCTAATCCGAAATATATTAAAACCCGTCAAACTCGACAAACACCATCAAATTCGAAGCTGAACGACATACAAGGTCCATTATCCTCGAAGCCGTCCATCGAAGGACATATCTGCAAAATTTCACGCTCCCATGCAATAATAATATGGGAGGAGGGCCTTATCTACCCTTTATGGCACTAGCTAAGGAGATAAGTGAGGAATCCAGGAAAAATATTTTTGAAAGACTGTATGTAGGCTTTTTTTACTAATACTGAAAATGTTGAGTACGAACAAAACAAACTAAATCACACTGAAGCAAGAAAATAAAAATATCTCTAAACTTATCAACAATCAACAACCTTCTTGTTTGAGGGCGCCAATTAAGACGTTAATTTTAATGTCTATGCAATGATATCATTTGTATTCTTTTATGTGTGCTGTTTTAATAAAGTATTTAACTACATATCTATTATCTATATACATTTTACCATAGATTACATTATAAATTAATTAATTATATTTTCAGTAGAGAAGTGGTATGGTTGGTAGTCATTTTTACGTAGTATTGCCAATAATTAGAATCTCCTAATCGTTAAATGATCAAATTAAATTTCATCTTAATCAATGTTTCTGCAAAGTAAGGAAGCAAGGCTAAAAAATCATGCTTCGTTGTGCAAAACACTGCTAAAATATGGACACCCCAATAATAAAGCCACCCTTGTTCATCATATTGGCACTCTCTAGTGGATCTCGGTTTTTCCTGCATCTTAAAGGATAGAGGAAGTCCAACCCGATTTGTGAATGGAGAAGAGAGTAAAAATTTACGACCCCCAGTCACGCTTTTATATAAAGGGTGGGAAAGGGCTTAAATATATTTAAGGAAAAATTGCTAACAGAAAATTGTTTTGAAACAAAAAATGTAAACAGTATGGTAGATGTAAGTTTATATATATCCTTATTTTTACTTTGCATAACTAGTTTTTCAACGGAGCCATTTAAAACCACACCATATCACCTATCTCCTTAGTTATACATTTTGTCATTAAAAAAAATGTTTGGACCTTAATTAGTGTCCCATTGTATTTTCTCTCTCCAAAAAACTAGACAGCATTATATTAAACTCTGTTCATTTGATATTTAAAATAGTTAATTACATTCTTTTGTAGCCATGAATAAAAATCACAATCTACGACGTGCTACGACACAGATCTGACACATAACCAACTTGAACCAGCTAGATTAAAAAAATACCACAACAAAAAAGTAAAAAAGTAACTCATCATAAAATTTCCATAAACAAGCATAAAGCAGAGCTTACACCGTTCATTATAAATCCGTTGATGCTGACGTGTAAATGTAAACAAAACAATGAGTTGCTAATTCCCTCAACCACCGACTGTGAGGTCATGGGTGTGTTCTTTTAGCTCAGTAAGGTATTTACTGCCTTACTTTTTTGGCATGAGTAAACACAGGTAACGTTCATAAACAAATTTCGCGACAGCTACGGTGCTGGGCAAAACATATCATCAAACGCAAAACTATGCGTTTGTTAATGTTAATTTAATTCTCCCTGATGGGAGGTGGAGCACGAATCATTTCCAGTTTTCGGCCAAGAAAGAAAATTTGCATTGCGACCAGACAAACAAGATGAATCGATGACTCTGAATGAATGTCTCTGATTATTGATTGTACCTCTGATTTCAGGGCTAATAATAATAGTTGATCTTGGTAAAAACCTATACCCAGCCTAATTAAATGATAAATTGGTAAGGGACTAAGAAAACTAAGAAACAACATCAACCAGAGCTAAAAGAAAGGTCCTCAGGTCGCGAGGTGCGGCCACTGTCATGTCCTGACCGATGACTTGACGGAGGATCATAATCACATTGTGGAGGGAATGGGGTCGCGGAATACGACGTGGCAGTTTTAGGACACGCAGTGATGGGAAATTTGGAAAAGGTGCAGGTGAAATTTATGTTAGTAAGGATTGACATTTCTTTTTCATTTTCATGGCTGGTTCTATTGGGAAACTTAGTACGATGTTAAAGTTGTAGTCTTTATTTTATAGAAGTTTACGCAACAGGAATTGTTAAATAAACCATTTGTATACCTGACGTTGTTTTTGACGTTATTAGTAGATCGAATATTTCTTAGATTCTTTCACTAGCCATTAAAAATCAAACCAACCGTCAAGAAACACGTATGTATGCAAGGATCATATAAACATTTACCATATCATTTCGTAACACTATGAATATTAACAGCTGCGTAACTGAAACCTTAAAAAATACACGGTGTAGATTGGCCCATTAATATTTTACTGGCACAGAGGATATATTATTTCAGCTCGGGTAACTAAAAATATAATTTCTAAGTTCGCGTGTCGCGACGACCGTCGTACACGCAAGTAGACGAGGAGCCCCTGTCAGGTGTAATTACTAGAGGACGCTGTTAGTTACTGCTGAGTTCCGGCCGCGTCACAGCTACTTGTGTTGTCACCGTGGTTTATTTGTAAGGGATATACGAAGTAAGTGATTAAATGTGTCTTGTCTGCAGTTTTTCTGGGAAAGACATGAGGCATTGCATATAAGTAGGATGTTCCTTATTTGTATGTGTGTGAAACGTATGGATTGCATAATTTTAGCATGATTTCAACTAACGAATTGGTCTATGTATTGTTTTTCGGTAGGTATTAATTGTAAATTGTTGCATATAAACATATACAAAATGATATAATAATATTATACTTAAAACTAGAGAAACAGTTACCTATTAAAACATTTTAGATTTTAGCACTATTATAAAACAAAATAAATCTCAGTTCAGTTACTAGTAAAATTACCCAAGTTACTGATGAACACTACGTAGGTACACAATCTCCCAACCTACAAAATTTTAATGTCGTGTTTGAAGCATTATACCGATACTTCGCGTGTTATTCTATTGTAATACGGTTTTAACAAAGCCTGCATAAAGCTCGCACAATAGAGGCTTTGCCCCAAACGAACTTGCTGTAACGAATTAGGATTAGAAGTATTTAGAGCTTTATTAATTGCAATCAGTTTGTGTAATTTCCTGCTAGTTGGTTGGTAACAACAACCTGCTGTATTTTAATTTATTGGAGTAATATTTATGGCGAAAGGTTTTGGTGAAGCCTTCGGGGTTAGATATATGACGTTGGCACGATAATGTCTGTGACCAATTATGAGTTAGTTACGTCAATAATTATTTTTTCCTATCTTCACGAGCAATTTCTGACATATTCAACTATTTCGTAGGTATACATACATAGGTAACTAAATTTTGTCTTATTAAATATTTATTAATATTTTCAGTAAGTAAGTGCCCAGATTTTTATCAAGCCGAAGAAAAACAAGGCATAATATATATTGACATAAAAGTAAATTACCATACAGTCTCTTTTTCCCAAAACAAATGAATCACGACTGAATAAATCCTCTTAATTATCTCTCTTAATGATTCAGGTAATTCCAATACAATTTCCGGTTCGAAATAATTGTTCTCGTAAAATTGAAACTCCAAATAATTCACAGCGATATAATTAACGTAGAATTTACGGCATTCGGTCACCGTTATCGCTAACAAGTTGCTTGACGAAAATAAAATTATTTTTTCACCTCAATGGCAACCACGCAACGTCATAAATACAGGAGTTTACTGTCGCCTACGTAATTGTGTTAGGAAAATTGTTTTATTATTTATTATCGTGCTTTACAGCGACTCTTAATTAATTGGGGCTCATTAAAATGAATGGTGGAAATAATTGCAATTGTAGGAAAAAATGGGTTCGCTATGCATATCAGAGATTTTCCTGCTTTTCCAAAGATATTCAGATTCGAACAGTCTGTTTTCAATATTGAATATGTATACCACGACAAAGTAAGTTAACGAGGATCGCGTAAAAACTAAATGAAGCAAAAATGTGTGCTTCTAACAAATAATATGTCTATTTAAATTACATTGTTATTAGAAAAAAATCCCATGAGTTTATTATGTAACGAAGAAAAGTTACCGAGGATCGCGTAAAAACAAAATAAAGCAAAAATTTATACTTAGTTAAAAAATATTGCTTTTTAAATGACATTGTTATTACAGTAAATTCCCATGTGTTTATTTCGGTTGATTAATGTTTCTTAGCTCCATTGACCCCACATACATATGCTTCCAGAGCTATGACATCATTCATTTACACAGAGCTTTTGTATTAATGAAATATGACTCGTTGCCGATCTGAAAATCCAGTTAATTCCAGTTTCAATGCTAAAAAATTCATTCACTTCCACACGGTTATATCATTTCATTTTCATGAATATTTGGAGTCTTGATGAAATATTTGGTATTTTAAACTGTTCATATAGCTAGAGGTTTTTTAAAAACTTTGTAGTGGCGACTTTATTAGTTCAACTAGCTGAGCCAGCGACTTCGTCCGCGTGGATTAGTTATTATGGGCATATTTTTTTTTTGCAAACAATCTCTTCAGTTTTATAAATTATAGCTGTTACCCACGACTGGAACCGTTATCGCAGCGCACGCAACGGAAGCCCTCAAAGATGAATAATTTTCCCCGTTTTTTTTTCACATTTTCCATTGTCTCTTCGCTCCTATTAGTTGCAGCGTGATGTTATACAGCATAAAGCCTTCCTCGATACATGGCCTATTCAACACAAACATAATTTTTCAATTCGCACCAGTAGTTCTTGAGATTAGCGCGTTCAAACAAACAAACAAACAAACTCTTCAGCTTTATAATATTATATATAGTAATAGTAATATTATAGATACCAACAACATTGCGACTGCGTTTTAGACTGTTACTTTGAAGTAAATAAAATTTAATTTTAACTGGACAATCTATTAATTGACAGAGTGACATTTGTAAAAACTAAATCGTCGCCCAAGATAAGCATATCTGTACTGAAAGCTCTTAAACGAAGCTGCCAGAACGCGCTGTTAGCTTGGCGACGGATTTTACATAGGTACATCCATCTGTCACAGGCACATATTATTAAAATAAGATGATTAGCAGTTTTGAAATTGTATTTTTGATGTCAAATTATGACTGTTATAAGATCTGTACTGACTTTTTAACCAACATAAAAAAGGATGTATTCAATTCTTATGAAAGATTTTTTGTTACATAAGGCTCAAAAATTAAAACATTCAAAATGGCAACACTGACGTGTGGTGTACATGCAAATATCCTGCTATAACAGTTACCTTTATTGTATAATAATCGTAAACGCTGATAGCCAATCACTAACTAAGCGGATTTGTTACGCGATTAACGTATTGTGGTACGTATACGTACAATAGCAGTATAGAAGGTCAATGGTTACTTATGAGACATTTTTTGCAAAGAATTTACAAATTTTATTGAAAGAGTTTTTAAAGTTCGCAATTAAAACCACTGTTCCGTAACTTTTTTTTAGTATTTCACTGACTTTTTTTGAAAATTGATAAATTAACTCTGGTTATACCCACTTACCACCCCAACTGAATAGAAATCAGCCCGGTTCACAAATTTCCATAGAATTGATTGAGAGATTCAGAACGCGCTGTCCAAAATATCAGGGAGCAAATTAGCTACAATGGCCGCTGTCCAAAGCGTGACCTCGCTGGGATCACGTGACGCGATCATAACATAATTGAGTCGCCTGTCCGGGAATGGTGCAGTTAAAGTCATAGATAAAAAAATCTGGAGACTCTTAACCATTACCAAACAAAATTGGTTTTGATGTATTACACAGTTTTGCATTAGTTAACCAACAGTTAACAGTTTGTAGTTTGGTGCTGTGTTGTTGCAGATTTTATGTTTGTTTGTTATGTTTTTACTCTTTTCTGTTAAATCTGTCACAACAAATGTTTTTTTTCTTTCTTTCTTCTTAACCATACATCACCAAGACTTATTGTAAAGATAAGAAATTTGCATGTGCTAAGTCTGTATGTGTGTTAATTCCAAGTTCATATTCAAATAGCTTAACCAATTTTAGTTAGGTGAACTCACTAGGTACAAAAGTACTTGGTGTATAACCTCATGCATTAAGTACTTTGTATCCAATGCAAACATTTTGTCAGTAGCCTACTAAAGGAGCCGTCTTATCAACCATTATGGACCATTATATGACAAACACCAATCTTTATTGATGATCCGCAGAATCAGCAGGCTAGACATCGCGTGACGTTTGATATTTGTGTATGATGACCGCATGACTTTACTTTAACTCACATAATTTTATTTTGAGGAGTCTATAAAATGTGATATCATCGAGTTAAACTAAACGCGAGCCGATCCCCTCGTCAGACGAATTGATATTTCCTCTTCCAGAATACATTGTTAATTGCGCTTCCGGACGTCGGACGTCGATCATTGTTTGAGGGTACTCGGTGAATAGTAATGCGAGTGACTGGTGCGTTAATGTGGGTATTGTCTGGGATAGGAAATCTATACATTTGGACAATACGTGTGTTTAATACAATTGAATTTACAGGATTGTTGTGCCTAGTATATGACAAGCAAGCAAAGTACATGCTCGAGGATAAAATTACTCGTTTCGTAAAAGTTCTACGTTATGTCTGATAAAAATTTCATTTCCATTCTTAACTTTGTCGATAAAATTTAAAATGTTCCTTCAAAATTCCGAAAATCCTTTCTCAAATATCCGGAAAATATACAAAATTCTATGCAAAACTTTAATCAATCCCATGTATCCGGGTCCCGGCTGCGTCGGCTATTTTGCCCGGCGTTCCGTCGCTCGCTTCGCTCGTCTCGCTCCATTCGCTCCATTATGCTCGCGGCTTAGATAATTAACCTGTCTAGATATATAGTAACGCACCATAAGCGCCAACAAAAATAGCATGTAGCTGCTACACGCTAACCGCGTCCGCGTCACTCAGTGACGCCTGAGACTCTGCGCGCGTAACACGTATTGTTTTTCTCTGTTTTGCTGGCGAAAATATGGCGTATTGTGCTATAAAACTGTGCCGCAACTACAAAAGACGTTTGAAAACACCTGAAACTATCTCTTATCACCGGTAAGTACATTTGAAACGACTATTATCTTGTATAATTAGAGAGAATTAGTGAATAGAACCATCGGTAACATACTCCTATGGAATCTGTGACATTAGTTGCCAGCTTTCGAATTGAATTTTACCCAAATTTTGTAGACATGTTTTCTACCTCTTTTTCTAAGAAGATTTAGAGGTGTGAAATGTATGTATTTTTTCGATTGATGTTTAATGTTCCGTAAATACAAGAAATTTGCTACCACCAAATTAATTTGGTGAACTAAGCATAGTTTGTACTATAGGAACCAGACAACTGATTCTGAATTATGTAAATAAATAAATTGTAACAAAGTACATATTCTTTTTAATATCATATACCCCATAACGAGTAAAAATCTATTTATAAGCAATCAAAGCACTTCGGTTCTACGTGGTGGTACGTAACCCTTCATTTTTAAGTCTAACTCGCACTTGGCCGGTTATTCAAATTATTTCACATTGAATCACAATTCACATCACAGCAGTTTTTGGTCAACATTGTGGAAATTCTTTAAATGCTGGCAACATTACGCACACAAACATGGGACTCAGCGCGCTAGTAATTACAGTGTAAGGCAATTCATCTGTGTGCGTGAACACTACTACATGCGTTCCCGGCCTGGCCATTTGTTTTTGTTACCGTTGCAGCGCCAAGCTCTATCTAGACAGGTTAATTATCTAAGGCTCGCGGCTCAATCACGCCAAATGGAAGTCGACGCGACGTACATTTCACTCCATTTAAAATTCCAATTTGGACCCGATTGAGATATGAGGATCGGATATGGTCGAGACAGACCTGCCATTATACTATGGTTTATTTGCGATGTTGATTGATTTTAACTTTTGGTAAAATCTCTCTCTCTTTGAGTCGTATTTCCTCATGACTGAGGGTCGTGACTCCCCCGCAGAATTTATTCGTTAGGGGAGTTTTCTTAGGCAGATACATCGTGGTGGGCGCCCAGGTCCTTCCACGGAAGACGCATGTCCTCGGATATTGTGGTCCTCAAACATGTCGGTTTCCTCACGATGTTTTCCTTCACCGCTAAGCGAGTGCAAATCTACACATAACTTGAAAAATACAAGTCATTGGTGTAGGGCGGATTCGAACCAGGGTACGTCTGGATGAAAAGCAGACAATGGAACCGCTGAGCCACACTCGCTTAAAAATAAAATTAATAAAATCTCTAGAGATTTGTAATCGCATACTTTTTGTTAACGGTATAAATATGAATTTCACCGATATAATTTTATAACTCTGGGAGAAACAGCTTTATTTTCAAGAAACACGCTCTAAAAATAACAATTGAATTGAGTGAGAATCCCGGCTGAGTTTCATAAAACCGCCACTTAACATTTAACACCGCGACATAAAGATATGATTTACTTCAGAAGCAAGCTTTAAAAAGGATATCCACAGAAAGCAAAAGCAAACAGCGCAGGATTGAAATGCAAATCTCCGAGATCTTTATACAATCAAACCAAGGAGCCAGCGGGTGATCTCACTAATGAAGAGTCCACATTTAAAGCAAGGGAACATCTCGTGCACACTTTTGATAAAATGATAAAAAAGAGACCCGCGTTCCCGTTTGAGTTATTTGTCGTCACATTAAACGAGTGCAAAAAGTCGAGGGAAGATCAAAGCGATGACGTGGCTGCTTTGGTTTGAAATAACATCCCGTGCACACTCATATACCTACATGAGACGGTTTAATCCGACTCATTGCACTGCGCCATTAATTTTGCATCCATTGCGTTCTCATCTTTTGTTGTCAGTGCGCTCGACTGTACGCGTAAATCAGTCTAATTAGAACTGCAATGCAGAATCGTTTGCATTTCTAGGCCTCACGTAGGCGTGTGTGTGGAAAGCTTTGCGTGCTTCAGACGCGGTATAAGTAATGGCCATAGAGTTAGCATAAATATGGAGACAATGCTATAGTTAAACACTTTATGTCGCCAAAGTGCGGAGTCATTTTACAACGTTTGTCAACGGAATACCGTTGTTTATGACGCTTTTACTGTTTGTGGATATAAATTGTTGCGAATTTTTCAGTACAGTAATGTCTGTATATACTTTAACAGGGTGTTTTATTATTCATATACCTATGAATATATGCCATCATTTGATTTTGATTTTTTGAGTAATTGATAATAAATAAAGTGTAAAACTGCATTCCCCTATGAGTAAATGATAGTGATAAAGCTGCTTTTTCTTTTTATTTGTTAATCTATGCGACCTTAGAAAGGAAAAACGCGAATACACAGACATTAAAAAAGAACCAAATCGAACCCAGTAAATATGTAAAAATATTAAAATATTAAATATACATATCTACGCTCGCATATAATTTAACAATTTACTCCGTAAAGATATTTATCTCAATATCAAGTAACCAGTGGGCAGCCGCTAGCTCCAGGGTCTACATTATTAATGTTGCTTGGAAGTGCTCCTGACTTCGCTGAAGATTGGTTCGATCAAATCATAGAGGTGGGATATGGAACAATAATGTTACCTTTATTTATAGTGAGCAAGTCTTTGCAGCTAGTGCAGAAAGTACTGAGCACCTAGTGTAAAATGAGATGAGTGGCGTACTAAAAGAAAGGGTGTTTCTATGCTCACCAGTGGGCGATAACGGGTGATGATGATGTTGAGTATAAACTCACTGCTGTGAGTTTGAAGGGGCTTTTTTATAGTGTTTCATTGTTTTATGAAACTAGGATGTAATCCTGATTGCCTGAGATGTTTTTACAGGACAGGCTGCCTAATATACAAACTATTTTACTGTACCCTGTTTCTGTATTGTTGTATACATTACATTTCCATTATTGTACAATATAGAGCTGCTGTAAGTGACAAAGAGTATGTCCCAAAGTACCTACTAAAATTAATGAATTTATCAAATAAAAGTCCATTCACGTTAAAAGTCTCATTCAATTTTCCGCCTCGTTGGCTGCGCGCGTTTAATAGGTGCGCGACACGATAAGTAGGTAAGTATATGGGGTCAATACCTGTAAAGGTTTTTATAAATTGCTGTAATAATAAAGTAAATTGTGTGATTAATAGTACCTATAGGATAAAAAGGGGGAAAAAACAAAAACATAAAGAAAATCATTTCTATTGGCTTAGATAAGCTTTTATAACAGTACTAGTGTTTTATTCTTTAGTATTTATCATTGAAGTTTATACTTACATATGCATATGACAATAAATATAAAAGGACATTAATGATAATATTTGCCGCAACGTTTGGAAAGTCGCATTAAATCCTTGACCACAGATTTACTCTTATCATGCCCATTCGTATATGTCTGCCATTGCCGCTAAAAAGTCAGCAAATTGAGACCAAACAAAACTTCCCAAACCTTATTCAGCTTTAGGTACCTACAACGAGTGCACAGCCAAACAAAAGCAGAGCAACCGCTAAGTGAGAAATTCAATAAAACAACGGATAGAGGTAATGGTACAGTAAAACACAATGCAGATAGTACGTAAATGCAGCGAGATTACTCGGTAGTTACACCGGCAGCCCGCGTGGAAATCAGAATGTACGCAGTAAATCGCCCGGCTGTGTGTCTGTACTACACGTAATTTATATTAACTACTGCATCGCACAGTGAAGGGAAATGTTTGCTTTGTAGACTTTGTACAAAGCACGGGAAAAAGTACGCGATAAGAAATGTGGAATGGACTGGGCCTTTTGCTGCAGACTGCGAAATGCGTGAAGTTTACGCAAGCTTGCTTTGATTTACTGTAGTTTTATGTATTTTGTTCTGTTTTTTCTTAGCCTGTCATTATCACTGTAGCGCCCGTAGCTCAGCTGGCAATCGTATGCGATTACCAATGTTAAGCAAAAGTCGAGTCCGAGTCGAGTCCTTGGATGGGTGACCGAATAGTGGCATTCCATTTTGGGCACTTCTTTGGGTCGGATGACACGTTAAATTGTGGGTCTCGGCTGCTTGTCTAGTGCGGCAGTCGTTAAGCCATGTCAGAGGCCCTGATAAACTCTCGACACTAGAGTTGGCCACTTTTATTCAATAAGAAGTAGATTATCACTGTACAAATACTGTACATTTCTCATCCTAAATTACCTACCTATCACAAATTATTCTACTCTAGATTTGAAGACTTTTTTGGTTAATTCAGAATAAAGCTTCTTAATTTCATTTTTATTACAGCGGTTCCTTTATATTAGGGTTATTTGAATTGAAACATACGCACATTTTTTTAAGTTTGCCTTTGAACATTTGGTATTAATACCATCAATATTTCTTCTAAGATTTTGTTACTGTAGGTACAGGAAAAACAAAAACAAAGCCTTCACTGTCAATAAATCCCATAGATACCACAGAAATCTAACTGTTTATTTAGATTTTTGTGATACCACATGACGAAATCTCCCTCCAAAACATAGATAACCTGGTAAAGTAGAATGGATTAGAACCAATACAGGATACAGATACGATAGTGTACTCTATGATAGTGAAGTGTGTTATGTCAACAAGGATATGAAAGAGACTGTTGATGTTATTAGTAAAATGATCGATCGTTGGTTTGTTTGTGGTAGCTAAGGGAAGGTAAAGCTCGGACAGGTGGCACGTTGACACGTGTTCTTTGTTCAAATAGTTGTTAACATTCCTCAACGTAGCTATGATGGAGTTACTATAAAGTACTTGTGGTTATGTTACCCACTTAGACAAATGATATGGTTACCCATATGCTTGTTAAGCCGTGGTTTTCAATATGTGTGTATGTCATATCTATAATCTGTATTTTATTATTTCATTTATTTAATAATAATCAAAACGGTCGAGTTTAATTAAGTCAATGAACAACTCAACACAATAGCCTGTAACATCAATACCATGTCTGCAATAGTAATTTTATATACCTAACATCCTCTTTCTGTAATTTTGTACTTAATTTTAAGTATAGTATTGTAAAAGGCCTCTCAGTGTTGGCTACGGCCCCACTGATGCCTTAAAAATACCGGGCGTAAGGCCCGAGAGTCTGTGAAGGAATTAAAGATATTAAAACGGTCGCAACCAATTACATTAACTATTTCATACTCAAATACCTTACAATCACAATATTTCCAATCACTTAACAATGTCATATAATAAATAAAATATATATAATTTAAAACATGTCAAAAGTTCTGTAGTGCGTTAAGATTGAAATGTCACGTTTATTATGCCTTTATAGACAGCCAATTTACGGATATATGTACTAACATTCAGCACTTAGAAAAGTCTTTGATATACAAAATATACATTTTAAACCATTATTATAAAAACTAGTAATGTCTCACAGCCTCGCTACCCGAGTAAATTCGGGATAAAGCGTCTGTGTTAATCCGATACTCAAATACATTTTAATAACTATTTTAATTGGTTCAGCAAGTTGGAATGTTAGTGCAGCAGTAGGAAATTTAGGTACTTAAGTGTCTGTACATCCAGAAGGAAGAATAAATATACCGTTTGCTTATTACAATAGTAATTATATAAATAAAATAACAATAATATACTCGTAAGTAGTAACAATAGAACCAATGGGTATAATTAAATAAATTAAGTATAGAACATAAGATGCACACCGATACACTGACCTCTTATTTATATTACTATCACGTCATATAAGTACTGACTCACTCCAGCAAGGTCAAATCACATAACGTTGATAAACTTATTTTTCTCGCATCAGTCTAAACTTAAATACTGACACGACCTCACTTGGCCATTATTCAAGAAATAATTTAATAAAAACAAAAACTAAAACCCCAGTCAAGATATATCGCAAGACAAATCTAAAACCATCCGCAAAAATGAAGTGCTTAATTCTGTTACTGTGTTTGTTAATTTGTGTGAATATAAATCAAAGTAAAGACTTCGTTGTAGGCTCTCGAGCGAATAGCTTGTTGATATCGACGGAGAAAGTGGAGTATCGGAGCCTTCCTCTCGTGAGGAGGGATAAGGATTACGTCTACGTCGACAAGAAACAGAGGATTATCAAGGTAAGGACGTTTTGTTGCGTTCTGAGAATAGACTGCTGTGTTTATGATTCGCTTTCATGAATGTTGGGTCGGGAATTATGAAAATGTTTGTTTTTCATATCGTTGCGGTGCACTAATTCGTTGTATTTTAAACTTAAACATGGTATGGTACAGCCTTAATTTTGTTGGGTACACTACAAACGTCTAGTTTTACTAAAGAAACTACATACCTTACACGAGTATGTAGCACAAATTCTAATTTATTAATGTATTCGTTGGAGTATACTTTTGTATAGTTCTTTATTATAGCTATTTATTAGATCACATAAGTCTGCACTTTTTCTATCAGAGCCCTAATTTATTTACGCAATATACGAAAACGTTGAACTAAGTAATGTTTTTTTAAACTTCTAAGCACTATTGTTTATAAAACTTTTAGATTTAATAAATATATAGGTAAATAAATATTCCGGGACATTGCACACATCGCCATCTAGCCCCACACTAAGCAAACATACCTATATATATATATATATATATATTATGTAAATGGTTTCTAATTTTTTTATAACCAATATTTGACCCAGATTAAATTCCGTCCCTAATGCCTTCTTTACATACATACATCAACATTATTGTCGCCTGTTAATGTCACACACGGCCCGCAAAAAAAACATTACGGCCTCGCATCGAAATCTCATCAAACGCTCAATGCGTGCTCCAGCACCTTTTTATTGACATCGAGCGTACCTTCGGTCGGAAATCAGACCGCGTATCGTTGTCGAGTCGTAAATCGAGATCGGAACGATCGTCGTGCACGCAACTCGATGTAGGATGTAGTCGAAAGAGGATGTGAAAAAATGTTAAGAAGACTTGAATATATGCTTGGAAATAACTCTTAGCTGCTTATCATTACACCATTATTTTTAACAATGTTTGCGAAAGAATCCAAGGAATCTGATTAAAAACTTTCTTGTGGTTTTTTTCTCCAATTTTTAACGCAAGTGGCTCATCTATCTTAGTTATCAAAAAGATAATTATTGCGATGAAATAGCTTATATTTATTGAGTAACATAAATAGAGATTTGAGAACCTCCTTTTGTTGAAGTTGGTTAAAACATGTACCTAACGATGTTCAAGAACTAAGTTATCCTGAATACGTCCATATAGAAACATAGATGACGCGTAAAGATAGTAGCAAACAGAGAGAAAGAAAGTGTTATATTACTGTTGAAAAATAAACTCCCGCGAGGTTTTATATCCCGATCGATCGATAAGCCGAGTAGGTGGAGATAGATTTGTCACTATGATAGCCACTTTACCCAATACCCACTTACGATGCTCTTTTCTTTTGGCTGTGCCACTTTTCGTACGTTAATGCCGTCGTTAGGTGGTACAGAAGTGGCTTTTACCTTTACTTCCGAAAAATAAATGTATAGGTATATGTACGTATGAGTATATTCGTACGTATTACTAACGTACGTAAAGTACGTAGTAAGTACGTAGTACTTAAAAATAAATTCGCCTATGTAAAGGAACTAAATGTATGTTTAGGAACTGAAAACATACATCACAGGATTCCTATCCTGTGATGTATGTTTTCAGTTCCTTAAGGCTTTTTTAATTCAGTTTTATCAGTTTTGGTCAAAATTGTGAGTGTATTCAATACCCATTGTACTTTTTGTTCTTATTAATAAAGATGGTAAAATGGATTTATTAATCAAGTCAAATTTTAAATCTAAATCACAATACCCATGTATGTATAGGTATATTTATAATATATGTTTCGTTTTGTTTTCGTTTCTAACACATTTTTTTCAAAATTATGTGATTTGGGTTCCCTACACTATATTTTTCTGTGTTGTGAGGAGGTTTTTTCTCTTCTAATCTACTTAATATTTGTCCTCAGGCTATAATAGCCAGAGACCTGGCCAAGACGGATGCTGTAGTGACGGTGAATTCAGGAGGAATTGGGTACTCCAATGTCTCCCTACATTTCAAGAGTCAACGAGGAAAGAAACTCAACTATCTTGTTCTCATATTTAGTAACCAGTTAGACTGATCTTTTATCTTTTATTAAAGCTTACTCGTGCAAAAACCTATGATATCAGTGTATTAAAGCCTAAAGTCAAAGCATTTATTTTTCGAGTACAGGTAAATAAGATGGTAGGTACATTTAATTGTATAAGAACACCAAGAATGCAATAATAAAGAAATGAAGAAGATAGAATAATGAAGAAAAAATAAGAAGAATGAAGTAATAACATATTGATATCATAGGTTTTTGAACGAATAAGCTCATATCAATATACTTATGCTCCTAATAACATATTGACATCCTAAGTTTTATTGATACCTAAGATAAAATAAGCGTGAAAAAAAAATCTTGTTCTCGACATAATACTCATATGTCGATTTATGTGTTATGTATCACATCATATCGAACAAATTACTGTGACTGAAATCAAATTAAGAAGAAATAAAAATATGTTATCATAAATCATGTTGTTAGTATAAAAGTATAATAAAAAAATATGTACTTGCCTGTTGAACAAATTACCATGACTGAAATGTAACTAGCTCAACAAAAATAAAATAGAGTAAACATTAATCTCAGAGTATGTATGATATAAATAATTTTATTGTCTTAAATCTTTAAAAAAAAAATATAACTATATTATTATTATTTAATCTTTAAAATTATAACCCAGGGGTCTTCAAATCTAGAGTAAATTGGTTTAGGAGGCTACTCCTTAACCCAAATTAACGTGGGCAACACTACTAAGCGTCACTAGTTTAAAACATATGAATAAGTTACCCAAAACTTCAGCAAACCCGCATTAATTTATCATAGTTGTGCACAAACTTTATGATAAAAGAACAAGTGTAACAAAACGATGCGATAAATTCTGAACAACTTACTTGGCAACTTTTTGCGCGTCTCTCGTCTTGTTTCGCTGAGAAATAGCAAATGAATTGTTGACAATGTTGCGGAGACAACGGGAAATGGTTCGACTCAGCTGAAACAAAATGAACGACACAAACAAAACACAATGTTGAAAAATGTAGAACTCATCCCGCAAGCACGATAAAGCTCTAACAAGATTGTGAATACGTTCTGCAGTTTTATTTTTAGAACATACCTTTTGTACCGAGATTCGAGCTTGGATTTGTATTTGGTGTAGTTACCATGGCTTAGTTATTTTTTTATGTAGGTATCTATCTTTGCGTAAGAACAAATAAGCAGGCTGTAGCCTAAAGCAAGCTTTTCTACGAAAAACAGCGTTAGTACTCGCATTTTGCCAAAACAGTGATACAATTTTTATATTTTTAACAATGGATGCCGCACCAATTAAAATCAAATCACTTGATTTCACGTCTACTACTACCAAACTTCTATCAACATCAGATTTCACACACATATTATGTACACAATAAGAGGTGAATAAAGAACATAAATAAAAAAAGAAACTAACTTACTTAAACTTCGATGTAGGCATATAAGTACTAGTGCTAAAAGTACAGTAAAATACAAAACACTGCAATCCCCTTCGTGCTCTGCCCATCAAAGGTACACAAATTTATTTGGCGCAGCCTCGCAGGGTGTTTAAACTGAGGGTGTCCTAATGGAGACACACGCATTAAACCGAGCCACGTGCTGAGACAACATTGACAGAGCAGGGGGTAATTAGTTTAGCCTGTGGCCAGGGGTGGACGTGGACAGGGGACGGGAACAGATACACGATATAAAAGATGTAAAATGAATAGAAAAAAACTTCTAATAAAAAAAATATCATGGACAACAAGGAGATCATTCATAAAATAATACTTGAAACACGAATTACCATTAGACATCACTAATAACTGTGGTATTTACTTACCTAATATTTTATGAATCAAAAATTGTTTAGTTTACTATCTTTATATGCACCCTAGACGAAGAAAACAAGAAGTTTTGAAAATTGCCTAGTAGTCAAAATAAACAATTCTTCATCAATCTTCGATGTTTCCAAATGGTACAAACGTATATCTTCGTTATTTGTATTAAATTAATTCACTCAGTAAATGTATACAGTGTTCAATTAGAATAAAGCAATAATAAACCGCATCCAACCAAACTCTTTGCATTAACATCCACCGTTGAAAAACCTTAAAATTTCCATAAAGAAACCAGCTAAAAGTAATTCAATTCTCCACAGCCCGAGCGGTTCCCACTTAACATTACCAATTTAATAATGCAAGCTTTAATTAATTCATGGCTGCATTTTCATATCGGATAAAATAAATTAACTGAATTAAGTACTTTTGTGATAACGGAACTGGTCCAGGTTTCACGACATGCGGGAAACCGGGCTTTATGCTACGAGTTTTAATGCAAGAGATGATTTATTTATGGAGCTGTTTTAATTTGTCAACATTCATAACAGAAAAGAGGAAATACGTTCATTTTTTTATACAATATTTACAGTACACACGTACTTTGTAGGTATATACTTAGTTATTTCTTGCGTCTTTCAGACCTTGTAGTCTACCAATTCAAGTCAATTTAAATTTGTCTATAATAATGTGCCAATAAGAATCCTTTTAAAAAATACCAGTAAGAATCCTTTGCGCCCTTGTACTTTATATAAATATCGAGTATTTTGACACTTCAATAACAATATACGGCAGTCAATATCGTAATAGGTATGTATTTCAAAGCAAAAACACTTAAGTTTTCCTCTTATATAATAATATATGTCTTTATTGCACACCATCACAAGTATATAATACAAAGTAAAATATGAACAAATAATAACGTACAAATGGGCGGCCTTATCGCCTTAAGCGAGTTCTTCCAGGCAACCTTTGGATGGACACGACAAGCAGAGATAAACAGGGTCAGAGGTGTACTAATTACAAATATAACGATTTTTTATTCAAACATGTTCCTATCAAAATAATACCTACATAATTATAAACAATACCAAAAATATGTATACAAAGAGAATTACTAATATAAATTACTATCTACAAAGAGGTTATAGATCTGTCATAGACATAAAGTGATGAAAGACTTGATTCTGAAAAATGGACAGAGATTTAGCTTTCCGAATAGAAAGAGGCAATGTATTCCACAAGGTTACAGCGTGTACTGCAAATGACTTATGAAAGTACATATTGACCTGACTAGAAGAGGAGCTATATCGTAGCTAGTACTCTGTAGTGCTATAATAAAAACGTAGAACAACAGAATCCACCATAAACCCTATAGATTAACAACCCCATCAAAAGCTCAGTAGATTAAAACACATCCTCTCTTTTTACGGCAACCTACCGCGGAAAAGCCAAAGCTGAAATTTGGCCCTAGATAATGTAACCACTTTCCTGTTACGTACTAGTCAAAAACACCTCAGTTTTTAAAATCTCTCCAATCTAAAATAAACTCTATTTCAATTTGTAGAAGGATGAGTTTTGCAAGAAGTAGTTCAATGTTTGACTGTGCCAGACGAATAAATAAAACATGGTAGGTCTACGGTAATGCACTCGGCTCGGAAGCTTACCGTCTGACTCGAATATTACTGGGAAACTCTCAAATATAAAATGTTATTTTATCATACGTAGCAAACATCAAGGAAATGCGAGCATGTTGAAACTCGAGTGTAGGATTGGTTGAAATTGGATACCATTAGGGTAATGTACCAAATCAACCACTTAGATAGCTAAAAGTACCCAATTCACATATTAAGTGCTGTCCAGAACCTAGATTCCTACGTTTTATGATTCCTTTCGGGATTTTCGCAATTAAAGTCTCCGCAGGCATTACAGGATAATATACTACATAATAAATTAAGACTAATCCGCTTAAAATATAATTTGCCGCCATTAAACTTTAAAAGGTTTATGCATTCAGCCCTTTTAATGTTCGCAGCCTTACAGCCCTCAACAGCATTAATTTGAAACTTGTGATATAAGTATAAAAATATTTACATTTGTTGTGAAACAAACACAATTTTCTGGAAAACTTTTTTGAACGTTTGGAGTGGAGGTATTATCGTACAAATTCGATTTTGATAAGTTCCATCAAAAAGTCGTTTTCCGTAAAAACAGAGGTTACGAACAAAGTATCTAATTCGGCCCAATCTAAATCCAATTACTTGCACCCCTCAGGTTTTCATGCAGGGAAGCGGAAGATGCCTTTACTTTTATAACTTTGCTCGCGTTTTAGTCTGAGAACACCCTCGTTTCAAAGCAAAATTCTGAGATTCATGGTGAATGCGCGAAGGAGATATACAAGCATTCATATCTTAGGTTCATCCTATTTGAAAATCAAATTATATAAAAATGCCTTTCTTAGTAGGTACAACCATGTTCTTAAAAGCATTACCTATATAAAAAATATATAGGTAATATTTTTGCTGTTGTTGTATTGTTTTTATTACTGTTTGTCATATTTCGGCAGTCGTTAAGCCATGTCAGAGGCCCTTAGGGCGGCTTAATGAACTCTCGACACCAGAGTTGGCCACTCTCAATCGATAAAAAGAAGAATAAGAAGACATAATAAATAGACAACGATATATTGGTTTTTTGGGCTGACTATGAAATGACTGTGAAAAAAAAATAGGTCAATAACTTATTTTAACACGTTAGCTGGTTCAAGTCAACTAGATATGTAGTTCTATTCCATGATATGAAGAATAGGAATAATTGAAAAGAAAGGTAATCGACTAGTTTCATTATTTATTGGCTACAATCAATGAATGGGAATGGGAAAACCCCAAGCTGGTCACGCACGATTAGTACTTTACCATAACAATATCAAATACGAGAATGAATATGATTATCCAAGTAAATAATAACATAAACATAGTAAAATGTACATTATTAACAATTTCAGCTTCTCAATTCCCATAAAACCTTTTTTGAAATAAGAACTTTGAATCTAGGGATTTAGATGTCAAAAATTTCATTTAACTTCGAGGCTAAGACAAATAAAAGCCGTAACTTTTACAAATCTTTAAAACTGAATCAGATGGGATTTCGTATAAGCCTTGGAAAGTAAAGTTTGTGTAACAATAACTTCTACAGATTCTCCGTTCTTTTTAACCGACTTCAAAAAAAGAAGGTTATTAAGTCTTCTAAAAGTTTTCCTATGGACAGTTGTTTTTACTATAACAAAATATTACTTATCAGCTTTTGATGAATTATTTGTTGTAAACATGGTCGTACTGCTTCTTGCCTACGCAATGTCCGTACATAGTAATAAATGCTTTCAAAACAAATAAACATAATATTCCAGAATTAAAAAATAGACAGATGTAACCAAATGTATTTGCCCAGATACCGTTCATCCACCGTTATCACCTAAGTCTTGAAAACATCACCGAAACAATCCCTCATTCATTACTTTTATCGAACTTTTAATGGTACCCCGAAGAAATAGTTCAAGCCATGATCCTCGTGATTTATTAAAGTTATCGCATACCGCTGGCCTGTGTTTTTTTAACCTCGATAAGGAAAGTAATTGAGGAAGCCCTGGGTGATTTATAGCTACCACACAGATTAGGTAATAGTTCTAACAATCAGAGAATGAACTGAGAATTCTTTTTTAATCACTATCTACTTACATAAATAAGTAGAGATAGGTATAATGATGTCAGAGCTTTAATGGATCTGTCACACATATTTATAGGTACATACATTATGTATATATGTTAAGAACAATTTTATATTGTTTCTAAGAAAAGTTTGTGAGCAAAAATAAAGCATTTCTTTTGTTCCAATTTCTACAGATTCTTAATTATAAATATGAAAGTACGGTAATTAAATGTTGGTGATATTGTTTGGCGGGGCACAAAGATAACATTTTCCGAGAAACAAAGTAAAATGTATAATTTAAAAAACTAAAGGCGTTATCCTGTGTATATGTTTTTTTTTCTAAACCAATCGTAGACATACATCTTGACGGGTACAATAATTTTCTTGAGCGTACATAAACAACAATATAAAAAAATTACACATTTTGTTTTTAATTTGAAGATTACCAGACTCTGTGCATCATTCATTAAGCTTAAAATAATATCTCTTAACTAGTTTACCAAACATTATTTCTAAAAAATATTCAACAACATACAGAGCACAGTGCAGCTTTTATCAAATAAGTATTATTAATTGAAAGATAAAGAATCAGTAAGCTTTTAATATCGTCATTATTTTTAATATTTTGACGTTTAGAAGATAAACCATTATCGTCATGGGTAATTAAATTTTGTGTATTTTGACTTCAATATTATCAATCTTGATATTAATGCTTATTACCATATAAGTATTTACAAGACACTATACTTTTGGTAATGGGCGCTTGGTTTTAATTATAGGAGAATTAAGAATCTATTAAAACTGGGAACAGTAGGAGACCGAAGTGTACAGTCAATTAACTTACAGACATACAATCTATTTTAATGATTTCCATTCAACAGTTGATTATATAAATACACGCTTTGATTTGTTTGTACCGTTTGTTAGTAACAGGTAATTATACATTTTATTGATTTAATGTTCTTGTTCAAATAAGCTTTGGAAAGTAATCAATCAAAAAGTTTATTTGTTTGTTACTTTGCGACTCACCATACAATTTATTTAGACTGTAAGTCTTAGAAAAAGTTAATATAGTGTGTCATAAAGAGTAAAAAAAAACTATCTTGCAATTTTGGTAAAAAAAAATACTATATGTTTGTGACAATTCATTAAGTTCTATACGAACAACTCAAATAAGCATATTGTCATCAAAGCGAGAGTGAATCGGTTCTTATCGGGTAAGCACGCTCCATCTTAGGCCATGGCCTTACTTGCTATCAGGTAAACTATGGTCAAGTGCAAACCCGTTCAAGTTAAAAAAAAATAATTGAAATATCAACAAAACATTATTTAAAAATATTGTAAACTAGCTGCGCTTGCGACTTCGTCCGCATGAAATAGTTATTTTGGGCATTAAATCTTTGAATTTTGAACCGTTTCCGCAGCGCACGCAACGGAAGTCTTCAAAGATGAATAATTCTCCCCGTTTTTTCCACATTTTTTATTGTTTCTTAGCTCCTATTAGTTGCAGCTTGATGTCATTTAGCCTAAAACCTTCCTCGATAAATGGTCTATTCAACACAATAATAATTTTTCAATTCGCACCAGTAGTTTCTGAGATTAGCGCGTTCATACAAACAAACTCTTCAGCTTTATAATATTAGTATAGATTATCTCCTTACTACATATGTACCATATATCATATAGGTAATGGAAATTTGTAACAAGCGTAGGATTGGTTTCCTCTGTTCAAAGAATACCCATAATTTTCAAACAAGTTTCGTAACTGCATCTTGCAAATCATGAATCATCCCTCCCTCACAGTCACTACACACGAACCGAACCGATATTAAAATGCGATTTTGTAAATATATGTATTTTATCACTAAGAAATAATCTATTCTGCTGTTTTTTTTTGTGTAGGTATACTTTATTAATAGCTGAAAAATATAAACTGTCTTGTAGATTGTGTCACTCACACTCAGAAGGGCTTGCCCAAACTGTTGTAAATATGTATATGAAATGTATCGAATCGAAACAGATCTGCAAAATATGACATTGTTGTAATGCCAACGTAATAAAACTCTATAAACTTAATACTAAGTGCATGAAGGTCACGTTGGACAAAACATATTTATGCATAGCTGTTGCCGTTTAGATATCTTCTTTCCTAACTTTCTTTTACACTTCAATCTGGTAAAATGTGTTCAAGTTGATACTTATTGTTAGAGAAGCCTATACCCAAGTTAACCAGTTTTCAATAGTTAAAGTCCCCGTGTGTATCCCTCCTGCCTAATTAAACCCCCGTGGGATGCTCTCCTTGCACGTCACTCCCGCCATAAACTTGCCAGAACACGCCTCCGATGACGCACTGACACTTTTATGGCGACGACTGTATTTGGAATGGAGTCTGGAGTTTGCTTTTGTTTTAGTTCTTGAGAGAAGTGAAGTGATTTGTGTTATGTATTAAAGAAAAACAAGATAAGATTGACACCAATGGCACAAGGGCTGAAGATGATGATGATGTTTAAAGAATACAAAACTTTACATAGATTTATATGAAAGCAAATGTTTCTGTATAACTATTTACTGCGCTGTGTATGAAAACCAAAACCAAAAAAATATTGTAATACGTTTATTCCTCATTAGTGCCGAATAAGTTTAGTATCGGTACCTATGTATATGAAAGTAAAATGGATGAAAATTAGATATTCTGTTCTATTGCAGATGTAAATGCAGGTAACCAACCATAGCAATTGTTACGAATATTTCGATTATTTTCGTGCAAATTTACCGTTATCGTTTAAATTTCATAGCATTATCAGCAATGAACACAACATTGGTAAACCTCAAAAATAGATTAAATATGCAAAACTGAATAAAACTATTCGAAAGCTAAGTGCTTTATCGACACAAAACACGCATATTGAACAACATTCACCGATGTGCATCCAATTCATTAAGCAAACCAAATTACGCGGACCGCAGCCAATTTGCGAGCGATTCCCTCGCAAAGTATGCAAATATCGAGCGATTGGGTAATAGACGCTCTATCGATGAATGACGTTTGGGTGCTTCAGCATGATTGGTGGTTGCTGTTGCGGTTGACACAGACGCGACGTTAATTACGGACGAAATCATTTGTACCTATGACATTTATAGTAGGCACGCTATCTAAAAATGTATTGTTATATACTGAACCACTGTACTGATGCATGTAGTGTTTACACTCACAATACACACAAACAAGACCTAAGTATGCTTGATAGAAATCAGCAAGCGTGCGTATTTAGTGCAGAGATACCACAAGTTTTGGTGAGTAACTTTCCAACCTATAATAGTAGTTTATGCAACTGTCATATAATTAAGGGTATTAAAACACGAGTGTGAGTTTATGAAACGAGCGCAGCGAGTTGCATAATAGTAACGAGTGTTTTAATACCCGTGTTATATGCAGTTGCATACACTACTTTATCTTCACTAATGCATTGATAATTTATTAAATTAAATTCACGCGTACGTGTATTGTCACAGTGATTTTGCCGCCATTAAAATCTAACCAACGAGAGTGCAGCGCGACCAACCTGATTGGCCCTGCAATCAGGTTGATCACGCTTTTTCGATGTTATAATGAGCTATTACGATATCGATGTGGATATTATAACATCATATGAAATTGCTTAAATTGAGTGTTTTGTTGTCTGTGCTATAACAGTAGTAATTATAAGTCAAGTATTGGAAACATAAGTAGAACGTTACAACATTAGTGTAGATAAAAATATGTATTCGTTCGCATATATGTTCTACAACAATCACATACGTAAGAAGGTATTTTTGGAAACAAAATCAAATAAACTTGGTATTTGGTACCAAAAAGCTGGAGTTTGCGTAATCGTGTGAAAGTTAGTTTGTAATCAGTGTGTTTAGTGATAAGAATGGACTCGCGTTACTAAAATGGTGGTGTGATAAATCTCAGCCCATTTGGGTCAAGCTATCGTTAGATAAAACACTTTCTAAGCACTTTTGTGTTTTCACTAGTAAATTCCTTGGGTCATTTGTAGATTGTAGAAGGAATAAGTTCAAGATTAAGACAAAGACAACCAATCAATACACTATACCTAATAATAGCTCTTTATCTATGAAATTGCCGTTTTTTTCCTACTTTTTAATCTGTTTGTAACTTTTACGTACAGCTATATTTTTTCAAAATACAATTTTTATTGTATCAATTGTTGAATCAAGTACCTTTTAGATAAAAAATGGTGCATATTACTTATAGGGAAGTCATTGAAAACACCTCTTTCAATGTGTCGTCGGTTTTACTACTTTAACTAGGTATATTTTTATCATATACTCTGTTTTTGAGAAATTGATATTAATAATATACATTACGCACAAATAACAGGAGTACACAAGATCGAATTTTGTTCGTCTTAATATGTGGAATAATACCCATGATTTATGGAGATGCTTTATAAGAAGAAAAGGTAGAGCTATCTTGCAATATAGATAATTTCGTTTAACCCTCAGCTGGTATCGTAAATCTTACAGGTTACAGTTACAGTTTTACAGGTTACAGTTTTAGAAAATAGTTTCTCGCGAGGGGTCTTTTCAAATTGAATTCAAATCACCCATTTTCCTAATCAAATTCATAAATGGTCGATATAGGCAATATAGATGAAAAGGTAAGACAGAGACGAAAAGCTTTAACATTTATTACTTTTTAGTGGCGCCTTAAATATGAGCTCCATTTAATTTTCTATCTCATCACTTGAACTCGTTATCATTATGTTATCACTCAGATTCCGTAGTAATGTGAGCGTATTATTGAAATAATACTTTTGAAAGATAACACCCATTACAGTGAAACAGATAACAGCAATCACACAGACACCCTTTATCGTGGGAACATATTCACATTTCCTGGGAGAGATCACACCGGGTTTTTTGTATGTATTAATAAAAAAAAATATTTCTGTGGCCTGCATCATCTTGAAAAATAGCTTTGTAAATTGTATCATTCATGGTAAGAAGATCGTTGTTCCTGGGTCAATATAATACAAAACATTTCCTCTAAATTGTTCACCTGATTGCGCGTGAAAAGCGAACAAATATTCTCTCTTTAGTAACATTGGTTAAAAGTATGACTCATATTGATAATAATTAGGTAATGGTGATACACAGCACTCCAGATAGAACAAGTAGATATAAGTTGACACTCTAGTAGTTCTTGCTTCTAGTAACTCAGTATGCACTCACCCTAACACAACACTAGGTAAATGTATGTACACAGCTTTTCATTTACAAGCCGGTACAGACAGACAAAACCCATTAGTTCTGTGATAATGCAACTTCACCAGGTATTGTTTAGTGTTGCCAGAGGAACAAAGCGGGGTTGCCGTCTCATTTGCGGCCCTATTACTATCCTTTACAGTCAAAATAAATCAGAGACTCTTAACTAACTGTATACCCTCTATACAGTCTATACGATACATTTTGCATTTATCTTTAACTGGGCTGTAGTCAAAGTCGAGTAGTGTACAAGTAGCCTAATTCATGAAAGAAAAGAAAGATAACAAAGAAAATTTAAATAAGCTTAGAAGCAGGAAGTAACAGACTGCTGATGATGCTATATCTTGCTGGGACGGCACGGACCAATCAGAATCCAGCATTATCCCGTGTCTATGATAACGGATGAAATCAGCATGTAATGTCTCAGGCGATACTAACAATAGACGTATCACGATAGTGAGAAGTCTTTTGGGTTTGGTATGGTTACGATCCATTGTTAAGGAAGCGTGTACGAAATTAAAATGCGGCATTGTCTGCCCCGACGCGATATTGGGGTTTTGTTTTAGTAAACATGAGATATTATGTCTGGACTGCATGTGCTGTTATTGTTCTTAACTAGGAACTGCCCCGGGCAATCGGATCCAGTTTCGCTATTGAAAGGTTTTAGCCCAATATACACTGGTATATATACATAGTTAATGTCAAAAGATCGTGGTAATCCTTTGTTAGTTAGGTTGGTTGGTTGGACAAGCCCCGGATAAATGTAGATTTACTTGATATTCTCTTGTTAGCATGGTTAACTTGGTCTGGTGTTTCTCGTGATTTAATATAAGTATGTAGATACGATATCTACGTAACATATTAATCTAGATTAATTTTCAATGTTTACTATTGAATTTTACAGAAAATAGTTTACAGAAGCCCAAATCTTAGATACAAATTTATTAACTACTTTTCGAAGTAGTTAACACAACTTATATCACGAAGTAAATTCTAAAGTGGGTTTAAAGACGCCTCCAAATTACTTTCCAGCTTCAAAACATAAAAACTTATTTAATACTGTGATGAAATTTAAATCTCGTGCCGTCCCCAACCAATTCATATTCAGCTACGTCCCGAAAACTTTAAAATTAGTTAAGCGAGCAAGCCCCAAAATCGTGAAAAATCTAAAGTTAGCATCGTGCAACTCACCGTAGGCCAAACTTATAAAATGCGAACTCCCCTCTCGGGGAAAAGTTTAAATTGCCTCGCCGCTTTTTTCACTATCTTCCTCGCTCACTTTTTCCTATTCAAACTTTTCCGTTTTTGTTTTAAAACGGTGGCTCGGACCAAGTACTCGCGAGTCACTCGAACAGTGATAAAAACATTGTTAGTGTTTCTTTATTGTATCGTACTTCTGTAGTGCACTCAATAAAAGTGTCTTTGAGTTTGTTTTCTTCGTCTGTAATGGTGTTAGTGCTTAGCACAATGAGTCTTAATGGTTCTTTACTCAGTTGAATCTTATAAGCTTCTTGTGATGATTCTTTAGTTGTACTACGAAGTACAAAGAAGTTTTAGCTTCATTAAACATCTGCATTCTTGCAGATACTTTTTTTCAATTACTGACATTCAGGCATCATTCCACCAGATCATTAGAAACCACTCTAGCGACTTAAAGGTGGAAGAAACTTGTGAACACGGCTACTAAATTAAGCTTATTGTTTTTAACCTTACCAATGACTTTTCCCACAAACACATACCTTCCCATACTTCCGTATTATCACAACAATCGAGCACAATCCACTGACCACGTCCGACCAACGGATAGCTCAATACTACTTCACTAGAGAACTCTTGAATTACCCGAGCGTCAAGCACTTGCCAAGCATAACAGAAGAACGGATTTAGGCAATAAGGTTGATGATTTTGGCCATTATTATATGTACTTACTTTTTGTTATTTTAATTACTGGACAAGACAGACACAAGAGAAGTCAAGAGATAATTATACGAATCTCGTTCCATCACGCCGGCATAAAAGAGATTGTCAATTAAAATCGAACATATAATTATGTACATACCTATATTTATTCAGAGCATTTTGTCAGTCCTTCTATACGTGCAGTCTGTGGGCCACATATACGCTCAAGGCAATCAACGCGCTACGAGTGCAATACAACAACGCGTTCAGGATGCTGTTGGGTCTGCCGTGGCGCTGCAGTGCGTCGGGGATGTTTGCGGATGCAAGGGTAGATGGTTTCCACGCCGTACTCCGCAAACGGGCCACCTCGATGCTCAGCCGCGTCCGAGGCAGCACTAACAGCATCCTGCGGGTTGTAGCTGCCCGACTCGACTGCCCCATCATCAATCACGCCGCACAGCTACACATGTTTTACGACCCTTTCAAAAAGAAAATATTTGTGGGTAACAAAGTATTTTAGAGTTTGACATTTTTTGTATTTTTACTGTAATCTTTGACATTTTAATTTTATTTTTATTAGTAGACATTTGATTTTAATAACTCGGTATTTGGTTTGATTATTGTTTGACATGCCTGCTATGTAATAATTTTAATTTAATTTTATATTTAATGTGTATGGACTCAAAGTCTGAAATAAATGACTTTTATTTTATATGATTTTAGTTTTTCAGCCATTAGTCTGATATTGATACTGATTTTGAAATAAGGAACTAAGAAACATCAAAACCATGTTCCACGGCAGAATAATCAAACATTTTTAGTAACTATTAGAGCTTGATTTCTTTTGGTTAATATTTTTTATGTCAATTATTAATATTATCCTAACTTCCCTTAAATCAGACCCTGGTATAATGCGCTAGGTGCAGTGAAGGGTTCTCGCGAATTTGTCCCGTTAATCTCTTGCTATTGGAATGTCGATGATTCGGACATTATTCTCAAGTGTTTGGCGAAGCATGCTGGGAACGTACTTTTGTAGCTTCAAGTATGCATTCTGTAGAATTGTTACAAGCAACACCACATAACCACGTAGTTACATGTGTAAATTGTACATTTGTGTATACTCAATAATACATACAATCTCCCGGCGATTTCCATAGAAATTAATTTGCTTATGTCTCTTGTTCAAACAATATCAAGACAGTAAAACACGAACAACCATATCAACCCACATAGATTAATCGCATCCAATCACCAACCTCCTCCAAGAACCTATAAACATGATAAGATAACATAACAACGCCAAGTAAAACTTTTAACAGAACAATTTTTCAACCAAATCTCTAGCCCTTCCCACCTCGTTGTGGCAACGAGAGCTCAGACAAAACAAGGATGTCGTAATTTGTACAATGCATTTACTAAATGGACGACGCACTGCCCCGGGCGCAGCGGAGAAAACAAAATTCAAAACAAAGACTCATAATTTTAACCCTTCTGACCCGACGCGAGCAGCATACGAGTATACTTCGTGCTCGTAAACTGTACACTCCGATTCGCGAAACGTAGCTGCTGAAATTGGGCAATACCGGCCCCTAAATGTACCGACTATACTCCAAATACTGGCAACACCTAGATGTCAAAATTTACCCGTCGCCATGGCAACACCCTCGCGGTCCAAACTGCATCCGGGTTTTCAAAATTTTACCGGCCTCGTTTATTATGTTGGTGTATTTAAAGTGGGTATTAAAATGAGCTTAATTAAGTATTCTGCTCGTGGATTTTGGGTCATGACTCCCTTTATAAAACAATTTTAAGGCAAGCTGCTAGCATGGGTAATCTTCTTTGGATTGGGACGGTTATTAACTCTGTGGAAAATAGAAAATGACTCAGCATGGATTATTCTGAGTGGTAAACAAAATAGTATAGCTTGTTGTCTCTTCAAATCTTATTTGGACATCAACATTCCATCGATTTGAAAACTCAATTCACGAAGAGCAATTTCAAATTTAATTTGGAATATATGTATGTCGCCTGATTGGTTATCCATTGAACAGCTATCTATATGTAAACAGGGCCTATTTCTCGGCGTGTATGGCACTCTAACCACTTCTGCCTGCAAATTGGTTTGACGCTAGAGCTTTGATTTCAATTTGAACTGAATAAGTGTACATATTCACGCTAGGTTATTTTAACAGAAGGTTATAGAATCTAAATTAAATTAAGTACTACTCACTTTAATGTATTGAGTAAATTTCACGTTATAATAGTAATTCTTTTTCCAGGCCACTGCCTGCCTGGACTGCCTGGAGTCATAAAGTGTAAAAAAGTGACAGTCCTTATTTTTGCAAAGTAAGAAATGGCTTCTGTATTTCAGTGGTAAAAGAATTTATACACCGAGATGGTGTTCTTGTTGCATTGGAATGATAATGAAAGTCATATTAGAATTTAGGTTAGATTTTAACACAATTAGACATTGCAATAAAAATGCTATGTGTTAGATTTGTATTATTATAATGTGGGCAACAATTTTGCATGGTTACCTTAAACAAAAAAGTCTAAACACTGTGAAGATTCGAAGCAATAACACTTCAATTAATTGCACTGAACCTGCTCTTTTAACTTGGAATGGATCACATCACAGATATTGATCGATACACACATCACATGAATATAATAATAGTAGTACATACCTACCTACTCTTACCCTACGTACGTACTACGTATACAGTTCCGAATTGGAATCATCATATAGCTCATAGCTTATACCTATCTACAATGATGGCTTACCGCAGACGTCATAAATGCAGGGCGCAGAGCGACAATAGAGCTATCCCACACCATAGATTAGCCAAGTACCCTCCCTCGTTAAACTTCATGAACCATGTCTCCGCCACGTACCGGGTATGTCTAGCGCTGACTTTATCTATGTCTGTGTAAACTTTAGTGCTACAAGTTGGCATAATTTCTTACTTAGGTTTGAGTTTATGGCTGCGGACTTTCTTGCGGGTAGTATTGTAATTTTATTTTAAAATAAATATAGCTTTGTAGTTACCAATATAAACTTAGGATCTCAAAATGAATAGGTATTTAGCATAGATAGTTCTGTAACCGTCTGGGAATTGGATAAATGATCATCAAAAATTAATAATGTTACAAAACAAAAATTATGACGTATTTGACGAAACTGAAAGGCAATTGTAGTATCAAAGTAGGTATAATAATCGTACATAATCACATCCATGATCTTGATTGAGATAATAATCTCTGTATCCAACCCATGACTAAGCATAGTTATACAAAATTATTCAAGACCACAATAACCAATACTGTTTTAATAACAAAACGACCCTTTTCAAAAGCTTTCGATTTCATAACCACATGAAACCGAAAACGGTTTTCAACATAACTTCAGGGAAGTCAAAGCCAAGTTCATGGTAGGCATGATTTTGATTTTGTTAAAAGTCTTTGTATCGAATCGGTGACTAAACATTATTATACCAATGCTCTTACCCACCAACCAAAATGACCCAAAGCTTTCGATTTCAATGAAACTGAAAACGGTTTTCAATATAGTAACTTCAGAGAAGTCAAAGCCAAGTTCATGGTAGATACTTGACTGGTCTCAAGTGATCCTCGTGGCACATCTGTCGTTCCAGCTGCCCCACAGAATAAGAACAAAACAGAGCGTGCAAACACTGTACAGGGTTACTAGGGACTGATGAATCATTTTTTTGGTTAGATGATCTTTATGAAGAAGTGATATACGAGAACCAAAATTCCAAAATTCTCTAGTCAATGTTCTAGTAGATTAAGTCAAAACCACAGACTATATTAAAGCTTTGGTTGCTACTGGTTTGATTGATAAGAAAACTATTAAAGTTCTTAATACTGTGAGGAATTACTATGTGGTTAAGTGGTGGTTGTAGTACTACAGCGTAAACAAAATGTTGAATAAAAACACAACCTTCGTCCATGTTTGAGCAAAAATGAAAAGGTACCTACGTACATATTTGCTCAGGACGGTTAGTTGCTTTTTAACAAAATGATACGATTATTAAGCAGTAACCCTGTACAAATAAATAAATACCCCAAAGAGGCTGGGAATATTGTTTGTTTTGTCTGAATGAACGTTTTGATAGGCGGTTTTGTTAATTTAGAAAGGAAATTATTTATGTTTATATTCAAAACGCAACAATTTCCGATATGGGTGGTCTTCCATATAATATATGTATGTAGATTGGTGGTTATAAAATAAAATCCTTGTATTTTACAATATTCGAATTAATATTTTGTTCCATTATTTTAGTAAGTATTCAAATTATTCTAACCTTTCCAAGTGATAAAGTTAAGATAAAGTTCACCGTACGATGTGAATTACATGATACTTAAGAAGCGTAGTTTATTTGCCACCCACGCAGCTCTTGTTAGTTGTAAGAGCACAACAGGTGAATATAACATCACTACGACCGCTCCGAGCACTCGTAGCCAAAGGTCAAATCCAAGAAACACAGGCATTTACAGGCAATAAGTCGCTGCAAACAGATAAAACAAACGACAAACATCCAGCGATTACGACACTATGGAACAAATGTCGCGGCACACGACGAGGCAGCGGATAATGTCAACCAACAATGTACCTGCGCCATTACAAGCCAGCGCCAACATGTTTGCTCAAATTGCTTGTTTGAATTTCTGGAGACAGTGTTTACAATCCCAACATGCCACGGCTAACAATAGGACGTAAAGCACACCTGCTTAGCTATGCAACCACGCAGGTACGTTAAATTTATAACGCCACAAACTTTCATATCCTCCGTTTACATTCAAATTGTTAGTTATGAATGGTCAAATGTAATAAGCAGAACGCATTAAGCACCGTCGACATGTCATGAATCAATAAGCCACTCCACAAAAGAACATTACTTCATTCAGAAGCCATTAACAAGAATGTAACGGCGGAGCAGGTACCGTCCAAAATAATAGAGTGGCAACACATGAAGGTTCAACTATTTAAATAAGTCGAGGATTTAAGGGACGATATTTTTAAAGCCTAAGCCCCGTTTATGGATCGTGTGCATCTCATAAAAACTTTCATGAATTACACGGGATTAAGTGGGAAAGTTACGAGCATTTCTGCGGTAGGTCTTACAGCCATCGGCTGAGGTGAGCTTTGTCGGTCACTAAACAGCTCCAAGGAACTATATCCTTTGCGTCTACGTAAATATTGTCGAAAATATCATGCGAGTTGACAGATCCCGCCGCCTGCGCGACAAATCGAATGAACATTCCGTGAAGTGCTAATCCGAAACATGTGTGACAAAAAAAATGACCGAAGATAAGGGTCAATTTCAAGAACACGCCTTGCAGCACATTCATCGGGCTATAAAAAGAGCATCGGATTGACAATGACAAGCGTTTAACTGCGGGCGTATATTTATTTTGTACAAGTATTCCCTTTTAGCGACGAGGTAGACAAAACAAGGATCTTTTAGATAAGTATTGTACGAGAGGAGACATGCTATATTATGGTAATAAGTTAGTGAACGGAAAGACGAGTCAGACGTTAGTTACGACGGAAAAGGATATATTAAATTAGAAATATATCCCCAGGATTATGGCCGATTGTAAATGAAGCTTAATTTAAACTACGTTCTTATTCATTGTTGCCTGTTGTTGGATACAAGGATTAAATTAAATATTTTATTGCAGTTACACTCGGGCAAATCAATAAATTTCAATGAATCGGGTGTAAACATGAGCTTTACTCTTAAACTTTAAGAATGAAAAGCAAGTTTTTATAAATTAGACTTAAGAAAAAAAATACTTTGCTTTGTACGTTACTTGCAGAAATCTATTGCAAATGACTACTTTTGAAAATATTTAGTGTAGTTCCGCCGCAATCGTTGCCGGCTTTAGACAAGCAACTATTTGTTTGTTTATTGTTTTTAAGAAAAAAAAAACTACGTCTAAAAATTAGACAAACAAAACAATTCTAAAGATATTTATGATAACATTATGTCGAACATAGGTAAGTCAATAAGGTTACATTAACGACCTCCCTTTCCAATTTCTCACTAATTACCAAAATGAAACTGAAACGAAAGAACAAAACCAACTATTCGTTGTTAATTGAATTAACAGGCATAGCAACAAGCAACCCTTTGAGCGCCGGTTCAATGTACTCGTAAACCAATGACTAGTTTGGTATCTTCAACATAGAATGATAATAGACTAGCCTCATTTTGTCGTATACTATTTTGTTCAAGCATGGTACATACACTTGCCTCAGCAAACCATTTTGTAAAAACACGGAGCGTAAGTTACTAATATACTGAGAGTGATTCAAATTCATGCTTCGTTCTATAAAACACTTTAGTTCGTTCTTCTCTAAAATATCTGTGTTATGGCATATTTTTTCCATTCATGTGAGCAGATTTAATTTGATTTTTTATTAGTGTGATTGTTTTTGTAAATATTCATTGGAAAACTAGCAGAATCCTGCGGTGATACACGTATTAATCCGAGATAAAAGTACCATATGTGTTTAATCTAGGGACAAATCGGGTGCATTAGTGTTTAGATTAACATTAAAACACGTACCAAATTTCATAGAAATCGGGTCACCCGTTTGAGCGTACAGAGGTAACAAACACACACATTCCCACAAGCACAAACTTTTGCTTTGATGATATTAGTGGGAAGTGGAATGACATTGCAAGATATCCCAATGAAATGTTTCTTTTTTTTGAAGAAATGTTATTGACAAGGTCTATACTATACTATGTCACAATCATAAACAGACAAGCGAGTAGTTCGGTATCGACTCGACTCACAAAAACTATCGAATGTGTAATTGAGTCGTCGTGAGTCACAACCACATCTGCTGTGCTTGGGGCGGGGAGGTATGATACTGGCTGACTTGTGTTGTTTTATTTTTATATACCTAGTTGGTACAGATTAACTGACTAATAGTATATATTTACAAGTCCTAAACATAATATTAAAATATATAATATACCTAAAATAAAATATGAAGTAAAATAAAACAAACAAAAATTAATCAAAGAGCCCACCCCGGATCGCTCCCGGCGCAAAGGTTCCCATTACGCTCGCCGCGTTGCCACGTTGAATCGCGATGGCTAACCTTTGCACCAAAAATGATCCAGAGCGGGTGTCTCCCGTCTTCTCGTTAATTCTTCCTAGTTGGTGGTTTTTCATTTCTTTGATACTTTTTAGTTCGTTATCAGTTTTATTAAAAGTAAGTTACGTTATCAGTTTTATTAAAACAACAACTTATGTCATTTCTTCTTTGTTATTTGTTCGTTAACGCACAAAGGATTTTGTTAGCAATTTATTTACTCTAAAACATTTTTTTACAAATTATGAAAAACGCGTGTGGTATCTGTACGTACCGTGCTATCTTTGCTTAAAACTCCGGAAGTCCTGCGAAACCTAGCAAATTGGCAGACGAACAAATATAAAATAAATTATTCTTCTATGGTAATGTTTTTGCTTACAAAAACATAACTTCAACCATTCGCCAAAATCTTACATATCTTAGAGAATAATAGCTGCCTTTCGTAGACATTTTTCTGCCTACGTCACCCATCTACATACCTCACCGCGTGGAGGCTATTCCCCGAGGTGCGCTACCGCGGTTTAGTTCCGGTGCTTGCTTGTCTTTGTTTCCCCCCACTAATAGCACCACTGAATGTGACTAGAATGCAGGACAGTATTTATAGCCGGTATGAATGTGTACCTAAGTAAATAAATACGATTGACAGTTGCATAGTGTCAAATTTGCCCAAGTTGAATGAAACTCAAAACTAGTCTAAACTATGAAAAACAGTCACAAATCACTCGCCAACGTTGCAATGCAATAAATAATTAGAACGATTATACATATGTAAACAGTTCTGAACTTCTAAAGATTATATAATATATGATTAAACGAACTTACAAAGTGAAGTTCGATCAATATTATATGAGTAAGTTTCATGCGAAGATATAATAAACATAGGTAGTACTTTTATCCTACAGGCAACATTTGCACGAATTTAGAGACTGGATTTGACTATAGTCAATACAAGTAAAATAAAGTCCTTCTAACTTCACTTGGAAGCCATCTTGGTATCCATCTTGGCTGTCGACCTCATTCTTTATAGAAACAAGCACACAAAATGTACCTATAGTCAGGGGTATATTGTGAGGGCTGGGAGTATATATCTTCGCATGAAACTTACTCATATAATATTGATCGAACTTCACTTTGTAAGTTCGTTTAATCATATATTATATTTCGTAAATTTCATGCTTCAGATATAATAAACATAGGTAGATGTTTAGAGAGTACAATTTTGTGTTAAATAAACTTAAGAAATGATGGTATAATAAAATATACAATCATTTATTGAGAAAATTAAGTATACTATAACTCGACATACTCTCAATAGATAGGAGATAAAAATATTAAATTAATTTAAATATTTAGTAGGTAACTTACAGTAAATAATATACAAACTTATTTAGGTACCTATGTAAGATAGTGGGTTGATAAATATCAGATACTTATAAACTTTTTAGTTTCCATAATTGCTATCATAACATTATGACAATATGCTAACTGTAACATTTAGAAAACACGGCAGAGTTGATAATCAAACCTGCCGCTTTAAGAGTTAGTTCTCATGTGTTTTATAAATAAGACGCCAGTTGAAGTAGCCGCGTGTCCGCTACATCCGAAAGACATGGACTGCTGTCAACTAAGACTTTTAATCCATTGGCTGATAGGTTGAAATGATGTTGGCCTATGTGGTCGTTTAAAAGTTAATATTAAATTGCTTACTAATTAAAAGGTACAAAAAAAACCTTTAAATGCGGTAGCAAAACAGACTCATATTATCGTGAATATATCGTTATACCAAAACTACATAATTATGTAGTTGATCTTCCGTATGCGTCTGAAGTTTCATTACGCCAGGTATACTTGTGTATTTTGGTTAGAACCTTTGCTGACAAAAAATCTCAAACAAGACTAAGTAATATGTATTAGAGTCGTGGATCTTAGAATGAAGACTTCATTCTAATCAATTTATTGCTTTTAGCAATGATTACGCTGAACGATGAATATACAGAGAGTTATACGTGTCTGGGTACGAATTTAATCGTTTAAAATTAATGTCCTTTACATTTAATTTTCCGTTGAGGCATTACATCCATCACTGTTGACAAGTTCCATTGTATTAAGATATTAAGTTGTGATAGGAAAGCCATTATTATATGTACGGCTTGACTGGGCGCTCTGTGGGAGTGATGTGATACAGTCGTTTATATGTATTACATTCACAGAAATCTAAATATGTACCTGTTTATTTAGATTTCTGTGATTACATTAGAAAATTATAATGGGAACGTCAAAGCTTTGTCATTAAAAAAAATGCGAAATTTTAATAAGCTAAGAAAAAGGCGTAAACGCATACTGCATGATAGTCCCCGTTCGAAAGTAAATACATTATGCGTGGTTTAGGTTGGGTTTCCAAGAAACAGATACATTTAATGTAAATATAAAGGCTTTAACATTAGTCTTGATGTACGAAACTAGTGTTACGTATGTATAGATATGTATGTACATGTGACTGACCTACAAACAGGAAGATGGCGATGCTTACGAGGCGAAAAAAGTATGCCATTGCCAAACAGTTTTGAGAATTCATCAAGGTGAGGAATTGGGTTGGGTTCCTACCATTTGATTAGTGTGGCTCAAAGCAGTGTAGTGCTATTACATTAAATTGTAGGTCCCGGCTGTTTGTCTAGTAGGTACGGCAGTCGTTAAGCCATGTCAGAGGACCTTAGGGCTGCTTGATTACACCAGAGTTGGCCACTCTCATTCGGCGAGAAGAAGTGTTATTAACACGTGCTAGTAGCAATGACGTTTGTGTTCAGCAAAACGTTATATGTGTGTATCAAACTGATAATGATTTTTTGTTAGAAAAGAAAACGACTATAAATATTTTTATGTATGATTTCTATACATAATAATGTTCTTCGTCATCAAGCATACTTATCCGAAAAAGAGCATCTAAATATATATATATTTAAAATAATTAATAATAATGAAATACGGTATCGTAAAAAGTTATTTCCATTACTATTGGTTTTTAAGCAATTTAAGGCTGTTTCCAGTACTATGTGGGCCCTACTTTTGAAATTAACTTCGTATTGGTAATTTATTAACAATTATTATTATTTATATATTTGTTATTCTTCTAAATAATCTCTTCGAACTTTTTTGAATATACGAGTACATATATAAAATTTTGGACGAGTTCAACACAATATTTTTCTATCATTGCTAATGACATGAACAGGGCCCATTAAAAAGCAATACTTAATTTAGCGTTGCAGGCATATAAAAACAGCATCTTTCATTAATTTGTATAATGTCTGCTCTTTGATTATAAACAATTTACGCTCACATTGTTTATTTTTTATTATTATTTTCATTTTGTTGCATTTTAGGGCTATACAAGCTGAAGAACAACTGTTTAAATATTTATTGAGCAAAGTCGGGTATTGCACTCATGGTATGTCTTAAGAAGCATAAGTATTACCTCTGTAATACTCTATTAGATATGCTTTTAAGAAAGATCATCGAAATTGAATTATCGATTTTTATACAAAAATCTAAATTAATTAATTACAAAGGCCAAATATCTTAACGTGATAGAGGTAATTTTACAAACTCACATACAATTATTTATAAAACGGTAAGGTCATTTAACATAGAAAACAGCAGCGTACTTTTACGTGATTTGCATACCGCAAACGACACGATCGGACTGCTGCGCAGAGTTAAAAATAATACAGGTAAGTATTATGATCTTAGTAAAAACATGTTGAAAAGTTAGTTTTGAATTGAATTGAAATCATTAAGAGAAAATAGTTTCTAAGATAAGAGGATCACCACTTTCATGGTGTTAGAAAATATATAAAAAGTAGAAAATGTACAAGCGGAGCGTGTTACCACGCTCCGCCGATATCGATATCGATGATTTCAGTTTCAATATAACATTTTACTTATGACTTAATCGTAAGTAGGTAAGATCTATAGTGATACATCTTGAAAGCTGATCGATCATTTTCTCACTTTAGATACATTTATAGACTTTTTGAAAAGTTATAAATTATTCATTGTCTTGAGGTTAAGCATACGTGCCAAAAATATCGTACTATGATATAAGATTTGGGCCGAATCATCTTGTGATTTACATTCGGATATGGCATCGAAATCTATCGTTTCGAATACCTTTTAACTCATTAAAAGAAATATATATACCTATCTATTGAATTGAAGTTTGTTGAGTTATTGGTTTTAATAAAATAAAAAGTAAGTATTGTATGACCGTTACAAACTCAGCCAAAAATTAATGGTTTAATGTCTTTAAACCAGCAGTGACAAAAATAACCATCTTTCGACTTGTACCTGTCTGAGCAAATTGAGCGCTTGCTGATGATGAGGCGGCGGGCGGGCGATGCTTTACTGTGCAGGAGTCCTCTCCTGTCTGGTGCAAGCTGGGTATGGGAGCCAGGACATTATTCCAGCGGTCTGTTTGCTGGACAGGCGCGTTGTACTTATGTGTACTGCTGAGATTTCAAAGTTAAGTAATGAACCTTGAGTTTCGGTTAGACGCCGTTACGTCTTACTGCGTAGGCAGGTCTAGTAGCAGCGCTGCAAGAGCGGTACTGTGATGACCGGAGGTGTGGACGCTGGCCGCCGTGTTATTAGCAGCAATTTCGATTCCAAAGGAATTATTTTTACATTAAAAATTAGGGTTATTAAAAAAGCAAATTAACTGAAGTTGTTGGAAGTTGTCTCGCAAAGAAAGAGAGGCAACTTTAGACGGTCCTTCACTTAATACCCGTTATGGAACTTCAGCGGGGTCCAAAAAAGAACCCGTAGGTCTAGCGTTTTATTTCCGCATGGACGTGCATAAGACTCGAAATAAAAACCCCAAAGGTTATTGCGCTTGTCCCGGCACGGGAGTGCAGCGCTCGAAGAAAAAACCCCGAAGGTTCTTGCGCTTTGGCCCGGCACGGGAGTGTAGCGCTCGAAGAAAGAATCCCGAAGGTTCTTGCACTTTGTCCCGGCACGGGAGTGCAGCGCTCGAAGAAAGAACCCCGAAGGTTCTTGCACTTTGGCCCCGGCACGGGAGTGCAGCGCTCGAAGAAAGAACCCCGAAGGTTCTTGCACTTTGGCCCCGGCACGGGAGTGCAGCGCTCGAAGAAAGAACCCCGAAGGTTCTTGCACCTTGGCCCCGGCACGGGAGTGCAGCGCTTGAAGAAAGAACCCCGAAGGTTCTTGCACTTTGGTCCCGGCACGGGAGTGCAGCGCTCGAAGAAAGAAACCCCGAAGGTTCTTGCACTTTGGTCCCGGCACGGGAGTGCAGCGCTCGAAGAAAGAACCCCGAAGGTTCTTGCACTTTGGCCCCGGCACGGGAGTGCAGCGCTCGAAGAAAGAACCCCGAAGGTTCTTGCACTTTGGTCCCGGCACGGGAGTGCAGCGCTTGAAGAAAGAACCCCGAAGGTTCTTGCACTTTGGTCCCAGCACGGGAGTGCAGCGCTTGAAGAAAGAAACCCCGAAGGTTCTTGCACTTTGGTCCCGGCACGGGAGTGCAGCGCTCTCGAAGAGAAGAAACCGAAGGTTATCTGCTTTGATCCCGGCATGGGAGTGTTATATCACTTAAAAGCTTGAGCACAATTTTCTTTCCAAAAGTCAGTAAAAAAATTCGCAGGTATATACGAAAATATTTCGACTCACCCAGATTGTCTTGGGTAGCGCATGACGAAAGCACAATTTAATTCCAAGACGTTGAGTCCATTGTAACTTGTGATTTAAAATTTAACGAATTTCATTCCAAAATCTTCAATCCGTTATAGCTTATGATTTTACAAATTTACTTATATCCCGGTATGGGAGTATTATATCACTTAAAAACTTGAGCACAATTTTCTTTCGAAAAGTCGGTAACATTTTTTGCAGGAAGGTAGAACGGCCGTATACGAAATTATTTCGACTCACCCAGATTATCTACGGCATCTTATGACGATTTAAAAATGAACGAATTTTATTCTAAAATGTTGAATCCGTTGAAACTTGTGACTTATAAAAAATAATAAAGAATATATTTTATTTAAATTTTGAAGTTGCGCTTAGGCGCTTGACGCGTGCGTTGGTTGCCGTGCACGAAAAAAGAATGAGGTCGACAGCCAAGATGGATACCAAGATGGCTTCCAAGTGAAGTTAGAAGGACTTTATTTTAATTGTATTGACTATAGTCAAATCCAGTCTCTAAATTCGTGCAAATGTTGCCTGTAGGATAAAAGTACTACCTATGTTTAATATATCTGAAGCATGAAATTTACGAAATATAATTAGCAACTAGAACACGCAGAAATTCTAATTCTGGACAGACACTTATCTTTCAATGCCTAAGGTCATCTGAAGCGACACTGACAAACTACTTTGTGGTTGAAGCATTTACATAATATATGTATGCTGAAATTCAAAGAGGAGTTGTTTCGCAATAAGAAAATGGAAGCTTTTTTTTTACACATGATAAACTTTTACTTTAAGCTCTTTATCGTATTTTATAAATCATAAACGTATTCAGATCGGTATTTATTTTGGCTTGAATTTGTAAGTATCGTACAATCTATGTCGGTGTATTATTTAGCTACAACTAGGGGATTTTTAATGCAGCGCGTATAATGAAGGGCTCTAAAAGATTAGGTTTCTTATCGGACAAAAATCTCCGCGCTGTTCAATTTGTATTGAAGTTTGGGATTAATTGTACTCGTGTATGAGTAGCTATTCAAATTTTAAAAAAATATTATGTATTTTGCTGAGTCTAGTAGACAATGGACATACTTAGATAAAGAACGAAAAGTACACCTAGTATAAAAAATTGAAATGCTAAATAGTGCTGTTTTTAAAATAACTGCCACAATAAGAAAATAAATCAACTCACATAAAACGTAATGTTGTGTCGTTATAGGTAGATACGTAGGCATACATTAACACAATTTATCTTAATTTCTATAGACCACATTATTAATATATCTCTATTAAAACGAAAATATAGCTTAACCACAACTTTAATCGCAACAAAATTCAGCAATAATTTTTATATTTCCAGAATGATTTTATGCGACATCGACTGACACCATGACATGCGGGCAGCCATGTGGTAATTAAATGTGTTATCTTAATGGTCACCCATCGCAATGCGTTTTTACGATAAAATCGATGGTGCTAATTTGTTTTGGGTTGACGGACGTGGCTTAATTTGGGGTTCGTAGAATTCAATATTAACATTTTAATTAACACAAACCTATGACTTCTACGTATGCCTATAATTTATCTAATTGGCTTGTCTTATCAACTGTTATAAAAAAAAGCCAAAGGGCCAGCTTATAGGCCAGCGAACGAACTCGTTTGGAATTACTAATGTCATTGTCAGCTAATAGCCGAGTAAAACATGCAAATATTTTATTTGAGAACTGGCACAATACAATGTTATGGCCAAAGAATAAAAAACATGCAAACATAGAAAGTTTTAGTAGATATGTTACTAGAGTCTGTACAACATAACTCTGCGCGCGACTGGCGGCAACACTTATGCCTAGAATTGGCCTAAGATCACTGACCTCCATTAATGGAGGTCAGTACCTAAGATCAAATTGATTGCAATCAGAACATTTTAGTTCCAATTTTATCCGCGCGCAGAGTTATCTTGCTTGAACTATATACCCGCAGGTTCTATTCATAATTATGTTCCCTAATTTTGTTTATGACAAGGTTAACTTAATTAATACATATGATTTAAACATAACTTTGTTAGAAAACAAACTTATGTTTGCGAAACAACAAAAACCTTACATCCTATATAAGACATCTTGAAAACCGATTTAAATTACCACAAGAAAACCCGGCCAATCCAAACAAAACCCCAAGGCATTAATTACAGTTTGCGATAACATCTTTTACCCTATTTTCCTTCGTAACTTTTAGCTAATCTACAGACACCCGCAGAATTCACCCTCGCACAAATATGTGACAAAATGAATAATATCACCCGCAAGTGCAGCAGAAATTGAATTAGTGCAGTAAACTGGTAATTCGTTTAAATTAACGATGCTTTAGTTTGTAGTCATTTGTTTTCATTACGTTGAAGATATTTTAATTAGCTCTAGGGATAGTGATGTTTTTATTTGTACATGTCAGTTAAGTGAAAGATCAAATAGGATAAAATAGTATAGATAGGTAATTTAATTACGATGGTTATACAAGTTTCACTGGAGATATATGTAGTGTTTTTCCGCTGCGACTGCTCCTTAACCGACATCAAACAACAAACTTGATGGTATTTAGGTGTGTTCCTCCATATACCACCGCCACACCTCACCTCCTAACCAACGTGGCCTCCGTGGATCTCAACATCTTCCCAACACCGCACCTTGTGTCTTGAAGCTTTGTTTTGACTCTTCGAACGCCGGTCCGAATTCGGACCGGCGTTCGAAGAGTCAACACGAGTCCTGAGGATGCCTCGTGGAGAGGCGAAACACGTGTCGACTAGAATATCTTGCCGAAAGAGAACAACAAAGCTTCAAGACACAAGGTGCGGTGTTGGGAAGATCTTGAGATCCACGGAGGCCACGTTGGTTAGGAGGTGAGGTGTGGCGGTGGTATATGGAGGAACATACCTAAAAACCATCAAGTTTGTTGTTTGATGTCGGTTAAGGAGCAGTCGCAGCGGAAAAACACTACATATATCTCCAGAGTTTCAGTAACAATGGATTTCCGCAAAGTAACGCCTGATTCAATATCTTATACAATTATACAAGTTTCAAGCTGAATTAAATATGAATTTCTGAGTAATTTCGCTTTTATACTAAAAAGTGCAGCTATTGCTCCGCCTGTCAGAGACTATATTATTATTCTTAATTGTATTTCATTAAATTTCCTCTCCAACTCTGTTTATTATACATTTTTTTTTCTTGCAACACTTGTTTTTTCCTATAAACCTACACAAGAAGTATAGTATAGTTACGTTGTTTCTACAACAATACGACAAGATTACAGCTGAAAGACATAAAAAACACAGCAAATAAAAATCTTCACGCCAGGATAAAAGCAATCTAACAACAATCCAAAGAACTGCAATCGTAGTCCCTTAATAAAAATTTAAGCGCCAGACATTTTGTTGTTACTATCTCTAAGGAAAAAAACACAACACAAGAAGTGTGAGAATGAGCGCAATAAGCAACAATGACTGTGCTGACCAAAGACATCATAAACAATAGACGTGGCATTGTTACCAAAGATTTCCATTACATATGCGGCACATATACATGTATGTGTTATTTTAATTGTTTCACTTTAGTTTAACTTACTGAACATTGGATTTGTCTTTAATCATGTAGTGCACGCATGTGTTTGATGCACAGAATGGATCAATACCTTTAAAATATTATGCTGTCACTTATGTATTTTCTGTGTATTGTGTAGTGTGCCTAGTAAAATAAATAAATAAAATAAAATAAGTCCATAAGCGCGCTACTACCTATTACTTACAAACTACTCACTTGTGACCTGTAAAGCTTCATTATTTTCTATTTATGTGTAAAGTGCTATGTTTAGTGTCGAGAATTTTCAAACCTCCCTTAGGATCTCAGTGAAGGCTTAACAATTGCCGATCTTCTGGGCAAAAGCGAGAGTGTATCAGTTCTTACTGATCACTGATCAGTACGTAAGATGTTAATCATACTATTACATAAAATATGTAAGTGATCGTTTTATAGCTTTAATGTCTTTAAGTAAAGTTACCCGGAAGTTTCCGGGTTACTTTATTATTTATTTAATATTTATTATATTTATTAATTAGTTCGGCTGTCAGAGTTGGTTGTATAATATATGTTGAGTCTCTTAGTAAATATGTCTATTATGCGGGCCCAGGACATTCGATGGAGTTTATTTTACTGTTTCCACTAAAATGTGTCGTAAAAACACGCCCACTCAATGCCTTGTGATATTCTGACCCCTGCCCTTGGATGAAACACGTCGCGGAATCATGATAATCATGACAATTTTATGTGAGCTTTTGCTAGAAAAGACGCTTTAACACTGAATAGGTTATACAAGGCAATACCTTGTTCAAGAGTTTAAATAGATTTTATGGTTACAATAATCAATGTTTCTGGTGAAATTACTGGGTTTATATTGTCAGAACACCCACGATGTATGCTGCAATATTCACTCAATTATTCACTTTGTTCTGAAATAACGTTCAAATTGTTTATTAAATTTGCATCGTCTATTGATGGGTTCAGTAACTTATTAAATTCTTTGTAAAACTCAAGATGACATTGCAGTGAAGATAGAAAAACTTGGGATGTGCCTTGATGTCTTGTCACTTGCCAAAATACTAGGTACAGTATATTAGTAGATTGTTAAAATTTACTTAATGTCGTTATCGTTTCAAACAGTGTTTAATATTGTTGTTAAAATAATTATAATAACGAAGATAATGCTGAAATAATGAAATTAGTTAGTACTAATATCACTAATATAAGGTTATTAAAATTTCAAATCAAATATAAAAAAAAAGTAAAAAAAAATATTTTTTTTTTAATAAATATTTTTCCAAGGTAAACGTTTCATATCTTGTCTAATACCTACTGTTGTTAAAATAAAATAACAAAGAAAATAATGTTAAGTTAAGCATTTTAAGAATGAAATAAGAAAATTGGCCGATCATATTTTTCATACCGAGCGAACACTAATACAGAAGCAAGTATGAAAATAAAACTGGCAGGAAATTTTAAAGGAGTCTGCAATGCAGCGGTTATAACTGGCCTTTTTCCAGTTTCTAGATTGTTCTGAAAATTATATTGGCCGATGTTTCTTTAAAATTATTTCCAACACTGAACAGCGCAAAAGTAAAAATCACAAAAATAAAAGGTGAATGTATTTAAATAAATACCACCTCATATGATAAGATAATCAATTTTTTAAGATAAGATAATCATTTATTCATCAATAGAAATACTCAACTTATGAACCAGACGTTAATTGTAGTTGGTAATTATATTGTCTCGTCTTACAAAAATATATGTCAGTTAATAGATTTTAAGCATGTCTAAAATTTTCCAAAAATAGTACATTTTTTTATAATGGTAAAAATGAATGCTTAAGGATGAATGTTTGAGTACCTAACTTTTATTTAACTCTTTGCCTTACTCACATTTTTTGCTTACTTTTAATTTTGAATTTTCATGATCATCATCATCATCAGCCTGTTATCATCCACTGCTGCGCATAGGCCTCAACAAGTACTTTTCTTAGTCCGATATTTAACAGATCGCATTCAGATACTTACGGGTTTCAATTTAATTTCATAACTAACCTGTGATATTTATTAAAGGAACCAAATGACAGTCTCACAAACGATATTAAACCTAGGAGTCATATCACAATCAAGATAGTTGAAAATGCTGAGTATTCTTCGTAATAATTCAAAGTGATTGTAACAATAATATATTGCCTGCGTGCCTGCTTATGTCAATTACTTACTTGATACATCAGGCACTTGGACATTAATCATCGTTGATATTGTGATCTCTTGTAGCAAGTATAGGAGAAGAAAGTAACAAGAGATATAAATTACCAGGAATTTAACTTGCATTTTTATACCTTTTAAACTAAGTAAACAATATTGTTGATAATTCATTTCTTAATAAATGTAATTGGTTGTTACCGTTTTAATTAAGTAAATAAATATTTTTTTGCAAGGAATTTAGATAAAACTTTTATAAAGCTCATAATCATTAATTACCTACCTATTGCCTTTATCTTTTGCACAGAAAATATACCTGTATTAAATTTTTGATCATATTTTTTTTTTAACTTGAACGGTTTTGCACTTGGCAATAGTTTACCTGATAGTAGCAAATAATAATATCTTTAGTTGATTTCTTATTTGCTTGAGTGCTTAATCTTATTTATGTACTGAACCATATTAAACTTTTGTGTCAGTATATTATTATCACTATTAGCAAAGTTCTTCCAAATATTTGTTGCCTTGTTATATCCGCGAACCTTCAATAAAGTTTGACGCAACTATCTCTCTCCTTAGGGCGCTGTGTATGGTTTATTGTCCATGGGTCGTTTAACTTGTTTAGTTTTATTGGGCTTAAGCAGTTTATCGTATTAAGACGGGCCCGTTGTTACTTTATCTTACGTTCCGTGGGGCGTTTTGATAAAACCATTCAATTTACTCGTTGGAATGATACGGATGCTCTCGGTTTCCTCTAGTAATGAGTGGGCGCATCCTTTCTTATAGATTAGGTTTGTTTTGTATAACAGTAATTTCAAAAGTGAATGTATTCATGACCGTTATCCATTTGTTATTTTTTTTTACTTTACCTTACATAATCTCTTTTAAGTCCTTCATAAATAATTATAAGGTTACATTGGAAAATGATAAAAAAAATTACAAATATATCTAAGGAAGTACCTGAGTTACCTCTAACTAAAAGATAATATACATAACTACCTGCAACATAAAAAAAATTTTGTACGAACATGTGATATCAAATCAATTTCCTCTTACCATAAATTAAAAACTAACATCTTTACCCATAAAAAATCTAGGAGAATCATCGAATCAAAAAATGAAAGAAACTCTAGCTTGTATTTTAAAGAACCATATTTACGTAGGTGTACCTGTCGACTATTAAAAGTACGTTGTCACATCATTATGATATTAAATACACAAGTTTCGTAACTACTTGTAAGATATTACTGACACTGACAGTTAACGTATAAACGTGCTGAGATTTTAAATTATGAATGAGTAGAGTGGTTTTAATTAATATTTTGTATCTCATCATTGTTATGATTGTTATTTAGTATCTACAACACATATAAATCAGATGTAGATAGGTAGCTATATGTTAAAGTGATAGCTTCTGTATAAGTAGATGAAATTAAGAAACGTGCATAACATGCCTACGTATCTAGGTATCAAAAAGGTGTTTTTTTTTTTTAATTGGTAGGTACCTAAATTCTACTGTAAATAATAAGCCAAAATGCATATTTTATTCATCTCCATAAGAACTAGATAAATTGATAGATTGTCATACTCAAGATCTTTAATGTTTTCCAAACTAGGTTGCCTGGAAGATATCACTCCAAGTGATAAGGCCGCCCTCTGTCCCAATACTATGTATTTTCTAAGTTTCTTTATGTTTGTGTTCTTTTGTTATTGGTGTAGGTACAATAAAGTTTTTTATTTGATTTGATCTTTTAAATTTGCCAATCCAATAAATTCATGACCAGCGTATGTGTAAGAATCGAGAACGCGATCAAAATTAGTGACATTATTAAAACCAACAGTCGTAATAATATTAATAATCCCAATTTAGTGCTTTGTTTATAACTGAAGAAGATGGGTGTCTTAATATTTGGTGTATGGGTGGACCACATGGGCTATGGGAGTCCGTTAACTGCCTCTCTAATGCAAGTTTTACGAGTAATTTCACGGTTATTCATTCTGACACAGCGGGGGTCGACTGTCCTGCACACCGTCAGGAAATAAGTGCTCTAATTTGTACAGCTGCTCAGCTTACTTGCTGTAGTAGATTTGAATTCCAAATTACGAGTAGCTAATGTTTACTTTACTCCCATAATATATTCACTGACTGGACGTTTTGTAAGATGCTTTGGAAGTTTGGTGTGGCTATGATGGATACTTACTTACAATAATTGCATTGAAGTCGGTCATATCATACACCCAGAAGTGTAAAGAAGCCAACATTCGGTAGATAGTTAGTCTTCTAGGTAAACGTGTTACACCCTAGGCTGCAGCAATGCTTAACATCAGGCAGGCTGTAGTCAAACGTTAACCTATCAAATGTAAAAAAAAAGTTATGGAATTGGTACGAATTTGGATACAGATCCTTACTACGAAATCATGCTGCCTTATAAATATCTGGCGTGTCTTAAAAACATTGCACATTCAATATTGAATACTAGTTATATAGTTAAATCATGCTACTACTATCTAGTTAGTTAGAAGGTAAGTACATTAAGAAATAAATTAAATTCCAAGCATCGCAGAGCTTTTCAGTCTCTAGACACTATCAATTTATCCTGTAGCTTTTGAGTAATCCCAGTGTCTTCTAAGTTTTAATATCTACTGTTTCATCTCGTATCTCCTGCTTAGCCAAGATAAACAGAGTCTAGATTAATGATAGCCTCGTAGCCGTATGTGTTTCCCGCAGTCCGCTTGCTATCTAACTTTACAATCTTGTGGCCTCTATTTGTAAGCTAATAGAGTTCAAAATAAAACGGTATCTTTATGCAGTGTAAACTGTAGGCCATTATAAGCTCATTTTGTCAGCTAACAGGTTGATGCGAGTTTAATTAAAACCCAACGTCATCCATCATCGGCGATATTGATTTTGCGTCGCGTACATTTGGCGAGTGTCCGCCATCAATTAGTGACGATGGCCCGATTATTAATTAAATTATCCTGAGACTCCTACTTAATATAGCTTTATCCCATCCTTTTCTGAAAACATTTCTCCAACCATTATAAAAGGCGCGGCCAACTAAGCATCCAAACATACCACGCGTTTGTAGCAACAAGCAATAGAAAAATTAATCAACTGGTATATTATCTAGTAATCGCGTCATATTTGTTTCCAAATTTGGTTTATTCCCAGCTGTAGACATAGAATAGTATTTTATAGTATTGAAGAAAAATGCATGTAGGACTATCTAAATATATAAAACTCAAAGGTGACTGACTGACTGATTGAATGACTGACTGATCTAGTGATCTATCAATGCACAGCCCTAACTAACCACTGGATGGATCGGGCTGAAATTTGGAATGAAGGTAGATGTTATGACGTAACCATCCGCTAAGAAAGGATTTTTGAAAATGCCACCTTTAAAGGGGTGAAATAAGGGATGCAAGTTTTACTTCTTAATGCGAGTGAAGCCGCGAGCACCCGCTAGTTTTACTACACACAAGTCAAGATGAGAGGTCTATTATGGTGTGAAGTCGGTGGATGCGATGCTTTCGCACCAGATTTTTTGTGCGGATAAAGTGGGAATGGGATTGATGGTCTGTCAACGTGATTGGGGTTTATGCTGGTCTGTGAAAGTGAGAATGAGCACTGGAGGCTTTCTAATCACTTTTACTGAGCTTTTACTAGATTAAGTGACAAATGTGCATAGTAGTTAAAACTGTAATATAAGCACTCACATGTATACCTACATATATGCGCCTTTCATTTCAGTTAGTATAGTTGAAATTGAAAAGGTGACAATAGAAACAGTATTTAAAATTTATTGTTATCTCGAAAAGATTTTGTTTCCAGCACAAAGTTCCTATCTAGTTAAATAATATTCTATGCCCATCGCAAATCTAATACCATGTAAAACTTAACGGCTGGAAAAAAGACTAATTCTGGTTAGGCTAGCATACCATGGTCCACTAATTTACTTATAGCAACCTTTACAGATGACCCCAGAAAAAGCCATTATAATAGAAGGCGTATCCCATCACATCAGACAAAAATTCAGAAGCGCATTCTAAGAACCATATCCAATCGCTCATCATCCGACATGCCAAGCTGACACCAATGTAATTGGACTGCCTGTTCTGCATAGAATAGTTAATAGTATTTAACTATTAGGTAAGTTAAAAGTGGCTTAAAGTCTCGCGTGTCTCAACCGGCTGTCAGTTCTGTCACACTCCAATAGCTTGACAAAGGAAGGTGGACGACGTGACATGATGAAGTGTCACTCTATGATAAACGGTTTGTGACTGAAGACTGGAGAAATTCAATTTCTCGCTCCCGTTACTTCGGTATCTAGTCAGCTAAGTATAGGGTAGAGGAACTGATGGACAGGCCTATGTCGCCGGATAATGGGAAAGTTGAGGTGGTGCAAGGGTTTGAAGGAATTATATTTATAGAGAAAAAATCTAAAGGAAAGCATACCTACTTGTATTACATCCCTATCGATTTTAATTTTGGCCTGAATGCCTTTAGTTTAATTATATCTATTTAATCAATTAATTCTATTTTAGCTTCCGATGTACTTACACTACTTACCTATCTCTTTTGTTGAATTACGAATAAATAACTACAGTCTTTATCGCCACTGCTATTTCGCGCGCTGCTTCCTATTCCGAGAAAAACTGAATCAACTCAAACCTAGATATCCTATTTAAAGCGAGTATCGAAACGAAATCCTATGCGGAAATTGGTAGTGCCAAACTGCCAGCCTAGAAGCTGCCGACCAGGAAAATAGGAAAAGAGTCTACACAAAGTTGTTTCAAGATTAGACAAGCAAGACAGCGATTTGTTGGACGACGTCCAAGATAGTCCAGAGCGGACTGTCGAGATTTCTATTGGTCCTGTCCTGACATACAAAGGGATGGCCGATCCGTTGGCTGGCGATTTGGCGAGTCGAGCGTGACTCGCTGAATGGAAGATGTTTATTTGGTGACTTATTGACAAGCTAAACTATTGTATAGAGTCTATACAATAGTTTAGCTTGCAGTCTTCAACTAAGGTCTATAATATAGACCTTAGTTTAAGACTGCATATCAGCTCTTACTGTCATCATTATAATGCCTAAGTATAACATCGGTAATATCATTGTAGCAGCGTTATATAGGCGTCATCAACCGTTTCCAATGGAATACCAGCTGGATACTTGCATCCATAATCCTACACATGCTTAATTGGGGCCAGGATTTAACATAATAATAGAATGTTATTATTTTTTTTTTTCATTTTTTTATTGTTTTTACTATGTTGTATACTTTTGTGTGTTTCGTGTTTCAATTATATAATGTAGATAATTCATCTGAAGGTTTCATTGATACGAATAAGATTATATTCAAACTATCTCAATGTAAAGTAGATTAATAATAGATAATATAAGAAAATATTGTACACATACATACTAGTTTAAGTTTAAGATTTGAAATTTTATATTAAGTTTTTGATTTTAGAATATTTAGTTTTAATCTTAGCAACGCCCTAATTCCCCTCTGAACAGGGTAAATGTAAATAGGTACATTTAATGCTAATAAAGAAATTGAAATTGAAATCATATGAATGGAATTACCTCTTAAGTTGGGTTATGCATCGTATTATATAACCTAATTAGCAGGTTAGAATTAGAATTTCGCTGTGCGAATTACAAATCAATAGTATTGATTGCTTTGCGTTAAGCTTCATAAAGCATTGTTAGCAGCTTTCAATTAGAAATTAACTACAGGCTACTATTGAAACACAGGCACACTCATGGGCATAGGTATAGACATAAGCAATAGGCTAAAGATTTTGCAATGCCCTGTACCTACATCTAATATCAATTTTTTTTTCTGATGTATGTGGTGCATCAGAAGTTGTTTGTGTTTTAGCTTAGAATGAATGCGTTTTTAGAATTCTTGATTTTATTTTCATCCTTACGTTACACTTTTCGCAATTACATTAACATACCTAAACAAAACCGGGAAACCCGCATTTGCTTGCTTATCTTTGCATGCCTCGCCTTATATTTTCTGTCAATGCTATTCCTGTCTTCCAACCCCTTGAAAAAAATCCTCATTACGCAAATACCTGGCTCCATAGAGCTTATAGCAACGTAAAGTGAGGAATGTAGACCCATACTGCAACAATCGAGATAAAAAGTAAAGGGTCGTCTGCACGAACGGCGGCCCTCGTTAAACGTACGTTTTAAATTGCAGAAAAGTTTACTACTTTCCTGCTGTGCTCGGGAATGTTTACTGTTGGCAGTGTAAGTAAACAATACCTAAACTTGAGGTAAACGTCCACGTAACAAGGCCGAACGTATTGTAGGTTTTTCTATGAAAGTCTCCCAAAGTACCAACTGTTCTATAAGAATTAATGGCTATGGAATCAAATCTGTGGAACTACACATTTCTGAAATGAAATTCCTAAATGTTCTTATAGCTACTAAGTAACTGTGACAATAAATTTAAGCACCTATTGTTTGTTATTCATATCCTGAAATAAAAGCGTACCAATGAACCCTTGTAATATAAAAAAAAATGCATTTTAATAATTTGCATGTGTACTTTTTCTTACAACTCTGAGTCCCAACCGCAACGGTAATTATGTATATGTCCAACTTCGTAGTTCCAGCAGATTCAAAACAAATATGTTTTCTTGTATTCATTATCAGGCCAACCATTTCTAGATAAAATACTTGTATCCTCTAAAAGATAAGTACCATTGTTTGTTTAACCAGTAGCAGGGGATTTTAATGCAGGCACTTTCATATTTTAGTACCGTCCCATATCATGCTATCTTTTACACCCTTCCCCGTCAAAACGTAGAGACAAAGCCATAAAGTGTGTCAAATTAAAAACTCTTTGAACTCCGCCGTGGACATAATCTCGAATGCATATAGGCTAGCCATATCTTATTTTATTACGTGGGATATATTTACTAGAGTTAAGCAACGCTGTCAATTTTACAACATTAAATTATGCCTGTTGTATTGAGGACTTTTACTTTAATATGCCCTATTTATGTAGGTAGGTAAGTACTTCCAATATTTTTAAGGTCTCAATATAAAATTAGTACCTACGCACTTATTTGGGCAATAATTACACTAAGCAAGGGTTGTGCACAAGTCATACATAATCATCATCATCAGCCCGTCATCGCCCACTGCTGAGCATAGGCCCCTCTTCTAGTACGTCACTCGTCCGGTCCTGTACAGATTGAATTCAGAAGTCATACTTATATAACTATATATAAATTTATCACGATGATAGTTATATTAGTCTACCTATCACTTAATAATAAAAGAAAACAGTTTGACTTATTAATTCTATAAAGAACAATAATAAATCAAAATGTTATCCCTCTCAAACCTTTAACCCTACACATGACAATGTGTGGTCACCCTACGAAATAAAAAGTCCGTTTCGAATGCGAGACATGTGTCTACATGTTACTAAAAGACAAACCGTGTATAACGTGATAAAGCATGGCCCTGGATACCACTCAACCGCCTTAATTATTGTACCAAAATGCTGGGGAAAAAATACTTTCCTATTTTTTACGTTGTACGCGAAGCTGTGGTGGTTGAAACATAATGCATTTTTCATTGCTAACGAAAAACAAACAGGTATGATCATGTTACTTATGGTATGAAATTTCTTCCATCATTAAAACTATGCCTTTACTTATTCTTAATTAGGTAATCAAGAAGAAAATTTGTACTAAGTTGGTACCTACCTACCTTGATATCTGTAGATCCTATAACTCGACTGGCGAATTTAGGCTCAATATAGGGTACATAATCTTAAATGTAAATAGTAGGTAAGTATACATTCATGTATTGCTGAATATATAATTACTAACTGAAAATTCAGTCTACTGTACCCCTAGCTCGAGTTTGAGTCCGTAAAGTAAAAGTTAGTCGTAAGTATTACTTCCGACTTTCATGCATTGGTAGCTGGAGTTAGGTCTCGATGGTAAGTAAAAGAAAGTAACATTACCGGTTGATTAACTTCGTTCATTCTTTCATTCATTCTTTTCTACGAATATTTTTATCTGCGATTCCTATGTCCTGTCAAAACAACATGGCGCGAAATAAATAAAACTAAATAAATATGTTCAAAATATGTAACTTTTAGGAGTGTTTTTAAAGATTCGAAGCTTTTATTGTACAAAAGGAAGAAAAGAAGTTGATTGTGACAGCGCATATCAATTCTTCGAAGAGATGACTGTTAGTTTGAGTGTTTGGAAGAACGCCGAGGCACGGTAAACTAATCTGCCCGATTATAGACGAGATAAAAGCAGAAAGGCTTCGCTGGCATAGCCATGTGCAGAAGATGTGCAAAACGAGTATATTCGGGGCGACCGTGTAGCTGCAAGAGACCGGTGGCGCGCTATAAATATCGCTGGAAGGATCGGGTCGAAGAGCATCTCCACAGGATTCATGATCCCAGTGATAATAGGACCTTGCTCCAGACCGCGCTGAGTGGCATCTATCTTCTAGTGCCTACCTATTGAAGGGCAGAAACCGGCTGAGTCACAGCGCCAGCCAAAGTAAAGTAAACATAAAGTTTTCATACATTAAATCCGGAACAAAGAAAGAAAGCGGGCGAGTAGGAAATACAATCGAATCTTGGAGAAGTCTTTGTAATATTTGTAAGTTGGGAAATAAATCCATTCTACATCTAGGTAGCTTCATCATAGAAATTTAGACCCATAATTCAATTAATTAACATGAATAGTTTCAGTGTTTTATAAATACTCAAATGAAGTTCTACAAATTCAATTTTACAGGTTAAGTAAAAGTTACTACAAATATAATATTTTAAAACTGGCCTTATTGAATAAATCTGCATCAAGACTGGAAGGAAACTGGCCGAATCTCTATCCAATGAACAAACAGCAAAAGGCGTGGAGAGTATAAGTACCAGAAGAAGCTGCCGTGCCATACTATGGTGCCATCCATCATACTTCTCTATACTTAGGTATGTATGACAGTGATTATACTCTATATTGAGTTTTCAAACTATCCTTAGAACCTTTGATAAGGGCATAACAGCTGCCACAATACGACAACCAGCTGGATCACTACTTTCCTTAATTTACTCAAGTTTCTGAGTGTATCAATGAAATTAAATGAAAATTATAAACTGTTACTACTTCATGCTCATATAGCTAAATGGACTTAATCGATAAATTAAGACACAAATTACCTGAAATTAAATAAATACTTTCCATTAAAGATTAATTGAAACTGAGGTGGTTCTTATATAAGTTTATTTTAAGTTGTTATGTACAAACTTTCTCTATTCTAGATAATCACAAGATTCCTATCTTCTATACTTACTTGCCTGGTATATCTGTATGAATAGTAATAATAGCTGAGGAAATTAACCTTAGCCCTGAATCTGGCATCTCATAAACTTATTGCAATTAGCTTTGCTGGCTACACAGGTACCTACCTACTTATTTTATGTGAACAAATAAAATGCAATTGTACAATAATAAGTATTTTATTTGCAGGTGCTGAATATGCCAGGGAGAGAAGACATTATTATTGGTATTTTATGTCTAAGATTATTTAAGTATTTTATCTTATTACAAAACATATAATTTTTATTTCAATGAGTTTTATTTACAAAGTTTATCCAACCTTACCAGTAACATAACTAATACATTATAATTAAACTATATAGGTAGGTAACTCTTTATGGTTACCATAAAGTTGTAAAATAAATATTCTATACAAATAACAATATCACACTCATTTTCTAGTTTTTGTAACAAACAGCAATGTATTGTGTTACATTAATTTTAGTTCATTATTTGAAAACACTAAGTATATACCTACATTTACAGATTAGACTATGGAACCTATATCTTAAGACCTCTTCAAAGCTTTATTAGTCATAATAAAATTCGGCGGGAGTTTCTCTAATTGTTTGAAGAAGTCACAGAAATCTAAACAGGTACCTGTTTATTTAGATTTCTGTGGAAGAACTATACTGGAAGTTCGAAGAAGTGTATTTTACTTCTTTATTGCACACAGTCTAACTATACATTTATGTACATTGGTACTGATATTGTTGGATACAATGGTGCAACTACAATAAATAAGGGTTATATAATTTACTGATATGAATCCAGAACTAATGCAAAGATTACTAAAATACAAGCCTAAAGTACATAGGATTGGTATATAACTTTACAAAACAATTGCAAACTTATTAGATTAACATTAAGTTGTGTATGGTTTTAAAATTTAGGTATTTATAATATATGGTTTAATTCACAATGTATATAAAATAAAAAAAACAACAACACCATAAAACAGCTTTTCATTAGTAATTTCTTGTAAATAACTATCTTGAAATCTAAAATGCAAAGGATGTGCTGTCCTTTTTGTGCATAAGAACACAAGTTTAGCCTAGTCTCTCTCTTCACTTATTCTGTAAGTAGAAGTCCGACCAAATCATAACACCGGCTGTGGAATGGATTGCAGGTATTGTAGACAGCTTCTGGACTATCTTCAACAAGGTTCCGGAATGGCATCAAGGGCTAATCTCTCTAGGAACACAATGTCCTGTAAATAAAAATATAAAGTATGTAGGTACATACTTATTGGACTTTAAGTTTTCCACTAGACTAGACAGGATAAACATTTCATGCCAAGTATGCTCCTAACATTGCTTGTGGAGGTTTTTATATGGTAACCGTTGGCTCTCAAAGACAAGGCATCAGAGTGAGACCCCCATACCTGGAATTCATGCTGGTAGTGCAATGTTTACTATCATAGTTCTTTGCAAAACCATCAATAAGTTATGCTATTCATTTGTGTAAGTTACTTTGGCAGATATTTTTAATTTTGAGTGTTACAATGTTTGTTTTAAGTATTGTAACATTAATTGTCCAAGGCAACAGGACTTTATGAGTAGGTACCTACAATATCTAGATTAATGAAGGCAGCTACAATCTAACAAAGCTGCTATTTCCAGACGGAACCTTTTGGACTGCCGACGTACCTACAGTCCATAGCTTCCTACTTACGGCAGATCTTAGGTCCGCTCAACGCATCTGTTGCGCAATATCTTTGAGAAGTCACTATGAATGTTTATTGGGGAGGCATTAAAACTAACTTTGGGTCGTGCATGGAGACTATTTTACTGTTAAATAGAGCTTGAACTAGCGTACAAACTAAATTTCCTAACTTACCAACAAACTTTGAATACTTTACCTTGAATCTGGTTCGATGTCATTTTCTTCATTGGCTTCATTAAATCTACGAGAGATGTTTTGCGGAAATTGGTTCACAGTAACAAGGAAAAAGCACAAAAACCTCGCGATTCGCGAGCTAATTTCCAAACCGCGGTCGGTTTTTAATACAAATTTGACGTTCAAACTTTTGACAATATAATAGCCATAGACAATTACAGACAATGTTTTTTTGTTAAAAATTGATTTAGAAAATAATGTTTATATAGCCTAAGCTAATTTTATAGATATTAAATTAAATATAACACAGGAAAATCGATCTCAAAAGTTGTCGTTAGTTTTCTCACTGAAAAAATGGCGGTGAACATATTTGTGACATTTTGTCGAAGGCTGGGTCTGGTATTTACGGATCACCTGTCAAATTAAAACTCCTACTCGCTAGCTACGTAAATCTCCATACATTGGTCCCGTAATTTCATCGAATCCTGCGGAGTAAGCGAGGTCGCGAGTAAAATAGTTTCGCTACTCGCCACCAGGTGCGCTGTACGATTTTGTATGAAATGCCGTTCGAGAAATTATCGTATCCTGCGATGGTAATATTCCTGCTAAGCCCACTGTTTCTGGCATATTCGTATTTTATTGGGATTTATTATGGGTAAACAAATGATTGTTATAACAAAGTGTTAGTTCAATAAAACTATAGGTAAGTATATTCTATACTATTAACTGTCTAATCTAACGTATTGAATTCGACAAGGGTTGAAGATGATGATGATGCTCCACATTTTTAAGTCGTGTGAAGCCAAACAGATATAGTTATTAGTGACATTGATAATAAGAAAATTGTGACATTGAGTTGAAGTTTGAGAAATTTATTTTTCTCAATGTCATGTCAAGTCAAAAGAACAAATTCAATGTTGTGATTTATGATTTTGAGTAAATGTTGTAAATTAAGTTATAATCGCATGAAAATGAATATCTGGAGACATATACCCAGTTCTATGCTTATTTACCGAGCTATTAATAAAGAACTTTCTCACCGTTGTCTTCACAGTGTCGTAAACAAAGATGTAAACATAACCTCTAATCTGGTCATTGCTCAGCCGAATTTTGGATTTTACGACACTATCCGCTATAAATCCAAAAAGGTAAGACATATTCACCTCTTCTACCTAAATTTTACTTTTCAAACATCAACAAAAACTAAATTGTTGTCGTTAGAAACGGCCTTCTCATTGCTAAAGTTTATATTAACATTCACAGTATTGCCAGTAACATTCCTGATTAACCAGTTCCTATTTTCATCCCACACAAGTTCAACACTATCTCTTCACAATAAAAGTGTTCTCGTTCTATGACTTACATAGTTTTTAACATTATTATGCAAGACTTTTAATAGGTACTTATAGTCTTCTAAACTTTGTGATATCTTACAAATCTACCTAAATTTATAAATTCTGCTTTCTTTTACAGAACAAGTATGACTCTGATGATGAAGACAATATTGTAGACGATGATAGCTCACTTTCAAAGGACTCAAAAGTAGTCAAATTTAGCACCACCTCGATGAGAACAGATACAATTTTGAAATCTGCTTTGACAGTATCTAGGAAGTAAGTTTTCTTTACTTTGTACCAATGTTGATGGTAGATAAAATACTACTTAAAAATGACCTTATTTCATGCCATATTTTGTTTCAGTAAAATAGAACAAGCTTTCTATGAAAGTAAAATAAGAATAAATGGAAAGAAGATTATGAAGAAAAGTGCTTCAGTAAGTAATCTCTCTAGTATGGCTAAATTATATTATAGAGGCTCATGAGAATGGGGTCCCCTTCTCCTGCATAATTATAACTAGGTATATTTAATTAAAGTCAAAGTTGAGTGAGGGTCTGACCTGGATGAGGTCTGCACATGATCAGTGCAGATAACTCATACAAAGGGAGGCCTATACCTACCACTTGGATCCCAAAGGCTGTGGATGACGATGATGATAATATTTAATTTACAACACTACAAAACAATTTTCTATCTTTTTATCTTTATCTACTTTCTTATAGGTAAAACTTGGAGATGAAATAGATGTTATCAAAATGGTCAGCCCAAAGAATCCTGATCATATTTATGTGTCCAGAGTTGAAATCCTTAACATTACTCCGGCAGAAGAGAGTATTACTGTATCAGCTAGAAGATTTAAAAACTTACTCATAGAAAACTATGAAGATGATCCGTATAAGAGTGGTGCTACACAAGAATCATAGAATAAGTATCTTCAAAATATACAAATAATGCCTATAGATAATGTAGTGAATTGTAAATGCTGTTTTGTTTTTGTTGTTATTAATAAAGTCTGGTTGTGTAACACAAAGAATTTCCTTCTAAAATTGTGTTTCTAAGTGTAGGAACTGTTTTAGCTCTTGTGTACTAACACTGGTAAATGACAGAAATTCTTCGTGTTTCTCAACTGGAATTTATCTGAGTACATATTGTAAATAAATCAACAAAAAAAACATATTTATTTTACCCTGTATATAACATGATTTAAATATCTAAATCTAAACAATCATAATCAGAACTCTCAAATATTGATATTTGTGAACTGGGAGTTGATGATTTTTCATTTTCTTTAGATGTGTTGCAACTGCTACCTTTTACACTGTTTATCTTTTGCACTGCTTTCACTGGTGATTTATCTTTGAATTGTTTTTCTTCATATTTATCAAAGTCATGGCTTTTGTTCAATGAAAATTGTTTTAATTTGCTCATTGTGCTTGAAGAACTAGTATTGCTTTTATTTAATTTATTGTTAAAACTTGATTTTTCTAGTATGCTTGTATCTGACTTGTCACTAAATATGCTGTCATTTAATTCTTCTGTTTTATTCGCTTCAACTATGTCTTTGTCTAAGACTGATTCTGTGCTTTCTTTTGATTTCTTGTAGCAAAACTTCTTAAGTTTGCTCACAGTAGAAGATTCACCTGATTTTACTGTATTTGTTACCTTAGCACTTGATTTTTCAATGCTATTGTCATTAATTCCTTCTTTACATAACATATTTTCACCTAAATTTTCCCATTCATGATTTGTGTTACTCATATTTGTGTCATTTGGAGTGCTGTTTATAATGTCACTATTATTGCTGCTAAAATTAAAATCGATTCCCAAATCTGCGAAAATGTCATTTACACTGGGAACACCTTTCAAAATCTCTGCTTGTTCTTCATTTTCAGACTCCGTTTCTAGATTTACTTTAGCTATCTTCTTAGATTTTTTATTAACCTTTTTATCTACAGCACTTGTATCAACTGTAACCTCTTTTCGTTTCCGCTTAGTTGCTTTCTTTATAACAATAGGCGGTTTCTTCACTTCTTTATTGAGATTTGCATGTTTCTTTAGAGTTTCTGCCAATTTGTTCTGAACCTCACCATTTCCCTCGTTTTTGTTTTCTTTCCCATCAAAATCTACTTTCTTATCTTGTTTTGCTTTGTTAAAGTAAGAACTTGTAACTAGTGAAGCTGTAAGTTGTATACTATCTTCAGTTACATCATCATATTTAGCAAACAACTTTGGATCTCCCCTATCAATATGAGCTTCTAGTGTCTTATGATCAACTTGGATCAGTTTGCCGTAGTACAAGAGTTCATTTTGCCAAATCTCATACAAATGTAACTTTGACAGGAGGTTCTTTGCCAAACAAAGATATTCAAAGTCTGGGTACTTTTGGAAGGTAGAGTGTAGGGCGTCTACTGTATCATTCAAGGTGCAATCTTGCATTGATAAGTCCACTAGTGAGATGGCAATGATTGCATCCATGGGCAGTATCGTTGTTCGGTACATGAGGCGACAGTGCGCTTGTGATAATCTGAAAAACGGAGGAAATTTGAAATTAATACAGAAAATATTTTCTATAATTATAGCAATCTTAGTATATGCCTAGGAATAGAAAATAGGTTACACTAATCCTCACTGAGTAGCAACAGAAAAGATTTCCTTTACATAAAACTACTCTTGCAAGTATTCCTCATTTTATCTCCTTAATTGATTTTTAGTTCATAAAGATAATGTATTTTTATTTATTTTTGAATCAATAATTTCTTAAGAATTCTTTATACTACCGCCATACCAGAAATTACTATACACCGTCATTACGGTGCTAAAAGAGAAAAAAACAGACAAAGCCATTTCACACTTTAAAAAAATGATGATGCTTACCTTACAAGACTATCCAACATCCTGACAGTGGTTCTAGAAGGGTCCCTGTGTTCAGCCTTGCGTTGCATCATGTAGTACGACTGCAGAATGACGTTTGCTGTCTTCGTCATCTCTGTACATCTCGGGCCAATTAAACTTATGTACATCTGCAAAAAGTTAAAGACTTTGTAAAACATAATCATCAAATACTTGTAGCTGACCATACTTTCGGGATGAAAAGAAATTAACATTTATGAGATTAAAGAGAAAAAACCAGCCATTAAGTGCTTTTCTTAAAGTCATTATAAACAAGGGAGAACGTAGCATACCTGTATCTTTTCAGTAGTCCATAGTCTCGGAGATTTGCTAGTACCGCCTTCACTCAGGATGTATGACGAAACCAGCTTATCCCACGTCTTGTTCTTTGAATCCAGCAATATGAAGATCAGGTCAAACCTGGAATATCAATCAATGTAAGGTAAATATGTGTCTATTTATATTTACACTAAACTTGTGTCACATCTCTTCGAAGGAGGAATATAGCTCTATGTGTAACAATAACACGAAAATCTGAAAAAGTAGCCAATTTTTGTTTTTTAGACAAATATAATATAATATTTAACGAAAAGTATGTCAAAATTCGTAATCACTGCAATAGAGTGTGTAGGGATGCACAGCGCCGTCATATCCATAAATCTGTAGAGGATCAAGATCCAGCAAAAGTTTGGCAATTTCTGAGATCTTTGGGAGTAGGCAAGTCTCGCCAAGAGACTATTCCTAGTACTCTTAATATTAATCTTTTAAATCAACACTTTTCCTCGTCTACCAAATTTGATGGCCCTATTAAATCTACTACTTTGAGTAATCTTTCAGCCTTAGATCCTCCCGACACAGATCTTTTTGAATTTCGACAATTTGCTGCTTGTGATGTTAAGAAGACCATTCAGACCATTTCATCTAATGCAGTCGGTTGTGATTGCATTAGTCGTAAAATGATCTTACCGATCCTGGACGAAGTCACTCCTATAATTCATTATCTCCTAAATTTTTCCATATCCTCTGGCTGCTTCCCATCTTCATGGAAAGAAGCCAATATCATTCCGTTACCTAAAAAGTCCAACCCATCTTCTTTCTCTGAGTATCTTCCTATCTCTATCCTTCCTTTCCTCTCCAAAGTTTTAGAAAAACTGATCCACAGCCAACTTACCACATTCCTCACCAACAATAACCTCCTTAATCCTTTCCAATCTGGCTTTCGTCCGGGTCACAGCACTGCCACTGCTCTTATTAAAGTAACAGATGATATCAGAGAAGGAATGTCGAGTTGTTACCTAACAGTCCTGACTCTACTTGACTTCAGCAGTGCTTTTAATAACGTGGACTTTGATGTGCTGTTAGGTCTTTTACGGTCTCTTAACATATCTCCAACAGTAATTGAATGGTTTAGAAGCTATCTGTTTGGACGCCGGCAACGTATACGCATTGATGACACCTATTCATCATGGTGTAATATTTCTGCCGGTGTACCACAGGGCGGCGTGCTATCTCCTTTGCTTTTTGCCATCTTCATTAATTCTATCTCTCACAATATTTCTTCTTCCTACCACCTATATGCGGATGATTTACAGATATATACACAGGCTCCTTTATCTCTGCTTCATGAGGCGATTGACACCACGAACTCTGACTTGGAACACATACGAGACTGGGGTAGGTCGTGTGGTCTTGCTATCAATGCTAATAAGACTCAGACGATTATTATCGGTAGTTCTCGTATGGTGTCCAAAATTGACTGGTTCCGACTGCCCCATGTCATATTTGATGGAGTGGTTTTACCATTCAGTGAAGTAGTTAAAAATTTGGATGTTTTCTTTGACTCAACTTTTTCTTGGGGTCCACAGCTAACTGAAGTAAGTCGTAGAATTTTTGCATCATCAGCCTCTCTCCGCAGATTGCGAAATTTTCTTCCCATATCTACTAAAACTGCGCTTGTTAAGTCACTTCTCTTACCTCTTCTTGATTACGCTGACGTTTGTTATTTCGATTTAACCGAAGAGCAGCTAAACAAACTTGAGCGTCTCCAAAATTTTTGCATACGTTTCATATTTGGTTTGCGGAAATATGATCGTATTTCAGAGTCACGCAAGAAGCTCAAATGGTTACCGATTCGCTTTCGCCGCAATACTCATGTTCTTTCCTTTCTCTACAAAATTCTGTTCCATCCTGTCACCCCTCATTACTTGAAAGAATATTTCAGTTTTGTGACTCCCACACATTCTGTCTCCTTACGTCCTAGTCGATCTCTCCTTCTGTCATTTCCATCATCTTCCTCTACTCAGGCTAATATGTACTTTCATAAGTCGTTTGCAGTTCATGCTGTAGCCTTATGGAATGCTTTGCCTCTTTCTATACGTAAGTCTAAATCCTTATTAATTTATCAAAATCAAATTTTCCACCATTTTTTAACTTTGGCAAATCTGTAATTTATTATTCTGTATGTAAGTAGTGTATGTGTTATAATTACTTGATTGTGTAGGTATTTGTTGTTGTAGTTAAGATTTTTTTTTTGTATATATTTATAAATTCCTTATATTTGTTTTAGTACACCTCTGACCCTTTTCTTCTCAGCTAATCGTGTCCATCCAAAGGTTGCCTGGAAGAAATCGCTTAAGGCGATAAGGCCGCCCATATGTACGTCATCATAAATTTATCCTTTCATGTATTTCTTTCATGTTGGTGTGCAATAAAGACATATTATTATTATTATAGCTTAGTTTATCCAGCATTAAATCTATAGGTATTTGTAAGGAACAAACATATAAATTTGTGATATGTAAAAAAGCACTGTAACGCCTTTTGTATTGCAAATAACCAATAGGCCACACTGACAGCTTACCATCATGCAGTATGTCTGTTTATTTGTAATTTATTTCATAAAAAGTACAAGTAGATGATTATAATTTAATTTATTGATACTCTCATAAGCAATACTAATCAGTAATCATCATCTATAACGTAAATAAACAAATAAAACTAATAACAATATAAAACTATGCTTCATACAGTGATTTTAAAATCACCTACCTGCTAAGTAAAGGTGTTCCAAGCGACACATTAACACTGAGTGGTTGATCTGCCTCGTAGTGTCCTTTAGGGTTGCAAGCAGCTATGATGGCACAGCGGGTGTTCAACTTGCATACTATGCCGGCCTGGAAACAATAGGAATAAAATAGAAATTGAACATAAGTTCAAACTTTAGTGACAATATTACTACGCCTAGTTCTAGTTGGAATAAAATAGTCATTTCGTTAGTGCTGACCTTATTTCTCTATTTTTAACCAACTTCAAAAAAGGGAGGTTATCAAGTCTTCTGAATTTGTTTTTGCATTGTACTGTGATGTTATTATGTGATTTACTTAAAAAAATCAAGAAGTCATCTCGTTTCGCCATGCTCATAGTTACTGTTATATTGCAGCAGTAGTCACTTTATTTGTATACACACATCTGTAAGAACTCGATGCAGAACACGTTGCCATCTATCTGACTACATCTATCACTTCTACTGCACAAATTTGTAGCTACCATTTCAGCAGTTATTGTTTCATTGAAGCCGTTATCGTTTAATTGAACAGTTATCGTTTTATTATTTTATATCGTTGTAAATGGTACCTTGGCCACAGATATAGTCTGCTGCTCCATAGCCTCGTGTATGGCGGCGCGGTAGTGCGCGCGCAGCTGCGAGATCTCCTCTTTACAACAGACGCCGCCATCAGAGAGAACGAGAGCTCCTGCTTCCATGCTTCACTGCTACAGCAAATATTGGTCCATTACCACAGTTATCGATTCATTACCGCAGTTATTGTACCATTACCACAGTTGATGCTCTATTTACCGCAATAATTGCTTCATAACCGCAGTAATTGCTCCATTCCCGCAGTTGTCGTCTCATTACAGTAGTGATCACTTCATTATCACACATTACCTTGGCCACAGATATAGTCTGCTGCTCCATGGCCTCGTGTATGGCGGCGCGGTCGTGCGCGCGCAGCTGCGAGATTTCATCTATACAACACACGCCGCCGTCGGAGAGGACGAGTGCTCCGGCTTCTAGCTGCCATTCACCTTCCTCCTGAAATGTGTAGAAAATAGATAAGCAAAAATCTTCGTTACTGGTTTTCTTAAAAACTAAGTTAGGCGAGTTACAAGTTCGTCTGCGGTAACATCTTATGAATTTATAGTGATTTCTTGTACTGACATCCCTTGAAGTATTACGTAAGTAAGACCCAGACAAAGGACTGTGGTTGTCAGAAGTATGTTGGAACTGGCTTACAAACAAGACTACCATAACAAACTCTATGATGCATTTCAATTAAAATTAAAACTAGGTTAGTGTTAGTAGTATGTATTAGTCTATAGTCTTAGCATCTACGCTAGATTATAAGCACAGGCAGTGACGTAGCTAGGTAACCTAGGGCCCTGGGGCAAATAAAAAAATAGGGCCCCCTGGTATCAAAACTGGTAAGGTTTTTTGAAGTAAAATCATTAAATATACAAATACTTTAAAAATGCTAAGCAACTTTATCATCAACTCTTTTTGCAAACATTTTATCGCCACCAGTTTTACCACATTTGACGGTTTAAAAAATGATAAAAAAACATCACAGATTAATAATATAAATGGACGGCCCCCTACCTACCGCATGTGACTTGTATTTTTCACGGTATTTTGCGTTATATAGTGAGTAGCGGAAATCGATAGATTTCTGAACGTAACTATGTATACGTACTATAATCAAATAAAATTGAACTTTTGTATGGACCAGTACAAACAATTTATTGACATACGCTTACTTACTCCTGATACATAAACTTTTTAACCATTCTCGAAAAAAGTCTTGACTCGAAGTTCACAATCGCGAATCACAAAAACGCACATCGATCTATGACATCCTTAGGAGTTTGGCCGATTTATTGTTAAATCTTCAAGTATTTGAGACAATTAAAAAATAGTTTTACTGTAAATATTTGTTATTATTGAAGTATTATAATAAATACTCAATTCAAAAATGTTTTTCAGTTGTTTCAGGAGTATAATATAATTTCATATTATGCGTATATCTATTTAAATATATGTGAGTCTGGTAGAGCGTCGCGTCGGCGTATCGCACATATGGTATGGGTTCGGTTCCCACAGCTAATAATGTTTTTTTTTTCAAGATTCTCAAATAAATTTTATATTAATGTTATACTTATTTCAATTTAATCATATTTTTTTTTTAAAGAAATAGTGTGATTTTTAATGAACTTTTTACATTACTTAAAACAAATGTCATAGATAATTAGAATAGAGTAAATAGAACTCAATTTAATGTCATTGGAGTTATTCATTCAAAAATATGTCGCTTGACTCAAGAAACATTTTCAAACACACGTACTTGGTTTAACGGTCATGCGCATTTCGCCGTATCCAAACGTACCTATAGATGATTCGAGCCAAACGAGAATCGTTTGACTGCAGTAACCTTTTTTTCAGTGCATGATTAAACTCGAGTTGCCACCTGTCATATTTATTTTGAAAATGGGAGAAATTTTCAAAAGTTGAGTTCGATTGAGATTTTCTGGTAAGGATTCGAGGGCCCCCTGAGCTTGAGGGCCCCGGGGCACTGCCCCGCCTAGCCCCTTAGTAGCTACGCCACTGAGCACAGGCTAAACATACTGTAGCATTAAATTGCAAATTATGTGATTGCAATAAAGACATTTTTAATTTGAGGGAAATAGCTACGCAACTATTTATTGTAAGTTCAATGAACGAGTGGTGGTTGATTTTCTTGCCTCTTGTATTTAATATTATGCTATTCCTCGCCGGTTAGTAGGCATTAAATAAAATTAATAGAAGCCTAGTGGCTAAGGGTTAGTGTGGGGCTAGATGGCGCTGTGTGTAATGTCCCAGAATATTTATTTATTTTATTACTATTACTTACTCTCAAAGCAGCGCAAGTAAGTCCAGCCCGAGTACTTCCAGCACCGGATGTGAACACCGAGCGAGCTGTGAGGTCCACGCCTGCTTTCAGCAGCTGAGACTTCCCCGTGCCTGGAATACAATACAAATTACTGAGTACCACATATTGCAAAGGCCATAACCTGTAGTGCGAAAGTGTGTTAGGACTACATTTGTTTTTTTTTTATTACTCAAACGGTTGAACAGTCTGCCACCTCTGTCTAACAAGTGCCCAAAAGGGCGCTTCGTCAAATGCCTGACCATAATTAGTTTAGTTAACTTACTGAACTTTGTATCTGTTTATAATCATGTTGTGCACGCATGTTTGATGCACAGAATAGATCCATTACCTTTTATGTGTTTTGTTGTGACTCATGTATTTTCTGTGTAGGTATTGTGTTGTGTGCCTAATAAATAAATAATAATGAGACAAATACTAATAAAATCTTTATGACTGATTGATTGACTAACTGCTCTATCAATGCACAGCCATAACCACTGGACCTTTGTCGTGCAGATAGTGTTACTGTCTATGATGTAAGCTCCGCTAAAAAAGGGTTTGTGGAAATTCCACTTCTAAAGTGGAAGTGGTGGATAAGGGTTGAAAGTTTGTTTAGTAACTTTACTTGATAATAAAACTTCTAACCTGTGCGGCAGCCGCAGGCACCCTTTTATGAAATTATACTAGCAGACCCGGCGAACTCTGTTCCGCCTTAGAGTAAATAAATATTAAAATAGCAGATTTTGGATTTTATTGAATCCAATTAAAAATACGGGATATAAAGTATCCTATGTACTTACGTCTCATGGTTCTGAGCTACCTCCCAGTCAATTTTTAGCTAAATCCGTTCAGCTGTGCTTGAGTTATAATTGGTGTAACTAACACCACTTTCTTTTATATATATGTATATAGATTATATTACATACATACCAGGATCTCCAACCAGCAGCAGATGGCATTGCCCTCTGACTCTCGTGGCATGCTTGTCATCCTGTGACGTGTTCTTATCAGTTTCATCAGTGATGTGGTTGGAGCCCGTGATCACAGTGAGGAGGACTGCGAGCTTTACTAGCTGGAGGCCGTACACCTGGAATGTGAGGAAAGTAAACAACTTTTTATAAATATAAAAATGCTTCATAAAGACAAATATTATTACTGGTAAGACAAGAAAGTTGTAAATTCTGTGTGGTAGAAAACAATCACCTATTTGTGGATTTCAACTGGTTACATGAAAATAGTAGTACTTTACTAGTCGTGATTATGGGTTTTATATTTATGTAACCATGATTTGATACCTATCGCCAACAGGGGAAATATTGGAAAGATTAGTAAAAGATTTTAGTTTTGTATGTTCTAAATAAGATCTTTAACATAATATTTTTGGAATCGGCAATGCAAAAAATCGGCTCTCCAAAGCCTTCGAGCTCGTAGACTATGGGGTGCTTTGGGGGAAGCTGGGGGACAGTGGTATACCAGGAGAAATGCTCAATATACTGAAATACTGGTATGCGAATCAGATAAATCATGTCAAGTGGTCAAACTCTGTTTCGCAAGCATATCGGCTGGAATGCGGGGTTAGGCAAGGAGGGTTGGCCTCTCCGAAACTTTTCAGCCTCTATGTAAACGAGCTTATTGTTGAGCTTAGCAGCATGCGTGTCGGATGCAGGGTGGGGGGTGTAAATTTCAATAACATCAGTTATGCTGATGACATGGTGCTGCTGAGCCCAACAGTAAGGGGTATCAGAGAGATGCTTAATGTATGTGAAGCGTATGCCACGAAACATGGTTTAGTATACAATGTAAAAAAGACTGAATATAATGGTCTTCGAGGCCGCCGGTAAGTGCCCTGATAGTGTTCCCCCAATTACCATAAATGGATTGAACGTAAACAGGGTGAAACAGTTTAAATATCACACTTTCTTACCGAGGACCTCAAAGATGATGTAGATATAGAGAGGGAGCGTAGAGCTCTGGCGGTTCGCGGTAATATGCTGGCTCGTAGGTTCGCCCGCTGTACAGACCTAGTTAAAGTCACGCTCTTTAAGGCGTACTGTCAGGGAATGTATACGGGCGGCCTGTGGACGGCATACACCAAGAAATCGCTGGACGCTCTACGCGTTCAATATAATAATATATTTAGGATAATGTTAGGGCTCCCTCGCTGGTGAAGCGCGTCCGAAATGTTCACACAAGCGTATACTGACGGGTTCCATGCCATTATTCGCAAGAAAGTTGCATCATTGATGAGGAGAGTGCGAGGGAGCCAAAACAGTCTCCTAAAAGTTGTCGCTGAAGATGTATGTGCACCTGTACGGAGGCACCTCATCAGGGTGATGCTCAAATAGTAAATTTATTTTCTATGTCGCCCGGGCGGAGTGCCTCCCTGCAGTATGTATTTGTAGCATGACAGTTTTCCACTCTTAGGTTAAAACACTAACAATAGTCATTAAGTTTTTATCACTAACCCCTGGATCATGTAGTTGTCCCAATAAATAAAATTTGAATTTGAATGCAAATAATACTTACATTGGTGACTGAGTATATGAGTAAAAAGTTACTTTTTGTTAAAATTCAAACAGATACAAAAAGGAACCACTTACCTTTTTACTAATCAAGCAGACGAAAAATATTTTACCTGAGGACAAACCCCCATCAAGATCTTGTCCCTTCCCTTCAAAGGACAAGCTTCATACTTGGTCCAGTACTCATCAAAGCAGTCCTTTATATCCGGAGCAGAGGACACCACCTCCGACCTCTGTGAGTTACACACTTCTGTGTAGTTTGCTTGTAGAACTAACTCTACTTCGGACTTCTTGGTTTGTATACAGGGACGCCAGCGTCTACGGACTGTGCCACTGTGGAAGATAAAGAGATGCTGTTGTATTTTGTGACCAGTGACAAGTGGTGTTACCAGTGTTAACTTGGGATAAAAAATATATACATACATAGATGTTAGAAAAACAATTACATTTCATTTCTAATTAATTATTTGCAATAATTTTGCAACATTCAGTTTTATAATTATTAAATTCTTTTAAATTCGGGAAATTAAAATAATATATATAAAGCTAAAATCATTCTACTATAATGTTATAATAAATAAAAAATTATATTGCATTTTTTTAATAATTAATTATAATAATATTTACTTAATTAATAATAAAAAAAATATCTAGTTTCATGTTAAATTTAATACAATTTGGTGAGCATAAACACACAAACTTTGGCTTTTATAATTACAGTATAACTTTACAGGAATTGGTCTAAATTTGTACACAGCCTGCCTTTTGTATACCAGAATAGTTAGTAGTGACCAATATTAAATTAATCTTAAAATTTAAATTAACTTGATCTGTACTTCCCCCTAGCAAATTGGTTTTTCACAAACCAAAAGTACAAGATAAAACAGTATAGAAAGCATTTCCATACCAGATAACAACATCATCTCCAGGCTTGCAGCAGTCCACCAGATCATTCTCCAGCACCACCCACATTGAACCTGGGATTGTGCCAATGCTTAATTTGTTTACTTGCTCCTGAAATAAAGGACAAGAAAAATATAGGATATACCAACAGCACTCTTTGGTGTTACCTATGTCAATCCAGGATCTAGCATCAAAAGTAGCCTATCTGTTATCCAGGATCTAATCTACTTCCTAATTCATACCAAATTTCATCCATATTGGTATAGGCGTTTGAGTGTGAAAAAGTATCAAACATACATATACCAAACACAGTCACATACCAAACTTTCGCCTTTATAATATTAGTTGGTTGTATCAAGTTTTTTATTATTTTTTCAGTTTAAAACTGCATACTATTGTCGCGCCGCGACCTTTCTCGAAGGTTCACGTGACCACCGGCAGCTACCTGCGCGTACACATACGAGTAAAGTAAACAAGTTGTTTACCACATTTTAATTGCGTTCCAGAGAGTTCGACCCCTCATTTTAGGCATAACACAAAGAAACTAATTTGCATAACAATGGCTTTATAACCTTGTTTACATCAAGTGCTCACCTAACTAATTTGCATGACAAAAGATTTATGGTTTTGTTTTGATTGGAGTAATACAAAAGCATTCGAGAAGTTTCTTACCGATATATAAACGGGCGCAGCTCGGGCCAGGGGACAGTTTCAATCAAGCTATCTAAGCGAACAGTCAAGTGATAATCAAGCGATATTACGAGTGTGAAAGTGCTAAGTGAAGTACTGTGTAGTGAACGTGTGTGCTTAGTGTTTTTCGTAGTACTCTACGTACTTGTTTGTGAAAACATCGTCGAATTAAAGGCAATAAATTAAGGCATTGTGTTTTTTCCTGAAAAACCACCCCCTATCCCGTAACACTATTATTGCCTCAAGCTTGACTGAATTCATAGCTTAGTATGCAATAGACACAAGAGTGACAAAGTTTATAATGTTTTTATATTTTTTTAATGTAGACATGAATGAACTGTGGGAATGAGGATATGTATGTCAGAGGAGTGAATATATAATTGCAAGTTAGTGAAAGGATCAAAAATGGAATTAGGTAATTAATGATGTACATAAGTAATATACCTGTATTTTGATTTCTTGATAATCCCTACAGTGCTCACGAGACACCAAATTGACTTGAGTAAAAGTTGTACATTTGCATTTAGGGTTATCATTCCTACATTTAGAAGGAGCTTTCAAAATATATCTGTTCTCAAATTGTGCCTCAATGCAGTTTTCAAATTTACATTTGGCACATATATATTTCCTTTGATATTCAAGCATTTTAGCTTGAGTTACTCGAACTACAGTGCCTGAAAGTAATTAATGAACATTAAATTAATTTAAGTTGCAAAGATAGGTAGTTTAAATTTGCATGGGTATGGGACAAAAAATAGAAGGAGGCTTATTCAAAGTTCTTTGTATTTGATCATGATCACTTCTTTATTTGATGGCTCTGTGTGATTATGTCCTTAAATAAGTATTTTTTATTTATTTGCTGATTAGAAGCAGGGACTGGTACTGTTTTTTGGAGATTAGTTCCTTCGAGGGACTTAACTTATTGTTGTAACAATAAAGGCTTTTTTTAATAGTAACCAGTTGTAATGATAGGTCAGTGTTCTACTCTTTGTATCACCACAAGTCTCACATAAGAGATAGCTGATCAGAGATCTCATAAAGAAAGAAAAAGAAGCTTACCAGTAACTTTCAAAAAACATCCCAAATCCACATTCTTAGGGAACACAGTCCTGTGTAACTCTGGACAGACAGGAAGCCCATAGAACCTGGCTTGTACATTCCTTTTTAATAAACAATGATCTAATTTCAATATTTCCGCTTTGTATTCGTTGAATTCAAGAAGATTCTGTTGAGCTTTGATTATATCTTTGTTACAAGCAGGTAAATGTTCCACAGGACCACACAATACTTTATCGCCAACATCTGGATATGTTTCAAATAGCTTCAAAAAACTGAAAATACATAAACAATTAGAGAAAATGGTTCTTACTGAAACTCTTAAAGAAATTTCTTGTGAGCTTGATTCTTACTCAATTTTTAAGCAGTAATAACCTAAATTATCCTCTGCTGAAAGTATTTTAAGCAAATCTTGAAAATGGTACTTTATAATATAATCCAAGAACATTATTTTGTAACTATTTACAAAACTTTTGTACAGTTTTACTAAGTCACTAACTATCAGTACTATCACAGACCAATAAGAGCTAACCTGAGCTGACTATGTGAAATTTGTTTTCGTTTTATTTTCGAGTACGAATTCTGTGTATATCTTAATGTACGACCAAAATTTACTGACATCCAATTAATGCATGGCCAAATTGCAAAACTTAAGTTTAAATAATTAAATTAAGCGCCATCTGTTGAGATTTGTGTAATCTTCTCAAAATTTTTATCGTTTCTTCAAATGAACAAAAATAGTAAGAAAATTACCTACATTACATAACATACCTCACTCTCTGAACACTAAGTACGGTAAGCACTAAGCACAGCTATGTAAATAAATCGGAATAAATGTGATTTTATAGTTTTGATGCAATATTTAGTTAGGTTTCGATTTCAATCCTAAATAAGTAGGTATTAGGTAGCTTTGTAATTGCTGCTAATTATTGCTTAAGTCAAATATGATCAGCGGTTTTATAAAAATAAGATATTTAAGTATGTTTTATATAAACTTAACTAAAAAAACATGACAATTAAAAAATCTCTTTATTTTTGTCAAAAAAAAACTTATTTATGATATTATTATTCATAAATAAAAATCTTTAAATCATTGCCTAAATACTTATAGATAAAATATTATGTACAGGTGACCAAAGCATTTTTTTCAAAATGATGAGGGCGCCACTTGTGGCAAATGTAATATCGATTTTCTTAAATTTATCTACATACTAACTGCCCCATTATTCAGATATTTACTATTACTTTAATGGTATTAATAATTAAATAACGCCACAGAGCAGACAAGTAAAATATTTACTTAAAATATTTATTGATCTCCATTATCTTTCAGTAGTACTATATTCAACACATCTAGAAGGATCCGTGGGGAAGTATTCTTGGCATTTGGTCATCAATCTCTTCAGGGCTTGAATGTATTTTCTCTGTGTTTCGTCGTTCATCACATGAGCTACGTTTTTTGAGAAGATCTTCTCTCGTCCGGTACGAGCGTGGATGCCCACCATGGTAACTCCGATAGGCCAGGGGGCATTGCCTATAGCCATTTGTAGGTAAGCGTCGCTGGCCTGGAACAGAAAAAAAATACTTTGATGTTACATAGGCCAAAGTTAGATTAATTAACAAGTTTTGATGAAATTCGAGGTAGATTAGATCCAGTATTCAGTTAATAGATTAGGTACTTATTAGGTATTTTTTTAATAGTTCTGACTCTCTTCTATTACCAAGAGAGCAGAAACTAGCAGGATAAAAAAAAACAATTGAAGCCTACCAATTCTCCATAATTCATATAAATCTATAAAAAATAAGTAACTGAGACCCAGGATGTAACACTATCTAGATCACGAGATTTCTTCTGAGCAAGCTTGCTACATTATTATATCTACAGTGGTTTTTGATAGGCTGACATATGAAACATGATTAAGTTGTAATTTGTAGATGTTGTTTTCTCCTTTACAATGCAACAAGTCATGAATATTTTTGGTAAGAATATATTAAAGATCATGAAAGTAACATGCTACTTTTTATTATTACATAATACAAGCAAATCCACAGATATCATGACGTACCAAAAATCGCCTTAGATGATTAGTCCGCCCAATGTACATTAAATTAGTTATAGTTTCTTTAAGTTTTTATGGCTGTTTGATGTGCATTAAAGATCTATCTATCTAAGTATGTAATGAAATATATTTACCATAATATAATTCCTCTCCAGCAAATGCTTGGTGATCTCCATGAGGCTGTCACAGATGTCATCCGGCAAGTTCTTCTTCTTCAGCTTCCTCATGAGAGGTTTGAGATACACCTGTGTCTGTTGGAAGGTGGCTCGGGTCATCTTGTGCTTGACTGCGGTCTTGTCACCTGCTGCGGCCGAGTTCAACTGCTGGCCCCACAGTTTTAGAAGAAACTGTAATGTGATTAAAAAAAAGTTGGTTAAGTCATACCACTATATAACATAATATAAAGTGAGATTGTTCATGTTTGTTTCCCTTTCACACTTTTTTTATGTAGGATAGGTTTACCTTTGACTACAGTCTGCCTGATGCTAAGCATTGCTGCAGCCTAGGGTGTAACACGCTTACCTAGAAGATACCTATTAACTCTAGATTTGAGGACCCTTGAATTGTAGTTCTCAGGAAACACTTCAATGGAATCAACAGATTTTGGTGATTTTTAGTATGGAGGTAGTATAAGGTAATTTTTTTATATTGGCACAATGTCAGTGACGTCAAAGGCATATACTAGCATTTGGTATTTATTTAGAAAATGAAGCCAAAAGTCATGACCCAGAAGTATATGACAAAGTTTGCTGCATGATTCAAATTTCGTGCTAAATAAATTAATTGATAGTTTGTATGTCTTCTCATATCAGTAAAGGAAAGTCAAGTTAGACCTTCTGCACCTAAATGTGATTATTGTTTGATAATTTGAAATTTTATTGAATAACATAGTAAATAAAATATGAATACTTATTGGCCACCATAAGCATTTCATATTTGTGTTTTTTGTTAAAATAATAGTGTCATGTATTTTACCTGCAGTAAAGTCATTATCACATTCATATCATGATTTCTGTCGCCTTGTCCCATAGTTTTAGCCATTTCTTGAATAAATTCATATGTAACAGTGTCATCAAGTGCTTCTTCCTTTAGTGATTTCTCATTTTCACTCTGTAATTCAAAATAAAAATCATAATATAAGTTTTTTCTTACTAAATGTATCTGCAGTTGACCAAAATGTGCCTGATAAGCAATATATTGAGTGTGTTTACCAAGCAATAATTGATTCAATTCAATTCCTGTATTAGCTTAAATGTATTTACATTTACCCTGTTAAGATTAAAACTTAATATTAAATTTAAAAATCAATTCTCTCTCATTTTGAAGATCACATAACAACACAGTACAGTACACACAATAAAAGAGGTATACAGTAGAAAATGGATATTACATAATGTACATTCATAGCATAAGGCTGTTAAACACAATACTTATTTGGGTAGGTATCACAGCCAGGTCATAAGATTTTTTTTTGAAATGTGTTTTGGTTTTAGATTAAATTGAATTGGTATAGTTTATTAAACAGAATGATGATTAAAACATTCACCTGTGTCCCTAGAGCTAGAATTTCATTCAAATATGCTTCATCCACTTTATCCATTGCTTCTTGGAAATCATTTCTCAGACCCTGTAACAATTAAAAAGGATTAGAAAAGTTCACCATAATTTAGATACCTACTCACCATTTAGACAGTAAGTATGACTTAAGTTTCTTTATAAAGAATAGTTTAAAAGGTATTTATTTTTATATTTAATCACGAATAGATTTAAACACATCTGCTTGGAAAAGCTGATACTTTCATATCAGTGGTGATACTTACTTGTAAATTAAAAATGATAACATACAAGTTTTGCAAGTCAAGTTGTTAGGGTTTGATATGCCATTCAAACTAGTTCACCTCATTTAAAGATTAAAGACATTTTACGCTTACTTTGTCTAAAACATAAAATTGTGTCTATAAACAAATATAATTTATATTTACTCCGGCATGTGATTAGAAAGAAATTTTTACTCACCCTGTTAGCTTCAGGTTCTTGAATCTCTATCCTCCTTAATCTCTTGAAAGATTGCAGTTCATTCTCACTGTATAGCAGAATAGGATGACCTCTTTCTCGGAGCCTCTTTATAACTTCTGTTCTTGGCAATGAAGCATTCTCTGTTTGGTCTGTTTCTGTATTATCTTGCTTGTTGGCTGTAGAATTATAGGATAATTTATTGATTTCGCTAGGCATACTATTGAGTGAAATGAGTGTGACTATAGTTGTTTGTAACCACTTTATGCTCAGTCTATCTGAATCACATATTCATAACAAAGATAAAAGATAAAGAATCTTTATTGATACTGTAAAGTTGTAACATACATAGGTATAGGTATTAGTACTAATATCATAGAATATGCTACACTAATTACAATATCTCGTCAAATTTAATTTATAACATTTAGTTTTCATAAAATTTTAGAAGTTACAATCTGTAGGTATTATTAATAAAATAATGAAAATTTTTGTTCTTAAAATCATGTCAAACATAATAGGTATGTAATCATACCTACACTGTGTCAACTTAGATAAAAGCTACGGTCATTTTAGCTATGTAACAACTGTTTCCTGCAATAGGGGATAGTGTATACTGAAGATAATAAGTTATTTCATATATATGTAACATGAGTTCTAGTAATAGGTAACATGAGTGACAAACAGGCAACCTGATTGATGGTAAGTAGTCAAAAACAGCTAAGTTATGGACTAAAAATAGACTTACATTTTTCCAATTTGCTTTCTTCAACCGGCTTTTCTTCTTCCTCATTTTTAGGACCATATTTTTTTAAATATTCTTCCTGTTCTCGAGCTAAGAGATCTCCTCTCTTGAAGTATTTTTTATTCTTTGTTGGGTCCTGAAATAAGCAATGGTGTACTAATTTTCAGTTATCAGTACATGTTAGACTGATTTTTAAGTGTACAGCTCTAATAATGATTAAATAATTACTGAATGAAAAAAGCCCTTGCCATTGTTTTATAATGTTATAACCCGAGACGGTGTGTGAATGATTATGTGGATGACAGTAATGTTTATTATTCTTTTGAATGGCCTACCACTAAGAGCAGAGCATATAGATGCGGTCATTTACTTCCACCCACAGTGCTGTTAAATGCGTATGTAAGAGCTCACACAATGCGTTGTCGAAACGTTATAGTTGTATATCAATTTAATGTGCTAATGTTGAAAGATTATACGATATTGTGACCAATATCTGAATAAAAACCTGGGCAATACTTACTATAATTTTTTTTTCTTCCAGTAACTTACGTTTTCGGGCAATTTCTGCCTTCAAAATATCCATTACAAAAGATGATGCTGCTGAGGTAGTATTTGCAAGAGATTGATACGAAATCAGCTATTACAAAATACTTTAATTACTTCCAACAAATAAAAAATGTTCGTTAGTAATGTAGCGAGAAAATATCTACTCAACAACAGTTATTATTTTAGAAAAATCGACGGATTTTACTTTACAAATAAACAGTAAAATAACCAAACCAACAAAATCAAATAACAATTAACATTGCTCGTTTAGCTGTCATGGTTATGAAAATGTCAGTGTCAAGTTTTTTTTTAAAGGGGAACAATCTTATTGCCAGCTCCAAGAGTAGACCCTACAATAGGTTATTTTTTGTACAAATAATTTTAGTAATTACCTACATTTTTAACAAACAAATTAATCATACGGTCACTCCGAAATCAGCAGTTTTCATTTATTTTGCTCATTATTCAAACCTATGGATGTTTTTGATTGCTTATATACTAAATGTTAGTCTAACGTCTCCTATCAGATAAACCAGATTTCATCAAAAGATCACATTATCAATGACTGATAAAGAATGAAATCAATCTGATAAAAATAAAATTAACTTTGATAAACTTAAACACTGCAAAACAAATTAATTAGTACACATACTATTCAAAATGTTACACATAAAGTAGACTGAATAAAGTGTTATAATAAAATAAAGAGTTAACCTTCTTAGTTTATGTAGTTATAATGACTCAGTCTGAGTTATGTTTCGTGTACAGTGTTGCATTATTTGCAAGTGTTTTTATTTCTTTTAGCACAGGTTAGTAAAGGACTTTTATTTAATAGTAGGTAGGTACTGTATCTGATTTCACGTAGCCAATGCATATAAAAATCCTGACCTTGAATGTGATTATATTACAGGGAATACATATTTAAATTGTATCAATTCCTTACTTATTAAACTTTTAATGTTTGTTCTAGCTTCAACGCGAATAGTTGGTGGAAATGAAGCCCCGCACTCTTTTGGTTTATTTCACGCATCGTTACAAAACCCATCAGGAGGTCATGTATGTGGCGGAGGGATTGTTTCTAAATGGCACATTGTAACCGCTGCTCATTGCGTTGAGGGGTTTGTATTGAATGCTAGTTTTTATTCATTGCCACTTACAAACACTGAGACGCTCCATACACTATTGATTTAAACAATATAATGTGATATTTTTGTTAATTCTCTTTATTTCTTTGTTTCAGTGTTGATCCAAAATTTATAACAGCCATAGTAGGAACTACAGATTTAGGTGTGGTAGGGATGAAACATGATATCGAGAAAATACAATGTTACGGCAAGTTTAACTTTACATCAAGAGTTCATGACATTGCTTTGTTGAAAGTTAAACAAGCATTTGATATTAGACGTGTTCGAGTGTTATCTCTTCGTAAAGATACGTTGATTGAAGGAGATCTCGTTTATCTAAGTGGATTTGGAGCCCAAACTGTAAGTATTTTTCTTATAAGATACCTATTTGATTGAAGTTCTGTACCTATATACCTGCTATAAAATTATTTTCTTCGTGTTTATTTTTCCTCAGGTAAACGAAGAACCATCTCATCAAATGAATATTTTAATGCTACCAGTTTTTAGTCAAGAAACATGCCGATATGCCATGAGGTATACAAGAAACGTTACAGACGGAATGTTTTGCACATTTAAAAAAATTGGCCAAGGGACATGTCAGGTAAATTATTATTACTTTAGCTAGCAACACTGGACGTACCAGTTCGGTAGACAGTTATAGACACAGATTACAGAATACAGTGGCATGAGTTAAGTAAGAAAATGGCGCGAAATTTAGATAAACTCAAGTTTTGATCACCAACTAACCCGTGTTGTATAATTGTCGATAAATGTTAATAATAGGTATTCTATGCAGCTATGTAATTAGTTATTACTAAGATTTATGTTATCTAATCTTTACGTTGCAGGGTGACTCAGGAAGCCCAATAATCAAAGATAACAGCTTAGTCGGTGTGGTTTCTTGGGGAATACCGTGTGCAGTTGGATTTCCGGATGTTCATACCAGGGTGGAACCTTACATTGACTGGATCAAGATGCAAATGAAGAGCGATGTTTGTTATAAATAATGTATTTACAGAACTATTATCTTAATACCATTTACTTACTCCGTTTGTATAAGCTAAAGTGTGCCGTCAGTGGATATGAATGTTAGCTTTTTTCACTAACATTTAAAAAGATAATAATATTGTATGTAGGTTATTAAAATTTAATTAAATATAAAACTATCCTGGTAATTTTATTTAAAAGTCATCATATAATGTTAAAACTATATACAAGGGCATGTGTGTTTAAACCATTTTTATTTCAAATTAAATAAGTACCACTTTTGGAAACAAAACTTTTCATTTTTCCTTAATTATTTTTTAAACTGGTTATTTCTCTGCCATTCTAATATTTTCTTGATGTTTATCTGTAAAATAATAGTGATATGTGGGATTAATAAATACTTTTCTTTGAATGCGTAAGTAGGCATGTAATCTTTGCTATTTCGAAATAGATCATAATCTTGTGATTATGAACCTAATAAATAGATATAGAAACGGGTATTGATTGATAAAACGCTTTGTTTTTTTCCGCACAATGACATCTTTTAAACATTAGGTAGCTTATGCCACAGAAAAATAATAATAAATAAATAAATAAATATTTCGGGACATTGCACAATATAATAGAAGGACAACTTAATCGTTTTTATGAAACAATATGTAAAATACACTGAGGTACTATATTATTTTATCTACACTAATGTTTTAACATTCTACTTATGTTTCCAATACTTGACTTATAATTACTACTGTTATAGCGCAGACAACAAAACACTCAATTTAAGCTACTTCTTTATTCTGTGATTTAAGCAATTTCACATGATGGTATAATATCCACATCGATATCGTAAAACCTCATTATAACATCAATAAAACGCGACCAACCGGATTGCAGGGCCAATCAGGTTGAACGCGTTTTATTGATGCGCGCAGCTGCGCTCTCATTGGTTAGATTTTAATGGCGGCAAAATCACTGTGACAATACACGAACGCGTGAATTTAATGTTTCGCAATGTGTTTTGTTTTTAAATACAAATTAAAAGTTAAAAATGGATAGCGACGATGATATTTGTACGCCTCCGGATATTCTAGAATTGTAAACAAAAGTAACTCACAATCTTTTGCCAGAAAAATCTAGAAAATTATATGAAAAATAAACTATTGTCAGCTTTTACTCTTGTTGTTTGATTAATTGCATTAGTGAAGATAAAGTAGTGTATGCAACTGCATATAACACGGGTATTAAAACACTCGTTACTATTATGAAACTTGCTGCGCTCGTTTCATAAACTCACACTCGTGTTTTAATACCCTTCATCATATAGACTGACCTGTTAGCTTAGTTGGTAGTGGCTCTGCCTTCTAATCTAGGGGTTGCGGGTTCGATTCCCGCGTGACACAAGTATTTATGCATTTTAAAATGTATAATTACTTGTGTTGAGTCTGGTCGTTTGTATGTATAATAAGTATGTATTTACAAAAGAAAAGTATATAAGTATTATATCCGTTATCTAGTACCCACGACACAAGCGTTTGCTTAGTGTGGGACTAGATGGCGCTGTGTGCAATGTCCCGAAATATTTATTTATTTATTTATTTATTTATTATATGACAGTTGCATAAACTACTATTCCACCACTTCCAATTCTAAGACTAAATTTTGCCAGAAAACGATGAACTTTTTGTATGGAACAACTGATTTATTACAGAAATTTCCAAAATTTCTTGTTTAGTTTCTTTATATAGGTACTTTAGTCGCCATTAAAAGGTAGTAGGTATAGTATGTATGTGTTAGGTAACATTAATACTGTATATAATATTTACCTTATAATCTTCACACTTAGGTTTAATTTCCATCACAACTGCCATCACAGGTCTGCCGTGGGCACATTGAAATGGCGTTTTGCAACTTGACAGATTTCTTATTAACTCCATACATTCTGCTTTCGACAGTTTGTCCCCAAATTTTATTGCATACCTGCAAGCCTGTAACAATAAATATATAAATAAGTATTCGGGGACATTGTACACAGCGCCATCTAGCCCCACAAAAGCAAACGCTTGTGTCGCGGGTACTAGATAACGGATATATTACGTGTATACTTTTTTTTGTAAATACTTACTTATTATACATTTGTAGAAACGACCAAGCTCAACACAAGTAGGTACTAATTATTGATTTTAAAATTCATAATTACTTGTGTCATGCGGAAATCGAACCTGCAACCCTTAGATTACAAGGCAGAGCCACTACCAATAGAGCAAAAACCCACGACGGCCACACCTTCGTTATTTAATAAAAGCTGAAAATTCTTCTGTGCGTGTCCCCTATACCCTATACATGACTATGAACGTAATAAAATATTTTTTTATTGGATATCTTTGAAGATCGCAATCGACTAAGCGCTCGCGCTCGCACTTACAGCGGACTTTCGATGTGTCTGGCAAGGTGTAAAAACCATTAAAACTGTCCGGCTATTGAGGTAATATTTTTTATAGGTTCCCAAGTAACATACATAAAATTTAGCTTTTATACTGTAACGAAAGTATAATTAAAATTTAGGGGTGTCTGGCAGGGGGTAGCAACTGTCATAAGTGTCCGGCAATGGATGACGAGTTTTCTAAAGTTATCCATAATAAAATAAAAAAAAATTGAGCTTTATACTTAAACGAATTTAAGGTTCTATTTTATACACCTTTACTACCTGTTACCTGCCCAAGTAACCACTACCCAAACTATATAGTCCCTGGTTGTTCTTACCTGTATAGGAGACACGCACAGAAGAATTTTCAGCTTTTATTAAATAACGAAGGTCTGGCCGTCGTGGGCTCTTAGGCTACAACAAAGTTAACGGGCCAGTCAATATAATTTTAGTAGTAGGTTTATATGAAGGTGCCAACTATTTTTGGAATAAAAAGTTAATGAAGCAAGCTGGTGACGATATGATGTTAATTATTTATTTAATATGTCTATTACGGTTACAAGATATTGAATAAGGAATTATTTTGCAGAAATCCATTGCAGGTGATAACTTGTGGCTCTAATATAAGTTTTTTTTCTTTCTTTGTAATTATTATCGCGTGTTGCAATAAAGAATTTTCTATTCTAACTTAGAAAATATTTACTTAGTGTTGTCGCAGTGGAATTTCACTAAATACATTACATGTTTCCAAAATAAATGAAATAATTTAAATCTAGAATATATTTTAATGGTTGATTGGTATATCATAGTACTAACTTTTCTCGATTATTGGAATCTAGAATGGTCCAAGAACACAGAACAATAATGGGGACCATTGAAAATAGAAGAGGGAAGATGGTTGGCCATCTTATACGACATGACGAATTTATTAAAAACATCATTGAGGGAAAATTGGAAGCCCGAAGAGAAAGAGGATGGCCGAGAAGGTCATACATGGACCAAGTAAAACAAAAGGCGGGCGTCATGTCGTATAAGGAACTGGCAGAAGACCGGGAAGGATGGCGTATGCTCCACAGATAAGGGCCTTGCCCTTAAATTTGTGATGATGATGATGTTTGGAATCTAGTTCAAATGATTAGTGATTACCTCGCTGAACACTAGATCCATGATTGATTTTGGATACAAGGACACACATCCACCTTGTATTTTTAAGATATTGATCTCCTCAGTGATAAGACTTCTTACTGCTTTTATCACTTTTTCCACCTGCAAGTAAAATTTGTACTAGTAAAATTAATTCAACGGTTCCAGCATGACATATAAACAGCCTATATGTATTAAAAAAAGCGAGTGTGGCTCAGCGGTACCAGTGTCTGCTTTTCATCCAGATGCACCGTGGTTCGAATTTGCACTCGCTTAGCGGGGAAGGAAAACATCGCGAGGAAACCGACATGTTTGAGGACCACAATATCTGAGGACATGCGTCTTCCGTGGATAGACCTGGGCACCCACCACGATATATCTGCACAAGACCATTCCCCTAACGAATTAATTCTGCGGGGGAGTCACGACCCTCAGTCATGAGGAAACACAACTCACAGAGAGAGATATGTATTTACATACTTTTGTCCCGTGGGAATAGTGCATAAAAAGTAGCCGTTGCGTAATCAACAATCTAAGCTACCGCCATACAAAATTTCATCCAAATCGGTTCACCACATAATATTAAATAAATAAAATAGATACATAATAAATATTCCGGGACATTGCACAGCACACATCGCCATCTAGCCTCACACTAAGCAAACGCTTGTGTCGTGGGTACTAGATAACGGATACAAGTAATATGTACTTACATACATTTTTTTTTGTAAATACGCACTTATTAGTGGGGGGCAATGGTAGTTTCCTATCCACATAAGCCCTTGTATTATATGGTCTTTTCAATTTTCAAAGAACAGGTACAGTAACATGGTGCACTCTTACGAAATATTACAGTAGTAAATAAATATTAGTATTTATTGACCTGTCTAGGATTTTTGCCAAGTATAGCTTCTGGTATAGCACTAATTGATATTTCGTCATTATTTACTATGTTCCAATATAAACCAAGTTGCTTGAACTTGTCTCTAAAATTGTGCAAATATAGAAGTTCATCTTTAGGCAGTTTTAGCACAACCGCTTCTATCGGCATTGCTTTCCATTGATTCTCTTTGAAATAATCTGAAATATTTATAAGGAATTTGAAGGAAAGTTAATCACATATTTAGCAAAATATAATTAAGGCGATTAGTAAAATAACCAACAAATAAGTCGAGCGGCAAGAAACTACATTAGGTATTATGTACACATTTCTGAAAAAAAAATCATACATTTTTATGAATGCGTAAAAAGGTTTTTTTTTACATAACAATAAACTGTGGTAGGTATCTCATGAACAGTGTCATATAAATAAACGAGAGCGCCACTTGTATAACTAATTATTTATTTTGGGTCCTTTCCTTCTTATCCTATTACGATTAAGAAAAGTAGTTAACAACACCCAAATTGTGGCAACATACGCAATTGCGTATGTTGCCAACATTTTGGGTTTTTACAATTTGGGTGTTGTTATAAAAAATCCACACAAATTTGTGTGGATTTTTTAATGAAAATATCTTAGTTGTTTTGCACATCTGTAGGTACGTACTTACCTTCGAGATTATTTTCAAGTCTTATTCTTTCATGAACAGCATGTTGGTCAAAAAGTACCAAATAATCTAATATATCATTTTCCTTTTCCCGTATAGTAGCTGCTATAAATTTATCATCTATTTGTCCATAGATCTGTAAAATTTATTAATAAAATGAAACACATCTATTTTATTTTTAAAATAGACATATTCTATAACTAATGGACACTCGCGGCTTCGCTCGCATTATTTCAGTATAAAAAGTAGCCTATGACACTCTTAAGACCTCATACTACCAACATACCAAAAATCAAGATGATTGGTTCAGGCGTTTTTGCGCGAACAGTCAAAATTATTAAAACTGCTGAAATGTGTTTTATTATCGATTTGAAGTATACCCAAACATTATGTTTTATCTAATATCTTCTATGGTCAGATTTTTGACCCTCTTCAGCTTTATTATATGTATAGATTATAACTTACTTTTGCGTCATGCAAAGATTGTCCATCAAATTTTAATGCAGCTTTGTCTTTCACCAATTTGATGTTCACTTTATCAATAGCTTTTGTAGTATCTTCATTAATTCCCTGTACTTTTGGTTCAAACACTTCTGCATTATTCCGAACTTTATCAGCGAAGTTATTGTACAATTCCTGTAGAAAATAAACATTACAAATCTAAATATATAAAACTCAAAGGTGACTGACTGACTGATAAAGTGATCTATCAACGCACAGTCCAAAACACTGGACGGATTGGGCTGAAATTTGGAATGACGGTAGATGTTATGACGTAGGCATCCGCTAAGAAAGGATTTTTGGAAATGCCACTTTTTTAAAGGGGTGAAATAGGGGATGCAAGTTTTACTTCTTAATGCGAGCGAAGCCGCGAGCACCCACTAGTAGTAAATAAATTACGACTTGAAAACTCTTTGCCTCGCTCATAAAACATTATAGGTCTTGTTTATAAAAATCGACCTGATACTGATCGGATGATTTTACCTTTTCATAATAATCTCTCGAAAGATTATATTCACAAGCAGTTTTTCTCGTCACACAGTTTTGGAAAATTGGCGATAGTCCTGAAAAGAAAGAAACAACATTATTAATTGAATAATTACACCTACTTATTGTATACCATGAAAAGGGAGCATTTTAATACCTTTGGGTATGAATCCCGGTCTGTTAATTAAATTGAAATCACCCACATTTGACTGGTTTTCCTTGTGTATGACTACTTCTTGTACTAAGTTTATATTATTACTGCAGTTAACTTCGTTTGTAATAGCAGGACCTTCTAAATCAATAGTTTTATTCACTGTAGTTTTATTTTTAGAAAGATCGAAATTATTTGAGCGTTTAGTTATATTTTGACAATTGTCATCATGATTGTGTTCAACATGGATATCTTGTATGTCTTCGTAGTCTTTTCTATGTAAATTATAGAACATGGATTCATCTTGTGCGTCATTATTTTTAGGTAGATTGAGTTGGTTACCAAAACTTGTCTCGAACTCTCTACCTATCATTTCGTCACTACCCAAAATAGTTTCGCACACGTTTATAGGATTTATTGGTTCGTAATATTCTTCACGTTCCTGAGATTTGGAAACAAATATGAAGTTTTTATTGTTTCCAACGGTTTCATTGGTGTCGGTTTTGGTGTTTTGGTCCTGTGATTCTGAATTACTAATAATTTGGTCGGTTCTCTCGATAGTGTATGTTCCGTGAAAATCCAAATTACAAAAACCTTCGTCACAAATGCTGTAGCCATTGTTATCAACATTAGGTAGCTCGACATTACTCGAATCTATCGCAATAACATCGTTATCATTGGCGGCACTATTATACTTCATCGATTGTGATCGTATCTCTTTCCCATTCGTTCTAACATTTTGTGATAAATTGCTCATTACAGCTCTATCGTTTGATCTAAATCTGTTGCTTTCGGTAACTTCTATCGTATAAGAGGATTCACAAGTAGCTCCCAAGATTTTCTTCTTCAAATTGAATAGTTTTGAAGTTTGCTTGAACAGGTTTTTAACATGCGTGTGAATTGGAGTAGGGATTCCTGATTTCAGATGCTTTGTTTTAAAATTATGTCTTTTAGGGCCATCATTGGGCACTATGAAATTATCAAGCGATTGTTTCGTTATGAAAGTTCTTTTTTCATTGCGAATTTGTGCGTGTGAATGATAGCTTGTATTAGTTTCCGTGTGGATGCTTTCCCGAGCATAATAGTTGTGGCTCTCATAAGTAATTATGGGTCCTGTGTGTTGATGTACTGATTGTCTGGGTTTTGCTATATGTACTCCTGTTTTTGGGACTTCAAGAACTCTAGGATTTCTTTCCGGATCATTGTGGTGTACATAAGTAGCAATTTCATTAGATTTATTTGCATATTTTTCATGCAATACATTTCTTTCCTGTACAAGCTTGCTGTCACTCTGGCTTTTCAATATTGTTTGTAAAAGGTCATAATTCGATTGAATTTGTTTACTCTTTACGTTGATATGATCAGATTTGATGTGTTTTGGTTTATTTTTAATAATTATTTCTTGGACACTTTTATGAACTGTTACATTGATATGCTTCTGAGCAATATTACTATTTTTATAGCTTTTGTTCATAATATTTTTATGCATTTCATGTAACATTAGCATTGTATTCTTATGTAGTTCATCGCATCGTTTTTTGACTGAATGTGTAACTTTTTTCCTTTTAAGCAGCAAATTTCGCTTATGTCTTGATTTATTTTTGATTGTTGTTTTATCAATATATGTTTGTAGCTTTCCTATCTTCTGTACATCATAGTTATTCTCATCAGTTATTTTTTTAGAATGTTTATTATATTTTTTCTTGCCGCTGCTTCTCAAATTTGTTTTTGTAACATTGACTTTGGAATATTTTTCTTGATCAACATTGCTATTATTATTTGGGTCATCAATATGATTCGAATTGTTCAAGTCACATCCCAATTTCTCGATTGGTTGATTTTCAGTTACATCTTTAGTGGCTTTTCTTGATGTCTTCTTTGATTTTCTCTTTACTTGCTTACCTAAAATAGTTAGATATTCAATGGTATAAATAGTAAACACATAAACAGAAGTGTGATCAAAAAGATTCTTTAGTAACTTATCGATACATAGATTATTGCACAATCAGATTCATCTGATGAACGAAATGTGGTAGAAAGCAGCATAATTTACATACCTTTGATTCCATTACGCAAATACATGCTACCTGTTTTCTTTGTATTGGATGCTAAAATTCTTTCCATAATCTTTTTCACTTGCTCTCTAGTACTTGATGTTTCTTGTCTATTTGTTTCTTCTTCCACATTGTTAACTCTCTTCAGTGTCAATTCACCATTGAAGAATTTAATGAGTTTGGAAAACAATTTGCTAATTTGGTCCCAATCTTTAAATTCTAAAACTGATTGTTTTGGTGAGTTGCTCAGTTCATAATCAGCATGTGGACATTTTAAAAATATGCAATAATCTGGGATGTTTTTTTGGACAAAAGATTCTTCTGTGACCTTCTGCTGGGGACCAGAAAAGAAGCATACTTAATATACAGTGTTAACTCTTTATAACGAAACTCAAGGGACTGAGCATTTTTTGTCGTTATAGAGAGTTATCGTTATATGGAGTGAACAAAAAAACGCCATGTTAACAGTTTCAAAGTAGGTTTACGACTGATAATGCGATAGGTACGCAGTATGTTTGGTCGAAAAAAATCACAACTGAGAAAACAATGCGTCATACTGCACGTGTTCAAGGCAATTAAGGATAACAAAAGCTAGACGAACGCGGGATGTTTCGGAGCTTCAAAGTCCTTTGTTACCTGATAACATAACATAAACAATAATACCGATACTAAATATTTACTGTCTTAAAATATGAACACATTTCTTCGTAATAGAGAATGGCGTTTCGCTATAAAGAGTGTTACAAAATGTGAGTTTTAACGCAAACCAACCAAGTTGGGCTCACTTCAACGTTAAAGGGAGTTTATCGTTATAAACGATTACGTTATAAAAAGTTCACACTGTATATTAAAATGATTTTTTTTTAATTCAAAATAACTTGAATACCTATGTATTTGCAATAAGTACAGAACAAAGATCTTAGAGATTTATAATCACCAAGACTATGTTACTTACTAAATAGGTAACACATGATTTTGTAATTAATGGGCATTATTTATGACAAAATTACACTTAGGACATTTTGAATAAATAAGAAAAACATGAAATTGAATCCTTACCTTGATTTTTGATTTCTGTACACATCTTTGTTTCAAAGATTTACTCAGGTTACTATTGACAATTTTATGCAGTTTGCTTGATTTTACTATAAACCTTTCATTCAAGAAAATGAGGTGCTTTCCTGCTTCATAGTCAGATTTGCTAATGTATGCAGTTACTTTGTATTCATTCTTTTCCACCAGTAACTCTTGTAATTTACTCGTTTCAATGTTATAAAGAGTTGATAATGTTTGAGGTACATCCCGGTTCTTATGTATTTTGAATACTAATTCATTTTTAGAGTCATCTCTCAAGCTTAGAGAGACATTGATATGGACTAAAGATATGTGTTCTAGAAATGTTTTTATGCTCTGGAGGGTATGCAATATGTCTTTTGATTTATTTTGTATGTTTAGATTGTAGAGGAATCCAGTGACTTCAACCTGTAATATACAAGAAAGTAATCATAAAATAAAAGTTACTTAAGTACATGAAACATTACATTACTTACATGAAAATACAATAAATTGCTATAGATACCAAGAGTACCCAATCTGTATCAAGTTAGTGTAGTTGGGGCTATAAATTCCATAATAATAATAGTTAAGTACATATCATGAAATCATAGTAAGGTAAAAAAATGGTACTTACTGTGGTTCCTTTAGATGGTCGTGTATTGTATTTTTCTAATTGCTTCTCTTGGCCTTGTTCAAATAGTTTCACCCATGTTTCTTGAGAATTTTTATGTCGGGACACCACTTTCACACTCTTAGATACATTGACCAAACTAAATAAAGCCTGACCTCGGAAACCATATTTATTGGGTACAGACTTCAAGGTAGTGAGGTCCACATATTTGCTGGACATATATTTATAACCAATAAGTTTAAAATCATTGCTTGATATACCAGATCCATTATCAATAACTTGTATTTTGTTTTGCTGCACATCAACTCTTACTGCAATAGATGAGGCACCAGCGTCCAATGCATTGTAAACCTGAAAAACAAGTATTGTTAAATAGAATTTTTTATGCAATACAATCTTAGATAGACTATTATTGTGCACTATAAAATGATTAACATACTAATTCCTCAACAGCTTTGCAATGATTATTTATCAGATTTGAAGCCCTTATTAGAGACCGAGCTTTGGAAGGAATTTTATTCATAATTGACGGGGTTGAATAACAGGGCTTTGCGTATTTATAGATAAAATACTCTAAAGTCTATAAACAACACAAAATCACCTACCGAAAAAACAAATGACAACAGTTTGTGAAACAAATGCTATGCAATCTTGAATGCAATAATGCTGACAGTGGTAATGAAGTGCAATAAATTTCAAAAATAACTTCAAATGCTAGGCAGTAATTTACTTTTATGACGAGATAAAATTAACTAAATATTTTTTAAATTAGGTATCTTTTTCGTTCGGTCGGTAGGTATCGGTAGGTACATATATCCTCGAGGTAGGTACCTACATAGTTTACAAACTTTTTGAAAGAAGAAATCGTTATTGTACAACCTAAAAAAATAATAGTAAATTTTTTTAATAGTAAAAGTAAAGTAAAGTAAAAATATGTTTATTTGCCATTTGAAAACTTAACCTACATATTACAATATTTATATTTTGTTTAACTTACAATACAATAATAGTGTTAACTGTAGACCCCAAACTAGGCGTTAGCCTGTATCTTGGTGGTCCAATTATAAAAGTTCCTGTTTTCCAGCAAGAAGTTGACGCTAGTAAAAGTGTAAGTTTTTTTTCTTTGGCCATAACTTTGTATTGTGCCAGTTCTCAAGTAAAAACGGGGAAACTTCATATTCCCCAAAAAAGTGTAAGTAAAAAGAGGCCTTACGTGTGTATTGTGCATGTAAAAGTTAACCCCTTAACCCCTTACTGCATAGGGATTTCGATTTTGATGAAATTAAGATATAGATATATGCCATTGGGAGTAAAGAATAAAAAAATATATTGAAAAAAAATACTACACCCACATATTTTTTTTTATTAAAAACTTTGAAAGCCAGATATGGCATTGAAAGCAGTTGTTTATAATTATGCGAGTTTTCCAAATATATCATTACATGCAATAGTCGAACGATAAATATATTATAATAATTTTAACCTATTACAAAGAAAAGGTTTCATGTTTTTTCCAATGCTTGCAATACTAAAAAAACAAAATAACTTTGTAAGTAATTATATTCACTATTCATGTATCTTAAAAAATATTCTTGATCCCATAAGCCTTTTACGTACAAGGAACCCAAAACAGAAGGTGGCAAACAAGCAAGGCAGGTCCGTACTACAATACACACACGAGCAAGACTTCGTGTAAGTAGGTATACATAGGTTATAGGTATAATTATAATCAGAAGGCTTTAGTTTAGTTTTTGAAAAAGCGCTTCCTGAATCAATGATCTAGCGTTCTGCAACTGCATGTAATGCCATATATACAAATAGATGTTGTTACGGTTATCTGCATGTAATGCCATATTTGTCTACGTGATTTTTTCCCAGCTGCACACCATGCCATATTTGGTGCCTGACTTCAAAGCATTAATTTGAAAAAGCTATTAGGGTAATAACCAATAATTGTTCACATAACAACGTATCAATAACCTAATTATAACAAAAACCAAAGAAATCAGCCATTTTCAGCATAAAACCACCAGTAAAATAATATTGAAAATGCACAACTCGCCTCACACGTCAACCATTTGGACCAACTTTCATATTTTTTTCTGTATGGACTCTATGTGACTTATTTAATATGATGTCAGTTATCGGTTTTATCAATTTGGAGCTGTTACACTTAAAAATTATGTGCTTAATAACTGTGGGCATATTAATGACAATGCCAGAAGTGGCAAGTTTCTTTGTAATCTGTGGTTTATGCTTGATAATTTATAATTAATTGGCATAATCAGGCCGAATGTTTGTTTAGTTAGATCATGAAGTTAGACTACCTCTAACTTCATGGTTTAGATCTTATCTTATTTACTCTATGTGTATGTTTAATAATATATAATAAGTTTGTTAATATTAGTAATAATCTTTGAATATCTATCCCTTGGAAGCGCCACCGGCCGAAATCTGCGAGTAAAAAGTTCTGCCACTTTTTGCGGGGGGGGAAGAACACGCACACTTACCAATAATCTCCACACAAACAAAAAAAAATACATTTCTACAAACCTACACATGCATAAATACACCACACTAGCTTAAATCGTCATGCGTTTACACACACAACCATAACTACCCGTGTACGCATCTTGATAACTCATCTTAGGGCTTGACTAATATCGATACTATGATATCGATATTTTTATATCCCTACAAAAATTAATATTGTGTATAGAAAAGTTATGTTTTTAAACATCGTAATAATAATAACTATTATTTAGGGACATATAAAAAAAAAAAAATAACACATCAATATAATTTATTCCACATTTCGTTTAAAAACAAGCTTATAGAAAAATAGTGTACATCAGATAAACTAGTTGCTGCCTACTGCAAGAGTGGCTGACGCACTTCAAAGAAGCAAAGATTAGCTCGCTCGATCAATTATTGATTTTTAAAGTGAATTAACTTTGTATAGATGTGCCTGATACATTTTTTGGGATCACTTTTTTTGGACAGATATGCAATTCTTGTGTCGCAATATTTGTGTATAACTGCTTTCGCTAGTTCTATTTTACGGCTTACAGAAATATCAGTGTCATGCATATCGAGATCTGGAAAAAAATCAACCTCTAAGTTATTTAAAACTTTAGTCGTGATGTATGAGGTTGTGTACTTAGTTTGTAACTTGTTATTGTCATTTAGACCCAGTCTTATAATTTTTTCGCTTTGGCGACAAAGCTTAATCACACTTTCAGAAGCATATTTCAGGTAGCCTTTGGTTTTGTGTGAAAGTTTTTAAAATTTCTTGGAGAGAAGCTACTTTTTTTTTTAAATATCTATTTTTGGACTGTAACCTTCTAATTTTCTTGGCCTGTAAATCTATTTTCTTTTTCATTTTAGTTTTTCTTGGTGTTGATTCATTGTTTATCGTGTTTGCGCAAGTTTCATTCCAAGAAGTGCTGGCAATACAGCTTACTGTTGCTGTACTAATCTCCTCGGGAATTTTATTTTCCTACAACATTTGAAAATTGATCAGTAAAGAGGTATTTTATGAATATTTGTGTTAAAACAGCCGTATAATCATTATGAGATGTATATAATATTATTATTATATATACATAAATATATATAATATTATAATATAGAATATTTTTAGAGATATTTATTATTTTATCTAACTCACAGTATCAGACAGCAGCAAAGTTGGTATAGCACCATTTATCAATTTCCGTCGCTTATTGGGCAAACATTGAAACTGAGTTTCATTAAAATGTGTCGAACAAATTGAACTGGTGCGGGTAGGTGTCCAATCTCCCTTTCTTTTACAATATTGGGTCCATTTTGTTTTTAGGGCAGTATCTTTAGGGAATCTGAAAAATATTAAGGAACATTAAAATCCGTCAAAATATCGACACACATACATGCGTTCGAAAAACATTACCCTCCTTCTGGCGGAGTCAGGTGAAAGCCTATAGATACGGGTTATATCTTTTCTTTTTTAAAAATTTTCAATAATTTTGTCCAGTAGAATGAGCTTATTCAATTCAAACAAACAACAAAAAAACTAATTATTCCTCTATAGTATATAATATAATATTGTATAGTAAAGTAATATACCATAGATAGCATATCTCGACATTCACAAAAATTTTATCGATATCGATAAGTAGAGTAATCCAAAACATCTCTTTATACCGGTACACACACTATCTCGGGTCGCCAAAACCCATTTTATTTTAGTACGAGTTTGAACCTTAATACTACAGCAATATGGTTAAAATTTAAATGGAGTTGGGACCTTCCATAAGACGTTTAACTATTATTTGGTTGTAGTGATACCTTAAAAAACGCGAATATGTTCCGATTTTCCTACTGGCATACAATTTATACCGTATTTGCTTCACCATTAGGTTGAAATTAAGAAAACAAGTGATACGATTATGTTGATAAAATCGATTCGACCATAAATTCAGATAAATTCTGATAATCATTATCATCAGCCAAGTAGTTTTGTGTATCAATAGAAATCGGAGATTAATTAACACCAAAATACTTACATATGAAAAGTCACTCCATCTTTTTGTAAATTTGATGTAGTAGACCTTTTCTTACAATCTTGGACAGCACAGGTTGGCATTTTTTCGGAGCACTTCGCGAGTCAAGGTCGATTCTTCGACTGATAATAATCGAATAAGAAAGTAGTTTTTATAAAGGTGTTAGATCGTTGATCTTGTACCTTTGGCAGAGGGGAATGTTCGTTGGTCACTAGTCCCCTGGGTATATAGTCAAAGGTAATAATGTACCTAATATGTCATGTAAATATGAACTTGTAACTAAAGCATTGTAATGCGAATGAGTTTTTTATTCCATGTCACATTCGCATAAATGAAACGCATTGACATTTTTGACATTTTGACATTAATTTAGAACGTCAAAATATCTTTCGGAGGGAAAAACCGATAAATTAAAAATTTAGAACTTCAGTTTTGTAATATTGTTATTGTGAAGTCTACAGTACAGTACATTAAAGTAAGTGATTTCAAATATATTTTCCGAATTTAATGTATGTTACTACTTACAGAGAACTTCTACACAGTAGTAGTCAACTACTAACAGCCAAAATTTTTATTCGTGGGCTATTTCAGAATGCCGGCGCCACGCAAAGTGAGTGATGCCCAGTTTGAAGAGCTATTGGCCTGGATGGAGCTGCATCCACAGCAGGCCAAGAACTCGCAGTTGGGCTGCGCCAAAAGTAAAGCTGCGTTCAACAAGCTGTGGGAACAGCTAGCCTCGCGGCTCAATGCTTTGGGCAGCGGCACCAGAAAAACGATGAAAGAGTGGCGACTAGTAAGTATTGTCATATGACGAAGAGGCACACTTAACTCTGTGGTTGACTCGTTGAGTGTAGTGTGTGGTTTTTTTTGTGTTCTAACAAGTATAAAATTTATTTTCTGCACTTTGGTATACCTACCTTCATAATTTGCTTAGTCTTACTAACACTTTATACATTGCTGTTTAGTACTGGAACGACCAAAAGTGCAAGGTGCGGAGGAAGGGGTCGCTACGCCTCCAACACAGCCACGGGACTGATGGAGGACCTCCCGCCGGCATTATTTTGACTCCAATTGAAGAGCGGCTTTTAAGCCTGGTTGGAGTTCAAAAGGATGTTTGTGTGGAGTCAGTTCGGCATGAAGTGGATGTATGTAATTTTAACTTCTTCTTTCAATTGCATACATAACAATAAGCAAACATGATTTTGATGAAAATCGGTGTATAAATATTATAAGTATGTATATTAATTTAATTTATCTATTTTCAGATGGGATTAGATGAGCTTGAGGCAGAGCGTCCATTAGTGGCTGAGCGGTTAGACATTCAGCCCCTCCATATGTCTCCGCCAAAGGTCTTGACCCCTCAGCCTTCCTCACTAGGTCATCCTTGTAAGTGCAACTAATTAATGTAATGTAAAAGTAGCCTATGTTACAAACTTTTATTTATCTAGCAATGTATATGTTACTGTCAATCTGTATAATTCAGGCATTCTATACAATGATTCCGTGGAAGGACCTGGGCGCCCACCACAATGTATCTGCCCATGAAAACTCCCCTAACAAATTAATTCTGCGGGGGAGTCACGACCCTCAGTCATGAGGAAATACGACTCAAAAGAGATACAATGACTAGGTAATGTATAGAATGCCTGGGCCGACCAGTCAATGTATGAAATATGAATATTCCTACATACTTTGCCTAGGCATTGTATAGAAGGCCTGCTGTTCCATGGGCAATGTGTAAAAATAGAAATAAATAATTAATTTCATTCATTCCTTATGTGTTTTAAGCATTCTATACATTGCCTAGGCATTGTATACAATATGGGATTATACCGATTGACGGTAACATATTATATTAATTAGGCCAGCTTCCTGTTGTCCCATATAAATGTGTTATATAATAAAAAATACCTTTTTAACTAACATTGTATGCTGTTCATGGTGTAAGCTACCTTTATACCAAATTTTATCTGATTGGTTCAGTTGTTTGAACATGAAGGTACAGTCAAGAAGGCGTAAGCTGAGCTTTGCATTTGTGTGGGTGTACATAGATAGTGTAGGTGAGACAATCGGCTTCTCCATCGTGCGATAGCGCCATCTCACTCCCCCGCCCACCTGCCATACTTCACCCACACAAATGCAAAGCTCAGCTTACGCCTTCTTGACTGTACCTTGTGAAATGTGAAGATTGAAGATGTTAAAATAGAAAAATCTTAATTTTATTTCAGTAAAGAGAAAACACACTGGGAGTGAGGAGACTCCAAAGGAGAAAAGCCAATATATAGGTATGTGTTAAAATCTAAATATACATACATATATAAAACTCAAAGGTGACTGACTGACTGATATAGTGATCTATCAACGCACAGCACAAACCACTGACGGACGGAGTGGCCTGAAATATGGAATGAAGGTAGATGTTATGACGTAGGCATCTGCTAAGAAAGGATTTTTGGAAATGCCACTTTTAAAGTGGTGAATTAGGGGATGCAAGTTTTACTTTTTAATGCGAGGGAAGCCGCGAGCACCCACTGGTTATATGTATGTCCTAATATGAGGAAAAAGTTCAACAAAAAATTTAATTAACAAATATATAACCACCAAAAGGATGCTTTTAGTAGTAGTCAAAACGGTTGAATGTAAAACTTGAAATTCCATACATGTAAAATAGATATTATTCTTTCATTAAACAAATTGCTGTTACAGGTCCACCACAGTGGGCGCTGGATTTAGAGGAGAGGCGGCTGGAGTTAGATGCGGAGCGTCTGGAAGAAAACCGTCGCTTCCACAAGCAAATTTTAGATCAACAGAAGAAGTTTCATACAGAGCTTCTCTCTGTTTTAAAAAAACTTGTCTGTACCAGACATCCGGACTCAGATGAGTTCTAGAATTATTATAGTAGTAGTAGTATTTATTCTAATTAACATTTGATTCTGAAGTTTGATTTTATTATTTACTACAATTACCAGGTACTATAAGTAAGTAATATATATAATAGGTAGTACTAATAATTGAAGCAAAAAAAGTATGACAGGCGTTGGGTACTTATACACAGGTCTGGCCTATCTCATGCAATCGTTGTATTCCAGATTTCGCCGGACAAATAGTCCATATATGGGAGTCATGACTTCAGTTATCATTTTATATAAATTTTGTAATACATTCCTACTTTCCGTATATAAAAAAGTACTCTGTGATTCCTACTCTTAACTGACAATAGGTAAGGTATAAGTAATTTGTGAATAAGTATCTAATGATATTTAAGCATTGGCTGTGCAATAGTTAAAAAGGTGACATTCATGACGTAGGGCCAACATAATAATATTAACGTACCTTACCGGTTTGTTATGAATTCAGATACTTACTTATTATATATTTTTTATTTAAATTACAAATCGACCCGAAATGACTAAAGCTTTTATTTGTGAATTAGTGAAAAAGAATGGACTTTTTTCTGTAACCAGCAAGTTAATCAGAAAAACATCTACCTATGACTTCATAAAACCCGCCTGGAAATCGGAAAACTGTTTTGATTGATAGCAGCCTTGACCATACGTGAAAGTACCTACCTAGTTAAAAGTGAAAGTAGCACAATGAATGGCCATCGATTAGTTTAACCCTGAACTTCCACGTGCTCCAAACAGGGTAAGTGGTGGACGGCAGACCGGCACCCGCTAGCCCTCATATGAACGTGCTTGATTGATGAAAACCTCTTTTATAAAATGTGAAAAGTTTGAACGTGAAAAAAGTTTTTTGTGAAAGTGAAGTGTTGTTATAGATAAGTTCATATTGGATTAACTTTTCCGTGCCAAGCTTAGGAAAGTGTGTTTTGAGTGCCTTCATGGTTGCCGTAAAGATGAATCCGCATTTGGAGCGGGAAATTCTTTTGTTTTGGGAGTATGTTAAACGGTAAGAAATTATTATAACCTAAATAACGACTATCTTTTGTTATGTTTATAATATAATAGTAACTAAGCTTGCAAACACAAAAAACAAACGTTGGTAGACACATTAGGTATTCCTTAGGTCTTCTTCGTATTAGAGTGACCAACTCTGTTGTCGGGAGTTTAAAAACCACCTTATGGGCCTCTGACATGCCTTAACTTATTCTACAGGTACAAATAATTCTATGTGGATAGATAAAGTATAGACGAGCCAGAATAAATCCTATACCTACCGACATGAGCTAATGTCTGAGAATTTAAAAAGGCGCTACAAATTCTCATTGAAACGGTATCTTATTTGCCGACATAATATGAATGTGTCATGTTCAAGTCAGTAAGGGCGGTCATTACTTGAATTAACCATACAATTAAGAATTACTTGAAGACTTTTTATTGAATTTGTAATTGAGTATCTATTTACTTTAATGTCAAGTAGCACGTGTTAATTAGGTACGTTATGATTGACGGCTAACCTGCCGATTGACGTGTGTAACGAAAGAAAATGCTTTATGTACCTAAGTACGTCTATTCGACTACTCTACGGATGAAATCCAGGTTGCGCTTCGTTTGTGATTCATTAGCGCGATCGGTTATGTTACAAATATGAAACACATAGATAGATAGATAAATACTTTATTAAAACACCACATATAAAAACAATAAAAAAGTAGAAATTAAAATTAGCGTCTTAATTGTCGGCCTTATCGCTAAGAGCGATCTCTTCCAGGCAACCAATATGGCAGGGATATAATCTTCAAATTAAACGAGTAGGGCGAGGTGTTATTAAATTGAATGAACAGTATTGTCATTTCGGATATGCAATTGATGTAAATTAAAATAGATTAGTGTACGCCCGCGGCTTCCCTCGCATTATTTCGAGGTAAAAGTAGCATATGACGCTTCTAAAACCTCATACTACCTACTACCAAATAAATACCAATAGTCATGATGATTATGCTGAGTTGGGGCTGTGATGGCAGACTTATTTATTATTTAGCACTGTGGAGTGTGAATTATCCGTGCCGTTATGTGCTATAATAAAATGTTACTATTATTTATTGTATTTAAGTACCTATGTGTGTGTTTGTATACCTATATGGTAAATCTGTCTCGATAAATATTTATCTATTCTATTTATATTCGTTCAGTTTGCGTTATGAGCGTTCAAATAAACAGACAAACAAATAAGCAGACTCAGATAAACAGACAAAAAATAAAATAAACTGTGAAACGTGTTCTATTTATCGATTTCAAGTATACCCAAACTTTTTTTCTTAATATCTTTTATGTACAAATTTTGTTTATCTACCCTTTGTTTGTTCAATTTTACTTGGCTCGTTATAAGATGTATCGTTATTAAGAGTAGTAACTTAGTGGTGGTGGCCCAGGACCTTCCAACTGAATTATTAAATATAACAAATATCAATATGAACGTCCCTAGTTGATAGTTAACAAGAATCGTTATAACAGGTTAGCATACCTAGTATTACCTAGGTATTATTAACAGGCCAGTGGCAATTGATTTATTCATAAGTTTGCCAGTTGGCCTGGCATATTCAAATGCTTCATGTTTCCTTGAAACTCCAATGACGATTGAATAATTTACTGATATCGATCCAAGATAACAACAAAGGTTTTTATGGGTCACGTAGGTACGAAGCTTACGTCTTTGTTTTAGCTTTAGGCATAGGTTTTAATACAATACTTAATTGATAAAACTTGTAACTTGTTGTAAAAATGTTATTGTAGTTACTTCTTTTTCTTATCGAATGAGAGTGGCCAACTCTGGTGTCGTGTTTTCAAACCGCCCTAAGGGCCTCTGACATGGCTTAACAACTGCTGTAGTAGTAGTAGTTACTAAGCGCGATAAATGTTATAGTGTTATAAATGTCAGTAAATTCGTATGTGAGTTGTAAGCTCTGGTTTTAGAGTTTTCAAACCACCCTAGCAGCCTCTGATTATGCAACTGCCATACTAGGACAAACAGCCGGGATCTCGTATGTGCAATAAGTTAAAGGCTAAACATAATAATCATTTTTATTTTAAATAAAAGCAAAAACCGACTAGTAGTTTTGGAAATATTGGTAAGATTTCTTTATCAATTTGTTGGTTTTTTCTAAAAAAGTACTGAACCGAATGAAACACAATTTTTATGGGACCGTCTCGGAAACTATCCTCATCGAATAAAAAAAGAACTTTTGAAATCGGTTGATAAACAACGGAGAAATCGCGTAACATATCCACAAAAAAAAACTTTCAGAAGACTTGATAACCTCCTTTTTTGGAAGTCGGTTAAAATGTGTGAGATAATTAGGGATAAGTATATGAAATGATTTTTCCAGGCTAGCGTTCTAGATCGTAATTAGTACCTACCTATGTCATATTTTCAACATCAGACGAGTCGTAACCAGGCGTCAACCTATGTATATAAGGACATTCTTTTTTATAATGGCTTTTAGTAAAAAAAATGTTTAGCGCCATGTATTCGAGTATATTATAATCCGTTAAAAATGAAAATGTCGTATTATAATTATTACTTGCAGTATTTTTATTCAGGCTTGTCCAAAAGTAAATAGATAGGACATAATTATTTTATGCGGCTTACAACAAGTTAAGTAACGTTTTAGATTTCTGCAGATCTTGCTATAAAGGACCCTTCCATCACTAAAATATGGAAGGAAAACGTACTTAAAAAAAGATACATGGCTATTATAGGTACCAAACTTAGCGTTACAATGCTTGTATGTACGTAGTTTTTTTCTAAATAAGGATTATTTTGTAAAACATACGCACATTGTTTTTTCACAACTAAATAGCGGACGTCAAGACTACAGGGTCTAATAAAGCCTCCTTTAAAAGGTTATGCGTTAATTATCACTAACCCTGAACATTATTTATTATTTGTCATCTCCGTGCTATGCATGGAATCCTCAAAAGCAGACTATTGTCTGTAATCAATACATTTTTACAAATTCCGTATCTGTGACGAATCCTTATCACGGTTCCCAAGAGCACTTTCGCGAAACAATACATTGAGATAAGTTTTGGTGACTTATTTTAAGGGCTTTTTATAAATAGTGCAAAGTGATGGGAACATCATCAGTGTCATCGAAGACTCCTGTGGGAGAGGGACAGTAGTATTCAATCCACAATGGTAAGTGCTTTTGTTTATTTTTTCTTTTTTATAGTATTTATTCAAAGTTTTTGGTAATCTAGCCTTGCCAAATTATAATCAAGAAACACGTAACGTTTCAGAACATAAGTACTAGTTTTATAATTACGTAGCTTAATTATCTTGTTCAAATACATAACCAATGTGTATGTATTTATTTAAACGCATTTTATATAAATGAAAATAAGTGTGTGTTCTAAAAATCTGTAATTTTATTTTTTTTAAATATGTAAATATTGACACTGCTACCATATTTTTTTCAGATGCTGAAGGCACTAATTGTCCTCTTAGCTGCGGCTATCCCAGCTCTAACGGCAGAAGTATCACCTTCCTACAGCCTCCTTGAAAAACATCCAGCTTTCAATCCAGACTTGAAAACTGAACCTATTGAAGCCCATTCCATATTCAAAAAGGAGTCAAATGATGAACACCCTGTTTATAAAGGAGACAATATGCCGCAAGGAAGAGCGCATATAGAACCTGTGAGACCTAAAGGACCTGTGATCAAAAACGATCCCATGCTAGCTGATCAGCCGAACGGGTCTGAGGTTAACAGAGTGGTGAGTTTCTTTAACTTTCTAGTTTTTGTCTTTTTTGAACTATAGAGCTGGCAATTTTCTAATCGCAAAAGCTCGCTCATTAACACATAAGTTTTGGTAAAATTTCTGTTTTTAACGAAAGTATGAGATGATCAGGCGTTAATCCGGATTAAAACTGAGGCTTGGAAGTAAGTTATGAGTTAAGGGTGAGTTATCCAGGATCTGAACCATCACCACACTAATTTACAACTATATTTAACTATTTGAACCGAGTAAAAGAAACAAATACTTATACTTAAACATTTATAAACTTTTGTTTCTGCAATATTAATGCTATGTGATTTTAAGGCTTATTTTCTTCTGTTATTGGCCATCTCACAAAAACATGTGTTTCAATTATAATTGACCATATTTTAGTATGTTTTCTAAAACTGATATTCTTGTTTTACAGGATGATCTAACCATTCCTGGTTACGCATACGTCCCAGCGCCGGCGGAAATAGCATATCCTGACGTCCCATACGCACCGGGCTATGGATACGACCCTGCTTACGCTGCTTCTAATGGGTTTGTATTGTTCAAAGTATCTTCTAGTAAAAATATATTTTACTAAAGTATGTATAGTCAATACCCCGTGATAATCTAGTTTTCTTTACAGGGACGATATGTATGGAAATGGGCCGAACAACTATTTACTGGATCCTGACACTTCTGCTGCTAGTTTGATTTGGAGCCAAGTTCCTGATTCCAGGGTATGTGATATGATTCGTTTTGTAGTTTTCAAAGTCCTCACATATATTTTGCATTAAATAATATCCATTACATTTACAATAAGATCATATACTATTACCTAGTAAATCATGGATTTAATGTTCATTTACGATTTACATAAACTCATTTAAGGCTTCATTTAAGTAGATCATCATCGTCTTAAATTTAAGGACGGGACCTATATCTGTGGAACCACATTTGGATCTAAAATGAACTCCAGTAAACGAAGTTTACAAGAAGTCACAACATAGATCACTCTAAAACAGCTTATTCGTAACCACATTTGTTGTCTTTTCAGACGTTCATCAGCTACGTAGGAAGAACTGTCCACTGGTTGTTCAGCAGCATCTTTGTCCTGTTTCTCGGCTCCCTGATAACTGTCGGTGTCTGTTCTTACACCAATCTCTGCACCATCGCTTTCCACGGAGTCGGCCCTATTCACGAGGAAATGAGGGCTTTAGTCTCTCCAGAGCGATTGGAAAAGATCAGCACGGCTGCTGATTTTGTGAAGAATGCTATTGACAAGTATCAGAAGATACAGAAAGTTACTGGAGAAGCTAGAAGGCGTCGCAGTGTATTTTACTAAAGAGTTTATTTTGATAACAGATATTTTTTTAATATTTTTTTGTAATGTTTTGAGAGATTAATAAATTAATAGATTAGCGTATGATTTTATTTAATTTTTGTAGCTACTTATTATATCGATATACGAAGGAATTTATTTTGGTATCAAAATAGAGAATATATATTTTTAATGTTCTGATAGAGATTAATAAATTAAAAGATCAAAGTCAAAACTTCGCAAAAGCCATAACACAAAAAAAGCTTACGACATATTATTTCATTTATTATACCTACCTATTATATTGATATGTTAGTCGTTAAGATAATTAAAAAAGTTTTTTGGGTTACAAATAATTTATTAATATATTAAATAATCATACAACCTAATCACAGACCTTATTAACACAATTACAAATTTTGCATTTCTAAATACTTATCATAGGCGTCACTGAAAAAGCTTTCAAGTTGGTCTAAGTATGGGAAAGAGTTTATATTTTCTCTCGCAAGGAATGACGGTTTTTCGATCGTCAAAGTACAGTAAGGAGTGAAAGCACAGAAGGCTAAGACGATGCCCATTCCAAGGAAGATTAAACCTCCTTTGAAGAAGATCCAGGTAGCTACTGATAACGCGGTAGATCCCAGGCTTATGACGGCTGTCTGTGAACAAAAAGCTTATTTAGTTCATTTCTAATAGACAAGTGCATCATCATCCTTTATGAGGTAAAGTTATCAATTTTACTTTTGAATTTTTATTACGTATTGACATATTTAGATATTATGAAGATGATAATTTTATGCATTGGACGGTAGATACATTTAAAGCAAGGGAATAGTAATCTATACTTACGATTGGGCTCCAGACAATATCTAGTAGGGATAAATCCGAATCCATCGTAGCCACTGCATAGTCGCCACTGGGTACAATTTGGTATCTGAAAATGTGTATTGTGAATAAATAACAGAAAAAAATATTTGTATGTAAGTAGATTAGTTGTTTGGTGTTATAGCTATCCATAATAAAGTAGTAACCTGGCTCAATAACAATAATTTAGAGATAAATATTGACAAAACCAAATTTATGTATTTTAGACTTAAACACAATGATACGGCTAATCTGGACATAGACTATAACGGACAGAAAGTAGAAGAAACCAATATGACACGATTCTTAGGCATCAATATTGACAACAAATTGGGTTGGAAGTATCATATTGAAGTTGTATGCAATCGGCTGCACCAAGCAGCGTATGCTTTGTATCAGATGCGTAAGGTAGTGAGCGAAAACACGATGTTAACTGCATACCATGGTCATGCTGCCTCAATCCTACGATATGGCATTATTTTTTGGGGCTACTCGACAAAAGAATTAAACTCAAAAGCGCTACTGGCGCAGAAACGTTGTATTCGCGCTATATGCGGCCTGAAAAAAACACAGTCATGTAAAAATCATTTTAGTAGATTAAAATTACTCACCGTCCCCGGAATATATATAAGTGAAGTTGCCATGTTCATAAAAACAAACCCTGACCTTTTCAAAATGACTGAAACGGGTAGTAGACGTGAGGGAATGATATATGCCCACAATAGAAGAACAGCCTCCTATAATAGAAGTGTGTTTGGTATTGCTCCTCTAATATACAACAAAATACCCATTGACATTAGATCACAAACCAATGTTAATATATTTAAAAGACAACTCAACGACTTTCTTGTAGGCAAAGCATATTATACGGTAGATGAATTTATTTCGGACAAAGATTTAGGTATTGATATAAGACTTTAATGATTGTAACATATAATTGACTGAATGCTCTGAATAAATTACCAGCTGAAATTTGCGATTGTGAAAATGTTATAAAATTTAAAAAACAATCTTAATGTTCTAAATGAAAGATTTCTTTTGTATTTTTTATATTTTTATTTTGTTGTCTGTAAATTGCGTGCCCTATGGGTGGGAGTATAGAGGTCCATTATGTAATATTTTAACAACTGTGTAACCTATATTCCGCAATATATATTTTGAATTTGAATTTGAATTTGAATTTGAACCAAACAATAAAGTATGTAAAGTCACTACAAAAACTAAATAGATGACTACTTCCGAAAATAGTGTTGTTCCGCTGCGAAGTTATCAAATTTAATGGATTTACGTTTAATAATATCATGTTTACTGATTCAATTTCTTAAATGAAAAAATATCTCAGAAAACTAATCTCAATTGAAAATAAGTTACAGTTGAAAATTTATCCTTTAATCTGTACAAAGGTTATTTGTAAAAAGAATATACTTACCGTGAAGCTTTTTGTTGTGAACTTGACAAACAGTTATTGGTAAGTGATACCTTTCTTTTAATATATTTGATTTAAATAGTAGAAAGTTAATTACGCAATACGATTAGTAGGTACTTATTAAGTACATGAGAATCTAAGGTCTTAATTATAGAGATTATAATTTTAACTAGGTACGATGAGTAATTTTGCTAATGAATTTATTAAGATATGATTAGGTAAGTACCTCTATGGTGATTTAAATTGATATAAAATCGTAACACGTTAGGCATTTAGTTTAAAATAAACCTGATATTTGCATTGGTTACTGTATTTTGTATAAGTATTCGGATTCAAATTAGTTTTTTGTCTGACAAAGTAAGTTATAGCTTAGCAATGGGTTTAACTGTCACTGTCACTTCGATTAACACAATAAGAAATTAATTAATTTATTTTTTATAAAGATTTTTTATTCATAAACTAAATCTTGATTTTATTTGCAGATGATTAAATCCAGTATTGTATCGTGCTCAATGCTCCTGATTGCCATTACTTCAGCTGAAGTATTCGATTTTGACAACAACTACATCGAATTTGGTCCAGCACCGGTAAGTTATATTATTATAATTTCTATATATGTACTTATCGTGTATTTTTATGAAATGATTTCATGTAAGTTAATCTTAATTTTCTTGTAATATGCATTTTTATTACAGATATTTTTACTAGATTTAGTAACATATTTTTGCTATCGTTTTATTAGCACAAATGTTCATAAACAAATAAATATTCCGGGACATTGCACACATCGCCATCTAGCCCCACACTAAGCCAACGCTGTGTCGTGGGTACTAGATGCCATGCTACATTCAATTTTATTATACATTTCTTGTTGAAATTATATTGTAATCACGTAGTATATACTTACTTTTTTCAGATCGTACCTTACCCCTACCAAGCAGTGGAACCACCCCGCCACGTCTACTCCTACAATAAACCGCATCACGCTTCCAATATCATCGTCCCAGCTCATCAGACTGAAATCGTTGAGGTGGTGGAACCTGCTGGAATTATTTCTACAGCTATATCGGTTAGTATTTTTTTTGTAATAATGAAGTGTAGAGTAAAGGTTTTAGTGGTCTGGATAAATTGACTACTACCACATTGAGATATTGTTATAGGCCTTTCGCCTGTTCTTTGAAGTCATGTATAAAATTCACATATGCTAGATTTTTGGTGCAGCTATGTGTTAAATAGAATATGTGGCCGCAAGATTACCTATTGACCTATTTTATTATAGTCACGAATTGAATCTAAATTAGACTGTAATAAAACTGACTAATGCCTTATTAGGAGAGAGATTTAGCTGTGCGCTAAACCAGCTGTAGATAACGATAATAACGTTTCTTTAGTCATAACTTTAAAGATTTGTATATAACCTAATGACTACATTTTTTTCCTATTTACAGACGACAATCAGCACAGTGAAATCAGTAATCACCTTCCTATTGGCCAACGTCCCAGGCTTGGCCGCAGGCAGTGCTGTTGCTTTAGGTCTCTGCAAGCTAACAGGTCTCTGCGACTCCCAAGTAACTATATACGAAGCCCAGACCGAACTCAGGTCATTTGCCACGCCTGAAAGATTGACGAGAGCAGTCAACTTTGTGAAGGAAGCCGTGAAGAAATATAAAGAGATGCAGATGAAATAAAATATGTCTCTAGTTTTGTAGTTTTATGTTTGTTAAGAGTATTTATTGTGAATAAATTTTGGGTTGCCTAATAATGTATTTGATTTTTTTAACACTTATTCAAATGTTAATTAGCTTGGTTTGGTACATTGTGAAAAAGAAGCATCAATCAAGATGTATTTAAAAAAAGAAAGTCCTAATATGGTTGGGGCTTTGACTCTCAATCAAAAATTAGATATAAAGTTAGGTACATACATATAAACTTAAAGTAGTAGGAACAAAATGTAACATATCAGGAGCACTCGGGATTTATTTACTTATTAAGGCTTAACATTTGTAATCAAAATATGTAGTACATACAATAAAGTTATAATATATAAAAAATAAGGTTATAATATATAAATATAATAATATATAAATAATAAAGGTTAATAGTAGGTTGCGTCACAATGACATGTCGAAGTTAACCAATAGATAGGTACATATTTTGTTTAACTACGCGGCAATAGAAATTTGTAAGTCGAAAATGCGTGGAGTGTGTGGGTCTGTTGTTTCTTCACACTCAAATGATTAAATGGTTACCCTTATAACAATTATTAACACCCCTTGAAGATATTTATTAATAATAGAGATTACCTAACAATGATTTATTTTTACATTTGAAATCTACAATATTTGCTTCATACACCAGTTAAAGATGAACCTGATTTTGATAGATTAAGTTATAGGTTACTGTCTATAAAATTATGCGACGATGCGATAAATGTACTTAGTATCTGACACGTTAATACTTTTCTAATAACCCATGTTGGTACAAGTTTGAAAGGAATGATGATAAAAACGAATTAACGGCGAGAAAGCGAGTGTGGCTCAGCGGTACCAGTGACTGCTTTTCATCCAGACGCACCTTGGATCGAATCCGGCTCTACACCAGTGACTCGTATTTTCAAGTTTAGGATTAACACTCGCCTAACGGTGATGGAAAACATCGTGATGAAACCGACATGTTTGAGGACCACAATATCTGAATATATGTGTCTTCCGTGGAGGCACCTCGGCGCCCACCACGATGTATCTGCCCAAGAGAACTCCCCTAACGAATTAAATCTGCGGGGACGGCCCTCAGTCATGAGGAAATACGAGGGACCACTATTATCGTTATGTTAAGGAAGTAACTATAGTTCAGTTCGGTCGGTAAACTTAGTTTTAAGATGTACCTATCAAATCAATGAGTATAGTTTACACTCTACCCTAGCGGTTGAGTGTAAACTAACAACAATCTACTAACTAGCAAATATCACGATATGCAATATTTTTTTTTCGTGAGATAGTGTTGCGTTTGTCTTCAGCCTGCCTGAACTATCTTACTTAGTTCTACAAAGAAAATATTTACCAATCAAGTCTTCTATAATTATTTTCTAAGCTGAAAACTAAAACTTTGTAAGCTAAATCTCTCAGTTAAAGGAAAGACAAGTTATAGTTTTTTAATCATATTTTATGTAAGTTAACAACGTCATGGTAGGTATGTCAATTGATGAACCTAACAATGTCCCATTAAAAAAATGATTTCAGAATAACGATTAAAATTACATTTATATGTAAGTAGAATGCACTGAAAATTAAACATTTAAGTAATTATGTCATATTGCGCCCTGCGAAGTTATCTAAATTTATCCATTATCCGAAATAAGTACAGCGAGACTATGGAACTCTCTACCTGGGGACCTGTTCCCAGAAAATTATAACCCAGGGGTCTTCAAATCTAGAGTAAATAGGTTTCTTCTAGGCAAGCGTGCTACATCTTAGACTATAGTGGTGCTTAACATCAGGCAGGCTATAGTCAAACGTAAGCCTATTTTGTGTTAAAAAAACAATAATAATAAACTTGTTTTAATCGAGGATTCCCTCTACGTCTTTATCAATCATCAGCCATTTAGTGTAGAGAGAAATCATTCACATATCTAAGTAGGTACATTCATTAACTCTTGTTTATAATATTATAAATATGATAGTGTGATGTGATTTCCAAAACCTGAGAGTGAGAGAGAACCATAGAACATGTTTATCTCAGTAAATGAACCTCTCGTAACTATATATACTCGAATATGTCCCATTATGTACATGCGGTGTGTACATGCGTATAAATAGATCTATATTTAACGCAAACAGGTAATCACTCGGTCGTATGAGGAGGAAAAATCTTATATAATAACGTATATATTACATAACATTACACAAATTCATACTTGAACTTATGTAACTATAAATAAATGATATAAATAAATATTTCAGGACATATCACACAGCGCCATCTAGCCCCATACTAAGCATACGCTTGTATCATGAGTACTAGATAACGGATATGTATGTATTATGCTTTTCTTTCGTAAATACATACTTATTATACATTGAAAAGACCAGACTCAACACACAGATATAATGTTTATGTCTTTTAGGACTTCAGCGACTTGCAAGCCAACCTATGTATGTATATGCCTGAAGCATCCTGGTTATTTCAAATTAGGAGGTCACTTACACAAATTTACATGATAATATGGTTGGAAATGATTAAAACTTTTGTAAGGAGTTGAAAAAATCTATGTTGTGTTGGTCGGTTTAGTAAGTAGTTTATAAACTATAGTTTCTTTACCGATTTTTTTTATTAACCTATACTGTCCCACTTCAGGACAAAGGTCTCCTCCAATTGACTCGCCTGTTAGCTTAGATGGTAGTGGCTCTGCCTTCTAATCTAGAGGTCGCGGGTTCGATTCCCGCATGACACAAGTATTTAGTTATGTACTTTAAAAATTTATAATTACTTGTGTTGAGTCTGGTCGTTTATATGTATAATAAGTATGTATTTACAATAGAAAAAGTATATAAGTATTATATCCGTTATCTAGTACCCACGACACAAGCGTTTGCTTAGTGTGGGGCTAGATGGCGCTGTGTGCAATGTCCCGGAATATTTATTTAATTCCCTCCATGCGTCCCGGTCGAAGGCTTCCTCACGCCAGGCATCCCGAAACAGATCAAGATTCTTTACCGATTAGACTTTTAAAATTTCCTTTTATAAAAAATAGTCAATTTAACAGTACTAATAAGGTCTTAATCTAGTAAATCATACTAATAAAGTCTTAATCCAGTACATACATACTACCACTAGTCTAAAAAACTCAATGATTTTATATTTTCTTCGATTAAAACCAAAATTTGAGAATGTCCATAAGAAAAATAAGTACCTGCCCATGACAATTTTAATAATATGTCTCAATCAATTTTCATGCAATCAATATTGTTCACCCTAACCATTTCTAATAATTAAGTAATGACAACTTTCTCACGGAAATATTTCGATTAATTGCGATTAAGTAATTTTATGCAATTTACTTATTAGTAGTATTTAAACCATTAGATTAACTAAGTGTTTAACAATTTAAGCTCTTTAAATACAGGGCACTTTTTTAGGGATCATCATTCCGTTAGAGCTCTTGCGTATAAAAGTAACTAACTTCACGTAAAAGAACAGTTCTTGGAGTTTAAATAAATAACAGAATAATAAACATAATCAAGGTAAGTAAATACATATATTTCAAGCTAAAAAAATAGTTCATATATGTTTTATTCCTCAAAAAGAAATAATTAACTTAACCCAGTATTTAATGACATGGTACAGTTATCATTCATGTATTTCTTGTATTTTATTTACCTCATGAAACTTGAAAATTTCAGATGCTGAGTAAGATTGTCGTCTTTGCTTTGGCTACTGCCGTAATCGTAGCGGAACCTGTCGTGAAAAGAACTTTTTCATCAGTACATGTAAGTTATATAAGATTCATTGTAATTTGGAAGCTATTGCTTTTATGGTTTCATAAATTATTACAATGTTGTTTGACTTATAAAAGCAAGGGAGGATCTTTAATTCAATAAGATTATATGCTTACTGTAATTTAGATCTTACTTATTTAAAACACTTATTTCTCAACCGTATTGTGCACTAGATTGTTTTTTTTTATTAAGGGTTCACTTTTTTATATACTCGTATCTGTAATTATGTATTATTATTTTATAGGATGTTACATACTTGGAATATCCTGGATACGAGTTGGTTCACCAGCCTGAAATATCCTCAATCATCAGTTCCATTTGCTCCTTGATTGGATACAAAATGGTAAGTACCAATCTCTCGTATTTTTTCGTATATCCTCATGACTGAGGGTCATGGTCATGAATCCTGCAGGGGACTGCAGAACTCATTCATGGAGGAGTTCGTGCCCAGGTACTTCCACGAAAGACACATGTTCTCGGCTATTATGGTCCTCAGATATGTCGGTTTCCTCACGATGTTTTCTTTCACCGCTCAACGAGTGCAAAGCCACACTTAACTTGAAGATACAAGTAATTGGTGTAGGGCCGGATTCGAACCAGGGTGCGTCTAGATGAAAAGAAGACACTGGAACCGCTGAGCCACACTCGCTTAACGCTCTTAACCTACTTTATTTAATATATAGTCCCTACACAATGATATGGATTTTTGCTGTAACATTAAAAGGTAAACAATAAGCTAAATACAAGATAAAAAATCAATTAGAATCAACAACTTTATCTTAAAAGTGGGTATCGTACTGATACCGTATTTCGTAAAAGCGGTAATCCGTCGATAACGATTACATAATGATAAACAATTCGTGACTAGAGCAAGTATGCGTATTACTGACACAATTTAACATATAAGAAAATAACAACGTATTTTTTGAAAACATATTAGTTTCTCATGGCGATAAGTACAATGCAGTGTCATGCCAAATCGTATAAACATAATAAAAATAAATAGGTTGATCATTTAAGTTGTGATGATTTCTTGTATAATTTACCGTATTTTTCTGTCATAAATTATCTCATGTTGTCACATATCTAGCACCTAAATTAATTTGATGTATGAAATACCTACAGATACAAACAGTGGTAGATATATCCAAAATTGTGCAATTTTTGTGTACAACACAAAGAAAAGAAACGTTGTATATTTTGTGTTTATGTTTTTTTAAAATATTTTTTTCTTTGCAGTCAGCTTTGAGCTTGGCAGTATCAGCGATCGAATGGCTAGTTTCAAACTTCATCGTGATCATCATTGGCGCCGTCTCAGCTCTAGGCTTCTGCAAACTCACCGGCAAATGTGGCTTCAGCTATGAAGAATACATTCCTATACCAGTATCTCAACTTGAAGGTCTGGTGACTCCGGAAAACATCGAGACGGCTGAAAGGTTCCTCCTTACTGCTGTTGAAAAATATGCTGAGAAGAGAAGATCGACGTAGATTGGTTTTAGATTAGTGTTTTATTTATTTTATTATTAAATAAATGGAAATGTTTTCAAACTTATTTTTTGAATTTTTTGTTATTTTAAGATGTCTAGCTTTAGTGTCTAATCTTGAGCTTAAGGAGGCCTAACAGAAAGGAAAGCATATTTTCATTACGTGTCTGAAGGAATAGTTATAGGGTCCCGATAAATTTTTAATGATATTTTACTATTTGGTATCATTTTGTAAAGTATTAACTTGTATAGGTCGCTATTATACAAATCATATTTTTATTACCGTGTGTTAGCAGTTTTATGACAGAGTTACTTCCAAGGCGGTTTTCGTATATTTTTTTTGTAATAAAATGATTTTTTCAGTTATTTATGCATTTATTTAACGAAAACTTAAAATAGCCAAATAAGTATACGAGTATTTTAAAAATTATAATTATATTAAATTGTCCATCACCACACTACCAAATTTAGTGCCTTTAAAATATCACAAATTCTCAAGTTAATATCACGAGAGGATGTATCTGAAAATGATTCGGATCTACTCAAGCTTTTTGTGAACTCAATTTATTAGAATAAGAATTTATTTCTTACCTTAAAGATAACTTAATTAAGAGGAATTATTTACATAAATATATTTTATTTAAAAATAACGTGTTGGTAAGTGTAACTTTAAATTGTACACGTATTGGAGGTCCCGGCTGTTTGTCTAGTATGGCAGTAACCGCCCAGTTTGATAAAAATTCTCGACGCCAGAGTTGGCCACTCTCATTCCATAAGAAGAAGTTTGTAAAAGAAGAAATTTGTTTTGTTGGTCTTCTATAAGCTTTTAAGTTTGTAAGTATATTCAGAAAATTACTCTTTCAATCAAGTACAAGAAACGAAATTATTTTTAGGCCCATGCCTTGTATTTATAGTTCTAACAATGTTATAGAATATGACATACATACACAAACAGAACACACACAGACACAGAATTATATGACTGACTTTTTGAAGAAAAACAAATTGAGGCTGAGCTTCAAATTTTCTATTTTCCTGCACTTATTGATTCTTTATTTCTTATTGATCTCTTTATTGAAATGCATTTTAGTTTATATTGCAAAATTTTAAAGTGCCCATTTCGTGAAGCTCATTTAAAGTTATTGTCGTGGAAATAATAAGCGAAAATAGTTTTATTTACTTCAATTGCACATCGAAGTTGCCACTATAAAATAAAACATGGGCTAAGAAAATAACAAATCATTGTTATTATGTAGTAGGTAATTACATGGAGAGAGAACGAGAGGGATGCAAATCCTTGAGTAATTAGAAGTAATATATCTAGTAGGGTTCGGAGAGTGACAGTTACAGCTTCAGTTGTTCAAAATAGGACATTGTTCACCGAGAGGAGAAAGTGACCGATTACCGTCGAGGGTGTCGTTTGAAGCCCGAGCCGTAGGCGAGGGCTTTAAAATACCCGAGATCGGGAATCGCACTTCCTCTCGAGTGATACATAGTGCTTTATACTACACCTACGATGAAAATAAAAAACTAAAATATCGAACAAATATGCGGGGTGAAAACGCATCTGAGCGGGAGAGAAAAGTGTATGAAAATCCATTCTCTCCCGCTCAGATGCGTTTTCTCCCCGCATATTTGTTCGATATGCAATGACGTACTTTCTACCGTAAATTTGATAAAGTATCAAGGTACTTTCCGAGCAGGTGTAGTATAAATAAAGTTTATCGCCCCTGTGAAAAGCAAAATTTGAATCTAATATTGATTTTAACTTACTGAAGACACTCTTAAAATTGTATGCGTTACTTATTTCTCATTGAATAAACGTTGTAAAACCATGTTAGAATCTTTAGAGTATAAAACTTCGACACTAAAGTTTGCCCATTATTACGAAAAAAGTATATATTTAACATATTAGACTATGTATATAGACACATCAAGCCAACAGTCTGAAGGGCGAAACTGCCGACATCCATTCAGTTCTTATTTTTCTAACATTAAATACTTAATTATATCCTGGTTTTCCTGCTTCATTATATTTAACTGAGCTGTGGTTTAGTGGTTTTATATATATTATCAAACATATATTTTTATATTGAACCATAAACCTTACCTCATCTTTATAAATCCATTATTTATTACGTCAATGCTTTTCAAACAAAACAACGACTAAATTTAATTATAATATTCTATCGACTTATAATCGATTATTACCGAAGATTTTGCTAAGTACAAAATATTTCTGTAACGTTACTATTATTCTATAACATTTTACAACAAAATTAAAATAAAAGTACCAAATTTCACTCTTACAAAATCTTTTATTACCAAAAATAATTTACAGGAAATAAATAATCGCTTACAAACTACTCTTATATGTAACTCCAATACAACCTTGTGTGACTTATAAAACTCTCCCGAATTTCACGAGTCCATTATTTTCTATGCTTCTTACAGTCCTTAGTAGATGGTCTATTTCATAGACTGGTTCTGATGAGAAGACACTGGAGACTAAGCAGAACCCTGCCACCGCTACTGCTCCAATGATGACGATCACGTAGTTCTGGATTAGCCAGGAGACCAATCCTGAGACTAAGGATAGGGCTGCCTGTGAACGATAGAAAAATAGATGTTTTAGAAAATAAATAAAATAATCATATCAATGGGAGAGTCACTTGGTCGATGGTCGTTTTAATTAACCTGCTTAGACAAATCCCACATCACTGTTAACCTGTATATGAAGTAACCATAACCTTTAAATAAGGTTTATAGTGGAGCGCCTGGGGGTTTAGACCTCAGATCTCATGAGGACTGAATCAATTTACTTTTAATACATTCCTGCAAAAATAATATAATTCCATTTAGTCCCTAAGAAATCCGAGGTTTTAACGTTTTTAACACTCCAGGCACTCCACTATTAAGAATAGCTGAATAATGATTGCATGAAAAGAAATCATCGTAGGTTTTCTATTGAGACAGGTTGTGATTTTGAGCAGGTAAGTAAATGATAACTGGTAAAGAAAACTATCGTGATCGTATTACAATTCTGCTTGTAAAAGTTTGCTCAATGCAAATGGAGCGTATGACATTTTTACCTGCCTTTTGTTTCAAAGAATTTAAGTTGCATGGCGTTTGCCAATTACCAACCTATACAAATTCACTTGTATAGGTTGGTAATTGGCAAACGCCATCTATGTCTGACTGAATAGATAAACTAAACTTCTGACGATAAAGAAAGAATTCCGTTTTACGACTTTAGCCAGTTAATTGTGGAACAAAGTAAAGCCGTAGATAGAGTTATCGTGAGAGAGTGACTTGGCAAAAACTTACAAGTTTAAACTCCAAGAGAGACCATATTGATGACATCACCAGACCCACGACTTGGCAGCCTAAGAAGAATAATGCGCCAATAAGACTGAAAAAATAAAAACACATAAAAATTGTATTGATATAGTAATCCGAAACAAATAATTTTCTTTAATTAGCATACTAATGTTGTAGATGTAAGTCTCTCTCTTGAGTCGTATTTCCTCCCGACAGAGGGTCGTGATACCCCTTTAGAATGAATTCGTTAGGGGAGTTCTCTTGGGAAGATACATCGTGGTGGGCGCCCGGGTCCTTCCACGGAAGACACATGTCCTCGGATATTGTGGTCCTCATACATGTCGGTTACCTCACGATGTTTTCCTTCACCGTTAAGCGAGTGCAAATCCACACATGACTTAGATTAACTTACTTGTAGATGTAAGTATTATATCATTTATCTAGTACCCATGACATAAGCGAGTGCCTAGTATGGGGCTAGATAGCACTGAGTGAAATGTCCCGGATTATATATTTATTTTAATGTGAATGTGTTGAACTTACGGTATGTCAATTATTCTGCTTTCTTTTTTGCGCTTATAATGTCCTGTAAAATAAATCATAAGTTTGTAAACATGGTTACGTAATTAACTATTAATAGAACTCAGTATATTGCGAATGTGAATGGAAAACTTACATTATTGGATCGAACGTTCATTATCTCTCTACCATGTGCACATGCAAAGTGTCGGCGATGCATGCACTGACATGTGGACAATGTATGAAAGAACTAATATGAACAGTGAAGGCAGCGACGCATGCCTTGTTCGAGTTCAATTAGTGAAAGTGAGTGCGCGTAACAAACTAATAGAATGTATCATTTTCGTACACGTTTCGCGAGTATCATTAGTGAAACAGATGCTGCGTGAAGAGATCTAATTAGAATGGTATGATACTCGCGGATCACGACCGTAGTTAGTTTGTAATTAACGAAAATGTATGATGAAAGTTGCGTTTTGTGTAAATATTCACCATTTTTTGCTGATTGTGTCTAAAGTCCTTGGTTGATCTGTATAAATTTTATATGTATAAATAGAGTTTTGTAAGGGCTTTCTAATGGTGTAAATATTATGTGTGTAACTTTAAGATCAATAAAGATATGGACGGGAAATGGTGCCACTCATAATGAAATTGCTTCAAAATGTAGAGAATTTTAATGGGGCTCTCTTTGCGGTAACGATAAATTCCAGTGCCGCGGTTGAAGATCGGTCGAATGTTATGTAGTAGTTCCAGCCGACGTCTAAATCAAGAAAGAAGAAGTGCCCTCAAGACCCCAGCCAAGAAGGATTCCAGCCTGCAGATTGCTCGAAGAAGTGAGCACCGCGGCGACATCGAGGGGCTGACAAGAAGCCGCACCGCGGGCAGCTGCTGTGAACCTGGACTGGGGTCGCGAGCGTAGGGGGTGTTAGATAGTGGTACCGTTCCTCGTTTCATAGTTTCCTTCACTCAACACCATTGGTTTCGCTTTCAACCCACAATAGACTTAGTACCCTATCTAGGCATCTCTCACGATTAGGCCTCCTCAAGGCATCTCGCACACAAGTTTAAGTTTCGCGACGTAGGGACGGTTCGCACCGGCGCAGACGTCTTTCTCAAGACGAGAACCGCGAGCCGTCCACCCACCCAGGGGCACAGCGCCACACCGTGCGCGCTTGTGTCCGCCACAGCTGGTCCTTCGAGCCGGATTTGAAGACGTCGCGAAGCTACGTCGAGATGCCAGTCACCAGGAGCCACGAGGGACAACGCCGGGCACGAGGGCAAAGTCCGCCCCCGTCGCCGCCCGGCCCGGGTGACGCCGCGCAGCCGCCGCACACACATGGCGACGGGCTGCCGGCCGCCACCACACCGGCCACTACTACATCGAGCACCGTCGCACCGACCGAGGCCGCGCCCGCGGGCGCGACTACCGGTACATCGAGCGACGCGACAACGGGAAGTTCGACAGCGACCCGCATCACAGAGGAGGACCGGACCCGAGGGCGCTGCCCGTCCGGCACTGCGGGGCCCGCCGTCGAGCAACCAACGAAGACTCTGCGTGCTGCGTCGAAGACTTTGGACGCGGCCAAGCTGCGCCGCCTGCTGGAGGCGCGTGCAGAGCACTCACGAAGGGTGGTCGAAGAAGCAAAAGCGGCCACACATCTCGCCAAGGTGCAGCTGGAGCTGCTGCAGCTTGAGGCGAGCGAAGAAGAGGATGGAGACTCCATCATCGAGGACCCGGCCAACAACGAGGAAGATGTCCAGAGTTGGGTGCAGTCGACCCGGGAACAAGGCGCTGCACCAAAGGAGCAGACGACTCCAGCGGACGTCAAAGGAGAGCCGGTGGACCTCGCGGGCGCAATACTGCGCGCAATCGAACATTCTGCAAGGCCGGCGGCACCGCCGCCCGCCTACCTGCACGAGCTGCCTGCCTTCGACGGAAATAGTGGTGAGTGGCTGGCATTTAAAACAGTGTATGAAGACAGTGCTCCTTTGTTTAACAGTGTACAGAACTTGGCGCGACTGCGACGCGCAGTGAGAGGCTCGGCAAGAGAAGCGATCAAAAGCCTGTTGTACTCCGACGTGAAAGCGAGTGAAGTGATTGAAGCGTTACGCAGACGTTTCGGGCGCCCGGAGGCGCTTGTCCTCGCCGAGCTCGACAAGCTGCGCCAGCTGCCCAGGATCACAGAAGGTGCCAAGGAAGTCTGTATATTTGCCAGCCACGTGAGTAACACTGTCGCTACTATTAAAGGCCTGAAGAGGCCTCAGTACTTGCATTCGCCTGAAATGATAAAGATTATCGTAGATAAAATGCCTGCTGTTTTGCGTTACCGATGGTTTGATTACGCGGCGGACCGGGAAGACGCGGACCTTGTGTTACTAAGCAGGTTCCTGGAACGGGAGGCGGACCGCTGCGGGCCGTACGCACTGCAAGAAGCGGGACCAGCCGCCGCGAGGAGAATTCCGCGGCAAGCCGCGCACAGCGCGGCCGATCAACCTGCTGAGCACCCGCAACAGAAGCAAACTCAACAGCCAGTAAAGTGCCCGCACTGCGAGGAGGCACACTACTTGCGCGAATGTAAGAAATTCCTTCAAGCGTCGATCGAACAGCGGTGGGAAATGGCGCGTAAGTACCGCATGTGTTTTAAGTGCCTACAAAGTCGACATCGTAATGATACTTGTAAACGCCCACCGTGCAGGAGCTGCAGACGCAAGCACCACATTCTGTTGCACTCAGAAAAGCAACGGAAACCCGAGGCCGAGACAGAAGCGGCCACCAACAACGCGGTCCCGGTGAACGCAGCCCAGACAGCGCGCGCCTACCTGAAGATGGTGCCGGTGGAGCTCTACGGCCCTGGCGGGAAAGCCAGGGTGCTGGCACTGCTGGACGAGGGTTCGACCATAACCCTTCTAGACGCTTCGGTGGCAAGACAGATCGGGCTCAGCGGACCGAACGAGACACTCCGTATCGAGACTGTCGGCGGAGGGAACATCGTCGAGAGGGACTCCATGAAGATCGCCATGAAGATCAAAGGAGTCTACCAAGCTGCGAAGCGGACCATCGAGGGCGTCCGCACAATCCAGGGACTAAAGTTAACTCCGCAAGGTATTGACTATAAATTTATTATTGAATATCCGCACTTGAGACGGCTTGCCGATCAGCTTCACTACGAGGACGAACCCCCGAAGCTGCTCATTGGTCAAGACAACTGGGAGCTCATCGTCTCGAGAGCCACAAGGAGAGGCAGGAAACATCAACCTGTCGCGTCCCTCACGCAGCTTGGATGGGTGCTACACGGCACCAACGGAGGAGCAGCTACAAGGCGAGTAAATTTTGCTACTTGTACGCACGCTCAAATGCATGGTACGTCGAGCGAGGAAGATATCGAGCGGCTCATCAAGGAACATTTCGCCATCGAATCTTTGGGTGTGCAACCTCGCCTGCCGAGTACCGACGCTGACGGAAAAGCGTTGGAAATCCTGAAGAAAACGTCCAGGAGAATTGAAGGTGGTCGCTATGAGTCCGGGCTTTTGTGGAAAAGCGACCAAGAAACGATGCCCGATAACTTTGAGTCTACAGAGAGGCGTCTCAAGACTATAGAGCGAAAGTTGGACAAGAACGAGCAGCTGAAGAATGAATACAAGGCACAGATCCAGAACCTGCTGGATAAGGGTTACGCCGAGGAGGTACAGCATCACAGCTCTTCGAACCGTAAGTGGTACTTACCTCATTTTGCTGTTGTTCATCCAACTAAGAAGAAGCTGCGCCTCGTGTTCGACGCTGCGGCTAAGTACGAGGGGAAGAGTCTCAACGATGCGCTGCTACCGGGTCCGGACCTACTTCAATCGCTGTTTGGAGTACTGATGAGATTCCGCCAACATCCGATTGCTGTGGTGGCGGATATTAAGGAGATGTTCTTACAGATAAAGATCCGGGAAGAGGATCGCGATAGCCTGCGGTTTCTGTGGAGAGGAGACAGACGCACCGGAGCGCCGAAGGAGTATCGGATGACATCAGTCATCTTCGGCGCCGCGTGTTCACCCAGCACCGCAATCTACGTCAAGAACATGAACGCAACAGAGTTTGCACATGAATATCCGGACGCGGTAAGAGCTATTGAACGCAATCATTATATGGATGATTATCTCCACAGTTTCGAGACTACGGAACGAGCCATCCAAGTCGCACGCACGGTGCACAAGAGAGCGTGCTTTGAGCTGCGAGGCTGGGCGTCCAACCAGCCAGAGGTTACCGCAGCGCTCACCCAGGAAGAGACCAAGGAAGAGGTCGACCTGGGGAGCAACGAAGAGAAAACTTTGGGTTTGCGCTGGTTCACTCAAAGCGATGAAATTGGTTTCAGAACTTGCCTTCGGAACGTGCAGAATGTTGTCACTAGACAAAGCGTCCCGACCAAGAGAGAAGTGACCAGCGCCGTGATGACTACCTTCGACCCGTTGGGCTTGGCGTGCCCGGTGCTGATCCAGGGCAAAAAGCTGTTACAAGATATCTGGAGGAGCGGCGTCGGCTGGGACGAAGTCATCGTCCCAGAGAACGAGGCGGCGTGGAGAGACTACCTCGAGAGCCTGCAGATCCTGCGAGAGCTGCGCGTACCGCGGTGCGCTACACACTCCGGTACCGAGGGGGAGCTACACGTCTTCACCGACGCCAGCGAGACTGCGTACGCTTGCGCTGTCTACTGGCGACAGCGGGATCAACAAGGAAGGTACAAAGTTTCACTATTAGCGGGCAAAGCACGGGTGGCGCCGTTGAAGCCGGTATCTATTCCACGCCTGGAGCTACAAGCTGCGCTGCTCGGGACACGGATGGCGCATACAGTCGAGACGGAGTTGGACATCAAGCCGACGCGTAAGTTTTATTGGAGCGATTCAAGCACTGTACTGTCTTGGATCAAAGCCGACCCGAGGAGTTTTAAAACTTTCGTCGCACACCGTCTCGCCGAGATTGAGGACACGACTAAACCGCAACAATGGCGTTGGGTTCCGACAGCGCAGAACCCTGCAGATGATGCGACACGCGGCATCCCGAAGGACTTCAACAGAGACCACAGGTGGTTCACCGGGCCTGAGTTCCTGACAGAAGACGAAGAGCGATGGCCTAAGCCGGCCAGACGAGATGCGAACGACCCCGAGCACCGAGACCGTACGGAACAGGAGCGCAAGCCGTGTCGTCAGAACTCAAGCGCCGACCGAGACGAGGAGCGGGTGAGTACAAATACTCTCGCTTCTCTGCGTATGAACAAGCAAGTTTCGACACCAGACTGGACGAGATTCTCCAGTTGGAACCGGCTGCTGCGAGCGACAGCTCGAGTCCTTCAATTCATCGACTTGATCAGGCCCAAGAAAGCATCGGTACACCTCACTAAGAAGGAACTAAAGAAAGATCCCACTTGGAAGGTAATAAACAAGAAGGCGTCGTCAAAGCAGGCTCCGACCCCGCAAGCGGCGCCAGAGAGAAAACTGTCACCGCTCGATCCCGCTCATCTGACACGAGCAGAGGAGCTGCTACTACAAGGCAGCCAACGCGAGAGCTTTCGAGAGGAGCTGAACGCTATTGGAAAAGGCAAGGCGCTGGACCGATCGAGTAAGTTGAAGAATTTAGACGTTGTCCTAGAGGACGACCTACTGCGACTTCGAGGAAGAATCGATGCGGCTGCAGATGTCCAGCAGAGCTTCAAACGACCGGTACTATTGGATAGCAAGCACCCGGTCGCGAGGTTGATAGTCAAACACTATCACGAGATGTTTAACCACGGTAACCACGCTACGGTGATGAATGAGGTGAGGCAGCGTTTATGGATCCTGGGACTGCGGGCAGCAGTCAGAGCAACGGCGCATGAATGTCAGTGGTGTCGCGTTCACAAGAGCACGCCACAGACACCGCCTACAGGCAATCTACCGAGAGAGCGCCTACGGAAAAACGAGCCACCATTCACTTGTACGGCGGTCGACTACTTCGGCCCGATGAGCGTCACCGTGGGACGACGACACGAGAAAAGGTGGGGCGCACTGTTCACATGCCTCACTACAAGGGCAGTGCATGTTGAGTTGGCAGCATCCCTGTCGGCCGACTCAATGATCCTGGCACTACGACGGATGGCAGCGAGACGAGGATCGCCCAAAGTCATCTTCAGCGACAACGGAACCAACTTCGTGAAAGCCAACAAGGATCTACAAGACGCCCTTACAGAATTGAAGCAAGATGACGCCGTAAGAGAAGCTGAGAAAATAGGCGTGCGTTGGAAGTTTATACCACCAGGCGCGCCGAACATGGGAGGTGCCTGGGAGCGACTAGTTAGGTCGATCAAGACAGCGTTGGCCATAACGCTCAAGGAAAGGCACCCGAAAGAAGAGGTGCTCCACACGCTATTATTGGAAGCCGAGCACATCGTCAACTCCAGACCACTCGTCGAAGCCGTCATGGACGAAGAAGAGGCGCTCACTCCGAACCACTTCCTCATCGGGAGGTCCTGCGGCGCGCCTCGTATAGGCGTCTTCAACGACGACGAGATCAAGGGGCGGCGGGCGTGGAGAGCGGCGCAACGACTCGCCGACCACTTCTGGAGTAGGTGGGTAAGAGAGTACTTACCAACTCTAATCCCCAGGAAATTGAACCAGAGCGACGCGTCTCGAGACCTGCGATGTGGGGATGTCGTCCTCATAGTAGACTCCACTCTACCGAGAAATACATGGCCGCGAGGAGAGGTCGTGACGACCTATCCAGGTCCTGATGGGCGCACACGCATTGTAGAAGTGCGTACCAACGGTGGAGTCCTGAAGCGACCGAGCTCCAAGACGGTGCTGCTAGTACCAAGGCAAGACGACAAGGCGCTTGCAGACGCGCTCAGCAGCGCCGAGGCGCTCAACAACGACTGTCGCAACGAAGAGGGGCAGCCAACTACAGACGAGCCACGCAACTCCGGAGCGCCGAGAGGCGCTAAGGCGCCGGACGTCGGGTCGCACGCGAGCGACCACTGCAGCGGCGGCGCATCTCCCCACGAGACGCGAAGCTCCGAGTCATCGCGCTGCGTGGGGCCGCCAGGCGGCGGTCTTCACCACTACGAGGGAGCGTCTGTCGGCCACCTCACGGTCGACAGGGCGCTCCGCACCGCATCATCGCGCTGCGTGGGGCCGCCAGGCGGCGGTCCTCACCACTACGAGGGAGCGTCTGTCGGCCACCTCACGGTCGACAGGGCGCTCCGCACCGCATCATCGCGCTGCATGGGGCCGCCAGGCGGCGGCCCTCACCACTACGAGGGAGCGTCTGTCGGCCACCTCACGGTCGACGGGGCGCTCCGCACCGCATCATTGCGCTGCGTGGGGCCGCCAGGCGGCGGTCCTCACCACTACGAGAGAGCGTCTGTCGGCCACCTCACGGTCGACAGGGCGCTCCGCACCGAGACATCGCGCTGCGCGGGGCTGCCGAGCGGTAGCCCTCACCACTTCGAGAGCACGCCCGTTTGCGAGACGCCTTGCAACGGGACGGCGGGACAGGCGCCGGGTGACAGCGGACCGATGAGGACGGTCACAAACAACAGAGGCAGCCGTCGCCCGCTCCTGTAGACTGCACATCGCCGAGCCAGGAGATGTGCTTTCGCACGAGGGGGAGGATGTCGGCGATGCATGCACTGACATGTGGACAATGTATGAAAGAACTAATATGAACAGTGAAGGCAGCGACGCATGCCTTGTTCGAGTTCAATTAGTGAAAGTGAGTGCGCGTAACAAACTAATAGAATGTATCATTTTCGTACACGTTTCGCGAGTATCATTAGTGAAACAGATGCTGCGTGAAGAGATCTAATTAGAATGGTATGATACTCGCGGATCACGACCGTAGTTAGTTTGTAATTAACGAAAATGTATGATGAAAGTTGCGTTTTGTGTAAATATTCACCATTTTTTGCTGATTGTGTCTAAAGTCCTTGGTTGATCTGTATAAATTTTATATGTATAAATAGAGTTTTGTAAGGGCTTTCTAATGGTGTAAATATTATGTGTGTAACTTTAAGATCAATAAAGATATGGACGGGAAATGGTGCCACTCATAATGAAATTGCTTCAAAATGTAGAGAATTTTAATGGGGCTCTCTTTGCGGTAACGATAAATTCCAGTGCCGCGGTTGAAGATCGGTCGAATGTTATGTAGTAGTTCCAGCCGACGTCTAAATCAAGAAAGAAGAAGTGCCCTCAAGACCCCAGCCAAGAAGGATTCCAGCCTGCAGATTGCTCGAAGAAGTGAGCACCGCGGCGACATCGAGGGGCTGACAAGAAGCCGCACCGCGGGCAGCTGCTGTGAACCTGGACTGGGGTCGCGAGCGTAGGGGGTGTTAGATAGTGGTACCGTTCCTCGTTTCATAGTTTCCTTCACTCAACACCATTGGTTTCGCTTTCAACCCACAATAGACTTAGTACCCTATCTAGGCATCTCTCACGATTAGGCCTCCTCAAGGCATCTCGCACACAAGTTTAAGTTTCGCGACGTAGGGACGGTTCGCACCGGCGCAGACGTCTTTCTCAAGACGAGAACCGCGAGCCGTCCACCCACCCAGGGGCACAGCGCCACACCGTGCGCGCTTGTGTCCGCCACACAAAGGTTATCAAAAGAGCAAAGATTGTGAACTTTGACGCCATCTGAAACATACATGTATTATTATTGAAAGGATTCTACCAAATCAAATTGAAATTAGGAAGACAGGGATCCCAAGAATCTTGGGAAAATAGCTAAGAATAATAACAACACACATAAAAAGTGAATAAAATCTTACAACGAACTTCACCTTGAATTTGCTTGTTTTTGTTGTTGTCTCGAAGAAAGCAGTTGAGTTATAGAACCACTGTACCATGAAATGTCCTATTAATACTCCTTGCTCCAATTTGGGAGTCCATTACTAAATCACGCAACTTTCCGTTCCCAGTATAATCAGTCAAGGACGTCGCAAATCATAATCTACATCTAAACCATTATGCAAATGTAATGACTACATTTTAATTAGCTGATTTGGAATTTATTAGTATGATTCAGGCTAAAAGTATGTCATCTTTAGATCTAAGTATTCATGTCTATCATTTTGGTAGACAATAGAAAATGCTTTCTGCATGAAATATTCCTACAAAATTATTTGTAGGAATGCTAGACATACAAGGTTAGGAAGTGATTAAGATCTTACGGTCTTTCTTTGCTGAAGAGATTACTTTACAGAGAATAATACCCATCCTCGTTTAAAAAATATGGCACCTTACAAACAAGTTATTAATAGCAGAGACGTATGTTACTGTGACGCACCACAAGTGTAAAACTGAGTCATCAAGCTGGTGCTGCTCTTTGTTACATGCAAAAATATATTTAAATTTCCTGTTGCAGTTACCTATACCACATTGTTAGAGTAAACACACATTTGAGTTTTCTAGAAATTAAACCAAATATTTAATTAATTCAATTGTTGTTCCGATCGGAATAAAGGGGCAAAAATAAGTCGATATTTCCTTTGTGATTCGACATTCACTCCGGGCAATGCTACATTTGTTGAGGACGATGTGTCATTGTCGCCTTATCTTGTGACTAACTGGTATTAATACTGTTTTGTCTGAACGAGAATTCGCCTCACATTGTCAGAGCAGTTTCGCTTTCATGCTGTTTTGAAGCGCGTCGCCTGACCGTTATCGGGCAATACAGTTTTAATTGTAAAGATTTGCTTATCTTCGCCACTATCGCTCAATATAGAGAGCGTGGTGTTGTCATTTATGTGAACCAGTGCATACTCAGATACGACATGGGTAACTCGAGAAGCAAGAAATTGAAAATTACTGATGTGCCGCCTGAGGATACTAGCAACAATGACGGGAAGATAAACAAACTGAGGACTGATATACAAGAAGCTCCTGCTAAAACGACCAGCGATGAAAATATCGAAGATGCTGACCAGACCAGGGAAAAAGAAAATGACAACGCGAGCAGTGCTTCTACGGTTGAAGTGTTAGACGACAAGTGATTTGATCCGTGCCAAAAACATTTAAGCTAAGGAGAATAGTGCATAATATAATTTATCCCAGTCATAATGTCTTGAATTAAACGTGATTATTTTTGTGAGTCTTGGCGTTTTATCTCTGTGTAACATTTATAGGTATAGGTAAAATGCAGTTTATTATGTTTGTTCCCTTGATAAGATAATTGGAAAGTCCATGATTACAAAATCATAACTGATTTTGATTTTTGAGAAGTATTACTAACGTAATTCTTCTTCTTCTTTTCGAATGAGAGTGGCCAATTCTGGTGTCGAGAGTTAGTAATTACTTAACTGTTTCATTTTATGTCCTGTCGCATGCAAATGTGACCGGCTAGTAATTTTGTGAAATTGCTTCCAATTTCGGTACAATAATGTTCATACATTGTGACCTTGGGCATATCACTGTATGATGACATTGATGACCCATGATTATGGCTAGTAACTGTAGAATGTTCTAAATAACAGATTAGAAGTCTAATGTCCCTTATGCATAGGTAACATTTAATTGTACTGTATACTCAGTACTTAGCTACTTACCTAAGACAATAATGTCATGTTAAGTCACACAATGCATGCATGTTTTCTGAGCTTCGCTTGGTGAATTTAGCAAACTGAATATTCATTCAAGTTTTAAAAACAATATTTAAAAATCTTTTTTTTGTATTGACATTAAATAACTAGGTAGCAAATGGAGCAATCTAACTCCATAATTTGATGTTTTCATAGAACCAACCACCAACCTAAGTACCTAATACCAAAATTGTGACAATTGACGCAAATGCTACGCTTGTACCTACCATCATTATTTTCATTTCAATCATCAAGCTATCTGCCCTCTAATTTTGCTGGAGTACAATTTACTTAGTGCATACTTACCCTCACCTAATCGTAATGTTTAGAATTGAAAACGTTCATATAAAGTAAACTACAGTATGGTCTCATCTCATATATGTATCTACTTAATTTTATTTTGTCTACAAATATTAGTTAAAGTGAAGCTCTTGATTCTTTGTAATAGAAGTGTTCATAAGAACAAAAGAAGCGCCTGTACCACGTTCGGCTTGGTGGGCCCAAGCCGAACGTGGTCAGTCCTTCCTTGGATGGGTGACCGTAAAGTGGCATTCAATTTTGGGCAATGCCATGGGTTGGTTACACGTTAAATTGTAGGTCCCGGCTGTTTGTTAAGCCATGTCAAATACCCTTAGGGTGGCTAGATAAACTCTCGACACCAGAATTTTCCACACTCATTCGATAAGAAGAAGGAGATGAAAACAAAATCGGTCATAGCATCTAATGTTTTACATATGTGGGTTCTGAAATAAATTGTTTTCAGTTTCAGTTCCGTTTCAAAAGGTCTTTATTTCACATAATTAGTGTCCGTTTCAAAAGGTCTTTATTTTACACAATTTTAAATATATGCTAGTGTAAATTATTTTGTAAAATTTGCACAAATTAGCTACTTTCATTAGCGGCTGTATATTTTATCAAAATAATGCATTTAATGTCATTAAAATCAGCTGCCTTTCAATTTTAACACACACTAATACTTACGTGACTCTGAAAATACTTCCACTGCTTATATCATCCATCATAGAACCACAATCTGTGGTTCGTATCGTCATAATGATTTAGCATTATTATGGAACCGCCCCGTTTCTATGGTGTTCACCACCATAACAGTTTTTAATCACGACCTGCCTGCCTTCGCTTCATTTCAGTGTTTGACTTTGAAGCAACAAGGGTGGCCTGATTTCAGTATCACTGAATATATTTTCATAGGTCAGCTCAATACAACTTAATAATTTATTACTTGTGATCGTATTGTGCCGTCTATTGTACTGTTTTGGAAATTTGTTCTCAAATAGTGTTAGGTTTGTGGTAGGAATTAAAACAAACTGGGCCAATGTATGGACAAATCGGTTATCGAAAAAATTCAAGCTGCAAAGTGAGTTAAAGAAACAGATCAACAAAAAATTCGTACTTTTTATGGTGTTTATTTATTTAGGTTTTAGTTGCTTATTACTTAGTTGAATATTTTGTTGCTAAGCTTGTGAATTTTTCGTTTCAGTTTTAGACCGTAGATATTGTTCAGAGCTTTTGTTCAGTTTATGCAGCTTTTGTTAAGTTCCACACAGCTACGAGATGAAAACCTACGCTTTAGTACTAGTAGTTGTTCTTTTAGCAGATACATTCGGGTGAGTAGTATAAAATATCTAAAATGGGTTTAATAAAGTGTGAATTTGCACAAAAATGTTTTATGTTGACCAAATCAATTTTATTTTAAACTAGATTTACGCATTATTTTAAAATAACATAGAAGTACATATTGCTGTACATCTACTTTGTACAATGGATAAATAAATAAAATCAACATATCATGTGGAATGATTCAATAAAGGCTATTTTATTCATTGTTAATGTTGACATTCAAAAATAAAGCACATAAGTTTTACTTTAATTTGGACTACATATTAAATGGTGGATGGTATAAACCTAACAATAATATACAGTCTCATAACGGTGATGGTTATTTTAATGGTTGCAGATAAAACATGCGACGATCGTCACGCACCGCCAGTCGCGATTTTATACAACCTTATATAAATACACTTCTATGAAAAGTTTACATTTCCGTTCATGACTATTTTTTCTTCGAAATAACTAGAGGCAGTTATTATAATGTTGTGTTTATTTAGTTTCATCACTGCTTACTTACTAAATGATACATCTGGTTTTACGCTACGCTAAATTTTAACATAGCCATATAGTTTTCCACAGGCATTTATCTTATAGCAACTTATCTATGTGACACAAATATCGAGGAGTGCTCTGTTCAAAGGAACTCGTCTGGATGGACAGGGTGGATGTTTGGTCAAAAACCAACCAATTTATTTTCATTGAGAATTATTAATTCATTTTTTTTAATTTATTTAAGTATGTAATTTCTGACAATCACGCTTTTTCTCTGTTAGGATCATTATTCTTCCTACCCTGAGTAAGTTTTTTGCAATTGGTTTGAAAGATTACAATACAAAACAAAAAGCCTATTCTATTCGGTTGAAACCTTGGAATAAATATCATATCTTTTTTTCTAATATTTTTACAAGTTTCGACTTTGTGTGCAATGTAGTGCACCCAGTGCTTCATGTAGTATTATTATCTTGTCAAATATTGTATCCTACTTTAAGTACATTTTCAAGTACGTAGCATTAACATTTGGAACTACATAGTTATTATGTTATTTCTTCTTTAGGCTTTTCTAAAGATTTTCTAAGTTCTCCTTTTTAGGGTTCCGTACCTAAAGGGTAAAACGGGACCCTATTACTAAGCTCCCGCTGTCTGTCTATCTGTCTGTCTCCAGGCTGTATCTCATAAACCGTGATATATATAAACCGCTATAACAACAAATATTAAAAATAAATAAAAGGTAAGGGGGGTCCCCATACAATAAACGAGATTTTTTCGTATTTTTTTGCTCAATATTAAAAACGGTAACCGGTGGACGCTTAAAATTTTCACAAAATATTAAATTGTTTATTACCTTTTAAAATAAATAATTAAATAACAATAAAATAAATATGAAAGGGGGGCTCCCATACAACAAACGTAATTTTTAAGCAATTTTTACTCGATACTAATAAATAGATAGAAACATGAATTTTTGTAAGTAAATATTTAGAAATATAATAACTATAAAAATAAATATCTAAACTAATACATAAAATAGATGATAGTACGGAACCCTTCATGCACGAGATCGACTCGATCTTGGCCGGTTTATATGTTGTAGTTAGAAATAGTATGTTTAGTTTTTTTTCCCTTGTTTTTATGTTTTATTATTGTAAATAAAGAATTTATTAGTTTTTTTTAAGAAAGTGCTAATAAACTTTTATTTATCGATAATTATTGATTCCAGCAACGCAGTAGCCCGATCTAAGAGCAAGATGCCGACGCAGCCCATCAAGCTCTACTACCTGCCCCCCTCCCCGCCATGCCGCGCCGTCATGATGGCTGCCAGAGTCATGGGGGTCGACTTCGAACTGGTCACCACTAACATCATGAACGGGGAGCACATGACGCCGGAGTATTTGAAGGTAGTTTATTATTTTTATTAGCTTTCGTTAGATACAAAATGTCCTTCCTTCCCTTGGTATCAAGGGAAAAAGCTTGAATACTTTTCTTACCTCTTTTTTGACTGGCCTGTTAGCTTAGTTGGTAGTGGCTCTTTCTTCTAATCTAGCGGTAGCGGGTTCGATACCCGCATGACACAACTAATTATGAACTTTAAAATTTATAATTATGTATATGTGTTGAGTCTGGCCGTTTATATGTATAATAAGTATGTATTTACAAAAGAAAACAAGCGTTTGCTTAGTATGGGGTTAGATGGCGCTGTGAGCAATGTACCGGAATATTTATTTATTATTTATTTACGATATTAATGTTTTTCTTACGGATTTGAGGATTGATTTGCAATGCAAGTGCAACCTCTAAAATTTCTGCTTTAGAAATTGTTTGTACATAGTACATACATATAATCGTAATTAACTTACCATACATACAGAGATTTTTAAGCTTTCTTCAGAGCTAAAACTTACACTTTCTATTTTCAGATGAATCCCCAACATACCATCCCTACGATTGACGACAGTGGCTTCATTTTATGGGAAAGGTGAGTTTTAGTTTTATATATAGTTTTATATAAGTAACATTTATTTTTCATAGGATTTACTCAGAATTATGTAGGTGTCCAAAATATGAAGTAGGTGATCTAATTTTCTCCACATTTATTTCAGTCGTGCAATAATGACGTACCTGGCCAATGCTTATAGTAAAGATGATTCTTTGTATCCAAAGAACCCACGGCAAAGAGCTCTCGTAGATCAAAGGCTTAACTTCGACCAAGGCACTTTGTTCCAGAGATACATGGATTTATACGTAAGTTAATTATTTTATTTTGTAATAACATTAAAATTGGCAGTTTAATAATGATAGACCGATATGTACATATTAAAAAATCTAAACATACTACTACTACTAACTACTACAAAAAAGGGGCACTTAGAAAATCTTAAAAATTCTTGTACATAGTTAATGTAGGTGTAGTGGAGTATAAAAATATATATATATATATATGTGTGTGTATGTGTCTGTATGAATGTAAGTCACTCCTTCACACTGAAACGGCTGAACCGGATTCGGATGAAATTTTGCCTCATAGGTTTCTTATCCTGAATTAAAGCGGGTAACACCGCGGTGCGCTGCTAGTAGAGTATAAAGAGGGATGTGAAACCTATGAGTTTTTTTTTTATCTAAGTGTTCAAATTTAATGTAAGGACTTACTACATAGGTTTTTTTTTGTAAACTTGAACGGGTTCGCACTTGGCCATAATTGCATTGAAAATACAAGTTTTGATGTCCATTAATTTTTTTACTGTAATGCGTTTAACAATTTGGAGAAAAATGTGATAAGCAACGAGTTTCAACAAGTTTATTATTAATTTTCAGTTACCAGTCCTATTCAGGGGCGACCCGTACGACGAAGACAAGGCAGCTAAGTTCGACGAGGCTCTAGGTTGGCTGAACACATTCTTGGATGGACGAGCGTTCGTAGCGGGAGATAACCTCACTCTAGCTGATATCACTATTGTAGTTACTGTCTCTAATGTTGATGTGAGTATCTATAGATATACCTAATAAAGCTGGAGAGGGTCGAAAGACTGAACAATGAAGATGTTTAAAAAAAAATTTGGAGGTACTACCTTCCTACTTAGAATTGAATGGTGAACACGTACCAACAATTTGTAGAATTTTTGTCTGTTTATCTTTTTCTCTGTTCTTCTGTTTATGTGTTTATCTGCGTCTCTGTTTGTCTGTTTATTTAAACGCTCATCACGCAAAAATGGCTCAACGGATTTTTGGTATGTAGTTAGTATGAGGTCTTAGGATTTTTATAGTCTAGGTACTTTTTATCCTGAAATATTGCGAGTGAAGCTGCGAGAGTCTACTACTATTAACTACTAAACAGATTATACAGCTATTTATTGGAGTTAACAAACCAACGGCAATACTCCTGCCAATATTGTGACCGCATTTGTGGTTCTCGCATTGGCTCATGTAGCCACGAACGCAGCTGCGTCAACAGTATAGACGCTACATAAATCATCTCTCGTTAATGCAATAAAACCAATGACAATGATGATGATTATTATTATTGGACCCCAATCATTTCATAGAACCGACAGATGTTGTTACCGACAGAATATCTGCTGGTTCGTTGCAGCGTCAAAGCGGAATTGTGGCTTTTGGTATGACTAGGTATTTGAATAGTAAGTCTACTACTTGTATCTCGATAAAACGCGAACGAAACTTCCAGTTTCCACTCTAGCTCCATGTATCCACCAGTGGTATATGATATTTATTTGCCTGTCCAAATTATAACATTTTAACATTACTAACAACATTATTTTTTTCAGGCGTTTGGATATGACTACAGTAAACACGAGAACGTCGTAAATTGGTTCGAAAGGACCAAAAAAGCACTAGAGCCATTCGGTTACAATGAAATCAACGAAGCAGGCGCACAAATACTTGCCTCTTTTATGAAAAAGGAGTAGAAACTTGTGATAACAACTAACCGGGTTTAATGTACTTAGTTCGATTAGAAGCAAGTAGGTTGCAAGTAATAAACATAGTTTATAAGCAGTCGGGTTTATTATTTCATTTCCCTTATCGGTGCAGCTGAGTTGCCTATTTTACGTAGTTCCTGACTTAGAAACGACTTTGTAAATCTCTAATTGCAATTGTAAAAATAGGGACGTGTAACAACGATGCAAAACACTCATTAAAAACTCGATTTACTATCTTTTCTTGCAAACTTTTAGTTTTGATGGAGGCAAAATTAGAAAAGCAAGATTAAAGTATTATTTTAGTAATAGTCTTAAATCTATATATAACACAAAGGTGACTGACTGACTGATATAGTGATCTTTCAACGCATAGCCCAAACTACTGGACGGATCGGGCTGAAATTTGGCATACTGGTAGTTATTATGACGTAGGCATCCGCTAAGAAAGGATTTTTGGGAATGCCACTTTTAAAGGGGTGAAATAGGGGATGCAAGTTTTACTTCTTAATGCGAGCGAAGCCACAAACACCCACTAGTATGTTATAAAAAGGAAAAGGCAGACAAGTTTTGAAATAATGGCATATAAATAAAATTATTCCACATAATATAATATTGTGACTTTATGCCGAGTAGAAAAGTAATATTATTAACTTGACTATTGAAACAGTTGCAATCTAACAGAGATAAAAGAACAAATGTATATTATGTTGTCCAAACATAGTAGTACCTATAAGTAGTAAAACTACAACTAGAGTAGAAAATGGAGCATTGTGTCAGGTTAGTCCATCCGGTGGCATGGGAGCGGGCGATACCATTACATTAGGTACTAGTATGCTACAGGGACCGCATTGCACTGTTCACACGCAGCGGCCGATCAACGTTCCTTCGTTTTGAAAACATAGCGCACCGGCAATTGTTCCTCACGAAATTCCTCCACAAAACGACAAAACACAGCCACAGTATTCACAAACAACATGCCAAGAATGAAAGTGTGCAAGTGAAACCAAGCTAACAACATTTCAAACTGATAATGTGTTGAGTGTAGTGTTATTTTGTTGTGCCGTGGATTTTCTTTTCAGCGAGATGTTTTTTTATGTACGTATGTTTTGATTATAAGAGTTAGTGGGCTTGAACCTATTAGTTATCGGTGTAACTGTGTAGGAAAATGAGTTGCAAACTGAAAATTATACTTTGAGGTAGACTTCCTAGATATGCATGAAGAGCATTGCAAATTGCTAAAATACTCGATACTTGGGGAATTTATGAAAGCAAACACTCAAACTGATAAAGCTTGTATCACGCAAGCTATTTAAGTTTTTGGTTTAAAAAAACTCGTTGTATTAATTTTATCAATTTAATTATTTATACATTGATTAGTTAGTAACATTGTTCCATCCATGTTTTTTAATAATTTCCCTTAGAAGATACCTATGTCTAATTAAATCGATTACAATAATTAAATACTTACATAGCTTAATTTGTTACGAATGATGATTGTACAGAAAAACTTTCATACCTAATCATGAACAAGTAAACTTTTGACAAACAGTAAACTTTTGAAAACCAATAAAACCAGTAAATAAAGTACTTAAGGATATTCTTGTCAGAATGACGAAGTCTAATATTGGTAATTTTCAAACCACCCTAGATAATAGATACGTAATACAGAAATTGAAACAAGGTCATCTAATAACAATAGAAGATATGATGACATTCAATGATCTGCCAGAGTGAGGTGGGCAAAGGATGTAATCATTATCCAACTAGCCCCTCCGATACAACGGACTATTGTTGGATTGTTCTCACGATATACTCTATCTATAAAGAGTTAGTGGACACTAATGAGCTACCTTTAAAAAAAAATATTCTATACATACTCGTACCAATTCAATAAAACCAAACCTATTTTTTTAAATCATGATTTAAACTGATGATATATATATATATTATATATATATATTGTATTTCGTAGATCCATGATGACTTGTCGAGTAAATTTCATCATTGCTTGTTGTATTACGAATTTTGGTATTTAGTGACAAAATAACAGGTATTCTTTACCTAGGACAATGTGTAGATCCACAATGAATTCTGGAGAAGGGAAATTTCATATGTACCTGTGTAGTAATGATTTTAGCAATTTTCAAAATTATTTATGTACGTTAATCTATATATATAAAACTCAAAAGTGAATGACTGATTGACTGGCTGATATTATGATCTATCAACGCACAGCCCAAACTACTGGACGGATTGGGCTGAAAATTGGAATGAAGGTAGATGTTATAACGTAGGCATTCGCTAAGAAAGAATTTTTGGAAATGCAACTTTTAAAGGGGTGAAATGGGATGCAATTTTTACTTCTTAATGCGAGCGAAGCCGCGAGCACCTACTAGTACTTAATAAAAAAAATATATTAATATACCTACTAAAAGCGCTCGTAACATTTAGCAGACTTGATATCAGTGGGCCTGTATGCTAACCTGATGATTGAATGATGATAGGTACTGTCTCTAATGAGATTAGCATATTTATGTACATGTAATCAGAATGTAATTTGCAAGTAGTGAAAATTTTAATTCAGAAATCGGAGGAGGTTCTAAATGTACAATGAATTTTATTGTGTCATTTGACGATTTCAGACAGGAGCATGTTTTATAGCCTTATCAATCCCTCTAACAGCATCGTTGCTATACAATACAAATCCATCATCTGACATGTCTGGTGATGAAAATAAAAACACAACAAATAAAACTCTAGAAACGTCAGACGAAAGTGGACATGAAATCGAACTCGAAGATGACAATCTGAAAGAAAAGAAATTTCTAGATGATGCCATGAAGAAAGTACTAGATCCAACTACAATGATTGTCAAAACTAGTAACGTGGTAGAAAGCTTTAAATTTCAATTAGAAGAACTCGATAATATTAGCATTTCTTTTGAATCGTTCATGGATGAGATGGATAATTTAAGTCTGGATGTTTGTAAAACATCACAACAAGCATTATGGTCATACGTGACAGATATAAATAACGAAGTCAAGAAGAATAAAATGGTAACTATCGTTTGGACTTCTCTTGTTACTATTAAATACCTGCTTTAAATGATAAGTTACTACATACAATATTTAATTTACGGTTAAAAATAATAAAAATCACGTACGTTTATTAAATTCTTATGTCAATGCTTGACGTATCTACACTATAAAAACATATTTTTATAGTGTAGATACGTCAAGCATTGACATAAGAATTTGTAATACTTGACGTTTAAGTAATTATGTTTTTTTTTTCTCAGGTGCGTATAGCTGCTGAAGAAGATGAAATTAAGAAACAGTACTGGAATATACTGAAAAAGAATTACTTAAAAGATTACTTACTATCTAAAGACCCGACATTTAAAAGAAAGATTAGAATAATTAGGGAACGAGGTACTAACGTGCAGATGCCTCAAAGTAAGGTAAAGTAAATGAAAATGATGTTTACTAAATAAATATGCTTATGAAAGTTGCATTAAATGAAGATATTTCCTTACAGCAAAGGGAAGAAATTGACACAATGCAGAAAATTTGGAGTCGTGTAACCATGTGTGCTTATAATGCTACATGTAACACGGAAGATTCGGTACGAACCATGAGTGGTCAGTCATTCAATATTCTATGAGTTGTTTAAATTGGTTTTACCTATCTTAGTTCCATCCTTCATTATTTTATCATTACTACATCTTATTTACATACTTAGTTGTCATTACAATAGACAATTAAGCTAGTTTCATCCATGCATGAAATGCAACATGTCGTCTCTTCGACACAATAGGTATGCAAATGATAGCTAACAATATCTCATTATTTCAGACGTCATATCAATTTTCAAGACCAGCAATGATAGTAAAGAGCTAGCATATTATTGGACTGCCTACAGAGATGCGACTGGCAAAAAAATCCGTCCGATTTTCAAAGATTATGTCCAAAGAATGAATAGTGTCGCCGAATCGGAAAATTTTACGGATGCCGGAGATATGTGGAGATATGCATTTGAAGATGACGATTTCGAAAATACTGTAGACCGTATTTGGAAGGAAATTAAACCATTATACGATTTACTGCAAGATTATGTGAGGATCAAGCTAAAAACATATTACAGAAGTGAACTAGAGGGAAACGAGAAGATGATTCCAGCACATATTCTAGGTAAACATAAGAGGTCGTTCGCTAAACTTATTTGCATTAGTATTTTTTTTTGTATCAACAGTATTGTGTCTACGTTAGATTAAGTAGGTACCTTTACGATGATTTGTAACTATTCTTTTATTTTCATTGCCCAAATTAGTAACTTATATAGTTTCGTACTTCAATACAAATCCAAACAGATTGCTCTAATATAATTTTCAGGCAACTTGTGGGCACAAGAGTGGCAAGCTGTGTTCCCAAAGGTGGTAGCTTATCCTGACCAAATGCAACCTCTGCATAGCAACGAAAGCATAACATCAATGGATTTATTCGACGCCGTAAACGATTTTCACCAATCAATTGGATTTGATAGCGCTATGGATTCATATGCAGATATAAGAGATACAATGGCTACTGCAAATTGCTTGCCATCGAGCCATGATATGTGTGATGGTGTTAACTACAAGTGAGTTACTTAAATACGATTTATTAGATGCATATTTTATTTAAAATTAAAATTTAAATTTAAATTAAATTAATTCTTATTTCTAGTTTGCTACAAACAGACAATTACTCGTATGAACTAACTCATCTACGTTTTGGTTTTGACAGAGCAATAACATAGATTGTATTAAATGCATGTAGCTAGTCGTAAAATATCAGGCGTTACGAAAAACTATTTTGCCATAAATGGTAAAATACCAAATTATTTATTTCATTAAATTAATAAATATTCCGGGACATTGCACACAGCGCCATCTAGCCCCACACTAAGCAAACGCTTGTGTCGTGGGTACTAGATAACGGAAATACCATACATGTATGTTAATACTGATACCATCTTATACTGATTACAGAATAAAATGGTGTGGTGAAAAAATAACGAACGTCGTCGTGGGATTATCTCGAGCAGCTAGACTCTTAGGTCACGTGCAGTATTTCAAGCACTACAGAAATTTGCCGCCGCTATTTCGAGATGGACCTAACCCTGGTAAGCTTTCTAGACTAAATACATAGAGGGCAAAAATTCTGTCTTTTCTTGTTAAAATTCTTATAATTCAAGCTTCTTCTTCTTCTTGGACTGAATAAATGTAGATCAAGCTAAAATTAACAAATATCATAAATATATAGGTGGTATGTTTGTTTATCCTTCATACAAGAACAAATCATTGTGTTTTTTAAATAGAAGATCCACCTCTATTCTCAAAATCACCTCTTATATAATTTTAATCAAAAACAAAAGCGAATTACTTGCGGCTTCCCACGAATCAAGCAATGTTTTAAAGAATAAAACTGAATCAGACCACTATTTCCTGGGTATCATAATAGATCTCCGACACATTTAAAATACTCATTTTATATATGTACCTAACTTAAAAAACCAGTCATGGGTGAAGAAGGATGGGAATGAATCGGTGTGGATTCTAAGGCAGATTGTTTTTAACACAAAAATATTTATTATCAAATCTTTCTTTTTCCAGCTTTCCACGACGCCATATCTGACATTGTAGCCATCCAACTCACTGCTCCACAGCACCTAAAGACCTTGAATATCGTGGATGTGGAGACAGGTCCTCAAGTAACCCTGAACCACTTGCTCTGGGTCGCGCTAGAGAAGTTTCCTCTGATGGCTTACGCCTATGTATTGGACAAGTGGCGATGGAACGTCTTTGCCAGTAGCAGCTTGAATATTTGGAACCAACATTGGTGGGATTTGAGGTGCGCTGTGCTTTTGTTTGTTCAATTGTTTATTTTACTTTTTAAAAAATATGAGGGACCTTTTTTTAGAGGGTTTTTTTTCTTTAGCTATAAATACCAACTAATGATTAAAATAAGTCAGATTAGACGTCTTTGATTTCGTCAAAAGCTTTTAATTATATCGATCGTTAGTGAAACTGAGAAACGGGGTGCTAAATGAGATAGGCTGGTAGAAATTGTACTTATTTTTACAAAAATGTCTAGTCGTTAATGAATTATTTTTTTCCAATATATGAAAATACTTTTTATCAAGTTTTGGTTCATACATCTCGGAGTAGGTAGTGAAATTGCGAAATAGTGAAAACACCACTTACACAATCGTGTTCCCATCTTAGAATTTAGGTAAATAACAGAACAATGCAGTCCAAACGTTAGACGTCAGAGAAGAAGGAAGTTTACCAATTTTAACCATTGTAAAAAGTGTTGGTTCTTATCGATTGTTTTGCCTTGATCTTAAATCTCCTTGAACTTCAAGTAAAGGCTAGAATTGCGAAGTACTTGTAACTAGTTACACTCACCTTGGATACAAGATGTATGTTGTTTTAACTCATTGCATTTCTCTGGACATTTTCCTTATGGCTTTGGAGTTATGTAGAATATAAAATTTGAAAAGTTACAGCAGCGGTGCTTAAAATGGTATCCAGCCAATTAATTACTAATCACAGACACATTTTAAGTGGTTATAAAATAATAAATAATAATTTGTACCGTTATTCATAGAGTTCACTATTACAATTACTTAATACGTTCGACCTACAATCAGTTTATTTTTAATCTTGCATGTTTTCTGTTTTGGTATTATTAAAAACGGAGAGTAGGTAAATCCTAAATGAATTGTGTAAATATGCTTAATTTTTCAGACTTGTAGTTGAATTTACATAACTTACGTGTGATCTATAAAAAATTATTAATAACGTAGTAAACGATAATGTAAACCACTTTTTAAATGGTGCAGTATATTCATTAATATGTATTAGATTAAATCAGTAGGTACATTATAATTTATAACTAATAATTATATTACAGAGGCACGGTAATTAATATTACCGTGACAGAGGTCAGTGAACCCAAACAAACCAGCTTTGAAATGGTCTGGGTATAGTGGCTCAAATCAAAAGACAGTTTTTGTCGACAGACAAGTTTTGTATATTTTTTTGTACTGAACATAGTGAACTGAACGTGTAGTCCGACGAGTAAATTTTAATATACATATTTCTGTAAAAAGATTAAAAAGTATGAAAAATTGAAGATAATCATTAAATTGTAGGTCTAACAATAAAGAGACCTGACCCCTTTTACATATTATTTTTGGGGAAACTGTGATTAAACAAACCCAATTCAGTGAAAAAAAAATGTCTACGCGTAGTATCTCTGTTTGAAAATACACTAAGTTACGTTCCATCTTTACCGAATTATATGTAGTGCGGGATTTATAATATATATTATCAAGACTACTTTAATCCTGCATTAGATTTTATTCTTGTATTTCAAAACAATTGGTTTTATATATTTCAGGATGAGAGAGACCGGCGTGTCGCCCCCAGTGCCAAGAAACGAGAGTGACTTGGACCCAGCAGCCAAATATCACGTCGTGTCGCATGTGCAGTACATTACGTAAGTAATACTTGAAATACTACTACATATAATACAAGTGTTAGCCTGCAGGTTCGCTTGACTTATTTCCCAATTAAATGTAGACAATATCTTTCACCCCTATTAAATACCTCGCTCCGTAGTGTTACCCGCGTTAATCTGGTATAAAATGTAGCCTATGCCAGATCATCATTTCCTAAATGGTAATCTTTTATACCAGTGGACAAGAAAGAAGAACAGACAGACAAGCTTGCGAACAAATCACACTTTTGTGTTTTTAATAAACTTTCATTATTATATAAAAACAGGATTGTAAAAAACCTGTAACTACTGTGAGGTAATTACGATAAAGGAATCGAATTGTGTGTCCAATACATTTACTTACCTTATTGCTCACTTGTCAGAGGTTCTAAGAGCGCTTAGAAATGTGTCATCCAAAACCAAAGCACAAAGCTTATTTTATATCCTATATTATTTTGATACCATATTATAATAATCTAGTTTAAGTGTTAATAGCTAATATTGTTTTTCATCATTTTTAGCAGTGCGTAAGTATTATAACTATACAATTGATATAAAAAGTTTACAAGTTACGAGTTTGATGCTACAAATATCATATTATGGAATCACATAGCTATGATTACTAATATGCCAAACTACCCATTGCATTCTTTGCTAACCATCATACAATGTGGTATTGCAGCCAGTGTGATGAGCAATACTGCCCTCTGGCAGTAGTCAAGAGCACCTGGACTATCTTTAGGCATTTCTTGCAGATTTCCCAAGCACTTTTTGTATTCTATTAGGAGTATTATATTAAGTTGTGGGACTCCCTGCCTGACCCTCTGTTCCCTACGCACTATAATCCAGCGATCTTCAAAGCGAGAGTGAATCGGTTCTTATCGGGTAAGCACGCTCCATCTTAGGCCATAGCCTTTGCATGCTATCAGGTTAACTATGGGCAAAAGCAAACCCGTTCAAATTAAAAAAAAAGTATTTTTTCTGATTTTTTATTATTGCTCAAATAAACTAACTCTAAGTATCAATGACAAGACCGAGACCTGTGGACACTAGATTAGTAGGTACCATGCTAAAAATGATGATGATGAGGAATGCTTATACCCATCCATGCAGAAAGCAGTTGCCGTTGGCTATATTAACAAGGAGAATAATTACCATATTTCAAGGCTTTGGTCAGTAAACACATTTTTTGTTATAAATGTTTCAGGTACCTAATATCACACGTGCTAGAGTTCCAAATCCTCCTGTCTCTCTGCAAGCAATCGAACTACACGGGGCCTCTACACAAATGCTCTATCTATGGATCTAAGGAAGCGGGAAAATTACTCAGGTACTATTTTATGGGTACCTGGTAGATTTAATGTTTAGGGAAAATTATCTTGTTGACATAACTTGTAAATGAAACTGTGGAGAAATATGAAGTGTTTTTCCGCTGCGACTGCTCTTTTCCTTCGGCAAGATATTCTCGTCAACAACAAAACTTGAAGACACTAGGTGCGGTGTTGGTAAGATCTTAAGAGCAACAAAGGCCACTATGGTTAGGAGGAGAGGTGTCGCGGCGGTATATGGAGGAACACACCTAAAATATGATAGTATTACCGTGCCTAAAACCACCAAGTTTATTGTGTGAGGCCCGTTAAGGAGCAGTCGCAGCGGAAAAACGAGTTTCATTCACAATAGATTTCGGCAAAGTAACGCCTTATTCAATATCTGAAAAAACTTGTGTTTAGTTACGTGAAGTTGTTACTAAGTATTTGTTTTCTAAGGACGGATTAAGTAGAAATAGTTTAGTTTAAAATGTATGACAAAAAATGTGTACGCAAGATATTTTATTGCACTTACTACATACTGACACACCTGACGGAATAATTTTGTTGTGGATATTAGCTCCTTTCGCAGTTTGTACTACAAACCGCAGTTCCACAATTTGTGTTTACAAACACAAGTTGCGGAACTACGGCACAAATTGTAAGGTTTATTTATTTACTAGTGGGTGCTCGCGGTTTCGCTTGCATGAAGAGGTAAAACTTGCATCTCCTATTTCACCCCTTTAAAAGTGGCATTTCCAGAAATCCTTATTTTAAGCTGTCTAGATTCTTAGCGGATGCCTACGTCATAACATCTACCTGCATGCCAAATTTCAGCCCGATCCGTCCAGTGGTGGCTGTGCGTTGATAGATCACTATGTCAGTCAGTCAGTCACCTTTGAGTTTTATATATAAAAAGGTTCATGGGAATAAGAATGTTTGATGATGGAGATGAATTAAATATATGATGACAAGCACTTGAGTCTGCTTTTAATCAAAGTATTAATTAACGAGGACTGGGTCGTCCGGGTTGTGGATGATGATGATGAACCGTTAATAGCTACTTACAAAAACTCAAACACAAAGCCTGATAATTGATTAAGCAGCTGTATTCTAAAATATTTTTTTATCTATGATGAATAGGTACCTATGGTAGCCCAAAAATATTAGGTTGCTTCCCACGTTTCATTTTTACCATTATGAAATACCAAACATGTAACGTCATTTTATTTTACCTAAAGTCATTCTATATATTTAATTAATTAAGATAAACTTAGCGTTACAAATACAAAAGCTCTGAGCTATGTATTTTTGTTGAGTGCTAAGCGCATCAACACTCAGTTTAAATAATTCAACATATCTGCTAAAAAAGACTTTCAGAAGACTTGATAGCCTCCTTTATTCGAAGTCGGGTGGAGACAAAGCACTATTAAATTGTCTATTACTTACCAAATTTCTCTATTTATTTCAGTGACGGCATGTCTCTCGGAGCTAGCAAAGATTGGAGAACGGTCCTTCAAACTATGACGGGTGAGACCGAACTATCAACCACAGGCTTCCTCGAATACTTTGCTCCTCTACAAGAGTTCTTACAGAGAGAAACTGTAAAACTCGCATCTCTTGACGGCGATATGGACAAAAGTGCACCTATTATAGTTGGATCTATTGTTTTATTCTTAATTGTCCTAATATTTCTCTTATACTGCGTTAAGAAACAAGAAACAGCTATGAAAATGTTCTCGGTATGTGGACTAAGCAAGAACGGGTCTCTGGATATTGTTACGAATGAAATACCTCAGAAGAAAAGAGTTGAAGCAGAAAATGTTTGTGAAGATAAGGTTTAGGTTAGATGAGATATTGGATTTTGAAATGAAATCGGTAGCACTACTATTACTGTGCCATGATAATAAAATTGAGTATAAGATGTAACCTGCCTTTTTTTCTTTTTTAGGAAACCTATTATAGAAGTATGGCAACTATTTTGTTTTTTTTAAAGCTACATTAGCACCTGTAGAAGGAAGTTATTCGTAGACTATATTCATCATTAATAAGAAATTCGGATGGCAAGAAATCATCGATACCATAGTATTACTATAAAAATAAGAAGTGATTTTAAATTAAGTAGCATGTGACATGAAGATACAATGATTTGGAATTGGAGTTTCCAAAACATTATACATACTTAATATAATAATACTAGTTACAATGTCAACACAATGCAAATAATTATTCAATTTATATACAGTTTAGGTATAATACACCTCAATATTATTTATCTAATTACGACAGTAAACTATTGTTCTTATCTTATGTACTTTTGTTGCCACCTAACTATTATGATGGAATTGAGTTCCTGTCTCTAAGATATTAGTTTCTAGCTCTAAAATGATAATAACCACCCGATTTTCAAAACTTTATATTATTTATTTTATTATAAAAAACAAAAAAAAATCTTGATAACTAACAAATCACTTGAACCCTTGTACATACAATTCAAAGATAATACGTTTTTACTGATGTTAGGTAGGCTATTAGTAGTGCAGGAAAAGTATATAATTTCGCGGCAAAATAAGTAAATTAATGAAACCTTTTTTGTGACAGTTTTGTTAAAGTTAAATGTAAGCTTTTTTCAGTTAATTTTAGTGAAGACATTTGACGGATTTAACATGTTTAAAAAAAACTAACAACACATCGTTTGTAACACTTAACTGTACAAAAACGTGTGGTTACATTCACGTGTTATGTTTCGTTTATTCACGTGTTTTTGTAGTTTCGAAGTGCTTTTCAATCAAACGACAAAATTATTTTCATTATAAAGTTACTAATTGATACTCCAGCGTTTGCTATGTTGGATTAGCTGACTTTATTTTTAAAATAAACACTGGGTAATTATTAAAACAGATGGTGCTATTGAATATAAATATGTATATATGTACTTTAAAAATACAACTAAAGCTTTGTAGTGTTGTGTATTAAATTCCCTATAGTGATATAGATAAAAACAGTTGTTTAAACATCAATATTATTAATAATAACCTACCTCATTTTTGCATAAATAAGTTCACCTTCTACTCACATGTAAATTGAAACAAAAACGTAAGTATAACATATTATTTTAATAGCACATATTCTCAAAAAATATTACGGTGAGTGACTAATTTGAATGGAGTAAAAACTTCAATTTGCTAGCGCGAAGCCTAAATAAATTTGTATAAAAATAACAAGTTTATACAATTAAAAGATGAAATTGAATTGAGTACAACATAATCGATGGAATTGATGAGAAGAAAATCATGAAAAATACAGAAAAGATATCAATCATTTGATACATATAATAATACCTAGGTACATAGTGTTTTGGTTTTAAAAATATTTTTTGAACTTCACTTCATCTTTCAGAAAGCTATGCGAAAAATTTCGACGAATTAGATGAATAAAATAAATAAATAAATATCCTGGGACATTGCACACAGCGCCATCTAGCCCCACACTAAGCAAACGCTTGTGTCGTGGGTACTAGCTAACGGATATAATACTTATATACTTTTCTTTTGTAAATACATACTTATTATACATACAAACGACCAGACTCAACACAAGTAATAATAAATTTTTAAAGTGCATAAATACTTGTGTCATGCGGGAATCGAACCCGCGACCTCTAGATTAGAAGGCAGAGCCACTACCAACTAAGCTAACAGGCCAGTCAAATATATATATATATATATATATATATATATATATATATATATATAGTTACTATGATATACCATGTACAGGTACATTATGTATGTGAAATACAAGCACAAATTACAAGTATACATGACCTGTACACATAATGTAAGCTTGCAATAACATGCATGTCAGGGCCTAAATCCTTTCAAATACTAAAACCGAGGACCTAGGCTTGCATTGCACGTGATCTGAAGCCGATTGACTTATATCTAAGTACCTTTGAACATGTACCTAGTTCTTCGTAGAAAAAAAACAATCAAATAGTCTTAGTATTTGTATGAAAGCGATTTCAAAAATGTTTTCATCATTTCTTCTTCGATTTGACATGTTTGCTCTTTAAATGATTTAATAAACGGGAGAATAGATGCGTGTATGATACGATAGAATTGATCTGGATAGAAGTGGTTTTTAATAACGGCGAACAATTTTTAAAGTATACATACAAAGTTAGAAAATAGCATACTATTGTGACATATTATATATTTGGTGATTGTAATTTAATGAAGTCTAAATAATAATTAGAATTCATCTTCGTCGAACTAATTTCACAGCAACATTGCAAAAACATGTTAATCAGCTGACTTCCAAAAGCAACATTCCAATTTCGTATGTTTGTGGAGAAAAGAATTCTTCACAACAGTGTTTGAAAATACTCGATTATAGGAATCAAACAATCGATTGTTAGGCACCGGCTATTACTGACGTCGCTATTGACACTGGCCAGCGAGCATCGTTGGCGGGACATCCGCTTAAAGCCGACTTGTCAAAATGGTTAAGAGTGTAAGTCGCCGCGAACCAGCCGCAATCACCTAACTGTGTCCATTCGCGACGAACGCATATGAAGCGCCTATTCGCAAATCGCGCGACCGATTTTTTGAAAGTCAACAAAAAAAGTTGTGTCTTATTACTATCGATGGACAGTTAGATTCGAAAGTATAATCGATCGATTCGGTACACAAATGAATTAACATACAAACGACATAACACATGAAACTGAATAGTGATGAATGGTTGTGAATAGTTAACTATAGATAAGGTAAGTTGCTCTTATAATTTTACAATAAATATTAAGGATATTTTGAAAGAAATGTTTTATTGAATTAATAGTAATCACGGAAAATCTGGAACGTCATCTATTTACGATAGCTTGTTAGGTTCAGTATTTGGACAAGTATTTTCGTAGAGAAAAACCCGCTGAGTTAGGTGCTAATGAGAGTAGGTACACTCTAGTGTGTGATTGTTTTGAAAATCAGTAGGTATATAAAAGTCTGTTTTAAAAGAAGAAACAAAGGAAATCATTTAAATAAAATATGTAGTGATTCCATATTTAATGAATTGAAAAGACTTAGGTACTAGAACAACACTGATATATTATAATTCGAATATCTGTTTCTACATGTAATCCCAACAGGTCAAAATAATTATGTAGTTTAAACTTCATGATATTATTTTATATCTAAGTACCTACTTACTTAGGATTAAATTTGATGTCTAGAAACTATTCAACAATATCTAATTAATAATAATAAATCAATTGTTAGTATATAATCAAATTATATTCATAGAAGGGTCAAATTTTTTTTAATATAATATGTAATTAATGACTAAACAAAAAATATATAGGTAAGAAGTTTTGTTTTTTGCGCACTTCAAACTGTGAAATATTAACCGGCATTTGCAGCACGCATGAAAACAGAACTAAAATATTTTGAACTTTTTTTGTATTATGAGAAAATTTCTACAGTTTGTTGTGGAATGTTTGGAACAGCTAATCAATTTTGGAAAAATAGTTGAATCATTTTCGCGTAAATTTTGGAAAAGTAGTTAATTCAGTTTAGATTTAATCCCTGTAAACATACACAGGTTTCGAAATTAACATATCACTAGATCTATGAATATCTATTGTTTACTTTCAACACCTTTAATTACATGGGAGTTAAAAGTAATAAACGGTCTTCAAAGCGAGAGTGAATCGGTTCTTATCGGGCAAGCTCGGATCTTGGGCCATAGCCTTTGCTTGCTATCAGGCAAACTATGATCAAGTGCAAACCTGATTTATTTAAAAAAGGAAGCTATAGGTAATCCGATAAGTCTACAAAGATTATTTTAAAGCTGGCTTATATTATACAAGTTTACTAAATAGTATTTTCCTAAGTTTATTATCAGCATATAACCAAACAATAAAAAAATATTTTCATGCAAAACATATTTCTTGACCATCATAGATGTACACTAAGATTAGGAACTCAACGATACAAATTGTCAACAGAAAAAGGTTGAAACTTTTTAGGATGCAGTAAGATATCGAATCACGCGTTACTTTGCGGAAATTCAAGGCAGATGGTAACTTTTAAAAGATATATAATAATATGTTTTCGCAAAAACATTATATATCTTTCCAAAACTATCACAGTTACACAGTGCTTATACAATAAACATGTAAAACTTATTTTGTATAAAAAAACATCGTGTCACTACACTGCTATAAACATCTCTGCTTTAGCCCTGCTTGATTATTTTCAATGCAGATGCAACTAGTGGTTTTGGGAAGTCATTGTGTTCTGTTATCAATACGAAGTATCCACAAACATTCTTCTGGTATAGCTTAACGGACGAAAGCTTTCGTCAACAGCGTTCTTATATAACATACAAATCAACAGTTTTAATCCTTGCGTGACATGCGAGTGTGAGCGAGATTTGCACTCGTTCAACGGTGAAGGAAAACATCGTGAGGAAACCGACATGTTTTAGGACCACAATATCCGAGGACATGTCTTGTGTCTGCGTGGAAGGACCTGGGCACCCACCACGATTTATCTGCCCAAGAGAACTCCCCTAACGAATCAATTCTGCGGGGGAGTTACGACCCTCAGTCGAGAGCAAATATGACTCAAATAGAGAGAGAGAGAGAGAGAGAGAGAATCCTTATGTTCACATCTTGCAGATCGTGATTATTGAGCTGCATACATAAGTACTAAAAAAATATGTGCATTCGCCGCTAACAGGAACTAAAAACCACTCGGCTTACCTACGTATGTATAAACGAACAATCTCTTTACTGGAATCAAGATTACAATCCACAAGCAATTGAAACGTGCTTAAGTGTTTTTGCACGTTTTTTTCAGCAAGTATAATTATTGTCTCCAATGTGCTTGACTATTTTTTTTAATAATATGTACCTTGAGAGGTACTTACAAGATATAGGAAGTAATGAGCAATTTTCGATGATAAGATTGACAATAACTTAAGATTGTAGTATTATACTAGCTGTGCGCGCGACTTCGTCCACGTGGAATGTTATTTTGGGCATCGTATTTATTTTTGCAAACTACCTCTTCAGCTTTATAAATTATATGTAGCTGTTACCCACGACTTGAACCGTTTTCGCAGCTCACGCAACGGAAGCCCTCAAAGATAAATAATTTTGCCCGTTTTTTCCACATTTTCCATTGTTTCTTCGCTCATATTAGTTGCACCGCTAAAGCCTTCCTCGATAAATGGTCTATCCAACACAAAATGAAATTTTTCAATTCGCACCAGTAGTAGTAGTAGTTCCTGAGATTAGCGCGTTCAAACAAACAAACAAACAAACTCTTCAGCTTTATAATATTATAGTATAGATTCATATGAGTTACTACCTGATTATATTACTCTATGGTTAGTACCATGGAAAAACAAATATTAAAAAAATAGATATTACTACAATTTTGTTGTATTTTATGCCTTATATGCACCACGATGTATCTGCCCAAGAAAACTCCCTTAACGAATTAATTCTGCGGGGGAGTCACGACCTTCAGTAATGAGGAAATTCGAGTCAAGAGAGAGAAAGAGAGAGAGAGATGCCTTTTAAAATGAAGTTTTCATTGATAAACCTATTTTTAGTATAAGCACTACGGCTATTTTTCATTAATACCAATTTCTTCTTTGAACTTTCTTTCAAGCTGCGACAGAGCGACGGATTATATCGTTGGTATGGTGGTCGAATTGGATCTTGAGAGAATTGCAGGCTACATTTTATCTTGATAAAAGTAGATGGTGTATATATGTTACAGTTAAAACCCGTTTTTCGTTAGAACTCGTTTTCCCTAGTTAAAACTAGTTTTTACTAAATGCCTTTGTTAAAACTAGAAATACCTAGTCAAAACTAGAATTGACCACTGATATATTTGATTTTCAGTTAAAACTAGTTGTCACTCCGAGCTTTAGTTAAAACTAGCGCTAGAAAAACTAATTTGGGATTGAAAATAAGATATAGTTTTTAAAATATTTATTAAAAAGATCTAAGACATAGAGTCATGTACTTAGTAAAGTCACTTGTCTGTGACAGGAGGTAAGATTAGGTTCGTTAGGTTGCTTTCTACCACGCACATGCGACGACGAGCGAAGCGAGGAGGAGCCATGCGGTCGTCACAGTTTTAACCGAGTCGCTTCGGAAAAACGCGTTTTGTCTAGTAAGAACTAGTTTTAACGAATATTCAATTTTCAGCATTAGTTAATTCTAGTTTTAACAAAGGCATTTAGTAAAAACTAGTTCTAACTAGGGAAAACGCGTTCTATCTGAAAACTGGTTTTAACTGTAACATATACATCGTAACTAATAATAAACATTCCTTTTTATTTGGTATATTTCTATCAATCGAATCATCATAATCATACGAAATTTGAAGCATAATATCATACCACTATCATCAACAATATCACAAAAATACAGGTTTAATTAATAACCCCTTTTTGAAGCCATTAAAAAATTAGCACGTGTGCTATATCATTAACCTAACGATTCAATCCTATTGTCTTCACAAAAAACATCTCCAATTCTTAAGATGGGTAATTAGCATGCTTTGAAAGACCATTAAAATGGCAATGCATGTGCATAGCGCATTTAACTGCTGACTGATGGTATTTACATTTAATGCTAGGTATCTAACCTTGGCCACCCTGTCATTCTATTGTTGCCGAAACATACAACTGTGGCTGCAGAGCCATGCTAATTGGAATCCACATATGTAAGTGTAATTATCTAAGCTGTTAGGGTTTATTTATAACTTGGCTGCTTTTGTTAAAGAGTTATGGAATTTTCTATCTTGTTGTGGCGGTAGACACGAAGAAGTTAGGGCATAATGCTAAATAAAGCTATGAAAAGATCAAAATCTTATTTCTAACATAATAAATGTTTATCGTATCTGTTTTTCTCTCATTCCATGGGCAATATAAAAAGAAATCGTTTAACAATGTACTCGTATTTTGTGTCTAAAGTTCATTAATATTTCAGCTAACCTACCAATCAAAACTCCTATAAATGAGACTTGAATGTACCTAAATTGTTATTTGGTATGTTTTTAAATTGCTAATTTCTTTGTCATGATATGAATGCGAAGTGTTTTCATATATTGTAACAAAATAATGGACACGTGTAATACATAATATCGTTTTAGAAGAATTTCAATAAAATTTGAATAAAACTTTACTAGTCACGTTCGACGATAAAATAATCGTTTTGTGTATAAAACGTGCGATAAAAGGGATCGTCGAGATAGTTAATATCGTGGCTTATATTTTGTTGTAACAATAATCTAGTCTTGAATTTAAAAAAGTCTTGTACTTGTAGGTACAACTTACAGATTTGTTAACAAATTAAAATAATGTTTATTAATTTGCTTCAATTGTCGAAGAATTAACTGTTAAATACATTTAATAATTATATACCTACACGAGTATCATTATGTTTAAAATTAATTATCGAAATACGCCCATAATTGCATTGTAAAATAACCAGAAATTACAAACGGTATTTGAATGAATAGACAATTCATTTTTAGGGTTCCGTACCTCAAAAGGAAAAAACGGAACCCTTATAGGATCACTTTGTTGTCCGTCTGTCCGTCCGTCCGTCCGTCTGTCAAGACCCTTTTTCTCAGGAACGCGTAGAGGTATGAAGCTGAAATTTATATCAATTACTCAGGTCTACTGTCCCTTGAAGCTGTGAAAAAATCAAACTTCTAAGCCAACGCAATCAAAAGATACAGCCATTTATGCCGCAAATTTTCGACACTTGCAAGGGAATCAAAACCTACAGGGTGCTTCCCGTGAACTCAGAATCTTGAAATTTGGTACGAAGCAACGTCTTATAGCATAGATAAAGGAAAAATTACGAAAACCATAAATTTTTAGTTACATCACAAAATATTTTTTTTTTAATAATCTTTGAACGAACTTTGTAAACCTTGCAGGTTTGTACGGAACCCTCGGTGCGCGAGTCCGACTCGCACTTGGCCGGTTTTTTATTTATTTAAAACGTTGCGACACTTGCCTTCATTTCTTGATTAATGATTCATAACTATCACATAGTGATTGAAAATGAAAGCATAACATGCATTAGATGGTGTTTTGTTTAATTAACACCATCATTTTAATTTAAAAAGTTATTCAAAAACATAATGGGTCCCTCCAGTATTCATGTTTGTGACATTGACCGTGAGCTTTTAATCAAAATTGATAAAGCTGGTTATGACAAGGGTCAGATTTGCGCAGCTATTTCAGGATACATTCGATGGGATACGATATCCCAAAATTGTGTTTGATTTTCCGCAACCGAAATACATGCTGGAAATGCATTTAAGAAGGTTCTTTACTTAACAATTTAAATTTTAAAATGACAGAATATTATTATTATTTTAGCGTAATTGGTCAATATTCTCAAGTAGATAAGCAAATGAATTTATTTAAATTAGCTTTTCAAACAGTCCTTTGAGAAAATATAATTATATGTAATTAAATTATTAATTTATAATTAATTAACAAGATGAGAAGTTGCGTGTCTAAAAGAGTGTTATTTTGCATGCAATTTTTTATTTTTCCTTTTGGTGTTTGCTAAATAAATTAAATTGTGTTTTTATCGTAACATTTTTTTTCAAACCTAATACTGAGCAAGCACTTAGTAGCATTAGCGGTTATATTACTATTTTGTAAAAAATCGTGTAATTCCCAGAATCTAATCTTTAACCTTACCTTTCATCCAAGTTAGTTAAGTACATAGTTACTTAGTATGCGCAGAAGTAACATACATACGCACATGCACAAAAACTTTCGACCTTTATAATATTATTATATTGGAGTGATGTGATGTAATGACTTCAGCACTTTTTTATGACAAAACTTATCAAACTTCTATCCGCAAAAAAGTCATTAGATTGTCTTCTACTTTTTATAGTGTTTCGGGGAAATACAAATAACACAGACATCTTTCAGGGGAAGCCGTGGATGAGAGTAGCGTCTTTACTTTTTGTTGCGTTTGCGGTTTGATTGTGTAAACTTTTAGGTAGTTGAATCTATCTTAAGATTGAATAAACCACAAACGCTGAACAAATATTAACCATATTTTTAATAGAGTTTGAAAAATAAAAATGTACTTTTTTTCTGGATAAAATCTATTTGTAGATCGAGTACTTTTCTAGTAAATAGAATGAAAAATACTATAAAGCATAACATTGAGGCTGCAAAACATCATAATAAGTTTATCATAATAGTTTCTAAGCTAATGTTAATTTTTATTTTTGTTCTCTTGTTCCACATGACGTGTTTTGAAATAGCGCCTTGTTTAAAGAAATTTCGTATCGCATAAAAGAACTAGGTACGTTGAATTCGTTACACGCAAGCTAAAACACTTAAATAACTGAACAAGTGCAACAAGAGTTTGTACAATAAGTGGTTTAAACTGTTATATAAAAAAATTGTAATATGTAAACGTTATAAACACTGCAGATATAATGCTATTTTTAAAAACGTATTAACGTATGTAACTTAAAAAAAAACAATTTATAACACTTTAGATACTATGCTATTTTTAAACGTTATTTTATACTCGGATACATCTAAGGGTTAAAATCGATTCAGAATGCATAACACAATAAGTTTTATGATCAGTTTTTGTTTATTTATTTGATGCAACTCTAGAAACTTCCTGAAGGCTAGATCGTGAATGAAGTATTATATCTAATTCATCAGCAATGTTTAAAATAAGATTAATATTTTTATTTAGCTGTTATTATTTTATAAGTATGACAAGGCCAATATGATTGAACTATAATCCTTTACTCGCGAAGTGAAGGGATGTTATGTGATCAAAAAAAATATATATTCTATACTTGATCTGTTGCCAAGCTTAAGTAAACAACTTTCCTTAAAAGGCTAAACAAACAAAACGTGGACAAATTTTTTGAAAAGTATATAATACATGTTTTTATTTGTTACTGGTGGACGCTTGCGGCTTCGCACGTATTATTTCAAGTTCAAGTTCAAGTTCAATTTATTAATAATAATAGGTATTACAGGTCACATCTTAAACTACGAGTACTTACTTAAAAGTATCATACGTATAATTTCATCTTATAAAATTGAACAAAATATAATGTCAAATTTCAGGGTAAAATGTACACTATGACACTCCTAAGACTTCATACAACCTACATACCTAAAATCACGATGATCCGTTCGGCCATTTTTGCGTGATGAGCGTTTAAATAAACAGACAAACAGGTAAACAGACAAAACTTCTGGAAATTGTTGGAACGAGATCTTCTTTTTTTTGGTGAAATATCTTCAATGTTCAGTCTTTCGACCCTCTTTAACTTTATTATGTAGTGATATACGAGTAGATGGTAATAAAATTTGGTAATAAAAGGTCGGATCTGTTACGTCTGTTTAGGTTACAGTTGAAATCATCATTCCTAATAAAAGAAATAAATATTCCGGGACATTGCACACAGCGCCATTTATTCTAATACTAAGCAAACGCTTTTGTCGTGGGTACTAGATAACGGATATATAGAAAGAAAGAAAACATTTATTGTGGCAGATTTAACAGAGAAAAAAACAAAAGTAAGAACATAATAAACAAACAAACATAAAATCTGCCACAACACAGCCCTAACCCTAACCTCAGCATAATGCTGGTTGTGTGGAAACAACCAGCGCTGGTCTTCCGTATATAATACTTATATACTTTTTGCTGGAACATGTCTAAAAACTAGCATACAAAAATGAGGTACAGGAAATGAGAACATCATTACTGAAGTTCCGATAAATGCTCTATAGTCCAATGGCTTGACCAAAAGGCATGCAAATTGCCCGTCGTCCAGCCTTGATTGGCAACACGGAATCAGCTGGGCAAGGCCGATACATACGATGACACTATATACTTTTTGCTCTCATATACGTAGCCAGCACAAATACTACCTCATCCGTGGTTCGTATTGTGTTCTGGTTCCCACAGCAAAAACCCGCCTCGTGTGGACTAATTGATATCTAGATACTTATATTTCTCAACAAAAGACGATACACGTTACAAAGAACACGTGTTTATACAGAGTATATGTATACTCTCTTGAGTCGTATTTCCTCATGACTGAGGGTCGTGACTCCCCTGCAGAATTAATTCGTTAGGGGAGTTTTCTTGGGCAGATACATCGTGGTGGGCGCCCAGGTCCTTCCACGGACAGACTATATGTTATTAATAATCAGTTTCAAATTTTGGGCGCTTTGTGGGTCGGATGACACGTTAAATGGTGGGTCCCGGCTGTTTGTCTAGTACGGCAGTTGTTAAGTCATGTCAGAGGCCCTTAGGGAGGCTTGATAAACTCTCGACACCAGTGTTGGCGACTCTCATTCGATAAGAAGAAGTTTCAAATTTAAAAATCTACTCCCGTAGAAAAAAGTAATACATGACTGTTCACAAAATTTCATTTTTATGTTCATCTTGAAGATTTTTTACTAACGGAAATCTTCGATTAGTATTCAGCAATATCAATCGTGGCTACTAGTTATGTACATTTGATGATATAATTGTGTAATTTTATGCATATTAAACAATAGCCGTAAACCGTTTTAATTAAATAAATTTGTCTCAATTAAAAATCTAATCTGACATCTATTACTCAAGGAAAAATCTTCAACCATATAATCTATACTAATATTATAAAGCTGAAGAGTTTGTTTGTATGTTTGTTTGTTTGAACGCGCTAATCTCAGGAAGTACTGGTGCGAATTGAAAAATTCTTTTTGTGTTGGATAGACCAGTTATCAAGGAAGGCTTTAGGCTATATAACATCACGCTGCAACTAATAGGAGCGAAGAAACAATGGAAAATGTGAAAAAAACGGGGAAAATTATTCATGAATTATATAAGTTATTGTTACTTTTTCTTAATTAAATGCTAGCGAAAGACTTCCTGGATTCTCTTACATTACGTTCAGTGATAAACCATCGCCTGATCTGATTCTAGCCGGAATCATGTCAATTGACATGATGCTGCATGCTGTTACTTTGGAATCACAATATAGATAAATCAGGACGTATGACATGCCTGTATAAACTACAACCTAATCTGCGGTATCATCGTAGGTCAACTTCTGAATGTAAGGTCTTAACTATGATCAATCGATGTCTCTTTTGTAAAGTTTACAATATATTTTATAACCTATAGAACTAGATTCAAAAGTAGCACAATGCACAAACAGTTATTACCTATTTGGTTTGCATTTGCTGAAAACCTATTTCCTTAACGAATAACGTTTAAGTCTATTCTACCGTTAAATTAAAGAGTGACGTAGCACTTGTTAACTACAATTTTAGAATTAGTTTACTACAATACTATGGGGAAATTGGTCATTGAATATTTTTTTAATGTATATACAATTGTTCACGTTTAATTCTAAACATTTTCCTAAAGAGATAATCATACAGTAATATGTTATTATTTTCAAAAATACTAGGGTGTAAACTGATGTTTTTTTTACTTGTACACGCTGAAGCAATCATCTTTTCCTCTTCTAAACATGAAAGAATACAAAATGGAAAATTGTTCGCGCAAAGTATACAAATAGTGGGTAGCTGATGGTGCCATGTGATAAAACCATTGTGTCTGGGTAAATTCGTTTCCGTTTCACTGAGCGAAGAACAATTACGGGCTAAATACGTCGACAATCATTCGATGATTGTCGCGTCCTGCACCATCACAACATTTACCAATTAACATCGGGAAAAAACTTAGGAACTCCAAAATTACATGACGTATCGTCATTACATATAAGCATCTCGTTTGAGGATTTACCTCATTAACATTTACTCCCACTATTGTTCTCAGATACTTGAAACGCAGTCATGGCAGTGGACGGAAAAACTCTAGATACGAGCAAAATTGACAATAAATTACAATTAAACGGCAGTGACTTAAACAAAGTAAATGTTATAAGAAACAGTACAAAGAAAAACCCAAAAGACAAACAATGTGACGTAAAGAAACCAGGAACAGACGGTGATAGCTGGGAAGGGTTAGGGTTCTTCCAGAAGACAAGAAAAATGATCTCGTTAATAACAGTCGAGCCAATACTCGCTTGTTACGTGATGCCATCCGTACTCGCAGCTTTAGCGACGCAAAACTTATACCTAGAAAAGGCTTGCAGAGTCAACTTAGGATACGAACATCACGTCTGTGATGCATTAACACGAAGAGAAACGACCAACTATACTTTAGAAGAAGAGGCCGTCCAAACTCTAGTAGCTTCAGTGACAGGTTGGAAAACTGTTCTTCAGTCATTCTTGCCGTGTGGAATATTAATATTTCTCGGTGCATACAGCGACAGAGTGGGGCAGAGAAAATTCTGTATGCTGTTACCAATTGTTGGAGAATTTTTGACGAGTATAGGACTCATCGTCAATACGTACTTCTTCTACGAGTTGCCGGTAGAAGTAGCTGCGGTCACGGAAGCTATCTTCCCGGCGCTGACTGGAGGGTGGTTCACGATGTTCATGGGAGTGTTTAGTTACATCGGAGACGTGACTACTGAAGAACAAAGGACGTTGAGGATAGGAGTAGTGAATCTATTTCATTCTGTCGGCGTGCCAGTAGGTGCAGCTCTCAGTGGAATATTAGTGCGGAAAATCGGCTTGTATGGAGTGTTCTCTGTCAGTGCTACTTTATACGTGTTGAGCTTCATGTACGGATTCTTCAGGATCAAGGAAGTGAAACGAGCTGACTCTACCGTGGTGAGTATAATATACATCAACCTTTAATTGACATCATTAACATAATCGTGTAACAACCGCTTTCAGTAATTCCTTGTTAACTTATTATTGGAACTTGATATCTGTTGGTCAGATTATTATAATTGGCGATGAGCAAAGTGTCTCCTGACACCTTGGCACCAGTATTAAATGGTTCATTGAACGAAACAAAAGGCTCTATGTACTTATCGCAGTTACTGGCTCGATAAGGCAGATGTTTATGGTCCACTTCATTTCTTGCATCTAATTATAGATTACTCAATGCTTCACTTATAAAATAATTACAACGTTTAGTGTTATAAAAGTTTTATCTCATATAGAAGGGACTAGAATGTCAGTATAATTCTTGTTTAGATCGTAGTGATTTCAAGCTTTTATTACACAATCTTGGGGTCATCTCTAATAGTTGTGTTCAAGAACATAATTTGTCCACAATTACATGCTATTTTTGCTGTGCACAAGGTAATCATCAAGGCTTTATTTAAAACACGTAATCATCAATCTACAATGCAACTGACTACAAAAATCTGATAACAGAAAACGCTTTAATTTACATAAATTCGCTATTACATGTTTTATGGAATGTACATAAATTTAATTTTACATTTGGATATTGAGTTACAGTAATATTATTAGTTCATTATTATTTTAATAATCTGAATTATCATTAAATTATTCCTTTAACATCTCAAGACTGACCACATTATAATGCGACCACTATGTCAGCAGTAACTGCATTTATGGTCAAACATCCTTTGTCCGCCATTGTTGTTAAAGCAGATATAATCGGCTCTTCCGCTGTACCTACCCGTCCATGTTTATAAAAAGTCTTCCGTCATTAAGCCTTTGCGTTTTTTTCTCAGATTGCATTGCATAAAAAATGTTTGCATCGTTAATGACGACCATGACTATTTATAGAAGTTATATAACTAGTTGCTAGTTCGATAAGTAAATTAGACCGCTGGTGCGTGACTCTACAAAAAGGCCGTCAACTTGACCTAGTTTAGTGTCACAGTCCGCTGACAGAAAGGCCTTAGATTGGGTCTTTCTTTTCTAAACTCGTTTAGAATGTCTTCCGCAGTCTGAAGGACAATTTCACTCTAAAAAGTTATGTTACTAGCAGCGCGTCGCGGTGTTACCTGCAATAAGTTTTTTAAACTAGATAGGTTCACGCTTTAATGCAACTCGCCTGAGGTTAAGCAACGTTATCTCTACGATCTAGCGCGCTTGCTTAGAAGAAACCGATTTGTACGATATAATATGATTATTAAGCTGGTTTGCCCATCTTAGAAATCTTTAACTTCTACCATATCACAGAATACATAATACAAACCATATCTATACTAAATTTCGCCTCAATTCGGTTTGGCCGTTTTAGAACGTGTAGACTAAATACTATCATAAATTTCCGCGCTTAGAAAGTTGTGTTCAGCAGTTGTGCCATGGAGCCGTGGAAACTTTTGCGTTTATAACATTAGTGTGCAGCATTTATTTAAAAATTTCAAGTAATTTGTTGCTGCTATTGTGTGGTTTGTTTTGTATTGTTTACAGTATATAGTATGTAATGCCCTTCTCTTCCGTTTGCTAAAAATAGAGTATAATTTGGTTAGCAAAATACAAATTCATTTTAAACATATCTTACTTGCCTTCTTTTACATGTACAATATTGTAAGTCTCCAAGTTCAGTGACTGTACTAAAACTTGTTTTAAATTTAATAGTTTAGTATAATAATAGTTAGTCATCTTGTACTATGGATCATCATGTGTGAAATAATAAATATATAAATTTATATTCATCCATAATTAAATCATAACTTTACCAAAAACTGTATATAAGTGTATATGTATACTTTACAGGAACCATCGAAGAACTGCTGTGAATGGCTTAGAAATTTCTTCGACACTCGTTACGTGAAGGAAACATTGATGGTGGCATGCAAAAAAGGACCCAACAACCGACGACTGAGGGTCATCATGCTGGTCGTGGTACTTTGTGTGATCATCGGACCTATCTATGGTATGTAAAGCAAAAAAGCATAGAAATTTTTTGACCTAGGTACCTACTGCTTCTTCATTAGTTTATGATCCAATTAAAGAAGAGAGTAAGGGAAAGTAAAATCTGTAAAATATTACATGCGTGTATTGGTCGCCTTAAATAAGTCCCAAATTAATTACGGAATATCAACCTTATTTTTTATGAAATAAGCACACTTCCCATTTCCGCTCTAATAAATGTCCCTTTTTCTATGTTTCCAATATTTTGCTTTTTTACGATGCACCTCTATTTGACTACAGCCCGCCTGATGTTAAATAGCAAAAAAAGTAAAGGCTTGTTGATTTTATTGACATAAAATGTCCCATGGCTCTGACTTTTATCCGACCTACGGTAGCACATAAACATAAATGACACTATTCTTATGTACGGTCACCCATCCGAGCACAAATCACAAACGAATAGAGCCACGGTACTTTCAGTAGAGTAGAGTCACGGTAGAGTAGTCAACCTATGGCTAATAAGTTTGTCCACAGTGTCGTTTATGCGGGTGACACTTCTGGGGACATAATTTTAAAATACCTACACAGGAAACATTTCAACCATCCTAATTGGAATAGTAAAGAGATTATCTAAGAATTTTGCTAAGCGTACCATTCAGTATTAGTGTTATCACAGTTAGTAGGTAAAGTTAAATATTTTTCAATGTAGTTATTTGTCAATGTGGCTATTCGATACTTTTATGACAAATGTGTATTTTATCGGCACAGGCAAGCGATTACAAAGTTAAATATTTGTTAAAGAGGTGTTTCTTTTATCGAAAAAGTGGGCTTGTATATTGTTAAAGACAAATTTTAGTCACATCCAATTGTCAGTCAATCTAGCACTAAAATGATATGTACAATAGGTAAAAAAAAATCTTGCTTTCTTGTTATCCCGATTTAATCAAAAGTTTGACCAGCTTTTGCTTTGTTTATAATATTTATTGTCTTAATTTCAAATATTATAATTATTTTTTTATAACTCCTACTAATTGTAGTACTGTTTCTCAACTGTTTTAAAACAAATAAAAACAAGACAGTAAGATAGAATCAGTGAGCGCGTCAAAAGCTTTATTTATTTTAACAATGTAATTTAAATTACAAGGCACTCAACCAGAATTATCGATTGATTAGTTGATACAGATCCTGAGTGACTGATTCAGGCTAAAAATAATCTAGATCTCATAGATTATTTTACTTTCTACGGTGTGGTCTAGACTTGTTATATCGAGCATCCACCCTGTTTAGCATGTCTTACGTAACTGACACGTTTTGTAATATTCTGAGCACAACATTACAAAAGTACCACTTTACACTTAACACTTTAGTTTCGTCACTGTTTTATAATTTAAACAGAAGATAAATAAAGGATACGTTGAAAAAATGTTGTATTCATTTACGTATTTCTTTTATCGTTAAATGATAAAAATATATAGGTATTGTCATTGTATGAAAAAAGAAAAACGCATAATTTACATTCAGGAAGAATAATTATTATTATAATTATGTATATAACACTACCTAGTAAGAGTAGTTTTAAAATTTAAATAACCAGATACTTTTAAGAATCTTAGTGTTATAATTAAAATTCTGAATTTTGTGACTTTTGTTTATTCATACAAGTGGTATAGGTACTGTATTACGTACCTACCCTACACAAATTTTGCATCACTATTTCTAGTCAAAATTCTATAAAGTCAAGCATATCGTTTCTAGTTTAATACCTGTTGCAACTTTTACTTACTAACGTACCAAATATGGCACACTATGGCAAACTAGGCACTATAAAATTTAATAGATCGTACCGCAACTGATACGCAATATTTAATAGGAATAATTATATTTACCGGTAGTTTAATATGCATTGCAATTTCTTTTGAGGTATCGTTTAGTTATTTATAAGATATCCTTACTAACTGATAATAGCATACTATTTATAGCTGTATATTTAAGCACTCCTCATTTTTGTTAGGCATTCGACTTAGTACTGGGTAATATTTTTGTGTTTCGCTTTAATAACTACCAAGTCAACAAGTTTGTTGATCTGTTAATTCCACTCATAAATTGTGTTCGGTTTTTCAATACTATTAAGAAGTACCTACTATAAAAAATGAGTTGTAACATACAAACTACATACCTACATAAATGTAACCTTTTCAATTTGCGATTATGTCTGAGAAGAAAATCAAATCTATTTAATATCTCATCAATCTATTAACAATTTTTTTTCATTAATCAATATATCTATTAATAATTTATTATTATTTATTATTGTTTTATGAAATGTTTCAATTATTATTATGATTTCATCTGCTTCTTCTTATCGAATAAGAGTGGCCAACTCTGGTGTGGAGAGTTTTCAACCCGCCCTAAGGGTCTCTGACATGGCTTAACGACTACCGTACTTTACAGACAGCCGGGACCTACAATTTAATCTTTTCATCTGCTGAAGCTAGCTTTCGAACAGGTGGAATTTAATTTACAATGCAATCTTTAAAAAAAAATAAAATAAAAAAAAAATCGGCGAAAATATACATCATTATCGACTGATTATATTTTCGTACCGCTTGGCTTCGAAACTTTTGGTCCGTGGGGTAAAAGCACTAAATCTTTTATAAAAAAAATAAAATGTTGATTGACATCACTAGAGACAAGAACGCTGGCTGGTTCCTTGCGCAAAGGATTTCTATAGCAATCCAGCGTGGGAATGCAGCCAGCGTTCTTGGTTCCATACCACATGTAGATTGTTTAAATTTAGTTTAGATGTAAATATTTTTTTTTATTTCTATTAGTGTTAATATGTGTAAATATTGTTTCTTATTATTGAATAAAATATCTATCTTTAATAATATTGTATATATTTGAATTGCAGGTGAGATGTCAGTGATGTATCTCTTCACGAGGTTCCGCTTCAACTGGAACGAGGTTGATTTCAGCATGTTCTCTACCTACGCCATGTGTACTTCTTTAGTTGGTAAGTACACAGACAAACAGTCTTTGGTAAATCTGTTACAAAGTGCAAAGACTTTTGCAACTAAAGTCCTGTGTAAGTATGACCCGTCTTATTACAAAACTTGGTTGAAATATTAGAATAGAACTTAGATAATAAACAGTCGGTTCTTGTTTTGTAATTAGACGGAATGGGTTTTACTTAGCAGGAAATACTAATCGTGTAGGTATCTAATTGTAATTGTTTCGAAAGTAAACTAAAAAAAATAGTTTTATGTTGCTAACATATTTACGTTGATAAATAAATTTATAAGCGATAAGATAGGTTTCGAGGTTACATTTCACATTTGCAAATATGTGTAAAGTATTTTTCGGTCATATCTTTTATTCTCTCAATTTTAATTATGCTTACGATAATAAAGCCTACATTTATTTCATAACTCAAAAAAATTACTGTCAAAATTATTTCGCTAACGGTGTTATTTTGTACATCCTAAATTTATCTCAACGTAAATATCAAGTCGGTTTATCCAATATGTATTTCATAAGTCTTCCAAAAATCTATGTAATTAAAGACACCGCCTACTTTTTTTTCAGGAACTCTCTTCTCAGTGGGTGTATTCAGCCACGTACTGAAGTTTGACGACGCCATCATCGGAGTAATATCGTGTACGAGCAAAATCCTCTCCGGTTTCATGTACGCTTTTGCAACAAAAACTTGGCACATTTACATCGGTACGCATAAATATATAAATATACCGGGACATTGCACACAGCGCCATCTAGCCCCACACTAAGCAAACGCTTGTGTCGTGGGTACTAGATAACGGATATAATACGTATTTACTTTTCTTTTGTAAATATGTACCTACATAGGTACTTATTTACAAAAGTCTGGTCGTTTCCATGTATAATAATACATGGAAACGACCAGACTTAACGCAAGTAATTACACATTTAAAAATTAAATATAATTTATTTTGCTACGCGAGAAACGAACCCGCAACTCTACATAGAAGGTAGAGCCACTACCAACTAATCTAACAGTCCAGTCGTATCATTTATTTTGCAAAGAATATTTCCATGTGTTTGAATTCTATTATTTCATTGTCTGTAAATAATTTCTGTGTTGCTATTGTCACAGATTTTATGGTATTTTGGTTAGTTACACCATGTAACTGTTTAACAAAAAGACAAAAGATGATACTGAAATATATAATGCCCTTAGCTGTAACTAATAGGTGATCTTTCGAAAAATTATTGTATGAAATAAAATCTTGGTTATCTTACTACTTTTCAATCTGTAATTATTTTAAGGGAGGTTGTTTACATGTATGTATTTACAAAAGAAAAGTGTACATGTATTATCATGTACAACGTTTGCTTAGCATGGAGCTAGATGGCACTGTGTGATACGTCCTCTTAGGAATGTAAGTATGTAGGTAATGTTGGCCTAATAAGAAGACTATCTCACAACTTAAGGTTAGAGAGATGAATGAAAATGCTTTTATCATAATTTTTATCTTATTTTTTTCTATATTTCAGCACCTTTGATTGAAATATTCAACGGTACATCCTTCATTGCGATGCGGTCTATGGTGTCCAAACTTGTGGACAGAGATGAGTTAGGTAAGATTTTTAACTTACTATAAAAACCCGTATAAAAGCAGTTCAACTGTTGAATACACAGACAAATTTTGTTATAATGAAATGGGTAGACTCTGACACAAAAAGGGTAACTTAAATGTAACTTTTTTACGCCGGCTTTTGGTTTTTCATCAACGTTTTTAGATCCACTACTTTGAGCAATTAGCAAAAAAAGCTCGTTATCCATAAATGTAAACTTGGAACTACTGATAAATTTTTTCGCGAATTTCTTAAAGTAATATAACAAAATAATTGCTTGTTACATAAAAAATAATTGCGTTAGTTATTAGTTCCTTATTACAATTAGCTAAAACGAAAATAATCGACAGACTTATAATATTACCTAACTCACTAAAATGTTAACAAAGGAACTCTACATTCTCCCCTTGCTTACAGCCTTCTTACATCCACCTTCCTATATTTCCAGGCAAAGTGAACTCTTTCTTCGGCGTAGCAGAAGCCATGATGCCCCTTATATACGCTCCGATGTATACGTCAGTATATACAGCTACTATCAAGACATTCCCGGGGGCATTCTTTCTACTCGGCGGCGGCCTTACTATGCCTGCTGTTGCTATCTTTTTGTGAGTATTTTTACAATACTTTTACGTTATAAAATAATCAATCATTTGCTTAGTATTTTGAGCTTTTAACTCGTTGTCAAATTGTCAATGAAAGAAGAAAACATAACAAAGTTTAAATAAGCCGTAGTACCTAATTGTAAAGTTAAGGCAATGTGAAAACTTTATATAAATACATATATTACAGTAATATTTAGTTTAAAATAATGTTTTGAAACTATAACATCTATGATTGTACCTACACATAAGAACAGTTTTAAACCAAATACAATGTCATGCGAATATGCCTCAAGAACAACAATCGGTTGGTAAATGCCTATTCATTTTAAAGCATTCTCAATAGAAACATGTACTTTGTGGTTTATTTTTATAGCGCATGGCAAACCACAAGTTTTTATGTTTAAGATTATAGCTTTGCTTTTGATTTATTTGCGTTAAAACTGGGTTAACGTACCTCGTAAGTTCTATATTCACTTTAAATTTCATGTCATACACAAACATATATCGTGAGTATGTGTACTCACATCTTACGAGTGTCTTAGGATACTTTTTATCCTGAAATAATGCGAGCGAAGCCACGGGCGTCTACTAGTTATTAATGACGCTATGCTTGCCTAATCCTAACATGTCTATTTGTAATTTTACAGATGGTTGTACTTAGCAAACAAGAAACACAACACCGCACTAAGCTCCAGAGATAACAAGACAGACGACAAATCAGCTGATACAGGAAAAGGTGTAGAAAATAAAGCCTTCGAATCAGATAGTCACGATAAATCGAAAGATGTCCAAAACATGGAAGAAAGTGTACAATCTCAAATTGAAATGGGTTTAACAGAAAGCATGATGTGTAATAGCAAATTACAGCACTAAAGAAATCATCAATATATGAAAAGTTACAGCAGACGTATATATTAGGTGATTTTCTAATGAAATAGTAAACTTTATCGTTGAACGAGTAAAGGTCAAATTCTCCAAGACTTAAATTGTGAAAAGTTTTTTTTCGTTTTCTACAAGCATGCAGCATCTTTGACCAGTGTTGTTACTTCAGTTGTCGCTTTTAAGTGACATGATTATCAAATGCCTTACTTCTTCTTCTTGTTATCGAATGAGAGTGGCTAACTCTGGTGTCGAGAGATTTCAATCTGCCCTAAGGCACTCTGACATGGCTTAACGACTGCCGTACTAGACAAACAGCTGAGACCTACAATTTAGCGTCTCATACGACCCACGGAAGCGCCCAAAATGGAATGCCACTTTTCGGTCACCCATCCAAGAACTGACCGCGTCGACCTTTGCTTAACATTGGTAATCGCATGCATGCCTTACTGAACAGCGTATAATATTTTCAAGGCTCCTCGTATTTATAAGATTTTGTAGGTTCTGAGAGGTTCAAGGCCTATTAAAAAACTTCACTTACGTGTACCGCCTTAAGTATAGCTGACTATAATTTGGTTGGTTGAAAAGCGAAGTATTTTGATCGCTATGATAAATTTGGTACCTATTACTTTTCATTTTGATTGAGATAATGGAAATATGTTATTTGGACTTTGAGACACTGTATGATAATTAATTGTGATATTATAATAAGAAAGAATGTTAATATGATAGATATTACTGGTAATAATTAATTGTTTTGTGCGGGTATAATATACAAAAATAAATTTGAATATACAGCATACTAAAATACATTGATTTAAAGAGAAAACCAGTAAAAGTAAGATCAATATGAACATATAAGTTTAAAATATTACTAACACAAAATAAATTCCTACTTTTTGTAAGTTAGTTAATAATGTAATGCGTAATAATGTCTACTGACATATTATTGAATAACTAAGTGTGTACTTATTTATAAATAAACTTGTTAATTTTAATAAGCTATTTTATTAAAAGACTAGCTATGCGCGCGACTTCGTCCGCGTGGAATAGTTATTTTGGGCATCATATTTATTTTGCAAACGGAAGCCTTCAATGATGAATAATTTTCCCCGTTTTTTCCACATTTTCCATTGTTGCTCTATTATTTGCAGCGTGTTGTTATATAGCCTAAAGCCTTCCTCGATAAACGGTCTATTCAAGACAAAAATAATTTTTCAGTTCGAACCAGTAGTTTCTGATATTAGCGCGTTCAAACAAACAAACAAACTCTTCAGCTTTATAATATTGGTATAGATTGGAACGAACTTTATTTAATTTACTTGTCAAGCTTCAATAAAATATACAGAAAGTTTAACCTTGAATTAACCAGGGGTTAGATATTTTAATACAAAATATTAGAACGCTGACTAATCAGATGAGTACGTTTGAGCGAAATACAAACATAAATGAAACAGGTATTTAAAAATACTATTTAATAAATGTTCATAAAAAAATTGGCTTGGCACCATAAAAACTCAAGCAGAGTTCCAGTATCGCTCTTATCCTATGTAACATAATACAATTATAATAAAGTCTACATGACAAAGCTATTTTCGCACATTGTTATACTACGTTGGATTATATAATTCTCTCTTCTGAATTAATTGATTTTGTATATAAGGGAACTACATATGAGTTTTAAATTGCTATAACTTCAGACTTCTGCCTCGTATAAAAACTATTTTAACGGGAGACATAAGCTTGGGAATTGCCCAACTGCAACTGTCCCAATTTTCTGTTGCAAACTTTCATAGTAAGCCACAATTTCTCTATTTTTGGCATCCAGGGGGTATATTTACCGCATTACACTACCCGCCATTTTTAATCTGTGACAATTTCCTCCTGAGTTTTAACATTACAAAACCTATCGAATCCTATTTTTGTAAAAATAGCCTTGTCTTATTTACATTGAAATATAAATTAAACAACTTGGCACAGAATCTCGTAGTTTTTGTGCGCTATTTCCCGTCCTGCAAATGAGATGTACATCACTTTGTGGCTGGGATGAACCTGAAAAATACAAAAAAGGTAATTTAATTTAAATCTTATATAAAACAATTAATCGCAAAATGTATCGGTAAGCGCATAACTCGACGACTCAAACAATTTGACCAATTCTTTTGTTTAAATGTTCATTGAAGTTTAAGGACGAACTTGACGACGAGAAAAAACGAATAATTGCCGGAAAATCCCTAACAGTCCTTTTCTTTTTCCCATACAAACGTTTTCTTACTAAAACGTGGAGTCAATTTGAGCTTTATTGCTATTGAATAAAGTTCACTGTTGTCTAAGCAATATAAGTGTGTTTCTAACGTCAAAGAAAGGTAGGAACAAAAAAACTGGATAATAGCAACCAAATGATAAAATATTATAAGTCAAATATATAACACCAATCTGGTTATTAATATGAATATTTTTTCCTTATGGGTAACCCATAAATTTACATTAGTCAATTGACTGATCAAGTTTAGCCAAATAGGAACCTAACACCTAACGCTGTATTCTGGTAACGTTTGAGAGTCAATTCTATTCCAATACAGAAGATTTGCTTCATTTTAGGCAACAGTGTTGCTTGTGTATGTTTTGCTTTGCAACTTTTTTTTAACACGAAATAGGCTTATGTCTGACTGTAGCCTGCCTGATGTTAAGCACCACTATAGTCTAAGATGTAGCACGCTTGCATAGAAGAAACCTATTTACTCTAGATTTGAAAGCCCCTGGGTTATAGTGGCCACATTGTATACTTAATAAAATGTATCCTTTACCTTCCCCGGAGTCAGAGACCCCTGTTCCTTAGCCCTGCCCACGTAGAGAGGCTCGCCAGACGACGTCCTCCCTCCTACCACCGCGTGAGGAGGGATCGCACCGTGGCTGGTTTCCTGCCACTTCAGCTTCTCGGGCCGAGCACAGAGCACCTGGAAATTATTGATTGGTATTGTAAGTATTCAGTAAAGTTAGAAATAAATACGTTTGTGGAACGATCTGGGCACCCACCACGATGTACTTGCTCAAGGAAAAATTCCAATGAGTAAAATCTGCGGGGTAGTCACAATCCTCAGTAATGACGAACATGACGCAATGAGGAGCGATTGCATTAGTATTAATATATATATAGTAAAATTATTAAAAACTTTTTAGGAATCTGTGGAATGGGTAAGGTAAATTGTTATATCACCATAGGAATAGTAAAAAAGTAGCAAGAATGATACGAGATTGAGAACTCATTTCGAGCCACGCTTTTATCGCGAACTAATAATAATCAGACGTACCTATCATTTACCTTGTGTGTTATGTAGGTAGGTATGCACTTACCTAGTAATAAAATTCCGTCTATCAGTAACTTATTCCAATTTATTAATTGTTTTCAAACCGTACTTATATTTATAACTCCCACTTATTGGCATTCCTTTCCCTAATGTTGGACTTCGTTAGTATAATTTTGTCAAATTACTCGAACTAATTGGCTAATGTACGAAATTAGATACCAGTTCTATTAGCAACACACCTAAAAACTACAACGATGGGATCTACGATCTATAGTACTATAATAACTAGCTGGTGTGTCTGTCGTCACACAAATTTATAAATAGAACAAAATTAAATTTTTGCAATGTATAATGAAAAATATAATATATTGGCAATGTCTATATTCTAGCTTTTAAATCTTTGAATTAGTGACTCTATAACATTCACAACGCAATGAATGAGAAATATTCCGAATGACTATTGCTTGTTTTTTCCCCGTGTTAACAAAGCTGATTAAAGTTACCTACATTTGATAAGGTTCAATGCTGGATTATCTATGTGGCTATGTCGATCCCATTTTAAGCTGTGTAACACTGCGGCTTGTAAGTATAAATTATATTTAGTACATTCAACAAAGTCAAAGTTACCCAAGTAAGGCATACCAAGTCATATTTATAAAGTGTGACATATACAAGTTAATCCATATGTATGTATACTATACTAGTACGTATACTGGCACTGTGACTTAATGAACCTTCAGTAATTGTTTATAAAGATATGTGTCATTGTTATACATGACTCATGCGTGTGTACGAATGCATTTCATCATTTTCTCATTAAAACATTTTCATACTTTCTCACTCAGTTTTATCCGACAATTATTCTTTTGCTTATTAATTTATGCATTTATACAAATTAAGCTAATTTACACATGCCATCGTCGTCAGTTCATGGATAGGTACCTATTAAGAATTGGGTTTTTTTCAAGTTTCTGTATAAAGCTTTTACGTCTGATTAGGTGATTATATTCGAGAGAAAGTATTTTTATTGGTCTGTTTGTCTTTCAACGAAGCGATGGTTTGTCGTGTTTAGTGGTAGAACTACTACTCTATATACTACTACTATTATCTATTTATCACCTTTTTATTTACGAAAAGGAAGAGTAGTCGCGGCCTTAAACCACTTTTTTTATAATAAGTATATAAAAATAAAAATGTTCCAACCTCAATATTCTGCACAGGGTTCTCGCGTCCATCCCAAGCCACGTATGCAGCGTTGTGCTTCGCAGCCAGTTTCCCTGGGATCACATCCCCTTCGAAGTGGGCTCTGATGACCCACAGGGGGCTCCCGTCGTGTCCTTCGTATCCTCCAACCACAGCGCGGTCGCCGAGAGCCGACGCGTCTCGTACTGTGGTAGGAATCCATTCGATCGGATCTGGAATTATTGAATGGTTTATGTTAGCATCGATGACTTTTCAATTTTTCGTCATTAGGTTCGCATTGAATAATTATTAATTATATCATGTAATACTTCTTAGTTCTTTGATTTAATAGTAGGTAATGTTCCATTTGTTTCGAGAAGTTAAAAAAAATAATAATGCAACTTAGGTACATTAAGTATTAGGCAAGATTAATGCATACAATAATTTCTGGTCTGTGTCCCTTACGCAGGTATTATTCCGGTTAACCTTCTGGTTATATGTCTGATTGTTCCTCGCATAAAAAACAACAATATAAAAGCTAAAATAACTTACTTCCAAACCCTTGAGCGGGCGTCACATTAGGGAATCCAGGGTAAGCATAAGACGGCGCCGTCGGAGTAGGCACAATTGGAGTAGGATTTATTCCCGGATACGACATGGCCGCAGGATGTCCAGGTTGACCGGGCTGGCCAGGTTGTCCTACCGCAAACCCTGGCTGGTAAGGGTACGGGCCAGGTTGCTGGTACCCTGGGGCTGGTTGCCCAGGGTAGCCTGGGGCCGGTTGGTACGCCGGTGGTTGACCAGGGTAGCCGGGAGCAGGGTACTGTTGTGGTGCACCATTCACTGGGTGGTACACCGTCGGGTAGATTCCACCCGGATTCATTGGAGGCTGATTCGGATCTGAAAATGTGAGTAGAAGTTGTTTTAGATGACGTAATTTTATCTTATATGTCTGTTACTGACTATATCTCTAATTTTTGTTCGAGATCAGTTTCGAATAAGAATATTGTAATTGGGAATATACTTCCATAATATGATTTAGATCTATTGAAGTTATCCAATCTACATTTTACGAGTATAGGTATTAAACATTACTTATACATCATTTATGATATTACAAGTGAAAATAAAATATAAGATCTATCATCATTTAGATGATTTGTTGCATTTGTAATACCTACGGAAATACACATCTGAGTAATTAAAAATCTATTCTCTTATCTCTGAATCATTATTGTCGTTATGACAAATAAATGTGTCAATTCATTGAGGTTATTATTACTTCTAGGTACTAGAAGAATAGAAAATTTCTATTTTGAAATCTAATGTTTTGTCTTGTAATATCTTCAATAGAAAGTTTTGACGAATACAGCAATGGAAGTGTATAGTATTACCTATATATATATATTTACTTAATTAATTATTTATTACATTAATTGGCTTGTAAATTTAATATTCGTACTTATGTAATTGTATATATTTAAAGTGAATGTTATCAACATCCGGACCATACGGAACATATTAATTAATTATACGTAATAAACAACAGAAAAAACGTTTAATGATTAAAATTTTAACTCATTTCCACCAAAAAATCTCTCAACTATAAAATAAGTGATGTACCTATAGGTACGTAACTTTAGTTATACCAAAGGAAACATATAGTATAAATATACATAATATGTTTGATGTATCCTAATTAAATTATTATTTTATTAATTTAAATAAAATAAAATTAACAAAAATAAAATAAATGAATTTTATTCAGTTGCTATTTTTTAATTTGAACTTTGAACTTACATATTTATGTTATCTTGTGTCTCCAATTGATTGTTAATGGGTTTTTAACAAGATTTCTAGTTAACATAAACATAATAAAAGAAACAAAAATTTTATACTCACCTAAGGACGGGGTACTATGTAAAATCGACATTTCATAAAAATCAAATAAAATAGAAGTAGGTAGGTACTTATATAAGATAGAGCTAATTTTTTTTCAGTTTATATAATTTTGATTCAAGACATTAACGCCAAAACACGATTACGTGTATACTTCGCTCGATAGTTTTATTTTTTGAAAAATAGTTGTTTTGAGATTTTTTTTACCTTTTTTTCCAAAAGAAGTACAGAAATTTAAACCAATTTAATCATATCTAAAAGGTAATTTTATTATTTAGAGGAGTAGAAAACCATAAATAGAATATTCTGAATTGCTGATTTTATATGAATGTATTTCGTCAAAAACGTCTGCAAAACTGTTCAAATTGTGCAAAATTGTTTGCGTGTGGACAAGACTCGTCGGCCAGAGCTATGCGCGCGATGCTCGCCCTTGCTTTTATGTTAATACGGCGTGGAGTTGCATGCGAAAAAGCAACTGTAGGCATTTTTCCAAGCGCAAAGCGTTTTCGGGTGAAATATCGTGGCCTTAATGACTGACGTACCTACTAACAAAATGTTATGTCAGAAGCTACCTCCTCTCCGTTGGCCATTATCATACGACAAGACGAAGAAAAGCGTAGGTACCTAGGAATTCAACAAATAATTAAAGAAGGCAATTAATTAGGTGACGAAGTACCTACTAGGCGAGCAGATTGTATTACCTATCAATACACCGATATAGGTATATACCTATTATGAGAGAGGCCCATACCCAGCAGTGGGACGAAATTGGCTGTGGATGATAATAATGATAATATTACGATATAAACAATCTAAGCAAGTAGGTATACCATTATTATACAAATCTACACTAAGGAAACATTTAAAGTACCTAGTTAGGTAGTTATACCTACAAGCCCAAAAGTCTATGAATAAAAATCACTTTGAAGAGTAGGTAAGGAAATAAATTGCAAATAATATTATTCTATCATTAGTAGGTATAGATAGCCTCAGTTTATATAGAATATCATTGATAGATAGAGGGTATTTGCATGCGAAATACTGTTATAAGTAGATAAACAAGAAAAAAAAAACAAGTAAGTATGTACCTAAATGCAAACAAGTATTGTACTGCATATGAACATAGGTAATACATCGTTTTATTTATCAATTTATAATTCAAACTGAGATAATAGGAATTTATGATGAGGTATACCACCGAAAACAGCATTGATAAAAAATTCGCGTTTGCAACGCATTCACATTGTTGTTGTCACTATTAACTGTTTTATCGTCCTAACGCTGAGCAGATAGCGTTAATAACGCTCAAACAACATCAATAATAGCGCAATTGTTCTAGAATAATTATAAAAGTATGAAAGCCGGTAATACTCACATCCAGACATGTTTGTTAGTTCCAAAAATAAACTTCAGTTCACTACACAAGTGCCGGTTGCGACGCTCGAAAGCTGACTGAATGTAGGCACAAGTCGCATAGGAATTTAGTTAGGACGAGAAATCGAGACTATCGTAGTGACTGTTGTCCTAATCTGTGGATTTGTAATGGCGCCAGCCATGTGACGTCATGGTACATAGATGTATAGGTACAGCAGGCGATGTTTCTAATATAGCGGATAAGTTAGATTATTTTGAATAGTGGACCTCGATAGATACTGGTAACTTCGTAGGTATGTGAGTATTAAAACATTACCTATCTTTTTAGTTCATATAGGTACTTACCTACTTCATATATTATTATAAAAACTTTTTTTTGGTACTTAAAACCATGTTGAAGTTCACCTTATTTTGTTGTTCACAATGTAAAGAAAGTGCTTAGTATTTTTATTATTTCTGTATCATTCTGACATGCAATACTTATAAATTATTTATAGCAATCGATATCGTTCGAAACCGATGTAGGTATTTATTTTTAATTAGAGGAATCTGTCCTTTACGTACCTAGGTACACGTAGGTACCTATTTTTAATTATTCTTTATTTACTGGCATAATTTTCAGGTTCACCAATTTTCCTCACTTTCTTCGTTCACTTTGTATAACATCACTGTCTGTATATAGTAGGATAGACATTACACATAAGTAGGTACCTACTGCAGGATCATTAATAAAATTGATCAAGGTCGTAAAAATTGGGAGAACGATTGGATACAACAAATGAAATACAGCGGAGTTAGGTATTTAGGTTTGGTATAGTAAAAATACGAGTGTTATTTGCCAAAGAATTCTATGTCTAATAAAAATATTTCGAACCTGAATCATAGTTATTTTAAAACAAGACTATTTCAAACTAGATGATAATATTTTAGTAGTAAAAATGCACTAAAATATGTCTGATAACGGCATGCGAAAATTGTTATCGCAGCTGTTAGTATACGAAGATAAAAATTATGTTAACAAATCTGTGGTAGGTACGTCGATCTCAAATAGCAATATTACAAATGCTCACAAAATAACAATAGGCGTTACCTACTACACATTTGCAATCTTCAAAGTCTTCCTTTTTTACTCTCAATTTCAGCTATGCGCAGCTATCTATTGAGCATTTTCCTCTATTCGTTTTTCTTTGACAATGGATGGATTGCATCAAAACACACCACGTAGACGGTCACTAACCGTAACCACAGAATAGGTACATACCGTAACGCCTGTCCCAGAATACATAAAAGGTTGTATTACGCCCACACCACAGTATACATAATAGTTAGTTTTACCAACCGATGAGATTCCACCACGTAGTGGTTCTCCTTAGAATTATGACGTCACGACCTCAAGACGAAGTTGCAACACGTTTTCGTCACGGTTTGGTTACTTGTTCATCAAGCTTGATATTATGCAATGTTTTGTAGTGCCATTGGAGTGTCGTTATTCAAGTTTGACAACTTAGAATTGGAGATGTGTTCGATCTTCCTACTGACGCAGCTAACAGGCTAATCAGTCTCAACCTATATTATAGCCTACTTGATAATGCCAAACGAATAAATAAATAAACATATAGAATTAAAGGGAATCAGACTTTAGTAAACGGCAATCATTCAGATAAAATTTGTCTACAGTAAAGTTATTAATTGTTTGTAAGTTTCGCCCTGTTTCGTTGATTTGTTTTGTACAACTTATTGCGCGTACTTATACTAAATATTAGAAAACTAAAATACGAATATAACATGCAAATGTAGATAAGCCATGTGTATGTACAATAGACTCGACGACTAAAAAAATCCATCTCTCATACAGGATACTCCCGTATCAATAACAACGCACGAATAGACCATCTATTGCAATTCTTTTAAACTAAAATAATATGTAACTCACCACAGTTCAGCACAATTTACAGCATCGTCTCAAAGCCTCCAGAAGCATGGTTCAAACAACTTCGCGCGGCAATGTATAGATGGCGTGGAAATAAAATAGGAGTAAAATTATTTAGTTTCATAAATTATCATAAAATCAATTTTAGTATAGATTAAATAAAATAGTGATTCTAAAATATGTTTCAGGTTTACGTATATTATGAATGAAATTATGAAAATTATGAGAATTAGTACTTACATAGGTACTATTGCAGTGATATTGTACTATTTAGTTAGCTGCTTATGAATGGTTTGTATGGCTAATATCACAGAAAAAATCACGAACACTCCTAGTAGAAGACAAAATATTTGGCAAAAGCAACCGAGTAGGCAACTGAAAATAAAACATACATAATCAATATAAAAATATAGGTATATTCCGCAATATAAGATCTTAGTTATTTCTACTGTTTACTTGCCTACAGTACCAGACTTTCAAAATTACCCAGGTCTTTTCGTGCCTACATACATAATTTATATTTTCCTTCCCCAATAATACACAAAACCCTTATTTATAATAAATTTTTTTTAACAATTTGATGATTGAATGAAAAGCCATTTTTCCCTAAGTTGAAATCTTTCTAATTTAATACAAAAGTCGAAAAAAATAAACGTAAATTTCTACTCACCACATCTTCTAGAAGTTTTAACCATGAGGCTTCTTATAGACACTAGCGTTGATCCATAACTCATATATTCATAGTTAGTAATAAGAGATACACATGCAGTTAGTTTTAGAGAAACCTTTCTTATACAGTTTTCTATTTTCCTCATTTATTTTAGTTATTTATTTATATTATATAATAACTTGTTTATAACCAGTTTTAAAGCCTTCAAGATTCTCCTATAAATTTGACAGATTCACCAGATAACATAAAAAAATTTGATGGAGAATCTAGATTACGAAAGAAGGTTGAAGTTTTTACTGAATAGAAGGCTGCAATGGTTTTTCTATCAGGATACAGTAATATTCTAAAACCATAAGACCCATCTGAAGATTTTGCCCAAATTAGGCGTTTAGATTGTCACAAAAATGTAAATGAAATTAAAAACATTAGATTTTATTACATTACGAGTTACGAGTAAGATATTGTTTATACTGCGCATATATACCCACCGAGAAAACTATGTAATATTATGATTGAATGAATTGAAATGATTATAAAGGGATTGAAAATTACCATGGGCGTTTGTAATTTTTTCATCAAAAGCGTTGTAATTTCCAGAAAAGAGAAACAAATGAAAAACTTGTAAAAACTAAAAACTTATTTATTACATGACGTAAACAAGCTAGCACTACAAATAAACTGCAATAACTGGTGCAAAAATCTTACAACTAAACTCTTATTCAACCTATATTCTCAGGCGTTACGCTGCAATTTTTCGTGTTAGTCAGGATCACGCTATAAAAGAAAGAAATAGGTAGGAATAAATAATTTAATTATGAAAAGTTTAATTTCTTTGCTTTGCCATCTAGGTACATACTATAATGTACAATGTAAATATCTGAAAATCTGCTGATCCTATTTATTTTTATTTGCATTGTTCTCTAAATTGAAATCATCATCATTCACGCCAGTTTCGTCCCACTGCTAGGAATAGGCCTCTCTCATTATGCCACTGGCTTCGATCTTTAGCCAGTCTCGTCCAGGTTTGACCTGTGTCAGATGTTTTGTCGTCGACCCATCTCGCAGACGGTCGCTTTACTCCACCTTTTAACCATTCGTCTATATAGAATTATATTTAATAGAATAAAATATCGATGTCATGTAAAGTATTCGAGGCTTTAGTTGACAAAGATGCATTCATAAATCCATGCAAAGGTACATGTACGAAATTTGGTATATTTGTAGAGTCTACATATTGTTCGAATTGATTCAACCTTTTTCTTCAGAAGTTGGTTTAATAAGACCTAGTTGACGCCCGGGGCTTCATCGCGTTATTTTGGGATAAGAAGTAAAGCCTATGATACTTCCGGGACCTCATACTACCTACGCACGAAAAATCATGATGATCCGTTCAGCCATTTTTGCGTTATGAGCGTGATGAGAGTGGCCGACTCTTGTGTCGACAGTTTATCAAGCCGCCCTAAGAGCCTCTGACAAGGCTTAAAAACTGCTTAAACGTGTTTTATTATCGATTTAAAGTACAACCCAAACTTTTTTTCTAATATCTTCACGTACAGATTTCTGACCCTCTTCAGCTTTATTATACATACGTAGGTATAGATATAGATACCAGTTAAAACTTACTTAAGGCCAGGACTCCCACAGTCCATAAGATTAGCAGTATTATTGCTATGACGAGTATTAGACCGAGTATAATGCCGAGAATATTGCCCACCAAGCTGTAAATTGGGTAAAATATTCATTTACTAAATAAAATATTATTACTTTACACTATTTTTTACAATCAAAAATAATAAATTACAAACTAAGTCCGTATCTCAGTTGCTTTCCAAAATGGATTGCTAAAATTACTACTATAGGTACATGCTGTTTCGGAACATATTGTGAATTGACTTTCATAAAAAATCAAAACATATTTTACTTCTATCATCATCATCATCCACTGCTAGGTCTAGGCCTCTCTCATAAGCAAACCAGTGCCAAGAACTTTCGTTCCTCGCCGGATGTCAGTGTTTCGTATACGAAAATAAATACCCCTATAATATCACAAAATTGGCGACTTAGGCCTTAACTGACTAAGGTCAAAAGTCTGTGGCCTAGTGTGAAACATAATCTCTTTTCGTTCTGGTTTCGGAAAAATAACAAATTGCACTAAGTACACATACCAAAAATCACTATCATCCGTCATTAAGTTGTAGCTTGAAAAACTTACAAACACACCAACATTTTTGAGCATTTTAATGATTTATTTATTTATTTATTTATTTATTAGGCACACAACACAATACACAGAAAATACATGATTAACAACAAAACACAATTAAGGTAATGATCTATTCTGTGCATCAAACACATGTGTGCACAACATGATTATAAACAGTGACAAAGTTCAGTAAGTTAACTAAACTAAACTATAACAATTAAAATAATTCATATATAACAATACTTATGGAAGTTACAGTTAATTGATAATATTAAACAAAATTATAAAAAAAATATATATATAAAAACACGGCTAAGGTACAACAGGAATTTGTGTAGCAATCAAAACAAAACAATGTGAAATACAACATTATTATTATTATTATTATATTAAAACACCTTAAATAAATTATTTCTAAAAGAACTGAGACTAATTCCGAATATGTCTAAATCTTCATCATTGTTATCTGAGGCGTTACAACTCTCAAGTTCGTTATAGGACCGACACATACGCACCATAGGGCTATTTTTAGATACATTATTTCTATAAATGTCATTAGTGTAAAATACATTACATGAGCTTATTAGACATAGGTGAACTTAGGATGTTACTTACCAGCACATGTTTATCAAGCTGAAAACTCTTCATGAGTACACTTTCATAAATTTATAACTAAGCTTCATCAATAAACGTAGGGGGTAGATATCAAACCAAGGAAATTCAGGTTCAGACAATGTATTTGTGTTATTGTTATTTAAGGTTAAGTATAATTTTTAAATATTATAAATTCCGACCATAAATAATTTTATTTAATGACCTGGGAATAGACTTACGTATAAAAGGAATATGAGAAATGTATAATTTGTGATAATATTTCGAGTTTTATAAACTTATAAATTGTGTAAACGAATATTTCTGTTTACAAAAAGTCACGTGAAGTAAATAACAGGTGACAGAATATATAGAAACTGGATGTAGGTTTGAGAAAAAAGGTTAGCAAGTATCTTATGAAGTTTCGTAATGATCAGATTGTATGCCAAAAAATAATGTTGTACGAGCATGTTTCTTGAATAGCACGGAATAATTACATTCTAGGTTTCGCATAAAATATGATTTTTGATGGATCATATGTGTTTCACGTATATCAACTTTTTTAAGTATAGCATTTGATATTTTAAATAGGAATTTAAAATATAAGTAAGAATAGATATTTCAATAATTACAATAAAAACCTTTTAGAACCACTTGCAAAAAGATTTAAATACAATTAACGACAAGTAGCTAGCAAAAAATCACTAAATGTGTTTATGGTTAATTATTATTAAGTTTTCAAAGCTAGCAAAAAATACTATATTTGTTTATTCGTAATTGTGCGAAGGGAGTGTTACTGTTATCATTCCCTTGTTAAAGTACCCTGTATGTAACTTTGAAAGGCTTCATCGTAGTTTTCATAGTTTCATGAAGCCTACAAAGTAGTATAATCTTAATAGGCAGGTTTACTACCCATATAGCTCGATGGTACTCTTCAACTTTTGTCACGATGTTTTTTTTTACTTAACTTACAAAAAAACGGTGACTTTAATTGCAAACTATCAACTTATAAGTTTATTGTGCGTTTGGTTAAAACTTACAATTTGTATACTAAGTTATTACTCTAGTAAATACCTTAATACTACTATGTTATTTGACTTTAGTGTAAGGTTAGCCAGCCATAGTAAAGAAAGCAATTACATATAAAAGAGAGGGAGAAAGAGAGAGAGAGAGAGAGAGAGAGAGAGAGAGAGAGAGAGAGAGAGAGAGTGAAAGAGCGACATAAAAAGACAAGATTTTATGAAAAGGAAAGACTTATTTATTACATAATGCAAGTAAATCACGATAAATATCACTTAACCTTAATTAAATTAATTATTTTATCAGGCGTTCCATTTTGGGTATCCGGCGGTGGTCACGCTGAAAAAAAGAAAGAAGGTATAAATAATATATTATATAATAATAAAATTCATTGGTATCGGGTTACTAAGTTATTAGTATAAACAATCCTATATATATATATATAATATCTCAAAAGTAGAAAGTCAAATTTTGATGATGCCTAAATCGCTTATCAAACTAGATTTTGGTATTTCCCTCATGTCATTTAGAATTCTTATCAAGATATCCTTCTATAATGTGTTGTTTGAAAAAAACTCCCACAATAATATAAACTTGATATAAAGTTGGTTTTACATTAGTTCCTGTTTTAGATAATTTTTAGGCCACTTAGCCAAAAATTCGTAATAAGTTGGAAGTAATGCGTGAAAAATACTGTATTACGTGGTATATCGTAACAAACATCATCATTTTAAACAGGTTCTACTGTATTTTTACTTATTTTAACTTTGTAAAAGACAAACGCAACGGAAAAATATCATAAAAATAGAGAAAGCGTGCTATTTATAAGTAATTATCAATATTTTATCTTTGTAACCACTATTGAAAAACCATTTTACTTTTAGATAAAACAAGATGTTGAACACGTGCCTATCTGTTTCCATTGTTTTATCTCATCAATCGAGATGTTATGATGTATTCGACCTTACTCAATAAAGATAACCAAGTATATAAATCAATTTTAAAATATCTGAGTTTTAAAATAATAGATTTGTTCCTTTTGTTAGTTAGTTTTTTACATTCTTGGGTACAAAATAAATCTTTAAATTCAGAGTCCAGTTAATTCATATTAATGAACCAAGAGAAATAAAATTAAACTTTAAATAAAAAAAAACATCAAAAATATTTTTAGCAAAGAGCTTATAAAGCTTGAATTATGTACATTCAATGAATATGTACATTTTGTCTTCAAAGTGTATCATTTACAAACATGCCTATTTCCTCGTAATGATTTTCCTCGCCATTTCTAGCTTAGAAATTTTTCGTGCATAAAATAAACTAGTAGGGATAAATGTAGCTTATGATACTTCCGGGACCTCATACTGCCTACATACCAAAAATCATGTAAATCCGTTCAGCCGTTTTTGCGTGATGAGCGTTTAAATAAACAGAGACACAGCGAAACAGAAAAAAAACTATAAATTGTTGGAATTTGTTATATTATCGATTCTTAGTAGGTATATCCAAACCTTTTTTTAATTACTTCAATGTTCAGACTTGGACCCTTTTTAGCATTATTATATGTATAGATAAGAACAGTGAAGATTTTAATCACTTCAACTCACCAAATATGATTCCGACGGCCCATAGGATGAGCAGTACAACGGCAATTATGAAGAGTATTGAGACTGCTAAACTGATCAGCTTGCAGAGTAGATTGCACACGCAGCTGCAAATAGACAAAGGGATATAATAATTAGTAACTTATTAATTACGTTTAGTATAAAATGATGATGACTAATCACTCTGTTATAACGTGAAACTTTAAATACAGTTTTATTTAATCCCGGACAAAATATGGGGCCTTATTATCTCTCTAATTCATTCTACTTCTCACTTTTATGCTTCTCGCACTTTCGCGCTTCATACTATTTTTCCTTTCATCCTTCATTTTTCTTACTTTTGTTTGTTCTTTGCTTGTGTCTATTAAAATTGGTAAACTTAACTGTACACAGATAGGGAATATGGGAGTCTGGTGTTGCTTTATTATTTCTATCAAATATAGTTTGACCCTTTCTCAATCAATGAACAATCAACACAACAACAATTCTGAGATGATTTTTCTCATGAATGTATTATTTTTTTCACATACGTTGGTCATGTGGTTGGCAATGATGTTGAAAAAGTGATGAATATAAAATCTACATTCACAATAGGAAACAATACCTATTATTTGCCCTTTCGACTTTAATATTGCCAACAGTTCGTATAAATTGAATTTTCCTCATGCGTGTAGGTAAATTCTTTGTATATGGACGTGTTAAGGCTATTTAGTAGGTGAGTTACGTCTTAACACCGCACCTGCATATTAACACTACATCTGACCTAGTTTCTTTACTAAAGGAAATGACCTAGGCCTCTGACGAGTAATCAGGATTACGTTGTTCGATTCCTACCGGTCGTGTTTATGTTCTCTTATTTCTAATCAAGTTTAGAATAAAGAAATTACTTTGAAGAAGATATGCGATAATTAACTTTAAAAAATCGGTCAAATGCAAGTTAAATGTGCTGTTTGAATTCTACACCATATTCTGTAAAAGCCTACTTCTCGTGTGGAACTTAATCTAATTGAGAGATGGTCGGACGAGCAAACGGAAGGATGTCTTCATTAGTGCCTAAAAAATAGCGTTTTTTATGAGTCCATAAAGAAATAACTAAAATTTTAAGGTGCAGTTACTAAACCACCTAAAACGAGCCGAAGAACTGAATATGCCTAAAAACTTTACAAAAGGATAAAGAATCTGCTTTAAAACTTTGGTTAGAAGTTCATCAGACAATCACTTGAACCCGGACTACACAACGTGTTGATTAGTTTTATCAAAAAAATAAATTTATCAGAATAGCTGTACACGTCGATAAATATACTTGAAGCCTCACGTGCACATTACTTACTACTGGGTAACCTTAAAACAGCTAGATAGCTCCTACACAACCATTTTCAAATGTTTATGCTATCAAAGACATTTGGTTTTCCATAAAAATAGCTATAGTAGCTCTGCTTTTTAATCTAGGGTTGTTGGTTCGATTCATTACACAAGTAATTATGAATTTTAAAATCTATAATAACTTTTGTTGAGTCTGGTCGTTCGTATGTATTTACAAAAGAAAAGTCTAAAAGTATTATATACGTTATCTAGTACCCACGACACAAGCGTTTGTTTATTGTGGGGTTAGATGGCGCTGTGTGCAATGTCCCGGAACCACATAATGTATAATACAAACTAGGTATTTATCTTATTAAATTGCAAATTGAAATTGTCATGCATAATAATAAATAATAATAATAAATATTTCGGGACATTGCACACAGCGCCATCTAGCCCCACACTAAGCAAACGCTTGTGTCGTGGGTACTAGATAACGGATATAATACTTATATACTTTTCTTTTGTAAATACATACTTATTATACATACAAACAACCAACTCAACACAAGAAATTATACATTTTTAAAATGCATAAATACTTGTGTCAGGCGGGAATCGAACCCGCAACCCCTAGATTAGAAGGCAGAGCCACTACCAACTAAGCTAACAGGCCAGTCAAAATCTTTGTAGGTATTTTTCAAATAACTCTGTTTAGGTATATCTAACGATTCTTAATCATCAAACATATTACAATTTATTACATTAATGACTAAACCAATACTAATATCGTATCTGATCTTATCAGTAACGGTAATTTTGTTCTTATCTTAGATAACATTATCTGACTATTTGGAACTGTAAAGATAAAATGGTTAGTTGGCAATTATTAACCTTCTTTTGATTTATAGTACAATTGTCAAGGTATTGTAAAACAAAGACATTGGTAAAACCATGTCGGTAAACATTAAAATCTATACTAATATTGTAAAGCTGAAGAGTTTTTTGTTTGTTTGTTTGTTTGAACGCGCTAATCTCAGGAACTACTGGTCCGAATTGAAAAAATCTTTTTGTGTTGAATAGACCATTTATCAAAGAAGGCTTTAGGCTATATAACATCACACTGCAACTAATACGAGCGAAGAAACAATGGAAAATGTTGGAAAAACGGGGATAAATATTCATCTTTGAGGGCCTCCGTTGCGTGCGCTGCAAAACGGTTCAAGTCGTGGGTAACAGCTATATTTTGTAAAGGTTGTTTTCAAAAATAAATATGATGCCCAAAAAACTATTCCACGAAGTCGCGAGCACAGCTAGTAATTTAATAAGAGTGAATATAGCTTTAAGTACAAAAGGGATTCGGAAAATATTAATTAACTCGCCCACGGCCGTATGTCTTTGTAGCTGCATTCTTAGGTATTGTTTTACTTTCCCAACGCAAAAGTATTGTTTACACACAGTAACACGTATGTAAGGTTTAAGCTATAAGGTTAGGTTGTTGTTTTCCATCCCATTTAAAATAATCCAGAGACAAATAAAAATCAAATACTCAACAAATGATTTACTTACTCACGACATATAAATGATTATTTAAACATATAGCGATAAAAAAAAACATATTATAGTGATTATATATAGCGGTTCCAGTAGCGACTTTATAGTGTAAAGAAAAACAAGACAATGGGTATTATATTGACGTAGGTAAATCTGTTTTAATTAAATTATAGCGTGTTTGCAATGTCCTTCATGCAAAATTGTCTGTTTAAATGATATTCAATCTACACCAGCACTACAGTTTGTATCTCTTTATCTTAAACAATTTGGGTAACTTTGGATTAACTTAAAACCAACTTCTTTGTCTTGACACCAATACTTATATTTAATGACTATATCCTTAAGGCTATAAATTGTTGTTGATAAAAATTACGCTGTTTTCTATACTTATTGAAATATATTGAACCTAAATTCAGTACATTCTATTAATAAAATCACGGATTATATTCTTTTTTACTTATGAAAGTGTTATTTACTGCATTATAGAAGGAGAAACTGTTTGTTGGTCAGACACTCGTAGCTGTGCTCGTAGTAAGAGCTTGTGAAAGTGGTTATTCAAGTGAGTAACAAATAGCAATGGGTATTGGAATTAACAGTTGCGAAAATAAATTCAAGTATAAACCACGTAGCTATATATATATATATATATATAGGTAATTAAAATGACTAATGAAATTTCTAGGTTTAATAATACTAGGTGATATGCAATAACAATTGAATAGTTGTTTTTGTTTAATTTCATTGCGTTATTAATTGTAAACAAGCCTAATACTATACAATGATTGGTTGGTCACATAACTTGACAAGGTACTTACCACATTTTTGTGTTAGTTTAGAGCGGCAACAAAGTGAATGTAAATCCTGAGCTCGGCAGTATGCACGACTGATTCACTCCAACCAATGTAACTGTATAAGACAGACGAAACCTTATCGTATCTTATCGTATTTTATCCGTTCGATCGATAAGTTTTATCGGCAATAACGCCCGCCAAAATACTAGCTAGGCCATGTGTCACGTACATGTTTTATCTAATTGTTTTTGGTATAGTCAGTGAATCATAAAAAAAATATTATATACATTATTTATTGTGACTTAGATAAGTTACCTATGTACACTTCACCAAATAACTATTTTTAATATAAGTACATTCACGATTATCTTAACGGGCACTTTGTACGAATAAACATTTTTACTAAAGGAGTAGGTACATATATATTGTTGTATCACGTGCACCCACGTTATTATCACGCCTAAACAAAACAACACACCTATATGTGCGTAAACACTAAATGTTTTAGCGACCATCATCCAATAAGCGATATTAAATTGTCCAGCTAGCGTTCCATCATAGTTAGTATCGTAGTATCTTCAGCGGGTCCTCCGAGGCTTTTGTAATAAAAAAGTTTTGTATATTTTTTTAACTTTTTCCATTAGAGCGGATTCCCCGAGAGGCGAGGCGCGGGCGGTCGACGCTAGCGTGAGAATGAGCAATTTCCTCTCTCCGCCACGATTTCGATCTGACTTCCTGTCTGGGCAGCGATTTTAAAATTTATAGAATCGCTTTACATGAAATTGAAAATAAGAACAGCGGCTTAGTACGAGCGAGAAGCGCCGCTCTGTCGGTATAATGTATTGTCTAAAGAATTTGATACATCGAAGAAGTAGACAGTTTTTCTATCATAATCATATTTTATTGGGACAGATGTCATCTCAACATATTTTACATAAAATATGGATTGCAGTTGACAGCTGTCAAAATAATATGTAGTAACTACGGCTTAGTCCGAGCACAGTACGAGTGAGAACCGCCGCGTTGTCGGCATCATGGATTATCCAAAGAATTCGAATTATAGTAGAAGCAAAACTTCTGTATACTCAATATACTTTATTTTGACAGTTGTCATCTTCATACATTTTGAAATATGGACTATAGAGATGACAGAGTACAGCAACGATTTATATCGATGCGTGCCCTAAACTGATAGCAAACTGACAGACAATTAATGTTTGACAGATTATGACTTTAGTCAGCATTGGGTCAGCAGTTTTATGTGAAAAACTGTGAAACTGGGAGTACCTGAAAGTTAAGTACGCTCCGTCAACGTTTATTGTGTTTGGTGAGACCCTACGTAGTGTTCTTTTCCGGTACTCCGATAATACGATTACGGTTTTTTGTGTTTATCTTATAAACTCATGCTTATATTTTCCTGCCCGTGTCCTTGTAGCTTAGCTTACAAGTAATGGACATTATTACTAAGCTGCAGTAACGTTTTCTAAAATTGCTTTTTTTGGCATAACCATGATTCTGTATTCTGTAACCATGGTTAGAAATTACTGACATAGTGGATTCAGTGTTACATTGAAGCATGAAATTTTAGGTTTATGTTGAAAATTGTAAGGAAATTAAAATGCGACTACTATGAAAGATCTATTTTATATAAAAGTAAATTTTACTCATATTGGGCCTGGCGATTTGCGTTGTCATTAACTCAAGCGTAGTTTTAAAGTTTGAAAGACATACCAGCAACAAAGAACTAGTCATAACACAAACAACACATGATAGTCAAGTAAATTAACATAATTTATCGAGATGCACGATTTCATAACTAGTACTTCATTCACTTATTGTTTACGAAACACGATGAAATCTTGTAAGTAGTACAAGGTTAACTTACATTTTCCTTAACTTGCGATTTGTTAAATAGATAGATAAAGATTTAAACATTTTATTTTACAACATACGTATAAAATACAACTAACATAACAGAAACTATAATTTATCGGTCTTCAAGTCAAGAGTGATCGTAGTTTACAACGTTGCTTAACACCAGGCGAGTTGAAGTCAAGCGTGAACCTATCTTCTTTAAAAAAAATAATTAAATCAGCATATTAATGAAAAATAAATATAGAAACATACTCATATACGTCAATCTAACTATGTACATTAACGCTAACCTATATACATTTAAAACTTATACATATGGGATGGAACCAAGAACGAATCAATAAATAAATATATAATTCTATTTTTACCGAATATCGATGGTTGTGACTCAGAAGCATAGAATACAGACAGAGTACAAACAGAATTTTTTCCTCAATCGCTGATAAATCTTTATTGATGATAAGATAGCATAAGTACTGTTAGACCTTATTATATACAGCAGAGTCATCGTGATGATGGAAAAATGAAATGGAATACCTCATGATGGGAAGTACAAATAAATACTTAGCTACATAGAATACACTATTAAAATACCAACATACAAGAATAAAACACAACGAAACACACAAAACTTAAAATTAATGTCTTAATTGACGGCATTATCGCTAAAAGCGATCTCATATATGTAATAATATATTTATGGACGTTTTATCACCGTTCTCAGAAATCTGAATAAAGTCTGTGGTGAAGGTGTTGCTTAGGTACTAGACAATGTTATTTTTTATGGAGTCATTCCAGTTCTTACTATCACGTACTTATCAGTTCACGTGCACTGAAATTACCCCTGTACTTTCAATAACTACACAAAAACTCAATTACTACATTAAAACAGTTACAATTCATTTACTTTTGTGTTAAATAGCAGGTTCTAATTTTTCCATAATGATGCTAATTTTCCATACCTTACACACCAAGCCTTATGCAATTCTTAAACACATTTACATTTATATATATTTTACCCAATTTGCCATCCTACCATATGATTTGGGCAGTTAGATTACAACAATTTCTCATCATTTGAAATTACAACTTCGTTATTGTACATTACAAAAACAACAAGTCTAAATAAATTCAGCGTTATTTAGCCATCACACTAATTGGATTTGAATTTTATAAGATATTAAGTAATGAAGAAAGTTGAAACTGCTGAAAGTAGTTGCTGCAAGTAGCTAATTTCCTGCGAGATTTTTTACTAAGATAAGTAAAGACTGGAAAGTAGTTTTGAAACAAGACTAGGAACTTTGAATTTCCATCTCAATCTTGAAACGTAAGACTAAAGTTCACAGATCAGAAGTTCAATTCGCGATAAAGTTCCAACTTTTGAGATCGAACTGCTTGATTGCACTGCTTCTTCAAAATTTTCAGCAAATACTTCTTTCGTTAAAGTTTTTGGACTATCGTAGTTTTTGTTTTCTTGGTTTCTGCTCTAATTGAAAGATATTTTAAAACTGAATCAACGGATTTTTTGTGAGCATGAAATATAAATACAAAAACTTCACTATTGTACAATAAACGTTAAATTTTAATAATGTCAGAAAAAGCTTTATTTATTAGCAGTATTAACATAAATATACTTTGCTTACTATTAATCTGGTAGATTTCCTCCTCCGTCTTACTTCGTATTCTTCAGTACCGAGAGTCGTAACATCCTACTTGGATCATAATTGAGTGTATAAAAATATTTCGTTGAACCAATGACCTCTAGCGAGCAGAGCATCATACAACATCTTCAAAAGAAACTACCTAGTTTCATTATTCACTACTTCAAAATTGCTTGCCTTTTAGCGAACCTGACAACAAACGAGAACATATTTGCTCTTCTATTTGAGCTCAGTTCCAGTCTTTGAAGCGTTTCACCTAAGCACAGGCCAAAACTTGTCGCCTATTAATATTTGCTAAAGGTACACAGTACAAGTTGGCTCAACTTTGATGCAGTTCTGTTAGAGTTGCTGCTAGTAGCTGGCTGGCGACCACATTGCAAGATCGTTCTGAGAGCGCTTACAGCAATTGGCAAGTAAGTTTAATGAGCGAGAGTGAATGTTACTTAGTTTAAAGTATGTACATACTAATTTTAGATCAGTGAAAAAGATAGTGATAAAAGATATTTATTAGTAAACACATAAATTGAAGCGCCAGTAGCTCGCATGCGATTACCAATGTTAAGCAAAGGTTGGCGCGTTCCACTTAAGGGCTTGATAAACTCTCGACACCAGAGTTGGCCACTCTCATTCGATAAGAAGAAGAAGAACACATATGTATATATGACACAATTTTGATTATCCCTGCCTTCTAATATAGTGTTGACTGTGTTATATAAGCAGCCATCCGTCTTTATGATCAGATGGATCCTAATTCGATCTTGGACTTACAATAAACTTGCCTAGACTTTAGCATAAAATAAACAAGTTCTACAGCAGTGCCGAAGTAAGCAGGCTGTAGCCATAAGCGAAGCCACTTTCACGCACTTTGGTATTCTTAAGGAATTTAAAAAGAAGAAAATGTGAAAAAAGATAACTGCGTCCGTGGAAGTTATCAAACCCGATGTATCTTGAGTGGCATGATTATCAGGAATAAGATTGTGGAGTCCCAGATATTGTAGGTACTATTTATTAGGCAATTAATAGATGAATGATATTTAATCATGTTTTGTTCAAACACATAATATCGTTACTAAATATCCGGCTTGTTATCACGTTTATTATTAAAGTGGTATATGAAAATCAGCGATGTTTACCCGGATTTTATGTGACATTAAAATTATGATATTTGTCGGTTATTTATTTCTATTTCATGTAATTTATTTTCTGACGTAGCTATCAATAAGATATATGATATGTTATATAAATTAATTGGAGTGTAGTCACCTATTAAACAAAGTTTTTATTTTATTTGGTTAACTTAGAGAAACTTTACTTACAATATATTTATGAGTTACATACAAAACAATATGCTGTTTTGTAACACTATTCTTTTTTCTTCATTGTAAAGGTTCATAAACTGATTTTATTGGCATATTATAAAGGTACCAATCTTAACCTTGAATTCACAAATGCTGTACACGTATGATTGATGTAGCTGTAAGTCAACATTGATTTCTCCTTTAATCGTTTTTACTTTTTCCTCTTAGATTTATGATAAAAGCAAACTACATTCTCATATATCAGACTTATACTTTGCACACGAGGAAAAACACCAACAAAAATGACTAAATATGAATCACCAATTTGCCCTTATTATACTCACATATCAGATTAGATAATGTTTTCTATATTTCAGTGTTATACATGTGATTATTACGTATTCGGGTTTAGTGCTTCGGTTCTGCGAAATTAAATTGTTGTTTCTGATAAGATTAAGGTTGATTATTGTAAGTGACAAATAAAGAAAAACTTTATTATTTACATAAATTCTCGATATATTATTTTCCAAAATATTGGTAAGTACATAAATGTTTATCAATAATCTCAATTTCTAACCTTTGACCAAATATATGTATGCAGATAATAATAATAATATAATTGATGCCTTAAAAATACCGGGCGTAAGGCCCGAGAATCTGTGAAGAGAAATAAAAACATAATAATAATATTTTACTTTATTTACACAAAAATCCTTAGACTAGTATACATAAAGATATAGATAAAGTCTCATTAAAAAGTATTTTTTAACTTCAAATAAATTGGCTTGTTATATATGATATTCTCTGAATTGAATAAAATTTGGGTATGATGATCTGTTTATATTGAGGTAAACATTCAGAAGAATACAAACCGCCTTTTTTAAAGACGGTTAAAAAGTGAGTACAATTTTTCTCACATTAACACCACAACAGAACGCCGAAATATCATAATTTTGGGCAAGGAGGTAATGTAGTACTTACATAGTACTCGTATATCACTATGAAGGATATACTCGTATGTATTTAACGGTATACTAATTGTATCCTAAGAGACGCACAGTAACGTTTGATCCTAAGATCTGTTTAGAGTCCGGCCCGCCCAGCTTCCGGCATCCGGCGGAAACGTCGCCAGGGCGGGCGGCGGGCGGAAGCCACAGTAAGCTGCCTCTGATACCGCCTAGACGCTAAACGGGGAGCAATTATCGCCCTAGGGACTCTACTCTAGTAATGTAATAGTATTATACTGATTATGAGGGGGAGTTGTTTTGTATACGTTTGCAGTTTCTCAAACGATTTTATATTTTTTTAACGACGTAAATTGTTTTATGATGCTATTGTTGGTGTGAGAATGATGATATATGATGTTTTTCTTCTTTCTTTGATGTTGAAAGTTTTTAATTAAACCGCTCCAGATGCCTTGTTCTATTGTTAAAAGTAATAAACTATGATACAACTTATAAACTAATGTGAAGCTGTAACTGTCGTATTGTGACGAATAGCTGAATATATATGAGTACAGTTCATCGCAATATAAAAAAACATAAGAAACTAAATTTTCTACGTAGCATATGTGTCATAAAAATACGAGTTTTAACTACTTTTACAACCAAACGATTACCAAACTACCAACACTAATACTACTGAATGTATAACAACAACTATACCATCTGTACAAACTATTCATAAGCCATTAAACTCATGAAACTCACGCATAGCAAACTGTAAAAGCCGTTCGGATATCCTTAATGGGAGTCCACCATATTTACCAGACAGGGTCGATGTTGCAAAGAAGAATTGATGTTCTACATCCATATCGCACCCACGCGGGCCGCTGAAAGCATAATAACTGACAGCACACCGTATAAACGACTTATTATGATGGAAAAATCCAACATACACACATATTGGTTGCGACAAACATTGAGTGTGGCAAACTGATTAATCAAAATTTTTCAAATCACCTCCCTCTAGTGATATTATATAAAAACGGCTGTACTTAAGTTTCTATAATTTAATGTGTAAATCAATATATGTACCCTGAAGCGCCCAGTAGCATAGAATATTGAGTACAACCAGTAGTAAGCTAAGTAAATAAAACGAGATTGATTATAGGTATTATTTGACAAATGTATCAGCATGTTGATTTTTCTGCTGTGGTAGGACTCGGTGCCTATTTGGAGGCGCAGGGTATAATAAATTATGGTAGACGACATTTTTTTTACTTTAATTCATATTTCAAGCCATTACTACTTACGTACTTACAAGTACGTCAATTTGGACCTAAACATATCAATTTTACGAAACAATTCCAAATAGCTTATTTCGCCAAAGACTACTTGAATTAAGTGTCTCAAATTTACGTTATCTATGATAATAACATTGTGTGCCAGATTTATTGTAAAATATAACGCAAATCTCATCTCTTGGGGCATTTTTTCCACAAGTTATAGCTTCGTCATAAGCTTTCTTGAAGTTATGGCTGGCTTGTTTGTGAATAAACGGTACTTTATACTCTTGTATCTATTTCAGAAGAAAAATATTATCTGCTATTTTTTTTCTGTACTGCGATATTTAGGTTGATTTCAAAAATTTGATCTCATGATTTTAGTTTCCTCTAAAGTTTGGGAAATTTTCGTAGCGGAACGGTTTTTAAATTTATTTAGCACTTTTCTTACTGGCTACTTTCTGTAAAGAGTAGACAAAAACACACAAGACTAAGTTACAAAAAGTTAATATGAATGTTCCCCCGCTTCTACAATGTATATTATGTCTTTGCGTGAGTGTCTGTGAGAATGTATGAAATAGTAAAGGCAGTTGGATACCAAAGTCGAGCTAAATCTAGACGCTATGAATTTAGAAGCTGTCAGTCTTGTATAATGATTGAATTAATAATAGTGACAGCGCACACAACCCGGCGAGCACAGTAAATTGACACGTCCGCCTGACTCTCTATTAACTGCAACCCCAAACTCCCCGGTGTAGTTTCTAAGTGTTGCCGACAACCAAGTTTTAACAAATTCGTCACCAAACTTTCGAGCCAAAGCCTTAATTAAGATAACGTTCTAGAGTCCGTACCAGACAACAACTCTTACAATTTTTCGCAGCACTTCTGAACGCAAATACCAAATCCACAATCAATGTTTTAGTTTAGATTTTATTCACTCGCAAAGTTATCTTGCGCTAGTGGCGTCGAGGATCCCCGTGCCGTCGTCGAGCTGAAGTTTTGCAGTTTCGTGTTTGTCTTAGACAACTTGGCCGAGAAGTAACTAGTCAAACAAACGGGCCCGACGGCCGCCGATTTAAGCCGGGCTTAGCGTCTAAATTAAATGCCGGGACACGTTTCGTTTCCCCGTTTTGCTCTCAGTGCACTCACATGCCAATGGCAACCCACAAAGTGTTATGAACCTTCAGGGCTGTTGAACCTAGAACTGGGTTTAGTTATGTAGGGGTGAGCTTGGGATTACTGCGAGCTATGCATTTGTACGAGTTTTTGTGTGTCAAATGTGTAGCGTTGTATCACCATAATTCAATCTTTGCATTTTAGGTGATGAAACATTGAAATACGACAGAAAACATAGTGTGAACTCAACGCCTAGATTTAAGAGTTATGACACTTATTGTTTATAAAAAAAAACGTTTGTTGTTACTTGTTTACCATATTGGTTAGTCAGACAATACGTGCGTTTTTTATGTGTAATTAAGTGAAGAAATGGGACACAAAAATGTGTGTATTAATTCAAAACAACAGAAATAGTTGATCAAATAAAAAATAGCTTGCTTATCAGGGATAAGTTTCTGTAAAAAAACCCGATAAGCGACCGTATACGGCACAATTAAATAAAGTTTACCACATCCCATAGTGTATTTAATGAAGCGTTCAAAAAACTTGTCTCAAGTTGAAGGCAGCAAACAGTAGTAGACAAACACGTAACTCAAGTTCTCAAGTGTAAGCAAGTGCGTTGGGTTAGTAGCGATATAACTTATACGGGTCCTAAAGTTTCGTATAAGATGGGACGGATTAAGGCTGCAGGTTAGGGCGTTTGAATATCTTGTCGTTTATAATTTTGGTGAGAAGAAGGTTTATTGTTTACAGCTATCTTTGAAAAAAAAAGTTTATTGATTTTACATTAAAATAAAATAACCATAAATTATATCTACTTCTGTCTTAGTATGTAGGATCATTAATTTAGCTAACAATATCACCTACTTTTTTACATATATATATATATATATAAAAACTTACAAAACACAGATAATTTTTACAAAAAACTTAGCTTACCATACCTACCGTCGCTGTGTGGCAGTGTTTCCAGGATGCTGGCAGCATTTCCTCTTTGAATAGATTGACTCAAACGTTGAGAGAAATAGCTGCCAGCCCTGAGATCTTCTGTGGTAAAGATCAAACGTTTGCTAATCTTTTTCTAAAATCTTTTAGTGTAAAGCAGTTCCACCTATTCCTAGAAATTTTATCTGTTTTCTGTGTATCTGTGTCACTGTTTATTTAAACGCTCATCACGCAAATCAGCAACAATAGATTATCATGATTTTTGGGATGTAGGTAGTATGAGGTCGCATGGGTGTCATAGGCTATTAAATAATGCAAGCGAAGCCGCAGGCGTCCCTTAGTATCATTATAAAAATATGAGTCAACCCAAAAACCTTACAGCCCCTCCTGGCTCCTTGCCTTTTATTAAGCGAGCAAGTTAAACATCAAAGCGAAGCGCTCGGGTCTCATACCTGCTGACAATTTCAATAACCAAGTTGGTCGTATCGCCGAATAGTTGTTGCGAAATTATTTCTCCGGTTCCACGTGACTCCAGCTGTATGAATTCAAGTTATAATTAATTCGTCCCAACGTGCTGTTGTAGTTTCAGCCTGTATCAATAAGACTAATTAGGTTTTTGTTCGATATGTTTCAGTTATTTCGTACTAGTGGCAATTTTGGGCGAGGAAAATGAATCAACATAATTGCAACTATATACAGACGTCTGTATATAGGTATTTAACTACATACATATGTAGTAAAATACATAAATACATACTATCGTTGGTAAGTATCATTACATTACTTAAAGACGCCCTTGACAACGTCAAGGGCGTCTTTGATTAATGTTAAGTTGACATGTCAGAGGCTCTTAGGGCGCCTTGATAAACTCTTGACACCAGAGTTGGCCACTCTCATTCGATAAGAAGAAGAAGAACACAAAAATATGACACAATTTTGTTTATCCGTGCCTTCTAATCGAAAAAGAAGAAGGAGTTCGCTAATAGAAATCTAATTGTAAATACAAATTATAACTAGTCTATTCTATTTTGTGTGCCATAATAAATAAAGTTTACGTGAAAAGTGTTGCTTTTGTGCTTCTCTATTTCTCATACATACATCTACCTTGTGATATAAAACATTTCTTATGTGTTAAATAATGTTCTAGACGCGTTATCTACATAAATTGAGCGTACTTATTAATAGCTTACCTAACATTTTGTTATATCCTTTTATTACTTACCGATTGTAGTTGAGAATTCTAAATAAGAATTATTTATACTTCAAACGTTGTGGTGTCACCTATAAGTGTCTTTGTTGTACGCTTTAATATTCGCTTTAAACTTGTGTTTACGAAAGTAGTATTAGTCGGATATTATGTTAAAGTTTGTTCGAGAAACATGTTCGAATAATCGGCTCAGCGGTTCCCGAGGGAGAGATTTAAAGTGTAATACACTGTCGAACGTTCGCACTTTAAGAGGATTCCAGATTAATTATTGTTGTTCTGAAGAGTTTTCAAAATAAAACAGGTAGATTAGGCGTATAAATGATTAAACGTATTAAAAAAACAAACTCAAGCTTAAAAATAATGCTCATATGTTTATGTTAATTCATATATAAGTAGTATAAACATTTGTTCTATTTTTCATTTTTTTATTTAATATCTGAAACACCTCGTCCTACTCATTTCGTTTGAAGAATATATCCCTGCCAGATTGGTTGCCTGGAAGAGATCGCTCTTAGCGATAAGGCCGCTAATTAAGACGCTGATTCTAATTTGTATGTTATTTTTGTATTGTTTCATTTGTGGTGTTTTAATAAAGTATTTATCTATCTATCTTATAGTAAGATTCGCGCTAAGTAATAACCATTTTTTATTTATTTATTTATAACGGTAGGTACACAAAACAGAATGAGTTCATAAATAAGCCAAATACACATTCAAAACTAATTGATTATGTAATTACTGCAAAATGCTTAGTACCTATTTTTTCTTATTCAAATAGTACGTGACAAATCGTGTTAAGGTGTATTTACTTTATAATATTTACAACCAATTAATGAAATATGGGTATAGATGCAATATTTATGTTCAATATACAACATACTACTGGCGTACTGAGTGGCATACTGAGTGGCGTGCCTTGGGAGAGGCCTATGTCCAGAAGTGGACGACTGTGGGCTGATGATGATGATGATGATGATACAACATATGGATATGCGGCTTCTAAATGGCTTCTAAATGATTTTAATGTAAGCAGCCATTGTTTGTAGCCATGATAATGTAGGTAATATATGTGTGGATAATGGTTTAAAACGACACCATTTGTATGCTAATTTTATGTTTAGTAAAATATTGCTTTTGCTAAAGTACATACCTGATGCGGACTGATAATCGTTACATTAATTTATTATTATTGTTATGCTAAAAATGATAATGAAAAATTTGATCATATAAATGAAACAATTTATTTTTGTCTGTTAGATAAAAACTTATTTTATCATTATTCGTACGACATTCAGTAAAAAAAGTCAGAGGCCCTTAAGGCAGTTCAAATACTCTCGCACAAGAATGGGCTACTACACTACCTTTAATATGTATTTACTAACTTACTTTCAATCTTGGAGATTAAAATAAACGTGTATTAATATTGATTCTATTTCGGAGTATCCATTGATTTAAATTAAATCGCTCTTCAAAGCGTCAAGTGCTCTCAAAATAACTCCAACGGATTTTATCTGTTAGCCATAGAGAGCTGCAAAGACAGCCAAAGTCTTGATAGATATGCGATTTCTCCGTTTTGTCAGCAATATTCAAATGGGGTCCTCCGCGGAAATATTGCCCCGTAGCCTGTATGCAAATTCTATTTGAAATGCGAAAGTTTCCGGGACGGGGGAACCTTCAATCGTGAACGCAAACAGTTTCTATAAGATTATGTACAAGATGCTCCTTCTTCAGTCAATATTGACTCCAGTTGGGCCGGAGACGATCTGAAGGAAAACTGTGGACGTGATTTCGAGTCAGTACGTCAGCTTTCAGGTAATGAAAACGTTTTGCGCTGAGTGATTGTTTGGTTATTTCGAGGCCGATTTACCTTTGTTTGTTTTTCTTTCGTGGCATCCTGTAAAAGTGTTTTTCTGGGATAATTCTGTTAGATAATACATTATATCAGATCAAACCAAAAACAAAATAGGTATACATTGTTAGCTAGCTACCCTTTAGCGCAGCGACCCGAAATGTTTTAGCCTCCAATGCAAAATATCGCCAATGGTACCGTTTTCAATCTCTCTTTTCATTAATTTATTGACTAGTCTAAGTAATTTGAAGGTTACACAGCTTTGTTTCTACAGCGTCCTTCAAATGGTACTTTAACTATATTATAAGTAAACATTTTTATTACGAAACGACACATTAATTTCATAGATAGAACTGCCCCCTTAGACAAGAGCCGTATTAAAGTGAGCGATTGTCGCTCACTTATAGAATAGAGAGAGTAATGTATGGGATTGACATCACGACGATTGACATGTTACGTCACTCCCATACATTAGTATTTCTATTCCTTAGGCGAGCGTAAGTACGCTCACTAAAATACGGCTCTTGTCAAAGGGGGCAGATCATTTTATGCCTTTAATAGTAATTAAACGTTTAAACAAACCAATTGGGTACTGTAGTACATACAGTGTATTTTTCTCATACCAAGAACTGAAGAGATCTGTTGTATACTTTCTGTTCGTTCCCAGACTTATTGTCTAGTCCGGACCCTGACTATTTGCGGGCCGGATATAGCGTCCTTGTAACGGTTTGTTCTTGAACAATTTGTGAAGTTTTCTAGTATGTTTTGATTCTTATATTACATCTTATATTACAAGACACAAGATTCTCTTGAGTAGATTAAATTTAACTATGTCGGAGCGCCCGTAGCATAGGTATCGCATGCGATTACTAATGTTAAGCCATTGTCTACGCGATCAGCCATTAGATTGTTACCAAGAAGTGGCTTTTTTGTGGGTCGATAACACGTTAAAATATATATCCCGGCTGTCTAGTACCGCAACCGTTAAGCTACGCCAGAGACCCTTAAAGCGGCTTGAAAAACTCCCAACACTAGAGTTGGCTACTCTCATTGTATAAGAAGAAGAAAAACCCTATTAGAGATTTTTATGACGGTATGAAAACTCATAGCACTCATCGCCTTACGATTTTATACTAACTTATGAGCAAACTACAATAAGCATTTTCATATATTATGCAGAATTTATACGTTATACATCATTGCTTGATTTCACAGTTTATATATTACTAGCTGTGCCTGCGACTTCGTCCGCGTGGAAAAGTTATTTTGGGCATTAATGTACATTAAAAAATTACAGTTTTTGCAGCACACGCAACGGAAGCCTTCAAAGATGAATAATTTTTACCGTTTTTTCCACATTTTCCATTGTTTCTTCGCTCCTATAAGTTGCAGCGTGATGTTATATAGCCTAAAGCCTTCCTCGATAAATGGTCTATTCAACAATTTTCCAATTCGCACCAGTAGTTCCTGAGATTAGCGCGTTCATACAAACAAACAAACATACAAGCAAACAAACTCTTCAGCTTTATTATATTATATAGTATAGTATATATAGTATAGATTATCCTTGTAAATTACAGTACGGGAAATACATCTTTTAGGTATATTGTTAAAACAGTTCGTTGAAGATTATCCAATTATAAAAAAAATATCTCATACCAGCCTCCAAACAAAGTTGCGACTGCAGCGACTCTTTATAAATGACAAGTGTACAATTAGCATCGTCCCGCCGACGAATAACGAAGCCTCCTCTCAACACATGCATCTTGACTTCATCTACTTTATTACAAAATCCACCTTATTACTGTCCACACAACAAGCCAAAATCAACCTTGGTATAGGAAAAATAGAGTAGATTTTGGTATGATATGTGGTTGGTTCCCAAAGGTCAGTTTAGCTCGAAACTTTTTCAGTGAATGTTGCACTTGCCACCGGGATGTACTGAAGGGCTCTTCAATCTTCGAGTAGGTATACATGCCGCAGCAAACTTGCCTTACCAAGTTGGTTCCGATTGGAACTAAAAAGTTACGGATCGGATATTCTGGAACCAATTTGGCAGTCTGGCATAAAAATAGTCGCTGAAATTTGAGTACTTGAGTGCATTTAGAAAGCTGAAGTAGTCACTGTTCTTTTTGTTTATATCTACATTTATTTCTGTGAAATTATTTTTTTGTCTACCACTTTAAAAAACTAAACTTATCATGAAAAATATTGTATTCGTTTATTTATTGTTAGTACTAAAAAAACATTACTAAAATTTAAATATTTATAATTTCCCTCTTGGGTGAGAAAACAAACATTGTAAATGAACAAAAACATACCTGAAACTCGCGTTCAAGTAATTTTCCCGAAAAACATCGTAAGCTGCGCCTATTTTAAGCCCAAAACAATGTTTGTTGTACAAGCGTCATAGAGTAAACAGAGCGTATACAGATGGGACAACATTATACTCGACTGATATTAGGTAAAATATTTGCCCTCGCGACCGGGTGTGCTAACATTTGTTTCTCATTACGCTCGACCCTATTAGCTACATTTAGTTAGTCTTTATGTACCTACTTGTTCTTAACGTTTTATTTGAGTAAAACCGTGTCATTATATGACGGAAATTAACAAAATTTATATATATTATATAATTACTTGCAGCTTCGTACAGTTTTACCTACGTTAATCCGGTATAAAAAGAAGCCTATGTGTTAATATACGGTCTAATCTACATTCATACTAAATTTTATACAAATCCGTTCACAAGGGTGATCAACGATTCACACTCGCTCACTCAACTTTCGCCTGTATATGTTTATTAAATATAAATAAACTGCGTAGTATGGAATTGTTATTTGTTATAGTTTTAAATATTTTTCCAAATCGGTAAACACGTTTATTGCAATCTTAGAAAACAACACCCGTTTTTCATTTACCAAGGAACTCGCAGCCATTTTTCCATGAATAGAGAAAAGCTAGAGTAGGTTCGTAATAGGAATAAGCACTCTACAGGGTAACTATAGAAAAGTACACTCAAATATATCCAATAGTTAGAAATTATTTATAACAAATTAGCATTACCCGATATTATATAGATTAAAATGAGTCATTTACCTAGTATAACTATTCATATCAAAAGTTTTTTGTCCGCAATATCCACAATCACCATTGTTTATTCACATTGTATTATGTATTTTATCTACACTAATGTTGTAACATTCTACTTATGTTTCCAATACTTGACTTATAATTACTATTGTTATAGCACAGACAACAAAACACTCAATTTAAGCAATTTCACATGATGTTATAATATCCACATCGATATCGTAATAGCTCATTATAACATCGAAAAAGCGTGACCAACCTGATTGCAGGGCCAATCAGGTTGGTCGCGCTGCACTCTCGTTGGTTAGATTTTAATGACGGCAAAATCACTGTGACAATACACGTACGCGTGAATTTAATTTAATAAATTATCAATGCATTAGTGAAGATAAAGTAGTGTATGCAACTGCATAAACTACTATTATCTAATCGAAGGAAAAGTCATGCAACTGAAGTCATAGATAAACTCATTATTACTCATTATTTGTTTACTCTTTGATTCGTTTATGCATCGTTTTCTAAATTTGCAATGTATTTGCAATTAAATTTATTATTTCTTCTTCTTATAGAATAAGAATGGCAAACTTCAGTGTCAAAAGTTTATTTAGCCACCCTAAAGCTTTGGTTTCCTAGGAAAGCGATGCCATCGTATAGCGGCCGTGATATTACGGACGCAAAAATAATTTAAGTAAATTACGGTGCAAGTTACCGCTCTCCAGGAAACCGCGCCATTTCGTTTACATAGACAACGTTTTAGTGACGTCATTCACCGCTGTATTACGGCCGCTATATGCAGGCACCGCTTTCCTAGGAAATCAACTACTATGACCAGAACTACAATTAAACGTGTCATCCGACCCACGAAAGTATCCAAAGCCTCGTCAACAGTTGCTTAACGCGGGGTGCTATGTGAAATCGACATTTCATAAAAATCAATTAAAATAGAAGTATATAAGATGGAGCTAATTTTTTTTCAGTTTATATAATTTCGATTCAGTGTTAAGACAATTAAAACGCCAAAACACAATTACGTATACTAAGCTCGATAGTTCTTTTTTTTTTAAATAGTTGTTTTGAAATATTTTTCACCTTTTTTTCCAAAAGTAGTACGGAAATTGAAACTATTTTAATTATATCTTAAAGATAATGTTATTATTTAGAGAGTAAAAAGGCATAAATAGAATATTCTGAGTTGCTGATTTTATATGAGTTAATTTTGTCAAAAAAGTCTGCAAAACTGCTAAAATTGTGCAAAATAGTTTGCGTGTGGACAAGACTCGTCGGCCGCAGCTATGCGCGCGATGCTCGCTCTGTGGAATTGCATGCGAAAAAGCAACTGTAGGCATTTTACCAAGCGCAAAGCGTTTTCGGATAAATATTATTGGTAATCGCGTGCGGTTGTCTCCGCTAGCTGAGCTACGGGCGCTGACGGTTAAAGGCGAGGTATAGATCATAAGTCATTTCACAGAGCCCTGTATGTTTACTGTAGACAGCACTATACCTACACTATCTGAATAATACACCTAGTCTGGAGCAAGTGAGTGCGTCACAAAGGCCAGTTGCACTTGCCACGTATTCTAATGCAAATTCTATTGAAATACGCTCCCATTGTTATCAACCCCAAGACCGTGGAAAAGTCCGTATTCACACGTCTCAGATACTTAATGGAAACTCTCTCGAGCGTTCACTTAATCAGGGATTTTACTTAAATTATTGTCCACACTAATAATGTATGTAGTAAGTAGTGGTAGCAATTTTATGCAAGTGAGAGAAATGTCACATAATTATAACAATATTGTATATCTTATTTCTTTTTTTATTTAGATAATGTAATTATTTATTTTATAATAATATTTTTTTTATTAATTATATTAATTTGTTTTATTGATTTTATTTCAAAGAGATGTAAGTATAGTAAACTTATTAGATAACGTGACTTAGACATCATATTTAGTGATCATGCATAAATTACAACGATATGTAGGGTTTGTCATTACATTGTATCCAGGAAGACACTAAGATGCAGAAAAAACTTCCAGTTGCCCGATTACTGAAAACTATGTAACTATGGTTTAAATAACAAAATGAGAAGGATTCTATACGCTTCTGATTTTACACAAATATTGCTAGTTGTTAACTACTTTAACCAATTTATTATGCTAGTGTGGCTTAGCGGTTGCAGTGTCTGCATTTCATACAGAGGCGCACTGGTTCGAATCCGGCCCTACAACAATGACTTGTGTTTTCAAGTTATATGTAGATTTGCACTCGCTTGGCGGTGAAAGAAAACATCGTAATTACACCGACATGTTTGAGAACCACAATTTCCGAGGACATGACGTGTCTTCCGTGAAAGGTCCTGGGCGCCTACCACGATGTATAAGAACTTCCCTAACAAATTAATTCTGCGGCGGAGTCACGACCCTCACTCATGAGGAAATAATACGACTTCAAAGAAACCAAATTATTAAAATAAAATATGACGCGTTTTAAGTATTTTTTCCCTTTATACGCCTTTTCCTTCATTAGGTGCTCATTAGTATAAATCCAAAGTACAAATTGCTCAGCACTTGAGTTTGTACCAAGTTAAGAAGTTACGTATGAAACTTTTACGCGTATTTGTGAACAGGCTAAGAAACAAACAAACTTTGAAGGTGCAAACTTTCTGTAGAAACAAAACTTGGCTGTCTTATTTGATCAAAGGGATTGTTAAAAGTTGATGTAATTAACCGACATCCAAAAAGGCAATTTATCGTTTCAGATAGATATTTTTTGTGTATGTAATATGTACAGAATAACTGAGCTTGATTGGTGTTACTTAGTTTGATGACAGTCACACAAACACTACAAAATAGTAAAAAAAAACCTGTCTAATATTAAAACCTCATAGTGATTAATTGTGTCAGGCGTTTAATGAAGGAGATATTTAGCTTTCCCATTATTTTTAGTATTGAATAAGTCCGTACATTTGGCCACAGAACATTAAAATTTATACTCACAATAAAAAAAACTAGTGTCTGGTAGAATTAGTGGCATTCAGAATCTAATTTGATTTAATTTTGTATTTTGATTTGTTTTGAGCATTGCCATACGAAAAGCATTCAATGTGGAATAATGCTGCCAGGATTTTAAGGCTCTATTCTGCCGTAACAACAAAAAACACGTTTTTATTAAGAATAATTTATTTACCTTAACTGGTATATGTATGCTTATATAATACATTACTTGTAGTATCATTTTAATTATTATCTACATGAATACCTTAATGACGTTCATATTTATATGGCTCAATTAAAAATATATAATAAGTATTTTTGAGTCATATCTAGATAGTCATGACAAGTCAGGCTGAATGTTTATAAGGGTCATATTAATAGTCTTAGATATGATTAAATTTAATATTATCTGTGGGTATAATAGGGTTATTTACTATTATTTATGACATAACATACGTAATGTTGGAGATAAATAAATGTGCTCGGTTTTGGATGTACCTACTTTGTGAAATTATAGTTCGTATTTTAGATTTTGATTATTTTAAGTGCTTTATATTCTCTTTTGGAAATAACCTATCATTATACTTGTACATGTTACCGCCACTGTTTTCATAAAATTGTAAGTAGCTGCTTTTTTGAAAAAAAAAATAACGACTATCAAATTAAATATAATTTACGATACTTTATCATCAAAGATTGTCCCTTGCATTGACATATGTTTTTTTTGGACTACGTAAGCGAAACCGTGGTAAAGAGTGAGCATTTTACTTATGTTTTTCTTTATCTATACATATAATTAAGCTGAAGAGGGACAAACATCTGAACAAAGAAGATATTAGAAAAAAAATTTGGGCACACTTCAAAACGAACACACGAACAAATAAAACACGTTTTAACAGTTTTTATATATTTGTTTGTTTTATCAGTTTCTCTGTTTCGCTGTGTCTCTGTTTGTCTGTTTATTTAAACGCTCATCACGCAGAAACGGCTGAAAGGGTCATCGTGATTTTTGGTATGTAGGTAGTATGAGGTCTTTTGAGTGTCAAAGGCTACTTTTATCCTTTTTTTACTTTTATCCTCAAATAATGCGAGCGAAGTCGCGGGCGTCCACTAGTATACAATAAAGAAATATTACCAAAGTATAGATATTTTTACGTCGAACTAGCTTGCGTGTTCTAATGTACCTAAGACGGGAGTTATTTCAATAACGCCGACGAATCGCTTTTATTGTTAAAGTAAAACATTTTCACCTGTGGGGTTTCCACAGAAGTGTTCTTTCGTATTGCTTATTGTTATGTTCTCGCTTTCAGTTTGTTTGCTATTGTTATAAAGGTAAGTTTTGAATAAGTATTAAATTTTCTTAGAAACAGTTCTGTTTAATGAGATTTTCTGAGAAAAAGTTTTTTACAGCTGTCAACGTCAATGACTAGATCAACTTATGGTCGTACACTACACACACGATAAAAATAAAACACACAAACAGACAGACAGACCAACGAACAAAACACTACTTCCCGCGCGCGGAACCAAATGTTCCCAGTGCACTGGCAGCGTTGATTATATTTTTTGTAAAAGTAAAAGTACATGTTATCTCGCACGCTTATGAGCTACCACGATAAAGGTTTTCAAGAGTCCTAATGACGGCCGTCAGAAATCAATAGATAAAAATAACTGGTTTGCTCCGGAGTTACATAAAAATCAGACTTGCTGTGTATATTACGATAGTCGTTAAGCCGTGTCTAGGCCCTTAGAGCGGCTTGAAAAACTCTCGACACCCGATTTTTGTTACTTATTTTCGAAATACAAATACAAATACAAAAATAATTTATTTTTTTTAAAGATATTTTTCACAAAATGTTTTTGAATCCTCTGACCTCGTGGTAGCCGTTAGGCTGTGTTACGAGGCCAGAGTCATCTCCCAGTATGTTCATAATTTAATTATAATAACGTCTTATGAGCTAGGTTACACAAACAATTTTTTTATTTTGTTTTAATATCTAACTACCCTCAATTTGTGTATAAATTCAAGTGGTATGACAACAAACAGTGTAGGCAAGCAATGTAGGCAGTCACTCACACACGCACAATCGTACAACTCGCCCCACCATCGACTTCTTAATCAACTGACGCATAATGTAAACACTAGTTTGAAATTCATGTGCCAAAATAAATCTATGTATTTTGTCAGCCACCAGTATCTTTCGATACATATTTATGAAGATGCCGTTTTGTTAATTAAAAAATTGAGGTTGCGATATTGCAGTGAGCGGATTTATTTAACTGCAATGAACATGCAAAGTCTATACTGAGTATATAGAGGATCTTGAGAGTTAGGCGTCTTTTGACTATGTTGTCAACGGTAGATAGCGAGTCGGCGCGCGAGCAGGTATCGTACGTGAATACAGACGGTGTGTGTGTGTGTGCGTGAGCTGCCAGCTACAGATCAGATATCAACAGATACTAAACTTGAATAAGGTGCTAATTTATATTACAATAGGTACTTAAATATTAAAATCATGAGCAGTATTTTCCACATATTTTCATAAAAGTTAATAATTAGAAAAGAGAAAAAAACAAATTCTTTTGGCTATAACCGCAACTAAAAATTTAAAATACAAAAAAAAAGTACAAATTATAATAATAAATGTAGAAACTAGTAAACACTTTAAGTGAAGAATCATGGTTGTGTGTCTGTGTGTGTGCGCGTGTGTTCTGTTGTGTTTTTTATAGCTTATAAATATAATAATTAATATGCTATTTTTCTAAGCTATAGATATGTACTTGATTCTTATCTTGAATCTATTCATGTTGATTTTTTTCAGACAACGCAATAACGAGAAACCATTTGACTGGCCTGTTAGCTTAGTTGGTAGTGGCTCTGCCTTCTAACTAGGGGTTGCGGGTTCGATTCCCGCGTGACACAAGTATTTATGCATTAAAAAAAATATAATTACTTGTGTTGAGTCTGGTCGTTTGTATGTATAATAAGTATGTATTTACAAAAGAAAAGTATATAAGTATTATATCCGTTATCTAGTACCCACGACACAAGCGTTTGCTTAGTGTGGGGCTAGATGGCGATGTGTGCAATGTCCCGGAATATTTATTTATTTTTCCGCCACTCACATTCCAAACAAAGCTGTAAAGAGATGGTTTTGTGTTTCTATGGGAATTGAGACAAATGCGCTATGGGTAACAGATTTACACAGCGCGCCATCTGTCCGTCGATTTATGAGTTTAATCAGAACACCGTGAAATAATAACGGGCTTCTCATTTGTTCGGACCAATCAATCTTTGGATCATATTCTGTGGAAATTATGATCAGATACATTGATTAATTTTACTTGATTCTTTGCTTTACTATCGATGAGAAAAAGTATAACACGAACTTTGTATGGGCCGGTATATTTAATTGTTGCTCAAACACACTAGAAAACTAATGAAGACTGATGACTAATGTTTATTTCAAAATAACTATTATAGCTCATAAAATATTTATGTACTCAATGACAAATGTTATCAGATCTTGATAATATATATTGGCTATATAGATATCTTATGTTTTGTGTATGACGCTATTCATTCCATATTACGGAAACGCCAGCTCCTATCAGCAAGATTAGTTAACTATTCAGTAGATTTTTTACGTACTTTATTTGTTATAAAGTCTGTAACAAAGTCAAAGTGGCTCGTTTAAATGAGATTTTTACATTTTAAAATAAAATTTTGATAAAAAGTAAGGACTTTCTTTTTGAGATCAGCTTAATACGATCTCTGTACTTTTAATTCAGAACCCAAACGATACAAGTGAGATTTCATATCTTTCCTGTGTTTTTGCAACGGATTTTCCATTGGTGCAAATCGATTTAGAGTTACGACCGTTCTAAATCATTTTATATTCGTCCGTGCGGTGATTTAGCGGATCACTTGTCATATTTTTTCTTTAAATTCCATTCAAAATTGGCATCGATTCGATGCATAAATGATGGTTCGATATTTCTCGATATTTTTACAATTTAGAGCTCTTTCAGTTTATGGTGATTGAAGTTTGATTCACGCGTGAAGTATCGGATTGAGACCTTAACATAGCTCCATCTAAGTAACAAACTCAAATGCATTGTTGTTTTAACTTGAAAAAAATATTATCGAAAATGATATTGCGTAAATCGAATATAATTTGGTACTTGGATGATAATATAATAATTTGGTACTTGGATGACGGAACTTTGGGAGGTGACGTGAACACCGTCCTCGATGATTTCAAAATTTTGGTAGACGAATTTCGTCATGTTGGTCTCGAGTTAAATTCAAAAAAGTGCGAACTTTTTGTTTGCGATTCATGTTCGGACAAGGATTCAGTCATATCTAAATTCAATGATTTGGCACCGGGTATTTCTATTCTAGACAAAAGTTCACTTCGCCTCCTCGGTTCACCGATTCTAGATGAGTCGTTTTCTCCTTTCGTAGAGGACAAAATTCAAAATTTCAGGGACACTCTAGGCCGTTTGCTCAAAATTAACGCCCATATGGCGTTTACTATTATCAAATATTGTTTGTTTGTTCCAAAATTCACTTACTATTTACGATGTTGTCCATTGTGGCAACACAATGGGCTCCTTTCGAGCTTAGACAACATCGTAAAGGACACACTAGTTTCGGTTTTGAATGTGGACATGGATGACAGGACATGGTCGCAAGCTTTCCTACCTGTACGGTTAGGAGGTTTGGGTGTCCGCAAAATTTCAAGTGTTGCTTTACCAGCATTTTTGGCTTCTGTCCACGGTACTTACGAATTGGTCCAAAAAATCCTCGCACCCGCTTTAGGCCCGTCTGGCGTAGTTGTAGTTGCGCATACGGACGAAGCTAAAAATGCTTGGCGCCTGGCCTGTCCAAACACCGATTTTCCTACAACACCTCGTTCCCAGAGACTGTGGGATCGGCCGATCAGCGAACTAGCACGGAAATCACTTCTCGATACGTGTACTAGTTTCGCGGATCGCGCCCGCATCCTTGCGGTCAGTGTGTGGGAATCCGGTCTTTGGCTGCAGGCCATGCCCTATTTTAATACAGGTAACCTTTTAGATCCGACAGCTTTTCGACTCGCGGTTAGCCTGCGCTTGGGTGCGAGGAGCTGTGAACCGCATCGCTGCCAGTGTGGTACTGATGTCGACCAGCTCGGGCACCACGGCCTCTCATGTTCGAGGAGTGCTGGTAGAATTAGCCGCCACGCTAGTCTGAACGACATCATTCGACGGGCTTTTTCCACTGCCAATGTTGCAGCTATGCTCGAACCGAGCGGCCTAGCACGTGACGATGGAAAAAGACCTGACGGTATGACTCTTGTGCCATGGAAGTTGGGTCGGCCCCTTGTGTGGGACGCAACTTGCGTCGACACATTGGCGCCGTCTCATCTGTCTATGACACGGTGTCGGGCTGGAGCGGCGGCTATTATTGCCGAGCATCACAAGAGACGCAAATATGCTAACCTCGGCCGAGGTTACATCTTTGAGCCTTTTGGAGTCGAGACTTTGGGGCCGTGGGGTCCGGGAGCCCATACTATTTTCCAAAACCTCTCGGAGCGCTTGGTTGACGCGACGCGTGACCAAAATGCTGGCCTTTTTCTGGCTCAACGTATCAGCATTGCCATCCAGCGTGGTAATGCGGCCAGCATGCTGGGTACGCTGCCCTCTGGTAGTGGGCTGGGTAATCTAAGTGAGATTATCTTTAGGCTTTTCTAAAGATTTTCTAAGTGCCCCTTTTTGTAGTAGTTAGAAGTAGTATGTTTAGTTTTCCTTCACTTGTTTTTATATTTTAGTATAATAAATATAACAATATAATATATTTTACGAGTAAAAAAAAAAAAAAAAAGTAAATCGAATATTTAAAAATGTAATGGTGATTGTACACCTAAAAGTAAAATAAAAACGAGTCTGTTGTGAAAATAAGTAAAACTTAGTTGTTTATTATTGTAATATATTATGACATTATGGGCAATAGAGGAAATCACCTAGATAGAACTCCCATGCATATATTAATAAAAAGTTCAACTTTTGTGATAATATTGGTCTTATCTCACATCGTTCATTTTCACAGTAAAATGACTATTTCTTCTTCTTATCAAATGAGAGTGGCCAACTCTGGTGTCGAAAATTTTCAAACCGCCCTAAGGGCCTCTAACAAAAACTAAAAACTACTACAGACTACTAAAAACCTACTTTATATTGAACTACCTAGTGCATGCCGATTACAATAATCATAAGACTAATATATTAGCATATTGAAACAGTTCAACACAGGCCAACACTTTCGTTTTATATATTAGCATTAAGATGAAATGAATTTATGAGATGTTTAAAGATTATTCTACTCAGGTACATGTATATTAGATAAGTACTTACCTACATGTATATTAGGTGCTTAACGTACATATGTATTGTATAATATATACGTAGGCTACTTTGCAACCTGAGATAAACTTGATATCGTACCATCCTTTTTGACACGAAGTAACAATCGTTACTAATATGGTATCCATGATACAAGCGTTTGCTTAGGGTGGGGCTAGATGGCGCTGTGTGCAATGCCCCGGAACATTTATTTATTTATGGTTATATGGATCTCTTTATTGACAATAATAAAATATAAAAACAAGGAAAGAAAAACTAAACATACTACTTATAACTACAACATAAAAAGGGGCACTTAGAAAATCTTAAGACAAGCCTATAGCTTCCTATATAAATATAAATAAAATATCATTTCTTAAATTATTCCACTTCATTTTATGATAGAAAACAAAGTTAATTACTATATTAGGTATGCATGATGCAATTAATTCGTATCATCGTTTATGTTTATCTCATTACAATAGATTGCTTGCTAATGATAGGGTAATTAATTCTAGAAGCGATCTAATATATCTAGCACTTACGGTTAAATGCTTGTTCTGTTTAATTATAATTATTGTGTGTATTAGTATGTAGATGTCAGAGGTAGCTTTATGTCTTAGAAAACTATATTTTAGTAATATATATTTAACAACAACCTATCAAACACTTTGTAAATAAAATATATTCAGGGACATTTCACACAGAGCCATCTAGACTCATTCTTAGCATATGATTGTGCCATTTTAGCGATTGCAATTATACAGTTAAGCTAAATAGGTCGGCTTCTCAAAGAAACAAAGATTATAAAAAATAATATGTAGTTTTTTTATATTATAGCTTTATTTAAAAGTGCCATTACTGCTCCAGAGTTTCATTTACAATTGATTTCTGCAAAGTAACGCCTGATTCAATATTTTATCTAGCAAGATTATATTAGACTTCTTCTAGCTACATTTCTTTAATTTGTCGGTCTTCAAGTCGAGAGTAAACCGGTTTTTTCTAGGCAAGCGCGCTACATCGTAGACTATAACGTTGCTTAACATCAGGCAAGTTGTAGTCAAGCGTAAGCCTATTTCATGTAAAAAAAAATAAAAACTGTGATCTGTATATATATTGTGCTCTTGATAGAGGTTTAAATATTGCCCTTTTAGTCCATTTATTCAATCCAATATACGATAAACATCTAAAAGCTGTTAAGGCATAAATATTGCTAAGTTATCGCCTCAAAGATCTATGGAAGGTGAAAAGGGCTGTTGTATGGCTCTCCTGACAGTTATTGCCAGTTTTTATGCCTCAACTTCGAGAAAAATTCTATTTACTGGCAACACGTCGACGAAGATGTGAAATGTTGCATGTAAATAAAAAGAAAATTGCGGAAAGACGCATTTTTCTCCATTTTATGACGCTTTGTTTACGCGTTTGACGTGTCAGGCCACGTGTATTTTATTAGAAAGAGTAAGTGGTGTCGTAACAATAATTTATTTTTATTTGTTTTACGTATTTGTGTTTGTTTCAATTTTGTTATGTCACATACTTTGTGTCCCTCACGTTGTTTTTTAATTATTATATACAACAAAGAAAAAAACATAAGCTTGTTAGTTTTTTTGTCAAAATTAAGACTGATTTTAAGTCAAAACATACAATTTTACAGTTTACCCTTTCATTTTCTCTACAAATACGTACCTACTCTGACAGGATTCGATCCGTTATCCCAGCGTCTATTGTTTATTAAATAACTCTTCTTAACAATATACCGCTGGCTGCGTAGTTTGTACGACCTTAAATATTAATATGAGACATACATGACCCTAAAACAAGCGAATTCCAGCCTCAAATAACGGAACTTGGGTCATAAATGTCAACATAAAGTTTATCTATAGATTACTCCATGTAGTTTAATCCTTGATCAGGGATCGCGTTAATTTTCAAATTGTAGCATAAATATCTTATCTGATAAGATTTAATGAGGGGTTTGCATCGTTTGGGGAATAAGAGGATCTCATTGTCCCTTAAAATTGACCCGGGCTAATGAAAATGGTGTCTTAGGGCAGAGTTAGCTCTTAACTAATATTTAGACATATTTAAAACTAGCTGTGCCAGCGACTTCGTCCGCGTAGAATAGTTATTATCATAAAAACGGTTCTAGTGAGTTAATCATAAGAGATAGACATATACTGTTGGTAACATTTTTTTAGATTATTACAAGAGGAATAATTCTTTTGTACACATTATTTTGATATATTTAACCGTTTTCGCAGCGTACGCAACGGAAGCTCTCAATGAATATATATCCCCGTTGTTTCCTGATTTTCCATTGTTTCTTCGCTTCTATTAGTTTCAGCGTGATGTTATATAGCCTAAAGCCATCCTCGATATATGGTTTATTCAACGCAAAAAGTATTTTTTCAATTCGCACTATTAGTTCCTGAGATTAGCTCGTTCAAACAAACAAACTCTTCAGCTTTATAATATTAGTATAGATTACGTTAGTACATTAAGATCTATTTAGTCTTTTGTCGTCATAAGATAATTATCAATATAAATATTCATTTTACATAATATTTAGAAGACATAGTGATGTTGGTGTTTTAGTATAAAAAAACCTAACAATAAACAAAACCATAGTAAGGTAAACTGAACAAAATTACATTACAGAGGTATTTTTATTCAAAAGCGCAACGCGGTGGTTTTAATTAAAAATCGAAAGAAAAATTTACATCAAAGTTCATTGTTTTGGAATCAAGAATGAATGAATAACAAAAGAGCGACCTAATGACGGAGCCACAAAAGAATTGACCAAAGTGTAATTTTGGAAAATTAATTCTCATTTTTCTTGCAACCCCTAAATAGACGGCCAGTTTTTTTGGGCGTAGAAATTAATTACAATTCATTTAAAATTCAAATCAAACTTTTCTTTTTGCAACTTTGCGCGTTTTTGCTGAAGCAGTCATTATGAAAATTGTTTGTTTTGTCATGATATAGTATCATATTTATAGAAATCATTTGCTTTTGTTAAGGTTTTTTTACTAGTAATTATTTTATCAAACATTGTATTAATTGTTCAATTCACACATTATCATTCGTATTTTTTACGTTCTATTTGACGTAATAGCAAAACAAAAAAACGCAATACGATATTCGAGCATTTTTGTGAGCCAATAAAGATCCATGGCTGCCCTCGCCATTTCGAATTTTCGTTTTGAATTAGTAAGATAAAGGAAGCGTCGACTGAGGAGCGAATTGAAATGGAAATACCACCGTTTTATTCGTTGCGTGCGCATCAGCTCTGTAGAATTCCACCTCGAGCAATTTCCTCCCAGATGAAAAAGTTTGCGGTATCAATTTCAACTTGCTATTCTCGATGCAGCCTTTAATTTTTCCCGGCGTTTTCATTATAGAAGCAAGAAGCTCGTTACCTCCATTTAGTCGGCAAAAAAGCGAAGAAAGCACTTGCTTAAGTCTTAATGAAATTCATAAATCACTGCAGTCAGATCTCGGGCGCCGTTTGGTCTATTTCATGCTGACTGCATGTAGTAGAATGGGACCTAAATGTACTAAGATAAATGTGGCGTTTTGCAGCTTAAATAAATCTTAGTCTGCGTAAAATGCTACGGAAACTTAATACAAAATTAAAGCTTTTGTGCTATCTAAAAAGAGAAAAGTGTCATTTTTTATACGACGTGGTGTTCACATTTTATAAGCAAAATTTTATGATACCTTTTCTCAGTATAGTACAATTTTACTTGCTCATAAAATCGGACTTTCAAATGTGATATTTTCGAAGCTCAACACAAACAACTTGCATAAAAAATCCACATTTAATTCTCTAAGACTCCATAATCAAGTGGATTAAGATAGACGTATGTCAGTTTTAAATTAGATTTGAGATATACGAGATTTTGGAAGCTCGCTTGAGGGTCCAAATTTGACAGGAAAAAGGCAGACAGTAGGTGTTGTGAGTCTGATTTTCATGATACGCCATTTCAAAATAAATGCACTTATTAAATGGGTTTAATTCTCCAATTACACACGTAAATGTCTATTTAAAAATCTGCAATTACTTGTTGAGTCAAACTATTTCTGTAAAAAAATATTACATAAACAAATTGACAATACAACATTTTAAGTTGGAAATGATAACTGTGAAGATGAATTAGTTGGTTACCTCGTCAACCGAGATTATTATCGGAAACTAATCAAGATTAGTGAAGCTCTCAGAATCTGTATTGAATCAGACTAATAGTACGATTATATTATTAATAGGTACCTCTATGTGGCATTGTATCTGTGTACTATTGTCATCTCGTATTGTAGGTTGTGTTGACAGAACAATCTCATTACAGCAGCAAAGGGAAGCTATAAATCAAGGCATTGTGTCGTGGTCTGCTGCATTCCTCATTATACAGACTTAGACAAACATATCGCTGCGGCTATTGTGGCGCCACATATCATTGCATACGTGTAAAAGTATTTATAAGACTTAGTTCCAAATTTCACTACTTGCCTGTATAAATTTGCCAGAACACCTCAATTATGACGTATCGCGAGGCTACGAAATCCTTTGTGAATGTGTTGACGGATTATAACAAAGGATTCCCAACAATACCTCTGAACAATTGTACCTAACATACCATACTATCAAAGATTTCCTATGAAATGTAGGAATGTACAAGAATTTATGTCTCTATTGAACGTAAATTTTCTTGAATATGAAGATTTTTCTTAAAAGGATTTCCAAGCAAGTATATTTTACGTACCAAATTATGAGGTATCATATAAAGTCATACATACAAAACTAGTACTAATACGAGTCGTTAAGCCATGTCAGAGGCCCCTAGGGCGGCCAGAGTTGGCCACTCGATAAGAAGAAGAAGTACTAATATCAGCAATTTCGATTATGACCAAATGTAACTTTGTTGTTAGTAACTAATACAATTTGAGTTCGAAAGTCACAAAAACTATATTGTATTCAAAGGAGCATAATAATAAATAAAACTTATTTCTCACACTTAATAAAACCTTCATTATTTTCCAAGTGTCGCCATAAAGATATAAGTACGGCTACACTTTCAAACTCAGTATACTACATTAAAATTGTGTTTATTCGCCCCAGTTCGTGCAAATTTCGCACTCAACTTTATATTTATTCGACAGCAAGGCAGTACAGTCTGTAATTATAGATTTAAAATTAAGTTACCCTCGGGCAACCTGAAGGCTTTATCAAGCGTTTTCTAAGATATATGAGCGGAGGTCCCGCCCTCTAACTGTGCAATGAACTTTAAATCTCTTTGCACCTGAGGCACATTATTCGCCAGTATGGACAGTTATTGAGGTGAAGGCTTTGAATTTGCCCCTTTATGTATCATTAGGGCTGTTAAGGTGGAAATCTGCTTATGGTAAAAGCTTTAAGTATTTTTAAGTGAGCGTATTTTTACTCATTAAATCTTTTTGTACTGTCAACAGGTATGCATGGAAATATAACGAGCTTTACTATTGGATAAACTCAAATTTAATTTACAAATTTGTAATTTCTAAGGGCGATAACTATAGTGCTGTGACTTAATAGATCTCAAAGGGCAATATGCTAAGCTGTAAATATTTGAATTAGCGCATTGATGCAGCTAAAGGGTAATGCGTGTATCTAATTTAAAAAGTCTTGAAAAGTATTGTCGAATGTTTACTGCTAGTACTGTTAAGGCGCCGCCCACCAAATACAGTTGTTGCGGTATAAACGCGATAAAATCGCACTTTATACGACATGCGAAGTTGAGCTTAGTTTGCTTGAGTGTAAATTATTATAAACGTTGTTCGAGGGAGCACCCTTTATGGTGGGTGTTTTATTATATCCATAGCTGTATAGCGAGTTCAGTGACTGACGTGGATGACTTTACACCTGAATGCGTTGTTAGTGTTTACAAGCTGAGCTCGTAAGGAGCTTTGTGCCTGGTTTTATTAGTCTGGAGAGATGATGTGTATACGTTAAGATATGTGTAGGTATATTGATGAAGTTGGCTGGCCTGATAGCTAAGTTGGTAGTGGCTCTGCCTTCTTATCAAAGGGTCGCGCGTTCGATTCCCGCATGACACAAGTAATTATGAATTTTAAAATGTGCCATTACTTGTGTTGAGTCTGGTCATTACTATGCATAATAAGTATGTATGTATATTTTCAAAAATAAGTATTATAGTAGTTATAGTAGTATAGTTGTAGTAGTGTCGTGGGTACTAAACCCACGACACAAGCGTTTGCTTAGTGTGGGGCTAAATGGCGCTATGTGGAAGGTCCGGTCTTTTTATTTAGTTAAAAGAAATACTAAAGTTTAAAGATTGAATCAAAATGGTAATATGAAATGTTTGTTGGTCAGTGAGTGTACAAAATATGACAGAGTTATTAAATTTAACATAACCTAGTAAATTAAAACAAAACAGAAAGTCTGACTATGTTTTTTATATAAAAAACAGCACTTTTTACCAATTCAAAAATGAGCAGTTTTTCTAGTAGATATACGTAAAATTATAAAAAAAAGCCTGAAATATACGGTTTTCCCCACACTTCTGTAGTCCTTTCAGCCGCAAAAAGGATTATTTAGCATTCTTCCAACATACCGTCAGCGCGGAGTCAAGTCAAACATGGCGGACGCGAGACCGGAATGCTTCTGCACATTTATTTCCTTTAGACCATTTTAGCTAGTAACAAAAAAGAGCAAATATACTAGTACACCAATAAAAGAGACTGATATTTATACGTTTTCTCAACGCTTGTTTCCTGTAGCCCTTTCAAAGGCTCCAAAAACACTTATAAGCATTCTTTTCAGATACCGTCAGAACAAGTCAAACATTTCAGTTTTTAATAGAACAATTGTAGGGAAATAGGTGCAAATAATCTAGTAGGTATTAACGTTTTCGCCGCATTTCTTTCCTGTAGCCCTTTCAATAACTCCAAAAAGACTTACCAGCATTCTTTTCTCATTCGTCAAATATGGGCGATACGACACTGGAATGTTTACGCACATATTTCCTTCAGCTCTTTTAAAACAGTTTCCAAAAGAACACTTGTAGGGAAATAGGTAAAAAATAAACTGATATTAATTTATCTCCTCGCAAGTTTCGTGTAGCCCTTTCAACAGCTCTAAAAAGACCTATTAGCATTCTTCCGAGATACCGTCACAACAAGTCAAACATGGCCGACGACACCGGAAGGTTTTTGCAAATGTATTTCCTTTAGCTTTGTAATAAGCAGTTTCCAAACGCACACTAGTAGGGCTTTAGGTGAAAATAAACTAATATTTACTTTTTCTCCAGGCATGTTTCCTGTAGCCCTTTCAACAGCTTCAAAAGTACTTATTAGCATTCTTCGCAGACAGCGTCAGCGAGTCAAACATGGCCGACGACACCGGTTTCCTGTACATTCGAATGCCGGAACCGACCCGGAATGCCACTTTCCGACTACAAATCACTCTGTCACTACTGTTTTATTTCAACACTATTTTACAAAGGAATGAATTAGTGGAGACAGTTTCGAAGCTTGGAGGAAATTGTTATGAATTTTATGACACAGTGGTTAAGAGGGTAAATGGTGTGAGGCAGTGAAATGATGTTCAAGAATCTGTTTATTGATGTCTTGATGAAGCGAGTGTGGCTCAGCGGTACCAGTGTCTGCTTTTCATCCAAAAGCACCCTGGTTCGAATCCGGCCCTACAACAATAACTTTTATTTGCAAGTTAATTGTGTATTTGCACTCGATTAACGGTGAAGAAAAACTCTCTGTAAGTCTAATTTTCTCATGACTGAGGGTCGTGACTCCTCCACTAATCTTAGTTTTCTTGGGTAGATACATCGTGGTGGGTGCCCAGGTCCTTCCACGGAAGACACATATCCTCAGATATTGAGGTCTTTAAACATGTCGGTTTCCTCACGATATTTTCCTTCACCGTTTAGCGTGCTTATTTAACTAGAAAATACAAGTCATTGTTGTAGGGCCGGATTCGAACCAAGGAGTGTCTGGAACTGGATGTAACATAAGCAACTGTATTTCTAACCTTACACTACACTGTTTTACAAGATTCAACAATTAACATTTTGCGGCGTTTTATTTCTGCAAAGAGCAAAAAGATAACGTTGTTGGCAGTATCAGGGTGGGAGTCGAGCCAAATGTTAAAGGATTCCATTTAGGCACCACTCTCTCCTCTATTTTTGTTTTCATGTAACTTTTTACATAGCAAAGTTTTGGTGTAGCAAAGTGATTTATTTTTTGGAAGTCAACTAGTTGTTAAGCAAACTCGCACAGTTGTTTTTCTCTATTTCCCTCGAACTACAATTTATCGGTCTTCAAGTCGATAGTGAATCGGTTTCTTCTAGGCAAGTGCGCTAGATCGTAGGTTATTACGTCGCTCAACATCAGTCAGATTGTAGTCAAGCGTGAGCTTACCTAGTTAAAAAAAATGACTCAGTGCATTGTAGTACTTACATACATTTAACTGTTTAAAAAAATAGATATTTTTGTAGGTCATTATATGCCACGTAAAATACACATTTTATAATACTTTTGTTTTTGCAATTTGGAGTCTTAAGTTGGTTAAGAATATGTATAGACATACCTATCATCAAGTGATATTAAAGTACCACGAGAAACACAATGTACCTGGAACCTCACCACGAGGTGTACATCGTACAGTTTAAGTAAATTGTGCATGATGTTCAAATAGTGCTTTGAAATTGCAGGGCTTTGTCCGCTGGACCTCCCTTCAGCTGCTTACAATGCATGTACGTACTACATTGTCAAGTAAAGTACTTGCACTACCTGCGTGTGATATATGACTAACCTAGCTACATTATGTTCTTCAAATGCAGTGTAAACATGCGAATAATAATATACATTTATGTAGGATAGGTTAACGTTTGACTACAGCTTGCCCGATGTTAAGCATTGCTGCAGCCTAGGCTGTAACAAGCTAGGTATAATAAAATGTTTATAAAGTATATTTACTCAATCAACAGGCCAGAATAAAACTTGCTGATGTTTTAATTAAATTTAATTAGCAATTTATATATTCAAGATGCTGAATAACTTTTACTACTATTATACGAATACAATGCTTAAAGGCCAATACAATGCTAAACTCGACCGTTCATTCAACGATTAAACTCCACCAAGAACCGACTTCATCTTGTTTTCTCATCGCAGATAAAACTTGAAATTAAACAAGATCATTACCATCGTCCCGAGATAATGTTCAATAATTTCTTTTTAAATAAAAGCGCTTAAACAGAAGTCGAGAACAGAGGAACGAGAAAGTGCATTACCATTTCTTGAACACGCCTCTTAGGAAGCTGAGTTAAAGCCGCAAGTCAAATAGTTGTCGCTGAAACAAAGGCGATGGTCCGTGGATTCGAGATTATGCAAGATTGAATATTGCAAGATAAGTATCTAGAACTTTCTGAGGCTTTCTTCCGCAAAGGGCTTCCGGTCTCGAGATAAGGCTGTTAATCATACCGTTATATAAAATAAAACAGTATATTATACCTACACTGTTTCGTTTTATGTAACAATACGAAATAATATACAACTATAATAGTGGTTTATTTGTTCAGCTTATGAATTCTTATTACTTAATCGTGACTTTAAAATAAAATGAGTCTTTCCAACAACAACGACAAAATGATTCCTAATATGGTGTAGAACCCATATCCAAGTTAAGAAACCTTTTTAAATTTTCTTTATATTTCATTATATATTATAGAAATATATCATGAAATTATACACATTCTCTTAACGTTGGGCTTGAGACGTACTTTTTTTTTTTTTTTTTTTTTTGTTGCCCAGGAAAACCTATTAGAGGTACCACCCAAAAAACCCCGGGGAGGACGGGTGGTTATGTGGGAGTCTCCGCCCCACTCTATAAGGGCGGCATACCCACTAAAAACCTGGGGTGTTCCATCTCCGCATCGTTGGTCCAGGGCCACGAGAGCGCGATGCATACATCCGCAGCCCTGGTGATGCTGGCCCGGTAACGGGCCCCGCCTCGGGGAGCTTCAGCTCAACCCTCAATGGACGACGTGTCAGAACACGGGACACGTCATGCATCCTGTGGGGACTCATTCCAGGGCAACAGGTTCCCCGACCTGCCACCCAGAGCCCCCAGGAGTCAGGCAGTCGCACGCCAAAGCGACCGCCCTTCTCCAATGCGCCCTCTGCGCACGGAGTTCGGTTCCCGTGTCGCCGCTACTCGGCCGGTACACCGAACTCCTCTCGCCTCTCGGCGACCACCTCGGGTGCTCTTAAAGAGCACCCAGCTCCACCTACACCGCGAGGTGCGGCGAGCTCTTCGCCTCGAGCCCTACAACCAGCCCTCTCGAAGGGGAGGTATAGGCGAGGGCCCCCACTCGATCGAACGTTTGGACACAGGCTAGCAAGATCCACCGGAAGGTGGAAGTTACTAACCTGTGGACGGGGTGCACCAGGTTTCCCCAACTAACCCCAAATCCCCATATGGAGAGATGAAGTTAGTTGGGCTTACCCAACGTGAAGGTAGTCCGATCATCGCACCCCTGAGACGTACTTAGTCCAACTGGCCTGACAAACAGCTTTGTTGGAATGCATGAATCGCCTGTGAGTGTACACACTTAGAAATGCTTCGCCGTGCCCCTCATAAATAATACCTGAGTACGAACCAGCTTAGAGATGGAAATATTATTGTTAGACCACGCATGGAATGTCCTTTCTCCATTGGAATTTTATTAGGTAAATAGGGTTTATGTGTAAAAGCTACCTAGTTATTACTTATTGCCAAATTTTTAAATGATGTATCTAAGTTAAACAATGTTTCGTGTTATAACGACTTGCAAAAGATGAATTAAGCGTTTTTACAAAAGAACCAACCCGTTTTAGATTTTTTTTCTGTCATAACGTAAAATCTTCTAGCAAAGCAAAGTTACTTAATAATAAAAAAATACGGACTTCAAAAAAGTTGTCAAGTCTCCTGAAAGTGTTTTTTACTGCATAAGATCTTTGCATAACTTATTTACTTATTCTTATTCGATCATAATAAATTGTATTTAGATTAAAATTAATTATATGAGTCAATGTTATATTTGTTAATCCAATATATAACCGCTCACTTACTAAACCCCTCTCCATTCGCTTTCCAGTCTCAGTTTCAAAACGTGTAGGCACAGATTAATTACTAGCCAGATGGTAACATGGCTCCAGGCCGTACGTATGGTTGTACCCGGTGTTCCTAAGAGCACAGGAATAATTCCCTTTGGTTTATCATCGTCTAGCAAACTTCTGCGTCTCGACCGAGATGCTTAGTGACTCGGGAAAGACAGAGTTTCAGACTTAGACGAATAAGCTTCCAGAACTCACGACTTAACACAATGGATAACTTACTCGAGTATAGCGTGTAGATTGCGGTTATGAAGTGCAAATTATAGAAGTGAAATGATAGCAGCCTTTTCAAAACGTTCATTTAGCGTGTTGCAATTTTAAGCAAGTATATTCAAAATCATTATCATCATCCTTTTATGACATTTTATTATTTATTAAGACCTATTTATATCTTTAAAATAACGGAATACATTGTTTACCTCTTCAATGTATTCTTTAATCAAAAAATAACCGGAGATTGCAAACAAAACTTAGGTAAACAGTCATACTTAGAATCGCTGCATTATGGCAGCTCTTACATTTGCTTCAATGTAAACTGTGAAGTAAGTTACTGGAATTATTAACTATTCTCAGAATAGCTCGAATTACATAACAATATTCTCAAACCTTGTCGTGCTAACATTATAATTATATAGAAAAAAACATGTGCAAACGATTTTTAGGTTTTCTGGAATATGTAATCACGCTGAAAATGAAAAAGTTACAAACAAACGCGGTTTTTCGCATAAAGTTAGAATGGTCTAGAAATTACAAAGGCTTTAATCCCGAAAAAATGCGAGCATAGCCGCGGGCTAACAAGTGGGCTAGTTAGCAATATATTTAACACTAAGTATGATCCCGAGAAACACCTAACTGACAACATTATCTGCGTAACGATTAACTGCTTGTAATTAATTTCCGGAACATAATGTGACGTTATGTTGCTGGTTCCTGTGGGATAACAACAACCATCATAATTTGATGCAAGTTGATATATGTATTAATTTAGGATTTATATAAGTTTGTTATGTAACAGAAAATTTGGTAGACAGTTCTTGGAAAAGATAGATTTTTAATAGAAAAAAAAAACATGTATATAACCATTTGTTATCAATGCATGTTAACATATGTATTTTATAGGTAGAAAAGACGTAGACTAGATGTTACAAGGACGTACATAACGTATGTATGTACATCAAACTTAAGAACGTTCTTGTGCCTAACTAGATTGCTACATCTTAGAATCAAAATCAGAGGTCCCATTCCACAAACAACAGAAGATAACAAACCCTCATCACGGAGCGCGGCGGCTCAAACCACGACAGACAGCTCGGGGATAAATCAAACTCCTAATTCGCTCCAGTATTGTGGACAGCTCGAGATAGACCGCAGATATCACAGCGCGCCGGAATCTGCTCCCGGAGGAGTCGAGTAATAAAGCCTCACCCCTGGTTCGATTAAGCCAGTAAATCAGACTGTCGACTCGCATAGATATAGCGGGTTAACTCGCGATTTCACGTGTCCCTGCCCTCTATCTTGGTCGACGGAAATTGCCAAGAAAAGATGGCGAGCCAGGCCTGGCTGGTTGCCTTATTTATTTTTATTTCCTCGGACCGTGTGCTCTGTATTCGGACGCAGTGGCTGTAAATAAATTGTAGCTTGAGGCGGCTTTATTGTTAGCGGACGCCGCCGTAAATCAATTACTGGTTGGATCTGGTGCGCTCTTATGAAGTTTACTTTGTACGAACAACCGCTTTACGATGATAAGAGACCGTTTTACAATCTTGGTTTGTGAATGAACTTATTTTTGCTGAATAATAATCAAGAAAAGTTTTTCGGTACTAAAGTACATAAATTATTGATTTATATCTATGTGCTTATAATGTAGGTAGTAATGTAGTAGCTCGTAGGTTGCAAATTGGCTTATCTATACTTATAATATTATAAAGCTGAAGAGTTTGTTTGTTTGTTTGAACGCGCTAATCTCAGGAACTACTGGTGCGAATTGAAAAATTATTTTTGTGTTATATAGATCAGTTATCAAGGAAGGCTTTAGGCTATATAACATCACGCTGCAACTAATAGGAGCGAATACACAATAGAAAATGTGGAAAAAAACGGGTAAAATTATTCATCTTTGAGGGCTTCCGTTGCATGCGCTGCGAAAACGGTTCAAGATATCAAAAAATGTGTATGAAAGAATTATTTTTCTTGAAATAATCTAACAAAATGTCCGCAACAGTATATGTCTATGTTTTAAGGTTAACTCACTAGAACCGTTTTTATGGTAATAACTATTCCACGCGGACGAAGTCTTGCGCATCAGCTAGTAAAATTATATGTATCAATAAAAAAACAATTAACAAGCACACAATACCAATAATCCCATATTCAAATCACCCAAACTTGTATCGCATACAAAGCCTAACGTATCGGCAGCCATTTTCCATGCTATCTAATTGTGACAACCCAAACGCGACGTTTCATCGATACTGCCAAATTTACAATACAGCAACAGCTAAAGCACGTGTTACAATACGATCGGTTCATTTACTGGGCGTGTTGCGTTAGGAATATAGGCGTGCGATAAAATAGCGAGCAATTATTTTTGACGTTTTAGTTTATTGCGTACACTTTTTATGTTCCATCATATTTGTATTATTAGAACACTAACGGGATTAAATGACTATTGATCGTATAATTATACGATCTCACGAGATTGGCCGCAAATAGAGAATAATAACGCATTCTCCACAGATAAGGGTATCGCCCTTAAATTTAAAATTAAGCAATAGCTATACAATTATGTTGCAATTTTTTTTAACATCATATAGGATAATTTACGATCTAGCGCGCTTGCCTAGAAGAAACCGGTTTACTATCGACTTCAAGACCGACAAATTATAGTTCAAGGGTTATAGAGATTTGGGCAAGGAGTTCCACATTTCAACAATCTACTCTTTTAAGTATTTGATGTATTTACCAACTGTTGGTAGCTACCAAAAATACATCAAATAATTAAATGTAAATGCCACCTTAGCTTTTTGCAACGTTCAACCATTCAACGACTGACCGACATAGTAGCTTTTTTACTTTGGTAATCTTGAACGAATATCGCATTATAAAGATTTTGAATATTTAATATCCAATAAGTAAAGCATGAAAGTTATTATATCCCAGTAAAAGTAATTCAGTCCGATTTTTGATCGCTTGAATTAAATATCGTTTTATGCAAATCACTTACATTAGAAGTCTCTCAAGTTATTAGACTCGTTAAAATTTTATTGAAATATCTTCAAAGTAGCTTTGAATATTAAATTTTTGCTTTTTAGACGGATTATTAATGTAAGTATTAATTCTACATGCAATATGTACAACTTTATTGCTTTAAATAGTGGATGGCCGTTGCTTTGTAAACGTTAATTTAGATTTAACTGATTATAAGTAAAACTAACCAACTTTAAAAACTGGACTCAGTCATTTTAATAAAAAAAAATTGATTTAAATAACAAAAAAAAAAACAAGTTTTCTGTTTTGTAAAGAGACTTAGACACAATTTACCTATTTTTTTAAAAGGTACTACAATTCTTCGCTGTAAGTTATTCATGAAATATTTCCAGTTCTTTTAACATCAATAGAGTTACTGATATTACTATTACCACTTTAATATTATTTCTATATATAAATCCAAGGTATAACTTACCACGTCAATGAGTAGAGCCTATAGTTACGAGTGGTGCCTGGCTTGGTTTAACAATTCACTGCCTGACCGGTGTACTAAACTAAAGCACTAAATAACGTAGTACCTGAATAGAGGTTACCGAGATAAGAATAGAATCGAACTAGGAAAAAAAAACTACTGACTGATTCGAATCATTAAGTTTGGTCAGAGTTGTCTCCCTGAAATGTCATACATTTTTATATTTTTTGTGTATGTTATATGACTGTTTATATATTAAAATTATTATAACAAGTATTTTTTTTTTAATAATTTGTATGTTTAATTATAACACAGATGTTAACGTAAAAGTAGTTATTTGCAACTTACATCTGCAGTGTTGTGTTTAATTGTACTTGTAAGTCTTTGTTTCGATCCTTGGGGAAGATCTCCAGTATCCGACACACAAGTTTCAGCTTAGTTCGGGGCTGAGGGTCATCCTCTGGGATGGATCCACTGATGTTTCATGAACATATTATTTTTTGTATCACCTGCACATTGTTTTATGTAAACTTAAAGATATAAAGATTTTTGTATTTTTTGTATTTTGTAATTGCTTTTAAAATACTTTCTGCAAACACATGGCGTGAAGTTACAACTAAAAATTAGTTCTCTAATGTTAGTAGATTAAAAAATAAATATTTTAAATTTCTGGTAGAATACAGTAATTGAGTCGACGGTGGGAAAATAGCAGGCCAGCGTAGTTAGCCGTTTCGAAGTTAATTGTTTAATTAAAATAACTGGCGGTAATTTCATTTACTATAGAGCCTTTTGTTAATTGGTTTGTTTTTGGGCGGGGTTTATTTCTGTTATGAATATTTCATAGCCAAATGTAACGGGTTATTTAAGCATTCTATGAAGTGTCTTTGATATTCATTTAATTGTATTCATTATTTTGTTAGTTTCTATGTAACTTGTGTATCTACCTAATAATGTGGTTTGTCTTACTCGTTTGGGCAGATATCAATCATTTAAGGCAACCTTATAGTCATTTTCTATTAAAAATTAAACAATGACGCAGTTTTCTTTTAATTTTGGTAATCATTGAGCATCACTGCAGCGTACATTTTTTTTTTAAAAACACTTTCTTATTATCATCGAAATTTCGTAGAGTATAAAGAGAAGTTAAAACAAATTTATGTCTGACCACAGTTTCTTGCTAGTATGTAGGTTAAACTGAAGTAAGAAAAAATATTAAAAATGTAACTCATTCCTTTGTACCAGCTTTTATCTTATTGTTTGCGCAGATCAAACTTCCAGAAAAAATATCATCTTTTCAGTTTCAGTTCTATTTAATTTCTTCCAGGTTTGCTATTCACGTTGGAAATGAAAATATCTCGTCGGTCCGTGGAGGGTACCTGTCAGATTTTTTTCCTATTATTTTTCTGGCGACCCCAAGAGGTTGTGGTAAGGAAGCTTCTTCAAACAGAATAATACAATTCTTTGAAACTTTGTCTTGTAGGCGTAGAACTTTAATTTAATATTTAATTTGACACACTTTTAAGGAAATGACTCGTTTGTAAACAGTGAATTAGTTTGAGTAGCAAAATATTATATTAATTAAATATTTTTTCTGACTACTTTGCTTGCTTAGTTGGTAGTGGCACTGCCTTCTTATCTAGGGGTGCGGTTTCGATTCCCGCATAACACAAGTAATTATGAATTTTAAATTGTATCGTTACTTGGGCTGTGTCCGGTTGTTACTATGTGTTATAAGTATCTATTTACGAAAGAAAAATAAACATGTATTAAATCCTTTACCTAGTAACCTTGATACAAGCGAAAGCTTAGCATGGGGCTAGATGGCTGAGATATGTCCTGAAATATTCATTTATTTATCGATCATTACTCTGTTAAAACTAAAACCCACTTTATGCCTAGCTTAATGGCATATCAGGTAAAATCATCTCAGCTTATTAATAACTCCAAATGCTTTTAATTAAAAAGGATTATGAAAAAGCAAAGAAGACTTTTGATTTTAAAATATGTGCACTGCAAATATCAAACCATCTGTGTTTTCACATCCTTTCCATTCAAACCCATGGGCGCATTATAATTTTTAATCCGCTTTTCTGTTGACTGAATGAGAAAATTGAATAGAATGCCTGAGATTCAGCTGCTTTTTCTGGTTTAAAGTAAGGAAATAACATTTTAATAAGTTTTTTTCTATAGTCAGTTCGAAGAATTATTACCACAATATTCAATGACATGTCTTCCGTGGAAGGACCTCGGCGCCGACCACGATGTATCTGCCCAAGAGAACTCCCCTAACGAATTAATTCTGCGGGGGAGTCACGACCCTCAGTCATGACGAGAAATACTTGTCAACAGAAGAAGGAGAATAAGTGTTTCAAAAAGTGAGTAAGTATTTATTATGTATGTCTATTATTTTTAACACTACAAAAGCGAGTCTCTATTTGCCCACACAGCTGGCTAGCACTGTGAAGTGTGAATTATTAGTACTGTTATGTGCTATAATAAAATGTTTATCATTATAGCATTCACATAGCTCGTCTAGGTATGAAACTTTATGAAGATAAGCGCGGTCTCACTGTCAACTATTATTTCCATCCAGAGCCACGTCGCGATGATCACCGCATAATGGAATCGCGGCTATCGGGAATTATTTATTCCCGCCGGGAATGTTTTTCCATTACAGATAGTTTTTACATTTTCCCTTCATTTTTTGTCCGCGCTATTGTGATCACGCGGGAAAATTGCTTCGTATATTTAACCGACAATATTATATTGCATTATTTATAGAACAAATAACAAGGTACTCTTAGACTTGATACGAAGTAAAAAAAAAGGTACACGCATACTCACACTTAAATAATACGTAATACCTTAATGATATAACCTTTTTAGATATTTCTTACTAAAAACATGTTTCCGGCTCTAAAACGAGATTCTCTGCAACTGCAACGACTGCTCAAAGAATATGTACTCTCGAGTTTTCGATGCGGAAAACCTTAAATATTTCAATATTCATTGTTTCGTGCATTCATTAATGTATCTGGTTGCCACGATATCATACGTTTGTTGATTATAGTGTACATTGTTTCTCGGCACCACAGAATAGAAATAACAAGTTTTCCCTGGAGCTAGCGTAGTATGTCTAACCCAGTTTGATTTGACTAAAAACAAGGGTTGCTCGTTCCATGCCAGTACGAATCTGCGTTCAGCGTTGATTTAGATTGACAGCTGTCCCCGACCGTCAGGTTGCTTGTTTTTGGGCTGTACTCTGCTGATCTAGCCCTCATACAAGGAATTGTATTGTACATGGAATAGTAATTCATGTTTGAGCAAAATTTGAACCGATATCGTGCCTCTTAATCTAACCTAGATTCCATTCCTCGCTCGGTCGTCGCGGCGAGCGCGCGCTTACAGCTGTTGGTCCGCACGACGAAGTTTAAACGGAAATAGTGATGGGACTTCGCTTATCGATAAGTTATCGATAATGTCTCAACCAACACTCGATAAATACCTGAAAGAACCCGGATCGGATTTCTTCGTAACTGTTGGTAAACGGTCCAGGGAAGAAAACACTCCTCCGGAGAAAATGAAACAACCCAAGAAATTTCTTGCTGATTCAAAATCAAAACCAAAGAAGACGGAGACCTCAACAAGTAACCGTTTTGATATTCTTCCTGTTGATGAACCTGCACAAGAGTTGTTTCAAAACGCTAGCAAGAGGAAAATGGTGAATAACATCCCACCTATTGTGATTGAGCTGACGGCTGAATGGACTCACCAGAAAGTTCGAGACATATTACTAAAGTATGTCAAAGACTTTCACATTCAGCACAGAGGTGGCAAAATCCTGCGAGTACAAGTGTATACTTCAAATAACCATCAAGAACTCCGAGAGAACCTTGTAAAAGAAAATCTGGCTTTTCATACCTTCACCAGAAAGGATGAAAGACTCCCTAAGGCCGTCATCAAGGGTCTGCCAAGATGTGTCCACGAGAGTATCCCCAAGGAGTTAGAAGATCTGGGCTTCGCTAATGCTACGCTAACAGAACTCAAAACCATGTATTCTTCTGACTGTCCACCGGTCATAGTACAACTTCCAAGTGGTACTAACATGACTAGGTTCAAGCAGCTTAGATACCTAGCTAACTGTGTTGTATCGGTGGAACGATTCAAACCAAGTAAGAAGGCGGGAACACAATGCTTCCGTTGCCAAAGCTTCGGCCATGCATCCAGGAACTGCAACAGATTGCCACGATGCGTGAAATGTGCCCTATCGCACGCTACATGGGAATGTCCCAAAAAAGATCGAGATGAACCAGCTCGATGCTGCAACTGTAATGAAAATCATCCAGCAAATTATGGCCAGTGCGAAGAGCGTCAAAAATACCTGAAACGTATTGAAAATAAGCGTGTCACTATTCGCAAAACCATAAGTCAACCGGTAGTTTCGCACTCAGCGCCAAAGGGACAAAAAACCTGGGCCCAAATCGCAAGCAACCCTAAAAAGGCTACGTGTGAGCGACAAACCGAAGATCATGTGCAATTGGTCCCAAAACCTCTAGCAACCGCCAGGACAACACAGAGTAGCCGCACTGCTGTAAATGCGCAAGCTTCTATTTCAGCGTCCACAAAGGACATATTATCGTCGGTAGATTTTGAGACGACCGAAATGCTGGAGATCCTCAGGACTTTACAGTCAGTTAAGGAAGAATACAAGAAATGTCGGACTTTAATGGACAAAGTCATTCTTATTTTGACCCACTTAGGCCACTATGTCTAGTTGCCAGGAACTCCGCATACTTTATTGGAACGCAGATGGCGTTCACAGCAAGCAGCGAGAGCTAGCCGATTTATCGGTGAGTAATCTAAAAGCCGACGTCATTGCACTTTGTGAAACTAGATTAACTAAGAATCTTTCCCTTAAAATCCCCGGTTACGCATGCTACCGAGCGGACAAGCATAGTGATAACAGCGGCCAGGGTGTAGCAATCCTTGTTCGGGTGGACTTAACTCATAGTTTACTGCCCACCCTCGAAACACAAGTACTAGAAACAATAGGCATATCTCTAACGGTAAACAATGACAAGATTAACGTGTACTCAATATACCAATCGCCTAATAAACAATTTTTCTGTAAAGACCTTGATGTTCTTATGTCATCAGGTCCTCGTGTGCTGGCTTTGGGTGACACGAATAGTAAGCACCCTTTGTGGTCACCTGGATTAGCCAATACGAGAGGGAAAACATTATTTGAGCATATGCTCGCAAATGAGTATATCATTTATGCACCACGTGATCTAACACTATACCCGTACCGTGACGAGCATGCTCCGTCTATTCCCGATATTGTACTATCAAAAAACATTAATTCTCTTGAAGATATCTCAACCATACATGCTCTTAGTTCAAATCACTTCCCTGTGCTTACTAAATTTAATATGAAACTCCAACGCAACCCTATCCGCAAGTTTGATTTCGCAAAGTCGGATTGGAACAAGTATCGCAGTCTTCTTGATTTGCATATTAACTTGTCGTCCAAAACATATGTGACCGTTGATGAAGTTGATAGATCAATACTAAATCTTCACCAGGTGATCCTTGCAGCTAGGGATGAATCTGTTCCTCTAGTAACATTGAAGCCATGGTCATTGTCTACATTACCCAGACGTATTAAGCGACTAATTCGAAAGAAAAATCGACTTCAAAGATACTCGGCAGCAGAACCAGATCCTTCAACTAGAAAAGTCCTGCGCGTGCATATTAATAACCTGAAGGCTGAAATCAACCTTGCTATTCAGCAATTTAATGATTCCATCTGGAATGACAAACTGAAACGTGTAGATAATCCAAGTGCCGATATTTGGCGACTAGCTAAATCGCTACGCACTACGGACCAATCTACTATCCCGCCTTTAAGTAAAGGAGATGGCTCTCTAACCACTGTTCAAAGTGAGCAGTGTGAAGCGCTAGCCACAGCCTTTCTTAACAACATGTTACTCACTGATGACTGGCCCAGCTCCGCAGCGACTACAATCGAACAGACCTTACTCACTATAGACGACCAGCCAAGTTGTGATCATTCATTGCTTGTCCGACCAGCTGAAATCAAAAAGCTCATTTTAAATCTGAAATCACGTAAAGCCCCTGGGCCTGATGAAATTTCAAATGTGCTTATTAAAAACATGTCTCAGAAGTGTGTAGTACTTTTGTCCAAAATATTTAATGCGTGCCTTACCCTGAATTACTTTCCGACTCCTTGGAAGTTAGCTAAGGTAATCGCCATCCACAAACTGGGCAAAGATACTTCAGACCCCACTTCTTATCGACCGATTAGCCTTCTTCCATGCCTCGGCAAGCTCTTTGAGAAAGTACTGTACAGACGGCTCTCTCGTGCATCCAGTAGCTTGCTGATTCATGAGCAATTTGGCTTCCGTGAGGGTCATTCGACAGTTTTACAGCTTGCTAGAGTTGCTGAGTTTGTAGCTAATGACCTTAACCTCAAAAAATCTACGGGAATGATCTTACTAGACGTCGAAAAGGCCTTCGATTCAGTTTGGCATAAGGCCTTGATTTTCAAGCTCATGTCATTAAATATCCCGTTATCACTGGTAAAAACTATAAAGTCGTATTTATCACATCGCAATTTTCGTGTACATATTAATAAATCCATATCTTCAACGAAACCGGTGCCCGCTGGAGTGCCTCAAGGCTCCATTTTGGGACCATACCTGTTCTTAATTTATTTGAATGACATACCAGTGCAAACACGGACGCACTTGGCCTGTTTCGCCGACGACACGGCGTGCTATACGTCGTCCACAGACATAGATATAGTAATCAGTCGACTACAGCTTGCCATCGACCTCCTCCTGGAATACTTCAACAAATGGAAACTCAAAATTAACGAGACTAAAACAGAAGCTATTTTGTTTACGAGAAAACGTTCTGTTCCCACGCGAAAGCTTAAAATTGGCGACTTTAGCATACCATGGAGTAGATCAGTTAAGTATCTAGGTACCTTCTTAGATAATAAACTTAATTGGACCATAAACACTACAAAACTTCACCTAAAAGGTATTAAAACTATGAATGCATTGTCTCCTCTCCTAAACAGACGTTCTCGTCTAAGTACTCGCACAAAATTAAGAATATATCGCACCCTGATCCGGCCCTGTATTACTTACGCGTGTCCTGTGTGGGGCAATACTTGCAAAACAAATATGAATAAACTACAATTAGTTCAAAATAAAGCTATAAAATATGCCTGTAATACACCTTTCCGTACTAATCTGCGTAAACTACATTTGCAACTAAGTCTGCCACGAATTGACGCTTACGTATATAAACTGTCGGAAAAGTTTTACCTACAAAGAAACGCTAATAATAGTAATCCGTTAGTTAATAATTTGTGCACAAGTCGACACAATAATATTCCGTACATCGATAAGTATAACAGATACAAACTCCCGCATCACTATTTCTTGTTCGAGTGCAATGATTAGGCCGTATCACTAACCACAAGCGCGAGCGATTAGACGGCGGCGGGCCGTGCGCGTCGACTCTGCTCGCCTTACCGAGTGGTATCGTGTGGAGGCGGGGCGCGCGGCGCGCGGCCTTGAGTCGCTTGCGCTTGTGAATGTGATCACCTCATGTTCGGAACTGGTTTCTCGCTGCTAGCTGCGGACGGCCGACGACGGGCCAACATTTTGTTTATCTACCGCCTTTTGGCATTGTTTTTTACTGTAAATTAGGTTTATGTTATGAATAGCAATGTTAGACTAAAACTTGCTAAATTAGTATATATTTTATGAAATGTTTTAATGTAGACTGAGCTTAATTTTGTACATAGTAAAAGTTATCTATAAAATTGAATATCAAAAGTTTATAAATAAGCCTTAGCTTGTTAAACGAACGAATGTTTTATGATTATGCATTACTAGGATAAAATGTACACTAGTGACTGTATGTATAAATAATATTTATTGAATAAAGATATTTTGAAATTGAAATTGAATTGAATCTAACCTAGATAAGCCTTGCAACTCAATACAAATCATATTGTTTTCTTGTTTAAAACGAAAGATATAGATAGATAGATAGATAGATTAACTCTTTATTGTTGACACATATTAAAAACAGTACATAGAACAAATTGCACCTTAACTAGTGCCACAAGCGGCGGCCTATATACACTATATATATACTATATCACAGTCATCATTTATTAAATGATAAAAAGTTTATAGCTGGTTGTTGGCCCAGTTGAGTTATCTGTTTTAATGCTATAGTCATACCATCCGTTATAATCTTTGTCCTCTGAATGGTCTGTGGTTAGCACTATGTAGTCATAGGGTAATGAAAGGATGAATTTCACATGCGGGCTTGCAAACAGTGAACCATGGCATGCCTACAGAGGACTAGTCCCTGCGTGCCAGCATTATGTATTTAACAGGTATCACAACACACCCGTATCCATTCTGATTCGCGTGACAACACCTTTTATAGCCCATCGAAAGAGCGGAACCCTTTTTATGACATCAAATAGTCTGGGTAACATATGAAAATAGAAGTTTCCTATCGCATTTTATGACTGAATACTCGTACGTTTACTTTAATACTGGTGTAGCCTCGAACTGAAACTGTTGAAAAAGTCGTGGATCTGATTGCACACGGCTAGACGGTTGTTTTTCCTCCGATACCGGTTGATGTGACTGACATGCAAATGCTTCCATCAATATTCATGGAGAGCTGTGTCGTCGATAATTGAGACTTACCTGACGACGGAGCTTTCGATTTTCATTCTCGTTACTGAGCGGATTGCAGCAAAAAGTACTCAAATATCTCGCCCTATGAATTTCAATTATGATAATACTTTTGATCTCAACCCGTAAAAACTTGGGAATCCCTAATGAACGTAATCATAAAAGAAACGGTGGAGAAACTTCCCTTTTTAGCATAAAAAGGAACAGCGAAACGGGGTGAAGTCATCAGTGTTTATGGAGACAAGTTGGCGGATGGAAATGGATTGCGCGAGCGATATTTGCAGATAAATCTGATCCCAAAAGGCTTGAAAATGCAAGGCAAGGAAGGTGAGAGAGATCCGTGTGCTTATTTACCGCACCGCGGCGACACATTTCACTGCGACATTTGATTCCGAGTAAGTGCGTTTTCAGAGAATCAATTCAGCGCGCACCTTCACAGCGGACACATTTTATGGGACCGCAATCTTCATAAATCTCGACCGAGTCGACCTTTTGTCTTTGTCCCCTTCTCTTACGGTTTAGGCAAATTCAGATCCACCGCAAATTGGCCATACTGCGCCCTCAGGCGAGCGCGTGTTACATCTTTATTTGAGAGAGACGCTTTGTACAGGTAAATAAAGGTAGAAGAAACTTGGAAATCGGGTTATGTGTGCTTCGAATAAGTAACTCGCAACACAATAACGTAGTTTTTGCCCTCCCCTCCTCGCTCATAGAGAAAAGTTGTCAAAGCGCTTCATGAATACGGGAATTACTTTCTCTGCGTATGGAGATACTTTCTGGAGGGTCAAATAGAACGCAGGGGCATGATACTTTTGACGTTTAGATTTGGTCCTTTGTCGCGTGAAGTTATGATCCCACTGGGATGTCTCGGTGGCTAGGGCCGAAACAAGCCCTATTATTTCAGGTCCCTAACATAGCCACAGACTCTCATTCATTATGCAGGATCCCTCCCGAATCGTCCATAAAGGAGTTCTAAGAATATCGCCATTACATTAAATTGTTATCTACCACGAGGCCCTCGGCGCACGGTTTTTTAATTAAAACAGGCAATTTGGCGCTGACTTATCCCAAGTTTTACAATTATGTTTTTGTCGTCGCGGTAAAGAACTTCGCGAACAAAAGGAATTTATTTTTAACGAGATTTTTGTTAATTTAACTTGCGATATTGTTTGATAATGAAATTTAAAGATCGTGGAGATTGTCCTTATTGCCGGAAACATGGCATCGGATCCTTAACTTTATCGGGGGAGATTTGTGATGTAGACAAAAGGTAGAAAGATAGAAATTGGGAGCTGAGCGAACGAATTATTGAGCAATGTGTGCATTTGGAGCGTTCCACTGCTCGTAGGAAATAGGAAAGTTGTCTCGAAGTAGCCTCTAGCCCGGGGCTATCGCAGCTCCCGTGTTACAACAAGTTTTATACCAGAGACCGCACAAAATAACCCTGCGCACGGATAAATTTGTAACTAACTAGATCTGACTCGAGCCTGATTTTGTATATCACATAGTGCTGCTTCACGCCGCTTGTAAAGTTACCTTGCGCGGTCTCTAGCATCCACTATAGTGCACCAACGGCGCCGGAAAACTTCCATGAACTTCGCACCAATAAATAATAACGCCTGAATATTGAACTCGATCGATACATAATATTTTAAAGTTCCCGTTTGTAGTTCCACAGCTACCGACGTGAAATATTAATACAAGCCTTAGTAACAAAACGGAGCGCAGAATTAAAATGGATGGTGTAAATAATGTTGTGTATTTTAATAAGCGTAATACACTAGAGAATGAACACCAAATGGGGCGCTATTGAATATTCATGAACGAAACTTGGTCGAAAGTTCCCGATAAGAAATTATGGTAATCATTTTAAATTGACCTAATCCATATTGCGGAACCCCGAATTCTGGTGTGGCTCTAAAACTTGTTAGGATGGTATCCGATGTTTTAAGCCGAAGGATATAATTAATTTACAATCTCTGAAACTTTGTCCGAGCGGATTTATACAGAAAATAACAGTTATTAGATACTTTGATTAATTTTGGGAGATGATGTTATGACGGGATTTTGGGGGACGCGTACTTGATAAATTACTTTGTTCCCAAAATGTAATGAACTGTGAATACCTTGTTAGCAAACACATGATCACAAACCTATGCAAAATTTATAGTACACCCTCTATTTATTGTTTTTCTATAAGCAACGATGTTTACAGTAAAATAACAAAAATATGTACAAAATAGTATATCATTGTTTAAGCAACGCTCATATCATTTAAATAATAAAACAACTCTACAGCTCTACAACATACCACATAAATTAAATTCCCCTCATACGTTTTCACCATAAAAGCCACTCTAGGTTCTTTTATTCAATGCACTAACATACGAAGTCGCAGTAACCATCCGTCTAGAGTTTAATCTGCGAAATTGATATCGCGAACATTCGCGTGCTACGAACTAGCTACGCTGCTACGAAGTGATGCTACGGGCTACGAAGTGATGCTACGAGCTACGAATAGCCGTCACGGCGAGAGACACGCCAATGTTTCACCGCTGACGGGTGAGGGACTCGAAATACTGAGAAGAACATGGCATTTTTGATGCCAATGCTATTGGATTGTTTGTAGTAACGAACATATGATAGACATCTTGGCAAGTTAGTTGATTGCTTATACATAACGTACGTAGGATACAAGATTGCTATGTTATAATCATAGTATTATATATATATGTTAGAATGTAGTAGCATCTATAAAACTTCATTGCTTAGATGCATGCTCTGGCCTATTTGTATGCTTCTCGAATAATTAGACTTTTTTGATGAATTAAACAGCTTCATTAGCATCATATCATTTAGCTAACGGGCAGACCCACGCTGCTAAGCAGGGAATATGCAGAAGTAAGTGCTCATAAACTTACAAAAAGTCACGCATGTAAAATTACTAGAGAGTGCTCGTGGCTTCGCTCGCATTAAGAAGTAAAATTTGTATCCTTTATTTCTCCTCTTAAAAAATGTCATTTCCAAAAATAATTTCTTAACGGATGCTTACGTTATAACCTCTACCTGCATGCCAAATTTTAGCCCGATCCGTCCTGTGGTTTGAGCTGTGCGTTGATAGATCACTATGTCAGTCGGTCAGTCACCATTGAGTTTTATATATTTAGATTGTGACTTCACAACTCACGTCACAGTAGTTAAAAGAAACAGGTAGACCTTGCCCCAATTCCTTGCCAACCTGACCCTTGCTACCTCTCTGTAAAACTGCTGACTCCATTCCTTTATTTCGGCATCAACCTTTTGTTCAACAAATCTTTAGTTTTGATATTGGATTCGGACCACGTCTGTGGGCAGATTTATTGGATTACGTTCGGTGCTTGTGTTGGCAGCCAAATGCACGCACACAAGCAATCATACGTTGGGAAGGCTTAATAACTAGCTTTGGACTGCGATCTTACTTGTGCGGTGGAGTGAAGTTTATTATAAGAATAATAGCAGTAGCCTACGATATACGCCACTGACCAAACTGATCACTTTCACCACTTTCTTACCAAGGTTGTCTAGAAGAGATCACTCTAGATGATAAGTCCTGTTATTATGTTTTTTTTTGTTGTGCTATTAAGTTGTATTGTATTGTGTTATCAGTCAATACGGGAAAAAAACTTGTGCGTCAATCTTGAGTCTAATCTACGTATCTTCACAATACATTTAATTGAAATTGGTTCAGCCGTTTCAGCGTAAGGAGGTAACACACACAGATGCATACATACTTTCGAAATTATAATAATACGAGAAAGAGGGTTTTTGAACAATGTCATTTTTACAATATTAGTAATTTTAGTAGGTAAAAATATGAGCCATGATCAGGAAAAAATAGAGAAATAAAAAAATGGGAAGAATATGCCATCTATATGTAGTGTCAGTACGTAAAAATACTAAAAAAAAATCTACGTCACGTCGCTTGAAGACCAATCATCAAAAAGTATTTTTATTTATAAACGAACAGACAACAGTGCACTCTTATTTTCAAACAAAGTGTTATAATACTATTCTTATCACGAAATGCTTTAATAATTTAGAAGTTAGAGCAACTTACGGTTGTGGTGTTTTGGCAATGCCAAAGCTGAATTCATGGGCCACAATCGTTGCCAGAAGTTATTTCTGAATTACGAGCTTTCAACTTACTAAGTTATGTTGTGCATTTCCTATATGAAACGACTTCCTATAAATTCATATGTGTGCTTTAAGTTTGGCTTATTTAGTATTATGTAGATACGAATAAAAAATACAAATCCCAGTTTTTGACACGTCTTTAAACGATTTTTTTATGAGTTCGTCTAATTTTAAGTTTGTAATAATTTTCAAATACAGATAATTAAAAAAACAGTTTTGAAAACGAGACAAGTGAAGAGTAGATATAAAATGCAAATCATAATCGGTTAGATATTATAAAAATAGCAATCAAATCGACTATTCCAGCCAACTCCATACCCTATCAATATGTAACTAATACGGTTTTCACTCACGTTTTCATGCCAGGCGCCCGCGCCCTTGTCCCGCCGGGCCGCTCGTGCAGTAGCGTGCAGTCTGCATGCTATCACGTTCCCAGATCGTTCGTTCTGAAGATGGGTGTCATTACACCCGTAACGCGTAAACAACATACGTTGAATTACACGTGAGTCACTTATTAATTACCTATGAATGTCTCACGAAACTTTTAATAACAAATACTCCATAACTTCACTAAAAATAACTACAATTTTAGAAAATTTACCCAAGATCTTCCGACAACCAATCGCGGAGTTTGTGCTCCCTTCAGTCCAGTTTCCAAGATAAATATTGTGCTAGTCAGCAACAGACGGATCAATCAATAAACTTGGCCGCGTCTATCAAAGTATCAATATTAGATGAAACTTGCGCTAAACTCCAACTAGTTTAATCTTTCTTGATCTTGCAAAGTTTGACAGTTATATTAAAGTTGTGAAGATCGGTAATTTGTTGTGAACTCGTGTATTCTAGGTTTTGTAAGAAAGGTTAGATCAATCTACCAAGTATTTTTTTTCAGTTACCCATACCACGCTTTTTAATGTCTTCCTTGACGTATCCGTCAACAGCGAATCTAATCGATATACCTATGAAGGTTCAGGTAAGCAAACAAATATACCATATTGCTTAGCAATAATTCTACGCAATAGACGCTGTAAATAGAATTGGCTCTGAATCAAGGTTGTCATTACAATCATGTTTTTAAGTTACTAGTATAAAAGTAAATATGTAAGGTAACTGATTGATAGTGATCTATCAACGCACAGCCTAAACCACTGCACAGATCTGGTTGAAATTTGGCATGCAGGTAGATGTTAAGACTAAAAAAAGAATCTTGAAAATGCCACGTTTGAAGGGGTGAAATAGAGGATGCAAGTTTTACATCTTAGTGCTTGAGAAGCTGCAAGCATCCACTAGTACTTAAATATGTATTTGGTTCTTACATATACGATATATTTCTTTTGTAATTACGAGTAACACCGCTAGGTGCCGTGGTTAAGATGACAAATAAAAAACATTAATTGATATTAATTTTAACAAAAACAATCAGCATATATGAAAATCAATTTAACAGATACATTAGGTAAGCAATCCGCTTTAGCATAGGTATAACATTAATAGAATATTCACATTAGTGACACGTTTCGCACCAGAATAATTACGGTGATTGGCTGATATGTTTACGCCGATAAATTAATTTCTATTGTGATGTATGGTAGGTAACGCATGATGTATTGATTTGAGTATGTCTATGCAATTGTTGAGGTATTACATATGGGCTTGATTTTTATAGTGGGTTTTATTCTGTTACTTGCATAATTACAAGGCACTATATTCAAATGGATAGAGTTATGTGTTTCAGGACCCTTGTATATGGATATGCGACCATACCGTGACTTAAAAGGTGGAGTAAATTCCTTAAAAAATATACTAAATATGCTATTAATATGTACCTACGATCTTCCCACACTTTTATCTGTAACAACATAAAAGTGTGCCAAGTACAATTTTCAATTTAAAGCACTAATAAAATTGATTTGCAAATATAGAATCTTTATTATTTACTTCCACATTAAACGCAAAAAGTGTCAACCAGTAGTTAATAAAAATTCACGCTTCCATAACTGTTTTTCACACCACGCACCGTTACTCGTTCGCAAACAAAGTTTTTCCTGTACGACTCAAGACTAAGACATTACCGATGTTTTTTTCCGACTAATTTATTAACAAGGGTGCAAATTTATTTTCATAAAAATGTCCTAATGGTCCTCAGGGAGTTTACTTTGCAGAAAATAAAGCCATCTTTTCAACAGCTAATTTACGGAATGAATCACTTCGGGCCCAGGTTGGTAGCTGCCTTCTGTTTCCGTTAGAACTCCAGCGTAATAATAGCCGCTTACGATGTCTTTTATGAAGAATTTAATATTCTTCGTAGATTAATATGATAATTACGTTGTTTTGTAAAAGCTACTAAGTACAAGTTTTAATTTGAAGGAATAGTTTTTGGGGTATTAAAATTGTTGTAGTTTTGTAATATTGTTGATTTTTAAAAGAACTAAGGAAATGAATATATTCACAATACGTTATTATTTGTATAAACGGTACCTAGCATTAACTTATCAAATTTCTCACTAGGTGACGTAAAATGAGAGCTACGTCAGTTTCACCTGTCAGCTACAAAATAGTAATTTAAAATCTCTCTTTTCTTTGTAATTACTTCGAATGTTACAACAATTGTGCGTAATTTACATTTTCTCAAATTGCTACGTTACATGTAAACTCCATACAATCATAACAGCTGTTTGCTGAAATAATCAATCCAGCTTTCTACGTAATTAATTACTCTCGGTGTTTACTGGAAGATGACATTTCTGGGATCGGCCCATTAATTCCTAATGGAGCGACGACCGCGCCACATTTCATCTGTTTGGCTGCACACCAGCCTTTGTAACAAAGGGAGGTAATAAGAAGTAAACTATCATGGTTTAGATTTTACTATGTCTCTCTTGAGTCGTATTTCCTCATGACTGAGGGTCGTGACGCCCCCGCAGAATTAATACGTTAGGGGAGTTCTCTTGGATACATCGTGGTGGGCGCTCAGGCCTCAAACATGTCGGTTTCCTCACGATGTTTTCCTCCACCGTTAAGCGAGTGCAAATCTACACTTAACTTGAGAATACAAGTCATTGGTGTTGAGCCGGATTCGAACAAGGGTGCGTCTGAATGAAAAGCAGACACTGGAACCGCTGAGCCACACTGGCTTTTACTATGTAAGACTTCTTTTTTTCGGAGTGTCATTAGAGATATTATATATTAGTATTATATATAGATGACTGTCAAAGTCTAAGTCAAGTCTTTTAATGAGACCTTTTATCCTCTACTAAAAACAGTTTAAAATACCTTTAGCATTTAACAACACTATTCATTATTTTAGGTATACAATAAAAACATATTTAACATATTTTAACAGTTTTTTTTGAGTGAAATATTAATAAGGAATCAAGACATTTTAATTATTTTATGTCATTGCCTTGGCAACAAAAACTTTAGTACTAGAGTAATCCATTTGTCATGTTACTGAGGGTAACCAGAACCAAACTGCGATAACATACATAACACTTTTACATTTACAATGATGTTAGTATCTTAGTAACCCCATTCAGGCTTTCTCCGTAGAGCTATTTTCTGTAACGTATCCCGAAAATTTATATCTACGAGTTAGTTCTAAATCGGCAAGTAAGTAGGATTTATTGGATGCCTCTTTACGGTCTATTTGTTTATAATGTAGGCTGGTACTTTGCCATGATTTTTCTAAGAGCCTTTGCCAATTTTGCTGAGCTGTTTTGGATCGCTGCTCTTTGGACTGATTGATTGTGAACTGCCGACATTGTATTACTGTGACTGTTATGTAGTAACATATATCATATATATGGCTTATATCAGGGAAATTGTAGGTCTAGTGTGAAGATAACTTCTTTTGAATAGGTAAACAAAGATACATAAATAAGGCAGTTCAATAATAATTATGCTTATTTACATATTAATTTCTTTTAAACATGAACGGTTAGCTTTTCAATGGTGGTATAATTAAAATAAAGAAAAAAAAATGTGCCTTCTTTACAATGTTTAAATTTACACAAAACCTATAATTATACAAATCCGTTTTAATCTTGCGCCTTCCAAATAGCAGTTAGCAGTAACAGCTGATTAACAATTGCTTCGGCATACAAATCGGCCAGTTTCGCTTTGAACGAGCAAATTCTGGCAACGAGGCGTTTGGCTTCTTGCCTGGCAATACTAGCCGGTTTACAGCTAAGGTGGGAAATAGCACTCCTCGATATATGAACGTACATCATAGTAGATGAACAAAATACCTATATGAAACTGTGACCAAAAAGTTTCATATTTTACATAAAAAATTGCTGAATAAATTATCTGCTAGTCATTATTGGTAAATAATTCAAAGTCTCTGTAGATACAAAAAAATGTTGCACTTCAAGCGATGTGAGAGGGTTGTAAAATTACTTTAAAAAAAAATCAACACCCACAAAAGAAGCTTATTCTATTTGTGACTTCTTTATCCATTTTCACTGATTTTTTTCCTCATAGCCGGCTCCGTAGACTTATCAAACTTCGGAAAGATCATTTCGATTTTATCAGAAACCGATTTTTTCCTTCTAAAATACACGTTAAGCAATCAAACCTATTCCCGAACTCCAAAGGTAGTGTACACAAGTAGAAACCCACGCTTTATTTATAAACCGACCCACCTCTACACAATCAGTTCACGGACTAACGAGAAGCTCTCAATTTAAATAATTGTGTTACCATCCTCACTGTATTTCTTTCACAGATCCTAACGAATCCCATTGTTATTGCTCAGCGGTACTGCCAACGTGAAGCAGTCAAGACGCGCGGCAAAGGCATGTCTCGACTTGTTAAAAGCTAGGAATCTGAAAAATTAAAGGACGTCATACTTTTACTGACAACAAAATTCTTTAATCATACAATTGCTAAAAACAAAGTAAGATACTTCGAAAAAATTTAGCATCCGGTTTTATTGTTGATCAGCTTGCAGTGTACGAATGTTGCTTTTTCAAAGCTCCTTCGAATGTACAATCAATCATTAGAAGGTTTGTTCTGGCAGGTTCCTTTGTGAGACCGTTGTATTACAGTACAGTTATGCTCCTATTTATGCCATGGAGTTGTTTATAAGGATGTAGCTGCATATGACATGGTAATAGGTATGTCTTTGTTGTTTCTGTTTAAAAATAAAAATAATTCCATGTATGCGTGCGTGACGTCATCACCAACCCCAACGGAAGACCAGCGCTGGTTGCTATGCAGCCAGCATTATGCTGAGTTGGGGTTGTATTGTGGCAAATATGTATATGTATTTTATTTAAGTAGTTTTAAGTATAGGTTTATTTTTAAATTTATATATTTCTTGTTTGTACTTATTTCATTATTATTTGCTACAATAAATGTTTTTCTTTTCTTTTTTTTTCTTTTTAATTTCAGATTGGAATTCCCAGGGAAAAGAAAAACATAATGGGGAACAAATACCTACTTTTCTTCGTAATGTTTACTTGGTGGCGTAATAAATCTTCATTCTAGGAAAAATTGTAAAAGAGCTACATAATATGTGAATCAAAACGGTAGAGGGAATTGAGAGGTTTATTATGAACAATGGAAAAACGATGATATTTGTCCTGAACTGTACAAGTATGTCTTTCTTCCATTCAGTTGATGGTCGAAACCGTTTAATGCTTTTTGAGTACGATAGAACAGAACACTATTAAGTAAAATATATCAAGTTTTCAAAATCTTTGGTATGTATGTTGTTGTACGAAATGAATATGCAAGAATCAAGAATGCTCTATAGTTAAATTGTGTACAAACTTTCAAAAGAGAATTTAAATGGTTTCTGCAGTTTTGTTTCGATAGAATATACAACAATAAACTGTAACTAAAGTGCATTTTATCAAAATTTGTCTGATGGTAAGTGAGTATAATTATCTCGAATGGAAAGTGCTTTGGTGTCAACACAACAATACACTTTCACTGTGAAGATAGCTAGATTGATTTGGTAAGTTAACTGACCAATGTCTCTAATGTCTCCTGCTAGGTGAGTTTTCAAATCACCTCTGGGGCCTCTGATATGATGTAAACATTTATTCTTTCATAACATTTTTTTTTTCTTAAAACACCGTACCTTTTATTTATTTTATTTAATATTGACTTCAATTAAAAACCGAATACATTTATGCAAATGTATAATAAACAAATTCTTGTTAGTTCATTCATAACACGACCCCAACGAATATCTCATGTATTATTCCATTTACAATTAATTACTATTTAACAAAATAAGTGAAATTCCAGACTTTGAATTGTGTTGTTAAATTGGAAAAATGTTCTTACAATCCGGCGAGTTTATTAAATCAAAACATTTAGTCGAAAATATGCTTTATTCCGAGTGAAATTTCATGAGAGCCAAGTTCTTTATGATAAGTTCGTTAAAGCGGTGTCGCCTGCGTCCGCTGCTAAAGATACTGGACTTTAAAACTTTGAGCGAGTGTTATTTTTGTTTAATCTTCCGAGATTTCAGAATATTTTGCCATGTTTATTTCGTTTGCATGAATGTTTTAATATACATAATTTGTGTATGTATAAAATAGTATCACCTACAAATTGATGTCATTTTGGTTTTGGTCAAAAAAATATGGATGTCGTTTGAATATTTATTATAAGCATTCAATTGGATGTATAATTAAAACGAATATTCAAATACATATTTGCTTCATGCAATTTATTAAAAAATATTGTATGAATTTTCGTGCATGGTACAAATATTTACTACAGCAACGAAAGCGCACGTAAAAGATCAAAGTTTTAGAATTCAAATCTCAATCTCCGGCTTCTAATTTAAACTTCGGACGTTGAAAAACGTCAAGTACTAAAACTCTAGCGTTTAAAAAACCGTTGTGAAATTACCGGGATTAATGTCATTCTGAAAGTTCCACAAACATCTCTTGACTTCGCGCCAAAGTTTGGATTTTTTTCTACAAGCAAGGTGCAATGAATCTCAAAGTGCGCGTTATTAGAAACTTCTTCCAGTGGGATTATTCGCACTCTGTTCGGATATTCTCGCCAAGAATATTATGGTTTTCAGCTGAAAAAGTTGTACGCTAGCGGTGTTGCGAATTTATTTCGCTGCAGTTTAAAAACAAGTCCATTCAAAAGTTTACCAACGTGTACACTGCCACGGCACGTCCACTTCTACTCGTACTCTACGTTTTTAAATGAACTCCATAAAATTGTACATTCACGAGTGTCTATACGCACTCTGGTAAGCTTTTTTAAATGCACGTTGGCTAAAAACGCCGCGCAATTAAATAAGAACAGTGTTTTACACAATTCACATAACTAACTAAAAATGAGCGAAAATAATCTCGACTGGCATGATTTGAACCTGCGTATCTGTAATTACCAGCCAGAACGCCTGAAACTTCTCGGCTACGGTCTACTAACTGCCAGGCGTGAAAATTCACAAGTTTAAGTTCAACAACCATTAGCACTTGACAAAATAACTCAGAACTTAAGGTTGGTGATAAAAAAACCCATAAATTGCACTTCCTCCAAGATACAGATTCAGAGACTGACTATAATTCAATACTGCCTTATAATTTAAAATCACAGTATTTCAAGGAATCAAACAAAGATATGAACGCTTGCGTGTGTCCCAACAACAACGCTAGTAAATAGTTCTACGTACATTAGGATCTTATCTAAGTAAGTAAAGCAATATTTGGAAACAAAGCCGGTAAAAGGCCTCGGTTTGAGGGAATCGCAAGCTAACGCGACAAGTTAAATGACAGTTGTTTGAGTGTTGTCAAAAAGTATAATTCTCGTGGTCGTTACGGATCCCCTGTTTCTTATGCTTGTAGGACGGTATTGTTGCCGAGGTAAATTACTCACGGAAAGTTTCCGAAACAATGTTTGGTAGCAGGAAAATTGTTGTTGGGAAATCTTGTTAAATATTTTTTGGAAATCGTGGCGGGGAAAGTTTGTGATTGACGAACTTATCTGTCGTGAAACAATAGTGAGTTTTATGTCTAAAAAAATTGTTTCTAGTAATCGTGTGTCAGACACTCATAGACCAATTGTAGCCAAATTATTTAATTATTGCCACAAGTTTACTCACGTAGTGAAATCATGTGGGGAAACAAATAAAATCTAATTAAAAAAGACATTTCTTTACTCTAAATAACACAGTGGCAGTGTACAGTACACAAAGCTTTCATATTTTATTCGCAGTTTTTATGTTTAAACATAAAACATATCACGTTACAATCATTTTCAGCGCAGGTGTAAAAGCGAGACTCGATATTTTGCCGTTAAATTTTCTGCAATACTTTTACGTTGTGAAAATCAGCAAACCGGGACCGTGCATGCCCTCACTGGTTAATTGCATTAAAGCAGGCTACAATCTGATTTTCTGCTTAAACCGATACCAGGGTTCGGGAACGTAAAATTGTATTATTTTGTGCGCCAAATTGAATTGTGTGATCAGCGGGCGCGTGACCGAAATACGCGCTTCGTCATAGGTAGAGGTATCACACCCAATAGAGGCCTTTTATGGCTAAAATGCGTCAATATTATTCTTCCCCTAAAAGTATGAATCTCAAAAAATTACAATTTACACACACACATATATATATGTACCTGATCAACCATGAACCACACTATCGCTTCATATAGGTTCAAATACCAAAATTCTGGTGAAAAAAAAATCAGTTCATTATGACGCAAATATGTATTTATGATTGCTTCTTTGTTATGTTGTCAACGTAATGATGAATGCGTTAAGTTTGGTTCTTTTGTTTCCTGTAACTCTACTATATTAACAATAAAATTATTGTAAAGTCAAAGTCAAAATTTTGTAAAAAAATTTTTTTTTGGTTCCGTCCTTACTTCTTCCGACATTGGATGTCAGAGACATTGTTGGACTAAACATATTGCTTGCACAGTTAGCTTTGTTTATTCATCTGATCGGTAAATAATTTCACCTTTTTTTCGTTTTGATAATGTAACAAACAAATATTGTATAAATTAAATACCGGTTAGTCGTGTTGAGATTATTTTATCTGTGGCCATAGGTGTATGACTCGAACTAGAAACTGGAGCACTGCGCTATGAGTGCAACTCATGAATATTTACACCAATAGGTTGTGGTTAGCAGTATTAGAATGTGCAGCAAGTTCAACCGACGATCTACGTGCTAATTTATTATTAGTACCTTCTTATGCACGATGTTATATACATTTTCATTGCAACATTCATTAAAAAATAAAAGCTATATTAGAGCATGCCCTGGCCGTCAAAGAATGAAATTGCTAGAACACTTTAAGAAATAGACGTAGCTAAGATATCCGAATTTAAAGAAAGCAGCATGAGGTTGGCAAAACTTCTTCATCTTCAAAGCATGGCATCGCAATGCCATGCTGCTTGAGAAGTTTTGCCAACTGACCTCCAAACTTCATTATGAAGATGGCATCCGATTTAATTCATTGATATCGTATTATTGTCTAAAATATACAAGTAATACTTGAGTACAACTTGGCATATGATGTGGATTATTCAATCATAACAAACTCATCGCACGAACTGTCATAAACTACCAAGAAACAAATACATTCACCAATTTCCTAGCTTTGCATTGTTGAGAGAAGCGGAATTTCACCCCATTCTAATCCGAGAGCACTTCATAGACCTTAATGCTATTGACATAAGAACTTAATTTGTTTTTCCAAAGGATTGCAATTAATCCGTTGGATTGCGGGATTTATCGCAAAGATAACCCAGAAGTTTGCAAATAGAAATTCCCGTCTGCTAATAAATTTTCGGTTTTCATTAACCCTACTGGGCCTAATAGCAGTTGCTAATTACAACTGAAGATAATAATTTGTACCTTTGTGTAAAAGGAAGCATTGTAATTTATTGATGCTAGTGTTATTTAGTTTGAAAATAGTTGGGAACCCTTTTGATTTAGGTTTGTACACAACTTATTACTTTACTAATAATTTTATGCATGAAAAAATATGTATGGTTTGCAATAATTATATTTTATTATGTTTTTAAGGTGGTTTTAGTTACAAGAATAATATTAAACTGCTCAAAAAGGTAAATGCTCATACGAAAAAAACTGTTTCAGTTATATTAAACTGCAGAGATTGCAATGATGCGTCAATATAATGTGGATAAACAGACCAATTACAATCATTTAATTTTACTATTGCTTTCATTAGAGGCCTACCGAGGTACTTGAAAGCATGAATTGTAAATATAATTGATGAACAACTAAATGTACCCAAGTAAGATTTTATGAAATAAATAACTTTTACTTTACTTTTTTTTAAAGTGATACGTAAAAGTAGAAGTGAGAACAGCGTAGATACTTACATTTTGTTAGAACTGATTTAAGAACAAATCATTCGCTTTAAAAATCCCTACATTTTAATGTGACCCAATTTGAAGGCCCCTTCTTAGTTATTGCTGCAATTTTTCACGAGAAACTTTAATAGTAACTTACGACGAGGAAAACATGAGTTAGAGAAAGTTGTTCGAAGATTTATATTGAAATAAACAGCGTTATAAACAAGAGAACCTTCGTTTCTCTTCATTATTTGAAACAAAACGAACGTTTTTTTTGTTTTGTTCTGGTTTTGTTTTACTTAGAAGGTAAGTATATTATATTAATGAATATAAATGGAACGTATACCACTTGACTTACGGAGTATTATTATATATCACATACATTGTATGTTCAGAGCTCCTGGTTAATATATAAATTTGAACCAAAATGCATATATGTATGTTAAAAAAAACAGGCAAATAGTGACCAAGAGCAAATCCATTTTAGTTTTAAAATAATGTAATATTTTGGTAAAGAGCGTGGCATTGAGTCATTTCATCTATTAATATATTTTTTATTCTTGTTAATGATATAAAAAAGGGTTATAGAAAAATTAAATTTTAAATTTAATTTAGTATTTTTAATTAAAAAAAAATGATTTAATATATAACCCGGATTTATGAGTTACTCATAAAAACTTAGATAAATACCTAAACTGCAGTAACTTCTTTAATTATTCTGAACTCAAAGTTAATATAAAACTGGAATAAGCTCTTTCACCTGAAGGCCGGCTCATTATGATATTAATTTCATAGAGAATATTTACAAATTACTCAATAATGTCTGAAATTTTGGTCATATATGCATTGCTCTTGAGCGCTACGTTGCGATGCAGCTCAATATTGCATTGATTAAAACTTCAACACAAAATGCTTTCACAAAAAAATCTATTTCCGTTGCATTACCTCTTTAACGTTATCTTTTATTAACTAATAGTTTTGGTAATTTTAATACTTACACTTAAATAAGTAGATGTTGCCTGTGATTATATGTGTTTATTAAAAAGAAAATTATAGGGTTTTGTTTGTTTATACAGCAATGTAAAAATATTTTAAAACTCGACTGAATCCATTCGTAGCATATAAAATTTACAATATAGTTTGCCAAAAAGAGTTGACAATAGTGAATGTGCTCGTATGCTATTGGACGTGTTTGTACATTATTAACAATTTTTCTGACGTTGACATTGTTGTAATAACTGACATAAAAAAGAATTCATCTAAAACGAAACAGGTAATTTATCATATATTATATCATATATATTACCTTTTTTTTTTTTTTTTTTTTTTTTTTTAAATAAAAACATGTTATGTATTATTATTAATTTATTATTTCACATTACCTTTATTGTACCAATGGCCTTCATTATTTTTAGTGTTGAAAAATTTCTAATCGTCTACACATCTTAAGGCTTAGGACAAATTTTCAATTATGGATTACGGAAGCTAGTATATTCCGGGTAACATAATTATGTACATATATATTGGTTTATGAACTGAGACAACATTCCCAACTTTAATCACATATTGCCAAATATTGTGGTAAGCGTATTTAATAATGAAGCTCTAATTAAATTCGTAATTAATCTTAAATATTATATTCTGAGAACAGCAAATTGTATGAAGGAAAATTTAATTTTGGATATTTAATTAAAAGCAACTTCATTGCCTTGTGGGATTGGAAACATCCCACACTTGCGATTCGGTTCTTTTGACATTAATTTACTTTGTTAATTCAATATTTAAAATGGTTTCGTTGAACCATGCTAAAAGTGGCTTGAGTAAATTTTCAGACGGAGTGTTGATGTTGAAAAAACTTGAAAAATGCGCTGTGGTGAAAGAAAATAAAATAAAAAAGTTTTTCCTTAAGTCGATAAAGGCATGATTTAGAAACCTTTGAAATTGCCGATTAATATGATGAAATTGAGAAAAATGATATTTCAAATGATTGTATGGAAATGTCTGAACAGATTTAGATGCAATTGATAACTATAGTTAGATGGAAAAAAAAAACTATGCACTGCGTATAATATCAATTTCTCAAAAACAGAGTATAATATGAATATACCTAGTTAAAGTAGAAACCAACGACACATTGAAAGAGGTGTTTTCAATGACTTCCCTATAAGTAATATGCACGAGTAATTTTTTTTTTATCTAAAAGGTACATAATTCAACAATTGATACAATAAAAATTGTATTTGGAAAAAATATAGCTAAAATATACGTAAAAGTTACAAACAGATTAAAATGTAAAAAAAACGGCAATTTCATTGGTAAAGACCTTATAGATCATAAAAACCACGAATAGAATGAATAAATAATCATAGTCAATCTAGTTAAATCGCTCTTACCAATGCTCTCTAGCTATTACTCGACCAAGCAGTGAAAAATATCCATCAAATCAGTTCCACGCCACACGTTAGTTATTGAGCTACATAATTTATCACAGAGGCTAAAATGAAAAACCTGTCTTTAAAATTTATCGCCATACGGTCCCATATTGAAGTCCCGGAGCGATATTAATCAATTGAACTTTAATGAATAACCTACGGCTTTCGTTAATATATCGTAAGCTCTTTAGGTATTCAGACTATGTAATGTGCTTTGTGAAGTTGTTTGACTTAAGCTTACACAAATGTTAGCATGTTGACTCATGAATAGACGCTTTGCTATGTTTGCTAATGAAATATTAGAGCGCGTATCGATTAGCGCTAACAGCATACCCCGGCTTTGCACTGATTGGAATTAGATAAACACAATATATATTATGTACAGTTAAATATATTAAATAATATTTGCATGATACAATTGACTGTACGGGATAGAGACATAATTAACGAACTATAATTTATTCATTAAAAAGAAAATATGTATTTGAGCCTGTTCCTTCATATTGCAAACTTAAATCTATTTTTTCCCATAGCCCACCCAGTGATTCAGCGCATCATTATCACAACTTCTCCGGTTCTCTCTCTCTCTCTCTCTCTCTCTCTCTATATATATATTGAGTCGTATTTCCTCATGAATGAGGGTCGTGACTCCCCCACAGAATTAATTCGTTAGGGGAGTTTTCTCCGGTTACAGTGCGCCTTTTTTCTGGTGTATTTATGATTATGTAGACTGTAAAAAAACGTTTAATCAAAAATAAATGTGACCAGGGCAACATTCACCTAATTTGAAATGCTTGTTATTGTATTAGAGCGGGCGTTCATGAGATAAAAATATTTGCAATGAAATGAGAATAAAGGCAAAGTAATTAATAGCCCTCTAATATTGTCTAAGTCCAGCAAACAACTTTGGAATAATTGAAGACACACTGGGCTAACGAGGCCATCCAAAAAGTATATTAAAACCCGCAAACTGTGCAAACGTAGACATTGTATACACACAAAGCAATCTAGCCCCTAATTGGAAGCAACAAAGTTGATTTTAGCTCGAACGGAGCTGATATACTTGTTTACGTGCACAAAGACGAAAAAGTTTCACAACGCTTCGTTAAACTAGACGCTAGGGATTACACATGGGGTGATACACAGGCTATAAGAATGGCGAGTAAAAAGTATAGAAGAAGAATCGCTTATAGCTCAGCTAGCAGAGGCATGCACCAGGGAATGATATTTATGTGAATCCGTGGATCAAATGATTTATTACATAAAAGATTTTATCTATGATCAAATCATGTCAGAATCCTGAAAGATGGTATGAATTTTTAATCTATATTTAAGGCTTCTGACGTGAACGCCTCGACACTTGAAAAAATAGTTAAAACACATAATTTCATTTTAAATAAGTAACTTTTATCTTGTTACCATCATTCAGTTCACGTATTAAATTTATATATACGATAAGTACTTACTACAGCGTACATCATCTTCAAACTTATCCTCCGTGTGTAAGTATAAGCTTCGAACTAAACTCGTTCAATTTAAAATTCTCTGCATTTGATGAATACTCAGCGTTGCCTAAAAGGCTGACCAATGGACGCTTGTGGATTTACTTGACTTATTCTAGCAAAAACATCAAAGTGAATTAGCAATTTGGCTGCTGTTTAGACAACTTTTGCACCATTTAATCGATTTATATGTTAACATATTCTACACACAATTATTGCTCATAACTAATCTGATAATCTTAAATAGGTTACCATGAAATAGACACAAAAAATAATGTATAGAAAAACTGATTACATCCAGGTTTTTAAAAACGTGACATGATATACACATTAATAGTACTTACATATGTTCATCTGAAGTCATATAACAATGTTAAAGCATATCAGATGTCTATCGGATGGTTTCAAAACTGTTTTATCCACTCTAATTTAAACTCACCTACTGCTCGTATTTAGATAGGCTATACTAGATGGTACTGTGCGAAATATCTCGGAATAATGTTTTTAATCTGCTTGGAATCTGGAACTGGCGCAAGTCTTTTAAGCACCTTCTCTCTTTCTTGAGTCTTATTTCCTCATGCCCGAGGGTCGTGACTGCAGAATAAATTCGTTAGGGGAGTTCTCTTGGGCCGATATGTCGTGGTAGGCGCCCAGGTCCTTCCACCGAAGACAAATGTCCTCAAACATGTCGGTTTCCTCACGATGTTTTCCTTGACCGTTAAAATAAAATAAAATAAAATAAAATAAAAAAGCCTTTATTTGCCATGACATGACGTTAAACAGTTATAAATAATTATACTAGTATACTAAATTTATAAGATTTTTCCTTCAACTGTGATAATATTGAGTTGTGTGTGTGACGTCACGGCACTCAGAGATGAGTGAAGGCCTCCTCCATGCTTCATCAATGTGTCTCATTCCAGCGCTGCTCGGCTTCATGTTATGGAATATTTTGATTTTTAATTCTCTGTGATTCTTTCATTAAATGAATTTTTATTTCAGGCTTTCCACATATTTAACGTATTTTGTTGATTGTTTTTAGGATGGTGTTTGCTGATATCACAGAGTACCGAAGGTGATAGTTAGTTAGTTCGTATTTGAAGGTTCAAATGAAGTAGTACATGGAGGGTTGTGGTCTCTATACTCCCGCGTTGACCAAACGTCTTGGGAGTGCTTGTGACTATTTTTGTGGAATTATTATTGTTGTGTATTTTCGAGTTCCGCTTGATGTTGCCTTTGTATTTTTTCTGGATGTCAGAGTTAGTTATTTTTCTTCTTGCATGCTTGGAAGGGGTTGTTTTTTAAGTTGATTATTCTTTAAAAATGCTGCGATTGAGGAGCTTGGGAAATGTTGCGTGATATTGTCGCTCGGTTGCGGCCGCTCAGTAGTGGTACGTTTTGTTTTTTTCTTTGTTTGTTTATTTGGTTTTAATGACGTGCCACTGTCATGGTCCGATTTTTCCTGCGGGCTCACCGACACAGATAAAGCCCTCTTGTTAGTTGGCTTATCTAGAACGAGTATTTTGTCATATCTGAGAATAGCTGAAACTCCACTTTCCTTGTATTGCATTAGTTGGGGTATCAAAGCTTTTCTTTTTTCTAGTGTTTTGGGTGAAAAATCTTCTTTAATGTATGAGCCGCTTCCTTCGATACAGGATTTTTTTCGTAGAATTTGTAATTTTGTGCCTAATGTTGAAAAAGTTACCCTAATGGGTCTTGGTTTCGTGCTTTTCATCCCGATTCTTCCCACATATTCCAGGTCTCTCCTTTCGCATTCAGTGTCCATCTTGTTTTTAATAGTGAATAGAATTACATTTTCAAGTTCATTGTAGCTTTTTTCCTCTTCTGTAATGCCAAAAAATATAACATTACGTTGACGCAGTATCTTGTCGAAATTGTCGAGACTTTCTTCATGCTTAATTTGAGTGCATTTTATTTCAGTTATGTCTGATTCAAGACGGCAAAAATGTTCTTTGATTTTTGTGTAAACATTCTGAGTTATGTTTTCTTCTGCTTTTTTTATTATTTCTACGTTATCTTCCTTAATTTGAAGTCTCAGTGCATTCAACATAGCCATCATATTCTGCTCAGCCATTTTTTTACTTGTAATATTAGTACAGTAGCGTCTGATCTTCGTATGGAAAAATTTATAACGAAACAAATATACGCAAAAATAATTATCTGTCTGAGTTCCGAACCCTGTCCGTTTACGATGTTCATACGCTTGAACCAGTCGCAGTGACCGCTATGCTATCGGAACAGTACCTACGGTGCCGAAATTAGGCTTCCGTATTTAACTTAAGTCGGCTTTTGTGTGGTCATACGATGTGACGCATTCTGACAGTTAAGTTTGCTGGGGTCAAAGTCCAATTTGCTGAGTTAAACACGTAGAAGGGGGTAGATTTGTATAAATTTGTTATTTTACTATATTTAATCACTTTATTTACGTATCCACTTATTTAATAAGCTTTGTTATCACTGTTCCGTTTATTGTTCAGTTAATTCAGTCCTTTCTTATGCAAAGTTTATTTTCAGTCTGTGTAGTGTCTGTACTGACTTTTGCAAAAGACATAAAAGTCGTATTTATTGAGATTTTGCACTGTTATTTCGGCGAGATAACACTCACAGTTATAAATAGTCACTTTCCAAATACAATCCGACACTTATTGACAAATTTAGAGGCACTAGTTATTTTTTTAACATTTAACTTTTACGGAGACGAAGCGTGCGTGGCGCGGCCTCTGGCGGAACTCCTTGACCGTTAAGCAAGTGCAAATCCACACTGAACTTGAAAATACAAGTCATTGGTGTAGGCCGGAATCGAACCAGGTGGCGTCTGGATGAAAAGCAGACACTGGTACCGCTGAGCCACACTTGCTCAGCACCTTCTAATAACAATAATATCATAGAGAATCTACTAACGTAATGTCTTTCAATCCAATGATAATTTCGTTCAGTACAGTTATATACCTGCAGAGTGCATACAACTCGCTGCATCACAGCAGATATTACAGCTGCAATGTAGCAGATATAACCACCGCTGCAGCAGATAACAGCGCCATTGTTTCTATCTATTATTACGGTATCTCGCCGAGTTTGTACAGCTATTCGATTGTAATATACCTGGTCAGGTATCGGGTACCTATGTTTGTGATATTGTATCGCGTTTGGATGATTATAAACACCAATGTAGTTTAGTATACTGTGGTTTAGTTGTACATTATTTGTTTTTTTTGGAAGAAGCACACATGAACTATAGTGTTCACCAAATTTAATCGTTACGATCTTTAATAAATTTTTCAAATTGTATTATTATGCCTATTTATGTTGTGTTAAAAACAAAAAGTAGCAGTCGCTTCATCAAACGTAGGCCTCGAAGGTAAAAAAGCAGTAAATAGCATACAAACTGAGGTACTTGTGTATATTACCAACATTTAATCTATACAATTAGTGTTGGAGTTTTCTTTATTGTTATTTGTTATTGTCATAAAGAGTAGAGATTAAATTTTGGTTGGATTTAAGTTAACTAAGTATCGTGTCAATGGCCGTGTCGTTACTATATAAAATGTATCAGCTATGTACCTACATACATAATAAATTAACAATTAATTCGTGTTTAAGTGTTGGTGACCAAGTATTACCTGTTAACGTTATCGTCTAATTATAGAATGTTTATTTCAATATCAGTCTATTTTACGAAGTGGTTGTTGAATAAAACATGAAGTTTTAATAATTTACTACATCATTCTTTGTAGATTAACTATGTATGTACATATCGACAGAGATAAAGAAGGTTAATTATTAGTAGTCGTTGTATCGTGTATACTAATGATAATTTATATTCTTTTAAGCCTGAGTTTGAAGCGATATTTGCACAAACAACAGTGGTTTGAAGGTGGAGCATGAGCTTATTAGTACTAGCTACTACCTGCTAAAATCAAACCTCTGCAATAACTAGATCTAGTGATCAGAACTAAGCCCTAGATTGTATACCCACCACTTTGTTAGTAGATTCGCAACACAAATTCGCAACACAAAGCCCGATTCCAAATCGGAATTGCATACAACTTGCAAATAAGACCTAAGTTTCCTTCGCTCCATAGACAAGAAAACTTCTACCTCCTAAAGTTTTCCATTGTGTCGACCGGATTAATACGTGAACTTCTCAAAGGGTTATCTAAGTTTAGGGGACCACGTTTCTATTAATTACCTAAGTTGAAACTCGATCGATATTAATTAATTAGGAGCCGGGTACGAACCCCTTCCCGCGTGCTCATTATGCCTAAAAACTTGAAATATAATTTTCATTTTGTCTTAAAATGTTCTTTATCATTGAAAATCGCGAAAGTTTGTTCCTGAGAGTGATAAAGCTGATTAATTTAAGTTTAAGGCGTCATTACAGGATTGCTCGGTTCGTGTCGGGTGATCTTTTATTTATTGTTCCAAGTTTATTTTAGGGGAGGAAATGTGGGACTAAAATATGGCTTTACGACTATTATAAACTCATCCATTCTAATAGATTTCGATATTATCAGTGACAAGGTAAACTGTCATCTGTCATCAATACCAGGAAATAATTATGCCGATAAAAAATAACGACGAGCCTTTAATGGTATATAAATAAATAAATAAATAAATATTCCGGGACATGGCACACAGCGCCATCTAGCCCCACACTAAGCTAACGCTAATATGAATATATTGGGTAAGAATTCACTACATAAGTTCTTACTATTTATTGTGTTTAGTTTTCTGTTAAATGTCTGTAATTTCGGGTGTAAAAAATACGTTTTGTTCAACGATGTTGATTTTAAAAAACTTATAGCCTAGTTGTCCTGAGTGTAGTATTCCAGAAAAAAATGTATAGCGCGCCAAGCCAAGCCGCGGACATCCACTACTATACCTATATTATTCATAACATACCTACATATATAACCATACTCAACCCACATTCCGCCCCAAAATGTAACACACCGAAACTATTTGAACTGGCGACCTGCTCCATCGATCATACCTTCGGAGCTTCAAACTCGACTCGACACGAGTGACCGCTATCAACCGCCACTTTAACACCTCGTGGACGTGTGTGCTTGTAATTACTGCTGTGGAATAAAAAACGCGGTTACGAAGACTGCAAAGCGGTATAAAAATATATAAGTGGTTTAATAGATTGATAGATGTTTATTTATACAGTTTTTTTGCATGATAGGCTTAAGGTTGACTCCAACTCGCATAATGGTAAGCAAACATGTTCTTCTTCTGGGTTGGCTACCCACTAACTACTAACCACTCTACAGAAGTAAACACGTAACACCTAAATTGATTACCCTTGGTTACCTTGAAACATTAATGAAGTACTAGTGGGTGCTCGCGGTTACGCTTACATTAAGAAGTAAAACTTGCATCCGCTATTTCACCCTTTAAAAGTGGCATATCCAAAAATCCTTTCTTAGCGGATGTTTACGTCATTACATCTAACTGCATGCGAAATTTCAGCCCAATCTTTCCAGTGGTTTGGGTTGAGCATTTGTAGATCACTATGTCACTCAGTCAGTCAATCACCTTTTTTTTTTTTTTTTTTTTCTTTCCGTGTTCTTTGGACTTTATCCAAGGTCTTGTCTAGCTTGATCCATTAATACGTCGCATAATGTTTTTTGGTATTCTTCTTCATAAGATGAGTCAAATTATAAATATGTTCGTTTATCGTCAATCACCTTTGAGTTTTATATACTTAGATTAAAAAAATAAAAAAAATTCTTGAGTCTTGCATAGGACTTTGCATGTTTTACAGTTTTCTAAGCCAGTTTTAAGCCAGTTATTCAGTCCTTATTTTGAAATAGGGAGGCCATAAAGGGTGTGACGGGTGTCACGCGAGAAAACGCTCAGTTTCGCGCCACTTTCCATGCACGAATCGTAACGAAACTTTCCAATTAAGCCATTTGGTAAATGACGGGTGAAGTAATGACGCAGGCCGTGCCATAATTGCTAAAGCATGCGATTGTTGTGACGTGTTTCTCAAGCGATGGCAAAGTGTTTTCAAAAGAAAATACTTGTGAGAATGGCGAACATAATGTAAGAGTTTTTGAACCGTAGAGAAATATAAATATAAGTTTTGAAACTGTCAATGGATTCTATGACATGACGAACATGTGTTATAAAATTTCGAAAATCTATGAGTGTCGAGAGTAGTTTGATTTTTGTTATCACATTCAAATATGAGCTATTCGATCAGCTACATTATTTAAACTTAATATCTGAAATGTTCGTCATTCTTGTCATACTTTATGAAAAATAAACTATTGTTCCTACACCTTTTCCTACAACTGAAGTAGGTATTTAACTATTAGTAAACATTTTACCACTTTAAAATAGCTAAAATATGTAAAAATGGTTGATTCGTTGTTCAAAAGTTCACTAAAACCCAAATAATACAAGACAGAAATAGAAGAGAACTAAATATAACAACGCTCAAAGAATCATTAAGCCCAGTAGTAACTTAGTGGCCGTATAAAACAAATGATTTGTTCTTTGTAAAGGTTAAAGTAGAGTAACCCAAAGGTAAATTAGTTTTAGCTTAGCGCCAGCTTTATTCGTCGCTTCCGTGCTTCAAAGTTATTTAGATTTTACATTAAGAAGGCTTGTTATTTTCTTTTTGTGTAGTTTATCTAGATTACACGGTTAGTCATTTTGCTTTGGCCAAATAAATTCGTGTCTAGACGCGATTTGTTCAGTTTGTGTTGAAAAAGGTTAATGAGAGTAAACAAAATTGTAATTTAAGCTCATCAATTATGTAGGGGCGTTGTCAAACATTGTACGCATTTTCTGACTGTGACGTGTATAATTAGTTTATTCTGTCAAGTATGTTTAAAAATGTATAACGGTAAATGTTTCGCAAGCAGAACATAAAAGTCAGACTATTACGTACTTATACTCATACCAGAGTCTAGTAATGCCGCATTAGTCGTAAAATGATAAAAAACAAAAATTTCATAAAATACTTTTCCAACTATTTTAAGTGAAAGCCACGAAACGTGCCTCCAACACAAAATTTCCTCCGCTCAGAATTGCTTTTTCATGTATTTCAAGTGGCCACTATATCCCGACGCGAGAACTCGCTGTAAGTTCAATAAAGAGCGCGTCACGCGTCACTCTGTCCACAAGTGGACACGTAGGCAATAACATCGATTTTTATACACATAGAGCCAAACAAAAATTACCTTTAACACATAGCAATAAGGTGTAAAACAATCTATCGATTGGTAATAAAAAGTGCGGAAAAATCACTCTTATTGTAACGTAGCAAACTAAACCCGGTGATGCCGTAGCAAATACCTGTTTTACAGTGTACCAGTGACTTGTATTGCTTCAAAAAATCGCTTTTATTTTCTTTAAGGTGTTTTATTTGATTTTTATTTGATTTTATTTTTGTCATATAGGCTAGTATTTCATCTGAATAGACAATTCAATTCATTTATTCCTAAGCACAATATGGGTTGGTTAAAATGATCATAAACTTTTACGACACGTTACTTCTTAATATAACTAATTGTTTAATCTACATTTACCTATATAAGTAGGTATGGCAGTTACTATACCTTACGTTACTTTGGCTAATTACAGCTAAGATAGTCTGAAGTATATATGTACACATCTACCAGAGCCTGAACCAATGTTACCATTACAGTTGTACAACCTCCATAATGGAAAGGTACTTGAAGCTTCACCCAAGCTACAATTTGCGCACAAAATGCAGTACTGTGCCGAAGGTAAGGCGCAAGTTAGACAGTTTGACGTGCAAGAGCAACTTTAAGTAGGCAAGTGTAACACCGCCCCTAGTTCACTATTTGTACTAGTTTACGCGTTGAAGGTAACCGTGACGTCACAACTTTGTACAGCTACAAGAAATTGTACTTACTAGTCTCATACATTATTTACAGTGGATTTTGTGTAGAGGCTTTCGGGTTGCTGGAACAAGATTTTTGATATTGATTTTAGATTATTCTTTAATTGTTTTAGCATGTCGGGCTGTTTTTGGTACTTTTCAGTCAGTTTTTCGACCTCTCTGGCTGAATACTAAATTATTTTCTCCGATTTCAATTTTTGTAACACATTTTACACATTGTTTTACATGAACATTCATTTCTAACCAATTTTACTCGATTCCACAAATCTAACAACGACGGCACTAAATTCGAAACTCTATTTCCAAGCTGGCACCAACAAAACTGTGAAAAAGCAAATCTAAAACCTTTCCACTGTGACCTGCAACGCCAAAAGATAGTGAAACACAAACACCCGAATCGAAAACGCAAATATTCGAGAGTGGGTTTCCGCGAATCGATGATAAAGAGCCCTCAAAGTGAAATATGAGAAGCGAAACACGTCGGACGCAAAACGCTCGATACCTTAAAAAATTGTCTTTTTGTTTGTGACGCAATGAATTTCGAATTCAGACACCTGCCTTGAACGGAAGGCGCCTCTTTGTTCGCTTTGAATAATTTCAACCACAAAACAAAGAACTAGAGCGCTGAATAGGGAAACGTTTATTTCATACGTACTTTGGTTCTGTGGTGTACGTTCTAAGCATTATTCTACTGTCCAACATCTTGTGTTCGAAAGTAATATTGGTTTATTTCTATATTATAACAACCATTGTATCGAAATTCTGGTTCATTTTAACAATATGCATTATGTCGCAATGTTAAATTATACGTGATGGACATACAACTACTCAAATTACAATGGAATAAATTTATGTTCATTTACATTATACAAACCAACTTCTTCATATTTTGAGTAAAAATAATATTCACTCATAAATTTTAAAATAAAAACAATAACTAATTGTTTAATTATCATTAATATAGACTAAATAGTCACATCTAGAGATATTCAGCTATATTCTCAAGCCCGGAAAGCTTTTATCGACATAATTCACTAAAACGAAACAGGTTAGGCGAAATTGATAGATGCTGCTCGCATTTCTACCGCATTGAACTTCCGCAGTTCACCGATGAGGTGCTGAATTGTGAATCATTTATATGCCAGACTTCTTTAGCTGTTCCCATTTCTGTCAATATGTGAAGATGATGAATTTTAGATAGGTAGTTGAATGTTATTATTTTTAGTGTCTTTTTTTTAATTGTCAATTGTTGACATTTTGTTAACTATTATAGCCAGACCAAAATGTGTACAAAATGTGGCGGGCGCCACTTGTAGTATTTGTTCAATTTATTTCTCCATTTCCTGGCAATCACACGGTTTTGATCACCAAAATAAAATTCATATCTAATAAATTTTTGTTTCTTTATATTTTTTTATAACATTCGTGATTATTTTAAGTTTAAAAGGAGAATTAAATATTTTTCTTCGTTCTTACACTTTTTGGTCGGGTATATATTGAACGTGCTCTAATGTTATCGTTGTAGGCATACCATCTTTACAATTTATCAAAGTGAGTTACATATTAATATTATTATATACGGATCATAATTACAAATTCGTGTCAACATTTTAATATAAAGATCAAATCAAATCAAAATCAAAAATATATTTATTTACCATGGAAACATTAAATACATTGGTGCACTTATAAGTAAAATATGAAAGAATTATTCAGGTTATAGATTAGTTTTAGTTGCATTTAAGTAGCTGTGATTTAGGAAATAATTATACAATAGCATGCAGCGTTGATTACTTTAACCATAGCATTGTGACTATAAAGTTATGTTGAATTTACATATCACGCGCAGAGTGCAATAATAGTGGACCCCAAACTAGGCTTAAGCCTGTATCTTGGGCATCCTTACATTTGTTTTTCTAATAACAGATTAGCAGATTAGCGCGCTTTCATGTACTACATGTTTTTAACAATACATAATGTAAAGATAAGATAAAGATTCTTGATTGATAATGTAAAGTTGCAACATAGGTATAAGTACTAATATCATAAAATATGCTACACAAATTACAATATCTCGTCAAATTGAATTTACAACATTTAGTTTTAATAAAATTTTAAAAATTATTACAATGTCAATTTTATTATTATCATACTTAAATTTTTGTTATTAAAATCATGTCTAATGACCAATTCTTGTGTCTTTTAGGCTTTTCTAAAGATTTTCTAAGTGCCCCTTTTTGTAGTAGTTAGAAGTAGTATGTTTAGTTTTCCTTCACTTGTTTTTATATTTTATTATTATAATAGGTATGTAATCATACAATATGTCAACTTAAATAAATCTAGGTATATACTATACATGTTAATTAAAAGTTTGATACATCTTGATATCTGTTTATAAAAACGATCCTACATTATGTGATAGGTATCCGATAAAAACAGTTTAGAATCACCGCCTCAGCTGTAGTAAATAAATTTCTTAGCCTAATATACTCCACTATGCTCTATGGATTGTCAACCTGGACTAAAATGTTCCGTAATTATTCCACCCCCAACAAGAACAACCAAACAAAATGTAAAGCGCTTAATACACGTACAAAACAGAAAATTATCAGCTACAATGAATGTGAAACAATCGGAGCAATCCAACGAATGGGGAAAAATGTTTTGTCTCTGTTTCAAAATTATTAACGACCTCGTTACTGCGGCAAAACGTTTTCCAGTTTAGTCGTTTGCTCGATAATCGAACGTATAAATCACAATGAAAGTGACTGCTACACGACCATGGTATCCAAATACAGAGAAATTAGAGCTTTCGGCTTCATAGAATGGCCGTCACTTGACCTTGTATCGAAAGATTGATAGCTTTTGTGGAAAAAAACCTCTCACGTTATTCAAAGTAAAAGGGAATCAATATAATGTACCTACCATAATTGTGACTTCTTATCGAGTAGCAAATAAGGTTGCATGCAAATAACAACTTTACAAATAATACTCATTTTTCTTCACCTGTCATGTGGAAATAATGATATGTATAATATAAATTTATTACATTTCATAAGTAGTTCTGCCTCTTACGTTAACAATGACCAATTCTTGTGTCTTATGTTTTTATACTACACTAACAGTGTCTAATTTATTAACGACTGCCGTAATACTGCACCACAATATATAAGGTCAAAATTGACGAAAAAATCGAAATAGAAAGTGATTTAAAAAATAAAACATAGGACTGTAAATGGCAGTCGTCTTTCTACAATTGTCTGATATAAATATAAATCTCTGTATTGTGGTATCTAATTTATGACTGTGACGTAGTCTCAGTACAGAACGAGTTTCTGTCACAACAAACTTCTCTGTAAATATGGTTGACTGAGTTTTCCAGTTTCATTAAATACCATGGAAAATAAGAAGGAGAATTCACTTGACTAACAGTAGGCCATCTATACATATACCTATTGTAGTTTTAAAGATTGTACATTATGTGAGTATGTTGTTATAACATGGTAAAGTTAGCAAGACGTTTTTTGATGTTGTTTTTCGTTAAAGAGTAACACTAACCCTATAACAAAAAAAAGTTCTGTTTATTTCAGCTTTAGAAAATTTGTAATATTTTATTTATTGAACATGCTTCATTTGTTCTAGTTGAGACACATTAACGAGCCATGCTATTGTTATACATGAGGGAAAAAAGAGAGGGATGAAATAAAAAATCCTTGTTATACATACACACACACACATTATATGATTGTTTTAACATAAGTACAGTAAATTCAAAAGCGAACTTCATCTTTAAAATGCGGAATCATATGATACACATAAATGCATAGGCTGTGATGATTGTTTATTAAAATAAGTGTTGGTACATTATACGAGTATATGTACCACAATTTTGATGTTTCCATTTTGTAGCAAATTGATGTCGTTCTTTTCCCAATTTCCCTCCAAAGTACGTAATTCTTCTCAATTTATTAGTAAGCCTGCTTTTGTAAACATTGTCACGATTTGTTTACGCAGAACTTTTCATAAACAACATCCGGTGTTTTTGTGACAGTCTTGTTTTATTACTTTTTTAAATAAAATAAATAAAAACAATGTGTAAAAAATTAATTAAATAAATAAAATCAGTAATTTCACCGTACCAGAAAACTGTTTCTTTCTAAACACATCTGAGCTTTAGATTCCGAACGGTAAAACAACACACATAAAGCCGGAATTCAAATTAATTGGTGTACATAATATATAAATGTTATTATCTGATCAAAGCAAAACGTAAGTAAACGTAACTTAAGTAAAGCGTAAGATGAATCTTATGGAATCAAAAAATAACTTTGAGAATAATAAAAAAAAACATGTTTATTGGACACACAAATACTTATAATATTTACACTTATTTATAATCTAATTTAAAATAGGACATCTTAGAATACAAAAAATATGTCGAGCAGCTGCTACGCTGAGAGAAAGTAGTCTCACGTGTTGTAGCAGCTGATTCCTTCAGGGAAACATTTTTTTAGGAGGTTGGAAAACTCTTATCTACATCTTACGGAAACAAGGACAATAATGAATACATTAAAATATTTCGTTCAATTTTTCTGAGTGTCAGTGACTCCTCTAATTTATTGTTGCTTATTTGCCCAAGTTTCGTACCTTAATTATTACGTTTTTTTTTCGTTTTACAGGAATTTACCCATTCAACTAAATATTTTACCATTGCATAAATATTCATCCAACGTTATCCTACTAAATAAGCAAGATATAAATAAAAATCCTTATTAAACATCCTTCAAATACCAGTACTATAAATTCAAGATCGCAAACAATTCATCCTTTAACAATTTCTGTAAATACAATGTCAAGTTAATTTCCAACATAAATGTTTGTACGCCTACGCAGTTGACGCAAATTTTCTAACTTACACGTCACAAGTGGATTTGTACAATAGACGACATAACCAGAAATGGTTTCTTAAGCTTACATTTCACTACACTTATACTTTTAATATAATCTATTGAAATCGCCGAGACAGGTTGCCCACCAATGCGTTGGTTTAAAGACATAAGAAAAACAGCAGGGATTCAAACTGCACAGAACCGGGCTCAGCAGTGGGCGACGATGATGATATGATTAAAATCGTTCAACTTAAAAGCAACAACTTATTGATTGATAGACAGTGACACGTAAGATGTAGTTCACAAGCCCATGTCTCTAATACTGTTTCCATATCAAAAACGTATACTATCACGTTACTTAGCGTGATTTTATGCGGCATAAAGAAAAATTAAAGAAACTGGCAAATACACACAAAATAAAAAATAAGGTTTTACTATTATTTGACGACGTTTTATTTTTAAACTAGCTGTGCTCGCGACTTCGTCCGCATGGAATAGTTATTACCATAAATTTTGAAGCGAAGTTTAATCTATACGGCGACGTTGATGATGATGATGATAATTTTACGACGTTTAGAAACGATTTGTGTCTGGTTGCAATTGTCATAATGAGGCACCTTTCATATGTATAGTCAACGTTTACGTACTCACAGTACTTAGCAACTAAAGACGTTCGTACGTAGAGAAATTCATTACGAATCCAAAGTTTAAATTGCCGCTGCGAGTTACAACTCATCACCGTTAAAAAGTTTTCCGGGAAAATAACACTTTGTGAAGCATACGTCTCGGCGCCTTGTGTTTAGTTAAATTAGAACATGGCGCCTAATCCGTAGAGGGTTTCTTTAATGGGCGATGTATAAAACTTTAAATGAGCGATGAGTATAAACCATGTACTTGTACCTACTTACATTGTTCAAAAATTAAGTATTATACTTAATTTTTTAAATTACCTTGTTTTAATTTATTTTCTACCAAGCAAATACTACTATTAATATACGAAAAATATCTGCACATGGTGGAAAAGCTTAAGATTTTTAAATATTAACTACCAAAAGGCAGTTTAGCATGATGACCTTGCCAATATGAGTTATTACAATAAAGTGGGTCTTCCGGTCGCAAGATAAGTCGACGACATCGTCAAAGTCGAAGCTCCAACATGGATGAGGTCTGTTCACCTCAAGTTCAACGCAGATGGCACGTACAAAGAATGGCCAGATATACCCAGCAGTGAGATCCCAAGGGCTGTGGATGATGATTCGAACATTTGTACGAACAATGAAACTACTTTTAAAGAAACTTTGAATGGCTTAATAAAAAATACTAGTCGTACAATAAAACTGTGCACGTGACGAGTATAGTTCCTTTTTTTATAACTTTTTCGAGTTTCCCAACAAATTTAGTTTTTATCGCACCCCGTTCTAAACTAGATTGTCAACGAAAAATGCGGGAATCGTTTTCATTGATTGATGGAATGGACTAACGCTGAAAATTCCGATGAAAATAAAATTTTATTCCGCAATTCTCGATTTTATTGCTTTTTGCTACTCTTGGTTTGAAAATAGTTAAAACTATTCATAAAGTTATTTTTACATTTTTTGTTTTAATATACTTACATATGCCTTTGTTTTCAGGCTATAGAACCATATCAAATACATACATGATAAAAATGATAATAAAAGTAAAATTGAATAAAATACAGATTTATATTTAAAAGGTTTTCAGCATATTTATACTTCTTAAAATACCATTATTGTGTAAGTGGATTAAAACTATTTGTTTACAAGTTCATTATTACTGTAAAACAAAAAACTGTACAGAACAACGGGCATGTAACACTAGCCTAAAACCCATCCTGTAGTATGTCTATGTATGTCTTAAGAGTATCTTCCATACTATGTGCTCAAGAAGGCTCCAAACACAAGAGCTAGAAAATTAATATTCATCTCCATTCACACACGCATCCAACTGTCTAATCAAACAAATTTGCTCACTTCAATTGCAATTTTAATATTTAATAGCATGATTCATTAACTGAACAAAGAATGCTCAAGCTTCAATTAGAAGTCCCGCCGGACATATTCTGGATCACTGGTTGGAGCAATTACTGGTCTGTTGTTTACATATTAATGGCTAAGCCACGTTCCAAGAAAGTCTAGACTGTAGACGGTAGACGCTTTCTTTGATTTTCTGAAGCTTGAAACAAAACTTTATGGACTTTGTTGAAGACGCTAAATGCACTATGCTCTTTGATGTAGGTACAATATTGTTAAAAGAAATGTGTAATTTTTAATAACAGTTCTTAATTTTTTCTCGTTTTAGAATGGCAATTGTTATCTACTGGTTTTTGGATAGTAACTTACATATTGAGAATGTCTCATAAATTATTCTGAAAGTCACACTCACAACTATTAAAATAAGATGGTAGTACATTTTTTCAAGTCATTAAAAAAATATCTCCCAATGCAGATAGATTTTTATTTCTGAATAAAAAATGTGTTCGGTTTACATTTTTCAAAGTCTTGGTGTATTTCGAGGTTAAAACATAAAGCTGTCGTAAACATGTTTACGATTAAAACCTTCGTTAAAAGTGCAGTGAAAGTACAAGATATTACTACTGCGCCGTGTCACAGGAAATATTAACTTTTTGCACATAAAACTTACTGAAGCAGCTATAAATTGTGTGAGCCGATGTTAGTTCTAAGCTTTTAAAAAAATATAAGTTTATGTTTTGTTGTAAACGTACTAGTAGAAAAACTCATAAAATGTTTTTAGAATGTGTAAGATAGATACATACAAATATATAATCTACTAAAACGCCATAATATGTATAAAAAATACAAAAAACAAATAAATTAAAATTAGCATCTTAATTGGCGGCCTTATCGCTAAGTGCGATCTATTCCAGTACAAATTTACCATAAAGATGCTTGTCTGAGTTGCGTCTCAAGTAATCGATAATGTGTGTCCGACATAGAAAGAGAACGATATCATGTCCTGGAATCGAAATAATAACATTGAAAGTGTGATTCCTTTTTTACGTGGGATAGGTTTACGTTTGACTACAGCCTGATGTTAAGCATTGCTGCAGCTTAGGGTGTAACACGCTCAACTAGAAGACCCTTGGATTTTAAAGGTAACACAGCTTCTGATAAAGGGTTCCCAAGCTTTGCCGTCCGTACAATAAACGTAGAGGTAAAGCGCGGTGTAATACCTATAACTATGGATATCGAAGAGAAGTTATTCGATTTACTTCGAGTCACTTAAACTTGCTATAGTTGAAGCCTACATTCATTCCAAACCTAGCCCTGAATATCGGCATGCCAGTGTGTTTATGCCACCACTACTTAACATAATAGCTCAATTATTCCAATAATAGCTCACAATCAAACAACTTTATAATTCCGAATGAAGTCAGGGGTTGGCGTTTGAAGGAAGTCATTTTATTGCTTGTGGAAATATTGATTGAAGATAATGAAGAACAATGAACCGTAATTCGATTGTAAGGGCTAATGTTGTCGTTGTTTATTAAACTTGTTGTTGGAAGTTGTTAATTTACTAACAAACTACTGTGAACTGTGTGTTATTTACATGTTATATTTCATAGCCTTTAGGTGTGAATATTTCTAGACACCAAATTTAGCCCTAGACGTATAAATTAGATTTACTTAAGTTACCTTTTTAATAATCATTGATTAGTATTATTAAATTAACAAAAAAATTAACAGTATTGTGTTTGATGAAATATTAATGCATATTCTCAAGTAAATTAATTCTACTGTTCAGTTAGGCGTTGGTTTTTATTTCTCTGACAGTGTAAAACATGTCTTCTAAAAGATGCTTGTTCTACGTTTTTGCCCGAACCAAGAAGGTTTAAATGAGGAATTCAATGATATTTTATTAGTAAGTTATTTTATTTTTCTCTCGTACTTTAAAAATATATTTACTCTATAATATTATGTCCATTACAATTGCTACAAAGTTCATCCACAGCAAGTTACAATTCTGTTGTGTTCCTTTTCATATTTCACTACATAGTAGAATCGAGGTTGGCTTAAAAACTTTATAGTTTAAAGCTCTGGAAACAAAAGTTGACTTGATCCAGTTTTTGTTTTAAATAATTAGATGCAGCACGAAAGCGCAAAGTTGAAAGGTTTTACAGTTGAAATTTATTTCCTTCACTTGAATTTTTGTGCAAAACTGCTTTGCAACATGAAACTGAATTTATATTTTATTCATTTTGTAATTTATATTTAAAACTGTTTGTACCATATTTTTTCTTTTAGGTACAATGTAGAATAAGATCCAAGCGTCTTTTAAGCTTATAATGCAATCAATATATCTAAATGCATATATTTCTATTATCACAAACGATGTTCTCAATGTTTTTAAAATATTTAGCTACGTAGTATTTTGATTTACGACCTTTTAACACCTATTAATGCATTTGTGGTGATCAGCAACTAACTAAATAGCTTTTTTGTTATGACTCAAAACATAGCCACTCATGTTTTATATTATTGAAATAACTATTAATTCCGCACACCGTCCATGTGGTCGCTTTGCGGCAGGATCCCAGGATGCTGGCAGTATTTACTCGTTGAATACTAATATTAGTTAGTTATATTCGTAAAAAAAGTTAGATTATGAATATAAATAGCTGCAACGTTATTTATATACTAAGTCGGGCAATGCCTTTATCTTAATATACTAACTTGTAAACAAGCAATGTCATTCTCTCTTATTTATAGAACGTATTTATTTTCAGAGTCTTTTACTTAGAGCTCCATTTAGTAAAGTACGGGGTATTACACTAGTGAAAGTAAATTAAGTAGAACATTATCCGGCCAGACTTTATTGTACGTCTTAAAGGAACGTAAATGTACAGTAAATGTTATTTATTGACTACTGCGAAGTAATAGAATGTTTACATCGTTAGAAAATGGAGGTTTTAAGGTGTGAGTTGAAACAACTCTGTAATAAAAAAATGTATCGTTAAATGTTGAGAGAACAACTATTTTGTGTAATTTCGAGCTTAAATCAGTGTCTGATTTCTTAAATAAGTAGAAAATATATGTATTGGCAGTCGTATAGCCATGACGGAAGCCCTTAGGGCGGCTTGATAAACTCTCATTCGATAAAAAGGAGTAATTAATGCACAACCACCGACATAATGATAACATTACGTTTTGTTTCCTTCAACAAAATAAAAGAGCTCACTTGGCGTATAAAATGTATATTCTCACCTACAGAGTCGGATCAAAGTGTAAAAGTATACGTTCATACGTGTGTAAGGTAAAACCCCTTCCAAAGGGAATTCTTCCTCAAAGACAGCGTGTGACCCACTCTATCTTACTTTGATACATTACTCTTCGTTCACACTTTGTTATAAAGTTTTGATTTAAAATGCGCGATTTTAGTATTCTCGGTGTAAAACTGCTTGGATCTATTTGCTTGATATATTGTAGTCGTTTTGAAACAAATGAATGTAACATTAAAACTTTAAGTGGAAGGTTTTTTGTAAATTTTAACCGCTCCGTGTCAAAAATCTTACCTATGCCAAAACAGAGTAAAAGTCAGAGGGATAAACTTAAGCAAATTAATTGCGTAATAAACCTTGAAAAGATCCAAGAAAGCTCTTTGGGTAACTCCGTAAATTTTCACCCGAACAGAAATTATTCAATCCCGCCGATCCTTCAAAAACTGTAGCCATTTTCGCTGCCGTTAAAAAATGTAAATTACAACAATATTACAAGAACCCCTGACAGGGCTAATAAAAACTTCTGTGTGAACTTCCCCTTGCATATTCATGGAGAGAACTCACTCGGAAGTTTTTGGTGAGAAATTATGATAATAATTTTATACTAACTTCATCCGTCTTGAGATTTCATAAATTAGGGAGTTGTATGCGCGCCTACGAGCTCTGACGCCTCCGTTACAAAAGCTGTTCTGTTAGCATGCACTGTACACGGTGAATCTGTTATGATTCATCTTTGATTGTCAATTAATATGATATTATGTTTATCCGCTACCTAGTAGCCGTGACACAAGCGTTGGCTTAGTATGGAAATAGATGGCGCTGTGTGAAATGTCCCGGAATATATACATTTCAGAAAGAAACATTATTTGTGTTTACCAACACCACCTGTTCATTATTTATTTGATTAGACAAAACACATAATATCTAACTGTTTCCATATTTCAAACATCCTATATTTTTGTTATATCGGTCTTGTCAATTTTACCCTCAAACTATTTTACAGAAAAATGTCTTCATCGGTGATGCTAAGTCCCTAGCTAAATTAATTTAGATACCTAAAGCTGAACTTTACTTCCCTGGTTGAGTTTTAAATTATCCTCCGTGACAGAGTTGAACGTAGAGACACTCCTTGAGGTTACCGCCGGGATCATGATATGTGAGATAATTGAACACTATTGAGCTCCTACAACATTCAACTAAACCATCATGGAATAGGTATTGCTTCTATATTCTGATTCATTTCATATCTCCGTGTTAGTGCGAGAGAGAGCAACGAAAACAATAATATTGCAGTAGTTGTTGTAGTAAATCTAACTGTAGTTGCCAAGATACATGCTTGGGCGTTTCGTCACGTTGAAAATGCTCAAGAAACTTAACTTTGGCTTGAAGGAGTTTCTCATTGAACATGACTTTGATAACTTATCTCTACGATTGCAAGTGTGTTGTTCGTTTGTTTTGTTTTAGCTGTTAAATTTAATTAAATCAAGTTACAATTGTGTACTGATTACAACGTACTGTCAAATATTTTGATGGACAACCGTACACTATCTATTTTTAACGATAATAACATAACAACGTTATTTTTCATAGAACAATCAGGCAATTGACCAATGAGAGTGGCCAACCCTGGTGTCGAGAGTTTTCAAGCCACCCTAAGGGAGTCTGACATGGCTTAATGACTGCCGTACGAGACAAACAGCCGGGACCTACAATAAAATTAATTATTGGTTCAAGGTAGAGCATGCTTTTACAAAAATTAAACTGGTTCTCAAACGAGGCTCCAGAAATACGCCTTTAAGCCAAACGGTAGGCCAAAATCATTAAAGCATGTCAGTGTTCCTTTGGGTGGCTTGAAAACCTTCGACACCATAGTTAGTTACACTAATACGAACTTATCTATACTATATATAAAACTCAAAGGTGACTGACTGACTGATATAGAGATCTTTCAACGCACAGCCCAAACCACTGGACGGATTGGGCTGAAATTTGAAACGAAGGTAATTGTTATGACGGCATCCGCTAAGAATATTTTTGGGAGTGTCACTTTTAAAGGGGTGAAATAGGGGGGATGCAAGTTTTACTTCTTAATGCAAGCTAAGCCGCGAGCATCCACTAGTTATATCCATATGTTACTAGTTCAGACTAGACTCTAGACAATCTCTATCTCTCTATTAACCGGCTCGTCGCCACTCAAGAGGTTCACTGAATAAGAAAATTCACAAACTAAATTGAACAATAAAGTAAGAAGCGCACAGTTATATTTTATAGCTACTTAAGTTGCGTTATGTGAAATACTTGTACAATTTTATTGTAGATTTTATCATGGAGACGAATGACCCTTTAATAATTATTTTTTTTAATAATGAATCTTTAGTACCCAAATTTCATCAGCATTGAAATATTTTTTATTTCCTTAGGCCATGTTAATTTTTTTGGTGAACTTAAAAGATATAATTTATTTTGTCTTGTGAATTGTTATGCGTGAATAAGGGAAACTATAAAATATTTTATTACCAAAAAGTTAAAATATACTCTTCTTAGTTTATTAATTTATACGTGATACTTTACCAAAAATAGAAATTTAATAAAGGAAACATTATTATTTGGTGGTTTTACTAAACTTATATAGCTATTTTATATAGTCATGTACTTTTTAAGCTGTTCACAGACTAAAACATTCCTACAATGCATGTTATCCGTCCCGATACGTTCCCAACCCATACCTAATGCTGGGATTGGAATTTGCCTAAACTTCCTTTTCCATGGACAATATAATCCAAGGGTTTCTAATTATCTTAATTAGTAGTTAATCAAATCAAAACATAAACAATCTGTCACTATTAATTGAGAAATAATTAATAATAAATTTAAGAACGTATACTCATCGTCTTATCAAGTATGGTGTCCTGCGTAAATCAATCAGCATTCATAATATCAAGCATCTAAATACAAATCTAAATACAAATTTATCGCATGGTTTTATTATTATACCATTAAAGTTGTTATTTCTTTCAAAAAGTCATGTATCACAATATTTGACCTCAATAAAGCGTCTATCATATATGATATCGTTGTCCTAAACTTCCCTTCTATTCACGCGGCCCGGCGAGCTAAACAAAAGACGGTATATGAGGAGATTTATGAACAATTCACGACGCTATGATATGGGGTATCTATTCAAATCCTCCACTGAATTCGAGCCAGGTACCTCCGAGATGATATATGTCCCCTCTACAATACAACTGGCACCTACATTATTACCCTCTCGACTGAATTCAATTTTCGTATATTGTGAAATATATTTATCGTCAGCTTCGAGAAAGTTCTTAGAAAAACCAACTCAATTGTTCAGTGTTATCTACATTATTATTTGAAAATTGTTACTGCAGACTTGACTGCTTAGAATGAGCGAAGAGCTTGTTAAATTGTCGATGAAATTACTCGAATTGCCCAAATTACTTTCGCAGTCTGTGACGTGCGCAATTTGTTGAATCTTGGGAACTATGAACGCTTTGAGAAATAGCAGTCAATTTGTAACGAAGTGCGTCTGCTAATAACAAACAGCATTAAGTTTTATTACGAAGTTCACGCGATACAGCGATTTCACTAAAAGCATCTCGGACTAGGCGAGCCTCATAAAGTGCTCGCTAAGAATTATAACACACGTTTTCTATACGGGGCGCAAATATTTATTCCGACAACGTTTTCGACGGTGTAGTGTTTCGGATGCTTCAAAGAAATATTTTCGGTACCTTAAATATTCAAGTCGAGACACACCGCTCGATATAACTTATGCAAACAAACGTACGCTTCCTTGTCTTAGGATGTGTCATCTGGATATTATTGTACGTCGAAATATTCAAAGGCGGGAGGAAAAAGTGGAGCAGCCATTTCCCAGGGCCCAGGTGTCCTTTTTTCGTCACTTAAAAGAGAAAATGTAATGAAAGCCTTAAGTTCACCTGTTCTCGTATAGGGCTGGCGTGTTTATCCGCGAACGGGCGTCACACCTTAATATTAAGACGACACACGGCAAAAAGCTTCTCCGAGGCACCCTTTTAGCGGCAGAAGGTTATACCGCAAAAAGAAGACGTGTTGAGTTTTCTCGCACGTTACTGGAGTGCCTTCAAAATGTCGCAGCTGAAAACACAATCGAGATACCCTTTCAAGTTTTCATTTGTTTGTTTAGTCACGTTGTTTTTGCATGTAAATTGGTAGAAAATTTATGTGAGCTCAAAATTCGGAGCTCAGCGATTAATTGAATTATAATATTGTTTGTACAGGTCTATTTCGGCGACCTTTGTAGTTTAAGGGGCACTTTGTATAATTTTATGAGCAAACCTTTCATAAAATTCTCTTTTGGTCTGATAACCGCAAATGTAAAGGAGATAAGCGGAGAGGACCAAACCAAACATAAAGGAATGTTATAAATCTTTTGTGTTTGAATATTTTTGTCTATGAAGAAGTGAATTAAAGATTCTTTTGACATATATTTGATATTATTGACATTTATAATTTTGACATAATCTTTATTGCATTGTATCTCATAATGAATTTTTCTTTATATAAGTACAATACTTTTAAACTTAAATTATTAAGTTTACTATTGTAAACAATACATGTACATGACGTATTCTGACTTGTAACTATGGAGTTATAAATAAATAATTTGTATTTGTATTTGTATTTGTATTTGAATCCTAATTTCGTATGCAGGGTTTGAGCTGTATCCTGAATCGAAACAAGATAACCCTCGCGAATATCTGCAAAGAAGGGAAACATTGGGAAATGATTTATATTGGTGTCCGATCTGCCGGGGAGCCATCGTGGGACCAAAAACAGATTATCGGGATCTACGTTACTTGCTACAATCGGTTTACTTACGTCGAGTTATGAAGACACATGGGTTGTGTGTATTGTGCCTACGTTAGTAAAGTATCTATGTGACATATGTACATACATCGTATAGAGATTACAATGGATTATGATTAAACTTTTGTTCTTGCTATGATGTAGTATGATGTAATGTTTGAGTATGTCTGCTCTGCCACCCAGTTTTAAATAATCTATTGAAATGTACATTGTTCCTATGAATGACTTTATATACCTATATAAGTCATTTAACATGTATTTTTCACTCTTATTTCTCATTTATTCAACTCTACTAGTATCCATAAATAATCCCATCGATTGTCACATTCAAATTTAAGTTCCATGCATTAAACCGCTCTAAAGCACATTGGTGTCATAAAAGGGTACCGTAAAATATGGGCAGAACAAATCTGTAGCAAAAAACCCGCCAGGACGTATTTTACTGCGATTTTATCGGATTTGCAACAATGGCTACGAACGTGTGAATTTAAGCCAATGAAATTGTTTTGTTCTGGTTTTAATTTCATGTTTAACTTCTGCACAATGGGTTTTATCCGGGCATTGTGATTTTACTATAATAAGCGTATGAATGTTATCAAAAACAACGAAATATATTATTTATTTTCCATATTTGACGTATTTTCGAATCCATACTTAATTTTTAAGCAGCTGTATTTAAAACACCTTTTATACGAATTTACAGGAATATTATTTACAAAACATGCCATGTCTCACATAACTTGCTGTTCGGCTGTTTCCGTCGTAGCCGAGAGCCCCCGAATGAGTCTATTTGCAGTACGGTCGTAGCCATAGCTTGTCCGTAGCTCCACGGCAGTCGCGTCGTAGCTCTCGTAGCAGCAACTCGTAGCACCTACGACCTACGCAGAACACTTTCGTAGTACATTATAATTGTAATCCTAACTGTAGTTTTATAATTAGTAATCATAGTTTGATCTAGTTTGTATGAATAGTTCACAGCAGTGTTAACGTTAATTGGTAGTTTTTAATCAGTGATTGGATGGAATTTATCGCAACAGGTAAGATCTTATGATTTGTATTTTTTACCGTTCACGTTTTACGTATTACGTAAGAATAATTTAAGTAAGGCGCTTTCAGTTCATGTTATTTTTCCTTGTTACATATGTAGAGTGATATATTATTTGTAGTAGTGTTAGTCTGTAAGTATTATTTTAGCAATATCCATACTGTTTGTTCAAAATCTGCTTGGAAACGTCTAGCTAATACGGATTTTTAAAATAATACGATTATTACTACTCAGAATCATTATTTTATTCTTTTATTCGCAATCTATTCCGTTAGACAAACTTAGTCTGAATCACTGTACATACGTTTCTTTGTATCAATTGTCTCTAAAGGAAACTGAAATCATTATTTGTTGTTTAATATTGCAGATTTTAAAGGCAATATTCTTGACACCGAATTTTAACACTGTCTGATTTTAATTACTGAGTAAGAAAGCTTCTTTACTAATTACACTTGCTGCTTTACATTAGTTAACTTATCATCGGACACAATAAAATTGACTTTTAAAACATGTATTTTAGAATTTTCTATACAGGGGAACACACCACATAGTCAGTATTTTCTTCTTACTAACATAAACACATAAGAGAATAAGTCCTTGTCATCTCTCACACTCTGGGGTCACATCCAGGGTTATATTCCGCGTTAGGAGGGGCTTTGGTTAATTAATTAGCTGCTTTTGAAGTCGAGAAGGGATCTCTCCGAGTCCTTAAACAATGAGGTTTTTTGTATTGTGACCTCGTTTTATGCGTGAATGTTAGATGTAGTAGATATATTTATGTTTGTATTGTATGTATATTATGTAGTGTAGGAATGCGGAGGTTTTTGTTTGCTTTTAATTATAGAATTGTTGTTACCTTTTGTCGGTTTTGTACGACTTCTTTTGTTCTTTTTCTGTGATGTTGCTTTTGTTTTATTTTTGAGGGAAGTATACTTAAAAATGATGATAGATATTGAGTTATACGGTAGATAAGGCATCATTGAATCGAATTTATGCCACCAATAGGGAATATCCATGGTAATGAAACTTGATTTTTGTAAATAAACTATAAAAATATACCAAAATACTAAACGAGCTGTGCAAACCGCATTTATATCCACTGAAAAATAAAGAAGCTATGACCAATTGAAGACTTCATTCCATCTCTTTCTTTCAAAACAGAATTTTCTATGTATTTTGTGTGGCGTTAGTGCCATGTGACGTCACATGACATGTTGGTTCTCTCTGTCTCATCGTAAACTAAAAACGTGTATAACTGCCTTATTGTTAAAGCTAATTGAAAAATAATTTCACTATGCTGATTGTCTATTCAAAAGCTTTCATTGAAGTAATAATAAAAAAGTTGTGCTTATTCCCTATTGTAACATTAATATAAATTCTTTTAATAACGTTTAAAAACAATGTAATTCGCGTTTTTCCTAAATACTAGCTATTGATAAGAAGTATATATGTATATATAAACTGAGATAGAGCCAGCTGTGATAATTTGTGTCGTAAAAACTAGCTTTCATTGGATTTGTATATGTTTTTATACCTTCTTTATTGTATGTCTTAATATTATATTAAATAAGCATATTCTCTTCGTCTTCATTGCTACAAGCATATACTTATAATCCTAATGGCAGTAAGATGGCAAAGTGATATAATTTATACTTAAAAAAAAAAAACTTTATATTTTTTTTATTTGTAAGTGTTACTACTATTTTTTGTTGTTTTCAATTAAATAATTCTTTATTTAATATTGCTTTATTTTTACTTCACATTAATTTGCTAATAGCAAGTAATGCACACTTTTAGCCAATTTCCTTACGTTAATATGATAAAACTAATCTCACAGAAAAACCTATCTATACTGGAAGTTAGTAAATAAGCAAATAGAGATATCACAAATACCTATATATATTTACGAGAATACTCAAGCGTGGCTTCCAATAATATTGGTGAAGTTAATGCTATGTAGTAGCGTGTAATAAAATGTGTTTTATGTCGATCTTTCTATGGTATAACGAATATGTATAGAGCATTATGCCACTTTTATTCATAATAAAATATTGGTAATAGTGTATTTTTTATATTTGTAAGTGTTTTTTAGGTTGTGTACACATTTTGTTTTGTAAAATTTTAACACTAACATAGATAGATAGATAAATACTTTGTCTAAGCACCACACATAAAACAATACAAAAAAACATAGAAATTAAAATAAGCGTATTATCGCTAAGAGCGATTTCTTCCAGGCAACCAATCTGACGGGGATATAATCACTAAGGTGTTCTCTTACAGTTTACAATATGTGCTTTATTTTTATTTAGCTGTATTAAAAAAATACATATCATTTATGTAAAAAGTCAAATTAGCTTATTCGGTAATTGCATGTTGTTCCATTAATTTTAACTTTACACACACAAGGCTTGCTTAGAGCAATAATAGTTTCATCAAAACGGTAACACAAACAACCAACTCTAAACTCATTACCATTCGCGAAACAAACTGTATAGTTTTGTGTGCATTGTAAATACGGAACTAGTCTAATTGTAGGTGTTCCTAGAAACACCTGGAATGCGAAGCTTTAAATCCTCCTAGCTTACGGCCTCACCACACCTGATACCCAAACCTTATTCACACAACTCACAAGCCAAATCACACCTTAACACCTCAGCTATAAGACCGTAAATCGCTTAAGCAAAACGTCTAAACGCGAAGCGCATAAAAATATACCAAGTTATGATCGTGGTTGAAGACAAACTAAGTAGAGATGTGCTTAGCACGTTTGGGCGCGGGCTTTTATGTTATGACTGTAAAAATAACGAACGATTTTATTGCTTTCCTAGAAATTGGTCGCATAAAATAGTTGTCGTAAGTAGAATAATTGTTTTGAACAAATTATTTATTGAAACACGTTTGGCTTTATTTGATATTTACTACTTCATAAGGTAAATACAACACTACTTGATATATACCTATGTATATACACTAGGCAAAAAGTACTTTAGGTCAAAAAAATTCGATCGAATATATGTAAATAAACTTCATGGTCAGGTCTTAAATAAAAATTTTAATAGGTATTTATTGAAGAGTTGAAATTCATATGTTTTACCAACACAGTTATTACAACGCCAGTTTGACCATAAGACATTTAAATTAATTGAGCTTTGTGTTGAAATTTTCATGTATTATTGTAACATTGTAAGTTCCTTGTGTATAAAATTCTATGTACATATTATGTAAAATCACACATTTTTAAATAATTCAAAATGCTCCCGTATTCGTGACTCTTTTAAACTGGAAGGACAATAAAAAACCGCTTACAAAAATTAAAAACAAACCTTTCACTGCCCGACATAACTTCAGCACCATTTGTTTTCATCTAAAATACGACCTTTAACATTAACAAAGTTTATCTCTAACTCTGCCAACGAAAAAAGATCTAGAAAACAGTAATTTATTGCGAAAGTCGAAGCCATACATTAAATTAGTCGTATAAAAAGTTGGCGAAACGCAGGGGTCATTTATCTCGAACGAGACCAAATGTCTGTGGTTAACATATACAAGCCTACAGAGGTCGTATAGGTATGCTATAATGAAAGGCGGCTTAATTAACGGCTTTTTTGCTAAAATAGGTTTACCTGGAAAAGTCACTTGTTGCGTTTCTTATGAAGGTTAGCATTAGTCTCGGCCACACCTCGCCTGATTACTTATTTATTGGCAAAGCCTTAGAAAAAGATAACCCTAAGCAAAATGGGATCTTAACCATTAATGTATAATAAGCTTTAGCAAGAAGGTATAACTAACATTATTATTTTTATTTCCGGTACTTTTTGTTTATTCTGTTTAATTGATGTTTATGTTTCTTGATACTGCTTAACACTATAATTTTCGACCATTATTTTGTAACTGTATTTTAGAAGAAATACAATTGTATTTTATTTTATTAATTTACATGAGGCATATCCCACAACAACAACAGTTTTATAGGTAAGAGTTTTTTGTCTTCAATAACAGTGAAATTTAACATTTTTAATAAACGAGTCGAGAATAAAAACTTTTAAACAACGTACCAAAAAAAAGGTTAAAATTAAAAATGTCGAAAAATACTTTTTTTTTCGAGGGATAGGTTAACGTTTGACTACAGGCTGCCTGGTATAAAGCATTGCTGCAGCTTGTTGTTTAAGTCGTTTTAAAATAAGTAAACGAGAGAGGCAAATATATATACCTATAAATAGGGTCAACGAGAAAACTAGATATCGCCAGAGAAGTCTTCAGAGAATTGGAGGGTCAAATCGATTTTGCCACCACCAGGAGCATACTCGTGATGGATCGTACAATATCCGATCTATTTTATCCGTATCTATTGAGTTTGCATGTAAAATAAAGGAAAAAGTAGTTTTTCTAACTCAGGCTGACCGCAATACCCAGGGACTTCTGAGGAATGCTCAGAGGAAGACCCGAATAGGAATGTCAACAAGATAAATTTGATTTTCTCGGACGGTTATTTATGCGGTGGCTTGTCTTTTGTTCTTGTCTTCGGATTGTGTTATAGTTGATTTGTGGTAGGTAGATAGATAGTTGTATACATGAATAGTGTATGAACTAGATGTGTACGTACAGGTGTATTGTATAGTAAGCCAGTGACTTACCAAATTTTATCAAAATCGCAAAGTTCTCTTATAGAACCCATAATAAATACAGAAATTAATTCCGTATTAATTAGACCTCAAACTGAATTAGCTCCACCCGAGTTCCAACTCTATCTACCATCTGCCATATGTTTCCAGACCAATCCCAGACGTCCTTGAGAATAATAAACGTATATTCCTATCCTTGGATCGTAAAATGTCCTCACCCAATAAATTTTCAACGGAAACGGAAGGCGCGCGGTCGCTCTCTGAATAAGTTTATTTGATAGCCTAGAATATGGAAAGTTTCTCGTTGAAGAGTTAGCATTATTGCGAATTTAGGTTTTTAATGAAATAAGATACTAAGATAAAACTATGTTATGTACAGGCAAATTCACGTGACTGCATAGTTAGAATTTAAAGATGTTTAGCATTATGTTTGCGATCATTAGCTAAATAAAAACTAGTCTGTATTAAGGTCGAACTGATTACAAACTGTTAATGAATTGAATGTGGTGAGAAAGAAGATATCTGTAGACTTTTTATTCTGTGAATCAATTTTGACCTATAACTGGTTGATTCAAAATATTTTTACTAACAATAATAACATTCATAGAATACGAATCATCGCAACTAGGCGCAAGCGGCGAGCCGAGATAACTGGCCTCCAGACAGATCCATTATTTTCGCTGGTGCAGCGATTTATCTCCGCTTTTTGCCGACGTTTGTAAACTATGAATAGCGGAATCAATTCCAGCGAGCAATGCGAGCGAGTGCATCAAGTTGTAAACAATTTGTATCATTGAAATCTTTTGTTCGCAGACTCGATGAAACATGGTCGAGAGGACGGGTAGAATGGAGAGAATAGAGAGAGCGTGGCTGACGGGTGTGAAGTAGATGTGACGTGATATATGTGACGTCAGAGATGGATCGCAAGCTCGTGTGTGCGGCGGCGGTGGCGCTAGCACTACAAATAATTGGCGCCGCGCGAGTCATGTGTCCGAGCGACCCTAACTGCGTTTGCGGCGGCACGCTCGCTATAGAACTCAATTGCAACATCGACGGTCAGTAAATGTTGACAACTCTGGAATGCTTTGACAGTTAGCTGTTACTTAATTAATTTGACTGTGGCTCCGTTATTCTCAAACAATTTCGTGTAAATAGTTAGTGCCCATACTGAATGTGGTTTGTTTTTCAGGTCGCACAGTAAAAATAAATTTACTGCCTAACACTTACATAAGTATAAAATGCGAGAACGCAACAAGTCTCGACTATGATAAACTACCAAAATGTGCCAACCGTATGAATACTTTCAAGTCGGTCAGTTTCAAAGACTGTCCCCTACCGTCGTCATCTTTCAAAGATGTTTTGACCAACATGGGAGTGTCAAAAACCATGGCCTTGATATTCCAAAACGCAAAGAATTTGTCCGGATATTTTGACAGAAAACATTTTTCTGGACTTCAGGATCTAACCAAATTACTGCTATCTATAAATGGAGTATCCCATCTGCCAGATAACCTTTTTGCCGACATTAGCAAGCTGACCTGGCTGAATATTCGGTCGAACACCATAAATTTGTCCGAAGAGCTCTTTAAACCTTTAGAAAGGTTGGAAACTCTAGAAATAAGTCACAATCATATGACCAATATATCTTCGAACTTATTTTCCCATTTGTCTTACTTGAGAAAGCTCTCGCTGTGGCAAAGTAACGTCACCTGGTTCTCGAAGGACCTTTTTAACGGAGTGGATGTACTGGAGGAGCTAGATCTCAGCTCGAACGGACTCAACGAGCTGCCTTCTTCGATTTTCAAGCCGTTGAGGAAATTAAAGAAACTAACTCTATTTTCGAACAAGTTCTCCTCGCTGCCGCAAAACCTTTTCAAACATAACGAGGAGCTCGAGACTGTAGTCATACTCAACAATGACGCCAAACTTGTAGAGCTGCCCAAGTACTTGTTCGGCGGGATGGCCAATCTAAAACAGATTTATATACAAAGGAGTGGACTCGAGAAACTGCCGTACGATATATTCGCTAATTCGCCTCAAATCACAAACATATCACTAGCTTACAACGACTTACGGACCCTCCCCGAGGCTATTTTCAACGATCAAATCAATTTATTGGAGCTAGACTTGAGCCACAATAAGCTAGACTTCTTGGAACCGAAATTATTTTCGTCCCTCGTAAGACTGGAGCTGCTCAATTTGAATCATAATTTGCTGACGGAAATTTGCGGGTGAGTTCTTTTATAACGCCATCAAAATTTTTAATACGCGCCCGTTTGTCACCTCGCTCCTTTTTATTTCCGCAGCAATACGCAACATTTCATGTTTATGTGTGCTGTTTATTTAATTTTCGTTTATCTAACGTTGCTCATCTCATTTCAGCTCGACATTTTCAGCCCTCTTGAGTCTTATTTACTTGAACATGGAGCACAATAACCTGAAAACAATATCTTCGCATTTGTTCAGCAACAATAAACAGAGAATGTCGATATCGTTGGCTTATAATAAGCTCAGTTTCGAGGAAAAGGAGATGAGAAACCACTCGTGGGTGGTGAAAAGGATATCGCCTTTTGCCGAAACATATAACCTGCGGCTACTGAACCTCAGCCACAATAGTTTCAACGTGACGTTCGCTGATTGGTGGATTAATGGACATGACAACTTGGACATAAGCCATAATTTTATTCATAGTCTATGGGTAAGTTCACATTTTTAACTAAACAGGTTCGCACTGACCATAGTTTGCAAATGTACGTTGTTAACTTGTTTTAAGTTGAATGAATACAGGGTTATTTAAAATAATGATAGCCAACGCTTAAAACTTTCTAATTGGTTATAAGTAGGTACACCAGGGCTTTTTTTCATGACTTTAAGTACTTTACAAATTAATCAGCTATAGCTACATATATTATTTGTTATATGTTTCATATGATAAACAGATGCAATTTTCAATTGTGTATTTCCAAATGTCGTAAAACATACATAATTGTATGTAACATAATCTTAAAAACACTATTGGGGCGCACATTTTTTAAAATTTCCCTAATATGACAATGGAATGCATTTATGAACGTTTTTTACTGTTACTTTGCGATACGTTTTTCATATTAATATACAATTTAAAACAGACAAATATCAAACAATATGTTTTCTCTTGGTAGGCACCAGATAATATAAATGGCAGCTACCACAATCTGATTAAAAAGCCAATGAAGCGAGTATGGATTTCGAACAACCCTGTTACTTGCGAATGCCCCAATTACTTATTCATCGATTACCTCACTGAAAAACACAAAACCCAGGTACGTAATATAAATAATTAATAAATAAATATTCCGGGACATTGCACACAGCGCCATCTAGCCCCGCACTAAGCAAACGCTTGTGTCGTGGGCTTGATAACGGATATAATACTTATATACTTTTTTTTGTAAATAATAAACATAGAAACGACCAGAATCAACATACGTAATTATAAATTTTTAAAGTTCATAAATACTTGTGTCATGCAGGAATCGAACCCGCAGCCTCTAGATCAGAAGGCAGAGCCACTACCAACTAAGCTAACAGGCCAGCCAATATAATATAAATTTTTATACTAATTAAAAAGAGTAGCAAGTTGTTTAAGTCTGAGGCACTTTGCGCCAAGCTGCCACATTTCATGCTCTATCGCCTAATCTGATCTAGATAAGCGGCGTAGCCATTAGCAGTATCCATTGAGCGCTCGCGTAGATTGGGTTTCCGCTACTAAGCCTAGTATTGCGAACTAAGCACGTTTACTGCAACGACCTATGTGAATGACCGTCGGAGTTAGCACGCCTTCATATGTTGCTGTGTTTTCAGATCGTGGACGTGAATCAGATTACATGCCCGCTCTGGACTCGACGCTCTTGCTACGTGAGGTTCACTGTGATCGCATCCATTATAGCCACGGTAGCAATACTGAACATTGCCGTTCTAGTTGTATTCTTCATCTACAGAAGACATTTCACCGGTCTATTCAAAAAGAAACTGCACACATTCAACGAAATTAAAACTGAAATATGCGAGCATTACGACAAAAACCCCCACATAAAACCGATTGACAAAAGCGCAGTTTCAATTTACTACGATAAGGGAGACGTCGCAATGTTAGTCAAATTCGATTCGAGAGATAGCCAATTCGTTGACGAGCAATTGATGCCGGGATTAATGAAATACGGAAAGTCGCAAATTGGATTTCCAAGACCAAAGAGTATGATTACGATCTCGACGAGAAGGGAGAAGCTGCTTCAATGGCTTAGAGACTGCTTCTGCCCTCCGACCTACACAGTCATTATAGTGTTTTCCCCCAACTATTTAATGTCACAGTACAGTCACGTAGACATCAAGAAGATACAAAGCAAAATGTCGAGACAGGTAGACTCGCTTTTCGTTTTCGTAGATATCGGACCGGAAAATTCCGTGTACGCTTTCCTGAAAGATCAACGTGACACGAGGAACTCTGTTGTTTGGAACGAGCCAAATTTCTGGGAGAAAATTTCCGAAATCACCGACGTAGAGAAAATAGCGTTATTGCACGAACGATCCGAAGACGTGTTGAGGGTGGAAAGAGACGGGCTGTTTGAGTTCTCTTCCAACTCGTACATAGACTCTGACGGGCGCCGCTCGTATTACAACCTCTCCTTGCTACAGAAAAAAGTGATCAGTACGGTAGCATACAAAGTGTAGTTGATTTCCACTCCTTAATTTAGTGAGGTAAAGACTGACTTCTCCGCAACCATCACTGTATCGACTCACACTTAGTTCTTCATAGTCATTGATTATACACGTATTTTATTTTTACCTATATACCTACCAGTAAGACAATTATGTTACTTGTAGCTATAAATACTATTATAGTTTTAAAAACGGCTTGTAAAGAAACTTTTTAAGAAAATATTTTACTATGTTTAGGATATGATATTGATGTAAGCGCGAGGATAAGCTTAGATAATAAAAGATTGTTTTTGGGTAAACTCATGAATTGTTAGCTTCAAAGAAGTTTGTGTTAACATCTCGGCCAAGGCAAACAGAAATGGATTGTTCTTCGTTTAGTTAAGTTTTGTAATTGTACATAAATTTTACCGTAATTACTGTAACTTTCAAGTTTCTCAGAAACTCAGTGTTGTTAAGAGTTGTAAACTGCAGCTTGTACTAAACAGTATACTTTAACAAGAACCACGTGTTTTTCTTATTCCTTTTTACCCATAGAAACACAAATAAAATATTGGAAATGTTCCCCTTACGAATAATTGTTAGGGAAACCCGCTAAATTCCCCTGTCATGAAGACAATGACTCATTGGTTTTGATTATATCTACCTCACTACTCACACGGAAAGTACTATTTATTTAAGAAAATATTTCCCCCTTATGAAGCATAATTAGTTTACAAAAATGTATAACACAAACATGTTTTTTCCTTCATATGTATGAGATCTATAGTCACATACATATGACATTCAGAAACTTTTAATGAGGGACTTTGACAACAATATTTTCAGTTCTTTTTCCTCTACGTTGAAACCTTTCATGCGAGAATCAAGTAAATCCTGATAAAACCTTTACTACTTACTTATAACTTTTTATTGGAATTAATAATATTGCTGCTTGTGTTTAAATATTAAAATGGGTTACGGAAGTACTGTGTAGAGAACTTATGATAATATATACGAAAAGACATATGTCTAGGCCTACTCTAAATATTTACATCTGAGAGCTAACACACCTCGTGCGTTACTATACTCAATTTCTAAAATTACTTGAATTACCAATTTTAATGTTAGAAATCACTTTTAGTTACGTTTTTTTTAAATTTATGTATATCTTAGTTAGGTTCTAGGTTTTGCTAAATCATGCATTGTGATATATTATCCAATGAACTTGACTTAACTCTTTGAGTTACATTTCTCATTAGAGTTGTGACTTACCTGCACAATTCATTCTTGAGAAAGTTCACTCGGGTAGGTAGTTTTCGTAGATTTCTTTTTAATTTTAATTCCTATAGACTTCTTTGTATGAGAGTGGCCAACTCAGAAGTCGAGAGTTTTCGAACCGTCCTAAAGGCTTCTGACATCGTTTAGCGACTGCCATACTATGACTAACATCCAAGTGTTGGAGCGTCACATCCCGCTGCCAGCATAACGGCGGGACAGGTCGACCAACTGGAGAGGTTCCCGCCAACGCCGACAGGGGGCAGCCCGCGCGCCAACAGAACGGATTACCCCGGCTATCGCACCGCACGGCGCACGCGCAACACAATTCAAAATATACAGTCCACTCGTATCAAACCATACCAACTGTTGTTATTTCATCCAACAAGGCATCCCAATAGGACCGAGGAAAGTAGCAACACAGGGCATACAATTTAACGCGGTTTCTGACACACGAAAGCGCCCAAAATGGAATGCCACATTTTGGTCACCCATCCAAGGGCTGATCGCGTCAACAGTTGCTTAATATGATAATCGCATGCGATTGCCTCTGCTAGCTGAGCTGCGGACGCTTCATGTCTAGACTAACGATATTCACAAACAAAGTTATCAGTTCTCAAAATATAAGTCATTAAACCGTATGGGGTAAAATTGGGGTGGAAAAATTGCAAAGCGTCAGTCACTTGGGGGTTTGTCATGGCAACGCAGCAAACGACTACAGAGGGTTGAAAACTTTAATTAATTTTGTGTCTATGTGAGTTTGGTAGTGAAGCGCGTGGACATGTTGTCACTGCAAATGAAATAACTTTTAATACGGTATGGGATTGCGTAGAGAAAATAAGTGATACAATTGTCCAGGAAATATCTATGATAGATACAATCGAATAAAATGGCATTAATCTAAGTTCAATAATAACAATACATTTAAGTGAATTAATTTCACAAAATAGTTAAAATATTACATAAACGTTTTTACGCTATGCATTCACAGACAATAACTACGAGCATGCCAACTACGCTCTAATAATATTTAAATTAAGACAAAGAAGCGGTTGTCGTAACCGAAATCAGCATGAATGATTATTATTATTAGCCTTCGTAAATAGTTACCATCTAGAATTTAAAAAATAATATAGTTTGATAAGCATTAAAAGTTGACAAGATAAAATAAAAAAAATAAATTAGCTAAACAGTATTTTAAACTGTCGTTTATTAGTCATACTGTTGGTTTGATACTTTTTTAGTAATGTAAAATCATGAAAAGAGTTGCTAAAAACAAATAAATACGCGTACTATTTAACAACATAATTTTAATTATTGGCACGCCAAATTGCAACAAAATTAAAAAAACTAGCTATAAGCACCTCACTTTAATTAAAAATTGCATAATTTGCACTTTTATTAAGGCACAACATAATTTAATGCATCGCCGCAATTTTTGCGGTCTAATTATTTCTGTTGGCTATTAACGAGAGCCTCTATAAATAATGCATTGGCTCCGTAATTGGTTTCCTGATCAAGTCGGCGCCCTCTACCGTTTACTGCAGCAACTAAAAATAACTATGAGGGGGAGGAGAATTGTATGAGTAGTGTTGTAAAGCTATTTTTCAGGTGTCTGTAGTTTTTTTTAATAAATAGTAAGAACTTGTTATATTATCAATTCTTAGTATCTCCAAACATTTTTTTAATATCTTTAACGTTCAGACTTTCGACCCTCTTCAGCGTTAATATATGTATAAATAGATAGTACCTAGTGACTCGAGTTCAATTGAACAAAGCCCACAGTATCAGCTGCATAACCACACCGCACCCGCATGTCCCATATAAAACACAATCAATTAAAACCCAAAATGAGCTCAATGATTTATTTGCCAGAAATTAAACTTAATTAAATTGCGTGTATATATTTCACTTATCTGATGAGATACAAAAGTGATATAAATTTAAACTCAAATCGAATCCAATAATCTACGATCTTTGTACATACGAGTAGGTTGTATTCATTGAATTTAATTAAAGCATATTATATGAAACCTATTTACTTCACAATTATGTTTATAAAACGTCTGGATAACTAAATTTAAACCAACAACCCCAACAAAAGGAATATTAATTGATTTTACTACCAGAAGTGAACTTATGAGAATCCAGCGTGGGAATGCAGCCAGCGTTCTTGGCTCCATACCACATGTGGATGTTTTAAATTTAGTTTAAATGTAAACACTCTTTTTTAGTTTTATTAGTGTATATATGTGTATATATTGTTTATTATTATTGAATAAAGTATATTAACTTATGAGTGATGTTTCAATTTAAAAATGTATGAGCACTTAATAATAACATAATATTTATGTAACTAAAATAGGTAAATCAAGAGAGATGCAATTATCTTAGTGACTTTGCATTAAAAACAGAAAACGGGAAAACAGTGATTGAATAAAAACCTAAATCTTTTCCTGTTCGAACCTTTGTCCAAACCCCCATTTTAAATACGCAATCTCATTCAATATAATCAAATACAGCGCTGCGTTCGAACCATTAGTTTTATTAGGCCAGCGTTACCCCGATCAAAACCATTCGATCAAACGTGCGGCATAGACCATAATTAGCCAGAACTCCTAATAATATACATTATTTATCCACTATACAAACCATGTATGAAATCATCTCTAATAATCTGTAATTGCGCTTAGAGAAGTCTCTAGATTGACCCGAGTAGTCAATAAATTAATCCGAGAATCTGAGAAGCATCCGACCCAGAGGCAGACACCAGACCAGGCGGATGGTCGGATGACAATTCAAAGCAAGTTGGAAGGATAAGGAGTAGCCATGACATATTTATATATTTTAATATTAAAACTTTCGTGAGACATTTTATCAATATGCTAACTAAAACACAGTCTGCGTGCTGCCGCGGTGTCAGAACATACGTTCTGAAGATGGATGTCATAACATCCAAAACGCGTAAACAACATACGCGAATTACACGAGCGTGAAAACCGTTTTGACTGAAGAATAAGCTTGACTCATATCAGCCACGGGAACAGGCAGGATTCAGATCCGGATACAGTACCTGCGACCATCTACAAGCTGTAAAAACCTTAATCGAGAAGTGTCATGAGTACCAGAAGCCGATTATGGTGACATTTGTAGATTATGAGAAAGCTTTTGACTCAGTTGAGGCTTGGGCTATGGAAAACTCGTTAGTGGAGAGTAGAGTTGATGAGCGTTACATAAAGATGGTTAAGTATCTCCAGGAAAATGCAACCGCATGTGTCAACCTGCATGAAAAAACTCGAAAGTTTAAGTTATCTAGAGGAGTCAGACAGGGTGACACAATTTCTCCAAAACTCTTTACCGCGACTTTAGAAGGCGTCTTTAAGAAGCTAAATTGGGAAGAGAAAGGTATCGAGATAGAAGGAGAGCGGCTCACAAATTTGAGGTTCGCCGATGATCTGGTGTTATTCTCAGATAATGTCCCTGATATGTTGTCTATGATTCAAGACCTGAAGACAGAATCTGGAAAAGTAGGGTTGAAAATGAATATATCGAAGACCAAAATTATGACTAATATACCAGGCGTGGATAGATACCATATGCCTGTGGAATTGGTGACGAGCTACATCTACTTGGGACCCAGAATAACACTAGGTTTAGGAAATCAGACTGCAGAGGTAGAAAGGCGTATATCCCAAGCCTGGGCAGCATTCGGCGCAAACAACCAAATACTTCGCAACAAGAAGCTGTCTATTAAACTGAAGGCCAAGGTATTCGAAGAATGTATCACGCCGGTCTTCACGTACGGTGCTGAAACGATGACTCTCACAGAACGATCAGCTGAGAAACTTAGAGTCGCGCAACGTGCCATGGAAAGAGCTATGCTCGGAATCACCTTGCGCGATAGAAGGAGAAACGAGTGGATACGGCGAAAAACGGGACTAAAAGACGTAGTAGAAGTCATTACGGGAAGAAAGTGGAGATGGGCTGGCCATATTGCTCGAATGGACTGTCACCGATGGACACGAAGACTAGTAGTGTGGAGACCATGGGCAAACAGGAGACCACGAGGCCGCCCACCGTTACGATGGGTTGATGACATCCGGAAGCACGCGGGTCACAACTGGATGGCTAGAGCAGCAGATCGCGAGTTATGGAGAAAAATAGGAGAGGCCTATGTTCAGAAATGGACTCCTTAAAGGCTAAGAAAGAAGAAGAAGAAGAAGAAAACCGTTTTAGTTAGCACATATTTATATATGCATTTTTTTTAACAATTACACTCAATATGGACCACAATTCATCCCCCTTTACGGCATGTTACGTTCTTGCTTCCTTAGTAAAAAGATCAGTAAGATACGGAACAGGTTCGTAGATCCAGTTTTTTTGGCATAGTGAGATTTCTATGAATTCGTATGTCTTTGAAACTCGGCTACCGATAAAATGTTCCGCGAACTGACCCGACACAAAAAAGGTTCAACATGCTATGAATCAGAACTTTTTCATATGTAAATCGGGGATATTGGAAACTAGCTACAATTTTCAGATGTACTTGTATTTTATTGGAGTAAAAGTATCTTTTATTCATTCGTATTCTATGTATGCCCCTATTAAAATAAATGTATATTGAGAAGTTTTTTAGCAAACGTGGTATGGGCTGTTTGCGTAAGTATTTAAAATCAATACACAATATTTAAACATTTATTACTTTTATTGTTTTATTTTTAATAGTATTACAAATGCAGGTTTCTCGTAGGCTACGTCATATTATTTATCAACAACTAATAATTGTCTCTGGCATTGTCTGCATTATTTTGCAATAAAAGTAGCCTACGTCACTCACCACCGTATATTGCCTTCAAGTTAAAGATCGTAATGATCCATCACAGCGTTGTGGCGAGAAATATGAATAACTTAAACTGAAAGACGAAACACTAACAAACATATTTTCATTTATACCTATATTATAATAATTGTAGATACGATTTACGACGCCATATACTGAATCAAATCAAAACGACTTATAAAACTAATTCTTTTTATATAAAGATTTTTAAAACTATCATGCACATAACATCAGTATATGTAATGTAATCATAAAACGATTAGATTGTCCGCTTGTATCCAATACTCAAACATTAAAACTAATCAATGCTGTTACCATCACTTGCCATTAGGGAGTCTGGTCATAATATGTATGACAGCATACTGCTATACAATATAACTTAGTATAGTTATACAGAGGTAAAAGGAAAGCTTTTCCATACATTTTTTTATTTTATTTAGAAAATAGTATAATGATGTTTTAGGTTAGGTTTTATTAAAAGATACTTCAAGTCTCACACCGAGTTTCTAATAATAATAATGAATACCCATACAGTCAAAGAATTACCTACCCGATGATAAGTGTGCCAGGAGCAAAAGGCGACATCTTCTTATCTGCATAAGTGATCTATCTGCTTATGAATATAAAATGCTGTTTACATAGTAGCACGTAGTATTAAGTAAATAAGTTAAAGCGCCGTTGCTTGTCGTCTTTAGATTAGTTTGGTTTACAGGAAAAATTATCAAAAAATAACAGTATGAAAATTATTAATCGATCTTAGAAGAAAAAAAAAATAAGTAACAACAATGACTCATGCATTTTTAAATCTTATAACAAATCTAATCCAAATAATGGGAATCTTTTCCAATTAATAATGAATGTCACCAATACAGTAATGGAAACTATGACTCGAGGTAAAGAAAATAACTAGTTCACCTTTAATTTTTTTATCTAATATACCCCTGTATAGGGGCTTGCTATGAATCTCATTCCAGGAAGCCCCGTGGGATGAAGCGAGCTGATACGTGCACTGTATTATAACCCGTACAATATACAACCTGACAGAGACGTAGTGTACAACGTGGCTTCGGAATATAATCATTTGGGATAAAATCGAGTGTCAACAAATAGATACACCGTCACAGTCTCTTCTTCTTCTTATTGAATGGGAGTGGTCAACTCTGGAGTCGAGAGTTTCAAACCGCCCTAAGGGCCTCTGAAATGGCTTAACGACTGCTGTACTAGACAAACAGCCGGGACCTACAATTTAACGTGTCACAGTGGCATAATGTATTAACTCTTTCAGTCCAAAAAAATGGAAACCGTTGGTTAGTAACGCTAACCACTATAATGGTTAGCGTTACTAACTAACGGTTTCCATTTTTTTTCAAGCTTTCAGCATTATCTAGTGATTACTCACTGAAGGGCATCAGAACACATCCATAAAAAGGTTTATGAAAAAAAACAGATACAGAGTGTGACAGGGTCATAACTCTTAAGTTGGCATCAGAATAATTTCAATTGAAATTTATAAAAAGTGGTGTGATATTTTAGAATTATGTGTTTAAACAAAAGTTGCATAAGACAACAATACCCTACTAGGTATTTCTATTTTTTTTGCATCTGTAAATCATTTGATTACACGTTGTATAAGGGAAAATAAGTAGGTGAAGGAAGGCGACTGATGCACGCATTTGCGTATTAGGGTTTTTGGTGTGACTTTTCCTGGGTCTTACTTTGAACAATATATTTTTACGCGTATATTTTTATGAAAACAAAACCTGTACGTTTTATTTTCAGTCCTGTGGTTGACTCAATTCGAAACGATGCTAAAACTGTTTGGAAATAAAAATGAGAAATTTGGTTTGGATCGTATTTAGTACATTTTAAGATATAGACTCAATAGAGAGCGTTGGTTATCGTAGGCATCGTTTGTATGAGTAGCTAAACACCATCCTCCTTATTACAAAACATAGTTTAAATATTAGTCTAGAACTTTGAAGGTATAAAATCGGTTCTTGTTGTTCAAACATTACATACAGACAATAAAAATGCCAACTTCAAATTAGAACGTTGTTTTATTATTGGTGACATTTGTATTATTATGACAGAAAAAAAACGTTAAACAACAAGAACGGACGGCATATTATATACAAAGTTCTGGGCTTTTAGTTCAACCATGTTTTGTAATAAGACTCTGTCAGTTACTATGTTATTTTCATGTACATTTTACAATCATTTGACAGTTTGTCTGCGTCATAGGTGACAGCTGCAAAAGTTATAATGTGTTCTACGATGGTATTATTTCGAAAGTAGGTACTTTATGGTATGATACTATGATACCTACTGTATTTGTCAAGTGAGCTATTTTTGTCAAGTGTTTAACCCGCTATCTGTCGCTGAGTCTGCAGTGTTTTGTCTTTGGAAATGAGTGTAGCCTAGTTGGTTAAGGCGTTCTGAAAGTAGCAGATATACGCAGGTTTGAAACCTGTTGGTTGTGATTATTTTCCAATAAAAGTTTACTGTATTTTACTTCAGGAGCGATAAAAAAAACTTTAAAACAGATTACGTTCCTAAATTGGACATAACTCGTAGTATCCAGGACTTGGCAAAAAGGTTCATTACAGATACTAAGGACAAAACATCTGCTTCTCTTAATGAGCTTTTTCTGTATTTTAATTAAAATGGTGATCACGAATGGACGGAATTAGTTTTAGTTTCAATTAGAATTGTAACAACGGTGGGATTAAGTTTGAAATTTGCTTTTACAAACGTGAGTTTTTTCATAGTCATAGTAATAGTAATGAATATAATTTCTCCACCTTTGATTTTTGTAACAGAAATCAACAATTCCAAGTGTTGTATCACAAACCAACTAATAAGGAAAAATTTGTAATTGTACTTATCAAACCATTTAGCTGAAAATTCAATTTTTGTTCACCTTTCCAAATACTGCCTCACAAAACAATAAACCAAAATCTACTTATAAATTCAACTTACTATAACCATACGTTAAAGTAACACCGTCCCCAACTAGGCCCACGTCCGAAACAAGCAAAATAATTTAAATAACTTCAGCCCGAATCCAATCCCTTTGTCTCGTCCATTTGGTCTCGCTTCACGGGTTGTAATCCTCACGAAAATGGATGCCGATGCTCCAGATAGGTATTTATACCCACGCGTAGTCTACCTAGTTATTATTTCTGTGTCGCCGGTCACCGGTAAATATATCGGGCGGGAATGTTCCGCTGCCGTTGAATATTTCATGAGGCGACGGCCCTGATCACCGCTGCCAACTACACTCCATACCGCAAGATTTACACTTCTGAAAGCAGCAGTGCTGCCTTTTATTTGTATAGCAGCTGAACAATTTTTGGTTCATAAACTATCCGTCCACAGAGCCATCTAGCGCGGTCTCTATACAGCTTTCCTGCTTAATTTGTGGACCCCTCAATCTTACTCTTGTCAGAAGTCGCTTATTTTGTTGTTCTCGCTAGGTGAGTAACTTGTAACGTTACCTGAATACGAATAGGGTGCTGTTTAGATTAGACCCCCTGATTTATTAAACTAAGTTGTGTGTGTTAGATGGATGCGGTCCGTGTCTCCGGAAATTATTCCAGGTTAGAGGAAAGTTCAAAGGAAAGTAGTGTTGTATCATTCAAACTAATTGGGTACTGCCTTATAGAAAAAGTTGGGCTGAATACATTACGAAGGTTCTTGTAAGGAAGTTGTGAATAACCTATTTATAAAGGACCGGTGTTCTTCAAAAGGTCTACCTATTTCAGGATACACTTTCGGTTCGACACGTTTTATTTTTGGTAGAAAGAGTATTATTACGTATTCAAATATTTTTCCAGTAGCCCTTCATTCTTGTTTGCAAATGTATCAAATATTTTGGACATGTTTTTTTTTTTAAATCTTTGTTAATGTGCTTTTTCGCAGAGCGAATATGCCGCAATTATCGACGACACAACATAAGGTATATTAGTTTACAAAAAAAGCACAAATCACTTATCGATTATTTAAGGCAAACTTTACTAATTCTAGAATCCTTTTTGTGTTGGCGTTTAGAGGTAATGCTAAATAAGAGTTACATAATCCAATGGAATTGTCCTGAAATATGTGTGTGACAAGTTATTTTTACATCTTTATATTACATTATCCTGGATATTATCAACAGTTTGTCAGAACACATTAAACAATTTACCCCTAAAGATTAACTGCCAATTAAAACCTAACACGACAGCGACAAGAAGTTTGAAGATAATTAAACAGCGATCCGTAATGAAACAAAGGGTACTAAATGTCTTGTAACACAGGATACTAACAAGACCTTAGTTGTAAGGAAGTAAGAAGTAATAAAGCTGTGATTGCACTTACTTTGTACGTGTGGTAAGTTGAACTAGAGAAGTGAGAAACTGGGAATAAGGTGTAAATATTACAATTTAATGAACATTCGAACAATATAATTTTACTGAGAAAATTTGAGCCAACAGCAGAGGAACTAAAACGTAATGTAGGAAAATCGTGTCAAAGTTAACTGTTAGAACTTTTCTTTAGTCAAGGTTAGCACTCACTTTTTTAATGTTATTGGCACTATGTTTTCCCATTTGCTACAAAATGGTTTATTGATAAATTGCAATTATAATTTAATTATGCACATGCCTCAAAATTTTGGTTAGTGAAAATAACTAAATGCAACTTAATAATTAAATTAAACTAAATTGTCGATAATTTAGTATACCTAACTAGATAATTTGATGATGATGATGCTTGCCAAGCCGATTTCAGTTACAGCGAAAGTATTGCCTACGGAAAGGTTACTTTTAAAACTATTTATGTACTATACAAACGCGCCAAACCTCCACGCCTTTGAGGTCGACAGATGCTTCTAAAATTGAATTCATCCCCTAACCCAGGCTCAGTTTCAGTTAGTAACGGTTCCCATGTCATTCCAATTTACAATCATAATACCTGAACGGACATGAGGCCTGGTTCCGACGCGAATACAATTTGGCTCACCACACGTCACAATGACTGATCTAATTTATTTATTAACACATCGTGGGTGATACAAAGCTGGCGAATTGAAAATTAATTGTAGGTATCATATATAAAAAAGAAGGGTATTAGATAATGTCATCATTAAAAAAATGTCTTACCATGATATAAATCATCTCTTTAGAATATTAAAATTTGTCATCATTCAAAATTTGTTACATGATAATAATCGCTCAAACAATCTTTATAAGGTATTAGAAAAGTCATAATTTTAAAACACACTGTGTCTTACCATCGTAATATAGAGGTAAAGTTTTTTTGTTCTAGATTCTTCATATACGTACATATACTTCATCTCTGCAACAAAGCGAAAAGATTTATATTTCGTGGTAGGTAGATACTAAAACATAATTTTGTAAGTAGGTAAGTTAATCTTATTAGCATCTACCTTCAAATTCAAGGAAACCTTAATGATATGTGTAACAAGAAAGTCAGAACACACTGTTACTTAAGCATGAAATTCTAAGAATCTTAGTACGTTAGGAATGTTTACAGCGCATTTATTAAACTTGCAACTAAGTGAGGAGAAAACCTTGTGTAAACACTTTCTATTGTTCCTTCACAAAATAGTTTAAATAATCCCTAAACATTCTGCGAGAAAATTAAGCAAGTTCTCAAGAGATTACTTCTTGGCATAGATATGATATCTTAAAGACTAACCATGACGTTAAGCGATCATGATGGTAGTCATCTATTGGACCGTAATGATTGCTTACCATCAGGCGAAGCGAACTATTAAGTGCAAATCTAGTCCATGTACTTATTAAAATAAAAGATTAACTCCCTCAAACACTAACAATATTTTGTTTTTACCAGCTATTGTATAAACAATGTGTCTTTCGTTGGCTTTTCTATTTCTCTCGCAAGTTTATGAAACACGTGTGTATTAAAAGATGCATCGTGATATCTGTCATTTACGTACTACGCCAATGTGTTTAGAATATAAAAAAAAGTTTCAAGCTCGTTTAAATTTATAATATTAAAAGCCTTTTCCATCCTTCTATGCTATGGAATCAACAATAAGTAGGTAGGTTTAAACGTATTACCGTGTTAAGCATAGCAAACAAATTTGATACTGACATTTTCTAAAAGTCAGCGATGCAATATCAGATACCTATGTTTCTTTTACATGATATAGGCTTACGCTTGACTACAACTACGATATAGCGGGCTTGCCTAGAAGAAACCGGTTTACTCTCGACTTGAAGACCGACAAATTATAGTTCAAGGGGAATAGACATTTGGGCAAGGAGTTCCACAGTTGGGCTGTTTGCACGATGAAAGTCAAAGACAAAACGCCTGGTGCGTTTTGTCTTTGGAACTTCTACTATATAACGGTGCCTTCTTGCCGAACCCCAACTCGTACATGAGATATCTTCCTCATCACTGAAGGTCATAAGTTCCCTACAGATTTTACTTTTTGCTAAAGTTTTACCAGAATGTCTATTGTATATGAAGTCGTTGTTTCACGCAGTTGTTTGGGACACAGCCGTAAAGCTAGGTATTCATGATACTGTGCAATGTTTATGTAGGCACGAACAACCTAAGGCATTATATTAAGGGCTTAGATACTGTATAGGATAAGGAAAGCCGATTATGTATTAATATTACGTAAACTATATACTAGAAAGGATTGCAGATTTTGTACTAAATTAAGTAAACTATATAAGATAAAAATCATTTATTTGCACTTAAACATGATGTCATTTTCACATTTTATAAAAGTATCTAAATTATTCAAATTAAAATTGGAGTCCTGTCTACTGCTTTAGGATTGCCTGTGTTGTAGTATCCAGGGTACTTCCAGTGTTTTCATTATTGAAATTAAAATTAAAAAATATTGCATTTAAATTTGATTACATATGTTAGGCATTGCTTAGATATTATTAGTTAGTTATATGTATACACCAATAATTATTCGTCCATAATTAAATATGACCAGAAGAAATAGTTTTTGATTTTCTTATCTCTAATGCTGATGATGACATTCTAGTTTTATACAAAGCACAGACAGATAGACCCTTAGAAATGTTGTTTTTAGACACAAATGAAATTATTTATATTGCAAACGTAATTTATTTTAAGCATTGATTTGTTGTAATTTTGTGATGAACAACTGCTAATAAAATATATTTTATTTGAAAAAACTTACAAAACAAATTATACGACAATGGCTATTAAAAAGTGTAGTTTTGGAGAATGCATTCAATTTAAAACTCGGTATTTAAAATTCAATAGTGTGAAAAAAAATGTGTTATGTTAAATGTACGCTTCAGAGATTAGGTTTGTAGCTCTTTTATATTCTGTGTATAAGATTTTTATATTTGAATATTTTTTTAATTTATTAATATCTCAAAAATGACATCCCTAAAAGTATATTTTAAATTTATTTCTTAGCGTAGACAATTTTACAGCATATTTAGCAATTCATTGTTATTTTGGAGGATGAATTTCGTTCCATTTTTCTATACAACAAACCATACTAGTGTTGCCAGTGTGGCGGATTGAATATTTTAATACGACATCTAGGCGTTGCATTCTACAAAGGAAATGAGAGCTCTGCCAAACAATAGGCTGACAGACCATAACTCGCGCACAAGGGAGCCAGGCGATGGCTTTTATATCCAAACCCAATAATGCTCCCAGTAGGCCTGGCTTCATAGCACTAGCACAATGAATTGCTGAGGTCTGCTACACGATTTACTTTTCAAAGCAATTCATTTTAGTATTGGAAAATGTTTTTTTTTTATTAAATTCGAACCAATGTCATTTAGATTGGTTTGAACAAGCTTTTAATATAAAAATCGTATGATCGCTTTTTTCAATTATCATTCAATATTAATACAAAAGGCTGGAATAACTCGCGAAAAAAGGAGCCAGGCAATGAATTTTATATCCAAATGGTGCGGACTCAATACTGAAACCGAAGAGTAAAATTCTTTTAAATTTCAACATTCCTTACTTGCATAAATTAACTAAATAATTTAATAACATTTTAATAAAATATATTTTACTAAAAAAATCAATACATTTTACAACAGATTCATCGTTGAAGACATATTATGCTGTTAAATAAGTCAACGTATCTTATGTCCAAGTCGTTACTTTATCTATTCTCTTTGGCTTAAAATAATTTAATTAATGAATCTCATAACACAGAATGATTCATCAAGAACATGTGAAGCAAACTTACAATTCTCGGTGTCCATGCTAAGGTTTCAGAAATTTGTTCCTCTGTCGCTCGCAGCTGACGCAATTTGCTTCAATTAGCCACACGCTGAATTTAGGCTCCAGTCGAGATGATACCGGCGTACCGGTATTTTTTTTTTAAATTATAATTTCGTTACGCATGCATATGGCATTTCAAATTATTCAAAATATCCAAAATTTTGAAATTTAAATTGTATTGTACAAATATTCAAAGAATGAAAAAAAATATTTAAAAAATAGAATGCTAAATTTACTGTAGATAATTATATTGTTCACTTCATTTTTGCAACTCACGTGAATTGTGCGAATGTGTCGAAAAAAATTATTGGTGAGTGGCGCTTAGTGAAATGTTATTCGTATGATAAATTTAAAAAGAAAATCTCTCCTCCTTCTCCTTATGTCACATTATATGCCCCATTACTGAAAGTGTTCACACTACATAACTAAATAATTGTGATAGCTTTCATGGGAAAATACGTATCTCTTATTATTAAGTATCGTATTATTAGGTACAAGTAAGAAACCTAAAAAAGGTCCCCCACAACGTAGGGCGATTAATATTTGAGGAAGAGGAATAAAAAAAACGTATCTCTAATGAAAATAATAGATTACGACGAAAGCACCAGAAATATTTTCTGAATAGAAAATAATATTACGAATAAAATAGATTAGACCAATTGACGGTTTTTGGTCCGATAAATTTGACCCTTTGATAAATAATCTCATAAAATTGTTTCGTGTCATTTAATGCCTACGATTATGGGCAATAAATTGTGATATTGTTGACAAACAAAAGAAACGATTACGTTTTTGCTTATTTTTGTGTTTATGTCGTAAAATCATTTTGCTTGTATGTTTTTCTCAAATTGCTTTAAACTAAGTACCAAGATATAAAAACATAAATATTTTTTTTGTTTATATCACCTTTATTATTATTTAGTTTACTTTTATTTTACAGATCTCTCGTCAAATCAGCACTAAATAATAAATCGTTCATAAATCTTAGGGTTCATTTTTGTCATAATATTTTGACACCACACATGAACACTTGTCTGCAATACTTCTTCTACTTATCGAATGAGAGTGGCCAATTCTGTTGTCGAGAGTTAATCTCGCCCGAGTTAGTAATTTAAAGCCGCCCTAAGGGGCTCTGACATGGCATAATGACTGACGTACTATGACGAACAGCCGGAACCTACAAATTCACGTGTCACCCGACCCACGTAACTTTTCGGTCACCCATCCAACCGCGTCGACCTTTGCTTAGCTTGTTAATCGCATGCAATTAACAAGTTAAGCTAGTATTTCACCTCCGCTAGCTGACCTACAGGCACTTCCGTGCAAAATTATTACTTACTATTACTTTACTCACTATACCAGCAATTTATCCGTAGCTGGTTTCTACGTAGTCAACAGCACAGCACGGTTGATTATGCTAACAAATGCCTGGTTATAAATCGGTGGTGGATTCCACCGTCATATTCAGTGGAGCGTACCTCGTTACATGAGCACTGGGGGACTATAAAAAGCCTTAAGTATTATGGAAGAGATATTGTTTCCTAGAATTTATGAAATAATCTTAAAATGAAAGGATTAATCTCAAAAACGTTTATTTACGTTGTCTATTAATGATTCATAATTTCGATAGCAATAGCTTTGAGAATGTCTAGTCTTGTTAGGCAACGAGAATCTTCAAAAACTAAAATTATCTTCCTTTTCACAAATGTTTGTGTCTGTTAATCGCATAGTGCTGCCGATGCTCTTTTGTTTGAAGTGAAATTCTATATCCTTTCTGCCGTAATATTTTTCATATCTTCATTGTTATTTTTTTCTTAATCATACCATACCAAACAATACCTTTCCCATCATATTGTGTATGTGTCAGTAACACCATGGTATCAAGTGTTCGAGCCCCGTGATGGATGAGTATGGTTATCGTTTGCGTTGACGGGATATTTTGTTTCAACTGTGGCTACCGTGGATGAGTTAAAGAAATCAATGTTACATTGAAACTTGTTAAATATTTTAGTAAAGCTGCTTGGTTTTAAGTAATGTTACGGAAGCAGGTTCAGGGATAGGAAAAAAACACCGTTTTCATTTTGCACCACCTCACTCAACCTTTACTTTTCACCACTACCCATTCAATCAATTCAAAAACTACTAACCTATTTACAAAAACAAAAGAGTTCCTATATCTACATTTAACAAAAGAGTTCTTATACCCACATTTAACAAAATAGTTTTCACGTCTACATTCAAAGAGGTTCTACGTCACAGTAATATAGGAAAATTAATTTGAAATACAGGTGGTTTTCATATTTATTTTTAACGAAACGATTTTTTTATTAGTAGTTGTAACAATTTAGACATGGTTTTATTGTGAGTGAAGCTTTTTACCTTTATATCTATTTAAATCAAACATTTACTATTTTACTTAGATTAAATTGTGTTTCCAATATAACATGTAACTTACACTGCCATTGTACCTACTACATGTCATTGTTCAAATTTAAATAAAAAATTAGAAGACGATTTCAAGCAAAATATATTTCCTAAAGCATTTTCATAATTTCCTTTCAGACGCCAAACAGATGCGAAGTTCAGCTACATTTTATTAGAATCGCGGCACATTTTTAATAAAACGCAGGTTATCATTTTTACGAGAATATTCGGTCTATCGACATTATAACATATAGACACCGTATTATGGTGAAAGAATTCCCAAAGCCATAGACCAAAAAGTGTAGCTTTAGAAATATTGAAACCAGTCTGCGTGAATCACTAGAAAGGAACCCTATTTGTATATTTGGCAAGGTAATTTAAACCAGTTGCTGACAACTAATACTAACGTTGTCATCTTGTAGTTGTCGCAAATATTGGAAACTGGTGTCTTCTTTTTAACTTCTGCTACAATATGTGGAACTTAGAACGATAATTTGGAAAGTGACAAGTACCTTCTCTTTGCGTTATGCTTAACTATTAATATTCCACCAAAACATTCTGTAAAAAACTAGCCAAGTGTCGATGGAGCTGCTTGTTTATCTCTTAAAAGTAATTAAATATAGACAAAGTCGTGCCAAGTCCAAGGTTCGTTACTGCGATTTCTTTATTATTATAGTTAATGTTGTATGACTTATACCCACTAACGTATAAAATATGTTCAACAGTCGTCTTGATGTGTTCAATAGAACGATAATTGGTTTGTATAGCAACAGATGATTAGGTGTGTTTGGTATATATTACCTATGTTCGGTCCAAACACCATCTGTTTTCATTAGAGGGCGTCCACGGAGCTCATTATTCCATCTAATATCGCTCAGACTAAACAAAATTATTTATCTTAATAACGCTTCTTCGTACGATGAATAGCTACTTTTATTTTAGGCCCGGGACTGAATGAATGGAATATATTTTTAATGAGGAATTAATAAATTAATATCATGTTGAGTCACAAACAAGGTAACGAAATTCACGTATATTTAGGTAGGTACTTCTTAAAAACAAAATGAAAAGCATAATATCATTTAAATTTTATGTATTATATAGGTATTGATTAAATGTTTTAAATTACTTAAATTTTTCGAAAAAAAGGTACCTATAGTTATTTTATTATTAATTACCGGAAATTGTCTGCACTTATTTAAATAATAAAAACTGAATTATATAACCGTTTTAGAGTAATACCTTACAGTCTCTGTTAAAGATTATATTAAAGTAAAATGTTGAGAAGCTCTGTAGGCAAACACAAGGCTTTGTTGGCCGTAGTTGTTCCGTTGAAATATTACCTACTGTCTGAGGGAATGAAAAGATGATGAAAACTGAAAGAAAACAGTGATGTTATTGTTTGAACAATGTTATATTGTTTGCGCGGAATATTGTGCGTAATCTTGTATTGTATTATGATTTTACATAGATTAGGGAAGATGTTTACCATAATGCTTATAATATTTATGATATAAGCATGAATATGTTTTGTGAAATAACTAAGGAGGCATTGAAGCTATCTATATCCCTATAATACTTGTGATATGTTCTAGCCTTTTTACGATTTGTAATAGTATTATTTTTATTGTATCGCGTGGCACAGCAACAATTAAATGATCCACACTTACTTACTCGTACTTGCAAGAGATTGCCTCTTCTAGCCGCTTCTAACCAATCAGCAACTACGAGTTCGCACATATCTAAAAAAACACAGCAGCGCGTAATTATTTTGAAAAGGTCACAAGGCTAAAAGGCATTCATTGTATTTACATCCGACAGTAGAATAAAAGTATTCTCCCATATTTCTCGACAGTCCGACAAAGTTTTCTAACTTCTAGCAGCTGCGAACTAGTGGCAAAAATGCTGGAGTCTTAAACTTGCTCTGTGCCCTCTGAAATATCTCGAGAGCCTGGAGCATCGTCAGTCTTCCCTGAGTTATGACCCGCTACCGCCTCAGAGTAGGTCGGTCAATTTTTATCTATAGCGTTTCAGTGCTGGGAATCGACAGTGATTTTTCAGGTTGAAATATTAGCGGTTCATTCGCTATATCTGGCAGGCGCGGTTTGGCCCTGTGAGGTGAAAATGTATAAAAGAGAGCTTTTGCTGAATGGAGGCGTCCATAAAAAATAGTAGCCATTGATAATATCGTTGTAAAAGTAACGTTTACTAATAGTTTGTTCCTAAAACAGTAAGCTATCATTGCACATTGCACATGCAAATTTTTAAATGTAAAAATGTAGTTATTGATGTAAAATACATTGGAAGTATCAAATAAAATGACCACCAAAAGGTTTTTTGGTTAATTTGAGCGACACGAAAACTCCAAGTTAAAAAACTCATCCATTATGGTCTAGTAAGGTGCTATGTACACATAAAACCACAAATAGGCCCACATCTCAGCTTCGTGTAGTGAAGTGACCGAATAATTCGCTCATTTGTCAACGTCTTCGCTATGCCAAGGAGAAAAATGATTCAGTGAATCTGTCGTCGCTTCGCGTTTCTGAATTAATTGAAATAAATTACCCGGCCCTCGTCAACAGTTTAATCTCGAGCGAGTAGAATCTGAGACCTGTCGCAATTACGAACCCATTTTAATTAGCACTAACTAGGCACTAATTCCACTGTGTTTGAGTAAGTGCGAGCTCCAAATATGGCAGTCTCTAATTAAGACTCTGTTTTGCGCTACAGTGGAAAGGTTCGACAGAATTTTCTATTCAAAGGCTCTTGCTTTTTGTCGTCGTAATTAGGAGTTTGTTAAATGGTAAGAGCAAAGTAGTAAGACATTTTTTTCTTTAGTTACAGTACAGTGGAGCAAGTAGGTTTTTACACAAGAGCACTAGAGTTTTCTATCTATGTAATTATATCACCAGCAGTAACATCAGTCCACATATTTTAATGTAACTTTTCTACGTCATTCTTTTCTTTTTCTTACTATTCAAGACGCAAATTTTGAATCGAAAGTTTATTTGTTTGGATTAGTCATTGTATAGTTTCATTACTTACCTAGACTTAACACTTAACATTTCTTAAAATAATTTAATGTATAAGATATTGAATCAGGCGTTACTTTGCGGAAATCCATTGTTACTGAAACTCGGGAGAAATATGTAGTGTTTTTCCGCTGCGACTGCTCCTTAACCGACATCAAACAACAAACTTGATGGTTTTTAGGTGTGTTCCTCCATATACCACCGCCACACCTCACCTCCTAACCAACGTGGCCTCCGTGGATCTCAAGGAGGACTCGTGTTGACTCTACGAACGTCGGTCCGAAAGTTCCGACGTTCGTAGAGTCAACACGAGTCCTGAGGATGCCTCGTGGAGAGGCGAAACACGTGTCGACTAGAATATCTTGCCGAAAGAGAACAGCAAAGCTTCAAGACACAAGGTGCGGTGTTGGGAAGATCTTGAGATCCACGGAGGCCACGTTGGTTAGGAGGTGAGGTGTGGCGGTGGTATATGGAGGAACACACCTAAAAACCATCAAGTTTGTTGTTTGATGTCGGTTAAGGAGCAGTCGCAGCGGAAAAACACTACATATTTCTCCAGAGTTTCAGTAATAATTTAATGTATAAAATTATCGTATAAATCATTCATTTTTAAATATGAACGTGAACGATACATTACAAAAACAACTGGTACGATTGGGATATTTACAGGTATGAACATAGCAAAAGCCTATATTTATATTGGCCCAGATGTTATTTCGACTGAATACCGTGATATACAAAAACGAAATAAAAAGTTTCACGTTTCAGATTTAAACGTCGTTTTTGATATAAAAATAAATATTCCATCACATCAATTCGGGAAGTGTTCGTTGCTCATCGTGGTGTAAGTTTGCTTTGCGTTACTCAAACAGTAACGGGTACGCCAGCCTTTCAACCTCAATAGAATATTCAAAGGTTGCCTGTGAAAATATAGCTCAATTGGTGCAGGAACCAGCGGGATTTTCACTTAAATATGCGCTCGATGAAAAATATCCTATAATAAAAAGCTGGACCGTATGAGGTTTTAGAACCCACGTATTTGAATATTGATGTTTATGTAAAGTACCTCCTACGGACTATTCGAAGTAAAACGGTCCCTTCGACGTTTCCGCCCTTTTGGTATACATGTCAATTTTTAACGACTACAAATAGATATTGTTTTATTATTGTGACTGATTTTTTATATACATTTATGTAAAAAATAATTTTATAAAGGAAATTATTCATAATACTGAGGTCAATCATAAAAAAATTGCAAGCAACTGCATTGCGGACTCGTTGGTACAGTTATTGTTATGTTATAGCTTTACCTGCTGTGACATATTTATAAACATAACTTTAAATGCAATATATGTATATATTTTTTTGATTTATTATTCAGTGAGATATAGAAAACTCTAAAGCCCTAGTTTATATTTAAATAATTTAACGCATCATCTTTTACTGTACAACGTTTTAGTCATAAACATAATGATTGAATAGTTGCAGTCACATACACAGATCAAGTGTATCAAATCTTCAAGTCCAACATATCAAGCGTTCCTGTTTAACGAATCGTAGGTGTGGCGATGCGTGGAATGAGCGGTTTGGCTTGAAATGGGTCGAATACCAAAAGGCAATTTTATACCGGACACAGTAGGAAAAGGGTGAAGAAATTAAATTTGTTTTTCTGTCTGTAATGCTTTGCATTTATTGGGTGGTTGTAAGTCGTATCTTTTTCTTTTTTTACTTTTTTTTTAAATTGTTTGACCACGAGGATGATAATTATAATGACCAATAGAAAATAAGCGGCTGACCTACGTTATATCTTGTTAAGATAAAAACATACGAAAAAACAACCAATAAAAATAAATGTCAAAGTACTGTAGGATCAGTAACCAAAGGTCAATTTAACGATAACAAAAGCAAACAAAGTAACATAATCAAACAGAAAAAATGTACTGCGACCCTAGAACGTAACGTATGTGGAAAAAAGGGCATTAGTACGTAATTTATCACGCTTTCCGCGCCATTAAATAAGGAGACTGCAAAAACCGCGTGCGTGTGATAAGAACTGAGAGCAGGATTGTCTGCAAAATGTTGAAATCATTACACAGAGAAAAAATTGAGGTAAAAAAGGGAAGAAGTGATATGACACATATATAGGTAAAATAGGTATGTGTCTCATGACACATTTTTGTTGTTAAAACGTGTTAGTATCGTAAGTTTACATAGAAACACTAAACACCTTTATTTCAAAAATAAACTATAAATTACAAAAAAATATCATAAGTTAAATGCTAATTTAATTCCGTTTATTTAAAGCCTTCCCCAAATATTTTGTTTTAAACAACGCCAACTGTAGCAAAAGTTAAAAATTAAAAGAGAACAATTTCAAAGCAGAGGGCAATATTTCACGGACAATATTGAGTTGAAGTTACAAAAGGAGAGCTTTCAGTTAGATTTGTTTTGATAAATTGAGGGTAAAGGAAAGTTTCCTGTCAAAGACATAAACGTTTTGCCATTTAGATAAAACAAATTTCAATTGAATAAATCACAGCGAGAGCGCTTCAGAAGAAAATTCCATTCAACACATTGAATTTATTCAAGAAACGAAAAGTTCTTTAGCAATTTTAAAGTGCCAATGGCCAAAGGATAACAGCTGCGGCTTTTTGCAGAAGTTTTTGCAAGTTTTTTCAAAAATATTATCAGTACTTGTAATAAAGCTGTTGCTTCATCGCTACATTATACACGCAGAGGTAGTTTTGTATGCGTTATAATCAATAAGTATTTGTATGCACATTAATAACAGAGTTCAGTTACTTTCAACTGAAACTGAATTTCACATCAGTTCTTGTTTTATGTTAATAAATAATTTTACGTGAGACTTCAACATTATACCAGTTTTAAAGTGAATATTTCCAGTAACGAAGTAAAATTTCGAAGTTTGAGCCCTACTTTACATGCATGGAGTTAAGCACCCGTCCGAAACTTTATCACGCCGAAAGCTTACAAAGTAGCATTAAAAGCAGTAAACACGTAACGTGGCGTCATTATTTTGCAATTAATAATTTAGGGCAGTAAAGAAGCGGTCACGTGGACGTGAGTGATGGCGTTCTTTCCGCAGACCTTTACTAATGGACAAGGCCATAAAGTCAGCTCTTGAACCACCATTGTTTCGTTTAAAGGCTAATGGGGTCCGCTGAGCCCGGCGTGTTATTCAGGTGTCAGGAAGATGAATGTCGCGTTATTTATGAGGCTGCGGAAAAAACTGGATTTTTGATACCTGGCTTTCCACCCTCGTTGCATGACGGTAGGTAATACCGCGCTTGCCAACATAATCCCGTTTTACGCTGTGATTTGAATATTTTTTGCAGGTGTGAAATATTTATAAGTCGAAGCGTTACCTACGCGACAAATAAACGAGGATTTTGGGACTTTTTTCGAATTGTATGAAAAAATCTATATCGTTCACATCAAAATTTAAGGTGGCAAATTTTCCTTAAAATCTAATCCCTAAACAATAGCTTGAGAAGACTTATCAAAATTTCTGACAGACAATTCAGCAGCCATCAATTAGGAGGGTATTAAAAAGCAATTCAATCCCTCTTTCATTTACCTAATCGAAAGTCCATTTACAGTCGCGTCTTTAAGAACATCGATCATTCACTATTGGATATCGCGAGATAAAAGTTGGAATTTATTTCGTGAATTTTCCTTCATCCGTCCATCAAAAAACGAATCGCTTTGTTCAGCAAAGTTGAATTACTTTAACGAACTTGAAATTAGTTTGATCCACTTTGTCTTAACATCAGTGCGTCAGACTTTTAGGTAATAATAAAAGTGCCTTAAAGCTTTGTGAGTCATAAGCCTGTTAAGGATGTTTTGTTTTATAGCCGCCGTAATGTTCTGATAAAATACTTTTGAAAGATGTGAACTGATCCTGTAATATATAAAACTTGGCCCAGATGATGGCCTTGAGGTATGAAAATTAGCCAAACCATTAGAAAACAGATTTCATATTCCAATACTATGTTTTTTTTTTTATTGTACGCGTTTGCCATAGTTTGCCTAATGGCAAGCAAAGGCTACGGTAATGTACAGTTTGTTTACAAAACAAAGTTGTATGTTCTAAGTTAAGCACCCCAGAATTACTTGTCACAATTTCCTCACCGCACAATTTATTCGAAAACAGATTACATCCCGCCAAATACGGCTACAACGATTAATCCTATCTTGGCCTCCCAGAAACTTAGTATGCATAATGTTATGCATATTAAGGCTGTCCTATACAAATAGCGGAACATGCGTTGCTTATCCCACGATATGATGAAGTGATCTTGTTCATCCTCATGTAATATTCATTGGGCAGGACGCGGCAATTTGGGCATTATCTATGTCCTGCGGCGTGGTCGAAGAATAAATGGGGTGGACTGAGCCTGCTATAATACAGTATGTCATGTTTAACACATACTGAAATATTAGACGCTTACTTACCTACTTCTATGGCGCAGCGGATCCGAAGTGTGTCTTGATCTCCATCACGAGAGACTACCATTTTTCTTCCATCCTGGGCCGCCACTTGCTAGTGTGCAATATTAATATTAATCAAAGTAAGTATCGGATAAGCAAAATTTTCAAAAATTTATGTAAGAGCTACATACGTACAAGCTTTTGCAAACGTCATACAAAGTGCTATGATAAAAGCATTTTGGGGTAATTTAATCAAATTTAGAAAGTAGTTTGATGTGTAGTAAATTTAATAATAACTTACTTGGTTTTTGCACATTTGAGATGCAGTTTTAAGCCCTCATTTATACATTTCTCGACTGGTTTATATCTAGGGTAAAAGTAACTTTTGTATTAATCTAAAGACCAATAAAATTAATTTTCGAATTGCGTATTTAACTATACAATCGTACAAACAGGTCTTCGCTTTGATTACGACACTGCGATTAAATATTTCATAAAAATAAACTAACAGTAATCGTAATGATACTGTCTTCTAAGTTTCTAACTAAACGACATCTATACTCACAGATAGAGGCTGACGACAGATGTATCTTAAGTTATGTGTCCGGTCATAATGCTGATGGCCATTGCTAGATTGGGTCGATGCGATATGCCATATCTCTCGAACATTAATGATATAACCGAGACAATATTAGCCAGTCTCTGGACAGATATATGCGAGATATAACCCAAGCAATCATCGTGATTCAATACTAATGGTCTCCTTAGTTTATCTAGTGAATATAATAATTTAAAAAATAAAAAAAGTAAAGTAAAGGAATTTTATCTCGCTTCCCTTCAGTGAAAATTGCTGTTATTATTACTACTACTATCACCTTTAAATATTCTGTTGTGTATTAATTAATTATATGTATTTGTATATAAACATTAATTTTATTATATTAAGTATGTGTATTGCGTGTTTATATATAAATATATATATATATTAGTAAAATTTCTTTTTCCTTTTTGTTGTACACCACATTCTTCTTTTTTTCTTTTTGCTTATTTCGCTCCAGCTGAAGGTTGCCTGGAAGAGATCGCTTTCAGCGATAAGGCTGCCGCTTGTGGCACTAGTTAAGGTGTAATTTGTTCTATGTACTGTTTTTTAATATGTGTCAACATTAAAGAGTTAATCTATCTATCTAATGTAGATGCGTTTGTATAAGTAGTGTGAAACTGATTAATCAATACATTAACTGTTGTTCTCAAACAGAAATCGTCGTTGTAATCCTTAATTTGCTCATAGTTTCACACTCACTAATTATTCAGTGTATAAGTAAAATACTAATTTTACGCACAATAAATCTTAAGAAAGTAAACGATTAGGTACCTATAGCTTGTAAACTATACCAATGTTTGTATGTATACAAAACGACTATCAACCGACCCTTGATGAAGCAAAGGTTAATTGATTATTTATCCAGTGAAATACTTAAATTTAAAAAACACTGATTTACAACAAATACCAACGTAGGAAAAACAGTAAACAATATATACCAGAAAACCTTATTTAAATTAAATAAATATTACAGATTTAAATAGATCCATCCATCTCAGCTTTTCTTTTCTACAAATGTAAATCCTAAATAAAGTCATCTATTCTGATTTGTTAAGCTTAGAAGTGCAGGTTGTATCCCACATAATTTATGCATTGTAATATCTGGTGGAACACTGCGCAATGGACAGGTGTTGCATACAAGATGCTTGCAAGAGTTGGGGCCATTTTTGTATTCAACTCAGGGAAGCTTGGAGCTTGCTTACGTTTGCAAGTCTATGATATATATATATCGGAGATATTCCTAGCTGCTGTTTTGTTTTGTTGCAGATTTATGTTTTAATATCTGTTTGAGAGAGTGGCCAACTGTAGTGTCGATAGTTTTCATTAGTTCCCAATGATCTATTAGATCTATGACACTGCTTTGTTTGCTTTGGACTATGACTACGACAAACAACCAAAAGCTAAAATGATAATTTTTTTGGTACAAATATTAGACCGTTTATTAATTAAAATTATTATTAGCAGGTCTAGAATTGAACTTTAGCTAATAAAGGCTTGAGTAAACTTCCTCATATTTTGACTATTAAACTAAAGGATCTGCATTTTTAATTTAATTCTTTGGTCCGCGAAACATAAATAAAGTAATTCGGTATACGAAATAAGCATAAAAACAATTATTGAAATTTGTGCTAATGTATCCGTAACAGTAGTAATTTGAACATTGTGAAGACAGATCTTGGCCAAAGAAATATGAAGGAAATGAAAAACACATACATCACTTTTTATTTCAGTTTTATTGTGCGAAACTAGCAATTTGGAGGGGCAAGCGAGCACTATCAACACTACACAGCCCCTAAAGCGGGCGTTCGTCGGGAAATTTTCTTCAAGTTAGCTAATAAAGATTTATCGTTACGATAAAAAATTTCATAGCTACGAGTCGGCCGTAAATAATTCGTGGCATACCTGCGAATGCTGATTTGACATGGGTCAGGGCCTCCACTGGAGCCGTATAATATTTCATTTCTTCCGAGTCGGATCACGACTCATAACCGCGGCGCAAATTGAAATTTTCCCTCTGATACCGCAGTTTAGAATTATTGGCGGCGAAACTCCCGATCACTGTTTGCAGTTTCGGCGTGAAAATTGAAATGAAAGAACCGCGCTTGATCACGTTGCGATATAATGAACGGGAATTTGATTGATTAAATCTCATGAATCTGATTGGAGAGCGCAGTTATTTTTAGGTTGCCATAATTATTTATTGACGAGCCTTATAAAAATGATGACATTTACAACATTTGCAAATATTTTAAAGAAATGAAGGCCACTTTGACTGCCATCAAAACCACTTAGGATACTTGTGGTCTAAGATTTCTAAGTTTTGAAACGCTTACGTTTCTAACACATAGTCAGAGTACCGCAATGTCCTTCTAATTATCCTGGAGCGGTTAACCAGGAGAACTCTCTGCTATTAACTACGGGAATGGTTGTGTAAATCGGGAGTTTTCATGTATAAATCAAGGAGAAGTACCTACTGAATGTCGCGAGATAAACCTTGTGGGTAAAGAGTGGAAACTAACTAAAACACCGACGTAAAGAGCAACAGAGTTAGTAGAAGGATGGAAGTACGTATTAATCTATACTAATATTATAAAGCTGAAGAGTTTGTTTGTTTGTTTGTTTGAACGCACTAATCTCAGGAATTACTGGTTCGAATAAAAAAAATCTTGTGTTGGATAGACCAGTTATCAAGGAAGGCTTTAGGCTATATAACATCACGCTGCAACTAATAGGAGCGAAGAAACAATGGAAAATGTGGAAAAAAAACGGGGAAAATTATTCATCTTTGAGGGCTTCCGGTGCGAGAGCTGCGAAAACGGTTCAAGATATCAAAAAATATGTATGAAAGAAATATTCCTCCTAAAATGATCTAACAAAATGTCCGCAACATTATATGTCTATCTTTTAAGATTAACTCACTAGAACCGTTTTTATGGTAAAAACTATTCCACGCGGACGAAGTCGCGCGCACCACTAGTATTGTGATAAAACCTAAAATAGTCAATCATCTTGTCTGAGTTGCAATATATTTTGTATTTGAAAACAATTACTTACTTAATTAAATAAGGTTTTAGGTGTCATGTCAATTTATTGACATACCTTACCTCAAGAATTTTCCCATACAAATCTTGATGTAACTTAAGTACACCTTAATTTCTATTATTTGAGTATTTTCTAATACGCCTGGCGACATTACAATAAAAACGGTGTTAGAAAATAAGAATCTATTGAAGATATTAATCTGATTTCTTCAACTTTTTTCATTTCCCCACTTGTCTAAGTGTGTCAGAGTCTTTAAGTGCGGGTAACATTGCCCGTGCAGCTGGCCGTTGCGAAGTCTGTCACATTACAACCGGTTTTATGTCCGGGTTCCAGCCAACCTCGCCTTAATGCCGTATCTCCTCGAAACTTACACAAATTGAAACTTGGATCCGACTCTAGATAATTGGAACGGACTGTGCGGACTCACAATTGGGGTTTTAAAATTACCCGGGAGTCAGAATTCTCAGCGTCCTCTAATAAAGTGGCGAGAAACTTTCATTCTTGTTTTGGACTCGAACTTCTATTCTATTCTTTATTAGATAAGTTCCTATCTTAGTATTGTAGGTCAATTGCTATGCCTTCCTTCGCTGCATGTAAAAGTTATGACAAGGACACTCCGCATTCAAAACTTTACCACAAAGAACAAGAAATTTAAATGAAAAGGATACATAAATGAAAATCTACTTAAACTGCTTAAAGCTCTTCACATCCCCGTGCCGGTTTCCTTGGCTCTTAAATCCGGATATCCGGTTTCATCTGGGGCTCTTTATTTGTCTTGAGCATGAATTTCACCGTAATGAAATAAAAGAAATGAAAAGTATCCGACTCTGTTCTCTGAATAACAAATTAATTGCTGCGACAATTTCCAGACTGTGACAAAACTTTAGCCGAAATCTTTTACAAATCAAATTTTCGCGCCAGCAAATAAGCAGACCCATTATTATTCAAAATGCTTCACATTTTCTTATTTCCATACAATCGTACCATCATTTTAAATATTCATAAAATTTCATCTAGAGCACGTAAACATGCAGAAGAAGCGGGAGAAAAATTCAGCACAAAACGGAATTCTGATAAATTATAAATCTTTTCTGAATAGAATTGAATTATACGTAACGGTTACGAGTTTTCTCGGTAATTTGTTACTTTAGGAAATAACGATGGGAAAATGTACCTAACAAAACCAAAGGTTGATTAAAAAATTATACATAATCCTCGTATTTATTTATATTAGAATCCCATGGTGTATGAAAATTTCCTTTTTGGTTATATTATTATCTGGCTCATTTATTCTTCTTAGTGGCGCCATAGTATTTCACTCCGACCCCTCACGGTATGTAATTTTATTACAAGGATCAATTTTACGACATTCGATACTTTTACGGGTGTTGAACCTTAAACGTAAAAAGGGTTACAGTACGGTCCACGTTTCTTGCCCTCCTTTGTTCTTGTACAGAATTTAAAGGAGCACTTTCCCGTTTTGAATAGATTTTATACGTCTTACAGAGGTTCACGTACAATGAAAATTTATAGGTGGTGAATTGGTGCCGGTTTATGCCTGATACATTTCTATTTGGAAAACTTTCAGGGAAATTGCAGATAAAATCTGGACCGATTCGACTGTTGCGGAAATACCGAGTGAATGTTTACGCAGCTTGTTATTTTGAATGTCGGTTTTATCTTTATTGTTCACTCGTTACCTATATATTGGATGTCTATTGTAACATATATGACATGAGTGTTTCTGTCATGTTGTGTAAAACACTTTGGTACTTTTGTTTTACATTTTACTAAAGCATTTCATTGTAACATACGTGTGATAACATACGTATGTTAATATTACAATGTAAGCTCCAATAATGCGTCCGCATTCCAATAGCAGAGTTATCATATTGATTTTCACAGGTTTATGGGTTTTTATTGTTTAAAGGCTTATAATAAACGTATTCAAATGCAATTATTAACACATTTTGCCTTATTTAATACAAAATTTATTGAAAATTTGAATACATACATATATCAGAAACATCCAATTATAAATATTGATATAAATATATGTGAATACATTGTATATTTCATTACAATAAGTATGTCTATTTTATGTACCATTTAATATTACATCAACATAGTGATTGTGGTTTTACGATGCAGCATTATCCAGTAAATCGAAGAAACCTTTAGAACCCTGGCTTCAACCTAGTAACGTCTCAACTGACAATGACGAGTCGTAGCTTCAATTTCAATGAAAGCCTGCGGCTAACCTAGTTACGACCTGGAAGTCTTCAAATAGTCAGACGCCTGTGATTGGCATCCAGTCTCATTGGAAATGGTTCTAGGTACTTACGGCATTTGTGTAAGAACGTAGAATAATGGTCAGCAGTATAGTGGCTAAGTTCGTTGAGTTGTTTACACGTAATTAAAAGTAAGCAAATGTGGGCACGGCCTAAGGAAAAAATAAGTAAGTACATGCATTATTTTGATAGTAGTAATCATACAACTCTTGTTGGGATTGATTGATGAGATTCTCTAAAGACTTTTTATATGTCTTAGTAACTATCCAACCATTTTTTCTAAAATGTCCAAGGACATTCATATGTAGAACTTTAATGATCACGCACGATTACTTCTGCAAGCTAATTTTACAAGCGCTTTGTATTCATTTCTAAACACATGGTAACGTTGTTTTGAATTTCAAACGCATATCAGGCATTTGGTACGCTTCTTGCTGAAACTTGAGAAAATAATTGTATCTGAAAATGGTTTCTGAAAAATTCTGCGCAATATTTGTATTATTATGATTATAGAAACTTGAGCAGATGCAAACAAAGGGGACTTATTTTAACAATTCCGAACTTAAAGTCGCCCCGCACAGCTAAGAAAGGAAGTTTTGCTACTTATATGTTTGACTATATTCTGCGACTTTTTGTTTTAAAACAGTTGAAGAGCTACATTCCTAGCGATATTTTGCTTTGTTGTTATTTTAATTTCCACTCGTAACGACTAAACGAAAACCAAAAACTACTTTTGAAGCGTTTTTTGAAACATGGAGTCCCTAGAACTAGGGAGTAGAGAGAGTAGTAATATGCATCAGGCTTTTTTAATGGTCACCGATCTTAAGACTGACCTTGATGGCAGTTGCTTCATAATGATATTTGAAAACAAAAACTTATTAAAAAAAATTGGTTATTTGATCAAGTAATTGATATCAATCGATTTATATGGATCCCTTTAGCAATTTGTTTGCATAAACAATCTAAAATTAAACTCAAACTAATCGGAAGCGTAACCCAAAACGCTTCACTGAAACCCTTCTATTGGCATTTTAACATTAATTAAATCACTTTAACAAAACAGAACTAAATCTGATCTTCCGATAACTGAACACCCACTCAAGAAGCCTTCGAGCAAGTATCTTGAGAAAACAAGCTGCTAAGATAAATACTAATACACTTTAAGTTTGAACTCTATACCTCCTGTTTCTTTTATGTTAGGGATGAGATATTTATCGATAGATTTTTATGTAAAAATTTAGCAAATGTCTGCTACTGGTACATTTCAGAACTTTTAGAGAAAAAGAAGAGCCTGAAAAAGCTTTTTACTGACCAATATCCTCAATTCGATTTGACACACTCTATGCATGTAACAAAAATAATCTTTATATCAGTAATCGGCAGATTTTTCTGAATCCAAAATGAAATATTGTTCCATTTACACAATAACCTTATTCACCGCAAAAAGAAAACAAACAGAGCCTGTTGCGACCAGCTGTTCCGAGATGCCACACATTATATCGAATAGTGATAAATTGCATACCATGGATACGTTTTGCAGCTCTACGTTTAATATAAGTCGAGGATAGATTGCCATACAGGTCACGTATTTGCTCCGAGGGGCAAAGGCCGAATTACACGTCGCTGCCACCATGCGTGACTTTGCAGACCTGATATCCTGCGGAGAGGAGCCACGCTGGGCCGTAAAGATACGCTTTACTGCAGATAAACCATGAGGTCATAAATAATGGTATTGTGATAAAAGTTTGTACCTACCTAGAGCGTTATCTTATTCTATTATGTAAGTTGGAATAATATTAAGTTTCACTGACCATGTGAACTAACCAGTTAATAATTTGGTTGCTTAAAATAGTTTTTTATTTGTCGCTATTCTTTTTCACATATTTATATCACTTAGAATAAACGTAATGAAAACGGGTATGTATTTACTGTCAACCTAAACTGCTCTATGTGAGGGATATGGCTTTATGCTGACAAAGAAGGCTTGAAATGTCGGTATGTAAAAGTTATTTGAGATGACAACTCTAGTTTTAGCTTTTAGCCACTGGTCTAAATAGCCCTTCTGCGTTGTATGTATAAAGTATCACTGTCTCTACATTTTTAATGCGTGCTGTCAATGTAACAGCTGTGCATGATAGCTCAACCAACCAAGCTAAATTCGTACATACCTGATCCCTCTATTTTATTGACGCAGCAAATAATTTGAAACTAACAAAAACGCTTGCATTTTCGAACAACATTTTTAACGTGACAAACAAATTTGTTGCATAAAATATTAAAATAATTTTAAATTTTGTTTCAAATACAGGCAACACCGCCACGCAACATTTTCTTTCACGACTTTAGTTTTTCGTCGAGTTTGTTTCTGCTGTGTGGTTTCCGCTACACACACGAAACAGTCGGCCAAATTAAGGGGCAGGAGGAAATGAAAAATTTAAAACCTAAATTAAACCGGCCCGCTTTGTGCAAAGCCCAGTTTTCGAGCCAAATGAAAAAGCTGAGGATGCGCAAAATATTTGGCACATTTCCTGTACGTAGGTACCAGGCGAGCAGCCGGAGTGAGGAGGTTGCTCTCTCTCTCTAGGGAGAATGCGAATCACGTCCTTGGCTAGGAGAATGCCTTCAGACGGTCGCTCAAATTATCCAGAGCAGCGTGCACTGGAAGCAATCCCATGCGTCCCGAGAATTGTCTATCTGTACCATACCTTCCGATAGATTAAGGAGAATAATTTTAATTGAATTAGTAGATATTTTATGAGATACGTCAAACAACAACGTATACGAACAAAGCATAAAATCTCCAACCAAAAACAAGATGAAATTCACATTTAAAAAAGGCGATAAAAAGTAACGCTTTTATTTCCGTTTCACACATAAGAAGCCGTGATAAAACGTCTACCCTTTTATCATAACCTTTTATGGCATTTCATAAAACAGCGCGGACTTTTCATAGGTCTAGTTTTAGTGTGCATCACCATAACGTGCGTTCATTCGGCATCATATTACTCGAAAGCGGGGAATTTGCACATTCTTTACGCCTGCCTGAGGATTAAACATCAAGGAAACGACGGGATCGTAAAATGCATTTATATTGCTTTAGTATAAGAAATAAAATGATATAACATATTAGATGTCATAACTTAATCAGAATAAGTACTGTACTATTTTGAAGGTAAACATACATCTTAGTACTATTATTAATTATCTCAGTTATGTCTACTACAAAAATATTACCGTTAAAATATAAGTTTATATCAGTTAAGGTACTATTTTATTAATTACACGGCTGAAAAAGTTTTGTAAAACAAGTCCATCGAAAACCGAAAACTGATCAGACCAAAAGTACACACGAACCATAATAAGCACTGTAAAGAAACAAAGGCGTCAGCTTACCACATTGTGAAATTTAAAACGCGTTACCATTTAAACATGACGCTCGAAAACAAATATTAAGGCAGTGTTTACGCAATGTAAATTACTTTCGACATATAATTTCAGACCAGTAATGTTAACGGCAGCCACCGGGCTCCGCGACAGTGATTGAAGTATTCAGATATAGCCCATTTGGCCTAACAACGCACTTTGGGAATTAATTCTATTTCATTACATTCAGCTTTCGTAATGTTGGTGACAGTGACTAGGCTTCAAAATGTGGTGAAAAATTTTATTGAGAAAAATGTCTCATTTAGGTAGCAAGCACAAAAGTTCAGTATAGTACTTTTTATGTACAATCCATTTTTATTTTCTAATTATTATCGAAGATTTAATTAGAATGTCGATGCATAATACATTTTTGTTATAATTAACGATTATTTCCAACCGGAAAAAGTTCGCGTTACCACTTATTTATCTGTAGAACCAGTTTAAACTATCATCGTGAATTAATGCATACTTTAACGCATTTTCTCGTGAATTTCGTACATAATGATTTCGAAACGCACAAACAAAGCGTTACTTTTGTATAACAGATATAAAATATTTATCTTCCACTCACTGAAGTTTGAATGATAATACATAAAACTCAAGTACTGTCGCTCCCAATATGGCCGCTGTACCGCGGCGCACATTATCCGGCTCGACTGCCTGCTAGTAATTATCGACGTCAGTAAAACTAAATGACCTCTGATTTAATTCAGCCGCAGGCAGTTTAACGTTGGGTAGTTTTAATAAATAAAAAAATCTGCCACTCGATTCATAGCCCCGGTTCGAGTTAATTGCTGACTTGGAGAACGTTATTGTCGAAATATTTGACGGCGGAAACGGGTTTATGTTTGTTGACGGTGTTTTTTTTTAATTCTAGCATGTTTGGTATGCGTTTAATTTGAAACTGAAGGCTATTAGAGTCGTTTCTGTTTAAGTGATTGAAAAGGTTATATTTTATACATACATATGTACGGTGTGTTATTTTATTATAACTTTTAAGATGTGTTTATAAGTGCAGAAAAATACATTAGACTTATGAATAATGAAACCAGTTGTGTTTTCATGTTTTTATTTAAACGTTTGATAAATAAAGTCATATGCTGTACAGAAACATTATGTCAGTCGTCCCTACAAAGCAAAACTACAACTTAGTTTAAAAACCATTACATTTTCAATACCAAGTTATAGTGAGTCTACAAAGCCACAAGCATCATTCCATTTTTCATACCGCATTTTAGCAATTCAAATATAAATAAGGCAGTAAAGGCGAGTAAAGCTACGCGATGCATGTAAACTTCAGAATCCGCGTAAAATGTACGCTTTTTGGCTCTCATCTGAACTCGAACGTCTCGACTCGCCCAGCTCAAGTGCACTGGCGTCAGTTACTGGAAAAAGTAAACACGCCTCGGGAAATGGAGTTGAACAACTAACTTTGTTACTGAAAGTGGAAAGATAACAAAACAAAATGCATACAACAGTGTCGCAGCTGACAAGACTTTGATGATACAAATTACTCTGCAGTGCCTTTAGGGTGCAAGACATGATTTAACAAAGACTCTTTACTTATCATGTGAAGATCGACTATTTATACAAACGGACGGCCGCGGCTTATATAGATATGTATAGTAGATTCAATAAGGTAGTAAATTTACAATGTGTGTTTTTTCAGTAAATTTACACCATATTTTTTATACACGGTTTAATTATGAAGTCGATAGACGATAAGACGATAGACGCAATTTTTTTAATCACAAATTTAAACATCAGCATTTAAGAGATCATAATTTCATGCACTATTTACTTTTTTTACGTGAGATAGGTTTACTTGTCACTGTAGATGAAAATATTTTCTATTTTAATTCAATCATACTTGTGTATGATTTAACAAGTCAAGTTAAAATGGCAACAATCATACAAAAACAAATGTATACATTCTTCAACTCAACTTAAGCCAAACCATCATTCTATCCCACAACTGTCTGCCATTTCTCCCAGTCAGTATGGTGCATTAAAACAGTATCAATATCAATACAGCCAGTTGATAGGTACCTCGGATATTGGTATCGCCCTGTGAGTATGCAAATTGGATCGTTGTGCACTTCCAGCGACAACTTTCGAGGAATGCAATTGATCGTTACTGAGCTGTAAGTGCTGCTAGTTGCGTGAATTGTAGACCTTAGGAACATGTTTTATTCGACAGTTTTTTTATACGATAAAATCTATTTCCAAGTTTTTTTGAACTCGAAATAGGCTTTTGACTTTAGCCTGCCCGATGTTAACCACCACTGTAGTCTAAGCACGCTTGCCTAGAAGAAACCTATTGTAAGATATTTTTAATGTTATCTTAATTATAACCTCATTTGTTAATACATATACTCCGTGGTGACGAACCTCTGTCGACGAGTATTATGAATTTCGAATTAGAATAAATTGAAAGAAGCCTATCGCCAAGAAAAAAAACAAAAGGAAGAACGATTGTTATATTTGAAGTAAGACACAGAATTCAAATCTGCCATTTCTCCCAGTCAGTATGGTGCATTAAAACAGTATCAATATCAATACAGCCAGTTGATAGGTACCTCGGATATTGGTATCGCCCTGTGAGTATGCAAATTGGACCGTTGTGCACTTCCAGCGACAACTTTCGAGGAATGCAATTGATCGTTACTGAGCTGTAAGTGCTGCTAGTTGCGTGAATTGTAGACCTTAGGAACATGTTTTATTCGACAGTTTTTTTATACGATAAAATCTATTTTTAAGTTTTTTTGAACTCGAAATAGGCTTTTGACTTTAGCCTGCCCGATGTTAACCACCACTGTAGTCTAAGCACGCTTGCCTAGAAGAAACCTATTGTAAGATATTTTTAATGTTATCTTAATTATAACCTCATTTGTTAATACATATACTCCGTGGTGACGAACCTCTGTCGACGAGTATTATGAATTTCGAATTAGAATAAATTGAAAGAAGCCTATCGCCAAGAAAAAAAACAAAAGGAAGAACGATTGTTATATTTGAAGTAAGACACAGAATTTCTGATTAAAAATATTAATTTGTTACTCATAAAATTAGTTTAATTTATTACTCTAATACTATTTACTCTAGATTTTGTTAAGTAAAGTAAAACTTAGTGCACCATTTTTTTAACATGGTACAGGCTTACGTTTGCTTGGTATAGGTTACGGCCTTTCTGATCTTGCCTAGAAGAAACCGATTTACTCTCGATTTGATGAGTTTCATAACCTCGCTGTCATAACCAGGGCCCCATTTTAATTATAAGAGGATCTACAACAGCTCTATGCTACCGAGTGGCAGGAGATGGCGCAGAACCGGAATGAGTGTTGTCACTTTGCGTCGAAGGCCAGGATCTACTTTGGGTCGCAGCGCCATGTCAGTTATTGTAATTGTATTCAAAATAAACGTCAGATAAACAAACTTAACAAGGCAGCTAATTGTGTTGCGGGAGGTAGAATGAAACACACTAAAAAATCCGATGTCCTTTATCCAGATCTGGCTTACAAATAAAAAATCTATTTGACTATGTATAACAGCTGTGAAGCGGATCGAATCTACAGCTACAATTTTATCGCACACTTCGCTTACTCGTTCTTTTATAAGTAGCAAGAATTGTACCGTTTTGGCTAGCATTGGTATTGGAGCGGTCACGTACGAAGCTTAAGGCTTGGTTATTGTAGACCAATGCTGGCAGGATTGGTCGGTCGCTATAAATCATAGCGATATTTATGTGTTATGTGTACTTATATTAGGGAGATATGAAATAATTAATAGCCAATCTCTAGGTTGCAATGCTTAACTATCTTACAATAAAAATCATGTATAATGTTATCATGTATGTATATTAAAGATTAAAAAACTATCCAAACGTAAATTTATTGTACCCCATGAATTTTTTCACTTTGTGTGAAAAAAATCATGGGGTACAATAAATATGAAACTAAGTGAGACTTTTATGCAACTTTAATCAGAAAAATTTTCAACACAAAAACTGTAGCTAACGAAAGAATACTGGTACTATCAGGCAGTATTTCATCTGCGCGCCGTGTTCTCCTAACAATGCATAGTAAACCAGCATTGCTACACGCCATTCGAAACCGTACTCCATAATATCTGCAGCAGCAACAAACTCGTATGTTTGAATTACTCTGACAGAACAGAGTGCTTCGCGCGAACATTATTTTGCATCGGCACCGTACTCACGCCGCGTCCCATAAACAACAATAAAAAAGAGATTCGCGTAAAAACAGTACCCTCAGACGCCACTTTTCAACCCCGCATAGTGTTACTATAGATAGAGTAATAAAATAATTCAGAAGGAGCGCGTTGAGGCTGCGGTGCCCTGGAGCGGCGCCAAACACCGCGGGATGCAACGTTATCCCTGCCGCGAATACCTACAAAGTTTTAAGAAGCATTCTCTAAGTTTGCCGTTATTATAAAACGTAGAACGCGACGCAAACGGCGCCGAAGTAGAACGAAGCGGATTTTTAGACGCTGATTACCGTACGAAGTGGCGTCTGGCCGGTGCTCACAAATTTTTATTGCGGCAGTCGCACTGGCAACGGTATCGATAATGCGCGTCCATCGAGTTAACGCATTAGGAGGGAGTTATGCGCGGAGCAGGCGCGTGTTTCGCGTGGAATTAGCCAGCAGTAGGGATCAGGGCGCAGATGAGGCTCATGCATCATTCAGCTATAACCTGCAACCAATCGCTCTTACATTCGGGTTATAGCTCGCCGCTTACGTGATAAATCGCCGCTCTCGAGGAAACTTGTAGTATCATCACGGAAGCGCGGGCGTGCGCTACATTGCCGGCTTTTATCAGATTTTTCCAGCTGGTATACGAGGACTCATGTATTTTACATGAGCATGCGCCACTGGTATATGTAATTGCTGCTGAAATTTTGCATCGCTAGATTTACTGTGGCCACTTTAATCTCGGGATTTATGGAGAACATAAAATCTAGTATCCTACATGGTTGAAAAGTATGAGCGTAAAATGTGGACAAGTACAAATATCGCTACTAACAGAGAATGCTGCAATTTTTAACTAAAAATATGAAGTCGTATTTTGGGCAGACATAGGTATAAGGATAGAAGGAATGTATATTGAATTTCAGCTGCAGATTGTTGCGGTGTCGATATTGTGCGCGCTATAGTTCGACTCGACCTGTAGAGGGCATGACTAATTCAACTAGAGATCCGTTGTCCCATTCCAATATTACCATTTCGTATTAAATGGAAGTAATTGGAATTCCTGTCAAGTGTGAAATTGGCGTCTTCATTGCGGAGCCTGTCTCATGCAATATGTATCAATGTATCGAATATGTATGCTTCTCTCTGGCACGATATTAATTTTCTCGTATTTATTGCTTCCCGTATCAACATAATTGTAGAGATTATTACGTGACTTAATTGCTTTTCCCGAATAATGGCTCCTTTGGAAATTGGGATCCGTGATATTGTACCGTATTGACATTGTGTGGCGTAGCTGGGAATTATTATGTGAAAATAAGAACCGACCGAGTGTACGATCTATTGTTTTAATTAATCCTACAGAATAACATGCTTCTAGGAGACGTAATTAAAACGATATATTCTTAATTATGATTTATCATTTATTTGTGTATCGAGATTTATAGAAACACGATTTGATATTGTGTTACAAATTTGATTGTCACCAGTAGTTTTTGAAATTCAATACAGTTAGATGCGCTAAGAGATATTAATATTCTAGTGTATCTTTCTGTTGCATTGTTTAATACATACAAAAGTACTAACAATCCTAAGTAATGAATATATGATGGATAACAATGTGTACAATATTTCCGCGAACTTATTTACGTTTATAAATAAAAAAAGCATCGAGTTCTTTGAAGCCTTTTCATATATATTTCGTTTTCAGATTACACCAGAATAATATATACTTGTTCCGCCTCAAAGCGTAGGAACATTAATCAATACAGCATTCACAATGCTTCCCCTTAGTCGAGATTACAAGGGAACACAATTACCCACTTCTTTTGATCTCGCGATACTCGCCCCGAAGGAGGCAATCAAATTTCTTTTCCATGTCTTACGCTTCTGACGCGCTACCGATTTTGATTTTTCCTGTTGTTTGTTTTGTATTTGGCATGAAATTAATTAAAAATCGCGAATCGAGACCGGTTTTTAATTAAAATGGAAGTTTGTGTGTGTGTGTGAAAAAGTGAACTAGCTTTTAGTAATTGGATCGCGGAGCATGTTTCATTTTGAATTTTAACGTTATTAAAACATGTAAAGCGAGGCATCACACGGAGCGTGATTAATGAATGAAAAAGCCACTTGTTACTAGTTTGCTACCACGCAATTTTGTTGATGAAATTTTTCAAAATCATTTATTGCACTCATGGGTTGCAATGCAGATGGTAAAAACATAAAAATACAGAAACATTCGCCACAAGTTTACCTTTCGGTGTGCAACTACAGTAGGCATACTCACATCATTATTACTACACATATGGTACACAAAACTGATCATCGTGAGTTTTTGACGGTTTCTTGTCGCCATACAGTATACTGCAGTTTAAAGTTATATATGGTAAAAAAAGTCAGGACTATAGTACTTAACTGAACAGATTCGTCTTAGTTACAAGCTATAACTTGCCGTCGGGCAATCTATGGCAAGTGCCAAACTGTTTAAGTTAAAAAAACATATAAACAAAATCACTATCTACTAATGTATATCACCACGAACTTTACCGTATAATATTATTAAAAGGCTTAAAATATTCCAATTGTGTATGTATTTTACACCATTTTTCATACAATCTTTCTTGAGTCGTATTTCCTCATGACTGAGGGTCGGGTCCTCCGCAGAAATAGTCCGTTAGGGGATTTGAAACCATTTTTAAACAGCACTTAACTAAATTTAACAATTCCAAATAAGTGGAGGGTAGTTTGAGAATGTATACCGTCTGCTACAAACTTGCCATCAGGGATAGTTGGCTATTGGCCAATATCATTTAGCCGAAAGTACCTGCAATAGTACTTGTATGTACTATATACATAAGTAGGTACATAATATAAGATTATCAGCGCAGTACTGCAGTACTTACAATTATTTTTTTAATCTCATTCTTTGTATTTTTTTTATTTCATGTGATTCGATATAGCATTGTATACATCTATTTATATTCTGCAAGACGAAGGCGTAATTTTGCATCTTAACTTTGTTTTTTTTTTCAAAGGTAGAAGATTGGTTTTCCGTTCAGTCCTATTGTACTTTTTGTGTTTAAAATAAATCTAATCGTCAAATTGAAGTATTTTTTTAAACATATCAGACCACGCGCTACTAGCGACTCTAGAGGCTAGATGGTGAACTTCGGATTGAAAAAGGCATATGGCGCTCCAAGCGGTGGATATCTCACATAGTACCCTTAGTGTGAATAATATAATATATGTAAAAAAAAAGATTAATTAAACAGTATATTCATATGAGTGACTTCTACTCTGCCAAATTTTTTCCTGTCTATCCTTAGGGTTGTTGACTAGCTTTTAACGACTACCGTTAAACAAAAAACATGTTAATTATGTAAGCTAATGAATAAACTAGCAAATCCATTCTAGATAATTAAAGCCCCCCTTATGGATCGATACCAATCCTCTACCGCACAAAGAAAACTACCTGCATTTTGTAATTGAATAATTCATTGGCAATTCAAGCTTTTAATGATTCACAGTCGAGCAAACCCAGCAAGCAATGCTTTTAATAATATGTTTTCTTTCTTATATTTTCGTTTCAGGGAAATTTGTGTAGTTTTATTAGTTTTCGGGCTTTTGAGTTACATACATTGCATTGCATTTGAAACCAATATAATAAGAACGAGTTTAACAGATTTTAAAGTATTTATTCTCATTTATCAAATAAAAAACCGATATATGATTTAATTCGAGTACAAATACTTCACTGGTACCCAGCGGAAGACCAAAGGTCCAGAGGTAGACCACAAAGACGGTGGCGAGACGATATTCTTGAGGCAGCACAAGCACAAGACCGAAGGCACTGGCAGCGCATGGAGGAGGCCTACGCTCAAACTTGGGTTCCCAATAATACATCAAGAAAAAGTGAAATTGAATTATTCAACAATAATTCGTTACTAACCTAGAACCAATTACACCTGAATATTACTTAAGTTGGTAAATAAATGGCTTTATTTATTTATTTTTATGATTTAAACGTGTGATTCACACAGTAGGCCTCCAGTCATTTCTCAATTTGTACAGAGAGCGGTAGGTATTTGGTTTGTACAAAGGGAGTTGTTGGTACAAAATAAACAGTACACTCGATTTCCTGCTCCGCTATCGACATTCTATCAACATTATTAAGACTTGTTGTACTTAGTCATTGGCTTGGGCTAAATTATTTTTCTTTACGACAGTATTTGCAAAAGGTTAGAAAAATTATCGTGTACCAGTCACCGTGCTACACAGGGTTCGTGAACTGAAGTGATTAAAGAGCTGACTTGCTGACTGGCAATGATAATAACTTGATGATTAATTTTGTCGCTAAACATTGTAGTCTCCTTCAGCACTGATGTTTTAACCTGCTGGCAGTGATCTTGTTAAAAATATATATAACCGGTTTTTTCTAGGCAAGCGCGCTAGATCGTAGATTATAACATTGCTTAACATCAGGCAAGTTGTAGTCAAGCGTGAGCCTATCTCATGTAAAAAAATAATATATAAATAAATATTTCAATTCTAATCTCCATACTAAGCTAAAACTTGTGTCAATTGTGATAGCTCCATTCTTTGCTAGTTATAGTGGCGTGCTTCATTACATATAATTCATGGGCAGTGTGGTATAATTCTAAGTAGCCTATTTTGAGAGCCAATTTCATTCTAGTTGTACTCCATCTACAAGAAAATCGATGGTGTGACGTATACAAGATTTACTTGTTTGAGTGTCACTTCTAGTGCCCCCTCCTAACTATCCAAAGCAAATAATAGTTGGCTTTCTTGCCATGTGACCCTATAACGTCTTATTATGAAAAACTATTCAGGGCAGCCATCAATTGGTATTATTATCCTTGCGTACCGCAAACCAAGGTAAACTTGGCTTTCAAAGGAGTTATTAGCTTCTGAACATCATGTTTTGATGATTGATTTCACTTTACCGCACTTTATATATAATTACATGATAAATTATAGAATATATTGTGCTTTTGTAAGTTGAACTGTATTTGAAAGGAGCCTAAAAGCATACAAACAAAATGTTTTTTGTTTGAATAACAGTACAAAATACTCTAAAATACTTCAACAGTTTCACAAAAAATGGCATTAAAATAATAACTAAGAGCTACTAATTCTGTTTATTTGTGTAGCAATCTGAAAAACTAAAAGGTCCATTAGTGGCAATAAAGGTTCAAACTATCAGATTTCTACAACAAAAACTCTCTTTAAGAACTATTTGAAAAGCAATTTGAACTCAACACAAGTCAAGTATTGTCTAGACATTAAAGAATGGAGAGAAATATCTTGAAATACCGCTTCTATAGCGACGGCTTCGTGGTATGTAATACAAGACTTTACGAACAGCTTTCATATATCTCTGCCTTCTATTTTGATGGTAAAAGGAAAGATTTTTGCTGCGCAGACAGATGGAACTAATAAATAAAATGTTTAAAAACACGGAAAGAAAAACTGATCATACCTACTACTTCTAACTACAACATAAAAATGGGCACTAAGAAAATCTTTAGAAAAGTCTAAAGATAATCTAAGTGTTCCAGCCCACTACCAGAGGGCAGCGTGCCCAGCATACTGGCCACAATACCACAAAATAACATTATTTTTACAAAATAATGTATATAATAAATAGGTATATATTAAAATTATGTGTATAAGGTTTCTGGTAGTGCCATTGAATCCTTTTAAGGATGATTTAAATGCTTCAAACGAATTTGCAAAACAAGGCCGGTTCTTTCATACAATAAACTGATCAATATGTAACTTTTACGGTTTATAATCTCGTCTAATTTTGCATAATATGTTGTTTACGCGTTTTGGGTGTAATGAAACAGTTACATATTAATAAAAGATGTCTTACAATAGTGTTAATAACATGAAACTTTTCGCACTTTGTCTATAAAGAACTGAAAATTTAATTGCTGTTTTTTTATAGTATAAAATTGTCATAGCACAAAATATATTGCTTTAGATTGTACTACTTGTACTACTTTAAATAAATAAAATACATTTATTTCAGTCTTAACCTATACTTTACTAAAACTAATTTGGACACTGTAAAGGCTGTATTTAGTTTCCAGTTACCTTGTACATCTCTAATTTCTATTGATTTCAATTCGATGACGATGAATCGTCTTTGAATATGTGTAATCGACATTTCTCTATCGCAAATGAAGGCGCAGGTGGCGACAGAAATTGTTTTCCATTATCTTAGCCATGTGCAGCCGTTTCATGGAAACTGATGGTAAATCGCTCGGAAAGTACGGCTTAATATTCCAGTCTCGAACGCGTATTGCCTTGCTACCCATGTCATTTTATTATTCTAGTAAAAGGGGTCATTGAACGTTATTACGCTTAAGTCTATTATATATCTAGGAATGTATATTTGAGTAAAACACTTGCTGCTTACTTTTATTCGTCAGTAGCTGATGCGCGCGACTTCATCCGCGTGGAATAGGTATTACCATAAAAACGAATCTAGTGAGTTAATCTTAAAAGATAGACATATACTGTTGCAGACATTTTGTTAGATCATTTCAAGAGAAATAATTCTTTTATACATATTTTTTGATATCTTGAAGCGTTTTCGCAGCGCACGCAACGGAAGCCCTCAAGTTTAATAACTTTCCCCGTTTTTTCCACATTTTCCATTGTTTCTTCGCTCCTATTAGTTGCAGCGTGATGTTATATAGCCTAAAGCCTTCCTCGATAAATGGTCTATTCAACACAAAAATATTTTTTCAATTTGCACCAGTAGTTCCTGAGATTAGCACGTTCAAACAAACAAACATACAAACAAACAAGCAAACTCTTCAGCTTTATAATATTAGTATAGATAAAAAGGTTGAATCTCGGTGCTCTTGTTGTTGACAAGAGCTTAATCGATCTCCATACCAAATTTATGTATTTATTATGTATGTAATAGACATACACTTATATAAGTGCGTATGTGCAAAATTCCTCCTTTATATACATACATATTATATCTAATCTAAATACTATAAATAAAATTAGCCTAGCTTGCACATAGTATGATTAATGAAATTTAATTTTATATAAAGGCATCTTTGTTCTATGCATAAACTAATATTGTTTGCAATTTTGTGTAGTTCATAACCAGATTAAATTCAAATCCAACATTGAAAATTAGTTAATTTAACACCCGACTGAACTATGAAATTAACTTCTAATCAATGCATAAAATTTTAAATGAGTAATTTTCTGGATTGTATCAGTAAATATTTATTTTGCTTGTTCGTTGATTTTGAAAGTAAAAAAAAGATTTTTGCGTTAATAAAATAATTATCAAGCCAAAACTTTTAATTCGATTAATTCTAAATTACTAGTTCTTATCATTAAAAACTATATTATTATAGGTCTTTACCTATGAAATTGCCGTTTTTTTATATTTTAATCTGTTTGTAACTTTTACGTACAGCTATAATTTTTTCAAAATACTATTTTTATTGTATCAATTGGTGAATTATGTACCTTTTAGATTAAAAAAAAATGTATTACTAGTGCATATTACTTAAAGGGAAGTCATTGAAAACACCTCTTTCAATGTGTCGTCGGTTTCACTACTTTAACTAGGTATATTTTGATCATATACCTACTCTGCTTTTGAGAAATTGATATACGCAGTGCATAGCTTTTTTAACATCTAACTATAGTTATCAATTGCATCTAAATCTGTTCAGACATTTCCATACAAACATTTTGAATGTTTGTATGGAAATATCATTTTTCTCAATTTCGTCATACAAATCGGCAATTTCATAGGCAAAGACCTAATAACTATCATTATTACTATCAACATCAATAACCAGCGGTTCCAGTGTCTGCTTTTCATTCAGACGAATCCTGGTTCGATTCCGGCCTTCAACCAATAACTTGTCTTTTCGAGTTAAGTGTGGTTTTGCTTATCGGTTAAGAAAAACAACGTGAGGAAACCGACATGTTTGAAGACCACAATATCTGAGGACATGTGTCATCCGTGGAAGGAGCTGGCCACCCACCACAATGTCTGCAATCTGCAACAAGAGAAATTTTGCGGTGGAGTCACGACCCTCAATCATTAGGAAATACGACTCAAGAGATTGAGATCAAAAACCAGGCTTTTGCACTTAACATAGGTATTGCTTATAAAATAATGTTAATGCCTGTCTGTTATTACTTCAATTATTTAAAAAAATACTGTTTGACAAGCTATTAAGTATATCTACAATCCAGTCAGATACATATTTCATATTGTAATTTTCTACAGCAACGCTAAATAAACTAAAAACCAATTAACCTAATGTGAATTTATTCATGTTAGTTTACACGTGAAACACTGAATTATTCAGCACACTACAATTTTAATGCTAAAACACAAATTTCTCATAGCGTAAGCAATTAATGGCGCAGTAAAATTTTGAATTCTGATCTGTTTAATTGAATTCAAATATCAGTATGAAACGGTAATGGGGTAGTAACAATGGGAGCGTTTTCAAAACGGTTTTAATCATAGGCCATATTATCTTGAGACTTATCTATCCTCTCTGTTTTGAATGTGTATTTGGCTTATATATGAACTCATTCTGTTATGTGTACCGTTATAAATAAATAAATAAATAAATAAATAAATATACGAAACATGTTGTCCATGATTGATCTATTCATTACTTAGAACACGATGGAAATAGTTTTATTATGCTTGTATCAATTCGGCCTGTTAAGTGCTTTTTATTTGACATGAAAAGTGAAATGATAGCCTGGTGCCAAAAGTTAGTCCACGTATGTTTCATAGATTTATATGAAATGCCTGATGATCCGTCACTCACAAGAAGGATCAATGAGAAACATCCAGGTTATCTAATGAATATAAATAAAATCAATCAGAAAACAGAAATCCGTCACTTAAGATTTGCTTCTTTTTCTTCGCAATGAGAGAATATGTACTCATTTCGAACCTCTCTTAAATCTGAAAGGGAATTTTATTATTGTACACTATATTTTTTTTGCCATATTGATGCGTCTTATAGGTATAACGTTGGTTCGAAGGCAAACATTGAGGCTCGAGGGATAACAATACGTCTTTTGTTGTTTATATTGCGGTGTAATGAGAACTCTGCGTAGACGAAGCACTTACTGTTGCCATTCAGTCTGCTGATTGGAGGAAGTAGAACGTTACAATGGCTACTTGTTTGTGCATCTTGTTTTGTTGTGATTTAAATATATCTATAAACATTGCTTGTACAAGAATAATCGTAGCACTCGTAGCACGTTCGTAGCGATTGTAGCAAGTTGGGAGCGTAGCATTTTGCTACAATTATATCGTAAGTTACCAATATAGAATGTCAAACCTTGAATGGGTGACCGAAAAGTGGAATTTCATTTTGGACGCTTCAGTAGTTCAGATGACATGTTAAATTGTAGGTCCCGACTGTTTGTCTATACGGCAGATGTAAAGCCATGTTAGAAGCCCTTAGGGCGGCTTGATAAACTCTCGACACCATAATTGGCCACTCTCTTTCGATACGAAGAAAAAAATATTGGTAATCAAATACAATTTACGCGGTTTTCAAGTTTAAGGTATTAGAATCAATATCTGTAAATATTTCTAGATATTAAAATAAAAATAATAGTATTAGACACTACAGGTAGGTCAAAGAGATACTTTTATCAAACCAAAAGCAAGATTTGGGTTAGAGACACCTAGACAACATTTTCTAAGCTACAAAACCAAAACGTAATTTATATGCTTCTTATTTCAAACGCAGAATTTAATTCGAAAGAAGTATTAATTTAGATTTACAACTGCTTAGTTACTTGCCCAAGTAACTGGTCCCATCCTAACGCTCGATAACAGTAATGCCCTTTTACATTTAGATAATTAAATTTTCTTATCCCCGAGCATTATAAGTGAAATTTATAAAGCTAAGAGCTATTAATATAGGCTAACAAATGAAAACCTCCATATATAATTGGACAAAAAGAAAATGTTTGTATTTAAAATGTTTTGTATATTGAAAATATTGTTTTGTGGCACTACATAACTTCTTAGAAATATGTTATTTTCGAAAAGCGCTGAAAATATTTTCATTTTTATAGATATATGAAATATTGTTTGAATAAGATGTCAATATTTTAGAGTCATTTCTAATATATTTTACATTTATTTGAAATAAGATATATATTTACAAGAACAAATATTCTTTTTATAGCTTTATGTAAATAAGATTACCTGTGTAAGCTCGTAGTGAAAAGTACTTTTGCTTCAAATTAAATCGTTACCTGGTTTTTTGGTAGTTCACATTTATTCCCTCTCAACTTTACCCATGACGCCTTAAGTAGATATATAAAAAACAAAAGCACATATAATTTAATTATATATCTTTTAATTATTACATGACATTGTTTGTAAATATTGTGATTGTAAGGTATTTGAATATTTGTAAATGAAATAATTAATGTAATTGGTTGCGACCGTTTTAATTATTATTGAATAAATAAATAAATATCGATGTAAAGCACATTCACTTTAACCATTTTTACCAAATACCAAACCAAAACTTTGATCCAGCTCAAACCTGTTTATTTGAAAGAAAAAGAGTTGCAAAGCGGTGTAAAGTAGCGCAAGTTATTCCCAGCTGCGAGCTCCTGATTGCGCCGGAACGGGGCCGTGTGTGTCCGTTTTTATTATGGAAAAAAGACAGCTATACTAGAGAGGAAATGGCATGTAGGTGAGACCAGGCTGACGAGAATATGTCGACTGAACTTGATTTCATTATAGATTCCAATGTCAAAAGTTCTGCTAGTATGTTTGCTCTTTGTAGCTAACAATCATTCAATAAAATTTCATAAGAATTAGGTGGATCCAATTATGTAGGTAAGATAGAATGAATAAATTAATTACTTCCTGATACCCAAAGTCCTTACCTTTCGATAAGGGTAGCTCACAGGCCTGGCCGGTGAATTAGGTAAGGTTAAAAAAAAAAGTTACAATTACCAATAATGGTAAGGACACAAGTCTAAACTTGCGTCTCATCCCTGCCAAATTGGTTGCCTGGACAAGATAGCTCTTAGCTATTAGGTCACCGGTTAGAACACTAAGCTTGAGATTTTTTTATATTGCATGTAAATTCCTGAATTGTGTTTTTAATAAAGCATTTATCTATATATATCAATCACTGTCAGGTTTCATCACATCAAACCGTGTCCACCCATTTCTGAGTATAGGCCTCCTCTCTAGCGCGCCATTAGTACAGTCACCAATCTAATCGTTCGCACTTGACCGTAGTTTGCCTTGATTGCAAAAGCTATGGCTTAACATGGAGCGTGCTTACCAAAAAAACCTGTTCCTCTCTGTTTTTCAGCGACAAGACATGCAAAGCAAATTTTGACAGATGCCTGTTCCCCTTACTTCACTGTTCTATGGTTTTTATTCACATTTTGCAGCAGTTTTTATTTAACCCATAGCTGAATGCGCGCAATACAAAGGCGTGTCAACCTACCGGTGAGGACACGAGAGGAGATGTGGAGATGCTGGATGTGATATGAAGGTTTTTAAATATAATAGTTTGGTATTAAATACTAGTAGTAACTATCTGTTCAAGTACGTCTTGGTCTTAACAAAAGTAATCGTCTCTGAGTATCAAAAAAAATAAGAAAATTATAAAAGAAATGATGTAACAGACCACAATCCTAAGCTATAATAAAAAATAACTCTACACATAATATATGCTGATAATTGAAAAGCAAAAAAATCTATTTGAAACATGTTTGTACTTAATCATAGTTTCGTATAAGAAAATTATTCGAAGCTAACTAGAAAATAAAGCTCAGTAATAGATCACTGCTCTTTTTGCCTCGATTGAATGTTAAAAACCAAACATTCCGAGCTTATATGGTAATGCAAAGTAAAGCGGTTGCTATAAACATAGATCAAAGTACATCGAGATATTTTAATGTCTTTCAAACTGTGTATTGAGCTGACTTTGACGCGTAAAGTTCTTTTAAAATAAGACCAAACAAAGCATTTCCATAACATTTTGCTATGTAACGCCCTCTCTTTGAGTCGTATTTCCCCATGACTGAGGGTTGTGACTCCCCTAACGAATTAATTCTTGGGCAGATACATCGTGGTGGGCGCCCAGGTCCTTCCACGGAAGACACATGTCCTCGGATATTGTGGTCCTCAAACATGTCTGTTTCCTCACGATGTTTTCCTTCACCGCCAAGCGAGTGCAAATCCACACATAACTTGAAAATACAAGTCATTGGTGTAGGGCGGATTCGAACCAGGGTGCGTCTGGATGAAAAGCAGACACTAGAACCGCTGAGCCACACTCGCTTGTAACGCCCTAACTTAACTTAAATCAAGGTTTCATCAAAAGAGCGCAGCCATCAGTACCGTCGTATTCAACCGCAGTCACTTAAAATACCTTGAATTTGTCATCTGGACATATACCAGTACATACAAACAGTTTTACACAATAACATTCTCTGTCTGTTCTGGGTGCTGGTCAACACCAAGCATTACCGTGACAAGCAGTAAACTAAGTTGTATAGCGCATGTAGTATTTATGAATAAAGTGTTATGAATAAAGTGTTAAACTCATTTTTCTTTATGTATGGCTAAGTTATATCCAGATATTGTAGCCCAATGTCACCCTAACTCAGGCACGTGTGGGTATGTACGGCGTAATCATGGTTTCATCAAAAGAGCTCAGCCATCAGCCCCGCCGTATTCAACCGCAGTCGCTGATGGAGCGCGCAATTATGTGCTGCGGCGCGAGCACTTTCACCCGCACGGGGCGGCTTTACATTTGTGATGAGGCATTGACTGGTTATGTACGTACTGTACGAATTATTATTCTTATTCTTATTATTTATTCTCGCTTATTCTCTCTAGATTTAACTACGTAGACTCAGTGTATGGTCCATGTCTTTTCAAAAAAACTTCTTGTGCTATTCAAAGGGTACAAAATGCGTGCGCTCGCTTCTGCTTTACTGTACCTCCACAAAGCCACGTCACTCCGTTTTTTAATAACAATAATATACTCAAAATGGAATACAGGCGCCAGTTACATCTAGCCACACTATTATTTGGTGTAGTCAAGTATCAGATACCACATTACCTCTATTGTAAACTAGTTTGGGTGTGTGACAGTAACCCCTATTCTCATAGGAATACACGTAAATTGTTACTCCGTACAACTAAACATAGCAGTGCAGCCTTTCGAGGTAGTTTTAATTTTAATGCCACCAAATGCTGGAATAGCATACCTCCTCCTATTCGTAATCTACAGAGCAAATTTTGTTTTCGTATCAGGTATAAGAGATACCTGATGGAGCTGCAGAGGAGTGCTAGCAGCTAGCTATTCTACTGTTATCGCTCCTCCCTCTGCATCGGGTGTTCCTCAATCACCTGACTCATTAAACCTCATTTTTAATAGATATGTATTCTAGTTTTCAGCATTTGGTGACCTAGCTAGCTACTTTTGTTTACCTTTAAACCTACAATACAAATCTCGACAATGACTTTCGTTCTTGGCTGTTAATTACCACGTTGTGTGTCCGTTACTTTACTAGGTTATATTTAAATTGTATGTATCTTTCAAATGTAAACATATCAGCTCCATGTTATTAATTCTGTATACTCTTCATCTATTTTCTCTTTTTACTTCTTTTTATATTTGTTAACTTTCTTATTCAACTCTTGACCCCGCGCGTCTCAAAGGGTCATACCTGAAAATCAGCGCTGCAGAGCAATCTGCAGCATTAATGCTGAGGTATGACCTTTTTTGACGCACGGGATACATCAATGTAACATAATACCTTTATATTCTACCTGTTGTTAACTTTTGTATGTATATATTGTTGTGTCCTGTGTGTCAAAATAAATGCTTTGAATTTGAATTTGAATTTGAATTTGAATTTGAATTTGAATTTGAATTTGAATTTGAATTTGAATTTGAATTTGAATTTGAATTTGAATTTAAATAGTCGAAACTCTGTATATTTGCTCTTTTCACGCTTTAAGATAAGATGTCTTTAATGCACACCAACAAAATACATGATGAAAGAAATTTAAAAATTATTTTAATGTGCACTGTGCGGCCTTATCGGCCTAGGCAATTTCTTCCAGGTAACCTTTGGACAGACAGGATTTAGCTTTTAAGAGCTAAAATTAATTGCATTAACATCAACGATTTATATGGTGATTGAGATCAGCTGAAAATATTTTTTTTATCTCTTACGTTAGTCTCACTACAAGCAAATAAACTTTTGAATTAAAGGTCTTATTATGTATTTAGAATTAAGAATTTATTTATTTCTTACCTTAAAGATAACTTAACTAACAGAGTTTTATGTGAAGCATATATGAGGTAGCTTACGTCTGGTTACTTCTCACAATCAAATGCGATGAACTTATAAGGATTAACGGCTGAAACTGATAGGTATCAAATAAATCTGGGTAGTGCAAAAAATGAGATAAATATTTTATGTAGCAACAACTACAAACTTTAATTTTTTTTTTTTTTTCAATGAGTTTATTAATATCTTTAATGATTTCTTCAGATAGTTAAACTAATGTTGTTCTGATTTTTTTTGCTTAATCTATAATAATAATAATCATTTATTTAAAAAACACATTTTATGAACACAGTACTTAAAATTAGTTATGTCATAATGCAATGATGTTATTAATAATTTACATTTACACAATTTAATTTAGGCTGCAAAGAGTATTTACATTGGGTGCCCTGACTACTGCTGTAGGATTCCCTGTGTTGCAGTAGCCAGGGTTCTTCCGTTGAAACTATCTATCTATACAACATATCTATCTATACAACACAATACAGGTGACTATTATAATAATTACATATGTTTATATTCATATTCTATCTTATATATATTTAAACTAACTTTTGGAAACTTTGAAGGCAGACAAAATGTAAAATATTAATTAAAAAATATATGATATATAAAACAGATGTAAATATCGTAATAAATTCATGCATAAAAATGGTGCAAAAACCTATTTATACATTGACTCACCAGCTGAAATTATTATGAACAAAATAATTTTGTTATGTTATTGTTTGCTATTTATTTATTTCATTTGCGTCTCGTATAATTTGTATACATCAAAATGTGGGCCAAGTCTTGTCAGCTACCTACATCATTAATCAGTCTATCTCAACCAAAAAATACTCTAAACCTGGATTATAAATTATGCTTCTCCCACGTCTTTAAATTAATGAGTCTGAAATGAAAATCTAAAACGTAATATAATTTCGCTAACTTAATTGCGAACCTGCCATTTTGCACGCAAACATCTCATACGAATTAATAAAGGTTGACACACACGGGAGAACGTAATACATACGCGGCCATAATCTTGGTAAGTAGGCTTTAGGTGTATTAGCAAACACCTGGGCCTTCTGCAGTGGAAAGGGCCGCGTTTGAGGTAATAGTTATGGATATTGCAATATTCTACTTAGGAATAGTCGTAGAGAACTACGCTCTGACGCAAATATGCCCATAACAGCACCCAAGTTTGGACGAGATATGTGCTTTTAAAACTTTATGTAAAATGAGCTTTTAAGCGTTTATTACAATAGTTAAAGTTTTGTTTGAATTATATCTTAACATTTACTAAGATTGTGTCATATCTATGGATGGATATAAATCGAACGAATTTGAATGTGAAAAGCAAAGTTGATCGAACTATTCAGAACTAACAATCCGCTAACGAGACTAACAACCAAACTGTCAACTTTAGCGCAATCCCTTTGATTCCTTGAGGTCCATTCTCGCTGAAACAACCCCAAAACTTTTGATGCTTGCTACGGGTCTGAATACACGAGCCTTATTAACCAGAACAAGGAAGGGCCTCCATTTTGGTTCTGTTATTAAATTTTAATAAGAGAACCTGCGTTTGGCTAATAATGCAAACTACGCCTCGGGTTTATTCAACGACATCACATCTAGCAGAAGTCCACATGAGCTGAATGTAATGACGTGATAGGTTCAATACAATTATCTCGCGTTGAATCTGGTTGCTGATTGGTCTGTCACCTGGAAACCGTGAGAATTTCACTCAAAAAATTAAAAGTTTTCGGAACTGTTTGCACACAGGCTAGGTATATATAAAACAAACGTAAATCGCGACTATTTCCTATTCTTTTTTCATACTACACATTGGCTTTTTGGACCAAACTCTGTTTGAAATGATCAAAATCCATCTCTCTCTAAATTCAGCCGTCTCTAAATAACATCATCAATGGATTTAATACAGTTATGATGAATACGCAGCGCCTTGTACGTGTTGGATAATAAATCTTATTTGGGAACTAATTTATATCTTGCACTGACAGAGCTTGCTATTACAATTTAGTGCGCAGCGCAAATAGTGTTCTTGTCGGATAATATGAATATTGAATAGTTTCTGGGAACGATGAATGTATGTGGAATTGGAAGACAATAACGTATGGAGAATTGAATTATTTGTGAATTATGTTGTAATTATTCGTTTTTAGTGGGATGAAAACAAAATGCAAACATTAGTTTGTAAAAAGTTACGTTGAGGATAAACTTTAGTTAATTGCTTCCTTAACTTAAGGCCATCAAAATAAGTACCTAATATTTTTTTTGTTGCGTGGATAATTTACTTAACTACCTACTTACTAGGTATATTCTCTTTCGTCCAGACAGCCACGGCCTGTAAAGAGATTGATTTTTATAATAGGCCGCCACTTGTGGCACTATAATATGTTTTTTATTTCATTATTTATCTGTGCACAATTAACTCTGATTTTGTATTTTTTTTTTTTTTTAACTTGAACGGGTTTGCACTTGACCATAGTTTACCTGATAGCAAGTAAGGCTATGGCCTAAGATGGAGCGTGCTTACCCGATAAGAACCTTATAATTATGCTGACTAATAGAACACTAACATAATATAAGAGATCTCAGGGCTGGCAGCTATTTTTCTCAACGTTTGAGTCTTTGCATTCAAAGAGGAAATACTGCCAGCATCCTGGGTTTCCTGCCGCACAGCGACAACATGGACGGTGTGCTGAACTTTTTGTGAATATCTGTTTTGTATAAGTTTTCTGTATTTTTAAGTCATTTTTGTATATACTTATGGTATATGTGTAAAAATTAGTTAGTTATTTTTGTAAATAAAAGTTATTATTGTTCTTTATTAAAATTGGGAATATACTAAAGGTAAATTACATATCAAGCATTGTGAGTACAATTATTTATATTAGTAGCTAAATTATGACTTGGTTATTTGAACGTATTGAAATTGTTTTTGTATTAAAATGTGTATCATTTTCTGCAATACATTGGATTTCAAATATACATAATATATAAAGAGTTTAATATTTTATACAATAATTAAACTTACAACTTTTCAATTCTATGTTTACTCGTATAACAAAAGCTAAAGTCAAACAAAGTTAATTTGTTTCCCCAACCCAGTTTGCCCAAGTTTAAAAAGGCGTTGATTTCCTCCAGCCCCTAATTATGAAGGCTAATGAACCGATCGCTAAGGAGCCATCAATCTTCCACGGGATGATGTATGACCCCAATATTGACGAAGGGTAAATAAATTTCGTGACATATTTGGAAAAGTCGTTAACGTTTCCGACATTAAGGCAGAACGGGCTTAAAATTAACAAATTAATCAGAGTCAACGACTTTGATTTGGATCTTGATTAAATAAAAATAAATTGACCTTTAAATACATTTTCTGAGCAAAAAAACGCCTAAAAATATGTGATGCAATAATAACATTTCCAAGTGCCTTCTATATTTGCCAGAATATTAGTATAAAGGTAAAAGATAAAGATAAGATAAAGAATCTTTATTGATAATATAAAGTTGTAACATAGGTATAAGTACTAATATCATAGAATATGCTACACAAATTACAATATCTCGTCAAATTGAATTTATAACATTAAGTTTTAATCAAATTTTAGAAGTTACAATATCAAGTTTTATTAATAACATATTGAAAATGTTTGTTATTAAAAACATGTCAAACATAATAATAGGTATGTAATCATACAATATGTCAACTTAAATAAATCTTGGTACTGTCACTTTAGCTGTATAAATATAAATGTATAGAATATAATGGTTGCGGAGCTGTAAAAAACTTGCACTTCTTATAAGGAGAAACAATAAAATAAAATTATATTAATAGGCATTGAGATTTGTATATTTCAATTCACGATAAACAGTTTGATGGTTTGTCAATAAACTCTACTGACCTACTTATACTCGCGCATACTCGTTATTCATTATCATAAGATACTTAGAGTTCCAACTATAAACAAAACTATGTGAAACTTATCTATGCAGCAAAATGGTAGTCAAAATACGATTTTACAATTCCTACCCCGAGTCGATAAAATAAAATAAACCGACACATAAATTTTTGCAGCACTTACATCCACTGAAACCGTACCAAAGTTCAAACGTACACTGTAAACTCAACTGTAGCCACATTTTTGAGCGTCCCAATTCCACGAGCTGAAATTGCGTAAAAAACCGCTATGATGAAGTCCCCAAGCCACACATTTACAGCATTTTTCATTTTTACATCCAAGGATTGACAAAGGAGACGCCTGGCCACTGGATTATATGAGCTGGATAAGATACTGTTTTATAAAAACAACGTAAGTTTGTTGATATATTATTCATATAAGCTATAAAGTCACATAAAATTATATTGCCCTTTGGTGAGTTTTGATATATTTTGTGTAGAAAAACATGCGCAGCGGTGGCTGGATAATATTAAAGATAATATTAAAGTTAGAAGGAAACATCTGCGCAAGAACAGCGCAAGACAGGGAGTATTGGCATAAGAGAGAGGAGGACTATGCCCTGCAGTGGGTCTCATTAGGCTGATGATGATGAGTTTTGATAAGACAACACGATTTGTAGTGTGAACCTTTATCATCTTAGCACTCTAAAAATATGATAACTTAGCTCATTCTAGTTCCATAACAATGCAGAGTTTTAACCTGTCATCCAAATTCCATACTCCATCAGATCCTAATCATCAATAATTCGAAAAAGATTTGTATAAAAGTTGATTAGATCATTAACTCATTGGCTACTTTTTACTATCCCTGCAATAACACCGCAGATTGTAACTTTTTATAAAATTAATGTCAAGTCCATCCAGTTTCAACACACTCTGTGCCCGTCCCCAGATTCTGTCGCCACACAAGTCGACAGGCTCCGCAAACAAAGAATTTCGCCTTGTTTACTTGCGGATTACAGACATTGACAGCCTCTTTGCAAGGCTTATGTACGTTTTGAAACATCTTGTACGTTTCTGCGGCGGAATAATGTAACGATGGAATTTTCCGCGCCCTTTTTTGTTTATGTGCAGTTGTGATTATGAGGGATTTCAATCGATAATCGTGGGGGTGCTGATCGTAATGTCTTATAAGAACTCTGAAATGACTGTATTTGTTTCATAGAAAAAATAATTAAATGTTATGTATCAATAAAAAGTATTCTTAAAATTATATTCTTTTGAACATGTTACTTTAATGTTTTTTAGAGACAAAACACATTTTGTAGTATATTTTAAGCATCCATGTAAAATAAATGACTGTTTTTTTTTAATGTTAATCTCTCTCTATCTATTAAAAAGTTTGTTTTAGTAAAAATATTATGTTTGAAAGTCTAAAATGACCTTAATATTTTAATTATATTCAATTCTGCCAACATCACATACATACAGTTCAAATAGATAACTTATAATTTAAGTCGGTATAAAACAGTTTTGTCTCAACAAACCAACGTTTGATTCAATATTTCCCGGCATAGCATACACCGTAGGCCATAAGCGGCTTACGGCTGGTTCGACAGAACACTCTGAAATCTGGACGCACAGACAAAGTGCTTGTGTTACTATGTACGTACTGTTCCACTATTCTTACTCGTAGTTTTCGATCCAATGTACCTACGTACTTACATATTTATAAATTCAAAGTAATGTCAAGATAATATTAGTTTTGCGGCTTACATATTGTTCGACAGAACACTCTGAAATCTGGACGCACAGACTTCTATGTGTGTATGCTTATGTTACTATATACGTACTGTTTCTTACTTGGTTTCAGTTATACGAACAATGTAACCACGTATTTACATATTTGAATCTATAGGGTTGTATAAATGTATGCAATTATTATCATACTTTGTTCCGATCAGGACTTGGAAAATCTAAAAGCACCTTAGTCCGCATGAACATTCCAGTTTTTCGTATGACAGAATATATTAAAATTTCATTTGTAAGCCACTTACGTTAACGCTTTACTTAGCTTACAAATAACAAAACATACAGTAGTTGCCCATTTTTTCTTAACTTAAAAAATACAGACGTAACATGGTGTATGTCATCTGACCATCGGATCGGTAAAACACTATTATGACGCCATTATTAGATTTGAAAGATTTTTCATTCATAAAAATATTTTGGCTATCACCTCTACTACTCAGGATATCCTAACACGTTAGAATCGACCTCCCAGCGAATATCAAGCGAAGGTTTTACTGGCGCTTTCCATCGACATAGCACATATGAGCTGGCCTAAGCGCACATTTTGCAAGCGCACACAAGTAAACTGAGAGATTTTCACACTCAGAACATTTTGTGTGGTTTGAACTCTCTACATCGGAGTGGGCCTCTCTGATACAATAACAAGATTTTTTTTGGTACCCATATTCTGCCAGTACTAATCTCACTCTGTCGACTTATAATTTATTATGTTACGTTATGTTACGTTACATGCACCCTGCGTTAATCCTGGATAAAACGTAACAAATGATTATGTTTACGAGTATATTTTATCCAAATCGATTCAGATGTTTAAGCGTGAAGAAGTAACAGACATTCACACACACACACGCATGCGTACAAATTTTTGGCTTTACTATATTAGAGGGATGATGGGAATTTATCGGCAAGGTAAGTTCTTTTCAATATTACGTGAACAGCGCTTTCAGGCTGGTAAAAGCTGCGCAGCGGTGTGTGGAGGCGATAGCATACCTACACTCTTGCCACTTTTGAAAGCACATTATCGTCGAAAATGTTTACCTACATTTTGTACTCCAGCACCTGGGAGATAGTTTTTTGGTTTTTTTTGTATGTTTATATCTAAGTGGAACGAAAGGTTTGCTAAGCCGATTTGGATAAATGTATTTTACAGGTAAATAGACCTATATTTCAAATTATCATATATACTAATATCTATACTAATATTATAAAGCTGAAGAGTTTGTTTGTTTGAACGCGCTAATCTCAGGGACTACTGGTGCGAATTGAAAAATTATTTTTGTGTTGGATAGACCATTTATTGAGAAAGGCTTTAGGCCATATAAAATCACGCTGCAACTAATATGAGCGAAGAAACAATGAAAAAGGTGAAAAAAACGGGGATTTTTTTTTCATCTTTGAGGGCTTCCGTTGCGTGTGCTGCGAAAACGGTTCAAGATATCAAAAAAATATGTATGAAAAAATTATTCCTCTTGAAATGATCTGACAAAATGTTTGCAACAGTATATGTCTATCTTTTAAGATTAACTCACTAGAACCGTTTTTATGGTAATAACTATTCCATGCGGACGAAGTCGCTGGCACAGCTAGTTCTCAAATAACCTTATAAGGCCAACCAAAAAAGTTTGATCAACAACTTGTATTTAATTTTCTTTTTTTAATAAAGGGGCAGGCGGTCTGCCTGATGGTAAGCAGACACCGTAACTTATGGACTTTTTTATTTTTTATTTTATTTATTTCTACATTTGGGTTAAAACTAAACTTAGTTTTGCACACTTATGAATGTCAAAATCTAGTAAGTACATAATAAATGATGCCAAAGGCATACTATAAAAAAAAATGCATTCAAATTATAAAAACAAATTTAATCAGACTTGATATTCATACAATGTTCTTAAAATTAAACCGAATAAGTTTAACTACATTTTCCTTAATTATAGCGTTTTGCTTGGGTAACAAATAGCAGTATATAATATTTAGTTATGCAGTCATAACTAAGTTTATGTAAGTAACTGTTAATAAAACAACTGCTTGACGATACTCATATAGAATACTTATTTACAAAGAACATTTCAAGCACTGCTCCCTTTCTTCCAACTCCCACTTTAATAACTTCTAAAACAAGCTTCCCACCGAGCAATTATACAAATTACAAATACGCAAACATAATTCGCTACATAAATTCAACTGCAATTCTTTTGTCATAATAAATTTACAGCACGTTAGTACCTAGGGCACATAATAAAATCGCTTGCTTGCGGCAGGATAATGGCGACTAAGCCTTTCTGAGCCTTCTTTACAACGCCAGCGGCGACGTGATAGCTACGGTTATTAGAAAGTGTACTGACGGTTTATTAAAAACAAATGTAATTATGAATTTTCATATGATTCTTTTTGCTCGGTGTCAATGTAAGTAAAGCAATAGTAACATCATGTGTGTCTCAGAATGAGAAATATAATTGTATGTTATGGGATAAATTTTAAAAAATATAAAATATAAATACATTATTAAAAAACTAACAACTACCAATACTCATGAAAAATTAAACTACATCTTAAAATAAATATTCAATCTTAAATATTGTTCTTTTACAACTTACTTTCTACAACTTCTTTCATTTTTATTTTTCATGAAAAAGCCAGTTCAATAATAATAAAATATTGTACATGATCAACCTATAATTTTATATAAAATTGCTAGTTATTTACAGTATTTTTACTAGCTGTGCTAAATGTATTACATTAAAATACATATCAAAACAATATTCTTGTCTGTATTTTTACACTAACTTATTAACCGAACAGTGTGTCGACTTTTAAAATATCACGTTTTCAAATAAAGAGGTGTAAAATTGTCACCAAATCCCACAAGAAATCCTTAGAGATATAACAAACCCCAAAAAATAGTGAGTACGTGATTTTTATATAAAGATCTAGAGAAAACGTGATAGTAGGGAAAATCTTGGAAATCTTAGGAAAATGTAACTCAGCAAAGATTACGATGTGAATTTATGTGTGTACCTTAATGTTACTATCAAATTTGTTCTTAATTTGTTGAGGCATTAAATTGTGAATGTCAGTTATAGGATATTATATAAACACATTTGACAAGAAAATGCCTTGAATTTTTACTTTATGTTTTTATTAAAAATGTCAGTTACTCAAAAATTTTATGATCACATGATGTTTAAAAATTGCCATGTGTGTTTTTCTATCTGTTTTAATAACGATCGATCAGGACAAATTAAGTAACAATCATTTTTCATTTTCCAAAATGCCGTCACAACATTTTGGTAAAAAAAATACATCAGAAATACCTCAGGTGGTACCTGGATTCAATCTGCATAGGACCGGGACGAGTGAAGTACTAGAGTAGAAGCCTATGCTCAGCAGTGGGCGATAACAGGCTGATGATGATGATGATGTTACTAAAAGACTAAACCCCCACCGTTCAGCCCAGGCAGCCATAGAAAATTACTCCATGTATTCAAAGCTCACGTTCCTTTGTTCCACTTAAACGTTACCAGGTATGCATGAAAACTCTAAAGTCTCTAAACCAATTTGCATTTGAATCGGCTTACGTGATTCAAGTGCGCATCTCAGACAATAAGTTTCCGCTTGTAAATCGTAGCGTTCTCAGCGTGACAGCCGCTCAGATGATATCAGTATATTAGCCCGTCCAAGGCTGTCTGATGCGAGCTGAGAGGATGTGGTGCAAGGGATAAGAGATTTACTAATCTTTATTGTCGTTATGAGTAACTACTTGTTTTGAGTCTGGTCGTTTCAATGTATAATAAGTATGTATTTACGAAAGAAATGTGTATTATGTTTATTATGTTTTATGCCCACGATAGAAGCGTAAGCTTAGTATGGGACTAGATGGCGCTGGGTGATACATATGTCCTGAAATATTTATTATTTATTTTAAGTGAGTTTGTATTGAGAGTGGCCATCTTTGGTGTCGGAGTTTTGAAACCGTCCTAAAATTCTATAAGTAAATAGTGTTTTTTTATTGTGATTTTACCAGTAATGGTACTCGTATATTGGATGATAAGAATGAATGTCTTGTTTATTCAAGTAGGTACTAACATATAAGCCATTTAAATTATAAATAACAGTTGATGAAATATATCAAACTTCGTGATATGATGGTAAATAAGTATTGCATTATATGTCTATAAAGTTTTGTGAATTTATGAAACCATAGAAAAATTGCCAATTGAAGCCTTTGTGGCGGTGTAGAGTTACGCGCGTCAGCAGTTTCATACACCGCACACACAGTCTTCCCTGCGACTTGACGCGAAGTACATGAGTCAGATATGCTGTCCACACCTACACAGGCACCCGCACACACACACACCCATAGGGAAAGTGGTGACCACGCAGATAGGACGCGCACCGGGAACTAAATAATTTTGGAAAATGGCATATGTTCCGGCGCAACCGGGGTTGGCAGCGCAGCAGGGAGCTAAGATGGAACATGTACCCGGAGGCTCCGAGATGGCGGCAATAAGCGTGACGGAGAGGATTCCTCAGTTTTGGGCAGAGATGCCCAGACTGTGGTTCGCGCAGTTGGAGTGCATCCTCACACCACAGAAGCTGGGTGACGATGCCAAATTCAATATTGTTATTGCCAAATTGACCAGAGACGCGTTGCAGCAGGTCAGCGATATTGTCTACCAGCCACCAGAGACGAACAAATATAAGGCAGTCAAGGAGAGGCTGCTGGCGACGTATGAAGAATCAGCAGAAAAGCAGTTCCAGCGCATGATCAGTGGGATGGATCTCGGGACTCAAAGACCGTCCCAGCTGCTACGTCGCATGAGGGAGTGTGGCAGAAACGTGTGCATCAGCGATGCAACGTTAAAGACGCTATGGACATCGAAATTGCCAGCGACGGTTAGAACAGTTCTGACCGTCAGTCAGGACCAGGTCATGGAAGAACTGGCAAAAACAGCTGATCGGGTAATGGAAAGTTTTACCACGGATATATCGGAGATATCAGGCTCAGGTGGAGTCGCAGCGAACACCAGCGCTATGAGCGAAATGGCCATACTAGTCCAGAAGCTGAATCTGGAAGTGGCATCACTCCGTGAGGAAATGAAAAGACGACAGGGACGCAGCCCATTTCGTGGACGTGGGCGCGGCAGAGGTTTCGGAAGAGGACGTGGCGCATCCAGATCGCCAATGAGCAGGCGCAGAGGTCCAGGAGATCCAGGTTGGCTATGCCCATATCATTATCGGTATGGAGAGAGAGCCTGGAAGTGCTCCAGCCCGTGCGATTGGAAATCGCCATCGCCGGCGAGGAAACCGGAAAATCAGGGAAACTAGATAGCGTGAGGTCTCGGCAGGCGGATGACCTCATGTACAGCGTTGATCATCGTCTGCTAATTTACGACAAGTGTAACAAACTATTATTTCTTATAGATTCGGGTGCGAACATCTCAGTGATCCCCTAAAAAAGTGTGCGTAAATTCCTGGCAAAGATATCCCGCGAGTGTTCATACAGATTATACGCGGCAAACGGCACAGAAATTAAAACTTACGGAACTATCGTGTTAGAGTTAAATCTCGGACTTCGACGACCCTACATATGGACATTTGTAATTTGTGACGTGAAACAACCGATACTGGGAGCAGACTTTTTAAAGACTCATAAGTTATTAGTAGATATAGCCAATAAGAAGTTGATTGATTCAGTTACAAGTCTAACGAGATTAGGTACTGTGTGCAAGTATACGGAACCGGCTATCACGAGCATACGCAGTGACGTCATCTACAGCGACTTGCTAGGTAAGTACTCCAACATTACTAAGCCCGTATCTTTCGTGGAAACTCCAGAGCATCCAGTTTTCCACCATATTGAGACCACCGGTCCACCCGTTTTCGCCAGGGCACGACCACTACCTCCAGACCGCTACAAAAAATGTAAGGCGGAATTTGATATAATGATTAACCTTCAAGCGGGCGCGCGGTCATTTGTAACGGGAGCGGGCGCGCGTAACCGAAAAGACCTACGGGATTAATAAGAGAAATAAAGCACTAATTAATCAATATTTATTTTTTTATTTGTAATCAGATATATTATCATTGCCTTTAAAGCGTAATTAGTCAAAAAAAGTTATTAAAATTATGAAAATGAAACAATTATTAGAACAATTAACATAACTGATGGGGGCTAGATGGCGCTGTGTGTGCAATGTCCCGGAATATTTATTTATTTATTATTTTATAAAAAAAAAAAAAAAAAAAAAAAAAACTGAAACATTATAGAAATCAAAACAAAAATTAGGAACACAAACCTCTTTTATATATCTAAAACTAGTTTAGTCTAATAATAAAAATCACAAATTATGAATAAACATTAACTTTGGTTTAGTTTTCATTAGAATCAGTCTCTTCGTCCACATAACATTGATTGCAAATAAATGTTGTATGACTTCTGCAAATGTTTTTCATACATAACTTACATTGCGTTTTTGATTGCCTCCTTTTTTGGCTGGACATATTTTACAGGTTGCTCTGCATGTGCTAGAACTGCTTGCTTCTGTATCAACAACACCATCCTCCATATTTAGATGCTCCCTTATGTTTCTTTTTAGTTTTCTTGGAAGACCTAATATCGTTGATCTCCTTTGAATAAATTCGTTGGTACATCTAACAACTTTTTCAATAATATTCTCGGAAATGAATAAACTCCAGGCTTCCGTAAATGTCGTTACTCTCATACCATTTCTTCTGATACCCGCATCTTCCGTAAGAATATTTTGCACTTTACGCGTCACTCTATTATTGTTGGATTTTTGCCACTTCGTTACATTATTGCGCCCTGTAAAATAGCTATTTTGTTCTGAAAGTGGCAAATCATTCTCTTCTGAGTCCGAGCAGTTTGATTCCTCAGCAGATCCAGGTTCCTCTGCAATGATGTGGTCGGAAGTTTCAGAGCCCTGGTCGCTGAGCTCTGATTCACTCTCTTCTTCGTCTTCTCTTAGTAAATCCTCGATTGCTCTTTGTGATAACCGTCCACGACTCATTTTATATAAATAGAACCAAACTTCATTTGATAATATTGAATAATTGCCGAACAATTACTACGAGCGTGAACGAGTGTATGTCGCGTTGAGCGTCGCGCGTAACCTTTTCGACGACAGGCGCGTCTAGTCTTTTTGACGACTGCGCCGGGCCTAAAACAATTGCGATCTATGAAGTGGGGGGAGCGCCCCGCGCGACGGTTTATTCTTTATTATACTCCCAATGACATAGCGACAGGTTACTAGAAATGAGAAATGAATGTGATTGGTAGTAATAAGAATATTAACGAAAATGTATTAAGCGCGGTCGATTCGACTACGCGCGCCCGCTTGAAGGTTAAGATGGGTATATGTAGGCCGTCAAAAAGCCCGTGGGCCAGCCCATTGCATGTGGTACCCAAGAAGAGTGGAGATATAAGACCCTGTGGCGATTACCGAGCATTAAATGCGGTGACATTGCCCGATAGATATCCGATACCGCGGTTACAGGATTTCACATATATTTTGGCTAGTAAAAAAGTGTTTTTCCGGATCGATATCAATCGTGCATATCATTGCATTTGTGTTCATCCTGATGATGTAGCAAAAACAGCGATCATAACACCCTTCGGCTTATTCGAATTTACAAGAATGATGTTTGGTTTGCGTAATACTGCGCAAACATTCCAACGATTTATGAATTGCACAGTGTTAAATGACTTAGATTTTCTGTTTTGTTTTGTCGATGACATTCTGATAGCGAGTGAGTCTGTGGAGGAACACTATAAACATCTGGAACAAGTTTTTCAAAGGCTGAGTAAGTATGGCATAACGATCAACCAGAGCAAGTGTGATTTCGGTAAGGAAGAAGTAGAATTTTTAGGATACAGAGTTACAACAGAAGGTAGACATCCCTTAGAGAGCAAAGTCAAGGCGATCCAGGATTTTCCCAAACCCGAGACAGTCGAGCAATTACGCAGATTTCTCGGAATGGTAAACTTTTACAGGTCACACATGCCACACGCAGTTCAATACCAAGCAGAATTAAATGCTTATTTACACAGCTCGAAGAAACGTGACAAAACAAAGGTGCAATGGACTGAGAAAGCTGAATTAGCATTCGGCGAATGTAAGCAACGACTTCGTGAAGCTGTTATGTTAGCCCACCCATTACCTAATTGCAAGTTAGCAATTTTTGCGGACGCGAGTAACACGAGCGTCGGGGCCGTGTTACTACAACTCGATAATAAAGGTAAGTGGCAACCGTTAGGTTATTATTCTAAGAAATTGACAGGAGCGCAAATTAAGTACAGCACTTATGATAGAGAGTTACTAGCAATTTACATGGCTATACAGCATTTTCGGAACATGGTAGAAGGAAGAGAATTGATCATATTCAGCGATCACAAACCGTTGTCTTAAGCGTTTTCCAAGAAAAATCCGGAAAAAGAATTACCGAGAAGGACACGACAATTATTGTTTATAAGTGAATTTACAAACGACATTCGTCATGTCAGTGGCGAAGATAACGTGGTAGCAGACTGTTTGTCTAGGATAGAGAGTATTTCGTGTCAAGCACAGATAGATTATAATGAGTTAGCAGCAGCGCAGAGTAAAGATGAGTACGTTAAACAGATGTTAAGCAACGATAACCCACAGCTCAGGGAAATTTTCTTACCAACCTGTGGAAAAGCAATTTGGTGCAATGTTGCAGGAAATAAAATGAGACCGTATTTACCGCAAGCGTTTAGGAAAAATGCTTTTCAAATGTTTCATGAAACCAGTCATCCAGGTATCAATACCACAAGGAAAATGGTTTCTAAACATTTTTTCTGGCCGAATATGAATAAGGAAGTAGGCTTATGGGCCAAAACTTGCCAAAAATGCCAAAAATGTAAAGTACAAAGACATACTAGATCGGAGACAGGTACTTTTCCGCTGGCAGATCGATTTGCACATATACATGTCGATATTGTAGGACCCTTACCTACCACAGCTGAAGGCTATAGGTACTTAGTAACAGTAATAGATCGCAAAACAGGTTGGCCAGAAGCTTATCCAGTGCAGGATATACATGCAGAAAAAGTAGCCAAAGTTATATATGATGGTTGGATAGTGCGTTTTGGATGTCCCGTTAGATTAACTAGCGACAGAGGTACACAATTTGAAAGTAGTCTTTTTACGAACCTGATGAAATTGCTAGGCATAGAGAAATTACGTACCACCAGTTTCCATCCTCAAAGTAACGGGATGGTGGAACGTTGGAATCGTTCTTTAAAAGCAGCGATTATGGCACGTTTACATGCAAATACCGATTGGTTAAGTGAACTCAGCACTGTCTTGTACGGATTAAGAAACGTACCTAGGTCGGATAACAACGTCAGTGCAGCAGAAATGGTATACGGCACAAGTCTAAGACTACCTGGTGAATTTTTCGTCGAGTCAAAGCAGACCAACATGAATGACCACGAGTTTGTAAGGCAGGTAAGAGAAAATATTAATAAATTGAAGCCTAAATCTAGCAAGCATCACGACTCGCGAGCAATATTTGTGCATCCAGACTTGAAACACTGCAAACAGGTATTTATTAGGAACGACATGGTAAAACGATCTTTACAACCACCTTATGAAGGACCTTTTCCTGTCATAAGTAGGGGAGATAAGACCTTTTAAATACAACTACCCAGTAGGCAGACTCGAATTTCAATAGATCGGCTCAAACCAGCTTATGTGCTAGAACAAGAAAACGTGAATTACATTAGTGAGCCTATGTCCAGCAGTGCGAATAAAGATGATGATGAAGTAAAACCGATATTGCGTCACTCACGTTTTGGGCGCACAATAAAAAAACCTGTAAGATTTCTAGACCAAGTGCAGATAACCTATTTTTAAAGAATTTATATTAACATTAGCTTAGCACTAGAGGGTAAAGTTAAAACAATTTACATACGTAATTAATACAATTTATTGATAACAGCATGACACATTGGAAGTAGTTAGTAAGGAATACATATACAACGTAAGTAGATCACGCGTATTGTACAGACGCAGTGGGTAACGTCATCACGGGAGCAGTAAGTTTGTCGGGCGGAGATACCACAGTTACACTACTGAGTTCTCGTCGAGCCCATTTCTTTACTCCCTTGTTGCATTTTTTTATAAATCATGAAGGTTCCGAGGAGCAACAGCAGCGTCGAAATGGAAAGTAAAGCCGTTCCATAAATTTCTAATTTCCGTTCAAAATGTGTATTCGTAGCGTCATTGGCACCATTTTGGGCAATGACCATATTTTCTTCCTTGGTATTTGGATTTCCCATCGTAGAATAGAATTTATATTAAAAAATTGTAAAATGTAAAGTAACAGTTAGAGTAAACAACAAGAATAGTGATAATGATAATATGCTAAGGAACTTCACTTTATATATATCATAGACTAGTTCATACGTGACAATCAAATGTTCTAAGTAGTACGTGTTGCCTAGCTCTGTACTTATCGTAATCAAGGTTACATACGTGAACAATCACATTGCTTTCGCTGAGCATGCTTTTTCCGCTTGCATTCCATGTTACACTTGGATCGTGTTACCTTGATAGCAACACGTACAGGGTTATGTGATTAAGGATAAATAGATATAGCATAGTATGTAAGATTTGATTTTTGTAAAAGATAATTATTTAAGTATGTCAAAAATTTTTTTGTAAAGGGGGGAATACTGTGGCGGTGTAGAGTTACGCGCGTCAGCAGTTTCATACACCGCACACACAGTCTTCCCTGCGACTTGACGCGAAGTACATGAGTCAGATATGCTGTCCACACCTACACAGGCACCCGCACACACACACACCCATAGGGAAACCTTGTTGCTAACCGTTAACGATGAAAAATAAACCGAAGCAGTATGAGTTTGTTTGAGAGTTTTCAACACGCCCCAGTTTTCAAGCTGCCTTCCAAGATCAAGTCGTGTAGGGATATCAATAAATTTCTAATGTACTAATAAAATGAAACAAAAAAAGCTAATATTAAAAATTATATATGTGTTAATTATAAGACAGAAGTCGCAAAAATCTTATTCCTTGCGCTATTCCCTAGCGCCGACGCTGTACGCATTGCATTCAAATGAACCAGACATTTGTAAAGGGATGCTGTCGTCAATTTCAATGGAGATTGCGAAAAAACTTGCGATACTATACCGCAGCCAATTGGGATTCGCTAGTTGAATTGAGAAATGTGTATTTATTTATTTTTTTCGACTTGAGTTCAGTTACGTTACTAACAACAATGGTTTTTCTATGTATAAACAAGTTTACAAACTTAATTTTAACAAGTTACATATGTATAAATGACAGATTTAATGCTCCTAAAATGAAATTTTAATGAAAGTACAGGTTTGTCTACATATTATGTCATGTGTCTTAAGAAAGTGATCTATCGTATAAAGTTCATAAACTGTTGATCGCTAAACAAGATATTACAACAACAACTTCTACAATACATATAATAACCGGCAATAAATTTAAGACTTCAAAGTTATCACCTAACTTTACACCTAAGTTACTAAGTAGTTTACAAAGACAGTTTACTACACGCCCTGTTCAACAACTATAAACCCCAAAGCCAACGGTTGTGTATGAAACTTTGAACAACAGTGAGACATAAAAATAAAACTGCGCAAAGACAATAGAGACCGAGCATTTCCGATAAGACGTGGGACTTGGAGATATTAGACGCTAAAACCCATGTTCACGACGATTCGTACATTCCCATAATGTCTAAACAAAAGCCATTTGATCGTTGGAAGCAAGAACGACTGAAGTGGAGAGAGAATTTTTCAGTGGAGTTTAGGGGAACTATAAAAATGTGTGTGTGGATTGCTTCCGGTGAAATTGAATTTGCGGTTGCTTGAGACAAGTGAATTTGTTAGTTAATTATTTACTTAAGAATTCAACAACAATTTTTACAAATAAAATGTGCTCTTTGCACCCAGATGTTTGACAAAACGCCCTTGCTGAATCACGAGTATGTAATGCTTATGTTTCATAATTGTAATACTCATTTATCCATATTTTTTTAGGGTCTTGACCTTCATAAAAATAATGTCAAATTTGATCCCCCTGTTTTATTACACTAAACATAATAAAAAGTAAACATCCCTAAGCCCTATATCATTTAACCTAAATGGGAAAAGAAGCCCATTACGACCATTCCTTCCTTTATGATCATCGTTTGATGTCACTTTAACAGCGCTGTTACTTCGCAAACTTATCGAAAGTCCTCACACTTGGAAGTAACATTACCAGTAAAATAAACCTGAGTTCTAGCTCATATAACCAACTATTAAAACTGAAATTTTTTGCATGCAAGCTATTCAAAATGTGCTATATCCCTCTCGAATTACAATTTATCAATATAATCAATACGACGAAATAGAATGATATCATTTCGGCAATCGCCATAGATTATAAACGTACGTCAATATTTAGTTAGAGTAGCTTTGCATGACCCTGAAGCCTAACATATCTTAAAAAACTTATCGAAACCGAGGCTATATACTTACTAAACAAATTTCATTAAGATTTCTCATATACTTACCTAGTCTGATTATAAAAAAAAACTAAAATAAATCCTAAAAGAGGAACACACATTAAGCTACAAACCAACCTATACCAATATCTTCTTCTTATCGAAAAAGTTCCAGCTCTAACAGCGTTACGCGTAAAATATTTGTCAATAACAGCCCAACTATTGTAATACGCTGACCTTACTGGTCTGCAATCAACGATATTGCTTCGGCGTTAGGGTCTATTAGGGGAACAACAATTTCGATTTGGCATAATGGTGGATATTAGCGTCCGTGGTTGGACGAGCATGTTTAGTGAGGTCGAATCAAGGACGGTTGTGGAAGTTTATGCTATTTGTAAATGTGTTTAGTAATTTTTTAAGGGTTTGTATACTTAATAAATATGGCATCACACATAATTGATGGAGATTTATATTTCAAGCTGTTTTTGTTTATATGCTATCAGTTAAAATGAATATCGAACCATTTTTTTATTTATTTTTCAATTTGTTTATCTTGGAAGCTACACGTGCCTTTACCTGCTATTTTAGGGTAAAATGTAGCTTATAAGCTTGTATATATTACATAACTTTCTACTTTCATACTAAAAATTGAAATCCAACGAGAAGGAATTAACATCAATATACTAACAACAGGTCACATAACAAACCCAAATTAAAACATAGATAGATAGATATACACTTTATTGAAAACACCAGCAAAATACAGAAATTTACAAAAAGAATATTAAATCTTAAGCCTAGTGTCTTAACTGGCAACCTTGTCGCTAAAAGCGATCTCTTCCAGGCAACCAATCTGGTAGGGATAAGACGATCTCTTTTTTTAATATAAATATCAAATAGCTCCTTTTAAATATTTGCTCCTGCAAAGTTTCTTACGTTTAATTTATTTTAGGTATCGTGTAGTTAATACGATACCTAAAATAAATTTCATATCTCATCATCATCATTTACATCTGTCTTTACAAAACCCCGAACAAAAGATGTAACAATCATACTACGAGTACGAGAACATTAAGTGCTGTATTTACATCTGGATTAATTATTTATCCAGTGTGCGAGGTTGCAAGAGCTTACCTGTGTTACGGCTGACACTTGAATGATGGCTCTCATTCAAAGTACCGCTTTGTGTAGAATGCATAGATGTAGAGTAAAACAGATGGGAATTAAGTAGATGATTATAGATGGTTAAGTGCGATTGGAAATTCGTTTGATTTTAATGTTTCTTAAGTTTGAATTGAGTTAAAGTTTAAGAAAAAAAAACAATCATAATTTAACATGTTATCTCACAGAAGAAAATGGTCGTTTCTTTAATGATCGTTCACATTACTACTAGTATTAATTGCTTATATTTTCATCAATATGCGTGCACACCGTAACAGATTGAAGCATGTCAGTCAAGTCTAATAATCTACACTCCAAACTATTATCATAACTCTGCAATCTTGCCAATAACATGGGAGCAATTTGATCAGTTTTAAGGCTTATTTTGTAAGATTGACATTACACTGGCTGTAGTCAAACGCAAACCCATTTCAAGAAAAAAAGACGAAATCATAAGTGTGTGGTACATTTAGATCAAAGTCTACGGTAGGTTGAGATATCGCGTGAGATGTGCCTGTGGGGAGAACAGATGGAATGTTCCAGATTGTGACTGGCCACGTCAAGGTGCTCAGGGAAACGCGGCTTGTTTGTGTTGTCTTGGGCAACAGATATAAATAAATAAAATAAGTAAAAGTTTTGTACAAACATATGATGGAAATTTAAGGGCTGTCAAAACTAGTTTATGATTGTGTTTCAATTGCCAAATAAGTAATTTTATTATAATTTAAACGTATTTATTTGGGTAAATAGCATTGGTATTGCTTTAAGTTATAATCAAATATTGATACAAATTAATGAAATCATCAAAGCTTATATTACTGGCTAAATTATTAATAGCGTTTTGAATTCCCATTTCGTATATTATTAAGTGATTAAATTTAGCTGTGAGATAACATAAATACAATACCTATATTATGTTCTTCGTTTTTATCGCAGTTAGTAAGATGAATAATATAGATTAATTCTAAATTGAAAAAATAAATCTACATTAAAAAGATTCAATCCAAAAATATCCTACACAAAACGTGCAAGTCCTCAATAGAAATAAAATGGCGAACCATTCAGCTACAGCTCACAAATCTGTCCGCAAATCTCATTCAAAGCCCGAGTAAAGCAGAATGAGATATCGTTAATGCGCACCCGAGGACTATCCGGTGTACATTCTCAAAGAAACAAAACGGCACAGCCGGATACGTCTTGATAGGAAACCGGACGCCCAACTCCGGCTAACGAACGACCAGTAACAAGCCACCAGAAACACGTGACCTGCGCTAACCTATACGTCTCGCATTCTCTCTCGCAACTCTCCAAAGAAACCAAGGATGAGACAGCTCAAAACATAATAGACGACCCTACATGCTAATAGAGTAGTCGCAAAGTGACGTGAAAGCAAACTTCCTTTTGATACTTCACTCCTCGAGCTGCGCTTGTTCAGATCTAATGGAAACTTGTTAGTCAAAGCATAGCTTGTGAAACAACGCCTGTCGATACACTAATATACTACAAGGCTATTTTGTCCGTCGGTTTCTATGTAAAATGTTAAGCGTCATGAGTGGAAACGTTAGTCAAGATATTGTTACGTATGGTATTTTGTTTATAAAAAGATGCTAGGTCAATTTTATAGCATGTTAGAAAAGCATCAAGTTCTCCGTCAACACGAGCTTCATTTGCTGCTCAAAGGGAATGTCAATAGAGAGCAACTGGCCGCAATATTGAAAAGTAAAAAGTTTCTATTGACTTTAATTTTCGAAGTTTTATAATACGAGCTCGATGAGGTCACCTGCGCAAATATCGTGAGAGATCCGAGTAGGTGGAGACCTGGAGGGGTCGTTTGATAAAACTTTACGTGCGGCAATATCGTCTTAGTTTCAGGAGGGTTTTAAATTGAATTGGAACGAGCTCATCGGTAAAAACTTAGCATACGGATGCAGTTCGTTCCACGTAACTACCGTGTAATGGAAATGCTATCTCTCGAGGAAAGAAACTTGGAAGGCGGGTAATGAATCTGTAATTACGGCCTGATTCATGTTCGTGATAATATCGCGTTTCTTTATAGTCGTGCTGCGAACTTTTCAAGGAAGCGGGACTGGAAGTTTTGTATTTACACTGCTGTAAATTAAGTTTTGAAATAAAATTTATGTTTTGTTCGGTAACTTCTTGTATTTTTGTCGTTTTATAGAGTAAGTTTTGCCTATAGTAACGCTGTGAGTTTGAGTTCCATTAAAATATAAATAAGAAATTTCTGAATAATTACGCAATTTTATTATAAGCGCTTAATTAAATAATTGAAAGAATTCAAGAGACATTATAAAAATTAATTATTATTTTTTGTTTATTTACAAACTATTAAGCTATGGTTACAAAACACAATTATGCTGATCAACTTATAACATTCATATATAGGTACGTGAGACTCAAAGTATCTGCCATGTTGATGTATCTGCCCAAGAGAACTCCCCTAACAAATTAGTTCTGCGGGGGAGTCACGACCCTCAGTCATGAGGAAATACAACTCAAGGAGAGAGAGAGACTCAAAGTGCAAACAATGTTTCTGAAACTGACGTGTACCCCGTCTTGCGATTAAATCCAGCAATGTCCGCCGTTCCCTGCCATTGAGTCATTAAATCGCTTGGAAATACGTCCGCTCTGTCCTGTACTAGGAAATGTTAGCTCTGTATTTACTATACAGGGATATTTGACATGAAGATATTTGATATATTTTCAATATTGTATAGAAAAATAATCGGTAATTACCTGAATGAAGAAATAATTGTGCAACAGAGGTTCGACGATAACCTTAAAAGTTTGAAAGCCAGAAAGCGCAAAACACTTAACGTTTTACAGTGGGCTATATGAGCTGATGATGATGATGATGTTTTATAATAATACTAGTAAAACACAAATGAGTACAAATTAAAGATAATAAATAATAAATAAATATTCCGGGACATTGCACACAGTGCCATCTAGCGATTGTCATAGATTGTCCTCCTGTTTTGAAATTGATTAAAACCTTTTCATCTGTTTCAACCTAGTTCAAACAATAGACATTTAATTAACAAATTAAAGTACTTTATGTATATATTTAATTTTAAGAGAATGAAGAGAGAATAATGCGCTCGTTTCAATATTGTTCCATTTCATTTAATATGGGATCTCATATGTAATTCAACGAAGATTTCTAAAGCAATTTCAGCATAATAATAGATATTCGTTATTGTAAAACACAAAGTACTTAAGTATATTATATCATTATTTTGTAAATGTTAATAAAACTTTAATCTTTACTCACTAATCAAATTATAAAGTACACAGAAATATTGATTAACTTAATTGAACTGTAGGTTTAGTCTTATGCGTCACAGTGTTATTTGTTTGTAATCTTTTAGCCTGCATTTTGTGTCTGTACCTTTTGTAAATAAATAAATAAACTTGACAGTCTTGTCTTATACAAGGAGAGGATGTAATGACTTAAGGATTCAGGGTTATTTATGGCAAACATTTTCAAGTAATTCGTTTGATAAAAAAAAACAAAGCATGGATCCGTTTTTTTCAATTACAGTTTCAAGCTTAAACTCTTTTATCAAGACGAAATAGAACTAGTGTAACACCTATAACTTGAAGCTAAAATACTTTTATATATTAAAACGTGTGCGCTGCGGAAGAACTTGGTGGCGGTGGCAAGCAAAGTCTGACTTGTATTGACAAACCACTTGAAGTGAGAGTTTATTCAGCGGCAAGGCGGCAGGTAACATGTTTCCACAAAACAAGCTTTCAGCACTCCCTCGGGAGCCTTCCCAGCAATTTGTACGGACTTTCTATACGAAAGCTCTCCCGCATTCAAAGAAAAAAACGTTTTTATCTTACTAAAGCTACCCTGAGGTAACCTTTCGGTAATTTATTATTGAACTTTGAAATCTAATGCTTACCCCGTACATTACGCGCAGTGTATTGTGATCGATCTAGATAGACCAACCCTTTTCTCACATCAATCTTTTTTAGTGGATTTTGCTGTTACTTATTTCGATAAAACACTGAATGATTTAAAACATAATCTAATTTGTTTAGAGTTTTACATAAAATAGGCTTACATTGGTCTATAGCCTGCCTGATGTTAAGCACCACTATAGTCTAAGATGTAGCACGCTTGCCTAGAAGAAATCTATTGTAATTGTAAAATGGACGCGAACACCAAAGTTTTCTCAAAAATGTATATGATTTTGTTACAACAAGACATTTTTCAAAACAAACAGTTGAAAAAGTCGACCTGAATACATATCTACGTAACGAAAATATGATTACAACTTTCGGTCTCAAATTAATAGAACTCCAGTTTTCGTGCAATCATTCCCCGCAGATTTCCAACACATTTTGGTAGAAGAAAGATATTAAAAAGCGATCTATTTTAATTTCCCTCAGCTGAAACAAAAAAGATGAAAAATATTTTCCGTGATCCTTAATTGCTTTGGACTGTAACGGCCGGTAGGTACCCACGTGGATACAGCTTGGAATATTAATATATTGGAGTAGGAAAATTTCTGTTTTGCTGTGATAAAAAAAATTGTTAACAACGAATTTACTCATTAATTAGTTGAGGTGCTTTATGCAAGTATGTAGAAAAAAAACTGCCCGTACCATCTCAGAAATCAAATGCAGAAGATGACTTTTGATTTCATATATTTTTTTTCATGAGATAGGGTCACGCTTGACTGCAACTTGCCTGATGTTATGCAACGTCACGATCACGTCACGTGTATCTACGATCTCGCTGACCTATAAGAAACTAGTAAAAATATAATAAGCAATTTGTGTGCGTAACTGCTGTTATACTTTAAAACATGTTACATAAAAATAATATTGTGTTACTAACCACTAGCTATTCCGAATCAAATGTGAGCCATAAATAAATTAGAATAAAAATATATTTTTAACTCATATAATCATAATCATTCGAAAAAGAAAATGAAAAATATTTATTTCATATTTTTATTGCGTTACCCGATTGTTCATCATATGAGTGAGATAGCGTGGGTTTCGTACATTAGGAATGTTTATAAAAAGATTTAACACCGTTTTAATAGTTATATTTCATATTCACTGTAATGTTCGGTAAACATGCAAGCTTATTATTTTGGTTTCTGAAATTGCATATTGAATTAACTAACTGTTTAGGATTTTGTATCAATTTTCTTTTACTAATGTGTGTATGTTCTGGTGATTTCAAAACATATAGGATGCCCCTGCATGGCTTTTCTTTCCATTTTTGGCTTAAATAAAAATGTCAGTCTATCTCCTACGTCCACTGACCTCCATTACTACAAGTTAGTAATGGAGGTCAGTGTTTACGTCGAATTTCATGCAGATTTCTTATTTAGTGGAATTGCTACAATATTTATAAAGATAATAAGCTGTAAAAAATTACCAAGTTTTTGATGAAATACTCCTTCCAAACCTTGTATAAATATTTAACCATTTTCGTAGCGCAAAAAATCAAATTGTACCCAAAAATTCCGCACACAAAATACATTTTGATCCAATTTGTATCCGAAAAAACACCGAAAGAACAGGAGAAAATTCTCGAGTGTCTTGTATTGCTTCCTCGTTTGAGCAGTATCCGTAATTGGGCGGCAGTTTGGCAGGATTACCTTCTAATCTTGAGGTCCTGGGAACATTACGTTGAAGCCTTTTTAAGACCGCCCGCAATTGTAGTTCGCCAAATAGTGGGACGGATTACGTGAGACGTCGACTTTAAGCTGCAGACGTTTGGGTAATGTTGCGTGATTTTAATCTGTACCAATGGCTTGACAGTCTAACATACATTTTCAAACGTTCATAGTTCATTTGAATGAGGTATTTGTAGTTGATTATCAAAATAATTAAAGAACGATCTATGCGTTAAATTCAAATTCATTTCTTCAGTTAGTTAAAACTAGGTTACGTTACGTTAGTAAAATAAGAAACTATTATTATCGTTATTTTTTATTTTAATTAATCTCTTTCTATGTATTCTTTTTCGTGTATTACAATAAAGCATTTTCTATTTATATATTTATCTGTGTAGTCAGTGTATTTTACTTGTATAAACAATAATAAAATATGTATTTCCTGATAGATTGCGGTCAGAAATAAAGAATTAAAAAGTCGTATTTATATATTAGTGCTTCAAGAATGGCCGTTTTATTTAAGCTCTCTAATATTTAATATAAAATAGAGACCAATAAATCGTATTAGAGATTTTTAGCTTTCAATGTAATGCATCAACTTAACCTGTATAGGTTTACAACAATATGTTTTCGAAATTCTTTACATACATACATAAAAAACAAAATCTTAAACACTCGAAACATGTGACCAAAAAATTACCAATAATACAGAAAAATACTACGAAAATCAAAGCAAGTATTGTATTGTTATCCCGGTTATCGTCTGAGTGCGAATGTGCTAGCGACGTGTTGTGAATTCAGACGTAGAACGGGCTTATCGTGTTACGTTTCTTGAACAACGCTTTGGTACATCCTCTACGTCTATCTCGTACTGAGAAAGCATTTCGTACTGAGACTGAGAAAACTAGCTGTGCCTGAGTGAGATACGAAACTAGCTTCCTTGTTTAGGTGTTTCTTTACTTTTTACATTTATCGTAATCAAATAAAATAAATAAATAACAATTCCGCGACATTGCTCACAGCGCCATCTAGCCCCACACTAAGCAAATGCTTGTGTCGTGGGTACTAGATAACGGATATGATACTTATTTACATTTTTTTGTATAAATTAATAAAATTCATAATTATTACTGTCATCCGGGAATCGAACCCTAGAATTATACACGCGAGATACATGTGTAAATTATGTTGTGTGAAAAATGTTGTTTATTTTTCTATCGCTTTTAATATTTGAATATTGTCCAAACCCAAAATAGCAAAATAACTGTAAAAGATCGTAAAAATTATTATGCAATTATAAAATATTTTATACACGTTGCAATTGCAATCACATTAATAAAACACCATAATTTTATGAAAATAGATAGCAATGTCACAAAAACATACTTCATACAACCAAATATAATCTATAATTCGCTCACTATTCGAATAGTACTAAAATCAACTCAATCCACTGCAAATTCCAAGACTTCTAAAATCAAAATACCGGTTCAATACAACGGAATAGAGTTTGCTCCAATCGGGTACGGGTATAATATGATTTCGTATGGCAGTAATTTTCAAGTAGAACTGCAAGTATAGACAATACCACATATAGACACCTAACTATCTATGCATCTTTTTCACAGATCATTCCGTTAACTGTGTCCTGTGCGGCTCGGTTGCCAACATATCACTGGAAAAAAATATTGCAGATCGATTCCTATTCCAATCTGTTACAAAGTGAAGATAATGAGGTCATAATTTTTCAATAAGTGTTTGTAGAACTTTTTTTCTGATTTTTTATTGACATAATTTAATTAGGATGACACTTGGTGTGCATGAGTGTTTGAAAACAACATAGTACTATACACAAATTTATTTTTAAGCAATCGACTGCCATATTTTACCGTATGTGTGTGAATTCATTTGTCATAATGAGCGGCCGTCTATGAGTTGCATGGTCTATGACTGCAAGGCGCCTTGCCGTATTGCACAAATTGTGAACATTCTGTTTACACTTCTATACGCTGAAATATTGTGTAAACTATAACTGTAATCGTTTATTTAACAATGGGAGAAATGTTTTAGATGTATGACAATATTATATCAACATTTTTTGACACGAAATATGCTTACGGTTCACAATAGCCTGCCTGATGTTAAGCACCACTATATTCTAAGTCACCACTGTAACAAAGTGTCTTGTCTTTGGATTTTGTGGTTCTTAAATTTGTAGGTTTCCTCGCGAAGCTTTCCAGGGTCGTTTAATGAGTGCTAATCCACTCATAACTGTAAAAACAAGTCATTGGTATCTCTTTTTAAGTCGTATTTCCTCATAACTGAGGGTCGTGACTCCCCCGCAGAATTAATTCGTTAGGGGAGCTTTTTTGGGCAGATACATCGTGGTGGGCGCCGATATGTCATTGGTATAATAGCTGGATTTAACCACGGTGTGTCGGAATGTAAGGTTGACACTATGATCGAAATATGCTAGTTTAAAAATTGCAATCGAGATAAGCGCCACCTAATGATAGCCATAATTGACCTTTGAATTGAATAAAATGTTATACTTCTAGACAAAATTCATAAACAAGATATGAAGATTGAAAATTTCAAAATAAAATATTATTCCTTCAACAGAGAGAGAATCAAACAATTCAGAATCGTAGCAATTTTGTACACAAAACAGTCAATATATTCTAGACGAGCTGTATGTAGCTGTATACGAATGTAGCTACATTGAAATTGAATATATTTTAGCTGCTTCTGAATAAATTTGAGCTGTCTGGCAAATAATATAGTGATCAAAATATGAAACAAAAAATAAATTGCAATGGCAGTGCATGAGGGATATTTATTTATTGCATCCTTTTAAAAATACCTACACACAGAAATCAACATACGGCTATATGTGAATTAGTGTTTCTTTATAAGTACTGCCATCTTGTAATCAAATTACAGACAAGCTTGAAGTCAACTACCTTACAAATAAAAAAGTTTGTTAAAAAAATACCAAAATATTTACATATATATCGTTTGATTTCATGGCACCTTAGGAAAATTATTCTAACCCTGTGTTTAATATTATACAATATTATCGTTCTATTGTTGTGTCAAGAGATACAAGCAGATCTATTAACAAACAATTTCACTATCACATAAGCATGTGTTTCAATCTTAGCAATACATTATAGTCTTTACCTATGAAATTGCCGATTTTTTCTTACATTTTAATCTGTTTGTAACTTTTACGTACAGCTATATTTTTTCCAAATACAATTTTTATTGTATCAATTGTTGAATTATGTACCTATTAGATAAAAAAATGTATCACCTACTAGTGCATATTACTTATGAAAAGTCATTGAAAACACCTCTTTCAATGTGTCGTCGGTTTCACTACTTTAACTAGGTATATTTTTATCATATACTCTGTTTATGAGAAATTGATATACGCAGTGCATAGCTTTTTTTCCATCGAACTATAGTTATCAATTGCATCTAAATCTGTTCAGACATTTCCATACAAACATTAAGAATGTTTGTATAGAAATATCATTTTCTCAATTTCGTCATACAAATCGGAAATTTCATAGGTAATAATATATTCCTAATATATTCTGTAGCTATACATTAGAACGAAACTAAAATAACCATAGATTAAAAGTGAAATGGTGCGCATTTAATTTGAATCGAGTTTAATAATGCGAGGACAAAACTTACAATTCAGCTAATGTAATAACGTAATTCTCGCCGCAGTTAAATCGAGCACAGAATATAATAGGTGACGACGTGAACTTTGTAAGGCAATTTACAGTTGGTAAATTTCTCTGCAGCGAATTTTGCGTCTTTGAACCACTTGGATGTGTCTTTTTTGTTCTGCTATGTAATTAGTAAAGTTAGCTATGATTTTATTCGTAAAGTATTTGTGAGGAAACCTGTTTAATAAGCATTCCTTATTATTACACGCACTATGGTATGTATACTTGTAAATTGGCAAATAATAACCAAATAAACGAGATTAGCGCAGGATCTACTTAAATTTAATTTACCTGGCGTAAAAGGATTAAGGTCTATTACCAGCAATGGAGCAAAACTAGATGGAGATGATGATGATGAACCAATCAAATAACAACCACATCACGTTCAATTTAATTCACAAATATTTACCGAAATATGTTTATAAATATTTACCTAAACAATAATTATTATGATGACTAACACGTACTTTCAGTACGTGCAAAGTACATAATATAATATAAGCTAGGCTCTAACTTCACAAGGCCCGAATTACAATTTACAGTTGGTAATTTGTCCTGAAACGGGTCGCTTACACAAAGTTACTTAATAGTTGCGTGGTTCAACGGGGGAGTATTAGATATAAGCTCTTTATAAATGCATAGGCGGTTTCAACTTTGGCGGGACAGGACAGCTAAACAATGTTTGGGCCAGTTGGGTCACGATACTTACTATAAAAGTGGCTAGGGAAATGGCCTGGCTGAAGTTAGTTCATTTAACTTTACTTATTCGAGCCTCAAAATATGTTAATAATGTTATAATGTTGCATCGGATAAACCCTTAACCATATTGTTGTGTTAACTTGTTTATCATTTATGTGGCTTTTGGCAAACAAGTGTATTCATCAGAACGAGATAATACATTATATAATTAAGCTTCTTTAAGACGACTACTGCGTATCTATAAATATATGTAAGTACATAATGATTGTGTAATCACATTGATTCAATGAACATATAAATGTATAAATGAAATCTTCTTCTTCTTATGATAATGAGAGTGCCCAACTCTGGTGTCGAGAGTTTATCAAGCCGCCCTGAGTGATATAATTGAGTTGTTGATTTTTTTTCAGTAAGTAATTTGTGAAGTTAATCCAGTACTTAGCTGTAAAATTCAAGTCAGGTTCGTTTCGTTTACGTACTTACCGACTAAAAGGTGTTTTCCCACCCATTAGGATATTAAAACCGCAAATGTTGGTTTGCGTGCAAGTCTAACGTAATATCGGTGCAGGGGATATTACAAAGCCATTTGCTGGAAAAAAGTTGTAAGTAAAGTGGGAAACGAGTTTGCTCGCCTTTGCCTACTAATGTGCAATATTGCAATGCGTTGCGGTAAACATAGCACTGCTAATTACGAGTTTTTTCTGTAGTTTTTTGTGTAGAGAACTAATTGTAGGAAAATTGAAGTTGTAGCTGTGTGAAATTTACTATCATGTTAATATTATCAAATAAAAACTGTTATGTACATATGTCTATATAGGGGATCGTTTTAAAATATGTTTTTAGAGTCCAGCTGAAGAAATCTAAATATATAAAACTCAAAGGTGACTGACTGATTGACTGACTGATATAGTGATCTATCAACGCACAGCCCAAACCACTGGACACATCGGGCTGAAATTTGGCATGCAGATAGATGTTATGACGTAGGCATCCGCTAAGAAAGGATTTTTGGAAATGCCACTTATAAAGGGGTGAAATAGGGGATGCACGTTTTACTTTCTAATGCGAGCGAAGCCGCGAGCACCCACTAGTAACTTATATGTCTGGCAAACATGATTGAAACTAAATTAAGAGCAAACAGCATATTTACTCCACTTTTGAGTCAACTCAAAAGTGGATATTCCCAAAATAACATTAAAGTAGATCGGAGAATACCCTTATACAAACTTTTTAACAGTTGATAAGAAGTTTAAGGATATATGTGATGATTATGTACATATATCTAATACAGAAAATAACGCCCCATTTCAAATTGCTTCGCTCTTTCAGAGAAATATTGCTACCAGAGAACCTTAGTATGTAAATAAAATTAATATTTATAAGGCTTACATATAATAAGAGCATTTCTTGCATATTTTTCACTCTTTCTTCGAACTAAATATTTTCCTACCGATTTAAAAGTAGGACACGCAAAATCTCTTGACAAAATACCCGTTTACCTGATTTTATCGGCTTTCCCTAACGGGGTATTTACACCCCCATGGTTCCGAGAATGGCTGTCTCTTTGAAAACTGAGGGAAAACCGGAAGTAGTAAATCTGTAATCCGCCTTGAAAGCTTGCGAGTAACTGGAATTTCCTGATCCTTACGTGCTGCCAGAATGTGTCGAATTTTATACAGAGCGAGATTTAGGATAGTGGATGTTAGGATATTTACGTGAAATGGTGAACGTATCAAGTAGAAGTGATAAAGGAGTCTGTAGTTTCAACATCTTACACTTTTTTTATGAAGCGCCCGTATCTCAGCTAGCGGAGGCAATCGCATGCGATTACCAAAGTTAAGCAAAGGTCGACGCGGCAGGTCTTGGATGGGTGACTAAAACGTGGCATTCCATTTTGGGCGCTTCCGTGGGTCGGATGACACGTTAAATTTTAGGTCCCGGCTCTCAGTCTAATACGGCAGTCGTTATGCAATGTAAGAGGGCCGGGCGGCTTGATTAACTCTCGACACCAGAGTTGGCCACTCTCATTCGATAAGAAGAAGATACTTTTTATTCGTTTTAATCTCTGCACACAATATTAGTTAAAACAGAAAAAAATTAAGTACAGAAATCGTAAGGTAACTACTGATACTCGTAAATAAGTTAAGGTGTAACATTTATTCGAACAAGATACATGATGAGGTTTCTGACACACATTATTAAATTACTTCCTCAAAAAAGCAGTACCTACTTCTAACACATTTGTATGCGACATACAAAACATAATACCAACAAATCCGCTATCTGATACCACACATTTACTTATCACAATCTTTGTTCTCTTAATAACGGCTACAGAAGGAACAAACAAAAGATAAAAGATTATTATCATAATAATACTCGTGGAAATCTTATTAACAGAAGTTATATCGCGTTAGGTGCTCTCAGCATCTTTTGTTCATATTATGTTGTCCAATCACGTTCGCTTCGGAAACAATGGTTGCAGACCCTCGGAGGGTACCCCTGATAGATTGTGTTATTATATATGTACAGATTGATATAGTAATATATCTTGAAAGCCTAGTAGTAAGTACAAATAACAGATAGTACATTATAAAGGCATGTATTTGATTGACGCACTGGGTCAAATTGTGTTTGAATGATTAGTAGTATTATTGGGGAAATAAAAACTTTTGAAAGATATTTGCGTGTCATTTTATTAAAACGGTTAACAGTTACATGGTTTTAATATTAAAACTTTCGTGAGACATTTTATCAAAAGATTAACTAAAACGGTTTTCACTCACGTGTAAATCGCGTAAATGGTTTACGCGTTTCGGATGTTATGACACCCATCTTCAGAACGTTCGTCCGAGTTCGTTCGAGTGAACGTAAGCGGATCCCAACTGTTGAATGAGCTTCAGCATATCTGCCGTTCGTAAGAGGAGTAACGGACAAAATCGGATACCTTTTACGACGGAAATATGGTATCAGGACGTTTTTCCGTTCTCCGGGGCAAATAAGACAGTTGCTGCGTTCACCCAAGGATAGAGACCACCTAAATGTACCAGGCGTGTATAGAGTCCCGTGTGATTGTGGCAAGAGTTACATAGGGGAGACTCGCCGCAACATTACCACAAGACTGTCCGAGCATATTAGGAGTTTCAGGGACGGGGACACGGCCAGATCAGCAATAGCGGAACATGCGCGGCTCTCGGATGTACAGCATTACATTCGGTTTGATCAAGCTTCTGTGCTGGCGAGAGAGAAGTCTTTTATTCCACGGAAAGTACGAGAGGCTATAGAGATCAACCGCCACCCGAATTTCAACCGAGACCGTGGATGGGCGCTTCCTCCGGCGTGGGTCCCAGCTCTTAATACGATGACGAAGAGAAGGATCATTGGAGCTTTGGATCAAGATACGGTCAGTTTTGTGTGCGCCGGTACATCAGTCGATGGTGCTGTCTCTGATGAAGCAGTGGAGCGACCCGAGGACGAAGCGGCCGGGAGTAGTTACATCGTCTCGCCTCCACCCCCACCACCACAGGCCCCCGCGCCCGTGTCCCGGCGGGCCGCTCGCGCGGCGGCGCGCAGTCTGCGTGTTGCCGCGGCCCAGGACGAATGTTCTGAATATGGGTGTCATAACATCCGAAACGCGTAAACCATTTACGCGATTTACACGTGAGTGAAAACCGTTTAGTTAATCTTTTGATTTACATGGTTATTCGTCATCTATTTAATACAAAATTTATATTGTCTTCTTTGTAGGGACACACAAACTATTGCTTTATAGCTTATATTCAAAGTAATCTAAACAAAGTATTTTCAAATAATGTCAAATTGTCCAATCTATAATATGTAATTAGTGCAAAACCTTTATATTGCATCGTTTTTATTCGCAACCGATGGACGGGAACAGATAGCCGGGTGTAATATTTATAGGAATCGGCCGAAGGGTTTTGTGGTCAAGCAGATGTCGTCACGTACAGGCGATGGAGATTTCAGTAAATTTTACGTCGCTTACGTAACTTTGTGATGGTTTGATTTCGGTTTTATTTGCATGCTAGCAGCTTCTTATGGCTACTCCGTTGTTTTGTGTTGAAAAGTAGCCTATGCCACACTGGGAGAGTATACTAAATGCCAAAAAAACATTGTTACTTTATCGCTCCGTGGTGTTGCATAGTAGGAGTAGATATAAACTAGTAGGCAAAAATCACAATCACACCTTTTATCTTTGCTTAATGAATAATCAAATCACTTTAGCACTATAAGTATACATAAACAAATTAATATGACAAAAAAACACTTAACCAGTTATGCAATTTTGAATCGTTGAATATATTGCCAATCGTATTTTGATAAAATCCTTTAAATTAGCTACATACCGTATCTTAAGAAATCAGTTACTAAGCAAACAAGAACCAAAAAAATATTTTAATCATCGTAAATTAAAATTTCCGATCAAAGTTGTAGATTCCATTCAATAAGGTACTGCCTTTTAATAAAACCAGACCGTCGTCTGATATTCGTGGTATTTTTCCAATGATATAGCAATACAAATTCCAGCGAATCTATATAACTGTCCTGTTTAGCTTTAGTCCAATAAAATCACTAAGGCATCCACCGTATTTACGTTCACTTCACGACGATGGAACGAAAGGAATTTTATGGAAATTCTCAATTGAAATTGACAATTTTGTTAAATACCTTCTTCTAACTTAATTGCGATTTAGTCAAGTCATTCGTTAAATGCGTTACTGGAATTTGTGCAATATTGTGAAAAGGACAGCGTGTTTTAGAAAGGATATTGAACATTGATTGAAATGTATTTTTAGAAATGAAGACTTCTCGGAAATATTTGTGAATGACTTTTTGTAATATAAAACGATATTTTATCTTTGAAATGTGTTTTTTATAAAAACATATTCAATTGAAGGATGTTTCTATATACCTATCTGAAATATTTATTTATTGGACACTTCTGATATCTTATCTTCTCTTTGTGGGCGAAAGCTAATGTTAGACATTAGAGATAATAGATAATCTAAATATATAAAACTCAAAAGTGACTGACTGACTGATATAGTGATCTATGAACGCACAGCCCATACCACTTGATGGATGAGGCTGAAATTTAGAAAGAAGGTAGATGTTATAACGTAGACATCCACTAAGAAAGGATTATTGGAAATGCCACCTTTGAAGTGATGAAGTAGGGATGTAAGTTTTACTTCTTAATGCGAGCGAAGCCGCAGGCACCCACTAGCTAGAGATAATGAACAAAATGTTCACAATATATCCCAAGCGTTAGCATAGATTGGAGCTAGATGGCGCTGTTTAAAATTGCCCTAAAACATCGCAACAAAACAGTGTTAAACGACGCAGCTACAATCTAAAAGGAAACTTCTGAACCTCATACATTCTCATAAACAAGGGTAAAGCAAAAAAAACCGCTGCATATAAAGTGTAAGCTTCACAGGACGGGAAGTCCGGCGGTTGCCGCATCCGACTGTCTGCTACTGAAAGCCTTTTAGTTCAATTTAGCGTAAAAAAGAGACCAACCGCGCGTTCCCCGTGTTCTGTCTATTGACATGTTGTGATACTTTTTTTTATTTTTAATTGTGGAAGTGTATGCTTTTTTTGTTGAATGTTGTTGTCTAATAAATTAATAATATTTAGTTAAGATATATTGTGTCTATGTCATTAATAAGAGTATTTTAGACTATGGTAACCTATTTTTGTCAAATTCGTATGTTTACTATAAATTTTAGGTATAATTTACTATAAGAACCAAAACTAGGCTAGTGGTACTCAATCAATAATTCCTCTGAATTAAATTTAATTGCAAATCGGCTTTCCGTGGACGCATCGCAGCATTAAAACAAAATAAATAAGCCAAAGCCTAAAGGTAAACATTTTCGAAAGGTTTAAACGAGGCTTGTTTGTCCATTCCGCATGCAAATTCCTAATGCAGAACTACTGTATAAACACATAAAACTAATGAAAACAGTATTCCATTTAAATACAATTCAAGCGTTTTCCACAACGAGTTGAAAACAGTTCATATGAATGGTGCTGTTAGGAAAATTGGGGCTATTATGAAAACGCAAGTCAGGACTGTAACTAGGGTTTTACGGACGGGTAAAAAGAGAACGTTTAAAAGGTATCAGGCTAAACCAGAGAGGAATCAAAGGGTGTAAGTTGTTTAAAATAGCAATATAAAAAAACTGTTAACTTAACAAAGGAATTGAATACCATTGAAAGGATGATTATAAAAATGTTTACATTTGTACACAGTCATTTTCTTTTTGTGAACATAATCTAGGTAGGTACTAGTTATTATTTTCTTATTAAATGACGTACTGTTCCGTTATTTTAAGTTACTATAGATTTATTTAAGATACTATAGATTTAGACTATTAGTTTACATAAAAATATAAACTGTCCTCACGCGTTTCAGTAAAAACGAAATATAACTTAAGGAGAAACAGCATAGATGTAATATTCCTAACAATATATCGGGGTTACCGGCCCTTCCGTTATCTACCTAGCTTGGACAATGACGCGAACAATTCTAAAACAGAACTAAAGGCAGTAATTGGGGTGGCCACAATAATGCAAGGGACAGGACATCTCCTTTATAATTAGGTGGCGCAAATTAGATCCGTCCTAATTACCAACAGTCGTTTCTGTTTAAATTTCAGGCTCTTTATTCTCTTGTTTGCTCTTCTTGTTGAAAACTAAAACTGAGTGGAAAAGGAACAAATTTGTATACTAAAAATATTTACGCATATTGATATTTTCTACAGTATATGTACAAATAATACCTATTGCCATACAGCGCGGAAACTCAGCGAGCTTGATGGGCACATTTGCACCGGGAACGATTAAGGGCGGGCTATTTAGTTAATTTGACATTTAGTTTGATTTGACATATAAATATATAATTGTTTAAAGAGTAGGTATTTAAAAAAAATATACCTATAATAAAAAATTAGTTTGTACCTTCAAACGGCGCGAATATTTTTTATGAAATATTTACATATACAAATACGAGGTACTCACCTTGTAAATATGAGAAGGCATATACAAGCACACTACATATACAACTTTCACTTTAGTAGTATTTCCTCGTGAATGAGAGTCGTGACTCCCCCACCGAACTAATACGGTAGGGGAGTTCTCTTGGGCAGATACGAGTACATCGTGGTGGGCGCCCAGATCCTTCCACGGAAGCCACATGTCCTCGGATAATGTGGCCCTCAAACATGTCGGTTTCCTCGCGATGTTACCTATACTGCTAAGCGAGTGCAAATTCAAAGTCATTGGTGTAGGGCTGATTAGAACCAGGGTGCGCCTGGATGAAAAGTAGACATTGAAAACGCTGAGCCACATTCGTTTTTTCATATACATCTGCACTGTACATAATCAAACACAAGTGCATAATGTACCTTGAATACGAAAACTCGCTTGCATGAATTCCCAGTATTGCTAGGCTCTACTTAACTGAAGCCATGAAAGCCTTGATTAAACAACGTTAACTGCAAATGAACTCTGTCATAATACGAGTACAGTCGATAGCCATGGAAGCCCCATTTATATCAACATTATATGTACAGATATGGAACGTGTCAGAAAATAATGTAGTATTTGAGTGCCGAACATTGAGCTGTTAATAAACTATTTCTTAATACGAGACTTCGATATTCTCATATGAATTTAATGGTGAGTATTTGATTGTATTTATTGAAATTAAATTGAAAATAATAAATTCTTAAACTCTCCTTTTAATGAACTTCAATTCTATGTGTGCAATTAAATTTATATATATGACGGCGCAGCCGTGTTGAGGAAAATAGTAAACGAACCTTAATACGAAGAATAACCTCTATGGTTGTTCTGGCGGAGCGTCGTATCGATGACAGCGGGGCACCCATCTTTAAAAAGGATCTTCTTTTCAAGAGAGCGGTGTCAGCGCACCACGGCCACGACGAATCGCTTTATATTTGGCTAGAGTTACTTAAATTGTAAAATAAGGCCCAATCACATTATAGTAACGATTATGTACCAGTATACAAGACGAGTTTTAATACTACCGGCCCTCCTGTCCCGAAATATATAAACGTTTTTTGACATTACTACATAGATACAGGTATAGAAATATTGAACAAGAACATTTGAAATCGTACTATGAAATACGGCTTAGGACTATACAATAGTTGGTAAACTCTGGACATCAATATATGGAAACTTTTTATTTACAATAATAAAATATAAAAACAAGGGGAAAAAACTAAACATATTACTACTACTAACTACTACAAAAAGGGGCACTTAGAAAATCTTTACAAAAGCCTAAAGATAATCTAAGTGCTCCAGCCCACTACCAGAGGGCAGCGTGCCCAGCATACTGGCCGCATTACCACGCTGGATGGCAATGCTTATACGTTGAGCCAGAAAAAGGCCAGCATTTTGGTCACGCGTCGCGTCAACCAAGCGCTCCGAGAGGTTTTGGAAAAAATATATTAATATATATCTGTCAATATATTAATATATATTTAGTTTAAGTATAAACGAACAAAACTTGAGGAATAAAATTAGTCATGTCATTTACTTCGATCTCAGTACATTACAAACAAAATGAGCATTCACGACAGATGATAAAAAAGGCCGCCCAGTGTGCATTTAAGTAGTTTTACATTTATTTCATCATGTAATTTTTTTGGTGTGCATTAAAGAAATATCTTATCTTATGATAAAATGTAGCTAACACAAATCAAATCATTGATTTTGCGAATATGTTGTGTACAATTATTACATTGAAGACAAGGTATGAAACTAGTCGGAAAGGCACATGTTTGACACGCTTGTTATCTGATCTTATAAATGATCGTTTATCCGTTGACCATTCGATATTTTTGCCCGTGTCAAGTTCCCGGGTGGAACAATTAGTATTCTGTTTCTGCGCCGCCTAATTGGATTGTTGCTTATTGTTGTTCAAATTAGTACTGTTTTCATTCTTGTTCTTTTTCTGCTTAAGGTTTTGTAAATAAGTAACAGCTGATTTGAATGCAAAGAGCGCTTGACGGTGTCGATATTTAAATTCGTTTAATTTTAAAACTTTTTTGAACATGACAATTCAGAAAATTTGATCATTATGTTCTGATGTTTTAAGCTTTATTATAGTTCTGTTTAATATAATGTTTAAGCGAGTGTGGCTCAGCGGTTCCAGTGTCTGCTTTTCATCCAGACGTACCCTGGTTCGAATCCGCCCTACACCAATGGCTTGTATTTTTCAAGTTATGTGTAGATTTGCACTCGCTTAGCGGTGAAGGAAAACATCGTGAGGAAACCGACATGTTTGAGGACCACAATATCCGAGGACATGCGTCTTCCGTGGAAGGACCTGGGCGCCCACCACGATGTATCTGCCCAAGAAAACTCCCCTAACGAATTAATTCTGCGGGGGAGTCACGACCCTCAGTCATGAGGAAATACGACTCAAAAGAGAAGAAAAAGAGAATACAATGTCGTTCTTTTGACATACTAAAACTATTTATTTTATATACAATACATATTTCAGACTACCTAATAGTCAATTTCTTATCTAATTTCTCAAGTTCAACATTCTATCCACAATAGATACTTTAATTACAAAGCATTGGTAAATCTGGTTTAGAAATATTCAATCCACACCAAAGTAAGCAATACTTTACTAAAGCAAAACACATGTTACGCCATTTCCTCTCAACTAAACTAAGAGACAGTCAGTCTATCCAAAGCTGTAGTTGACAACAACTTAAAAGCTTACGTCGAACTTATGACGTGCTTCGGGTAATGTGCTAAAATACCTAATTGAATGAGCCAGATTGAGTTAATGGCTCCCAGGACATGAGAGAGCTAATCTGCTAGTTTGGCTAATGGTACGGATTTGGAGAGATTTCCATGAAATACTTGTTTGTCACTTTATGTTTTATTCATGCTATTTCAAGTAATGTTTGGTAAGACCATAGCATTGTTGAAATAATTAACAAACGTTATTGAAACGTTGTTACTCTTTACATAACATCTTTAAATTGGTTTTGACTATTTTTTTTTAATTTTTATGTAATATGTATATAGGATAATAGTGGCAACTGACTGCCTGACGCAAAAATACACTCATTTCTAAGCTCTTCAACCTTAGTGATGATTACTAGGCAAATAACTCATACATTTTTTTCAATATGGTCATTAAAATATCTAAAACATCTATTCCTAGCATCCCTAGGTACTAGATAGTACGGCCGCAACCGCACGGAAGTTAGGCGCTAACCGCTGGATGGAAGTTCTCGACTTTGCCCAACAAAAGCGGGAGACTAAACGTCTTAAGTTGTCTTATGGCTTTACGACAACTGGAGCATTACCACAGACTTCATATAAAATAGACGCCTCATTATAACAGCGCGGCAATCGTTAAGCCACGTCATTGGCCCTTAAGGTTGTTTAATATCTCTCGACACCAAAGTGGCCAATCCCATCAGAACTTGCCTTAAATTACACTTATTATAATAAACTTATATACGGTTTTCTTAATGAACTCATTCTATAAGAAACAGCCCCACAGGAGATGGACGTGGCGAAGCCCCGGAGGTTCCACAAAAAATGAGATTGATTTCATCATAGCAGACAAAAAGCGCATATTCAGAGATGTCTCAGTGGTAACTAGGTTCAAAACCGGCAGTGACCACAGACTAGTGCGAGGCTCTCTGAATATTGACTTCAAGCTTGAACGTGTTCGATTGATGAAATCTACGCTCCGACCAAACATACTCCAGACCGTTATAGGATCTGAAACGTTCCAGATAAAACTGGAGAACCGATTTGCCGCCTTGGAAACTACTGATGACGTAGACCAGAAACTCAACAGAGTAGTGGACGTCTTGCGAGATGAGGGCACAAAATTTTGCGAAAAACGTGGCAACAGTAAAAAGTCTAAACTTTCGCAGGAGACTCTGGAGCTCATGGAGAAACGGCGGATTACTCCCTTGTCAACTTTATCAGAAGAACCTAATCTCAATAAGAGAATCTCCAAGCTGGTACGGCGTGACCTCCGAAGTGCAAACACGCTGAGAATTGAGAAAGCGATTGAGCAAAATCGGGGGTCTAAAGTATTTCACCAGCCGCTTGGTAGAGGCCATCTGACTAAGTTGACCACATCGGAGGGGAGGGCTGTCACTTCCATGCCGGAAATCCTTGCAGAAGTGGAAAACTTTTACGGTCAATTGTACACGTCGCACGCCCCTCATCAACCGCCAGAATCAGACGACACGAGAGCCACACTCACTCGCCACTTTACGGAAGACCTGCCTGAAGTCAGCGCAGACGAGATCGTGATGGCCCTTGGACAGCTTAAAAATGGAAAAGCCCCAGGTGAAGATGGCATAACAACAGAACTCCTCAAAGCCGGAGGCGCTCCTATCATCAAGGAGCTACAGGATCTGTTCAATATTGTACTCTTCACTGGGAGAACTCCAGAGGCTTGGCACAAAAGTCTAGTCGTAATGTTCTTCAAAAAAGGCGACAAGACATTATTGAAGAACTATCGACCGATCTCACTTTTGAGCCATGTCTATAAGCTATTCTCAAGGGTTATCACGAATCGTCTTGCGCGAAGACTTGACGATTTCCAGCCTCCGGAGCAGGCCGGATTTCGGAGCGGATACAGCACCATAGACCACATATTCACGGTGCGGCAAATTATACAGAAAACTGAAGAGTATAATTTGCCGCTTTGTCTAGCGTTTGTGGACTATGAAAAAGCGTTCGATTCCGTTGAAATCTGGGCTGTTCTGGAATCCTTGCAGCGGTGCCAAGTAGACTGGCGATACATCCAGGTGATTAGATGTTTGTATGACGCCGCGACCATGATCGTTCAAATCCAAAACCACCAGACTAGACATATCCACCTTCGCCGAGGTGTGAGACAGGGAGATGTCATATCACCGAAATTGTTCTCAAACGCATTGGAGGATATGTTTAAGACACTGGAGTGGAAGAAACGGGGCATCAACGTGAATGGCGAGTACATCTCTCACCTGCGATTTGCTGATGATATCGTTATAATGGCGGAAACGCTGGAGGAGCTGCAACAAATGCTGAACGACCTAGCTGATTCAACTCAACGCATCGGTCTTCGGATGAATTTGGATAAAACCAAGGTCATGTGTAACGAGTACGTTGCTCCGGAACCGATAGCTGTAAATGGCTCCCCTCTGGAGATTGTCCAAAAGTATGTCTACCTAGGGCAAACGCTCCAACTAGGTAGGAACAACTTCGAGGGCGAAGCCAGTAGAAGAATACAGCTGGGTTGGGCGGCATTTGGAAAACTTCGTCAGGTTTTCTCGTCCTCCATACCGCAAAGCCTAAAGACGAAAGTCTTCAATCAGTGCGTCCTACCAGTAATGACTTACGCTGCTGAGACGTGGACACTAACAGCAGGATTGGTTCACCGTTTCAAAGTTGCTCAGCGTGCTATGGAAAGGGCTATGCTTGGAGTTTCTCTTAGGGATCGTATCCGAAACGAAGTAATTCGGCAGAGAACAAAAGTCGCCGACATAGCTCAACGCATAAGCACGCTGAAGTGGCAATGGGCCGGTCATATTTGTCGCAGAACCGACAACCGATGGGGTAGGCGAGTTCTGGAGTGGAGACCGCGGCTCGGCAAGCGTAGTGTAGGGCGTCCTGCCACAAGGTGGAGCGAGGACATCATGAAGATAGCAGGGAACAGGTGGAGACGAGAAGCACAAAGTCGGGCTGAGTGGCGTGCCTTGGGAGAGGCCTATGTCCAGAAGTGGACGACCGTGGGCTGATGATGATGATGATGATGATGATATACGGTAATTTTTAACGTAAGTTTCTTGTAGATGAAGTGATTATTTGATTAAAACGAGTCGTTGCAATTGGCGAACCAAATAGTTTAAATTTATTTTTTATTAATTATACCTGGTTTTCGATTGCCACTTAAAATATAAGCAATTCACATTGAAAATTTACACTCTAGTACATGAGAATTTTGGTACTTTCATAAATATGTTATGGAAAATCGAAAATATCTGTTATTTTACGTTATAAGTGTATGACTAATGTGCAGTCTCTGGTCTAGTTTGTCGTTGATAATTTCCCTCGAACTGCTTCGGCGCCGTTTAACAAGTTGGTCTTACGACTGCGATTATTAATAGTCCGAGTTATTGTTCTGTTTATTGTGGATTTGCTAGTCTAGGTATTTAGGCACTTAGGATTAAAGGGGCATCTGTTTTGCATTATGTTCTAGACTGCTTTGGGAAGCGCATATTGAAATAGTGCATAGATATATCAAAGGTTGAAAAATAAATTTCAATTCAATCATCATGTATATAGGTACATATAGTATGTTTACTTGTTGAGAATTATATAGTGCTATAGATCCTATTTTTACAAAATTGAATCTTGTAGGCATAACTTTACACAATAATGAATGACATAAGACACCTTGACGCCTACAAAATTAAAAATGTTTTGATAAGTACCAGTTGTTCCCCAAATAAAACCTTAAAATTAAAAGAATAATAGTCAAATCAGCTAAATAGTTACAAAAAAGATTAATCGAAATTGTTTTTTTGGCGCAATCTAAATAAAAATAGATCATCCCTATTTACAAGCAACCCCAATCCAAGTTCCCTTCAGAATGTAAACGAGTCGTCCAGCTTTGTTTGACCAATGAAGTGGCATAACAAGACGCTGTCAAAGGCACAGACCCATACTTGGTTCGTCATAGACATAGTAATAGATTGGCATAAGCATAAAGATATATAATATTTTTTTCTTCCTTCCGGATATGATCTTGCACATCACTCTCAGTTTCACATAAGAATACTTGGAATAAAAACGCTAACGGCTAGATAGGAATACTGTAAATATGTTGATATTATTGTTATTTAAATGTAACATGAGCAATTTTAAACAACATCTTAATCAACGCCATCGTTGTATTTTCCAATATTTATCTTTTTACTGGCTCAAATAAAAAAACTTGACATTGAATTAGAACTATGCGGGTTCAAAATAGCCACTTCCATCCGTTCCAAAAACAAAAAGTGAAAAGAAGACGTTAGCGCCACGTGAACGCTTGTTACCCTGTTAAATAAAGAGATTATTAATTTAGCCTATATGTATGCAACTAGTAGGTATTCGCAAGTTCACTCACATTAAGAAGTATAACTTGCATCCCCTATTTCATTCCTTTAAAAGTGGCATTTCCAAATAAACCTTTCTTAGCGGATGCCTACGTCATAGCATCTACCAAATGCCAAATTTCAGCCCGATCCGTCCAGTGATTTGGGCTGTGCGTTGATAGATCACTATGTCAGTCAGAATAATAGAATGAAATGTCGGTTAATTTTCAAATTGACTACTCTTGTTGGCTGTATTATGTCAATGCATACTTAGGTAGATAGTACTCTCAAATAGATGATTTGCATTGCGTAATGCATTCTGAGGATCTCATCTGCATATTGAATGCAGCTGTACAAATTATTTGTGATGCATATGTGATTTATACATAGGTTTGTGTTGTGTAGGTTAGATTATAATTTGCAAGCAAATTTTTCTTCGATTAAATGTTTGCATATAAATATAAAAATACTAATTGAAAAGTCGTATTGAGCTTCATTAATTAGTACATATTCTGATTGTATTGTTTCAAAACTGAAATGTTAATAATTATGACAATAATTATGTATCGCACTGGTTAAATAATTGTCATAATTATATACATTGATTTTAATTAATTGTACCTTCTACAATGCTAGACGGAACCTAAAAACGTAAAATATAATTTGGGCGCTGTTATAGGTTAGTTAATTTTTGTTTTTTGACTTCAGAGATGGCCACTCTGATACTTAATTACTTTAGTACCTATCCAGGAAACACTGTTACGGCATTGTACAAGCTTTAGCTTGTTATAACAAGGGAATAATTAACTCAAAGTCAAAGTCAAAGTTATTTATTGGTAAGTTATTTTACATGTCATTGATTAAATCTTAATACTTATATTTTTAAAATTAGTTACAACTATCCATATACCTAAGTACATAGTTATACAATATAATTTCATGTAATTATTGCTTAATGTAATGTATACATTAATTAAATCAATATTATTATTACAATTAAGTATTTATTGTTATTTAATTCTAATGCTGCCGTCGACTTTTAGAAAATCTTCGTAACTATAGAAAGTCTGCTCGATAAGCCAATGTTTAAGGCGAAATTTAAATATATTATTATTTGTTGCTGACCTGACTGCATCTGGTAACCTGTTATAAACATCTGGACCTGCAATATGGGTTAGCTTGCGAGATTTCGCTAGCAAGGAAGAGATCGCTTTCAACCGGTGACCGTTCCGGAGACTGTGCGCTCCAGATGTATTGCGGGTTGTGTAGGCTCCGATATTGTCCCTTACGTATATCGCTATCTGCATCACCAGTAGAGATGGCAGCGTGAGAATGCCGAGCTCTTTAAAGTAAGGTTTGACAGAGGTATAGCGCGACACACCCACGATGGCACGCACAGCTCGTTTCTGGGCCCTGAACGCGCGCTCCCAGTCGGCAGCGCTGGCATACAGCTCCGCACCGTACTGCAGCCGCGAGTGCACCGTGGCGAAGTAGCAGGCGCGCGCCACCTCAGTGGACACCACCCGAGCTACTCGACGGAGCGCATAACACGCGGCGCTTATCTTGCCACACAGGGTATCAATGTGGTTCTCCCAAGTTAAGCTGCGGTCTATATGGAAGCCAAGAAATGTCGTACTCCTGACCTGTTCTATTCTAATTCCGTCTACTGAGACCGCTAATGATCTTCTAGAATGGCCCGAAAGAACAAAGTGCACAAAATGTGTCTTTTTTAAGTTTAGCACAAGGCCATTCGCACGAAACCAACTGGCGAGGTTTGCCGCTGTAATGTTCAGTGATCGAGACTGGGGGCGCTGGCTATGGCTGCGACGTCGTCAGCATAACAGAGGATGTCTGCGCACGTGACAGCGTTGGGGAGGTCGTTCGGCAGGAGGGAGAAGAGCAGGTTGGAGACCGAAGAGCCCTGAGCCACACCTATGGTGCTAGACAATTGGTCTGAACGGCATCCATCGCCCGCATCCACAACTTGTGACCGGTTCCTCATCATATCAGTTAGAACCGAGTAGGGAGTCCCCACTATCCCGTAGTGCCTGAGCTTGACCCCAAGGACCTGGTGATCAGCCACATCGAATGCCTTGGACAAATCGCAGCACAGAACAGCGACTTGCTGCTTGCGCTCGCGAGCGGCCAGGATGCGGTGCACCACCTCGCGGGTCATGGACGTGGTGGATCGCCCAGCTCTGTATGCTTACTGGTGTTCAGAGAGCGCGTTCGTGTCGGCCAGGTGGAGCAGCCTGGAGCTCAGTCCGTTCTCGAACACCTTGGCGATGGCCGGAATGATGGACACCGGTCTGTATGCATCCATGTCGTCTCGAGTACCTTTGCCCTTGAAGATAGGAGACACCTTGGATACTTTCAAGGAAGTGGGGTAGACACCTTCTCTGAGACACTTATTAAACAGCTCCGCTAGCACAGGAGCCAAGGGCAGAATTGCTGAACGAATCAGTTCCATAGATAGGCTATACACATCTTTCGAACGTTTGGGCGGGATCCGTTCCGTTACGATACGAAATACTTCGTCGCCAGAAAACATGCGTAGCCTAAGGGAACGATCGGACGGCTTTCTAGCGCTACACAATATGCTGTGTACTGCAGCGACATCTCTCTCTCAAATTTATTTATTTATTTATGTTCCTTCAGCTATAATTATTCGTATTAGCAATCTTAACCTTTCGTTATAATCGGCTGTTTGTCTAGTACAGCAGCCGTTAAGCCATGTCAGAGGCCCTTAGGGTGGCTTGAAGAACTCTCGACACAAGAGTTGGTCTCTCACATTCGATAAGAAGATAAAAAGAAGTTATAATCGAAATATATAACTGGTTTAATGATTTAGCCATGCTTAGATTTAAAGTCCAATGATTTTGTCCTGCCATTGTAGTATAAGTGGCATTAGCTGGCAATCCTCTCAGGCCTTGTGTTGGTTGCGAAGATTTACTTGTCACTAGATAGCGTATTTGAACAAAAAAGTACACATTATAAAATGGACCGTCATAAGTATTTTATCGTGTATGCAGTAACAGAGTGGCATGTATTTACGTTTGTTGGTATCAATTAATAACACTCATACAATGAAAAGTGAACCGATTCATGGCCTAAAAAATTGCTTAATTTAGCGTCACCAACGAAGAGACAACGCGATAAGGCCGCCCAATGTACCTAGGTTAAGTAATTTTACTGTAAATTGTTTTTGTATTTTGTGTTCTGGTGTACAATAAAGCTATATTGATTGATTGATTGAAGAGACTTGGCTGACTGATTGGGTTGGGCTTGGACAGGCATTGCGTAAGGGATTGGAAGGTTTATTACAAAAAGAATCCAAAATTAAATCCTTATGGTAGTGATCATTTTTAAAATATTTTTTGGAGTTGTAAATACAAATCATTTATAAACACAATAGTTACATGTGAATTTTATGTACATTTTGTTCTTTACAATAGTAAACACTATAAAAAAATGTCTTTTCCAAAATATCTAGATCTGAGCCCACAAAGACTGGGCGTTTTCCTCACGCCGTCGTCTATTCTCACTTAATACGGTCACAATGCACTATAGTCGCTCGATTTACTCGTTTTTGTACCTAACCGTAGCGAGCTGCCAGAACAAAAACTTTTAAACGTTCCGTTGTTAGGTTTTGATGGTTATTTTGGCGTTTGGTCGACAATTGAAAGAACAAAGTTGGCGCACCCGCGGCTGTGAGGCTAAATGCTTCATTCGATTTATACAGGACCAAAGTTTTGCCATAAAAGTTGAACTAACCTAGAACGAAACAAATGTGCAATTGATTGTGTTTCATAAAAACATGGAAATTACTGACGTCATTTAAGTAAAAATATCACAAAATATAGGACCATGGTTGCTGCTAGTATAATAAAAATTACAATTTCAACATTTTAAACGAATAGTTTTATAGTTTATAGCAATTACTTACTACGAAAAAAAGTGTTGAATAATTACTCAAACCACCCCTAATTATACTAGTATCTCTTTCAATTTTGATACGAGAATCATTTTACTTTAACATTTTGTAAACCAATAAATATTACAACAAAAAAGTAAGAAAATAGTGATGAAATAAAATGTTTGGTATCTAAATAATGATTATAAGGTAATATATTTGTCTTGACAGAAAATTTACATATAAAACGTATCTTCTCGCTCTCATTCATATATCATGATTAATTAAACTAATAAGTAGGTAATTACTAGTTTACTAAAACACATTACCTAAGTACAAACTGTGCAAACTAATTTACTACTTTGGTAAATAACAAATACACCATGTTTAATCAACATATCAATGGAAAAGCTAATATTTCAAAGACGAAACTCGAAACATTTAGCTCAAACATTTCGAAGTCGACTTGTTTTCCGTTGTATTTTATAGATATGTATATATACATATATATAAATGACTTGGAATCTCGGATATTTTGGATAAAAATAATTTAGAATACAGATACATAATAATGTAAAATGTATAAAACCATTCCACTCTTTGTTAGGCCCGATTACAAAAAATATTTCAAAAATATGTTTAAGTAACAATTTTTTTTTATACACATAGTACATAAATCGATCGTTGCAATTCAAACTCCACCACGAATATACAAAGTATGTAAGTATGCACCAAATCGGAAATCTCTCGTCTCAATTCAGCGTAAGTTGATTCCGATTCAATTCTATTCGGTTTAGAGCGGGCTTAGTCTGAAGTCGAATCTTTATTCCGGACTCAGAGCTCGTAGCACCGAAAGTATGGAATTAGAATATTCCACGGAAATAGTTGGAAAAGAAATCAAATTGAACTATTGCTTTTGAATTATAAAAAAGTGTATGAGTTTCTTAAAGTTATAAGTGTAACTTTAGTTAAGATTTTTTTTCAATTTTGTATAATATTTGACTGTAGTAGCAAGGCGGACACTCTAATTCAAATATTAAGTTTTCCAGCAAAAAACACCGCAAATGATTTACCAATAACGTTGGTTACATAACTTTTCTACAAATATTTACATAGGCAAACGTTCCAGGTAATTTCATGTACCAGATACCGAAATTATATGCGGGTGTGTGCGTGTATGAATGCTTTATGGACCGTGAAGAGAGATATCATAATGCAAATAACAGTATGGACATTCTATCTTATAAATTAATAAGTAGTAAATACTTGAACTTATGACCTCTCCTCCTCGTTCTTATCGAATGAGAGTGGCCAACTCTGTCGTTGAGAGTATACCAAACCGTCCCAAGGGCCTTTGACATGGATTAACGACTGCCGTACTAGACAACCAGCTGGGCCTACAATTTAACTATGACTGGGAAACTAAAAATGAGTAAATTATTTCTAAAATAATATATTTTAACGCTACTTAGTTCCACACTTTACAAATTTATGCAAAGTTTCATGAACAATGTATACGGTATACCAATTAAAATAATGAAAATATCACTCATAACGAATACTGGTATCATTACTACGGCGTAGAAGCTCTACGTCGTAGAATGTCTACGCACCTACATTAAACCAAAATTTCAAATAATATCTTCCTAATTACAAACGCCTGAATTAAGTTAAATGCAGTTAGTAATAATTTTAACTGCTCTGATATGTATTACAATCAATATGGTTTTACTAAATCAATCTACGTCTTTGTGATATTTTTATAAGAATTCAAAGAGAAATAAAACTCTAGAGAAAAATAACGCCTGATTCAATATTTTACGTTGTAAAATATAAAACACTGAATTAATGCTTGAGAGTGTAATGGTTAAATTATACCCATACTGCCTAATCACTATCCAGAGATAACCCAAAACGCCTCCATACAAACAGACAAATAATTCACCCGTTCTGTATTGTGCGAAGAAATGAAGTGTTACTGGCATTCATGCCACCACGAGTGCTCTTCCTTCTCTAATGGACCTATTATTGTTCATACATATTTACGACAACTTAGTAGTTTGTTTATATCTCGAGAGTGTCGGACTTGTTTTGTAAAGACACTTGATTTAGATGCTCTAGTGTTATGTTTGGCTTTGGCGGAAAGAGTGAAGAGATTTTTGTGTCGTTGTTTTTTGTTCCTTACTCTGTCATTTTCTGCAACTTTGTTTGTTACAAAAGTAAAGCAACTAAAAAAGCATCATGATTTTTATAGATCAAGTGTATTTGTTGTCCTAGTCTAGACCTGCCCTCTAAGGAAAGTTTTTAGATAAACGTGTTTTTTAACGTGTTTGAAAAATGTATATAGGTTTCGGCAGAAATTCTATGAAATACTAATTATGAGACGGAGTGATCCGAGGCCGACTTGGTAACATTTTTAGGTTATTTTACAAACGACTTGTAATTTTTATTCCTCTGGCAAATATATTACTAAATTTAATTACGAATAATATCTAAATTGTTACACAATTAGCAACCACAATCTTTTTTTCAATGCGCAGATTGCGTGTCTCCGCATAAAAATCATCATCATTATCGGATACCATCTTTATATTGAAGTTCGGAGGTCAGTTGGCAAAAATTCGCATGCATAGCGCGTTTATTTAAATGTGATTTGACTACAAACCGATCTTATACCAATTAAATTCACGCAATATATAACGTTTAACACTGCTAAAGTGACACGTCCACTTTTAGGAATACAATTTAAACGCAAACCATTCAACCATGCGACCTACAATTGACAAAGGCCTAGGCAAAGGGTTATTGGTTAAATCTTTACGGTCGCTTACCTCCGTCTCTTTGTAGTGATAACTTCAAAGCAAAGAAAGCCCTTTGATAACCACTATGAGGTTATACGATACCTACTGTGTACCACTTACTGTTTGTTTCATATTACGTCTGTTATTTTTATTCGCAAAGGTAGTGTGGATCGATGACACAGTGATATGCTTGAAGTTTCAAATGTTACCGTTGAAATAACAAAAGGAATGCGATACTTAGAATTGTATTGTTGTTTGGGTATGTTTATTCAATGTTAACATAATACATATCTCAATATAATTTTGCGTGAAAGATTTAAGAAAAGTACCTTTTTTTTCAATATTTTTAGTACTCAATGAATTTAGTAGGACATTGACATAAAAATGTAAGGCTGTTTGCAAAAACCATTACAATTCTGAAATGCAACATCGAGAAATTCATGCAACCAGCATTTAATACCATAATGTGGCATAATTACCCAGTATTTATGGCACAATTAACTCAGGTAAGACCACAGGCAGCCACTAGCTTCACCATAATGTATGACAGTACATCGGTTGGTGGTTTAACGTTACCAAAACGACCCCCGATCGCTAAGCGGTTCAAAAATCCATCGAATTAATTTTATACTGGTCGTAAAATAAATTGCACGTATCACGTATCGCCTCTAGTGATTCTAGAAGTAATAGGGTTGCTTAAATTTTTAATAAGGTATCTTTTTTACATAAAAAGTAAGTCAAGAATTTGATTACTAAATCGCTTGAGTGTCTTAATTTAGGAAAACATGCTTGTTGCAGCAAGTTACTACATCTGTAAAAAATATTGTGGACACAAACTGTGTATTACACTAGGCAATCGATTCTAGTTCATACTGATATTTATGCATTTTAAGTAAAAATTATAATTACTTGTTTTGAGTCTGGTTGTTTGTATGTATAATAAGTATGTATTTACAAAAGAAAAGTATATAAGTATTATATCCGTTACCTAGTACCCACGACACAAGCGTTTGCTTAGTGTGGGGCTAGATGGCGCTGTGTGCAATGTCCCGGAATATTTATTTATTTATTTTATTTATTTATATAAAATGTATGAAAGAAAAATCATAAGCAACATTTCCGTTTTTTGTTACAATCATCTAAACTCTTACTACCAGTATCAATTTTTCTCAACAAGTTATCGGAAAACCGAGCAAATGCTGCGGCAGACATTTCATTATCAACAAAATGCTTGACACCCGCCATATTTTTTCTATTTGTGTACAACCCTAGGGGCCGAGAGGGCAAAGCCCGGCGCTGGGCCATTAGGAGATTAAACAGGGGCACACCTGACGATACTTGCTAACCACAACGTATAGAGCCCTCAGAAACATTGGTTTCCTATTCAAGCTAACATAAAAGATTCTGAAGTATACACACACACACACACACGTACGTACATGCCTCTTTCATTCCTGCATGAATATGTACTTGTATCTTTACTATGTACTAAGTACTTTCTTTATGGACTGGACTAAAGGATGTGGAGCGCTTGAATTTTTCAAACCACTGAGCTTGGATTTAATTTAATACAGCGTATCCTTTTTTGCTTGAATGCATGGCGTGTTTTGGAACGTAAAACGTGGTGAAGAAATAATTGGAGTGAAAAATTAGTTTTTAATAAATAATTATCATCATCATCGGGTGCCATCGGAGGTCAGTTGGCAAAACTTCTTGCGATCCCATGCTGCTTCTTTTAGATGCGGGTATCTTAGCTTTGTCCATTTCTTGATGTCGTCAAAATTAAATTAAATAATTATGCAATGCTGTTTTTACCGTGAGTGGTTTTTAATGATTGACTATTTATAATTGTATATGTAAGACGTTATAAAAAAAAAAACAGTTTTCTCAAATAACTATCATGTTTTAAATTTTCTCAAAAATCGATTAAATTTGATAGTAAAGACCGCATGTCATCAGTTTCATTTATGGTATTAGGAATCAATTCTGCAATGACTATAGCATAATTTTGATATAAATTGAAAATTTTGATTTGACAAGTCCCTAAATCGTTAATGAAAGTCACCTCGTAATCCGGCATGGCACTCAAAACTAAACGCATTACTATGGTTAAGCATATCACATTGCCACCTGAACTCATAATTGCTCTCCTGTTTATTATGGTAAAATGAATCGTAGCAGCACATATTTAAAGTCCATATTCAAGGCTCATACATTGGTTATAGCATTATTTATGTGCACTTTAAGGTACATATTTTATACAGTCGTAAAGCGAACCACCGGAATAAAACAGCGTTATCAGAGGTGCGTTAAATTGAGTGCTTCCCACGGACCATGAACAGAATTACCGTTTAATAATGGAGCAATTTCATGAATTTTATAATGCAAACAATGCATAAAACCGTGTTTGAACTGTAAATTATGGCTATCTGTATTAAACTTTTTATTTAAACATTAAAGCTCTGATTTCCTAGGAAAGCGGTTCCGACATATAGCGGCCGTAATACAGCGGTGAATGATGTCACTAGAACGTTGTCTATGTAAACGAAATGGCGCGGTTTCCTAGAGAGCGGTAACTTGCACCGTAATTTACTTTAATTATTTTTGCGTCCGTAATATTAAAGCCGCTATTTGAAGGCACCGCTGTCCTAGGAAACCAAAGCTTTACGGTTCTCTATTTACTTAAAATTCACTAAATTTTACAGCTATAATATGCACATGATCAAACATTACAGTAACGAATATGTGAGAACATATTGCATGTGTCCTCAGTACCTAAAAATACTAAAAATATGCATGATTCCATGTCAAATATGAACGGAAAGACATTGGCGATTCTTAAAAAACGTACATATACAATTTTCAGTATTAAAAAAACGGTTATTATACAAGAAGTAAAATCGAATAAATTAAAACACTACCTAACACATATGTACTTATAGCCTAATTTAAATAACTTCTGTATATTATACCTACATATTTTACGCATGTGTATATCATTAGCTACAGCACCTCAGGAGCAGACGCTTAATGTAATTAGCCAGTTTATAAACGAGGTACGTACAAACACAATTAGCAATTAAGCACAAGACTACCTGCTAACGACCAATACAAACTGTAGTTGTTTACGTGATCAGTGCCTCGCTGTTTGAGATATACGGCGCTTAAAATTCGCTAAATAACTCAAAGAGTACGTCAATTTGTATGTAAGGGGTCAACTTTGCTGTTTGCTCTGTTAGCTTAGTTGGAAGTGACTCTGCCTTCTAATTTAGGAGTGCGGGTTCGACTCACGCAAAAAACAAGTAATTATGAATAATAAATCTGTAATTACATACTTTTGTTGAGTCTGGTCGTTTCTATATATGTATAATAAGTGTGTATTTACAAAAGAAAAGTATATATTTATACGTTGTCCGGGGCTAGATGGCGCTGTGTGATATGTCCTGAAATATTTATTTATTTATAACTCTTGTGATTAGTGAAAACTGAAAATTTAATCAAATATTTTTTTAGTGAAGCCTATAAATGTGTGAATTCTAGACACATATACTATGTTTATTTTTATCGGTCACCAATATTAGCTTGATTAAAAACAAATAAGTATTTTAACTACTAAAAAGAGAATTAGTTACTACATTTTTCAATATCAGTCAAAATTCATAGCACAAAAAGTGGCTTAATAAACAATACAAACCATTTTAAACTTATGATGAAGGAAACTTTATCTCATCCAAGAATATTCCATGCAACAAAATATAGTGAATATTCGCCAGTCCCCTTGCCCGTGTGTCCGATGTCCACCACCAACATCAGATCGGCGGGATTAGGTCCCAGTGTCAATCAGGGCGGCTTCAGTAATCTTGCTTTGTAATTGTGTGACGGAAATCCAATTAGCAGAAACGGTAGAAACGCGGAATTGGTCCGAATGTTTGGTCGAAATGTTGGTCAAATGTCGATTGTATGGGCGGTCACCAGCGGCCTGTAGGCGGTCAAAGGGCGGCCATTTTGGAACCAGTATTGGGTTAACGGCCCTGTTTATGGGGCTGATGCCATGAATGGCTAATTAGAAGGAAACATGACCCGATAATGCAATTTGCGTAACCGATGGTTTCCTGAAAGTGGAGTCTTGGGTACTTAGTTAATGAAATATTGTATCTTGATGCGGTCGACTCGTCATAGTAGAAGCAAAGAGCGGAAAATCTATGTTTGTACGATGTTTTCATCACTAAAATGCTTATTGAAATTTAAAGATACATAATATTATGCAACGAAGTTATTTTTAGTATGAAATTGGGTGGTATATTCTTTAAAAAACAGAGTTTGCAATTGTTTTAGTCATATACGACTGAATTATAATGGCTATTTATTTTTTGGCGAGTATAAAAGATTTCTCTATCCATGAACATTCTTTCTTTTGGCCGTTTAAAATGATACTCAACCGACAGCACATAATTCTTTCACAAAAATGTATCAATATGCCTACAGTGTAGCTGCAAAAGATTGGCCAAAACTCCCGCAAAACACCTCACAGATGCTAACTTCACAGAGATAATATCTCTGCGAGTTAGAGGAAGTTAGAAACAAACAAGTAGCATTAGTCCGCGAACTTCATTTCTACCTATTCCGAGTGCATGTAGTCTAATTACTTGAAGATTTGCAAAGACTGATTGGGTGCGAGGCGTCTTGCATCATACTCAGTAGACATCTTACTAGTGAATAGAACCGCTATGTCTTTAAAGTATTTGTTAACAAGTTCTGTTTGAAAACATAGTGAGGAAACCGACATGTTTGAGGACCACAATACCCGAGGACATGTGTCTTCCGTGGAAGGACCTGGGCGCCCACCACGATGTATTTTCCCAAGAAAACTCCACTAACAAATTAATTATGCAGCGGAGTCACGACCCTCAGTCATTAGGAATATGACTTAAGAGAGAGAGTGTGCTAATTAAGTCTACATAATGAACCAGTTAGAACATATTAGCAATCACACGTTGATTGAATGTCGACGCTTGTAGCTTTAGTCTACTTGACAATATTTGTTTTATGGATGATTTTTTTTATTTTTTGTCAGCAATAAAGAGTTTATCGTTGTATCTATCTATCTATATACCTATCTATATCGGTAGATCATGTAGATGCTAGTACGTAGTAAGTGTTGTAATGTCTATGAAGGCGACACGACGCCAGAGTTCCAACAAAGGCGAGCTGGGGCCACGAATGCCGAAACACTCGGATTGGGGGCTCATTAGTGTCTCTTTGAAACGACTTGTTTGACATCTGCGTTGAATTCCCTCTCATTTGCCACTCGCAAAAGATGAGACTCTTGAAAGAAATTGAAACAAGTCCCATTTAGGAGCGTAACGAGAAATCTGATGGACCTGAATTAGAAAAATTGCGTTTTTGTGTCGAACGTTTCGATGAATAAATCAAAAGAGCTTTGTGTAGTTGTTTCATGTTCATTCGGGCGTCTTAAAATAAATGAAAGCTCGCAAAATAATTGAATGAATGCACTGATGAACAATTAATCTATATAATACAGCACGGAACTGATTATAATTTAATTATTAAAACTAAGAAACCTTGATTGATATAAATAGTACACAATGAAAAATAAATCTGTTCAATTGTCAGAATTGACAAACCGTCCTTAAGTCCTAGTGACATGACTTAACAACTGTGATATATAGGGGAAACCTACAATAGAAATGAATTATTTATTAAGATTTGTTTATTTTTAAAACCTTGGTATTTTAAGGAATATGTATTTTATACTAAATAATCGTACTACAAAATATGCGTATTTGCAATACTAATCATAATGTGCTAACCGACACACGAAAGCACCCAAAATAGAATGCCAATTTTTGGTCACCCATCTAAAGACTGACCTCGTCGAATCGTGTTTTTACAATATTCTCTTCTATATTTTCTTCATAAAATAAAAATATCAAAACAAATAGCTATATAAAGTCGATTGATGCCTGCTTCAAGAAATAACTTGCCCATACGAGGCGAGCTATCCCTCATCTTTGGCACCTGACCTCGAATAACCTCCAATGCAATATACTGGAATAAGATACAAACTTCGGATACCTACTGGAACTAATTTATTAGTTCTTGTGTGAATATGTTGATGCAAATATATAAAGAAGGATTTTAGTAACGAATCAAGTTCTTTAATACTCTGATATCAGCCACATTGTAGGTATTTTACAAAAAAATATATATATTATGAATAATGGATATACTTATTTTTTACAAGATGTAGACAAATAATTTTAACCTGAAAACCTTTATTTACTTAGCTCAGTATACATGCCATAATCAAAACAGTTCATAAGGAAATATAAATTGACACAATATAGCGTTACTGCGTGTTTTCATGGAGGAAAAATTAGATACTATTACATACATAAACTACTAACCTGCCTACTTTCTTCTTTTTCGTAAACAAACTAAATGAAAAACATAATTAATTTAAATGACAACCCACTTTGGCGAAACATCTCTTCACGTACCCAACGATAAAAATAACAACATTTCATCAAATACGGCACTAAAATTTGATGCGAAAGATGAAAATAAACAAGACACAAGTGGCGCCGGAAATTAAAGGGACCGGGGTCGTTTCCGTTGTTTCGATGCTCTATACGAGAGCCGGCTCTATAGAAAAATGTCGGAAAGTCAATAGAATATATATAACTATACTTAAACAGCTCTACTTAGACAGCCCTTTTAATTTTAACAAATGTTATTTGCCTGATGGTTTAGATACTTAGTTAAACTCTTTAACCTTTATTTTAAAACGTATTTAGTTTAAGTGAATTCTTTCTTTTCAATACCATTAAATAAGTATTCCTTCACAACATGCTTAAATAAGGTATACGCGTGACATATACGATACTTTACAACTAAATAATTATCGCTGTGTAACCTGATCACCAGACTATCGTCGAATGACGTCGATAAACACTTTGGAAAGAACTGGCTTAGATAGGCTGGAGACAGTACTGTGGACGAAAAGAAGGCATATACTCAGCAGTGAGTAAATACGGGCTGAAATTATGAAAATCGTGATCTGTTGAACACAATTTACATAAGACACCACCTACAGTTACTTCTTAATCGGTAATACATAACATCTGTCTTATTTATTGGTTAATCTTAGAATAATTTAACAAAGATATACATGAAAATACAGATATATTTCTTATTTTTCTCCCTCTTGATATCACAGCACAATACTTTTTCAGTCATCCATTTTTCATGGTAACGAGAATCGATTTTTCTTCTTTTTTGCCCAAAACTATGTATTGTGCCCTACGATTGTGCCAGTTCGCAACAAGAATAACAATATAAAAAATCTTACAGTTGTCTTTAGTTTAACTTTTTAATAGTTTCTCGTCACCATAGAGGTCTACATACACTCAAGAGTTTTATTACAATAAGGTTTGCTTACATATTTTAATCCAATACTTACTCGTAGATCTTTGATCGGTGTTGTATCCCAATGGAGACGAGCAAACAAACGGGCAAAGGTTTTGTTAGCTGAAATGCGACGAAACACGGAGATTAAATATTGGATTTAAAATGTCGTGATTTATTTTCTCGTTCCCATTGAATTTTGCCGTTTATTTTTGTGAACATTGTAATAAAGATCATTTTTAGGTGGGCAATAATCTGAATTTTACATGTTACTTTATTGTTTTGAATTGATTTATTCATACAATATTTAATATTATAAAGATGAAGAGTTTGTTTGTTGGTTTGAACGCACTAATCTCAGGAACTACCGGTTTCTTCTAGGCAAGAGCGCTACATCGTAGACTATAACGTTGCTTAACATCAGGCAAGTTGTAGTCAAGCGTAAGCCTATTTCATGTAAAAAAAAAAAAACTACTGGTGCGAATTGAAAAATTATTTTTGTGTTGAATCGACCATTTATTGAGGACGGCTTTAGGCTATATAACATCACGCTGCAACTAATAGGAGCGAAGAAACAATGGAAAGTGTGGAAAAAACGGGAAAATTATTTATCTTTGAAGGCTTCCGTTGCGTGCCCTGTGAAAACGGTTCAAGTCGTGGGTAACAGCTATAATTTATAAAGCTGAAGAGGTTGTTTGCAAAAATAAATATGATGCCCAAAATAACTATTCCACGCGGACGAAGTCACAGGCACAGCTAGTTTTATAATAATAGTGTTTCCGTTTCTTACATTCCAACCAACAAAATATAAATACCTGATTCAACTTATCGTTGCAGATCGGATTTTTTACACCCTAGGATATACTAAACTTTACTGTACGATACACATATGTGCCTATTTACTCAATATATAGTTTCAACCGGTTGCAATTACGAGTACGTATAGTGAGATGAAATCAGGCAGGCTGCCAGTTAGTTCTACCTGTGTTTGGAGCCGGAAAATAAATCTTTCTTTACATCGTCGCACTGCAGTAATGCACCAATGCAGGTCAACGTTCAACCGCGTGATTTTCATCAAACTCTACTTGTTTTGGTTTTTTTATATGTAACTCTCACTGCACTCGCCTAACGGTGAAGGAAAACATCGTGAGGAAACCGACATGTTTGAGGACCACAATATCCGAGGACATGTGTCTTCCGTGGAAGGACCTGGGCGCCCACAACGATGTATCTGCCCAAGAAAACTCCCCTAACGAATTAATTCTGCGGGGGAGTCACGACCCTCAGTCATGAGGAAATACGACTCAAAGAGAGAGAGAGATATGTAACGAATACTAATGCTTATATTAAGTAGTGCGTGACCTAATTTTCAAATGTCATCGGAAAACTTTGAATGTTTTTCGCAGGATACTGTTTGTGCGCTTTAAGTACTGTTGATTGACGCCATTCTATCCATTGTATCATCTTTCAAATACAGTATAACAATGTTACCAACATTCCAAGTAGGCACTTGTATACAAATCTTTGCGCACGTATATGTATGCATATATCTAACCGTAGAGTTGGTATAACGATCCAATATTCTGCTCAGATCGATAGTTTTTCAGCATTCTGTCGTGAATCTCGCCTTCTTTCAGGGTCTTTTTACGGCCGGAACTACTTTGCCCGATTTTTTACTGCCTTCTGCCTTACTTAGGCCTCTAGAGTGGCGTGGTAACAACTGAGCTGGTACTGGAAAAACTCAATAAATCGTGACTTTTGTATTCTTACGGCAAAATACATTCCACTAGCCTTCAATAAAATTCCGAATTATGAAAGTGTACATGAAAATTTATGTTTCACCCAGTTTTTCATCTGCAATCCACTTTCGAGTTTTCCACTAGAGAGCAATACTTCACAGAATTGGTGGCGCTCTTTTGCAACAACACAGAAAAAACTTCGCGCCAGATCAAATCGAAACCATTTTTGACATGTAGCAGACACATATCGACTATCATGCCCTGAAAAATTGAGCTGACATGAAAAACGCGGCGGTCGAAGCGCTCGCCAATATTTTTTGCCCCGCGTCCGGTTTTCAGGGAATCATTTCCATTTCGTCAGGAAAACAAGGGAAATATAGGAGAGAAGATTAGCTGTGGGAATTTAATCGTTGCCAATATGGGATCGTGTACAAAATCGTGTAGAGAGGCTTATGTGGGAACATCCGGGCCTCGCACGTGTGTATTTTGCCTTTGGTTATGTTGTTTCACAAATTGTGGTCTGTTTTCATTCGATCCAATCGCATTGGTCCGTGAGGTCCGCTTGTTTCAACACAGTTTGTTGATTTTGGTTCTTTGTAAAATTGTGGTTAAGTGAACGTGATATGTATCATAACATCGGAAATGTTTATAATAAAACTCCCAAGAGAGTTTACATTAGATTGGAGGAGAGACTTTATTTTAAACAGACAGAAACAAAACTTTATTTTAAACAGACTAACAAAAAAAGATTTTATGTGTAATAACAACTACTTAACCCGGCGCCAATGACGTGAAAATAATTTAAAGACGATGACCTCGGGTCATATTGACCCGAATTTATTTTTCTTTTTTTTTTTGAAAATTTATTGAGTCATCTAATATTTATTTAGTTTCTATCTAAAAAGGATTCTTTATTAAGCTACTAAAACAAAAATAAAACGAATACATTACATTAATCCGTTTTTTATTAATTATTTAACAACACATGCAAAATCATCTAAAAAATCACAACGTATCTATATTTTTAATTTTTGGTAAAGACTTTTTAATTATAATAGAAATCAACAGTCTTCTCTAGTTATAAAGAGATCAAATCAACTTCTTATCATGCAAATACAATGAGATCAGTCTTATACTTCCTCATTCATAGCCATGGAACTACTGCAATTATTGCAGTATGGAATCACATGTTCTGGGCATATGTAAATGTGGCATGCTGAACAAGTATGAGTTGTTTTTTTTATCTTTGCCGTTGTGCTGATTTAAAAACGAGTTCATCCAATGAATCTGAGTCCGCATCACTTGCCTCTTGTTCACTTTCACTGTCATTACTACGTCCTGATAAGTGATCCTCAATGGCAATGTCTGAAACTGCCTGGAAATCTTCATTTTTGGGATCAGACTATTCTAGCAACGCCAAAATTCTTGCTTCGTCGTTTGTCAAAGACATTTTGTCTAAAAACCTACAAAAGAAAATCATTAATTAACAATAAACACTAAATAAGCGAAAAAAAATAAGCCACGAAATCACTACACCACCAATGACGCTGGGTCATACTTACCCGAATCAATTTGATGCAGGTGTATCTCGCTGCGCAGGTGGCGTCGCACTGACCATGCCAGCAGAACGCGTAGAAGGGGGCTGTATTTTCAGCTATACGAACGCTCAAAGCACTAAATGGTCACAACAAATAATTATTAACGTTTGAAAACGCTTCGGGTCAATATGACCCAGCGTCATTGACGCCGGGTTAACAAATTTTTTAATCAATACTAACAATAAGAAAAATAACTCTACAAGGGACGAAAACAATATCTCTCAATAACGAAGACTCTTATTAATGAAGTATATAGCCCTTCAATCACACAAAACCAGTCAATTGCGTGGTAAAAAAGCCTGGGCAGGTTTTCTCTAGAACCTACGATCTTGTCGAACAAACCGTGTAGCGAGCTTGTTAACTTACTTCCACCGAAGCGTGTAATAACTTCACGGATTTTTGAACAATAAATGGAAAATATTGATAGAACGTCGAACGTACCGCCTTTTGCTTCGTGGGATGTGCTAGTAATGAAATTGGAAGAAATTGGAATGAGATTCTTGAAGCATGTAGAGCCTATTGTGGAGCAAGATTCCATTTATAAGAATTGATAGTCAATTATTTTCTGATACACTGCGAGGAGATAAATAATGTTTATAACGATTTCGTTTTAAAGACATTTCTTCGAAACATCGACTATAAAATAAAGCATCTAGGATTTACCTATATATAAGATACATGTATAATCTAAAAACATATTGTAATAAGATAGTTGTTGCTATTTTAATTTACTATGTACTTTCAAATTTAATTCTCAACTCAAACTCGGCTATTCTTTTTCGTAGAGTAGTTACAGTACTAAGCATAACAGTTTCAAAATACACCACGAATCGTTAAATTTCTTCTTTACGTCTAATTCATAAACACAAAAACCTTTTTGCTCTAAAACTTTATTCAAATTAATTTAAAACAAACGACGCTAACAAAACAATTGCCTACCCAAACACCGACCGTTTCGCAGCTAATCTAACTTGTAAATCCGTAAAAACTATTTGCCCTATCCTAACCCGCTGATTACAATACATTCGTAAAAACGACTAAATTTGCGGCCGGGCCCCCATTACTGCTAAATAAATACGGTCCCGACCAACACTTCACTAATGCCAACCTTTTTAGGACAGACCGAATTTAAATCGACTAAATTAAGGTCACCCGAAAAGGTCCATTAACGGTAAACATTTGAGAGAGGGTAAATATTTATTTTAACTCTTTCTGTGGTTTCTATTGATGTAAGATACTTGGAGACTAGAACTATCTAGGTCAGTCGATGAAAGCTTTTAAAGTAACCAGAATGCCGATAACGCTTCAAATATTCAAACGGTCAAGTATTTTTAAAACTTTAGGAAGATGGAAAGCTCGCTGCACTTCTTCACCTGTGATAGAACAGTCAACTGTTATTTTAAGTTACTTGTTTTATTTTATTATTAGGTTCAAGTTGTATATTCAGTTTGTTTTCTACTCCTTATTGTTGTTCAGATTGTTTTTGGCGATAGGACGCAATAAGTTAATATTTATTTATGACACTTTAATTACGTAAAATTGAAATGTTAAATCTTGTTTTTTATTTATTTTTTAGGTTTGCTACTTATATTTACTACTGTCAGTAGTTTATTTTGCTGAACTAGACTAAAGCATCATAAGGATAAGAATAAGGTAGTCTGTGAATGACAACTAATCTGTTTGGAAAAATTGCTTGAGGTTTTTCTTATTTGATAAAAATGTCGTATTTCTAGGACAGACAAAGCTTTATGACATGCCTTGACTGATTGCTGTCCCAGAATCTGGATTGAATACGAGTATACGGGATTGTGGAACCTACTCGTAAATGCTGGATTTACTTTACAAAGCGCTCGCCCAGTGTACTACGGTATTCGTCTGTTATTACCAAAGTTAGAAACCGTACCTAAGCAAGAGCATTTTTATATGTGACTAGTGGGTGCTCACTTGCATCCCCTAATTCACCCCTTTAAAAGTGGCATTTCCAAAAATCCTATCTTAGCAGATGCCTACGTCATAACATCTACCTTCATTCCAATTTTCAGCCCAATCCGTCCAGTGGTTTGGATAGTGCGTTGATAGATCACTACATCAGTCAGTCAGTCAGTCAATCAGTCAGTCATCTTTGAGTTTTACATATATAGATTATCAAAATAGTCGTTGGTTTCAGTACTTGAATGGATGACCAAAAATTTACATTCTATTTGTACGTTTATTTGGCTTGTGAAATTGTACGATCCAACTGTTTGACATAGTAGTCGTGAAGTTATGTTAAAGGACCTTTGAGGAGGTCTGAAAACTCTACAATTGAGTTGATCATTCTCAAACAAAAAAAACCTAAATTAGCCACCGTGTTGAAAGGAGCTTCACTTTGATAGATAAATTAGCTATCAAAATGTTATTAAACTGATCATAATATTCAGACTCCTAATAAAAACACCAATAATAATAAAAAAGATAAAAGCAGTTACGTCATCCTTGAATAATTAAAGCGGTTTCACAAAAGAGATACTTGGGGGTGAAATATAAATGATTCTGTGGATTATGGGAGCTCATTGTAGATACCACATTTCATCTGCAGGTGCTATTCAGTGGAGGGCCATTCATCCGGTCTGAAATAACTGTCGCATGGCGGTGATATAGCATCCCGCTACCTACCTATTTATATAGTGTTTATACCAGGTGACGAGGATTATATTATTTGACACTCCTATATTATACAGTCGATTAAAATGTATGTATATATTTAGCTTGGTGAAAAAGTACATTTTACTGCTCATATATACCTATATTTTAATCTGTTCATAATTACTGTATTGGTAATATTTTGTTTAAAAAAAGTTGAAACACACATTTTTTTTTTACCTTTACAAGAGTTATATGCAGCTATTGTTTGTAATAGTGTTTTGGTTTTACTTTAGCAGTAGCGACCCGCGTTACTTAGTCTTAGTCTTACTATATCAGTCCAGAATGAAAAGTAGTTTTGAAGAGTTGGTTAAGTAGGCAGTCTTATTTTCTTTTTATCCATTTTATGGAGTTTCTTAAGTAAGTGAAACGAAAAAACACTTATGTATTTACTTTTTTTTATATCTTAATAATCTTTCAGAGTTAATGTAAACGACATTTTTACATACCAGTATACAGATTTAATTTACACTTTTTATTTCCCGTGTCAAATCTATTTCAGCGCAGTTTCTTCCAAGTTGCCACAAGTCCTAATACAATTTAAGGGTCGTACCGCAAGTTTCTCATCAAGTTAAATCCATTTAGAGTTCTTTCACTGCGCTGTGACCGTCTGAAGCGGCAGGTGCCTGCACGACACACTTGGTGCCCATTTCCTAAATTACTTTCACTCAATTTGTATCCAGCCCCGCGTCTCATTAAATGAAATGAAAATATTTTTCTTTCTTCAAATTACACCTAAACACGATTCACTGCCACGTCTCAGACTCCCCTGAGTATAAAAAAGTATAAAGAATTCGGTGGACAATATTCGCTATTGAAAAAATATTCCCAGTGATCCGAAAGACGTAATGAAAAAGATTTTTTATCGCACCAATTCAGGTACGGAGAAATTTGGAGCGCGAGCCGTAATGAAGGTAATATTAAATGACACGGGAAACGAGATTACAAATCGTATTTGAAAGTAACAAAATTACTCATTTTATTTTATTGGCCTTTCGTTAGATTGATAAGATCGCGACAAACGATCGCGCGGAAATGAGCATGATTTTATACTAATTAAAAATTCTACGAATTACAATTTTGTCAACTCAATTGATCTGAATATCTGTTTAACGCTGTCACAAAATCTAAGTATAGCTCAATTCAGAGTTTCTATAGAACAAAATAACGAACTTTGATGATAATCCGATTAGATTATCATCAAAGTTCGATCGCATTATAACAACTAATAAATCAAAATTTAAAATCAATATTCCAAGACATTACCTACGTACATCTACATAATATGTACGCCGTCAAATCCTCTGTTATTTGTTAAGTAAGTAAGTTAAGTTGCAGAAGTTTCATATCCAACCTACAACATTGAAATACCTGTACCTACCATCCAATTACAATCTACCTGTATCCTGTAGTAATTTGTAGAACCTTAGTTCCTAAAGCCCTCAAGTCAAAGGCTTAGTCCGTTTTGAGGGCGCTACCTTGGTCCGTATAAGTTGAAATAGTTTGAAGCCTACGAATAACCCATGATATAGAATTGTTACCACTTACAAATTATGAGACGAAAATGCTTGCACATTTTATTTCTTACACAAAGTTTGCTCGTGATTTGTTAATTTTTTTGATACCGGTAATAATCGAATTCTGCCGAATGCTTGGTTGCAGTTGGTCGACCGGTCGGTAAAGGGTTAAGCCGACCCGCTAACTACAATCCAAGGGTCTCCAAATCTAGAGTTAATAGGTATCTTCTAAGTAAGCGTGTTACATCCTAGGCTGCAGCAATGCTTAACATCAGGCAGGCTGTAAGTCAAATGTAAACATATCCCACGTTAAAAATAACTATGCCGTGACGTTGGAAGATTCTCAAAATCTTGCAGAATTATATTTGGCTCACTTACGTTTCCATGTTATCAATTATTCGTAGTTGGCAACCCTTGAAATGCGCATAGTTGTGTTGAACTAGTCAAACAGTGGAATGTTCTGGACCACTATTCATAAAATAATATAAACTTCAAGTGAGGTAAGCTGCTTAGTTCCTAGGCTATTTCCTGTAACAGCGTCAGGAAGTTAGCTTGTAAATGATAGTAAGTTAATTCTGCATGTTTATGGTTTTTCAAAATTCACGCTAAATTTACCATAGTGATTTTGGAGTGATGAGATTTAGGGAATGAGATTTTTCTCTCGCTTTGAGTCGTATTTCTTCATGACTGAGGGTCGTGGCTCCCCCACAGAGTTGATTCGTTAGGGGAGTTCTCTAGGGCAGATACTTTGTAGTGGGCGCCCAGGTCCTTTCACGGAATGAGATAGTTTACTATTCATCTCAATCATTTAAATCAAATCTTTATCTTGCATGTACATACGAGTATATGGTATAATGTATTTATGTTCATTATATACTAACTGCCTATTTAGACATTTTTATAAGCATTATGAAGTGTAATTTTTCCGTGTTGTTAAAATAATAAAAAAAGTAAGTTGTTATTAGGGTAAATTAATATATTTATTTATATTTTATTCATTCCTATTATTAAATAGGTTTCTTCTCGGCAAGCGTGCTACATCTTAGAGTATAGTGGTGCTTAACATCAGGCAGGCTATAGTCAAAAGTAAGCCTATTTAATGTAAAAAAGAAAGTAACTAAGTACCTACTCTAGTTACAATACTCACAGCACCACACACAGCATCCTAATTACAGAGTGCATTTCCGCGGGCAGAGTGACGCTCGTTACCACTTATAACCCGCGTCTCAATGAATCAACGATGTTATCAGCAGGCGGAAATTACGATACGACACAATTTGCTACGCAATAAAAAATCATATATTTTATCCTATATTTCAAGAGGTAAATAAAACACATACAACGTTGTGTATGGAATATTAATGCAAAATGTGTTATCATATATATTTGTGACAATAAAAAACCTTCCCCTTTACCTCTTAATCTGAATAATAATAACGTATATTTGTTATACCCAGCTGTAAAAATAATATACTAAGTGCCCACCTACTTACATCACCTAATTACGGAGTGCATTTCCATGGGTAGTACTCAACCCAGCGTTACTGCGCTCGTTACCACTTATTACCCGCGTCCCAGTGGACCGACGATGTAATCAGCAGGCGGCAATTATGATGCGACGCAATTTGCCATCAAACTGACCTAACACCATCAAAATTGTTGCTTTGAAAGGTTTTTGATGAAAATATAACAGCTAAAATTTGTGAGGAATGTTGATGCTGAATAGCATAATAGCTATTACTAGCTGGTGCGCGCGACGTCGTCCGCGTGGAATAGTTATTACCATAAAAACGGTTCTAGTGAGTTAACCTTAAAACATAGACATATACTGTTGCGGACATTTTGTTAGATTATTTCAAGAGAAAAAATTCTTTCATACACATTTTTTTGATATCTTGAACCGTTTTCGCAGCGCACGCAACGGAAGCGCGCAAGGATGAATAATTTTCCCCACTTATTTTTTTCACATGTTCCATTGTTTCTTTGCTCCTTTTCGTTGCAGCGTAATGTCATATAATCTAAAGCCTTCCTCGATAAATGGTCTATCCAACACAAAAATAATTTTTCAATTCGCACCAGTAGTTCCTGAGATTAGCGCGTTCAAACAAACAAACAAACTCTTCAGCTTTATAATATTATGTAGTATAGATTTAACAAAATATTTTAAATTTAATTTCCAAATGCGAGCTTTATTCACATATATAGCAAAAAAATGTAAATAAAGCAACTTGATTCATATGTGTAGTAATCAACAGACAGCCAACATAAAACAAAAAATATAAACAAAATGAGATTGACAAAGTTTGATGTTTTAAACTGCCTCTGTATACCTCTGGCATAGCTTGCCTTTTTAATACCATCGTATGTATCTCGACTATTTACTGACTTGTACTGACGCTATAACAACCACTTACACAATACTTAAGCCCGAATTTACTCTTATAGATGAAAACATAAACCAATGTTGCAAAAAGAACGTAGCATCTAAACAAAATAGCAACATCATAGTAATTTGAAAAGGCAAAACTTGCAAGCTCAGTTCAAATGTTTCATCCCATGATCCCACAATATGCAACCGAAACTTTCCACTGAAATAGGATTTAGAAACTCTACAGACGAGCTTTGAACTAGTATGCAAGTGAGCACAAATTAAGCAACATAGCATTTTTGTTCCATGCACAGAGGTGGTGGAAGTGAAATCGGAAACTATTACCATCTTTTGGTTAGACGCCCAAGGACTGATAGCTACAATTGCTTAGCATTGATAACAACTAATACCACCGCTAGCTGGCGCATGCTATTTCAGTTAATATTTGTTACTAATATTACGCTTAAATACACTATAAAGTTGACATACATAGGTACTTGAAGGCTATTAATGATATAAACAGAGCATGTGTTTTTTTTCATTTATTCTTCCATTAAATTGACAATTGTCATTTTAAGTCGGAATTTTAAGTACCTACATTCGTTTAAATCAAACGATAAGTGTGCAAATAATGAAAAACTCTCACCTTATAGAGGTAACTACTTCCATAAAAAAACTCTTCCAAACGAGACCAATGTATGTATATTCTATAGTTTAAATGAGGAACAGGGCGAATTCAGCTCTGAAAGAGAAACTTTGCACCCATGCCAATTGGTATCTCCAACAATTGCACGCTTCCCGGAATCAGATAAGAATAGTTTCGCAAAATTAGAAGGTTGAAAGCGGTTTTGCTTCGTGCGAGTTTCCCACGGTACCTCAATGTAAGCTCTGTGATAGTTGTAGATACTACATACATATTATAATAATTTCAGTGTATTAGTGGCTTAACTTACTTTGTTTCGTGATAAAAATAAGTTGATTTTTACTTCATTAATACTCAAGAGGGTGTTTGCAACTTTGCTAGTGTGATTTAACAAAACATTTAAGTTACTCTCAGAACCGTATTCAACCTGCATATAAATAGTCATGTTGATCAATTTCTCCATCACAGCAGAAAAAAATAACAAATATTAACATACAGACCAATCCACTTTGAATTTTGTATAATGGTATTCTGATAATATACTATTTGACAAGTTATTTAACAGTCACTCCAAGAAGTCACAACTTGTTCTTTATCCATCTATGGTATCAACTGTCCAGCACTATCACTAAATCTTCCCCGCAAAATCCGTACAACACGAAGCTACCAGTGGTCATTGATTGCCAATTTATAGACCCGCGCCTTATCTCGTATCGGACGGACCAAAGACAAATGAGGACATTCGGTAATCCTCACTCATTGCCCGAAGATGGCTTAGAATCTGCTTTTGTTCAGGGAAAATTCGACCCAAAGACGAAGACGTATCGAAGAGTTTTCCTCTAAATTAGATAATTTGGGACCGTACATACCAATGCGAGCGATGTCGATACTTTTTTACTTATGTACGAGTATTTTTATAGTAACTTTCACAATTAGTGTATGGTTATTACTGGAAGAAATTTTGTTTTGAATTTATCTACAGACAAATTCAGTTTCGAAAATATTCCTAAATTAATCTGAAATGTTTGGTTTCATAAAAGCAAAAGTAATCCAAATGTATGTACCTTGCAACCCTATTTAACTTCTTAAACCTTTCATTTAGACCTAACATAATATTACATTATGCCATTACAACCTAATAACTAAGGTCCATACCGTAAACATCGTTTATGAGTGCTGAGTAAAACCCGTAAATCCAACTTATCCCGAAGATAAAATACAGGCCGTGAATTGGTTAATCTGCCTTCACCTCGGGAATAACATGAGGAAAACCATTATGGATTTAGCATTGTTTTTTAATTTTTTTAAACATATTATAAAACCCGAGAAACATATGACGTCACAAGTAACGTGTTTCAGCCATTGATGGTAGAAGAATTCTTATATTTGAACCTGGATGTGACCTGAAGATATACCCGCTCAAGCAAACACTCTAGCCAAGGTTGAGCATGCCTGTACTAAATTAGAAATGGCTGTCATATGAGGCGTATGGCGACAAATTAATAAATTATGATAGATTGATTGATTGATAATATAATGCTAAACCACAAAATCAGCTTTTGCTGTAAATAAGTAATAAAAATCTATTATATTTACTAGGCGCTGAAATATTTTTCATAACCTCAATGGCAGCAACAGTGATAGTTTCAAGTTGTTTCCAATTTTGTTACGCAAATTTTGGCCATGTTTGCGATACAAATTTGAAGATTATGTACCTAATAATGTTTTGATCCAGACCAAATCCAGTAGTACTCCCCTTGACCCGTTTTCATTATTTAGTTCGGCGAGATGTCACGCTCTGGTTACTATTGTTGTCTCGTGTTTGGGAGACCTAAACTTATCTGTATTCGAATTATAAATGCCTTCTGGAACCCTCAATGGAATATTGTGATGCTCTTGGTGGTAGATATTATGGAAGATACCTATTATTTTCTTTACATTGTCCAGGGATTAGAAAAAAAAACATTTTTTGTTAATTAATGCTACTATGTATGTATATTGATTGTCACTACTGAAAATGAACAAGTTTATTCATATTTTACACTGGGAAATCGAATATTTGAAGCGACACTCGCACGAGTGAGAGTGGTCCATTGTAAAACATGCTTCTATTGGAGTAAAATTCAATAAGTATACAATTTCACTAATTAGTCAAAAAGAGGGGGTTTACAAAATCAAAATATGAATAATAAAAGATAAAATTTTATTATTAAGATTAAATGAGATATTTTAATAAAAAGCAAAAGATCATAATAAAATAAAAATAAATAAAATACTTTCATCAGGTAAACGAGTATGGTAACTCCAGTGCTTGATGATTTCGCAGTATTCAAATTCAAATTTCTTTATTAGCATACCTAAATGTATTCACATTTACCCTGTTAAGAGGGGAATTAGGGCGTTGCTAAAATTAAAACTAAATATTCTAAAATCTAAAACTAATATAAAATCTTAAACTAAAACTAGTATGTATGTGTACAATACTTTCTTATATTATCTATTATTAATCTACTTTACATTGAGATCATTATTAATATATCCTATTCCTTATATTCGTCTTCTATTGTGTAGTAACATTTCTGTATGAAATATAGTTTTAGTTTGGTTTGGAAAGTTTTTATATTTTGTTCTTTTTTATGAAGTTTGGTAGTTTATTGTATATCCGTATAGACATGTAGTATGGTCCTTTCTTGTATATTTCTAGTATTGGTTCCGGAAGTACTATTTTAAATGTTCTGCGTGGATTTGGGTCTATTGTGTAAAGATTGAGATTTTTCCTGACGAAGACAGCATTTTCATATAAGTAAATACAGGGCAATCTTCTATCATGCTTCTAGACTTGAAGTAAATACAAATAATGTATTAGGTCTTGTCTTATCTATTCATTCTACTTGTACAGTTAGTCTGTTGCCTAGTCTTTGAGCAATTAAAATGAGGTAATGAAAGCTCATACATCAGTCTAATGAGAAATTTCGGTTACAAAGCGATGTCAGAAGATGTTGGAATTGGCTGACCTAGTTCTACTCTGTTAAGTGGATGCTTAGTTACTAAATACCTGTCAATAGAGACCTAATTTATTTCTAAGAAGAGCTAATTATGAAAATCTTTCATTTGACAACTGAAGAAACTATACATGTCATGTATTCATCTAGTTTGGGGTTTAATGTTCATTAAAAAAGTCTTAGTAAAATGGTAATTTCTAGCGTTTTATAAATTACTGCAACTAAAATTACACAAATGAAGAAACTATACATGTCATGTATTCATCTAGTTTGGGGTTTAATGTTCATTAAAAAAGTCTTAGTAAAATGGTAATTTCTAGCGTTTTATAAATTACTGCAACTAAAATTACACAAATGAAGAAACTATACAATGTCATGTATTCATCTAGTTTGGGGTTTAATGTTCATTAAAAAAGTCTTAGTAAAATGGTAATTTCTAGCGTTTTATAAATTACTGCAACTAAAATTACACAAATGAAGAAACTATACATGTCATGTATTCATCTAGTTTGGGGTTTAATGTTCATTAAAAAAGTCTTAGTAAAATGGTAATTTCTAGCGTTTTATAAATTACTGCAACTAAAATTACACAAATGAAGAAACTATACATGTCATGTATTCATCTAGTTTGGGGTTTAATGTTCATTAAAAAAGTCTTAGTTAAATGGTAATTTCTAGCGTTTTATAAATTACTGCAACTAAAATTACACAAATGAAGAAACTATACAATGTCATGTATTCATCTAGTTTGGGGTTTAATGTTCATTAAAAAAGTCTTAGTAAAATGGTAATTTCTAGCGTTTTATAAATTACTGCAACTAAAATTACACAAATGAAGAAACTATACATGTCATGTATTCATCTAGTTTGGGGTTTAATGTTCATTAAAAAAGTCTTAGTAAAATGGTAATTTCTAGCGTTTTATAAATTACTGCAACTAAAATTACACAAATGAAGAAACTATACATGTCATGTATTCATCTAGTTTGGGGTTTAATGTTCATTAAAAAAGTCTTAGTAAAATGGTAATTTCTAGCGTTTTATAAATTACTGCAACTAAAATTACACAAATGAAGAAACTATACATGTCATGTATTCATCTAGTTTGGGGTTTAATGTTCATTAAAAAAGTCTTAGTTAAATGGTAATTTCTAGCGTTTTATAAATTACTGCAACTAAAATTACACAAATGAAGAAACTATACAATGTCATGTATTCATCTAGTTTGGGGTTTAATGTTCATTAAAAAAGTCTTAGTAAAATGGTAATTTCTAGCGTTTTATAAATTACTGCAACTAAAATTACACAAATGAAGAAACTATACATGTCATGTATTCATCTAGTTTGGGGTTTAATGTTCATTAAAAAAGTCTTAGTAAAATGGTAATTTCTAGCGTTTTATAAATTACTGCAACTAAAATTATTTATATAAATCATCATCATCATTAGTAGATTGCATAATATTGATACATATCAATAAAATATCTACTATTTTTAAGTCGCTATTTGCAGGAAATTCGATTATTATCTATGGATTTGTACATTTGTCTATTAGTCAACATCTCTCTTCATTTCGAACTGCTTGTACTGTAACTTTAGAAGTTGTAAGTGAAGTGTCGTTAACGTATATACTACAAACTAAATCTAAATATATAAAACTCAAAGGTGACTGACTGACTGATTGACTGACTGACTGATATAGTGATCTATCAACGCAGAGCCCAAACCACTGGACGTATTGGGCTGCAATTTGGCATGCAGGTAGATGTTATGACGTAGGCATCGGCTAAGAAAGGATTTTTGGAAAAGCGCTTATTAGGGAATGCAAGTTTTACTTCTTAATGCGAGCGAAGCCGCGAGCATCCACTAGTATAGCATAAACCTAAAACTAGGATAGGTGGCGTAAGCAAATGATGGTAGGTAAAGTCGACAACAAAGTCGTTTTAAGCCAAAATAATGTAAAATTACGTAAAAATGAATTGATGATTCTCAATAATAGCAGGCCTACCTAACATAAAACAAAATGGCGCGACGCAAATGAATTATATACCTACTGCTCTGTCCGTAACCCACGCGCAAGCCAAATTGAAATTTAACATTTCGTGTTAACGTTCATATTGCGCTGAATACCGTCCGAAACTCGCCCGATGGTCATGGTTGTCACGTGAAATGAATGTGGCATTGTATTATTTTCGTGTTATGCCTAATCATTGGTGAAAGGTTTGTTCCCAGTTTATACTTCATCAATGACTTTGTTTGACATAATATTTGTTACATATCCACGCTGCCTGCATTTTGCCGACGTAGCTTCGGTTCCCACCGCTTGCACAACATCGCATGTCGCGGAATGTCAACGCTGCAGTTTCATGTTACCAGCGTCCGGCGATTTAGACATAGGACACTCTTCATTCTAACATCGATGAAGCAAGTCAATTTAGTTATAGTTAATTGTAACTTTAATTTTAAATAAATATTTTTTAAGGACTCTTCATTCTAACATCGATGAAGACAGTCAATTTAATTATAGTTAATTGTAACTTTAATTTTAAATAAATAATTTTTAAGTAATCTTTTGCATTTTTTTTGCAAACTCCGGCCGCAGCCTCCGTAATTTATTCCAATAAATTATTGTACTAGGTACTTATTAAAACTCGAATTGACATAAAAATAATTTATAAATAGGTCATTCTGGTATTTGGCTAGATTATTTATATCTAGTCATGTATTAGGTAGTAGGTACCTATATATACCTATATCACATAAAAACGAAGGTAGGATCTATTACGTCCTGCCACAGAGTAGGGTACAAGTACCTAGTGCTGCGATGCGTCTGTAGGTACACACACTGTAAGTAGTTGTGACTCGCGTCGCGACACGTGAGCCGTGGCGCATCGGTGGCGCGGGTGCGGGCGGGGCGCGGGCAGTCTGTCTACTCGATAAAGCTTTAGCACGCTTTAGTAAAAAAAATATTCCACCATTTACATTTTAGGTAAGTACTTAAGTATTAGTAATTAAACAGACTGATGTTTTATGAAATGAAAATAGATTCAATATACATTCATGGATATTTATCTACTTACTTGCACATACGGGTGGACCAAAAGAGTACCGCAGCCCGCCTGTTCTCGGCCAATGTCCTTTGCCATTCGCTTAAGATTTTGTATGATGGAAATAAATAGTGTACCTAATTACTTTTTTATCGAAAATATTTAAGTAAATTTCTTGACCATAGAATACAGACATTACCTATGGCCTACATTGTGTAAGGCAGAGCCACTACCAACTAAGCTAACAGGCCAGTCAAGGCCATTGTATTTTTTGCTCATTTTGTCACGCTGTGTGCGGGCGAGCATAGTAATAACTCTATGCGGGCGAGTGATGTGCCGTTTGACACACGACTGTCGAGCGTACTTTACTGTGCCCTCCGCGCGCCGCGCGTTACTAACCGGGAGATAGGTTTCTGTTGTATTATTTATTCTGTGATAATAGCAACAATCTAGTACAGAGAGACTCGTCAGTATGAATACGAACAAAATTAACGATGTAAAGCGGTTTGTCCCGAAAAGAGGCGGCGGCTGTGGTCCAATTATGTTCCACGAATGTTCTGTTTGTTCACGATAAGGTATACAATAGACGACTCAATACGTCTAAATATAAAAGGCCAATTGAGGTACCAAGTAAGTCCTTAACTGTCTCTCTACAACGCCGCAATGAAATATTCGACAACATGTAAAAAGATAGATATCGGTGGCGCAAAATTACGAAACGATTAAACGGTTACGTTAGGATTTGTTTGTTTTTGTTTGTTTGTCACAGCATGCATTACGAACCTTAAAGATTTGACAACCAAACAGCGTCACTTTGTGTTGATGTAACACGCGTCCCCAACCAAAAGGTTTAAAATGTCTGTGAAAAATTTAAGGTTGGGTTGGCAGTATTTTTAGAAACCTTTTCAATCTGAGAGTGTCAGAATTTAATACGCAAGTTGACTGCTTAGTTTTTGATGTAACTACATAGCTAAATCTATACATATAATAAAGCTGAAGAGGGTTCGATATCTGAACATAGAAGATAATAGAAAAATAAATTGAGGTAAATCCATAACAGAAAACATTTTTGCAGTTTTTCGAATTTTTTCTGTCTGTTTATTTAAACGCTCATAACTCAAAAACGGCTGAACGGATTGTCATGATTTTTTGTATGTAGGTAGTGTACAGTCTTAGAAATGTCGTTAGTTTTTTATCTCAAAATAATGCGAGTAAAGCCGGGGGCGTCCACAAGTAATTAATATAGCACAGAGTGTAGTTAGTTGTCTGTGGGTACATTTTATCTCTGCTATGTTCTAACAATACCGGCACAATTCCAAGCAATTTTCGCGAACATGGGGGAGTAATTGTTATAATTATTTCCATTAAAACCACATAACAGCGTGCGTGGGGTTGCCATTGTTGATTTAATTTACCATCTTTTAGTAGATGGGTAAAATAAGTGAGAATTCTCGTATTGTATTATTTTTTGCAAATGCTATAGCAGCTACGAATAGCGTACATTTAAACAATACAAACTAATAACAATATATACATATCCTTTGTAAATGTGTAAAATTAATACATAATATATTAATAAACTAAATAAAAATAAAGTTAACTCAATGTGATCACTTTGAACTGGATTTACTATTTAGTCCGATAAATATTGGAGTGTTTTATAATTTATAGCAGTTAACAAGTAAGTAAAAACCATTTTTTTTAAAATCAACAATCGAGATGAAGTTCAACTGACCATAGCTGAATGAATTATTTTATTACATTGGAATAGATTAAAATTCTTTTAAATCCTTAAAACTTTTATTTCAGGATCTCTATTATTGTTGGATAAACTATGTACATGTTTTATTTAGTAATAATAATAATCGTCATAAGTTTTACCCACCCGACTTCATCTGAACATTTGTTTTATATGAACGACCTCTGATTACCATCTAAAAATAACGTTTAAATGACCAATATTTTATAGGTACTTAAATATATGCTTGAGAAGGATTACCAAATGTAAGAGCAAAAATATATTTAAATTTATTACCCTATGCCAGTCTGTCCCCGTTTCCAACAGGGTTCGGTACAAAAGTAACCAGGAAATGCTTTTAATATTGGACTTGTTCGTTCTTTAAAAACGGAAAACCCTTTATTCTCTGACGAGGTTACAGAGTACTTGTGAAATATACATTTTGATACTTCACACTTCAGTATATAAGGTGTAAAAAAATATATGTGAAAAATACTTATTTTAGGTCACGTTTCGCAAATGAAAAGTTTCCTAAAAACTCTTTTATTTTCAAATAGTAACGTGTATGTCACGAACGGATTACCTATTTAGTTATTTTTTTCATCAAATAAAAAACTTGTTAGATAAAAAAGACAGCCATATTTTTCTTTACCATAGTTTTCCGTCGGATGTATTAAAGCACATAGCAGAAGAAAAACATGTCGATATTCTTATAACAACTTCTAAACTTGGCTCCCAACAATTTTATGTAAAAAGTTTAAGTAAGAAAACAGTACGGATAAAGTAGTTTATTTTTTGTCTCACATTTTCTACATTTTTTTCAGTTTTATCTTTTATTTTTTTAGTTTAAATAATAAAAAACACAAAATATGGGCTGTATGTTGCTTGAAGTTTTATTCGATGTACATGTAACATTGCAAACTCATCAAACATACATATATAGAGTAAACCAAATAACAGGTCATTTTTCATTACTTAACTGAAAATAGAATCATTTTTTGCATTAGCAAATTCATTTATATTAACAAGTTTCTTTGTAAGGAGTAACGGAAAAAAGAACATTTGAATAAAAATAATCAGATTACGTAATAAATTACCAACCATCTGGCATCTGCTATTATTTTTATCTTCGGTTTAGCGTAGAGGAAGTTTAACAACGGATCTCCGCCATAAATTACCATAAATAAGCCTAATTCATGCCCAGTGAAGTTGGGCTGGAGTTGGGAACTAGGCGCTGTAATATTTATCATAACCTCAATAGCAGCAAGAGTGATAGTTTCAGGTCGTTTCCAACTTTGTTAGGCTTATTTTGGCAATATTTTACAATACAAATAATAATTCTAATTCTAATTACAATACAAATATTATTACAGAACAAGAAAAACGAATGGTCCGTGGAACAAGTATCAAAATAAGCAAATTTTGTAGTGTGACTCATGAGAAAAAAAATCTAGGTATAAGTAAAAACGTTTGTAAAGCTTTTTTATATTATATGAAGCAGTAGAGCAATAGTATCGGATAAAAATAATTCTTGGTAGTCGAGTACTTACATCAATAATTCTGAGGCAGATAGTAACCTATACTAATATTATAAAGCTGAAGAGTTTGTTCGTTCGTTTGTTTGTTAGAACGCGCTAATCTCAGGAATTACTGATGCGAATTGAATTTTTTTTTATTGTGTTGAATAGACCATTTATCGAGAAAGGATTTAGGCTATTTAACACCACGCTGCAATTAATAGGAGTGAAGAAACAATGGAAAATGTGGAAAAAACGGGGAAAAATATTCATCTTTGAGGGCTTCCGTTGCGTGTGCTGCGAAAACGGTTCAAGATATTAAAAAAAATGTAAGAAAGAATTATTTCTCTTGAAATGATCTAACAAAATGTCTGCAACAGTATTATGTCTATCTTTTAAGATTAACTCACTAGAACCGTTTTTATGGTAATAACTATTCCACGCGGACGAAGTCTTTGGCACAGCTAGTTTCACAATAAAATAACAAGTACCAATTTAATTTCGGCAATGAAACAAAACGGCTTTACTTAGTAACTCCAAAGATATAGGACGTAAAAACTTGGGCCGTTACTCGGAAATCTAATAGTAGCGAAGTAATAAAAACCGTTTATCGCCCATAGTGTTGTTCGTGATGACCAATAATAACTCCTTAATTGTTGCTACAAGCGTTAAATTATTTGTTGCTACGTAACACGTAGGCATACGATAAATATTATCATAAGCGATAAGAATTGTGCTTATTCTGTTGCTTTATCTGTGCAATAAAGTTGGTGCATTACCAGTTATAATTGTGCTTCTACATGCAATGGTTGTATGCTTCTAGCTTTTGAATAAATAGGACTACGTGGTTTAGATAAAATTGTGTCACTTAATTGTGATGCGAAATTAATTTCCTCACATATTAAATATTCAATTGAAAAAAGGAACACAATTTACACGTTTATTTGATGGTACATTGCGAGCATTATCATTATGTTTGATTGTGTACACAAAACATAAAAAGCTATTGTGGCTCAGCGGTTCCAGTGTCTGCAGACGCAGACGCACACTGGTTCGAATCCGGCCACCACTACACCAATGACTTGTATTTTCAAGTTATGTGTGGATTTTCACTCGCTTAGCGGTGAAGGAAAACATCGTGAGGAAACCGACATGTTTGAGGACCACAATATCCGAGGACATGCGTCTTCCGTGGAAGGACCTGGGCGCCCACCACGATGTATCTGCCCAAGAGAACTCCCCTAACAAATTAATTATGTGGCGAAGTCACCCTCAATCATGAGGAAATACGATTCAAAGAAAGAGAGAGTGTATACAAATTACATACTAAGCCAACCATTCTAAAACTGTCTTACTCTTACTTCCAGCTATATCTAGATTCCGCGTATTCCACTTTAATGGTATTGTATTTAAATCGCTCACATACTGCTTACACATAGACTCGATGTTTGATGTTTCACTACTAAGTACCACGCTTCTAGTTCCAGGGCTTGTATCTCGTTCCGCAAAATAAATAGCAAACATTTTTCCGAAATCCAATCGTATTTCTCCATCAGACTGTCATGTCAACAGTATCCAATGTCCAAACAAACGAATTAAATCAACTCTGGTTACAAAAAATACCTTTTCCCATTAGGCACAAGCAAACTCTAGTAATTGAGTTGGAATTGCTTTAAAGATTTATAGCCACTATGTTTATATGCGGCCATATTGACTCTGGCATTTAACGTTTTTCGCAATTTAATTGAATTTTAATTGAAATGGGTTGGGAGAGCGTCTCTGCGGGCTTTCGTTTGCCGCGACACAAATAGAGTTATTTCAGTTTAAGGCTAACTCTTTGAGTTCTTTTTTTAGATTTGTAAATGACAGATAAATAGAATTGTATTTTTTTTAAATTTGTCGTAACGAAACGAAACTATTGAAATCTGAAGGGAAGCTAGATGTACTCAACAGCGAATACAATTTATTAAAGCAATTGTATGTAGTCTTAATAACTTTTAATTTCTAATTTCGATACAATAACTGCATTCCGATTTCTGTGATGCGATTAATATAAATATAGCAATATATTATACTTATGTTCAGGTTAAAACAATCCTAGTATTTTTCAGCACACTCTCAGGTTAAGTACTCGAAGCTCGGTAAACCTCTCGGAGCGCTTGGTTGACGCGACGCATGACCAAAATGCTGGCCTTTTTCTGGCTCAACGTAACAGCATTGCGATCCAGCGTGGTAATGCGGCCAGTATGCTGGGCACGCTGCCCTCTGGTAGTGGGCTGGAGCACTTAGATTATAATTAGGCTATTCTAAAGATTTTCTAAGTGCCCCTTTTTTGTAGTAGTTAGAAGTAGTATGTTTAGTTTTTCTTCCCTTGTTGTTAAGTACTTACTTAGATTTTTTACCAGAAGTGAGATTTTCTTAGCCCATAAATGTTTTCAAAAAGGCTTATAAATGATCGAATTGTATCGTCGCTCCCAATCTTTAAACATCACAAGCTTCCGATAGAAATCAACCAGATTTATTATGTAGGGAAAGTTACTCGCAATTTGAAGCCAATTTACATAAAGTAATACAGAATTTTGTGGAAGTAACTTAGATGTAGCAGCGTTCGGTTATAAGTTATTTATTACCGTTCCAGATATTTCTCGGGGTAAAGTTTCTGGTTACAACTTTCCAAAACATAGATAAATTCTAAAGGGTGCCTAATGAATAATTTAAACCGTGGTCGAAGTTTTATATTAAAATTTAAACTTTTTACTGCTTTTATTTTGATAAAATTCAGCTCAAAGTTCTTAAACAGGCGGTTATTTAAAATTCGGTCAGAGTAAACATAGCGTAAACACAAACTGGAGTTAGTAAGTAGATATCGATTTATCTTTTCAATTTAGTTAAATTAAACACTTTAATAATGGCCAAAATTACATCAATATGAATGGTTATATGGTAATATAATTTTTACGGCTAAATAAATAACAAATGAGCAAGTTTTAATTTAATTTCAATAAACTTCTGTATATGGGTCCTCTGGGATATACTTTTACATTTTCTCTTTACCCAATTCTGAAGGGAAACAACTTTAACGGTAAGTATTCCAAATCAAAAAATATTTAATAGAATTAATATATTTTAAAAATATTCTCAAGTAAAGATTGGGAAAAACTCAATCTTCTAAATATATAAAACTCAAAGGTGACTGACTGATTGACTGACTGATATAGTGATCTATCAACGCACAGCCCTAACCACTGGACGGATCGGGCTGAAATTTGGCATTCAGGTAGATGTTATGACGTAGGCATCCGCTAAGAAAGGATTTTTGGAAAAGCCGCTTTTAAAGGGTTGAAATAGGGGATGCACGTTTTACTTCTTATTAATGCGAGCGAAGCCGCGGGCGCCCACTTGTATAATATATTTTTCGAATAATAGATGGAAAAACATAGATAAAGAAACTTTTAAAATTAACCAAATATTACTAACTTAACCTTCAGAATCATTCATAAATTTATAAATGAAATGAAAATTCCATTGAATTGAACAAAAAGCCAGACAATGTTAATCGTGTTTACAAAGTTCTTGTTATTGACTAAATTTACATTCAATAGCCATTTTCTCATGAAATTCTTGTAAAAAAACTATTGGGTTTCATAAAATCAGATCACAAGTATTGTTAAAAATACTTCATCACATTTTGCTATAAATAAATTATTTTTCTACTAAAAGATTGATACAAACTCACTTGACGGACTCTATAAATATATTCCATTTAACAGATGTAAGTGCATATTTTTAATCTATTTAAAATCATGATTTAGTTTATAGTGCTTTATTAATATCTTTTACAAATAATATTATTTAGTGTATTCGTAATATGTTCTTCAATTCAATGTATTTAAGAATTGTGAAAAAAATATGTTTGTTTGTAAAGCCAAAATAATTTAGACACCTAATGATAAACTTGGCATGATATCACGAATACTTATGTTTTAATCTGTCTATGGCTTTCGTACTTTTCTACGTATATAGACTATTGTTTCGTTGAGAACGATTGAAAAACACATTAGTGTTTGTTATACATATTAAATAAGTATTTTTAAAGCAACAGGAAATTTTTATTGCAAATTTCTTCAACAGCTCATGTAATTTAATGTTCATCATCATCATCATCCACAGCCCTTGGGATCCCACTGCTGGGTATAGGCCTCCCTTTGTATGTGCCATCTGCCTCGATCTTGTGCAGACCTCATCCAATTTAATTTATTTGATTTGAATTTAACGATGTATTGTAATACAAAAAGCTACCAATCCAAATAAATATCTCATGGCAATACAAGAGTTCGAGCCGTGTTTGATTAATGTAACTCATCCATCTTCTTTCTAACGCTTGGGTTATTTTTATTAGTATTATTACTGAGCTATTGTTGTTTTTATTAACTAAACCTAAGATAGTGCCAAATTTGTGTTTACAAGGTTACTCTGAAAGACGAAATCATTTTATTTTGACCTAGGCTATGAAATTAATAACTGAACTGGTGATCTGCCCTATAAAATGTATGTAAGTAATAAAATTATTATGTATTACGTGGTAAATTATAAATAGATACGTAATTTTTGCATGTGATTGACAAATTATAGTTTTTAACTGAAAATGTTTTTTATCTTTATCCTTATCTAATTCGTAGGCAAGAATCCTAATATTTTTATTAGCTGATAGTGTTTTTTCGTCTTATTTGTAACCATGAATCTTACGTTACGATGACTATAAAACCTAATATTCCTTTTCATAATACTTCAATTACTTGGCTTATGAACCACGTATTTCTTACAATAATATGTTCATATCTAGGCCTAGTAATATGCCTACATTATGGAATGTAGGAAGGAATTCCGATCGAGACTACGACGTTGATTCAACTCCTACAATATATACTAGTACTAGTGGGTGCTCGCGGTTTCGCTCGCATTAAGAAGTAAAACTTGCATCCCCTATTTCACCCCTTTAAAAGTGCCATTTCCGAAAATCCTTTCTTAGCGAATGCCTACGTCATAACATCTACCTTCATTCAAAATTTCAGCCCAATCCGTCAAGTGGTTTAGGCTGTGCATTGATAGTTTTTTTTTTACGTGGGATAGGTTTAAGTTTGACAGCCTGCCTGATGTTAAGCATTGCTGCGGCATAGGATGTGACACGCTTATTGATCACTATGTCAGTCAGTCAGTCACCTTTGAGTTTAATATATTTAAATCATGTAGTCTGTAATAGATCCTACTTAGGTGTCGCCATCTTGTGAACACCTTTGACCTTAGTGACTGAATAGAGAAGGTTACAAGCTATAAAGGTGATTGAAGAACCTTTTATAAAGCCCTATTCACTCCTTCTTAAGTGACGAGCTTTAAGATGTATGAAACGTCACACTACAGTCCAAATTATTAGGTTTCGATCGTTTTATAGAATTTTCAATACACTTTTATAGTGGGTGGATGATAGATTGTTTATATTATTATTATAAATTATTAAGAGACGCAAATTGTAGGCCCGCTGGCGTCAGTATCTTGACCGGTTTCGAGGTGCCTGGCGTAAGGAAGCCTTAATTTAGCGTTAATTTCATTTGTTGTTTATGTATTTGTTGTTTACGCAAGTGTAAAAAATCTAGTTCGAAAAGCAGTATTTATTGATGAGAATACATTCAGTGAACATAATATACCCGTGTCATCTATAGATATAACTCCACCACTTGGTCCTACACAATGATTGATCAATTAGTTGTAAAAGGTCACCCTCAGTTATGAGAAATACGACAGTATGCATTTCAAAACCATCAAGCACTTGCTTTATAGGCTACCAAGCAGCGCTTTTTCAAAGGGAAGTAATCGTACTGAAACAGAAAGCCTTCCCATTTCTCGCACAAAAGATGGCTCGGCTTTGCCAACTGGGTTAAGATCCTCTCAAAAATACTCGCTCCTGATTTATATCACACCTTACTGAAACCGCTGAAACTTGGCAATTTCTTAAAGACATATTTTTTAACTAAAATGTAAGAAATTTCTCATTTTCAAGCCATGAATGAGCCAACTATATATCATTTTAATTTTGCCAAAAAAACATATGAAGACCTTACATAACAGCATATTAAATTAAGCTGTTAGGTGTGATTCTTTTTTTCCATTGTTGTTTTTCTTTCTTGATGTATTGAAACAGATTTAAGGATTTTAGGCCTTGGAACAAAACGAGTGAAATCACGCACTCTAATAAAAAATAAGAACAATAAAAACAGTACTTAAAAATAAATTTCTTTTGAATACTTTGCAAACGTGATAATGTAATGAATATGATTATGTGTCTGTGTGTGTAGTTACCGAACTTTTGACATCAACCGTAGGGACCTGCACGACGTAAAAGAAAGAAATGAATCGAAATAACACAAAACGAAGTAAATTAAATGAAAACAAGAAACAACGAGCACTTTGGAGACATGATTTCTCCAGGGCTGGTTTCAATATTTGAAAAGGTTTTTTTTGTTTTACCTATTGATGAATGAGTGGAAGCCTCTTTCAGGTATTGCCTTGAAATTGCTTTGGAAATATTTTGTTAAAGTTTACTCATGAAATAAACGTTTGTGTCCATTGAGTTTCGATTTGTCTTACGTAAACTGTAAATAATGTATGTACTCAAAAACAATACTAATTACAATACTCTTGCGATAAGTAGATTGACACATCACACAGGTAGAAGTTCAAAAGATATCTTCACTAGCAGCGTCCCGCGAATTTACTTGCGTTAATCCGGGATAAAAGTAGCCTATGTGTTAATCTAGGATCTACCTTGATACTAAATTTCCTTCAAATCCGTTCAAACGTTTGAACGTAAAGATATATACAAACACACACACCCACAAACTTTACGCTTAGGTGAAAGTGTAATCAAACGACATCAATACTAACAGCCTTAAGTTAACAAACCATTGGTAATAGCATTACTAAAGTAAAATATACACAAACATTCAATGATACAATACTATGCACGTTCTTATTTCATTTCAGAGAACGACTGAATTTCCACAATTCCCAATAAAAAAACTCGACAAAGCTTCAAGTAAACGCTGAGTTCAGTCGCTTTATCGATCAAACGACTACAAAATGGAGACGACAAATAAAAATGTGACCACGAATAGCTTTCAGTGTATCTGGGACGGCTATTGGCTTCAAATGTACTGAATTTTAACAAGAAGTTATTTTAAAGAGCCGAATTTTTTATATTGTAATTTTTTTTTTTGTTGTCGAAACATTTATTTACAACATATATTAAAGAAAAACAAGAAAAAAGCTAGACATTATACTTCTAACAGCTACATTATTAAAAAAAATATAATCTTTCACATGGCAGTGTGCCCACATCTGGGCGCATTACCGCGCTAAATGACCATGCTGATATAGTAATGATCCAGCAATAAGCCAGCATTTTGAAAAATTAATTACGTTTGTATCACATCTGAAGCTCATTGAACTTATATAGATTTTCATACCATTAATCTAATAGAAATGCGAAGCGAAAGTAAAAGATTATCTTTTACTTTTGCTTCGCATAGCTTTTCGCATTAGCTGAAAAAAGAATTCACAAATATTTATTTATGGACTCTATTTTTAGCTACTTTTCTTACAGCTTGTTATCGTTGTTTGAACGACTTTCATAGACTCTAAGTAATTAGTGTGCGTCTTTAACTTTCACTTAAGTGAAAAAGTACCACAAAATTACTTAGTATTGAAACTTACCAGACATGTTAGTATTACAAATAATTTAGTTTTCATTGTGGATTTTGACTTGAAATTTATTTAAGGTCTGTTATTGGGCACTAGCAACAAGTACATCAATTATAGTTTTTACAATTCGAATAAAATATTTAATATTCTGATATTGCTATGTACTAGTTCTAAATCATTCATAAAAAAGTGGCTTGTTAACTCTATACACCAGAGTTCGATATTAAGAATAATTAAAAAGAAAGGGTGTTGATATCCTTTGTTATTTTCTATTATTAGAAAGATAATTACAGTACTTTTGATATACATTAGCATGGATTTCATAATAGTTCAGGAGATCAAATTTGATTCCCTTCTGCCATCACTTCCAGCACCATTTTATTCTCCAACATTCCATCCGCGGGGTTAAAGTAATATTAAATAAATAATATATTGTTAGCAGGATGTACAATATCGCGAAGGCTTCGCATGATGATTTCCCAAGGCAGCCCTTTAAGACTTCCTCCGCTTCTCGACTAGATGAGTTAAGGATACCTACGTCTCATTAAAAAGTCATTGTGTACTTAGTGAATAATTTGCTGCGGTATAATAACAACAGAATATGAGTTTAACATTAGATCCAAGAGGGAAATTTTCAAATATTTTTTTATCTATTCATCATATAGTATTAAAGAAATAAGATAAGTAACAAGATAATTAATAATGTATACACATTGTACAAAAACAATCGAAAAAGAAAGACATCTTGAGGAAACCGACATGTTTGAGGACCACAATATCCGAGGACATATTGTGTCTTCCGTAGAAGGACCTGGGCGCCCACTACGATGTATCTGCCCAAGAGAACTCCCCTAACGAATTAATTCTGCGGGGGAGTCACGACCCTCAGTCATGAGGAAATACGACTCAAGAGTGTCACATTGTAATTTATAAATAAACGATTATGTATTTATTATTATTTGTTTATTAAGTAGCATTCAGGAACTAGATATGCTATATGCGTAGTTTTATACTACGTATGTACCTATGATCTAAATGTAGACATTTAATTGTCTCGTCCTAGTACCTATATGCACAACCTTTTTTCTTCAAACTGAACACACCAAAAAAGAGTCAGCTAGACAACCATCCGCATCGATCAAACAGAAAATCTCAATTTTCCGTCAATAGGAAAATCTCTGCAAAAATACTACTGAAGTTATCCTCAAGGCCCGAAACATAATGCTCTCGGAACGGATCCGTTCACTCCGGATTACTTTTCTCAATCAGCGCCCGTAATAAATATTTGATGAGGTATTTGTAACAAAGGCTGAATAGAAAATACCTATTCAGTATTCTATTACAGATTGGAGGCGGCACCTGAGATTCCAGATTGATCGGGGGAATATGACGTTATACCTAAGTATGTCTGAGATGTATATATCTGGCCTTTGAAAATAAGTGGAGACTCTTTTTGTTAGGAACAAATACTGGATTATTGAATCTTTTGTATTATATGATACCTTGGTCATCAATACGTTGGTTTAGTTTGTATGGATTGACTACCTCCCTGAGTACTTTATTTGTGCGGAAACAAAGTTTTCTCTTAAGAGAAGCTTACGTTAAAAAAATCGTTGTTTTTAAATTTGATATCTGTATTATGATATTAGTATTTTTTTTTAATCTTGAAGATTTGAATACCTTCTTAGACAGCATGTTATTTTAACTACTTATGTTTAATCTAATGGGTCAGGTATTATGCGAGTCATAAATTTGTGAAAAAAAGAGTAATTTCTAATTAAATCCAATTACCTCGCAATTGGTTTTATTTTTATGTTTCAAGGTACATTTTTTATGAGCCTAACCTAAAGTAATGTTATCTTGAGATTTCTAATGAAGATTTATTATAATGAACTTTCTTAAATTAAAAAATATTGTGAGCCGAAACGTTTTTCAGCAGTCAAGCCAAATAGGCTGTGTTTTGTTGCCAGTTTATTGCCAACAATTAGGTTTTGAACTCCCTCTGCCCCGGGCTAGGGGATTTTTTTGCGTGAAATTGCTTTTCACGCCCCTAATTATCTTTTTAACTTTTCGACATTAGCAAACATCGTAGAATTCACGCCAGTAGAGAGGGCAATTCGTAGAAGCACGATAAAAGAAAATAAAACGTTAGTAGGATTCCGTACCTAAAAGGTAAAACCGGAACCCGAACCCTGTCCGTTTGTCTAACACCTGACTGTATCTCATAAACCGTTATAGATACAGGTAGAAAATTCTTTTAGTAAAACACTAAAGACAACTTATACCAACAACTTATACTACTAGTGCTACTCATATCGTTAAAAACGATCTCTCCCAGGTAATCATTGGTTGGAGAAAAAGAAGTAAGACTTAATTAATATTAATTTACTGACTGATTAAATTTATCTAGAACGGGGTTGCTCAGCCATTCTACTGTATATGTTTCTCTGGCATTTGCCACGTCAGCTTAGGGCCACAAGCACCTAACTTCATTAGTCTAGTTCTGTTGTTGGCTCCCTAGACTGCGAAACAAGCCCCTTCTAATCTAAAATGTAATGAGGTTGGACATTTTTATTTACTCTTTAGCTCGTAAAGAGGTTATAATTTGTTTGTTGAAGGTTGCTGCTGTTATGAAAATAGTATTATGGTTTATTTAATTTAAAGTACAAAAGGTTTTATAAAAATAAAATTCTTTTGAAACAAGACAGATGATATTTAACTCATACTGTCCAACGAAAACTACTATTTTGTTGAGAGTTTCATAAAGTAACAGTAACTTTATCATCATCATCATCAGCCAATTATTACCTTTTCCTGAACATAAGTATCTCTTCTCGCACACCACTCATACCGGTCCTGCGCAGATTGAATAGTTTTTTAATAGATAAATACGACGTTCTTACTCGTAGCTAACGGTTTTTGTTTGAAGCGCTGATGATATGAATAAATAAATAATAATAATAAATAATAAAAACGTTTATTTGCAAAATTACATGGGTATATACATGCAATAACTTAAAACTAGAACTATACTAGGCAACTAATTAGTGTGCTAAACAAGATATATTATTGAATGTTGGAGATTTAGTCCATTCACACTAGGTATTCCTGTGTTGTGAATGGAATTTTTACTACACAATTTTTTTTTTTTTTTTTTTTACATTATTTACAAGAGCCAGGAAGTTGTTGAAGGAACGAATGGAGCGAGTGATTGAATTGAACCACAGACTGCTAAGGTAATACCAGGTCATGGTTCAAAAAGTGGAAATAATCTTTATTGACTAAGATACCTGTTTGTTGAGTAAGTGTTAGATATAGTATATATATATATATATATATATGAGCATATAAATGGTAAGATGAAGGTAATATATGCATAAAATAATATATAAAGGTTTGTATACAGATACATAATATAATAAAAGATACAACGGATACTACCCCTTCTTAATATATATTTATTTGGTTTGAGAAAGTTGACTTCGAACATTTTAGATTAGGATGCCCAGTAGCACTGTTTCTTTTTTTTTTTTATGTTAACTTTGTTAATATAATAGTATCTATAATTTATCGAGTAATTACACAAGTTTTGTCACGAATACGTGAAACACATGCTGTCTAGATAGAGAATCAGGAAAAAAGTTGTGGATTAATTAAATACAAATCTGACTATTTTCGAGATGAATAAGAAATTGTATGTGTGGCCTAGGCCACAGCCAGCCAGCGTACCTCACTTTCCATCTAAGCCAGGGTTCTGACTGGTTAGAGTTATTTGAGGGTCACTGACTAGCTGGGGAATGCTAAGTAATAAAAAAATACAATACAACTTTAGTAAATATAAGTTAATGCTATTATTTATTTATAAGTACCTACGTTCAAGAAAAAAATCTGTTAATAGTCGATGTCAAAATCATAAAACTTAAAATGAAATAGAATAAATACAAATAAAATTTACTATACTACTACTAGGTACTATTCCTATAGCGAATCGACCCGAACTGGGTCTTCGCCTCCAGCACAAGAGAATGCCATCTTCGCCGGTATTGGGCTGCCACTTGCCAGTCTACTATCTTCATCATCGTCATCAGCCTAATGAGACCCACTGCAAGGTATAGGCCTCCTCCCTCTTACGCCAATATCCCTGTCTTGCGCTGTTCTTGCCCAGATGTTTCATTAATACTTTCTAATATCATCTAGCCACCGTTGCACAGGCCTTCCTACACTTCGCTTACCTAGCCGTGAGTACCATTCAGTTATTGCTTTGCTCCATCTGCCGGCAGTACGTCTCGCCAAGTGTCCAGCCCATCGCCACTTGAGTTTCATAAAACGAGACCCAACGTCTCGCACCTTGCCAGTCTACTTAATATAGATTTAATATTACAATAATTGACACTTTTTTCAAAGTGCCCCACATTGCTCAGCAATCATATTTACTAATTTCACAAACAAATAGATACAGCCTATAGAATAATGTCACCCATATCAATCAACGTTTGCACACAGTCATGCATTTTAAACGTGAAACCATCAGTCTCCCGAATGATTGGCAATTTGTCAGGATTTATTACAGCCTTTTTAGAGGATTTATTTCATTGGAAAACATTTGCATAGATCCGGTGGGCATTATGATAATTTATTTTAAATGGATTATTGAAAATTTTAGTCAATAAAATATCATATGTAGTTACTATCGAGTTTTAAATCGAATATACAATAAAGTGAATAATATTCGTTTACACTACGCAGTATTAAACCACTGTACAGTTTGAAGGCATATTGTATTCCATACATGTAATAAAGCTGAAGAGGGTCAAAAATCTGAATGTAGACGATATTAGAAATATAAACATTTAGGTTTACTTTAAATCCATAACAAAATACGTTTAGCAGTTTTTAGATTTTTTGTCGGTTTATGTTTTTTTTAAACACTCATAACGCAGAAACGGCTGAACGGATCATCATGATTTTTGTTATGTAAATAGTATGAATATGTCGTAGAAGTGTTTATAATTAAACTCAACATAATGCGAACAAAGTCGCGGGCGTCCACTAGTTTTTAATATAATCATTGTTTTTTTTTTCAATTAGTCTAGTATACGATAAAAACGAATACAGTTAGAAAAATTTCGCTACTGTAAATATTCAAGAGTTTGCAATATCTTTGTGAAAATATAAATACTTTTAATAGAATAGAACAGTATTACGTGTACAGTAGAAGTGTTTTATGGCATTTACACGAAATCATGTTTTTTTGAATCCTCAAGATAACTCTGTGTGCGGACAAAATTGAAACTTTAAAATTCTGACCTAGACAGGATCTTGATAGTCAGAGGTGCTGCCAATATTCTCGCGTGGCCATTTTCAGCCAATCGTACATTTATCCCGCAAAGTCAACAACTAAACTCGTTTAAATGATTGATTGGAAACCAGATACTTATCGCTTCCCCAATCACTGTCAAAAAGTTAAATTCACACAAAAAACAATTTTGTACGGACGCGAATCGAAATTAAAGCAATTACAAAACGAAATGAAATCCGACACTAGTACGATTGATGGCCGAATAAATTGCTGCGAGGATAAATTAAAAATTCCCGTTTTATTGCTTTGTTTTATTATCTTACATAATAGTATATTTTACGTCCATGGTTTGTCAAAAGGAAACCTTCAGAGCATGAGCCAATCATATTCAGTTTTGTTTTCCACGCTATGAAAATTGTTAGTTAAATCCTGTTATTGTGTTGTGTGTGTGTGTGTGTGTGTGTGTGTGTGTGTGTATGTCTTTGTGTTAAATGTAGGCTACAACGTAAAAATTGGTTTCAGGTCATTTCATTGGTAACTTTAACAATAGAGAAAGTGACACGAATATTGTGAAAGCGTATTCAATTGGAAACTGTACTGAATAAATAAAACATAATGTGTTTTAGTGTTTTTAGATAAATTTTCACTCAAATTAATTATGAGTAATAGAAAATGGACATCACATTGGCAACTATAATAAGAAAGTGTAATAAAAACAGAAACCATCCAAGGCACTCTTTATAATTCAAGGATAATTATGACGAGACGCTTCAAAGCCTAAGTAGCTCTATAGATGATTATTAATAATTACTACACACTGTTATTAAATCCATACGAAAATGATGAATTTCATGAAATAGTATGAAAATTGGCATCTCACAGACAACTGAATTAAGAAAATCTAAAATATAATTTAAGAATATTAATTTCGGCTATGGCGACTTTACGTATCGATGATACGCTCTTATGTGATTTTTATAACCAACTGTACCTGTTAAATATATTGTGTTACACTACACATACGTGTTTTTTTACATAATTGTATTGTATGTAAGCGAGTGTGGATCGGCGGTTTAAGCGTTTGCTTTTCATCCTGACGCACTCTGGTTCGAATCCCTACACCAATAACTTATTTTTCAAGTAATGTGTGGATTTGCACTCGCCTAACGGTGAAGGAAAACATCGTGATTAAACCGGACCACAATATTCGAGGACATGGTGCCTTCCGTGGAAGGACCTGGGCGCCCACCACGATGTATATACCCAAGAGAACTCCGCTAACGAATCAATTTTGCGGGGGAGTCACGACCCTCAGTCATGAGGAAATACGATTCAAAGAGATTGTGTGTTAGCAGGTGGTCTGTTTTTGGTAAATTGCGGTTTGTATTTAGTTCGTACCGCCGTTTGTTTTCGAACTTATAAAAGTAAAATAAATGTTATAAAAGCTGAATCTTTAGAAGCACTCTATATAATTTGACATTAATTACGTTTCAAGACGCTACAAAGACCGAGTAGCTCTATAGGTGGTAATTACACACGCACGGTTTCATTAATATTCACCTTCGACGACTAAAGACTCATTAGGAAGGCTTTGACGCATGGAAATTGTATTTGATGTAATTTTACATGATGTTAGGCATTTTATTTGCCCGAAAAGAAACATAATAAAAAAAAGTTCGATAAGCTTAGTTAGCTACTAATTGAATAGAAACCAAATCTATTGTTTTCAGGTTAAAAAAGCCAACTACATATAAAAAAATGTTTCGATATATTGCAAAAATATATTTCATAACGTCAAAAACACTTTTCTTTTGTGTGTTCTTTTTGACGTGATGGATAATTGTAATTATTGATAGTTAAGGTCCCGAAAATGACATTATGTCATATTTTTATTTTCAATAAAAATCCCGCAAAGCCGCGATCATAAACTGTTTGTAGAATAAGTGACCTTATTATAAACAATACTATATAAATAATTAATGTACGTACGTACAAGAATAAACCAACCCTGAAAAACTACAGCTATAAATTTAACCGAAATTGACTTTAACATCGGATACAGACTTGCAGGTGCACGGAGGAACAGTACTTAAAGCAACAAATTAAGTTCCCTGTGTCTTAAACTTGAACCTACACCAAAACATTGTAAAGGTTGGAAAATGTAAGTAGCTAAATATTTCATTCGTTTCTAAAATAATTAATTTATTTTGTGTAGAATGTATGTAGGTATAAATAAAACCGGCCAAGTGCGAGTCGGACTCGCGCACCGAGGGTTCCGTACAAACCTGCAAGGTTAAATATTTTGTGATGTAACTAAAAATTTATGGTTTTCGTAATTTTTCCTTTATCTATGCTATAAGACGTTGCTTCGTACCAAATTTCAAGATTCTGAGTTCACGGGAAGCACCCTGTAGGTTTTGATTCCCTTGCAAGTGTCGAAAATTTGCGGCATAAATGGCTGTATCTTTTGATTGCGTTGGCTTAGAAGTTTGATTTTTTCACAGCTTCAAGGGACAGTAGACCTGAGTAATTGATATAAATTTCAGCTTCATACCTCTACGCGTTCCTGAGAAAAAGGGTCTTGACAGACGGACAGACGGACGGACCGACGGACAACAAAGTGATCCTATAAGGGTTCCGTTTTTTCCTTTTGAGGTACGGAACCCTAAAAATAAACAAAAGAACACTTTAACTATGTTTCAGTATAAGCAATAAAACATAAGAGTACAGCTAAAAAATATAAAATGTATACGTTTTGTTTTTTGTAATTCTAATCATAAATGCCATTACCTATCTATTATGTAATTAGTCTAAAATTGTTCAGTTTTCTACGATGTGGATAAAAGAGCCATGCCAATAACAGCCTGAAATATACAATAGCGGCACAAAAAAATATTTTACGAGCATTTATAGAGGCGAAAAAATCTGTTTACTTTTATGTTTATTCGAGTAACATGGATAAACTATAAATTTATGAAGTAGAGATTTAAAAAAAATCTATACGATAAATAAATAAATAACGGATTAAAGCGATCACGAGGCGCTGTTAGCGCCAAATAAAACTTTGCTTATGTAACACACATTTCCCGCACGTAATAACACAACTTTCGCATATTCAAAATAGCAACATAACAGGATGTGAACAACGGAAAAACTGCCAAACTAAAATAGTTTTACTGCGAAAATGGTCCGCTATGTTTTTCGCATTATTCCCTTGGGGTGCCTTGTTCATCTTCCACATGAATGGTAGCTTTAAAAACAGCGTAAAAATACATGAAGTTTTAAAGTCCAGAAACTGTTCCAAACAGTTTTTGCTTTAGCTGTGTCTAACAGTAATGAAAGCATTTTACCGGCAGCGTGGGGCTGTAGTTTGTAAATAAAAAAGGATGTAGCCCGATTTTTAAGTGACACAGTTGTGTTGCTTTGAGTATTTGTTCACGAAAATGGTTTGTTTTCAAAGTCACTGCTTTTAAAATAAGAAAATTCAATAACTCTTATCGTAAATTAAACTTTTATTGGAAAATGAGCGAAAATAATCAATCACACAAATTAACTCATAACTCTTATCGTACTTTGTGTTGTAATATACATAGGTATGCCATTTTACATGTATAAGCTCTATGTAACTTGTATATGCGTGTTCTATGTAATGCATGTAGAAAAATATTTTTCATGCTCAGCTCTAGTAAAGATTATACAAACCAGCTTAGGCAGTATGTACCTAAATTCAATTCATATTACCGTCAGTAGCCTTCCAAAGATAAGGGTAACATTACGCTGCCTAAGCCCTTCTTACAAGAATATTAAAGATGTAAAACTGGGTCTAAAAGTATTATTTCTGGGTTTAATCATTACTTAAATTATTCAACCTTTTTCTCCGCTTTTAACCCGAAAAGTCTCGTAGAATTTAATAACGTCCTCTTCGCGTAAACTGAAATTTAAACGATAATTTTTGCGCCCTTACCTGACAAAAAGATGGCTAATTGCCCCTTCCTAACAAATTAACAGCCGGGATTTTGTAAAAATAATAATGTCGCTGTTTTAAACACTTTATCCATTCACTTTGTGGATTTAAGTGAGATTTAAAGGGGTCTTAGTAAGTAGGTATTATAAAAGTAATGGATACGTCCGTTTGATGTCTCTTTCGTCAGTTTTGAGAAATAACGAGGGATTTGTAGGGCTTCTGTATTTGATAACTATGGTAAGTGAAATGGTGGTATAAATATGATAGTTAATTCTATCGGTAGATAGGTCTTCTTTGACGTCACAGGCGATTCTCTGTTTTTTTAATCAAAAGTCCATGGAGAGTATATTATTGTTTCATAACCGGCTGCGATTGTAATATCTTAACGTATGACAAATATGAGAATTCTATTTACAATTGCGATTTTCTTTATAAATTTTAAAAGCGTTCCAAAATATTCACCAACAAAAGATATATGATAATGGACTTATTCTAACTGTAAAAAGCCTACTTAGCTCTCGCTAAACTTAATCCATTTGCGTTGCGTAGTTTACGGGCAACAATGCAGCCTACTTACGATTCTCAGCGTGCATCATTTTTCTCAACTTTTACATTACCCTCGGGCCTTCAATAATGGACTTTCAGAAGCTTCGTGACTTTTATCAGAATAGAGTGTAGATACATTCTGGAAGGTATCGATTTGAATTTTGTATTTAGATTAAGTTCTTGCAATGTTGTATGTGTATTGTGGCCCCTAAGCTTGTTAAACTATCAATTCTTGGCCGCTCTCATTCAATAATAAATAAAAGAAAAAGTTATCATTATCGTATCTGGTGCTATTTATTTATCCGTTGTTGAATACAATTGGCTCTGAAAATCGGCCGCTGAATCACACCATTAACCTGAAACAAAACATTCAATTTTTTTAAATAATTTAATGTTGACAATATATAGTTGCTAGACCATATCTTTTTATATACCATACTCGTATATGTATATATTATATTCAACTTTGTACAACTACACACACAACCATAACAGTAACAATAGTCTGCACATTTTATTATCTACATTATGGTTGTTTATCTTTCGCCGGTCGTTTTTGAAATCGACTAAACATGGACATCTCTAATCTGCGAAAAAATAGTCGAGTTTTGGAGACATTTTCGTCCCTCGCACCATTAATTCCGGCTAACTTAGTTTGTGCGTACAAATTACATCAGTCTTACTTTAGTTACACGGAAATGTCGGCGGAATTCTTTAAGAGGCACGCTTTATTTGGATTCGAGGGATGTTGGGGTAATCCGTCTTCAGCGACTGTGTATTCAATGGGCTCCTACACTCAGGAACCATTCAAAATAAGTAAGTTCAGTTTTAATTTTTAAGAATTCTGTATTCAAATTAAAAAAAAACAATAACCATATAACATTAACTCCGTCAGTCCGTCTATTTGTTTGACCAATTTTTCCCCCCTTTCCCGATATGAAATAATATACAGAAAACAGTAGGTTATAAAAGCTCTCTGTGCATAAAACATTTTTTCATTTGATTAGTTTTTTTTTTCATATGTTACTTATCCAAGAAATGAGAAGAACAGTAGTTTCTGAACGTTAATACTCATAAACAAGAACCACACTACTTGCACAACAGGTTGTGTTTTATGACTTTATAGATGGCCATTAGTTGCTTATAGAAATTGATCGTTTAGCATACTAACCAAAAGAGCAAGTAAGCGAGTATGGCTCAGCGGTTCCAGTGTCTGCTTTTCATTCAGACATACCCTGGTTCAAATCCGGCCCTACACCAAGACTTGTATTTTCATGAATATGAATGTAAGTGGATTTGCACTCGCTTAGCGGTGAAGGTAAATCGTGAGGAAACCGACATGTTTGAGGATCACAATATCCGAGGACATGTGTCTTCCGTGGAAGGAGTCTGAGTGTCCACTACAATGTATGTACCCAAGGGAACTCCCCTCACGAATTAATTATACGGGGGAGTCACGACCCTCAGTCGTGAGGAAATACGCTTCGAGAGAGAGAGAGATATGTCCATTAGTTGCTTATAGAAATTGATCGTTTAGCATGCTGGCCAATTCAGACCAGCTCACTTTTGCTCAAAAGATTGCCCTAGATTTCATTTACATTGCGGGGCACAGAGAGGGATGTCTGGGTTACATTGTCCATTTCCATTTCACAGTTCGATCGAGGTAATTCAGAGAGGTTCTCGTAATGGGCTCACTGTTTCACCTGGATGCCTCCCAGATGATTGGGGTGGACTGAGGTTCCTTGATGAAGGATTGTCAATAACAAATTAAGTTTACGAACCTTCTTTTCTCTAAATTTGATAAAATATTCATCTGATAATGAAATAGGGAACCCTTTCGAGGGCTTTAGGCTTCGGTTTCCTGAGAGTGCTCCATTTATTTTCATTAATTTAGGCGCTTGTTTACAATATTAATAATAAACATAAATTGAAATCGAGTAAGAAATTATTTAAACTTCTAACTTCTGTAAAATAGAAAATAATTAAATTCTTTAGCATATCTCTATTTAGCGACGAAGCTATGTTTCATATTACACATAGACTATGATAAATAAAATAAAATAAAATAGAAATAAAAATAGCCTTTATTTCCCTTCATTCAATAATCAAATTACAAATTTATAATGTTATTAGACTATGATAATAATCATTAAATATAATATCTTAACTTTTAACCAACAATATTACCACTTTATAATTCGTATACAGCGAAGACTTTGGTTTAAGAAAGACATTTCGATAACATAAATAACATTACGTACCTACTGCTATTCATTATACAATAATTCTGCCATACACATTTAGAGAATCTGTGTAGTAAATTATATTATTTGGCCAAATTAGACAAGCTTTGGTGGTTTATTTCGATTCAATTTGATAACACAAAGGAACCCAAACCTTTGCCTTTGTATATCATACAATATATGTTTATTACATTAATACACAAGCTCACACACAAACATTAGTTAATTCTAAGAATTTGGTCTATATGAAGTCTATACATTGACTATAAATAAAATAAATAAAAATAACCTTTATTTTCTACTACTCAATTAAATATGACACAGATATTATTATACTTAGCTTTACAATTTTTTACCACATTTAATGAAGGTAGGTATAAACTAAAAGTGTTAATAATTTTTTAATACAAACTATCTATTCAATAATGGCCAAAAAACTTTTAGAAGATTTGACAACCTCCATTTTCGAAATCGGTTAAAAAATATGATATTAAATTTTTAATCCTGTCTTTCACCTCACGTTCCTTGGAGCATGCAAAAAGTAGTCATACAAACCGGACACCGGGGGCAATGTTGCAAAATCCGTTATTCACACAAGAGTTTCCGATATTCGCCCAAAAATATCCGAATATCGTAAACTCGGACTGACAATCACGACAGACATGCATATTTATCGGAAAATTTAAATTACGGTAAAATATTTCGCCAATATTTATTCGAGCTGAAAATATTCCGCTCTCATGGGGCGATATTTAAATGCCCTTTGCATTAAAACCCCTTCAATGTAGCTCCTCGGTTATATACTCGGCTCTGACCGTCTCGCTTGATCCTCTTAACTTGATCGCCTATGATAATACTGAATTTGAATTTGGAGCTCTTATCTGGCTGAAAAAATATCTGAGCAAAATATCGTCGGGAAATTTAAGCTTTTTTGCTGTATTTTGTGTCTTTAGTGAGGTTATTTTAATAAATAAACATTTTAGTTTCATATACATATTACAATTTGGTCACAAATAGAACCAAACTAAATAAGATGTCCTTGATTTTTCCTGATACCAAACATTTAAAATAAAGAAAGAAAATCCATTTATTGCAGGTACCGTCATTTATTTTACTGGACTTTAAATGGTCACGGGAAATGGTTTATTCATTAGCTAATTGTGCATATGCATCTCCAACCGTTCACTCTGTCCTAGTCAATGCCAATACAATCAACGCCGATTTTGCAGAACCCTAGTACTAGCATTTAAGGCCTAATTTTGCTTAGCAGTGCATGGTATGTGATGTGGACTGTACAAAATGGTAGGAATACCAGTGGTCACCAACAATGGCGCAATTTCGACGACACGGATGTACGTGCGCGCGAATTCATAATGAGCAGAGACGCCCAACATTTGTAATTTTATTACCACCACACCATTCTTGTTATGGTAATCCTAATGGCGGGAGTTTGTTGCGGTCACGATAGCAGGGGTATTGCACGGGAAATGCTTACGAAAAGTTCATTTAAAACTCTGAAAATCTTAATTAAAATAATCTTTCAATATAACAGGCCTTCAAATATTATTACTAATTTTAAACGAAGTATTTCATGAACTTAACTTTAAAGCTAGTAAAGTGATATTATGAAAGGTCTCAGCTCCTTAAAGTTCAACTGTAATGAGACTCGGTCTAAAGAAATTTAATTACGCAAATCCTGGCGGGTTTAAGCTTAAAGTGGGTCCAAGTATCCTCGGATAACGTAAGAATCCCAGACGTTGTGACGTTCAAGGTCGTTTAAATAATCTTAATTTTGCACTTTACTTATACAGTTTGCTTTGAAATAATGCAATACTAGGGGAATGAAAATTTTAAATTCAGAAGACATTACTCAACCGACGTGAATGCCCTCGCCTTCTTTCAAATAAGAAAGAATACGAGCAAACAATGCTTGCGAGAGTAATATCGTAGCTCTCAGTCAGTATTACTAACAGTATATAAGATTTGCTAAAAGCATCAGCAAACCAAACCCAAAATGACGCAACAAAAACATTTTATTATTCACAAAGAGCTGGAGAAGACTTCAGAATTCCGAAATTATTTGCATCTGAAAGAGGTCGGTATAAACTACTTGTTTCCTGCAGGGGACATTCTTGGACTCGACGAAAAACATCCCTCCAAGGTATTTGCATGCAGATTTTGCAAGGTTTTGTTCGGAGAACATACTTGACCGTCCTCAGTGGAAGAGTTCATACACAGAGTAATATATTGCAGAAAGGAATTTACGAGAGTTGCGCTCGGTATTACGTTGAATTTACGACGTTTTCGTACGGCAACTATGTATTACGAAAAATAAGAGTGATTCTTTAGTTTTGTAACTGTCTACTTAAAAATATACCAGACTCACAAAATTAGTTCGTTATCATATACTACGGAGATCAACATCCGTAGTATATGATATGACATGTGTGTATATGTACAGTATGAGTCTTATGTTAATGAAAAAGTTGTAAATGACATGGAGTTTTGAGGCAACAGTTAGGTACAGATAAAATTTTCTTATTACAAGTAAATAAGAAGTAAGAAAAATTACAAGTAGTCCATAATTGTAACAGTCTTACTGTTATACATCTGTGGACGTAAGGATGGCTGTTTACGACAAGCATTCTACCTATTTGCATACCTAGTGTGGGTATTTGTATGTGAGAATGCGGTTGCGAAATGTACTGTATTTGTCAATAACTGTAACGTGTCAAGAATTCAGGAAAACTGTGAGCATATTTAGATTTTAAACAATATGATGGAGATGCATGAAAATGTGTTAAAATAATTCAAAATTTAAATACTTCTCGTGTGACATCACTAAGTTATTCGCATTTATATTTGACCAAGAAAACCTAAAATATCTCAGTTGCCGACTTACGAGTACACTCAACTCAACGCATTTTTTAAAGTGTAGAATTTAGTTACGTAACAGAAAGCCAAATCAACTGTATAGTAATACATAGAACCTATATTAAGTCCATAACACTCACCCACACCAGCACACACAAAGTTCCCGACAGCTTTATCCGATCATATCGCTTTACGAATCATATTTATGAGTGCCAACGTATTGTATATTTTTATGGACTGTTAAGACCGCGTTACCGCAAAAACTTATTTGATGCGGGCATCGGCATAACGGGCTAGAGTCAAAGATGAAAAGGTCGTCGGCTTCTCAAGGGACACATTGAGACCATTCCAATTTGTAATAAAAGTTGATCGTAACAAATCTGAAATATTAGAAGGCATTGTAAATTGGATCACGTTTTACGTCTTAGAAGGAAAATCTTACGGGATTTGCGTCCCATTTCTTGTATTAGAGTATAACTTTACGCTGAATTTTGACGGTTATATTTCAAAGAGAGTTACACAATAGAATGGGTAGAAATAAGGACGAAAAATTTGTGAGGAGTTTGGGCTGGTGTGGAGCTCAAACAAATGCGTGCGGAGAGCCTTATTGAGGGTTCGAACGACGATTGTTATCGACTTATTATACAAATGGGCGGTATCTGGCCAACCCGTAACAATATCTTTCCATGAAAAATTACGACTCAATAGTGTTGCGGTTCTTGGCTCAAGTCTGCAATAAAATCGGTGCCTCATAGACCGTTTTCGCCATTTGTGATTCCCGACGTGTAGCTGTAGGCACTCGTTGTGGGGTTTACACACGAACCAATTTCGTGGATCACATTTTCGGGGTAGATACGGCGTACTATCGACATGTTGTACTTACTGGAGATAGTTCGGTGCTGTCATCTGGTTTAGATTGATATCGGGAGCACTTACTAGACGATACTTGCGGCGAACCATTATGTAGCTAAAGTGTGATTGAGGTTCAATATTATTACATGGAACTTCGGTTTAGTGCAGCCAATAGTTTCATTAGGAATATTACTTTTTAAAATAGCGTTACTAAATATCTCTCTTGAGTCGTATTTCCTCATGACTGAGGGTCGTGACTCTCCCGCAGAATAAATTCGTTAGGGGAGTTCTCTTGGGCAGATACATCGTGATGGGCGCCCAGGTCTTTCCACGGAAGACACAAATGTCCTCGGATATTTTGGTCCTCAAACAAAATTATTAAATATAGTCTAGTATAGATTTTGCATTTAGTACTAATACAAAGTCACAATTAATTCACTTTCACTTTTAGGTAATCGTTGTCGTGTTATTATTAAAACTACGATACGAATTATGTACAACATCCTCACCATTATCTTTAACCATATTTCCTAAGATTTATCTTGACTATATTCAATCAGTTAACTCTCAACCCTTTTTACCAGACGTCAAAAAAAGCGCGAAACCGATAGATTAGCGCCAAAGCCTTCGAAGTAATCTATTGAGCACTCTCCACTTATCAATTAATAGCCACGGAAAGTGATGACTGGGCACAGCTTAATCTCTTTTTGCCGATTCACTGGACTGCTATTAGCCTAATGGTGCGAAGCGATGTTTCAAATCCAATATAGGACTTTGAAGCATTAAAACAAAAACAATGGGTCTTATCTTTCACGTCCGGCCGTTGAAGCCAGCCGGTGAGATTTCAGTATTCGCATTTTTGTCATTCATTTTTCAGGATTCCGTGAAAAAAGGCAAAAATTGGACCGAATAATTAGGACTTTGCTGTGTGTCGTCATACCGCGCTGTTTCTCATCAACCATCTAGACAGTCGATCCGTGATAGGAGTTTACATTTTTGTTTTAGTTACTGTTAGAAAAAAAACAATAATTAAAAGCAGTCTTCTTAAGGTACACAAGTTTAGTAATCGTGCTTCAAACATGATTGATTTTATACAGGTATTTTTATTGATTTTTTTAAGCGCCCATTGTTCAGCTAGCAGAGGCAATTGCGATTACCAATGATGCGGTGATTCCTTGAATGGGTGACCGAAAAGTGACATTCCATTTTGGGCGCTTCCGTAGGTTGAGTGACACGATAAATTGTAGGTCCCGGTTGTTTGTCTAGTACGCCATGTCAGAAGCCCTTAGGGCGGATTGATAAACTTACGACACCAGAGTTGGCCACTCTAATTCGATAAGAAGATATAGATTATAATAGAAAATAATACGGAACTGTTCTTCCGCGAGTTGGATTTGTACTTGTCTTGCTTTTTTGTTTTTCGTTTCGATATTTTATCCTCGGGCCGTCCTAACGAGCTCAGGACCAATGTTTGTTACGGTTGAGTGATTTACAAAACGTTCATTCGATTTTGCGAAATGTATTTTGTTTAACATTTGTTGGTTACATTGGCTAATAACGCCGCATTTTTTTAATTGACGCTTTATCCTACTATATTATATTCTACTTTATACTACTGTACTATATTAAACTATTCAAATAGCACATTTTCTAGGGTGTTTCACAATAAATTGGAGCTTTAAAACAGACAGGCTATTATTGAAACACAAAACCTTTAATAAAACGCAGACGAGTGAAGCTTTGAACACAATACATGTTTCCATTTAATACCAATAATTCGACGAAAACATTTCAAATACGACTAAAATGCGCACTGCGTGTAATAGGCTTATTTCTTCTTGTACCATTATTATATTTACACTAAAATATTTTCAAAACTTTGTAAGACATTCTAAAGCCTGAAAACAAAATGTTACAAACCGTTTCCTCAAAAGCCACTCTGTAGTGGAAATCGAAACATACCTTGGATATGTAATTGAATTTATTTTATTTCAAAGGATATCAGGAAACACTTATCCAGCTTGTTTTTACTAGTTGACATTAAAATAGTACCTTCCTAAAACATGCAAATCAAAATCAACTGTAAATAATTATAGGCACGCTGCCCTCTGGAGACTTTCTAAGTGTCCCTTTTCTTTTTTTTGTTAAAGTAAGAAATATTGTTTAGGTTTTCTTCCCTTGCTTTTATATGATTATTATTTTAAATAAATTTACTGTTAATAAGATATAACTTAGCAAATAACATACAAAATAAGCAGCAAATGCTTATGCATGGAAGTCTATCCATTATACCCTCAAACCCACTCCACTAATCTATTCATATAACACGGAAGCTCTTTACAAGGAATGCTGTGTTCTGAATGTTAGGCAGTTATTCATAAAATCTATTATAAGACTACAACATCGCCTCGTCTCGCCAGCAGTTACGAATAGGCAGAAGAGACGGCAAGAAAACATTTTCAAAACTCTTTCCACACGTACACAATTTGGAATAAACGCTGTTAGTGTTTTGGGCCCCAGACTGTACAACAAATTAATAAAAACAGTTGACATGTCAAACCTCACTGGCTATGGATGTAACCTAGAGCTAACTAAATATCTTCTTACCTTGAACTACAATTCCACTGAGTCATTGATGGAAAAAATATTTAAGTAACAGTATTTTGATTGATGTTTCCATGACTTCTTGTAAGCCCCCACATACACCACTTCCACAACAATCACACGAATACACGAATATATTACATACATTTACAACACCTTAACACTCAGCAACACTTCACATATGAAACATATATACGTATATATATAAAGCATATTTAAATACATGTATAGTTTATGAAAATGCTAGCAACTACAAAAACCAAAACAAAATATTGTTAACTTATTTCCAATTTAGCCTTTTTTATTATATGCTGGCAACATTATTGTACAATGATAAACAAATTGTGTAAACTAGATGCAAAGTAGGTAAAGATATTGTGTAAAAAAAAATTGTGTAAAATTATGTGACACTGGGTCTGACATTGGGATGAATACTGTGGCTCCACAAACACAAGTTCCGTAAGGGACTTAGCGTGGAGCTCAGGGTGTATGTCGAACGTACGCCAACACAAAGAATGTACCTAAGCCTATTTAAGAAAATTCTAATTATGTACTGTCACTGTGTTTCGATAAATAAAATATTTGTATTTGTATTTGTATTCATTCGCACAGATACATACAGATTCCGAAGCGTTGCTTCCATACATCACACGGCACTTGTGATTGATGGCACCGAATCGTCTCGTCATTGTTTGTGATAGGAGAACACTTTGCAAACGCTGTTTTGTAAAAAACGTAACGAGCTAGTGCGTTAGAGGGTGAGTGTGCTTGATTGGGGAATTATTGATTTTGTAGGGAGTGTATCTATACATCGATATTTTTTTTTCAATCCGAAACTTTTTTTGTATGTCTTCTTCGAGTGTTGTGTAGCAGTTTCATTGTCTGCTTTTCATCCAGACGCACCCTGAAGACACATGTTCTCGGATATTCTGTTCCTCAAACATGGAAACCGTCATATTTGAGGACAACAATATCTGAGGACCTGTGTCTTCCGTGGAAGGACCTGGGCGCCCACCACGATTTATTTTATCTGCCCAAGAGAACTAATTCTGAATTAACTCTGCAGGGGAGCCACGACCCTCAGTCATAAGGAAATACGACTCAAGGGAGTATATATTCTCCTCATTGATTTTATTTATATACTAGCTACTGGCTTTAGCTCGCGGTTTTTCATGTGTTAGTATACATAAAAACCTTCCTCTTTAACCTATCTATCAATTTAAAAAAATTGCAACATCCGTTGTGAAGTTTTAAAGTTACACATACATATTACTTACAAACAAAGGGACAGACGCGGGAAGCGACTTTGCTTAATTACTATACATGTTTTAATTAATCACTATATAGTGATTAATTAAAACAAGAAGAGGGACATCCATGTCATAAAAAGAGGTCAACGAATTGGCGAGAATCAAGAAGAATGGCGCAAACTCCACATTAAAGAATGCGTAGGAATACTCAGAGCTAGTACTTTTTTTGCGACAGTGTTAATGCGAATGCGTAGGAGTTATGTATGCGTAGGTGTATGGGTTCGATTCCCGCATGACACAAATAATTACGAACATTTAAATTTGTAATTATTTGTGTTGAGTCTGGTCGTTTCTATGTATAATAAGTATGTATTTACAAAAGAAAAGTATATATGTATTATATCCGTTATCTAGTATCCATGATACAAGCGTAAGCTTAGTATGGGGCTAGATGGCGCTGTGTGATATGTCCTGAAATATTTATTTTATTTCTTTTGAATTTCTTGTGATATGATATTTGTAAATTAGTCTCTTGTTTTGCGTTTACAAATTCACGATACAAATAGGTAATATTGAATCTAGTCTTAAAATGGAAACATGGAGTGGATTCAGATGGGTTTTGCTATGTAGGTTAACTATGCTTTTTCTAAGGCTTCATATTCTTTCATTTGGATCATACTAATATTTTATTTACTGAAAAATAAAAATGTATCGTCATAACATTAAACGCTAAAAACTGACACTTTCCTATTCGTAAAATAAAACTGTTTAGAATAAATTTATTTAAATTGATGTGGTTTACCTCCTCGTCCTCCTCTAAAATATTAACCTAACTAAACAAGCATAAAGTTTAGTCTCTACACACCCCATTTGAGACAGTAAACTCTGTATTCTAGTAAGGTATAGTTTGCAGATGAGCTCTCATACCAAATTATGATCACACCTTGTATAAATTGAAGCTCAAGCAGAGTTTACATGAAGCCAGTGTGCTGGAACTAGTCACGATTGAATTTTTTATTAAAAAAAATGGGATAACATATTTTTGCGGCAAACTAATTTTTAAGTATGATTTATTATTGAAGCTAGTCTAACTTATAATGTGGGTTTGTTTTATTGAACACAAAAAATAATGCAAACGGAAATTGCTAGCAAAATATTTATTAAAAGTATCTCTTTTACACTTGAATTAACTGATCTAATCTTCTATCCCGCTTCCGCAGCGGTTACTTGGCTTTTCTTACTTTTATTCATTTCTTTTTCAATGTCAAATCTTACCAAATTTATTTTCATAGAATCAGTTCTATATTGGGCAATTAGGCCATGGTCACAAAATAGCTAGTTAATAAACCTGTTTTTGCAAGCTAATACAGACCATTCATACTTTGCAAGTTAACCAAACTAACTCAGTCTAAACCATGCTTTATTAAAGGAAGCTACGTAAGAGCGGAGTGCCATCCTCGCTTCGCTATGAACGTAACCATCTCGATCCAAGTTATGACGTTTTTGGTCCAAAGTAACCATACTGCCTAATCTAGCAGTGCCCGGGATAGTCAAGTTTCAACAATTTTGGGTAAGGACCGAAAACCGGAAGCCATTTTCAAATTATTATGCAAAGTTTTTTGACCGACTTAACATATATGTACCACTACTACAATATATCATATCAATTTTAAGTTTTATGTTCACAAAAAATATGCAATATGGACGAAAATACGTGGTTAAATATAAGTCCAGACCAAGTCCGTTTTAGTTGTTCGGCAATTGTCTGTCTACTGTCATAATTATCAAATAATCAAAATATACAAATGTTAAATCAAAGTTCCAATTTATTGTTGACATTTTGATTGCTTCTATGTGATGTCTGAACAACAAGAACCCACTTATTTTTTATGCCCTGGACTAATATTTAAACCACATTTTGCAATAAGACAGAAAAAGTTTAAGTACCGTAATATCTCAGATAAAAAAATCTGATATGCATGACTTTTAAAGTATGCACTTAAAACAAACAACAAACCACGTACAGAGAGCTCAGTAAAACTTGTCGATAAAATGCGGTAGTTTTTCGGTTATTCAGTCCCGCGAGCTGCTGTTATGGCGTCGACATTACCGTAAACTGACCGGGTTATAAGGCTGGCACATACTCGAAGACAATGTATACCATAGACGTCTACATTTATCTATCCCTCTACCAAGCGTTACATTAAACATACGTCCTAAGCTACATTTAACAGCCCTACAGCACACGTCAGTAATTACAGACTTCTTCTTCTTCTTCTTTCTTAGCCTTTAAGGAGTCCATTTCTGAACATAGGCCTCTCCTATTTTTCTCCATAACTCGCGATCTGCTGCTCTAGCCATCCAGTTGTGACCCGCGTGCTTCCGGATGTCATCAACCCATCGTAACGGTGGGCGGCCTCGTGGTCTCCTGTCTGCCCATGGTCTCCACACTACTAGTCTTCGTGTCCATCGGTGACAGTCCATTCGAGCAATATGGCCAGCCCATCTCCACTTTCTTCCCGTAATGACTTCTACTACGTCTTTTAGTCCCGTTTTTCGCCGTATCCACTCGTTTCTCCTTCTATCGCGCAAGGTGATTCCGAGCATAGCTCTTTCCATGGCACGTTGCGCGACTCTAAGTTTCTCAGCTGATCGTTCTGTGAGAGTCATAGTTTCAGCACCGTACGTGAAGACCGGCGTGATACATTCTTCGAATACCTTGGCCTTCAGTTTAATAGACAGCTTCATTAGATTCATAGACAGCAGTTTGGTGAAGTTCGCATAACAAAGCTGCTGAAATGACAGCAGCATTTTTGTTTTTTGATAATCATTTTTGTTACTATCAAAAACAGAGTTAAAATAGTCAGATGCGCCTGGGGTGGTTTCAAAACTTAAGCCACAACTTAACATCTTACTTTTACATACCTACTACTTGGATTTTATTGGTGAGTAACTATAAAAATGTTTGAGGACCACTATATCCGAGGACATGTATCTTCTGAGGAAGGACCTGGGTGCCCCAAAAGACCAATCTACCCAAGAGAAATGTTAACGAATTATTTTTTCAGGCGAGTCACAATCCTCTGTCATAAGGAAATACCACTCAAAGAGAGAGCTATGAAAAAACACTGAAATGAGATCTATATTGATTGTAACATCGTTGTTTTGGCGTTAATCCCACGTGTGGCTGACTAGACGCGTTGTGGTCTCCATACGTACATGATTATTATGAGCTGCTCTGCTTGTACTAGCTGGGTACTGGCTGGGGATCGTTACTGGCTAGAAGCTTCTACTGGCTAGCGGCTATATTCTAAAGTAAAGAGATATTTTCTTGCCTATAAATATCAGACGTTTCGAGTTTTATTAGTGACTTCAAAGTATAATGTTATTTGTCTAGTACAGCAGTTGTTAAGCCATGTCAGTGGCCCCTAGGGGGTCGAAAATTCTCGATACCAGAGTTTGCCACTCTCATTCGATAAGAAGAGGAAGTATAATGCTCGTAGTTACTTGAATTATGTTCGCTGTGTAATATGTACAAGAGTGGGATTAATTCTTTATTAGAAAGTCAAAGAAAAACATAGCAAGAAAATACATTTTCATATGATTTGCCTATTTTCTCTCTTATTAAACCGAGCTTAAAGCATTTTGTGCCCCCACTTTATCAATTTAAGTCTTAACTTTGTTCATAATATGCACAAACCCAATGTCACTTTCATCCCCAGTTTTTACCTATTTATTTTCATATTTTTCAATTATGCGTGTACACGAGTTCGTCCTGTCAGCAACGGTGAGTTCAGCACACTTTACTTTTATAAATATGTATACAATTCATGCATGCCATACATATGTACTTATAGAAACATAATTATACAATCTAAGCCAAGCGTTGTGTTTATTCTTAAATAAGGATTTTTAACTAAAACAGGTTTGCACTTGACCATAGTTTGCCTGATGGTTAGCAATAGCTATGGTCTTAGATGGATCGAATCTAATTCAAAAACTTTAATTAGTAAAATATACCTTAGTAAGTACTTTGAAACGTGGGTATTTGTCAGAGTTTTCACACCGCCCAAAACGCTCAAAGAACCTTTGACATGACTTAACAGTTTATAGTCTTATTTATTTTTGGACACGATTCTTGTGAGTCCAAAGTCCAAGTGTGATCCAAAACAACGTAAGCGAAACTTCATAAACATAATATACTAGTAAACAATCGTGTGTATTTTGTTTATCTTATATTTCATTCCTATCCATTAATCAGAAGTAGATAAACATAAAACGTCACAGGCGCCTCATTTATCACGATCAAACCTGAAAGGAATACACATAAGTTCATAAATTATTTCCCAGACCATACTTATATAAGCTTGGTTGTTTATGTATGGTTTCAACGCTCATTTTTTTGTTTAATAACTAGTAGTCATGAAATTACTCTACAATTATTTGTACAATTCTTTGCAAGAGATGTTATGCGATGAATTTTATGCATCGCAGCGACAGCGTCCGACGTGGTGATGTTTAAATTTTGTGTTTGTGCATTTTTTTCTTCGTAATATATTTTTACGTTTGACTACTCAGCCTCCATGATGTTAAACATTGCTACAGCCTAGGTCAACTGACAGTAAAGCGTCATATTTTTTTTCTGTAGTATTGTAGTATCAAAGGATATATATTTAATGATATCATGCTTATTTTAAAATAAAAAGAAATGCTAGTAGTATTATTAAAACAATTTTTAATTTAATATCTTAATACTGAATTAAATAAAAATGTTAAAGTCCTCTAAAGCTCGTTATTAATTTTAAAACTGCTCCCTTCTAATATCCAACATTTATACAACCCAGGAACTGGCCCGACATTTCCTGGGTTATCAAAGGGTATAAAGGAAATGTATAGACCTAAAAACAAAGAAACAACTTAATATAGAGAAAGTGTATTAGCTTTATTGTGTATATGAAACGTATTCTGTAAATTTGTGCATAATGCACGTAAATAGTTTTGTAAATATTGGCTACAGATCGAAAAATATATTTCAATATAAAGAGTTTTATGCGGACTTAAATTCAAAATTGTAACGTGCCTATATCACACATCATTCACATATCAAACAATATGACATAATCCCGTCCAATTATTAAAAAATTATTTATTCTGGTAATATAGGTACTCGTACTACTTTGCAATTGTATCGTCATCAGATGTATGAAAAAATTATCTACATCAAGTATCCACTAGCACTGCATTTAAAATTTCAAAATGTGTCTACTAGTCATAACATCTTTGGCGCAACTGCACTGCACCGGCCGGATGCACCGCCCTTTCATCCTTGCCCTTTTTGTTACCGCGAGAAATAACCAATGCATACAAAATGATGCATATTCCCACAGGACTAAGATTGCTAGAATTTTGTAATACACGCTGTACAGTATTTGCTCTCTCTGCCAACCTGCCGCCATTTTGTGATGACTTTATCTATAGTAAAATGCAAGTTCGTATAAGAATGGTCAACACTGATGTCGACACTATGATAAATAAATATTTTGAGACCTTGGACACGGCGCCATCTAGCCCCACACTAGGCAAACGCTTGTGTCGTGGGTACTAGATAACGGATAAGAATAAAGCCACGTCAGAGGCCTTTAAGGCGGTTAGAAAACTCTCGACACTAAGGTTGATTACACTCATATACAATTACTTAATCACAGATGTCACTGAAAATAATAAAGACTAATTATTTGTGCAATTAAATTGATCAAGTCTTTCGTGCAATGTGTCAGCTAAAGCAATATAAATAACGAGATGCAATGCAAAACATTCACGTCATATTATTCTGTTTATGATCAGATAACAATTTCTGTTGCTCCGCTGGTTTCAGTCGGTCCGCACTAGCCGGCAAAATACATTAATTACAAGCCGTACTAGATATTACGCTGGTCGGTACGGTATTACCGTTTTTATCTGCTCTTATTTATACGTTTTCAGTTTCAGTCTAAGCTTTTTATGCTTTCCTGGAAGCTAGTGGATATAAATGATATAATAACGCTGATATACGTTGTTAAATATGTTGTGAGACGTGACTTTTTAGTTTATATACCAATTATGATGAAAATGCTTTCATCATCGCTGATGTAAATTATTTATAAGCTATCTCTAAAAGGCCTGGAAGAAATCGCCTTAGGCTATAAGGCCGCCCAATGCGCACAACTTAAAAAATGTATATTGTGTAATTTCTGTCTCTTGGTATACATTAAAGTGATATTATATCCTATTCTATTTTATTATATACACAAAGTTTAACGTAACGGATAGGAGAGTTAGGTATTCTTTATTTTGATAAATAAATCACAGGTTTATTTATTGTTTAAACAACTCCACACTTCGATACAATCCTCCAAGATGGGCCATCTTAAGAAAACATAAACAAAAGACGACCAAACTGTTATTATTATATTCTATGTTAAGCATTTCATCATTACAACGTGACAATCTCTCATTTTCCTCAATCATTTTTATCGATCTTGCACTTATCTTGCTATCCTCTAAGCGTCATCATTAAAGGGGGATTTGAATTGTCGTCAAGAAGCATTTGGTTGTTTTCCCTTTCTTTCTTTCTGTTTACGAGTTTCCAGAATATATCAATGGCTTTATAGAAGGCTATAAAAGTAAACGAGTCCAATTTTCCTCGTGTGTGTTCCCAATAAAAACATTAGCGTTCGCCGATGCGTGAAATTCGTTCTTTACATGCGTATACTCCATCACAGGGCGAGACAAATTGCTTGCATCTCACATGCTCATGTTAAATAGATTCTGACGTTGAGACACTGCTTATGTTTTATCTGACTAACAAAACTATAGATTAAGTTTCAAACCCAATCGAGACGATTGTGCAACTTGTCCAAAAACTAATTATTAATCCACGTTCAGTCATTGATACCTTAAATTTAACAAGACGCTTATTTCTGTTATTTTTTTTTTTTTTCGTAACATTTTCTTTTTGTAAAGATCTCAATCAAATGGAGTGTTTTTTAAGCAAGCAATTATTAAATACGCGTTTAAGGGCACACTTAATTCATGGGTATTTAATTACATAATAAGAGTTGTAAATTAATCCTTAATTATTGTGGTTTTTCTTTTATTTGTTTCAGATGCAACATTATGAAAATTTAAGCTCTCCAATTACTCAGCGCTTTGCATCAAATATTCAAAAGAGAAATGTCCACTCCATATCTACAAAGAGACCGTTGCAAATGGCGATACTTAGCACAACCGGACATCAAAGGATATATACAAACACGCGTACTAGCTTGGCAGTGGTAAATAAAGTATACAGTATCTTATGTTTATTTTCAAACCCATGTGTACCTACATTGCTCTGCTTATTGCTGATAATCCATGTTCAAAGTATTTGTGAAGTGATGCTAGTTAAACAAAAATGTTTACTTAGTTATATATTAATGTTAAGTTATGAGTTAATTTATTAAGTGCTAAACCTGCACTATGGATGTTTAAATTAATCTTTTGGCAGTTAGTAGACCGTAGCCTAGTGGTTAAGGCGTTTCGGACGGTGATCGAAAATACGCAGATTCGAATCCTGCCGGTCGTGATTATTTTCGCTCATTTTCCAATAAAATATTAATGTTAAGTTAGTTTCTCTAGTATGCTTTTTATTGAGTGCATACTAAAATATTTGCATATAGATTTATTTAATTAAATGTGCTTCTGTAGCAAGATAATAATTACCTTGTTATCGTTACTTTTATATTTAATTAATAAAATTGAATAGGTACATAAAAATATTGAGTAATACAAATTTTTAGGTAGCCAATTTAGAAGTTTTTACAACACGAGATGATGGTTATCATGTCGCTCTCATGATGTTTCGTTTATGATCATATAATTATAACCGATTCCTATTTTTTTCTATATGGTGCATACGTAAATTCATTACTCGTATATAAGTTATTTTTGTCAAGTGTTACTTTTATTGGAAAATGAGCCTAGCCTGGTTGGTTAAGGCGTTCTGACGATAAGAGAAATACGCAGGTTTGAATCCTGTCGTGACTATTTTCGATCATTTTCCAATGAAAGTTTAAGTTACTCGTATATATTTATAGATAGAAACATAGCGCACAGAATAATTAAAATCTTAATACCATGATAACGAGATAATTTCAATAACAGTAACCCCAAGCAATCAACATGACAACTTGTATAATAAAATGTCCCCAAGAACCTCATTTAAAAATACAGCGCCACTTAAAAGAAATTACTTCATATCAAACGTTTTCCACTTAGTTTGAGTACTGCCATAAAGTGGTGTAGGAAATCTACGGTTAGAGGGGTCGGCTGGTGGTCAGGTTCATTTCCGAGCCTAGGTCATAGTACTGGAGCCACCTAGACTTGATTGAAGTGACCGTGTTTATAGCTCCACTTGGAGTCAGTTGAAAGTTTTCATTTATTTTGGAGGGCATAGATTAAATGAATGAATAGTAAGATTTAGCTGAGCAAGCCTTGCTCAATTTTTTTTATACGAGTATATAGGATAAGAAATTCTGTATTTTTTTAAACTAATTATCGCTAAAAAGTAAAAAATATTTAATATCTTGAAATAATAACAACTTTTTTTTAATGGAGGAGAAATCAATATCTTGTATTACGTTCTTTTGAGCAAGGATATACATACAAAGCTGGTTTTTAGGTATACCTTTGTTTACCTTGCTATTCATAGATATTATTTTATACTTTTTTATTTTATTTTTTAGATGATTGTTGCACTATCCGAACCAAATTCGTTTTGCAAAAATAAAAAATGTCTGTATATGCATGCAGCCTCAGCCTCGATCTTACGCCAAGTCAAGATCTCTGCTGAAATAAAATGAACAAACACTATTTACACAGACATGGCAAAAATAGATGACGCCACTGCTGCAAGCACAATTCACAAAAAAAAATCTATAAAACCCAAATTTTGAAGATAAATACTTTCAAATCCAATCAATGCAAACTACACCCTACTACTGTTAATAAAAACAGTACATATTTATTAGGAGATTTTGTAATCAGTAACGTATTTTTCCATTGCTTATTATGACGTTCGTACTTGATTTGCTAGTAATGAATGCGACTTATTATGCTGGGTACATTTTATTTTAGATGAATAATACCATAAACACCAATATCGTAAAAAAAAAATTTAAAGGAAAGTTCGTTTGTGTGTGGCCAACAATAATGTCATAATGGGTTGACTTTAAATTAAAGAACATCAAGTAGATGACTAATAAGAAATTATTAAGCACATAAATAATACACATTCTACTGTTTTTTTATACTTTTAAGACATTTAATACAAAGCGCCATCTATCTTTCTCTACATCATTTACAGGGACTATTTCCTACGCTTTTCAGAGCATTTCAGCGGAGCCACTACTTTTATTAAATTTTTCTTAAAGAATATCTTTTTCTTCAAAGTACAGCTAGGGCGGGCGGTAAAACATTCCAATGCCATTTGCGTACTTAATTCAAAGACAGTTTTATTAAAAACCTTTTGTCATAATGTCTGCGACTAAGTACATTTTAATTTGTAATTAATGGAAATTGCGATCTGTCTAGATATTTTACATAAACCGAACTATAGTATTTTTTCTACATTAAGGTCTTACTAACGTCTTAGACAGTTACTTAACCCTTCATTAATCTAAAAAATCGTTTGGTATGTCCTCAAAAAAAAGACACTGCATTAAATCATTTAAAACAAACAGATGAACGAAGTTAAAAAAACTTAACAAACAACTTCCACAACAAATCCCGCACAAACACAAAACTAGAATTTAAAAAAAAGGAAATTAAAGCCAAGATAAAAACAACTTGATAAACAACACCCACAACAAATCGTGAAGCAAACATTCCGGAGCGTCAGCACATCGCAGCACTTTGTGACCAGGGGTCGACCGTTAAAGAAAAAGCTAAGGCAGAAATAATTTCCGTTTCCTCACTTGACCTCACTCAAGTCGATAGAGTCCGGGCAAATAGCTCTGCATGTGGAGAAAAAAGTAACTAACAACTAATATAATTTTGCCTATATTAGTACCTAAAAGAAGCTCGTAAGTCATCAGGATTTTGATATATCCATTGAAAAGATAGATTAGCAGATAATAAACAAGTGAAATATGAACGTACAATCTACATGTTCTGAATTCTGTATAAACTTGATATACCACAAATTGTGGTATTTTTTCTACTGTCAAAAATCAAAACTTGATATAAAATCAGAATTCATTTTATTCCAGGATTGATAGCTCTTCTCTACTTAAGTACCTTACTAAGCTAACTAAATCCGATTAAAGCTTACCGAATTAGAAAAAGAAACTCCGTGTTAAAAAAATAGCGTCAAAGCTTTAGAACACTTTACTACAAGTTGTGTTTCCTGCGAACTACAATCCAGGGTCTTCAAATCTTAAGTTAATAATTTTGTATATTCTTGCTTAGCGCGTTACACCCTTGGCTGCAGCAATACTTTGCACCAGGCAGACTGAAGTCAAACGTAAAACTATTCTACGTAAAATAAAAGGTTAGAAAATGTTTTCTCTCGAATGACTACGGTTTATAACTAACTACAGGCCTAGTCAAAAGTTAATAAGATGCATAGGTGCTGCCACCATAACATCATGGAGTCATGTCGTGTGGACTAGTCAGTCGTTGACAGGGCCCGCCCACTCGATGTTCGCCATAAATAAATGAGTGTCGGTCGCATAGATACTTCACGCTTCTACATTATACCCGTGATAACGTATCCTTGATATATTCGGGCGTTAGGAGCGTTTTTGTGGATAATTAAAAGGTTGTAAAAATCTTGGAATGTAGTGGTTTTGGTAGTATAAAAAAACATAAGATTTAACTAAAAAAATGTGTTGTATTTATGTTTGTTGGTGTTTGGTAAGCAGACTGCAAACGTTGCTTTTGGTTCTGTGATGTACACCTGTATGCCAAACGTGTGGACAGGAAATGTTTGCTCCTATTTTATTATTGCCCCAAAGGAGTGAAAGATAACCGAGTTTTTTTAAATATAGCCTTTTTCTTCAAGAAATCAAGGTAAATAGTATAATGCATTACCTACGAAATAAAAAAAAAACATAAATATTTAAATGAAAATAATATTGTGTGTTAATTTCTTTCGCTCTCAACTCTAAAGCCTTAATCTTTCTTTTTTTAAACACTAATTCCTCAAACAAGATACTACTAACACATAAACCTAAGCCCTAACAACTGAATGTCCTACTAATGAAGTCTTGTGTATTAACCACTCGAGATGGTCGATACAAATTACATCAAATTCAAAGCCTAGACACTAGACTTGATTAGAACCGTTTAGACTTAGCCACGACAGACGATAAAGTGTATTACTAACGTAGATATTGAAGTTATAAAGACTATGAGCGATTTTATGGCAATGAGCTATACTGCAAGATGTTTTTCATGATATCTCTATTAAAATGTTATGAAATAAACTTCACATTTTATGTCTATAGAATTTTTAACTGACTGTTGTTCTAAAATTGTATTCTTATAAGGCGGAAACTTAATAATAGGCAAAACTAAGACGCAATATCGAGATAGCTGTTGTGAAAATAATGAGGCCTTTATAATAGTAAATTAAAATTTCAGGACATTGTACAAAGCGCCATCTATTCCCAGTGCTTAGATCATGAAGAAGATGAAGACAACTTCTTAGTTGTCAGCGACCATGAAGATTCTCTTCATGGTCGCTACATCATTTCAAAAGCTTTTTATTGTGTAAATTTCCGTTCTCATTTTTTTATAATTCTGTGACAACAATACTGAATGTGACCTGAAAGTCAATGTCCAATTTTCTCATAACTTTGGAGCTTTTACATGAAAATAATAAAATATGAGGTTATCAAATTTTCTAGTAACTTTAATATATTACATTCTTTATGATATTACGTAGGTATCATACAGAAACTCTAATCTGGCTCTCTGATCTAATCTGGCTAGAATCCTTTATTTTTTCGCAACCCTTTATTAGGTACTTAGTTACAACTTATTTGATCAAACAATGTTATTGATGTTCAAATAAATTCTTATACGTTATGCTTCATACGCTAGAGTTTTTCCAGCCTGATTGAAGTTAAGCATAAACGATGTAATTGTGTAACGTTTACCAAGAATAAACGTGTTTAGTACATATTGATACAAAACGTGGTTTAAATATTAGCCTTGAACTTTGAAAATAAATTACTCGTTTTTATTGTTCAAACGTCACATGATTCATCATTGGTAACATTTTGAGAATTTGAAGAAAACAAATTTTGAACAACAAGAACGAACTGCATATTTTCAAAGTTCTGGACTAATATTTAAACCAAGTTTTGTAATAAGACCTAATACGAGTATCTAAAGATACTATAGTAATTATTTTTAGCTCCCAATAGACAAAATAAATTCGTGAATGTTAATTTGTTTAGATCACGTAGTGATCACTGCTTAATAGAAAAGTTGCCAACGTTTGCAAACCTGAGATTAGAACTTTTCCGGCTTTATTGTAACAAAATTAATCAAACCCTTCAAAGTTGTACGACCTAAGTTAAACATTTGCCTCGCGTCGTAGCGTATCAACTTGTAAAGTTTTAATCGCAAGTAAAACGTAGCATGTATGTATCTTGTATGTAAGCTCTTAGTTAGAATAAAAATATAACACACAATATTTTATGAATAGTCCAATATTAAACCATGTACTTTCATTCACAAAAGGCAGGATAGATCTTCATGGTTCCTGGAAACTAATCACTGTTTTTTGATTTTTTTTGTGGTTTCGGTGAATGTATATTTATGTATGTTGAAAATTTTGAAATAACTACGATTGAAAAACTCACACACAGATGGTCACTTACCATATAGGATGTTTTTTTTAAAAGAAAATGTTACCTCCTTATTACCTCCTCATCATCATCATCATCATGTCAGCCCGTATTCACCCTCTGCTGAGTATAGACCTTCTCTCTAACATGCCTAATAGTGCCACACTTGTTACCTAACCTAAAATTTATATATAGGTATATGTTATATATTCAAGACTCAGTCTCAATACCATGTTTAATTACTACGTAGGATCCCTTATCTAAATATATAAAACTCGAAGGTGACTGACTGACTGACTGACTGACTGTTATAGTGTATCAACGAGCAGCCCAAACCACTGAAATTTAGAATGAAGGTAGATGTTATGACGTAGGCGTCCGCTAAGAAAGGATTTTTGGAAATGCCACTTTTAAAGGGGTGAAACAGGGGATGCAAGTTTTATTTCTTAATGCGAGCGAAGCCGCGAGCACCCACTAGTTCAATAGTAAAACACATTAGTAACCAGTAATTTTGTATAACAACTTCTACCTCCTATACGATCGATATCTATTCAAACCTATCCAAAAACTTTCGCCAATCATTTCACAGTTACAAGATGAAATTGCACATGAAGATGGACTCGAACTTCGACACGTGACCCGAGTTCTGCTGAGTTCTGCTGAGTTCGCCGAGTTCAAGTTCCGAGTTCCGAGTTCTACTGAGTATTGCACTCCTTCCTACATTTGAGTACGTACTGGCAGACTAAGCGCAATTCTAACTTATAGTGTGAGTTTCAGGCATGTGACGTGCATTTTGAATTGAGGTAGGATCGCTGTTAAGTATGGGTATGTTTTGGAAAGAAATAAATTAAGACAAGTGTTATGTGGAGGAAATTATGTGCGTTTAGTGTATCATGCTTTTTGAACGTGATTTGAGAAATATACGTTTAAAACAGTGAAATATTTAGGCCATATGTTTTATCCAGAATTGGATGATTGAAGACTGATGATGATGATGATTTAGGCTGAATCGTTTTGTATTTTATTAATTTGTATTATTATTGAAATAAGTTAATTGTTCAAAATCGACGCAGCTGGCACATTCAGATAGAGGCCTATGCCCAGCAGTGGGATAGAGAAGGCTGTGGATGATGATTAAATCAATTGTTTTATTTTGCAAGAAAAGTTTTATTTTAATGTAATCTTTATTGTAAACATAAGTGAGCCCAATATAAATTGTATGGTAAAATAACAGTGAGTATTTCCAATTAAGTTTACAACTATGTACAACAAGTTTTGTGTAAAACCAAGACACAATAGAAGTATATACCGTATTATATTTATATCTACAGATAGACCCAAATCTAATTTTCCTTATTACCGGATCGACCGAGTCTATTCGTGTTACCCACACCTTCAGACCCAATCGGATAAGTCGATTTTGTACTCAATCAATTATGCTACAAGTTGATTTGGGGTCACCTTCACTAAGTAATCTGAGTATTGTTATTTCTAAGTTTTGCGTGACTGCGTGAGAATTGTACTAAGAAAATACAAAGTTCAATGTTAATCTATATATACATATATATACCTATATATACATAAATAACTCAAAACTGAAATGTTACCAAATAAATATCTTTTATCTTTATCTTTATCTCAAAGGTGACTGACTGATTGTCTGAGTGACTGACTGATATAGTGATCTTTCAACGGACAGCCCAAGCCAACGGACGGATCGAACTGAATTTTGGCATGCAGGTTGATGTTATGACGTAGGCATCCGCTAAGAAAGGATTTTTGGAAATGTCACTTTTAAAGGGGTGAAATAGGGGATGCAAGTTTTACTTTCTAATGCGAGCGAAGCTGCGAGCACCCACAATTTTACTATATATTTTTAGTCTCTTTTTATTTACAACTGTTTTAAATTTTTTACATTATACATAGATCTGTATAAAAAAACAATAAATATCATAAAACTTAAAACTAGTGGTGCTGCCGGCAGCGGAGCAAGGCCCAAGCTACCGGTGGTATATATTATTACAAGTATGTACTAGTAGTATTGATAGAATATGTAAATAAAATCTATGTAAGTAATTGCTTTATATGATTTTTTTAAGTATTAAATCATTGTTGAGTGTATTTTGCGGAAGAAGGTTACTCAAGGTAAGTTAAAGTTTAAAAAGATAAATTAAAAGTTCTCTAGTACGAATGTATTTAAATATCGGTCTGGTAATCGCAGAGACTTTATTTATACAACGATAGACCTTAAGAGTATAGTCACATATTATTATCAATGTTTAATTAAAACTGCTATGAATACTTAATTGGTGCCATATGGATTCAAATTGTTTAATTTCTTTACGGCCCAATCCAATCTAAATAAAGGCCTGTAAAAAGCTTGTAACTTTTACAGCAGCCACTTAGTTGTTTGTGTACGTGGGTATTACCTTTTAGTACCTAGAGCTAGCTTTAATCTAGATAAACCTAGGCTAAGCCCAGTGCTAAACCCAATAGACAATGCTTTAGCGCTAAATGATTCATACATATCATGTCAACGATAACCACACCAGGGTCTGTCACAAATATCTCGCATAAATTTGCATCTCATCTAAAAATTAACACTTTTGTCGAAAATAAACATATTTACCCTGGATATGAAGACCTTAGAATTTTACCGGTGTGAACTTGGCAGCCAAAGTTACCCGACCAAATAAAAATGGTAATTTAGTGAAGTTAGCAGCAACGGCTTTAAGAGGCTCATCATAATTTTGGAAGATGATTAAGATTCGGTACAACAATGTAAGATTCTCTTACTTTTAATCTATTACTAACTAGGAACAAAATGTTATTTGGTCACGACTTTATAACGTCAATAATTTCAGTAATGTAGTAAATTACAATAAAAAATTAAACATAAATATAAACACAAATAAATAAAAAGAAACAATTATTGCATGCAAAAGAAGGTGTAATAGGATTAATATATTATGTATGCAATATTCGCTGCTTCTAATTAATAAACTATTTTTTCATAATCCACCTATGCATTTTAAAAAGAACCAAAAAAAACACAAGAATGTTTAACCTAATTGCCTTCTTGCTTAGTAATTAGGTACATGTAAGAGATCTTAAGGAAAAGTTACCTTAAGTGGGATACACTGGGATACGGAACAAAGTTGTACAAAAAACTCTCCAAGGAGTTACTTACGAAGGCAAAATCTTTCGTTAATTGAACTTTTTTGTTTTGTTTTTCCCAGAAGTCCTCGAGATTATCAGAAAATGTATTTTTGCTTCTGGGTTGATAAGGTAAACAAAACATGCTGAATTAAGAAGATTAACTCAAATAAGAGCACCAATATCTTCTATACAAGCGCACTAGATCGTAGATTTCAACGTCCGTTATCGTCAGTTGGTCATTTGTCAGTTGTGTAAAAAGAAATATATGCTACCTAATTCGGTATACAGCACATTTGGTAATCGCCTTAGTAAATAAAATAAATAATCAATAAATATTCCGGAACAATGCACACAGCGCCATCTAGCCCCACACTAAGCAAACGCTTGTGTCGTGGGTACTAGATAACGGATATAATACTTATATACTTTTCTTTTGTAAATACATACATACTTAGTATTAGATATGTTATATGGTTTATTCATTGATATATACTGAGAGTGATATTTTGTTGCAACGTTCGTATATGTCTAATGTTTACCTATTTAACAGGGCATAATACTAAACTAAATCAATACTTGTAGTATGAGTAACAAAACAAATTATACAATAAATGGTTTCTCAAAATCAAATTGTAATAAATAACGTCACTGAAATAGTATGCATCGCTCTCTTGTTGTAAAAAACGTTTAAGGTTCGATAGAAAACGACATATACATAGTTAAAAGTATATCTTGGTTATGTTGTTATTTAAGTGTGCCTAAGAAAACTTGTTTGATGAATTCATTTAAGAGTGGCATCCCCTCGTAAAAAAGAAAGTGAAAAAAAAACTAAACTACAGGAGGAATAGAAGTCACATTTCCTAATTTCTACTATCTAATACCGCCATTCTACTACCATCAAATCTCCGCAATCTAAATAGATAATCTAAATGCGATAAGCAAGATTTTTTAAATTAACCAGGTATTTTATGCTTCGTATAAATACAGGTACTTTTCACCCAGTTTTTAAAGTCCCCAGGGGCGTAAAATTATACGCATGACTTAGTTGATCTTGCCTTTGCAAACGTTCAAACGCAACAAACAATATAAATTACAGGAGGAATGTGTATATTTAGGGTCCTGTTTATTCTAACTCCCACTTTATGGGGGATGGGGAATTTATGGCAAATTGTTCTTTGAAGATAAGGTAGCATTCCCCCTTTCGCCATTCATCTGAGTTTGACCTCGTCCATTCCTTGTCTTCAATGAACCGTGTGACAGGTGGCCGGGCACAAAAGAATAGTCTGTTAATAAATAGACTAGAATTTCTAGTCGGAAAACGCTGCCTTCCTTTGAAAACAACAAAAAAACTTGAAAGAAACTAAGCGTCTGCTAAGTTTATTCACAGCATCTCAGGGAAAATGTTAAAGGTTGCTTTTTAATTGTTATTCACTGTTAAACATGCTACATAACTTGAACTGATAGCTAAGCAGAAACTTCTTTACTTTAGAGAACGTAATACCAATTGAAATGCAAAGTAAACTATTGGCTATTAAAAACTAACAAAACAATGTCGAGGAAAAACTTTTATTGTGTACTCGACAAACATCTTAGCTTCTCTGTTGCTACAGTAATATGCACTTGAGTTTGATAGTGACCTATATATCTAAATGACCTAAATAATATATATGTATACATAAGAGGCCCTCGAAAAACTGACAAAACTTTGCAAATGAATACTCGGAATAAAGCTCGACTATACAAACGTCTCAACATAAACAGGAAAATAAACAAGCTCGGATAAATTGAGTCCCATAGGAACTGTGAGTGATTTAATAGAACATGTGAGCACATAATACATAGATATAGTAGGTAATACGTAAGACATTAGCTTTTTAGTTTTTATATATATTCTAATCCCGGACATATTCGGGAGCCTTACTATCTTTCTCATATTGAATTGATGGTAGATACAATAATTTAAAATATGGTTTAATAAATCGGTCTTTTTTCTATAGGTGAAAGTAATTCAGGGTTTTTATTAATAAATAAACTCTAGTCTTTATATGTTATCAAAAACATACGTTTTAATCAGGCCGATCTTGCCCAGGTTCGCCATTAACGGAAACGTCAAGAAGGATATATTATATTAAAAGCATTTTATAAAAAAAAAATATATACCTATCTGAATCAAATGTTAACATATTAATCAAACTAGGTACTTAGGCACGAAACTATTTTGGATCATTTAATACAATGTTTCTAATCTTTATAAGAATTTGTCACGCATATGACACACAAGTTGGCAGCCCATCTATGTGACTTTATCTCCATGAGAAAACGAGAGCTGCAAAAAACCTCGAACATGTATTATGTTGTGCAAATGGACTCTCTATAGTTTTTTATGTAACCATCAGATTCTCTTAGAAAACAGAAATAGCGTGCTGTTTGTTTTACGTATAACAAGATTTATTTTTTCATATGGGTATGATTAGGAATTGAGTTACAATATTATTAGCTTACTTATCAAGCTCAAATGTAAACAAAGCACAAACGAAAATGGTAGGTATAGTCTGCGAATAAAGCGCCCCTATCTTGTTTCAAATATGTGATAGGTTTTTTTATTGTAGGTCCCGGCTGTTAGTATGGTACGGCAGTCGTTAAGCCATGTCAGAGGCACTTAGGGCGGTTTGAAAACTCTCGACAACAGAGTTGGCCACTCTCATTCGATAAGAAGAAGAAGAAGGGACAATATATTTTGCATTTTGGATAATGGACCCCAAGATGCTATAAAGTGTTTGGTTATGCAAGTTATCTGCCAGTAAAAGTGTACAAAAAAATAAACATAATACATTCATATTCTTTCCCATATAATTTCATGGTGGCTGATAAATTTTCTGTTTAGTTTTTTTATTAAAAATAGTGTACATACATATCGTCCCAGCCTTCTTCTCTCGTTCATAATATATCTCAAAGACTTTGCGTCACAGGATCTGCACGCAGCTGTTACCCTTGTTTGCATATTAAATAAGAACATCCCAGATTCCTGAACAAACTTTGTTTATAAAGGGGGTTTTGTCTCAAAGCAAACATTGTTTCAGGCCACAGCATTGCCCTGTAAAAGACCGGCTTAGCGATTCCCAGCAAAATAACTAGTCAACACAGTTACATTAGTAATATCTGAAATTAAGTGTGGTTTTATTTGTTTTACTCTGAGAATGCTTCCATGGAAGTGATTAATTTTTGCAATCTCTCTCTTGAGTCGTATTCCTCATGACTGAGGGTCGTGACTCCCCCGCAGAATTGATTCGTTCGGAGAATTTTCTTGGGCGGATACATCGTGGTGGGTGTGGGCACCCATCTTCCTTCCACGGAAGACGATACTCGGATATTGCGATCCATAAACATGTCGGATGTTTTCCTTAACCGATAAGCGAGTGCAAATCCACACATAACTTGAATACAAGTCATTGGTGTAGGGCCGGTTTCGAACCAGGGTGCGTCTAGACGAAAAGCAGACACTGGAACCGCAAAGTCATACTCGCTTTATCCTTGCAGTAAGTGCATCATATGTACGAGTATGTATCTACCATGGTCACTGGTCAGCTATACTTAGTAGATTCATAACAGAAGAATATAATAAAATCTTCAAAATATGTCATAATTGTTGTGTATCTGGTGTATCTACAACTGGATTGTATAGTATTGTAATAAACCGCGCTCTTACAAAATAGCTGACAGCCTGCCTATTAATTATATGTCATTGGTTTCAGATTTCAGATTGCCAACATAGTTGAAGAATTTAGTTCAGGTTCTACGTATCCTTTTTAATAAGCTCACATGTTGGTTTTCTTTGTAATAAAATATGAATAAGACTGAGAGGGACCTATATCAAAGTCCTGTGAATGTACGAGAGAATTTGAGATTAGTTCTATTTGTTATATATCAAACAAACGTTATTACCAAACGTGTTTCGTGTTAGGTTTTACTACTAAGCAGGACTTTCTGCAAGTATTTTTTAATAAATTTAAATTGCTATAAATTGCAGAAACATAAAAATACACAAAAAAGACCCGGGCAATAATCACGAACAAAATTTTAATGTAATTCTATTTATTACACACTTTTTTAAATAAAGTAATATGTTTCACTAATTTATTTATAAAAACGTGCCTTCACATTCAGAGAGCTAATTAGATGTGTTAGACATTTGATAGCATTATGTGCAATTTTATTCCTATAATTAACGTATTATTAACTAACAATTATGTTTTCCAGCAGTTTGAGAGTTGTATTTTTACGGTTTGTTTCATTTTCAAGATGGCCATTTATTTATACTTGATCTTTACCTAAAGTATGGTGATAATTCTATATTTGTCAACCAATATATTGATAGAAATTTCCTTATATCCGATATCACATTTCCCGACCACCAAAAGACATGTTTACACCGCCTAAGCTCACCCAGCATCGATCTCTCCATCAAAGTACAAAAGAATCGTAAAACGGGAATATCTCACGCAATAGATACGAAACGTGTGGAAGGTTTTACGAAATATTTACGGTTTGAGATGGGTTGAGAACGAACATGCTTGCGGATTTTTGTTCGTTTCATGAAAAAGTTTAGAGCTAATGCATGGCGATGATACAGTTTGTTAAGCAAATGAAAAAGATAAATGTAAAAGATTTTTATTTGTAAACAGGTACATGTGATAAAATTAATCAATTATCTCATTAATCAATCATCAATTATTAATTAATTATTAATTTTTATCAATTTAGTGTTGCTCTGCCTTGTACTGTAGAACACTACTAGATCTTTTAGGGGATCAATTTGTTTACAATTTACATATACATTATACTGGATATGCTATACATCAATACAATATGACAAATAATCAAATATATTTTTATTACGTTTCTCCTCAATCGATAATAAGAAAGGATTATCAAACGCATTTGGTTTTACAGAAAACCACTGCCGCGGCAACGGACGGATATCACCACCTCACCCAGACTGTTTTATTATAAAGTAAGAAGCTATACTTATATGAAACTAAAATAATCAGTTGCCTTAATAAGTCTTTCATATTTTAACTATAAGTTTTTAATGCTTTCATAGTAAATAGATATATTTTTGAATTAATTGATTGAACGATTGAACTGCACGATTAATAAAATATACATATAAATGTTGAAATAAATATATAAATATATTAATTAAATATTGAAATCTACATTATATACGTACGTACATACACATATGTACACACTTCAATATCATAATATTTTTTGGTTAGATAATGCAATTAAAATTAGTACGGCACTTAAGCTCGCCGTACTTGCTCGCCGCACACCCATCTCTACCACCATTCTGCTGGGGTCGTAAACCAACGCAGTCACAGTTGAATTAACATTCCCAGATTACAATTTCGGGTCGGGCCAAGGTGGGCCACTAATAAATCTGCGAACCCGGTCATAACCCGGCGGTTATAAAACTTTACACGCCTGTGAAATAAATTTCCATGTTGTGTTGCCGGTGAGTACGAATCTAGCCGTTTACGATTGTGACTAAGAACATTTTAGTGTTATTTTTGTCAGTCGTTTTGTTTAAAACAAGATAAGGTATTGCTTATTTTGTCTCATAAATCGTTAGGTAAACAATACTTTAAGCATGTTTTTTTTTAAATTCGTTTGCGTAGAACTCGTTTTAGAAATTCTTAACAAGATTATAAAAAAATACGTTTTCTTTGACCCTCTTACTTATAAACAACAAAGAAAACATACAAAACTGTAAATATAGGTCACAATTTAAAATACAATTTCCACCAGCATCTATTAAAAAGCCAACCATTCCAGTTACAAGGCTAATAAAACAATCGGAATCGAAGCGTAGCCCGAGAAATTAATTACTTTCGTTTAACTGTTTGACCGCACTGCAAGCCAGTGGAAAAAAGAAAGAAATAAACTCTACCATCGCACTTAGTGGAGTTTTGCAGGAAAAGATTTTTAGATTTTCAGTTAATTATTATTCAGAAAGGTGGACTATAATTAATTAATGCAAAGCCTAAGTGCAGTTTTTATACATTGTTTACACAATAACCTGAATAATATTTACTTTGAATAAGTTATTGGTTTAGATAAGATATTAGTTAAGTTTACTTGGTGCATCTTTTCATTTGATTATATTAATAAATGTTAATGCTAATTTTATAAAATTGGTTTGCCACTCTCTGAAACTGCCGAACTTAACCTATTTTGAAGAAGTCATTTTTTTGTGTAGATTTTTCATTACAGTATACATTAGATAAGTACAACTAATCCCTTGACAATGACAAGATCTGTATAAATGTAACTTCTTACTTCTCACTTTCGCACAAAAAATTAAGGTACCTCGTTAATACAAAGTGCTTCAATTTTTTTTAATTCAACAATTCAGATCACATTTTTAAGCAAAAACAGTCTCACTAAACAGGCAAAAAAAAATCTGAACCGCTTAAAAGTATTATAATGACTTACTTTAGTTTTCAAATTTATTTACTATAGTTTTCGGTCTTCTAAGCTATAACAATGAATAAACCAATGAAATAAAGATCTTCTTAGTTATTCTCCATTATAATTAGACATTGTCAAACATGTCTGGTTTCCTGCCACGGCGGTGACATCGGGTTCACAACCCACTACACATTGAGTATAATACATGTATCATTCCAGAGTAATCTAATCATAACACGAGAGATTTTGAATTAATCATGTTATTCCTTCTATTTGGACTCAGTACACGTTTCGGAGTTTTAAGAGGATTGTCTACAGGGTATTTAAAAAAACTTTTAATTTTTTTATCGAAAAAATATTAAAATTTGTTTGTGTATATCAATTCGTCTTTATTGTATGAGAAAGGTTCTTTGTAGTTTTAAAAAATTGGATATTAACCGTCAATAGCAGACACAAGTGTATGGAAAAGGCAATATTTTAAAATGATTAAATGGTGGACATAATTTACAAGATGTAAAAGTAATTTAATAAAAGAAAAAAGTGAATATTAATAAGTAGATAAAAAGCTAATATTTTAAAAGGATGGATCGGTGGATTCAACTCACAATAGATTGTACATTTTACAAGAACATGATTCTAAAAATAATGAAATATTTTGTATAGAAAAGGTCAGATGGAGATTCTCCTTTATTTATAAAAGAAAAATGTGAGTTTGCGCAGTCTGCCGTGACTGGGCGTCTTTGTCTTACGTTTCTTTGTATTTCTGAAAAATGTTCTTTACATTTTGTATGAATTGCTAAGAAATGAGCCGCAGATTCAACAATGTACATTTTTGATAAAGACAAGATAATTAACTGAAACTCGAAATATGTATCATTATTTGCATTTATGTCTTCAAACTTCTCTCCTTACCGTATTTTAATTCTATTTTTTGCGGGCTTCTTATCTGTTATCTAGTAACCATGATACAAGCGTTAGCTTTGTATGGGGCTAGATGGCGCTGTTTGATATGTCCTGAAATATTTAGTCTATTTGATGTAGATACCTTTCATATAATATATCTTTATTATATATTTACTTATACTTTTATTTTATTTTTATATTTTATTTATTTACTTACCATTCCAACCTTGTCTACCACTCTTCTTTCACCATGCAAGCTATTCGCTTATGGAATGATCTGCCACTTCATATTAGGCAGGCCAAATCCCTTCCTATTTTTCAGAGCTTGGTTCATAATTATTATATGCATGACTAATTTGTGTTTTTTTTTTTTTTTTCCTTCTTTTTGAGTAGGTTTATTATGTGTTGTTTTCCTTTCTCTGTTTGTAATAGATATAAATGTAGGCATTTAACATGTTTTTAGGTTTTTAGTTGTTCTTTTTGTTAAATTATTATTAAGCTGTATTAGTTTTATAAGGTACGCCAGCTTTACTGTTTTCCTATCGTTGTTTTCCAAACTAGGTTGCCTGGAAGAGATCACTCTAAGTGATAAGGCCGCCCTCTGTCCCAATATTATGGTTTTTTTTTTCTTTATACTTGTGTTCTCTTGCTATATTGGTGTACAATAAAGAATTTTTGATTTGATTTTTGATTTGATTTACACGTACAATCTATGTAAATACAAATGATTTCCAATTGCTTAGTTAAATAAATCTCTCTCTTTCTCTCTCTCGAGTCGTATTCCTCATGACTGAGGGTCGTAACTCCCCTGCAAATAATCATACTATAACACAAATCAAGCACCAAGTCAACTATAAGGTAGGTACTTAACACTATAAAGTAACCAGCTACTTACGTCACGGTGTCACTCTCGCCTCTTTGATGATAAGGTGAAGTGACATTATGAAACACCTCATGCTTTATTTATTACATTTTAAGAGCGACATGTAGTAACGATGTTTATTGAAAATTCATACAAATGTATGATGGTAGAATGTTGTGTTGTAATATGTACACGTTTTGGTAAAATTTGAAACATGCTATGCGTAGTGTTGTCTAAATAAAGCTTATGTATATCAAGCATCTTAGACTGCCAGAGATGCTATCAGGCAGATTGTTGCAAAACATAAATCTTATAAGCGTTCTAATAACTTCGTTCAATATTTTTTGTAGCTACCATTACATACTGTGGCCACAATGATAAAACGGATCATTCCTACTAGATCCATTGCGCAGGTCCATAATGGATCTACTGGGAAAAAAACATTCCCACTAGATCCATAGCGGCGATCAATGGATCTGATGGGAACGTTTTGTCCCAGTCACATTTCTAATTAACGTAAAAACTTATCAGTTATTTGACTAAGACAATTTTCGTATATCAAAGTACGTAGTGTGAGCAATCTGAAAATGTTTAATTGTGCATGTAGCACCAGGAGAAAAATGTAGTTTCAATTTATTTATACTTCCACATATAAAATGAAAACAAACTACAAATTCGACAGTACTACAGGCACAGCGTCCTTAAGTAGACGCTAAGTACCGACGCAACTTGTATTAAATTCTGTTTGCCAAGTTAGAGTCAAAGAAGAACATTTTTATTTTCGTAGTTTCTGTATAATAAGGAAAAAATCGTACTTTTTTCATTAAACTTAACATTCTAAGAACCTCTTCAGCGTTTTCAAAAGAGCTTGGATGATGTTTAATTTTGATTACTCTAAAAGTTAAAAAGAATATTTTGAATAGTATTCTTTACTAATTTGTATCGTAATGATCACGGTTTTACATTATTAAATCTTCTTCTCCAGAATTTTCAAGGAAGTTTTATAACTTAACGTGCACTTTAATTTGTCCTTAAAGGTATGTTTTGAAATTAATATATCGGAATCAATAATTTAAACAAAGATTTTGCCAATTCCTTATAGTATTGTCGAATTTTTCAATAAAAACAAATTTAGCGATAAAACTCTTCATATTTTATTTTGTTACATCCGCACATTTTTTTTTATTATACCTATCTACCTTGAGATAATCTCTTAAGTAAAAAACACGCCTATACTAACATTATAAATTACAGTAATATTTACCTTAAATTCTTTCTTTCTTAGAAGCCCGGGTAATTACGCTGGCTTTTATTCTAAGCATTTAAAAACCCCTTACTTATCCGGCTTGCTTTTACTTATGCGACTAGGAGTTGCGTGTTATTAAACGTCCTAGAACAAACATTAAATCGTAATTAGTAGCAGAATAACACGCAATTAGTATTCCCATTAGGCATTGCAAATCAAAAATAATAGTTTTGCATGAGTATCTAGATTTTTATAATATTAGTAGGGTCTATGATTGGGTTTGACATGTCTATTTTTATAATATTAGTCGATATCTATAAAAATAATACACATGAACTAATATATTTGATTGTTGTAACTATAACGTACCTAAGGTTAAGTAAGTAAGATAGTAGAAAGTGGCCAATTCTGAAGTCTTAGTAAAGTAAATAATCAATAAATCAATCAATCAATCAATGACTAAAATTTTCAAACTGGTTTCCTAGAGCGGTTTCATAATACTTCCGACATGATCCTATCCACTGTCGTGCACAAACATCAGGTAATCTCTAAATGAAATTACGCTTCGAACAGAAAGGTATTCTTATCTGTATTTAGACAAAAAATATAGGCTGATATAAGATATTTCTTACAATAAAAATGCAAGCATACCTTAATAATAAACCATAAAATTATTATGAAATATATCATTGTTGCAGTATTCGCTTCTTTATAAAAAAATTAAATCATTTAACAATCCCATATGCCATGCATTGTGCATAGCCTTAGCAATATTCTGTTTTATGATTTTGCTAATTTTTGCACGCAATACAAAATGCTTCCCAACAAAAAGCCATTAAGCATAACTGCCAAATTACATTCTCATATCAATGTTTTCCACAAATAAAAGCATAACCGTTACTTCACGTGCGCTAAATCACTAATGTTTGTAAGTACCATAGACATTAAAATCGAGAAACCTCTAACATAAAGATGTTACTGTCAGCTTTCTTTAGTTTTCTAAGTTTTGAGAAACAGTTCCTATTGTGTACAGAATTTTTTGCAGCTCAGAAAAGTGTTGTTTTTAAATAGTATGTTAGAAACCAATGTGTCAAATAATGATTTTTATTTATGTACGCATATTTTTTTTTTCAGGACATTATCACACAGCGCTATCTAGCCCCATACTAAGCTTTCGCTTGTATCACGGGTACTCGATAACGGATATAATACATATATACTTTTTTTTGTAAATACATACTTATTATACATAGAAACGACCAGACTTAACACAAGTAATTACAAATTTTAATATTCATAAATACTTGTGTCACGCGGGAATCGAACCCGCACCCCTAGATTAGAAGGCAGAGCTACTACCAACTAAGCTAACAGAGCAGTCATATTGCTTCCGGTGTCTTGATAGCTAAACTTGGTAACAAAAAGTTTAATATATCTATGACTTCTGCAACCACCGTCCGTTTTGCATTTTCTGCAAGAACTAATCAGAAACCGTACGATTACTTTGATTATATAACAATCTTTCTGTATATAATATAATTAGTGTTGCGTGGTGTTTATAAATAAACCTTTAACTAAAACAACATATAGTTAATAATTTGAGACAATATTTTGTGATGTTTCTTTTTAACCTAACTGCCTGACTCCCTGTTCCTCTCGAACTATAATCCAACGATCTTCAAAGCAATAGTAAACGGGTTCTTATAGGGTAAGCACGCTCCATCTTAGTCCATAGCATTAACATACCATACGATAAACTTTGGCAAACTGCAAACCCGATTTCGTTAAAAAGATAAGTGAAAAGTCGTTTTAACAAACTCACATTTTGTCTGATGATGAGCAATAGCTAGTCTTTTGAATATGATACCTGTGTTAAGTAGAGTCAGCAAAAACGATTACGGTGGTCATAAAAATGCCATAAAAGTTAGCTCACGTCGAGCTCGATACAAGGCCGGTCATTATCTGATATCGCTGTTTGTACTTCACAGTTCACAACTTCGGTAAAGCTTTGATTTCCTAGGAAAGCGGTGCCTTCATATAGCGGCCGTAATACAGCGGTGAATGACGTCACTAAAACGTTGTCTATGTAAACGAAATGGCGCGGTTTCCTGGAGAGCGGTAAGTTGCACCATAATTTACCTTAATTATTTTTGCGTCCGTAATATCACGGCCGTTATACGATGGCACCGCTTTCCTAGGAAACCAAAGCTTAAGTGGAACAAAACGATGCTTTTGTTTCTTTTCGACTTATTTTGTTTAACAGTTTAATGAAAACCTGCTTGTATCCCTGTTTCCGTCGAACTAAAATCCAGCGATCTTCAAAGCGAGAGTTAGCTGGTTCTTATCGGGTAAGCACGCTCCTTTTTAGGCCATAGCTATGCTTACCATTAGGCAAACAATGGTCAAGTTTTAGTTAAAAAAATGAAGCTCATTAATTTGACTTAAAAGTAGCCTGTTATTTTTCATATCATTTTGTATTCTATTTAAAACTATAATTCCTTCTTATTTGTTAGGCTTGTGGTCTTAATTCTATGTTGAGTCGTTAATAAGATGTTTTTTGGGAAACTACAACTATGTGGGCGGTCAGAACCTTTCGTGGGCGACATGATATACATAGATACATAACATTACAAATAGGTATTTAAAAAGTATTTTTAATTTGAACAAATGGGAGAAAAGTTACTTACCTACCTAACAGATAGATACAAAAAACGTAATATCTGTATGATGTTTTCGATTCAAAATAAAGTTTCAGCGTTACAGACCAAAACATTGAACACATTTATAGTGATTACCTGCTCTAAATGACATGTTCTCAGCTATCGACAAAGCGATAAAGGCACCGACACATTTCCACCACAAGAGTACCTTTATCCGAGCTATTTGGGACAAATATCGCTTACGTTGGAGCACTGTATTTTTAGACGGTACATGAGATTGTTAAATGGGTTATTCAAAATTATTCAATTCTTTTATTAGTCATAGGAGTTCCTCACCACACTATGTTTTTTCTGTAAACTCATTTCTCTATTCCTCTTGAACTATAAAAATTGTTGGTCTTCAAGTTCGAAAGTAAACTGGTTTCTTCTAGGCAAGCGCAGAATTCTTTTCTAGATTGTAGATGACAACTTTGCTTATAATCAAGCAAGTTGCAGTCTAGTATGAGCCTATCAAGTGCAAAAAAACCTTGATGAGGATAATACGGAAGGAACATAAATTAAAGATTAATGTGATGCGTCAGTAATTGTTGGTTATTGAAATTGGTTTTTCCTACATCTTTGTTGATGTTTTAACAAACATAATAAATATCATTTATTAACAACATGTACTCGTATATATTCTTGATGGGATAAATATATTATATTCAGATATATATAAAGATATCTTAATGAATCGGCGCAGACATTATTTTGAATGTAATGTTATGTTTTTTACTCGGTTCTGATTGAAAACGATCCTGAATCTTTTATACTGCAAAACACTGTAGCTAAATGATACGAACTATATCTTTATGGGCCATTTTCATGTCTGAAAGTCTGTCAAGTGTCAATCGACGGCGTCTCAAACTCATTTAGTAAGATGGGCCGCTAAGCGTTGGCTGGCATTAACGTTTTACTTCAGTTCTTAGAAAACTACTTGCGTGTAACTTCTTGGGATACTAAACTTGATCTGGCGGTTTATGGCCTTTGATGTTACGAATTTTTATTTGCTGGTTTTGTTTTTTGTTATAAAAGGATATCTATAACCAAAAATATAAGACAAACAAACAGCAAACTTGGAATTACTATTTTATATGACCGCTTCATTCACTTATTAACCTCTATCTATATAGTCTAAACCGTAGTTTTATGTTAGTGTATTTGTTATTGTGACTTAATTTATGATTAAATTTTGTAATCAACACACTATGATTGCAAAACATGAACTAAAACATAATTCATTTATATTTTATATGTTAAGTCAAGATATTTAAAAAAAAAAAGTATTCCATATCTATGTATTTAGCTATTCTCTTGGTTTCAAAAACTATGCACATATTTTTTAGTGTTTCTATCATTCAGTAATCGGGTGACGAAATCTACATGAATTTAGGCTGTGAAATGTAAAAAAATGTATTTGATGTGTTTATGTGTGTGTGTGATAACAGCCAATTTTATTTGTCACTGTACTGGAAACATTTTCAGCAAAACGATCGCGTTTCCCATTATTTCAGTTCACTTGTAAATAGGCACTTATTGAAATGAAACGCAAAATGTTTATTGTACCGTAAGAACCTCGTTCATTGGTCCAAATACAACAGACGTGTTAACGTTAAGTACGTAGTTGAATGTCGTAGATATTTCAGATAATAGAAATATTAATATCTAGATTTCTAACTTTCTTAGACGCTGATTTGGGTGTATTTTCGTCTTACACATTAAATAGTTTTCTCTCTTTCTGAAGTCGCATTTGCTCATGACTGAGGGTCGTGACTCTCCCGCAAAATTAGTTTATTAGGGGAGTCCTCTTGGGCTTAAATAGATAGATATACATACGTCATAGTGGGCATTCAGATCCTTCCACGGAAGACACATGTCCTCGGATATTATGGTCCTCAAACATGTCGGTTTCATCACGAAGTTTTGCTTCACCGCTAAGTGAGTGCAAATCCACACATAACTTGAAAATACAAGTCATTAGTGCAGGCCCGGATTCTAACCAGTGTACGTCTGTTTAATAAACCAGACACTAGAACCGCTGAGCCACTTTTCATAATAAATATTTTTACTTGTAGGTAAATACATATTTTTGCATATGGTTGCTACCTTTTTACAACAGACAAAATGTTTCAACATAATATAAAACATCTGTGACTCACACCATTTCAATCCCAACTCCAATTATTTCAAATCATAATTGGCATACACCCAACATATTTGGTAGATTTGTTTATTTCTATTTGATTTATTATTCAAAATTGGTTGATCAACAGTCAATAATGTAGATTAGTTTTAAATTGGTATATATGTAATTTGTAAGTGATTAAACATTATACTAATTACGCACTTGTGTCATCTGATTGAAGTTTACAAATTGATTTGCTATCAAATATGGAGGGAACGGTAATGGCTCTTTGATTGCTCAATATACCTGTTTAACTATGCGACTCACTTAACTAATGGATTTAGATTCGGTCTTTGATCAACAGCTATTCAAACGTTTCAGTACAATCTAATTGTTTAAGCCTATCTGAGACTGACACGCTGCGTCTGAGACGAGTAGTTTCTAACTCAAACACGTGACTCGTAACAAACTTTGCCAATAATATTCACTGAATGCCGCTCGGAGCCAACAGCATGCGACAAAGTAAAATATAACTTTGTCCATCGAAAACAAGTGACGTATGATCATAAACCACACAACGTTTTACGAGTAACAAAGAACAAAGTTTTAAAAGAATTACTAAACGGGTTATCAAACCAATGACTACTGAGCAAATGAGAAAAACCACGATAAGTATGTGAAACCAAAAAAAGAATGTTTGTGGGGAAGAAAACAAAGTGTTACAAGCGCCCCTATGCCGCGGATATTAAATTCTTTCTGTTCTGTTGCTGTCGCTTCGTTTATTTTGTTTACAATTTTGCGGAAAATTTTCAGACGTGACGTCAAGTTTTTTGTTGAGCTCGTTGAATTTATATTTCATGAATGTTAACTTTGAATTAAATTTTAATGAAATGCATAAATTAATTGTTCGTTAAAACATACTACCACTTATTTTAGAATATATACACGCGCTATCTAGCTTAATTTATATTTATATTTATACCCTTTTGATAAATGTAGTAAATAATGAATAAAATAAATAAATCGCACGAGTAGAGGTTCGGCAAGGAGGCACCGTTATACAATAGAGGTTCCAAAGACTCCCCCTGGATTATAATTTGTCGGTCTTTAAGTTGAGAGTAAACCGGTTTCTTCTGGGCAAGCGCGCTAGATTGTAGATTACAACGTTGCTTAACATCAGGCAAGTTGTAGTCAAGCGTGAGCCTATTTCATATGAAAAAACTCTAGTTTTAATTATAATTAAATTTGGTTACAAACAAAATCAGTCAAACAATAATACTTCAAATATCAAGAGATCAAACCTTCTGTTTGGTAAAGCAAAACATAAAATATATTCCTATTAAATAAATTTATTTATATATTCTTAATTTATTTAGCATTTTGTTTATTCCTTATACGATACTTATAATATGTCAGCTTTTATCTATCAGTCCACATGAAATGTTAATTACTTGTATAAAGCCAAAATAAACCAATTAAAAAAACTTAAACTTAAACTTATATTAATTGAATGTTATCAATTTAGATACCAATTTAGACAAAAAGCTTTTAGAACAACATTCATTTTACTTTTATAAGGCCTTTCAAATATTGAAAATAAAGGCTTTGCACTAGGAAAAATAAAAAAGTGGCTTCAAACCAAGTCATACAAGGAAACAGAATATCTAGTCAAGGTTCATAACCCAGTCTCCTTACATAACACACAAGTGGAAGATCTCTTTTAATTACAAGAAATCTACATTCTTTCGGCCTGCTTATACATAATTACAAACACACACATATACACAATCACACACACACAAGTACACATACATATGTACATGTAAGAAATTCCCTTGCCCGCTACAGAATTCTTCCTGTTAGAGATTTCCTAAGAGTGCTAAATTTGGTTACTCAAATTAAATAAATAAATAAAATAAATAAATATTCCGGGACATTACACACAGCCTAAAACCAAACCTAATTAAACCTCCTAAAACCATTATCCAACAAAAACCGACTTACTTAGGTACCTGCCTACATTAACTTCCTCATATCCACATTCAGCCTACAACGCCAGCATAATGTGTTATCAAATGCTGTTCTACTAAAAGAAATGTATGAAATGAAATTGTAAAATGTTGGTGCGAATCACTAAATTGTCAAACCCTAATACGGATCACCAAGATACAGGCGGATAGCCTAGTTTGGGATCCACTGATAATTCTGTATTGCATACAGCTTAACTATTTATTTACTTGACAATCCTTTATCAGCAATTTGTAAAGCAAGAATTAGTAGCAGTAGTATATGTATATAAATCTATAGTATAATACTAACATATCTACCCACTTATATGCATGATATAGTTAAGAATGTAATAACCAAAACATGAATTGTAATATTATATAGGTTAAGTTTTTTAATTAGTAAATAAACATATTTTTTTACTTTTTTACTTTTACTTAAAATGCCTATTGAAGTAGAGCCTTCGCAAAGAAAAAAATATTAAAATGAATATTTTAGATTGCTTTCCAGTAGAAAATTAATATGTTTTTCATGCCCGTATATATTTTTATATATGTTAAATAACAATATAATTGAACTTCTCATTCAAAGATATTTTTAACAAGGAATGGGTTTGCACTTGGCCGTAATTCGCCTGATGGTAAGCAATCATTACGAAAAAATAAAATAAGTTTAATATCGTTATATCGTTGCTTACTTATTAATAAGTATATTTTATGAGTTATTTCTATTTCTCTTGTTTCAATATTGAGGTTAGCTTCCTAACCATGAAATAAAAAATAAAGAATTTACTAGGTTTTTGAACTAAAAACATTTTCGTAAAAATTTCATCGAAACATTAAAGCTTCGAAGGTTTACTGGAGATAATTGGTTTTTAGAAACTTTGTAATTAAATTTAATATTTTAATCTAGAGACTGAGCTAGTAAACGCCTGTAAAAAGATTTTTAATCCGTTCGGTAAAGTTTCAGGTCATGAACTATCTAAAATCAAAAAGATTATCTAAAATACTTCAGATTCATTTAACATTAAAGTTTTAAGAAGTGTTGCTTCTTATTTACTCTTTAGATTTTAATTCATACTTTTTTTTAGTTTAGACTAATAATTTTGCGTAAATTGAATAGTTAAGTGTTTTGTGTGTGTTATCTTTTTATATAATTATACAAAAAAGTTATAAATACAGCTTTTTTACTATAATGGTGTAGATGAAATTTAAATATAGGTTAACTTCATATTTGATCTGGTCAAATAAATATTTGGTTAGTTAAACTGAATCAAGATTGTACTCGTATGTTATACGCCGCTAAGAGAGGCTGCACTCATTGTTTGTAAATCCTCGCGCGCACAAAATGGGAACATTGTATCCACACTTTTTTCCACTCTCCACCAGTCGCTTAAATTTACATTGGGATTTCACACAAGTGCTCGGTACGGCAGAAAAAGTTCGCTCAGATTTATTTACTTAGGACAAAGGTTTTGTTTGGGCTCCGTATTGACGGTTGTGTAACTAACTAACACGCGCCTGTGTACATGTCGATTAGGATTACATTGTCCGGATACTCGACAGAGTGTCCGATTCACGAGCACTCGAAAATTGGCGTAATCCGGAAGGCTTATGCGATCACTTCTGCGAATCGAAAAATTTATCAAAACGGAGAGGTTATTTGAATTGGTGATCCATCACTATGTCATGGACTAAATTCGCGCTCAAATTCAATTTTGGTTTGGCAGCGAGCGATCGAGCTCTGGCGATATGTCGGTCTTCCGTTTGTAGATGACGTCATTACCGGTGACTCGTATTGCAGTTCGGACTTGGAAAGCCGTAATGTGATTGCTACGACTCGTAGCGCTGTGCTACGAGGCTCGTAGCTGTGGTTCGTAGCTCTACGAGGCGCTTTGAAACATCCGAGAGCGTGGAGCGATGGCACTGACGTCCCTAATGAATGTGACGCGTTACCCACAACCTGATAGCATAATGTCGAACGTAGCCCAAATCTTGTAACCAAGAGACACCTACTCACTTTTTTAAAACTCATTTGAAATAGAAATAGAAAAACATTAATTGAGACAGATTTACCAAATAAGTCTCCCCCAACACAGCCCCAACTCAGCATAATGCTGATTACTGGAAGCAATCAGCGCTGCTCTTCCATTTGTGACCATTCAATTATTCTTTTATCAGCCATTCGATTAGATATGGACCTATGATTTGTCTAAGGTGACAAACCAGCAAGAACTAACCAATAATAAGACATAAATTTGCAAAAAACGTGGTCAAAACACAACAGTGCGTCAATTAAATGTGTTGTGTGTGACTTCTCTTCAAGATATATTCGTATAAATAACTCAGCATTAAATATAACCCTATCCAAACAATAATGAATAAGCATGCTTGCAAGATACATGGGTAACAATAAGCTATATACAAAAGCATTATTTCATTTGCCTCGCTTTCATATAGATTTCCCCCGGGCAACGAAATGGTGGGGTGACCAAAAATGAAAGAGCTTACACTTACCAAACATACGCTTATTTCACGGATTGTTTTGTAAATAATCATGAAGTATTGGGAGCTCTTGTTAATTTGGTTGTCGTGTTGAGGATTTAAGACAACTTGCGGTCCCTTATCGATCATAGAGCGAGGTATATTACTCATGCCGCGACTATCAATAAAATACCGTCTGGCTACATTTTTCCTGAGAAACTAAACAAACTACAAAGGAATAATGTTCAAGTTACTGCGTATTATTGAATGCGGACAAAAATGTAGTTTGTTGTGTTTATACTTGAGTTCCATTCCTATTTACTAGAATACACAAATAAAAAAATAGGAAGTTCTATTGGGATATATTATAGCACTAATGATACATTCTTTTGGTATTTTATAGGTAAATGGCCAAGGCCCTTAAGGTGACTTGATAAACTCTCGACACCAGAGTTGGCCACTCACAATCTATAAGCAGAAGAAGAAAATAGGTAAATATGCTCATAAACATTGTTATTTTAACATTCACATCAAAACACAAAAAAGACTGAAAAAAATAAGTCCATGTCGTAAATAAAACTTCTTTTGTCAGAGAAAAGATTTCATTTCAAAGTCAACCAAACTTTGGCGAGATGGGGCCGTCGTAATACTTAGTAAAGTAGCTATTTGTCCCTGGCAATGTATGGCTCATAATAACGCCAGGCTTAGAGGATATCAGACCCAAAAGTATTAATATAACGCGTCCCGCTGTTTCCCTGACCCCAACCGCGCTACTTATGAAGGCTTTTTGATATGAATAAGAAGGGCGGCAACTACTTTTTTGATATAGTTGGGGGATATTGTAATGAAAATTGAAATACTCGATGCTACCTATACATACGGGTATAAACTGTCTTTAAAAGAATTAGTTGCTCTTAGCAATAAGGCCGCCACTTGTGGCACTAGAGTATTTTATGTAAGTAATTTTTTTTTTATATGTATGTGACAATAAAGAATTATCTATCTAATAGAAAATGATACAATACAATCATTTTCTAAACAAAATCGTAGCTGTTACAATGTTACTTATACGGCAAAGCGGAACATTTTACCAGAAGCTCTGTTTCCTATGAACTACAATCCAAGGGTCATAAAATCTAGAGTTAATATATCTTCTAGTTAAGCGTGTTACACCCTATGCAACAATGGAACAATGCTTAACATAATGGGTCTCAGTAACCCGAAATAAATGAATTTTATTTTATTTTTTTTATTTATAAAACAGGCTGTAGTCAAACGTAAACCTATCACACGTAAAAATAACGCCAGAAAGGTTTTGTGATTGAGTGTGTATTAAAATGCCTTTTATACTTTTGTAATCTAAATTTCTAATTACAGTAAAGCTATGAATAAGAAAATATATTTCAGTCTAATATTTACCAGAATTTCTAGACATAGCCTGAGGTAATGAAATTATTAATAAAGGTTATTTCATTTCTGGCGGTAAATTCGGGTAATTTGGTATAATAAGGTCGAAATTAACTTACATCTACCGACCCATCTACAAAGATAGTAAAATCCAATTCATTATAATTTAGGCTGATGTTTTCAACGACGGTCAGTACTAATAATTTATTAGAGAGAACCATATTTTTTGTAACAAATACAGGCTTTTGCTGTAAAATTCTACATATGATTTATTTATGAACTTTCATCTACATAAGTATTAAGGTATTGGACATATGAAATTCAAAAACTCTAAACATGTTCTGTTTTAATAAATGTCAGTGAATTTTTACAGATCTATGCGTTTTTTCAATATTAAACTGAATAGTTGCCAATACCGAGAAAAGCGTCTTTTAATATAAAGACTCGCATAAAGCGGTTGAGAGCTAAAGAAACTCAGATATCGGAATTTGTTCTCGTATTTTGGTAAATCGATCCCTTCTTATCATTAAAGCAAGCTGTTAAGTTTATTAAACTTTGCTTATATTAACAATCTTTTATCTGAATCACTCACTCCGTAATGATACAAGCGCAATTTGAATTTAATTTAGATTTCATCAGTTTTAAATAAAATAAATTTATGTAATTTATTATTAATTCTATATTGTTTAATTTGTCGTCATTTTAATTTGTCTTTGTTTGTTGTTTATGCTCCCAGTTGTATATTCGTGTGTTATATGTGTTATTGTTTTGTTTGTTTTACGTAGTTCGAGTCGTCACCCGTCAGTCTCAACGGAAGACCAGCGCTGACTGTTCGCAGTCAGCACATGCTGAGTTGAGCCCGGCTTGTGACAGGAAATTGTGTATGTGTAAAATGTGTTAGTCTTACTTTCCTGAATGTGTTCGTATTTAATTTCTTGTCACAAAATAAATAAATTCCATTTCATTTTAATTTTTACTTTCAATCACTTTATTCAATTATAATAAACAATATACATATTTGGGACGCCTTGCGGTGTAGTAATGAAAGTCACAGGTAAAGTCACAACATTCTTTTATTCACTAGGTACACAACACAAAACGTCTCCATTATTATATAAGACTTAAAGACTTATATTAGCTTAGAAAGCTACGATAAACATTTCCGCGAGTGCGTTGGCGCTTGGCGCGGGAGCGGGCGAATCTCTGTGAAGGTCTCGGACCGACTCGTGTGCGTGTGCGACCGCAATGTCCTGTGTGATCTAGAAGCGCGGTGTTATCCCCGCGCCCCCTTCCCGCTCATGTGCGTGGGTCTATATGTTTTGAAGTGGCGCGACGATCGCCACACCACCCCTAAACTAAAAAAGGGTATGTACATTTAACCTAAATTTAAAACATCCACATGTGGTATGGAGTGCATCCCCACGCTGGATTGCTATAGAAATCCTTTGCGCAAGAAACCAGCCAGCGTTTTTGTCTCTAGTGATGTCATTCAAACTTTTATTTAATTTTTTTAACAATCTTTTATTCTATGAAATTCAAAATGTTCAAATTATAGAAAATATCAATTTCTTATAGATATGAACGAAAATAAATAAAAATTATATTTATTAACGAAATAAGTTTACATGTTAATATAAATAGCTCATTTACATATTCATAGTAGAGAAATATTACACATGAAATGTGCTACTTTATTTGATTTCTTCCCATTATATAAAGTATCAAAACTCCTACAACAAAATAGTCTCAAGAATAAATAACAAACAGTTTTAATAACAATGCAGATGTTGAGAGGGATCACAGTAACGTTATTCATCATTTTATTATCCAGATGTTGAACTTTATGCCAAGCACATAAATCAGAACACTGAGACAGAAATGTCGCAAGATCTTTTGCAATAAAATAAGGATTTCGAGTGAATTCGCGCTTGCTTTGTTTTTAACTTGAGAAAGCAGTAAATAGGTTTCTGGACAAACATGTTTTATATGCAATTTTTTTTTCAACTAAGGTAATGGGTCTTATTACAAAAGTCGGTTCAACTATTAGCCCAAAAATTAAAAAAACTAATTCTGTTTTTGTTGTTCGAAATGTTTCTGCCTACTGTCATAATAATCAAACTATTAAAATTTTACCAATGATAATCAACGTTCCAATTCGACAGTTGACAGTTTGTATGTGATTTTTGAACAACAAGAACCGATTTTTATTTTAAAAATTACCTAGTGGTTGATAATGCCAGCAAGTTTTACCGTATATCTTAACCAACTATATAATCTCTGAACATATCCAAATCCTTATAATATTCGTTAAAACCAGTCTTCTACATTACGCAGTTACACATGTACAGTTCAAAAGTGTCCCTCGAATACTGTCAACGATCTAAAGTTGTATTTAGAGAGGTCTTCAACTTTGTGTGTCGAGTACATCGTCTTACTTGGCAAACTTTTGACACCTTTGTGGAGGCTTTAAAACTGACAGAGAGGCAACTTGGAATATGATAACTACCCAATTTAAATATTATAAAAGACAACTCATAGAACTAAGTAGTGGTGATAAGTACTCCTGTATGTCACACCCTTATATTAAAAAAACTCTCTATCTTGCAAATTGAGTTCCAAAAATTATAGAGTATTCGATACCATCGTAGGTTTAACTATTCATTCGCCACGTGATTCTTTGAGAATAAAAATAACTAATTGGCATTTTTATACACATTCATGTTTTTTACAAGATTCTCTCTCTGTGTAGTATTTCCTCGTGACTAAGGGTCGTGACACCCCCGCAGCAAGAAATCGTTGGAGATGTTCTCTTGGGCAGATATATCGTGGTATGCACCCACGAAACTTTCTTACTTACTTATTTCAATAATTGACACACTGGAAGAACCCTGGATACTGCAACACAGGGAATCCTAAAGCAGTAGACAGGACCCCAATTTGAATTTGAACTTGAATAATTTAGATATGTACTTTATTAATAATAAACAATATATACACATATATACACTAATAAAACTAAAAAAGAGTGTTTACATTTATACTAAATTTAAAACATCCACATGTGGTATGGAGCCAAGAACGCTGGCTGCATTCCCACGCTGGATTGCTATAGAAATCCTTTGCGCAAGGAACCAGCCAGCGTTCTTGTCTCTAGTGATGTCATTCAACCTTTTTTTTTATAAAAGACTTTGTGCTTTTACCCCACGGACCAAAAGTTTATATAATGTAAAAATGATAACATGTTTTAGTGGAAATAAATATTTTTTATCTTATCTTAACTTATTACTCCCTCTAAAATCTTCATCATCATCATCATCATCAGCCTAATGACACCCACTACAGGGCATAAGCCTCCTCCCACTTACGTCCCTGTCTTGCGCTGTTCTTGCCCAGTTTTTCTCTTTAAAATAATGTTGTTATAGTATGTACATATTGTACATGTACAGTACATTTCCATACATAATAATAGTTACGTACTTAATATTTTAGTTGTTATTGCAAATTTCACATCTGTTTGTCTATTAGTCTGTGACATAACAGTTATTGCATATACATTCGTCAACCACTCCATCAAAGGATATTCTATTAAAAAGTTTCTTATGACTGCATTACGCGTGAAGTAAATTGTGACTCAAATACTTTTCTGAGTAGGTAAGTGTTATTTGATGTGTTAATTATTGAAGGTTTTTTATTTATTATTGATAATTAAACACCTGAAATGTTAATGGAAATGTTTGGAGTATAACTTAATTATTTTTTTGAAATTTAGAGAAACAATTCATTTTTGGTAAGTTAAATAGTATTTGAAAAAAATAAATTATTGTCTAGTCTATATTTTTGTATAATATTAGTACAATAGGAATTATTCACCAATTCAATTAGTTCGATGCAAACATACATATTCATTAAACAACTTCCCATAAGAAGCCAAATGGATTCCATAACGTAATTATAAAACGCATAATTCATTATTATAATAAGAACTGCAGACAATCTCCGTAACACAGAACATCTCAGCCAGTTAAAACATTGTTCTGAAAGCAACAACTTAAAACTGCCACTTATTAACCACAAAGTCATAATTAACAGAGTGGAAGGAAACTACAGAAATTGTTGCTTAGCTTTCTAGTACTTTATCCAATTAAAAGTCTCTACGTTTCTCTTGTCATTTTCAGATTAAACGTGCATTATTTACTTAGAAAAGGTTCCATAAAGTGTAGGTAAGGATGCTACTATCGTCACAAAACTCTGGCTCTTAATTACTTTACATTCAATAAACGGTAAGCGATGGCGTAACTTTTCTCAGATCCATCAATTAGGATGGAGTCTACGCCTTAAAGTTTATAAGTTACTCGAAATCTCTGAAGACAATATTCTTGAGGGTGCATTTTAATAAGTGCTCTAGAAAGGAAGAAGTTCTGTCTCGCAACTTTCATTTTGATGAGACGGCTTTATTTGGAGCCATGAGTTCCGTATTAAAGTATAAAATAGCCTTTGCTTGCTATCAGGTAAACTATGGTCAAGTGCAAACCTGTTCAAGTTAAAAAAAATACTAATAATTATCATTGTACCTACATTATGAATTAATCCCGCTTAAATCCCGTTCAAGCCAAAAACACAAATAAGCTCACGAGTTTTGGCCATAAAATCATAGAGAAAATTAAAAAAAAAAACTGGTACACTAGCCCAAAGGTCTAAAAAAATAAAGAAACTCCTTGGTCTAGTTCTAACTTCTGAAGCAGTATAAAACTTAAATAGTACCTACATGGCTTCCCTAGAGCTGAACTTAAATCCTACATGCACGAGAACCTAACTTCACCTTTCCAATGTATTTAACTTAGGTACCCGACTCAGATATATAGTAATGGCCGTTGCAATAATTACTTAGCGAACTTGCAAGCTACGGGAAAAGTGTACTTAGAGTTTGCTTACGGCATGGAAGCTTGTTCTTTGAGACGATGTAAATCAGAGACAACTATCTTTTGTACAAATCAAACATACATTTAATCTTTTCTACAACCTTTCCTATGACCTATCAATATCTGGTCCATTTACGCGACAAAGTGGGCGGACAAATCAGCATGCATTGCAATTGCGTCATGTTTGTAAGTGACCAATCACATGGCTTTTTCTGTCATTAAACATCAGATTTTTTTATATAGTCAGGCGTCTATTAGGTGTAATTTTGTTCTTGTTCTACTTAGTTGTTTCAGATGGGTTCTGAATGCTGAACCCCTTTCCTATTTATTTACTTATGGGTTTCTTTCTGGCATGTTTATTGCGGGAAAATAATGTTCGCTTTTAATCGAGACAAGGACGGGACCTAAAGTTTTAAATACTAATTAATACATTTTCTTATTAAGTTTTGGATGCAAACAAAAAGTTGGTATTTCTGATTTAGAACAAGTTAATAGTGGTAGATATAAAAGAAATCGGTTTCTTCAAAGAAAACGCGCTAGATTATAACATTGCTTAACATCAGGCAAGTTGTAGTCAAGCGTGAGCCTATCTCATGTAAAAAAACGTTTATTACAAAAATGGTGGTAAAAGTATAACACAAAATAGTATGCTTGTAATTTGATTTCTAGACGAAACATCCGCTTTGGACCACCATTTGATTAGACGCAAAACATTGAGATCTATACTAATATTATAAAGCTGAAGAGTTTGTTTGTTTGTTTGTTTGAACGCGCTAATCTCAGGAACTACTGGTGCGAATTGAAAAATCCTTTCTGTGTTTAGTAGACCATTTATAGAGGAAGGCTTTAAGCTATATAACATCACGCTGCAACTAATAGGAGCGAAGAAACAATGGCAAATGTGGAAAAAGACGGGAAAAACTATTTATCTTTGAGGGCTTCCGTTGCGTGCGCTTCGAAAACGGCTCAAAATTCCGAGAATTCATTCCCAAAATAACTATTCCACGCGGACAAAGTCGCAGGCACAGCTAGTTATTATATATAACAACAAAAAAAAGATAACTCAACAAAAATCTGAATAATATGAGTACCCAAGCTCCTTATTTTAAACCCATTCATATCAATTCCGGGCCATCAAAATGCACTAACAAAAACAAGTCTATTCACCGCATATTTCGAGCTCGGTCGTAAATCAAGATAAACTAATGAAAGTAGCAGGTTGCTCCGCTTACTTCCAGAAATGCTGTATGCCTCGAGATAGCTGCTCTGATAAACCGGATTGTTCTGCTCATATCTTGGCAATTATCTAGAAAGGTTGGTCTTTCATTTCTCGCAGAGTCTGCGTTTTATGTTCATAGATCAGTATCTTGGATTGGAAAAGGAATCGCGATACGTTCGCTTTAGGCGAAACTGATACATTTACGAGATTGCTTTTTGAGAAAATTTTATGTGGTCGGAAAATTTCTTGTATCGCATTATTTATCTTGTCGTGCTTTGAATTTAAAAAAATATGTATGGTTTTGGATATTATTCATAGCATCTCTTTCTCTCTGTCTTTTTGTATTTCCTCATGACTGAGAGTCGTGACTACCCCGGTAGAATTAATTTGTTTATCTTGGGCAGATACATCGTAATGGTTGTATTATACCATAGAGTGATTATAAATATGAACATGAACTGTAACATTATTAGGTTTCAATAAGATTGCATCTAAAATACATATATTTCATTGTAATTGATACCATTGAAATGAAGAATGAATATGCACTATTGAGGTAGAATTGTTTAGTACACTTTATTAATGAATTACTGAACGCATTTCAATTATATGCTAAGTAACATGTAATAAATGAAAATAAATTAGTGATGTGTGAGTGAGTGACGTGAATTTAATCTACGACTATTGATAATTGAAATAAATTAAATTAATAGCTTACTTAAAGTATCTTAAAAGTATAGAAGAAATAAGTAGTTTTATTAAGTTCACTTGCACAACGAATTTTTAAACACAATTTTGTAGCGGCAAATTGTTTATGTTTTAGAAAGCATTCGAATATATTTGTTCATATATGTAACGTTTCTAGTCTTTTTTTATGTTCAATTAAAGTCGTGTCACAGAAAGGTAAACGAAATAAGCTAAAGATAAATCTCAAAGCAAAATGGCAATTCTGGAATCCTAAGAAAGCTTAGGTAACACGTGTACAGCATTAGTATACGGTATAATATTTATTTATTCAAATGCTACATTCAGTATTTAGAAATTGTATTTACTAGCAAAATACCGACCGTATTACCAAGAAAGGACTTAATATTCATTCCAAAGCTCTCAAAAGGTATATAACTGTTAAAATTTTGTCTTTTCACGCATAAAATCATTCTAGTTACTTTGGATATTTTAAAAATATCCAAAGTAACTAGAACCGCCCCCTTCTATCACCGGACGAGTAGAGGTACGGCAGGACCACACCGGTTTATGGTGGAAGTTTCTAAGACCCGCACGAAACATTACGCTTCCACCTTTATTGTTCGTACCGCAAGGTTGTGGAACTCCCTGCCTGACTCTCTGTTCCCCACGCACTATAATCCAGCGATCTTCAAAGCGAGAGTGAATCGGTTCTTATAAATGGCCTGGTTCCCGGGGGCTTGACCTCAAGAAGGAGGCTTCCTCCTTGAACTTCCTCTTCGACGGTCTGACGCCGGTCCCGCCGACTGCTAGACTGCGTCGCGATTCCCCGCTGCCGCTGATCGCCTGCCTGAGTCTGAAAGCTGGCGCCGCAACCCGCCAGCCTCTGGTTCGCGCCGGCTAATTTCTGCGCCACGTGGTGACGTGCAGCGTGGGTAAGCACGCTCCATCTTAGGCCATCTTAGCCTTACTTGCTATCAGGTAAACTATGGTCAAGTGCAAACCCGTTTAAGTTAAAAAAAAAAAATTATCTGACTTATAATAAACTTTTTTTTCTTATTTTATCTTATTTGGTATATAGGTATATAGCCATAATAGCCATATACATCTAAATATATAAAACTCAAAAGTGACTGACTGACTGATATAGTGCTCTATCAACTCACAGCCCAAACCACTGGACGGATTGGGCTGAAATTTGGAATGAAGGTAGGCATCCGCTAAGAATTTTTAGAAATGCCACTTTTTTTAGTACAATATACAATTTGAATCAACTATGTATTTTAGTAATAGTTAAGGCCAGTAGTATATCTTTTTTTTAACCATCACTAAAAGCTGAATTTGACAACATTAAGCTTACATTTTGTAAAAACTAAATTTAAAAAAAAAACTATATACAAACAAAATATTATATTGTCTGTTTAAAATGACAATATGACCACCAGATTTCATTTATAAATTAGAATTCTTGTAATATTATTTGCTAATGTCATAAAATATCCGATATAATCTATTCCGTAATGTTACTTGTCACTTTTTATTACAAATCATAAACTATCCTATCATTGTTTAGTTATAATCTGTGGTTATCCCAAGAAATCCCGTATGCTATTTTCATCGCATCTAAGGAGCTTATCTTCAGGCGCAGGCATACGAGGCCCTCTGGATTCAACCGAGATCACCAATTTCTTACTTGATTGGTCCCGTTGATGGCTTTCCGAACAAAAGAAAAGGTCTGAATAGAACAATAAATATGGGATACACCACAGCCTAGCTCGGTAGGGCGAGCGTGATTTTATACAAACAACTAGCTGTGCCAGCGACTTCGTCCGCATGGAATAGTTATTACGATAAAAACGGTTCTAGTGAGTAAATCTTAAAAAATAGACATATACTGTTGCAGACATTTTGTTAGATCATTTCAAGATGAATAATTATTTCATACATATTTTTTTGATATCTTTCGCAACACACGCAACGGAAGCCCTCAAAGATGAATAGTTTTTCCCGTTTTTTTTCACATTTTTCATTGTTTCTTCGCTCATATTCGTTGCAGCGTGATGTTATATAGCCTAAAGCCGTCTTTTTTCATTTGTTTTATATCAGTTCGCAAAAGTCAAAGAAATTTACATAATTCTGTTTGTATTTATACATATTATAAAGAAGCTGAAGAGGGTCGAAAGTCTGATCATTTAAGATATTTAAAAAAAAACATGTTTTGAGATACTTAGAATTGATAACAGAACATGTTGCTACAATTTATAGAATTTATGTCTGTTTATCTGTGTCTCTGTTTATTAAAACGCTCATAACTCAAAAACAGCTGAACGGATCATGATTTTTGGTACAGTAGGTCTTAGGAGTGTCATAGGCTACTTTTTATCCTGAAATAATGCGATCGAAGCCACGAGCGTCCACCAGTAATAAATAAATATACTCTGTTTTAGTTTTTCTTTGTCTTTAAACTAACCACTAACTAACTAGGTCAAACCGTGCCCAAATACTGATGTCAAACTCTCCAACAAAGATATTATTAGCCTCTCTCTCTCTCTCTTTGAGTCGTATTTCCTCATGACTGAGGGTCGTGACTCCCCCGCAGAATTAATTCGTTAGGTGAGTTTTCTTGGGCAGATACATCGTGGTGGGCGCCCAGGTCCTTCCACGGAAGACACATGTCCTCGGATATTGTGGTCCTCAAACATGTCGGTTTCCTCACGATGTTTTCCTTCACCGCTAAGCGAGTGCAAATTATTAGCCTAAAACATGCCATTTCGGTGCTTTTTAAAATATCTCCCAGCCATGTTTGATGACGTCACAGTTCCCTGTCTAAGTGGGCACTACATCTGAGGGGCTGGCTTCAAGCCAAACTCAGCCTGCATTCTAAAGCCTAGGACACAAGGGCATAATGGCAGAAATAAGTATAATTATGAACACTTTTCTCGCTTTGTTCTTTTCATAAGCGTGTTTTTGTAGTTGTAGGTTTTAGGTCCGTCTGGGGAAGTATTAAGCGTTTACCTGTTATACTGTTATTTAACAGTAGTACGCAAACGTTTTTGCCCTCTAGTCTGTAATGTATTATTTTTGGTCAAATTATTGCACAAATCACTACTAATTTTTAAGTGAAAGTTTGTGTGGGTGATTTCGTTACTTCTTTTTAATTAATCTAATTTCAGAATTCCAAGACATTCTTTTTCTTATCGAATGAGAGAGACCACTGTGGTGACGAGAATTTATCAAGCCACCCTAAGGGCCTCTGACATGGCTTCACGACTGCCATACTAGACACAGCCAGGACCTACTATTTAGTGTGATATACGACCCACGAAGCGCCCAAAATGTAATGTCACTTTTCTGTCACCCACCCAAGAACCGCGTTGACTATTTCAATTTCATTCCAAATAATAATTTTCAAAACAACTTCATTTCTTGAAATTCTGATATTCATAACTTACATGTGAAATAAACAAACATTACATTTACCCCCAGATTAGCATCCGGTTCCTGTCATGACATAGTGATACAACAAAAAAAGTACAGCATATAAGCTGACTCTTGCATAATTAGCAATACTTTCTCTTTGTTCACAAACGTATCTAAATTACAGACGAAAAGAAAACTGTAGAGGGACATTTTCGGTCACAAAGTGGATTTTTCTGTTAAAGCTTAGTGCTACTTTTACGCGTCTGCGTTTTAAAGCTACTCCACTTTTCTTGACATTATGCGACTGCTGAAAATGTGTGAATATAATTATTGTGTCTGGCTTCTTTTAGATGCTATTCTAGAATATTCAGCTTTTCAACTGAATAACAAAAGCAGATTCTAAATCATTGCATTAATTGAATATGCTCACTGTTTTTCAAATGTTTTATCTACTTTTTGAAGATCTGGTATAAGTTTTTATGTGTCTACAGATTTAGTTGGTAAAATTAATTATAATGATCACTATAGTATGGGTTAATATTTCGGAGATAAATTTTCTAATTCGTCAAATACTCTTCAGAAACAGCAGTTGCTGATCTCGCTGAAAAAATATACATTTACTTGTAGAAAATAAAATATAATTATTAGTTAAAATTAATATAATTTTAAATAAAATAAGCCTTTATTTCCCTATTGAAATTATACATGCACAATTATTAATGGGAAAAAAAACTCACTAATTAAAATTTATTATTTCAGTATTAATTGGAACAAAAAAGTACTAAACCATCTAATATGTGCGCAGCCTAGGTCCGTACGTGATCTAGCTTGCCGGTTTAGCTGACTTGCACCACTGGACGCCATGCTTACACCATGACTAGGCAACTGCTTCGAGTTAGCGCAACTATGTCCTTATTTGTTTTTATGTATAATAAGTATGTATTTACAAAAGAACAGTAAATAAGTACTATACCCGTTATCTAGTACGCACGACACAAGCGTTTGCTCAGTGCGGGGCTAGATGGCGCTGTTTGCAATGTCCTGGAATATTTATTTATTATTTTTATTTTATTTGTATTATTATATATGTTGAAAGTAATTATTTTAACACTGTGTTTTATGCTCTTCAGGTTGTCTTTTGACATCTTTTTAGTTAAGAACGAATATTGTAAACCAGTAATAAAGGCTTATTTATTTTATTAAGTAATGGAAATTGATTCAATTCAAATCAATCTTACTTTATAACATACGAAATAAATATAAACATAACAAGGACTTAAACTATACTTTTTAGACTTCTAACTTTTATCTGATGCGATGGCAATCATTGTATATAAAACATGCTTATTAATCGTAAACTCTATTCATAAATTAGAAACATGGGTGTGAAGAACAACAAAATATTCTAACTCGAAATTTCCAACACAATATACACCTAATATACTCGTATGAGTTTATTGTATTAGAAATTTGGAATTACTCGTATTGCCTATAAAATAAATATATATATAAAATATAAAAAGACACAAGGCCTATAATACCCAGCAGTAGATCGAGAAGAGATGAATAATATTATGTTAGTGAATACATATGTACATGACTTTAAGGACCTTAAGAATGTAGTAAGTTGAACATATAAATCAGATTTTCAGAAGTGTAATTGTGCACTATGCCTATAAATCAGGCTTTACCGGTGTAGGCCTGCAAAGCCCAAGTGGATGCCTAGTTGTCTAGTCAGCTACTAGCATAATGTTGTTAAGCTGTAGCTTTTGGGGCGTCCGAATTCTAAGGTGTCTGTATTTAATGTGATAAAGGGTGCCATAGAATAGCATAATAGTAGTTTATGCAACTGTCATATAATGAAGGGTATTAAAACACGAGTGTGAGTTTATGAAACGAGCGCAGCGAGTTTCATAATAGTAACGAGTGTTATATGCAGTTGCATACACTACTTTATCTTCACTAATGCAATTAATCAAACAACAAGAGTAAAAGCTGACAATAGTTAATTTTTCATATAATTTTCTAGATTTTTCTGGCAAAAGATTGTGAGTTACTTTTGTTGCCAATTCTAGAATATCCGGAGGCGTACAAATATCATCGTCGCAATCCATTTTGAACTTTTAATTTGTATTTAAAAAACAAAACACATTGCGAAACATTAAATACACGCGTACGTGTATTGTCACAGTGATTTTGCCGCCATTAAAATCTAACCAATGAGAGCGCACCGCGACCAACCTGATTGGCCCTGCAATCAGGTTGGTCACGCTTTTTCGATGTTATAATGAGCTATTACGATATCGATGTGGATATTATAACATGATGTGAAATTGCTTAAATTGAGTGTTTTGTTGTGTGTGCTATAACAATAGTAATTATAAGTCAAGTATTGGAAACATAAGTAGAATGTTACAACATTAGTGTAGATAAAATAGCACAAATAAATGAATCATGAATCATAGTGCCATCATGACTGCTCTGTTAGCTTAGTTGGTAGTGGCTCTGCCTTCTAATCTAGGGGTGCGGGTTCGATTCCCGCATAACACAAGTAATTATGCATATTAAAATTTGTAATTACTTGTGTTGAGTCTGGTCGTTTCTATGTATAATAAGTATGTATTTACAAAAAAAAAAGTATATATGTATTATATCCGCTATCTAGTAAGTACCCATGATACAAGCGTAAGCTTAGTATGGGGCTAGATGGCGCTGTGTGATATGTCCTGAAATATTTATTAATATTTATTATTATTATTATCATAAATCAACCTGGACCAAGTCGTGTATGAAAAATCAACTCTACTTTCACAATAAAATATATATTATTTATGAAAATAAAACCCCACGAGAACATAATACTCTGAACATATAAGTGAAAACTACAAATTTAATATTGTCTTAACTGGTAACCCAAAATCAATATTTTCTCTCGTTGAGTCGTTGTTTCTATGATTGGTGGTCGTGATCGTGACTCCCCCGCAGAATCAATAATCATTAGTAGCCGAGGGCTGTAAGGCATCAATTGCAGCCCGAGATAGTTAGGCGCACGAGCGCAGCGAGGGCGCCTATAGTTCGAGGGTGCAATTGATGCTTACACCCGAGCTAACTACTCTGCTTTACATCTCGATTGTGAGGTAAGTAGAAAAAACCCGTATTACAAGAATAAAACATTTTAATGGTTAAAATTTATAGTGAAATGAGAACAATTTTAAAATTTTAGGGACAGGTGTTTTTTGGGTATGTTAATAGTTTGAGATAGTGATATTTGCTGGTCACGGACAAAATCAGAACTTACTCGTTTTTCTTTTCGGCAATTCATGAACTCGTCGTAAGTTTTCAAATATCTCTCTTTAGAACTTTCAAGCAAAATATTGTTAATTGCTACTTCAGCTTCCATTTTCATTGAATCAGGAGTGCAGCTTACATAATATATCGTCATCACTTGCAGAACTCATGTTTTTTTTCCTAATTAGCACGTATTTATAAAAAAATCCCAAAAACAAACAACATTTAAAATGAAAGTTTTCTCTTCCCGCCTTTTTTCATATTTTTTTGTCAGGAACTAAATTGCGCATCGCCGTTCGATATTTAAAATTGATGACTATCATACGAAGAAGTTTGAGTTTGAATAGCGAAGCGACCTCCTTTGTCTACTACTTGAACTTTTTAAAAGAGTGAAATGTTTTTTTTAAATTACTTACCGCCCTAGGGCTTTTCTAGCTACATTATTACCCTAGAGCGCTAATTGGTTACTTACAAGCCCCATTTGGGGGTAATAAGGACCTACTTACCGAACATGAGAGATGTAAAAAATAATTATTATTTAAAGTCGCGTCTGTGCATACATACTACATAGTAAAACAATGTATCCAGAGACTTTAATAATATAATCGTCTCATAAATTCAAAAACCATCTATAATAACATCACTAAATTCAGAAATCGATACTATCGGAACCGCAAGTACCTAACTAGCACTAAAACTGGTATCACAATGAAAACTGCACGCGAACTACCCTCGTAATGACTCTACAAAGTCGTCAGCCAAATAGCCTGATAATGCGCATCTGGAACTAACATCATCGGCGCTAAATTGAAACCAAACAGCGCATCTACATTGAGTAGAAAATCTCAAAAACACCGATCGGTACAAGTTTAGCTTTGCGTTCTGGTGGAAGGTAATGCTTTTTGCATTACCTTCCACCAGAACGCAAACCTGGCAACCTGGCTTAGTATCAGCATTTTAGTTCATATGTAGGTACTAGCCACTCCAGATCTTTTTGTATCCTGATTGTTTAATCTTTTTATACTCTTTTTTTATATCTGAAAGTGGAAAAACAAAGGGAACTAACTGAAAACGTGTGCAGTAAATGGATAAGTATGTAGGCATCGGAGCTAATAAGACTCTGCTACCGAATAAAGTCTACCACGGTGTCCTTTCGTCCCGGCAAGGACGGTTTTCATAGATTAAACTTCGCTTCAATATTTTTTTTATATGATCAGTGTTTGTTGGCCAACATCTCCGACTTCTACATGTTAGTGGATTAATTGACGAACATACAAAAAATATATAAATATTTAAGGACATATCACACAGTGTCATCTAGTCCCATACTAAGCTTACGCTTGTATCATGGGTACTAGGTAACGGATATAATACATAATATACTTTTCTTTTGTAAATCCATACTTATTATACATAGAAACAACCAGACTCAACACAAATAATCACAAATTTATATATTCATAATTATTTCTGTCATGCGGGAATCGAACCCGCACCCCTAGATTAGAAGGCAGAGCCACTACCAACTAAGTTGACGATCTTCGCGAGCATGCGAGCAATACTCCTCTGCAGTTCCATACCTGTGTTTCTACACATCGCTTACTCTGAGCACGCTACGCTGACGTGGGATCAAACCGATCTCCAGCCGGTTGCCAATTAGCGAGCACTGGCAAGCTAACCAATCTAACCGTGCTTGGGTCGGCTGCATTGTGTTAAGCACACAGTGTTCAGTTGCCCGAACTACATTATTATGTCGGTTTTGTGCTTCGGCAAAATTATGGACTGCATTGAGAGTATCCAAACGTGAATTTATGAGCTAAAATGTTGGGTATGCGTTTACGTGGGATGAGGTAAATTTTCAATGTTAGTGAGATACGAATGTAAACTACGTATAACAATTCTTCTCTGAGCAAATTCAAGTAACGCAATATTTTATAAGAGTAGCTACTAGTAGTACATTAAGACCAATAATAATATGATAATGATTTTGATCTACGATATATAGAAATTCGTGGAAAAAAGTTGTTATACTCGCATGTGCGCTTGGATTTTTTGCCTTTCGTCTAATCACGACTAATAACAAAATAATAATAGAATAAAATAATAATCTTCATAATGAACTCAAAGCACGGAACCCATAATTCAAATTTGACAGATTATCAAAACTCAGTTCCGCAACTTACCCGTTCCAAAACATCAATACTACCAATAATACACAAACAACTCGACGTCTCAATTTAACTCGCAAACTACCTTCATTACAGAAATTTCGAGGCAGCAAAGTTGAAAGATAAATGCGCATCGAAAACAGCGAACATCAACATCGCTTTAAATTGAAATCAAACAGCGCTTGCGAGCTGACTGGATCAATTACTGAAGCAAAAACACAAATTAACCAATAGACGTCCTATTATAGCGACAAAACTACGACATAATAAATTTCACACTAGCAGTGGTCCACGATAAACTGTCTAGGTCGATTGGTCGGAAGTCCTCTTCTGACCAACCGACCAAGACAGTACTCCTCCTCCAAAGATACTCCTGTATACTAAGCCTTTATCCAACCAAACCATAACATTTTTCTTACCTTTAATTTTATTTTCAATTCAAACAAATTTTCAAACTTTTGAGCGTGAAGAAAAAACGATTTACATAATGTACACATTTACCTTTGTACATCCCACTATCCAACCATCATAATAATAGAAATATTTCGAGACACGACACAGCCCTGAACCTAAGATCCTGAGATTATTATACTCTGTTGTAGCAAGCAAAGAAACATCTACAAACCCACTGTCACATGTTATATTATGATTATGATTCATGCTGATAATTAAGAGTTAATTAGGAGTATCTAGGTTATACAGTGTATGGTCCCAAGTAGACTCGCCTGAGTGCCTACTGCAATGTTGGGATTGAGTGAAGCAACCTTCAAGTCTAGGCAACATTAGGTTCGAATTGCGGGTCTAAATTAAAGCGCTTTCGTTGTTCTTGGCTACATTGTTTTTACACTTGATTGTCATTAGATAGATAAAATTCAACGAAAAGAAAAAGCTGCGAAAGCAAACTTAAGTTGCATGAATTTCTCTGATACTCAATCACTGTTTCAAAACTCTGATTTACAAACGCTGCTTCATAAATTAAAGCTAATAATGTTTTCGGGGGCAAAATACCAGACAATTCGTCTCATATTTACTAGAATATCGCACAAACCAAATCTAAATATATAAAACTCAAAAGTAACTGACTGACTGATTGACTGACTGACTGATATAGTGATCTATCAACGCACAGCCCAAACCACTGGACGGATCGGGCTGAAATTTGGCATGCAGGTAGATGTTATGACGTAGGCATTAGGGAATCGAGAACCGGTACCGATTTTAAGAACCGGGATTTTCGGGATTTCACAAAACCGGGATTTCCCGGGATTTTCGGTACTGACATTTTTTTTATAAAAATGTTCCTAAAAGCTGTTTTTTTAAAGGGAAATGACAAAAACTACTATTTTATGTGCAAAATCAAATATATATTTATGAACACTGTTAAAATCAACAATATTTTTCGTTTAACGAAAGTAATAAAACACAAAAAAGTGTGTTTCAATCATAATATGTTACAAAAGTATTACAAACATTCAAAATAAAGACCTTCAGAGTATCACTAATGTGATAGGTATGTGTAATATTACATGGATGAATGGAACAAAAATTAAGGACTTTAAAAATACGATGACGATCTACAACACAGTGAACTACAGTACAGTAGATAGCAGAGCTAACCTAAATTGTATCATATAGCCTGAATACAAATAAATATCTTTATCTTTTATGTTAAAGTGTCAAATCTACGACTTAAGTATAATATTTTGCAATCTTATAGATATAGTTAAAAAATCAAACTTAACAAATAAAAAAACTGAGTATTATCTCAACAATCAACAATAGTAAGATGACGCTTACGTGACTGATAATCTTTTAGACATACCTACATGTTTTTACTAAATAGATTACTATTACTGTGAGCAAAAATATCTAAAACAATTATTTTTGTGCTCTTGTAGCCATACATTATTTTCGTTTAAGATCTTTTTGTTCTTTGTAGTATGTCCTTAAAAATACAAGTGCATCTAAAGTTTCATCACTTAAACGAGATCTTATTTTATTACACAACACACCAGCAGAGGAAAAAATTCGTTCCAGTTCAACACTTGTTGGAGGTATAGATAATAGGTAATCGTAAGCTAGTGTTAAGTAACGCCCCCGATTCCCTCCATTCTCAAAGAGGGCCATTTCAAATCGTACTATAGTAGACAAATCAGCTTCATATGTGTTAATTTCTTTGTTCTCAATAGAGATAGCTTTTTGTAGCTCACGTTCTAGCTCTTCACTTATGGTCAACTCTGTTTCTTGATCTCCTATGTTTTCAACTGCGGTTTTTTGAGGGCTTTTTGGTATTGTTGGGTTGGTGCGGTTGATGAGGGATACAATTTTACCACACGTTTCTTCACTATTTGGTCGAACAAAAACAGACATGTTTTCTTTTTCTACACTTTTGAAATATTCCTCAGGGTTATTTAAATAGCTAAGAATTGATGTTTCTTCCAACCGACGGTCTTTGTACCTCTTTGTTATTGCAGACATCATTGATTGGCTCAAACTATTACGCTGGCTTTCTAATTTTTTTAATGCAAATTTTATTGCTATAGGGTAGGGTGGGGCAAAGATCCGCAATTTTAGGTTTCAACCTTTTTTCTCACCCAATAAGTAAAAGGTCCTGCAGGTTTTGGCTTCACTGGAAATCTTAATTTATGTGCTACAATATACCATTTTATTACTAGCGAAATAAGCACCATTTCGGAAAAAAAAGGAAAGGTAGACAACCTTGCCTTTGCGGACCTTTGCCCCACTGTTTGGGGTAAACGTCCGCAGATTCGGGGCAATTGTCCGCAGCTGCGGATCTTTGCCCCATTGAAATGAAATACACGGAAAAATTAACTTTATTCAGTTTATTTATTCACAGTTATGAGTAAAACCATTCCAGTTCACTGACTGAATAAACATTTCGGGTCGTGCTAGTTTTTTTTGGCTCCTTTATACTCGAAACGACTGATCCCCATTCATAATCCGGTACGGGTACGGTGGGGCAAAGATCCGCAGTGGGAAATGATCCGCACGGTCAATTTAAAATTGGGCCTGCAAGTACAGTTCTGGTGTGAACGGCTTCACATTAGTTTTGCGTTTGTAGTTTCTATAACGTAAAAACAAAAATTAGAACAATGAATACAAATCTTGGGGCAAACGTCCGCGCGCGGACCATTGCCCCATGCAAAATGCGGACCTCTGCCCCATTTTGTCATTTTGTAATCACAAACTAACCTAAAAACAAGAAATGCGCATTTGGCCAAATTATTGTTCATAGATCGCCTTTCAAAACCCGAATTATGGAATTGAACCAGTAAAACAGTAAGCAAAGCGTATAGTAAATTACATTTTCAACTGAAGATGACCTACGAATTATTACATCAAAACAAGTAAAAAGAATTCTAACCTCATTGTTTTTGTTGTGCCGGTCGGACGCCATGTAACTTTTGTGAGTCGTCTTCTATCAATGTTGCCAGCATAAAAATGTGTCTAAAACCACGACAATATTAAGCGATCATTTTAAATTGACCGTGCGGATCATTTCCCACTGCGGATCTTTGCCCCACCGTACCCTATCCGCTGTGAGTAATGTGGCATCACGACGACACAGTGCTTCTAGTGCGATTTTTATAACATCTAATATTCTGTGCAATTCATCAAGGCCCTGCCATTCTTCTTCGGAAAATTTTAGGTCCGATTTCAGATCAATAAGCGCTTTTGCAATACAGTTCTTGAGTTTGATGAAGCGCTCTAATGTATTAGCTACACTGCTCCAACGAGTAATGGAGTCAGCCGTAAGCGTGTATTCTCTATTAAACTCTTCCAAAACATATTTTTGCAGTATTTCGTCATTTTTTGTTGGAGATTTTCGAAAAATCCTAACTACTTTTTTTTACTTTCGTAATCAATTTATTATACACAAATTGTCTATCAACGCCAGACAAAGAGACTGGTTTTGACGAGAAATCAGCACCATCAGTATCATCATCTGATCCATTATCAGAAGGACAATCTTCTCTGTTTAATTGGCGCCTCCATTCTGACAAGGGGACATCTTCTGACAAATCGGGAAGTGTATCTGTATCCTGATCTTCAGCTTTTGTATTGTGTTTCTTATAAAATACATCCACAATCGCCAGTTGTAGAGCTAGTGTACGACAAAAAACACCACACCACGACCGACACCTTATCACTATCACATCACTTGTTGGAATGCGACTAACGGTTGCAAAAGAAAGATGGACAACAAAATGGCTGCCGCGGAGTGCCGCGCGGTCGGTTTTCATTGTAGTGTAGTCTATTGTTTTATTGTAAATCTCCTTAACCTGCACTACACAGCTTAGGACGTTTTTTTAAATTGCTTTTTGCTGTAACTTAAGTCTGTTGTAAGTTTAAGTACTGTTGGCTTAGTTTACGGTGAAAATAAGGTAAATCTAAATGCTAAATACTTTCCGATATGGTTAATTCTTACTGAAATATTATAAAAACATCGCTGAACACACTTGTGTTGCGCTAAATTGTACTTTAAGGAAGGTGTGATGAGAAAAAAAAGTTGGTACCGAAAATCCCGAAAGTACCGGGAAATAATTTTGCATTTCCCGGTTCTTGGCCAGTACCCGAATTCCCGGAATTCCCGGGATTTTCGGTACCGGGATTTCCCGGTTCTATACCCTAGTAGGCATCCGCTAAGAATGGATTTTTGGAAATGCCACTTTTAACGGGGTGAAATAGGGGATGCAAGTTTTACTTCTTAATGCGAGCGAAGCCGCGAGCACCCACAAGTCAGGTATAAATGTGTACAGTTAAAAATCCCACACATTCATATTGCTTTATTGCTTTCTTTGGTTCCACATTTTCACAAATTATACGGAACATGCCCACGCAACGCCAGCGCGCAAAACGAAAAAAGTAATGACAACAACAAAATATTGTTCCCAATGCGATACTTCAAAATATGTGAATAACAAAAGAAGAATTATATTTAATGCTTCGCAGCCGTTCCTGGCACGAACCTCTAAAGAGCCGAGAACGCGTTAAAAGAGACTTTGTGAAAACCCTCCAATGTGTTTTCTTTTATTATTTCTTTTGTCTCGAGCCCTCAAAAGTGGCATTTGTGAAATATTCGAGCCGTAAGATAATTGTGGGCAGTATTTTTAAACCCTCATTTATTTGGACGTTTCTCTTTTGCAAGAGGTTTTTAGACTGTCGTTGTTGTGAAAAGTGCCTGCTTCAATTGTGTTAAAGGCGCAAAATATGGTATTGTCAGAGTTCATTATCGTGGAGTTTTCTTGGTAACTGACATTTAAATATATGCTGTTGATATGGTATATTATATCTACCTACAATTATTGTAAATATACTTCGCACAAACTATAGTACTCTAACATTCAAGTTTAATTATCTACAGCACACACATATGCAGTTGTTTTTTAGTCAATCCATGACTGTTTCATTTATAGAATTGATTGGCAAAAAGGGCAATTGTTGTGAGATTGTATACCATACCTACAAAGATGTCTAAATTGTGACAAAAAAAATGTGAACCCTAAAATTAATAATTTCTTACAACGCCATCTAAACAAAAAGGTTGAAACTAAATTATTATAAACGCAACAGTGCGTTTTCAGAGTGCCTTTTCCAACCACAAACTTTCCGGCAAGTAAAAACACTACCCTGCACTAGATGGCGCCTCGTGGCCAAACTTGAAATTGTTCTTATTCGCTTTTACCTGGTTGTGTAATGTCCTGCGTGAATCATGAAATACAAGCGCTACGTGCAGTGAAAACGTTTGCTGTTCAAATTCCTGATATTTTAATAGATGGCGCTTGCAAACCACCAAACAAAACCAATCAAATTTGTAAATTTATTGCTTTGACTAAGATATTGAAATTCAAATCAATGATTGTTTCCTGTTTGTAATCATAAACGTAGCTTCGTTGCAAATTGCTACGCAGGACTCGTAGCAGTGGCGTCCTTTTCGTAGCACAATGCTACGCTATCTATATAGTCTACTCAACCCATAACCAGAATCCAATAATGCAATTCTGCTGAACTCCCGTATCACTGATCTGATTAATTCCTGCTCTTTGTCAAATTAAGATCCATTACAGACATCAATGTGCATATTAGCTGTATTAACGCTCGGGATTACGTGTAAACATTGTGGTAAGCCTGATAACGTGTAATTGAAAAAAATTGCTTCTAATATCTTTATTCTTTATCTAGTTATATTGCTACAACTTATCAAATTAACGTTCATAAATACTGGTTTAAAGTGAAGTATAAAAAATAAGTTGCTATTTTAAAGATTAGATAAAGCATAGAGTAATTTAACCCTTAGCCAGGTCGAGCAAAGTTTTACATTTTGAGACTTATTTATGATAGATAGGGTTTTATAAAAACTAATTTCTTGTTTTTTTTATTATTATTACTTATTTCTATTAAAAAAACGCGGTGGTCACTATGTGTCCTTTGCCCAAATGAAAAAAAAACAACAAAATGAATAAGTATTTTACACAATTTTAGGCTCAGAAACTCTTTTAAAACACCATTCTGATACAAATATCTACTTGTGAAAGTTCTCAAAACATGGTGTTGCACAAAGTGTAACTTTGCAAACTTTACAAATGATTTTAGATCTTTTGGTCTCTTTCTTGGTGCTGCAGAAGCGGCATCGTTTCCTAGTAATTGTATCAGTAGGCATATGATGCCCAACATTTCTAAGTCTCACTTCATCTTCCACACCATACTGGCCTCCTTTCTTATTTTTGAAAATGGCATGCTCTCTAATCCTGGTGGAGAAGTTGTCTATGAGACTTCGAGCCAATCTTAGGTGGAACTCCTTATGGCTGCTACTTTTTGACTTGTGTGTCATACTATACATAATGTATGCATTTATGCAGGTCACTTCCCACATGAACCAGAATAATCTCAACCAATTTTTTTTTTGTTGATTTTCTCCCTATTGAGTAAGATGATCTAAAATGATCTAGTCTATCCACACCACCCATATTTTTTGTGTATTGTTCAATTGCATATGGGCAAATCATTGGTGCTTTTTGGCCATCCTTTTGAGTTCGATGAATAGTAACCACTTTTTTAGGATCATATGCTGTGGTACATAAATAAACATCTTTTGTGTCACTCCACTTTATTACAGACACTGGGTCTGCATACTGGAACATGAATTCCCCAATTTTCAACTTATTTTCTTTCTTGTCGCCTTTGTGTGGTAAAAGACGTGTTGGTAATCCTTTCCTGTTCACTCTGACAGTACCAACAGAATAAATTTTCCTCTGATGCAGCATCTCCATCAAAGGCAGGCTGGTGAAAAAATTATCAAAAGCTATTAGGGTGTCAACCTGCACTGTTCTGCACAATGCCATGACAACTTTGTAACTAAGTCCCCCATCACCATCTTCATTAGTTTCAGATCTACCACTGTAAACATTGAATTGATGCAAATATCCAGTTTCAGAGTCGCATCTTGCCCAGACCTTGTAGCCACATTTAATAGGTTTTTTGGGCATATATTGCTTCATACTACTTCGTTATTATTATATATAATTTTACCCAATCTATCATACCCTTCTTCAGTACGCTGGAATTCGCTGGCTCTGTCACTTAAGTGCAAGTTTTCTGTGATCTTTTTAAAATGTCTGCATGTCATCACTGCACTTATGACTGGGTTGTGGTAAAATGGGTCTGTAGACCAATAAAGTTCTACATCTGGCAGAGGGTGCAAGCCCATCAGTATAACTATTCCCAGATAAGCTTTTATTTCTTCCTCTGTAGTTGGAGGCATATTCATTTGTATTATTTGTTATGATTGTGTATATTTCACTGGGAAACATATTTTCAAAATAGTCGATTGAAACACTTCGGTTGGTGTAATCTTTGATGGATTTTAATTTGTTTTTAAATTCTGGAGCTGCAAAATTAGAGCTATCCTGCAACCACACCCTGTCCTTTTCAATTAATTGCTGTAGACTCTGTAGAGTTTCTAGCTCTGCTGTACTTGATGATGATTGTTGGACTGCTTCTTGTAACTAATAATAATAATAATAATAATATAATAATAATAATAATAAACTAAAAACAAACATTCCATTATATTATATTATTCCAACTAAAAGGTAAAACCTAATAATATGAGCTTACTAGCTGAATCAGTATAATAGGCTATAAATATTGTAGTTACCTCTAACACAGAATGAGAAGGCAACTGTCCTGTCTCTATCAATGAGGATGATGTAGACATTATTGTGGATGCAACGGACTGTTGATTTGCCATTTCTTCATCCTCATTTAGTGAGAATGATGGTGGGTCTGGTATTGGTGGTGAACAGACCCTTTCTTCTTCCAAGATACCTATCTAATAGCTCATGGTGTGTCAGTCCTTGTAATTTGTCCAAAGCCTCATTTATATGTGGCTCTGTATAATTTTCATGTATTGTACTTCCACCGTCATCTGAAGATGAATGAAGCTCTCTCAAAGCCTTTTCGATTTCAGCATTTCAAATCAAATCAAATCAAATATACTTTATTGTACACCAAATAAAGAAGAACATATTTAACATAAAGGTGGAAGGTAACCAGGGACATTGGGCGACCTTATCACTAAAGTGATCTCTTCCAGGTAACCTAGTTTGGACAACACTAGAGGAAATCCGTAAAGCTGGCGTACTTAACACAATATTAAATAATTTAAAAATAAAACACAGTAACAAATATAACATTCAAAGTAAACAATATACAAACATACGTACTTACACACAAAACTACATATTATTGATCACTGTATTATAGTTCCCGTAAGGCATGATTAAATTTAGTTGTATTAACCGGCTAGCACTTACGTCAAAAATTACGTCGAAAAATTAGCTCGACAAGTTTCGGAAATCTGAGGTTTCCATCATCAGGAGGACGAGTCAGCACGCGCGTCCCGGATGGCCGCCTCGTCCAGACTGGTTCGCCGACTCACTGCCGCACCCCCCCCCGCTTCTGCGCCCGCTCCGCTCTCGCAACCGCTCGCGCACCGCGACGGGTGAGGATAGGCGATCGAGGCGCCACCGGCGGATCGTGTATTTCTTCCTCATCGCTTGAGATCCGTTGCACCAAGATATTGGGGTCCGCGCACACTATGCTGACCGTGTCTAGTGGCAGATGTTCAGCTACATCGTCCTCCCGGCCAGAGTTCAAAACAGGTCTCCACGCAGGTGCCAATGTCCATCCTCGGTCACGATTAAAGTTTGGATGTCGACCTATTTCTATTGCTTCCCGAACTTTCCTTGGTACTAGGAACTTCTCCTTGGCCAAGACCGACACCTTATCGAAACGTAGGAAATGGTTCACCCCTTCAGCATGTTCTGCCAACGCGGATTTAACAGTCTCCCTGTTTTTAACACACCGTATGTGTTCCGCCACCCTCGTAGAAATATTGCGGCGGGTTTCTCCGATGTAACTCATACCACAGTCGCAAGGTATACGATAAACACCTGGGGCATGTAACGGCTCGCTGTCTACAAAAAAAACACAAAAAAAAACACAAGTTGATTCTATGTGTGAGATTATTAACCTGTCTTCGCAGCGGTTGGATGAACTCACAAAAACTGTCTTGGCACGAGGTTTGAACTTTGCCCCTGCCCCTCGTAAAGTGCCGGTTGAGTCAATTATTACCAATGTGGAAGATGCTGTTTTTAGGAATAAAATTCCTCACCAAGAAGCAGAGTGTTTACGGCAGGACATAGCGACGTTGCTTAGAAGATCCAAACCCCCGAGAGACAATATTGGTAAAGAGGAGAGGTTAGCATTGAAGGAACTTCGTGGTAATATGGAGCTTTTAGCATTACCGGCAGATAAGGGGAATGCGACGGTTATAGTTAAAACTAAGGATTATGAGCACAAAATGGAACTCCTTGTTAAGGACGTAAGTACATATAAAAAAGTCAATTATAATCCAACGGCTCGTGTTACTACCAAGGTTACGAACCTTTTAAAAACACATTGTGATCAGGAGATAGTTAGTGGCCTCCGCCCCCATAATCCCACATCTTTTTTTTTTTTTTTTTTTTACATTAGATAGGCTCACGCTTGACTACAACTTGCCTGATGTTAAGCAACGTTATAATCTACGATCTAGCGCGCTTGCCTAGAAGAAACCGGTTTACTCTCGACTTGAAGACCGACAAATTATAATCAATTATAATTACAATCCATATATCTCCTAAGATATATGGATTACCGAAAGTGCATAAGCCTGATTGGCCATTAAGACCTATTATAAGCCAAATTGACGCTCCTACATATAAGATGTCTAGATTTTTGGCGACTTTACTACAAAGTTACATTGGGAAGACAGACGCGTATGTGAAAGATTCCAGGCATTTTGTCAGTTTACTCTCAGATGTACAGTTATTACCATCAGAGATTATGGTTAGCTTCGATGTTACGTCCCTATTCACGAATGTTCCTATTAGTGAGACTATTGAAATAATCAAAAAACTTTTGGATGATTCGGATCTCCCGAAAGAATATTTAGAATGGACAGAGTTTTGTCTACGAAGTGGTTATTTCATGTGGAAGGGTGAACATTACTTACAAGTGGAAGGCGTAGCTATGGGGTCACCTGTATCTCCTGTGGTTGCCAACATCTATATGGAGTGGTTTGAAGGAGTTGCACTTCGGGATATATCAAATAAACCACGCTACTGGTGGCGGTACGTGGACGATATTTTTGCTGTTATCGCCAAAGATGATCTAGCGCAGTTTACAGTACACCTGAATGCTATACACCCGAAGATACAGTTCACGGTGGAGCTTGAAAAAGAAGGAATACTGCCTTTTCTTGATGTGAGCGTCCGGCGGGAACAGGATGGTACATTGTCTCACGCAGTGTACAGAAAGCCGACGCACACGGACAGATATTTAAGTGCTGATTCACATCACCATCCTTCGCAACTCGCATCTGTTCCTAGATCCCTCATAAACCGTGCGCTAAGTCTGTGTCACCCACAGTATATACATGCAGAGTTGGATCATGTTAGACGAGCACTGGAGAAGAATGGGTTCAGTTGGCGAAAATGTTTGCGCTTGGCGACAGGATCAGATCGCAAGAAACCGGTTGGAGTAGATCGGGCTCCGATTTATTTGCCGTTTGTCAAAGGCGTGACGGACAAGATTGGTATTTTCCTTAAAAGGAAATATAACTTGAAAACCATCTTTCGTCCACCTAGTCGTCTGAGGCAACTATTGCGATCACGCAATATTTCTACGAGGGTGGCGGAACACATACGGTGTGTTAAAAACAGGGAGACTGTTAAATCCGCGTTGGCAGAACATGCTGAAGGGGTGAACCATTTCCTACGTTTCGATAAGGTGTCGGTCTTGGCCAAGGAGAAGTTCCTAGTACCAAGGAAAGTTCGGGAAGCAATAGAAATAGGTCGACATCCAAACTTTAATCGTGACCGAGGATGGACATTGGCACCTGCGTGGAGACCTGTTTTAAACTCTGGCCGGGAGGACGATGTAGCTGAACATCTGCCACTAGACACGGTCAGCATAGTGTGCGCGGACCCCAATATCTTGGTGCAACGGATCTCAAGCGATGAGGAAGAAATACACGATCCGCCGGTGGCGCCTCGATCGCCTATCCTCACCCGTCGCGGTGCGCGAGCGGTTGCGAGAGCGGAGCGGGCGCAGAAGCGGGGGGGGTGCGGCAGTGAGTCGGCGAACCAGTCTGGACGAGGCGGCCATCCGGGACGCGCGTGCTGACTCGTCCTCCTGATGATGGAAACCTCAGATTTCCGAAACTTGTCGAGCTAATTTTTCGACGTAATTTTTGACGTAAGTGCTAGCCGGTTAATACAACTAAACATATTATTGATATTTAAAGGAAATATATACATTGAAGGAAATCACACAAAAATAAAAGAAAGCAGAACATATTTCAAGTAAAAAGACTTACACACACCAACTAACATCACAAAGTAGAAATGTAATGATTAAAAACCAAGCTCTGAAATATGGGCAAGGATTTAGCCTGCTTGATATTAAGTGGCAGGTCATTCCACAAGCGAACAGCTTGCACAGTGAAAGAGGAGTGATAGTAGAGATTGGGATGGCTAAACTCAGGAAATTTCAAGTGAAGGAAACGAGAAGAGCGCTGAGAATCGGAATGGGAGGCAGTGACAAAGGAAAACCTTTCTTTTAGGTACAGAGGAGTGTAAGGATTGAAGAGGATTTTGTACAAGAGTGAGAGGATGTGTGCATTACGGCGAAGACGGATTGGTAACCATTTGAGCTTTTTTCGAAACTCAGAAATGTGGTCATATTTACGTAAACCAAATATAAACCTAATGCAGAAATTTTGAAGACGCTCGAGTTTAACGAGCTGCTCATTGGTTACGTCTAGGTAGCAAGCGTCTGCATAGTCGAGTATAGGTAAAAGAAGGGATTGAACAAGGGCTATCTTGGTAGTATTAGGCAGAAAATTACGCAATCTCCTCAGAGAAGCAGATGAAGCAAAAATTTTACGACTGACTTCTGCTAATTGAGGTGCCCACGTAAGTTGACTATCGAACATAATACCGAGATTTTTTACTGAGTCACTAAATTTAATGGGAACACCGTCAAACATAACTGACTGGAGGCATGACCAGTCTATTCTAGAAACTAAGCGTGAACTACCAATTACTATGACTTGTGTCTTAGACGGGTTTATCAGCAGTCCATAAGATCGACTCCAATCTCGAATCCGTTGCAGGTCAATGTTAATTGTTGCAATTGCTTCATCTAGGCGGTCTAGAGATGCTTGGGCGTATATTTGCAAATCGTCTGCATAGAGGTGATAGGAAGAAGAAAGGTTATGAGATATTGAATTTATAAAAATAGCAAACAGAAGAGGTGATAGCACGCCGCCCTGTGGTACGCCAGCTACAGTACTGCACCAAGACGAGTATTGATCGTCGCGGCGAACACGCTGCCGGCGACCAAACAGGTATGTTCGAAACCACCCTATTGCCGTTGGAGATATGTTAAGAGAGGAGAGAATGCTGAGGAGCATTTCGAAGATTTGAAGGATTACGCATCTAAAATCAAAGATTTTTAAGATTAAAATACGTCGATCTAAAAAAAATAACAGGCAGTGGACGTATAGTTCGCGCAAAACTTTATGAGCTCTCGGAACACGCACGCTAGTGGCTGCGCAGTACGCATATTATAGGTATCCGAGGGACGGGACAGGGCGTCGGGGAGGGCACCGGCCCCCGCGCCCCGCGCCGTATCACCGCTCGCGTCCCGTTGCGCCGTGCCTTAGTGTGAGTGCTACGTTCGTACACAACACTTGCGCACGTTGTAGACGAAAGTAAAGTCGAGTGCAACAATTAATTAGTTATTGTTGTTGTTAAGTTTTGTCACCGTTATATTGTATTTGTTATTTGTTTGTTCTATTACTATGGTTTCTTACTGTTATCGAACTTTTTGGTTTAATTAGATATGCCTCGCGGACGCTTTAATGTGCTACGTCGCCAAACATAAATAAATAAATGCACAAGTTTTATATTAGTTTTTAATTTACTTAAATAAATACCTAAAATACTAATAATACTAATACCAGTTTGTTCTAATATCTTACTGCACGTAAAAATACCTAAAATCTAAATACTTTGTGATAGGCATAAATGTACTATGTTTTTTTAAATCTTACAATAATGATTGTGCGCTCAACTGTACCATGCGCGGTCACGTACTCGGGCCTAACTTCAGAGAGCTCATAAAGTTTTGCGCGAACTGTAATAGGGATCACTTAGATCCCGCAGTTATAAGTCCATCAAAAACGAGTCCCATGAAAAACTAAAACAATTTATATATACCTTTTATGATCCAAGAACTGTATATTAAAAATGCAACAGAGCACTTACCGTATTTTTCTTACACATAATCACATATTTTGCTGCAGCCAACAGTAAAAAATGTAAAAATCACAAAATATTTCGATCGATAATGTTGTGACCATGAAATGTCAAAAATTTGTTTAAATGTCATATCAACTTCTTTTTTTTTGGCGTTACCGTTTCATAGACAGTAATAAAAAATTGATAAGTGGACTGCTGGAGTGCTCTGCCCGTTAGAAAAAAATAAAATATGAAGTGGTTCATATTCGTCTTCAGCCTGGCTAAGGGATAATACATCAGGAATAAGGTTTGCGCCTTTTTAATGCCAATCAATTTGAAGCGCTTTCTGGAAATGTGAACGAAGAACAATACACTACACATAAGTATACAACCTACCATAGACTAAGTACTCAAGTAGACCAGCAATTCCAATACATTAGAGCGTATGCCGATTGTTAGTTCCAATATAGGTCACTACTAGTATGCAATGGAGACATATAAAATTAATTTGGTTAGTGTTGGTTAAAGAGAGAATCTTGCCTCGTTGCAGTACAGTGCAAAATTTTAAAAAATAAATGATAATTCTGTAATGTTGTGTTATTGTATTACCCCGCTTTTACAGTTTCCTGTAAACTGTACCTACATCTAAGTGTCTTTCCTACCCTATACCTAATAACCAAGTTATTTAGTACCCATCCATCAATCTCTGGTTGCCTATTATTTTTACAAACAGCAATGCCCAATTTTTTGCTAACATAGTAATTGCAAAATCATTTCGAGGCTAACCGTGATCATTTAGATGCTAAAAAGATGTAGACTTATTTTAGGCTGTTAAGAAAATATAATTTTCTTTTTATATTTAGGTCTAGCTAATTTCCCCTCTCATGATTATCATGTAAGTAGCTAAAATAGGTTTAGGCATATTTTTTTAACAAGTTTTTTTAACCCGTAGCGTAGGTACATTCACTATGATAAATTACATATGGTCAAAAAATTATACCTTTTCTTGTTAAAACGTTTGAACCAAACTTGGTATTATTTCATTCAGATTTCATAAAGTCAAGCATTTATTTATTTACTTACATTCATCAGTCATCAAAAATATTTATTATTAACGGTAATTTTGTTTTATGCGTCATCTAGCGTATTATGGATGCGATAATTCGAATGCTATCTTTCATTCGACAGCAACGCCATCTCTCAATAGCCTGTGATACTTTTACTAAACTTGAAATTTATTATCCAAAAAAATACAATCGATTTAGACCAATATTAGATATTAAAAAAATACTATAGGACTTTTAGGCTTAAATAACACAATAACATTATTTTTTTGTTGGTGTTCTAGTCCGGAATATATATTCCCGGGCTATTTAGCAGCGCCATCTACGAATAATACGTAATTCCAAGCTTTTTGCGTTGTACGCTCTAATGTATTGGAATTGCTGGTCTACTTGAGTATACCTTAGTCTATGCTACTACGTATTCATGAGTATCATTTTTTAACGTAAATCATAAAAGAAACTACTATAACAAACAAGTACATAAAATATACCAAAGATGTCTAGACAGTATGCCATCTCGTCACAAGCTGAAATCTGCTCATGTGTCTCGTTAAATATGATTGCTCTACCTCGACAAGTTTGATTGAGTTAAATATTGCTTTTATAATCTCTCCGCTGGGAATTCACTGCGATATGCATACATTATTTCTGGATGCCAAGCATATACATAATGTATGTTATACGAGTACACTTCTATCTTCTCTCAGATTGAATGACTGAGTTCTATCGTTCTATCCCACTTATATTATAAAAGGTGAAAGTTGTTCAGTAATATTATAAAAGTAAAAGCGTGTGTGTGTGTGTGTGTATGTTAGCCGCTAAAAGGGCTGAAACATTTTGAATTTAGTGTTAAGACAGATTAGACACTAGATAATTACGAGTACATTACATTATGAGTACAGGCAGGCTGTAGTCAAACGTAAACCTATCCCACGTAAAAAAAAACATAGGCCTAACTATTTTTCTTACTGCAAGTACTTTAACGCGGGTAAAATTTGTGGAGCTTAGCTAATAGAAAATAAATTCTTAGGCTTTTTCACATATTACGTACTACGACAGTTTACTACGTAAATCTACAAAATTGAAACAATTATGCCTCCTTATAATTTGAAAAAATATAACACGGTATACGAGTAGGAATGTATGTATGTGTGTGTGCGAGAGAGTATCGTATAAAGTGAGCGGTATGTTTACAATAGAGATAAAAACTTTGCAAGCAGAAGATACCAGATAAGTTCTGTGCATTATAATATTTAATAGACTTTTATACTTAACGTTTGTGCACATCTGCTCACAGTTTTATGATATGCAATAAGTGTAAAACCTAAGTGCAATCAACTATGAATATACTATTAAGGTCGTTTTTTGCTACTCCAATATATTTTGAGTTATTAAACTTTAATTCATTTAAAATACAGTAAGGAACCAAGAACGAATATAGAAAATTAATCTTATATGACACAAATTATTGGAAGATATTTAACCTAAATTTTTATATCGCCGTTTGCTTTTGAACATTTTTTGCCCAAATGCTTCTCATAAAACTAAAAAAAGGCATCTCATATCAATATCGAAAAGTAACCATTTACACTAGATTTTTATTTTGCGGTTTGATTTTGATCACTTTTTGCCCAATTGCTTCTCTATAAACTAAAAGAAGACATGTCGTATATCAATATCTAATAAGCAACCATTTATTATTTAAGTACAGGTTAAAATGTAGTGTGAACTCTTTTCGCTTCTGAAACCGAAAGTGAACACTCTTTTGTCAGTTGCATTTTTTTATCTGGCAAGTATTTAGTCAAGTAATCTTCTTCTTCTTCTTATGGTGCCTCTCCAACTAGTGAAGGCTGGCAGTCAGCTCTGCATACTTTATTTTGTTCATTGCCAAACGAAACAATTCTGCGGCACTTCTGATCCCGGTCCATTCTCGAATGTTCCGCAACCAGGACTTCTTTCTGCGACCGACTCGTCTTCTCCCCGCAATTTTTCCCATCATTATAAGTTGCAAAAGTTCGTACCTATCGTGCCTGAGCACATGACCCAAGTACGCAACTTTGCGTTGTTTGACGGTCTGCAAAAGTTTGCGTTTTTGACCAACTCGCCGCAAAACTTCCTCATTCGTGACTTTCAGAGTCCAAGATATAGCCATCATACGTCGATACGTCCACATTTCAAATGCCTCTATACGTTTGCTGATATCTTCCTTAATAGTCCAGGCTTCACATCCGTAGAGAAGAATTGGCCAGATGTAGCAGTGGATGAGACGTACCCGTAGCTTGAGTTTCAGCTTTTTGTTGCAGAGGACCTTTTTCATTTTTACAAAGGCGCTACGTGCAATTTCTATGCGTGTCTTGATCTCAGTCTCACTATCCCAATTTTGTGTAAGCCATGTGCCAAGATACTTATACTTATTCACTTGCTCTAGCCTTTGGCCCGCCACATATATGCTAGGTTGAATATTGGGATTGTTAGAAATGACCATAAACTTTGTTTTCGTGACATTCATTTTCAGACCAGCTTTGACACTGCATTCGTTAACACGATCAATGATATTCTGTAACTCTGAGTCAAGTAATACCTACATTTAAATTTTGGAAAGGAAGGAATTGAACATTAGATTCACACACGAGTAAACTAGGCTCACTATAAACAAATTCGTTACATCGCCAACTTAAATTGCTCGGTCAGCGTGAAACTTTTGTAATGTAACAAAGTTCAGTTAACGCCCACAAAACGGTCCCAATTTAGCCAATTTGCTTTAGTTTGGAAACCACTGCAGTTTCCTTGCGGCCGAGATTTTCTTGGATATAAAGTTTTAATAGGTAGGCGTTAGCTGCTAGAATACGAGTAGTTTGTTGGTGGGCCTATGCCGTGAACAGTTAAGTAGGCAGATTACAGTGCAATATAAACTGTATTGCTAAGTAAATTAAAACGCTTATTCTAATTTTTATGTTTTGGTGTTGTTTTTTTATATGTGGTGTTTTATTAAAGAATTTATCTAACTATCTATCTATTACCAGATGATATTGTTTTGATGCTTCTTCTTCTTATCGAATGAGAGTGGTCAACTCTGGTGTCGAGAGTTAATCAAGCCACACTAAGGGGCTCTGACATGGCTTAACGACTGCCGTACTAGACAAACAGCCGGGACCTACAATTTAACGTGTCATCCGACCCACGGAAGCGCCCAAAATGGATGATGCTAGCAAAGATAGTTCTTAAGGTATCCAAAAGTTATTTTTACTAAAAATATCTTCGAACAACATTTTCCTAGTTGAAATTATAATCACTCAATGCAAAATAGGGTTTCTAGAAATTACTAAAGTAGAAACAAGCATGTCATATGTATTCTTTTGTTTCTGTTTGCTAATTCGCTATTTATTTATTAATTACATCAATTGTACAAAATTATTTCAATTTTGTCGTAAAAAGATACCTCAGTACGACGGTTTGTCATAGTACATCAGTTGTTGTGCCATGTCAGAGGCCCCTAGGGCGGCTTGATTACCTCTTGACACCAGAGTTGGCCCGTTTCATTCGATAAGCACATCTAGATGTAGCTTATTCGCTTGCCACTTTGCCTCTACGTTATTGTAGGGACGGCAAAGCTTTGAAACACTTTACCAGAAGCTGTGTTTCCTGCGAACTACAATTCAGGAGTCTTCAAATCTAGAGTTAATAGTTATCTTCTAGGTACGTGTGTTACTCTCTAGGCTGCAGCAATGCTTAATATCAGGCAGGCTGTAGTCAAACGTAAACCTATCCCACGTAAAAAAAAATACATTCTCAGTGCCTTTTTCAAAAGACCTAAAAAGACTAAGTTATATTTTTTTTCTTTCTTTTTTCTTATCCAACATGCATCCTCGGCAAACATATTGCAATAGCAAGCTCGGGGCGCATCACACTAGCGAAAATTTTCGTCAATCGTCTAGAACAAAGGTGCAGGTGAATATTAAAGGGCCGGGAAGCTCTTGAGGTGGTTTTTCATCAGACATGGCGCCTTTCAAACCCTTCTTTTGAGATCCCGAGCGAGATTAGGCACCAGTTCTTGTGGTGTGACTCTAGGGATGGAGACGTGTGAATTGCTTGTATACAGTTTTGTATCTAGTTGCTAATATTTAGAACTACACTATATATAAATATAATATACCTTAGAGAACTAAACAACACAGTATAATAAAAGGTGTTATCCGCTACATTTAATTTACAAATTATTTTAGATAAATTATAATCTCAATCCAATTCGAGGTTTTACTAATATTTTAAATTAAATAATATAATAAAAAAACAGCTTAAAATAGTCTTGGTAATTGATTTAAATCTAGGTACATCTAATTATAACTAAAATTTAAAATATCATGTAGTTTTTCGTGTCCATCGTTATTCCAAAGTCAAATTAATAACTCCGCCATACTTTCACTATTCATTTGTAGCGACCCCATTAACCTTTCACGCACTACTTCAAAGTACCCGTAAATAATACTTTCTTTTTCAAGTATTTCCATCGAGTAAAGCCCACCCTAGCTCGTTATTGCGCGCCATCAGTAGTGGCGGTGCCGGAGATATGGAAATTATTTCTACGTTACACGAATAGCCGTTTGAAATATAAAAGTTTTTTTCATAAACATACACAGTTTTTTTTATTTTATTTTTAGTTCAATTAAAAAACAAATAAAATCAAACGAGAAGTATAAGTCAAATTTAAAAGAAATTTTATAGGAAATTGAGGCAAAAAGTAAGTTATTAGTATTGTACATATTTGTTGGGAAAAAATATATTATGTTTGGTGAGAGGTGTAAAGAATGTTACTGGATAATAGCCAGGTGAATTTCACCTGAGTAAAAGTCACAATAAAAATAATAAACTTAATCACCACGTTACTTTTAAACTTTTGCTTACAATTTACAAACTCACTGAATAGGTAGGTAATATGTCACTAAATCACTTTTACATTGTCCATTCTACCATTAAATCTAATTCCCGGCCGCGACGGCTCAACACCGCGATGATTCAGCATTCTCAATCCGAAAGCCTTTTACGATTCCACTCTTTCATTCTGAGCGTGAATTCGACGCTTTCTGGCGGTCCCACGCAGTTTACATCAACACGCCCGTTTTGACGCCGCTTTTGATGCTCATTACGGGGGATTTCACTTGCAAGTACTTGTCAAGTACCTATTCGTAGTTTTTAATAGCGTTGAATTTGTCTCGAGTTGTACTTTTGAAATGCTTGTAGGTTTGTTATTCTTACAATTATTTGGCGCAATCGTTCAATGCTTCTTCTTCTTCGTATCGGATGAGAGTGGCCAACTCTGGTGTCGAGAGTTAATTAAGCCGCCCTAAGGGCCGTACAAGACAAGCAGCCGGAACCTACAATTTAATGTGTCATCCGACCCACGGAAACGCCATGGAATGCCATTTTTCGGTCACCCTTCCAAAGACTGACCTATTACTATTGTTCAATGCTGAAACGACAGCAGTATCGTTAGCATATAATTTATTTATTCCCTACAAAAGCTGGCTTATGAATTGAAGAACTATATGCCAAAGATAAGATTGACTAAATATTATAAGAGTACTATTATAATAATACCTTCGGCACTTGTCCCGCCTAGTGGCTTAGAATAAAATAATATGGCAAAAAATATAAATTGTTGATTTTATTACCTGGCAATTATATAAAAACGTTAATAAATCCAGCCATCAATCAAGCCACGCCGCAAGCCAATGAAAAATGAGGAATTCCATTAAAATGTGACCGCGAAATCCGGCACGCAGCGCAAATCGTAATTACAACATTTAAATTGCATCAATCATTCGATGGACTTATTGTTTCTGATTTTAATTTTGGTAGTGTTGAGTATTATTTGCTCAAATAAAAACAATTTCTATTGTGTTAAAATTATCTATTAATATTCATATTAATAGATAATTGATAGAATTACAAATAATTATTTGGTCACAATAATTTTAATATTAATTCAGACTAAATAACATATTGAATCAGGCGTTACTTTGCTTTTGCTTTATATTCAGACTATAGTTAACATTCAAACATATTTACTTAACAAATCCTTAATACAAAAAAAGTTATACATATATATATTTTTACAATATAGTTTAAATTAAAAAAAAACAATTTATAACGTGTGACACTATCTTACAATTATACAAAAATAAATCATTATTATCATCAGCCCAGGTATTTTCTTCAATCTTTCTGGTATCGTCCAGCCAATTGGTCAATTAAGAATAGTCGTAATTATGTGCCCTTAAACTTGCAAGAGATTATATAATATTTCCCTAAACAACTGTGCATCAAACAGAGAGCTGCTGTGCTAAAGAGATAACAGGACTAATGTATCCAATCATCACTTTGGTTTATGATTAACCCAGTGGGAGCTGTGATATCTACATTTATAGTGCATACAAGCGAGCACTTACATAACGGTTTTTATCTTGAATCACAACCCATTTGTAAAGTTAAAACTTTAATAAATACAAAACTAAATCAGTAACAAAAATTATCTCTCCCCACTTCAGTAAATCAGCAACAATTTGTATTCGTAGCACCTATACCTTAGTTAGCAAAAGCATACAAAATTGGAGCAAACCTCGTGATTTATGGTCTGTGTAAAAATATTCCGGTCTCGCTTTTCTCTTTCATTCTGAGAAATTAAATATTCCGTTCATCTTTGACCTCGATTGTACTCGGCTAGTATTCAAAATTGAGTACAGTGAGCGACAAAAGACGGTGAACAATTTGTATAGACGAATTGTTAGGTCTTTTGTTAAAGGTCAAATGACTTAACTTTTCTAGTGTACAAGGCTACTTCAGGTATATTTACGTTTCCAAAGGCAAGTCTTGAAAGCTCTATAGTGTTCTTTGAAAGATAGTTTCGTTTCAAAGAAGTCGTAGGTGTCAAGATTGGTGTAGCAGTCACTACGACAGCGCTACGCTTTACTACGAGAATGCATTTTATTTGCTACGCTTTTGCTAGAAGTGCTACAGCTACTTTACTCACAATCCAATTTGGCTCTCTTCAAGGTGCAAGTACCCAACTAATTCTTATTGTAAATTCACATCCTGACAATATTATAGAGACGAAATGTTGTGTATGTGCGTGTGTGTCTGTGTGTATGTTGGTTACTTCTTAGCGCTCCTACGATTGAAAGTTGAAGAGATTGACGTACAGATATTTTATCCTGGATATGTGTGGGTAGCACCGTAGGGCGCTGCTAGTGAAAGTGATTCAAGAAAAAAAGAAAAGAGCTTTATTTTCTACTGCACAGTATAGTACTATAAAAAAATGAGTTTCAGTTTAATTTACTATCCATTTTCACTTGATTTACACATAACTTTCAGCACTATAATAGCTATGGATTTTTTTTTCCATGTACCGTAACAAAACCGCGACATCCAATGCATCACGTGTATTCTGAATATCTCCAATATCTGGCTTCTATAACACTTGCACCATTAACTCTCCTGCGTTTGCAATAGACATCAAGCTTAGTACCCTACACATTATACACAAAACCTGCAAATTTGTTCTCTAACACAATGAATTTATGAACCAAAATAGAATGAATCCTGTTTCCAGTTCACCAAATTCACATTAAATATAAAAAGTCTTATAAACCTAATCAGTTGCAAATGATATTGTGTTTAATGTATTTGGATTAAGGTGTGGTTTTGAACAGCAAGGGAACATGTCGATTTATTCTATTTCATATGGCTCCAAATTGCAGACAGTTAGGTTAACTGTTGCTCACAGTGCTTTCTGTGTACCATTGTGTTGGTTACTGATATATGGCTGAACAGATTAGGGTAAAGCAAAAAGTTACATAATGAGAATAAAGAATAGAATAATAGAATAAAATAAATTTATTGTCACATGAAACATTAAATAGACACACAATAAAAAAACAATAGTACCTACAAATAAGTAGTTTCATGTCACAATCCGGCCCCAACTCAGCATGTGCTGGATGCAAGCATCCAGCGCTGATCTTCCGTTGGGACCAGCGGGTGACGTCACGCACGTAGATATATCATAATACACGTAATAACATAATAACATAAACATAATAACATAAACATAATACAGCGAAGTAGAAATAATACACATACAATATAAAGAATACAGAAAAATATCACAAACAGGCAATGGATTATAGTAGGTAACTAACTACATATATATTAAGTGCATTAACAAATAAACGTATCAAAACAATAGATTAAAACACGTTAACTAAAGAAAAAAACTAATACATTATTATATCTAACTAAACAATCTACAAACTGATTATCCAAGTAATAATAATAATTAACAACTAGAAATTTAGTTCCACAAAATACATAATACAACTATAACTATGTGCAGGATACGTAGCCAACATGACAACACTCTCGCCATTTATACAAGCATATTGTAATATTATTCAGTAAAAACTAACATATTTAACTTAACCAAATATTAATTAACAAATTGTAAAATGGCCTCCAAAGAAACACTAAATACTAAGTGCAGATTAGGTAACTAAAATACCGATGTACACACTCTAAAGAATATATATATTATAGTATAGTAGGTATAATACACGCATATATGTTCACCAAATAGACTAAACTAATTACTTATGTACGCTCACGGGACGACGTAAATAAAATTTTATGTAGTGATACTGCGACGAGCCTCCGCACCAAATATCTCTATAAGATCTAGCTCAGATCGCACGCGCAGAGCAGGAGTCCCAGTGTCCCGGCGAACGAAAATAAGTCCTCGTCGGGTCCACACGTATTTGTATCCTTGAGATGGAGCCGCTTCGCGCGCTTTGAAAAAAATATTTTTGTTGTATCTCGACAAGCGTTCGTGTACGTGAAACTTGACAGGCGGCGAGGCGAGGCCCATGCCATCCGTAGTCAGGCCGCGGCGAACGCGCGCAGCTTGAAGAAGCGAGTCGCGAACCTGCTGGCGGGATACTCTCAGTATCAAAGGTCGCGGGCGCGGGCGCATTACCGCAGCTGATGCTTCCTTCTCGTTCGTAGCGGCGGTGATAGATGGCGCGCGTTTAAAACCAGCTCTTTCCACAGAAATAATTTCATGTTCCGCTAACGACACACCCAACTTAGAAGCAATCAATTTGACGAGCCGACCCACGTTCTCACCCTGCTCCTCCGGTACACCCGATATCTCGAGGTCATTTGCATATGACACCTGATCGCGATCATTCAGCTCCAATTTTAGATTATCGACTGTGGCGCGCAGCTGATCTATGATTGTATTATCACACTGCTCTGGAGTTGGCTTAGCCTCCAAAATCGACAACCTGGATTCTACTGCCTCCAAGCGGCTACCAAACGCGGTGAATACAGCACGTAATGTTTGTGTTTCTGCTCGGTGCAGACGGACCTCCCGCAACACTTCTCTTATCTCCGCCGACACATCGGGGGCTCCAGGTGAATGGATAAAACCCGCCCCGTCCCCTCGCACTGGTTCCTCTATGTTGTCCTTTCGCGGAGTGTGCACCTTGCACTCGGGGCACTGCCATGACATTGAAATTTTAGCATCCTTAGTTATGTTGACACAGGCTCGGTGATAAACAGAGGCACATTTTGTACATTTTGCGTTATCTTCACTGCTGGTGAAGCGGCGACGGCAGGCTCTGCACTTAACACTCATTTTATCGATTGTAATTAATGGCGCACTAAGTTCAGTGATACGAGGATTGTTTATGTAGAAATGCGAATGATATCTACCCTCTTCTTGCTTTGGTAGTAAAAAAGAAATACTGATAAACGCTTCGTATTTTGGTCACGAATTTAAAGTTTTGTATGCACTAAAATAGCACTATTTATCGACAGAACAATGCCATACCATGTCAATAACGATTTAGTTTACGTGCACTAACTGATCCAGGTATGTAAACAAAGTTATAGAATTAAATTGACGGAGCACAAAAATATGCGTGCTACGATATTGTCGTCCGTGACGTCACATCATATGAGTTCATAATGAGTTCCATTTCCTACCACATACTTTATATTATGTAAGTCATGTGAGAAGCTGGTAGGTTAGAAAACTCTTGACACAAGAGTTGGCCACTCTCTTGTTATTATCTTCTTCTAAATATATAAAACTCAAAGGTGACTGACTGACTGACTGACATAGTGATCTATCAACGCACAGCCCAAACCACTGGACGGATTGGGCTGAAATTAAGCATGAAGGAAGATGTTACGGCTTAGGCATCCGCTTAAGCTTTGGTTTCCTAGGAAAGCGGTGCCATTATATAGCGGCCGTAATACAGCGTTGAATGACGTCGCTGGAACGTTGTCTATGTAAACAAAATTGGGCGGTTTCCTAAAGAGCTGTAACTGACACCGTAAAATCAAAAAGTGGTGCTGCCATTTGCATGACGGCCGTGTTGTCGGTGTCAGATGGTTTGGTGAACGTTTTATTGATAGCGGTGAAGCTATGGATACTTTTTGTTTGACGTTTATTTAAAAACTAACTGTGCCTGCGATTTCGTCCGCGTGGAATAGTTATTTTGGGCTACCATTTTAGCTTTATAAATTATATCTGTTACCAACGATTTGAACCGTTTTTGCAGTGCACGCAACGGAATCCTTCAAAGATGAATAATTATCTCCGTTTTTTCCACATTTTCCATTGTTTCTTCGCTCCTATTAATTGCAGCGTGATTTTATATAGCCTAAAACCTTTCTCAATAAATGGTCTATTCAACTAACAAGATTTTTTCAATTCGCACCAGTAGTTCCTGAGATTAGCGCGTTCAAAAAAACAAACAAACTCTTCAGCTATATAATATTAGTATAGATAATGTCTGACGGTGTGTTAAAACGGCCGTGGAACTTTCCACATGTCATCACCGTAAAGACGGCCATCTATTTGTGTCCGTAGTATTACGGCCGATATACGATGGCACCGCTTTCCTAGGAAACCAAAGCTTTAGAAAGGATTTTTGGAAATGTCACAATTAAAGGGGTGAAATAGGGAATGAAAGTTTTACTTCTTGATGCGAGATAAGCCGCGAGCGCCCACTAGTCTTACTATAATTAACAAAGCTCTTGTTTTGAAAGAATCCTTGATTTTTTTTCAATTAAGATGCTAACGATCTTGATTGAGTATACACAGTTTAGTTTCAGTTTTAAAACATCTTGATTTCACTATAAAATGCCTATATATACAATTGGTTAACTATGCTAGTGTACATCTAAGAAAGTATACACAGACTCAAATTACACCTTCACTTTTACCTGTACAAAGATAAAATAAAACTTCAGAAAAGTATTAATAATTCAGTATAAATATAAAACAATATAAGATATTTATTTCAATGCCATTCCGGACACGTTTATACGTATTTTATGTCTTTGAAAGATAAAAGGCTGCATCACTACGTTCATTTTACGATAGATTTGAAATGTTGAATCGATATTTCTATTGACCATCGGAATCATGGTCCTTATCTTGCAAGTACATACCTTTGGTTACAATGAAAACTTTCTATTTTATACTTTTTAGATAACTTAATTTGTATGAAATAAATGAATGGTTTATTTATATGTAAAACTACATTATGTGTTACAGTACCCGCGGTTTCTACAAGCCTCGTCAAATCTGATGTTACTAAAACCTGAAAGACTTCTTAAACTTTAATATATACCTAGGTCACTAATTAATAAAAATATAGCCAGAATACACCAAAATTTCCAATAAACTTTCACGACTGCAAAAGCTTTACGTATTTTTGTTTGTATGGCTTCACTTTCAAATTGTCATATTGAAAATACAGAATGATGAAATTTTGTTTCATAAAATTTTAAGTATGCCTACTATATTTTTCGATTGAAAAGTATCAATTGTCATATATTTATGTAGCGATATCTCGTTTATGTTATCGGTAGCCGTTGCGATGCCAGTAAACTCTCTTGTTTTATGCTTCAAGTTTACGAGCTATAATTTATAAAAATAAATAAAATAGGAACAGCTTTATTATAGCCCGCATAGACCGTCTTTCGAAAACAATTTACTTTAAGCTATAATAATGGTCAAGTTGCCATTATAAATGAGATATTAAAGCAATGTTTCTACAACTCAACGGAAACAGCATTTAATAATTTTTGGTATAGAAAATATTAGTATGATCTAAAAATACTGCATTTGCAAGGATAACTTAATAACTGTAGTTTTGTTTGCACTAACAATAATTCATTGAACAAATTTTATTACCAGTTTTACCCTAAATAGTTTGATATCAGATAAAAATATAGAAATCTTGAATTATAAAGGCAACTTTTCCACCCTTTTTCCTCATTTCCTTTTGTCGTCTCTGGTGAGTACATTACAAGTGTACTCAGTTGTCCGCTAGTAACTTTATTGTGGTAATTTGTAGTAGAATTCCAGTTACAAAGGATTAATAGTATACATCACTAGTTACTACTAGTATACGAAAGAATACATTATATAAAAACATCTTGTTACAACATTAAATTAAGGGTAAATAAAAAGCTTTACCTTGTATAACATAATGGTCTTCAACTCTTTCGTCCGCTTAGCTCAGACTGGTGCTAAAAATTTTCAGAGAAAAATCAAACACAATAAATGTTGTATCTCCACTCGACTGTATAATAAATAAATAACTACAACTTTTTTAACAAATATATCCGATAATTTATAGATTGATATAAATAACCAAGATTCAATTGTAGAAATGAATTTCATTTTCACGACAGTCAAAAATAAAAAAAACTACTTTTTGCAAGCTCGATGAAAATAATACGTGCCGATAAAAGCGGAGATATTAACCCCATTAACCGTTATAAAACCGTTAATAACGTTTTTAATAATGGAAAAACTGATTAAAATCGTTCCACGTAAACAAGCGCGAAAAATACGAGCCAAATCCGAGTTCGGAGCTTAAATTAAACCGCGAATATCACAAACGGCCGGATTCAGATGAACCAGAGTCGCAGGCAGACCGGATAGTGGGCGGAAACCTTCTCTCTCTCTCTCATGACTGAGGGTCGTGACTCCCCCGCAGAATTAATTCGTTAGGAGAGTCCTCTTGGGCTTAGATAGATATACATACATCATAGTGGGCACCCAGATCCTTCCATGGAAGACACATGTCCTCGGATATTGTGGAACGTTTCCTCATGATGTTTTCCTTCACCGTTAAGCGACTGCAGATCCACACATAATTTGAAAATACAAGTCATCGGTGTAGGGCCGGATTCGAACCAGGGTGCGTCTGTTTGAAAAGCAGATACTAGAACCGCTAAGCCACACTCGCTTGTGGGCGGAAACCTTACGTTTTTACAAAATATAAAGGTAAAGGAGTTGGTTTGTTGCACTTCTTCTGCTGCCTTTGAACATTGTGATTTAGGTATGATATTTATTAGAGACATTTTAGTCCCAAAACTAACATAGTGATATATTTCTTCTCAAGCATAGTAACCGCGAGCATCCATTAAGTACATCTTGCATCTACTATTTGCTCTGAAAAATAAAGGAGGGGGCTACTGCCCCTTTCCTAAATACGTACTTCATAAGCAAAATGGTCCGATATTACGAACTGGGCCGCATAATAAGCTGTTTACTTAAATCCGGATACCGATGAATGTATAATGTAATCAACGACTAATAGCATCGTCTTTTGCCTATTCTACATATTTGCTGAGACGTTGTCAGTCAATTAGCGAGTTTTCGATAAATCGTGAATAGAGCGAATTCTTTATTTTATTTCTTTAATTAACATATTCAATTTTATAACTAAGCTGCAACTGGATTTATTATAGTTACATTCATTTTACGATATGCCCTAAAATGCTTTCCTCTTATTTTATAGTTTACTAGCTGATGCGCGCGACTTCGTCCGCGTGGAATAGTTATTACCATAAAAACGGTTCTAGTGAGTTAACCTTAAAACATAGACATATACTGTTGCGGACATTTTGTTAGATTATTTTAAGAGAAATAATTCTTTCATGCACATTTTTTTGATATCTTGAACCGTTTTCGCAGCGCATGCAACGGAAGCCCTCAAAGAATAATAATTTTCCCAGTTTTTTCCACATTTTCTATTGTTTCTTCGCTCCTATTAGTTGCAGCGTGGTGTAATATAGCCTAAAACCTTCCTTGATAACTGGTCTAACCAACACAAAAAGAATTTTTCAATTCGCACCAGTAGTTCCTGAGATTAGCGCGTTCAAACAAACAAACAAACATACAAACAAACTCTTCAGCTTTATAATATTATAGTATAGATAAGTAATAGTTAAGTACATAGATTATTCATAAATTTAAAAGATTACTTAGAATGACACACAGATTATGGCTTTTCTACAACGTGCAACCATTACTTATATCTCTCACGTTCTTTACAATAGATTTAATGAAATAAATAGCTTGATATTGGCTACAGCGAAAAAAAACTTTCATAAATAATAAATGATCAAAGGACAAAAATAAACTGCAAGAGAAGCCTGAAACCAAAGAATAATTAAATTATCAAAAATACATCAATAACGCTGGCTGGTATAATGCCGTACTTACCCCATAATTTAATTATCGTATCAAATAAAGCTAAGGGTAAACATAATTAAAAACGCCAGAAACAGCGGCCCGTATTTTCAAATTTTCTGTTAATATCTGTGGTTAATTAATATAAATCGGCAGTTAAAATCGCTCGATAATCAGTTTATGGTTTTATTCAGTGCCCAAAAATAATCGAGCCTCAGGTGAAAAAATATCAATATAATGAATTTATAATTCATGAAATTTAGATTTTAGGTACCTACTTTATCTTACTCATATGAAGTGACTAGTGAGTGCTAGCGGCTTCGCTTGCATTAAGAAGTAAAACTTGCATATTCTATTACACCACCTTTAAAAGTGGCATTTCCAAAAATCCTTTCTTAGCAGATTATGTCAAATTTCTGCCCGATTCGTCCATTGGTTTGTGCTGTACGTTAAAAGATCACTATGTCAGTCAGTCAGTCAAACATCTTTGAATTTTACATTAGAAGATTAGTAGATTTGTCTTTTGATTTTCTTCAAATTGACAAGAACAAGACAGTTTTATTCCGTTTCCTAAAATCTATTCAGTTTTCTTTACTTAGTATCACATTTAAACGATATCTCTTTAAAGAAAATTTCCATAAAATAAACACTTATTGGCAAGACGTAACCCAAATAAAATTAACTAATTATTATACTCCGACTCGTTGAACGAAGCTAAACGTAGCAATTCAAAATTAATTATGAAAATTAATTTTCAAGGAATAGAAACCTTATCAGAAATGGCTTGGTTACTTGATTCTTTCGAAAGTGAGTGGGTATATACACAGGTTAGGAACAGTAACTATAGTACAAGAATCAATCGATAGATATTTGATATAAAACCAAGATTTTTAAAAACTAGGTATTTTTATTTGATGCTGTATTTCCTGTAACCTGATTATATTTAACCAAAGCATGTTAAGCTTTATTTTGTAATTAATCAATGTATAATTTTACAATACGTTAATATAACGGCATTACACGCATAGGGAAGAAATAATAAATTAATTTAAAAATAATTAAAGTACATAAGTGATGTACTTTTTCTTTTTCTTATCGAATGAGAGTGGCCAATTCTGGAGTCGAGAGTTTATCAAGCCGCCCCGAGGGCCTCTGACATGGCTTAACGACTGCCGACAAACAGCTGGGACCTACAATTTAACGTGTCATCCGACCCACGGAAGCGCCCAAAATGGAATACCACTTTTCGGTCACCCATCCAAGGACTGACCGCGTCAACCTTTGCTTAACATGATGATGATGATTTCAGTGACGTACTGAAATGTTTATTTTTATTTACTAGACGTATTGTAAGTGAAAACTTGGCAAATATAACTCAGCATGTAAGCAGTAACAAAATCTGAAACGAAAACCTCCGTCTTTGCCACATCTAACGAATACGTATTTTACGTTCTCATTGCTTGTAAAAGAAGCCGCAAAATGTTATAGTATTTATTCAGTGAGCTTTAGTAAGAAAATTTAATTATTCACAAAACCTACGCTACTACCTGCTACGCTCGTAGCTGTTCTATCACGGCCATACGGGTTGAAACAGTATGAACTGTCCACCCAATAATGACAATTGTTTTCAGAAACACGAGAAGTAAGGTAAAGGCATGTTTTTTTTTTTTTTTTGAAAAGTGTTGTTTTAAATTGCGCCAATGTCAAGATGGAATCAAGTTGCTGGTATGGTTTAGCCTTTGTTTACCATCAGGCAAACCATGGCCAAGTGCAAACCTGTTTAAAAAGTAAAAAGGTCTCTTCTTGATAAGTGTGTGTAAGTAAACATAAGCTTGAATGATAGGATTATTTTTGTTTTAGATTAGTATTATTATGTTTCAGATTAGCAACCAATTCGTTATATAAGATTTAAAAAAAACTTAAAATCTGATCAAATATAGGTGACAAAGCAATGTCTTTTTTGTAAATTGTGTAAGAGGTGGTGGATAGGGTAGATATTTTTCAGAAAAGTACTTGAATGAAAATAACAAATTAGTTGCATAATGTTGGTACTTATCTTGTATATTTGTGATTTGATATACTTAGGTTTATTGCCTAGAAATTGAAAATCTATATTTTTTTAAACCCGTCCGTACTGTTTATCAATTCAACTCTTCCCTACTCCACTGTAACAGTTGCACCGAGATCTCGCTACGAAACGCACGCTTTCAGAAAAACGCGTAAATTTAAAACTTCGCAGCTTTATACAAACTTCAACATATATCACCTAAGTTTTAAGAGTTTAACCCAGAAGTTAAGAGATAGAAAAATGTGTGCAAATGCAATAAAAGCTTCAAGGAAAAGATTTGTGAATGAATTTAAATAGTGCAGTGTGACAGTTTACTATGCGGCGCTTGTTGGCTGTTTGTTATATTTTAATCACTCATATAAAAGGTACAATATTTTAATAAACTAAATATTTATAAGAAACTAAAATATTTCAAAAAAGTTAACCTCCAACTAACATGAAATATTGTGGCCAAAATTTTTTAAATGTCAAATAAGTTGAATGTTATTAAACTGAAGGACCTATTGTCGTCTATCTCTGTCTACACAACCATGTATAAGACCACCCTCCGCGTACAATACTCAGTGCATTTCTATTCTGTTGTAAGTTCTATTCCACATTCGATGTGGTAACTGTAGATGTAAGTAACGAGAACATTATATTATATTATTATTATTAACTCTAAAAGAGTATCGGGAATTTTCCGTTATCATTTTGTTGTGACAAAAACTTATACATAATTTCCTGTGTTAACAATACACCGCTATAACCGCTATTTAGCAACTTAACTCATGAAAAACAAAGTATTTAAAGAGTATTTTAGAGAATGTTTTCTAATTGTTATAAAATTATTTTCGTAAATTCTTCAAAACTTTTGAAGTAAACGTAGTTTAGTAGTTTACCTAGTAACTATCAAACAAGTACAAAATATGTAACGTTATCACTATTGTTTTAAAAGTGGTTACCAACTATTTGTAAAGTTAATCCTAGTCGAGTTTTTGCCCCGAGACCCGAGACTAATAGCAGAGCCAGTGAATCGGTTCTTACTGGGTAAGCAAAGCACGCTCTATCCTAGACCGTAATGTTGACTTACCATCAGGCCAATTACGGGCAAGTGCAAACCCATTCCTTGTTAAAAAAACAAACATTTCCTCTATGTACCCACGACTCATGCGTTTGCTTAGTGTGGGGCTAGATGGCGATGTGTGCAATGTCCTTCAGGACAAATATGGAATATTTATTTATCGTAACCGACTTTTATATCCAGCATCAATCTGCCTTCGCGTGGTCGGCCTATCAGTGCCAGCCCTCAAGCAGCGCGGCGAGTCAGCCACATTGACCTGCGACTATGACCTGGAGGGCGGCAGACTATACTCTGTGAAGTGGTACCGAGACACTGAGGAGTTCTACAGATACATGCCCAAGTTGCGGCCGCCGCAGCACGCGCATCAGTTAGAGGGGGTTCGAGTTGATGTGAGTGATTAGATGTTTGTTTTTTTTTACCGGACTGGATTCAATTTAAATTGAAGTCTAACAAACGACAAACATTGTTACTTATAGTAATAGATTTGGTTTTGAATAAAATATTCCTTTATCCAATTAAAGGAAATACATACTATAGCAAACGTCTACGTGGATCAAAAAGTGTCCTACTGTTCTTTATTAATAGGTACTATAGATAGGTTAAAGTAGTCTAATATTCCAAGTTTCTCCTAATCCAAATACATATGATTTTGGTTTGCTCTAAAACCAATTCAATACTAGAATGAGAAAGAGAGGTTAAATTGAATTCCATTAAAATAACATTTAAAATTCCATAACAAAATGTATCACAGTAATAAATCCTGTTCTTACAGTACCTATATAAAAGCATACTTTAGCGTAGCTGTTTTAGGTAACACGAATAATCATTACATTGTTTCGTTCTTTCTGCAGTTAGAAAAGTCAACAGCTCGTCGCGTCCACCTCCGGGATCTGACGTTGAAGTCTCGAGGACAGTACCGCTGCGAAGTGTCTGAGGAAGCACCCTCGTTCCACTCCGCGCAGAGCGAGGCTAATATGGAAGTTTATTGTGAGTACAACCTACTATGCAAGCGCACTAGATCGTAGATTATAACGTTGCGTAACATCTGGCAAGTTGTAGTCAAGCGTGAGCCTATCTCAAGTACACAAAAATCTAAATTTCTTACAACAAGAGCATCCCTAAAATTTGCATAAAACATAGCGACAAAAATAAATGATTAAGGTAGCTTGATTAAAGTAAGATTAGTCTTACTTTTTAAAATCAAGCTATTAGTCCAGTCATTATAGGAAGTAACCTCAGAATTCGAGATACCCAGGTCGTAAGCTATGGGGCAGCAGAGAAGAGAAGAAGAACTACTGAACTTTCAAAAATGTATGAAGTCGTCGTGTTTCGATGAAACAATGGTTGTACCAGATACTCAAGAAAAAATCTTATCAAATCGAAACAACAAAGATATGCTCATAATTAATATGTTAATTGAAAAATTACGAGCTGCAAATATTACTACTAAACAAGCCAGAGATGATGCGGATGTTCTTATTGTTGAAACTATAATTGAAAAATCAGTCTAAAAAAACTGCAGAGTAAAGTGACATCTAGTGTCACTTTTGTGAACTATTTTGATTATTTATCTATGCTCTTAGCTTCGATTACTCTATGTCTTGAAAACGCATCATTAAAACTACAATACGTAAATATGATTCTTTCATTTAATAATCCAAAAGCTATAATAACTTTACATGCAGTTATAATAGGACACGTTCAGCAGTTCTTCTCTGCTGCCCCATAGCTTTTACGTTCTTACTGTAGTCTGAATATCCGTCAAATACAACAATTATTTTGGAACTGGTAATGCCTTTGTAAACCGCGCGCTCTCCGCCCTATATCTCGAAATAGGTTCAATGTTTAAAAATAAAAATTTACAAAATTTGTAGAGAATTTTGTATTCTACAATATTGATAATAAATACAAATAGCAAAAAAACCCATAGGGAATGCGATATTTACAAAAAAAACGATTTTTGTGACCTTTGAAATTTAATAGTCGCGTACACCCTACCATATGTAGGTTTTGAGACATCTTTTAGGGTGTCAATATACAAGTATTTACAGACTTACAGCTGGGTATCTCGAATTCCGAGATTCTTACCTATTTAAGCTAAAATGGCTGGACTATATGTACCTAACCACAACGCCGATACCTTTAGAGGTATCGGTGTTGTGGTTAAGACAAGAGCTAAGTAGTAGCTGTTGCTAAAAGGGTGCTCTGCCGGTAATAATGTAGATATGTTAGTATGTAGGTACATAGTCCCTTCGATTAGACATGACCTCGAGACCTCCCAAGGGACGCAGCGGAAATAATAAGCAACAAAAAATGTATCTAAATCAAGTTAAGTGTTGCTCTTAACCCTCCGCCCTCTCTAGCAAAGGGTTCAAAAGACTGTATCAGCCATTATGGTGTGATCAGATTTAACACCCATCGAGATACTGGATCCTCCCATTTCGACGTCAAATAGCCATCCCCCCGAAATTCAATTCAGCTAACAAAATTGAAACATAAAAGTAACGGCTCATAATTTTCGTATACGCACCATTATTTCTGTTTACGAAGGAAGAACCTCAAAAATGTACAGAATAACAAACATTTATATCATCGTTATTTGGCTGGCGGTTGGGTGTAAATTAATTTATGTTGGAGCCGGGAATAGGCAGCATTAGGGGGTCGTAAGTTACCTACTTACTTACACTCCCCACCAAATATAAGATATTTGGTGGGGATCATCATATCATCTTACATAGAAAATTGATGTACCTAATCTTATAACTATGTAGATGATGATCGCTGCCCAGTAGGTAAGAGATGGTTGAATATGTCCACTATTTTAACCAAAGTAATCCAAAAATATTTGTCTCAAACATAGCTTGGTACCTTAAAACGATTCTTGAAAAAAAAGAAAACAAAAAGTTGGAAAAAAAACATGATATCGTTAAAATAAACTACACTACTCATTTCGATTCTTTTGATTGAAGGTGCTGATAATGCTAATAGATTTTATATTCGTTACAGACTTCCCCCGAGAAAGCCCACGGATCACCGGTCACGAACGTCCTTACAAATTACAAGAGCAGTTGGATGTCAACTGCTCGTCTGCCAAGTCATTCCCAGCGCCTGATCTGCAGTGGGTCATTGATGGACAAAAGGTATCTTTATGGCAGGCGCTTTAGTCACGTCATTTTAGCTTAGTACCTACATATGTACTTAGTAACTACCTACAAAGCATTTTGTATCAGACAACATATTTTATCAGATACAATATACTCTGGGCGTCTTATGTCTCCTTTATTCAGGGTTATCTTCGCTGACAATAACAAGCTACACATTCATTTAATTTAACCTATGTTAATAAAATAGTGAAAAAATATATATAATGGCGCCGCGCATACGCACAATACCCTCTTAAGTAAATGCCTGTAGAAAACTTTCTTAGCAAAATCCCTAAGCACCAATGTATAAAAGAAAACTAGTAAGTTTAGTAGTAGAATGAAACAAGTCCTATATAATAATTATATACCTATCTATCTTTTCCCAGGTAACAGACAGATCATGGCTGATAGCGTACGGAACGAAGCCAGCACCGCAGGGCCTGCTGGTGTCTACTCTCGGGCTCCGGGCGCCGCTCAAGGCAAGGATGAAGCTCCGATGCGTTTCCAGCATAGGATCGCATAGACGCGAAAGGACTGTTATAGTTGGTTAGTATAACCAGGGTATTGTTTAAAGTTTATACTTACATGCCAACATTTTAAAACTCGCCTGATGTTAGCCAACGTTGTAATCTACGATCATTATTACAATCAATCAAACAGCTCTAGGTACACTGTCAAGTTTTATACAATATAAAAGTGGTGTGTAAATACGAGTAGCTCAAATCCAGTGTACAAACGTCTAAGCCGGAGCACCAGAACGCGGCAATTTAAAGCTAGGGCAGGTAACCACGTTTAAAGCGAAGAAACTCCAAGGTTCGTTCTATGATTGCAGATGATTGGTATTCCGTTTTCAAATAAAATATTCCAGAATCTGAAAACACACTTCTCATAATGTAAAAATATCATGCCAGACACCAACGCACCATCGGAAATACATTGTATACGAATGACGATGTCTCCGCCAATTGAAGCAAGACAACTGCTAACCATACAAATATAGCATAGGTTGTGCTCTAATATAATAAGACCTTAACTACTTTGACCAGCTAGGATTTCGTCCCTAGATAGATTAAATAATTGTACCTACATAAATTAAATTTAATATAGTAAATGTAAATCAGGCTTATATTACAAAATGCTCTCAGAGATGGATATAGGAATACAAGGGCTTGTATTCTACACAATGGCATAAATTCTGCTAATTTTTTTTTGTTACAGAAATCAACTCGGCATCTTGGACCAGTCCTATTAGTATGTTATTATTTTTCTGCATTAACATTTTTTGTGTAAAAATATTGTGATTTTACTTCTACAAATAAATTTAATTAAAAAATATCTATGATTTTTTAATTATCACAACATCATTAATTTAACCTTGTAGAAGAGTCATAGTTGGTTAAAGTTACAAAACAAAATAATATACCTACAAATTTGAAACAACATTCACCAACAGAATCTTCGTTAATATTAGTATAATTTATTTATATTCCACCTACTATTTTTTTTTTACTTGGGAAACGTTTGACTATAGCCTGCCTGACGTTACACGTTTACCTAGAAAATACCTATTAACTCTAGATTTGAAAACCCCAAGTAAAGTGTTCCAGAGCTTTGCCGTCCGTACAATAAACGTTGAGGTAAAGCGCTGTGTTCGATACATCGGCACTTCCACCATAAAACGGTGTCTACCTGCGGACTTTCTGCTTGTTCACTTATAGAAAGGAGCTGAGGGAATCAGTTCATGCAGCTCGTCTGCACACTCTCCGGAATGAATTCGATAAAAGACCAACAGACTGGCCACCTTGCGGCGATGTTCCAAACTTTGGAGTTTTGCCTTCTTACTATTGACCTATCCAGATATTGACCAATAACAAACACACAACATTGGTGTTTATTTACTTTTAATCTCCTAGTTAACAATTTATAAAACAAAGAAATTACATACAATTACAAATCTATAAATTAACAAATAAGGTGCTCAAATTTATGTTTTAGGCCCAATTACATAAGGAAAATAATTTAAGGAAAATGCTTAGTAAATTTAACCACTTTTTTTAATTCTCAAAATAAATATACTTAGTGGATTTAAATTCCCGAAAGACTTACATGTCTTTATAGTCCTAAAACAATTTGAACACCTTTAACATAATGTTCAAGTCTATCATATATTACAATGAAATATACTGCTTACCTATGACATAAGATAAATTTATGTAAATATGCTAGTTGCTTTTTATGGAGATAATTTAAATTGGACTCTCATATGAATAATGCCAAAATCTATATCACAACATTTAATATCTAGAATAAAGTAGGTACATAGTTTTTCGTTATAATCTTTTAAGTATCTTGTGTGTACTCTATATTGCTAGCTTAACTCATTTGATTCACACAGACATACAGTTTAAATATGAGTAAGGATTTTATTAGAAAAACAGAATTTTTACTTAAGTATAACATGAATTTCTGGAACCAAGGATAGTATGTTCAAAGGAGGATTCTGTAAAATCAGAGGGTTTAATGAAACAAACTACATACCAAGATACATACAAAGGTTAAACTAAAATCAGATTCCAGTATAAAAATAAAAAGTACTTACATTTCTCTTTCATATCTGCAATAGAAATATTTTATTTTCCTAATCCTACATTAGTACTAAACTAAATAAACCCCATATAGTGATAGTGTTACAGTGTGAATAGCATTTTGAGACCAAGCCTAATGACGACCTGAGAATATATTTTAAGAATTGCATAAATTACAAATGCATCAAGAAACCACAAAGCAGACTTGAGGCACAGTGCTTCATAATATATAATACAAATTGCAATACATTATTATCAGACAAATTCGGGTTGCTAAATACATTTCAATCCAAACTTAACCTTCCTGGCCGAAATCATCCATGAACTTCTTCAACTTAACCATGTCATCATCATTGACAGTAGGTTTGGAGGTGGCTAGTGAACGGAGCATGTCATTCATAGTCACAGGAGGCTCACCGAGTTTGTCACTCGGAACTTCCATCCAGGTCATTTCTATGGCACCAGCATCACCCGGGGAACATGGGGTAAGCAGATCATTAACAATTTCATCGGGATTAGTTGGACTTGGACCACTTATTTTTTTGAAGTGTGTAGCTGATTGTACTTTACGTACAGGCTGCATTAAGGCATCACGGACAACAATACTTATATCAGCACCTGAATACCCGTCTGTCTTTGAAGCGAGTGTCTTCAGATCTTGTTCACTCAACATGTGACGAGTGTTACCCAAGTAAAGTTTGAACATGGCCAATCTTGCATGTTCTTCAGGTAGAGGGATGTAGATTCTTTTCTCAAATCGCCTTCTGATAGCAGAGTCAAGAACCCATGGAATATTGGTAGCTCCAAGAACTAGAATGCCATCCATATCTTTGCCAACACCTTGCATTTGTACAAGGAACTCTGTTTTAATTCTTCTAGCTGATTCGGATTCATTATCAGAGCGAGATGAGCACAGGGAATCTATTTCATCAATAAAGATGATGCTAGGTTTATGTTCACGAGCAAGCTCAAATAGGTTTCTTACCAATTTCTCAGACTCACCCAACCACTTTGAGACAAGATCAGATGAAGACACAGAGAAGAAAGTTGAGTTGTTAGCTTCAGTAGCCACAGCTTTAGCTAGGAAAGATTTACCAGTACCAGGGGGTCCAAACAGCAGGATACCTTTCCATGGAATTCTTTTTCCGGTAAACAAATGTGGGAATTTGATAGGTAGAATGACAGCTTCTTTCAAGGCTTCCTTGGCCAGCTCCAAGCCAGCAACATCACTCCACTTGACTTGTGGCTTTTCAATGATGCAAGCCCCTTCCAACTTGTCTTGAAGCTTCTTCTTTTCAGGGTCAGTATCAGAGTCACTCCCGCTGTCGCTCTTCTTGTCTTTGTCTCGGGATCCTTTAGAGTTTGACTCACCATCTTTTATAGGCTTCTTCTTGTTGCCTTTCTTGAGATATTCTTTTAGTTTTTCAGCTCTATCTAGGTACTGTAGGCACTTGGTTCGAATACTTTCTTTGGCTCTCTCACCTTGAGCCTCATACTTAACTGCATGAAGGAAGTATTCCACGCCATGTTCATACAAGCGTAAGGCTTCTTCATAATTCTTGTTTTTGTCTTCTTCTGTAGCTTTCGTTACAAGGTCAATAGCCTTCTGCAGTGTGTTTGTTGATGTCATTTTTCACACCTGACAACAATATTTTTGTGATCAATGAACAGATAACAATCATGATAGGTACTTACTGAATATCCTCTAATTTCAAAGAGGACATGAAATTAAGTTGGATCGAATAACTGTGTGTACTAGGTAAAAGCAAAAAGGATGAGGAAAATGAGTCACAATTTAAATGATAATGAGCAAGTATTGAATAAGTCCAAAAAGGTAGTTCTTCACATATACTTGTACCACATTAAATAAGTGTACACGTTAACACTTTAGTTGAGACCATCGAAAATTGAGATAATTAGTTAATGAGGCAAGTGTAGATGCTGATACTGGTTTCATTCGTCAATGACAACAGGCAGGGCAATGAAGCTATGAGATCATGGCAGAAAAATTTGAACCATGTATATTTTGCGTAGATAGAGTATGTATAATGTCTTACCATGAATAGAAGTGTCCCAATTAAAATAATATTACGTTTGACGCAATAATAGCAACAAATCAGCACGAATTCACGCAATATCACGAAAAAAACATGAAAAGTTTCGCTCGCAGATAAATTCACAGATGAAATATATAAAATTAATCAAACTGTCATTCTCATGACAATGACAGTCTGAACAGGTTTTCAATTTAACATCAAATGGATTTCACATCACAAACGGGTAAACATGTAGCCTTAATCCTCATCATCAGCGATCCATAATAAATAACAGATCGATGATGAACATTGAATGAAACTGTAGTGTTAAATAAAACTATATACTTATTAGAAGTTTTTTCAGATATGTCTGATTATCTAGCCTATAAAATGAGAGTAATGTAAAGGGTTTAAAAATAATACTTACCTAGCCTAGGTACTTAATAAAAAAAATATTTACTGGGACAACAGCAGATCCACAATAGGTAGGTTCTTACGTCTAAGTACTAAAAATAAGGTACAGGATAGGATAATAATAACACCATCAAATGTAATCATCATGTAATAAAAACAAGTTATGCATAATGTGCATTTTATTATGTTACATAATATTATAATAAATAGAGTAAACATATACTTATGTAAGCATTATAAGTTATTTACAAATGTATTTATTCCATTGCTACTTTCACAGGAGTACTCAGAGTTTCTTTATATAGCTTGAATTTTCCTACAAACTTCTTAACTTGATCCTTAGGATAAGGTTTCATCGCCAAACAAGTTGGAATGTCTTCAGGCTGTTCAATCCATAATTTGTGATCAATGGAACTTTCTTTTAACTTCTCAGCAACTTTTCTTAGGGCAGCTTCGTTCGGCACCTGAAAGTTCATTACAATTATAAGAAATAATAGATACAAAATAATATAAATAAACAGGGAACCACTGAAAAACCTTTTAGCTTTCACATGGGTGGCAATAAAAATATTTCATCACTGTCTAATCTACTTTGAACAAAAATTGCTCTTTGCTGTTGATATCCTAAGAATCAAGTCCACTTAAAAACACAATGTTGGTCAGACACATAGACAAGAAATATACTGGATATAGGTATTCGGCCTTCACACAGCAAACTATAGTACCTACCGAACTCTAAATATTAGGCGATATAAAACAACTTACTTCTAATACCACTTTGTGCATATTATCCAAATCCTTAAGATACTGAGCGGTATGTTCATCTTCTCGATATAAATGTAAAACAGCTGTAGATGCGTGGCAGGCTTGAGCCACAACAGCTCCTATAGACCAGCCCAGCTCCTTGAGAAGATCGCTTCGGAGCAAAACGTATTGCACGATTGTATTAGACATCTTGAACTAGTATGAATGAGTTTTAAAAATATAATTATACATCCTTATCCAAGTTTTTACTCATATCATGCCTTCAGAAACGAATAAAAAATATCTCAGTATAGTGAAATAAATCAAAATTAATTGTTTTGATTTTATTTTAGGTTATATTGTTGTTCTTTATTTTTTTTAATAATTTAGTCACGACAATGGATACAATACAGTGATAGACTTTCAAATTCAAATTTATTCATATTAAATGTATTTACATTTACCCTGTTAATAGGGGAATTAGGCGTTGCTAAAATTAAAACCAAATATTCTAAAATCTAAAACTTAATATAAAATTTAAAATCTTAAACTTAAGAATGTTCTCAAGAAGTCTATTTAATTTATTTATGGCTACTGGCCGCGATGCGAGAACATCGGACGAAACCAAAATTAGCCGAACTAAATTTTTTAATTTGGTGCAAAACTAACTATAACCTATTTGGCGTTTTTTCAGAACCAAATTAAAAAAGGTTATGGTCATAGACAAACATGAACTAAATTGAGTTGCGTCAATCACGCCATCTAGTGGCAAGTAGTAATATTAGTTTGAAACCTGGACAATAGAGGGAGTAAATAACTAATTACTGCCCAATATTTTATCTGTGTGTATATTATATCATCATCATCTGTATTTTTTTTTCTTTGGCACTAACTTTGTATTGTGCCAGTTCTCAAGTAAAAATCATCATCTGCATTGATCACCCCCGTGACGTTTTTCTAGCAACAATGGTTTTGTTATTTTTCATCTTGATTATTATTACCTATTTATGCTTATTTATTTCATTGTTTTCTAGTTAATCTTTAATTATTATTTCTTTCGTTCTAATTAACATCTTTTATCTGTAAAATAGTAGTTAGTTTTTAATCATACCATGGGACTTATTTCATATAATAACTCTTAACTCATTTATTGGTAAAAAAATAAAATAAAGTTTACAATAATGCTATGTAATTCAAGAAAAACAAATTACAAAACAAATTACTGCTGCCACGACGAATTCGATATATCTTTCAGGACGAATTGCGATAACTATTGAAACTGCTTTAATTGAAAGCAGAAACTCATATCATTCAGGACGAATTGCGATAACTATTGAAACTGCTATTGAAAGCAGAAACTCATATACAAGCAATACAAATACACGGAACTAAATTTTATTCGTCACGTTTTAGGTCTTGTCTAATTTGACGCTTAGCGATCAAATTTTTGACGGAAATTTCGTTAAATTATGCGCCGTGGAATAGCTTTTTGACGTTTTCAACTAAATTGAATGACCATAAACAATTTATTCCGTCTCGATCTAAAAATAGTTTATTAGTGTATACAGCGGAATAACAAAACCAGTTTGACAGCGACTAAACCCATTTAGTCGTAATTTAGTCTAATCCGGTTTCCGCAGAATTAGCACCATTGGCATCCTTTTTATTTATTATGGCATTACTGTAAAAAAAAATAAGTACTATTAAAATAGTACTTCCGGAACCAATACTAGAAACACAGAGTACTTTTTATATATACAAGAAAGGAAGGGCCATACTACATGTCTATACGAATATACAATAAACTAACAAACTTCATAAAAAAAGAACAAAATATTAAAACTTTTCAAACCAAACTAAAACTATAAGTACTATTTCATACAGAAATGTTACTACACAATTAGAAGACTATTTTAATGACGAAAATAATGATCTCAATGTAAAATAGATTAATAATAGATAATAATATATAAGAAAATATTATACATACTAGTTTAACAGGGTGATATTTTATCGATTTCAAACGTATCCAAAACTTTTTTTTGGCAAAAACCGTATAGTATGTTTTATAGGACATAAAAAAACATATTCATCTAACTGGTACATTAATGTCAATGTCAATTGTCTGTCTTGGTATGGATGGTATCCGGCGTTTGTTTACTGGAAATACAAGAATTTTCACCAGCAGTTTTAACGTAAATTTTTAAATAACAAACAGCCTTGCTGATTGAAATTAGCATTTCGATATCATGGCTTCAGGTCTCGAAAACTATGTGAACCAAACAGTGTCTGTGATTACTGCTGATGGCAGAAACTTTATCGGCACCCTGAAGGGGTTTGATCAAACAATAAACATTATCCTGGACGAATCTCACGAAAGAGTGTTCTCATCATCAACAGGAGTCGCTCAAGTAGTGTTGGGGCTACACATTATACGTGGAGACAACGTCGCTATTGTTGGACAAATAGACGAATCTATCGACAGCAGACTAGATCTTGGTAACATTAAAGCTGAACCACTAGGAGCTATTGCACATTAATTTTAAGAAATAAATGTAATTTTAATACCATTTTATTAGTTTTATTAATTTATCTTTTTTGTATTTAATTCGACTGTTATTATGTTTGAGGTTAGTTTTCTAAATGTTTATTTAAGGGCAACCTTTTTAGCTTTATAAATATTATGTTACCCACGACTTGAACCGTTTTCGCAGTGCACGCAATGGAATCCCTCAAAGATGAATTATTTTCCTCGTTTTTTTCACATTTTCATTTTTCTTCGCTCCTATTAATTGCATTGTGATGTTATATAGCCTAAAACCTTCCTTGATAAATGGTCTATTCAACACAAAAATAATTTTTCAATTCGCACCAGTAGTTCCTGAGATTAGCGCGTACAAACAAACAAACAAACTCTTCAGCTTTATAATATTAGTATAGATTAGGACATCCCACAAGCCTATGCACATAGCACAAAGTTTCTAAATGTATGAATAATATAAGTACTTATGTAAATACATAAATTATTGCTATCTCTGCAAATCCCTGCTGTAATATCTATTCAATATTTAACAATAAACATATTGTATCTGGCCTGAATAAAACAAGGACACCAGGAAATAGAAAATAAAAACCATACATCGTAACATTTAAATTCATTATTTACATATTGAAATTATATACAACATATATTTACAAAAACATGTAAGAAATAAACTGTGTAAAATCATTCAAAAGTTTACATAAAATAAAATTATAATTTATCTTCTAATGGAGTGGAGATTAGAAAATTTATTTCATTAATTGTTCAACATTGTCTCAACCACCAACTTTATTGAATGAACACAAATATTAATATAAATGTGTCTAAGACAATAAAACCGGCTGGTTAGTCATATAATAGTCTGCTAATCCTCACATTACTATTAGCATTTAGTACTGAGCCCTAATATTCTGAACATACTACCAGTATTAAAATAAACATCTTCTATCCCTTGGAAAGCTTGTAACTAATATCCACCAACACAATTTAGTGGTAACTGTCAAAACGAAACAAGAATCTAGCTATTCTAAGTCAACATTTTATCACAATGTCTAATATTATTTCAGCATCTTGCTGTACATCAATTCACAAATGTACTTTTATAAGGTACAACATCATGTACCTTATAAAAGTACATTTATAAGGTACATGATGTTGTACTTAAACAATTTACATTTGTCTATTCTTCCTCTTCATTTTGGTTTGGATTAGGAAAAGCCAGCATTGCTGTTTGACTGATTGATCACTACTATTTCTTGTGGCCTGAAAGAAAAAAGAAAACATTAGAATTTGGTGAAAATAAAGAAGTCGAAATTGCCTTATTGGAATGAATTATTGCATGGATTAATGTTTATATTAGTTATACACAACATTTTCTTTACAAGGAATGGGTTTGCACTTGACCGTAATTCACCTGATGGTAAGCAATCATTACGGTCTAAGACTATTATTGTCTATTTACTGTAAATACATTGCAGTGAGGAATTAAATGAATCGGTTCAAAAATTATTTTGTATTCTATACTACTTTTTTCATATGTTTCCAAGTAAAATATTAATAAATCAACAAGAAAGATCTATCTATGTATGTGTACCTATATGCATGTGATACCTAATTTACAATGCAACAAGAATACTATAATGACAATGCTGGCATATATTCATACCACAATCTCAAATGTCATGCCAAATTAATCATCATCTCTTTTAATAATTGTTAGAATCACTCCTTGACTGTAAATAACAAAATCTAATTAATAAGTTTTCAAATTTATTTTTATTATACAATCCCATATTTACACATATTAACACTAATAGAACTAAAAAAGAGTATTTACATCTAAACTAAATTTAAACAATCTACATGTGGTATGGAGCCAAGAACGCTGGCTGCATTCCCACGCTGGATTGCTATAGAAATCCTTTGCGCAAGGAACCAGCCAGCGATCTTGTCTTTAGTGATGTCAATCAACATTTTATTTAATTTTTTTATAATAGACTTAGTGGTTTTACCCCACGGACCAAAAGTTTCGAAGCCAAGCGGTACGAAAATATAATCAGTCGATAATGATGTATATTTTCGCCGCTTGGCTTCTTCTGCTGCGTCCGCCGCGGCTCCTGCTGCTTGTATTCCACTGAGGCGAGAAGGAGCTAGTGTATCGACGCAAGTTGCGTCCCATACAAGAGCTTTTCCCCGCTCCCAGGGAATCAGTGTGAGGCCATCGGGGCGCTTACCATCGTCACGGACCATGCCAATCGGTTCAAGAACCGATGGTACGTTGACAGTGGCAAGTGCCCGTCTCACTATATCATTCAGCGAGCCGTGGCGGGAGAATCTGCCTGCACTGCGAAGGCATGAAAGTCCGTGGAGGCCCTTCCTATCGACATCGCTACCACATGTGCAACTGTGTTGTTCGACAATAGCAGCTCCAATTCGCAAGCCGATAGCGATTCTGAAACTGCCATTGTCGAAAAGTGTACCGAGGTTGGCAGAAGGGAGGGCATGTAGCCATTGGCCAGATTCGTGTTGAGAAACTGCTTGAAGCCTTGCGCGATCGTTGTCACCTATTAAATTTTGTTTTAAAGAGTTAAATTGCTTCTGTACCAATGGAGCATCCCAAAGTTTTTGGCAGAATGGTTCCTTAGGGATGTCAACATTGGTACAGAGAGATGTCCACTCTCTTACTGCCTCTGCCGCACAATTTATCTCAACTGACGGTGATTTCAAAATACATGAACAAAGTTGAGATACGCCATGCACAGAAGACAGAAAGGCAGGAAGTGCAACACTAGAAATTTTGCGAATGCCGATACCACCGGTTCTAATAGGTAAAGTTGCTTGTGTCCAAGAGTTCGTTGCGAGGTTCAAATTTAAAAAAATTCCACTGCTGTTTTTAGCGTGGTATCTAAGTCTTGTAAAACATCTAAATGTTTCCAGATTGGGCAAGCTCTTAAAGCGTAAGTAAATTTTGGTACAAAAAGGCAAGATTTAAGTATGGTGTATGCAATGTGTGAATTTAGATAACCTAATCTGTGAATATTTTCCGAAAGTAACTTCAATTTCTTTTCTAAAAAGGGCCCGATACTATCCTCGCAAAGTGATTTGGAATTAAGAATTTGTATATTTGGAGCTATTTTTTGAAAACTTTCAATCAGGTTAGTACGTTCATGATTATTGAATTTTTTTGAAAGGTGTAACTCACATTTATCAAAATTTAAAGTCAGATTTATTTTTTGGAAATTGTTGATCAAACTTTGAAGATCATTTAAAACTGTATCAGCTTTGCCCACTAAGGTGCCATCGTCCAGGTTCCACACGTTTAATTTGGAAGAAAGGCTTGAGATGATGGGATGAATACCTAGACTGAAGAGCGCCGGTCCAAGAGGATCTCCTTGTTGAACACCTACTTCAGAAGATATCTCTTCTCCGTAATAAAAAAGCTTTGAATTAAAATTGTAGCATTGCCAGATGTAGTTGTATGCTTCAGGTATGTGAGTAAAAGCCTCGTTTAGCAAGGTGTATCTGTCTAAGGCGTTAAAAGGGTTTTTCACGTCGACTTTCAGAAGTACATCTACTTCACTATCTGATGATAGGATAGTGCGAACAGAATGAACTGCTGCTTCACAGCCTCCAGTACTACCAAAACCAACTTGGGCTGGCTGAAAATATGGTGTTAGTGTAGATGAGATTTTCCGACAGATCAGCTTTGAAGCTAATCTGCGAAACGTACATCCAACGGCTATGGGTCGTATACCGCCACCCTTTTTATTAAAAGCACAAAGACGAGCCCCAAAAAAGAATGGTTTGAATGAGTCACAAAGTGATTCTGCGAATAAAAAGTTGAAAAATTTTGCAAGGTTACATAAAAGAGCGCGGCCAGCATCACCGGCTGAAGCGCTCACAAGGTCTTTTAAATGTTGGGAGTGATTCCGTCGATACCTCCAGAAGAACCGTTCGGAAAGGACATAATTGTGTTAAGCACGTCTTCCGCGTTAACCATCAATGCTGGAGTAGACGTGGAAGGAGGATTTGGTAGAACTGGTGCCTGTATAGCCGACGGATGTTTGTCGCGCAAGGCATCAATAGTTTCATTATCCCATATCAATATCTCTCTTTTGATGAGAGAAAACAATTCATAATTCCCTCATAGAAAATTGGTACACAAGGATGTAAGGTATGATTTCCTTGTAACACAGGACCTCTGGTACCTAGTGCAGGAGTCAGTCATTCCACCACATACCAAACACTTATCTATTGGATTTGCATATCCAACATAACATATAATAGGTACATTTTTACAATTGTATTTTTGACCAATAAACTATTTGCATTTGATATGTATTGGTATGATCTCACCACCTTTTTTTTTAACCAGATCTTCAGTGCTTACATCATACATTTTCATCCTGAAGTTTTCAAATCTAGAGTTAATAGGTATCTTCTAGGTAAGCGTGTTACACCCTAGGCTGCAGCAATGCTTAACATCAGGCAGGCTGTTGTCAAACGTAAACCAATCCCGCATAAAAACATTCTACAGTTTTGTTATATAAAAACATAATAGTCCTACTTTAGAGTGTAATAAAATAAAATATTTATTATCTATAGTGTTATTATAATATCTGATTTAATAATAATGCATTTCACTATCAGATAAGTGTTACATTTGTAACCTATTTACATTTTGAGTGACGAGTTGATAACTGCTATTAATTCATAAATTTATTAGGTAGGTATTTATAATAGTCTAAAATCTTACCTCTGCATCTTTTCCTTATACTGTTGTGTATTGTAAACTCTAAAGAACTGTTTGCCATATTCAAACGTGGCTATCATGATAGCACAGGCAGGAGCTACTTTGAATATTCGAGGTAAGAGGCCAGTGAAAAGACCTCTTACTCCATGGTTCCTGTATATGTTACCCGCTATAGATTTCATGTTTGATGCTCTTTGGTGCACTTTGCCATCTGTAAAATTAAAAATAAATCATGTCAATCTAATAATATAATATAGGCAAAAGATGGTATATTACTACTTTGAACACTTTAAAGGCTTATGTTTCACAACACAGGTGAAATCTGTACTAGAACCAGGAATTTACTTTGAATAAGTACTTAAGATTGTCTTTGCTACCCAACAAGCTGAATTAAGTTATTTTTAACTAACACGGGTTTGTCCTTGGCCATAGCTTGCCTGATAGTAAGCAAAGGCTATGGCCTAGATGGAGTGTGTTTACCCGATAAGAACCGATAGTCAAATTAAGTAAGAAATAGACTATAGTAAAATACCTGTGTAAATTTCCTTCTCTCCCAGTTCTATTTGCTGATGAGTTTTCACCACATCAAATGGTAATGTTATGAATGCTGCAATCTGAAATACAAAAAAATTGTATATTTTGTAGTTACAAATAATAATAATAATAATTTGTTGAGTCTCAGCTACCGTACTACCAGTATGTACCAGAGCCAGTTCTCGAAAATGGTCGTGCATTGCTCTACTGGGACCGATCCATTATCACGGACAGGACTATTGCTTGCAATAAGCCTGATATCGTGATAGTGGACCGGCCCCAGCGCCGGGCAGTTATTGTTGACATCACCATACCACATGACGAGAATCTCGTGAAGGCCGAGAAGGACAAAGTCAGCAAGTACCTTGACTTGGCACATGAGATTACCGCCATGTGGGATGTTGATTCGACGATAATTGTCCCGATAGTTGTTTCGGTGAACGGTCTTATAGCGAAGAGCCTCGATCAACACCTTAAGAGGCTCTCCTTGGAAGGTTGGGTTAAGGGACAGATACAGAAGGCAGTGATTCTTGATACGGCGCGTATTGTCCGGAGGTTCCTTTCTTTGTAGCCTCTACCACCGGTTGCTTGGGTCCTGCCCCGTTGCCGGCGGCATCACTAGTTTTAAGTTTTTTATGATATTTGTTATTTTTTTTTATACATATATTGTAAAAAAATTAAAAATAGTTGTTAATAAATAAATAACTCAAAATAATAATTTTGTTTATTTGACCAAAAACATACGTGTACGTACATTACATATTACAAAAACAAATACAATCTTATGCACTAGTATCTACAGTACGTCAGAAGTGTACTGAGCTCTGAGCTAAGTATCCAGTGGATCTTGTGTTTCAGAGCTGCAGTATCCCGCCGCGGCACATTTACTTAAATTTACAGAGATATATACTTATTTAAATGACGAATATTAATTTTACAAACAAATCAAAACAAAATAAAAACCAGACTATCTACTACAGAGACACATAGATCATGTACTAAGGTACATAGATCATGTTATTAAATATACATGTTTGACCGTTATGATGTATCATAGCCACATAATATGGTTTTTAATTAATATTAATATTATCATACGTGTATATGTACAAGTGTGTGTGTGTGTATGTGTGTGTGTGTGCGTGTGTGTGTGCTAGGTTGAGTTCATGTTTATAAATATAAATATGACATGACATTACTATTGGTTTATGTTAATAACTAGCTATCCACTAGTCACCTGGGCTATTCCATAACTTCAATCAACTTTTCAGTTTGATCATAGTCCAAAGTCATAAGGTAATCAGTTACCTTTTTATTGCATTCATGTCTAGACATATTTGGTATGTCTATAATTTTACATATCTTGTTGTACAGACATGGACCTAACTTACTACAGCATTGTCTTCCGAATAAGGTTCTTACTGTTGGAATCTTAAGGATTCGGTCGCTTCGTCTTTTGGAGGACTTTGATTCTCTAGTACTTGTGTCTATTTGCATGTGTTGTCTTGCTATTAGCGTTTTGATGTAAAGTTGTCTGACTGTCAGCACCGAGCAGTTTATGTATAAGGTGGTTGTCGAAAATCTTCTTTTTTTGAAAGTCATAACTTTGAGAAGCGCTCTTTGAGCTATTTCAAGCTTTTCCAAGTGAGTTTTTGCGGCACTTCCCCATGCAGAAATACAGTAGGTAAGAAGAGACTGTGCCAGAGCAAAATATATTTTTTTCAGTGGTTCGAACGACATGATGTATCTAAGTTGCTTAAATATGCTAATTAATTTTCGTGTTCGACAGGAGAGTGACTTAATATGTTCTGTCCAGTTTAAATTTTTATCCAACATAATTCCCAAATATTTAATATTGTCTGTTTTTGTTAGATTGTTGCATGCACATAAAGAGTCTTCTTTACATGTGGATTGGTGAATTTTTATGTCCATAGTCATTTTGGGTTGGGTAGAATCGTTTATTGAGAAACAGATATATTTTGTTTTTGCAATATTTATTGATAACAGATTCTGTCTTAGCCAACGTGATACTTTCATAAGGCCTTCGTTGGCTACTTTTTCAACTTTTTTCCAACTACCCTCATTGAACAAAATTACCGTATCATCGGCATATGTACAGATTTTTCCTCGTTCAAGGTCCAGGTCACACAGGCTATTTATATAGACGAGGAACAGTGTCGGGCCCAAGATGCTACCTTGAGGGACTCCAAATTTAATAGTCTCTTCATGGCTCATACTGTTGTCAATTTTCACAGCTTGGGTCCTATTAGTTAAGTAACTCTGGAACCATTGTAGGGATACTCCTCTAACGCCAGCTGCAGTTAGTTTTGCCAGAAGGATGGGAATGGAGACCGTGTCGAACGCTTGCATGCGAAATGCACTGTACAGCCTGTCATTTGATCACTAGTTCACAGCCGAAAGTGAAGCATTTTTAAACTGTAATGCCCTCAAAAGAGGCTACGGGACGCAGTTTTTAATGTGCCCTATTTGATTTATTATTAAATACATGTAATAAATACTTACACTGCCAGCCACTGATCCACAGAAGAAATTGAACAAAAACGAGTTCTTTTCCGAGTCCGGTTTGTCAAACGCCTTTTTTGTTGATTCAAACATCGTCCAATATATGCCTGTAAAACAAAAAAAAAACATGCAATGGTTAGATTTTTGTTTTCTTTAAGGTTTTAACGTCCTATGATGCATACATAAAAGTAGAAAAATACTACAACTCTTTGTTTAATAAAATTACATAACTAAAAAACCGGGTGGGGTTTACAAACTACCCAATGGCGGGGGGGGGGGGGGGGGGGGGGGGGGGGGGGGGGGGGGGGGGGGGGGGGGGGGGGTGGGGGGGGGGGGGGGGAACCTCCCCCCAAAAGGGAGGGCATCGGAACCCCCCCTTTTTGAGATATTACATTCTAAAGTCACAGAATTCGTGTGTTGGCCATTCATGTTCTAACCTAACCTAGTGGACTCTGTCACAGAATTCTTGTGTTGGCCATTCATGTTCTAACCTAACCTAGTGGACTCTGTCACAGAATTCGTGTGTTGGCCATTCATGTTCTAACCTAACCTAGTGGACTCTGTCACAGAATTCTTGTGTTGGCCATTCATGTTCTAACCTAACCTAGTGGACTCTGTCACAGAATTCTTGTGTTGGCCATTCATGTTCTAACCTAACCTAGTGGACTCTGTCACAGAATTCTTGTGTTGGCCATTCATGTTCTAACCTAACCTAGTGGACTCTGTCACAGAATTCTTGTGTTGGCCATTCATGTTCTAACCTAACCTAGTGGACTCTGTCACAGAATTCGTGTGTTGGCCATTCATGTTCTAACCTAACCTAGTGGACTCTGTCACAGAATTCGTGTGTTGGCCATTCATGTTCTAACCTAACCTAGTGGACTCTGTCACAGAATTCGTGTGTTGGCCATTCATGTTCTAACCTAACCTAGTGGACTCTGTCACAGAATTCGTGTGTTAGCCATTCATGTTCTACGCACACAGACTGACTGAATCACAAACAAAAATTAACCACTAAAACAAAATGACATCAATATACGTTCCGTTTAACAAGTTTCAGTATGTGTAAAAAAATTTTTTGTATCAAAACAGATAATATTATGTATATTTTATAATTATTAAATACCAATACATGTAGTAATTCGTAAAACAAAACGCGAATGGCCGCCAAAATTACAGCAAGGTGTCAAAATGGATGATTTTTTCACTTTTTTCCTGATTTTTAAATAATTATATTTCAAAAAGTATAAGTTTCCTAAAAATAAGATTTTGTATATAGGTTCGTAATAACATAAGCTAACTTTTGTTAGTATTTGAGTGCCCAAGAGCTTCTAACATGGCTTGACGACTGCCGTACTACATGCAGTTGAGATCTACAGTTCAATGTGTAATCCGACGGAAACACCAAAATAGTGTACCACTCTTTGGTCACCCATGCAATGACTGACCACATTAACATAGACAGCAACAGGCGTTTCTATTTGTTTAATTTATAAATTATTTATGTCTTTACCTGAGAATGGAACATCTCTGAGTAGTGTGGAGCCCAAGCCTCGAAATAATCCTCTGTAGCCTTCATATTTTACCACCTGTCGTAATGCCAAATGTATTTCTGTTAACAAAAAATATTGTTTTTTAAATAGTAAGGTAAAAGAATTATGCATGTGGCTTATTGCTCATCATAATGATAACGGTATAAGTTCAAGTGTATGTGAATAATTATTGATAAACCTGGCATCATGAGCAAGGTTTTTTGTGTGGATAGTAAAACTCCCGAAGCTCCCCAAGGAGCTAGATAAAATGTGAAAGCACTTTCAACATGACATTTGTAAGGAGTCACAGTTCTATAATATATAATCAATTACACATTGGCTTGTTTATAAGTAATCTAACAGAACAAGTGGCGCCATCATCCCCTTAATCAGAGAAACTTGGAAATATTAAAATTGTACCTGAATATGTGAGTTTCTTGGATTGCATCTTTGTCCGGATGAGTTCTAGTGGGCTGACTATAGTAACGGCAGTGGTTCTGGCCGTGGCACCTGCTATTAAAGGTATCCATAGTGGCTGGTTTGCTGCAATTAGTAGATATTCTTTGTCAAGTGATTGTATAAATAAAAACAATTAATCAGCACACACTGTACCTATATAAAGACTTTTTTTAACATTCATCTGTGGTCTATGTTGTAGCATGTCTAGAAGAAACATGTCTTAAGGTTTACACATAACATTATTTTAGTTTTAATTTTTTGCTACTATTTATATAGATGACAAGTTTGTTACAAGTAAGAGTAAAAGGAGCATATAATTTTATCATTAAGCTTGTACCTATTTTTGATTGACATATCATTGTAACAAGACATTGTATTGTTGATGTTGTAAGATTCCAATGCATAACATTGAATTTTTTATAAGTATTAATTCATTTGAAGTCAATCTAGCTAACAATCATTTGCTTTCTACATTTGGATTTTTAAAATGAGTTTCATAGAGTAGTCAAAATTAATCAGAAAAAAATAAATAGAAAAATATGCAAGCTCTCTCAAACAAAGGGCTTCCTCAATAATACTAAATACAACTTTATTTTAATGCAATAGAGTTCATTATCTTGACAAAACAATGTCTCATATACACCTTTACATAACCATACATCAGAGCAGCGTAACCTTGCAATCAAGGTCTTAAGAGTAATAAACAAATTATACAACAACTCAGTTTTTTTCACAAAAATTTTTACTGTTTGTATTTCTACTTCCAGTCATTACATAATTGGGCTTTATTGTCTTCACAATCAAAATTAAATTCAATGTATCCATTACATTAAGTAACTAGTGGACGCCCTGCGGTTTCACTCGTATTATTTCAGGCTAAAAAGTAGCCTATGACACTCTTAAGACCTCATACTATCTACATACCAAAAATCATGATGATCTGCTTGGCCGCTTTTGCAACATGTGTGTTTAAATAAACAGACAATATTTCTAGAAATTGTTGAAACATTTTTTGCTTTCAATTCGAAGTTTCCTTTTTTTTAAATAAGTATCTTTAATGTTCAGACTTTCTACCCTCTTCAGCTTTAATATATTATGTAAATATAGATTGATAGATATTAAGAATAGCTGATAACTACATATATAACTACCTACATAATATATAATAAAAAAATCCATTAATTATTTCATTACATAAATGAAATAGGTATGTACAGTACATAATTATTTAATTAAGTAACACACAGTGTCAGTTTCAGTGTGTCAGATTTTCTAAGTATCCTAGTATCCACTTTTGATATCTTTCAAATATGTATGTCTTTATTAAAATGCATAGCTTTGGATTGCATTTAGTATATCAGTGAGCTTGGCAACAAATCTTACTAACTAAAACAAAGATAACTTTGAGTAGTATAGATATAACTAGTATTCATACTTGAACATGTTATCTAGCATGTTTTGATTTCATATTCATTACTGCTGATAGACACAAAAACGGTTATGTACTATGATGATGCTACTCTTATAAATGTAATTTGCTACTCAGAAAATAGTTCATTTATAAGAAATTTTGATCAATCACTCAATACTTATTTCAATGTATTAATTGGTCATAAGAAATAATACATTGAAATGAGTAAAAAATAACTTAATCTGTTTCTTCGGAAGAATGATCCCTATTAAAATTAATGCAAATTCTTTTAAAACTATTACACACTCTCGTTCTCGTCACACTCCGTTTCTCCACCAGATGGCTTCGTTTTTTTTTATAAGCCTCACAGAGCCCGAGACCTTTTCCAACGTTTTTAGCGTCAGGAAGGAAAACATGACTTACTTTTATATAGTAAATAAACTTGTGTTTTTGAGTAGGAAATATAAATCGAAAACCAATTGGTTAAATTCAATGTTAGTAATAGTAAAATTAGATGGACTTGATGAAAAAGTAGTGCTACTACTTTTTCATCGAGTCCATCCATACTAATTACTTTTTCGTGATATGATATATCATACAAAGACATTACAACTACCCTAAAATCGTGGGTCGTCTGCCAGTCCCCAAGGGGGAGCTGGTAGGTCCTCAGCGAGCTTGCGCTCTTTAGAGGGGCTGGGACGAATTAAAAATACTCCTCAGGTTGGACAGGATTCTAGTTACTTCTGTTATCTACTAGTGGATGCCTGTGGTTTCTCTCGTATTATTTTGAGATAAAAAAGTAGTCTATGACATTTCAAAGCCCTCCTACTCCTTACAGATCCATTCGCCGTTTTATGTTACAAGTGTAAAACAGATGAACAGTAAAAAATCTAAAAACTGCTGATAAGTACATGTTTTGATATTGATATATAACATTTTATTTTCAATTTTTTTTAAATATCTTCTATGTTCAGATTTTTTACTCTCTTCAGCTTTATTATATGTATATATTGTGTTTCATTGTTAAAATGAAAAACAAAACAATACTTACTAGTTGATGCCCAGCTGTTATAAGTAGTCTTCATTTTGTACCTCAGTTGTTCGTATGACACAAAGTATATCACTGTACAGGGCAGAGCTAGAACTAGTGTGGGGCTTAGACCTGACCATAGCGCTGGAACTCCTTCTAGCTTAGCTATTTTGTAGAAAGCATCCTGAAATAAAGCATACCATACAAGGATAAGTGTTTTGGGTGGTATTTTGGTAACAGTATCTCTCGCGTTAATGTAAGATGTAAAACAGTTTTTTTATAAATTCATAGATCCAATAGTTTATCATAAATTACTAAAAAAATTAGCTACAAAAATAAAGAAATAAATTTTAACGGCAATACAATTAATAATGTGTTAATATTGTAAATATTGTATATTGTATTGCCGTTAAAATTACTTAAAATGTTTTATTGTACACACCCATAAACATGTCTAGTTTTAGATTAGATTATTTCTATTATCTTTGACTTTCTACATGATGAAATTCAGTTAACACTTGAAGAAATTGGAAAGAGCCATTTTTGTGATAAAATCATCATACTCATGTTTGAACATTTTAACAATACTTACATAGATAAGTGTGTAGTCTTATGTGATTTAATTAATAATGACTAACTTTTATAGTCCTAATAATAAGTCAAATATGCCTACAAATGTCACTAATATTGTATATATCAGTCATTATAAGTTGTTGTCATGCTAAGACATAAAATATACTCACCATTGTGCCATGGAAGTGTACTCGTCGTGGTATCCAAGCGCTTTCTCCACAAGGACATAGGTGTTCCATCAGCCCATTGCAATACAAGTAACATTTGTTTGAGAGCAACGCTTTTTGTTGCGCCTGAAGCCTAATCTTTACTACGTCGAGTGGGGTCACTGAAAACCAGAATAAACCAATGTAATCGACGACTTAACAGCAAAATATATCCGGTGCAAAATAAACTTACTAAACAGTGAGGTTATAAGCGCCCCAGTACAAGCAGAAGCCATTTGTTGGACTGGGGTTATCCGGAACTGGGGATCGTCTTCTCGTATCATGGCTGGTCAATTTTATAATTATTAAAATAAAACAGAAAACGCGTAAAAAAATCCGGTCCGTGGTCGCGGATCAATGTTTTTCTTCTGGCTAAAACTGTCAATGTCAAAATCAAATAAGTTGACGTCAAATTACGAAAGAGTTTTTATTCATCTTTTAGTCGATTGTTTGACGACATTATTTAAACATCGTATGAATGTGTCGTTTGGCTATGTCTCATCCCTAACGTAATAATTGCCAGCTTAAGCAGAAATTAGACATAAGAGCTATTTAACTGACTACTTGGAAAATAAGATTATTTAATACTACAATAGATATAAAATGATATATTTTTTTTAAATTATAACTAGCTGTGCCAGCGACTTCGTCCGCGTGGAATATTAAGTAACGGAAGCCCTCAAAGATAAATAATTTTCGCTATTTTTTCCTCATTTTTCATGGTTTCTTAGCTTTTATTAGTTGCAGTGTGATGATATATATAACACACAACACAAAAATATTTTTTCAATTCGCACCAGTAGTTCCAGAGATTAGCTCGTTCAAACAAACAAACAAACTCTTCAGCTTTATAATATTAGTATAGATATTTATACATTTAATACAAATGTCAAACAATTAATAAATAAGTGATTTAAAAAAAATCCCCTTTATCGTCCTATTGCAAATGTGCTCAATCAACCTTGCTGGCAAAATGAATGGCAATAGTGATTCGTTGCACCAGGTACGATCCAGAGCGAGAATGTCCTGTCGCAAGTTTACTATAAGTTTGTGTCCTATGTAAGTATTTCCCGATGAATGTCTTCATAGCTCCAGCAACACATAGTCTTCACCGCCAAGGGAACGAAGTAATCGAGCATCTTCAGGGCAGCATACTTGAGCCTCTTCCTAACAGCATCTTCTGTATCCTGGAGGAGTAGTAACCGTGTGACTCAGGTGACTGGTGGCTGTTTATTTAGATTTCTGTGACTGGCGGTTACAAAGCTAACGCAAGTGGCGTCCTATAATCCCGTGTGAGGCACTTCTCATTTTTTCACAGCACAGCCCATTCGGTCTTTTTCCATAAGCTCTGCTCAGACCTGAATTCTCTAGTATACTGGGTTTTAAAATTTTTCACTTTAGTAAAAAAATCATAACATATTTTAATTACATAGTCCTTATACAATCACAATGATACCGATGTATCTGGTCGTAATCTATGGTATGATAAAATTATTTTGGGCTACAAATCTACAAAAGCTCTATAAATATTTCAGCTTCTGGCAACATAATTTCAGTCAGAAAAATCACTGCCACATGGATGGAGGGCGTTACTGATTTTTTTTAGAAAATTAGAAAACCAATTTGTGCTTCACGAAATAGCAGTGCTTTTATCCAAAAACGTGTGTTAGTAAATGAGATAAATATTTGAAAATGTTTTCCACAGTGCCGAGATCGCTAATGTGAGTAGCATTTTATTTTCGGAGTTTACATAACCTGACAGCTGTTATTATGTCGAATCTATAGATTTTTTGTTAATTGTAGCCAATTCCGATTGTGGTAAAATTTATGGAAATTTATGGTTACTCTAGGCATTAATCCCTGTAATCACACCTCGAAGTTTGAACTTGCATCTGTTATAAATATCTGTTTTCTTGGTCGAGAAATTTACTCGAGAATGGAAGGTGCGCTTTTCTAATTTTCTCTGCCAGAAATACCTAGATAGGTATCTAATAACAGACAGAGTACGGTCTCAAGGTCTTACAGTTTCCCTGAATTGGTCAGTTATCTCGTGATACTGTCGAAATTGATTCAACGTTTATTTTTAATTCACAACAATGTGTTAACTAGCAAGCTTGAGACCGTATTAGAGCCAAACAGTAAGTGGGTGTTGTTAACACTGATATTAAATAGCTTGGAACGGGCTGGTATTTGAAGTTTTTTATTTTGTGCTGGTCCAGGTACTATCCAGTATTATCTGGAGAATTATCAACTTATTTATGTTTTCTAACTAAGTTTTATCAGTATTCCCATGTATGTAAATCTTGTTTGTTTATTTTTTGGGTGAGACATCCAAAATTATACAAAAATGTAGCCAAAAGCACTAATACTCAACACTGAACCAACAACTAGATGACATTTTCAGAAAAATATATTTTTTATGAATAGACTAATCATTAAAATAACATTGCTAGTGTCTACTGTGTTTAAAGATACCTTATTTAATCTGAACAGCTATTGAAAAGTGCTTAGTGAAATTAGAGATGCCTAAAAGTTAAATAAATAAATTTGATTTGATCTATGATACACACTCAAGACTTTGAAAATAATTGTTAGAAATTAATGTTATTGGGGTAGATATTTCTTAGAGCACCAAATTTATAACAGATAAGTACCTATATTTTTTTGTTTCATTTATTTATTTTTAGACTGCACTTAGGTACAACATTTTCTGTATTAAATACCTATGTAGATAAATATTTTTAGTAACTAGGTATTTAACTACCTATCTAGAACTTACCACATCATATTATTATGAAGTTAATTAATTATTTTTGCATTAGAATCTCTTCTTGAGGCCTATCCAATAGACTCATAAATTATTTTAAAATATTATTTTAGTGTATTATGTGGAAGAACATCATTAAGGAAAAACTAATATCCCGTGGGGGGAATCACAACCCTCAGTAATGAGGACTACGACACAAGGAGAAGGAGGATTATTTTAATATTTATTTATTTGTAATCCCAATCTATATTAGACTGGTATTTTACTTACAAGGTATGTAATTATGAATACCTTGAATTCATATTACAAGATACATTATCACACAATTGTAGGTATATTTATATTGATATTTACTTGATAAGAAGATGAATGAAGTCTGATAACAGTTGGCAAGTTTTGATAAAATATTATAATACACCTGTATATGTATATGCACTCATCTAGACAATATCCTTCAGTTCACTTCCAGTTGGCAAGTTTTGATAAAATATTATAATACACCTGTATATGTATATGCACTCATCTAGACAATATCCTTCATAATTGTAGCATGATAATATAATGTATCAAACAGATAATATAATGATACATAACTACTTTTTTATGTGGAATAGGTTTACGTTTGACTACTGTCTGCCTGATGTTAAGCATTGCTGCAGCCTAGGGTGTAACACACTTACCTAGAAGATACCTATTAACTCTAGATTTGAAAACTTCTTTGTACAGCCTATAGATACATAGGTAAGTATTGTTTATTTTAAATATTCTCTACTTTTTAAAAGTTAGCATTTAATTTTTTCCCCTCTTCGCTTGAGGCTAAAACAAGCTTAAACTAACATACAAAAGAAAACTCTTAAACAAAGAAAGCAAGTACCTATGTATTAATTAAGTTAAAGATGTAATAGATGCATAAATTATAACTTTATTAAGTAAAACAACACAGATAAAACAAGTGTGATGTAATAATATATGAAAAGAACTGATATTGTTTAAGAAAGTTTTGTTAAAATGAAACAATTATCTGAAAATAACACATGCATTACAAAAATTGGTGTACAAGTAAATAAATTTTCCATTAAAAATTCTGAATGTCAGCAAAACATTGGTTTCTATTTATAAATTCTCGGTGGACTTGGCACAATCTCACACCTACAGTTATGTGTTTCAGTACAGAAAACAAGCAAAATATTTGTGTTTAAATTCTTTTGTTTACCAACAATCTGATTATGAGCTTATCTCATTTCTCTGATGAAAATACACCCAGTTACAGGTTTTTTGAACTTGTTGTATGAATTATGATTGATGTGTTGATAATGGTAGTTGTATAGGTAGTTAGTTTCTATGATAGAGATAGTAGTACTCAAATGAATATATATGTTGACTAGTGGGTGCTCGTGGCTTCACTCACATTAAGAAGTAAACTTGCATCCCCTATTTCACCCCTTTAAAAGTGGCATTTCCAAAAACCCTTTCTTAGCAGGTGCCTATGTCATAACATAGGCACCTGCTAAGAAAGGGTTTTACATCTACCTTGATTCCAAATTTCAGCCCAATCTGTCCAGTGGTTTGGGCTCTGTGTTGATAGATCACTATATCAGTCAGTCAGTCAATAAGTCAGTCAGTCACCTTTGAGTTTTATATATATGTTGCGGCGAATGTGGATAATGCGGGAATTATGCATAATTACCAGTGCTCTTGGTAAAAGTGAGAAAAACATTCGAATTAATCACCGGTAATTATACATAATAACCATACCCCTTTGGTAAATGTAGTAAATAATGAAATCAAACATGGCAAAAAACAAAACAGGCAAGTAGGCACCGCACTGAATTATAATTTGTCGGTCTTCAAGGCGAAAGCAAACTGGTTTCTTCTTTACTCTACTCTACTCTACTCTACTCTACTCTACTCTACTCTACTCTACTCTTTTTATTTTATGTTTTGCCAACCAAACACCAAACAAAAGGTTTGAGCTCTTGATCCTCTACTCGTGCGATTTATTTATTTTAATTGTACATGTATTTATTCTAATAATATATTGATTCTGATGTTTGATTTCATTATTTTCTACATTTACCAAAGGGGTATGGTAATTATATATAATTACCGGTAAATATGGATAATTCACTACATTTTCCGTGTGCGTTGGGAATTATGCATAATTCCCGATTATCCACATTTACCGTAACATATATATATATATGTTACGGTAAATATATATATGGTTGATCATGTGACATATATGTATGTTGTTATTCTATGCTGTGTAAATTGTTTTCAAAGTCAAAGCATAATTTCCTTTGTTGCTTGTGGTTTCACATTGTGTGCTCTCTCAAATTTCAATCTTAGTAATGGTCAATGCTAAAGTGAGTTGATTATGTATGCCTGAATAAGTTTTTAGGGGCATACAAGTGTATGCTCCTATGTATGTACCTACATATATTAATTGTTGTAAAATGGATACCTAGTAAGTATCTAATTGAATAAACATTTATGACACTTCTAATCCTTCTAATAATCCTTTTTGGAAGTTAAGTATAAGGCTAAAGAGATTTCTAATAGATAATAAAAAAGGTTTGGTTAAATGTTTAGAGGCGCTTTCTAGTTTTATCCTTATTAATCTGGGATGAAAAGTTTTTTTCTGTGGTTTGCTTCTGGGCCTAATCTCTGTCTCCATACCAAATAAGCATGTTTGTTATAAAGTTATAGTTTTGATAAATGGAAATTTATGTTTTAATGGACGTGTAAATAGGTTTGGCGAAAGTAAATAAATATGAAATAATACTAAACATTTCAGCCTCTTGAGTATAAAAAATAAGTAACATAAACAGATAAACACATTTATTAATCATTTGTAAGAATTACATGTCATAAATACATATACATATAAATACATATTCCCAAACTGTGAGCTTTTATAATATCAGCGTGGTGTGATACTGTAAGTACTGCTTTTCATCACATATGTACATACTTATCGACCTAGGAATTGTAAGCGTTTATGTTAGTCGCGAGACGGTGCCAAAAATATCGCAACTACGAGCCGAGTCGGGTAACGCCCTTACTCAGAATCATTATCATAAGCTGCGATAAAATTAGCGACGGATTTTATAATAATAAATAGGTACAATACTGATCTGATACATTGTTTTTAGGGTTCCGTACCTCAAAAGGAAAAAACGGAATCCTTATAGGATCACTTTGTTGTCCGTCTGTCCGTCCGTCCGTCCGTCTGTCAAGACCCTTTTTCTCAGGAACGCGTAGAGGTATGAAGCTGAAATTTATATCAATTACTCAGGTCTACTGTCCCTTGAAGCTGTGAAAAAATCAAACTTCTAAGCCAACGCAATCAAAAGATACAGCCATTTATGCCGCAAATTTTCGACACTTGCAAGGGAATCAAAACCTACAGGGTGCTTCCCGTGAACTCAGAATCTTGAAATTTGGTACGAAGCAACGTCTTATAGCATAGATAAAGGAAAAATTACGAAAACCATAAATTTTTAGTTACATCACAAAATATTTAACCTTGCAGGTTTGTACGGAACCCTCGGTGCGCGAGTCCGACTCGCACTTGGCCGGTTTTTTTTATACCTACAGAGTAGTGCGTTGTGTCTAGCAGTGAGACAGAAACTTCAATGTTTTATTTATAAAAACCTAAATAATCTACTATATAAAAATAAGTCGGGTTTTCCTTCCTGACGTTATAACTCCAGAACGCACGAACCGATTTCCACGGTTTTGCATTCGTTGGAAAGAACTCGGGCTCCGTGAGGATTATAAAAAAAAGAAAGAAAAAACGAAGCAATCTGGTGGCGAAACGGAGTTCGCCGGGTTTGCTAGTACCTTATGATTTAAAAAAAAAATAGTATTTTACAATGTATGATCCAAATAAGTATAAAACTTTTGTTATCTTATGAATTTTCTTTGGACAATATCTTTGTATTGTACATCTTCAGAAAAAAAATCTGCCGGTGATAGCTTGTGCGGGTGTTGTTTTTGGTTTACAATGGTGAACATTTGTTGAAAATATGGCAGTGTTTTAAATTATACCAACGGGAATTTTGCCACTTAGGCATCTATACCTTTATACCTAACTTGCCTGTGTTTAACTATAATATCCTTGTTATAACTTGCCTGTGTTTAACTATACCTAATATCATTGTTATAACTTGCCTGTGTTTAACTATAATAACATTGTTATAACTTGCCTGTGTATAACTATAATAACATTGTTTTGTACATCTCCAGCAAAAGAATCTGCCGGTGATAGCTTGTGCGGGTGTTGTTTTTGGTTTACAATGGTGAACATTTGTTGAAAATATGGCAGTTTTTTAAACTGAACCAACGGAAATTTGGCCACTTAAGCATCTATACCTTTATAACTTGCCTGTGCTGGCATAAAACCAAAAAAAACTTGAATCTTTCTTTTCAACATTGGCCCATAAACACTCGCTCGTTTCGCACATAATTTTACCTTCTAACAATGCTAATGATATGTCCAATACTTAGGCTAAGCACGTTGCCAAGGCTGGGGTAATGATACGGTAAACTTAGCGACCGCTGACATTGACTCGAGTATTCAAGTGTCTTCCTCTATATCGATTTCTATTGTTTATGCCAGGTATCTAATAGGTACTTGACTGTTGGTAATAGTCGATAAGTAATTTATTTATTGTCTCTTTGCTGTTGTTACTTAATCAATTTAGAAAAATGATTTAGAAAACTTAAGTAAGAAATTAAAACTTATTTTTGTCGCTAAGCCATGTTAGTGGCCCCCAGGTTCATTCGTAAACTCTATCAGAAACACCAGAGTTGTCACTCGAAGATCATAAAATCTTACTTAAATATATATAAGTTTTCTCAATAACTATATGTACATAAATACTCATAGAGATCATAAGATAGATACAATATACACAGGTAAGTTCAATTCATTCTGTAGCTTCAATCTTTTAGAAATGTGTCGGTTTTGTTAGTCAAATAACTACGTTTTATGTCACGGTTCAAACAGCCGTAGATGTGGTAATAAAAGATTCATAAACTTGAGAATAAAATGCCACGATTTCGTCCGCTGTAATGGCAGGTTTCCAGTGGATTTTCTGTTCTTTCAAGGAGACGTCATGTTTACCATGTAAGAGTGATGTAAAATTTAGCTGCAATGAGTTATTTACCGTAGGACTAGGTCGCGTACTAGAAGAGCGATATATGCTGAGCAGTGGGCGATAAAGCCTTATGATAAATTAATTATTATCGCATGATTCAGACTTACCTATGGGCATTAAATCCTACATACTTTTCTCAATATACTTGCTAGCACGTCAAAATGCCTAGATTGAATTCTATGCCTATTTTTTATTAACCTCAAAGAAGCATGTTTTCTACGCATATTTTTAAGCCTATTTTTTAGGCAAGCGTGCTACATCTTAGATCGCTCAGTGGTGCTTAACATCAGGATTTTTGTGTATCAAGCACAAGTTCGGTCGTGCATGGAGTACTGTTCGCATCTTTGGGATGGATCAGCCAAGTACCAACTTGAGGCACTAGAGGCCATTGAGAGTCGAGCCAAGAAGATCATTGGTAATAATAAACTGTGCCGAGCGAAACTTTAAAGTCTTGAACACCGTCGCAAAGTCGCCAGTTTGTCGGTTTTCTATCGGTTGCATTTCGGAGAGTGTGCCGCGGAATTGCACGGACTAATTCCGCCCGCGCCCTTCTTTCACCGGACGAGTAGAGGTACGGCAGGACGACACCGGTTTATGGTGGAAGTTCCTAAGACCCGCACGAAACGGTACGCTTCCACCTTTATTGTTCGTACCGCTAGGTTGTGGAACTCCCTGCCTGGCTCTCTGTTCCCCACGCACTATAATCCAGCGATCTTCAAAGCGAGAGTGAATCGGTTCTTATCGGGTAAGCACGCTCCATCTTAGGCCATAGTCTTACTTGCTATCAGGTAAACTATGGTCAAGTGCAAACCCGTTCAAGTTAAAAAAAAAAAAGGCAGGCTGTAGTGAAACGCAAGCCTATTCCGTGCTAAGAAAACCTCATTTGCTCACACTGATTACCCCATAATCGTCAGGTAACTATCGCTAGATTTTAGTTCGCGTGGAAGATGTAAGTAATCGGGTAGGGTATTCCCTAACCTTGTTCATGTGTTACAGGCTGTAATTTTATTATAGATATACTACTGAACTTGTACAGTTTAAAAACCACAAGCATTGTGCTATCGAGTGAACCACAGCTGGATTCACGACCTCAAGCTGACTAATCCAATTTAGTTGTCATGTACCAATGCCAGTCCAGTTAAATCCAAATCCCAACTGTAGCCGGGGTCTTTCCTACCAGTTTGAGCCATTAGATAGTTGTGGACACAACTATTCTATCTATAGGATGCGTTGGTTTGCGTGTCAAACATCCGCAGCGTTGACCATGACCTTGAGTTTCAGAATTGGACGAGATGGCTTTTGAATAGCGAAGAGAAATTATTCATTTGTTTGGGACATAAATCGATGTAAGCATGATGTAAGAATGACCCATAACAAACACGTATTTTGTTTAATTGTATTTGGTATTTTCAAATCGCAATTCTCAGTATTTTTTTTCTAGAACCAAGCCCGGGGTTTATTATATTGACGCCTGATTGACGCATAAATGAACGGTGCAACGGTGTTTGATTAGCCCTCTAAAGCTTTGGTTTCCTAGGAAAGCGGTGCCATCGTATAGCGGCCGTGATATTACGGACGCAAAAATAATTAAAGTAAATTATGGTGCAAGTTACCGCTCTCCAGGAAACCGCGCCATTTCGTTTACATAGACAACGTTTTAGTGGCGTCATTCACCGCTGTATTACGGCCGCTATATGAAGGCACCGCTTTCCTAGGAAATCAAAGCTTTAGACAAGAGCCGTATTTTGCTTACTATTCCCTTGGCCGCTTCTCTGTCAATGAGTTAATAAGACAAAAAATCTCGGTTTTGGAATAGCGCAAAATAATATGTCTATGATATAATACAAGATGACGTAAACTAGGAAGACTGCAAAGTTGGTCGCGATCGAATCCAAACCAGACAAACCAGTTTTGACGCTCGAATTCTGATTGTCTAGTGTTACATACTTACTAGCTACTTTCCCTAGCTTCGCACGGTCACGTATTCACGATATATACTAAAAAATCGTCCTCTTAAACACTTCCTGTTAAAAAAAGACATGAAAACCCGTTGCGTAGTTTTGGAGATCTAAGCAAGTAAGGGCCGTCCGTACACCCGCCCCGGCCGTTGGTACCTACATTTTTCACACGTTGGGTTACATTATCGAAATTTTCACGCGAACCCCTATTTTTTCTCGTCTTTTATATAGCCTATGTTCATCAGGGATAATGAAAGATTCTTATGGTAAAAGATGTTTTTAAATCGGTCCAGTAGTTTCGCAGCCTATTCAATTTAAACAAACTAACAATCAAAATCTCTCCTCTTTATAATATTATTATAGTGTAGATATAGTCATAACACCCACAGGATGAGTAGTGTAACAACGCCCTTCCTACTATTTTACTATCATATACGTAGCTTCCTCTATAGGAACTGCATCCAGGGTCAAGGGCATCGCAGACTCCTCTGCCAGATGCCGTGGTCATGGTCATTGCGAAGCTATTACTCATGAATTTATAAGCGATACTAAACATGCGATGCACTTGAAATTTACGATAAAGATGTTGCTAAAACCGCTTCTTTAGTTAATAATTCAAATGTTTAGAACATTATAGCAAAAGAGCGTTACAGTTTAATTGCACGCATGAGAAAATATATATTTAGAGCCGTTAGGTGTAAATGTGTACGGTTCGTGGAATTAAACAGCGTGATGACGTAATCCGGACATGGGTATATACCTAAATTAATGACTAAATATGTGTGTACCTACGTGAGCTCTGTCAGATGTTTCCTAAATGACTTATAACTTGTTTCTCGAAGGTACTGCAACCAGGCCTATGACTATAGCATTACATTCAATCTAAGTGTTTGTGTTATTTCGGAGCATCGTAATTTTGATATAGTTATCAGCACCTGTATGTATCTATTACCTATCTGTTGTCTCTGTTTTTCTGATATCTACCAAATCTTTTCTAGTTCCAGTAAACTACAAGAGCTGAAGTTTTAAAGTCATGACTGCTTTCACTAGTTGTCTAGATTATACAAAATGTATAAACTTTTGAGAATCGTTTTTGTTGTTGACTCCTACATAAGTAAAATATATTGGTTCTTTATACGGAGATTTAAATAATGTAAAATATTGAACTGTGACCTTATTCACAATTTTTATGATTGATGCTATGTAAATTGTTATATACTTACATTTTTCTTAGCGATACATTCTTACTCATCTCCGTAAAATGTATCTTAATTCCGTCTCATAGCTACATTGTTTTAACGCCGAATGAATGATGAATTTAGAGCCTCACAAATATACATAAGAGATACCCAAGTAGCACAAAACTGAATTATATCGGTTCACATCGGTTATTCCAACATTATAAGTTACTTATAAAGGTTCTGTAAAACCCTAACACCTGCTTTATAGAACGTCGGAACTCATATAATGCTCTTTGCTGTAACTTAGCTGTATCATATTTCACACAAATGCCTTTATAGAGCCATTAGCATTACTGTAATCAATTGGATACTATTGGCACTAAGACAAAATTTATGTGGCCTTATATCTTGCATATGGCTGCATGAAAGGTCAATTGTGAACCATTATAAGCTTGCATTAAAACAAGGAACACGCGAACTACAATAAAATAAGCAACATTTTTGTGAACTTATTTAACGAAGTTTTAACTAAACATGCTGCATAATGCATCACATATGAAGTGTTAGTCAGCTAATATTCCATACTCCTCTAATGGTATTAATTTGGTTCACATGAAAACATTATGTGATCATTTATGCAAACAGATAGCAGCAAATTGCTTGTTAATAGTTCCAATAGCCAATTGTAATGCAAACTGTATCATATTGTGATTTACATGGTTCACAATAAAAGCCGCCATTTTTTAATTTCAAAATATTTTCATAACAATAATTAAACAATACGTTAAGTACAATATATTAATCAAACAATAGTTGTACAGATTAGTTTTCAAGCGGCCTAGAATGTGTATCAAAATCTTGTTATTTTGACGACATAACTTTATTTTTAAACATTTTAATATCATTTAATTATATTAATCATATATCAATTTAATAAGAAAATATTGTAAATCGATGTTATTCGAAGGGCGCATTAAAATTTACATTGCTAAACATATACCATTATACAATAAATATGCAGGCGTTCTACGATTCCCACATAGTATGAAAAATATATGTGACATATTTGTAGTCACTTAAATTAAGCAGGATCCAAATAGGTGATGGCGCCATTAAACTTCCACACAAAGTTATTAACCTTCACAATATTTTGAATTATATTTATTATATGACACACGTGAAATGAGCTGAGAGTATAAACGGTATAAATAGTCACAACATCACTCATTATACACTTGTAGCTGCATATTGAGTCCAACAAGTACCAATATACAGCTTGTTGGCTGCTTACTGGGTAACATGTGTCCACTTATTCAGCCATTATGCAGCAACAATGTGGGTGGTTACCATATATAATGCTAATATACTGCTATAACATTGCTATTAAACAGACAATATACAGCTTCTTCTTCTTAGTCGTTATCTTCATTGCTGAAGGTCGTGTCTAGCTTGAAGTCTTGATCACTTGGTGCACTATGCTTCTCCATGATGTCCTGTCCTCCGCGGTCTTGAGAGCTTGGGTTATTGGCAAGCCTGTAAGGGTCTTAACTAGGTCAGACCAGCGGGTAGGTGAGCGGCCGCGTGATCTTCTCCCATCGACTTTGCCAATTACCATCAGTTTTTCTAAACTGTCAGGGTCCCTACGAGCAATGTGTCCGAAATATTTGAGAATTCGCTGAAAGCAGATAGCAGACAGTCTTGTGGTTTTCTTGAGCTCTTTTAGAATAGATACGTAGGTTCGGCGTGCAGTCCACGGGATACGCAACATCCGTCTCCAACACCACATCTCAAACGCATCTATTTTGTCTCTTTCTTTCTTCCTAATTGTCCAGGATTCGGCGCCGTAAAAGAGGATAGAGAATACCAACGTACGCACCAGCCTCACCTTGGTTTTTCGGGATATGTTACGGTCTTTCCATATTCTAGTGAGTTTAGTCATAGCTGCTTTGGACATTTGGATCCTCCTGGCTATTTCTCTTTCCGTGCCACCCTCATTAGTTAGAAGTGAGCCAAGATAAACAAACTGGTCAACGAACTCCAGGTCTCTGAGTTCATTGGAGCGAATTAGCAAGCCAGGTCTATCTACCATCATGATTTTGGTCTTGGCTTTGTTGATGGTGAGGCCGACTAACTCACACTCTCTCTCTACTCTAGACAGTAGTTGCGCCAGTTCTTCCTCAGACGATGCAAATAATGTGGTATCTACAGCTAGTTGCTGTTTAATTTGTGCCCAAATCAGCATTATAACAGCACTATAGTAGGATATAACTCTGATATGCAGCACATCAGAACTGCTAACAGTTTCCATGTGGCCTTGTTAACAGCTGATATACAGAACTTATGTGCTACTTGGACAACGTAAACCATAATTTTGAATTCGAATTTGATAAACTTGACGAAATACTTCACGTCATGTGGATCCGATGTGAGCTAAAAATAAATAAACGTAAACGCCGCAATGTATGAGTGACAAACACATAGTATCTCGCAATTCTCGCCCAATTATGATACCAATTTGTATACAGAATTGTGCACAAACATAATGTGACGCGATATCTAGAAGTTCAAATAGAAAGAAGTGACAAGGAGCTGACTTAGAAACAAGTAACACAAACTGTATACAAATTGTGGAGTCACGAAGCAACGTTATGTCGTCAACATCGACACACCTACTCGCTTACATAAGCGTTGTCAAGTTCAAGACCAATATAACTGGTAGTGATTCTTATAAGTGGATGGTCAGGCGCCGGTTATGTCGTCTTTTTATACTTTGTATTTATTTTTTTGTTTTTGTCAGGTTAGTCGCAAACGTACTTCCGACCGTTCTTGCTTAAAAAATATGTAGCCTCTTTGATTACGTATTTTTATTTTGAAATAACCTAGAATTCATCTGTTTTTCAGACGATGATGATAATAATAACTGCTAAAGACCAGTAACCGGCTTTTAATTTTATCAGGGCGTAATTTATAAAGGAATTTTATCCAGTTCTCAACTTACCTGTGATCTAAAATTACATTCCGACCGAGTATGTAATTTTGCATTGACTGTTCCGCCTTTCAAATGACTGATTGTTTATGCAAGTTTCTGAATAGCGCAATATTACCAGTTACTATGTACAATATGTACCTACATGTACGCTAAGATATTACGAGTAGTCAAGGTATTATGTATACTCGTACATATTTGAATTTTCTCAACTAAGTATAGGTAGGTATTCGCATCTCTTTCAACTACATTTTTTTGACAAAAAAGAAAAAAACCATTTGTTTGCTATCTTATCACGGAACATATCACAAAGCGCTAACTAGCGCAACCACTACTTACCAAGTAAATAGTTCTAGGAAACTGAGAGATGTGAGATATTCAACATTTAGTTTTCAAGTCAAAATAATGTACACTAATCAGAGAGGCACCTTGATGGATCGGATGTCATTCATCCATCTAATAAGTGGTCTGCCTGCGAGGCACCTCAATCGATATAACTAAAATAGAAACCAACCTCCAATCAGGCCGTCTCGGTTGACATCCCAACACTTCCTCTTTACCTCGTTTCCTTGTCAACAGATGCTGTACAAACGCTCTAAGCCCGAATCGGGCGCTAGCGTACGCCCTGACCAAGTGTCCAGCGTTAGAACACTTAGCGATGCAGAGTAGGGAGTACCACGAAGTGACTGGCAACATCATATGCCCCAATATGGTGCGCGGTATCGACCATTTGAGAGATCCGAGGCTTAACAAGGTGAGATGTTTTATCTTGTTAAATTTGACTAGATTTTTGCTAGTACGTGGTACAATTTGTCTTGTCTTAAGCGATGTTGTAGTCTACGCATCCCCATTGATAGAAATAAAGTATAGATATACATATTAATACATACAATAGGTACCTAGAAGAAAAATGGATGCATTCATTATGTTAAAAAGATAAATAAACAAAAAGTTTATTTAAAATTTAAGAAACTTAACATTAGGTTAAATTGACATTGATTGAGATACATGCATTCTGTTGATAAGACTGTAGGTAATTACTAATAGAAGTTAAGCAGAATAAGCGGCAAGCTATTTATATATCTAAATTGAGTATTTTAATAATAAAATTATATGGTATTGAATACATAATTTTATAACAGTTTTTTTATCGAGGCGCTTGATTTGCCACCTCGTCATATGATACTGATATATGCATAGTTTTTGCAAATCATGACAAACAGTTTACATATGTGTATGAAATACCTACTTGGATATTGCATTATACGATTCACATTACATCGGACGCATTTTCAAAATGCAAACTTATCAAGGCGAAAATCCAAGACGTGTCTGTCATTGTTGTGTCATTGTTACTTTATTGTACACCAAATAAAAAAGAACATATATAACATAAAGGTGGAAGGTAACCAGGGACATTGGGCGACCTTATCACTAAAGTGATCTCTTCCAGGTAACCTAGTTTGGACAACACTAGAGGAAACTTATCTTCGTAGAGATACCTCTAAATAAATAAAAATCGGAAAATCCTAATTTATTATAAAGTACTTAATGTGTGTATATTTTTTACTTATTAGTTGTATTTGTAATTTTTATTGTTATTAAACTTTTTGTTTTACACCACAGTCTTCTTTTTTCTTTATGCTTATTTCTCTCCAGCGAACGATTGCTTGGAAGAGATGGCTTTCAGGGATAAGGCTGCCGCTTGTGGCACTAGTTTCGATATACTTAACTGGTTTTATGTACTGTTTTTTTTAATTTGCGTCAACAATAAAGAGTTTATCTATCTATCTCTCTATTTGGCATCATTTCTTGGTGCTTTTCTAATACATAATAGTGATGTAAGATGTCAATATCCACACGTATTAAATGGGTCGCATGCTGACCCAGTTGTGGGCAAACAGCTCGCAATATAAGTACTAACAGATGTGCTTACACTAAGTGCGCACCTACGTATGTATGTAATAAAGTGTAGATTTTATAGAGAGATTGGTCGGCGTATGTGAAGAGTTTTTTTTATTACAATGATAGAATATGGCTGTAATACTAGCAATTCATTTATAGGCCGCATCTGATCGTTAAAATTATGTTAATTCATATGTCCAGAGGCCGGTTAGTAAATGCTCGACACAGGACTAATTATCATTTTCGTAACTAAAATATACACGAAATTACACGCGTGTGAAAACCGTAATAGTTACATATTGATAAGAATGTCCCACGAAAGCTTTGATAGTAAAAAGATTTGTATTAGAACTCAATTTTCCTGAACAGTAATATTGGTCTAAGATAGAACCGGACTTTTACATGAACAAGATTGTATATTTTCTGTAATCTGTGGTGTAGGTAGCTCGGTCTGTAATCTCATGTTATGACGCTGTGCCATTTGACGTATTGGATAACGTAAAACAATAACATATTATGTTGACTTGAAGGGTTTCCCCCTGTTGCAATAATCGTCAAGAAATTATCAAGTGTTTGCTGATTTGTGACGAATTTATTATTTTATCTAACAGGTAAGGTATGTTACTAAGACAAGTGGCAAGTCAGGTAAGATTCAAATATAGCGTCACGGAAAACAATCACATGATTTAAATATTGGTAATCAAGAAATCATCATTTAGGTATCTCTTAAAGGTTTACACCTGATTACGCCACATTTTGAAATATCAGGTGGGTTTACTTTTCAAATTAAAGAATAACCTATGAATGTAAATGTGTCCATTAATTTTTTTAGTGATAAGTTATTATGACACATCAAAGTAGTAAAAGTAAAGCGCGGTCTTCGCTGTGCTTTGACAGTTTTATTACCAAGTAGTATTTACACTTTTGGGAGCTTATCGCTGCTATTTAGGTACCTATGTATAGTATGTATGTATACAGCCTTTGCTTCATACCAAATACACTTGTATATATGTGTATTATGATAAAAATGGCTTATTCTAAATATATAAAACTCATAGGTGACTGACTGACTGATATAGTGATCTATCAACGAACAGCCCAAACCACTGGACGGATTGGGCTGAAATTTGGCGTGCAGGTAGATGTTATGACGTAGGCAGATGCCTAGCAGCTGCTAAGAAAGGATTTTTGGAAACGCCGCTTTTAAAGGGGTGAAATAGGGGATGCAAGTTTTACTTCTTAATGCAAGCGAAGCCGCGAGCACCCACAAGTTATACTATATACCCTTGTCGAATGAATATAGGGTTCCACCCCTAGGTGACACTATATTCACTTCATTTGTTCATAACATATACTTTGTTGCAGGGCCTCGCGTTCACCCTAGAAGAGCGGCAAGCGCTCGGCCTGCACGGCCTCCTCGCGGCCAAGTTCAAGTCCCAAGAGGAGCAGCTCGAGATCTGTCGCATCTCCATCGACAGATACACAGACAATCTCAACAAATACCTCTACCTCGTCGAGTTACAGGTGACTAACCATGATAAAGGTACCGTTCATTCATAGAGTTTGCCCTTTTTAGGTGTTAGCTGGTTGTTGGGAGGTGATGTAGGGTTCGACTGGTGGTTTTGAAAGGATATGCTCTAATTTCTTTAGACAAAAGCAATGAATTATTTTACTTACATATGTGTGTGTACGAGACTTATAGTTATGTATGTTTTTCCTGGGTTTTTTGGGAACGCAGTAAGCGAATACATTTCATTAGCAGAAATATCCTTTCAAAATCACTAGTGTAGTAGGTACATAGCGAAGACACAGCAGTTCTTTCCAGCCATTTTACAAATAGTCTTTTCGAAATAGCTTTTATAATCTCTTTCAATATTCAATCAATGTAATAGCTTCCGATGAAGCTATTACATTGAACGATTATCGGATTTTACTCGACATTAAGAACATCTGTGTGCTTCCTCTGTCTGATTTAAATTTAACTTATCGAACTGTGTGATCTTATTTACTTGCAATCTAGAAGGTTTTAACATTCATTTTAAACGGGATATTTTAGTTTATATAGTGATGTAAGTATAATATTAGTAATTTTGCATGCCTAGGTGTTGGAAATACTAGCATACTTTTTCAAGTTTTATTAGCGTCTCAACCCATTCTTATTTTGGTTTGTCGTATTTAAAACATGAAAAACTTACCTTTATGTTTTTAAATAGTTGGTGATCAGTTTAAATACTTATTATTGACTTTTTTTAGCCTTGTAATCCGATTTAATCACATGTCTTGAAATATGCTCCTGTACATTTAGTAAATTTAAGGACATAATCTGTTTTGTGTGCCATAGTAAATAAATAAATAAATAAATAAATAAATTTAACGATTGCTCGTAGGTATCTCTTCCTATTTAAGTACATCTCTAGTAAATTTGCTGATACTCGCGAAAAATAACACAAACTAAATTAGCAACAATTGTCGTTTAACCATTGAACTATTAATACGTCAGTCCATGTATACTCTAGTATTGTGCCGGTAATGTATGGTAATAGTGTAATATTGTGTCGTGTGACCTTGCTTACTAATGAGTGTCGGTATGTAATTAATCCATTGATGTAGCGTTCATTGAAAATTTCGCTGAAAGAGTTGTAAAGTATGATGTTTGTTTTACTATTTAAGTGGGATTTTCAATTTTCATTGCCATAGTTTTTAGATGTGATATTGTATTAGACATTTAATTTGCCTGGAAAATTATTCGATATCATTATTTTTTATTGTGACTGTCAATATTCGTGGTAGCACCTGGCCGCCCATCACGATTTATCAGCCCGAAAAAAACTTTTCTAATGAATTAATTCTGCAGGGGAGTCACGACCCTCAGTCATGAGTAAATACGACTCAAGAGAGACGATGACTTAATATTAAGAGTGTTTCAAATTAATTTTAATACGGAATGTCTATGACTAAAACTGACTGTAACTTGTCTTGTATTCATTTTTGTAACAATTCTTATAATCAAAAGTATTTTACTGCTGCGAAAAAATAGAAAAAGGGGCATTTAGAAATGAATGTCATCCACTGAGCTGAAACAACAGTGGCAAGTGATATTACCAACAAGACGATATGGCTGACGATGATGATTACTGTAATACTCCAAAAACAATTCCCTATCTCTCTCCCCATCTTCTGCCTTACACCAATTACCTACAGTCTCGTCCCACTTATTGCAGGACAGAAATGAGAAGTTGTTCTTCAGACTGCTTTCGGAAAACGTCGAGAAGTACCTTCCCATTGTATACACTCCGACCGTGGGGCTCGCTTGCCAGAGGTTCGGGCTTATCTACAGACGACCCAGGGGCCTGTTTATCACTATCAACGATAGAGGACACGTGTTCAACGTTTTGAAGAATTGGTGAGTGGCTTTTTGTTTCTTTATTCATCATCATCATCTGCCCAATGAGACACATTGCAGGGTATAAGACTCCTCCCTCTGACGCCAATAATTCCTTGTTTGTTTCTTTTTATTTATTCTTTATATCTTATTAGTAGCAATTAGTTATTCGACCCAATTTATTTGTGAGTACAATCTTAAATAAAGAAAGTAAATTATTTGTAGACTCATTAAGTTAAGTTATCTTAATTTATAAAAAACTCAAGTTCTTATACAATTTTGTTCGCTACACTTCAAACTAGGATGTATAATGCCTGTATCTTCAATCGGTTATTTATCATAGACAATGTAATTGTATTCTATGAAAAAAAAAATAGAATACTAAGATATTGTATAGGAAGGAAGCCGGAAAGTAGTATGCAGGAAAAAATGAATTTCCGCTGAAATAACATAGAACAAGTCTAGGAACAGAAATAATTTCTAGTGTAACAGCAGTATGTGTATTATATGAGCAACAGAGATTGGCATAAAATGTTTGTTCAAATTTCTTCGTGTTCTGCGACTGACTTTGTATGACTAGTCCATTAACTTTTAATCATGTGACGCGCAAAGCAACAAAAAGTAGCGCTCAATAGCTTTAGCTAAATGTGCCTACCACTAATTTACAGGCGTGTCAATTAGACTACAGATAATTTCACACAACATATTGTCGTCTCTTGAAAACATGAAACAATGCTACATGAAATAGATGATACATGTCGCTTAACTTATTCTCTTTGCGCTCGTAAATTAGCATCACAATGAGTTTCGTATTGGTTTATTTCCATAAGACATTTTAAGAAATGTATGGTTTTAGAAGGAATATATAAGATGTGACTACTGAAAGTACTCTTAATTCAATATGAATTGAAATGGGTTTTTTTCCTTTTTCAATATGTAAAGTATTGTCCATAAATAAATATAGTAAGCAAATCTACTTACGTAAAATATGGGTGGTAACCTAACTAAAGTATCATATACTTAGGATTTGTATCGGTTTTTTTTGTACACATTAGATAGATAAAATAGATAATACAGTATTAAAACACCCAGAAACAAAAAAAAAACACAATTTAACACACAAAATTTAAAATTTGTGTCCTTATTGGCACCTTATCGCTCAAAGCGATCTCCAATTAATGCTTTGTCTCCTGTCAACATTTGTCATTTCTAATCCTTAATACTAAACATACTTATAAACCTCGCGATAAAATTAACAAAAGCCAATCATCCCAAAATAGCCCCGTCTCCACCTTGCACAATATAATTGTTTACAGCACCTAACCTTGCTCTATTTATAGGCCTGAACCCGACGTGAGGGCCATTGTGGTAACGGATGGAGAGAGAATCTTGGGTCTGGGAGACCTGGGCGCCTATGGCATGGGCATCCCTGTGGGCAAGTTGTCTCTATACACTGGACTGGCTGGCATCAAACCGCACCAGTGTCTGCCTATCACTTTGGATGTTGGAACTGATAATGAGGTATTTTATAAATTATATAACTATTTATTTAAAAATCAGTAAGTACCTATTGACTGCCAAATCCAGTAGATCGGGTGCTGGGGACCCCATAACAACAACGACGGGCAACGGGGTATGTCGGGCTCGGAGCTAATGAGACTCCACTACTGACTAAAACCTACCACGATGTCTCTTCACCTCGGCAAGGCGGGTTTCGCGGGCAAGTGAGCATTACTCCTCCGCAATTCCCGTCCCAGCCTACAAAGTACCTACTTCTATTTCCAGGAGCTCCTAGAAGACCCGCTGTACATCGGAGTGCGGCAGAAGAGGACGCGCGGCAAGGAGTACGACGACTTCTTGGACGAGTTCATGGAGGCCTGCGTGCTCCGATACGGACAGAACACGTTGATTCAGGTGTGTACATCTATATATTATATAATAATCTACATACATATATATATATATATATATATATAAAAGAAAGTGGTGTTAGATACACCATTTATAACTCAAGAACGGCTGAACGAATATATGTATTTGATTTATCTTTTCAGTCAAATAGCTGAACGAATACAGATAAAATGAATATATATATGAATAATTAGATACGGTATTAACTCTGCTACATTTTATCTAATATAAAAAACCTAGTATATATGAAGTATTATGAAGTCTATTAAGGTGCTTGAAAAAGCCTGACAGTCAATTTACAGTGTAAACCTTTTAGCGATATTAACTTTGCCTAGATACATACATACCTACGAGTATATCTATTTACTATCTCATCTATATGTTTTCAAACTGTCAAAGCGGACCTCGAATCGATCGCTATAGTAATGCTTTAGTTTTAATATCTAAAGCTCTAATCTTTAAAGCGAGAGTGAATCGGTTCTAACTGGGTAAGCACGTTCTATCCTAGACCGTAATGATTGCTTACCATCAGGCGAATTACGGTCAAGTGCAAACCCATTCCTTGTAAAAAAACTTTATTTATTGAATTTGTTTACATTTTGTTAGACGTTATTTACACCTACGCTCCCAGAAATATATAAATATATACCTTTATCACCCATCATATTAAAAACAATACACCCGAATAAAAGTATTCCTCATTTCCAGAAATCGTAGAACTAAAGTCGTTCCCTCTATCCAGCGACCACACAGCCTGGTCGCTGCCTCTATCGGTATTCCTGTAAATAAATAATATTTAAGTATTCCTGGACATTGCACACAGCGCCATCTAGCCCCACACTAAGCAAACGCTTGTGTCGTGGGTACTAGATGACTTGATGACTATTGTTAGATCGATAAGTTAAAGGAAAATGGACATTGCACACAGCGCCATCTAGCCCCACACTAAGCAAACGCTTGTGTCGTGGGTACTAGATGACTTGATGACTATTGTTAGATCGATGAGTTAAAGGAAAATTTTAAACAAAATTGATAGAAACTAACAAAAAATAACATATACTTCTTTATCTAAATTCGCAGTCTTGTTTGTATACAAAACGAAATTCGTACGCAAAGGCCAATGTTTACCACTGCAGTGGTTGATAAGATACAAGTTGGATGTATCATAAAAATTGTATTTATATCTTGACGTTATATAACATACGTCAATGTGTTAAGTAAGATTTATCGTTGCGGATAATTAATTTGTAATTTGTAGATAAATTTAATGTGTTTCGGAAATCCGCGCAAATAAAAATCTACATATACTATTACATTTTTTATTAAGAACTATTATTGTAACTACATGTTGCCCATTTTAATCCGGCACTATTAGGTTGGTAGTAAAAATCCATGTCAGGGGTTTCGGTTCTTAAAATAATTATAAAAATCTGAAATGTTTTTTATTTCAAAATTAGCTATATAAGTATCATTGGACTCGACTAGGTTTCAACATTGCAACATAATAACATATACTAATATTATATTTACTTGTTTCTTAATTTAATAGTACAGAACCTTCGCCTAGTCAGTCATTCAAATCGATATCTTTAAAACCAGTTTATACCAATTTATGTACCTACAATATATGTATTTTGATAATTCCATAATTATTTATATTATACTAGTGGGAGCTCGCGGCTTCGCTCGCATTAAGAAGTAAAACTTGCATTCCATATTTCACCCCTTTAAAAGTGGCATTTCCAAAAATCCTTTCTTATCTTATTATACCTTCATTCCAAATTTCAGCCAAATCCGTCCAGTGGTTTGGGCTGTGCGTTGATAGATCACTATATCAGTCAGTCAGTCCTTTGAGTTTGATATATTTAGATTATCATCGATTTTTAATGCTTCTTTTATGAACAATTAGTAGGTATTAACAATTCGGGTTTCCCATACGAATGTACCTATTTTCGTCTGCCGTAAATTTATCAATGTTATGAGTAAAAGTCTACATTTCAGTCGGTAACAGGCTAATGAGGCTACAGGGACATGTATTAACTAAATTATGTTTGGCTTTCAGAAGCACGCCATTGAACTTTTTCGGGACTTTGAGTTAGGCACTTAAGAGCTTTTTACATGCGATTTTTATGCTCTTCTCTCACGTAAGAGGTTACGATTACCGAATTTTGTGTTCGTGGACGAATGATGAATGATGTCTTCTGTTTTAAACAACTGAAATTCTTTACCCGTTGTAGCAAAGCTGCGAACCATATTCTTAAAGTTGTATAAATATTTGTAAATGTAAAAAAATACACCACACCAGTGTTTGAGTCATTGACCTGCCTATAACTCTCTATTTATAAATTCGATCTCATAATGTCGGGTCGCCAAGGAATTCGTGACGTTTGACCCACCTGGCTGATACAGTGCTTTACAATGTTTGGTTTTATAATTTAGAAGGCGGTCATGTATGTTTAAATTGTTACCTATGCTGTTAGTTGAGTGTGTGTATGTGTATGTATACCATACACTCATAAACCTGCTATATGTATACGGGGCTACTATAAATATTATTATTAAACACCGGAAAACGCCACCGCTAATAAACTCCAGTCGCCGTACCTGTTACTGTAGAGTTTCTATGAACAATTTCAATAATTCATTTTGTACAAGTTGCATGATAGTTTGCTCTGGCAAACTACCGGGAAACATATTGGGTTATATAATGAAAATCATGTCAGGCTATATTTTTTTTCTCTTATCATTTTATAATCCTGTGTGCATTTGCACTCGTCGATATCATGCACGTGCTATCTGTTTTGAGTGTCAGGTGATATAATTCGATATCGTCAGGTATCGAATGCTGTAGAATCGATTTACGTCAGTAATGCGTCAATCTTGTATGATCGATCGTGTGCGGTAGGACCGAATCTATGAGATTATTATCAATGTATTTTAGGTACCTTATGTCGACGGAAATGCCTAAACATGATGATTAAGGCTTTAGGTGTGTTTAGATTCGACAGCAAAATGTTCACCAGATTTTACCGGGTTTCTCTAGAAAAGCGTGTCGTTAGCAAAACTGTGTGACATTTCAAGGATATGGTATTATGAAAAGTCCTTTAAAAGCCATTTATGTTGTTTTTAAAAATTGTAAGGTTTTATTAAAATAATAAATCTATCGCATTTACTCAACGCCATCTAGCTCCATACTATGCTTATTTACTTCTGTGTTCTGTTAAATATCCTATCTATTAAAATTCAATTCCAAAGTCGAAGTCAAAGCATTCATTTTTCCAGTGTAACTTTCCATGTGTCCTCGACTAAACCAAATTTATTTCATATCCACAACTCCTTTACTTAACTTTAAACACCTCGTCTACCATTATACTTGCGTCTTATCCCTGCCAAATTGGTTACCTGGAAGAGATCGCTCTTAGCGATAACGTCGCCAGTTAAGACACTAGGCTTAACTTTTCATATTTTATGTCAATTTCTGTTTTGTTCTGGTGTTTTTAATAAAGTGTACTTATATTCTATCAATCCACAGTTCGAAGACTTCGCCCTGGCCAACGCCAACCGCCTCCTAGAGAAGTATCGCAACAAGTACTGCACGTTCAACGATGACATCCAGGGCACAGCCAGCGTGGCTGTCGCAGGTCTCATGGCGGCCGTTAGGGTCACCAAGAGGAAGCTCAGTGAAAACATCTACATGTTCCTCGGAGCAGGCTCTGTAAGTATCCGCCATCTTGTTTATAGTGTGATCGAGATAACTATGAACATTCCGCCAGACCACAGACCTGATGACATACGTCAGAGTCACCAAAAGGCAGCTCAGCTCTGAGAACATCTACTTGTTATCAAGTTTCCGTATGTAGCCAAGATCTTGGTTCTGCAAAAACCAAACATTCAACAGCAGCTGTAACTAGCTGTAATGAGTGTGTGAATTTTATAAAACAAAGTCTGTTGTTTTTTTCTTGTAAATTCCGTACAGCTCTGCATCATTCATCGCAAAATTTGTATGAGCACAATCGTTATTTGTATTGCCGGTTTTCGTCACTATACTGTAAAAGTTTAGCCATATCACAGGTACCGATGTATACTCATTCATGTCAAACATTTTGTCTTTCAAGTTGAAATTTATTTATTCAAATAAGAACCGTATATACACACGAATTACACTAATGATAACAATTTAAATAATTAAGTAATTAAACTATAACATAAAACAACAACAAACGACAACAAAACATCAGTACAAAATTATAACCCAGGGGTCTTCAAATCTAGAGTAAATAGGTTTCTCTTAGGCAAGCGTGCTACATCTTAGACTATAGTGGTGCTTAACATCAGGCAGGCTATATAGTCAAACGTAAGCCTATTTAATGTAAAAAAAACGTATAATCAATTAAGAATGTATAAAAATTAATAATTAACTAATTAATTGTCTTCCAGGCAGCCAACGGTATCGCCCAGCTGACGTGCTCCGCCATGATCAACGAGGGTCTGTCGGAGCAACAAGCGCGAGACCGCGTCTACATGTTCGATATCGACGGCCTGCTTACCACGAAGCGACCCAACGGAGTGCCCGAACATGCCAAGGCGTTCGGCAAGGACGTGGAGCCGGAGAAGGACTTCGAGAAGGCTATTGCGAAGATCAAGCCCAGCTGTCTTATTGGTGAGTTTATTTTGTGTATAAAAGCGAGTGTGTCTCAGCGGTTCCAGTGTCTGCTTTTCATCCAGACTCACCCTGGTTCGAATCCGGCCCTACACCCATGTCTTGTATTTTCAAGTTATGTGTGTGCACTCGCTTAGCGGTGAAGTAAAACGTCGTGAAGAAACAGACATGTTTGAGGACCTAAATATCCGAGGACATGGTGTCTTCCTGGGCGCCCACCACGATGTATCTGCCCAAGAGAACTCCCATAGCGAATTAATTCTGCGGGGAGTCTTGACCCTCAATCATGAGAAAATACTACTCAAAGAGAGAGACATTTTGTGTATGTTTGTCATATATAGTTTACTCTCTATAAGTGCCAGAAGCATGGAAAGGCCAAGACATTTTGAAAGAATGTCGAACCAGAAAAGGATTTTGAGAAGGCTATTGCGAAGATCAAGCCCAGCTGTCTTATTGGTGAGTTTCTTTATGTGGAGGAAAGTTTAAGGTATATTGTAAGTCGACGGTCGTCTTACCACAAAGCGTCTCAATAAAGTTTCAAAAGCAATGGAAAGCTAAGACATTCGGAAAGAGTGTCGAGCTAGAAAAGTACTCTGAAATGGTGATTAACGGGCCTGCATGTTAGGTCAGATAATTGTCGACATAAACTACAAAAAAAAATATCATAAGCCTACTGATATACTTGTTTAAAGAAAATTAAGATTAGACCCTGAAACTTAAGAACTAACTTTACTTAACTTAGAAAGTATCGAAGCAAGGCAGCAACAAAAGCTTACGAATCATTGTCCTACTTAGAGCAAGAACATTAAAATGAAATGAAATTCGAAATCATGTCACGTTACATTCTCATAACTCTTAATAATATATTAGTTAGAGGGAAATAACATTTCAAGATTTACTTCGTCAATATTTTTATAATAAAATTATTACATTATTGATTATTTATGAAAAATTTACAAAATTAGGTAGTTAAATGGTAATTATGGAAAAAAAATATCCGACCCTGGTTGCAAAATAATGTACCAATGTACTCCAAAACCGTAATAACAAGGTCCTCCGTGTTTTCCAGGTTGTTCCACAGTGGGCGGTGCGTTCACTCCCACAGTCCTCAAACAGATGGCTCAGAACACGGAGCGACCCATCATCTTCGCTCTCTCCAACCCCACGAGCAAAGCCGAGTGTACGGCGCAGCAAGCTTATGATAATACTGATGTAAGTATATATTACACTTTTTAACCGACTTCCAAAAAAAGAAGGTTATCAAGTCTTCTGAAAGTTTTTTTTTTATTATAACAACTTCTGTCTCCGCGCTGCCGCGCCCAGAACGCACGTTCTGATGATGAGTGTCATTACACCCAAAACACGTAAACATACGCGAAATTACACGTGAGTGAAAACCGTAATAGTTACATATATTATACTTGACAAGCATCTGAACTTTAAGTGCGAAAAAGTCACATTAGTAAATCTTATGTCTAACAAGCCTATGCTAAAATGGAACTGCCTTTCGGGTTCTCGCTAAGAAATATCGCTATTTCGCTTTAATCAAATGGCAGGCCATTTAGTGCAATACCCCGTACATTATATTCACTTCACTACAAAACCTACCATAATACACCTTCGTCCCGGCAAGGTTTTTCCTCAAAAATATAGAGTAGGTCACTCTTATCACAGATTTATATAAGTAACACCGCAGGGCGTCATTAGTTTAGCCATGTGTTTTTTCTATGCATATCACTGATAGAGCGATGGCAACAAAAACATAAAAAAATGCGTGACTTATTACCAACTATATTTAAAGCAAGATAAAATGTAAACCTGTTGATTTATAGATTTAGGTATAAAATGTTAAATGGAATCGAACCGATATCAATACAATTACTCACAATCTGAATCTGTAAATGTGTGATTGATTTTATCGGATTATTGTTATCAAATAAAAGTACCTACACTTTTGTTGCGCTTCTTAATAAATACTACTACGATTATGATCGTATGTAGTAATATTTTTATTAGTAATATATTTAATAGTATACATGTTGTTACGGGGTAGGGGCACGGTAATAATATCATACAGTATTGTAACTCGGCCGTGTCCTTTAAATAAGTACCTACGCGCGGTACGTAAACATGAGATAGGGCTGTCGCTGTCGCCCACCTACAGCGTTTTAATTGCATCTGGCTACTTTGAGTTTCTATCTAGTTTAGTGATTGTAAATTTATTACTTTTTATTTATTTATTAGCACAGATACTTAGTAACAATATAAAATATTAATATTACCTACATAAATTACTTTGTGAATTGAATAGAAAGTGTTCAATAAAAATGCAAGTTGTTTTTTTGATTGAAAATTAACAAAACTCTCGTACACTTTTTTTTACGAGATTTTAACAATGACGTCTTCTATCGTTAAATGGTACACTTTTAGCTTCCGAAAGCGCTAAAAGCCCAAATGGCAAAGGTAAATGCGTAAATTTCGAACCAGAAAAAGAAATGTACGCTAGAATGACAGCTGAAAACTATACTCTAAAAATAAGGATGACTTTACTAACATCAACTAACAACACTTAATTACTCAAAGTAGCCAGATGCAATTAAAACGCTGTAGCCTAGTAGCCCTATCTCATGCTTACGTACCGCGCGGCTGTAGGCACTTAATTCAAGGTCACGGACGAGTTACAATAGTGTATGGATATTATTACCGTGGTCTGGCAGCCCTAACGTGCCGCGCGCATGCCTCGATCCGAGCGCGTAGGTATAGCTCGCGCGTCGTCCGTTTATATGAAGTTGGAATACTGTATGATATTATTACCGTGGTAGGGGTCTGTTTTTTAAAAAAACACAATGCCAGAATTGAATGCTTTTAATAAGACGATATTCATACACACGCGTACGTAGAGATTTCCACGAGACGGGAGTACATGGTAGAGAGGGGTGAACTTTCTGGAATGCAATTAAAATAGTGCAAAATAAAATACACAGGTTGAAATGTTTTCTAATTTAATTGTTTACAATATAAACTCTAATTTATCTACATATCAAAATAAAAATCAGTGTTCTGAAAGCTTTTTATTTGATGTTGATCTATGAGTTGATCTATGAATCTATACATACCTATATGTTCAATGATCACAATGAAATACCTAACGTTATTTTCCATTCCGCAGGGTAAATGTGTGTTCGCTTCCGGTTCCCCGTTCCCGCCGGTGAAGTTCAACGGCAAGGAGTACCTCACTGGGCAGGGGAACAACGCGTACATCTTCCCGGGAGTGGCGCTCGGGGTCATAGCCACCGCCACGCATCATATACCTGAGAACATGTTCCTCACTGCTGCTAGAGTGAGTATTGTGATCTTTACATATCTATCTATGTATATATTATATAAAAGAAAGTGGTGTTAGTTACGTCATTTATAACTCAAGAACGGCTGAACGGATTAAGCTGAAAATTGGTGGGGAGGTAGCTTAGAACCAGGAGGAGGATGCTTTATATCCGTTTTTTTAATTGATTTGAATAAAATCCATGATCTGCTTATTTATTGCCTCTAAGGCGGAACAGAGTTCGCCGGGTCTGCTAGCAGGTAATTGCAATAGATTTAAATTTGACATAAAAAAACTTACCAATCCAATGTTGGTTATTCCTTCCGGGTAACAGAGGTTTGACGGCACTCGCTCTCTGTAAATACCGATATGCTTCCAAATTTTTCATTTGGCATTTATTCCGCAGAAAGCTAGTCGTCTGCCAATAGCTATCCCAGTAGACAATTACTCGATAGATACTCGGGAAATATCATGTAGTGCAGTAATAATTAATGTGCGTGTAAGTGCATATTTCCACATACAACAACGTACAATTACAGTTAGTAAAGTTTATATTGATAGAGATAGCCTGAGATTTTTTGTTTCCCTACCTAAACATTAATATGTCAAGAAGCTAAAGGTTGAATAAAATTCCATGGGTAAATCATGTTACTGAATTTATTTACAAAAACAAAACTTCTGGCTGACTGACTGTGTATCTGAGGAACTCTTACATCTGTAGCACTCTCGGGGCGGCGAGTTTCTTCACCCTATCCGAAATCACATACTTGAGAGCGGTCGGACGGACCTTGATGGGATCTCTGTACCAGTTTTCTTGCGATATCCGTCTGTAAATCTTGAACTCTGGGAGTGAAGCTAGTATTTTGATTCTGCCTTGAAGCTCGCTCAATGGTTTTCGAATGCCTCTTGATGGTGGCGGAGGTCTGAAATCCCTTTTAGGCGCGGCCATCGCGTTTATCGACTCCATGCGTTTCTTCCACTCAGATTCCGACCACCCTTTCTTCCTTTTCACATCTTTTACGTCTCCTTTCTTGATGACGATGGTACAGTTCGCCAGTTTGGAGTAACAAGTCGCGTTGGAGGCTTCTATGATGCGGTCGAGGCGTTCGAGTCGTTCGTTTGAGAATCTGGATTTGTATTGTTTCTTCAAGATCAACATCCGGCGTAAGTAGGGCCAGGAGGCGTCGTTAACTCGATCGGAGATTTGACTTCTTAGAGCAGATCGCCTGATACCGAATACCGTGAATCCAGGCATACCTTCATCGGTCGGCAGAATGTACGTTTTTGGGACACTGAGCAGGTTCAGTCTGTGCGATATCTTGTGTCGGAAGGTCGGTGTCGGTTGGTCGTACTTTGGGAGAAGCATCGTGTAGTCTGAGTTGGCTCGCTGGCCTACTACCGGATGGTAAAATGGGTGGTCGGCTATTTACATGTTTTGTTTTTGTAAATGGTACGGGATTTTCATAGATTTAATCCATTTTTTTAGTTCTGTTTTGTAAATAATGAACAGGATGACGGTTTTGGTTTGTTAGACAAGATTGACAAAATCTGACGCATATTATTGCGACTTTGACGTTCCGTCATAATTCAGAATTGGAATAAAAACAAGGAGGCGAGCGCGTATATCAAGGAGCATTATTTCGCCTCCTTAGTATGTCATTTATAAATTTAACTATTTACAAGCAAGAGTGTGTCGTTCAGTTATTATTGGGCAAGTTACTTCATCTTAGACTACAATTATAGCTTACCAAATAAAGTTGTGGTTAGTTTTAAAGCTGTTTTCGTTAGTATCATGAACCCTATTTCATACATTCTAGGAATATTTTCAAACTTTTCACGTGTCTATTTCCAGACCCTGGCCAACTTCGTGAGTGAAGAGGACCTGGCTATCGGCCGTATCTACCCCTCTCTGGGGGAAGTGAAGGAGGTGTCACTCTCCATCGCCGTAGAGGTCGCCAAGATGGCTTATGAAGAAGGTATGTTATCTTTTCAAATAATATTCAAAAAGCGTATAAGTGAAATTTGTCAGTTTCCTATAAAGTTTCTATTTTTTTACTCTAATTTTTCTTTCACTTGTTTGTGTTGTGCTCGTGTGCTTCATTTAAGCAAACGAGCACAACACCAACAAATGAGCTGAGATTGTTATAATTTATAAAGTGTATAAAAAACCTCTGATATGGACACAACAAACGGACCAATAACTGATTTGTTTGACATTCTAATTGTCTTGTTAAATGTACAGAAAAAAGTCGCCGTAGCCGAAAACGGCTGGGAGGTTTATTGTTATGAAAAACCAAAAACACTAAGATGAAAATGTCACTCTTTTATTAAATTTTTTAACATGATATAGGCTCACGCTTGTCTACAACTTGCCAGATGTTAAGCAACGTTATAATCTACGATCTAGCGCGCTTGACTAGAAGTAACCGGTTTACTCGACTTGAAGACCGACCTATCTATGAGCCAAAGGTAGATCGCATCGGCCACTTGTACACCTAACCTTACTTCCTTTTCTTTGACTCCTTAATCCTCATCCTATCCTCTCCCTCCCCACAGTAAAGCTAGCCTCCGTTTACCCCAAGCCCACCGACCTCAAGAAACATATCGAAGCGTGTCAGTTTCTGTTCACATACGTTAACAATCTGCCGCCAAAGTACGAGTGGCCTGAAGGCACGCACAAACCAAAGACTACGAAAATAAGTGGATGGCCCACTTCTACTAACTTATAAGGCTTTAAGGATGTTTTTTTGTTGACGAAAATATGTTTGAATGGTACCTAATTTTTGTTGTTTTTTTTTCTTTGTATTGGTTGTTTATTTTAAATTTTGTATTGCTTTTTTTCAATCGAACTAGGAAATAGAAATGGAGGTGGTATTTTTGTTTTGTCTAAGTAAAGAGTAATGCCATTTATTTATTTTATCATTTAGAATTTTTATTTCATGGTTTATTTATATTTAACACTGAGAAAAATACTTTGGCTCGCAACTTGTAGCATATCAGCAAGGATGTAGTAAAAACTAGCAGTAGTTCATCAATGACATGATCATTCATTAGAAGTTAAAAAAGTTACATTCTTCCATATAATATATGCATTATGCTCGTGATAGAGTAGGCCAAACATTCTGCATAGGCTTCCTATACGGTTCAGAAAGAATACTGTTAAACAATTAGTTTAGAAGTATGGTTTGTAAAAGATTTCTTAAGTCTATTTTTGTAATAAATATCCATTCTCTCTTTTAAGATGGCATGTATGCATGTGTTATTCTTCTAAAATAATCTTTCCGTATAATATGATGCCATAGGAACACATATAAAAAAACTGATGTAATAAAACCTTGTTTCGCTTCAAAACAAAACCTAAGACCCTCTGTTAACCGTTCCAGGTCTGGCCTCCGTGTACCCTCAGCCGAAGGACATATCGGTGCACGTGGAGAACCAGATGTACAACTTCCACTACGAGTGCTCCATGCCTGTCACGTGGGGGTGGAAGCCGGAGGAGAAATTCAACGTACGACCCATAGAACCGGTGCCCAAGAATATCTAAGCAACAGCAACACTAGTTCAATTCAAAACGCAGGTAGATATAATACATTGATGATAATGCAGCGAAAAAACGGTCAAAAAAGCGTTTGAAAAAGTCACCGCCATTTTCCAAGATGGCGGCCGGTCATGACATCCATTTGATGAAGAGGAGAAATTGGAAATGTAGCTGTCTCGTTTGCACATCGGTTTGAGTGCGAACGAAAGCAATCTTATAAAATATTAGCGAAATCAGTAACTTAGAAACAGTAACTATAATAATTTATTTTGCATTATTTACACGTAATATTATCAATCTCTTGTTTCATTATTTCAAATTATGAGTTTTTGGCGAAATATCTATAAATACTTACGTTCAGCTTTTTACTGAATTTACTCAACGTTAAAAAAGAAAAATATATTTTGTGTTGCATCGAATGAAACCAAGGCCAAGAAATGACTTAAAAGCAATGTCACTAAATCTATTAAGAATTTAAATAAAAGCTTACAAAATATTAGGCCTTTACTCAGAGTGTTCAAAATGTCCAAAATACAATAAAAACACAAAGTATTTTATACCTCTGTATTACCAATGTATTTAATTTAGCTTCATTATAGTAAACCATCTGGCTCAGTCACTTATTAAAGTAAATAATAATTCTCACTTGTATCTATTGCTATTATTATTAATTACGTAATTTATTTCCTAGAATTAGTAAAATATTGTACGTATTCGTTTATCTTCAAAATGTAATTTTACAGTATTTGTGTGTCAGTATTTATCCACAACACTTACATAAGGTTAATTTCTTTAAATCGAGTCTTAGCTAATTGTCACAATAATCTTTAGCGACATGTTTTACAAATGTGACTGAGCCTCACTTTGTAAGATCTTTGAAATGATTACATTGATTTTTACCTAACCTTTGATATGATAGTGAAATAAATATAAAAAGCAAATTTGTCTAGTATAGTGATATGTGAGTTAGGTTTAAATTAATGTATTATTTCTGTATTTGTTGTTTAAACTCTATACTAATACTATTGTAGTGTTCATCTTTCACATGAATCTTATATCTATGTATTTATATCTATATTTGCATGTAGTGAGTAGAGATGCATTTTATTCGGTAACAAGTCAAATTGCAAGTTATCAATGTAGGAAACTAAATTGTATGTGGTGGCCTTTTCGGTTTTATTCTTGTAGTATTTTGCGAAATCTGTAGTTTATGTGTATCAGTTATTATACCACTATCATATAACGTGGACTTGTATTTATTGTCTGCATATTGCGTTTACTCGAAAATGAACTTTTCAAATTCTAGTATTTACTATACGTATATTACAAGGTAAATACGTCGTCTTAAATGTAAGTGCAAATTTTATTTTCTCGTCGTTTTATACATTATTTTTAAGACGTAAATGAACTGTTTTGCGGAATGAATCTACTTAAATGGTGTGAATATTTTGTTCGTCTCTCATCCGACTTACGTATGAAATTAAATGAAAAAAAAAATGATAAAAATATTTAAAGTAATTCTAGTCACCGCACGCAGCATTAAACTATAATCGAGGTCATCTATTTATGCATTTTACATCAATTTAATGTTAGGGATTTACGGGAAACTTGTAACACGTCAAAATAAAGACATATTAATGTTGTGCGTTAAGAGTATCGGAATAATAAACTAAACATTATACCGAGTTTAGATTGGATAGGTAGATATGTTGTGAACGGCAGTGTCGATGTAAATTCATTGCGAAACTTAAAAAAAAAACGAAATCATACAATTATGACTATGTATTTAAATTTTACGTAAGTAATTATATTAAGTATTTTAAATTATAAATGTTAACTACGTATGATCTAAACTGTACACGATTGATGTTTTTATTTGTTCGATTGTTCATGTTAGGATTAGATTTATCGCACTTGACTAAGATTTTTCGTTAAAGTGCAAAAGAAGGTCTCCGCGGCAAATAAAAAAAACATTATTTTCTTCAGTTCCGTTATTTTTTTCTAAGCTAGCAATACTGTCTGGTGTATTAATATAATGTGGTTTCTATTTTGTGTAGAAATTGTAAAATGTATTTTAGTATCTTTGATAAATTGCATGTCAAGTTTTGAATAAAAAGTTTGGAGGCCGATTTATCTAAAATAAGATTTTTTTTTATTTCCCGCTGAGACCTTCGTTTGCCCTAATACCTAGTATTATGTTTTTGAGTTCAGTATTTTTATTAATAGTGAGACAAATTCGCTGTGCGAAGAAAAACATGTTTAATTTAAGTAGTTTTTTTTTCTTTCAGTTAATGTGTATTTATGTTTTACAAATGCGATTGTATCGTGTGATGGTACTTGTGATTTTGTTGCTGTGACAATAACATATTGTAATGTATTGAGAAACTGATTAATTGCTTTACAAAACAGTTTTCTTACTAATACACGTTTGAGTGATGTTTTGTTGTAATTTAATTGTATATTGTCAATTATTTTCTCGGTTCTAGAAGCTAAAGCAGTTTTTGGAATATTGGAGATTAATTTTTGTGTACAGTTGGTTGAATTGTTACAACAAAAAGATATACTTAGATGTTATTAATAAATAATGTTCAAAATAACAATTGGTCTTATTTAATTAAACATTCCTACTTTTAGTTCTGACCCATACTAGGCTGAGTGTGCCATATATTTGAGCAGGATTAAGATTTTGTTAAGTTAATAATGTCTCTTAGACAAATATCTTAAATCTACTGATCACTACACAAATTCATTAAATCTTTTAACTTAGTTCAATTAAAAGAGCAGAGAAAAACATTCCATCTTTTTTCCACAATAAACATAATTTCTCTAATATCGAGCTCCGTCATGCAACCGTAGGATCCCGTCGATTAAAATAAACTTAATTTCATATATTACATAGTAAATAAGGTCCAAAATAATATCATGTCAAGTTTTGGCAACAACTTACTGTCTTAGAACAAATTATGACATGCCAGCTCTCTACTTCACTTTTCTATAGATGTGCAAAAAAAATACAGATATAAAGATAAAGAATCTTTATTGATAATGTAAAATTGTAAGATACATAGGTATAAATACTAATATCTCAGAATATGCCACACAAATTACAATATCTCGTCAAATTGAATTTATTACATTTAACTTTTATAAAATTTTAGAAGTTACATTATGTCTAGTTTTATTAATAAAATAATGAAAATTTTTGTTATTAAAATCATGTCAAACATAATAATAGGTATGTAATCATACAATATGTCAACTTAAATAAATCTTGGTACTGTCACTTTAGCTGTATAGGGGCTAAAATGACAATTTGGCATCACACTCCTTACCTAGTAGTTAATTACATAATTTCTAAGCAAGATTAGAATCAATTGGTAGTTGACTGTAGTCATTTTCAAAGTATTCTTTAAAACTGTATAGTGTCTGATCTAACAATAATTGTTTGACGCTATTGCAAAATTGCTGATCATTATTCAAAGACTGAATGTGTGTGGGGAGTTTATTGAACAGTTTCTCTCCCATTATAGTGGGTAGTTTCTTAGTCATACACAGCCTAGGCACAGTTGGTTTTAACAATACTCTGTTTATCTTGGTTCTATTTGAGTTATAAGTCTTAAGTTTAAACAAATTTGGATTTCTTTTTACAAACTTTATAATCTCTAATATATATTGCGACACTGACGTCAAAATCTTCAACTCTTTGAAATGGTTTCTACAAGACTCTCTATATCTACCTCCCACAAGTACTCTTATTGCTCGTTTCTGCATTATTAACACTCTTTCAAAGTCTGTCGCATTGCCCCATATACTTATGCCGTATGAAAGTATAGAGTGTATGTATGAATAATAAGTTTCCTTTAGGTGCTCTGGGCTTGTTATTGGTTTCAACTGTTTTAATGCATAAACCCCTTTTGCCATTTTTTTACAAGTATTATTAATATGTTCTTTCCATGTTAAGGAGGGATCTAAATCGAATCCTAATAGCTTAACATGCTTTGCGTATATACATTCAGTTCCATTCTCTAATATTAATGGAGCTTCTTTAAAGTTTGGTGATACAGCATTGAAGGACATTATATTCGTTTTATCAGTATTCAGTTTCAGACCATTCACCGTAAACCAGTTTTCTAACTCTCTTAAAGTTTTATTTATACATTTCTGAAGTTCTTCATGTGAGTCAGCGGTTATAATCACTGTCGTATCATCTGCATACTGGATGACTTCTCCTTTAATTCCACTAAGGCAAAAATCATTGAGAAATACCAGAAACAGGGTATTTCCCAATGACGATCCCTGCGGAATTCCTATATCTACTTTCCCTGGTGATGATTTATGACGTTGTTTGTCTATTTTCAATTCGACAATTTGCTCTCTATCTTCAAGGAATGATTTTATAAGTCGGAGAGGTTTTCCAGTTATTCCGTAAGCTGAGAGCTTCACTATTACAAGATCATGACTCACAGAGTCAAAAGCTTTCGATAAGTCTAGAAATATTGCAGCCACTTTTTTCTTATGTTCAAGGCCATCAATAATCGTTTCTACTAGCTTTTGAGCCGCAGACGTAGTCGAGTGATTTTTTCTATATGCGTATTGGGCACACCTCCTTTTTGGGGTTTTTCGCATTATTTATTCTACCCTCAATGTGTTTTTTCTTACTTTCATCTAAAAGTTTATTCCTTAACTTAGTTTTTATTTCTATTATATCCTGAGTGGATGTTACTTGTGGGTACTGTCTCTGAATTTGGTATAGGTCATGTATGTCTAATTGTAATTTTATTATATCTTCAGAGATCCAAGGACATTTTTGTCTATTTCTTATACGCCTTGTTTTGATTGGTAAATGCACATCCCTGTAGGTACCATATTAATTTATTAAAAAACTTTTCAAATGTGGAGCTGTCATACACACTAAATAATGTGTCCCAGTCTGTAGCTAACATTGAGTTACATAACTCTTCTATTTGATAATTTTCACAAAAGCGCTTTTCATAGGTACCTAAGTATGGATAAGTAGGTATCTATCCCTAGTATTTTCATCCCTCTCTTTCTCATCTATCCTCTCAAATAGTGCTGTGGTAAAACCTGAAGCGTACCTACCTACAGAGTATTATGTCAATATCGAGGAGGAAAACTACGAAGTACAAAATTATTATAAAACTTCCCGTACAGGTAAGATCGTTGAATTATTTTAAATAACTACAAGGCTTGTATGAAATACCAATAGTCATGTCATTGATAGATAGATAGGTAAACTCTTTATTGTAACACATATTGAAAAAAAAGACAAACAGAAACACAAAAGACTTAAAAATTAGTGCCACAACTGGCGGCCTTATCGCTAATAATAATAATGTCATTTACTACTACTTACTTCTACTTTAGTAAATAGTCTCTTTATTTACCACGCTTTCTAGAAAATGTCTACTAACTGTTTTATTAAAACTTTCTTTCTGTAGGTAGTGGTCAGACGGTCGTTTTCTAAACGAATCCTACCTTTTATTTAAATAGCTCAGTATCTCAAACAAGCCTACAGGCCATATTTTGCCAACCAATCAAGTCCCGGTAATAAACTAGGCCCCACAGTTTCTAAATAGATATATGGGTTATCAGGAAAGGGTATGGTAAGCTGAAAACACGCTAGTACACATCATTCTGAACAACTTTTGTTCAAGCAGTTTCCCGAAAAGCCTCTTAGTTTTTGAAATAAAGCCTTCTAAAGTTTTCATGAAAAAACGTCATTTGCGACCCTAATGTTCGGGTCAATAACCGCGCCCGAGCAGCTGGGCGCGGTTGTGAGAGTACAGAAACAGACAGTAGCCCATCTTCTTGCCATACGTAACTGAGGTAACATAACTAAATATGTTGTACCGGGAGAGAAACAGCTGAAGAAAATAAAGCACTCATGCAATAGTAGTAAATCAAAATACCAACTAAATAAATTATTGTTAATAAAAAATATTTATTTATTTAGTATTAACGAATAATCAGGAAATTATGTGTTGAAAGGAAGATAAATAAAACGTTTCAATTTATGTATATTATTACTATTATTTGTTTTTAATTGCATTACTTTCTTCAGTCTTTTGTTTTTCGTTAAAAAAACATGTTTTGTTTTTGTCAGTAACATATGACAACAAGTTAGGTACTGATCTCTTTTTTAGCGATAACATTGATTTCCGTGCATTTATTAAAATTTTATGTAAGTTGCTGTACTGTATCTACGAACGCCCGCGCTCGCGCATTTATCAATGAACAAGAAAATGTCAACCAACTTTAAAGAGAAAGAGATAAAACTTTAAAAAGAAAGAGACAAACATACGTTGATGTCACAGGATTGGCTCTGCCCGCAGGACGGCTTTAAGCTGAATACACACACTGGAGTCGGATGGAGTCGGATAACACACATAACATAATTACGACATTTTGGATAGAAGATAATTTACTCAAACGGGAAGCAAGCAAGCATGAGATTTTGACACTTACTTGAAATTTAATTGAACATTGTAGCAATCGGTACTCATTAATAAAATTGATGTTTTTCGCGCAATCGATACTCATAAAAAAATGATGTTTTTCACGCAATCAATACTCATAAAAAAAATGTTTTTAACTCAATCGATACTCATCAAAAAAATTGATGTTTTTCACGCAATCGATACTCATCAAAAAAATTGATGTTTTTCACACAATCGATACACATCAAAAAAATTGATGTTTTTCACACAATCGATACTCATAAAAAAAATATGTTTTTCACGCAATCGATACTCATCAAAAAAAAATATGTTTTCACGCAATCGATACTCATTAATAAAATTGATGTTTTTCACGTAATAGGTCATCAACTCGTTTGATGAAAATTGTTGACCTAGTTAGTGTTAATTCTAACAAATGTCAAATAAATTGTGTACTCGCCTTTATTTTTTACGACCATCTCATAAGTTATGATGTCCTGGTATTTCGCTCGAGCACGTAAAATAAATTATGGAAATGTGTCGTGTGTCGCTTAGCTGAGGAGTCCTTTATTAACCGACTTCCAAAAAAGGAGTCTACTAAAAGATTTTTTTTTGTGGGGTGATTCAACCGATTTTAAAAATTCTTTTTTTATTCAATGAAGACAGTTACCGATATGATTCCATAAAAATTGTTTTTCATTCGGTTCAGTACTTTTTGAAAAAAACCCATAAAACCAACAAATTGATAAACCAATTTTACTCATATTTCCAAAACTGATTTTGTTTCAAATAATTATTACTATCTTATATAACTTATGGAATCCTGGTATCGAATCGCGCGAGCTCGCGCGCGAGCTTTCTGGATGCGCACGATTTGCCGCCAAAGAAACCGCCGACCTTTGTCGGCAACGCATATCAAAGGAATCGGTATCATCATAGAAAACTTAAAAAACAAACCGACGCAGGCGGCGTTCTTTAAATAACGGATTTTTCGAAAACAGGGGCTTGTAAGATTAGATATTCATAGTAATCAAAATGTGAAAGTTTGTGTTTACGTAAATGTTTGTTACCTTGTCACACTTGAACGGTCAAACCAATGAAAGGAATTTTGTATGCAAACAAATTTAGATTGGATAGAAATTTGGGTATTTTTATCCTGGATTAAAGCAGACAAAACCGCGATATGCAGCTAGTTTATTTCCTATTTATTAGGTACATTTAATTTTTTCAACTTGTTAGTCTGTTAGGTATTAGCTATCAGTTCGTGCGGATTGCGAATTTTGAAAGCTCCGGATATTTTTGTTTTGTATTGTTTTGTTACTTAGTGTATTTGTTGTTCCTTGTTATTTAGTTGTTTTCTGTGTTATTGTTGAGAGTGAGAATGGTGATGTACTCGAATGCAGAGTATTATCACATGATAATGTGCGTAGGTAAATGTGACGGCGTTCTTACGAGTGCGCGAGAACTGTACGCGGAACGGTATCCCGACTCGCCTCTACCGTCATACAATTGTTTCCGCAGTTTGACGAGCCGTCTTTATTCGACGGGGAGCGTGCGTTCATCGCAATCTGAAGGGCGGCCAGTTCCGGCTAGTCGGAGCCGAACTGATTTGGAAGAGCAAGTGCTGGAATACTTCAGAGAGGACCCGAGGCGCAGCACTACCCAAGCCGGTCTAAGCTTTTAATTTAAGTCAGAGCGCAGCGTGGACTATCGTTCACAATGACAACCAGTACCCGTACCACTTCCAGCCTAGGACAGGATACTACAGGTGGCGGATTAACGTGTGGGCTGGGATGATTGGGTCGCGCCTTATTGGCCCAATATTTCTTCCTAGCAGTATGGGTGCTGCTCAGTACCTGGAGCTGCTGCAGACAGAGCTAGAGGACGCGCTAGACGAGCTGCCGCTGTCTGAGTACAGGAGTGTCATATTCCAGCACGACGGCGCGCCAGCTCACTACGCCCGCTCTTGCAGGGTTCACCTTGACGAACGCTTCCCGGTGTGGATTGGCCGAGGTGGACCGTAGCTTGGCTAGCCCGCTCGCCTGACCTCACGCCCCTTGACTTCTTCTTGTGGGGCTACGTCAAAAATAAAGTTTACGCAGACGATTGCAGTACCCAAGAAGACATGCGAGCTCGCATAAGCGCAACATTCGAACAATTGCGAGCGTCGCCGGACATGTTGGCCCGCGCCACAGGTGCTGTTCGACGCCGTGCTGCGCTCTGTATTCAGGTGCAAGGGACCCACTTTGAACCGCTACTATGAAACAAGCAGGTATGTTCATCTTATCAATTTTTCATCGCACAGATACAGAAATTAAATTGATTTGTGGTTGTAAATTATTATTGCCTAAGTATTTTGTATTAAATAAGGTAATACCTCTTTTGTAATTAAATATTTTAGCCCTGGTACCCGATTGTCTTCTAGCGTAAATGTCTTCTTGCCAATCGTAAAATAGGTAAATGCGTGGCTTGATTTCGGCGCGCGCCAGTCGGAGGCGGCGCGTACAACGAAAAATGTTAATTAACTTACTAGGCGCACAGAAGCCACGCGCAGAGTTGAGCTATCCCAGAGGCCATCTTGTTTCTTTGATCGTAGTAATGTAGGGTTGTGCTATTTTTTAGATAAAAAATAATTTTCTACTTTTGTATGGAAACAAAAAATTGCTGGTTTCCCGCTGAAACTTTCAGAACACAATCTTTATAACGGATACTATTAGGTGTTTTCAGCTTACCATACCCATTCCTGATAACCCTGTAGAAAGCCACGTTGCCGTGCTCAAGTTTAAATCTAATAAACTGTATCGACATCGAGCACACAAACTGTTGACTACCACAATATCCGGAGCACGCGGCTCCCAGATGTTCTGTCTATTGCCTCTATGGTCACACATAGGACGCAAAGCAAAGCTATTGAGAGCACTGTACCTACACAAACTGATTGACTTTCAAATGACGATGGTAAACTTAACTCCTAAGTTATAGGTCTGAGTATTTGATAAATACCTATAGGTTTTTATAAGTGCTTGGCTTTGGAATTTAACAACATAATTTCATTAGGTACTAATCGTCCATTACCTATCATGTTTAAATAGATCCAATCAGCGCCTTCCCAGGTTTCCGCCAATCACAGGTTACCTTGTCGTCCAATCAGAGCACCTGTCACTAACTTTTCTCTTTGGTCGCCACAGAGGGTGGTGGATCACTTTCCGTCATAGTGTCGTTGCTTCTCAAACTGAACGGACGTTTTTGAATTAACGTGTTTCGAATAATTTCTATTTAATTTTCAAGTTTTAAAGAAATTTGTCGGTTGTTATCCGAACAATCTTTCTAGGAGTCTTTCGGAAAGACCTAGCATGGTGATTTTTAGTGCGCGATGAAGTGTTATTCCGCAATATTTTTGAATTTTAATATAACAGTGTTTTCTAAAAACCGCATGGACTGTTTGAGTGCAGTGAGAACATTTTTAAACATGTGGACATATGGACTGTCTTTGTGAGTGATTGAGTAAAAATATTCGAAAATAGCTTAAGGACCATGAGTGATTACGCGGTGCCCGGTTGCTTGACCGATAATCGGGCCTTATCAGCTAAGGATCAGGGCAGTGAGCACACTGCTTCGCCCAGATTCATGGTGGATCTGCGGCGCGGTGCCAAGCGGTCGCGGTCGTCTATCCATGGACAATCCGGTGAGTCCAATCCAATTATTCAGAACTTTATATCCCAAGTGCACGTTTTGACAGATTATTTCCAAAGTCTGCATTCGAATCAGACTAATTGTACGCCTTCATTGAACCGTCCCGTGTCAACTGCTCTGCGCATCCTGAATCTAGGTGAAATGAATACATCGTTTAAAGCCCCAAGAGTTCTCAAAACCAACCCTGAACGCTTGAGACGGCTTGAAATGTTACAAAACTTCGGCGATTCGGCTTGGAGAGATGTGCGTTATAAGGAGGCCCTTAAGGTCCATAATTCGACACCGGGTTTCGTGGAATTAGAAGTTACGTAATAATGAACTCAAAGCATTTCAAAATAAAAATAATAAAAACGTTTATTTGACCTTATTAGAAAGACGGGTTAGTATAGCAGTAGTGAACATTTAAAAAAATTACTATGAGATAGGGCTTATGACTATACCTACCTACAACAGTTGGTGAAAGAATGATTGTGTGCTTAAAACTAAGTACCTACCTGTAGTGCCTAGATTTCAATCCAGTAGATAAACACTATAGTAAGACACAGTTGTTATTTTTGTTCAATCACAAACAAGTTTTAGCAAAACAAGGTTTGGTTTGGCCTGATGCCTTTGTTTTAGGTACTGTGATCCTTCGGCAACACAAGCTAATAACATAATGTTTAGCAAGGACACATACATAGTTTTTAATAAGTAACTATTCACATGACTAATTTTAGTGAAAAACATAAAAACAACACATTCATTTCTTATAAGGTTACAAGTTTTGTCGGTACTTACATAAAAAAGTGAGCGAATTAATAAGATGACAAGTTAAATGTTGCCATAAAAACTTGTTTATACCCTGCCTACTTCAGAAATTGAGTAAATTTGTGAGTATAAACTTCTGCATGTATTATCATGTACCTACTTACTTAATTACTAACATTATAAACATTATTATTTGAAAGCTGGTATTAATAATAATTGATTACTAGGGTACATATAATATGTAAGGTTCGTTTGATTAAAATCCGACGTTGATTTCAATGGCGTCTTTATTATCTTGCGTCTTACTCTAACATACAGTTTTTGATATACATCTATCTCGTTTTCACAAGCACGACGTTGCTTGTGCGTATCGCTGGATGTCGTTCCAGTCGACAGGGTTCTATACTTAGTTCAATTCAATAACGTTTTCGTAAAGACAACATAGATGGCGCTTACATGCCCTTGAAATTTACAAATAAATTCGTAATTTGTTTTAAATTTCACATCCTTACATGCTCTTCTTTTAACTTGGTATTTCTTTAATCTTTCATACTCGTGTTATACAATATTATTTTCAACTCTTTCATTCTGATCTCCCTTTCATGCTTTAACAAATCTTAAATTATGATAACTCATAAACTTATAAATTAAACAAAACAAAACTTAATATACATTCTAACTTATTACATCCCTATTTAACATAACTAAACCTTTAACTAAATTTACAACAAATAAAACTAAATTTATTTTATAATTATTTTAAATGTAAAAAGCAACTTGTTATGAATTTACTTATTCTATTCATAAACAACATTACATTTTTTTTAACATATCTTTACATCTAAAGTTACTAAAATATATTGCTTACATATTCTACTTACCTATGTAAGTACAAACTTGAAAGTATTTTAGTGTTTAATTTACAATTTATTTACTTTGATACTATGGTTGGCTATTACTACTATGTACAAACATAGGTTTACAAAAAAAATACATTAACTACTTAATTTTCAAATAAGCTATTTCTTTACCCTACTATTCTTACATTATACCTACTTTATGTGTGAAAATGCAGAATTTTTTTTACAATTATTTCAATTCGAAGTTTATAAAATTACTATTAACTAACTGAAACTTACACTTTCTACTCACTTAAAGTATTGCAAACTAAAGTATTGCAATGATCTACAAATTGATTAAATCTCAGTTTACTATCTATTTACAAATACACATACATAGTTAGTTAATACATATCTTAAACATTATAAATCTCATATAGGTAGGTACTATATAAATCTTAAATTAACGCTTCTTATTGTAGATAAGGTCACTTTCACTATTGCTTCACAAGAAAACTATTCACATATGTACATACATAACTATAAATGTGTTTCTTCATATACAGTACGTACTAGTCCAACTTTATATATTATATCTTCTTGGTTTCTTTGTAATGTGACCTCCTCTGGTCACAAATTGGATCCTGCCTTCATCATCATTGGTATTGTTGACATCATGTGTGTCGTTGTCATCATCATGGGTATGTGGATATATTATGTACTATTTGTATCCATATGATTGTTATTACCTGAAAGATCTGAAATAGAATCTAGATTAGGGGAGGGATTAATGGTTTCAGGAACATAACATGTACCATTTTCTTCTTGGTAGGCTGACGAACATTCTGTATTTTGTAGCATACTGATCCAATTTTCTTGATTATCTGATATGGCCCTTTGAACTTGGGTGTCAATTTGGTGTCTGTGGCTTGTGGCCATTACATAATCATTTATTTGAAAATCATGGTCATTCCTTTGCAAGTCAAATATTGCTTTATTTTTCGAATTTGCTGTGGCTGTATTTTGTAACGCTGTGTTTCTTGCTTCTGAAAGACAATCTAGTTGATTATCACGTTCCATTTCTGGTATAATTGTGCCAATTAATATCTGATTTGGTGATATTCTTGGGTGAAAATCATGTAATAAATAAAATGGTGAATATCCGGTAGTATGTTGTTTAGCTGTATTTATGCATAGCGTTGCCATGGGTAACAATTTATCCCAATCTTTCTCATTTTCGAATGCCATTTTTGTCAGTACTGTGACAATTGTAGCATTTGCCCTTTCTACGAGTCCATTACTTTGTGGTGTGGTCGGTAAATGCTCTATGCCATACTTATTGAAAAACTTTTGTGTATTATGGCTCATGAAACATGGTGCTTGATCTGATATATATGTCAATGGTGGTCCATAACGGAAAATAATATCATTTTCAATAGTTTCCATTACATCATTTGCTAATAATGAACATGTTGGTTTTGCATATATGAACCTTGTCGCATGATCTATGTGAACAATAATATAAGTGTTACCTGCTTCTGTCTGAGGTAATGCAACTATGTGGTCAGCTGATGATCTCCATTGGATTTTCAGGAATGCTTCGTTTACCCATTAGTCAATATGCAAGTTTGGTGCGTCTGTTCGTTGCTGCACAGGTTATGCATGCCTTTGTGTATGCTTTAATGTCTTTTCTCATTGTCTTCCACCAATATTTCTGCTTGACTCTCTCCATAGTTGTTCTGTATTCGAGATGACCACTTTCATCGTGTGCTATTTTCATAATTGTTGACCTGATACTCTGTGGAACTACAATTATAATAATAATAATAATATTATTATAACTACAATATTCTCTGTCTAACACAGGTTTTTGAAAATATTAATCAAATTCATATTGTTCAAGCTGTGTACAATCTCACCTGAGGAATTTGTTCTGGTTCAAAACCAGTTTTGAATGTGTATTTGGCTTATATATGAACTCATTCTGTTATGTGTACCGTTATAAATAAATAAATATTTTTTTTCTTTATAAAATAGTTCTGCTCCATTTATGTGAAGTAATATGCCATTTTCAATCTTAAATGACTTTTTGATCTGTTGTATGTGATGTGTGTTCTCATGGGAACTCAATTTAGAACATATCACTTTGATGAAATTATCAGACTGTTGTGCTAATTTTAGTTTTTCATCGTTGCTAGTTGCAATTATTGCCATACATATAGCTTGTATTGGGTATCGTGACAAATGATCTGCAATAACATTCTGTTTACCTGGTCTGTGTACAGGCGTAAAATCAAATAATGCTAAATCAATGACATATCTAGCAAACTTTCTATTTAATTTTGATCTGTTTATAATATATGCTGTTGAATAACTGTCTGTTAATGTAAATTTATGTCCCAATAAATATATTCTGAATCTACTCACGATTGCCCAATGTACTGCTGTTACCTCAAGTTCATTAATGTGGTATCTCGTTTCAGCATCCTTTAAACATCGGCTGGCATATTCGATGACTTTTTTTTCTCCATTTTGTATTTGAAGTAAACATGCGGCTATTCCAAGGTAGCTACTATCAGTTTCTACAATCGTCTCGGCACCTTGCTGAAAATAAGCTAAAATTGGTGCATTAGTTACTCAGTTTTTTAAGTTTTCAAAGGCTTGCTGTTGCTCTTCTGTAAGTTGTATCTTTTTATTTTCATTTGCTTTTTTTTCTCAATAGTGTTATTTTCTGTATGATTTGTCTTGAGTATTATCATTTAATGGTTTTGCGATGAGTGCGTAATTTTGTATGTACTAAACTGTACAAACATTTGTGAATCCCAAAAATGATCTTACTTCAGTAATGGTATTTAGTGTTGTATATCTTTGTACTGCCATTGTACTGTTGGGATCTGGTCTTTGTTCTTAATATCCTATTATTCGTCCAAATAATGGTAATTCATTTGTTATAAATATACATTTGTCTTTATTGAGTTTTAAATTCTTTTCTCTTGTGGCGGTTAATACAAATATATGTGCAAAATATCCTTCAAAGCTTCGATAGAATTTGCTCCTCCAGTTATATCATCAAAGTATAACCTTATCCCATTATCATATAAATTTCCATATGTTGCATTTATAACTTTAGACATGATTGCTGGTCCTCCAACCAAACCAATTATAACTCTCATGAATTCTACATGGTAATCTTGTGTAATCACTGCAGTTTTGTAAATGTCTTCTTCTCTGATTTTAATGTTATGATAAGCATGATAACTATCAATTTTAAATTTATATAGAAATTCTGATATTTTACTCACAATATCTTCCATTCGTTCTATGGGCTGGACATCAACTTTTGTTATGGGATGTATGGTCTTTGAGTAATCTACTACTGGTCTATATGGGGTCGTAGAATGTTGCTTCTGTTCAACTACAAACATCGGAGCAGCATATGGTGAGTCTGATTGTCTGCAAACTCCTTGTTGTATCCATTGTTCGACTGTTTCTTTCAAAAATTTCCTTTCCGGTTCCGGTAATCTGTAAGGCTTACATTTAATTGGCTTATTATGTGTCAAATCTACTTTTAACTCTATATCTGGGACTTCTCCTATGTCATTTTCATTATTTTTAAATACATCTGGGTATGAATCAACTACTTTCATTATTTCTTGACGATCTGCATCTGATATTTCTACTTTATTTTTAATCTCCATGCAACATGCAATTGAATTTTGACTGGATAATGTGTGTGGAAAACATTCTGTGTGTGTAGGCGTTATAATACAAATTTTTCCATCAGGCTCATGTATGATTCTGGCATAGACAGCAAACTGCCAATCTTTTCCTAAAATAATGTCAACAGGCAGGTCTACACAAATAGCGATTTGTGGCATGATATAATCAATTTTTCCCACCTGTGTTCTTCCTGTGAACCATCCAATTGGTGTCAGCATGTTACCGGCAACCTTGTATGCACCTTTTTGCCATGGGTAAACTTCTATATCTGGTGGTAGAAGCTTCTTAAGCTTCTTATCAACCATTGTGATGACAGACCCCGAGTCAGCTAAAGCGTCTGCCTTGATCTACTTTTAAAGTTACTGGAATCAAAGTCACAGAAGGTACATCAATTTCACTATGTGATTCATTTTGAACACAATTAATCTGCTTTTGTTTGTTTTTTTTATTTTGATATGGTTCTCTTTTAGATTGTACTGAAGTTTGTGGTAAATTTTTGTTTGTTGACTCTCTGCCTTTTGTATTTAATGCCTTTAAATCACAATTATAGGATATATGCCCTTTACTTTTGCATCTGAAACAGGTTTGTCCTCTCTGTCAGTCGATGGGTTAAACTTTTTTATAAAGTTGTTCTTAGCAATTGTTTTATCATTGTTACTTACATTTCCTTGGTTTGTGTTGCTTACCGTCTGCTTATTGGTATAAAAACTTGTTTGTTGTGCTTTCCTTACTACATCCAGAGCCATAGCATGGTTGATTAGGTCGGCAACATTCTTGCAACATTGCACAGCCAGTGGCGTTGACCATCTTCCATCTTTGATGCCTTCCAAGATGAGCGAGGCTCGATCAGTATCTGGAATATGTGTTGGAGATTTTCCAACATTGCATTTTTTGAGTAAATATATTCACATATTGTTTCATTTGCCTTTAGGGTCCTTTGTGACTGATACATAATAAATTCAGCAAAACTTATTTTTATTTTGAACTGTTCAGCAAAACTTTCTTTCCATTCCAACCATGTATAGATATTTTTCCCTATTACTTTTTGCTAATTTAGGGCGGGACCTCTCAAACGCATTGAAGCTTTAACTTGTTAGATTTTGTGACCTTGCAATTCTTTCTACTTGTCTGACCCATTCGGAAGCGCTATCCATTTTATTTCCACCAAATAACGGTATTGCGTTACTTGTATTACTGGTAGAAAAAAATTGAAATGTGGGTGATAAGTTTTGCGCAATTTTATTTTGAGTTTCTACTAATTTTTCAAAAAGTTCTGTAAAATCATGATTTTTACATGTTGACGTACTCTGACCTGACTGTAATTTGTTGAGTTTCTCCTGTAGAACTTGTATTGTATTTCACCTGTTTGTGACATCCTTCGACACCTTTCTTCCTTGTTCACTTCCATCAGGCACTTCCATCGTTCCCAATTTCTTTTTTTCTTCATTTTTTATTAAATCTGGTTTATTTCCTGCGTACGGTAATATTCGTAGCTTTAACTCTTCGCGTAATTGTGCAACCGTATTATTACCACTATTACATTAAATAGGTATTATTTTTAACATTATATTTTTAAGAAATCATAATACAAAACACTTTTTTTTTTCACTTTTTAACCGTAGCGCCATGCCAAGAGAATATAATACGCTACGCTGGCGCCATGTAACGTTTGATATAGACCATGAAGTCTACCTTTAACTTCATGTATCCGACGTTGATTGATTTCAATGGCGTCTTTATTATCTTGCGTCTTACTCTAACATACAGTTTTTGATATACATCTATCTCGTTTTCACAAGCACGACGTTGCTTGTGCGTATCGCTGGATGTCGTTCCAGTCGACAGGGTTCTATACTTAGTTCAATTCAATACCGTTTTCGTAAAGACAACATAGATGGCGCTTACATGTAGATAGTGTTTGTCTATATAAATATTATTAGGTAGTAAAAAATATGTAATAGGTATATTATTTATTGATAAGATAAATATTTGTTCAAGTGAGTGAGAATGTATGAGTATATAGAAAGATGCATACTTATATTATAATAGATAAAGGTGTATATAATATATAATTATCCATGCCCTTAATATTAAAAATTATAATTAGGTAGGTACTGCCTAAAAATGCTAGATGGAGATTACGAGAGCTAAATTAGGAGATTTTGAGAGATAAATAAGGAGATTTTACACGTCAGAGTTTGGTTAAGTTTCATGATGTTGTTATAATATGTTTAGGTGGTCTTTGTATTGGGGTCTAATTTAGGGTGAATAAGTAAAAAGTTTTTGGACCTGAGCCTCAGCCAGCCAACACACCTTGTGCGACTTAGTGTATATGTTACGGTAAATGTAGATAATCGGGAATTGTGCATAATTACCGGTAATTATGCACAATTACCAACGCACACGGTAAATGTAGAGAATTATCCACATTTACCGGTAATTACATACAACTAGCTGTGCCAGTGACTTCGTTCGCGTGTAATAGTTATTTTAGGCAATATTTTTTTGCATTTTGAAGCGTTTTCACAGCGCACGCAATGGAAGCCCTCAAAGATGAATAAATTTGCCCCTTTTTTTCCACATTATCCATTGTTTCTTCGCTCCTATTACTTGCAGCGTGATGTTATATAACCATTAGGTTATATAACATCAAACAACATTTATCGAGGAAGGCATTAGCCTTCCTCGATAAATGTTCCATTCAACACAACAATATTTTTTCAATTCGCACCAGTAGTTCCTGAGATTAGCGCGTTCAAACAAACTCTTCAGCTTTATAATATTAGTATAGAAGTATAGATAACCATACCCCTTTGGTAGAATATAATAAAATCAAACAGCAGAATCAAAATGTTTATTAAAATAAATTGCACGAGTAGAGGTTCGGCAAGGAGGCACCGTTATACATTAGAGGTTCCAAAGACTCCCTTTGAATTATAATTAGTCGGTCTCCAAGTGGAGAGTAAAACGGTTTCTTCTAGCGAGCGCGCTTGATCGTAAATTATAACTTGCTTAACATCAGGCAAGTTGTAGTCAAGCGTGAGCCTATGATTACCGGTAAATGTGATTAATTCGAAAGTTTTTCCCAGTTTTACCGAGAGCACTTTACAATTCCCGCCTTATCCACATTTACCGTGACATATATATCTACATGCTTTCTATATTATAAGGAGCTGTGTCGATACACAACAAAGGTCATTGGCTAGCTGGAGTTCAGGCCCATTACTGTCATATCATACATTTTGGTTTGGTGAAGATTTTTTCAGTGTCTTCATAGCCGTGTGTTTTGAGCCATGCCGTGATTACTTTTTTGCAAACATATTTTGATAGGTGGAGAATGTGAAGTTCACGATCAGCTTTTTCACAAAGAGTGGGACCTTTATATGAGAAGGCTCGGTGGGCGAAGTTTGTTTTAGTATGCGGAGCACGCCACACGTTTTTTCGAGATGATTTTGTGACCTCAAGTAGTGCTGATTTATGATATCGAAGAATAACCGATTGAATATAGAGCTGCCGTACTGTTCAATGGTTCGTGCATCTGTAGAGCTCGTCAGTCGGGAACCTGAACGTTTTCTTGTAAGACACTTTGAGAACGCTTTGGGCTCTTTCTAAGTCTATTATCTTAGTTTTTACTGCTGAGCCCCAACTAGCGATGCAGTAGCATAAGATAGACTGGCATAACGCCAAGTATACTAGCCTCACTGTCTGAGGATCAGCAACAGTTCCTAATCTTTTGAAGATGTGCAGCATCTTACTCAGGCGGGTACGAAGCATCATTATATGTTTTTCAAAATTTAGTTTACAGTCAATTGTGATCCCCAGATACTTGATGTTGTCAACACATTCAAGTTCAGGACAGACGCAGTTTGAGTTTGTTAACGATCAAAATTCTATGCAGCTATTTGTCTTCTTTGGGATTATACCCATATTTCAATATTTTTACCGTTGCAATTTTTATGTTTCTTAGCATCAAAGAGCGGCATCGAAAATACCTCTGTTTGCGTTTTGCTGGCATTAGGCCCCCTCTTAAACGAATAAAAAAAAGAATTGGCCAAATCGGTCCAGGCGTTGTTGAGTTATGCGCTTACCATCACATTTTGCGATTCATTTTTATGTATGTTTGTGTACGGTAAATGTGGATAATCGGTATACATAATTACCGATTATCCACATTTACCGTAAGCGTTGGTAATTATACATAATTACCGCATTATACACATTTACCGTCACATATAATATAAGAAGAAGATTATAGATGCGCATTTTTTGTGTGGGTACGAACTCCCAAACATATAAATTAGGGTATCTAAGAGTCCTTTAACATTGACCTCAAAATGCAATCAATGGTTTGTCCAATAAATTGTTTTAGTTTAGAATTCAGTTAGTGAAATGCAAAGCCAATACATTATACAAGCCGCTTAATTTCAAGTTTTAATTAAAATTTTACCGAACCGAATTTATTTCGGCTATGTGCATTACTTTGCCCTTGCTTGCGTTTTGCTTTCCCGGTTATTTTTTGGCACGAAAAGCAATGACGCGAGCTCGGCACAACGGAAAACATCTGCTCTGCGTGGGACATTTGAAAACGTGTTTTTTGCCACAGCGGTTTTTCTGGCTTCCACCCATCCAATATGCCTGTCCCCATATAATTGTACCATTTTGTTTGCTGCAACAAAAAGCGGCGTTGCTTTGCGATAACTGACTTTAGAGTATTACAATAAGGTTTCGTTTCATTTGTTGAGTAGTGGGACAGATAACAGCGAAATGTGCAACTGTTAAATGGTTGCCTTTTTGAGAGCTGCCAACGACACTGCAGGTAAGTACGCCCGTAGGACACAAAGGTTGTTTATAGTGTCACCTGTACTGAAAGTCGTGTGGCGTTGCGCTGCTCGTGATAATGGTGCGAGGCAGTGGTAGAACTATTTTGTGAATGCCTTGTGAATTAGAGTAGACCTTTGTTCATCGGGTATGTATGTACTCATAGTTATTCAGAATATTACTGTACTGATATATTCATATGAGAGAATAACGTCATCATTATAATTAATACACTCATAAGGATTAAAGGATTTAGTACATGATTTAGGGTTGTACAATCTTGTTGACACATTCGAGCTATTTTTATTAAAGTTGACACAGTGTAGGTATGATTACATACCTATTATGTTTGACATGATTTTAAGAACAAAAATTTTCATTATTTTATAAATAATAAGTACCTAGGTACAGATTGTAACTTCTAAAATTTTATAAAAACTAAATGTTATAAATTCAATTTGACGAGATATTGTAATTTGTGTAGCATATTCTATGATATTAGTACTTATAATATAAAGATAAAGAATCTTTATTGATAATGTAAAGCTGTAACATAGGTATAAGTACTAATATCATAGAATATGCTACACAAATTTCAATATCTCGTCAAATTGAATTTATAACATTTAGTTTTAATAATAATTTTGAAGTTCAATGTCAAGTTTTATTAATAACATAATGAAAATTTTTGTTATTAAAAACATGTCAAATATAATAATAGGTATTTAATCATACGATATGTCAACATAAATAAATCTTGGTACTGTCACTTTAGCTGTATAGGGGATAAAATGACAATTTGGCATCACACTCCTTACCTAGTAGTTAATAACTTAATTTCTAAGCAAGATTAGAATCAATTGCTAGTTGACTGTAGTCATTTTCAAAGTATTCTTTAAAACTGTATAGTGTCTGTTCTAACAGTAATTGTCGCTAACAATTGACGCTATTGCAAAATTAATGATCGTTATTCAAAGACTGAATGTGTGCGGGGAGTTTATTGAACAGTTTCTCTCCCATTATAGTGGGTATTAGTTTCTTAGTCATACACAGCCTAGGCACAGTAGGTTTTAACAATACTCTGTTTATCTTGGATCTATTTGAGTTATAAGTCTTAAGTTTAAACAAATGTGGATTTCTTTTTACAAACTTTACAATCTCTAATATATATTGCGACACTGACGTCAATATCTTCAACTCTTTGAAATGGTTTCTACATGACTCTATATCTACCTCCCACAAGTACTCTTATTGCTCGTTTCTGCATTGCTAACACTCTTTCAAAGTCTGTAGCATTGCCCCATATACTTATGCCGTATGAAAGTATAGAGTGTATGTATGAATAATAAGTTTCCTTTAGGTGCTCTGGGCTTGTTATTGGTTTCAACTGTTTTAATGCATAAACCCCTTTTGCCATTTTTTTACAAGTATTATCAATATGTTCTTTCCATGTTAAGGAGGGATCTAAATCGAATCCTTATAGCTTTACATGCTTTGCATATACACATTCAGTTCCATTTTCTAATATTAATGGAGCTTCTTTAAAGTTTGGTGATACAGCATTGAAGAACATTATATTCGTTTTATCAGTATTCAGTTTCAGACCATTCACTGTAAACCAGTTTTCTAACTCTCTTAAAGTTTTATTTATACATTTCTGAAGTTCTTCATGTGAGTCAGCGGTTATAATCACTGTCGTATCATCTGCATACTGGATTACTTCTCCTTTAATTCCACTAAGGCATAAATCACTGAGAAATACCAGGAACAAGGTATTTCCCAATGACGATCCCTGCGGAATTCCTATATCTACTTTTCTTGGTGATGATTTATGATGTTGTTTGTCTATTTTTACTTCGACACTTTGCTTTCTATCTTCAAGGAATGATTTTATAAGTCTGAGAGGTTTTTCAGTTATTCCGTAAGCTGAGAGCTTCATTATTACATGGTCATGACTTACAGAATCAAAAGCTTTCGATAAGTCTAGAAATATTGCAGCCACTTTTTTCTTATGTTCAAGGCCATCAATAATCGTTTCTACTAGCTTTTGAGCCGCAGATGTAGTCGAGTGATTCTTTCTATATGCGTACTGGGCATTGGTGATCATATTATTCAGACTCATATGGCTCATAATATTGTCTGCCATCAGTGATTCTATAATTTTTGAGACTGTGGGTACTATTGTTATTGGTCTATAATTATTCACAGAAGTGGTTTCTCCTTTGCCTTTATATAATGGTGTGACTCTGTTATTTTTTAGCGTTCTAGGATATTCATCCGACTGTAGAATATTGTTAATAAGGAAAGTTAGATGGTCCCCCAGACGCAAAATTATATCATATAGAAAAGATCCGGATATATCGAATATATCCATCGTCTCTGATCGGTCTATCTTTCTCTTAGCTATCTTCATTAATTCAAGGGGAGTTACATACTTAAATTTAAAATTATCCGATGGAAAAGATCCCTGTATTTGAAGTAGACCTATTGCTTCTTGTATGTTTGGTGGGTTATTTGTCTTTAAGTTTTGACCAATTGAAATAAAATAATTATTTAAGTAACTTGCTATTTTTTCTTTTCTTACTTTTATTTTGTTCTCGTCCAATAGATCCCATGTCCATTCTTTTATGTCCTTGTTTGTTTCTTCTTTAATTACATTCCACACCTCCTTTTTGGGGTTTTTCGCATTATTTATTCTGCCCTAAATGTGTTTTTTCTTACTTTCATCTAAAAGTTTATTCTTTAACTTGGTTTTTATTTCTATTATATCCTGAGTACATGTTACTTGTGGGTACTGTCTCTGAATTTGATATAGGTCATGTATGTCTAATTGTAATTTTATTATATCTTCAGAGATCCAAGGACATTTTTGTCTATTTCTTACACGCTTTGTTTTGATTGGTAAATGCACATCCATGTACCATAATAATTTATTAAAAAACTTTTCAAATATGGAGCTGTCATACACACTAAATAATGTGTCCCAGTCTGTAGATAACATTGAGTTACATAACTCTTCTATTTGATAATTTTCACAAAAACGCTTTTCAACAAATATAAATTTGGGTATGTGTTTTTTTGGCAGTATTCAAGTATACTAATTAAGCATTATGGTCGGACCCAGTTGCTGTAGCAATGTGCTTAATATTAATGTTATTTTCTGGTACATTAGTAACCACACAGTCAATGGATGATTTAGACCCTTTATCAAATCTACTTGGGAAATTTACAGCATTTCTAAATTTATAGGTCTTTAGGATGTCATTTATTGCTGTCCGTTCTGAGGATTCTACCAGAAAATCAATATTCAGAATTTTGGTATTAGTCATATCACACAATAAACTAAACAGTCTATGCAGGACTAGTCATTTTTACAAAATTACCTGCCCCGGTCCTATACATACCTATGATTAACAATTTACAGTCCTTCAAGCTAATTTCTATACAACTTAATTCACAATGGAATTCATGACAAAGTTCATCTATTTTAGTACATTTATTATATTTTATCTTATTTTTTACAAATATGGACACCCCACCATGAATAAAATTTTGTCTCACATAGTAACTAGCATGCTTGAAACCCTTAAAAGCTATATTTTCTACCTCACTATTATTCAGCCATGTTTCAGAAAAAACCATTACATCAGGGCTGTATGATTCTGCAAGAACTTGTATTTATGACATTTTATTCCTAATACACCTACAATTTAGATGCATTATTTTAAAATCTTTTTCTAACATATTAAGTACAGTTATTTTTTGTGATGTTTGGCCTAAAAAATCATTAATAGTCAATGCTTGCTGCATACTTGTTTCCATATTTACTTGCTTTATTGAGCTGTTGGATGCAGACTGAGATTCAGGTTTTGTTAAGTATATCAGGTTATCTATTTGTTTAAATCTTAAAGTTATTCCAACATAAATATACTTTAAGAAATCAGGTGACAAGGATTTGCGTTTTGTGTACATAGTTTTGGTATATGAATTTACATCAATTACCTTGATTCCCGTTGAGTGTGATGCCAATCCGTACATTTGGTCATTGATAGCATGCTTCAAGCAATTGTCCTTATTACTAGATATATTACTGTACCTATATGGTAGTGTGGTCAATATCAAGTTAATATATTTACTATCACAATGATAGATCAAAGATTTGATTATTGAGATGTCATATTTATATACATGAGAAGTTAATACAACAATATCGTCTCCTTTGCTCATTTTTGAGGTGTAACTTTGACATTTTTGAGTACCTCGGTGATGGGTGCGTTCGGTTTGCAGATTGTCAGGATGTTGTTATATTTATTTCCTGAATTGTTTCTTATGTAGTCAGCAACTGGCTATCCAAAGTCATCGCAGAATATCAACATGTCATGTTTGTTTAGCTCCACCGATGGTTGTTGAGTAGGAAGTGTGTCAGGTACAGGTTGTGTCTGAAAAATAACAGAGGTTAATACATTTGTTTTTTGCAAAGGCACAAATGTAGGTTGACTCTCATCTTTATTGGCACACGACTGGCTCGATTTAGTCGATGGGCCAGATTTGTTTATATCCTGGGTTGATGGTTTGGTAGCGATTGTAGACTTATTTATTATATTATTATTTTTTCTTGACTTTTTCTTTGTTTGTGAAATGTTTTTAGTATTGCATGAGTCCTGTTTCCGTTTCTGTTTTTGTTTCCAATTTTGGTCCTAAAGGAGTTTTTAGTTTTTTGTTTCTCAAAGTCACTTTTGTCACAGTTTTCGCAGGGGTTTTACATTTTACAGATTGTTGGGATGTAATTTGTTAGGTATGTTACAACTTTACAGTATCAATAAAGATTCTTTATCTTTTATCTTTATTTAAATTCTAAATGTATGTGATATAATCATTCTAAGAATATCATATTTTTATATTAAAACTGTATCATTCTTCTATCCTGCAGAAATTGTAACCCGCGTGTTACTTTATAGTCTTAACGAAATCCAAATCAATGTATCCGACATTGAATAAACTTAACCACTTCGTGTTTATAAGCACTAATATATACTTAACACATTTATGTCTTTTTATCCAATAACGCATCTATTAGGTATAAGGTTTATCGAGCACAAGGCTATTTATTAAGGCATACTGTAGCCCAGGATCAAACACTCGAGGCTTACAAATGTGACGAAGGCCAACAAACGCCTTTGACAAAGCAAAGCATAGCATTTGGCTCTATGCAGAGCTTCAACTGGAAACAATATCGTTTAGAGCAGTTTCAGTTCGAGCAAGTCTTAGGAAATTAGTTTCGACTTGCGGGATTTAGTGTTGGAATTAATTTATTATAAATTAGTTATTCTATATACATATTATATCAAGGGATACCGGGCTATTTGTACTAAGTAACATTCTGGACGATTTGGTTTTTTTTGCGAGCTTGGTGACGATTTGGTCCATTTTGGATTTCAATTAAATTAATCAATTTACTATCAAATTCCACTCAGTCGTTCAAACTTTTTTTTCCTGGGGCAACAGTTTACTGGCAACATAAGTTAAAACATGTTGCCTGACTTTTTAAACATATAGAAATATCAATTAGCGTTTTAGTTATAATTTTGTTATAAAATCCCGTATAAATATCACGTCGATATATTTATTTAAAGCCAAAGCAATCGATTCCGACGCTATCCCGAGTTATTGTGGAAACACGTTGGTCGAACCAAATTCGTAACATATTAAACACTACGGTCTATCATGCACTGTATGTTGCCGAGGACAGAAGGAAATGGAAAGATATCATTAAGGAGAAGGTGCTGGGAGGTGGTGGTCACGATCCTTAGACATGAGGGATACGATTCAAGGAGGAGAAGTTATTATAGACATATATTACCCGCGGTAATTTTTGCGTTTCATCAAGGTATGTACATAAAAACATTCCTTTTTTTTTACTTTCCAAAGCCATGAAACCAAAGTGTTTGTTCTTAAGGTACTAAAGTTTTGAAATGTTACACGTTTGTTACTAGTAACGCCACATAGCCAGGTAGATAATTCACACATTTCTTTCTCTTAGTTTTGTACGTAATGGTAAGTAGAGTTCTGGCATATTACTGCGAGTTAGTACCTACTTACCTTCCTACCACAAACCAAGCTAACTAAGTAATATTATATTAATACAGTCGCCGCCGACCTGCCCACTGCGTGACAGGGGAGTGTATGGAAAGTCAGGTAATAAAGTTCCCATTTGTCGTGTTTTAATTTTTTTTTATTGTGTCATTGTGGACTCAGATTTACTAGAGCTTTAAGTTGGTGAGTCTCTCTCTCTCGCTCTCTGTGATTCGTATTTCCTCATGTCTGAGGGTCATGACTCCCCCGCAGAATGAATTCGTTAGGGGAGGTCTCTTGGGCAGATACATCGTGGTAGGCGCCCAGTTTCTTCCACGGAAGACACAATGTGTCCTCGGATATTGAGGTCCCCAAACGTGTCGGTTTCCGCACGGTGTTTTTCTTCACCGTTAAGCTAGTGCAAATCCCCACATAACTGGAAAATACAAGTCATTGGTGGGCCGGATTCGAATCAGGGTGAGTCTGAATAGAAATAAGACATTGGAACCGCTGAGCCGCACTCGCTTCGAGTTGGTGAGTGGTGGAGAATTAACTCGGGAAAGTTTCATTTCGGGTTGTTGCATTCGTGGAATAAGCTATACATACTTACTCTGCTGGTGCAGCAACTCTGGTAAACCACCGAAGTTTTAAGAAAAGCAATAAGTGGTTATATTTATATAGTTTTCTTTTCATAGTCTGTTGCTCATATAGTACGGAAGCAACACAGATATTAAGCATAAAATATTTGTAAAAGTTATTCATATTATTCAATCTTTGCGACTATAGTTTTTCCATAACGTTGGGAACTCCGCAACTGTCTATACAATACCGCAGCACTAAAATGAAACCACCTCGTCCGAGCACTGACCTCCGTCTAAAAATATGAAAATATGAAACACGCGACGGCAAAACACATCTACCTTGACTTGTAGATTAGAAGCTAATCTAGTTCTATGTCCTGTCTGATTTACGTTAATGGCGCTACGTAATTTGACCCGAATTAGGTATTTTGGCTTAATTATGAGCCAGGTTTACGTGAAATTAGCTCAAAGGTTTCCAAGATCTGTTTCGTGGATTTGTGTTATGAGCTAGAAGCTGGATTTAGGTTGGTACTAGCGTTGATGATAAAATTATTCGGCGATATTGGATCGTGAGCACTTAATATGTTAAATAGGGTCATTGAATTTAAAGTTTTTTTCTGGTAACACCGCAAGTTGCTTATCGTAAAACGAGCTTTAAATTGGGTTTAACTTTGGTAATTTGTTTTCATCACCAGAACCGAAACTTCATTTTATTAGGTACGTTGTATTTTAATAGTAGTTTATGCAAATGTCATATAACGAAGAAAACACTCGTTACTATTATGAAACTCGCTGCGCTCGTTTCATAAACTCACACTCGTGTTTTAATACCCGTGTTATATGCAGTTGCATACACTACTTTATCTTCACTAATGCAATTGATCAAACAACAAGAGTAAAAGCTGACAATAGTTAATTTTTCATATAATTTTCTAGATTTTTCTGGCAAAAAATTGTGAGTTACTTTTGTTGCCAATTCTAGAATATCCGGAGGCGTACAAATATCATCGCCGCTATCCATTTTTAACTTTTAATTTGTATTAAAAAAACAAAACACATTGCGAAACATTAAATTCACGCGTACGTGTATTGTCACAGTAATTTTGCCGCCATTAAAATCTAACTATCTCTAAAGCGCGACCAACCTGATTGGCCCTGCAATCAGGTTGGTTGCGCTTTACCGATGTTATAATGAGCTATTACGATATCGATGTGGATATTATAGCATCATGTGAAATTGCTTAAATTGAGTGTTTTGTTGTCTGCGCTATAACAGTAGTAATTATAAGTCAAGTATTGGAAACATAAGTAGAATGTTACAACATTAGTGAAGATAAAGGTATATTATTATCATCTATGTATGTTGATAAAAACTTCTCGATCGAGTGGGTACTCGATAACGGACATAATTATATATTTTTCTTTTGTAATTATAAATAATTAACAAATTATCTCTTAAGCTACAAGCATAGAGTTTTCAAGACATTTATACCTCATGTGGCGTTGTCACAAAAAATCAGAAACTAAAATATTTAGCATATGGATTTAGCGTAGCCCTTAGTTTCACGTTCAATAAGTTTGGGCGCTAAAGACTAAAGCCTATTGATACATCTTCTACCTTTCAACTGACGCGAAAATAAGTAGTGTCAGAATGAATCTTGTATAGGGTTTTTTGTTAAAAACCTAAAATAGCTATTTATAAGAATAGATTTCTTAAAGTAAGCTACTTTTTTACAATTTTTTATAATCTTTGAAATATTCAAGTTTTATTATTAAAATTAGACGTCATTATTTAAAATCACAAATTATACCTAAACTAAATATTAGTTTAGTTCTGCACTAGTGAGATCATTTGATTTCAAACGCTGCTTTTATTAATTATCGTGCCCCAATGAGTCTCAAATCTAAACATTTGGTTCATTAATAACTGTCATTGACAAACTTATCATTATTTAACCTACAACTAGTTACGCCCCGCAGACTTATTCATTTTGAATATAATACTATAAAATTCTTTTTTTTTTACAAACATCTTGAAATGACTACTATTCTAATCAATCGATATTTTTTAACTTTATGTAGTTATAGCAGATATTAATTTATTTTTTTGATGTTGAAACAAGAAAGCTGCCAATTAATTTATCTATAAACAGTGTTTTATCTTCGAACGGAGTTCCTAATAATGGACTTGCCCTATTAATTGTACTGTATTTTCACATATGAACTCGCCCACTCAATCAATCACAATATTAGAGTGATTAGTAAGCCTGAGAAAGTGAATTTCATAGTTAGCTCAAGAAGCGAACCGTCAGTGCTACGCGGTCGCTACGCGAGCGCGGTCGCTACGCTGTAGACCCTCTACGCTGCTACGACGGCACTCATCGCGTGATCCAACTTCGATCGCATTACAAGTCGAGTTGTAATTACGAACTTTCATGTGTTAGTTAGTTTTTAGTTAGATTTTTTGTGCTAGCAACAATGAAAGGTTGAGTGGGGATGTGAATAGTGCACGTAACCTAATTAATGCTTCGTCAAAGAGGAGAGGTGAGAAATGGCTTCCGTATTTAGTTTAATTAGTTAAAACTGCCTCTTATTACGCTTATGGCAGAGATGAGTAGGGAATTATGAATCTAGGTCGCAGTCGACGCTGTAAAATTTTGAATGGAGATTTCTGAATGAGCGAGTGCTGGAGTTTATATTCAGATGATTTTATTAACGATCCGTTTGATTCTCTCGAATATATTTTGGCATAAAATGCGAGTATGATTCTAATTAAAAAGTCAAGTAAAAAAGTAAGCGTAAAAATATATTTATTAACTATTTGAAAAACTTAACCTATACTTATATATTATAATTCATATTTGGTTATTATTATAATTTGATTAGTACTTATTTAAATGCTATATTGGAGTGTAAAAAAATAAAAACCATTTTATTACAAGCTAATAATAATATAATACAATGATTTATTTTCGTACATAAATATCACTATACACTTATATGATTATTTCAGTATAAATATTGTGTGTGCTGCTTTATAGAGGAGGCTTGAACCTATATTCACTTTTGTGTTTTAATTAGTTAGTGTTTGAATCAAGTTGAAATTATTAACATTTTTTATCTTTTTCGTTCTTTAGGAATATTTTTTTCGTAAATTTTCGACATGTATACTTAATTAAATTTTAATTTATCGTCATCATTATAAATTTATCCAAGTTAATTTAACGAGTGAATAATTCCAGAACACACACATAATAACCCCATTCTACAAAGGCTCTTAACTCTATCCAGCTTTGTACTCAACATAAAATATCCTTTGTGACCTCGCCAGCAATCCTGTCGGAATCCATCATTCTTTTGTAAGATTATAGCTTAATAATAGCTTTAGATAGCGCAATATTACATTTTTATGACACGTCTTCGTAGGCAGAATGTCTTTAAATAGAATAAAGATTTGAGCGTTTGGCACCAGCCGGCATATATGTAATGTATGTACACATACATTATATTTGTGCATTCAAAGGAAATAAATGTCGCAATTTTATTTGTGCAGAGTCGTGCTCCTTGAATAAATATTGAAAACATTTGAGGGAAGCTAAAAGGCTCGCGTTGAGGCTTTGATATGGAAAATGTCGGGGGAGGAAAAGGATTTAGGCAGTTTGTATAAATATATGTGGACTAAGAACATTTAAACCCTACGTATATGTAGATTTTTGACATTGATTAAGCTTTATAATTATGCTAATATCTATGTTGAACATGTGAATTTAGGCCCTATTTTCCATCCTGATTGCCGAGAAAAGTCTATCCATTTGCTTTCCTGGCTAGCTTTTTCAGGATAGCTTTTTCGATACAAAAATTATATTAAGATAAACTAATGACATCTATTAATACACATAGAAACAAACAAACATCAGGCGCTAGTCAAACACAAACCTCTACATTGTAATAAAACATTCCTTACAAACAAAAAATACAAAAAGTGAGACACAGTTTATTTTCTTGTACAAAAGTCTAAACTTTTTCCTTAATAATATTGTAATTCAGGCAGTTAGTAAGTCTGAATTCCTGAATTCGTAAGTCATTAATTACACAAGAACTAAATACCTGGAGGTAACAATAGGTAGACTCACGAAACCTTCAAGGTTAAACCAATACGATTACAAGTAAGTTTATGTAGGTTGGTAACGATAATAAACTTACACAGAGACACCTAATATACACTCGTATAATACTCGTATACTCATTATCATCGTGTGACCGAAAAGTGCCATTTCAACGTGTCCCTGCTGCTTGTCTAGTGCGGCAGTCGTTAAGCCATCTCAGAAGCCCTTAGGGTGGCTTGATAAACTCTCGACACCAGAGTTGGCTACTCTCATTTAATAAGAAGGAGATCATCATCGTCACGTTTTAAATGTTTTTAATTCCTGAAAAATTTCAACTATTGTTCAGTTTTACTATAATGATCTGCCTATGCCAGTTTCTTATCACAAAAAGATACACTTTGGGCCTTAGTGTCACTTTTGCGGGTGTCTTTTCAGGTGACATAGAGAACCTGACTATTCAGTATTTTTATTAGTCAAAAATTATCCAAATTACATTCTATTGAACCAATAAGCGAATCACGCGCGTTTATAACTGAATAATAAGAGTGAAACGTTTGGTATGAATGTCGGAATTTATTCACCATTATTAGGAGTCTATATTTACTGTGATTATTATCAACTATGTATTACCTAGTTAGAACACTTTCACTTTGTGAATAATTTAGTATGAGTAATGTGTTTATGTAAAGTACGCATTCCTTTTATTCACGTGAAGGAAATTAGTATTTTATCAGACCACATTCAAAGTTTATTGAGTTACTCTTAAGACATTAGTAACTTTCTAATGAAAGGGTGCTTTAATTTAATTAAATTAAAACCTCAAAGTGTGTATGTAAGGCACCAATAACAATCACAAGTATCAAAAACTTTTATTTACGTGGGATAGGTTACAGGCCACATTTATGGTTTCAATCAAACTTAAAAACACACAATTTACTTGCGACAGATGTTTAAAATTGATAAACTGACATCATAGGTTAATTTATTTGTCCATGAAAACTTATTTTGTCAAGAAACCGACTCAAAGCGGGCTGGAAAAAACGTACCTAGTAACTTATCAACCATTACACAATTAATAAGAGCTAAATTACTTAATTACCTTACCTTACTACTACCACTACTTACCTCATTCGTCCAAGCTTCAACAACATCAGTTAAAATAACTGCCAAGGCAGCTTACGTAAGCGTATGAACAGGGTAAATATAAGTATTTGAATGGCCATAACTCAATCCTGTCTACCTACATCATAGAACCAATACAGCTGATCAATAGTCTATGTTCTTGGTAACTGAGAATACGTGGACGGTTTACCAGAAAGCCATTGTGGTTAGAGTTATAAACAGCTCTTTTTTATCGAGGGGTCAAAAAAGAATTTATATGTTCGAGTATTTCATTTGGGAATTGAAATCTATGGGCATGTTTGTGATTTCATCTAAGCGGTAATAATAAAGCTTATTGTGGCTATTTATTGTTTCAGATAATTTGATTAATTTTAGATTTTGATTTAGTATTTGTGTTTCTGAGATATTGTATTTTATTTATTATTAGACAGAATATTGTTGCAATTACGGTTTTAGATTTTTGTTGACACCAGAATATTAGAAGATATTTTTAAGGATAAAAATGCAATTACTGCCAGTGATAGACCATGTTTCCGAATTTATTAAGTAATTATTTAGAATATCAATGACATAATATTAGTTGCTGCCTTCGTTAAGAGAGGTTTAGTATAATCAAAACAACATTAAAATAGACGCCCTCTAATAGTAACAATTTTTCAATTCAATCAGTAGCATAAGTTAATCTCCCTTCATTGTAAAAATTCCAAGAAACCAAGCGTATTCTTTTTTAATTAAAGGTTCTCATTATGATCCAATAAAAACTTGATCAAGATTGAATTTCCAGTGAAAAAGTTCGTAGATAATTGCGTTTCCCTTTAAATTTTTGTAGCGAAGAAATTGTTCAAGATATTTCTTTAACGAGTTTAAAGTTACGTGTTATAATAATATTTAGATTTGAAAAATGAGCGTTGAGGTTCTAATGTTACAAAGGGCCTTAAGAATGAGCCATTTTATACCGTGAATGGTTACTTAACACTATGATATTTAAGATAATTACCCCATTTAGCAATCTGTAATGCGATACTTTGTGTCAAGTAGGAGGTTTGAGCACCTAATAAGTAATATTGCCTTAATATAGCCTCGCACATTTTTGAAGAGTTTTTTTGGTAGAGCTATTTCATGGTAAATATGTTTTTCATTGTTTTTTTAAATTTTGTCGATCTCAGTTTAAAATTCATTATGCATACAAACTTTTGAAAAAAAAAACTAGCTTGTTATATCGTTTGTTTAGCTTAAATATTCTTGAAAAGAGTTACTTATTGTAATATAGTCAGTTATATTATTCTATTGCCTATTACTTACAGATGGACAACATATTGGATAAATATGAACTTTATGATTAAATTCGGATATTTGATATACCTCTGTCTCTCTTTCTTGAGTCGTATTTCCTCATGACTGAAGGTCGTTACTCCTCTGCAGAGTTTATTAGTTAGGGGAGTTCTCTTGGGCAGATACATCGTGGTGTGCGCCCAAGTCCATGCACGGTAGACACATGTCCTCGAATATTGTGATCCTCAAACATTTCGGTATTTAATATCACCTTACCTTAGTAATTAATCAATTACTTAAGTATATCAAAAAAATTATTTCTGTTTTTTTGTATTGTGTTTTATAAATACGTGGTTTTTTAATAAAAAAAAATCTATCCACCTATCTATCTAAGTACACGTAATTTAACTGTAATATGACATTTAGAAAAAAACTCGTAGCTCGTGAACATCACCATAGTAAGTGACAGTGGTATTTTACCACAAGTCAGAAGAGACGTCGAGACAGGAGTGTGTGAATGCACTGTGGAATATCACCGCAACTGACATGCATACAAAGAGGTTCTACGTTTACACAATGCTGTAACGTTTGCGTTTATATTTAACATTGTGATAATATATTTTAAACTAGCAAATATGTAAAATTATAAAGTCTAGACAAAGCTTTTAAGCCATCTAACTATCTGATCAAGATATACTTAGTATTGAATAAATTTATTTAGCAAGCTCTCTCTGTAAGTCTAAATAGGCACTAGAATACTTATATCATAAACATGATGAAGCCCTGCTTAGCTTTTAGCGCTTAAACTTTTATTGGAAAATAAGCGAAAATAATCACGACCGGCAGGATTCGAACCTGCGTATTTTGGTAACGTTAGAACGCCTCAACCAACTAGGCTACGGTCTACTAACTGCCAAGCGCGAAAATACACACTAATTTCCAAACAACCATAGTTAAGTTAGTACCACCATACCATAGTTAGTAACCATAGTTAAGGTGGAACCATAGTTTAGTTAGTTATTTAAGTTAAACAACTATAGTGCGGGCTTAGCACTGGGCAAAAATAACTCATGAAACACTGTAGGTTTAAAATTTAAATAGTGGTCAAACAATATATTTCATTCATTTAAGAAAAAAACGTGTGATCTCCAGGATATAATTAAAACAAAGATTTCATCACAAAAGTATAGGAAATCATCACATATCATACCGTAAAGTAATCGTTTGAATACATACAATACAAATACAATAAGAAATACACAAGATTTTTATTGTGCTAAGGCAAATTAAACTAGGTAGTAGGTACTTACATAATTTATATGTTATAATATCAAATACAACACAACGATATGTAACTTTACTAATTCTGTCAATATTAACTAAACATCGAACATAATCGTGTTAGGCACATAATAATGATTCCAATATAGATAAGCAAACGAGATCGCGTATTGTTGTGTTTACCTTCATTATCGCATTATACGCCACCTCCTGGGGATTTGATGCTAATTCAACGGCTTTGATTCAGGCAAATTGTAGAATTTATTATTAACCTAATGTATGTTAGTATTTTGGTGGCGATCAATTTGATATTATTAGGTGGATAGTGAATGTATGCTATATGTAGTTGATAAAAAAGAGAGAAATACATAATCACAGTTAATAATATGTGTGTGTGTGTGTGTGTTTGTATCTTGTGTGAATGTATGTGTAGTAAAATAAAATCAATGTGAAAAACTGGTATATAGTTTGAGCATTAAGTGATTATGATGTTTTGTATAATTCTATTTCAATTAAATTTATAAATACCGACGGCTTAGTTAATAATTAGTATCATTTATGTTTAAAATTATTAATAGCAACACATTAACACTATAAATAACGATTTACATCATGAACATTGCTTTATCAACAAAACTTTAATATCTGACATTTATATTGCACACCATCTCACTTAAATTCCATAAAACGAAAAAACGAACCACCGCGATATAAGTAATCCGAATTAAATATTCAGTATTCAAAAAACGTACAAAAACTGGCAACAAAAAGAAACGTTTACTACACAAAAAGTTGTCCATTCATTTTTAAACAGCGTGTTTTGTGTCGGTTGCAAACTTTCATGCATAATAAATGGGACAGTTATGAAATCGCTTCATTCAATTATAAATAAAAGCGGTTATAACATTGTATGACACATAGACAATGTAATTCAGAGAGATATTCTATTGATTGCTTAATTATCTATTCTATCTTCAAACCGTTTTAAGCACTATGCTATGTGCGGACCAATCAGTATTAAAGATTAAAAGTGGCTAAAGTGTTACTTTTGTCTTTCATCCACTAGACCTAAAATCATATACATACATTATGTAGATGACTTGTCAAAGTTTAAATAGATTTACAATTTTTTGAAAAAGACCACGCCTTTGTCCGCTCTATGCTGAAATAATATGAAAAATAATAAATGCACTACTTACTGAAGTCGAAGAAACAAACTAATACTTTCACACTTCAATATATTTAATACGATGATGGTAAGAATCTATATATACCTATATAAAACTCAAAAGTGACTGACTGACTGATATAGTGATCTATCAACGCACAGCCCAATCCACTGGACGGATTGGGCTGAAATTTGGAATGAAGGTAGATGTTATGACGTAGGCATCCGCTAAGAAAGGATTTTTGCAGATGCCACTTTTAAAGGGGTGAAATAGGGAATGCAAGTTTTACTTCTTAATGCGAACGAAGCCGCGAGCACTCATTAGTAACATATAAGTCTAGTTTTTCACCATAATGACTTGTCTAATCGGTGTGCTGTTGTTATGAAATGACGTAAATCAGTCGGCGAGGGAATGTTTGCGAGCAATAAGTTAAATTAATCGGTCTGAAGGGATCGATTCACAGTTCGGAGTGAAGCACACGGAGGTTACGTTCTCAGTAGGTTCTAGCTATGGGTCTAGTTGTAATTGACATAGGGTTGTAATGGACTAAACTATGCAATCCAGTTCTAGGCAAACGAACTCGCAACGCAAAACGGACGCAAACTCTTAAGTAATAAAATAAATAATGGTTTTGGGTCATTCAAAAGTTAAAATAAGAATTAAATAAAAGATTGTAATAAAACATACAAAACTAAAAAGAAGAATACTTACATATACTACATTATACATAATATATGTATATCTGCCCCAGTCGTTGCAAATTTGCCCCCAAAAATGCCTGTCTATTTATGATTTTCAAACATGTTTCAACAGTCAAAATTGTGATTCTGCAACCCTGAAATATCTGAGCTTTTTATATGTGAAGATCACCTATACCCCAACGAATTAATACTGCAAAATAGTCACGTTCTTAGTCATGAGGAAATACAACTCCAGGAGGTTCAAAGTATTGGCAAGACCTATCCTTTACAAAACTATGACAATGATTCGAATGCAATGTGATTTGTGTGCTTAAAGTTATATTTGGATGTAGGTATGTTTGTCCACGAACGTTTCTAAAATTCGATTTTACTCTTCGAAGTAAAGTTTTTTTAATATATAGTAATTAAGGGTATATATAGTAATTAAATGAAATATTTAATTACTATATATACCCCGTTTGTTCCTCGTAGGTGCAAGGACTCAATATTGCGTCAGAAAACACCACTGCCGTACCAATTACTGAGTTAGTTTATTTAAACAACTCGAACAATACTGTGGATAATTAAACCTGACTCGTATTTCGTGATTCATATTGACTGCTTGGAATGTTATTGTTTATTCTGGGGTAGCTAACATTGAAAACATTATGTTATTTTATTCATGTTGTAATGCCTCTTTCTCTAATAATTACTCAGGTTAAAAATTCAATCATTCCGCTAATTTTGATAAATGAAAAACACATTTTAAATATTAATTACTATTTTTCAAAATAGATAGATAGATTAACTCTTTATTGTTGACACTTATTAAAACAGTACATAAAACAAATTGCATCTTATCTAGTTTCACAAGCGGCGGCCAAAATAAATAGCCAATAATTAAATTTAGCTTCCAATCATATTTGTACTTACTTAGTGAATTCATTCTGCAGGGGAACATGACCTCATGACTCTAAAAGAGAGAGCGAGAAAAAGAGAGTTATCTCTTGCGCTTCGTGTATTAAGTTTATTCACTAGTTGTAACCCCAAATAAGTGTTCCTCTGATGAACAATTGAACATCGTGTAGAATTCTTAGATAACAGTAGTTGATCAAACTAATATCTTGTTCTTTAACGACGTGAATAAATAAACATACTTTTGTTGTGATTGCTACATTTAAATTAGTTGTATAAAGCAAGTGAGCTTAAGAATTTGAACTTTGACTTACGACTGTATGTTTACATATAATTATGTTGATACAAACTATAGTAAAATACCAACAAGAAAAAAGCAAAAAAAATATATATATATAGTGGTAAACTTAAAATTAACGCTCTTATATTCAGCATTATGACTGACTTTAATATGAAATTGATCTATTTTTTTAACATGAGCACAACTACATATGTTGGTCTTAGATAGTATATCTAACTAGCTGTACCTGCGACTCCGTCCGCGTAGAATAATTATTTTAGGCATTAATTCTTTGAACTTTGAACCGTTTTCGCAGCGCACGCAACGTAAGCCTTTAAAAGATAAATAATTTTCCCCGTTTTTTCCACATTTTATAATGTTTCTTCGCTCTTATTAATTGCAGCGTGATGTTATATAGCCTAAAGCTCTCCTCGATAAATGGTCTATTCAACACAAAAAAAATTTTGCAATTCGCACCAGTAGTTCCTGAGATTAGCGCGTTCAAACAAACAAACAAACAAACAAACATACAAACAAACCAACTCTTCAGCTTTATAATATTAGTATAGATTACTAATAATGTTTGTAAATATCTACTTTGTTCTTAGTCTAGGCTTGAGATAATGATGATGGACTCTGTCTCCAACATCAAGACATGGTATAACACGGCATGCAACTAAGTTGCTCAGTAATTGACAGCGAACGGACAGCGACACAGCAACGCCTTTAAAAACTTCCCCTAACTTACTTAATAAGCCCTAGATATAGACTAAATACATGATAGACTTCTATGTAGATATATTTTTAGAACATTTTCATGTACAATAGTTTCTTTGTTTTTAGTGGATTAATTAATTTTCGTATGATTTGAAATTTCCAAAATTAGTCCGATTTTTGGCGTAGGTGCACCGGAATTTATAAATTTATGCTCATTTTAATTAACTATGAAAACGGATCTATGTAATAGGTAATAGATAATGAATAAATCTGTGAGGGATCTAGATAATGAATAAATCTGTGAGGGAGTTGCGACTCTTAGTAATCCAATTTTCAATCCCACTATCCTACTAATTATAAATGCGAAAGTTCAAGTCAAGAATAAGTACTTTATCACGGTGAAACGGCTGAATCATTTGGATAAAATTTAGTATGGTGGTAAATTTGACTCGAAATGAACAAATAGGCACGGATAAACGTCAATAAAACTGCGGAATTCCGCTTGTGAAAAATACTATTCGGGTGGAATTAGATGTTTATCGTACGTGAGATCTGAACAAGTTTTAGCGCGAAATAAATTTTATGCCGACACACGTTTGAGTACGAACCAGCAGACTTGAGAAGTTTGTGTCGCGGTTTGTAATAAATTCGGGTTATGTTAACACTTTTCTTGTACTTTCTTTACGAGTTTAATGAAGAATTGTAACTTTCTTTGAGATGAATTGGTTTCAGTTGTAATGAGTGTGTGACAGATTTATTAAAATTTTATCAAATCATTTGTTTGTTATTTCACAATGACACATTTTGAAGAACTTATTAAAGATATATTAACGGTTATTTACGAAGGGTTATTTTTAAATAATTTAGTATCGAAATCGATAAATACACTCAAATTAGCTGAGTCACAATACTTATTAGCCACTTAGTTCACCTGCCTTCAAAAGCTTTCAGCTGCAGACAGATTATACTTTCAGAAGATAAGTAAAGTAATATATTTTCACATACATTTCATTTCAAAATTAGATTATACAGAAGAATAATGTTATAAAATACCTATCGGTGATTGCGAAAACACAGTATTCACATCAGATATTCGACCTAAAACTAATTTCAATCTGATCCAATCAAGTTGCTCTATTGTAAAAACATTTATTTAAAAGCCATGTGATATTCTTTGCGAGTTTATTAAAGTAGCTGCTAGAGAGAAAAGCAATCACAGATATTAATTGTATTTTATCGTAATAAAAGCAAAAATTGTTAGTCACTAGAGAAATGCTAAGTAGGAAATATTTTCTTTATTAACTGACTAGGTAGCGGTGTTTCTGTATTATATTAGTCCTTGAGAAATTTAATTCCACAATTATTACCTTACCTACCTACTGTTGTAAATATCCGATTGTTATAAGTATTTTTCATCGGTTTGATTTCCATACTACTGAGAAAAAAACACAAATATAACGTTTTCATAACTACATACCTACATATTTTAATATTTTTTTAATGTACTTATTAAGAAGTAAAATAAAGATTCATTAGATCGAAATAAATTTTATTTATTAGGTATTATACATACACAATAGTTCCATACTGTCTGATCGAGAACAGTATTTTTTAACTAGAACGGGTTTGCACTTGGCCATAGTTTGTATGATAGTAAGCAAAGGCTATGGTCTTAGCGTGCTTACCCGATAAGAACCGATTCACTCTCGCTTTGAAGTTCGCTTGATTATAGTGCGTATAGTTACAGTTTATAAAATAAACCACGTCTTAGCAAATTTTCAAAACTTCTAAATGTAAGACCAATTTGCCGTATCTACGTAAAACACTATATTATATGTATAATACAAAAATTACTTAAAAATACAGAAAACTTATACAAAACAGATATTTACAAAAAGTTCAGCACACCGTCCATGTTGTCGCTGTGCGGCAGGGAACCCAGGATGCTGGCAGTATTTCCTCTTTGAATGCAAAGACTCAAACGTTGAGAAAAATAGCTGCCAGCCCTGAGATCTCCTGTGGCAAGGACCAAACGCTTGCTAACCTGTTTCACAAATAATTTTGTGTCCGGAGATCACGGGCCCAACGTCTCAACAGATAGCGCAAAAAAATCATAATTTGCGCTAATCTGCGAGTATTTTCGTTGTTTCCCGAGTTGGGCCTGTAGTGCTGCAGCCCCGACGCTACGAGCGGTGGCACTGACGTGAGACGGCGCTAAGGTGTCTACACACGTGACGTCCCAGACCAAAGGACGGCCGAGACACCACGGTACTAAAGTAGCGCCGTCTGGCCTCTTGCCGTCATCACGTGAGAGCCCACTCGGCTCAAGCACCGAAGGCATGCCAGCGGTGGAGAGTGCCCGCCTGACTAAATCATTGAGCACCCAGTGACGATAAAGTCGGCCAGCACTCTTCACACAGGCCAACCCGTGGCGTCCGGACATGTCCACGTTCTGGCCGCACGGACATCGATGAGGCTCACACAATTTTGCACCCACACGCAAACCCACAGCTACGCGCAAGCTTTCCGGATCAAGTACGGTGGCGAGGTTGTCAGATGGCAGTGCGTGAAGCCAGTAGCCTGACTCAGCTTGCGATACTGCAAGGAGACGCGCTCGGTCGGTATCGTCTGGGGATTGGTCTAACAGTGCTGAAAAGGTTATTTTAAGAAGAGGGCTATCCCAGGACCGTTGGATCCCTAATTCAGTGGGGAGATCCGTATTTTGAAATGAAGCACTCCAAGCTTCCAAGGCTTCCGCCTGGCATGCAACCCGAACATCAGTGATAGAAAGTATTTTTCCGATGAGGGTTTGCGTGCCGTAGCTAGAAGCCAAAAAAGCTGGAAGTGCCACACTTGATGTTGTACGGATTCCCAGACCACCGAAACTGATGGGTAGTGTTGCCTGTGCCCAAGAACGATCGTCAAAAATTAAATTTAGAATTTTGGTACATGTTTTTCTTAAAGCCGAGTCTACAAGGTCCAGCAATGAAGGAAAAAACCACACCGGGCAACATCTCAGAAGATAAGTGAACTTCGGGGTAAATAAACAGAGTCTCAGTATGTATATTGCCATGTGTGGTTTTATCTTAAAAAGTTTATTTGAATTTTGCTCAAAATTTTCAATTTTTGAATGCACAATAGATGGAATTGCATCCGGAAATATTGGAGCGCCTAACATTATCAGAGAAGATTTAGATTGAACGGATATGCCAAAACATATTGAATTAAATTTTTCTAAAATTGAAAGCCGAAACGTGTCTGAAATACGATCGGGGAAGAAAATTTCACATTTGCTATAATTTAGAGATAGACCAACACTTTTAAATTGTTGGACTATTTTTTGTAGATCATTCAATACTACCGAAGCATCTCCACCTAAAGAGCCATCGTCTAAATACCAAGAATTAAATTTTGAATTTAGTCCAGAAATTATCTTATTTATCCCTAAAGAAAATATAGCAGGACCGAGCGGGTCTCCCTGCTGGCATCCTACACAAGAAGATATTTCTTTTTTTCCTATTATATTTTCTACGTAAAATCAATCAATGCACAAACTAGTTCTAAAACTCTCGGCCCAGTTAGTCTTATCGCAAGAAAGAGGCCAGCCTGTGTCTGAAACTGGATTCAGAACAAACACCGAACTTGTTCGCAACATGTGTTGGATCGACGGCGTTGTAGCGGAGACGGGGGCTGATAAAACTTATGTGGGATAAAGTGGTAATAGTTTTTTTAGTCTGAGGTTTAGATGAAGAAATTTTAGGTTTTTTTGAATTGGTAGTACGTTACATTTGCAATTAACAATATGTTATCTAAACGGTTTTTACTCATGAGTAATTCGCGTAAGTTGTTTACGCGTTTCGGATGTAATGAAACCCACAGTTAACATGTTGATAAAATGTCTCACGAAAGTTTTAATATAAAAATTTGGAATAATATTGGGTTTTAAAATTTGTTATTTGTTTATTTTGGTTCTGTAGAACGGGTAGAGATCTCGATTTAAATGCGAAAGACAGCTTAAGTAAACCAGGAAAAGTTTTTTAATTTATTAAGCTTTGTCGCTAAGCAACCAAACCGCCTTAAGTAACTCTGTTGACATAATAGATATTTATTTTGTGTTTCTTGTGATTCACCATTTACAGTTTTGCTTGTCCAGTTAGAAATTGACCATGACCATATGTATATTATATCAAAACAAACACACTTTTAAACTTTAACTTTGTAGTAAACACAAGCCTACATAAAAACATATATTTGTTCTAACGTGTGTTTAATTTAGTTTTAACAAACGTAGCCTCCTAACCTAGAATTGCATAGCACACGTGTATTGCTGTTGAGCTTTCTGAAGCAAAGCTTATCCTAGTTTACAGGCGATACTAGAAAATTGCGCTGATGCTGAGGAGGAGATAGGGAACTTTCTGCAAAGAGCTTTATGGAATAGGTTCAATAGCAATATGACTATGAGATCAGAATCATATCTGAGAATACACACTTTGATATCAAACTATGCTTCAATATTTTGTGTAAACGATGGGATAAGTTAAGACCCTAGGCGTATTTTGTCAAATCAGGTATCTCGGGAGTTAACCCTTAAATTAGTAAATATGGCTAAAATTGGGAACTAATAACTTGTTCAATTCTAGTAAATCGGTTTTAGTGAAAGAATGCCTACAATTTTTGCTAATCCAAATTTGTCAACTTTGGAAATTCGTGAAAATGACGCTCTATCCTTCAAATTTTAAAGCAAACTACCCAAGCTAGATTTAAATAATCTACTCTTTTTAAAATCGTATCCGTCCGGTCTGAACATCATGACCACCACCTCCCAGCACCACTTCAATGACATCTTTTCACTTCCTTCTGTCTTTGACAACATGAAGTGCATTATATTATAGACTGTAGTGTCTAAAAGGGTCAATCTTACTTGTCTAGTTTTTGTGAGCCTTGTTTTCTACTTTATTAATCAACTAGTGAATGCCCGCGGCTTCGCTCGCATTATTTTGAGATAAAAAGTAACCAGTAACATTTTTAAGACTTCATACCACCTACGTATTAAAAACCATGATGATCCGTTCAGCCGTTTTTGCGTTATGAGCGTTTAAATAAACAGACAAACATATTAAAATTTCAAAAACTGCTGAAACGTGTTATGTTATGGAATTAATTTATACCCATTATATTTTTTTCTGCCCACCACGATGTATCTGCCTAAGAAAACTCCCCTAACGAATTAATTCTGCGGGGGAGTCACGACCCTCAGTCATGAGGAAATACGACTCAAAAGAGAGAGATATTTTTTTCTAATATCTTCTATGTTAGATTTTTTAACCCTCTAGCTTATTATATATAGATGTATAGATTAAGCAACTATCTTCCCACTGATTTCTAGCTTCAATAGCTAAAGTATTACGCCCTACATCCCACATACTCGCACCCAGTTGCGTGTCTTTGAATATTATTAATGGATTCTAAATTGCCCGGCGCACTCCCACCACGTGTCAATGGTGTCACTTTGGCAAATGGATTGAATTTAATATTGATACGGCGAAAAACTGCTAACTCATACGGGTTATTGTCGTGGGTTTCCACAGAGTATACAAAAATACAAGTATAAAACATATTTATTGACATCATTTTACAACTTTACATTTTGTGAGTCCTCTGGCCTTGTGCTAGTCGAGAGACTGTGTTTCAAGGCCAGAGTCATCTCTCAGATATGAAGAACCTTTAATTTACGACAGAATCGGAACTGGTTTCGCAAATTATTAGCGCTAAACGTGTCTTATGGTAATAGTAAAAATCCTAAAGCTGTCAAGTGCTGCAGTGAACGTCAAACGTTTCTCAGACTATCAGAAAACTGTTAACACCAGGATTCGTTGATACAGTATAAAATTTACTTTCGTAATATATCAGTAGTTAGTTTGACTGCTCTGTTAGCTTAGTTGGTCGTGGCCCTGCCTTCTAATCTAGGGGTGCGGGTTCGATTCCCGCATAACACAAGTAATTATGCATACTTATTCAATTTTGTACTTACTTGTGTTGAGACTGGTCGTTTCTATGTCAATCAATCAATCAATCAATCAGTTCTTTATTGACAAAAATATACACAAGACACAAAATGTTTCAAGTCTCTGGCTATGCATAATAAGTATGTATTTATAAAAAAAAGTATGTATGTATTATATCCGTTATCTAGTACCCATGATACAAGCGTAAGCTTAGTATGGGGCTAGATGGCGCTGTGTGATATGTCCTGAAATATTTATGTATTTATCTTATTTACCTTTTTAAGTTAAACTATGTTATTCAAATACTTTATCGGGTAGGTAGTATATTCGTTATGAAGCTATTCATTATGTTTCCATATTAAAGTTAGATTAAAATGAGGCTGGTTTGTGATTAAGACTAATGTGTGCGTTAATTAATTTTTGATTGAAACCAAACTACTCTAAATTCAATTTGGCTTGAAGTATTGGTATGCATAATACATTAGAAAATACTATGCTACTAATACTTTGGTAACAGTATCACAGTACAGTAAAAAGAGATATCTAAGAAAACTGGTGTTTATTATTTTTATCAGATGACCAACAAAATTGGTATTGCATACTAAAAAAAATCCATTATATATGTAAGTGGGTTGCTATTTGTAAAATCAATATTTTTTCAATAACTTCTTACGCGAAAAATCATAATATGTGTGCAACATGTTATATTTGCCGCCAGTTGTGGCACTATTTTTTAAGTATTTTGTGTTTCTGTTTGTCATTTTTTTTCTATGTGTTTTACAAGAAAGAGTTTTTTCGTCAGACAAACTTAGAAAGTAAAAACACAAGTGCAATAGTGAACTTAATTTCATACTTGATTATTCATCATCCTATAAGATTTACTTTAAGCTAAATGGTCTTAACTTGTTAATAAGTAAATATCTGTCGTATACTATCACAAAGTTGGGAATAAGCAATTATATTCAAAAGTCAGTCGGTCGACATTTGATCGAATTTCCGCAACTAATTTCATTTTCAGATCCAACTTAACTTCGCTGACGAAATTATCGAACCCAATTTTGTTTATAAATGACAATTTCAAAAGTTGTTTTCAAAATTAACTTGAAAGTAAGTGAAATCTTAATTTTATCCAACATCGATAAATTTGTTGACATTGAGTTGATTGATTTATTAGATTTATTTGTTTGTTTTCAAAATTAATTACAATCACGTAACGAGTCTCTGAGTAAGTTTATATGAGAGTGGCAAGCTCTCGAGTTGAGAGGTTTCAAACCACCCAGAAGGCCATGGATCAATATTTGCAGTACTTTGTTTTAAACTATATATGATATATTAATATATACTCGTAAAGTGGTCCTAAGAACGTGACAACTTACCAAAAGAATTAAGTTTTCAGTATTTACTTTAAATTAAAATGAAGGAAAGATCTTACGGACTACTAAAGTTACTAATATCACTCTAATAAATCAATAATAGTTTCCTTCCTATTCACCCTAACTCTAAAGTACTACATTACATCTAACCTGTGTAAGCTCTTAAAACTAATCCAGCTTTCTCATAACTTTACAGCTGCAAGCACCTAGTTACCATTCACGTAGATCTGAAGAATGAAAAATATAGCTACCATAAGCTCCATACGTAGACAACAAAAACTGGAGACACCTATTTAAAAAAAAATGTTCCACGCTGATTAAATGGCGTCGAGTTATATTACACGTTCATAGCAACAATATTAATATCACTCTTAGTAATGTTCTGTATTTGTCATTATAATATCATCATCATCATCGGATGCCATCTTCATATAGAAGTATAGCATTCTTTTTTATAAAATCCTCATTTTAAAAATGCATTCTATTCTTTTTCAAACATCAATAAATGTATAAGCTTACCATTACTTCCATTAAATCTTAACTAAAAGAAACAGTGTTATTTCTATCTAATAATAGATGACAGTGTGTTTCTTGATATATATTTTTTCCGCTTTTACGCTGCAACAATATTCTGTTATTACAGATCACCGTAAATTTTGGTATATTGGTAGTATTTCTAATGTAGAATGTATGGTATTTATAGCTAAAGCTACTTTTTTCCACAATTACCTCGACCTAAAACTGGATATCCTTTAACATAAGGTCTATGCACACTTAAATACATATATTTAGGACGTGTCATGTTTAAATGAAGATCGTTTAAACATAATTTATTAAACATGGCTGACGTTTGTTTATAAAATGAAATAGGATCGTTTCTGGTGCAACGGCTATCTATTGCCATCCAGCGCGGAAACGCAGCGAGCTTGATGGGCACATTTGCACCGGGAACGATAAAGGGCGGGTTATTTAGTTAATTTGACATTAGTTATTCATAAAGATTATTTACGTTAGAAGTAGTATGTAAAGTATTGTTTAATTTTAGTAGATTATAATTTACTTTATTTAATACCCTTAAATTGCAATCAATAAATAAAAATAAATAATCCAGGATATATTTTTTTTTTTTTTTAACTTGAACGGGTTTGCACTTGACCATAGTTTACCTGATAGCAAGTAAGGCTATGGCCTAAGATGGAGCGTGCTTACCCGATAAGAACCGATTCACTCTCGCTTTGAAGATCGCTGGATTATAGTGCGTGGGGAACAGAGAGCCAGGCAGGGAGTTCCACAACCTAGCGGTACGAACAATAAAGGTGGAAGCGTACCGTTTCGTGCGGGTCTTAGGAACTTCCACCATAAACCAGTGTCGTCCTGCCGTACCTCTACTCGTCCGGTGAAAGAAGGGCGCGGGCGGAATTAGTCCGTGCAATTCCGCGGCACACTCTCCGAAATGCAACCGATAGAAAACCGACAAACTGGCGACTTTGCGACGGTGTTCAAGACTTTGAAGTTTCGCTCGGCACAGTTTATTATTACCAATGATCTTCTTGGCTCGACTCTCAATGGCCTCTAGTGCCTCAAGTTGGTACTTGGCTGATCCATCCCAAAGATGCGAACAGTACTCCATGCACGACCGAACTTGTGCTTGATACAAAGTAAGCAGCTGTTCCGGCTTGAAGTACTTTCGCACCTTCGAGAGGATACCCAACTTTTTGGCTGCAACTTCGGCTTTAGACTCAATGTGAGAGCCAAAATTAAGAGTAGGGGACAATGTAATACCAAGAAGATGAAGGTGGTCAGTTATCGGCACAGTCGAATTTCGGAAAGTGGGGGCCAGCTCGAATGGCCTCTTTTTAGCGGTGAAAAGACACGCCTGGGTCTTCGCAGCATTAAACCTGACTAGATTGGCATCACCCCAATCGGAGACTGCATTGAGAGCCAGGTTTATACGCTCGACCATCGCCTCCCTGAGCCACTGGATCTCGGCCGCACTGGCCCGCGCTGTGGATGTATAGCTCTCTACAACGGTGCTGTCGTCTGCGTACCCAAAGATTCCGGGTTTCAGCAGATCGTTAATATGCAGCAGGAAAAGAGTTGCAGAGAGCACCGACCCTTGAGGGACTCCGGCATTGATAGCCATTAGATCTGAGGAGCAGCCATCAACGACTACTCGAATAGACCTATCCCTCAAAAAGTCCGAAATCCAAGCACGAAGCCCAGCGGGCAGGCCGTAAGAGGAAAGCTTGCTAATAAGGCCATCGTGCCAAACCCTGTCAAAAGCCTTAGAAATATCCAGGGAAACCGCCAGGGCTTCCCCGTATTTCTCAATGGCTTCACTCCATATGTGAGTGGCGTACACTAGAATGTCTCCAGTGGACCGATTCTGGCGAAAGCCAATATTGTCGGTCACTGAATAGGTCATGCGATTCAAGGTACGCCAGGAGCCTGCGGTTCAGGACACGTTCCATACTCTTGCAGAGCACGGACGTGACTGAAATGGGCCGGTAGTTAGAAGGGTCAGCACGACTACCTTTTTTGGGCACGGGCTGCACGTTAGCAAGTTTCCATGAAATCGGCACTTTGCCAGTCTCAAGAGAAAGCTGATATATAATATATTTCGCTCTTTTCGCTATAATTCGACGTCTATAGGGTATAATATTGGCTCCATACACAGGCACGTTGCCAGAAGCACTGAGCCTTTTGTCGCTACGAACCTAAATAATGCTCCGGAGTTAAACACTGTAAAGAATACACGACCCACCCTAGTGGGTACCGTGGAGTTTCATATTGTGGAGTTAATGTTGTTTTTGGACTTTTAAAAGAACGAAAATTATAGAGGTTTAATTATATATAACACCTTTGCAGATATTTTTCTTTATGTTAACGACTAAATGATAATTTGTTATTTATATTTTATGTCTATTCAAAACACTTCCTTGTATGGGAAATACATATACGTAGATACTCTATCTTTAAACAAACTCATTTCTAACAGAAATAATATTTTTATAATGTTTCTAGGCTGGATAAAATGATACTTACAAAAAGTAGTCATAACTTAACTTCACCTAACTTTTTGTAGCTACGTTGTACAGTAGTAACTGTACATGAAATTTCAGAAATAGGAAAGAAACTCAAAATTAATCTTTGCCCCAAGGTATGATTAATATGCCTTTAAGTATAATAGTAACCTCTTCGCAAACCCCACGACAAGTTCAGTTTTTATTGTAATGCAAATTGCTTTTGTTCATTCGAATGAATGTACCTTTTCAATTTTTCAAGGCTTCCACTGCCATTAATCAAAGAAACTCGGCAGACCCGATCCCGCTTATATTGAAATATACGAATAAATGTTTCTATAGAATAGTTACTTGTTACAAATGTCACGTCCAAAATGCTTCCACTATCATCTATCTCCCACAGACCAATCGAACACAATACTTGCTCGTAATTGGTTACAATGACGGACATATTTGAACGCTGACGAATGCTACGTCGCAGTTGGTCACTATAGGGTTTAGCCCCGCCTACTCACCGCGGCACCGTTGGTTTACAAAGATATTAATTGCGGAATTTAGGTAAATATAGTGCACGGTAGTATTATTGCATATGGAACTATGTACTCCGACCCATAGGGCGTGCAAATTACAGACAAACATTTAGCATTACATTGAAAAATAATTATAATACGTACGTGAGAACTCTCGTGGAATTATTTTTTGGTTCAAATACGTTTCTATACCACCAACTATTCGTAGATTGAAACATTATATTATTGCTAAAAGCGGGATTTCTATGTCAAATAAATATTTCTGTAGGACATGAATTGGGAAGATGTACGAGACCATTAAGGTTTAGACCCGCTTCAAATGGGCATAAAATTAAGGCCCTTAGATATATGTATGTATGTAGGGCGGCTTATTCAGCTTCTCTTTATTGTTAAATTTATATGATGTGTTGATTTTATAAGTAGTATTGAGATGTGTGTCATTTAGTGTCTATATAACATAGCCGTTTAAAAATATTGTATAGCTTCTTCTTCTTTATCAAGCCGCCCTAAAGGCCTCTGAAATGGCTTAACGACTGCCATACTAGACAAACAACTTTAAATTGTAGGTCCCAACAGACCTACAATTTAAAGTGTCATCTGACCCACGGAAGCGCCCCAAATGGAATGCCACTTTTCGGTCACCCATCCAAGGTCTGGCCGCGTCGACCTTTGCTTAACTTTGATAAGCTCATGCAATTGCCTCTGCCAGCTGTGCTACGGGTACTGTGTATGGCTTAAAACCGTATTTTGAAGTCATTAAAAGTCGTATGAAATGGCTTTCACGTTTCAATAACTAAACAGATTTGAATAAATTTTCATCATAGGTATTATACTGTCTTTGAAATGTCTTTATATTAAAACATCATTATCCTGCTCAAGTCGTATTCCTCCTTACTAAGACTCGTGACTCCTCGGAGAATTATTAAATTGAGGGTTTTGTCTAAATCAAATACAACCAATACAGTTATATTATACTGATTATTTATGATTTAATCCCACTTGTGATAGAAAAAAATAAACTAAAATATTTACTATTCCAAATTGAAATAAGTCCCACCTGCAAAAGCTACTGTTACTTCAATACAACTGTCATTACGCCGATGACAGTAAAATAATGAATACAATTAACAAAAAAATAGTAATCAAGCGATCGAAATGAAAAGAAAACAATTTAACATTGTTGGTCACTCACCTTCAGCCTTTTCTAGAGCCTGTAAACACGGTCACATTGTCCGGACAGGCACAATAATAACGACTTAATACTGGGTAGAAGCCTTATAATAAAAAAAAAACAAGTTTTTTTTAAATTACATGAGATAGGCTCACGTTGTAATCTACTATCTTGCGCTCTTACCTAGAACCGCTCCGTAGAACCGGTTTACTATAGTCTTGAAAAAAAGTCGTAATTTGATACATTTGCATGCTGATTTGTTGTCTTAAATAAAAAAATCAAATGTATTTACTCAAAGGAAGTACTGCACGATTTATCATTTACACCATTAAACAACCAGATTATATTTCTTAACAATATGTAAGTCATAAGTTTGAAGTCCTGTATTAGAGCTGATCAGTTCGCACTGAACATAATTGTAATTTACGGAATGATTTCGTTTTACAAAAGAATAAGCAGTTACATAACTGTTTTTGATTTGTAAAGTCTATGTCCAATTGTAAACAACCAGTGTTTGGTATGCATTGAACAGGTCAGCACTAAATTAAAATTGCTTTTTCAATTCAATTGAAACTCTTTTTTGTCTTCTATCGGTATGAATTCAACTGTGAAGGCATGGGGAAATGAAAGCGTGCTCGTGAAAAATTACAATTGGCGCCGAACACAAAGGAAATAGGAAATATGTTAGGTAATAACGAGCAATAGGAATTGCATATTTTTGCTTTACTTTTTGTAGTGGCACGAGGTTTGATTGTGTATGAAGGACTATGGTTCAAAACTTGTTCTTAATGTAATTGGAAATAATACTGCCGCTAGGTAAGCTATCTTTGATTTCTCAGTTAGCTAATTTCGTAATAGCTCTGCCTTCTACGTTATCTAGGGGTGCGGGTTCAATTCCCGTATAACACCTGTAATTAAGAATTTTAAAACTTGTAATTGCTTGTTGATTCTGGTCGTTTCGATGTGTAAGAAATATATTCACCAAAGAAAAGTATATATGTATTATATCCGTTACTTAGTCCCCATGATACAAGCGTAAGCTTAGTATTGGGCTAGATGGCGCTGTGTCCTGAAATATTTATTTATTTATCTTACCTACTTTCAAAAGATTAACTAAAACGATTTACACGTGAGTGAAAACCGTTTTAGTTAATCTTTTGATAAAATGTCTCTCGAAAGTTTTAATATTAAAATTATCTACTTTCCTTTTAAATCAGTAAAAAACAAATCATTTTATGATAATCATTTAACAAGTACATATTTATAATGATACCAGACTCGTATTCCTTAATAGTAATAATACCTTCCACTTTCAAAGTCATCGCTGTATAACTTTTTTCATTATGGAAGGAAAGTTTCGAGGTCCATTCAGAGCGTGCTTGAAAGAAACCCCTTCAAGTACCGCGTCGACGCCATCCTAAATCATTGCACCTAGTAGAAGCCTAGTTGAGGTGAAATGTACTATAAACATATGATATACTTATTTCTTATATTTTAATAATTTAATAATGATGAGGGTTTTTCTTGATTTTTTAGACAGGCACGTCATAATTTGATAGCAATTTTTTTTTGGACCAGGATGAAGCGCAGTTCCGTTTTGGAGGGCTCATAGGGGCTGTATTCTTTTTCACGATACTCCATAGGCTAATATGCAAAAAGTAATCTACTGTTGTAAAATTTCATAATTTTTAGAATATTACTGTCGAGTTTTATACCTGCGTTATAAGGTAGAAATATTTTTTAATTCTCACGGTCTGTATGTAAAATATTTAACTGTTCGTGCATGGCGCATAGGCAATTTTTTATTTTGTGATTTTAGAATAACGTGGTTAGGAGTTTCTAGTTATTTTGTCTTTGACTCCATCCAAAGAATTCTTACCTTATTTTTTCCGCTATCTCCGACTTTATATGCTTCCGTCGTGTCTAACGATGCCGATATAGCACAAAAGTGTCTCGGGAACAATATTTTAATATTTCTCCAGATGTTTGTGTGTAAAGGGTACGTTGGGTGGGAATGTGGCCGTTATTTTTTGTACTTGTATGTATGTGTGATTTTTTCTTATAATGTCTGGTCTTACCCTTTTGATATACATATATATTTGTTTAGTATTTACTCTTCTTAAATAATACAGCGGTAAGTTAAAGAGGTTTAGCAAATTTAAGGATAAGTTACGGTTCAGAAACAATAATTGAAGCTACGCTTTTTGCTATAGATTTATGCGTAATACTCGTATTACTACAACATAATCTTTACTTCTTAGGTAATTTTATAATACTGAATCACGGTCTTATGTACAAAACTGTGAAAAAACAATTGAGAAAAAGTACCTATCCAAGTTGAAGGGTTATGGAGTGCATGTAGTGTGCCCCTGGCTGGATGCCACCCTGAGATTCTGTCGCCAAGCACCCATCCTAGTATCGGCAGATGCACTTGAGAACCACTCTTGGCCAACGTCTATTAGTTACTCGTACTATGGACCAAGTAGCAAGTGTTTTGGACGACACTTGGTATACTATAAGAACATTTAAGTATTGTTTTTACAGTAACAGTAACATTTTTATTAATAAAACTAGTGGACGCCTGCAGCTTCGCTCGTATTATTTCAGGATAAAATCATGGTGATCCGTTCAGCCGTTCCACGCGTTTAAATCAACAGACACAGAAAAACAGATAAACAGACCAAAATATAAAATCTGCGGAATCTTGTTTTATTATCAGTAAAAATAAACTTTTATTAATTTTTCATGTTTTGTAAACATTTTTTTTCTAATATCTTCTGATGGTAAGCAATCATTATGGTCTAGGATGGAGCGTGCTTACCATTTATTCGTAAATTTTGGCAATCAATCGTATATATTTACAAGCTAAAATATTTTTGTTTTTATTATATTAGGTACCAATCAAACTAATCTACTCTTAAAGCTGTCATCGATTGAAAACCCAGATCAATTAGGTATTCCATAAGTAACTTTAACCTGTCTAAAAGACCTAAACCTACGCAGGTTGATAAAGACTTCATAAACCCTAAAGTCCTAAGCAAACACTTAAACCTACGAATTATGGATTCCTCATTGTGGTTCTGAAGGTTCGGTTAGGTCAGACGTGTTTGAATAGAAAAGGTTTGACCTACAATTTTGTGGTGATTTCAATAAAATGTCACAGAACTACGGTTTCTAGAAGCAAGGTTAGGGTAAACAGTGTTTTTGGTCCCTATTATGAAGAACTGGATCTTATGAGACATAAAAGATCATCATCATCATCGTCAGCCTAATGAGACCCTTTTCTTCTAACTTTCTAATATCATCCAGCCATCGTTGCACAGATCTTCCTACACTAACATACATAGCCACTTATGTTTTCAAAGTAAAATACAATTGTAGGTAAGTTAATATATCTATTTATGTACCAATGTAGACCTAACGCTACTATGTATTTCAATAACACTTTCGAAAATACCACTTTTTTCAGATCAAAATATCATAAATTGATTACATTTGCGTAATTTTACTTTTGAGCACTACTCAAAAGTAAATGTAATCAAATAAATTTCAATCGCTTTTCCTAGAAACCGTTAAGCTTTTACTTACCTGTAATAAAGTGAGAATTCAGAATTTGTAATTTTACGTCTTTTACAATATTTTTATGATCATTTCCCCCGTTATAAAGCATAAAACTCCGGTTTCCTCCACTCTTAATGAAACTTATTAGGATATCAAATGGAAAATCCTTTTGGACGATTTCATTTTTCTCCGTGCCACCAACCGCCCAACCAAATGATTCGAAAAATAATTATTTTAATAAAAACTGTTGCTACCCAAATTGCTCTGCAAAATTATGAATATAAGCAATGAAAATGTAGCTAGCCCTTTTTACGTATCAGGTAAAAGTAAAGAATATATTAACCATAGCCTTTGCTTGCCACACGGCAAACTATGGGTTTTAAGTGCAAACCCGTTTTAGCTAAAAAATATCTTATGGGTACGCATATTATGTTTATGAATATTATTTTTTCTACCAAAAAACACGGGTTATGATAATCGTTATTGAAAAATATGAAAGAACAACAGATACAATGAAATCGACTACTCCCTTACCCAATCCAGTCGAAATGTCATATCGTAGAATAATAATTCGGCCTCAAACGGTGATAAATAAACGGGATTACTGTCACAGAATAACAAGCTCTACTGAGATTATTTTTATGGCTTCCAATCGGATGGTCTCAGTTGGCCTGGTTTTTCGCGCGTGAGTTAATCTAGAACTTATACCAACTGACCTAGAGCACCTAGAGTGCTAGTGCTCGGCCCAAGTACTAAGGATACTGTTAGAATAGAAATAGAGGAGAATTTTGGACTTTAATTTGAAGTTACTGGAATATTTTGGTGGTTGCCATTTTGATCTATCGAATTTCGATTAATTAGACATGGAAAAAATCACTTATATTTTTGTTTAGTAGATATTTAAGTATTAATATACTTTCCGACGTCTTTATGTGTACTGAGGCAGTAATTAAAACACAAAAAATTGTTTGTCATGCTTACTTGCTGATAGCTGCTATTTTTTTTATACAATGTCTATGAGACTAAATGTTCATTAACAGATCTAAGTTTAATCGCCAAAATGACTTACGTATATAGACTGCAATTTTTACGTTTACGAATACAAAATTATCACCCAAAAATACAAATTTTCATAGCAATTGTAGCTTTACTTTTCTATGTATCAGAAAAAGTAAAAATCCGCTTTTACCGCTTAAACTGTAGACGTAACTTATCTATAAGTACAATTTCAAAGGGCTTGCAGTACGCGCGAAGAAGTGAGACTAGCGCTATACACTGCCAGCTCATTGTAATAAAACAACGACATCTTATTAGTAAACGGCTATTTATGATGTAAAATACTCCACCAACAAATAAATAAAAAAATTCAAGCCATATCACACAGCGCCATCTAGCCCTATACTAAGCCAACGCTTTCCCAACGCTTTTCCAACCTATCGTAACAAATATGTGTTAAACATAATTAGATAAGTTGGTCACATACAGTACAATTACTATTATTTTATACTCTAAAGTGAGGTGAATATGAAATGAATATTTGTATGTATAAGCGATACTGATGAAGCATAATACACCTAAATCTTAATTTACTCTTGAATCGTTGTCATGGACATGTGATCTGGGTATTAAATTGTTCTATGTTTTTTTTGATAAACAGTTTATTGTTGATATGTCAGGGTAACATTTTAAAATCAATTATTTAAACACACATTATCTAATCATGAATCAATTATAATAAAACCCAGTTGATAACAAGTAAAGGGTGTCTGGGTAATATTGTCTGTGTAACAAAATGAATGGAGTCTACGCTTCATGATTAGAATACAGATAAAATCTCTTGGCACTCTCTTGAGAAGATATGTTGCTGCTGAATTGTTTTGAAATTGATGTTTGAATATATTTCGGTAGGGAATCTTTCTTATATTTTATTTATGTATTTTGCTTCTACATTCATGGTAAGGACGGTAAAATCTTTGAACTCTTTTGAAACCTGAGTATGTTGCGAACTACAAAGTAGTATGTACAAGGTAGTTATGAGTATAATGCTATTACGTTAGGTATAAAAAACTCATCTATATATATAAAACTCAAAGGTGATTGACTGACTGACTGACATATTGATCTATAAACGCACAGCCCAAACTACAGGACGGATCAGGCTGAAATTTGGTATGCAGGTAGATATCATGACGTAGACATTCGCTAAGAAAGGATTTTCGGAAATGCCACTTTAAAGGGGGTGAGATAGGGATGCAAGTTTCACTTCCTAATGCTAGCGAAGCTGCGAACACCCACAGGTGTTTTATAAAAAAGTAAGTTAGTTCGTATGCCAGAGGCCAGTTTTATTGTCAGAATAGGCTAAAGCAAGCGGTATGAACAATCTTTTATTATGTAAAAAATGCTCTTGTTAAATATAAAATTCTGTAGAAACAAAATCCTGACAAATACACACCTGTGATAACTTTGACTTATGTCAAAATACATCCCCATTTAACCCTGTCATTCCAAAAGGTGCAGGAATGGGATTTAATCATCATTAGTGTCTTATTTCCACAATAATAACAGCCGGCTGTTAATGACAGTCCGTCGAAACTCGTGACGTAAAGGATTTACGGGTTGCCGGAATACGAGCCGAGTTTACGGATGTATGGAGACCGTGTGGTGTGTTTGGATAGGATATATACAAAAAATGTTATTTGTATATATGTTTGTTTCCATAACATCTGTCGCAGGTCAAACCTGAATGAGACTGTCCGAAGACCAAAGCCATTGGCGATGCCCAGCTGTGGGATAGAAGCAGCTGATAATGATGATGTTTGAAGAGAGCTCTAATGTCAAGCAAGAGTTTAAAACTGTCACAAAACCCATCTATGTACAAATAGTTTAGTGATTGTTTTTTTTATATAAAATAATACCACGTAAAAATCTACGAATATGTAATTTTCTTGCTTGACCATTGCTAATTTTCCAATCAGATAAGCTTCTAGCGTTAATGACACAGCCGACACAACAATCAAAATATTAACCACGCATCCTAGCCAAAACCAAACACGTATTTTTCTAACTATAATAATAATATATAAAACAATGACAGCCATACCAGGTACACTATACAATATCAACAAGTCCAAACACATCAAGTGCCAAAGCTTGAGCCGTCCGCTTCCCGGATATAAATTCCTATCCGCTCCAGTGAAAATATTTTTACAAACACTCCACTGTGTTAGTTCAGTTTGTTTGCAGTATCCGAGATCGTGCCGAACGATGGTGAATGTAGTGGCTGTATTTATTTAGCAATGCGTGTCAGTTGTTCGATGCTGCCGTGTGCCTCGGATGGTAATCTGTTTTGTGTTAAATAAGAATTGAAAAATAATTATAGTATGGAATGGCTGCTTCGAAAATAACAGCAAAGATGTTTGACGCTTGGCCTAGGCAAAGAAAAACATTCGACAAAACATACCATTTATTTAAAAAAATAAAAACCGAGTTCATGTGTCACTAAATACTCGTAGTTAATAAATTATTTATTTTCATTTTTGTGACTTACAAATTCAGAATTGGGAGTTAAGAATCTATAAAATTATTCATTAATATCACCTTTTTGTGGAAGTCGGTTAGTAAAATTTAGCAAGATATATTGATGACAGTAAGTATATCTTGAGTTTCTGTTTATGTTTCTTCCATTTTTGCATATACATTAATCTTCCGATATATTGCGTGTCGTATTTACATACGTCCGTAAGCTTACACCCTATTATTAAACACAACAACTTATTATATAATAATTGCATAATATCATAACATTGGATTTAAGTAAGCAATTATCAAGTAAAATTGTAAATACTGGATACAGAAGCACTTTAAACAGCGCTTCTCAAATATATATATAGGTATATATTTGAGAAGCGCTGTTTAAAGTGCTTCTGTATATGTATACATAGATATAACACTGAAATTTGTCTGTCAAGTATGTCATATTTCTCGATGAACTTATTTTACCTACGTTCTACTTCTTTAATAACTCATCCAAGTTAATGAAACATTAAAAAAAAACAAATACGAGTACTAGAAGTTTAATTTACTGCAAGAAATGTATCTCAAGATGTTATCTCAATAATACCACTTCACCTACCGAATAACAGTCCAACATTTCTCTTCCACTCCCATTATTGTACGTCTAACGAAACTACTTAATCCCAACTTAATCCGTAAACTTTCTCCAGACTTGACTACTTTAATCCGCGCGCTGAGTATCGTGAACAATAGCGAGTATTTCAAGTTGACAAGCGTATTACGTTATGATAATCGCATGTTCGCGATTACGCTTCAGTACTAAGTAGGTATACCTAGTCTAGCCATTGTTCTGTGTTTTGTTATTTGGCATTTTGAGGATTCACCTACTTTCATAATAATATAATCATAAAAATAAATACATAACTATTTTAGCACATATAACCCAGTGCCATCTAGCCCTAGCTAAGCTTACGCTTGTATCATGGGTACTAGATAACGGATATATTACATAATATACTTTTCTTTCGTATATACATATACTTATTATACATAGAAACGACCAGACTCAACACAAGTATTTTTATTTAATAATAATTATTTGTGTTATGCGGGAATCGAACCTGCGTCCCTAGATAATAATAATACTAAGTGGCTAGAAACTATATCAACCCATTATTTTTATGAGTTTTTAAATAGCCTTCGGCCAAAGCGATTGCTTGACTAGTACTTACTACTTGACCTAGATAAGTGGTCAAATGGCCGACTGTAAAATCTTAAAAACTATTATATTTTCAAAACTCTCGAAGCGCGCGTTTGCCATGTTGTCGTAAATATATCATGATATATTATGTAATGTTTTCAAAGTATACAAAGTTATAAATATTATAGACATGACTCCTACAAAGTGTGGCCTGAATAAAATTTTACCTGTTGATTGACATGTCAAACATATAGCTAACACGGCTCTCAAGTCTACTGTTATAGACCTTCTTTAAGATAAACAATTTGTTATCCTCTTCATTAAAAACCTTTACTTATCAATCAAAACGATAAACCATCAAAAAGATTTATTCTGAAAAATAAATTCACATGATTCAGCTTAAGGTGTTACCTGTGAAAACTCACCATAAATAGATAATTCGTTGAATCAGAGAATCGTTCACCTGAAAAAGGCCGTTTGTTCAGATACGCCCATAAACATAACAACATAGACCACGTTTCAACAATCGAGAGGTTGTTCTTTTAGCATTGTTATAATGAATCAATTTCAAATAAAAAAAAGAAACAATTTGATTCTTATCTTAATATCTCAGACATTTTTTTAATTATCTATATATATAAAACTCAAAGGTGACTGACTGACTGATGTAGTGATCTATCAACGCAGAGCCCAAACCACTGGACAGATTGGGCTGAAATTTGGAATGAAGGTAGATGTTATGACGTAGGCACTCGCTAAGAAAGGATTTTCGGAAATGCCACTTTTAAAGGGGTGCAATAGGTGGTGCAAGTTTAACTTCTTAATGCGAGCGAAGCCGCGAGCACCCACTAGTGTAGTATATAAAGAAAACCCGCTCAATGATTTTCACGACGAATCAAGGATTTTTTTCTCTTTCATGTAACAATTGCCTCAGCATATTTATGCGTTGTTTTCATTGATTGACGGGCTGTTTATCCAGCGATATGTACGTTAAATAAAATACGTGTTGTAGACACTATTGAATATTTTTATTTTAACTTATTTTCCCAGCATCTGTGATTGTGACTATCATACGAGACGATAACATAGTAACATGTTGATTTTATCAAAAGCAATATTGCCAAAAAGGTTTGCTAAACCTCCAGATACTTGACGTAATGGCAACCTAAAGGAGGCTTTGATAAAATAACGGCCAGCGATTCGAATGCGAATTTCGGTTACGTTTATTCGATACGGAAACGATGCGTGGGTACTAGTACTGACTTATATGAAATCAATATGTTTTATGAAAAAGAGGTACCTATGCTAAAATCATGGACAATCTATTTGGAACCGCACTAATTAAGCAACAAGCCAAAAATTTAAATTATTGCAGTATTTTTTGAAAGCGATGTAATAATAACTGCTAAGTATTGACAATTAAAATAAAATATATATCATAATTACGTTATCATAAAAATATTATCAAAACCAAGCATTATTCAAAGTGCTTCACTGTAATGACTGTATTTAATGTACTAATGTACATTACAAATGACACGAATAAAAGATCTAAAGATTAACTACTTTTGTGGGTCGGATACGTTTAACTGTAGGTCCCAGCTAAATTTCATAGCATGCCAGTAGTTAATCTATGTCATAGGCCAAGGTGGCTCAAAACCTTTTTAAACTAAAGTTGGTCACTCTCTTTCGAAGAAAAAGACTTGATTTGCCCATGCATCGGGTTCATTTTGTCTTTTAAAGATGATCCTACCCCAATTCCTGGTCAACCCTGTACGTTTATATCGCACAGTGAATTCCGTTTCAAATAGCCTCTCGCCATATCCGAGCCGTGTGAGTTTGCTCTCGCTAGCCACTATAAAATGCTGAATATTGAGCGAAATATTAGCTACGTCGCAGTCAATTCGGTTTGGAAATAGGTAGTATACGAATGTATGCAATTTAAAATAAATATATTGATAAATATTATAATCATTGAGCACGCTAAAGGTATAGTAAAAACATCAATAAATGCAAGTAAGATTTTTATTTATATAAAGATAAAGATAAAGAATCTTTATTGATAATGTAAAATTGTAACATACATAAGTATAAGTACTAATATCACAGAATATGCTACACAAATTACAATATCTCGTCAAATTGAATTTATAACATTTAGCTTTTATAAAATTTTAGAAGTTACATATGTCTAGTTTAATTAATAAAATAATGAAAATTTTTGTTATTAAAATCATGTCAAACATAATAATAGGTATGTAATCATACAATATGTCAACTTAAATAAATCTTGGTACTGTCACTTTAGCTGTAATAGGGGCTAAAATGACAATTTGGCATCACACTCCTTACCTAGTAGTTAATTACATAATTTCTAAGCAAGATTAGAATCAATTGGTAGTTGACTGTAGTCATTTTCAAAGTATTCTTTAAAACTGTATAGTGTCTGATCTAACAATAATTGTTTGACGCTATTGCAAAATTGCTGATCATTATTCAAAGACTGAATGTGTGCGGGGAGTTTATTGAACAGTTTCTCTCCCATTATAGTGGGTAGTTTCTTAGTCATACACAGCCTAGGCACAGTTGGTTTTAACAATACTCTGTTTATCTTGGTTCTATTTGAGTTATAAGTCTTAAGTTTAAACAAATGTGGATTTCTTTTTACAAACTTTATAATCTCTAATATATTTTGCGACACTGACGTCAAAATCTTCAACTCTTTGAAATGGTTTCTACAAGACTCTCTATATCTACCTCCCACAAGTACTCTTATTGCTCGTTTCTGCATTATTAACACTCTTTCAAAGTCTGTCGCATTGCCCCATATACTTATGCCGTATGAAAGTATAGAGTGTATGTATGAATAATAAGTTTCCTTTAGGTGCTCTGGGCTTGTTATTGGTTTCAACTGTTTTAATGCATAAACCCCTTTTGCCATTTTTTTACAAGTATTATTAATATGTTCTTTCCATGTTAAGGAGGGATCTAAATCGAATCCTAATAGCTTAACATGCTTTGCGTATATACATTCAGTTCCATTCTCTAATATTAATGGAGCTTCTTTAAAGTTTGGTGATACAGCATTGAAGGACATTATATTCGTTTTATCAGTATTCAGTTTCAGACCATTCACCGTAAACCAGTTTTCTAACTCTCTTAAAGTTTTATTTATACATTTCTGAAGTTCTTCATGTGAGTCAGCGGTTATAATCACTGTCGTATCATCTGCATACTGGATTACTTCTCATTTAATTCCACTAAGGCATAAATCATTGAGAAATACCAGAAACAAGGCATTTCCCAATGACGATCCCTGCGGAATTCCTATATCTACTTTCTATATTTCTTACTTTACTTTCTTTTTATATTTTTAGTATGACAAAATTGTAAATAACTTTTTTCTGAACGCTGTCCTGACTTACTCTAAGTTGCTTAGACATAGATCATTCAAATATTAAAAGACTTGGTATCCATTCCAAACTTATATAGGCTCTGACAACTTGAGTTACATTTTTAGAGTTTTGTGCCTTGTTTGTACTTTTGCTTTTTGTTGTTTATACCTATTGTTTGTACACTTCACTTTTGTGAGAATTTCATAATTCCTAGGTAGAAATTTTATGCAGCAAATTTGTTATCGTATAACTGTCAAACCCACTTACAAAGTTTGCAGTTCACCCTCGTCTTTACATACATACTCGTATGTCGGGAGCACACCCAAACAGAGTTTTAGTCTACGGTGGACAGAAAACTGTTTCAGGCTTTGTTAAATCATGAAGGTCTATTCGTAGGGTACGAGTATTATAAAGCTTTTGCATTGATTTCACAACTTTTTTTAATCGGTATTAAAATAAATCTGCTAGAGATTAAAAAAACGTTGTGAATTCAACGCAAAAGCTTTATAATACCAACGCTAAAAAAACCTTAAGTTTTATAACTTACTTTACCAGAAGCTGTGCTTACTGCGAACTACAATCCAGGAGTCTTCGAATCTATAGTTTATATGTATTTTCTAGGTAGGCGTGTTACACCCTAGGCTGCAGCAATGGCTAAACATCAGGCAGGTTGTAGTCAAACGCAAACCTACCGCACGTAAAAAAAAACTGTCAAGAGAATCTACATTTTTTTAGTTGATACGATATTAAGAAAACGGTCGAGATTGTCACAAAGTAGTAGAGTTTTTTGTCCAGTGAAGTATGTAATATGTAAAATAATTATAACAAAACCAATTTGACACCAAAACAAAAAAAAAACCGCCACGTATAAGATTTCCAATGTAAATAGCTCCATAGCTATGCCATATATATTAATGTAGATTAAAGTTACATCTTTTGTTTTAGTACTGAGGTAGATGTTCAGTATAATAACTGTTCAGTGTTTAATTCTCCTAGAAGTGTAAGCGCGTCTAATTTTTGAACTATCATTTATTTAATCTCAATTCTACACATAAGCGTAGAACGTTTTCTCTTAAACGTTCCTTTCGTTGGTTTCTTAGTTAATTAACTTCATTCAGAGCCATTGTTTTCGCGTTCCAGCTCTGTCTGAACACGCTCAGTTCTTTGCCAAACGACCTTCATCTTTCCGTTTTTAACTCGATTATACGAACACTTTGTTTGTGGAATTGGTTACAATTTTTTGCAAAATATGAACCAATTTGAATAATTATATTATTATGTGCTTTGGTTATTCCTTTTCACACTTATTAAAGTATTTTAAAATGCAATAGTCTCACACAAAGTTTCAACTTAGAGAGTTTTTACAGTTGACTTATAAATGGTGACTCAAATAACCGCTTTTACATAGAATTTGAGCTTATAAGTTTAGATAAGTGTTTTGAAATGATATTGTTTTTGTAATTTTTTTGTTTTAAAAATAATACATATGTGATTGCTACTAAAGCATAATTATAATATCCATCAATGTGAATATGATGAAAATGTTAAATCCAGTGTTTAACCTTCAAAGCTCGTTCAGTGTACGTGCAAACAAGTTTCAGCAGACTATTCATGCCACGGCCCACAAACCAGTAACATTTCACATTTCAACGAAATTATTCCATCTGCCTTTAAAACGTCAACACTGAAATTGTATAGCGGCAAAAATGTTGGGCAAAAATTACGGTTTTGTTGTATTGTGAAAGGTCAGTTTGCTTAATGTTGTTTCGTTCTTTGTTTACAGTTTATGAAATAAAACACCGCTTTGACCGGTTCCGGATATAATAATAATGGTATTTAAAATCCTGACCAGAAATCGATACAGCATTTAAATTATTTAAATATCTATGGAAGTAGTTGTTTTTTTTTTTTTTTTTTTTTTTTTTTTTACATTAGATAGGCTCACGCTTGACTACAACTTGCCTGATGTTAAGCAACGTTATAATCTACGATCTAGCGCGCTTGCCTAGAAGAAACCGGTTGTAATATAAATTGAAGATAATATTGTAATTTGTGAGCCATATTTATATTCCTTCAATGAACAAATCAAAAGTCACGGTTAGGATATAAAGTAACAAACCAACAAACTATTACATAAAATATGTAGAAAAACTAAACACACTTATGGCTTAGAGTGCAATGAGTAATACATCATTAAAAATCCATTGATACCCTAAAATTACCACCAATCTTCGATTAAACATTGCAAACAAATGGTTCACTACCAGACTTTATCCTAGAAATAATTTAACTGCCGATTAAAGCACAAAGTTGAAAGACCTATTCTACGGGAATCTGAGGGGCAGCCTCCTTAGACAAGAGGTGAATTTAAGTAAGCGTACTGACGCATATAAAACGAAAGACCAACTTGGCATTGACATCACGATGCGCACCGCTGGAGGAATTTTTACGTCAATCCCATACAGTGGTATAGAATAGAAAAATTCTATAAGTATAAATTGGTTTTATAAAAATATATGAATAAGAATATGAGTATGCGTGAGTACGCTCACTAAAATACGCCTATTTTGTAAGGGGGCTGGCATATTTTCATGCGTTCTTAGTCTACTGGCCTAAGTTTTTTGCCATGAAAGAAAACAAATGTATGTAGTTACATTCCTAATGCAATGGCAGGTAATGTTATTTTTTTCCAGCTTTTTCACTAATGACTAATTTTTAGGTGGTATAAGTACATGATTGCTACCTCATTAGTACCAACTAAACAGCAAAGTTGCCTGTACCTATTTTGCGAGACTCCTGGCCCATTTCCATGCGTTCTTAATCTGCTGGCCTACCATTGTAGCCCTGCGCCTGTGACCTAGAAAATACACACTGGGAACGCGCAAATGTAACTGTGGACTGCATGAGCAAGCAATATTGTTATGCAAGCTGTTTTACTACAATGACTAAATTAATATATTTTCGGCTTTGTAAGTATTACCTGTGACGTCATAATATGCCTATATAGATCAATGATCTTTTTAACTTACTCAAATGTTTCAAAGTGAATAAAATGTATAAAAAAAACAACCTAAATTAATGTTTCAGACTCTAAAACCTGATAGAAAACTCATGTAAGTTACACAAGTAAATGAATATTTTAATGTTCTTAGTTTTTGACTGTGTTCATTTGATGATGAATGTAAGTACTCATAAAGCATAGTTAGTGAAAGTTTAGTGCGAACATTAATCAAATGTGAATCGTAGTCTCGGTGCTATGAATGCAAATCAGAGCATGCAGGCATTGTCGCTGCTTCTGTAAATTCTAAAATGAAATACACGTTACATGAAAAGAAATACAAATGTTAGTAGGTACTGAAAATAACCAAAAAATTATAAAATTAGCGTTATGTTCAACTATTTAGACTTTTATTATAATATCTGCAATAACAGCTTACTTTTATTTATGAAATTTAATAGCTTTATCAATAAAAATATTTCGCTTTGCAAAGGTCCTCGAGAGACGTCTCAAACAAAAACACAGATGAAATAAACCAAATCGTATTGTTTGCATTTTTTAAAACTCCCAACTTTAGTTTGTTTACCAATCTCAAAGTTGCTAATACCCTTAACTTCCATACTGCCAAGATTCAACTCTCGAACCCATTTCGAGAAGAAAGAATCAAAGTTGTTTACTTAATTTGGAGAACAAACGACGTAAAATAAATAAACGAAACAAATAAAGTGGTTTGGCACTTGGAGGTTACATCTATACTATATACTTTAATATAATAAAGCTAAAGAGTTTGTTTGTTTGTTTGAACGCGCTCATCTCGGGAACTACTGGTGCAAATTGAAATATTATTTCTGTGTTGAAAATACAACTTATCGAGGAAGGCTTTAGATTATAAAAAATCACGCTGCAACTAATAGGAGCGTAAAAACGGGGAAAATGATTCATTTTTGAGGGCTTCCGTTGCGTGCGCTACGAAAACGGTTAAAAATTTCAAAAAAATATGTAAGAAATAATTATTCCTCTTAAAATGACAACAAAATGGCTGCAACAGTATATGTCTATCTTTTAAGATTAACTCACTAGAACTATTTTTATGGTTATAACTATTTCACGCGGACGAAGTCGCGGGCACCAGCTAGTAGAGTAATAAAATGTAAATCGGAGAAGTGTTAAGAGACGCTGTGAAACTTTAGTCCACGCAAACTTAGCACTCTATGGCGACCCACTGAGTTGGGCGGTGGTGCAAGTTTCTACAGAAATGGAGCTATTGTTTCCATTTCTGTTGAAAATTTGTCTTTTAATGTAAGAAAGGTTTGCTTTTGGGTCTATCTCGATTGATGGAAAGGTAGGTTAAGATTTAAAAGAAACACAATATCTGAAGATATAGATGAAGATGATGATGATGAAGATGTTAAGTTTATGTTTGTTCTTTCTTGTCATTTGAACACCTTGCCTGTTATTGTAGACCTGTTTTTTATGTGAATCTATGTTTATGGGAATCCTTGAGAACGCCGCTAGTCTTGAGAGTAAAATTGAGGTACTTTTCTGCTCAATTTCATTTTTACTTTAGTAGTTACAAAAGTTCATGTCTTTGAAACAATTTCGCGCTATCAAACTACCTCTCTGATGACTTACAATTTTATTTCATTCTTTAGCCAAGTTGGGTGATTCAGACGAAACTTTTATAATTTGGGCCAAACCAAAGCGATTGCCTTTAGCGAGAAAATCCGCCACAAATGGATTCTTACAGAAATATAAGCATTCCCGTTGTATTAAGGAAAAATATGAGTATCGTACTAATAAAAACTCATTACATTATTTCCTTCTTTATGACGCCGATAACTTCGCGAGTATTTTCTTTTATTGTAATTTTGCTTCGAGGCTCATTTTAGTAGGTACGAAACGGCTATAAATGGTGTATTAATGATAAGGTACAGAACGAAATAACTGTAATAATTATTTTAAGTGTTACTATTAATATTTGTTGTTTTGAATTAAATTACCTAAACTATAGCTATTATTTTTAAAGAGTGGCTATAATTAGAGTCGTGCGTACTGAAAAAATTTGAACTACCATTCAGAATGAACTGCAATCTAGCAATTTTCATAGTGAGAATCCGACTTTATGCAAGAAAAATTTATCGTAATAAGTACAAAAAAATATTTTACCACTGTACAAATTATTGTTAGGTGCAAACTTATTCTAACAGAAAAGCCACAAATAAGTCCAATTGGAATGCTATGTTTTAGCATCTCATCAAAATGTGTATTCCTCTTATTTACTGTACTCAATTTCATCGCTCACATTATGTTGAGATAAGAAGTAGCCTGTGACACTTCTAAGACCTCATACTACCTACATACATCTTTTGCTGGCTTGTACTTTGCCCAAAAGATTAGTCTAGCTATTCAACGGGGACATGCAGCCAGCATTTTGGGTACGCTACCTTTTGAAAATGTAGATTAGTTTTTTTTATGATGTTTATTTTTTATTATTATTTGGAAGTGTTACTATTAATTTTTGTTGTTTTAAAATAAATATATAGGTTATTAATGTTGGACCTACATACCAAAGATCATGATGATCATTCTGAATTCTAAAGTTTTGCTACGAATTTAGAGTTCACCCAATTTACTATTTTTCTGATATCTTCTAAATTCAGATTTTTGCTCCTCTTCAGCTTTATTATATATGTATAGATAGAAGATATGTACATGTAATCACTGAATAAAAAATGAAGTAATACATTCAATCATCATTAGTGGTTTATCCATGATTTGTTGTTCATAAAATATTCAACATTTAATAACTTTCATGCTACACACATACACACAATATGAATTATGTATTATTTGTAGCAACAGAGATTACCCTTGGGGATGGACTAAAAGTTTAGTATCGATATAATCTGAGCCAACATTACTTATGTATTTCGAAGTCTATTATAATATATAGGTATTATATGTTGTAGGCATCGTACAATATTAATCAAACTCATTCATCAAGTCTCATTATAAGTACTCGTATCTTTAATATTCAGACGCAAGTGATTACTTATGTATACTCAATAGTTGAAATGTCTTATACTTAATTACTCCAGAAAATTTACTAAATTTTGTAAACAGTCAGTCAGACAGTCAGTGTGTGTAAAGCATGGTATTTACGTGTACAGTTAATTATGCACTATTTACAATTAATATAAATACTAGATGTTGGTAACTAACTCATAATACAGATTAATCGTAGAATAGATATGATTTAAGGTTATATAAACATTTTGTGTTTCTATAAATATACTACCTTATTACTTAATATATTACCTTATACTTTATATTTTAAATCCCATGATAAAATATTCCACTAACAAGGTTTTACATTCATCGTGTAAAGTCTCCGTGTAATGAATACGCTAAGTGGGATGTCAGACGCATGATATTGACGCGAAAACCGACATACAGCGACGAAGCAGCGACGTCACAGTGAATGAACTCCTTATGAGAGCTTTTTTTTTTTTTTACGTGTGATAGGTTTACGTTTGACTACAGCCTGCCTGATGTTAAGCATTGCTGCAGCCTAGGGTGTAACACGTTTACCTAGAAGATACCTATTAACTCTAGATTTGAAAACCCCAAAATAAAAATAAATAATATCATATCATTATGTAGGGTTTTTTTAAAACTAGGTATGCTCACGCATGACTACAACTCGTCTGATGTTAAGCAATGTTATGTGGTTAGGGTTATCGGTTACAAGAGCTTAACCTTTTTAAAAACAGCTTTATTGCGTTTATAGAATGCACTTTTTGTTCTACAACGTTTGGAAATTGTATGAAACAAATTTATCGCACTCTGTCAAAATCGGTATCGGTATTTTATGTGAATTTCCAAAAGTCGTAGAACAAAAGTGCTTGTTTTAGACGTACTAAAGTCAACATTTAAAAGCGGGATGGTTAGACTAACAGTTCACCTGATTCTTGATTGGTCCGTTACCATGATCGTAGGATAAGACTGATGGTTGCTGATTGGTTTGCACAGAATGTACGTTTTACGAATCGATTTACATAGATGATACTTTAGTACTTAGTTGTATCTGGATTATAATGTCTTAGCCAATATAAGTCTCAACATGCTGTCCAATTTGAATTTCAACCGTCTGAACTGGTAATTGCGAAGTGTTTCACTAGCACTTTTATATTGAACCAGTAAAATGGAAAATGATGAAAATTGTGAAATGTTATAAAGAGAATTAAAACAAATGTTTTTTTTACACTAAATAGTTTTACGTTTGACTATAGCTGCCTGATGTTAAAAACCGCTATAGTCTTAGATGTAGCACGCTTGCCTAAAAGAAACCTATTTACTCTAGATTTGAAGACCCCTAGGATCGTTTATTGCCAATAACTAACTAATATTTACATATATTTCACAAGTATACAAAAAAGACACAAAAAAATATACAGAAAAACCAACAAAAAATAAGAAAACAGATATTTACAAAAAATTGGTCACATTATCAATTATATTGTATTATTATATAAAATCATTCTAATTTATCTTTTCATTTTAATTATTTGGATTTTTTTTATCCGTTTGTTCTGTAGGTAATTAGTAACTTTAAAGAATTTTATGGCATATTCTATTCATGATAAGCACTCTTCTTGTTTCTTTGTGTCTACAAATTATTAATAACCAATTGTATAACTAAATGTCTAAAGTAGTATGTGAACGAGAAAAAAAATACTTCCACATGAGTAAAATATTAATTGTTATTCAAGATCGTGGATTTGATCTCATATTTATTAATTTAGAGTTAGTTGTTAATTAATACAATTTTGTTTTGTTACAACGCGCAACATTTTTAGTGTAGATAATATGAAAATTTCTATTTGATATCAAACGCAATTCGTATAAATGTGGAGAACTCAATTGCTAAGAGTTTACGGACCACCTTTGCAAAGTCATATAAATAAAGTTTTGATAACCGGGAAATTTCCCGTAATCACGGCTTGCTAAACCTTAATAAACAAATATCTTTGCAATACACTTGACAGATATATTAAATAACTACAAAATGCTTACCTCAACATACCGCGAACGGTCCCCACATAAAAAGTATCTTTACTCTTAATTTATTACTTTTTTTTCTTAATCTTACAAATATTTTTATTAATTAGTTAATGTACATTATTGACAAACAAAACGCAGAAACCCCCAAAGAAAAATATGTCAACTCGCAAAATGTATTAGTCCTTTGGAGAAGTAATCAAATTGTTCATTTTGGAAATTACAATGATAATCCATTTTCCAATAATTGTAATCAGATAAACTCAATTTCCTTGTTTGTTGCGATAATTTGGTAACTGATCTCCAGTAGATTATGTAAAAGATATTTTTGTAAGTGAGAATGGATATTTTTGTCTTGTTTCTCTTTACCAATACAGTCGCAATTACTTAATGTATTTTTTAAAGAAAGTTTAATACACTATTTACAATAATAAAATATAAAAACAATGGAAGAAAAATTAAACCTACTACTTCTAACTACTTAAAAAAAAGGGGCACTTAGAAAATCTATAGAAAAGCCTTAAGATAATCTAAGTACTCCAGCCCACTACCAGAGGGCAGCGTGCCCAGCAGCGGCAGCTTAATGTCATTGATTTTATATTAAATATTTTTTATGAAACTATCATTCCAGTCCGATATTTTCTTTTGTGTGAATAATAAAATAACGTTAAGCGAGTTCGTATTGGTTTTTAAGAAGCAGGGGTGCGATGATCGGACTACCTTCACGTTGGGTAAGCCCAACTAATTTCATCTCTCCATATGGGGATTTGGGGTTAGTTGGGGAAACCTGGTGCACCCCGTCCACAGGTTAGTAACTTCCACCTTCCGGTGGATCTTGCTAGCCTGTGTCCAAACGTTCGATCGAGTGGGGGCCCTCGCCTATACCTCCCCTTCGAGAGGGCTGGTTGTAGGGCCCGAGGCGAAGAGCTCGCCGCACCTCGCGGTGTAGGTGGAGCTGGGTGCTCTTTAAGAGCACCCGAGGTGGTCGCCGAGAGGCGAGAGGAGTTCGGTGTACCGGCCGAGTAGCGGCGACACGGGAACCGAACTCCGTGCGCAGAGGGCGCATTGGAGAAGGGCGGTCGCTTTGGCGTGCGACTGCCTGACTCCTGGGGGCTCTGGGTGGCAGGTCGGGGAACCTGTTGCCCTGGAATGAGTCCCCACAGGATGCATGACGTGTCCCGTGTTCTGACACGTCGTCCATTGAGGGTTGAGCTGAAGCTCCCCGAGGCGGGGCCCGTTACCGGGCCAGCATCACCAGGGCTGCGGATGTATGCATCGCGCTCTCGTGGCCCTGGACCAACGATGCGGAGATGGAACACCCCAGGTTTTTAGTGGGTATGCCGCCCTTATAGAGTGGGGCGGAGACTCCCACATAACCACCCGCCCTCCCCGGGGTTTTTTGGGTGGTACCTCTAATAGGTTTTCCTGGGCAACAAAAAAAAAAAAAAAATGGTTTTTAAGAAGCAAACTCACATATGTACATAGATGATCCATGTTTTGTAAATAATTGGAAATTTATATTTACTATAGATTAGTGATGGTTCGGAAGGAATTATCGCCAAAAATATTTACAAATAAAATAAAACCTGTCAAAACACGCTAAATATCACACCAACATTACGTTATCTAGTACCCACTACACAAGCGTTTGCTTAGTGTGGGGCTAGATGGCGCTGTGTGCATTGTCCCGGAATATTTATTTATTTATTATTATTTATTATTAACATTAACAAAATATTGGCTCACTATATTGTACAACCAGCTGAAACTGCTGAAATAACAGTTTAGATTTCAACCTGTGATTTAATCATAAACCACAGCCTTCGATAGAGGAAAGCCTTTTAACACGTTACCTACCATTTTGTTTCCTGTCGGGTTAACAGTTTCAAGCGGGTAAAGCAATTTTAGCCTACAACGTAAAAATTAAGGGGTGTTATTAAGTTGACACATATACTTGTAAAGCTTTGATTATATAGGCCACCATAAGGATGTTATTTATTCTTAAAGTTTTATTAATAACCAATAATGATGATGATGATAAGCCTTTTATTTGTAACTGAGATGTTGTTTATTTAGTTTTACTCAGAATGTCGATTTATGTAAAGTCTCTCAGTTAAAATTGCCTCTTGGCATAGGCCTCCTCTAACGATTTCTATTGAACCCTGTCTTGAGCCACTCTTCAGTGGTGACCGGCTGTGAGCTTCAGGTCGTCTTCCCATCTAGTCATGATAAACAATACTTACCTACAATTAAGTGTACTTACAGCCTTGGCCAATTAAAAAATATTAAAGAGAATAGAACATTTGTTACATTTGGCTCTATTTTAGCAGCATCAGATATTGACTACTTCTGTTCCTTCTTCTTATGTGAGTGGTCTGCTCTGGTGTACAACTGAGACCTATAATTAAAACCAACCTACTGACTACTATTTATTTATTTATTTATTAATAGTCGGCAAAACAGGCACTAAGCTAAAACACACATAACAAACTTAAACTTATTAACTACTAAACTGTAACTATCTATAAAAGAGTTATTTTTTATTGTAAGCAGGCACATATACCAAATCTGTTTAGTTTATCTCTCTTTAGTCGTATTTCCTCATGACTGAGGGTTCTGTCGTCTGTTTAGTTTACGTCGCGTTTATTTTAGTGTTTAGAATTGAGAAAGCCATGTTAATTTAGTTGAAAATGGATAATTGAGCTTTTAGTTCTGTCCCAATAGCAGGTAAGATAAGCTTTATACACAGACATACATACATACAAACATGCTTGCTTTGACTTTGACTACGTCACTGGAACTCTGCAGAAGCCTGCTGCCGCAATTCTGTGCAGAGAAGTTCTGTGTAGAAATTATTTCACTCGTTGACCAACACCCTAATCCAGTACTATGAGCTTAGAATATATTTATCTAGGATAAGAAGGGAAAACAGATATTTTATTTATGTTGATATATTTGCACTGTGCCTTTAGAAATATATTTGCACAATCACTTAGTCAGGAATCCCTGAGATACGTTGCCATTTCAATCGACAAACCTTGATTTTGCATATAACAAATAGAATGACATGGTCCTCAAAATACATCTATACCTAATATTATAATGCTGAAGAGTTTGTTTGTTTGAATGCGCTAATCTCAGGAACTACTTGTCCGAATTAATAAAATCTCTTGTCATTTATCGAGGAAGGATTAGGCTATAAAACATCACGCTGCAACTATTAGGAGCAAAGAAATAATGGAAAATAAGGAAAATAAAGAGCGTAAAAACGGAAAAAATCATCTTTGAGGGCTTCCGTTGCGTGCGCTGCAAAAACGGTGCAAGTCATGGGTAACAGCTATAATTTATAAAGCTGAAGAGGTTGTTTGCAAAAACAAATATGATGCCTAAAATAACTATTCCACGCGGACGAAGTCGCGAGCACAGCTAGTGCATAATAAAAGTTATTAACGGTGAAAATGATTTAATTTAACTAGCGTTTTGTTTTTCATGATCTAGTAATATATAATACAACTTAAATTTAACTGTAATGCATACACCACGTTATCTGAGACTAAACGTGATTCAGACATTTGCTAGAGGTTTTTAGCGGATTAATCACATTCTTATAAACCCTTACTTTTGGAGTATATTTGGAATTTGACTTGCAACCTAAGTAAAATATTATCTACGAACAGGCCATAAAAGATCCACTCATAATATTTATGAAAAATATCGATTCGAAGCTAAAACTGGAAATCTGTGGTAAGGGCGCTGTTATGCCTGAATGGAGTTTCACACCCTCAGTTATAGATGGACCGAAATAACCGTTACTGCCAACTGACCACCACATTTTAGACCGTATTTTATAGAATATAAGAATCAATATTGAATGTAGAAAATCCCTGAGCTATTAACAATTTTATGAGTGAAAGCATAGACGGACATAAAGGCTTTCTGACGTTTTCACGGCTACGGTACTAAAGCAAATTGGAACTAAAATATGATACCGTGTTATTAGAAAGATAGGCTTTTACATTGCCAACGGTGACAATTTATTAAGTAGCTTACTGGGGAAATGTGTAGTTTAATATAATATTATGTGCCAGGTAGTGTGAAAAGTTACATATATCTATCCAAGAGAACTCCCCTAACAGATTAATATTTTGCGGGGAACTCACGACCCTCAGTCATGAGGAAATACGACTCCAAGAGAGACTGAAAAGTTGGATTTGTACTGTATAATGTACATATTGCAAGTACTTTGACAATTGATTGTATTCTTTAGCGATTGGTAATGTTCAGCAAGTGTCGTTACTTTAAAGTTTAGTGACTTTCAAATATTTTACTTTCGTCTACCTACATACTTACATATATATACATATGTATCTATACATAGCATTTTTTTTATCTAGAACAGGTTTGCACTTGACCATAGTTTGTAGTTTGCCTTATGATAAACATGGTCTAAGATGGATCGTACTTACCCAATAAGAGCCGGTTTACTCTTAATTTAAAGATCTACTAAAATTGGACGGTTTTATAACTATATTCCTAGTTAGATAGTAATAAATCGCTTTCGTATAACTATGTTACGGTATATAATTATATTATATCAAATCGTGACTTCACGATGCGCGCGCGGTGACTCAGTGAGCCGCGCGTATTTGTCATTGTTTATGTACATACCTAGTTGTGAATACTAAAAATTGGAACAAAAACGAAGATAATTTATTTATTTATATAGGTACCTTATACTTATTATACTTTGTAATTGTGATTGAAATTGTTTGTATACATACCTAATGGGGAAGAGGTCGGCTCCAGGATACGGTAACCCAGTCTGGAGTCCGACGCATTATGTTTACCTAAGGCTAAGTTAGTTATTTAAGAACCTAGTTATAATTTTTTATGTTACATAGCCTTAAGACATTTTGTAGTACACAATAAATATTTTCATTTTCATTACTAGGGATATATGTAATTATATTACCGCTCCATCTAGCTTACTGCGACATATGCATATACATGCACACAATGTCCATAATATAAATGCCAGTTAATGTTTTCAATCTGAAATTATTTCCATTTCATCACAGATGAATGACAATGATTTACATTTTTAATCCGGCTGCGAGAAGTTTGGACGCATGCCATGTCAATGTGAAGTGGTACTCACACTGGTCCCACTGTATTCCAGCGAGCTTTATTTTGATTAACTTTGTTGATGATTCGGATAATTTTTCGACGTTCAAAATTATCATTGCAGAACGATTGGTTAAATTATTGTGACTGATATACATACATACATACATACGTAATTACATACATTAGTTAAACTATATTTGGCTTGTTTTAATTAGATTGTAGTTGAAGATATAATTTTTTTTGGTATTGATATTAATATTTTAGAAAAATGTATGATAATAATAAAATGTAATGTAGAAATATTCATTTCATTTTGTATATTTTTCAAAATTACAAAAAATAATATTACAAAAATATATTACCAGTAATATTTATACAAATATCTACCACATTCACCATTTAATTCCTACCATGAAATCCACAAAAACATTGTCCATAAAAAGCAGGGCAGCACCGCAAGTAGGTACTGCATTATTTATCATGGGGCCATTCTCTCGATTTATTACCTAAAATGTATGAATTATTGGTGTTGCAACTGAGCGTTTTATATGCTAATCGAATAAAGTACAAAGCCCTGGCTTCCACGCTCCGATGATAGGGGATGCAAAACGGGTCACTTCACGGATTTCAAAAGGTTTTTAGAGGCTATATGTGACATTTTGTGTTCAAGGAATGCGGAATGAACATATTCGTAATTATGGGGTAAGAGTGGGATTTATCATGTTTGCTGTTTGTTTGGCTGATTTTGAGTTAATTTGAATAAAAAAAGGGTACAAAAAAGAAGAACTTTTTAATGTTGACGGGTTGCCTTAAAAGCCGTATCTTCCTAAAAGATAAAACCATTTTGATCTCAATAGTTTTTATATTGGAAACAGGGTCTTACTAAAAAAATATTTTTGTGTTACCTAATGATAAAATCGGTCCGAATTAGTCTTATGTAGTAATTTTTACTTGATGCCATAATTCTATTTGAAATCAAATAAATGGTAATTACTATGACACGTTCAATATTATTACGCTGCCTCTACATGAAATTGTTCAACGTTTAATTTTCCTAGAACTTGAATAATTAAAGCACAGAATAATGAATAAGCGGTCACACAAAACAGGTACTTAGACTATGTTTGCGATAACACAAAATGTCCCTAATTTGAATTTCATATCAATTCTAACGAACAAGCCCCGTTCTTTTAATTACTGCTTAATAAAACCAAGAATGGTCAGTATCAAAGTTCGTGTAATAACATAAGTTGTTGTTAACTTTGCACGCAAGATACGCCCTTTTAGTGTAGGTCTACGTTTAGAGTTGGAAATAATACATATATGCTGGTGTCATTTTTTATACTGTCTTTGAAAGTTTGTCAATTAGGTACTTCATTTCAATGCGAATAGTTGCAGTGTGGATTAGCTGACTTTTTAATTAATTTTTTGTACATATAAATAAATTCACTATTTCTTTATAGGTGTACGACCACATGTATTATCTAAAAAATCTGTTTTATACAAAATTAAGAAGAACGTAAAGTAGAATATACAAAAATAATAATTATATGCAATAATAGTTAAGAAAATATTATATGATTATTAAATTTTTCAACGTTTTTTAAAATATTTCTCTTCTTCTGTAATAAGGGTATATAGCAATTCAATGACGTTCCTTTGTTTCCGAACACAGTCCCAAAGAATTCGAGGCGTGTTTATAGAATGGGAGTGTTTTGTGCGTGTTGGTAATGAAAGTGGTGTACAAGTGAATTCTACTGTCTACGCGCCATAATGATGTTTGCGCACGCAAGAACAACATTCAATTGGCGCTCAGATGAGATTTAGCTAGATTTGTGATGTATGTATGTACTATGTGCTTAGTGTGGTAAGTGGAACTCTGTCAATGATTTTAGCTTAGGTGAGGTATACGTAAGTATTTCTTAAAATTAAAAAGAAACACACACGAGAAAAGTTAAGCTAGAACCTAGAAATGCAATTAATTAAATCGAAATTAGCTTTTAGTCTCAGTTGACTAACTACATATATCATCTGACACGTCCTCGGGACGGTTTGAATATCTTATATAATGTACTGTTTTTCTTTCGTTAATAGTTTTAACAATGAGTGAAAAGACAAAACACTTGTCGATTAACGCAACTGTTTGATAATTTTCATATTAAAATTTTCGTGAGACATTTTATCAATATGTTAACGAAACGGTTTTCACTCACGTGTAATTCGCGTATGATATTTATTGTTTGATAAAGGCAATAACTTTAATAAAAAGGCGTTAAAAATACTAATCTTTTCCATCTGTAGGTCAACCGCAGTACTTTTTTCTACAATTAGATCAAATTTTCAACTGTTTTCTTAGCATCACACTCAAGATATCCCAAATCTATAGGTCAAAGTCATCAATGCATAGTGACTTGGCATCGAGACTTGTTGTTACGGAACAGTAAGATACCAATAAATGAATTGGATATACGCCAGGAGGTGGGGTACTGAATAAGTCACAAGTTGACTGTTTGCATATGTTATTGGGTTTAGCGATTGTATTGTAATATATTATTTGGTTTACTACGACTATATAAGATGTGGCAGAGTCAGGATTTAGTTGTGCTTAAATAAAAAATTGATTAGATTTGAACTTAATTTTTAATTTATTTGTTACAATAATGCAATAGAAAGACGACATAATGTTCCCTAGTTTGCGTCATATGTAGAATGAGAGTAAATCAAAATTTAATAACTGCTAGTGATTTTTGTTACATACATGAGTTATTCTTTTTAAGATATGCTCATTATGTATTTATAAAATTTCACAGCTTATTAATTAAGATGTACTGGTACATTTGGTTTTACAAACTGCCTTGTCCCGATAAAACAATTAAGAGGGAATTTTCGTCGTAAAAAGATTCTACAAAAGCATCAACGCAACGCGCACTCAGTAAAATTTCAAAGGGAAATCTACTTACAACGCACTAATTGGGTGCTAAAGTAAATATTTTAAAAGGGGAGCGCAAAATGTGAGGTTTTAATTTTTCAATTATGTCAATTAAGAGTGCCAAGCGCAACTGCGGACCTGTTACAACCACAGGTATTGAAATTTGTTGTGTACTTATAACAGTTCAATAAACTTAGGAGCGCTATTGGTTAACAAGTTCACGCACAGAAAATAATCTAAGATACAATGATCTAAACCAATAAACTGATCTGTTAGCTTAGTTGGTAGTGGTTCTGCCTTCTAATCTAGAGATGCTGGTTTAATGCCCGCATAACACAAGTAATTATGAGTTTGAAATTTGTAAATACTTGAATTGAGTCTGTTAGTTTATATGTAAAATAAGTTTGTATTTACAAAAGAAAAGATATATGTATTATATCCGTTATCTAAAGTACCCATGATACAAGCGTAAGCTTAGTTTGGCGCTAGATGGCGCTGTGTGATATGATCTGAAATATATTTAATGCATTTTTTAATTTAATATTCGAAAGGTTTTATAAATTATAACATATATCCAGAACCATTTTATGTTAAGAGAATAGGCAGTTACTTATAAGCACAGTCATGAAAATTTCTCAACTTCATTCCATTCTATTGCCACTTCATATCAATGACATGTAGTTATCATATAATTTATTTTTCTGTCAAATGTATTTTCTTATTTTTCCCTGTAAAGTTTCAGTCACCCTGGGGCTATTCTTTTGCATGTTGTCTAGACAATCTTTTGTTTCTGGGATCTGAAAAATTGTATTTTGACTGTGAAATTTAGAAATCTGACTTCATTCTTTGATTTATACAAAGAGTAGATGAACTAATAATGCTTACGTAATTTATCGATTGTTATTAAACTAAAGCAAATTCTGCTGATGGTGCAACTTTATGTCGATTTTTTTATAAAAATATTTCTTTTCTGTTCGTAATATTACAATTTTTAAGTTCACTGGCTATGTTTAGCATCTTATAGTAAAACAAAAGTAAAATAATTAAACTTTTTACAATACTAATTTAACAATGTTTAAAAAAGTCGATATAGGTATTAGGTCTTTGGTTTAGATACACTCCAATACACACTGCTTATATTTAAAAAAATGTTTTAATAATAAACTTTACAAATCTTATTACCAATGCCGCCTAAAGGTGAAAAGTACGAGTGTCGTTATTAAAATTGAAATACTTCAGAACTTTGTTTTTCTGATATAAAGTGAATTGATTTCCATTTACATGTAAAACGCGTTTAACCACGATCGCATTGTTTTTCTGCCTTTATTACAACCTCAATAATCTGCAAAAGCGTACTGTATAAAACCTTTGGAATTTTAGCCAGATTTTTGGGCACTTGATTGAAAAATTCTGCCCAATGTATGATGAAATGAAAATATGAAATTTATGTTGCAATTTATATTATTTTATAACATAACAAAGTATACAACTTTTTAGGCAATTGGTGTGGTTCACAAAGACATGATTCTTTGATAAATGTTCTTCAATTGATTAAAAAAATACACATATTCTTGGGAATCAGTAAAAAAAATAAAAAAGAAACTGATGTTATCACTACATCCGGTCAAACTACGTTTAACGAACAACCATTGACGCCGACAATAGCCCAATAACAGGGCCCAAATTCCATTATTATTTGTAGCCTTTTCAAGCATTGTCCGTCTGATATGAAGTGATTTACAAAATTTCCTCAATTATCAAGGCTTTCATGCCGATGGTAATTTGTGGGCGAAGCGGTGGGAGCAGCGGTCGCCGCACGCAATCCAAAAAATGAAATTTATTATTTTTTAAGCATCGCCATCGCCCTGATAACAATTGTGACCGTCATTTATTCAGAATAATACGAAAGCGCCCATAACGGCAGGATAATGACTGGTATTTTGAGTAATCACGGCGACTCGGACTACTTTTATTCCACGACATCATAAGCTACAGACGTATAAAACGAGTATATCGCGTACTCGTATTGTAAGTCTGTTGTTACTATTAAGGTATCTTAAGAGAGCGTATGTGAGAGTGTCTAGTTTTTTTTTAAATTAAGTATGTCAGATGTGTGTCAAATAATAGATAAGTAACAAAATTGTAAGCTATTACCAAGACGACTCTTTAGACTTATACCTACAAATAAGGGCGGGGCTGCAATGTGGTCTAGTCTTGGCGACGGATCCATATTCATTATAGCTAGTTTCAAAACTGATTATAACCAAGATATACATTTTTATATGTGATTAGGAGTCTCTGAGCTTTTTGGTTTTGATAGTAGTCCTATTGCCGCTGATTTATACTCGTACGCTCGGGAATTGTTAATTGAGGAGTTATTAAATTTGTTTATGAATATGGCCAAATTGTACGTTTCAAGCTTTTACCCTTAGCCGTTTTATTTACTCGATCGTTTCTTGTTATTTATTTACGATTTACAAACTGTGTAACCAAAAAAATACAACCAAAAGGTAGTTATTTAAAAAAAAAAATGTATTCTAAACAGATATTTTTTTTCTAAAATTCATATGGCATAGACTATATTGAATATAATAATGAATTTTCGCCCTCAAGAATCAATGATTGGAACACATTTCATATCAAAGCTTATAAAATGTAATTTAATAAGCAATCATTTATTATTTACATCATTAATAAACATTGTTCTCATATGTACGTGATTATTTAATTAAAGCCATAAAGTAAATATAATGTAGTTTAATATAATAATTACAAATTGAGGTAAGAAAAATGACCCCTTTTTAAATATTTTAAATGATTTTCATTGTTACAGGAAGAATATTGAGGCGATGTCGGGTCGCCATGACACCCCGTCGTAGTACGATGGAGGTAATTTTGTTTAGCAAATTTTTACGGAACCAAGATTATAAACATAGATTTTATGTAAAATTGCTATTAAAGTGATTGGTGTATATTACATATATAGCTTGTAGGTATTTATCATCAAGCAAAGTTCTTGTGTTCATGTCGGTCGCCTTCAAAGATCTTAATTTCGGTCACAGATTATTTTTTTCCGTTTTCATTCGGTCTCTGCTCAAAAATACTACACAATTTTCCTAACTGTTGTGTTGTGCTTTAAATTAAAATAACCCAAGCTATTTATTACATGATTTGTTATATTATTTTAGGGTTGTAGGTAAAACAGCCAGAACTAATTTTATGCGTCATACGAACGGCATAATTCTTCATCATCCATAGTCGTTAATAGCACGAGATTTAAAACTTATGTTATTAAATATTATTTATAACTCTTCAAACCAAAACCTTCGAAACCAAATCATAAAAGACCGTAAAATATCATCCCAGCAAAAATGATACTGAATATTATTTGCCACGCGAAAAGTTTTCGCAATTTCACTGTGTCCGATATTTTTAACGACAACCAGAGTTTGGAACTTGGAGTATCGCTTGTCGAACAATGAGTTCCGAAGAACTAAGGTTGCAAGCGAACTTCTTAGTTTCACTCTCTGAGCAAGAATATCACATTTCCGTAAATAGATACTTGTCTTTTCACGGATCATGTTTTTGTCTAAAATATTTCCAAACAACATGTACTTTGAAGAATCATATATAATTATTAGGTATATAGTTTGTAAAATAGCGCAGATAAATGATTAATATTTTTTACTTATGATTTGGTAGAAGAGCATATTAAACAGACAGCTTGGTCAAATATCGACAAAGGTCGTGAAGAAAAGATATGAAATAAGTTTTTTTTTAATGTAGTATGTAGCAAAGTAGCAGTCAGCATTCAGACTGCTACTTTGCTCAAAATGTAAGCATTGCTATACAGCACTGTAATACCACCAGCATTTGGGGACCTTTCCTTCTATTACAGGCATTTTAGATTAAGTTTTTAGTTTTAGAAGCAGTTTAAGTTTTTATTGTTATTGTTGATATTGAGTTTTTAAATTACTTTTAATAAGTTAGTTTTGGTGTTCTTTTCAAACATTAGGCTTAAGATTTCTTTAGAACATAAAATGATACGCCTCATCTATCCTCCACTTTTTATACTTCCCCGTCTCATCTAGGACTCGGAACAACGCTACAGAACATAAATTTTATTTTTCGTTTTTGAAACTTTCGAAAGCGTCGTCGAAGCTCTGGTTATTACAGCCCTCTTTGTTTCGCGACTTTGAGAGTGCCCACTTTTAAAGCTTGGAAATATTTTGCTTCCATATTTTTATACTACACCTTTCATTCTACCCGAAATGGTAGGTAAATTGGTAAAATGAGTTGTGTAGATGGCACTAAATATCACAGTTTAAAATTATGACCAAGACTTACTACGTTTTTCAGTCGTTCTGTATTTTATACAATCTTAGAACAGCACTTATGATTACTTATTATATGGGCAATTTCTGAGATCATTCCTTTCAAAGTATGCATATACTTCCTAATATTTAAAAAAAAACTATAGAAGCACTTACTTCACAAATAAGAACTCGGCTCTTAAATAAATAAAAAGATCTTACAATACATGGATATTATTATGTATTACAAAAATAAAATTATGTACATATGTGTCTAAGACTGTATGTTGTTCTACGTCGCAGCACATCCTAAGTCGTAGCTCGTATCTCACTCTACACTCCCTCAACTTGCGGTCATCAGTAAACCTCACACTCGCGACTCCGACACACAAAAAAGTTTCGTATGATAGTTCTTTCTCTGCGCACGCCGCGCGCCGTGAAACTGTGGAACGCTTTGCCGCTAGATATTAGGAAAGCACCATCACTAGATGCCTTCAAACACAATGTAAAGAAATTGTATTTATCTTATTTGGTTCTGACATAAGTTGCTATATTTGTAATTATTATTTTGTCTTATGCTATTATGTATGTATGTTTGTATGTATATATGATTGTTATATTTGTTTATGTTTATTCATATATAAGTAGTATAAACCTTTGTTCTATTTTTCATTATTTTATTTAATATCTGAAACACCTCGTCCTACTCATTTCGTTTGAAGAATATATCCCTGCCAGATTGGTTGCCTGGAAGAGATCGCTCTTAGCGATAAGGCCGCCAATTAAGACGCTGATTCTAATTTGTATGTTTTTTTTGTATTGTTTCATTTGTGGTGTTTTAATAAAGTATTTATCCATCTATCTATCTACACGTCAAAATTTGCCTTACCAGTTCCGCTCTTTCAACCTCCACTCTCATACTAAAAGTATGGTAATTCGAGGCTTCAAATATCTTTATGTTAAACTTCAATTTCACGCCTTAATGGTGGTTAAGCACGAAGGCAGCCGGAACTTTATCTAATTTAATCGCGTCGACTAAGCATGTCGTACTTTATCCGGAGGCAAGGGGTTTATCTAGACAAGTGATTTTTTACGCGATGCGTATGTTTGGGTACTCAGTTTAAAAAAACCGGCCAAGTGCGAGTCGGACTCGCGCACCGAGGGTTCCGTACAAACCTGCAAGGTTTACAAAGTATTTTGTGATGTAACTAAAAATTTATGGTTTTCGTAATTTTTCCTTTATCTATGCTATAAGACGTTGCTTCGTACCAAATTTCAAGATTCTGAGTTCACGGGAAGCACCCTGTAGGTTTTGATTCCCTTGCAAGTGTCGAAAATTTGCGGCATAAATGGCTGTATCTTTTGATTGCGTTGGCTTAGAAGTTTGATTTTTTCACAGCTTCTTCACAGGACAGTAGACCTGAGTAATTGATATAAATTTCAGCTTCATACCTCTACGCGTTCCTGAGAAAAAGGGTCTTGACAGACGGACGGACGGACGGACAGACGGACAACAAAGTGATCCTATAAGGGTTCCGTTTTTTCCTTTTGAGGTACGGAACCCTAAAAAGAAATATATTTATAGACACTATGATTTAACAGTGACCAACATTGATAACATTGACTAATAAATGGAGTGACAAAGTACCAATACACGAACAGGAATGCCAAAAAGACAATAAATAATTATCTTATCGCTAAAAATAATTGCTATATTTTTATGCATTTCTTTAATACTCTGTATAAGGTATATACTAGGATTGTTTGTGTTAACTCAGGAAAACAAAACGTATCAAAACTCTAAAGTTCTGTTTTTAAAAAGAAATGCTAATAGGAACAAATATGTAAGTCTACACAATAAACTGCTATGAAGATGCCATTATCACTTCCAATACAAAGTACCAAGACTCCACAAACTTAGCAAATTACGGTCCCACTTAAAACGCAATTTCACTAAGTAATAAAATCTGCGGAACTCATCAAATAAGTAACTATTAAAGTCTGTGCCGTCTTCAATCATAACTGTTGAAAATAGACAATAATTTGCGGAGACTCCAAAAGAGTTATCCATTTTCTAAATGCTAAAGTTTAATGTCTCACTAAACATGTCATGTGACAACCAATCAGCAGCCATCGCGTGTCCACTGTAGGTAAATAGCAGTCACTATATATTCATGTCAAGCGATTTGACTGCATAATAATATCTAACTTATATTTATGTGAATGGGTTAGGCTCATATGAGTTCGTTTTTTTTTGCAATAATGAAAAACAAAGAAGTTGTTTATCTTTATGATAAGTCTAAGAGTATGATGCCATTGTTGTGTAAACACCAGTGTTGAAACCATGAAGTTATGTTGAATCTTACTAAAATTTTAGTCCTAACCGATAATGCAACGAGAAAATTTTTCAATTTTAATATTCTAAATTACGTGTTTTAAGCATTTTGTTACATACGAGACTTTTAATAAAACAAACGTTATATTAAAATTTAATGTAAATTTTAAAAATAATACTTCAATATTTATGAATATGAATAACACGACACTTTGAGAACCATTGTATCAGTGATATAAAAATAGTGAAACTCCTGGCATTTGTAACATTTTAAAAAAATTAGATATCATGTTGTTTTTAATGGCTATCATTAATATTATAGATTGTCGGTTTTATGCAACTTCGTGCTAGTTTACTCGAAGCTAACAATCGCATAGGTACAAGTAAATTAATTACACTGATCCTTTTAAGGATAGAAGCTATCACAATCAACTCATTAACAAGGACATGAGAGTGAGGAGTTGGCCGCCCTAGCCAGAATCAGACTATATTGTAATGCAAATATCAGTTAACCCGAAATTGGTTTTCATTAAACAAAAGGCTCAATATTGATTCTGGTTATTGGTGACTCGGCTCTGATATAAATGAGTGTGCAAATTTAATTGTCTGCTCCGCTGATTTATACAATATTTATTTAGTGTGGTTTCATTTGTTTATACAACTGTACAGTTTACAATGTCGGCCTGAAAACGAATAGAGAGATCGAGATGAACTAATTTGCTTAAATAAATCCTTCTAAACTAACCATGTCTCTATAATAATCACTGAAATATTCTAAACGTCCTAAAATTCATTAAATCAACTTCAAAAATAAGGCCTGTAGTTATACCATTCAGTTTTTAGTAAAATCTGTCGTGCTGAATGTAAATCTAGTGTAAACACACAATACAACCTAATTTCCTCCGCTGGCCGTTCACAAAAAGCCCCATGAACTAATAAACAAAGAACGGGCAAGTTCGGTGCAAGCTCGGACCATGAAACAATGCGGCAATTTTTTGCGTTGCACCAAACTTAATCTGTAAAATGTGAGCACAAAACAAGGCTCCGTCGCCGCAGATAACTTTGAAATACACTATCTCGGTGAAGTTTGAGACGCCCCGAGACGTTAAAACGTTCAACTTGCATATAAATAACAACTGCAAAAAAGATACAAGGGAGAGTTTCCTGGAGCGCAATTTTAGAAGACCGCGTTCACACAAGGTAAATTGAAACCTAGGGCATATGAGTCGCGAATTTTTGGCAGTTTGTTGATATGCTCGTAGCAATAAAGCTCGAAGCAGGTGGTAGCGTCGGAAAATAAACTGTGTGCATCTCGGGAGTTACACAGATATTGCTGCACTGCGAGCAGTTGCCGCGTTTTTATTTTTCACTTTGTACTTTATGGTCTTAACTGGTGCCGCTCAATGGTGTTACCTGCATATGTGAGATTTTTATATGGTGTGTTTATCTTACATCTTTTCCATTACATTAATGTACCTATGTATGTACATAGGTTTAGTTGTGACTAAAATATGGAGACGCTTTTAAAAACTTACACATGTTTCTTGAGTTATGAAAAGTATCGGGTCCTACTCTAGTTAAACAGAAAATATGATAAACAAAATACGACTTATAGAAAACCACGTTGACTGGCTGCTCGCTCTGAAAATAGGGATAGCGAAGCAATCACCTTTTTTATACATTGGAAGTTGTTTTAAGGAATTAAGTAACTTCACAAAATGTTGCCGAGAAAATTGCTATCAAGAAGTTTCCCTGTACTTTGCATAAGAATGTTAGATAAAAATTACGGCACTGCAGTGCGCGAATTTAATTAACCCTTACTTTAATTAGTTTGACGCATTCGTGGAGTGCGAAACCAACTTAGTCGACGTGGTTATCATGACCAAGATTGTCACAAACCTCGCAAACTTTGTTACGTGAAAAAGATATGACTGCAGGTTTTTGCAAAACACGTAGTCAGAAATTTATTAACAGTCACGTATCCAATTCAAAAATGATAATTTTTCAATATTCTTTCCAATTTTGCTGGTGCAATCTGTAGCAAACTATCGACTATCACCCTATACGCTAGATTTGGATCAGAACAGCTTAAAAGTTAGTATTTGTTCGCTTGCAGACCCCGTAGTGGCATTTAAGCCTCGAGCGTGGATAACGGCCGTATTTTTGTCTAGAACCCCACTTATCTCGGCCATCGGGGAGGCAAAGTTAAATGAGGAGGAAAATCTATGGGTTGTTTAGTCGAGTCCCGGCTAGTGCTAATTCCTGAACTACTTAATCTGCTTCCACAAGTTAACCAGGAGTAGATTAAGATCGAGTTTCGATCGTTCCAAACGGCCATCGATTAATTGAATAGGTACGCTATTTGCGGAGCCGAGATGTATAATTAAAATTTTATTTACTGGAGAGAGTTTAGTGCGGAATACGCTTCGGATTTATTCCGTTGAGTGCTTTTAGAGACGGATTATTTAGGGACTGTTATTTTGTTGCGATGTAATCAAGTGTTTTATTAACTTGTTTTGATCAGAAATGGACTGGCTTGTTGTTTGTGTAGTATATGTCACTTTACAATATTTAAACTACATTTTATAATATCTTCTACGTAGGTGGTTTAAACCAAATTTCTCCCGTATTTTCGTTCCTGGAGTGAGTGTAAGAGAGAAGTTTGGATAATTATTATGATGACGATAATACATAAATGCAAGATAAAAGCGAATGTGGCTCAGCGGTTCCAGTATCTGCTTTTCATCCAAACCCACCCTGGTTCGAATCCAGCCCCACACCAATGACTTGTTCTAGTTATTTGTGGATTTGCTCTCGTTCAGTGGTGAAGGAAAAAATCGTCAGAAAACTGACATGTTTGACCACAATTTATGAGGACATGAACCTGGGCGCCCACCACGATGTATCTGCCCAACAGAACTCTCCTAACAAATTATTTATGGGGCCACGACCCTCAGTTATGAGGAAATACGACTCAAGAGGGGGAATAGATAAATATTCTAAAACGTTTTAACCCGACTTTTCACTCTCGTTCCTCAGGTTATGTTGCTGTTTGTCTGTGAACATTACCTCCCACGGTATCGCTGTAAACCTGAGATTTAACGATGCGCTGCCATTCTGTTTCACGGCTTGCTTGCAACCTGTATTAACATTTAGCTCCGGATTAAATTAGAAGTTTTACGCTGCAAGTGTACTGTTTGCTGTTTGGAAGATAGCTTGCTAGCACATTACTCTTTAAAAGGGATGTCATTGCATAGGTGTTTTAAGCAAATAAATAGATAAATATTTAAGGACATCATATCACACAGCGCCATCTACCCACCAGTGACACAATTTAATTCAACATAAACTTACCTAAATGATTTCTGCCGAATTACATCATACACTAAAAAATATGTGACAAATAAACTAAAAAAAACATTGGCAAAAAGCTGCTGCGGTCCCAGAACGTACGTTCTGAAAACGGGTGCTATTAACAACATACGCGAAATTAAACGTGAGTGAAAACCGTATAAGTTACATATTGATAAGAATGTCTTACGAAACTTTTACTAATAAATTACATAACGGATCTGCCGATGAACGAAAACAATATTTACTTAGGTCTGCTTACTTAGATATACATATTTACATTATATTCAGTGCTATGCGGACACTTTACTTATCTGTCACTTACGTTAGCTTACACGATAGAAAAATTCTATTATTCAGCGAAGATAGACGGAATAAGTAAATATATTTTTGTATAACCTAAGTGCAAACAGATATAGTCCTTCGTAGTAAGGACGGCGAGACTATGGAACTCTCTACCTGGAGCCCTGTTCCCAGTTAATTATAACCCAGGGGTCTTCAAATCTAGAGTAAATAGGTTTTTTCGTGCTTGCTTGTTCAAGCGTGCTGCATCTTAGACTATAGCGGTGCTTAAAATCAGGCAGGCTATAGTCAAACGTAAGCCTATTTCGTGTAAAAAATATAAAATAAAAAAAACATGGGTCGCTTGACTTGTTTATTTGGGGTTATCATTATTATTTGTATTTCACGTAAAATAGTTAGTCAACTATGGACATTAGCAATCGCAAAAGCTCTTGTAACGATTTATCAGTGAGCTATATAGATTATCTCTATACTTAACGTTATACTCGATTAGACGTCGTTACCTTTTTATATCTCTACTCTGTTCCTAGAAGTTCCTTTGAAAGAGCATTGAATGAGAGGTACGCTTAGAAAAGAGGTCACTTAATAGGACAAGTACTTTTACAATAGAATTCTATTTCTAAATCAGGATACGTCTATTGTCCTCTAACGAAATAGTTAAAAGTCTCTCTCTTGAGTCGTATGCTCTCATGTCTGAGGGTCGCAACTCTGTGTGTGTATGTGTGAGTTCTTTTGGGAAGGTAAGTCGAGGTGGGCGCCCAAGTCCTTCCACGGAAGAAACATGTCCGCGGATATTGTGAGTTAAAAGTACAATAGTAATTTTTCATATTAAAATGACGTCATTAATTGTCTGTCACTCTTCAGCATTATCCGCTTTCATTTAAAAATATATAATCGAGAAATAGTTAGTCTGTCTTGAGTTTGAGTGAGATATAGTCAAAACCACACTACTTTATAGTAGATAAACAATAATCTGCTTCTTCTTATCGAATGAAAGTGACCAACTCTGGTGTCGAGAGTTCATCAAGCCGCCCTAAGGGCCTCTGACATGGCTTAACGACTGCCGTACTTGACAAACAATCGGGAACCACAATTTAATGTGTAATCCGACCCACGGACGCACCCAAAATGAAATACAACTTTTCGGTCACCCATCCAAGGACTTACCGCGTCAACCTTTGCTTAAACTTGGCTTTTTATGCGATTGCTTCAGCAAGCTGAGCTACGGGTGCTTAGTAATTAATCTCCTGATATTGAAGTGGAATGTTTTTAAACTAAGACTGATCGTCTTAACCCTATTTTTGAAGTATTTGCCAGCGCTAATGACCGGTTTTATTCAAAAATCCTGTACCATCATTTAACAGTGCTTAACCAAACGAGATGCGATGCAAAATACCGCGCATGAAATATAGCTAGCCGCTGCAATGGCATACAATATTGAATATTTATCACCCTAGTGGGAAAACAACGGAGTGCTGTTTTAATTTTCCTCATTTCTTTCGACAAACAACTCGGTTGTTTATGCTCTGGAAGTATTTTATAATGTTTTATGGCTCTGTTTTGTATATTTAACGACGGCATTATTTTTCTGATAATTTTTGATAGTAATATTTTTGTATAATAATATTTGTAGCTTAAAATTCTAGCTGATTTATTGATTTATAATGGAAATTATTTAAAAACATTCCTTTGAAATATGAATAAAATTTAGAGGTCATTCTTTTCTTCAAAACAAAAATTAGTAGCTACAGTCAAGTTGTAGCATATTTTTTTGATGTTGTTAGTTGGATATATATTTTTTTTAATATTGATTGGGAATTAATTGAAAACATGAATTTGAATTGAAATTTGAATTAAACTTAAGGGTCATTTTTTTCTTTAAATAAAAATTAGTGACAACTGCTAAGTTACGTATTTCTAGTCTGAATTTTAAGTTTATAATCACTAAACCTACTTTCATTTGCATTTAATGTTTTTGTTAGAGAATAGGCATAGGTATCCTTTAGTGATTAATACAATTTCAATGACATTTACATATTGAATAGAAATACTAAGCAAACGAATCAATTCGAACTAAAAAGCTTTCCACTGATTGGTTTTTAAAACTAACTTTCGTTTTTTTTCAATTGGAAAAAGTACCTTTGTTCGTCCTTTCGGACCTTTTAAGCTCTCAATGTAGTACGCGGGCGTAGACCAAATAATGCAAGGACATCTAACAATGCTCTTCATATTTTAACATTCTTGAATGACTGCCATCACCCCACGGTATTATCCGTGGTAATCAGATATAAATACCTATATATCTAAGGTTTAATCTATCTCCATAGCCAATTTTGAACCGACTTCATGTATCGACCGATTCAGATATTATAACATGAAAAACGAATACTTACATAAAATATGTGAGCCGTATGTTCATAATCTCTAAATACATATCACCGAAATTTGAAGCATTAGAAAAAATAGAGTGATGGGACTCAATCAAATCTGTTTCATTCTCGCCTTGAAATTAGCAGAATTTTGAAATAGTTAAGTCAATTTCGCTTCACAACTACAAACTCGGGCTAATCCACAACTATAACGTGACATATTTTTCACATATGTTCTATAAAATTTTCGTCCTAATGAAGTGTCTATTGGTTACAATGTCGTTGGAAGTAGCTAAAATAAACCTGTTAGAAAGAGCTATAATAAATTGAGTTTGATCCGTCCTCGAATTGTTTTACGTGAGATCATTCATCTAATACAAAACGCGTGAAAAACCTTTGTTCGTGATCAGGGCCAGGTTTGAAAGGTTTCGTTGATGATTTTTATTTGTATTCTCTGATTCACCAACTTTTTGCCTGAAAAAGATTAATTAAATATATGCTAATAATCATAATAATTACAAATGTTGTTATACATTTTTTTGCATTCGACTATACATTATTTCTATTGGGATTCAAAGTCCTCTTATTAAATGACAGTTGACCTTATTCAAATTGCAGCATGAATTAATCTAAATTTCAAAATCTTTTGCCCTCGCAATAGTCGTACAACTATGTTACACGAATCCAAAGTTATTAAACGATTTCTAGCTATGAAACGATTACATGATATCAAATTTGACATCTTTATTTATAAAACAATTATACGACATCAATTTAACATCTTTGCTAGAAAATCTTTGAATAGTCTGCTCTGAATTTCTGCTATTTCCAACTAGACCACTAAAGAACAACTCGTCAGTAACACCGAAAACAAATGAGCAGCAATCTGGCAGTGCAGTGTTTCACCAAACTTCCTAAGTACAGTACAACTGCCAATTTCACACTGCGAAGTAAAACATCTCACAATAGCGAAAGGAAACTGCTGGAAACTTACTTACTTCGTACAAAGGAACGATGGGTGTGCAGATCAAGTAATGAAAAGACTTCTAACAACCTATCTTTGATATTAGCAAGGTAGCTGTGAATATGATGGGAAAGGACCAATCATCGTCGAGACAAACATTTCCTGTCAATGAAGTCAGATAATAGTATGTGTATTGCGTGATAAGTGTATTGAAAATGCTTACCTATTACTGTTTTTTTTGCACTAGTTAATTAGCGTGGGTTTACATAAATTGTTTTGACATTGTGTGTGATCATGACTATGTATTTCAAAAATTAAAATCAAATTAAGTCTAACTATAGAAACAGCTTACGTAAAAAAAATATGTCCAAAAGTAAAAATACATATTTTTTCTACATACTTTTTTACGTCAGTTTATTGTCAGTCAGTCAGTCAGTCACAGTTAAATTGAATTAAATCAATCAAACTGCACTTCACAATATTTTTAATAAAAAAACACTATTATTTACACAATATTTAACCACAGGGAGGTGTCTTACACTAAGTCACTGTCTTCAGTACTTAGCGTTGCATCATCGATTCCCTTTTGTTTGTCTTTTACGTTCCGAACAATGTTGCAGAGAAATTTAATAAAAGCCAGCCCTGAAATCTGCCACTGAAATGTATAAGATGACAGCTACATTGTTTACAGGAGCTTTGTGCTTCTCGATAAGGAGAAATTGTAAAATCCACTTTGTAGTGCTGACGGGTAGTATGTACTTACTTACTTACTGGTAGTAGTTAAATTTTGAGTGCAGTTGACTTTTCATTAACAGCTTAAGTTAAGTTTAAGTATTTGTTAGAAGTATAATGATACTCAATAGTGTTACATGTATTTTTTTTTCAATGGACTTGAATACATTTTGTTGATACAATATTTTGTTGTCCACGGTATTATGTATCCACTTACCTAATTGTCTTTTATTCATTTGTTTAATTGAATATAAGGGCTCTGATAGTGACGTAATTCTTTACAGCATTTAATATTTTTATCAAAATTGTCAAATCAAACTTCAAAAACAAAGTAAACGTGTGAATCGGCAAGCATTTAGAGCAGAAAACGCTGCGCCTATTCATATAATTATACCCTCAAATGTGGCTCTCCCCTTCCAAGTCATGCTCGCTCATTAACCCACTGCTAATGACGCGCCTGGTGTCTCATACTCATACACGGATTACCATCCTATTGCACATTAACATTGTATTTAAAACTTCGGTTTCTAGATCTACAATCAGATAAATAGATAGATACACATTTTATTAAAAACACCAGCACAATACAGAAATTTACAAAAAAATATTAAAACTTAAGCCTAGTCTTAACTGGCGACCTTATCGCTAAGAGCGATCTCTTCCAGGTACCCAATCTGGCTGGAATAAGATGCAAGTATAATGGTAGACGACGTGTTTTAAATGTATGTGAAATTACATAAAAAACAATGTTCTAAAACCGGAGAGTTAAGTGACAATTTGTAAGTACGCTTGCGTATTTCATCTACTATTAGGGATGGTTTCTTTTTTAACAATAAAACGTCAGGTATTTAGAGTGACGATAGATTATTTTTCATATACCAATTTAAACTGGTTACACGTATCAGTATTTTTAATACTCTAAACTCACGAATTTTGGCTATTTAGTCGAATATATTTAAAGCACCCTACATTTATTCGGCCTCTTCTTCGACTGTGAACTAAACTGTTGAATTACATAAACTGTGAGCTGCTTCATATGCACTAAGTTATTTAAAATTAGACACTATCAAAGACAACTTAGAAAAGGCTGGAAAATTTAAATAATATCACGGAATGTATAGATACAGAATCTTATCCCAGTAATCATTGCTCTAGCTCCTCCCTTCCGGCCAACTATATTAAATCGTGGCGTTGATGCCTTCATGTTGTTTGGATTTCATTATGTCACTGCTTACTTTCAGATGCATTTAGGACACGGATGTGATACTGTTTGAAAGGTTAATGGTGTTATACAAAATATTAATTTTATTGGCATTTGAAGTGCAGAGTTTTGTATGAATTTTTACGGGTTTAAAATACAGAAATAGGTACATTTTGCAAACAATTAATTAATTATTTTGTTTCACTTGCCTACAATACATTAAAATGAAAAAAAATTGACATTGGATTGGAAGTTTTTTGCCCGTTATGACAAAAATAAAGGTTTATACTATTTTATAAATACAAATGGTTTATTTATAACACCAAAAAGTCAAAAATCACTTATTTAACAATATAATTACAAGTATTTAATCAGTAAGTAACATAAAAAAAATAACAATTTATGTTACCAAATTTAACCAAAGATTACTGTCACTTTAACACAAAACGTATAAAGAGTCTTGAATAGATAATTACTACTTAAAGTAAAATTAATAAATCCTTTATTTAGCTGCACATTCATAAAATGTTATAAATTTTTCCTGGTCTGCCGCCTCATTAGCGTAGGCCTTAATAACTGCTCCATCTTATTTATCTTTTCAAAAATCATATATTAAGATTGCAGCAAAACATTTGCTAATCTTGACTAATATCTGCGTTTGGTTACTCAAAAATGTCAATACCCTTGCCATATAAGTTACACAAAGCATTACCTTCAGGTTCTAGGTATAGTTACAAGATATAGGTTCTCTCTAGAACATCGGCCATTCGCCCAGCACAGTCTGTCTCATTATCTAGAATTTACTCACAGCACCTCGGAACACAATTAACAGGGCCAGAACACAGAAATACTTCCTCTATAATGACTAGGTATATATTTCATTTCAACTGGGATTTAGTACTCAGCACTAATTAAATGTAAGCTCCGTAAATGTACTGTGCAAAGTTTTTGCAATGGAAATTTAATGGTGGACCGCTTCTTGGCTTCCTGCTATATTTTTTCTTCTGTAAAGTAACTAGTACTTACATAGGATTTAAACTTCCAAGCCATTCTTTTGAGAATAAAGGAATAATTTTGGGGCCGATGTTTTAAGTATGGATGTGTTTAATAAGTTTAGTTTTGACGTTTTAAGTATTTGTTAGTGTACTTTTTTTAACAAATTAAATAGCTTGGTTCCCTATTGTCTCGTCATCTACTTATAGATTGTGTAAGTGAGTGTCTCATGTATATGTATGACTATATATGGAAGACCGCCAACAATGACTTCAAAGGTAATTGATAAAATTTATATTTATCTATTTTAGGTTCACAAAAAAGTTTTACTACTGACGTCACAAAAACACGAATACATATTTAAAGTGCTCTTCTGAAAGAAATGTAAAACTTTATTAAATCACCTTATTTAGGAATCGTTGGTTCAGATTTATTTATATCAGGGTCTCCGACAGCTCTTTGATAAATTACAATAAATCAAGGTGAATTTGAATGAGTTGAGTCTGAATGTTTCCGGGTCGACTTTATTGTGAAAGGTGGAAAGAGGTTGTTTTCACTCAACCTTTCCAAAAAGGATTTCCATTATTTTTTTTGTATGGAAATGCTGATTGAAAATTGATCGTATTATTAGCTTATTTATTTAGATTGCTAATGCTTACACATAAGAACATTGAATTACATCCATGTAATTCAATGTTCTTATACCAAAACTTTAAAGAAATCAAACAATAAAATTTTCTAATATTGTTTTTGGGCTCTAGTTAAAACTATCTACCGTACCGCAGAACTACTGCGTACTCGCACTACCCACTAACATGTCGTGTAATAAGACCTCCACCGACACACGCAACTTCATATAATAAAGCTGTAACAGATCGGTGTCTGTACATTGAAGATAATTGAAAAAAAAATGTTTATGGAGGGGTCTTCATTGATGCAATAGAACACAAAAATCAGGTATAAAAAAAAATTGTCTGTTTGACTGTTGGTATGTTTGTTCGTTATAGACTCGAAAACGGCTGAACCGATTTGTCTACGGTTTTCACTAGCATGTTGGTGTATTTTTTACTTAACATTTAGTGTTAATTTCATTTCAATCGGTTCGTAAATAAAAAAGTTATGTTTATTTTAAACCTTTACCTTTTTTATCTCAAAATAATGCGAGCGAAGCCGCGGGCGTCCACTAGTCATAAATACATCTCACGTCATTTCCATACTTGCCCAGATATGGTTGTTAATAGCCGTAATAAATGGATAATTTCGGTAGTTCTCGTACCATAAAGTCTGATCCAGGGCCGGAATTATCTATGGCGCGTTGTAATGTTCACGTTATGAGCTCGGTTTACCATAATGTGTTGGTTTATGGACTTTTAATTGATGTTATTTTAAGCTTATGGCTAAAACGGGGACAGTTATTTTAGAATGCTGATGGGATGGGCTTCTTGATTAACTTCTTCTAATTGCTTTAGGTAATGGAGTAATTTAATGTGTGTTGAATGCAATGTGTTTTGTGTTTGTATGTGTAATCAGTGGGAATACAGATATAATTAGAAAAGTAATTTCAGCCAATTATCTAAATTTTTTGGTAAGCTAAATTTATTAAAATAATAAAATAAGAAACAATATTTACACTTATTAACACTAATAGAACTAAAAAAGAGTATTTACATCGAAACTAAATTTAAACAATCTACATGTGGTATGGAGCCAAGAACGCTGGCTGCAATCCCACGCTGGATTGCTATAGAAATCTTTTGCGCAAGGAACCAGCCAGCGTTCTTGTCTCTAGTGATGTCAATCAACATTTTATTTAATTTTTTTATAAAAGACTTCGTGCTTTTACCCCACGGACCAAAAGTTTCGAAGCCAAGCGGTACGAAAATATAATCAGTCGATAATGATGTATATTTTCGCCGCTTGGCTTCTTCTGCTGCGTCCGCCGCGGCTCCTGCCGCTTGTACTGTTCCACTGAGGCGAGAAGGAGCTAGTGTATCGACGCAAGTTGCGTCCCATACAAGAGTTTTTCCCCGCTCCCAGGGAATCAGTGTGAGGCCATCGGGGCGCTTACCATAGTCACGGACCATGCCAATCGGTTCAAGAACTGATGGTACGTTGACAGTGGCAAGTGCCCGTCTCACTATATCATTCAGCGAGCCGTGGCGGGAGAATCTGCCTGCACTGCGAAGGCATGAAAGTCCGTGGAGGCCCTTCCTATCGACATCGCTACCACATGTGCAACTGTGTTGTTCGACAATAGCAGCTCCAATTCGCAAGCCGATAGCGATTCTGAAACTGCCATTGTCGAAAAGTGTACCGAGGTTGGCAGAAGGGAGGGCATGTAGCCATTGGCCAGATTCGTGTTGAGACACTGCTTGAAGCCTTGCGCGATCGTTGTCACCTATTAAATTTTGTTTTAAAGAGTTAAATTGCTTCTGTACCAATGGAGCATCCCAAAGTTTTTGGCAGAATGGTTCCTTAGGGATGTCAACATTGGTACAGAGAGATGTCCACTCTCTCACTGCCTCTGCCGCACAATTTATCTCAACTGACGATGATTTCAAAATAGATAAACAAAGTTGAGATACGCCATGCACAGAAGACAGAAAGGCAGGAAGTGCAACACTAGAAATTTTGCGAATGCCGATACCACCGGTTCTAATAGGTAAAGTTGCTTGTGTCCAAGAGTTCGTTGCGAGGTTCAAATTTAAAAATTTTCCACTGCTGTTTTTAGCGTGGTATCTAAGTCTTGTAAAACATCTAAATGTTTCCAGATTGGGCAAGCTCTTAAAGCGTAAGTAAATTTTGGTACAAAAAGGCAAGATTTAAGTATGGTGTATGCAATGTGTGAATTTAGATAACCCAATCTGTGAATATTTTCCGAAAGCAACTTCAATTTATTTTCTAAAAAGGGCCCGATACTATCCTCGCAAATTGGGGCACCTAGAAGGCAAAGTGATTTGGAATCAAGAATTTGTATATTTGGAGCTATTTTTTGAAAATTTTCAATCAGGTTAGTACGTTCATGATTATTGAATTTTTTTGACAGGTGTAACTCACATTTATGAAAATTTAAAGTCAGATTTATTTTTTGGAAATTGTTGATCAAACTTTGAAGATAATTTAAAACTGTACCAGCTTTGCCCACTAAGGTGCCATCGTCCAGGTTCCACACGTTTAATTTGGAAGAAAGGCTTGAGATGATGGGATGAATACCTAGACTGAAGAGCGCCGGTCCAAGAGGATCGCCTTGTTGAACACCTACTTCAGAAGATATCTCTTCTCCGTAATAAAAAAGCTTTGAATTAAAATTGTAGCATTGCCAGATGTAGTTGTATGCTTCAGGTATGTGAGCAAAAGCCTCGTTTAGCAAGGTGCATCTGTCTAAGGAGTTAAAAGCGTTTTTCACGTCGACTTTCAGAAGTACATCTGCTTCACTATCTGATGATAGGATAGTGCGAACGGAATGAACTGCTGCTTCACAGCCTCCAGTACTACCAAAACCAACTTGGACTGGCTGAAAATATGGTGTTAGTGTAGATGAGATTTTCCGACAGATAAGTTTTGAAGCTAATCTGCGAAACGTACATCCAACGGCTATGGGTCGTATACCGCCACCCTTTTTATTAAATGCACAAAGACGAGCCCCAAAAAAGAATGGTTTGTATGAGTCACAAAGTGATTCTGCGAATAAAAAGTTGAAAAATTTTGCAAGGTCACATAAAAGAGCGCGGCCAGCATCACCGGCTGAAGCGCTCACAAGGTCTTTTAAATGTTGGGGAGTGATTCCGTCGATACCTCCAGAAGAACCGTTCGGAAAGGACATAATTGTGTTAAGCACGTCTTCGGCGTTAACCGTCAATGCTGGAGTAGATGAGGAAGGAGGATTTGGTAGTACTGGTGCCTGTATAGCCGACGGATGTTTGTCGCGCAAGGCATCAACAGTTTCATTAGAGTTAGGTGCTATCGTATCATCAGAAAATAAAATTCTGGCAGCATTACGGATATCACCGTCCATTACCTTATTTTCTACGATGCGATAGCGGTTTGATGACGTTTTTTTGGCATGGGAGACACAATTTAAATGTAAATGTAAATTATTAGGTTCACAATTAGATTTTAAAATTGAAGTGAGTGATTTTTGTTATCTGGGGGGGCATGGAGATGACTGTAAGCAAAAGTGAGGATATTTTGCCAAAACTGTGGATTTTGGTTGTGATTGTCAATGTAATTAGTTAGGGCCAGTGATAATGCCTTAGCTAATTGTATTCTCGCTCCCCTTGGTATTCTCTTTACTACACGGATATTAGTGTTGAGGTTGTTAATATGTTTAGCAAAAGTAATACTAAGGGGTGGAGGACTAGTATCGGAAGTATGGCTATCACTTTCGGGGCTCAAATAATTTGAATTGTTATGTACTTTATCAATGTGAATTTTGAGACCACGTTGCCCTCTAAACTGCCGCCCTGGACACAGATTACATTTTGTTATGTTTGGTTGTGATGGCGGCTGCTGCTGCACCAGCACTGTTGGTGGTGGGGCCGGCGGCGAGACCGGCGGCGGGGCAGGCAGCAGGACAGACACTAGTGGGGGCGATTGAGAGGACTGTGGTGGCTCCACGGCCTCCTCCTCGTCACTGCATTCCGGGGTAAAAAACGCATCTTGCGGAGGAGACTGGGGCCGAGTAACTGTAGTATAAGCCACTGCACTAGATAGATAATATATTTTCTTTTCACAATGTTGTGACAGCAAACTTCTAATCTAAATATAGAAAACTCAAGGTGACTGACTAATATAGTGATCTATCAATCCACAGCCCAAATCACTGGACGGATTAGGCTGACATTTGGAATGAAGGTAGATGTTATGACGTAGGCATCCGCTAAGAAATAATTTTTGGGAATGCCACTTTTAAGAGGGTGAAATAGGGGATGCAAGTTTTACTTCTCAATGCGAGCGAAGCCGCGAGCACCTACTAGTTTTCTATATTACACTGATGTTAATTTTGTTGAATTACATATGTTACTTGTTACATTTTCAGTTTGTGTACCACAATTATAACTTTGAAATTATAATTTTATTGCATAATACTGCCCTACCATATAGTTTCATGTTTTTTATCTGACTATATAAAACTCAAAGGTGACTGACTGACTGATATAGTGATCTATCAACGCTCAGCCCAAACTACTGGACGGATTGGGCTGAAATTTGTAATGAAGGAAGATGTTATGACGTCCGCTAAGAAAGGATTTTTGGAAATGCCACTTATAAGGGGTGAAATAAGGATTGCAAGTTTTACTTCTTAATGCGAGCGAAACCGTGAGCACTCACTTGTTCTTTCTATATTAGTTTAAGAACTTGAAAATAATTTCAAAATAATAAAGCCATTTATATATTTCCATTCAAAAGCAACTATCCTCCAACACTATCCCATGTTTTTCATATAAACTGAGTTTGCAACAAACCGTTCTTATCCGTTCACGTTTCATTATCAAAAAGTCTAAAGGTCAGTGGAACACAAAAATGGATTCATCAGTATTTCATGTTACGGAACCAGAATTCGAAAAGTTGAGTCGCATTCAGCTCAGCTATATTCCAACTCTGTGGGGTTACAATGTGATAGAAAATATAGCGTTTTGCATTCCTCACTCTCCGTTGATCTTTATAAATGAGACACAATACCGTAAATAATATTGAATTTATCGTGAATTCTCGTTATGGATGTTTGTTAAAGCAATTTAATTTAGGAATAGGAAAGAAATAGAATATCTTTTGGTGCATTTTAGAATATTTTTTATCCCATTAGATAAAAGTACAGAGTTTTGTCTATCGAATTCTGTCATTAAAAATAACAAGAATGCTTTAAGTATGCTGATATAGGGGTAGGCACACAACTGTAGCGCTGGCCGGTACGTGGAGGGGATTGCTGCGCATGTGTACTGTCGCGCACACAATACATTATATGAAACTATTATTTTGGACTCCAATGTCTTTTTGTCAAATAGAATTAGGCAAAATAAATAAAAGTAAACTTTTAATCAAGTAAAGTATTTGTAGCTTCGTCAATCTCACTTTTGATTTGTTTCATAGAATCAATTAATTCGTAAGATTCCTTTTTTTTTAAAGATTTACGTCTTAAACCATTTTCCTTGCCTGTCTTTTCAAAACACTATTTGTTCTTCTAATGTTCTTATAATAAAGGTGCGGGTTCTATTCCCGCATAACACAAGTAATTATGCATATTAAAATTTGTAATTACTTGTGTTGAGTCTGGTTGTTTCTATGTAAGTATAATAAGTATGTCTTTACAAAAAAGTATATATGTATTATATCCGTTATCGAGTACCCATGATACAAGCGTAAGCTTAGTATGGGGCTAGATGGCGCTGAGTGATATGTCTTGAAACATTTATTTATTTATTTAATTTGTTTTTTTTTTACTTTAGCCACAAACAAACTTAAATTTCTTAATTTAACAAACGAATTCAAACTTAACAAAAATTAATAGCAATAACAATAAAATTAATAACGCGACTGTACCACGGGATGTGCGCGGGGTGTCGTATGTACGCGGGGAACGGAAAGCGACTCGAGAGCCAATCAGCGCTCCGCACGCCCGCCCTTCATCCCGCTAGCCCCCCTCAGGTACCTTATTTTGTACTTCTGCGCAATAACGGTCACCGCTAGAGTTAGTTGCCGCAGTTTATAATACCTTGTATTTGTGAACTAATAAACTCAGCAACAAAGTTTGTGTATCATGCCGAAGTGTAAAAACTGTACCTGTTTTTATTGCCTGTACTCAGTGTTTGCAACACTGGATTGTAATATTAATTATCCACAAGTTTATTTAAGTGATAGAAATTTGTCAGTAACAATCAGTAATAATAATTTTTATTGTCAGTAAAACTAGGCTACTTGTCTAAAGTGAGGTAGTATAATTAAGCGATTCAGAAACCGTTACCGCCAGTAGCCAGTCTAAACTCCCTATCTGACGCATAAATATTCGAGTGTGATCCCAATTTTCCTCGCAAAATAACTAGTAAATGATAAATAATTAATAAATTTGATTATATGTTAGAAAAATATTAGGACAGGCAAATACCTGAAAATCACGGATTTGATTCCTGCCGGTAGTGATTATTTCCAGTTACATATATCAAATGAGTACATATACGAGTATGTATGACAAATATTAGTACTTCACTAATATACAACCGCGGTAGTATCCCCTTGAAAGGGACGCGACAACTCTGAAAATTTACATCCCTAGACGCGTGACACACGGACTCACACACGTGGAGATAATACACACACAATACACGTAAATACGTTATAAGCAGTGCCATAACTTGGTGCGTAATGAGTGAAAAAAATTGGGTTTTAAAAACCATTTCAACATTCTTGGTTGCTATCTTTGATAACAGTGTCAGTCCGCCTTTTTTGTTATATTTTTTTGTTTTTAAACTAATATGTGATATTTTTTACTTTTCTTTAATGTTAGTAATATTCATAATAGTACATTTTACACAGGATAAATTCACTAAGCATTTGTTTAAAAAGTTCCTCAAATACTCGTAGTTGTTAATTTTCACTAACTGCGTATTATATTTTATTCAAATAACTTACATAGTACATAGTACATACGGCACTCTCTCTTCAAATAGTTTAGAATTTTCCACCGTCGTAGTATTTATTCCTCACAGTTAGTAGCAAATGTTTTAAAAATATTAATCCTCGTGCACACGGCAATAAAAGTAAAATGTTGAAAGCAATATATTTAACACACTAACCGGCCACGCTCTGGGTGCTTAGCATGATATCCTGAGTCACAATTCATCTTTATTTCTTACTGGACACAATAAATTGAACAATGGTAGTCACAGCTTAGAGTTGCTTCAATTTTCATGTTAGGTAAATTCTCATGAATTATCAAATTATTTAATTTTATACTTACGTCTCTAGTTATTTATTTTTAATGATTAGTTGTAAGTGTTACAATAATAATAATATTGTTTTGGGACAAATTTAACATTGTAAAGTGAATGACTGTATTTTTACGCTTAACGCTATATAAAATTCACACTTGGCAACAATAATTGATCACTAAACCGACGCTGAATATTCGTAGTATCTAAAATGTATTACTCAAAGTTACTAAAACTATAAACAAGCAAGTGGCTGAAAAAAAAAATCATTTTATTTGAAATAAAAACTTCAGTCATATATTACCTTTTGTGACTGTACTAAGCCCGCCCAAGTAGTGTTAGCTACAGGATCGCCAGTGAATTTGATAACCTTTCTAGTATTTAGCAGCTTAGCTTAGATGTAAGTATATTACCGTGTGCTTTCAAAAAGCTTTGTAGAAAACTGAAAGCTCTACGTACGGCACGGATTTTTAGAATTTATGATGTTTTTATTTTAGGCCACAAAATATTTTTTATATACATACGTACGTAAGTAACTATGGAACTAGAGTATATAAACGTATACATTAACATACATGTTTTACAAAAATGTAGGTACCAAAGTAAATTCAAAACCCATAATATATGTTTTCGTCCAACGCCCAACATATAACTGTGAAGAAATTCAAGAATAAGATTTTACACGTGTTTTGTTGTACATATATTATTGATCGCTTTAAACTATCAATAAGTGTCAGAAATTTAGTTCCTTTGAGACAAATTGAGCCTCTGTTAATAATATCACAAAACGTTTCGAAAAACTGTTTTCAAGCTTTGCATAATTCCGATGTTCTTCGAAGACGTTGCTGTTGAAAAAATACAAATGGCGCCCCCATTTCCGCACTAAAGCCGGGAGTACATTAAGGAGCATTAGTTGTGTTACAAAGGGCGTATGACAAAGTGCTTTAAGGCGGGGGCACAATAGGTGTCGCCTTCGAGCAGCACGCGACGCGATGTGTTCTCGCCTTAACGACTTAATGCATCTTTCCGTTTTTAAAGCTAGTTTTAAAAGTTAGTCTTTAGAGAACGTTAGGGAAAACGCATTTTACATTTTGTAGGTTGTAATAAAGATGTGCTAGTTGTTTTAGAATTCTGAATATTGCCTTTATAAGTAGTGGTAGGTGAGTTTCACTAAATATTTTATGTGATGTTTGCGATTTCTCTTAAAAAGAAAACCGAGTGAAGATCGAGACTTGACCACACTTTGATTTATTCGAAGTTCAGAGCTATTCATTTAGAGAGATCTGTCAGTCAGTCAATCAGTTAGGATAGTTTGAAACTCATGACACTAGAGTTTACCACTTCCATATGAACTTATCTTGTAACATGGCATAAAACAGTAATATTTCATGAACATCCTACCATATCAACGAAACCAGGTAAAGATATACAAAAATCTCAATCAATACACTTTATCAGCATCCGGCCAAATGAAAACCCTTCACAATTTTATAACAATAAGCGTATTTCCCAAATTTTCTTCAATACATCTTCATAGCATTACTCGACCTTTCTTGTTTGATTTTCCATTTCAGGGCACATCAAAAATAGCTTCTAGAAAACTTTTTGCGAATTATTCAAATGTGTCGTGGGATCGAGTGCTTACAGAACCCTTTTTAGTTTTGCGACTTACAAGATAGATCTCACAAGGGTTACGTAAACTTTAAACCCAGCGGGCACCTAGCTATGGCGAGAAAATAATGAAACAAAACTAATGCGGGTTTGCACTTGGCCATTGTTTGCCTGATGGTAAGCAAAGGCTAAAGCTAAGCCTAAGCCTAAGATGGAGCGTGCGTACCCGATAAGAACCGATTCACGCTCACTTCGAAGATCGCTGGATTATAGTGTAATTATTAAGTCATGTAATATTTGTATGAGGCTAGATGGCGTTATGTGCTATGCCATGTTTTTTTATTAAAAGAGGAAATGTGTGTTACTTTGCCTGTCTTTATCACGCTTCAGCAACGTTATGGCTGAATCGATTTTGAAAGAAACTTCAAAAGTATGCAGAACTGGAACGAAAGGCTAATCTTATGTACTAGTATTAATGTTACACCATATCCGAAAATAAATTACTCAATTTAATATGAATATAACTGCGGAGGCTGTCAACAATATATAATTGACAGATTAATCAGCTTATAAACTCTTGACACCGGAGTTGGCCACTCTTATTCAATAAGACAAAGAAGAAACAGTTTATAGGTAGACCACTAATAAGGTGTTTCTGGTTAATATTGTCTTTGGATAGATGTTACGAGGGTAGTAATAAATTCGTCAGTCTCGCGGTTGTCACGGAGATATCAAGGATTCCGGCCCTTGTATGTTTTAGGGTTAAATGTTTCACGCCGAGTTACAACAGTTCCAAGAATTCGGAAACCATTAAAAATAGTTCTATCGCTATAGTACTATGTATGTAATAGTTTCCGTTAAAGTAAGCGATTAGAATCTAGATTTTACCCATGTTACAGTAATTCATAAGAGTCAAAGGATGATTTTTTTTTTAATTTATTGTATTTTGTAAGAAATAGTATGGAAAGAAACGAAAGTAGTAATTTATTTATGTTATTAACAGTTTTGTTGAAAAATATGAATATTGTACAATACCAAGTACCTAATCATAATAAATAAATAAAATAAAATAAACATTTCAGGACATATCACACAACGCCATCTAGCCCCATACTTAGCTAACGCTTGTATCACTACTAGATAACTGATATAATACTTATATTTTTTTTTTGTAAATACATACTTATTATACATAGAAACGACCAGACTCAACACAGGTAATTACAAATTTTAATATGCATAAATACTTGTGTTATGCGGGAATCGAACCCGCACCCCTAGATTAGAAGGCAGAGCCACTACCAACTAAGCTAACAGAGCAGTCATATAAGAGTACATTTTGACGTAGGCGAATGGTCAATATGGTCATAAGTAATGCATTTTTTGGTATCGGTCTCTTTGTTGCACAAGCTAATGTAGTAGCTACCCACAATAAAATTATGATACAACGGTGGTAGTTTTTATAAATAAAGTCATATTTTTTCTCTTTTCTTTCAGTTATCCGCTAGTTTGTTTTCGTTTTTATTATGATACAATATAATTAATAAGAGAAACATATCGCTTTATATATTCAATGAAAAATCAAAGTCAAGTTTACACTCAGGTCTATAACTTTAAACAATACGCGAACAAGACCGTCAGGTTGGAAACAAAGCTTTGTTTTCAGTTTTCACCTACATTTCAGTTTCGGGTCTCACCTAGTTTCAGGCTTATAAATGCCCCAACTTTGAGCTAGCTCTATTTAGCTATGAATTCTGGTAAAATTAAATATAAATATCATACAGAATTACCCAAAATAGCATTTGAATAAATAAATTTAAATAAATATTTCAGGACATATCACACAGCGTAATCTAGCCCAATACTAAGCTTTAGCATGTTTCATGGGTACTAGATAACGGATATATACTTATTTTGTAAATACATACTTATATAATCTGCATAAGTACAGCGCTAAATTAAGGCTCTCTATTTATATTCCTTAAGCCAAAATCACGCTATTATTGTTCTACAACTTTAATGAATGAAAAACATCCCCATTGTTTTGCCTCAAAAAAACATCTGGTGCAAACTCTTCACAAATAGTTTGGAATTTCGCCCACTTTTGCTTCAAAAGTCGTACTTTCAAGTTTTCTCATTATCTTCCGGGACATTAAATTTTCAAAAGTTAAATATTGAAGCCGAATCAAAATACTTTTTGCTCCTACTCGTGCATTTTAATAACTGAAACGTTTTTAGACTTTATTTTACTTACAATTTCTTGTACAAAAACTCAAAGTTACCACTTTTATTTGGTATCTGGCTTTTACTTGAATTAAATTGTTTAAAATGATCACATTGTATCCAAATTAAGAATAATGGATTTATAGCAAACTTATCAGTAATTTGATATTGTGTATGCTATCCTTGTATATGAAACATTTTATTTTTTCCATATAATTTAGAGACAATGTTTTAAAACAGTTGGCTTCAAGCAAAGTAATAATTAATATTCACTCAATTCATTTTGAATTAATTTCCAAGCAAATTCACTCCATTCCGTCACTAAAAAAGTAAAAGTGTATAGAAAACATGTATCTAAACAAAGATAATTGTTTGAAAAGAATGCGGAGTGGCCCTCGGAGGCAATACAATACGACAATTAATCAGGACAAAGTTGGCGACACTGGGCCTGCGAGACACAATTATTATCCTTTTGAAAGACCGTAAAAAATTACAGTAATTTATCCAGTGTTTTGAATAAAAAAGTTAATTTAATTAATTGAACCGATTTAGTTGACAGGCCGCTTTCGCAAAGAGTAATTGGCGTGAAATTAAAAATGGAATATTTATTTTGCAAACAGATTCATCAGACTGTATTATATTCATTTTCGAGGTGAATGTTCTATACTATATAGGTACTAGAACTCTGTGGATTGTAGACGTTTAGGAACAAACCTGCTTTCAATTAACTTAAATTAGGTCCAATTAAGAGTAATTGTTTTTACGCTCATTCTATTTAACGCATCGCCTTTTTTACTCCCACCCTTCTTTTGTACGATGACAAAAAATAGTGATTGTGAATTATTTTGCGTTAACTGTTTTCGTTGTGATATTTTAGCCTAATGCATCTAATTAATCTTAAATCTAGAAGTATGAAACATTTTGTGACAAAATTTCTTTGGCAAATAAATGATTTTGTGTATGTATCTTTGTCTATGTTATCTAAAAATAAAGTTATTTTTCAACCAAACTAGCTTGATAATCAATCTTCAATACCACTTTTCATGCCTAACCATGACAAATGATCTCTCCAGCAAATTTTAAGGATTTTAAATCTGCAAAGCGTTCAAGTACGTTGCTATATTAATATGTAGGGCTCGTCCACACGACAGGGGTCTGCGCCATATGTCGCCTCACGCTTAACGAAGATTTAGTGAGCCAACAACATTGCATGTGGACAGGGCCTTATCTATACAGCTGTGAGAACGGGCCTTAATTTCGGTAATAGCGGCCTTCTGTAAAAGATGGCTGTCGGAAACTTTCCGGTTGCTTTTATTGTGTCGGAAATAAGAGCTTTGCAATAAAATACTTATTAGGAATTGTTTATCGAATTTGGATTTCGTCATTTGCCTAAAAGATGCTGTAATTTGGTTGGAAACTATGTTGCATATTTATGCTGAATGGTTTTAGTCATCGAATTATGAAAGTGTCGCCATTTTAAACATGATTTAGTAAGCAGTTAGTAACTTTTCTATTTACAGTGAAACTTTATCTCTATAAGTATTAAAAAACGATGACCTAAATATTAATGTATTAGTCATACATGGATAGTATAGAACAGTAGGTATTTCTAAAGAAACCCACAATGTGTAGTGAATTAAATTCTCGTAGCAGCAGCTATGGAGCTACGAGGCGTAGCAAATATGCTACGACGCAAAATATTCGTAGCGTATTTGGTAACTTAGAAAATTGTAATGTAATTTATTCAGCTCAGTCTCTACGAAAACAACTTTGATAAATTGAAAAGTGTTAGTGAAGTATGTTTTGCATATTAACTTATTTTTGTTGAGAATATTATTTTGTACTTAGTGCTGAATTATTTGTTTCTAAATCTAAGTAATATGATAAAGCTGAAGAGTTTGTTTGTTTGTTTGAACGCGCTAATCTCAGGAACTACTGGTCTGATTTGAAAAAATCTTTTTGTGTCGAAGAAACCATTTATCGAGGAAGGTTTTAGGCTGTATAACATCACACTGCAACTAATAGGAGTAAAAAAACAATGGAAAATGTGGAATAAACGGGGAAAATTATTCATCTTTTAGAGCTTCCGTTGCGTGCGCTGCGAAAACGGTTCAAGATATCAAAAAATTATGTATGAAAGAATTATTTCCCTTAAAATGATCTACCAAAATGTCAACAACAGTATATGTCTATCTTTTAAGGTTAACACACTAGAACCGTTTTTATGGTGATAACTATTCCACGCGGACGAAGTCGCTCGCACCAGCTAGTGTTTGATAAAAGATTAGTTTTAACAAACTTGGGTTGGATATTTAGATATCAAATTGGAGTATTGATATCTAGTAATAGCACCAAAATAGTTTGCAATTTTCTTTTTTTTATTTCTCACCATTAACCACATTCCACTTAACAGAAAAGAAAATGTCATGTGTAGGTATCCAACTTCTATTTACCTACATATAGATTCTATACATATATAGATTCAAATCTGCTCTTTACTTGGACATAAAGAAAACAGTTTTACTGTCTTTTTAGTGCTTCCTTTCCATTCGGATTGGTTTTTAAAGGTGCTTACATCGCCACAAAAGAGAGTTACAGTTCCTGAAAACACGATGACATACAATTTATTCGACCTTCATCCGTAGACCCAAAGCATCGAGTGCTTCTCGGTTTTTATGGCCGATATAATCGTAAAATAGTATTTTGTGTTAACTCTCACCCGCTTAGTCTTTGGAAGAAAAACGTGTATTATGTCGATCACAATTCGTTATGTATAATTGTATGATGATAATGTATACATGATCTTAATGTTTATGTGCTTCTTTTAATGCAACTTAAGTCGATTTATAGCATAGAAAAGCTCAGGAATATGGCTAAGATAGAGAAACATATTTTAACCTGTCCCAACCTTTACTAGAACATTCACCGCTAGAATAGGGTATATTAGTCATGTGAGGACGCGTCAGTAACTTACTCGTAGGAAATACGTTTGCCGTAGCCGAAATCAACTTGGTAAAAATCATTATCAATCTTTCATGAAAAATTGTCTAAATAATAATTTTAAAGCTAAATGTCTAATTCATAAGTGACTAGTGGACGCCCGCGTCTACATTCTCGTTATTTTAGAATAAAAGGTATCTTTTGACACTTTTAAGACCTCATACTACCTTCACCTTACTTTCATACGAAAAATCATGATGAACCGTTCAGCCGTATTTACGTTATAAAATTTTTCGTGTAAATGAACAGACAAAAATTCTAAAAACTGCTGAATAATGTTCTGTAATAGATTTAAAGTATACGTTACATTTTTTTCTAATATCTTCTATGTTCAGATAGTTGAACCTCTTTAGCTTGATTGTATGTATAGATAGATTAATAACGTTAAAGTCCTACAAATATATAGATTTGCGTTTTATACCGAAATTCCTATGATATTTTCTCATCTGTCATTTCTGTTAAGGCCCGTAAGAAAGATTGAGTTTCGTGATATTTGTAACTAGATTTTCTGAGCGATAAATTTTATTTTTTGCACCCTAAAAGCGTCAAGTTGAAACTTCTATCGAGCCATAAATCTAGTTTGACGCGTCGAAACCTATTATGCTCCACGTTTTATAGCGAACTTGTTTTGTCTTTTATAGAAAAACTGAACACTTAAAGTTTTTCAATATATAACAGAATATTTTAACGGAGTTGATAAATTAGTGACTGCATACTTAAATAGCGTATACCATCTTTTTATTTTACGTAAATTTACATCGTTTTTTCATGATTTTAATATATTTAGGGACATTAAATTTCAGAAATGTATCCTTCGGTTGGGGATGATGAGGAAATGCGTACAAAATCAAATGTTCGTATTGTCAATGATTAAAAAGGTTTCTCGACAAATATACAACTAAGTAACTTACCAAATAAAATAATAATCTTGCTCTATGAACTTCGTGACCGAACTCTGTAACACATACAAGTAGGTACTATACTCAGTAAGTAAGTCAGTATACTATTTATATTGGTCGTAACGCACACACCGCGTAAATCTCACCGGATATTGTCAAAATAAACAGGGGTTAAGAAGCTTACATGGAATAACAAGCAGTTGAACGGGTAGAGGTTTGTTTAACAAGAGAAATGAAATTTCACGACACTATAACTTCAGCGGTACATCGCTGTTTTAGTACTTCTAGATTTGTAAGACAAACTCATTTGTTTAATCTTTAATCAGGTTTAGTTTTAGACGTTTTTATACTCAAATATATGCAGTAACAAGTTGAAATTATAAATTACTATGATGTTGGTCTCTTAACTGATAGATTTAATCAATCAGTTCTTTCGGCAATTCTACTGTGCTACGACTATAGCGGTACTTAGCCTTTAGACGTAAGCCTATACTGAGAAAAAAAGTATATAAATGTTAACATATTTTATAAAGGAAATTTTAGTAACAATTTGTAATAAACCATAATGTCCAAATATTATCTAATTTTAACTACCATAAATTCTTGCATAATTTTAAATTAGAGAAGCCTGATTTTGGTACCAAACTCCTAGCAATTACTTTAACAATGAACTCGGTTACAAATCTGTGTAAAGTCACATTAAATTAGAGTTGTATTCTAGACTACATAGGTTTTATCTTTTATCTTGGCACTGGCTTAATGCAGTAGCCGTGTGAAGCCAGTAAAATGCATCAAGTGCATTTTCGCGGAAGAATGAACCCCACTGGCTGATAGATATTGTACTAACCTATTACACATACATACATACATACATACACATACTTAGATGTTTTCTTGATAGACTCGATGCCGCTTCAAGTGGAAATAGACTCTCAGTTTCTTGTTGAATTCGATTTGAAATTCTTGAAATTATGAGGTAGAAGGTTTGATTGAACTTCATTTTGTGTTGTTCTTTACTTAAGAATAGACATTTGAGCAAGACAATGCATTTTAAAATTATCATACTAATTAATGGAGTTGTAGGATCACATCAATATTTCTTTTATTTACCTACTTTTTGGCAAAACGATACATGAAAATGATAAATTATTGCATTTAGGTACTATAGTAATCTATAAAGAGGACACAGTGCGAATGAATATAAAAATATTTAAAAAAAAACAATAAAAATGTATAATATCCCTGAATCTGGGCATTCCTTCTGATTAAATATTCTCATAAAAATGCACCAGTAAATAACTTTCTGATTCTACTAGGAATACACACAGTATTTAAGAATACGATTCAAAGATACAAATCAGATACGATAAATCTAAAATCTTATGTGTGTTGAGATATCTTTCGAATGAGTTAAGGAGAGCATTACTGCTTTAACTAGCGTAGGTTTGTAGCCGTTAATGTTTTATGACGTAAGTTAGAGCTATTTTAGAATAGTCGAGCGAGTTTAAGTGTGATGGGAAGGTCGTAAGTGATGTTGAATGTCTATTTAGATGTTCAATGCTGTGTTTAGATAGCCAACAACTGTTTGGGGATGGGTTTGGCTGTTGTGTTCGTTTTCATCTGCAGTAATGTTTTTAGGTTCTGTCATTTATTTTAAGTAAGTTTAATGATTTAATTTTTACAAAATGGTAAAAGGAATAAGCTTGAACAAGAAAATATTTTATGCAAGAATGTGATTCATTCAGATTTATCAATTGATATTTCAACCAAAAAAAGGTAAGAAAACATGATATCAATATTCAAACAAATGATAGAATAAAAACACCTTAATCTCAATAAACAAGCAACTTTACTCCAGTTTCTCTGCATAAACAATTCACACAGCATACGAACCAACTTGAGCAATAAAAGATCCCAATATGGCGCCGCTAGAAATGGCCAAACGATGATAACATATGGCCGAATCTGTGTGGCGAGCTCGTAAATTTAGCATAGATATATCTACTTTACATTGGTGGTTGATAACTTGTGGAAGTTGTCTGTGACTAAGCTTATTTGTGACAGACTGTTCCAATGAGAGAAACATTGTAACAAAACTTAATCAATTTCTATCATATTTTTGTTACAAAGTAGAAAAGATGTCCTTAAAACAAACGAAAGTGTATTTTATTCGTATACTTTGAAAAAGAAAACCTTCAACGACCTACAACGATGGAACTGAAATAAAACAAAAAAGTAAGTTTTGAACAATTTTTAAGATTACAACTTTCTGTTACTTCTTTAAACTTACTAGAACGAACATTACATCAATAAAGTGAATTAATTGTACTTACGTGTGTGTGTGTTTCTACTCGAGCAGGGTCCAACCTGGATGTGGTCTGCACAAGATCGACGCCGATGGTACATACAGAGAGGGAGGCCTATACCCAGCAGTGGGATCCCAAAGGCTGTGGAAGATGATGATGAAGACTTTTTACGCTTAACACATTAGTCTGCAAAATCATTCAAGTATTTTTCTTGTAACTCGCAAATCAATAAGACTCATTTAGATTTTTATATAATGTCACATACATTTGTAGCACTGGATAATAAATTCCTCGCGTCCAATCTTTATCAGACTAGAACTTTATCCGAACATTCCTCTTATTACATCGACTGAAAGTTATCTCAAGGTCGCAGGGTGAAGTGTTGCCAGATATTTTTAGTAAATATTGTTGAGAAATGTAAAAATAAATAAAAAGGAAGTTTAAGTAAGATTCTATGTATAAAAAGTATGTATGTATTTACAAAAGAAAATTATTATGTAAGTATAATATCAGTTATCCCACGACACACGCGCTTGCTTAGTGTGCGCTAGATGGCGCTGCGTGCGATGTCCCCTGGTATCTATTTATTTATTACTTATTTTTTTAGGAAATCATGAAAAAAAGATAACGGTTTTCTACAAAGTTCTATAATGTATTTGTTGCCAAATTGTTGAGAGATTGAAGACTTAAGGTTATATTTTTTATACGAGCACTACCTTTCATATTTAAGATTTCTGTGTATTTCTAAGGTCACAAGTTAAATTCAATTAGTGGTGATTAAAGAAAAATACAGTAAACGATTAAAATTTATTTTTCAAAATCATTGTTACAAAGCCAGTTTTCGTCGACCTACTTAAAACCTAAAATCATTCGTAATAATTTAATTGGTTTATATTATATCATATTTTTTACTTGTTTTCAAGCCTTTCTATATCAGCAAACTATAAAACGTCTTTACAAATCACTATTTGATTCAGGTTAATAAATAAAAAAAAAACAATAAAAAACGGTATATCTACAGATTTTCCTAAATATAGGTCTCGTCACATGTAAGTAATGTAATAGCGGACGAAAGAACAATAATACTCGCTACAGCGGATCAAAATCTTATTACAGAGTCGGGCATAGCATACTGATTGGACGGGGGAAATATCGAGTGAATAAGTGAAAGTAGTTTTGTCAGGTAAGTAACGTGAGAGTGATACGTTTTAAAAGTATGTAGGTATTATCAAATAGAGTTTTATCAATTTATGTGTAAAAGCAATATATTTTACCTATATAAAGAATACAAGTACAAGGGAATAAAACTTCACATTATTTCAGAGGGTTCAGTATTTAAATTATCTACTAGCAAAAAGTTGTGCGAAAACTGTGATCATTGCTTACGTAAGCTAAGAAAAGTGATTTAAGTTATCTATTACATATCTAAATTAATCCACCTGGGTCGCAGCCCCACATTAGTAAGTAAGTAAGTAAGTATTACGAATTGCATCGTTACTTCATTTAACACGTCGCTTTTGTCATTCGCTTTCGGACCTTTATTTTACTCCATCATAAATGTATTTTATACGTTTCGTTTTAACCAACATACCGTTCAGCTCAGTTATTGACAACGTAGCTAGATTGGAGCCTCAGCGAGCTTTGCCGTGGCTTTAGCAGCGTGAATATTAACTGATACGAAACTTGCTCGAATTACGTGCGGCACGTCTGCTGTTTTTCCATCAAACGCTGCCTTGTAATAGCGGAAATAGTAGAGTGAAGAATAGATAAGATGAGATTAGATAAGCTTGAATTTTATTCGTTGGTCACTCTTAGTGACAAGACAAAATATTGAATGATAGACTTAAATAAAAATCCATAGAAATAGAAAGAAAATGCTTCTCTTTACTATCTATAGAATATTCCTGATACTCGAGTGAAAAAAAACACTACAGTTTGCGAGTGTACACACAAAAAAACGGGAAAGTAAATATAAATAAATATACAAATAAAAAAAACTTATTTGTCGTGATAATAAAGGTCACAGCATCTTATGAACCCCCTGGTCTCGTGTTAGCCGTTAAGCCATGGTATGTACATATGTGTTAACCGACATAAGGTCTTATTAACTCTTTACCCTAATCACTATCCTAATCACTAATCCTCCTGAACTATAATTTGTCGGTTCTTAAGTCGAGAGTAAACTGGTTTCCTCTAGGCAAGCGCGCTAAGTCGTAGATTATAACGTTGCTTAACATCAGGCAAGTTTTAGTCAAGAGTGAGCCTATCTCATGTAAAAAATAAACCCTTGTCATTTAAAAGTACATTATCCATAGATGGCATAAATATTTGAATTTCAGTGTCTAAGTTAGGCAGTAGAACTTCTGCAAATAATTATTTTGCGCGCTTAGCACAGGTTTATCGTCAGTAACTCCGCACAAAGTTGATCGAAGTCGAGTTAAGTTTCGAGCGCTTGCGACGTTACATAGAAAATGACTATAGTACGGAAAATGCGATAGAATAATATAGTGCTTTGTTGTGCTTTTTAGCAACTTTTGTATATATTTTTATAATCATACACAAACAAACGGTAATGAAAATAGCAAAGGTTGTAATCTGTTAAATATCAATGACTTTTTAATGGTCTACTTTCATGTCGTTTGATTGGAAGGTTTTTTTTACTATCACATCAAATAATACACTAGCAAAATAATTAACATGATATTACAACTTACATAATCTTAATAAGTAATCTTTATTTACAAAAATTAAACATATATAAACAAGGGAAGAAAAACTAAACATACTACTTCTAACTAAAGCATAAAAAGGGAAGCACTTAGAAAATCTTTAGAAAAGCTAAGAGCTTCAGCCCACTGCCAGAGGGCTGCGTGTTGTGTTACTCAGAATGTATTATCTTTATAATATAAAGCAAAACAATGTAATAATCCCCATACATTACGTGCGAATATCATCCACGCAGCACGCCCGAGAGCTTTCAAAGCTAATCGAAGTTGTCGCAAACTTGGAAGCTCTGCATTATTGTGCCGGTGCGTGGATCGGCTCAGTTTTCCTAAGTGATTGTCAATTCGCCGAATAAGTTAGGATAGAGTTTTGGAGCTTTCCTACAGATTTGGTGAAGTGGACTTTGTTTCCAACAACAGTTCCTTGTATTGTTTATTTATGAGTTTTGTTGAGTACCGAACATATCATGCGTAGTTTTACTATTTGTTGCTGTTTCTTGTAAAATACAATCTAAATGAATTAGTTTTGTTATTTATTTTTGTATGAATTATTACTATATATATATTATGTTACTTATTTTGTATTTGGTACGTTTTATTGTAATATAATATATGGTACCTATATTTTTCATTTACCTTTGATACAGTCGTAGACTTTAGAGACTTTGCTAGACAATTTTAATTTTTTTCTTGATGTTAAAGATAACCAGTTCCATCAATCGTTGATTGTACAAGTAATACTGAAAGAAATAAATGGAAGTTTAGGAAAATATTATCATATTGTATTTGATACGGGCTATAAATGAGTCAGATAATCTAATTTATTAAATTGTATATTTATTATGGATTGCTCCACGTACCTCCATGTTGTCTCTGACAAAATTGCAAGTAATTTTCTATTCATAGATAACAAAAAATAAAAATATATACAAAGGTCGTTAACCTCTTACCTTACTAAGTTTCTAGTTGTATCACCTGCGTAAGCTTACACCAAACACCAAGTTAGGTACAACAAACATTACCGTGGAATTTGTACCCAAGCAAACTATTTCCACGCTTGCCTTACTCATAACTGCGAAATACCTTCGCTTAACGTCAAACCTACACGTGTTGTCATATCTTTTACGATGCTAGCTAAACTGGTTAAATCGGGTGAAGCTACTGTTTCACTTAATATGGATTTTAAAATGGCATCTGTTCACACTATATTTGATGTTTACATAACTAAAAAAACTGTTGACAAAGTAATATATCTCTAAAATAAAAATTGGCTTACATAATATTATTCTCAGTAACATTTTTTTTTTGTAAATTAAAAAAAAATAGTTTCCTACTTTGTCATTCAAGGTTAATCTTGTGATTAATGAAAGTGCTTAATTTTGCCTGAATAGGAAAGACAATATAGATAAATGTTCCTTTTTCTGCAAATAAAATTTTATCAAACGGCTATGCTTATGTGATAAGTATAATATGCGATTAAAAATTAACACGTCAATTCTTTTCCCAAATGTACATAGATTCAATTTGTTTGTGACACCACCTCTAGTAATAATATATCATGTGATATATTATATACATATCCAATCACTAATTAAAAGAGTCGCTCCTCCCAAATAAACTCATCCACGCAGCACCGTGGGCGTACGTAATACGTCTTTACAACCCTATCTGTACTTATCTAGCCTCTGTTTATTCTATTGTGCCATTATTAACCCACAGGGAGTAATGGGATTCGTTCAATTCAGAAGGTACGCAGTAAATGTGAATCTATTGTACTCATCAGGGATAAAGTGAATTGGAAATACATCTAACTTTAGAAAGATGTTCAAATGCTATGCATTATTGATTTGGCTGTATTGTTGTTTGTTTTAGGGTCACAATATGTCAGAAAAAAAACATCAGACTGCGTTCAAACAAGAGCTGCCTTCTTTGCATAAAAAATAATTAAATTTAAGTAAGGTCATTCGGTTATGTGCACTACAAAGCCAAAAAATTATGATATTTGTAAATCTTATATTATTAAAACGTTATATATTTAAAAGGCAGAGGTAAGAATTAACAGCTATTTTGAGATTATTGTGTTCTGAAAAAAGAAAGGAGTTAAGTGTTCTTTACAAAGAATCCTAAATGTGCCTTCAAAATAAAACTAAACCAACATACAAGTAATTGCTCGCTCGCATGCCGGAGGTGCCTTACAAGAACCTCTACGACTTATCCTCGCAGCCATGTGGCGAAACTTTTACTTCTCAACTCGCGTTAGACCCAAGTCACGGCAAACTTAAAGCTAAGAGAGCTTTAACTCAAGTGTCAACTGTATTGGAATTGAGGTTGGATGTAGGAAATGTACTGAGGTATTTTGACATTTTAGATTCATTTTCAATGATTAAAGTTTGTATTATTTTTAGTAGAGGTTAAGATGATTTGACAATAGATGGAAGAACAGCTTTTACGATTTCTCGTCACAAATATGTTAAAATTAAAGTTTATGATTAAGTACGATTAAGAATTCTAAGAACTCGCGCAAATTAAATATTTAAACTACTACTACAATTCGGGTTTCAACATGATAACAATCCACAGAATGACAACCCTACAAAAATACTCCAACAATCTTACAAGGAACTAAACCACGTCAAGTTTACATATCAATTCTGATGGTACCACAAAATCACGAACACAAACACCGCGTCCCTTGCAATGAATAGTGTAATCAAATTTGCGGAGTATTGGACCCTTATTTAATCACCATTAGACCCTTCTTGTGGTGTTACTGTGGCATTTAACCGTCATGGAAATAATAATGTATCTAAATATATTAACCAAATGAATGTATGATTTATTGTTTTATAATAAACGTACGAAAATGAGTCATTGATATTTTTTTATATCTACAAAACATTGCCAAATGTATGTAGTTAATTCTCAGGTTTTTGGTAAGGTTTTGGTTTGAATAGAATATTTTTTTCACTACACAAGCATTTTTAGTGACTTTAAGTATAACAGTTTAAAATGTGAATACGCTCGGATCATTTCACGTTAATTGCTGTCGATTAAAATAAATTATTTAATAGTAGCTCTCTCAAGCAATTGACGGGTATTAAATCAAGCACCCACGTGTGAGCAAACTGTGGAAAAGTAACGTCTCTCTAACTAAGATTTATGTCTTTGAATCAGGTGTGAGTAAATCTTTGGTTAGTGCTGGTGCACTTGAAGATTTTGGTATAGAAATAGAAAGGTAGTAGTATATTGTTTTTTGATTGAACTTTAATTATTAAGAAGGGATTATAATGATGACAGGGTAATCTATTTTATCAAAATGTGTAGGTAGACACAAAAATGTTCAAAATTAATGCTCTGTTATCAGTGTTATGTATTTTCGTGTATTTGCAAAATTATTTATCACACTGTTGATAAAATTTATGAAAAACTAGCTGTGCCTGCGATTTCGTCCGCGTGGTATAGATATTTTGGGGCAATAATTCATTGAATTTTGAACCGTTTTCGCAGCGCACGTAACGGGAGCCCTCAAATATGAATAATTTTCCCCGTTTTTTCCACATTTTCCATTGTTTCTTGGCTCCTATTAGTTGCAACGTGATGTTATATAGCTTAAAACCTTCCTCGATAAATAGTCTATTCAACACAAAAAAAAAATCCAAATCGCACCAGTAGTTCCTGAGATTAGCGCGTTCAAACAAACAAACTCTTCAGCTTTATAATATTAGTATAGTTAAAGGACTCGCTATATTTTTTATGCATAGTAAAATAATGTAATGTAAAATGATAATGTAGAATGATACACTGAGTTATCTACGCCACACAAAGCAAATAACAAAAGTTAAATTACCCCCAAGATGGTATATAAAAAATGGATACAAAATATTTTTCTTTGAAAATCTAGCCGCGTATTTGGACATGAAATTACATGTGTCTGATTTAGAGCGATAGCCACTTTCCAAGTCGGAGCAAATCGACGCACATAATACTTGAGTTTGTACCCGAAGAAACTACAGATCGGATGGGCTTTTACAGTTCACGACAGAAAAATAGCATTGTCAGTGAACATGGTTATAATACCTACTCAATATTTTTCTAATAAAAATTATATAATATATAATTTTTCTAATAAAAATTATATAATATATAATTTTTATTAGAAAAATATTGGTACATTGTAAAATTATTGCGGCATTATATTATAATGCCGCAATAATTTTACAATGTACCATTTTGTGAAAACTCTTGTGCTAGTCATGAGACAATGTTACAAGGCCAGAATCATCTCACAGATATTAAATATAAAACTTAAATTTATTTTAATTAATATGTTCTTTATCATTCGAGACAAAGTAAGTAATGTATAATAATATATTAAGTAAAATACTGTTTTTTTTGAGCAATTTTTTTTTTTACAATAAAATGTGCAGTTTTTATAATGGTATTGCTCCATAAGTATATTGATTCAGTGTTATAAATTTGCTTAATTTTTCGCGCTTATTGTATGATTGACACTTGTACGAGTAAAGTCACAGTCACAGTTTTAGGTTCATATTGTACGAAATCTGGAAGTTCAAAGCTGCAACCAAGCTAAAGTAAGTTCGTTTACCTTTCTATGACAGTTGTAACATACATACAAAACCATATCGCATCTCACTACAAACTTTACAAAGACAATAGTCGTTATCGTGCCTTCTGAATAACTTTACCGGACTTTTCCTCGGCTGGAGTTAACAAATAGAGGCTATCTTCGCTACGACAGCGATTTTGGGGTATCTACTGTTTTAGAAAGTGTTTCGGGTGTTTGTCGTTTGTAAGGAAAAGTTTCATGCATAACTAGGCTCTTGCCTCGCGGAAAATACAGTTCGCCGTTCTTGGTGGGTTTTTTGCTTTTAATTTTTTTGCAGATTTTGTTGTGTTTTTGTGAGACGTTAAGTACTAAAGGTTATTATGGAAGTTGTTGAATATCTAGTCAAATAATATAAATATAATGCAGTCAACTATTTTTATTTGCTACTAGAAGTTATGTTTGATTTGCACCGTTACATATTTTTTTGAGTTCCTTGTAGGTATCATAATGTTAAGAAAAACGGGAAACAACCTCAAACGCAGTTCTTTGTTGACCGTAATTTATTGCTTGCTATTGTTCTGGATTAATCAATTTATTTAAATAAACTAAACTACTTATGTACCTACATATATTTCACTTCTACAAAACGGTTTCCAACGCAGATTTTAATGAAATTAAAATACATAAATGATGCCACCAAACCAAATACACGGTTCATTATTTCCAATCTAGCATCCCTCGGGGTCATTATTTCGATGAACACGCCATGTTTCGTCACACCACACCATGCCAAGCAATTCTAAACCATACCGCGTACCAAGGAGTTTATAATACTGTAAGGTGATAATTTATGTTTGAAATTTGCGCAAAAAATCAGTTTCTATAAGAACATTACTTTAAGTACATTTTAGTCAAATGAAATGTTTCAATTTAAGGACCGAATGTTGCAATTTTTAGTGGACGCAATTTTATTTTTGTGAAATGTTTGGGTGGTCAATAGAAGCTTAACTTATTTATACGTGCTGTCATATGTGTATGTCATATCTTCAGCAAGTGATTGCGCGTAGAAACTCATTTGATGAAAGATTTAAACTGATCTTGTTTCAAGGAACTGCGGGATAGTGTTAACTTCGCCATCAAAACTTTTGGTGCCATTTTGAAAGTTTTTTTATAGAAATTGCATACCACGTTGGTTCTCTTGTTTCGTATCTACTGTATTACAAATTCTTTGGCCATAACCATACCAGCCCATATCACCAGGGACTCCCGCCACGCACCGCAGTTAATTGACTCGGAATGTCATCAACTGACTGATCCATTACCATTTAATCAATTGCATTAAGATTTATTGCACTTAAATTCAGTTTAATTATGTTAATATTGAAATTACATTATTTGACAGCAGAGTTATTAGTGTCAGTGGTCTAATAAATGTTAATTGTAAATTCAACTTAGCGCTTAGTGTAAATGTGTTACATATATTTCAAGTTATTTAAATAAATAGTCATGCAAATTCGTTTCCGTCCATTTAAGTTAGTAGTATTAATTATCGAAATAAGTTTCACCTAACGCTCGTTTCAAAGGAAATAACCGCCTTTAGGAAATTTGCCAGAACACGTTTATAACATTTATTTTCTAGTTCCAACGTCGGAGGTACTTATACGCGTTTAGTTAGCAGTTCTTCTTAAATTTCTTTTCCTGGTAAATTGCACCTAACTAGAACCTCTTTTATTTTTCTCACCTTAATTTCCACGGGCTCGATTTTAATCTTATGCAAAATGAAGTTTTTCCAAGGGAAACCTATTTAAAACAGGCTACAAAATGAAGGAAGGAGAGAGTTATGTAAGGCTATGTGAAGGAGATGAAAGAAAATACGGCAAAGGAAGTGATAGTAAGATAATTGTCTTCGCTATTATAATAGCTGTAATTGCAATGGACGATCTAGAAGGCTTTATCTTTTACAGTACTTATGTAAGATATATGTTAAGTTGTAATAAAATTTATTTCTCTTGGCCCGCCTGTGAAACCTTGTTATCTATTGCTCCTAATTTATAGTGATAAAATTTATCTGAAAAAAGTTTTTAAATGACAAATGATATTTAAAGGGATACCTTATAAAAAATATGAACAAAAAAACCAGCAAAATATTGAAAAAAAAACTATTCATTAAGTGTTACCAGAAGTTGAGAAACAAAATCCCTATTTTTAAAGTCAGTTTGTGTGAAAACTGTATCAAAGGCTTTGTGTAACACCTAGTCACAACTTTGTAACAGAGGTAAACTTTTTAACACGATTCACTTGGATACAGTTTTTAAAGAGAAATATAGCCTGAAAAAGTCCCTATGGCTTGGGACAACAGTTAATTTACTTGCATTGTAAAATAAAAGAAAATGTTGTTGATTTTTTTGTATATAGGTATGTTTATATACCTTCATAAAGTAATAAAAGATCGTTATTTAACAATTAAATAAAGTTTTTTTAGATTAAAGTATTTTTATGTATATTACTGAAAAATATAGGTAAAAAATACATTTTACTAGCTAATAGTCAACCAAAACGACGTGATTTGTATTTCAGAATGATTTAAACAAGTTAAAGAATAATTTGGGGCGTGTGGACGAAACTTTTGACTTCGTGGTATTAAGTTGGCAAAGAATTATGACGAATTATAGGGCTTCGTGCCCGTACTTATCTTACGGAGCCCTTGATTAAGTGCACGGACTTAAGTTATGATAAGAATTTAACGGTGTTTAACGTGATTTTGGTTACGCTTCTGCATTGGTAGCATTGTCAAGGTTTATTAACTAATTAATATAAGATGTTATTTGTGATATATGTAGTCCAAAATATTTTTTTTTTATTTTTCACTTTGGGTGGTTAGCTTTTATTTTTTAATGGCATAACTAATATCTCTGCTGCAGTTTAAATTAAATCAACATATTGTTAATAAAATATAAAAACAAGTGAAGGAAAACTAAACATACTACTTCTAACTACTACAAAAAGGGACACTTAGAAAATCTTTAGAAAAGCCTAAAGATAATCTAAGTGCTCCAGCCCACTACCAGAGGGCAGCGTACCCAGCATGCTGGCCGCATTACCACGCTGGATGGCAATGCTGATACGTTGAGCCAGAAAAAGGCCAGCATTTTGGTCCCGCGTCGCGTCAACCAAGCGCTCCAAAAGGTTTTGGAAAAAAAGTTGTTAAAAAAAAGTTGTTAAAAAACATATTGTTAAGTAATACATCAAAGTATAGTGATACTGGAGTAAATAAAATATTAAATCCAGTATCACTATACACTACAACCTAAGTAAAGTTTGTTTTATTCGCTACAATAAACTTAATTCCGGTATGAAAAGTTTGCTACCTCTTGAGGGTTAGTGAGGTATTATTCCTCTATAGTTTTTGAACATAATCGTTGTGGCTAAAGTTTTAATAAACCGAATATATAAAAACTTCATACGTGGCACACAAATTTAAATTGTTTACATGAATGAATATAATATGTACAGTACATTCTAATATACTTAACTATCCAATAACGTTTTTTGTTTATATTAAATTGATTTAATCGATCCATCGATACGAGTACACACAATATATACAAAGATAAGAAAGAAAGAAAGAAAGAAAATTATTTATTGATAAATCGAGACTTAATTGTAGGCGTATAAACAAAAACATTTAAATGAATAATTAATAATCTACCTATATCTAAGTATCTACGTTATACCCACCCTCCAAAACCACCCGCCAAGTCCTGCCCCAATCATAGAATAGACACACATACATACATATATAAACATATATATATACATACATACACATCCATTCCACGACAAGAACAAATCCCAGCAAACGATTCTAGAAGGTAGGCATAACGCTAATAATAAAAAACAAAAATTATTTTAAAATGGGTAGGCCATTGTAGTACCTACAGTCGCACCACTCCCCCAATCAGCCACCGCGGCAGAACTAAGCAAACTGCTTGTATTTCTAGCCACGGGGACTTCTCGCGAAAGCAATGAGCCTGCAATGCACTACATTTGGAAATATTACCTACGCAAGTATACGACATTCTAAAAGGTTAAGTTACCTATCATTGAATGTCGGTTAGCTTCTTAAATCTAAAATTATATATGAAATTAGGTTTGGTCGGAGTGAACTTACATGTTATACCTATCTATTACAAACTATTATTATCAATTACTAGCTTTTATGATTACATCTTTTAGTTAAGTACTTATAGAAAAATAAAAAACAGACATAACAAGTAAACAGTTATTAAGCAACAAAATTAAACAGTTTTACATGTATACATAACCAAAGTTCTATATTCGATAGCAGCACAGAATACATAATACAAATAGCAGCTAAAAATAATCGCGCAAGCGCGGTTTGAATCTAGTTTGTGTGTGTGTGTGCGTGACTGTAAATGAATGTGTGAGTATTGTGTCTGAAAGGTGACATGTTTGAATGAAGGGATATGGAAAACAGTACATAAACTTTATCTCAGTTAGTCATTGTGAGATGTTAAAAATGTATAAATACTTTTAACCTGTTTCTTCTTATTTTACTAATTGGAACATTTTTTCGGTCGATGAATAATTTAGTTTAATGAGGTATTTTTTAATCGTTTCCTTGCATTTGTGTTTGGACAAGGGATATATGTGAATTTGTTTATTCACTGTATTGTAAAGAAAAGGCTATAAGATGTGAGGCTGGAGAGACAAAACTTTTAGGTTTTTTATTGTTCGTACCGCAAGGTTGTGGAACTCCCCTGATTCTCTGTTCCCCACGCACTATAATCCAGCGATCTTCAAAGCGAGAGTGAATCGGTTCTTATCGGGTAAGCACGCTCCATCTTAGGCCATAGCCTTTGCTTGCTATCAGGTAAACTATGGCCAAGTGCAAACCCGTTATAATTTAAAAAAAAGTCACTATTGATAAATTTTTAGTGGCCGCAATAAAACAGGTATATAAAAGTTAGTGTGTAAGTTCGGAACTTTAATAACATCGTATTTAAATCCACTATTTAACTTCCCGGGATAAGTCTCAGGATTAATGCTAGACAGAGTCCTCCCTCTTATACTTGGCTATTTTAAGCAGGATTTACTTGCTTGCTTTTAATTAAACTGATTTGTTACAAGATACTCACTATCTCGAGGATTCTTAATTTAGTCTTTACGAAAAATGGTTTCTTACTTTTTAACCGACTTCAAAAAAATGGAGGTTATCAAGTCTTCTGAAAGTTTTTTTTTGTGGATATGTTACGCGATTACTCCGTTTTTTATGAACCGATTTCAAAAATTCTTTTTTTAAGTATATAATTCTACTTGACGCTTAAGATAGGTACCATACAAAAACATTTTTTTATTTATATTCTTAATAAAACTACTTAGAATTATTATTCTCATAAACGAATAAAATTGCGTTTCGTACTTTAACTAGAACGCTTTTACATGCAAATATCTTTGTATAACAAATTTTACTAGAAAAAAAAACATCACTGCAAAGCAACAGTTAGAAACATTGCACTACCAAATAATCCCCACGCTTACTACAAACTATAACACTTCCCCACACTGCTAAACCATTATCAAGCTAGCTTAGATTAAAATAAAACTTAAAACTCAACCAGCAGCTGTTCTGAATTTAAAGTGCTCCGCTAGTTGTGGCACATCCAGAAGTTTGTTTAGAACTAACTCGTTCCGGTAAAAACAGGCAAGATGGAATATTTTTGCGCACGTATGTATGTTTTATGTGAAACACGGGAAACGGGAAGTGCAGTGGGCGCATAGATTTTGATATTCTGATGGAGTGTCTAGAAGTTTTGACATCTATGTACGCCGTCCGTGAGGGATGCGCTTGGAATATTTTATTTACTATTGCAGGTTTGGTGTCGGTTCGTTTTGAATATTTGGTAGTTTTTTTTTGAGGTAGGATAGACAAGTCAAAGATATGAAAACATGTATGTACCTAAGTCTATCTATACTTGTCCATATATAATGTATTTAACATTATATATAGACAAGTATAGATAGAAGATTTATCCGGTTAGGTAAAAAATTCTTTATGTTTAGAAGGTTTTACTAAAACATATGTAGTTTATCTCTGCGCTGAAGATAAATAAGAAACGAAACTGTTTATTATATCAAATAATGAAATTTAATTTTTAAAGAATAACTAACAAAGCACATATGGAAATAATAAATTAAAAACTAAACCTTATAATAAACTTAAAAATAATAAATTAACAACTATATAATCTAAAATATATACAACCTTACAAATAATAAAAATCTACGGCGTTATGAAGAATTCTGCTGCGGCTGACGGGAAGAGGACTGTGCGACTCAGGTGGCTGGGGGCTACTGTGCTGGCACACGTGGCGTCCCAAATGAAGCACTTGCCATTTTTCCACGGCACCAGAGTCAGCCCGTCCGGTCTCTTACCATCAACTCTGCTCAAACCCGGAGGCTCGAGTACGCTGGGGACATTCGCAGATACCAAGGCTCTGCGTACAATGTCGTTCAGGGCGTGGTGACGCGGAAATCTACCCGAGCACTGACGACAACTCAAAGCATGATGGCCATCAGCTTCCACCGTGGAACCACAGGTGCAAAAATGGGGCTCACACACCTTGCAGCCCAGGCGGAAAGCTACGGCCACACGAAAAGAGTCGTCATCAAGCAAAGTGCCAAGATGAGGCGAAGGTAACGCATGCCACCACGATCCTGATTCAGGCTGAGACACTGCTAGCAGTCTGGGCAAATCCGCACCCGAAACGTCCCCCAACAATTTGTCCTGGATTCGCTTAACCCTTATCTTATATCAAATTGATGTATGTGATTCCATTATGACAGCTACACTGCTAAATATAATTTGAAACTAACAAAACAATATTTTTTAAAGTCTTTCATATATTTCATGCACGTTTGTCCCATATTCGTTCACATTTCGCACCACGTTCATAAATATATCTCCAGTGCGATGTTAAATTGTGCTTCACTAAACTCGTCACTGTATTTTATATTGAAAAATGTGTTTTTACATCGGGCAAAGTGAATTGCGTGCAATTTGTTTGGCGATGTCGTAAGTCCTGAATGCCGAGTTAATTTTGAATTGAGCTTTTTATACTAATGGTGAATTTATATTTGGGATGAACTGGTGGGCTTGTAAATAAATAAATGTTCCGGGACATTGCACACAGCGCCATCTAGCCCCACACTAAGCAAGCGCTTGTGTCGTGGGTACTAGATAACGGATATAATACTTATATACTTAAATGGATAATATTTTATGAAAATGCAATGTAACTTATTATTTTCATCTCATTTAAATAATAGACGGTTTTTGCGAAAGCGAAGGAAAGCAAACAAATGAAGCTAGTATTATGATTAATCTGGTATGGTCTCGATGATTAAACATATAAATACAATATTTTTATTTATTTATTTACAAGCAGATCTGAACGCTTAACATGTGCTACGCAACAAATAATTTTATGTAGAATCTACATATACATAACTTATTTGTTGCTGTTCATATTTTTTTCATGAACACACATGAAATGAGAAAATCAAGAACATAACAGCTTTCAATCTAATGACCCTGCATATTCATAGCCTCAGCATTGCATATTCATGGCTGGCATTTTGATTGATTTTTTACTCAATTAAATTAATATGGCGCAAATTATTCGAAGGAAAAATTAAATTAGCCTCGAGTTACTCGTACCAAGTCGTTGTAAAATTCATAAAATGCTAATTATTACCACGCAGGGTTGGGTGTAATATAATTAGAGAGGACGTGACGTGATGTGCTTGAATTACTGAACATGGATTAGCTAATTTTAAGGTGCCGCAGCTTGGACGGGCTTTCATACAACTAATAAATAAAAATATTTTATTTGAAAAAGTTAAAATGTTTTACAGTGTTAGCTTAATCTATGACAATTTCTAACATAACAGCTACAAAATTTGAAACTGTCAAAATGAGACAAAAAAAAGAGTAAGGCTGAATGTTGTTTTTATATAAATGTAGTTAGTTATTTGAATATCACAAAAAAAAAACAACTGGAATCTGGATGCTTGGAATCACTGCATTCTAGGGTGTAAAATTCTTTTAGTTAAAGTATTTATCATATGACTAGCTAATATTGAAGAATCCTGTTTCTTTAAAAATAAAGCACTAAGATAAAAAAAGTTTATTTTAACGCCAAAGCTTTTTATGTTGTTTGTTGTTAGATTCGAAGTTTTTTGTTCAAACACCTAAAAATAAGAATATACACAAAAAAATTAATATACATAGAAAAGATCATCTAAAATTTTTTTTTCTTAATTAATCTGAGTAATTAACAGTTTGATTAAAAAATGCTTTTAAAAGGCACGTTTAACATACAAAGGTGTGGTACTTCGTGACTAACTCCAGGAAGTGTCAGTTACATGTTACGGGTGATTTTGCAAAGGAATTTATTACAGCGCGAGAGTATAGGGATAGAATTATATATTAACTAGCTGGTGCCCGCGACTTCGTACGCGTGGAATAGTTATTACCATAAAAACGGTTCTAGTTCAATTTCAATTTCAAAAAGTCTTTATTTCACATAAGTAATTTACAATTAAAATATGCTAGTGTACATTAGATATAGTTATGAACTAGTTTCCTAACATGTTTTGACATGGAATTCGGAGCGTTTTCGAGTTGGAATACCACTCATATAAAACTTTTAGCGATGAGAATACTGATAATTAAACATTGAGAGGTTGAATTTAACACTAATATCGTGATACTTACATAAGTACATATTTCCATTATGCAAGCTTTAGCACAGCATTACATTTTGACAACATTGGATATAAGATAAAACAAAAGAAGGCTAATTATAATTAAACAGCCAAAAAGTGGGTAGAAACTAACTAGGTAGTTGGAAGTGTAGGTAACATTCACTGCAAGCAACAGGGGCCGTCGTGTAGGTACTCACGCACACAAGCACGGCCGACCGGCCAGCGCACTGCGACCCGATACCACAGGTAACAGGGGCGAGATTGCCGTGTACGCGGCTCGCGCTCGCTCGACTCGACCGAGCTCGCGGCGCACGAGTGACGTCAACGCGCGGTCTATTCATCGCGGATTAATATGAAATGGTGAGGTAACCGATACGTTTTGTACGTATCGATAAACTTGAGATCTTTCATTCGAGTTTTACATAGGTTTTGTATTAATTTATTTTTGTTATTAGGGTTTGTTAATAAGTAAAACTTTTCTGATAATTTGTAAATATACACATCTAAGGTAGGATAGTGTATTTGTAAATGTAGTTTAGTTAAGTTAGTTCGGAATGGGGTATTAAAAGCAATTTTTAGTGCTTTATTTTGAACAATCTGTAATTTATTTAAGTTAGTACGGCAAGTACTGCTCCATACCGGGCATGCGTAGGTAATGACGGGCCGAACCAGGGTTGAGTATATTCGTAGCTTGGTCCTACTACTAAGTATGGACTTACGATTGAGTATAGGAGATAAGGCATTTAATGCTTTTGAACTTTTGACCACAAGCCTGGACGTGTTTTCAGTCCAATTGAGTTTTGAATCGAGAAAAGTACCCAGATATTTAACTGAGCGGCTCCAGGGGATAGAACAATTTGCAACTTTTAACTGCCGTGTCGGGACTTTACGCTGTCTGGTGAAAATGATGGCCTCAGTTTTCGATGCGTTTATTTTTAGCTTCCATCTATCAAAATATTCACATAGTGTGTCAACTGATAGTTGAAGTCTACTTATAATTAAGTCTATGTCAGAGGAACTGGTGTAGCAGGCCGTGTCATCGGCGAAACAGGCCAGGTGAGTCCTGGGCTGTACCGGGATGTCATTAATATACAGCAGGAAGAGGTATGGCCCCAGTATAGAGCCCTGTGGAACTCCTGCGGGAACCGGTTTAAAAGATGATGTAGTTTCTTTGATTTGAACTTGGAAGTTTCTGGATGACAGGTAGGAGTGCACCAGCTTTGTAAGTGGTTTAGGGATTCCAAGCAGCACCAGCTTGTGGAGCAGTGCTTCAGCCCAAACGCTGTCAAAAGCTTTTTCTATATCTAGCAGGAACATTCCGGTAGATTCCTTTACATTTAGGCCCATTGACACCGCCTCTGCCACTCTCACAAGCTGCTGCACTGTGGAATGTCCCTGGCGAAAACCAAACTGCTCGTTTATAAGGAGATTCTGAGATGCTTGCTTGAGTCGGACATAAATGATTTTTTCGAAAAGTTTGCCTATGCATGGAAGTAGGCTAATAGGCCGATATGAAACTGGATCTGAAGAGACTTTACCAGGCTTGTGGATTGGTATAACTTTAGCCGACTTCCATGTTTTAGGGAAGTAATGCAAAAGAAGGCATGAGTTGAAGATTTTGGTCAAAAGTATGATACATTTTCTGGGCAATTTTTTTATCAAAATGTTTGAAATCTGGTCTAGACCGGGGGCTTTACGGGGTTTTAGGGATTTGATGAGCTTAACAATTTCGAGAGGTCGCACAAGTAGGGAATAATCAAGTGTTGATGGGGAATCTAAGGAGGACATTGAGCGAGCTACTCTATGGCTTTCATCGCTACACCAGTGGTTCGTCAGTTGTAGGTTATTAAGGAACCCTTCAGCAAGTGCTTCACACTGTTCCTGTTGGCAGGTCGTCATAGTGCCATTATTACGTTTAAGTGCCGGTATGGTGGAATTAGAGGACGCTCGAACAGTACGGGCTAGTCTCCAAATATCCGAGCTGGGGTTGTCGACTCTTCTCAGTTTACGATTCCATTCGGCATCATTGTAGGATTCAATGGTGGATTTAATAGTCCATTTAAGATGGTTGATACTATGCAACAGATCCCGGCGCACTCTAGCGCTAGATTCTACCAGAAGATACCTACGAAGCCGATTTTTACGTCGGATAAGTCTCGTTATTCGTCTTGGCAGAGTAGAGAAGTTCCAGGGTTTCATACTTGTAACAGGTACACTTAAGTCCCTGCACAGTAGAAGAGTTTCTTGGAAAGAAGTTATTTCTCTGTCTATTGCATCTTTGCTTAGAAACGTTTCAGAAAACAAGCTTACATGGCTATTGAGATGGGCTCGAAACTTTACCCAGTCAGCTTTAGCATAGTTATATTTTTGTATGGGATTTCTCTGGATTTTGGTATGTATATTTACTAGTACAGGATAATGATTGGAGGATAGGGCTGGGATAGTCTTTATAAAATTTAAGGAATACACGTTTTTACATAGTAATAGATCGGGTATAGACGTATTATATCTGTCACTATAGTGGACAAGGGTACAGTCTTGTGGGGCATAAATGACGTAATCATTTACCATCATGTGACTAAACAGGCGTTTACCGCGTGCATTAGGTACACCAGGAGACCAAGTAGGGTGTTTGGAATTGAGATCCCCCATAGCCAGGACTTTACTACCAGAGGACAATACAAGATCTAGGTCTTTAGTGTTGAAGGGTTGGTTTGGGGATTGATAAATAGAAAAAATATTTAAGTGGTTATTTAGCACAATACCTACGGCTTCAAGATTCTGAGTACGCAGGGTGGGAATAAGATTGTGCGGTATGTCACAACGGATAAGAATGGCTACACCTCGGCCGACACCGTCGCTACGCTTGTCAGCGCGGTAGGCCACATATCCAGGTATGTTAAGGTTTAGTCGGTTTGTTAGTAGGGTTTCACTGACAGCAATAATGTCTACTTTCAACCTACTCACCGCTAGGTCTGATAGCTCCCGTTGCTTGCCGTGAACGCCATCCGCGTTCCAATATAGTAATCGAAATTCGTTTGTACTACACATAATACCCAAAACGGCTAAGTATTAAGACAACCTTATCCATAAAGGTTTCACATTTCCGGAATTCATTTTTGAGTGACTGTAATGCGGATAGGATTTCCAGCATCTCAACAGTTTCAACGTCTTGTCCGGTTATACCGGACATATTTATTATATTATAAACGGTTCTAGTGAGTTAACCTTAAAAGATAGACATATATAATTGTTGAAGACATTTTGCTAAATTATTTTAAGAAAAATAATTCTTTCATACATATTTTTGTAATATCTTGAACCGTTTCGCAGCGCACGCAACGGAAGCCCTCAAAGATAAATAATTTTCCCCGTTTTTTCCACATTTTCCATAATTCTTCGCTCCTATTCGTTGCAGCGTGATGATATATAGCCTTTAGCCTTCCTCGATAAATGGTCTATTAAACTTAAAAAGATTTTTTCAATTCGCACCAGAGATTCCTGAGATTAGCGCGTTCAAACAAACGAACAAACAAACAAACTCTTCAGCTTTATAATATTAGTATAGAAGTATAGATTATTCTACAATTTTTTGCTACTTTATATCGTTCTACAAGCAAGCTTGTAGTTTAATAAGCCTTCAATTGTTCATATGTAAAAACTTTCCAAATTGTAAATTTTATTGTAAAACTTTGTAAAAAATAAAACAAATGTGAATATGTTAAGGGAGTAATAAAATGTAGCCGATTACAAATTTGAGGGTTTTCAAACCTCGCTTAGAGCGTTTAATATAGAACAATAATTGTCCTAAATTTAACACCACTTTTGGTTACTCATCTAAGGTGATACACCGAGTAATTGTATAATACTAGTTACGTCCACTAGTAACCATACGATTCTAATTTTAGCATGAAGATGTTCTTACTAGGTTTTTAATGTCCTGAGTGCATACAAAAGGAATGTTAATGCAATTTAAAACAGCTGTCCCTACTACAAAACTTACTAATGTTAAAACGCTTTGGGTAGAAGTCACGTAGATATTCTCATTTGGAAAAAGTGCACTCATGCATAAACTGTACGCCAGGATTTGTTTGCTTTGTAATTTCTGTTTTAATGTAGCTGGTTACTGAGAAAAACATGTATACATACACAGACACAACTACATATGTATACAGGTAAAAAATAAAGTGCATTAATGTGAAGAAACTAATGCCTGTAGACTTTTCTTCCAATCATTATCTTTTTAGCCCGTGTATAGGCCTCCTCTCCAACGTGCCTCATAGTACGGTCAAACCCTTTATAATTGTCCTTAGACTAAGTAAAAATCATAAAAAAACACCATTTAGCTGCTGCTGAAGGAGGAATGGAGTATCAAAATTAGCTTTTGTCTTGTATTTGCATTTTATATGAAGAAAAGTGATGATTATGCCTAGGGTTGTAGTTATACTTTTTCTGTGATAATAATAAAAGATTGTTTTAAACAGTTGAATATGACAAATGATGACGTTATGGTTTTGTAAATTTTGCAAACAAATTTGTATTTAGATTGAAAATAAAACGTTTCAATTTTGAATGGAGGAATTAAGCCAGGAATCATCCCGGATGCATAGTCAAGAAGCAATCATACCATGGTTGAATACAATGCAATGTTAATGTGGATTAGGTCAACTATACACAGCTACACTATGCATATATGGGTGTGTTCAGCTTACTGTGTGTACAAGGTGAAATTTAATTAGTCTGTTGGAAGGGAACTTTCCAAAAATACTGTTTTATATGTTATATATCATTTTATTGTATATACATGGTGATGTTTGTATTTGAACTTTGAAGGACTTTTTCCGTACATTTTCAAATCATTGTGTTTACTCAATAGGGGTATTTTTAGTGCTTACCTGAGTATTGATACTTTTTACCAAAGCTTTTCCGTGGGTCGGATGACATGTCAAATTGTAGGTCTCAGCTGTTTGTCAGTAGTAAAGCCGTCTTTAATCCATGTCAGAGGCCTTTAGGGCAGCTTAGTTAATCTGAACACCTGAATTGGTCACTCTTATTCGATAAGAAGAAGAAGACCAAAGCCCTTAGCCGTTTGAAAATTAACTCGTAAAAATATCTACATAAAATAATGTGATAGTCTAACACGAAGGGTATGAAAGCGTCGTTCATGAGCTTTAAAAGCGTTAAGAAAGAGTCATAATATCACAAATACTGAAGGAATACACATATTTACATACTATATCTATACATCAACTTGTATGTAAAGTAAGTATATTATGTGCATACAGTGCAGCATGTGCGTCTTGATTAATTAGAACCGGATCATGAAACCGCATCAACAGATAGCTGTTATGATAAGATAATATTGCAGCACATGTGCTCCGTGGCTTCTACGTTCTGAATGCTAATTATCTGAATTTTCCTTTTTTTATAATTGTCTCTAAGTTATGTGATAGTTAAATAGAGTTTTGGTTTTGTAAAGGTATTATGGAAAATAAATTGATTGCAGAAAATAATTTTGTGTTCGATTACAATTAAATTTCTTATCATAATGATTGATGAAATGATTGGTTAGCTGAAAGTACTTTTTTTATATATTTTTTTCAAATATGTGACAAAATGTTTTCTAAATGTACACTTATAGGTGCCTTATAATTGAGCCCGCGGCTTTGCTAGAAACATATCGAAATAAAAAAAAACCTCCTCCTCCTCCTCTAGGCGATAGCTCAATGCTGAGCATCGTGATGACCCCGACCAAAATTATGGACCATTAGACGCCATTTGTCACGATCGGTAGCTTCGTGTATGGCAGCACTTGCTTTGGCGCCAATGTGTTCAGCCACCTGATCGGACCATCTTGTAGGGCTTCGACCTCTGGATCTCGTTCCTGCCATAAAAAAAACAAAAAAAAAACCTATGCCAATGAAAAAACACGAAAGATTAAAAAAAGTTATCATCTGCCTATACTCGTATTACTGTCAAAATTGATTTTTGATATGCGGGTCGTATGTCCTATAAGGTCAAACATAAAAGACACTGACGTTGTTTCAAGTTGAAACAAATAGACCATTGCAATAGTTGAATAATTATATTAATTATAATAGCTGACACGGCGAACTCTGTTCCGCTTTAGATGCAGTTTATAAGCAGATTCTGGATTTTACATAAATCAATTAAAAAATAAATAAAAAACGGGACAAAAGTATCCTATGTCCGTCTCATGGTTCTAAGCTACCTCCCTTTCAATTTTCAGCTTAATCCGTTCAGCCGTGCTTAAGTTATAAATGGTGTAACTAACACCACTTATATACAGATTATTGTATAGATGTTCTTTCTTTCATTCCAGTTGTCAGCGACGGTGTTGGTGCTACTCCATCTGTCGATGCACGTCGTGGATGAAGGGCATGCTGTCAATCCAAGTAAGTATTACTTTTCTAAGTAATTTTCCTCTTTATTGAGGCATATGGCTCCCTCACAGAATCTAAGAGATTTTTTTTTAATTCTTCCTGGAAAAAATTGAGCTTTTATGTATGTAGATTCAAATTACAATGGAATAATCAACATTTCCATTCGTCTTATGCCAAGTTCTAAAAAAACAAGTTGCCCTAAAGCAAGTAAAAACTATTGTATGTTAAAAGGAAAACAAAACGTCTTTAACAAAGGCATAATAATGCTAATACAACTACTTCATACTACTTTACGTAAAAAAGATTACGTGTGGACCCTCATACAATTGGCCTTTTACTACACTGCTTTGACTGAATAAATATTTTTCCACAAGCCCTTTTCCTGTTATAAGAAATATCGACTTGTGTTTTTACTGTCTTGTAAATACTTAACGCGCTGGCCCGACGTTTGTGGTTCGCTTGTAGATTGAAGGTAAACATTGGAAGCCGTACTATTATTTATTCGGAAAACAGTTTGGGGAAGTGAGGGTAACGCGATAATATAAGGTTATGTTATGGTATTGTGGGCCCATTTGTAATGTCGTTATGGTCGGATGTTCTCGTTTTCTTTTGTTTGTGTCTCTAGTAATATTTTTTTGGGAGTGGCTTTTGGTCTTTTTTTATAATAACATAGCCCCTGTTTTACTTATTAAGACTATAATAAGTAAAACAGGTAAAACTTTATCATTAGAATATCATAATAATATAAAACTATATATTGTAATGACATTGTAATAATGTAATCTTTTTATTCTTGATTTTCAATCAAATCAATAATCAAATATACTTTATTGTATTTAAATAAATAAAAAGAACATATTTAACATAGAGGTGGAAGGTAACCAGGGACATTGGGCGACCATATCACTAAAGTGATCTCTTCCAGGTAACCTAGTTTGGACAACACTAGAGGAAATCCGTAAAGCTGGCGTACTTAATACAATATTAAATTATTGATATTATAGATAACGAAATAAGTCAAGGTTAATAATTTATTTATTTACAAAAGGCACAGACACAAAACGCAGGCTAAAAGATTACAAACAAATAACACTGTGACGCATAAGACTAAACCTACAGTTCAATTAAATCCGTACTCAACACTCATTGTGGATTCTGAGAGTTCAATCGTAAATTTGTATTTTTTAAGATATATTTCTCAATTGTTAGGATTTCATAGATTAACCCAATTCAATAGGTGTACATTCTGTAAGTCCAATAAATTTGCTCAACCCATTTACCCAAGCAATCTAAACAATGGATCTACATAGGATCAATATTATACGTCATTTAGATACTACACACGCCCCTATTGTCGCCAATAAGCAAACAATTTCGTTTTACTAATAGTCTGCGAGCCGCGGAATATCTAATTTACTCATATGAGAGTTTATTATCTGAAGCCCTTCTAGGATTTAGTGGATTTATATTTGACATTACTTAACTACATTAATTAGGTTTCTTTAAATATATCCTCTTCAAGTTATGTGTGTATTTGTGCGTTTGAAAACGCTTAAAAACATATTTTTTTTACTTTTTCTCATAGTTGTAGTAATTTCATGAAATATAATAATGAATATCAATTACACTTTTCAAATGATTTAAAAATGACAAAATACACAATTTAGACGCCCTCAACAATTTATTAATATATCAATAAATCTAAAATGTCGCCTTCATTATTCGAAACCTACATAATTATACCAGAAAATATGGAAAATAACCAAATCTATCCGTCTAGTCTACTCTATTTACATATAAATTAATCTTAATCTGCAAATGTTTGCCTACAATTTACGCCTGAATAACACGAGGTGAGGTTTACATACGTAAATTGATTAAATAGATTATCCTTGAAAATGAACCATGATGGGCGTAGCAAAATGCTACGAGAACGTAAGTCGTAAGGTTCTACGGTGTAGCTGTGTGCTACGAATCTACGTAGTTAATAATATGTTTACCTTGGATCGGTGTTGTACAAAAATGACTTTTGAGCTTAAGTTTTTTAAAATTATCTATTTATGAAAACAAAATAGCAATGCGTGTCTGTGTCTTTCAATACTAACTTAACATTTACAATAAACTAAATTACAAAAACCTGCTAATTGTGTAAAATTAACACTTCATCAAGTTTGCTGGTTTACAATAAACGAAAGGTACTTACACTTAAGTACGATAAAAAGAACAAACAACCACGGAAAAAAAAACTAGCCACCTTAACAAACTTAACACTGCAAAGTCTCTCTAAAACCATGTCCTCATAATTCCGGGCAGTTTGCTTACATCCCGCACCTAGTCCCGACCACCTGACAGGTAATAAAGGCTGTGTCCGCACATAATCTCACCGTGGAAGCCTCATGTGCGGTGCCTTAAGCCGCGAGAATACTACTACTGGGTTTTTTATACTGTGTGTTGCAGAAATAGAGGAAAGTGTAAGTAACTTTTTAAAAAAGAAGAAGTAAGAGAATAGTAAACTTTGGTGTTGAGTTTTCAAAATAGTTCAGGAGTCTCTCATATCGTTTAATGACGGCTATACTATATATCTACATATGTCAATAGGTATTTAGTCCTTTATATTATGGTGCATATATTGCTAAGCGAGAGTGGCTGGCCGGTTCCAGTGTCTGCTTTTCATCCAGATGCACCTGGGTTCAAATCCAGCCCTACCCTATTTTCAAGTTATTGTTTTCTATATTTTTTTAAATTTGATATAATTGTTTTCCTGTAAAGCTGAAGCAAATTAACCGATCAAAATTTATCTTGAATTATGTACGATTTTTACCCAAATCAGTTTGTAGATTAAATTGCCTTAATTCCGCCAACTAGGCTTAATTTATTTTACATTAATCCGTTTTCATTCCATTGAAGTTAGTGAAGGAACATTTTGGCAAAGTTCCTAATCGTTTTTGCAAGTACACGTTAAGGAAGTAATTAACCACTTTGATGTATGGGGTTGGAATCTGCGTAATCTGAAAAACACGAGTTTCCTATTTATGCTACAAGATTTTGCACGTGTAACAGTTTGAGACTAGACCACTTAACTCACTTAAAAACTTAACAGCACAACTATCTCATAGATATTCAACTTCTGTACATGCTTGAAAACTAAAACTGGTTAAGTCCAAACGTACCATTATAAAATTAGACTTTGAAAAACACTTTGAAAAAAGTAGTCAGTCAGGTACCAAATGTTACACATTCAATTACTTTGTTGGTTGTATAAAGAATATCTTAACTGTCATTTTCAACTGTCAGATAGACGAAACACGCGGGATCGAAAACGTATCGTAGAAATATAGCATACTGCGTATATACTGAAATCAATGTGTATTTCAACATAATGTTGTTTATCTGATTTCTTTAGGTAAGGCTATTTCATTTTATTAATTTATAATTGTTGTGTTGTTAATCACTTTAAAAACAATAAAAAATCAAGTTTGATTTCACACACATTTGTGTGATTGGTGTACGCGTTGTGTCACGCAAACTTCAAAATATAAAATATATGTTATAAATGTTTGATAGTTACAATTTTAAGAATTTTATATCATTAGTTAATTTAATTCAAAAATCAAAATAGCTTTGTGTTGTACCTACTACTTAAACGTCTTATACCTCTGTTCATGCTATAAACACCTATAAGTATTATCATAGGTACATATACACAAAAACATAGAAAAACAACCATTTCAAAGTTTCTAGTGCGTAAACACGCATCTTCATTACTATACTCCCAAGTTAATATCCATAAACTTTCGCTCAAGCTAAACGGGAAAAATGCTAAAAATAGGTCGGCTGCATTTTCCGTTGAAAAACAAAACTTTTAGTTGGTAATACGAGGACGAGTAGCGTTTCTGCTTTTGAATAGGTTAATGTTCGTGGAACAAAGTATACAAGTGGGAGAAATGCTTTTTGCGCAGATTCTGTTGTTTGTTGAATTTTTTCGGGAATCGTCAAGTTTGTTAGTTGGGGCTGGTGCAGGCAATGGCGCCGGTATCCTTTGTGTGACTGTGATTCTATTAACAACATTCTGGTAGCGTGTACGCATATCAGATGTACATAAATTTGCTCTCTTTTTGATGGATAGTTGATGTAAAAAATCTTAGAATCAATAAATTCTGTACCTAATAGTATTGAGTTTCTTTTGTATCGCATCGTGACATATTTTTTTTTGTATTTAAATTAGTTCTTATGAATTGAAATCATAATGCCAGATTTACCTACTATTATTTTAAGTAAAAGTTGTATTCAATGTAAAGTTATCAATTTGTGTTTCTCCTGAGAATATTGTTAAACCAAAATATACAAACAATTTGTAAATACTGAGTTTTAAACTGCTATCAACAACAACAAGTAATTAAAAAGCTTGTTCATTTATTATGACAGTTAATATAATCATGAATCACACTCAACGCACATAAAATCTACGATAAACCGCTGCACAGAAAGCCGCAGAGAATAATCGTGGAAAACATCATCATCATCATCTTCATTATCAACTTATTTAGCCACTACTGGGTATATGCCTCCTGATGCATGTGCTTTCTGCTTCAATATTGTGCAAACTTTGTCCAGATTGGATCCTCATCATAAACTTACCATCCATATTGTAGCTTTTAGACCAACCCACAGAAAAGCGCTTCGTAAATATGGGGTTATATGGCGCTAAGTACATCCCGAATATTTATATATCGCGTTCTGTCATGTCGCATCCAAACCCCTTTCATCTGTTTATTCTCGGCCCAGAAAAATGCCAATAATATAAAAATTCAGGTACGACAAAGAAAATCATTACACACATATTATTTAGGGGATGGAAATAAAGCAATATACCGTGTAGGGCTCGACCGATATGGCCGTCCTCTTTGAATAATGTATGAAGGTATGGACCGAGTCACACCGGTGTAGCACAGAGCCTTGGCTTCTAACCAAGTCGTTACGAAAAGTGACCGACTAACAGGCCACTGCTTGTTGCTTAGTATGTGGTAATCAACACGCGAGCGCTAACTAGGTAGTTGCTGTAAAATGGACACTCTTATTGATAAATCAAATGCCGTACATTTACCACCTGGCCACATTACTACTACAACCAAGAATATGTCAGTGTGTTTGATTTTGCTATAATTGAATAACTATCTCATGCATAAGAAACAAACATTCAACAAAAATACGTAATTGATATGTCTATTAGGCTAATTGTTGAAAAATGGACTACCGGTGTGAGAAAAAAACAGTTCCATCAAGTAATCGCTGGTTTAAAATTATCGGTAGTTGTATTATTAAAGTTATTCGTTTCATATAACTAAAACACAACTTTAATCACTGGTTCTATACAAGTAAACTATCATTTAATTTTAAGCTGTAGGTATAGCAAAATCCTCATTATAATATTCTAGTGGCCTTTAAAGCGAAAGTGAAATGATTTTGATTGTTTAAAGGTAAACCGTTTTAGTCAAAAATTATGTAAATAGGTTCAACAGCCTGCGTTATTCATCATTTACGTACAAAGTTTTAAAGATATGTTACTGCCAGCGTTCGTGTATATCATCAGTATGTACAGATAACCCTGATAATAAACATACAAGGTGAAGTTGGGGAGTAATAGAATATTTAGTGCTTTTTGAACTAATTGGAGGTCGACCGGAGGGATCAGAAGTCAAAAACCATGATGCAAAATTTAAGCGATTTCTGTATTGCAATTTATAATTAAAAAACTATATGATTAGAAAATAAATTTCATAAATTTATTTAAAAAAAAAAATTATTAATTAAAAATTGAAAATGTAATGTAAGGTACAAAAAAAATAGTCAAATAACAAATTGAGTAAAATAAAATAATTTTAATTTGGTTTGACCGAAAACAGCTAGGAGGATTATTATTATGAATACAATTTTCTTAAAAATTTGTAGACCATACTTAGTTTCTATGATGACTGGTTTGGTTAAAGCCGAAGTTAGTCTTGGTTTTACTTGGGCTCAAGTAAACTAATTAACTAAACCTTGACCCCTCGAATTAACTCATAGACTAATTTTGTCCCGGTTTAAAGTGGGTAACACCACTAGATTACTACAGACTGCAGACACTAGTCATTTTTATTTTTAGTGATTTGAATATTGAAAAATATTAAAATAAAACCATTGCTCTTTACTCCGTTTTGAAACAGTCATTGTTGTCAAAGACCTTTGAAACCAAGTTTGTTTTTACACAGCTCATTCGACATATTGTTACCAGGTTATCTGAAACGACATTCACACAAGCGACTTTGTAGTCTTATGTGCAGCACAGATACCATGTTAGAATATTGTATCGTCATCATCCACAGTCCATGTCATTCCACTGCTGGGTATAAGCCTCCCAGGCGTTCGCAATACGTGCAACTTACAAAGCAATAAAATGCCAATATATTTCATCTTAGCTTTTTACCTACTTGTAATGTTTTTGCCGGTTTTTGCCTTCTGACACGAAAGTAATCAAGTTAAGCGCTACCCGAGTCATGACGATGAGAAAACAAATTGAATCATGTAAGAACCGTCTCGCTTCTATTGATCTCTTCGAAACAGGGGCCGATCGAGGGATATTATATCTTGAGAAATTAAATGTCTCTACATTTAAAGATGTAAGTATCAATAATATAACTATGACGGGTTTGTACTTTAACACAATTTTCTAATTACAGATTTTTGTTACCAGTGATTATGGCCAACGATGAAACCAACTCTCACGCTATCAATATCATATAAATAAAATTAATATATCAGTAAATTATTAAACATTTCCAGCCATTAAAGTTTTCGGCTTATCGGTGCCATTAAGATAAAAGAATTGGACATAGGTAAACGTCATGCAACCAAGGAAATTGACACTGAAAATAAAGTTATTTTGTCACCTAGCCAAGGCCCAACTGAGCAAACACTACACAGTTGAATAGTATTGTCAATTAGAACAAAAGCATTAGAATTCAGCACATCATAAACCGAAAGCGTTTAAAAAAGCAATAAAAATCATCAGTACCTTGAATTCGTCCTCATTCCTAGTACCAATAAAACAGATAGGTAAGAACTTAATTACCAGGCCTTGTCCTTTGGAATTATTTTGTTGGCAGAAGATCCTTACGTGCTTCATACGATTCAATTGGGGCCACTTGAGACGTACTGAGTAGTTCTTTTATTGGGCATTAATTATGCTATTTTCTGATGTTTGTTTTGCCTCCACACTCTTAGCGTTGGTAAACAAATCTTTGACTAACTTAATTACCTATTTCAAATATTATTTGTTGGTACATATAAATTGAGTATGTTATGAGATATCTTCTTGTTACGATTTTTTATTTATTAATAATTATAACGGCCGACGCCAATTATATTAATTATAACGGTTACAAAAAAACAATACTTATTTACCATAGTTTACCAATACATTATCAAATATAACATAATAATATAGACAAGCAAATAAAATATAATTAAATAATTTTATAATAATTATATGTATACTGCCTTGATGTCGAGCAGTATTGAATTCTCGTTTCTTGTAAGCCGGTTGTGTTGTGTTCAAAAGTAAGTAATCTTTAAGATCCACAGCTTTACCGTTTGTAATACTTTACTCAAATAAAGAAAAAAATACTCCCAGTAAATTTCCTGCTCAACTCATACTCTTACATAGCTAAGAAAATCTTCTCACCCAGGTTTTACTTACTCATACTTTAATTATAATCCTTCTCAACCTGAGCTGTTCTTTTTCCTGCTACGGGTATCTTGCCGCGACAGCATCTAATCCGAACAATTAATCAGACCTCAGAAAATAATAGCACAGTTATACGCTCAATTTATTATCGCTTTAAACTCCCTGAGCAATTCCCGTCGCTCTTTGTTCAATATTACAAAAGGGTTTAAAACATTTTTTTCTCCAGTTCTATTCACCGTTTTTTTTTTTAATTTAAGCCTGGTTTTGTTTTGGTGGATTGCAGGACTCGCTTCCAACGGTCTGGAAATGCAAATTTTTCTTTACAATTTTGTCTTAGCTAAACGCGTCGGAGAAAATTTGGGATGAGGCACTGAAGCATGAAATTCGTAGAAGGTGGTTTTGCTTCTTGACATTAGAGTGGTTTAAGTGAAATTTATGTTTGGCTGCAATTTGATTTAAAGATAAAAACAACAAAATATATGACAGCAATAAAAGACTTCGCAAAATTGTTTTTTTCCTCACTGTTCATTATTCATTGAATATTAATTTCTCAAAACACTTACTCGTAATTTTATAAAATATATATATTATGTATATAAAGAATAAACTAACTAAATAAAATCCATTCAACCATTTCATTAGCAAAATTATCTCCTTTTTCATAGGTTTACACAAAACTCAGCTGGCAAGAACCTAAGAACCTAGAGTTAATATCTGCAACTGCACTGCGATAACTATTAACCCCTATTTGGCCAAGTTAACTCTAGAACTATTACTGCAAGCTAGCTTTAAGTTCTATTTGGTTTATCAGAGATTTAAGAGTAGGGGAAATTGTACTGTTGAATTTATTGACTAGGAACTGAAATTTAGGTTTCAGTTCGATAGTAAATTTAAATACAGCGCTTGTTTATGAAATTGCCTGTTATTATGACTTTGGTTAACATTAGGTAAGTTGTAGGATAGGAGGTAAGGCCTGACTACATGCTACATATATTTACAATATCATTAAAAATATAATATAAAAGCAAGAGAGCAAGCGGTTACTACATTTTGTTCTATAGCAATTACGAAAACATTTTTTTTTAATTGTACTTAAGTCGTATGAATTTTTACGTTACCTACGTTATTTGGCCTCAAAATCTTTTTTTCTGTAATTAGCAGCACAGTTATCACATTCACACTCAATTGACTTCATTAAAACCACAAGATACTGATAAACATCTATAGCTATATAGCCTTGCAATGCCCAATCAACATCAATAAACACAACTCAACAAACTTCATAAACCAAGACCATCATCATCATCCACAGCCCTTGGGATCCCACTGCTGTATAGGCCTTCATTTGTAGGTGACATTGCGTCGATCTTGTGCAGACCTCATCATAGACCATATTAAACTTCTATTACCTTCTCACTAAGTCCCTATTCGCTAATAAAATGTGAAACCGTTCACAGTAACTGCTCTGCGCTGCACCCATTAACCTAAAAGCCTGCGGTGTCGCTAATGTGTCTCCAATTCACTCTGGAATCTTTGACACATCTTTGCAGGTTGCGTAATACTTAGTTTCTCGTTTTGCCTATGTCCAATCTACACATCCTATTACTCTTCGATCTACAAACAAATTAATATAATGTTGTTTACGTTTATTTGTTATTTCTTTTTGGTTGTACACAACTAACTTCTTTTTCCTTTATGCTTATTTATCTCAACCCATAGGTTGATAAGGCCACCGCTTGTGCACTAGGTCAGATATAATTTGTTTTATGTCCTATTTTTTTGTCATCAATAAAAAGTTTATCTATCTACTCTATATCTAATAAGCGGGTGTGGTTCGGCGGATTCAGCGTCTGCTTTTCATTCTGACGCACACTGGTTCAAACCTGGCCCTACACCAATGCTTGTATTTTAAAGTTATGTGTGCATTTGCACTCGCTTAGCGGTGAAGGAAAACATTGTAAGGTAAGCGACATGTATGAGGACCACAATATCCGAGGACATGTGTCTTCCGTGTAAGGACCTAGGCGCCCACCACTATGTATCTGCCCAACAGAACTACTCTAAACAACTAATTCTGCGGGGTGGAATCACAACCCCCAGAATACGACTCTAGTGACAGAATACTGTATGTACGTCTCCATTATTGTATATCTCCATTCCACTATATGCAAATTGTAGCATCTTACGTTGATGCGAGTACCGAAACGTAATTGTATTGTAGAAACATGGGAAACCTTTTTGTAACTTTGAACGTATGTTTTTTTTTATTTGATTTAGCATCTGTTTGGATTTTAACTATAAATAAAAACAAAATACTAATTTAAAATGCACAATGATATTAGTAACATGTAGTTGGATTTAATTATTTTGTAAATAAAGAAACGTAACAAAGTAAATTAATCAAATGACAATTTCATATAAGATTTCATTATAACTACAATATACCAATGTAGTATTCTCATAATGGTATTTAAATAATAATTAATATAACCAAAATGCCACCAAAGTTATACATAAAATGGAAATTAATTCACAAATTACTTATAGCTCTTTCATAGCAGGAATCTCCGTATTTTTCGTCCCCTGAAAATATATTTCTGGCAGTTTAATTAGTGAGTCCAAGAAAAATAACAGTAGATATTTCCCCGTTATTGGTCCAAAACACTCAAACTGAGTCGCTCGAGCTAATTGCCAGCTTTCACTAACAAATTACGGGAACAATTGAATAGCAATGCTGAAAAAAGGACCAAAAAATTGCCAGAATATTCATCTACATAAAACGCCGTTTCGTAATGAACGAAAGTGTTTTTGGTCTAAAATAGGCACTCTTCAGTTTACTGCCAATAAAAAGAGAATAAAAGTGAGGATAAGCGTCATTAACGAATTCAAATGTCTTGCGAGATTATTTTACAACTGAGAGTCGCATTAACTAATAGAAGGACATCGATTAAAGGGCTGGTTTTCGATTTAATGTAATGAAATGGTCCTGGTGAAATGGTGAAAGCGTTTAATGGAGGACTGAGATGCACCAAATGTAGGTATAATCTAATAACCCATGCAATAACCCTTAGAATAATACACAAACCTGTATAGGTTTGTGTATTATTCTAAGGGTTATTGCATGGTGACCTTCGACCGATGACAATCAATGTATGTAGGTACTTGATTGACCGTCTACACCTACACCAGTAATGACAAATACCGTTGATCAGCGTGAATTTAAAGTCAACTTTACATATACATATGTATGTAGCAACTTCATTTATTTACAAACCTATTTTCATATTTATATAGGCAGATCTTTACCTCCCAAACTCGAGCAGCAAAATTAATAAAACGAAAAGTAAAATTTAATACAAGGATCAAGACCCAATTAGGTACCTCCCTGCTTTGTTTTACCAGAAACATAATGAACCAAGGGTCAGATATAAAGAACCAATACAATTTTATAACATTCTTTAGATACTGGACCGAATGTTATTACGTAAAAAGGCACCCTCGTATCACAAAAGTATGAAGGTTCTAAAGATATTGTAAAAAGTTTGGACGTTTCTACAGTCGATGAACCCAATTAGGAAGTTAAAGGTCCCATGTTGGAAGCCAGTGGCTCGTAAAATTTATAGCACCTTGAGGCAGGTGTAATAATATGTCAATGGCTTGCAAATACACCTGTCGTTCTTATTTGTTACCATGGGATAAATTCTTTTTAAGAAAGAAAGAAAGAAAGAAAACATTTATTGTGACAGATTTTAAAAACACACAGGAGTAAAATCATAAAAAACAAACATAAAATCTGCCACAACACAGCCCTAATTCAATTGTAAAAGGAAGGTAAAGAGGTAGAATTGTAATTAAAATGTAGTATTATTTCAAGGAACCATAATGAGAGATAAATAGGATGTTACTATTTATAAAATTCCTTCATAACATACCAAATAAAACATTTCAATTTTTAATTTGTGACGATTTGAGGTATACAAACTAATCTAAATTGTTTTTCAAAACTGCACATGGATTACAAAGTCTCGCCATTTTTAATGATTATTCACTATACAAAACTACAGATACATAACTATCCAAATATTCATCTACGAGTAAAACCTCTGTTTAAGAGCTCTCGGTACTAAATCCTTTAAGTAATAACTGAAAGTGCTCTCCGATGCGTAGGCTGAATAAGTTGCTTTTTTCTGGTTGAAATATAATCTCCTGCACTCTTTTTGAAGTTTTGTTGGCTCTATAAAGGTATTATTTTACAAATACATCTATAAAGATGTAGAAATAAATAATGTAGTACATTTATCCTGCTAATCCATATTATACATTGTATTGTCCCTCTTCCATGCATCGTATTCCTCATATCTGAGGGTCGAGACTACTGCCATCGATGAGCCTTCTGAGATGAGATCCCTTTATTCTCTTATTTTGTAATGTAAGGTAGACTATTCCACTTTATGCGACAGTATTTAAATACTACAGTATTTCTTGAGAAACCTCAAAGAACAGCAAATTTAACAACAGACTTTTAAATTAAATTGAATTAAACAAAACTCACGTATTAAGTGACAAAAATCATCAGTAGGTAATTTGTTAGTTGATGAGGATTAGGGTTGATTTTTTTAAGTGTCTGAAATTTACAACGTCAAATCAATCCTCGTATCGTACATTGCCAAGACTCTAGCTATATCTTCGGCATTATAACGTCCACACATACATATACAGACATTCAGCCACTCAAACAAACAAAATGAATGCAAAATTTTGTTACCCCGCTCACAAACAACGTAAATTATGCACGCGGTGTCCATTACATACTTTATCGGTGAGACTCCGCGGGGAGTCGACAGATATAGCCTAGACTGGAGGAGAGCCAAGTACCAGCATTTGTATCAGAAACATGAATTTATTGCTTTGACTTCGACTTATGTGAGAGTATTGAGGAAATGTAGAAAAGTCTAACATACTTTTGTGTGCATAGGATATCATTTATTTATTTTTCTGATGCCCTGCAAATATTTATTACGACAAAGAGCAAGGATTTGTTGACTTTCTTCAGCTATATTATGGTGATCATTAGATCACCGTTTTTGGAACATTTTTGTCACACTGTCTGATACCATTGTCTGTCTCTTGACAATTAATTTCCTCATAAATATTTTCTTCAAACTTCTTAGAAGGTACTCAGTCCAAATATTTAAACATAAAAACATGCTAATAGTAACTAAAAACTAGCCTCAACATCTAGCTGTAGTGACATCTTGAAGCGTCATGTCAGCTGGATAAATGACCAAACGGTCCCTAATTGAATATTAAACTCGACTGTCTACATCCCACCCGGCGACGTGACACCGGGGTTACAGGTTACAAAATGGCGGAACACTCTCGGATTACTTACTCACCACTAAGCCCTCACATTACGGATTATATTTTTAGCATCGCCAGCTGTCATATTTTATGAAATAATAAACCCCGAGTGGATGTTTTCATCTGTATTAAATTATGACTGTCGTAAACAGACGACGCTCTGTACCTCGCATTTTTCTCTTGTAGGAGCAACATAAAACCAGAATGCATAAAACAAGCCCCTAATCCTCTTAATGCTCACACGCTTCTTAGAATATTTGACGTGGAAAAGATTATCACGATTTTGTCCGTGATAATGTCCCGAAACCCAATTAAGAAACTCAAAAGCCGGCAAATTAAATGAAGCCTCGTAATAATTTGTTACCACATGCGACATCTCAATGGTTCCCAAGACGTTGGCAACTTTAGTAATGAAGCTTTTAATTCGTCCCGTAGATTCTGGTCCCAGGAGATATTGTCTTTACATTCGCGTATCATCACAACTTGTATAGACTTAATTCTTAATTTTCCGGTGTGTTTATTATGACACTAAATGTATGTCGCCTGAATAAGAAAATTGTATTATTAGATCATTTCTCTCATTTATTACTCGACTACTAATAAATTGGTAGAACCTGAAAAACCTAAGCATACATCAGTTCATACATATTATGATAGTGTTTAAGCACAGATCAGATAATAGATATTGTAAGTAGAATATCGTGATAGTTCTTTAAGGCCTCAAGAAGACACAGAAAACTATGCCAGAAATCCCAACCTTCATCAGACGAGACTTAACGTGATGATAGTAATTCAAGTTAAAGTATTTACACTCGGCCTCAGCAATAAATATCCCAATCTAAAGCACGAGTTTCGTTTATGGGCAAACTTTGAACGTTTGTTGGCCACAGACAATACCACCCTTAAGAGCACAACCACCCTTAAGGGCAAACTCTGTGCTACTTAGAACAATATAGGTGGTATTGCTTTAATTATTTACGTATTCTGTGTAGCTACTTAATTGGTGAACTTAAGAGCAAGTGCTTAATTGGGGGTGATTAATCACAAGTTAGTCGAGACGTTTAGATTGGGCGACTAGTTAAACTGTTTTATTGTTGTAAATCTATACTAATGTTATAAAGCTGAAGAGTTTGTTTGTTTGTTTGTTTGTTTTAAACGCGCTAATCTCAGGAACTACTGGTGCGAATTGAAAAATTATTTTTGTGTTGAATAAACCATTTATTGAGGAAGGCTTTAGGCTATATAACATCACGCTGCAACTAATAGGAGCGAAGAAACAATGAACATTCTGGGAAAATCGGAGAAAATTATTCATCTTTGAAGGATTTCGTTGCGTGCGCTGCGAAAACGGTTCAAGTCGTGGGTAACAGCTATAATTTATAAAGCTGAAGAGGTTGTTTGCAAATATGAATATGATGCCCAAAATAACTATTCCACGCGGTCGAAGTCGCAGGCACAGCTAGTATCTGAAATAAACTTTGTGTGTAAATGTATTGTTTGTAGCCAAGCACTAACTCCTATACATTTAAACTAGAAATTATTGGAACGCGTTCTGATTGATATCAATTCTAAGTATCTCCAAACATTTTTTTTTCATAATCTTCATTGTTCAGACTTTCAATCCTCGAGTACAGCTTTATTAAATGTATAGATTGGGACATCGACATTTTAATCAATTATTATACCTATATATTGTATGATCACCAATAACAAAAGAACACAAGCATAAAGGAATTTAGATCATAGTAGTGGTAGTTTTATATGTTTTATTATAACGTAAAGTTCATTTTTATGGAAGTTTATGCAAAGATACTAAGTAAGCCTGTATTGTTTATATCACAAGAAGCTCTACACCTTAATATGTCGTGGATCAATGAACTTTTGTTATTAGATAACTGAAGTTTCATAAGGTTACGTCTTATCTATAACAGATTGGTAAGTCGTTCTGGGAACTAACGACATGGATTATCACTATCATAAATTATCGAAATCAAAACTGATTGCAAATTTCCTAAAAGTAAGAGGGATACTAAAATCCTAATTCCTCATTTTTATAATCATGTGCATGTAAATACTTGTTTTGTTTATTGATTTTGTAAAACAAATTCAGAACATAAACGAAACCATTACGAAGAAAAATTACATTCGTAAATACTAAATAGTATTATATTTAGTCCAGCCTCATAGACATACATATACCATATCATATACATTTAAGATTATACTTCAAATTCAATCCTGGTAACTTAATAACGATATTATATACAGGTGGACGCCCGCGGCTTCCCCCGCATTATATCATAGCCTAGGTACTATGGATGCTATGGAGCTCATTCTACCTGCATACCAAAAATCATGATGATCTGTCAGCCGTTTTTGCGTCATGAGCGATTAAATAAACATACAACATTCAAACAATTAAAAATGTTCTGTAATGGATTTAATTTTGTATACCGAACCGATTTTTATTTATTCAAATATTTTCTATGTGCAGTCATTAGGAGCTCTTTAGCTTTACTACATGTATAAATAACTATATTCATATTGGTTGCATTGGTAGTTAACCGGGAAACTGTTGAGATTTACCTCCACTAATCCTACCCATAAAGTGGCTTGTACAAGATTAGTGATCTAAGTTTGTTTAAGGATTCTGTTGCCATTATGCCAGCTGTATACATTACTTACCAGTAATGGAAACCGCAACACGAATGCATTGCTTTGTAGGGTACGGAGAAAATTTTGTGGTGAGAGTGAATGGAACGGGATATAGTTGCTATAGGTGGTGGGATAAAGGCAATTGAAATAACAAACATAAAAATAGATATCGAGACACGTAACACAAAATACATGAATTGGGCACTGGTTATTGTTGTGCACTAATTTATATGCTTGTTTGTTAAAATTATACTAAAACATTGAATTTAAACAAATTTTCGCAGCATTACTATACATTATCCACACCAACTTTAAAGGGACTTATTGTATATAATAAAAAAACTAACTTGTATGGTGTTAAAAATTTAATCATTATAACATTTATAATTACAGGGCATGAAGTTGATTATCTAATATATGTAGGTTTGACACAGGTTTTGGCGAACCATTCCGTTATATCCGCAAACGAATAGTTATCTGGTACTACCGGTGCATCGGGGAAGGGTTTACTGGTTGTTGTGGATACTCCTCCATCGCCTGAAAGTCCTCCCGAAGACGGATAGGAGAACGATACAGTCGGCTGCTTGTAGTCTCGGTCCAACACAATATGTCCAGACTCATCCCAGGTCAGCCTCACCACTTTACTCTGCCATCTCATCACGGCAGATGGATACGGGTCACTTGCTTGCAAACTCCGAAAAACGCAAGGATAATTTAATGGCTCTTTCCTTCACATTAGTATTTACATTGGGCACTACATCCGTCTCACTCGACGCGACTCTTGCGTCACTCCACTGAATAATTAAGAGTAATAGAGGAACGAATATCATGTTGTCACGCCGAAATTGTACCGGTAAATGAAGCCGACAAATGATGTTCAACTTTAGATAAAACTGGCTGGGGAAAGGTCAAGTTGTGTTTGCGAGAGATAAACAAGTTATCGACGCGGATTGCTGTTTGTGTGCAAATTATCTCGGAGTTTTTTGTAAACTAATGACGGATTATAGTTTCGTGTTGTTGTGTGCTGTTAAAACTTTTATTCTGTTTCAATGTACACGGATAATAATAGAATTGAAATACACTTTTAATTGAAATAAGTATACTATATATTATAATAAGAATATAAATTATAAGACATATATTATATATTTAACAAATGAATATCTGTTATCTTTTACCAAAATAGACGAAAATATATTTCATACAAGATGTTGTAAGATTGCATTTTTAATAATATAACTGAAATCAATGATTTCTCACTAAAACCATTAAAAAAATGAATTTGACTTAACTAAAATATGCTATCGAATTAACTAACTTATTGGCTTCGAAAAATATAAGCTTTAAAATGATGTAGAAGACCACATTTGTTATCTCTTTACCCAAATTAACAAATTAAGTTCCTTTGTATAAAGTAAATATCTCATTGTTTTTAGATTACATCGTAGACTTGTTTAATATTAATTATTCGGAAATTAATTGAGCACAGCATAGGTACGTGGATTTCTAATTAAACCTTAATTAATCTTTGCAACAATTTCGATGTGTATCGCTAATACCTACTTTGATGTATATTCATAATTATTGACTTACGGGTGATCGAGAGAACTCTTAGAAATCTTTTATTAATTAAGTCATTGAAGTAACAGCTCAAGTGAAATAAATTTTACCTTTAGACTTTTGATTTCAATTTAAATAATTCAAAGAATACTATACATCTACAACTTTCAGTTTTAAAAACGTTATTTTTTTTACATGAAATAGGCTTACGCTTGACTACAACTTGCCTGATGTTAAGCAACATTATAGTCTACGATCTAGCGCGCTTGCCTAGAAGAAACCGGTTTACTCTCGACTTGAAGACCGACAAATTATAGTTCAAGGGGAATAGACATTCGGGCAAGAAGTTCCACAGTTTGGCTGTTCGCACGATGAAAGTTGAGGCAAAACGCTTGGCGAGTCTTTAATTTATTTGATTTCAATTAACTGAATGTCGGTAAACTTTACATTCATAATACTAAGCTATACATCTATATCTTTGTAAAAGCATTGTTGATTTAAAAAAGCTTTTTACAAATCTTATTTAAGCTCAACATTTGTTAACTTACATCAGCGCAAAAAACAGCAAATTTGAATTTCAGATGGCTGTGGAAGAATGCCAGATAAAAGAAATGACAGCAACCAACAGAGTAAGGTCTAATTAAAGCAGGCAAATAATTATGGAGCCTAATTGTTTGGGACGTTTGTACACAAGGATAATTTCTCCTTTAAGGAAGCTTTGTTTTGCTAACACAAGCTAGCTTGAATGTCACGTGTGAAGTACGTGCTCGTTAACTCGTTTGTAGGAGTTAACGCTAGCATTCAAGAAATGCTAGATGAAAAGGTATTTAAGAAAAAAGACAATAGAAGATAGAAACTGGATGACGTCATTTGATAACTACTTATAATGTGTGCAACTTCACCAAACAATATACATTTTATCATCATGATTAAAATGAAACTCTGGAGAAATATGTAGTGTTTTTCCGCTGCGACTGCTCCTTAACCCCGACTTGCCTGATTTAATATTTTATCATCATAAGTAGTAGTAAGTGTGTTTTGCAAATAAATATACTCTTATACAAGAAAAATACCTCTTTACCTGGAAAAATGACCAGACGACCTATATATTACATCAGATGAGATTACAATATGCCATACCTGCCAAATAAGGTACAAAATAACGATATTGTACCACAAAATCAAATGTCAGCATTAATACGAGAAATGGATATAGGATCGTATACAATGGAAGCACGAAAGTGATATCGCTGTACTAAGCGTCTCAATTGGTTGATGTTACTTCTATTAAAGCTAAGCGATGTTTTATTTTGGCATGTCTTTTACTTATAACCCCCTCTTTTTCGTCTTAAGTTTTCATTATTGAGGGTCATGAATCCACGTGATACTAGTTTTTACTTTAAGATATTCTTTCATCTGCACTTGTCCTTTGCGACGTTGAGAGCATACAGCTACACAAAAAAGTATAAAATAATGAGGAAATTCCTTAAAATGTTATATCTTACACATAAATAACATTCAGTACCTGAAAATAGTTTAATAAAGCTATTTCTTGAAAAGTCTTTCAGTACCTCGACCGGCCGGATAAGTAAAACTCATGTAAACTTGTTTTGGTGGTTTTTGCAGTTTTTGCAATTATTATTTCAATTCAATTTCTTAAACGCACGCACATATGTAGGTAAAGGAATTGAAATTAAAGATACATAATAATAATAACTATGCTACCGCTCAGAGAACGCGCAGCACACCTCTCGACATCCTAAGCCACTCACATAAATGTTGCCCTTCCGGCGCCATCTTAGGCTGCCTTTTGTGGAGGGCCCATTTAGTGAGTGGCAAGTCATCACCCGCTATAATTTTTATGAATGAGGCGTAACTGGCGGGTGCCGTTCATCATACAATAGACCAGTTTAATTAAGTCAATGAACAACTCAACACAATAGCCTGTAACATTAATACCATTTCTGCAATAGTTATTTTATATACCTAACATCCTCTTTCTGTAATTTTGTACTTAATTTTAAGTAAAGTATTGTAAAAGGCCTCTCAGTGCTGGCTACGTCCCCACTGATGCCTTAAAAATACCGGGCGTAAGGCCCGAGAGTCTGTGAAGTGATAAAATAACTATGCTATTTTTAAATCTATCTATATCTATTTACTTACAAGTACGATATACATCTTCAAAGTTTTTACCATAAAGCTGTATAAAGTAATGCTTATGGAGGAAAGACATATTTCGTCAATTCCATGTAGGTACGCGTTGTTAATGGCTCTGTTGTATGTGATCGGAAATCTTTGCTTATTGGCTGAGACGTGGATAGTTATGCTTCTCGGAGAAAAGGAAATCATGTAGGTACATTTCTTGTTGAGTTGATGGAGTCTAACGTTGCAATTGTTTTCTGTGGATACTCATAACTTATGTCGATTTTCTCTTCACATTTTTTCATACCATAAGTAAACGAAATTACTGGTTTTTATAAAACCTTGTTCATTAGTAATTTTGTTACTTAAATAATAACCAACGATGATTATACAAAAAATATATCATCCTAACATTACTTTTTACAAATTACTAAAGATTTTTTAGTTAAGAACCATTAACCATTATTTATCTTTATCCGTCACGTGGGTCAAACTCAAGCCGTCCAATTTAAATAATAGTTAGGCTAATTTTAGTGGGAATTAGATTAATATTAATTTGTGTAGCGGTCCGAATCCGGTCCGTTATCTCGCGCCCGTCCGGCCGGCCGGTGTCCGGCGAAGCGCTACCAATTTCCGGACACCGCTTCACTCCAACTAACGACTGGGTAGAGGAAACTTAGGAATAGAAATGGTTTGAAGGAGGTCTGTAGAGATTGAAGTATGCGCCGTATGTAATATAGGAGTTTTATTTCGAAAACACATTAATTTGAAATCAATGGTATAAGGATATGAACAATTGATATTAATTTTCACTTTTCAATTAAATTTAATATTGAAAGTTTATCACGATATTAAAAAATTATGTCTACTGTAGCCATCGTAAAACATTCAAAAAATTCTTTTATAACTCATAATTTTCATATCTGTTCCGTTCTCCCATTTTATAATCTGTGAAACAATCCGGTTTGCTATCGAGAAATTACCTCTATCTAATTCAACTTTGTACCAGTTTTGGGAAAATGATTTATTTATCAGACATGATTCCAGAAGCTTCTGAATAGTCAGTTAAATTTTACAAAAACTTAACTGAAATAGCATAAAATGTTTGTATCTATCACCTTCTGCTATACTTATAAAGAATGATTTAAATGTTAAATTTGGATGGGGTTTTATTAGACATTTGAAAAGTTCTTTGATTATGTAATAATCTAATCAAGCGACTTCAGATAAATGTCAAGATTTCCCGCAATTCAAGAGTTAGGTACAGTGTAAACCTTACCTCAAGTCATATATACAGGTATTCACTAAGCATGAAGTTGTAGTAAAGTATTTGTAATAAAAAATCTGTAACACATACATATACATTCAACATTCAAATGGCTATCTTAGTGACAAATCGTAGCTCTGTCCAAAAAAATCTCGTGGTTTTCATTACCTACATTATTTTGGACGCATCTTTCTTAGCTTCAAAAGTGCGGATTTTCTAAAAATTTATTAAATTAATAAAATAATTATAATATGTAGCAAATAGTTATCACATTATAACAAAATGACACTCTCCGACCGTTTAGTGATAGTTTAAATTGGAATAGTTCGATTGAGATGGTACCTAAGAGTAATTCACTAACTGAAGCTAACTTACCTAATGAAAATTGCTCTTGATAGCATCTTCTGGTGAATAGTTTATTCAATTTGAGGTTTAAGTGATGAATCGAGACTGTTTATTTATTACTCTGATTGATTTCAACGTTGTGTTAATATTAGGTTTAGTTAGCTAGTATAGCTTGTAGGATGCGTAGCTTTATAGGATTAGGAAGCTAACATTTTATACAATAACTTATGTTTAAAGACTTTTGTGTATTTGAGAAAAAAAATCAGCTCTATCATTAAAAAAACCGGCCAAGTGCGAGTCGGACTCGCGCACCGAGGGTTCCGTACAAACCTGCAAGGTTTACAAAATATATATTTTGTAATGTAACTAAAAATTTAAGGTTTTCGGAATTTTTCCTTTATGTGTGGTATAAAACGTTGCTTCATGCCAAATTTCAAGATTCAAGGTCGACTGGAAGTACCCTTTAGGTTTTGATTCCCTTGCAAGTACTTGCGAGTTTCAAAACATGCAGCTTAAATTGCTGTTTCTTTTGATTGCGTTGACATAGAAGTTTGATTTTGCTACAGCTTAAAGGTATTATAGACCTGAGTATTTGGTATGAATTTCAATTTAATACCTCTACGCGTTTATGAGGAAATGGGTAGTAAGTTTAAGATTATTAAAAAAAAAAATATTTTGTGATGTAACTAAAAATTTATGGTTTTCGTAATTTTTCCTTTATCTATGCTATAAGACGTTGCTTCGTACCAAATTTCAAGATTCTGAGTTCACGGGAAGCACCCTGTAGGTTTTGATTCCCTTGCAAGTGTCGAAAATTTGCGGCATAAATGGCTGTATCTTTTGATTGCGTTGGCTTAGAAGTTTGATTTTTCACAGCTTCAAGGGACAGTAGACCTGAGTAATTGATATAAATTTCAGCTTCATACCTCTACGCGTTCCTGAGAAAAAGGGTCTTGACAGACGGACGGACGGACGGACAGACGGACAACAAAGTGATCCTTAAGGGTTCCGTTTTTTTCCTTTTGAGGTACGGAACCCTAAAAATAATCATTTCTAGACGAAAATTGTGGTAGAAGAATTGATTATGTAAATAATATGTTTATTAGTCATATGATAGCCAGTGATAAAGCTCATGCTTTTATGTAGCCTGTAGAATTCAATACAACAATAAAAGCGAGCCAATATTCCATTTACTAAATACCTATTACCATTCAAGAAACATGTGATACAAGGTTTAAATAGCTACTCTATTTATAGGCCATACAAGCGTTTGAACATAGTCCACATAATTACTTTTACCCGGAGGGAGCAATCGATTCCGCGGAATAATTTATCACCTCTAACTAGGTATATACTGCGAGGAGATGTCATAAAAGTACGGGAATATACTTATCTCTTTTTGAGTCGTATTTCCTCATGACTGAGGGTCGTGACTCCTCCGCAGAATTCGCGAATTTGTAAGAGGAGTTCTCTTGGGCAGATACATCGTGGTGGGCGCCCAGGTCCTTCCACGGCAGGCACATGTCCTCGGATATTGTGGTCCTCAAACATGTCGGTTTCCTCACGATGTTTTCCTTCACCACTAAGCGATTGCAAATCCACACTTAACTTGAAAAGTCATTGGTGTAGGGCCGGATTCGAACCAGGGTGCGCCTGGATGAAAAACAGACACTGGAGCCGTTGAGCCACACTCGCTCGTTGTCTTATTTATTATACCTGGGCAAATAGTTTGATTATCTCTTGATCACAAATTACCTGATTTAAATAAAGCAAGAAAATGTAGTAAGTAGTCATTTTGTCTAATTTATATTGGAACATGTTATCAGTACCAAGTACCGGGAGAAATTACTAGATTTTAGATCGTCACGTTGCAATTTTTTCCGTTATTGAAATCACATACATAGAGTTCTTTGCAGTAAATACAGTAGACGCTTAAAATATCGTCAGAGATAACTTCTTGAGATTTTGAAAATATATAGTAACATGAATACACTTACGCTTGACTACTACAATGAAAGTTATGATCCAATTTAGAAGAAATATGTCTCATGTTTTGAAGTAGGTAACTTTTCGAAAATATATTTTTAACTATATAAATAAATTTTGGTAAATATAATTATTCGGTACACTGTTCACAGCGCCATCTAGCCCCATACTAAGGTTACATTTACACTAAAGTATTACTAAAGACTGAATATGTTTAGTAGTTCTTTTCTAAAAGAAAATGTTGTTTGTATACATTGTCTGTTTTCTACCAGCTCTATGGCCCACCACCTACGCCCGTGAATTACCCCAATTTACGTGGCACGATTTGCGGCACGCTTCTGTACTTTTCTAATTATTAGGGCTTTCTTTTCTCGAAGGATTTACGGTTAATTGTGTTAAGCGAAAATTTACTAATACCTACTCGAACTTCTAATAATGTAGAGTGTTGCTCTATTGAAGTAGTATAATATTCATTGTATTTTTATTCACATTTGTATTTGTAGTAAAATGTATAGAATAGTTGTAAAAACCAATAAGTTACATAGTTGCGTGAGCATTCTGTCTTAGCTATTTGAATTCAAATCGACTAAGTTTCCTACAACAATATCCCTTGATACATAACTCATACAGATATCATCAAAACTTTCCATACAAATATGTATAGAATTAGCATGTTATTGTACCATTGTCGTGTCTTTCATAGTGCAACTTTATCTTATCGAATCCGATTATTTATAACATCATGAATGAATCGATATAGTACAAGAACCACAAAATCCGAGGACATGTATCTTCCTTTACAAGATCCGGGCGCCCAACACAATATATTCAAGAAAACCCCTTCTAACTAATGCTTTCAGTACCGCTTGATTAAGAATGTAACCAAAATATGGAAAAGAAATCTATTTGTGCCTTTTTTTTACAATGAATAGGTTTGCGCTTGACCGTCATTCGCCTGATAGTAAGCAATCATTACGGTCTAGGATGGAACGTGCTTACCCAGTAAGAACCGATTCACTCTCGCTTTGAAGATCGCAAGGTTATATTCCGTGGGGAACAGGGGTTATTATAATTATACAAATGACAGGTAAAAATATTTACTGTAATTTGTCTGAAGTTGCAAGGTCAGACAGGAACCAGAAACCATGATTTCACAATTAAGTAAATAAATAGCCATCCTCAGATATGTTTTTTAGCCAAGCAGCAGCCGGCAGCTTTCAGAGTCCGTTACATTTGTATATCCCACTCCACCTTGGATCAGAATATTCACTTATACAGGTATTACTCCAGGTGATTTGCCAGGTCAAATGTAGTACTGTCCAGTGTAAGAAAGAATAAGTTTTAAAATATAAAATGATAAATACAGTATGTATTATTTGTATGTCAGGTTGTTCGTGCATCCGGTTCACGTCTACGTACGGCTTGGAGCGCGGCACGTTCAGCTCGCCGGACTACCCGCGCGCCTACCCCCCGCGCCCCGCCTGCCTGCTCTACACCTTCCGCGCCGCGCCGCACGAGATCGTCGAGCTAGTCTTCACGGACTTTGACATCTATAAGGAACATAATGAGTGAGTACGAGTTCATCTAAATAATTAAATGGTTTGTTTTTGAATGAAACTCTGGAATAATACGTAGCGTTTTTTCCGCTGCGACTGCTTCTTAACTGGCTTCAAATCACAAACTTGGTGGATTTAGGTGTTTTCCTCTATATACCACCGCCACACCTCTACTCTTAACCAAAGTAGCCTTCGTGATTCTTAAGGTCTTACCAACACCGCACCTTGTGTCTTCAAGTTTTGTAGTTCTCTTTCGGCATGATATTCTCGTCCACACGTGTTTCGTCTCTCCACGAGACATCCTCAGTACGATCAGGGATCCTTAAATTTATATATATTTTTTAAAATTGTGATTACGTACAGAGGACATAAATATAGCAACATTCGATTGATAAGTGAAATATGTACGTTTTAATATTTGTGGTCCACTAGAACACTAAGAACACTAGAACTTTAATAGTCCTGTGTCACGGGATCTAGTTTAACCCATGCAAAAACTAAGTACATTTAGATTTCATAAAAAACTTGTTACTTTATAAAAATAATTCGATTTACTTAATTTAGTCTTCAAAATATCTGTTATCAAAAGTAAGTAATTCACTAAACCTATTCGCAAAGGCTGTTCCACAAGCTTATTGATAACTGAACACAAGTAACTGTCAAAACTTTGGTTTCAATTCGCGGGATTGGATGACTATCCATTAAGATATTGAAATTTGTCGAATATTGCCTAAGTTTAGCAAAGTCTTTGCTCAAGACAATTCTTCATAATAAATGAGGGTACTTAAATAGCAAAAAATACACAGGTTTTTGAATATTATCGGCTGAAATACGGATTTTATTTTACTCATTTATCACAAAATCGGTTGATATTTTTTGATATCTATAAAGCATTACTTCATTTATTTATTCAAATTGAAATTAATTATGGTGTATTAATAAACAAAAAACATAATTGTAATACATTATCATCTCTCTTCATTGACTTTTGCATCATTTCGCAATTTAATGATAACATTAACATGAAAATTAACGTTATTTATACCTAAGAGATTTGTGGTTTTTAATTATCCATGGTCAGTAATTAAAACTCGATTCATTGAGCAATTAATTTTATTCATTTAAGCAGCGTATAAATTCAAAACGAATTTGAAAAGCTATTACAATTTATTCAATAGTGGTTTAAACACTGCAGCAGGTTTGATAAATAATTTTCGAGACATATTTTTTTATACGAAATAAAATAGCGCGAAATAATAATAATAAAAAATAATAATAAAATAAAAAATTTATTTATGATAAACTTAAATCTATGTACAGTTTTAGAATTTGCAAAACCTACACTAGGTATCCAATCGGATCCTGTATTGTAGGCCTGCAGTTCTTCTTACCGCATCTACAACGTACCTATTCTACATTTAAATAGGGAGTATTGGCGTAAGAGGGAGGAGTCCTATACCCTGCAGTAGGTCTCATTAGGCTGATGATGATGATGATGATTTCAAATCAAAATCAAAACAAATATAAATTTATTTACAGTACAGTTTTACATGGTACCACATTTATATAATTAGATCAATACAGTATTTAAACAAATGTCATATATACAAAACTTAAAAACTGTATGCACTAGCAACTCTGATTTATTTAGCCTTGTTCGGTTTCCGCAATCCAGAGAGTGTTCTGCAGAATCGTATGTAATCAATAAGAGTGTTGCCATCTCTCACGATGGTCGGAGCCTCGTCCAGAGCGTAGTCAGCTTCTTTTTCTGTGAACTTGTCACCCCAGGTCATGAGATCGTGGCGGATTCTGAAACAAAAGTTATAAGAGAAAATTATTAATAAAACGTGAATGACCGGTTCTGGGGTGCCTGGCGTGAGGAAGCCTTCGACCGGGACAAATGGAGGGAGTTGGGGGAGACCTTAGCCCAGGAGTGTGAAAGTATAGGTTAATAAAAAAACGTAATTTGCGATGTGTGTTTTACTAAATATCTGAGTAGCACTTTTAATGGGTGAAAGAACATGCTATGCTGAGTATCTGTAAAAAAAAGAGTTATAACATAACCCGTAGCGGTTAAGGCGTTCTGGCTGGTAATCAGAAATAAGCAGGTTTGAATCCTACCGGGCGTGATTATTGTAGCTCATTTTCCAGTAATAAGTTTACATTATTTATTTCAGACAAAACGTACCCATCTATATCTATAAAAAACCATCACTTTAATCTCTTAAGTAGGCGTTGGTATGCCAGTGTTAGAGATATATAGAGAGATACTTATGTTACTAAGGTTATTTTTTTTTTACATGAGAGCGGCTCACGCTTGACTACAACTTACCTGATGTAAAGCAACGTTGTAATCTACGATCTAGCACGCTTGCCTAGAAGAAACCGGTTTACTCTCGACTTGAAGACCGACAAGGTATGTAACAAGGAGATGATATATAATTTGCATTAAAGAGAGAGCGAGACTAACATGACTTTTACTAATATGGGTACACTGTTAATAAAACCTTTTCATTATATTCATGCATCATCTGTTGAGATATTTCTAGGTACAGGTCGTAAATCATGTGATAATATGTTAATCTATAAAATAATCACCTAAATGTAGACGATATGTACATATTACGATTTTTATCTCTTCAACTATGAATATTTACTTAGACACATATTACGAGAATAAAATAGAAACGTTCACTGAATACTAATAATTCTTATTTCATTCAAGCAGTGAGCTTTCAAATGTAATTTATTATTTTAATATCAAGTTTATCTCTCAAATGACTCGGACACGGCAAGTCATTTCTGAATCAGTCAGGCGACTGCAATTTGTTTTGATTAGATATAAAACTTTGTAAGAATTATATAAATAGTATATTTTTTAGTTCTATTTGGATGCCTCTAATTTTGTGTCCTGATGGAAATCCTTGGATTTGATAAATTTTTGTTATATCCCCGACTATTTTTATATCTACAATAGTAGTGTCCAAAATTTAATAAATATTTATTTTTTTATTTTATTTTTCAAGTATTTTTTTAATAAATACTGGTACTAACATTTGTTACAAACATCTTATAGCAAAGTCTGTAAGCTACTCAGATCTATTGCCAGGTAAAATTGCCAGAATATAATATGTCCAGGTAAAAGATTTATTAGGAACTCATGACTTATCTCAAAGGGAGGACAAAGAAATTACTTTACTCTGTGATGTGGGCAAGAAGTCCTATTTTCAAGTTCCGTTACAGTAAAATATATGTATCTTCTCTTATATATAAAAATGAATCGCAAAGTGTGTTGGTAAGCGCATAACTCAACAAAGCCTGGACCGATTTGGCCAAATCTTTTTTTTTAATATTCGTTGAAGATCAAGGATGATTTTAACGGCGAGAAAAAATCGAAAAAATACCGGAAAATCCCTAAAAACTGCCGATTTCTTTTTCCCATACAAATGTTTTCTAACTAACTAAAGAGTAAAAGAGTCAACAGACAGGACGAAGTCTGTCGGGTCCGCAAGTGGATTAATAGTGATATTATTTTATGTATTTTTTTAATGAAGTGTAATTTTACTTCTGACTAATAGTGGCTGACGTTTTTTCTTTATAAAAGAGAATGTATTTGATAAGAAAAACATAATCCAAATGGTTCCAAAATCATGAACCAAGGAACCTTAGGTAGCTTTGGCATGGTTCATGCACCCCCAATTTAGTGGGAGAGATAGACATTTAACCTTGTTATATTAAATTAACTGAAACTAATCTAAACCTATTAATCTACATACATATTCCCACGCACCTATAACGCAAGTCTCATAACTTCCCGCACTAAAATTAACAGAGCGACCAATTAGTGCAAGCTTAATGTTTCCTCCAATGTTTCATTTACATTACTCCGCGAAATTTTATAGCAGAGACATCATAACCCATATACAACTAACTACCTAGCTATGATCTATATATACCGTTTATTTACGATTCTCACGTATCCATGGCTAATGCACCACTTGTAGATGAATTGCATTTGTAAAATTTATTTAATGTTTGTTTTAAGTAAATATCAAGCAGTGAATTTCTACGGAGCATACTAAATCCACCTCCTGCATTTTACAGATTGTCGTTAAAAAATGCTCCTCAAACTGGTAGTCATGTGTACTATATAGAATCTGTCAGTTATCTAAAAATGGCGGCGCATATCATTTTGATATAGACCGTTGTATGTTTTACTCTTACAGTATTTCAAATTTTTTGCTTTAATAATGTAATTTAATCTTAATTTTTGACAATCAGTTATTACATATATTATTTAGGTGTTAGTATCGTTATTGCGCATCTATTAGGTAAAGTGTCGTTGTTTGGACGGTTCCCAAAGAGCTTTAAATCAAGGTGCGATATGTTTCTGTCTAAATGACCACGTTATGTGACATGAAAATGTAATACAATGTTGATTTACTTGTGTTTACTTCCTACGAGATTTGAGCATGATTTGTTGTATTGCTCATTTGCATGTTCCGTTTGTTTTGATGTACAACTGGAGTATCTAACAAATCTTTGTAGATTAGATATATCTAGATATATATACCTACATATATACACTAAACTAAAAAAGAGTATGTACATTTAACCTAAATTTAAAACATCCACATTTGGTATGGAGCCAAGAACGCTGGCTGCATTCCCACGCTGGATTGGTATAGAAATCCTTTGCGCAAGGAACCAGCCAGCGTTTTTTCTCTAGTGATGTCATTCAACCTTTTATTTATTTTTTCTATCTACATTGTTTATAATATACATCAAAACATTGATAACATAAATTTAATGTCTAGTGCTTTAGTGACCTTAGTAACTAATACTTTGTTTACTATTTACATCGCTTAAATTTCATTGAACTAACTCGAAAATATACTAAAATAACATGTGGCACTATTAGAATTGAAGGAAGAAAATTTTAGCTAGACTTAATGAAGTTTTTGCGAGAAAGCAAATCAAATAAACTTTTAACTTACACCAATACAGTAAATCTTATTTTTTTATTAATCACTTTTGTAATGTTTAAGAATTAATCTATACTAATATTATAAAGCTGAAGAGTTTGTTTGTTTGTTTGAACGCGCTAACCTCAGGAACTACTGGTCCGATATGAAAAAATCTTTTTGTGTTGAAGAGACCATTTATCAAGGAAGGCTTTAGGCTATATTACATCACGCTGCAACTAATAGGAGCGAAGAAACAAAGGAAAATGTAAAAAACGAGGAAAAATATTAATTTTTGAGGGCTTCCGTTGCGTGAGCTGCGAAAACGGTTCAAGTCGCGGGTATAAAGCTAAAGAGGTTGTTTGCAAAAATAAATACGTATATAAATAATAAAATATCTATTCCACGCAGACGAAGTCGCGAGCACAGCTGGTACATCAATATTAATGTTGATTATAATCGCGTACACAACTACTCATGATAATAGTGTAGTGTTCTCATTAGCAACTTTAGCAATGTTAAACTCAAACTCAAATGCGTAATGAAACACGCGTTAGAGGGTTAGCACGGCTACGCTGTGTTTAAAATTTAGAGTCTGTATCTGAATTAAACCTCAAAATTATTAATCACTGATAAAAAATTAAATCGGACAAATTAGATAAAAAATTAATAATCCAAGAAATACGTGAACTTTAACTTTGTATTTATCCATAAAAATTCAGTAAAATATGAAAAGGTTTGAGTAATAATCATTGGTTCCCCGTTTCAATTAATTATTTTTTTAACTTAACGTTTTCATCAACTTACTTGATTAATCTTGTCAGAATCTATCATAAATAAAATATACATTTTTATATACATATTTTGATTGATCCTAACATTTAATTGCACATATTATGTACATATATAAGTGACAAAAGATTTATTTAAGTTGACACATTTACATAAGTATATAATTATATTTGTCATGAATTTATACATGCAACAGTTGTTGTAATTAAGGCAGCATAATCTACGTTATGACTTATATATATAAATAAATATTCCGAGACATTGCACACACACACATAACATATAATATATATTATATATATATATATATAATATATGTATGTTATAACTTAACAGTTTCATTAAAGATTATGTATCTTTTATATGAATCATATTGTTCATACTATGCCTACAGTACACAACAAACGGATTACGCGAGTTGCTCAGTTCTAAGTTCCAAAGCCACTAATCGCAACTTACACACGAGTGAAACTGAATTAATTAATACACTGGAATTAGGAACTGATTCATTATTTATTAAAAGTCACGCAGAAGATGAAGGAATTTAGTACGAAGTTGATGGATTAGAATGAATTTTAAGCTTTTAAATACATACGTTTCATTATAAACAATAGGTATTATGTAGTGCTTTTTCGTAGAGGAAAGTTTAAACATCGATAAAGCATTGCGCAACTCTGATGTTTTTGAACTGCAATAGTTTTTGAACTGCATTTAGGAGCTCCGACATGGCTTAACATGGCATAACTTTTGCAGTACTATTGAATATAGCCGAGACCATAATATTTTGTATATTAGCATCAACATATTACTTCCATATCATTTGCCTTATATTATTAATAAACAAAAACCAAGGGAAAAAATGTACATATACAACATTATAATTTAAAAGAGCTCTTAGATAATCTTTAAGATGGTCTGTATGCTCCAGCTTGCCAGAAGGCAGTGTGCTCAGCATACTGGCCGCATTACCACGCTGGCTGGCACATACCAATTGATGATGATGTGTAATTGTACATTAACGAAGAGCAAATAAACAATTTTTCAAGTAATTTCGTATCTTTTGTACTGCTGATCTACTTTCAATTCCGCTTAAATAATTCACCACTTAAACATTATAAAGGAAATGCTTAATCTCTGTGTAAGATTATAGATACCAGTATAAGAATACTTTATCAAATTCTCTTATCAATCTACTCCCGGATAATCCTGATATAAGCTGAAGTGACTTCACTTAGTTCTGAGGCTCGGCTCGTCCGCAGCCAGCGTCCATCAATCACGGATAAATGTTACCGTTCTCCGTCAAACCATCAAGTTGCAATCTATAAGCTGCCAGAGTTAAGTTCTCGTTTGTTACGTAGTTTTAGACGCAACCTAATAAATCTCTTTTGTGATACGGTAAAAAAGTACATACACCGTTTTAAGGTGGAAGTGCCGAAGTATCTTTGCCTCAACGTTTATTGTACGGATGGCAAAGCTTGGAACACTTTACCAGAAGCTGTGTTTCCTGCGAACTACAATCCAGGGGTTTCAAATCTAGAGTTAATAGGTATCTTCTAGGTTAACGTGTTACACCCTAGGCTGCTCAGGCAGACTGAGGTCAAACGTAAACCCATCCCACGTAAAAAAAAGTAAATCTGAAATTGACAGTAATACTTAGATTTCGATAAATTGAGTTTAAATTGGTTTTGAGTGATCATAAAATCTTATGCCACATTATTTCTAAACATTATCGGTAAAACGTATTCAAATTTTTCATAAAGAAAAGAAAGTTATCAGGAAGAGATTTAGTCATTTAATGTGCGATGGCAATACATGTATGACAAATAAAATATATCTTATACATAGTTACCTTTCTTCAGAAATGTATCCAGAGTTATCTTTGTCCCAGCGTGATAACGCCGCCACCAACGTCTCCTCCGAGTCTAGCTCTAGAGTTCTGTATCCAAGGAGATTCACAAATCCATCAAAGTCCAATGGATTTGGGGCCTGAAACATAAAAGATAAGTTCAAGTTCATTTATTCATTAATAGTAGTTTATGCAACTGTCATATAATTAAGGGTATTGAAAGACGAGCGCAGCGAGTTTCATAATAGGTAGTAACGAGTGTTTTAATACCCGTGTTATATGCAGTGGCATACACTACTTTATCTTCACTAATGCATTGATAATTTATTAAATTAAATTCACGCGTACGTGTATTGTCACAGTGATTTTGCCGCCATTAAAATCTAACCAACGAGAGTGCAGCGCGACCAACCTGATTGGCCCTGCAATCAGGTTGGTCACGCTTTTTCGATGTTATAATGAGCTATTACGATATCGATGTGGATATTATAACATCATGTGAAATTGCTTAAATTGAGTGTTTTGTTGTCTGTGCTATAACAGTAGTAATTATAAGTCAAGTATTGGAAACATAAGTAGAATGTTACAACATTAGTGTAGATAAAAATATTTATAGGTACGTCAAATTTCATACATTCATATTATGTAATATAAATATTAATACATTACTAAATGTCATTCAATTTTAGGGATAAAATGATCATATTTATAAAAGGCTTTTTTATAGCTTTTTAAAGCTTCCCAAACATGATAAGCAGGCGCTTGAAATGAGAAAGACTATAAGAATATAAGTCGACCAGTGACTGAATGTATTTTAATCGGAAAATAATCATTTTTTTTTATTATAAATAAAGTACATAATATTTAGTAAACATAAAATCAAATAAAAAAATATCTGAAAAGACACATTTCAGTTCTAACCTGGGAAAATACGTAGTTTAGTGAGTTAACGTGTATACAAGTGAAGTAAAAGTAAAAAGCCTTTATTCAATTACACATTTGATATTATATTTTATAAATTGCACACATTAATATCACTACTTTAAATATCTCATGTCAATATACAAGTACTGATAGTATAATACTACTCGTAGAACGCTTTAAGATAAGTTTGTAACTGTGATACATTCACCGCAAAACCGCAACCCCACATTCAATTTACTCCTTAGAATTTCCTCAAATATTTTCCTCGCACGTCAAACATATTCCGCATTCACCTAAAATTTGTTTAGGTACAAAATTGTGATAAGCCGTGTCAGATAAGCCTAGCTCTCAGATTTGTCTGAGTGATATCACTGACAGAAAATCTAGCGTGGGAACGCTGTGCGAATTCCTAGAGAATTTTAGGTAACAATCACACCTTCAGTTTGAGAATTGAGAACTTTAAAATGACTAGGTCTGATAAATAAATCATAAGATTTGATGTTGGAATAAAATATTACTTGCACAGCACAGATTAAATTATCTCATTTTATGAGCTCGTTTCCTCTCGTCACATTTCACAGTTCCAGCAACAGTATTCGTTAATTATGTCACTAAACGGTTTTCACTCACGTGTAATTAGCTTATGTACCTATAAAATTACATACAAAATTACATAAAAAAGTATTCGTTAATATAATAAAACATAGTTACAAATTGCAAAACAAAATAATATTATTATGAACTAGTACCATTCCGCGTTCTTATCCGCATTTACCTGAGAAAAAGTAAATTCGTATGACTAAGGTAAAAGGTAGGCTATGTGTGTTGATCCTGTCTACTCTACTTCCTATTCAAATTTCATCCAAATCGATTCTGTCACGATGTTTTCCTTCACTGTTAAGCGAGTGCAAATCAACACATAACTTGAAAATACAAGTCATTGCTGTAGAGCCGGATTCGAACCAGGGTGCGTCTGGATGAAAAGCAGACACTGGAACCGCTGAGCCACACTCGCTTCGCCCTCACCTTATTTACATAACTACCATAATACATCTAGTATAAATAATATATAACTCCAGTAACCAATGTAAGGGCATCACAAGGCGGCCATAAATTCAGGTCGCATAGACAATTAGCCAGCTGGCACAGTTATCTGACACCGGCCTGATAGGTTTAGTGGCGGACCATATTGTATTGATGCTCTTGTTTATTGGTACACTGTGGAAAACCTGTGGTTTCATGTATTGGAGTTTATTTTAGTAAATAGTTTTAGCAGTAAATAGTACTGGTGTTGTATGAATTTGAGTGAAGTCAGTGTGCTTGTGAGATGAATGCCACATATGTAATTTTTTTTTTTAAATTCTTTCGTATATAAATAAAAATGCAAGCAAATTTCAATACATTTATTTATTAATTTTAATCCAGCGATCTTCAAAGCGAGAGTGAATCGGTTCTTATCGGGTAAGCACGCTCCATCTTAGGCCATAGCCTTACTTGCTATCAGGTAAACTATGGTCAAGTGCAAACCCGTTCAAGTTAAAAAAAAAAAAAAAAAAACATTTTTTTTGGTGCACAAAATAGAATTTTATTATAAAAAACGTGATATGATTTTCGACATGTCTGTGTTTTGTGAACTGTGTCTGCAATAAATTATTTGATTGATTGATTTTTTTATCTAAAGAATTAATAAAATCTTGTGGGTTGCACTGCGTGTGGGTCAGCTCCTTGTAATTCCTAGTAATTTTCTTGTAATAATTACATATACTCTAGTAATGTACATATACACACCTCAGCCATCATGTTCCGCACGACGTTTTCATCCACCTTGTCTCCCAGACTGACGAGTGTAGCTCGCAGGTCGTTGTAGTCGATGCAGCCGTCTCCATCCATGTCAAAGAGGAGAAAAGCCTGCAAACAGTTTTTGCTGTAGAATATGTTTTAGTAGTTCGTCAAGTAATCATTGATTTTTTTAACACGAAATAGGCTTAATTTTGACTAAAGAGCTGCAGCAAGCAGATAAAGATGTAGCACGCTTGCCTAGAATTCTTTACTCTGGATTTGAAGACCCTTGTAAATGTTGTAATTATCAGAAAACAGGGCACTTGGTTGAGCGTTTCATATTGTTGCTGTCTATACTTTGAAGTACTTTATGACTCTTACTTCTATGTCAAAGCCAGGCAAGCTTTAGCTATTTTAAAAAAAAAACATTCACATATTTATTTATTTCAAATGTTTTAAACTGTCTGAAATTCCATTAATAAAATCAAGACATAAGGTTTAGGCATCCATCTATTATATCTGCTTACAACCGCATGGACAAAATATTGAAATAATTATTTCTAGCGTGTATAAAGCCAGAACCACAAATAGGCTAGACGTGTCATTGTAACATTAATCTTTCTTGCGTGTCTTATTCAGAATAAAATAAAGAAAGTTAAGATATGTCACAAGAAAGTACCGCACGAACTAAAGAAAAATAGCACAATCTACTTTATGTACTATCTGTTGGTAGTACATAGAGTAGGGTAGGTACATACATATCAAACAATTTATTTAATAAACCATAAGTTTTTGTGTGGGCTAGAGTTACTTCGAAGTATAAGAAGAATAGCGAACAGAGGTTTCACTAAACTTGATTTATTCACTTTAATTTGCAAAGTCAAATAAAAACATTAGCTCCATGATTATTTTTCTGCTAAAACCAATTAATCGTAGTAGTAAATAAGTATTTTTAAAGTATTATTTTGTATCTTCTTTACATAAAAATGAATCACCGATTCGGCCAATTTTTTTTCAAATGTTCTTTGTTTTTGCGGCGAGAAAAATTTGAAGGAAAAAATAAAATGAAAATTTTAATACTATAAAATGCAGCAGGCGGTGTACAGGCGGCCCTTACATTCTTCGATCTCCAAAACTACGAAACGGGATTGATGTGGTTTTTTTTAACAGATAGGGTTTTAAGTGGACGGTTTTTAAGTATGTAACGTGTGACCTTGCGAAGCCGGGCAGAGCAGCTAGTCACTTATAATTATTTGTATTTATACCAGCTTATATTTATTTACGTAGCACTTACGTTACTGGATCACTACAATTTTGATTACAAGCCGATCTAATCCAGCTCAGGCATGCACCTCGGGTCACAATGTTAGTTTATGCGGGAATTGCTTCAGATTACCTATTGTTCAGATGCCTGACTTTATCCGTCCATACCTCTTTAAGTTCAAAGATTTTATTTTCGTCCATCTCTGCCTGTACATTGGGCGGTATACAGAGAGCCTCTCTCGCCCTAGAAGCAGACCGGGACCGCGGCGGGATTGCTATTTCCGTTCCGCTTTCCGTTATCCCAGTGCTGAAATAAAAGTAATCAGTGCTGTTTGAATTCCTTCGGTGTGCGGAATAAGATTGTAATGAATACTGGTGCGGGGAACGATAAACAAATGGAGAGCACAGAATTAGATAGTTTTAGAACGCTTTTTTGAGAATTGATTGATTTTTTGATGTGCGATTGGTATGGTATGGGATCGTTAATTAAATAGTTTTAAAATGCAGTTCTTATAAAAGATAAAGATAAAGAATCTTTATTGATACTGTAAAAATGTAACATACATAGGTATAGGTATAAGTACTAATATCATAGAATATGCTACACAAATTACAATATCTCGTCAAATTGAATTTAAAACAGTTTTTATAAAATTTTAGAAGTTACAATCTGTAGGTATTATTAATAAAATAATGAAAATTTTTGTTCTTAAAATCATAGTAAACATAATAATAAGTAAGTAATCATACAATAGGTCAAATTAAATAAATCTACCGCAGGGTATATGAGTTTAGCGAATGAATTACAGTACTTTGTAAAAAAAACATATTTTTAAACAATTTCATTTTTGTGTAACAATCATAAACACACTTGAGCATCTATTAAATTAAGAGTATAAAATCATTAGTTTAATATAATTAAAAACGCTCCGATTATTAATTAGTTTGGCCCACGCTTATAAGTCTGTCTGGGAAAGTGTTATTGTTTCCAGCTCTGCAGATAGTAGTTAAAAGGCAAAACGTTCTATTTAGTAACAATATTTAGACGAGATGAAACTTTTCTCATTCGACTGCGAAGCTATTGTATTACAACTAATATTTTATTACTCTGAACAATTTGGAACTTGTAATAAGCCCTATCTTAGAAACGACTAGAATCTCTGAATTTGAATCTGAAATTGAAGGAGCTACTTATTTACTTTCATTTGCAGGATCTGAATACTTGGAATTTAATATCCGCCATCTTTGTTGACGGGATTTCAAAGAACAATGAGTATTTTGACATTAAATTAATTATTTCGCTCTAAATTTCTTCTTCAGTTCTATAGGATTGTAGATTTTACTTTCCGAGAGGGGATGTTGTTTTGTAATGAGGACTCTGTTTACTTCAAAGCGAAACGTCATCAAAGTAAGATGTCGTGATCCCAAAACATCATGAGTGAGTCAACAATACTGATTAAGCTCTATGACAAAAATCGTGATAATGTGAAGTTAATTTTTGAACATTCTAAAGTGACGTTTGTAATGTAAGGTTAGGTATTTTACGTTTTGAATTTTAGAATTGAAATCGAGAACTGACTTTGTATTGTAGTACAGCACATGTATATTTTTTTTGAACTTATACCCAATTTTAAGAAACACCTAAGCACAAGTTTTATTTTTATTGATTTATTTACGCAACCATTATAATTTTACAAAAAAAAAATATATTGGGCGTAGCAAGAGACACTGGTTATATGCTAGCCAGTTTTTAAATATTAATATTTTTCATATAAAAAATATCAGCTTTATAGGGACATATTCACATATATATATATATAGACTCAAAGATAAGGTTCACTTTGTATAAATTTGAAAATGAGTCTAAAAAGGGAGCCGAACGTACGTTTAACTGACAATAGCTTTAATTTTGTTTTAAGATAATTAAGTTAAGAAATTTACAAAATTATTTCATAGTACTTACTCTCCACCAGCAACAGATTGTAGTAGGTTTTCTTTGAACTTCTTTATTTCGTCGCGAGGGTCTTCGACCTCCAGGCGGTTGCTACTTCGCCTTCTAACGTTGCTCTAATGGGAAAGATTATATATATAAATAAATCGCCTAGGTAGTTGACTTAAAAGCATAGTTGGCTTTAATACGCCAAAATTTACATAAAAAAATTACAAATGTCCGTATTGTGTATGTGAACATTGGATGGAAATAATTCCACTATTTTAAAAGTCTCTATATAAAATAGGGTTAGTATATATTTTAAGTATAACACATATTGTAGTAGCATCGATTTCATGTATTAGCAAAAATTTGCAAGCATAATTTGAATTAAGAGTCTGTAAATAGATATTATATGTTAACTATTCGCACGACAAAATCCTATTGTTTAAATTGATGTAAGTTGTATCAATATTCTTAGAAACGTTCAAATAAGCTTACCTCAAATTTTCTAGATCTTTGTTTTGTTCAGTATTTCCTAAAATTGTGAATCGTTTCCAAAAATAAAACGATGCTTTCTTCGATAAATAATTCTTCCGCGAAAATGTATCGCTGAAACTTGAGGAGGAATTATACTCAAACTCCCAGCAAGTAATTTTCCGGTTTGGATTCCCTGCCAACTTTATGAATTTCGGAATGTATTAGCACGATACTTTTCGGATATAGATTTGAATAAAATCATACCATCAAATGACACCTTATATAGTGTAAAGTATAAAACGATGTAAGTATACAACGATTTTTCTAACGATAAATAAACTTTCAACTACGAGTATATAAATAAACAACTTTACATTGTCGTGCATAAGATTTCGTGAAGACGTGATAGTACAAAAAAATATATACTACTAACACATGAGGGATGTAATGATCATTGACTTGAATGGTTTTATTTGTCATTTTTTTAAATTATTTATTTAAATGCATTTAATAATTTACTCGTACTTACCTGTTTCTCTACTTCAATGTGATCTTCCTCCATCTTAGAGTATGTTTGCACAACTATCACTCGCGTAATCTTTTTGGCGACTGGACTCCAACGATTCCAGCTCACATTAAAGATATTATTATTTAGATTAATTAACTTTGCATACCGGTCCGAGATAATTATTTATTTCCAGAGCGGATGCACGCAGATTGCAAGATAGCTGGGACACGCCACTGGTCATTAATCTTTACGTTGGAAGTGTTTTATAGAGAAGATGACGTTAGTTCAAGTAACAAGAGAAAAAATCATTTTTTTATTTCAAAATCTTTTTCATCATCATCACCAATGCAGTTAGTTTCGTACCATAACTGGATAGAGGCACCTATGCCAGTTTCCTTAGTTCAATCATGTACCAGCCTCATGTTTGTACAACTTGCTAAAGATGTATCCTTTAACATTATCACAATGCACCAATAAATAAAACGCATTCAACCCAAAAAAATATGTTTTTTTTCTACGGACCTAAGAGCACATAATGATAACAATAAATAAGTACCAAGTTTTGAATGTATGTACATGACAATTTTTTATAATTTTTTGAACAAACTCTTTCAACTCGTAACAATTAATGATTAATTGACTTGTTTTTCACTCTCTTTCTTTTTCTCATAAGTAAGAATGTACTGATTTTATTAATCAATTAAGTTGTCTTCCGTCGACCCATTGATTTGTTGCACTCTGAAACAGAAAAAAATGGTATTGGTTCCGTTTAACATAAGTGTAACCCGTGTTACTTAAGTTACATAGTTAGTAACTAACCTCACCAGCTAGCTTCCTAACTTCAAAGATTTCCAGGTCAGTGGATTACTTGTGCTCCGTTTACATGTTTCCACTTGCTTGGAACTGAAAGGGTGGAATAGCTGAGAGAGTCTTACTGCTGATTGTTAGAGGCGTTTAATTGAAAGTTTGGCACGAAGATATTATCAGATAGTTAGAGATTAATTTCAGTTTTCCAAGAATATTGATGGAGGATTACAAATTTCTTATTTAATGTGATTTCGATTGTGTCAGCTACTAATAAAGGCTATGATTCTTTGAATCGATATATATTCGATATAATTTGTACACAGTAGGTATTCTTGTATTTCTTCACTAATTTATGTAATGTAAATCTATATACCCATACCATACCCATATTCTCTCTCTTGTTTACAACATCCTTTTCAACCCTTCTTCTCCTCGCTACTTAGTTTCCCGGTTCAAATACATCAATTCTTCCCACTCCCTTGCTCTTCGGTCATCCGCCATCCATAAGCCTGTCTGGCTTACTTTACAGCATCCTACATGAAAGAAAGCAGTCTATGGCTAGTCGTTCACCGCGCAGGCTGTTCTACTCTGGAATGCCAGGGCATTCCAGAGTAGAACAGCCTGCGCGGTGAACGGCTTTTTTGATGTCAAGTGGCAGGCCACTTGACATCAAAAAAGCTCAGTCAATTGATAGCTTCAAGAGTCAAGTAAAAAATTGGTATCTGTTGTCATTATGCTGATATACATATGTAAATGCTATAATTTAACTGCTGTCTCTACGTATTATCTACATGTAAATGTTTTATATTATACATTTAACACTATATATTAGTTTATGTTTGTACTAATTATGTATAATATGTATTAGGATGTATGTCTTTATGTTTATGTACATTATAATTATATTTGTGTATATTATTTATTCTATCGCATCTATTTCTGTTGTACACCACGTTCTTTATAATCCTTTATTTATTCCTCTCCATCCAATAGTTGCCTGGAAGAGATTGCTTTTAGCAATAAGGCCGCCACTTGTGGCACTAGAGTAATTTATGAAAGTATTTTTAGTTAATTTTGTTTTATAAGTGTGCGACAATAAAGTATTATCTATCTATCTATCTATCTATATATAAATTTCAAAGGTGACTGATTGACTGACTGATATAGTGATCTATCAACGCACAGCCCAAACCACTGGACGGATTGGGCTGATATTTGAAATGAAGGTAGATGTTATGACGTAGGCATCCGCTAAGAAAGGATTTTTGGAAATGCCACCTATAAATGGTATGTATGAAATAGGGAATGCAAGTTTCACTTCTTAATGCGAGCGAAGCCGCGAGCACCCTCTAGTTTTGTAATAAACAGCTGAAAACTTGCACAGCAACGTTATCCAAACAAGCTATCTCAATCTGTATGTAAATTCAATTTGAAAAGTGTCTGTTTCCTTTTTTACTAACAAGATAAGTTGCAGCGGCGCAGATAAATAAAAATAAATTTAATACGGGTTGATGTCGGAATTGCCGGATTGCACTTAACCGTTCCTTTGGCATCGGAACCTCAATTTATATTTGTAGGTACGATTGAGTGTTCGAAGAGTTTGCTTTTTCTCTGAATTGAAGATAGTGCACGGTTTAAGTTGATAGCTTTCTACCTCTACAAATTGCATTCGTTACGAGGGGTTTTGAGAACATCGATTCTACTTTAAAGGCAATTTACACCATTGCCTAGTATTGCATGAAACGTTTGCTCTTTTGTAACATTTTCCATACAAAAATTGGTTTTAGATCAAATTCGATCATGTATGAAACTCGATAAAACTGTACTGTTCTTAAATTTTGCTCTTAAAAAGTAACTACTGTCCGATTTTTTATCAAATTAATTATCCTATATACTATATACAATAATAATATATGAAAACAAGGGAAGAAAAACTAATCATACTAGGTACTTGTGACTACTACAAAAAAGGGGCACTTAGAAAATCTTTAGAAAAGCCTAAAGATAATAAGCCTGAATGCTCCAGCCCACTTTTATTTTACTTTTATTTTTATCCTCGTAATAAAAATAAATACTTATATTCATTTTTAATCATAATTCATCGTACAATTATCTTATAATTTTTAATTTTGTTTTTTTAATTGCAAATATTTACTTAAAATACCTCAAAACTGACGTTGCTCAGCCTCATGGCTGTACCAGCCAAATGATAACTACCAAATGTTCAACTACATCATTATTCAAATTGTTAACGAAATAAACAAAAATACCCACTCAGATACTAAAAGCCACGACTCACCTGGCATTCTTAAACCCTGCGTTGGCGTCTCAGTAAATAAATAAACACGATTCACCTCACTTAGGTGACTAAGAGATCATTGAGAAAGTAAATCTCATCCAGTTTCATTAACTATGCCTTCTATTCTTCGAAAATCTTGCCTCGAGCGGCGCTTATCAAAGATAAACAACGCCTAAACATCGCGAATCGTCACCATAGCAAAACGGAGGCGTATAATTTAATCTCGTCATTTAGTTTTATGACGTCATTTGCTGAGCTCAAGTATTACTACACCCAATAGACATCACAAGAAAGTAAAAAAAAATTAAACATATATATAGCAATGGCGAATCTGTGGAAATTCTCAACTAATTCAAATCCAGCCGTTCTCAGAAATACATCGAATTAGTTTTTTTAAAACAAAAGCACTGTAATATATATTTACATAACCACTTATTTTAATTCAGGCGTATTGTGGTCAAACGATAACCTTTCCGGTTTAAAAAATATTGTAATTTCAATTTAACTATTAAGGCATGTATAAGGATTGTTCTACCCACGGTTAATATATCATGTACACAAATAATGTTTCTACTGGGAAGGACTAGGTACCAAGATTTCGCCACTTCATAATATATATAATAATATGTACATTTTTCTACATCAATAAATATTTTTGAATTTTTTTGAATGGTTAATGGTGCAGTTTATATTTTTTGCCGCATAATACGTTTGACCTCAGCATTTTACAGATACTCTAGTCTTTTTTGGAATCTCTAGCTTTCATTGCCTAGTACCAAACTCATCCGAGCACCTCGAAAAAGTAACATCATTTTGTTTCTGCCGAGATAATGGTCTGTTCGCTGATATTTGTATCATTTTGTTGGGCAATAAACTTTCATTGAGTGTTTGGTTGTGCTGTTCTTAATACAAGAATGATTGTATATGGTTAATAAGGTAGATTGAATTTGATAATATTATACTAAGAGGGATGTTTTCTGCAAAGTGTTAAAGGGAGCTGGGGATGGTTATAATAAATAAGATCAAAATAAAATTGAATGGTTAATAATTGAATCATGAACTAGCATTATATAGTTAATTTTTAAAAGTCAATTTATCATCTAAAAAATAAATAGGCACATAAAACAAAGATATCTACGAATCAAGTGATGTGTCAACCGTGTACTGTACCAATTATTAAATTAATCCTACATGGGTATTATTATTTTTTCTGTCAAACGCAGTAATAAAATACTTTCATAAAATATAAATTCTGCATATTTGCAAATCCTCTCTACTTTGGGTAGATTAAAGGCTACCAAAAGTATTTTACATTACACAATTAACACATAAGGCGATTATGGTATTGTAAATGAAACCAAAACTGTGAGTACTCGGAATAAATAATACATCATTCTCGTATTTTTAAGCTGCGAATATTTAAAAAGCGGCTAGCTAGTAAAACTATAATATAAAATGTATTACGTATTTATATTTCGAAGCTATGTTTACTTGTGGATTTAAAACCTCAAAAATGCAATATGATTACACGTCTAATATCTGATAAGTATTTTTAGGAAAAACTTTGGAATTATAATTTCCTTTTTAAATTACAAACCGTGGAAATGTGATTTAAATGTTTTTTTTTTCTATAACATTTATTAATTTAATGAAAAATGTGTCTTACATATCTATGAAATTTATTAAAAAAGAATACACAGCTTTTCCTTGCCTTACTACCTCGTAAATCGAATCCTTAGTCCACTTCCAATCGAATCAAAACCAGCCTAATCGATACATCCGAATACCAAGTTTGGAAAGTCTGTCGTATCATTTAGCTTAATTGTGCCAGTAACTATCGTTCCGAGGCCTACCGTTTCAACAGCTCTAGTCGTTCTGCGTCCAGTGTTAGTTGAGCCACAGCTCTTCTAAACTTATCTTTGAATTAGAAGAGAATATGAAGATCAAGTGATTCTGGTGCTGTTATTCCGTTTCGGGACGGAATCGTTTTCCCACTCATTATCGTTAACAAAAGGATTGTATTCGATTTACATTTCATCGGTGGGCTCCCGACGCCAAGCTTGTTGGCACCGATTTAACTTAACGTATGGGAATTGAACGAATGTAAAGTCGAGGATTACTTTGCAATTCTGCATTCTGTCTGATATAAGTCTTTAGCGTTCTTCTTTATGTTTTGTTTTGATTTCTTTGGTTTTAGAGTAAGCAGACTTTAATTCTTTTGTAGATATAACACAGATAGATAGATAGATAGATAAACTCTTTATTGTAACACACATTGACAAAAAAAAACAAACAGAAACACACAAGACTTAAAAAAAAAAAAATAGTGCCCAACTGGCGGCCTTATCGCTAATAGCGATTTCTTCCAGGCAACCGTAGGATGGACAGGAGTCGAAAGAAATATAAAGGATGGAGTGTTCAAAAAGAGAAAATATATACAAATAATAAAAATATTCAATAATATATATATATATACATACAATAACAAATAACACATATTACATATACGTGCAAATAACTATAAATATATAAAACATATACATATTATACCCATATACTATAACGACAAAAGGAGACAACTATAAACACAGGTTTATTTTCAATAATTATTTTAAGAAATATGTTGGTACACATGCATTTTTCTTCTTTTACTTCTTTTTTTATCATATTATGAGTATTTTCTGAACAATTATAAAATTACATGACTTAGCTCTAAAACAAAAAAAATAAGTAGAAATTCATTACAGTAGATCTAGCACAAAAAGAAAAATGGTTACTCCTTACGCTTCCGCAATTACACCAGAATCTTGTTTGCACTCAGCATTGGCGTCGGATTTGGTGCTCTAATTATGCAAACATTCAAACACGTAAGAGGGAACGTAAATGGCAGCACTTATTGAACCCATCTAATTACAGATTGGGGAGATATTTGCCACGATTTGTTTACATATACCCTTTCAATGTGAATGTGGGTTGCATAAGGAAGAACGATCAACTGTCTTGTTCCTTGTTGTTATTAATTTCGTAAAAAAACTCGTATCCACCCAATGATATTCTATATAAACTGAGGTATATGCGTTATACCCCGTTCTGTGTAGCGAACTCAAATCAGGCTACGTAGCATGATTCGGCTCAGTCGCCTCGAAGCAACGCGCGGCGACGCACGTTGACGGCGCGACTTTTTATCAGTAAAAAATATTCACAATGCCATTGTATGTGTTTATAAAGTGCAATAATCACACTGGGACGAGTGCCAAAAGCAAGAAGGATGTGTCGTTTCATTTGCAATTATTGTTTATCCTTTTAAAATGAAAATACAAATATTTAATATTACAATAAATCAACCAGTGACGCGTTGCCACTTCGCCATCTACACAAAAGAGACAAATTCACTCACGATACACGATTGACGGCTCACGTAGCTGTGAACATACGTTTATCACTTTCTCACAACGGGGCTTTATATATCTCTGATCACTTTTACTTTCCTGAAAGATGTAAACAACGCTGTACTAATACTACCTAAATAGCTATAGCATAATTTCGCCACGCGCTAGGGCGATTTTTAATGGGTATAACGTCTCTATTTGTAAAACCTCATTGTATCCACCTGTATGTATGCTATCTTAATTCTAATGAAAAATTTGTTAAAAACGTAATAAACGTAACACCCTGTCCTATGTTTACAAAGTCTGTATTAGATTATGATCTGTTAAAGCTTTTAGGCACGTGTCTCTAAATAATGTACTGGTATTTATGTTTATACTGTTGTATGAATTTCTCATAAACAAAAAAATTCTTCTTGTTTTATTTGTTAAAGGCCAAGTATGAATAAGTATCGCTGAAACAAACAATTCTATTCACCTCCTCTTCGTTCATCTCAGTTTGCCAATCAAACCAGCCATATAAAAAAACAATAATAAAAAAAAACTTTAATATCAGGCACGTAACCCATAGACATTTGTCTGAAACTATACAATAAAATTATATTATATAAAAATATAAAATACCTCCAGTCATTTTTTCTTTTCGCTCTGGTGAGTAGACATCCAAAATTTGTATATGGGACTACATAAATCCTCAGACAGGCACTGCAGTATGCCATTATTCGATCTCCGTATTCTGTCCCAAAAGGAAGCAATGCGGGACCGAATAACTGCGAAGAAATCAGGAACCCGCCCCTTGACTTCTTCATAAGGATGCGATAAGAAAATATTCATGATCTTCACACATACATACTTCGTCATTTTAATTAGGCTTTTGTTGTAAACTCTTTTGCAGAGAATATTTTGCCATTCATAAAAGACCTTGGAGAAAATATTCATGATTCTCTCACAAACGTTGTGATTGTTCTAAGGTTTTTCTTCTTTTTTTATGAAGTGCAATTGCAATTCACACGAGCATACACTCACAAATCACAAGTAAGTGCCCGAAGCAAGCTGGGGGAGCATATTTTGTCTCGTTTATTCTCGATTTTCTCTAGAGATTACTATGATATAGTCCATGCAAGATAACTTTGCGTGAAACTGGTGGCAGCACTTTCCGAACATTACATTAAAGATCATAATATATCAGTAAGAATTTTGTAGTACAAATTTTATCCACCAGTCAGATTATATTTGTATAGACTTAGCTACGAGCAAGACTAGTTGAAATAATATAAAAAGTCAAATAGTTAACTGAACTTCGTCCGTGAGATTTTTTCTCAGGACTGCAGCTTTCTGCAGCTCCTTGGTTAATATTATGTTTAGTAGCTTTTATAATGCAGGTTAATAGTCTGTCTGGGAGAATTATTTGCATAAAATATGTATATGAAACTAAAAAATTTGTAAAGTTCAAAGTCACACATTTATAAAGCAATAAATCATTTTAATTGCAATCTTCATCTCGTATATTATGTAGGTACACCAAATAATTGAATCATAATAAATAAATAAATATTTCAGGACATATCACACAGCGCCATCTGGCCCCATACTAAGCTAACGCTAACGCTAACGATAACTTAGTGAAATAACACGTAAAAATAGTATATGAAATCTATATACATAAAACTCAAAGGTGACTGACTGATTGACTGACTGATATAGTGATCTATCAACGCACAGCCAAAACCGCTGGACGGATCGGGCTGAAATTTGGAATGGAGGTAAATGTTATAACGTAGGCATCCGCTAAGAAATTAATGATTTTTGGAAATGCCACTTTTAAAGGGGTGAAATAGGGGATGCAAGTTTTACTTCTTAATGCAAGCGAAGCCGCGAGCATCCTCTAGTCACTTTATAATCTTGTACAATCTTGTCACTTTATATCTTGTTATGTTGGAGTATTTAAGTTCGGTCATGTATGGAGTATTGTTCGCACCTTTGGGATGGATCTGCCAAGTACCAGCTTGAGGCGTTAGAGTTAATTGAGAAGCGGGCAAAAAATCTCATCGCGAAAGACTCACTCTGTAGTTCAAAATTACAAAGCCTTGAGCACCGCCGTAAGGTGGCCAGTCTTTCGGTTTTTTACAGGTTGCATTTCGGAGAGTGTGCGGAGGAATTGCATAATTTAATTCCTGCAGCCCCATTTCACCATCGCACGAGTAGAGGCACGGCAAGGAGGCACCGTTATACAGTTGAGGTTTCAAAGATTCGCACCAAGCGTTTTGCTTCGACTTTCATCGTGCGAACAGCCAAACTGTGGAACTCCTTGCCCGAATCTCTATTCCCCTTGAACTATAATTTGTCGGTCTTCAAGTCGAGAGTAAACCGGTTTCTTCTAGGCAAGCGCGCTAGATCGTAGACTATAACGTTGCTTAACATCAGGCAAGTTGTAGTCAAGCGTAAGCCTATTTCATGAAAAAAAAAAAACAACACAGTATATACGTTTAAACATAGTTTCTTAGCTGCAGCAGATAATAATCTGCAACTTGTTCCAGCCATTGTTCCCTAAAATTGTTTTCTTTCGGTCCACAATACATCGCCTGGGTTTCATTTCAGCGTTCTAGATATCATCTTAGTTATAGGACAATGTATAACATGAATTGTTGAGTTTGTATCAGATAGCAATATTACTTTTGGAATAAAAAAAGTTTGTTTGAAACATGTATGTACCTATAGCGTTAGAGATTCCGATTTCTGAGTTGGTTTTTTTGTGACGGTTTCAGTATAATATATAGATATTTAGTCTTCATAAAACTGTTAGCATTATTTAACTGAATACTTATTACTTACTGATTTTTTTTATTAAGATCACTTTGAACATTTTATTTTACATCATTTTTATTTACAATTTCTATTGTGAATATTTTTTTTATTAACCTATACTAACTGTCCCAATCATGGGCAAAGGTCTACCCCAACTCCCTCCATGCGTCTTGGTCGAAGGCCTATAAGGCCTATTGTGAATAATTAAATGTTTTTTTATGCCTGAACAATATTTTCAATTTGTCATAACGAAAACTTCATACATCCAATTAAATGAGCTGGCATAAACCATCCACTACTAAAAGTCATTTTATATATAGATAGATATTGGTATGGCCCAAGGTATAGGTATTTTTTATCAATTCTATTTTTAGAAATATTAGAGTAAGTGTTATCTAATCCAAAGGTTTTTGTAAATCTAAGATTTCTACAATATCCAACAGACTAAAGATTTTTCTGAACTAAAATCTCTCTAGCGTTATTTATTTAATTAACAGACAAACATACTTGTTTGCAGTTTTTATTACGAGTGCAAGCAGGCGCTCGCTTCTAAACAAGACAATTTAATTTTCCATTATCTATATTGCACAGACAGAAATGCCAAAGTTGAAAACCAAATATCAACAGCGTCGGAACTTTGTTAGTTCAACACCCTGCACTGAAAAATCCTGCCACAAACATGAAGAGGGCTTAGCATGGGAATAATAATGTTGGAATTTAGTATCAGCATGGACTAATATGTCTGGAAAAGAATTTGTAAATTTATGGTCATTGATTTGATACCAAATTTTTCGTACGGAATGTCTTACCAAGATCCGTAAATAGTTTTTAAGCTTGAGTTTACAGTTCATCTGTTGTTTATTTTCTAAGACTTACAGCTATATTAAGTAGACTTTACATTTTTTCCTTCAGTCACAATCTAAGGTCGTTTTTTATATGTCCTCCTTAGTCGTATTCCTCATTACTGAGGGTCGTGACTCCCCCTCAGAATCAATTCGTTGCGGATTCGTATCGTAGTATCACTTTTTTCAAAACATTTCAAGAGAATCATACAAAGAATTGCGACCGCAACCGTACCCAAACCGCTGAATAACAACTCCTATACTCGTTTATTCCCGGCATCAAGGGATGCACAAATTTGGAATTAAATTAATATTTCAAAGTAAAGAGCCATCGCTGCTGTTACCTAAGCTGTGGAGGGAAAACTGACTTCATTTTTACTGGAAGTATTTATGGCTCGCAGGGGGCTTGCGGTCGTGAAACGGGGGCCATTTTGCACCTGATCGATAGTATACTATCGGTCAGGTGCAAAATGGCACATAGTGAAACATGGCGATGATTCAAAATCCATATTTAGTGTTTGGAACCTGGAGTACTGATGGCTAGTACGTACATACGTACATATGTACCTACTTATAACAAATGAAAAGGTGTTTTTATACCCCCGATTTTGCACAGGTCTCTCAATTTATAAATAAACATGAAGAAGACTGTTTCTTATTATTTATTTCGGTATTCAATGAATGATTTACAATGATGCCGTAGAAATTATAATTTTTGTACAAAATCAAATTTACAAGGAATTTGACTTACGAATTTTCCTACTGAGAATTATGTAATTCTTTAAGTAGAGTATAATTTGAAAGGTAGTTTTATTTGATTTTTATTCTTTTTCATTTTGTTTGACCCAAGTCGACATTAGCAAAGGTTGATTCAAAGATCTGAAAAGAAATATTATGCTGAAACTTTAGTTACATACCCCCGGGCGAGTATTAAAAGTTCAGTCTACTTTGAATTTAATAAATTGCTCAATTTCGCACTCACAATAAGATTTTATACGACTAGAATTTTTATGCTAAAATCAAGCGAGAAAAAGGATTTTCGATATTTGATCTCAATTTTAATACAAATCAATTTTCGGTGCATTTGGTTTTGTAGAGAGACTTTTCGATAACGCTGTGTTAATTTAATAAAAATATTCAAAGTATTACAACAAAATTATGCATTGAATTGAAAAACAATCTTTATTTTGAAAATGGTTCAAAATAACCTATAATCAGTTTTCTAGCTTACGAAAGGGATCACTTATATTTACAAAATTGCTAAAACAAACTAACAAGCCAGCATCAAAAATTGTCATCATTGAGAAACCGTCTCGTTTGACTCTTGACATAAAAACAGACGACATTCATCACTTTTCGTGTATAACTAAAACAAGTTGTATACTTCAGTTTACGATCATTACCTAAACATCACCACAAAAGTAAGCTGTCTCTTATCTGCTTTCCTCAGCTTCGTCATCAAAAGTATTAAATATCGAAGACAATAAAAGCAGAGACAACTGCTACCAACTAGTTCATTATTTTTATATACATATGTATGTGTAATATGCTTAATGCTAACTGCTCTGTTAACCATTTTGCCAACAAATAATACCGAGTGGGGATAACTTTTACACTCCATTACATATTTTTGGTTAGAATGACGTGTGGACTACCTGGAATATACAATGTTTTATTTATAACATGGTTTAGGTATAAAATTTTAAAAGTAAGTAAGTTGGTATGAAAGTTGCTAACTCTGGTGTGAATTTTCTACCTTCTTTTTATGGTGGCTCTCCAACTAGTAAAGGCTGGCAGTCAGCTCTGCATACTATATTTTGTTCATTGCCAAGCGAAACAATTCAGCGGCACTTCTGATCCCGGATCATTCTCGAATGTTCCGTAACCAGGACTTCTTTCTGCGACCGACTCGTCTTCTCCCCGCAATTTTCCCCATCATTATAAGTTGCAATAGTTCGTATCTATCGTGTCTGAGCACATGACCCAAGTAGGTACGAAACTTTGCGCTTTGCAATTTTCTACCCGCCACCCGTAATGCACGAAACAATTAGCACGTGGAGGATGAGTTTCGTTTACTTTTTTAACGGACTAGTAACATTTACATAATTTTAATTACATTTATTTTCCATAATGAAGCGTCTACAAGGTATGTCGGTGTTACAGGACCATAACTCTCGGGTCAAAATATAACCAACCACAAAGTTTTGCCTATTTGCCCCCTAAGCCCCTTTGCTTTACGAGTATGGCCACTTATGAATGGCAATGCCGCCCCATGGGAATGCAATATACCTTAGTAAATCTCCGATAAGAAAAGATTTCTTATTTTCTCTTGGCTTTGTAAATATTTATTCTGTTTGGAGGGAGTGTTTTGGATTTATTGCTATTGAGTTGGACAGATTTAGGCGGGTACTAAGCACTCTAATTAAGGTGTGAAATATAGAGGGAAGTTACAATGATTCATTTGTTTCGACTTAAATATTATATGTGATTTGATCGAGAAGAAATATCTCATAAGAATATGGCATTGTTTTAGTAAAATTAATGAATAAATTTTACCTAGTGCAATGTTATCAATTTTGTAACCTTAAATAATAAAATGAATAATGATTATTTAACCTTAAATAATGATTTCATGTTTAAAGTGATTAGATAGGCAAGAACCATATAAAACGTATCATATTAGCAACATATGTATTCCATGAAAAATATCTTAAATAACCATGTGCATACTTTTTTTATTTATTTTTTTTGTGATCAAAATTTATTTGTTTTCATATTATACATGACACATGAAACTTGTACAAATCTTGTCTTATTAAATCATAAATGATCTAAAAGACTAATCAATCATTATTTAGATATCTTTTAATATAAGTTCCGTAGTAAGTATTTATCTTTTAAATGCGGATCGTTGTTCTATAGTTAATGTTATGTTACAATACAGTGTTGAATCCTTTCATAACAACACCATAATTTACTGTTTCTCCTCGGTGACATGTGAGATTTTTAACGCATACAATAAATCTGTCGCCCACAACAGCCAGTAATGAGATACCGTGAGCATAAAAAGTAGCACCTGCGATTTTTTAAATAAATGAGGCAATTTTGACGAGGTCATTGGAGCTCAGCCCTTATGATGAGTGTCTCCCAGCTAATAGATTGCATCGTCACTCAATGTCGGCTGGATTACTTGATCTTATGACTTGTTAAGTTGTTAATGGAGGTTTGGAATGATTCACTGGTTTATATAGACATTCAAATTACATAATACGTGATAAAAATTTGAGTATTTCTAACTGTAAATAAGCAATTGTGAATGAAAGTGGCCAACTCTGATGTCATTTAGTGTTTAATATTGATGATGATGATGCATTCCAAGCCGATTTCGGCTACGGCGAACGAAACAATTATAACTATTACAAAAGAGTAAGTACTAATATTATTACTTATTATTTGTTTCTTTTTGTTTAATATTAATTATGGCGTGGTATAGTGGAAATTAAAAAATATTTTTGAAGAAGTCATTTTAAGACTTTTTAATCTAACTTTCTTAATCATGAGGTTTATAAGGCTATAAACTTTTCTTAAAAGCTTGTAGTACTACAAATGATAAGAAAAGTCAAACTTCCATATTTTCAAAATTCTTCAAAATTTAAGAAACCATTAGTTTATTTTAGCAAAAAACACAATCGGCTCAATAAACATAAACGTTTTCTTCCAACCAACAAACTGAGAGGAATTTGTATCGCTATACTAACATTCATTTTATGTAAATCTACCGCCGACTGCTAATATCCGGGGAGTAAATAATGTTAGAAGCTCCTTCCACAAATCCTTTTCTTCCAGTTTTATAATGGTTTTGGGGACTACTAAGGCACAAATAAGTAGAAATCAATTGATAAGATAACTTAACGTACAAATACAAATTATTTATTTATAACTCCATAGTTACAAGTCAGAATACATGAGATTGTCGACATTTTTCTGATTACAATAGTAAAATTAATAAAAATTTAAAAGTATTGTATATAAAGAAAAATTCATTATGAAATACAATGCAATAAAGTATTACAATAAATAATACAATGCAATGTAATTTGATCCTTCGTGTTTTATAACTACTGAGGTGCTCGCGCTACTTGCGTTCAATTCAGACAAATATTGCTTTTCCGTTGTAATCCGTCAAATCAAATTCCGCAGAATAAACCAACTTATACTTCTACTTTGATTGGAAATTTAATACTTCGATTTAAAATTCCATTACTAGCATAGTCCACCTTTTATCATGGCTCGTACATATCGCTCACACAACCTGTATTTCTTGATATCTAACCGTCATGTCACAAAAAACACATACATTTAAGCCAGCGAGTAAAATAAATGGCTTAGCTGCGATCAAGACTAACTTATCGGTGACAAAAGCGTCAGTCATATAATACAAAACCATGATTGATACGATCCAACCGGCTGTAAGAAAAATGTCGACAATTTCTATTTTTTGTTCCAAAAGTAGGTCCCTCGACGTCGTTGGCCACAGGCCCCAGGATGAAGAATGTCGGTGAAATATTGATTCTCCGTCCCCTTTGTCTATCGCTCACAGATAATTTTATAAATCTTCTGCGTCTCGCGAATTTTATTGATGTTCGTTTCGCTTTAACGGCTTTTGGGACAACGAATTTGTCATTTCGATCATCATTCCGGTTGACAAGACAAATTAGCTCGCGTTTCCGTAAACAAAAAAGGAAAGTTTGCAGCTTGAAAAATGAACCTGAGTAAGATATTATTGTTGTTGTTTTGACGGCAACTTTGATACTCTGGAGTGTGGCATAATTTGTTTCTAAGAAGCCTCCTCTAAGTGCCTTGTCTCTTTTGTGATGGTAAGCAAATGAAGCCTCAAAAGCCATTTAAAATGGCGGTTGCACTGTTCTTTGCGATTTTTAATACTATTAGGTCTTTACCTATGAAATTGCCGTTTTGTTTAACGAAATTGAGAAAAATAAATGTCTGAACAGATTTAGATGCAATTGATAAATATAGTTAGATGGAAAAAAGCTATGCACTGTGTATATCAATTTCTCAAAAACAGAGTATATGTTAAAAATATACCTAGTTAAAGAAGTGAAACCGACGACACATTGAAAGAGGTGTTTTCAATAACTTCCCTATAAGTAATATGCACTAGTCAATTTCATAGGTAAAAACCTATTATTTAACGATAATACATCAACATTGTGTTAAAAGGGGTTGATATATGTTTGTATAGATTTCTGTCTCTTTAGTAAAGCAACTCATGAAGCTTTTGACTGACTTTATTATTACAACCATCACTAAATCATTGTAATCCAACCACATACAAAATGCTTTTTATACCAGGACTTTTACATAAGATACAAAACAAGATCCCAACCCATCCCTTCCTTATTTCAATCCTCAAAGTAATAAGCATTAGGAGCAATCTCATATCACTTGGCGCATTTGAAAGCACATGTAAGCTGGCTGCATTACCCCGCTTAGGAGCATTACCCAGTTATTAGGTCACATCTAGAGTGGGCTGATGTGACACCGTAAACCTCTGCTTGAAATATGTATGACCGTAATTTCACTTACAATCTCGACCTGCATAGGATAGGGTTGTGACGCGTAGTGTTAGATATTTTAGAACTTATTTAATATTAGAATTTTCTGATACATGGATTGGTGAGTTTCTGGCAAATCTGATTATTATATTAGAAACTTCGCTCCAAAAGTCGGCCAAAAATAAATAAGGGATTAAATTTAAGCATAATATGTGACATATAACTGCTATTACGTTATTATGTTATTTTCTGTAGTGTTGTCTGTAAAATGTCTTTCATTTATTTATTTTAAATTCAGTTTCCACCAAAACAAACAGTAGTCGTAACTTACACTATATACACATATGCTCTTATATTTATAAACACGAGCTTTATAAAAGCTTTGATTACTAATATTTTTTTTACACTAATTAAAAATACAATTTACATTTTTATGACATGTACTTTAATAACGTATTTACTGTTTGTAGACTTAACAGTACTGCGATAGTAACATTAATGATTTTATTTATAAAATTACAATTATAAAGTTTTTTTTTGACTTCATAATATAAATTTTACTAATAAAAAGGAATTCATGCAGTCATGAACGGTAAAAATATAATTTAGTACGCTAAATACATCGACAAATAAATACAAACACACAGACAACCCTAATTGTATATGATTAATGTTTCATTAGTGGTTAGGGTAATAGCTCTGCAATGCTACGTCTATATGGATGGTCTATCCTATGCAGTTGTGTGCATAGTGCACACCGCATGCATACAATATGAAGCTTTTTATTAGACACGCCAGAAAAGTTTATAGATATATAGATATAGAATGTTTTTAAATGATTTTGTTAATAATTTGCGTTACATATATCAATCGAATAGTCAGTTTTTTAAAGGATTTTAACTGAACATATTTAGCTGTGAGTATTTCATATGTATTTTTTGCATACTGTAAGGCAGAATATGTTACTACTTATCACATCTGCTATAATCTAATAATTGTACTCAACATATTTGCAAAATAAATGATTTAGTATGATTTGAAAAGTTTGTACATATTTTCTATTTTACTGGTAATAGTCCCTGCTACATTTGGTCTAATTAGCACACCAGTAATGGCTGAGATGTTTGATACTAATATTTGATTTTATATCACCTACCATCATGTAACACAAGTACATCTTGCAAATAGATAAATTAATGAATGTTACTGTTCATTGTAAACTGCTTACCAGACCATTCTTGTATTAAAAATCGCACTTATATTATAAATGCGAAATTTTGTTACCTCTTCACGTTTGACCCGATTTGAATGTAATTTGATATGAAGATAAGACTTGTTCTTATGTTATAAATAAATAAGACTTTGGATTAACACTTAACGTGGCTGTACCGTAAAGTGCCGCAAGTCAATAAAATTCATACACTCTTAACGAATATTAAAAGTTACTACGTAATTTTTGAAAATTTCTGTTGTTTATTTGACTTGACGTTCCATTTCTAGGGCCAGTAATTGTGCTAAGTGGTAGTGGCTATTGCACTAACACAGGTATTGTTTATGGCCTTTCGGCGGTTTGGTGCTGCGTTTGTATATTCAAAGGTTAATAAAATATGATTCAGTGCCACTGGTGTTGGTTGTGTTTAGGTTATAATCGCTTTGAATGGTAAATACTTTGTATAAAATTGATTTTCAGTGTTGAATTGATTATAAGAGATGTTAACGTATTAACTTAATACTTCATTAGTTATAAAATGTGAAGTAGTATATTCGTATTACATAAAAATACTCATTTGTATTGATTTTATCCTTACCAATTTTAATTTGCTAAGAAAAAATTCTGGCGATATTCAACGTAATAGAATAGGCCCTGATTTGTAAATTCAAGAAAAAAGTGCATTTTTTTCGTTAACGGCATAGCGGTTAGGTCATAAAACAAATAATACATTTCTAATACTCAAATACTTATTTCAAAAGCACTGTCACATACAAAAGCATCCTGCCAAATCCTTCCCCAAACAATATTAAGCTTTCCCCTTGCTTTTCTAATCTGCCATTTCAGATCAGTTAATTCTCGCCCGCACCAGGAATTTCTGGTCATAAGGCCGTCGTAAAATACCAGCCGGCTTTGTGGTCGAAAGACATTTCCTCTAGAATCGAATGTGGGTTCAGCAGCCATGCGTTTTATGTTAATGATCGAACGAATATTATCGCAGCGGGAATAAAACATCTGCAGAAATTGTGCTGGTAAATTCTTGGTAAAGAAAATTCTGGTGAATAGTAATATTATAATATTTATTTTGTGTACTTGGTTTTGCATGGAGTGACAACATTGGTTAACAACAGAACTCAACTTTTATTTTTCGGGCAAATATTTTTCTTAATTTTCACATAAAAAATATCATCGCGTATAATTGGTCACACAGATTGACCGACATTTTGTATGGAATTGATTATACTTTTCAGGACTTTTATCATAAGTTGTAGTGTTTAAAAACTTTTTTATTCAGTGGTGTTACATCCACGTAGCAGCATGCCTTATCAATTAATACTTTATCTCAAAAAAATGGTCGTGTATGAAAAGTTTGTAGAAAATTCTTTTTAAATTTTACCCGACTACTTAGTCATGTCATAGTCTTATAATAATTTATTTAATTACTATCCTTATACACACGTGTTTTGAAAATTAAGTATGGAAAATAAATAATGTATTAACATGTAGGTACAGCAAGATCAGAGGACTCATCATCATCATCCACAGCCCTTGGGATCCCACTGCTGGGTGTAGGCTCCCTTTTTATGTGCCATCTGCGTCGATCTTGAGCAAACCTCGTCCAGGTTGGACCCTCCAGAGGAGTCATTAACAACTAAACCAAGGTTTTAACAACTACGTATGTACAGTGCCACAAAAAGGACTGGTTAACTAAAACTCAGTTATTTTTGCTAATTTCAACAGTGACTGTACCTTTGTTTAATCCCACGCCAGCCTACGAACAGGCGACGTGTATGTAGTTTTGTATGCATGGGTTTGCAAACCTCGTTATCATGTTGCTTTTGTCTTTTCGAAATGCGGAAATGGGATTGCGTATGGAATTGCGTGCTAATTACAGAATGTTGTGAATACAAGTGTGGTGGTTTGAGCTTGTTCTTCTGTTTAGACTTTGAAAGTGGCGTTGGTATTAATATACTATAACAGTAGCGTGGGTCGGATGACACGTTAAATTGTAGGTATCGTGCTTTTTGTCCAGTACGGCACTCGTTAAGCAATGGCAGACGCCCTTAGGGCGGCTTGATCAACTCTCGACATCAGAGTTGGCCACGCCCTTTCGATAAAAAGAAGACAGTTGCATTTGCATGTCCAGTACGGCACTCGTTAAGCAATGGCAGACGCCCTTAGGGCGGCTTGATCAACTCTCGACATCAGAGTTGGCCACGCCCTTTCGATAAAAAGAAGACAGTTGCATTTGCATGGTTTTGATCGAGAAATATCAAATCAACAGCATGTTCCTTGGTTGACCAAAGCGAGTAGGTCATTTATCATTAGCTAAAATAATATTATTTTGTAAGTCCCACTAGTCAAGCCGTCGTAAAATATGTTACATGTCTTTACAGCAACAGTCACGAACTCACTGTATTTAAGATTTTATCTTTAAAAATATGGTTTTTTGCTATTTAATTAAGGGACTTAACTAAAGGGTGACATGTCGAACCGTGTGTTATATTATTTTCTAAATAATATGTTTACGAAATCAATGGCAAGGTTATGAAATTTCTACGTAAAATAGCTAATACAATTTTTTTGCAGAGGTTTTATTAATAAGGAAAAAATGTATACCCTGACAACATCGCCCTTTCTTAACCATGAAATTATTCCAATCTTTTTTTTACCTTTTCATGGAATTTTATTGCCGAAAACCTTTTTATTAAATGTCAAATTATATCCTTGTTGAATTATAATTGGCTTAATAATTTCTAATTGACATTCTGCTTTTGTCGTTGTTATCCTCAGGGCTAATATGACTCATTTTAAAAAGCTTTTATTTATGCTTTTCTGGTTTTGCTTAATTAAACATGCTACAAAACAATAGTAAAACTTGATTAATTTTCAGCAAGACTATTTTCTAAATGTTGGAATAGTTGTAATAAATACATTTATAATTGTTTTAATCTATACTAATATTATAAAGCTGAAGAGTTGGTTTATTTGAACGCGCTAATCTCAGGAACTACTTGTCCGAATTGAAAAATTATTTTTTGTTGCATTGACCATTTATCGAGGAAGGCTTTAGGATAAATAACATAACACTGCGACTTATAGGAGCGAAGAAACAATGGAAAATCTGGAAAAAAAACGGGGAAAATTATTAATTTTTGAGAGTTTCAGTGTAACAGCTATAATTTATAAAGCTGAAGAGGTTGTTTGCAAAAACAAATATGCTGCCCAAAATAAGTATTCCACGCGGACGAAGTCGCGAGCACAGCTAGTACATATTTATAAAGATGAAATTAAATCAAAAATTAAACTGCAAAAAATGTAACCCTCTGCGATTTTCTGTCGTCAAAAAACCCTCCGAAATAAAAAAACAAATCCAAAAATTGTCAACGTCATAACTCATATTTTTATCAACAAATTTTTTTTATTCCATAGAAATATTCAAAGAACTCCTCAGTGGATTACTCGGGATATTAGTTTTCTTGTCTCTGGTGGAATTTATTTCACGTAATACGTACATTTGTGCTTTCTTGGATATAAACTGGGCAATAAATTACGTAGACGCGTTAGTGGTTTTGAAATACACGACCTGCCTTTTAGGTCTTTATTTGTATCACTTACAACGCGAGCGGAGGCCATATTTCACTGCTTTTATGGGTTTTTGATAGAGATGTATTATGAAATTTATGAAGTTTAATAAAGTTGTTTCAAACGCAATTTTATTAACATTGAGTGTTTATAAATTAAAATATAGTTTTGACTTGTTTAATTAAAAAAAAACAAACGTGATTTGTCTCTTAAAAAAATATGATTAAATGTGAGTAACTATAATGCAGAAGGCATTATAGTTAAAATATAAAAAAAAACTTATATTTTATCAATGAAACTCTGGAGAAATATGTAGTGTTTGCTGCTGCGACATGCTTTCCACAGTTTCATTTACAATGGATTTCCACAAAGTAACGCCTGATTCAATATATTATATATTTTATCATTCACTTCGCTGATAAATTTATCTCGAACTAATAAATTACTTCAACATTGTAACGTCCCAGATAAATCCAGTAAAGATTTACGTACGGTCTCCACCTCTCGAGCCGGTCGGATGCGTCGTAAACTTTATCACGATCTCCGCAAGCGACTCGTACTCTCTCTAAAGGGTCAATTACGTGAACTTTCAATAAAGATATCATTGATTTCAATAGCCCATAACACCCATTCCTAATACCCCAGACTTTCTCGCGGGTCTCCTTCATATTTCCCTAAATTTATACGGGTTCGCCTTTTGCGGCTCCCTGACAGTTCTTTTCGCATATTCCGATTGGATTGAATTTATTCCAACCTACGCCGATATTGGACCGGAGCACCTTTAATATTCAACCGTATCGGATTTTCAAAATAATGGAACCGCTTTAGCTTTAGTTCCGGAGAAAAACTGCCTAGATTACTCCTGTGATTGGATCGGTAGACAAATGATAGGGACTAAATGGTTTGATGCAGGCTGTTTACCTACTGTATTTTTTATTTGCAAAAATGTATTAGATAGATAGATAGATAGATTAACTCTTTATTGTTGACACATATAAAAAAAATAGTACATAAAACAAATTGCATCTTAACTAGTGCCACAAGCGGCGGCCTTATCGCTGAAAGCGATCTCTTCCAGGCAACCTTCGGCTGGAGAAAAATAAGCAAAATGAAAAAAAGAAGAATGTGGTGTACAACTAATATATATACCTATATATATACATATAAATACACAATACACATACTTAATATAATAAAATAAATGTTTATATACAAATACATATAATATACAACAGAATATTATAGGTAATAGCAGTAGTTAAGTAGACATCACGTATATTTTGTGTTGGTTTATCCGTTTCTATCAAGCAAAAGAGTCAATACCACTTTTATAAATCCAGAGGACCTATATTCAGTCTAAACAGAAGAATGTAGTAAATACAAATTAAATGAGCATACATATAAAACAGCTTCACCACCATCATAATCCACAGCCTTCTCTCTTCTTCCATCATCACTAATAGCTATACGTATTATATACAATAAATTAATCAAATATGTATATTACGTAATATCTATGCAATACGCTCGTGTAATTACGATTATTTCCGGTAAGATGCTTACAAAATGACACAGGAGCATGCCGTGGATTCCACGCATACTGTAGCAGCTAGAGACAGGATTTCAGGAATGTCAACATAGAACGGCAATAGACTGTTTTTACAACATAATGTTTACATCAGTGATGTTGTATTATTGACATTCATATGAGTTTTTTTTTCAGGTATCTATAAAGGAACAAAAGCGAGTGTGGCTCAGCGGTTCCAGTGTCTGCTTTTCATCCAGACGCACCCTGGTTCGAATCCGCCCTACACCAATGACTTGTATTTTCAAGTTATGTGTGGATTTGCACTCGCTTAACGGTGAAGGAAAACATCGTGAGGAAACCGACATGTTTGAGGACAACAATATCCGAGGACATGCGTCTTCCGTGGAAGGACCTGGGCGCCCACCACGATGTATCTGCCCAAGAAAACTCCCCTAATTAATTAATTCTGCGGGGAGTCACGACCCTCAGTCATGAGTAAATACGACTCGAAGAGAGAGATAAAGGAACTGAACAATAACAATTTTGTGATTGATCATAGAATTTTCACTTTCAAACCAACTAAACTGCCAACAAACAAAAAAAAACCCGCTACTTCAACAGTGTAGACTCATTTTATTTTTTCATTATTATTCACAGATAAGCGAAGTAGCCAACAAACCGTCTTTTTATTTCAAATTAACGTAGATTATGGACGAATTTTCTGCATGCTATGCAGATTTATTTGTCTTCTGAAATAAGTAGCTATCTAGTTTCTTCCATGGTGTAATGTCCAGTCTATCATCACCTGTACTATGTCTATAAATTTCAGGAATGTCGACAGCGCCCTTCGCGATGCCAATGGATGCACAGGATTGGCATCTGGAGGATGTAATGGAAATACTTTGTGACATCAGGAGTACTGACTGTGGAAAGTTATTAATTTTGAATCAGATTTGACGAATAAAAAAATGTTCAGTCGAATTAAGGACCTCCTTTTTTGAAATTGGCTAAAAACTGTAAGTATGTAAATGACGTTGTTAAAGAGTTGTAATATGTTTATCTCTACTGTCATTTTTGCTGTTTTAAATGTGGTTTGAGACACGTTAGAGACAGTTTGTTTGAGGCAGTGGCGAACTCTGACGGGAGTTACTATACAAGTACATTTACAAGAAAGCGTTTATTTTATGTTGAAGTGATTGCTACTAAAATGGAGTATGTATAAAATACAACACTTTTTGATTGGCAATTTCGTTTGCTTGATTCCCTTATCCTAACAAATTTTTGAACTATTTTCCACTAACTTTTATTTAACACGTTCATGTAAAAACTAAAACCGCTGAGTGAACTTTCACAGCGAGTTCCTGAAACACGCGAATTTTGCGCCGCGTTAAAAGTAATGTTGCCACCTAAAAATAAACTAACTATTCAGATTTTGTGAAACCTAGTTAGTTTCACGAGCGTGTTGCCATCGTACCCGACATTTGCATCGTGTTTCGGGTAATTTAATATTCTTGAAACTTGGCAACTTTATACTGAGACGCGTGATTTGGATGTCACGTGAGACATGATGGGATGACGTCACGGACTGATTAGCAAGTTAATTAGTGAGTGCTGGAGACATGCGCTTATTATGTTAAAATCATTAGCAAGGCATGGTAACGGTATTTTTAAATTAAATATAAGTTTTTGAAGCTTGTTATATGTAGGTATAATACTCTTAACTTGAGTTCAGTGATCTCGTGTGTGAGTATCAATTTTTTTTTACATAAGATAGGCTCACGCTTGACTACAACTTGCCTGATGTTAAGTAATGTTGTAATCTACGATCTAGCGCGCTTGCCTAGAATAAACCGTTTTACTCTCAACTTGAAGACCGACAAATTATAGTTCAAGGGGAATAGAGATTCGGGCAAGGAGTTCCAAAGTTTGGCTGTTCGCACGATGAAAGTCGAAGCAAACCGCTTGGTGCGAGTCTTTGGAACCTCAACTAAATAACGGTGCCTTCTTGCCGTACCTCTACTCGTACGATGGTAAAATGGGGCTGCAGGAATTAAATAAGAAATAAAATACAAATTCGACATTAATTGTTAGTTATGTAATTGCTAGCTTTGAAAATTTTCATAAAACCCATTAAACTATCTTTTTAGATACTCAAAATTAAATACGTATTACTGTGTGTATTTAAAGTGAAATTATTGTCACAGTAGGTATTATAAACTATAGGTAACTAAGTTGAACGATTAACGCTAAGTTATCAATTACTCAAAGGTACCTGTACAACTGTGTAAATACATTTCATATTATGTAACTATATTTCATATATACAATGTATATCAAATTGCAATAACCTAACCTGATACTACGGCAAACTGGCCTGCATCTAGGAGCGACTCGAGACCTCTCGAAATTATTGCCATTTAAATACAAGACCAGCGAACAGTCTCATCTTAGGCACTAGGATCTCGTAAACCTGGATAAGGTCTAGAAGCTTACATAATGACTAGTGGGTGGTCGCGGCTTCGCTCGCATTAAGAAGTAAAACTTGCATCCCTTATTTCACTCCTTTAAATGTGGTATTTCCAAAAATCCTTTCTTAGCGGATTCCTACGTTCTACCAGGAGACAGAAGAATTAATAAGAATAGTAGAATAACTTCAACCAAATACAAACACTCACTCTTATCCACACATTCGTCACACACACTCACACATACCTACACGTCCCACACTGGGTAACCCCCGGCGTTCGGGACTATCACCTACCTACTTGATACATTATATACTATGCCAATTTTCACTGAGTACCACAGTCACTCTGTACTCTGTTAGCAAAATTACGATTTCTAATTTTATATAATATCAATCATAATTCATAATTATCTTCCCTCTTAATGAAATCTTATGATGATATACTGATATTATTATTATTAAGGCCTAACTTACTTACTGTACTTAAATAGCCTAACTTACCTATTAAAAAATTAATATAAAAATCTACTAATATAACTAACAATCATTGTCACAACTCTATGCTGAAGTGAATTTAAATTGCAAGAACTTTCAATTGAGCCTTCAACTGATAAAAACACAATTGTATAATTTAATTTTTGTTCAACGGAAGAACCCTGGCACCGCGACACAGGGAATCCTACAGCGGTTGTCAGGGACACCTACAATGTAAACAAATGTATTAAGGCAAATAAAATTCTTTTATCTTTATCTTTATCTTATCTTATCTTCACCTTCATTCCAAATTTCAGCCCAATCCGTCCAGTGGTTAGGGATTTGCGTTGATAGATCACTATATCAGTCAGTCAGTTAGTTACCTTTGAGTTTTATATATTTAGAAACTTGTAATAGATTGCTGCGTTTGAGACCTCTGGAAATTAATGTCATTTCAACGTTAGACCTGCTTAGACTACTATTTTTTGCTCTTTATGAGAATAAGGCTTTAATTACACGAAATCTTTATTCTTGTAACGTGTTATGTAAGGCTCGTTTGAGAGTGAGTTTGTTACGTTCCAGTACAGGCTTGCTACATACCTAATGTACCTTTTCAACCCTATTTAAAATAACCTTGTGTGAGAATAACCTTACGCAGTCAAATCTACCTGCACTAGAAAGCCACCTGTAATAGATTACGGCATACCTCTCACTGCCGTAGCTGCACGACCGTGATAGCACGATGACGTATGACTCGTTATTACTACCGTCATTTTGACGTAAGTACATATAAAATCGAAACATTAATGATCAATTGAAATCATTCTCTTCTACATGGAAGAAATTAATTACGACCCTTCTCCTTTTTTTAAGTAAATTGCTCCAGCAATGCGCAGCTTTCTCAAGTAACTTTCAAAAATAGCTTTGTGTGAGAATAGCTTTAGGCAGTCACATCTACCTGCACTAGAAAGCCACCTGTAATAGATTACGGCATACCTCTCACTGCCGTAACTGTGCGACCATGATAGCACGATGACGTATGACCGTGCTTAGCGAATCCACCGTCTCGTTATTACTACCGTCATTCCGGTAGATTTGAATTTATACGCGACGCCGTGCCAACTGCGGTCCGGTGTCTGAAATTCTGTGTTTGACTACTTCACTATTTTAGAGGGAGTTTTAGCTGAATTGCTATGGATGTTTATGTATACCTGGTGGAGTGGAGTGTTGAGCTAGTTTTGAGTTTAGTGTTAAGGTGACGTTGATCAAAAGATTTTTTTTATATTTTTGATCATTGTAAATATATGTAGGTACCTAAATCACTTTACGTTAATTCTGTGAGCGTATAGTATTATTCTACTTTACATTTTTATATTTTATGAACATTACTATACATATAATTATTCGTAACTCAAGACAAAAAAAATATGCAATAAATGCGTGTTATTGATATAACATCTTAAAAATCAGCATTTTACTTAGACTGTTGTATTGTTGCAATGAATTTAATACTTTCATTTGTTAAATAAAAAAAATTGACAATACTTACAAAATGAAGCACATGTCGATGGATACCTTATTCACTGATAAAATCCAAAGGAATCCCGGAAACAAATCCTTTGCGCACCAATAAAAACAATTTACGATTTCTTATCCACCTAGTTTACGCATAATACTTATCTTTTCTTATTCTTTTACCCATTATTACCCTATTTTATAAAAATGTCTTTATAAAACAAAACACGAAGCAAACACTTATAATATAAACACAACCAATATTTTCAGGACGTCTCAAAAACCTATAATATTTCATTAAATTTGGTCTAAAACCAAAGGAGATTGGATTCGGTTTTGTGATTAATTTCGCTGATACCTAACCTCGTTAGCCTGTGCGTTGTATGAAAACAACTCTTCAGGCTGAAATAACCGACTCGACGCTACTAAAACGGAACCTTTGAAACATTGATTAATATTAATGATTTCCTTCGGGTACTAATTTGAGTGGATAATGGATCTTTTGTACGCTATCTGATGAAAAAGTAATTTATTGCAGCCTTCGTTACCGCCGAATTAGAATGTGGAAAGTGGAAGCCTGTTTCTATTAATCATCATTTGAAAGCGTATCTGTACTAAATCTGGGTTTTGCGTGAGGTTTTAATGTTTTGAACTTAAGTATAATAATATAGCCACGCTGTTGCTATATATATGTAGGTATGACTGTATGTACAATATGTACATAGAAGATAATTATACAAAATATTACGATGAGTTTTTAGAATACATCAAAATACCAATCAATCCATTTAAATATAAATAAAATTTTTATTACACCTACAAAATATTTAATTAAAGAACTTCCGCAACTTCCCGTGTTTCTCATTACTACTTAAGTATACCTGCATATTTAATGTAATAAAACAACATGAATTATCAGGTTAAAACCGTTATAAAATATTATAAAAAGACCACACATCCTTTATACCTAAATTAAACTCTTAAACTGGTCATGTCTTGTAGCAAGACATTGAAAATATCAGCAACAAACTCCAGCGGAGAAATGTCAGTATATCAAGTAAATCCAGCACAAGCAACAGACGATAAAGTTGGCATCTTCAAGCCAAGATGCAATGTTGGAACTGAGCTTAAAGGATTTTTATAGAAATGCTATCAAAACAAAACTTGAATTAAAAAGATCTCTTGAATCGGGTTACGTAACTAATAAAATTCTAGTGTGTTCTTTTTAAAACAATACTGCAGTTGAGCTATAATATATTCCATCATATTGGATTACCATTATAAATACATAAAACTAAACGAAAAAAAATATATTTATTTATCTTTAACGTCGTCCAACAGTCACAAACACGAAATAGCAACTTACGATGAAAACCCAAAACCTTATTAGAAAATATTATAGGACAATTTACGGGTAACATCACAATATATGTAGGTATGTACCTTACATATAAAATGTAAACTATGAACACAAAGTTTTAAAGTAGCAAATTGGTACGTAAAATCTTATCCAAACTGTCATATCCATGTTATTCAATAAAAACCTGAGATCTGTTTTTGTTGTTTGTTGTATCAGGCTACACTACAGCAAACAATGTTGTGTTTTCAGCCGTATCACTATAGATAGTATTGCAAACAATATTTGCGGGTTTTATAATGTGTAACTATTTTAAAATACGCACAGGCTTTTCCTTGCCGCACTCTTCCGTGAATTATTAAAAATGAAATAGAATATTACTGTAACGCAGGAAAAAAGGTAGCTTACCTCAGAAAATCGCAAGAACAAGCCAATAGGCACTTCGATCCTTAGACCAAGGAGAGGTTCTCGAAATCTCAACATTAATGAAGGAATTCCGTTTTATTATTGTGAAGTGGCTGTCACATCCATCTTGCCTATAAGAGGCCATTGCTATTGAAAAGACAAAAACTCAAATTGAAAATAGATTTTTTATTATATTTTTCAGAGAAACGCTTTCTAGGAAAATTTTCAATGGAAAAAAGTTTAAATTTATACTTTTTTCCGTTGAAAATTTCCTTCAATTCAATATTTAACCTTGTATTATTATAAATGTTTGTGGTTTGTAAGGTTAACCTTACAAATATATATACGTAAAAATTTGTAAGGTTAACCTTACAAATTTTTGATATCATCAAGTATTTAAAAAGCGTTTCGTTAAAAAGTATCTTATATGTATTGTATTAAAGCGTTTAAAACTATTTAAGTTTCAAGTTATTTCCAACGTCTATTATTTCAGGGGCAGTGAAGGCATCAAACCTATTATTAATCCACCATTTATCCCGTAACCTAACAGCCACTATCAATTCGTACAAACTACAAAACCGCGACAAGCTCTAAAAGCCTATCGTTGTTTGTGCCAAACTGGCAACCCTATTTTTAATCAACGGTCTCGCAAGCTTTGATTAGAGAACCGCTTGGCTGGTAACACTGGTAAGCCAGCAGTTTTATTGGACCCGAAATATTGGATTTTTGTTTACGCGTTGTAATACATAGAGGCTTGTATGACGACAAATATTGGCTGTAAATAATAGAAGGGATTTGGTTTTGTTCACGTGTAGGATACGTGTGGATTTGTGGAACGGCTGGTTTTGCTTAGAATATTTGAGGTTTCTTGAGAAAGGAAAGGACGTGTTTATTAAAAAAAACTGCAGACGATAGGTGTGATGTGTAGTAAGAAATTGGAATGTTGAATGAGTAAATTAAACATTATGAAATTTTTGTATGGACCTATTTGAGTCACTAAAACAATTTAATTAATAGGTGCTCCAACCTATAAAAATGTATTTGCAGCAGGTATGGGTTTTAAATAATTGGGAAAAAATAACTTCCATTTATATATATGTACCTATGTATCATGTTATACATAATATCTGTTTATATAGGGTCTCTTAATTAGTTATTTATAATAGTTAGTAAAGACTAAGCAAATACATATTTTATTATACTTTTCTTATTTTTATGGGGTCCAATAAAATTGTATATTGTTATTGAACAGTCTTCTCAGAAAACAAGGAGCCATACAAGTTGTGATTGCTTTCATTTTATTTTTCCTGCAAACTCATGACATGTAATCTCGAGCCGTCAAGCAATCTTCCCGAAATTCTAAACGATTTACTCCGTACTTCCAGTCAGAAGCATTGTTTCATTTGCTGTCGACTTCCCCTCGGATATTTACGTAAATTCCGAGTGACAAAGCGATTCCTGCAGATAAAGGTGCTTAAAATCTTATTAAGTGACATTGTCTACGAGCTTTTCGCACGACGCTACAATTAACATTCGTGTAGGGGTTTTTAAAAGGATTAAGGAATGTGACTGAAGGGATGTTGTGTCTTATGTCTTCTGAGAGTTATGTCTTCCATTCCATTAGAATTTCAACGTAAACCAAAACTACTTAATATTTCGTTTTGTTCATTACTTAGTCTTGTGATTCCCTCTCACAAATAACTTATCAGGGAAGTTTTCTTGGGAGAGGACATCATAGATGCATGTGTCCTTTATACAAGGTGCTTCTGCTTGTATTTAAACTAAAAACAATGTATTACTAGTGGGTTAATGCTTTGTCATGTTATATTGATTACCTTGCAAATATTTTTGTCACAATTTTATTAAATCTCCACAATTTCGTATTTTCTAATTGCTAATTTGCCTAAGACATGTTCGTTTAATAATGAATTTTAAAACGTTGACCCACCATTTGACAATTTTGCAGTCCTGAAGTCCAACCAAAGCGTAACAGGTTCTTAAGAGGACGCCCTGAGAATTTGGTAGCAAGAATTCGTATTTTACTCGACATGGACGAAAAGCAACTAAACTAAAATTTTATGTTCAAAATTCGTCATTTCAATTACTATATTTTACGAATATCATAACACCAACGGCCAATTTTTGTAACACAAAATAATTAATCAATAAGATCTCTATTAAGTTGAGTATATCGATTTTGTCGGAGTTGGTTTTGGATTAGAGCATTAAAATTTTCCACACATGTTAATTAACACAATCACTTTGATTTGTGAATAGATTATTTGAAACAAATTCGTAGTTTTTGAAATAAACGACCAAAACCATTTTGTCGCTTGCGCCCTTCCGGAATAAGTGGGGTTTTAGCGATACTTGCCACCCGCGCCTGTTCGGCGGTGCAGGGCGCTTGGACCTACAATTTCAGAGTTATAGTTCGCCACTGCGTCGTCGTCTTCTGTTTACATTATCTATCTTAAAATATCCAATTAAAACTGAAAATCAAATTACAATTCCAGCCCATAAAGTCACAAAACGACATTAAACTTTAACTGGACGGACTCTTTCTCGGCTGTTTGTTGAACAGATTTCCCAGTTGCACCGTTCGTCCTCACTTTAAGAGCAAATACCAAAATACCTAGTCTAGATGCTCTAGGATCCAAGTCGACGCTAACAGCATTCTTTGTAAATCTTCAAGTACTTGCACAAGCTACGGTAGAGATCAATATTTGTCAAAGCTATAGAAAAGAGATTTTAAGAAAGAAAATGTTTTTTCAATCACTTGACCCACTTTTCAATGCTTTGCATGCTGAATTCAATCGTTGAATGTGCTTTTGCTATTATAAATATAATTTCTGTTTGGATGTCATACAAGTGATTACGTAACGCTTTATGAAACATGTAGTATTATGTTAGGTATCGTTATTAAATTAATCAAATCCTGAATTGGAATCAAGTATGTTTGAAACGATCAATTAAGAATTTATTTCCTTTTGATACCAGATTAACGATTCCACTATATTTCCGAAATATTATATCTTGAAATACCGTATTTTTCTTCTTATCGAATGAGAGTGGCGAAACCTGGTTTTGACAGTTCTCGAACCGCGCTGAAGGCCTTTGACATGGCTTAACGACTGCCATACTAGACAAACAGCTGGGACTTACAATTCAACGTGTCAGATTTAAAGTACCGTTACCAAACAAATTAGTGTGATTTTGATACCGTTATAAAACCCCGAATAACTATATTCTTTCAGGTAGGTTGCGTAGTATCTATACTTAGTTGTAATAACCTGCTAGCACTTACGTCTCTAATTATGTCGATAATTAGCTCGACAAGTTTCGGAAAAGTGCTTATTACAATTAAATTTAATCATGCCTTACGGGAACTTTAATCCATGTCTATACTTGTTTGTTTTTCTCTTTCAAACATAGAATCAAATATTGGGTATCTGTAAGAGCTAAAGCCCGCTTGAACAGCTATTCTTTAAACGCATTTAGCGACAAAATTACATTGACAGCGACCCTAAGTATCAAGTAAGCCCAAACAAAGGCTGACCCCCATACTGGCTGGTGATTGATCTCCGATCACAACCGTCCGGAGGGATCAGTCCCATCAATCACATGTCGCTCGATGTCTTCACTTGACATGTTATTCTTGAACGACGGAGAAATAAAAATGGGGTAGAAATTATTAGATATGTTCAAAGCCGATTTTCGTTACAAAATTCTCCAAGTATTTATATTTTATTTATTTTCTTAATTAAAACGGTAACAACCAATTACATTAATTAAGAAATGAATTATTTACTTAAGTAGCAACTTAATTAGATAGTATTGAGTGTCTAAACAGTGTAAAGCTATATTTCCTTATTTGTCGTGTTCCTAAATTTCACGGCTGGGTCCTTATCTAGTTATCTAACCAATTAAACAAAAAAATTAACATGTGAAAAAAAATATGCATATGGATGCGAATGGTTTAATTTATATATTACTAACTGCCATATACATACAATGATATTAAGAATGTGTACCTTACGATCAAATAGGACCAGACTGTTTAGTACATAAGATAATATACAAATATACAAAAATCTGATTACGTGTGTCAGTTATGCACAAAAAACCCACATTCCATACCCAGCCATTTCCATAACCTATCGTATTAAAAAACTTCTTTAACAATAGCTTAGTCATTCTGTTTGTAAAAGCGTAAGAATTACCAATACCGAATTAACTAATCCACTAGTATTAGCAAGTATCATTAGACCGGATGCAAACCGACATTAATATTCCGCCGGTAGTGGAATGATCTCAACTGCACGGAAACGCTTTTGATTTACCGTTTACCGGTTACATGGAGTAGTCAGTAGAAAATATCAGAATGGTAACTTGGCTATCATTAGAATGACTGTCAGAATCCTCTTGGGTGATTTGAATACTCTTGCCACTGGTGTTTTTTACGCTTATACATTGTACATACAATTTATTTTTTAATTATTATCACAATATATTGCTCACAAAGTTAATCGGTTATGTCTTGAAGTATGAACAACAAAACTATTTTTCGTTTAAATTAAAATGAGCAGTGAGCAGATAAATAAGTTTATGTAAGTTCACGTTTTTAATAAAAAAAAAATAGGTAACCATAAAGCAATAAATGTTCCTAAAACTAAATTAATAGCTTGCGTATTCATATGTTGTCCAAACTAGGTTACCTGGAAGAAATGACTTTTGTGATAAGGTCGCCCAATGTCCCTGATTACCTTCTTCCTTTTTATGTTTATTGTATTCTTTATTTTGGTGTACAGTAAATTGTATTTAATTTAATTTGATGTTGGTGTGAATCAAGTATAAAACTAAAACTAGATAGACGCGGTATTGGGAAGTTAGCCTTCCTTAAACTTGTACCTACCAAGCGTTAATGTTGCATTCGATACCAAACTTCACTAAATGGATTCCAGTTGCGCTTTCGCTGCAATGTAAGTGCTCACACACACACACACATAGAAAATACGTATTTACTCTACACTCACACATAAACGGGGTGTAAACATTAAATCAAACCCTACTGTATTTACACAACGTAGCATTCCTGGGTTTGCATATTAATGAGTATGGTTAGTACTGGATCTATTGGTTATTTATGGACAACCTATATGGTATGGCCTACGCCAATGAGGCGACAACTGCACACCAGGAAGAATTGACATAAAATTATTGCATCATTTTTGACATTTCCGTAAACAATCGACTGTATGTATCAATTTTTGTGACATTTTATGAATGTGTAGCTGAATAAAGGCTTTTTTACTTTTACTTGACTATATGGTATGGATTCACATCAATTGTTTAAGTTTTCTAATAACAATATGCACAACTTTTTTATTATTACTTACTTCAATGAAAGCTTTTGAATAGACAATCAGTATAGTGAAATTATTTTTCAATTAGCTTTAACAATAGCGCAGTTATACAAGTTTTTATTTTACGATTAGACAGAGAGAACCGACATGTCATGTGACGTCACATGACACTAACGCCATACAAAATACATAGAAAATTCTGTTTTGAAAGAAAGAGATGGAATGAAATCTTCAATTGGTCATAACTTCTTTATTTTTCAGTGGATATAAATGGGGTTTGCACAGCTCGTTTAGTATTTTGGTATATTTTTATAGTTTATTTACAAAAATCAAATTCCATTTCCATGCATATTCCCTAATTAAAAGCATCACATAAGGAAAAGTTCTTTAGCAAGAAAAACATACGAGCAAAACTATGAAGTCTATTTAAATTTCTTTCTTGAAATTAGATATCAATTAAAATCAGGATAGTTTTTCAAATTAACCTCAAATTTAATAGTCTCATGCAAAAATTCATCATTACTTCAACATTCCCAGTGCAACATTTTGTTTCAACTATTTCGTAAATATTTGACCAGATCAAAAGCCTGACCTCATTAGCAACGGGCTAATGAAGCCAGTTCATTTCTCTTTTACATCCAACCCTTTTACTATTTAAATAAAAGCAACGGAATGATAATGGGCACAATTCAGATAAGGCGCTATTCTTTTGAAGATGAAGATTCACGATATACTCCCCAAACTCCCCATTAAATCTTTGGGGTACCTAAAAATGTGCGTATAATTATGTACATCTCTTCCGGCCTTTTATGTACAAACGTCATATTCTTATCTTAATGGTAGCTCGTTTTAGCCTCTTGGGATTCGTTTGCTGAGTGATATAGATGTTTTTTCGAGTAATAAATTGTTTAAGGTGAGATTTTCTTGTTACGGCTTTCCATGTGGATGATCTTTACAGGATTCCGCCTACAAACGATTTAAATTGGTACCGAATCTGAATAATTTGAAGCAATAAAGACGCCTTAGAAACCATTGTTATTCAATATCGCTTTCCAACCTTTGACATTTGATTCGTTTGTTGAAAACTCAAACCTCAATAAGTTGATAACTAAACCGAGACCCAAAATTAACTTTCAGTTATTACGGCAACTAATTTTAATGATGAAGATTAACTTTGAATAATATTTAGTACAATGGGGTATTGTTCGTGGGCTTATAGTTCCGTACAAAGTTGGGCCAACTTTATTCTCTAGTAACAATAATAGACGTAACAGAATGTAACCGACTGAAATGTGACGGATCTCGACATTTCTGCGTCTGGCTCGGGTTTAGTGAATGGTTCAAACGTAAAGACTGTGAACGCAATGTAAACATGCTGCAGTACACAAGTTTGGAATACATACGAATTCGAATGCATTTAGTGTCCGACTATTGCAAGCTTGTAGAAAGAATGCGAGGATCTCTAATGTCGAGTGGTTTAAATGTATATATCAAAGTCGTTGTCTACATTACTGATTGTCGTGACTTCCCCGCAAGATCATACCACTTAGGTTTTTTTTCATTATTTTGGTTAGATAGGTACATTACAAACGCGTCAAAGATATTTTCTCGACATTATGTCTTCTGAGTTTGTGACCGATTATTTCACTTAGATTTGTTTTTATTTGTTTTTACTTACCAAGATACCTTACCATCAAAACCTACAATGAAATACTGTAATATAGTATACCTACATTATATAATGAAGTTCAGTCACTGCATTAACTTCGCTATAAAGAGTACTAATAATTCCTTTATTATCTAACAATAGGCACTCAAGTGCTTGTCGTCTCCAAGTTATTAAATATTTATGGAGCAAGCTTTCCGGCGCTTTCATTCCGTCTTTTGCTAGACTTTTTGGAGCCGAAGAAAAGGCCAGTGCATAATTTAGTCGGTTAGCCCTAATACAGCGCTAAGGGCCAGCCAACGCTTATGGAGATTATGTGGTAAAGGAAGATCCTTTGTGTAAGGTTTATTTTGATGTGGCGGAAATTGTAAGGAAAATATAATTAAATTACAATAATTAAATTTAACTGTTTTTATTTTTATCATAGTGCTTGGCGGAGTCAGAAAGAGACTTTGCGGTTGTTTTAAATACTTTAAAAAGTTCAACCAAATCAACCTAAAATTCCACACTATTACGAGTATGTGTAAACCTAAGCAGCATTTAGTGTGGGCTAGAGGGTGGTGTTGTCAATGTCCCGGAATATTTATTTATTTATCTCACGACCGCGTAAACCTAGCACCGAACCAGAGAACAACTCTACTTATTCAACAAGCTTCCCAATATTCGAAGCTTGCGAATTCACAAGTCATCCCATATCTTGCGTGAATCCGCATTTCATGCAATATGCAACACCGAAACAACGGGAACCTATTCTCGAAACACTCGATATACAGACCGCATGAATGGTACTCGATATACTACACGGGAGGTTCGGACATACGGGAGCGAGGGTTGTGGCTACAATGGTCAATGTGTCATACTTTAAGTTAGGAATTACTAACTACCACCACATGGGAAGAAAAACTAAACATACTAATTCTAACTATGTACAACATAAAAAAGGGGCGCTTAGAAAATCTTTAGAAAAGCCTAAAAATAATCTAAGTGCTCCAGCCCACTACCAGAGGGCAGCGTGCCCAGACTACTGGCCGCAATACCACGCTGGATGGCAATGCTGATACGTTGAGCCAGAAAATAGACAGCACTTTAGCCACTACATCACAACTAACATAGTGACTACTTGATGAGACATTTGGATCTTTTTATCGAATAGGAGTGGCCAACTCTGTTGTCGGGAGTTTAACAAGCTACCTTGAGGGCCTATGACATGACTTAACGTCTGTAATTCGATGACAAACCACGAGATCTACACTTCAACGTATCATCCAACCCACGGAAGAGCTTATTTTTATATATTTTTTCGAAATAAATACAAGTAATGGCGGGTCAAACCAACTCGCTCCTACTGACTAAAGGTATCCGTGCGTAGTCATCGTCTAATGTTGCGTGTAGCGACAAATTGAAGGGCAACCGACTAAACAATTCCTATGAAGTTTACTCGGAAAATAACCTATCATCCTGAATGTTTGTCATAAAATACGTGACTTATTTGCAATGTGTGTAACTAAGTTATTTGGTCGTCGTTTGTGAAGAGAAAAAAATGTATCGATATTGTTCTGTGATTTTTTTTTCTACGATTGATTTACTCCTTGTCGTCTATCCTTCAAGCGACTTTGGGTTAAATTTTAAGCCGAAAATATATAATGTAAAATTATGATGCCTGTCTGACACAAACTAAAAAAATATTTTAATAGCCAAACCAATAACCAAAATTTTAGAGCTAAATAAAATCACTATTAATAATTCTGATCTATTCAAGTCACGTGAGTCACTCGCTCACGTATGTCCGTCCCGGATAGTGGCGCGGACATTAATATGCATCAAGTGCAAACTACGGCGGCCACGATCGCAGTCAGCTCTGCAAACACCGCTGTGGACGATTTTCTAATATAGACATAGTATGGTAAAGGACCGGACCGGAACGGCGAAACATCATGCGGCATGTTGTAGCTGCTTCCTCCACTTTACGACTACATGACAGCAAAGATCGCTTTGTGAAGAGTGTATCGATGAAGCAGAATTGAAAATAAAAGACCCTTTCAAGCATGCCTTTCAGTACAAAATTTAGGCATTTTTCAATTCGATAAGAAAGAAGAAGACTCTAGTCTTCTTAGGTTTGAGTTACTTTTCTATAATCAACTATAATCAATTATTTTACTTGAATTAAGATATAATACCGGCTATTACTTATGTCCGTCACTAAATAAAAAAAAATAGTAAAGCATATTGTTGTATTGTTTCATATATTTTTAGTATTATATCAACTAGACATTAATAGGAGTATTTAATGAATAACTTCATCCAATTTAATTTCAATTCAATTTCAAAATATCTTTATTCAATAACAATAATTAGACTATGTACAATTACTAGTGTAAGTATTAATCCTAGTAACGTTCAATTAATATTTACATTATTGTTTATCAAGTCACTACTTATGCATAAACTTATAACATGTTGGAGTTAAGTTACAGAAATATTATGTTTAATAAAATGCAGTTTACAATATAACGACCTTAATCTTAGACTTAGCAAGCTTTAGTTATAGCTTGGCTATTAATAACTTACAGTTAGAATTGTTTACAATAATAAAATAATGCCTAAAAGACGGTAGATATGAATATTACTCGCCGAGTGGCCGTCCGCAGCAAGCAGCGCGAAACCAGTTTCAATAGTGTATTGGTCACAGTCATAGGCGCCAGCGGGCCGACGCGGCGACGCGCGAGTCCCGTCCCCACGCGATACCGAGTGTAACACGAGAGAGGTCGGGCGCTCGCGCCCCGCGGCCGTCAGATCGCTACCGCCTATGCTACGAGACGCAGCCTAATCTTTTTTTCTGTCAGTTTGTTATTCAGATAAGAAATAGTGATGCGGGAGTTTATATCGATGATATTTATCGATATATGCGATATTGACTCGACTTTTACCAATATTATTGATAAGTGGGTTATCGTTGATAGGGTTTGTATGCAAATAAAACTTTTCAGATAGTTTATAGATATAAGCGTCTATACGTGGTAATCTAATTTGTCGGTGAAGTTTTTGTAAGTTCGTGCGGAATGGAGTGCTGAAGGCATATTTAATAGCTTTGTTTTGAATCAATTGCAATTTATCGATATTACTTTTACAAGTGTATTACCTACGCATGTCCTGTGTGGGGCAACCACACAGGACATGCGTAGGTAATACAGGGCCGGACTAGGGTGCAGTATATTATGAGTTTAGTGCGACTGCTCAGTCGAGAACGTCTATTTAAGAGAGGGATTAAAGCATTGATGGCTTTGATGCCTTTTAAATGAAGTTTGGAAGTATTTATTGACCAATTAAGTTTATTATCGAGGAAAGTCCCGAGGTACTTTACTGATCGACTCCATGGGATGCAGTAGTTACCAATTTTTAGGCTGCGTGTTGGTAAGGTACGTTTCCTCGTAAAAAGGATAGCTTCAGTCTTAGCCTCGTTAATTTTAAGCTTCCATTTAGTGAAGTACTCCATTAGGAGCTCAATAGCAAGTTGGAGACGGCTTATTACGATGTCAGTGTCCGCGCACGACGTATAGCACGCCGTGTCATCGGCGAAACAGGCCAATTGGGTGCGAGGCTGCTTGGGTATGTCGTTCAAGTAGATCAAGAATAAATACGGCCCCAAAATGGAGCCTTGAGGCACGCCTGCGGGAACTGGTTTGAAATCTGACACATTATTTTTGATGTGAACTTGGAAGCTTCTGTCAAGTAAGTAGGATCTTATGATTTTTACTAAAGGTATGGGTATATTTAGTGTCAAGAGCTTAAAAATAAGGGCCTTGTGCCAAACGGTGTCGAACGCCTTTTCTAAATCTAATAGCAACATTCCAGTTGTTTTTTTCAGGTTCAGGTCATGTGACACGGACTCCGCTACTCTGGCTAACTGCTGCACTGTCGAGTGACTTTGGCGGAAGCCAAATTGCTCATTAATAAGCAGGTTGGTAGATGCACGTGACAGGCGCCTATAGAAAATTTTCTCGAATAACTTTCCCAGACAAGGTAAGAGGCTGATAGGCCGATAGGATGTGGGATCTGTGGTATCCTTTCCTGGTTTATGTATTGCTATTACTTTAGCTAATTTCCATGCAGATGGAAAGTAGTTTAAAGTAAGGCACGCGTTAAAAACTTTTGTTATTAGTATTAAGCACTTCTGAGGAATATTTTTTAAAAGAATGTTAGAAATTTCATCAGGTCCGGGGGCTTTACGTGGTTTTAGGGAAACAATGACTTTTTTAATTTCAACTGGTCTAACAAGTAAAGAACTATCGTAACTTGGGTAATTATCTAAATTTGACAGAGTTTGATTGACATTAGTTGTAACGCAGCTGTTCCAATCCTTGGTGAGTAACATGTTATTGAGGAAGGCGTTGGATCCAATTTAATTGATTACAATCAAATTAACTCATTTATCACAATCATCCGAAATCAGTATGCATTAAGAAAGATTACCACAAGAAGCATGAGTTTAATAAACACACTTCAAATTTATTTGATACTGTTTTTTTCTGATCGCTTTCAAAATGTTTCCTTAGGCCAGTCCATTATTTCTCTATGTCGCTGAACACGACTATGTTGGACGATTTCCGAATGTCCCAGCTATTAGAGATTGGAAAGTGAGAACTCGAATCGAACTTTTGATTGCTCGACACTCTTTAATTGACTCGCAAAAAGTTTTTTAGCATAGCTTGTTTAATTATCTTCATTTATTGTTATTATTTTTTTTTTGTTTTTTACAAAAACAAGTTTAATTGATACTACATGTCTATGGCTATCAAAGTACAGTGACACACTGATTTGTAAAATGTAGTGTGATTCATTAGTGTATAATAAGACTAAGAAATACAACAAAACTTACTAAAACTTACATTTTGCTAAAAAGTATCATAGTTCAAAATCTTATCAAGTTAAAAAAATTATAAGTTAATCTACTTAGTGGATAAGAGAGATATAATTAAATTTGACTGAAATATAAGTTTAGAAGTTTGTAGGAATCGTGTTATTTTAAAGTCTGTGTGCTAATTAATGTACTAAAATTTGACTCTAATGACTACTAATGTTTGAACTCTTGATTGTAACCTAAATTTTACTAACTCACTTTAGGTTAATGGTTAGGTGATTATGTTATATTAGATTACTAAAAAATGAGTATAACATTATTTTTCTTAAATTTTACTCGTTCTGTAATAATAATTTTCACCCAAACTGAATAAACAGTATCAATAACATCTTGAACAAATGTAACCTTAATTATCTTTATGTTTTCTTTATGTTTATGGTATCTTCTAGGTAAGCGTGTTACACCCTAGGCTGAAGTAATGCAGGCAGGCAGTAGTCAAACGTAAACCCCACGTAAAAAAAAGTCACACATTTTAGCTTCACACAGACTGGTTTAATGTATTTTGCCACTAATTTTATTTTTAAGAAAAGAGTTCTTTTATTAAGTTGGGACTAGGAGAACGGAGCGGGCAAAGAAAATACATAAAAATGTAAGCGAGCGAAGCACATTTTTAAAAATTTCACTTATAAATCGCCGAGGAGCGCTTAATAAAGTCTTGTCTTGAAAATAAAGCGCTATAAAACAGTGTTAGGAACGTAATATCATAAAATTGAGATGGTGTAAGTCTTTGCAAGGCTTTCAATAAGTGCAACCTTGGTGTAGAAACAGCGCATTTTTCTTTACACGGCAAAGATAAAACCCTGGTAAGGTTACTGATACTTATTGTTGTGAACGTGTGAGTTTAGTTTTTCAAAGACGCTTAACAAGGTCTAGGAATTAATATTAAACGAGTTTATACTACTACCGTGTTAATCAATTTTCGAATGCGAGAAGCCTCTGAAACGTCGTTTTCTGTTTTTGTAAATGTGCATACTCACTTAAAAATGTTATTTGTTCAAACATAATTTTATGGAGTAATTTTTATAAGAAAGATTACATATTTTAACAAAAAGGACACATGACTGTTTACATAAAAAAAATAACACATAAATTATTACAATTTATATTTTATGGTCCTGATTGGATGAGGAAGGTGAGAGAGAGAGAGAAGAGTGGAAAACAATTTTCCAAGTGGGCAACTTCTGCTGAAAACTATGGAAACTCAAAATGAAGTGTATTAAATTAACATTAACAATAATTAAAAATATAAATAATTATTCATTTAATTGTGGCAATAGAACAAAGGATTTGATTTTAATTACATTCTATGTTTCTCAGACTATAATAACATGCACCACGTTCCAACATTTTCAAACAACCTAGGCATCAGATTAGCTAAAAATAGCAAGTTGCTCCGTAAATAAACTGTCTAGCATACCAGTTAATCCCGCGTCCCGTGCAAAATATCCGCCGTGACAGCGCCAGGCATGCGTGCAAGATTGATGCTCGATCCTGTGATAAGATGCCATCTAGAGACTATTAAGAGAATCTCGGCCACTTGTCGGTGACGGTGTTATTTTGGAATGATTTGAGGATAGTTTTGATCAGTGTGTGTGTGTGTGTGTCATTGAGATTTAACAAAATGCATTCATTCTTTTCACAGTTTTTCAAAGTATTTTCTTTTTGTATTTTGCTAGTTAGTACCTTAGGTACGAGTACAACTAGTTTTAATACTTTCCGATTGACAAAATCCAATGCAGAATGTATGTCTTCTCATTTTTATGCGCTAATATTTCCTGTTTTATTTCTTACCTTAAAGATAACTTAACTAACAGAGTTTTAAATTTTTTATTTCAATTGACCTTAATGTAGAGTTACCAGTGGCTACTGCACTAGGTACCCCTGTATCGCAGCAGCCACAGGTGTTTTTAAACGGTATGATTTTAATATGCTGCTACGGTTTTGGTTCATAATAGTTGAATAATTTTACAAAAATAGATTTAAACTAAAAACAACGGACGACGTGTGTGTTTGTGTGTGTGTGTGTCTGTGTGTGCGTGTGAGTGAATATAGGTACTTCTACTTAAGGATTTTAAGCATATAATTTTGTACACTGTTTCAGACACTTTAACAAATATAAAGCAACCCGCCATACTTTTCAGCTTTAAACATTTTACCAATCATGGTTTCACGAAAACCATTTCCGAGTCCCAAAAGCAACCTTTCAGAAAACCTCTTATTTTATTGCCTCAAGCTATTTCTCGAGCCCTGTACAAAGAATCGCCGTTTACACAATAAAAATAAAGACCCCAGTAAAGGTCGTGGATATAGACTTCTTGAGGTCATTCTATTGGCGGTGACAGGCCGTTTTTTATACCACCCTAACTCAATCGAACAGAAATGACAGGCCCCGTTTATAGAAAACTCGTGGGAGTTGACCTTTTAAAAGATATAATAATGAGGAAGTTTTATTAAACAGATAGATATAATTACATATTGCTAACTATTATATATAACTACTATTATAAATTGATAACTATTAATAAATGTATTGTAATTTTATACTGGATTCATCAAATGTTATCAGATAAATAAATGATTTTGCCACTGATGTCTATTTTTATTAAAATTTTATATTTTCGATTAGCGTTTATTAAATACCCTAATACTTATAAAGTACATACGTGTACATCGATCATAAAAGAAATCAACAAAATGTAAAATATGAAACCATAACAAAAACCTCGTCCAAAAATGTAATCGATGCCAAATACACATAATATCATTCAAGCTTCACCGAAGCAATAACCTCTATGCAAATAATAATATTTTCCTTCGGCATAGCAAACAATCCGAGCACATCAATTCTCTTCCAGTTTTCTAACTCAATACCATAAATCATTGTGTTGATATCAGTTGAAAGCAAGAATTGAACTAGCGAAATTGCTAAGTACCCGGGACCATTTGACCTATATTCAAAATCTTACATTGGATAAGAGATGTTGTAAGATTATTATGGGTTCTTGTTGTCTTTTTTCTTTAAGAAAAAGTTGTTGTTAAAAGGTATTTTGAGTGAAATAGTAGTTTGGTTACCAAATTTTTACAGAAAATTATCATCATCATGTCAGCCCGTGTTCACCCACTGCTGAGTATAGGCCTCCTCTCCTCTCTATCCTCTATATTTTGTTAAGTGTCCATAGAAAATTATCAATGTATGAAAACTAAACAAAACATAGAGGTCGTAAATTAATCAGGTAAATTTGCACTGATCTTGGTACCTATATGATATAAATTTTCTTTAATAGATTATTCTTATTACTGTCGTATGTGCTTTCATTAGTAGGATCAATTAAATTTCTTTTACAACAGCCAATGTTTTGCAGATGTTAAAGATGTCGACGTGATCATGAAAAAATATTTCGAGATGTCGTGAGTTCTGGGGAAAGTCCTGGGCGCCCACCACAATGTATTTATCTCAAAAGATTAACTAAACGGTTTTCACTCACGTGTAAATCGCGTAAATCGTTTACGCGTTTCGGATGTTATGACATCCATCTTCAGAACGTTCGTTCTGGTTCTGGGTTCTGGGTGGGTTCTGGGCGTGGGGTGGGCGCGTTTGGTCTGGGTACATGTATTTATCTGCCCAAAAGAATTTCCTTGATTAATTCAATTCTGCAATGCTAAATGCTAGATTCTGTGTCACAGCCTTTTTAAAAGTGGTATAGGTTTGACTACTGCCCGCCTGTATGTAATGTTAAGCATTTCTGCAGTAATTTAATGTATTCCTCCGTCATATAAAAAACAAGGAATAATTTGCAATAGCAATCAGCATTCCAGCTTATTGCCTTAACCTTGACTTTTACTCCGACTAACAAAGACTGCTTTCCTGGTAACAACAAAACTTTTAAATTTGACAATTACTGGAATGCTTTTCCCCAACATTCCATTTCCTTTAACGACCTCATGATGCGACTAAGTTCAATACCATTACCCGTAACGAAGGTCGCTCACGGAAATTATAAAGCCAGAGTATCGGTTTTAGTAAAAATTGCTTGTAATACACGATTTATACTTGTACATTCTTCTTGGTGTAACATTCAATTAAATATTGTAATGGTAACTGTTACGACAATGTTAAGAATTACATTACAAAGAATAACAAAACAGCATCAAGTGTTAATGAACCAAAAACTAAGAAACTGTTGTTGAAGCTTATTTTTCTAGGGTTAACGCCCAAGAAAAACTCTCTCTCTCTCTTTGAGTCGTATTTCCTCATGACTGAGGGTCGTGACTCCCCCGCAGAATTAATTCGTTAGGGGAGTTTTCTTGGGCAGATACATCGTGGTGGGCGCCCAGGTCCTTCCACGGAAGACGCATGACCTCGGATATTGTGGTCCTCAAACATGTCGGTTTCCTCACGATGTTTTCCTTCACCGCTAAGCGAGTGCAAATCTACACATAACTTGAAAAATACAAGTCATTGGTGTAGGGCGGATTCGAACCAGGGTACGTCTGGATGAAAAGCAGACACTGGAACCGCTGAGCCTCGCCTAAGAAAGCCTCGCTTATGAAAAACTCTACTCAAGACATTTGTGAATAAAAAAAGATATGCAAAGTAGTCACCTAAAAAAAACTTAGTATAAACAAATAACTTAAACTTAGTATAAAAACATCCAGTCGAAATAAGAACCTCCCTTTTTTTGCAGTCCGTTAATTATGCTACATAACATAAAATTTCGTACTGTAGTTAGGTTTAATTTAGATTTTACTGATCAGAGATTAACCACGGACAGAAAAAAAAACTTTCAGAAGATTTGATTACCTCCTTTTTTTGGAAGTCGGTTAAAAAGGGTTCAACGAACTCCGCAAATAGTGCTCAAAGCGGTGGTTGATTTTCGCGACGGGTTATGAATTGCAAATCAGCGAGCGATACAGTTTTACAAACTGCGATGAACAGTGTAGCACTAATGAGGCATGAGGTTTATACTGACCATAATGATGGAAACCGTGTCTGACATTAAATGTAATTATGAATAAATTATAAATGCATTGTGGGTATTAAGTTAAGACTTTGTAAGGGTATTCACAAACACCTCTCTAAGCTGGCAAAGTCCTGCAGCACCTCTGGAGTTGCAAGTGTCCATAGATTGCTTACCATCAGGCAGATCGTCTGCCTTTTTGCCACTTTTTATAAAAAAAATAACAATGTTGGTGTACATGCTTTTTTAGACATAACGTCTTCACGCCTGAATAAAGTAGTGGCCTAAGTAAGAATCTAGTGTTAAAATGTACTACCATACGAAATCTCACCTATGAATAGTGAATAAAAATAAATAAAATAAGACAATGGTTTTGACATATATTAACTGTCACGCGACAATAGATTATACCACCTCACTTATATCACACATACGCGGAATCTTTTGCCTTTAATAAAGGCAAAAGATTCTGCGTATGTGTGCTACTTTTTTTTCTTAAACGGATAAGCCGATTTGAATGAAATTCGACTCTGAGATAAATTAGACCCTGGATAAAATCATTTAGTCTACTTTTTATACCGGATTGACGAGGTAAAACTGCGGGGTACTGTTTTTATATTTCAAGTTAAGGTGGCAACTTTAACATTAAAACCTACACACAGAAAAAAACAGTTTGACTAAGAAAATACGGCTGGTTTTTGTAGCCTGTATTTTAGCGAGAGTACGAGTATAATGGGTCCCACACTAGCGTTGTCCTCATTCAACGAGAGGTTAGCAAACGTCTGGTTACGTTTGCATAGTACAGCTTTTCTCTTATTACCCTATTACTGTGGTTTTATGTTAAACATCACAGTTTTCTGTGGAATTTTCTCGCGGAATGTGTTATACTTAGTCGACGTGTTTTGTTTAACTGGTGTTTTTGGGTCGTTAGCCATTTATAGCTTGAGCGTTTGTCGCTTAGAGTATAATTTTAAAATCGTTTTAGATTGATTGTACGTAGAATTTATTATTTATTATACTTGAAAATGCGTTAAGCTAAAGTAAACCACATTTTTTATTAAAAAATATATTTTTGAAATTCAAATTTACTCAATAAGAGAAGCGTTATTTACAGCAGTGGATAAATAAAAATGATTTTGAGCTCTTCATTGTCGCATAAAATTATTAATTAATTCATTTACTATAAATTATATTTCATTCTCTCTTATTTTCTTCTATTACAAATGATATTTTTAACACACGCACACATTATGCTATGCACCGTACATTTAAATTCACCATACAAACCATAATCCACAACCACACAACTACTACACCACTCTTCATTCAATTTTGAACAAACCAAGACCCTCTTAATAAAACCTTTTAAATTCCACACAAAAGAAAAACTTAGTTCGTATCGAGACAAAATGTCGCAAGAACCGAAACAGTTTTGTGTGATTGATGCGGAGGGCAAAAACACAATCCCGGGGAAAAGTTTGTGGAAAACGATTCGTTTCACTTTTGTTCTCTCTGGGGAGAAATAACGGCCAGTAATCGATTGAACATGACTTGTAAACAAATAAAGAATGATAACTGGGCGAGGGCTTCAAGTTTTGAAAAGAGTTTGCAGAATTAACATTGCGGAATAGAAGACTTGAATTGTGCGGTATTTTGTTTTTTAATGTATGCGGTTATGGTAAATACATAAAAAAATTATAATGCTAAGAAAAACGATTTTTGTATTAAGTTTGATTACAAAAATCTAAAAATGTTTTCTGTATTAAGAAATAAAATTAATTATGAAAATAGGTCATTCACTTATTAATCCGTAAACAAATGAAGGAAAATGGTTATAAAGCAAAGGAACGCCCTCTGGGGAAGATAAGATTTTAAATCCCGTATTGTTATTCAAAAGGAAGTGATCAGAGAAGAGCTATATTTTTAATTAAATGTTTAAGGTGTTTTATAGATTTCGTTTCTCCCTGTATTATTTTGTATTGAACATGAATTTTTACGCTAATATTTATAAACATGTATACATTTTCTTTGACCCTATTAATTTGTATAAAATAAAAAAATGTAGAAAAACCCAAAATTTACCATCCTGGGTTCACTTTTGTATAAATCCAATACTTGTGAGTAGCAAAAACTTTCCCACACCTAGGTATATAAAATAAATCAATCTTCTAGTTCAATTTCACCTCTGACCCGGTTTTTTTTAAATAAAAAGGCCTTGATATCGATTCAAGTCGGCATTTGCTTTTCAAAGCCGAATAACTGGCTGATTACCATTTCCCTCTAATTATCCAATCGGGCCACATTAGCTATTCTGTTTTGTGATGACTCCAATGGAATTTTAACTCGTATGCTTCGAAATGAGGTCAATTCTTAATATAAGAGGCAGACTCCTAATTCTAACATCTGACCTAATTCATAAGCAAGACAGTTAAAATTATTTGTTATTGTATAAGTTTGTGAATTATTTATGCAAATTCCGCTTTCAATTGTAGGTGATATTGGTTTATTTTTTTACAACATCGTGACCATACTTACTTACTTACTTACTCCTATGGCGCAGCGACCCGAAGTGGTGTACCACCCCAACGTTTAATAATTTAGCTACTTTTATTTTGTCTCGTTATTAAACCACTACTAAAATCGCCCCTCTATAAAACACCAAATTCCTTATTATTAAACATGCGCCGCTCGCCTGGCGCTTAGCGCCCGCCGATACACGCGCCTACTAACAAATATACTTCTCGAACTAATTTATCTATTTATTCTCACAATTAAAATCGCTTAAAATGAAATACTCTAAGGAGAGGGGAAGAGGGGTAGGGGGAAGGGCGTGCGGTCGCGACGTAGAGAAACAGATTGTATGATAGCGCTTTGTGTCGTCTCACAATACTCATTGAAATGTTTAATTGGCTCATGAATTGTTTTAATTTTGGCTGTGATATCGTCTAGTAGTATACGGACCCATTGTGTTTGTAATAACTCAAATTCTTTTGAGGTTCAGGAAAATACTCGACTAACGGTACTCTATTTGTAGTTCGTAATTACTAAAAGGTTAAGGTCGAAAATAGATTAGAGATTATGATAATAAATCTGGGCTAACATAAAGCTTTATAATAATGTTAACTTTAATGAATTACCTACTTATAGAATTGTAAAACTTTCGCTCAATCATATCCTTTATTTATTATACTGTCAAAGTATTGGTGTTCCCTTCCAACCATCAATGTCATTGTATTGATAGTTAGAGGTCACAGGCCCCCGACCGCCGCCTATGACTGTAGATTTCAACCATTGTGGATAATCTCCCAGAAACACCAATTAATTGGATAGCAGGAGGGCTTTATTAAGCAAATTAACTCGTAAGTTAATATTAACTGTAAGTTATTCAAGAGACAAGAGGACACGCGACCTACTGTATGTCTCGTAAAGTAGGTAGGTAGAGTGTGACCTAATGTTCAACAAATGGTTCCAGCCTTTGTATAGCCAAAGAGAGAATGACATTAATTTGTAAATTTTGTTAATGTATCCGTAGATAAAAATATTATGTTCGGATATCACGCTTTAGGTATTTCTCGCGGTGATCTTCCGCATATGAGAAATAAGAGATGATCTTTCTCAAGGCGACATCTTCGCATAATTAATTCCCCATGGCTAGGTAGAATTCACGTACATAAGGTTTAAGAGAGTTCGTCTCTCTCTAAGTCTTACTCCAGCTGGAGCCATTTTACTTTAAGAAAGTTTAGTTTTATGTGTATGATCTTTACACAATAGAATGTTTATTGAGTATCCCAATAGGAAAATTAGTAGAATAAAATATGGTATTACTCATAAATAGAATGAAAATTATTATTTCACTTATGTAACATTGTAGCATATTACGTGATTCATGTGTTTGAAATAAGGTAAGTAAAGTGGAGTGTAACCCTCCCAGTAAGTATATAAATCTTTGCATGGGCGGATGGTAAATTCCCCGTAGTAAGAGTTAAAATAGATACATACATGCGTACAGTATAATAAGTACATGATTTTTAGTACATATTTATAATATAACATTGTGTAAGAGTAATAATACAACGCTTATTTTCGTAGACTACTTTCTTATTTATGAAAGCGATTTTAACATTATACAAAAACCGAGATCTGGTTATTAGAAGGTGTTTTGTTGAGTACAGATTATTAACAACTCCAGATAGGTACATTTAAAATGGAACAGACTCACCGAATATCAGCATACGTTTTGCTTGCTCACCGGCACTATTGTAAAACACAATTTTTAATACAAAATCTTACACACAACGTTGAGGCTCAAAAATAGAATTGAATTTATTCAAGTGAAGAAGTTAACACTACTTTCACAATTTGAACTCTGTTCCCTTCTAATCTAACTAATCAGCCTTGGGGCCTATGATGGACCCAAAATCACCGTTGCCGTGGATTTAAAATAACTATCACTTGCGACCCTAAACTTGTACGTAACGTATACTAAAATTTCACGCACACAATCCGTTATGACCTGCTTCCTTCTGCGTTTCGGAGTCATCCCCCCATCTATCGACCCGACTCGCCTTTTATACAATTTTCTCCCTAGTACGTAGATCAAAATAGATTTAGGTAAAGAACCTCGAGATTTTACGCGTAACGGGGAAGCCCCTCGCCAATACTTGGAAACCCCGGTGATCAAAATAGATTTAGGTAAAGTACCTCGAGATATCACGCGTAACGGGGAAGCCCCTCGCCAATACTTGGAAACCCCGGTGATCAAAATAGATTTAGGTAAAGTACCTCGAGATATTACGCGTAACGGGGAAGCCCAAATTTTGGCCCTCGCTCGCAATAAGGAATCACCTCGGACTTTTGTTTACGTAAGAAAATATTTTCTGTTTTATTTTTCTTTTATTACCTGATTAAAATGATCAACACGGCTCGAATTGGTAGTTAATCAAATGGATTATTTTGATGTGTTGATATGGATGAAATTGGTTTGATTTATTTGTTTGAAGCAGGGCTCGAACTTGCTCTTAACGGCGCAATATTTAATGTATTATTTCTCAGTTGTCTACGATAATGATGATGATTTAACGGCCTAAAATGATCCGTTACAGTTTCGACCCCAAGATAAAGTCGTGGAAGGTTTAACATAAAGCTGTAACGAATTTAGCTTTAAGCTAACCATCATCATGATATATAATAGTCTTAAGTTAAAACTTACCAAACAATTACCATTACTTACGTTACGACCTTTTACCTCCCCATGGCGTCATATTTTTTTTTTTTTTTTTTAGAAATCAATACAAAAGTAATAACTGAAAGACCAAAACCTCTTAAATCTCTCATTTCAAAATATAATTATGTGGTGTAAGTGGATTCTAAAAGGACTATCAATGGGCTAAGTGTTATCCTATGCTTCAGCACTGAGCATCATCATAAAAGTCCAATGGTGACATACGGCCTTAGAACCTCCGGAAGTAACGAAGACCAAAAGGAAGTAGACAAGTCTACTCTGTCCTAGTGACACATAAAGAGTAATTTCAAGACAGGTCCAATCTTTCGACCCCTTTAGTTACCCGGTATGCCCTCTAATCTCCAGCACCAACATCTTAGGGATCAAGGTAGTAGAGTACAGGTGTACTGTAGTACCCCGCATTATGATCAGACCTCACGTAGAGGGACCGCATAGGCTATAACGACCCAATTTGAACGATATGCCTCTACCCAGCATTGAAGTTACATACCATAACAATAACCCTTTGATCATGCAAATAAATAACCGCAAATGTTGTAGATATATATCAAGGACTTAAACTTATCCTAACACCAAAATGTCCCAACATTCGTGATTATTTGGAGTGAAGGATAACAATTATATTTTTTAGAACGAGAGACTGTTCTCTTCTCAGAAACATACTGAATCATTGAGCCCTTCCTTACATTGTTTTTTTTTTTTCTTCGTTCATATGCCTCTACAATCATGGCCCTTTCACACACCTCAATAACTTAGTAAATATTCGCAATGATCAGAGAACTGAGTTGGTTTACCCCCATTATGACATCCATGGGTACATACCACACATCGTTACCTTTACCAAACAACATAAAAATGATACAAAGGTAGCTTGTTTTGTTTTAAAATTTAATAATAATTATAAAGTTTACATACTATATGCAAAATGTTTATCACCCCTGAGCATTACGCAAAATTATACTCCAACCGCTTTATAAAGAAAACGCAAATTGAAAAACTTCATTGCTTATGTGAATCGCAGTTTATTTTACAATCAATTAATAACACACTGTTACTATTTTGCAAAGATAAAACAAAACATCACTATTTACTTACCGATAAGTAGATCATTACTAAAATAAGATACAATATCAGCCGATCTCGTGTCGGTGGCTGACCTATAAGATCTAACTAATTATCCTGAAATGTGAAAAATACGATCAATGAATATAATTGAAGTAGATGGGTACAAGTGATTACTCAGTGATATACCGAAGTCGTTAATCTAATCCTATAAGAGTAAAATCACCAGATTACTGTTTAAATTTAGAATCTACTGTCACAATAATTTACAACTAAATGATGTTGTACTTATAAAATGAAATGGTAAGTACGACCCCAAACCACCTGAAAATACTGATCTCTTACGATGTAAGTAAACAACCTGACAGTAATATAAAATAACGAAATGTCGACCCCACTGTAAAATAGTTTTAACTTATTTCAACTATATGTAACAAAGTAAAGAAAAGTCAATGGAAATTCCGACCCCGCAGTAAAATTATTTTGAAATTCATAACTACTGGATCTACCGTCATCGTTTACCTTTTACTAAAATAATGAAAATTATCTTCAACAAAAGCTTCAACTAATTATATTTTTACTACAATACTTTTAATAATAAACTATTTCAAATTTACGCGCGTAATTAAAGGGACTATATAACAGTGACAGATGTCGAGCTAACGCTCGATACCTTCGATAGATGGCGTGTGTCGCCGCGAAACGCTCAAGATCCTTCGTATTCCTTCTTAATCGAAACCATTCGTGCGTGCTGGTATAAAAGTTGTACAATCCTACCCTAGATGTCGTTTACCGCCGTCATACCATCTACCAATTCTACGATCGAAACACATACCTAATCATAGCTAATCTATTGAATAGCAGTAGTATTTTTTTTTTTTTCGTTAGGTAGGTTGTTGTACTATTTAAAGATGATTGAGTTTGTGTAGGCAAGTATTTTGTTCAAGTGAATGAATAACAAGTATCAGAACCATGCCTTTATAAAATAATAGTAATTTAAGTTAGTTCCTTGTGTAGCGTTATCTTTAAAGTTACACACATTAATTCATGAAAGATAAAAAACCTGGTAATAGGAGAAAATTAATTAAAATAAAACACGACCCCATTAAATAAAATAACTTTCCTATTTTTTTTCAAAGATAGGGTTACCGTATCATTCAGAATAACTTTAATGAAAATATTACTATCGTAAGTTCCAATACATTAGAGCGTACGCCGATTGTTAGTTCCAATATAGATCACTAGCTGTCACTACTAGTATGCAATGGAGACATATATAAAATTAATTAGTAAGTGTTGGTTAAAGAGAGAATTTTGCCTCGTTGCAGTACAGTGCAAAATTGTTAGGTGGCGCTATCTAACAATATTCGGGACCTAGCTGTTTATAATGACACAATGACACGTTGCCAGCTCGTGCTCCAATATTCTTTGTGAGACGTTGTCGCTCTTACCTATTCGTTTTTGTTGTTCGTGTCGTGGACTGATATCTTGGCGATGTGTGTTTTATTTGATTAAAATACTCAGTGCTGCCATTTTAGCGTTTTCCGCTAAATCTGGTTCCTTTTGAGATAGTTTAGAGTGCAAAACACATTCCCTTTTTTTTCCATAGTAGTTATTTAAGTTAATTACGACATGCTAAAACGAGAATTCGTAGTTGGTTGAAAATTATGTTATCGTTAAAATGTTGCGATATCAGAGCACAAAAGAAAATCGACAAAGGATACCTACAAAATAAAGTTTGCTTTTCTTGTCGTTTTGCTTTTAACTAGCACATTAGTGCGTTATCTACCTAATATTTTTAAATATAATAATTATCCAAATCTAGCGCTCTTTTTTTTTGTCAGTTAGCGCGGAATGAGCTTTTCTTTCTAGCAACACTGGCTGGATATGAAAATTGTGTTGCGTGTGAGAACGTTCTAGTTTGTCCACACAAATAAAATCAAAAGCTGTGTAATTAAATGTATATTAGATTTTTTTTTTATGGTAAGAAGCTCCGCAATTATCAAATATAAGTTACAAAGAACATTTAAGATACATTATCCATCAGATGATTTTGGTAAAAATCCACTTTTACTGTAAAGATAAAACAAAATTGTCCGAAAACAAAATAGGCCACCCAAAATTGAAGATTTTATATATATCCAATTCATTAATCACTTGACATGAACCAATATTAGAATGAATTCCGACCCCATCATAAAGTTATCTAAGATTAAATCATCTTTTCTAACTACATACCTATTGTTACACTAAAATAAATTAAACCTTTTCCAATAACTTCCGGATGTAATTATAATACCTTTCGAAATACTGAGCCGGTATTTAATCAAACGCGTAATATTATACCTTCTTTCACTTCTTCGCAATGTATTGTCGCATTGTAACCCTATACAAAATGTTTGTTTGAACTTGTTAACTAAACCTACAAGAGATATCATCATCCACAGCTGGCTTTGTCCCATTATTGCATGAAAATTATAACCTACTCTAAATAAACTTCGAAATCTGATCTAAAAATTAGTTATAAATGATTTTAAAATTATTGTATTGAAAATAACATATAAATAGTATTTAAACAAAAAATGACAAGTACAGACAAAATCGCACGTATCTGTTTGTCGTCATACCAAAACCCTACTCGCGAGCCCCTTGGGTCCGCGCTCAGAGCACCACTAGTTTAACATATCATTGTGGAATGACTCATTCGAACAACTATTAAAATATTATTAAGCTAAGAGAGAGTAAGTGCGTACATGTTACTTAGAATTCATATAAAAAAAATTAACTATCAGAAGTCATGAATTACACCTATATATTATATTTCCTAGCTCGTATTTTTAGTACTTATTACAGTCGCCTAAGTAAACGTAGTTTATCTAAAATGAACTAAAATAACAAACATCTATTACTTAAATACAACAAAATCCATTGCTATGAATAAACATAAAGTTGATTTCCTATAATATGTAATGTGTATGAAATGTAATGTAATGTGTAATGTGTATGAAATATGTATATATTTATTTATGTATATTTTGAGTATGTATTGGTCTTTTAACTAACGTATGTATCTAATATCTATATTCTTACACCGCCCGTTATAATTCCCAGTAATGTCCATAAAAGGGTTGCCCGGAAGAAACCGCCCAAAGCGACAAGGCCGCCCAATGTGCATCACCTCAACATATTTAAGCTTTTTTTTTCTTTTTGTTACCTCTATGTTTTATGGTGTACATTAAAGATCCATTCTATTCTATATGTATAAAATAAATGAATACTAAACTATTATATAGCCAGATCTCTAAAAGTCCCGTAAGTGTTTTGTTTTTATACCTTAACTTGAGTTATTTTTCCACGCCTGATTTTATTTTTACTGCAAAGAATCTCATTCCCTAAGTCAACGCTATCAGCCAACGCCTACTAAAACTTACACTCTCGGCACTTGTACTCAGCACTCTAATCGATTTCATAACCTAAGTCCAGAAGCAAACATACCTACCTATATAATATGTACATACCTACTAGGTTTTAAGCAACTCTGCGCGCGGATAAAATTGAGACTGAAATTTTCTGATTGCAATTTTGATCAGTTACGTTACACAGAATCCTGTCGAGTTGTATATATTTATAACAACTGTTTTACCTACATATACTTTCGACCCCGTAGTTTACGAACTTTAATAAAGTAGATTTTAGTCGACCCCAAAGTAAATAAATAAATAAACAAACAAACACTCCGGGACACCGCACACAGCGCCATCCAACCCCACACCAAGCAAACGCCTGCGTCGCGGGCACCAGGCAACGGACACAACACTCACACACCCTTCCCTTAGCAAACACACACCCACTACACACACACACGACCAAACCCAACACAAGTGATTACAAATCTCTATAATGCATAACCACTCGTGTCACGCGGGAATCGAACCCGCGACCCCCAGACCAGAAGGCAGAGCCACCACCAACCAAACCAACAGGCCAGTCAAGGTCTTATTATTTCATGAAATAATGTTATGAAGTGAAAGTGCGGAGATATGATAATTAGTGCAAAGAAAATAAGACGTAACTAACACGGATTAAGTAGATAAATAGATAAACAACTCTCCATTGTCACACACATACAAAATCAAAATTAATAAACCCACTCACACAAACCACTCTAATGTCACAAATATAGGCTCCCGCCAAAAGCAATCTCCTCCAGGCAACCATTGGATGGAGATAAATAAATAAAGTTAGTCATAGTAACTATTGCCTATTATTTTATAAAAAAAAGTATTTCCTGACCTCATCCATTTTCACGGACAGCAAATTATGCCAAATCTGGCAATTTTTTTTTTTTTTTTAAAACAATTCACGATCAATCTGCTTCCCATATTTTTTTTTATAAGATATTAAGATAACAACAAAGCAATTAATTAAGAAAAGAACCTCTTATATCCTGGTCACGTCATCTTCAAATTATGTACCACCCCAACGTTTAATAATTTAGCTACTTTTATTTTGTCTCGTTATTAAACCACTACTAAAATCGCCCCTCTATAAAACACCAAATTCCTTATTATTAAACATGCGCCGCTCGCCTGGCGCTTAGCGCCCGCCGATACACGCGCCTACTAACAAATATACTTCTCGAACTAATTTATCTATTTATTCTCACAATTAAAATCGCTTAAAATGAAATACTCTAAGGAGAGGGGAAGAGGGGTAGGGGGAAGGGCGTGCGGTCGCGACGTAGAGAAACAGATTGTATGATAGCGCTTTGTGTCGTCTCACAATACTCATTGAAATGTTTAATTGGCTCATGAATTGTTTTAATTTTGGCTGTGATATCGTCTAGTAGTATACGGACCCATTGTGTTTGTAATAACTCAAATTCTTTTGAGGTTCAGGAAAATACTCGACTAACGGTACTCTATTTGTAGTTCGTAATTACTAAAAGGTTAAGGTCGAAAATAGATTAGAGATTATGATAATAAATCTGGGCTAACATAAAGCTTTATAATAATGTTAACTTTAATGAATTACCTACTTATAGAATTGTAAAACTTTCGCTCAATCATATCCTTTATTTATTATACTGTCAAAGTATTGGTGTTCCCTTCCAACCATCAATGTCATTGTATTGATAGTTAGAGGTCACAGGCCCCCGACCGCCGCCTATGACTGTAGATTTCAACCATTGTGGATAATCTCCCAGAAACACCAATTAATTGGATAGCAGGAGGGCTTTATTAAGCAAATTAACTCGTAAGTTAATATTAACTGTAAGTTATTCAAGAGACAAGAGGACACGCGACCTACTGTATGTCTCGTAAAGTAGGTAGGTAGAGTGTGACCTAATGTTCAACAAATGGTTCCAGCCTTTGTATAGCCAAAGAGAGAATGACATTAATTTGTAGATTTTGTTAATGTATCCGTAGATAAAAATATTATGTTCGGATATCACGCTTTAGGTATTTCTCGCGGTGATCTTCCGCATATGAGAAATAAGAGATGATCTTTCTCAAGGCGACATCTTCGCATAATTAATTCCCCATGGCTAGGTAGAATTCACGTACATAAGGTTTAAGAGAGTTCGTCTCTCTCTAAGTCTTACTCCAGCTGGAGCCATTTTACTTTAAGAAAGTTTAGTTTTATGTGTATGATCTTTACACAATAGAATGTTTATTGAGTATCCCAATAGGAAAATTAGTAGAATAAAATATGGTATTACTCATAAATAGAATGAAAATTATTATTTCACTTATGTAACATTGTAGCATATTACGTGATTCATGTGTTTGAAATAAGGTAAGTAAAGTGGAGTGTAACCCTCCCAGTAAGTATATAAATCTTTGCATGGGCGGATGGTAAATTCCCCGTAGTAAGAGTTAAAATAGATACATACATGCGTACAGTATAATAAGTACATGATTTTTAGTACATATTTATAATATAACATTGTGTAAGAGTAATAATACAACGCTTATTTTCGTAGACTACTTTCTTATTTATGAAAGCGATTTTAACATTATACAAAAACCGAGATCTGGTTATTAGAAGGTGTTTTGTTGAGTACAGATTATTAACAACTCCAGATAGGTACATTTAAAATGGAACAGACTCACCGAATATCAGCATACGTTTTGCTTGCTCACCGGCACTATTGTAAAACACAATTTTTAATACAAAATCTTACACACAACGTTGAGGCTCAAAAATAGAATTGAATTTATTCAAGTGAAGAAGTTAACACTACTTTCACAATTTGAACTCTGTTCCCTTCTAATCTAACTAATCAGCCTTGGGGCCTATGATGGACCCAAAATCACCGTTGCCGTGGATTTAAAATAACTATCACTTGCGACCCTAAACTTGTACGTAACGTATACTAAAATTTCACGCACACAATCCGTTATGACCTGCTTCCTTCTGCGTTTCGGAGTCATCCCCCCATCTATCGACCCGACTCGCCTTTTATACAATTTTCTCCCTAGTACGTAGATCAAAATAGATTTAGGTAAAGAACCTCGAGATTTTACGCGTAACGGGGAAGCCCCTCGCCAATACTTGGAAACCCCGGTGATCAAAATAGATTTAGGTAAAGTACCTCGAGATATCACGCGTAACGGGGAAGCCCCTCGCCAATACTTGGAAACCCCGGTGATCAAAATAGATTTAGGTAAAGTACCTCGAGATATTACGCGTAACGGGGAAGCCCAAATTTTGGCCCTCGCTCGCAATAAGGAATCACCTCGGACTTTTGTTTACGTAAGAAAATATTTTCTGTTTTATTTTTCTTTTATTACCTGATTAAAATGATCAACACGGCTCGAATTGGTAGTTAATCAAATGGATTATTTTGATGTGTTGATATGGATGAAATTGGTTTGATTTATTTGTTTGAAGCAGGGCTCGAACTTGCTCTTAACGGCGCAATATTTAATGTATTATTTCTCAGTTGTCTACGATAATGATGATGATTTAACGGCCTAAAATGATCCGTTACAGTGGGTCTTGGCCTCCAGCACAAGAGAATGCCACCTTCGCCGGTCTTGGGCTGCCACTTGCCAGTCTGCAACTCCAAGTTCCTGCAAGTCAGCTTCCACGGCGTCTCTCCAGCGGTATCTGGGTCGACCGACAGGGCGTCGACCACTTGGGATTCCAAGATACGCTTTTTTGGCATGACGATCTTCCCCCATTCTTTCTAGATGGCCCATCCAGCGAAGTCTCTGAGCCTTGAACTCCCCTATGATGTTCGGTTCGCCCACCAGGTCTTCGATCTCTTGGTTTTTACGAACCCTCCAACTTCCATCTTCTCTCTGAGTCTGCCCCAGAATTTTCCTCATTATCTTTCTCTCCATACCATACACTAAACGTACGTACGTTTATATTTTTTCGTGACCATACACTAAACTTATTTAGATACATTATGGGGTAGGTATAATTAAAAAAAAAACGAAAACAAGATTAAAGGCACCACCGTGGATCAGTATATATGTAATAGTAATTATTTTCTTTACTTAATTTGTGGCCAAATGCAAACCCGCTAAAGTTAAAAACAACTCAGCCATCGCTTATCTACATAAGTCTACATACAATATTGCTATTGCAAACTTGCCTAGAAAATCATTGGGTTGAGTTGTACCAACGAATGTTTAGGTGTACTTTCTATATCTGTTATATTACACCTCTTTCCATAAAAAAGGAAGTCTCAATTGAACATACAACCTATGCTTTTTTTTTGCTTTTTTCCTGTCGTGGATTTACGTTGTATCTGCCAAAGCGAACTCCCCTAAAAAATAGTCACGACCGAAATACGACTCAAAGACATATTTAATACTAATTAATAATTAATCTTTTCTTAAAAAGAGTGGAAATCTTAAGAGGCCAATGTCGAAAGACAAGCTGCAACGAAGAAACAACTGTTTACCGGTATTCAACATAATATGTAAAAGAGAAGAAACTGTCATAAAATAGAGTGTTTACTCTACTATCTATTGTATATAAAACTCAAAGGTGACTGGCTGATTGACTGACTGACTGACTGATATAGTGATCCATCAACGCACAGCCCAAACCACTGGACGGATTGGGCTGAAATTTGGAATGAAGGTAGATGTTATGACGTAGGCATCCGGTAAAAAAGGATTTTTGGAAATGCCGCTTTTAAAGGGGAAGCAAGTTTTACTTCTTAATGCGAGCAAAGCCGCGAGCACCCACTAGTACTTAATATGATTATATTTGTATAGAAAATCCTTGTTATAATAAGTTCAGCAATAAAGGCAATTTTATTTTTATTTATTAAATCTTTTCTTAATTCCAGCTGCATCCGAGGCGATTACCTGAAGGTGTACTGGGAGGTGCAAGGCCCAGGTCCTCCCGGCGCCATCAACGAGCGCTCGGCATGGGCCAGGACGCTCTGTGGGGGCAGGGCTGATGCCCCTTCGGCTCTCTACTCGCCAGGCCCAGGGCTGGTACTGGAGTTCCACACAAGTGCCAGGCAGCACAACGCCACGGGATTCGTGGGGACTTACAGCTTTATTGATAAACGTGAGTACAGTTTTCTATTGCATTTATCCTCCATATTTAGGTTTGTATAATTATATATTCTTGTCTATCTCTAAATATTGATACTTGTGAACTCATATTTGTAAACTGAAAAAAGCCTCAAATCTACATACATGGTCTAACATTTTTACTCAGTGGTACTTGTTTAAATGAATATAAAAAAACATGTAATTAAGAAGCACTGGACAAGCTGCACTCTTCTGTATTCAAATATGTACATACATATCGCACTAATAATACAATAGTGTTATAACTCAAAATACATCGAACTTGACATGATATATTTAACTAATAGAAAATCAAATTTTAACACGTACAAAACAGATAAATAAAATGAGCACATACAAGAAAAAGACATAAGTATTATATCTGTTATCTAGTACCCACGGTCCAAGCATTTGATTAGTGTGGGGCTAGATGGCGCTGTGTGCAATGTCCCGGAATATAAATTTACTAGCTGGTTCCCGCGACCTCGTCCGCGTGGAATAGTTCACCATAAAATATGACCATAAAAACGGGTCTATTTTAACCTTAAAAGATAGACATAAACTGTTGCAGACATTTTGTTGGATCATTTTAAGAGAAATAATTCTTTCATACATTTTTTTTTATATCTTGAACTGTTTTCGCAGCGCACGCAACGGAAGCCCTCAAAGATGAATAATTTTCCCCGTTTTTTCCACATTTTCCATTATTTCTTCGCTCCTATTAGTTGCAGCGTGATGTTATGGAGCCTAAAGCCTTCCTCGATAAATGGTCCACTAAACAAAAAAATATTTTTTCTATTCGCACCTGTAGTTCCTTAGATTAGCGCGTTCAAACAAACAAACAAATAAACTCTTCAGCTTTATAATATTAGTATAGATTTATATTTATACATCATGTTTTAAGAAAGAATCTTGCGTGAATTCTCCTCAGTACTTACTAAAAAACCCGACTCTAAGATGAAAAGATCCCAAAACATATACTAACCTAACCTCTTTAATTTGAAGGCTTGGCAAGCTATGTAGGCTTGACTTTATTAATCCTCTTAACCCAGCAGTGCACTCTGCTTGTCCTCAGTTATCAAGTGTGGTGTAATTCACTTAGCTCGAGCGCTCTTCAGATCTTGTTCTTGTCTTGTTAACTTATTGGCAGCTGGAAGCAGTTGGCTGTAATGGGTCAAGTTGGTACAACATATGTGTTGTATCTTATAATTGTATCTTGGTAGATGTAGAACAAAGTGAGGATACAAATAACAGTATTTTTAGGTGATGAAAGGTGAAAAAATATTTTTCATTACTCATACTCTGAAAGTAGGTATGAAGTTGTCTGCGGAGCGAGTTATGAAAGTAATACTTTTCAATCCTAGGGAGAATCGCTTTCAATTGACAGCTGTCAAATTATAAAAAAAAATAGTTCATTTTCACATATCTATTGAACCATGTTCTAACTTTCTATACAGCCACGATGTAAAATGAGGGCTACCGCGTGTAAGATCACCGCTAGAGACGCTAGTGTACCGTGAGGTCCAAATGTTCTCAAACTAAGTAAACCTCACAAATTTGCCGCTAGGATCGCTACTGGATCGTAAGGTTTTAAATGTCAAATGCCAAAAAACGGTAGCTCTCATTGAAATAACTTAAAGTTAAGTATTTTTTAAAGAATATATATTTTTTAAATAACTTTATTATAATTTAGTTTTAATAATTTCTATAAATTAACTTAGATTTGGGCGAAATATTTACCATTTTTTCCAATGATGAAAATAAAAAATAATGGCTAAAAATATGAGTAGTAGCTGGCCGGCCACAGAAAAAAAAAACAAACAAAATAGGCGGGAAAGCGGTAATTCAATCTTCATTTATTTTTTCGATTTAAAGACTTTTGTTTATACATACATATAGCAGAGATTTGTACCTATAAAATGAGTTCATCTGATTCTGATATAAATTTAACGCCTGATTTTATAAGAGAAGAGGCTAAAGCGGTAGTGGAAAATCGTCAAATGATTTAAGGTAGGCATCTTTGTTTTGATCTGGGTGGTAAAATAAAATTTACTCATATTTTCTTTAGGTAATTCATGTTTTTATTTTTACTTTCCTTGTATTTCTAGTGAAAAGCACAGTGTTTACCTCGGGTTAAAGACTTATTTAGTCCCTCGAACTAGTAGCGCCCTCACTTCGTTCGGGCGCCAAACCCCGTCTCGGGGCTGAATAAGTTACTTTCACCCCTAGGGTAACAATGTACTATTTCATGCATTTATTTATGCATATATTTTGTATTTAAGTTACATAATGTATATGCAATAGAAATTGCCTCCTGTGAAGTACTACCTGACAAAGTTTTTAAAAACAGATTAAATCGTTACTGCTGATCACAACATTATACATCGTAGAACATATGTACCTACCTTAACCCATATATGCCCCTTGTATCGAAAACGAACACTACCCTTATATGCCCAGAACTAAGTTGGATCTCAGACTGTTGTCAATTTTGGATATGTTTATGCTAATAGGTATATATTAAGGCTATAACTACTTTGACGAAGGTACGTATTGGTTAAGTACCTTTTTTTTTAATGTTCGAAAACGAGACTTTGGGCACATCCCTTACATTGACTGTAGGTAAGTAAATAAACAATGACATATTTTAAACTTGTTAATTTCTTAATTACATATTAGATCAATAACGTTCACAAAGTAGTTGATGTTCATTTTAAAATTTAGGAATGAAATGCTATGAAACATTTAGCATGTAAATTAACTTGATATTTTTGATAAGAAGTTACCGTCATATTTTTCCATCTCTAACCCAATGAAAAAGCTGTCAATATAAACAAAGAATTGTGTTTCTTTGTTGACTGCTTTGATCTCGGAGATAAGTTTTTGTACAACGTGTGGGTCTAGCCCGATCCTGACTCTTTCAGATTTACCTTGGTAGAGATCAGCGTGTAAGCAGTATCCTAGTCGCAAAGCTGCTACCCATGTTTTGAAGCCTAATCGTATAGGTTTCCCTCGAATGTTTTGTTTACAGCCATGTCTGCTTTAATAAGGGATCATAGATTCATCTATGCTAATATTCTTTTCAATAATTGCATATTGTAAAAAAAATATACTGAGCATGTCAAATAAAGGGCGCACTTTGGTCTTTTTGTCACCGGGAATCAAGTTAGAGTTGTTTGCTACATGAAAGTATCGCAAAATTTCTTCAAACCGGTTGCGTCTCATATATTTGGTTACCAGCAAATTATAAGTGTCTTATTACTCTCCCAATACATACGACGTCGTGGAAGTGGACAATATTAGAATACCTATAAAACAATATATTTCGTCAAGAGACAGAGAAAAAGACATATTTCCTTTCTTTGCAGCATATATATTATTATTTATTTATATTATTATTGTATTATATTATGTACCAGTGTTTTTTGGCAAATAAAATATCTAACGACGGGTAATATGCACTATCACTTCATGACTGAAGAATAATTCAAAACAATCAATAGGTTCCGATGCATCTGATATGGTCAGCACTGACCTTGGAAGTGGTACAACCCAATCAGTCTGTAACAGAGGCAAGTCTCGTTTTACCCATTTACAAGCTTGCAGTTGTCGAGGTTGACTCGAAGAGAGCACGTTGCTTGTTCGTATCTCCGAAAGTGGAATATAATCCTCTTCGTCCAACTTGCTGTCATCATTATTATCAATTCCACCGTGAAGTACCAGTTCGGCCGGTGCCAGCAGTTGTCTACTCGATAAATTATCAAAATTCACATTCGTCTCATCGCCAGTATCTGAATCTGAAATTAATCCATCGGCGGGGGGGTCAATATAGATAACCAAACCTGTCACGTCATTATCCGATTCAAAATTATTGACTAAATCCACTATTTCGTCGGTCGTCAATGGTTCCCGTCTTCTGAAAACCAAAAACGATATTTAGTAAAAAACGTACAGTACCTATATATCTGCCCATTGTATCGTTTTCGAAACACTGATTTTTTATACAAGTTTTAGGTATTCAAATAAAATATTTTGCGAAAACCAATCCTATAAAAATATCCTATCCTTCAATAAATTTATTTTAAAATACACAAAACCTGTATACTTAAGATACTATGCGTAATTTCTTACTTTTTTGTGGGAGGCTCCATGATTTTAGCACGCCGAAATCATGTCACATCTTGCACTGACAAATGATTGTTTAAAATGATCGCGATAGTATAAACATTGAAACGTAACTATAAGAAAGTTCCTTATCCCATATCTAGATTGCGGTAGAATTCACTTTATGAGAGAAATTTAAAAATTACAGACATTTAACAAATGCTCCATTTTTGTCTCGTTTTCGATACAAAAAGCATATACCGTACCAAAAAAAAAGAATAGTTCTGGGTATATATGGGTTAAGAAGCTATGATCAAGCTACTCAAACGCATTACATATCGTAGCAAAATTTTTTTTTTATTTTTACCTAAGTTTTCGTCACAAAAAACAACTCTAAGTAATGAAACTACATATGTAGCATTGATAGTATATGAATAAATGCAGATTTAATTATGAATTGACATTATTTCGATATCTTTTTCCACATGACATATTTTTATTACCAAATTTAATTTTAGATACAAGGTTACTGCCTCCATAATGAACTTTGCCAAACCGACAAATCCAATAACCTAATCGTTGATTTAATAAATATACAAACAGTTTAATAACTAACCGCAAGCTCGGTTAAATAATCACTGGATTACTCTCTGTAGGTAAGTAAATCCAAATGGGGTTTTTACTGTACAATAGTGTGAATCTAGCTATCATAGTTTTAACATTACCCTGGCCAATCAGACATTTGACCATCAATTCAACTGAAGTTATACTGTGACTTATAGAGAAATGGAAACTGGTTCCCAAACGAGACTACCCGAACAAACCTTCAGGCACTTGGCTTCATTTCGTACTTGATGGAAATATTTTTGTTTTTTTTAGTTGTCTTGTAAAATCTATTAGACAACGGAGGGATTTCTTTTTGTAAATGATTATATAAGACTTATAGGACTTTTAATTATTTACTAAATGATTAGGTATATTATGTAATAATAATGTGTACTATGCTAAATCGAATTTAATGTTGAGACTTTGAAAACTTATTTTATTTGTTTTTCATGTCTCAATTTAAATTCGAAACCTAAAGCAATTATGAAACCGCAATGTAGACTGTGGCAGACTATAGTAGCTTATGTGGGTGAAACAGTTTGTGCAAGCAAATGTTTGGAATTATGGAGCACGATGATTCGCTTTTGGCAGCAATTTGAGGCTAAATACAGGTGTTTGCCACTGGACTCGGTGTATTGCTGACTACCGACTACATATAAGCTATGTTATCTGTGTATTTTGCATGTGACATTTAGAGTATTTACATTCTAAACAACAACCGAGTTAAACTTGCATACAGTAAGTAGATATTACTGTCAATTTCAGAAATACTAAATATGTTAGAAATACTAATTTAAAATCTATATCTACAAAATATACGAGTATGTATAAATTGTTTCAAATATAAAAGCACGAACCAGTTTTATCACAACAATGATCTAAGTATAGTTTGCACTATAACTAGTTCAGTATTACTTGTTTTGCCAAATCAGTTCTCCATATAAATTTCATATGTGTGTCGCTATTGTGTGTACAGATATATTAAATTCTATGTACAACGTTATTTTAAATATATTTTCTCCTAACTCAAACTGACTCTCAATAAACCAGTAGGTAAGTCATTAGATTAACCCCTTCAATTTACCAACAGCTATTGAAGAATCATTATAGTTCCCCGGTAAATAGGGCGTAAAAGGAAATGGGCTATCATTTATCCTCCAACCTCGGCCGATTACTACAAAGATTACACCCCTTTTCAGAGGGTAATAGCTTCAGAGGTTTACTCTACAAAGGCTGTCAGCTCAACACTTTAAATGCCACATATATGTACGAGGGACAGAATAGGTTCTATTCTGAACGCGGCACCAAAACGATTCTGACCCAATCAGGGCTAAGCCGTTGATAAAGGATCAAAGATCTAATAATTACCCTTAGGTACGGTCTACAGGGCAAAAGGAAATACGCTTTGCGTCTTAAAAGCACATCTTTTGCACACAACTGACTATTTTTAAATAAAAAAATAATATAAGTTCATAATAGGAGATACCTAAATTAATAAAAAGAAATAAAATAACTAAAAATTTTTAGGGAACGAACATAATTAAAAATTGGAAAATTGTGCCCATTCTTCTTATCACATGATTTTTTTTCTAAGTAATAGATCTTGTCTGGCATTGGCTATTGAGTGTTAAAGTTACTTAACCTAGTAAGGTACAAAGTTCAGAGTAATTACATAAGTTTATTCTCTGCAAGCGTGCTAGAACTAAAATCACTAAAATTATAAGATCAGGTGGGCCGTGAATAAACAATAAACCTGCCAATAAGATAAAAATGGCTTTTAACATCTGGTTCGGGTTTTAAAAAATCCCTTAACATGCTTGTAAATTGCTATCAGGTAAAGAACCTAAGCACAAAATTACATGCCACTATTAACTCTTGTTAACCTTGAGTCACACGTTGTTTTTGTGTGTTTTTTCCTTCTCAACTTACAATAACATACTACATTTACGAAGAGACGGACATGAGGAAAATGTAAACAAAAATAATACTTAAGAACTTTACACAAGACTTCATTTTGCACCGGTTATCTGCTACGCACAACGGACTATCTGAGGTTAGAGGCGCATACCACAACATTGATTATAAAATACAAAATATATAAAGCGCAGAGCGTTTAATCCGACACATACAGTCACAAGCAAGATGCGGTCGATTTACGTATTTTTGTTAACAATAACCGTGGCTGTGACGGCCCGGAGAATTACCTTTAACGAGACCGACATGCCTATACAATTAATTGAAACAAGTTACGGAATCTTTCTTCAGGAGCGAGTGGACTTTTTAATAGCGGCCATTTATCCGAGACACATAAGCAAGCAAGAAACTGTGAATTTCCCCACAAAAGGCGAGTTAAATGATAAATTCAAGCTCGTTAGATACCCAGGCGACGAGCGAGGCGGGCTCATTGGATCCCAGTTCTCTGGACCTGCGCTTTGGTACAATCTTTCACCATACAACGCCCGAGTGAATAGAGAACACGGTTTCCGAGCTATCACCACGGATTGGTTCAAAATCGAATGTGCCATCAAAAATTTCCTCGTGAAACCAGAAGGTGTTGACAGCAGATCAGTCACGTGGATTGGCAATATGACTTACGTGAACGACTCAAATCGTCCAGACATCTATCACCTCGAAGTTCTCTTCAATGATAATGGAAATATAGTCGACGCCAGGAACGCAACTATACGTAATCCTTTCCTAAGAGAAGACAGTAGCTTTTTCAACTGCAAGTGTGTTGACCAAAACGAAGTTGTAGAGAATAGCGAACACCAAATACAATGTTTTGCGTGAAATGTGTGATAAATTTAGGCGCTTAGATTACTATAAAATTTTTAAATAACTGTACAAACATTGCTTTATTCAACGTCCTCCTATTTACCAACATACATTTAACTAACCATACTGATTTACATAATGTTTTAGATACCTATATGAGCTATGTAATGGCATAATGACTCCCAAAAATGTTATGTTCCAAGAAATCAGACTGATAAAGAAACGTTGCTTGAAACGTTTTACTTTAATTTTAATAATAACCAAAAAAAAATTATATAATAATGATCTGCAGTTGGAAATGTCGACTTCTATATATTCGAGTTTCGTGCTAGCAGATATAATCTTCAATTGCCTACTCGGAACGAAATTATTGAGAGATCCCTCTGTGGAAATCCGTATATTGCATTTCCTTCAACCTAGCAACTCTATGAGGTACAGAGGTATTAGTGCTAATATTATTTTGATGCTTCCTGAAATCTATTGGTGCCTTTCATTTTATTGAAAACTAGTGGACGCCCACGGCTTTGCTCGCTTTATTTTGAGATAAAAAGTAGCCTATGACACTTCTAAAAACTCATACTACCTATTTAACAAAAATCATGATGATCCGTTTAGTCACTTATGTATTATGAGGGTTTAAATAAACAGGAAACAGATATACCTACAGAGAAACAGATAAACAGACAAAATTTCTAGATATTGTTGGAACGTCTTCTGCTCACAATTCGAAGTATCTCCAAACATGTTTTTTAAATATCTTCAATGTTCTGACTTTCGACCCTCTTCAGCTATATTATACGTAGATTTGAACAAATTAATTTTAATAATTTACTATTTCGAAACCTTCTTTGCTCAAGGGGAAATCAAATTAAATCTGGTTAGTAGCGTGGTGGGCTGCCCGAGAAAACACCAACGGATTAATTTTGCGGGGGAGTCACGATCCTCAGTCATGAGGAATACGACTCAAGAGAGAGAGAGAGTTGCGTTGTATGTTAAGTATTTATATACGTAATTACGCTTTCACAAACTTTAGTGCCATTATTCGAGAACTTATAAGCAAGGACCACCGAGAATAGCTCGTATATTAAAAAAGTCTTCTTTATAACATAGAAATCACTTCAGGTCTCAAAGTAGAACATAAAACACGTTTTAACCCGGGAAAATTTAGAGTTCCCCCGGGAAGAAAGACTGCAAGCCAAAAAGCTCAAGAAGAGTGAAATTTTATCCTCATGCATAAACGTAAATTTTAAACATTGCAGATGAAGTGCTCAAAGAAACTACGTAAATGGCTGTGTATAGGAAATTTATTGTACATTTTTCTACAATTTTATCATATATATAGTCGATAAATGCTTACTGCTCGTACTAAACATGGATAAAAGCCTTCAATGAAATATTCACAGTTAAAGTTTGAGCACTTTTTCACAGATCTTAAATAAAAATGGCCTTAATAAATCTAACATGGTCATTATTGTTTGTCAGACAATGTTATATTTTGAGGGTTTGGTTTCAATTTCATGATACAATAATAAAATTGATAGCGACTTCTATTCATTTTGATTTCCGACTTTGTAACAATTTTACTGTTCAGAGTGATATTGTTTGAGCTCTTGAGCTTAGTTTGTAGATATTTTTAGTAACAAATTTTATGTAAAAATTATTAAATACACGATAAAAACCTTTAAGAAAGGTAAAACTTTGTGGAAGTAATCATCTCTGCAAAAGATTACCATAAGAAATTGTAGATCAATATATAACTTTTCCAATCAATAAGTTAGTCTTTGGATTCTATAGTTAAGATATCTGCTGCTAAGTAAATAAAAAGAGATTTTATGTTCACTTCCTCGTTGAAACTGAATCTTTCTTCAAGTATCACTAAATGAACTTCTTTTTGACGTTAATTCAATTCCAATTATTTTGATGAAAATATTTCCTTAGATTCATTTAAAATGTGTAAATTGTAGGCAATGAGGTTAATCAAAAGAATTTGTGATGATTTAAGAAAGTTACTAAAACTAATAAAAAAAAAAATGAAAGTATTTCTAAAACTAAGATTAAACATTTATTCTCGTATGAAATTTAACATTCTATATTTATTAATATGTATATGTAAATATGTAGTTACTCAAATAAAAAATGAAAATATTTATTGTCTACTAGGAAATAACTTAAGGCTATGTAACATAAAAATTATAACTAGGTTCTTAAATAACTAACTTAGCCTTAGGTATACATACTGCGTCGGACTCCAGACTGGGTTACCGTATCCTGGAGCCGACCTCTTCCCAATTATGTTTATAGTACAAAGTATAATATTCTTCTGTTCAACTTGTGATGAATATTAACTACTACAATATCAACTAGGTATATGAAATAACTGTAAGAAAAACTGTCTTAAATTTACTAACCAAAAACTAAAACTTCTTACAACACAACCCTAGCGCACCGTATCTATATGATAATCAAACAATCAGCACACCGTTTGTTTGAAAATTTCGACGCATCGCAATGCATTTGAATAGTCCAAGATAGTGTTGTGAAGGAAATGGTTCTTGCAGTCGCAGGTGTGGTCGTTACGTCCAGTCTATTCTATATAGCTTTTGTTACTCCCGGAACTGCTGTTGGGGTATTGTTTGTAGAGTTGGAAACAGATCCTGTGCAAATATATACCTACATGGTACCTGCTTAATTGTTTGTAAACTTACCTATCTCAATTTAGCTACGTACAAGATTTTGCCGGAACTTACGAGTAACAGTTTATACCAAAATTTGTCATTAACATGTTTCAGTAATATTTTGTTGGTTGATTTGATTCACACGGCAATTAGCTAAATTAAAAATGGTTCGAAATTATAAGAAATTTAATTTGCAAGATTAAAAACAATATGCTATACAGTGTCATTTTTATAAATAAATAAGGAATACAAAACCATACATAGGTACCTCAAGTAAGTGCTATGTTGCATCCAAAATAAGAAAAACTGGATATCACAACACAGGAATAGACCTAGTGTGATATCCAGGGTTTGCCTATCAATATACAGTAGATAATACACAAAAATCTAGTTTATACAATATCATGTTAAACCTACATATCTTGACTGTAAATACCTTATAAATGAAGAAATAAATGCTTTTTATGTTTTTATGTTATGTTAAAGGTCCAGGAAAGGTTAGGGCATAGAGTAATATAGGGTGTACCTTTCCTGACCCTTAATTTATAAAAATGAAACTAATCCAATTAAGTATAAAATATTTAAATAACCTAAAAACCACCTAGTTCGTTGTTTGAAATCGGTTTAGGAGCAGTCGCACCGAAAAAACGCTACATGTTTTTCCAGAATTTCATTGACAATGGATTTCCGCTGGTAACGCCCGATTCAATATCTTTTTTTTTCTATATTTTTCGGTGCAACACATAAAATTTGCCAACAACATATGCAGCGCCAAATTCCGTAGCAACTTCCTAATAGCCCGCATACGGCAGTCAAATTTGTTCTAATAAACGCTATCCTATCTCAGTTTAACCAAGACTTATGTCTTAGACCGACCAACTATGCGACCCACTTCGCTGCAACTTTAGTTATGCAGTTGAAATCGTATTTGCTATCCGATTGTGAACTTTATTGCATTGAGATAAGATGATGCGTGGTATAACTACGTTAGTTCTTGTGAGTAGTTTTGGCAAAGCTTCCAAGTCAAGTTAGACAAATGTTTGCTCAGGACTTTCCCCACCTGTGTCCGTGCTATACGTTACTGTCTGGAGATTCTGCAAGGAGCTGTGACAATGATCGAATGTATGATGCATTTGAGTCGTCTCTTCGCTTGAGGAGTGAACTATTTGTCCGTGGAGGATAACTGACATATAAGTAACTTTTTAAAGGACGTGTTTTCGATTTATATATTTTTTTTTTTTTTTTTTTTTTTACATTAGATAGGCTCACGCTTGACTACAACTTGCCTGATGTTAAGCAACGTTATAATCTACGATCTAGCGCGCTTGCCTAGAAGAAACCGGTTTACTCTCGACTTGAAGACCGACAAATTATAGTTCAAGGGGAATAGAGATTCGGGCAAGGAGTTCCACAGTTTGGCTGTTCGCACGATAAAAGTCGAAGCAAACCGCTTAGTGCGAGTCTTTGGAACCTCAACTGTATAACGGTGCCTTCTTGCCGTACCTCTACTCGTACGATGGTAAAATGGGGCTGCAGGAATTATATTATGCAATTCCTCCGCACACTCTCCGAAATGCAACCTGTAAAAAACCGAAAGACTGGCCACCTTACGGCGGTGCTCAAGGCTTTGTATTATACTAGCTGTGCTCGCGACTTCGTCCGCGTGGAATAGTTATTTTGGTCATCATATTTAGTTTTGCATACAACCTCTTCTGCTTTATAAATTAAAGCTGTTACCCACGACTTGAACCATTTTCGCAGCGCACTCACCGGAAACCCTCAAAGATGAATAATTTTCCCCGTTTTTCGCACTTTTTCCATTGTTTCTTCGCTCCTATTTGTTGTAGTGTAATGTTATATAGCCTATAGCCTTCCTCGATAAATGGTCTGTTCAACACGAAAAAAAATTCAATTCGGACCAGTAGTTCCTGAGATTAGCGCGTTCAAACAAACAAATAAACAAACAAACATACACACTCTTCAGCTTTATAATATTAGTATAGATATAGATTAGCACCTATTGAAGTATTAGTAAAACCTAATATATATACATAACAGATTTCGTTTAAAACGATTATCCTATCGCAAAAAAAAAACAGACCATGCTCACATACTTAGTAGGTCACGTGTCTACGCGCGCAGGGCTTATTTTAAACAGCGCTTTAGATTTAAATTTGGTACGTTAGCACGTCATGAGGTCCCTTTTTATTATGTCTTCCAATACGTAGTAAATAGGAATCATAATTTACTTCGGGTATTCTAATGAAACTTATAACCAAGAATGTGCCACTCTCTATATTTTATATCTATACGTATAGACGATTCCACTCAGTTTTTCTTTCCACTAAGTGATAAATCCTTACAAAATGCGTTGAAGATATATCCTAAAGGCGGGGCCAAATCCTTATAACTCGCGAAGGTGAGAATAGAGTAGATCTTAGACAATTTAACCGAAAGACTACCAGGGTGTCCAATTACTACAATTATTTAAGTTGACATATTGTATGATTACATACCTATTATTATGTTTGACATGATTTTAATAACAAAAATTTTCATTGTTTTAATAATAAAACTAGACATATGTAACTTCTAAAATTTTATAAAAGCTTAATGTTATAAATTCAATTTGACGAGATATTGTAATTTGTGTAGCATATTCTGTGATATTAGTACTTATACCTGTGTATGTTACAATTTTACATTATCAATAAAGATTCTTTATCTTAATATAATTTACTTTAGACTGCCTGTTTTTATGTATATAGATATGAATGACATTGTGGAATAACGCTTTCTGATCCAATATCCTAGTAAATGTGTCTTCCACGGAAGGACCTGGGCGCCCACCACGATGTATCTGCCCAAGAGAACTCCCCTAACGAATTAATTCAGCGGGGGAATCACGACTCTCAGTCATAAGGAAATACGATACAAAAGAGAGAATCCAGAGTCAATCTGGTTTTCTATTATTTTTTAATTAGCTCAATAAGAAACAAACATACTGACTACAGACTCACTCACTCACAAACTTGTACTTCCATTTTATATGACAGTTCTGTTTAACAACACCGGCTTGGACCAATCAGAAACAAGTCCTATCACGTCATCTTGGCGAAGAACAGGCAATAAGTAGATATGCTTATCGCGTGATAGTAACTTGCCCGTTAAATACTATTAGGTATTTGGCAATGCGATTTGTTTTTTAGCCTTAATGCGGTGTTTTGTTGGTGAGATGTTGTTGGAGTACAGTATCTTCCGCTTCTTGAAATTTGTAGACCCTCTCCACCACACATTTTCTAACTCAAGAGATATTTCAATCAAATACCCAGATTTTGTTTATTTTCCTTCAAAACTGTGTAAATTTTCCTCGACTTTATTTTCATCTTCCAATTATTATGAACTTTTTTAAGGAATGACGAAATTAAAATTTATTAAAATAATAAGAAACAATATTTACACATATTAACACTAATAGAACTAAAAAAGAGTATTTACATCTAAACTAAATTTAAACAATCTACATGTGGTATGGAGCCAAGAACGTGAAAATTAAAAAAAAAAATTAAAATTATATATTACTGTCAATAACGAATACCAAGTCTACATACATATTATTATGCTGATTACGTGATATATGTTGAAAAGTTTTTAATGTAGGTATTGATTTTATGTGTGTATAGTCTACTTAAATTTGACTTAGATTATATAGTCTACTTAAATTTGACTTAGACAAGTCATTGCGACAATTAATCGTATTCGATGTAATTGAAAACCAAAAGATCTTCCCCTCGGGAGGAATCGGAGAGCATGAGGCCTCAAAACTGGTAGATCAAATACAAGAGTTAAAAGATACGCTATTGCAAACTGTACCAAAAACCACAGCGGTCCTAGAAGAAATCAAGATGCGCGACCAACGTCCACCAATCCAGACTACACAACCAACATATGCGGCAATCGCAGCACAGCAATTACAACCTAAACACACTATAATAGTGACTTCCGAAGAACCTAAAGACACGGGAGACGATGTCATGGCGAAAATCAGAAGCGCTGTTGACGCTCGAGCGATAGGAGTTCAAGTTACGGATGTACGCAAGGCAAAGTTTCAGAAGATAATCATAAGCTGCCCGAACAAGAATGATGCTTCAAAAATAGCAGATCACATTAAAAAGTCTAAGAGAGGCTTAAATGTAGAAGAAGCTAAATCGAAGGATCCCCTGGTGATCATTCGGGATGTGCTATCGTATAACACCGATGACGATATATTAAAGTCTCTGAAGGCTCAAAATGCTAAAATAATTGCAGACATCCCAGAAAACGAATACCGGGCAGCTGTGAAGTATAGACGACGAACTAGGAACCCACTGCAAGATCACGTAATTCTACAAGTGTCACCGCTGCTCTGGCAAAGACTAACGGCAGTAGGCGAGGTCCATATTGACCTTCAAAGAAGGTTAGTCATGGACCAGTCGCCTTTAATCCAATGCACGAAATGTCTCGGGTTTGGGCACGGGAGAAAGCTATGCAAAGAATCAACAGATTTGTGCAGTCATTGCTCTGGACCCCATCTGAGAAAGGACTGCCAAGCCTGGCTGGCAAATGAGATTCCTACGTGTCGAAACTGTAACCTGGCGAAAATGGATAGACATGACCATGGAACTTTTGACTCAAATTGCCCAGTCAGAAAGCGTTGGGATGCACTGGCACGGTCCAGTGTTGCATATTGTTAAGAAAAGGGCTCCTCAGTGTACAAAGTCTTACAATCCAACTTACAGAAAGCTCGATTAGCCACACAAGAGTTTATTAATGAAGCTCAAAATAGAGGTGTACACTTTGGCTTGATTCAAGAACCTTATATTGGAGCATTGGGCCGAGTCAAGGACTATACTGGAGTTCGTATTGTGCAACAAACCAGTACATCCTCAAAACCGGTTAAAGCTGCTATTGTTGTATTGGACGATAATATCCAAATAATAGCGGACCCCACCATGTCGACTGAAAATATTGCATTTGCTGCACTCAAAACCAGTACTTGGGAACTAGCAGTAATATCGATATACTTTGAAGACACAGAACCCCTAAATGGCTACCTCAGCCAATTGAGTCATATTCTATCAAAAACTAACTGTAAAAAAGTTCTTATTGCAGGAGATGCAAATGCATGGAGCCCATGGTGGGGTAGCATAAGAGAAAATGCAAGAGGTGAAGAGCTACTAGCATTCATAAACGAGAAAGGACTGCATATTTTAAATGAAGGAAATACGCCAACATTTATGAAGATTGTCAACAACCAAATACGTCAAAGTCGAGTCGACATTACAGTATGTAGTGAAGACATCCTAACAAAAATTGACAACTGGTATGTTGACGAATCAGTTACTAGCTCTGATCACAATGCCATTTCTTTCACATTCCATACAGGAAAGGCAAGACCTAACATAGAGTGTAAAACCACAAGGCTGTATAACACGAAAAAAGCTAAGTGGCTGACATTCGATCAAGTGCTCAAAAAAGGGTTAGAAGAAGAAGGAATAAACGCTAACATGATAAAAGCCATCGAAAGCAACAGTCGATTGGACGAAGTGGTAGAAAAAATCACAAAATGCATCAAAAAGGCTTGCGAATCTTCAATCCCAAATAAGAACTATAGCAAAAAATTTAAATTGCCCTGGTGGAATGACGAGATTGAACAAAAAATGAAGGAAATGATCAGAAAAAAGAAAAGAATTAAGTGTGCTGCATCCAACAGAAGAACCTATGTCATTCAGGAGTACTTAAAGGCAAGAGAGGAGTACGTAGAAGAAGCAAGTCAGCTACAAATAAAAAGCTGGAGAGATTACTGCTCTAGACAAGATAAAGAAAGTTTCTGGGACGGTATTTACCGAGTCATAAAGCAGACCTCGAAACAGCACGATGACATGCTACTCAGAAAAGACGGTAAGACTCTTAGTCCGTTAGAGTCAGCTGCATTACTTACCAACACATTTTACCCGGATGACGATGAAAAAGAGGACTCACCATATCATTCCGAAGTTAGACGCCAATCCGAGGCCTTCGCACCAGATCCTAGTAGCATAGAAGACCCACCATTTACACTGGATGAATTGCAAAATTCAATAGGCAGCTTCAATCCTAAAAAAGCACCCGGGCCAGACGGCTTTACTGCTGATATCTGTAAAAGAACAATTAATGCACATGTAGACATTTTTATGGAAATTGTAAATAAATGCATGCAAATACAACACTTCCCAAAAATTTGGAAAACCGCCGCAGTCATTGTGCTAAGAAAGCCCGGAAAAGCAGATTACACGCATCCAAAATCATATAGACCAATAGGCTTACTACCGATACTAGGAAAAATTTTGGAAAAAATGATGGTGAAAAGGCTCCGATGGCACCTACTACCCAAATGCAACACTCGTCAATACGGCTTCGTACCACAGCGCTGCACAGAGGACGCCCTCTATGATCTGGTGAACCATATAAAACAGGAAGTAAAAAATAAAAAAATGTCGGTACTTGTATCACTAGACATTGAGGGTGCTTTTGACAGCGCTTGGATGCCAGCTGTCAAATTACAACTTGCAAAAAAGAGATGCCCGAGCAACTTAAGAGGTATGGTCAACAGTTATCTCGAAAATCGCTTCGTTGAAGTGAGATATGCAAGGGAACGGAATTCAAAGCAAACAACAAAAGGATGTGTGCAGGGGTCAATCGGAGGTCCTACTTTCTGGAACATACTACTGGACCCACTTCTGGATCTCCTGGACAGCCAGAATGTGTACAATCAGGCCTTCGCCGATGACGTCACTTTGGTATATTCTTCTGACTCTGGAAAGGACCTAGAACAAAAAATAAACACTTCATTAGATACCATAAATGAATGGGGGAAAAGAAACAAGCTGAAATTTGCTGCACATAAAACTTCGGCAATGATAATAACCAGAAGAATTAATTACGATGTGCCAAATATTAAAATGGGGGGGATGAATATAAATTTGACTGATGAAATCAAAATACTAGGTTTGACAATAGATAAAAAACTAAATTTTTACAGTCACATACGGAATGTATCAAACAAAGCCATTAATATCTACAGGCAATTAGCTAAAGCTACTAAAGTGTCATGGGGCCTCAACCCGGAGATAACAAAAACTATTTACACAGCTGTGATAGAGCCAATAACTCTCTATGCAGCAAGCGTATGGTCCGATGCGGCTAGAAAAAGCAAAGGGAGCAAGAGCCTGAATGCCGTACAGAGAGGCTTTGCTCAATAGATATGCCGGTCGTACAGATCGGTGTCTCTGAGTGCCAGTCTGCTGCTTTCGGGTCTAATCCCACTTACAATGAGAGTAGAAGAAGTGGCGTCATTGTACGAGATTAAGAGAGGCAAACCCTTCAGATACATAGCTGGACGCCCTGTGGAAAATAAAACTTGTTTTTTGGAAGCTGCCCACCCCGCCGAAAACATGTCTGTAACATTTGATTGTTTGGAGGACTGGACGATAGAAACAGTAACAGAAAAAGGTATCAAAGGATTTCTAGCATTTACAGACGGGAGTAAAATAGAAGGTAAAGTTGGAGCTGCCGTCTCTTGGTGGAGAGATGGAAAAGAAGTAAAGACTAAAAAACTCAAGTTAGAACCCTACTGCTCGGTATTCCAAGCTGAAATGCTGGCACTGCAATATGTAACTTCACAAGCACTGGAAGACAAAGACAAAGAGTTAACTATTTTCAGTGATTCAAGGTCAGCATTAGAATTATTACAAAATTATGATACCTTTCATCCTTTGGCATTTGGAATTAGAAAAAATCTAATCAGGCTTTCAGGTCAGGGGAAATCAATTAAATTATTTTGGGTAAAGGCCCATGTAGGCATAGAAGGTAATGAGCGAGCCGACTACTTAGCAAAAGAAGCAGCTCTTAAACTAAGAACGGCTGCTCACTATGAAAAATGTCCTATTTCATTTGTAAAGAGAATATTTAGAAATGACACAATTGCTAAATGGGAACACAAATATGCAATTGAAAAGACAGCAAAAACTACGAAACTTTTCTTCCCGACGTTACAGATGGCATACAGCACACTTAAGAAAATAAATCTTACCCAAGAGTTAGTGCAAGCGTTCACAGGACACGGAGGCTTTGCAAAGTACCTGCACACGCGCAAGATAAAACCGTCATACGGATGTATCTGCGATCCGATGGAGCCGGAGACCAGTATCCACGTTGTCGTCGACTGTCCTGCAAACATAGTTAAAAGATCTCTACTAGAAATTCAGTTTGGACGAAACATACAACGCGACAACCTTAGTGAATGGCTGCTAGACGATGAGGCTCGAGGAAGCTTCCTGAAATTCTGTACACTTGTAGTTAAACACTGTAACAAAAGAAACAGATAAAATACATTAGATATAATATTATAACTAGAATTAAGATATGCTTGTAAGATACTTACTTCTCAGATAGTGCTAACATTTTACGGAATGTATGTATGTAAGATGTAAGAACCTGTAATGCTATTTGTTTATTATTTACATTATTAAAACGAACAATAAAAAAGGTGAAATTATTTACCGATCAGATAAATAAACAAAGCAAACAGCGCAAGCAATATGTTTAGTCTAACAATGTCTCTGACATTCATTGTCGGAGGAAGTATAGACGGAACAACAAAAAAAAAAAAAAAAAAAAAAAAAAATTTGACTTAATAAGAACTATAATAAGACTATATATAGGTAAGTTATTGTTTTGTTTTTTTTTTCGTAGTTCGAGTCGTCATCCTTCGGTCTCAACGGAAGACCAGCGCTGACTGTTCGCAGTCAGCACATGCTGAGTTTAGGCCGGCTTGTGATAGGAAATTGTGTATGTGCAAAATGTGTTTGACTTACTTTCCTGAATGTATTGCTACGTAATTTCTTGTCACAAAATAAATAATTTTCATTTCATTCATTTCACTTCAAGAATACATCAGATGAGCGACAGAGACTCCTAAATTATAATAATTTCTGGTACGCCAAAGCTTTCAGTCTCTAATCCTATTAGCAGACTATAAAGTAGCATCTATTCCATTCACCTTAGAGTTCAGAATTAGCGTTAATGAGCGTCTTAATCTCCTTATACAAACCTCAGGACAGTTCTCTTAGTGATTTTCATTATTTTCTTAATGAGTGTTAGGTCTCTTTGTTTGTAATGTAATAGAGTTTAATTTAAGTACTACGAACCAAAGCGCCTTTTCAAATAGTGATTTAGCTGGTTAGCAATATTTAGAGACTGTTTAGTTTGCTAAGTGATTTAAATAGGCTCTTACTTATATTATATAAATTAATATTAACTAGACATAAATGATGAATTGATATTATCCTTACTTTCATTTTCTAAATCAATTTTTAACACCAGAAGTGACAATATTCAGTGTCATAAATTTTCTTACCCTAATATTTGCACAAGCGACAATGCGGCCCAAGACGGAGCATAGATGTGCTAGAATACAGCTGGTTTAAAAATGAAGATGCCGACCACACTGTTTTGAGCTTAACTTAGATTTACCTTGATTTCTGAAGCAAGAAAACCTTACCAATGATGAGTATTCATTATTTTCAACTTCTTTACATTATTCTTTAATTTCTAACACCAGGAAAGCTTGGTCAAACGTAAGCCTATTCTGCGGTAATTTTTTTTTCATAATTACGCTACAAATGTAAGCCACTAGTGGGTACTCCCGGCTTCGATCGCATTAAGAATTAAAATTTGAATTTCCATTTCACCCCTTAAAAAGTGCCATTTAATTTTCCAAAAATCCTTGCCTACGTCATAACATATACCTACCAGCATGCCAAATTTCAGCCTGATCCGTCCAGCGGTTTGGGCTGTGCGTTGATAGATCACTATGTCAGTCAGTCAGTCACTATGAGTTTTATATATTATGTAGATAGATATCACCCCATATCATCTACGTTCTTCTATACGACAAAACAAAAGTAGTACCAAGAATATCTCTTCTAAAATCCGCATCGCAAGACGCGCGGCGATATCTTTCGTTTCCTAATATAATATTCTCTCTGGAGCCGCAGGCGGGCGTTCTCAGGTGGTTTTAATATGCATGACCAACAGTTGCCGATAAGCCGGCCTTACGGCGCCTGACCTGATCCTATTTGATCGTCTTCCGACCGTCTTACTGCGAACATTTTCACAGATTTACACGCGATTCCCGTTTGTTAATGTTAGCGGAGTTCTTGCGACGAGTTGTTGAGTGCTGTTGGGGTTGATATTAGCATAATTCTGTTTTGTCATTTTGCTCTTGTCAGAGTGGTCGTGGTCACGATGTGGTATCCTTATTGACAGTGTATGTAATGATCTTCCTCCATCTCTCTTGGCTTGCCGTTTTTGGCGCAGCAGTCAAGTATATGTGTAACCCACCCGGCTAAGAAGGGCTACAAAACCTACCTAATATCCACTAAAACGATTAGGTAGGAAATAAAAATCTAGTTTTAAGTTGCAAATATCACTCTATTCATGAAAAACCTTTTATATTACAAATGTATTGCTATTGGAGGAAATATGATTATAAGATGTTGAAATAAATTACAATCTAACCCTGAATATATCCAATATTCTTAATCTTAGCTATAAATATAACTATCACATTAGGCTGTTCGACTAAGCTTGTACCAAAGTTTAACTAATTGGTTTCTATAATGAATCAGAACATTAATGTAAAATGAGGGTGATCTTATTCCCTATTGAACCTGGAAGGATCAATATTCATAAACTAAACCACCTGTGAGAAGTGAAATATTAAGAAGTTAAACTGTGGTACCTTTACAATTTTAATGTTCGGTTACAAAGAAATTATTATGATGTCAACAAAGTTAAGCCGTGAAAACTCCTACAGTTTAAACTTGATTAAAGAAGAAAATTTACAATATGAACATTTTAACACGGAATATTAATTAAGGGACAATTAAAGTTAAGAATCTGTTACAGCAAGTTGGCTTTCGTTGGTAGTTGTGGAATATTTTCACTACAATTCACAAGTTGAATTTTTGTCGGTAGATATGTAATTACACAGCCACTATCCACAAGTTTCCCTTGCATTTATGTTTAATACTCATTGGGTAGCTACTAACTGAGTTATGTGCTAGAAAGTTCTTTCACTTATTTGTAAAATTAGATTATACATGACCTAATAAATAAAAAAAAGATACAGAACTACCCCAAACTCGATGGGTTAAAACTTTATGGAAACGGATAAATTAATGAATCCTAAGCAAAATCTTTCTTAACATTCAATTATGAATGTACACTCTATTGATAGTGATATTTGACCATAGCAATACGAATTATTTAAAAAGAAACGAGCAAGCGAGCAAATGACCAAACGACCAGCATTTTTACATACACATTATAAAATACTTAAAACACATATGACGACTCTCATACGATGAAATGTAGCTAAATTGATTTGACGAACTTTTCGGTTCCAAGGAGATTACCCGCAACAGGCGAGGCCCCGAAATAAAATTACATTCAGCGGAAATAAATTCCGATTTAAAGTTCACGATTTTTTATCACTTTCACCAAACGAAAAGAGGGTGGCGTTTTGTAAAATATGGACAGATCTTACTTTGCAAGACAAGGCTTTGTCCTTTATCGATCCCTGAAGTCTGTGCGCTGTAAGAGTTGTCGAGCACCAGGCCTGGAATGCACCCTCCAAACGGCAACTGGACTCGATCCCTGATGTGTGAGCGGAGACGCGGCCCTCGATGACCCTGATATTTAACCCTTTTTTATATGTGCCGCTTCCTGCTGTGATTCTTCTGACCCGCCGGCAAAAACCCAAAGACAGCAGGATTATCTCCGCCCACACAGCAAGGTAAAAATGACTTCGAAGTTTTGACGTTATCGTCCGCCGGCGCTTGGCAAAAGAATCCCGAGCCATAGCTACGGGCCGGTCTCGTTCGAAATCGAATTCGAAAGAAGAGACTTCTCGAAATCCATTACGTGTCTATTTATCCGTTTCCGCTTGCTCCCGTTTGATTCTCGACTAACACATCGTCCATGAGAATCACAGACAATAGGAAAAGAATGGACATGAAATACCTACGAAAAAAACGTGCATACCTAACGTGAGCCTGGCACAAAGATGGCGGCTTGCCGTAGGGATGCGCGCATTATAATATCGATAGTTGAATTGCACGGTGTTTGCAGAATTGAAAATTGTCGAAAATGAGTTTCGGTTACATTTCTTCAGTTTTATTTACGTGGAAATGCGACCTATAAAAACGCACACGCTCAGTGACATTTTATTTATGGCAGGGCACGTGGATACTGTACTGATGCCACTGCAATTTAATGAACATCCTCTTTATTCTGTACTTGTACATGTTCATAATAAAACGAATTTTACTATGGTATGTTTATCCCATTAATTACTCCCAGTTTCCACCGCTGCGATCACGAATAAAAACTGCAGCCTTGTGATAGCCGTGTACCTATATCTTACCTGTGGGCGTAGTATGCGACCGAAATTGGAATTAAGATTGAGTTTCGTGCGGACTGCCACTTACTGCGGCTCGTGCCGGGGCATATGTATAGGAGCCTTGAGTATCACTATTACTGATCAGCATACCACGCCTTCAATACCAACACGGTCTTTAAGTAATTAGTTACCAAAGAAAAGAATAAATAAATAGGTACTTACTAAATACAGATTTTTTTCTCGTTTTGCAGAGTATACTTAATTTTATTAATTACTTAATACTTTATTTATACAACTTGGCACGATCATTCATAATAAAACGAAAATTACCATTTCACACAGGTTTATTAAAAACTATAATAGTTGTAAAACTGTAAAATTTGTATTTTTTAAATACAAAGGATATGTTTCAAATCGTGTTTCAAATAAGACCATGTTGAGCCCTCAATGACAGTCATTTTCAAGTTGTAAATAAAAATACAAATATACACATTAATCAACTATGAGCATGTTGAACCCTCAATCACAGTCATTTTCAAGTTCTAAAAATACAAACTATATACAAATATAGGTACACAATAACCAAATAAGAGCATATCGGACCCTAATAAAATTGCCAGTAATTTACTCATTACGGAATAATATGATTTTGTTAAAGTAATTGCGAAACGAAATCTTTTCTGTGGTTTTCTTACCATAGTATTTAAACCTCAGATCCATGTAAGTTTGGACTATAGATTTAATAAGTAAAAGTCTGTGGGTCGTGTCATGTTCGGAATTCGATTTCAACAAATTGGATTCATCAAAATGTTCCATGAAAAATCGAAATGCATGCAGATAATACTGTTCAGACCGAAGCTGCTTTTGAAAAATACCTTTAAGGATTTTTTCAATTTTAATCAGAATATTCGTCACGTCTTTTGACGGGTAAACCAATCCACCCCTATTTTTCAGAGTTATTAAGCTTTTTTGTGCATCTCCAAATAACAAATTTGCGCAAATATCACATTTTACAGAGCGAGCCAACTTTCTAGATATGAAACCGGCAATATAAGTAACTACGCTTTCGGAGTAGTTGGGTAAGTTATTGTACATGCAGTGTATAAATTCTTCGAACAACTCACTATCATCCTCTGGCAATTCAACAAATGAATTCCTTTCTGTTAGTTCGTTTATGGCCGTGACTGGGTTTGTCTTACTAGAGCAGGTTAATATGTTAATTTGCTCTAGAGGAACGCAGTTGCCAATGCCCGCATCCCTAATTTCAGCTCTTATTAACAATCTTTTAAAAGCGGCCCTAAATTGAACCGCATTAGGGTTATTATTAAAGCCACCTCGAGCTCGGATGGCAGAAAAAAACAACTCGAGGTGGTCCTGGCTGACCTTGTACAGTGGCAGGTACTGTAAAAGTTTGGTACCGGCAATCAAATATTTATACAGTTGAATTGCACTGATCATGTCCACAATAAGTCCTACAAAGCCTGTTCTTCTTCTGGAATCGACGAGTTTCTGCCCAGATGGCAGTATCAGATTCTGAAGGTAGGTTGTGGCACCTTCGAATAAAGCTTCTACCAGACCAACATTTCCCGAAAATATAGCCTTTTTCCACCCCGGTGGTCTAATTGATCGGCTGTTTAAGACATCAAAAACGCTGTTTATTAACCTAATGAAGTTAATTGTGCCTTCACCTCCTTGAAATTCCGGGATTTTTAAATCAGCACAATGCTCCAAGGCATCTGCCACCGAGTCGCTAAGAAGCTGCGTGGCAAGTCGTACCTTAATTTTTTGTTTTTGATATTGTATGTGGGCCTTTGTTAATTTTGTGGCCATGTGCAGTCCTGCGGCTTCCTGCAAATTTAGTAGATGTTCCAGGTAGATGTAATCTATTTTCCTGCCATGCATATCGTAAAACACCCTCAATTCACCGAAAGCATTTCGGACTAGTTTGATAGCATGACAGGGATCAATAAAAGCGTGTATGATGCTGTTACTGTAAGTAAATGTTACCTGGCCTGAATTGAAATCACAGCCTAATGCTGAAAACATGCTTAAATTTGCAGCTGGACCATCGCAGGTCAAGCTCACAACTTTGACGCCGACTTCTTCACATTTATGGATGCATGTTTTAACTAGTACTGCTTTTTGTTCCCCAGACAAAGCCGTTATGAAAAAGTATCCCACAGGTAACTTCCAACTACCGTTTATACAGGTCAGCAGTAACACAAGACACTCATTGGCTACTTCTAATGAGTCCATATCGCAATCAATCCCAACGTTAACTCGTCCATAATAGGTTTTAGTTTGAGGATCCCAGCAAAGAGACTTTCTAATAGCCATTTCATCCAAAACCATAGCACATATCACTGGCATTTCACTTGTTTGAACTTTGTGTTTCAAAGCATTAAAAGCCTCTGTACAAAACCCAGGTTCAGCGTTTACATTCTGATACCACCTACTTAAAGTTCTTGGATGTGGCAAACAGGAACTGTACGTACGACGAACAAAGTTATAGGCCTTTGGAGATAAAAAGTGGAGTGTCAGTGCAAATTTTCGAATTTCTTCGCTGTATTGTCTTTCCAAAGGCATTCCTACCGATTTCGCAATTTGCCTTTTTAGAAAATCTTTGGGGCCTGCGCACTGCTCCAACACAGCCGCATGATCATCATTCACATAATTATTGTCTTTTAAATCTTTCATTACAGTTTTAAAATCTGCTATTTTCTTACTCTGTCTTCTAACTTTTTCATTTAATCTTTTTATTTTTTTTTTCTGATTTTCACATTTTAATTTTAATTTTTGAATAATTTCAAGCGCTTTTTCCTGAAACAAAAAAAAAAACACATTGACTTCTAGTTTTTTGCAACTTCGTACAAGTTTTTTGGCCTAAATTATTTTAAATTACCAGTTATGCTGCCCGCAGTACCTATAGTAACATAAAATAGAAGACTTACATCTGAATAGCTAGAAGTGCTGCAGATAGGCTCCTCTTCCAGTGCTTTGTGAGAAACAAACTGATGTTCCTGGCATTTATTCAATTGCGCTGGTAACTGTAAAGCAATATAACAATAATTTTTAATATTGAGTGTGTTTGTTTTCAAAAATCAAGATTGTATAATATGAAGTACGATACTTAACATTGTAAAAAGGATACTTACATCTGAATAGCTAGAAGTGCTGCAGATAGGCTCCCCTTCCAGTGCTTTGTGAGAAACAAATTGATGTTCCTGGCATTCATTAAATTGGGCTGGTAACTGTAAAGCAAAATAACAATAATTTTTAATATTGAGTGTGTTTGTTATTAAAAATCAAGATTGTATGATAAGTTCCTTAAGGAACATAATTATTATGAAATATTACACTTACACCTGCATAGTTAGAAGTGCTGCAGACAGGTTTCTGTTCCAACACCCTGCGAGAAACAGATTGTAGTTCCTCAAACTTGTCAAATTGCGCTGGTATCTACACAAAAAAAACCTTATATGTTTAATAATATTTACATTGCCAATTTAATCACTAACACATGCACACATTTGTATAACTCGCATTTTAACACAGGTACATTTATCTATTTTGTTCTATGTACATTTAAATGTGAAACTTTTGATCAGTATTTCAACAATATAGAATGACTGCTGCTGACATGATTCTCGTCCCTTGTCATCAACTGGTTTAGTTCGATTACTTTGTCAGTAAGTAGGTAAACACTATAAACTTATCTGGTCTATTTTCAAAACTTACCAACAACTCACTTGAAGGTAAAGCATCATCGCGCAGTCTTGTTACATTTAAAGTTCGGTTCAAACATTTGTCTTCAAAATGCAAGGAACAAATAAAAATATGTTTGGTTGTAGTATTCAAATTTTCAATACCAAGTATATCCAGCCACTGTTCTTTTCTTTCTTTACATGTTGGCAATCTAAAATCAAATAAAAGAAATCTAGTTTAGATAATATTCACCTGTCGCTAAGTTATCGATACATTGAAAATGCCGTACCGCAACTCTATTTACTATGACGAATGATTTTCTTAAATAATCGCCTAATATTATTAGTAAAACAGTAAATGAATAGAGAAAAGCACGTTTATCTTTATAAACTTTCCCACAAACAGCAAAATATTTTAAAATAATAGAAAAGACAAGATATTTTGAATGAATTCGTTTACTTACCTGTGCAACGTTATTTTGGGATGTTTTGTGTTGCTTTTCATGCGGCAGCCTAACACACTGCACCTACCCATAATAAATGCAGTATTTTGCAAGTTCACACACTATAAACAAGCACAATTTTCGCTTAATATCACTAAATTTTCTTCAAAACACTGTAATAAACAAGTTACGATGACAACTGATGTACTTGTTGTTGGCTGTGATAAAACATGGCGACCGGCCGCAGTGATACATTTTGTGACATCATCAGCCATTGATAAAACTACTGTTGTGCTCTTTTACATTATGATTGCCCTCATAAGATAAAAAGAGATGCCGATATGTCAGTAACTACTGTTTGTTATGCCGAGTCCTTTCTTTCTTCTTTAGTCTGAGATGAGAATGGCAACCCCCAGGATTTAAGACAATCAGATATCTATGGTGAACCACAAACAAGGTCGTTTAGAACGCTTACTACTTCCCTATAGATGGCTCTACCATTCGGGTTCAGGAAGAAATGAACTTATCCCTAGCCTCCCGGAAGGTGACGCCTGAAACTTCATAAAATCGGGAATTGATCTCCGAATTTAACCGATAGCTAACAACGTGCCTCAACTTGATTTTGGCCCGTAAAATCCGATTTATTCTAACACAATTTCTTAAATTGCCATCTTGCGGCCGTGAGCGGAACTACCTACTCCATGTTTATGACACCTCCCCTATTTCACACCGACGGCGCTGCTTGTTGGGCGAGATACATTGACTTTCCTGGTTAATTCCGTAACTCCTCACGAGATGGAACTCACAGTCTATAAATCAACAAAATTCACACGTTACATATGAGCCTACCACATATGTATATCATCTTTGTATAATATATAAAATGAATCGCAAAATGTGTTGGTAAGCGCATAACTAAACAACGGCTGGACCAATATGACCAATTTTTATGTATATTGCTCGTTGAAGTTCAAGGGTGGTTTTAATGGCGAGAAAAAATTGAATAATTTCCTGGAAAACCCTAAAAACAACTCTTTTTTTTCTATACAATCGTTTTCTAACTTAAACGTACAGTCAATTTGAGTTAGTTGACTGTTTGTCTGGGCAACGTAGGTGTGTTCCTAACGTCAAAGATAGATACGAACAAAAAAACTGCCACATTACAATTTTTTTGACAAGACAAAGTCTGTCGGGACCGCTAGTACATTATAAAATTAATCGCTTGAGTTGAAAAGAATTGCTATTAACTGTATATTTTACGTAAGTTATAACGAATACCTACGCTAGTTAAGCTATAATTAACACTAAAATTGCAATTTTGTGACGCCTCATATACTTGACTAGAACATACAGTATTGTGTATTCATTAGATATCTATGAACTCGCCAAGGCCAATATCATCATTTTTACAATTGTGTGTAATATTTAATTCAGTTTATGTATAAAAATTCAAATTCAATTTCAAATTTATATATTGCGGAATATAGGTTACACAGTTGTTAAAATATTACATAATGGACCGCTATACTCCCACCCATAGGGCACGCAATTTACAGATAAAAGAATATTAAAAGAAATCAATCATTTTAAAACTTTAAGGTTGTTTTTAAATTTTATAAAATTTTCACAGCCGCAAATTTCAGCTGGTAATTGTGTATCCAACGAATTATTAGAACATTAAAGTTTTGAAAACTTAACTATATCTACTGTCTTGTATGTGGTGTAGCTAAGTTTATTGTTAACTAGTACCTGGTTGCTACGATACAGGCTAGGGAAGAAATCACTAGACATACCCTTGAATATGTGAACCTGTTTTAAATAAATATAGAGATTTATTAAAAACAGGTAATTTTTAAATAAAGATTCTAACTTGCATAATTGTCTTGTTTATTCCGTTTCTAAGAATTCTTTTTTTATATATTCGGTCAGAAACACAGCTTGTCAGATATTCGTCTAGATTAAAATTTGGCACTAGCTTATGAATAGTAAGATTAGGTACATGTGACAATAAAACAAAAAATATCTCAAATGAGTGATTTTATTGAGTCATTTTTTTTTATTTTTAGTTTACAATGTTTAATATGTTTAATTACCTACAATATAATTACGTTTAGTAATAATGTGATGGTCATTGTAATCTGCATTTAAGAACTGCTGAGATGTTGATATTCAGGCTTTAGGAGCTTCTGTGGGCTTTAAATTCTCCAACTGAAAAAAAAATACAATTAGTTAATTTCAACGAACACCGAAAGTATTTATTTATTGTGCTGATTTGCTCATTTGGATCACAGTATGCTTGTTATAGAATCTGTATGTATAATTCGGTGGTAAATGCATCCGTTTTACGTTCTGTAACACCCTTCTTCAATATCTGCTTTGCACGGTCCTTTTTCAGATCCTATGAAATATAATAGTTTTATGGTCCTTTCCATAGACGACACAAATACCCTCGGACTTTGTGATTCTCGAATATGAAGCTCTGCTGTTTTATGTACAAAAATACATGGAACTTTAAAAACAAGTAATTTGTAGGCCTGGGGTTGTTGAAATAAAACCGTGTGTCATTTGCTACTAGAGGACGCCTGAGGGTTCGCTCGCATTATTTCAAGATAAAAAGAAGCTTATGACACTCCTAAGACTTCATTCTGCTACATATTAAAAATTATCCAGTCAACGGTTTTTTCGAGATGAGCGTTTAAATAAACAGATTGACAGACGAATTTTTTTGAAATTATTGAAACTTGTACTGCTATCAATGTCCAGACTTTTCAACCTCTTCAGGTTTATTACATGTATAGATGGTATATACTCACAATATATTTTACACCCTCGTAGGCTTTTGCCATTTGAACTTGACCTTCTTTGGCGGCTGCGTTGGCGAACTCAGTACTTTTACTTATTAAATCTTGTACCTGAGCGGTAAAATCAGTCTTAGGAGCTTCAGGAGCATCGCGTTTGACAAAGGCGTGCACCTGCAAGAGAAATAAATAAAACATGAGTCATAATCTAAAATTAAAATTGACATTTAATTGTACAAACTACCAATAAATTGTAGTGTTTTGTTTTTGTATTACATATGATAATTATAGATAATATAAAAATTAATAAAAATAATCTTAAAAATGTCTTATGACATCAATTTTTGACATAAGTTATTGGAAATACCAAAAAATACTACTTCTGTTTGGAAAAATCTACATTAAATTACATACTAACTTATATTTCAACTAAATCATAAACAAAATGTGCTCAATTTGTAAAACCTCTTATTTTAAAAAGTAGATTTAAAATAGATATATAAGAGAATAGAATAAAAGATATTAACAAGTGAATAATCTAATGTCAAGTATCCTTAACCGGTCTGTAAAATGATTCTAATAAAAAAATATCTATTGCACTGCCGTGCCTATTACTGTAGATATATTGCATAAATGCAACACTTGTGAAACTTCGTGACAATATTCTAAAGTAGAAAAAGTACAAACATTAAACATATATTATATATATTATACCATTAATACATTTAATTAAAATACAATTGAAAGAAAAAAGAAAACTTACGCTGATAATTGAGATGATCAGGAACAAAATCACAAGCTTGTTCATTTTGGTATTTTTTTTACTATTTCACGTGTTACTAAATTGACTGCGATCACAGAATGATGGTGTCTCACTTTAAAACCAACGCTCACTTATCTAATTTTGGTAAGTTTACTCTACAATTATCGCTTGACCCTATAATTACCTAATGTGTGCGTAAATAAAATTAAACAAATGAACATTATCAGTTCGAAGAAATGCGTACTTAATAAAGCTGTTATATTGAGTCATTCGGGTATTGTAGTTAAAGTCTCCATTTCTGAGATTATAATAAAATTATGAACTATATGTTTATGACGGTACCATATTAAAATTGTTACTCCAACTGAAGGTTAAGATACATTTTTTTTAAATAAAACAGGTTTGCACATGACCATGTTTGCTCGATGGCAAGAAATAGCTATGGTCTAAGATGGATCGTGCTAACCACATAGGAACAGTTGAAACCCATTCAGTATTTTCTATACATATAATATAAAGATAAAGCGGGTCGAAAGTCTGAACATTGAAGATATTATAGAATTTTGTTTTCTTATCTGTTTCTCTGTTTATCCGTTTATTTATGTTTGTTTTTTTATTATTTAATAGCTCATCCATCACAAATAAACAGATGAACGGATCATCATGATTTTTGGTAGGTATGTACATATGTAGGTAGTATGAGATTTTAGGAGTGTCAACGGCTACTTTTTATCCTTAAATAATGCGAGTGAAACCGCGGGCGTCCACAAGTATAAAATATAAGTAATACACCAGCGAATACAATGATATTCCATAATATATGAATCATCTGAAACTGTGGGATTAATATAAATTTTAAAAAGTTGATATTACCGAACTCTATTTCTATGTTTAAATATTATTTCTTATAAGCACAAGTCATTTCTTCGTTGTATTTTTTTTTAAATGTCATTTCTTAGCGCACTTATCACATCTGTGTACGGATGTGTGCGAAAACCTGACATTTAGCTTTATTAAATGTCTTAATTAATAACCAGGAAAATAAAATCTAAATTATTTTTACTAAATTTTCTGTTGCCTACCATTTGACAAATATTGAAATGTTTATTTTTCTTAAAAATATGAAATGAGAGTGGCCAACTCTAGTGTCGAAAGTTTATCAAGCCGCCCTAAGGGCCACTGACATGGTTTAACGGTTATCGTCCTAGACAAACAGCCGGGACCTACAATTTAACGTGTCATCCGACCCACGGAAACGTCTATAAACTGTGATATGTAATTTATATGACTTTAAAATAAAGTCATTCTGCTAGATCAGGGTTTCTCAAACTTTCGGCTTCACGTACCCCTGTTAAAGTTTCCAGGTGACAGCGAACCCCTTAACTAATTAAATCCTCCCCCCCCCCCTCCTAACCCCCAAAGAAAACAATAAAATTGACTGTTGAAGAAAATAATGTTTTAATTTCAATAAAAGGTACCTACTTAACAAATAAAGTGCCAAAAGAAATATACTTTTATTAATATTAATGTGATGGGTGTGCTCATTTCTTGTCACAAATGGAGTCAATTTTGCGAGTAATTTTGGACAATTTTAACCTTAATTCTGATTCGGCATCAAGTCGATTTCTGTATTTAGTTTTTAACATGACCAAGTGTGAAAACCCACTCTCACATAAGTATGTTGTAGCAAAGGGTAAAAGGAAATTCACCGCTTTGCGTGATAGTTTGGGATACTCTTCCTGTCTACCTGCCCAAAAATCTATCAAAGACATCCTTTTTAAATCAGCTTGAAGAGTTTCGTCCGCGGACATTTCTAATAATGACTCCTGTTGCTTAATACTCAAATTTAATTAATACGAATCCAGCCATCTTTAGCATTATCAATATCCGGAATATACCTCTTCAGTTCGTCGGAGACCTAAGAAAGATGAAGAACAATTTCAGCCTTTATTTCGGAATCCACGGATAAGTCGTTCGTCGTGATAAATTCATACAAAAGAGGAAAACATTCAAAGATATTTGATCTCAAGCATGTTTTTCAAAATTCAATTTTTTTTTATAAGTGCGTTTATTTTGTCCTGCTCAGTGAATACACTGCACGTGGAACCTTGCATCGAAGCAGTCGTTTCATTGAGACACGAAAAAATGTCAGCTAAATAGGTTACTCTTTTAAGCCAGGTTTCATCGTCAAATCGGAATTTAAGGTTGAAGTCACTGTTTTTCATAAATATATAGATTTCGTGACGAAGTTCAACAAACCGAGCTAATATCCTGCCTTTTGACAACCAGCGTACTTCACAGTGTAGCAGTAATGAAACGTGTTCACTACCCATGTCTCGGCATAATAATGCGAAGTCTTGAATTAAGCGGACGCGCTTTTATGTAATGTATTATTTTTACGGCCTCTGAAAGTGCTGTTTTTAAATCTTCAGGTATTTTCTTGCTCGCCAATGCACAATTCATACTTTTGACCTCAGGAGCGAGAATTTTAATCCTGGATATTAGTCCAGATATCCTTCCTCTCATGGCCTTTAAACCGTCAGTGGATATACCAACGCATTTTGTCCAATTTATGCCATGTTTTTCAATAAAATCATTAATTGCGTTAAAAATATCTTCTCCTTTCGTCGTAGACTCCAAGGTTTTACAAAATAAAAAATCTTCTTCACATTTATTTTTGTACACATATCGAACAAATCCAAGTAAATTCGGTAATCCACTAATATCTGTCGATTCGTCAACTTGAATGGCGTAATAATTATCTTGTAATCGTTGTACGAGTTGATGTTCAACATCGTGTGCCATGTCGTGAATGCGACGTGCAATTGTATCATTCGAACATTGTATCATTCACTGTCGCGAACCCCCTGCCGTCGAAAGGCGAACCCCTAGGGGTTCGCGTACCCCACTTTGCGAAACCCTGTGCTAGATGATAGCTTTCAAAAGGCTGCTAAAAATAAATATTCGTATAATAGATAGAATTAATAAAATATTTGAATTATAGATTATACGATATGAATAATCAAAGGACCAGAAGTATTTTTAGAACCAAAGTATTTTTTAATGTAATAACGAAATGATACACAAGAATATTTTTGTTTTTAATTACAAAAATAAGTAGTAGTACATGGCTTATATACTCTACAAAATAGACATGGTTTTCGTTATCTGTATCTATAGCAACCAGACTTCATTCACTCGTTGTTTATGGTTTAAGTTTCCATAACTGACACTCGAATTAGTTATACATTCATTCATTCATATGGAATTACCTTGTTTCATTACCACTGGGGAGCATGCAGCTCTAAGACACAAGCTATGCTTAGTTTAGAGGTGCAGGCACACATACTAGTATGACTATTAATATTTTGCTGAGACACAAGCATCCTTGCTTAGTTCAGAAGAACCGGTTCTATTCATTGCACAAATAAAAATGTACATAACACATATTCTCTAATATTATATTATAGGCTACTATTGTGTATTTTAAAAAATGTTTTTGTGTCAATAAATGATTTTATTATTATTATTATATCTTTAATTCCTTCACAGACTCTCGGGCCTTACGCCCGGTATTTTTAAGGCATCAGTGGGGACGTAGCCAACACTGAGAGGCCTTTTACAATGCTATACTTAAAATTATTATTATAATTATTATTATTATTCATTTCTTGATATTAGGCCTTTGGCGCTTCTTTCGGCTTCAAGTCGCTGAACTGCAAAATATAAAAAAATACATGTTACAATACAAATAGATAGACAAATAGAATATTATACAATTAGAAGTAAATTTAATTATGAGAATAGCTAAGTGGTTCTAAACCACCTTGGGGCCTTTGAAATGACTTAACGACTGCCGTACAATAACAAACAGGTGGACCAATAATTATGTACAAATAAATTAATAAATATTCTGGGACATTGCACACAGCGCCATCTTTCCCCGCACTAAGCAAACGCTTGTGCCGCGGGTACTATGTAGATAACGATATAATACTAATTTGTTTTCTTTTTGCACATATATACCTAATATACATAGAAACGACCAGACTCAACACAAGTTATTATATATTTTTTTTAATTCATAATAACTTCTTAGTGTCATGCGGGAATCGAACCCGCAACCTTAAATTAGAAGGCAGAGACACTACCAACTTAGCCTACTGGCCAGTAATTCAAGGCTCGTTTATATTACCCACAGAATATTTTACATACAACCAAAATATTTTGTTGCAGATTGTTATTATCTAGAGGGCAATCGTAATGGCAGGTAGAGTTGTTTTCCCTTTGAGTAATATGTACAATTTTAAGGGTAGATTTCCTTTCATTATAAATATTTAATGTTCAGTTGATAAGGCAGGAAGCAAGCCTTACTTTATAATAAACAATTTGTATTTTTACTTTATTTGTGAACTACTGGGTGCTGGAAGCTTCGCTTGCATTAAGAAGAAAAACTTGGATCCACTTTTTCACCCCTTTAAAAGTGGAATTCCAAATTGCCTTCATTTCAAATTTCAGCACAATCCGTCCAGTGTTTTTGGCTGTGCGTTGATATATAACTATATCAGTCAGTCAGCTATCTTTGAGTTTTATTTATTTAGATAGAAAATTGAAACACTCACAGCTTTATTCACTCCTTCAATCATATCATTCAATCCTTTCTTCATTGCCTCTGGGTCAAGGGTTTTCGACACCTGATCTTTGATGCCCTGGAACGCTTCATTGAACTGTTTGTTCAGTTTGTCGAGGGCGTTCTCTTCAGCCGGTGCGTCACGTTTCACAAACGCATGTACCTAAGTAGAAACAAAAGAATGATCAAACATAATAGTATGCACATTGACCTAATAGGGACAACGAGTACTAATTTATGTACTCGTCGTCCCTATTGGTAGATGGTCATCGGTTTATTTTTATTTTGTCAATGAAAACCATACTCTAAAATATTATTTAACAACTCTTTATTTGAGATAAAAATTGAAATACCAAATGAAATAAATAAAATATCAATACAAATGCAAATTAATTTCAATACTAATATTGGGACGAAACTAAACAATGAAATTGGGGTCCAAACAATAATAATTACACGAAAAAATGCTTCTTTAATCCAAGAAAATGGCGAGGCCCCAAAGAATTCCATCCTAGAAATCGTATACTTACATTGCCAAAATAAACGTAAAACATTGATCAGGAAAAATAGATATCGAAAAAGAATAAGTGTTTACTTACGCTGATGAGGCAAACAGCCAGAAGCACAATCAGAGATTTGTTCATTTTGCAATTTTATTTACGTCCTCACGATCCAATTGCAAGTCACTTACTGGATCGGGTGCATGCATTTATCTTGATGTTGAGAGTTAAGTCCGTCAACCTTACCATATGATCCCTTGTTAAACGCATCCCAATCCAGAAGCCTTATTGTGGTGAAATAATTTCGACGGACATGTGCCAAATCCATCAATGCTAATAATGCCCAAAACATCTTTACATGCTTTAGAGTCTTTATTTATTTATAAAAAAGTGGCAAGAATGCAGATGGTCTGCCTGATGTTAAGCAGTCACCGTGTCGCCTTTGGACACTATAACTCCAGAGGTGTTGCCGCGCTTTGCTTAGAGTTAAGAGCTACCCTTGACTACATCCATAAATTTTTTAGCAACGATGCACGATCTACCGTTTTTGGCAGAAAAATCGAATCAACCCTCGACTTGAAGACTTATATTTTTTTTCATAGTTTAAGACTTATTGTCTTAAACTATGAAAAAATAGGTTCTGTGCTGAAGAATGACTCAGTGATTTTCGCAGTGATCAACGGAATAGTATTCTTAGAATATATATGAGTAAGGTATATCTGTTTTATAATATCTATGGCTTTTGCATTCGCAGAAAAGTCAAAGATGATACAATAGTACTTTCAATGAAATTCTCATCCACTCTTTACCATAATAAATATTGATGCCAATTTATTTATTACATTGAGATAGTACCTACATACATTAAATTCTTAAATAAGGTACAGAGGTATATGTAATGACTTGAGCTACTGTCAATTTGTGTGTAGTATGATCTACTTGGTTTATTTTTAAGTTTATTATTTCGTCACCACATTTCAATCTCTTCTGCGTAAAAGTTGTCATAATATATACCACATATTCACAAACGAACACCTAGTCCTTGCACAATAATGATCATAAGTTAGTATTGCTTTGTAAATTAAAGCAAAGGGACAAAACTGGTTATTGATGATACTGATGTCATTCATCAACTTCTTAAAAAATCCAAGATATACTTCGTGTAAGAATAAAATATTTTCTCATGGCATGGATATTTTTGCATCCCAACAAAACATCACATGGCACGTTAATTCATTCATCATTAATTTATGTTCCGGCAAGGTTCACATGTACTATTTTAATGTCACGTTTTTCGCATAATAAAATTGCGTTAACAGAGGGTGTTATATTTTGCACTTGGTTTTTATTACAGACCATAGGAGGCGTATTATAAAGAAATTTAATTTGTTATTTGCCAACAAATGTCTAGATTTTTGCTAATATCTATCGTTACTACACTAAAAATACGGAGGCATTGTTAGGTACTTATTTCATTCATGTTCTCAATTTATGGAGTGGACTCCAGATTTTAATTAAGAAAAAAATTCTATTTCATCAAAGCTAAGGGTAGCTTGCGTCTAAAAGAAGCAGCATGGGATCGCAAGAAGTTTTGCCAACTGACCTCCGAACTTCAATATTAAGATGGCACCCGTGATGATGCTCCAGATTTATCACTTTTTTTAAATAATTAAACTAGCAATATACAAAAGAAACCATTGTATTATGTATGTTACATATATTTATTTTTGTCACCAGTATAAGTACCGTAACTATCAAAGACCAATTTTCAGTGCTCACGTACCTATTCTAAGTAGTGAATTGGTTTAACATAAAAGGTATAAAAACAACTCTGTAAGACCAATAAATAAGAAAACTTAGCAAGAAAATATTAGTTCAATTTTTCTTGCAAAACCCGTATTATCTGCAAGGACATTCGCAATGTCTCGGATGTATTTACTTAGGACGGGCATCTTATGACGGCCCCAGCATAAATAAAACTTCAACAGTAACAAGAGACTTTTAAATATTTGCCTAGAGCCCGGCTGTCATAAATTGGTACTAAAACATACATTATTACTATGAAGTACAAATGCTAAGAAATGGGTAACTTATTAGATGTTATTTCTTCATAGAAATATCGTAAATAAATAAGTAATGAGTACATAATATTGTAATAAATAAAGTTACAAAAATGTATAAGTTGTCAGATAGGTAGGGACCTCTAACTTTGCAGAGGTCTTATTTATTCAATATTTTAAAACTCATATTTTATTGAGGATCTACCTTATCTGTACTAAGTAAAAACATATTTGTGTAAATAATACATTTTATATGTGGTTATAGTTTTGCCAGTATATTTTATTGTTATAAAATCTTGCGTTGCTTAAAAATCTAGGTCTGGATCAGGTTTCTTAGTTGTAACAGTCAGATCTTCAAACTGCAAAAAAAAACAATAAGTAAAACAGAGTATGACTAACAAGTATGTACTATCCCATTTTTACGAAATAATCACTTGATATTAATTAAAAATAAACAATGACTAAATTGTACAGTCTTACTATTATAATGAACATGTATATGGAAGTTTTTAATGTACGGTAATTTGACATCGACTTTAACCTATGACAATATTTGCCTTGTTCGTTAATTGTTAAATCATCTTTTCTGTTATTTCATCATCATTATTAAATCAAGTAGGATGTATTTTTTAGCATGTGCCGTTTTAGAGTCACGCATGAAAACTAATATTTTCATCATTATCATCAGTATATCGTCATCCTTCTGGACATTGTCAAAACATCTTCCAACGTTCCGATTTTACTATTTTCATCTCCATCCTACTACAATCATTGGGCCTAGCAGGAATATTACCATCGCAGGATCCGACAATTTGTCGAACCATATTTCATACAAAATTCGTACAGCGAACCTGGTGGCGCGTAACTGAACTATTTTACTTTCGAATACGTTAGCTCCGTAGGATTCGAAATATGATTATGTATGGACGTTTACGTAGTTTGTGCGATAGAAATTGTTTTTGACAGATGATCCGTGAATACCAGACCCAGCCTTCGACAAATAATCGGAAGTTTTCTCACCTAAATTTTTTCAGTGAGAATCATTGTCGACAATTTTGCCATGGATTTTTTAATGGATTATTAAATAACTTGACCGTTATTTAAAACTTAATAAATTGAGAGTGGCAACCGTGTTTTCCGCTTCCTTTTTCCCTCTCTTTCGATCTTTGTGCACTTTTATCGTTCTGTCTCGCTCGCACACCCCCACCAACAGGCGACCGAACCATGGAGGTGGAAATGGTTCGACCTCTTTTCATTGGCGTCGAGTTTTCCGCTGCGACAAGTCGCTAGTCTTGGAGCAAAAGTGGAATATTAATTTTTTATTGAAATTCTAAATTTCAATTTGTAAGTGTGCCTTTTCCAATGGAAAGCAGTAAGTTTAATTCCACTTGACTTTATTTTATTGGTAAAGTGATTTTTAACGGTGTTACCGTTCGACTTTACCATTTGACTTGTTTCCTTTTATTATAAATAATTTTATTACCCTCAATTTTCTTGCATGATCTATTTCTTTTGCTTGACTTTAATATTGTGTACTTGGAAACTGAATTATACAATTTTTCTTTAATATCTACCCTCAGATATATTTAATCAATTATTTTTAACGTAATGTTCAAAATTATTTGTGGATTGCATTTCAGTAATTTTAATACTTGTATGTGTATTGTGTATGTACCCCGTACATAGGACGTAGCTAATACTGTGTTTTACAAGTAAAATGATATTCACGAGTGATCAAACTAGAATTTCAATTCGATGAATCACGAATATGCGCCGTCGCTGAGGTAAAAAAAAGGGGGGGCGAGTATGCATCATTGTTAAAAACGATCTGCTAGATAACTTCACAAGATATGAACCTCGCAGGTTCACGCAGTATTTTTCTAATGCAGATAAATGATGTTCTAATACAATAGAGTAACCGACATGTCTTTTTTTTACATCTAAATTTAATAGTGTTAATTTACTTTGCTTACAATTCAATAATTTTATTGAGTCCATAATTTAAGAATCTGTGATAGATACGAGTTAAATTTGTAACATTACAAAATACATATATTATGTGATAATATAGCTAAGAACCGTGAATACGGATAAAAATGGAACCAATGGTTTTGTCTCTCTTATTTTTTGTTCGATTCTTATGTTCGATTTAATTAATAGTTGACGTTATTATATCAATTGACGTAAGAGTCTGCGCGTCGCAGACCCGGGAGTAGCGAAACTCGCGCCGTGCGCGGTGGTTGTGTCCGTGACAAACCAGCACTCGAGGAGTCGTAAAGATCGCGCCGTGCGCGGTGGATGTGTCCGTGGCACACCAGAACTTCTCCAAGTACCAAGGTCGCGCCGTGCGCGTCGGTAGTGTCCGTGACACCCAATACTTCAGAGTCCGTGACTCTGGAAAACACCAGGAATTTATATAGCGGGACATGCGTACATAAAGACATGCTGTGGTCTGTACCCAGCCCTCGCAGGGCTGTGGTCATAACGGCCCCTATACAAAGCTTTCCCAGCCAGGGATCTTGTATAACATATTGTGCTGTGATGCACTGTAAATCTATTCGTAAGCCCTCAGGGGCTCATTATGTAGGACCCTCGCAGGGTACTCTAAAGACATGCTGTGGTCTGTACCCAGCCCTCGCAGGGCTGTGGTCATAACGGCCCCTATACAAAGCTTTCCCAGCCAGGGATCTTGTATAACATATTGTGCTGTGATGCACTGTAAATCTATTCGTAAGCCCTCAGGGGCTCATTATGTAGGACCCTCGCAGGGTACTCTAAAGACATGCTGTGGTCTGTACCCAGCCCTCGCAGGGCTGTGGTCATAACGGCCCCTATACAAAGCTTTCCCAGCCAGGGATCTTGTATAACATATTGTGCTGTGATGCACTGTAAATCTATTCGTAAGCCCTCAGGGGCTCATTATGTAGGACCCTCGCAGGGTACTCTAAAGACATGCTGTGGTCTGTACCCAGCCCTCGCAGGGCTGTGGTCATAACGGCCCCTATACAAAGCTTTCCCAGCCAGGGATCTTGTATAACATATTGTGCTGTGATGCACTGTAAATCTATTCGTAAGCCCTCAGGGGCTCTGTTCGTAAGCCCTCAGGGGCTCTAATCGTAAGCCCTCAGGGGCTCTATTCGTAAGCCCTCAGGGGCTCTATTCGTAAGCCCTCAGGGGCTCTATTCGTAAGCCCTCAGGGGCTCATTATGTAGGACCCTCGCAGGGTACTCTAAAGACATGCTGTGGTCTGTACCCAGCCCTCACAGGGCTGTGGTCATAACAGCCCTATACAAAGCTTTCCCACGCAGGGATCTTGTGTAACACATTGTGCTGTGATGCACTGTAAATCTATTCGTAAGCCCTCACAAAGGGAGGCTCATTATGTAGAACCCTCGCAGGGTACGTAGCCTCTAACAAAGACAAGCTAATCATACCGGACCCTCGTAGGGTATTTTGAAGACATGCTGTGGTCTGGACCTAGCCCTCGCAGGGCTGTGGTCATAACGACCCCTATGCAGAGCCATCCCTCGCAGGGATCTGGTAACAACTCAAAGTTATTCGCATTTCTAATCATATCTATTATCTATATTCAGCGCAGAGCTAAACTTCCAGCAACGTTAATTACCTATTATTGCAATACATGACAAACTGCTGGTTAAGTATAAAGATATATTATGACAATATCTTTGCAGGCCAGCTTAAATATCTTGTCAGCAGATAGCATGAAGTGGAAGCATACGCTTAACCTAGTGCTAAAATATGACATTGTTTCAAAACCCCAAAGGCCTATGCCGACCAAACGATTTAAATCTATAGAATCTAAAGCAATATCGCAGAATAGTTTTGTCGTCACAAAACTGATAAATACTGATACATGAAACATACTGATAAATGTATACGTGTAGGTACTGTCTTTACCTACCTGACAGTTACAAAGATCTAACAGGCGGTTTCTAAGGCTAATTTAGCTAATAACTAAATCTCGCAAAGCTGCCTTCCGTTTTGCTCTAAACCTGATTTTCAAAGATGTGACATCACTAATGAAATAGAACTTAATACTTATACCTATCCGTAAAATTAAATGGCAAGAAGGTAAGTAAATTAATATTTGTGACCTGGATATACGCCTTATACGAGTAATACATAGTATTACATACGTAATAGACACCATGAACGTCAGGTGTGGCAAGCGAGGAAAATCTAATTTCGTATTCTTCCTCCTGCGTTGTCTTGTATTTCTGGGAATAACCCGTAGAATATGAATATTCAAAATTAATGTTCTCTGCCTTATGGTGATATACTTGTTCAAAGAGTTTCTTAACTACCTGGTAAGCTTAGTCTTAGTCTAGACTCAGTAAATGAAACTCCTGATAAACACTCTTGTTCTCAATACTGTTTACAAGAAATATCTTTCTGCATTTTCACATTTGTCACTGAGGTTCTTCTTTTCGTAATCCTTCCCTGTCGCATTATTTGTCCTCAGAGGTGTCGATTTTGACTTGGGTCCTCGACTCAAACGTATTATCAGTCTGGACACGAGTCACGGTGTCTTCACCGCGAACAATAGAAATGGACGATAAACCGTATCCATAGGCACGATCATCGTCAAAGTTTATGTATCTGAACAGTGCTTGTAAATTGCTGTCTTAATGCAAATAAGCATACAGGCTTTTGATTCATTTGTATTCAATTGATTAAACTTGACAGTGTAATTCATTCCAGGGAAACACAACAGTGCCATACAGATCACCTATAACTAGCTAGGTCATCATAATCATTATCCTGATAGCACCTATAAGGACTAAAGAGATCTAATGCTCAGTCTAAATAGTGATCATCTTTATGTCACCGGACTAGATCGATTTGATATTGATACCATTTGGGTAACATTGATTTGATTTGAACATTCTTGCGGACGCGAATGTACATATATCAACCCTGGTGTGGGTATATCCGTCACCCTTTTGTAGTTACGAAAATGTTTCAACCGACAACATCTCAACTTAGAGCCTAAATACTAGTTACTATCTACCTGTCAGAATACAGAATATAACGCTAGCTTGGCAAAATGTTAAGTTGATTAGACAAAATCACAACTGGAAAAAACCTGGCGTAAAATGGCACGAGGTATTTAATATGAGCTGATGATAATAACATTTTTCCATTTGTACCAAAATTGGCAGGCTTATTACTTTAATAACAGATTTATTCAAATTACATGCTACATTTGGTTATAAATCCGTGGTACCTATATGGACTAATGTATTCATGTAACATCGTAGGCACGATATTACCGTGTCGTAGGCCCATAGAAATTGAGCTTATGTACCAGTATGTCATCATACCCAATACATCCAACTATCGCATTATAATATAAGCTCTCTACGACACAGTTTTTTACTAATGGCAGTGCAATTTGTAAAATGTAACATATTGTCTATTTACAATAAATTTATCTTATCTTAGTTTAAAAACCTCCATGTCTTGGTATTGGTTTTTAAAATATTTTCGACATTACATTCATCACAAAATCATTGCATTTATTACTTTGCTCGAGTCGCAAGAGTTAGCCTTGATAGCTGAGTACTCTTAACATTTAATCCAAGAATAACTGTTGTGTCCATACTAGTCGTAGTAAAAACTGACACAATTAAGTAGCTATAGACAATCAGGACGAGAATTGTCTTAAAATCCTACTACTTAGCTTCATCACTGTTTTTGTGTAAAGCATAACTTTTCTTCATGTAAGCCATAGTATTATGACTCATATTAGTATTATGACCAAATCTATTTATTGATTTCACACATCAATAAGAGCAGCTTTCTGGAGAGATGTTATATCAGGTTCAAATTCATACCGTCGGAAGTAGTAGTATTCAAGTAGGTCTGACAAATTACTTCTGATTAAAGCCTGGTCAGGGTTGATTGGTCTCCATCCCAAAGTAAAGATTTAAAATAATACTTCTGTGATTATATTATTTAACTGATAAATTATTATTATTTTATAATAATAGCCTCAGTTCTCTTACAGTCAACCCGATATAAGCTGTTATTTCTAGTCTGTCTAGTACTGCTAGTACTTTTGATTACTTAGTTACTTCAACAAAAGTAGTTATATTAGCTCTGAATAAAATGTGATTACATCACTTTCTGTCTTTCGCACATTGGTTGGTTTTATGTATGTATCTAAGGTACACCTACCTTACCCTTTACCTATGTACATATACCTTCCCAGTACTTAAGTATCTATTACTTCTGTACATGTTCACATTGGCGTCTTTTACCCACCAGGCGATAACAGACACGTCTCAATTTATTAAGTTTTAAATAACGGTCAAGTTATTTAATAACGATGTTTTACCTGAAATAAAACATATATTAAATACTTACCTTATTTAAAACTTACATTTTATTTCTGCCTGGTGTAAATTTCGACTCAATGAAAAGAGGTCGAACCATTTCCACCTCCATGGTTCGGTCGCCTGTTGGTGGGGGTGTGCGAGCGAGACAGAACGATAAAAGTGCACAAAGATCGAAAGAGAGGGAAAAAGGAAGCGGAAAACACGGTTGCCACTCTCAATTTATTAAGTTTTAAATAAGGTAAGTATTTAATATATGTTTTATTTCAGGTAAAACATCGTTATTTATTAATATAATATGATAAAAATAATTTAGTACGGACAAATGTTACTTTATTAATTTATGTTTAGCGAAATGTCATTGTAAATATAGTCTGTGACACTAGTAATAATAATAATAACACAATACAATTGTTGTTGAAATTGTTTTGCTGTTGTTGTCCGTTTTTGTTGTTTTGCTATTATTATTAATTTTTTTTGCTTTGTGTTGTTTATGGATGTTTTCTGTTGTTTATTGTTGATTATGGTTGTTTCTTGTGGTTTTTTGTTGTTTTTATTGTTTTTTGTTGTTTCTTGTTGTATTTTATTTTTTCTTGTTGTTTCTTGTTGTTTCTTGATGTATTTAGTTTTTTCTTGTTGTTTATTGTTGTTATTTGTGGTTTCTTGTTGTTTCTTGTTGTTATTGTTGTTTTTTGTGGTTTTATGTTGTTTTTTGTTGTTTTTTGTTGTTTCTTGTTGTATTTTGTTTTTTCTTGTTGTTTTTTGTTGTTATTTGTGGTTTCTTGTTGTTTCTTGTTGTTATTGTTGTTTTTTGTGGTTTTATGTTGTTTTTTGTTGTTTTTTGTTGTTTCTTGTTGTATTTTGTTTTTTCTTGTTGTTTCTTGTTGTTATTGTTGTTTTATGTTGTTTTTTGTTGTTTCTTGTTGTATTTTGTTTTTTCTTGTTGTTTATTGTTGTTTTTGTTGTTATTTGTGGTTTCTTGTTGTTTTTGTTGTTTCTTGTTGTTATTTGTTGTTTTTTGTTGTTTCTTGTTGTATTTTGTTTTTTCTTGTTGTTTTTTGTTGTTTTTTGTTGTTTTTGTTGTTATTTGTGGTTTCTTGTTGTTTCTTGTTGTTTTTTGTTGTTTCTTGTTGTTATTGTTGTTTTTTGTGGTTTTTGTTGTTTTTTGTGGTTTTATGTTGTTTTTTGTTGTTTTTTGTTGTTTCTTGTTGTATTTTGTTTTTTCTTGTTGTTTCTTGTTGTTATTGTTGTTTTATGTTGTTTTTTGTTGTTTCTTGTTGTATTTTGTTTTTTCTTGTTGTTTATTGTTGTTTTTGTTGTTTTTGTTGTTATTTGTGGTTTCTTGTTGTTTTTGTTGTTTCTTGTTGTTATTTGTTGTTTTTTGTTGTTTCTTGTTGTATTTTGTTTTTTCTTGTTGTTTTTTGTTGTTTTTTGTTGTTTTTGTTGTTATTTGTGGTTTCTTGTTGTTTCTTGTTGTTTTTTGTTGTTTCTTGTTGTTATTGTTGTTTTTTGTGGTTTTTGTTGTTTTTTGTTGTTTTATGTTGTTTTTTGTTGTTTCTTGTTGTTATTGTTGTTTTATGTTGTTTTTTGTTGTTTCTTGTTGTTTTTTGTTGTTTATTGTTGTTTTTGTTGTTTTTTGTTGTTTATTGTTGTTTTTGTTGTTTTTTGTTGTTTTTTGTTGTTTTATGTTGTTTTTTGTTGTCTCTTGTTGTATTTTGTTTTTTCTTGTTGTTTTTTGTTGTTTCTTGTTGTAATTGTTGTTTTTTTAAGGTTTTTTGTTGTTTATGTTGTTTTTTGTTGTTTTTGTTGTTTCTTGTAGGTTTTTGTTGTTAACAACAATAAACAAGAAAAAACAACAAAAAACAACATAAACAACAAAAAACCTTAAAAAAACAACAATTACAACAAAAAACAACAAGAAAAAACAAAATACAACAAGAAACAACATAAAACAACAAAAAACAACAAAAACAACATAAAACAACAAAAAACAACAATAACAACAAGAAACAACAAGAAAAAACAAAAAACAACAAGAAAAAACAAAATACAACAAGAAACAACAAAAACAACAATAAACAACAAGTAAAAAACAAAATACAACAAGAAACAACAAAAAACAACAAGAAACCACAAAATACAACAAAAACAACAATAAACAACAAGAAAAAACAAAATACAACAAGAAACAACAAGAAACCACAAGAAACAACAAGAAAAAACAAAATACAACAAGAAACAACAAGAAACCACAAAAAACAACAAAAACAACAATAAACAACAAGAAAAAACAAAATACAACAAGAAACAACAAAAAACAACAAGAAACAACAAAAACAACAATAAACAACAAGAAACAACAAAAAACAAAGCAACACCAACAAAACTAAAAAACAGCACATCAACAAAAAAATAATATACCTACCTACACCAATCTACTTAATTGAACAGAAGAAGGAAACAAATACGTAACCGGAAGTAAATATAAAATTAATCAAAAAAGGAAAGAGAAATATGAAATAGTTCTTCCGGGTATGATGACTTTCCATTACTTACTATCGATTTCTGACTCCAGCTACCAATGCATTCAACTCGTTAGTAATACTTTCGACTTTACGCACGGAAACTTGAGCTAGGGGTACATATCATCATCATCATTATTAGCTTACCGCTTTTGAGAATCGACTGACAGTATCTCCGAGGACAGTGAACACAGGTTTGAGCTGGTTCTCATTAACATCATCAGCAGCCATCGCCAAGCTCTGATCTAAGCATCGCCTGAAGTGATCCATGTTCTTCTGCAATGATGCTAGAACATTCGGCTTGTCGGTAGACGGGGCATCTCTTCTTACGAACGCGTTTGTCTGTAAAAAAACATTACCTTTAAAATGAACCAAAATTGTTGTAAATAAGTTAAGGTCACATAGTCATTACTCTTCGTAAGAGTCAAAAGTGACGGAAACAAAAAAACATTGGTAACAAAACCACATAATATAAATGTACCTACAAATTCCTAAATTCAGTGACGATAGTTTATAATCATTAACAAAAGTGCCCCTTGAAATAAAAAGTCTCAAAAAAAGGTCTGTCAAAGGTTTTGTTACAATGAATCAGCTGATCACTAACCGAAGCAGGAAAAATACCTAACGAAGTTGTTTTTTGCCTATTTGTTTAGCAGACACTTCCGAGCAATGATTAGGTTTTCAACGTGAATACCTACTGTTCATGCTTGGATACGTTACTTGCTTAAAGTTAGTTTCCCATTACATCCTAAATTATTACTGTACCTAACCCTAAAACGTAACAGTAGGTACCTCCGAACCCTATTTTGCGTACACTGTAAGCAATTTGGATCTAAATTGAGTAGCGCAACCACTTCGAATTATTAAAGCCCTAAAGTACCTCAAGGTCGAAACTTCCGTTCCATCATTCGATTCCCAATAGATGGGCTTCGATTAAAAATTCCTCGTCTAGGCTATCCCTACATTATAAATTGAAACTGTTATCAGCTGAAAGACTAAATATTATAGAACAAGAATTTTGACTGTACGAGGATAAAGTTTTGGTTAAAAACATTAGAACTTTCACAAAATCACGACACTATTAGCATTGTCATAGTGATAACGCACGAAATGTTTTGTAATTGTAGTCGGTTTCCCGTGTTCTTTACTTTGTGATAAAGATAAGTTCATAATATAAAAAAATACTACAAAAACTTATCACGAGAGCTTGCAATTAAAGAGTTATCGTTAGTTTAGTTGACATTATTAAATTTATTTTAATCAGTAATAAAACTAAACCTTGACCTCACTGAGACATATACCCAAGATTCCAAGGAATCCCACAAATTCATGAATGTTTCCAATGGACTAATTAATCTATCAACAGCGTAAAAACTTAAACAAACAAGGCCTATTACACAATGACTTTACATAAAACACGTTTAACCACTTTTTTACCCATCAATATTTTACTAAACGAGTTCAAAAATCGTTGTGGAAGCGGGCCTAAACCTTAGTCACGTACATTTAAAACAAACAACGCACAGAGCGCGAAACTGATCTTCCACATGTTTTACAACTTCAGAAAAACAGTAGCCAAGTAACAACACCAATTGGCAGATGATCGCAAACTGATCAGATATCATTCAAGCCAGGACGTAGATATAGACAAACGTTTATGTCCGTAAATAGACCAGTTGACGTATGTAGGTAGGATGCAGGTAAGTATGTGTACTTTCCTTATTAGCATGGTAAAGTAACATGCCTATGAGATACAAGGAGATACTTGACCGTTATACAGGCTGTTTTCTATCATCATAATAAATATATATATTATGATGATAGTATATGATGGACTAAGTGCCCATTTCTAGACAACACCCTGGTTAATTTAATACAAAAAAATTTGAACTTTAGTTCGGTACTTACATTCCTTAAAAATAGTAAAAGAGAAAACTTCAAGTTAGTAACTTCCATCTCTCGATCACCGTAAATACGGGCTGTAGCGCGCAACCCGGAACGTAATTGATTGATTGCGCTACAAATCTTTCTTGCACGTAAAATCCGGCTCAAATATCTGGAAATAAACATCCCGTAAAACGTAACGTAGAATGAGTGACGGTTATTGATGTTCGAAGTTCAAATTGCGTTTACCTTTTATTAGTAAATGGTGGATGTATTACGTGACTATACTAAAGTATAAAGTGGTAACGATTGAGTTGAGTAAATATTTCAAACTGGTACACTTGATTATATCTATGTAGGTACGTATTAATTAAGAAATTAATTAAGGTAGATATTAGTATAGGTTTTCATGTAGGTATCAGTAGAATATGACAAAGCTCTTATGCAACATGCATGTAATATGTATGTCAAATACCAACTTACACTCAAAATGTAATATAAATGCAATGGTAACATTATTTTCAGCAGTCGTCCATTGAATCTCCTACTGCATATGCCATTTTTGTCGACCTTGTAACAAACTTTATTTTGCACAAACAGTTCTTAACTTAAATAAATATACCGGGACATTGCACACAACGCCATCTAGCCCCACACTAAGCAAACGCTTGTGTCGTGGGTACTAGACAACGGATATAATACTTATATACTTTTCTTTTGTAAATACATACTGAATAATTTGAAGTACCACCTGCCGCTTCTCTTTAGCTTACTTTTCTATATCCTGTGTATTTTTTATCTGTGTCCAAAATAAATTTCACATTCCTTGAAGTTATAAATAAATAATAATAAATAAATATTTCAGGACATATCACACAGCGCCATCTAGCACTTTAATTCACCTTAAAAGAAGAATTTCCACGTTTATTTAATTATCTACTATTTAGTATATAATATATCTGTTTCGCACAGTGCTATGTTATCAGGCTCCTCTGACCTCTTGTGATAGTTGGCAATTGATAAACTTGGCCTCACATTTCCGTCCCAGCAGATATACGACACTCAACACTCATATGTGTTAAATACTAGAATATTTACTTACCTAGGAAATGTATGGATACGTATCGATATTAAGTGTGATATAAAGAAAAGAATCTCCGACACTAAAAGACACCGCTTCTACCGGTCCCAACCCATTTTTCGAAACACTTAATTTTGCAAATATGCGTTATTTTGTTGTTATAAATAATTCAGACTTGACCCAAAATTTCGAAAGTTTATATTTCTACCTTTGTAGATAAGCCTACACATATTTGAATCGATATATACGCTACTGACTACCTACAAACATTGAGCGACGGCCACTTAAAGTGATAGAAAGTAAAGTATGCTATATATTATGTATACTTCTCATACAAGTGTGGTACAAAGTTCCAATGTATATGGCGAGCGAGCAGGATGGGCCCTGACAGCCAATATCCGTCGACAAGTATACAAGCTGGTTACTAGCGATGACATACCGGCGTATTGTGGAGTATAACATATTATGTAATCTATGATACATATTGGTCGCGATGTAGGAATAAATTTGTGAACACTTTTTTTACTCATTCATAAGACTCCTGAATCCTTCTGTAAAATAGACATTCAACTCCTTCAATAAATAAGGCTACAAATAATGCGCAGGTATCTCGCGGTTTTGCTCGCATTGAGAAGAAAAACTTGCATCCCCTATTTTTGTTTGTCCTCGGTTTTTTCGCAAACTATTAGTAATATCGATAAAATTATTTCAATATTAGAGTAGACAATATTTTAACGTTTAGATTAGACCTAGTTTTATGTAAATTGGTTTACTAGTAAGTTTTTTTTTGCTTTTATTTGTTAGTTGTTGGGTCACTTAATATAATTACGTACATACTCGTATTACATGCCTACTATACAACAGCTTGACTAAAGAGTCGTTCAGGAAAATTAATTTCACAAAAAAACTAAATTTTATGCATTCTATACTATTAATATTTATGGTTTTATGGTATTTGATGTTACCTACACTACTATGTGGTTTCATTACAGTGTTTACCTTAATGAGTAAATTAATTATATATTATGCTTTTAAGAACTACCTGTATTTCCATGTTCTAATGACAATTATTTTACCCATAGTACAGATTTTTTAAATAAAAAACAAAGAAATATAATTAATTGCTTTTTTATTCGTTGATCGGTTAACAATAATTTTTAAGTTCCGTTATTTTAAAATAGCATCTCAAATGTTATACAAAATAAGGAAAATATATGTATTTTATATGCAATAACTTAATATTAGAATAATTACATATATTTTATTCGTAATATTTATATAAATAAACCAGTTCTAGTGCAACATTAAACTATATGTATTATGCTTATAACAATGATAACCTAAATTTTCTTAACACATAAGTGAAACTTTACTTCAGGGTCGATAAAACATATCATTGAGATATTAAAATAATGAAAACAGCCAGTCTGATATTAGAGGTACCACTATTAAATTAGTAAAGGTAAAATCCGCGCTTTTCGAGAAGGAATGTTTAGCAATATTATCGTTAATGCTGTTAACACAACCACAAGACGTGTAAACATAGTGCGTTATATTTCATCATTCGTACTGATAACATTCTGCTCTGTATTAAGTATGATTCATATGTTTTATCGACCCTCAATCGACACACAACAAAAATGTTACATCAAACGTTTCTGCTTAAAAACTTTGGTCACATGAATTTAAAAACTCCTTTTGAAACATGTCCTCCTTAGGTACATGTTCTAATAATTGGTTAAATTAATTAATTATAAATTTATTATTCTAATAATACCATTGGTTGCGCGTCAGGTCATACGTTGTCGATGCAGGCCCCGAACTCACTTATTTCCTCCTGGCACTGAAGCACCAGTACTTGCTAGAATGTAATTGCCACCGTTTGAAGCCATCGTCAGAACTACGCTTGTATCGGCGCCAGAGTCCACGATGTTAGCCAAATACAGCTGCAAAGGTATACCTGCTATAACTTGATTTTATAGGGGCTTCGTTTAAATTGTCTAGTATTCATAGCACAAGAGTTATAGTATCGTGCGAGATGTTGTTGCTTAATTTGGTTTGGGATATTTATTTATTTATTTTTTACGTGGGATGATAGGTTTATGTTTGACTACAGCCTAATGTAAAGCATTGCTGCAGCCTAGGGTGTAACACGTTTACTTAGAAGATACCTATTAACTCTAGACTTGAACACAATTGGTTAAATCAGTGCAGACCAAGTAAAGTTAGTATTTTTAATGTGATATTTCAGATTTGTAATTGTTTGTACGATAAGCCTCTGTGCCATTTCTGTGGATACCACTTCAAATGACATGGAGGTCAAATGCGTGACTGACAAGAGTACAAAACTAAGTAGGTACCTGATAAAATTTTGCTTTAAACTAAAAAGAATACAAATAGAGTAGAAGAAAAAAAGAAGGACAAGAAATCAAGTTATAGAGGTAGATTGCAGGAAAATAGAATAGAAATGAGACATCGAAATGTGGTTCTGGTGCCAAATACAAGTACAATAAAATAAAAAGAAAGAAAGAAAACAGTTAAACAGTATGAAATTTTCAGGGCAGAGAAATAAAGTTAAAAGAATAGAAATAATAATAAAAATCTAACCATGATAAGAATAGGCTCACACTTTCAAGCAATACCCAAACACAATCATTTTTACCTAACAATTCAAGGATAAATCGTGTCAAGCATTTCAATATGACAATATCAACCACTCTCTGCATATGTGCTCGTACATCTCTCATATTGTCATAATTTCAATGCATTCATCGATTTTTCAGACTCTATTGTACTTACCAAATAATTAATATATTCTTCCACTCCTAAAACAGCCTTATCTATAACATCATCTTGATCAGCAATACTAAGACTGGTTATCATTGGTCGAACTTGTGTTTCTATCAAATTTTGAATATCCACGACTAGCGCTGCCACTTGGCTTTGTACATTGGAAACGGCTGCGGGATCTGTGTAGTTTGGTATCGGGTCACCAAGGGACTGTTAAAAATAAAAGCATTATATGTTTATGTATAAGTTATGTGTACAACAAAATGTTACTATAGCAATCCAGCGTGGGAATGCAGCCAGCGTTCTTGGTTCCATACCACATGTAGATTGTTTAAATTTAGTTTAGATATAAATACTCTTTTTTAGTTCTATTAGTGTTAATACGTGTAAATATTGTTTCTTATTATTGAATAAATTCAAATGTTACTACAACTATGTAATGCTTTATAAATCATATGCCGCTGGTGACGCACTTTTACTCCATATTTTTTCCTGCTATCAAGTAAATTGTGGTAAAATACAAACCCATGGTAGTAAAAAAAGGTAGATTATAACGTTGCTTAACATCAGGCAAGTTGGAGACTCAGCGTGATCTCATGAAAAAAAAGACTAACTTTTCTTGATAAACATCTAAATTGATTAGTTTAAAATATAATACGGCATAATGATATAGGATTTAGAAGCATTTTTATCAGGGTCGAAAGAACAAAAATATATCATAATGAAAGTAAACATAACATTCTTTCGCTAACCCGAAAAAAAATATTAGTAAATAATAATAACGAATTGTATACGTACTGAGCAAGCCAGAGAAGCGAAACACAAAAACGTTAAGACAGACATGTTGCTTCAAATAAAACTAATTTGGAAGTAACTAGAGAAAAAATCTGTCCAAATATATACCTAATACAAAATCTCTCCTTCAGAAAGAAAATTAGCCAAAAAGTCACGTTTAATTGGTCCTTGATCGTAAAAATAATCTAAGAAACGTGAATATTAAATATACATACATTGTTACCTTAAAAACTGTTACAACATATCGTTTCAATGTACCTATTTTGCAATAAGGCTCAAACGCAAGGAACTTTCTCAGTAAGAATTCAAATGAATACTTTATAAGAAGTTGATATCATTATGAAATTTATCTTCTTTCAGAGGCATGAAATGACGTAATTTTTATATTCCACGTTTATACCAACATAATTGTAATTTAAGAACTAATGTGTTGTCAAAATAGAAACCTCATTTGGTGATTAAACATAAGCAACCAGCTTAGTAAATTAGCTTTATTACTACTAATAGTTACAAACGTGACCAGAAAATCTAATGACAAAGACGATACTCTCAATAAATGTCTCAATGTGATTTTTTTTTTCGTGGTGGTCCCATTCCTGCTTCTTAATTATTTTTTAAAAGTTTAATTGCGTCTACTAATTAATTCATAGGAACAAATGTATGTATAACGTGGTAGGTATTGTAAGAAAGCTGTATTTACTATTACTAATACGACAAGACTGCAGCTGCAGATTTCATTGCAGCCAGATATGCCGAAAACCCAGTCCTACAACTTTTTTTTTTAATAGTTTCGTGGCGCAAAGAGTATATTTTGATTCTGATAAAATAAAACAATAAAATCAGCACCTGGACCCCAAAACAGATCTTAAAGTTAATTGGTCAGCTGCAAAGAACGGACAAAATTGCATGCCTAAATGCTCAGTATAGAGAATGATTAAGTAGGAGTCTCTGAACTATATTACCTATGATTATACCCACGTGATTTCGATAAGAACTTATGTCTAAGCAATGTTGTTAGTGAACCTTCTTATCATGTTCAGAAGAGAGAAACTTCACTTTATCTATATGTTACTGTTTGACATTGGCAGAGGGCATGTTTACATATTTAAATAGTTAGTTCTATTGATAAATTGTGTAAGTTATCCTGTTCTAAATTATATTGAAAACTTGAGCAGAGTTTAAACTTTATAAATAAATAAATAATAATAAATATTTCGGGATACATCACACAGCGCCATCTAGCCCCGCACTAAGCAAACGCTTGTGTCGTGGGTACTAGATAACGGATATAATACTTATATAATTTTCTTTTGTAATTACATACTTATTATACATAGAAACGACCAGACTCTACACAAGTAATTATAAATTTTTAAGATTCATAAATACTTGTGTCAAGCGGGAATCGAACCCGCAACCCCCAGATTAGAGCCACTACCAACTAAGCTAACAGGCCAGTCAGTTTTATATCAGTAGTGGATGCTCGCGGCTTCACTCGCATTAATAAGAAAGAAGTAAAACTTGCATCCCCTATTTCACCCCTTTGAAAGTGATATTTCCAATAATCCTTTCTTAGCGGATGCCTACGTCATAACATCTACCTCCTTTCCGAATTTCAGCTCAATCCGTCAAGTGGTTTGGGCTGTGCGTTGATAGATCACTATATCAGTCAACCAGTCAGTCAGTCACCTTTGAGTTTTATTATATTAAGACTTCTTATTTAAAGTATTTAAGTAAATGAAATAAACATAGTATGATTAGATTATTATGACCATTTCTTAATTTATATGCAACCAAATGTTTAAATACGATAACTGGTTTGAGCAATTTTTTTAAGAAAGGTACCGTAACTTGTTACTAAAGTAACTGTAAATAGCGCCTGTAGTTCAGCTAGCGAAAGCAATTAATTATTTCTAATGTTAAGTAACTGTCGGCATGGCTAGTCCTTAGATGGGTGATCAAAAAGAGGCGTTGTATTTGAGCGTTTGATTCGTAATTGTACATTCCGGCTGTATATCTTATTATGCCATTAACTTAAATTGGTCACTCATTAGAAAAAATACACATAATAAAAAATATGTAACAATATTTTATCTGTGTCTTTATTTCTAATTGACCATTCATAAAATTCTCCGCGCAACCTCAACGGTAAGCAAGATAGCGCACGTTTTCATAGCTGAAGTTATGGCCGCATAATAAATAATAATTCAACATGCTACTATTTACTTAGGACACGAAAATGTTGTAACACTTTTATAGCAGACCTTACAGAAAAACAGATGTATAAGTTTTATGAAGGCAAAAATTTACTAATCAATATCTATAGTACCTTTACATATAATATTATAATTAAACTGAAGAGGGTAAAAAATCTGAACATACATGTTATTCGAAAAAAAAACTTTGGTTATACTTTAAATCGATAACAGAACATGTTTTAGCAGTTTTTGTCTGTTTATCTATTTTTCTGTTTATATGTTTATATAAACAGAAAAATAGATAAACAGATTCCACAGTTGGGCTGTGATGGGCGTTTGCCCATCACAGCCCAACTGTGGAATCTCCTTGCCCGAATCTCTATTCCCCTTGAACTATAATTTGTCGGTCTTCAAGTCAAGAGTAAACCGGTTTCTTCTAGGCAAGTTGTAGTCAAGCGTAAGCCTATATCATGTAAAAAAACCTAAAATCACGTAAAAACATCCATCATGAAAAAGTATATGATATTTCTAAGACCTCATACTACCAGCATACCAAAATTCATCATGATCCGTTCAGCCGTTTTTGCGTTATGAGCGTTTAAATAAACAGATGAACAGACGAAAATGCTAAAAACTGGTAAAACTATTTCTGTTATAGATTTAAAGTATACCCAAACAGCTTTTTTTCTAATATCTTCTATGTTCAGATTTTAGACCCTCTTCAGTTTAATTAGATACTAGTGGGTGCTCGCGGCTTCGCGCGCATTAAAACTTGCATCTCCTATTTCACCCCTTTAAAAGTGGCATTTCCAAAAACCTTTTCTTAGCGGTAGATAACATCTACCTTAATTCCAAATTTCAACCCGATCCGTCCAGTGGTTTGGGATGTGCGTTGATAGATCACTATATCAGTCAGTCAGTCAATCAGTCAGTCAGTCACCTTTGAGTTTTATATATATATATATATATGTGTATTAGATATATAGATGTAGAGATTAATGGAAATTTATTTTGTTCTGTTTCTGTCCCTTTTTATTCTGTATCTCACCTTCCGTAGCGTGAAAAAGCCAACCTCTATTATGAGACACGAGGAAAAATGATTTGTACAGCTAAATGTGGGTGTCTTGTATATTTCTGTGTAGGCGAAAATCTTACTGAAGATGCCACTGAAATGCTACTTTTTCATGTTTTCTAAGACGTATAAGTGTACGTATTTTATTAGTTTAAAAGGTCAACAACCTATTTATTATGGTCTCTGCTTTGTGCTTCGTAAACACATAGTACAGAATATCAAGACATAAAAAAACTTATAAACAATAATAAAATAAAATAAAATAAAAGTCATTTATTTCAGTTAACCCAGAACTTAATAGGCGCTTCATGCTTTTACTCACGAGAATCCGGAATAAATAAATATTTCAGGACATATCACACAGCGCCATCTAGCCCCATACTAAGCTTACGCTTATATCATGGGTACTAGATAACGGATACAAAACGTAAATACTTTTCCTTCGTAAATACATACTTATTATACATAGAAACAACCAGACTCAACACCAGTAATTACAAATTTCAAAATTCATAATTTCATTGTGTTACGCAGGAGTCAAACCCGCACCCCTAGATTAGAAGGCAGAGCCACTACTAACTAAGCTAACAGGGCTGTTAAAGGAATAAAAGTTCGGTAACCTATGTTCTTATTTAGGTTGTAGTCTATCAGTATTCAAATTTATATTCAAATCAAATCAGACGTATGACCGTGATAAATAAACAAAGCCAGTTATAGTTAATTCTATCCATTTTATTTGCATTTTAAAGCGTGATTGCTACTGCTAAAAACAATTAGTCATAAAAGCATCATAAAGTTTCGGGCTACAGTTTGATATTTAGATATGCTTAGTTAACATTCCGTACACCGGTGCTTGAGGGTCTCTTGCCATCAAGCCATTTGATACTTGTCATTCGACACAACATACATCACGCATAACTCCTACATACATTCCTATGCACAATATACATATCTAAATATATGTATATACTAGTGGACGACTGCGACTTCGCTCGTATTATTACTAAAAAGTCACTCCAAAGACCTCATACTACCTACATACCAAAAATCATGATGATCCTTTCAGCCGTTTTTACATGATGAGCGTTTAAATAAACAAAACGACAGAGACACAAATAAACAGATAAACAGACATATTTTATTATTAATTTAAAGTAAAGTTTTAAGTTAGGAACACTTTACCAGAAGCCGTGTTTCCTGCGAACTACAATCCCGGGGTCTTCAAATCAAGAGTTAATAGGTATCTTCTAGGTAAGCGTGTCACATCCTAGGTTGCAGCAATGCTTAACATCAGGCAGGCTGTAGACAAACGTAAACCAACTCAAACGTTTTTTTCCCTAAATTTTTTTACATACAGATTTTTAACCCTCTTCAGCTTTATTATACATCTCAAACGCTTCCTCGCAATAGATTGGATATGAATATTCAATTTTGCTGAAAGAAAACTCTTTGGCATTTCTATCGAGCGCTGTCTGAACTGTAACTCAGTTTACGTAAGGTCTTCGTTCTAGAATAGAAATATAGTGTCGGAAATTGATGGCACGTGATCTCTGTATGGAAGTAAACGGAATAAGTCAAGATAATGTATAACGAGTTACTGTTTTGTTTACTTGTGCATAGTATATTAAGAAGAAACTGATAGATAACTTATGAGGACTGGGCTTTGTAGTATACATGATAATATATTTAAACGAAACAAATTCTACTTGCAACAGTAATAATTGATAACAAAAACATTGTCAAAAATAACAGAAAAAGTACGTCTGGTAAGATATTTACTTTATTTACAATAATAAAATATAAAAACAAGTGAAGGAAAACTAAACATACTACTTCTAACTACTACAAAAAGGGGCACTTAGAAAATCTTTAGAAAAGCCTAAAGATAATCTAAGTGCTCCAGCCCACTACCAGAGGGCAGCGTGCCCAGCATGATGGCCGCATTACCACGCTGGATGGCAATGCTGATACGTTGAGCCAGAAAAAGGCCAGCATTTTGGTCATGCGTCGCGTCAACCAAGCGCTCCGAGAGGTTTTGGAAAATAGTATGGGCTCCCGGACCCCACGGCCCCAAAGTCTCGACTCCAAAAGGCTCAAAGATGTAACCTCGGCCGAGGTTAGCATATTTGCGTCTCTTGTGATGCTCGGCAATAATAGCCGCCGCTCCAGCCCGACACCGTGTCATAGACAGATGAGACGGCGCCAATGTGTCGACGCAAGTTGCGTTAATTAACGTCTGGTTAATTTTTTCTACGATATAATTATTTTACAGATGTTATCTGATTGTCCTCTGACGATCAATCTAGTTTAACATGTTGGTCAAAAAATAAATACTAATAGAATAAGCATAAAGAATAAATAGTAGTATTTGTTCAGCTTTTTGTAATTTCTCAATGATCAAGAAAAAATAAAATTTTTTGGCAACAATAAATTGAATAAACAAACGTAATTATTGTATACATACTATAAGACCTTAGTTAAGTACTCTAACTGAGAGTTACGAGAATCTCTTTTGTGTGTCTAATGAAACATAAAAATATTTACAAGAATCGCCTATTCACATCACGTCATGCCTCTCAACTCATATATTATTTTATCATCTGCTAAGATTCAGCACGTCCTTCCCATCCTGTGGTCAGATGAGGACTAATGAGGGCCGGACTTCGCTGGCTTATTGAATACGTGGCTACGTTGCTTAACAGCCGTCATTTGTTCTCATTAGATGCTCTGATGGTGCTCTGTACTGGTGATATTTTGTGGCGTAGAGTAGCTTAGCTAGCAAAGGCAATCGCATCCGATTGCCAATGTTAAGCAAAGGTCGCCGCGGCCAATGCTTGGATGGGTGACCGGAAAGTGGCATTCCATTTTAGGTGCTTCTGTGGGTCAGATGACACGTTAAATTGTAGGTTCCAGCTGTTTGTCAGATAGTACTGCATTGTAGTAGTGCGTTAAACCATGTAAGAGGCCCTTAGGGCGGCTTGATACAATCTCGACACCAGAGTTGGCCACTCTTATTCCATAAGAAGAAGAACAATTTTATTTATTAAGCGAATATAAGTTGTTTCTTTAGTTTATATTTTAAGTTTATATGCCAATTACTAATCAATCTGTAAACAAAAACAGAAACTCTTTTATACCCCACGTTTTAAGTTTAGCGTATTTTAGATGAATTCACATAAAACATTTATTTCCCTCACAAAATACATCACACAATCAAGTGTTTCCTCACATAATATTTTTATCTAAGATTAAATTCATAACCACACATATGTAATAATAACACACAAAACTACTTCAATTTTCCTGCATATTTTATATTTTTATATTTTTCTGTTATCACTAAATTGCTACAACAAGCTTACTGTCAACACCACTTACGCCGCAATTTCCTCGCTCGCATATTAACTACTTATCTCAATAATATTGCAATCAGAATCGCAACAATAAAATAAATATCGCATATTCAAGCGACGCAATTATCGCAGGTGTGGGGCGGACTTAGGATCAGATAGGGCCATCTCTTATTCACATTTAGTCATGTTTGAGATAATTTTGTCATTGGACTTAAAGACATTGATGATTATCTACTAATAGGTAAATAGGTAAAACATTGTTATCTTTCCGAAGCCAAATGTTGTGGACAAAATGAAAGATCAATGTATCCACTGTAGACCTAGTAGCGGAAAAATATCCCTGGATACACAATCATATAATGAATCAATCTCTTTTGAAGAAAAATGTCCTGATATAGTATATAATAAGAGACAGTGGAAATATTTATACAAGAATGAAACAGGATCTCAAACAAGGCTACGGAAACACGCTAGCGACTTATTTTTGTAATCAACAAGTCAATTGTCAAAGATTTGGTTCATAATAATGTACCCCCAATTAAAAATATATATTTATAAAGCCACTAATCATCAAATCCAAATTTAATAAATCGTTCATCATTAACAACAGTTATCTGTCTGGTGTTTTAAGCATCTAGTCTTTTTTGTGGCTAATTTACAGTAGGTCCTTACAGCCCCATAAATTCTTGGAGTCCGCCCCTGATCTTCGATATATGAGCGCTTCAGATTTCCGATACCGGATCTCAATTAACATCGCACTTAAAGATGTCCGCCTTTAATTGATAATAATTCATTTTGAAGCTGCAAATTTTGCTATTGACAAGTTTCTCCCTTCAACTATGAAGAGAGACAACAATAACAATCGTTGTGCAAATGGGCCTTAAAACTTTTTATTTCCACAAAGTACATTCTGTATTTGTTAGATACAATGAATATTTTTTAATAAGTACGAGTATCATGGACTTAGACTCCTTGAAACTTGTATGTTAGTTATCAGTTTGTTGTAAAATTCATAATTTCTGATGCCTTTAACTTTTTTATGGATGTGACAATATGGAGTAATTAGTGTATTACACACGAAAGCCACTAAACAAAAACCTGATTATAACCTTAAAATCAATTTCTAAAGTGCCTACGCATAAGTTACACAAAGTCTCTTATAGAATATTGCTACAGAATTTCGTCAGGATGTTCCTGTAAATTAAATGTAATTTCCTGTGTCCTGAAATTCTGTGGCATGAAAAGGTGATTTTAAAAAGTTCAGCCAAGACATCGGTGAGTAAAGTTTGTCACCTCGGAAGCGCAGCGCAGGTGTGTTTACATTTAATTACCTCACTTGTGTGTCAAACACTTACCTGCCGATATTTTGAGAAATTTTACCTTCCGAGTAAACTCACTCAACTTTATAAAATCATCGCTGCAGGATCAAACGTAACTTATTTTACCTACAAAAAATTATTTACGAATCTACCAATCAAATAAATAGCCGTTATCTAAACATCCCTACTTTTTATAATGTATGGTAATTATTATATCTAAAAGTATTGTTTTGTAGACATATTCAATTTATAAATAAACACTGCCATGTTTTTAATATTATAAATCTTAAATAGCAAAACTACTTCACAGGTAAAACTACTATTCAAGGAGCAGTAATACATATTTTCTGTTCACTCAATTCAATTTCAAGCCTAGTAAATTTTTAACACAAAAATTGAGACGTCACGTCGCGCCTAAATATTCAATTATTGAACGATTGCAAAACTTTTCCAATTCTCTCGACTAAAACCGTTCGACTAAAAGGCACCTAATTGCCTGTAAATCAATATCCAGACAGTCTAGACTTAGTTAACTGTAATGTACAGCCTGTCAAACTTCTTCGCGAATTTTTTCTCGCGAAATTCGCTTTTACTTACTCCCTTACTTGTAGCAAACGTCAACTTCTGGTAGACTGAAAAACGAATGAAAAAACTCGCGCGAAACGTGCGCTGTTATTGAAAAACTATTCCATTTCTGGCGAAGAATCTTTTGGTAAAGACAGTGTCTTTAGGTACCTAGCTGTAATTGTGTTACTAAATTACAGAAATTGTGTGTTTTGTTTTAGTTGAAAGTATGTGAATATGATATCTATATGTATAGACATATTGTAATAAAAGAGAAGAGTGTCAAAAATCTGAACATAAAATATATTAGAAAATATATGTTTGGGTATACGTAACATATCCATTACAGAACTAGTTTCAGCAGATTTTACATAGAACTTTTGTCTGTTTCTCAGTTTAGGTATTTAAACGCACATAACGCAAATACAAAAAAAAAAAAAAACGGTAGAACGAATCATCATGATTTTTGGTATGTAGGTAGTATGAAGTATCAAAGTATGATAGGCTACTTTTTATCAAAGTATGCGAGCGAAGCCGCGGGCGTCCACTAGTAGTATTATAGTGGTTTCATTACAACAAGGTTAAGGGTATTTTTATATTATTGTATGATAGTGTTACTAAACCTGGAGCACTTTCCACGAGTTTTGAATTACAATGCTAATTTCCTGACTCTTCTGTACTCATTACGTTTCTTTGATTGATAAAAACCTAGAACATAGTGCAAGAAATAGTCACCAACAATGAATATGAAAGCCAGAGTCATAAAAGTGTCTGAAAGTACTGTGCTTTAGGAAATAAGCTCAAAGCTGCGGAGGCTCAAGACATTGGCATTGAGTGGAAGTACTCTCAGTCTCTGCATGCTCTACAATAGTCTCGCATAGAGAGCACTTATCGTTGCCTTTGAATGCCAATGATTACAGCCTACAGATTTCTAAAGATTTCTCATGTACTACGCGTATTAGAATTGATCATAGCTCTGGTGGTATTTCAAAAATATATTTTTGTCAGCATATTCATTGTGTGGAAGTTTAGGAAACAAGTTTCTCGTGGCTACTTTTGGCAAAAAATATGCTGCTTACAGAATTACAAATTTTTTTTATCGATACTTTGTTTTCAACAACCAATAACCCTCAGAAATTCGCCCTCAGAAGTCGTTTTCCGTCGTGTCATCGCGCCTTCATAAAAACAACCAAGAATTTCCATTTAAGCGAAAAACTTAGGATGTCTGACGAGATTTTTAGACATTGTGGAAGCAATCCGTTTCGATCATTTGTCAAAGTGAGTTATTTTGCACTTACAGTAGAAAAACATCGCCTAATTCTGAATCCTAGACAATAATTCAACGATCCCGTAATAGATTTATCAGACAGAAAAAAATTATACTACGACGACGTTACATGCTCGAGATTTTCTTTATGAACTATGTAGTCTCACTTCTGTATGTACTAGGCGACACACTTTTTATAGCTGTGAAAATAAAAACACAAAAAAATTTTGAACAAATGTCAATGTCAATGTCGCGCGTGTAGCGCCGTCCTCCTTTCAAAACTCATTCTTTTCTTGTGTGCGGGCGTCGCAACATCATAAATTTCGTTGAATTTTACTATTTGAATTTTTCGTGGAAAAAAGTGTTTGTTTCATGTGTTTAAGTGGTAAATTAGGAAAAGGAGCATCGGAATTTTAAAATAACGTCGAAAATTCGACGTTTGGTACAAAAACTAAGCAATTCATCAACCACCTCATAGGATAAAGGTTAGTGCAACTACTAACTTACCAAAGCAATCTTACTGCATTTATTCATCATGGATTTTAATTTTCTTGGTATAATCTTATATATTTTATAAAACTATACCGAATAGATCGTAAATATATACATATTTTTTTTCAATTAATGATGTAACGATCTTTTTTGAAATACCCACATTTTTGTCATGTAGATCGGAACATGACTTTTCTAGCAATGTTTCTGTAACGATATTTTTTCGATGTACCGACATATTTGTTGTTTTTGTTACAAATACAATATAATTATTATTAATAATAATAAATATTACCATTTTCTTGCATACATTGTTCTACGACCCCGTAGAAGAATGTATGCAAGAAAATGCTAATATAATAGATAGCCGATTGCTACCTAGAAATTGCCGTATAACTATAATTGACCTCCAAAACGCGTACTTTTTAGTACCCATTAGTACAAAATTCTGGTAATAAATACCTAGTTTTGTATTTTAATATTTAATTTACAAGTTTCATTCTTGATTTTACTTTTAGTTTCATCACAAATGCCTGTAGTTTTTATAAAATTAATTAAACCTATAAGGCCCTATCTCCAAGACCGAGGCCATATCTGTGGTTATATATTTACATGTCATGTTAGACATAATTTACTCACAATACCTGCTCAGAAAGCATTTTTAAAACAATAAACTTGTTATAAATAAATGAAACTTACTTCAGTTTTCAGTTCATGGCTTTGAAACAACTTTACAAAATGTTATTCTAAATTTACTAGCAAAGAAACGTCTGAAACTCCTTGAGCAGACATATTTCATTTAGAGAAATAGATAAATTCGTAGCTTTGCGCTATTTACGATTATACATGCAGTTACTACGCAAATTTAATACGGAATTGATTACGAGGGAAAACAATGTTTTAAATAGGTATAATCCAATACTTATTGGTAATATCGATATTTTTGTGAGTTTCTCATGTGTCTTTCTGATAAATACGGTGATCGAAATCTTACTAGCCATTGACAATACAAGAGCTATAGCATACATTGCAATCGGCATTCAGGTATACACGTGGTCAGAACAATCTGACAGTGGTGTGATTAAAGAAAAATATTTAATTTTTTGTGTGACATATTATAAGACTCATTGATTAAGAGGTCGAAGCATTTAAACATCCATAAATGTTGAGCTTACTACCACGAACTTACTATTACATACATATTTGATAAATTTACAAAATTTTTGGGTTCCTGACATTGGTTTATTTGCCACACGGCTTAAAACAAAATGGGATATTAATATGGGCATATGCTAGGAATGAGTTCCTGTAGCCTATAATACAGATGCATTTACAATAGACTGGAAGTTATAATTTATTATTTATAATTAATTTTCGTTCCCACCATTTTCTCTTATATTGAAATATTTGAGCAAAATCGTGACCGCCGACGGCATAATGATCGTTTCATTTTTGCCTAGTAAGCCATGATATCTACTTTCATATCTTTTTCTCTTGGTTAGTTAATCTACTGGAGCCCAGGAATTCCATTATTATTATCGCCTATCAGGACTCTTATAAAAAAGATAGTTTTATTTTTATTATCAGGTCTCTTATTCCGTTTGGGCAACGGTTTAACCTAATATTATTAATATTATCATTATATATAATATATTATATAGCAATATAATAACTTCGGCACTAGCTGAAAGCTCGTTTAAACAATATAATGTATATTTTTTGTGAAAACATAAGATATTTTTTTATTATAATGCAAGTAAAATCTTTGCTTTTTTGGCTAATGATCAAGCAGAATCACATTTATACAAGTTAAATAAACTTTGTGATATGTTACAATACACGGGTTAGTCAATGTTGTTGACATTTACAGGGTCCGGGTGGGACTTTGAATCTCTTCGCATGTAACGTCGTCTCGTATAATTATGGTCGAACTTAACTTAAGGTAAGTTCGTTTAACCATTAAATATATTGTAGAAGAATTTTTAAATTGAAACTGTGTTTAGCAGATAGCTAAAAAATTCTGAAGTTTGTTACAATTTTCCAATTTTCCACGTGGCTGTTAGACAGCCACACACAACTTTTACGTGACTGTGTTAGACACAGTCACGTAAAAGTTATGGAACATATGGAACACTTTTATTAACTCCATCTGTTTGTGTATTATGAAGAAGTTATGAAGTAAAAATCTAATCTAATATAAAAGTGTTATTGTCAAACAAATTCATGATTTAGTAAAAACCTGTTTGTTATATGTTTTATTAGTTTTTTTTCACAGCTACATCTGTCATTATTTCGTAATAGAAAAAAACACAGATTTGCTACATTAAATTACTTAAGGGGCGCGTTATGATATGTCCTAGAAGATATTTTTGTTTATTTATTTATTGAGGAAATCTATCGGCAGCTTGAGTACTAGGCTTTTAGATAATATATTGTGTTTGATTGATTTATATTGTTTAAAAATAAGAGCAAAATGTGAGCAGAGCCACGGGCGTCCACTAGCCAAGAATAAATGATTTTTCAGTGTCCTGTAGGTACATTTTGAAAGCGACGTCGGATAACAGCAGTGTATGAGATACGGCCTGCTATATTGCGCAGTAATTCTTGCACATTGCAGCTAGACGTAAAACATAGACCAAATAGATGCTACGATAGCTTTTTGGGATTAACAGCCTTGATTTCTAGACAGATTGTAGCTTTCATCAAAGTTAAAATACCAGGAATAAAATAACAATTGAGGTTCATGAGTTGTCAATAGCAAACGAAACTATGATTATAGAATTAGCAGTTTAACTACAATCCAGGGGTTTTCAAACCTAGAGTTAATAGGTATCTTCTAGGTAAGCGTGTTACACCCATGGCTGCAGCAATGCTTAACATCAGGCAGGCTGTAGTCAAACGTAAACCTATCACACGTAAAAAAATGTCTTTTGCGGCATTGCCTAAAATTGACAGTTAAAACAACTATTTATTAAAATTTGTCAATTTAGACGTTGATACATAACTATGTGTAGTCAAATGTAATTTAATTTATTTCCTAGCTTTGGTTTCCTAGGAAAGCGGTGCCATCGTATAGCGGCCGTGATATTACGGACGCAAAAATAATTAAAGTAAATTACGGTGCAAGTTACCGCTCTCCAGGAAACCGCGCCATTTCGTTTACATAGACAACGTTTTAATGACGTCATTCACCGCTGTATTACGGCCGCTATATGAAGGCACCGCTTTCCTAGGAAATCAAAGCTTAGTATGTGCATATGTTTGTATTCGAATGATAACAACGAAAATATTATACTTCTACAACTTTTCTGGTAACTACAGTAGCTGTGTTTAAATTGGAACCACCACACTTCTGTTAGTTTTGCGCCGCCCAGCTCTGCAGTAGTTTAAAATACTACTGTTTTTTATTTGTTTTAAGCACACAAAACCGGTATCCTATAAAGAGATTTCATATAAGCTTTTTATGTACCGAAAATAATGAGAATATTGTAAAAGCTTCGTAAATTAGGTCCACTTTAACTTTGTGATACCTGCAGGCTAATAAACGCGCTCGTTCATTACATTTTAGGACCCAATCACACCCCCGGGAGCTGTCGGGAAAATTACAATGTATTTATGTATATGTATTGTAATACGTTATCATATCAATGGTACCAAGGTGTCGCTTTGAAAAGTTAATTATTGTATGGTAAATAGCAAAGAAGTAATATCCAGTTTGATTTAATTATTTATTTGTGAAAGAATAACTGATAAATTGATAGTTATTGTGTATATTTGTACTGGTTATGAATTGATTTTATGTATGGACCATTTATAAAGCCAAATCGTTATCTTTGGCGTATCTGACTTTAGTAAATCTAGGCTGTTTTTTTCATATCTATTTGGATTGTGTCAGGTGACAGCAAGTTAAAACGAGGGTAGAAAAATAAAGTTAGTCTTTGCGTAGCACTATTGTTTCAATCATGGCCCCAAAATGAAACAAAATTTAAATCTTGATGCAGCTCAAAGGCATTGAATATAAATTACGGCAACTAAATCATTTTGTAAACTATCTTCCTGCCTACTTACAAAATAGAATGGAAAATTCTTTATTTTAACACACGATAATAATTACAAAGAAAGAACAAAAATACTTTTACTAGTGCTACAAGTGGCGGCCTTATTGGCAATCTCCGATACTTATAAAGAACGACTATAAATCATATCTTGCTACTAAGAATTACATCTGATTACTTGTATAAAACCTTATCAACAACAGAAACGTGTTCTATATTCCAGGCCTATTCGACACAGACGGCGTCCGCATCGCGGGCACTGAGTGTGACTTCCAGTTCAGCAGGTCAGGCAGCCGGCCGACTCACGGTCGCCTGTACAGCCCGCGCTACCCGTCCATCTATCCTAATAATGTGCGGTGCTCCTATCACTTTCATGCCAGGTACGAGTTCCCTTACTTACTCACTGCTACTACTTACTTATGCTAGATTCAGAAACTATCAGCCCAGTAATTCAGGCGGTCAAGCGGTCATCTGACGCACGGATGATTGCATATGTTTAGTCAGCCTACTATTTGTATATTATCTACTAGTTCATCAGATCAAGCAGATGGCCAAGGCATATGTATAGTGCACCTACCTTGTCAACGTGCAGTATTCCTTTCACAGGTATCATCAGAATGTATAATGTGAAGTTCAGCAGATCTCAACATAAAATAACCTGGTAGTCTGAAACTGCCTCTGCACAAGCTATGGTCAAGATCACACATGCTTGTAGGGTCTGTGAAGATTAGCTTATAAACAAGGCTGTTGGGTGTCACATTAGAACTTTTTGTACGGTTTACCATATCTTTGACGTACTCATATATCAATCGTAAATAAAATTTCGTGTAAAAAGTGTGAAAATAATGTCGTTATAACTGAATCTGACTCTTAATAATATGTTTTCTTAATTTCAGGCCACATGAACGCGTGAAAGTAGTCTTTGAAGAAATATCTCTACAAAAGGGTGACATAAGGTAAATTATGAAATGACACAAAACCTATGACACAAACCGAAACCTATGACATTCATACACAATTAACCATAATGTAACTTATTCCAATGCCATTTACACAATCAAATACTCAAATCTTTTCTACATACACATACCTACATATGTAGGTAACATTTGAAACTTACAACTCCCATGCAGAAGTCCAGTTTCCCAGAATTAACTATAACTACGTTCCTACTAATGTTATCTTTCCCCGAACTATATTAATTAAGGCAAATAACTCCAGGAATAGCTTCTATCTCTTGGTTTAATTAGCTATAGAAGACGCTACTCGTAGCATAGTTTCATATTTCGACTGCTCTGTTAGCTTAGTTGGTAGTGGCTCTGCCTTCTAATCTAGGGGTGCGGGTTCGATTCCCGCATGACACAAATAATTAAGAACATTTAAATTTGTAATTTTTTGTGTTGAGTCTGGTCGTTTCTATGTATAATAAGTATGTATTTACAAAAGAAAAGTATAAATATGTATTATATCCGTTAGCTAGTATCCATGATACAAGCGTAAGCTTAGTATGGGGCTAGATGGCGCTGTGTGATATGTCCTAAAAAAAGAAAAAAATTATATTCATATACATTTATTGGTAACAAAGTTATAAGTCATAGTTCACAGTATCTGCATTGCCATCCAGCGTGGTAATGCGGCCAGTATGCTGGGCACGCTGCCCTCTGGTAGTGGGCTGGAGCACTTAGATTATGTTTAGGCTTTTGTAAAGATTTTCCAAGTGCCCCTTTTTTGTAGTAGTTAGAAGTAGTATGTTTAGTTTTTCTTCCCTTGTTTTTATATTTTATTATTTTTAAAAGACTGTTCACAAAAATATTACATATACATACATGTCATTTGATTTAAGATTTTTTTTGTTGTATTTGTGTTGAAGAGTTGTGTAATGAACAGAAGGTCATATCCGGAAAGGAATTATATAAGTTGATAATAATAATGAGTTACATTAAAACCAACTAACTCTTCATTTAGGTTAGATATTTGAAAAGTTGCTAAAAAGAATACTGTTCCATACAAAAATCTTCTCGTTTGTTGACGAGACGTACATATGTATGAAGAGCATTTTTTGGCAACATTCAAAAGTGGTTTATATGGACATAAAAGAAAAAAAGTTATTTTCATCGGAATTACATCCATACACAATTTAGAATACAATACACATTTCAATAACATAATAAATACTTTTGTTTAACCTTGCCAATTTGCAAAACAATTACATATTATCTCTAATCACAACACACAAAAGCAAACGTAAAGAACAAAGTCAACTCAGTTCTATTTATTAACACGTGAACTGACCTCGTACTGAAGCTAATACTGGCTCAGTTCATATTCAATGAAACCGCCCTAATTGTGTTTAAAGCGGCGCATTCATGCATTATCCAGCTAATTAAACAGTAGCATAGACTGCATAATGCAGAAACACGTAATTATCTATGTATGTGCAGGATTCCTGGTAACTAACGTATAACGTATCATGGAAACCATGTGCGTCAAAATCCATAACTAATTCTACAAATACGTTTTAGGTGAATTACCTAAAACCATAGCTAAAACGTATTTGTAGAACACACCATTGGTTACTAGGAGCCCTGTTTAGTTTAGTGGTGGACATTTTTTAACTGGAGAGATTTTTAGTCATCTACAAGCCGTTATGGCTTATTATGGTACCAATCAAATCATTTTATGAGACGGTAACAAATCAATAAAAAAATAAGTAGATATATAATGGATTTATTTATGTATGTATGACTCGATTTATCCCATGCCACACATCTCTAAGATGTAAAAATCATAATTTATTTATTTATTTATTTTATAATGGCACACAAAACAGGATGTGTTCTTAAATGAACTGAATATACATTAAATACATATAATTACATACATATATTAATACAATAATTATGTATATGTATGTTTGTTTTTATTCTTTCGTTACTCTTTAACAGCTTTTTAGTTTTTTTAAATTCTTTATGGAATTACGTATGTATATCATACAGTGACACACAATTTTCTTCCGTATCGTCGCAAAAAAAAAACAGCCAGTTTGCCATAACAAAACATCTATTGCATGTAAAGTCGTTGAAGAGCAGGTACAGTTTGCTCGTTTATGGTCACGCTAGGCTTTCCATAAATTAATTTCAAGTTTGTTACAGGAATTCTAGGGCTATTTACATTCGGTGTCCGTTTTAGTTGGAAAGCAAACGTAGTATAATGATAGTGTGGCAATTTCGTAGGGAAATAGTGACAATGGGCAAGGGTAAAGGGATCGTGAGTTGTTATTTATTTCAAATAGGTACTCATAAACACACGACGGACTATTTTAACTGATTGTCATTTGATCAAACGAACTAAAATAGGATGCGCTTCCAGAAACCTATTCTTTAACAACGATCTCATAAATTTAAATAATATTACAAAACATGTTGATTTTTAAACGCACGTTAAAAAGCCTACTAAATGAAAATAAAAAAAACATTTTTTATGAACCATTAAGTTTATTGATTACTAGTGGGTGCTCGCGGCTTTGCTCGCATTAAGAAGTTAAAATTGCAACCCCTATTTCACCCCTTAGAAGTGGCATTTCCAAAATCCTTTCCTAGCGGATGCCTACGTCATAACATCTACCTTCATTCCAAATTTCAGCACAATCTGTCCAGTGGTTTGGGCTGTGCTGACTCACCTTTTTGAGACCTTTTTGTCACCTTTGAGTTTTATATATTTAGATTTGTATATTTATATTTTATCATTTAGTTCTCAGTAAAATAATTATACATGTGTCATGCCTAAAAGCTATCTCTAAAACACATATCATCTCCTAGGCGTAACTCCTACAAAGGTTCAATATTGTCAAGTAACCACATCTTTATTCCTTACCATATCGTTATTTCATATTATTATTATGGAGATCATAATAAACCTTGCCTTTTATAAAGGTAAGGTCTCATAAACGACCAGTCCATCCTAAAAGTAAAATGTTCCGTCCATATTTCAAAAATAAAAGCTAATATTGGTCCCGTAAAATTTTCCAACCGATGTAACACTGCAATTTCCTACCGTTTTCAGTTTTATAGTGTACTAACATTGTAGGTGGGGATTTTATGTCGTTGACGTAGTATAGTAAAGGACAAAGCTGACCAGACAGTTAACTATTTAAAATCATTGCAACACATATAAATCAGCACTGATAACGAATAAAGCATGACTGTGATATACTTAGTTAGTTGTATATGCTTTTTATATACCCATTTTAGATGTCTACTATACACAATGGAACTATACGCTACCAGATCGCTTAAAACGGAGAGCACATACCTAGCAATTAATAAAATAAAAATGTTTAATAACAAAATTAAAATCAAATATGCATTCAGTTCTAAAATGTTTATCACGACCGGACTATATGCACATTATGGTCTACGAAAACTGTGAAGAGAATTCTCCGTGTGCTTGACAACACTTGCATCTATTTAGATTTTGGCCAGTCCAATACAGTTCCATGTCAATATTTTATGTGCCTCTTTATGCGTTGTCCGCAAGACCTGCAGACTGTAGGTATTCAATATTTCCAACAGAGGAACGATCGCGATGCCCGTCTGGTTTATTGGCTTGTCACGATCGAGGATTGCTTGAGAATTCAGTAGAACATGGCACAGGAACGGAGTAAACGGAGAGATGACGATCTTGAGAAAAAGAAAAAAGAAAGAGAAAAAAGAAAAGGGATAAATTGCTTTTCACCAATTAAGATCAAGTGCAAATCCACTCACTTTAAAAAAACTAGTCAAAATGTAAAGGCTAGTCACAATTGCAAAAGTTTGATATGTATTAACCAAAAGAATTTCGTTCTACCTTCAAATTCAGCTTTCATTTACCAACATTCAACAGTGTAGCCTTGTAACCAAAATTTGAATTAATCGTCGTTTTATCAATCAACTCAATATACTCATTTATATTCTTTTAATTTCAACTTATGCCAAATGCTAAGTAATATCCAAGCAATAATGCATTAAAAAATGATATTGTTATAATAAAATATCAGATCCATAAACATGATATAAGCAATACCTAATCCATCATGATGCATTATAAATTATAATAATAAAATAAAAGGATTAAAAATACCGGGCGTAAGGCCCGAGAATCTGTGAAGAGAAATAAAGAAAATAATAATAAAATCATACATGACACAAACAACATTTTAAAATATACAATAGTAGCCTATAATATATTATTAGAAAATATGTGTAAAGTACATTTTTATTTGTGCAATGAATAGAACCGGTTCTTCTGAACTAAGCAAGAATGCTTGTGTCTCAGCAAAATATTAATAGTCATACTAGTATGTGTGCCTGCGCCTCTAAACTAAGCATAGCTTGTGTCTCAGAGGTGCATGCTCCCCAGTGGTAATGAAACAAAGTAATTCCATATGAGGTGTTATTAACAGTTTACAATTTAATCTTAAAATTAAACATAAACATGATATAAACAATACCTAATCCATCATGATGCATTATAAATGCTGCTTCCTTCCTCGTTCTAAATTCCTTTTAATCTTGTTCGGTTTCCCGCAAGTGATTCGTTATTCACGCGAAACTTGCTCACATAGTGATTGGATTTCAATTAAGTTTCAAATAAGTTTGTTAAATGTGATCAAAACGAGCTTAGAAATTAGGCTAACAGTGTAGTTTTCTGAAGTGGTTTGTTATGATTTTTAGTTGGTTGAATAGGAAAAGATTTGGTTACTAGATAACTTTGTTTGACAGATTAATTGACAGAAATTACAAAATTTATAATTAGTAGAAACCACAGAACAAGTGGTTTTCTGTTTGACCTGAGAATATGTTGTGTGATCTTAAGATTTTTATCTCAGAGTAATAATATTATGCCAGGCAGGACTGTTAAAATTCTAGACTTAAAAGATATACAGAAAAGCATTTGTGTATATAAATGTGTTTACCTGTGAAGACCTTTAAATTTTCCATCAATAGTATCTCCAGAACCCATGCCCTTTACTGAAACCCTAAGCCCATTTTCAGACGAAATATACCACCGTAAGCCTAGGATTGTCTCATATTACATGTAACCTTCACAGGATATAATAGTACCTCCGTCGGACCAGCTTAATGCTATCAGAGTATAAAAGTGTAGGTAGGGACATGTTGAGAATATTATTTTAGCTAGGTAAGAATCTGTAGTTACTGTTATGTAGGTTTAGTTGTCACACATATAAAATGTCTGGAAATGATCACTCTACGCGATAAGGCCGCCCAATGTAGATAGGTTTAGTAATATTTCTGTAAATTGTATTGTTTTTTAATAATTAACTTGATATTGATTTAAAATTGTACCTTTAAGTAAGTACGTATCTAAGCAAAATACAAGGATCCTAAGTTACTCGCAGACCATTTAGATATATATATTTTTTGTTAGTCGAGTTGACCTTCGTAAGAAACATATAAGATTCCACCAAACCAAATACATTAAATCTTCATGCAATATGTTTCTTTGTTTGTAAATGACCATTATACTGTACGTTTGCTGCCACAAATACACATGTACATATGACACATACACGACACACACCAAAAACATATTGTTAAAACACGTAACATTTCATTTTATCAAAGCGGGACAAACGCCCACCCATATCAAAGTCTGAATAGCGGACGTAGTTTCCTTAGTTATTATTCGCCCTGGATTTGTGTAACAAAGTAAACGCAATTTACAGTTGCTTGCGGCGAGCGGACATCATCAAAGTGTTCGACGGGCGAGACACCAACGCGCCGGCTATAGCCATGCTGTGTAATGAACTTACAGGTAAGGTACTAACCACAGATTACAGAAACAAAGGCAGAATGGCCTTCTAAGTTTTTTTTTTAATCCCAGTGTTTGCGACGATCGCTACCAACGGCTGCATTTCGATCAAGAGTTAGCGTGCGTTGTCAGTGAGTGCTTGGTATGCGTAATCATCGATTGCGGCATAAGAACTACTTTATTATTATACGTCTTATACAAACCAAGCAATGGCTTAATAAATTTGTTTTTCTAACGTCACGTCGACTGACAAGCGGTGAGTCGATGAGGTACGTTTCGCACCGCATGCGTTCGCACGGGTCCCGCCCACTAACCCGATCTCTCTTTGTTTCTGTTATCTGTGGTATTAACTATATGCACATATATAGAACACTAGGTATGAAACACTACTTTAGTTTGTAGTTTGTGACGGACTTTGGTTTTGGGGCCGGCTTTGATGGTGAAGATAAACTGTATTCTTCCAGTGTATCAAGCTTAGTTTTAGCTTAAAAAAACTAAGTATGTAAGTAAAGCTAACCTGTTAAGTTTAAACCCTGGTATAAATATATACAAAAATTTATGTGACAATCTATGCTTTATTATGAGTTATTTTCAAGTGCTACATCCGCACTATGATTTATTAGTTTGCAACTAATCGACTTAAAAAACTGAATCTTTTGAAAAACTAGGGAAAATTTTAACATTGTTTTGTTGTTTTCTGTTCTCAACAATTATAAAAAATACTGATTACTTAATCTTTTGTTGATTAGCTTATACATAATATTACATCACTGACATAAATTTAATTAAAAAGACGAGAGAGAATTTAGACGAAAACATAATTAAGCTGTAACTTATTTATGATTTGAGAAGATAATAAACTTATTAAAAAAAACAAAGATCCTGAAATTAAACTTTATCTGCGTAGGTATATTTGTACTAACCTAGCTATCTTAAGTCACGTCAACACGTGTAATATTCATTGAAGTAGACAAAACGGTATATTCAGTGTGCCTCCTCTACCGTATATCATTAATTACGATCAAAAATGGATATATCTCGCTTCTATGATCCTCGGGGAATGATTCGAGTACGTACTCAGGAAAATTGATAAAATATTCCACCTTCTATCTCCAAATCGGAGAAAACATCGAAAAATCCTTTTCACTTGTTTATGCGGAAAATATGATAAATATTGGGAGAAAAAATCTCTGGTTTCTTTCCGATTTTCTGTCAAATATAGTCACGAAAATGCCTAGAGATTCAGGCACTGAAATTTTACAGTCGAGTAACCTTTACTTCAAAGGGGTGTGAATAATTTGGTCGTCGGACATTTTCCACCTCCGCTGGGTGATTCCGCGACCGCACTTAGGGTGCCATCGGGAAGGACGTGAGAATTACCCTATTGACAATTTTGTGGGACTTTCTTGGGTACATTTTGTATTTTCTCTCTGATTCTTGTAAGATAATATTTGGACAGGATTGTCACCGTTAACAGTGGGGTAAGGAGACAGTCTGATGGTGAAATAATACTGATATTCGTAAAAGGGTTGGCGTTAGAAAAATTATTTACTTACTTTGATTATTTAGTTGGATAACATTTTTACTCTCTGCTTACCAATTAAAACTGGTATATCCGTTTTAGGCAGATCGCTGAACATCTTATAGTATTTGAAAATTTAGAAAATTTTAAACAATTTCGCTTTAGCATGCATGTAATTAACGTACATTCAATAAACTAAGATATATAACAGTATATCATAAATATATGTTCTTATATAAATTGAAATTGTTACTTTTGCGTAAAATAATCTACTCAATAGATGAGTTTTTTAAATCAAAATACTAAATTAAATATTTATCACATTTTGACCTATAAATTGACATATTATATCAATAAATTATTTGTATTTTGTATCTTCGTTCCAGCATTTTCATCCAACTTTCAATTACATGGTCAAATGCTTTACAAATATTACTAAGAATATTACGGTACAAATATCACATCTAAAAACATCAACCAAAATATCGGAAATATATATTCAAAACCAGCGTTCCGTTTATTTCCAACTCGTATCCAAATAAAGCAGGTTCACTGCCGACTTCGTAAACAATTTCACACCGCGCTCCGTACTATGCCAGCAATGTATGAGTAAACGATTTGCAACTTTTCACTAGTTTTCCTATTCTTGCATCTACTGCGAATATTGCTGATGTTGCAAGTCGTAGCTTCTGATATCTGCTTTCTGAGAGGATTTAAGAGTAATTTAGTGTTAGTGAGAACTACAATTCAATTCATATCGAGCGGTTTGAAAGCATATTAGATCTATCTTTAAGTACATATAATAAAGCTGGAGAGGGTCGTCAGGCTGAACAATGAAGATGTTTAAAAAAAGTTGTTAAGCGATATTTGGAATCGATAGCAAAACACGTTCCGACAATATCTAGAATTTTTGTCTGTCTTTCTGTTTGTCTGTTTGCTCATCACGCAAAAACAGCTGAACAGATAGATAATCATGATTTTCGGTATGTGGGTAGTATGAAGTCTTAGGAGTGTCATAGGCTACTATGTATTTTATATCCTGAAATAATGCGAGCAAAGCCGCGGGTGACTACTAGTATCAGATAAAATCGGTTTACGTAACCTACAAGCTATGATTTGTTGAACGACCTAGAATAGCATTTTTACTATTTAGGTAATTTCAAATTACTTTTTATTCGTCAGCAAAAGAGGATAATTATTTCTGTGCCTTATTTGAGCCGATATCAATCTTTTCGGTCATTGACATCATAATATACGTACGCGTAATAAATTCATATCTATATAAAGTATAACTCATGATAGAAATAATATTAGTTCGAAAACAATTTCAATATTAAGTTAGCAAAACATACCTTAATATATCTAGCTTTATAATATTCTGATGTATATACTGATCTCTATTTACTAAGCCCTGGAGACAAGTTCTATATATCGCACGTCATTTTCACATGAACATTTCTAAAGCAATATCTTTAACACGTTTCCATCGGCGCTCGTGTGTAAAGCCGAGCATCGATCGCTAGTATCGGAACATGTATTTCTATTCTATTTACAGAATAGAATAAATAATTATTTGACTACTTATTATTGTTTTAATCTAACATTTTTATCAATTTTTATCAATATAAGTTGTTCTGTCAATCTGAAGTGTACAGACTACTTTTACTCGTAGATATCGGTTGCTGGTCATAGTGTGTCATTCGTCATTCCATGTCAGAGTCCTCTAGAGAAGTATAAAGACTCTGGACTCTAGGGTTTGCCACTCTAATACATTTGTTTTGTGACGTCAGACTTGTTGAGGAGCCTATTTATCACACGCGTCTATTTCTTCATACTATCTTTCTTATACCTATATAAAGATGCATTGCAAAATGTGTTAGTAAGCGCATAACTCAACAACGCCGTGACCGACTTAGCCAATTTTTTTTTTAATATTTGTTGAAGTTCAAGGATGGTTTTTACAGCTAGAAAAATTCTAAAAAATGCCGGGAAATCCTAAAAACCGCCCTTTTCTTTTTCCCATACAAACGTTTTCTAACTAACTAAAGAGTAAAAGAGTCAACAGACAGGACGAAGTTTGTCGGGTCCGCTAGTTTAATATTATATTTAAACTTCTCGCATAGTTGTTTTGAGATAGATCTACATAGGATGGACGTATTGTACGTATAAATGTGTCATGTGAGTGTATGACTTTTTAAAACAATGGCATGTCAATTGGGTTAAAAGTCATTGATTCACAGTAGCATTGAACCACGTGGCTCCGACCACGGCTCCCCTTTTTGAATGAATAATGCCACGTCAAAGTAGCTGCGTCTAGGGCTGCACGTATTAACGTAATAAAAGTATTGATCACAAATATATTGTTTCCAAATTCAAACATATATTTTAACATACTAACTTACTCAAAACTGTTTATGTCTTAAATAAATACTAAACACATAGGTAAAAACAAATTGTATAGAATAAAACTTGGCAAACAAAAGTCTCTTTTTTATTAAAATAATAAGAAACAATATTTACACATATTAACACTAATAGAACTAAAAAAGAGTATTTACATCTAAACTAAATTTAAACAATCTACATGTGGTATGGAGCCAAGAACGCTGGCTGCATTCCCACGCTGGATTGCTATAGAAATCCTTTGCGCAAGGAACCAGCCAGCGTTCTTGTCTCTAGTGATGTCAATCAACATTTTATTTAATTTTTTTATAAAAGACTTCGTGCTTTTTCCATCCAAAGTCTCTTGTCCAGCAAGAAGAGAAAGAAATTCAATATAACAAAACGAGTTTTCTTAATATATAGGTACTTCTTTATCTTCTATACCTTTGAACTGAAACGTTTCGATAAACTTTGGCCTTTATAAATCTCACATATTTTTTATGTCTGCGACATTTTTTTACTCAGAAAAGAAATATTTATAAAAACACGAAAATGCTTTAACACTCATTAGATTCATGAAACTATGACTGTACAATATACAACGCTTATACAACCAAAAATAGCTTATATATTTCATAAAAATCTGACAAATAAATAAATATTTTAGGATATATCACACAGCGCCATCTAGCCCCATACTAAACTAATAGATAAGCTACCAGTCATAGTAGAAGAAAGTTTTTACATTGTAATAAAAAATAAATAATAAATAAACAACCGATATTAAATATCCCCATTCAACAGAGTAAATTTGAACACAAATTATCCATTATAGTCTTAAAACAAACAAGGGGGATCTGATTACGTTTCCTTCAGTTAATTAGTCAATGTTGATTGACGCAAATTACCAATTTATCCTTATTGTTAACAAATTAACAAACTGTTTTGTTGTGCTAATGTAGTTGATTACAAATTAAAGTATCGTTGGTTTCACCACTAGAGGTGTAAAATATATATTTATGTACTTAGAAGAAATACGAAAAATATTGCTTGGGTATATGTACTTTAAGTCAATAACAGAACACATTTCAGTAGTTTTTAGATTTTTGTCTGTTTATATAAATGCATCACAGAAATTAAAAACTTTTTAATTTATGTTGGTACTTTTGCACTACTCTGATGACAACAACTATAAACTAGTTAAATGATTAGAAACTTTTATAATTTACATTCATTGATATGTACTTTGCTTGAACATAACATGATTTCAAAGGCAAAAATACCATAGCACTACTAACCAGAGAGAAAGAAATATCTGCTAATTAGGCGGCAACTTTAACTCGCTGAAACACGAAACTAAAAGAAGATAGAAGTTAATCATTCTGTTTTTAGGTCTTGAAAAAATAATACGTTCGTAATAAATCTACTCCAACTTTTCACTCGCGTGTTATATAATGGATTTACTCGAAATATTTTCGCAGGTAATGAAAAACGTGATTTCCTAAAAGGTGTATAAAAGAGCTAAAAGCCACGACCAACGAGCCGAGAGTTTTGCATATTTTCGTAGGTTATTTTAAATAATATCACGAAGAATGCAAAATATGCCGCGATAAAAGCTTTTTTCAGTAAGTAGTATGTGAAGTGTGCGCTCAATGTTATCCGAATGAAAAATATAGGCGTGGGTAAAAACACAGAAATTATATACCTAACTTACATGTGAAAGGGAGTATCAATTTGGTGCTTTTATAGATAAAAGTTTTCAAGAGATAATAATAAACAATTTCAACGTGGAAATCCTAGTAGTTAATTTAAATCAGTGAAATAGTGGACAACAAAATGCAAGATATTTCACTGATTCGTATCGTTTAGTACACCGTTTTTATTTTCATAATCATAAAAAGAATTGTGCTGTACACCAGTGCTGAGTTTTTATCTTAGATAGTTATAAAATTTGAATATATTTTATCACAGAATCTTATTTGCTTTTGAATCAAATTCAAATTCCTTTATTGATCCATTTAAGGTGTGCGTACATTTGTAGGTATTTACATTTGCTGCAATTTGTGTTGCACGCTGAGAGTTTTCTGTACACCATACTAGATATCTTTCGACTCTGTATTATGATGTACAATTTCCCCGCGCCAAAACTTCTGCCTATTTTGCATATACACAAAATTTTATACTTACATATTACTACTTAAATACTCAAACTATCTTTTCTTACTTAGGGCAACTTGTAGGCTAACAAAACATTAAATTGGCTCAGTCCGTAGCAAGTCTTAAAATACTAGCAACCCTACACAGAAGCATTCTCGGTAGAGTGGTTAAGGGTTGATTGCAACGCCGACCATTGGCTTTACCAAAGCTTTACCTAATTTTGCCTACCAGCCGTAGAAATAATGTTATGGTTCTCATAATTATATAACAAACTGTGTTATGACAACATCATTTTTTAATTGTATAGTTTAGGCTTTAATATTAAATTAAGTTCGAAAAACGGTCTAAGAGCAATTTATATTATATCAAAATTTGCACAGGTTATGTACCTAGCTTTTTCGTAGCAAGCGTAGCTCTGAGAGGCAGTAAACGTGCGTTGCTACGAAAAGATACAAATACCATAGCATAATAATCATTTTTCTGGAATTTATGATAAAATTTCTTCAAAAAATGTTTGAGTTATGTATCTTTACCTATCCATGTATACATATATATACAAAGCTAAAGAGGGTCAAAAACCTGAACATAGAAGATATTAGTACTTTAAATCAAGAAAAGAACACGTTTTAGTTATTTTTAGATTTTCTGTCTGTTTACCTGTTTATTTAAACGCAAAAGCGGCTAAACAGATAATTATTTTTAGTATGTAGGTAGTATGAGATCTTATAAGTGTCATAGGCTTCTTTTTATTCCAAAATAATGCGAGTGAACCCTCAGGCATCCAAGTTTGATAACAAAGCAAATAAAAAGTACATTGATTTCTAATTTTTATTTTGATTAATACAGGTTATGAGGTGCTATCGACGGGTCCAGCACTACTGCTACAATTCACTGCCAACTCCGAGATGCCTGGACAGGGCTTCGCAGCCACCTTCACATTTCAACCACCTCCGGACTCTACAGCAGCCGGTTCGTATAACACTTAATTAGTATCCACTTATGTTTCATGTTAAAATGCTTTAGAAAATTACATTAAGTATTTATTAAACAAATTCTATTTGTGAGGAGCAAATTAATATTATGATTTGTAACAGCGCCATCTAATAAAATTCAGCTGAACTACTAGGAAAACTCCCTGACGAAAATAGAAAATTCCTAGTGTAACAAAATGTCAAGAGATGGCACTGTTACGCATGTTCGGTATTTGTGTTGTGTAGCGCCATCTCTATGAAATGGTACAAACTGTAATTAAAGTCTGAAAAGGAAAATACGAAAATATAATGCAAGATGATTCACATTATCGACACTAGGTAGGGGTGTTATAAATTTCAATAATATTCTATTAGACGTACTTTATACCCTGAAAAATACTTTTTTTATTTCAGATTCAGATCGTTTGCTGAAGCTGAGTTTTGGAAAAGCCTTTGAATCTCTCGGCCCCGAAGTTAGTGCCACAAGTAAGTATTTCTCTTCTTATTTATCTTTTTACAGGATTTTGCATATATCCAGCTACACATGTTTATTACTACAGTCCATCCAGTTTTCTCCACCAAATTTAGTTCCTTCCACAGGTACAACTTTTTTTTCAAACAGGACGCAAAAATATACGATTTAGTACCTATATATAGAAACAAGCTCATACAAGAAAGTTTATTTGTGAAAGATTTAATTTAAAATATTTTTTATTTAAAAAAAGACTAGGTAATATTTTATCCCACATGTTTAGAAGCCTGCAACATTATAAACCGTCAAACAAACCAGTCTTTTGTTACTTTTAAACCAGTAAAAAAATTAAGAAAATGCAAATCAACGCATCATTTTGTCAGTTTAAGTGTACAACTAAAGCTGATAAACAACATACCCACAAAAAAAACTTCCAAAAGACTTAATAACCGTCTTTTTTTGGAGTCGGTTAAACAGTCTACAACATGAATACCAGACAAAACTGACAACAAATACTACCTACAACTTCTCTCAACAAATTGTTCCGTAAGACAGCACAAGTTTACAATCTAGGCAGCCTAGGTACATAGACTGAGTGCTCCCAGCTCGCTACATTTATCTAAGCTGCGATGACTCCCCAGGTATTGGAAATACTGGACTATCGACAGTTTATAGGTAACTACAAATCTAGGCTAACGGTCTATCTTACAGATAAGCTACTGGGTGTCTTAGTTTGTACACAGATTTTGTATAATTTCGGTATAGCTTTCTGTCATAGTATGTAAATAGGTATAATATGTACATATGCGTTATATATTTATAGTTATTTACACTTACATGTAATAATTATGTGTTATTTGTTACTATACATAATATTGAATATTTTGTTGTTTGTATATATTTTCTCTTTTTGAACACCCCATCCTTTATTTTTCTATCGACTCCTGTCCATCCTACGGTTGCCTGGAAGAAATTGCTATTAGCGATAAGGCCGCCACACTCAATGTGTGTTTCAATAAAGAGTTTTATCTAGCTATCATACGTTTGTGATCATTAAATTTACGTACGCACGTAATAAAAATAATAACGTGATCGAATATCTTAATGTTTTAATAATTGAGCGAAATAGGCAGCATTTTATTTATATATTTAATCATACTTGCATACATACAACTTTCCAAAAAACAATACATGTGCCTGCCCCGAGGTAAAGGATCTTTGGATTCGAATGGCTGCTATGACTGTATTCGAATAATATGGACTCTCAAACGACAGTTAACCCGGTTCATTAAGAATGAGTTTTGATATACGGTAGCCAAAATTATTTTATCTTTATCGCACTAATAGCTTTTTACTGCTAACAACTTACTATGTTACTACACGTAAAAAGTATTTTCAAACTAAGGTTGAGTTAGTAAATCTACACCTACATGGAGTGTGACAGTAAACTGCTCCTAAATTACTCTGAGAAAGAATAAAACATGGCGCTGAATATTTGATCAAACAACTTGCATCCGTAACCTTTGCGATGTATCCGAACTGAAATATATGAAGTTAAGACTACTTTGTGCTTCCTTTGTATGGTTTTTTTTGTTTTTTACCAGTGATGCTTGCGGTGTTGTTTGTGTTATGAAATTATAATTCATCATCATCATCATCCACAGCCCTTGGGATCCCACTGCTAGGTATAGGCCTCCCTTTACATGTGCCATCTGCGTCGATCTTGTATAGACCTCATCTAGGTTGGACCCTCGACTATGACGATGTCGTGTAGCAATATAAATAATTAACATTTATTCACGATTATAATCACAGCTATTGCAAACAAAATAAATTCATTCATTTTAACAGGATAAAAATATATGCCAGTAAATTGAAGCTTACAAATTTTATTAAAAGACTATTCTGAAGTATTACCTATATGGTTAAGAAAAATATAATAATTTTTCCACTTATATCTAAATTTTCTTTATATCTGAGGCAAATCCCATATCCAAGTAATTCTCGTCCTCTGGCCCTTAGAGACAGAACTTGTGTTCTGTTAAATTTCCTCTCAAAAATCTTCGTTATTTTTCTCAACTTTTCATTGTAACGCTGATGAACACATGAAGTCTCGAGCCACATAATTTTACAGGTGACAGGTGGCAGCACATTTACCTCTCCTTTATATGTTCAAAGTTCCAACATCATAATTATTATGCTGGGCAGACTTTGTAGTACCAATTTTGTCCGCTTTGCAGAGTTTTCTTTGCAAACTCCAGGAGCGAATTTAAAGCGAACAATTTTGACGAAGTTTTACGTAGCTTGTAGAAAATTCGTTGAATAAGTTATCTACTTATTGCTCTAAGTTTTATTGTCGTTTCATGATGAAATTTTGTTTGTGTGACGTTTTATTTGCTTGCAATTAGGAAAATAAGATGAGATAGAAATACAAAAAGATATATGCGAATATTAGTGTCAATGTAAACATTACATATTTTTATGTATGTACCTACGTATTTTCCACTTGATTACTTACTCATTCACTCACTTTGCTTTGGTATTTACTTAGGAGGTTTATAAAAAACGTGTTAAATTTATAGATCTTGTAAGTTGTTGCAATAAATCAACAATTATAAAGTTGTTACGCCATGTTGAACGACCCAAGGCAAATTATTTTCAAAAACTTGAAACCAAAAGTAAAAACTTACTACTCTCAAGCAAACATATAGTTAATATTTTCTGTATCCTTATAGCGCTTTGCCTAAACTTCTTACTCTTTATAACAAGAGACAAAACTTTTGTCCCAAAACCTATGTACCTATATTTTCGTGCCTACAGTACATTTACGTACCGTATTGCACTTGCCAGCGGTTTCGTATGCAGAGCGCAACCCAACACATAAATATCACGGGCACTAAAATACCTAGGCACTATTTACCTATGTATACCTACCTATAGCTGCAAGGTAGAAAAGAGGCCAAGGATTTTCAGACCTCGCCACAGAATAGGTAAAAGTTACTTGAAAGTGTTTGCTTGCTCTAAAGTTTTAAAATGTAGATCTACGCGATTTATGTAGCTGGTGCTATAGTAGTTTTAAATATGTCTCTAGACAATGTTTTAGTCCCTGGTAAGAAATATTTTATAGTTTATTTATATGTTTGGTGTTGGTACAAGAATATATTCTAGTTTGTGAGTGTGTTTTCTTCTGCATGCATATTTTAAATACAGCAATAGCAGAATGTATAAAATTAATAAAGCCTAATGTATATATTACAGAGGATACATTTTAAAATTATGATTTTCATCTCAAACGGTATAATATATCACAATTTCATTTGTGTATTGTAAATAAAGTACAACTACACACGTTTTTCTATTGTATTGGTACCACCCAGAAACCCAATCTTATCGCATACAAATAAGTCCATTGTACAAAATAATCTTCCAAACTTTTCTACCGTATTTCACAGCGAGTATAGCAACACTGAATGTACAAGTGGCCTACAACGCATTCTGAATATTTCATAAAAATGCTTTCGCCACTGCAACTGAACCCTGTCATACGTAATTCCGGGAATTGGAAAATGTAATTTTCAAGCGAGCAACACTGGGCGTCAATAAATACGACATTTTGAGGCTGAAACGTGCGGGGAAACTAATATTTTGCTGCCTATTTCTAAAATGGGTTACATTTCGAATCAAATAATTGCTCATTTCGATATTGCCACTACTACTTATCTAAAATGATACGATGTACATTTAAATTAAATCGAAAAAAAATGATATGATGTTGTACATCTAAATTAAATCCAATAAATTAGGAATGGTTTGCGAAACAATGATCATTCATCATCATCGTCAGCCTTTTTAAGTTAGGTAGGCAGATAGTTAAAAGGCCTCTTCTCTAGTGTATAAAACAGTAGATGCGATCCCCAGACTGTTAATATACCAGTTTTTACCAAGAGTTTTACGAAGTCGTCCAACTATCGGGCTGGTGGACAGCATTATGTTCTTTGTAACTGTTCCTCGTTACCATTAATATATACTTTCAGATGCTTTCAAATTACAAACACAAAATTTAAAAAAAAGTTTGTATACTGTCTAAAATGTTCTTCAGAACAACAAAATCTAAAATTATACAATAGTTTTTTTTAATAAAAATATTAATTCTTTTTTAGTAGGTAGGTATAACTATTACTAATTGTGTTTGTACGTATGTTCTGGAAGGGTTTCGTATTAGTTACTAAAGTACTTACATATTAGTATCGTATCCAGGTCATATATCAAGTTCCTAACACTATTCCAGTCACGGACGCGGTGCAGGTAACCTAGCTGTACTATAGTTCAAAATCTAAGCTAGTCCAGATGTAGTATATAGTATATCTGGATGTTACTATATTCAACATTTTGGTTATAATCATATTATGAACTAAGATTTGACTAACTTTTAATTTCTTTTATTTGTATAAATTAAACTTACAGTTTGGAAGAAACTAATTTAAAAAAACTAAATACAAACAATAAAATAAAAACTTAAACTTAAAGCTAAAAATACTTAATCTAAAATGCTTGTAGTAGAAGGAAAGGACCCCAAAATGCTGGCGGCATTTCCGCGTTGTATAGTAATGCCCACCTTTTGAGCAAAGTAGCCAGTATTCTGGAGACCTGTCACTACCACCAAACATAATTTTAAACATTTTTTTTTTATTTTGAGTACAAACTAACGTAGTTTTTGCAAAGGGACGAAAAATATGGGTTTTTTTAAGTGAGGATAGAATATATGTAGATAAAAAATAAACATATGAAAAATCATACTGTGAAATAACGCATAACCTTTTGAAAGACGGTTATAATACATTCAAAGTAACACGATTTCTTTTCAACAAGTTTTTTTTTCTTTAAGACTTTAAGAATTTCGCTTTTAGCAAACCTTTAGTTAAAATGCACACTCTATCCAGAAACTATCAAGTACTCAATACTCCGAACCGACTAAATCTGTATCATATTGTCTTACAAACCCCAACCGAGACGCACAACAGTTTAGGCACAGAATAAACACTAGAGTCAAGACAAGAGAAGTCTATACGAGACAGATGGCAGCACTTACATATATACAATATTTTTCTGTAAAACTGTTTTGACGACAGAAAGTCATCGTTTGATACTCACTGAAAATTTTTGCAATAATATTTTACAGTGCGACGATATTATTTGATCATATTTTACTTAGCTATTTTACAGCAAAGTGTCTTTATTTACACCAGCATCTAATTAGTAATTATCTTCAATTAATGATTATTATTTAATTAAGGCGCCATACGAAGAGAACAGGCTAAATTTCATGTAGTTCTGATCACTAGAACCTTGACCTGACATGATTCTAAGTGTTAAAACATTTTTTTTAGGTTTATTCAGTTCCTTCACAAGGTGCCCCCTTTATTTGAATTCTAAACTAAATTAATAGAACGTTAAAAAAAATATTAGGAAATAACAACAAAGAAAAACATTTTTCTTCCATAAGTCTACAAATATAAGTTTAAGAGAAAATATGTTTGATCAAAGACATTCGTATTATGGATTCGAAAGTACCGCCCTTCTTCGTTTTAAATACAACAATACAATTGCAGAGATAAATCGTTTTTTTAGTTAACGCCTACCAATATTTAGTATTGCAGATAGAAAGTATGCTATGTATAAATAATCAGGCACTTCGACAGTCTGTGGTTTATCGTGAGGTGACAACAGTCAGTGGTGTTAATAATATTTAAAATCGATTATTTTGTGTTTAAGAGACTATACATATAACAGTGACAGATGGGTAGTAAAAGGGATAAATATTACCGAAGTGGTAAAACAAAAAGACAGTCGCAAAAATGCTGGGAGAATGTGGTGAGTTCCATTGTTAGGTTACTTATTTTGATATGTAAGGTATTTTTTGTTGGGAAGCTGCTAATAATAGCCTGCATTTTACTAATCTACAGTAATAATATTATAAAGCGGATGATTTTTATTTGTTTCGTGTCTTTGTGTCGATTTAAAAATTCTTTTGCCATTGAAATCCTACATTATTTCTGATGAATAAATATGAGCTATTTTAATCCAGAATTAACGCGGGTGAAACCGCGGGGTGCTGCTAGTTTACATTATTTGCCATACTCATCGTAATTTATATATTTCTAGGCAAGTGATAAACTCCAAAAAAGCAAATACGACTGAGTCACCAAACACTAATGCACAGAGTAGTGCAAGTACAGAGACCGCAAATGATAATTCACTCAATGTATTGTCCGATAGTACGGGGTAAGTAAACAACAGAAATTTTAATTTTGGGTTAACCTAAAACTACTCGTTTAGTTAGTTTACTACAACACTTCATCTTTAATTATCTTTTTTTATCATTTTTTTTAAGTTTATTTATTGATTTTACGCAGATTTGTATATTATGTCTAAATTATTCATATATCAATTATGGTCTGACACGCTTATGATAATAAGCGTATCAGACCATTTTTTATTCATGTTATTTAAAAAACTAATGAATCACTAAAAAATTTTGTTTTACCGGTTATTAAATGAAACTAATTTTATTTATATGGTTTCAGTGAGGTGAGAGATTCTGATTACTTCCGGAGCTAATAGATCCTAGGTTCCCAAGAAAAATGCCTATTAGGGACCCAAAATATATAACAGATGCAATCAAGGCGAAAAATGATAAACAGGAAAAAAAACGAAAAGCAGAGCCAATTGTTTTAGAAGCTAAGAAAACAAAATTATATAAATGTACGACGTAATAACTTGTTTATTTAATAAATTGCCCACGTGATGTAGTTTTTTATTTATTTATCATTCAGTTATTTGTGGCTATGAATTAACATTGTAACAAGTAAGAATTCAAATCGTTTTTTTTTTCAATTACATCCATAATAATATAAATTCGCATTATTTTTTCCTCTCATTTAAATAAAATAAATTTAGAAATATTTTTACAAAGTACCTATGTTTTTTTGTGATTATGTGGAAATTTTCATAGGAATTTACATTATTTTCTTTTTTCCTATTCCTTTGCAAAACTTATAATAATTTATACTAATAATATAAAGAAAATGTTTTTAACGAATTCATGTCTATTCCAACGAAAAAACATACTTTAGAAGTAAATGGTGTGCTCTCTGTTTTTCACTACTCTGCAGTCGAGCTAGCGCCACAGATTACGACTAGCGCACTCGTACGAGCTAACGCAAGATATTTTCGATAGATGGCGCGTGTGTCGCCGCGAAACGCTCAAGGTCATTCGCTTCGTATCCCCCCTTAACATATTGTTACTCCCAACCCCTGCCAATAATAAAAGTCGGATGACCTTTATGATTGGTGATAATGTTTTTGAAATAAAAAACCGTTGTATAATTGCTATGTATCTCCTTCTGGAGCCATTTTTACTCATTACTGTGCTCATCATAGAATTAATTTAAACATTAAATCTAGTACTAATTTGTTTTATTTGATTGGAATCGAGTGGCGACCAATTCTTTTAAGTTTGACACCATGTTCTCTAATGAGATACTTACTATCCCAAAACATGTCATTAAAATTGCTATACAGTGAAGTTTTTAGTTTCAATATTACCCGTGCGTCGTTGAGTCGTTTGCTAGTACACAGTGAATACATCGGTTTAGGTCTGGGGTCTCGGTCGTCAATAACAACACCGTCTCCATCAAATACTGGCCGGTCCTGTGTTAGTTCAAGTAGCGAAGTCTGTGAGGTCTGGAAAGGTCTAGGAATACTAAACATGACTTTGACTGGAAACCAAAGATATCATCAGAGGTCTAGCTTGGAACGATTTTTACGATAAAATCATAGTAAGTGTAAATTGAAACCGTGTGAACTTAGTAAATGTCTCTAAATCTACATAGATAATTTTTTTTTTGACTGTATATCAAAAACTATAAAAAAAATATTATTTACTATATAACAGTTACAGTATTCTTTGTAACACTCGTAGTTTATTTTTATCAAAAACAAACAAATTATGTTTAGAGTGACCTGACTCAACCAAAGATCACAAAACAATTTTTTCCTTCATTCTTCTTCTTAATTTCTTCCTCTCTCTTTTGATTCGTATTTTCTCATGACTGATCGTCGTGACTCCCCCACAGACACATACATGTCGGTTTCATAACGATGTTTTCACACGTTCACCGCTAAGCGAGTGCAAATCTACACATAACATGAAAATACAAGTCTTTGGTGTAGGGCCGGATTCGAACCAGGGTGCGTCTGGATGAAAAACAGATACCGGAACCGCAGAGCCACACTTGCTCTACTTCTTCTTTAATTTTTCGTTTACGTGCGCTATATTTCCTAAACTTACTCCATTTATAGGTACAAAGATATCGCAAAATCCCAGCAAGTTACGCGCAATTCTTCACTTGGCAGATTTATAGATCTAGCAATGCACTTCGTATCTCTACTTTGTTGTCATAGTAGTAATGAAAAGTTACGTTTGTTCTCGAATGAAAACAGGATATGCCTTGCAGATGTGAGAGGAATATTTGTGAGCAGATGCACAAAATTGCTTGCTTTGCAAATAAAAGTAGAGAGTCGTATTTTTTAAACTGATAAAGAGGTTTTTTTTTGTAAGGTTGATTTAAATAAATATTATATTTATTTAAATTTAAAAATGTCAAAGTTAGATAACATTAACATTTCTCTCACTCCTATTTCTATATGTTCGTTGAACAATTTATGTATTACGTCAACAAATTATATTCAACTTTTTTGATACGAATGTAAATGTATTTTATTATACATTATGTAGATATAATATATAGTATGTGCTACTTATTGAATCAATTTTCTTATCTCACAACGCATATATTACACTATACACAATAACATACAAGTTTGATGTTAAATGATAATAATATGTGCAAAGGACATACACAAGGTTTGTATTTTTAATAATGTATAAAAAGAAACAATATAAATTTGAAACTTAAAAATTCCTCTCGCGATATTTGCTGGATATTTCCATAATACCGCCACTTTAGAGCGTCAGTTTCACTTTATAGCTTGGTTCTTTCTGAAACACATTAGAGTTTGAAATATGTATGGTGTAATAGTTTTGATTAGTATAACATTAAAATTATAGTTTTGAATTCTTCCTACAGATGTCACTAAGAAACATACATAATATGACGTTCTTTGTACATCACATTCATGTGTCTATTTGCTCGTTAGTCTATATTATCTGTATTTGAAGCAAAATAACATTCCATTTAACAAAAGTAAACCAATCAATATGAAATTCATTCACTACATTCTGAAACAAAAGGAGTTTGTGGAGAGCAAACATAACGTATGACAAAGTTCACAGAACCAACTAACAAAAACTGGGGCTTTAGCATAGACAATATAAGTATGAGACCTACCGGCGCAACGGAAATTTCAAACTCATTTAGCCATTCTTCTTATCGAATAAGAGTAGCCAACTCTGCTGTCCAGAGTTTTCAAGCTGCCCTAAGGGCCTGTGTGCAAATGGGATCAAACACTTTGAAAAAATACGTTGCACTGTTAGATTACTATCACTCTGTTAAATGCAATGAATCTTTACCTTAAAATTTTGCATTTTGCCGGATTTATCGCAATTCTCATTTATTTTATACGTTTTTATTGAAGTTGTGTGTTTATACTATTGTTAAGGTCATTTAGTTTAATCTAGCTATGTACATTACACATTAGGATAAAACGCATAGGTTGATTTTTAACACAACATCACAAGACTCGGTAAATAGCTTATTTTGCTGGTATTTTTCAAAAATGACTTGTCTATTAACAATATTATCATTGTACTCAAGCAATCAGTTTGCTCGCTCCGTTGACTGTTCAGAGTTAGAATGTGGGTACTGTATTAGTTTTTAACACTACGCTGTTTCACCGAGAATAATTATTAACGAACACGTTAGTGCTCATTGTTATATGTTGACAAAGACAACTTGTAAATTCTAGTAAGAAACATTTAATTTAAATTTGAATATGTCTAAACACGATCATGAAAAAATAGCCAAAAACATTTTACGAAAATTAGTTTATGAACATTAAAATATGATAAAAAAATCATTTTTTTATAATATTTTTTTCCTTAGTTTAAATGGCTACGGAATACCAGCTACGACATTGTAGACATGCTACGCCGTAGTGTCACTACGCCGCGAAAATTAGAAAACTAAGCGCGTATAATATCTGAAATCTTTTAAGAGATTTTCCTTCAAAATGCTTCTCTAGAAATTGAGCGTTGAGATCCGTTATTTTCCAACGCTCTCAGAAAAGCGGGAAAATCTGTGAAAACGCTGCAGATTGAATTCCACTTCTTTACACAACGGTGTTAGTTATAGCGAAGTAATAATATAATGTATCAACGACATGAAAATATGTAACATATTGAAAATAAATAAGTAAATTTTTGACGTGTCACTCAAAATGCAATATACCAATATTGCATTTTGAGTGACATGCATGTAAACATTAGTAGATAATTTAATTGGAGTCAAGGTAACTAACTAGCAAGATAATTACTAAAACACATTTTTTTAATTTAGCTAAATTTTTATCATATTTTGTATAATCAATTATGTTATTACAATATTCAACCAACATTTCATGTGCAGTTTTCTTATCTCTTTTTCTTTCTTTATGAAAAATTACCGTACCATAATAACTTTGATTTTTCAACAAAAACTTGGATGAAAGCCGTTTATTGTGAACTAAAGTTTGCAATGGCCGGCTTGATATACTTTTTAAAAGGCATTTTTATACTCTGTATAAAGGCAATTGTATGAAATAATTTATAGAGACCTCTCGGGAATGTATTGTGCTTGCTTTTTCCTCGACGAATTAGCTTTTCATCGCTCTTTTCTGCTTGATTACGAAGCTCTATTGAATTTTCCACGTGGCTTTCTAGCTGCTTTTTAATCGAATTCAAAAAAGGAGATTCTCTGCTCTACTGAATGTTTATTATAAAGCCTTATATATATTTTTTATAGATTTTAATCTTTTCAATTTTTTTTATGTTTTCGTACATCTCGCTCACGTAACAAATGCCTAAAATATTTTTTTTTTCAAGTAAAGACATGAAGTTGTTATATTTTACAATAAATATCTTGATGTCTGTGTAATTATTAGTAAAAGAAATTAATTTTACAAACAAAAAAGTTTACTATTTTTATTTTCATTTGTATAACATTTCTTAGTAGCAGCGTACTTTTTGCCTAAAATAAACGGCAGAGACCGTAACTTTTGTAATATAAAAGAGGTTTTATCATATAGTTCTTTAATAAACGCTAAGTTTGCGAATAAGCAGATTGGCAAAATTTCAGCGGTGATGCCAAATTGCTTAACTTTATTGTCAGCTGTCCTTTTTATCTGAGACTTGAGACAAGTATTTATTGAGCTTCGTTTCAAATTGCCAATTGGTCGCTGTAATATACACAATAATATGAACCTGTGTAGATAATATTATTGTTAGGAAATAATTTGATGAAAATACCGATATGTAAACAATTTCAAGACCAAGAAAATACCGAAATAAATATTCATTTTAATCTAATTAATAACTTGTATAAACAACATAATATGTGTTATGAAGGAAAGAAAGAAAGAAAGAAACAAAGAAAGATTTTTTTTTACATAATAACAGGCTTAAATGTAGGCATATAAACAAAACTTAAAAATGAATATAATTATTATTATTAATAATCTACCTATTTTTTATGTACATGTTTTATTTTTCTACGATAAGAAGTCAGAAGAATTTAAATAGGTAGGTCATTTAAAGTTACTTCAGGTACAGTACTCACCTCTTCCCCAATCAGCCACCGCGGCAGAACTAAGCAAACTGCTTGTATTTCTAACCACGGAGACTTCTCACGAAAGAGTTACATAGGTTTGTAATAGTATTACAAAAAAATCGTATGGTTTGGACGTTAATATTCATGATACTTAACGTAGGTAATAAAAAACCATTTTTGAACTTGGCTTCCGTTAAATTGGTAAGTATAAAATAAGTTGAACATTCACAAACATTTTCAAAGTTATTTTGAGCTGCACATTATTTCACCAAGCGGAGAGCGAGCGTAACTAAGTTTTATAAAACCCTTTCTTGCTTATTAGCCAGTACGTTCTTTCGTTTATTTTAAAGTATTACCATTATAGTAAAGTATTTTAAAGTATTACAATTACCTTGATATTCTTTGAAGAAACTTTCTTTGGAATAAACCTCACTAACAAGAGCTCTTTCATACCTAGGTTCTTGCAAACGAAAAGTTGAATCTGTTTGGTAAAAGAACCGACTTGGACAACGTGTGACTGCATATTGATGGACAACGATGTTCTTAATAATGTACATACATATATCGCTATAGATAGATACACTAGATACTACCTTTATACTTTTGAGTAGATCTATACATATAATAAAGTTGAAGTAGTCGAAAATCTGAAAATTGTAAAGTCAGATAAAAAAAAATGTTAGATACTTCGAAATGAAAGCAGAAGTCGTTACTACATTTGTCAAAATGTAGTATCTTTCACTGTTTATTTGATCGCTCCTCACGCAAAAACGGCTGAAAGGATCATCATGATTTTTGGTATGTATGTAGTATGAAATTTTGAAAGTGTTATAGGTTACTTATTATCCTGAAATAGTGCGAGCAAAGCCGCGGGCGTCCACTAGTATTTAAATAAAAATAAGTGAAGTTTAATTAAGTATAGCAGGAACACGTTCGACTCCAGTGTTGCTAGTGTGACATTTCAGGCTGTAGCAGTTTTAAAAGAATCCTGAATTTCATCAACCTATATCAAAAAAGTTTTGGTTTTTTACAAATCAAGTCATTAAAAGTCTGAAAACATATACTTTATACCCACGTACTAAATTTAGTTTTATTTGTGAAACCAGCACTTGTTTAACACTTATTGCTATAGCCATCACAATAGTACACATCTTTAATGTAAAGTACCCTAATGGAATCTTGACGTCGTTTCATATTCCGTACACGCCGCTAGTAAAAAGTTCCCAGCTGTAAAATGGAACAAAACGCATTTCCTCGGTAAAGTTTAATTGCAGGCGGCGATGGCGAATTAAACACCTGCTTGCAGTTACATTTTACACTCGATAAAACGTGTATTACCATTTCATTGTTATAACGAGAAATGATTACATACGAGTATGTACTAAATAAAGTAATGAAATGGCAATGTTTGTTTGTATACTCTAAGTCTAAAAATAATAGAATACACATTAAAGAATTATAACCGATTGAAAAACCATTCCATAAATCAATAAATTTTACATAAATTGTATGAACAAGTAATTCCGTCTTATTACAAAACGTGTTTTAAATATTAGTCCAGGACTTTAAAAATAAAAAGTGGGTTCATGTGGTTCAGACATCACATACAAGCAATCAAAATGTCAACAAAAAATTGGAACTTTGATTTAACATTGGAACATTTTGACAGTTTGATAATTATGACAGTAGACAGACAATTTTCGAACAACTAAAACGAACTTGGTCTAGACTTATATTTAAACCACGTTTTGTAATAAGGCCCATTGTGTTTACATTTTTTATTAATCGTATTGTTTTGTCTCACGTCTGTTTTTGATAATTTTTCCATGATTATCGAGTAGTGGCCCTCTTTTTTGATTAATAATATTACCTACTAACCAATATTTGGCTTTAGCGATTTCATATGTTGTATAGCATTTATATGTATTAGAGCTTATGTCCTTTAACAATTTTTATTGCATTTACTGCATTCTGTCCTTGTTAAAAAAAATCATTACATAATTTTTCTTAAACATTACTGGAAAAATAACATTTAAAATTCTATATACAAGTTGCATGTCACGATGTTCAACAAGTGTAAGGCGCCTTAAATAAATCAGAACAAGTTATCTACACAGGTACAGTGTGTCAAAAGAACTCGATATTTTTATTTTGTCAAGAGTAGTCATAATGTCATTTGTGTCTACTAGATGGCGCTTTATTTTGAAAATAGTGCCCAAATTTAGCTCCAGGCATATCTGCGTTGCATCATCATTTTGAAACTGCGACCGCAATCGCATCCAGCTCGATAACTATTTGCGGTTCACTTAATTAGTGAATCTGCTCAGATGACCGTGACAAGGTAGATGTGTATGTATATACTAGCCCGCAGCGTTGCTCGCTATTTGCAAATTGTTTTGAACATTTTAATTTGTAAGTCAAAGTACAGACGACGTAAGTTGCACTTTGTGTGTTAAATGGCAATAACTTTTTTATTGATGAACCGATTAAAAAATATCATTCAGTAAAATGTTAAGCGAAGAAAACTTCCACTTACTTGAAAGAATATTTAAAACAGTTTGTATTTTCATTCTTAAAAAAAATATATACCATAACTATTGATATCTTCAAGTTTCGCCACAAAAATATAATACTAACCAAATTAATATAAAAACAGGGTCAAAGGTGTTACCTAAAAATACCGATTCAATGGTTATAAAATTTTATGATTCCAGAGAAAACTAATGTTATAACTTTAAGTCACTATGCACAAGTTCAATGCAAATGCAGGTTTTATATTAGAAAACTTTGATAAAACGCTTAATCTTCAAGTACTTCAACGAACTAGAAGAACAAGACAAACAAATGAACTACGCTAAAATATACACAGACACGTAATAAAAACTTAAACTTTTTCTTAAACTTTATACGTAAGTTAATCATGTAAAAAAGCATATTATATTAAAACTAGTTTGTTCATAGATTTTTTTCTCACCTCCAATGATGCAATATTTGTAAGCTCTATAATTTATGAAGTCCACCATTTTTTTGAAGCAGACATATTGGTTTTAAATATATTATAAAATAATACAGAATGCAAATATTTTTTATGCTGACGTGATGACTAAACGGCTTGTTTTTTCAAAATAAATCAGTTTTATGAGAATTGATCAATTGACCAGGCAAACAGGAGGTTATTATACAAAATTACACAGACTTTTGATAGCCTCTGTCTCATTTTAATTTAAAGACAACATCCCATCGTTATTTTATCCGTAATTTGAACCCAAACTACGATCTTTACCAAACGTTCAATCGCAGCAATGAAAACAATTGAAGGTGAAACACAGGAGTAAATTAGTTATTGATAGTATTCATCACATGTATCAAAAATAGGACATGTATTTTTAGGTTTCAGTTTTTATTTTCAATGCCAAAGCTTAATTTATTCGTTTTATAAAGTGAATACGTTTTATAATGTGAATCCAGACTTTTAACCGACTTCAAAAGAAAGAGATGATCAAGTTAGTGCTCAAAAAGATTTTTTTTTTCAATTTTAGAATACGACTATTAATTAAAAATTAAACAAAAAATCATGATGCCGAAAAAATTAGCTTTCTCTTTAAAATTCAGAGAAACAAAATAAAATCTTATCAACTCGTTGAAGTAAATCTTAGGATATTATGCTACACAAATCAAAATAAACTTGTCTTGGCTTTAATCTTAAATTTTTTTTTAGATGAAAACTATTTATGTGTCATCTTTATGTATAACATCACTACCACCGATCGATTAAAAGCAAACAAGCCGCTTGCAAACAGCTGACTGACCTCGCTAATGGTCCAATGCTAAAAGCTCAAATAAAATGGCCTATGCCATCGCCGTCTTTGGCAATGTCATGAAATATCTAGTGAGGCGACGATATAAAACCAACGTTAGTGATTGAAGTTGAATAACTTTGATAGATAAAGAGATTTATGAGTAACAAATGTTATGCGTGTGTTTTTAATATATCTCTATCAGCATAATGATCGCTAATAAATATAAAATTATAGGGCTATTTATTTATATACCTTATAGATGGGTAGATAGAATGAGCTGTTCTGGAAACAAAGGCACTCTACTCTACAAGCTATGAAAATACAAGGAGATACGAAAAACCGCTGTAAAAAGTAATATTATTTACTGAAACATAAGTTCATAAGAGAATGAAAGTGGCCTCTAAAAATATGATTGAATTTGAATATAGGAGGGCTAGTAGCCCTGGAAGATTATTTCTGCAACATGAAGAATAAAATACACATTGGTAAAACAATATCATTTCACTATTAGGTGAAACCATTAACGCACAAACGACAGTACCAGACACACTGGAGATGTATATACTATATGTCTATATTAGACCCTACGTGTGTTTGTATTGATGTTTACTAATCGATTATGGTTTACACAGTATCATTGCAAGCACTAATATCAAGACAGATTCGAGGCTTAGTACATGCCTACAATGAATAGATGAGGTTTGATGAAGATCTAGGCACAATCGACATTGATTGATACTAACTAGACTTTAAGATACTGAGGAGTTAGATAATTGAATTCGTGTGGTTGTTGCTGATTGTTGTGGCTTCGCTCGCATTAAGTAAAACTTGCATCCTTTATTGCACCCCTTCAAAACTGTCAGTAGTGCTGTCAATAGTAAATCATATCTGCTGCCAATAGTATAAAAATAACGAAATTAGTAGTAAAATAGGTGTGAAAATGGTCAAGATCCGATTTTTTTGGATATATTTTTAGGATTATTTCATGTATCTAAATATTATAAAACTGACTGACATAGTGATCTATCAACGCACAGCCCAAACCACTGAACGGATCAGGCTAAAATTTGGCATGCAGGTAGATAGATATTAAGACGTAGGCATCCGCTAAGAAAGGATTTTCGTAAATTAAAAGTTTTAATAGGGATGTAAGTTTTACTTCTTAATGTGAGCGAAGCCGCGAGCACCCACTAGTAAAATATATTAGCAGTTATTTGTAAAGTAACCGCTAATCTATACTAATATTATAAAACTTAAGAGTTTGTTTGAACGCGCTAATCTCAGGAACTACTGGTGCGAATTAAAAAATATTTTTGTGTTGAATAGACCATTTATCGAGGAAGGCTTTAGGCTACATTACATCACGCTGCAACTAATAGGAGCGAAGAAACAATGGAAAATGTGGAAATACGGGGCAAATCATTCATCTTTGAAAGCTTCCGTTGCGTGCGCTACGAAAACGGTTCAACTCGTGGGTAACAGCTATAATTTCTGAAGCTGAAGAGGTTGTTTGCAAAAATAAATATGATGAGCAAAATAACTATTCCACGCGGACGAAGTCGCGGGCACAGCTAGTATAATAATATACATCTTTGTTGATGTATATCATATGTTTATTAAAACATCGATATAATCCCCAGGAAGCGCTGGGCTGAGGTCGCTAGGTCCCGATATTTAGGTCATGCGGCAGACAGACTAAATAATTGAAATCACCGGAGCCCGGCTTTCGAGCGCCCGCTGGCGGATTTTACGGTGACCTTTGGCCAAATTGTCGACAAACATATTTTTGTATGTACGCATAATGTATATAAAATATTTTTTATCTTTATCAAAAAAATACGGGAATAGTTCTGAGATTTTTTTGTTATATAAAGCTACTAGCGTGAAAAAAATAGTTTCAGTTTCAGTACCTGGATCAACTGAATTTAGCTTGAATTATTTGTTCTTAATTTCGGTGAAATATCAAGACAAAAATATCTGTATATTTTGAAGATTAGTAAAACAAGTAGGTTATAAGTAAAATAGCGTTGTAGCAGTTATTAAAATAACATTGTTCAAAATGAATACCTTCACACATTGAAATAACTAGCTGGAATCTACCGAGGCCGGCAGGCCATTATTAATCAGGTAAGCATTTGTTGATTTTTTTGTTATCCAAGCTAACTTATTATTGGTTTAATTAGCAACACTATATTAATCAAACTGTGCGACGTTAAAGCTCCAAAATAATACACATTAATTAACACATTACACACTGCTTATTTTATAACATGTCGTCATATAATTAGTAATTAACCTGGCACGGTGTAATATTAATTGAAACAAGTATATCTGCAAAAGGAAATTCCCAACATTTTCCTTTGAAATTGTTTTTCGATGCGATCAAGTACGGTAATGAGCTAGAGTCTAATAATGGTATGGATTTTCAACATCTGGCTTTCCAAATTGCATTTTTCTCTATTTCTTGAACTGAAAATAATGCAGTTTTGCTACACAATCAAAGAAATGTTGTAGATATTTGCTTCGTCAGTTTTTATTCTGGTTCAAAGTACGTGTGCGCTAAATCAGAATAATTACAGCTTTCGGCTTTTGCTAACGACGTCCAACGCTATTTGCTGAAATCTTAGATTTACGAACACAATGTTTTAGTTTAACTTAATTTGATTACAAATTTTTGGAACAAGTCATTGTTACATAGCAAATTATGCAGACCAAAACAATAGCATACAAAAAAATACTATAGAAATATTTTGAAGGTATATTTATTTTTTAATCATCTAAGACTGGTTAATATTAGCACTTCTTGATAGTTATTGTACAGTCTTTACTGATATGCAAATTTTGTATCGACAAATAACAAGAACGAAGCAAAATACTACACATGTTTATTAAATAATATCCTAGAAAAATCAGTTGGAAGGCAACACTTTTTTTACATTATACGTGCTCTATCAACACAGTGAAAAGCTTGAATTTCTTTTTGAGCTTAGAAAAGCTTTGAAATATGTTTGGAGAAAACATACTTACTTTACCACGACATAATAAGCTCCTTCAATGTATTAACTTTTCATATTTGAAAGGGTTTATATAGAACATGATGTCTGCAATATTAACACGTGAAATAACTCTAAAAGATATTTTAATAATAAATGAAATATACGGAGGAGTCCAAACCCTCAGTCATGAGGAAATACGACTCAAAGAAGGAGAGAGATATTTGAATGTGAAAATCAGTACAGTTTTCTTAAACGAACTAATACATTTGAATTCACTTTAAACTTAATTTAGAATGTAATGACAGCTTAAAGTTACATTGTGACATTTTTATAATGGTTTGGGTGGAATTCTCTGATTTGAGTTACATTACTTACAATGTACATTTGCATATAATAGGTCAAGATATTTGCAAAGTTAAAAAGATATCTTTATCTAGAGACGATGAACATAATGTAGTGTAACGTCAAATTTAGATATATTTTTTTAGTTATGAACGATACCTTCTTTGATTTAAAAAATATGCAACAAAAAGTCTGTACCAAATACATTTTAACAACTCCACGTCTCACTTAAACTATAAGTACTTAACATATTTAGCTACTTTTTACTTAGTAATTTTGTCATTAAATGCGCTCCAAATCGTTGTGCAAGTGAACCTAAAATCAATGTGCCCATTTTCATCAAATGAACAGAAAACATATTCAAAGCTTTATAAGCTAGACCTCTCCACATAATGGCTTTATATTTTCATCCCATTTCGCTCAACCGTTCAGATAATTGAGTTAAAAACATCCATCCATCCAAACTTGCACATTTATTATTATGAGAGGGTATTTTATGGCACATCTCTGCAACTCTATAATTTACAGTTAACTGAGAAGTGCCGCTGGCTTGCAGTTCATTTTGTACGGAATTTGTTATGTACTGGTACTGCTTTTTGGGTGTAACTTGGAATTTGAAAACGTAGTTTTGTGTGAAAGAAACTACACTTTTGTAGACGTGCGAAAGTCTGGATTCAAGTGTGAATTTCATTATAATAATGTCTGTTTACAAACCTGCCTGCTACTTCTAATAATTTTAACGTTATATTATCCGTTATAGATGAATACCTAGATGTCTAACTTAAATTAATTATTGTGGCATAGTAATTATGACATATTTTATTGTATTAGTCCAAATTTGCCGTACCAAAACCATACCGTGTAAAAGTACCTGCTTTTATTTTATTTACAAAAACACCATGTTTTTATCCAATAAAAATACTTTTGCTGTCAATTCCCACATTTGTTTTTTATACCTTTGCGATTTTATTTTATTTTATTGCCGGTTTTTATGACATTGTCCACTGAAACAGCGGTGTTACAATGCACTGCAAGTTGCATTATTTACAGTCTGCAGTAAAGCGCGCCATGTCGCGGTTTCCGCTTCATTTGCCTATTTTACTCTATTAAAGTGTCGCATACTTAATTTTACAGCGCATATAACAATCTTCATAATACCCTTGAGGATTACGAAACAAAGTTGGGGGTGAAATGAATTGAATTCAATGTGGAAATGGTAATGATATGCTCATTAATTAGTATGCTTTATGTGTCCGGAAATTTATAATAGTTTGACAAAATTATTTAAATTGTTTAGATTCAATTCCTTTAGCATTAACCTTCTACATTTATGAGCAATAATGTATTTAGTAAAGATATACATTTAAAAGTACACAATATTAGTTTAAAATGCAAGTGTTGTTAGATTTCTTTCTAAATCTAATATCAGTAAGTAACGGCATTATCATAAATGTAATAAAATAGGTAAAGACTACGTATATCAAAAATGAAAAAAAAAACAAAATGTATTTGCAGTAAGTAATAAAAAGAAAAACGAAAAAACTCAACATCTCTTATCTCGACTCTCAAACATACTACTGCAACTCAACAATTTATACCAAAACTTAAAACCAAAGTTGCCATATCACGAACCATTACCCGAAACTTGGGGAGCAATACTTAATTGAAGCCAAGACTCGCATAATTCAAGCAACTTGCTTTCGCTCGTAAACAAAAACTTGAGTGATCTTATTTATCTGCCCATCTGCCTGCCAGTATGTAAAACGAAGTTTTGGCAACAAACTCACAATTTGCATCCATTGCTTTATGAACTTAGAATTGACTTATACAAGACTTCATTGCGTTTTATTATGTAGAGTATATTGTTATTTTTGCCCGGTCAAAGACAGATTGAATTAATAAAATAACTTTGAAACATAATAAATGATTCACAGTACATATTAATTCAAAAGCTAATTTTAAAAGTGATTATCTAAATAGAATGATTAGGTTTAGTTGAAATGTATTTTTGAAATAGCTTCGAATATACAATACAATATATCTTTATTGCACACCAAAATATATTAACAAAATGACTTGAACTATAAATAAATGTACAAGTGGGCAGCCTTATCACTTTGAGTTATCCTTCATACATACATATTTAAATAGTATGTTATAGAGCAAAACCACATCAATTACTAACGCAAAAATCTCAAGTAAAACTTGCGTACAAAAGGCGCATTTCTCTTTCAATAAAATCTTAAATCCAATTAAGCACGGTCGCAAACACCGGGTCGCCGCCAGCAAATTAAAATTCCAGCTTGTTTTCGCCCCCACGTCAACAAGTCAAACAAACTGCACCGCTCAAACCGTTTTAAATTCACATAGAATCGTGTAAACTACGTAAAACTAACAATATTCGTGCACCGGGGGTTTGTATGGAAAATAAAAAAGTACACAGCCAAGGCTACGTTGCGCAGTGGTCCATTTCTCTCGGCCGCAGTTCAGTCGCTCGCTGGATTCCCGACCAACAACTGACAAGAGCCCTTAACCTTCTCCTAAGCAGTAATCGACATAGTTCCGCTAAAACCCGCACAACTTGAGTGACTGTGACTAATGATGTCGTCATCGCAGTAACAAGTGAAGTGTGAAAATGTTCTAGAGGATTCCAAGAGAAATGATCAAGAAAACTTGCCAAGGATTGTTTCTGAGCTTCGTTTCTATCTCCTTCTGCTGTCAGATCACTGAAACTATCGCGAAAGGCGCCAGCCGATTTATTGGTGAGTTCAGTTTGTAACTTGTGTGATTTAGTTTAGAGTTGAGTGAATTAATCTGTCTGTACAAAGTGCGCATTGCTAAAATTGAAATTATTTTGGGAAAAGTAGGCTTTTGAATTCGGTAAAACATTCATACAATAATATAGCATCTAAGCAATATTTTTGTTAACTTGTGAATACATATACGTAGACAAAATGTCAGGTAATATTCTTAATCGGATGTCTCAAATCTCTTTCGTTTTGTTATTTTTTTGGAAACCTAATAGTTTGATAAACATGAAAATTATTGTGACAGACTAAAAGGAATATAATGAGCCATTAGTCAAAAGCTTTCACTTTTCATTACTTTACGAGGATCCTAAAGATGCTTAGAGCGATAAATTGTTCAAATTAGTGACAAAGTTTATCAATTAAGGTGTTGAATTTACGTTGCTTTGAAAATTTTGAGTCTGTAAACGTAGAGTGAAATTAAATACAATAATTATTGAGAGATATTAATGTGTTTTTAGTTAGTTGCTGATATTTATAATGGTTTTATTTATGTTATTTACATTTTTGAAAGACAATTTAATAGTTAGGCTTTGATAATTAAACTTTATATGATATTTAAAACTGATTTTTTATTATTAATATAAATAGATCGTAGATTATAACGTTGCTTAACATCAGGCAAGTTGTAGACAAGCGAGAGCCTATTTCATGCAAAAAAAAATGATTTCTCTCAGGTTTACAGAAATCTAAAAATAAAATATTCCTTTGACCTTCGCAGTAGTAATAAGCTTGTCAGTTTATTTACGAAGCCGGGCGAACGTAATAAATGTATAAACGATATATTAGTCGTATTCCTAATCTTCTAAGTGGGATGTAAGTTAATTGAGGAAATCTCACTCATAAATTGGGAGTTTACGTAGGTACGTGCTTTCTTTGCGCTTAACATAAGTGAGCTATATATTTTCAGAATCAAATAAAGGCGATAATCTCTTTGTTAAAATTCCCGAATCTCTATTCCTCTTGAACTATAATTTGTCGGTTTTCAAGTCGAGAGTAAACCTGTTTCTTATAGTCAAGCGCGCTAGATCGTAGATAATGACGTTGCTTAACATCAGGCAAGTTGTAGTCAATCGTTAGCCTATCTCAAGTAAAAAAAAACAATTCAATTGAAAATTACTTGGAATACAGTGATGGATTAAAAATGGGAATAGTTTCTGAATGCATGTGATTTTCAATACATAAATAATGTTTGTAAAATAGATATGTTGAAATGGAGAGGAATATTATTATCGACCTTGTCTGCATTTATGTTCAATAAACTCTTCCTGAAATTATAAATAATAACAATTTCCATATATATAGCTAAGCGTTTACGCAATCAAAATATAATGTTTACAGAGAAATTTTCAGTTAAAACTTAAACAAACATTGAAGTGACGTTCTTTGTATGATAATGGCTCATAAAATAATATCTCAAGCAATCTGCTTTGAAGCTCAAAAGCTTCCATGGCACAGCGTTTTAGGATGTAAATCAACACACATAACACTTAGCATAAATAGGGCCATTAATGTTACCATTTCCGGGTCTTCCGAAGGACGATAGTGAGCCATCTTATATCTTGATAAGTTGTTCTTTGTACTTGACTCCTTTGTACACTGTTTTCTTTAGGCTAAATGTTAAGACCTTTGGGATTCACGTCTGAGCTTCATAAATATAGCAGAAGAGTGTAATGCACTAGATGTAGTAGTGTTAGCATGGATGATTTAAGCAATATTGTGTCTGAATTACGTACTGTACATATAGGTATTTTTAGTAGGTGTCTGCTTCAAAGTAATTTTATTACCTAATTAACATTATTAATCACAAATTAATTACATATATAGGTTTGATCAGAAGGGGTTTGTATGAGTGAATGCCTGTGAATGAATAATATGAAATGAAATGAAATGAAATTTGTTTATTTTGCATTATACTTATTGCATAACATTGTATGAAAATCCAACGGCATCCGAACTAGTTTATAACTGTGTTTCGGTTGCCGATGGCTTCTCCCCGTTTGGCTTGACATAAAAATAAGTAATTAATTCTAGTAACTTAATTAAATTAGACAGAGTATTAAAAATTACAATTTTGAAAAACAATTTCAATATACATGTAAGATGTGTTCGTCTTATAATTTAATATAATACAAGTAGAATTCCAATTTAAAACAACAAGAAACCTATCTGTCTGGATGTATAACATTATTTGTGTGTTTTGTTGTAAGTCTGTGGTTTGGTGTATGTTGTTATCTGTGCTTAAATAGGTCTGAATACCGCCAAACATTTAAGATGGGATGACAGACCTATTGTAAATGAAGGGTGCGTGTGTGTGTGTGTAAGTGTGTGTGTGTGTGTGTGGTGTGTGTTTGTGTGTGTGTGGTTGGTGTGTGTGTGTGTGTTTGTGTGTGTGTGGTGTGTGTGTGACAAGCCCAGTGCATGAACATAATTATTATGTAACTGTGTATGTTTTTACCTGTACCTAATTGTGAGTGTACACCATTATCAACAAGTGTAGTTATTGTAGAGATAGAATAAGTTTTGGAACGATTACCTACTCATATTTTAAAAATAAAAGCTTTTAAGCATCTTTTCTATATCATTGTAATCTAAATCTTTTAACCAGTTTAATATTACCATTTTCACCTCCCGATTTGAAAGTATATGAATATCTTTGTATTTATTAATTGCATTATACAATTTAGTGGAAACAACGTTATACTGTTTTTGCGCATATCTTCGGTGAACCAGCGGTGCAGCATGGATTTGTGGTCTTCTTCTGTCATTTAAAGATGTGGCGTTTGGTACAGTATTTTTATGATATCTTCTTATACATTCATATATAAACAGTTTTCGTACCGACTAAGAGAATATGCTCATCTGCTACGTATAACTTAGCCTTAGGAGTTTTTAAAAAATATTCAAGCACTTTTTCTGGTTTCCGTTTTATTAATCTACTAGTGGACGCCAGCGGCTTCGCTTGCATTATTTCAGGATAAAAAGTAGGCTTTGACCCTCCTCAGTTGTCGTATTTCTTACATATCAAAAATCATGATGATTCGTTAAGCCGTTTTTCCGTGATGAGCGTTTAAATAAACAGAGTAACAAACGAAAATTCTAGATATTGTTGGCGTGTCCTGCTATCATTTTTGTTAAATATCTTCAATGTTCAGCCTTTCGACTCTCTTCAGCTTTATTCCATACTAGTGGGTGCTCGCGGCTTCGCTCGCATTAAGAAGTAAAACTTGCATCTCCTATTACACCCCTTTAAAAGTGGCATTTCCAAAATCCTTTCTTAGCGGATGCCTACGTCATAATATCTACCTTCATTCCAATTTTCAGCCCAATCCATCCAGTGGTTTGGGCTGTGCGTTGATAGATCACTATATCAGTCAGTCAGTCACCTTTTGGTTTTATATATTTAGATTATGTACAGATAGATTACCGCACCTACTATAAAAAATAATATATGTAAACTCCTCGATCAGCAAAACAGGGAAAGGAGAAATTATTTCGTCAAGAATTTGTTTACTGTAAACTTTATACAAACTTTACGCATAACATGGGTTTTGGCAAATAAACCGCAAAATTATGCCCGCTTCTTCGAGAGCCGTGTAATTCTGCGGAACATCTAGTGATTTAATAACGAAGCTTGATGTTTGATAAATGAGCCCATTGCAGACGTTACCTGTTGCGCCAAGTTTTTAATAGCCTTTATAATGTCTCTCTTATTCCACTAAATTGATGAGTGCCATAATTTAACTTGCTTTAATGAGTTTCGGACAATTACTTTTAAAAAATAGATTATCGTAAATGATATATTGAGTAAAGTTTAATTAATTATGAAGCTATGAATAAAACTGGCATTTGATTAATTAACCGACAGGAAAAAATAATAGGTATTTACTATCGGATTATCATATAAACTTTGAAAAAATTACTCATTCCACCAAATGTTAAAGAATACTATATTTACCCTATTTTTTTACAAAAAAACCTAACCAGGTAAGAGTATTTACATTGCTTATTTGCACCCATATCTACAATACCTCGACAACTAGATAGAAACTTTCTTATCTCGCTGTAAAATTCAATCACCAATATTAGCATACAGACTACAGAAAAATCCTTGAGACAGTTGAAGCTAAGAGGTCAAAGAAGAGGGACAAAAATATACCTGACCCTGTGAAATAGGCTTTAGATCAACCTTGGCCTGTTTAGTAAACTGCATCAAGTTGATTGCATGTTAATGAATGCTTCGGATTTGCATTCGCACACATGTTCGGGTCGAAAGCGAATAGCATAGTTAAGAGGTTGCACTGCATACAACTGTTGAAGTTTGTAGGTAGACTGTTGGTTATGTCGAAGTTAAGAGACTTGATATAGTAGTTAAGGGTGTATTGATATGGTATGAATTTGGTTTACTCCCTCCCTCTTGCGTCGTATTACTCATATTTGAGGGTCGTGACTACCATACATGCCATCCATGAGCCTATCTCTGATTATTTTCCGCCATCTCTATCTATTCTGATGACGCTGACGTCATGCAGCGCGCCGTATATATATACATATGTATATATATTATAAATAATTGGTTGGTTCCACTGCATATCTGCATATGACTCTTGAGGTGAGAGTGGTTAGACTGTGTTGGTTATATCGGAGTTAAGATGCTTGATATAGTAGTTAAGGTCTGTTAAAAAGGTCTGTATGCGGTTTACTAAACTGTTATGTATGTGAACCTTATTTTATGCTTGTGTTGGAGGGTTAATACAATAAGTGAAAGGATTAGATTGTTTTTTTTTTCAGTAAAAAAACAATGCAATATGTTTTATAGCGATTTAAATTGTAAAAAAATATTCTATGTTTGTGTATTCTATGTATTATGCTATTATGTATGTATGTATGTATGTATATATATATGTCGGCGCGTTTGATTCGAAGAGTGTTTAAGTTGATCTTAATGTTTGATTCGGAGAGTAGGCGAGTTGGTTTCAATGTCACTGTCAGCTGTCACAATGTTCGAAATGTGTTATAATGTTTGTGTCACTGTCAATAACGGCTGACATTGACTTGAGACTAACTTCGGGGTCCTGCTCTGACGCAACAACCAGCGCTAGTGCCGTGCGAGAGACCGCCATTCTTACTTGGGACGGCAATCGGTTCGCATCGCGTTGTGGCGTTACGTGTTGGTTGGAGTGTCGACCGAATTAGTGTAATTAGTTATCAGACAATCTTCCTACAGTTGTATTTCATAGTTTAACCTCGAACAAATTGTAATATACCATCAATAAGTTGAAGTGCTACGTTTTATTTCTCCATGCCCGAATATCCATGCCCAGCCGGTAGAATTACTATTATGGATAACGAAGATGCTCCGCTGTCCCCACATCAGAAGTGGGATGATGGCAAAATGGAGAAATAATTGATCGCCGAGAAACACAATGGGAGCCATGCATGTTCTGCCTACGTGAAAATCAGACCCACGAACATTATCAATTCTTCGTGTCAATGAACAAAAACGTGTGAAAGATAAAAAGCAGTTGGGATTTGAGTTTTACTGAAACTTATCAATGCGGCAACGATAATCCTCGGACCAGAGAAGACCATAAAGCGATTTCATAATTGCGTTGAAATTTACGAATACGTGTGCTGTGTATTGAAAGACAAGATTTGCTGTTCGGATTTGGTAGGAATTTTATATCTTCTAATTGGAAATGTCGTACAAGAAAGACTACGAAAGAAACGACAAAAAATATTGACAAGCAAGAAGATTACAAGATATGGACCGCATCGTGAGGGAGTACAAGAGCAGCGCCTGCAGCAGACTCATGCCACGTCGCAGTGATGCGCGATGCCGCTGCAGTGGCGTGCGCTCCGGGCAGCACATGGAGCAGCGGTGGTGGCACGCGGTCGAGCTGCCGCGGCCCATGGAGCAGCAATGGTCGCATGCAGCCGGGCGGCCACGACACATGGAGCAGCAGTGGTGTCACGCGGCCGGGCGGCCACGGCACATGAAGCAGCAGTGGTAGCACGCGGCCGGGCGAGCGCAGCCAGGGTCGAGTGGTGACTGAGTGCAGCGTGCAACTTCATCGGATATCAAAGGTGATATTGTTTAAATTCATTACGTTTCTGGTGTTGAATGCTCTTTTGTCAAAGTAAGATTTGGTTGCAATTTGTTATAAATGATTAAAAGGCGTTGTTGAGAAAAACCATACCAGTCATTACGAGCATACAGCACTATATAATATGTTGTGTAACGATAAAGCCATTTTTTTGTAAAAAAATTATTGCCAATCTTTTGATGATTGTTAGTGTGTAGCTATTTAATGATTGTGCAGTGATACATAAGTGTGAGGTCGTTTTATGTCCCATAAGAGGTCAGCTATGCACTGTGAAATTTAATTGAAATTCAAGATTCAATCTAAGATAGCGTTGTCATAATTTTAAAAGTTAGGAGTGTTGTCCTATTTTACGCAAGATATTTTAATGAAATCAAATCTTGACAGGATTCGTTGAGATTGGTCTGTTAGCAGTCCAGCTTTTCTGGGAGTCGCGCCCGTTAGGGGTTGAGTTTCGAGATAGGTACTGAGCAATTAAAATGAAACTAGATCTGAAATCATCCCTGTTTAAATGGTCCATATTAGATGCTTCAGTACTGGCGCGTATCCGTTTCTGTTTTCAGGATGCTGTTGTCACTTCTCGCTGCCAGCCAGTAGCAAGTCATGCCGCCTTCTAGCTGATGAGCTTGAGCACCGCCAGGGCAGGAATGCTGTCAGCGTCGTTCTGCGCGAACATGGGCTGCTTGAGACTGACACCTGATCATACTCCCGGTGAGCTCGTTTCCTTTTGGTTACTCATTAGTGAATAGTAAAACAGACAATCAAATTCTGGGTACTATGCGTAGGGATTAGAATAGAAGGCATAGTAATACAGCACAGGTACCCACGTTTTGAAAAGATAGATAGTTAAAATCAGATTCATAAAGATGTTCACGAAAATCTGGGCATAGTGCCTAGGGGTCTTGATGGCTTAATAGAAGTAGGTAGTTACCTTTTTGATTAATTATGTTGACGATGAGGAGGAGGAGGCCGAGACGGCGGGTCAGAGTTAAAGTAATGAGGAGGTTTCATCAGACGATGATACGATTTGGTTGCTAGTTCGCACACAATGAGCGCCACCTCGGCGACCCTCTCAGCATTGGGAAGTGAATTAGAGATTTAATTTTGAGATGTGACTTTGTTACGTATCATTCAACACCATTGCTTAAGAGTTAGTTGGTTTCACGTCAGATGAGATAACGTCACGTCGTATGAGATGCCGTCGGGTAGAAGCTAGAGATTTGGCGATATTTGCATGATGTCAAATATTGTCGTAGAGAGGTGCTCCGACTGCAGGGCTGTCCGGTGCTCCCTTGTCGTTACCTGAGAGTGGCGATCTTGGTAGTGGGGGCACCCTGCAGCGTTATGATAATATTCGCACGATGTCGAATAGTGTCTTGGGGTGGAGCTGCAGCTGCAGGGCTGTCCGGTGCTTCCTTGTCGTTGCCGGTGAGTGGCGATCTTGGTGGTGGGGGCACCCTGCAGCGGTACGGTCATATTCGCACGAGGTCGAATAGTGAAGTTTTGTGTGATAATTAACTTAGTTGAAACAACATCTTGACGTGATCTCAATTTCTCGAAGCCAAATGTAGATACTGATAATATGTGCGTGTACTGAATGATATCTTTCGAAATTGTCAGGATAGACGAGCGAAATGACATTTGTGATCCCAGTTGTGTCTTTTCTTTAATTCCAGGTCATCTGCTGCTAGAGAAAACGGATCGCACGAGGACGTGCGAATGTCAGTCTGGCCGTGTCGGCGCGTTTGATTCGAAGAGTGTTTAAGTTGATCTTAATGTTTGATTCGGAGAGTAGGCGAGTTGGTTTCAATGTCACTGTCAGCTGTCACAATGTTCGAAATGTGTTATAATGTTTGTGTCACTGTCAATAACGGCTGACATTGACTTGAGACTAACTTCGGGGTCCTGCTCTGACGCAACAACCAGCGCTAGTGCCGTGCGAGAGACCGCCATTCTTACTTGGGACGGCAATCGGTTCGCATCGCGTTGTGGCGTTACGTGTTGGTTGGAGTGTCGACCGAATTAGTGTAATTAGTTATCAGACAATCTTCCTACAGTTGTATTTCATAGTTTAACCTCGAACAAATTGTAATATACCATCAATAAGTTGAAGTGCTACGTTTTATTTCTCCATGCCCGAATATCCATGCCCAGCCGGTAGAATTACTATTATGGATAACGAAGATGCTCCGCTGTCCCCACATATATATATATTATTGTTATATTTGTTTATGTTTATTCATATAAGAAGTATAAACATTTGCTCTATTTTTCATTATTTTATTTAATATGTAAAACACCTCGTCCTACTCGTTTCGTTTAAAAAATATATCCCTGCCAGATTGGTTGCCTGGAAGAGATCGCTCTTAGCGATAAGGCCGCCAATTAAGACGCTGATTTTAATTTGTATGTTTTTTTTGTGTGTTGTTTCGTTTGTGGTGTTTTAATAAAGTATTTATCTATCTATCTATCTTGTCTAAGCTATGTAATAGTATTTGTCTAATATGTAGCTAGGTAATAAAATGTAGAAACAAATTGAATAAACTAGCTTTAACTGCATTGAATGGCGGAAGACACATTATTATTTCAATCTCTTTACTCAGGGATGTTGAAAGCTTTAAAATATCAGAAACTTTTCGGACTTCCTAACTTCCGAACCGATTTTGTTAAAGCCTATAAATTATCGTTGAGATACAATTTTGGGAGTTTATTGTTATCGTAGCCCCTTTTGCACTAGATTTAAATATTTAAGAGGGTATATTTAGCATATTTTGTGGGCCTGAAGTAAATTTGTAACATACTTATTTTTATTAAAAGGAAAATGGAACGGTTTTTCTCAGCGGTTAAATAAAGAAAAATAATCTAGCATCTAACAAATTATGGTTAATCATATGATATAATTATCATAATAAAAAGTCATACCCCAGATTTAGCCCCGCTCAAAAACGCAGTTTAGACCAACCAATGTTTTATATAATCTTTTATCTATCAACCTAAAAGATCGTAAAAGCAATTTCTTTTACAGCTACGGCATAATTTTGATACCTGAGTGCATTTATTTTATACCACCTTCGCATACACCTGTACAAAACTGCCAACAAAAATTTTTATGCATGCATAAAATTTACATAAAAACATAAACTGTGACACGACCGGGTGGGAAGTGATTTTATGCGAGTTTGAAACATTGACATTACTTTAAAAGACAGTACTTGGTAAGTCCTATCCTTTCTCTGAACAGTCACAAGTCAACGTAGTCACTAGAAGCTTAGCTCTATAAAATGACGGTAAGCCACCTTTATTGGTGTGTATATCCAGTAAACAAATAAATTTCTTCTAGAAAACAGGCTGCATCTTTATCATAAGGTGGACTGCAGTCAAAATTAACCTATTGCTGTGTAAAAAAATTTGATTATTGATAACCTCCTTTTTTAAAAATCTGTTAAAAATTAAGCGTAAATGTATCATAAATAAATAAATAAAATAAATAAATAAATATTTCAGGACATATCACACAGCGCCATCTAGCCCCATACTAAGCTTACGCTTGTATCATGGATACTAGATAACGGATATAATACATATATACTTTTCTTTTGTAAATACATACTTATTATACATAGAAACGACCAGACTCAACACAAATAATTACAAATTTAAATGTTCGTAATTATTTGTGTCATGCGGGAATCGAACCCGCACCCCTAGATTAGAAGGCAGAGCCACTACCAACTAAGCTAACAGAGCAGTCATACTTCGAAATAGCTTGTATTTGAGGGTGCTTAGCCCAGTCCATTGCTATTCTATGTCACAATTCGAAACGCAATAAATAAAGTTAATATGGAGATATATCTGCCGCGCGGAGGATTAGTTTTTGAGCAATACCTGGGGAATTCCGGCAAATTTTCATTTTAAGCATTATTGATTGTTCATAGCTAAATTTTGACCCAGATATATTATTATAATTAAACATCAAATAGACTGATATTAATTGAAGTAAAAGCGTGTGTGGCTCAGCGGTTCCAGTGTCAGCTTTTCATCCAGACGCACCCTGCTTCGAATCCGGCCCTACACCAATGATGATTTTCAAGTTAAGTGTGGATGCACTCGCTTAACGGTGAAGGAAAACATAGTGAGGAAACCGACATGTTTGAGAACCACCATATCCGAGGAAATGTCATCTGTGGTAGGACCAGGGCGCCCACCACGATGTATCTGCCCAAGAGAACTCCCCTAACGAACTAATTCTGCGTGGGAGTCACGACCCTCAGTCATAAGGATAAACGAGTCAAGAGAGGAAGAATTGAAGTACGTTGCCTATTCATCGTCAAGAACCATGGCAAAGGTATGTAAGGATAACTCAAAATATTTTTGAGTAGTAAACTTGTGCGTTTATATTTAACACATACCTACTAGATACTACTGAAGGAAAGATTTCAATGTCTGTCATACATTTTATTTATATTATGGACGTGTACAACCATAATTATAGTAAAGTATGTACATATACATCAATGATCACGTGCTTCTTTCTAATAATTTGAACTAGAATCAAAGCTCTAAATGAATTAAACTTACGAAAGAACTTACAGTAACATACTTTTATTGTACTAGTACTGAATTAAGAAGAATTGAACCGAAAGAATTCCTTCTTGCAGCGCTGCCAACGTCGCTGAGACCTGAATAATGCATTTCGCTTAAGAATAACAAGATATTTTTTAGAAAGAGTTCGTTAAAAAGTAAAGTGAGTTACGAGCAGAAGGTGTGTTGAGAGAGAGAGAGTGAGAGAGAGAGAGAGAAGAGCTCCTGATTTTTGGTGACTGGACTTTTCGCGCTCGTTTTTGTTAGTAAAATTTTAAAGTGAGGTAAAACGCAAGTTTAGAAGTAAATATCATTTTAGAAATATCTTATATCTATTAATTTGCCTGAAGGAGATCGCTCTACGCGATAAGGCCGCCCAATGTACTTAGGTATATATTTGTGTATATTGTTTTGTATTTTAGTTTTCTGGTAAAGATATAATATTGATTGGTTGATTGATTTTGGCAACAATAATTAAAGAACTTGACTCGTTAACAGTATGGAGTCACCAGTGATTTAAAACTAATAAAAATAAACTTTTAGTGAATATTAATCCGAATTCACGTATCAAAATTAATAGAGCTCTCTGCAGAGCATAGGCCTCATTTCTCGTACGCAAATGCTCCCTGTTTTGTGCTTCTCTTACCAAAATATTGCCTTCAATATTTTGATATCATTTAGCTATCAATACACAAATATAGCTTGTTACAAATAAATAAAAAACAACCATATACTACTAGTAATTTAAACACAAGTGAGGTATTGTCCAAGTTACTTTTTCTACAACACTTCTGAGACCAGACACCGATTGGCGCTAGAATAGTCTTTTAGTGCTCACAGAGTACTCTCGGGAGGTATTTGAGCTATTTTATGTCGCTGTAGAAAATTACAAGCTTTAGTAAGGCCTACGATATAAACTCAATTGTAGTCATTTGAGATTGGGTTTTGTTTAACTTGTATGTTTTGTACTTAAGCTATGTATTTATAACTTTTATGATCAGACTAAAATAGTAAGTTCGTATGAGAGTGGCCTGCTCTGGTGTCAGAATTTTCAAACCACTCTTAAGACTTTTGACATGGTCTTATGATTACCGTTAAATTTTATACTAGAGCATTAGGTACTCAAGGTCAGGCATGCTATTCAAAGAGAAATATAAAGTTAATTACTTAAAAAATGGGGCTAAAAATATCTAAAAATTATGACGATTTAACATCTCCTAGGTTAAATGCATAGTGCAGTGACACTGATAATTAATCAAAAGTTTCAGACTATATATTATAGTGGCATAGGTAGGCTAGGTTTCATGCAAAATAGGTTAACGTTTAGCGCCTGCACGTAAATTGATAACTTTTTCTGTTGAAGCTTTTTAAAAAACTACGAATTCATTTCCCTGTGCTGTAGTATTATAAAAATAAATATATAAGGCTGCGAGAGTCCGATACAGCTCCCAATCCGGGTGTTTGTGGCATCTCTACATATTTAAAATGCGGTAACTTTGTACCTATGTCCGTCCCGCGCGCCCTTAAAATAACTTTAGAAGCTGTAAAGCCTAAAATTTACGCCCACGTTTCACGAATTCCACACGGTACTTATTTAAACCTTACTTCTCCTCTTTGTTTTGGGTTTTAGTGAAAATATAATTTATCCATAGAATTTTTTGTATACGTACGCTCTGAAAAACTTTAATACTCATATTTTATTATACGCTGCCTTGGAGTGCAGAAGTGCAAACTCTGGTCAATAAAATAGTCATGACTGCGTGGAATTATAAATGAAAAAAAACTCAATTTCACGTTTATGTGACAATTTATGTATGTGTGTTTTTAACACCAACATGTTTGTGTTGAATCAGTTGACCGCACCCGTACATAAATATTTGTTAGATAAATCATTCATCCTTGACAAATCCGTGGTCCTACTTTCATAAGGGATACGATAACTGACAGATAGATAAAGTTTTATAATATTTCCTGATGCTTGCCATCAGATCTGTTCTTGTTTATAGCGTTATTACATTACCCAAAGTTGATATTGCAGCAGAAAGCGGATTTTTATTTAATTCTTTATGAAATCATGGGTCATGAAAAACGGAGGGTAAAGAGATAGAATAACCCGCCCCGGTGGATACCGTAAGTGTATTCTGGTGAGCTTTAAAAACTGATGGTTATTATATTTGCCTTATTTTTCGGGGCCATTTCGTTTTAATTTGCGTTCTATTCGTATGAAAGCCACGTGTTGATGTGTGTTTACTTAACTATGAAGAATAAAGTGCTATTAATTTCACATAATGCACGTTTACATGGGACTTATCCTGTCAAAGAATGACTTATATTTTTAAAGAAAGAAGAAGACAAATAATACATTTATTATGATAGATTTATCAGAGAAACAAACACAAGTAAGAACTGCCACAACACAGCCCCAACGCAGCAATGCTGGTTGTGTGGTTTTACATATTTCAAAATATATTTTGCCATTGTTTTCACTTTCAGCTAACGAGCTACTTGTATCATCATATAATTAAGTAATATAACAGTGACAGTAGACAACAATGTTTATTTGAGATAGGTTTAGTACTCTTTGACATTGCAACATTATAATCATGACTTTTGACACCAAAGTAATATAATACCAGTGACGTAGGCTTACTTTTAATGCCGAAATAACCAGTGGTCATCAATAAAATTTCATTATCGACCAGCCTGACTGAACAGGCACTAAAATAAAGCTGAGTGCAAACTCGCGCCATTCTGCTGCCAATTTTGCACAGCTATCTGCTATATACAAGGTTATTGGTAATTAACGCATTTGTGTTAGGGAGTAGCTTAAGTTGTCAAAAAACTTTTTCTAAGCAAATGTCTTTGTTTTAAATATTTCCTGATGACGTTGGACTAAAATAAAGATAAAATAATTTATTTACAAAACATTAATACATGGTTTGCCCAAATTGATACATAATATTTAATTAATTCATTACATTTTTGTTTGATAAAACGTAATGATTATTTATCTTAAATTATAAATGACAAATATTGCAGGTTGTGGCGCAATTCCTTCTTGAATCGTGATTCCGCTTGTGCGAGAGTACAGCATACAGATACATTATGGTGAGCGCCCTAATTCTTCCACAATAGACATATATGGCCTCAAAGTTTGTTGTTTGTAAACAAATTAGTGTCCTCACGGAGTATTCATTCACCATTAAGTGAGTGCATATCCAAAAACATGTTATTGGCATTTTGATTATATTTTTCTAAATTTTGATGCATTTAAAGCGACACTTAAAAAATTATGCATTAGTTATAACTCTGTATATCAGGCGCATACAAGCGTCGTGTTAACAAGACGGTAATGATCGCGCAATGAACGTTTTACACTGGCACGGGCTCGGTTCTGTATTGTTTAGTTTGGAAATGCATATATTCAGGGTTATTAGTGACTGCTGTTGACTCTCTTCATCATCATCATCTACAGCTGGTTTCGTCCCACTACTGAAACGAAAATAGTGGGACGAAACCGGCTGTTCCTCTTAGCCATGGAAAAAAAACAGCTTTGTCTTCTAAACTGTTAGGCGTGTTCCCAATTTCGTGTGAAACGCTTCAAATCTACCTAATATGGCAGGATAACGGATTTTACTCAAAGCAACTGCCATAAGCCACTCCGAAGGGATTACCAATATTCGATTTTTAGTACCTACATAGCTAAAAACAAATAAGGAGTCCTTAATAATCTGTAAAGGTCACACAAAAATGCATTGGTTTGCTAGAATATAATTAAAATTAAACATTTGATCTACGACCTTCGGAAATTCGGGAATAGATAAGTTTATAATATTTACAACTTTTTCTGTAACACAGTTAAATTTAATCTCACTGAGAAAGTGGTCTATCTTTTCGCAATCTCCAATAAGAGTTTGGTTTAGTCCTTGAATAAGAGTTCTTGTTAAATAAATAAAACCCTTTAAGGTTGCTTAAATTAGACTAGCTTTTGATTCTTTCGGTTCTCAAATAGAAGATCAAATCAATACATTTCTGGGAGAAGAGAAAATTTATATTTTCGTACATAAATTAGATTCAATAGTCATAGTCATAGTAATTTATTAATATCAAATATTTGATACACGTCACAGAAATACTCTAAAAATAATAATCAAATTAAAATAATAGTACAATAAAATAAAATACAATAATTATTGCAAAACAAAAAATATTAAATTAAATTATTGTACAACTCAATTCTAGAAAAAATAATAATAATAATTCAAACTACATAAAAAGTAGTGGGTAAATTTATATAAAAATACATTTGTTATAGGTATTTTATACCACCTTCATTTTCATAAAGTCATCAAAATTATAAAATGCCTGCTCGATAAGCCAACACTTAAGTTTTCTTTTGTAAATAGATCTGGAGGGCGCGTCCCTTATCTCAAGCGGCAGTCGGTTGTAGACGTGCGGCGCGGTCGCATACATGAGTCGGGTCGTCTTCGCGAGCCGGCAGCGCGTGACACACAGGCGTCGCGCGTGGCGAACCTCACCCGGACGGTTATCGCCGATGTGAGAATAATCATCTATATGATCCCACGCATACAGTGCTGCTTGGAGGCACACTAGGCTTGGAGTTGTTAATATACCCAAGGATTTAAAATAGGGCTGTGCTGTACTGTCCTGCGGCACTCTAACGATCGCACGTATGGCTCTTTTTTGCATTTTAAGTATGCGCTCCCAATCTGCGGCGCGTCCCCATAGCTCGATGCCATACTGTAACGTTGAGTGTACCGAAGCGAAGTAGCACTGCCTAACCATGTGGTGTGGCAATATTTCTGACACACGCCACAGTGCAAAGCATGCGCGCGCTATCTTGTCACACATTTTATCAATATGTTCTTGCCACATTAGAGCACTGTCTATTGTCAATCCCAGAAATGGTGTCAATTTGACTTGACACATTTCTTGACTATCTATACATACTCTCAACGGCTTATACGTGCGGCCGGATAAATTAAAATGGATGAACTGAGTTTTGTTTACATTTAACATCAACCCATTCACCTTGAACCAATTGTTAAGGTCACGTGCTACATTGTTCAATTTGATTTCAAGGTCATCTATTGTGTTAGAGGTCACTATCCCCGCCACGTCATCTGCATACATATATATATCAGCATCAGACACGCTTTCTGGCAGATCATTCAGAAGGAGGCTGAACATGATGTTGGATAGAGACGATCCCTGCGCTACACCGATTACAGTTTTTTGGGGGCTTGATGTAACTCCTCCTCCCGCTACAACCTGGTATCGGTCATCCATGAAATCTGTAAGTAATTTCAGCGCAGATTCATTAATGCCATAGTGTCCCATCTTTGCACATAAGACCTTTCGGTCTGCGACGTCGAATGCTTTGGACAAATCGCAGAAAATAACTGCGACTTGTCGTTTAGCTTCGCGTGCTTCAAGAACTCTCCGGACTACTTTCTCGGACATTGCTGTAGTGGACCTTCCCTTGCGATATGCGTACTGCCTATCACTAAGAGCGGAACATTCCGATAAGTATTTGGTTAATCTCTCACTCAATCCAAACTCAAACATTTTGGCCGCTGCTGGTATGATCGATACAGGTCTGTAATTGTTAAGAGCTTCTTGTGTACCTTTTCCTTTATACAGCGGGGAAACTTTAACTGTTTTTAGGGCTGCTGGATAACTACCTTCTTCAAGACATCTGTTGTATATCTTTGAGAGAACCGGTGCAATTTGTTCCGCGACCAAGTGTAGCAATGAGACTGATATTTCGAAGGCATCTTTTGACTGCTTTCGTGCTACCCCGTGTGTAAGAATGCGATATACTTCAAGTGCCGTAAATGCCTTAAGCCTAAGTGATCGATCGCTCGGCGGGCGCGCCGCACGTAACGCTCGCATCGCTTCCGACACGTCAGCGGCAGGCGCTCCGCACGAACTGGCTGCGTTCACAAAGAAAGAGTTCGTCGCGTTCACTGCATCCTCTTTCGTGAGGAACTTTGACCCATCCGGTCGTCTCAACATATCCGTGAAGTCGCAGTTTCTCCGAGTTTTACCGGTTTCAGCGTTAACCACTTCCCACATTGACTTGACAACATTGTCCGAAGAATTTATATGATTTAAATAGTAATTACTACGTTCTTCATGTAATAAGTCTTCATATCTATTCTGAAATTCATTATATCTATTTACTAAATGTATATTATCCGGAAATTTCAATTTTTAATTATAAATGTCAATTAGTAGCAAATTCATATTCACAATCTCATCAGTGGCCCAAATCATTTGTTTAGTCTTAGCACTAATTCGCTTCATGGGAAAGCTAATCTCATTTGCATGGCGTAAAATATTCACAAACGATTGAGCTAACTCATCTGAAGATTTATGCTTTTTGTGAAACTCAATCCAATCAATCGCATTCAATGCGCCTATAAAGTTGCATTTATTCGGCCGTGTGTATCTCCGCGCGGACCGCGGCGGCGGCGGGCCGGGGCTCGCGGGGCACGGCACCACCGCGCGCACCGCGAAGTGGTCAGATATCATGGAGACGACGGGCCTCACGCGCGTCACGGCTGCAATCTCGTGCCCGACGTAAACATGGTCTAAACACGTGCGCGAGTCACCATCAATCCTCGTAGGGAAGTCTACAATATTATTTAAGTTATATGTCGATAATATATCGAGCAATTGTCTATTCTCAGAGTTCATAGGGCAAATAGTGTCAACATTGAGATCACCTACGATTACAAAATCCCTGTTATCGCTACTTAGCTTATCGAACAGGCATTCTAACACAGGAAAACATACTAGTACGCTGGTAACATTCGATCTATAAACGCATACTACAGTCAATTTATATTCTAATAATTCAATAGCTGATATTTCACATACTTGCTCCACTGAGAGCTTATTGTAACACTGTAAATTTTTATATTTAATACAACTTTTAACAAATATACAGGAACCACCGTTACGTACAGTTGGTCTACAGTATGACGATACCCAAATGGTATACCCAAATGAAATCGGTTTGCATCCTACATACGAGGAAGTATTCCCATCTGCGCTGGCAACACTGAATAAAATGGCATTTGTTTCGCGCGACTACCCTTAATCGAGTGTCACAGTTTAACCCTAGTTTTGGCAACTACTGCGCCGTATTTATAGCTGCAGATTTTCTGCATGCAAGCCACTGATTACCCCTAGAAGATACTTGACGTTATAATGTCTGACAAAAAACTACGTGTGCGCAGAAGACTGATATCACTAAAATAGTCAGTGATTAAATATTGGAAAGTAGCTACGAATTATTATTAAAAATCCTACGTTATATAAATAACCGCAAAAATAAAGCCCTAGATAAGTTTTCTAGAGGTTGAAGTAAACTCATAGAGGATGAAGTAAACTCGTGTCAGTTTCAGGTTAAAAGGTAGGTTCCTTGGGACAGTTTGTCACAGTAAAGCAGTCGCTAAACTTAATCACGCCATCTATATGAGCGTTGCGGTATCTACTCATCTTCTAGATGTAATCTGCGCTAAACTAACTGAAATACCAGGTCAAGCAGTGAGAATCATTGGCTGTTTTGTTCCACTGTAATTGCTAACGAGGGAACACTCGGGAGGAACAGCAATGCAGCGCAGGCTAAGTGATAAAATCTAATAGACTAACTCAAGAATTTGCTGAGAAGCTGCCAGAACTTTTTGGTCCTATTTTGCCTTTTTACTGCTAAGAAATAGCCATATTTTTTTCTAATACTTATCTTACCTTACCTTACCTTATATATTCTGCTTCTTATCGGATCAGAGTGGCCAACTCTGGTGTCGAGAGTTTATCAAGCCACCCTAAGGGCCTCTGAAATGGCTTAACGACTGCCGTACTAGACAAACAGCCTTACCTATATATTCTTATACATTGTAATGTACTTAGAGGAAAATTGACTAATCAGATAGTAAAATTAGGAACTATAATTACTAAGTAGTGGTTATATGAGTTTTTCTATGATGTTATTTATATCTAAATATATAAAACTCAAAGGTGACTGACTGACTGATTGACTGACTGATATAGTGATCTATCAACGCACAGCCTAAACCGCTGGATGGATCGGGCTGAAATTTGGAATGGAGGTAGATGTTATGACGTAGGCATCCGCTAAGAAAGGATTTTTGGAATTGCCACTTTTAAAGGAGTGAAATAGGGGATGCAAGTTTTACTTCTTAATGCGAGCGAAGCCGCGAGCACCCACTAGTGAGACATATAACTGTTAAGTTGATGATATAAAATAGATGACCAAAGATATATCAGTCACTGCTTCCGTCTATGATAAATTACAGACACAATCGGACAATAGAGTTAGACTCTCACAAATCTTGCACTTAGACACTATAATAACACCTACTCAAACCTCAACTAACATTATATCCTCTGCGAAAATAGTCTTTCTACCTCAATTTTCCACTCAAGATTACCCATTTTCCGAAATAGGTTTTTTCCCGGACCACTAGTTCTCTAGAAAACATGATTCGCTTCAATCTGGTAACAGTGACGAGCATGATTTGGCGAAATAGTGAACTCCATTGATCATACTTTTTAGACGTTTTTAAAAGAAGTATCTAATCAAGACGTTGTGGAGATTGTAGCAATAAATGTTTTCATTTTAATTTGGAATGGAATTGGATGTTTTTTTTTAATTGATTACCTATACATAGATATATAGAATTGGTCTTCTTCTTATCGAATGACAGTGGCCAACTCTGGTGTCGAGAGTTAATCATGCCGCCCTAAGGGCCTCTGAAATGGCTTTACGACTGCCGTATTATGACAAGCAGCTGAGACCTACAATTTAACGTGTCAATTAAATTGGTCTAAAATTGTCTAACAAACGAACTTTTAACTAAAAATATTACTCTGACTGCAAACCACAATATTTTCTTTAACAAGTTTGCCATTTTCTACGGTAAAATTTAAAAATATAAGATTGTATTGTTTTTTAATCTAAATTCCATTTGTTGACTGAATTATTTTGCATTATTTGATAGACGAATAAATGTTTTCAAAAGATATCATGGCATGTTCGGCGTTCGCCTTAAAATTATACGGATATAATATTATTTAAGTTATAACGCAGTTTAAGGTAGTATGTATTAGGTACCGAATATTCAAGACCTTTGTAGTGGTAAACTACATTTAAAAATTAAATTGAAACCACAAATGGGTTGCTAGACCTACCAAGATATAAGTATAGTATCTTACCTAGTATTAAAGCAACACTCGAAATATACCACACCTAACTAAACATTCCAGTCGAGACTCGCCGTAAATAATTTAAATTGTTACATTCCCAACTAGAACTCTACAAAATTGTTTAGCAGACGTATACAGTGGACAAAGCAAGGGTTGACGCGTTGAAATGATAATTACGTAGATTCACATTAAGGTGCCTTCGCTCCAGTTGATTATTATTTCAGCACAACCCTGACACACAATTTTCATAAAGCTTTAATTACAGTGGAAGCGAGCGAGTCCTTAAATATGCAGCCTTCGTGTTTGAAGAGTATATGTTGAAGTTGTATCAACAGACGCAATAGTCGTAAACTAAGCGGGACTCGGCGTGTTTGGATTTGTTCTGAACAAATTGTAGAGGCTAAATGTACTGAACACGAGCTAAGTAAACGTTTAGGGTTGTGGGGACATATTTTGTAGCTGATATAAGTAAATATATTATAAATACTTAGTCACTGTAAGTTTATTACAAAGATAACTATTAAAAGGTATTTACTACGTTTATTAGATTTATTTACAAGTTTTAAACATAATATTAAAATATACAATATACCTAAAATAAAATGTGAAACAAAATAAAATTAACAAAAACTAATCGGAGAAAAATATATATAAATAAATGTAAAATATTTATGATCAATATATTGTGTATTAAATAAAATATAACATACCTTTTTTTAAACCTAATTTAAATTTGGAAACAATAACAAAATTTAATTTAGAAAAAAACAAAAGATGTCAAAAACTAAATTGAATTTAGAATTGCCTTTAGTAAATTATTTAAATCACCGACAAGTTTGACTAATACGTTATATATCTGACTTTATAAAAAAATGTTAGACCAATTCTATTCCCATAGCAAATTATGATAATGATCAATACTTCTCAAAGCATTTGTGTCTATATCACGGTGCTACTATACAGTTGCCGAAATCAATAGACTTTTGCTTTGTGATCACGGTATGCGATCAGAGTGCAATTAGGCGAGCTAATAGGCTTGCTTACTCTCAATCAGGCTTCGTAACGTCCTGTCCAATGCAAAACAATGTTAGCTCACCTGAGTGGCTATCTGTGGAACAAATATTTGTTTGTTATAGTGAACCGTCTGTTTTGCGAGCAATTGTTTTACACTTTTGCTACTAGCAGGTGGTGAGTAAGTGCAATAGTTATTTAGTTTCTGTCTGTTCTATAATTATTACCGTCGTAACTTACAATCTAAGTATATAAAACTCATAGGTGACTGACTGACTGATATAGTGATCTATCAACGCACAGCCCAAACCACTAGACGAATCGGGCTGAAATTTGGCATGCAGGTAGATGTTATTACGTTAGTATCCGCTAAGAAAGGATTTTAAGAAATGCTACTTTTAAAGGGGTGAAATAGGGGATGCAAGTTTTCCTTCTTAATGCGAGCGAACCGCGAGCACCGGCTAGTAACTTATAATTACAAAATAAGAATATTCGTTTTTTATTTGACACTAGCTGGTGCGCGCGACTTCGTTCGCGTGGAATAAATATTACCATAAAAACGGTTCTAGTGAGTTAACCTTAAAAGATCGACATATGCTGTTGCGGCCATTTTGTTATATCATTTCAAGAGGATTAATTCTTTCATACACATTTTTTGATCATTATCTTGAACCGTTTTCGCAGCGCACGCAACGGAAGTCCTCAAAGATGACTAATTTTCCCCGTTTTTCCCACATTTTCTATTGTTTCTTCGCTCCTATTAGTTGCAGCGTGATGTTATATAGCCTAAAGCCTTTCTCGATAAATGGTCTATTCAACACAAAAAGATTTTTTCAATTCGCTCCAGTAGTTCCTGAGATTAGCGCGTTCAAACAAACAAACATACAAACAAACAAACAAACTCTTCAGCTTTATAATATTAGTATAGATGACACATCTGGAACGGTCCATGTCTGCAGATATAAAGATGTCTTAACGCGTGTATTTTAAAACATCCCATAAAGGTCACAGTTGAATTCGCCGAAAACAACCAACATCGCGCCCGAACTTCCGAAATTTCCGGCTGCAAGCGACTTACAAACAAAATCTTCTTAAATTATTCGACGGTTTTCCTTGCACAACAGATATATTGATATACATAGGTGTGTGTTGGAAACATAGATTATAATTGTGATTTAATTTTAATATCTCTCTTGAGTCGTATTTCCTCATGACTGAGGGTCGAGATCCCCCGCAGAATTAATTCATTAGGGGAGTTTTCTTGGGCAGGTCCTTCAACGGAAGACACATGTCCTCGAATATTGCGGTCCTCAGACATGTCGGTTTCCTCACGATGTTTTCCTTCACTGTTAAGCGAGTGCAACCCACACTTAATTTGAAAATACAAGTCATAGGAGTAGAGCCGGATTCGATCTAGGGTGCGTCTGGATGAAAAGCAGACACTGGAACCACCGAGCCACACTCGCCTTAATTTGAATATCAAGAAATCATAATTTTTAATGACACATTTAATTCTTACTAGTATGTAGATTGCTTCACTCGTAATATTTAGAGAAATAAAATACACATGATATCCTGAACAATCAGGATACCAAAATCCATGCTGATTTGTTGCTCTGTTAATGCGTTAAGGAGAAACACTTATCAAAAACTCGCTTTGACTTTTAACAAAAGCACCGGCAGATTTTCGTTGCGTTTGAATAGAAGATTTTCTGGATGAGCGATATTTTATACTTAAGTGTAAGTATACCTAATTAAAAAAACAAGAACCTTACTGTACTTTTGTTATACAAGCTTTGTACTGCCCAGTTTTCAGCAACACATATCCGCGAAAATATCAATTTTCTTCCCCGTTTTATCGTACTCAAAGAGACAAAGCCAATAGCAAAATAGGCCATCGGGCTTTTCAATCCAAAGGGAAATGGCTCACAAAGCAACAAAGATAAAGGTCACATTGTCATTTTTCTGTAAATAGTAGGCAAAATATATGGTTTGTTTTTTTTTTGATAAAATGACAATGTCATTGACGTTAAATGTATTTAGATAAAATTAAGCATATGCCTACTTGATAGGGGCATCATTTTGCTGGAGAGGTAGCCTATTCTCAGTAATTAATGAATAAGCTGATGATGAGAACCAATTTTATGTATAAATAGTGGATGCTCGCGACTTCGCTTGCATATATTAAGAAGTAAAACTTGCATCCCCTATTTCACCCGTTTAAAAGTAGCACTTCCAAAAATACTTTCTTAGCGGATGCCTACGTCATAACATCTACCTTCATTCCAAATTTCAGCCCAACCCGTCCAGTGGTTTGGGCTGTGTGTTGATAGATCACTATATCAGTCAGTCAGTCGGTCACCTTAGAGTTTTATATATGTATTTAGATTTAAAAAAGTATATTGTTGGAAAGTAAATAATAATGAAACAGTGAATTGGGATTATTTAATGTTATGTTAATCAATCAGGTTTGCTCACATACATTTTAGTCATAGTGAAGTGATACGTATTTCAATTATGGCATAAATTAAAATCATATGACTAAATAAATCTGACACCGAATTTTTCAAATCAAATGAAACGTTTTATCAATAAATTAGTAATTTTTAATTTTTGCTGCAGGTTTTCATATGAAATAGCATAATTCAATTTGAGCAAATAATTTACGAACGTAACGACAAAAATAAACGTCACAAAACATTCATTGAACGCGGGTGCTCCCAAACGATACAGAGGTAATCTACAGTTCATTAATTCATTGTTAATTGATGTGTTTAAATTATTCCACAGCTGTAATTAAGTTTAAAATTGCAAGCGAACCCAGCTTTGTGAATTTTAATAACGCTTCAAATATATTCAATTCCAAACGTTTTATTTTCGTCGAAACGTACCAAAACAATGGACGATCGGACACTAAAATAACCAATTAACTGCCAAGTTACATACAGAATTGGCCCCAAAAGTCTCAATATTGTTTTTATTGGCCCCAAACACCCCGGGGAAGTAGCAGAAACTATTTATAAGTAGCAGTAAAGGCAAGTCGTTTACTAAAGCCACAAATCCTGCCTGTCCTTTGCATCGAGCTCTATTTCAAAGACAAAAGGAACTGACGTTGCTATGATTCACTAGAACCAACTGTAACCTGACGCAAATTACAACAGACGTGGCGAATCTGAATTCTAGATACATGATTTTGAATTTTGTTACACAGAGTATGATAGTTTACATTTGCGACTAAGATAAGTGACATAAATATTCGTACGGCGTTTGGTATGTATCGATGCGAGTTATTTGAATTTGTAATGCAATATTTCAGGATTTGTATGTGCGGACGAAAAATGCGATGATAAATGGAAAGGCAGCTGGATGGTTTGAATCTCTCTCTGCATCTGGTTCTATGCTATAGGTACATGTATTCTAAAGCTATAGATTAAAAAGACAAAAAATGTTGTTGACAAATAATTCCACAAAGTCTGATTTTGCGTTTCCATCACCATATTCTTTACCCGCGATTTCATAACAGCTCGAAAAAAATCAATGTTTATTTGAGTACCAACGTAAAGTAAAAAACTTGTAAAGAATTCGCAACAGCTCATAAACTCTCAAAGCAGGTGAATTTTATTAGGGTTCCGTCAACTTTATTCAAGGGCCGACATGTCAGCGACGTTTTGTGGCCAATATGTCGAAATCCCAAACCATTTCCAGAATACCTCGCTTTCTTAGTCATTTGTTACGGTTACGCCAACGAGCTAAGTTCACAGATGTGCTATACTAACATAATACTGAAGCTCTTTCCATATATATATATCACGCTAAATAATGGTACAATTTAGTGTGAATGCCTTCCCTACTTCATGTGCAATCGACAAGATCATTGACGTGGATGAAATTAGACACGTACATAATTTACCTTCACTCTGAATTAACACACAGTTAACACATAGGTAGGTTAAAATTTTCAAATTACTCTTCAAATGTTTGGATGATAGAATAAACGTTTTCACGAGAAAACTTGAATTGTACTACATTTGAGTAACCATATTCAATGTGAGTTTCACAAAAAAATTGTCTTTATAGGCTATGTTAGCCCAATTTGGAGCTTTCAATGTGATTCATTATGTATCTATACTTTTCAACTCAAATAAGATTTTGTTCCATATCCTCTGTCCCAAATTTCTCTACCCCAGTGTTCAGGTCCATAGTTTACCGAGGTGCCCGTTTAGGGCCCGGCACTCAGTTATGCATGGAGCGGCCTCAGACCTTTGTTAATTATGACAGTGGTCGCACTCCACTCCAAATTGGATATTTACAGCCGCATATATTGTTGCACATCTGTTGTCTGATATAAGGTGCGTTCACTTTATTGTGTTGAATGTTCTTACGATGTTTGATTATAGATTTAATAAATAATAATCTGTTCTGCAAAAATGTTATCAAATTAGAAGATAACAGCAATTTATTATTTTAAAGTTTTAGATGAGTATTTTCCCTACATTACGAAAAACTGTTACGTGTTTTTAAAGTTTTTGAGGCGTGCGTGATTTCTATGTAAATCTGTGTCGTGGTCGGTATGCCCTTTTTGTTATGATGATTTTAAAGTATTTTGTTATTTTTATTTTTAAACACAAAATAATCTCGACCATTTTTGGAGTGACTGGCGTGAAGCGGTTGTGGGCCGAGATTCATGGAAGAGTTGGGGGAGACCTTTGCCTAGCATAGGTTCTTTTGTTTAAGTTATTATATTTATTTTAATATTTTCTACTTATTTTGTTAGTATCTGTAAATAAAGATTTGATATATATAATATAAGTTTAAGATATGTCTTTAATGCACACCAAAGAAATTACAATATAAAAAGAAATATAAAAACTAATTTAATGCACATTGGGCGGCCTTATCGCGTTAGGCGATTTCTTCCAGGCAACCTTTGGATGGACAGGATTTAGAATCTAAAATAGGCGGTGTACAAGAATACGTAAAATAAATATATAAGTGAAAGAACACAATACAAACTCAGATAATACACTAATAAATAATAATAAGCAATACAATACATAATACTATATGGATGGTAAATAATGATGATACACTAGTTTTTGGAAAATGCTTATGGACTTAGCTTGCCTAACAGGCAATGGCAACATGTTCCACAATTTGATGGCTTATATATGGTTTCCAGTTAGTTTTTCCCAAACTCTGTAATATTTTTTTAACAGAATGAATTTAGTTTATATTTGTTTTCATCTTACTTCAAATTGTTTCTAGACATTGTAAGAAGTTTCATATTACACCTTCCACTAAGATACAAAGTAAGGAGGTACCAATCCGTTTTAATTTCATCCTCTATACAAAATATCTCATTACGTTCCGTCTTGCGCAATACTTGACAAGTTCTCTGATTAAACTGTAAGCCAGCTGGAAATAAGGTTAACACAAAGGCTAAAAGATACTATTTCTAACTAGCGTTCCTTTAGAGACCTAGTTAAATCTGTAGTTTATTGAATTGAATACTTTTAATAAGTTATGTTCTTAGAAAACAACATTCATTGTGTTGTTAATTTATGTATAAGTTATTTTAACATCTGACAATAGGCTTTTAAAACTCACCGAGGCGATTAGCAACGGAGTTTTTTGTGTGTTTGCTTTTATTAATAAATTTGAAAAAAAAAATGTTTTCCACTTGTTTCCAGTTTCTAAGTAGGTAATGTAAAAAAAGATTTTTATTAATTTTTTAGAAATTTATTTGATTTTGAATATGTAAGTAAGTTTTTATGAGAGTGGCCAATTCCGGAAATGAATTTCACAAATATCAATAAAACTTAAATATTGTTTATTCCTTTGAAAGCTTATTTTCAAAGCAAAGGTACGGTTACAACATCTCTTAAAGCTCCCACAATGAAGGGAACATAATATATCCAACTTATCTTTTGAAAACCATATTATTTTATCTCTATTTCATATTTTAATCGTAGCGCCGAGCATACGAAGTCATCTCTTAGGTAGATCTACTTGATATTCCGGGAATGGCTCGGAAAACGTCGATTCTAGCATACTTAGGTGCATTTCCCGAGATAAAATCCATCTGCAAGCTGTTTAGGTAGAGTGAATGGATTAGATGGCACTTATGCACTAGATGTAGTATCACATACATATTACTACAACTCAAACTTATACAATAAAATGCATTTGTTAGTGACAATGTAATTTGGTGAACCTATAACTTAATAATATTACCTAAATGGCAGAATATATATCTCTTTCGTCCTTTGCTTCTTTCATTGCTGATATTGATCATGTTAACTTTGACAACTGAAACAATACCTATGATATACTCAATGCTATTTTTTGACTCCCATAAAACCCACATAGATAAAAGAAAACCATAGGACATGATTAGTTGACTTTATTAAATTACTCTTAATAATGTAATGCTTAAAAAGTCATCGTCAAAGTCGAGGGTCCAACCTGGATGAGGTCTGCACAAGATCGACGCAGATGGCACATACAAAGAGAAGCCTATACCCAGCAGTGGGATCCCAAGGGCCAAAGGCAAGGACAAGGGGATCCTGTGGATGATAATGATGAATGTTATGCTTTTAACGATATTTCGAGTATCAAATTGGCAAATCAAGAAATGCCGGCGTATCGTGATGCGCCCAGGCAGATCTCAATAGACCCTATAAAAAAATTGGCCGACGACATAGACACAAAACGACTTTTCCTTCCCCTGTTATCGTTTAGTGTGAAGAGCGGAAGCTTGATAGCTAATACCACTGACAAAATAAGCCAACATCTTAGCGTTTTACTTACTAAGAAAATCGTGTATCTTTTATGTTGCTAAACGGTTTTATTATGAACCTGGTTACATTACATTATCTCCTCTTTATTCGTATTTTATATTACTGAGAGTCGTGACTCCTCCGCTGAATCAATTCGTTAGGGGAGTTCTCGTGAGCATATAGATAGTGGCAGGGGGCCAGGGTGGCCCAGGTCCTTCATCGAACGTAAATAAATACTTACGTTATATAATTTAATTTATAAAAAAAATTACCAAAATGCTGGCCTTTTTCTGGCTCAACGTATAAGCATTGCCATACAGCGTGGTAATGCGGCCAGTATGCTGGGCACGCTGCCCTCTGGTAGTGGGCTGGAGCACTTAGATTATCTTTAGGCTTTTATAAAGATTTTCTAAGTGCCCTTTTTTTGTAGTAGTTAGTAGTAGTATGTTTAGTTTTTTTCCCTTGTTTTTATATTTAATTATTGTAAATAAATATGTTACATATTTATAAATGTATATTTATCTACTTTACTGATATGAACTAAATATTAATTGCTCATGAGCAAATCTTCTTTGAAGAAATCTTGTATTTTCCGTTTTACCGTTAGACAAATGAAGCCCATTAAGTTGCTTGCTAAAAACGCCTACACTTAACAAATTTGCAAACAGTGATAAGCAAAATACAATGTTGTACGTGAATATCCGTTTGCCTAATATTAAGTTGTAGATGTTTACAACAAACTCAACATTACGGAATACATGTTGTTTTCCTATTTTTTTCTTTCTTTTTTAACACGAAATAGGCTTACGTTTGACTATGGCCTGCCTGATGTAGCACGCTTACCTAGAAGAAACCTATTTACTTTTGATTTGAAGAACCCTGGGTTATAATTTTCTGGGAACAGGGCTCCAGGTAGAGAGTTCCATAGTCTCGCTGTCTTTACTATGAAGGCAGAAGCAAAGCGCTTCCTGCGAGTCTTTGCAACTCTTATAAAGAAACGAATAATAAAAGAGTTGCAAACTATACTTATGTATAAAAAAGTACTTCGCGAAGCTTGTATGAAAGTGGCCAACTCTGGCGACAGAGTTTTTATACCGCCTTAGGAGCCTAAAACTACTAAAACATGGCTTATCGACAGCTGTACTATGACAAACACCTGGGATCTACAATTTAATATGTTATGATAATATTGACATCGATTACATTTCCTTTATTATCCATAATATCATAATATTATATTACAGTTATACACAAGTAAGTTATGAGTACTTATCACAATAGAATTTTAATAATATTGTAAAACAATGAACAAGGAATATTATAGTAACCCCTCCGTACAAAAGCAACACAATAAAAAGCCTTGTGAAGTTAAAGCAAGCTTCACTGTTCCACGTGACTTCGCAACTTTGTACCTCCATTTGTATTAAACTAGGTTTAGAACGTATAAGATTTTTCTCATTTTCTCGACACTGGAGTTTTCATTGTCTTTGAGGACATATTTAATTTCAAAGTAAGGTTCAAATACATTGTTTGTTTCTGTTGGATATATAACGGAAAAATAATACTTATCACGTGTGATCTAGAGTTTAACTTCATACAAAATTTCAACATATATGGATCTTGACTGACCTGTTAGCTTAGTTGGTAGTGGCTCTGCCTTCTGATCTAGGGGTTGCAGGTTCGATTCCCGCATGACACAAGTATTTATGGACTTTAAAATTTATAATTACTTGATAATATAAGATAAGATAATCATTTAATTGTCAATAGTAATACTCAACTTATGAACTAGACGTTAACAGTTGGTAATTCTATTTTCTCGTCATACAAAAATATTTGTCAGTTAAAAGATTTTAAATAAGTATGTCTAAATTTTCCAAAAATAATACATTTTTTACTAGTGTTGCGTCTGGTCGTTTCTATGCATATTAAGTTTGTATTTACAAAAAAAAGTAGGTATATGTACTATATCCGTTATTTAGTACCCACGACACAAGCGTTTGCTTAGTGCGTGGCTGGATGGCGCTGTGTGCAATGTCCTAAAATATTTATTTATTTATTTTTTTCATTATCATAAAAAATAACGTACGCAGACAGATTACTTTAACTCACCAACTTTAATTTTTTCATGTAGCATTTGATTAAAATTGATAATCTTATCCAACCAGGTAAAATGAATAAGGAAAAGTCAAATGTTAAACAGGTTGTAAACGTACCTATAATTTTGTAGGTATACACAACTAGTATATGATCCATACATAATAACACCTAAAAAATATAAGGAAATCTGTACATCTACCTCAAAGATGCGCTCATTTTGATACAAAGATTTCTGGTTATATTGTCCACTTCCATTATATATGAATTAGTAAAAATTACATAGTAATCCTACAGGTAAATAAAACATCAAGGTTTTATAACAATATAAAATGTAGGGTTTTATAATAGATGTAAGTTTATTGATTAAGCATACTAAATGCATTATAAACAAGACGATACTTAGATTAACTTACGAAACACCTATACAGAATACATATATTTAAAAAACAATTGAAATACAGTATTCAATATTCCACAGTTGAGTTAGTCAGGTATTATACTCCCCACTTTAATACAAAACTTATCTTGTTATCTCGTCTTCAACTTCAATAGAGCACTGGCTGGGACGACGCTTGTGTCCGGTACACTTGCACTTGTAGAAGTTGGAGTCTTCTCTCAAGAACGGGTTCCGGAACTTAGCCTCCTTCTTGTCAACCTCTTCCCCATTGTGATTAAACAGCACTGTCACGAAATACGAATCAGGACGGTTGGAAGAATTAACGTAACTATTGTTGCCTTTCCATGTTACGAAGCGGTCGCCTCCTTGGTTTCCCTTGTTGAGGAATAATCTGATATCACACTCCAGTTTGAACCAATCAGCGGTGATAGCTCTATATCCAGATTTTCGGTTGGCGCGAGCGTTGTACGGCGATAAATTGTACCATTCAGGAGGTCCAGAGAACTGGGATCCGATAAGGCCTCCCCGCTCGTCCCCAGGATGTCTCGTTGCCAAGAACTTGTCATCTAACGGGCCTCCTGTTGGGAAGTCCACGCGCGGCTGCTTGCTAATGTGCCTCGGATATATTACAGCTTCGATATAGTCCACTCGTTCTAGATCGTAGACACCCAAACTGGTCTCCACTGCAGTTATTGGCATGCTGTACTCGTTGAATTCGACTCGTCGAGTCTTCACCATCACTACGAACAGAGCCAGTAAACAAAACTTCAAGGAACGCATCTTGCGTGTTGCCAGCTCTAAAATGTGCTTCAAAGTGGCGAGGACACTGATGTAGCTCGATTTATATTTTGTTAGTAACGCCGTACAGGTATGTGAGGTATTTGCATCTGGTAGACAGGTTTTCTCATTGCTGTCGCGAGCGCATGTTGGCTTCAATTTAACAAAATTATAAGAGACACTACAGATCAAAGAAAATGTTATTATTTTGTAATAATATTTTGAATTTTCTCGCTTTAAAAATTAATTCAGGTTTTATAAGATTTATTTACAAAACTAAGTTCAGTATAGGTACTAATGCTCTTGTTGAATATATTAAATGCTTTCTAATGTGTTTTGTACCGAACCATTGCAGACTATTCTAGACTTTTACAATAATTGTGCATGAAATACATATATATATATATATTTTAATTACTAACAAAGCTGTAAAATTAAATTAAAAGAAACTTCCTGTATCATGTGTACTCCATATCGGTTTTTTGGAATGCAATGTTTTACGTGAACAATGTGAACATACACGACACCTGTGTATAACAGAAACTTTAAAAAGGTTGACGGCAAAGCTACAAGAGAAATAAAAAGTAGCTACTGCTTTACCGTTATCCAATATTGAAATGAACTGCACAATAACAGCAGTCATGCAATATGGTATGGATAAATAAATAATACTCGTACTTAGATATGATATTGTTTTTAATATATCTCTGAATATCACAGCACAAAAAGTCTGTGTTAACAAATGCTTACTACTTATAAAGATATTACTCTTCATTTCTCCTTTACTATTGTTTGCATAGCAGTTTGATAGGGCCAAGCCAAGTTTTGTTATACAATTTCTAATAATAACTCAAAGTAAGTAATATCAATTAAATAGTCGTGTTTTAAGATACCGTAAGTCTTCGTTCGACTTAACGATTGCTCTTGCCATAATTACTTGTTTGAGAACCAGTATAGATGGCTTAATCTGAGTATTTATTAAGTTTTAATAATATTATATATCCTGGCATAAATTAGGCTGAAAGAAATAACTATACACTGGTATTTCGCTGTTTTACCATTTCCTAGTTTTGTTTGTAAAATAGATGCAGACAAAAATAAAACAATATAAAAGTACATGAGTTCATTTATTTTGAAAATCAGTTATATTATTACAATGTTAAACTATTAAATCTATAACAAAATATTACTAACGAAATTTTTAACAAAATAAGTTCTTACTGTTATATACTATTTTTTATTCACAATTGCGTATTTATAACTCAGATATGATGACAGTGTTGATAAAATACATACCTATATTTTATTGGAATCTTTTTAAATTAACTTTGATCTTAAAGCAACTTACACTGCCCTGGGTTTCGTCTGCGCTTCTCATTGCACGTACACGTCCAAAAACCGCTATCATCTTTCAGAAAAGGATTGTAAAACTTCTCCGTTTTAGTGTCCACGACTTTATCATTGTGGTAGAACAGTGTTTCGAGAGTGTACGTATCTGGTCGGTTGGAATTCAATACATACGTCATGTTGCTTCTCCACAGAACGTAGCGCTCACCGCCTTGACTTCCCTTGGAAAGGAACTGGCGTACCAAACATTCCAGCTTAAACCATTCTGGGGCCAACGCACGATATCCCGAATCCCGGTTAGCTCGCGCGTTGTATGGGGTTAGGTTGTACCATTCTGGTGGTCCAGAGAACTGGGATCCTATGTACCCTCCCCTTTCATCTCCAGGGTACCTGTTGCATACATATTTCTCACCAATTTCTCCTGAAGTGGGGAATTCTATCTTTTCTTTGTCACTTATATGGCGAGCCAGGATCACAGCTTCCAAGTATTCCACACGTTCGTTGTCAAACACACCATAACTCGTCTCGATCAGTTTTATTGGCATACTGTATTCGTCGAATTCTAATCTTCTTGCGTTTAGTGTGACAATGTTCAGCACAACTAGCCAAAAATATATAGACCCCATTTTGCGACTGTTCAGTTCACAACAAAACGTACAAATGGCTCATCATTTTTGTCTATAATAATAATATATCTACTTGTGTGTATATCTAAGCAACACGTCTAACAAGTTTTTTTGTATATCATTAGACTGGTGTAGCAAGATAAATTCAAGATTTTTTTATTACAAAATGTTCACTATACTATGTGTTGCAGTTGACTTTATCACTCAAACGTTATTGTTATCAGAGCTCCTAGTCATTTTTCTGTGCTTGACATACCTACCTAAAACAATACTTATTCATAAACTACTGAGTATGCGTCTGGGCTGATAAATAATGTTTAATAAGTTCAGGATAACTTATATACTTAAATGTTTTAATACTAGATATTGGATGTTCGCGGCTTCGCTTGCTTGTTTTTTCTGGACAAAAAGAAGCTTATACCACTTTCGGGACTTTATACTACTGTCTTACATAAAATTACGATAATGCAGGGCTCCATTGCGACTTGAAAGAAGAACAAACTCACCAACGTATACATGTTTGCTAGTATATAATGTTATAAAGATGACATATGAAGCATTAAAACAAATATGATACTATAGCTACCTTCTGGTTTACCTTATTAAAAGAAACAGGTATAGCAGTAGTGAATATTTGAAATTGTACTATGAGATAGGGCTTAGGACTATTGGTTGGTGAACCCTGGACATCAAACTAAGTCAGCACCTGTGTGATGATGCCCAGTTATAAATAAAAACTAAAGTAAATACATTTGTTAGTGACTGTGAAATTTGGTGAACCTATACGTTAATAATCATAGTTAATAATATTGGCAGAATGTATATCTCTTTCTTCTTTTGCTTCTTTCATTGCTGATATTGATCATGTTAACTTTGACAACTGAAACAATAACTCACCATAAGATAAACTCAATGCTATTTTTTGACTCCCATAAAACTCGCATAGATAAAAGAAAACCAAAGGACATGATTAGTTATTTTATTAAATTACTCATAAATTAAAGCTCAAGCATCGTTTTATTGACATATATCGACTTTTCCTTCCCCTGTTATCGTTGAGTGTGAAAATCGTTTATGTAGTACCCGGAAGCTTGACAGCTAATACCACTGACAAAATAAGCCAACATCTTAGCGTATACTAAGAAAATCGTGTATCTTTTATGTAAGTTGCTAAGCGGTTTTTACTATGAACCCAAGTACGTTATATTAACACCTCTTTAGTCGTATTTTATATTACTGAGGGTCGTTACTCCCCCGCAGAATCAATTCGTTAGAGGAGTTCTCGTGAGCATATAGATAGTGGCGGGGGGCCAGGGTGGCCCAGGTCCTTCATCGCACGTAAATAAATACTTACGTTATATAATTTAATTTATAAAAAAAATGACCAAAATGCTGGTTTTTTTCTGGCTCAACGTATAAGCATTGCCATCCAGCGTGGTAATGCGGCCAGTATGCTGGGCACGCTGCCCTCTGGTAGTGGGCTGGAGCACTTAGATTATCTTTAGGCTTTTCTAAAGATTTTCTAAGTGCCCCTTTTTTGTAGTAGTTAGTAGTAGTATGTTTAGTTTTTTTCCCTTGTTTTTATATTTAATTTTTGTAAATAAATAATATGTTACATAGTTATAAATGTATTTTTAACTACTTTACTGACATGAACTAAATATTAATTGCTCATGAGCAAATCTTCTTTGAAGAAATCTTGTATTTTCCGTTTAACCGTTAGACAAATGAAGCCCATTAAGTTGCTTGCTAAAAACGCCTACACTTAACAAATTTGCAAAAAGTGATAAGCAAAATACAATGTTGTGCGTGAATAGCCGTTTGCCAAAAATTAAGTTGTAGATGTTTACAACAAACCTAACATTACGGAATGCATGTTGTTTTTCTATCTTTTTCTCTCTCTTTAACACGAAATAGGCTTACGTTTGACTATAGCCTGCCTGATGTTAAGCACCACTATAGTCTAAGATGTAGCATGCTTGCCTAGAAGAAACCTATTTATTTTTGATTTGAAGAACCCTGGGTTATAATTAACTGGGAACAGGGCTCCAGGTAGAGAGTTCCATGTCTCGCTATCCTTACTATGAAGGCAGAAGCAAAGCGCTTCGTACGTCGTCGAGTCTTTGCAACTCTTATAGAGAAACGAAGAATAAAAGAGTTGCAAACTATACTTATGTATAAAAAAGTACTTCGTGATGTTTGTATGAAGGTGCCAACTATGGCGACAGAGTTTTCATACCACCTTAGTCTTCGAGTCTCGAGACGAGTCTTCACCATCACTACGAACAGAGCCAGTAAACAAAACTTCAAGGAACGCATCTTGCGTGTTGCCAGCTCTAAAATATGTCTCAAAGTGGCGAGGACACTGATGTAGCTCGATTTAAGTAACGCCGTACAGGTATGTGAGGTATTTGCATCTGGTAGACAGGTTTTCTCATTGCTTTTTATTGGGATCGTCGCGAGCGCATGTTGGCTTCAATTTAACTAAATTATAAGAGACACTACAGATCAAAGAAAATGTTATTATTTTGTAATAATATCTGGAAAAGATCACTCAAGGTGATAAGGCCGCCCACTTGTGCATTCATTTATAGTTTAAGTTCATTGCATATTGTAATTTATTTTTGGTGTGCAATAAAGTTATATTGTATTGTATTGTATAATATTATGAATTTCCACGCTTTAAAAATTAATTCAGGTTTTATAAGATTTATTTACAAAACTAAGTTCAGTATAGGTACTAATGCTCTTGTTGAATATATTAAATGCTTTCTAATGTGTTTTGTACCGAACCATTGCAGACTATTCTAGACTTTTACAATAATTGTGCATGTATTAATATATATATTTTCATTACTAAAAAAGCTGTAAAATAAAGATAAAAAGATAAAGAATCTTTATTGATAATGTAAAGTTGCAACATAGGTATAAGTCACAGAAATCTTAATATTTAGATTTCTGTGGTATAAGTACTAATATCATAAAATATGCTACACAAATTACAATATCTCGTCAAATTGAATTTATAACATTTAGTTTTTAAAAATTTTTAGAAATTATTACGTCAATTTTAATAATAACATAATTAAATTTTTGTAATATGTTTTAACATAATTAAAACCATGTCAAACATAATAATAGGTATGTAATCATACAATATGTCAACTTAAATAAATCTAGGTATAATAGTTATATCTAGTATAATAAATTATAAAAGAAACTTCCTGTGTCATGTGTACTTCATATCGGTTTTTTGGAATGCAATGTTTTACGTGAACAATGTGAACATAAACGACACCTGTGTATAACAGGAACTTTTAAAAGGTAGACGGCAAAGCTACAAGAGAAATAAAAAGTAGTTACCGCTTTACCGTTGTCCAATATTGAAATGAACTGCACAATATAAGTAGTCATGCAATATGGTATGGATAAATAACTAATACAATTTCATATTTAGACATGGTATTGTTTTTAATATAATCTCTGATTTTTCTATAAAGAAATTACTCTTTATTTCTCCTTTACTATTGTTGGTATATGTAGCAGTTTGATAGGGCCAAGCCAAGTTTTGTTATACAATGTTTAATAGGAAGCATTAGAAATTGCGCTAGATATAGATTATAACGTTGCTTATCATCAGGCAAGTTGTAGTCAAGCGTGAGCCTATCTCATGTAAAAAAATTAGAAATTGTGTAACAAATATAAATAAATAAATATTCCGGGACATTGTACACAGCGCCATCTAGCCCCACACGAATCAAACGCTGGTGTCGTGGGTACTAGGTAACGGTTATGATACTAACAAAACTTGGCTTGTTGTTAATATATGTATGTTATAACTAAAAGTAATACCTATTTATCTAATAGTTGTGTCTTAACCTAAAGTACCTAAAGTCTTCGTCCGACTTGACGCTTGCTCTTGCCATAATTACTTTTTTGAGAATCTGTATAGTTAGCTGAATCAAAGTATTTATTTTGTTTTAATAATATTATATATCCTGGCATAAATAAGGCTAAAAGAAATAACTAGGTATACACTGGTAGCTGTATAACCATTTCCTAGTTTTGTTTGTGATTTTTGATTGATGCAGGCAAAATATAACAATATGAAAGAGCATTAGGTCATTTATTTCGAAAATCAGTTAAATTATTACAATGTTAAACTATTAGATCTATAACAAAATATTACTAACGAAATTTTTACAAAAATAAATTCTTATTGTTAAATACTATTTTTTATTCACAATTGCGTATTTATAACTCAGATATGATGACAGTGTTGATAAAATACATACCTATATTTTATTGGAATCTTTTTAAATTAACTTTGATCTTAAAGCAACTTACACTGCCCTGGGTTTCGTCTGCGCTTCTCATTGCACGTACACGTCCAAAAACCGCTATCATCTTTCAGGTAAGGATTGTAAAACTTCTCCGTTTTAGTGTCCACGAGTATATCATTGTGGTAGAACAGTGTTTCGAGAGTGTACGTGTCTGGTCGGTTGTGATTCAATATATACGTCATGTTGCTTCTCCACAGAACGTAGCGCTCACCGCCTTGACTTCCTTTAGAAAGGAACTGCCGTACCAAACATTCCAGCTTAAACCATTCTGGCGCCAACGCACGATATCCCAAATCCCGGTTAGCTCGCGCGTTGTATGGGGTTAGGTTGTACCATTCTGGTGGTCCAGAGAACTGGGATCCTATGTATCCTCCACGTTCATCACCAGGGTACCTGTTGCATACATATTTCTCACCTAATTCTCCTGAAGTGGGGAATTCTATCTTTTCTTTGTCACTTATATGGCGAGCCAGGATCACAGCTTCCAAGTACTCCACACGTTCGTTGTTAAAAACACCGTAACTCGTCTCGATCAGTTTTATTGGCATACTGTATTCGTCGAATTCTAATCTTCTTGCGTTTAGTGTAACAATGTTCAGCACGACAAGCCAAAAATATATAGACCCCATTTTGCGACTGTTCAGTTCACAACAAAACGTACAAATGGCTCATCATTTTTGTCTATAATAATAATATATCTACTAGTGTGTTGTCTAAACAACACGTCTTACAAGATTTTTTGCATATCATTAGACTGGTGAAGCAAGATAAATTCAAGATTTTTTTATCACAAAATGTTCTCTCTATACAAGGTGTTGCTGTTGACTTTATCACTCAAACGTTATTGCAATCAGAGCTTTTAGTCATTTTTCTGTGCTTGACATACCTACCTAAAACAATACTTATTCATAAACTACTGAGTATGCGTCTGGGCTGATAAATAATGTTTAATAAGTTCAGGATAACTTATATACTTAAATGTTTTAATACTAGATATTGGATGTTCGCGGCTTCGCTTGCTTGTTTTTTCTGGACAAAAAGAAGCTTATACCACTTTCGGGACTTTATACTACTGTCTTACATAAAATTACGATAATGCAGGGCTCCATTGCGACTTGAAAGAAGAACAAACTCACCAACGTGCACATGTGTATAATATACATGTTATAATGATAACTATATATATAAAGCATTATATCAAATATTATAATATAGCTATCTTGCTTAGGTTCTAAGCGTGTAACCGGTATCCATAAGCAGACTATGACGTATTTATTTTAGATATTTTCCTCATCACACAACTAAGGTCCATCTAAACATATAAATATTTATCTTTGTTTAATATGTATACTTATTTTTTTAAATTTTGATATTTTGTGCACAAAGCAGTTTATTTATTTAAAGTTTAAAGGTCTCAATATTTTGTGTTAACAATAATCTCTAGTGTCACATCTAAATATTTTCGTAACTTTAGGATTCGAAAACAAATAAATTCACTGAATAACAGCGACAAATACTTACCGCAAAATTCTTTATTTTCCCTCCATTCTAAACTAAAAATACCCATCAATCAGCCAGATCCGTACCATGATAGAGCATCGACAGAGGAGAATACGCCAATTTATCAAAGTAACTACCGGGCTACAATTTTCCGCGTCGCCAAACTTCGTCAAACACGTTCAAAACTCGCAAGAATAAGCTTGTACAATATACATCACAAAGTTCTCAAGCAGAACCATTCCTAAACTCTAATGAGGTTATACTAAATTAGTCTACTTCTAAACTTATTTTGACTCACGAGAATACAAGTATTAAGGAAGCATAAGTCAAATGAGCCTGACATCGGTTGCAGTGAAAAACTTCTAACTTGGTTTAAAATTTTGGTCACAATTCGCGGGAAATGTTTTAAACTTGTGCCAAAGTCGGGTTGGGCTCGTTTGCGCCAATTGTACCTAACAGTGGCCGTGGTCTGGGAATTAGGTTTTGTTGAATGGAAGCCAAAACGTGTAGAGTAACATGTAACATGTATTATCAACGTAGCTTTAAATCAGCAGGATATATTGGGTCCTGTGGGTGTTTGATGCCTGTGGTTTTGTTTGCCCTGGTTTAGGTTAGGTTCAAATGTTGCTCATGTCATTCTCAGGACCATACTCTCTCTCTGAGATGACGACTTATCTCTCTCTTATCAGGAATATTCTTGGTGAATTTAAGTACATCATGATGGTGTATCATTTAACTTATAAAAAATGTTTGGAGATACTTAGAATCAACAACAGAACACGTTCCAACCATTTTTAGATTTTTTTCAGTGTATTTTTTTAACTATTTATCTTTGTCTCTATTTGTGTTTATTTGAATATGTTTGCTAGAACACAAGATAAATAAATCAATAAATTAAATTTATATTTAAACGCTCATCACGCAAAAATGGCTAACGAATCTTCATGATTTTTAGTATGTAGGTATTGTAGGTAGTATGAGGTCTGAGAAGGCTATTTTTATCCCGAAATAGCGCGAGCAAAGCCGCGGGTGTCCACTAGTTAAAAATGTAGTTGTTTTCGTCGTATCCACATGAACTGAAAAAACATTTCTGGGCTCTTGGGGCTCATTCCGCCTAAAATCATAAAATGGCCGCCATGTTTCAACATTTTGAGAGCCATCTGGGGGATTTCAATTACCTATACATTTTTAAAATCGACACCGACATAAAAATGTGTCTGTAACTGGCCGAGACTACGAAGTATACATATGTAAGTGAAATTCAGCATTTACTGAGTGCTATCCAAGAAACAGTATCCGACCCAGAGGCAGACCACCAGCCCGATGGTCGGACGACATTTCTAAACAAGTAGGTAGGAGATGGATCAGACAGGCTGGAGACCGTGCTATGTGGCACGTTGGAGAGGAGGCCTATACTCAGCAGGGGGTGAACATGGGCTGACATAATGATGATGATGATAATATGTAAGTGTATGTATATTAAGCACTTATGTAAAATGTAAAATCAGCAAAATCAATAGATTTTGAGTACTCAAATTCGACGACAAATATTTGTCGTCGAATTTGAGCAAAAAAAGGATGAATTTAATTTGTGATTTTACTAAGATATTCTTAGCATATCATTCAAGAAAGATATTATTAATTACAAAACTGAATTCAGTAAATAAGCAGGTAAGCTTATGCGTTTCTATGACGAATCGATTATGGTTGCCGAGCACAGCCTCAAATATTTTTTTATAAAAGCTTTAGTTTATTTACTGGATATTCTATTTAAGTAAAAAAAATATCGACGCAACTGATCGCAATGCGCGTCTTTTATAATTCCATCATAATGGCGGCATCAACTGGCTTGCAAGAGCAGTAGAGTATGTAACATGAAGTTTCGCTCCATGTGCCTCCCCTACCGTCATTAGCAGGCCTATGAATAACTGAGGGCAACCCTAATGAAACTATAAACTCTATTGTGTACAACCACTCTGCTTTAATTTACAACTTTGTATTAGTTGCTTTGTAGTTTCGAGTACCTGATAGCGACTTTTGAATTGATTAATGAAGATGCTTCTTCGGGAATACACATTTATATTTTTTTTAAATCTAAGCTGAAACCTCAAGTTAAAACTTACAGAATTGTATGCCTTCAGTACGAGGACTCGCGGGTTCGATTCCTGCACAACACAATTACTTGTTTATTTTTAATATGCAAGTTTCAAATATTTTTACTATTGAGGTTGTAGTATATAGTACCACAAGTACTTTATTATGTATTTATACTATTTTTACGAACTCCTTGTTTTAATTGCATGTAGGAAAGGAAAATATTATTTTCCATTCTCAATAAAGTTCGAAAAATAATTTAATGGATATTACCTATAAGAATATCGCTTTGTCTACCCGGTCCCAAGCAAATCTTGACCCCCATTAAAGGAGGATTACTGTCCAAGTTTATTAAAAATAGGTACTTAAATATGTAAGTTTCACATTCATATCATCCTGGTATGACGGATCATACGGATTACAAGTTCATTGACATTATTAAATATCAAATATAAGGAAAACATTTCATATAAGCTGTAAATCCAATTAATTAATAGATACATACCTGATCTGATAATAGCTTCTGCGGATTTTTTAAATTAAATTTGCGTTCTCTTAACTGGTTTTTTTTCTGAACACAAAACTTTTACTACACAATCTAACTACTAACAAAATATCCGACCAAGTCGCTAAGTAAGAACAGTGGTGTTTTGAACTAGTAAAAACTTTAGGAAAACCACTTAGGCAGCCTAGCTTTCATAGGTTATAAGATACCGTTGTGGTTTAAAGTGAACTACTGATTCACATACCTACAGGGAAGTTCGTCAGATGATATATGTGGTTAATACTTTACTGGTTAATACAAAACCAAAACTATGTTCGACCCAGTGGCCAGATGAATTAGGTTTTTATTTTATCAGAGTTTGTAATAAATATATTATGTAAACTAGCGGACCCGACAGACTTCGTCCTGTCTGTTGACTCTTTTACTCTTCAGTTAGTTAGAAAACGTTTGTAAGTGGAAAAGAAAAAGACAGTTTTTCCGGCATTTTTCGAATTTTTTCTCGCCGTAAAAACCGTCCTTGAACTTCAACGAATAATAAAAAAAAAGAATTGGCCAAATCCGTCCAAGCGTTGTTGAGTTAGGTAGGCGCTTACCAACACATTTTGCAATTTAATTTTATAAATAAGATAATAAGTTTATTCACTCCATTTCATGTTGTTGTTCATGCGATATAGCCCCTTCATTAATCTTGTCTTTCGTTTTGTTTGTTTACGTTTTTGCTCAGGTAAGAATGAATCCTGTTTACTAAATATTATGAGGATCACCATCGTTAGTCCTTTCAAGAAATTTTTATTTTTAGACTTGGGCGCGTCCCATATATAGAACAAAATAATAATAATAAATAAATAAATAAATAAAAGTCATTTATTTCAGGCTTGCACCCATAAACTTAAACTACTTAAAATTAATATGGTAAACGGAAATATGGTAAACAATATACAAATATCGTAATATTTAAAACGTTTGCCATAAAACTGTAGTCATTCATAATTATGGTGAATGCTCCTACTGCTAATTGACTGTCACCTGAATAATATAGGTAATAGCAGCGACAAAATTATATTTTGATTAGTTCGCTATAAAATACAAGTAGGTACATTAGTGATAAAAAAGTATGCTTCATTTAATACGTTAAGTAATATTATTGTGCTTGTACCAGTGTTTTTGGCAAATAAAATATCCTTATCTCTATTTGTAAATAAATACTGACAAAATGCGATACAAATAAAGATTATTCGGCAATATTCGTTTTTTTAACTAAGTTTTTTTTATTTGTTTTTTTTATTTCTGCGTTAAGGCTTCTTCCAGTTGTAATAAAGGTTTCCCATTTCTAAATTAAATTTAAAATAACGTCTATAAAAATACACCTGAAACGACGGCTCGAGTGATTCAATTGCAAAATGACGCTCTTTGAGACACTCGTTGCAATTAACAAGAGCTTATGAATATCTGAAGCGCTGAAGCCTGTCGAGGCGGCACTGTGATGAAACTGTAATCTGTCGTGACGGCGACGTGTTTAAATAATCATTTTGATTATGTACCGAAATGGTTTAGAAGTTTTTAACAGGGAAGGCGGTAATTTGTTGATAGTTAGTGATATGTTTCAAATGGATGAAGCAAATTGCTAATATAATACTGTTGATATGATACTTCTTCATTGGGTCGTCTCCTAATTCATTTAAATTAAATAACACTGCATTCAATAATGAGTTGATTTTGCAAACGAGTCACGACCCTCAGTAAGTAATGACGGACGGATATTAAATATCCTTGGATAAAACTAATTTAAAAAACTATATACTAACAATAGAATAATAAACAAAAACTACTTCTAAAACTAAAATACTTAATTACTAAATACTTCCTTGGATTGTATTTAATATCAAAAATACCATGTGTTCCTCTAATCTCTTAAATAATAAAAAATAATTTACTCTTAAAAAAATAGTTTACTCTAACTTTATTCTGCACATACAGTTAATGCAATAGCTTAAATCAACGTTAAACGTATTGAGCCGACAGAATCCCTATGACCTACTCTTGAATTTGGCCCAGGTTTCAAAGGTACATAAATCCTAACCCGTCTGCGAGATTCATTGGAATGACAAAAGCGTAACCAGTCAGAAAATCCTTTTATTACCAGCCTGAAACTTCCCGCATTGCAGTGCAGTTTCATTAAATTTCTATTCAATTTAATATTTAGCCTTATGAAACTGGCAAGACAATTAGGAAACTCATTTCTCAGAAACTGTTATATTTCGCTGCTAATCTTTGGTTTGCAGACTTTATTTACCATTCGCTGGTACGGATTTTGTTTGGGGGGAAATGAATCTGAGAACTGTAGGAGCTTAGGGAGAGGAGATTTTGTGTTCTTTGTTTTATTTTTGCAATAATACAGAAAGCTTTCGGTTGTCTTTGTGGTGTAAAAAACTGAGATAAGAATATGACTATCCTAAAAATCATTATTACTACAACCCTCAGAATATAAATCTGTAAGCATGTTCCCAATTTGACCTTCAAATTAAGTATTATGGTAGCTTTGCTTGAGCCTGTTCCATGCCCTTATGTACATATGTCGTTTTTTGTAAGCAGTACAAAATTCCCCAAAAAAAGGTATTGCCTGTAATCGACACTTAATGATTTTTCTGCGGACGCCATTTTGTATTTCAAACAAAACAACCATCGAACTTACTCTCTTGTTTTACCAAAAATATGCCTACGCCTAAGGCTAAGGCGATTGAATAAAAATTCTATTAGGCCATAGCAATGTTGAGGAACAGTGTTATTGCTTGAAGGTGCTCTAAGCTTGCGAAGGCAAATACCCCTCGGCAACTGAATCTAATATTTATAAGAGATCCCAGTTCGCTTGCTAGTGTAGATTTTAGGGTTCCAGAAACTTCGGTATGGCAAGCCTTTGGTACTTAGACTGCGAGCGTATTTGTTTGGGAATATTGTTTAGTTTTAGCTCTAAGGGGGTTGAATTAGTTAACCTAAATCTCCTAGTAATATGTTACAATACATATTTTTTAGCAAAGGAACATCAGTTTTTGTAACTAGGGAGTTCCGAGTGTACATACAGACTCAGGAATGTCATAACTTAGTTTGATAATAGCTGACAGAAACTATGGATACCGACGATTAGCCGCAGACAAATTGAATACAATAAGATACATAACTAAATTAGGTTGAAAAATAAATAAAGTACAGAACCTGAGGGTTCTGGTTCTAAATAGAAAAACTCAAATATATTTTGCCACATTCTTTCAATCGCAATAGACCGATGTAAATACGTTCTTGGATCCGACAAGCGATCGAGATAAAACGCATGAGATGAAATAGATGTTTGAGTTTGCTCGTACTTGGTTCAGTGATGTGCGAACTGACGGGCGTCTCGCGATTTTCAATATGATGTTGTGATAGATTTGTACGTGTGGTTTGGGTAAAGTTACACAGGTTATAGATATGATGCTCTTATCATACAGGTTTGTACTTAAACTAGTGAGTGCCGTGGCTTCCCACGCATCAAGAAGTAAAACTTGCATCCCTTATTTCACCCCCTTTATTTTTTTTTTCAAATTTCCAAAAATCTTTTCATAGCGGATGCCTACGTCATAAAACAACTATCGCATACCTAATTTTAGCCCGATCCTTCCAGTGGTTTAGGCTGTCCGTTGATAGATTACTATGTCAGTCAGTCAGCCATTAACCTTTGAGTCTTATGTATTTAGGTAGATGAATATGAATATTTGATTTTGAATCTAAACTAACGGCCTTTCTGGTTAACTGTTAATAAAATTAATAAAAAGAAAAATGAAAATCTGTATTTTTCTTAAAATTTCTTCGTTTCTTCAAATTATTTATATGTGTATTTCCACTCTTAACAGCATAAAGTGAAATAATAAAAAATAAAATAAATATTCCGGGACATTGCACATAGCGCCATCCAGCCCCACACTAAGCAAACGCTTGTGTCGTGGGTACTACATAACGGATATAATAATTATATACTTTTTTTGTAAATACATACTTATTATACTTGCAAAAAATGCATAAATATTACAAAATACATAAGATTAAACTGCATATCACTCACTGATACGCAATTCCCTAAGTGTATTTAATTAACCACAATAATACCTACCAACTAAGGTCAAGAAAATCAAATGAAGCCTCCGAGGCATAAATGGGGGATAATGTTACAATAATATTCAGATGTTTATGTAGGACCTTTCTTCAATGAAAGAAATACCAAAAATCTGGGTCAGTAAAATTTCACCTTCCTTCAAAAATATTACTATCTGTTTTTATGGACTTTTATTGATTTTTCACTAGCTGTGCATAGAAACTTTCCCCAGTGTGGCTAGAAAACTCTTAACACCAGAGTAAGCCACTCTTATACAAATTAACTTACATACGGGCAGCAAAGATTCAATCTTGCATCTTGTTGTCAATAAAATCGATAGCACCTAGAAGGAAGTTAGTAAATTTAAGTCAAAATTGACATAAAATTGTACTCTCTGTGAGTCGTATTTCCTTATGATTGAGGGTCGTGAATCCCCCGCGAAATTGTACTATGTAAGAATATCTCTACTAAGAATTACTTGAAAACTTTACTGTTTCGCCATTTTACGACTCTCATTCGGCTCATTCTCTCAAAATATCATTTCAGCGAAAAATAAACGAAAAGAACTTTGTATACGAAATAATTTGCTCTGAACTTTAATGTGAAGTAGCGAAATCAAGAAAGTTCGACAAATTAATATTATTTCGGAACATTTTTAGCTGCAAATGCATTAAAAGCATAATTTAACTTAGTACATCAAGTTATTGAGAATAAGGGTCTAAGTTGAATATTGTAATAATGTTGTAGTGTCACAATATTGTTTTCAAATATTAGCAAAAAATGACCATACTTTTAGTAAACTTATCTATTTTAAACTACTCGTATATATTAACTATACTGTATATAATATTTATTAAAATGAAGTATTTATTAAAAAATCTATACCAACATTATTTTCTAAACTTCTAGTCTTCTGATGTCCCAAAACTTTCACCTACAATATACCCTTGGTTTGCCTCCCTTCCGGCTACCTATTCTCGCAGGTCCTCTTCAACTGCCAGAATGTACCTTACAGCAAAGTTATATGTGTTCTGGTTTAAATTTTCAACGCCCTCTCCTAAAGCTTCAAGTAAACTCTACGTACGGGCCTGTACTTCCTTATCTATAGCTACTATACAGTGTAGTTACTATGAAAATGCACGTCGTAATAAACGCATGCCGTTGCTGCAGAAAAACCATAAATTAAAAAAAAACAGCTGCTGTCCACAAATTGTGTGCTCGTTTAAATATTTTATGTGCAAAAGTCACAATTTTATTACTCTTCAATGTTTGGTTTCGATCATACACTTTCCTGCTTTTGCTTTCTAAATTAGAAACAAATCTTCATAATTTTGTTCGAACAAAATTATATATGGCGTCGATGTAAAAATAAGCTTCAACTCCAGTTATCTCACTCATGTATGGTCCCATTATTAGTAAAGTATGGTGTTGGAGCATTGCCCAAGTAATCATGTATCAAATTGATTTATGGAGCTAAGACAATGGTTAGTATATTAATAAGGCTTGTAAAATACACTCTTTTGTTACGCCCCATTCCCTGATATATTTTTTGTGGAGCTCTTAGTTAATGCAAATTAAAATAACTCTGCTAAAAATGATAGAATATTTTATTGTTTTTTTAGCTTGAATGTTTGGATCAAGTGAAGATTAGACGCAAAGCGCCGTGATCGTTGACTCGACGCGTATTTTCCAAAGTCTCTTTAGCCTTTATCACCGATAGCCTAGCCGCTTGCTGCACTCAACTCATGCGAGTTTTTTGGATTCGATGCCCTGTAGCTACAAAACGTACCACAAAAAACGAGACTTTCAGAATCTTTGGTAACAAAAAGTACCACGGGCGGGAGCTGCTTCATTTGCTTCTCCTGCTCTTTCTAACGGTTCTAGAGCAAAAATATTATCGCTATCCTTATCTACTTGAAATCGTTCATTCAATTCAACGTCAACCAACTCAATTTCTTACTTTATCTGTACCGAAAAAAAAATATTACGTCGGCGCGTCAAATTGCCGCGCCGCGATAAAAAATGTTGTTTTGTTTCGTGCTTATAAATAAATATTTTTGTACTATACCACACGTTTTTTATTTTTTGTTAGATGCGGAGGCAGCTTGGTTTTAAAACTTCATGAGTACTACTTATATTTGTTATATTGAAATTTATTTTCTAAAACGTATCAAACTACATATAAAGGAAACCAACTAACATACAAGTTAAAAGTTTCACGAACCAATTGCGTTAATTCTCGGTTAATTAAAAACTGACGTGCCAAAAACCCTAACTCCAATTGTAAGTAGTCAGTTACCCAACCGTAGTAAGTGTACAACTTTGTATGTGCAAACAAATTAATTATTAACAAGGAGCGTGGAGTATTTCTGGCTCAAACGAACTCAACCCGTGATATTTGCATGAAATTATCAGGAAAGCATGCCATTTACATATTTAGACCCGAAAAGATTCGGCGAGGAAGAATTTTTGGCTACGCTCTTGTTTTCGTACGTAAGTATGTAACTATATCTCTGTAGCTATATACCTAGTTGGTCTTAAGTGGATAAGAGCAACGAGTTCATTTTCTTTTACTATCGCTGCACTTAACTGTTTACGTATTATATTCTAGCAATTTTCTTTGGGATGCTTTATGCACGATAAAGACGATCTGATATGCACGATACATTATTCACATCTTGCAGTCGTCAGGCCATGTCAGAGGCTCTAAGGGTGGTTTGAAAACTCTTGAGCCCTGAGAAAAAAAACTGTAGACTCGAACTTTTTTTTGTGAACAGAATTATCATTAAAGTTTTAATTTTTATTTAAACAACAAATAGTAACTTCGCTAAAATAATCCAGTGCAGTAAATATAAAGGCAGGTATAAATACCTATGTAGGTACGTACCAATCTGCTTTGCCCAGGCCAGGTTCGTAATTAGGTTACCGGCGTAGACAGCTAGATTGAATCAAGTTTTCATTGTGTTCTCTCATACCTGAGTAGATGTAGTCAGGCTTCGTTACATTTCATAACCAGCTGGCTTTTAAATAGTCAGTAATTATGGTAATATTGGGATTTCACTGATTAGCTAAATTTAAGAGTGACCATGATCTTAGAACGCAATTTCTCAACCAATTTGCAAATGTTGACCGTCAATAATTAACTGGGGATTTTGATCATGAAGTAGTTTATTCACATATTTTTCTCAAAAGAAAAAAATGCATAGTAACTAAGGTTCAAAGTTTAAAAATACATGAAGTAGGGACATTAATTTAAGCAATTGACTTAATAATCATGCAAACGTAACTAAATACCCTCAAGTAGGTTACAAACTCAACAATAAAGTTGTTTGACAAAAGGCGCCCTCTACCGGATACAGCTGACATGTTCTGAGGGTTGCAGGTTGTTATGGTGACTATAGAATACGTAGTAAGGGAGTAATACAACGTTATCGCCACGTTACCCTGAATAATAAGGCGTCAAGGGGTAAAGGGGTGTCGTTTTAACCGACTTCCATAAAGAAGGCTTTACCAATCGAGTAGCTTTTAAATAAGATTACGTAATAAAGCATTTATAAACATCCGGAATACAGCTGACTTATTAAAATAATAATTAGTTCCATCATCAATTACGTCCTTTTATACAATAAAATGCAGAACTAATTCGTCAGGGAAGTTCTCTATACTATACTAGTACATGTCTTCGTATAAGTATTGTGGTTCTCAACCATGTCAGTTTCCTCACGATATTTTCCATCACCGCTAAACGAGTGCAAATCTACACTAGCAGACACTGCAACCGCTGAGCCACACTCGATAACTTTAGTACTTTTACCGTCTAATTCCGTACACCTCCACGTAGGTACATGATTGGTCTGTCTCCATCATCCCCAAATAGATGACCTATCTCCGCTCTCAGACAAATAGCAGGAAATCTCTGAACTATTGTCGAAACGGTGAATCGAATGTCTCGAACAATAGCTTCGGTTAGGTATAAAATTGAGCTCGGTCTTGTAGGTTTTTTTTTTTTATATAATTACAATTGTCTATTTCCCTCCGCGTGGCGGAGGCCTTTGATTAGGTTTTTGGTTATATTTGCAAAGTATTTATATATATACATATTATATATGTGACCTTAAGGGTCTTAATGAATTTTTATATTATATAGTGTACATGTTGATTAAATATAAAATATTATGGTATAAGTTTATATTACGAACTTGATTGTTAATTTATAACTAAAGGTATCTATCTATCTGATACTATTATAGTAACCTATGGATGGGTTGATCCTTTAACTCCTGGTTTTAGTTTCGTTTTCAAGACGTAAATCATGGCAGTAGCACAGACTGTACATTCCTAACAATATTTTATAGTAAAGATGAACCTTCTGACGATATCGGAATAATCCTAAATTTAGTAACCTAACTTGATATCCACTGTAGTCACAGATAGTTGTATAAAAAATGTAAATTCAGCTGAAATTGATACACAAAAAAAGGAAATTGAAATGGAAAGGGAAATCACAATTGGAATTCGTCGCAAACCAGGCTACAAACAATAAAACGTTATAAGTAAAATATTAGGTTTTCCAAGGCACTTGATCGTAACTCTATTCTAATCTAATTACCTAACTAACTTCAAATAATTTGTAGTGTAGTAGTTAGGTAATTACAATTATTGTAATAGTTGGCTGTTTGTCTAGTACGGCAGTTGTTAAGCCATGTCAGAGGCCCTTAGGGCTTGATAAACTCTCGACACCAGAGTTGGTTACTCTCATTCGATAAGAAGAGATACTACACATTTATAAATTTATTCATGCCGATATCAATCTATTACATAAGTAGTACTGATATAAATACATAAAACAACTGTAACTAAGTAAGTAAATTGAAGAATAATATTATTTCTCACATGTATAGTTAGGTAGGTACTTATTAAATTATTACTTAGTAAAAATGGCAACGCATGGAAAACTAAATTGAAAACTCAACTGCTAACAAACCGGTTTAACTTCCTGAAATGAACTCATTATAACAGGTAAAAACGGAGGAAATAACTAGCTTAGGTACTTAAACTATGCTGTACTTAACTTTCTGCCTTTCTCTTATTTGCTAGACTACTACTATTTAATTTAATCTTTCTGTTTCATACAATAATTATTTTGAACATTTCAAATCTCGATTCAAAACTTTTAGCCCATAGCTCCATTTTACCATAAGGCGAACTATGGTTAAGTGCAAACCCGTTTTAGTTATTTAAAAATCTTTTCTGACTACATGCATATATTAATATGTTAGAGTGAATAAATGTTAGTATATTCCGATAGCATACTTCCAACAAATTATCATCTATCTAAATATAAATAAATATTTCGGAACATTGCACCCAGCGCCATCTAGCCCCACACTAAGCAAACGCTTGTGTCGTGGGTACTAGATAACGGATATTATACTTATATACTTTTCTTTTGTAAATACATACATATTATACATACAAACGACCAGACTCAACACAAGTAATTATACTTTTTTTTAATATATAACACTCAAAGGGGACTGACTGACTGACATAGTGATCTATCAACACATAGCCCAAACCACTGGACGGATTCGGCTGAAATTTGGAATGAAGGTAGATTTAAGATGTAGGCAAAGAGAAGATTTTTGGAAATGCTACTTTTAAAGAGGTGAAATAGAGGATGCAAGTTTTACTTTTTAATGCGAGCGAAGCCTCGAGCACCCACTAGTGTTAGTACCTATATTCCGATAGCATATATTATAGTGACGACGCAGTATGAAAAATGAAGAAAACAATTACAGTTGCAAAACCATTATTTAATAAAATAATCAACGACATAAATTTAGTAACTAGAAGGATTTACTAACACAACACTACAATGTATAACAAAATTCCATAAATAACGAATAGTACGCAAAAAAATCACAAATACAATAAGTACATAATTGGCTAATCAAATCTTGTAAACTTTTTAACATTACATTCAGATTTAAACTAAATTCATTTCTAATCAGAAACTATTTGTTTCTTTTAAATTGGTAGAAGTAAAAACAGATGGCTTTATAACCTGGTAAGGCTTCGAAACTTATTTTTTGAGAAATAATGGGTCTTATTACAAAATATGGTTTAACTATTAGTCCAGAACTTTGAAAATAAGCAGTACGTTTTTGCTGTTCGAAATTTGTCATAATACTCAAACTGTCAAAATGTTACCAATGATAAATCAACGTCCCAACTTGAAGTTGACATTTTATTGTTTGTGCGTGATGTTTGAACAACAAGAACCGACTTTTTAGTTTCAAAGTTCTAGACTAATATATAAACCACGTTTTGTAATAAGTCGATAAGAGTTTCATGAGATTCGGCTTCTATGATTTATATAAACATATTTCGCGTTAAAATAGTAGGATCTTTAAAACAAATTCAACTTGGCTCAACAATCACAGCATAGTGTTTGGTATCACACAACTTAATTTCATTTATACACTTTTTTATCCAGATTTTATTTACATGTCTTGTATGTTCTGGTACTCTTTTCCTTAACTTTTGCATGCGATGCAAGCTAATAGTTTCATCATTATGAATTACATAATCAACATCCATATTACGTATAGATTTAATCACAGTACCTCCGTAAGCTATCCAGTGTCTTTCGAAATGTATTCTTTCGTCTTCAGGAATGCTAACGAAATCTGGATAAAATCCTATCTTTTTGTCCAGAAAAGCATCTGGTAGAGGATCTTCTGGACCTGAATCATATACTGTTTCATTATTTCTTAATTCTTCTTTAATTTTTCGTTTTTTATCTTTTTTGTTATCAAGTGAATTTTCTTCTGTGTGCTTTCTTTTTCTATGTTTTTTGCTCAGAGTTTCATTTTCATCACTGATATTATTCTGACAGCTTCCTGACGGTTCTTCTTTATGTTTACGTTTCTTGTCTTTTTTACTTGATGCTTCATCTGTGCCGCTAGTTCTGGAATTGTTTACTCCATCTGATATTGCTTCTTTATTTTCCAATTTAATCTTCTGTTTTTTATAAACATTATCTTCGTCGCGTTCAACTGTCTTTTTCCTTTTTCTACTATCTGGTGAATCTTCATCTTTTAATTTTCTTTTCTTATCTTTTTTACTTATTATTTCTTCGTCTTCTGTGTTTGAATCATTGTCATCATTTTTACTTTTATCTGAAGTGAATGAGCTAGATGCTACAGAACTATTGCTAGGGGCATCTTTTTTGGTTAAAAACTTATCAAGCGTATTTCCTTTACGCGGACTATTATCATTCTTTATCTTTTTCGTAGGTTCATCGTCTGCTGCAGTGGCCGCTAGTTTATTTAGTAGCGAAACGTCAGTTTTTTCCTTAGATGTCTTGTATAGGTGTTTTAGTTCTTCAAGATTAGTAGCAGTCTCCCAGTCTTTGTCATTTCTTATTCTGGTTACTCGAGGGAATCGCACCGATATTCCATCTGCTGTGTGGAAATTCGCTTTAGTTAACTCCGTACCTGAAACATAATAAGTAACGAATAAGTATATTGGTGTGGAACAATGCAGAGAAGCTTCATAAAATAGCCAATGGGATCGTGTATGCATGGATATATTTAATTTTATCAAAGAACTAAAGAAAGTGGGATTTTCCGTACTTTTTTATTGCAAGTTTAGTTGCCGCTTGACAATTATTATCTACTAGTGGGTGCTCGCGGCTTCGCTCGCATTAAGAAGTAAAACTTGCATCCCCTAATACACCCCTTTAAAAGAGGCATTTCCAAAAATCCCTTCTAAGCGGATGCCTGTGTCATAACATCTACCTTTTTTTCCAAATTTCAGCCCAATACGTCCAGTGGTTTGGGCTATGCGTTGATAGATCACTATATCAGTCAGACCTTCAGAGTTTTATATACCTACATAGATCATATCACCTGATGTATCGTGTTTGTACTATATATGCATGTTAAACAGCCAGGATTTACAATATTACATGTTGTTCAATGGGAAAAAACACCCAGTTTTATGCCTCCATCTGTCTCTATTTTATATCTATACTAATATATAAAGCTGAAGAGTTTGTTTGTTTGAACGCGCTAATCTCAGGAACAGTAGTTCCTGAGATTAGCCGATTGTCCGATGGTCCGATTTGAAAAATTCTTTTTGTGTTTGATAGACCATTCATCGAGGAAGGCTTTAGGCTATATAACATCACGCTACAACTAATAGGAGCGAAGAAATAATGGAAAATGTGGAAAAACGGAAAAAAATATTCATTTTTGAGGGCTTCCGTTGCGTGCGCTGCGAAAACGGTTCAAGATATCAAAAAAATATGTGATAAAGAATTATTTCTCTTGAAATTATTTAACAAAATGTCTGCAACAGTATATGTCTATCTTTTAAGGTTAACTTCTATTGAGTTAACCCGTTTTTATGGTAATAACTATTCCACGCGGACGAAGTCGCGGGAACCAGCTAGTCTCCTATAACCATATATTATGAATACTCCATCACAACTTTAACATAATGCATACTAGAAACTATTATGCAAGTAGGTAAGTGCACATTAAGGAAAATAATCTGGTAAATACACATAGTGACTAGTTATGTTAATGTTATTATTTCTATTGCTAATCACTAGTGAACTCTTTATCTACATAAATCAACAGAATAAACACTCGCCACTATTAATTACATCAGCAGGCGTATTTTCCAATACATCTACATTCATAATATTGTTAATTTAATATGACTTTGTGTGGTCCTCAGACAAAAAATGCATAGCTTGTATGAATCGCGAGCTTTGGTGCCATGAGTTTTTAAGGCACCCTATTGGAGTCTGTGGCCTATGATATGAGTGACGAATTTATCTTGTAATAATAAAAAAATACAAAATAATTTATTTGCTAAAAATACTTTGTCACAAAATGTTTTGAATCCTCTGACCTTGTGGTAGCCGTTATGCTGTATTACAAGATCTTGTTATCAGACACAAATGAAAACCCATTCTTTTAGCATAGCATATATTCACTCATCCATATACTAACAAGTAAGCAAAGGACTACTTGATTTTGTTTAATTAGAAATACCATATCCTGCAAAACCACAAGCAATTAGATAAGTATTTACTCACCGGTAATTTCCCAAACAGGTTGTTTCTTTGGATCAGCAGCCACAAAATCTGGCACCATGCCTTTATTACAATCCAACCAAGAAGGCACTCTATTGTAGTCCTGGGATATCTTCACCATATGTGGAGCTAATTCCTTCTGTAGCCTTTCCAAGGTGTTGTCATCATGACCTGTATGTACTTTGGTGACAGTCAGCCATTTGTTGCGTCGTTTGTCATGACAACCCATGAGGAATACTGACATCATGCCGCCTTTTTTGCCAGTGCCTGGAATTTGGAGAAGAAATTGTATTAATTTAGGCATGAATAAAGAGATGGAAATGGGATTGTTTAGCGACTTAGCAACTATTTAAAATTGTTTTCATTATGTGACACCTGAGTAAACATACCGTTTCTATGAAAACATTTTCAACTGTTTAATTAATTTACAATACCATACAAATTGCAAATAATTTGTTTCTTTTAAATGATAACTTGTGATTATGGTTTTATACCATGGTTATTTTATGTATAGTCAGAAACTAGGAAAGTAATTATCTAACTAACTAATAGGAAAAGTAATGTAGAAAGTAAACCCCATTATCTTTTGCAACTTTATCTCCTTAGTCTGCTGTTTTGTCTTGAAAAACAATGTTATATAGGTATAGCAGAATTTAAAAAAAAGGTTCTACAAAAATTCCTAATTTAAACCAGTATTTGAAGCAAAAATATTTATCATGATGATTGCTTAGCTAGTTCACACAGATATCAAGTTCATTACCATTTATTTGTGAAGGGGTAAAACGGTTAATGACGGAACAAAACAAAGTTAAACCATACATAAGGAAAGTATTATATATGTTATCTAGTACCCATGATACAAGTGTAAGCTTAGTATGGGGCTAGATGGCGTTGTGTGATATGTTCTGAAATATTTATATTTATTTACATACCAAAGTATATAATTATGTATTATATCTGTTATCTAGTACCCATGATACAAGCATAAGCTTAGTATGGGGCTAGATGGCGCTGTGTGATATATCCTGAAATATTTATATTTATTTACATACCAAAGTATACAATTATGCATTATATCTGTTATCTAGTACCCATGATACAAGCGTAGGCTTAGTATGGGGCTAGATGGCGCTGTGTCCTCAAATATTTATATTAATTTACATACCAAACCATGCTCCAAGCACCACCAAATCAGCAGTGTCAGCCATTGCTCCGTCAAACAGGTAGTCCTTCTTGACCTTCAACCAATGTCTCTTGCCCGGCTCATACTTGGACTCCAGGTCTTTGAGCACTAGGCCTTCTAAGCCTTGTTGAAGGACCTGGAAGATTGGGATTTGGATTTGGGAGATGATGGATTAATAGCTGGTAGTATTTTAGGGGCTACACTATATTTTATAAATACTTAGTTACTTCTTCTATCTAACAACTGATTAGCACTGTTATTAGTGGATTCAAAATGATCATGTGATCACAGTGGGGATATGTAGATTTGAAGGCTGATTTAACTGATCATCTTCTAGAAATAAGAGCTAAATAATAGCACAAGAGCAATAATTTATGGTGTTTCCTAACTGTGTTAAGTCAATCCAAGATTAAATTAGTCTATATGACAAATTTGTCTAAGGCCATACAAAATTCTGAAACATCTAAATATGTATAGCAGTGTGAGTATAAAGAAGATAAAAGATAAAGAATCTTTATTGATAACGTAAAGTTGTAACATAGGTATAAGTACCAATATCATGGAATATGCTACACAAATTACAAATTGAATTTATAACATTTAGTTTTAATAAAATTTTAGAAGTTACAACATCAAGTTTTATTAATAACATAATGAAAATGTTTGTTATTAAAATCATGTCAAACATAATACTTAATAGGTATGTAATCATACAATATGTCAACATAAATAAATCTTGGTACAAATTAACATATCTCATCCACACAGCAACTTTGATTAGTTATTAGGATGACTGAGAATATACACAGCATAACTAAACAGCAATACTTTCAAATTTAAGTTGGTTATTTTTATCAACAGTAACTAAATAAGGTATCTTTTGAAGTAACTCAAAGATATTTTTTTAACTAGAAGTAAAACTTACCTTTGCTATCATTTTAGCCAGATCAGCCGGTCTCTCAATAAGCTGCTGTTCCGAAAACATGATGTGGTTGGTTACTTCAACCATATTGTCATACAAAAACTGTCTTCTCTTTCTAATAGGCATATCTATTAACACCTGCCCATTGTAATACAAGCAATCAAACACATATAGGCACACTTGAGCCTCTTTAAATTCAGATTGCTTGTGTATACCTAATGTACCAAATGGTAAAGGGTTGCCAGTATTTACATCAACCATCAACACCTCAGCATCTAGTATTAAATCTGTCCCTTTCGGAAAAGCTTTAGGTAAATAATCTTTGAAATGATTGACTTTATGTGCCATCACAGGTTTTAAGGCCCGAGAGAAGTATTTGAACTCGTTGCCCTTTTTGTGAACCTGTACTCGCTCCCCGTCATATTTGATTTCCGAGAACATTCCATTTGGGCATTTTTTCATGGCCATTTCCACAGACTTGCAAGCTTCTGCTAACATGGGTAAAACAGGGGTCATAAGAGTGAGTTTAGCGTGGACACTGTCATGAGCTGCATCTTTGTGTTTCACACTACTTTGGGATAAAACTCTGTCCAATACCATATTAAGGTCTCGGGAAGTTTGGAAAGCTGTATATGCATCTGGATGAACCCCTTCTAAAATATGCTTAGGCCCAGCATTTATTCTCAAATCTCCCTTGATTAGCCTGATAATTTGTTTCAAGTCATCCAATGTACATTTCTTAACTATTTTCTTGAACTGGTATATTTGCTCCTCTTCTCTGGTTAACTTTGATAATTCCTCAAGAAACTCTTCAACGTTGTGTATTGTAATGGTACTTTCAGTAGCGGGTCTTACAGACCGTGATTTTTCAAAGAAATGTTGAATAGTATCTGCTATATCCCCTTGCTCTAAATGTGTAAGCATGTCATCATGATCACTGTTAAATATCTTTGAAAACAACTTCACTAACTGCTTACTTTTTAAATTGTAGACTCTTTTTACAGCTTGAGGTAGAAGTAACTTACACCATAATGCTAAATCACCTTCAAATATTTCATCAGTTCCTTTTCTAAAGAAATTATTAACTTTTGCAGTCTTCTCAGTGTATGCATCTACTCTTGCTATGTTTTTACACAATGTTATGAAGGTGGAAAATTTATTATCATCTGTTATAATCTCCGGTTTAGCTTCCACTGTCTTGGCTGGTTCCGGAGTACGTTTTGGACCAGATTCATTTTTAAGAACTTTAGCCGTGTATTTCCCACTATTTTTTTCAGCATACAACTTCTCTGTTTCGTTTAGTTTCTTTAGAATAAACTCCTGGTCCTCTTTTGAGATGTTTTCCCAGTTGCCAATATCATCGATGGAGTCTACGCGTTTTGTGGCGGGCCTCTGTTTCAGGAGAGCATTCATGAAGCAGTCCACGTGATGCCATGACTTCATGCTCTGGTTTTCGCCATATGGACTAGCTACGACCTTTGCTAGACGTAGTTCACCGCCTGGACAATTTCCTTTGCAACCTTTGCAAGACGCTCGGCCGCCTTTTGCCCGATCAACATAGAATGGTGCAGCATCCGCCATAGCGTTACCGTTCCAAAAAACTAGGTTTTCCTAACAAATTCACATCTGAAACACTGAAATCACTGAATGTTACCCAAAATAAACAAAAACACGCATGTTGTATTACTCTCCATTTAGAATTTTGTCATTTCGTTTCGATGATTTCAAATTGACGTTGACAGTAGACTCGGATTGTGACGCGCATAGGGATGGAGTAAAATTTGAGCTTTATTTGTATTAGTCGCTTGGATCAAAAAAGTACTCTGTGGCTTGGATACACTACAACTTAGGCTAACTTCACCGCAGCTGCTATTATGCAATAATAATTTTACACAAGATTTAATATTTTAAATGTAAAACTCGCTAAAACACTACATAAATAATCACCGTGCATTAGAGACAATCGAGTAAAATTTGCTGAAAGTATTGATATTTTCATGAAGGCCGATACGCATGCGCAAGAATCTCTTTCAGTAGTATGTAGATGTACCTACGAATGTACCTAATGGCGACAGACAGTATAAATACATACAATCCTAATTAATCTTCATTATAATCAAGGATATCAAATTGTATGAATTTCAAAAAATATATTAGGTTGACCAATAATCAAGATAAATGTCTCATTAATTAGGTAAATCATCCAGATAACATTTTTTTAATGGTTTATGTGACTGTGAAAATATTACGTAACAGATTTATGTTTTTTTTTTTTTTTTTTTTTGAAAGGACTATGCAGCTGGTTGCTAGTAGCTACCTTTGCTGCGTCACCGGACGATGGCTGGGCACTGATGGTGCCCGGGCCTATGTACTAGTTACAGATTTATGTATAAGTAGTCCATGCTATATAGGTACCGCACTTAAAGCTGGCGCCATCTATTAGCGACTGAAGGTATTAAAACAAACTTTGTACTGGAAAATCTCTCTCCAAAGCGTAATAAGACTTTTCTTACCTCTCCTTATCTTGAAAGAGTTACGCAGGTACCTCATACATACTTATTACTTCTACTCTAAATAATAAAAGGGAGTAAAACTTCTTACCACATAAGGTATAAAAAGTTTTTTATTCTTTGTTTCAGCTTCTTCATGCCATCAAGAGTTCAGCAGTGATACCACGAAACATGGAACCCTCACTTCACCTCACTATCCATCGCCTTACCCACCGAACACGCATTGCCACTACGAGTTCTTTGGAAGGGGAAAGGAACGAGTCAGATTAATATTTCAAGATTTCTATTTGTATAAATCACCAGATGGAGCTTTAGAGTAAGTATCATTGAAATAGTTTAAAAAATATAGTAAAACACTTGAAACTTGCATAATTTCTTGTTAAAAATCGTTTAAATTTATTTATTTATTAACAATAATATTTTATTAATAAAGATAGGTACCTATTCTATTTAACTCTCTGACAGTTACTCTCTCCATTATAATAATTATAATCAATAGCTGAAAATGTTTATTTCCCATACTTACTTACTTACTAAATATCAGACTGATTTTTTTTCGTTCTTTGCTTTTATATCACTATCAAGAAATAAAAAATCTTATTTTTTCTCAAAGCTCAACATTACTCAGACTAAGAAATGATTACTTACCTAATGTCAAATCATTTTAATTGTTCAATTTCAGCTGCACCAATGTGGATTCGCTCCAAGCCTTCGTGAATGTAGATGGACGCTTAGAGAAGGTGGAAACATTCTGCGGAATCAACCTTCCCAAGCCCATAATGTCAAACGGACCAAAGCTCATGCTTGAGTTCCGGGGCACGCAGTCTTCAAGATTTTCTAGAGGATTTAAAATATCTTATTCATTTGTAGAAAGTAAGTTGTATCAACTCTTTATTTAAATATATACCTACATACCTACTGAGATAAGCAAGATTAATTTGATGGTAAGCATCAAACGTGCATTATATCGACTGCAGTTTGGCGTTAAACAATTTAAATGCATAAAAAAACTAGACAAGAAAATAGGCAAGGGGACATTGACTTACTAAATATTCTATTGTTTTTCGAATGAACCGTTTATGCTTCCACCCACGCACACTATTTAATTTGATGCTTGTTGACAAAATAAACAAGTCTCGTCATTTTCTCCACATATAAAAAGTAATGCTTTTATAACCAAGCAGGATACCTACCATGTAGGAATTTGATTCCACTTGTTTTTGACAAATAAAAGTCATATAAAACTATAGATACTTACATATAGCTCATCACGTACGTAATAAAATTGTTAACAGTTACTCATTTCAAATTACAGATTTCGGAATATCAACAGGGAGACAGCTCAAGGAGTTTCCATGCGCCTTTGTATATAATAGTAGTGAAGCGCGCAACGGCACCTTTGCTTCGCCAAATTCACCAGGACCTTATCCTCGTGACACTGAATGTACATACTTCTTTCACGGAGGCGAGACTGAAAAAGTGCATCTACATTTCACGAATTTCGATGTAGAGGGGGTGTTACCGTAAGTAATAATAGATAATATCACACTACTAATATATTCGTATAAAATAATGGTAAACTCCATTAATAGGGTATTTTTTCTAAACAAGCCTTTTGCTTAAAAAAAAACGCTATTAATGGACTTTGCCGTTTTATGATTTAGGTACGTAGTTAATTCTTATTACACGATACTTAGTTAATCACCTACTAGATGAATAGAAGCGCTTCACTCGCATTCAATGTAAATGCAATTTTAATATGATAAAGGCTAACGTTTGCTTACATCCCACCTGATGTTAAGCACCACTGTCAAATGTGTAGCGTGTTTGCCTAAAAGTAGCATATTTTCTTTGGATTTAGAGACCCTTTGTTGATATTTTTAGACAACATGGTGATACTTATTATACATTCTGTCATTAGTACTTACAGTTTGATAAAAAATAAAATTTTTCTTTTACAGCTGAATTTCGTATAAGTCTTATGAATAAGTTGTACTCTGAAAATTTTGTACCTACCAAACTTAAGAAGTTTCCTTATACATTTCAGGTGTGAAGCAGTATCAGCGAGCGACTACGTGGAGTTTTCAAACTACATGACTGAAGACAATAGATACGGTAGATACTGCGGTCAGATGAAGGAGTTCCACGTCGAGTCCGAAAGGAATTTCTTCAAAGTCACTTTTAGGTCTAATGACCGATTAGACGGCAGTGGATTTAAGGCCATCTATCAATTCCTAGAAGCGACTGATGAATATCAATCTCCGCCAATGCAAGATAGTTCGAATTCATTGTGTAAGTATTCGTAAAATAAAAGTACCTTACCTATATTTTTACATGGAATGGGTTTGCACTTGGCCAAAATTGACCTGATATCATCATTGAGCTATCACTGTAGTGTCTAGATCTAAGGAGCGTGGTTAGCTGATTACTCACCATAAGTATTAAAATTACCGCCTGCAGCATAAAAATTGTAAGGAGAGAATTTTCTTTTGACTGAAACGGGGTTTGCTCCTAGATCATAGTTCACCTTATAGTAAACTAAAGCCTTAACCTATTTTGTGACGTTTTTATCTTGAACCATGAATTACTTATTTGCTTTTTATTGTCACTTTAAAAATATAAATAACCATAACAATACGATATATATGACCCTTAAAAAATATACTCCAAAGTTACGGAAAACTTAATCTTAAGATTTGATTTACATTAATCGTGATAAACGTACATGTAGGTATGTTTTATTGTTTCAGATATAGAAAATTTCCTCAAGCTGTTAACCTTCGCAGTCATTTTGCTACATCAATTACTATCTCATTGAAATAAAGTGATATTAGAATAATTATTAGAAATCTAGATTAAATCCTGTATATTTTGTATAATAGCATGTGCCATACACCTGTAAGTAATTAAATTACGTAGATCTAATGCGATATTTTCTATAAAAGCAGGTTTGTTTCTTTACCTTTCGAAATTAAGCAGTAAATACCTTAAAACTTAAAAGCCAGTCACAATAAACTTTAATTATTAAGGGCACGTCGTACGAAAAATAAAAGATTTTCATCTATGTGTTTGGTAATTTATTTATAGTACTTAAGTATGTCTACAATACTTTCCCAACCTTCAGTAGGTACTAAGACCAATCCGATCTATCCCGGTTAGGTAACAAAATAAAAATAGACACTATACAGGTACTTAAATACTTCCTATGATTTAAGGTAAGTTACTACTACTATAATTTTAACAATGTAATGGAACCAGTTGAATTTCTAAGCACACTGTGTTAAAGATAAACAGGCAGTTTTTTCATGTACGCTTAAGCATAAGCTAGGTAATCCCATTTTAAATTTAATAACGTATTACAATATTTAACTTTTTTTTAAATAAGACTTAAATATCACAGTGTTTGCATTATAAGATTCGTCACTACTGGATTATATTATCATAATTGGGAAAAATCTCATAGGTAAGCAAGTCGTCAATAACGCCCAGATCCATCAACGGAAGACAATTTTTAAGGATTTTGTAATCCTAAAACAGGATTTTAAGTTCTTTACGATGTTTTCCTTCACTATTAAGCCGACGCAAAGTGACATAATAAGTTTAGAAACGAGGTACCTAGTCTTTGGTGTAAAGCCTAATTGACACTTCAAAATTAAGGATTGTTAATGAAGAATTAATCAAGTTAAGAACCTATTTATATTGAAACTAAACTTAGACTATTTAAAATCCGTTATATTTAGCAGTAGGTACCTATTGGGCTGTTAAGTTTGAAGATATAAAGTACCTATATATAGCAGCTGTCCCTGGTGAGTTGTGATTGTAACACATACATATCTAGTAATGTGTATACCTACTACTCAAACCCCAACACACACCAGTACCTACCTAGTTTAGGAAATAAGGGTACCTAATAACAGTAGGTATGCAGAAAAACTGTCTTTAGGGTTACCTATTGTTTTATTTTCTCAAAAATCCGGACCATAACAAAAAAGTGTTACCACCCTTGACCTGCCCAAGAAAATATGAATAATCGAAATCGGTGTATAAATGGCAGCATAATCGAATAACATAGGTACCTAACCTACACACAAGTGGGTTTCAAACTTGAATCGCGAACCTTGTATATGTATGAATGATTCTTTTCAAAGTGCAAAGTTATGATTGAAATGCCGGTCCTCTGCTTAAACTTAACCGCGGTTGTGTAATTCAGAAAATGAATGTTGCATTACTGTAAAGAATCATTGCTTGATGTTTGTGGCGGGCTCTAGCGTTGAGAGTTGCGAAGTTGCGAGGAGCTATTTGACGACGACAGGTGTGTCAGTCCGTTACTAACTTCACATCACTAGCACCACCCACCTCCCGACCCGACCCCCGCATGCGTTGCGTTCTCTCGGAAATGTCAAACAAGTCTGTTCTCCGCTCTCCGCGTCGCGGTTCGGCCGTTTTGTGTTAGCTCGTGAAGTCCGCAAAACTTTTACGAAAGTTTAGTGACTATTGTATGGAAAACCGTGGTTTTTGTGAGGAAACTTTGTTGTTTACGTCGTTTTTGTGGGATAGTGATTGTGAGTGTGTTGAATAGAGACGCAGGTGCATTCCCAGGACTCGCCGACGCAGCCCGGCTTACTATACTTTGAATAGCAGGTGACCATTCTCAACCCTTCCCTGTAAGTTTTGAACCTTTTGACTACTGCGTGGCTTTATTTTAATGTAGGTATATAAAATCCACTGTGTGTGAAGTCTAATAGTCGAGTCGTATCAGCCGGCGATCATGTGAGTGCATATTTATTTGTATTTTAAAATGTCTGACACTAACTTAAATAGGTACCTACCTAGTACCGTTTGGTTCCATTGTCGAGAAATGTAGTGGGTGTGTATAGGATATAATACCTAGGTATGTACTTTATATACGGAAGTAGTTTTCACACTAAATAAAATAAAATTACACATTTAAGTATCTAAATATTACAAGACTTGAAGTGCTGCCTACCCCCATTTAGTTCACCAAAACCACAAAAAGGAAGTAGGTAATTATTTACCTAGATAGGTAAATGAGAATTGGATAAGTAGGTACCTACTACTTAAAAACATCGAAAAAGTAGGTTGTTAGGTACCTAGGTACCTACATATTAGTAACTAGCGCCAAGCAAAATGAAGTAAGTACCTACCTAAGTAGGTATGTACTTAAATAAAGCTTTTACAAGTGGCCATTTTTAGAGTTGAGAGTTTTCTAACTTCACCCTGCTTTTTCTAGTTTACAGCTAGATGGCGCTGTGTGTATGTATGTTTCCAAATGGACTCACAGAAAGTTTTAAAGAAACAAATAACTTGGATCTTTGAGTTAAGACTACCACTGAACATTATATTAATAATACATAAGCCTTAGTTAAAGGTAGGTAACTGCCATTCATTATGATTGACTAAGACAAGTCATCTATGAAAATCAGAACTGGAGACTTTTAGTAGGTATGTATTGATTGATTGATTAATGCTTTATTGGACACACAAATAAAATAGAACACAACACAAACAAGACAAAATTAAATATTATGCCACAAATGGTGGCCTTATGGCTAAAAGCGATCTCTTACAGGCAACCATAGGATGGAGAGGAAATCATAGAGAATAATAGACATAATTTATTAAGTAAGTAATATAATTAGCCATTTTAATTTTATATTAAGTAGGTAAGTAAACTCACTTTATTTGTAACATACAAAATCATAGTACCTACTCATTCAGAGTCATCTTTGCAAAATTGCAATTTTTGAGCCATGTTTCCAGTTTTATCCATAATTTATACTACACAAAAAAGACGTGGATGTTTATTATATCAAATGAGCAATTAATTGTTTGTTATTTGTTTATCTTGCAACTAAATGATCTGGTATTTGCAAACATGCATGATCAATAATAACAATAAAGTATGTAATTGTTTGACATTTCACTTTCATACATTGTTTGGCTGCCCGAGGCTAATGATCTCATTTCTTATCATTTGCTTATATACAGTCCTTGCTCTAAATAAAAGAATTAATAGTTACTACCCACATGTTAAGCTAAAGGTAGTTGTTGGTGGTTATAAGTATACTTAAATTTAATTTAATTTATTTATTTAATAATAATTAAAACGGTCGCAACCAATTACATTAACTATTTCATACTCACTCAATCACTTAACAATGTCATATAATAATTAAAATATATATATATATATAATAAGTTTTCAAAAGTAAAATAATAATCAGTCCATTCAAAATAAAGTATGTAGGTACATTACAATTCATATTTACAATTTCTTAATTTTACTTAAATAACAAACTTAAAACTTTTGTAGTACAAATTATGCTCAATCTATTTACTTACAATAACTACAAACATTAAGTTCTACAATATTACTTAAATGCATAAGAATCTCTCTCTAATTAGTTAAATTAATTAAATGACTATTCAACATGGTATTGGTTAATATTTGTTGTTATTTTATTACTTAATGTCTACTTAAGTAGTTCAGAGATGAGTAACTAAGTGTAGCATATTTATAAGCAAGTGTATTTTTTAAAACGATAGGTAACTTACATATACTTCTGCATGACTATCAGCCAGAATATCCAACTTGAAATGTCATCCAAAGCCAAAGCACCTACTTGATGCTGATTGATTTTGGCAATTGTATATGAATAAGTTTTTCAGGTAGCTTAACTAGGTAGGTACTGGTTGCTTCAATTAGTTACCATGCAATTAATAACTATAACTTCTTACTTATTTCTTAAATATTATAGTATGCTCGGTATATAAAACGAAACAAGTGTGGCTCAGTGGTTCAACTGTCTGCTTTTCATCCAGACGCACCCTGGCTGGAATCCGGCCCTACACTAATGACTTGTATTTTCAAGTTATGTGTAAATTTGTACTTGCTTAACGGTGAAGGAAAACATAGTGAGGAAACCGACATGCTTGAGGAACACAATATCCAAGGACATGTGACTTCCGTGGAAGGACCTGGGCGCCCACCACTTTGTATCTGCCCAAGAAAACCCCTAACGAATTAATTCTCCGGGGGAGTCATGACCCTCAGTCATGAGGAAATACAACTCAAGAGAGATAGATATAAACACAGACACGTACATACATATAGATTAGGTACACATCTGTAGATAAAATATTAGTTACTTTGTCTTATGTGGCTCGGTTGGAGTATTGATAGCTATGTATGAACTTCGAATTGGAAACGCGTTATTTACCGCACTGTCTGTTTTGTTTGAGTTTGTATGAAGCTTTCTCAATTATTGCTCAAACTGACCGGAAAATATTCGACTTTTGTTTGCTCAGAAACTGGCGAAAGGGGTTTTGTTGTGTGTACAAAAGAATGAAACAGACCCACCTACCTACTTATTAAGAGGCAGATTGTTTAGGTATTATGCCGGCCGTACATTCTCGGTAGAACAGAATATAAGATTATTGCAGTCAGTTGCGTTTAGCATGTGTTGCGACATAATAATAATATAATAATAATAATATATATCTTTATTGCACACCAACACAAGTATATAGTACAAAGTAAAATATGAACAAATAATAACGTACAAATGGGCGGCCTTATCGCCTTAAGCGATTTCTTCCAGGCAACCTTTGGATGGACACGACAAGTAGAGATAAACAGAGTCAGAGGTGTACTAATTAGAAAAAGCGACATAAAAGTACAAAATAAATATTTATTTGGTAACTATAACAACAAAGAGTTTTTCCGAGATAAAAGAGCGTTTTCGAGAGAGAGCTTTGAACAAGCTTTACAAAGGTCACTGAACTGTGATGTGTACTTACTATGTGTGTGTGAGTATATGGGCAAACGCACGTGGCGCAATACAAAACTTCGAGAAGTATATTTGTTAATAGACCCGTGTATCGGAAGGCGCCACGCTAGTACCTATACCGCTCCTTCGTTAGTCGTTCGTTCGTTCATACATTCACTCAAAATTCTCGGAAATCGAGATAGTGTTGTGTGAACTGTGAACTCAGTCGAATGGTGTCCGTGCAGTTTTAGAAAAAACGATAATATTCTCTCGCCGCGTAATTACGTTGAAGTACCTGTGTATATTGGTGTTGAACTCTCAGCGTAATAATATCGGTAGTAAACACGTAGGTATTGGGGACCTATTGTTTCGTGTTTATATGAGAATAAAGTCGGTTGTCTTTTGTCTAGTTGGACAGTGTTAGTGCGTACCAAGTGAACCTGGATGAACACGTAGGTATCCTAGACTTTGATTGGGACCTATTGTTTCGTGTTTTATGTGACTATACAGTGTTTTATTTTGGTTTTCTATGCACATTGGTACCTATGTCGTTAGGTTACCTAGACTTTTTATGAACCCAGTTTACGCGTGTGTGTGTAGAAAGTAAACGAACGTTTCGTTTTCGTTATACCTATGATGGACTGTGATTGCTATTTATTAGACGTTTATACCTATTATGAACGGTGAATGTTAGTTAAACTCCCGTGTACGAGTTAACCAACGTTTAGGTATATCGTGTACTGTGTTTGTGGACTTTTGCGGACAATGGTGTTAACGCGTGCCGGTGCCTCGTCCGAGGACTCGCCGCCGCCGCCCGCGCCGGTTGTTCTGGACGGCCTGGAGGCCGAACCACCGCGCGAGTATCGTGTGCACCAGGTGACGCTGGGACTTGGTCCGAGCGTTGGCTGTGATGATGTCACGGCTGCGCCTGTGGCCGCGCCGGCCCTAGCGGCCGAGGCGTGCGCTGCGCCGCCGCCGCCTCCTGCACCTGCGTCGGCTGGCGCCCCCGTCCCGGCGGGCGTGGCCGCCGCTCCTAACATCGTGTTAAGCGCCGAACAACTTATGCTTCTACTAAATCAGCTAAGTCACGGACCACAAGGTACGAACATGCCTTCTAATAACTTATTGAAATGCACCGCTCGATTTAGTGGTGACAAATCGTCCGATGTAATGGCATTTTTGGACGCCGTACAAACCTATAAGGAATGCGCTGCCGTCAGTGATGACGTTGCCCTCCGGGGGCTCTCCATGCTGCTTACGGATATGGCAGCAACGTGGTGGCAAGGAGTTAAAGCTACCACGGCCACCTGGAAGGACGCAGTCGAAGCGTTGAAGAACACTTTTGGACCCCGACTGCCACCGCATCTCATCTATAGGAAAATATTTGAACGTGAGCAGGGTCAGCACGAGGCCACTGACCTTTTCATATGCCACGTGCGTGCCCTGTATGCCCAGCTTCCTCCGTCGTCGTTGTCACAAGCGACCCAGCTGGATATGCTGTACGGATTGCTGCATCTTCGAATTAGAGAGAAAATTCCGCGCTCGTCTTTCGATACTTTTGACGAACTGATACGGCGCGCCCGGCGAGTTGAGGATCTTCTGAGCGAAAGTAGTCAACCTGTTAACTCGCCGTCGTCTTCGTCGTCTAATGATGCTGCCAGATCCAGCGTGACACGCGCTCTTAAGTCACGACCTCAATGCAGTTATTGTAAACAGTTTGGTCATTTGAAGGACGCCTGTAGACGGCTGAAGGAAAAGAAACCTGCAGAAAACAATGATGTTACCCAGTCGGAGAATCGTCCTAGTATCACGTGCTTTGGATGCGGAGCACCAGGTGTTATACGGTCTAAATGTGAAACGTGTAAAAAACCGAAAAGTGACGCGGTAAAAGTGGCCTTTCAGGCAGTTTCCGTAACGTCTATGATCAGCGATGATCTCGACTCGCGACCTAGGCCGATTATTGAAGTGCGTATCTGTGATTCTGTAGGCGATTTATTGCTAGATTGTGGCGCTAAGCATTGTGTAGGTAGTAAAAGCCTTCGTGAACACTTAGTTAATAATGGTCATGTCTTCTCACAAAAGTTTGTAAAATTGAAGTATGCTGATGGGCGAGTGTGCTTCCAAAATGTTGACGTAGCACGGGTCAAAATTGTCGTGCGAGGGTTAACGTTTGTCGTTAAATTCATAATGCTCCCGGATGCAACCGAGAGTCTGTTAGGTATGAATTTCATTCGTGCAGCTGGTGTGGTACTTGACTTTGATGTTGGGGTATGGTACATGCGACATGATAGGACACCTCAACCTATGCGTTATGAAGCTATGGACGTTCAAGCTCTGACCTGCGCTTCGGTGGAGCTTCGGGAAGATGAAGGCACTCATCTTAATGTCGAGGATCGTGAGCGATTATCCCAAGTCCTGAATGTCAACGAGGACATTTTTGCTGCAGGAGGGGAACCGACAGAATTTGCAGTGCATCGTATTGACACCGGAGACGCTACACCTATAGCTAGTCCACCATATCGCTGTTCTCCTGCGAAGAAGGAAATTATTCGAAAGGAGTTAGATAAGATGCTCGAAGAAGGAGTTATTGAAGAAGCTGAATCTGAGTGGGCAGCTCCAGTAGTACTAGTACCTAAGAGGAATGGAGAGGTTCGTTTCTGTGTGGATTACAGAAAATTAAATAAAGTGACTAAAACTGATCGTTATCCGATTCCTGTCATTGATGAGCTGTTGAAGAGTACACGGCCGAATGCTGTAATGTCTACGATTGACTTAAAATCGGGGTACTGGCAGACGATGGTAGTGCCAGAGGACCGACACAAGACAGCGTTCACTACGCCGTTCGGAAACTTCCAATTTTGCCGTATGCCGTTCGGTTTGAAGAATGCGCCGGCTACGTTCCAACGGTTAATGGATAGGATGAGATCAGGACTCAAGGACATCTGTGTTCTTACTTATCTGGATGATATTTTGGTGATCTCGGAAGACCTGGATCACCACCTGGAAGACCTAAAACAGGTCTTTGATCGTCTTCGCTTGTTTAAGTTGTATGCTAACAGGGGAAAATGTGTGTTTGCAAGAGAGAAGGTAACTTATCTGGGACACGTCATTTCAGCCCAAGGAATTGAACCGGACCCTTCAAAGGTAGAAGCTGTGATGAGTATGAAGCCACCTACCAATCTGAAGGAGCTGAAAACTTTTCTCCAGACTTGCTCATGGTTTCGCAAGTTCATCATGCAATTTTCAGAGATCGCACGGCCTTTGACTGATTTAACGAAGAAGGACAGACGCTGGCAGTGGGGGGAGGAGCAGAACATCGTGTTTGAAGAACTCAAGAAGCGACTCTCCTCCAGCTCGATTCTGCGCCAGCCAGATTTCGACGAACCTTTTATATTGCGGACTGATGCCAGTTCGTACGCACTAGGAGCCGTACTTCTACAAGGTTCGTGTCCGACAGAGGAGAGACCAATTGTGTACGCTAGCCGACTGCTTAACTCGGCTGAGCGCAATTATCATACTACCGAGCGAGAAGCTCTAGCGGTTGTTTGGGCTTTAGATAAGTTTCGTGACTATGTAGAAGGAGCCCAAGTCTTAGTGGCAACCGACCATCAGCCTTTGAAGTGGCTGCTGACTCTAAAGACACCGAGTGGAAGATTAGCACGTTGGGCTATGAAGCTACAAGCGCATAATTTGAATGTCGAGTATACTCCGGGACGAGTTAATCTGGTTGCTGATACGCTGAGCCGCCCCGTCACTGAAGAAGTAGAGGAGCCGGCTACCGAACTTTGTCCGGTTGTAGTAGACTTACCACATCGTAGCCCATTGGATATCCGTAGTGCTCAGCTTGCTGATCCGGAAGTCAGCAAGATCATCTCCGACTTTGAAGACCAGACCAGTACAGCAGACCGATGGTCTGATAGAGGTTATTACATGTCACAAGGAGTCTTATATAGATGTGACCAAGATAATGAATCTGAGGAACCTCAACTAGTTGTACCAGAATCTCTTCGCGAAGATCTCATGAAGCAAATTCATGATGCGCCGACTGCTGGTCATCTAGGTTTGGAGAGGACACTAAAGAAGATAAAAGAACGTTACTTCTTTAAAAATATGAGGACTTATGTAGCCCAGTATTTAAAAGCATGTGATGCATGTCAGAAATACAAACCAACTAACATGAAACCGGCAGGACTACTCCAGACACCGATAATGAATCAGCGATTTGAGGTGTTGGCCATGGACCTTTTTGGCCCATTACCTGAAGGCGACAACGCAGAGAAGTGGATTCTTCTTGTTGAAGACACTGCCGTTGGGTAGAGCTGTTTGCGCTTCAGGATACCACAGCGGAGACCTGTGCCAAGGTTCTTGTCGAAGAGGTTTTCTTGCGTTACGGCTTGCCTCGTCGTATCATTTCGGATAATGGTACGCAGTTTGTTTCGGCAGTAATGCAAAAAGTAATGTATGTCATGGGGGTAGAACAAGCCCTTACTCCAGTTTACCACCCGGAAGCTAATCCCGCTGAGCGGAAGAATCGCGAATTAAAACAACTTCTGGCGATATTGGTAGGTTCTGAGCATCGTAATTGGCCGAAGGTTCTACCTACAGTAAGATTTTCATTGAATAATGCAATCAACATGACCACGGGTCATTCTGCGTCGTATTTGACGTTTGCCCGCGAAATGCGTACTCCTCTAGATGTCAACAATGACATTCGGGCAATAGTTTCACAAGAAAATTTTGTGCCACAAATTACGCCGTATCTGAACGAGTTTGGGCGTATTCTCGTTGATGTCAAACGCCATATCGAAGACCACCAAGATAGAAGGAAGGCGGATGGAGATCAGCGGCGTAGAGACTTTGTACCATACAACGTTGGGGATTTGGTACTGGTGGATACACACTTGCACAGTAATGCAGCCAAAGGATTCACCAAGAAGTTCGCGCCAAAGCGAGAGGGGCCCTATCAGGTTGCTAGGGTCATTTCTCCCACGTCTTTTGAGGTTGTCGATTCAACTGGGGACATCCGAGGGAAGTACCATGCCAGCGCCCTAACTCCTTACATTGGAGATGTTGTTACTATCAGACATCCTCGCCGTCGTGGACGTCCAGCCAAGTCACAGTCGGGTCGATCATGTGACTTGGAGGGGGAGGTTGTAGCGCGCATATCAAATGTTGGCCCTCGCCCCGCCCCCGCTAAGGAAGGCACGCGGCGCTCCGAAAGAATAAAGAATCAGAAACATTAATAGTTGCACGGAAACTCCTGAGCGCGCCGCCTGCGCTCTCCGCGGCTCGAAAATAATGTATCGTGACGCTTCCGAAAATAAATAATTTGTAGTGGGACCCAGTGACTTTTCTTTTATCATGGACATCCCCGCTATATTATCAACGTAGGCTAGGTATTTGTAAAGTTTTTTAAATAGGTATGTCGTTCACATATGTGGCCAAAATAAAATAACACTTAGGTACGCAGAACCGAATCGAATACATATATAAGCCGATTATCCTACATGACAATCGAATTTCTTAGGTATCGATCTTACAGGCAGCAAGAATGCTAAGTCTGATTCAGGAGATAGTAGTTGACCTCAACACGTAGCGAGGACGAAGTGACTTGGTTTCAATTAAGGCATTACTTTTGCTCCAGAGCTTTTAATTTTTATCCAACAAGTTGTGTCGGTAACTTAAAACAAGAGCGGTGTTATTAAAACCAGTCATTAACGACTATCGACTGTGGTGTCATTATTTGAAGTGTCGATAAAGATAAAGAAAATAAATCATGATGACCGCATCCTGTTTTGCTGAATGGTAGAATATACACCGTGGTAACTAAGTTCAGTGCTAAGTAACTATGAGATGATACGAATAAAAATATCGATGGTTTTTATTGGCGGTACGAAACATAATAAATAACTGATATATGTACTTAGCTATCTCCGACAAAACAATATCAAGTCTTTAAAAGTAATTTACTTAATGTTTGTAAAGACTTTGATATGGGGTTCTGATGAAGTTAGATTATGAAAAATAAAGTTTCGAGATTAAATTACCTGCTAGATTTATTAGATATCCCTGTGTTTGAATTTCCATGTCACCTCCAAACAATTCCATAAAGTTCAATCACTAGCTTACGAGAACTATGCGCAGTCAAGCAGGTTCACATAACACCTCAGTGATTTTTCGTGACTTATTTGCCCTTGCCCTGTCTCTACGGCTTGGCACGGTTATTGATGCCTTGACAAATGAATTAATAATATCTATTAGCATTATTAGTAAAGGGTTCACCTTCACATTCGAATCCGTCTTTTTATAACTCAAGTAGGTGGTTATTATAAGCAAAGCTGGCATTTACAACGTCTCGTCGACCAAGTTTTGTACGTTTTTTATTTGCAAAGAAATATTGATCGACGATTGGATAGGATGTAAGGATTGAATGCTTTACAACACGATTGTGACGCTTGTTCATAAAAACGCCACATCAAAGACATTTCAAATCAAGAAAAAGAACTGGTAGACTTGTCAATTCCACCATTATGTTGGTTGTTTTTTCTTCCAGTGAATCATAGTCTGATTTGCACTGGAAACCATTTTGCCATGCTTTGGTTGCGTCGGCTTCGGCGGCTGTTTACCGAAGCTTTTGTAATTTCGTCATCAATAGCGCGCCAGAGTTCCGAATAACTAAAGCGACATTTTAATTGATCGCAAAACGATTTTAAGCATTTTTTGTTCGCAGCCTGTCACTTGGAATCGTGACGCACCGCCTCGTGTCTCAAGTCATCATTTGTCTCTCTCCGTCCTGTCTATTCATCGTATTGGCTGTCCTTTTCTGGACTGTATCCGGGCCTTGCACGTATCTTGATTGGGACATCAACCTGTTTACGTACGTGTCCCTTCAAGAGGTTTATGGCTTGTATTTTCTAACTCGGTTCTTCGAGCAAAAAAAATAAGGGAGCGTGCATTAGTTTTGAAAGAGTATGTGTGGTAAGTGTGGGAATGCTCTGGTCATTTTGTTAGTAATTAATGTGTTGTCTGTTCTGATGTTCCCACCCTCAGTGGGCTCATTGTTTCATGCGTTGTGTAATTATGTAATTAGGTAGGTACCTAACTATGACGACGTGGATCTATGCATCTTGGCTTGACCAATTACATGTAGTCCTGTTTAATCTATTTTGCTTGTAAGTTCTGTCCTAACCTAAGTCAAAATAAAGAAATGAATGAGATAGTTTAATATATTTTAAAATACATTTTAATATCGGTTTTTTTATTTTAAGGCACACATTTCTGAAAATTATTTACTTATGACAAGCATGGTGAAACATGACGAGAGTTTTTCTTAATTTAGTTTAAACCAAACCAAACAAACTCGATAAATTTCGTCGACACTCCCAAAAATATTCGCATTAACATTCAATCTGACAAATTGCCCCTCAAATAACTATCTGACTTCACGATTGATTACCGTGCACTGTCTTCGAATTCCAAGCTTTTTATCTGCCAATGAAGACATTTAGCTTAATTACGGTCGAAAAGCAGAGTGAATCTTTCAATTAACAATAACAGATGGAGTTCACAGTTCGGCAGACGTGAACGAGCCGGAATTATGCCTCAGTTGCATTGACACGAAGTTATATATAGAAAGGTGAACAGTATCTAGGCTTTAGCTATTTAATTTTAACTATCCAGTTCTTATAACTGACTACCAGGGTAGGAAGAAGATGTGTTGCATCTTTGATCTGGTTGAAAAATGGTGTTTTATTTAAATTGAGTACTTACATACGTAAGAAGTAACATTTCACATTGCGCCAATAATTTGAGTACAAAACTAAATTGTTAACGCAATAAGTTTAATTTTTTTAGTGACTAAAGATACTTTTATTTACCTAGCTATTTATAATTAAGTATTTCTAAGAATCAATGTTATGCAACAATGTAGGTATTTGTAGTTTCAGCGCTGTGTCGTCGCTTTGCCACTGTAACATGGTGTTGAGTTGACAAGCCTCGGTATAGAATTACCTTTTTTAATCAGGTTTTCTTCGAAGGGTATCAGATTTCTGCAACTTTTGTCACTTTATTAAAATTTAAAGCGCAGTAAGTAACACGTTGTTAGGCTTCTTCCTTTTTCAGGAACTGACTAAGTCGGTAGCAAAATACCAGTCGCTGTTCTATTGTCGCTTATCTATTCTTTTCCATCTTGATTGACTCAGCGGTTTACGCTGAGAGTATTTTTCGCTGTATCAAATCGAATTTCCCTTGTCCCTTCTCTGACCACAAGGTAGTATCCTGCGGCTTCTTTGAATGCGCCTGCGCACCGTATCGTTCCCCTTCCCGCTTCCCTTTACGCCCCTCTGTCTCTGGACTGACGGAACCAGGCCCGGTTGTCTTTTGTTTGTAAAATGCGCTACAAAACCAACATGCTCCGAATACAGCCTGGTCATGTTGACTTTTTTAACTTCGGTGCGTGTCAGCTGTCTTTTATATCCTTGAGCATGAAGTGGCTGGTATTTCGTTTTATAGAGTAGATATACGTAATTTGTTTTGTGTTTGTGTGCTTTTATGACTTCATTTGTTGCCTTGTCGATACGCTACACCCAGTAACTAATAAGGTGTTGAAAATACTTAAGGTATTTTCAATTATATCAGCGTCTTCTTTATTTGCTATGCTGACTTCAACAAGGCATGTTGAATTCGCTTCACATAATAAGTAAAATATGTAATACCCAAGACGCTAAATTGATTCTATATTACTCAGACCACCCAAAAATAATCGAAGCTTGTATCACAAACAAAGATTACGGGATAAATTATTATTATTATCTGTTGAGTCCATTCAACCCTTTTCGTGTCATGCAACCTGATTTGGCAATTGTCCAGTCAAAAAGCTTTTTATTTGTTTTCTTTGCTGCACTTTACAAAGTCTGGTCAAAGGCACTGGACCGAATAATCGGTATCGAATAAAAATATGATGACTTGTTGCAAAATTGAGGTTATTGACACATTGACACCAACAATATTGGCTAAATTGCACGTGCAAAGGTTTTTTTTTCAGCGTTGAGACAGTTAAGTACTTAATGTCCAATTACCGAAACCACTTATTTCTCAATAACCGTCTATAAAAGCTTAAAATGCTCATAAAAAGTGGCTCAGTTAATATGACTGATAAAGTAACATTAAATGCCCGTATCCATAAAAAAAACGTTAGCATTTTTGTTCAACATAAATTATTCAAAGACTTGTTCGTATTTTGATTGTTGCCTGTATATAAAACTTGTTACTTGAGTTTAAAGTGGAATGTTGTACTAAGAGTAGATCCTGCCATTCACTTATTGAATTACCTTAATAATACTTTCTAAACCGAATTTTCCTTAGTTTCATGCATCGGTTTATTCGATATGATATATCGTCCTTCGTCTCTACCAAATAACGTAATGTTATAAATTTTAGTTCCTATAAAACATTAGCTTAGTAATGTTCTAATATTTAGATTCAAATAGATTTATATGCAGACAATATTGATTCAATCCCAGCCATTTATGCGTTAATCGCCCATCTCAATGCGTATTCATATACAATTAATCATAAGACGTTATCCAATCTCTAAACACCTGCAGAATCGTAGTTTCTCCAACAGAAATGGAAGATGACAACATAACGCATGGCGTGGCTTTCACAACCGCACCTAGTCGTCGTGTCATAAGCGTAAATGCTGGACATTATTTAATACTAAAGTAATTGCCCAGATCCCTATCATTATTGCCTTGGCTCCCGGCGTAGACCTAATCTTGTTTGAATTTTTTTGTCGTGTAAAAACTTGGGATGCCGCCCGTGAGAACTGATCTTTCGTTCCTTATTATCTGTCGGATATCTTTATCCAGGTTTTGATTGCTTTCTTTTATATCGCATACCTTTCTCTGTTCTGCTCTCGAAGGTCTTGCTACTTGATTCTTTAGCAAGTCATTGCTGTTGTAACACTTGTAACTTTCATCGAGTAACGTATACATATGTACATCCGAGCTTTATAGGGGCTTCATCAACTCATGGGTTAGAGGTTAATTAGACCTAACATCTTTATCTGCAAGGGTTTGCATAACATCACATCACGTTGAAGATGACGAAAAGCGTTTGTTGCTTCATTTGCAATGGACATCACCACTGGAGTTGCACTTCGAATCAGTCTAACGACATTTTGATTTCCCTTGAAGAGATTGACATCCGATATGCGTCACGGATTCTGCGGATGTGGTCTGTATCTTCTGTATATGTGGTTACTTATATTTCCACTGTACGGAACCGGTTTTAAAACAACAGATGTTTTTGTCTCATTTTATCTCGTCCCATTTGTTTGCGATCGCTGAGTGTTATGGCCATTAGTGGCTTGGCTGCTGCAGACTATTTGAAGTACACGATACTATCGAGGAGGCTGGGTGCGGTTTTTAAGACTCTAGATTTTGTTTCGGCCTTGAGAATTCGAGGAATAAAGCTTGCAAAAAAAAGGTTTAATGCGGGCGGTAACATTAACATTTTATCATGCCATCTCGTTGGTTGGTTAATATTATTATATTAGCAGGTATCCTTAATGGGTTTTGTGATGGGTTTATAATGACATGGATTTGGGAGTCCAATTCAAATATTCTGTGTCGAGGAGAGTCTGAAAATGGTCACGTACATTTTGTTGTGAGTCAAAACAAGACACAAAAAGTACAAAGTTACTCAAGCATAAAAAGTCGATTCTTCCTTATAGTGAGGCCCTCTACTGGTTCGATTCACATGCTCCATATTCTGGTATCTCACGTTTGCAGTTCCATTAAACTAAGTAGTGTTCTCATCTGAAGTATCCATCAATCTTCCTTATAACAATAGCGTTCCGTTTTACGCTCCATGCGTTGCGAATTTTCTAACCAAATTATGGATAAAACATGTGTTAAAAGGCTTTTTAGTGTTGATGTGTATGACTTTCGGTTTTATTCTTTTTATTCAGTGTTGTAACGCAAATGGATCTGTAATAACTAGTGCTTGTTGGTTTCTTACAATGTTGTTTGTTTACTTGATCGTTCCTACTTAAGAAGTCGAACGAAACATCCATAAAGGATGGTGTACCTACTTGTTACTTTACTTTGTAGTTATTTTCCAGACAGACATAAAAAGATGTTGATTCAAACCAGTTCTTTAAATAAATAATTCGTTTATAGTTTGCTGAAGAAAAAGTACTTATTTGCATTTTCATTTTACGGTATGAACTCGTACTTAGTTTTAAAGTAGTTAGCTATTATTTTTTAATGTGTTCTTGGCAGGTTTATCACCATTATAACAATATACAGTAGCTTCTAAACCGAGTCCATATAAATAACAGGAGGGAAACAAATGCCAAGATTAGCCCAGTAATTAACATATGCAAGCTACTAAGCTCATACATTTGAATGGAAGCGGTCTCTTTGTCAGCTTTGTCTAGATCTCCCACGGACTGCGTGTAACGGAACGTAAGGCTAAATAGTGGTAACTGGCAGTCGTAGACAAAATATTCCATAGATATCTACTTACGTAAGTATCGTCTAAACAAATCATTCCATCAACCATACATGACCTAATCAGCATCCGTATCATCATTAGATCAATCAATCTATAATCAAAATCAAATATCGTTAATGACTATTATTAAAATAAAACCGATGTAGGTATCTCTTGAATAATCCTCTAGGCTCTCCTAATAATCCTTGAATTATCTGAAAGAGTTAAACAGGCGTGCTGTAGTCAAACGTGAACTCATACGTACTTAAAAAAGTAATACATATTATAAACTTGGTTAGGTAGTTACTTGTAAAAAACTTGTTAATTTGTCATATATTGGAGACATAAAGTTAGTAAGTATCTGGCATATGATTGTCGGAATTTCTACGTTTTATTGAGGTGTCTGTTACATGTGATGTCGTTGCTGGTAATCGTCACAACGCGTGCGAAAATCCAAAGAACGCAGTTTGTACGTGAGAATGCAAAATTATGCTTATCGGACCGCGATTACTTGGGCTGGTCTATGTCTGTTTTATGTCAAGGCTTCTTTGGGATAACGCTTGTAAAGCTTGGATTTCCTAGGAAAGCGGTTCCGACATATAGCGGCCGTAATACAGCGGTGAATGAACGTTGTCTATGTAAACGTAATGGCGTGGTTTCCTAGAGAGCGGTAACTTGCATCGTAATTTACTTTAATTATTTTTGCGTCCGTAATATTACAGCCGCTATATGAAGGCACCGCTGTCCTAGGAAACCAAAGCTTTACTGAAAAATATAATGAACTACGTCTAAACTTGAACGAGTTACTAAATACTGGCTCAAGGAAATTTTGTTCAGTCTTTGGATGTGTGACCCGTACCTAGCATAAAAAGTCAATTACATTTTGGCTTGCTTCTGACAGGACACTACGTAAAGTTCTGGATTACTATGTTCTGTCTAAACTATCCCAGAGGCTTCTTTGGTTTTTTTCACACTCAATCCATTCACACGCAACTTAACTTTGTAAACATATACCTACGTTCTCGCTGCTTGTTTTGAATGACAGTTTGCCAAGTTAGTGGTCAATTTTATTATTCAATCCCCAAGTTTGGTAATTAAATATATCTTAATACATAAAAGCCTAAAAGTGTACTGCTTGTACTAGCAATTAATGCATAAGTTTACAGTTTTAAACACGAAAGTCTTAATAAATCATTAAGTTCATTAAAAAGTTTACATGTGATAAGGTTATAACAGGAAAGTGGAATCCTTTTAAATGTTTTGTTGTGCACGATTTTGTATAATACGATTATTATTTACACTATTATATCAAATGTTTTATAAGTTTATGGCTTATAAATAATTTCAAAACTCAAACCATTCCAGAGGCTTCGTTGGTTTTTTGGAAACCCGGAGAAAAGAGTTCGCCGTTGTCATGCAAACTTATATTATCATTATACTATTGTATATAATATGTTTCATAAGACTTACTAAGAATAGTCGTGATCATAAAGTTTAACCTTGCTTCACCTGTCTAGACGACTAGATTCACCCCTGACATTTAGTTCATCTACAAACAAATTAAATCAAAGTGACCCATTGAATGCAATAATTAACATTCGATTGATCGTCATTTTAAGCATTGATTGTGTAATTAATGTGTCTAAATAGAGGGTCAGTTTAAACTGTATTTTTAAATATCAAATTGAAATGACGATGGCAACATTTGTTATAACACTTTTAAAATGAAAATGTTTGAAATTATTTATCTTATTTAAATTAATGTACACCAACTATGCACACATAACCGACCATGTAGGGCCTGTGGGAACACACGTAAATGAATGCTTGAATTGTTTAATGAAATAGGAAAAAAGATATCTCGATTAAGTAATGAGTAAAAGAATCACGTTTGTCTACATCCTGCCTGATGTTGAGCTCTAAGTAGGTACTGAGTTCTAGTAAGCGAGTGTGGCTCAGCGGTTCCAGTGTCTGCTTTTCATCCAGACGCACCCTGGTTCGAATCCGGCTCTACACCAATGACTTGTATTTTCAAGTTATGTGTGGATTTGCACTAACTTAGCGGTGAAGGAAAACACCGTGAGGAAACCGACATGTTTGAGGACCACAATATCCGAGGACATGTGTCTTTCCGTCGAAGGACCTGGGCGCCCACCACGATGTATCTGCCAAAGAGAACTCTCCTAACGAATTCATTCTGCGGGGGAGTCACGTCCCTCAGTAACGAGGAAATACGACTCAAAAAGAGAGAAAGAGTTCTAAAATTTAGAGAGATTTCCTAAAGCAAATTGATAATTTGTTGGAAAGAAGAAATTTGTCGACATAAAATATCAATTCTGCTTTCCTGCTCCCCACGTCGCCCATAAAGATATTATTAAACCTCATTTACCTACATTGTTGAGTGCTGGCACAGAATATAAGTGCTGGTAATCATATGGCCGCCTTCAAACTCCAAATTATTGTTTTGTATCGTTTCAATCGATGATTACGTCAGGAATTTCTCGTGGTGACTGTTGGTCAATTTTGCGTGAATGCTAGTATTGTCTGTATGTACTTTTATGGTTATAAAGAATACCGGTATGGCAGTATAAAGGCAAGTCATGAAATTGTTAAGTAAGATAAATTTAAAAAAATATTTTTACGTGTTGTTGAGTGTTGTCACATTTTCTTGTCATAAACTATTAGACTGTTTAGGTATAGAGTTTAATAGATGACCTAAAGCAATCAATCAATCAATCAAATATACTTTATTGTACACCAAATAAAAAGAACATATTTAACATAAAGGTGGAAGGTAACCAGGGACATTGGGCGACCTTATCACTAAAGTAATCTCTTCCAGGTAACCTGGTTTGGACAACACTAGAGGAAATCCGTAAAGCAAAACAACTAAAGGTCATTAAACAGCTTTTTGGTTCTCTAGTTTGTGATCATGTCATAACAAATTCATTAGTTCCTTTTAAAATCCATCAATAAAACCTATATAAACTGTCTAATACATCATAATCCCGCTGCAAGTTATTCTTAAAAATGGTTTAACATGATATTAAATAAAAAAATAAACATGTACTTAACACCATTGACATCCCGACCTCTCATGTTCAGATCTTTTCTCGGCTGACCATTCCCCGTGTATATTGCAGAAAAGGTTTTAAGGCTTTGATCTATCGGGCTGATCTCGCGCTGCCTGCCCAGGCCCATTCTCTGCCAATAGCTTGCCTCCGTTGACGGCAACAATCTGATTCCTTCACCCTCGAAGACTAGACCCGAGACACCTAACTATACTTTGACTTTCTTCTTAACATAATAATAAATAATAATTTTCATTTATTGCTCCAAAAACATAATAAAGCTATACATAAATGTACTATAAACACCGCACTAGGCGAACCTGTGTCACGGCAGTCGCGGTGTGATTGCCTTCTTATTCCAGACATAACTAGCAACAATAAAGAACAAATATATATGTACTAATACTTACATAACTATTCCGTTTATTTCATATACCTATTTTGTGTGTGGCAAAGAGCAATAAGTATCATCACGCGTCGATAATGATGGAACAATCAAAACAAAAGCATGTAGATGTATTGAGTAGTATTTGATTACTTCCTATATAAGATTTTATTAATTAATTACGTTACGTTGAGGTCTGAGTAACTGTTTATGTGATCTATGTGATGCCTTGTGGTATACCTACTAAAAATCTTCTGCTAAGACAATAGGTAGGTAATAATATTATTTTAACAATAGATAGACTATTAGTTTTAAGATTTAGTATATGTATACTTAAGCCTACATATAAATCTGTGAATTTATAAATAATTTTTTTTCTCTCTTTATTTCTTAAAGTGAATAATTGTTAGGATTTGATTTGGTGTAGAATGTGATTCAACGATTAGATTAAATTACCTCCACAAGTTTATTTTTCATATTTCGACACATGATAACATTGTAAAATTGTATTTATCATAAGTGTATACGAATCGTTTCACAATAATGCAACGTTCATCAGTAGTGAAGCCGTGTCTCACCCTGCAACTGTGAACTTATCACTTCCGCCCAGAACCTTGACTGGTGCTTTATTTAGCAGTTTGCATATATTCCAGTAGCGAATGTAAATCACTTGACCGTCTCAGTCTAGCATACATTTGCTATTAGCCTTCTTAGAAGGGATGTAGTCAGTTGTCCATCAAGGGAAAGGCCCTTAGTTCTTCAACGGGATCCCGGTTTAATTTACGACTAACAGTTTGCTTTGATTACTATGTGGGATGATCGTTTAGAAAGATACAATTTACCTATTTATTCTCGAAAATGAGTATCATAAATGTTTTGATTAGTCTATATCGGCTAATTCGGACTCGACTCTTCTGACTTTGCAATCATTTAAATAAGTACTTAGTTAGTATCAAATCTATAAAAATAAAACCAATGTACCTAATGCCTAATACCCGAGGACACAAGAGGCTAATTTTTCAAGCCAGGAATGAAAGTTAGTTTTCTTACTGTCCTTAGCTAATATTTTGACGGTTCGGTACCGAATTTTAGGGACTGGAAGACCATTTATAGCCTTCTAGTCCCTAAAATTTGGTAGATCCAGTACTGTCTAAAGCTAAACTAGGCTCGCATAAAAGGTGTGCAGAAGTAATGTAATAGCCTGCCTTATCGGAAACAAAAGGGCCGCCGAGCTTTTACTCGGTGTTGGTCCGCTGACGTGCACTATTTATAACCGATAACTCTTTATAGGCTGTGTTGAGGTATTATTGAGGTTGTGTTGAGGTTGTACAATGTTGACTCGAGGGTTTTGAATTCATGATTGATATATTGTTTTCAAATGTATCCACAGACTTTCCAGAAGTTTAGCAGCACTGTAGTCGTAATGTTCTAATAACTCTGAATTTGAAGACAATTGGATTGAAATTCTCAGGGAAAAGAGACTTCCAACATTGATACAACATTGCCTGGAAGAGATCACTCAAGGTGATAAGGCCGCCCACTTGTGCATTCTTTTATAGTTTAAGCTCATTTCATATTGTAATTTATTTTTGGTGTGCATAATAAAGTTATATTGTATTGATACTGCTAAAATCGTAAAATCATTTTTTCTCTTTTTTATATTTCATCATTATAACTAGGTATAGTTGTAATAAATACTTTTACATTTTATGCTGTGATAGCCTTTTTAATTTTGGTGGCATGCGATTTCTTCAGATTCTACAGAATTCTGAACATTTATTTGAATATGTTTTTTTTACATTAAATAGGCTTACGTTTGACTATAGCCTGCCTGATGTTAAGCACCACTATAGTCTAAGATGTAGCACGCTTGCCTAGAAGAAACCTATTTACTCTAGATTTGAAGACCCCTGGAATGTGCTAGTACATAGTAATTCATAAATATTATTAATAGTACCAGTTCATTTAATATTCTATTCATTTACATGCGCATAGAATGTCTGATTTGTGTTTATTTATTAGAATTTTATCATGTTCCAGGTAAGTATCCAGCTTAGGCAACCACTGCATTCATTCCTTTCTCGGTCTCCATACATCTTTCTCGAATTCGGCTACATTACTTACCCGGTAAGTCATTTGATATTTTCGTAAACCTCACGTTTTAGTATAATATATATAGATATAAGTACTGGTTTTGTTAACGTGAATAATAGCCATAAAGCTAAACTCCATTTATCATCACAATGGACTTAAATTGAGCAATAAATAAACATAAATTGGTGACTATTTCGATAGGAAGTTGCATAATAGAGTATTCGATACTGCGGAAATCGTATTTGGTGGCATTGATTGGCTTCCCATGACAACTGTATTGAAATAATCTACTTTTGACATTGGATATATTGCATTAAGTATATCGTACATACATAATTATACATTAAAATGCATCTAAAATTATTAAAATAGAAATTCTATTACTCACTTAGAAACGTAATATGCTGAATGCAATTTAACTCGTATGTTTGTGGCAGCGAAATTCAAGAAGCGTGCGTGTTACGTTTTACATAAGTACCTACTTAATGTACTTACGCACTTCTAATTTTATGAATGAAGCTATAAATAAAATAAATATATAAATAAAAATAGCCTTTATTTCCCTTTGAAGTTATACATGCACAATTTTTAAAACTACAAGTTTCTATTGATTACTACAAAAAGTCAATCACTTAAATACTTATAAATGTCACCGTTTTGATACTATGAATGAAGCTTTAAGCCTACCTAATTAAATGTAATCTACGAGATTACAGGTAACGGAAATGTGTACTATTTTACCTGTAGGGTCTGAAATATTAATAAAACTAGTTTGATATTTTGTAGTTCCACCAATGCACGGTTTCGTTAACTAAAATACAGAGTTTACTGATATAACTATTGTGGTCTTCTTCTTATCGAATGGGAGTGGCGAACTCTGGTGTCGAGAGTTTACCAAGCCGCCCTAGGGGCCTCTGTCATGGCTTATAACATCGTGGTAATATGTTATAGCATCTTAATAATATGTTAACAGACATTTACACTATTTTCTCCTTAAAAACAAGTGCACTTCTAATAAGGCACTCTATACACGTGCCTGTCGTCAAGCTTGTCACGTCAGTCTATGATACAATCGTGTCCAGACAGTGATAAAATCGTGTACACAGCGCACAATAAGAAGTATACTTTACACGTGGACAAAATCTGAACTAAAATGATACTATACTTAATTGAAAATAAGCAAAATAGTCAGCCTGACAGTCAGTCGACTGTGGCCGAATAGTCTTGGCGTTCTGCATCAGAATTATGGTAATCAGAATAACGCAGGTTCGAATCCTGCCGGTCGTGATTATTTTGGCTCATTTCCAATTAATTAAGTTCGGTATAAAAAACTGTAGTGCAGGTTTAACACTAGGAAAATAACTCATAAAAACTTCTTTATTGAAAATCAATACGTAGGTAAGACAGTGCTGCCGTCATTTCCGAGCTTTATTTTGTAAGGAATTTAAAAATCGTGCAGAAATCGCAGAATTTGATACATTTTTTATTCAGCAGTAGCTGCGAATGTCAAGTGAGAAAAAGTTTAGTGCAATTTAGATTTTTACGATTCGCGATATAACAGGCTTTTTATGTCGAGTGTCTGGGTTGAAATAACTTCACATATTATTATACATCATACAGGCTAACTAGTAACAGTAGTATCACACATATTTAAGAATAGCTTTAGTGCAACCATCAACCTAGCTGCTATATTAATAAGTAATTAACAATCTCTGGCGCTTAGGGCGGCTAGATAAACTCTCGACACCAGAGTTGGTCACTCTAATTCCATAAGAAGACTGGCATAAAAACAATATCAAACATTAGACGACTTCCTACCACAGATTTTTATATTAAATCCAGGAAAGACTTTTAGCCAATCAGTGAATATCATGCAGTTCGTCCGCCTGTAGCTCAGCTAGCGAAAGCAATCGCTTGCGAATACCAATGTTAAGCAAAGGTCGACGCAGTCAGTCCTTGATGGGTGACCGAAAAGTGGCATTCCATTTTGGACGCTTCCGTGGGTCGGATGACACGTTTAATTGTAGGTCCTGGCTGTTTGTCTAGTATGCCAGTCGTTAAGCCATGCCAGAGGCCCTTAGGGCGGCTTGATAAACTCTTGGCCACTCTCATTCGATAAGAAGAAGAAGAAAAAGAAGAAGATGCAGTTCGTTCAATAAACCTGTACGTAAAGTAATGTGGAATGTTTTTCATGAAGTTTATTTGACGTTAGTAATCCTATATGTATGCAGGTGATGATATCTAAGAGTGCTCAGCTAGTGTCAATACAAGTGCGCAGACACATGCAAGAATCCAAGTCAATATTTGTGCACGTTTTAAGCACTTTTCGAGCAATATCTTGCTTCTCACGTTTTCTTTTTTATGTGCTTGGCTTGCCTTATAAATAGGCTGAATAACTGTTCGAAAAAGAAAATTATATATTGATGATATTGGAAATGGAGACATTATACCACAATTTTCAGTAAGTTAGTGTGAAAAGGATGGCATGATACACGACGACTTTATGAAAGTCACGTTTAATGAACCAGGTTACACATATTTACATTTTTATCATTAGATTTTAATACGTAGATAACTACTTTGTTTCTAAAAAATAAAATCTCACCGCGATCTTGAGGTATGATTGCGTAAACTATACATCATATTTTGGAGTTTTTTTTCTAGCCATTATTGTTCGTTATCCCAGAGTCCTCTCCAACATCATATACATACCTAATTAAACCTACTATTTACAAATATTTATACATATGTACATACGTCACGGTACGACTACCGGGTCACCGCCCGTGACCTCTGCTTCCTCTGCTCTGCTGCAGTTTTCATTATTTAGGGCGTGAATTCAATCCTTTCTAATTGTTTTTAGTTATGAAGTATTAATATTGTACATAAAAATATGAGTAAGTACTACGCTTTTTTAGTTACCTACCTAATTAGTAAATTTTGAAGCAGTTTTTTGTGCGTTGAACATACATTTATTATATAAGCACATGCATGGCTATGAAATTTAATTTAATAATGACTTATCCTCGTAATATCCTCGATACATCAGCTTATGTGATCACTCTTTGGATTGATACGGAAAATTGGATTTCGTAGTACTTAGTTATTTGCAATGGAATTGCATGTGAAATTGTTCCGATTGTTCAGTGTTACCTGAGGTAATGGCATGGCTTGGACTAGTTAACTACTTTAGTTAACTAGTCCAAGCCATGCTAAATAGATTACAGGACAGGTTGTAAATGTCCAAAGGAGATGTAAATGTCCAACTTCAGAGCTAACGAATTTAAGCAAGGACTAATTTAGAGATCGAGAGATGAGACGATACATGATAGTTACATACATGTACATAAGTATATTCTCACATTTACAAAACGTGTTTCAGAACTTACAGTTACCGTTCATCCCGACCAGAACGTGAGCTCTATTGGTTATTGTTTTAAATAGGGATCTCTGATTTATAGCCCATTTGAAGAAAAGTACAATACGTCTTAGAGACTGCGAGATAGGAGGTATGAACTAGAAATGTGAGTCATATTTGTTTGTATGTACATGTAAAAGCTCTCGAATAATCTTTTATTGATTTAGTATTCCGAATGATAAAAATTTCTATAACCAACTTGCGCCTCATCCCTTTTTTTTTAGTTTGACTATGACAACTACTTATATGAATCGTCTCTGAAACTATTTCATAACTTTTTGTTCCTCCATCAGACAGCTTCCATCGTAATCACGTATTTGCGAGCGCGAATTATCACTCAATTATCTCTTGCATCGTTATCGCGCAAAATTACCCTCATTTGCTGACGATGGCGAAACGTGCGCGCGCGACCTTTGACACTAAATCCAAGATGGCCACCTAGCTGTCAAACCTAATACTCTCACTTTCCTTATCGACTAACGAATCTCATTTACCGTTCTGCACCGCATTGGGAGATTCATTGTGCGTTCTATTGTGAAATCTATTTTTTAAGAATTAACACTTTCTGTTGGCACATTGTTTGCTTTTGAGTTTAGTATAGATTGCATAACCTGACTCATCGCTTCCTATTCTTAGTAATCGAAGTATCATAAAAGTTCTAGCTGTAAAGTATTGTACTCTCTTCAGTAGGCTTGGTTGGATAATAACAGGTGCCCTCTTCCCACTATTGTTCTACACTATTTTAATAAAGATAAAGTTAAACCACGTTATTTGAAGCTATAAACGTTAAGTAGCGTGACCGATTTAAAAAAATACCTACACCTATACAAAACCTGTGGATATTCTACTTGATGATTCTGTTGCATACAGATGTTTTAAATTGATTTTTTATAGTAGAAACCGAATTTATTGACAGTAATTAAATTGCTCTAACAATGCAGATCCAATGGTAACGTACTTGCATTCGTGGGAATGACTTCAGATGTAAACACAGATTGTTGACACTGTTCGCTACCAGCTCCAACTAAGTCTACAGTTAAAGAGCCCATTCAGATAAGTAAATGTGAGAATTGCGAGAACTTTAAGCTCATTACCCAGATTTCCTGTAAAACTAGAGACAGCTATTTTACAATCAATAGCTTACCGAGAGACGCACGCAACCGTATTAATGTGAATAACAGTACTGGCATTCGAATCTGTACAAGCACTAAGCAGTGCTCGTATTTCATTCGCTTTTGCTTTCACAATTGTAATCGATTTCCTCTGCGCAGATTTTACAAAATAATTCGCCAAACATATTCAGTTAAGCTCGTTTACATTTACAGGGCAGTTGACTGGTAGATAGTCAGAGCTATCGTGTATACTGTCTTGTGCTATTTGGATCCCAGAAGTAGGACTGGCTTTCTATTTTGCACTGGCGGCAGTGGCTGTAGCTATTACGCTTGATAAAGCTCCTTAGCGTGTTATATAGGCCGTAGTCTCATGTCGATAAATAACGAGATGCACCATCCACTTTACAGTTCCTCCAAATCTGCTTTACATATTCAAGCCGTTAGCAGTTTCTTATGCATAATTCGCAGAACCTAATCTAAAAATATAGCCTAGCGAGAACAGCTATTAAACTCCTGCTACAGTAGTCACCTTAACATTTATCTTCCTAAAAATCTTCAACATTAAAAAATATCATCTAAACGTTTTATTGTTTCTAGACTTGGCTTCTGAGAAAGTAACCAGTTCCTAAACGAATGCAAAAAGATAGCTTCAAAGATTACACGTCCGGTTATACATTTCTTTCGGTTATTACCAAGTTGAGGCCATCTGTTTTGAGGGGACCTACTTTGAGTGCTAGTTTGGTTAGTTTATTTGGTTTCTCGTTTCGCTCGGCCTTATTAGCGTAGGCATGTTACCTATGCGAGTTTTATTCCTCTTTTCTGTGTCGTAAAATTTGGTCGAATTCAACGCGTGGTTGAAAATTCTTTTGATGAGAGTTTAGTTTATTAATGCTTTTTAGGTGAAGGGTGATTCAAGGTCAGTTTTATCTAGTTTTACAATGTATTTGGTTTTATTTACATTTGATGATATTTGACCAAGAACATGGGAACTTGGGAACTGTCGTAGAAGCTCCCAGTAAAGACCTTTGCAAATAGACTATTATCAAAGTTGATTCTACTCCTAAAACAGAAGAAAACAGTGCTGTGATCATTATTTGACTTACCATTGGTAATTGGCCACACAAAGATAGAATCTAGAGCACAATAGTTGTGATGAAAAGCGATAATAGAATCGGAACAATCTCGATAGCTGTTGCGTGTTAAAATCTAATTGGATTTATTATTTCACATCAACAATGCAATAGTTCCACTCTGACAACGGGAATAACAGATAAACTAAATAATGATCGTAACAGTATTGGTTGATATTATGAAACGGTCTATTTAGTTCTCATGTTTTGCTTTTAAGGATAATAAATAAACTGTGGCTTACGTAGTGGCTTTCCTGCACGGGAGTTAGTAAAGTTTACAGTGGTAGTTATATCCTAAAATGAGTATAAACACAATTAATTCCATAATCTTCTATACTCGTTCTACCATATTTTGTAATAGTTTCAATAGTTAGTAACTAGTTACCTACTTTCTTCCATATTTAGTAATATATACTTACGCTATGTTAAATGACGCATAACCATTGATATTAACCGCCGCATCAAACAATACAAACAACTTATAGACTACAAGTTTAAAATTGTATTAGTGCTTAATTTTCTATAATTTTTATATTATATTTTTATAATCAAGCATGAATAGTACATTTAATATCTCAGAAATGAAACTAAAAAGTAAATATTCATAAAATACATCGCTTAAAGCGATACGTGCATAACAATTGAGTTACAAGTACTTTAACCACTTTCCATATATTTGATTTAATCCCATAACAAAGTAATGTAAATATAGTGTTGGACAAAAATAGTAGGCTATTTAACTTTGCGATCCGCGTAAAGTCACTTGCTTCAGGCGAAATAAGTCAAGAGATTACGACTAACAATGTTACCTCGTTACTATATTTAGCAACAAGTACCTAACTATGGTTGGCAATTCTGATTTAAAAAAGGGTCTTCAATTTGATGTGCTTGCATTTGATATTGCATTAGATTAAAAAACATTGAGATGAACATTTGAAGAGAAGGTGCCAAAAGCGTATGGCACATTTTGTATGTGTAGGCTAGGTACATATTTGTCCATTTATCTTTTATTGAAATCTAACTATATCACAAATGTGCAGTCGAATTATTAACCTCCTTTTATGACGCCAGTTAAAGATATGTGGCCTAAAGTGGGTTTATTGGTCTAATGTGGAAACTTTGCATAAACAAATAGCGGAATTTATTGTGTCTCTAGAATCACGATCGCTCGTTCAGCTCAGTCTGCGATCCTATCGCTTGATTTGCAATATCTTACGTATCTTGATCTTGTTTCTGTTTGATCAAAGGATTTGACGGCGATTTACTTTCTCCCTTTCCTCTTCCTTATGTCGAATTAGAATATGCGATGCAAATCTAGTGCTTGTTTTTTTACTTAGGAATACGCTTAATAGTGAGCGATCATTCGTCTTTAAGAAATCTATACATATATTATAAAGCTGAAGAGTTTGTTTGTATGTTTGTTTGTTTGTTTGAACGCGCTAATCTCAGGAACTACTGGTGCGAATTGAAAAAATACTTTTGTGTTGAATAGACCATATATCGAGGAAGGCTTTAGGCTATATAACATCACGCTGCAACTAATAGGAGCGAAGAAACAATAGAAAATGTGGAAAACACGGGGAAAATTATTCATCTTTGAAGGCTTCCTTGCGTGCGCTGGGAAAACGGTTCAACATATCAAAAAAATATGTATGAAAGAATTATGTCTCTTGAAATGATCTAACAAAATGTCCCCAACAGTATATGTCTATCTTTTAAGGTTAACTCACTATAGAACCGTTTTTATGGTAATAACTATTCCACGCGGACGAAGTCGCGCGCACCAGCTAGTAACTAACTATAGAAGGTATATACAAGATAGTACGTTTGAGAAATATGGAGTGAGCTAAGTACTTACATATATATTAAGTAGTTATAAATAATTAGGTGAAATTAGAGGACATGCTGCAATGAGATACCTACTGACTACTAAGATAAAGATAATCTACAAATACATTTTAGATTCCTGATAAGTAAAAAGACAGCCTTTCTACCATATTGAACATAGTGTCTTTAAATTATATTTCATAGTTAGCTACATTCTCTTCGCAAATTTATCACTATAATTATTCACCTGTATTTACATTTCCAGCACACGTTTCCATACAATGCTCGCAAAACCTAAGGCCTAAATGTCGTAAATAATACAAGCCCTGAATTACATTACTAAAATCGTGTGACTTACTAAGAGTGCCGCCGCCTTAGGCGACAAGCCTGTACGAGTCAAGGAAGATCTAAATGATTAGGTTGCACTAATACATAGAGAATTTAACCGCCTGTAAGCTGTACAGCATTTATTTACCAAACACAGCATGAGAACTTTGTAAAATCGAGTTTTGTAACGGTAATTGGCGATTGTTTAGCATTATTAGGATTCAATTTCGTGATATTTACACAGGTTCGGTTGAGCAAGTTTCGCTAGAACTTGCTTCTGTTACCTCTTTATACAATGCTCATTGTAGTTAAATGTTTTTTATAAGCGTCTTACTACATAAATAGTAACCAATACCCACAGGCTTTGGTTTAAGATTTTTGTAAATTTGTGAAAGTTTTACGACAGTTAATTCGCGTCTCCATAAGATCGGGTTTACGAACTCTTTGTTTTATTTATTTTATCCGTTTTTTTTTTTTTTTTACATGAAATAGGCTTACGTTTGACTATAGCCTGCCTGATGTTAAGCACCGCTATAGTCTAAGATGTAGCACGCTTGCATAGAAGAAACCTATTTACTCTAATTCCGTAATTTTTACAGTAACGCAGTGTTGTATGTACTAGAAAATATTGAAATCCATCCCTATATATATCATGTTTAACTCCGAAAAGATTAAATTTAATACCTCTTTAATCTTCTTAAGCTTTTCTAGCGTCATCAATATTTCCAATCAAAATTCTGATAAACATCTTTTTAACTGCATTATCATTTGGTCATAAATCATGTTCAGTTATGCTCTAATCAATATGCATTTCTTCGTTCCCACGGCAGCAATTAAATCACCGTTAACATTATATACATTACACATATAGTAGCGAAATAGAATATTTATGATATCATTTACAATTGCGTCATGTTGTCTTCACTTGACTGTATTATTTAACTTAATATTCAATGCACGATCTAATAAGCTTTTTGTTTATGTTTTTTGTTAGTAAGATGAGCTATATTTCATTCTTTTTATACAATAAGATTTTATTATGTAGGTTTTTCATTGAGAAATGCTCACATGTTGTTTTGGAAAACTCGGTATTTGTTCATATTTTTAGAACCCTACAAACGTAAGAAAAAACATTATTAAAATTTCATGTTTCCGTCACAATTTATCTGATTATGCGGCATCTTAGTATTATCAAAAGGTCTATTAAACTTGAATATTATACAGAGCTATAGACCCTACCATCTTCAGTGTTACCCTTTGCTGTTACTATTCCTGATTATCCTACCCGCTCTTCGGATAGCTATAAATATTCAGCATTTCTCTAACCAGTGTTACTAGACTGGCTCTGCCTGTTCCCGTTAGATGTTAAGAGTAAATCACATTAATGCCTTTCCTACGCGCTTGCAGCCGTCATAAGCATGCCTTGGTTTGCTATAAGAAATTCAGGGAGTATACCATCTTACTATTTGTACAAGCCTTAATCCAATAGAACTAGAAAAGTCTAAATTTGTATTTGCTTATCATGGCTGGGTTAGCCATTTGGCAAAAAAAACTATCGAAGGTTGAGATTCAGCAGTTGAAGTCCATTTGCTTACTTATATTAGTCCAACACTCATCATAACAATTATACAGACTGCATGGTGACTGGTTTGATTTGACCCGATTTAAAATATGTCACTTTTAGTAAAGTTGTTATACGTAGAATCTTCTAATTAATTTTTGTACAGTAAGTGAAAAATATATCTAATGATTGATGCTGCTGACAATGTTATTCATAGTACATTTTCAAGATTTTTTGTCATTATATTATCATCAAATTAAAGGTTTAGTAAGTTTTTCCGATATTACGTTGTGAATTTATTGCATTTACATTAACCAATATCGATAGATTCAAATCCTGCACTCACTTTAAATCATCATCATCATCCACAGCTCTTGGGATCACACTGCTGGGTACAGGCCTCCCTTTGCATGTGCCATCTGCGCCGATCTTGTGCAGACCTCACTTTGAATAGCCACATCAAAATGAAAGATGGTATACTGCAGTTTCGAGTAAGTCCGTCTGCGTTCCCTGCTATGTAACACGTTGCGTAATTATGTGGATAATCCGTTTCCGTCTGGCGGCTCTTATAAGGTTTTCGATGCACCTGGTTAGCTGCAAATTCTATATGATTTTATTTTAGAATTTCCGGCATGTAATGGTCATATTGCATTCGGTGCGCTCCATCCGGTGTGATGGTTATGGCATGGTATAGGGGCTATTTCAATGCAACAACTTTACTTTGAATGATGGACAGTTATTTCAATGGTTACTTTACATTCTTGACTAATACTGTAGGCACGTTTGACTTATCATTGTTCCTAGGGGCGGTTTGGAAACCCCAGAAGTTCTGACGAAAATCCAAATTTAATATGAATTTACTTACAAATTTAGAGGCTACTTATATAAACAGAAAAACAATAAAACTTGTTTTGTTTTCTTCAGTATTCACTAATTGGACGTTACGTTCTTACCTGTTCAAGTTTGCCGGAATTTAAAACGAGTATTCCAAACATTCCAAAGACAAAGTCTCTGTAATTGAAAGTAAGGAATGTAAAACCCTAGTCTTGGTTTTTAGGCATGCAAATAGATATCAAATGACCATTAGAAACAACGCAGCAGGTTAACGATAGTTTACCCAGTAGACACCTAATTACTATGAAAGGATGAATTCCACATATGTGAAATGTGACATTATCTCAGGAAATTTTACGTCGTGATGCTGATGACGATCACATAGTTTAGATGCAGATTGGTTTGAGGTCAAAGAAATCTGCATCGAGTATTCCGTCTCCCCCGAATCTCAACCTATGTTTTTTTAAATAAAGTTTTTTTTTGATTTTAATAGAACCCGGTTTCTTCTAGGCAAGCGCGCTAGACCGTAGACTATAAAGTTGCTTACCATCAGGCAAGTTGTAGTCAAGCGTAAGCCTATATCATGTAAAAAAAAAATTACTTTTTTATACATGATTGGACGTTTGTTAAAATATAGGTTATACACATAATAGTCTAGCTATTGACCAACATTATCTTGAAGTGATATCCGCATAAGCGGCTTTTGGTAGAAATTGGGCGAATGCCTGTTCTGTACTCGGTCAAACAAAACTTGAGTTTTAGGTTATGTTCTAGCAGTGGGAAAATGGGAGATTACGTTACTGATAAAATAGTTAGAAGTCTCTACATTACTTCACTCATGCATCAAGTAAACAGTGCCGACGACAGCGAATGAAACACGATACTCCGTATGCTTCGCTCGTCCTGTCCCATAAATTATACCCGTGCTATGCTCGGGCTCCCATACGATGCCGCTAGCATGCCTCGACCATGTCGGGAGTGATAAGCGAAAGTATTCCTATTGTATTTTACCCATGTTCTTACCGTTAGGATAGCTGTACTACTTTGTTATAAACTGCAATCACACTGATGTTATTAAGGCGAATGTGTGTTTGACTTTACTCTCAAAAGGCCGAACCGATTTGGACAAAATTTTGTGTAGGATCAGATTAGACTCGGACTAAAAAATGATCCTGGATTACGGCGGAGCGGCGCTTGACAATTTATTTTTCTGTGCCTAAAGCTTGCTATTGCTCTAAAGACAATCACGGCTAGAATAAGTTACATCAACTAGTTTACTCTTAGAAATCATAATTTGTCGGTCTTCAAGTCGAGAGCAAACCGGTTTCTTCTAGCCAGCGCGCTAGATAGTAGATTATAACGTTGCTTAACATCAGGCAAGTTGTAGTCAAGCATGAGCCTATCTCATGTAAAAAAAAAAACATTAACGTAACCAACATCAAAAGGATTTAAACTAATCTTCCTCATCGTCAGCTTTAGCTGCGATGACATTTTATTTTCTCATTCACACTATCATCCTCTTTAATCTCGGAAATTTATAACTGCTGTTGAAATAGCGAAAATAATCCTCCCACATACGTATCAAAATATCATCAAAGATCGTATCTTCTTTTTATCGCTCGCATTCAAAGATGCTTTGGTTCTCACTACTTTATAATTTTAAAACAAGCTTCTGCCCACTTTGATCGTCCACCGCAACAACTTTAATTAATAACTTATTATTTGATCAGTGTTTTATCTCTTTCACACATCTCTAGTTTTGAATACAAGTGAAAGAGAAAACACTAATCAACTCGGTAATACCAGTTAGTACACACGCAAATGTTCAAGCGGTATTTCTTAAAGGCTAATCTGACTCGACGCGCAAACGTTATTAATTACAGCGTTAACGTAGGTGGATTTTCATATCCAGGTTCATGGGAAATTAATAGTCAATCTCCGGCTAAGCCTGCGGGAAAGCGCATCAGAAATGCGGAGAGTAAACGCGTACATCAAACTCTATAGACGACTATTTTTAGTGAGGAATTTCTGATTCACATATACCAAGTGCTAAGCGTGAGCAATCACTGTTCACATGCTCAGAAGCTGGATAAAAAAAGCTATAGACGATGATAACTTTGCCAAATGAATTAGTCGTATTTATATACTACATACTAGACTACAAGAATGATTAAAATCAGACGGCTCGAAGCCGAAATTGAGCTAATAAAAAAACGTCTACAATATTTGCGACAGTTGTCATTTCATCAAGTTTAAAAGTTTATAAAAATGACTATATTAAAATTCTATTTCTTATTATTAACAAAGTATATAGGGTTCTCTGGTTTACATTGCCGACGCATGGACGCTCTAGGTATCGCATCTTTAGAGCAATATGTTCTTCCTGTCAGTTTTTGCATTATAGTAACCGTATGGCGTCATTCTCGATGGCTTCGCCTGCTTGATGAAGCATGCTCGTGAGAGTTCTACCGTAATGGAATTCATTGTTCAAGTCTAATCCGACAGTTGTTTCTGCAATATGACTTATAAAAAGTTGTACAAGCTATGTTACATTTAATCCGTCCTTGATGTTGCTGTAATGTAACTTTTTATTATTAGTGAAACCGTACAAATTGTGATACTTTCTTTCACTAGATGAAACTCTGAATGGACCTGTTAGACAGTGTCGTTAAGAGATAACTGCCTTATTAATCAAAGAAAATTATACTATGTAGGTTGTTGATGATGATGAACCTCTACAACAATAAAAGCTTAAAGTTCACACAAAGTTCAGATTACGCTTTAATGTTTATGTTATTACGTGTGGGTTATGGTTACGATCACACCCACAAGCGATGAGAGTGCAGAGCAAAGAATGAAGTAATTAATTCTTTCTCATTGGAGTTGTAATTCTGCAGAAGTCAGCCTTGTACGGTCAAATAGGAACTGGGAAGGTTAGGTATGGTGCATGGATATGTGAACCATTGTGTCCAGTGAACCGTCGCGGAAATGTCATAATAACAGGTTGTATGTTGGAGAAGATACTAGACCACGTCTAGGAAGGCAAGGTGTATTGTTAGAAACAGTTAAATGTTTAGCTATTTTGAAGAGCAGTTTGTAGATATCTGTCTTGTACCACATACTGTATTGAAACTAAATTGAAAATGAATACACTCAAACGAATTTCCAGACAAGTAAAAAGCAATATGTTACCATCAATGTGAAATCTTGTTTCGAAAAGTAGCGTTTGACACGTAAAGTATTTGAACACAAATACTTTCCGGCAGATCAAATCATATACGTTTCTCATGTGTATCTTCACCATCAGCAGTGACAAAACATAAATCCTTTACAAGAAACGTTACAAATCCCAAATGCACGGAATGCATATCACTTCCTCATACATATGCTCAATGCAGGGCGGCCTGAGCAAATCAAATCATTCAAGATTTACCGTGGCGAAGGCACGTCGACAATCCGTCACATTCCGAGGAACCGAGGACGTGAGTTGAGAGCAGGGTTTTCAAAATCACTCGTTCGTGACGTGGGCTTTCTTATGTGTGTATTATGACGACATCGAAGAGGCTACACGAATGGCTGGTGATTGAAAACGTATGTGAAAGCCAATTATCGATGCACTTGTACGTGGAATCAACAAAAGATGTTAAATGTATTGGAACGTCGTGAATGTGTCAAACGTCCCGTGTGTTATGTTTTTCTTAAAGTTTTTATGAAATTCTGTCCGATGTAATTATTAAAATTTTGTTATCCTTAAAATATTCTTGTGGTGTACGTGTGTGTTTCTTTTGACGCTTTATAACCAATTCTTAGTATTTGTTTGATTACACAAACGTTATCGTTTAACGAAACATCGCGTGTCGGCTCCGGTAAAGCACAAAAGCAAATTATGTTTACACTCGCTTTCGAAATCACGAAGTTTTGCTCTCGAGACCACGTTTGTGCTTACATTATAAATTGCTTCACGGTATGTGTTAGCTAATATTTATTTCAAAGTCTGACGCTAAGCTTAAAAGTAAAATGCTAGCTGATTTGCAAATTTATTGTTACCAACTACTTGTTGCAAATTTCTATTGTGTAATTGAATGAAGATTACACCTGCATAATACTTGTTAATTAAAACAGCCGGTTAAACGTCAGGAATAGATACAGACATCAAGTTAAATAAATAGACGACTCAGTTTATCTTGATGGCGTGAAAAATATTGATGTAACTCGCCCATCAGATTGATTTATTGTTCTTGAATATGATTAACTTTTGACTAATACAGGCACTATTGTTGCCACACGGCTGTTCCGTTGACAAAATAGCTGGTGAATAACGCGCCATTCATCATTTGTCATCCAGATAGCATCGAAGGAAAAAACAAATCCAAAGACAGACGCATAGCTGAAGCAGAAACGCAAACCCGATGCGTAATCAAACAAGCAATGCCCATACATCTTGTTTGTACATTTCATTTTATCGATAAAATGAATCACATTGTGTCCTCTCTACGCAAAGGCACCGGCAAAACTTTTTATAATGCCAGATATAAAGGCAATAACCATACAATACGGCGCGATGCGCTAATCTGTCCAACACAGGCCGCGTTGTCTAGTCTCTTGTATTTGTAGAGTAACCTTTACAATAAATTAAAACGGAACCTGGCTTTGTTATTTCAGATGAAATTGATTTTAAGCGTGATAGGCTTAGGGTCGTGTTTTAAATGGATGAGAAATAGCTGATGAGGTTTCGATATGCGCATGCGGCGTTCCGTTAGGCGCTCACCTGCGCCCGCGCTTCTCTAGTTATGCTAATGGCGAACGCTTGCTCTCTGTCTGGTATTAAAGCACTGAGAAACTTCATATCAAAATAGGTTCAGTACATGATTTACTGCTGGCAGTAGGTGTGTCGATGATTGCTATATCCAAAGTCGTTAAACCAGCATCACTCGCTTATTGCATTACCTTTTTCGACTTTACTGTCGTTATTGTAAAAGTAGTTACCATATTCTGATCTTTAGTGTTATGTGTTATTTTTATTGCCTATTGATATTGCGCTGTTCGATTTTACCTTCAATTCGCGCAATCCTTGTCTTCATTCATAAATTCAGTATAAATCCCATTATTTTAGCTCTTAAAACTTATGTATTTGGTATAATCTATGTTACCTATGAATTTTCGATGGGAATATGTTAATTCTAAGCAATTTTACATCTACGCTCGCATGAAAATCCCGCTGCGAATACAGACGTGGGCGGACGCGAAACTTTAGCGGAAATCGATTCCCTCAGACGTGTTCGAATCGAATACTCGACATCGGGGTTAAGTGCGCGCGTATCGAATAAGATGTTCCCTAGCTTAGCTTACACGGCTAGACCGAGCCAGGAACAAGTTTATGTATGACTCATTTGCGGATGTAATTTAACGGTCTCGATTATTTTAATCGATTTCAGCGGTGTGTGTGATAGGTCGTTCGATCACACTTTCTCACGTGCGTCTTATAAATATATTATGACCAGTCATCGCCGCAGCAGCTCATAAACAAGTATGTGCTTTTGAAATGTCGTTATCAGGTGTCAATAAGTCGAGAAAAAAAGCTAATCACAGCCTTTTTGAGTTCTGAAAGCGTAGTTACCTCATTGACGATTGAAGTGGCAAATTACTATCTGTAATGAACGAGAGTTCAACTGAGAATTCATTACACTCTACAAAGAGGGCTATTGTGCGATTTGGATTACGGTAGCCATTCGCGCAATCGTGAGATGTCTTAATGGGGCTGCCTAACGTTTATTGTATTGAGACGATACAACCGTCGTCGTCTCACATCGAGTCGTGAAATCGATCATCGATGCACAACACAATACATATATTCGGTGACGCAACTTTTACCACGAGGTTCTGTAAAGAGACCAGTAAAGTTGATTTATCTGCCGTGTTACAAACGCTAGTGATGTTATTGTTGTCTCTATGATATATGGACTCGTCTTACGATTATGCTGTGGCGAAAGTTGTGATCCAAATATTGCCATTCTATTTATCTTAAACTTTGAATTTAAAAGTTCTTTCTAGCCCTTTTAGCGCGCGTCGAACGCTCAGTTATTTGTCATGTTTCTCTTTCGTTTAGCACTTTCAACATTGCTTTCAACTGTAATTCGATTAGCGGTGTCGTCATGTTGTGAATTTACCGTTTTCTGCCCGCTAGCGCTAGCTCGCATTCGATTCATAGGCGAAGCGTGCGTCTATAAAAATTAACTCGTTCGCAATTTAAAAATTCAAATTCAATATTGTTACAGTTTGGATCAATGAACCTTCAAAAGAAATTCGTTGCAATATTTTTGTTAGAAACGTTTAGTGTCATTGCTGTTTTAAGTCACGTATATCTCAATAATGGTACAATATAGTGGTTTTTGCAACGCTTGCATTCTTTGAGGAAGCTATTAGCAACGGCTGCAGGTTTTTGTCCGTCATTTAAACTGTTACGATGCTTTATAGATCGGTGCGGCCAGTTTTTCTCTCAATTCAGACGTTGCTTACGATGTATCATGCTAGGAATGCCAGCGAGTGAGGTTCGAAGAAAACGGTTGCAACAACCGGCTAAGTCCATACCTTAGTACATTAACAAGTCTAATACCTACTGGATTGAAATACATGTATGCGTTTATAAGTAGTCAAAGAAAGTGCATGTGACGGCTTTGAGTGTTACATCAATTTGTTATAGTAAAGAAAAAGTTTTATTAATGTGAGCTGAGTGGATTAAATAACGTTTCACTTCGAAAGCGTCTACTACATGTGTAAAGTTTTTAAATAGGTACTTACTTGCTAAAAGCATTTCAGTTTAGAAAATATAAAATTATACTCGAATGTAATATTTCACACAGAGTAAAGTACAACTTTTTTGAATACAAATAATGAATGTACTTAAGTAATATTTTATACTGAAATACATTTATTTTATAAATCTTTCGCCATTTTGTTTCACAATAAATAAAATTAGCATTCATTGTGATAAGAAAATTTAATTAATTTTATCTTCGGTATTGACCCTAATGAACAACGAATTGAAGGTTTAAAATTAAATTACTATTTTTGTCGGTATCTAACCTAGTTACACTCGATTTTATAGGCATTCATATTATTTGTAATAATCTAGAAATTGATTTTAAATATTAATTACTTAAGTAAACCATAAAATAAAAGGTACTCTAAGAAAATAACTTTCTTAAAAATACTTAATAAATAACTTACCAAAATCAGGTAAGTAGTATTTTTTTTTAATTTCTTATAGCGATTCTCACAAATTATATTTTCATGTCATTTTTGACCCAATTTTTCTCCTCAGACTACCATTGACCTCAACCCACCTGACCTAATCCTATCTGACCTGCTCTTCTTCCTAATCGCGAAACGGCATGGTTTAGCTTGTATAATTATTCAAATCGGTCGTTGCTCATCAAGGCTCGGCCGCCGCAGTCCGCAGGTAGTACCTATTCCATCATCGTGACTGGTCGGACGTCGTGTCGCGGCCCACCCAACCGCGCTAACAGTATTTTCATTTTACTCATTGCTCAGATCGTTTCCTTCACCATTACGGCCCTGTGGATCTGTTTTACTAAAGCTTAGAGTTTTAGTTTGGGCTGAGTTTTATCTACTAGTTTAGTTTATTCGTTGTGACAGGTTTTAAGGAAATTGTGCTGTGTTGTGTGTGATAGTGAATTTGTGACTGCCACGGTGGAAGCGGTCGGTGTCGTTTAGGTTAAAGGATTACATATTTAAGGTAAAATTTGTAAATTTATTTAACATAGAAATGACTTTTCTGATCAAAACTTTTCATAATATAGGTACTTATTTTAAAAACTAAAGATTTGATGTACCTATTAAAATTTCTACATAGTAAAATATACCCATGTTGTAATACGAAATCGTCAGTATTATTGTTAAGATGTTTCTACTTTAGATATTCCCTTCTAATGTTACATGCTTCTAAGTTAAAATATTTTCTTTCCCTCCGTATGTGCCAGAACCTTATTTAGTCCAAGCTCGTGAGCGAGATGATCCGATATGATTTCTAAAGTTTACCGGTTAGTAGCTTACGTACTATCCCTATCATTTATCTTACTTTGTTGAACTCGTAAGTAAATGCGGTTCCTTGTTCGGTGACCTTTGATGATGTCGGAATCTCGAAATGCCGGTAATAGTATCAATTTAGGGCGAAACGTGTGTTGTGAACCTGCGATTTCACGATGGCACTTACATTTGCCTATGACCTATTTTCAATCATATTTGGATTCTTAGCTGTGAGAGTCTATGCTGTTATACGCATTTCTAAGACCGCAGACTGTCTGACACAAAATGTAGTTTAGAATTAGAACTCACATAAAGATTAGAGTGCGCCATTTTAGTCTCCAGGTTTAGTCAGCATTTCTCTTTATCACAAGATTTGCGAGTACTGATTTTCCTGTAAACGGTATCACACCTTAATCCAAGTTTAGTTCAATGCGTACTTAACTATAGTTTATCTTGTCACTCGGGTTTATTTACCTTTCTGCAGTCTGTCTAAAGTGAACAATTTCTGACATAATCTATAGCGGTATTCAAGTCAAATTTTCTAACTCGTTTTTGCTATCTTTGGTAGCTGTTGGTACATAAAGTAAAGTAAGTGGATGTATTTAAAACGGGCGGCTGTGGTTGGTATTGCTCGCCGTGGAGCCCTTTAAGACCGGTCGTGACGCCCCCATTCCTTTTCGTGGAAGCTGTGCGAGAAACAACTACTTGACGGATTTGTTTTAATCAATTCTGTGTTTAATGATTATATGCTGTGCCTTACGAATGTTAGTTTTACTACCACGAATTAAAAATTCGATGATAAACAATATAATGATTGGCTTTATCCTCTTGATCTTTCCGGTTTCTTCTAGGCAAGCGCGCTAGATCGTAGATTAAAACGTTGCTTAACATCATGCAAGTTCTAGTCAAGCGTGAGCCTATCTCATGTAAAAAAAAATATTTGCTGTTTTTGATGACTCCAAAGTTTCACTGCGACTGACATTTTATTTATTTTTACAATCTATTTTTTAACGCAATTAAATTTTACTTCCGTCAATCAAAAACTATTTCATTCATCACCATATTTACAAAACATGTATCTGACACACATGTGTGTCAACAGAATGTTTATAAACAACATACTAACTGTATTAGACGTAAAACATTTTTTTATGTAAATAATGGCATTGTGTCGAGTTCGTTCACATTGTGTTTGAATAGCCCGTCTATCGCCAATGACGTTTCATCGCGGCTTCCAAAGACACACGTTCTGTAGTTCAAACACGTACTTGATGCAAGTAAAGTGCACATTTGCACTTCTTCAAAAGAATAATGTTTAAAGGCACCTGGTGGTGTAGTCAATACTATTTTTTTTGTGATAAATTTCGCATTTATTAAATAAATCACTTCACATTTATTTACAACAGTAACGAAAAATATTTTACAATAGACATATAATTATATTACATTTCTGGGTATATTAAACAGCATTATCACATTAAGTAGGCCCGTGCAACTAGTGCTTTTAAGGTTCATTTTAAGAGAAATCAAACAAAGATATAATATGTAACAAAAATACCATAAATAAAATTTATGCTTAACATCAGGCGGTTTGTGGTGTAACGCAAACCCTTCCCAATTAAAAATAATATTACAAGATATTTTGTATCCCCATAAACCATATTCTTCATTGTCACTATGTGTATAGTTGCTTATCTAAATTATTCCAGTCAGGTTGGTTTCCTGGCACGTTTTGACTGCTATCATTACGTATTTATATGCAACTGGAGGCTCGACAAGGATGTGCAATATCTTGCAACTTGTAATGTCTAACTTTCCATGTCCTTGCATTCCGTTTGCAACTATTACAATTGTTGTTTAAATCTACATTCCTTGAACAGGTGTCACGTCTCTTTATTAATGTTGTTATTGTATACCTACTCACCATTACTCGTACTGTAATAATTGCTTCTTGTGGTAATGCTGCAGTATTATTATGTGCACAATTAACTGTTACGTGCAAGCGCTCACGCGTTTATTTGTCTTTAATTAAAGCAATTACTTCTACGTTTTATTAAACGTCATTAGTTTTTATGTTCAGTTGTTTGCCAATCGAAGCATTTAAAAATTTGTCACGATCATTATTTTAGCTAACAGTAAATCTCGATCATTGAACCAATCACAATTTCACCATTGCAAACCAATTAACAATGATCTCCGACAAAAACGTCTATCAACACCATCTTTGGTGAAGTTGATTCAAAAAGGTTACCGCGCTTTGAATCTGCGCAAGATTCTTTTGCGTCACTGATGGGAGATTGAACTTTATCTTCAGTTGGTTAGAGGTGAGAATTGTTTGTTTGTTTCTCCTGTGTAGGCTTTAGCTCGTCTGCTCTTGTGCCATTGACCCAGTAAGGCTTTTTGTGCGCGTATCCAAGTATAACGGACCGGCACACTTGTTTTATTGATATTCCGGCTTATGGACATCGTTTCTATAGGTTTGTGGATACGTTGACGAATGTCTTTTAACATTTAAATTTCCTCCTCTGCTGCGATGAGAATTTAAATTTGAATGTGTGTGAAATAGATCAAATGAATTTGTTCTTTAGAAGTTACTTTAATTTTTATTAATTTGTTAATCTTAATTGCTTCCAGGAGATTAGTAAATTTTTCATTATCTTGATTTCCCACTCCATAATGTGGATATTTATAAGTCTCCCAACCATCAACATTTTCTAAATCTATTAACCGTATGATCTCGTGACATCCGTAATATCTTCCTAGTTTATCTTTTGCCTACTTAAAGTATCTATTTGTAATTCAAATTAGAAATTCCAATAAAAGGTACCAAACCGTTTTAGAGACTTGTCGTGTTTATTTAATTATGCATATTAATTTAACTATTGGTTTTATTGCCTGATTATTTACAGTTATGGAAAATTCGTTAATGTGTTTCACCATGACACCATTCTATGTAATGACCAAAAAATAGTAAGGTTTGAAATAACATTGTTATTATGGAAATTAACTAAATAAATATGTAGATTTGATCAAATAAAGCTCAAATATTTTACCATATTTTTCAAACTTATTTCAACTCAAATACCAAAAGGACGTTATATTTATAACAAAGGGATTATATTACTCGTGTTTTCTAAAGTTATTTATAGTTACTTAGTTATTGTGAGAACTAAACGCTCTAGAAAACATGTAGGCATTCAGACATGCTTCAATTACATTGTCTGGTTCAAATCTAAAAAAAAAACTTTACAATTTTATAGATTTGAATATACTTCTCTATAGCTTGTCTGCACAAGATCGATGTAGATTGCACATACAAAGGGAGGCCTATACCCAGCAGTGGGATCCCAAGGGCTGTGGATGATGAAGATGAAGCTTGAGATTTTAACTTATACCTACCTCCTTCTAAATATTTATTCACGTTAGTAAATAAAAAAAATATGAATCTCCAATCAAATCATATTTATCATTAGCATCCATTTTATCAACATAAGATGAATCATCCACGTCAATGTACAATTCTTCAATTATATTTTGACATGTATGAAGGCGATTAAGTGAGTCGTGATAGAATTTTTAATTATGGGCTTAAATGATGCAATTGATTTATTGCATCTTAGTCATGCAAGGGTCATAGGTGCTTCATACAAAATCAACGTGCTTGTTTTTAAGTGCCAGGTGGAATGTATGAAGAACTCACGATTGTTTGTGTACTCGTATATATGCTTCTTCTTATGGAATGAGAGTGGCCAATTCTGGTGTCGAGAGTTTATCAAGCCCCCCTAATGGCCTTTATACATGCTAAGAAGCTACTTTTGGTAATGAAGGTGAAAAATGTTATATGTTTTGTCCATAACTTGATAGTTTTGACAGCTGTTACTAAATAAGTTTTTCGCAAATTTGACGTCATGTATAGAAACTGACAGATTTCTAAATTAACATTTTATAAAAGACAGGGCATAGTATCTAGGTACTCACTTATAAAATTGTTTTTGTTTTAGTTTGTTGCTAGAAGCTACGTTAGATACAAGTGAATAATGTGGAATATTAATAACACAGATATTTTACGTTTGCATGAAACACTAATTTATCATTTATTGCCTTGGATCTAGTAATAAGTCAAATTACCGACATTTGCCGTTATCAACCGAGATTAATATAAATGTCGAAAGTAAAATATTACTTGTACTTAATGCAAATGTCAATATTGTATCCTTTCAATTTACATTAATTCTCTCTCTTTGAGTCGTATTTCCTCATGACTGAGGGTCGTGATTCCCCAGCAGAATTAGTTCCTTAGGGGAGTTTTCTTGGGCAGATACATAGTGGTGGACGCCCAGGTCCTTCCACGGACATTAATTACAATTTAGTAAATGGCTAAAGTTTCTTTCACACATTTCACATTAAATTTTCATATTATTTTAATGTACATTGTTTGTTATACACATAATTGTTTTAATATAGTAATTTGTTAGTCACGTAAAATTGTGATCACGACAACACGATCCAGACCTCAGAACGGAAGTTTTGAGGTAACTGCCATTATACACTGCTATTATTTGAACACGTCTTAGATTGAGGTAGACTCGAGATTGTTTCCTGTAAACCTAGCTTTAGATATAATACTATTTATTTCTATGTGATGCTTCCACATTAAAATGTTAGATTTAAATAATAAATAAATCTAAGTTATTTCGAAAATTTAGTCCATACACAAAACATACACACCTTGCATTGAGATAATTGTTTAAATTTAAGTAAAAGAAGCAATTAGAAAATTAATAAAAATTATACATGCTTTGTATTAGGTACCGTCGTAAAAGCTTTACATCCAATTCTTAAAATTTCTTTCTTACCTATTGAAATGTTTTAATGTTCAAAATGCTGAATTGAAGCATCATGATACATGTAAATTTTCAAGTACGTACTCACCACATTTGAACTTGAATTGCATAATAAAGAGCCCGCCGAGGCAATACTTTTAGAGAACGAGTTGAAAGTCAGCAACATTTCATTGTAAAGAAGCTACAAATCCTAGAGGAACGGCTTTGAAATTCAAATCATCCTTACCAATTCTAAGTGGAGCTCATACTTATGCAATCCTTGTTTGGTTAGGTTGAGTGAATAAAAACTTATCAATGCTAGATTTTCATACACGCCAACAAGAATTCAACTCTAGTCTAGTGCGTATAAATTTATATCGATCGACAGATCTTCCTTACGGTCCTGATTGTCTACTATAGACCTTTCAGTGAATGGCATACGGTGTGCAATAGTGCGGAATGTGATTCAAATGTAAAAACGATCTTGTGATCCTTCCCAGACGTGACCGGCAAATGAAAAAGACATCCTTATATTCAGAATAATGTTTCTTGAAAATAAGTCTTCGTTTCTCATAGTGGGCCTATTGAAAAAACGTCCAGCAAAAGTGTCTTGCGATGCCAATGATTGCATCGATTCTCGTAAGGCTATTGCGAGACATTAAATTATTATATTACCATTTAAAGTTCGAATGAAACTCGTAGATTGGACAAAAAGTTCACGATGATTTACTCCAGGCTCTCGCCATGTTAGCATCTTCTATAAGAATGGCTGCGGCTGAGTTATTCCTACTTACGTCCTTACGTCCTCTTATGGGTTTACTGCAATTGGTAAGGAATTTATTGGACTTTCGTATGCTGTTTTCTGTCATAAATATATTTCTAAGAATATGGGAGCTGCGGGATTTTATCTCCAATTCTTAATTCAAAAACATATATGAAAAATTATTCAGAAGCATCCTTTTATTACATTCTGTTTTAAAATACTCCCATATTTTTTTTGTAAATAGAACTTATTGACAACTGTTGTAATGTTCAACCTATAACATGATATTGGTTAAGGTATGATGGGACTGACATGCCAGTGTTGGCCAAAGCCCCAATAAACAAAATTATGATAAAAAAAAAACTCTTAACATTCCCTATTAGTCTATAAGTATTTTCTCACACGTAAAACACGATGCTTATATTAATTCCGTCGACTTATCGTAAGATTTGTACAGTAATAACCTCATTTCTATTTCCGATCCTACATAACGTTACTCCATTTATTGTCCACAGATCCAGAGATGGCGCTGCGATTATGAGATCGAAACCACGGAAAATTTAGGTGAGTTTGGAATATAAATGCTCAATTTATGCTACAAGGATATAATGAGCCAATTTCTAGCCGTAAATTGCCTGTGAAATGGTATGTGAAGGGTGTGGCTTCCAAAGGTGTTGGTTCACCCACGCTTCGTAGGACAGTCATTAAATTATTTTGTCACACCGTTTAGTGAGTGATTTAAGACCAGTCTATATCCCACATAAGGGGAGCATTGAAATGGGCTTGTGCGTTTTAAGACTGTTATCGACTTACTGCGTGAAATGCTTGAATCGTAACTTAGTTGATTGTAAGACTGTAATATCAGCAAATAACAAGTCAATAAACGCGCTTTATTTGCGGTCTTCATTTTGCGCTAATTTCGTCAGACTTCCTTCTCAAAGTTACATGAATCTATCGCCTATTAGGTTATGCAATAAATATTACTCAGCCTATTGCCCTCCTTAATTTGTAATGTCTATTGCTTGCAAGGATTTGGACTTTGCATTTCAAACAGCGTGTTACTCATATCTCAAGTCATAACCATCTGGTTCATTTATCTGTTTATATTCTGAGACAGGTCCATTTAGAAGTGACCACAGTGCTCTAATCTGTAGTTTTATCAGCTCCTGTGATCTTGTTGCTACATTTCTATCTGGCTTTCAAGTAGTTTCGACTCAGATGTTTCGTGCCTTGAAACGGGTTACTTATGTGTGGGGACTGTATAACTAATTGATGTGTGCATTTGTTTTTTTATGTACAAACTTGAATGAAAATTATCTAGAATATTTTTACGTAGTACTTAATTATTATCTACTCTTTTCTTGGTAAATTTTCAACATAATTCAAACGGGACAAGAACATCTTGTACTTGTTTTGTTCATCATTCTGTATTTACATGACAAAATTGAGTTCCCAATTGGTCATGTTTGCCAAGAGCCGAGTAGGTATAACTGCAATCTCCTTGCCCTTCCCTGTTATTTGTGGGAGGTGTTACAAATACTGCCTCCGGGCCGTTTCGCTAACAATACACCTTGTACCGTAGTGTGTTTTGTATAAATTGGTAACGCCAGTTAGCGCTTACGTCCTCTGAATAACCAATAGACGAGTCAATGCTTTGCATCAATATTCTAAGGTGTTAGTAACTGTTCAGGATTACTCATTTCGGAAGAATAAGGCTTTTGTTTATTTAAAAGTAGAAACCAACTGTTTTTACTTAAGTAACTGTACAGCTTTCGTAGAATCTGAGTAATGGCAAACGTAGCATAAGCAGAAAATCTCATGAATTAATTTATAGGCATCGATTAGTTTAATACTTGTACCATTCTGCATTTGCTTAGCTTGAAATGTGTGTTCCACTTTGCATTCGAATTAGAAGCAAATAAATGTCTCAGATTCCACAACTGCATTTCTTGCATCCACTTAACAGTATCGAAATATTTAGCCTGGAAATAAAATGCCTCATTGACTACCAAATCATAGACCACACGGTTTAACATAGTCGCTTCGGATTGCATTAGGCAAATCTTTCAATGGAACATTCGCTTGAAGGTAATCTGTCGGGATTGAGGTAATCATGTTTGACAATAACAGTAGCCGCTAAGCTTTCAATGGGTTTGATGAAGCCTTTGTTGGTTTAGAAGGCGTCACGGAAGATTAAAGGTTCGTTAAAGCTTGATGCTGTTCCTTTGGAATTCATTCTCCCGTTATGTTTATTTTTAAGATAGTTTGAAGTTATATACTTTAACTGCGATGTGTATTTTTTTTAAATATCTTTGTCTAGTCGTCATTAATTTCTCTATCGGTTATTCTTAACTCATACATATTATACGGTATTTTTTATCAGTTTCTGTGATTCCGCCTAGATATTTCTTGTCCGTCAAAAAACGAGACCGTTTATCTGATCGATCCGACGGCGTCGTCTGCTGTTACATCCCGTGGCTCACTTCTGGTTTTAACGGTACTAAAGTACTGACACAGCCTGACAGAACCTCTGTCTGTTGCGTATCTCTCATCTTGATATGTATTCATAATGAATCTATACTAATATTATAAAGCTTGCTTGAAGAGCTTGTTTGTTTCAACGCGCTATCTCAGGAACTACTGGTGCGATTTGAATAATTCTTTTTGTCTTAAATAGACCATTTATCGAGGAAGGCTTAAGGCTATATATAACATCACGCTGTAACTAATAGGAGCGAAGAAACCATGGAAAATGTGGAAAAATGGGGCAAATTATTCATCTTTTAGGGCTTCCGATAATAACTATTCTACGCGGACGAAGTCGCTGGCACAGCTAGTATATGAATATGAAGGCAACTTTATATATTCTATTTTGATGCCAGCGTAACTAGTAGATGTGATATCTCAGTTATTGACTGGCAGATGTGATGGTTCTTGAAAGTAATTCGAGACTCAAGTCGTTATCATAATGATAAGGATTGAGGACCCATATAAAAGCAAGGAAACACACTACAATAAATAATATTTATGTTATCACTAGTACAATAATAGCTTCATTTCTACACTAATGGCTAAACTTCTATCTCCTACCCAGAAGTATAAATCAAGTATATCAAGTTGGTTCACTGCTATAGTTTCCACCGGTGGTGCCCCGCTTCCGAGGTGATAATGCAGTACCAACGTACCATTTACCTCGTTGGTTCGGGAGACCAAAGGGAAATATAATTGGCTTGATAAAATTGGATGGTGCGAATTGATTGCGCCTTACATTCGTGAGATAAATTGTGCCGTTGCGTGCTCTTGTTTCAGTAATATTGGTAATATGATCGTGTTCTGAAATCGAACGAGCAAAGGTTAAGCTTAGGCTTTCGACACTGTTTGCGTCGTTATGATCAATTTTCCTTATTAATTTTAAAGTGAAAGGATTTATAGATTGCATCTACTTACTATGTACAACTTGGCTCACTTAATTGCATATTGTTGTTGATTCTAGTACTATGTAGTAACAGTTAATTAACATAATTTGCGCAATTATACTATTTTGTTTGCAAAAACGTCTCCTGAAGATTTAAGTAACCAGTCTCTTCTCTAAGTGCGGCGCGGCAGCTAGTTCATGAATCTAGCAACAATATATAGAACGTTGCACATCCGTTTGCCCGTGATTCACCGCACTACCTTTATCTATGTCAGCCTTTTGCCATCAATCCTGGCCGCTCTACATCTTCGCTAACAGCTTGCTTTCATATATCGTCGCGTCTGTTCTAAAACAATACTACAAAATATTTGTTTACATTGTAGCCTTGCTCTTGTTTTATTTCTGATTTGAACCGAAGCCGCGTGTTCTTGAGTCGGTCACGTTCTGAAATGTTTTATTTGTAGGTTGGCGGCGCCTTTACAATATTTGCGAAAGTTATAAATAGGAATTGTGGTGTGAAAGCGGAGAATTTCCGACACAACCTTGTTTTCTTAATGATGTTAAGGTAAACAATAGTGTTTCCATTTTGTATGTTTTTATCATTTTTTTTACATTACTCGTAAATAGGCTTATGTTTGACTATAGCCTGCCTGATGTTAAGCACCACTATAGTCTAAGATGTAGCACGCTTGCCTAGAAGAAACCTATTTACTCTAGATTTGAAGACCCCTGGGTTATAATTTTCTTTTTTTATCATAATTTATTATATTACGTTATAACTTACTACTGACAGTAAACCTCTTTTTTTAATAAGCTACTCGTCCTAACCAATCTGTTTTTTTTGTGTTATGTATGTCATTAGCCCAACATTGGTTACAAAACATTGGTGCAAAGTTATTAGTTATTATCTTTAGCCCCTGTCATTGTTGCAAATATAAGACTTTATTGCTTACATGAAGAGAAGAGACAGAGGTAGGTATTCCATTAAATTGATAAGATAATAGAATGGGCTTGAATAACAGATGAATGAATATTATTTACATACAGCCTTACATAATTCATGATGTGTTATTGATGTATAATATCATGGTAAAAGCATTATAATGTGAATCTATTGGCTTAGGTACCTACGTCTAAACCGTTTTATCAAGCCGTCAACCTAGTTTTTGATTTTATGTTGTACTCGTATGCAAATCTGCTTATCTAAATATTAGGTCTTTACCTATGAAATTGCCGTTTTTTCTTACATTTTAATCTGTTTGTAACTTTTACGTACAGCTATATTTATTCCAAATACAGTTTTTATTATATCAATTGTTGAATTATGTACCTTTTAGATAAAAAAATGTATTACTAGTGCATATTACTTATAGGTAAGTCATTAAAAACACCTCTTTTAATGTGTCGTCGGTTTCACTACTTTAACTAGGTATATTTTTATCATATACTCTGTTTTTGAGATATTGATATACGCAGTGCATAGCTTTTTTTTCCATCTAACTATAGTTATCAATTGCATCTAAATCTGTTCAGACATTTCCATACAAACATTAAGAATGTTTGTATGGAAATATCATTTTTCTCAATTTCGTCATACAAATCAACAATTTCATAGGTAAAGACCTATTAACATATTGGCTGGGAGTAGTAAGACATATCTAGAGTACATAAGTACCTACATATTATGTCTAAATCTATCAGCGTTTTGATGAAACCAATTTGAACGAAACTTATTTTAAATTGCCAATATTATCGTTGCCTATGCTTCTTTTTTACTGGGATTACTAACTACTAATACTAATGTGCCTTTATTGACAAAAATAAGTAGTAAAATTAAACTAATTCTAATTAGGTACTGCTACCACGCTACTTTCTGTCATACAGTAAAAACAAGTTAGCGAACATCAAATTGACTTCGCTTCTCGCCAGACATCGCATAATTTACTTCAGCGGATATCCTAGCTTTTTACACCTAGATTGATTTAATGTTTTATGTTAATAGATTGCTGTATAGATGATCACTTAAACCGTTACCGATCTTCGTTTGAAGTCGGCCCGTTATTATGTTCTAACTCGTAAGCTTTTAATTAATACAATGTTTTGATGAAGTCTCGATTATTAGAATTTAAAGTTTTTTGTCCCAGTGGGTGTTGTCTGGGTGTTGAATTATAGTTTGGTAGATGTTTATCGATTTGTGTGATTTATCGACAGCAAATAGACGGGAATTTGTATAAATCTTTAAGTTTGATTGTAATAATTTATTCTAATGACTTTAAAAACAAAAGCGTAGGTGAATAAATATTGCTCAAAGTTTAGTTGTTGACTAGCTGTGCCCGCGACTTCGTCCGCGTGGAATAGTTATTTTAGACATCACATTTATTTCTGCAAACAACCTCTTCGGCGTTATAAATTATAGCTGTTACTTGAACCGTTTTCGCAGCGTTCGCAACGGAAGCCTTCAAAGATGAATAATTTTCCCCGTTTTTTCTACATTTTCCATTGTTTCTTCGCTCTTATTAGTTGCAGCGTGATGTTATATAGCCTATAACCTTCCTCGATAAATGGTCTATTCAACACAAAAATATTTTTTCAATTCTCACCAGTAGTTCCTGAAATTAGCGCGTTCAAACAAACAAACAAACTCTTCAGCTTTATAATAATATATAAGTATAGATTAATTATGTACATTTGATCGAACAAAGCTTTTTTAAACCTAAATCGAAACTGCGTATTTATACATCCATATTTTGACTATAAGCGAGTGTGGCTCAGTGGTTCCAGTGTCTGCTTTTCATCCAGACGCATCTTGGTTCGAATCCGCCCTACACCAATGACTTGTATTTTCAAGTTATGTGTGGATTTGCACTCGCTTAACGGTGAAGGAAAACATCGTGAGGAAACCGTCATGTTTGAGGACCACAATATCCGAGGACATGCGTCTTCCGTGGAAGGACCTGGGCGCCCACCACGATGTATCTGCCCAAGAAAACTCCCCTAATGAATTAATTCTGCGAGGAGTCACGACCCTCAGTCATGAGGAAATACGACTCGAAGAGCGAGAGAGATTTTGACGATGTAGTTAATTTTCTTCTCAGTGTAAAAATCAAGGCTAATCACAATGTAACTAGGTAATCAGATAATCATTTACATACGAGTACATGCACTAATGATGACGCAATTATTTATTTTACCATATTGCGTGTAAACCGTTCTCATTTTCGGATAATTATGTAATGGTATGAGCAAGTTTTACACCATGCTTTCTACATATAACAGTCACTTCAGGTTGAGCTGGATTGAAAGGTACTTATTATACGGTAGCTGTATTTTGCAAATTAGTGTTGCATTGAATATTAATGCAAAGCCGAGGCTTAGTGCTAGGCTCTAATCAGATCTCCGTGGTTGCTGTTGAGACTGGATTTTGTCATAACACGAATAAATTGATCAAGAATAGAATAGAATAGAATAGAATAGAATAGAATAGAATATATCTTAAATGTACACCATAAAACATAGAAATAACAAAACAGGAAATAAGCTTAAATATATTAAAGTGATGTACATTGAGCGGCCTTATCGCCTTAGGCGATTTCTTCCAGGCAACCTTTTGGATGGACATCACTAAGAATAATTATAAACAGGCGGTGTACTAAGAAAATAAGTTGACCTATAATAATCAAGTAGACCTGTACTGGCGTTAAAGTCTAAACTTGTTTGTAAAGACTTGAGTAACATCAGCAACATATGAATATGTATATCTTGGTTTTGGAAATTGTGTGATATGTTTGTATGAAATAAATATCAGCACAAAATCTTTTCCATGGTTACCTTTGAAAACCACTTGCCAATTAAAGTACAGTTCAAAATCAAAAGTTCAAAAGTTTCAAAATCTATTTTCCAAATAAATAATGCGAGATGTTGCGAGAAGAATTAACATACTTAACAGTAAATACTCGCTATGTCGTCATGCCATTTCAATGTAAGTTCTAGAATTTCCAAACCTGCCATGAAAACTGACACAAACAATCGAAAAGTTGTAAACTTGTCCATTTTACAGGTCATATTTTAATTGCATATGTGTTCGAAGCCGTCAGACGAGTGGCCTGTCCCAAATTTGAGCCAACCTGTTCGGTGCGCACAACCATCACCGCTACTCTTCGTCTCGCCTGGCCATATTTGGTACACGACACGTGTTTTCTTTCTATATTTGCTTTTGGAATCGTCAATGGCTTTTTTGTAAGGTGGATTTTGATAATAAAGCGGCGGGACGTGTATTGAATTAATTACTTGCTTCTTTATTCTTCGAGGTTATTGCTTTGGAGAATTGCGGTGCAATACCTTTGTAGCTTTTTTCTTTAGCAAAGTTCTTTGTTAGCGTGCAAACATTCTTCGCATTGTCTTCCAAGTGTCTGCTATTAATAAATTTTAATCAACTTTGGCATCTTTTTTAGTAACAGACACTTTTATCGTATCTTTTTGTGGTTCGACATATAATCTAAGCGTAGAGTTCATTCAGACTGCGTTGATTCAATATCGATTCCCGCATTGTGGATTGACAAAGTGAATTCCTTTATCAGTCGATACGCCGTCGATGGCGATTCTATCGCTGTTCCTAATACCATTGGCGATTCTCGATAAAGCGATACGTAAACGATCTCGATTGTCGAGTACCGTTGGAGGGTCTATCGCTAAATTATCGCTCACGATTCGCTACTGACGCCGTTTTGCTATTACGGTATTACCAGGAATAACTATAGTTTAAAGGGTTCGCGAATCGCCAACGGGATTCAGGGTTAGATTACTCGAGAACTTGCTTCATATTTGCTCGCAGTTAGTTATCTTAGCTACATCATATATCCAGTAACGCAGTTTAATTACAACTTCACAATAAATATTATTTTTATATCTTCAAAATGACCAGATAGGGAGATAATAGGATCTTATCCTCGACATTTATGCTTTAATTTCAAATTTATGTCTCTAGAACCATCTAATCCTATACGACTCGGATTCCCTTCCAAAAGATCATAATCTCCGCCCATAAATCTCTGAGAATTGTTATCATACCAAACGCCATAGATTACTGTAACGGCGTGATAAAAATTCTCGTTTACGTTTGTTGCAACTTCAGCACATACTATCTGACCCCCCCTTACACCATAAATCTTTGGAGCTAATGGATTTCCGATGTAACGTGTCGGTGTAACAGGCTTCTTGTACTATAACAATGTTTGTGTCGTGTAGTGGGCGTGTGCCTCAAATTGGCTAATAGGTATGCCGCGGTCTGGCCATAGGCTATTAAAGTCCGGCTAAGAAAATATGCCTTGACTTCCTCACCTTTAAAACTTGTTGTATATTTGATTACTGTTGTTTGTTTTGCGAGGTTTGTTTAATTGAGTAATTTATGCGTATTGTATGTCTCGGTACAATCATTTTGCTTTCAAAATACTGATTTCGAAGATTTTTAGTGCTTTTGTATCGCAGAGTGTTCTTATCATTGTTATCTACACGTTATTAAGAAATCAAAATTAAATAATATCAAACATTAGATTGGGTTGATTGTTGCCAAATAAACAATTAAATTTATTTCCCAATGTCCAGCACAATTCGAGTTTGTGATAAAGAAAGATAGCAAACTGCAATTAAATTAAAATTGTTTGATTAAATTGTGTCCCAGGTCGTTCGTTGGACGTTGTGATTGCAATCTGTTGCGATAAAGCCATTGCTATTTTCGGTCATGTCTCTCCGTGACATTCTTCTATAAAAGAATTTTAATCATGATTTTGGTACCATTGTGTAACAGATCTGAGTGATATCGCGCTTTTCTGACTAGTCAACCTTGAATAGGACCAATTAAATTGTAAATTGTGTGACATTTTTACGCTTTTTGCCAAGAAACTGATATAGAACTAGGGCGTTGAAGTCTTTTGTATGCAAATTGTTGTACGCAAATTATTTTGAACCGATTTAGATGTGAAATTAAATTTTAGTGCTCACATAAATATTGTTAATAGTTGAAAGAATCCCGTTTGCATCATAAACGTTTTGACTAACCGATTGTTAAACAATTTGTTCGATTTCTCAACTGATAATCGTAGTGGAGACAAGATTTTAGATGACGCAGTGCTGTCACGATTTAAAAATATCGCCTGCGGTGTCTATATAGTTGCAGTTTGCATAAGTGTTTGAGAGTTTGAGATGCTGAATTAGAAACTGTAGCCTTTTTAGGGAAGTTGTAGCGCCTGGCGCTCGTCAGTAAAAGGTATTGTCACGAACTGAGTGTAAGAAATATAAATTGAAAGTTAAATAGGCACGTTCTGATTTATAGATTCAATTTGTGAAACACCAGTCCGACTTTGGGATTGAGTGAAGATAAATGGTGCACTGATTTCGCTTTGACTGCACTGTAATTAGGTTTGGTGACAATTTGCTAATTGTTTGCAAACTACCTTTTATGGGGTGAATACGTGACTTGATTTAGTAATTGATTCATAAAACGTTTATCAGAGACAATCATTTATTTAATTCAAAACAGATGTATTAACTGAATTTTCTTACAAATCCCATACAAACATATAATAATTATTTATTTATTTATTTAAACGGCCAAAATCCAATTACATTAATTAGGATAACGTTCACATTATATAAAAATAAGATAACATCTGATCTTAGTCATTGTGTAAAATAGAAAAAGAATTACATACATACTTTTTACTTACTTATACCTAGTTTTCAACATTCTAGCTAATATCAGGAGTATATAAAGAGTTTTAAAAAATATCCCTAGATTTGGCTTGTAAATTTTAATACATTTTCGGTTAAATCCCATATAAACAGCGTAATCTCAGCTGATGTTCGCGCGTAAGATACAAAAACTGAAAGGCATAAACTTTTTGCTCCATTCAAGTCAATATCTTTTTAAAATGGCCGTAGGTTGGGCAGGTGCGTGAAGAGACTTGCGCGTCAGCTTGATTTATGTACCCATTGTGCTACCTTTATGGGGATTTTATATGAATTGATTGAAAAATAAAAGAAACTGTATCGATCGGATTTAGTCCTGTGGGACTGACGGTTTTGAATGTATGGGTTGTTCGGTGCGCTCTTTGGAGGTACCTGTGGTAAATGAGGATAAAAAAAATGTTTTATTTCGTGTTGTATGAAAAGAACGGGGGATTCTACAAAAAATTGATAACTCTGTGTCATCAGTCGATAATCAAGTATCAATAAAAAGAAACATATATTATACATATTATAATCCAAGTATTTTAAGAGTATATTTTCAAAACTTAAACATATAAGTACTATACTTGCTTATAACACACTTTCGACAGGTATAGTTATGTATATAGCGGTATAAATATGTTTTTGAGACTCATGAATCTTAACAACAATATAATTAAAAATATATTTGCCAGAAATTAATAACAGTACATATCAAGTAGTAAATTCCAATCAGTCCGGTCATGTCGCATATTTCAACCAAAAGCTCCAACTGAACAATAGCCCGATAAAGATAAGCCTAGACTGACCAGCCCCTATTATGCGACCATCTTGTAATTCTTGTAGTGCATAGGCATTTGAGCCTAAAACATGCAACCTTTACTAAAAGCGTTTCCGTGTTGCATACCCATGTGATATAGATTGGACCATTGCCACGCCTGCCATGGAATATTTGCGATCGCATTTAGGTACTACACCCTCCATATAGGCTAAATAGGCCTGTACTTGTTCTATAAGGTTATATCCGACTATACATATTACTAGGTATGTTCGCGCGAACTTGTTTGAAGTCAACCGAAGAATTATGTCGTGGGAAAGGTTACAATGAGTTTCATCTCTAATCCAAAACAATGGAATCACTTACTACACATTTTTGGACGACTTTCAATTGTTTCATTGTTTAAATCACAAACTCGCTTGTAAATTGCTAACTACTAATGTTACAGTTAAAGTAATGAAGATATGACTCTGTGACCTTTCTTTCAAACGCTGTGCCCAATACGTGGCCAAACAAAGCATGCGAAAGTGTTTCCTGTCAAACTTGTTGTTCTTCGATGAATAATGTTATCATGTTAACTATTTGTGTTACATTATAACGCTCGCATGTAACAACACCACATTCGATAAACGCCTTATTACAAACAAAAAACTGACATACATATTCCAAATAAGTAAATATACAAAACAGGTTACGCGTAACGTGAACAGAAGTATGTGAAATAAACTGTGTAATGACTTAGTATCAACCTGGCATTAAAATCCCTACTAGTCCAAAGACAAAAAAAAACACGTGATTTCAAAGGCACAACATCCAATGTCTTACTTTGTCGAGAGAAGAAATTTTTGTTCTGTAAACCCTGTAGTAGGCTTTATAAGCTTATGATAGTACAGATGCAGCTATACCTACCATCACCAAAACTCAAAATCTGTCGCCAAATACCAAAAGGCGTGTTAGTTTGAGATCCAGCCACAGTATTAGCTTGCAGCAGATTTCAATGGTTTCAATGGTGAAATTTAATGGTCATTTACCTGACTGACAAATGTAAAGAAAATATACCTAAGGAGTTGTATCTGTATTATATAGCCTACGCTAACATGTAATGTCACGCATGCCTCGAGATCATGAGTCGTAAACATTATAAAGTTGGTGAACGTAACTAACTCATCTTCGCTTTCAGGCTCACACGCTGTGTGCACATGAAGGCTTAGTGTTGTGGGAAGTAGAATTATAAAGGAGACTTCAAGGGTAATTTTGTAATACATGTTAATATATTTTTTAAAGTAGGTAAGTTCCTATATCATCTGCCGTCAGACAGTGTTCCTCAACAGATCAACATTAGGTATACCTTTCAATATAAACGACAGTAGATACGTTGTTTTTCATTTTTCCACAGTATTATATTAAATAATTCTGAATAAACTAATTAATTATGATAATTACTGTAATTTTGTGACGAAAAAAAGCATTTTTGTTTTTACTCTTTTTTTGACCCTGTGTAACCTTTTTTAACCGTGTTCTGCCAAATCATCTGAATCGGCAGTTGACCCCATAAATTTAGAACATAGCTAAGAGGAACAACACATTGCCAGACAAATAGTTAACGATGGTTTAATTTTTTTTTTATTATTTCGGTCTTCAAGTCGAGAGTAAACCGGTTTTTTCTAGGCAAGCGCGCTAGATCGTAGATTACAACGTTGCTTAACATCAGGCAAGTTGTAGTCAAGCGTGAGCCTATCTAATGTAAAAAAAAAATGTCATTGTCTTACTATATTATTACGTTTGTTCTATTCCAAAATAATATAATCCTATTAAATACTCAAACATTCTCATGGATTACTAATGGCATCAAAATAGATTTATTAACTCTGCTAGCTGCCTGTAGCTTTGACCTCTCTGACTCCACCTGCATTATCAACATGTCCGCCTCATAATTATTCTAGAACTGAATCGGAGACAATATCGCTGTATCGTTTATATTCTAATTAATACGGGTACAATGTGATTCGATCTTTATTGCTTGTAATATGCAGGTCTGCAGATAGAATAATAGATAGACTTCACAACACAGTATTAGTACTATGTAGGTATATGTTAAAGAACGGTGAATCGATTGATAATATCTTACACGGTAGCAATTTTCGTTTCGAAAATTTCTAATAGGTAATCTATTTCAAATGAATGTTTTACCTGTTTGGTTAACTAAAATGTAGTAATAACTTAAACTTTTATTGGAAATTGAGCGAAAATAATCACGACCGGAATACGTTAAACAACCATAGCGCGGGTTTAGCACTTGAGAAAATAACTCATAAGTGTATCTCATAGTTCTGTAATTTAAAATATCACCATTATTACGACTTCTTGCCCAGATATAAAGCAATACGATGGTGTATTTAGATATATAAAAAGAGCAATTATAGTGATTTCATTTTGGGCGCTTCCGTGGGTCGGATGACACGTTAAATTGTAGGTCCCGGCTGTTTGTTTAGTACGGCAGTCGTTAAGCCATGTCTTCATCTTGTGCTCTTGTTTTTTATTTTGTGTCTATTTTATGTTTCATGTGACAATAAATTTATTTTATTCTTATTCTTATTATGTCAAAGGCCCTCAGGGCGGCTTGATAAACTCTCGATACCAGAGTTGGCCACTCTCATTCGATAAGCAGAAGATAGTGATTCACTCTGTGAATAGCTATCCAATACACAGCATGTTTACGTGATTCTACATTGATTACTATTTTGTTTGTAATACCATTCAACCTGCATTGTTAGTTCAACTTTTCACTTAACAATTAATCTTAGAACTCATTTCAGACCACACCTTTGCCATGTAACAATACACATACAAAACTTAATTCTATGCTTAAAATATCCAAACTTAGTCCATAAAACGGTACAGTTAAGGAGATGTAAATTCACTAATCCGGTCAAAGATAGCGTTTATATATAGCTTGTCTTGCTTTGCATATCGCCTCGAATATCTGTGGGGTTAATCAAATATCTAATGAATCAATTTGCGATCTCATATCGGTTCCCCGAGCTTTTAGGTCGAGTAATGCTTTCTATTTTGCAACGGTATTGGGGAATTAGATTTCGCTATAGCGGTTAGTGAGGGTAGTTGGGCTAAAGTCGGAATTGTCACACATTATTTGGTTTGTTTGAAGTTTACTACTGAACGAACAATGTGTTTTAATTGATAAATTTATTTTTTTATTCGTGTTTTACGCATACATTTAATGATTATACTATAAAAAAATACTGAGTGGTAAATAAGTACTTAACATCTATACGAAATCATTTCTAAAATAGAGGTCTCCCGAAACTTTTATTTCAAACCGTTTCAAATACATTTTGACATCGTGGACATCGACGGAGGTCTTGATTTAAATAAAGCTTCCAAACGTCTCGTTCATCATTGAAACTAATCATTCGCCTTCTATAACCTCGGAACGGTCAATATTTTCTACATCAATAGACTCCGTAGCAATATTTTTATTTACGGCTTGAAGCCGAAACTGCTTCGATGGTATTAGAGCAAATAGATGTGTCATTATCACATAAATGACAAATGTATTCTATACTTACGCGGGGGAATCACGACCAGAGAAAGAGAGCGCGAGAGAGAGAGAGAGAGAGAGAGAGAGAGAGAGAAAGAGAGAGAGAGCGCGCGAGAGAGAGAGAGCAATTTCAAACAAATAGCATATGTAATTCTGTCTAGTTCTGCATGCTGATTTTCCGCGCCCATATCCCGGAACTATAATTCTCGCCGAATCGCTCTTGAAAGACATAAATGAACTCGTAGGAAGGTGTCTCAGGTTAATATTTTCTTTGAAACTGCCTATCGACTTGACGCCCACTCTCAAGATTTTCTATAAATTACGCTTCGTTACGCTAAGACGGCAGACAGGTGGTCCAAGGGCTTACCATTGGTGTTATTCCAATATTCAAGTCTATTTTGATTTCAAGAGATTATGGACTAGATTGATAGCACAATAGATAAGCTCTAAAGCAATAGACTAAAGGGTGTCAGTGTCAACCTAACATTCAGATATGTATGTACGAGTAAACATGAGGTAATACATTTGTTTTTGAAATTTAATTGTTCACAAACTATTGTAGTGTACATATGTAGGTGATATGCAAGTTTAATGTTAGTTTTGCAGGACTTTTCTAACGGTGGAATGTTATCTAGCCTTGTAGTCATCATATTTGGTTTGATGATAAAGACAATCACCACTTAATGAAGGAAATCCAAGGCATTTGATAATATATATTAGACGATATCGTTTAATTATCGTGATAAATGATCAATATCTTAACTTTCAACCAGAAACACTTATTTTTTTGACTTTAACATATCTTTTATTAGTTTTTCTTGCGGCCAAATCTTTCACAGAAACTGACACGTAGGTCTATCTCTTGATCAAATCCCATATATTTATTCATGATTCATCAGTAGTAGCCCCTAGACCAGTTCGTCCGGTTGACGAAGAAGGAAATCATTCCTAGAGGAACTTATTTAAATGACTTCCACTTAAGTGTTTACGCCTGTTTTTTGTTTGCTGCGGATTCTGATTTAGAGATAGCTATAAACATCGAGGTTTGTGTCGTGTATGAGGTTCGAATTGATCGATGGAGCATTATTTCTGTCATTGGATATTGTGAATATTGAAACGGTAATGTGTCACTAGTGAAGTCTTCTTTAAGAGTTTTATAAAATCAAATTTATATGTTTGCTTACTTTGATCAAATATTGCAATTCTTCAAATTAAGTGTGCAATTAACATTTTACCAATTTCGTTTCAACCGATTATGGTATTATCGAATCGGATAAAATATATATCTAATAACATCTTGACTGTCATGATAAATCTTAAACGTCTGTAATTACAAACACAAAGTATCAGTATTTGTCAGCAATAACTAGAGCGATACCTATTTATTAAAAAAAACAACCTCGATCATAACTTTTACGCGTAACAATCGATTGGTTTCGTCACAATGTTACATTTTTTCCGAGTTGCTCATTCACAATAAAATTAACTCAATCGATTCCAATAATCCATTACAATTGCTAAGTGTATGTCACAATCGCTATCTTTTGTTTTGTTTTTTTATTCGCAACGAACCGTTGAATCGATTACGAACTATTTTGTGTAATATTCCACTTACTAATGTTACTGGAAATGTATTTGCCTCATTTCTTAGTCGAAGAAAATTTACGACGTAACTGTGAGCGTAAAATATATTGTAAGCAAGGGATAGTAAATGTTATCAGTTTATCTTCAGTAAGGCTTTCTAAAGACTAGATTAAATTCAGTTTGTCACTTAGCTTGGGAAGGTATTTACTGATATTATAATTTGTATGAACTTGGTTTGAGATTTACCATATATTTTTAAAGACAATATACATAAGTGTTAATCCAGAGCTTAATCTGTCTTCTTCATACTTAATTTAATACAAACTTGTTCAGTTTGTTATTATACACACTCTTATTTTTCAACCCTTTCTTTTGTTATTTTATTGTGATATCATAATATTTAGTTTTTTTCGATTTTTACTATAATATTTTAATAAGAATACACAGAAAAAAATATGATGAAGTAGCACTTAGCAGGAACAAAGCTGGAACGCTGTCATATATTATTAGTTCTTCCTAATAGATAGGTTTATGATTTGTTCGAAAGACTATAAACTTCGAACTTAATGGCGCTTTAGTGTTTTGTTATTAGTCTTTGTTAATTAAAACAGAAGACTAGAAACTTTTAAATAACTCAACCCGTATATTTTGTACCCGAGTCATTTCGAAATGAGTTAAAATTTATTACTACCAGGTATTTGTGGTTATTTCAATGCCTAAGGCGTAGGATTTCTCACGGGATTCGAAAAGTACTTTAGAGTTCGCGCAAGTTAAATCTGCGCTATTGATGGCAGCATTTGTACTAAATATTCGTTTTCTAGATCGTATCTGTTCTAAAAAATTTAAGAATGAGGAGTAATTTTGCGGAAACCCCTTGCAGATGAAACTCTGGATAATGTGTGGTGTTGTTCCGCTGCGACTTCTTTTCACCGGTTTCAAAAAACAAACTTGTTTATTTTTAGGTGTGTTCTAAAAGTTTATTGAAGGAAAGTATCATCTGAACATTTGAGTTCCTATTTTGTCCACGTGCAGAATTATTTAAGGGCAGAGTTAGTACTAGGTTTTGCTTTGAGATATAATCGATGGCTTATTCAATAGGTATGAGTTATTGAATTATGATAAGATATGCGGACGCTGGCCTTTTTGAAAAGGCTCAACGTCTGTTGAACGGATACGGATATGCTTCTGATATTTCCTGCTACTTAGTTAAATGGGGATCGTAAAACGTATTATAATAAAGGAAATTTACCACAAAAATTAAAAAAAGATTGGTTGTATTACGGCGTATCCTGCGTAAGATTCATAACGTTGTACCGATAGCAAAATTGTACAAATGTAACTAAGGCTAAACCAATATTAATTAAAAGAAACAAAAATATTAACTTATTGAAATTTAATAAAAAACTAGACAAGATAAAATGCAATTCAAGTTTAGCTTCATCTTTGTAGTACATTTTGTAACATTTTAATTTCATGAAGTAATATAGCCGAGCCTAGTCTTATTGAATATGCATTAATGTCGATTCAGTATTCGCAACATAAGATCATTTATATAGTCCAATCCTTATTTGGATAGGACTAGAACTTGTAATACATCAGCTACTCTAAAACTTTCTTTGTGATGAATAGAAAATTAAAAGTAAACGGAAAAAATATGAAACACGCAATTATTTGGCCAATGGTATATGTTGGAACATAACGGACATTGTATAATGAGTTCTCAACTATAAATAATATTTAGACAATGTGTGTACTCGCGGTTTTGCATTTGTGCCGGGTTAAAGAGTAGAATTTGACACTCTTTCGTTTGTCGAAGTGAAAAAAAAAATAACAAATTAATTTCGCATTAAAATGATAATAAAAATGATGTCAAATTTATTTTGTACTGCTGTACGTGGTATTGATAAGTCACCTAAACAGTAAAACATAGGAAATTATTTAATTTACATATTTTATAATGATTACCTTTGCTCTAGACGCAGTACCATTTAGACAAGGAATTTTTAAGATGAGGAGTCGTCTGGAACACAGTAATCTAAATAACCTATTTATTTAGATTTCTGTGTTCTTAAAGCTCACTTTTCAGCGTAGTTTGAGAACCACAGTCTTGAGATTCTAAACTGGGCATGGTTTTGTATTGTCTGGTAGCTTATTATCATAGAGTCTTCTTGAAACCACCGTATTAGAATATGCGGCTGATTTGCATTTGTAATACGCTGCACAATTGCCCAGTAGAATAAAATATTCTGTATTGGCTTTATTATAAACGGAAATAATAGTGAATTGTTTCAGAAAGCTTATAATTTATCGAAAACTCACAATTATGTTGATTTAATTTTAGTCCAGTGAAATCAGTAAACTAAGCATGTACATTGTATACAGCAATGGACGAAATATACTTATGCTACCTACACGATTCTTAAAAATATTTTACGGTAAATTTAGCTAAAAGGCTTACAGGGGTTCCCAAAGTGTGCGCCGCGGCGCCCTGGTGCGCCGTAAAAAGTAAAGAGGGGCGCCGTGAGTCAATCCTCAAATTACAGTCAAACCTGGATAAGCGAGAGTTCAAGGGAGCACTATCTCATTCTCGCTTATAGAGGTTTCTCACTAACCCGAGTTTCTCGCTAATGCAGGTACATGGTAGCGTTTCTCTCTTATAGAGGTACGAAAAGCCCGAAGCGTTCGTTACGATTAACCTAACCTAACTTCTATTATTGTCGGTACCTATTTCTTTCGACTATTTTCCTCAAATAGTTAACAGGGCGCCGTGAAAAAATATATAACTTGTAACTGCGCCGCGGGTTACAAAAGATTGGGAACCCCTGGGCTAACCATAACCGTTTTTATGTGCGACTGGACCTTAAAAAAAGTAGTATACGCTTGTTATAGTTCAATCAACAAAGAGTTTATTTACAATAATAAAATATAAAAACAAGTGAAGAAAAACTAAACATACTACTTCTTATTACTACAAAAAAGGGGCACTTAGAAAATCTTTTAGAAAGCCTAAAGATAATCTAAGTGCTCCAGCCCACTACCAGAGGGCAGCGTGCCCAGCATGCCGGCCGCATTACCACGCTGGATGGCAATGCTGATACGTTGAGCCAGAAAAAGGCCAGCACTTTGGTCATGCGTCGCGTCTACCAAGCGCTCCGAGAGGTTTTGGAAAATAGTATGGGCAAAGTTAGTTCTAGTTCAATTGAATCAAATATCAACTCTTTAGTGGCTACTTGACTACCAAAATATAATTTTCTCATCAACAAAAATACCTGCGTAACAATATAATCATCGGTAACTGTACGAAAATTGCCGATTTGTTATAATCAGTCGTTTACGTCTAATAACGTATGAAGACAGCTTCTAACCAATTTAGCGGTTAATTTAATTTATTTACTACTTATTACACTGATTTTAACTGCTAGTATACAGTAGTTTTGTGCATGCTTAGACTATTACAGTCTAAGCATGGACTGTTTCATTACATGTCTATTTCATTACAGGTAGGAATATAAACTATAGTTATTTCCTTTGGGTTTAATCATTTAATGACTCTAAAATAGAGGACTGTTAAACTGCTAGCATTATATATTCTATCATGTTGTTTGAAAAAAAAAACTATCAGGAGCGTCAAGCGTTTGAGGGTTTAAAGACTTGCTCGCTTGCACTACAATACATAAACACATTTAGTGATTGTTTACAAATAAATGTTGATGGTTTATTTTAGATTAGCTGACCGAGGGCCCTATGTTGCTAAAAACCGATACACGACATTCATGCATTAAACAAACTTAAAATTGCTATGTTTAAAAAGGTTAAACCCCAATAGGAATCAAAATTCAAAGTATGTTATTGAGCTCAATTCCTATATCATTTTTCATTATTAACCACGTGCCTTCAATTAAAATATTTAGCTGGCATTAGTTTAATTAGTACAGTAATTAATAGGATGTTAGCTAATGTAACCGGACGCGTGCTGAATTCCTTGTTAATAATCTAACTATACTGTCATACATATAAATGTTATGTAATTAGGTACTATATAGCCGTTATTTTCAAATTGCTGAGTTTGCGCATGACGCATTCCATGACCCATTTATGCTATTTTAGTTACTAAAACATTCGACGATGATAAATTTTGCAAATTCGAACGTTGGAAAAAACAAAAATCATAATAGATAATTGTAGATTTTGAAAATACCATTTTTGTTATGTTATTTGTACAATACAAACAAGAAGCTTCGAGCATTTAAAACAAGTATAACCTATGTACATTGTACATAACTATACACAAATACAAAAATTTAAAGGTAGGTAATCTGAGACACAATTAAGTTCATAGGGCACTGTAAGATAATCTTCAAGTTAAGAAAGCGTTAATTGGAAAGTGACCATTCAATCGAGCAGTTTTTTAGTTCCAGTGACATCCACCTTCTTAATGATTGCTTTCTGTACTGATTACCCTGACGTTGTATTTTTTATCAGTAGGTACAGAAATCATCACTTTGAATAGAAAATGCGAAGTTAGTGACATTGGTCAGTGTGAATGACATCGAGTTGCAAACTATCAAATCACTGTACTAATCATATGCTGGGTTATAGTTATTACTTCTACCACCTTCTATCACCGGACGAGTAGAGGTACGGCAGGACGACACCGGTTTATGTGGAAGTTCCTAAGACCCGATACGCTTCTACCTTTATTGTTCGTACCGCAAGGTTGTGGAACTACCAGCCTGACTCTCTGTTCCCCACGCACTATAATCCAGCGATCTTCAAAGCGAGAGTGAATCGGTTCTTATCGGGTAAGCACGCTCCATCTTAGGCCATAGCCTTTGCTTGCTATCAGGTAAACTATAGCCAAGGCCAAACCCGTTCGATTAAAAAAAAAGTTACAGCGGAGAGGCAAAATATTCGCTCTTTGATTAAACTACGTAATTTCAGCGATACTAAATATTAACTCTTTAATAATACTACGTGTGTTACAATATAATCCTTAATGAAATCCAACGGTTATATACCGTACGAGAATATGCATTCAAATTGCAAACAAAAATGACATCACGCTAACACGTTTTGTCTCACGCACCGCGACCTCGCTCGCTGAACTCGCTGTAACCGCATAATCGCACAAAACAAAGCAAAAAGAGCGCAATTGAAGCGGGTCGAATTAGCCGTCGGATTTCGGACCGTTTTACCGCAAATGTGGCTCCGAATTGCGGCGTGACTTTCGCAACTGTTGACATTATCGCTCTCGTGTCTAGCCAAAAGTTTATTGTCTGACCTCGCCTATTAGGCCCGGGCAGGGGTGCCTGTTGTTTGTTTTATTTTGTCGATTGTCAAATACGGGACAGATCTCACGATATACGACTACCCAACTACAAAACAGAAGTAACATTTTGAGTTGAATTCCAGTGTTTGAAAATGTCAAGCTTTTTGAAAAAGCCGTTGATGTGGGAAATATATTTGACATTGCACTCTAATCTTGATCTAAGATAGAATTTTCCAAAACGGTAACCCTAGTTTGAACTGCTGTTGCGTTGTTGATAGTTTTTGTGTGAAACGAAATCGAGTTGCAAATGGTCCGAGATTGAAATACGCTTTTTATTTCACTTTCATCGGACTCCTGACCGAGTCAGAGGCCGAAACTTCGCAAGAAAAAGTGACATTTGGAATTGTGATCTACTCTGTTCCTAAGTGCTGTTAAAGTGTTGAGCTTTTCATAGGAGCTTTTTTGTTTTGTTTCTCATATAGCAGCAATATATTATTATAATATTATGTATGTATTTAGTATGGTGCAACTTTATTAATTATTAAAGATTTTTTAATCTTTTACAGGTAAGGTGCCGAAAGCCAATTAGCTAATTTCGACTTATAAAGGTTGGTCCCAAAATTTGTCAATCGAGTTCTGTATTCTTGAATCGATTTATTTTAAAAGCATCTATGGCTTCTTTTATAAAGGTTTAGCCATAGTAACCACCGGAAATACTAGAACAAGATAAACCCTAAATTTGAATCGAAACTAAACTTTCATAATTCAATCTCAAAGTTCCACGTTCAATCAAATAACATAAAACAAATTAAAGGTACAAACAGTATAATCATTGTGTGCCAAAAATAGGCTGTAACCGTGCACTTACGGTTTCATTAGAAAATGATCCCAATCTGGACTCATTATCGTTGAGGTCGTACGGATACGGCTATCTGCATCCGAGGCGGGGAAATCGAAAGCTTTGACAAAACAATTTAACTATTTCAATTACTCGCTATTGGAGTAATTGTTTTATAAACTGTTTGCCTGTTAATAAAGATATAGGTTACTAAACTGGTTCTGTTTAGTAGGTTTCATACAAAAACTGAAGACCTACTACCAAATGCTGCCGAAATCGGGAACCCGATTTTCAAAAGTCTCATATTGGTAATTTCGTCGTAAGAGTAGTTTACCAGGTACCTTGCACCACATTCTTGTAGATACAGATGGTATTTCACTGTGTTTTTTAAACTAATATTGCGATTGAATTTCAAAACAGAGATGAACCAAGCAGGTGATTCGTCAAATGAGTTTCGCAAAACATTGCATTTTGATTTTAGTGTTTTATGGTTTCCTGTGGCGTCGTCATTTCCCAGTTTATGGCGTCATATCGTTTTATAGTTGTTGGTCTGCGTCTTGATATCTAGCTGTACAGTGCTGGTAGTAATCAAACCAGCTCGGTATCAGATGAGTAAACTACTATTCGTGATTCCGTCTAGAGTTAGTATCCATTATACTTTTGGAGAGATTTGAAGAGAAATGCAAACTTCTTTGATAAACATTTTGATCAGTAAGCGGATTTTATTAAGATCAAACTTTAAATAAAATTGAATAATTTTAATTATTTTGTATCTATTCTGCGTTAGAGGTTATTTATGTGTGTGTAGAAAAATAAAACATATTTATTTAAATGTATGATTTACATAAGCGTGTAACTGTAAGCTTTACACTTAAATGAAAAAATAAACCTTATAGCTATACACGTCTCATGCAAGACCACCACAAACAAACATTAAGCTTAGAATTTATTCCCCTCCTATAAAATAGCAGGAAGCAGAACCAAAGCGCTATGAATTTAAGCAATTAGAATAGCAATACAGGCGTAAGTGTGAAGATTTAACGGTACGGTATTAGTGAGAAATCATTAATTCTCGCACTTGCGTACGGTAAGATTTACAAGAATTTAGGCATTGATTAGAAATGCACATATCTGGCAATGTGAAGAAGCTTTTCTTTATGACCAAACCTTAGGTAATTTTATTGCTAACGCTTGGCTCACTTCAATGAAAGACGATTTTCTGAATGGATCCAGATAGAGTCAACACCGTTAGTTTAAAATAAAAACTTACAGTCAAATTCCATTTTTACGAAAACGTCTTCTGATTCAATCATATAATAATGTTACCTCTGAGTTAATTTTGACAACATTTTAGCACTAAAAGAAATTCTTAAAAAATTAGCTGTCAATTTAAAAAGTCTGAGATATATGTAATTCCTGTAAACTATTTACTTTAGGATAGGAAATTTAATAGTGATCCAAGCTTCTATAAAGCTCGGTATTGTAAATTATAAGTACCTATATAAGTTATAACATACTGTGCGTTTTGGTAAAAGCTGTTAGCATGGTATGTAACTGAATTTAAAATAAATAAATAATAAATAATTTCCCATTTATTTTTCCGCGCAAAACCGCATTCAATGAGCGCCAGGACACTGCATCTAATTTATTCCTTTCAATTATAACTTCCTATTCCTGATGACCACTGATTTACTTACTCAGTTAAGCCGTCATGCGATGGTTTCTTGGCCAGAATTTATGATGCTTATTTGCCAGTGATGGAAAACGGATGCAAGAGTTATTATTCTAGTTCTGACTGGTTGTTTATTATTAATGACCCGCAGGCTTTTAATGCTTGGATAACTCAAATGTTTTAACTAGTGAAGCACCCGTAGCGTGGCTGAAAGTATTTGTAAGGTTTTAAGCAATCGCTGTTGCTGTCAGTCTTTCGATGGGTGACCCATCAAAACATTGATTAAGGTTAATTACATCGTATTGCTTCCTGGGTAAGACACCATGTTTAACATTAACTGGTGGGTTCCTGTTGCTCCAGTAAATAGCAAAACAATAAACAGTTCAACCAACAAAACAGATTAACATTTTTTTTTATTTTTTTGCCTTTTTAACCACATACAACAATCACAAGAAAAAAAGAGTTTTTTTTTTTTTTTACATTATATAGGCTTACGCTTGACTACAACTTGCCTGATGGTAAGCAATGTTATAGTCTACGATGTAGCGCGCTTGAAGTGTAACTAAAAAACTAACTAACTAACTAACTAACTAACGCGTAACTCTACTTCTAGTGCATTAGAAGTAGCAGTCTCTTAACTAGTTTAAAAACTCTTGACACCAGAGTACGCCAGTCTTCTACAAACTTGCTCATTAACTAGAGAAGACTTCCGTAGAAGGCAGCTGGGGCCATTTATAACGTGTTCGACGTGAAGCCATTGTAGAAGTAATCTTGCAGATAGCTGGATCGTAATCAGTGATAGATGGGGTAACGCGTTCATACATTGGATGAGATTAGTGGAGTTTCCTGAAGGTTTCTTTGGAGTTGATTGTTATTTACATTATTTGCCTAAAAGGCTTTCGCTCGCATAAAATTACCGCGTGATGGCCTATGGGTTTGTCTGTTTCTAAATTCAGCAGTTTTATTTTTTGGTCCAACAATGTCACTGTAAAATCAGCTCATTTCTGTTAATATTTGCGCTCAAACAAAACCGATACATATAAAAAATAGTTTACGGCAAGGCAATAAAACACTTTTCAGAAATGACACCAGCGCAATTTAATACTCACGTTCAATTCTATATATTTACGATTCGTTTTGCAGTACCTACATAAGTTTTTGTCCATAGGTATATATTTTATTCTGTATATCAGTATTTTATATGTATTAGTGTAGCCCTAGCTCTTATGTTATATCTTTTTTTTATTAATTTTATTTCATTTCTTCCACTACCAGTGTTCCTCTTTGTATACGTCCTTTGTTTGTTTGCCTGCCTTCTTGTACGTGCGTGACGTCACAGCCAGCCCCAACGGAAGACCAGCGCTGGTTGCTTCCATACAACCAGCATTATGCTGAGTTGGGGCTGTGTTGTGGCAGATTTTATGTTTGTTTTTTATGATTTTACTCCTGTGTGTTTTTAAAATCTGTCACAATAAATGTTTTCTTTCTTTCTTTCTTTCTTTCTTTCTTTAAAACCCTTGACTCACCAATACTCGCTAAATTTCTCCTATACAATGGAAACCAGTCAAGGCGTGCATCCAAAAGGCACCACTTCGTGACGTTGCTGGTCCGATAACGGAGTCCTTAGGACCTTGACTAGTTGAACCTTTGAAGACACTTCGCCTTAGAAAGCTTGGACTTGCTTTTGAATTTGTATAATATTATTTTATACCATTTTGAATAATAGCTAATCCTCGATAAGGCTTTATTTTTCAGATTTTCCTTGTTCGTTTATTCTGCCAATTCATTCCGTTAACTTTTTTACTTGACTTGTCCATGCTTGTTGTTTCGTTTGTTTGGTTTAAGAATAAAATGTACAATACCATTGCACTATACCAATAATTAAGAAAATATGTCGCTCAGTTTCAGCATAACACCAAAACAAAAAACACATTCACTTAATAGTGTCGATGGTTTTTTCTTATACATTGCATTTCATCTATGTTATCCCTGTCGTTAAATAGTTATTAATACCCCATCTCATATATTGAACTCCCTTACAGTAGGTAATCTATTACCCGATATATCGCAGTGCGTAATCTTGCGCACCAAAAGGGCATAATGAGCTTGGTATTAAGTAAAGATATGTCGCTACATAAATAACTTTCCCAAAGGTCAGCAAGATTTACAGCGAACGGGTCGCGTGTCACTTTCCCATATTGTATAAGTAACAATCAATAATTTATGGATTTTGTGAATAATATTGTATTAAATTGTAGCCGCGCTCCGTGTCATCGGCGGTAACGACTTGTTTGCGCTGCGAATTCTTCAAGTCCCGGTTGAATTTCGTAGTCTGGTGCTGCTTTCAAATGTCAATGTGGAAGCATCGACAGGTCGACCTCGGACGTGGGAGATTCACATTTCTCCTATAATCACGTTGCAGCCAACGCGAAATTTCCCACTAGAACCAACCATTTTGTGGGAAAATTGCGGAATAAATTCAAATCTCTGCGACCTTTCCTGTGATTTGTAGGTTGGGTTCATTAGAGCTGACGATGAGACGATTGCTATTTATTTTCTTGTCATGTCAATAGAAACGGGAGTCGTAATGAAATGGCAGCGCTGCATTGCTCACTATGGCGTATATTGCGGTCTTGTAGTTTATTGAAACCTGTGGTCTCACAGATGTTTGCACTTTAATTTTAATCTTTTATGTGACTAAGGTAATTTTAATGGTTTGTTTTTGAAGGAGTACAAAACTTAATTGGCTGTCAATTTTATATTACACCACTAATTAGGTACATTATAACCATTACAGACTGTCCGTTGTTGTCAACCTGCAAAAGGGCAAGAGAATGGTCCTATAAAATTCTCTCAAGACCAAATACCAGGCGGCTTATGAAATCCAATAACTCGAAAAAACTGGTTGCTTTTGTAATCGATTTTCAGATCTTGCGAATTGAAATAAAACTGGTGACTGGTAGCTTACAATATGTATAAGACATTTAACGTCAAAATAATAAAACTGTTTGTCTTCAACCCAAATAAATGATACATATCGCTTATTTAAGTCTAAAGCCTATTTTAATAGACAATTATTTTTACCTTATGTACAATGCACGCTATACTTTTTTTTTACACGAGATAGGCTCACGCTTGATTACAACTTGCCTGATGTTAAGCAACGTTATAATCAACGCTATAACTACTAAAATAGCAAAATATAATTGCTGTAAAACAAAAGGCTTCTGAAAGAGTTACAAAAAGAACTTTAGGACCAATACCTATTCAACTAAAAAAAAAGATTAACCAGTCAACTTTTTGTAGTGTTATTTTAAATACTAATGAATATCACTGGGGCTATAATGAGTCCCTAGTTCCACACTAGGAGCCATTATTCAGTCTATGATTATCGCCAGTTAATTCACATCGTCTGGACTTTACGAGCTGCCAGAGGGCTGTATATTCTATTCATTTAATAAAATCGCGTACAGCTAACTAAGGAGAGATGATAAGCGTCCGCGTCGTAAATCGAACTTGTATTAAAAGTGATGCGGTAACTGGTTTTGTTCTAGTTCCTTTTATTGTGATAGATGCTGTCAAAAACAATTATTGCAAAAGATGTATTAAGTACAAGTTAGTTAAAGTTAGTATACTTTTACTTTTGGTGTTTTAAGTTTATTATAAGTGTTAGTTTATAAGTTAGTTATTAATTAGTTAAGTTTTTATTTTAATCAGTAAAATTAGTTTTGTAAGTTTTTTCAAATAAAGTATTATAGTATACCTTCTGTTGACAAATAAATTGTTTTTATATTTTTTATAAGTTATTCTAATCTAATCGTGTAATCATATAAAAATTTACCTTATTATTGTGACTCTTGTTGTTAGTTTTCGAACAGTTTCTATAGATATTATTTTCTTTAATATGCCATCTACACTGAAGGCACAATATTAATGCATACTTAATACAATGTAATGAAAATATCCGTCACAAAAATACGACAACCAATATTGGCACAGACAATAATTCCAATATTACAAAACATATTGCAAAAATAACATAAAGAATACATAAAACTGAACAACAGGTGCAAATCTTGGCGTAGGAATGCGAAACCTTGCATTATTATGTCAAGTGTTGCGACTGTCTTTAACAGTACCCATACATCTATACATAGCAAGTATTGTTACAGTTACTAAACTGGAATGAAAAGGTCACATGTCACCTGGTGCCTTGAATAACAGAGATAAAGGTAATATTGCCATTTATCTTGTTGGGTTCTTTAAAGAACGTGGCAATTTTACCGAATATGTATCTGCACATTGTTTTTTAATAAATTAACTCTCTTTGTCAGTAATTAGGAAAATACAAAGTAATAGAAAGAAACGAAGGAAAAATACTTTGTTAGCAATTACACAATTTTATTGTGAAATGTAGGATCACATTTTAAAAAACCATCCTTAAAAGGGTACTAATTTATTTCACCTGTTACAACCCTTATATATACCTGTTATAAACCTTATTTGATTCATGTAGATGTAGTACACACACAACCTTAATAATATAACTGACACCTCTTAAGGTTGGTACTCTTAAGTACTAATTTATTTCACCTGCTACAATTATATTATAAACCTTATTATTGATGCATGTAGATGTAGTACAAACACAACCTTAATAATACAACTGACTGTTTGATAAGTAATATTATATTTATTTCAAAACAACAAAAATTAATAGTAACACTTCCAAATAATAATAAAAAAATAAACATTATATATACATATTAAAAAAAAAAAAAAAAACTAATCTACATTTTCAAAAGGTAGCGTACCCAAAATGCTGGCTGCATTTCCCCGTTGAATAGCTAGACTAATCTTTTGGGCAAAGTACAAGCCAGCATTTTGGTCACGCGAAGCCTGTTTCAAACGCCCCGACAGATCTTGGTAGAGGTCAAGTGCGCTCTGACCCCACGGCCCAAGAGTTTCTACCCCAAACGGTACAAATAAATAGCCCTTGTCTAACTTAGAATATTTGCGCTGTTTGAGAAGCTCTGCAGATGAAGCAGCACCGCCAGCCTGTTTGGAAGATTTTTCAAGATGGGAGGGCGCCAATGTGTCGACACAAGTTGCATCCCACACCAGCGAACGACCCAACTTCCAGGGAATAAGCGTCATCAATGATAACTGTTTGATTAGTTTAATGTATGCAATATTACAAGATAACAGACACCTCAAAATATCATCAGTCGAGAGTAAACCGGTTTCTTCTAGGCATGCGCGCTACATCGTAGACTATAACGTTGCTTACCATCAGGCAAGTTGTAGTCAAGCGTAAGTCTATATCATGTAAAAAAAAACATGTGCCAGTTTAAAAAAATGCTCAGTTATTTTAATGTCTCACAAATATTTAGTGCTAATTTCAAAGGTGGTATTTTTTCACAGAATCAACAATCAACGTTATCACAGAATTTCTTATAATTCTTTCCATCAGTCGTTTCACCGAATCATGTTCTTTTCGAGATGTGGCAATAAAACCTGCAACTAACACCTCGCAATCTTCATATCATTGACTTGAATATGTTCATACATATTGAATCGATACAGTGTTTGAACAACCTGCTCATGTTTGTTTGGCCGAATTTCAACTGAGTCACTCCCATCGCCCACGTCTCAGCGAAAGCTGATAGTACTGAGAAATTGTCTGCTTATGAATATGTTAGGAGGTGGAAATTGAGATTCGATAGCTAAGTCATATTTATTTTTCTATGAACAAACATATATTTATGTAACATGTGAAATATGCGACAAATGCGATGCGATGTTTTAGGCTAAGAATGGTTTTTTCGTACTAACAAAATATCTGACTGTTTTCATACATGAATTTAGGGATGAAACAGTGGAGATTTTTCATATCGAATACTAGCTGTGCTCGCGACTTCGTCCGCGTGGAATAGTTATTTTGGGCATTAATACTTTCTTGCATATTTTTTTGATATCTTGAACCATTTTCCATGAATAATTTTCCCCGTTTTTTCCACATTTTCCATTGTTTCTTCGCTCTTATTAGTTGCAGCGTGATGTTATATAGCCTAAAGCCTTCCGCGATAAATGGTTTATTCAACACAAAAAGAATTTTTCAATTCGCACCAGTAGTTCCTGAGATTAGCGCGTTCAAACAAACAAATTCTTCAGCTTTATAATATAAGTATAGTATAGATTAAATCGGCCTTATACCTACTACATGTTTCTATGATCTTTTCAATTGGAAACATAAGATACATAATTATCAAATACTACCTATTCATACTATACATAGGTGCTGTACAAGCACTTATGAGTATAACACACCGCAATTTTGTAATGCTGTTGCAATTCAAGAAGTATTCCATACCAAAGCCTTCATATCTCAAATGTTAGGAAGCAGATAGAATGGAGCGAAAACCGCAAGTTGAGGTTACCGTGCCATCGACACTAAAGTGAGAAAACTTTATGGTATTGCCAATATGCATTGTGAATCGTCAACATTGTGATGAGCTGAGAAATCTTGTAGATATGTTGGCAAATATATTATGTAGTGAATAACAGTTGAACTATATCTAATAATTAATGTCTAGCATACATACCTATCATAGGTCTGGTATTATTTATCTATACTAATATTATAAAGCTGAAGAGTTTGTTTGTTTGTTTGTGTTTGTTTGAACGCGCTAATCTCAGGAACTACTGGTGCGAATTGAAAAAATCTTTTTGAGTTGGATAGACCAGTTATCAAGGAAGGCTTTAGGCTATATAACATCACGCTGCAACTAATAGGAGCGAAGAAACAATAGAAAATGTGGAAAAAACGGGGAAAATTACTCATCTTTGAGGGCTTCCGTTGCATGCGCTGCGAAAACGGTTCAAGATATCAAAAAAATGTGTATGAAAGAATTATTTCTCTTGAAATAATCTAACAAAATGTCTGCAACAGTATATGTCTATGTTTTAAGGTTAACTCACTAGAACCGTTTTTATGTTAATAACTATTCCACGCGGACGAAGTCGCGCGCATCAGCTAGTCTTATAATAAACTGTTTCTCTACTCATGAAAGAATATATTGTATTTTTTAATTTATTGCTGTAGTCCACGTTTAGAATTTTTATCGGTATAAAACATACTATTTTAGAGAATACTCTTTTCTTGACTACATTTACTAACACGTGGGCATCAGATTTGAAAGTCCAATTCGACAATCATCAAAATATATGGCTAGTAGAAATCTGAATAAAAATCTGTGCTCCAATCATAATAGCTACTGAATGACTTTTGACGAGACGTTTCGATATCAATCGATTTCGAATACAGTTGCAATGATTTCGACAGATCAGTCATTTGTGTGCTCGTTCTCGGAAGTCATTTGGGAGGTCCATATACAGAGAAGTAGGCAAATGTCATGATAAATAAAGTAAACTAGCTGTGCCTGCGACTTCGTCCGCGTGGAATAGTTATTTTGGGCATTAATTGTTTGAATTTTGAACCGTTTTCGCAGCACACGCAACGGAAGCCCTCAAAGATGAATAATTTTCCCCGTTTTTTTCCACATTAACCATTGTTTCTTCGTTCCTGTAAGTTGCAGCGTGATGTTATATAGCCTAAAGCCTTCCTTGATAAATGGTCTATTCAACACAAAAATATTTTTTTAATTCGCGCCAGTAGTTCCTGAGATTAGCGCGTTCAAACAAACAAACTCTTCAGCTTTATAATATTAGTATAGAAGTATAGATTACTCTTCATTGAAAAACAATTTACTAATCCAAGGTGGTTCGATGATGCTTAAGCCATTGAGATGTGATTATCGATATAAATCACAACAAAAACACAAAAGATGAACACGTCATCTATTGCAGATGAATACGAAATTAGTGGCAGATAAAAACATATTTTAAAGAAATAATTTCAAGGTCTGTTATGATTAACGTGTTGGTAACGCATTAACACGTCATAAAGCTATCAAGCAAAATCGTAATTTCATAATTGGCGTTGTAAATAAAAATGTTTTACGACTAATCAATTAACTTTTGACAGCAAACATAATTGCAGTTATCACGCTCCGGTCGTTGTATGATGGATACAAACATTTGAAATAAACAGACACTTTAGACTAGAAGAACAAACCGTGTAACTATTGTTGGTTAAAGACAAAAGTTAGGCTTTGTGGCCAACTTCATATGTACTTATAATCTAAATGATTAAATCGTTTTAGTGTGAAAAATGGTATAATATACAAAGTCTAACTGATCACACATAAGCGTTAATAGTAGTTTATGCAACTGTCATATAATGAAGTTACACTCGTTACTATTATGAAACTCGCTGCGCTCGTTTCATAAACTCACACTCGTTTTTTAATACCCGTGTTATATGCTGTTGCATACCTTACTTTATCTTCACTAATGCAATTAATCAAACAACAAGAGTAAAAGCTTTATTAAATTAAATTCACGCGTACGTGTATTGTCCCAGTGATTTTTCTGCCATTAAAATCTAACCAATGAGAGCGCAGCTCCGCGCATCAATAAAACGCGACCAACCTGATTGGCCCTGCAATCAGGTTGGTCGCGTTTTATTGATGTTATAATGAGATATTACGATATCGATGTGGATATTATACCATCATGTGAAATTGCTTAAATTGAGTGTTTTGTTGTCTGCGCTATAACAGTAGTAATTATAAGTCATGTATTGGAAACATAAGTAGAATGTTACAACATTAGTGTAGATAAATATTAATATAAAAATCTAAAACAAGTCCGAAAATAACGAAACTAATAGAACATGACATCTCAAAAACCAGTTCAAAACACTAAACTGGTTAAGACACCATTAACAACGGCTAAGCAAACGACACCCACAAACTCAACGATTGTACTTACTACCAGCACTTTAAACAGAACTTTACAGTCGCATCGAGGTTTATCTGTGAACCTTCGGCCGTTAAACTAAATCGATTAATATCGTGACGCAAGTGCTCCACCGTTCTATCAGACTTGTCCAATAGCCAATACTGAGTCATGTAGAGCGGGTCTCACGCCCACCCATGCCCACGCGCCTCTGACATCGTTGTCACAAAGGGTTGCTTTATTTTACACGCGGTTACATAAAAATGACAGGATCCTGCTGAGACACAACCGGCTCTTCGAATACTCTCATTGTCATTTCAGTAATTCCTACCAAAGTTATCACCAGGACTACCACTTTCAACGGATTTATTTTTACTGCATCCGTTCTTGAATCGCTTCATAAAACATCGATGATTGCAATAAGACTACGTTGGCAATAATAGCTTTCATGTTTATCTCCTTGTATTTCTTGTAAAGATTCCTCGTTCTTTTCCCCTCACCTTTCGAATGGATTGTTAATTGTTCCACCCTTATCAATGAAACCGAATCGAGCTTTGCAGCATTGTATTGAACCGCGCTCAGCCGTCTTATTTACTACTTCCTTATAAGTTTGATCAATTGTTGAATTTCACGGTGATTCTAATTCATTTGTTTTGCCAATTAACGCTAAACAAATATTTGATCGGCTGCTAATTGCTGAGTATGTCCCATTGTTCCAGGGGCGATTCTTTCTCACAATTGCTATTGTAGTAGAACAATGTTGGGAGCTGACCTTAAGGATCATGATGCAACGCCTTTTTATCTGCACACGTTTTGTGCTGAGGAAGCGATCACATCTGTTCGGAGCCCTGACTCGGTGTGCTAATTAGAAACAAAAGAATACCTTACTTCGTACTGCGTTGAAGTTCTTTTGTTGACGTAGTGTGTATACTCGTGCTGAGTCCAGCGAAATCTCCATAGCGGAGCGAACTGCGTATAGTTGGTATAGTCTAAAAGAGTCGTGACTAAAAGTTTTCTGCTTATGTCATTCGCACATTCATTGTGTCAGTATGCCACAGATACGCGCTGCGTTCCAATTTAAATTACAAAACGTTTCAGACGTTGTTAGGTGAATGGAATATTGCAGTTGAGAGACTAATTTCCAACTAATATTATGTATCTCGCGTGTCGTTACAGCTTTTTTGACGCGTGGGCGTCGTAATTGATTTTAAAACATATATTTTAACATTACGTAACAACCAATTATAGTAATGTTGTCCGATTGCCGCAATTTATTTTGGAGTTAATTACTGAATTAATTATGCTGTTTTAGTTTTTAGATTGAGCTGAAATATTGTGTAACGCGTCTTCTTAGGAGGTTAAATGCAATTATATTACAGGTTAGGTCATTAGGCATCTATTTTATGGCTTTAACACCAATTAGTTTCGTTTTGACCTCGAATATTAAACAAAGATTTCACGTTTTAAAATGCCTAATCTTGAAATTCTGTGCCATTTAGAACTTACAAAACTCCTGAAAATCTGGTTTGTTATATCCATCCGAATGAAAACATCATCCTGAGCGTTTACCAAAAAATGTCCCTATTAAGTTCTTAAAGTTTATTTACACTGCTCTTTACTCGCCAAAAAGACGTTCAACCAAAAATCTATAGCATCTTACTAGAAAGTTAATCCAGTTTATTTACACTCCTTTTTTCCTCATCGAAATGAGTTCAACTGTTGTAACTAATCCTATTACGTGTTCGCAAAAAGCTGACTGTTTACATTTTTTGTTACAGATGGCGCGGCGGTACTCTCAAGTCGAGTAATGCTAACATTTGGGCGTTACAATTTCTGCGTGAGTACTTTTTATAAAACAACTTGTTTACTTCAAATGTGTGTCAAGTAGGAGTCCATTGACAAGCAAATTGTTTGTTCTTGTATCGGTAAAAATGTGACTGAATAGCAATATAATACCTGCGTAGATTTCGGAACTTTCGTCTGTTCGAAAAAGTGAACTAATACAAACCTAGACTCGTCAAGCTTTTTTTGATAATGCTGATTTCAGCCATAAGGCCGCCGCTTGTGGCACTAGTTAAGATATTGTTTTATTTACTGTTCATTTTTAATGTGTCAACAATAAAGAGTTTATCTATCTATCTGTTTCGAAGTAATAATAACTTTACAGGGTTTTATAACAAATGTCAAGCGTATAACATTATATTATCATGTTTAGAGTGTCTCTTATAATATAGGTAGATAACATGGTTTGTTTTCTAGTTTTCGTAAAGTTTGGAACTAAGTTCGTACAGAATAGTCAAATAAATAATTAGTTAAAACAGAAAAACTACACAAATAGCAGACCAAAAATAGCAGCTCGTTAAAATAGCATCGCAACATAGCAGCGATATTGGTATCGCTAAATGCTCTAAACGATACCGTGGACAAGCTGGCCGGTGGTTATAGCATTAATAACTGCTGGTTCAGACTTGATTAATAGTTGGTATTAGCAAAAAGAAGCTAGGCCGGTTCAGAATATGTGGGTGTTACTTGAACATGGTTTTTATGAAGCTACTTGTTATAACTGAAAGCGCAATGGCTTGTTTAAACATGAATCGTGGACGTGATTTGTGCGATAAGATGACAGGTTTAATTTGTTTAGAACATTATCAAATTTTTATGATATGATTTTTAGTACTCAGTAATGTGTCAGTTGTTTATGTTTTTTTTAATGGGTTTTTCTATGAAAATAAGTACTTACTTGAATGTTCGCAAAATTTGACTGAAACCATGTTATGTTGTTTGATGCAAGCAAATTTAAATTAGGTACTTAACAGGTCTAATGTGGCTTCAAATTATTCAATTGACATACGCAGTAATTATCAAAACACTACAAAAATGTATAAGTATATTTGACGTACTAAAATTACGATATTATTTTTATGGCTTTTATTAAACAAAACTCCCTCTGGCTTATCATAAATTGACCAATTATTACAATTTATGTCGTCGTCGATGACAAGTAATTATATTACAGTTCCGCAATCATACGTTCATACATATTTGAAGGAGCCCCATTTTCTAATAGCTCCAGTATTTTATAACTACAAACTTATTGGATTACGACTCAATTAGAATCAATCCAAGCACCGGTCTTATTTTACGAAATACTTCAACGACATTATATTTACAAGACACGTCATAGTGGTAAAAATCTATGCACTATGCTTACTTGGAATTACGTCAAAAAGTCCACGTGTAACAGCAGTTACAAAATATCACGCGATACAATCGTGAAAATCGGTTAGAAGACGCTTAGCTAGAAACTTGTCGTTATATTACGGGATGCTGATTGGCTTGCACCCACAGGACATAATTAGCAACACTAGCTGTGCCCGCGACTTTGTCCGCGTGGAATAGTTATTTTGGGCATTAATTCTTTCATACATATTTTTTTGATATCTTGAACCGTTTTCGCAGCGCACGCAACGGAAGCCCTCAAAGATGAATAATTTTCTCCGTTTTTTCCACATTTTCCATAGTTTCTTCGCTCCTATTTGTTGCAGCGTGATGTTTTATAGCCCGAAGCCTTCCTCGGTAAATGTTCTATTCAACACAATAAAGGCATTTTTCATTTCGCACCAGTAGTTTCTGAGATAAGCGTGTTCAAACAAACAAACAAACTCTTTAGCTTTATAATATTACTAGTAGTATAGACTAGACAGAAAGCATTGTATTGATGGTAATACGCAATTTACAAGACACTACCTGTGTACCTAATAACCAAGAGTCCAACCTATTACTTATTGACTGCATCACAGAAATCTAAATAAACAGGTTTATATAGATTTCTGTGGACTGCATAATTCGATGGGTATTTTATTGGTTAATTGGTACAACATATTGTATCTGAAAATTGTAGATGTCTCTGTGTTACATCGTCTATGGAATACTCAGTCGATACTTTATTGACCTGTCTTATTTCGTACAAGGAAATGAACATGTAGGTAGTTTAACTAAGTTTATGACGTTGTATCTATAGATTTCGACGATGGTGTTCTTGTAAATAGTGTGTGGACATGACGATATTTTTCTCGGCAACGATTGGCTGATAAAAGAACATGAAAGGCTGTGCTTTTGAATGTACTTTAAGTGGCTGTTTACATACCGTCAAATATGTACTTTATACATATGTATGTGATACATATTCACTCTACTTAATTAGATATATGTGATAAATATTTTCTTGTTTAACTCTGGTCAAGTGCAAACCCGCTTTAATAAAAAAACACATTACGGTTTTAGGTGAAAAGTGTTAAAACAGTTGTGTGATGACAATTAAATACCAGCGTCAGGCACTATACTAAAATTTAACCATTTAAAAGAACAAAACAAAAAAATAGACCTAACCTATTATATTAGTATACCTAATTAAAAAAATATAATCAAAGGAAATGTTTCAACATTCTACCTATTCCGCCTCATTACAAAACGCGGTTTAAATATTATTCCACGACTTTGAAAAAAAAGTGTGTTCTTGTTGTTCAGACATCACATACAAGAAACCAAAATGTCAACAAAAATTGGAACTTTGATGTATCATTGGTACATTTTGACAGATTGATAATTATGACAGTAGACAGACAATTTTTGAACAACTAAAACGGACTTGGTCTAGGCTTATATTTAAACCACGTTTTGTAATAAAAGGGATTAACTAACACCAACATGCCACGCCATAGATTTCTACAAAAAACATGTGTTTATAAGATACCGTACTTCAAAGGAAATGCGCACCTGTCGACCATAGGTGGGCTCGCTACAGGTGGCATTCAAGGGGTAAAAACTGTGATCATAAAGTTAGTGAAATAATTGGCTTGTGCTTTGAAATATTCTTGTCGTGGCAGGAAATTTGTTAGTGGTGATAGTTGAAATAAAAACACACAAATATAGACATAGAAATAGAAAAACATTTATTGAGACTACAAAACAAACAAACAGACACACACACATATATACAATAAATAAATAAAAAAGTCTGCCCCAACACAGCCCCAACTCAGCATAATGCTAATTACTGGAAGCAATCAGCGCTTCTCGAATATACAAGGTGTAACAGAAGGGTGTGACAATACTTATACTATACATACCTATGTATATATAGAATACAGCCCACTAGGTTTCAGAATTCTAAGTGTCATAGATTTCGAGTAATCATAAGTTGAACTTTCATTAAAACTTTAAGACTTGCAACCCTACATCTTATCATTTTGAGCGTTCATTGACTTTTCTTTCATTGACAAATGACACGGCGCAGCGGTGTCTCTCTGAGAGCGCGAGAGAGAGATAATACGTTGCGTTAAAACTAATGCTAGAACGGGATGAAAGAATGTGTGCTTATTTCGGTTTCGTCACTTGCTAGGGCTGCCACGAAATCAAGTGAAAAATATTATCTAATTTTTGTATGGTAAAAAATATATGCGATTTAATTTTTCATATTTTGGTATATGACTCCTTACATGATATATATGTATACTCTTTAATATTGTCACACCCTTCTGTTACACCTTGTATACTATTGTATGTTCATGATCATTTAATACTAATTGTTTTTTTTATGAATTATTGGGCAATTAATATGTTTATGTTCTGATGTGTATCAAATATCTAATATCAATAAAGAACTATGACTATTTAGATAGTGCACTCGTATATGTAATCATTAAAATATTCTGACTTAAATTACAGACATGTCGATTTCGAAAATTTTAATTAAGATTAGTTAATCGTTTTGTATTTATCAAAGACATGTACTGTTGTCAGTTTTTGACTCACACCAGGCATCTTTGTTTCTCCATTTCCCAACATAAACAACATTCCATCGTACGAATTTCCACAACAAGAATGCAACAGTTGACATCCGACAATCAAACTAATAGGTAATCTGAACCGCACCAAAATTTACATTCCATTCAATAAATTGACATCGATCCTAACTAGAAATCGGTATATTTTACATCTGACAGGACTCGGTTACCTTATTCGGCCTTTAAGGTTTCGTCACAGTGGATTTCGACCGCATTCCGACTCCCAAACTAGCGACTGTATGTCTACCTTTACATAGACCTATACTATACTGTGTAAGTGTATATAGATTTACAATTCCTTTTAGATATTACACTGGCGTTAATTTATGGACCTCGAGGCTGTTTTATGTTGTTTTGTCAAATTATTGTTTGCGTTTGTGATTTGAGGATTTGATTGATGAGGTTTGTTTGTACAAAATGTTCTGATTTTGACATGTCAATTTTAATGTTCGATAGGTGATGAAGAGTTATTAAGTATTTTGTAGGCACTCATAGCTACACAGCTACAGGCAATGATATTCTATATAAACTGAGGTAGATGCGTTTATACCCCGTTCTGTGTAGCGAACTCAAATCAGGCTACTAAGCATGATTCGGCTCAGTCGCCTCGAAGCAACGCGCGGCGACGCACGTTGACGGCGCGACTTTTTATCAGTAAAAAATATTCACAATGCTATCGTATGTGTTTAGAAAGTGCAATAATTACACTGGGACGAGTGCCAAAGGCAAGAAGGATGTGTCGTTTCATTTGTAATTATTGTTTATCCTTTTAAAATGAAAATACAAATATTTAATATTACTATAAATCAACCAGTGACGCGTTGCCACTTAGCCATCTCCACGAACGAGACAAATAGCGACTCGAATTTCACGATTGACGGCGGACGTAGCTGTAAACATACGTTTATCTCTTTCTCACAACGGGGCTTTATATATCTCTGACCACTTTTACTTTCCTGAATGATGTAAACAACGCTGCGTATATACTACCTAAATAGTATATAGCTATAGCATAATTTCGCCACGCGCTAGGGCGATTTTTAATGGGTATAACGTCTCTATTTGTAAAACCTCATTGGCTACAGGTCATAGCTACAGGTGCTCTGATGGGTTGATACGGTATCCAGGGCTCTGATAGGTCGAGACTCGCGAGAAGTTGACAACGTATCTCTCATTGTTTATGCTGGACATCGTCGCATGCCTAATAATAACTATATCATACAGGCTAAATATGTAGGTACATGAAACTTTACCTTATTACTTTATCTCAACATCAAGAATCGATAGCCTTTCTCGAAATAAAGTTTTCATTAGTTAGTTAGTTTTTTTATAATAACCTTATATTAATTATAAAAAAAATATGTCATACATCACCAAAACCGCCGCTTACAATAAAATATTACTACTTTAAAACTATATGGTCTTTTCCGTTGTCTTGCAACTAAAACAAAATTACTTAACAAATTCCTATCGCCATTAATAAGTGACAGTAGCAATTTCATAATGACACAGGATATTATCTTACACTGCCTGATTTTGCAGTGCATGTACTTACCTATATGTAATCGAAGCTCCCTACACGAGTATCATATGCCACTGATACTGATTTAAACCGCTTTGTCATACAAATTGATTGTGGAAAAGCTGACAGGCCATGGATTTTGTCATATGTGAACTTCATTTGTATGTAGGTAACTAACTTCTTTGCTGTAACAATCTATACTAATATTATATAGGTAAAGCTGAAGAGTTTGTTTGTTTGAACGCGCTAATCTCAGGAACTACTGGTGCTAATTGAAAAATTATTTTTGTGTGTGTGACCATTTATCGAGAAAGGCTTTAGGCTATATAACATCACGCTGCAACTAATAGAAGCGAAGAAACAATGGAAAATGTGGAAAAAAACGGGGAAAATTAGAACCGTTTTTATGGTAATAACTATTCCACGCGGACGAAGTCGCGAGCACAGCTAGTGTGTGATATATGTTGTGATGTGTTGTGTTAAATTCTTATTAAATTATGCTATCAAGCTGCTAAAGGTGTTTTTCAGCGGTCTTATTTAGGAACCAGTTGTATACTCTATGTTGGGCCCAGTGTTTCAATTCAATATATCTTTATTGAACACCAAAATAAATGAACTATATTAGTTTCTTGCGAACACTTATAGTGACTCGGTTGTGAAATGCATGAAAACAAACATAAACATAGACATAAACATCATCATCACTTTTCTACAAAAAAATCTTTCCATGCATACAAAACTATTTTTTTTGTTCATTTCTCTCATGCAATTTCAAGGGCTTGATTATTGACGACACTAAACAATGTAAGGACATTCGTGAGTGAGTATCAGAACCTCGCGTGCCGAACACACGGTGAGACTTTCTCACGGTGGCAAAAATTAAAATATCCATGACACAAAAATACATTCATTTTCTTTATTTTATTGAGCTCTTTGCGAGTCGCGTGTTCCAATATTTGCATGTTTTGATCGTAGTGTCTTATAAATGAAGCCATAATGTACTTATTCTTTACTAAACTACTTTTGATATCCTATCGATTCCCGCATGACACAAGTATTTATGTACCTACTTGAAAATTTATAATTACTTGTGTTGAGTCTGGTCGTTTGTATGTATAATAAGTATGTATTTACAAAAGATAAGTATATAAGTATTATATCCGTTATCTAGTACTACCCGCAACACAAGCGTTTGCTTAGTGTGGGGCTAGATGGCGCTGTGTGCAATGTCCCGGAATATTTATTTATTTTATTTCTAAGCTATGGAAATAGAATATCTAAAACTGTTTACTTCTTTTTTGTACTCTAGAATGTGTTTGTAATATGGAATGAAATTGTAGCTTTTAGCACACTTTACTTGTTCTAACATACTCCTCTTGGTTATTATGATCTTGTCCACTAATAATGACATGATTGACAGGATATAGGTAATCATTTATATTCTACAGCTTTGCTTCTAATACCCTGTATTCATATTTTCTTCTTTCACATAAGTTAGGTACACAACAGTTTGTGAGCGGATGTTATTAAATGTATTAGAAAAAAGCTTCTATGCTGTAGGTAGAGCCTATAAGAAAGCTATCTATAGATATCTATATAGTGGTATATGATTTTTTCGTGTGTCGAATGGTAAAAGTATATGTGTGTGTTTTGGCCTCATACATTAATAATTTAAGATTTATGCCATCAAAACCAAATATTTTCGCAAAATCTTTTTGCAAATTTGGCACAAGTGTGACAAATACCATTTTCGCCAAGCTAAGTGATGTCCATATTCGTGAGTCAAATATCGATATCGAGGTCAAGAGAGTTAGCACTATCGATACCCACTCAACTTCCTCTAGAAAGCTTATACAAACAATCGAGCAACAAGCTCCGACCACTAATGAAGACATCGACAATTAATGATACGAAACGGACAATACACTATCATTTATTTGTTGAGATTGCATCACTTGCTCTTATTTGCCTCGAGTAACTTTCGACCTTATTACAACCCAATAAAGTTCATAAAAACACTTGTAAAGTATGTGATTAGAGAATATCGAGCGTCTGAAATGAACTCATGTACGCGGCGAGATCTTAGGAATTATCGTGAAATGACAGTATGGCGATTAGTTCTCTAGAAGAGTTAAAGACTAGACACAATCTGAGCGCTGGAAAGATTGGAATTATTAGTGAAGATAGGCTTAATGTGTGTGGTCCTCGGAGGTAAAGAATTTGTATTAGTTATCTAGGGATGGCATTAGAGTCTGTAACTTGTTGTCGATAGTTTGTGTCCAATAATGTAAATATTGTCGTACCTAATGTGATAAAAACTTTAATGTTCTCAGATAAATTCATGAAACTGTTTTTTGTAGTTAGATTCATCGGATGTATTTAAGCTGTTTATAGAAATTACGTATGTAACTTTACCGTTTTACTGACAAGTCTTAGACAGGTCAAAATACATAAATCATAAGTTAGTAAATAATCACTGTACAAGAAATAACTAGCAATATTTACTAGCTTTAGATATGTATCTTCAAATCAGCTGTCAATCGATGTTATCGATCTCCAAAGTCATTATATCGATAAATATTTCTGACGCAAGTAGTGACAGAAAATAACTTGATTTTTTTTAGTAGATATTATGAAATGCAAAATAGTTTAGTGCTTATTTAGGCACTTGTACTTACATGATTAGATCACAGTAATGATTAGATCACAGTAATAATTGTATGTATGTATTTTTTGCCATTAGGATCATATTCGGGTTCATGCCTTTAGTATATGATTTGTATGTAGTTAAAATATTCCTAATTTTCCGGAAAACAATTCAATTCCTAATTCGCAGCCTTATTGCTAAAAAGATATCTTCCAGTTCTCTAACACTAACGTTCATGCAACGTCGATAAAGTTCATATTAATTAATTAACATTTTGATTGCTGGTGGTCTTAAGCTGAAGTAGAAACAAAGACTTATTGCAAAATATGAGGGCCAAAATTCGATTGTAAATAATAAAGCTATTATAAAATTTTACTGTCTATTAAATGTAATTAATGCAAATACACATGTATGCTAATGAAACGATAAAATCATGACAGACAAGCTATTTTGCCGTAATAATAAACAGTTCGTAATTACTTGGCGATTAAGATTGCAATAACTATTATTAGGTACTATCGTTCTAAATATTGAATGTTGAAAGTAGGTATCCAAACGTAAGATAAACAGGGAAATTACTTTGTTATAGGTTAAGTTTATTAATTAGTATAATCCTAGTTGTTGAGGCAATTGGTGCTGCTAGTGTTATTGCAAGTTTTTAGAGTGTCTTGAAGTTGGAACTACAAAACCAATTAAAAGCCCAAGTATGTAAGTAACCCGTTTTTTTATTATTTTTCAATTAACTTAAACTTACAAAAGTAAGAATATATTTTATTTGGAAGACCACAATTAAAGAAAGGAATCCAAAATAAATATCAATGTAACCTCTCACCTAACTTAAACTCATAGTTTCAAAAACCGTATGTTTGATAAGAGATCAGTTTGTTATTAAATGATTGACGTTTCTGAAATCGATAGTTCGATATGCAATTCAAACTGTCATTCGATACATTATCTGTACAAAGTTAAATGACACCCTTTGCCAGGTCGCGTAAACAGTAAGTTTTCAAGCGAAATAACTCCACTGTGTCCTTTTAAGAGGACGTAAATCGACACTATCGTCAGGTGGTGTTATTTAAAACCACCATTTACCGCGTAGGTTAATGCCATGAGAATGGCGAACAATAAATCTATCGAGCTGAATTATCGATAAACCTGTCCCAACACTAGCCCACTAATACGCATTTGTTTTAAAACAATATTTCATCATGTTTTATAAGAGACTAAATGCATGTGAATTTATCACCTTTTCATTGTAATGTAAGAGTTATTGCCTCATTAATATTGATGATATCTCGCGCGAAACATCTGGTTCTGTTATTTAAAAAATAGACATAAATAACTTATGATATTTTGTAAAATTAGAGCTATATTTTACTCCGGTATCTATGTAAGAAACTGGTTTGAGCAAATTATGCTTGTCGCTTTGTATCCGGCGAGGAGTCTTCTGAGCAATAATTTATAACATCTGCTTTCTGAACCCTATAGTTAGAGTCAGAGCGATATAAGCGAGCATGCGGAATAAATCGGTACTAACAACTTTTATTACCAACTGAAGAGAGTGATTCCAGAAGAATATTCGTTCCAGCAGTAGACCAACAGCCAGACGGATCAATGCCACCCTATTCTTTGTTGTCTGGACTACGCTACGAAATTGCAAAACAAGTCGAACTTATATGAAACCAATAGATCTATATCCTGCAGTAGATCGACGACTGCTAATGATGATGAAAAAGCTTTTAACGGGATATATCTTGAAACACATTATGTTGTAGTAATGCTGCCACCCATCGTTTTTCTAGTCATCTTGTACGAATTCCAGTACTGCCTTTGCGTTATTTAATTCATCCCTATTGGTGTCCAGAATAATCTCCTGCCCAGACCCCTCGGTATTAGGAAGTGTTAGTCACGTCTAGGTGACATTAAGCCGTGCAATCTGATACGGCTTTCGGATTCATTTACAGCCTTTGCCCTTTGGTTGAAATGTCTCAATGGATTTGTAATTTGCTGTTATTGTCCGGAGTACTGTTCCTTTGTTTTAAAAGATGGTAACTATTTAACCAGAGTATACAATTTCTACTTAAGTACTCACCTTTATTCGTGTATATTGTACGTTATGTTAACTTACGACATACAATTTATTTTAGCGCCATTACCATTTTGTACCTAAGCATATCTAAGTATAGAGTCATTGGGAGAACCCTATGTCCAACAGTGGACGAATATAAGATAGGCTGCTGATGATGATGATGATGATATCTAATTAGTATTGGTATATAGTTACTTAAATAACAATCTAATTAAAATTCTGTCACTTCAAGTGTCTCATATATTCATCTTATTGTAGCGTTACACGGTGTAATCATGCTAGCATCAATCTGATACGCTTTCTGTTATGCAAGTAGTTATTATTATGTGCATATTAATTACCGACTCGAAATATTTTTTGAATATGCATGATTTGTTTTGTAAACTTTTCCTTATACATCACAACAACCTTTTTTGGGGCTGTAGTTATTAAATGGCTTATTTAATTTTGAATGAGATTTTGTAATGACGTTTTGATCAATACATAAGTTTTTTAAATTAAAATGTTTTTGCACTTGACTACAGCATGCATAATGTAATGTAATGTAATGGTAAGCAATAGTTTGGCCTATGTTTGTTCTGAACTACGTAACATTTCGTTAATACGTTTTGTGAGGGTTTATAAACAAATCGAATTAAGGTCTTAAGAACTTGATCTCATATAAAGTCTACCAGCTGTAAAGCTCTAGAATACAATCTCTATTTTTTTTATATAAACTCAGGCCGCAGTTATAGTTCATAATTGCTCTTAATTAGAGATTAAATTGTTAATTCTGTGCACCAAATCGAATTTCCAGCTTATTTTCTAACATTAAATAAACATTACACTGTAAATTGCTCTAGTGTACCGAATTTAATTATAGAATCTGTCGTTACTGCACTGCTATTGGTGGTCAAATAGACCTGCATTATTCTGCAGAATGAAATTGCTAAATATTGTTTTCTGCGAAATCTAGGTATACCTACATACAGAATACATATACCAACACGTTTTAAATGGTCTTCCGTACATTTATGATATGGTAAATAATCTTTAAAATTATTTCAACAATATTATATTATCCTTTGTCTTTTTTGCATTAGGTATATCAAAGTATTATGGCTCATTTGTTCGTTATAGTTTCTACTTTATTTGTTTAAACTACTACTACTTTACTTTATGTGTTTAACACATCAATCATGAAACATATGGGATATCAAAACCCTTAGGCAGTATCGAAAGCAGAAAAAAATAGGAACAATTTTTTTTTGCTTACGAGTATACAGAAAAAATCTACTCTAACTCTCATCAGATAAGATAAGATAAGATAAAAATAATTTATTTCCAAAAACATTAATTTATGGTTTGCGCAAATTGATACATACTAATAATTGAATAATTCATTACATTTTTGTTTGACAAAACTTAATGATAAATTATCTTAAATTATAAATGACGTGATTACTAGTACATAGTATAAACGCAAATTTGATATTTAGCGTTAATAAATTATAAAATTTTGTAACTCGCATAGAATTGATCAATAACTAATTATGTGCATAACAACGGACCCCCAACTAGGCCGAGATCTGTATCTCGGTGATCCAAATTTGAATTTAATTCCATACTTGTAATTCGCGCTTTTCCAGTAGAATAAAATGATTAAAACAAATTTATAAAGACATTTGTTGATGTTTGAAGTGATTTGAGTGAACAGAAACAATGTTTAGAAGCGTAAGTACTTAGCATCTCTGAGCTACCTGTTCTAAGATAATGAGAGCAGTAACTGGAGCGGGCACTATTATGTACCTAGCGTACCTAGGTATTGCCGGTATGCTGCAGCTTCGTTCTTAGGTTACCTAGGAATTTTCCCGCCACTGGCTAATGTTCGAAATACGTGGGCTAATCCTGTTCGATTGGATAAAGCTTGGGAATAGTTAAAAAGTGTCTCGCTTTTTCTCGTTTAATTGGATTCTTTCTGTTAAAAGACATGGCGTGTTTTTTGTACAACTAGATTGTGGTATATACTAAAGCATACATGAATTAATACTTGGTTTTGTCAATGTTTGTTACCTTCACGCCCTAAACAGCGTAAATGCTCTTTGTGCCGACGCAATGCTAGCGTAGTCACAGGCATCGCCCATATTATGTTTTTTGTTATGAGAATAAAAATAAATCCTAAAAAACTAAACTATTCGAAGCAGTTCGGATGGTTATAAAACGGCACTTATGAAATTGCTCTAAATTACGAGTACGATGAGACTGACATAACAACATAACTTTAGACAGATAGCCAAGTACCAGTTAGACGTTGTAATTGATAATTCCGCGCTGTTCCGTGTACATTAAGAACAGTTAAGTAGCTTAATTCTTACTTTAGTGATCATGACAGTTAAATGCCTTCCCCATTGCATAGCTGCATTGATAGTAATTAAACCCTACATTCCAGCTAATCGGACCTTTGTAGCACCCATAATCAGCTCCGTTTTCCTCCGCATTGGCTCCTTGCCGCGCCCATCTAAACGCACCGTGAACTGTTCGAGGAATTAAAGCCGTCTCAACCGCTTTACATTCAACCCTATCCCGCTGAATATGTAGTTACAGGTAAAATGTTAATGGATTATTTCCTTATGCAGCCCGCCAGCTAGCGCATGAGAAGCTGCTGCAGTCTGCGGCCTCACTATCGGAGGATACGAGTTTGACAGGACAATTGCACGCCCTTAATATTCATGGGATCTGTCAATTATTTTCCCCAGCATCATCGGCTTCGTCAATTGAATTTAAAAAAGGGTAGTTTTGATGGACTTCATTAGATTGGAAGGAATGCTAGTCTCGCTTTCTTGTCGCATGCCATGCCGTGACATGGTTTATGATGATTATCTCCAGTGCGATCGTTCCTCATGCAGGCTAGGACATGTTCTTGCCTTACTTTACTGCTTCGGATCCAATTAAATGTAATTCGATACACACTTGTTTATAACGTTGCAATGAGAGGGTTGTTAACCTCGCGAGCCGATCTGCCGCGGTCCGTGTGCGCGGAAATTCCATCTATCTGACATATTTACAGCAGGCCTGTAAAATCTTCATGACATTAAGATATGACCCCTCCGCATAAAATATAGGTACCTTGTCTGTAACATGACTGTAGTAATTACAAACTTCAATGAGACCTATAAATTTCAGGTGACGTGTGATTCTACGGAGCTTTGTGTCAACTTCCTATTTCATAAATCTTTAGTATCCTGGTCAAAAGAGCCTATTACCTCGTTACCTTGGCCAGTCATTATATCCCTTTTGACATTTGCCATCGTTTAGCATAAATTTGAACAATCTTGATTTTCACCTGTGTTATATGAAGCTTTACCATTCTCAGCTCTATGCATCTCTTTTTAAGATTCAGTGTTTAGATTTCCACCTGCTGCTGACTGGTGGTCTCAAGTATCTTCAGGAACATTTTCTGACAAATTGTTATCCAATACCCATAAAGATGGTATGCTAAAACGCTCGTAGAGTTGTGAACAAGATGTGTTATTCAGCGACGTCGCCTGAGCTACAAACATATTTCTTTCGAGTTTGATGTTTCTATCATAGTATTTTCATCCAACTCCGTAATCTGAGCCGTATAACTGATCAAAGAATTTTAGTTTTATTGCAGTTTGTATTTAACTTTATGCCGGTCGTAACTTTTAATGGCAATGGTTTTATTTGTTTAATTCTCTTGAATAGCTAGTTAAATTCTTACTTAACAAAGAGCATTTGGAAAGAAATCTCTCGCCTTCTAATCGTCGGATCTGTGAATAATCTTTTAAGCAAATCTGCAGTTGATATATTCAGCAAGTATAAGTGAACAGTGTAAAAGAAGCATAGGGAGGTGGATTTATAAGTCGGTTTCGGTGGCGATGTCTCGATACGATCTTGATCGCATCTGACTCGCGTGCCGATGCCATCTCGATCCCGGATACTCGTAGGAAATATAACCCAGAGACTACCTTGACTACCACGCAAGATTACTCTGCGCGTGGTATCAGCGCTTCTGCTACATTGACCTGCCCATAGTCACATTCCCGTCAAAAACATTGAGTTAAATGTCTTGTTTAAGTTCTTTACAAACCATTTTGTTATATAAATGACCTGTACAGACCATTGCACACTATAAGTTTAACAGAAGTGACATTAAAACGTGTCTGGAAAACACTATGGGTAACTGTAGCTTCTATCTAAGTTATGACTTGGATTTATTTTGCTCTCATGTAGATTTGTCATATTAATGTTTGTTTTATTCCGCCATATTGGAATGTCTACTGGACATGATGTCGTTGCATCTAGTAATGAGACGCCAGGTGATTCAAACGTGGGAGTGTCTGCAGGAAGCTTCGCTATGCGTGATACAATGCTAATACCGCCGCCCGGCCTGCTTCGTAATGTTTCCCGTTTATTTTAATGATCCCTAAGGTAACATGATACGGTTTATATTAACTCCCTTATTTATCCACTTTTTTATTAACTTAGTATTGGCATTTATTTATTTATATCGGCAAAAAAGTCGAGGTAGGCGGCAGACTGGTTCGTTAGTACGGACTTTTAAGGATTTTTTTTTTATTATGCCTACATGTATTTCTTTACATACTACTGTTACAGGTTAATGTGGAACGGGTTTTTTCGCGTCATCAGCGGACATTAATTTTGACTGTCCTGATATGGCTTGTGTTACGTATGTGTTATAGTTTTTTTCATAATGCAATAGTTTCAAATTATGTTTTATCGCTCTCTCACCATTTCTTTGAAAATATTTACATAGTATCGATTTTATTTAATTCAGCATCTTGTGGTACGTCCTGTTTATTACAAAGAGAGTCATCATTTCACACACTTAAGTAAATTTGGTCTCTGATTTTACAAAAATGATAACAGGCTAGTCTCGCAATGTTTTTCATTGCGAGACTGGCCTGTTAGCTTAGTAGGGGGTTCGATTCCCGCTTGACACAAGTATTTATGAATTTCAAAAAATATATGAATACTTGTGTTGGGTCTGGTCGTTTGTTTGTATAATAAGTATGTATTTACAAAATAAAAGTATATAAGTATTATATCCGTTATTTAGTACCCACGACACAACCGTTTGCTTAGTGTGGGGCTAGATAGCGCTGTGTGCAATGTCCCGGAATATTTATTTATTTACTTCGCTACTTCACCATATTGTGGCAATCCTAATCAAACTATGCAAGCGCATAGATTATTAGATTATGTTTTAAACCTTTTATCAAAAAACTGACCGCATCGAGTTGCTTAGCTTCGCCCATCATAGGAATAAGGAATGTTCAACCATCTGACCTAAGGGCATGTCATTAACTGATACTCATAAATCACAGAGAACATGTTAATTTCCATCAGTCACAGAATCAGTCACGTACCGTCATGACCTCTGATCTTAACTTACGCAACCATGCAAATGGTGAAGATGCACTTTATGTAAACACTTTCACGTTTCCTTCTAATACTTGTTCAGCTATTAAAGATAATATTGGAAAATTACGGGAACTCGTGACGGGGTTTAATTTCTCTATTACTTTATTTATATCTGCTGGGATTGTGGTTTTGAGATAAATTTTTAGTCATTTTTAGTTTTAGCATTAAAACTTTCGTGGGAGATTTTATCAATATGTAACTAAACGGTTTTCACTCACGTGTAATTCGCGTATGTTGCTTACGCATTTCGGATGTAATGACATCCATCTTCAGCAAAAGAAATGGCTGAAGATGGGTGACATTTCATCCGAAACGCGTAAACAACATACGGGAATAACACGTGAGTGAAAACCGTTTAGTTACATATTGATATTTAGTTTGACTTAACTTAATATAGATTCATTATTGATCCTTAAAATCATGGTTCTCTGTGTAAATCAGTTTTTACAACATAATCTACTTATCTGGTTCGTTACATTCATTAATATTGTATAATGTTTACTAATACATTATTTACAAGATATATTGAACTGCAACTACTACAAGTAACTGTCTTTGATACCTTATATCGAGAACGTAATGAGTCGAGAACCCGTTACATGTTTGCCATCAAGATAATCTACGAATAAAGACGTAATCAATTTGACTGGGAGATGGGAGACCTGGGAGATGCGTAAATAGCTTTTTAACGTCAACTCATGCAGTTTGTCTCATAATATTATAATGATGGTATCAAGCGATGAAACGTCTCGATAGAAACTTACAAGTCGATAACCTGACCCCGTCTCTAGTCTAGTATCTATTGATGTTTCTAACTTATTGTCTGCCCTTTGCTATCTACCCGCTGTATCGCAACTTTGCCAACATTTCTCTACGAAGCGTCTAAAAAAGCCACTTAACAGCTTGTAGTGTACAAGCTTGTTACGCAACCGCGCAAGTTTGCTATTTGCTAATAAATGGGAACTGAAATCATGTCAAATTATCACCGTTCAAAATCAAACCTTATTCTCACGCTCGTTAATCGAAAATTTGAAATGTTAGTTTGCCTTCGTGTATACCTGTCTCGGCGGGATCAAGCTAGGCTAATCTGGTTCATGATTTTATACTCGCCTCATAAAGGTCTTAAATCGCTTGTGAAGCTTGACACTTAGGGCGTTATTCAGTTTAATTAGATCGTGGTGATAGAACTCAAATACCGTGGCTTGACTGGTTTATGCATTTGATACTTCTGTTTCCAATATTACGTTCTAATGTGCTTTTTACTACTTTGACTGTTACTTTGCGCTCGGCAATCTAACCTTTGAATATTGCTTCGAGACATTAACATCTTGAGATCATCTAAGTCTTTTCAATTGTCGTGATGGGAATTCCATTTCGAGTTTAATGTGCTTGAGGCTAGGCTTCCTTTGATTCCGCAATCGATAATAAAATAACAACACTTTTTGATTTGTAAAAAAATACAGCTAGGTAATTGAATAGAAGGTAAAAAATATTGTATAAAAGATGGCAGAGTTTTCACGGCTGTAGGATGAGCAAATTATTTATCGTGACTGTGATTTAGAAGCTACCTACTTGACTTTATACCCGTTCAAAGCAATTCAAGATCATAAAGCACTCAGACTAGTAATAAATCGAGACTATATCACACAGAATGTCAACTCCCGTAGTAACACTACAATGTAAATCCCATTCACGCACAAGTTATTGTAAAACATAATGGATTCAACCGCGTGTGGGCTATTACAATATGGCATCGATCATCTGAAGAGCTGCGCCGGCGCATGCAACCATCATCGCCGTTAGCTAAGTAAATCGAGAGGTCGTTGATTGGTCAGCAGTTTTAGGGAAAGAGTAGCTAAAATCAACCGCATTAAGAAGTAAAACTTGCATCCCCTATTTCACCCCTTTGAAGTAACATTTCCAAAAATCCTCTCTTAGCGGATGCCTACGTTATAACATCACCCTGCATGCCAAATTTCAGCCCGATCCGTCCATTGGTTTGGGCTGTGCGTTGATAGATCACTATATCAGCCAGTCACCTTTGAGTTTTATGTATATAGATTAAGTTGTTAAATTGGGCTGCAAGAATTTTAGTCTAATAAATTTGATTGACTTCCTATTCTATTGTCTTATCTTAGTCTTATTGGCAGATCTGCCTCTATAACCCTGATTCAGCAGCAATGACAAGAATATCTTCACCAAAACTGAATTATGAAGTTATATAAAAAAAATACACAATTTCAAAAGAAAAGTCTAATAAGTTGAAATTGTAATATGTATGTCTGGTTATGTTTCCTAACTAAAAATAATTGTTTTCAACAAATCTTCTTTATCTGCTTACCAACACTATAGTTTCACAGACCAATCAATTCAATCGCAATGTAAACCAAGGGGTGGACGCGGAAATGGTACCAATGATGCGATTGCTACGATACAGCGCTGCTACGATATAACGGTCTCCTTGGTAGCTTTCAGTATCGGATTTATTGTTCAGCCTCTCTACAGCTTTGTCCGGACAAATTGAATTTGAGACCGCACTTGCTTTTCATTTTGTTAACTCACTGACTCGCTGTTAAACAGTTTATGCTCGATTGAAACCGTACTTCCTTGATACTAAATTGAATTCGACATCTCTAAAAGAGAAGAAACAAGACTCAACGAACTTACAATTTATGTCTTGCTTTTAAATTTTTTATTGAATGTTTGTTTTGTGGCGAGTGTTAATTGATAGACCCATGATGCTAATTAGTTACTTTCTTTGTTTCAAAATATTTAAAAGAACCTCCATTATCATTTAGCTGTTAATTGACTTAAGATTAAGTACGTCTTTTGAAATAAATATGCGCCTACTTAATTTCACTTTGATGCCCTGTGGCGAAACTTTCGTTTAATAGACGGTTTAGCATACGGAATAAGTGGCTAAGTAGAAATAATTTTACTTGTAGTAGTAACCTACTTATTAATCTGATTTTAGTATAATTACCATCAGTTAGAAATTTGCTAATAGTAAAAGCGGATCTGATGCGAAGAGAGAAATATTATCGGTCGTTTGAATTTTTTAATCTATACTATCTATACTTCTATACTAATATTATAAAGCTGAAGAGTTTGTTTGTTTGTTTGAACGTGCTAATCTCAGGAACTACTGGTGCGAATTGAAAAAATCTTTTTGTGTTGGCTAGACCAGTTATCAAGGAAGGCTTTAGGCTATATAACATCACGCTGCAACTAATAGGAGCGAAGAAACAGTAGAAAATGTGGAAAAAACGGGGAAAATTAATCATCTCTGAGGCTTCCGTTGCATGCGCTGCGAAAACGGTTCAAGATATCAAAAAATGTGTATGAAAGAATTATTTCTCTTGAAATAATCTAACAAAATGTCTGCAACAGTATATGTCTATGTTTTAAGGTTAACTCACTAGAACCGTTTTTATGGTAATAACTATTCCACGCGGACGAAGTCGCGCGCATCAGCTAGTATAATATATTTAATTAATCACTTGATATATCTTCTTTAGTATATTCAAATAGTAATAAACAATATATACACTAAACTTAAAAATAGTATGTATGTACATTTAACCTAAATTTAAAACATCCACGTGTGGTATGGAGCCAAGAAAGCTGGCTGCATTCCCGCGCTGGATTGCTATAGAAATCCTTTGCGCAAGGAACCAGCTAGCGTTCTTGTCTCTAGTGATGTCATTCAAACTTTTTTCTTTTCGTTTGAGTTATTGTTTACATTGTGAAATGCTTTCTTTATAACTACGGTAGATTTCAAACTGTGATTTGTTTTTAAATTGTCGCAGTAGCTTGTCTTAAACATTCCAAAACGGCAAACTACATGCATAAAAATATTCAAGAAATACTGCTTATACAAGCTTAATCGATTAGAATCAAACATTGTATGCTATCTTCCTTACTTTTTATCACACTGCCCTTTAACCTTCGACGGCTGCACAAAACAAAGAGATACATAAATCATACAACCTATGATTCTCCGGTCTATTTAGTTCTGCATTCTTATGAATATTCATCCAGACTTTGTATCATAGGAAGAGAGCCCCTTAAACAATGGGGCAAGAGCAAAGGTAATTGTACAACATTACAATGGAAATACCGAACTTAAATTATAGTTTTCCACGCGCGCCTTTTGTGTAAACCGCTCCAAGCTGTTGATGAAAGCTTAGTTACAATTTGAAGCGAGCTTCGTTTTTAATGATGGTCAAGTCACTTTCGAAGAATTCAATATTGTATTTTAGTTTATTCATGTTCACACAAATTTTTGACTATTAAATAATTAAAACACAATATATCACAAAAACAAAGATAAATCAAATTTATTTGTAACTTTTTTATTTTATTTGTAACTTTCAAGCTTCTTTTCTATATCGTCATAGCGATGATGTTTGAAAATAAAAAAATAAAACAGCTCTTTTGCCTCCTGTATATATGATACCTGTGACTTTAGTTTTATAAGTTACTTCTTCGAAACCACGTATAAGTATACATGATAGTGTATGTACATATGTTTTATTTAAAACTAACAGTTGTTTTAGTTTAGCACAGCTTCGCCAAGTTATGCTTGCAATATTACGGCTTCACGAATGATTGTGAATTTGTGGAACCTCGCGATGTCGATCATTATCCACTGTATGAGAAATACTTTTGTATGTGCTCGCAGGTTTTGCCGTCTTTCGACAATTCTAATTATTTTTTTGTGATGATTACGCTTGCACTTGACACAACTCGCCTAATGTTATGTTTTACTTACTTTTAACGATCTAAGTATCTATTACTTAGACATACTTCTGATTATAGTTACTGTTCAATATCTCCTCATAGACAACGGAACAAAGGTTACAAAAAAAATATCATTATAAACAAAGAACTAATTTAGAATAAATCAGAACGTCAACTCTATAACTGAATTGTAAAAGAAAAACGTCACAAACAAGCATAATACAAAATGCATGGAAACGAACCTAGTAACAGGATTATAACCAAGAAAGAACTATGGAAGTGTCCCACTATTCGTTATTCTCGGTAATGCTATTAAAAGATTATTGGAACAGTTGAAAAGTAACTGGAAATACAAACAAACATACATATTCAATGTTTTCTAATAAATCTCCGTTAGAACATGTTCATTAAGTAACATAATGGCGGTTGTATTAACATTAAACGCAAAATAGGGTTCGCTGCTTTCTAAATTAAATTATCGTTTATTACTGTCGATAAAATTCAATGGTTAGGGAAATCTACAAGCACACGAATGTCGTGTCTGCTAATGTATTTAGATGACTTATCATCGTACTCGCGGGCGGTGGAATATGTAGGTACTTAATTTTATAGCAATATTGGTGGAATCGATTATGATAGTTAATTTTCTTAGTTTTAAGGTTTTGTTTATAAGTACGTCTACATTTAAACCTGTAATTCTTTATATAAATATTTTTCTTTCTTCTTTCTTTCTTTATTATTTAGATTTTTTGTTGCAAGAAGTTGGTTTGTTAAGTGATGTAGTTTCAAAAGATGATCAAATCGTTTTTTTCTACAGAAATGAGTATTATTTTACCGTTGTCTATATAGCGATTTGAAATTGGTTATCCGTAAGGGAAATTATCGTTATGAAACCCACATGTTTGAGGACTTTTGTATTTCTAAGGAAACTTGGTACCCAGTGGTTCTGTGGGGGAGTCACAGACAGCCAAACTGTGGAACTCCTTGGCCGAATCTTTATTCCCCTTGAACTATAATTTGTCGGTCTCGACGGTAGTCGAGAGTAAACCGGTTTCTTCTAGGCAAGCGCTCTAGATCGTAGATTACAACGTAGCTCATCAGGCGACGCGACAAAAAGACTAAGATAGAAAATTATTTTATAGGCTTGTATCATCAAAACAATTATTACACAATTCATCTTTAAGGCGTATCCGACAAGGCTTGAATACATTAAAACATAAATTATCGCTAATTTTACGTCCTAATTTGTCTGGGGGGCCACAAACTCTGCGATTTACACAACTGGCAAATCCTTTCAAATGCAAATGTGTACCGTGACATATTAATGCTACGTGGCACGTGGCAACAAACGATGCTATTCCTCGTAACTCCATTCTGGCAAACCGATTAGATTAAAGGTGCATTCTAGACTCATAGACTTGTGATACCTTAGCGGGATCTTCACGTTGCATTATCTTATTTATTGGATATCCCGCCCACTGATCGGAGGCGAGCTAACTTTTAACGTTTTCTTATGATTTACTACGCTCAAGAGATAATGTCTATCGTTAATACCGAGGCTACTTTTTGCCATGAAATACGCGAGGGAGTTTTACTCTAGGTTGCCTTTACGACGTAATCTACGAGCGAGTTCCTGCCAGTAATTGAAGTTAATCTGGGCTAGTATTCAAAACATCACTTCTGTTTTGTAATATTTCTCATTCAGTCCAAAATGTGGTTAGAATTTATTGATATCACGCTATTTGTGTATTTCTGTTGGTAAATTTGTTTTAGGAATTGCCAAGCTCCACTTCCATTTACGATTATGGTTTAATCTGCAATAATATTGGCCTATTTGCGTTAAGATATTTCTACTTGAGAATGTTCGCTTTCTTATATTGGTATTAATGCTCCACATTTATTCTTCAGCGCTAGTTTATAGGATTCCAATGGAATTAAATTGCATCGGTACTTATCGGATATAAATGGACTTGCCGAGCTAAACCGTTCCCAAGGTACTTGTTGCGAATGATTGTTATTGATGCGATATTATTGTTGTTTGTCCGTTTGATTATTTTGATTGTTTATTTAGCTTCCTTTGCTCAGTGACCAAATTATTTAAATGGTTAACAACTACCAAAATAATAAGCAATTGTCGTTGCGTTATAATTTAGATAAGTGACCAAATAATATTGCTTGCATTTTGGGCTCTTTCGTATCGAATACCACATAATCGTATGATTATGTTACATTTCCGATTAAAGTGCTTTGCAGTAGGAAGTTTCACACAAAAAAAAACTGATCGCCTTGTGTTGATATGTTTCCGTTTCGGAGTTGAAAAATATGCATATTTTGTATCCCTTAGTATCTTTTTTTTATTAGTATTTCGGTAGGTATCTTAGACAGAATCCAAGGCTTTCCACATGGTATTTTTATTGACATAGCTAGATCCATACACGCAACTCGGCGATACGTTCTGTATTGCACGAGTGTGCAGAGAGTACCCTTAGTATCTTTACATTTATGTTCATATCTTGGAAAAATAATAATAATGATTTAATTTGCATTGTTACAGTGAGATGGCGCGGCGGAGCGCGCTGATCCAGCATGGAAGGTCACAGATATGGCTTCTACTGTTCGCAGCTCTGCACATGGCCGCAGCGACGCCTGGTGAGGACTTATCTGTTATATTTTATAGCTACTTAATATTCTGTTTCCTGCAAAATCAGGTGGATCAGATGACCCCATAAAATTGGATAACTAAGGGTGACACTTAATGAAATTTGAAATGAACGGTTTTTAGATAACCGTTTATTTCAAAATTGTGGTTTGGGGAATCCGTGTCTTCGCCGGAAAACTAGTCAGTGACGGTAATTCTAACCGTAAATTCGTCGAAACAGCATGATATTTGAGGTATTAACATCGATATTCATATAATCGGTTCACCCATCTAACTTACCTAAGAAAGCCTTATTTTCTTAGGTAAGTTAGATGGGTGATCAATCTACAATATTAACATATCTTGACTTGTGATGACATATTGAATTGTAGGTCCTAGCGATTATCATACAGGTTAAAAACAAAGGTTATCCATTTTCTACGAAGAAAGATGCAAGACAAAGTATGGAACTAGTCAGTTGTATAAACACGCATATTGTATGGTATGTATGTATACCTAACACATAGCTCAGTATGAATAATACTGTTTTGCATTTTACATTGTAACGTTTTTGTAACTTAGCATCTGTTGGGTTTTCCTTAACTCATCGTGTATCATCTAGTATTATACGATAAATAAGATATATTTATCTGTATGTTCGTTTGGGAATTCCCTTGTACAGAATCTCGGTCAATTTGATGATCTTAATTTGTCGGTCTTCAAGTCGAGAGTAAACCGGTTTCTTCTAGGCAAGCGCGCTAGATCGTAGACTATAACGTTGCTTACCATCAGGCAAGTTGTAGTCAAGCGTAAGCCTATATCATGTAAAAAAAATCTTTCTTACTTTACCTAATGATTTGATAATAATCACGTTGCATATCTCATTTACTTGAGCGTTCAAATAATATTATGTTGAATGCTTTATGAAAATATGTTAATTGACAAATAATTTATAATATTAACATTTGAATTCGAAATTAGTTTATTGACATTTAAATATGCAATGTGATTCTAAGTTATAACAGCTGTTTATAAGTAAGTGCTTGTTTAAGTTGCAGAAGATTTTACGCAACTGTTGAGAACTAAGCCAATCAAAAGCTAATAAATATTCCGTGACATTTCACAGAGCGAATAAAAAAGTTCTGGGTATTATTAGTTATACATACGTACCTACTAATATTTATAAGATACCTAATATATACTTATTTATTTCACATATAATATCAAGTTAAAACTTACAAAACAAATTTTACTAATTAAAAAAAAAACTTAACTAATTAATAACTAACTTATAAACTAAAACTTATAAGAAACTTAAAACACCTATAAAAAAGTATATCTGTAGGCAACAAAGGATAAGCATTGCCATCCAAAGTGGCAATGCCGCCAGCATTCTCGGAACGTTGCCTACAGATATACTTTTTTTGTAGGTGTTTTAAGTTTCTTATATTAGCTTAAATAAAGATACATAATGTTCGATGTTAAAGTGTCCGGTAACCAAAAAGACAACGGGTTCTGACAAGACAACCAACTACCTACTTAGATTTTTGATATATAGTGTACAATAATTATATATCATATATTTAATTCACTCAGTAAGAGATTACAAAAATATACTTGGGTTACTCGACGTTAATGTTCTATTGAGACTTTTGAAAGTACTTTTCATTCGATTCATTTCTCATGTAGTAATTGTAAATGAATTAATGACGCAGATAATTCATTTCCGATCGACACAAATGTTGTTTATACTAACAATAGATTGTATTCATTTTGTATGTCAGCACAATCGGTGTCTTTATTATTTGTTTTACCGTTGCATCACTCAAATTACTTTCTTGTTAGTTAGTTCATTGTTTTGTATTGATGGAATATGTCGGTCAATTTATTCATGATCGAACAATGTTACTTGTCTGAGGAGAAGTTGTGATAATTTCTCTTTGGTTATTTTTGACTCGATAGTAAGGGTTTTACCAGATTTGCAGAAACGACACCTTTACAAACGACACTGTGTAGATTGATAAACATGTGTGTAATGGACTGGAACTTTCTAGTTGTATAATTCAATCAAGTTATTACATTACATTTATAATTAATGTCAAACCCGTAGATCAGTAGATATGAGACCCTATCTCTCGTATTTGTTACTAATGATCGTTTCCTAGCAAAATATGTGACCACGATATCAATATATTTACCAAATCAAGTCAAGAAATATGTTTTCTAATTGAATCAAGTGCATGTACGGAGACTTGTTTGTTTTTACCTGTAAATAAGGCTTATTAAAGCGCAGTGGAGCTAATTATTAGTTTCTTTTATGGTCTCTATATGTTGATCGTGATATGTTTGCACCAGTTCGCCCACAGTTCTGACAAATAACTTCATAATTGCAAGTTTCTCAGGCACTCCCACCTTGCGGAATTCGGTTGTACTGCACTTAGTGGTAATTATAATATTAGAATATTGTTAGACTTCCAGCCCTACATTGCTTTCAGCAATAAATTCTTATCCACTATCTATTATTTATCTCTGACATATTTGATACTGATTATAAATTATAAATCTGTTCTGACTACTAAATGAGCCTGTAACAGAATTCTAATTTTATTATGTATTCTGTACTGAAATTGCTTTTTAGTTTTATGGGCGTGCTTTAACTATGAATGGCAGACATTGCAGCTACTAATTGCTAATTTTACTGTGTATATAGGTGTTTAAATCAATTAAAACGATATAATTGATAGTAAATCATATACCTTTTAAGAACAATAACTCACTTTTTAGCGTTTTTGTACTAAATGAAGCGTTTATTTTATGTACAAGTTTCATTCATAAAGCATCTAAAAAGATATTAAAACCTGTATGAAAGAGATTTAAGATATTCAAAGGGTGTATTAGTTATTTCACAAGTAAGTAAGGCAAGCGCGCTAGATCGTAGGCTATAACGTTGCTTACCATCAGGCAAGTCGTAGTCAAGCGTAAGCCTATATCATGTAAAAAAAAGTGATAGTTTTAATAACCACTAACGTTTGTCACCACGGCGCGGCGGAGAGTAAAATCTCTGACTACAATCTTGCCTAACTCAATCCAGATTAAATACATCCGAGGTGATTCGAACGGATTATTTTCATTCCTTACTTTAATAGCTACACTTTACACTTATCCCGTACAATTCTGTTATTTACAGTTCTCAAGAACGTCCCTACAAAAAGCTCGAGGTATATTTCATTTATGCCTATGCCGTTAACTCACGGACAATTAAGTTTTTATAGCTCTAGTGCCTTCGATATAATTAAGATTAAGAGTTGCAACAGAGGCTTGTGGTCTAGAGATCGTTATTATCTCTGTTGATAGATAGGTCATAAATCAAACAAAATGAGGCATAAATTAAATTTACCGTCTTAGTTTTATAGGTGGTTAGGAATAAAACCGTTTCTGAAATAATTAACTTCCTCCAGCGAACGTTTCTTGAGACAAATCCGTTCATCGTAAATCTGTCTTAGCCGTTTCCAATATAAATATTTTGGAATACCAACCCTAAGAAGAATATTAAGATCAGAATACAAACAAATCGTTATCCATTAAAAAAAGCTCACAGATATCATATTCTGTACATAGGTATAATAAAGCTGTAAATGATCAAAAGACTGAACGTTGAAGGTATTTTATTTAAAAAAAATGACTGTTTATCTATTCCTTATGTTTATCTGTTTGTCTGGACGGATTATAATATATTTTGGTATGTAGCTAGTATGAGGTCTTGGGAGTGTCATGGGCTACTTTTCATCCTGAAATAATGCGGGTGAAGCCGCGGGCGTCCACTAGTTGGTCAAATAAAAGACTGGCCAAAAAATTCAACTGTCATTGAAAGTGACGCATATCCGAATCGCCTAGACCAAAAAAAGACCTCCCTAACTTTCCCGCACTCTACAAAGTTACATAATCACAATACCAGCTGTATAAGGCATTCATTTCGCTCTCGCTTAACAATTATGTCTGCGCGATTTATTCGAAGGCGAATAGAAACATTGGCAGTACTTTAATTAGTCTCACAAACCTTAACGAAGCAAAACGGACTCAGCACCTGTCTTTTACCTTATTTATGGTCCCAGTGGAATACAATTCTTACCTTAACCACTGCATTTGTATAGATTACGCCTATAACTAGTATCGTTTTATTTAAATCGACTGGATTGATGGCTTCCTCTATTTCTAGACCTTGTACAGGTTTCCTTGTCTTCGCTACTTTTTGTTTTAAAAACTTTGATCTCTTTGTCTTTAGGTTTGAGGCCATTTAAAATATTGCCTGAGCATTATCACATAAGCATTTAATATTTGTATTACGTGTGGAATTTTAATTAAATAGTTTGCCAATTACAAAAACTTAAGCAAAAGCATACAATATTATTTCGATGCGTGTAACTTTTTTTGTTTTTATTGAATGGACATTTTTCTCATTATACTTTTTCCGTTAACTTTATACAACAACTAAGATACGCAATGTATTATAGTTATTACTATATTATGCGGTCGTTTATTCGCAGTGCCATTATCGTACGTTTTTGTTAAAACTGACGTTATTAACTTGCTTGTATAATTAAATTACTTTATTATGGCTATATTGAGTACTTACTTGGGAGAGGTTGTTATTGTAATCATCTTCAGTCAACGACATCACAAGAAACAAGCACCTCAATTTTTTTTGTGTTTTTTTATTTGTGTTATGGCTTTTGCGAAGTTTTGACTTTGCAATTCTGCCAGTGTCAAGTGGAAAGATAGGCCATCAAACTGAGAAATTCAAAGTGAAATATCGATATGTACGGTGGTTGTACATTGCAAAGTTGAGTGTTTTTTTCCCTTTTTGTTTTCTGTAACAAAGATGGATAACCAATCTACAGACATATACAGGACAAACACAAACATAGATATACATATACATATGTACATATTAACTAAATTATAATTAATGTTACTCATAATTTAATTTTATTGTTTTAAATATATTAAGCACCTCACATAGCAAGTATTTTATATTCGAAAGTCAGCCATTTTATGGAAGGCTTGGCGGTCGCGTAATGGATCTGAATGCTGATTGGTCCGTGTAAGATACATAACTATGTTCTTATATGGTTGACAAAATAATCTCACTAATATTATACAGGCAAAATATGCATGTTTGCTACTTGCTCCCGCTCAACCGGCTAAACCGATTTGGACGAAATTGGTATAAACGTAGATTAGATTCTGCATTACATAACATTAACCACATAGGGCGCTGGTTGTTTAAATTTAAGCAAGATAATTAGTCAGGAGTCTATGGGTTATTATTTCTATGTCTTCGCTCTAACTATGTCCTTACTTACCATAATTTATTTAATTCTGAATACTAAAGTTTGCTGTTAAGTTGAAATAAATGTTAATTCTGTTGTTGTTAATTTTCAGGTCCATGTGAAGTGGAAACAGGACAGTCCAGTATTATAGTAGACATCGAAGAGAGTAGAGGAGATCGTAAGTACTAATTTATGTATCTTTTTTGTACAAAATCAAACTTATCACTAAAGAGGTAAAATTGGAGATAAAAAGGCTATCACAAAAGCTAAATTACACAAAACATCTGCACTTAAGAAAAAGATAAAAAATCCTAAGAATATAAAGTAATACTTGGCTATATAGCCAAGTATTACTTTGTATACATAAAGCTTTTATTTTGGTATATTTCTATGCAGTAAAAACGGGACTTCAACCACTAGTATTCAAGTACTCAGCATTATGTTGAGTTGGGGATGTTTTGTCAGTTTTTCTATATGTAGATGTAAAATATGGACTCCTTAGCTACCTTGTTACCAAGGAAGCAAACGCAAGACAGTATCTCCCTCCAGTACTGCCTACTGGTCCATTTTTCAGGAACCGATGTTGATAAAACGACAATTCTGCAGGATCAGAGGACTACGATGTTATATTTGAAATTAACATGCTTATATTCACGTCAGTTACATAACTGCGATAAAAAATTCTACTAACGCCATTTATTAGCTTCTCTTGGAACTAAACAACTGGTTTACATTTATACAGTAGGTTTGTGCGTCTCGTAAATAACTTATATCACAATATGTTTCATTATTTTATACCCGACTCTCCTCACTTGCAGAAGTAAACCAAAGCACAATTCCGGCCGAGCTGCCAATAGTGGGAGATCCAGGTGTAGACGTGATCCTCTCCACGGTGTTCCCGAAGGGACCCACGCTGTTCCAGCTGGATGGGAAGAGACTGCAGCTGCTGCAACCGCTGGATAGGGACGCTGATAACTTGTCGCATATGGTGTTTCAGGTATGGTGCTTTTATTACTAGGCAAAAGGGGAAAATAAGCTCGCGATCTGAAATCTTGGTGCTTACGTCTCTTCTCTTCTTGGTGTTTTGGCATAGGTAGAGTCAATTTCGTCATAATTATAAGCCCAGGTAATTTTGATGTATATAAGCAATATGATATATACCTATGTACCTAACTTCTCGGCTTATAATGAGATATCTCTCTTAGAGTCATACCTATGCCTCTGCACTGAGGGTCGTGGCTGCCTTGCAGAATTATTTCATTGCGTAATTTACTTGGGCAAGAAGGGACGTCGTGGTTAGCGGCCAGATTCTTCCACAGTAGACATAACTTGGATTTTATTATCTTTATGTTTGACATGAATGCTTCCTCACGATGTTTTCCTTCACCGCTAAACAAGTGCAAATTCACTCATAATATACAGTTACATAAGACCATGCAAAATATATGAGGGACTACAAATACGCGCTCAATCAAATATGTACCTACTTACTTATCATATCAAAACCATTACAATAATTAGAGCCCATTACAAATGACCCGCTACAATCATTTGACAATCTCATCTATAGTCAAAGCAGGTGGTAATATTCTCAGTACCATACTTGCAGACATGCTAACCTTATAACCAGTTATCATTATTGCTTTAACATTACTTTCCTACCGTCTCGTTTCTTCTGCAGTCTATAGAGCAGGAAGCAAAACAGCAAAACCAGCTTGAGATTTTCTTCGAACTGGTTAGAGACGTCTGGCCTAAGGCTATACCATCTTACGGAGCAACTAATATAACATTATTTATTAACGGATAGCTACTCCGAAACAAGTACAGGAGAAAGTAATGAATGCTAATTTTTAACATTCTTTGTTTGTCAGAGTTTTTTCCTTGATGAAGATTATTCTAATCAAACTGATGTGTGCTAAACATGGATTTGAAAGGAGAAAGGTTGGATGGCCTGTTTTATTTTTGTGTCAGTGAATCATAAGCCAATCGAGATAGTAAAATACGAGTAGAGATCATATATCATAGTAAAAAAGTACAATTTAGGTTAGATAGCCTTAGAGCACAATAGTTCATTACAGACCTATTAAAAAGGCCAAAGATTAAATATGTAATCTATGGCTTAGCATGAATTCCGTTTTACATATTGCGTTAGTATAAAAGAGCAACTTGAGGCGTTTAAGATGTGTATGGCATAAGACATCCATTTTCCTTACATTCTGACCATAGAATCTATACATATAATAAAACTGTAACCGGTCGGTGTCTGTACATTGAAGATAATGGAAAAAAATAGTTGAGGGGTCATTATTAATGCAATAGAACACAAAAATCATGTTTCAAAAATACATTTCTGTTTGTTTGTCGGTATGTTTGTTCGTTATAGACTCGAAAACGGCCGAACCGATTTGTATACGGTTTTCATTAACATGTAGGTTCATTTTCACCTTAACATTTAATGTTTGTTTCATTTCAATCGGTTCGTAAATAAAAACGTTATGTTCATTTTAGACTTTATTATCTCAAAATAATGCGAGCGAGACCGCGGGCGTCCACTAGTAATTAATATATTCTGTTTTTTTGGCCTGTTAAAGTTCATAATGTACTAATCTCACACCTTTATACATTCCAGCTGGTGTGTCAAGTGAAAGCGACGAAGAAGCGAAGAACCATTCCTGTGATAGTTCGAGTATCTGATATCAACGACAATGCACCTGTCTTCCAGGGGACACCGTACGAAACCAGCGTCTCTGAGGTAAAAATTTACTAACTATATTTAGGTCTTTTAACGCAAAAATGAATACTTTTGACCAGCATTTGTGCTAGCGTCTTCTATAGTAATCAAAAAATCATGCTGTGGCGCATAGGGCGTTGCGTGCAGAGCCCTACAAAAGGATAAAATGCGATCATAAATATCGTACTCATAAAGCAAGAGCTGAACTCTGATTAATGATTAAGAGATTGATTTAAAACGCAAACGAATGGCCTTTTAACGCATTAGCGGCCCTCTTATTTTGTATGTATACATGTCCCCCCTTTTGAATTCAATTTACGAAACGTATTGAAAACGCATTCTTGCGTTCCGGGCATATCGTTAATTCTCCGAAAACGCAAAGACGCACTATGAGCAGTCAAAGCGTTAAGAGATGCAAGTTATTTTTTGATCATGGGCTTTTACAAATCACCACATTTACAAAATTGCGTTGCGAAGTAAAAGTTTCAAGCCATTCTTCCTCCACCACCACAGGTCGTAACAACAGTGTTGTGGAGATCCCTCTCGGCTAAACTGAAACTGTTGACAGTTTTCGTGAAGGCATACAATGAAGCGTTCAAGCGAGTCGCCAAACATACGCTAGAGAAGGCGAGTGATGTGTTGTCACTAACTGAGTGAATAAACTGTTTGTGACTCGTATTTTTTTTGCTTATGTGTTGAGAGTAACTTTTAAGAGTAATTTTAATATGTGTTGAACTAGTATACTAGAACTAGTTGATACTCGTAACACAGTCTAACGGCTACCACGAGGTCAGAGGATTCAAACGTTATTGTATATAATAATATTACGTCAAATAAACGAATTTTGTATTTCTATAAGTACCTATTAGCAATCGACTGAACGTGGATAAAATTAATAAATTTTGTGTTTGTTGTTGTTGTGATTACTGATATACATTTACAGTGATGTCTTATTTGTAACCTAATGTTTCATATTTTACTTAGCCAGTAACGTATGTTATAAATAAAATAAAATGTTTTTATTTCGGACAACATAAGAGATCCAGAATATGTGTTAGTAAACTAAAAACTATAAATTTAAAACTAGTAATGGTTAGTACAACTAAAACTAAGTGTGCTAAGGCGGGTATACACTATTGCCTGTGGAATCATAGTTCGCACGAGATGCCTCCGTACAGACGCCTGCAGGTCCTCCGCTATTACTTTCAGGATGCTGTTGTCACTGCCCCGAAGCCTCCCCACCAAAGATGCTACCTTCTTTCTAATGATGGCGTGGAAGCCGTCAAATATATATATATATTTTGTAGTTAATAATTAAAAGAATTGAAAGTAAACTACAAACAAGCTACACACTGGCTTCCACGTGAATTTGCAATATGAAACTTTTATAGTTAGTTTTCCCTCATTATAATTGAGATATGTATCTTGCCAAATCTTACGCATTTACCTACATATGTACATATATAAAACAACACTATCTAACCCAACGTTTTTCCATAATTCCAGCTAGCACCAATCGGCACGACCATTTTCGACAAAATCCGAGCAGTAGACATCGACGCTGGCGTCAACGGTCTATCAGAATACTACATAATACATGGAGATAATACTACTTTAGAAGAGAACAATGCAGTAGATGGATATGGGTATTTTTCCATACCTCTCCCGCATCAGGGGATCGTTACCGTGAACAGGACGTTAGATTATGAACGCACGCAGAAGTATCTAGTCACTATTGTTGCTTCGGTAAGTGATTGCATATTTATATCAAAAATAAACAAAAACAAATTGTAGGTCCCGGTTGTTTGTCTACTACGGCAGTCGTTAAGCCATGTCAGAGGCCTGAGGGCGGTTTGTAAACTCGACACTAGAGTTGGCCGCTCTCATTCGATAAGAAGAAGATCTCAAGTGTCATGATTGCTTCAATGTAACTATAGAATTAGGTTCGAATCCCATTCGTGGCAACCACTGTATCAGCTTTGTCTAAATCACAATTCTGGTAAGTAAGCAAATCTAGAATTTCTAACGTAGCTAATAAGGTCTTATCTGAAAGCACTCCATAGGGATACAATGTAACCTATGCATTAATCCAGGTAATCAATTTTGATTAGATTCAGTTCAGGAGTTTGAGCGTACAAAAGTAACGAATAAACCAACTTTCACCAGTATAAAATCAGTCTAATGTCAAATACATACTAGACAACCACCACACGTGACGATTAAAAACTCTCTCTTCCAAGCGTTCTAAATATCTCTTTGAGATTTATCCTTTCTAGCAAATCTTCTTGTATTTCTCCAGGACCGTGCCCGCGACACCAAGCGCCGCCTGTCCAGCACCACCACCCTCACCGTGCACGTGAAGGATGATGACGACCAGGACCCGTCCTTCATATACAAGGGCTGCAGTCTGCACGAGGGAGCGTGCTTTAACCCGGAGTATTCTAGCTATGTGAGTATTGATTTTCTACCTACTGCGAACTACACGATACATAGATAAATTACAAACTACTTACAATAAAGTGAGTAATAAAAACTAGGCGGTTTAATCGCAGGAAATTATTTAGTGAAAAGCAATCGCTGAGAATACAATCGACAGTCGGAAAAACCTAGACTGTTGGACTTAAAACTTTTTTGGGCTGTTTTTAATACATATAAGCTGTTTCTAATTCACTTAAATAGTTTTTATATCAGTGGGGTTATATGAAATCAACTTTGGATCATCAAAGTATAGTATTATTATTTTATGTCCTTAAAAGTTATCAATGTAAGTAAACTTACCTATTCGCATATTCTTTTCAGGTCAACAGCGGCGTATTAGCTGGCATACTAACAATCGAGCCAGAGAAGATCCAAGCAGTCGACATGGACACATTAGACGCAAGAATACGATACAGCATTGAGAGCGGGGAACCAGATAATTGGGCAACTTACTTCGCGATAGACCCTAATAATGGAGCTGTGAGACAACTGCTGCCTGTTGATACTAGCATTGCTAAGAAATTCCATTTGGTTATCAAGGTAAGGAAATATAAAGATAAGTAGATAAAACTCTTTATTGTAACACACATTGAGGAAAAGACAAACAGAAACACAAGAGACTTAAAAAATAGTGACACAACTGGCGGCCTTATCGCTAATAGCGATTTTTTTCAGGCAACCGTAGGATGGACAGGAGTCGAAACATACAAGTAGGATGTTACTAGACAATTAATCCCTCAGAAAGTTCAATGAACCTCGAAACAAAACTATAACTTTACCATCAGACAAACTATCGTCAAGTTTATATCTGTTTTATACAACTTTAAAAAAAAAACTTTGCAATTTATGTACGTTGTTTGTTTTAGTCAACTTTAAAAAATACTTGCGAGATGCTAGATGTAGACTTGGGTTAAGACGTAGACTTGCTAAGTATTCTGATCGATTAAGCAAATTCAAATTAAATAACTAGTCTTGAAAGTCGCAGAAAACTCACTGATTTGTGTATTTTACATAAAATCGTTCACGGCAAGTACAGCAGCGTTTTATTAGAACTTATAAATGTAAAAGTACCTAACAAAAGAATGCGCACGGAGAAATTATTCTACCTTCCGCCAGCTCATAACAATGTCTCGAAGTTCAGCCCCATTAATAGAATGTGTACCTTTTATATTATTGTATGACATCCAATATTCTACAGAGGACTCTCGCAAAGACAAAGACATCTTTTGTCATTCATATGCATCTTTCAGGAGTTTTGTGGGTGGTGTCGCGTGATTGTTTCATTAATTAAGCGACTACTTGATTGATGGAGCAGTTATTTGGCGCTGCTTGCAGGGCATTCGGGGGATGTATATGAATGAAATCTTAAATCTTATTTTTATTCCGATTTATGTAGTAATATATATACTAAAATTGTTTATAACAAATATTATGTCGTGTTTATTATCATTTAACAAAGCTGTGTATAGTCGTAATTGGACTCTTAGTTCAATATTATTCTTAAAAGTGTTTAGTATATATTCTTATATCTAATTGTCTGTGACTGTACCAAAATAAATAAAATAGAAATAAAATAAAATATTGTTGCGCAGAACGCGATTTTTTAATATTTTCCTTTGGATTTTGGATTATGAATATTGTTGGAACAAGCTAGCTAGCATTAAGATTTGAAAACTAAAGGGAGCCAAAGAAATGCATTGTCTAATGTAGAATACTTATATCAGCATACGATTTTATCGTTTCAAGTCATACGAATTTGATTTAACCAAATAGAAAGTTCAGCATATATAAAAATGCTGATCTGAGTATCCTTACTCCTTACCATCTCATCTTACCTCGATGAATTCTCAAACCAACCAATAAAAACCGGCCAAGTGCGAGTCGGACTCGCGCACGAAGGGTTCCGTACTACCAACCATACCAACGGAAATACATCATCTGTGAAAATTTCAGCTTTCTAGCTATCACGGTTTATGAGATAATGCCTGGAGACAGACAGACAGACAGCGGAGGCTAGTAATCGGGTCCTTTTTTACCCTTTGGATACGGAACCCTAATAATAACACTAAACCCTTCTACATTCCAGGCGGAAGAAGACACCGAATCCAAACGCTTCACGACAGCCAAACTGAGTATCACAGTGCGACCTGTCGATGCGAACCCACCCGTGGTGAGCGCCACCAGGGACGAGGGGCAGGTGGAGGAGAACTCACCTGCAGGCACCAAGGTGCTGGATGTGGAGGGGACACCTATCAGGCTGACGGTCTCTGATGCTGATTTGGTGAGTTTTCTACCTGTAGAAAAACAAGTGTTCTTTCTAATACTATAGTGAATTACATGGAATTCGTGGATAGTGTTGGTTAAAGAGAAAGGACACAAGTACAATTTGGTAAGTTTATTAACCGACTACTTACTAGCAAAAGCAAATTCTGCGTGGGAGTAACGACCCTCAGTCATGAGGAAATACGAATCAAAGAGAGAGAGAGAACCTGGTGGTCACTTAATTTCATCTATTTCTTGCTCCCCAACTTTTGCACTGCACATAACTGTCCGTGCAAGATGTTGCATAAACACGAATAAACAACACAAATACTACATAGCTCTTAATTTTAGAGCGCGCATAAATACTAACAACTACTAAATACGTTTGTTTTTAAATATAGTTATTTTATAAAATGTTTCATATGTCATTTTCCAGGGTCCCGGCGATCCTATCCCCAAGTACTCGTTCGAGCTGACGACTAACTTCTTCGACATCGACCGAGATGGCTACTTGATAGTAAGCGACGAGAGACTGGACAGGGACCCGCCTAACCCGGGCAAGTTTAGATTCCAGGTAAGACCATTTTTAATTGTAATAACCAACAAGCACTTACGTCAATAATTAGCTTAGATCGAAGATCATTTTTCTTTTTTTTTGTACGAAATATTTTAACACTATTATGGTTCAAAAAACTGATATTTGGAAAATTAATATTCTTAAATCAATGGAGTCACTGTTATTATAACATACTGCTGAAGTGACCCATAACGAAGTGATAAAATATTTAAGTATCGTGTTTGTAATTTTTACATCCTTTGTAGTATATATTTATAACGGTTCTATATTTGGCCGCTGAGTAGTAACCGGCAGCCAGATTGAGAACTTATTCCATTCAATTATCACTTCAAAAAGTAAGTAAGTAAATAGATTCGTACTCAATAGTTTGATTAGGCCTGCTTGCTAACTCGTGGCCTCAATAAATGTTTCTCATTCCTATATTGTGTGTTCATTTATTCAGCAAAATGTATTAAATAAAATAATGTCTGACTGTTTTATGTAGAAACGTTATATTTACAATTTCTTTATAATTGATTTCCAGGTGGTAGCTCGAGAAGCGAACGGCGGTGCAGCGTCAGCCCCATTCTCCCTCGCAGTACTACTACTGGACCAGAATGACAACGCACCTGTTATACCCAAGACTCAGCCCATCATAGTACCAGCTAGTCTTGAACCAACGCCTGTGCATAAGGTAAAGAAAGAATTAGAAGAAAGTTTCGCCTAAGATGTTCTCAAAATTAAGACAGATTATAACGTTGCTTAACATCAGGCAAGTTGTAGTCAAGCGTAAGCCTATATCATGTAAAAAAGACAAATATTTTTTAAACATTAAGCAGCAAACTGGCTTACCGGTTACCGGCTTATGGTAGAAATAACTGCCAAAAATTCGCACAAAGCGCTTTGCTTTTTCTTGGACAGCGACAACATAGACATTATCAACCAGGAACTGTTTTCTGAAAATTACCACCCTTTAGGGGTGAGTCTTTAAATCCAGAGAAAATAGGTTTTTTCTAAGCAAGCATGCTACATCTAAGACTACAGCGGTGCTAAGCATCAAGCGTACCAATTTTGTTTGTATCCTATTCTTACATCGTATCATTTTCTATTACACTTTGAAAACTTATGTGAGATTTTAGGTATGTGAGTTCGATTGGCATGTTAATATTAAGTTTTTTTTGCGGCCAGTATGCTGGCCGCGCTGCCCTCTGGCAATGGCACTTAAATTATCTTTAGGCTTTTCTAAAGATTTTCTGAGGGCCTACCCTTAGACCATTAGAAGTAGTATGTTTTGTTTTTCTTCCCTTGTTTTTATGTAATATTATTGTAAGTAAATATTATTTGGTGCTTAAATTTTTTTTTATTATTATTTTTCTTTATACTTACTGATATATAAAACATGTTCTCAGGTGGACGCAGTAGACATCGACGAGGGTGAGAACGCTCGTATAACGTACAGCATATATCACGTGTCTAACAACGGCGGGAACAAATTTAACATTGACCCTAGCACTGGAGTTATATGTAAGCACACACTGTATAATATGTAGCCGTCTTTAAGAAAATGAGTTTCTTTTCTCAATGTGTTTTTGTGGTCATTTTTTTTTTGATAAAAACATAAGAGAGTGGATTGAAAGTAAAGAGGATACAAATTAGCTTTTTAAAGAAGGTAATTTTGTTAATCAAATTTTTTGAAACATTTCGGTCATTTTCCATTTTTTGGTTGCGTTTTAGAAAGTTAACTTGCTCATCTCTAATCTAAAAAAAAAATACAAATAGACTTCAAATTACGTTATAAACATTGATATGTATTGTACCTACTGACCATATGATCTGTGAATTTTATTAAATCTACTAGTTGGGAAAAGAAAAATTCGCCTTAAAGTTCGGCTATTCTGTCTAGCACTTTTCTATAGCTTACAATATTGATGCTAGTTCTAATAACTAGAAGATGGGCATCAATATCCTAAGCAGTTTAATTTACTTTAATTTTGTATGTATGTAATTTATGTTCCTATGTTACATTATGTTTGCATGGATTGTGTATTATTTGTTTTGCAATTTTTGTGTAGCACAGTTTTATAATGCACTTTGAATGAGCCTGTGTTGTTAAAAGTTATAACTTTTGAATTTGTGTAAAATGTGTGTATGTTGGTAAAGTATTGTATAGTGTTTTATATGTAAAGAAATGTTTACGTTGCCCACTATTTTTACGATCATTCAAAGCACGTAATGAATTAATATAAATACATATACATGTTGGTAAGAATGGGGGCGCCACTTGTAGTGCGTAATTATTGTAGTTTTTTGTCCTTACACTTTTTTGATTATTAAATTAAATTTAAAAATAATATTTAAAACCTCGTTAGCAATAAATTGTGTTTACGATACGTAATTGTTTTTACCATGCAAAACACTTAAAAAATTAGCTCAATTCTTTTGCCAACCTGTACATACATAGATCAAATAACTTTACCTCGTACATACATAGATAAAATAACTTTACAACTAAATGTTCTAACATCATTTCCCTCAACCCCCAGCCAGCACGGGTCGTCTCCAAGCCGGCGAGCAATACAGCGTCACAGTGCGAGCTTCCGACGCTAAGGGACTCAGCTCTCAAGGCATCGTGGAACTATCCGTGGCCCCCGGACCTAACACACGACCACCACAGTTCTCGTCCAGAGACTACTTTGCACCTGTCTCTGAAGGGGCAGCCATTAATTCTACTGTTACTACTGTCACTGTAAGTATTTGTATTGTAATTTTTTATCATTCCATTGGATCTTACGAATACTTACTTGGCTTCAGTAGTATAGCTTTATAATAATTAAATCAAGACAGAAGTTACGACTTTGTTAACTTTAAAATAGTTCATGCTTGTTGCCTTAGTTCATATGTAATGCTGTTTCACAATTTAGCGCGTTGTTTATTTTTTTCTTAAGTTTGTTATTACGGCCAATATTTACTTTAAATGATAATATCTCTTCTAAATATATTTACAGCAGATAAAGATGTTATGATATATTGGATAAAAGACAGTTCAGGTGAAATAAAAGCGTTGTACTAAAACAAGAAATTGAGTATAGAAAGATATATTTTTTTTAAATCTTTATTTATTAAAAGGAGTTTTGTCATACATTGACTATGCCACTCCCGCATGGCTAGTAGCTAGTACTTACTTAAAGATAAATTTATATAGTTGTTGCAACATTTTGGCATCTCCAGACAATGGAAAGGCCAAAATGCTGCTACATTGTCCTACATTGTAACTGTCATAAGTTTTCATTAATAGATCTCTTCTAAGGGCCTCATTTCGGGCACATTCCGTTAGTACATGGAGCACATCCTCTACGGCTGTCTCACATTCCGGACAGTTTGGTGAAGCAACAATTCCCATGAGATGTTTAAATTTATTGGACGGAATATTTCCGGAACGAATCCTAAACATATTCACTACATCTCTTCTATTCCATTCTGCCTCTTCGAACCACGGCCAGTGAGGAGGTTGACTTTGTATGGTCTGATACCATATACCTTTATCACGTGATCGCTTGTCAAAGTATATAAAAAGATATAAATAAATAGATTTTTTTAAATTTATCATCCGGAATTTGGTCACACGTAAACAGTATATAAGAAAATAAAATAACAAATAGTAACTCATATTTTTCTGTTCATTTCCAGGCCAAAGACCCAGAGAACGAGCCAGTAACGTACTCCATAGTATCAGGCAACGATCTCCGCCAGTTCGGTATCGGAGCTAGTACAGGCATCATCACCGTCATCAGGAGCTTGGACAGAGAGGTGCTCACTAGGTACCAACTGGTAAGTTCAGTGTATAAAAAAACCGGGACATTGCACTCAGCGCCATCTAGCCCCACACTAAACAAACGCTTGTGTCGTGGGTACTGATAACAGATGTAATACTTATATCCTACTTTTCTTTTGTAAATACATACTTATTATACATACAAACGACCAGACTCAACGCAAGTAAATATACATTTTAAAATTCATAAATACTTGTGTCAAGCGGGAATCGAACCCGCAACCCCTAGATTAAAAGGCAGAGCCACTACCAACTAAGCTATCGGGCGTATTGAGGAAAAGTTAAGCGACTTTCGATGTCTACAATTATTGGATGGGTGGCCAAAATGGGGCTAAAGTGCCATACGAAATTCTAAACAAAAAAAAACCTTACTTATGCCTGGTCCGGAGTAACATGGATATAGTGTAATTATATGAAGAGAGGCCAATGCTCAGTAATAAGCGATAAAAATGCTGATAACGGTGATTCTGTGGGAAAGACCTCGAAAGCAAGCCTTGAACCATGACTTGACATTGAAAAAACGACGTAGTCTATCTTCCTATCAAGCAACCTGGGCATAGCTCTCTGAAAATACATAATAAACAAAGTACGAAAATTAATGAACCAATACCCTGCGACCATCAAATAAATCAAGTACAGTCAAGAAGGCGTAAGCTGAGCTTTGCATTTGTGTGGGTGAAGTATGGCAGGTGGGCGGGGGAGTGAGATGGCGCTATCGCACGATGGAGAAGCCGATTGTCTCACCTACACTATCTATGTACACCCACACAAATGCAAAGCTCAGCTTACGCCTTCTTGACTGTACCTATTTCAAAAACGACTCAAAAGTATTTCTATTGGAAAAGTGTTATTATTCCATAAAATTCTTTTTGAATGATAAAACTATTTGACATTTATGCATTTGTATTTAAATTTAACATCATAATTTGTGAAACCAATTTACACGCCGTATGTGTGAGAAAATCTTTTTTTAGAACAACTCTGTAAAACCTATATTCTGCAAATAAATGATCATGATTATGAATATAAAAATGCTATTATTTGTTTTCCAGATGGTTCGCGCAGAAGACCCCGGCAAGTTAGCGAGTACAGCGACAGTTAACATCAAAGTAACGGACATCAATGATAACAACCCCAAGTTCGATGAAGACGCGTATATGTTCCATGTTAAGGAAGGTAATGTACAAAGATATTGATATTTAGTTTAGTTATCCGTGGGTCGAATGACACCTTAAATTGTAGGTCCCGGCTTTGTGTACGGCAATCGTCAAGCCATGTCAGAGGCCCTTAGGGCGGTTTAAAACTCTCGACACCAGAATTGGCTACTCTCATTCGATAAGAAGAAAAAGATAGATATTTTAATCAGATATACATATAAGTAGGAAACTGTAGTATCAATGTGCTATACAAAATTTACTAATAAAATAATACTACATTTAAAATAAAATTTCATTAGCAAATCATACTTAACTTTGCGCCTAAACAGCTAAACATATTCTGATGAATGACCTATATATCAATAACTTATGAAAACAGTGAAAAATAGGATCAAATTGGGTCCCTCAATAACCAAAACAGTTACTATGTTTTGATTAAAAAATTGTGACATACATATGTAGATAAAAATACGATAGGTATATTGTTCACAAACCATTTTTGTTCAATTGTAAGGTCTAAAAATCAGTTCCTTAACCAAATTTTTATTTAATTTCAGGTGTATCAAATGAATTGGTCGGCTACGTTCACGCGACAGATTTAGATGAAGGTGTAAACGCCATGATTAGCTACAGCATCCCGACTCACCTGCCTTTCACCATTGATAACAGCACCGGCCTGATCAGTACTAATACTAAACTGGACTATGAACAGACAAAGGTATAGGATGTTTATATTTTTTAAAATGTGTTAGTAATGTAAGTTTTGCAATTGCACCTTCTTCACGGTGAAATGGCTGAGCCGAATGTGATGAAATTTAGCATGGTGATAGTTTACATTAAGATGTAAACTTAATCTAAGGATTAACACATAAGTTATCTTAATCCGGGATTAATATGGATACCACTAAGAAGAGTTATTAGTTTGTAGATATTAAAAATTCTGACTCAACAAGATTGACTGAAAAATAAATCCACCAATATCGTGAACCTGCTTCTTCTGCTAAGATACAGAATTAAAGATACATTTCACTTAAAAAATATATGATTAGGCAACAACTTTATCAAGAAATCTCTTAATTGTTATCTCCTATCCTATCAGAGGAAAATTTAAATAAAATGTTTCATAAACATTTCTCTCATTTCCAGGACTATGCTTTCGTAGTGACTGCAACAGACGGCGCTATTGACAAGCGACTCGGGACCGCTTCAGTGTCAGTACAAGTACAGGACATACCTGACGAAGCTCCTGTTTTCAGACAGGCTTTATACTCAGTGCATGTACCGGAAAATGTGCCTAATTACCCAGTTGTTAAAGTTCAGGTTTGTACAACTATTTATAACATATTTTATTATCTCATTCTTATCGTATAATACGATTTTTTTAGTTCATACTAGTGCCATTTAAGAAATTATGGTATTGATATCCGATTTTCTAATGACACTTACTTTAGAAAATTACAGTTATTAGTGAGTTTTAAAAATATATTTATTTTTTCATTATTAGTCTCCATCTTAACTATTAGACAAGTTAACAATGAGCGAAAGTAATTACAAATGGCAGTACTCGAACCTTAGTGCGGGACTAACTATAAACGAAGCTTAATTTTAGACATATCTTTTACCTGATTACTTACTCTATTCTATTTATATAAATATATCTTAGAAAATGTACAAAAATGAAAAAGACTATTTTTCATGAAATTCCGTTCTCATTGGTTATTTAATTCTGACTATACAAATTTGCAGGCCGAAGACCCAGACACCCTCCCAGAGATTACCTACACGATCCTCATGGGAGACATGGAGCTGTTCTCCATAGACCGCAAGACAGGCCTCATCAGGACCCTGCAGGCGCTTGACCGGGAGCGCGTCGCGCGGCACGAGCTCACCGTGGGGACGGAGGAGAACAGCGGGGAGGGGCCCGGGGGGACTACCACTGTGGAGGTGCTAGTCGATGTGAGTAGATACTAGTTTTTCCTCTATTTGAGTCGTATTTCCTCATGACTGAGAGTCGTGACTCCCCCGCAGAATTAATTCGTCAGGGGAGTTCTCTTGGGCAGATACATCGTGGTGGGCGCCTAGGTCCTTCCACGGAAGTCGCATGTGATTGAATTTTTGGTCTTTAAACATGGCGGTTTCTTTACAATGTTTCCTTCACCGTTAAGCGATTGTAAATCCACACGTAACTTGAAAAATGGGTCATAGGTGTAGGGCCGGATATGAACCAGGGTACGCGTTAGACGCAGACGCTTACACTACTGATCCACACTCGATAATATCGCTTTTAACATTTTTGAAGTAAACCGGCTATCATTAAATTCGAGAGTAATAGGCCACAGGTATCTGTTAAAAAAAGTGGGGGTGATAGGTTCTGTATTGACGAACCGCATTGTTGAGGCATTTCAAACCGTCTCTGGGGCTTACCATGAGGAACAGTCAGCATTTGTAACTATATTAAATCTCTCTTTTTAACATGGGCGTCTAATAAACCATGATGACAATTCGTTGGCCAAATACTGTCAATCCTAAAAACCCAGTCAGTGGAAAGTAACCAATACTTGAATTAATGTATCTGTTTGCTGATTTCAGGACAAAAACGACAACGCACCAATCTTCACGTCAGCCATTCGTCCCGTTACAATCGAAGACTCCTCTTCCATCGGTAGTCTGGTCCAGACAGTGGTAGCCGCAGACAACGATGCGACCGCCCCCAACAACAGAGTGCGGTACAAGTTGGTGGGGCGAGGGAAGGCGTCCATATACTTCCACGTGGAGCCAGACACAGGCGCCGTCAGAGTGAGGGACGATCTCAGGAAGGAGACTGATAGTGAATATACGGTGAGATACCATTTACACTTCACTTTCTTTTTACACTTTATACACTCGCTTAGCGGTAAGATACCATTTACACTTCACTTTCTCCTTACACTTTTTACAGTCACTTGGCGGTAAAATATTATTTACACTACATTTTATCCATATACTTTTACACTCACTTGGCGGTAAGATACTATTTACACTTCACGTTCTCCTTACACTTTTACACTTGAATTCATCCTGACTCATTCAGACTGATAGAGAATATACGTTGAGATACTCCTCACATGTCCCCATAGTCCCTCCATAAGAATTGAGAAGCACCCAGGTCGGGTGCCATATTGGTGACATATGTGTTAATAACTTAAGTTACGCCGATGATATGGTGCTTCTGAGTCCCTCTATCGGCGGATTACGAAAACTACTGGCTGTTTGTGAAAGATTTGCTACCCAACATGGGTTGAAGTACAACGTAGCAAAAACAGAAATGTTAGTGTTTCGAGCAGGAAAAGGTCCGGACGTTGTTCCCAATGTGTATTTGGCAGGATCACCAGTGAAGGTTGTAAAGTCGTTCAGGTACCTGGGACACATATTGACCGATGTAATGAAAGATGATTTGGACATGGAACGAGAGAGAAGGAACCTGTCCATCAGATGTAACATGCTCGCGCGCCGATTCGCAAAATGTTCTGACGAAGTGAAGGTTACTCTGTTCAAAGCTTATTGTATGTGCTTATACACGTGCCAGCTCTGGACGGAATATACCAGAAGTACGTACCATACCATAAGGGTGCAATATAATGACGCATTTCGCATCCTTATGAGAAAGCCCAGATATTGCAGCGCGTCGGGCATGTTTACTGATGCACGGGTTCCTGACTTCTTTGCGGTTATTCGATCCCGTATTGCTTCCTTCTGGGGAGCAATACGGCGATCGAATAATAGTATACTGCAGTGCCTGTCCGAAGATTTTTACAGTCCCATTTATCGATCCTGGATCTCTGTACACCAGAGTAAAAACCGCAAATGATGTGATATACTATTTTATTTTTTGTATCTAGTTTAAGTTGTATCAGCATTTTGTAATATTTTAGTTTTATATGGGTTTATTGCCTGAAATAAAGACATTATTATTATTATTATTATTATTATTATAAGATGAGGATTGAAATCAACACAAGCGTTTGCTTAGTGTGGGGTTAGATGGCGATGTGTTCAATGTCCCGGAATAATTATTTATTTAAAAAAGGTTTGTTTTGATTTGCAGGTGGACGTGCAGGCGTACGACCAGGGTGAGCCTGTGATGTCGTCAGTGACCAGCCTCACTATATACGTCAGCCACTCTGCCACCGTGCCACCTGATGTAAGTACTCACTTACATATAAAAAATCAACGACATTAATAATACCAACATGGACCGGCCCTCTCAGTACTTTACCATCCAAAAATACAAGTCGACATCTGTTAGATTTAAATGTTACGAAGTTCTGAGTAAACATCGTAGCATAATTGTTAAAACAAGATAGGCAATACAAAAAGTCGCAAGAGAAAACGAGAAAACAATATAAACATTAATCAGTTGACACAATCGCGGCGAGCCTATTGTCATTTATTGTCATTGCAGAATAGGGATAACCATCTGCCAAAATTTGCCGAGACAGTTCTCTTTTTGCCAGATGCAGTAACTGAATAAAAAAACAACTTGAAAAATTGTTCAGTTTATTTTTTAATATTTATAACATTGCTATATCAACACAGTTTGACACAGAAATGCAATGATATTCTATATAAACTGAGGTAGATGCGTTTATACCCCGTTCTGTGTAGCGAACTCAAATCAGGCTACGTAGCATGATTCGGCTCAGTCGCCTCGAAGCAACGCGCGGCGACGCACGTTGACGGCGCGACTTTTTATCAGTAAAAAATATTCACAATGCCATCGTATGTGTTTAGAAAGTGCAATAATTACACTGGGACGAGTGCCAAAAGCAAGAAGGATGTGTCGTTTCATTTGTAATTATTGTTTATCCTTTTAAAATGAAAATACAAACATTTAATATTACTATAAATCAACCAGTGACGCGTTGCCACTTAGCCATCTCCACGAAAGAGACAAATAGCGACTCGAATTCACGATTGACGGCTGACGTAGCTGTATACATACGTTTATCTCTTTCTCACAACGGGGCTTTATATATCTCTGACCACTTTTACTTTCCTGAATGATGTAAAAAACGCTGCGTATATACTACCTAAATAGCTATAGCATAATTTCAGGGCGATTTTTAATGGGTGTAACGTCTCTATTTGTAAAACTCTTTGCAGAAATGAACTATTATATATACAACTATTATTAACTATACGCAGTCAGGTAAAAACGTAGGTTTATAAATAAATATAAAGCTAATGTGAAAAAAAATATTCACCGTCGCCCTTAATTATAAAATACAATCCGGCCAATGTTATGGCCGGATTGCCGGATACGATCGAACTCTAATGTACTAATGTTCCATTCCATGCTAAAAATGACAAGTCATGATTTCCTTGTCGCACTAACCGCAATCATATAAATCTATCTCATTTTTCATTATTTTCCTCAAAATGTCATAACAAATAATTTGTTGTTAAAATTGTTACTTAGGCTCACAATAAATAACGATAAATCGTGCAGAAATCAGTACTAACGCGTGAAATGTGATGCCTGAAGCTTTATGATGTATTTTACTGCTACTTTTACACTTTCGGAAAGCACAAGAAGCCATTTTTATTATATTTATGGATCGCGTCGCATGTCAATGAACGTCTCGCTTCATTCGTGGCCGAACACAGAATGAAGTGCCAAGTGAGAGAATTAACTCAGTTTTTGTATGCTTAAAAACTTTGAGCTCGGCTAGGCCGGTCCATGTAGGTATTATTAATGTCGTTGTAAAAAATACCAATATTTTCCTCTGTAAAACTAGATATAATGTGCGACGTGCATATAAAAATAACAAACATGCCTCTTTTTATGCACTGATTTAAGTATAGTTTGCATCTAACTGTCTGGGACTTTAGTGTGGTGATATTAAGAATTGTCGATTGCGATATTTGTAGACTTTAGTTCAATAATAAATAAGAGGAATCATCTTTGACAATAATAATATAAAGTACTAAGTGCAATGTATAGCGCCAGTAACAAGTGTTACGGTCGCTCAGAAGGGGTACAACTATAAATTATAACGTTCATTGATACAGTAATTATTCATTTATTCTCGCTTTATCAATTATTCACTTATTATCTAGTTACAAATATTCACAACACCGACCTTTATATCCAACAATGTCTCGTTCCAAAAACAGAGTGATTCCGTCAAGATGGCCGCCCTTTTATAATAATTTAAGAGAGTGAAAGTAGCAACATGATGTTTTCCTTGTCAGTGTCAATCCACGTCGACTAGATGACAATGACAACCCAATGGTAATAATATCGCAATTTATCGGTAATATAGTGACTGTAACAGTCGGCCATCCTAACGAAACGAGTCCCTTCGTTTAGTATGTAGATAATTAGATACACCATACTATTACATTAATTATGTAGGTAAAACACAGAAATAACAAAATCAGGATCTAGGTTGTCTTATATAATTTTGCTATAGTTGAGATCTATGACAACTACTTCCTTCATTGTCATATCACTTACTGCGATGCACCAAACCAACTCCTGCCGGTTCAGATACACCCTCACTGCACTGGCCTGACAATAAATTTCATTTCATTTCATTTCATTTCATTTCATTTCATTTCATTTCATTTCATTTCATTTCATTTCATTTCATTTCATTTCATTTCATTTCATTTCATTTCATTTCATTTCATTTCAACTACATATGGCTGTGCGCAGTGACATCTATTTCCTTCAATGTCACTACGCACACCCTCACTGTAAATACATATAGCCATGCGCAGTAACAGTTACTTCCTTCGCTGTCACTACGCACCACTACAGTGCAACGAATCAATAATGACAGTCAATCACATCTCATTATATCTTTCCAATTTATACAATTAATCATTATCAATAATTCATGATCAAGTTAAATTACAATCCGTTGGGTTAATATTGTTTGGATACGTTCGCTATAACTAACTAATGAGTATGTAAATACAGTTCAGTTTGTTAATCAATTATGATCACTATCCTTATTAGTAACTTGAATCTATTATCTCACTATAATTTGTCAATCAGTCATGATCACTTACGTTATTTCTAACTTAAAGCCAGTATTTCATTACAATTTGAGAATTTAATCAGGATCACTTACAACATGAAATATTTATAATTTAATCTTCGTCACTTCCGTTATCACTTGGAGAGCAAGCAGGAGCATTAAAATTGAGCCACGGAAATATTTTGTCTATGGCAATCACCGTTTCGTACCTAGCCCCTTTTCTCGTTAGAGGTGTATCTTCCACCAGGAATCTATCGTTAGGTAAGATTTTTTTGATTCTATAGGGTCCCTTACACTTCGCCTCTAGCTTCTTTGACTGGCCTGGCCCAGACACTACAGCCCTCGCAATTCGCACTAAATCACCCTCATCATATTTCCTACTCGTTTTCCTTTTCTTGTCGTATCTTGTTTTCATTTCTTCTTGATTTCGTTTTATTCTCTCTGTAGCGTCGGTCCTTATGTCTGCCATTGTTTCCTGAGGTGTGTTTATATCATCTATTACTTCATTGAGCACCCCAAGAGCCGGGTTGCCTGATGTTTTACCGAACAATAACTCCGCCGGGGTCCTTTTAGTCACCTCGTGAACGGAGGTGTTTATCCCTAACTGAATATCAGGGAGATAATCATCCCATGTATTTTTATTCTTATCATGAGTCATTGATCCCAGGGCCGATAATATAGTTCGGTTATACCGTTCAACTTGTCCATTGGCCCGCGGAGTAGCAACGGCGTTAAGAATATGTTTTGCACCTATCGACCTCACAAAAGTCTTAAATTTTTTACTGGTGAAGCTCGTGCCTCTGTCGGTTACAAGTCGTGTGGGCGAACCAAAGTAGCTAAAGATATTCCCAAGCGCCTTGATACTCTCCTTGGTTTTCGTGCTCCTCACTGGTGCCAAGCAAACATATTTTGTAAATGCATCCACCGTTACGAGTATATACAAAGAACCTCGTTTGCTTCGCGGGAATGGTCCAAGATGGTCTGCGTGGATCGTGTGGAAGGGTACTTCCACTTTAGGGATTGGGTGGAGCAATCCTTCCTTGGCGCCAGCTGGTAATTTGTGGTGTGCACATTCGAGGCATGCTGCTACATACTTCTTGATGAATTTGCGCATCTTCTGGAACCAAAACTTTGATCGTATTCGCTCTAATGTCTTGTTGAACCCGAAATGGCCGACATCATCATGATTGGCCTTCAGTAGCTGCCATCTTACATCTCTTGGAACGACCCATCTTGTGGCCCCATCCGGCAATATACGGAACACTCGTCCATTCTTGACAGTATATTCCTTGTAAAACCTGGACACTTTTTCTAACTCTGGGTCCTGTAAGACCTCTTTGATCCGTTTAATTTCGTCATCCGATGACTGTACAGTTGATATCCAGTCTTCTGATGTAACTGATAATATATCAAGTGTATGTATTTGTTCGGGTTTTCCTGGTATTGGTCCTCTGCTGAGCGCGTCTACATGAGACATCCTCTCACCAGGGCGGTATTCGATTTCGCAATCAAACTCTAGGAATTGAATCCACCACCTGGATATGCGAGGAATGAGATCCCGTTTGGTGAAAGTGGAGCGTAGAGCGTTACAATCCGTAATTATTTTGAACTTTATACCAAGCAAGTACGAACGGAATTTGTTCAGCGCGCAAATGACTGCGAGAGTTTCCAATTCAAAAGAATGTAGTTTCATCTCATCAGCCCGTGTCGAACGGCTAAAATAAGCTACTGGTCGCCAGGAATCAGAGCCTTTTCTTTGCAGTAAGATGCCTGCAAGACCGTACTTACTGGCATCCGTATGGAGTTGTGTTTCTGCGGAGTGATCGTACAGAGCCAGTATAGGTCTTTCGGAGAGGAGTCTTTTAATGTTCTCGAAGGATTCAGTTTCGACTTCAGTCCATTTCCAAGGTACATCTTTCTTCAAGAGATTGGTCATAGGTCTAACTATCAATGCAAATCCCTTCACAAATCTCCTGAAAAAACTGGCAAGTCCGAGAAACCTCCTTACTTCGTGCTGGTTTCGAGGAGTGGGAAATTTGGAGACTGCTTCCGTTTTAATCACTCCTGGTTTTATGCCAGATTCGTCTATTTCAAACCCTAGAAAGTCAATTTTTTTCTGGAAAAATTGACACTTTTCCATCTTCAGGGTTAAACCAGCGTCGCGTAAAAGTCCTAAGACTTCTTCAAGGCGCTCTTTTCCTTCCTGGAATGATTTGGATGGTATCAAAATATCATCCATATAAATCACCACGTAACTGACTTTCGCTTTGCTTAGGATTTTATGGATCGCTCTTTGGAAAACTGCGGGGGCGTTAGCTAAGCCAAAAGGCACGCGATTATACTCAAATTGTCCGTCGGGAGTTACGAACGCAGTCTTTTCCCGGGATTCTTCAGATATGGGGATTTGGTAATACCCTGAAGCCAAATCCAATGATGTAAATAAGGATTGGCCGGAGAGTTGTTCCAACAAGTCATCTATCCGCGGCAGTGGATAGTGGTCTCTTTTGGTGCGGCTATTCAACGCACGATAGTCCACACAAAGACGTTTTTCGCCTGTTTTTTTTTTTACTAGTACAATTGGACTGGCATACGGGGAGTTTGACTCTCGCACTATGCCGTGGTCGACCATGTCTTCTACCATCTCCTGAACCAATTTTCGTTCAGAATACGCCATACGGTAGGGCCTATAGACGACTGGAGAAGTGTCCTTGAGGTGGATATCCATTTCAGTTACGGTTGTGAACCCTAGATCGTGCAGGCCCGTAGAAAAACAATCCTTGTATTTTTCGAGTAAATCGAGACATTCACGCGTCTGTTTCGTTGACAGATGCTCACCATACTTAGGAGTAATAGGTGTAGAATGATCGCTATGATTAGTCACCCTCATCACAGCCTTACTAGTTCCTATGTATTTAGCTCGAGTCACAAGGCTATTCACTTTAAATTCTACGGGGTTCACGGCGACATTTTGAATTAGCACGTGACAGCGAGTGTCTTTGATCTGGTACTCCCCTGGTAAGAGATAATATTCATGGCCCGCGCTGCCTCTTACTGAGCCATTGACGTAAATGAAGCCATCACAAATAGTATCAGAATCAACAGGGATAGACTTCATCTCGCCTGGCTTGATGATAACATCACTTACAGTACGCAACAATAACTTCGAAGCCAGCTCCTGCTCTACTCGTTCAAACCTGACTTCTGATGGGGTTTTGATAATCTTGATTGTTGGCCGCTCCGTGAATGTATGGCCTAATAACACGGGGCAGTTTATCACATGGTCTTCCACTATCAGCATTTCGACATCCTTTTCCTGAATTCCTTGTACAGCTATGTCTGTCAATGCGCGACCTAACGGCAAGTACGGGACGTTGCCTAAGCCTCTCAAGTACGGTCCTTCGACGTGGTCCCACTCTAACCCGATCGTCTTGGCGTCGCTCTGTCTTATCAGTGTGGCTTCACTGCCTAAGTCTAACTGACATACAGTGGCGTGTTTTTGGATATCAGCAATGAGTTTGTATTTGCTATTCGTATCATCTGACATGGAGACTTCAAGGACTTGCCTGTCCTTGGGTGTTTCTTTTGTCTTAGTGCAATTTGAGGCCTCGTGACCCACACGGTTGCATGAAGAACATTTTAAAATGGGCTTGGGGCATTTGAAATACGGGTGTCCTATACCTTGGCAGTTAAAACATTTAATCGACCCCTTCCTATCACTATTACTGGAGGCGTTACCACCAGTTACCGCCTTTGTCAAGTCGTTTACAGATGGGACGTTTTGTCGTCTATCGCGAGTGAATTCCCTTCTGTAATCGACTTGACTACGGTTTTGGGTCTTGATAGTTTTAAAAAACTCTAAAACTTCTTCCGGTCTTTCAAACTTGGCAGCTTGTGCTCCTACTCGAATTCCCCTGTCATCAATCCCGTATAGTAAACAATCTACTGCTTGCTTCCCAAAGATTTTACACCTATTCAATAGATTAATTTTGGCAAAGTAGTACAATTCACAAGATTCTCCAGGTCTTACACGTCTATTAAGCATATCAGTCAGCAGTTCAGCATAGTTTTCAGTTGCTGGGAATGATTCTTTCAACATGACTTTCCATTCGCCCCATGTATGCTTAATAGACGGTAGGCCCTGATACCACAATTTAGCTAGACCCGTTAGTTTAGGTAGGGCATAGTGAATCGCTTGTCTGTCGCTCCAATTATAAATTTCTGCGCACTCGTCTACTTTATCGATCCACACGTTTACCGTTTGTTCTTTTAGCATCGGGTCAAATTCGGGTATTACGTTGTTAAAGTTCGAGGCAGAGAACGATTCACGATCCCCTGACTTAGTCTTTAATACATTTAAAAATTCTTCAAATAAGTCGGAAGCTACCCTGGGTCTCTTTGAAGTACACTCCTCGTCTCCAGGTAGGTGTCGCTTTGGTGTGACTAACGATCGATCGCGAGTACCACGTAAAGATGACTCGCGAGCTTGTACGTATCTTTTGTATGGCTCGGGTGATAGGGATTGGTTGTGAGCGCCACCGCGGTCAGTAGAGCGGTCGCGCTCTTTACGTATCTCATTTTCAAGTACCTTCAGCCTCTTCCTCTCCCGAGACAGCTCCCGTTCCCTCATCCACAGCGACCGCATGCTGCTGATGCTTCTGCTCCGACGGCGGCTGCGATGGCTGCGCTGGTCGCGGCTGCGACTGCGTGTACGCCGTCTCCGCGGCGTGTTGTCGTCATGGCTGCGCTGGTCGCTGCTGCGACTGCGTGTACGCCATCTTCGCGACGTGTTGTCGTCATGGCTGCGACTGCGTCGTGAGTCTCCGCGTCGGTCACGGCGGCGGCTCAAGCCTGTGCCTCGATCGCTCATGTTTCTGAAACTCGAACATGTCGCGTCAATACGTATTCCTATATCCATACGTAATACTACATCAAGGGGGGGGAGGCAACGTCAGGGACAATTACATGGATATCATGTTGATTGGTCTTAAATTTTTTTTTTTTTTTTTTTTTTTTTTTTTTATGTTAAAAGGTATAAATTTTTGTTTAAGTGATTTTTTTGATGACAAAAATGTCCAAGTGCTTTTGAATAATATTAATATTTACGGCTTTACGACCTTTAGCATTCAATTTATTGTGGACGTCAAATTTATCAACATGTCAAACTCGTTTTATCTGTCATCTCTTCTTGCAATAAGAATGTCTGATAACTAACCACACTTATGGAGTTTCAATATTAATCTTAAATAATCAAAACAGCGACCTATAAAATTATCCATTAACATCCGAGTATGCGTCAGCTAAAATAATATTGTTTACATATTTCCTCCAACTAATCGTTTAACCGAAATGAATTAATTGCATATTTCTATCGTTCCAACACGTTTATGCAAAAAAAAAATTACTACAACAATATCTATGAGAGTGAATAAAAGTTTTCTCCAGAGTAGATATTTTAATCTGTTTGCATCCGGGTTAGCGTTGGTTAAAATTACGATTTTAAACCTCCTTCATGACTTCTTGTCAAATCCAAGTACAATGGATGGTATATTTTTGTGACGTAGGTAACCAATAATGATCCGTCTGTATCAGGCAAATCATGCTATTTGAAGTTAAATTTAGATTATGCTACACTCATGCATTAACTGTTCTACCAACCTAATGGTGTATTCCATCAAAATTTGATATTTTGGAGCAAATTTATTATTTCGATGGCGTGGTATTCATTTGCGAAATTGTAATTTCACAATTTATCCCACTTCTGAGCTGTTACGGTCGCTCAGAAGGGGTACAACTATAAATTATAACGTTCATTGATACAGTAATTATTCATTTATTCTCGCTTTATCAATTATTCACTTATTATCTAGTTACAAATATTCACAACACCGACCTTTATATCCAACAATGTCTCGTTCCAAAAACAGAGTGATTCCGTCAAGATGGCCGCCCTTTTATAATAATTTAAGAGAGTGAAAGTAGCAACATGATGTTTTCCTTGTCAGTGTCAATCCACGTCGACTAGATGACAATGACAACCCAATGGTAATAATATCGCAATTTATCGGTAATATAGTGACTGTAACACAAGGATCACTAACAATTTATTGTATTGTTCATTATTTCGAGATAACACATAAAAAACTTACCATGTTGTTAGTTATAATTGTCTACTTTGATTATTGAATACCTAATATGTACATATTAATACATAACTCTACAGAGCTAAGGGCCCCATAATGCATGCAAAATGAAACGTATGTACGTGTTTTCTTTACATGATTTAATGTTATAAACTTTTTTAAATTTTCAGGTGGGTCTCGGCTTCGCTGACACGCTGTACACGGAGCACATCGCCGAGAACTCACAGAACGGGACACTGGTTCGAGTCCTGCCGCTGCTGAACAAGAGAGAGCACTCGCCTGACACTCCGCTCAAATGTAGACTTGCTGAAACTTCACATCAAGGTATGTTTATTTATGTAGCTATCTGTTAATATTAAAATTATATAACTGTCTATTGCAATAACAATTAGTCTAAATCTATGTCTATATTTCTGTTCATATAATAAAGTTGAATAAGGTCAAAAGTCTTACGTTGGTAACGATGTAAATACTCTTCATCATTATTTTTATGTTCCGGCAAGCTTTACATGTACTATTTTAATGTCACGTTTTTCGCATAATAAAAATTGCAATGTCTATGTATTCAAACTTTAAAAAAATCATTTAAGCATTACTGAATCACTGGATCTCTATCAAAAAAGTTCAATCACACATAACGTACGTTATCTTACGAAAATTTTAGAAATCTACAATAATGGTTCTACGAACTTATGAAAATTTTCGATAAGATAACATTTTGACAGAGTGCAAAAAACTCTGTAGAATAGCTGTGTTGTATTTATGTCAATAGCCAGTCTTTCACTATGAACTTATTACATTAATTTTAAATTATCATAATGCACAGACTGGGTTATGGGCTTCACTTATTCAAGTGTAATTTATATAGTATTGATCAAACTCACTAAATCTTTTCCCAACTATTGCTACATCTTCAAATCTAGAGTTAATAGGTATCTTCTAGGTAAGCGTGTTGCACGCTAGGCTGCAGCAATGCTTAACATCAGGCAGGATGTAGTCAAACGTAAACCTATCCTACATAAAAGTAAATACAACTAACATGACTTTTCTCACCAGGTATATTCTACGTGAAGCTAACAGAAGACCGCGACTGTGCCATCTACCTGAACACCAGCTCGCTAGACTACGAGACACACTCGGAATATTCTCTGGAAGTGCAACTAGAATCTATACAAGGTCTTATCAACCCTGAAACAAGCAAGGCAACGATCAAAGTACACGTGACTGATGCTAATGATAACGCGCCTGTGTTTATATTCAATGAGCAGAGTTGGATCGGAAGTGCGAAGGGAAAGTATTTCGCGATTGTGACGAAAGATATGCTGTTGGGAACCAATGTTGTTCAGGTTAAGGTCAGTAAAAGAACTACATATTTCTTTTGAAAAGGTTCGATGAGACATGGCGTGCTTAAAGGCAACGATTTTTTTGAGTTTATAATTTAATTTCCATTTATTTATGTGGTCTTAACACATATGAAATATGTGATGACGCTCTGTATAACCGTAAACATATTCAAGATAGCAAAAAACTAATTTTCAAATCAAAGAACAAAATCTAGTGTTCAATCACAAGATGTTTCATTGGCTAAAAAAAGCAAGCAAGCTGTTTTTTCAGCCAATTGTGTTTGCTGATAAACCATAAGAGTATAGATAGAAAGATATATCTTTAATGCACACCAAACAATAATAAAAACTTAAAGAAACTAAAACTAATTTGATGTACATTGGGTGGCCCTATCGCGTTAGGCGATTTCTTCCAGGCCAATTAAGAATTATAAATAGACAATAAGTATAATGAGGCAATTTTATAGTTATTTTAACGTTTGCCGTGCTTAGATAAATAATTTAAATATTAAAACATTCGTAAGACATTTTGTCATAACATCCGAAACGCGTAAACAACTTACGCTAATTACACGTGAAAACCGTTTATTTAACATATAGATAAATAATGTTCTTACAGCAGTAACCAGCATTTTTATTTAATTTACAGGCAAAAGACAAAGACAGCGGTGACTACGGCAAGATAGAATATCACAAGAACTCCTGGACTAAAGCCGCCGAAGAATACTTTTCCCTGGACGCAGATACAGGGGTGATCAGTGTCATCAAAACATTCGAGAATGTTCCCAAAGAAGTTCTGCCGTTCAAGTTCAGTGTGACGGCGAGAGACAACCCTAACTCACCGCAGGATTACAATATTGCTAGGGCTTCTGTTGTAGTAAGTCTATTTTTTCCATAACACAAAAAAGTCTATTTTATATACTATTAGAAGCTATTATAAAACTTATACCTTCGCGAGTATTTCGCTCGCAGAATGCACGAGATAAGATTTTTTAATAATGTCTGAACACAAAGTATATCATTTTTTTAACTATAAGTTTTTGTTCTTCAATGGTCAATGGCATGGTGTGGTTTAACATTAAAAATAACTAAAATTAATTTTAATTAGCCTTTTATACAAAAGAAACCGTTTCCAATTTGAAGCACATTCCAAGTTTATTTTACCAAAAAAAATATTATCTATCTATATCTTTTTTCAGATAAACCTCCTCCAAAAAGACAACCAGTTAGTAATAGAAATATCCAACATGAATCCAGATCTGATGCGGCGTCACTCACGCAGCCTCCTCTCAGCTATAGAAGAAAAGAGCGGCCTTATCGCTGGAATAGAGAAACTTACCACTAGACACTATCTGGGGGAAAACGGGACTCTGGAGAGTGATCCTAGAGGAACTGATGTGTGGTTCTACTTACTGGACCCGTCGAATGGACAGATCTTGGGAAGGGATTCTAAAACTGTTGTGTCGTAAGTACTAGTAATACGTAGTAGTAAGTAGTTTTTAATACTTTGAACGATTTGATTGGCATCTGACACATGTACGTACAATACGTACACGATATGCGTACGATTAACATATTGTTCAAAATAATAATAATATGTCTTTATTGCACACCAACATGAAAGAAATACATGAAAGGATAAATTTATGATGACGTACATATGGGCGGCCTTATCGCCTTAAGCGATTTCTTCCAAATCAAAATCAAAAGTTCAAAATTTAAAGCTTTTATAAATATGTCCTCAATATTGAAAATGTCTGGCTTTCCAAAAATTTTTATAACCTTTGTTCTATGACTTACGAATTAAAAAAACAGTTAATTTTGTGAATATACCCGAGTTTGCGCTTTTTGTCTCAAGTACCTACACTACCTTCTTTACAAAACTTACGATTATCAACAACTCTGTAGCGAGCAAACGGAACAAACAAAAGCAACAACACATTTTATAATTCCTGTTAAATGATAGACTGGCCTGTTAGCTTAGTTGGTAGTGGCGCCTACTAATCTAAAGTTTGCGGGTTCGATTCCCGCATGACACAAGTATATACGATCTTTGAAAATGTATATTTACTCGTGTTGAGTCTGGTCGTTTGTATGTATAATATGTATGAATTTACAAAAGAAAGGTATTTATGTAATATATCCGTTATTTAGTTCCCACGACACAAGCGTTTGCTTAGTGTGGGTCTAGATGGCGATGTGTGCAAATGTCCCGGAATATTTATTTATTTATTACTTAATGTTCTAATTTAGCCAGTTTATTGCCACCTAACCTATTATTTTATTCTCTTTCAGGGTTGTAGAGAGTGGAGTGAACAAGGCAGTTTCAGCTCGCCTCCAAGCGCCTGTCAGTGAAGTGAGAGCACCTCTCACTCCGGTAGAAACGCCTAGAAAACCACACATAGCAGCAGCACCTCTGACCAACGCTCTACCAGCTGCTTTGATAGCATTGGCTGCTGTTGTGCTGATTGTTGCTGTAGCAGCTGTTATTTATATCTGCGCTTCTTGGAACAGGTAAAATATTGTACCATTTTAGTTAGGTATATTATAATAATCTGATTCAGTTTTAAGGTTACCAAAGAAAGTGGCGCCATCTAGTTCAAAAGTGCATCTTGGTGTTCATAAAAAAGCTAGTAAACCACATATAGTTACAAATAATGTTTTATTTGATTGTTGCTGTAGCGGCTGCCATCTAATATCTACATCTCTTTAAATAAGCAAACATACCTATTATTACATTTAAAATGTACAAAGAAATAACTATCGGCTTACAGTAAGTTCTGAAAGTTACAATAACGCTGTAATGTCATTCTAATACCAGCTTCTTTGAATTGACTAATGATGCGTAGATAATGGCGTCATCTATAAGAATATGAATGTAATAAAATAAAACAAACTATCAAGTTATTTCCACAAATATAATTATAATCTAAACGGTTTTCACTCACATGTAATTCGCGTATGTTGTCAACGCGTTTCGGATATTATGACATCCATCTTCCGAACGTGCGTTCTGGGACTGCGGCAGCACGCAGACAGAAAACCGTTTGGTTAACATATTGATAAAATGTCTCACGAAAGTTTTAATCTAACTAAATCGCAGAGTAATTTGAGCTTTATTGCTATTGCATAAAGTTCACTGTTGTTGTCTAAGCAATGTAGGTGTGTTCCTAACGTCAAAGATAGGTAGCAAAAAAATCTGTCTCATTACAAATCTTTTTGACAGGACGAAGTCTGTCGGGTCCGCTAGTATTAAAATATAATTCAATATTTTATATTTTTGCTGTACATATAGGTACAAGAAGCACAAGCAGGCGGCACAGCAGCAGTACGGCACGCTGAGCGTCAGCATGCCGCCGCGGCCCGCCTCCGGGTACGAGTCCAGCGAGGACGAGCCCGCGCCCAGATACGAGACGCAGGTATACATCTTCATCTTCTTTTAGGTTTAAAGAACTTTATTTCACTATGATACATTAATCTCTTACGCGTGAAACATAATTAGAATTAAACATTTATTACGTTCGTCGTCAAATCAAAACAAACTTTTGTCACTTTAAAAGGACCCACTGGCGAATTATAAATCTGAAATTGTAGGTGCAAAAACCCACCCGCCCTGCACCACCGCTGCGGAGCGGGAGCCAAATTTCACTGAAAACCTACGGGCGTAAGCGACAAAATGGTTTTGGTCGTTTATTTTTAAAAACTACGAATTTGTTTCAAGTGATCTATTCAAAAATCTAAGTGATTGTGTTAAGGAAAATTTTAACGCTCCAACCCATAACCAACGCCGACAAAATCCATATCCCCGATTTTATAGACATCTTATTGATTGTTTAATTATGTGTTGTAAAAGGCCGTTGGTGTTATGCTATTCGCAAAATTATAGTCATTGAAATGATGATTATTAAATATCGTTTCTATTGAGAGTTCTAGAAAAAGGTTGACTATCTTTCCAACTGACCTTGTAAACACGTAAATATCAAGTGGAAAGCTACAATAAAGCAAACTTCAAAGCGAGAGTGTCTTTATTGAGTAAACACGCTTCCTCTTAGACTATTATTCATACTCGTAGGTCACAATTATTGCTTATCATCAAGCATATTCGCGTCGAATAAAATCCCGTTTATCAGGAAAAAAATCTACGATACTCGTCCTCTCTGTCTATCGTATGTTTAGATTTAGATGATATTCCTTTACGTAGCGATTTTTTTATTTTTGATAATGTCTGTCGCACAAATTATCAAGTTATTGATTAACAAACTACACGGATAATATAATAAACGAATACAATTTACATATTAACTTCCAGGTGCTGAACATGGCGGTAGACGACGCAGACCTGCAACTCGACTTTAGTTCCAACAATCATGCATTCAACATTCACAGCGTCGAGTATCTATCTAAAAATGGTAAGTGACAATAATTCTTACAACTTCCGTTAATAGTCATCCACAGTCCGAGTTAATGGAAACTCATCGCATTCAGGTTCAGATAAAGCCATAAGTTTTAGAATCCAGCTATCAAACCGAAGTTCTTTTGAGAAGACTCAATATTCAGCCTCTAAAGTTTAGAGACTGAATACCATCCCGTCTTTGACATGGTTTAGAGTCTAAACCATGTCAAAGACGGGATGGTTTGAAAACTCATACTGGAATTATCTATTAAATTTGATCACTATTTTTACTATGGGCGACTGTATGGTTTTTTTCTATCACTCACACAATATTTTAATACCATTTCAGGAGACCGCAGCCCCACTGTGTCCGAGACAGCGACAACTCTCCGCGCCTCTAGCGTCAACGACAACGGAACACTCAACAACTTGCACAACTACGACAACCAGAACAACTCAACCATCGCTCGCAACACTCAAACACTCAACCGGAGGATACCGAACAACCACGCATTGAACAACGCACTAGGAACATTACCAAGAGTGAATAATAATAATTTAGGTGGAGGGTTGTTAGCAGCCACGCTCGGGAGGAAGATCAATGGGAATAATCATAAGAAGAAAGCAACGCATCCTATAATGGCGTATGATGAAATACCTGGCCTGCAGAGGTGAGATCAATTGTATTATTACAACGAACATAAGCATCGCTTACGCTTATAAAGAGTAGGTATAGTTTTTTGCAAAATCTTCACAGGGTAAACTTTTTTTACCCGAAAACAAGAGCGACATTTAATTTTTTTTTGTTAAATGATAGAATAGAACAAGAATGGTTTAGACAGTTCTCGTTCTATTCGTTCTTTTTTATTTTTTCCCACGTAGAAGTGATGCCAATAAAAATGTTGAACATTTCACACAGCACACACACACAAAAATTTCAAACAAAGTTTTTTGTTTATACATTTGTTGTAAAGTCGATACAAGTACATTTTTACCGAAGCCTTTCCTGCGAACTAAAATCTATGGTCTTCATATGGGGTTTTTTATTTTACTTTGATGCAGCTAAGCCTAATTTCAAAGGGACGGTTATCAAACGTGCGCTTATCCTTTAAAATATAGAAAGAAGAGTATTTTTTGGTCTGCTTGCTCCTTATACTATGATTGGGGCAGGACTTGGCGGGTGGTTTTGGAGGGTGGGTATAACGTAGATACTTAGATATAGGTAGATTATTAATTATTCATTTAAATGTTTTTGTCTATACGCCTACAATTAAGTCTCGATTTATCAATAAATAATTTTCTTTCTTTCTTTCTTTCTTTCTTTCTTATACACTACATAATTTTATTCTAAATATATACGCTACAGTTGCTTATTATGAAGAAGCACTTATAAGTTGACTTAGAAACTTTTGCCTTGTAAAACTAAATGACTGTGTTCCTGTAAGGCATGATTAAATTTTGTTGTAATAACCGGCTAGCACTTACGTCAATTATTATTACGTCAATTATTATTACGTTATTGACGTAAGTGCTAGCCGGTTATAACAACTAAATTGAAATTACTGTTAATTAATATTATATCTCTTTTCTTTCTAGGGCTTCAGAGAACGACAACGTGACTTTTGGAAAAAGAAACTTCAATGGTTACAACTACGACCAGTCACCGGTTGAAACGACAACAGAACTTTAAATAGAAGAAAGACTCAAAAAGTGATAATTTGCTTCAAATCTCTTTAAGAAAAGTGAATCTCGAACTAACATGTTGAAGTGATATAAGACTAAGTGATGTGAATTTCCGTCCATATTTAGGACTTTACTATGATCTAGCATTCAACGTAGATAGAGCGTGAAATAATCATACCGTTTTGTTAAGAAAGTTATTTTAAGATGACAACTGCCTGTAGTAAGAAATGCTCCATCTATGTTTAATGCTAGATCTATGGGACTTTTTAGCATAATAATTGTGTTCAACGAATTCATGCATTTTCTTATAAATGCGACTGACATAAAAATGCTCCAATACTTTTATTTTATATGTGAATTTTTAGATCTTTTCGTACTTAGCAAAGGCTAGTCTTTTGTTTTAATTGAATGTGAATAATTATCATAATGTTTTGTAAATAACTATCGATTAATTAATGTTCTGATAGATAGATGATTATTATGATACCTGAAGCGTACACATACTTTTATATGATTTTTCTTGCCAGATTTATCGGCTGAAATTACGCATAATATTCTAAACAATTTTATGTACAACAATTCTGATTTATTATAATTGTGGGATGAATAAATCAAATAGGTTCAATTTTTATTTAATTCGTTTTTTTTGCTCACTGTGTTTAATTTAAATACCATATTTTTTTTCTAAAGAATGGTGATAAAGATTATAATATTCTGATCGAACAAACTCTGTATGAATTTTTGTGCCAGTTAATTTAAAGTAAAAGTAATATTTAAATTTTCTTCAATGCAACATTCCTTTTATACAAATTTTAATCTATTAGAGTTAATATTTCTAGACTTCTTATATTTCATTTTTTATTTACTTTCATATCTTTTTTTACTGAAAGAAACGAACAATGTTACTGAATATAAAGCACTTTCTTAATAGATAGTGTGCAAATATCAGTTTAAAAATGTTTCTTTTTTTTCTTCCTTTGTAACTTTCAAAAAGGTTTTTTAAGGGATTTAACACCTTAAAATTGTATGGTTAAGAATGCTCAGTTTTGATACCAATATTACGTATGGCTCCCAAAAGCCCGTGCCAAACTAACAAAATTTGAATTTTGTATTGTATTTATTATATTGGCTAAGTTTTGTATAAAGTTACCTTCTGTGCGATTTTTGTAAATCTTGTAAAATAATATATTACGTCATAATAAGAAAGATTTGTATAATTTTTTAATTAGATCGTTATGGTGAATAAGTTTTGAAATAAAATATTTTTATTATCTATGTTGTGTTTTCAATTTATAACGCCTAGCGTTGCTTGCGGTTAACTTAGTGTTATCTGGCGAAAAAAAACTTACGGGATGACATAATAATAGGTATCTCCATAGCAAATTTTGTGTAAATGGTTCAATGTGAAAGCGTGAACAAGGAACCGATCTCTGCAACTGTCCAATGTTTCTTGAAATAATAATATTGACATATATTATTAAGATATGATCATACTTTTAATTTATACAACAGGCGCCTTATCATTCAACTAGCTGTGCTCGCGACTTCGTCCGCGTGGAATAGTTATTTTGGGCATCATATGTATTTATTTTTGCAACAAACAACCTTTTCAGCATTATAAATTATAGCTGTTACCCACGACTTGAACCATTTTCGCAACGGATGCCCTCGCAGATGAATAATTTTCACCGTTTTTTCCACATTTTCCATTGTTTCTTCGCTCCTATTAGTCGCAGTGTAATGTTATATAGCCTAAAGCCTTCCTCGATAAATGGTCTAGTCAACACAAAAATAATTTTTCAATTCGGACCAGTAGTTCAAACAAACAAACTCTTCAGCTTTATAATATTAGTATAGATTAAATAGGAATGTAATATTGTAAGGAATCTAAATATATAAAACTTAAATTTTAGCCCAATCCGTCAGTCAATCAGTCAGTCATGACTGATTGACTGACGGATTAGGCTGAAATTTGGAATGAAGGTAGATGTTATGACGTAGGAATCCGCTAAGAAAGGATTTTTGGAAATGCCACTTTTAAAGGGGTGAAATAGGGGATGCAAATTTTATTTCTTAATGCGAGCGAAGCCGCGAGCATCCACTAGTAAATCTATAAATTGTTTTTATTTTTTTCGATTCTGAAACACCTTCAGAAAACTTTTTCAATCCCCTCAAATCTCTGGTCAATTTCTCCCCCACTTAGTTCCCAAGTAAGCTGCCCTTCATTTGGCCTAATCTGACGCCTCTTACCTCCAAAATGCGTATTAAAACGCCCTTGTATCTACATAAAAGGGCCTAAAAGGTATCAAGGTACGGTCCCACCCAAAACCATTCTCAATGTTCCTGTCAAATTGAATTTTAATGATCAAATAGAGACCTCTGGCTATTCGAGAGTAAAACGAAACTTTGCATTGAAGAGTAGTGAGAAGAAAAGAGGGATTTTGTGAATTATTCAATTTGGGGTCTGTTTGATCCGAGTTGTATAAGATATTTGGGAAGGTTCTTTAATATAGTAGCGTTATAGACTGCTCTTTGTGTGTATCAACATGCTATAGAGAATTTAGGGTCATTCAGTTTTTACCTTAAATTGTAGATAGGTATGTATTCCTTCCAATTGATCGCACTGATCTATATCACACTGATTAAAATTATACATACGTAGGTAATCCTTCGGATACCTTCGGAACTAGGTATTTACATTTCAAAAACAATAAATAAGAAAATAGATAATGTACCTATTAAATTATTAACTACAATATATTTTTATAAGTATTACATTGCTGATTTGAAATCTAAGATGTACAAAATTTACCACTTTCTTAAGCAACCATGCAAGGAAACATTCTATAGAAACCGACTCAAAGCCGAAAATGTACACAAGCGTGAATTTTGAGGAGAATTTTCAATAAAAGCAATCTTTACACAAGCGGGGTGCCCGTATAGGGGAAATCCGGGTGAAAAGGGCCCAAAAATAGCCAGTATTTTTAAATTAATCTTCGCGCGTAGCCGTTTCCTCTACAACCCCTTTGAAGGCAATAAGTTGTGAAATAGAGATGCTGCTTAGCACCTGGAATTTTTACCGTAGGTTACTTGTTATGGAGCTGGTTTTTTAGGTAAAGACATATTTGTAGACAAAACAACAATAAAAAATTACAACAAACAACAGTCTTTTGCTATTATTTAATAAAATAAATAAATGCTTATTTGTCATAATATATAAAATTTAAACAGGGGTTGTAGGCAAGAAAAAAAATTCAAAAAAACTGAATAAGTATGTAATTTTTTTTCATAAAAATTTGACGTAGTTTCTTTACATTTTCATTTTATGCATCTGATAGCTGATATGCTCCTTTTATTTTATAAAATTCATCATAGGTACCTACATAAATAAATATATGAATATCCAGATATTTAAATTATTTACGTACATAATAATCTCAAAAATATCTGTACCAAAACATCTCATCTCTATCCCGAATATTTCCACCGCATACCTGTTTACACCGAGCAATCTCGTTGTACGTACATTTTTAAATTTAATATCAGTCTGTAGGTCTGTACTGTACCCGGGAGCGTAACAAGCGAAATTACTGAAATGTCGAATAATATAAAATTCTGCGCCGCCTCGTCTAATGGTGGGACGTCAACTCTTTTGCACTTGTTCCTGTAGCTATAGCACCATAGAACAGAACTACGTGATCAATTCTGTAAATCACTTTTAGCTAATTCTTTTGTCACATCAATTTTATTTAAAAAAAACTCACATGAGCGGTACGAGTGGCGTACTAGAAGAGAGACATATGCTCAGCAGTGGGCAATAACTGGCTGATGACGATGATTGATTTTAGTGTTACCCGATTTGCCGACGCTAGTTTAGTCATCTATTGAGATCTTTGACATAAGCTCTTCCTGATTTGTAGCTGTAGACCGTGGTCTACCTACAATATACCTAATTATGCGACCCGTAGAAGCGCTCGAAAGCGAATTTTGGTTTATCCACATACCAAAATCATCATCAATAGAAAAATAAAATCAAATCTTCGCTTCTCTGCAGTAATTTATTAATTAATGTTAATCTTACTTTTAAACGTATTTCCTCTGAATTTTTCATGATCTTGCAATTTCTACGTGAGATTTTAATGGTCATCAATTCTTATTTTTATTACTATATATTAAAACTAGTGGGCGCTCGCGGTTTCGCTCGCATTAAGAAGTAAAACTTGCATCCCCTAACCCCTTTAAAAGTGGCATTTCCAAAAATCCTTTCTAAGCGGATGCCTACGTACATAACATAACATAACATCTACCTTCATTCCAAATTTAAGCTCAATCCATCCATTGGTTTGGGCTGTGCGTTGATAGATCACTATATCAGTCAGTCAGTCACCTTTGAGTTTATATTTATAGATATTTTCCATTAAAAACATTTTTTTTTAATCTGAACCGTATTGTGCAAGTAATCGTGCTAACCTCGTAAACAGGTAGATACTTTACATAAAGCTGTAAAACTGGTTCGGTACTGAAAAGGTGATGCTTACTACCTTCTTGATTACTAAAGGTACTAACTTTAGAAGTACCTACTTACTACAAGTACGTAAAGTGCTTTTATATTTTGTACGACAGAACAGCAGATTTTTTTCTACATAGAAGGATTCAAGAAGAATATAAATGTCGAGAATATAAAATTTATAAAAAAACATATTATTTATACATGTTACATCTTTGAGCCTTTTGGAGTCGAGACTTTGGGGCCGTGGGGTCCGGGAGCCCATACTATTTTCCAAAACCTCTCGGAGCGCTTGGTTGACGCGACGCATGACCAAAATGCTGGCCTTTTTCTGGCTCAACGTATCAGCATTGCCATCCAGCGTGGTAATGCGGCCAGCATGCTGAGTACGCTGACCTCTGGTAGTGGGCTGGAGCACTTAGATTATCTTCAGGCTTTTCTAAAGATTTTCTAAGTGCCCCTTTTTGTAGTAGTTAGAAGTAGTATGTTTAGTTTTCCTTCACTTGTTTTTATATTTTATTATTTATATATTATGGTACCTTATTGATTTCAGTAATATCCTACGCACCTTTGTACATAATTGTACTTCCGTTAAGTCTCTGAACATCAATTAAAGAAAAAAACAGAAATAATATTTTTACAAACATGTATTTATAGTTTTTATGCATCTCCTGTTAATTTGGTAATATTAACATTTACTTCAAACAATACACCTAAAAAAAATTTTTTTCAACTAAAACTAGATCACTCGACATTTTCGTTACAGCAGGATTATATTTTAAAGTGAATTGATTTTCTGCAGTAAATTAGTTCAATACATAATATATCAGTCTTCTATTTTGTACCAAAGACCAAGCAATGTACACAGACGTAACGCATAAACATAAAACATAGACAGAACGCATAACATTAAAAATTAAGAGTAGGCTGTAAGAAATCAAGTTCTATAAATAAAACATTACCGAAAGTTACAATATAAAATTAAGATATTAAAACTTCTAAAGAAACAAACTATTTCTGTGGCTATATTGTTTTAGAAACTTCTTACTCCGTCTAGTATATAATTGTGCCCAAAGTTGTGTTAAAATTACGTAATATTAGGCCTCATAGCTTTTTAATTACCTTTTTATTTTTCAATTATGGCATCTAAAGACATAGATATTTCCAAAAGAAATCGTTTTTATGCTCCACTTTAAACGCAACATAAACAACAGTCATCATTTGACAACAGTTGTAAGGCAAAAAAGCCGACTAGCGCACCCTTAATTCACTATATTGGCTGCAAATATTTTAGCCTTACCAAACTGGTTTACTATTTATATACCAAACATATCAGTTGAAGACGCGCGTCATTTGAAAAGAAACCTTTGTATTACAAACTAATTGCTCTATATGTGTGTTTGTTAGTACCATATCCTCAATTTGATCAGCTTTTCCAGTTGTGTTATTGCAATTGAATCAATAGGTATATCATATTGATTTTTAATGTTTTACTTTTACGTATTTTTTATTTACATACACGTTGTTGCCCTCGATTCATCAGTATGATATATCGAATCCCGATAAGACAAATATTAGAAAATCTCAAATTTACAGGACATCATATAATATGGTAGAATAATAGAACTTTCTACCTGGAGCCCTGTTGCCAGTTAATTATAACCCAGGGGTCTTCAAATCTAGAGTAAATACTTTTTCTAGGCAATCGTGCTACATCTTAGACTATAGCGGTGCTTAACATCAGGCAGGCTATAGTCAAACGTAAGCCTATTTCGTGTAAAAAAAAAATGGTTGTGGACCACAAAATTTGGAAGGTAAGTTTTATTTCAATGCAATTCAATAGACAAACAAACAAAGATGTTATTTATTTATAAAACAGGTATTTATATACCTTGAAAAACTATAGGTACGTAATCTACCATAAAAAGAGCATTATTATTTTAAAACTGTTATTTGTATGAAACAGCGTGACTGCAGACGTACCTACAATAATCATTATGATTTTATTGTGCTTTATTATTTTTTGTTTTATTGGAAGTGATCCTGCGAGTGGATCTTCCCGTTCATGTTTTAAAGGTAAGCTAATTTTGTGCAGACTTGCACTTGCTTAGTGGTGAAGGAAAACACCGTGACGTTTGAACTCATCGACTTGCGTATAGACTACAAAATCTGTGACATCCATCTATGTAAAGACCTGAAGACAACGGAAGGAGTAGTCTCTTTAACTACCGGGCGCCCACCACGACATACTTAAAATTAATGTTAGTGTCTCATGCATAACCAATTGACCATCAGCAAGCAGTTATAGGAAATCATCACGTATATGACACAAGACGAGTGATAGTTGGTGACAAATTTCACCTGACTACATACATAGCTGGATAGAATGTATATTGTAACACACGAAATAATTTATGTACATAGAAAAAAAAACTTGAACTTGTGCATGACTTTGCTAAAAGCAATCTCTTCCAGGCAACCAATAGCCAAAGAAACGAATAAGAGATTACAATGACTAACTTTTTTTTTAGATTTAGTTCGCTGCGGTTTTAATATGACATTTACAAGTTGCCCCGACCCATGTCCTCTGACATGCGAGTCTCCAGAAAGGACAGGTGTATGTACTAAAGAATGTTTGAAGGAAGGGTGTCAATGCAAGGATGGCTTCTTCTTGAATAGTGACGACAAATGTGTGAATCTTCAGGACTGTCCTAGTAAGTACCTATTCTTTATATACAACTGTTTTGGATATACCATCGTACGAGTAGAGGTACGGCAAGGAGACAGTTGAGGTTCCAAAAACTCGCAGCAAGCGTTTTGCTTCGACTTCCATCGTGCGAACAACCAAACTTCTTGCCCGAATCTCTATTCCCCTTGAACTATAATTTGTCGATCGTCAAGTCGAGTAAACCCGTTACTTCTAGGCAAGCGCGCTAGATCGTAATTTATAACGTTGCCTAACATTAGGCAAGTTGTAGTCAAGCGTGAGCCTATCTCATGTAAAAAAAATATAAAAATGAAAAATTATTCATCATTATCCGTCGTCAGCTGGACAATGCCTCTTCTAAGCACGCCACTTGGTCCAATTCTGTGCTTAGTAACCATAAATGTAGCTAATCTCAAATGTAGGTCACTTAAAAACTAGTAAAATGCTATTATAACATATAACGTGTGTGTAATTGAATTAAATTAATTTGATTTGTAGCAAAACTGCGGCAGAAATATTTCAACTTACCAATAGAATCATAAGGACAACGGTCGGTCTTAAATAGATATATGTCAAATCAAATACAAAGCATTCATTGCAAACCTGGCAAAATAAGCTTTTCAATCTGATCAATGATTCTTACCTGGATTATTGCTATCGTATAAGGGCAGCCTACACTTTTTATTTAATTTTCTCTTTCAAATTAATGATTCATTCATATTAGGTATATATAAGTAAATGCAGAATAGGTAAGTTGTAGATGCGGTAAGAAGAACTGTATGAATAACTGTGTGTTTTGGAAATTCTAAAACTGTTCATACATTTAAGTATTACATGAATATTTTTTTATTATTTATACCATAAAATTGGCTCCCTTACTTCTTGACAAATGCTGACTCAATCCAGAACATCAAATTCAAAGGTTAAAGACGTTTTGTTATAATTACTGAACTGTCTCTTTTTAGATTCCCGTTGCGGTCCCAATATGACATTTACGAGCTGCCCCAACCCCTGTCCACCGACCTGTGACTTCCCGGGAGGAGCCGGAGTGTGTAGTAAAATGTGTCTCAAGGAGGGATGCCAGTGTAAAGAAGGATTCTTCTTAAATGATGATGGCCAGTGTGTTCAGCTGCAGGATTGTCCTGGTATGTTATTTTATTTTTAAAAAGAGGAGAAAATATTGTATTTTACATGATGACACTTATTTACTTACTACTACTACTGCTATTACTTTTATATTACAACAGTCACATTTTGAATAATTTTTGCGCGATGTAATATTATCTACTTTTTTATGCGGAATGATAGACATTCCATTCCAATTTCAAGATTTTTACACACATCCATATACATTTCTATGTAGTCGGAAAATCGATAGACTCACAGTACCCAGAAACAAACTGAAATCCAGAGATATATTCTGGATTTGATTATGTTTCTTGCATGGAAATGCAACTCAATAAACATTCAATAAGTTAATAGTAAAATTTTGGGTTTGTTCCAATTCCTATAAATACAATATTAATCGTATATTTTATTATCCACAGGGGCCCGAAACTGCTCAACAAACGAGTCCTTCGTATTTTGCAACGTTGGCTGCCCAACCAACGACTGCCCTACATTCGATACAACAGCCATCTTAGCCTGTTCCATTGCCTTTCCATGTAAAAGCGGCTGTTCCTGTAATGCTAACTTCCTCAGGCCAAGCAGTGGCGCTGACAGGTGTATCTCGGCTTCAGACTGCCGTAAGTACCATATTGTATGTAGGTTTAACTTTACCGTGTAAGTTGTTTGTTTAGAATGGTTTAGTTGAATAAGTAAGTATTTCAAGACATGTTCAATTGAAAGTTGAATAATGCAAATCCGTACCATTGCTATTGCTATTAATTACTTTGCTTATGTTTCATATAAAATTTGCATTGAGGTATATAATGTATGTATACAATGTATATGTATAATATGTAAATATATGCATATAATTAAAAAATCTACGTTTTACCAAAAATCTATGTGCCACCCATCCACAATTCATTTACGTAAAATAAGTTTGACAGATTAGGTACTAAGAACGCGTTATCATCCAATATGAATAAAATTTATGTACTCGAATTAAAGGTTCTATAAGGTTTAAAGCGTGCGATTATTTCAACGCGAGTATAACTACTAAACTAAGCAGAGTGACTGAAATGGAATAGATCATAAAACGTCCACTTGCCAAAACGACTGGATCGTTCAAAGCAAGCACGAAGAAGCACAATCATAATGGAACAAAGGGAAGTTTAATTCGGTTTGTTTCCTGCGTAAGGTTTATGTGTTTGATAAGAGTTATGTGATACGAATATCTTAGGCATAAGTACGAGTTAATAAAGTGGTAACCCGGGATTTCACTCGCTAACTTTGGAATTAAATAGATCAAAATTTTATCTTTCTGTTAAAGTTCTTCCTCAATTTTAGTATGCTTCGTTCTGATTTTCATGCTGTTTTAGTGTAAAAAGTAATACACGATTAAATACATATAGATGCACAAACTCGCATACAAACTTGCTTCTTTGTAATATTTGTACGTATATAAGAGTATATATACATATATTATGATCGGATATATACCAAAGCCTCGTTAAAATTTCCTTTAAGATTATTCTATCCGTACGTAAATGGGATCATTTGGTTTAAGGCGAACTTTATTTTGTAATTAGTTAAGAGGGGTGTTTATTGGCACTTTATTTTTACATGCGGTAATAAAAATTGATGAACGAGAATGCCGTAATCTAAAAATGCGGTAGCTATTTACTGCAGATGGATTATTTTACAGGCACTGCCTACAGTTCTTACATAAAGTTAATAGCTACTAGATGACTAGTTTTATTTTAGTTTAAGAATAGTGAACTTAAGTATCTCTTTCATTGCAAGTTCACGGCCTATAGTTAGGCATATATTTTTATAATGGTAAAACAGATCATCATTGCGAGACTTAGCAAAAGATGAGTTTAACTTTAGTATGTTAATGAAAAATAGGAAATCTATGTTTAACTATAAGATATGTTTTTTAGTTCAATCCCGTGAGTAAAACTAATAATGAAAAATGATAAAAAAAATTTAATTTTATACTTATTTGATAACTAATTTAGTATTCTATCTTGTACTTGCTGGTTGATTTCCCAGTAGCACTTAAACTATTTATACACGTTTCTTTTTTAATTTGTCAGCACCGATACCCTGTCGAGGCCCAAACATGGAGTTCAGCGGCTGCCCGCCTCCGTGCTTCATCGAGCGCTGTTCAGATCTGACGTCTCCAGGCCAGTGTGACAGCCGGTTCTTCAACTGCAGGCCAAGATGCGTCTGCCAACCTGGCTTCTTGCTCAATGACTCGGATGTTTGCGTGCCTGAGAGTCAATGCTGTAAGTATCTAAATCTATATCTATACCAATATTATAAAGCTGAAGAGTTTGTTTGTTTGAACGAGCTAATCTCAGGAACTACTGGTGCGAATTGAACAATTATTTTTGTGTTGAATAGACCATTTATCGAAGAAGACTTTAGGCTATATAACATCACGCTGCAACTGAAAGGAGCGAAGAAACAATGGAAAATGTAGAAAAAACGGGGAAAATTATTCATCTTTGAGGGCTTCCGTTGCGTGCGCTGCGAAAACGGTTCGTCGTGGGTAACAGCTATAATTTATAAAGCTGAAGAGGTTGTTTGCAAAAATAAATATGATGCCCAAAATATCTATTCCACGCAGTCGAAGTCGCGAGCACAGCTAGTATATACATATATCTACATATATCCATGTATATCTGCTGATGATGATGCTTCCAAGCCGATTTTGGCGACGATGAACGTACCTATATCCTACGGGAAGGTTACTGATAATATCTATACCAAAATACTTTAAATCTGTATTTCTATATATAAACAATTTTCTTTCTTTCTTATACATATTATAATATAGCTCAAGAGGGGCAAAAAACTGTATTTAAATATCTTTTTAGGTATATAGAACTAAATATATATGTATCGATTTAACCTGATAAAACCACCAGGTTTTACATTTTTGTTTAAACACGTATCACGCATTAAGAAAATGTGTAGTATAGATTGATGTGTGAGTCGGTGGCGCCTGGCATTTTCGACACTAAATCCAAAAGTCAATCTAAAGCTTGTGTGAATATTTCGTAAGACAACACGAAGTCAGGTTGACTAGTAAGAAACTGCTATTACTAAACTACTATTAATATTTTATTTTTATTCCTGGTCAAGAGAGTATGCATAGGTACCCAAGTGGTAGTAGCAATATACCTATGGTATTTTTGCTGTATTTTTATTAAAATAAAGCCAGTATTTCAGATTATAAAGCTTAAAACAAAAGCCCATTAAGTTTAAGAAAAGCTTAGTTCGGAATTTCCAACAGGAACTCACTGCCACCTTTTGAAAGGTACTAAATAAGCAATTTCCTAAAGCTACAAACAGAAAAGCTCGAAATCAAATTAAGATAAGAAAACTCATCAGATGAAAAACGATTTTCTAAAACTGTAAAAAGAACTCCAGTAGATAAGTGACCGAATTGAATCTCTTTGTCCGAAACTTTTATGTGTAATCTGAAAACTAGAAACCACGGCGTTCTTGAAGGATTTTCTTTGCTGAAAATATATATTTTCCTATCGAGACATAGAAAAAAAAATATTTTCACGAGAGAGAGAGAGAGAGAGAGAGAGATCTCTTGAGTCGTATTTCCTCATGACTGAAGGTCGTGACTCCCTCGCAGAATTAATTCTTTAGGGGAGTTCTCTTTGGCAGATACACATCGTGGTGGTCGCCAAGGTCCTTCCACGGAAGACACAATATGTCCTCGGATATTGCGGTCCTCAAACATGTCGGTTTTCCTCACGATGTTTTCCTTCACCGTTAAGCGAGTGCAAATCCACACTTAACTGCAAGTCATTGGTGTAGGGCCGGATTCGAACCAGGATGCGTCTGGATGAAAAGCAGACACTGGAGCCGCTGAGCCACACTCGCTTCTTTTCCTATAAACAATTGAAATGATCAGGTTAAAAATATATACCAATTTTTATAAACGCAATAATTTTCCCAGGTATTATTATAATTATAAGTATTTGGATAGTTATATATATTTATTTCATTATTATTAATAGAAATGAAGCAACGTTTTTGTCACGTGTACTTTAACACGATTTTGTAATAAAATATAGAGTTGTATGTACAAAGGACATGATTGCTGATAACAAACATAACTTTACATTTCAAACAAGCAATCATAAAATTACTGAACTACAAATTTATTTACAACTAGTAGACGCGCGCGAAGCCGAAATGGTTAAATCGAAACGAGATGTTAATATTGTGGTTTGGGCCACTGCTAATAGGTAGTTGTGAGGCAAATTATGGAAATTATCACGGAGCTCTTGCGCCAGGTAATAAGCATTATAGTTTTTTTTACGTAGGTTTCTTTTTAACTACATCACGTTTGATTATCAGCAACGTTGTAGTCGAAATGTTTACACATTTTCTTATAAAGCTTGTAATAAAATAAGTAGATCTCGTAAAAATATCATTCTAGATTAGTAGTAGATTTCAAAAGAAGAAGTTAGTTAAATCTTCTGAAAGTTTCTTTCTTTTTCTCAGTCAGATGTGGTTATAATGAAATGCCGGTAAAGTGCAGGACCATCTGTCCACCGCAGTCATGTGACATAGCATATACGGTGTGTGCTTGTGGAATACTGAAGCAATTTTGTTAATTCGGATGCGACTGTCTGCCTGGGTTCTTGAGGAATCCCAGGGTTATTTGTGTACCTAACCAAGAGTGTCAGTTTTGTCAGTTTAGTATACTTAGTTATATTATTTAATTGTGAATGCTACTGGCTTCGCTCGCATTAAGAAGTAAAACTTGCATCCCCTATTTAACCTCTTTATAGTGGCATTTCCAAAAATCCTTTCTTAGCAGATGCTTACGTCATAACATCTATCTTCATTCCAAATTTCAGCCCAACCCGTCCAGTGGTTTGGGCTGTGCGTTGATAGATCACTATATCAGTCAGTCAGTCACCTTTGAGTTTTATATAATTAGATATTAGATAGTAGATACACCTTTTTTGTTCACATCAGTGTATTTTTATAGTGTGCTTTTACTTGTAGGGTTTCTTATCAAGACAATACCTGAGTATATTTATTAGAAGCTATTTGTCTAATTAGGTTAATGTTCATGCACTTTATAGAACTTATTTCGTCAACGTTTACAATACTTGTATACCAAGCTATAATTTATTTCCTTTTCAATGCACATTTCACTCGTAAGCACGATAAAGGTTACTGTAATTCATAACTTTTACTTAAAAAAATTATCGCTCTAATATTTTATTACGTTGTATAAACTGCAGAATAAAATGTAGTACTATCCAGTTTCAGTATCAAATGTCCACCGCAGACTTGCAAGAGTATCTTTCTATACTATATACTGTATAGAATATATCCCCCGTGAATGGGGTTGCAATTGAGTGCAAGGTTAGATCTATACCAGATAACTCTGCACGAGATAGTGGCAGCACTTTAACATTCATTTTCAGGATCACGTAATAAATCAAAAAGTTTTGTTAGTTTCGATTTTGTTCGTACGCAGAGTTATTGCTACGTAACTTGAGAAATTCCAGAGGGGTTGGCATTCCAAGTGAAAAATGTCCGACGACTGAGTTAGAAGTTTGAAATACGAGCATGAGACTAGCATGGATGAGTTTTGTTTGTATTAATTGCATGCGAAGAAGTTATTTAGTAACCTTAGTAAAAAGTGGTGAGCTCTGGCGTCGAAAATTTTTGAACCACCATGTCGGCGTTTAGACAAAAAGCATGGTTCAACGAATACTGCTATGACGAACTGCCTACAAGGAATAATAATTTATGATTATATTTATTGAGACGCACAAACTTAAACTTATTTACTTACTAAATTTACGTGTTAAGATTATGATGCCCCAATACAGCCGCAACTCAGCCTAATGCTGATGGCGCAAGGCCACCAGCGCTGATGAATATCAGCGCTGGTGGCCTTGTTGCGACTGCCGGTGACTTACTTAATTAAAGTAATTATTTCTAGTGTTATACATAGGTACAATAAATATAAACTTGTTCTACATCTAGACATTACGGCCATATGTATTTTGATTAGTCTGAAACATAAGCCTAGTCCTTTAAGGTATCTTAAGATCTTCTCAAATAATAGTATAGCATAATGTTTAATGTCTTGATACTAAGGGTACTCAAATAAGCCTTTGAATAAATGAAAAGGATCATGCCCAGTCCAGTAGTGCGTTAAAATCTAGGGCTCGAGGGCTTCTAAACGGTCGAAAGTACCTGAAAGTAATCCTTTACCTGAGACCTAGATACCTGTGTACCTAGACTTAGATATTTGTGTCTAAGAGGGTCGTAAAGACGTAAACATATTTTCCTTTGTTTTGTTCACGAAAGATTTCGTCGAGAAAGATAAAAGGCAGGTATAAAAATATGTTACGGGTTAATGAACCAGGATAGGTGTAACAAAGAAAGAAATTCATTGATTGTATAAATAAAGATATTTTTTTTAGATAAAAGAATCTGTACCTACAAGATTTGATAATTAAATGTTTTTAAGAATTGTTGAAAAAAGACACATTCTTATGTGTGTTTTTATAGTATGTAAATCATCTAGAGATACGTGAGCATTCCTTCTTTCCATAATAGCTTTTCCTAGTCTCAGAAATCGACTAAGTTCTTCTTTATTTAGTACTAGCGAACGCCCGCGGCTTCTCTGGCATTTTTTCGGCATAAAACTAACCTATGACATTTCTAAGACCTTCATACCACCTTTATAGCGAAAATGATGGGCGTTTAAATAAACAGACGAAAAACCTAAAAACTGCTAAAACGTGTTTTGTCGGCGATTTAGAGTGTACCCAAAAATTTTTTTTATATTTTCGATACACATATTTTTAATCATTTGTAACCTTATTATATGTAAAGATGTATATATTTACTTTATATATTATCTAAATCAGATTTTAATTTCAGTTCCAGTTCTACCTCCAATATGTGGAGACAATGAAGCGCCCACAGACTGCAAAAGCACGTGTCCTCCCAAAATATGTGAGAGTCTCTTCACCAAGTTCAATTGTTCTGGCAACACGACTTGTGAGTCTGGATGCGACTGCATTGATGGTTTCCTGAGGAATAGCGATGGAGTGTGTGTGCAGGGCAGTCAATGTTTCAGTAAGTAATAGATTCTTGTTTATACGTCAATTTAAAGACCTTAAATTGTACACTGTTTGATTGATCTACGATTTATGTGCAACTACCCTCAATTTGGTTTTGAATTAAACCGTCTTATTACAAAACGCAGCTTAACTATTAGTCCAAGACTTTGAAAATAAAATGTAAGTTCTTGTTGTTCAAACATCACATACAAACAATCACATATCAACTTCAAATCGGGACTTTGATTTATCATTTTGACAGTTTGATTATTATGGCAGTAGGCAGTCAAATTTCGAACAACAAAAACGGACTGCATAATATTTACTTTCACTTAGGAACCTTTCACTCACTGCAGTTAATAGTCATATATTTACCTACTTAAAATAAGTTAATAGAATTAAGGTCATATTTGTAAAATGGAAATAAATATTTTTTGTATTGTATTGTATTTTCAAAGTTCTGGACTTATAGTTAAACCACGTTTTGTTATAATACCCAAAGTCTGTGGGCAGAATCCACTGTTATATTGTAACTGGCGACTTAAATATATTAAGTGTGTCTGTCTTTATGCAATACTTGCGACGCTTCACGGTGCTACCTGCTTTATTTTTGTACAAATATTAGTTTTTCATCCAAAACGTATGAAAAAAGGTCAACCATGAATATCGTATTAGCATGACATGATGTCCTATTCGCAGCTTCTCCGAACGGATCTTCTATCGAATGTGGAATCAACGAAAAACCTTCAGACTGCCGAGTGATCTGCCCACCTCAAACTTGTGACAGCATATTTACCACATTCAATTGTACTGGAAACGACGTTTGTGAAACTGGCTGCGATTGTTTAGATGGTTTTCTCAGAAATGATAGTGGAATTTGTGTTCGTAGTGAACAATGTTTTAATGGTAAGGTTTTACTTGAACTTCATGTAGCCTCGGTTTTTTATATATTCATGGCCTTGTTTGGGTTTAGAATGGTATTGATTTTCTCAATTCAGCCTGTGGTTAAATTTTATTCTTTCATTTTTGTGTCATCTGCTTGCGTTGTTTTCTTTATTTCTTTTGATTGTCTTCTTCTGTTTCTTTTCATTCACATAATTACACTTGTCTTTGTATTTTTGTCTACAAATTTTCTCTATCTGATTTAATCAATTTACATGTCATAAGGGATTTGGTGTACTAAAAATCACAATTACTAACTTTAATAATTGCTTTAGAACCAGCACCTATCTGTGGATTAAATGAAAAACCATCAGACTGTCGCATAATATGTCCACCACAAACATGTGACAGCATATTCTCTTCATTCGATTGTACCGGAATTAATGACGTCTGCGAAAGTGGCTGCGACTGTTTGGATGGTTTCCTTCGAAATGAAAACGGAATCTGCGTTCAAAATGAGCAGTGTTTTGGTGGTGAGATTTCATTGGTATTTGTTTATCATTAAACCAGATTTTTCACTTCATATTTTGCTCATATTATTTCATCTTCATCTATTATTAATGCTGTTGATTATTTAGTCATTAGTTTTAGTTATCTTTTCTTAATAATCACAATGCTTATCAGATGAAACTTTTATAGGGCCTTCGCTTGAGTGTGGGATAAACGAAAAGCCTGCAGACTGCAGAGTGATTTGTCCTCCACAAACTTGTGATAGTATTTTCACGCTAATTAATTGCACTGGGAAAGATTTCTGTGAACCTGGTTGTGACTGTTTACCAGAGTTTCATCGAAATGACGATGGAATATGTGTCCGTAGTGATCAATGTTTTCTTGGTAAGACTTAACTGGAGACTCTGTTTTTTCTTTTAGTTTTATTTTCTACTTCTTTATTCTTCTTGGGAGTAAAATGTTTTCGCTTAGAAAAATTATTTCTGGTTTATAAAGATCTCTTTCTGCTCTTCGTTATTAATTTGTTACTCTGACGTTCTCTGTTTACTGTTCCCTTTTATGTCTATTATGTTTGGCCAATATCAATCATTCTTAGACTTCTTACTACTTATTCTAATTTTCCTGCTCATTCTTCACTTCTTATTTACTTTCTTATGTTTCTGTGTAAGACTTGTAAGACTTTTTTTCTCTTATCTTTTGCTATGATTAATTTTACTACTTACCTTATGTTATTTTACTGCTACTTCTTCATCTTTTGTTTGCTTTCTTATGTTACTGTCTAAAACTTATTAGCCTTTTTTTCTCTTATCTTTTGATATAAGTACTTAATCCTAATGCAATTCCTCTAGAGCCTAAATGCGACACACCTCCCCAATGCCGACCAACCTGCGCGGTGCCGAACCCACGAAGCTGCCCCTTCATTCCTCCATCGGAGACAAATCAAGACGGTTGTAGATGTCAACCAGGTTTTGTCTTATCAGACGTCGACGGACCTTGTGTTGAGATAGAACAATGTCCAAGTAAGTAAATATACCATTTACTTTGTTATCCTTATCGAAAAACCGAAAATGTTAATTAAACATTCAATAACTATTTTTATAATGTTAGGTAAAATATGCATGTAAGTTTTTTATAGATACTTCTATAACCAGTCAAGATTCTTTAAACCAAGTCTTAAGAAAATAATTCATATAAATTTCCGAACATTCAGTAGGTATGTTGTCATTATGACTGCAATAATTCGAGCTACGTATGTTATTGTTGACTTTATATCTTAAAGATGTAACATACCAAACATTTTTATTTCTCGTTGTCATTTCAACCATTATCTAAATAAATAAAACTCAAAGGTGACTGACTGACTGACTGATATAGTGATCTATCAACGCACATCCCAAACCACTGGACGGATTGGGCTAAAGTTAACGAAGGTAGATGTTATGATGTAGGCATCCGCTAAGAAAGGCATTTTGGAAATACCACTTTTAAAAGGGTGAAATAGGGGATGCAAGTATTACTTGATAATGCGAGCGAAGCCACGAGCACCCACAAGTCATCTAAAATTATTTTAATTTCTTTTAGCTAATATCGGCTGCAACGGCGATCGTAACGCAGTCATCAAGCGAGAGCCCCTGCCACGTCCGTGCCAGTCTACCTGTCAGTCTCCCAACGCCTTTCCTTGTAGATTGAGACGTCAGCCTGTTGGCTGTGAATGCCAACCTGGGTTCATATTGAACAAGTTCGGAAGGTGCATCAAACCTGATCGTTGTAAAGGTACATTGTAAATTTACATGTCATCAAAGTCTTTTATTTAAGAATTGTTAAAGCTTAATTTGTATATTTTACACTAGAATGGTAACTAGCTAATAATTGGGTCATAGAGTACGTTCTATTTTGTAAAAAAAAAGATGTAAATATAGGTAAAACACTAGATAGCAGTGTCTAGACAGTGCGTTCTGATCGAAGTTGTATTGCAGTACGTACAATACATGCATCACCTTCAACCATGGGTTGATTGCTGGAGTTGCACCAAGGTATTTGACCATTATGGCGCTTGGACACCAGTCTATGACCCTAATTAGCATATGTAGATATTCTTACTCCTATTTTTTGGAATACATGTATTTTTTACTTCTTTAGGTGGAAATCCCTGCGGTGCAAACGGAACATTCGTGCCTTGTCGATCATTGTGCCAGAACAACTTCTGTCCTGAGAACGATGATCGCATCTTCCCTGTATGCGAGACGTTTCCGTTCTCACCCTGCTTCTCTGGATGTATTTGTAAACTGAATAACCGGCTTAGAAGTAGAAATGACCAGACATGCATCAGATCGGATACGTGTCGTGAGTAATGCGTTTTTTACCTTCATAGGTTTTGACAGAAAAGTGGTTTTACATCAAGTTGGATTTGAATGTTATAAAATAAACGAGGTTGCTGTTAAACTAACACAAAGTTCTCACGGTCATAAGATTATTCAGATCTTGCATATTTTCTATTTATGAAAGTATGTCTATTTGCCCATTTTTAACATCGAATAGTCAAACGATTTAATCACAGTCTTCTTGATATAGTAATGAATGAATGTGTACTTAACGATATATTCCTGATATATTCTATTATGTAAACCTTTTGTGCAAAAATGAAGACTGATAAAATAACAATGGTAAATTCTTTCTAGCCCCAATCCCCTGCAACCGTCCCTTCGAGAGCTTCGCCTCCTGCCCTTCAGACTGCAGCTCAGGGTTCTGCGAAGAAGTAGACCAACTTCCAGTCACTTGCAACACCTTGGTCCTCAATTGTAACCCACAGTGCACATGTATGGAAGGCTTCCTCAGAGATCCAAGCACGGATATATGTGTATCTGATGAGGAGTGCCGGATTATTAACGCGCAAAATCAGTTTAATTTAATAATCTAGATGCTAATGGGTTCAAAGGCGAGTATTTCACAGAATACAGAAGTGCGTAAAATTTACATAATTTAACCTAATCAACCCATCAGCCGTAAGCTATAACAAGAAATTATATTTGAGTAAGAATTATTATTTGTAATTATTATATATAATTATTTCTATATTGTATTTACCGATAAGCAAAGGAAGTTATAAAAAAACATCGGTTTCGTAATTATGTCGATTTATTTGAGTTAGGAAATAAATATACGAAATGATTAGACCATGCATTTTTATTTACTAGCAGAAATCAGTATCGTAGCTTTATAATAACTATTGAAATTGCTTATAGAGATTTACCAACATAATTATCAGTTCAATTATTCACTAGTTAATCCTGCAAAAGATTAACAGCGGAAATGTTTTAAATATTTGCACAGCATTTCCGCGGAACATTTTCCGATGACACCTTCCACCCTGAACAAAATAACTCAAACAAAGTTTGCTATGAAACTTTCATCGCAAACTGTTGAAAACTTTCACGGACGCACGAAATTGATATTTTAATATTCCTCTACCGTTACCCCAAGGATGGGTATTAAAGGTACTGAAAGATGCTGAAAGAGTGAATCGAAACCTCATAATTTATAAATTTTAAACGTATATCTTGTGTTCAATAATACGGTATCACATAAATACAGGTTGGTTTGATAGCCGTTTTATTTGATATCGGTAAAGAATAAACGACATCTATTTACATTTATTACCCAAATCGATCACTATGTAAGGTTTACTATATGTAAAAAAAACATATAATGTGATGTTTTTGGTAAGTTCATAAATACATATTTATTTCTTTGATAAATTTATGAAGTCGTTTAAATAAAATTTATGTCAGTATTTTCGTTTCAATTACTTAGCAATATCGTTCCGTGTAGGTACTTACTTAATAATACCTACACCACAAAATATACTTACAGGTCTGGGATAGTATCTCTGTTGATAATATCGGTACTACTTGAATAACAATTATTTTTTTATTATTTACTTACGGAACAGTTCATGTATTTGCAAAACAGGTCAAATACCTAAAGCGTCACCTTAACATAGTAAACCTGAATAGTATTATCTAAACTGAAATGCAGCTGGCTCTAAAATGACGCTAAATACGTTTACTACCTACTTTCATAAAGCCTATTTACACGTCCAATAAAAATAAAATAATTAAAAGTATCAAAATTATAACAAACAAACATTATTAGTACCTATTTACATACTTACTAGCAACTTATATAAATGTATACAGTGTTACTACTAACTAACGCATGGCAATTCGCTAATTTTTAGACGAGTCACATTCAGAACTATAGTTATACGAAAGCATCATACCTTTATTCTGAAAACATGTCGTACTGTTAATATATGTACAGCAAGTAGGAGTTAATAAGTTTTAACATTACTTATGTAACCCTGTATGTATATTATATTTACTTCGCTATACCTCAGCCTTCATACTATTGTATCAAAGCTGCAAATGCCTCCATACAGTTTCAATTAGCAAACTTGGAGAAGTGGACCTATGAGAAACTAATTGACCGAGGGAGCGAAGCGAGCTATGCATCCTGCAAGCTTGGTCATGGTGAGTGTGTTGTTAAACTAGTGAACTATAAAAAGTGAGTTCTGTAGTAATTGCGTTCTGTTTCAAGTGTTTATGAATCGTTTTATGTTGCAGAATTATTCGTATTAGATTATAAGCAGTTTTTTTTTTCATATTTTTGACGTTTTATGTATTATTTATTGACCCAAATACTAGCTGATTAAGTCCATTACGATGTATCTGCCTACGAAAAGTCCTTATTAAATTAATTCAACAGAGAAGTAAGTGATAAGGAATAATGAGGAATACGTCTCAAAGAGGAGGCAGGCTATTCAGGATTTTCAATTTCATCAATTATTATAAGTTTATATAGATAGATAAACTCTATTGTTGACACTTATTAAAAAACAGAACATAAAACAAATTGCATGTTAACTAGTGCCACAAGCGGCGGCCTTATCGCTGAAAGCGATCTCTTCCAGGCAACCTTCGGCTGGAGAGAAATAAGCAAAAAGAAGAATGTTATGTTTGTTAGCTTGTTTATATGAGGTCTACTATTCCTCGTGCAACTATTCTATCAAGTTATGACTGGCTGTAATAGCTGAGTAGGCAGTTGAGTAACTTGTACTTAGTTCCGACATTGGAACTTGTGTAATTAATAGACGATTGTTGTTAGAAGCTTTGCGAGCTTTACTTCATTAATATATCGATCCGAAAGTGCTGTGTGCAATGGCTGGGAAAGTTTTAGTTATGTGATTTAGTAGCTGCGAATACAAATATATGGTATACTAGTGGGTAATCGCGGCTTTGCTCGCATTAGAAAGTAAAACTTGCATCCCCTATTTCACCCCTTTAAAAGTGACATTTCCAAAAATCCTTTCTTAGCGGATGCCTACGTCATAACATCTACCTGCATGCCAAATTTCAGCCCGATCCGTCCATTGATTTGGGCTGTGCATTGATATATCACTATATCAGTCAGTCAGTCAGTCACCTTTGAGTTTTATATATATATAGATTCATCCTCCGAATATATAAAAGTGTTATATCCGTTATCTAGTACCCATGACACAAGCGTTTGCTTAGTATAGGGCTAGATGGCGGTGTGTGGAAGGTCGCAGAATATTTAATTATATCGTGAAGCTATTGTGAAACTATAATTTCAAGACCTCAAAAATACCACGCTGCAATATTGGGTAATTTTAAAGGGCCCTCTTTTTCATGATAACCTAACTACGCCTTTTGTAGGCATTTTTTATGATTTAAAACACGAACAATTCTGATAGTGTCTGAATTTAGTACTAGCAACTTAGCGAGTATGAATCACTATAGAATACTTATTCTAATAACCATAAAAAAGAGCCTAGTTTCTTCTTTTTTCAAGTTCTTGACCAAAATTCTTGCTATTCTATTAAACTTCTAGACTGTTTGCGTGCAAAAGGAAAGTGCGTACTATTTTCGCGAGACGATAAATCAATTCAGCGAGGCGGAAATATTTAGGGAACGTTCTAGAAAGTTTTTGCGAGGGCTCTGTGTTGTATGAAGATAGTTTCAGAATCTGCGACGTAATGTTGGATATTCTAAGAAAGTGTTTGAAAGAATTCTTAGAGAGTAAGTTTAATAAAGCTGGTTCTTATTATTGGCTATTTATTGATCGGGTGCCCGCAGCTAAGTTCACTTTGTTTCGGATAAAATGAAATTAGCCTGGAAGAGATCACTTAAGGTGATAAGGCCGCCCACTTGTACATAAATAAACACACTTTCACATAATTGATGTTATGTTTATAAAATGATTTTTGGTTAAATACTCAAGATGCCTGTTTACAATTCTAAATAATGCCCATCCAAAAGGTTGCCTGGAAGAAATCGCCTAAGGCGATAAAGTCGCCCAATGTGCGGCACTTTAGTCTGTTTTATTATATTTCTCTGTTTCGAAATTTTTGTGTCTTATGGTGTACATGAAAATAGTATTCTATTCTAGTTAAATTCAAGATGTTGAGCTTTTTGGTGTTTTGTAGAAAGACTATCGGTATCAAAATTGATCTGAAATTGAAACCTATTGATCTTGCGATGTCTACATACTTCATTGCATTCCATTTTGGGTGATTTCGTGAGTCAGATGACACGTTTAATATGGGTTCCGGCTGTTAGTCTAGTACGGTAGTGGTTAAACCATGTCAGAGGCTACGGTAGTGGTTAAACCATGTCAGAGGCCCTCAGGGCGGCTTGATAAACTCTCGACACCGGAATTGGCCATTCTCATTTGATAAGTATTTTCGCATTTTTTCCGCGGAATATAACATTGCGATCATTAAAGCGAGAGTGAATCGGTTCTAACTGGGTAAGCACGTTCCATCCTAGACCGTAATGATTGCTTACCATCAGGCGAATTACGGTCAAGAGCAAACAAATTCCTTGTAAAAAAAAAATAAGAAGAAGAAGACTTCATGGCAAAACATAGGTGTAACATGGATTTTGTTTGGATAATGCCTAGTTAGTATAACATTAGGTATATAGGACATCTAGGACATCACATCCATTACTACAAATAATGTTGGCAATATTCCAATAGAAATAGAGGCTTTCACCCTTTATTGGAATTGCTGTAACAAAGTTATCGATATAAATAACAGAAGATACGCATCTGCAATTTGATTTTAATCAAGAAATACATTTCCAAGTTAAACTAATAAAAACATTCATATTTCATTCTCTTGCCTCCTATTAAATTACTCTTAGCTCATATTTTGTAGATTCTAAAATGAAGCTTAAACAAGTACTGAGCTGTTTTAATTCTTTTCATACATATTAAAAATTATATGTACGTATGTACAAAGTATGTATCTGTAAATACTGATGGACGAGCAAATTTCCCCCGACACAGGGTGACCTAGTGGGGGAAATATAGTACTTATCATTCGTGAGCTAATGTTTATTCCTAAGTAATATATAAGCAATATAGTTGTAAAAAATTATATATTTTTTCATATCTTGAACAGTTTTCCCAGCACACGCAACGGAAGCTCTCAAAGATGAATAATTTGCCCCGTTTTTTTCACATTTTCCATTGTTTCTTCGCTCATATTAGTTGCAGCGTGATGTTGTAAGAACTAGTGTGCAAATAAACGATTTATTATTATGTACTTCAGAAAAATAAACAAAAATAAAGCTTATTTTTGGTTTCACTGATTTGTAAAAATTAAACCAATAAATAAATTATTAAATGTTCCGGGACATTGCACACAGCGCCATCTAGCCCCACACTATGCAAGCGCTTGTGTCGTAGATACTAGATAACTGATATAATACTTACATAATTTTACTTTTGTAAATACATACTTATTACATCCGGGATGCACTGACCCCGTGGAAGTCACGACGAGTCGCTGTCCGGCGGCGTTCCTTCGACGGACGGCGTTGCTCGACGTGGTGGTGTGGTGGTAATGTGCCTGCCGTAGCGGCGCTTTCCTGACAGCGCCGGGACGGACAGGCGGTGGTTCCTGAAGGTGGTGCAGGTCACGTCGACCTCCCGTTCGGAAGCAGCAGCACGACGGACGGCGCATGCAACCTCACGGGAAGGAACGTATACTGCTGCAACGCGACTCAAACAGCGCGGCACGTGGCCAAAATGCTGCATTGCCATCCAGTGTGGTAATGCGGCCAGTATACTGAACACTGTGCCCTCTGGCATTGGCTGGAGTACATAGGCCATCTTTGAGCTTTGTAAAAAAATTATAAGTTTCCCTTTTCGTTACTCTGTAGTAGATAGAATTAATATGTTCAGTTTTTTCCCAATACAAACAGTACTACAGTCCGTCCTAATTTATCTTATTATCTTGTGTATTGACTCGATTGCCATTCTAACTAAATAATTGGACAGGATTGATGTTATTCTAGCGGTAATTGGTTTGGTTTGTTTGCTCACACTTTCTTAGTTTGTTTGCCGAGAGTTGGATGGAAAAGTTTTCGGCCGTACCTTTTTACTGATAGATTGGAGGGACAGGTGACTATTAGTGTTCAGTGTTAGGTATTTGTTTCTATTTTATTTTTTGTAGAAGAATACGTTTGTAGATTCTTTTTCTCTTTATGGTTACAATTTATTTTTTTACACTGGACAATGAAAATGTTTCGGATTATGTTTCTTTCTTTTCTGTGTAATATCACGCAGAAAAGAAAGAAACATAATACGAAAGAACTTAGTTTTACCCTGAATAGTCTAGGTGTTTGACAACTAGATCACCTAAGCGATATACGCACATTCTAAACTATGACTAAGCTTGGTTATTAGGATCACATCTATAGTTTTGCATAGCAAGGAAGAGAAATGGGTCAAAAAAACTATTATCATAATTATATACATATATTATATTTTTACGAAAACTAATGTTTATAAATGGTAACAAAAGAACATTTGTAATAGATTCAAAACTTACTGAAAAAACTAGTAAGTTTTATTGAATACTAAAGTAACTAATATAAACAGAATATATGAGGCAGAGGATAAACCTTACTAAGTTGTTAGGCGGTAACAAATAATTTAGTTCCACCAATAAAAGAAGCACTAGAAAAACAACAAAACATCATGAAAACAGTCTATTCTTTACGCACATCATTCTACTTTTATTGCTGGCCGAATAATACTAAATCACGAATAGTGTAGATTTTGCTTACTCTGTAGTAGGTAGATAGTCTGGTTTTTATTTTGTTTTGATTTGTTTGTAAAATTAATATTCGTTATTTAAATAAGTATACAAGGTGTAACAGAAGGGTGTGACAATACTTATACTATACATACCTATGTATATATAGGATACAGCCCACTAGGTTTCAGAATTCTAAGTGTCATAGATTTCGAGTAATCATAAGTTGAACTTTCATTAAAACTTTAAGTCTTGCAACCCTACATCTTTTCATTTTGAGCGTTCATTGACTTTTCTTTCATTGACAAATGACACGGCGCGGCGGTGTCTCTCTGAGAGCGCGAGAGAGAGAGAATACGTTGCGTTAAAACTAATGCTAGAACGGGATGAAAGAATGTGTGCTTATTTCGGTTTCGTCACTCGCTAGGGCTGCCACGAAATCAAGTGCAAAATATTATCTAATTTTTGTATGGTAAAAAATATATGCGATTTAATTTTTCATATTTTGGTATATGACTCCTTACATGATATATATTGTATACTCTATAATATTGTCACACCCTTCTGTTACACCTTGTATATCTCTGTAAATTTAAGTAAATGTGCCGCGGCGGGATACTGCAGCTCTGAAACACAAGATCCACTGGATACTTAGCTCAGAGCTCAGTACACTTCTGACGTACTGTAGATACTAGTGCATAAGATTGTATTTGTTTTTGTAATAGGTATGTAATGTACGTACACGTAAGTTTTTGGTCAAATAAGCAAATTATTATTATTATTATTTTATAGTGATGTGACCTAGACATATATAGCTCATAGCTGGACTATGTAGGTTGGCTTGAGGACTTTTGAAATTAAGCTACAGTTGTAGTTAAAATATTCTGTTTTCTGAATAGTTTGATACATAGATTGTAACTTTTTGCATTGTTATGATACACGTATCTTCCTAGGTTTTTCTTTTAGGCAATTTCTTTAGGCTTTTCTAAAGATTTTTTAAGTGCACCCTTCTTTTTTATGTTGTAGTATGTTTAGTTTTTATTCCCTTGTTTTATGCATTATTATTGTTAATAGAGATCGTGTCTAAATTACTTATATTTATAGGTTGAAAACTAATAAAAAACTAGTCTCAAAAAGCTAAGTCTTGGCACAAAATACAAATTATTATCAAGATTTTAGGATTATAATTGGGGAAAGTGTCTTCAGCAAAGTGGAATAACATTGTCATAAAATATGTAATTTAGTACATACTTACATATATTTGTCACCGCAATACCTAAAGAATAAAACAGTAATTTAAATAATATGTTGTAGTTGTTTAGCTAACAACTTCAACATATTAACAAACTACACAAAGAACAACAAATCAATGTTTGGGAAATACGTACAATTATTTTTATTTATAAGAATATTGTCATGTAAGCTCATTTATTATGTCTTTTCCAAATCTGACTTCTATATATATAAAACTCAAAGGTGACTGACTGACTGATATAGTGATCTAACAACGCACTGCCCAAACTACTGGACGGATTGGGCTAAAATTTGGAATGAAGGTAGATGTTATGACGTAGGCATCCGCTAAGAAAGGATTTTTGGAAATGCCACTTTTAAAGGGGTGAAATAGGAGATGCAAGTTTTACTTCTTAATGAGAGCGAAGCCGCGAGCACCCACTAGTATAATATAAATTTCAATACTTATCTATTTCATTTATTACGAAATACATGTCATGGTTTACTCATCGCAAATAATGCGTAATAACATACTTAGTAATACATAATAAGTCAATTTAGTTAATGTGCTATTGTGTTAGCTAATTACGCTGCCACATCTCTAGCCATCAGGTCACTGGACGAAAATAACCTCCAAAAGAAAGCCACTCTGATTTCAGAAGGTCCGATCTTGCTGTTTTCCTCATAAAATGTTCCTGAAAAAAAGATTGTACGTAAATGAGAAAAGAATTCTTTGTCGGTAATTAGAAAGTTGTTTGTTCAACATTCTGATAAGGAAGGTTGGCAGTTAGACCGAGCCCGGTCAGCTATATAGAGGTCGGTGAAATTTTAAAACTTGGAAAAACACGGTGTAAATTTAATTTGGCCAAAACACGTACTGCTAATTGAGTCTCTGGCTCGGGGAATTGAGATTGTCTTAATTTCTGCGTTGTGTTGCTCTCGGGAGTAGCACGGTTACAATTTGGGGATCAGCTAAAAATTGTTATTATACGACGATATTATAACAAATGCACAACTTTTTTTTTAATTTGTAATAGTCTAAAGTGTCTGACTACTGATTGGCATAGTGAACTATCAACGCACATCCCAAACTACTGGACGGATCGGGCTGAAATTTGGCGTGCAGTATGACGTAGGCATACGCTTAGAAAGGATTTTTTAAATGCCACATTTAAAGGGTTGAAAAAGGGGATGCAAATTTTACTTCTTAATGCAAGCGAAGCTGCGAGCACGCACTAGTAAAATACATATATGTATATCTACAAGAACTGAATTAGATTTCGATTTATATATAAATAAATAGATATTCCGGGACATTGCACACAGCGCCATCTAGCCCCACACTAAGCAAACGCTTGTGTCGTGGGTACTAAATAACGGATATAATACTTATATACTTTTCATTTGTAAATATATACTTATTATACATACAAACGACCAGACTCAACACAAGTAATTATATTTTTTTAAAAAGCATAAATATTTGTGTCACGAGGGCTACATTAGAAGGCAGAGCCACTACCAACTAAGCTAACTCAGGCCAGTCATATACGAATAAATGAATCGATATTTCGCAGTAAACACATTTCCAAGTACAATCAATGTTATGTTTACTTCAAATGCATTCACACAAATACAATGTAACAGCAATTTTCCTTAATACAAAAAAGATTACAGATTATGTGAAGCAGGAAAACAAAATGTACAGTCAACAGGAAAATTCGGAAATCTACATTTACCTGTTGATTTCTACACTCATCTTCATTCCTACATCTCGTGGAATTCATTGTGTCTTTGAGACGTAAGTGTGTATTAACTGATAGCGATCTGCCATAATCAGATGTTAGGGTAAATGCTGGGAACTGGTTACTGTAGGAGGAAAGTTCAGAAGGGGATTTTTCTTGTCTGTTTGCCGTGTAAGTTCATGTAAGCAATCTCATGGTACCATAGAATAATACAATTAATAATATTGAGACGATGCAAATTGTATTCAGTTACGCATTCACACAATAGGCCAATAAAATGGGTGTTACGTTAAAATATAGGCTAACGTTTGTCTGCGACCTGCGATGTGTATATTTATTTATTACTTGAACACAATTAAACTAATTTAGGGACTTAATATGATTAAATATGTAAATCTCTGTAGTCTAAAATATAGTTGTACCTTAGTAGCACGCTTTCCTTAAATATAATACTTTTGGTTTAACAACAAGTCTTGAGACTAACCCACATTCATCAACAATTTTTGTCTAGCAAAAAAATATTTCACCTGTTTAATTGTTTAGTTATTTAAGCAAAGAATATCCTTAAATTTAAGACCTTTTGAAAAAGGGTGCGAACTTAGCAAGCAGACACACGGTACGTCTGCTACTATCTGATAGTAGTCAGTCACCGTCGCCTATGGGCACTTAAATAAACAAAACATACTCACAACAATCGCTCTCCAGCACGCAGTACTTGAGCCCCTCATGGTACACGAACCCAGGCTTGCAGTCACAGCTGTTGTACCGACACCCCGAAAAGCAAGTCTTGTTGACTTCCTTGTAGTCCGAGCAGGTGTTACCGCAGTGGTTGCCGCACCCTGTGGTCGCGTTCTTGTCTCCTGCGCAGCCGTTTGCTGGAATAGGTAAAGATAGATCGAGTCAAATCATTGTTTTTTTTTTAATTTTAACAGCAAATGATTTTTTTAAACATAGTCTAGTTCCAGAGTTAAGAAGAAAAACAAAAATATGTACTTATAGGTAAGTATCTTAAACGTATGAGGACAATTTAACTTTTTTGTTATTCCGATGCGGGGCGGAAAACTAGTAAAACCAATATTGACAAATTCAGTCACAATGACCATTATAAAAGCGAAAGTATTGATCGTGAATAATATTTGGTATATAGGTAGGTCTATTATATCTACTTTGTATCTGATACAAAAACTAACCTTAATTTCAATCAAGGGTGATTAACATAAGCCACTTTCATCCCAGATTCACGCAATCAACACCGTGGGATGTCCGAAGTTTCTAAAGATACATTACAATGTCAGCATGTTATGAAGTTCAAAACGTCTATTTTCTATCCCTATCAATCAAAATATGACTCGCCACTTACGACATTCCTCCTTAAGAATACACTTCCCGTCTGCGTCTCGGACCAGTCCGTCGCTACACACACACTCCGGCCGACACAGCCCCGTGGCACCTCCGCAAGGGATCGGGTAGCCGAGGTCGAGGCACGTCTTAGGACCACAGTACGCACATTCCACTGACATCTCATGCTCTTCGCATTGTAAGGTGGAGCGCTTTATCACTGGAATTAAGGAAAAGTTGGAATGAGTATATTATTTGAATTTATAAGCGAGTTTGTCTCGGCCATTCTAGCGTCTGCGTTCATCCTGATGCAAAATGTTTCAAATCCTGCCCTATATCAATAAAAGGACTTGGTTTTCCAGTTATGTGTATATTTGCACGTGCTTAGCGGTGAAGGTAAACATAGTGAGCTAACTGTCATTGTTGAGGATCTGTGGTCTTCCGACAGAGACATCAGACATCACAGATCTGACAAATCTTGGAAACATGACAGAATAATTTGTCAGAAGCTTCTTATAGTACTGTATAGATAAATAAAAATATTTGACTGATTAATTACTCAGATAATATTTCATAATAAAACCCAAGGACTTTTCCGCGGGGATTTTTATTACTTTTATCTTACACAATACAAAAAAGAAACCACCAACCTATTTAAACTAAACAACTCATTATCCTTGATTTACTAACACACATTTTCCGAGAAAACTCGAGAAAATTAATAATGGAACCCACCTGAACTTTCCGCTAACGCATAAAAATACCACGCAGCTATTAAAGGCACTAAAACTTTCTCCATAATTCAACCCAATGAACAATGAACCACGTCCTTTATTGTTAAAGGATAGCTATTCACTAACAGTTTAGCCGCAGTAATTCGCTGGCCACGGGCAAAGTAGCCAATTTCCTTTAGAAGTTCTAGTTTTCCTTTTACCTTTGCTGTATTTTAAAGGCGTCATCTTGAATAAATAGTTACAATGTATAGACACCGAACATGTAATACAGTATAGACAAGGTATTAGAGCAGCAACGGTTTTTTATGACGTTAAACGACGGTTAAATGACAAGTGAATCACGCTACTGCGCGCATACAAATCATCATAAAATAGTCATAAAATAGTTTGATAGGTTATTGTGGGTTTTCAAGATCCGATGGAAAAAAATTAATTATGGAAAGTGGTGCAAAATGAAATGTGTAAGAAACTTAAATTATTTTTAAAATAAAAAACGTGCTCCTTGGTACTAATCTCCAAAGTCAATATTTTTACAGGTTTTGGTATTTCCTTCTATATCTATATATATAAAACTCAAAGGTGACTGACTGACTGATATAGTGATCTATCAACGCACAGCCCAAACCACTGGACGGATTGGGCTGAAATTTGGAATGAAGGTAAGTGTTATGGCGTAGGCATCCGCCAAGAAAGGATTTTTGGAAATGTCATTTTTAAAGGGGTGAAATAGGGGATGCAAGATTTATTTCTTAATGCGAGCGAAGGCGCGAGCACCCACTAGTTATCCTATAATATGCAACGCTGCTACATCTTATACTACAGTGGTGCTTAACATCAGACAGGCTACAATCAAGCGTAAGACAAATGCGTGCTAAAAAAAGATTTTCTGAGAAACAAGCTTGCTTGAAAGGGGTCATTCAAGTGACAAGGCTGCCCATAGTCCTAGTTCAATGTACTATTAGCCGCCGGCTTGATAAACTCTCGAGAGTTATTATAAAAATATTCGTTTATTGCTCCAAAAACATAATAAAACTATACATAAATGCACTATAAACACCGCACTAGGCGAACCTGTGTCGCGGTGTGATTGCCTTCCCGTTCCAGACATTACTAGTAACAATCAAGAAAAAAATATGTACAGATAGCAGTACATAATAAACTTTGTAAAATTTCTAAGGTATCTTAACAATTAGGTAATTACGTTTTTCTTTTAAGCGTCAGGTACACATTTTTTTATTGGTTGTTGGCCCCTCTCATTCGATAACGAGAAGAAGAATATACAATTTTTCTACAATATTTTCGATTTATATTTGCTATACGATAAAATAATTTATTTGATTTGAATGAAGAATAATTGAATTATATATTTTGTATATATTACAAAAGTTTTGCTGTTTTACTAGTAACACTGAATTTATCGTGAATTAAAGTAAGTCTTCTTTTCTTAATCCAACTTCAAATAAATCTTAAAAATGACGCGAAGGAAATTATAATTACAGATCAATTAAAGGATAAAATTACTTGTTAATTGAGTTTTAATTTGAAGCAGTTTATTTTACGCACGAATTGGCATTGGACGGTAGGAAATGGATAGATGCGATCTGAGATCTTAGCATGTGTTTAATGAATGAAATTGCGGATTCTCACCATTATATCCACCGCTACGATTTTCAATGCATATTATTAAATTATCATGTTTTTATTACTTTATTTTTACAGTTGTTCATAATTATTTAGATATCATTTAGTATGTCAAAAAATACAAGTTGATAACTACAGTCAATTACTGCTTACCTTTTATTAAATTACTGATTAAAAGTAAGTATATTCTATTTTCAATTTTTTCATTGTTATTTATCAACGGTTTTTTCCATGGTCCTGATATTAAAGCACATATTTTGTTTTTTGGCATATAAAAAATAATAATAAAGTAAACAATATTGTTAGTAAAAACTTTGATGTGAGCGGTTTACTTTGTTTTTTTTTTCATCTTTAAGTAGGTACATATTTATTGATTTTTACGATAACAAAACTTTATTCAATAATAATAAACAATATTTACACTAATAAAACTAAAAAAGAGTATTTACATTTAAACTAAATTAAAAACATCCACATGTGGTATGGAGCCAAGAACGCTGGCTGCATTCCCACGCTGGATTGCTATAGAAATCCTTTGCGCAAGGAACCAGCCAGCGTTCTTGTCTCTAGTGATGTCAATCAACGTTTTATTTAATTTTTTTATAAAAGACTTCGTGCTTTTACCCCACGGACCAAAAGTTTCGAAGCCAAGCGATACGAAAATATAATCAGTCGATAATGATGTATGTATTTATGTATCCGGGTTGATATCCAGAATATTCCAAGAATCGACTCATTTTCGTCTGAAACTATATAATTAGGACGGAGTTAATTACTTTGTGACTGACGTAGTACATTACTTGATTATTATACTGAGTCACTGGCAATTCACCTACAACATTTTTAGTATAAGAACATAAAAGACCGAAAGATTTGTTTTTAAGGCTATGCGATTAGCTAAACTACTATTAATATATAATAGTTATCTTACTACAAAGACATATATCATATCTGTGCACTAAGAAAAAAATAATTACTGAGATCGGTTCATAAATAACGGAGTAATCGCGTTACTTATCTACAAAAAAACTTTCAAAAGACTTGATAACCTCGCTTATAACATAGGTATGCATTTTTTCTTCTCGATATAAAGAGATTGATAAAAAAGCATGGCTTGTAAAGCTAAATAATCTAAGCCAAAAACTTCAACAATGATGATCTTGGGAAAGAAAACAAACAGTGAAATCTCTTTCATAGACCAAATTCAAGCGGAACATAGAACTTCAGAAAATAAAACAACGATTCCAGATCAATAAATTCAAAATTGTGGAACGAAGACATCAGAATCCAATTCGCCTCGAGTCAAAGCTGTGAAATCTTCCAATAGTTCACAAAGCCTCAAAGACGTCGGAAGAAGACATACATTGCAAGGAATGGCCAAAGTATGAGCAAATTTTCCTACTTAGTTCTGAAACATATTTTTTATTCCATAGCTTGCTGGATACCTAAGGTACACAGTACATTGGAGTCTGTATCCAGATGGCTAATTTAACTTGAACGTGTTTAAAAAGTTTTAATGTATGGCTTATAGGACATCTTAAAAAAATGGAAAATATTAATTAAATACTTAGTCTAATATGATATTTGTTGTATTACTTTCTTCGTCAGTGTTTTTTTGTGAAATCTTTTTAATAAACTCTAATACATAATTTTCGAACGCACAAGAGTGAGAAAACGTAAGATTATGTACACTCGTGAATCTTCTTCTTCTATCTTCTATATATGTAAAACTCAAAGGTGACTGACTGATTGACTGACTGATATAGTGATCTATCAACGCACAGCCCAAACCACTGGACAGATCGGGCTGAAATTTGGCATGCAGGTAGATGTTATGACGTAGGCATCCGCTAAGAAAGGATTTCTGGAAATGCTACTTTTAAAGGGGTGAAATAGGGGATGCCAGTTTTACTTCTTAATGCGAGCGAAGCCGCGAGCACCCACTAGTAATGTATATTTACTTTCAAACTTTTAACATAGGATATCGAAGTTTCGCTTCGCTTATGTCACTGTCAGTTATTTTTGACAATGATAAAAGATAATGATAACAGAGACTTTTGGCATAACTAGCCTTAAATGAAGATAGTTCTATTTGTTTTCACATCTGTGGTTCAAGAAGACGTGTGAAGCTTTGAGTCACACCTCTGCTCTATTTGTTTCGGATCTCAACCGCTGTCGGATTTGTCTCACAATCCTCTTATGATAAAAATTCTTTTCTCATTTCATTTGGCTCCTGTTTTGCATAATGCTCCAATCTGTTGACTTTTGTTGTTTCTTGTGGCGTGAGAAGTTGAATTTTGGCTCATTGCCATCATTATAAACTAACACATTTTATTTTATGGTGCAACACAATGACTAGATATCCATACTTTTTGACTATTGTCAAACTTTTGATCAAGGCTATTTTTTTTAAATAAATAAGCACAGATATCTATCCTTAAGTTAACATTACAATTTTGTAGTTTCTACTCCATTAAACCCATACATTTAAAACAAAATAATAGCAAATACTTTTCCATTCGTACATTGTCCTGTAATTTATGCATCGTCTTTTAACTTTGAGGACAAACACACAACAAATTGTCTAAAGGAAGGATGTTCGCAACTATCTCCATCTTGCCACCCATACATTTAGTTTATCTTCCATCAAACCGCAACATTTTCTTATTTACTTTGTTCCCGCTCAATCAAAATGTTACTTTAGCTTCTCCGTGAGACAAATTTGGGAAAACTCAATCTTGTCGCTTGTTAAATCTGTTTAGAAGTGTTCGAGAGTTTTGTATTTAAAACGAGTTGCTTTTCTTGGTTGATTGAGAGAGAAATTTCGATGCTAGAATTGTTATTTCCGAAATTTTAAGATAAATGTTTCCTGTTTTTTGCTTCTGCGGCTATTTTACAGTCATCATTGACGGCTGAGCTGGAACTAAATTACACACATTCATAGTATTATATTATTTATTGGTCAGTTTGTATTAGAGTAGTCAATTCTATTGTCATTAATTTTCAAAACAGCACAAGTAGCCGGCATATACAGATGAGTGTGCTATTCCGACTATGTTTTTAGCCCAATTTTTGTTTTGCGTGGTCACCCATCCAAACACTGGTCAAGACTGCATATGGTCTTATCAATAGACGATGATTTTCGTATTTTTTCGATTTCTTTTTCTTGTAGTACTACTAAACTTTGTCGCATATTTTTTAAACTTCAACTAACAGAACCCTCAATGAAAATTAAAAACGAAAAAACGCTAGATACTCAAGCAAATTGCAATATTTTCTAGTATCATTAAAACGCAGCTCGAATTTTGTAGAGTTTTAACGAGGCAATTACCGTGATGATTGTGGCGCCGAGTGCAGTCTGATTATTAGATGCAGCCCGTTTCGTTTGAATAACAGAATAACATGTATAGAATCCAGCTAGTTACACCTATACTAATCGGAACCAAACTCTGTGGAGCCTGGAATGATCTTCGGCCTATCAGAAACCTATCTGTGGGCTATTGTTACGGAGTTTGGTGGAATTGCATCAGTTATAGGGTAAACAGTATAGTAATTGCCCTAAGTAAGTACCTATAGGTTTCCTACCTACTGTGTTACTGTTCCTAACCTGTGATAATTAGGATAATAATTATACGTATTCTATGATAATAAGGTAATTTATTTACAACTGTTTTATTTTTTTACAATATACCTACTTAATTTAGTGTTTATTTAGTACTTAGTATTTTAAGTATAGTAAGTTATTGTAACTGGCATTGTGTCATTGCAATTGTTATTAGGCAACGATGGGACTGACTGAATTTCAATTGAAGAAAAGGGATAGTCCTCTGATGTTTGAGTGGGAAACTATCTTTTTTAATTGGTTCAAAACATTAAATTTGCTACAAATAGTAATGTTTCGATGTACTTATTTCGAGTTTTTGTCTTATTTAATCCAAATATTTAAAACTGTAAGTCTTGGAATATCCAAGAGGAATATTCCAAACTCGCAGCAATTACTATAAAGTAAGGAAGTAAAACAATTTGGCTTAGTAACAAAGTCAAGGTTGGAATATCGATCATTAATTTTATAAATTTTCTGTTATTGCGATCGAATTGAAACATGTTTCTTGCGGTTAAATGTGGGGATAATCATCAATTTGTCGACCTTCAAACTGTTGCTATGTAAGTTATATTTTAATCTTTATGTATGGAACTTTGACCATTCCGATCTGTTACTAAGTTATATTAAGTAACTATAATTTATAGGATATGTAAAAAATATCTATTCGTTTATCTACGAGTACTTACAGTGGTATTCTACGGCTACAACCCACTTTTCGAGATGTAATGCGTATTTTAAAATGCTTGGTTGGTTAATGCCTAAATAGAATAACGAGATACACACAGAATACCTCTCAATTGTCTGTTTCGGAGCTCACGAAACGCTTTTCGCTTAGAAATGGTTTTAAAACCACGTACAGCTTTCATTACCTAAGTGTAGCTTGGGTGTTTGACAGTATTTCAAAAGATATGCACGTAAGCTCTTACATAGTCTTTTGTGATCCCTTTTATGTTTGTATTGTGTTTAGTGTTCGTTTTAGCGTTAACTATCTACATATACTTGATGAAGCTAGTGTGTTGGAAATGCCACTTTTAAAAGGGTTAAATAGGTGCGAGCGAAGCTGCGAGCACCCACTAGTCTATCATATAATGTGACGTCTCTGTGGAATAAATTTGGAATTTAAGATTGTTCTATCAATTAATCACTCACGTTTGCTTAAGTTGTCGTATAATACAGATATCAATTTCAAAACATAATAAATACATAATAAATACTTTAACGTTACTTAAAATCACCTAAGAGAATTCTTCCCCGGTAATTTTACAAAGTTTTTTACTATCTCAAGTCACTAATTACACAAGTTTTAATAGTTGAGGGTCGAGCGTCAACACTTTCCAGCGGACTAAAGTTCTAGCGAAGTTATCAGCCACCATTTTTTATGTAACTTTGTAATAAAGTTGTGCGAAACTGGTATTCTCGATGGACTGACCCAGGGACCAACTTACTTTGAAATCTGTAGGTTTTTCTTGTTATTATGAGTATTCTAGATTTTATTTTGAAAAGACCTAGGTTTTATTAAACTTTGAACGTGCTAAAGGAAATGTAAACTGACTGTTTTTTTTTATTTCATCGCTAAGATGGATAATGATACAAGTTTTGGAAAAAAAGTTATAACAATAATCATATATTAAAATCATATTTACATTAATAGCCATAATATACATTTCGATTGTTTTCGTGAAACACCCTGCTATGTAAGTTCGTATGACAGTGGTCAACTCTAGTGTCAGAGTTTTCAATCTGCCTGTGAGCCAGGACTAACTGGCTGCCGTACTAATATAACCTACAATTAGTCGAGCCGAAGCGCCCAAAATGGAAAGCCTTTTTTTGGTCACCCATCCAAGAACTGTCCGCTTAACATTGGTAAAATAGAATAGAATATATCTTTTTGGATGGACATTACAAAGAATTATAAACAGGCGGTGTACTTGAAATATAATTAGATACATACCTACATTAGTTAAAAGACCAAAACATACTCTAAATATACATAAATAAATACATACATATTACACAAAACATTTACGAAAAAAGCCACTATTTTATAAGTAAACTACATAAAGTAATGCTATAACAATGACAAATAATGGTGGTACACTAACTTTTGGAATATACTCAGCGACTTGGCCTGCCTGATGGGCAGGGGCAACGTGTTCCAAATAGCATGCGATTGCTTCCGCTAGCTGATCTACAGGCTCCTTAAACATGACCCTGCTAAAATATATGTAAAACAAACATAATATACATACATTCTACCGCATGAATGTCTGTCAGTCTCGTAAACAATTCCTAATCTTGACTTCGCATAGTCGAGTATTTCAAATTATCAAAGGCAACATTTAAACAAATATTTGTTAAAGACGGTAGCTCTGTCCTAAACATACATTGTAAAAGACCTGACGGGATGACGTTTGTTTTTACTTTTAATTAAAAAACTGATGATAAAGCACACCTTGTATTTTGATTTTTATTTTAACTACACAAAGAAAACTGTGCAATTATAAAAACAATTAAATCACAGTTTTTAATTTATTTAATTTCAGTTAATACATTGTCTTAAAAATCAATACAATCAGGGTCATGACGAAACTGCGTGAACGCAAATAATGGGGATGCAATAGAATGACAAAAATTACATTTTGTAAATTTTGTGACCATATCATATAATTGCACCTTTCATGAAAATTATAACCACATGAAATGGAACGCTATTTATAAAAATAGCGGTAATGTATGGGTATTAATACAAAGTTAAGTTGAAATTAGCTCGACATGTTTATGATCAACATGAACTAAAATATAATTATACATGTAACCTTACCTGACTCGATATAAACTTCTCAGCCATGAGGAAATACGACTCAGAGTAGGAGTAACATATCTAGAAAGCTAAGACCGTTAAGAACGTACACACTCATAAGCTTCAACTATAATAATATTAGTGAAGTGTGAAAAGTGAAAACTAGATGGCGCTGTGTTCCGTTAAAACACGCAAAAAGTAATACTCGTGTTTATTTAGAGTAGCACTTAAATATTTTCCGGTAGCAGGAAGCAAGAAGAGCGTGAAGAGCGAAGTATGCCGCTCTTCTGCAACTGCTAAATTGATATACAAATTATAACATGACAAGAATATGATTTTAGAAAATCTGTTATGGCAGGCGGCTTGCTTGTTAGTAACAGATTTAATATCTGAAGCGTTTGAATCTCAGCAACCGGGAGGCAATTGCATGAAATCCCCAATTATAATCAAATGTCTTTGCGGTCAGTTGCCTAAAAGTGGCCCTTCAGTGGGTCGGATGACACGTTAAACTGAGCTCCCGGCTGTTAGTCATAGTATAGCTGTCATTAACCCTTGTCAGAGGCTCTCACGCGGCTTAAGAATTATGACGAACTTACTATGGGGTAAAGTATTGTTAAGTGTTTTTATAATTGTCTGCAGATGGAGATGCTTAATCTTTTATATCAGGTCACGTTTAGGCACCAGCAATGAACGATGAAATGTTTGTGAAAATACTGATCAAAAACGCCTAATGTGTTTTATTTAGTTAAGTATGTGACATAATATACCCACGATAATTTTTTAAGTATTTATAAAATTAAACATTTTGTATTACAACGTGTTTATTGGTAAAAAAAAATGTTCTTTTTTAAAGGCGACATCATTTTTTGAATCTAATTATTTATTTAGGCTTACAGTTACTATTCCACTGTTTGCATGAAAACACACTTTATATGAAACGAGAATATTCAATCTTGATTTCTCCCGATCAATAAACAACTACCAAATGGTAGTACAAACAAAAACTGTTACAAAACCAAATTCTAACGAGTTAATACCGTTCCTAATAAAACAAGAGCAAAAACATGCCAAAAGAGCTTTCAAACAAGCGGGCACCATTCCGCTGTATTTACGGAAACATTAGGAAAGCAAACACAGTGGATGGGGGACGTAAATAGTCACATAGTTTTAGTAAAGTCCTAGTAAAAAGTTTGCAAAACATCACTGGCCAAATATTGGGGTTTAGTTTGGAACGCAGCTCAGTGAATTTGTTTGTGTTGTGAAATAATTGGCACGCGGATTGGAATAGTATTAATTTGAATACGGCTTACCATTAAATTTATATAAGCATTTAAATTTGCGTGAAAACCGTATAGTAACTCTGTACTAATTTTAATGAAGAGCCCGTAGCTCAGCTAGAAGGAGGCAATCGCATGCGATTACCAATGTTAAGCAAATGTCGACGCGGTCAGTTCTTGGATGGGTGACCGAAAAGTGGCATTCCATTTTGGGTGCTTCCGTGGGTCGGATTATACGTTAAATTGTAGGTCACGCTTGTTGGTCTAGTTCGGTAGTCGTAAAGTCATGTCAGAGGCCTTTAAGGCGGCTAAACTCTTGACTACAGAGTTGGCCACTCTCATTCGATAAAAAGAAGACTATGTTCTTTTAATAATTATTCATTGATATGGTAACCAACAATTCTAAATATATAATATGAGCTTTATTCTAAAATTAAAAATGCATCGATATATTATAAGAATAAGTATTGTTTTTGATTCTACAAGAACTGAAACGAACATTTTGGTTGGTAATATGAATTTGCAAGCCAGCGATGAATCCTATCCCATGGCAGTAAACCACCCCTTTGACAGGCTTTGTTTTATAGACTACTAGTATATGGGTAGGCACTGCTTACGCTTTGTTGCTTATACAAACACTAATAAAGTTAATGTACCAAACTGAAATACAAATCACATTGTTTTGAAATAATGTGACGTCATAGAAACCATCGTCCGACTTGTTATATAATACCCATGCTTTTGAGTACTTACATTATATAATATGTACAAATGTCATATATGTAAGTACTTACTGATATACAAATCCCCATTTTACATCTCCATTGTGTCAAAGTCACGCGAATCACTCCAGATGTACGAACATAAGTCATAATCGTAACAACGAATACGATATTTTGATGGCACTTTTATCGGTTTTCTTTATGCGACTGTAATAAAATGAACAAACGTGTGAAAAAGTTGCAATCTTCAGTCGCGTCGGCAATGTCGAAATCTTGGCTATCACTTGGCAATTTCTTTGGGGAAATCCATTAGTGTTATGATGTTGCCCGGCGTGGTCTGGTGTGGAACGCTGGAAACGCCTTGAGGAAAAATGCGAGCAAATTGTGCTTTGCGGAATGACGTTGTTTAATTTAAATAATTACAAGCGTTTATTTTTGACAACTTTGTTTATTCTTACAAGGATAAGAGGCGCTTTCACATTACTCACTGTTAAATTTTCTCATATTACCGACTTGTACAGCTACCTACTTACTAACCTAGCAAAAAACACATATTTGTTAACACTGAAAATATCAGAAAATAGTAAAAAATATAAAATCTGGTATGTTAGCTTAATGCACTTTACGAGTTCTAATGGAATGAAGGTTAACCCTTTGGGAACCACACAGAATAAAAAAAATAATAATAAACAACAAGCCAAATCCCTACATTGAATCTTCTTCAGCCCTATCCAGTCGGTTACTATCTACGTCGCATATGGTAGTACCATATTTTTCGCCTCCCTGGACACATTAAGAGGAAAATGATTTCGCTAATGGACCAGTTGTTTGTACGTGTGTCCACAAAAAAACTCGCGAAACAATATCCCGGGGAGTTCTCTTGTTGTCTCCTTTTAGGTGTTAACTTGTGAAATATGGGCGTTATTATTTTAATGACGGCTGTCGTTCACGAAATGGGTGTTAAATTTTTGTTTCTGGGTCATTCTTGCGATGGGCCCTCATCTTGCTGTTGAATTAGAGGGATTTTAAAGAGGAATTGTACAGTTACTGCCTATGTTAACGACACGTTCGTGTTAATATTTTGAACTAGTACGGCTTTGCACTTAGCCATGACTTGCCTAATGGTAAGCGAAGGCTATGGCCTCAGATGGAGCGCGCTTACCAATTTCACTCTCGCTTTGAAGATCGCTGGATTATAGTGCATGGGGAACAGGGAGTCAGGCAGGGAGGGAATTTGTGGTTTAAGCTACGATTTCAACTAAGACGACGTGTAAAATAAAATTAACATTTCCAATATAAATAATAAATCAAGCACGGGAAAGCAGCCAGCGTTCTTTGCTCAAAACTACACGTAAAAAATAAATTTAGCCAAGTATATGTAAGTTCAATAATATGTAAATAACGATAATATTACGGACTAAGCCAAAAATGTACTTTTTGCCTATGACACATTTTCATCTGTAAAATTGCATAGATAATTTTGACTAAAAACTACACGTCCGGTTTTTTTTTAAAAAAGACCTTATTCTATCTTTATGCTCAAACAGGATATTATATTGTTTACACATAAATAAAGAATAACAAAACATCCCGACACGTCATCCCAACACTGTCCTGGCTTGTGCCATCAGACCTTCTCATTTAGATCTCTAATTCCAAAATTATGTGATCCTTGAGCCTAAATTAGAGCTGCCTACCCCTATAAAGTAAGTAAGGTGTTAGTTGCACTAAAATACGGGGCCCTAAACTTGGCTTCCTAATTCACACGACTTACTTTCAACTTGCTTTGAACTTGGAACAAGTGAGGCGTGACTAAACTTTGTTCCTGCTTGTTTGCATTCACTGTTCTATTGTTGCTTGTGTGTTTTCTACCTACGGCTTATTTGGGTTTCTACTTGTGTGATTTTCCATGAGGATAGTCGTTCTGGTAAATATGCATGCCAATATTGAATCAGTAAAAACATAGTCGCGTAATAATCCAGTGTTTATTTTCAGTCTAAGTCCTATGATTTAGCCATAACAACATTAATTTAATGAAAATTAAGAAAACATAAGAAACATAAACTACTATTCTTCTAAAAATAAGCGGACACTTTAGAATATATATACCTATATAAGTAGTACGTTTAGTTTCATATATATTGTATAATTTTACATAGTGTATAGGATATTGTACGTGTCTTTAATAACGACAATCCGTCTTTCAAAGAATTGAATTTATGTACAATTTATTAGGTAGACCGAAATAACCTAGCAACTATTATGTGTGATCAATACATCTACATATACTGTGCTTGTTTACGCAATTAGAATAGGTTATCTTATATAAGATAACACTTATAATGAAGAGTTATGTAATTAATCCCTTAATGTAACATCAAAATACGTTGATGAAACAAAATCTTATTAAGAAAAATACAAACAAAAACTCAAAGGTCACATTTTGTGTCATTTTACAAACAATACGATTAAAGAATTTGCAATTAAGATTCCTCTCCAGAAACTTGTACTAGTCAAAAAAGAAAGAATGCGTTATTAATTTATCATAGCAGTACATATTTACACATCTATGTACATATATATAAGCGAGTAAATATTGTTGGTGTGTTAGTTATTATGTAAGTTCAGAGAGCTATACACATATACCATTTTCTATCCCGAATATGGAAAAGACAAGTAAAGCCGCGGGTTTTAACTAGTTTACTCGTCCTTATTTCATACGAGCATCGCTCCATGGTGTTACTCGCGTAGTCCGGAATAATAAGTGGCCTATATGTTAATTTATAGCTTCTATATCTATACCTAATTTCATCTAAATGGGTTCATCCGTTTGAGCGTGAACTAACAAACATACACACATAAACGCACAAACTTTTAATATATTAGTTCCTAATACTAAATATTAGTTCAATATAGTAAATTTAAAAAACATATATATTTATGGCACATCAATCTGTAAACGCACACACGAGCCAATGAAACCCGCGGGCTGGATACTAAGTTTAATAACAATAATAACTCATAATTATTTCACCGTGTCTCGATATAAAATGAGGAAACTCGCATGAACTGCTCATTAGGCTACGTACTATAATAGAGTTAGGATATACGAAGTGAAAATGACGTCATATTATTCTTGTCTGGTAGTTTTGTTGGCCATAACCTCTGCCTATTCTTGGACGCCGGCGGATAACAGCAAACAGGAATTCTGTTAGTGACTTTTCATGGTTTATTGGTTTTTTTTATTAACCTTTACTGACCCACTCCTGGGTAAAGGTGGTAAAGGTCTCGCTCACCTCCCTCCATGCGTCCCAGTCGATGGCTTCCGCACGCCAGGCTGTTATACGCCATGTTATTGTCTGCCCTGTTAGCTTATTTGGTAGTGGCACTGTCTTCTTATCTTGGGGTACGGGTTCGATTCCCGCATAACATAAGTAATTAAACAAAATTAATTTGTAATTACTTGTGTTGAGTCGGGTCGTTTCTATGTACGTATATTATGTACATATGTGTATATGAAAGAAAAGTATGTAATATATGTATTAAATCCGTTACCTAGTACCCGTGATACAAGCGTAAGCGTAGTGTGGAGCTAGATGGCGCTGAATGATATGTCCTTAAATATAAATATATTTTTTTATATTCTAGCCTGTCCAGAAAACGAAGAGTACTACAAATGCTCCCAGATCCACTGCTACAAGCGATGCGAACATCTCACCAAGCCCCCAGCTTGCCCGTCAGTGTCTTCCGACTGCTACAACCCTTCGTGTGAATGTATTCAGGACTATCTCAGGAACAGCGACGGGATCTGCGTGCCTTTCCAGAAGTGTGGTACGTTTTAGCTTCTCACTAGTTATTAATATGTTAACTCTGGTAAAATAAAGAATTAAATCTCTAATTAAATCTGGTAAAATATAAACAGTATAAAAATAAATTAAGAGATTTTACAAGGCCTGAAAAGACTGTATTGAAACAATCATTTATTTTATCATCACTCTAGTAATAAAAGTAATCTTACAAGAAATGGTCAAAGCTTTATTGTAGGCCATGAAATCTTATTTATTTTAAAAAAAAAACTAAATCAAAAATAATTGTATAATTAATGCTTTTCAATCATTATTTTTTCAGACAATTGGAAACCCCCCGGTGCTGATCCAGGGCAGTATTAAAAACTATAAGTAGGTTTTGAACGTACATTGATATTGTTAATAATTTCTTCAGTTATAAACAAAATAAATATATAAATTTTGTAAGAATCACTACCAATTTTATTTAATTAAAGTAAACGAGTAAATTACATAGGTACGTGTTTTTGTTTAAATTGCTTGTAAACGATTTAAAAAGGTTTATACGAATTTACTAATTCCACTAACATTTTTTTTATGCATCTTGTTTTCTCTATTAAAACCAGGATGTTTAAAAAAAAACCATGGCTTCCATAAAGAAAACAATCGATGCTTCTTGGTATGTGAAGACACAGACACTTCTTGAAAGTCTATAATTCAGTTTAGTAGATAGATAGGTCTAGAGACTAGATAGGTATTTATCAATAATCTATATCATAATAAACCACACAAACGAGAACATAATATATCTAACAGTTCACGTGTTTATTCCACTTGACTTACAAACAAATTACGGAGGCTGCGGCCGGAGTTTGCAAAAAAAATGCAAAGGTTAACTTAAAAATTATTTATTTAAAATTAAAATTACAAATTAACTATAATTAAGTTGACTGTCTTTATCGATGTTGGAATAAAGAGTCCTTAAAAATTATTTATTTAAAATTAAAGTTACAATTAACTATAACTAAATTGACTTGCTTCATCGATGTTAGAATGAAGAGTGTCCTATGTCTAAATCGACGGACGCTGGTAACATGAAACTGCAGCGTTGACATTCCGCGACATGCGATGTTGTGCAAGCGGTGGGAACCGAAGCTACGTCGGCAAAATGCAGGCAGCGTGGATATGTAACACCTCCCCCCGAAGATCAGCAACTAATCGATGGCAGGTGGCTGGAGAGGGTTGCTGAGATGTCTTTTTAATCGACTCGAATGGAGTTAGGGTCGATTTGCTGTGCAGCTAGAGTTGCAGAAGCGTTATGTGGCATATCTTCGCTGCTTTCTGTAGCTTTGTTGGTATTCTGTTGTTTCCTTCTTCCGTTTTACTTTACTGCTATAATAATTAGTGCACCTATTCCGAGTACCATAAAGATGGGGATCGTAGTGTGGTAGACTATCTCACTGGTGGCTGTTTTTATGTGAATTGGAGATTCCGATGATATTTTTGTGCTGATGGTGTGTAAGTTCTGCAGGTTGATGGAATTAAGGATAAGCGGTGGATGTTCCGAGGGCCTCGACTCGTCATACTGAGGCATTTCCATTATCCTTATAGCATGTCCTTTGATTCGGTTGTTCATATTAGAGATGGTAAATTCTGGAGCCTTCAGGTGACATTGAAGTGGGACAACTGCCAGGTAACTTCCTTTTAGAGTTTGATACCGCTCCTGGCCGCAAGAGATCTTCACCTTTGTCTCGATGGGGAAACTCAGGGTGTAGTGCTTATCGTCGAGCTGTTCCAGAGTTTCATGAGTCAGTTTTACTGGAGTCAGGACGCAGGACTTGTTGAGAACCTGCTGGGTGATAAGCTGCTGGACGCAATCAGGCTTGTCTCGTGGTTCATAGGTGGTCCGAGGTTGACAGAGGAACCAGGTTTCTACCTTCGGGCATTCAGCCTCCATGTACCTAGAGTCTTTACCAGAGATTGCTATGAAAGGTGAGGAAGGTATGAGAACGTTTTGATTAGCGTTGGGAACAATGGATAGTCGGTACAGGTCATATGACTTAGGATCGGCAATAGGGACTTTTATAACTATTACTACCTGTTTATGTAAATAAAAATAATTTACTATTTCGTAAAAGTTCCTAGTGTCTACATCAAGGATTTATCCTTAATTTGCACTATACTTGACATCGAATAAGGCGTGCTCGATGCACGAATAAACGACAATGTATATTCTAAGCTAACTAGTTCGTCTCTAAAATATCTTCTAAATATGAGTAATCTAAATTTCTAGTGGCGTCAGAACGCTCTAATCTAGCTAACCTAGGGGCCCGCGATTGCCTTGGATGGAAAATCTTGGGGACTTATTGGAATACTTATAGGATAAGGTGGGAGAGCAACTCTAGTAAGATCTAGGGTACTCACATATACATTTCCTTGATTTCCTCTGCCGTATCGATGGCTGGATACACTCCCGGCTGCAGCTCCTCAGGATGTAGGTTCTGGATTTTGGTCAGCGACAACGGAGTCAAGCTGTATGAATAAGCGGCCCGCGCGCACTGACTTTAAAACCCTCTTTATCGACTGCGCCAATTACGGAGGCTGCGGCCGGAGTTTGCAAAAAAAATGCAAAGGTTAACTTAAAAATTATTTATTTAAAATTAAAATTACAAATTAACTATAATTAAGTTGACTGTCTTTATCGATGTTGGAATAAAGAGTCCTTAAAAATTATTTATTTAAAATTAAAGTTACAATTAACTATAACTAAATTGACTTGCTTCATCGATGTTAGAATGAAGAGTGTCCTATGTCTAAATCGACGGACGCTGGTAACATGAAACTGCAGCGTTGACATTCCGCGACATGCGATGTTGTGCAAGCGGTGGGAACCGAAGCTACGTCGGCAAAATGCAGGCAGCGTGGATATGTAACAAACATGTAAATAAATTCATTAAAAAATATTATGAATTTATTTGGCTTTTTTTACCCAATTACAGTCTGCAGGCACAAGGTCAGAGGATTCACACGTTTATATGACTACCTAACTTAAAACAATCAAATCCTTTTATTTTTGCTTCATACCAAATTCATACCAAGCAGGGGAAAAACAGTTCATTGTCCATGGAAGCAAACGACGTCATAATTTGATCATCGCAGAGCACGAGTAGAGGTGTTTTTTTGCTGTTTGTTTTTTGCTTTTCGCGTTAACTTCAAACATAAACAAGGTAATCTAAAGAACTCCAATCTTTTATCGTTGCTTTATACTGTACTATTACAAGAAGTATAGAAATAATCTGTAAAATAATTATCATCCAGAACTATAACGCGTCCACGGCAAAGTTATTATTTATACCTATATATTATTTATTTAAATTACTGAGTAAAAAGACTTCGCGTGAATTTATACAAATGTACCAATATTGAGTTATTATTGATTTTTTGTCACAATTCCTAACACGTATTTGATATTATATTTGACGCGAATTCATATGCAACAAACGTGGATCATGTCAATACTAGATTTCAACATACATCACAACAAAGCTGAATAAATTAAATTATTTTTTTATTTCTGCAAGTTCAAATATTTTCCGATGAGTTAATTTGTTTTTTTAATGAGGAATGGGTTTGTACTTAACTGTAATTCGCCTGATGGTAAGCAATCATTACGGTCAAGGATAGAGCGTGCTTACCCAGTATGAACCGATTCACACTCGCTTGAACATTTCTTTTGTGTGATAATATTTCGTACTGTTATGTGTATTTCATACATTTTTACATCGTCAAAGTCGAGGGTCCAACCTGGATGAGATCTGCACAAGATCGACGCAGATGGCACATGTAAAGGGAGGCCTAAACCCAGCAGTGGGATACCAAGGGCTGTGGATGATGATGATGATTAAGTTTATTAGGACGTATTTTAATTAAATAATGGGATATCAATTGATTATTAAGTCTTTGATTTTAAGCTACGGGTAGATTAGATTGGGGACTTACCGCGAACGTAATTACGAATGATGGTGACGTTGAATTTTCTAGGAATTTATCAATTTACGAGCAGGGGAAGTTAATTGTGTTAGTTACTTGGACGTAAACAATATTGGAGTGGGTTTTAAAGAAGCTGGATAGAAAAAGGATGAAAAAAATGTTTAAAATCAAATTCATGTTTATTAACAAAAACTAATAAAATTTATAATTAGCAATTGCTATGTTGATTCACTAGCGTTGTTCGGGTTAAATGTCATTTTCGAGATCCTCTATGATTAAAATCAAAATTACAACCCAGTCGATCCTATATGAAAAGAAATGAGTAAACATACCTCACTAAGGCTATAAAATAGGTCACTAACTCTTTTTGTCTATAATTTAGAAAAAAGCAGGTCATAAACGTGTCTGCAAAACGTTTTACCGGTGAATAACTATACGCTCAACGTACATACGTACGGTCAAATTTATGTTTTCATCGGTTACGCTCGTCTGCAATAATAATGGTTGGAAACAAAGAACAAACTTTTTTAAACCGCATGTATGAGTTCGCTTCCAATTTTTGCGGATTTCGGTCTCTAAAGCTTTTTTTTATTGTTTAGGTACTATGACGTAACTTTGTAACAAAATTTTAAATAATGTTTAGTATCTTACGTGATTGATGATTATAGATATATTTGACATTCAAGGTAAGCTTTAACCTTGAATCTCGTGCTTCAATGTCAACTATACATAATTTATATAACACTAGAGGGTGCTTGCGACTTTATAAAATATTATAGCTCCTACCCACGAGTTGAACCGTTTTCCAGACGCACGCATCGGGAGCCCTCAAAGATGAATAATTTACCCCGTTTTTTCCACTTTTTCCGTGGTTTCTTCGCTCCTATTAGTTGCAGCGTGATGTTATATAGCCTTCCTCAATAAATGGCCTATTCAACACAAAAAGAATTTTCCAATTAGCACCAATAGTTCCTGAGATTAGCGTTCAAACAAGCAAGCAAACTCTTCTTTATAATATTAGTATAGATATAACTTTAATTGGTCCCTCATAAAATAAAAACATATCGTTATATGCATTAAATCATTTATTCCAGAAGTCTCGTGTGATATTTATTAAATTTCAGTTCAGGCTAGTTCCATGTTAGATTATTATAGTCTCTTGTGTGTATCATTGTATGTTTGGCCTCATGGCTAATGACGAAAAATTATAAATAGATAACTATTATATCTCCAAAAAGCGGGCGTTACCCATAAAGCAATCTATTTCATACGAAGAATTTAAACAAAAAGAAATACAAACGTAATTGCACGTCGACAGCCTTATTCCAATTGTTATTTTCTTACCGAGTTAAAACGCAATCAAAACTTTCCGAGCAATTTATGACGACTGTATTCATGCGTTTAAATATTTCGCTATATTCATAAACGGTTGTGTGCGACGAGATATTCAAATTGTTTCATGAATAGGGAAGCGTTTGTGCGGATTTCTCGTTGTTTGTTGCGTGCCCATTCCGCTATCACGTGCCCGGGGCGGTATTCTAAGGCCTAGCTGATTTTATCTGTTTGTTGTCTCTCTAGACCTCAAGCTATATTGATAGATAGATAAAACTCTTTATTGTAACACACATTGAAAAAAACACAAACAGAAAAACAAAAGACTTAAAAGTAGTGTCACAACTGGCGGCCTTATCGCTAATAGCGATTTCTTCCAGGCAACCGTAGGATGGACAGGAATCGAAAGAAAAATCAAGAATGGGTTGTTCAAAAAAGAGAAAATATATACAATCAATAAAATATTCAATATTATATAATAACACATATTACATATGAGTGTAAATAACTATAAATATATAACACATATACACTTACACATATTGCGGATAGTTTAGACTATATTGTGAATGACACATATGAAAGTACCAGTTTATTTGTACGTCACCGACCAAACTGATCTCTTTCACCGCTTTCTTGCTAAGGTTGCCTGGAAGAGATCATTTAAGGTGATTAGGCCGCCCATTTTTACATTTATTTATAGTTTAAGTTTTTTTGATATTGTTAATTTATTTTGGTGTGCAATAAAGATATATTGTATTGTATTGAAAGTAATAGTTACAGAAAATAATGTCATAATCTGTTCAAGATTTATTCCAAGACGTGAAAATCTTATTTGTAATTATCAACGTTAAGCAATGATTAATGCGTTCACTCTTTAGATGGGTGGTCAAGAAGTGGCAACTAGACACTTGGATTTGATAAGATGTTCGAACATACAGTTGTAAAAGATCACCTAACGCACAGTCAAGCGTGAGCCTCTCAAACGAACTTTATCGTGCTTATACATACTTTTTAGTTTTCAAATCCATCAGGATATAAGTATTATATCCGTTATCTAGTACCCACGACACAAGCGTTTGCTTAGTGTGGGGCTAGATGGCGCTGTGTGGAATGTCCTGGATTTTTTTATTTTTTATTTTTATGCGTAGATACTTAGAAAATTGATAGAAATCGTCCCATACTGTCAATTCAGCAACACATCCATGAATGTTAGATAGAATTGCACACGGCATGTTCAAAATGTACGCGAACCATCCAAAAACGGAACAATTCCACTATTGTATTCAGAATAGGCCTATTATAACTGAAATGCAGACATTATTAACAGTATGTGGACTGTGTTTGTGACGTCATCTTAATTAGCTGCGTGGAGGCTTATTTGTGGCTAAATTAGGATTTTGCTTAGTATCGCATTGTACTCATACAACGTACATAAAAATTTCAAGTATCTTTAGTGTCTGGATTTGTATGTCGGTATACGTAGGAGGACCGACTTTATATAATCACTTGCCCGAAAATATCAAGAACGCAGCTTCCTACAATATATTCAAAACAAAATTGAAATTGTTACTTTTAAGTAACACAATCTACTTAGTAGATGAGTTTTTTAAATCTAAATATATAATTATGCAAATTTATATGACATTGACCTGTGAATTGACATTTATTAATAAATTATTTTGTATTTGTATGATTTACACTAATTAAATACCTATCGAACTGGTAAATCGAACTGTATACAATTTTGTAAACATATTTTCAAAAAATAGCACGATATAAGTTATTAGGTAGGTACGTATAGCCTTCTACTATTAATACAGTGATCTGGTAACCAAGAGGATAAGATTTTTATAAGATTTATTTTGTTGTTACGCGGTAATTATGTTTGATTCCATTTTACACCGCATCAGAGCGACGGTTGATGATTTTTAACGTAGTGTAGGTAAGTATAGAACTACTTAATATAGGTTTTTTTTATTATGCAAAAGTCTAGTTCCTTCCGCGTGGCGGAAGCTTTTGGTAGGAACTTTTTTTAGATGGGGGGTTAGATGGCGCTATGTAAAATGTCCCGAAATATTTATTTCATTTATGTAATGTAACTAATAGCCCTTACTGGTGTTAGCATTCCATAGGGCCATTGTGTTAGTCATTTGCATAAGCATAGGTGAATTTAACGAACAATAGACGTGTCTGCATCTATTATACTACTATTTGAAGTGGCGGAACAAGTTTCACGGAATTTACAGACTTATTACACGTTGGCTGTTGAATACTTAATTGCTTTTATAAAACGGTGTACGTTTTGAATAGTGTAAAGTTTAATTATGGCATAACTAGCGACAGTAAGAACGTGAACGTAACTATGTCGTTTCTATGTATAATAAGTATGTATTTACAAAAAAAAAGTATATATGTATTATATCCGCTATCTAGTACCCATGATACAAGCGTAAGCTTAGTATGGGGCTAGATGGCGCTGTGTGATATTTCCTGAAATATTTATTTTATTTATTTATTTATTTAGTAGCGACGCTTTAACGTAGTTTATGTTATAATATAAAGTCTAATCTACGTTTCCACTTGCGTGTAACGTTAGTATTTCATTTTACCCAAATTGATTTAGCTGTTTTATTGCAGGTATCTATTCATTTTTGTACTTTTACTTCCAGTTTTAAAGTATATTTTCTAACACCATTACAATAATGCAACAATTGTCATCACTTGTAAGGTTTATGGCAATAGTAAGGGAGATATTTCAAAACTAAAAATATACAAAAATAGTAATTGTCTGCTATATTTAACTCTCATTTTGTTTACGGAGGAAACAATTAGTTAAAGAATACGACAAAGGCTTTTAAAAAAAAGTAGTTTTTGAGTCTAACGAAATTGCGATCATAATATACCTACTTTAACAACAAACAGAAATTTCTAGACAAATTCCTTTCCCAAGACTTGAGATGTAGGTACCTAATAGGAAACGAATAGGTATAGCATTCTTGTCTCCACGCTAGACATTATGCATTTGTTTATGTCAGCACAGCTATCGCGAAGAATTTATTACTGTGCTATCCAACGGTGATGTATGGTTGGATGGAATAGGAAGTTGTTATAAAGATGTTTGTTTTATTGGAATAAATATTACATTAATACATTATTATTTCAGTTGATATAGAGAAATCTAGAAGTAACTATGCACATCAATTAGAATCAAATTGAAAAATCACTATTAAACAGTTTAATTATTTTTTATTAGGAGTATGTAACCCAAATTAATTAAAGAAAAAAATCTTTCACGAAGATACTGTTTTTATTAGAGTCGTACCTACCTACCTCTGTGGACTTTTTTACTTCTAACAGTTTTTTTTTATCTTCTATGGACATAAAGCCTTAAGTTGCTAACTCGTATATTTCACGTTTGTGTAACAAATCTAGCAACTTTAAATCTAGATAAAACAAGGCTATAATATTGTGTCGGTAGCAATGTTCAAGAATTATAGTGTGCCAGGTACAGAATACACAGCGGTGGGTATCGTTCAAACAATGCAGGGGAATTTCAGCTTTATGTATTGCAGAAATGGTTGACTAAATACACGTATTTGGCCTGCAATCTACAAGAAATTTCTGCAAGTGTTCACTTACAGTTTTATTTTCGCTGCGTGTCAAAAAAGAAGAGGTACCTAAGTAAAGTTAACCGGGTGTTAAATTTCGTAGGTAAAAACAAGGCGAAAGGTTCCTTTTTATCAGGCCGAAATCTTTACTTAATTAACGATTATAAACGACAGTAATTGCTTACAAATACACCAATTGACTGAACAATAAGGACACTTAGTTTTAATACAAAGCTGTTAGGCAAAAAAAACAGACACTCAAGTTGAAAAAAAAGCAAATGGAACTTTTACAAAAACACTGCAAAAGAAACTCCGGAAAAGAAACATCATGAATATTGCCCTTGTAAATATTCGGAAGTTGACAAAGATTTCATAATGAGAAGTGACGTACTGACAAAATTTTCTAAGAAACAAGGGTCTGAACTCACCTATATTTTTCCCTACTTCAAATATAACCAAAATTTTTTTCAATCTTCTTTTAACTTATCACATACAGAATTGGATATTATTATGATTCTGATAAAGAACAATTATTTAACAAGGCTTGAAATGAAACTCACAAATCTTCTATTTTAAGCATATCATACCAATAGAAATATAAATAGAAAATCCTTTATTAAGACAGACTACAAAACATACACACACATGTAAACAAATAAACAAGTCTGCCAATCTACCAAGGTACTAAACCATAAAATATTTTACAAATTAGGTACATATTATCTTACATAATTGTAACTGATATTTGTCTAAAATTAAAGTAATTGTTCTCTTTGCACCAATCTACATAGTAAAATTTTGACAGTTCGATTTTATGTACGAAGAAAACGAATTTGAACAACAAGAACCAACTCTAGTAACCACAGTGAATCCACAATTTGGAATGAGACGGTAAGAGACAAGTTTAATCAGTCCTGACCTTTACTAATTTTATTATTCTGTAAGTCAGAGTCGAGTGAAAAGTATACTTTTCAATTTGAAGGACAGTCGAGGAACTTCTTTGAGCATTTTAGTCGAATATTGAAATTAGCTTTGTGCTTTACTTCGTTTAATTGGATTATCGGATGCTGGCCGAAGTCAATTTTTTGTCGTATCATTTAGTTGGGTGGTAATTATTTTACTAGATAATAGATTATTTGCCTACTATTGAATTTAAAATTCAATTCTATTACCTACCTTGGTCATACACAAACTTAAAAAAATGATTGAGTGTGAAAGGTAAAATAATAATGATTTTTCCTAGTTTGTAGTTATTTTCAGCTAAGCTTGCGTTTTGTGTATCTTACTATAGGAATTTGTGTTTTTGACTATTCATACCTAAGTGTCACGCATTTTTTTTGTCTAAAATACCGCGTTGAAGAGGCCCTTTCTGTCAGAATTGTTTTTGTTCTGTTATATTAATTTTAAGTAGTGACCTTATAAGTGGTAAGTTTTAATTTGTGGTGTAATTTTATCCAAAGCTTTACGAATGTAATATCTATCATCTTTTAAATTTATGATTAGTGTGATAAGGCTTTTACAATATTAAGCTTTAATCTACTATATAGTCTACTATAACAACACGTCATCTAGGCGTAACAAGTAAAACAAAATTAAGTGTACATGCCTCACTCATTAAAATTCTACATTAATTAGCTTGCGTACTATTTCCACACTGTATACTTAGTAACAAGAGCAAATAGTAATTTTCACTCTTGAATAGAATTTCATTTGTTAGAGTGATGTCTTCAACTTCTATATTAAAACTACATTGTTTCAGTCTGGAAAATGGTTAGCATTCAGAATTTAATATACACAAATGACTATTTTATGAGCGATCTGGTGTAGTCTCGAGTTCTGCTTGAAATCACAATACATAGTAGGTGACAGTTATTGGCAGTCATCAAATAATATTGAGAGACTTCCTAGTATAAAAATAAACGTTACATAACTTGTGCTTTGTGTACTTTTTAAGGTTCCGTACCTCAAAAGGAAAAAACGGTACCCTTATAGGATCACTTTGTTGTCCGTCTGTCCGTCCGTCCGTCCGTCTGTCAAGACCCTTTTTCTCAGGAACGCGTAGAGGTATGAAGCTTAAATTTATATCAATTACTCAGGTCTACTGTCCCTTGAAGCTGTGAAAAAATCAAACTTCTAAGCCAACACAATCAAAAGATACAGCCATTTATGCCGCAAATTTTCGACACTTGCAAGGGAATCAAAACCTACAGGGTGCTTCCCGTGAACTCAGAATCTTGAAATTTGGTACGAAGCAACGTCTTATAGCATAGATAAAGGAAAAATTACGAAAACCATAAATTTTTAGTTACATCACAAAATATTTTTTTTTTAATAATCTTAAACTTACTACCCATTTCCTCATAAACTCTTTGTAAACCTTGCAGGTTTGTACGGAACCCTCGGTGCGCGAGTCCGACTCGCACTTGGCCGGTTTTTTTTTTCATTGCGAAAATATAATTCAGTTCTTGTAGGTCCCGGCTGTTTGTCTAGTACGGCAGTCGCTAAGCCATGTCAGAGGCCCTTAGGGCGGCTTGATAAACTTGCGACACCACTGTCATTCGAAAAGAAGAAGTTATTTACGTACTAATTTTTACATGTTACTCACCCACAAACAATAAATAAATGCCTAAATCATATAAACAATGCCTTAAAGTGCATTGAACACCAATAAAATAATTAGTTATTCGTTTTCATCACTTTCGGGACTACTATCTCCATCAAAATAATGTAGACTAGTCGATCCGATCTGACATAAAATCATACAACAGTAAGTTACCTTTATAATTTAACATAAAAAAATGTGACACTGCCTTTATTCATTCTCTTCTAAAGAATGTAAGCCATTAAAAAATAAATAACTTTATCACCCAAACAAGAAAGAGGCAAGTTTTTTGTTACTTTTATGAGCCCCAAAGCATCTGAAAAAGATTCAAGCGGAAAATTCACATTGTTTCTTTATTTTTTGAGAGATCAAAGGCGTTACTTTGAAAAACATTTTCTGAGAGAAGAGCCATGTATTTTAAATCCTCACAGCTACTCCGTATTTAAAACCTTTCAAGGTGCAGACGACAAGTCAAGTTGACTTGCCAAGTGGAAGTTTTTTTACGAAGGGTGCTGTATCATTCAAAAGGGAAAATAAATAAATGTATCTAATGTACGGGAAAATATTAAATTGTGTTCACCAATTCATATTTTTGCTAATAAAGAAATTCAAAGTCAGATTTGCGTTAAGTAAGGTGCAAAGGACTAAATATTTCTTTTATTACAAGCGCCCTTGGCTTCGTACGTATTGTTAAGGGATAAAAGAAACCTATATCACTTTCACTACTTTCACTTTAGGGAGGCATATGCCCAGCAGTGAGATCTCAAAGGCTGTGGATGATGATGATATCACTTTTAGGATATCTATCTCCATACCAAAATATACGATAGTAGTCGTAGCGTCAAAGAGGAACAAACACATAAACGCACCTATGTTTTTAATATATATAATATTATGTTTTTGAAATTTGTTACTAATGTAAGAAACAGAAACACGTTTATCGACAACACACAGTACCACACATTGTTATTAATGTGGAAAAAAATCGTTCATGAGATAATAGTTACATAATAGACATACAACCTGGTGACAAACAGACGTAATACTAACCTCGTTTTCCCTTGGGTACAGAACCCTAAACAACTTACAAAAGTCCCTTCGGAACTGTCATGATTAAGACTATCGGGCCCAGTATAGGGTCCGAAACTTTTTTAATAAAATCCACTTTTTGTTACCTCAGCGCTGGCATAAATTTTGGCGGACATGGTCTGTTTAAAAAAGGGCGAATAGGCAAATTTATGTGCACCTTCAGTTTTACAATAGGTAAAAAGGTAAAATTGTAGGTCTGCGCAATGGTGCACAAAAAAGAACCACGAATTTACCTGAAGGAATTGGAACTGAGCCAGGTGGAGAGATATGTGTTTATTTGGGACTTATTTTTTTGTTTTCGTCCATTTTAATCAGGTTTTAATGTTTTGTATATTAGAGTACTCAGGCCTAGGGTACATAAATTGTAGACTTAAGTCATGGTTCAAAGTGACTTATGCCGTAGGTAATCTAGGATATAAACTGCCTACTCTGTTTTCCTGCATTTGTTTTGAGCTGTTTTAGTATGAACCAAATGTAAACAAATCATACACTTATAAATTCTCACTTATAAAAAAATAAATGAAAATTTAAATTATAAGTAACTTCAGAAAGAAAATAATATATTTTTATATCTACCGAATGATAAAGATAAAGATATTTTATTTGCCAAAAAACACGGGTACAATCACAAAAATATTAACGTATTACTAAATTATATTAATTACTTAATTAAAGTTAATGTGAGTTTCTTGAGAACCCCTAACTAGGCCTGGGCCTGTATCTCGGTGGTCCAAGATTGAGAGTAACCAAAAGAATCATTACCTAAGTCATTCACGTATTACAATATTAAAAAGTGATCACGTAATCTAATATAACAAAGTGATTTAAAATACCTATTCCTAATTTGTTCAAATGACTCCATTTCATTAATATATAGATATGTGCGTTCATTTATAATGTATGCATGAATGTATTTACAATAAAATTTTAGAACAGGATTGACATGTCATAGTTTATTCACATCTGCTGTCCGTCAAATATTGCAGTCCCAAGAGTATGTCGCATAGATTCAGAGACAACATACCGTTATTTATTTAGGGGATTTCAGTGTATTCTCATTTGCAAAACTTGGCGGGATCGTGGTAATACTAATTGGAATGTAATACTGTATCAATATTTTTAGAAATAAAAAATTGCTACTGAATAGTTGATTGCAAATTGATACAAAATCTGTATATTTATTTGTTCTTATAGATTTAAAAGAAAAACAGTAAAAACACAGGAGGTACTCGAGCCGTTTTCATGGGCGTGTCAAGAGTGATAATTATAAAATACATCTCTTTCTCGCAAGGATTTTCAGAAGTTATAGCATGCAGGAAAATGAACACAATTTTTTAATTCCGCGGTGATTTCCGGAACCTTATCCCGCCTCTACAAAATAAAAAAACTTGATCCGTTGCGCCTTTGCGGCATAAACAAACAAACTCAATCGTAACTAGACACTTCCTCGGCTTCTAAACTACAATGTTTGAAGCAATTTGCTGTGTTAAACCACGCGACCCATTTTTACGACGCTCACGTGAATTTTGACATTCGTAAACATTTCAGTTAGTTCTGTCGGATCTAGGGGGTTTGTTTATCTTAGGTTTGATTATAATATGCATTTGACTTGTTAACGACTTTGAGGGAGGAGGCCTATACCCTGCAGTGGGTCTCATTAGGCTGATGATGATGATGATGATGACGGATATGATATTTACATTTGTCCCTTGTTTAAAAAAATACATTGAAGAATATAAATAGCCCTGTTATAAGATGATTGGTTTAAAGGAGTGTACCAAATATATAACTTTGTGAACATGATATGAAAATTTAAATTTTATTCTACATTCTTTATAACATATTAGACTCAAATTTGTGTTTAGACATAAACACTTACTAGTTTCTTATTTATTTATTTATAAACCTTAAGGTTCCCACTGAAGATAAAGTTCAATTCACTTAAACTAGTGACAAACTTCAATTACATGTATTTATCTGGTTTCAACTTTACCTGGTTACAAAAACATTTAAACTTATGAGATAAGAATATATACGTACATACAAAGGCACACAGAATTGCAGTTAGGTATCTACTTAATGTCAAGACCTACAAATTCTACAATAGATTACTTTACCGCAAACATGGCCGCCCAGATGTAGAATTTGACGCGTTGCCAAGCAAACCCATCCCAAATCTGTGTTTGATAGTGATGAATCTCCTACCAATATGCCAAACTTTGCACCGAATGTATAACATATTTGTGACTTGAGAAATTGTAATTTGTTTGTTACCTATAGCAGCTAAGTAAGGTATATTTAAAGTATATTATATATCTATTATACATGTAAAGCAAATACCAGAAACTCGTGTAGACAATTTTAGTTAAACTTTATTCATTAATTTTTTTTAGCTTCAGCAATGCATAACATCAGACAGGCTCTAGTCAAAGGTAAACCTATCCCACGAAAAAAACTATTGGTATGTATAACGCATTTACAGGATATACGTAGCTTTAAAACTACAATAAACACCTACAATATAAGTATACGACAAGACAATTTGCCGGTAAATTCAATTCGTGTCTGGCAATAATGCAATAAAAATCTCATATATAACAATATAACATCTCATATATAACATAGTAATAAAATATAAAAACAAGTGAAGGAAAACTAAACATACTACTTCTAACTACTACAAAAAGGGGCACTTAGAAAATCTTTAGAAAAGCCTAAAGATAATCTAAGTGCTCCAGCCCACTACCAGAGGGCAGCGTACCCAGCATGCTGGCCGCATTACCACGCTGGATGGCAATGCTGATACGTTGAGCCAGAAAAAGGCCAGCATTTTGGTCACGCGTCGCGTCAACCAAGCGCTCCGAGAGGTTTTGGAAAATAGTATGGGCTCCCGGACCCCACGGCCCCAAAGTCTCGACTCCAAAAGGCTCAAAGATGTAACCTCGGCCGAGGTTAGCATATTTGCGTCTCTTGTGATGCTCGGCAATAATAGCCGCCGCTCCAGCCCGACACCGTGTCATAGACAGATGAGACGGCGCCAATGAAAAGTAATATATAATATAGTTTATAACATAGTTGAATAGTAGTGGGTGCCCGATAATATTTCCACTAAAAACATAATTATGTTAACCAATATTATCCGAACATATTACGGCAATCCATTAAAATAATCTTTGACACGCAAATTGCACACAAAAGACTAACTAATAGTACAAACCTAAATCGTCCACAAAACGAAATCACGGCTCTCCAGCGAAATTGCAACATTACGGCTATTCTGCGAATTTCGTATAAAATGCAAATGGCCGCCGAGGTGTGACTATTATAACACAATGGCCGTTTTGGATCGAGGTCCTTATGTAATGACGTCATTACGGTTCAGCGATAACATACTTAATAGACGGTTAATAGACTTGCCTGTTGTAGTCACTTACGGGCTCACTTACTACGACTATATTACGCGCGATCGTTTCAAAACATTCAGAGTGTATTTTTCAAGGACAGGTCTTTGTAGCAAACACTTAATTTGTTTAATTTTCTACTAGTATCTGCCTGCAGCAACACTTACTCTACGTGGAGTTAAAAAATAGCCTTTTTAATATTCACAATATGTTGCTATGATTCTGAATGAGTATTGCGCTTGACAACATAGTGCCTTACGCTTAGTGATTATTATTGAAGAATGTAGCATGCTAGCGATCCAAACGTTATCTACACGTACGCGTGGTACATTTTAACACTGATTGGTCCATACGTGACTTTATTATGGATAATGAATTCAATGAGGCTTGCATTAAAGGTCACGCCACTCACTTTTAACATAAACAAGCGCACTGATACCGGTAGCTAGCAGTCGCGGTGCTACAATATCTATGTTACGCCCCCTTCTTTCCACTTTTTTTTCAAGCACGGAAATAATTTTTGAAGTGAAGGGAAACGTTATTTAGCTTCAAATGTGGGGCGCAGTTTGTCTTGGAAATGAGGGCCAGGATTGTTGGAAGCTTTTGTTAGGTAGAAAAGTTTATTAACCAAACTCAGTTTGTTTTGACTTTCCACTTTTGGACCACCAAACCTTTTTGTCCGAAATCTGTTCTATTTCTGGTTATTTTGGCTCAGAGAAAGAAAAGCTAAATTCAATTTAATTTAAATAAAGCTGTTCTGGGAATCGAAATTTAAACGATGAATACTGTACAATTTTTGTCTGTTCGATATTTAAAAAAAATATATAATTAGATATTATAGTATTTTAGACCTTTGTTTGTATTTCGAAAATTTTGATGAATAATAATGAGTTTACAATATTATAAATAAATGAGCAAAATTGATTTTATATAATATTTCTTTAAAAGAACATTAATAAACTACAAATTTGTCAAAAAGATCATTGTTACCGTAGAAATGCTCTTATTTTAAAATTATCATTTAATTTGACGTCAGTAATCCATCCAACAAAACCACAAAGATTATTAAATATTAATCATATAAACATATATAACACTCCGCTAAGCCACATACTATAATATCATAAAATAACTGTAAACATATTTCACACATTCTTTTAGAATCGTTGTTGTGTACCCAACTTAATCCTAATGGAGCTAAAGCCTCTGAAATTAATCCCACCAAACAGGAAATAGATCTGATACACTTAGGGTTTTCTATTTCCGGGACCACAAACGGTTTTCAAGGGTCCGGGGTGAATCTTCGTATCAGAGAACGCGAAATAGTTACGATAAAATTGGGGTCTTTATGAAACTATTGGTTGCAGAAACCTTTGTGATATGATATGATTTGGTTATGCTGGAAATGTAAGAAACGTTTTTTTTTCGAATTTCTCTTTTTCTAGATTAAAGATTTAAAATTGATAACGGATATAATAACAGTGTATATTTTAATATGTTAGCTATTGTTTGAAGACGTTTGAATTAAAAATTGTTCTCTTAAAATATCAAATATCAATATAATCTAAAATATAAATTATTTGTATTTGTATTTGTATCGTACACAACCTGAAACTGTTCGATGTACGCTACTATAGAACCTATGTTTTTTGTTTAAGAGCAAGGAAAAAATCTACTTTTTAAAATCCCAGAAGCCAGTTTCGTCACAAAACCTTTTCTGTTTTGGAAACCGAATAATCTTTTTTGCTTTGGACAACCTAGTAACAAAGGATATCTGAAAGAAAAGAGTAAACAGAACACACAAAGAACCCTGGCTCATGTGGCCATGCATTGAACTTCCTGAAAACTTTTTGCTGAAAATATGGCCGGTTGTTTTCTGTGTTGCACCTAAATTGAACAGCGTATGTTGGTTTGAATAATGTTAGTTTGTACAGGTAATCGTCCAGTAATTTTTTTCACTATTGAGCTACTTATGGTTCTATTTTTAAGTTGTTTTTAGAAACTATGTTTTACGTGTTCTATAGGTAATATCTAATCTAATTACCTAATGATTTATCTAAAGACCTCATAATGCAACTGATTGAAAGCCACTAAAATAGCATTGAACTATCATGTTTTTTCCGAAGAATCTACTACACTATCTACTCACACTTATTATTTGCACTTATTTAATATTCAATAAGAATCAACTTACCAAACTAAGCATGAAATATTATTTTGATATCATTTCGAGCGTTACTCTGTAAGATTCCTTACCATATTAAATGAATAATACTCCACAAAATATTACTGATTACTAAATATCTAAACTCACTAATCTACAGGGCTGCAGCTTTGTACCATAATTAAAGAGAAACATTATTTTTAACATTAAAATGTTTACTTAGTATAAAGTATATTCACCCTTAGTTGAATTTATTCTATATAAGCCTTTGTATGTAGGTACATATGTACTTACCGAATTATATACTTATGTATGTAGGTATGTCTAGTAAGTAAAATTATTTTCTTGTGTAATTAACGAACGAATTTTGGACATTTCAGACAGCGTTTTTGATAAATATTTGTATGTGACCAAATACTGGCTAACGATGATGATGACTAGATATTACTCGTCCATATTATGAGAAAGCCAAACAGCTGAGAGATATATCAGCGGGCGGTGTCGGCCGTATATCACTGTACTGTTAATTAAACTGGACCCACGTACGAGCTGAAATTAGACTGAAGCGTACTTTGTAGGCCTGTGTGTATTAGGCACAGTACTGTACTGTTTTTAACTAAATTCTGGATGCAGTTGGAGTAGTAGGAGTATATGTGAGTGTATTGATAGAGTCGATTTTACAAACGACTTTGTAGAAAATAAATTACTAATTTGAACTGTATGTATGTAATAACTAGTGGGTGCTCGCGGCTTCGCTCGCATTAAGAAGTAAAACATGCATCCCCTAGTTCACCCCTTTAAAAGTGGCATTTCCAGAAATCTTTTCTTAGCAAATGCCTACGTTATAACATCTACCTTCATTCCAAATTTTATATATATAGATGTCAGAATTTGTTATTGGAGTTTGTTCGTCTATTTTATGCGTTATTATTTGGGTATGTGAACAATGAAAATTGCATTTAAATCAGTTCACTACTTTTTTGATACATGAAAAAGTAATGTTTTATTCCAAATTGGTTCTTATATTTTCAGGTACTTGAAATTCAACAAAGGTTTGCAAAATGTCGTAGGTGTATGTTTTATGTATTTACTTTACTCAATTGTATTGCGAATATCTTGTCTCATATATAATTTAATTTATTTTTATTATTTTTCATGTATTTGAACTTCAACAAAGGTATGTTAAATACCGAAGATATATATATGGCTATGCATGTACTTTGGTAAATTTTATAGCTAGAAGAAACTTAAAAAAAACATTTGATCTGGTTTTAAAGAAGATTTTTCTATACAAAGTAGTTTCCCACATACCTTTGTTAGAAACTTGATCAATATTCTTAGTTTGTACATTTTATGAAGGTATCTCGGCTGTCCTGGGTTTATTTACTGCCCTCAATCGATGTCAGTCGGTAATTCTGTACAGTGAAAGTTTTATGGCTTTCCTTATTGACCAGGAAAAGGCTTTATTGCATCCCGAACAACGATAGAAGGTTCTATTCTGATACAAGTGGAACCTTACAATAGTCTAAACATGAGATTGGATCCCCCATTTTCCCATTTGTGGCTCAATCTTGAAGTCACGTGGGTGTGATTTAAAGTCTATAAGTCTATAACTCTCTGAGATAAACAATACACAAAAAAAACTACCTACTGTTAAAAAATTTAGTTTTTTTTAATGTTTATCAAATAGGGTTATCATATATTTTCATGATAAGTAAGGGTTTTAAAGTTATCAGGTAATGAGTCAGAAACGATATTTTACTATAATGCCTAGTTTTTAAACAAAAACTTTTACAGCCAAAGATGTATGTATAAATGATGATGGTGAGAGTAATCTTTACGGTACATTATTGAAAAAACTGAAAAATAGTGTTCTTGAGTTGTAAAGTACCAACTGTAACACTTCTTCTTCTTATCGATAAAGAGTGGGCAACTCTGGTGTCGAGAGTTTGTCAAGCCGCCCTATGGGCCTCTGATATGGCTTAACGGCTGCCGTACTAGACAAACTTTAACATTGATAAATATTCTTTTAAGCTAATCTACAAAATTTAAAATAATTTACCAATTGTGGTGAAATATTTGTTCTTATTGGAAGAGTTTAAAGAAAATTTCCAGAATATCGCCACAATAGCATTAGATATTAAGAGAGATTGTCCCGTGATCGCATTTGTGGCCTAACTTGGTTATTATAGGACCTTTGATGTTGTTATCATGATCTCGTAGGTGTGTTAATAAAATATATGTGACACATTCGTTTTCCGCACAAGTAGTAATCTGGTCGGTTTTGAAAGTGACTAGTAAAATCGCAGACCTTACATTTTCCGTATTTGTTAACAGTTCTAGATAACTGACTTCAATAAAAGTGGAGATCCTTTACTTGACTGAATGTTATTTTGGGTTTCTTCAGTTTAAAAGTGGAACAGTTATTTGAAAGAGTAAATTTTTGGTAACTGTAACATCATTTTAATAACAAACTACCAACAACGGGTGCCATGTATGTATTTGGAGTTTGTCTTAACATAATAATATGTAATTAAATGATATTTGTAAAAATAAAATAGTTTTTGAACCCTTTTCCGATGCCAAGATTCATCTCAAACCATCGCTTCATTTGACGTCAAATGAACATACACTTTTAACTTAAAGTAATCTTATGATGAATATTTTTTTAAACTAGATAAGCTCACGCTTGACTACAACTCGCCTGAAGTTAAGCAACGTTGTATTCGATTTAGCGCGCTGGCCTAGAAGAAACCGTTTCACTCTTGACTTGAAGACCGATAAATTATAGTTCGAGGGAATAGGGAATCCGAAAATTGACAGTAATTATGACAAAATCAGGATAATGAAACAATTTTAAGAAATTTGATAGGATTTTAATTTATAAAAACGACTCACAAACATTTCCAATAGTCATATAGGTTTTAGCTATCTCCGTCAAGCTATTTGTACAACTCCAAACTACTTTTTCCACAACAGATCACACCACTTTGTAAGTTCCGAAACTAGCTGCAACACATTTTGGCATTTCAGTGAGAAGTTTGCCAGAGTTAGTACTCGTAATTTGTTTCGCGCTTCGACACAGAGTGAAGGAAGAATAGATGTGTAACACAAACTTGTTGAATAAATTGTGTTGGACTAGGAGTCATAGATTTTTATATGCTTGTTATTATCTATGTAGATAATAGAGAAGAGTTGTTTATTTTAACCTTTAGGAATCGAAAAGAAAGAGTCATAGACATTATTTATTGCAACACCTCTATATTTGACATACCTACCCCATTGCTTTGCAAAATATACTCTATTGCTAGTTTATTAAAAAAAAGGTTGTGTTAAAGATTTTTCAGTACAATTTTGATTACATTATCTATTATACATAAATAACTACCATTGCAGCATTGTGTGTGTGATTGTGGAAGTTAGAGTTTTCAGGTAGTAAAAGAGTAAAAACGTAGTTATAGAAGTAAAATGATACATAGATATATAGACAAAACTTTATTAAAACACCACACACAAAACAATACAAAACACATAGAAATTAAAATTAGCGTATTAATTTGGTCTTAAAGATGAATTGTTAATCGTGTAAAGTACAGCTACATACATTCATTTACCATATTATCACCATAGCACGGACAAGTGAGAGTAATCTCCTGATGCCTCAACTTCATCCGAATATACTTTGTAATTGGGATGTTGTGTCTCTGAAATATTCTGCGTCTATTTCCCTTTAACTGCGAGTGAACTGATGCAGTTTCATTTGAACTGCGGTTTGGTTCGCACCGAGTTAATAAATAATTACTTTAATTAAAATTAACGGTTATTGCTTGTTATTGGCTGATTCATTTTGTAGTTTTTAATGGAGACTGTATTATAGTTTGGACAGATTTAATACAAAATTGTTTGAAATCGTTCTTAATACCTACTTCAGTTTATCTTTCCTTACAAGAATATTTGATATAGTATATATATATATTTGGTATAGTATAGTAGTTTTTTTGATATAGTAGCATATCGTATTAATCAAAGATAAAATAAGTTTTGAAATAGAAATTTGCCTTGTAAGTTTTACAAAAAAAAATGCTAAAAATTAAAATAACGAGAAACTATCAAAGCAGCTATCATGTTTCAGTACACTCAAATTAATTAATCAAAACCTACGACATACTTAGAAGTAGGCCCTTGAAATAGGTACAGACAATCAGTGGAATATTACATTAGCTGATATTATTTTTGCACAACCTTTGAGCACAAGATGTTGAAGGTTGTACGTGATTTGAATTTTACTTGTATTTTAGCCCTATATTAACCAATTTTCACTAATTGGGACAATTACAACGTACAAACGTCCCTTTGCTTAAATAATTGAATGATCTAATAAAGGTCACCTAATTAAAACAATTAATTGTAAGTAAATGTAGGTTGTAAAGGGTTTCTGAATTCTTTGATTAGTCCTTTATGGTTGTGGTTTGATTTTGAAATCGAATTGCTTTTATTTTAAAAAAAGAGAAATATATTATATCAATACCGAGTTACTAAGGAAACGAATATGATTCGGCGATTGAAAATAGCGTCTGCTTTTCAGCCTGATGCACTCTTTTTGTTAGGAAATGAATTGATATTTTGCTAATCATTTTTGCCTAGTATTATACTGATAAGCATAAAATTTTAGCTTTACTTATTACAAATAAAATCAAGGTATGTTCAACTACACACTACATCTTGAATTTGTCTTTGTAGTAAACATTACACTTACTAATATTATGACCGCATCTGTGGCTTTTGTACTGGGTACCAGCAGCCATTGCAGTTTAAATATAAAATCATCTCACATTGATAAAATAAGGTCAATAAAGAATACGGGTGAAAATGTAAACTATTAGAAGTAAACACTCTCGATTCTTAAACAGTCGCACAAATGTTTTGTTTAAATTTATCTAGTTTTAAGGTTTTTTCCACATATTAGCTAGTTTTTAGAAACATGGGGAAAATAAAGCTTTTTATTGTTATACACATAGATTATTTTTTAAAGTCTATGACACTTTTGAAAATAGATGTTTCTTCATTAAACTAGATTTTTAGGAGACACGACTAACTAAAACGTAGCATACGAACGTCTCTATAAAATATCTAATTATGCCAATTAATTCTAATTTTGCCACATTGAGCCGTCAATGCAACCGTGAACTGGTAACCAGCCGTCAGCGGTCAACCTGGCAAGTACCACGCCACAACTACCAGTTTAGATTTATTCGGTTTTCATACGAGATTTACGAGTAACATTTATTATTCAGTATCTGTGGCAGAATCACGATTTATGACACACTTTCGGCCATCGTTTCGTGCGAATAAATAAACTATTTTACTGTAATATCTTGGATGAATGATATGAAGCCAGGATCACCTGCTGAAATATTCAGGCGGTGGCTGCTCCAGAGGTAGAGGGACGTATGTGTATTTTATTTTATCGGTTTTCGTGTAAAAGGAAACGGGAGCACAGCAAACTTCTAGCTTAACAGTGTTTATTCTTATTATAAACTAAGCGCATATATTTTAGATCTTAATTTTATTTTGCAAATAATCAAACGATTTCATTCACAAATCCAAAACATCTTAAATGCATCATAAACACTTACATCGTAATTACCTTAGTAGCAATTTAAACCCTTACCTTAATGTTTACTTAGAAAAATATGATCATCATCTTTAGCTCTTGTTAACCCATTTCTCCTCCTAGATGCTTTTAGGTTATTCGGTTTTGTAGAAAGTAGAAATACATATATCGTACATCCTAAATATCTGATTTTTTAGTAAGATAGAATGTTTATACTTACGTCATCTATTCACAAAATATAGACAAGCCAGGCAAACCATCCTTACCGAAGTTTCAGCAGTCTTCAGACATGCAATATTGTTAACAAACCCTAACCAAACCTCAAAATATTGCTCCACAATTTCTGACAACATAGTTTCTAACCAAGCGCATACACCATGATCCAATAACTTCCAGTTCTAAAATTCACTGCACTTGAGCCATGTAGAGCAAGCGCCACATAAGTCCTGAGGGACGTGCAGAAAATCAATTGATAAAGTTTGTATATGCCCCGTCTCTGGAGAGCGATATGTTTTCATTTGCCTGCCGGATCTAGGATGTGACTGCTCTACCTTAGGGAGAGAGTTGGTCGGTAGAGTTGTCGAGTAACCTTTGTATTTAATGTGTTAGTTATGAAGCTGGTGAGTAATTAGTATTTTTTGTTGGGTGTGTCAGACAAAAACAATCTTTAAGGTTATAGTTGTATTTATTATTCTAAGTTTGGAGATTTAGCTTCGCTACATTTAATTTGACTTCGATTTGCGCACCAAATATCTGATGTGTGCAATGGTGTATGTTAAATATTTGATATCAAAATGTCATGGTACGAAACCGAAAATCTTATGTTAATACATAAGATTTATGGTCCTGAAACATGATTTAAATTGATGAAAAAGGAACGAAACTAAAGTTCAGTTTAAATTAACCTGGAGTTTTTAGTAATTTACAACTTACAGTGTATTTAATCTCTTATTTTTATAGAAGTATCTGCGGAAAATTGCACAACGCATCTAAAATATTTACCTGTTTTCTATAGAAAACAAAACATAGGCATTATTCGGCACAAACATATTTGAAAAAATATCATTTTGTTAATCTGTGACAACCATACATATGTATATTTTTTTATATAGCCAATCCGTCTGTCATCAATACGCATTAAGCGTAAACCCGAAGCGAGAGAGATATTGGACTCCGTGAAGTGGATTTCCTGCTCAAAGGGGAAATTAAGTATTGGCGAAATCTGATTTGACACATTTTTTATTCACTCCTTCACAAATCCGATCTCTCGCTAAATGAGTTTGCAATTAAAGATCGGTGTTACGGCTGATTAGATAAAGGATTTTATTTTGAAGCATTTTTCAGCGGTAAACTTGGGAATTAGGTTACTTTACTGGGTTGTAGGAAAATAAATAACAAACTGAAGTGACATAATATATATCTGTAAAAATCTCCAGTGTCGTAAATTAGAGTATGTTATACAGCCAGCACAGCTTTTGCTTACCACCTGCAAACTATGAATAAGTGCAAAACTGTTTTGGTTAAAGTAGACAATTGTCACGTCTGCTGATCTAAATATCTGTCTGGATAAAAATATTGTGACTGGTGTTGAAAATAATATAAACCTAAACTAAATTTAATATAATTATTAAATATTGTACAAATAATACATAACAAAATTACTAGCATAACAAAGGGCAATTTGAAATGCATCTAACATTCAATTTAATTTGGAAATTTAATACTCGCTTGACCTCTCACAAACCACCTTACATATTCCTATTAGAGTCCAAATAAATCGTCTCTACGCTACCTTACCTACACAAATCCATTAGGTCATGACGCAAATATAATGCGGCAACATTTGGGTTTAACGGCTTATAAGGTTTCCACCTAAGCACTTTAAACCAAGGGAAGCAAGCATTCCATAACTACCGAAGTCCGTAATAAAAATTCAATTTTATTCAACTCCTCCGCGTACAAATATGAACACGCAAGTGCCATTTTCGCCCAATGCTTTTAGGCATTCATAAAGGTAACCAAAATATATGCGTATGTAAGTAACAAAATGTTAAATTTACGCGTTTCCTTCTCGTTTTAGTGGGAATATGAGAGTGTTTATTCTGTAAGCTGAATGGGCCGGTGTCCGTCAGTCTAGCGTGAAAGCCTCCGGCGGCGGTCGTCTACGCCGCAGCACCGTAGCAGGGCTACGAGACTCGTAGATCGCGCTACGCTTTTAATAATTGAATTCGGAAACCTCTTTCTCAGCTTTCTATTGGTTTATGATTATCTCCATTTTATCTCAGTGTATAAGACAGTGTTATAGGCGTTGTTTTAGTTCTGCTGACCGTTTAATATGTAAGTGGTAATCTTGTTTAATTTTGTAGAGTTTGTAATTAAGTTTTAAAAATTCAGTTTCATCTAGAATTTTAAATACTGTAGAGACGTATTGTAGTGTGTGAGTGTTGTAGTGTTAAAATTATGATTGCTTAGTAAACTATTCCATTTTAATAACTAGTAGCCATAAAAATTATAAAGGAAATTGTTCCTCCTTACCTACGTTAATTTAATTAGCGCAGTACCAATAAATTGCTCTTATTTAATCATCTAAAACCTAATTTTATACCTATGAAAATTATTATAAGTATATCAAGTAGTATTTTTAGACTAATCAAAAAGTTAAAACATAAAAGTAACTAATCAATTGTAATGCATTTTTAATTTATTATAAATACGTATATAGAATAATTTATTTATATTTATAACTTACAGTTATTACTATTACATTATTATTTTAGTTTATTGAGGTTTACATGGTTTTTTGCCTGCTATTTTATATTTTATTTTATTATCTTGTTTTTATTATAAGGTATGTATTATTAAAACCAAAATAATAGTACAATGAAAGATGATAATTAATTTAATAGTTTACTATAAGGACACGCCAGTAACGCAGAAAAAAATACAACAGCAACTAAACTCACATCTCCACATGGCAATTTTACAAATCCATAAAGTAATGCTCAAATAGTCCTAATCACCGCATTAGAAATGTGAAGCACGTGGTCCATTCCGGTGCCATCAATGTTCAAACATTAAACTAAACTTTATTTGCACAAAACGTTTGGATCCACAAAACTGATCCATTTATAAAATATCGCTGAGTCACGATGAAATTAGGCGCACCCTGTAACGTTATTAATGACTTTCCGATACTGCCTCAGCTCAGGCCAGAATTTAATAACCTACCCTCAATTTTAGAATTCGACATCTTTTTTTATTATTCACAGTTTTCGGTATTTCCGCGGGCGCTCTTTGATGGGACTTAATTTTTGAATTAGATTTGCTGGCTAATTAAGATGAGATGAATTTACTTGACAGAAGTTGAACTTTCAGCAAATACTTTCTATCCAGTAAATAAACTTTAAGGTTTTAATTATTTTTTAAGTACTTATTTAAATATATGTTATAATAGTAAGTACAAATTTGGGAATGCTCATAATCATATTAAGCTAATAATTATATCCAAAATTGTAGTTCATTAAAATATCTTAAATGTAATTCAGTAATGGTTTTACATAACAAACATAAGTGCTAAAGATTTAACTAAACATTAAAATTATGGGTTCAACGATACATTTAAAAAAATACATTTCTTTATTCAAACTATTCATATCGCAATAAACATTGATATATATAGGTATATAATATTTTCATTTTTAAATAAATAATTATTTATGCGAAAATGAACAACAAACAGACTTTAATGATTGGCACAGTATACAAAATAACCTTATAACATACAGAGATTATACATATAATGTGTACATGCAGTTTTATGTATACGATACATATTATTTTTAAATACAGAATAGGCTGACGGTTGACTACAGCCTGCCTGATGTTAAGCACCAATCTAGTCTAAGATGTACTGCAGTAGTCAATATCTATTTCTTAATGTTTTGAATATCGACCAGTCGTATCAGTTATTTTATAATTAAAGTATTTATCATGTCCAAGCTAAATTAGAGTCGATATGGAGACCAAGATACTTAAGTTGATCAACTTCTTCAAATTCTTCATAAGTACACTCTTCACTATTTACTCCACACTGTTTGTAATGTAACTTGATAGGAATTTTAGGTCGAGTATAATTAGATACCTGAAATGCTATAAACTTCGTTTTTTTAGGATTCAATGTAAGTAAGTTATTATCAAGCCAATCTGCAACAATCGCAAGACCTTGTTTTGCTACTTTAACTGTTTCCTCCCAATCTTTACCATAAAAAAGCAAAACACTATCATCGGCATAAGTAATTATTTTTGATTGATTCAATTGAAGTTTACAAAAGTCGCTTATGTAACTAAGAAAGAGTGCCGGAGCCAAAACACTGCCTTGAATTATTCCAACTTCAGTAACAGCATAACTACTATATACCTCACCTATGTGTACTTTTTGTCTTCGTTCAGTTAAATACGATTTGAACCATTCTAACGCCGATCCACGGACCCCTAATTTATTTAATTTTTTTAACAAAATGGGTCTTGACATAGTATCAAACGCTTTTGAAAAATCTAAAAACACTCCAAGACACTGTTGCCCATAACTAGTTTTTTCAATCACAAAGTCAATTATAGAAAAAACCGCTTCATCTTTAGTTCTATCAAAACGGAATCCGTATTGATTTGGTGTCAAAATCTGATTGATTTCGAAGTGGCGGTAAAGTTGTTTGTTAACAATCTTTTCAAGCACTTTTGATACAATTGATATCAGAGAAATTGGTCGGTAATTTACTGGCAAAGTCTGATCACCAGATTTATACTTTGGACGAATTACAGCAATCTTAAAATCCAATGGGAACACTCCTGAAAGCATACTTAAATTACAAATATATGCTAATGGTTCTGCAAGTGAATATTTGTAATATATTAATATTTTATTAGGAATACCATCCCAGCCGGGAGAAGAATATGATCTTAATATGGATAGAATTTCCAACACTTCATTTTGAGTTGTAAGTGTCAAAACAAATGGATTGGATAATTCTGTGAGAGGAATCTTGTCTACTAATTCTTTTTCAGTAACATTTAACCGGGTCAATATCTTGTTAGTCAAATCTGTGCCAATGTGAGCAAAATATAAATTAACAGTATTTGCTGCGCCTACTTGAGACGTATTTGAGTTTAACAGAACGCTGGCATCTTCATTTGTACTGTAACTTTCGCACACATCTGCAACTTTCTTCCACGATGGTATGTTTGTCAAAGAAGCTTGCTTTCTTATAAAATCGTATTTTTGCTTGCGTTTTTCCATGACAGCATTACAGTAGTTGTTATTAATATTATACATGTCCTGAGCAGTACTATTAGTTGGATTGGTGTTTGCCTGTAATAATAAAGCATATCTTTTTTTGAAACATTTCAGTAGATCTTTAGTCATCCATGGCATGCAGTAGAATTTTGATACTTGTCGTTGTACTCGAACAGTATTTTTGTGAATTATTTGCGTAATTGTATTTAAAAATATTTGGGTTGCTTTGTTCACGTCCTTTTCCTTATACATTGATGTCCAATCTACTTTTTCAAGGTCCGTTGATATTTGGTTGAAGTTTGTTTTATTGTAAAACTTCAATTCTAGAGAATCATTTGTGTCAATCAGATCTGCGTAATTATTTAAGTTTGTATCACATACATATTCTTCTGTATGAGTATAAGTAAGAGTGGAATGCTTCAGACATGTTTCTGTAATGTTTGCAATTGACAAGCTTATTTCTAAAAATACAATTAATGTTACTGTAATGATTTTCTTCATATTGACGTCAGTACACTGAATTCTTCAGGGTTGTTGTTTAATTTTTTTTATATGAAACTATACAATTTTTTGCTGAAAAAGAAAATATTAGTTTAGCGATTGCATATGTGAAGATTTTTAATGCGATATTGAATGACGCGTGAAAACCTTTTTTAATAGGTTTTTTTGTCAGTTTTAAGACTTTTTAGAGTAATTAATATACATACTCACAACTTAGATTCTTGTATTATACTATTGGTATGTCATTTTTCAATCCAATTTTTCGTAACTTTCACTGCACTATATAGGTACAACACATGCAATGTATTTTTTAGAACGTACTAAACGCACCGTAAACAAATTGATACTAACTTTCATTGGCAATGAAAGAGCAAGAAATGAGAATAAATACATTCTAAGCACACTAAATGTATATGACTGCAACAAAGTAATTAGCATAATAGGTTACTGATTAAAATAACAAATTAGTTAAGTAGTGTTTGTAAATCGGTGACGAAGGTCAATGTCACTAAAGTAAAATAGATATAAAATACAACAATATTATAACGGATTTTAAAATAGAAGCAGAGAAAATTAACTTGTAATTAAAAAGTAGGAAGCGCCCATGATATAAGAAAAATCTGAAATTCATCTCGGAATAAGTTTTGTAACATACATATTAAATATGTTATTATTCCATAGACGAAAGAAAGTAAATTATTTATTATTTTTATGGCGCTGTGTGATATGTCCTGAAATATTTATTTATTTATTTATTCCGAGAAGTTTTTTGAACATTGCGTCTGAAGTTCTTTAACAAACAAACGACAATTAGAACACTCTACTGATGACGATACAATTCTTATGTTGACTTACTGAATAAATGATGCATTAACATTGGCAAAATTATGCTATACGCATCCACAAGATTTATGGTCTGTCTGCTTTTGACTCTTTTTGTGTAAAAAGCATTTCTTTTTTTACTGGGTACCTATTAATTTTCAAGCAAGTTGGGTTAGCCGCTACAACTTCTGCCGCTTAGCTGAAGTGTTGGGACATAAGTGTGGATTTTCGCGCCTGGCACTTAGTAGACCGTAGTAGACGGTGATCAGAAATACGCAGGTTCGAGTGCCAGTCTTCGTCGTGATCATTTTCGTTCATTTTCCAATAGAAGTTTAAGTTGAGTTAAGTTGAGTTTTATGTTACTGAACTGATGTCAATTTTATCCAAGTTTTACACTTTTTTTATTTCAAAATTAGAACAAGTAAAACTGCGGGGCAATAAAAGTATATCTCACCTAACTTAATTAACTTATTAGGTCATATTTTAAATATTTGTTCTGTAAACTGTACAAACAGTTCCTTATTAGTAGCTAATTCGATAGATTAGTTATCTTTCTTCTTTCTTCTATGGAATATTTTTGTAAGTTATACCATTCACCATTATGTACATACATACATGCTGTTTTTAGAATATATCTATTATCATTTATGTAAGATTATGACAAGAAAAAACATGTAAATATATTTTTTAAATTGCATTGAATAATTATTAATTATCAAAATATGTATGTCTTAATATTTTTATCAATATCATTATATCGCACCCTTCTTGGAAGAAAGCAGTATCTAGTTGAGACCAACTTTACAGAAGACTAAAAAACTGTCCTGTAAATTTGTTATAAGTGCTAAAAATACCTAACAAATGACACCTTAAAGATTAAAATAGCCTGGAGTTGCTAATGTTTCTTATATTTGAATTTGTTCAGTATACCAAGAGAAAAACTTAATAAAGAGTGTTAGTTCAGTGTTCTACGAAACAGAAAGAATACCTGCAGAAGTAACTACGGATACTGTTTTGCTCCTACCGCCTAAACCACTCTGACTGGTGTTATTCCTTTTACCTGTTTGTTCACTTCCAGATTCAATTCTAGTCTGGAGTTGTAAGTATTAGATGCGCAGTTATTCTACGAGCAACCCATTTTTGTAATAAGTTTAACGTACGAGTACATATTACTAGCAAAAACAAAATATGGTTGTGCTTCTCTTTATAAGTAGTTTATAAACAATGTAATCTAGTGTGAGTAAGTGTGTATGTAATATTTTTGTATAGTCATATAATCAAAATAGATACCGTTAGAATCTCGGCAGTCATGACAACATTTTGCAGTAGGTTAGCGCTTTAAACACACAACATACGCATACACACAAATAATAATGTCACTATCCTATTTAATGTGTAAAAAGTATAAATAAATGTAAATAATGTACTTAGTGTTTTCACACAAACGTACAGATATTTATTTTATAACAAACAAATTATTTTTTAAAACATTTTATTGACACTCCGATAATACAAATAGGACTATAGTAAGGGTAAGAACCAATTACACCTTTTCTTCACTTCTATTATTCTGGATAAGCGAGAGTGGATGACTCTTCATCGGCAGTTACTGCACCTAGCAACGCTAGCATGGCTACTGCGAATGTAGCAATGGTTACAATGCTGAAGTATTTGGCCATTTTTGAATGGGCTGAAATCATAGAGAACGAGTTTAGTTTAATCTTAGAAGTTTATTGACTGAGTTCTGAAGAAAAAGGTTAGGTAGGTAGTAAGTTAAGGTGTAGGTAGTTAAGTACAGGGTTGTTGATTTCTAAAAAACGGTTGTCAATTTTGCCCTTAACAAACACAATGTACCATAAATTCGTTGATATCGATGAACTGTTTATGATAGAATTTTAAGAAACTATTATAATAATTTAGGCGTCTGTTTTTTGTATCTGCTTAAGTATGTGGCAATTTAGAAAACAGAATGAATGAAATCGCTAACATACAAGGTAACATACATATATGAGATCTTTTAAAAAAAAATAGATTTACCATAGATCACAGATATAATAAGATTGATGTATCGTCAAATTTCATCGTTTTGCTTTCACTGGTGATATCATATACTACAGTGCTACACAATAATTCAACATGGTCAGTGACTATATTAAATTAATAAATTGAAACTTGACTCCAAATGCATTAAAAAAATATTCCGGGACATTGCACAAAGCAACATCTAGCCCCACACTAAGTAAACGCTTGTGTCGTGAGTATTAAATAACGAAAAAATAATTGATAAATAATTTAAAAACTTACCGTGTTTTCTTCCTAGTTACTGCTCCAATATAAAATTTACTACTCAACCACAAGTTAATACTGATCGTCTTTTATACCACAGAGACACCTGTTTACACTCTAATGTATATATATTTTTATAATAGGATGTTGTATAATACAAAGTGTTCACATATTTGAGGAATTATTCATACTTTTGGCCACTTAAATAACAATAGGAATGGAACAGATGTTGATAAATAAGTACAGTATGAAAAATAAACTGTTTCCTGTTCATTTGTAGCATTATTGTGACAGTTTTGGTCTCTTTTTTATTTGATAAATAAAAATAATCTTGAAATCTTCAATCCGAGAGTGAATCAGTTCCTACTGGGTAAGCACGCTCTATCCTAGACCGTAATGTTTGCTTACCATCAGGCGAATTATGGTCAAGAGAAAACCCATTCCTTGTAATAAAAAAATACCACTGTCATCCACCACCTATTCCGAACCTGTGACAATTTTGTCTAAGTTTTACACATTTTTTGTTATTACAAAATTAAAACAAGTAAAACTGCGGTGCAATATGAGTATATTTCACTTAATTTAATTCACTTATTAGGTCTTGTTTTAAATATTTGCTCAACTGTACAAACAGTTCCTTATAAGTAGTTAATTCGATGGATTAGTAATAAAATATTTTTGTAAGTTATACCATTCACCATATATGTACATACATACATACATACATACCTACCTGCTGTTTTTAGAATATTTCTAGTATCATTTATGTAAGATTATGATCATAACAAGAAATAACATGAGAATATGTTTAAAATTTCATTTAATAATTAATGAAAAATATGTATGTCTTAATATTTTTATCAATATCATCATATGGTTACAACATTAGTGTTGCATGTTCTTAACACAAATTTTCTTTCGAGAAAAAATCCCAAGGCATCCGCTACAATGTAAAGTCGAAATCTGTTTTTTTTTTTACATGATATAAGCTTACGCTTGACTACATATAATGTTATAATCTACGATCTAGCGTGCTTGTCTAGAAGAAATAAATAGAATCTTACTTACATAAGGTATGCTTATTCTTCTTATCGAATGAGAGTGTCCAACTCTGGTGTCGAGAGTCAAGTGGCTCTGGTGGCCTCTGACATGGCTCTACGACTGCCGTCCTAGACAAACAGCCGGTTCCTACAATTTAACGTGTCATCCGACTCACGAAAGTGCCAAAAATATAATGCCTATTTTTTGTCACCCATCCAAGGACTGACCGCGTCGACAATTGCTTAACATTAGTGATCGCATGCGATTGCCTGTGCCAGCTATGCTACAGGCGCTTCATAAGGTATGCTTTACGCATACCTAAAATAAAATAAATAAGCCTTTATTACGGTCTACATTTTCTTTTTTCTTAACTAAACATATATAAGTATATATATGTATATACCTAATATTATTATAATATAAAGTAACATTTCGACTTTAAGAGGTCAGTCATCAAAACAAAAAAAGCCCGTAAGATGTTGACGGCTGCATTACATTTTTATCCTTTAAGGTATAAAACCAAGTCATGTGAGAAATAATTTTCCGCGCCGGCAGTTTCATAGACCCAAGATTATGTTTCTAGATGAAGATCTTGTCCGAACTTCTTGGCTTTTTGAAGTGAGCTTATTAATGTGACAAGTTGAGGCTAGTTCACGACTAGCGCTAAAGTCCGATATTATTATTCAGCCAAGTTCCGAGTATCTTGAGATTGTATGTTTCCTACTTATGTACCTATCTACTACAAAAAATGTAAGTAAGTATATTTTTATCATTATTTTTTTTATTAAAGCTCTCTTCACGGCGATAAAAAACATCTGAATTAAAGAAAAACTTTATGTATCGAATCATAATTATCTTAACTTATCTGAATACTCGTAAGTTTTATTTTAGCTGCAATCAGGCAAATTATAGTCAAGCGTAAGCTTATCAAATGGAAAGAAACAGTACAGGTTGTAAGTATTTTTAATATGTATTATTATTAAGTTTAAAACCAGATCTTTTATATATAACAAATTGCTAGTTTAGCTCACAATGATGTCCTACTTTGACTTTCTTCAAAATTCCCCATTATATACCCCATAACTGAAAACCAACACGATTTATCGCCAATATCCAAGGCAACTTTCTTCAACATTTCCTTATTTTCCTTATTGAGATGAACCCTACTTTAAAGTTCATTTTCCGAGATGAGGAGATTGATTAAAGTCATTAGATAGTGCATGTCCTCGGAAGGATGGAAGAGTTCTTGAGTTAATAGCTTGGCTTTGGCTTCCTTGTACCTCATTCACACGATATATAAACAGACATCAAAATAGCCAAATAACCAACTAGAAGAAAGTGAACGGAGACTGTCCGTTAGCGGGTTCGATTCCCGCGTGACACAAGTATTTATGATTTTTAAAATAAATGTTTACTTGTGTTGGGTCTGGTCGTTTGTATGTATAATAAGTATGTATTTACAAAAACAAATTATAGAAGTATTATATCCGTTTTCTAGTACCCATTATATAGAAGTATTATATCAGTTTGCTTAGTGTGGGGCTAAGTGGCGTTGTGTGCAATGTCCCGGAATATTTTTTTTTTATTATTTTTAGTTGTAATATAATTAATACACCATCGATTCGCTAATTTTTGGTAGAGTAGATTGTTGGATGTCTGTTTGCCATTCGAGATGACGATCTATTACGACTAGGTTGTTTATTAGGCTACGAATAATATATCTGTTTGTGATCATATGCATGTATCGTTTGTCTTGTTAACTTATTTAACAACAATATGATAAAAAAACACTCGCTTTTATATATTTAGGTATGTCTAAGGAAAACGAAAAAAAAATTGCCACGTGTCAGTAAGTATGTATTTGTGAGCCAATCATCATCATCATCATCCACATCCAGACCCCACTGCTGGGTATAGTCCTCCCTTTGTATGTGCCATCTGGGTCGATCATGTGCAGACTTCATACAGGTTGGTTGTGAGCCAATATAATCTATGAATAATGTTTCCTGTAATTTTCTCAATTTGAAAGTCGTTTGAGATAATCTACATTTTGTCAATTTATAAAATTCGTGGCACCTATGTATTACAATCGTATACGCATGTAAAATATATAATACTAGTAAGGCAAGTGGAAGGACCTGGGCGCCCACCACGATGTATCTGCCCAAGAAAACTCCCCTAACGAATTAATTCTGCGGGGGAGTCACGACCCTCAGTCATGAGGAAATACGACTCAAAGAGAGAGTAAGGCACATTGTACAATTATACGTTTGCTTATCACTTCCACAACTCAATTAAATCCTCTTACTGATATCTTGTTCCTCGTCTGTATTATTTGAATCCGTTATCACTGATCCATCCGTTACTGTTCCGAAGTTGAAGTGATAAGTTGGCCCATTTGTGGTAAACATAACAATTGGTTAACTTTTCAAGAGGATCTCAGTTCTGACATTTGCATTTTAATTAGCGGTTTCTCTGCTTCTATGTGACTGTTTTGATTTGAAGAGTGACTTATAAAGATTAGTGTGAAAGCTTTTTGTTTTGAGTGTTGTTTGAGACAAGAATATTTTATTGAAGAGATTATTATTTATTCATTTAAAATCGTAATTGATACGAGAAATTGTGAAAGTCAATTTAGATGTTTATGGAAAAACAGTTACTAAACTAGAAAAGAAAATTTAAAACTAATATTAGTATTAGAGATTATAGCGTATTTGCCATGCGTTGTTATTTCCTTTCAAGAATAACACGAACCAAGTCAAACTTGACGTTATTCTGACAATGATGCTTGTCTTTACCATTTGATATACGGTTGTTAGTTTAATTATATGAATCACTTTATTATTAATTATTTTTTTAGCTATTGATCGCGATCAAAACAAAAATCTTTACATCATTTTAAGCTGCACTTACGAGTATTCTACGGAGTTACATTCACTACATGCAATTTGTATGATAAAAAAATACCTGTAAACACAGTTACCTCAGTTTCAAGCAATAGACACTGCTATACCTTTCATTGCTGGAAATTCTATTACAAAATTGCAAAAGGAATATGTGGGAGCACTTGCGTTGCGCAAACGGAGCAAGATTGAATTTGAATATTAAATTCTTTAATCTGTTTGTTTCAGAACATGCAGACGCGCTGCAAAACTATGAAGGTAAGGATGCTATTTATTATTATCTTGAAAAATTTAAACTTTATGGCTAGCTTCTCTATCAAGTCGTAAACTTCAAAATTTAAATTAAAAACCCGCTACAAAAACATTTACCAGCAAAGTTGTCGACTAGATTCCTTTTAATTAAAGTAAAAGAAATCGATTATTTGCAATTACTTACTGGCTGTTCCTTTTATTTTCAAACATTCTAAATAATATTTAAGACATAATAACGTTATTAACACGTTAACGTTACGTTTTATTATCATAAAGTATTATAATAATAATTACCATTTATAAGATCAAATCATTTAGTTTTTTTATAGTATTTGTATTTTTTTATTTCTATATTGAAAAAAATTAAAACAGTTGTAAATAAATTACCATATTATCATAGAATACGTACGAGTATATTTATCATCCTAATTATCACAGGTTAGGAACAGTAACAAAGCAGGTAGGAAACCTATAGCCTACTAAGCTTTGAAAAACTATTTATATTATTATTCTTTTTACTTACATATTTTTTTGTATTTACAAAAAAACCTTTTCAAGTTATCTCAATCCATAAACGCTTATTTTCTAAGCTCAAAGTCTCCGAGAACCTCATTGTGCGGAAGCTCTATTGAAAGACCAACAAAGTTAAAAGTTCCGCCTCCGCAGTCCGATAAATGAAGCCTTTAGACGCTTTCACCGTCCAATCCTAATTTAAACGTTACTTTAGCATTAACGTGCAGTCGCTTGGCTGCTATTTACTGACAAACTGTTGTATCGTTAAACTTAAAAACTGAGGAAGTACTTATCTAGTGAAAGATCTCGCTTCGATAAACCAAAGTCATAGGTTTTGAAGTTTTATTACATAAATTATAATTACAATATTACATGAAATAAATTTATAAATTTTTAGGGAAAATATGTTTTCATACAATATGTTTAATCCCGAAATATATTTAAAACTCTAAAATTTGAAAGATCAAAAGAGGCTTAATAATATGATAAAGATAAAGATAAAGAATCTTTATTGACTTATTAGGTATAAGTACTAATATCACAGAATATGCTACACAAATTACAATATCTCGTCCAATTGAATTTATAACATTAGGCTTTTATAAAATTTTAGAAGTTACATATGTCTAGTTTTATTAATAAAATAATGAAATTTTTTGTTATTAAAATCATTTCAAACATAATAATAGGTATGTAATCATACAATGTCAACTTAAATAAGTCTTGGTACTGTCACTATGTGTTAATCATTTAACTTCAAATGTATGTCTTTCTAAGATAAACGCAATCAACCTGTGTTCAGTTGTACAATACCCAAACTCAAATCAAACGAAGTTAAAAAAAATTCTATGCATTTCAAGATTAGTCTAACCTCATCGAAGGTAATCTTGTCAAGAAACAACCGAAACTAGTATCAAAATTTATCTGCTTTACATTCTGCTGGCGTTGCCAAATATTTCGTAAAACTTCTTCAAGTTAAATAGGTTGTAGCGTAATACCAACTAAAGTCTAAACAGGGAAGAAAATTCTCAGCACCCGCTTTCGTTTAAGTGAAGACATCAGTACCTACGATATTAAATAGCTACGTTCAAAACTTCATCGCGAAAACGACGTCCTCTCCATCAGACAAAGACTTGTAATTTAAGGTCAAAATATTAGATCGGAAAACATTTGAGCTTTATGGCAAACTAGTGGGTGCTCACAGCTTCGCTCGCATTAGAAAGTAAAATTGCATCCCCCATTTCACCCCTTTAAAAGTGTCATTTTCAAAAATCCTTTCTTAGCGGATGCCTACGTCATAACATCTACCTTCATTCCAAATTTCAGCCCGATCCGGCCAGTGGTTTGGGCTGTGCGTTGATAGATCATTATATCAGTCAGTCGGTCAGTCAATGAGTCAGTCACCTTTGAGTTTTATATATATAGATTTAGCTGTAGAGAAATGGAATCTATTTGACATTAAACTGAAAATAAATATTTTTTTGGAGAATGTCAAGATTTCTAATTACTAACGTTCTCTATTATTTATACTTTAAAAGATGATTGTTAAATTGTTCAGTAGCGTGATTAGTATTATTTATTTATAAGAAGATAAAACGAAATCAATTTTAATCATTATGACAGAAAAAAAATATGAAAGCCGATTGAGAATCTCCTTCTTTACTGGCGAAAAACTAAACAGATTTATTGATGGCTTTGTAGGTATAAAAAAATGCGATCAATGTTGCTCATACATTATTTCTACTACGGACATTCTATTAATCTTACTGTGGAATCAATATCTATGTAAGTATACCATCAACAGTTTATTTCGAAGTTTTCGCCAAATTTCTGGTGTGCGTGACTCGCTTCTAAATATGTTTTTGCTTTGTCACGAAGACAAGAAATATTAAACTTCGGGACATTTGATTATATATTGGAGGAAGGTGATATTATTAAGCCGGCTTAAGATTCTCACTCTTCATAAAGATAATGCCATACATATATATAAACACATACACATGTTTACGTACTGAGAATGTTGAAATTTTGTACCTTTTATAGTCCGGTCAAAATAGACATTCAAGGTTACATTAATTCGCACCTGGCTGAAAATTGGCATGAATGTTGGGAGCCCTATCATACACAATTTGTCAAAAATCCCCATCAATCCGAAGTGTGGAAAAAATATATTCAAGGTCAAAGGTTACAAAAATTGGTTTATTGAGTTTTGCAGCTAAACGTTAAGAAGTTAGACTTGATCAAGTTTCTAAGCTGCTAATGGTTTAAGTGTTTCTTTCTTATCTTATTTATTTGTTGGTCCCCGTAGCTTTTTATACGACGATTTATGTAGTCAATTCAAAGTTTCTGCATCCATTTTTAGTTTAGAAAGAGTCCGAATTTACTACATAAATCACTACTCAAACACCTAAATGTATACCAGGATCGTAATTTGTACGTTTTCACGTCTACAAAGAATGTTTATTAGTTCGATAAAAACGTGAAAAATGAAACGGCTCAGCCATTTGCCCTCGTACCACTTACCTTTAGTAAGTACTTAAAGTTTTGACTAGAGTTCATAAATAGCTAAGTGCAGCCTTAAGAGTTGTTGTAAATAGTATTAAAGTCATATCTCCAGATTTAAATGCACGGTGAAACATGTTTGTCTTTGGGATATTTAAAAATTTGTTTTTATTTTCATGAATGGGTGTAATTTTAACTGATAGTAAGTATAGTAATTTCATGAAGGTGTAGTCATTTTTACAGGGTCTCTTTCTCAATAAAAAAAGGAGATATTTAGTTTTTCAATAGTAGTCACACATAAGATATATGAATCCAAATTATTTTTGTACTCGTATAATTGGATTTGTGTTTTTATCATAAGTTGCTATTTTATGTTAGTGTCCGTTCTATGACTTTGGAGTTAAATAAATAAATAAATAATTACTTCGGTGGAACTAAAGTGAGCATGCATAAATAAAACAAAAATACGTGTTTAAAATTTAAGTTTTCATTTTAGCAGCTTTTAACGTTGTTTTATTTCAGTTTTATTACAAAACTAAATGCAAGTACATTGAAAACCTCACCGCATGGCGCCACTTAATCGAGCTCCATTTACTTAAGCCAACCACGTCCCCGATATATACTCGTAGCAACGAGTACTTAGTACTATGGACACATAACTGAACTAAAATAGTAATTCCACGAGATAGTCAACCGTTGCCGCCGTAGTTGGCGGTGCTTAACCATTTTCATTAATGTTTTGGCAAAAAAAATATATCAAAATTTTACTATCACGAAATATACATAAACACAGATACACGAAGGTCTCAACGCAGAAGATATTTAGTGGAGGAAGGCGGACACAAAAATCCTATATCAACTAACTAGCGATCATCCATTCGGTTCTGTTAGGTTTTTTTCGACATCGTAATAAATATGAGCAAGCCTTGTGAACGAGTGATGTGTGGGACAGAGATGACATGTGGAAGAGAAAGATTTTGTAATTGTTAGCGAGTGTACAGTGTGTGGATTTACAGTCGCTTGGCAGTGGAGGTGAGGAAACCGACATGTCTGAGGACCACAATATCCGAGGACATGTGTCTTCCGTGGAAGGACCTGGGTACCCATCACGATGTATCTGTCCAAGAGAACTCCCCGAACGAATTAATTCTGCAAGGAGTCACGTCCATCAGTCATGAGGAAATGGACTCAAGAGAGAGAGAGATAAGGATGTAAGGAGTTACATTTCTTTAGCACCAATTATTCGTAGAACCGTAGCAAGCATTCGAAGTGAGCTGCGAGTATTTATTCACGTAAACTTTAGTTTCGCTAACTTTAGTACTCTCGTTCAGAGTTCACGTAACAAAGGTAGTTGCTAAGTCAGTTCTAACAAACGACTGTCTAGTTTATATTAAGGTTAGAAGGGTGAGGGCCTTGTGGGTTACAACTATTGTATTTGTTATTTTTTTTTAATTAAGGTAAATTGAGATATTGAGGTAACGGTTATAACGTAAACAAAGTTTTGTTTAAAATTGAAACGTTAAGTTAAAGTATAACTTTTTTCTTCACCATGTACTCGTTAGATAGGAAATAATACTTGTGATAAAAATAATAATTAATAGAATTGCCTGAAAAAGAAAGGTACAAGAATTCTCTACTTTTGACCACAGAGATGTTGCTCGGGTTCTTTTTTGGGTGACTTGCTGGCCGAAAAATATATGGCTATCAAGTAAGTTTAAACAAGAACACTAAACTTATTGAGAAAGTCATTATTATGTTTACAGAAACAAACAAAAATACCAACACTGCGAAAGAGAGCAAAACGCAAATTGAATATTCAGCTCAAGTGAAAATAAGGCAAAAGGGCAAACAAAACATGTCAATACAAAGCCAAGGCAGCCCTGATTCTTCCCTTATATCAATCTTACCTCAAATCTATGATTTAGCTTCTGAAATAAATCACTAATAAAAAGAACTCTATTTCGTTGTCATAAGCGTCATACTTTTGAACGAATTCTGGGAATTCTTCAGGTTTGTTTCCCGGTGAGACCCACTTTCTATACACATATGAAGGGAGCGATCCCACTACTTTTGTTATGCTAATATTTGGCCGGGAGCGATGACAAATTCAGATGCATTCCTTACCTTAATACACCTGCCTGAGGTCCGTGACGAATGTACCGCGCCCTAAAAACTTTGCTTCTATATTTTACACTAATGGACTTTTCCGGCTTGCCGCGCATTTTTTGCTCTTTTATCAAGCTATTTAGACGTCAGCTTTGAGTTTCGCCGTTACCGGGATAAAGAGTCGGGATAAATGGGGAGGTGAAGCTAATTTATGCGGGGAATTTTTAAAAGAGGTAATAAGTTTTAGGATGCTGTCGGTGAGATAGTTTGTCTTACTCGGCAAGGTTTCGCTCTCTGAAAAAGGGGTTGGATGAGAAGGAAATGTAAGTTAGTTTAGTCAATGTGGCATTATTCTTGATCTACTATAATTTAACGTATTTAAACAGTTTTTTACTGTGTCTAGTATGATTAGAAATGATTTGTCGATTCAATATTATCTAATTAAATATTCTCTATTAAACAATTGGGTGTTACATTTACGCAAAAAACTTTCGTACGTTAGATCTATAAAGCTTTTTAATATACAGGTCATCAATAACTTGTAATGTCATAAAAAAATATTTTAAAAATAAATTCCAATTACTTAGTTGTAATTTATTTCGTAAAACGCCCACGCTAAATGCAAACCAACTTAAAAGCTGAACTTTTCATCAACTCAGCGAACCTTTAGACTTCCCTCTAATATCTCATTGATTTTCACTCTATCCGTGTAATGCGATTAATAACTTATGGCTTTCGCACGAAGCGAATATTATACTTTGACCCAAAAAGGCTCTTCAAAAAGCTAACGGAATTTAAAACAGGAAAGGATCTGATTGAAATTCAAACACTCTTTTCCATTTGGCCTTTGATTTGAACGTATGATGCGAAAAAACTTGGATTATATTCAAGTGGCGAACTCATCAAAGGGACTGCGAAATCCCCTTTTTATCTCTCTGGACGATACTTTTTACACCATGCCATGATGGCTTCTTCAAGAATGTTTTATTTTGAAATAAGTACATAAAATGTCAATCCATGGTATCCAGAACAGAATTGGAATTAAAATACAAATAAATTTCTTAAATTCTATTAGAAAAGGCGTAATTTTTCTCCAAATCTGTTTGTGACAAACAGAACTTTCATTGAAATCCCTTTCAATGGTAAATCAGTTTGACAATTCGATAGCCCAAGCAAAAGTTTCGCCTAAAAGCCGCCTAACCACAACTTGTGACTTTTTCAAAAGGCTTTGAAAGTTTACCCAAAAATCCTTCGATGTTGGCATTCTTTTAGGAAATCGGCTTTGGCGAGGCGTGGAAAACGGATTGTTCACAGAAATCCTTCTCACGGTTGGAAATCCTTGCAAAAGTGTACATTCTATGAATGTGTAAGATCATCACGGACTTTCAGGTCGTTTAAAAGCTTCAGAGGCTATAACGTATGTATGGTCTGAGATAACGTATAGCTAGTTTTAGGTTGAGATTTAATATTATGTTTTATATCTGGTATCTTGATTTTACTGATATCAAGCGATGCATCATTGTTAGTTTTGTTGATACGTAATTTAATAGAATTATGTTTAGTAATAGTCAATTAAACGATTTTTTTTAATTAAAATGTGTTTCAACTTGACTATAACTTTCCTGATGGTAAGTAAAATCTTGGGCTAAGATTGAGACTTTTGAGACGTTCAATGCTCCCATTATATTTTTCTCAGTCCAGATTGCGTATTGATGAATAATAATTCATTCAGATTTATTCCTATTTGAAACTTAGAGTTACGACCGTTGACTCCCGCTCTGGATCGTTTTTGGTGCAACGTCTAGCTATTGCCATCCAGCGCGGAAACGCAGCGAGCTTGATGGGCACATTTGCACTGGTAACGATTAAGGGCGGGTTATTTAGTTAATTTGACATTTAGTTTGATTTGACATATAAATATATAATTGTTTTGTAATTTGTAACAAGTTTGTATATTTTTCTTTGATAAAATAGAAATACATATCACTTTTATATCTTTCAGATTTATTTATTCAGTCTAAATATGCATCTTACAACTACCAAAACCATCACCATAATCATCCGAGCTCAAACTTATGACTTTACCTACATCACAATATCATATTCCACATTCAAGCAATTTCACCCGAGTAACGCTAACCTAGATGGTGAGCTACTTTCATACTGTGCCCCATTTGTAGCGACACCCGACACCGCGAGTCTAATCCTCTTACCCTAATATGAGATGTGGAGTGAAGCCTTTGTAGGCTGCATGGTGCGCGAATCAGCGGTTTACAATAGTATATAGGTATTGAAAAATGTTAACATGATTATTGAATACAATATGATAAAACAAATTGTTGCTTTTACATACATATCTATACGTATAATATTATAAAGCTGAAGAGTTTGTATGTTTGTTTGTTTGTACGCGCTAATCTCAAGAAATACTGGTGCAAATTGAAAAAATATTTTATTTTGAATAGACCATTTATCGAGATAGGCTTTAGGCTATATAAAATCACGCTGCAACTAATAGGAGCGAAGAGACAATGGAAAATGTGGAAAAATCGGGGAAAATTATTCAACTTTGAGAGCTTCCGTGGCGTGCGCTGCGAAAACGGTTCTAGATATCATAAAAATATGTATGAAAGAATTATTTCTCTTAAAATGATCTAAAAAAATGTCCGCGACAGTATATATCTATCTTTAGTCTATCTTTTAAGATTAAATCTCTAGAACCGTTTTTATGGTAATAACTATTATACGCGGACGAAGTCGCGGTCACAGCTAGTACATGATAAAATAAATATATCTAACTTTTGTTGCTTTAACATGTGTAGGTACATATATAACGTGAACTACAATCTTTATAGCAAGCTGATCATTGGTAGCTGGCAAATTATGGTAAATCAGCCATTTAGTGTGAAGTGTTTGGAAATGAGTGTGGATTTTTGCGCCTGGCAGTTAGTAGACCGTAGCCTAGTTGGTTAAGGCATTCTAGATCAGGAATACGCAGGTTCGAAACCTACCGGTCGTGATAATATTCGCTCAAGTTTAAGTTAAATTATGGTGAATACAAACTCCTAAAATTACAATTTAAATAAGGTAAGATCACTATGTCATATGGTACTGGTAATGTCAAATTTTATACATGAACATGTTCATTGTGACAGTAATGATTTCTTACACGCATTTTTATGTGTATTAGTTCTAACGTTCTCTGAAAGTATATCCGTAATACATTTCCGTAATTATTTAAATTATAAACAAATACCTAAGTATGTTAGACCTCATAATATTACATAGTATATCTACTTGATAAATAACTCAACATTTATCAAGGTGTGTTGAAATTAATCGAATAAACAACGTTCTCACTAGTGCTGGGGTTTGTATTCATTATAACAAAGTTATTAATATTTGTGATCACAAGCAGCGCGTAATGTTAATGTCGTAAAACTAAATTCACTTCAGTTTTTTTTTAATAATGAGGCCTTGCGATGTATTTTTGTTTAACCATATGATGGTCTGTTAACCGTTAAACGTTTTAAAATTTTACCCAAATCACTAAATATATATGCATATATATAAAATCTATAAATGATCGTTTAGTACTTACAGCAAATAAACGCGTATTTGACTCGTTTGTGGATTGTAATTAAAACGATATCTGTCGTCAAAGACAGGTTAATAATTTTTCAGTATTGTCATTGAAAATTGAGCAATATGCAACACAAACTCCCATCACTAGAACACAAATTATGGCAGTGTTTGAAATTGAATTCTCGGAAGCAATGACGACAAGGCTCTGTTGACAAATTGTTAACTGAATTGTAAATTGTTCTGTAAATCTCCAGACGGTGATTACCTTTAGTAGGATTTAATACCTGTCAGCTGTGCGAAGTTTAATATAGAAGCAGGTAGGGGTAGGTGCACTCGCTTAGCGGTGAAGGAAAACATCGTGAGGAAACCGACCTGTTTGAGGACCACAATATCCGAGGACATGCGTCTTCCGTGGAAGGACCTGGGCGCCCACCACGATGTATCTGCCCAAGAAAACTCCCATAACGAATTAATTCTGCGGGGAAGTCACGACCCTCAGTCATGAGGAAATACGACTCAAAGAGAGAGAGAGAGGGGTACGTAATAAGTAAGTTAGTATGAGTGGAGTTTTGAACTAATCACAAGAGAGTTACATATGTTTATAGAAGATGGTTTTCTGTGTTTAAATGTAATATGTTTTTGGCCAGCCATCCATAAGCTAATAGCGTGGACAGTTTCATTAGGTTTGGTAATTGCATACCGAAACAGTCCGTATGATGTTAAACATGATGACTAACTCGAAGTTATTGTCTCGGTTTTTTTCAATAAGTAGAATATTTAGTTTTAATTTTAGCAACGCCCTAATTCCCCTCTTAACAGGGTAAATGTAAATTCATTTTAGTATGCTAATAAAGGAATTTGAATTTATTTCACTTTTGTGTCGAAGTTTTACTGAAGTATACAAATACCCAGGAACTTGTGAAGGATACCGTCTGTCTCAAGACAGTCAAATTAACTGAGAGTTAATAGGTATCTTCTAGGTATGCGTGTTACATCCTAGACCGCAGCAATGCTTCACACCAGGCTGGCTGTAGTCAAACGCAAACCAATCCCACGTAAAAAAAAACTTAAACCAGATAATCGCTCTCAATTGTAACTAAACACACTTTATACAAATACAATAACCATACATGTTACATACAGTTAAAATTTGGTTTATAAATCTCAAAGTTAATAAACACTTCTTATGAACCATTTTATAAAACATTATCCTCATCCCCCATTTCAATTTGTCACCGAAACAATCCAACTTTTTGTCCCTTACGCCATATTTTGTTGGTCCAATGAATTAATCTACTTCCGTCTCAGAGTTAATCTTGTTGACTTCACCCTTCCGGGTTCTACTGGAGTTATACGGCATCTTTGTCAAGTGTAGAGGATGTGAAACTTGAAATGATGTAGAATGGACAAAATTTAATATTTATTGTATCCACTTAGGTTAGCGTCAGCTCAAGAGAGCGGATGCAGTAGATCTTGCTAGCATTGTTTGGCTACAAAAATGTAGATTTGACTTTTTAAAGAAATAAATTAAGTTCTGTATAAGTCGGTGTAAGACAGAGGGGAGCAAGTTTTTACGCAAGACTTCATTGATGGTTGATAAATGTTTAACATCTTTACTCGTACTGTAACAAACATAGAAAAAATTTCTCATTCAAAAAATTACATGTAACCGAATTTAGAATGAATACAGATAATTCTCATACATAACACTTGAAAACACATAACTCACATTTGCAGTATGTAGGGATAAACATAATTAATTGCCTTTCCCATTGTATGTAGCCTCATGAAAAGTCCCATAAACTATTCGGAAAATTTGATTTGAAGAGAAAAAATGCAATCACTGTATGCCAATGGGACTTCATCAGACCCAAAACGAATAAGAATCCAGCTTTTGAAATTGGGTCAGAGTCAATCAAGCGCTACAGAATATTAAAAAAAGAAACCGAATGAAAAGCACAATTTTTGAGAAGAAAAAGTCCAAGCGACTCGCCTCGCTGAAAATTCAGTTTATCAAGTGTACTTTTTAAAGTTTTAAAAAGGAAATAAAATGAGAATAGTTACATAACATTAATTCGTTATTCAAAATTCAAATTGTCGTGCGCAAGGACGACATCTGTGTAATAATTAAAATCATTTTTTATGTCACTTTTTTGGCTGAAGGAGGTCGAAACCGTCATAAGTCTGAACATTAAAGTAAAGTAAAGTAATAATAAAAGATATTTATTAAAATAATTAAAGATAATTATTAAAGATATTTATTAAAAATTTGGTGGTACTTAGAATTGAACAATTTAAAGAGTTTTTGTCGCGCTCATCAGGCAATTCCGCTGAAAGGATATTTATGATTTTTGGTATGTTGGTAGTCGGCCGAGTGGCGTATAAGAAGAGAGGCCTATGCTCAGCAGTGGGCGATAGCAGGCTTATGATGATGATGACGATGATGGTAGTCTGAGGTCCTGGAAGTATCATAGGTTACTTTTTATCCTGAAATAACGCGAGCGAAGCCATGGGCGTCCACTAGTATAATATATTTCCTTTCTACCCCATTGCAAAGTAGTCTCTAAACACAAAATTAGGGGCCTTTTGTCAATAAAGTTTCAAGTTTAGCCCGCGTTCTTGAGCAAACAAACAAACAAAGGTATGTATGGTACGTGTTAAGAAATCCACATGAGAAAAGGTCACGAATTCATTGTTACTCGGTATTCTAGTCATATTTCGTCCCTAGAACTAACAATGTGTTGGTTAGACCCTCTGGAGCCCTGCTTAAGGGACTTTGAAGGGACCAGTCCTTGGAGGGATAAGAATCGGAAAGTTGATGAAGTAGCTATTGAAGTCTTTGGTTAATATTTCTGTGAGAAGTTTTAGAGCCAGGTATTTTAGTATTTATTTTGGTTGAGCTTACATTTTTGGTTAGTTGGTTCTGAATTCTGTACGTGTGTTTTATATTTTCTATAAAACCATAAGGGTTAGTCAGCCAGCGGGGCGTCACCGGTTTATGGTGGAAGTTCCAAAGACTTTTTACCTTCATAGTAAGGACAGCGAGACTATGGAACTCTCTACCTGTAGCCCTGTTCCCAGTAAATTATAACCTAGGGGTTTTTAAATCTAGAGTAAATAGGTTTCTTCTAGGCAAGCGTGCTACATTTTAGACTATAGTGGTGCTTAACATCAGGCAGGCTGTAGTCAAACGTGAGCCTATTTAATGTAAAAAAAGGGTTCTAGGAAAAAAATATAAATTTACTCAAAATAATGACATAATTAAAGTTTCAGCAATATAATACATTGTGGCCATGCCTGCTAATATCTTAATCCCAGATTTGAATAAAACGGATCGATTTCATTCAATTGCTCTTCAACACGATAAAGGAATCAAACATTAGATATAATGTCAAACGATCGAAATAATGGAGCACGTGACTGGAAAGACTATTCACAAAACACAAATATTATTCCGGCGTTTGGTCAAACTAAAAGAAACCCAATTGTAGTGAAATAAGGAGCAAAATAATGTAGTCATCAACTAAGAGAATGACACTAAATACTAACACATCAAGAAGCTAAACAGCCCATAGCGTTAGATAGATACATGTTACAGAGTAGCTTATGTGGTTAGTTAAGGATAGAGACTAAACTTTCTATCTAAAAAAGAAAAATATGGAACACTAGCTGTGCCAGCGACTTCGTCCGCATGGAATAGTTATTACCATAAAAACGGGTCTAGTGAGTTAATCTTATAAGATTTTGTTAGATCATTTTAAGATGAATAATTCTTTCATACATATTTTTTTGATATCTTGAACCATTATTGCTGCACACGCAACGGAAGCCTTCAAATATAAATAATTTTCGCCGTTTTTTTTTTCACATTTTTCATTGTTTCTTTGCTCATATAAGTTGCAGCGTGATGTTGTATAGCCTAAAGCCTTCCTCAATAAATGGTCTGTCCAACACAAAAATAATTTTTCAATTCGCATTAGTAGCTCCTGAGATTAGCACGTTCAAACAAACGAACAAACAAAATCTTCAGCTTTATAATATAAGTATAGATATACCTAACAGGAAAAGTTCGTTTTATCAACCAATCCATCCGAGCGTAAAAGTTTCGAGATATCTGTTACGACGTGGTAGCACTAAATTTCTCAAATAATTAACATATTTAAGGATCCCATCCTTGCTGATAATAGTTGCAATGGATGAAATTTATTATTTCTTTAAAAAATAAATAAATAGGAATGGAAAACTAGACACCATTACATTGAAGAGTCTTTTTTGTCGTTATGTTGGTAACAAGTGGTATCCAGTGCTGATTTTCACTTTGAACACCATCTCTATTAACCATTTTCTAGCATTTTAGATGTGTTTAAAATACACACTTTTTACTATTAGGAAATTGTGAGCACTGATTCAGGGAGATTTTCGTTAAATAGTTTAAAAAAAACAGGGCTTCCGGCACTGCTATATAAAATGATTTCTAAATGACCCGTAGTTAATCCATCCCACACAACAACAATGAAAGCATCTTCAGAAGGTAGCCAGAAGTTTCGAGAATAGTTCGAAGCTACGAATAATTGATCTACCTATAGAATTGTAACGCCTTACTAATGTCGCGTCAAAATGCTTCTACAATTCATTTCACGCCCATACACCACAAAAACAAAGGTTGTGCTCGTGATTGCTTACGATGTCGGTAAATGCCAAATGCTTGGTCGCAGTTATTGCATTGTATTTCATAATGATTTTTTCTTTATATACAATACTTTTAAATTTTTATTAAGTTTACTATTGTAATCAATACATGTACATGTATTCTGACTTGTAACTATGGAGTTATAAATAAATAATTTGTATTTGTAGTTGATGGCCTAAGAACTAATCAAGCCCTGCCCAGTAGCTCACCGCGGCCACTTCGGTTGACAATCTTGAACTGAACCCCACAAAAAATATTACAGATTTCAATAAGAATAAATATTGTTAAATATTGTAACTTTCAATAATATTATTTACTCCCAATGCTGAATTTTGAAGTCGCAAAAATGAAAATAAATTATTTACTAACTTTTTAGTGACACATGAACACAGGTCACATCGGTTTTTGATTTTTTTTAAATAAATTTTATGTAAGTATGTCCGTTTCTATTGTACAAATTATTCGCAGGTTCCAAGCCTCAGTAACAAGTTTAGCCAACGCTTCTCAGATTCACCCTGACTTTCCTTTAGGAGTGCATCGTTCTGTGCTTAATGCGATCCGTCATGGGTTTCCTTTACTTTGGCTTTGTAGCCATGGCTATTTATTGCTTAAGGTTTAGTTGTACAACGTGTTACTAAAACAAGCCACCGTAGTAAGTAAAAAAAACAGGGTGGTTTGTCAAAACCTTTTGAAATGGCTGCAGTGCAGTAAATAGGATGAGAACCGCAGGGTTACATTATGTTTAGTTCTTTATAAAAATGTGCATTTAAAAACAAAACTTAACGTTATGTCATTGTTTAAGAAAAAGTTAGAAATACATTTATGTACTTAACATTGTTTTCCTAGTTTATTTTGTTTGCATTTCATTCAATTTCAAAGCCACGTTGTCCATTGCCCAGGAACAGGCGTCGCGGAAAGGTTTCTTTTCATATTTGGCGAATATTTTTGTGCATGATGAAGAGCTATGGAATCCGTTTTCCTATTCACGAAATGAAGGGATGTATGAAAGGGCTGTGTAGTGTGTGATTTGTGATTTCCTCCCTTTGTTATACTATGTACATGGAATTGATAAATGTTGGGAATGACCTCTGTGATTTGATAATTCTGGAATTCATGTTCGGTATCATTTTTATCATTTTTTTGATTCGATTGAAACGCGAGCTAAGAGGTTAGTAGGTAAAACCACCATTAAGAAGGCAAAACTCCAAAGTTTGGAACATCGCCGCAAGGTGGCCAGTCTGTCGGTCTTTTATCGAATACATTTCGGAGAGTGTGCAGAGGAGCTACATAAACTGATTCCCTCAGCTCCCTTTTATAACCGAACAAGCAGAAAGTCAAATCGAAACGAGATGTTAATATTGTGGTTTGGGGCACTGCTAATAGGTAGTTGTGAGGCAAATTATGGAAATTATCACGGAGCTCTTGCGCCAGGTAATAAGCATTATAGTTTTTAGGGTTCCGTACCTCAAAAGGAAAAAACGGAACCCTTATAGGATCACTTTGTTGTCCGTCTGTCCGTCCGTCCGTCCGTCTGTAAAGACCCTTTTTCTCAGGAACGCGTAGAGGTATGAAGCTGAAATTTATATCAATTACTCAGGTCTACTGTCCCTTGAAGCTGTGAAAAAATCAAACTTCTAAGCCAACGCAATCAAAAGATACAGCCATTTATGCCGCAAATTTTCGACACTTGCAAGGGAATCAAAACCTACAGGGTGCTTTCCGTGAACTTAGAATCTTGAAATTTGGTACGAAGCAACGTCTTATAGCATAGATAAAGGAAAAATTACGAAAACCATAAATTTTTAGTCTCATCACAAAATATTTTTTTTTTTAATAATCTTAAACTTACTACCCATTTCCTCATAAACGCGTAGAGGTATTAAATTGAAATTCATACCAAATACTCAAGTCTATAATACCTTTAAGCTGTAGCAAAATCAAACTTCTATGTCAACGCAATCAAAAGAAACAGCAATTTAAGCTGCATATTTTGAAACTCGCAAGTACTTGCAAGGGAATCAAAACCTAAAGGGTACTTCCAGTCGACCTTGAATCTTGAAATTTGGCATGAAGCAACGTTTTATACCACACATAAAGGAAAAATTCCGAAAACCTTAAATTTTTAGTTACATTACAAAATATATATTTTGTAAACCTTGCAGGTTTGTACGGAACCCTCGGTGCGCGAGTCCGACTCGCACTTGGCCGGTTTTTTTAAGATGTAGATCAGTGAATTGATTGAAAAAAAAACCATTGAGTCTTAAACTAAATCTATTAAAAAAAGATTAATAAAAGATTAATTTAAAACAAACATAGTGCAGGTTTAGCACTTAATAAAATTAACTCATAATCAAAACGCGAAAGGCCCATTTCTCGTCATATCAGGTGTCCATAGTACATCGATATGAGTGCTTGTCAGACATATTCTGACAGCACAAGTGGCGCCATCAGCCGCTCAGTCTGAAGTAAATGGAAATGAGTGTGGATTTTCACGCCTGACAGTTAGTAGACCGTAGCCTAGTGGTTAAGGCGTTCCGGACGGTGATCGGAAATACGCAGGTTCGAATCCTGCCGGTCGTGATTATTTTCGCTCATTTTCCAATAAAAGATTAATTTAAAACAACCATAGTGCAGGTTTAGCACTTAATAAAATTAACTCATAATCTAAATCTATTATACAGCTTTTATTATGTTTACCGTCAAAATATAACCAAACACGAGGTCTAAAAATATATAAAACTGAAACACGAAATGGGTAAAACAATGTTATTATTGATTGGTAAAAATACACGGTCCCTTTCATAGCAAACAGTTGTATTGTATTGTGGCGTAGACAGCCGTAGTACGTCACTCGCCGCCGTCACCGCGTTCGAAAAACAATGACAATCGTTTTGAAATTATGTGTAGAAGATTTTCGACGCTACGTCATAAGGATGACTAGCCTGGGACATTGAGTGTTTGCTTTGCAACCCAGAGACCCGGGTTCGAATCTCAACTGAGTTTATGTCTTTTTGTGAATAAATAGAACATTCTCGAAGATTCTCGATCGAATGGAAAAGAAAATACGGGATAGAAGATTTGTGAGAGCAAGAGAGAAATACGGTTTCAAAATTAGAAGTAAATCAAAGTTGGAACGAGTTCAGGGGTATATAAGCGGGGCAAGACGCGGCCTACGGCAGTGTTGATTTGGAGGTGAAAAGAAGAAGAAGAAGAAGAAGAAGGGAAAGTGGAAAAGTGAAGTAGTGAAGTAAAGTGAAGTACAGTACAGTGCAGTGGACAGTGTTGTGCGCGCAAGTCAGTGCATAAGCCGTGTGCGCGCGAGTGTCGAGTGCTCGAAGACACAGTCGTGCACGCGCAAGCGACGTATCGTGCACGCGAAGTGACTGTGGTATACCGCGCGTCAGTGTCAGTGACATTTTGAGTGCGTGTCGAAGTGCTCCATAGTAGCTCTACCGACCTGTGAGTACCCCCGTGGTGAATAGAGGCATCAAACTATAAAAGTCGAGTTTATTTCCTATCCCCAAACCCTCACGTCGTAACAATTGGTGTCAGAAGTGGGATAGGAAATGGAAAAAAATGCCTTTCGTGCCCAGTGGAGTAACGACCCGGGCGGGTGCTGTGGCAGCAGCGGAACATCCGCATGAGGAGCCTAGCTCTGAAGGTGATCCATCGACCTCTGTTCTTCAACCGGCGCCAGTGGACATGAGTGCTTTGCTCCAACAAATGACAGCCATGATGCAGGATCAAACCCGCCGTTTAGAGGAACAAGCCCACCGCCGAGAGGAACAAGCCCGTCGACAAGAGGAGCAAGCCCGTCGACAGGAAGAGCAGCTGCGTGAGCAAGCCCACCGCCAGGAGGAGCAAGCCCGTCGACAGGAAGAGCAGCTGCGTGAGCAAGCCCACCGCCAGGAGGAGCAAGCCCGTCGACAAGAGGAGCAGCTGCGTGAGCAAACTCGCCGCCAGGAGGAGAAACTTGAAGAACTACAAGACCGTCTCTCCAAGGACGTGCTTACAGCGGTGCAGGCCAATCTCGTCCGAGTAGAGGTAGTGGAGAAGAAGTTAGCGGAATGGGACAAGATAGGCCGGCAATTGGAGCAGACCGTTGAGCAGCTTGGCAAGGAGTTCCGAATCATTAAAGCCAGTGGCTCGACAGTAGGCTACGGTGCGGCCCTTCCTACGAAAAACCTTAAGGTGCCGCCGTACGACGGGAAGTCTTCTTGGGCTGCTTTTAAGCTACAGTTAGAGACGGTCAGAAGAGCCAGTTGTTGGAGCGAGCAGGAAGCGCAGTCAGCGTTAACTTTGGCCCTGCGAGATGATGCTCTCTCCGTGCTAGAAGCACTTGGCGCCGGCGTGAGAGAGGTGACCTATGAAGACCTGGTCAACGCTCTGGAGGCCCGGTACGGCGATAGTCATTTGGAGTACGTGTACCGGGCGCAACTCAAGGACCGTTGCCAACGAGCCGGAGAAAACATACAACAGTGGTCAGTGGAGGTGGAAAGGTTGGTGCGGAAAGCGTATCAGTCGTCGCCAACCGTGGTGGAGGAATTGCTCCTGCAAGTTTTCATTGACGGGATTCGCGACTCCGACATTAGAGCAGCTGTCCGACTGGAACATCACACAACACTAAAGGAAGCGGTGGCACATGCTCTGGAGGTGGAAGCTGTGCGCTATGATTCCCGTTCCGCAAAGGTGCGGGAGGTCGTGGCGGTGGATACCGAGAGGCAACGTGCACCGAATAGCCGTGTCGTGTGCTACAGCTGCGGAGAAAGGGGACACATACGATTTGAATGCCCAAAGCGGAGATGCGGCAGTGTCGACGTCGGAGCACCCACAGGAAAACTAGAGCAGGCCAGGGCTGCGGGGTGGGCGCTCACCAGTGGCAGAAAAGCCCCAGAAATTTATGTGAAGCAAACAAGTGAAGGGAATACTTTGGTGATTGACGGCATGATTAACGGGATGCCTTGCCAGGTGACGTTGGATACGGGAGCATCGCGTACGGTCATCAGTAAGCGCAAACTGAAAAGCATTGGAATACAAGGCCTTCGATACAGTGGAAACCTTGTGCTCTCGACTGCCACCGGCCAACGAATATCAATCGAGGGGGAGAAGATTGTGGCCATCAAGATTGGAGGTACGCTCTACTGGCACAAAGTGATCGTTGCCGATATCACCGACGACTGTATCATCGGATTGGACTTTCTTAAAAAATTCCAGTGTGTCATTGACATGAAGCTAGGTGTCCTCAAACACGGGAGCGAGGAAATCCCAATGAAGGGTGGCGTGTTTGGTAAGGTACTCTGCCTGAAGGATACCACCTTGAAACCGAGATCACAAACCTTGGTCCCTGTTGTTCTGCCACGGAACGAAGGAGGATGTCCACGGAGGTGTGCTGTTATCGAGAGAGGAAGTCCGGATACAGCGTGGATTCCGGCCAGAACTGTGGTGGGAAACGTTCAAGAAGCGGTTGTACCCATATTAAATCTGCATGAAGAGGAGCAAACCATACAAAAAGGGACAGTTATTGGAACCTGCGAGGAGGTTGGTTGGTTAAAGAGGTGTGGAGAGGAGCAGAAACAGAAAGTCCCGAGTCAGCAGGACAATGTGGTGAAACTCCTGGAAGACTGCAAAAGTAATCTAACCAAGCTTCAACTAATAAAGGCAAGAAATTTCCTGTTGCGTTATGCTCATATTTTCTCCAAGAATGACAGCGACATCGGCAGAACTGGTTTGGTAAAACACAAAATTGATACAGGTGATACGACACCCATTCGACAAAGACCAAGACGAGTTCCTTTTGCACGAGAACAGGAAGTCGATGACATGATTCTGGATATGAGTAAGAATGGCGTAATTGAACCTTCGTCGAGTCCGTGGTGCTCACCGGTTGTACTAGTGAAAAAGAAGGATGGATCGACAAGGTTTTGTGTGGATTACCGGCGACTGAATGATGTCACTAAAAAGGACAGTTACCCATTGCCAAGAATCGATGATACCCTGGATTCATTGTGTGGTATGTCTTGGTTCTCCACTTTAGACCTGAAGAGTGGCTATTGGCAGGTGGATTTGGATCCCAAGGATAAAGAGAAGACCGCATTTTCCACCGGCAAAGGTCTATGGCAATTCAAAACAATGCCATTTGGACTCTGCAATGCACCAGCCACGTTCGAGCGGTTGATGGAACATGTGCTCGCTGGAATGCTGGGAGAAACCTGCCTAGTTTACTTGGATGACATAATTATAATGGGACGTGATTTCGACGATCACCTTAAGAAGCTGGAGCGAGTGTTTGCGAAGCTGCAAGGCGCAAACCTGAAGTTGAGCCCCAAGAAATGCTCTTTCTTCCAGAGGCAAGTGAATTACTTGGGACACGTTATTTCGGAGAAGGGTATTGCGACTGATCCATCCAAGATAAGTGCAGTCAAAGATTGGCCAACACCGACAGATAAGACACAGGTGAGAGCATTCCTGGGTCTGTGCTCTTATTATCGTCGCTTCGTGAAAGGATTCTCGGACGTCGCCAAGCCGTTACATCGTTTGACCGAAGAGAAGAGACCATTTTCTTGGAATGAAGACTGCGATCAAGCTTTCCTGGCTCTAAAGCAGCATCTATGCGAAACACCTATCCTCGGATATCCTGACACAGAGGGAAAGTTCGTCGTAGATGCCGACGCCAGTAACACAGGAATTGGAGGAGTTCTATCACAGCTGAGAGGAGATCAAGAAGTTGTAATAGCCTACTTCAGCAAGTCTTTATCAAAACCAGAAAGAAATTACTGTGTAACGCGCAGAGAATTGCTGGCCGTGGTAAAAACTCTGCAACACTTTAGGAAGTATTTGCTGGGCCGTAAATTTTTGGTGAGAACAGACCACGCTGCATTGAAATGGTTGCTAGAGTTCAAAAATCCGGAAGGGCAGGTGGCCAGGTGGATAGAGCAACTCCAGGAGTATGAGTTTGAAATTGAGCATCGTGGAGGAAAGACTCATGGTAACGCAGATGCTCTGTCTAGAAGACCGTGTCCAGATGAATGCAAGCATTGCAACCGGCAGGAGGAGAAGGAGAACATCAGAATCAGGTTGATAAGAACAGACTCCATCGACGAGAATTGGGCTAACGACGCCATGAAGAAGGCCCAAGAGGACGACAAGGATCTTCGACCATTAATGAATTGGCTGGAAGATGGTACTAGGCCAGCGTGGTCTGAAGTAGCTAAGCACAGTACGGCGACCAAGAGTCTGTGGGCACAGTGGGACAGTTTAGTACTTCAAGATGGACTGCTTTGCCGCAAATGGGAAACACCGCAAGGAAAGGACTGCCATTTACAATTGGTGGTACCCAGAGGAAGAGTAAATGAAATCTTAAGGGCCTACCACGATGGTTCGTCTGGAGGACACTTGGGAGTTAAGAGAACTTTGACGAAAATCAAGGAACGCTTTTATTGGTTGCACTGCCGGGACGATGTGGAAGATTGGTGCAGAAAATGTCAGAACTGTGCAGCTGTCAAGGGGCCGCAGACAAGGAGCAGGGGAGCAATGAGGTTATATAATGTTGGGGCCCCTTGGGAAAGAGTGGCACTTGACATTGCCGGACCATTCCCAGTTACCAAAGAAGGTAATCGTTATATCCTAGTAGTGATGGATTACTTTACGAAATGGCCCGAGGCATTTGCTTTGCCGAACCAGGAGGCTATCACCGTGGCAAATAAACTGGTGAAAGAAGTGTTCTGCAGATTTGGAGTACCCTTGGAGATTCATAGTGATCAGGGGCGAAATTTCGAGTCACAAGTATTCCAAGAGGTGTGCAGGATTTTTGGAATTCACAAGACCCGGACGACGCCATATCACCCACAGTCAGATGGAATGGTGGAGAGATTCAATCAAACATTGGAGCGGCATCTGGCGAAGGTGGTGGGAAGTCATCAAGACAACTGGGATGAGTACATTCCTTTATTCCTCATGTCTTATAGGACTGCAATACATGAGACCATCACCGTAACTCCAGCGTACGCAAATTTCGGCAGGGAGTTGAGATTACCCGCTGACCTACTTTCGGGCTGTCCACCTGATTCTCCGCAGAGCGTCACGGAATATGCAAGTGATCTACGGACAAGAATGGTTGAAGTCCACGAAGTTATTAGAGAGGCTGGTCTTCAAGCAAGTGAACGGATGAAGTCTCGGTATGATCGTAGAGCCAATGGACCTAGCTTTGAGGAAGGTTCCCTGGTCTGGTTGCATAATCCCGTGCGGCGAAAAGGAAAATCTCCGAAGCTACAACCTAGTTGGGAGGGACCTTATAAGGTTGTCAACAAAATTAACGACGTGACCCTTCGGATTCAGCGCAATCCACGGAGTCCTCCTAGGATCGTTCATGTGGACCGATTGGCTCGCTACTACGGAAGTAACGATGATCGGGACGATCATGTCTTGGGAGGGGGCAGTGTGGCGTAGACAGCCGTAGTACGTCACTCGCCGCCGTCACCGCGTTCGAAAAACAATGACAATCGTTTTGAAATTATGTGTAGAAGATTTTCGACGCTACGTCATAAGGATGACTAGCCTGGGACATTGAGTGTTTGCTTTGCAACCCAGAGACCCGGGTTCGAATCTCAACTGAGTTTATGTCTTTTTGTGAATAAATAGAACATTCTCGAAGATTCTCGATCGAATGGAAAATAGAGAAATACGGTTTCAAAATTAGAAGTAAATCAAAGTTGGAACGAGTTCAGGGGTATATAAGCGGGGCAAGACGCGGCCTACGGCAGTGTTGATTTGGAGGTGAAAAGAAGAAGAAGAAGAAGAAGAAGGGAAAGTGGAAAAGTGAAGTAGTGAAGTAAAGTGAAGTACAGTACAGTGCAGTGGACAGTGTTGTGCGCGCAAGTCAGTGCATAAGCCGTGTGCGCGCGAGTGTCGAGGGCTCGAAGACACAGTCGTGCACGCGCAAGCGACGTATCGTGCACGCGAAGTGACTGTGGTATACCGCGCGTCAGTGTCAGTGACATTTTGAGTGCGTGTCGAAGTGCTCCATAGTAGCTCTACCGACCTGTGAGTACCCCCGTGGTGAATAGAGGCATCAAACTATAAAAGTCGAGTTTATTTCCTATCCCCAAACCCTCACGTCGTAACAGTATATATTACTTAAATAATGTTGAAATTCTTATTATATAATATTAGTAGGCACTAGCCTAATTATACAGAAACAAGAAATTAGTCTAAACTAACAAAAGTATATCATTTCAGAGCCACTACAATTACCCAATTACTAACAGATGCCTGTGATTCAGGTTAAAAAAAGATTTAAATTATGACAGTTTCGATTCATTCTACTACCTCAATAGCAATAAGCATAAAAATCCATCCATCTTTTAAAACATGAAAATACGGAGCAAACATCTACAAGTTAACCAATTTATTTCCACATTTCTATAACGATAGAATATCTTGACATAATAATTCAATTATTACATATTTTCCTAACCTTGATCGCCTAAACCTAACACATGTGCTAAGCAAATACACAGTACTGCTTCCGTATGTCGTTAGTAAATCGATACCAAAGCAGCGAAACCATTTACGTAGAGAACATATTATATCGCTTAGTGAAGCCAAGTAAACGTTTAGAACATAGGTGTCGGAGTTACGCGTATGTACATAGTTTAATAAGTAGGGCTGCATGTTTCGCGACGTACTTAAATAAGAGATATAAAATAAGAGATGTTAAATGATGATGATACTTTTAAAAAATATATAATAATGGAAAAGGTTGAAGAAAGTGCCTTAAAATTCAAGCATGGATTCATTTTCATCATTAGCTTTGATGTTTAGAATATGTCTGTTGTCGATATGTCTTTCAAATGACTATTTGTAAAAAAGTCCCTAAGAGAAAGTTATTTTTTTATTATAAAACAACGAGTTTGACCTGTGGGCATTCATTAGTCATAAGATAGGTTTATATTAATTTGTTAAAGTTTAAAAAAAAACACTGACTGTAACAGTTTGATATTTTATTGTACTGAATATTATTATATGAGAATATCGTAGCAGTACACCTATATAATATGTATATTTTGAACCTAACAATTGTAGTTAGATTTTAAGACTTAGGTCGTTTCTTTTCGAATAAAGCTAGGTTCTTTGCGTAGGTATGAGTATAAAAAACAATGGTTAAAACTAACATCGACCTAAAATAACAAAATGTATGTTTGTAAGAAGTACCATCAATTAAATAACGAATTCATGTTATTCAGACTGAGTCCAAATTCATAGATATTGTATTGCTTTCGCCTATTAATATATTTCGGCGTACCTATTTCTTACAAAGTTATCTAGTTCCATAAATAGACGTTTGTTTTGCTAGACTAATTATAAATTTGATTGATTACGACAAATTCTCTAAATAATCAATTACCAGCTCTTATTACCTGTTAATAATTTGCAACCACGCATGTATAGGTAATAAGAAACCTTCAAAATTTTGTAATTACGACGTACAAACTAATCCACGACGTAATCCGTTCATTTCAGCATAAGCTTTCAACGTGTCTTATCATGTACCGACGGGATATAAAACATCCGGTGACATTAGTCGACGTTAAACCCTCACTGGAAAATTGTAAACACAATATTCTGGGCTTTAATGTGTTGGTTTATCGTGGCCCGACTATATTAAAAGGGTTCGCGGTACTGACACTATTTTAAGAAATCCTGAGCCCAAATTTTGATAAGTGTTTATGGTTTCTTACTTCAATAGCTTGTGAATGCTGATAAGTACTGTAGAAAATATGAAGTCTTTTTTATGTAAAAAAAGAAGATCCGCGAATGGAAAGTATGCGTAAAATAAATAACTGTAACACCCCTTTTACTTATGAGGTCTAATGCTATAGAGAACAAACAAGAAAATTAAAAAACTAAAACATATATAGCCACCGTGGCAGGAAAATATCTCGGTGGGGTGAAAGCAATAAGTTTAGCTAATGTTTCATAAATTAATTAATTTAAATCGATCCTGAACCTCTAACTGGGTCCTTATAAGGCCATCAATACCACTTCTAAATTAACTTTGAACTAGTACCAGCTTAATATTTGGCTCGTTATCAACTCACAGGAAATTGATATAACCTACATACATGTACCTAATAATCTATATAACTAAGAGACACCTCATCATTGAATTAAATAAACCATTTAGTGTACAAACTTTATTCCAAATCTAAATATATAAAACTCAAAGGTGACTGACTGACTGATATAGTGATCTGTCAACGCACAGCCCAAACCATTGGACGGATTGGGCTGAAATTTGAAATGAAGGTAGATGTTATGGCGTAGACATTTGTTAAGAAAGGATTTTTGGAAATGCCACTTTTAAAGGGGTGAAATAGGGGATACAAGTTTTACTTCTTAATGTTATGACGAAGGCATCCGTTAAGAAAGGATTTTTGGAAATGCCACTTTTAAAGGCGTGAAATAGGGGATGCAAGTTTACTTCTTAATGCGAGCGAAGCCGCGAGCACCCACTAGTACCATATATACCCAGCGCGAACCAATCAACTTCACGCCTTCAATAGCGACGGCCTAATTTAACCATCCTGATGTATCTCGTGAGATCTGTTACTATACTAAACGTGAAGTATTTATTTGACCTTATCAAAATGGTGGAATCAATGTCGTGTCTCATATTATACAGCCAAGAAGTTAAATGCATAGAAAGTGTAAAATTTTAGTAAAATACTTCCAGCAGTTTTTTAATTTACTAATTTTAAGAACTCAGAATACAGAAAGAGATGTTGGAAAAGAGTTTAAAATATACAATGGGACGTCTATTTATTTTGATATCGTTGTTATAGGACTAGGTATATTAATTAATTGATTTAATTAAGCTGGCGCCATATCGCGGTGGTAATTTAGCAACAGTAAGGTGTACAATGAACATCACTTCTCGCTCATGTGAAGCTTATGTAGGGTGACGGTATGTGTTCAATGGGCTTGAGTTTACTGATAGGATTTGTAAATAAGTATTAAAACATTGTTCTGTAATAGATATTATGAATCCATCTTCAATATTGTTTTATAAAACTCTATATACCAGAGATTTTTGACCACTCTCATACTATTTTACATGTTTGCAATTACTAATCATCATCAAAAGGTGAGCAATTATTTATTGTCCCCTAAGATTCAGAAATAACTAAAAAGCTGTATAAGAAATATAACTTTTTACGGCGGCAACTTTTGTTTATTTTGTTAGTGATAATAAATTACTAAAATTGTCTGCTATGTAACTGTGATAAGTGATGAAGCCTTATTCAAAACCTGATTAAACGCACAGCTCAAACCACTGGACGGATTGGGCTGAAATTTGGCATGCAGGTACGAGTAGATGTTATGACATAGCCATCCGCTAAGAAAGGATTTTTGGAAATGCCACTTTTAAAGGGGTGAAATAGGGGATGCAAGTTTTACTTCTCAATGCGAGCGAAGCCGCGAGTCCATCCAATAGTATAATTTTTTTGATGAAACTCATAATTACAAAACCTTTAAAAGTTTCAGGTATTTCAATAGGAAAATCACTTAAACATTTCCTAAGGTTTAATAAATCTTCTTTTTTTTCAGACTTCAACGGCTCTTATCCTGCTCGTCCACTTATCTCTTCATACAGTTGACGAAGGGCTTGCCATAAATCCAAGTGAGTTCCTTCCTTTAGTAGCTTGTATAGTATTTCCAAGATAAGTCTGCGTACGTATAAAATTAGAACTAAATATATCTGACCTAAACCAAAATCTTCAAGCATGGTGGTTTACGAATTCGGAACATTTTACAATTGGAAATGAAACGCCAATCGAAACCAATATGTGAAAACTGGACACTTGAAACTTCTGGGTTTGGTGGATGCCATTTTGTTTTCTTTCTTGATTTCTGTGTTTTGGGGTGAAATAAATCAGTTTAGACGTCTTCGGTTGGCGTTTCGATTCTGAATGAAACTTGAGAAACGCTTATTCTAATAAGTGCTGCCACTATTCATGTACAATTTTATTGCGTAGATTGTAAGCTGCTGGAATGTAGTATAGAGTTGCTATTTTAGGGCAGCTCCCTAGACAGCCTTAGATTTAAAACTTATGAGTAAAGAGACGTGTTAGCTTTTATACTACGGTTTTTATTTTCTACGAAAATTGGATCGTCGTTTTTACAAACTATATCTAATTACAAGTAATATTATTTATTCTAATAATTAACGATATTTTTAAATAAATAGTAGGTGCTACCATATCTCTCCATTCAATGGTTCCCTGGAAGAGATTGCTTTTAGCTATAAATCCAATGCTTGTCGCACCAGAATAAGTTTTCTGTATATTTTTTTCTCTGTTACAAAACAGAATTTTCCATCTTTCTACGACAAAATACAATGAAAAGGTTAATCATTCCCCAAAATTTGATAAACTTTCTATTGATGTAATTTTAAAGCGTAATTTAGTAGAAAATGGCACTAAGTAGGTCTACAACATTACTTAAACATTGTAACTTTGATCTTTTAAGACCCTTCAAGCTTCCAACTTAGCTTTTACCCAAATATTGCAAGCTTGCACAAAAATACAACTATCTGTAACTTTATACGTTACATTAACGGAGCTTTTAGTAGTTTTCTAAGCAATGTAATAGCAACCCTAAGTGTGGCTATTATTTTGTTTACAGGTAACATTATTTGCTACTTTGTAGTGGTTACGAGGCCAAGTTTTATGTAGAATTTAGTTGCAGGTGTTGCTAGAATTGTTGAAGTTGTTTAGGAGATTTAGTTTGTATGCCGATAGTAAAGCTTGAGCTGGTAATAATAGTTCTGATTTTCATGAATTGTTGCACTAAAAAAGTAATATAAGAAAAAGTTAATTTTAGAAAGTATTTTTTTATGCGTGACGGACTTACACCACAACATGCTTGTATAAGCAGCGCTGTGGCTTTCAATCTAGCTACCTAGGTAGATAGTTAATATTATACCAAAGCAGAGGCACATATTTACAGACGTATAGAAGTTAAAGTTCTCGTATGTATTTTTTTATGCTTGGGGCTCAAATAATAAAATTAAATAGGAAATTATAGACTATACCTACTAAAATACAAAGTAAATACTATGTAATTACAAAAAAAATACTAGTTTTTACAATGAAACATAAAAACATGTTAGTCCAATATCGGTTTCGTTTTGAATATCTATCTCATTTGACACGGTACAAGATTGCACGAAAACTCCCTAAAGAACATGGCTGTAGATTTTTACATAAAATATTCATCAGAGCTAAAGCTAAGGAGGGCATGTTATACGTTTCGATGTATTTGTGAATATTTTATCTGTTAACTAGTGGATGCTCGCAGCTTCGCTCGCATTAAGAAGTAAAACTTGCATCCCCTATTTAACCCCTTTAAAAGCAGCTTTTCCAAAAATCCTTTCTTAGCGGATGCCTACGTCATAACATCTACCTGCATGCCACATTTCAGCCCTATCCGTCAAGTGGTTTGGGCTGTGCGTTGATAGATCACTATATCAGTCAGTCAGTCAGTCAACCAGTCAGTCAGTCACCTTTGAGTTTTATATATTTAGATATAATGTTAAACTGAATAAATATAGTAAATTGTGGAAAGTAAGTAAATATGTATAAAAAAATTAAGTTCTCTCTGCCTACTCCCTGTTCCCCACGCTCTATAATCCAGCGATCTTCAAAGCGACAGTGAATCGGTTCTTATTGGGTAAGCACGCTCCATCTTAGGCCCTTTCTTATTATCAGGAAAACTATGGTCAAGTGCAAACACGTTTGAATAAGAATAAAAATAAAAATGGTTACCTATTTTCATATTAACAAAAATCTAGTATTTACAGCTAATTGTTTTGATTATTGATTTTTTTTTCAAAGAGAGTATTAATAAATATAGCTTACTAACTCTATGTTATTTTACTATCTTTTACTAAATACAAAGAATAAAGAAACGAACATTATAGGTACAAATACTAGTTTTTACCAATGATAACTAACGATATATTACATTTACATATCCTACTTCAAAGTTCAAACACATTTACATCTTTTATACACTTCAGAAATTTATTTCATAAGTACGAAACTGTAAAAGGCGGTGAAACCATAATGTATTGTTTTTAAAACCATGGTCGTTTTTCAATTTTCAACTGTTTATCGCGCCACGAGGTAATTAAGCCGCGAATGACTCTTTTGTTACCATCCCCTTTTTGGCGCAAATTTGTTTTATGGTATGCGTAAAAATGACAATAAAGCCAACTCTGTTATGGACGTGAATAAAATTTGGCTTATAATTAATTGAATTTTATTCTGTGGTGATATTATCTGTGGCTCTTGAAAGAGACCAATTTTACGCCTATTTTATATGTAGGTGAGAGAGTTTTAGTTCGCAGTGGAGAAATTTGTGGACAAAAACGACAGTTGATGCAAATGACAATGTTTTGATTCAAGCGAAGAAAATAAAAACACCTTTTAATAGACTTATTGACATGATAATTAAAACATGGATTCATTCAAAAAAGTACAGTAGTAGGTAATAAAACAAAACGGATCTCCCTCGGGGTCATTATTTATTGATCATCAATTTCAATCCATGAAAATGCTGCATGAATTATTTACGCAATATTTGCGAAACCAATTAGGTCGAAGATTAACGTGCGTTAATATGCCACAATTAATCACGCCGACTAAATATTAATCATAATAACATTACTCCGAGCTGAAAATGTGAAATTAAAATAGATTTCCACCCACGTCGATGTTTCGGTTGAAAAGCTAGTCTGTATCAATTACTCATACATGAATAGTGAATAAACTCAAAGTGATTATGCGAACTACGTTTTGCAATATGAATATAATATATTTTATTTACGCCAAAATCACATCTACTGGAGATTCGTCGCAGTACCTACGTTGCTAGTATTACAAAATAACGTATACTACGTCATCAATATATTCAGAATCTTTTCTTTTTCCATAACAAATTAAATGCAAAGCTCTTTATGTGTAGGGGGAAGGAAAATTAACAGAAACCGATTATTTTATGACATTTCAAGTATAGAAACAATATCTAGCTTTTGATTAGTACCAAAGCGCTATCTATTCGATACTAGTAGGTAATACTATGGAAAAATATTGATGTAAAAAATGATTGTGCCAAAAATGTACAATCGATCGTGTGCCAATTTTATAATTCAAGCCTTTCACTAGGTCTTTAGAGATCCTGTGTTGCAGGATTCCAGTTATTCCCTTTAAAGCCAACACCATAAATTCCATTTTCCTACAGGTTGTTCGTGCATCCGGTTCACGTCTACGTACGGCTTGGAGCGTGGCACGTTCAGCTCGCCGGACTACCCGCGCGCCTACCCCCCGCACCCCGCCTGCCTGCTCTACACCTTCCGAGCCGCGCCGCACGAGATCGTCGAGCTCGTCTTCACCGACTTCGATATCTATAAGGAACATCTTGAGTGAGTACTCTTTCTTTTTCTTCTTTTTCATATGGTGCCTCTCCAACTAGTGAAGGCTGGCAGTCAGCTCTGCATGCTTATTTTGTTCATTGCCAAGCGAAACAATTCTGCGGAACTTCTGATCCCGGTCCATTGTCGAATGTTCCGCAACCAGGACTTCTTTCTGCGACCGACTCGTCTTCTCCCCTCAATTTTTCCCATCATTATAAGTTGCAAAAGTCGTGTCTGATCACATGACCCAAGTACGCAACTTTCTTTTAACATAATGTATTTGACAACGCGGTTTCTTGAAAATATAACACTCCTTCAAATGAGGAACATAATAGGAACTAAGTTTAAGTTATATGCCAGTGGGATATAGTTTTCATTATGGAGTTTGCTACAAAATACCGGAATAGCCAATGTAAAACAAGGTTATTATCTGTGTTGCTGGAATAAGCTCTTCAGCTAAGAATTGCACCATCGAGATGGTGATACAGAACTTAGTTGCAATATTATCTGCGGTGTCGATGTCGTAGTACAAAATAGCATATTTAAACAAATCTGTATTAAAACTAAACTATTGAAGTAATTGGTATAAATTATGCTCTCGGATATAATGAATTAAAAAGAGTATTGCTACTTTAATATCAGCCTGAGATATGAAAATGTATGAATAACACAATATCTAGATAACGCAATGCTTATGATAAATTTTATACATGTTTTTTTTTTTATATTATGTTAGTCACTCTTGTTACCTAGTATTATTTCTAGAATAATCAGTCTTATGAATAGTGCACCTGCAACATATACAATCTTTCATTTTTACAAATTTTATTAAACTAATATGTTTTAATCTTTCTTTGAAGATGACTTTGACCCAATCTAGACTAGCAACAAAGTCACATTAAAATAAACTTAAGTTTCAAGAGCAAACTAGTGTTTAAATTGTTTCGAAAACAAATACTATTTATCAATCCCTTATCCCTTTTTCGGCACAGTCCGATAAATACGATTTCCAACTCCGTAACAAATATTTGTGTCATATGCAAAATAAATGTTTTTGCAAACTTTTGGTGTTTATGGGTTTCGGCCACGTTTTTTGTCGTCCTTTGAGGATCAGAGAGGGTGAAAGCCATATTTATGTGGACGTTAGAATTCTTTATTTCGCTCGGCCAGGGCGGCATTCTGTGGACACTTTGCTCCTTATTTATATGTATATATTAGTAAAATTTCTTTTTTCCTTTTTGTTGTACACCACATTCTTCTTTTTTTCTTTTGCTTATTTCTCTCCAGCTGAAGGTTGCCTGGAAGAGATCGCTTTCAGCGATAAGGCCGCCGCTTGTGGCACTAGTTAAGGTGCAATTTGTTCTATGTACTGTTTTTTTAATATGTGTCAACAATAAAGAGTTAATCTATCTATCTATCTATCTATTTATATGCATACTCGTATTTTGGCAGTTTTGTTGTGAACTTTGGCGCAATCCAGTCAAATTTTGGAAGGCAAATATGACTTTTTCTTTCAATTCAAAAGGCTCTTGAAAGATATGTTTATGTTACGACAAAACTTTTCCCCGGCCCAAAAGTTGAGCAACAATTTTCAAGAGGTCACAAACTCGACCTTCTTCAAATTCAAGCCGATGCTAAATGGAGATGGTCGTATAATTCGATAATCGCGTATTCAAGGAATCCTTACAGTCAAATGAGCATTACTGCTCGCAATATTGCTGTCGTGAAACGTTTACATTGGCAACTTTATCGCTACGAATGTGACGAAAATGTAAATGGGTCTTAATTCCCCTTTAGGGGCAATTTTGAGAGATATCGTGAAGTCAAAGGTCAATGGTATTGTTCGGTGTTCCCCTTTCATCCTACTGTGAAATAGGTGATGAAAATTTTAAACTGCTGTCAGCGTTTTGTACCATGAAACGGGGTATTTAATTGTTTGCTGTTAACTGGGTTAAGATCGTTTTGATGGTCAATTTGTTTGTTTCAGTATGAAACCGTTAACTATTTATGGATGTTTTTGGTATTATTTCACTCCAAAATATGCCTCTGATAGAATGTTGCTCGGATTACATTCATGTAAAAAGAATACATAAATTATGCCTGTATTAGAAAAACCTTTTTACATTTATTTAAAACTTGACGAACGACCTGTAAAATTTGCCACGTTTTATCATAATGGTTTTCAACACAAACATCAAAAACGAATAAAAAGCCGCCACAAATTGCTCTTTTGGTATCCTAAACCAATTACATTGAAATTAATGTTTCCACTCACACGTTTGAAATGCCTACTATTAAAACGCGATTATAAATATTTTTGTTGGATAACTTGATAAAGGTATTTTTCAGCGTTTTGGAGCTTACACAAATAATTGAATGTTACCGTAATAATACAAGTTTCTTGTATGAAATAATAGCACTACAAAATAGACATTAATTTTAGTGACATATATTTATCTAGACTTTATACAATTGAAAAAAATCAATAATAATGATGATGCTTTCCAATCCAGTTTTGCCTCGGTGGAGCAAGTTTCGTGAGTTACTGTTGCGTCCTCACATAGTGATTAAAGTAATACACCATATTTAGTGGTGAATATTGAAATTCAACCACATAACCACACTTAATGCATCAAATAATAATTAATTTAGCATCTACTGAGTAGTCGTTACCTCCACTATAATGAATCCCGTGATCATACTTTAATTACAGTTTAATCACTGATCTCTATATATTATCCTAGATATAATCCTTTAGAACAACGCTATCCTTTGGCTACAAACTATCTTTTGTTTAGGCATCGTTTGTCTCTGTCCACGAGAGACTATTGTGGGCCATAAATATAGCGCGTTACAGGAAAGTAAGTGTTCTGTGTGTTAGCGACGCGAAGGGCATAACTTAGATGTCATAGGGGACGTCAGTTTGTAGTTTGTACCTGTTTTTATTAAGTTAAGGGTCAATGTATGTGTGAAATTAGTTGTTTAGTTGCTTGGTTTATATTTTAATTAAATACAAACAGATATATATGTACTTATGTTTGTACTTACCGCAGTTTGGTCTTAACAAGTGTACATTTCATAGTAATAGTTTATGATTTATTAAAAAAAGCTATTTAAGTTCGGATATTTTAATATTGTTGGTATAGACATATATTAATAAATACATAAAACGTTGACATCACATAACGAATTACCATTTGGCTTCAAGCAATAACTTCGGTAAAAGTAGATTTACAAACAGAAAGTAAATGATATTGCCTCCCTAAACAGCCATATCGAATACCAACAAAACGCACTTCCTTCATTTTATTAACAAAACAGCTGCCAAATAAATCGATTTCCAATTTGTCAAGACATTTCTCGATACCAATTTTATCACAAAGCATTTTCCACACAACGGTACCGCCGATCATAATATTTCATGCATGAATGCCGTAAGCAGGCGTACAGTCGCGCACAAAAAGCGTTATATTCAATAACGTAGCAGTATCACGTTATGTACAATAACGTGTTATTTGTTAGTAACGCACGATTAATCGTGACGTCAATCGCGCGGGCGTGATCCGTGTGTCTGATGGAAATAGCGTATTATGTTATTATCTATGTCGTAATAGAAGCGGGAGATTGACGAATCTCATATGATGTTGCCATGAATATTTTCCTTGTTTGCTGACTGAAGCTGGAGATAAATCTTTATGATGTTTTTCTGGAATCGTTTAGGCTTAGCGTCGACGGTGTTTTATGAAACTAAAGTTTATGAAGCAATCACAGTTTGAAATAAGTGTTTTCTTATACGTAGAAAAATAAATCTATTACAAGAGTACTGCTTTTATGTGTAAGGATCTGGGGCCCACAATGGTTTACACTAAAACAACTTTTCCAATTTATTATTCTGCGGGGGAGTCACGGGCCTCTATAATGAGGAATATAACTGGAGGAGGAGGATAAGGTAGTTTCCAAAAATTACAAACCATCCGAACAAATTTTTTCTTTTTTTTGTAACGGAACTAAACTCCTAACTTTATCATAATTATTAATTTAAGTTATTTCTTAACACATATCATATTTTTCTCCGTGACTGTACATTCTCGAATGATTAAAAAACTGCTCGCGCAGATTTCATCATTCCTTTTCCGCCCGTTATTACGTTCTAAAATCATCGTAATACCGAGAGCTCAGCAGAGATTAAAGGCGTTGAAACATTGATCGCTATTTGGCAGATAAATTGACTCTACGTGGTCCCTTTCCAGGGAATAACCGCGAACAAAGAGGCTGCGATATTCCATTTTGACAGAGAGCAAAGGTGCGGAAAGGTACTGTAGTGGATGGCAATCACTTGTGGCCTTAACTGTACCAACTATATACATTTTGAGGAAAGGGGACGGAAGGAATCTCGATATTGCTATGACAGGAACGTTATTGAAAATAAATTAAAATCCTAAGTAGCTATATTGTAATTTTCGTATTGATTATTGTTCGATTACCTAAAGAAAATTATTGCGATGAGATTGGGTTTTCTACGTTTAGCAAGTGTACTCCATCTTGGATCAAGTTATCGCTTGTGTGGATGTTGTTTCAGATTACCTAGTGGTTATATGCATGTCTTTTTCATCATACAAGTGAACATATTATATGCATTTCATATTACAAACTACAGTTTTCCATACTATAGACCATTCAACTCAGATTTCTAAGGCTGCTGGCTTTTCTTTTCAAAGCACTCATCTTTCATCATAACTGAGGAGCTTCTGAAAGCTCGTAGTATTATGGCACAGCCAAAAAAGCCTTGTCCCTCAAGTTGGGTTTAAAGCAAAAGCGAGAATCCTTTCTATACTCGGTACAGAGTTTAGACGACGTTTTAATACAGATCATGGATGTTAAAAGTATACGATGAATTTTGTGTGTCCCTTGTTGTTATATGCACAACCATGTTTCGTATTTTCATTGAAATTTTCAACTAAATGTAGAAGTTTCTGGACGTGTTTTCATATTAAAAAAATACTTTGCTCTTGTCAAAACTTATAGAGAAATTAAAAGATTTAATCTAGATTGCTTTTTATTATGTGAAAATGTCTTAGATTCAATAAAACTACAAGTAGCGTCATATTTTCTTTACTCTATGGTTGAGGTATTATATGTAATGTAGGTACGTTCCATCTATAAAACAAAACATCAGCCCCCGACTATAGACTTTAAAGTACGGAGGTAGCAACGCAGTCTGGCTTCAATTTGGCTTACATTCTCTAAAAGCTAATGCTATAACATCGAGGGAACGGCTTTTATCCAGTCGTGTACGATATAAAAGGCAACACGTTCTGACTATCTAGTCCTGTATACTGTGGCAACGGTTTGCGAGATTTGAATAAAGAATAGAGGTTTAAAGTTAGCCTTGAATCGGCGCATGTTTTTTGTTGCCTATATAATAGAAAACTCTGTTACTATGGTATAAAAATAACTCGTTTACGTAGTAATGGGTATAAATTATGCTCTCGGATATAATAAATAAAAAAAAGTTTTTCTAATTAAATAATAGCCTGAGATATGAACATTTATGATTAACACAATATCCATATTAATATATGTTAGTCTCTTTTATAACCTTGTATTATTTCTAGAATAATTAGTCTAATAAATAGTGCAACCACAACATAAAGAATATTTCATATTTACAACTTACAGCAAACAAAAATCCAAAGCAAATATTTCACAAAAATATAACGCTTGGTCCCCAGAGAGTAGCCAACAAAAGCGTGGTCACGCCGTAGTCTGAACATTAGCAGAACCATTCGCTACGAGCGGTTTAAATATATAACAACCTTAAACCTAAACCTAGGTACTCACAGAAGTGACTAAACAGTACGTTTTCATGTAGAAGAAATGAATTAGCGCATCACCGCAAACTTCCCCGGGGGGCGGCGGGGTATGTCGGGTTCGGAGCTAATAGGACTTGTGACTGAACTATCGACCTACCACTATGTCCCACTAAATTCGTTTAAATCTGTTTTAATATCGTATAGATCGTTCCTCCTTGTATTATCTTAAAGTAATTATAAATTATAATATTCATAAATACAGGTGTCACGCGGGATTCGAACCACACTGGCTAACAGGCCAGTTTGATTTTTGTTTCAATTTTTTGGAGGAGTGATGTCTATAGCCAAAACAGAATATAGATAGGTAGATGCGCAATCATAGGCAGGTTTTCAGCAAAAAAATTACAATTTTTTTTAAATACCTAAATGCTTAACTTATTGCCCTAGCAAAAAGTTACTTAAGTACTTTTGTTTATTAAATTTCTAACTCTTCATATTATGGTTTATAGGTATATTAAGTTTCTAACATTTAATCAAGATTAAGAAGAATATAGGATTGTATTATTATTTCGTTTCTACTAAACGCACGTGTGTTTATAGGTTTAGCCAAAAATCGTACATATTATATTCCTGCATATTATTTAAATTTTATCACTCGGGGCTTGTTGTAAAAACTGTGCAAATAAACACAGCGTTGTTTGCTTTAACCCGCAATGCTAATTTGTTTCGTTTCGCGTTTGATGGCTCGAACAGTTTATGGGATGAATATGGATGGACGAAATAAAATATATTTTGCAAATTTTACATTCTGCTATTATTTTTTAAAGTTAACTATAATATGAATGTTATGTTATGAGTACACGTAGTTTTCTTTAAATACTAATAACAGTAAGTATTAGGTATGTTTCAGATATCACCAAAATATTTACTCAGGTACCAACCTTTGAGTTAAGTAATCTTCTAAAAATAATTCTTGAATAATTTACGATTATACAAGCAAAAGTATGTTTTATGACATTGTGAAATAGAACATATTTTAGAGTGGCAACATCCGTCATATCATCAATCAACGTTGCTGAAACGCACCTGTGTCCTTATAAAATATGTATTCAACGTATATTTAAGAATAAAGAATAATACTCTTTTGATTTTGTTAATGCTAGGTAATGATATTCTATATAAAAACCTCATTGATGCTAGGAAGATATTGTGTCTTGCACGTAGTTTTGACCGGTTACTGATATATTCACCTACAAACTTCTGTATGTAGAAAGATAAATGACAAGTGGACGCCTGCTGCTTCGCTTGCATTACATAGCATATGACACTTCTATGATCATACCACTTACATGCTAAAAATCATTATGACCCGTTCAGCCGTTTTTGCGTTATGAGCGTTTAAATAAACAGACAAGCAGATAAACCGACAAAAATCTGAAAAACTGCAGAAACGGTTTTATGGATTGAATGTATACGCAAACAATTTTTTTGTTTAATATCTTCTATGGTTCGATTTTTGACCCACTTCAGCTTTGTTATATGTACATAATTATTAGGTACTTATGTTTAGTTCTATCAATTACAAATCAATTCACGTATATATTTATTTACAATAATAAAATATAAAAACAAGTGAAGGAAAACTAAACATACTACTTCTAACTACTACAAAAAGGGGCACTAAGAAAATCTTTAGAAAAGCCTAAAGATAATCTAAGTGCTCCAGCCCACTACCAGAGGGCAGCGTACCCAGCATGCTGGCCGCATTACCACGCTGGATGGCAATGCTGATACGTTGAGCCAGAAAAAGTACAGCATTTTGGTCAAATTAATGTAAATTTCGTTGTTTTCCTACTACCAGAATTTAATAGTGTAAAACAATGTTATTACAGCTGCCCAAAGAAACGACTAAGCATTTTCATTTTTAAATCAATCTACAAAACAATTAAGTGAACTTGACAGCTTAGAAATAAGTTTTAAATTGAGAGACGAGTTAAATAAAATCAGATAGAATTTTCATTGTTTTAGGTAGTTCAGTCGAACAGAAAATTTGATCTGATAAATAAAACTTATTCGTCAAATTGCGTTTTCAATTATTGCTAAATGACAAAACAAAATTATGTTATGAAGTTATTTTTTGGTAGGATTTAAGAACTTGAAAATATTATAAATGTGACGATACTTCTTTTAGCTATAATAAAACCACCACTTGATATAATATGATTTATATATGACGGGTAACTTTGGCAGGTTTTCATTGACAAAAGCGGTCAAATTATTTGTATCATAGCGATGAGTCATAGTCTCTGCTGCATTGCTTTCTGTACGAACTGATGATGGTAATCCGAAATCACTTAGGCTTTTGTCATTTAATTGCAACAGTTTATTTTCTATTTGTATCAAACCTTCGTTATAAATGTCCTCATTGTATGGTAAGGTGATGTCTTGATTTTTCTGTCTGATTCTGTGTCTAATATCTTCACATAAATCGTCTTTGAAAATGTTCCATAATTTTAATGGTTCCGATGGCTGACAAAATAAAAGTATGACCACAAACAATTCTCTCAATTGTAATGGACATTGAGAAAGCGAAGCTTCTCTGAGAGTATTTTCCCAATGGTCATCGTTTTCTAGCAAACCTCTAGCACGGCAAGCAGCTTGATACGTTTCTTTCAGAACTCCGTCAACGGTTTTCAAGTACTGGAATGAAGTTGGACCGCGTACGTGGTGCAGCAACATCCTAAGATAGAAACACTCGGATTGAGAAGGATGGACACCGTAGACTCTACCTAAAGCGGAATCTTTTTTTATGCCTGGATAGCCAACTACATTCTCACCACGCTTCCTTCTGGTGAACTTATTATTGGCCCATGTGTAGTATTGCGGGACTTCGTGGTAAAGAAGTGTTTTTGCGAATTCATCTTCATTACAGAGCTCAAAAAAAGCCAGCAATGTTGTTTTACGTGGATTTTGGGCCACTTGTACAGCCGTTTCTGTGGTAAAATACACCCTTTGGCCATTTTCTAAGTGGACAGCTAACTGCAAAACTGTAGGATGCCGCTCATGGATCGGGAATTCGAATATTCGCCAAGCAGCTTCGGAAGTACTTATGTAACGGCCATTTACGTAGTTTTCTACTTCATCATTTGGGTTTCTGACGCCAAATGTAGCTTGGTCCGATCCTTTATTTATGTATTTACAAATGTATTTGATGGCTTGAACTGAGTGACAGTACTCTACATTTATGTGAGCATTAAACGTCCTGCACAAAAGTGGAGAATATGGGACAATCCAACTATTATCTATAGTGAAATTTCTGCCTCTGATATTTAGCGAAGCGCTCAGTCCTCCATTTGCGGCATCACGACGACGATAAACTGGATATCCGTCCTCTCCAGTCTGAGTTTCGTTGACTAAACGTCGTGGATATTTTTTTGTGCAAATACCGTTTTTCATACATGGTGCTGATAAGTTATGTTCTCCGCATGGTCCGTGCACCATATTTTTTGTTACGATATCGTACAATATCGGATCGTTTTGTTGGTTGGGCAGTTCCGCAACTATGATGCTATCAATTTCGTCTGGTTGGATTTTTGTTTCTAGCCAAAACAGCAAATGACAGTGTGGTAAACCTCGCTTCTGCCATTCTACACTTGCCATGTAACATTTCACTTTGCCGAATATTTCATTTTTAACGAATAAATTTAAGAATTTCTTCATTTTCAAATGAAACACCCTTGAAATGATGTCATGACGATCGAAAGATCGCTGATCAGGTAGTAGTTCCGCTTTAATTTCAGGCCATTCGGGGTTGCACGTAAATGTGACAAATAAGTCTGGTCTCCCGTAATTTCGGACATAAGTCATCGCGTCTTGGGTTTTTTCATGCAGGTAACGCGGAGAACCTGTAAATGAAGATGGCAAGATTACGCGTTGACCGATATTTGATGGGTCAACATTTCCGTCTTGATTTAAAGCATCTCTGAGATGAATGTATTCTTCAGCCCTTAGTCTCTGTTGGTTACGACATATGTAATTCAATCGTTCCGATATCATTTTTGCCATCATATCGACAATATATTGACTAAATAAGTCCCTGTAATAATGTAATGCATTAAAACAGTTAGCTCTAACCATCAACCTAAATGCATAAAATTGCATGCACGTCACAGTTTTGTTACGCGCTGTACCTTCCTGCGGAATGGTTAAATAATAACCGTCTTCTCCTTTCACGAACATTAAGGGATACTGTAGTGGATCATACGATCGGTGTAACTCAGAGACCCTTTTAAGTTGGCCGTCTCTTCCGTGGAGCACTATATCTCTGGGGCCTTTTTCTTCGTCAACCAAGAGAACGGCTACCTCGTTTACAGCTGGAGCATTGTATCTACCCGGGTGTGCTGTCTGTGGTGGGCGGTCGGAATGAATAATTAATTTTAAATTATCCAAAGAATTGCGTTCTATGTTTTGTTTAAAGCTTCGTATATATACATTGTGGCTATTCAGTGCGGTCTGTAGTTCGTTAATTAAATCTATTTTCAGCGTTGGAGCTATGTTTGACCTCAATGATAGCTGATCTGCGTCTGAAATGAAATATACCTGCAAGTATTGTGGATTTTGGCCTGGTGGTGGTAAAAGGCTACCAATAAGATGATATACCTGTCCCTCTATTTTAAAAGTTGGCATAAAATTACCCTCTCTTATTTCTTTGGCGCCAAACGAAGTCATTTGAAATAGGCTATTGTACTTACGGATGTTGGTTATGAAATGTCTAGATAGCGAATGATTATTTGTCAAAAGATTTTTTATTGGCTGTGGTGGTTCCTGAATACTGGGGAGACTAACTTTTCCAGAAGCACAGCACATGCCATTAGTTTCATCGACCCATTTTTTGGCTGAACACTTAGGGCAGATCTTATTCATGTCGCCGATTTGGACGGAAGACTGTTGAGCATAATCAATCTGTGGATCGTATCTAAAAGCCGATCTTTTACTGTGGGCTAAAACTTGATTGCGACTTCTCGCTCTTGACGTCTGTTGTCGTTCTCTCTGATCTTGAAGGCGTTGGAAACGCTCAGAGCTTGATTCCCTAGTGCGAGATTGAATATTTCTGATATTTTGCTCTTCAAGCCGCTGCAAACGCTGAGTACTTGACTCTCGCGCATGCACATGAGAGGTTCTTAGATTTTGTTCAGTAAGGCGCTGCGAACGCTCAAGACTGGACTCTCGCGCGCGTACCTGAGAGGTTCTCAAATTTTGTTGAGCTAGACGCTGTAAACGCTCAAGACTCGATTCTCGCGCGCGTGCTTGAGAGGTTCTCAAATTTTGATCAGCTAGTCGCTCTGAACGCTCAAGACTGGACTCTCGCGCGCGGACTCGAGAAGTCCTCACATTTTGTTCAGCGAGCCGTTGAGAACGCTGCAAACTGGATTCTCGCGCGCGTATTTGAGCGGTTCTCATATTTTGTTCAGCGAGCCGTTGCGAACGCTCGGTACTCGACTCTCTAGCACGCGATTGTGCCACATATTGTCTATGAATTGAAAGACGATTTTCAGTTTCTGATGAAGATTCTTCATTTCGACGTATATTTGATGCCCTGGCCTGGGAACTATTTCTAGAAAGTTGAGATCTTGATCTTTTAGGCATTTCAAAATGACAAAAGAAAAAATGCCTTTGAACTAAATTAGCATAACTGTAAGCTATATATGCTACTATATTACAACGTACACAACTACCTACTATTTATTAAAATTAAATTGAAAATCATGAAAAATATTCAAGTAATTTATTAGGTTAATAACTAAGTGAACAATATTTTATATAAATGGGTTTAGTTCTGAAAAGAACTTTTTAAATCGGTTTAGTTACTTACTAAACGAATTATTATCAAGCGTAAATTCCGCACACGTCCATCACGTAGGGAGCCGACCGCGCGAGTAAGCCGCGCGGCAAGTTTATTTCGTGATCTTAACCCCCCTCCCGTACCCCTGCCCGAGTGACGCCTACAACGCATAGCTAGCCGAATACAGTTTATTTTTTAATTTTTTTTTAACTCGTGATATCTTTTGAATGGATTGTCAGAATCGAATAATTCAAAAAGTAATATAAAGATATTGAAGCAGTCTTAAATAATACATCATTTATTTTGATAAGGGTTAATACCAAGGTACAAATAAAGAGCTTTTTGTAGCGGTGGTATTTTAATTTCTTTTTTTCAATAAAAAAACGCTTATTGTGACATGACTGTAATAGTTAGAGATATGCTGCCGCTGATTTCTATCATCAATAGTTTTCGCAGCGCACGCGATGTAAGGTAGTATTTTGATATTTTTTTCACACCTTGGATTACGTTATCGTAATTTTAGTAAGGATGCCTATTTTTTTTGAAAATGAAATATAGCCTATGTCACTCAGAAATGATGTAGCTTTCCAACAGTGAAAGAATTTTTCAAATCTGCCAAGTAGTTTCGGAGCCTATTCAATTCATACAAACAAACAAACAAACAAAAAATCAAACCTTTCCTCTTTATAATATCAGTATAGATAAGTTGAAGTGTTTTCCACGTTCAACGTTTCTGCACTCAAATTAACACCAATCCAATCCATACTACATATCGTATTTCAATTCAAATTGAAACCAATCCAATCAATACTATTTCGTATTAAATGTCCGAAAATGCAGAATAGAGAAACCAATAATGTCACAACGCTCGTTTTCAACAAATTATAGTCCAAAAAGCGAATACTGTGGCGTACAATGTTTGCAAATGCATTTTTTTACTCTTTTATAAGGGCTTATAAAAAACAGTAGCTAATGTTACGATAAAATTAAATAATTTATTTACAAAAGTGTTGATTACTATTTTGTGTATTATGTGTGTATATTATTCATAAATTTTACATAAAATTTGTTTTCATAACTAATTCAATTGAAAAAAATGAAGCCATTTTGCAAAAATCAAGAAAATACGACACAAGTTGTTACGTTGCCAGTTTTTTATCTGACACTTTGGAGAGAACGGCAAACAATAATCTTGATCTCATGATATTGTGGGCGTTTCAAGCTTCTCTATATATTTTCTATTTCATTATTGTACCAATTTTCGTAGGCCTGCGTCAAAAATAACGTTTTATTCATAGCAACTTGTGGGAAAATCCCAACACATTACTCATAGATTAAAAATACATTTAGCTATCTATGAAAGAGAAAGCTTATCTCTCTTGCGAAATATTTCAGAAGTGTTATTTCGTATAAGTACCTATTTTCTGTATCTTGTGAAAAATAAGTGGGTAAAATATCTTTTGCTGACTTTTAAACCGGGACCTACCAAATACGTATATTAGGTAATACAGATCTATTAGGAGGTATTTGGCAGATGTAGTTTACATCAGTATTGAGAAAAATTTAATTGCAATTAACAATCGATCAATTGCAACTGTAAACAGAATGTTTTTACTATAATAATTGGTCGATTGTTATCTATACCTAGTATTATAAAGCTGAAGAGTTTGTTAATTTATTTGTTTGTTTGAACGCGCTAATCTCAGGAACTACTAGTGCGATTTGAAAAAATATTTTTGTGTAGAATAGACTGTTTAGAGAGGATGGTTTTAGGCTGTATAACATCACGCTGCAACTACTAGGAGCGAAGAAACCATGGGAAATGTGGAAAAAATCGGGGAAAATTATTCATCTTTGAGGGCTTCCGTTACGTGCGCTGCGAAAGCGGTTCAAGATATCAAAAAATATGCATGAAAGAATTATTCCACTTAAAATGATCTAACAAAATGTTCCGAACAGTTAATGTCTTTCTTTTAAGATTAACTCACTAGAACCGTTTTTATGGTAATAACTATTCCACGCGGACGAAGTCGCTGGCACAGCTAGTTTTCAATAAAATTTTGCATAATAAAAGGTTTCCATTAAAACTCTTAAGTAATTTCTATTAAGAGATAATTTAATAATTAATCATTCACAGATACACAGGATATCTCAACGGATGAAAATGTGATGATTTTCATGAGATGCGTATTCTCTTTTTTATAAAAAAGCGAGTATGTGTGTTAGATGATGTATGTTCGTTTTACCTTCACGCGGCTTCGGACCAAAAGACAAATGAGATATTATTATGAGTTTAGAGTTCCGAGAGGGCCATAATATATTTCAATTTATAAAAAAATGACGCTTACTTAAACTAATACAGTGTAAATAAAAACTGTAATTAATAAACTTATGATATTTTTTCTGTGTAGATTTACATAAATTTCCCATACTGTTATATTCGGTCACATCGTTCTGGCTTCTAAATGCATGTTTGTTAATGTTAAAAAAAAATACGTTTATCCTCACTTTATTCAGAGCTTCTGCGTTACAGTGCTGGTTGTCTGGATAGTGGCAATTAAATGTGTTTGCTCTATTTTCACACTTTTGTCCACGTTTTCAAGTACTGCAGTATTATGCGGCTCTATTTTTAACATGAATATGTACGTTTAGAATACTTACACATAATGGTTTGTGTGATAAACTGCTTGATTAAGTATTTAATCATACTAATTAATATTTAAATGTTTAAGAAAACACGTAATCTTTCGCTGAACCAGATGTCATCTATTTGGGCATTAAAGCAATACATTTCCAGTCATAAGCATTTGGTTTATATATTTTTAGCATATCGTTCATAGTTTTCACAAAAAAAATACCATTTGTTATATGAAACATTGGTTAATGAATCAATGATACAAGTAGAAAACATTTACCAATTAAAAAAGTGTTACTGCGAAGCAACTAAACATTACATGGCTACAGCGCGTTCTACGATAAACATCATCATTATATCGCATAAACTTTGTACCTAATTGAAGGTAGCTATTATTATTTATAGATACCAGTAGATAATATTTTTTTAAGTACAAACAAGCTACCATTACCACAAGTTGTATTTACAAAAATAAGTATAATTGAAGTTTCCAGGTTACTGGCAACATTTTATCCTTTTAAACACTTTTTTGATATAGGTAGTGATAGATTATATATTTCTTTTTCAACATATCTACATTAGCAATATACGTTTATATAACTGTTTTTTTTGCCATTATTATTTCTATCGCACGAGAAAATCAATAGCATTCTGGCCTTTATTAGAAAACTTAGGAAAGCTCTTCAAGAGTTCAGAACTAGGCTTACTTCAGTGGCAAAATATTACAAGTTGTGGCACTTATTATTTCCCACTTAGGTGCTTGTGTTTCACGAAATACAATAAACTTAATACAATGTACGAGTTTGGGGAATTACTAGTTTTAGTTTCTTAGTTTAAGATTTTCTTGCAAATTATTGAAAAAGAAACAATTGAGATAATAATGCTTTCTATGTAATTTATTAAAGTAATTTTGTAGTTTACAACATAATTGTAACTTATGACTCAGACTTGTGGATGTCAGCAGCTTTGCATGCGTTGTTTTTAAATAAAAACTAACTTACGTCACTCTAAGATCTATAATGATGAGGGCTACCGCGTGTAAGATCATCGCTAGAGGCGCTAGTGTACCGTGAGGTTCAAATGTTCTCAAACTAAGCAAACCACACCAATTTGCCGCTAGGATCGCTTCTGGATCGTAAGGTTTGAAATGTCAAACGTCAAAAAACGGTAGCTCTCATTAGACTATTACCAAGCCAAAAGTAACTATGATTTCTCAATCTATTTGTGGCGTAAAAACGAGACAAATAGATCAATAAAAAAAATTTTTTTTTTAAAACAACGTGTTTAATTGTGTGCATGTTTCATGTAATCCTGTAAAAAATACCATTTGCTTATTTTTTTCTAATCAAGCAACTCAGTTATCCGTATTAAGAGACCAGAGATCTCACGCGAGCAGTTAACACTAATAAACTTTTGATACGGGCCTTATTACCCTCTTCGAGGTCCTTAAGCTCTTAAAAAGATCTTGGACGGTCGTAACCGTCTGAATATACTCAACTCATTCACTTGCCAAAATAGACTTTAACAAAACCTACATAAAGTTGGTTTTGCTATGCGTTGAAGGTCGTGGCAGGAAAGAATATCTTACTCCAAGGGTTTCACTAATTAAGGCCGACGACACTGCTTGAAGTACCTTAGCAACGCATCTATGTTACTCGTTAATCTGGGATACATTGTGCGTACAGCCTTAAGACTTGTTAAGGCTTGATTGTTTTTCAGAGGCGAGAGAGAATGACGCGTGAGTCTATCTAAAAAAAAAACCACGATTAGCCACAAAAAAAATGGAACGATTAACTCTCGACTGAAAGCAAAGAACAGATTCAGTCTTCAAAAATGTTATTGATGTTGTGTTGAGTTTGTTTATTAATTCCAAAAGTTGTTTACCTTGGCCTATATACTCGTAAATATAGAAACAAAACACTACCTGTTTAAAAAAAAAGTTTATTTTAATTTTCTAATCTCACTGACATTTCAATTATTCCTTTAACATATTCTCTCTAAAATTATTTTCTTACGTCTTAAAACTTGTTTATTTTTTTAATTCAAACAAAGACAAACAGTTCAGTAAACACAACACCTGTGTCATTACACACGTTGACAATTCCATGCTCGAATAAAGTCACATTTTGCCCCAGGGTGTAATACTTTAAGCGGAAATTCCATAAAGAAGAAATTGCGTGAAGTATCTTTATGACCGGAAACTTTGTCATTACTGCACTGAACAAAGTTTTAAAACCTGGTTAATAATTAAATTTCTAACAACTTTGGCAGCGAGGTGTATAAATGTAGTAATTTCTTGAACAACCTAATTGGTATTACCAATTAAGCTAACAGGCCAGTCATAAGTCATATATATTAAGCTATATATTAATAAAATTAGTCCATATGTCACCGACTCAAGCTGGTATTTTTCTTAATAGTTAGCCATTGTTGGTATAATGTATTTATGTATTCATTTTATGACATTTACAAATCTAAATATTTTATCATTAAAACATCAAGTTTCCTGAAGTAATAGCCGCAGTGGCACGTGGTCAAAATTGAAAATTTAATCGAAAATTGTAGTTTACATGTAAACTGCAGTTTCGATATTGCTTGTGTATTTGGTTCTCTCTATGAATCGTATTTCTTCATGATTGAGAATGTGACCGAAGAATTAATTACTAGGAGAGTTCTTTTACATCGTGGTGGGCCTAGATTTTTCTACGCAAGACGAGATGTCCTTGGATTTTGTGGTGATTTGGTTAGAAATTGTATAATTTGTTCACTTAAAAAATGTTAATAAAGTCTATATTTCAACTCAATTCAACATTAAACATTTCATTTGCTGTGGCTCACCGGTTTTTTATATCCTAATTCCATTATATTTAGGACCCTTGAAGTTATAAAGCCAATGCACTTGGCGTCGAGATTAAGCCCAGTATGACTGGCCACTGTACAGTCGGACATGAAACTCCTCGTTATGAAGTCACGTACATACGAGTATTTTGTTTGTTCTCTAATTAACTTTCTGATCATGCAAATGACGCATGAAATGTTGCTTAATTCTGGATGAAGCTTTTCATAATATGCGGGGAACAATGAAGCCATGCGTCGTCTGGATTATGAATTTTGATAGCTGAAACGTGTTTTAATGCTTGTGGTAGACGTTTGAGCATTATTTTGTTTACCAGTTGCTTGTTATGTTGTATGCTAAATTTTACTCTTTTATTTAAATTTTGGTATGGCTGCTTATTTCTGAGTTTTCCGGTATTTAATTTATCAACTTTTATTTATTTCAAATGAAAGTTCTCTAGCCATTTTTAAATTAACGGTTGGTAATGACAAACCTGAATTTTATCTTGGAAATTGATATTCCAGACATCATTATAATCAAATATTGTTATAATAATGGTTATTTTCGTTCCAAAATTGTTTGCTTGGAGCTATTCCTGATATTCTAAACCGCAATTGGTTCAATTTCACTAAGGATTTCTCTCAGTGAGTTTTGTTTCGATTGTACTCATAGCTTGAAATTGATTTAACTTACCTGCGGCCTCGAGTTTCCATTCCCAACTTTGTGCAAATATTTTGGAGAGCCTAATTGGAGAACCGAACTAAAGTAAAGGGAAGAAAATAATAGTCTTGGTGCCAAAGGTATTTCAAAATTCAAAACTCAGGTCAGTTTGTTCTGTTAATAATGGCCGAGTATTTTCGTATTTTCAGTTCCAATGAGCAGTTTTTGTACTGAATATACGGAGTTCAGGTTTGATATTCCAGGAAAGATATTAAAAATGTTTTTGCCTGGTTTGTGGTAAATGGAGCACAAAAAACTGGTGAAACAAACAATACGGACAAAAACGGGGACCCGAATCTAATTTTGGTATTTTAGGAAAGATATATATATGTATTTGTATCTCCTTTTTTATGTTGGGAGACGTTTGAATGAAAATAGAGTGATATGGAATTAAAATTATTCTATAAGCTTGAAAATATCACCAATACCACTTCCCACCAACCATAAAACAAAATAATCAACACAATCTGATATATTCATAAAGTTTCTGCCATTCGGCCGAAAACTGTAGTAAAATCTGCAAAATTATCGTAGTTAGCAACAAGCGAGTACCTCGTAATTTACAGTTATCAATTAAAAACAATATAAAACGGTATGGGTGTGTCAACGGCAGTAACTTTACGGAATTCATTAAAACTATTGTAGTGTCATGTTTTGTGCCCAACGCCCGGACTGCTGGGACATAACATCTGTTACTGCATTTGCATTATTTGTAATTTACAATTGGAAAGTTTTCCGTTCTGAGCTATTTATATATATTTGCGATATTTATTATATGTTTTTCAATATATATTGATATTTTGTGCAAACATTCCAACCAAATGCCTTCTCTATTTAACAAAGAGATTTCATATTTGAAGATGAAGACGATTTATTCATACGTATGTTCGAAAACTATTGTAATATTGTTTTAATTGTATTATTCAAAGAAAATGTATGAAAACTGATTTTAACGCAAGTTTTTTATAAATGAATCAAAGCTTATAAATTCATATTAACGCAGGAAACATAGCGAGGCGCTATTACAATACGGGATTAAATTAAAATTGATATTAGAGCATGATCCGCAAAAAGGGAAAACAAAGCAATCCGAAGTTTTTGCAATGATTAATGGAACATGTTGCGTGGTAAAAAATATTGCACAAGTTTTCTACTGTGCTCTGTTATGATTTCAGCAATACATTTCAGTTTTGTTTAAATTAAACCTGAAACAATTTTATATGCTCTGCTATTTTTTATTTTAATTATTGTGCTACATATAATATAAATGAGACGAGAGTAGAATAAATGTGAAACTGATTAAAAATTATATAATTTCCGAAATATCGACAAACACGATACTATTTCCATATGTCATTTAGTGTATTCCATTTTATTTCTTCACTCCATCTAAAACAATACAAAATATACCGACCTAATTCTATTCAATCTTCTTACCTAGCATATCAAATGACGCGAAAAATTACGGACATAAACACATACTGAGAAGCGAGGTTTCTTTAATAAATAACACCGTTGGTGGCCCTAAATTCCCTTTTTCGTGGCTCATAGAATTCTGCTAAATGTACATCATTTATCTAGTAGTTTTCCAGCCGGATGGAGGCACTGCCTTTGGCTTTTAATTAATTTGGACCACTTGTCATTGTTACGTTTGACCTCTCCGGTAGAGGGCGCTGCAGTAGGGATGGCGTGAAATGGGAATGAAATTGTGTGCGAATTGAATGTGCTTTGGATATGTGTTGGTAATTAGTGATTATGAGTAAAAATATCATTAATAGGTTTATTTATTTATGACTAAGTTTAAAAAATGCAGAGCTTGTAAAATAAAACTTATATAAATTGTATTTGTTAATGATTTAAGTTGAAATCAGGTTCATTATTTCTCAGAATGCACAGGTGAATAATAAATTATACTATAAGAACTGCAGTAAAATCAATATGTGGCATAATTTTAAAGCCTAATTGACGTCATAATGTGCAGCAAAATTTATAACAGCTATAATATACATAGAACTATTTTCTTTTAGAGCAATATTGATTAAAGTTGCCTTATACTTTCTATTCTATCATTTATACCTTATATTTTCTTGTAGCTCACTTATTTGATAAACTTCTTCTTATTGAATGAGAGTGGCCAACTCTGGTGTCGAGAGTTTATCTAGCCGCCCAAAGAGCTTCTGATTTGGCTTAACGACTGCCGTACTAGACAAAGAGACGGGACCTACGATATTCAAATTTTCAGTTTATCAAATTTACAAATTGATAAACTGAAAATGGAGCTGTGAGTGACGGATTACTTTTTTGCTGGAAATTTTATCATAAAATAATATCCTAAGTAATAGCTGTAACTTACTCAGTTGCTAAGTTATTTACTTCGAAAATAATTTGATTACTGAATTTTCGTGTCTAAAATTCCTACGAAAATTAATTGAATGTACTGTATTTTTTCTTAAATTTTACTCGGTTAGATATTTAAATATTTTTCGATGGTTTTTTTTGTAATCGTTTGTATTGTTATTTCTTAACATAAGCTGCTTTTCAACTCGTAACAACTCGGAAAAAATAATCTGCAGTGCTGGCATCCACAAAAACAACCAATCAATCAAATAATCCTTATTCTACACCACAGTTGCATAAAATTAATAGGGCAATGTAAAATTATACAGCATGAAATTACCTTAACAACTGCTTTGATTTTTTGTACCACAGACAATATTGTGTCTATGCTCGTACACATTTCTTTTTTATGCAACATTAACTATATTATACAAATCATATTAACAAGTATAAATAAGACAGTCTACTGTGAAAAAATTTACTACTTAATCATGTATAACTGTAAATGGAAACTAAAGATAAATGGCCAAGTCGTTCTTTTTATTAAAAACGTTAAAGATTTTTAATATTCATATGATATTAATTTACAGAATATCATCTTAGACTATAGTGGTGCTTAACATCAGGCAGGCTATAGTCAAACGTAAACCAATTTAATGTAAAAAAAATGCATCGATCTTTTTAACTCCTATTCTCCTTCATTTCAGCTGCACCCGCGGCGACCACCTCAAGGTCTACTCGGAAGGTATCCACGGCCCCGGCCCGCCCGGAGTCAACGAGTACTCAGCCTGGTCGAGGGTACTCTGTGGGAACCGAGCTGACGCCCCACCAGCTCTCTACTCGCACGGACCGCTCCTTGTATTGGAGTTCAACAGAGCCGGCAAGGCGAGCAATGCTAGTGGATTTGTTGGCACTTTCCGGTTTATTGATAGACGTGAGTACCTACTTTTATTTTACTCCTTCCGTTTTTGTAAGTTTTTTTTTAATATAAAATGTATATTTTTGTTTTAAAACGAATTAATTTTATAAAGATTGTGAGTGATGTTTGACCTTTGTTTGCCGTTCAAAAAAGTTAACACATAATATGTGCTAATAAGCGGGTTGTAAAACATGAGGTGTCACTGCTACATACAAATATTTTAATATATGCTTTTGAGCACTGAATGCGTGTACTTTCTTAGGTTTTCGAAATTACAAATAATATTTTGCATCTCAAACCTAAAACATCAAACAGATCAGCATTGATATGTTGTAAGAAATATCATTTAAGCCGATCGTATAAAACATAACCTAGCAAAACAATCGTCTAAACACTAAATTAACATCAATTATTTGAAGCGTTTGCAGCTGAAATCTTCCAACTAAATCCGAGGCAACCAAGATAAACTTGAAATCGCGACCGCAGCCTTGCGCTTCGTAAATAATTTGACGAATGCCGAGTGTTTTACGTCGGTTTTGACGAAACCAATTTACAAAGGTACACCAAGGTCTTTTGTTGCGGGAAGCATCCCCCGTTCCTACGAATATTTGGTACTATAGAAACGTGACTGAGCCGAACAGAGAGAGAGTAAACCGGTTTCTTCTAGGCAAGCGCGCTAGATCGTAGATTACAACGTTGCTTAACATCAGGCAAGTTGTAGTCAAGGGTGAACCTAACTATCGTAAAAAAAAACTAATAGTTCTACAACAATGGTCAACCGACGCTGCCAGTAGTAGTGGTTGAAGTGGTGAACGGGGCTAAGCCAAAAAAAAATACTCGAGGTCAGCCGCTGCCGCCGCGGTTGTGTTGCTAGGTGGGGCTTAACCCTTTAGCGACTTACTGTGACTGAGTATTCGACCGCATTCATCTATTTCCAACATCGCAATCAATCACAAACAAGCTTTGTGTTCGTGAGATATGAAATGTGAAAGCATTTTCGACGTTACCTTTGTGAGGGGTTACACTTCTATGGCATTAATTATTTGTACCTCCATTCATTTATTTATGAACTCAACTTCACAGGAACGTACAAGATTTATAAGGTCTTGTCTGCTGGGAACGAGCGAAAAGTAAAGTAAATACGGAAATTGAGATGTAAAACCGGCCTAAATGCAATGTTTGCTTTTCTTTGTGGTGTTTGTTTATGGTACTTTGAGTAAGAGAGTTTGATTTTTTTATTGTGGCCTCTACTCTGACTCTAGTGTAAAGTTTTCATGTGGGCTATAAGAGTTTAAAATTAAAAGGTAGTCCGTAGTAAAGAAAACCACCAATTGGTTTCCAGTATTCCTGGTTTAATCTAAATAACAATTTGTTTGATTATTGTTAAATATTTTTATGAGTATGGGCTATGAATTTACCAGGAAAAAATGTTTGTAATTAAATTAGACTTTATAAGGGCCTCATTACAAAACGTGGTTTAAATATAAGCCTGGACTAAGTCTGTTCTAGTTGTTCGAAAATTGTCTGTCTTCAGTCATAATTATCAAACTGACAAAATGTACCAATGTTAAATCAAAGTTCCAATTTTTGTTGACATTTTGATTGCTTGTATGCGATGTCTGAACAACAACAACCCACTTTTTATTTTCAAAGTCCTGGACTAATAATTTAAACCACGTTTTGTAATAAGGCACTAAATCTTTTATCATACAAGTACAACGTTTACAGCTATATCATAATGGAGATATAGATATTTCAATATATCACATAATCTTCTATGTAGCACAACTAATACCAACTCCATTACTTTAAACTTAAATGAGAGTGGAAGCGTTTGTTTGCTCCCAACTAAACTCTGAATAGAGCCAGCCAAACGTAAACAATCTTGGTTTAAAGGATTAAGTAAACCACTATACCAGATCAATGGAACTGGGGGTCAGGTCTTAAGTACAAGGAATGATACTGTAATATCTAGACGCTTCATTTTGTGTGACAATAGCCATACGAATATCGTACCATACTGACTTTAAATAAAGTCCAGCACCGCCGGCGGAACGTTTTATATTAAACTAGTTATGCCAGCGTCTTCGTCCGCGAGGAATAGTTAATATCATAAAAACGGTTCTCTTGAGTTAATCTTAAAAGATAGACATATACTGTTACGGACATTTTGTTAGATTATTTTAAAAGAAATCATTCTTTCATACATACTTTTTGATATCTTGAAGCGTTTTCGCAGCGCACGCAACGGAAGCTCTCAAAGATGAATATTTTCCCTCGCTTTTGCCACATTTTCCATGATTTCTTCGCTCCTAGTAGTTGCAGCGTGATTTTATATAGCCTAAAGCCTTCCTCGATAAACGGTCTATTCAACCCAAAAAAAAAATTTTCAATTCGCTCCAGTAGTTCCTGAGATTAGCGCGTTCAACCAAACAAACGGGTCGGTTGACACGTTAAATTGTAAGCCCCGGCTGTTTGTCTAGTACGGCAGTCGTTAAGCCATGTCAGAGGCCCTTAGGGCGGCTTGATAAACTCTCGACACCAGAGTTGGCCACTCTCATTCGATAAGAAGAGATACATTCAATTGTTTTATTTCTATTTGTCAGGCTTGGATTTTGAGCAATCTTGCAAAATATACATAAATAAAAATAAAACGATAGTACTAATATTATATGTTGTACGACAAGTAGTTAGGTGTCTGTTTATTATATTATCCAGAGTTCTTAAGTACTAGCCACACACAGACCCGAATTAAGCTCAACAAAGCCCTGTTTTAAAACGGGACGATGTGTTATTGGATTTATTTCTAGTTTAGTGGTAAAAAGGGTGATAAGTGTATAAATATATCATTTAGTTGAGCTCAAAAGAGCCTTTGATCCTAACGGCTTAAGAGCTCGATAAAAGTTTCATTAATAAGTATGTATGTTATAAACCATAACAAAAAAAAAACGTGTAGAATTCTTTAGAATTTTTGATGCCGTCGATAGCATAGGTAGTGTGTATGCTTGTACTTTGCAACTTGCGGGTCTAATTTCCGCGGCAAGACAGATATTTAGTTAGAAAAATATACATATGTTCAAATATGGACAATGTAAAGGCATATTGATTCTTGGTATCTGCCAGGACACTTTCCAGTAAGCACCCTTATTGCATCTGGCTTCTTTCCTTTTTGGCTTCTTGTCCTTCGCTTCTTTTTTCAATTTTTAATATGGCTGCCACGTTAGAGCGCCAGTTTTATTCGACATCATGCGCTATCATATGACTGCTCTGTTAGCTTAGTTGGTAGTGGCTCTGCCTTTTAATCAAGGGGTTGCGGGTTCGATTCCCGCATGACGCAAGTAATTATGAATTTTAAAATTTGTAGTTATTTGTGTTGAGTCTGATCGTTTCTATAATAAGTACCTATGTATTTACAAAAGAATAGTATATAAGAATTATATCCGTTATGAGTACCCATGATACATAAGATTTGCCAGGAGATTTTTAACCGTCAGCGATATCGTGTTTTTTTCCTTTATTTATTAATTATCACCTCTTGTTTCTGTACTCTTTTGCTGAATTACAGTTCCAGAAATTAATATCTACCATCTACCAACACAATATCCTTACAATTACAAATGTTAAATAGATACGTATTCCCTAATCTAATTTCAAAAACATAAACACCGGTAAAGTAGGTCAAAATAACAAAAAAAATCATCCGTATCCAATAAAGATTAATTTGATATTCATTGTTTACTACCATAATATCAGTCTAATTCGCAGAAACGGTTTTGTATAAGGAAAAAGCAGGATAAAGCGAGATTGTATAATATTTGCCAAATGCCCATCTCTTGGGGAGTTAATTGGACGTTGATGCGATGAGACAATGACGAAGCGCTGTACTGGAGGCAACGACATCAGATAGGTACTGGATGGCTCATTATATACATACATAAAGCTTGTAACATACACACACACGTGCAAATTTTGACCTGTATAATGTAAATGGAATCGAAAAAAATATTTTGGGAAATAGAATAAAAAAAATAATATTATAGTGTTTGTTTGTCGATCTGTTTGATTCTCTTTTACTCTGCAGCATAAATATCATCAAACATTTTGTATGGTGAGAAAATATCCCCTGATTTGGTTACAATCTACTTTTAACCTAATGCAAAGTGAGCGAGCGTAACACATTTTAATCTCAAATATTGTTACATGACAAATTAATTTTCAAAATAGGTATCATGCTTCATAATGTATATTATTTTCTTATATGACTCTTGACACGCTTTTTAGCTGATAAGTTCGTGCAAAACATATGGATAGATTATTTAGTATAGAAGACAGATGCTGTTGTTGTTAGGTGTCTCCGTCTATATTTTCTGTTACTGAAGGCGAAAGGTTAATAAAAATTAATGGCCACGGCTTAAGTATTGGGAATAATTAAAGAGCTACTGATGCTTTGATGGGCAAATAAGCGTGGGTTCTAAGCCCAGTTTATGAGTGAGATTTTCTGTAATTAAGTATTGTTTAGTACAGAAACGCTTCTGTTTACTTGTAAATTTTATTTTGCGTAGCAACTGGATTTTATTGAAGAGTAGATAGCAATAGAGTATTGAAGTTTAAAAAAACGCTTCTATTTTTAAAAATAAAAGGCAAATATATTACGAAGGTTTTCCGAAATCTAAGATAACATTGCACAAATTAACGAATTTTACAACAAAATCATGTAAGTTGAGTCTTTCTGCTTTCTTTATACGGTATTGTTGTCCACAAAGATGGACATCACAACACGTTTCTGCTTGAGAAAATCTCTATAAATAAAGAAATGAAATAGATATAACAAAACAAATAAAACGTTAATTGTAAGAAATCCGCCTCGGCAAAGCTAAATCAGCTTGTGGGTTGATAATTGTCGGCTGAAATAAGTTTGTACATATACCAAGATCATAATGCCTTGGGCAACGTCCGAGGTAACGAAATAGAATTTAAAATACGATTGTTTTTCCCGACCACAGACAACATTGAGAACGTAAACAATGTTCAGCTATAGGTACATACATAGCTTCGCAGTACAACAATAATACCCAAACTGTGGTGAAATAATCACGTGCCGGGAAGTTGTTTAAAGCTAGTCGAAACTTTTAATTTCTTCGTCTTTGGATGCGGGGATTGTGCAAACTCTGTGGATGGATACTCGAACTTGCAACTCGAAAACTCGGAAATTCAGGCGAAAAGCACGTATCCTCCGAAGTTTAGAAAACAGCTGCTTTCTTTAAAATCTCTTTTGTCAGTACTCCAATCACGTAGATAATTTAAATCGATACTTTCGCGATGCAAGAATATTTCTATGAAATGCAAACAATGGATTAAACTTATATTTTATAAATATATATTTCTTATTATTGGAGTATTCAGAATATTCATATTCGAAGTTTATGCCAATTTTACAACAATATCATGTCTCACAGTTCTGAGAATGTTCGAGAAAATTTTAAAAAACATTACCAGCATTTTCAAATTATAAATTGAAATAACATTGCTTAAGCTCAGTATTATCGCTTCTATCCACGTGTTATCGGCTCATTATTGTTATTACTTTGACGTTTACATTTGAAAAGGCAAAACGTCAAAATACAAAACTAATCTTATTAATCTTAATGTGTATTTCCTGCGAACTACAATCCAGAGGTCTTCAACTCTTAGAGTTAAAAGGTGTCTTCTAGATTAGCGTGTTACACCCTAGGCAGCAGTTATGCTTAACATCAGGCAGGCTGTAGTCAAACGTGAACCAATCCCACGTAAAAGATAAATAAAAATAAAGGCGAAACTCTCTGTATAATATGTGTGTTTGTGAGTATTAGTTAAGTATGTATTCAAACGACACAATCCATAGTTAACAGTTATTAGTCTGTCTCTAAACTTAATCTGCTTTCTATCCCGAATTATGACTAAAATTCTCTCTAATTCCACACTTTTCACAACATTTTACTGTCCATTTTCGCAGGTAACTTTGATACGGATGGCATTCGGGTCCCCGACAGCTGTGACTACGTGTTCAACTCGCAGCCGAGCCGACCGTCCCACGGGCGACTGTACAGCCCTAGGTACCCGTCTAGCTACCCCACCAACGTGCGGTGTACTTACCATTTCAATGGCAGGTAAGGTGGACTGTATATTATATAGTTTTTTTTCTGTCTTCCTCTACTTATATGTATAATATATTGTTCTTCCTACATTGTACTGAGTATAACATTGTGGATAAAGTAAAGTTTTCAGCGATAAAAAATATTTCAAAAGGTCTTAAATAAAGCCAAAATAAGAAAGAGCTATATTTATGACTACAAAATGGAGCCTAACATCCGAGTTAAACATAAACCAATACAAATGATAGCTGACTATTTGTGGCACATAATTTTATCTAAACGATGTAAATTTTGTAGTCACTGTCATTATTTTCATCTTATATACTCTCCCTATTAAGTTAAAGTGATCTTTAAAAACTATTCTATCAATCGCTTTAACTATTACAAGTTCCACTCAGCCTAGTTGTATAAATTGTAGATGCTTAATTTGTAAGCCCATTTTGTATGACGCATCGGCTTTGTGAAACAATTTCACGAGTGGTTCGTGACAAACGGATTCTCTTGTAAATATAAGGTACGTATATATTTTACAAGGTTTAAAAAATACTAATACGAACAAATTAATAGAATTGGCGGTTGGCGCAGCTAGCCACGAGATGCTTTTATTCAGTAGTGGGATTAGGTAGGTAGTTAATGATGATAATGAATGATATCCTTTTAGGATACATATATCTGGAGGTACAGCAGTATAGAGTAAATAGATTAATAGGTTCTTGTCGAATAAGCACGCTCCATCTTAGGCTATATAATTAAACTATGGTTAATTGCAAACCCGTTTTAAATAAAAAAGGGTTATTTTTGAGCAAACGTGCTGTATCATAACACTAATAGTGGAGCTAAAATATAATTTTCAATTAATAAGCCCAAAAGTTACTGCGACATTTCGAAAGTAAATCAAGTAGAAAATGTTTCGGATGATCTTAGTTTTAAGCTCGAATCATTTTTTTGCGCCCATTCTAAGTTACGCCATGTGGCAACAGTCATTTATCATCTGTGCAAAATTGAGATTCGTAATTGAACTTCTTCAACTGATAGGTATAATAAATTCTGCCCCACTCCCGTGTTCCTCTGGATAATTCAAATAACTAGGGTCTGAGATATTTCTGATCTCTTACAGCCTTTGACTACTAATTTTTATATTTATTACGGAGACCTAGTTTCCTGAAAGATTTATTGAGATTTTGTTGGTTTTAATTTAGTTACTTTTGGAACTAGGCAACATTTAGGTTTCCAGACTTACTTGAAATAAAATAAAGGAAAAGATTTTAATTTCTCCTTAATTTTTATGAAACTAATTAAATGTTCTGCAATAACATGATTAATTAGGTTTTGGTTGGATACATTTGATTCTATTATGTATATTGTGCAAAATGGTATAATTAACACCTTTTTTTGTTTGTAATTTTTTCTTTCTTACTAATTTGTAACTACCTACTTACCAATTAAATAGAGATACGTATGTGTAGTATGTGTACACGTCACAAAAAATAACTACAAAACGAAAAAACAGTATTATTTATTATGAAATAACATTCTACTTACTTGGGTATAGAATTGGAGACACATTCATAAAATGAAATGTTATTGTTTCAGACAACGGGAGAGAATCAAACTCGTTTTCCAAGAATCGTTTCTGCAAAAGGGCGATGAGAGGTGAGCCGCTCACTATTCAGAACTTATACATTTTTTTAGTATAAGCATTTAGTGAAATAAATTTCAATGAAGAAGAATGATGTGATGTCAGTTTCTATAAGTAAAAGTAGATGATACTGTATTGCTGCTAAAAATGACTAGTACGATATACATATTGTTGGCACATACTTTGTAATGTAAACTGGTTTCCTGCCTGTCTGTCTTTGTCAGAAACCCCTAAGGTCGCTAAGAGGTTAGAAAACTCTTGACACTTGAGTTAGCCACTCTATAAGGATCTAAGTGGGATTTAATAAAAACTGCGTGTTTCACTATTTCTATCGTAAATAATAATTATTAGTGATAGCTTATTCTATGATCTATAACATTTTGAATATTATGGTTCTGTATTATGTGTTTTCCAACAAATAATATAATTATTTCTGATTATGAAGCTATATCGAAAATTCTCTACGAAGGATATTTTACGATTTGTATTAGGTTTTCATGAAATAGTCCAAGGAAATAAATGCTGCTCGTCAAATTTATAATAGTCTTGAATTTATGGCGCAGTAAATATAAGTATATGATTTTACAATCAAAATCAGGAATTTATTTATTTACTGGTAATTAACATAACCTTTACGTTAGCGTAATAAAGCTATCATCAAAGCAGCAATTTCTGTTTCTTTTTTTTAATATTCAAAAAACATATGTGATTTATTAAATAAATAAATAATAGTAAATATTTCAGGACATAACACACAGCGCCATCTAGCCCCATACTTACGCTTACACTTGTATATATTACGCTTATAGCTTAAGTTTTATCAGGGGTACTATGGTTGCTCAAAAATTTTGTTAGGGCGTATTTTACTTTAACAAAATCGTGAAACTATGGTTGATGGTACCAAACCACCCTTAAAGACTGTGTTAATTAGTATTAAATACTATATTTTTATAAGCCTACCTGTATAGGTAAATAATTCATGAACCAGTTCCAAAAATCATTTCCCCGCTTCTATATTGGCCGGTAGAAGTCACGTAGTCACATAAAAGCGGGGGAATTGCATCTCTATAATATCCTCTTATGATTTTATTGAATCACGCCTGTCTCTTTTATTGCAGTTGTTTGAACCGGGCGGACATAATAAAGGTGTTCGACGGGAGATCTTCGTCGGCGCCTGTCGTTGCTATGCTCTGTAATGAGGTTATAGGTAAGAGTTGATTTTAATCTTTGTCTTGCTTAGATGTTAGAGTCAAACAAAATAAATTTTATTGCAACTTTTATTTTTTTAGGCAAAGTTGTAGATATTGAAATCCCATAAAGTAAGCTGATTGATGAATTTGTACACAAATACAATACAAATACAAAATCATTTATTTTCCAAAGATATTTTTCACAAAATGTTTCGAATCCTCTGACCTCGTGGTAGCCGTTAGGCTGTGTTACGAGGCCAGAGTCATCTCCCAGTATGTTCATAATTTAATTATAATAACGTCTTATGAGCTAGGTTACACAAACAATTTTTTTATTTTGTTTTAATATCTAACTACCCTCAATTTGTGTATAAATTCAAGTGGTATGACAACAAACAGTGTAGGCAAGCAATGTAGGCAGTCACTCACACATGCACAATCGTACAACTCGCCCGCACCATCGACACAGTAACAGTATCACGATTAAATGGCTATTTTATTTTATTTCATAACAGTATCACTGAACGAATAATTTGTACATATCATTCACATTGTCAATACATCTCGTTTTGTGAAACATCCTAGGAAAATCTTGACCATAACTGAGTACGTGATTTTCATCATTTTGTAGGTAATGTGACTATGTATTCATTAAATATTCCAAACCAAAGCAAAATTTGATATAGAGACAATAAGTGATATTAAAACACTACAATCGACACAGTGAAGGTAAACTTAAACTCTAATTCAAGCTGTTCGATTTACTATAACTATCGTAGACTATAACGTTGCTTACCATCAGGCAAGTTGTAGTCAAGCGTAAGCCTATATCATGTAAAAAAAAAATATGGAAGTCGATAAAATGAGAAGAAAAAATAAGTAAAATCAAAGAAAACCTTGACCTTGATATACCTATAGATTACCGTAGTAAAAACCAGTCAGTCATAAAGATGTACGTTTACTTCACAGATGATTAATATCTCAAAATGCTAATTTCCTTATCAGGTTACGAAATCCTATCAACGGGTCCAGACCTGCTGGTACAGTTCACAAGTAACTCGGACACTCCCGGACAAGGGTTCAAAGCGAGCTACCAGTTCCAGTCTGAGGACGAAACAAGCCCAGGTTTAGTAAGCATTTGTTATAGAACAGTCAAGGTTTGGTTTGCTTGTTGGTTAGAAGATGCTGTTTGCGTTTTGTAGTTTTCTTTAAGTATTTTTAAAAGAAAAAAAAAAGAAAATTTGCAAATTATATATAGGTATATGTCGAAGGTTTTTGAGTATTCTTGTTTTATACCTCTTTACGTGAAAAATCAAGATTGGATTATCATTTCTGTTGGTAAAACTTTAATAAAAGAGATTGTACGTGTTAAGTTCAAGTTCATTTTATTAATAACTAGCGGACCCGACCGTTTTCGTCCTGTCTGTTGACTCTTTTACTCTTTAGTTAGTTAGAAAACGTTTGAATGGGAAAAAAGGGCGGTTTTTAGGGATTTTCCGGCATTTTTCGTAAAAACCATCCGTGAACTTCAACAAATATTAAAAAAAAAAAATTGGCAAAAAACATTTTGCGATTCTTTGTTATATATAAGAAGATAATGAGTATTACAAGTCATAACAGTATTATGGTCTACTTAAAGAAAGTATTATTTTATACATACATAATTTGTATTTGTTGATTGTTTAATGTTAACATATTTTATTGATAGAACTAATCTTTTCGGAAACTTTTCTTAATGTTTATGTAAAAAGCCTCACATAAATCTAAATTTGCACGTATTAGAACATGCTTTCGTCTAAAAAATCCTAATTCTTCTTTTATCTCTGTAGAAATTTTCCTAAAAAACAGACTAATCAGCGCAGAGGATTTCAAATTTAAAAATCATTGTAATAAAGCTTAGTATTCTATCCCACAGATGGCGAGGTTAATAAAAAATCAAGCACCACTGAGGCAATATCCGGCTTAGGACCCGCAGTGAGTGCCGCAAGTAAGTACTGAAATGTGGTCACTTTGCATTGCTCCAGTTTATAAACTAACTTTTGTTTAAATTTTAAGTAGGATATTAAAAGACTAGGCACTTTTAAGGAACTTAAATTATATAAAAATCTTACCTTAAATCTTAACCTTAGCTCAATGCGGTTAATATTTGTTTAATATGATTTTCCTTAGAAAGAAATATTTCACTTTGATTGGTTTCATATACTTTGTAAAGTAGGTTTTACATCGTTTTTTTATAAGGAATGAGCCAAAAATTTTTTTTTATGATTGTCAGTTCAGCAGTCATTATCGAAATTGTTAAAAACAAACTATAAATTGTCTAATAGCCATACGGATGTGGCATAATTCACTCTTTAAATAAGTTTTAAAAGTAAAGAAAGATTTAAAAAATGTTTTAAGCCTCAAATACACATCACCCACTCCACTCACTAAGGCAAAACTCTACCAGATATACATAAGGGCCTTATTACAAAACGTGGTTTAAATATAAGTCTAGACCAAGTCCGTTTTAGTTGTTCAAAAATTATCTGTTTACTGTCATAATTATCAAACTGTCAAAATGTACCAATGTTAAATCAAAGTTCCAATTTTTTGTTGACAGATTGATTGCTTATACGTAATGTTTGAACAATAAGAACCCACTTTTTATTTTCAAAGTCCTGGACTATTTTTTAAACCGCGTCTTGTAATAAGACGGAAAGATTTCAAAAAATGTCTAAAGCCTCAAATCCACATCACCCACTCCGCTCACTAAGGCAAAACTCTACCAGATATACATAAACAAACAAAGGTGTAACTCATCGAACTAGCTTAGCGGTTTAGTGAAGTTTCTGATCTAGTAGCCAAGAGTATAAGTAAGCAGCAACCCTTCCAAACTCAATATCCGGTTTACCCTCCAGAGTACCTAAAGTGGGATCTCAGACCGTTACTATATAGTATACTAATATTATAAAGCGGAAGAGTTTGTTTGTTTGTTTGAACGCGCTAATCTCAGGAACTACTGGTGCGAATTGAAAAACTATTTAGTGTTGAATAGACCATTTATCGAGGAAGGCTTTAGGCTATATAACATCACGCTGCAATTAATAGGAGCGAAGAAACAATGGAAAATGTGGAAAAAACGGGGAAAATTATTCATCTTTGAGGGCTTCCGTTGCGTGTGCTGCGAAAACGGTTCAAAATTCAAAGAATTAATGCCCAAAATAACTATTCCACGCGGATGAAGTCGCAGGCACAGCTAGTAATAAATAACCAGCTACTTAGAATTGAGCTGGGGTTAGGTTAGATTAGGATTTATCTCAGTCTATTGTTGTAAGCGAGTGACTTGTCTTTTTTTTACACGAAATAGGCTTACCTATAGCCTGCTTGATGTTAAGCACCGCTATTGTCTAATATGTAGCACGCTTGCCTAGAAGAAACTTATTTACTCTGGATTTGAAGACCCCTGGGTTATAATTAACCGGGAACAGGGCTCCAGGTCTTATTTTTATGCCGGACTGTGTTCTGTTTTTCTGACGTGAATATGATGTAAGTACGTTCTTCATACATTTCATTGATGATAATGATAAAAAACATAACTATCATGTTGTTGTTTTGGAAAAAAAATGGTACGAACATAATTAACGAATCAGAATTTAAACCATCAACATCACAATAGTACTAATTTAGATTTTTTTATAACCAGGTTGTAAATTAAACTAAAATGTTTATTTTTACGAATCATTTAATGATTCATCAAACTGAAAATACAATTTTAAATTGTTTTTTTAGGTAACTAACATAATGTACGTTAGCATATGTTTTTGCTCAATAAAAAAAAATATAATTGATATAATATATAGTTTTTCATTTGGATAATAAAATTTAAGGAGTGATTTAAAAAAATAAACCTAAATCCTTTCTTATTTAGCGGTAACTAAGTTTAATCATATAAAATAATCACAAAGATAATTATACGCACTCGATATCACGGTTCAATATCCGAAAATCAATTATAAGATATATATAAAGCTTGTTGGTGTTCATCGAAACCCGTAGGTGTGAATAATGGAATTCTCTCATGAAATTGGTCACGCGAGGTTGAGTGACGAAACACGATCAAAATTGAAAAGGGGTGTGGAGACACCTATAGTCAACGCTGCATACATTTGTACAGAGTATTTTGTCTCTTGAGTCGCATTTCCTCATGACTGAGGGTCATGACTCCCCCGCAAAATTAATTCGTATTCTCTCTTAAGTCGCATTTCCTCATGAGTTAATTGATGAATTAATTGGTTAAAGGAGTTCTCTTGGGCAGATACATTGTGGTGGGCGTCCAGTTCTTTTCACGGGAGACACACATGTCGGTTTCCTCACGATGTTTTTCTTCGCCGTTAAATGTGCAAATCCACACTTAAATTGAAAGTGCAAGTCATTAGTGTTTGTCCTGGTTTCGAACCAGGGTGCATCTGGATGAAAAGCAGACTCTGGAACTGCTGAGACACACTCGCTTTAATGACTTAATATACTCGATTTTGTACTATTTTTTTTCAGTAACTTGTAACTTAATTTTGTGTGATATCTAGATCTATTTTAAAAACGAAGTTGCATGTAATTTCCAGATATTCATTTTAACATACACTATCGAAATAGAATAACCGCCAAAAATAACTACTACTGTCCATCAACTCAAAATTTTCTAACATTTATTCTTTAAAACATTTTAATGCATTGAGTAAATTTTAAACTTTACAACAAACGCTGTACAAATTTATTTGTCGAAACACCGGTTGATTTCATGACTTAAATATACCCCAAATAAATACATTTTCTTAGTTGTTACCTCATATACAACAAGTGAGTCATTAATTTATAGTCATTATACTCAATTTAGTTTCCCAAACACACACACATCAAAAACCAAACAGCTTAAATGAATAATTTGCACCCAAATCCTTAACAAAACAATTTCATCCCACGATTCTCAACACAAACCATATTAAAAAAAATACCCTTGGCAAATCACGTCCCAGTATGCAAAACGTCCTAAACCTACAGTAGATATCCTTAAGCCTATATTGAATCGTTTCCTTTCAGCGTCGTCTTGCCATCAAGTATTCAGAAGTGACAAGAGCAAAAGCGGGAAATTCTCGTCTCCTTTACACCCATCGCCGTACCCTCAGAAAACGCAATGTCACTATGACTTCTTGGCCCGGGGTCGAGAGAGGATTCGACTGGTCTTTGAAGATTTCAGCTTGCAGCGGATGAGTGATAATGTTATAGAGTAAGTGATTTTGTAGATTAACTAGCATACATTCATAAGCACTTAGTTTACCAAAAACAATTGACGAATTGAATTCTTGTGAGTGACGAAAAAGTGTAAGCAGCTCTCTTAGACAAGAGGTTTATATTAGTGAGCGTACTGGTGCATACTTATGGAATAGACAGAGCAATGTATGGGAGTGACGTAACAATTCCCCCCGCGGAGCGCATCTTGAAGTCAATCTCATACTTTGGTTTTTCTATTCCATAAGTATGCGTTAGTACGCTCACTAAAATACGCTTCTTGTCTAAGGCGGATGGCATGCAAAGAGGGCCTTTGCCTAGCAATGCGATAAGGAAGGTTGTGGATGATGATGATGAAGCAAAAAGTGTCATAACATTCGGACTTATCTGTGGATCGTATGACACGTCAAATTGTAAGCCTAGATTGTTTCTCAAAGTACGCTTATCGTTAACCCAAGTTAGAGGGTCTAAGAGTGCTCTGAAAACTATTGACACTAGAGTTGGCCACTCTCATACCTTAAGAATGAGATGTGATTCGGATATGTAAATATATATATATATATATATTTATATTTATTTACAATATTACGTAGTATAATTGGGTTTGAGTAGTATATTATTATTTTAATGTTTATGTTTATTGTTTAAGTTTTTATAGTCAAATTTCATGTGCTCGTTATTGTACACCCCGTCTAGTCTTTTTTATATATTTTCCTCTCCATCCTACGGTTGTCTGGAAGAGATCGCTTTTAGCGATAAGGCCGCCATTTGTGGCATTAGTTTTAATTATTTGTTTTTCCGTTGTGTATTATGTTTTTATGTGTGTCCAATAAAGCATCAATCTATCTATCTATCTATATGTGAGGAGATATGTGAGTCGAGTAAGTGATTCTATTATCTAGGTTAAGTGTTTCCCGTTGGCCGTACTAAAACTGTGAATTGTGAATTTAGATTACGATATTTAGTTGCGAGCTTTGTGATCGATTTTGATTTAGATGAGAATGAGTTAAGGCTGTGAAAGTTGGACTTAATTTGAAATTGTTGATATTATTATCGAAAATCCAGTTTCTTTGTTTACTTATACAGTGACAGAAATTCAAATTGTTGAAGTATTATATATTAAATTCCAAATCGTAATAGTTGTGCTGTTTTTCAATGATATTAAAATACATGATGCCTTAGTAAACTCACATAGCAATTTTCAGCATCATTCAATCTAGTAAATGTCACTGAGCTGGACCTACATCAATGCTCCTATATATATACACATAGGTATTATTACAGTGTGCTGGATCTGGGCAAAAAATAATATCATTTGTTATCAGTCAGCCTTCGAGCAATTTATCTAGGGCTCGATTGACATCGTCTACGTTTTTGAAGCGACGACGGATTGTATTAAGCGAGACCTAAGTATAAAAACATCAAAAGACGTGTGTGTCTGTGTATTGTATGTATATGTGTTTGATTCAATGCTGAGTAGTCAAGTATAAGTAGTACCTACCTACTATGGAAATAAAAACTTGGCTAACGAAAATTTTAAGTTATGTGTCTGGAATGATTTTGCCTCCAAACAGTCTGGTATTTGATCACTATGTCAACTGAACCGAAGATTAATTTTAGCAGAACTGTACTTATGATTGTCGCGTTATCAATTCAAAATAATTTAACATTTTTGTGAGGCTCCATTTTAAAATTATTTTATCAAATCTACGCAGTAATAAAAATAACTTAAACGAGCTCAGTATCCATAATAAAGCACTTCACACAAATGCAGACCGACATATTTCTTTTGGCTCAGATGTGAAATTTAAACCCGCAGCGTAGCATTGCAATAAACGAGCGGGACGGTCCTTAAAATTCGCCGAATAACCAGATCCCTCCATTACAGTTGCGAGAGCATGGACTCTTTAGACGTATTCGTTTACGTCGACGGCCGACTTGAGAAGATGGCGTCATTCTGCGGAAGCGAACTGCCCAAGCCAATAATGTCAAATGGACCGAAACTATCGCTCGAATTTCGTGGACTCTACTCATCTAGACACAGTAGGGGCTTCAAGATATCATATTCTTTTGTTGAAGGTGAGAAGCAATATTCTGATTTATGATCAGCACAATGCCCCTCGTGTATAGAATTTGGATATCCAATGAAGTTGTCTGTTGATTTAGGTCGTTTGTCTACGACCTAATATACGCTTTTGTCTGTTGTGAATTGCCTTTTTTGTTCTTTTGTGTTCGTTGTTTGAATAATTTGTGCTAGCTTCGTTTGTCGTGTCAGAAAATGTGCTTAGTAGATTATCTTTGCATGGAAATAAGACGTTGTATTTACATTACTTAGCTCTATTATTTCTCGTTTTGAAAACTTTACCTTATAGTGAAAGCATAATATTTCCTTGTTAGAAAGTTTAGCAACATATAACTGGCTTAATGGTAAGTAATAAAGTGTGGTTCACGAAGGATTTTGTGTTGAATTTATTTAATTAGAACCGGTGCATGCAGACTTGTTTTGTAGAATGCTAGTTTGTTGTTCGTGTAAATAAAAATAAACGTTACCTAAACTGAATGACAGTGCTGGCCATGATGAAATTCATTTTCCTTTCGTATTTTATTAACATTTTCTTAAGCAGACATTATTCAAAAGGTCAATTGATTTACAGCCCGATGTTTTCAGTCGAGTGGAGCTCTCAACAAATTAGTGACGACTTAGAAATTGGAAATTATCAACAGACTCAAAAGTTCACAAATTCTTTCATTACTTAGAGACTGTAAAGTTTGGCATTAATTGATATTAATGTAGTTAGCAAAGTAATATTGTGAAGATATATTTAATACCAGGGTTAGTATAAGCTCAAAGCGAGTCTCATTTCGAACAACAAAAACGGACTTCAAAGTTCTAGACTAATATTTCAACCACGTTTTGTAATATGATGGATTAAGTTCTACTATAGGTTTTAATTTTTAGGGTTCCGTACCTAAAAGGTAAAACGAGACCCTATTACTCTGACTCCGCTGTCTGTCTGTTTGTTAGTCTCCAGGCTGTATCTTATAAACCGTGATAGCTAGAAAGATGTTATTTTCACAAATGATGTATTTCCGTTGCCGCTATAACAACAAAAACAAAAAAAAAACAAAAAAAAATTAAGAGCGTCCCCATACAAGAAACGTGTTTCTTTTTGTTTTTTTGCTCAGTATTAAAAACGGTAACAGGTAGACGCTTCAAATTCACAGAATGTTTACTTGTATATTACCTTTCAAAATAAAAAATAAATAACAATACATATAATGTATTGTTATTATACATATTGTTATATAGTAACAATACATGACGAGATAAATGTTAATAATAAAAATAAAAATAATAAAAATTTGTTTATTGTGCATAAAATACAGTGTTGTAGGTACAGCTTTGAGTAATAAAAATTTACATAAATTACGTCGGTGTCATACGTTGGTATGGTTAACTGAGTCTTGTACAAGGTACCTCAAGGGTCCTGAATTGCAAGACTGCAGTACCTCCCGCCGCAGCAGGCTTCTTTGCCTATATTTACACTGATTTTACGATTTTATAACATAATTATACTGTCCTAAATATAAATAAAAAGATTACAAAAATATGTATGTATTGCTAATTATTAACTAATTGTAAACAAACTTTTGGTCAGTGATACCAGCATTGAGGTAACAAATCCGTAGAATGTACATGGATTATCTGATTTACTGACCGTCAGTGTAAATTTTAAAAACTAAGCAAATTTTCAGACTATTGCTAGATACTAGCATATTTAATGCGGCTGAGAACACGGTACTATGTGGTGTGTGTGTGTTAAAAGTTGTGATCTGATTGTGGGTGAGTAGGTATTGTGTGTAGTTCATATGTTTGCCTTGATGAGTGTTTGATGATTGTGTGATTTTTAATACTGTGTGTGTGTGTGTGTGAGTGTGTGTGTGCATTTAGTTTCATTAACCGATTCCTTTGTACCTGTAGTTGAGCTATGTAAGCTGAGTGTACGTAATAACATCATAAGTAGATGGATACTCCATCTACGTCCATTTACGTACGCAAACTTATATTCAACTTTGTTAAGAAAACTACATACTACAGTATATATATTATAAGACATTGTCAAAAAAGGAAATAAATAAAAAAATAAAAACTTACTATTCATTAATTTGATCTAGGTATCACTTGTTAGTGGGTAATTTCATTTTATTACATTCAGTAGCTCTTCTGTTTTGTTGTAGTTCAGAGTAAGTAGGTATTCTACGGTTTTTCTTGTGCATTCGTGAGTTGACAGAGCTGCCAAATTGCCTATGTATTTTGCAATGTTATTACTTACCAATTTTTGTGACATTTAGTTTGGAATATCAATTTATCAATAAATGATTATCTATCTATCTATATCGCTTAACGATAGTATTGTTAATTTGAGATAAAAATCAATAGTAACTGTGTTAATGCAGCATAAACTTTTTTACCGACTTTTAACCAGATCGATTAGGATTAAGTGACTGTTCAGTCACTTAATCCTAAAAAAGTCATAAAACATACACGCATACTTTCGACAATTATATTTGTCTTAATGTGATTGTATCCAAATTATGTCTTTAGAGACTCTTATGCGGTTTGAAAACACTCGAGTAACTTTTAGCCGAAAATTAAAATTACTTAGATACTTTCAGTGAAGAATATTTTAATACTACGTCTTTTAATAGATATATACCTAGATACTGCCACAGTTTGCATAGTCTTTGTCTATTTAAACTTTAAGCAGAGCTTTAGCAGTGATGATAAATTGTGGCTTCGACCTTTTGAAAGAGAGAGATCATGATAATCGTTCTCTTGCTGTTAACGATACCATTTATGACGTGAACATTATTCTAAGGCAAATGGGCCGTAAAACACTTCTTAATATTATTACACTAGTGGCGCCGTGCGGTATCTCTCGCATTAATGTAGGATGTAAAGCAGTTTTTTTCTAAGTACCATTTTCGTTTTTTTTTGGTATCTGTCGTAACTCATAATATTTTCCAAAAAAAATAAATAAAATTTAAGATTAGACTGGTTTTAGGTTTCGAAATTTGCGTTAAGTTGATGCCAGTTAAGCGAGCACGTTTATATACAAACAAGTGGGTGCTCGTGGCTTCGCTCGCATTAAGAAGTAAAACTTGCATCCCCTATTTCACCCCTTTAGAAGTGGCATTCCCAAAAATCTTTTCTTAGCGGATGCCTTCGTCATAACATCTACCTTTATTCCAAATTTCAGCCCAATCCGTCTAGTAGTTTGGGCTGTGCGTTGATAGATCACTATATCAGTCAGTCAATCAATCAGTCACCTTTGAGTTTTTTATATATAGATTTATATCATAATCTCAGGTTTCACATACATTTCTGCGTCAATTTATGCGTTCGTTATTATTTCAGCCCTTGACGTTTGCTTAAACAGAAAATATTACTTTTATGCGAAATATTTACTAAAGAATACCGCCATTGTATTAGTGTGGGAGCTAAAAGGATCCATTAAATATGACATCACTGTTTTTCTGCGTAAACCACTACTTATAGTTCCATTGTAGTTATTATAAGCTTGTTTGATACAAACTTTTTGTATATATTATAAGCGCAATGAAAAGCTATCTCTTAACATAAAGGATAAGATATTTATTATTTAATAATAATATGCGCTGCGCCACAACTGCAATTAGAACATCTATTATCTTGAAAAAAAAAACAACCTTATTTCAATGTCTAATTTGGAATAAATAATAATTGGTACTAGAACATAACTAAGCTAGCCAGCTATAAATATGATATCTATGATACAATTTAATATATTAGTTAACCACAAATCACTTCTTTAAATTTTTAACAGATAAAAAAAGTTAAATTTCAAGTTTTTTGAAAGCTTTTTGTTCTTGGTTTCAGATTACGGTATATCAACGGGCAGCCAACTATTAGAATTCCCATGTGCCTTCGTTTACAATAGCAGCGAGAGGAGTCGCGGCGTGGTGACGTCACCCAACTTCCCCGGCCTCTACCCGCGGGACACGGAATGTAATTACTTCTTCTATGGCGCCGATAACGAGAGAGTACATTTACATTTCACACATTTCGACGTCGAGGGTGTGGTCCCGTAAGTGATTTATATAGTAGATTATGGGTTTGGTAGAACGGATTGGTGACGGATGTATGAGCAGTTTTTGTGTTTCCTTGATTTGTATGAAGGAACTTTGAAATTGTAACGAGGTAGGTAATAAATTATGCAATGCGTAGGTCGAATGCTTATGATTATCAGTTCCATATTATATATTTTAATTAACATTTTTCGTGACATTTTCATATAAATTTTTATGTAATCGTTTAAAAATACGATAAACTCACAGTGTCACATATAAGGCCCCAGACGGACAAATTAATAATTGAATGAGTAAACATTGATATATAAAACAAATATGAATTTAAATCATTTTTTCTCGATGCAGTATCTTATACTTAAACATTAGTGTAATTGTTTTCACTGGAGACTAACCGATCCTTAAAGCAAAAATATAGGTGCCTACTTCATTTTAATAACTTGATAAACATATTATTCAAAATTTAGCATTTTTTGTAGATTTTTTTTCTTCAGGTAGTTAGGTTTCGGTTCTCCTTTATTCCATATCTATGGCTTATTCAGATTCGCCGGGGAGATGATTCTATTCCGAATGACAGGGCGGTATTTTTACGTACCTAACCATACGGTCTCAGCATACGAGAGGCGTATGATTTATGATAAGATTTCACGTTCTTCATGAACTGTGTTTGAATGAATTTGTATGAGGTTTCTCTGTCTGTCTGTTTAATATACAAAATAAGACACATTTATGATAAACTATTGGGTGCTCGCGGCTTCGCTCGCATTAAGATGTAAAACTTGCATCCCCTGTTTCACCCCTTTAAAAGTGGCATTTCCAAAAATCCTTTCTTAGCGGATGCCTACGTCATAACATCTACCTTCATTCCAAATTTCAGCCTAATCCGTCCAGTGGTTTGGGCTGTGCGTTGATAGATCACTATATCAGTCAATCAGTCAGTCAGTCACTTTTGAGTTTTATATATATAGATAGATTTAGATTATGAGTTGGTCTTAGGTATACGGAGAAATGGATTAACTAATATGTCTCAAATACGAACTTTATAAAATACTAGTGGGTGCTCGCGGCTTCGCTCGCATTAAGAAGTAAAACTTGCATCCCCCATTTCACTCCTTTAAAAGCGGCTTTTCTAAAAATCCTTTCTTAGCGGATGCTTACGTCATAACCTCTACCCGTATGCCAAATTTTAGCCCGATCCGTCCAGTGGTTTGGGCTGTGCGTTGATAGATCACTAATATCAGTCAGTCAATCAGTCAGTCAGTCACCTTTCAGTTTTATATATTTAGATATAGAGTTATCAATTTTTTTTTTACAAATTTCGTTTCAGTATTCAATGAAATCAAGCACTTAACTAGTGAAAATACTATTTGAAAACTAATCTTGTAGATTGAGTTTTAAACTTCTTATACGACAAATTTGTTTATTAACAAATTTAAACCGAGTTTGAATTGTTAGAAGCATTCATCAAAATTTAATTAACTGGCTAAAAGATGAAAGTCGCATAAGTACTAATGTAAATTCTGAATTAATGTAAGAAAGTTAGACTAGATTCATAAAATAAAATTTAACATGACAGGTAAGATTTATGCGACACTAAATTTCCGTCGGTAAAATAAAAGTTTAACATGCAGGTATAGTAAATGTACCAAAATACTTAAAGTTATGCAAAAGTAAGTGCTTTATAAGTATAAAATGGGAGCATCTTCATAAGTCTTAAAAAGAAAACTACTTTTGCGAAGATTTTTATAACCTGTAAGACAAGTTTTATATCTCTTCTGCAAATGAAGTGGTTTATGGTTCATGAAAAACTACTAAACTTGAAATGGAAAGGAATCGCCATAAAACTTCTTAATGCATACTTTATGACGATATTTGAGTTAAATTTTTAAGTAGACGTCGATTCTAAAGCTTGTTTGAAATCAAAGTTATTACAAAAATAATCCATTTCCGTCCTGTCCTGTTAATTTGTAAAAATTAAATGATGGTGGATTTATATGTTAATTTATTTAATTTAATAAATTGATTTAAAATTAAAATATGTACATATTGCCCGCTGTCATTACCATAGCTTTGATTAAATACCTACTTGAATATTTTCATGTAACTAATTTAAAATTTGATGTTATTTTTTTCCTAGTAGAAGTATCCTATGGCTTATGATGAGCTAAATGTATTGTGCCCGAAATTCCACAAAAGATAAAATTTTGTGTCATTCTAACCCAGCCTAGATTTTTATTGCCTCATATGCTTAGCAAAAATCAACTTTATTCTATATGTTAAAACACATACATGTCTGATGTTTAGTTTTAAAGATCAAAGTATATAAGGGGACAAAGAGCAAGAGTCAATGTCTTATGTATTATGTAATGTAGTGATAAAAAGGAGTGAGAAAAAAATAATAGAATAAGAGGACGCTCCATCTTAGTATTTTCCTTACCATTACGGATACTATGACCAAGTGAAAACTCGTTTTTGTTAAATAAAAGGAGCCTTAGCCCAGAAGTGGGTACTTCAAGTGTACGTAAATAAAATAAAATAAAATGTTGTGATGACGTGTCATAAAAATATTTTTTTTTTCCCAGCTGCGAAGCAGTGTCAGCGAGCGATTACATCCAATTTTCGAGCCAGCTCGTCGTGTCTCACAACCAAAGACACTGCGGCCAACTTAAAGAGTTACTCGTTACATCCGACAAGAACTTCATAAGACTTACTTTCAAGTCAAACGACCGACTCGACGGGACTGGATTCAAAGCTGATTACATCTTTCTAAGGGACTCTGAAATGCATAGCATTACTATGCCGGAAGATGAAGAGAATGGTGAGTTGTTTTTTTCTATTGTGGCCTAAAATGTACCTATACATACTATTTTTTTTTATTACTAAACATCCGAAACGCGTAAACAACATACGCGAATTACACGTGAGTGAAAACCGGTTAGTTAACATATTAATATATTTTTACATGAGATAGGCTCGCGCTTGACTACAACTTGCCTTATGTTAAGCAACGTTGTTATCTACCATCTTTTGCGTTTACCTAGAAGAAACCGGTCTTGACTTAAAGACCGACAAATTATCGTTCATTTATTATTATTTCTTATCAAAATCACTTGTATATTATTATGAAAAGGTTGTTATTGTATGATTTTAATCAAACAAATACATGAATTAAACTTACATAAAAAGTTGATTACTTTCAAAATCTTTATAAATGTGTATTTCGTAGCCTTATGCTACGCGTTCGTAGAACTTGCTACGAGTAAGTAGTATTAGACTCTTAACGTATTTAAATAAAGTAAATGTTATACAGCTATTTGTTTGATAAAACTGTAATAGTATCATATCCTATAGAAATTGCAAAATAAAAAATATATACTAATGTATGTCAGGATATATCACACAGCGCCATCTAGCCCCATACTAAGCTTACGCTTGTATCACGGGTACTAGATAACGGATATAATATATATATACTTTAATTTGTAAATACATACTTATTATACATAGAAACGACCAGGCTCAACACAAGTAACTTCTTCTTCTTCTTCTTCTTCCAGTGCCTCTCCTTAATGGAGGTTGGCCGTCAGCTCAGCGAACTTGTCCCTATCTAGTGCAGCGATAAAGTTCTTCGATGCTGGCAATACTCGTCAATTCCCGTATATTTTTCAGCCACGATTTCTTTCTTCACACAAGTAACTACAAATTTAAAATAAAAATGATTTGATGACCACAAATTTCCAAATATGTTTGCCGTGAAAATAACAATATGCTCGTACATTAGAATTGCCTCCGCAAATTAGTTATCAAATAACCATCATTTCAAAGTATTTGCAGAAATTAATTATGAAATTCTCTTTGTTCCAGGTTCATCGCATCATACATCAACATTCATAATAGTGACGTGTTTGTTTCATATTGTATTAATTACATTCAGATAGTCAACATTTTAACATAAACTTTGTACTGCGAGAGAGGAATTATTTGTGAATTAAATTATCAATGTTGTTTACTATGTGTTTTAATTGATATATTTGAGTTTCTCGTTTTGCCTATGTCCATACTACACATCCTATTTCTCTTCAATCTACAAATAAATTAACACTCGCACATCCAACATTCAAAAACAAATCTTTTTATGGCTCATCATTTACTGAACAAGCTGTTACTTTATGGAATTCTCTGCCTATCAACATTCAAAGGGCTCAGACAATTGATTCCTTTAAAAAACAAGTAAAGGAATTTTATCTCGCTTACCTTCAATGAAAATTGCTGTTATTTTAACTACTGCTTTCACCTATTTTATTCTATTGTATATTATATGTATATGTATATAGGTATATTGTATATATATATATTAGTAATATTTCTTATTTCCTTTTTGTTGTACACCACATTCTTCATTTTGCTTATTTCTCTCCAGCTGAAGGTTGCCTGAAAGAGATCGCTTTCAGCGATAAGGCCGCCGCTTTTGGCACTAGTTTAGATACAATTTTTTTCGTACTTTTTTTTTAAATGTGTCAACAATAAAGAGTTAATCTATCCATCTATCTATTTGATTCAATTAACCAGTAATATATAGTTTGTAGGTCACATTAAATGATTGGACATTACTTGTATCACGGTTAACAATAATTATTTTACTTATATAATCAAATAATAGTTTAAATTTATAATTATTATAAAAAGTTAATGTCTGTAAGTTGATCTTGTTAGATAGCAAGCGACGATGAAACCAATCATATAGCAAGGTAGCCGAGAAGAAACCTATTCACTCGTTTTTAGTTTAGATCAGCGCAACCGAGACAAAAGGCGAACCAGACGAGAGGCCTATGTTCAGCAGTGAGCGATAACAGGCTGATGATAATTACGTTGATATTTTTGAAGTCCTTACTAAGCTACCAACTATATAACTATAGCTACAAACTATAAAAAACTTATATTTCATGATTCCTTCATTAATAGTTTTTATATGTACATATTGACCTATGAATAAAGCTCCAAAGAAAATATTTCCCATCCCAACAGAACTCTCTCAACTCAAAGGTAATTCTGATTGGTTTCTTTGATCACACTATGTTTGAGCACGAAATTACAATACCGCATTCAAAGACGTAATTTGTGCTAGACGCTTCATTGTGTAGGAAAAAATGTGAATGGAACTTAATTAGTTAAATGGATATTATGTTGGCATACTGTTTGTTTCATCGCAGTTGAGGCCAAAGCTGTAAACGTTAGTTTTACTATGTCCACGCATTATATTTAATTTTCACAGATGTCATCCTCCAGCTGGCGTACACCTAAGAAGAGTTATAGTCATCAATGACAAACGAAGAAATCGACCATGGTGAAATAAATAGAAATAAAGTGCATACAGGAAATTATGTAGACAGTCACCTAACATGGGTGAGACTCGTAAAAAAAAAATATGTCATTTATATCTGGATATACACGTTTAGATCTTCGCTGTTAGTAATAAAAAAAACAGTCGTCAATTTAAGAAATCACAAACATGGGTTTTCCAACATTTAAGTTTGTGACTCAGTAAAGTATTTTAAACACTCATAAACTACTTTAGTCGTCCTTTTTCCTGTGGTCACCCAGACTAATTAAACGTCTGTAGGTTATTTCATCTATGATCGCATCCGAAATAGGAAGACGTTAATATTAGGAAAATTGAATGGGATTCCGTGAGTTGTTCTTTGAAGTTCGTAATCATGGAACTGAGTCAGAACGAACTTAGTCGGTTCCGACTGAGAGCATTGTAATAGGCTCTTCCCGTAATATTCTGGTAAGTAATGTAATAATATCATACGGTCCTCTTCTTATCGAATGAGAGTGGCCTACTCTGGTGTCGAGAGTTTATCAAGCTGCCCTAAAGGCCTCTAACATGGCTTTACGACTGCTGTACTTGACAAACAGCCGGGACCTACAACTAAACGTGTCATCTGATCCAAGGAAGCGCCCAAAATGGAATGACACTTTTTCGCCACCCATCCAAGGACTGACCGCGTCGACCTTTGCTTAAGATTGGTAATCACATGCGATTGCCACCGCCAGCTGCGCAACGGGCGCTTCATACCGTAATAATAAACCAAAAGTGTGTTTGCTGGTTTGTTTATTTTATTTGGGCAAGGCGATGTATTATCGTGATATTTAATGCGGTGGTAGTAGAGGGTTCCAACAGTTATTACAGAATACAGAAATAATGACATAGGTTACTTGTTCTATTGATACATCAAAGTGAAAATGGTTACGTTGACCTGTCTAACGTTTTTTAAGCCGTAATAACTGAAGGCAGTATTTTCCTTTATTATAAATAAATAATAAATAAATATTCCAGGACATTGCACACAGCGCCATCTAGCCCCACACTAAGCAAACGCTTGTGTCGTGGGTACTAGGTAATGGATATAATACTTATATACTTTTCTTTTGTAGATACATACTTATTATACATTATAATTTCCATGTCATTATAATCTTGATTACATTTGTATTATATGAGAGTCAGTTATTTCTTTTTTCTTCTGCACCTTTACTTTATCCACTATGTCACCTCTATTTTGGCCCCTAAAAATCGAGATACGCATAAACGACACTGATTGCCAAGGTAAGACACACATTTTGTATGTACGTGTACATTGTACATCTCATATAAATTGAATACTAACTACTCACTCAAAGCGCTTATAACGTCAACATACATACGACTACCTACATAATTATCAAACACCTTACTAAATCACCACCTCTCCCACAAACAATGAAGTTAATATTCCAAATTGGTCAAGTTACAGCACTAAGGCTCAAATTCATGAATTTTCTACAGATTGTCGGCATTCTGTAGTTAATATGCGCATATCTTTAAGGTGCAGTCGCCTGGCTGCTATTTATGTATCTCTTCAGTCGTATTTCCTTATGACTGAGGGTCGTGACTCCCCCGCAGAATTGATTCAGGGGAGTTTTTTTTGGCAGATCGTGGTGGGCTACATTTTACGAGTCGCGGTTCCATATGGATGAGGTCTGCGCAGCTCGACGCAGCTGGCACATTTAAAAAGAGGCCTATGCACAGCTGTGTCATTGAGAAGGCTGTAGTTGATGATGATGACGATAAAACAGTTTGTGTGGAAATAATGGCTAGGCGACTGTACGTTAAGCTATTTGGAGCCAAAACGTCCGTTCTGGGAGTCTTTGTGCTATCTTGAACGGACTTTAAACTTTACATGTAATTAGTGCTGGTCAGCTTCGGACGGAGATGTAAATTCGGGCTTTGCTTGTTTAAATTTGCAACGGTTAGCTGTTATGGAAATGTAGGTGTATTTGTCTTGTTTGTCTTTGTAGTTTGAGTTTGCTCTGAATTTACTGAGAAATCTTTGATGTTGATTCGCTGAGTGAGCCTAGGCTAGCTAAATACATATAATAAACACGGTTGAGGCATGTACTTAAATAGTTTACATTTCGACTTTTTAAAATTCTATAATTTTATATACAATTTTTGTTAATATATGTGTACTATAACAGTCTCTGCATGCAATCTGCTCAGTACCGGGACGAGTGGCGTACAAGAAGAGAGGCCTATGCTCAGCATTGGGCGATAACGGGCTAATGATGATGATGATAACAGTCTAAGGTCCAAGTATAAAACGACAAGTACTTAACAAAGAGATGAATGTCTGTTCCCTAGGAACAATAATTTGTCGGTTTTCAATGATGTCGATGTTAAACCGATTTCTTCCCGACAAGCGCGCTAGATCGTAGTTTACAATGTTGCTTAACATCAGACGAGTTGTAGTCAAGCGTTAGCCTTTCAAGTTTAACCAATTCCACAGACTAAAAAGCGTTCCCTTGTTCGACTCAGTTTGCGGTATTCGTGGGGAACACATCACCGTTTTATATCACTACGCCATCCACTGACCCGTGACTTTGATAGTTTGAACCTACGAACAATTTATACTAGAAAAATGTAACTCCTTACGAATGTCGAGACAAAAATGGTACCATATTTCATCTCATCCCCACATTCTTTTTATACAAAGTTGCTTTTGATTGCTTACGGTATCGTATGCCACATTTCATCTGTCTCACACTATTCGCACAGAAAACTTGTTTGTGATTGGATACGCCGGGTCTGCCAAACGCTCAGTCGTCTTTAGTAGCTTAAAATCATGCCCTACCATACCAAATCAACCGCGACGGACGGCGCATGACCATCACGAGAAATATTGTTTTGACACAATAAATAAATAAATATTCCAGGACAATGCACACAGCGCCATCTAGCCCCACACTAAGCAAACGCTTGTGTCGTGGGTACTCGATAACGGATATAATACTTATATACTTTTCTTTTGTAAATACATACTTATTATACATAGAAACGACCAGACTCAACACAAGTAATTATAAATGTTTATAAAGCATAAATACTTGTGTCACGCGGGAATCAAACCCGCAACCCCTAGATTAGAAGGCAGAGCCACTACTAACTAAGCTAACAGGCCAGTTGATTTATTTAATAACGTTTCTTTAGTTTTTATATTCATAGTTTTAAACCCAACGTTTGTTCAAATGCAGTCATGTATGTTAGTTTGAACTAGAAACTGGCTGTTGGTTAAATTGGAGAGAGTGAGGATTGAAGGTTTGTGTTCGCAGTTATGGATTATACGCAAGTGATGTTTGCACTGTGGACGGGATTTTGGTTTGATGCTATTGTTTAATATCTAACTGGAACGATTAAGACTAAAATAGCCATAAAGGCCATATTATACTAATAGAAAAGGTTCAAAACTTGATTTTAGCTCAATATCAAATTTATCATTTAGGTATTATGGAACTTTTTTTATTATCATCGTAAATTAACATATATTACAGCTTTGATCTCATTAGACTCTAAGTCCAAAAATTAATTTCTTTGACCTCTTCATGCTTCATCTTAAGCGATAAAAAGGTAGGTATAAGATAGCTCATCTAATATTGGCTAATACAGTGATGGCGAGTATTTAAACTGCCTCAGGTGCCTCTAACTTTAACCTCCAATATACAAAAGGTATATTGGACACATCTGTAGCTGCAACATAACTCACCCTGAGATCTACTTGACGATTCAGAAAACAAAAACGTGCGCAGAAACCAGAAGTAAAGCTAGCATTGGTATTCAAATCGTCTATCTTATATCGATACCATCTAGTTCTAGGACCAGTAGACTTATGAACACTATTTATACTAAAACAAACGAAACTTTCAGTTGCATTTGATATTAAAAAAAGGTGTTAAGATTCATGGGTCCAAATATTGGCTTAGTTTCAATAAAAAGGTGAAACACAACATTCAGGCATTTAGTACTTATAGCAACACAACACTGTCTAGATAAAAAACCATTGTCACGATTTATTCTGGTATAGAAATGACTTTCAAATCATGTGATTCCCTATAAACTGCATTTTTTTTCAAATAAAGAAAAACAGATTTCAAACATTCACGTCCTTATTTCTATTGGTTAAAAGCCAACAAAATTATTCTATAGATAAATTAATTTCCATTTTCTACAAATCTATAGGTCAAAGATAATACACGCTTAAAATTATAAAACTAAACCAGGTGAATTTAAGTTAGTTTATAAAATTTTCGCCCGCTTCGTTCACTTGCAAACCTACTTCTAGGTGTAGTAAACTATTCAGAAAGCGGTCGTCTCAGCCTTTCTGTAGGTTTCGATAGCCGTGGCCCTTCTCTTGAATAAGAAATGTGTGAATGACCACAGATACTAGACTTCACTATTATTTTAGTTTAGTAATAGTTGTTTTACTTATTCTTCGAGTACGTACTATTAACTGAAAGTGCGTGTATTTTGTCTCAAAAAAGATTTTAAAATGGGGGTAAAACATGATCAGGAAAGTGATTTAAGGTTACAATTTATATCAAAAACATAAAAACATTGAAATCCAAATCTATTTTTTCTTATTCTTGTTCTGAAATATCTTAATAAAATTTTAGGGCAGCAAAAAACTTAAGACTAGTTTCCCTCACTTTATGACGCCATTTTTTCATCTTTTTCGTCCATCTTACGACGCCGTACATTTGTCCGGAAAATCTAATAAAATTAGTCCCAATTACAAATCTGTGCAATTTGTACCACTCGTTCATTCCTCACAAAAGAGCACAAACATTTTCTTTTAGCCTTTTTCTGGTTATATTATTGACGCTGAAAAGAATACAACTGATCTCGAGATTAATTCGGGCGGAAAATAAGAATCAGTTACCTTCCGGGCGCCATATTTTGCCCACTGTGTTGGCAATTGTTAAATGAACCAAATAAAAATACACGAGGATTTTTTTCTTGATGTTTTCTTCTCTCTAGCCTAGGGATGCTTTGTGATTGATTAATGGGACAGGTGTACGGTATTTCTCTGTTTCCATTATTATTCAACTGGTGGTTTTTGTGCAATATGTTTGATCGTCAGTTTTTGGGTGAGTGAATGCTGGGGATCGTGTTCTAAATGACTATACCTATACTAGTATTATAATATGTCTAAGTCATTATTGTTTATGGAGATAAAAGAGTAAAGTATAAATAAAACATAGTATTTTTTAATAAACTTGCTTTTATTCTACAATGAAATGGGAATGTTACACATAATTACATAATAAATACTTTGTACAATGAATTTGGGCTGTATCGAGATGTTCAATTCAGATTAAAGTATTTGGCACATTTAATAAAAAGGTTAGAATATCAATAAACATTTTGCTCAAGTTCTTGGAAAACGTAGGCATCAGGCAAAAAATCAAAATCTTCGATAATATGTCCATAATATAGAAAATTGTTTTATAAACATAGATTTTGAAAAGATTAACTAAAACGGTTTTCACTCACGTGTAAATCGCGTAAATGGTTTACGCGTTTCGGATGTTATGACACCCATCAGTCAGCAGTCTGCGTGTTGCCGCGGCCCAGGACGAACGTTCTGAAGATGGGTGTCATAACATCCGAAACGCGTAAACCATTTACGCGATTTACACGTGAGTGAAAACCGTTTTAGTTAATCTTTTGATAAAATGTCTCACGAAAGTTTTAATATTAAAATAGATTTTGAAGTTAAATGCATCAATGATAAGTACATAACATCGATTCCGAAGGAAAATTTGTCGCCGTGAGAAATGTAACGGATCAGCATTTCGGTAAAACTGTTAAAGTGATTTTAAAAGTTACCACTTAATTCCGCAGTTCAGATTGTGTTCGCCGCAGCCGGGGGCGCTGCCTTGGTATTGGTAATTGATTTCCTTCTGACGCTGTCTATCGTTACCTCGCCGAGGTTGGTTCATGATGGCTCTAGGAACAGGAATGGGATTGTACCTTGGAGCGGGAGTGGGAAAGTTCCTTTGAGCGGGCATCGGAGGCGCTGAAAAGATATAAATAAACAATAAATAAAATATTCCGGGACACCATCTAGGCCCACACTAAGCAAACGCTTGTTGTGTCGTGGGTACTAGATAACGGATATAATACTTACATACTTTTATTTTGTATATATAAACTTATTATACATACAAACGACCAGACTCAACACAAATACATAATTATATATTTTTAAAATGCATAAATAAATGTGTATCGCGGGAATCTAACCTGCTACCCCTAGATCCAACTAAGCTAACAGGCCAGTCAATTTAATCTTTTTGAATGCACGTTTTACTGTCGAGTAGAGGCTTGATAAACTCTTGACACCAGAGTGGGCCACTCTCATTCGATAAAAAGAAGAAAACTGTCGAGTAACTAGGTCATCATAGGAAATATACATCAATTAAATTTATAGCAGTAAAAGTCAAAAGACCAATAAGTTAAGTAGTGAGTACGACCAGGGCAGAAATTTGTGCTTGAAGAAGTTCACCACTTATGTTTTTTTAATAAATACAATATATATACTCACTGCTTGCCCTGACAGCTTGTCCCGGCCATTGCGAGTTCCTCCAGCCACCACCTCCGGGAGCTTGTATGGACACATGCAGCACGGCGAACAACACCAACACGAACAAGAGTTTCTGAATTTTAGCCATAGTTGAAGTTTGTAGGTATGTGATGATTGAGTATCAAATACAGATTGACACAAACAGATCTTCTTGAGTATTTATATTCGTCTTGTTACTATTAATTATTCTGTAACAATACCCAGAATACCCACAGACATTTACGTTAATAATAACAGTTATATTTGTCATATAATTGTGTCCCCAGAATACCCACTACCTGTTTACGTTATCAATAATTATCACAATAGTTTAATTTGTAAACATTTTTCTAAATCTTGACCTTTGATAACCTAATTCAAATAAACTATTCGAAACGTAATAAAAAACGTGTCATATCTTCTTAATAATGGGTCAGAAGTGTCTAACTAGGTGTTATCAATTTACCCAAGTTTTTTTTTTTTTTTTTTTTTTAACTTGAACGCGTTTGCACTTGACCATAGTTTACCTGATAGCAAGTAAGGCTTTGGCCTAAGATGGAGCGTGCTTACCCGATAAGAACCGATTCACTATCTTTTTGAAGATTCTAGATTTTTTTTTCTTTTTGAAGAGATTTTTGAAGATTTGATTTTCCCAGTATTTGACACATAATACAATAGATACACTTGATAAGACAAAATAACCACTTAGTATTATTAGAGTAACTATATATAATTTCCATATACTAGGAAAATACCTTAGCCATAAATGTATATCTATCGTAACTCCTGTGAAGCAGACTCATTGCAATTACGTTTTCTTTTTATGGGAAAATGAAAAATAAATAGCGAAATGAAAATTGTTTCGGAGCTCCGACTAGGTACTCGTAAAAGCAATGAATTGACAAAATTAATCCAGTTCATGAGAGAATTCTATCTTATTCTATATAATGATATTTGGTGATTCTGTCCTGTATATAATTTTTTTGAGCAGTTTTATAACCAGATATTTTCTATTTATAAGTTAGTCGATCTGGTTACCTATTGCATTATTTGAGACTGTTTGTATGAGCGTAGTTATCTGACCCACCTCAGTATTTCGTACTTTGGAATTTTCGGATGTAGCTCTAGGAATCATAGTATAGAACTTTCTGGTACAAAAAGTGTCTAAAAAAATTATGTCGCCAAGCTACTAACGCTTTTTTTCAGGAAGCGACATTTTAATGTGCGTATGATTTGCTATATATAACCTAGTGTTTAACTGACTTAAATGGTAAAAACTCACAGTTGATATTAGCCACATACGTAATAAGAATTATGAATTTGTTCTAGCAATTTTTTTAATTAAGTACATAATGAAGAAAATTTCTAAGAAATTTTCAGGACAACAATATCCGTGTCTTCCGTGGGAGGACCTGGGAGCCCACCACGATGTATCTGCTTATGAAAACTAACGATTTAATTCTGCGGGGGAGTCACGACCCTCAGTCAAGAGGAATACGACTCAAAAGAGAGAGAGAGAGATAGCATTTAATGTATTCATGTACATTTTAGCACCTAAAAGCTAAACTTGAAGTAATTATCTGAATTTCTATTTTTACAGAAATCAACGTTGATTTTTATTTCAATAATTAGTGTTTAATTTTAATTTTTTTAATTTTCGACTTCTGCATATAACCAAGTAAACAATGAAACGGAGCATCTTATGTAATGTGCATTAGTGCATCGCCCATTATACTAAGTATATTTAGCAGAGTCCATTAGAGGTACACGGAGTTTGTGATTTAATTAGTTAAATTAGTGCTGAAATATTCGTAGTGGAGAACAAAGCAACAAACTGCTATTTCTGCTTACCTTTGTATATATTAATGTTTCTAAATTATATTTTAGAAGCTTAACTAACCTTTGACATTAACATAGATATGTCCATAGTGCACACAAAAAACACAGCAAAAGTAACTTAAAAACCAATTGAATGTACAAATATTAGTAGCAATTAATTTAAATATATTTACTGAAGTAGTTTTCTATAAGCATAAGGTAGGTTTTTCTATAAATCGAGAGTGAATCGGTTTCTTCTAGGCAAGCGCGCTAGATTGTAGATTACAACGTTGCTTTGTTAAGCAACGTTGTAATCTACAATCTAGCGCGTCAGGCTAGTTGAAGTCAAGCGTGAGCCTATCTAGTTTAAAAACAAAAGGTTTCAAGAACAATAACTACCTACATTTTTATGTACGAAATTTTAGTTTGAAGAGAAAGGATTTGAGTTAATTTACGGGGCACTAAGTCATAAATTAGATAACACAGCATGTACAAGTGACACGATGAGATTTGAAATTCAGAGTGATTAATTTATTTACAAAAGGTACAGACACAACATGCAGGCTAAAAGATTACAGACAAATAATACTGTGACGCATAAGACTAAACCAATCAATCTCTTAACAGCAATTTGACTGGCCTGTTAGCTTAGTTGGTAGTGGCTCTGCCTTCTAATCTAAGGGTTGCGGGTTCGATTCCCGCGTGACACAAGTATTTATGCATTTTAAAAAAATATAATTACTTGTGTTGAGTCTGGTCGTTTGTATGTATAATAAGTATGTATTTACAAAAGAAAAGTATATAAGTAATATATCCGTTACCTAGTACCCACGACACAAGCGTTTGCTTAGTGTGGGGCTAGATGGCGCTGTGTGCAATGTCCCAGAATATTTATTTATTTATTTATTATTAATTTGTAAAGCAAGATGTAGTAGAAGTACCTATTATAATCTTAACGTACCTACCCACTTATATTCATGATATAGTTAAAAATTTAACATATGTAGTTTAGATAATAAATAAATAAAATAAATAAATGTCATTTATTTCAAAACTTTAGTCCATACACAATTCAAAGCATGAACATTAACTCTAAATAGGTAGTTCCAACACTTAAAACTAAAATATATTGTATTGAGTGTATTGAAAAATAAAATTTAAATTATTATAATATATAAGACAAGTCAAGAAATAATAATAAAAATAGTTAATATACATATTTTTACTTCACTTTCTTACTTAAGTTTATTGCACATTTCAATATTTTAGGCTCTGAAGCAGTGATTTATTTATTTACAAAAGGTACAGACACAAAAAGCAAGCTAAATATTACAAACAAATAACACCGTGGCGCATAAAACTAGACAGTTCAATAATTAAGTCCGTACTCAACACTCATGTTGGATCCTGAGAGTTTAACATTTTTTTAACATTTAACCAAATTTGTCAAACACTTGTTGCCTTATTACAAAACGTGGTTTAAATAAAAGCCTGTACTAAGTCCGTATTAGCTGTTCGAAAATTGTCTATCTAATTTCATAATTATCAAACTGTCAAAATGTACCAATGTTACATCAAAGTACCAATTTTTGTTGACATTTTGATTGCTTGTATGTGATGTCTGAACAACAAAAACCCACTTTTTATTTTCAAAGTCTTGGGACTAATAATTTAAACCGCGTTTTGTAATAAGACGGTTGGTGATTATCGATTTACATATAGATATGTTTGCACTTTGTGCTTTTTGATAATGTCACTTATGATATTTTTATGTGTAGGTTTAAATATGAGCATATAAAAAAAGCAAATGTTACATTTAATACTTAGAGTAAGGGAACGCATACGATTATAATAATGTATAGATAATACAAGGTAAAAGTTGTTTCATAAAAATAAGTTTTGAAACGTAATAGTGTAATACTAATGTATGTATCTAATTATATTTTTAGTACACCGCCTGTTTATAATTCTTAGTAATGTCCATCCAAAAGGTTGCCTGGAAGAAATCGCCTAAGGTGATAAGGCCGCCCAATGTACAGCACTCTAATATATTTAAGATTATTTCCTGTTTGTTATTTATGTTTTATATTGGTGTACATTAAAGATATATTCTATTCTATTCTATTCTAGTGGCTGGGAAACCCAACCGATAATCAACGGGCTGATATGATGTTATGTTTTGTGTCTAATTAAGTCATCTTTATAATTAAATCTATAAAAATAAAAAATATACTACCGATAAAATATTGTACTACTTGTCTATACACCTACTTTATTTACAACTAGCGACTCTCCCCGGCTTAGAACAGTCACAACTCACAATGCATGATATACCTATATATTTAAAAATCGTTCTCTTAAAACACTATTTGATAGAAAAAAAACACATCAAAACCCAAAATATTTGAATTTTTCGCCATAAAAACAATCCTTGAACTTCAACGAACATTTAAAAAAAGAATTGGCCAAATTGATCCAGGCGTTGTTGAGTTATGCGCTTACCAACACATTTTCCGATTCATTTTTGTGTTTATGGAAATAAAATTAATTTCTTCTTCATATTTCATTCATAATTAATTAGTTACTTTTTTTACCATCTACTTTGAAACTACAGGTCTTCAGTTCAAGGGATCTTAATCTATGAGACTAGACATAAACCTGGAAGAGATCACTTAGGGCGATAAGGCCGCTCACTTGTTCATTTATTTATAGTACATAAAAATAAGGAAAGAAAAACTAAAAATACTACTTCTAAGTACAATATAAAAAGGGACTGCACTTAGAAAATCCTTAGAAATGGTTTGATATTGTTAATTTATTTTGAAGACCAATAGGGATATATTGAATTGAATTGAATTTAATAAACCAACTTCGTCAAACACTTGGTGACTATCGATTTACATATGTATTATGTACACTGTGTTTGCACTATACTTGATTGCAACGAAATGCTTACCGTCCCAATATATTCTAGCTTTGAGTAAGTTAAGTAATTACTTTTATTATTGTTATATAATATATATTATTATATAAAAACAAATATACGCAAAACCAGTAAACAAATATACACGTCTGGGTTTTTTCACCAGACGCGATAAGATACGGACCGTTGTCGTGGGTATTCGCGCTTGTGTTTTAAACCACTAGTTTTTGCCCGCGTCTTTGTGGTAAATAGGTAGTTTAAAAGATTTAAACTTACATACATACATACATAGGGACAGACGCGGGAAATGACTTTGATGTATACCTATTGTGATACTCCATATTATGTACAATTTCACTATTAAATTCTGCAGACAGTTTTTTTATATAATAACAGAGACATTAATTATAATGTGTAATCATTAAATCGCGGGCTCTCAGTCTATGAAGTAAGACATAATCCAGCTTTGTCAAGCACTCGATATGTATCGATTACATCTACTCGATGTTTGCACGGTACTCGATAGCAGTCAATGATTATAATACCAGTTGATGGTAGACTTCAACTTTTTTGTTATAAATCTTTAATGCTATTATTTTCACACGTAATAAAAATTTAAAATTTAAAACGGTCACAGCCGACAACCGAAATATAATTTAACTAGTATTAGAATATTGACACTTTATTGTGCGAACTGTCAAACTTTCGAACTCCTTGCCGGAATCTCTAAAACCCTTTAACTTTTAGGCTAGCACACTATATCGTAGACTACACCGTTGCTTAGCATTAGACAAGTTGTAATCAAATGTGAGCCTATCAAGTTAAAAAAAACCTTTAAAAAAACTTTTAATCAACGATCAGATGGTAATGGTGTTTACGCACATAACAAACGCTAGGTGCTTTACCGGAACTAGCTTACGAAGCTTTTAGAAACTTCTAGTTATGACTGTTCTGTTAGCTTAGTTGGTAGTGGGTCTGCCTTCTAATCTAGGGGTGCGGGTTCGGTTCCCGTATAACACAAGTAATTATGCATATTAAATTTGTAATTACTTGTGTTGAGTCTGGTCGTGTCTATGTATAATAAGTATGTATTTACAAAAGAAAAGTATATATGTATTATATCCGTTATCTAGTACCTATGATACAAACGTAAGCTTAGTATGGGGCTATATGGCGCCGTGTGATTTGTCCTGAAATATTTATTTATTTATTATTAGTAGGATACATCAAAATAGGTATTAATAAATTCAGCAATATAAGTTACTTAAATGTTATGCATGCAATGTTAATGCTTGGGAAATCTATACGCCATCCCGTTATCATCAGTGATTTCAACCAAGTGCTTGCAGGTGGCGTATCTCAATCGATTCTAGCTTCCAATCGGTTCTGCACACACTCGTCATTCGATGTCAGGATTCCACGATGCTTTGATACTGTCGAATTGGACTTCGTGGTGTGATTTATTTTTAGTTGATTGTACTACCTCTGCACAGAAAATCACAGAACAGAGAAAACAATGGAAGTAGTGTTCGTATCTCCTGCTTGTGCCACAATTATACAGATTATCGCAACATTCGTGGTAGCCATGATTAGACGTGCTTAGCTACGTAAGCTAGAAAGACATTCCGCACACGCACAAAAAAACATGTTTAAAAATAAGTCATGTCTTGTTGTGCAATTGTTACGTGTCAAAATGTAAGCAGGACAAATAATTTATCAAATGGAGATGTATATTTTGTTTTACTTATATGTACTTCTCTTGTGCTAGAGGCGAAGACCCACTTCGATACGCTGTGCCAACAGGAGTAAGTAAGTATGTACCTCTGAAAGCTGCCTACAAAAATCTATGAAAGGAAGCTACAACGGAATACTAATTAATAATAAATAAAACATTATTACTAATATTTTTTTTTTATTTTTACTGTAATCTTTGACATTTTAATTTTATTGATTTTATTTTTTTTAATAGCTCGGTATTTGGTTGGATTATTGATTATTGTTTGACATGTCTGCTATGTAATAATTTTATCAATCTCACTTAATGCATTTTTATTTTGGTTTTAAGTGTTGTTTTTCAAGTTTAATTTTGTTCTATGATATTTTGAAATGTGTATGGGCTCAAGGTCTGAAATAAATGACATTTATTTATTTAATAATCTTTGAAGTTATCAGCAGTATGCTGAGTCGGGGCTGTTTAACAGCAGATTTATTAAATGAATGTGTTTACATGAATACTGTTTGTCTTAGTGTAAATCTTTAACTATAAAACTGTACTAATATTATAAAGCTGGAAGAGTTTGTTTGAACGCGCTAATCTCAGAAACTACTGGTCCGAATTGAAAAAATATATTTTTTTAAAAGACATTTATTTAGGAAGGTTTTAGGCTATATAGCATCACGCTGCAACTAATAGGACCGAAGAAACAATGGAAAATGTGGAAAATACGGGGAAAATTATTCATCTTTAAGGGCGTGCGCTGCGAAAATGGTTCAAGATATCAAAAAAATATGTATGAAAGAATTATTCCTCTTGAAATGATCTAACAAAATGTCCGAGACAATATAGGTATGTCTATCTGTTAAGGTTAACTCACTCGAACCGTTTTTATGGTAGTAACTATTCCACGCGGACGAAGTCGCGGGCACCAGCTAGTGTTGTAATAATATTCTGATTTGGTCTAGTTTTTTATAATATTTAGTTTATTTAATACATGGTTCTACTCCGAAGATTACTCTATTAATTACATGGTTCTACTACGAAGGGAACTCTTGAACTACAGTTTAGTCATAGTAATATTAACATTCAGTTTTAACATTTTACTAGTTCTTAGTTATATCTATCCTAGCTCATGAAAAAAAACCGAAATATAAAAACAAATAAAAAAAAGGTCTTCAAATCTAGAGTAAATAGGTATCTTCTAGGCAAGCGTGCTACATCTTAGACTATAGTGGCACTTAACATCAGGCAGGCTATAGTCAAACGTAAGCCTATGACTGGCCTGTTAGCTTAGTTGGTAGTGGCTCTGCCTTCTAATCTAGAGGTCGCGGGTTCGATTCCCGCATGACACAAGTATTTATGCACTTTAAAAATTTATAATTACTTGTGTTGAGTCTGGTCGTTTGTATGTATAATAAGTATGTATTTACAAAAGAAAAGTATATAAGTATTATATCCGTTATCTAGTACCCACGACACAAGCGTTTGCTTAGTGTGGGGCTAGATGGCGCTGTCTGCAATGTCCCAGGATATTTTTATTTATTTAATTAATGTAAACAAAAAAATCAACGAACAGACTGAACTTTTCCCTGTTTCTATTATCTCTCTGTTATAAAATTCAATGCAAAATTAATGCCAGGCGTAAATATAAAGAGGCGGTTACGAACCTCTAACGATCTTATTATATTTAATGCCAAAAGGCACCTTTACCTCATTTATGCCTTGAATAGACCTGTAGCTAGTCATTTTGGAATATACTAGCTGTTTCCCGCAATTTGCAGCGCCTGTATCTTAGTTAGTTTAATATCTGTACAATCCGATGTAAGCAACTGTCAATGCGGTAATTTTTTGGATGGGTGACCATACATTGATATTCTATTTGGGCGCTTTCGTGTTTCAGTAGTTTCAGCTGTCTTAGCGAAATAGTTGATAAGCTATGTTAAATACCCTAGGAGAGATTGAAAACTCTTTAAACCAGCGTTAAGGTCATAGCACACTTAAACGACTCTGCTCCAACACCGCTCCCACCCAACACTGCCTTAACTGCTCGCAGTCCACGCGGCGACAGCTAGCGGGCACCCAGCAGTCCACGCGGCGACAGCTAGCAGGCACCCAGCAGTCCACGCGGCGAAAGGCGAAAACGCGGTGTCCGCGCGCGTCGCGCGCGGACACCGCGCCGACCGCTCGCCTACATCGTGCGGCCAGCGAGGCATCAACTACCGAGCAGTCTGACGGCGGTAAGCTCGCTGACAGCGGGCTGTCTGCTAATTCATGATGCCAATGTAAAATATATCTAAAGAACAATATTTAAAGACTATAATTGAATAATATTCTTTTTGCCGGGTGGGAGCAGAGTCGTTTAAGTGAGCTGTGACCTTTAGTCACCATCGTTCGATAAAAAAATTGAAATTTTTAGTTACATTTCCAATCCTCTTGTATCATTTATACAATATAACCGCAACATCAGAAACATGAAATTTCTCTGCTCCATTATGTACTGAAAAAGACTCGAACTGACGAATAAACTCACTTTTTAATAGGTAATAGAAAGGTCGTATTAATTTCACGGCAAGCAGTTCCAGAGGTGATTCTTATCAGGGCGAATAATCAAGAAAATTTGGGACTCGAGAAAAATATTGGTGGATTATAATTTATCAAATCCAAAGCCAGCTTCAAATGTGCGTCGCTAACTCGCTGAATTAGAGTTGATATCGATGGTTTTAGCCGGATATTTTTGACATCGGCTTTGGAAGGCGAATGTGGCTCGATGAGAAAGCATCATCATTTTAGATAGACATAATTTATTAACATACAGAATTACAACTAACTTATTACAATGATAATAAGTGTTGGCATCAGTCATGTCTCGTCAAAAAATTACTAATTAAAATTACATTAAAATAAAATTACACTTATAGTTATTTTAGCTGTTTATGATCTACCTCACCCTGGTTGGATTCCAAACAATTAATATGAATTGATATTGTTTTAAAATTAGTAATAACTGTATTTACACATGATCAAGATGAAGGAAAACAAAGTGAAAGAGTGTCTATCACTTTGTTTTCCTTCATCTTGATCAGCATGGTGTTTCACAATGACTCGGATATGAAAAATTTAAAAATAATACTTTAATGACAATTTTACCATTTTTACTTCAGATTTCAAATGAATAATGATATAATATAAAAATAAATGAATAAATAATGAAGTGCAAATTGCGTTTTATATCGTAAAAAAAAACTTATCATTAACGGAAACGAATCCGCTAGCTTTTGGCTCAGGGGATGTTTCCGATTTTTCTGTAGAATACATTTGTTAAAGGAATCGTATGGAAGCATTGTGATTTGGAGAAATCCTTTTCGTACCTATTGATTTCCGTCTCAATCAAATTGGATCCGTATCCGACTCATTATGAAACACCCCGCAGGTGCTTGATACTAAATAATATGGGGATGTATTACGCCATCCGTGATAAAACCAGGGCCTCCACCATATTATTGTATTTGCCCAAAAGAACTGTGGAAACAAATAGATTCTGAGGAACAGTAACAATTCTCAGTGATAAAAAACACGGAACATGACTCTGAGACAAAAATAATAGTAAAAAAGTAGTTATTTTAAAGAAGAAACGAACAGAACAGATTTTTACTAATTTGTTTTGTTTTCAGTAATAAAATAGGTGAAAAGTTAATTAAGCACTTTTTTTTGTCAAGACGCCGGTTTAGGCTTCTCTTTGGACCCGCATACACCCTGCCCTTCATTACAAACTTTTCTAAGCCAATCCTTAGTGGCCAATGGCAATATATCCATTAAATGTCTAATTATGCTGGTGATATTCCCACCTAGATAATATCATTATCATGAAGTTTATAAAGCGATGGTGTGTGCTTGTTTTTAGATCTCTTTGATCTTTTCTTACGTTGTTACCAATTGTTTTTTTTTTTACTACGATGCCGATAGTAAAATCGTACCTAAAAGATAAAAAAAATATTCTAAAACAACGTAGGCAAAACTTAGAGCATCTGCTGATACCATACAATCTTAAGGGGTGAGTCACAGACAAATATCAAACAGTGAGTTTTCCAATAAACTGTGGTGTCCATAAAATCGATTACCACGTAAAATTCTATATTTCTTTTCGTGTATTGTTCTTATTACTTAGTATTATGACCAGCCTGGTTATTTTGGCAACATATTTGTTAAGGTACTAAGGTGTCTCAAATTAATAAAGTCTATGTGAAAAGCGATATAGACGAAAAACTTTTCCAACATGCGGGCCAAACACAAAACGTGAATACTCATAACTACTTTAGTTCTAATTGACTTGTTCTGAGCGAAGTTACTGCAAGATTTGGGACCAATTTCATTAAGGTGAATCGACAAGCCTCTATTTTAACATAATTCAAAAAAAGACGGAAGTTTCCATTATAATTGAATGTTTATTTTAGGTATAAGCAGGCCTTATTAAATTTAATAGGAAATGGAATGTATAGAAAGAAAGAAATTGTGTATTTCCTATTTTTACAGAAATATGTACGACATAAAGATTGATTATAAAAAAACTCAGAATCAAGTGTGCCTTTGTGTGTAATTTTGATGGAATTAGAATAGATTTGTTCAAGTATCTTTCTTTCTTTTTTTGTTTGGTGATCTTTGCCGTCATATGCAGGAATTCCGAATTTTGTACCATGTAGGTTGTTACAAAACTTTTTCCCTACTTAGACCTATGTGGCATGACCCAAATAAAACGAAGAGAGACACATTAAATGGTAGTTTTATTTTAAAATAGCGGGTAATGCACAAGTAAGTCTTACAAATTCAGGTAGATGGGAAATAGTTGTATACAATTGAAATTCAATAAATTAAGTTAAGATACTTCGGCTCGGAAGGATCCGGAGTAACAGATTACAGTATTTAAACACATTAAGAAATATTCAATAAATTAAGTTAGGATACATCGGCTCGGAAGGATCCGGAGTAACAGATTACAGTATTTAAACACATTAAGAAATAGATTTATATTAATTATATTAAGGGAAGAAAGTTAGGTTACCTCGGCTCGGAAGGATCCGGGGTAACAGTTTACAAGATTAAAATTCACTAACTGCTAAGTACTTAGGGTACCAGTTACCGACTAAGTTACATATGGAACTGTTACGGTCGCTCAGAAGGGGTACAACTATAAATTATAACGTTCATTGATACAGTAATTATTCATTTATTCTCGCTTTATCAATTATTCACTTATTATCTAGTTACAAATATTCACAACACCGACCTTTATATCCAACAATGTCTCGTTCCAAAACAGGGTGATTCCGTCAAGATGGCCGCCCTTTTATAATAATTTAAGAGAGTGAAAGTAGCAACATGATGTTTTCCTTGTCAGTGTCAATCCACGTCGACTAGATGACAATGACAACCCAATGGTAATAATATCGCAATTTATCGGTAATATAGTGACTGTAACAGTCGGCCATCCTAACGAAACGAGTCCCTTCGTTTAGTATGTAGATAATTAGATACACCATACTATTACATTAATTATGTAGGTAAAACACAGAAATAACAAAATCAGGATCTAGGTTGTCTTATATAATTTTGCTATAGTTGAGATCTATGACAACTACTTCCTTCATTGTCATATCACTTACTGCGATGCACCAAACCAACTCCTGCCGGTTCAGATACACCCTCACTGCACTGGCCTGACAATAAATTTCATTTCATTTCATTTCATTTCATTTCATTTCATTTCATTTCATTTCATTTCATTTCATTTCATTTCATTTCATTTCATTTCATTTCATTTCATTTCATTTCATTTCATTTCAACTACATATGGCTGTGCGCAGTGACATCTATTTCCTTCAATGTCACTACGCACACCCTCACTGTAAATACATATAGCCATGCGCAGTAACAGTTACTTCCTTCGCTGTCACTACGCACCACTACAGTGCAACGAATCAATAATAACAGTCAATCGCATCTCATTATATCTTTCCAATTTATACAATTAATCATTATCAATAATTCATGATCAAGTTAAATTACAATCCGTTGGGTTAATATTGTTTGGATACGTTCGCTATAACTAACTAATGAGTATGTAAATACAGTTCAGTTTGTTAATCAATTATGATCACTATCCTTATTAGTAACTTGAATCTATTATCTCACTATAATTTGTCAATCAGTCATGATCACTTACGTTATTTCTAACTTAAAGCCAGTATTTCATTACAATTTGAGAATTTAATCAGGATCACTTACAACATAAATAAAATAAAAAAAAAAAAAAATAAAAAAAAAAAAAAAAAAAGAAAAAAAAAAAAAAAAAAAATAAAAAAAATAAAAAAAAGTTAAAAATAAAAAAGTTATAAATCCCACTCTGAACGTCTTGAGTCAGTTCAAAAACGTTTCTTATATCATATAACGTTTATGGACTTTAAATGTAAGGTATTGCATTCGTACAAGTCGCGCCTGAAACACTATCGGATCATGTCGCTCTCCAAGCGCCGTGAAATCGCTGACATTGTAACTCTCTTCAAGTGTATCAATGGTTACACAGATTCACCCGAAACATTGAATAAGTTGTCACTTAGAGTTCCGAGAACCGGAAGCACTTTAATAAACCGCGACACATTTGTTTTGCCCAAATTCAGGACAAATCTACTAAGGCATTCACCGGTTTACAGAATGTGTAAATCATACAATAAAATTAAAGACGATATCGATATATTCTTAAAATCGTCTTTATTTTCTTTCAAAAAGTCAGTTACAAAAATCATTAAGTAGTTTGCTATAAATTTATTATTTTATTTGTATAAGTTAGTGTCAATGGGATTATTATTATAGAATCATTATTAATTTTTGTTTGTTGTATGTTTTGGTTATCTTATTATGATTATTATTTTTTTTATAAGCTTAGATAGGTATATAGTTATAATAATATGCATGGTGTACTCTTTATTTATGTAATTTTTGTTTCTTAATTGTTTAAAGTAGCATGTAATATATGTATTCATTTGTAAGTAATTATCTTAAAATTGTAAGTTAGGTCTACATCTAGAGGGCATTAAGTGCTAGTATTTTTTTTTTCTATTCAATAAGTTTGTTATGTGTGTTTTAACTTAGTGCCTGTTTTGCAGACTATAAATAAATAAATAAATAATAAATAAATAAATAAATAACATGAAATATTTATAATTTAATCTTCGTCACTTCCGTTATCACTTGGAGAGCAAGCAGGAGCATTAAAATTGAGCCACGGAAATATTTTGTCTATGGCAATCACCGTTTCGTACCTAGCCCCTTTTCTCGTTAGAGGTGTATCTTCCACCAGGAATCTATCGTTAGGTAAGATTTTTTTGATTCTATAGGGTCCCTTACACTTCGCCTCTAGCTTCTTTGACTGGCCTGGCCCAGACACTACAGCCCTCGCAATTCGCACTAAATCACCCTCATCATATTTCCTACTCGTTTTCCTTTTCTTGTCGTATCTTGTTTTCATTTCTTCTTGATTTCGTTTTATTCTCTCTGTAGCGTCGGTCCTTATGTCTGCCATTGTTTCCTGAGGTGTGTTTATATCATCTATTACTTCATTGAGCACCCCAAGAGCCGGGTTGCCTGATGTTTTACCGAACAATAACTCCGCCGGGGTCCTTTTAGTCACCTCGTGAACGGAGGTGTTTATCCCTAACTGAATATCAGGGAGATAATCATCCCATGTATTTTTATTCTTATCATGAGTCATTGATCCCAGGGCCGATAATATAGTTCGGTTATACCGTTCAACTTGTCCATTGGCCCGCGGAGTAGCAACGGCGTTAAGAATATGTTTTGCACCTATCGACCTCACAAAAGTCTTAAATTTTTTTACTGGTGAAGCTCGTGCCTCTGTCGGTTACAAGTCGTGTGGGCGAACCAAAGTAGCTAAAGATATTCCCAAGCGCCTTGATACTCTCCTTGGTTTTCGTGCTCCTCACTGGTGCCAAGCAAACATATTTTGTAAATGCATCCACCGTTACGAGTATATACAAAGAACCTCGTTTGCTTCGCGGGAATGGTCCAAGATGGTCTGCGTGGATCGTGTGGAAGGGTACTTCCACTTTAGGGATTGGGTGGAGCAATCCTTCCTTGGCGCCAGCTGGTAATTTGTGGTGTGCACATTCGAGGCATGCTGCTACATACTTCTTGATGAATTTGCGCATCTTCTGGAACCAAAACTTTGATCGTATTCGCTCTAATGTCTTGTTGAACCCGAAATGGCCGACATCATCATGATTGGCCTTCAGTAGCTGCCATCTTACATCTCTTGGAACGACCCATCTTGTGGCCCCATCCGGCAATATACGGAACACTCGTCCATTCTTGACAGTATATTCCTTGTAAAACCTGGACACTTTTTCTAACTCTGGGTCCTGTAAGACCTCTTTGATCCGTTTAATTTCGTCATCCGATGACTGTACAGTTGATATCCAGTCTTCTGATGTAACTGATAATATATCAAGTGTATGTATTTGTTCGGGTTTTCCTGGTATTGGTCCTCTGCTGAGCGCGTCTACATGAGACATCCTCTCACCAGGGCGGTATTCGATTTCGCAATCAAACTCTAGGAATTGAATCCACCACCTGGATATGCGAGGAATGAGATCCCGTTTGGTGAAAGTGGAGCGTAGAGCGTTACAATCCGTAATTATTTTGAACTTTATACCAAGCAAGTACGAACGGAATTTGTTCAGCGCGCAAATGACTGCGAGAGTTTCCAATTCAAAAGAATGTAGTTTCATCTCATCAGCCCGTGTCGAACGGCTAAAATAAGCTACTGGTCGCCAGGAATCAGAGCCTTTTCTTTGCAGTAAGATGCCTGCAAGACCGTACTTACTGGCATCCGTATGGAGTTGTGTTTCTGCGGAGTGATCGTACAGAGCCAGTATAGGTCTTTCGGAGAGGAGTCTTTTAATGTTCTCGAAGGATTCAGTTTCGACTTCAGTCCATTTCCAAGGTACATCTTTCTTCAAGAGATTGGTCATAGGTCTAACTATCAATGCAAATCCCTTCACAAATCTCCTGAAAAAAACTGGCAAGTCCGAGAAACCTCCTTACTTCGTGCTGGTTTCGAGGAGTGGGAAATTTGGAGACTGCTTCCGTTTTAATCACTCCTGGTTTTATGCCAGATTCGTCTATTTCAAACCCTAGAAAGTCAATTTTTTTCTGGAAAAATTGACACTTTTCCATCTTCAGGGTTAAACCAGCGTCGCGTAAAAGTCCTAAGACTTCTTCAAGGCGCTCTTTTCCTTCCTGGAATGATTTGGATGGTATCAAAATATCATCCATATAAATCACCACGTAACTGACTTTCGCTTTGCTTAGGATTTTATGGATCGCTCTTTGGAAACTGCGGGGGCGTTAGCTAAGCCAAAAGGCACGCGATTATACTCAAATTGTCCGTCGGGAGTTACGAACGCAGTCTTTTCCCGGGATTCTTCAGATATGGGGATTTGGTAATACCCTGAAGCCAAATCCAATGATGTAAATAAGGATTGGCCGGAGAGTTGTTCCAACAAGTCATCTATCCGCGGCAGTGGATAGTGGTCTCTTTTGGTGCGGCTATTCAACGCACGATAGTCCACACAAAGACGTTTTTCGCCTGTTTTTTTTTTTACTAGTACAATTGGACTGGCATACGGGGAGTTTGACTCTCGCACTATGCCGTGGTCGACCATGTCTTCTACCATCTCCTGAACCAATTTTCGTTCAGAATACGCCATACGGTAGGGCCTATAGACGACTGGAGAAGTGTCCTTGAGGTGGATATCCATTTCAGTTACGGTTGTGAACCCTAGATCGTGCAGGCCCGTAGAAAAACAATCCTTGTATTTTTCGAGTAAATCGAGACATTCACGCGTCTGTTTCGTTGACAGATGCTCACCATACTTAGGAGTAATAGGTGTAGAATGATCGCTATGATTAGTCACCCTCATCACAGCCTTACTAGTTCCTATGTATTTAGCTCGAGTCACAAGGCTATTCACTTTAAATTCTACGGGGTTCACGGCGACATTTTGAATTAGCACGTGACAGCGAGTGTCTTTGATCTGGTACTCCCCTGGTAAGAGATAATATTCATGGCCCGCGCTGCCTCTTACTGAGCCATTGACGTAAATGAAGCCATCACAAATAGTATCAGAATCAACAGGGATAGACTTCATCTCGCCTGGCTTGATGATAACATCACTTACAGTACGCAACAATAACTTCGAAGCCAGCTCCTGCTCTACTCGTTCAAACCTGACTTCTGATGGGGTTTTGATAATCTTGATTGTTGGCCGCTCCGTGAATGTATGGCCTAATAACACGGGGCAGTTTATCACATGGTCTTCCACTATCAGCATTTCGACATCCTTTTCCTGAATTCCTTGTACAGCTATGTCTGTCAATGCGCGACCTAACGGCAAGTACGGGACGTTGCCTAAGCCTCTCAAGTACGGTCCTTCGACGTGGTCCCACTCTAACCCGATCGTCTTGGCGTCGCTCTGTCTTATCAGTGTGGCTTCACTGCCTAAGTCTAACTGACATACAGTGGCGTGTTTTTGGATATCAGCAATGAGTTTGTATTTGCTATTCGTATCATCTGACATGGAGACTTCAAGGACTTGCCTGTCCTTGGGTGTTTCTTTTGTCTTAGTGCAATTTGAGGCCTCGTGACCCACACGGTTGCATGAAGAACATTTTAAAATGGGCTTGGGGCATTTGAAATACGGGTGTCCTATACCTTGGCAGTTAAAACATTTAATCGACCCCTTCCTATCACTATTACTGGAGGCGTTACCACCAGTTACCGCCTTTGTCAAGTCGTTTACAGATGGGACGTTTTGTCGTCTATCGCGAGTGAATTCCCTTCTGTAATCGACTTGACTACGGTTTTGGGTCTTGATAGTTTTAAAAAACTCTAAAACTTCTTCCGGTCTTTCAAACTTGGCAGCTTGTGCTCCTACTCGAATTCCCCTGTCATCAATCCCGTATAGTAAACAATCTACTGCTTGCTTCCCAAAGATTTTACACCTATTCAATAGATTAATTTTGGCAAAGTAGTACAATTCACAAGATTCTCCAGGTCTTACACGTCTATTAAGCATATCAGTCAGCAGTTCAGCATAGTTTTCAGTTGCTGGGAATGATTCTTTCAACATGACTTTCCATTCGCCCCATGTATGCTTAATAGACGGTAGGCCCTGATACCACAATTTAGCTAGACCCGTTAGTTTAGGTAGGGCATAGTGAATCGCTTGTCTGTCGCTCCAATTATAAATTTCTGCGCACTCGTCTACTTTATCGATCCACACGTTTACCGTTTGTTCTTTTAGCATCGGGTCAAATTCGGGTATTACGTTGTTAAAGTTCGAGGCAGAGAACGATTCACGATCCCCTGACTTAGTCTTTAATGCATTTAAAAATTCTTCAAATAAGTCGGAAGCTACCCTGGGTCTCTTTGAAGTACACTCCTCGTCTCCAGGTAGGTGTCGCTTTGGTGTGACTAACGATCGATCGCGAGTACCACGTAAAGATGACTCGCGAGCTTGTACGTATCTTTTGTATGGCTCGGGTGATAGGGATTGGTTGTGAGCGCCACCGCGGTCAGTAGAGCGGTCGCGCTCTTTACGTATCTCATTTTCAAGTACCTTCAGCCTCTTCCTCTCCCGAGACAGCTCCCGTTCCCTCATCCACAGCGACCGCATGCTGCTGATGCTTCTGCTCCGACGGCGGCTGCGATGGCTGCGCTGGTCGCGGCTGCGACTGCGTGTACGCCGTCTCCGCGGCGTGTTGTCGTCATGGCTGCGCTGGTCGCTGCTGCGACTGCGTGTACGCCATCTTCGCGACGTGTTGTCGTCATGGCTGCGACTGCGTCGTGAGTCTCCGCGTCGGTCACGGCGGCGGCTCAAGCCTGTGCCTCGATCGCTCATGTTTCTGAAACTCGAACATGTCGCGTCAATACGTATTCCTATATCCATACGTAATACTACATCAAGGGGGGGGAGGCAACGTCAGGGACAATTACATGGATATCATGTTGATTGGTCTTAAATTTTTTTTTTTTTTTTTTTTTTTTTTTTTTATGTTAAAAGGTATAAATTTTTGTTTAAGTGATTTTTTTTTGATGACAAAAATGTCCAAGTGCTTTTGAATAATATTAATATTTACGGCTTTACGACCTTTAGCATTCAATTTATTGTGGACGTCAAATTTATCAACATGTCAAACTCGTTTTATCTGTCATCTCTTCTTGCAATAAGAATGTCTGATAACTAACCACACTTATGGAGTTTCAATATTAATCTTAAATAATCAAAACAGCGACCTATAAAATTATCCATTAACATCCGAGTATGCGTCAGCTAAAATAATATTGTTTACATATTTCCTCCAACTAATCGTTTAACCGAAATGAATTAATTGCATATTTCTATCGTTCCAACACGTTTATGCAAAAAAAAAAAATTACTACAACAATATCTATGAGAGTGAATAAAAGTTTTCTCCAGAGTAGATATTTTAATCTGTTTGCATCCGGGTTAGCGTTGGTTAAAATTACGATTTTAAACCTCCTTCATGACTTCTTGTCAAATCCAAGTACAATGGATGGTATATTTTTGTGACGTAGGTAACCAATAATGATCCGTCTGTATCAGGCAAATCATGCTATTTGAAGTTAAATTTAGATTATGCTACACTCATGCATTAACTGTTCTACCAACCTAATGGTGTATTCCATCAAAATTTGATATTTTGGAGCAAATTTATTATTTCGATGGCGTGGTATTCATTTGCGAAATTGTAATTTCACAATTTATCCCACTTCTGAGCTGTTACGGTCGCTCAGAAGGGGTACAACTATAAATTATAACGTTCATTGATACAGTAATTATTCATTTATTCTCGCTTTATCAATTATTCACTTATTATCTAGTTACAAATATTCACAACACCGACCTTTATATCCAACAATGTCTCGTTCCAAAACAGGGTGATTCCGTCAAGATGGCCGCCCTTTTATAATAATTTAAGAGAGTGAAAGTAGCAACATGATGTTTTCCTTGTCAGTGTCAATCCACGTCGACTAGATGACAATGACAACCCAATGGTAATAATATCGCAATTTATCGGTAATATAGTGACTGTAACAGAACAGACCTAGGGATCGCTCAGCGAGGTGAACCTTGGAAATTAAGATTGTTAAAATTGGTTGGCTTTTTTTACACTAGTGACTATGGTATGACCCAATCGCATATTAAATTAACCCGGAGGCTATGAATGAATAATTGCTTTATGGTACCGTGAGGGTGGAGCGTTACCACTGGGCTGAATCGCCACGTGGCGCAGGAATTAGCCGGCGCGAACCAGAGGCTGGCGGGTCGCGGCGCCAGCTTTCCGACTCAGGCAGGCGATCAGCGGCAGCGGGGAATCGCGACGCAGTCCAGCCCTCGGCGGGACCGGCGTATGACTGTCGAAGAGGAAGCCTCCTTCTTGAGGTCTAGCCCCCGAGAACAACCCCAGTAGTAATCTGGGGTTGTTCGTAGAATATGAATACGCGGGCCAACAGGAACAGGCGTGAAATGCCTGGAAGCCGCGTCAGTTCGGATGGTATGGCGGCGGCGGAGTCCCTCGTCCCGGCTCCTCTTGCAACAAGCTCCTCCGCGTGGTGATTTTCACCAGCAGTCGTCTACTGCTGCAAGGTGTTTAATGCGGACGACCGCCGATCGGAGAAAGAGGGCTCTGAACCGCTGCTCCACGCTTTTTATTACGACCTTTTTTATCTAAAAACTCTCCACCTCCATCTGTCACGTCCACGTCGATATGCTAGTGAGGGGACGTCATATTCGCCAAAATCGGTAAAATCGAGGGTCGCCATCGACTAAAAACTCTATCGAGTTTTAGTGATGAGATAAATGAAGTAAGACGGTGTTACCATACTAATATAAGAAAGCTAAAATGACCCCCAAATTCAAAATGGTAAATACACCAAATATGAATGTTACAAGGTATAAAATAAATTTATATAATATGATTATATAGAATTATGGATTTACTCGTATCGTCCGTAAATTTTATATACATAGATAGATTAACTCTTTATTGTTGACACATATTAAAAAACAGTACATAAAACAAATTGCACCTTAACTAGTGCCACAAGCAGCGGCCTTATCGCTGAAAGCGATCTCTCCCAGGCAACCTTCGGCTTGAGAGAAATAAGCAAAAAGAAAAAGATGAATGTGGTGTACAACAAAAGGAATGATGAGTGAGTTAAAGGATTGATGAGTTATTTTACAATTAAGAAAGAAAGAAAGAAAATGATTTATTGTAGCAAATAATAAACAAACGAGCACAAACAAGAAATATATATATATATATATATATATATATATATAACTACTTGAATAAGATACATATTTGCCACAATACAACCCCAACTCAGCATAATGCTGGCTGCATAGCAACCAGCGCTGGTCTTCCGCTGGGGTTGGTGATGACGTCACACACGTGTACATGGAATTAAAGTGTATTAAAAAGCTATTTTATCCAAAATGATGAAACCTCAAATTATGCGTCACTGGTTTTTAAAACGGGATCTTTGGTATATCTAAAATTACATAATATTATTTAAAAAGTAGTATAAATCGTAAAAAAATCTTGTTTTTGTATGAAAATATTGTGAGCCGACTGCACCTTAACATAAATACTATAAAACGGTTACAAACTAACTTGTAAATTTATGACGTAACTATCTGATGGAATCGTATTTGTTCTAACGCAAACCTATTTTCTAAGTTGGTCACAACTTACGAACTTAATTTAGTATAAGTGAGCACTTAAGAACTTAATATTGTGAGTAAAGCAACGCCAAACTACTTTTCATTAGCTACAAATGCTAAGTACTTTTAGGTCTTTTCAACTTTCTTTATTATTTTTCTATGCGGCTTTGCTTGCGTTTTTTCTCTCTTATATCTACTACACTAGCGGTTACTTAGTATATGACTAGATGGCGCTGTGTGAATCTCGAATTATTAGTTTTAGCTATTTATTGATATACTTACTAGGTTCTAGTACCTGTTCTATCTAACTATAGTTTATATAAACCAACATAATATTTTAAAGTCTAATATCACACAAACGGACGGAAGACATTTGATATACATACATACACACACACATTCATATATTATTATTTTTATAATAAGTCTTAACGTGGAGTGGCCCGAGCGAAATTTTCATACAAACTCAAAAACTAAAAAAGTATTATGTGACTAATTATGACTCAAAATGTAGATATGTATGGAAACAATAGCTCTGTTCTTAACAAACAATTGCAAGGCTATGTGGTCTTATAGTTTTTGAGTATACATATATATTTTTTAACACGAAATAGGCTTACGTTTGACTATAGCCTGCCTGATGTTAAGCACTACTATAGTCTAAGATGTAACACGCTTGCCTAGAAGAGATTCTAATTGAATTTGTTTTTATAATTTAAATGTATTTTTTATAGTATGCCTTTGGCATCATTTATTATGTACTAGATTTGACATTCATAAGTGTGCAAAACTAAGTTTAGTTTTAACCCAAATGAAGAAATAAATGAATATGATATAGGTATAATAGGTCCACTATCTTCACTAGATCTATATTAAACGTATTGGACCTAAAACAATATAAAGCTGCGTTTTATGACTACCCAATTAAAAAGGTCATTTACATAGATACCTACGTTGGTTAACCCTCAGGATATTATTCTCAGATATTATCAAAGGTTTGTGTTTAGAAGGCAAACCCAGCGTTACCTTTCAGTGTATTTTATATTAGCTCTGTTTAAAATTTTGAGTAGCCCTTGTTGATTTGAGGGTATATGTTTGTCTTAATAAATTGAGAGCGCAATTCTTTTAGCCTTTTAGTACAACTAATAAGAGCGTAAGACGGCATTGACTGGTCCTAACGGAAGAACAACGCTGGATGTTTGATTTTTAATTAAAAAAAATCATTTTGAAATATAAGTCTAGCACATGCTGAGTTGGGGCCGGGTTGTGACATGAACCATTTATATATCATTTTATGTTTGTACTTGTCTATATTGTTTTTCTCTGTGTTTGATGAAAAGTATTAAATAAAATACGTTTTTTGTTTTTCTTAATTATTTTATAATCTTACAAAATGTTTATTATCAACCTTTTAAAAAAAGAATTATCAATTTGTTTTCAAGCACCCTTCACATGTATACTTAAACTAAACCTTTTACCTACATTAAATTCACCAACAAACAGCGAGCAAAGGGACAAAATAAGCGTTACGAAATTATCAAATTGATAAAAGCCCTTTGCGTTATCTGCTTTATTACACGAGGTAAATTTAAACAGCTTTTGATAATAGCTTCATAAATACTCTGCACACTAACATCAAAAAGGCATTAATCCTTTTAAACAGTAATTAATACGGGAAATGTTGTCCCCATAAAATATTATTCATTCCATTATTTACTTAGTGAAATATTAATGGTTTTGGAATTTCGGCAAGCTACCAGGGTAATACAGAATGTTTAATTTTAGTGGGTTTTATTTCTTGTGTAACAATTTACAAAAGGGTTTCTTATTTTCAAATTAAGTTTCTTTTTCAGTTCAAGGAACTTAGTTGCTTCTGTACCTAATGTGTTTTAAACACCATGGTATACGAAAAAATTACTTACCGGCAAGTAAGATAACTTTGTTCGGGTATGTTTGTAAGTTTAATTATATTGTGCTTTGCTTGCTTGGCTTAACAGCGTAAAATATTTATCAATTCAAAGATAATAACAATATGTAAATAACGAAAATCTAAATAAATAAATCTCAAAGGTGACTTAGTGATCTATCAACGCACAGCCCAAATTACTGGACGGATTAGGCTGAAATTCAACATGCAGGTAGATTTTATGACGTAGGCATTCACTACGAATGGATTTTTGGAAGTATAAGGGATGCAAGTTTACTTCTTAATGTGAGCGAAGCCACGAGCACCTACTAGTTTTCTTATATTCAAAGAAATATTATACAAATAGCTATACATTGTAGGTAAATTAAAAGAGAAACTTTACAGAGCGTTCGTATGTAAAGTTTAATTTCCTGCAACTCCTTTGAGCTTCCTTTTGTCTTTGTCAGAGAACTCAACACGACTAGTTCTATTCTACAAAGCTCAGAAAGTATTTCCTCTAGAGAACTGAAGTTAGTGAATGAGTTTGTAGGGTTCAGATATTTGTCTTGTACCTGTTAATGGAGTAGAAAAATATTTAATCCAGATTTTCATTTTTTGAGCCAAATGACCTTTTAATTTATGTTCATAGCTAATTATATCGTTACATTTATATTCATATAGATATACGATTAAACATCATAAAACATTTTCTACAAGCTTATAAGAGATGTGTAACAAATATTTGGCTTAATTCTGTTCTTATCGGGTAAGCACGCACGCACCATCTTAGGCCATATAGCATTTACTTGCTATCAGGCAAACTATGGCCAAGTTCAAGTTAAAAATATACTCACAAATATTGTAACATCCCAAGAAACGAGGCAAAACCAATTTGGCAACGAAATTATATTAAAAAAAAGTAACAGGAAGCAATAACCAGTTTACAAGAAAAAAAAATAGCTTTACATGCCACGAAACTTGTTATAATATTTCGCGTACAGTCCGGGTCATCTAAATTATTCATCACGCGACCTAGAGCCGACCGTGTCGTGTCGCATTCGGCACTGGACGGACTTAGGATAAACCCAGAAGTCTGAAATAAATAAATAAATGTTCCGAGATATTGCACACAGCACCATCTAGCCCCACACCAAGCAAACGCTTGGCCTCAAATTAGGTTTAAAGAACTTTATTTCACACTAAGATAGGTACATTAATCACTTACGCGTGAAACATAACTTAAATTATAAACATATATTACGTTCGTCGTCAAGTAAATTTTTTTTTTTGTGACTACCCTTGAGACAAGTATGACGCTGTCCGTCCACCGCATTCATAGCAGTGAGGTGTCTCTTAAAACGTGTTGATAAAGCCTATTTTTGAATGCGGTGAACGGGCTTACATATTTTAAATCTGATGGTAGCTGGTTGAACATTTTCGAACCTTTGGTAGTGACCATTGTTTTACCGTAGTTAGTGCGGGACTTCGGGAGAACGAGATAGCTTGCGCGTCGAGTACAGGGGTGCCCAACTTTTTTACGTGTGAATCGCAAATTCGTATGAAGTTTATTGTCCAGTGTTTTGCGTACAGAGAATTGGCGTCTATCTTTACAATTTGCGATCTATTGCTTAGATATGAGTGGAACATTTGTAAAGCCTTATCTTTGATACCAATAACCTCCATCTTTTTTCTCAAATTGGTCATGGTAAACAAGGACTGGAGCATATAATATGTAGATCACCTTTAGGCTACCTACCGAAAGTTTATAGGTGCCCTTCTTATTAATTTGTAGTAGTCAGAAGAATGAGTAGTTTTTCATTTCAATTACTTTTCTAAGTTTGTTTGTTCCTTTTCCAAGCAAAAAACAAAGATTAAATTAAAATCTAGGTCGCGTCGTAGTATTGCGGTATGAAAATAATGTCCCAATACGAAATACTACTATAAGTTTTATATGATGGTATCAAAAATCCGTTGCGTGTTTGAAACATATCCTTTCCCTACGTTATGACGTACCTACTTCTAATTAGTGAGAGTATTGACTTCTTGTATAGATGTATATTTAAATAACTTAAACACAATGTACTTGTTATTTCTTTCTTTTTGACAAATACATTTTATAAACATACACCATCATTTGTGAGTTCATTATTGTTACTACATAAATATTATATAAGCACATACTTTTAACCCTGATGATGTAACCTAGTATTTAAGTTTATGTTCATATATATGACATATTATTATTACTATTCCAAGAGATCCTTATGCCCATAATTGTCCCTTACTCCGTACCTCTTTTCGACTTTACTATTCCCTCGTGTACAGTACTTACGGAATAATGTATAACGTTCCGCAGTAATGCTCGTGGACAGAGATTATTGTCGAATCTAATGCAGGGCAGGTGAAATTAAATCGGGTCTAACTCGGTTTGTCCAACCAGAGACGATGTTATGTAACAAGCTATTTAGCTCGGTTGGAAGCACGCATAGCCAACTATACCGACAACTTTATGTACTATACACATTGTTAACGCCCATGGATTCGCTCGTATTATTTCAGGATAAAAAGTAGCCCACAACGCTTCTAAGACCTCATACTACCTACATACCAAAAATCATGATTATCCGTTCAGCCGTTTTCGGGTGATGCGCGTTTAAATAAACAGATAAACAAACAAGAATTTAAAAAACTGCCGAAACGTGTTTGTTACCTATCGATTTAAAGTATACCCAAACATTTGTATTTTCTATGTTCAGATTGTTGACCCTCTTCAGCTTTATTATATATAAAGATTAGTGTTCGAAGTTCGTAAATACATATTTTACTAGTACTACTACTAGTTGCGCCCCGGGGTTTTATCCACGTTAATATGGGATAAAAATATCCTATTCTCGATATCAAAATTTCATCTCAAATTGTTCTGAAAAAACAAACAATGAAATTCACTAATGCTCAAACTTTTACTCTTATAATGTGACTAGCTACTCTGCCCGGTTTCGCATGGTCACATACGCGCGATTTATACTTAGAAAACGTCCTCTAAAATAATATCTGTGAATTAACGCATGAGTAGTACCGCCCAACCGTTGGTACTTTTTTCACGTTGGGCTACATTGTCTAAATTTTCACACGGAACCCTATTTTTCTTGTCCTATGTTCATCAGAGATAATGCAGGATTCTAATAGTAAAAGATTTTTTTATCCGGTCCAATTTAGAGCCTATTAAATTCAAACTATCAAATCTTTCCTCTTTATAATATTAGTGTAGTGTAGATGTAGGATAGGTACTGGGTTTTTGAATTGTTCTGGTTGTGCTTGTATAACCAACCAAATTTACCGTATCTACCATGATTAAGATATCAGTTTCAGTCGTTTTATCCTTGGTTGCCCGCATAGCCGCAGTATTTCGGTTCGCTTGATATGATAAGGGGTCACAGGTCTCAGATTATATATCTGATGTAATTGAATTTGTATTAGGTCTAGTTTTTACGGCATGTGCATTGTCCGCTTTTCATTCGGACGCACCCTGGTTCGAATCTAGCCCTACGCCAATGACTTGTATTTTTCAAATTATGTGTGGATTTGCATTCGCTTAGCCGTGAAGGAAAACATCGTGAAGAAACCGACATGTTTGAGGACCACAATATCCGAGGGCATGTGTCTTCCGTGGAAAGACCTGGGCGCCCACCACGATATAATATATCTGCCCGAGAGAACTCCCCTAACGAATTAATTCTGCGGGGGAGTCACGACCCTCAGCCATGAGGAAATACGTACGACTCCTGAGAGAGAGAAGAAGTAGATGATGATGAAAAACTTTTTTTTAATTCACTCACTTAAAAACTTACAAATAAATTTACACGTAAAACAAAAATTTATTTGCTAACTTGTATGAATACATTTTCTTAAAATGCATGGCGTATGTATAAAAAGATATCCTTGATGGCCTTGAACATAAGAAAAAAGTGGCTGCAATATTTCTAGACTTATCAAAAGCTTTTGAGTCATGACCTTGTAATAGTGAAGCTCTCAGCTTACGGAATAACTGGAAAACCTCTCCGACTTATAAAATCATTCCTTGAAGATAGAGAGCAAATTGTCGAAGTGAAAATAGACAAACAACGTCATAAATCATCGCCAAGGAAAGTAGATATAGGAATTCCGCAGGGATCGTCATTGGGAAATACCTTGTTTCTGGTATTTCTCAATGATTTATGCCTTAGTGGAATTAAAGGAGAAGTCATCCAGTATGCAGATGATACGACAGTGATTATAACCGCTGACTCACATGAAAAACTTCAGAAATGTATAAATAAAACTTTAAGAGAGTTAGAAAACTGGTTTACGGTGAATGGTCTGAAACTGAATACTGATAAAACTAATATAATGTCCTTCAATGCTGTATCACCAAACTTTAAAGAAGCTCCATTAATATTAGAGAATGGAACTGAATGTATATACGCAAAGCATGTAAAGCTATTAGGATTCGATTTAGATCCCTCCTTAACATGGAAAGAACATATTAATAATACTTGTAAAAAAATGGCAAAAGGGGTTTATGCATTAAAACAGTTGAAACCAATAACAAGCCCAGAGCACCTAAAGGAAACTTATTATTCATACATACACTCTATACTTTCATACGGCATAAGTATATGGGGCAATGCGACAGACTTTGAAAGAGTGTTAATAATGCAGAAACGAGCAATAAGAGTACTTGTGGGAGGTAGATATAGAGAGTCTTGTAGAAACCATTTCAAAGAGTTGAAGATTTTGACGTCAGTGTCACAATATATATTAGAGATTATAAAGTTTGTAAAAAGAAATCCACATTTGTTTAAACTTAAGACTTATAACTCAAATAGAACCAAGATAAACAGAGTATTGTTGAAACCAACTGTGCCTAGGCTGTGTATGACTAAGAAACTACCCACTATAATGGGAGAGAAACTGTTCAATAAACTCCCCGCACACATTCAGTCTTTGAATAATGATCAGCAATTTTGCAATAGCGTCAAACAATTATTGTTAGATCAGACACTATACAGTTTTAAAGAATACTTTGAAAATGACTACAGTCAACTACCAATTGATTCTAAACTTGCTTAGAAATTATGTAATTAACTACTGAGTAAGGAGTGTGATGCCAAATTGTCATTTTAGCCCCTATACAGCTAAAGTGACAGTACCAAGATTTATTTAAGTTGACATATTGTATGATTACATACCTATTATTATGTTTGACATGATTTTAATAACAAAAATTTTCATTGTTTTATTAATAAAACTAGACATATGTAACTTCTAAAATTTTATAAAAGCCTAATGTTATAAATTCAATTTGACGAGATATTGTAATTTGTGTAGCATATTCTGTGATATTAGTACTTATACCTATGTATGTTACAATTTTACATTATCAATAAAGATTCTTTATCTTTTTTTTATCTTTTATCCCTTAAAATACCTAAATAAGTAAAATAAATAAATAAATATTCCGGGACATTGCACACAGCGCCATCTAGCCCCACACTAAGCAAACGCTTGTGTCGTGGGTACTAGATAACGGATACAATACTTATATACTTTTTCCTTTGTAAATCCATATGTACTTATTATACATAGAAACGACCAGACTAATGTTTAGGTAATGATGCTCAAATGTCTAATACATACGTTTCATTGTTGTGGTTTTGTCTGCATATTATTGAAATAATTCGCTGCTAATCTGTTTGAACTAACCTTAACTACCTTCATATAAATTTAAATTTACACCAAATTTAACCCTTTTAATCCACAAAGTACTTCAAAGCAACAGTAATAATTATTGTCGAATATTTAACAATCGAAAACTTTCACCGACAGGCCTTTGTCAATTATTATTCAAGGACTTAATAAATCAGAACTGCGAGAATTTGCGATTTGTAAAAGTGAAGCGAAAGTGAGTTCAAAATAATATTATTTTGAAATATTTTGTTGTTTGCAGAACAAATTAAATATTAAAAACATACATCGTGAATAACACATATTGAAAAAAAAGGTCAATATATGTTCCATGGGAGAGGCCTATGTCCAGAACTAGACTAATAAGCTGATGATGATGATGACGATTGGTTTTGTAAGGTGATTTATTTTTAGCTGCTTCATTTCCGAAAATATAAATGAAAATCCACCGTTTAGTTTTAACATAACCCTCGAGTAAAGTTTTTTGATATAGCACTGGAGTTTGCTTTGGGACTTTTATTTTGTATTTTACAACCAAGCAAAATTTTCAGGTCCTAATGGTCCTAAATAATAATATGTTAAAAGTTGTAGGCACTGTAAGTAGGTACCTATATCTTATAGCCCGGTATAATCGACAGCTAAAGTGGTCTTGGCCGTCGAGTGGGAGGAGTGGAACTATCTAATTCAAGATGTCATATGGCATATGGGCGACACAAACCATAACGTGTTAGAGGGGCTTCGGCGAGTTCCCACCGGAGTACCCGGAGCTCTTCTTCACACGACAATGAGGCTGGCCACCGGGGGGGTTTTAGTGGCTAAAAATTCTACATAGCTTGTCCGATTACACCCCATTGTGGTCGAGTATCTTTCTAAAGATTTCCCCCTAGTCAAAAAAAGGTACCTACGTCGAATAAAGGTTTTTTTCTCATAAATTCAATCAATTCGGTATGTAGTTACAAACGCATTTTGTTACTATCTAACCTGTCGGTGTACTTATTTAATAGTTACGCCATAATAAACGATTGATAATAACTATGTAATGGATTAATCTGTATAATTTAACAAATTGAAAAGAAGCTTTAATTTTAATTAACACTAATATCATTAAAAGCTTAATTTCAAGTGTTCTAAAAGCTATTTTTTTTACTGAATCAATGCAAAAAGCCGCGGGCAACCAATAGTTAATAAATAAATAATAAAACCTCATTAGAATCAGTCCAGGCGAGAATCGTAGATCGAAGTTAACAGTAGGAATTCCGGACTGTAAAATCGACTGGGAACTAATTCCGTAGGATCATTATGTTTCAACGACATCACTAACTAAAGACACCTATTTATGGTGGAAATTCTACAGATTCAATATATATTACATATATGCAGGAGAGGACGCTCGCAGCTTCGCTCGCATTATTTTAGGATAAATAGAAGCATATTACATTTTTCAGAACTCATACTCATACTGTCTACATACAAAAAAATATGATAATTCGATCAGCCGTTATTGCGTGAAAAACGTTTAAATAAACAGAGACACAGATAAACATACACAAATAATAAAAACTGCTGAAACGTTTTTAATTATCGATTTAAAGTATATCCAAACATTTTTTTCTAATATATTCTATGTACAGAGTTGAGACTCTTCAGTTTTTTTATATTATGTGATCTCACGGTTACACAAATTTGAAAGAAGTTTGAAATGGAGATAGATTAGACATTATATTCACACAAGAGATACTTTTCTTCCGGATGAATCCCCGATACTTGATAACCCATTTAGGTATCCATCATCTGGTAGTGCCAAATAACCTAATGTCTAATTAGTCTATCATGATTGACACATGATATCGATGTTGATAGATTTATAAATTTGATCAGTTTTTTTTTTTTTTTTTTAACTTGAACTGGTTTGCAATTGACCATAGTTTACCTGATAGCAAGTAAGGCTATGGCCTAAGATGGAGCGTGCTTACCCGATAAGAGCCGATTCACTCTCTTTTTGAAGATCGCTGGATTATAGTGCGTGGGTAAAGTGCAGTATAGGTAAAAACCTATAAAAATGCTAGACAGATATTTTTTATAGGCGTAAGATTTTTAAAAATGCTTATTTTAGCTGCAGTCACGATGAATTATTATTTCGCACATTAGGAATACCATGTTATCGTGTTTTTTTTTTGACCAAAACAGTCTATATTTTGTAACCTGTACTCACCTACCGCTAAGCAATTCTATCATCTTATTTCCTTACCTTAAGTCTTTACTTATCTTTGATTCATATAATGATAATTATTATAATGTATAAGTCAGTAGGTATATTTTTTAATCACATCTTGTGATGTCTCCAGATAACATTGTCTATGGAATGGCAGGCTGTTTGTGTCATTAAACAGGTCACTAACGACCTGCCTGTGGTACGATTCAATTTTAGCAACAAATACGGTCTAAAAGATTGTTCCACAGCAGTGTTGTGTTGGTGTTTCCTAAAATCTATGGCCAAGTGCCGTACAAGATAAAAAAACGATATATCAGACAGAAATCATAAACATTCGGGAATTACTGGGTATATTGATAAAAGGTATGATTATGATAGATATCAAAACTCTCGACACCAGAGTACATGACTCTCATACAATCAGTATTGCTATTCCTTTTTTCAGCGTGAAACACAATTATTGTGTTTCTCGTGATGGCTTGTGTTTAATTGATCACTGACCATTGAAATATAACATTCACTCTCAATGGAATACATTCTCTCTTGAGTCATATATCCTCATGACTGAGGGTCGTGACTCCCCGCAGAATTAATTTGTTACTTGAGGAGATATAATATGTTACTAAGTCATAATTTTAGACCAGTCTCTGAAATGAAAAGTATGTATGTATGTCGTTTTTTATTACTGTAGGAATTAGGTTCAAGCGCCATCTTGCGAATACTCATGAATTCACAGCTGTTATGTTTGAACTAAAATGTGAATTGTTCGGATGAAGATGTTCTAATGCAAGGCTCTTGGTGTATTATATTTGCTGTAGATGGCACTTTTGCTGACTTTCTTTGTTGAGTCGTATCATATTCATATTGTTATGCAATTTGTAATTGATAACTTTACATGACCATTATTATTATAATAACTGCTTACATATTTTTTCATCACAGTTGTTAAAACTTAAAAATATATGTTGCTTGGTAATCAATAGTATAATATTATAAAGCTGAAGAGTTTGTTTGTTTGAACGCGCTAATCTCAGAAATGGTGCGAATTGAAAAAATATTTTTGTGTTGAATAGACCATTTATCGAGGAAGGCTTTAGGCTATATAACATCACGCTGCAATTAATAGGAGCGAGGAAACGTTAGAAAATGTGGAAAAAACGGGAAAATATATTCATGTTTGAGGGCTTCCGTTGCGTGCGCTGCGAAAACGGTTCGAGATATCAAAAAATGTGTATAGAAGAATTATCCGTCTTGAAATTATTTTTTTAAGTTTAACTCACTAGAACCGTTTTTATGGTAATAACTATTCCACGCGGACGAAGTCGCGCGCACCAGCTAGTAGTATATCTTTGTCCAAACACATTATGTACCTACCTACAATACTTTTTAAAAATGATTAAAACAATCTGGATTTAATTAAACCACTTTATTGCAAAACATGATTTGATTTTTTTTTTCAATATACGAAAGTTACATGGAGGAAAAGATACATAATCGATACAAAGATCTAAGCAATGTGTTAACAATCATACAACGTTAATGTATCAACGCATTAAAAAACCAGCATTCATTTTAATAGAAACATAATTCATGAAATTGAATTGCGGCTAAGCCTTCTCGAAGATTTCGTATATAGATGTCAATCACTGGCAGACGCCGAGCAGATGATTGTATTTTTATCATAGTGGAACGTTGTGTTCCTTCATATTGTGGTTCCTGTAAAAAAACAGTGAATTTGTTTTATAGGACGAGGTTCATTAAAAGTAGGTTTAAATCATGGCATCCAAATGCTTGTATGCCATTTTATTCCAGAGATCTGGAATACCATGGAAATGAACAAAAAAAAACGAGATGGTAAGCCGCCGCAGCTGCGGTTGACTTGGTCAGAAAGTGCGGTGCGCGAGCGGATTGTAGGAGAGAGATGAAAGATGGAACCATTTTCAAAGTGACATGTGTACTGAGTGACGTTACTTGGTAATTTACTGATTTATTTAGATAAAAAATCTTACCGAACAATCTTTCTGGCCCTTTAATTTTGTATAAACTAGCGGCGTGGTGTCTCGTGGCTTAGAGCCAAATACAACATCGTTCCATGAAAGCAATAGTGGAGACAAGGTATCTTCATGTTCCGGGTCAAAAGGCGTTGTATCATGACAGTAGTATGCTATATGATGATATGCTTCCGATGATTTTTCTTGGATCCAAACAAGCTGGTTGTAGGTAACCTAAAATCACATAATACATCAGTTAAATTAAAATATTTTACTGAATCTAATGTTCTCTCTCTCTCTCTTTGAGTCGTATTTCCTCATGACTGAGGGTCGTGACTCCCCCGCAGAATTAATTCGTTAGGGGAGTTTTCTTGGACAGATACATCGTGGTGGGCGCCCAGGTCCTTCCACGGAAGACACATGTCCTCGGATATTGTGGTCCTCAAACATGTCGGTTTCCTCACGATGTTTTCCTTCACCGTTAAGCGAGTGCAAATCCACACATAACTTGAAAATACATGTCATTGGTGTAGGGCGGATTCGAACCAGGGTGCGTCTGGATGAAAAGCAGACACTGGAACCGCTGAGCCACACTCGCTTTTTCTAAATCTAATGTTCATGCCATCGCAAATGTGATGATAGTTATATCTCAATATCTACTACAACTTGTTCTGTGCCCTAAGTAAAAGGCAGTTTTTAAACATTTTGAAAAGGTATCTGATTATTTAAATCACACAATAACGGCTGCACAGATCATGTCGTTTTTGGTATTTAAGTAGGTAGGTAGTGAGATTGTGAGAGTGACATAAGCTACTTTTGATTCTAAAATAATGGGGGCGAAGTTGGGGGCATCCACAAGTTTTATATATTTAAAAAATAAATAAATATAACGGGACATTGCACACAGCGTCATCTAGCTCCACACTAAGCAAACGTTAGTGTTATGGGTACTCTTCTTTAGGTCTGTTCTCTAGGTATTTTTTAACAACTTACATTATACATGTCCTGCAGCGTAAAGTTTCTGCTGCTTAGCCAGAAATAATCGAGTAGAGGGTTATTATTGGTCCAGTCAACCTCTTTCTGATAAAATGTTGGCTGCAAACAAGTCCATACTTTTCCATCCTCCGGTTCACAATTCACTGCCATAGGACCTGGTCCCATATCTAAAAAAATAATACAAGAATATAATAAAAAAAAAAGAAACAATCCCACTCATATTATCTATCTATATATATAATTATAGCTGAAGAGGATAAAAAATTGGAATTTGGAAAGATATTCGAAAAATTTGTTAGCATGCTTTAGTTTCATAACAGAACACGTTTCAGCAGTTTTTAGAATTTTCGCCTATCAATCAATGTGCATATCTGTTTATATGTTTATTAAAACGTCCATAATGCAAAAACGGCTGCACCGACCATCATGATTTTTAGTATGTAGGTGGTACGAGGTCTTAGAAGTGTCATAAGCTAGTTTTTGTGTCAAAACAATGCGAGCAAAGCCGCGGGCTTCAACTAGTTTTGTATGCTAAATAATTGTGCTTGTCAGAATATGCGAATACCCACTAATACCCAAAATAATCATATCCTTAAAAAACTATAGAACTTATTAATATGTATTTATTATAAGTAGGAAATTATGTATTTATTATTTCATACAATAATAATAAACTGAAATTATCTTTGTGTCCGAATTAATTAAAGCATTACGACACTAGTTAAGGAAACAGATTACCTTGAATATATATCTATCGTTGAAAATAACTATTAAAAAATCGATATTAACATGAATCTACAGGCAATAAATAAAAACATACCAAAATTATGTAACAAAATTGCTGTAAGACGAAAATTAAATATTCACTAATTTTTTAAGGCTTGTTTAATATGGTGGTCACTGATCAGGCTACTCACAATATTGCTGAAAGGGAGCAAGTTCAACAGGATCAATGTTGGCCATATTTTTGCATACATCTCGAAGAGGATTTTCTCGACTTCCTAGAGGAAAATTTGATTTCGTTGTAATTTTGTCGTCGTGTTCACTGACTGAAATAAATAAAATGCAATATAATATTGATATTCATATCTACTAAATATAAAAAAAAACTCAAAGGTGACTGTCTGACTGATATAGTGATCTATCAACGCACAGCCCAAACCACTAGACGGATTGGGCTGATATTTGGAATGAAGGTAGATGTTATGACGTAGGCATCCTCTAAAAAGAATTTTTGGAAATGCCACTTTTAATGGGGTGAAAAAGGGGATGCAAGTTTTACTTCTTAATGCGAGCGAAGCCGTGAGCACCCACTAGTTATCTATATATTCATATATAAATAACTTTTCAATGCAAAAAAATCGAGTCTGCGAGTGTGGCTTGGTGTGGATATAAATAAATATTTTGGGACCATTTCACACAGCGCCATCTAGCCTCAAAACTAAGGTACTAAGGTAGCCTGGTTTGAATTCGACCCTGCAGCAATTTATGATATAAGATATAAGTAGATTTGCGCCTGAGCGGGGAAGGAAAACATCGTTTGGATACTGACATGATTTGAGAACAAGATAATCCAAGAACGGTCTTGGGGGCCTCAATATGGCTTAATTTAATTATATTTATGAGTACGCATAGGAATAGACTAGGTTGGTTTTGAAGAAGTTAAATGTCTTGAACTCTGTACCTATGTATGAGATGTAGGTAATATTTTTTAAAATTAAAGTCGCATTCTATTTGGTTGCTTCCGTGTGTAGGATGACACACTAAATTCAATTTTACTTTTCGTAAACAGCTGACATGTTAAAATGTAAGTTTCGCTGCTTGTACTGTGCGGGTCTCGTCAAACCATGTCTGAGGCCCTTAGGGCGCCTCTGACATGGTTTAAAAACTCCCGCAATATATGATGAAATCTCTACAACAGAGTTGGTCGCTCTCATTCGATAAGAAGAAGAACAGTAAACATACCAGTTGCAGAGCATGCACATTCTCCGGGCGCCCCATCTAATCCCGGTAATCCTCTCAGTCCAGGTACCCCAGACGGCCCTCCGTAACCCTAAAAACAAGAAGAGTAAATAATAGGCAAAATCATATACATCATACAGTTCTCTCTTGAGTCGTATTTCTCATGACTGAGGGTCGTGACTCCCCTGCAGAATAAATTCGTTTGGGAAGTTTTCTTGGGCAGATACATCGTGATGGGCGCCCAGGTCTTTCCACGGAACACACATGGCCTCTGATATTGTGGTCCTCAAACATGTCGGTTTTCTTACTTTTTGGCCAAGAAAATCTCAGGAGGACCGTATAAAGCGTGAAAGTGAAACTAAAAATTAACAAACATAACTTATAATAGTAAGATATTGTAATAATAGATTGACAAAAATATTATAACATACTATATCTCCTTTGGGACCCTGAAGACCTATGGGACCGTCCAAGCCCTGATCACCCTGAAAAAAAAGGTATTCGTCAAAAAACTTCAAAACTTAAACATAGATGTCTACAACCTAGTAGGTAAATTCAATACTTTTGTATACGAGTATAAGTGCCCCTTTTTTGTAGTAATTAGTAGTAGTAGTAGTACGTTTAGTTTTTTTTTCCCCTTGTTTTTATATTTTATTATTGTAAATCAACCTACGATTATTGTATCTCAAGAAAAAGTCCCTCGCAGAAGTAGCAATATGACCTAGAATATTTAATTATCTATTTATTTATATACATATATGAATCTCTGATATATAAATGACTGATATATGAATGACTGACTGATATAGTGATCTATGAACGCACAGTCCAAACGACTGGATGGATTGGGCTGAAATTTGGAATTTAGGTAGATGTTATGACATAAGCCACCGCTAAGAAAGGATTTTTTGACATGTCACTTTAAAAAAGGGTGAAATAGGGGATGCAAGTTTTACTTCTTAATGCGAGCGAAGCCGCAAGCATCCACTAGTCTTTGATAATATTGATATATAAACTCATGAGTCACGTACCTTTTCTCCCTTCTCTCCTTTTACTCCTCTTTCACCATTACCACCATTATTCTTTTTCTCTTTTGATGAAAACCCCTGGAAATTTGTAACATGTTTTAATTATTCAAAGCTTCATACATATTCGTATAATTACCAGTTTCCGTGATAGAAATAAAATTTTATTTTGATATAACATTTATTACTCACTATAACATTTTTTTTTTATTGTATAAGATCAGTAAATAATGCAAAGACACCAAAATAAAGACTAATTCCGAATTGGATTCGCGTTCGAGCATTTCGAATCATTCAAATTTCTATTCTTTCCTTATCCCTACTTATATTCTGGAAGTTTGTGGAAGCGGAAGTTTGTGTTATAGAGTACGTTTTATTGAATTTTAGACAACCAAAATTATTGTACGTTGGATTAGTTATATAATACACATTATGAGTTATTTTGACAAGTGCTAAACTCGTATTATGGTTGTTAAATTTAAACTTTTATTGAAAAATGAGCGAAAATTTTCACGATTGGCAGGATTCGAGCCAGTGTATATCTGATCACCGTCTAGAACGCCTTAACCAACTAGGCTACGGTCTACTAACTGCTAGGCCCGAAAATCCACACTTATTTCCAAACACTTCACCTATGCGGCTGATGGCGCCACTGGTGCTGTCAGAATATGTCTAACAAGTACTCCTTTCGATATTTTATGGACACCTGATTATGTCAAGAAATGGGCATTTCGCGTTTTATTATAAGTTATTTTGACAAGAGCTAAGCCCGCACTATGGTAGTTACCTTAAACTTTTATTGGAAAATTGGTCGTGATTATTTTCGCTCGTATTCCCATATAAGTTTAAGATATTACACATTCGTTTACATAATTATAATACCTTGTTACTATGTCATATCATTTACTTACGACAAATCCCCAAACATCTAAAGGACTAGACTGATCGGCACTCCCACTCTCGCCCTGAAAATAAACAGTAAAATAATTCGTACCAAGCATCTAATATATCCATAGCTAGTGGACGCTCGTAGCTTCGCTCGCATTATTTCAGGATAAAAAAGAAGTATTTGACACTCCTAAGACCTCATACTACCAACATACAAAAAACCATGATGATCCGTTCAGCCGTTTCTGCCTGATGAGCATTTATATAAACAGACAAACAAACAACATTTCTATAAATTGTCGGGATGTGTTCTGCTATCAATTCGAAGTATCTCCAATTATTTTTTTTATAACTTCTCTGTTCAGACTTTCCATCCTATTCAGCTTTATTATAGTATAGATTATTGTGAAAATTCAATCAACAATCTTAATTCAATATTTAAACTTGGTTTTATACACGCAGAAGTGAAAGAGGTTATCGAAGGAAATAATCTCAATATATGTATAAAACTCAAAGGTGACTGACTAACTGACATACTGATTTATCAACGCACAGCCCAAACCACTGGACGGTTAGGGACCGGAATTTGGCATGCAGGTAGATGTTATGACGTAGGTATCCGCAAAATATTTGGAAATGCTACTTTTAAAGGGGTGACTTTACTTCTGAATACGAACGAGGCCATGAGCACCTACTCGTTAATAAACATAAAAGAGATACAAAATCAAAATATTAAAAGCATTGCTTCATTAAATATCTTTCTGAAATCAATCTCCCATAAAAAATCCATATTACAGTTTTGCTGACAGTCAGAAGCCAAACATATTGTGTAACCCATTAAAATCATGCCCTAAATATTTGTTCTCAATTTCAAGTACATAGGAAGAAACTAAATTCATAGTACTAAGGCAAGATACTAAATTCATAATTCCAACATGTCAAACATTAAATATACTGGTGCAGGAATAATGATTTTATATACCATACCTTTTCACCTGGAATTCCTGGCAATCCTGGCATTCCCTGAAATTGGTATCACAAATTATTTAATAGATTATTGATGGAATTACGAATATTTCATGGTCATCATCATTATCTTCATACACAGCCTTTAGGATCCCACTGCTGGGTATAGGCCTGGCCTTATATATTATTATCCATGTTGGACTCTCGACTTTGATGATATCAATTTTAATATTTCATTCATAGTCTTCAGGAGTTTTCTTCACCAAATAAACACACAATTTTTTTAAACATTAACATTTAAATAATAAATAAATATTTCAGGACACATCACATAGCGTTATCTAGTACCCACGACACAAGCGTTTGCTTAGTGTGGGGCTAGATGGCGCTGTGTGATATGTCCTGAAATATTTATTTATTTATTTATTTATTTTATTTAGCCCATACTACGCTTACGCTTATATCATGGGTCCTAGGTAACGGATATAATAGATATACCTATACTTTTACATAAATACTTACTCAATATACATACATAGAAACGACAAGACTCAATACAAGTAATTACAAATTTTAATATTCATACTTGATTTTGTTATGCGGGAATCGAACCCGCACCCTTAGATTAGAAGGCAGAGTACTACCAACTAAGCTAACAGAACAGTCATACTTGACATTTTTCATAGATTAATGATGGAAGTACGAATATTTCATACTGATTTTCTTAGTCAATTAAGAGTCTTGAGATTTTCTTAACCAACCAAACACACGTTTTTATTCGGTACATCTAAATAGTAGGAACGAGAAATAGAACAAAAAAAAGGTTAAAGGTGTGTAATAAAAAGAATATGATACCATACCATATCTCCCTTTTCTCCAGGATAACCGGGAGGGCCATTAAAACCAGGAGCACCGAGTAAACCCTAAAAAAGAAATTTTATTATTTCACATACATTAATGTTAATTTTAATATATAAGCCAGTATGGTATAGTTGTAAAGGCGTTTATAGCTCTTTCGTATGTAAGTCGATTAAATGCGAAAATTGTATGATGCATATTACGCTTGTGCTGTCATTTAGACAGTCCGAATTGTGTGACGCCATTACAAAAAGAGAATCTTGTCCCAAATATAATTAATGTTAAACTAAATTCACAATTTATTTAAATAATAATAAGAAAATGAATCAGGAATATTTTTATTATATAAGATATATAAAGATATTTTAATTGCCAAAAAACACTGGTACAATCACAAAAATATTAACGTATTACTAAATTATATTAATTACTTAATTAATGTTAATGTTAGTTTCTTGTGAATTTTTATTATGTACCATACCTTTCGACCTGGCCTTCCTGGCAATCCTGGCATACCCTGAAATTGGTATCATAAATTATTTCATCATCATCATCATCATCATCATCATCATCATCATCATCCACGCTTTTGGGATTTCACTGCTGGGTATAGCCTTCCTTTGTATGTGCCATCTGCGTCGATCTTGTCCAGACCTTATCCATGGACCCGCAACTTTGAAGATGTCGATTTGAATATATCATACTATATTTTTATATATAAGAGTTTTCAGGGATTTTCTTATCCAAACATACAATCAACTTTTTTTCGGTACATCTAATTAGTAGGAACGAGAAATAGAAAAAAACCAGGTTAAGGGTAATAAAAAGAATATGTATACCATATCTCCCTCTTCTCCAGGGAAACCGGGAGGGCCATCCAAACCCTAAAATAGAAATTTTACTATTACAAAAACAGAAATATTAATTTAAAAAGAAAGCTAGCGTGGTATAGTTGAAGAGGCGTTTAAAGCTCTTTCGTAAGTCGTTTAAATGCGAGAATAATTGCGAAATTCATTACTTTCATTTCTAGTGTCCCCAAAGAAGTATAATAAATCGAAATATTAAGAGCATTAAGTACTTAATTTTTTTCCAGTATCAATCTCCCATTAAACAATTATATTATATATTATATTACGCATATTATCTACTCTTATGCTGTCATTTAGACAGTCCGACGTTTGTGTGACGTCATTACAAAAAAGGAATCTTGTTCCAAATATAAATAATTCAATTTAAATTCACAATTTTAACATGTCTACCATTTAAAAGATAATAATATAATGAATCAAGAATATTTTTATTATATACCATACCTTTGGACCTGGAATTCCTGGCAATCCTGGTATGCCCTGAAATTGGTATCATACATTATTTCAATATTTCTTTTAGATTCATGATAGGAGTACAAATATTTCATCATCATCATCATCCTCAGTCTTTGGGATCCTACATCCTATGCCTTTACGTCGATATTGTGCAGACCTTGACGATGATGACTTTTACCATGTCGATTTGAATATTTCATACTTTATTTTTTAAATATAAGTATTTTAGGTATTTTCTTAAGCAATGAAACACACAGTTTTTACGGTACATTCATATAGTAAGATAAAAATATAGAATAAGAACTAAAAATAGAAAAAAAGGTTTAGGGTAGTAAAAATGAATATACCATATCTCCCTTTTCTCCAGCATAACCGGGAGGGCCATCTATACCAGGAGCACCTTGTAAACCCTATAAAAGAAATATTATTATAACAAACACATAAATAATAATTTGAATAAATAAGCGAGTGTGGTATGGGTTTACTCGTAAAGTTGTTTACAGTTTTCCGTAAGTCGATTAAATTTGAGAATAAAATTTAACATACCCGTTATTCCTGGTTTGCCCAAAAAAGTTATAATATCAAAATATTAAGAGCATTGCTTAATTTTTGTTGCCAGAATCAATTTCCCAATAAAAATTCGCATATTACTCTATTGCTGTTATTTAGACAGTCCAAATTGTGTGACGCCATAACAAAACGAGAATCTTACCCCAGATAAAATTAATGTTTGCAGTTTAAGTACAGAGTTAGAAACTAAATTCACAAAATTAACATATCAAACATTAAAATGATAATAAAATATTGAATCAGGAATATTTTTATTATATACCATACCTTTGGACCTGGTCGTCCTGGTAATCCTGGTATGCCCTGAAATTGGTATTATTCATTATTTTAATATTTATCTCAGATTGATGAAAGGAGTACAAATATTTCATCATCATCATCATCATCCACGCTTTTGGGATTTCACTGCTGGGTGCAGGCCTCCCTTTGTATGTGCCATCTGCGTCGATATTGTGCAGACCTTATCCATGTTGGACCCTGGACTTTAACGATGTCAATTTGAATATTTCATACAATATTTTTAAATATGAGAGTTTTCAGGAATTTTCTTAACCGAACAAACAAACATTTTTTTCGGTATATTTATATACCGGTATATTTTTAGACCTAAAAATTAGAAGAAGAAAAAAACAGGTTTAGGATATTAAAAAGAATATATTTACTATATCTCCCATTTCTACAGGATAACCGGGAGAACCATCCATACCAGGAGCACCGTGTTCACCCTAAAAATAATATATATTTTTATTACAAATACATAAATGTTAATTTTAATAAATATAAGCGAGTGTTGTATAGATGTTTATCCTCTCTCTCTGTGAGTCGTATATCCTCATGACTGAGGGTCGTGACTCCCCCGCAGAATTAATTCGCTAGGGGAATTCTCTTGGGCAGATACATCGCTGTGGGCGCCCAGGTCCACCTACGGAAGACACATGTCCTCGGATATTGTGTCGGTATTCTCACGTTGTTTTCCTTCACCGTTAAGCCAGTGCAAATCCGCACATAACTTGAAAATAGAAGTCATTGGTGTAGTTGTTTGTAGCTCTTTCATAAGTCGATAAAATGCGAGAATTCATTGAATTGCCTCCCTAGTGAACCACCATCAATCACTTGATATATTTGATTGTGTGTAATCCACATTCAAACGAAATATGCTTGCTATTTTAAAGCAAAGCTCTGAAAAATCACTTAATTGTTAGAAAAAAATGATCTGCAAATATTTTCGTTGAAACGTGTAGCTATATTGTATGGCTAATTTTGTATTGTAGGTAATTATTAACTTTATATTTAGAATCAAGATGATGTACAGCACCTGGTGCCTTGAAATCGGAGAAAACTTACCGTTTCGTCACTCGTACCTGAAATTTTGGAAAAATCCTATTACTTAAATTATTATGAACAAAACTAGTGGGTGCTCGCGGCTTTGCTCGCATTAAGAAGTAAAACATGCATCCCCTATTTCACCCTTTCTAAAGTGGCATTTCCAAAATCCTTTCCCAGCGGATGCCTACATACCTATAACATTTTAAAATCTACCTTCATTCCAAATTTCAGCCCAATCCGTCCAGTGGTTTGGGCTGTGTGTTGATAGATCACTACATCAGTCATTTAGTCAATCAGTCAGTCATTCAGCTTTGAGTTTTTTTTAAATATATATATAATATATACAAGGTGTAACAGAAGGGTGTGACAATATTAAAGAGTATACATATTATATATCCTGTAAGGAGTCATATACCAAAATATGAAAAATTAAATCGCATATATTTTTTACCATACAAAAATTAGATAATATTTTTCACTTGATTTCGTGGCAGCCCTAGCGAGTGATCACTGACCGAACGAAACCGAAATAAGCACACATTCTTTCATCTCGTTCTAGCATTAGTTTTAACGCAACGTATTCTCTCTCTCTCGAGCTCTCAGAGAGGCACCGCCGCGCCGTGTCATTTGATAGCGTCAAAAGTCAATGAACGCTCAAAATGATAAGATGTAGGGTTGCAAGTCTTAAAGTTTTAATGAAAGTTCAACTTATGATTACTCGAAATCTATGACACTTAGAATTCTGAAACCTAGTGGGCTGTATTCTATATATACATAGGTATGTATAGTATAAGTATTGTCACACCCTTCTGTTACACCTTGTATGTATATATATGTTTTTGGTTTGTTATATCTATTTTCTTAACTCAAAAGGAAACATTGTTTCTTGATAATTCCCGCCGCATTGAGGGATTGATTAGTGTTGTTAAGGAGAAACGTGGACATTGTTGTTACCAGAATCAACCCTAACAAAGGGCCTCCTCAATGCGGCGGGAATTCAGACAGAAAATTAATAAAAAGCCTGGAATAATGTAAAATTAACATTGTTGAACTAATTGAATAATATGCAAAGATGGGAAAATTGTAGTAATGAAGTTCCACCCTCTAATAAATATAAAAGTTATCCGCGGTTTTGTACACTTTGTTTGCTGTTTCGAGAGTACTTTAATATTAACTTAAACTTACAAATACATATATCTATACAAATGTGTGTGTGTTTGTGTGTGTGTTTTAATGTACGGGTGCGAAGCGTGGACACTGACACAAAAGGAAGTGATGAAATTGCTTGTGACAGAGCGGAAGATATTCCGTAAGATTATTGGACCTGCCCGAAGAGAGGATGGTAGCCTGAGGTTGCGGAAAAACGTTGAGATTGAAGAGCTAGTGGCTGAGCCCAATATTATACGTGAGATAAGTGCACAGAGACTTCGCTGGCTCGGCCATGTAGAGAGAATGGGGGAGGATCGGGCAGTCAGGCGCGCGTACTTGGGGCGACCGTGTGGTAAAAGGCCGGTGGGGCGTCCTAAGTATCGCTGAAAGGATCAGGTGGAGGCGGACCTCCGCAAGCTGCAAGTGACCCAGTGGTAGGGTCTTGCTCAAGATAGCGGACAGTGGCGCAATTTACTATAGGTGGCCAGGATCCAGTTGGGTCGCAGTGCCAGCTAAAGTAAGTAAGTATACAAATGTGTAACTATACTAAAATATACAGTAGTAACTACAACCGACCAATCACGGCTCTCCTTTGCAGCAGGAAAGAAAAAAACAGTTCAACTAACAGATCAACAAACACTCTTCGCATGAATAAAGCGACGCCGTAATAAATAAAGAATTACTCACATAATCCAAGTAGTAATGAAGTGAACACTAGCCAAGGTATAATCCATGAGGCTTCCATAGTAATGTAGAGGTGACGGAAGTGAAATGTTAAATATATTCTTACACTTCAGCCACTTACAAGTCTCGCTTCCGATGAAAAACTATTATGATGAACGGATCGCTTGGTATTTATACAGATGTTAATCTAATTAAATTAAATAGGTAGGTCCAACTTATCGATGTCGATAATTGGGTGTTCATATTAATTAATCATACCAATTTCAGTTAATTAAGGAAAGAAACAGTTAATTAAGGAAGGAAACAAGAAAAAATAAGGAAATAATAGGATTATATTAGCGTTTGTAGCTGCCTTTGTCTGCAGTTTTTGTCGCATTCGGTAATAATAATAAATAAATTATTTCAGAAACGCGTCAGAAATCACTTTTGATGATATATGAAGCCAAAAATAAAATAAATTGACAGTTTCTCGCGAACTCGATATATGCAACGTTAAAACTAGAAACGCCTTTATTTGAATCCTTGCAATTCTGTTTTGGATATTATAACTTAAATGAATTACGATAGACATGATAACATGATGAAAATTTGAATTATCATCTGATTCTTTAATTCTATTGAAACCTAAAATACTTTGCTTTCGTCACGTCATAGATACATGAAATAAATTAAGGTACTTCCAGATACCTAACCTAGGAAATGAAATTTGGTAAGTAAGAGTTTTCACACATACAACAGAAATAACTAGACACTCCTTAACCTCAAGTTTCATAACAACATCTCGACCATTATTGTATTATATCCGTTATCTAGTACCATGATACAAGCGTAAGCTTAGTATGGGGCTAGATGGCGCTGTGTAATATGTCCTGATATATTTATTTCTAGCTGTGCCAGCGACTACGTCCGCATGGAATAGTTATTACCATAAAAACGGTTCTAGTGAGTTAATCTTAAAAGATAGACATATACTGCTACAGACATTTTGTGACATCATTTCAAGAGAAATAATTCTTTCATACATATTTTTTGATATCTTGAACCGTTTTTGCAGCACACGCAACGGAAGCCCTCAAAGATGATTAATTTTCCCCGTTTTTTCACATTTTCCATTGTTTCTTCGCTCATATTAGTTGCAGCGTGATGTTATATAGCCTAAAGCCTTCCTCGATAAATGGTCTATTCAACACAAAAAGAAATTTTCAATTCGCACCAGTAGTTCCTGAGATTACCGCGTTCAAACAAACAAACAAACTCTTCAGCTTTATGATATGATGTTAAGCACCACTGTAGACGTAGATGTAATTTTTCAATTGTTACCAATTGTTCCTGAGATTAGCGCGTTCAAACAAACAAACTCTTTAGCTTTATAATATTAGTATAGAAGTATAGAATACCTTAGTTGTACAACATACGCATACAAATGTTTTTTTATATATCACTAACGGTTTTCTGAATTCAATTTCCTTGATAACAAAACTAATTTCCTGTGTTATTGTTATTCAGTTGATTTAATTAGAATTATAATGTTAAAGATATTATTATACCAATATAATTGTTAATTTAATATTAAAATGTTTTAATTGACTGAGTTTTAATTACATATTATTTATGACTAGCTGTGCCTGCGACTTCGTCCGCGTGGAACAGTTATTTTGGGCATCATTATTTATTTTTGCAAATAACCTGAATTTGAACACGTTTTCGCAGCGCACGCAACGGAAGCCCTCAAACATGAATTATTTAATTCATTTTTTTTTCAGATTTTTTTTTCTTTCTTCGCTCCTATTAGTTGCAGCGTGATGTTATATAACCTTCAACACAAAAAGAATTGTTCAATTCGCACCAGAAGTTTCTGAGATTAGCACGTTCAAACAAACAAACAAACAAACTCTTCAGCTTTATAATAATTAGATATCCGATCGATATTATTTGAAGAATTTAATAACAATTTACATCACTGTATTATAGTTCCCGTAAGGCATGATTAAATTTAGTTGTATTAACCGGCTAGCACTTACGTCAAAAATTACGTCGAAAAATTAGCTCGACAAGTTTCGGAAATCTGAGGTTTCCATCATCAGGAGGACGAGTCAGCACGCGCGTCCCGGTTGGCCGCCTCGTCCAGACCTCCGATCCAGGTCCAGATTTCCGAAACTTGTCGAGCTAATTTTTCGACGTAATTTTTGACGTAAGTGCTAGCCGGTTAATACAACTAAATTTAACAATTTACATACTTAATAATTCATAAGTTTTTAAAAAACGGACCGGATACAATATCTTGTTAACTTATCTAACATGAATCAATGAATGAATGATTCGATACACCGTTCCGGTTCTCTGTACTGCAAAATCTTCATCCATGGAATCAAAGACCGACCTTCGGTACCTCTAAGCCAGTTATTTAAAATAAAGTTATAGCTATTGTGTTTTGTCTATTTTATTCGTTTTAAGAAAACTAATGTTACCAGATATATTAGATACTATACAAAATAAAATTAAATAAATAATTAACAAATCATCCACATATTTATCAAATTATTAAATTGCTATTGGTAGTTGTATTAAAATTCAATTAATATTAAAATAGGTTCTTACTGGATAAGCACGCTCCATCCTAGACCGTAATAATTGCTTACCATCAAGCGAATTACGGTCACGTGCAAACCCATTCCTAGTTAAAAAAAAACAAATTTAAAGAAACATAAATATCAATAGAAACACAAGCTTTCAAATGTAATTCCTGTGTTAGCAAATTCGTCTCGTAGATCTCGTATATAAAAGTCGACAGCAGGCAGGCGCCGAGCAGAGGATTTTATTTCTATTAAAGTAAAACGCTTTTTCCCCGGGTTAGGTAACTGAAAAAAAAGAGTTTTTGCTTTAATGACAAAGGAATAGATGCATATTTTTATATGTATGTTTGTTTGTTTTACCGATTGGACTAATGGCCATGGTAACTATTTGTATAGGTACGTAATATTTTCCTGGATGGCGGTCATACAACAATGCATTATATTTATAATGAATTTGAAATGAATTTGCTGCTACATTTCTTAGGTTTAAATATACAGAGACAAGCTTCACAAAATGTACTGTATGATCCTGTCCTCTTCTAAATAGTGCATTAAAAATATCATTCAAGGTAATCATCACAAATTATAATGCGTGTCTAAACTAAAACTGAGGAAATCCTAGCTGAAATCCCTTATCCGTTTGAATTAGTCACTTATTGGTCTTTAAGTCGAGAATTAACCGTTTTCTTATAGAAAAGTGCACTGCATCGTAGGCTACGTTGAAGTCAACCGTGAGTCTATCTAAAAAACTAACTTAGACTATTTTTAAGTAAAGTTTTTTCCAGTATCTAACATTTGCTTATATCACAAATATCACAATCAACATGATCTTAGCTGACTTGCAGGAACTTGAAGTTGCAGACTGGCAAGTGGCAGCCCAAGACCGGCGAAGGTGGCATTCTCTCGTGCTGGAGGCCAAGACCCACTTCGGGTCGCTGCGCCATAGGAGTAAGTAAGTAAGTATCATGATCTTAGTATCTCTTATTTTATGAAACTCTTACCGCACAGTCGTTTTTGCCTTTAACAGTTTCATAAGAGAACGGCGTGGAGTCTTGTGGCTCAGAGCCAAATACAACATCGTTTGATGAAAGCATGAGTGGCGACAGATCTGCATTATCCGGGTCAAAAGGCACAGAATCATGACAGTAGTACGCTATTTGCTGATAAGCTACCGTCGATTTTTCTTGTATCCAAGCGAGCTGGCTGTAAGTGATCTGAAATAAATAAATTAAATGATAATTTCAGAAATAATACAAACTAAAGTCCTCTATGCGTGTGTTCACCACAATTGCCTGAAATTCATATTTCAAGCCATTCATACTAGTAGATTGTGGTAAAACTAGCATATGCTCAGTTAAAATTATTTATAGGAATAACTTTTTATTACATACAGTTTTTATCTGGGAAATGTTTGAAGTTGACTACAGCCTTCCTGATTTAAGCATTGCCATGGAATATTATAGTTTTTTATTTTTATGTAAATAGGAGGATGAGGTCTAAATTGATTTGCCATACTCAATTAATTTCTTATCCCAGTTATTTTGTTTAGGAACTAATTGCACTGTACACTTCGTTTCTTAGTTAATTAAATATTCATTTGCTCATTGGCAGTAGTATTTATTAGGTTTAAAGAACTTTATTTCACACAAAGATACATTAAACACTTAAAATAAATAACTTTTGTAACGTTCGTCGTCCAGTAAAATTTTGTAACCCTCCTATATCTAAAATACAAACAAATATGACGCTGTCATTCCATCGCATTCATAGCAGTGAGGTGTTCATTAATACGTGTTGATATAGCATTTTTATGATTAGTATTACCAAGTAAATTGAATACACACTGGTGTCGAGATTATTAAGTCTAGGATAGAAAATAAAACAACGACTTCATACTATAGCAAACAGCAAGAACTATCATGTATAGCATGGAAGCAAATTAAATTCCCCAATTTGGTCAAACATCCGACTAGACATAAACATCAAGACTAATATTTAAACCACGTTTTGTAATAAGACCCTGAATGATCGCGTCGGCAGTCACTTTATCTATACTAATATTATAGCTGAAGAGTTTGTTTGTTTGAACGCGCTAATTACATGAACTACTGGTGCGAATTGAAAAAAAATTGTGTTGAATAGACCATTCATCGAGGAAGGCTTTAAGCTATATAACATCACGCTGCGATTTATAATATAAAATATAAAAGCGAAGAAACAATGGATAATGTAGAAAAAACGGGGAAAATTATACATCTTTGAGGGCTACCGTTGCGTGCGCTGCGAAAACGGTTCAAGTCGTGGTTAACAGCTATAATTTATAAAGCTGAAGAGGTTTTTTTCAAAAATAAATATGATGCCCAAAATAATTATTTCACGCGGACGAAGTCGCAGCCACAGCTAGTTATTCATACTTTGGTAATCGCAACGGTACCCTACCACTAACGGAGCTAAATCAAATCAAATCAAAAATTCTTTATTGTACACCAATATAGCAAGAGAACACAAGTATAAAGAAAAAAAAAACCATAATATTGGGACAGAGGGCGGCCTTATCACTTAGAGTGATCTCTTCCAGGCAACCTAGTTTGGAAAACAACGATAGGAAAACAGTAAAGCTGGCGTACCTAATAAAACTAATACAACTTAATAATAATTTAACAAAAAGAACAACTAAAAACCTAAAAACATGTAAAATGCCTACATTTATATCTATTACAAACAGAGAAAGGAAAACAACACATAATAAACCTACTCAAAAAGAAGGAAAAAAAAACACAAATTAGTCATGCATATAATAATTATGAACCAAGCTCTGAAAAATAGGAAGGGATTTGGCCTGCCTAATATGAAGTGGCAGATCATTCCATAAGCGAATAGCTTGCATGGTGAAAGAAGAGTGGTAGACAAGGTTGGAATGGTTGAAGTCAGGGATACACAAGCGGAGGACACGGGAAGTTCGCAGGGAGTCGGTATGGGAAGCCGTGACATAAGAAAATCTTTCTTTTAGATAAAGCGGAGTGAAAGGATTGAAGAGGATTTTGTACAGAAGGGATAGGATATGAGCATTACGGCGAAAGCGGATAGGTAACCATTTGAGCTTTTTTCGAAATTCGGATATGTGGTCATATTTGCGCAAACCAAATATAAACCGTATGCAGAAATTTTGGAGGCGCTCGAGTTTGTCGAGCTGCTCATTGGTTACATCAAGGTAGCAAGCGTCAGCGTAATCTAATATTGGCAGAAGAAGAGATTGCACAAGGGCTAATTTAGTCGTGATAGGCAGAAAGTTACGGAGTCTCCGCAAAGAAGCAGAAGAGGCAAAAACTTTACGGCTCACTTCAGTTAGCTGAGGTGTCCACGTCCATTGGCTATCAAAATGGATTCCGAGATTCTTAACGGAGTCACTCATTTTTATAGGAATGCCATCGAACATAACCGCTGACATGCATGACCAGTTTATCCTAGAAATTAAACGGGAGCTTCCAACTACGATCGCTTGGGTCTTTGACGCATTTATTGACAATCCGTACGATTTACTCCAGTCGCATATCCGTTGTAAGTCCGTATTAATAGAATCTATAGCCTCGTTGAGGCGCTCAAAAGGAGCTAATAAATGTTTAAGTATTATGTACTTCAATTCTATAACAGAACACGTTTAAGCAGTTTTTAGATTTTTGTCTGTTATCTATTTGTTTGTTTATCTGTATGTCTGTCTTTTTAAACATCCACGGCTAAAATGGCTGAACGGATCATCATGATTTTTCATTTGTAGGTAGTATGAGGTTGTAGAAGTGTCATAGGCTACTTATTATCTCCACGAAGCTGCCGGCGTCCACTAGTTTCTTAAATAATATTTAATTACTTTAATTAAATATAAAAACAAGGGAAAAAAAACTAAACATACTACTACTAACTACTATAAAAAGGGGCACTTAGAAAATCTTTAGAAAAGCCTAAAGCTAATCTAAGTGCTCCAGCCCAGTACCAGAGGGCAGCGTGCCCAGCATACTGGCCGCATTACCACGCTGGATTGCAATGCTTACGTTGAGCGCTCCGAGAGGTTTTGGAAAAAAAAATATAGTTTTTTTATTACTTACATTATACATGTCCATCAGTGTTATACGTTTGCTGCTCAACCAGAACGGTTTGTCTGGTTTTTCTTTCAAGTCCATTAGGGGATATCTAGAGGTTGCCTTCAGACATGTCCACACCATGTCGTCTTTCTTCTCACACTTTACTTGCATTTTTCCTGGTCCCATTTTGATATCTTCAAATCAAGAAAAGATTGTCATAATATTACTTAATTTACACAGAAACAATAGCAATTAATGCATAGGGGCTTGAGTGGGTGAAATGCAACACCATGAAATTTGAAAATTTGCTCGTAATAGTTTTGGTTCGCCATACATTTTGTCAGAGAGCGGAAAGTGTAAGTGTCAGAAATTTTTGAATGGACACAGATGATTTTTAGCGTATTTACAAAAGTCGTATAATGAAGTAAAAGATAAAAATCATTTATTTGCACTAAAACATGACGTCATTATCACATTTACAAATAGTATTTAGATTATACCTAATAGGATTTATTATCAAAAATTACCAATAACTACAAGGCCTCCTGTCTACTGCTTTAGGGTTCCCTGTGTTGCGGTAGATAGGGTTCGTTCAGTGTTTTACATGTACTGCTTAACATGATTTCTTGAAAATTAAAATCTAAGTTTGACGTAATCGTACTACCTAGGTTACCTATAAGTGTAGCGTTAATTGCCATTTACCCTTTTATTTAGTAAATTATCTAGTAATGTGTTACACTTACAACCATCCGACTCCTTATAAGGGCTCAAATCTGATGATTTTTCAAATTTTTTGCATACATCTGGAGCTGAATCAGATTTTTCCGCCGATGTTTCGTCGTCATCGTCTTCACCAGAGACTGGAAGAAAAATTTAAACCAATTGGAATTTTTCAAAATAAAATTAGATTATGTTATTGCTTGTCAATAAATATAACTACTACTCATAAATTCAATATGTAACTAAACGGTTTATTAATAACGGTTAAAAATAAAAATCAACTGTACTCAAGCGAGTACGGCAGCCATTAATGGGTTAACGGAATTGCACGTGAGTGAAAACCGTTTAGTTACATATTGATGAAATCTCTCACGAAAGTTTTAATATTAAAATACATATAAATTCTTTCATATTTTTTTCCTATTATAAAAAAATGAATTTTCAAAAAAAAATATATAAATAAATATCGCAGCGAAAAAACACTACATATTACTGCAGAGTTATGTACGTTTTATAAAAAGAACGCCAAAACACTAATCTAAAATCAATGACGCAACAAAATATTTTGTTATTGTATGTAGCCTGAGTAAAATAAGTAAATCAGGCAAACTTAAGCCATAAGCAAACCCAATCTAGTTAAAAAATAACTTATTGGTGAGGCAGAGTATCAATAAAACTTAATCCACCTAGCTGTATACGGTGACCATTTTTCTAAACAATTAGTACGTACTCGTACTATGTATGTTATCACATAAACAGTTATAGGAGCATAGCTCGCATGCTCTTATCTGTATTTTACAGCTAGTTTGAGCGATAAATGTCCGCTTGTAGTGCATACAAGTCAGGACACCATCGTCATAATTATGGTGTACTAGCAGCTGCCCGCGGCTACGCTCGATTTGTTACTAGATAAAATATAGCCGCTGTTACGCGTAGAGCCGTATGTATACTATGACTGTACAGAAAATGACTATGATCAGTTACGGCGTTAAAGCAGAACAAATTGACCAACTTTTACTTTTTCTTTATAAAAGTAGGATGTCTGCGTTTCATTAGGTCGCGTTTTCATCCCAGTGAACCTATTATATTAAAATAATATTATTATTATGATATGATGTATGTACATATATATGATACATACCGCAAGGAAGGCAAGAGCAGGACCCGGGAAGCCCTGGCGGTCCAGAAAGACCCCGCAGACCAGGTGGACCCTGAATATAAGCGAAAATATACATAGATTATATTATTCTGCCAGAAAAGTCGATAAAACTCGAAATACGTAGGTAGTTCCTACAAAAATAGCTTATATTATCTTGATTTTCCGGGTAAAATTGTAATTAAATAGTTTTAGAACGTATAGCGATTTGGCGGTTAACTTGTATTGTTGTATTTACATTTGATTTCTAAATAAATTATAAAAAAAAAATCTTACCCGGTCACCTTGAATTCCATCCTTTCCTCGTTCTCCGTTTAATCCTGGCAATCCCTGAAAATTAATATACACAATATAATTAGAATTCTTTTTAAACCTAATGAATACAGGTTTTGTACTATACAACGCCTTCTTAAATAATAACTGTATTCTATGTGATGGAGCGACATTACCCATGAAGATCCGGGAAAAAACACTATGGGCATTATTACAAAACGTGGTTTAAGAATTAGTCCAGAACTTAGAAAATATGCAGTCCGTTCCGTCCGTTTGCCGTTCGAAATTTGTCTGTATACTGTCACAATAACGAAACTGTCATAATATATAGGTAACCAATGAGAAATCAACGTCCCAATTTGAAGTTGACATTTGATTGTTTGTATGTGATGTTTGAACAACAAGAACCTACTTTATGTAATCAAAGTCCAACTATTTAAACCGCGTTTTGTAATAAAACGGTTTTAATATTATAAAGGTAAAAAATTGTGAATAGAATATTATATTATGTTTCTTACGTTTTCACGCTCAAATAGCTACACCAAATTAGTTTACACTTACATCTAGACAGGCAAAAATATTCTCACAGACTCACTGATGCAAAGTTTTTTTTAATACCACTTATTCTATATTTAATAATTTTGTTTAATACACAGTCTTAATACATAAATCTTATCCAAATGACAACCAAATCTCTTAGCTAAATAAAGTTCAATTTCATTGCCTCATTTTTTAATTAGGTACTCAGTTATTTTATTTAAATAGTATTTTTAAGGTTATTCACGAAAAAAAATCTTTAATTTTATACAAATTGTATTTTTAAGGTTATTCACGAAAAAAATCTTTAATATTACAATATTTTTTAATAATCAAAATCAAATAAATAATTATCAATAATAAAAAAGTTCGTAGTAAAGTTTACTCACAGAATATCCAGCAGGACCAGCATCACCACGTGGACCGATTTCTCCCTTCATACCCTGAAAATGAAGGTAACATCAAAGTCAATATAAACCAAGCTCATCGCGAAAGACTCACTCTGTAGCTCAAAATTACAAAGCCCTGAGCACCGCCGTAAGGTGGCCAGTCTTTCGGTATTTTACAGGTTGCATTTCGGGGAGTGTGCGGAGGAAATGCATAATTTAATTCCTGCAGACCCATTTCACCATCGCACGAGTAGAGGCACGGCAAGGAGGCACCGATATACAGTTGAGGTTCCAAAGACTCGCACCAAGCGTTTTGCTTCGACTTTCATCGTGCGAACAGCCAAACTGTGGAACTCCTTGCCCGAATCTCTATTCCCCTTGAACTATAATTTGTCGGTCTTCAAGTCGAGAGTAAACCGGTTTCTTCTAGGCAAGCGCGCTAGATCGTAGATTACAACGTTGCTTAACATCAGGCAGTTGTAGTCAAGCGTGAGCCTATTTCAAGTAAAAAAAAAACATAAACATAAACAAGTGAAATCACACAAAAGCCACAACATAATGACGGAAAAAAAATTAGTCTGCATATCTAAGTCAAGTCAGAGTAGGAAAATAGCCCCAGCTCAATTTATTTATTTGGCGCGGTGAGTTTACACCCATCAGTAACGAGAAATACAGAGGATATAAAACTATAATACTTATACCAATCAGGAGTGGCGCACGTTTCTTTACATATAATAAAGCGAATGCTCTGTTAGCTTAGTTGGTAGTGGCTCTGCCTTCTAATCTAGGGGTGCGGGTTCGATTCCCGCATGACACAAATAATCACGAACATTTAAATTTGTAATTATTCGTGTTGAGTCTGGTCGTTTCTATGTATAATAAGTATGTATTTACAAAAGAAAAGTATATATGTATTATATCCGTTATCTAGTATCCATGATACAAGCGTAAGCTTAGTATGGGGCTAGATGGCGCTGTGTGATATGTCCTGAAATATTAATTTATTTTATTTATAATATCATCACATTGAAGATATTAAAAAAAATGTTTAAGGATTTCAAATTGACAGCAGAATATGTTCAAATAATTTCTTGAATTTTTGTCTATTTATCTGTTTCTCTGTTTATCTGTGTCTCTGTTTATCCGTTTGTCTGTTTATTTCAACGTCCATCACGCAAATACGGCTAAACGGATCATCATGATTTTGGGTATGTAGGTACTTAGTATGAAGTCTTAGAAATCTCATAGGCTACTTTTTAACTCAAAATAATGCAAAAGTATGAGGTATTAGGACTGTCATGGGCTTCTTTTTCCACTAGTTTAAGATATATTTACCTTCTCGCCCTTTATGCTATCTCCTTTGTCCCCTTTCAAGCCTTTATCTCCAGTATCACCCTGTGAAAAAAATTCTAGTGTCAAAAAACTGTTGTTCAATAATATAATTTGTCATTATTTACAGTATAGAGAAATTTTCAGGACCTACATTTCAATTTTCATTTATTCATGATTTTGAACGATTTTGAATAAATTGAAACAGTTCCCTAAAGTGAAAAAAACTTTATGTCAGAGCAAAAATAGCCAAAATATCTGTCTGTCTTATACCAAAAGTATGAAAAAAAGTCCTTGTTGTTGAAACTCCACATTCACACAATCTAAGGTGATTGTGTGAATGTGGAGTTTCAACAACAAGGACTTTTTTCACCATCACCTTTGATTGTGTGAATGTGGAGTTTCAAACAACAATAAAATAAGAACTTTGAAGTTATATAAAACAACACTTTGAAAGTTTGATTGTTAACGTTAAAAGAAAATAAATATTGAACAATAAGAATCTACTTTTTAATTTCAAAGATCTGAACTAATATTGAATTCACGTTTTGGATTAAGACCGTTTGAAATGCTTCTTACAATAAAATTAGTCCTAAAATAAACCTAAAACTAACGAATTAAACGCTCATATATAAAAGCCAAAATGGATATGCAGCAGCACTTCTAATATCATGAATTTTTTTTATAGATTGATTCAAAAATAAAATAAAATATGTATTACCTTTTCACCTTTTTCTCCTTGTGCTGATAATAGAGGCTTACTGTCCTGGAAGAAACAAAAGAAGAAACATCAAGCATACCTAATTACAATGGAAGTGAACTGAAATGTATATTTTTTACTCTCTGCCTGGAGTCCTTTTTCCAGAAAATTGGCACCGAGGAGTCTTAAAATCCAGAGTTAATAGGTTTCTCCAAGGCCAACGTGCAACATCTACGTCTACAGTGGTGCTTAACATCATATCATAAAGCTGAAGAGTTTGTTTGAACGCGGTAATCTCAGGAACTACTGGTGCGAATTGAAAATTTCTTTTTGTGTTTGATAGACCATTTTATCGAGGAAGGCTTTAGGCTATAAAACATCACGGTGCAACTAATAGAAGCGAAGAAACAATGGAAAATGTGGAAAAAACGGGTAAAATTATTCATGTCTGAGGGCTTCCGTTGCGTGCGCTGCAAAAACGGTTCAAGATATCAAAAAAATATGTATAAAAGAATTATTTGTCTTGAAATGATGTAACAAAATGTCTGTTATAACAGTGTTTAAGCTTATTTCCTGTTTTGTTATTTCTATGTTTTATGGTGTACATTATATTTTATTCATTGTCTTTCTTTTAAGGTTAACTCAATAGACCTGTTTTTATGGTAATAACTTTTTCACGCGGACGAAGTCGCGGGAACCAGCTAGTTAAGTAATAAATTGGCTTTAAAACTTACAAGATTCACCGAACACTTCTCTGAAAAAAAAAACATGTTTGTAGATGATTTCGTTCCAACTTGTTAAAAATCCCAAAGTTAATACAGTTATACAATTTAGAAAAAAAAACCATACTTAGTTTTGTTGTATATTTGCCTGCTTCTGTCTCGACTTCTTCCACCTTTAATAATATCAAGAAATTATTCAATTGTTGGTACAATCATGTTATGCACGACTTCTATACATTAAAAGCACATCATATAAATAGGTCTTTACCTATGAAATTGCCGTTTTTTTTCTGACATTTTAATCTGTTTGTAACTTTTACGTACAGTTATATTTTTTCCAAATACAATTTTTATTGTATCAATTGTTGAATTATGTACTTTTTAGGTAAAATTAAAATTTATTACTAGTGCATATTACTTATTTATAGAGAAGTAATTGAAAACACCTCTTTCAATGTGTCGTCGGTTTCACTACTTTAACTAGGTATATTTTTATCATATACTTTGTTTTTTTAGAAATTGATATCAGCAGTGCATAGCTTTTTTTCCATCTAACTAGAGTTATCAATTGCATCTAAATCTGTTCAGACATTTCCATACAAACCATAAAAATGTTTGTATGGAAATATCATTTTTCTCAATTTCGTCATACAAATCGGCAATTTCATAGTAAAGACCTAATATTTATCACAAGTGGGCAAATTCTAGATAATGCTAATAACGTTATTCCAAATACAACCAGTTTTTTTAATGCCCATATTTTGTAGGCACCAGATGTTATGCAGTGTGAGATTTTTTTGCTCCGTTGCTATTTTTCCATTTATTTGGAGTTAGAACCCAAAAAACAGACTTAAAGAAGCACAAGTACAACCCGTATTTAAGTCAATACTTACTTATAATTAGATAAATAAAATTAGTAAAGTTATAAAACTCACCAAATCATTGCACGTAGCTGAAATAATAAAGTACTTTGTTATTAAAGCCATTAAACCAGTCAAAAATCTAAACGTGAAATTAAAGAAGAAAACAGTTTTAGCCAAACTTTCGCTTGGTTGGTTTTGTAAGGTTTTAAATAACATCTGTTATAATAGGTCTTTACATTTTAATGTTTGTAACTTTTACGTACAGCTGTATTTTTCCAAATTCAATTCTTATTGTATCAATTGTTGAATTATGTACCTTTTAGATAAAAAAAAATATAAAATAATAAATAAATAAATATTCCGGGACATTGCACACAGCGCCATCCAGCCCCACACTACGCTAACGCTTGTGTCGTGGGTACTAGATAACGGATATAATACTTATATACTTTTCTTTTGTAAATACATACTTATTATACATACAAACGACCAGACTCAACACAAGTAATCATAAATTTTAAAATGCATAAATACTTGTGTCACGCGGGAATCGAACCCGCAACCCCTAGATTAGAAGGCAGAGCCACTACCAACTAAACAAACAGGCCAGCCACATAAATGTTTTACTAATGCATATTACTTATAGGGAAGTAATTGAAAACACCTCTTTCTATGTGTCGTCGGTTTCACTACTTTACCTAGGTATATTTTTATCATAATATACTCTGTTTTTGAGAAATTGATATACGCAGTGCATTGCTTTTTTTCTATACAAACATTAAAAATGTTTGTATAGAAATATCATTTTTCTCAATTTCGTCATACAAATCGGCAATTTCATAGGTAAAGACCTAATATGATAACCTCTAACTTCATGTATAGGAGCCTGCGGAAGATAAATTTATATTTTAACTATGAAGTTAGTATTTATTGTTACGGTGTCAATAGTAATTCACCACGACATTTATTAATAGATATCATTAATACTTATAGCACGGTAATAATATCATACAGTATTCCAACTTCATATAAACGGGCGACGCGCGAGCTATACCTACGCGCTCGGGTCGTGGCATGCGCGCGGCACGTTAGGGCCGCCAGACGTACGAGAAATCTCGTACCGTTACGAGATTTAGAGGGTCAGAACGAGATTCAAGAATAACAAGAATCTCGTACACTTCTTTTTTCGTTTACTTTTTTAATTGTACCCGGCGATGATTTCGTGGAATATATAGAAAAAATGGAGAAAATAATCCGAACTTCATTTAAATATATTCAAATATTTTTCGTTCGCAAATTTATAAGATTGATTTATTATAGTCACATACATAATCATGATTTTTTTAAATGAATCTATCAATCAAAAAAAACAACTTGCATTTTTATTGAACACTTTCTATTCAATTCACAAAGTATTTTATTTAGGTAATATTAATATTTTATATTGTTACTAAGTATCTGTGCTAATAAATAAATAAAAAGTAATAAATTTACAATCTCAAAACTAGATAGAAACTCAAAGTAGCCAGATGCAATTAATACGCTGTAGGCGGGCGACAGCGACAGCCCTATCTCATGTTTACGTACCGCGCGTAGGCACTTATTTCAAGGACACGGCCGAGTTACAATACTGTATGATATTATTACCGTGTTTATAGTATAATATGTATGTTCATTGCCAAGCGAAACAATGCTGCGGCACTTCTGATCCCGGTCCATTCTCGAATGTTCCGCAACCAGGACTTCTTTCTGCGACCGACTCGTCTTCTCCCCGCAATTTTTCCCATCATTATAAGTTGCAAAAGTTCTTATCTATCGTGCCTAAGCACATGACCCAAGTACGCAACTTGTTTCGCTTGGCAATGAACAAAATAAAGTATGCAGAGCTGACTGCCAGCCTTCACTAGTTGGAGAGGCACCATAAGAAGAAGAATAATATGTATGTAGTATTGTTGTAAACTCTTAAAAGCCAGATAAGTAATATCTAGTACTCACATAATCCAATTAAACACGCTGTAAACAGTATAGTTGCTATCCAGGTTTTTGCCATAGTAATTTTTAGATGCTGTAAGAACTCTGATTTAGGTAATGTTTTTATTTAAAAAGTAATTAAATCAAATTAAAGGTAATGAAATCAAACCGTAATGACACTTCCACGTCCCGTGAGGAATTATTCTAGAATTTTGCGGATTACAAATTGAAATCTGTACTTTTTCCTCATTAATTATAAATAGACATTATATTTAAGGATAATATAGTTCAGGGTTTTTACTTTGATAGCGGTTCAGTGTTGTCCTTTTCAGCAAAGTATAATGATCTCATCATTAGAATATTATTTATGGAACACATTCCATGGATATAAATACCTTTAAAACGGTTTATATTGTGTACTAGCTGGTGCCCGTGACTTCGTCACACACGTCAGTTATTACCATAAAAACGGTTTTAGTGAGTTAATCTTAAAAGATAGACATATACGGTTGCAAACATTTTGTTAGATCATTTCAAGAGAAATAATTTTTTTATACATATTTTTTGATATCTTGAACCGTTTTTGCAGTACACGCAACGGAAGCCCTCAAAGATGAATAATTTTCCACGTTTTTTCCACATTTTCCATTATTTCTTCGCTCCTATTAGTTGCATCGTGATGCTATGTTGCCTAACCTCGATAAATGGTCTATTCAACACAAAAATATTTTTCTAATTCACACAAGTAGTTCCTGAGATTACCGCGTTCAAACAAACAAACAAACAAACTCTTCAGCTTTATAATATTAGTATAGATTTATGTCCAGGACAAAATATAATGTATGAATATATATGGGAATTGACTAACACAATTATTATTTTCCTTATATCTGGAATTATATTTGTTCAGATAGTGTAAAGGTAACAACTCAGACAAAATGGTGTGTTCAAATTTAAATAACGTTTTAATTGCCAGTGTTTTTAGCTTTATACGTAAGTTATATATTTTATTGCCTATGTACCTAGTATAAAGCGAGAAGAAATATCCTACAAATTTATTAAACTTGCTCATAATGCTCATGTAGGTACTTAACAGCCAAGGGAGATAATAAAAAATACCTCTTCTTTTCCTATTGGCTCCATGTGGTTTCTTATGTTCTTGCGATTACATATTATGTTCTAAAATTATATCAAATATAATCATAAAACGAATGAAACTTTATGTATGAATTTAATCTTATACATATAAACATCGATTTATTCAATTAGGAGCCACACTACACTACTCTACGTAAAGACGCTAACATGTGGGGTACTGAGACATATAAGTCTTTTGCCTGATAAAATAACTAGCCAAAAAATTATTTTCCTTTTTATGCAATACAATATTTCTAAGTTTGAAATCTTATTCCTAGTTTTATTTTTTTCTGGTTTCAGCATTCATTTTACCAGTGGAATCGGAGAAAAGATTAGGTGAGTACTGAAATAAAATGTAGGTAGAATAGCGAAATATGCATGATAAAGTCCAGTTGCAAAGTATTAAGAACCTTTGTTGTTTGTTTGTTTTTAATCTTCGTTTCTTACAACTGCACCGAAAAGCTTAAGATTCTGCAAATTTAAATTTTACATTGTTAATGTGTTAAAGTAGGTATACGTTTAGGTAATATGGCCTTATATACGATTTAAGATAATAAGTAAGAACACACATATATTAATCCAATAAAGCATCAATCTATCTATCTGTCTATCTATATTAAACTTTTTTTTTACAAGAAATGGGTTCGCACTTGACCGTTATTGGCCTGATGGAAAGCAATCATTACGGTCTAGGGTGGAACGTGCTTACCCAGTAGAAACCGATTCACTCTCGCTTTGAAGATCGCAAGGTTATACTTCTTTTAATACATATACTATTCTTATCGGTTTCAGGTCTGTGCAAATTATCAGTAAGTATGCCAAACTATCTATTACTAATTTTATAACAATAACTTTATTACCAGATTCATAATACACTTGTATTTTTTAGGCGGCGGAATTTAATCCCAATAGTTTCGCAATAAAGGGGATAAAAGGTGATATGGTAAGATATATTCGTACAATCATTATATTATAATCAATTAAAAGTTATTTTTTATGTTTATTTACTTTTATTATTTGATATTGGTTCATAATTATTATATGCATGACTAATTTGTGGATTCAGGTTTTTTTTCCTTCTTTTTGAGTAGTGTCATTGTTATTTTCCTTTCTCTGTTTGTATAGATGTAAATGTAGGCATTTTACATGTTTTTAGGTTTTAGTTGTTCTATTTGTTAAACATTATTAAGTTGTATTAGTTTTATTAGGTACGCCAGCTTTACTTTTTTCCTATCGTTGTTTTCCAAACTAGGTTGCCTGGAAGAGATCACTCTAAGTGATAAGGCCGCCCTCTGTCCCAATATGATGGTTTACATATTTTTTTCTTTATACTTGTATTCTCTTGCTATATTGGTGTACAATAAAGATTTTTTGATTTGGTTATTTCAAACTTGAATTGACTTTCAGGGTGATGTTGGTGACCGAGGGCCTAGAGGCATAAAAGGCGAAACAGGGGATTCTTTGGAAGTACGTATATTAACGTTGTACTTTTAATAATTAAAAAACGCACGCATCAGAGTTCTTGTAAAAAAAATTGTAACATTTTTTTTAAAAGTCCCTAAAATTATTTTTAAAGTTGATATTGTAAATGGATATCTTATTAAATCTGTCATTATTATTATTAATTTTTAAATGACAAATTAAACATTACCTAGAATCCATAATACAAACGATTCTTTAGTTAGGTAAGGCTAGATGGCGGTGTGTGAAATGTATAAGGATTTTATTTTTGTCATATAATTATACTTTTTCTAGGGCTTACCAGGCGATATTGGAGATAAAGGTCCATTAGGGCCGAGTGGAATTGAGGTATGTATGCGTTTTGATACAAACATGTAAACTCTAAAATATTCTTACTATAAACAAATAGATAGTGGGAAAATTATATTTTGGTAAGTTTTAATACCGTGCGTGTTACACCCCAGGTTGCAGCAATGCTTTTAATAAGGCGGGTTGTAGTCAAACGCAGACCTTTTCACGTGGTTTAAAGTAAAGTAACATAAAAATTAGCCACACGTATTCTTCTACTAAATACCTAAGAAACAGACAGACATCATCTATTCTATACTAATAATAAAGCTGAAGAGGCTCAACAATCTGAAAATTAAAGATATAAGAAAAATAGGATAGATAGATAGATTAATACTTTATTGGACACTCACAAAAAAAATAAACCATAATACAAAAAGAGACATTTTAAATCTAATGTCACAAATGGCGGCCTTATCTCTGAAAGCGATATCTTCCAGGCAACCGTAGGATGGAGAGGAAATAATTAAAAAAAAATGAAAAAATAATTGTTTAGGTAAACTTTAAATCCATAACAGTAGGTACAGTTTCAGCAGTTTTTATATTAGACTGTTTATTTATATGTTTGTTTGTTTATTTAAAAGCTCATAACGCGAAAGATCATCATCATTTTCGGTTCGTTGGTAGCATGAAGTATTAGAAAAGAAATGTTAGCTACTTTTTAACTCAAAATAATGTAAGTGGAGCCGCGGGCGCCTACTAGTATTTACTAGTTGTTAAGTTTACTAATGCGTAAAATGAACAAGCAATGCAAGAAGATATAAAGAAAAAATGCAATTAGTAGTTTAAAAAGAAATATACGAGTATGTAACTGGAAACAAAACCACGCATTATATCATTACTATGAACCTAAATAATATGTACATATGTATATCATATTTTTTTTCGCATTCCAATAATATTTTTTCGATCATCATAAATTTAAGGGCCGGGCCCTTGTCTGTGGAGTATGCGCCATCCTTCCCGGTCTTCTGCCAATTCCTTGACCTCCTTATACGACATGACACCCGCCTTTTCTTTTACTTGGTCCATGTATGACCTTTTCAGCCTTCCTCTTCCTCTTCGGGCTTCCAATTTTCCTTCCATGATGTTTTTTATAAATTCGTCATTTTTTCGATATACGTACTGAATTAAAAGTTATTGTTTAATTATTGTAACAATTAAAAATAACTCTTAATTCAATACTTGATTTTCTTTTTTCACAGGGAGCTCCTGGTTTACAAGGGCTGAATGGCATGCAAGGAAAGAAGGGCCAAATTGTAAGTAGTTATAATTATAAACCTACTAATATTAAAATTATTACAAGCTTAATGAAAAAAAATATTTTATGTTCAATATAAATTTGACTATTGTAAACATCAAAATACATATCTTATCTATGTCTGTACATTAAAGATATATAAGAAAATAAAATACAAAAAATACATAACGTTCTCAATAAACCGCTCGACGCAACCAAAAAATGAACTTCACATAAAAATGCACAGCTCTATCTGTAATCACAGTGATGTAAATTGCAAATGCGAAAACCTAAAACAGACGAAAACAATTAGATATCTTGGCATTGTCCTCGACCAAAACCTTAATTGGAAAGAACAAATCAAGATGTTGGCTGGACGAGTTAGAAAACTAATATATACATTTAAGGAACTACGACACATCATGACATACGACTCTATAAGCAAAATTTACATTGCTCTTGCGCAGTCTCTGCTAAACTATTGCATTACTGCTTGGGGATCTGCTGATAAAACTCACTTGGAAAAACTGGAGATTGCCCAGAGGGCTTTACTCAAGGTGATCAAGTTCAAAAAACGCAGATTTTCTACAGAAGCATTGTACAAGGAATGCAAACTGCTCACAGTCAGGCAACTGTACATAAAAGCAACAATATTGAAACAACACATTTTGGTACCGAAAGAAAGGCGCGATGAAGTAGCCACAAGAAGGAGAAAAAATCAAATAGCGACTACCACACAATCCAGAACAAAATTCGGCTCCCGTTGTTTCAATAAAATGGGACCGGTACTTTATAACAAAATCAGTAAAAAAGTGGACATAGTAAACACTTCAAAATTCGATTGCAATAAAATAATTGATGAATATCTGCAAACACTAGACTATGACAAAACAGAGGAGCTAATTGAAGTCATCAAATAACATCCAGTAATTGTTATCTGGATTGCCAAGAACCAAATAGACAGAAGCACACCAAAGATATACACACACACACACTCCACCAGACACACAATACAACAATCAATCACCTACACATAATTATATACATAATCACCATATCGCACCCTTAGGACGAAAACGACGTAACTCAAAAAAGCAACTTTTAGGGAAATCGCAAAACAATGTTTAATATTTTGGTACCTCTGCAATCTTTCGTCTATAATTCCGTGATTATTTACGTTAGTGACTATGTTTGTGCTGCACATTGTAAAAAAAACATTCAGCTATTATTGTGTCACAAAAAAACATAAATATTAAAAAGATTAGTATATATAAAAAGGTATTTTATTTTATCATTCATTTTAGGACCGAGGAAAATTATGTAAACTAGACGTTTTAGGAATTGAGTCGTTTTTCGGCCGAAAAAAAATGCTTTAGCTAAGAATGATTAATAGTTAAGCCTATTTTGTTTTTATAACATTATATAATTTGTTTATGTTTTCCGACTTAGGTCTGTTTTTTCCTATCAAAATAGCAAACGATCGAATACCAAAAGAGAATGCGTCATTGGGGCAGAAAATGAAAACAAAAATAATAGAATGTATTTATTGCATAATTGCAATCACTGTATTATAGTTCCCGTAAGGCATGATTTAATTTAGTTGTATTAACCGGCTAGCACTTACGTCAAAAATTACGTCGAAAAATTGGCTCGACAAGTTTCGGAAATCTGAGGTTATAATTGCAATGTTTGAATTGAAACAAATGAAAATAATCAATTGCGTTACGAATAAACAGTTTTACTAGTAACCATTACGAGAGAGACAATAGTTAATACAAGTTGTGAGTGGGCTTGTCAAGTATCGCCATACGGGGCGAATTTTGCCTTATCTAATGCAACACAATTTTTTAAAAAACTTGCTAATACTTATGCACTTTATTTCAATAAGTATTTAGACAGTTTGGCGACACTAGTTTTGATTGGCAGATTTCACATTATTGCTGACTCTGTCATCAATGGTAATAACATTAAATATAAATCAACACTTATAATACTAACAGAGATCTTTGTTAATTAGGAACTCTTCTTAGTAAGTATAATAGAAATCTTTTATAAAAAAATATTAAAGATAAATCGACACTCGAAAGAAACAATCAGATATCTTTTTCCATTCGGAATTCGTATCCATAAAAACAAAACATACAATGCTTAATTAAATCTAACCAAAATCTTTGTTCGTTAGGAACTTCTACTGTAAGAAAACGTAAATGTAAAACTCCAGTTAAAACAATTACCAACAAAAATGAGTTCTATATCTAATTTACTATTTTAGTACCTACTATAAAATTATAGTAGCAACCCGAAACATCTTTCTTCACAGGGACTTATATTCTTCATCAGATATTCAGATAGTCATTTCAATCGTCTAATAACGATTTGTAGTAATCTTTATAAAATCCGGGTATTAAATTTTTTCGTAGCAATTCGCTTAGCCCTTTCTTTTTATTTTCACTCAATTTTATTTTTTGTGTGTATACTTTCGGGATTGAGACATCTTCAAGGTTAGGCATTCGTTTTCGTTTGTTCCTCATGTTGACACACTTAAAATTTTCTTGTGTGTAAGATGTTTTGAAGAAAAACATAAAAGGTTTGTCTTTCACGAGTTTTAATACCTTGATATCGTTCCAAGAGACCTGGTTGCGCTCATCGTCTTCGTTAAAATTATAACCCCACTGATCTTGCAGTGATTTTAAATCAATGAAAAAGTCATAGTTTAACTCCACTACTTTAAAAGGCTTCCCAGACTTCTTGGCATTTCTTATCAAGGCAACATACTGATGAGAAGTGTAAATTGGTCCTGATTTAAGGTTTTTTTTCACTTCTTTTTCAATCAGGCTGTGTACGTTGTCCCCCTCGTTTTGTGTATGCCCGCGAATGAGAAATTTGTGAGTTATACTCATTATATTTGGAAAGTATGACACAACATACGAGTAAAGACATGCAATAAACCTGTTTTTGTTTTGTCCACAGCAATTATCTGAATAGAAAATTATATTCAGTTGTTTATCAGGATATTTTTTACTGATAGTTTTTAAATACTCAAATATGCATGATCCTATCTCGTTTGCCCCCCTTTTTCCTTGTTTTTCATCCCAAAAGTAATCATATACATCTTCATAGGCGCCTATAGTTTCTTCTCCTTCAACTTCCTGTTCTATTTGGTTTTTATTTTTCTTGTCAGTTTTTTGAGCCAGCTCAGCCATGGTAAAGTTTAAGCAATTGAGTTTTGATATATAATAAAAGGAACTTGAGTCTCCCAAAGGGCATTGCATTACTGCTTGTAAATCGTATACTGTGCATACGTTGCCTCCACCAATGTTTCTGCGGTCGTTCTTCTTTTCAAGGCGACAAAGGTCTTTTTCTTTTAAATGGGTATCGAATTTTTCTTTCAGCGTTGCTTTGTGATTTACAGATGCCATTTCGTACTCCAAACACAGATCACAACGATCTTTTTTAGGCTGAAAGAATCCCAAGTTGAAATTGTTATTAAAAGTTTGATTGTATAGCCAGTAGTCTACTTTGGGTTTATTTGGATCTCTTGCATCTGAGAAATCTCTCCAAAGATTTTTTACAGTCTTGCCTCCTTCAATGAACTCTCTAGATGTGGAGGCCCTTAAGTAGTGTGAAGGGACCCTTGGGATTGAATTTATATGGCTTTCGATGTCTTTTATAATGGTCTCGTCAATTTTCTTTCTATTTGTGTGCTTATCTTTTAAGTTCCACGGTTGCAAGGTTCCAATACGATTCAAAAATTACAGTCCTTTGGACTTCATTAATTTGGTCAGGACATTTTAATCGACATGAAGCGCATGGGTTTTTAATGCTACGGGCTGGAACTACTTTTCTAGATTTCGATAGGGATTGGTAAGATTTTCCGGTGTTTCGTAATCTTTTATTAATGTTTTGCTTCCATGATGCGGGAATACGTTGCCTTTTTCTAGAGTTTCTTTGAGTCGTGTTCGTTTCATTGGCATTACTGGTTTCAGGTTCACATTGGGGTGTTTCAGGTTGTGAAATAGATTCTGCCGAAGAAGAGGATGAACTTCTAAGATGCGTTGACATTTTTTTGGGGTCTTGAAATGTAGGGTCATTATCACTTAAATCAGGGTCACTTTCAGGAGCATTGACAGGCGATACACAATAATTCGATTTCGGTATTACTCTACCACTTCTTGTAGTTTCTTGTGGCTGGCGAGTATTGGCACCATCCGCATTAACATGAGATTTCACATGTTGTTCTGTTTTTTTTATTTCCTGAATAGGTCTTGTAGTAAGTTTCTCACGATTACAAATTGATTCGTTGTCTGAGGCATCATTCTGCTGCTGAAAAACAAGACAAAGTGATTGGTTGGTAAGGTAGATTATGAATTATAGCAATAAGTAGGATATAGGCATTTCACACTTACCTTTTCTATATCATAATGGCTAAAGCTTAAAGTATTGCTGATGTTTGTCTGTGTACACTGTGGCGAGTTTTCAATAAACGATGGGGAATTTGATGATAAGTTTTCTATCAATTCATTGTTCACTGACGAAAATTCCTGCAATCATAAAAACAGCGATAATTTTCTTTTGTTTGTAAGTTTGTTTTGCTAGACTTGAAATTGAAATAATATTTTACTTACAAGTTCACTATGATAACTGTTTGTCGATTTATTTGGTGAATCTTCAGTAACTGCGGAATTTGGGTCTAAGTTCTCTTTTTCATTTTTCATTTTAGGAGCTGGCGATTCCTGGCGGAAGATGAAATGATAATACATTTAAATTAATTATCAATATAAACTAACATGCTCTAAAGAGCAACGCCGCATCCGCGCCGCTTAATAAATAAGTTAATTGAGAAATTAGACAAAAAAAAGTACAAAAAAGGTAAAAAAAACTGTATGTTAAAAAATATTTTAAAGATTTGTATATTGTTCATACCTCAGGCTCGTTTTCTTCGTAATTTTTTAATGCATTATGCAATAAGATGTCTTTTCTTCTTTTCATTATGATTCGTTGGCGACCAAGACGCCTTATTTTTATCTAGGAAAAAAATAAATAAATGGCTTAATAGTCAATGAGCCACAAACAATAATACTTTGATAAATAAAAAAACGACTTGATTTCTAATTGGTCAAATTTAGTTCCCAAACATTCGTCGTTATTTATTATTAACACAGCACAACTTTAAATCCGTCATTGGAATTATATGTATCTTTAGTATTAAAATGCCACAAAACTGAATAAGTCACCTATATTACATTAAAAGTCAGAAGAAAAGAATCGCAAAACTAAATTGGTCGTTTCCATATTAAAAATCTAAAGAGAACTTACCAGCTGTTTCAGAATGAAAACGACGTATTAGTCTTTGAGTCACTTTCCAATTGACTGCGTGACGTCTTGCACTTAGCGATGCGAACACAACACTAACTGCGTCGTTCTCCCCCCGGCTCTGGCCCGCATTTAGTCGCGTAAGAAAGAGACCAACATAGTTGTTTTGTCCTGTTCCCGCTCGAATATGGCTACGTTTGAACTATTGTTACATAGAAAATTTAGTTGTGAGTCATTTTATGACGCTAACTCAATTTTCGTTTTTTTTTAATTGTGTCGTTTTCGTCCTAAGGGTGCGATATATATATTACAACAATCCCATTACATACTTAATCTTACACAACACCCAGAAACTACACACCACCACTACTTACTTCATCCACACGCTACAAGCTCAATAGTAAAATACTAATAAATAAAAAAAATTGTGGCAACACAAATCTCTCTTCCATTCAAAGAATAGATAAACTGAAAGTTGTTTACTTTGTTTTTGTTTCCTCATTGATTGATATCTATTTTTCTAATTTCTAAGCTTTGTTCAGTTTGTTGTTTTAATTAGTGTTTTTACTTAATTAATGTATTATTATTGCAAAGAAACATGGTTACAAGTGTGGGGGTGGTGGTGTCTCTGATTTCCTTGCAACACAGGACCTCTGGTACCTAGTGCAGGAGTCAGTCATTCCACCGCGTACCAATACTTTTTAAAGTACATATTTGCATATACATCACATAAAATAGGTACGTTTTACATATGTATTTTGTGACCAATAAACTATTTGATTTGATGATTTGATTTGAAAGATAATTGAAACAAAAAAATAGTTGAGTGGTCTTCATTGATACAATAGAACAAAAAAAACATGTTCCAAAAAAAGCTGTTTGTCTGTCGGTATGTTTGTTCGTTATAGACTCGAAAACGGCTGAACCAATTTGTCTACGGTTTTCAACATGCTAGTGCATTTTTAATTTAATATTTAGTGTTTATTTCATTTGAATCGGTTCGTAAATAAAAAAGTTATGTTTATCTGAAAAGTGTCTAATAAATGCGTTAATTATATGCTTACTTTCATATTTTAACGTTTGCGATAGGACCAGAATCACTAAATAAATATTTTTTTAAAATCTGCCATTTTTCAGGGAGCTCCTGGTTCCATGGGTTTACCAGGATCACCCGGGGAAGATGGCGTTTGTCCTTGTGCTGAGTCAAGGGATATAAGTAAGTATGGAGCATATCTCAGCTACCGACAGTATTCGCATGCGTTTGCCAATTGAAGTACATATTTGCGACTGCATGGAAAATTACCCGTATATGTATGTCTTGAGATCCTCTCTCTAAACCAAAAACGTATCAAATTTTGTGTACTTACACGCTTACATATGACATTTTCAATATGCGACGCGTTTCGTCGTGAAGACGTTAATAATGTGTAAGTGTAAAGCTTTTAAACAAAATGTATGTATTATACATACATACATGGCGTACATTCATTTACAAAATGAGATAAAGATGTTTTGTCTGATGCGCGAAGGAGGTGAAAATTATATCAACGTAAACGACACGTTTTCGTTTCTTGTGATGATTTTATACAAACAAGTCAGTAGGGATGATTTTAATATAAATAAATGTTTTTATTTTCATAGAAACAGCGGAAGCTAAAGGAAAGGAGCTAACGTTACGGGGTGAAGTATGCAAAAATGTTGGCAGCATTGGTACCAGTAAGTATAATAATTAACTTACTTTGATAATTGATTATAATTGTAAAACGAGTGTGGCTCAGCGGTTCCAGTGTCTGCTTTACCCTACTGCACCCTGGTTTGAATCTAGCCCTACACCAATGACTTGTATTTTCAATTTATGTGTGGATTTGCACTCGCTTAGCGGTGAAGGAAAACATCGTGAGGACCACAATTATTGTATCGGATATTATATCCGAAGACATGTGTCTTCCGTGCCCAAGAGAACTCCCCTAACGAATTGATTATGCCGACGGAGAGTAACGACCCTCAGTCATGAGGAAATACGACTCAAGAGAGAGAGAGAGAGAGAGATGATAATATTGATGTTCAATTTTATTTCAGAAAATGTTGTACAAGTTACTTTTGACGATATTGCTAAAGTAAAACCAGTAATTTGTAAAATTCGCAAAGGTCTAACTACTTTAACTTGCATTCCGTCAAAAAACTCTAGTGAGCATACTTTCACATATATATCAAAAGGATTCTGGCTAAGCAGCAAAGAAGAAACTCTGGACACAATTTACAACGTAAGTTATTACCTTGACGGACTTCAAAATATAATAATGAATTCGTATGCAAATGAATAAAACTTGTGTTGGAAGGTATTTGAGCTTCTTAACAAATGTGCTACATTTTGTGAGTAAGTTTGTTTATAATTTATGAATGTATCCTTGTTAACGAAATTCTGAGAAACTGAAGTATTATTTCCCTGAAACTCTTAAGAAAAGCGGGGAATGCTGGAAGAAACTTAAAAAATATATTTAATAACTGTCATTTGACAAAATTAAAAACGGAAAAATTAAACCGCTAACGCTTAATCAATTAATTTGCCTATACGGCACGCTTGGCGGTATGCAGTTACTAATATGTGTTTATTCCATTTTTCGAAGAGACGTTGTCATTCTGTACAAAAAACTTTTAATAAAATGATAAATGAAGTCATTTCTCATTCCAAGGGTCGAATTTAACTTTTCCCAAAAATAATCTAAAACAACTATCGATATTATATTATAGAAATATCATATTGTTCAGTTACTACTTGTCAGGTACCTTTTTATTTTGTCATTAAAGGCATTAAAAAAATCTTTAGTTATTTTTTTGAAGATTTTTTGCAACTGTGTTTCAGCCACAAGACTGAACAATACTGAACAAGTTATTAAATTTTTGTTAATTTTCAGGTGGATCACGACTTTATTCAGTGGTATTTGAAGAAGTCGAATTCAGTGTTTCAGAAGATAAGATACCATTGCTATAACTCTGTCCCATATTCATCAACACAAGTGGACAAGGCTTTACTTTTACTCGGATGGAATGAAAAAATCATAGGTCCAGAGCCTACTTTGAAAAATCCATTTTTTTATCACGTTCCTGATGAAACTGATTTTTGTTCTGTGAGTATTACTATATATTTTTATTTTAGAATAAAGAATAAATAAGCACATAAAAACAGTTAAAAAAAACATACGCGCTACGGCAGTAGCAAATAATACAGAGAGTACCTAGTAACAATTTGTTTCGAATAAGAGGGCGCCACTGTAGTAGTTAGTAATACAAATTCAAGATTCCAAGAGTAGTGTTAGCTTTTTGCTTTCTTCGCCGCCGGTTGTCAAGGTTCTAAATAAATTTTGGAAAATTCGATACATGTAATATTTTTATTGAAAATACAAAATCAAACTCACAATGTAATTTTTTTTTTATTAATATCTTTTCTTTTCAGAAAAAGATGAACGAATGGACGTACACAGATATAATACTAGTATCCGAAAACAATCAACGCCTTCCTATAATGGATTTTTATATACGCGACACATATAATGAAGTCGAACAGAAGTTTTATATTGAACATTTAGAACTGTGTTTTGATTAAACGTCGCTTTTATCGCCATTATGAAGCTGTACGGTAATTTAACAACAAACGCCATCTATGAATTGTTTTTGGCACTGTGTGTGAGATGGTTTACTTTCTACCCTCCGTTACGGTTTGAAGTCCAGCGTTCTACAAGTTCGATGTAACGTGTTTGATACCAAACAAAACATCACTTAATTTGCTCGGTATCTTATAGATGGCTCTCACCTTGGTTTTGTAGTTTCCGTGGTTCTTATTTATTTATTTACAATTTAATTAAAACGGCGTGAGCCAATTACATTAATTAATAAATGATGAAATATTTTATGCTGATACCCGAGAGGGTAACAGATTAAAATAATTAAGAGTTAATGAATTAAAATAAATTTATGAGTAATATCAATATGTTTATTTATTTTTTTTGTCTCCAGTTATTTATTTATTTTTTCATAATACTGTAGAACATTGACACTGTAGACGCTTATGACAATAATTATATATATTTTTTAAATATGCCGTGCCACTAGTTCAATTTATTTGCCTTTTTCCTGACGATTATGCTATTGTGATCACGAAAATAAGTAGGTAATATATGATAAACTATTGTTTCATTTTGTGGTTTTACTGTAGGTGTTTTTGGGTCCAGATTTTTAAGCACTCAATTTAGTGTTGAATTAGCAGTCATTACCCACACCACCTGGCGTAATAAAGCGCCACTTAATTACTCATTCTAGTAACAGTGAAGGAAACTAGATGTCGCTGGCAGTTTCATTCTAACGTATACTACAGGCAATGCAAAAGTTATCGTAATCGGCCAGGATTCAGCTCCTTGAAGATTGCTTTGTAATAGACTAGTACGGACTAAGGACTGAAGAATCAAAATATTTTTTTTTCATATAAAGGCTTGGCATGGTTAATTGCATCTAATCACAATTTTGTGCCTTGATACATATATCAAGGGCACAAAATTGTGCATAATGTTAGTATCAAGCACAATTTCACAATTTCAATATTAAAAGATTAAAAGTGACTTTTTGACATTGTCATTTTAACCTTTTCTCTTTTTAAAACGTAGATATATAACTTCTGAGGGTTGTTACTTCTCTGTAGAATTGATTGATTGGGAAAGTATATAGTCCATCCATTCACGATACAATTAAATATTCTCGGCCTTCGAAACATGACCATTCCCTCGTGTTTTTTAATGCTATGCGAGTGCTAATCTGCACATATCCTGAAAAACAAAACATTTGTGTGAGGCTGGATTAAATGGGTCTGTCAGTAAGTTAAGCAGCCGCTGCAACCCCTCAGCCATACTCGCTACAGTTTAACTTTCTCTCTAGTATTTTCTATGCCTGATACTTTGCCGTGAAGCCTCATTCCGCTACTGAGTTTCAACTAGTGCATTCATATCTAGCATGCAATCTACATCTTAGATACCTGTTGAAAGGAAACACACTCTGACTAAACTGTTCTGACTAGATTTTGTATACTTTACTAGCTGTACCTGTGACTTAGTCCGCGTGGAATACTTATTATGGGCAACTTCTTCAGCTTTATAAATTATAGCTGTTACCCACGACTTGAATCATTTTCGAAGCGCACGCAACGGAAGCCCCCATAGATGAATAGTTTCCCCTGTTTTTTTCCACATTTTCCATTGTTTCTTCGCTCCTATTAGTTGCAGCGTGATGTTATATAGCCTAAAGCCTTCCTAGATTAATGGTCTATTCAACACAATTTTTTTTTTTATTCGTACCAGTACTACCTTAGATTAGTGTGTTCAAACAAACAAACAAACTCTTCAGCTTTATAATATTAGTATAGATAGCAGTTGTGGTCTGTTTGAAATGCCTAAGCAAAAGGTATTTAAACAAGTTTTTTTTAAGAGATTTGGTTTTCAATTTGTCTTGTATGTTTGTGGTTTGGTCACGATTAGATAAAGGTTTTAGACACACTCATTTAGCGACCAAATTATGTACCTAATAATAAAATGGATACGTTTAAATCATTGGGTCTAGTTTGGTAAATGCATTTAGCTAAAAAACACTTGGTGAAAGAAGTTAAATGCGTTTAGGATTCTTTGGGTATGTAGGTATCTTATATAAGTAAACTTAAACTTTAAAATGTAATTAAATTAATTATGTTCGTATTATTGTTATACTTATATTAATATAAGTTTTTTTCTGTAAGTTGCGAAACTCCGACCTTTCCAGAGGCAAAAAACTTTTTAAAACTTATCTCTTTGAAGTTAAGTAAGGTAGCTAATGGTTTGCTGCTTAATTTAACTTAGACGTTAAAAACAACTTTTGCAAACACTCTGTCTTATACAAACGTCTAGTTAAAGTTTCTTTCACAGCTTCGGTATAGAGTCACTAGCTGAGCAAACGTAGCTCAACCTTCTGAGATATTCGTGCTTGATCATCAAAGTTGAGAAAAATCATACAAGTTGACCGGATTGTTGGTTAACATTTACTAAAAAATATTTCTGTTTAATGTCGCCTCAATTACGAAATTATTAAAAACATATAAGTAAGAAGAACCAAAAGAAAAAAAGCGACAAAAATACTTATAAACATAAAACGAAGCTTACAATAAAATCTATGCATCATTGGAATATTGGAATTAGTGACAAAGGCTTTTTATTAGTTTTCATCTTACTTTATAACATCTTTTTATCGAATAACAGTGACTAACTTGAGTGTCGAGAGTTTATCGAGCCGCTCGAAAGAGCACTTTTTATAATAAAACAACGCGAGGGAAGTCACAGGCATCCACTATAAGCTATATAAAATCAGCAGACACTTCTTGTATGTGTCAGACAGTGTGAAAACTCCTGCAATGATAGAGGTATATTTCGGTCACGTATGAAGAAGAATGGGCAACATATGAGCACGTTGGCACCGCGGTCACGGAGCGGCACAGGTATACCTTCAGTGATAAATATACGGACAGATATTACGTTTTTTATCTTTATGATTTAACTTACCGTTTCGCTGAAAATCGCGAAAAAATGATATTTTAAACCTTTGCCATTGAATAAAAAAACCAATACAGGGAAAAAAAATGTAAATAAAATGTTGATTGACATCACTAGAGACAAGAACGCTGGCTGGTTCCTTGCGCAAAGGATTTCTATAGCAATCCAGCGTGGGAATGCAGCCAGCGTTCTTGGCTCCATACCACATGTAGATTGTTTAAATTTAGTTTAGATGTAAATACTCTTTTTTAGTTCTATTAGTGTTAATATGTGTAAATATTGTTTCTTATTATTGAATAAATATGGTAACTATACAGGGAATTTTATTTTTTATCATATTTAAACAATCTTACTGATTTTCAGCTTGATGGGAATTTATGTACCTTGCTCTCATTATTAGGACTAGATTGACTTTGTTTTGTATCTGTATAAAAATAATTGTATAGAGATATAAAACAAATATATTCCTAAAACTTTTAATAGAAAATGAGCGAAAAAAAAAAGTAAAAAAAGGTTTAAGTTAAATAATCATAACGCGGGTTTAGCACTTAACAAAATACATAACTGCAATATAAATCATTGTTCCAATATAACTCATTTTCATTAAAAGTTGTGCTTTCAAACTCATTGCTGGGTATAGGCCTCATATGCGTCGAATATTATCAACTAACTTTTGAGTGACCCGCAGTAACCCCTTCATTTAAATATGTGAAATCAGACAGAAAAGGCAAGTAACAAATATTTATCAAGGCGTTATGCTTAAATCACATTGTTTGAATTACCCATTGAAAGTATTAAAGAACTTAAGGGATTACAATTGTGATATTATATGCAAATGGATATGTTCAAAATATTTTTAATTTGACATCAATTAATAATCACGAAGTAAAAGTAAATTAATTAAAATGGAGTACGGCATTCGTTAAGTCATGTCAGAGGCCCTTAGGGCGGCTTGATAAACTCTCGACATCAGTTGGCCACTCTCAGTTGATATAAGGAGGATTAAAATGGAAACAGATAGTGAAGTAAATGAAACCCATTTCTTGTAAAAATAAGGAAAAAAGTAAAGCAAAAGTCCATAAACAACAGATGCTCTTATATACAAGGTGTAACAGAAGGGTGTGACAATATTAAAGAGTATACATATGTATCATGTAAGGAGTCATATACCAAAATATTAAAAATTAAATCGCATATATTTTTTACCATACAAAAATTAGATAATATTTTTCACTTGATTTCGTGGCAGCCCTAGCGAGTGATCACTGACCGAACGAAACCGAAATAAGCACACATTCATTCATCCCGTTCTAGCATTAGTTTTAACGCTACGTATTCTCTCTCTCTCGCGCTCTCAGAGAGACACCGCCGCGCCGTGTCATTTGATAGCGTCAAAAGTCAATGAACGCTCAAAATGATAAGATGTAGGGTTGCAAGTCTTAAAGTTTTAATGAAAGTTCAACTTATGATTACTCGAAATCTATGACACTTAGAATTCTGAAACCTAGTGGGCTGTATTCTATATATACATAGGTATGTATAGTATAAGTATTGTCACACCCTTCTGTTACACCTTGTATAAAAAAAATATGGAAACCAGAGCCACCACCCGTGTATTTTCAATGCCATACGTTATTTTCACACTTGACAAAGCATCGTCAGATTCCATACACGTAATACAGTCTCTTTATATTGACATTTTATGTCTCAACCCTATGTATCTTCCTTCAGTATGTTTGCTTTTATGGGACTGAATTTACAACATTACAACCGTGTTTGTAAAATGGAGATTTATAACCAGATTGTTTTAAAGGACAGAAGAAACCAATTTAATTCAGAAATTGGACTGTTACTGGTAAAAGTACTATATGTACAATATTGAATTGCATAGTTTATTGTGGTCTTTTTCTTCTTATTGAATAAGAGTGGTTAACTCTGGTGTCGAGAGTTTATGAAGCCTCCCTAAGGGCCTAATAAAATGATAAATGAAGCCACGTCTCATTCCAAGAGTCGAATTAAACTTTTCCCAAAAAAAACTAAAACATTTATATTTTATTATAGAAATATCATATTGTTTAGTTACTAGGTACCTTCTTATTTTGCAATTAAAGGCATTAATATGTTCTTTTGTTATTTAAATATTTTTTGAAACTGTGTTTCGGCTAAAAAACTCAACAATACTGAACATGTCATTAAATTTTGGTTAATATATATCGAATAAGAGTGGTTAACTCTGGTGTCGAGAGTTTATCAAGCCGCCCTAAGGGCCTCTGACATGGCTTAACGACTGCCATACTACACAAACAGCCTTAAGTTTACTGTGATGTTAAAATAGGATAAACAATTTATTAGTAAATGTGTGGTGAGTTGCATATGCCTATTAAGCAAGGGATTTATTCGATATTTTATGTCGATGTCGAAAATATACCTTGCTTTTCATAAAAGTCACGAAATGGATTCGCATAGCTATGTAATTTGCTTGATGATTTAATATTGGATGGTAAGTGATCATTAATGTCTAGAATGGAGAAAACTTACCTAACAAGAACCAATTGAATTTGGAGTTTTAAAGTTCGGTGGAAATAAATTTTTTTTTTAAATAATCTATTTATATTTTTATATATAATATATAAAACTCAAAGGTGACTGACTGACTGATGTAGTGATCTATCAACGCACAGCCTAAACCAATTGACGGATCGTGCTGAAATTTGGCATGCAGGTAAATGTTATGACGTAGGCATCCGCTAAGAAAGGATTCTTGGAATGTCACTTTTATAGGGATGAAATAGGGGGTGCAAGTTTTACTTTTTATTGTGAGCGAAGCCGCGAGGACCCACTAGTTATACATATACCTAATAAAGCTGAAGATGGTAAAAAATCTGAGCAAAAATGATATTAGAGAAAAAAAACCAGTACTGGTCACGTATCACCAGTTTTTCGAATTTTGTCTGTTTATCTGTTTATTTAAACGCTCATAACGCAAAAACGGCTAAACGGATCATCACGATTTTTGGTATGTATTCTATAGTATTTTAGGTTTGTTTATTACCTTTTGATTATGAAACCCTTGAAATGTATGTAAAACCTCTTCTTACCCATAAGATATTTTAAACGGTCGGTTGTAAGTAATTCACGTTTCATAATCACGGATTGTTTATTTTAGGACTCGAGGTGGTAAATAGCAAAGGATTTACATCGGATTTACACAATCGAGCCGAATTACTGTAAACCCGATGAGATCTGATTCTAAAACGACGTTAATTGATGAAACGCCCGAAGGTTTTCGGCCGAAGTAGAATTTCATGGAATTTCTATTGTAACTTGCGCCAGGTTACTAAAGTTTTGGTAATGTTTGAGTTCAATGCTCCTCATATCAACTTATCATTACACAAATTTTGGTATTTAAAAAAAAACGGCAATCGAAATATTCAAATTCATTTATATAACCTATTACTAGGTAAAAACCTTGTAGAAATGTGTGTCGATAACACAATAACAGCGAATCAAATTTATTTTCGGCATGATAAACTCTTGGCACCAGAGTTTGTAACTCTCATTCGATAAAAATCAATGTTCTATGAGTTATAACACATGCAGATATAAATCGTCTGTTTGTCGTTGTAAGCTATAAGATGCTGCATAAACGGCTGCACCGATTTGAATGGAATTGTGGTGTTAATAAAATTAGCATAGAATATACTAACTTTATTGTATAACAGAAAAAATATACACAAAACATTCTAAAGAGTCACCTAGACACATTGGGCAGCCTTATCGTATAGAGCAATTTCTTCCAGGCAAGCTTAAATCTCTGACTGACTGATTGACTGACTGATATAGTGATCTATCAACGCACAGCCCAAACCACTGGACGGATTGGGCTGAAATTTGGAATAAAGGCAGATTTTAAGATGTAGGCAAATCATGCAGGTCAGATGTAGGTAATCCTTTCTTTTCGGACGTAAATAAAGGATTTTTGAAAATGCCACTTTTAAAGGCGTGAAAAATGGGAATGCAAGTTTTACTTCTTAATGCGAGCGAAGCCGCGAGCACGCACTAGTACTGAATAAACACTTTTTTGAAATTTTATAGGATCACGTTTGACTACATCTGATAAGCTAGTGATTATTTCAATGATTAACACCACGGGTCTACTACGGCATTTAGTCATTGAGAAGATTTTTTCCAGCCACTTAGTCTGAAGTGTTTGGAAATGAATGTGGATTTTCGTGCCTGATAGTAGACCGTAGCCCAGTTGGTTAAGGCGTTCTGGACGGTGATCAGAAATACACATATTCTAATCCTGCCGGTCGTGATTATTTTCGCTAATTTTCCAATAAAAGTTTAAGTTAAGCAACCATAGTGCGGGTTTAGCACTTGATAAAATCTAAATATATTAAACTCAAAGGTGACTGACTGACTGACTGACGAGGTATATGTTAATTGACGTATGTAGGCATCCGCTAGGAAAGGATTTTTAGAAATGCTACTTTTAAAGGAGTGGAATAGGAGATGCCAGTTTTAATTATTAATGCGAGCGAAGCCGCGTGCACCTACTAGTAACTCATATTTTTCTGTGTCCAAAAACCCAGTCCTATTTCATTAGGATTCATCTCTCATCAAGCGGGCCGGGATGTAGATAAATGTCACCATTATTCATACAAATGCGTCCTGTAGCGCCGACTGCCGCCGTCTGTCTGAGGAACTGAATTTACTGGATGCAGATTCTGGAACTGCTTTTGCATTGTTTACGTTAGAACTGAGGGATTTTGTAAAGGGTTTTTTAGTTTAATTAATGTTATCTGTGGATTTATGCATATTATTTGTAAGTATTTTTTGTCTCCTAAGAGAAATAACTTTAAACGGTTCTGAAATAATGTTGCATATAAATAAGTACTCGGCCCGATTTATATGAAAGGCATTGTCTTTTTACTAGAAAATAATAATAAAAAAATAAAAAAATAGGATATTCAGACTGATCACAAAATTAATGAATCATTTATACTAATGCACGCACTAAAGAATGATGATTTGGAATGTGTGCGGTGTGTTTTAAAGCGAAATAAACTTTTTTTGTTTTCTGTATTATAATATGACACTTCTAATTTGTATTGTTTAAATTTATTTTTAGTTTAAATTGATTTACTGGTATTGAACTGCCCGAAAACCATTAATTGACATTTGAAAACCTGCCGGCCAGAATAATTTTACTCAAGTTTAGTTTCAAAGGGTGATTGTTAAAATTTGATTTAATATTTAGTAGAAAAGCCTCTTCTTCAAAATATTTTCTCACAAGTTGACATTTTATCATGCGACTGAAAAATTTACACCGCATTTTACACACATACACACACACACAAGACGTCGCAAGACTTAACTCACTTAGATTGTACAAGCTATGTATTTTCATGTGTAGCAAACTTTAAGTTTCCAATTTTCAAAAATATATTGTCCCTTACCTTGATACACTTAAGACTTATTTTTGCGTGTTTGGTTTCAATATACAGTAAAAACTTTATTTTTTTTATGGGTGCAAATCTCTTTTCTGAAGCTATTTACCAGTAACTGCTTTTTACCGCTTTACTTAACAACTTGCCCGTGTTTCGTGGTTGATAATTACATTTTTGAACAGAACCTACTGAAGTTTGCGGTTTTAAAACGGAAAGGCTTTAAAAAAAAATGTTGTGATGTTACTGCTGTCTGTATTAAAGTAATAATAATAAATAGCAGTTTGAAACCAACTCATTTGTATCAAATGTGATTAACCAAAACTAATTGTGTTATAAATGAACTGACAGTAGCAATAAATCTATTTATTTTTACCTCTTTGAACATTATTGTATTGTTGAGGAAAGCATACCATAAACTAAACTTTCTTTTAATTAACAAATAAATCATACAAGACGTTCATAGCCCACAGTTGTAGACCACTGAAAGAGCAATATTCATCTAAACAAAATTACTACAAGAAAAGTACCTAACCTACATATTGTATCCTACAGCATCCCTAAGTCTAATAGCAATTAAATTTGTCCCTAAAATCTGTGGCGGGGCACGATTGCCACAACAGTTGCCCAACTATGGTAGCAATTTGCCAATTGTCTCTGAGCTACAATATGGCACAAACTTTAGCTAAACAAGCACGAATACCAACTTTTAGTCGAAAGGAAGTTGGGGCTAATAATTTAGCGCGGTGTAATATAAAGTAAACGTCTCTATATACGGGGGTTGTAAAGTTGGCAACCAATTGTGTACCTAACGCCTAAAAGAAAAATGTAATTACCTAATTGTTAAGACACCTTAGAAATTTAACAATAGTAGTTTATGCAACTGTCATATAATCAAGGGTATTAAAACACGAGTGTGAGTTTATGAAACGAGCGCAGCGAGTTTCATAATAGTAACGAGTGATTTAATACCCGTGTTATATGCAGTTGCATACACTACTTTATCTTCACTAATGCAATTAATCAAACAACAAAAGTAAAAGCTGACAATAGTTAATTTTTCATATAATTTTCTAGATTTTTCTGGCAAAAGATTGCGAGTTACTTTTGTTGCCAATTCTAGAATATCCGAAGGCGTACAAATATCATCGTCGCTATCCATTTTTAACTTTTAATTTGTATTTAAAAAAACAAAACACATTGCGAAACATTAAATTCACGCGTACGTGTATTGTCACAGTGATTTTGCCGCCATTAAAATCTAACCAACGAGAGTGCAGCGCGACCAACCTGATTGGCCCTGCAATCAGGTTGGTCACGCTTTTCCGATGTTATAATGAGCTATTACGATATCGATGTGGATATTATAACATCATGTGAAATTGGTTAAATTGAGTGTTTTGTTGTCTGTGCTATAACAGTAGTAATTATGAGTCAAGTATTGGAAACATAAGTAGAATGTTACAACATTAGTGTAGATAAAGTTTATTATGTACTTCTATCTGTATATATTTTTTTCTTTATTGTTACTAGTAATGTCTGGAACGAGAAGGCAATCACACCGCGACACAGGTTTATTTATGTATAGTTTTAATTATGTTTTTGGAGCAATAAACGAAATTTTTATTATTTATTTCATTTTGTAAAGTAGTTCTCAGATTTGCATACTCGTATTCTAAGAAGAAGAGAAGTCGGCTAGAAATATGAAACGGCAGGTATTGAAGAAATAACTCACGATTTTGGTTGGTTGGTTCGTGGTTTTTACTTGTATGGTTGTGATTAATGTTGGTGCTGAAACTGAGCCCGAGAGAGATCTTAGTTATTTTTAGTAAATTAATGTAAAGTACTGAGAACGGTATTAGCTATAATTTATTATACCGAAACAACACTGGTAATGCCACGGGTAGACACCAGTCTGAAATAATAATAATAAAAAACGAAAACAAAAAGATTTGATAAGCTCCTTTTTTTGAAGTCGGTCATAAATTAGTATAAAGTATGATATAATATATAAAATACCAACAATCTCACAGAACTAACGTGATAAACGACAACAAATTTGTTTTTACATTCCAGACAATATAACTTTATTGCACACCAAAATAAATTACAATATGAAAGAAATGGACTTAAACTATAAATGAATGCACAAGTGAACGGCCTTATCACCTTGAGTGATCTCTTTCAAAATATCAAGTTATCACTTCTATATAAATTTCCTTGCGATGAAACTTTTTATATGAAAAAAAATTGAATATCGTGTGAGCTTGTTTTGAAAGGTTGCTGGTGTTTTTTATATAACCCTGTATAAAGAAGTTATTGCTCACTGTGAGAATAAACTACATTCAATTAAACTTTTAAAGGGTGCGATAAATCAACAGTAGCTACTTAAAGAGCTTATTATAATAATTTGAATAACAAACTCCAACCGCAATATATTTATGAAGAAAACAAAGTTTCATAATTGAAAGTTATTCTAAAGTACAAAATAAATTAACAAGTGAATATCACATAAAGTAATCAGGCTAACACTCAATTATTTTTCGATATTTACTTAGTCGTTATTAAATACACACCTATTTTAGTGATAATATATTTTAATTAAATATCTAATTAAATTAACTTAGTACAACAAAATAATTAAAATTAAATATTTTGAAATAGGCTTTCATATTTTTCATCAAATACCATATTTGAATAAAGTTTAATTGAATCTAATGGTGTATTTCGGCAGTTTTGTTTGAGAGACGATACCATATCAATATATGACATGTAGGTAGGTATGTCCCACCTTGGGCCACCTCGTTAGCTTGTATGGGGCGCCGCTTTAGATGACCTGGTGGTTTAATTTACTGCCAAGGTGTACTGTAAAGGATATGGTGGCTTATCTTATTGCCTGTAGTCACCAACGCCTTTGATCACTAGCAATCTTCTTCTTATCGAATGAGAGTGGCCAACTCTGGTGTCGAGAGTTTTGCAAGCCGCCATAAGACATATCAAATTATTTCAATACAAACTACAAAGTCGATGACTTTGCTCCCTACAAGTAATGACACAAGTTAACTCGACACAACCCATTAAAAGTTTGCGACAACGTAGAAAGCACAAACTTAATTATGTCTCAGGGAAATTTACTAGACACCACTAATTTACTTGGAAAATTTTCTCTTCAGAAACATCTGCGTTTCACTCTATCTTCTTAAGAATTAAATGTGATGAGTAGGTGGCAATGTAAACCATTTACCACATAATTTGTAAACTCAAATCAACATGTTATGTAGTGATCCATTCGTCTCATCCATAGTATAAATTTGAAAAAATACGTTGCATTTAAACCCGAATCCTAAAAAAATGAGACAAAATTGTCATCTCTATTGATTCCGGAAATGCCATTGCCATAATTTGTCGGTTTAAAGTCGTAATACCTCAAGGTTTTTGTTCCATAAAACTAGAGACTATTTTACAAAACAAGTCCTACGGAAAAAGTATACATACGTTGCACAGCATAAAACTAAATGACATTTAAAAAAAAAATGAGTCTGCATATATCATACCTCATAAACTTAAGAAATAAGACATGCCACAAAATAAATCTATGTTAAGCCTTGATAAGTGAGGCCTACGTTCGCCTCGGCAATGGATACCATAACTTACGTCTTAACTTCTTGACAAATTTTACCCATTTAGAACACTTAGGTGCCTCTACTTGGGCCATTTTTATGAATCGCTGGCTTGTGTATAAGGAAAAGTGGTTTCATAAGATGAGTGTTATGCACAAGCATTTTTAAGACGCTATATACGAAGTTATACACAATTGTCGAACAAATTTGTCTATTGAATGAAGTGATCTCTTTTATCTATATCAAGACAAGTTTTCGTCGAGGCACAAAATATTTAATTAATAAAACTTGTAAGCGAATGTGGCTCACCGGTTTCAGTGTCTGCTTTTCATTCAGACGCACCCTGGTTCGAATCCGGCCCTACACCAATGACTTGTATTTTCAAGTTATGTGTGGATTTGTACTCGTTTAACGGTGAAGGAAAAAATCGTGAGGAAATCAACATGTTTGAAGACCACAATATCCGGAGACATGTGTCTTTTGTGGAAGGACCTAGGCACCCACGATGTAGGTATCAGCCCAAGAGAACTTCCCTAACATAAATTAATTCTGTGGGGGAGTCACGTCCCTCATTTATGAGGAAATGCGACTTAAGAGAAGAAGAATGAATATACATAAATGGACAACCACCTTACAGTAAAAACACCAAGTTTCTAAAATTACAATACAATATACATAAACAATATAACTTTATTGCACACCAAAATAAATTACAATGTTAGATGGACTTAAACTTTAATTAATGCACAAGTGGGCGGCCTTATCACCTTGAGTGATCTCTTCCAGGCTCTTCTTCATAAAACTCAGTATTGTATAGCTGATCGTTCTATCAATAACCAGTATGTACTCTGTCTTAGCTTTTAATCTTCAGTTATTTGCTGGCTATACATTTTAAAACTAACCACGTGCTGCATACAAACAACTGATGCACAATTTGTTCGCGGCAACACTCCCTGGAGAATAGTCACAGTGTTGTATTTGCAGAATGTTTTTTTAAAATATAATAAAAGAGTAGACTGTAATAAAACTCTGCTTAAATGTCTATGATTTTTATGACTTCATTGTTACGTGATTACAATTTTATTATGAACAATATAAGCACTCTATATATTTTTTAAAAATATTTCTTTCACGCATCAGGTAACGTATAACATCAAAGCATCTGGGTTGGTCTGATTGATTTTTGAAACGATGTTTTTAATCATACCATTGCACATACATTTCTCAATTCACGTCTTTATTATAAAATAAAATAGAGAAAATAGAAATAACATATTAGAAGAGATAACCGTACCTCTCCTACTTTAAAATTTATCCTCGAATCCTTGCGCTAACAGTAACTTGAGCTATTTATTACGGCTGACATTGATATCTCAAGTTGTCTGGTATTTCCGGAGTCTTGTAAACAGAAACGAGACTGTCTTAATAATCTGGATGGAAACTTTTATTCGGTGTAAGATAATACGGGAGTTTAAAATGTTTGACAGCAAAGAAGTTATTTTGAACAACAAGTTCAGATACATTAGTAACCAAAAAGATAAAGACTGGCTTGTACAACGTCTCTTAAACTGTTTTAACTTGTTAATATTGTCGCTAAACGGATTTAGGTGACGTTGTGCAAGGTGACAAAAGCCTGTAGAACAGATTAAAGTGCAATTTAATTGAGTTAAAGTTAAAATAAATGTATGGTGAAGCATTTTAAAGTTAATATTTGCATCACATAGGCACCGAGAAGTAAATAAGTGATTTCACTAAGTAAGTATTGCAATTTGCATAATTCTCTCCTACTTTTCCTTTAACGAAATTCCGTCGTTCCGATCCCGAATTCATTAAGGTATATCTTGTTTTCACACCATTAAGCTTTAGTTTTACGGTTCCCAAGATTTGTGTTAATGTGACCGCGAACTGCTCTTTTTTGGGTCATTGAGAGTCAAGTATGTACTCTTTTTACATCACAGTGAAAATTAAGGCGGAAAATTTGCATTTTCACCGGCAATATAACTACAATCCACTTAGTATTATTTATATTTATGCACGTCTATCCACAACTTGTCTTCTTTTTATTGAATGAGAGTGGCTAACTCTGGTGTCGAGAGTTTATCAAGCCGCCCTAAGGGCCTCTGACATGGCTGACAAACCGCCGGGACCTACAATTTAACGTGTTATTTTCAACCTTATATGTATATAGTGACTTATTTATAAGTAGTGCATATTTACTTATTTTCAAACAAAATCTGTGGTTTCTTAGTTTCGTTTTAAAATTTACTATTATATAGCTATAGAATCATGATCATGAAATCGTAGCAAAAATTTACAAATCGGTCAGATAGGTACCAAAACAATATTCTGTTTTAAAATAATTTAATGATATTCGTTATTTTGTTATTTCAATTATTATTAATAATTTAACGTGTGATTAAAGCCCAGGTTTTCCACCACATTGTGATTCCCGCGGCTATTTAATTATAATAACATGGAACAACGATTTCTCTTCACTGCGATTTACGAAATAACACATCAGTATCATACAAACAACAGGTGTAAGTTTCAAACGAATATTCGAAATATCTTTTTCCAAAATCGCCTCACAACATAGTATAAAGCAAAGTCGTTTTTCGCGTCTGTGTCTATGAATGTAGGTTTGCTTAGATCTTTAAAACTCCGCAACGGGTTTTGATTATAAGTAAATAATAAATATCGTGTATATTATGTGACCGTGCGAAGCTGGGCAGGGCCGCTAGTAATTAACAAATGATAAATAATTAAACTGGTTGAAAAGTTACCTTAATTGCTACATTAAATCAAAATTTATTTGACGCTTCTAATCATAATAAAATAGCATTAAGACTAGTTATTCATCAACTTTATTACAGAATCTTATGAAAAAATACACTACAAATACTCCATCTTTCAATACAATAACAATTTCGGTATGTCCATAACTCAATCTAAGTCTGACACGGGTCTACACCTAACAAAAGCCCTTCTTATCTATATCATGGGCTTTGTCTAGTGAAATCCACGCACAAATTTAAATGTAATAGAAGAAGGAACAATTTTACGCGCGAGTAGATTTTCAGCCGCGTCGCGTGTCGTGGTTACTACGATTTAGTTTGTAAGGTTGTAGTTTTTACACATATCGTCATGATAATGTAAGTTTGTAGGCTGTGGCCATTATTGCTATAAAATAATCATCAATGTTAAGCAACTTATGTTGCAGTCAGTTTTTGGATGGGTGTACAAGTTCAAGTTCAATTTATTAATAATAATAGGTATTACAGGTCACATCTTAAACTACAAGTACTTACTTAAAAGTATCATACGTATAATTTCATCTTATACAATTGAACAAAATATAATGTCAATAATTAGATTAATAAAACAATCAATAATACAATTAATAGGTATGTACTTAAAACAATAATTATTATTTCTATAATAATTCTGCAATAAAAATACTATAGCAATAACATCAATATCACGTCAATAACATTGTCAGGATTAAGATCACCGAAAAACGGGAATGAATTCTTCAAAATTATAGAAAGCTTGGTCAACAAGCCACCTTTTCAATTTAAACTTGAAACTCTGTAAGCTTATAGCCTCAGTAATTTCGCTGGGTAGCTTGTTATATACTGTCGGTCCCATGACGTGCGTTAACTTGGCCGACTTCTGCAGGCTACGTGCCACGTTGGCGTGCTTGAGGCCGTGGCGGGTGCAGTAGTCGTGCCTCGAGGCAAGCTCGGTGTACTCGGCCAGGTGCACGCGCGTGTACACGGCCACCTGGTAGATCAAGATGGCCGGCAGTGTCATCACACCAAGCTCTTGGAAATGTGAGCGAGCCGGAGTATCCCAGGCGACGCGAGCTACGCATCTGACTGCCCTCTTCTGGAAGATGAAGGCACGCTTCCAGTCCGCGGCGTATGTACCAGCAAGTGGCTTCCTGAAATAAATGAAATTAGTTACAGTAGGTAACCGTAAGCTTATTAAAAGCTAGCCTGATTTTAACTAAGGTTAGTCCATCTAAGTTGAATTAATTATTATTTATTAACATTAAGTACCTACATAGTAATTTAATCACCATATACTCATAGTACAATTTAAAAATATTCGTTAGTTAAAAACTTGCAGAAACTAAAAAAAAGGTTAAAAATAACGTGTTAAATCCTAGGCTCCAGCAATGCTTAACTTAAAATGAAACATTTTCCAGCAATAGGAGTACATAAGTTTACTATTTTTACCAGTAATTTTCCCTACAATCCTTCTTCTACCATAGTAGCTCCCTCTAGCCGCAAGAAAGCGAGACCAAACGAAGGGACACAGGTGTGTGGAGGCGTGCGGTTTACTTCAGGAGGTACTTTATTAATAATTTCGTGAGATACGCACATCTTTGCCACAGTATGTAACAGGATAATATTATAATATGTTAAAGTACTACAAGTACAATATTTATGGCACCTAAGAAATATATGTACCTATATACAAGTTTAATATTTATGGTAAGTTTATTTTTTGTTTAATTTTTATTTGCATACTAGCTGGTGCGCGCGATTTCGTCCGCATGGAATAGTTTTTACCATAAAATCAGTTCATTTTGTTAGATCATTTTAAGAGGAATAATTCTTTCATACACATTTTTTTGATATCTTGAACCGTTTTCGCAGCGCACGCAACGGAAGCCCTCAAAGATGAACAATTTTCCCCGTTTTTCAGCGTTTTGCAGCGTGATGTTATATAGCCTAAAGCCTTCCTCGATAAATGGTCTATTCAACACAAAAAGATTTTTTCAATTCGTACCAGTAGTTCCTGAGATTAGCGCGTTCAAACAAACAATTAAACATACAAACAAATCATAGGTATTCGTACTAACTCCCAAGTCTTTCAACTTAGTTACTTAACTTCATCACAGTATGAAACACAACCTATTTAAATCTCTCTCTTGAGTCGTATTTCCGCATGACTGAGGGTCGTGACTCCCCAGCAGAATTAATTAATTAGGGCAGTTACATCTAGGTGGTCCTCGGATATTGTGGTTGGGCAGTTAAACATATCGGTTTCCTCATGATGTTTTCCTTCACCGTTTAGCGAGTGCAAATCCACACAAAACTTGAAAATACAAGTCATAGGTGTAAAACTGGTTTAGAACCAGGGTGCGTCTAGATGAAAAGCAGACACTGGAACCACTGAGCTACACTCGATTATAGAAATACTGTTTATGTAATATTTGATTGCTTTCGAAACCCTATTTTACAAATGGTATGCAGGCATATAATTTCTACTGGAAGCTTTTGATTGGAGCCAGCTTATGCGAGCATAACTATTTCAGCACCATTAAAACACGCTATTCATTTATGAAAACAAAAAATAATTCGAAAAACGAACCGTTTATTCCAACTTCAAATGATCATAATGCAAGCTTCGTTCAGTAAACATCATTTGAAATCCCAGTGGTGACAATATGACGTGACGAGGATCAGTCAAATTCCACACACGGATTATACCAAAGAGTTTGGTAGCATAGAGATAAATCAAGCAAAAGAGGTCATTCAATGCAAATAAATAAATACTTAGAAGGACGTGCTAGTTTCAAATCGTCACATTTTCCAAGACAGACTCTTGATACACGTTTAGTATCAATGGGCAGATTAGCTATTTGGAGTGTGATTTCTATAGAAAACCAGATAAATTGGAGGTGCTATTTCAACATTTGAAGACGAGGCTAACATTACACTATGTTTCTTATTTTTCAAACGACTTTCTACACAAGCTAAAAAGAGAAAATTATAACCTCGGTTTTCTCCCTGCAGTATTAACTCTTTGGTTTATACCATTGAAACTTCCGTGGTTCTACATTCATTGAATTTAAGCCGCAAAGCCTATGTTCGGTTGAGTTAAACTGACAAATAGTCATGTATTTGAACTCCGGAAAGTAAAGAAACGATACAGGCTTGTCTGACTTGTCTGTGTTATTTTGTTTATCAATATTAGGAACCATTTTTAAAAAAAAAAAGTATTATCATCATCGGTTTTCATCTTCATATTGTAGTTCGGAAGTCAGTTGGCAAATCTTCTTGTGATTCATGCTTTTAGATGCGGATAGCTTAGCTTCGTCCATTTCTTGATGTCGCCTAGCCATTTCTTTTTTCATTCAAAGGTATAGACTGTTTTAAATCTACTTTGATAATTTGAAAATGGAAACTGGCTAAATCTTGAAAGATAACATTCAGTAACATAGGGCCTTACTACAAACCCTGGTTTAAGTATTAGTCCAGGACTTAGAAAATACCAAGTCCATTTTTGTTGTTTGAAATTTGATCTATTGTCATTATAGTCAAACTGTCTAAATCTTACCAATGATAAATCAGCGTTCCAATTTGAAGTTGACATTTTGATTGTTTGTTTGTGATGTTTAAACAACAGAAGTGACTTTTTATTTTCAAAGACCTAGACTAATATTTAAACCACGTTTTGTAATAAGATTGTTAAGGTTTTTCTGTAAATATATTGCTTCGAATGTTTTACTTAATCAAATATTTTATCAAACAAAAGTAAATCTTTGTCTTGTCATCTTATTTAATATTCATTTTCCGCATTTTTGTCATTACGTCTAACCGTAGGTACGTTATATTGAAAATGCAAACGTTTTTCTCATAAAGGAAATCTCATGAGGCTTCTGTGTTAAAAATACAAAGACGGGACGAAATTTTCTTCTCCTTTTAAGATTGGTTCGGTAAACCTTAATTTGGAAAGATATTAAGTACCTACATATTATATAGCTGAATTATATAGACTGTGGGTAACAGACAGTAGGTATCTACTGTTACTTTTTTTTACTTGATATAGGCTTACGCTTGACTACAACTTGCCTGATGTTAAGCAACGTTATAATCTACGATCTAGCGCGCTTACCTAGAAGAAACCGGTTTACCCTCGACTTGAAGACCGACAAATTTTAGTTCAAGGGAAATAGAGATTCGGGCAGGGAGTTCCACAGTTTGGCTTATGTAAAGAAAACACGTAGTCACGCTTCTAAACGACAGTTATTTAAGAATAAGTATTTTTTTCTACTTAATAAAATTATTTTATACATTTACTTAGAATTGAATTTGAAACTCTTGAGACCAGAGTTCAATTTTCTTACATAAAAACTATCGTGAGTCATTTCATACGTGAATTACACAAACTTGTAATTCGCGTATGTTGTTTAGGCGTTTCGGATGTTATGACATCCATCTTCAGAACGTATGTTTTGTGAGTGAAAACCGTTTAGTTAACACATTTTCTTACATAAAAACTAAATCCATAACTAAATCCGTAAATATCTGTGATACTTTTCAATATGTCCTGTTTTGTTGTTGTAATTTGTCTCCGTGTTTGTTTCCTGTATTGTATTATTCGTAAATACTTTTAAGTGTGGACTAGGTATTTAAATTGTAAACTATTTTCTATAACGAGGTATGATAATTGCCGACATGTTTCCTATTGAGTTATTAATTATTTTTGAAAAAGCCCCTTTACAGCTGCTTTATTATTAGAATTATTACTAATGTATAAAATTATTAATTATTGAATGTTAAATGTACCTAAAACCAATTTGACGCGTCGTTATGAACTGTTTATTATTTTGTAAACCACTTGTAATGAAATATCACATAACTGACAATAAATGAATCTGAATCTGAATCATAACTTTAATTTGCATGAACGGTCTATGAATGAATCTTTTTTTCCCTTTGATACAAATCACATCAGTATCTTATATGGACAACTAATTTAACATACCAACTGGTAAGTGGTGGAAATAATGTGAAGTTCCCACTAGTACAAAAAAGCAATACTTAACCAAACCTACCGTAATTAAGCCAGAGCACAGTAATTAAAAATAGTCTGATTTAATTGTTGAAAAATCCCCAAAATTAATATTATTTGGATTTTACCCAAAGCGATTGAGCAATGCTAGGTGTACCCGGTTTAACTTAGGTTTACTTAATTTCCATATACATACTCATGTTCTGGCTTCCTGTCGTTATTAGTCTTGGAAAAGCGAATAAATTAATATAGTATATGAAGCGAAGTCAGGTTTAATTTTGAGATAAATAACGTTTGTGTTCAGCTCACGATGAAATATTCATGAAGACAATGTAATTTGTTACTGATATACTCTGTATGGTTAGGGTGACCATGTTTATAGTTTATTTACTATTTTATAAAGGTACTATGGAAGGTAAGCGCATGTATATCATACAAATAAAAACAACAAGAAATGTATCAGAATACACGAGGATTAATCTATTTTTATTATATATTTCATGTTAAAGTTTATGTAATAATTTGCTTGAAAAGCATTAGATATTGAATGACTCACTAACTTCATGTTTGGCATTCAAATTCATAACACACAAACACCTGCTTAGAAATGCCTCGTATTATAATAAAAAACTTAAACGCAGTGTTTAAAACAACACAAAACTTAGTACATAAATCATCCTTATAAGACTTCTATATAAGAGTGTTTAGTTTATTTTTCAAAATTAGAAAATGGAAAGAACTGAATGTGATAAAAGAATTCATTAATATCTCAAAAGCTTAAATAAAATAATGGCTACACTACACATGGGCGTTCCGACATAATTTTCCATATTGATATGCAACGGTGGCAGGCAAATGAGTTTTTAACACACTATGTAAACTGGATTAATTAAGTGCTTTATGTTTTAAAGATATATAATTTTTTTTCCAAGTTCCAATTTTTTGGTAGTATCCGAAACGTAAGCCTATTTTGCGGCTAAGAAATGATTACCCGAAACAATATTTTATACATTTTATTTTATACGAACTTGAATTTAATAACTAAGTCAAAAGAAAATGCTAGTTTTTTTTGTAAATGCGGAAAAATTCAATCGTGGTTTTTATTTCATTTTAATTCTATATTATTTTTACACAAATATATGAGATATTACGAATTATTCGTTCATTGTAGTATATTATATTTACCTTAAATTTTATATTAAGCGACCATAATCTCTTCGGGCATTTTTTTCCTTTATATCCGTTCCATTTAAGAGCCTATATTAATTTGAAATCCCCATGTCAGTTCTTTATTCTTCTTAGAACTCGATCCCTGGCAGAAATTGTTGGCACACATTGCCAAGGTCACCTATAGACATGAGACACGGTTTGAGTTAGCGCAATATTCAACTCAGATTTTTCGCCAAAGCATACAAAAACAGACCAGTATCGGTACGATTAGCATATTTGGCAGCCATCTTTTTCTATTTCGTTTTATTTGAAAAACGTTGATTTAAATTATTACAACGTTTTTTTTTTTCATTTAATCGATAAAAAGTTAGTAAAAATATTATGTGACATCAATGGAGATAAGAACGATGGCTGGTTCCTTGCGCAAAGAATTTCAATTGCAATCCAGCTTGGGAATTGACTCCATGCTATATGTAAATATTTTAAATTTAGATTTAATATACACACTTTTTTAAAAAAATGAGTGTATAAATATCGATCAAGATTTATTCAGTGTACATCAGAATAAATAAAAATATTTTAAAAAGAACATATTTACTACACAAAATTATAGTACAATGGACAGCCTTATCACAATTTATTATCTCTTCATTCATTGACATTAACATTTCATATTGTATTCGTAAAAAGTGTCAAATATGAGGATTGATATAGATGGCGCCATTGTGACACAGTCCAGCTAAGAGACTTATGTTTACACGGTACGGTTGCAACGCTAAGTACAGTAATTTGATCATGATGCGATTGACTTTTTTGTACTTACTTTGATTTTATTTCGAATATAATTCCACAGACATAAAACGGTAATACACAATCAATCACGACGCTCAATACCCAAATTTTATTATTGAATCGATTGAGTTAGCGCAACTGGTCCCCACACTATCTCCCCAAGAACCCTGCCAATTTGACGGAGCCCCATTATGTCCCGGATATTGCCCCCACTACTTGAACTTTCAAAGGACGCGCGTACTTCTTTTCACACCGATGATGTTACATTATTGAGGGTAGACACATTTTTCGGCCATTGTTGGTGGATGGATTGATGAAGTGTGTTGGGACAAGATTTTCACGCCCTGCCTACATTATTTGGTTGATAGTCGCTACGCCTGACTTGACACTTTTTGTGTGAAAAGTTGGTTTTCTAGTTTTCATTTTAGACTAGTGGGTGTCCGGGGCTTCGCTCGCGTTAAGAAGTAAAATTGAATCCCCTATTTCACCCCTTTAAAAGTGGCATATCCAAAAATCCTTGCTTGGTGGATACTTACGTCATAATATCTATCTGCATGCCAAATTTCAGCATGATCCGTCCAGCGGTTTGGGCTGTGCGTTGATATATGCACTATGTCAGTCACCTTTAAGTTTATAAAACTTAAAGGTGACTGCCATAGTGCAAATATCAAGACTAGTTTTATTTTAAACATTAGTGCTGGCAATGTTAGTCAATATAGAGTCACTGTCGTAATTTAGCTTAGAGGCAACGATAAACATTTATTTTGAAAATAAACACGCTTGTAATCGTTACGAAACCACTGATGATCATCATATTATTAGGTACGAATTTGGTATAAGTATTTTATTTGCTGATGATATCGTTATAATGGCGGAAACGCTGGAGGAGCTGCAACAAATGCTGAACGACCTAGCTGATTCATCTCAACGCATCGGTCTTCGGATGAATTTGGATAAAACCAAGGTCATGTGTAACGAGTACGTTGCTCCGGAACCGATAGCTGTAAATGGCTCCCCTCTGGAGATTGTCCAAAAGTATGTCTACCTAGGGCAAACGCTCCAACTAGGTAGGAACAACTTCGAGGGCGAAGCCAGTAGAAGAATACAGCTGGGTTGGGCGGCATTTGGAAAACTTCGTCAGGTTTTCTCGTCCTCCATACCGCAAAGCCTAAAGACGAAAGTCTTCAATCAGTGCGTCCTACCAGTAATGACTTACGCTGCTGAGACGTGGACACTAACAGCAGGATTGGTTCACCGTTTCAAAGTTGCTCAGCGTGCTATGGAAAGGGCTATGCTTGGAGTTTCTCTTAGGGATCGTATCCGAAACGAAGTAATTCGGCAGAGAACAAAAGTCACCGACATAGCTCAACGCATAAGCACGCTGAAGTGGCAATGGGCCGGTCATATTTGTCGCAGAACCGACAACCGATGGGGTAGGCGAGTTCTGGAGTGGAGACCGCGGCTCGGCAAGCGTAGTGTAGGGCGCCCTGCCACAAGGTGGAGCGAGGACATCATGAAGATAGCAGGGAACAGGTGGAGACGAGAAGCACAAAGTCGGGCTGAGTGGCGTGCCTTGGGAGAGGCCTATGTCCAGAAGTGGACGACCGTGGGCTGATGATGATGATGATGATGATTTTTTTTAGGAATACAACAATTTATACAAATAATAAAAGGTTGGCAGGATAAAATATGTCAATTTGCATTGACGCGGGCCAAGACTCAATATAAAAAATATATTCTTTTACCAGATACTATAATTTTTTTTTTTTGTAATTTCTTTGGTGTGCATTAAAGACATATCTTATCTTATCTTTATGAAAAAATATTATTATATCGGTAACAAAAAGTATAAAGCTGTACATAATTTCAGTATTGGCTACCTAACCAAGGATAACGATCGCCCAGGGAATACCAGACAGAACTTTCATTACCGAAGAGATAACGTTATATCTGCAGTAAATATCAAATTTATGTATCTACTCGCAGATAGAAAAACCATATTAAACCTAGGAAGTTACTATTGATACAAAACAATACGGAATTAATAATGTAAGCTTGTACTTCATATTACTACAGAAAATATAATGTTATCGTGATATAGTCATTTTGTGATAAAATTGGACATTATAATTAACTATAATAGTGGATGCTTGGAGCTTTGCTCGCGATGAGTTAGTTTTATAAGCTTTTGACACTTCTAGCCCATATACTACTGCGTAAAAGTGGAACCAACCGACTAACAGAAAAGTTTCAGCTTTTATATGAAAGTATGACTTCTTCTTGTAGAATGAGAGCTATCAACTCTGGTGTCGAGAGTTTTCAAACCGCTCTAAGGGCCTCTGACATGGCTTATCATTAGGGTGGTCAACTTGTGAAACAATATTTATTTCTATAAAGGCAGCAAAGAACACAAAACAGTTTTTAATCTAATGCCAAACTTCTTGTCGCAAATATCGACCAATCAAATCTCGAGAATTTATTTGCACCAAAGAGTTTTGAATTTTGAATCTTAGCGCAAGGAGTTTGTGTAAGCATTTAAATAGAGACCGGATATAGTTTTGTGTTCCTAATTCAAACACCAAAATAGTGAATAAAAACAAAACAGTGAGTAAAAGGCCTTTTTATTCACTGTTTTGCGTGAATAAAATAGGCTTTTCAGAGTAGGTATAGTATGAAAGGTGTTTTTCATCAATTGGAATATTTTTTCTCTCAAAATCTTAGTACAGAGGTCGCCCACCAATGCGGCCACCACATTTGAATAACCGCAGGGAGCACCCGGATACAATCTGCTCAGAACCGAAAGATTGACAAGAAGAGAGGTCTATGCTCAGCAGTGGGCGATAACAGGCTGATGATGATGTAAATCATGTACCGCCTTATTACAAAACGTGGTTTAAATATTAGTCCAGGACTTTGAAAATAAAAAGTCGGTTCTTGTTGTTCAAACATCACATACAAACAATCAAATGTCAACTTTAAATTGAGAGGTTGGTTACATTTTGACAGTTTGATTATTATGACAGTAGACAGACAATTTTCGTACAACTAAAACGGACTTAGTCTAGACTTATATTTAAACCAAGTTTTGTAATAAGGCCCGTAATGATCTTGTGTAAATAATGTAAAAAAATTACAGCGACAATTGTCCGCCGTCCGTCAACTGATCCTTCATAAAATGAACACCAGTATTCTTTAGAAAGGCAAAAACAGTTTCCAACATGTACCTACAGTTTCAAAAACCGTTTTGTTCCTCGCTCTTTGTACATAATTTATTTTGAAGAAATGATTGCATGACCACTAGGGAAATTCGTGTTACACATAAAAACAGATCTTTCCCCACCGACAAGACAAAGACATTGCAACTATTAGACCACTTATAAAAATAATTTCGGGACAAATATATTCTCATGATGTGTATTTAAATGGCTGGTAACTAACATATTAGGTATTACCTTTTAAGAGAGGCTTTTGTAGCTTGTGGACCGTGGAAGGACCCATCACGATGTATGCCCAAGAAAACTCCCCTTACGAATTAATTCTGCGAGGGAGGCACGACCCTCAGTCAAGAGGAAATACGACTCAAGAGAAGTAGCTTGTAGTGCTGATTGATCTTTCTTTTACATGGCATAGACCAACGTTTAACTACAGCCTGTCTGGTGTTAAGCACCACTGCAGTATATAACTGCTAAAACAATATTATGTTAGCAGTAAATTATTGCTGTTAGACTGATTTGTACTAATATTATAAAAAGTTAGTATAGCACAGTAAAAGGCCTAACCAATACTTTTTCATAAAAAATAATGAGTAGACAAAGTTACATATACATACATATAAGCAGCACTTTTGCTAGAAGATAAAAACATTTTTTTTAAACTTATCCATGCACTTACAAAACAACGAGTTGTCTTTGCAGACGTCTTTGAATAACTTTATCTATGTGGCAGAGTGATGGGGAAATGAAATCTTTGTCGGACATAGATTGTTGGAGGAAATTTATTGTTTTAACTCGTGACGTAATACAGGATTTACGTTGGGATTCTCATCACGAAATGTATTGCATAAAGAGCGGGGTCAGATGAGATGAATTACAGATAAGATAAGAAATGAATCACAGATTTCATAAACAAGAATTGAGGAAGAAATATTTTTTATAAGGTGAACTAAAGTAATAACAGATCGTAGACCGTAATAATTGCTTAACATTAGGCAAATAACGGTCAAGTGCAAACCCATTCCATGTAAAAAAAAAAACAATCGGAAATGCCAATATGTATTTATTTATATATTATTGTCATACTACGACAGTCGTTAAATCATGCCAGATGTGTTTAGGGTGGGTTGAAGACTCTGACACCAGATGTGGCCACTTCCATAAGAAATTAAATTCATCATCATCATTAGCTCGTCAACGCCCATTGCTGAGCAATAGGCCTCTCTTCTAGTACGCCACTCGTCTCGAAATAATTAGAATTAACATGCTTACTTTTTTTTTATTTTAGTAGGGTACATACAAGTACATACAGATTATGACAGATTCACGATGCGCTTAGGTACATAATAATTTGTTATTCAAAATAAATAAATAAATAAATATTTCGGGACATTGCACACAGCGCCATCTAGCCCCACACTAAGCAAACGCTTGTGTCGTGGGTACTAGATAACGGATATAATACTTATATACTTTTCTTTTGTAAATACATACTTATTATACATACAAACAACCAGACTCAACACAAGAAATTATACATTTTTTTAAAATGCATAAATACTTGTCAAATACGACTGAAATGTGTGATACCAAGCCAGATATCCCACCCCATGTTTTTCAACAAAACACGCCACCCTTCCGATGATATTATTTATTTATTTATTTATTTATTTATAACGGTACACATAACAGAATGAGTTTATATATAAGCCAAATACACATTCAAAACTGGTTTTGAACCAGAACAAATTCCTCAGGTGAGTGTACACAGCTTGAACAATATGAATTTGATTATTATTTTCAAAAACCTGTGTTAGACAGTGTTACGTATGCGCGCTAACTGGTGTTTGATTCGCACGCCCGACGTAGATGTAACAGACAGAGAATACAGTACCTAACTGGTACTGTATTCTCTGTCTAACAAACACACAAACAACAACGATAAACAAATTAAAATTAATTAATTTTATATTTATTAATCAATTTTATATTTATTTGCTCGTAGAACGATCGCACACTATTCGTTTTTTATTATCATTTCCCATTCACAAATCCCTCTTTGCAAATATCATGAAAAATATGGCACATATTGGCAAGGAAAATAACTTTATTCTCAGTCTGTCCGCTTCATAAACACTTGAGCAATATAAACAATTTCCTTTGTATCAGATAGGTATTTCCAACTTTGCTCGGCGGAAGCTTTTGAGTTTGCTATTCTTCGGTGCAGTTTAAAATATCCGGCGTTTTACATATTAGTATATATGCATACTATATTTTGTGGGACTGTCTGTCTATATAAATGTGGCGCCACTTTGTCGTAGGTATTCATTTTTGTACGAGCGGTGTTTTATAGTCAAAAATGTAAATACCAAATATTACTATATATCATTTGCTAATTGTCATTAATAAAGTAAGCCTGTGTTTTTCACTAATGCCTTATTATGTACCTATTCATGCTAGCCTATAAGCATAAGTTATGATGATCTCCTTTATTCAGCAGCATGTATCTATGTATGCTATAAATTATCTTTTTTCTTTTATTAAAATCGCGAAGCATATATAATCATACATTAATGTTTATTTGTCCAATTTTATTTTATCAGTTAACTTATAACTTTAATTTTATTTGACTTAAAAAAAACTATTTTTTTTTCAAAAACGATGTCTATTCTTTGTTCTAACCCGACGGTAATAAAATAGATTCTAAACTAAGTTAATTAAGTCAAATAACTTCATACAAACATTGTTGTTTCAAAATTCAGCGCTGGACCATTAAATTATGTCTGTTAAATTCATAGCCTTATTTTTGGCACAATAGAGATGTCGACGAGGGTCACTGAGGCAATTCAATACAGATAGATACAGTACTTTAGATGTTTATAGTTAGGGGAAAGTCTAAAAAAGTTTGTCATCAAAAACATACGTTTAGAAAATGCAAAACACTAAGACTAACACTTATAACTCTTAATAAGATTTTTTTCCTTAAGATAAATGTTTAAAATTATTGTAATTAGGTACTATCACAAGTTTTTCAGTCACAGTCATGTTTTGTAAAGTAAAAGTTTTATTTGTGTGACTATGACAACATATGTATTATGATCGACTTCTCAAGCTTCAACAGCAGTACTTATCTGGCCGATACTTGATTTATTTTTACATGATATAGGCTTACGCTTATTTTATATGGATGTAGATTAAACTCCGGAGATACTCATAGTTACTTATTAACTACTTATCCCGGATTAACGCGGGAAGTGGTTCACAATTAAATTTAACTGAATGTTTTATTTTCATACAAATTACTCCCGTTTTTTCTTTTTTTTCAAACAATAATACTTTCATAAGTAGTCCTAGTCAAAAAGCGGGTTATTGTAGGAACTTAAATCACTGCCATTTTATTTTTTACAAATTTGTCACAAGTATGATTACTTGAGTATTTTTTCCTCCTAGCCGGCATTGTGAGATTAAATGTTGCGTGTGATTTAACGACTTGAAACAAACAAAAACATTTTTAAGGATTAAAATAAAGGTATTGAAGGAACAGCTGGTTATAACATAAAAGCATTTTAATAGGCCACCTACCTTTAATATGGTACATACCTTGTGTTTTAACATGTTTAGAGTTCTGTTAATCTGACATTTCTTATCACGCTAACATTGACGTAATATTAAAGAAAAAGTGAAAAGAAATGTTCCTGCGATATTTTGAGATTTACAAAAATAACTGTATTTAGACAGATTAATATTCAGATGGCAAAGTAGTATAAGATCTTGTAATTGCAATACAAAGTTGTTATGATAAACTAATGAGATTATTATATCCGAACATAATAACTTAATCTGTTACTTATAATATCTTCACCGCAAAACCGTTAACAGTTATTATCTATATCTGTATAAAAACTCAAAGGTGACTGACTGACTGACTGACTGACTGACTGGTACAGTGATCTCTCAACGCACAATTCAAACCATTGGATGGATTGGGCTGAAATTTGGAATAAATGTAGATGGTATGACGTAGGCATCCGCTAAGAAAGGATTTTTGGAAATGCCACTTTTCAGGGGGTGAAATTAGGGGATACAAGTTTTACTCCTTAATGCGAGCGAAGCCGCGAGCACCCACTAGTATAACATATATAACAGCAGGTCTTTGTAGACAACTTAAAAACTATTTTCCCCGAACATAGTTTCAAATTACAAACAAAACTTTACATTTCGTTTTTTACACAAACCATGTGACAACTAATCTGTTACAGCTTCACAGACAAAGCACGTACACAGGATAAACCCGCAAGCATGAGGCTTTAATTTGTCACGCAAGTTTTCATTTGATGCCTTTCGCAAGTTTTTCAAAGGGTAAAAAGCGTAGTGTTGTTGATGAGTTTTTTGTACCACGCCGTGAAGAGTAAGTATCATTTACTTTGTGAAATACAAAGTGTTTATATAAACTGATAAAAATTACTTTGTAAAATCCGTGGATATCTTGGCCCCAATTAATCAATCATGAGGAGTCAAAGTCATGACTCTTATGAGGCATATGAATCGAAGGGAGACTGTAAAATATAATTGACTAGAATATAACTTTAATGTACCCAATAAAACACAATTAAAAAACTTATTCGGCGGCCTTATCGCCTTAGGCGATTTCTTTCTTTCCTTTTAGATAGACATAACTTAAAATTGTACGCAGGCGATGTACTAAAATACATGCTTAAATAAAATGATGATCAGCTTAGAAATGACCATATTATATCGTTAAACGTATCAAAATTTCTATATACATACGTAAATATGATATTATGCAACATTAAACACACGTGCTAAGTTTTGTTTTTGCATCTATAACATTCATAAGCACTATTTCCTTATTACACATGCAAGAAGAGTTAAAACAAAAGCAATGCAATAATGTACCGAAGTCGTTTACATAAAGTCATGTTATGGAGCAAACCTGGCTTTAATCCAATGGTGTATTCGCGAAATTGCAAATAACGCTATTTTATTTATCTATACAAAACGCATAGTAATCTAGTTTTAGAATATGCAAACATATTTTACAAGTTTAGGACTGAAATTTATTTTTCTTATTTCTGTATTCTTATTCTACTTGAAAGTTTACCTCTATTTTTGGAGATGTAACAATAATTTCAACCGTGGAAACAGCATTTTTATGAACCACTATAACGGGGTCAGGGGGTTACTATAGAAGCAAAACAATGGGCCTTATTACAAAACGTGGTTTAACTATTAGTCCAGGACTTTGAAAATATGCAGTCCGTTTTTGTCATAACAATCAAAATGTTTCCAATAATAATTCACATTCCAATTTGAAGTTGACATTTTGATAGTTTGTATGTGATGTTTGAACAACAAGAACCGACTTGTTATTTTCAAAGTTCTAGACTATTATAATATAAACCACGTTTTGTAGTAAGACGGGTGTGTCATGTTATTTTCAAAATTAAATCCAGCTCTTGGAAACTGAGTTTATTTTCTCCTATCAAGGGTTTAATCGTTTATTGGGAATTCATTTATTTAATGGTCAAGGCGCACATATTGCGTTTACCATTACTCAAAAATTATTGAACCAATTTAAATGAACTTAAACTATCTTCAAACCATTCTAACCTTAATAATGAAACCTCTTTCACATCCTTCACCTTAATGAGACAAAATATTTATCTTATTAACATCGTTTTTAGTTTCTCAAACATCCGTGATTAAACATAAACGTAAGTGATTTGGTATACATGTTTAAATGTTGTATACCATATACATACTCAAATTAATTCAATATGTTACTCTTACATCAAATATCAATATTAAATTTATGATGATGATGATCATGTTTAAGGTAAAATAATAACCACCTTTTCAAAGAGCCTTTCATAATTATTCTTGGAATGTATTTACTGTAAACGCTAATTTATTCAATTTACAAAATCAAGAACTTTTACGTCGTAGTTTATGATAGTAACCCCTTGGCCGCGAAGTCGCAGAGGAATGTAATTAGTGGATGGGTGTTCCATAGATTACATTACCCTGATTACAGTTGCTCATTTGCTAAAATAACCGGAATGGAAGAGCCGAGGTGAGAGCTAGTTTTGTTCTTTAGTCTTTAGTGGAGTTAACTTTGTTTGGAATGCGATTTTAGTTTTGTGTTATTTTTTTTTTAAATGCCCCCTAAAATAGATTGAAAGGAAAAAGCTTTATATAGCAATCAGACTTCGTTCTTTTTGGTTTAGCCATATATCATATCAGGGACATTGGTATGATTTTATTTTATCTTCACAAAACTACTTTCACTAGTTAATACCTTAGGTGTTACTAACAAATCAATTCATTTGCACCCTCTAAACATTTCTAAAGTAAAAGTGTAGGCATAATTAATCATATATTAGTAGCGGTAAAGTTAAACCATAAATTATAATAGTGCAATCTTGATACTTTCATAAGTACAACTTTTGAATTAAAAGCAAACGTGTGCGCTCAAAGATTCCCAAAAGTCAAACATTATACGTTAACAAAATAAGTTTCGTATCATAACTTTGCTTATGATTGGTTCGTAGCTTTATTTTTTTGTTTGAATAAGAATTATTTTGATTTGGTTGTCTTGGTTTTGAAATCCAAAATTCAGAATATCACACAGAAGCTGAAATAGGGTTTTTTTTTCAACGATTTATTCTTTCGTTACGTCACTCAATGATATAAAAATAATGTACTTAATTCACTCTAGCTCCAATGTATGTACCTACCTATGAACAAAAACAACAGCGATAAAATATACTTAATTTAAAAACAAACACTTTAGAGAGCTATCAATATTTTAAGTGCAGTTGATATCGAACATGTTAATATTCAATTCACTTAATGAAAAATATACAGGTACCAACATTTATTGATGATCTGAATCAGAATTTGTTTTATTCTTTTCCATTAACTGTATATTAAAATTACTGTAAAATAAAATTAACTTATCTATTTATTATATTCAGGAAATAAAATCCCATTTGCATTTTTGTTTAAATTATGTTAATAACTGAGAAAATTCAGTTTACCTACACTATGCAGTTTTCAGACCACTTACTAATTTTAGTCAATTATCTGACAAACATTTGTGCTCATAAAGATATTAAAATGAATTATTTTACATATTTCTGTGGTTTTTATGGATAACTTGACCTTGAAACGCTTACATTGAAAGGTAACTATATAGCAGCTCTTCTTTAGTCCCTACATATTCTTACTTCATCATCCGAGAACATGTCAAGTGCAATACAAAAGCAAAAAAGTACGTAAATACACATTCTATTCACCTTAATGTGAAAAATCCCATAACAATGGTTTGGCATCATTTATGATGAGTTCACGGGACACGGTGAATAGGATCTCGAGATAGACCCTTTTGTCGGTTCCGTTTTCAATGTAACAGATTTATTATGTACGCAACGTGAAATCAGCATAAAGTGGTAGCAGTAACTCAAGTATTGTAGGCTAGAAAATCTATAGTAATATCATAAAGCTGAAGAGTTTGTTTGTTTGTTTGAACGCGCTAATCTCAGAAACTACTGGTGCGAATTGAAAAAATCTTCTTGTGTTGAATAGACCATTTATCGAGAAAGGTTTTAGGCTATATAACATCACGCTGCAACTAATAGGAGCGAAGAAACAATGTAAAATCTGGAATAAACGGGGAAAATATTTCATCTTTGAGGGTTTCCGTTGCGTGCGCTGCGAAAACGGTTCAAGTCGTGGGTAACAAATACAATTTATAATACTGAAGAAGTTGTTTGCAAAAATATATATGATGCCCAAAATAACTATTCCACGCGGACGAAGTCGCGGGCACAGCTAGTATGGGTATAAACGTGTGGGTTGTACCTAGTCGTAAGTTGAAACATGGAATAAATCTTTAATTTTTACAATTGGTGGCTATTTTGTGTTTAGTTTCTGTTTAGTGTTTAGTACCTTTATCAGGATATCCAAGACCCCTCTTTGTTCTTTCTCAGATAAAATCTACGATTAATTGTTTTTAAGGAGGATATGAAAATGGAATGACGCTGCTACCAATATTATACCATTACCTGTTTTTTTTCTATTTTTATATACGCTGCTAATAACATGACTTACAGTTTCTACTATTTTCTTTTCCGTACTTATGTATGTTTAAATAAACGTAACGTGACAACATAATATAACATAACATGTGAAAAATTCGTATTAAATCGGAAGAACCCTAAGCTCCGCGACACGGGGAATCCTACAGCGGCAGCCAGGGGGCCAGTCATTAAAAAAATTTAGAATAAGACAATGAAATTGTGAAATTGTAATAATACCTTGCCATTATTATTTGAATCAATAAATTATTATTATTATTAAATTGCTACGTGATAAAAACCCTAGTAAAATAGAAAATAAAATTAAATAGAAAGACGATAAAAAGCTATATACCTACACGGTAAAAATGAGTTTCTGTATGTATAACATAGCACCCTCTTATTACAATGTGACGAGAAAATGTCGCTCTCAAAGGATTGCGATTTTCGAGGATTTCAGTTCAAATGAAGCGTAGGTAATGTGAAAATCATTCGGAAAAGATTTACAACGTCTTGTTTCTTTTTCGTTCGCATCTTAAATTCTATGTATATGTGATTTATTTGCTTTTATGAGATGTTTGAATGAAGGTAATACTGTCAAATAGGTAGATCTTGTATCGACAAATCATATTATGAGTTAATTTGTTCAGTGCTAAACCCGCACTATGATTGATAACTTAAAAAAATATTGGAAAATAAGCGATAATAATCACGACCGGCAGGATTCGAACCTGCGTATTTCTGATTACCGTCCAGACTTAACCAACTAGGCTACGGTCTACTAACTGCCAGGCGCGAAAATCCACAATAATTTCCATACACTTTAGACTAAGCGGCTGATGGCGCCACTTGTGCTGTCTGAATTTGTCTAACAAGCTCTCATATCGATGTACTATGGGCACCTGCCGGCCGTGATTATTTTCCAATAAAAGTTTAAGACAAAATATATTGCCTTCAATTTTTCATGTTATCTCATTGTTTGTCTATTTGTGTCATATTATATTAATTACATTTCCTCGCGGTAAGCTTCACTTGAGAAATCACCTCTTCTTATCGCATAAAACTGCTAGCCAAGCAATATTAAACGTAACTTTGATCTCATCTTCAAATTTCTGCTCAATTTTCTTCCTAGAAAATGCAGTAGAAATAAAACTTCCCAGTCACTTATGTGAAGGTAAAATGCAGGAGTGGCGCCGCCAGTAACGAGGTGAATGCAATTCGTAGCATTTAATGACTGCTGTTGACGCCTGCCTGCTCACTAGACCTTACTATTGGCTCAGGTGAACAAAAATATATGCAATTATTTTAGTTCTACGCTTCTATTTTAATCCATTTTCTTGCTAAAAGATGGTGCTGCTATATGTAGGCTTTGTTTAGTAGGTATATAATATAAAATGCGTATATATCGCACAGATTTGTAATATTCAAGTATCATCTCAACGATTGCAACCAGAATCAACAACAATGTGTTTTTAAATATAACAACTTGTTTTAAATAAAAAAAAACATATTGAGACTGCGGCATTTATTCTCGCAAGTGTAGTCCCTTTTTGTGATTTGAAAATGTCATTGCCTAACATAGTAAAATAGCATATACTATATGTAGGCAGTAGATACAGATTTGAATTTCCATAAGACAGATGATAAGCAACAATACGTTTAGGTTTGTCTTTGAGTCGTATTTCCTCATGACTGAGGATCGTGACTGCCCCGCAGAATTGATTCGTTAGGGGAGTTTTCTTGGGCAGATACATCGTAGTGGGGGCCCAGGTCCTTCCACGCAATCCGGCCCTACACCAATGACTTGTATTTTCAAGTTATGTGTAGATTTGCACTCGCTTAACGGTGAAGGAAAACATCGCGAGGAAACCGACTTGTTTGAGGACCACAATACGTTTAGGTACGTGCTTTAAAAAACTTCAAAACTTCAAATTCTTACGTACTAGTAAAAATTCTATGACTATTGTTTCCTTACTGAAAAAAATCATAAGGTATAATAAAAATGCTTGTAATCTTTGAATACTAAATGAACCACCAATACCAAATTGTACATGTGTACATTTATAATCTTGCCAAATTCAAAGCTTCTAAGTATAAATTCTACGGGAACTATGCTTGATAAACTTCTCCAACTTTCACCCGAGTCCGTAATAAGAACTATCCGGGTATGTAAAAGCAGTTGTTTTCCATCCAATTGTATAAAGTTGAGTATTGTAATGAAGTTGTAAATTGAACGCTTAATCCAAGGTTGTTAAAGCTGAATTGAAATGGAAATGCTTTAATGAATTGAAGCAATATTGAAAAGTCTACTTTACAGCCGCAGTTTGTTAAGAACTCATTCCGAGAAATATTTTTAACTGCCCTCTTGTTTTTGTCATTCTTTACTCAGTAAAGCGCTTTTTATTATGCAGAATGAAACAGTTAAAATTTTAATAAAATTAATTAAATATGCGGATCATTATCATGCATAACTTATTGTAATAATAATAATAATTCATTTATTCATATATAGTGTTACAGCGTTATTATAATATGTGATTTAATAATAAAGTGTTTCACTATGAGATAAGTCTTACATTTCTAACCTATTTACATTTTGAGTAATTTGATAAGTTATTGTAATTCATTAGCTCATAAGGTAGGTACATATTATAATTGATATTAATATAAGATAATTTAAAAAGAATAAATAAATTAAACATTCGTTAAACATACGTAGTTACTTACTTACACTAATGTTCATCTGTATAGGGGCTTATGATAATGTATGTTGTATTCATCGATCTTTTTTTACCTTAACAGTCAGACGATTTTTACTCCTTGCACAAACGACACTCTTGTGCAAAGAGCATGAGCATAATTTGACTAGAATTACTAAAGTAGATCTAAAGTAGTAGATATTCGTTTTTAAATAATGTTGCCAGAACCCACCACTAGGTCACAATTTTTGTTATTTTTATTGAACTGGGTACATAGTAGTAACTTTTAGATGCAGTTCTTTTTATTTTTCGTATAAGAGGGGAAAACGCTGGTGCAGAGAGTTTTTAAACCTTCCTCCAGGCCTCTGACATGGCTTAACGACGGCCTTACTACGACTAACAGCCGAGACTGGACCTACAATTTAACGTGTCAAGCGACCCACGGAAGCGCCCAAAATGTGATGCCACTGGAAGCGGCAGAGTATAGCAAGAAAACCAGATTTATTTAATTATGAAAATGGTATTTGATATTGTTGATTACTTATCAACAATACCTATTAAATAAAAAGTAAACATTTCTTACATACTAAAATAAGGAATTATTTCTAAGCACAATACACACTATTCTGACCATTCTGACGTTAACCAGCAAATCACGTCAAATCATATTGGTCCAACCAGACAGCGCTAGAGGGCGTCTCATACGTCATTGGTGACGTCACGATGACGTCATGGCTTGACGTAGGACGCATTAGCGGCCTAGTGACGTGATTAATGCCGGTACAAGCCAGAAATTGATAGATGGAGCCACTTGCGCTAAGTTAGTATTGTATGTACTGTCTCGAAGGAAAATTGCATATTTTCTCTATTCCATAAACTCTTGAAGGAAAAATTAATATATTTCTTGAACAAATCAAAGGCCAGTAACTCTTGTGTCAAAATTAAAATTTGACACGTGATCCTAGATGCAGTTTTTGCATAGTTCACTGAAGGATAATAATTAAAAAAAAAACATTTGACAGTCCAGTTTGTACCCTCAAAGTACAAGTTTGTAAGGCCTTGTCACATTTGAGTCATCCAAAAAAAGTCATATTAGTTATTTTTTTACCCAGTTAACCAGAAACAATACTCACGTAAACAGCACTGCTTTAGAAACTTTTTTAAAATAATAAAAAAAAATCTGGTACATACCTGTACTAAAATGGTCAAACAAAGTTATTGGAACACTCTGATAGAGGTTTAAGGCTACAAATTTCCTTTACAAGAAACAATAATTTTCCCCTATAAATAATTGAAAAGATGAATTACACATATGATAAGATAAAGATGATTAATTAATTAAGATTTTAATTTTTAAACAGATAAATGCGATACAATCTAAAGTAACTCTGCCTTCTACTGTAGTGTTGACTGTGTTGTACAAGTCAGCATCTTTCAGGGCATCAATTTGTTTACAATTAAATTAATATAATGTCATGTATACTAGATAAGCTATACAAATATATTTAAACAAATTACGTAACGTTATACAACCCAAAACTAATTAAACTATATATACCGGGTAATATATCCGGGTATATATATATCAGGATATATCGGGTAAGCACACTCCATCTTAGGCCATAGCCTTACTTGCTATCAGGTAAACTATGGTCAAGTGCAAACCCGTTCAAGTTAAAAAAAAAAATACAAAACTTATAAATCTAGGTTTGTTGTACAGAATATAATTCCTATCACAAAAGTCACACCCGTATATTCGGTCTCGTACTCTGTAGTTATCGGTTTCGGTAAACAATAATAAAACTCCCTTCCGATCCGGTAGATATCATTCCTTCAAACGGTTTTTTTATTACGGATCTCCGGTGTACACTGATTTAGTGTTATAGATAACGTTACGTTAAGCTATAGAGATTATGTTACGCAGTTCATAATTTTGGTCGTCTTCTAATTCATATTTTTTTTGGGCAAAGTACAAGCCAGCAGTTTGGTCACGCGTAGCCTGTTTCAAACGCCCCGACAGATCTTGGTAGAGGTCAAGTGCGCTCTGACTTTGCCCAAAAGATTAGTCTAGCTATTCAACGGGGAAATGCAGCCAGCATTTTGGGTACGCTACCTTTTGAAAATGTAGATTAGTTTTTTTTTATGATGTATATGTAATGTTTATTTTTTATTATTATTTGGAAGTGTTACTATTATTTTTGTTGTTTTGAAATAAATATATTTTTTTTCCTTTGTTTACATTTTCAGTTTTTTTAAGCCTCTTAGTAGAAAGGATGGGGTTCTCAATCCATCTAAATATATTAAACTCAAAGGTGGCTGACTGACTGACTGATATAGTGATCTAGGTACCAACCCACAGCCCAAACCACTGGACGGATCGGGCTGAAATTTGCCATGCAGGTAGATGTTATGACGTAGGAATCTGCTAAGAATGGATTTTTGGAAATGCCACTTTTAAAGGAGTGGAATAGGGAATGCAAGTTTAACTTTAAGAAGTAAACTAGTCTGGTCTTAATATATTTTAGTTTTTCATTTAATAAGGTTAGAGGATTTACAGACCGCTCTAGCATAAATAGGTTATGTAGACTCAAACTCTCACAAAATGTCCTCATAAAATATAAAAAATAAATGAACTGACATTGATTAATTATAAGGACAATATACTTTAGGTTATATCCATAATAAAACCAACAACACACAGTAACTGAACAGTTTTAATCGCAAAAAATAAAACTCAAAAATTGCGTCATCTACATCTACGAAATCGATACTACCTTCTCATAGGGTTACATGGTACGGTTTGTTAGATCGCTCCCGCCTCGGCGACCCCATATATCTCGATTGGCACTACGATTTATGGTCACAACGCACTAGCGTCACTATAATTTTGTCTCGAGTGTCGATCGAGTTATACGATCTAATTGACATGTTTGGTGTCAGGTGTCATTAAAATTTTCTTTTCTTTTGTTTTGCTATCGATTAACGACTTGACGACAACTACAACTGAAAAATTTGCGGCAAGAACATCTGATCCATTGACAACTTTATATTTTCCGTCATCAGTTTTATGTAAGGAACATTTTCATAATTTTATTAATACTGTAAAGATGCTAAATTAATTAAAATAATAAGAAACAATATTTACACATATTAACACTAATAGAACTAAAAAAGAGTATTTACATCTAAACTAAATTTAAACAATCCACATGTGGTATGGAGCCAAGAACGCTGGCTGCATTCCCACGCTGGATTGCTATAGAAATCCTTTGCGCAAGGAACCAGCCAGCGTTCTTGTCTCTAGTGATGTCAATCAACATTTTATTTAATTTTTTTATAAAAGACTTCGTGCTTTTTCCCCACGGACCAAAAGTTTCGAAGCCAAGCGGTACGAAAATATAATCAGTCGATAATGATGTATATTTTCGCCGCTTGGCTTCTTCTGCTGCGTCCGCCGCGGCTCCTGCCGCTTGTACTGTTCCACTGAGGCGAGAAGGAGCTAGTGTATCGACGCAAGTTGCGTCCCATACAAGAGCTTTTCCCCGCTCCCAGGGAATCAGTGTGAGGCCATCGGGGCGCTTACCATCGTCACGGACCATGCCAATCGGTTCAAGAACTGATGGTACGTTGACAGTGGCAAGTGCCCGTCTCACTATATCATTCAGCGAGCCGTGGCGGGAGAATCTGCCTGCACTGCGAAGGCATGAAAGTCCGTGGAGGCCAATAATAATAATTCATAATTGTTCTAACCGATAACAAAGTTTTTCGAAAGTTATAATAAAAGCTACGCTTGTGCGTTCTCACCATTATAAATCCGAAAGCTTGTGTTACTCTATCAGGTTCTATCAGATAAGACGGGCCGTCCCGTCAAGATTGGTAAAAAGTGACGGTCACTTTATAGAGCCGGGATTGGCTGTTGAGTTATTGTTTCATTTGGATGTTTTTTTTTATATTTCTCTCTCTAAAGTCAAAGTCAAAGCATTTACTGCATAATTGGGTTATACATATACCTATAGATACATTTATGGTGAGTAGAACTTATGCTAAGGTATCGAGTCAGTGAAACACAATACACCCTAATTGGGTGTTTGCAATGTATTTAGGTTCGGTGCGGGCCGGTCTATTTGTTTATTTATTATGTTGTATTTGTTATATTATTCGTCATTAAGTTTTCATCTATTATCAATTCGTGAACAGTTTTAATTAATAACATTAATGTATTAATATTTTTTTAAGTGTGTCTTTCTTTAAGTTGTTGAATATTCCTCATTAATGAGGGTTGTGACTCTCCACTAGAATAAATATGCAACGAGATATACGATTAAATAATTAAACTGTAGTTCTGCAATATAAAATTTGTCTGTTCCGATTTTCCGACACTCTGAATTACTTCCAAATAGTAAATCTGCGACCGTCGAAGTGGCGTCGGTTTGGTTCAAGAAACTCATTACGAGAAACACCAGAACCAATGGTGTCTATATACGTTGTAGTGAAATAGGAATAACCTCTATTTCAAAAACTTACTTGGTTATCTATAAATTATATCAAGTACTATTAGAGTAACTAACGCCGGAGATTATTGGAGAAATAGAAATGATCTTACGTCAATTGCCAACAATTGTAGGTTATTGTACATATGTTTAATGCATTGTGAACATTATCACCTTAGTGATCTATAACAGCTTTAAATAAAGTTATTTATTGTATCGCATAAAAAACTACAATACTTTTTTAACTTCACTAGGTAGTAATTTGTACCATAAAATAGTTATCTCATACACATACAGTAAATATAAATCGGTTAGTATGAGTGCTGTGACGAGACTTTTTCAAGTTTTAGAACCGTCCTTGAGTCAGACCTAGCTAAAAGATTAATGTAATATTTTGACAAATATCCGGGGCGGAAGCGTTCTAATGGAATACTACTTTTTACAAATAAACAGAAATAATTTTACAAATAAACAGAAATATAAATCCAGGCACATTACAAAATGATTAATTTCCATACGCACCAGCTACATACGAGCGTGTCATTATTTGCCTTCCTTCCCATTGTTATCTTTGTACTAAGAAAACTGGAGAATGTTTTGAATAAAATATGAATAGCTGGAGTTTCGTGCGGGTCTAATCTTTGAAGAATACATTCTTATCTTTGAATGGTTTAAGTGAACATATTAATTAGATTTTTCTTTTGCATATAATAGATTTTAACATTTTATTAAATTTTGGATCTTGAATCACAACATTTTTTTCGCTTTACAAGATTTTTACCAGATTTTCGTTAAATATACATACTCGTATACTTAACCCTAGCCGAACTATAATTCATTTGAATATAGGTATGTTATTGTTAAGTACTAAGTTTATTCTCATGTTACGTGATTTCTCCGTGATTGTGAATGGATTAATAAAGTCAGGTTTTTATTAGGTCATGATTCAGAGTTTATATTATAAGAAATTGATTTTCCTAAAGGTAAAAATACCTCAAGAAATGCACGAAACGCCTGTAGAAAAAAAGTGAGCAAAATTGAGCAAAATTTTTGACATTTGCCTGTAATCCTAATAAGCACACACAAAGGCTAACAAAGCAAATTAGCGACTGGCTGAAGAGCACGTGCCAATACATCTAAGTTGCTTCGACACAAGAATGGTCCTTAAACACGCACAGCCTCTCGGCACAGTTCTAACCCAGCTGTGATATTATTTGACACGTATTATAACTGTAATCCAACATATTGGTCGGGTTGACCCATATTCATGTTTGATTGAAATTCGGTGTAGGTACTCATTTCATAATTAGAAATTTTTGATGTTGATCTATCTCAGCAAAGTTTGGTTTGAGAAATGATAAGACACAAAACTGTGTGGTCTTGCGTTGTGATCCAAAAGGTCTATAGGTACTTGTTCGCTATATACATAAAATATCAATTTCACTAGAACTGTAACAGCCTACATTTTCGCTGTAGTTGAGAGTCTTCTTTTAAAAATTAGACCTGCGTGAAAAGATTTCTCAAGTTTGATCCCTCATATAAATTAGGTAAAGCTCATTTATACTTTCACAACTCTAAATTTTTTTAATTTGATTTCAACTTGAGCGAAATCTCTGAAAAGGTAATATCTGTAGTTCATCAAGGTGAAACAGGGTCTGTCACAAATTCCACGCTGAAGTATGAATCCGAAGTATTTCGAAATATAATTTATTCTCAAAGCATAAGACACAAATGACTGGGAAAACTTTATTAATGGACATTCTGAAGGTGGACGGCTGCTTGAAGTTCGTGGACAGAATCTGTAATATCTCGACCGAGACATAGATTTAATATTAGTTACTATTTCCTGTTCCTAGCATTTTGAAGATGCGGTTGAATTTCTCGTCTACCTTTAATTTTAGATTTTGTACTTGATTTTGTGTGCTCCAAATTTATGATTTAGCTAGATTAGATTACGTTTTACATTTATTTTAGAGAAAACGGAAAATTTATAACTGGTAAATAAGAATAAATAAATAACAACTACCAAGACCATATTTAATAAGATTATTATTATTTTCAGACTAATTTAAGAGAGAAACCTAAAATGTTAGCATCAATCAAGAAAATTGTATATGAATAATATTCTACTGGTAAAAATAAGCCTGTCTAGGCGTATTGCCGAGTTATATTAGAAAACCTATCCAAAATAGGTTGAATAATTAGTTAAATTATATTACCTAAGTACCTGTCGTTATTTTATGTATCATATTTATATACTAATTACTCGCAAAGCACTGCGGTCAATCTAAGACAAAAAGTAGCTAATGTAATAATTCAAGGTCCGATCTATCTCCATATCAAATTTTGTCCATTTTGATTCAGCCGTTTGAGTATGAATGAGTAACAAGCCTTCCCACACATATGCATATTTTTTGCCTTTGTAATGTCAATAGGATTCTTTGCCCCACAATCAGGAGGAAATACAGATTTGCCTGTAGGCAAAGGTCAAGCTAACTTACGAGTAGATTTGTCTATTGTTATTTTTTAATTGTTTTGTCAACTTTGCAACTTTCGAATTTTCATTGGGTACTTATAATTTAATTATTTAAGGCTCAACGTGGCCTGCATCTAAGCACCACGTGCCGAGAAATGGTGCTGTTTTTCAAGATCGGTGTATTTAGTAAAATTTTTATTAAAATAATAAGAAACAATATTTACACATATTAACACTAATAGAACTAAAAAAGAGTATTTACATCTAAACTAAATTTAAACAATCTACATGTGGTATGGAGCCAAGAACGCTGGCTGCATTCCCACGCTGGATTGCTATAGAAATCCTTTGCGCAAGGAACCAGCCAGCGTTCTTGTCTCTAGTGATGTCAATCAACATTTTATTTAATTTTTTATGAAAGACTTCGTGCTTTTACCCCACGGACCAAAAGTTTCGAAGCCAAGCGGTACGAAAATATAATCAGTCGATAATGATGTATATTTTCGCCGCTTGGCTTCTTCTGCTGCGTCCGCCGCGGCTCCTGCCGCTTGTACTGTTCCACTGAGGCGAGAAGGAGATAGTGTTATTTTAAAGAAACTGGAGCCAAAAAGACTCGTTTTAGTAAAACAGCGAGCTTGACCTATTGTTTTTTACATGTTACAAAAATAATTGGAATATTTTTTTACTAAAATTTTGAGAAATTGAATATTTTCATTAAATTTTTGTTGCATCCCAGATTACGCAATAGTAGACAATTTTCTAACACGTACATTAAGAATTTGAAGTAACTGTACAACAATTTCGTTCGCTCCACAAAAATATTTCTGTCAGGTTACGTTGTTTGTTTTCTCCAAAATTATGAGTTAATTTATTAAGTGCTAAACCTGCACTATGGTTGTTTTAAATTAAACTTTTATTGGAAAATGGTGGTTAAGGCGTTCCGGACGGTGATCGGAAATACGCAGGTTCGAATCCTGCCGGTCGTGATTATTTTCGCTCATTTTCCAATAAAAGTTTAATTTCTCCAAAATGTTATGTAGCTTCAGTTCACACCCTCGATAGCTTTAAATTTTGTTACATAAAGTTCTTAACACGGGTCGAGTCGCCTGTTTGTTTATTTAGCGCTTAATTCCGTATTCGCCTAAAGCAATGCAGCAAAGTTATAATTAGCAACCAACACTGAGTCCGTTTGAGATTTCCGTATTAATTATCAAATAATTAAATGATTTCTGCGAGTAGTTTCTATTTGGAATCGTAATCACAGGATTCAAAGACGACGAAGAGGACCTATTAAAAGTTTTCAATGTAACTTATGTAACTAATAATTAATCAATATTTTATTGATTGAGACTGTTTTATTGCAATAATAAACTTCCTAAAAGTACAATTTAATTGCGCTAAGGCTTACTTTAAGGATTAATGTTGTTTGCCAATAGTAAACTTTGAAAACATATCGGAACCCTCAACCTCGATAAAATAATTTGTGACATTCTTTATGGCAGCTCCGGATATTGCAAGTGAATTATAAAATATCAAATCATGCTGGTGACATCCAATGCTATATGTATTACAAAAAAAAACGATAATTTGTTATATATTAAATTTCTCAACCTCAAATGTTATATGACATCAGCAGAACAACTTTCTGTGGACGAATGATGTTTACAAGATTGTGTGCTAATATTACCCTATTAAAAATAAGTCCAAATTATCCATATAATTTTTGACTTCTAGATAAATAACATTAGGTTATTCCTAAAACTTATTCATAAAAAAAACATAGGGTTTTTCTTTTTTTTTTTTTTTTTTTATGGTTGAACAAATCTCAATTATCCGTTCAATAACCTCGGATAAAAGCATATTTATATGTAAGCATTTGCTTTATCTTTGTTAAACTATTCTAAGACTCGTTTTTAAGTAAAAACTTACATTGAAATTTAGTTTGAAAACAAACAGTGGTAAAAAGCTATAAAACTCCAAGTTTAGTATACACTCGTATCTTGTCTATTATTCTAGTGTATTTCAAAGGCTAAAATAGGGGTGAAATGAGCTATGTTTTTAATATGCATAGAAAAAAAAGATGCGGTATTTTGGTCAGCAATTTAAGATTTTCATAATAACAGTTTTGTAGCTACTTTGCTTTTTATTGAAATGAATTTCATAAAGTAAGTATAATTGATATCAAACTCAAGGTTTGATTTCAAGATTATAATTTTTATTTTATTTTTAGCTTTCATTGATACAGTATAAATGTGTTGCAAGAGAAACACACGCTGGAACAAAAATAAACATAGTATGTGAAAATGAAAAATTAAATGAAAATTATTTATTTTCATTTCATTTTTCATGGTATGTGTTATATCGTCCTCAATTTAGGTACATGCTTTACTAATATTTTATGCTACATAATAACATTTTTAAAATCTTTTTATACATATAATAAAGCTGAAGGGGGTCAAAGTCTGAACATTGAAGATATTTTAATAAATGTTTGGAGAACACGTTCCAGCAATTTCTAGCAATTTTGTGTTTATCTGTTTATTTAAACGCTCATCACGCAAAAATAGCTAAACGAGTACTAGATGATCATGATACGTTGTATGCAGGTACTTATTACAGGTAGTATGAGGTCTTGGCAATGTCATAGGCCATTTTTTATCCTGAAATAATGAGAGCGCAGCCACGGACGTCCACTAGTTAGTAAATCTCTGTCTTAAAAGTTTAATATTACTTGCTTACCGTTTAAACAACACACTTGAAAAAACAGATACAAATTCGCTATTCACTCCAAAGGCGCCAAATATTCTAGACCCAGTGATGATTAGGCACTAGTGCCAGTCTGCTAGGTATATTATCTGATGGAATAACATCTAATAATGTCTGCAAACTGAGGGGCATAGATTTGGATAATGTATTTGAAAAGGCTTCGATATTTTACTAGATAATACGATGAATTCATGAATAAGTAGTTAATGGCTTGGCTAAGATATACCTAGATAAGATTAAGGTCTAAACTAGTGGATACTCGCGGTTTCACTAGCATTGTTTGAAAATAAAGTACAGCTAATGTGACTTTGAAAACCCTACTACCACCATAACAAAAACTGATGATAATGTGTCATAAACATAGACAGACTTTAAATTCGTGGTATGATAAAAATCGAATACTTTAGTAAGGTCATACCTGATTTTAAAGAGGTGATAACGATAAGTATAATATTAACAAAACCAGTCAGGTGTTAGTGCAGCATTTGACTAACTTTGACAAAGATACTTTCAAGAACATATTTTATAAATAAATAACATACACTTAATAACTTCCTTCCGAAGATGATATAATTTTTAAGATACGGCGTGTTGTTATTTAAAATTTGTTTTATCTACATCATTTTGTATTCTGTGCTCCATACTAGGTTGGATGGTGATATTGATGTTGTTGTATGAAGTAAAAAAAAGGCATTCAAGGTTTTGTGCCATGAACTTCTGTAGTTACCTGGAGTTTTGTAGCCTCCTTCTCTACATCTTTTCACGTATGTACATTTGTACGTACATACATAAGGGCAGCCCAACGAACATAAATAAATATTTTAAAAATACGTTTTTTTTCGCGACCCCTACGCCGTCAGGGAGATAGTAGATGTAGATGGCTACAACTGCGATGTTGAAGTACTTGCCGGACTTGTTACTCTTAAATATAATAAAATAATATGTTGTGCCGTGTATATTCCACCACGCTCTAGTGAAATAAAATATTGTAATACATTTAGTGTTCTAGAAAATTTAGTATCCAAATATAATAAATTAGATGTTTTGATTTTAGGCGATTTCAATTTGAATTCATGCAATGAAACTGTATTAATGCACTATGAATGTTTTTTAGAAACTTGTAAGTTGAAGCAACATAATGTAATAACCAATGATTATGGCGTTATTTTGGATCTGGTTTTGAGCAACCTTGGCGATAGGTGGATCGATGTCAGCGGAGACACTGAGCCCATGGTAAAGAACAAGGTGGACGCGTACCACCCTCCTCTGGAGGTGTCGTTGCGGTGCGTGCGCCGCGCCCCGCGCCGCGCGCCCCCCGCGCCCTCGCCGTCCGCGCCCGGCGCTGGCGATGATTCACGCAGTGAATGGAATTTTCGTAAAGCTAATTTTAGCCTATTATATGCTGAATTAGAACTTTTAAAATGGGACGATTTATTTTTGCTGGCCGACGTAAACTCGGCGGCAAATTTATTTTATAGTAAAATTTCTAAATGTCTTGATCGGAATGTTCCCAGGACAAACAATAAACTAAAACATTCATCGTATCAATATCCGACTTGGTTTACGTCTGAGATAATTATAACTTTAAAAAATAAGCACTTTCATCTTAAAAAATATAAGGAATTAGGACTGGAATTTAATCGCGAATTATTTAAATATTATCGGCAAAGTGCAAAGCTACTAATTGATCTAGCTTATTCTAATTACATAAGACGAACAGAGGCGAATATAAAAAGGGATCCAAAATCTTTTTGGTCTTTTATAAAAGAGCAACAGCAGTGTTCTAGCGGGACTTGTAAGGAATTTGTTTATGAAGGTCAAGCTGTATCAGGTATAGATGCCGCAAACGCGTTTGCGCGGTATTTTAGTTCCGTTTTTTTGCCTCAGAGTCCAAAGTTATCTGCTGTCGATGCGGAGCGGGAAGCTGCATCTTCGCTGTGCTCGTACCGCATAGAGCTGAGGGAAGTTACTCCGGCTGACATTTCACTAGCTGTTCGACGTTTGAAGCAACACTCTTCTGCTGGGCCTGATGGCATTCCACCTTTTCTTGTTAAAGATTGCGTTTCTGTTATCATGGTCCCTCTTATGTACATACTAAATCTGTCCCTGAATACTGCCGTGTATCCTGATGTCTGGAAAACCTCGCGGGTAACTCCTATACCTAAGGGTGGCGACAGCATGCACGTAGAAAACTATAGACCCATAGCTGTTCTATCGGCATTTGCCAAAGTTTTTGAGTCTATCCTGAATCGACATATTACCAGGCAGGTCAAGTCTCAATTGTCCAAATGTCAGCATGGGTTCAGGGTAGGCAAATCAACAGTCACTAATTTAATAAACTTCGTCGATTATACTGTTACGGAAATGGATTGTAGAAAGCAGGTAGATGTGGCTTATTTTGATTACAAAAAAGCGTTCGATCGGGTCCACAATGATGTTTTATTAAAAAAATTTGCTGCTGTAGGGTTCACTCCTAGGTTACTGGAATTATTCGCGAGCTATTTCACTAATAGGATTCAGTATGTGCGTCTAGCTGGCGTCCAGTCAAATTCATATATTACTACTTCTGGGGTCAGCCAAGGTAGTACTTTGGGGCCGACCCAGTTTTTAATTATGATTAATGACCTGCCAAAGGTCATAAGGTCAGCAGAGTGTCTTCTTTTCGCCGATGACCTTAAGATATACCGGAGTATTGGTGCCATTGAGGACTGTGACGCCCTGCAGGCTGACATTGACAGGGTTGTGAGTTGGGCCGAGAGTAATTACTTGGAATTCAATAGTTCCAAGTGTAAGACTATGACTTTCACTAGACTACGTGATCCCCTCACTTACAACTACTGTGTGTCTGGTGTCAGTCTGGAGCGTGTCTCACGAATAAGAGATCTCGGTGTGACATTAGATACAGAGCTTAAATTTAATCTACATATTGAAAATATATGCAATAGTGCTTTTAAAGCTCTTGGATTTGTGATACGGCAAACAGGACGATTTCATGACAGAGGGGCTATAATGGTACTGTATTACTCTTTGGTGCGCAGTAAACTAGAGTATAACGCCCTAATCTGGGATCCGCATGAAGAGAAGTACAAAGAAATAATTGAAAAAGTACAAAGAAAGTTTGCTAGATATTTGTACAAAAAGTTATACGGCTTCTACCCTTTTCTGTATCCGTCTCTCTTCGTCTATGGTATGGTAGGTATGTATGCGTTGGAAGTAAGGCGAAAATGCAGTTTGCTATCGCATTACTTCCAGCTCTTGCGCGGATCCATCGACGATCCTAGTGTTCTATCCCGGTTGTCGCTGGCGGCGGGAGCGCGTGCGGCGCGCGCATGCTGCCCGCGCCGCCCGCTGGCTATGCCGTGCGGGGTGGTGCGCACCGCCACGGCGCGGTACGCTCCCACAACACATGCTGTCAGTCTGCTTAACGACATGCTTGCACAGATGCCAGATCTTGATATATTCCATTCGAAATTTAAATTTATATTACAATGTTGTAGTATATTTATTTGTAATAATAGGAAAATTTACTATAAGTCTAGGTATAGGGATTAATTTTAATATAAGTATATTTTTTTAAGGTTGGCCCACAGCACGCTTTGGGAAACTGTAAGTGCTGTGGGCAAGTGAACAATAAATAAATAAATAAATAAATAAAATAAGACACAAAACTGTGTGGCCTTGCGTTATGATCCAAAAGGTCTATAGGTACTTGTTCGCTATATACATAAAATATCAATTTCAATAGAACTGTAACAGCCTACATTTTCGCTGTAGTTGAGTCTTCTTTTATAAAAAAGACCTGCGTGAAAAGATTTCTCAAGTTTGATCCCTCATATAAATTAGGTAAAGCTCATTTATACTTTTACAACTTTAAATTATTTTTTTTTTTAATTTGATTTTGACTTGAGCGAAACCTCTGAAAAGGTAATATCTGTAGGTCATCAAGGTGAAACAGGGTCTGTCACAAATTCCACGCTGAAGTATGAATCCGTAGTATTTCGAAATATAATTTATTCTCAAAGCATAAGACACAAATGACTGGGAAAACTTTATTAATGGACATTCTGAAGGTGGACGGCTGCTTGAAGTTCGTGGACAGAATCTGTAATATCTCGACCGAGACATAGATTTAATATTAGTTACTATTTCCTGTTCCTAGCATTTTGAAGATGCGGTTGAATTTCTCGTCTACCTTTAATTTTAGATTTTGTACTTGATTTTGTGTGCTCCAAATTTATGATTTAGCTAGATTAGATTACGTTTTACATTTATTTTAGAGAAAACGGAAAATTTATAACTGGTAAATAGGAATAAATAAATAACAACTACCAAGACCATATTTAATAAGATTATTATTATTTTCAGACTAATTTAAGATAGAAACCTAAAATGTTAGCATCAATCAAGAAAATTGTATATGAATAATATTCTACTGGTAAAAATAAGCCTGTCTAGGCGTATTGCCGAGTTATATTAGAAAACCTATCCAAAATAGGTTGAATAATTAGTTAAATTATATTACCTAAGTACCTGTCGTTATTTTATGTATCATATTTATATACAAATTACTCGCAAAGCACTGCGGTCAATCTAAGACAAAAAGTAGCTAATGTAATAATTCAAGGTCCGATCTATCTCCATATCAAATTTTGTCCATTTTGATTCAGCCGTTTGAGTATGAATGAGTAACAAGCCTTCCCACACATATGCATATTTTTTGCCTTTGTAATGTCAATAGGATTCTTTGCCCCACAATCAGGAGGAAATACAGATTTGCCTGTAGGCAAAGGTCAAGCTAACTTACGAGTAGATTTGTCTATTGTTATTTTTTAATTGTTTTGTCAACTTTGCAACTTTCGAATTTTCATTGGGTACTTATAATTTAATTATTTAAGGCTCAACGTGGCCTGCATCTAAGCACCACGTGCCGAGAAATGGTGCTGTTTTTCAAGATCGGTGTATTTAGTAAAATTTTTATTAAAATAATAAGAAACAATATTTACACATATTAACACTAATAGAACTAAAAAAGAGTATTTACATCTAAACTAAATTTAAACAATCTACATGTGGTATGGAGCCAAGAACGCTGGCTGCATTCCCACGCTGGATTGCTATAGAAATCCTTTGCGCAAGGAACCAGCCAGCGTTCTTGTCTCTAGTGATGTCAATCAACATTTTATTTAATTTTTTATGAAAGACTTCGTGCTTTTACCCCACGGACCAAAAGTTTCGAAGCCAAGCGGTACGAAAATATAATCAGTCGATAATGATGTATATTTTCGCCGCTTGGCTTCTTCTGCTGCGTCCGCCGCGGCTCCTGCCGCTTGTACTGTTCCACTGAGGCGAGAAGGAGATAGTGTTATTTTAAAGAAACTGGAGCCAAAAAGACTCGTTTTAGTAAAACAGCGAGCTTGACCTATTGTTTTTTACATGTTACAAAAATAATTGGAATATTTTTTTACTAAAATTTTGAGAAATTGAATATTTTCATTAAATTTTTGTTGCATCCCAGATTACGCAATAGTAGACAATTTAACTAACACGTACATTAAGAATTTGAAGTAACTGTACAACAATTTCGTTCGCTCCACAAAAATATTTCTGTCAGGTTACGTTGTTTGTTTTCTCCAAAATTATGAGTTAATTTATTAAGTGCTAAACCTGCACTATGGTTGTTTTAAATTAAACTTTTATTGGAAAATGGTGGTTAAGGCGTTCCGGACGGTGATCGGAAATACGCAGGTTCGAATCCTGCCGGTCGTGATTATTTTCGCTCATTTTCCAATAAAAGTTTAATTTCTCCAAAATGTTATGTAGCTTCAGTTCACACCCTCGATAGCTTTAAATTTTGTTACATAAAGTTCTTAACACGGGTCGAGTCGCCTGTTTGTTTATTTAGCGCTTAATTCCGTATTCGCCTAAAGCAATGCAGCAAAGTTATAATTAGCAACCAACACTGAGTCCGTTTGAGATTTCCGTATTAATTATCAAATAATTAAATGATTTCTGCGAGTAGTTTCTATTTGGAATCGTAATCACAGGATTCAAAGACGACGAAGAGGACCTATTAAAAGTTTTCAATGTAACTTATGTAACTAATAATTAATCAATATTTTATTGATTGAGACTGTTTTATTGCAATAATAAACTTCCTAAAAGTACAATTTAATTGCGCTAAGGCTTACTTTAAGGATTAATGTTGTTTGCCAATAGTAAACTTTGAAAACATATCGGAACCCTCAACCTCGATAAAATAATTTGTGACATTCTTTATGGCAGCTCCGGATATTGCAAGTGAATTATAAAATATCAAATCATGCTGGTGACATCCAATGCTATATGTATTACAAAAAAAAACGATAATTTGTTATATATTAAATTTCTCAACCTCAAATGTTATATGACATCAGCAGAACAACTTTCTGTGGACGAATGATGTTTACAAGATTGTGTGCTAATATTACCCTATTAAAAATAAGTCCAAATTATCCATATAATTTTTGACTTCTAGATAAATAACATTAGGTTATTCCTAAAACTTATTCATAAAAAAAACATAGGGTTTTTCTTTTTTTTTTTTTTTTTTTATGGTTGAACAAATCTCAATTATCCGTTCAATAACCTCGGATAAAAGCATATTTATATGTAAACATTTGCTTTATCTTTGTTAAACTATTCTAAGACTCGTTTTTAAGTAAAAACTTACATTGAAATTTAGTTTGAAAACAAACAGTGGTAAAAAGCTATAAAACTCCAAGTTTAGTATACACTCGTATCTTGTCTATTATTCTAGTGTATTTCAAAGGCTAAAATAGGGGTGAAATGAGCTATGTTTTTAATATGCATAGAAAAAAAAGATGCGGTATTTTGGTCAGCAATTTAAGATTTTCATAATAACAGTTTTGTAGCTACTTTGCTTTTTATTGAAATGAATTTCATAAAGTAAGTATAATTGATATCAAACTCAAGGTTTGATTTCAAGATTATAATTTTTATTTTATTTTTAGCTTTCATTGATACAGTATAAATGTGTTGCAAGAGAAACACACGCTGGAACAAAAATAAACATAGTATGTGAAAATGAAAAATTAAATGAAAATTATTTATTTTCATTTCATTTTTCATGGTATGTGTTATATCGTCCTCAATTTAGGTACATGCTTTACTAATATTTTATGCGACATAATAACATTTTTAAAATCTTTTTATACATATAATAAAGCTGAAGGGGGTCAAAGTCTGAACATTGAAGATATTTTAATAAATGTTTGGAGAACACGTTCCAGCAATTTCTAGCAATTTTGTGTTTATCTGTTTATTTAAACGCTCATCACGCAAAAATAGCTAAACGAGTACTAGATGATCATGATACGTTGTATGCAGGTACTTATTACAGGTAGTATGAGGTCTTGGCAATGTCATAGGCCATTTTTTATCCTGAAATAATGAGAGCGCAGCCACGGACGTCCACTAGTTAGTAAATCTCTGTCTTAAAAGTTTAATATTACTTGCTTACCGTTTAAACAACACACTTGAAAAAACAGATACAAATTCGCTATTCACTCCAAAGGCGCCAAATATTCTAGACCCAGTGATGATTAGGCACTAGTGCCAGTCTGCTAGGTATATTATCTGATGGAATAACATCTAATAATGTCTGCAAACTGAGGGGCATAGATTTGGATAATGTATTTGAAAAGGCTTCGATATTTTACTAGATAATACGATGAATTCATGAATAAGTAGTTAATGGCTTGGCTAAGATATACCTAGATAAGATTAAGGTCTAAACTAGTGGATACTCGCGGTTTCACTAGCATTGTTTGAAAATAAAGTACAGCTAATGTGACTTTGAAAACCCTACTACCACCATAACAAAAACTGATGATAATGTGTCATAAACATAGACAGACTTTAAATTCGTGGTATGATAAAAATCGAATACTTTAGTAAGGTCATACCTGATTTTAAAGAGGTGATAACGATAAGTATAATATTAACAAAACCAGTCAGGTGTTAGTGCAGCATTTGACTAACTTTGACAAAGATACTTTCAAGAACATATTTTATAAATAAATAACATACACTTAATAACTTCCTTCCGAAGATGATATAATTTTTAAGATACGGCGTGTTGTTATTTAAAATTTGTTTTATCTACATCATTTTGTATTCTGTGCTCCATACTAGGTTGGATGGTGATATTGATGTTGTTGTATGAAGTAAAAAAAAGGCATTCAAGGTTTTGTGCCATGAACTTCTGTAGTTACCTGGAGTTTTGTAGCCTCCTTCTCTACATCTTTTCACGTATGTACATTTGTACGTACATACATAAGGGCAGCCCAACGAACATAAATAAATATTTTAAAAATACGTTTTTTTTCTCTCTTTAGTTTAGTTAACCCAACACTCTCTCTCTCCAAACATAGTAATCTACGCTACCTCATAGTCACGTAAGCTTGTTTAAAATTAAGAAGCTGCGTACAAGTTTGGTAGAGCACGGCTCGGTGGCGATTACTCTACTCCCACTGAAGCAAAACTTTGATTCCGTACGGGGCTAGAATTGCGCTTCGCTTTGACATATTATATTCAAAGGCGAGGTGACAATTTTGAATGATATTTGTAAATTTAGCTGAAAGTTTCGATTACATAAAGCCCTATTTCTTTTTTCACGTTTATATTAGAATTAAAATACCTACTATCTTTTTTTTTTTACAAGAAGAAGATTTGCACTTGACCGTAATTCGCCTGATGGAAAGCAATCATTACGGTCTAGGATGGAACGTGCTTACCCAGTAAGAACCGATTCACTCTCGCTTTGAAGATCGCAAGGTTATATTCCGCGGGGAACAGGGAGTCAGGCAGGGAGTTCCACAATTTAGCCGTTTGCACTATAAAAGTAGAAGCAAAACGCTTAGTGCGAGTCTTGGGAACTTCCACCATATCTATTAATAACGTGTCATTCACGAGATACATGTGTAAGTACAGGATTGTATGTATGTTACTTTTAGACAAAATTTTGCATTCAAACTAACTTCTGTTATCAAGAGACGCCAGTGTTTAATTGTAGAGTGATATCATAAGCAGACATCCGCAAATTTTCTTCTTAAAACAAATAATTTTAAAATAGCAAAAGTCGTGACTAAATCTTTATATCTTCTTCACTTATTCCATTCCATTATTACATACACCACTAAACATAGCTTACATCGAATTAAGCCTAAATTTGATATATGTAAGTATAACTTACTTAGGCATAGTCATGTGTAATCTCAGCACAGCTCAACCGCCCTGGGGGCCTTACCGTGACATCCCACTTTACCTTTCAATTTTACCAAATAATTCAATTCGATGGCTCAAATGTTATATAAAAAAAATATATATTAAACCTTTTCCTAAATTTCGTATTAAAATATTAGATAATGATATAATGTAAACACTTGTTAATTTCGTTTGCTTACAATTATACCAAGTAAAAGTTTTTTTTTAGAAATGAATACTTATAAACAACATTATAATCTATGTAGTGCTCTGCTAGGATTTTAGTACCGTTCGTTATTATTTTCACCTCTTACGTACCGCAAAGCTGTGCAACTCTCTGTTCCCCGCGCACTTTAATCCAGCGATCTTCATAACGAGAGTGAATAGGTTCTTATCGGGTAAGCACACTCTATCTTAGGCCATAGCCTTTGCTTAGATATCATCAGGTAATCTATGGTCAAGTGCAAACCTGTTTAGTTAAAAATAAATAGCAGTGTTATCCAATGTAAAAAAATATATAATGAAATAAAGATGTTCAATGACTGAAACATAGTCAATTTGTTACATCTACGTCGGGCGTGCGAATCAAACACCAGTTAGCGTTGAACTAATTTATTGTATCGCCCGAGCGGCGATCACAGCGCAACTTACAACTACCCTACAAAACATATAATTGCGCATACGTAACATCCCTCCACAACATAGTTTCAAAAGAACTTTTTGTAATTGACTTTCCTTCGACTACGCTTAGCTGTGACGGAGGGATCACTCTCCCCTTCCCCTTGAACGTTGCCGGGGATGACGCTATGAGGCGAGCTGGCTACAGACGAGGCGCTCGCGGAGCCGGCGGGGCTGCGGCGCGGCGAGCTGTCGCTGGCGGGGCCGGCGCGGGGCGAGCTGGCGGGGGCGGCGCGGGGCGGGCTGACTGAGTCAGTGCTTGTTGGACTAGCTATGACGGCGCGCGGAGATGCACTCGACGAGCGCGCTGTTGGCAGTGGAGACTGGCAAGGCGTGCCGAAATCAGCTTCAGTTTCGTCGTCGCATTCTACAAAGTGGATTGAAATCCAGGGGGAATGCATCGTGCGCAACACCTGTTTTCTCTAGCCTTGATCTTAGCTAATTCTTATGCTTTCTGACTTCAGCGCGAAGCTCTGGAACCGACACCAAATATACCACCTTGCCCAACTGCTTCTTAATTATTCCTTTGATCCAATTAAATTTGCCGTTTTGTAGATTTCTCTTAACCCACACTAAGTCATTCGGGTTAAAATCGGGGCGCTTGGTGCCTCCGTAGTGCTTAGCCTGTGAGAACTGTTTACGTTTAACTTCGAGGTCGGTGGAGGTTGGCGCGATGACGTCACGCGTGCTTACAACATCGAGCCTATCTCGCAGCGGCCGACCGTACACTAACTCGGCCGGTGATTTACCGGTGGTGGAGTGTTTCGAGTTGCGATAGTAAAACAAAAATTTTAAAATTTTTTCGTCCGAGGCGTTTTTGTTTTTGCATGAGAGAACAATAGATTTTATGCCATTTTTAACCACTTTGACCATCGATTCGGCTTGTCCGTTACTAGCCGGATTGAACTGAAATGCATCACTTAATTTATCTTAGTTTGAAGATTTACAACACAACGAGTTAAGGAATTCCATACCATTCAAGTCCAATAAGCTAAACAGAGACAGGAAGGGACGATGGTACCTGAGTAGTATAGCTAACCATATATCTTTGAGTATGTCTAACCGTACATCTTTGTATGTACTATACATTTGAAAAAGTATGATAGTTACTTAACATTAGTTAACGTTAAGGAATTCCATCCCTTTCATGTCCAATAAGCTAAACAGAGACAGGAAGGGACGATGGTATAAGTCGTGTACCGTACATCCCGGATGGCTACAGAAGGAAGCAGCTAAGTCGAGTGCATCGAACAGTTGCCGCGTCGTTACCACATCCTTCCTGCCAGATTAATATTGTGAATGCCAGCGAAAGTACACACAAATATCGTAAGATTACAACGTTGCTTAACATCAGGCAAGTTGTAGTCAAGCGTGAGCCTATTTCAAGTAAAAAAAAAACGTTTTGCGAGTTCAGCTAAAGATATTTGAGACTTTTGATTACGTACATATGTACATATTATATTTTTGACCTTAATGGCTTAACAGAACCAACCACACGGTTCGAACTTACCCAGCATTATTTCAGCCAGAACCAGCGGTCACGGTAAGGCCTCAGTAAACCAACTTGTTTACTTAGGCAGCCACTGGGTAAGTAAATAGTGATAGAAACAAACAAGCTTGCTTTCTTAGCTTGAATTTCGTAGTTAGGTAAGAAGATTACGATAGTGATTTTGTTAAGAGACTTTTGATAAGTACTTGTTGTTCGAGGTTTAATTTGGCTGCAAGATTGTGAACACAAATTAGTGTTAGTGTATTATACGTATATGCATTTTTATCAAAAGAGTGTTTTTGTACACATATTTGTATAAACAACTGTTTTCTTAGATTAAGATGCCCTTTCACGTAACCTTCAAATTATGATTGCATTCATGATTTGCAGTTTTTTTACCTTAAATAGGCTTACGTTTGACTATAGCCTGCCTGATGTTAAGCACCACTATAGTCTAAGATGTAGCACGCTTGCCTAGAAGAAACCTATTTACTCTAGATTTGAAGACCGCTGGGTTATAATTTTCTAGGAACAGGGCTCCAGGTAGATAGATAGATAAACTTTTTATTGGTAACAAAATGGTACAGAGCAAATTATAACTAAACTAATACCACAAACGGCGGCCTTATATTATAGATATGGCTTTGTAGATACATCTAATCTATACTAATATTATAAAGCTGAAGAGTTTGTTTGTTTGAACGCGTTAATCTCAGGAACTACTGGTGCAAATTGAAAAATTCTTTTCGTGTTAAATAGGCCATTAATCGAGGAAGGCTTTAGGCTATATAACATCACGCTGCAACTAATAGGAGCGAAGAAACAATGGAAAATGTGGGAAAAACGGGGAAAATTATTTATCTTTGAGGGCTTCCGTTGCGTTCGCTGCGAACACGGTTCAAAATTCAAAGAATTAATGCCCATTATAACTATTCCACGCGGACAAAGTCACAGGCACAGCTAGTATATTATATTTCAGAAACCAAAATTATACTACGCTCACTTATAACTGGCATCATTTATAATAGGCACAAGATAAACACAGTAACAAATAAATCAATCTCAGGATATAATTTCCGAGCAATAAATCTGTGGTTGTTTGAATAAGTCGGAAACCGAAGCGTTTCACTTTTCAGCTGAAGGAAGTGGTTTATCCTGTGACAGAATCTTTAGTCTCAATTACCACAAGTAAAACAAACGGCAAAATGTATTTATCCACGTTGAGAGCACGTGGGTAACATCTAACAAAGGCAGAATAGGAGATGCACAGAGAAATATATTAGTCCTTGCTTGGGTTTCCTATATTTATTTGTTTATATTATATCAATCTATTTTAGTTCTACTTAACTGCTATCGTACAAAAAAATATAAAATATTATAAGACAATCGGTAGTTTATTTCCAATTATTTTCAAGAAGTATTCATTAATATTTCAAAATGCAGCATAAAAAAAGAATCGGTAGCTTTCAGGTAGCTAAAGATACTTTCCAGAACAGGCCCACATGTTGAGATTTAGTTTGTCGTTTATCACATAATCGAATCGTTCCTACGAATTACAGTCCAGGGAACTTAAAATCTAGAGTTTATAGGTATGTTCTAAGCGTGTTATACTCTAGGCTGCAGCAATGCTTAACATCAGGCTGGATGTAGTCAAACATAAACCCATTCCACGTAAAAAAAAAGAATCACTAAATTAGTTTCACTTTTATCTTTTTCTCTATCAAAAGTATTACTCAGAACAACGGAGTGAGATTCCTTGGTAGTTCATCATTCACCCCCATCACGTGGAACCGATTAGTATTCCCAGCCAGCACACATAAATTAAGATAAATTTTGCACAACGTTTTGCGCGTATCTTGTGTAAATGTACAGGAAACCACACCGTGGGAGCGAAGAGGAAAACGCGCGGAAAGTGCGAATCAAAAATTTACACACACTATACTCATGTTATGAGGTAGTTTGGCTACAATAATGTTTGTTGGGTGTCAAATATGGCCTTTGAATGAAGTTAGAACCAGTTGTTTTGATATTTAAATAATTCATACATATTAATCACTTGTTTTGTTCTGAAAATTCAATGTATCTCGCTGTAACGCCTACATAAAAGCCAATAATACTAGTTATGGTGTATTACTGTAATATAAGTAACGAACTATTTCTTTTCAAAAAGAATACGTGCAATAAGTTTTGCAATTCTAATTTTACATAAGAAAACATACCTACATAGAATCAATAAATCCATATTATTTGCGTCTTATTTTTTACAACACATTAGAATAAACATTTATTTATATTAATTCGTGTCTACGTGCGTGACGCCACCCGCCGGTCCCAACGGAAGATCAGCGCTGGATGCTTGCATCCAGCATATGCTGAGTTGGGGCCGGATTGTGACATGAAACTTCTTATTTGTACTCTTATTTTTTATTGTATGTCTATTTAATGTTTCATGTGACAATAAATTTATTTTATTCGTATTCTTATTCTTAATTTGTCCTAAATATTGAGCAATCATTTTCTACGTAATTTTAATCTTAACAAAACCTTCGTATATATCTTACCACACTCATTAAGAGCAATGTATGTCCTATCGTTAAATTAACTGCCAATCCAAACGGTCGGTACATAAAGCATTAGAGAGGCCCTTTCAGGAGGTCACGGAAAAAGCCTCCCTTTTATGACACAAGTTCCTCGGATAAAAACCTTGATATATGTTTCGTGGAAACACCGATTTCACTCCGACAAATGGTGAAAAAATAAAGTAGGGATAACATGAGCGGTTGTGATAAAAACAATTGTGGTATATAATGATACAAGATACTAAATACGAATTAAGGGATAACAGAGTAAAACGTCTGAGTAATGTAATAGTTCTGTGTATGTAATCATGTGTATCTGACAAACCTGAAACACATTACTCTCTTGGCAAGAGCGAAAGCAAAAAAATGTTCTGTAGGTAAGTTTTCAATTTGTGTTTGACGCCGTAGTAATTGTTGAATTTATTAAACATAATTGAATATTATTAACCCTAGGTTGCAACAGTGCTTAACTTCATGCGGGCTGTAATCAAATAAAAATCTACAAGAATCACATATTAAATAACTAACATTACCATTACAATATTATCATTATAGTAACTGCTATGATATTTTACTTTTCTTGTTGCAATCAGATACGAGAACTTTACGTAAGAGTATTTCTCAAGCAATTAGTGCAATTGCTACAGATCAAATACCACTAACTATGCCACTTTTATTTTATTACTGACTACGTTTAGAGTCATGTCACCCACTCAAAGGTACCCAGAAATAGCTACAATTTATAGACACTAATTTTATCTTTTTTTTTACACAATATAAAAATAATAAATAATTTAATTTGATTATAAAGACATACCGATTCTAACTTATACTAATAACACGCTTGTTTTATTCAAAAACCAACCCGCAGTTGCTAGTCGATTTGTCCACGATTCCCTAACTATTACGATTACTCTCGCAATAACTTGGAAAGTCCAACTCGAAACATATTATCGTTATAAACAAGAAAGTGATGACAGCCTAAATTGCTCCACTACTTACGCTGGGTCCCGCTTTCCCCAACTTTCCTACAGGCTGACATAAATAACGATTATATCTGTTAATAAAACTACTGAATTCCTTATAGGCTAAGAGCCTACGCTTTTAGAAATGGTAAACCCTGGAAGAAATCGCTTAAAGCGATAAGGCCGCCCATTTGTACGTTATTATTTGTTCATATTTTACTTTGTACTATATACTTGTGTTGGTGAATAATAAAGATATATATTATTATTATTATTTCACAGATTCTCGGGTCTTACGCCCGGTATTTTTAAGGCATCAGTGGGGCCGTAGCCAACACTGAGAGGCCTTTTACAATATTATACTTAAAATTAAGTAAAAGATACAGATAGAGGATGTTAGGTATATAAAGTAACTATTGCAGACATGGTATTAATGTTACAGGCTATTGTGTTGAGTTGTTCATTGACTTAATTAAACTGGTCTATTGTACGAGGAACGGCACCCGCCAGTTATGCCTCATTCATAAAAAATATAGCGGGTGATGACTTGCCACTCACTAAATGGGCCCTCCACAGAAGGCAGCCTAAGATGACGCCGGAAGGGCAACATTGGTGTGAGTGGCTTAGGGTGTCGAGAGGTGTGCTGCGCGTTCTCTGAGCGGTACTAGCGGCGTTATGCCCTTTAACACTTCCACCCTGGAGCTTAGGTACTTAGCTCTTGCGTCTTCCACTCCCGAACGGCCAATCAAGGCAAGCCGGGAGGCAGGGGGTCTCATTTAGCCCCCAGGGAATCGGGGTCCGCGGTGACGCCACTCACCGACGACTCGCCATAAAGTCGCCCCTGCGGTCAAGATTTCCTACGTATAAAGATATATTTTAGATAAAAAAACTAGTTCATAATTACAAATAACTCTATGAAGCGATCAACAGATCAACGAAAAAAAACCATCCACATCACTAAATATCCCAAAAAAACGCACAACCCCTGACTAGGAGTAAAGTTACAAGCTAAAGTGTCGCATACAATACGGTCCGGCAAGCGTTGAGCTTCGCCTTTCAATTTATTCGAGGGTCAGCATTTAAGTAAAATTTATACGAAAGCCTTTTATACTCCGCTCAAGAGCTCTTTGCGCTTGAGGTATGTGCGGTTTTGATGATTATTTTATTCGTATTTACATTTTACTGCGTTAACTCAATACGCGGTGAGGAGGTACTTGAGGTCTTTTACGAGAGTGTGTTTGGTCTAGTTTATTTTCGACACTTACGGCTTTCAGTAAATTGCAGTGTTAAATATTTTTTTGTCATTTTTTTAGGGGAAATGGAAAATAATTAACATTTCATATATTCTGTAAATAATTTAAAGGTATTATTTGGTCAAATAAGTATTATTCCATTTGATAAGTAGAGATTATGACAACGTGTAGATTTTAACCGATTCCATTCAGTTTGAATCATTGAATTCAGCAAAAGTATCCACAGAAGAGAGCTGAAAATTTTATACATTAGTATAAAGTTACCAAAAAAATATTTAAAATAAAGCAAACTCAGTACGAATTATTTGAATTTTCATGATATCTACCATAGTTTAATGAGTTTTGCCACAACGATGCTCAAATTCGTTTGTTAGCAATAAAACTTTATGAACCAGCTTTTATCAATGTTTCCATATAACACAAATTATGGCACTTGTTAAGCAATAAATATTCGGAAATTGTTAATGATACACAGATGGGTCATTATTTCCAAACGATTGAGCTAAAAAATTTTGTTACCGATTTTCAGTCAAACAATTTGTACAATTTACTTGATTTTTCATGAAGATTACATTTTGTGTACATATAATATAATTTAATACATTTAATGGAAATTTGCTGAAATTGTTGTTTTACCTGCACTTTATGGAGTCAAAAATCGCGATCTTATGCGAACACAAATCCACAGATAACTTGAAAATGCAAGTTATAGGGCCGAACTCGAACCAGGTGGCGTCTGGATGAAAAGCAGACACTGAAACCATTGAGCCACACACACAGAAAAAATTTAGCTCATGACGTCGACTTTAACGTGGTCCTAATCCTACCGTCTATACTAATAGGTACTATATATTTTAGCATTATTTGGATAAAATCGTTCGGATCGTTATTTTATAACTGGCAATCTAGCATATTGTACAAAGTTACGGAACGAATACAATCATCGTTTCCCGGATTTGGATTGTTAAAAGTTTAGCATAACGTGAAGCTTTCGTTATTTTTATATTGTTGACTCTGAAATTCTATGCATATAGGTTTGACTGTTATTGTAGATCAGAGTAATCGAAACGTGTAGGTACCATCTGAAATTGTACTCAATTACGTTTACTCCTTCGATTTTTTTGCCATCTAATTTATGGTTTTCAATACATGTGCTCATATTTTTATAGCCATTTAATATTAAATTCAGTGGTGATGTTATTTCATTAAATGCCACAACATATACCTACTACTAATATTTTTTGGCCTCCTGATTTTTGTATTTTTTAAATTCATACATAATGTACATATCCTATTTTAATTGCTATTTAATAGAAAATTCAGTGTATATGATAATATGTGCCACTATTTTAATTGCTATTTAATAGAAAATTCAGGCTATATGTTATTTTGTTAAATGACACAACCAATACTTACTCGTAAGTGTAGTTTTTATCTTAAGTGTTTCAAAAATAGCTCACGTAGAATTAAATAAACATTCACTATTTTCTCATCCACTACATTAAGTAAGTATGAAAGATCAGGTGACATCAATTTGCTGAGAGCCTCTCAAAGATTGCTTGGAAGGTGATACACGAATGAAAAGCTTCAAAGGACCATGGACTGGAAATACCCAGACAAGAGGAAAAGGCAGAGAGAAATATTCTTTTCGTCTACTTTAAAAATATAGTAGATATAAAAAAGGTTTAAATAGGCGTATAAATAGGTTTTAGTGAAAACTAGCGGTTATATGTGACCTTATACGCAAATAATGATGTAAAGTGAGTACACACTTTAATTTCTTGCTTTTGTTACTTAAAAACATACTTTGCAACATTTTCATCTATTAGAATCCAACAAGCAGGTTGATTTCTTATTTTTTTCCTAGTAATATATTTACTCATTATTTGACTAGAGAAACAATTGTAATAACTTAATTTTTACTTGCTAATATAATAATTAAGTTTAATGCTACTTTTATTTTTATTAATATAGGTATAAATGCCTATATATTTTTGTACGTATAATGTTTATTTTTTTTACAAGATATAGGCTTACGCTTGACTACAACTTGCCTGATGTTAAGCAACGTTATAATCTAGTCTATAATTTACGATCTAGCGCGATCTTAATATTAAAACTTGTATCATCCAACACCTCCTACTTTACTCTATCAGCAATTCCTTAGATTCCTCGGCCAGATCAAACGGATAGAACCACAGATAGTTCCCGACCAGCTGAGTGGAGCTTTCTAAGTGCTTTCGACGACATTAAAAGAGGGTTACCTGAGCGAAAGCGCGTGTTCAAAACTCAAAGCTTTAGGTGATAAGTAGGTATTTCTCGTTGCTGAATACTAGAAAAGGAAGTTATATTTTTTATAGATTTGTAAAATGAAGTATGTTGTTGTTCAACTTGATCATTTCAACAACAAATTGTATTTTTGATTTTAGATTTTTTAAATTAATTTGGATTTAGGTACAGTTTTATTGCGCTATAAAAAAATTACAAAATTGCAACATTAAAATTGTACCTGTACAACGGTGGCTAGATGATATTAGAAAGTTTGAACTTAAAACATCTGGTAAATAACACCTTACCTTGGGCTTATGCCCTGCAGAGGGTATCATTTAAGCTAATGATGATGATGAAATTTAATTTGACTCATTTATAGTTCAAATTATGTTAAGAAAATATTTAAATATTCATATTATTATACGGGCACTAAGATATTTTTATAAAAACTGAATGCAAGTTGTAAAAGATATTGAGAATTCTTGAATATATCGTGAAACTTTCGCTTTTGAGTTTCTCTAATGGCTTATGAATGTATATGATCGGTCAAAGTCATTTTGCTGAGGAAAAGTAAAATAAAAAATATAGAGTTATGATAGATCGAAGTTAGAACTATGATTGTAAAAGGATATATCTGTACTCAGGGGGTTTTTCCACCACCTATATAGATTTTGCGGTGATAAAAAAGTGACATCAAGGTTTTTAAATATATTACTCTTGTGTCCCATGGTGTAACTGCAGTTGAATACCTGATGGAAAGAGAAAAACAACCTAGCTTTGACTTCATCATTATCATCATCCGCTGCCGGTTTTTTTCCCACTTATGGGTATAGGCCTCAAACTTCAAATGGAGCCGGGTAACAGATGGAGCAAGGCTCTGACTGGGTGGTGACCGATAACAGGTACACGGAACGTCTGACGTCCAGGAGCGAGATGGGTTGACGATATAGTATCTGTCACGGGTCTAATCTGGACGAGATTGGAACAAGACCGAGACTGTTGGCATGGCAAGAGAGAGCTTTGACTTATTTGACTTAATAAATTGTTGAAGGTTTTGGCTTTTATTTTGAAAACACAAACTTTTTTTACGAGATTCTTATACAATAGTTTCTTCAAACATTTTGATCTTGTGACGAGTTATTCTGTAAGAAAAGCTAATCTGTAAAGAAAGTGTCTTAATATGTGTGCTGGAACAAGTCCAGTGTTATTACACTTGATAGGCTCAGCCTTGACTACAACTCGCTTAATGTTTCGCGACGCTGTAATCCACAATGTAGCGCGCTTATATTAAGAGAAAAAATAGTTCTTTTCTAGACAACCAAAAATAAACAAGCCTTGAAATTTGTTACATAACACCATCCAACTTTTTCCTAATTTTCAAATAAGGAAGTATCGAGGTATGGAGCTTGAAGTGAATTCGAATATGAAATCGAAAGTGATCCCTTGCTCATATAATGGGACTGTTATGAAAAAAGTTCTCGGCCTCGCGAAAACATGGTCGTAACTTTACTCAACTTACAACTTATGTAATTCTGGTCGAAATTACGGTCAACTACAAAATAATGTGGGAGTTGTCGTCTTAAAATCTTAAAAACAAATCATTTTATTGGTTTGACTTTTGCATTGAAAAAGGGACTGTTGTGTCATCTCATAAAATATAGTGGTTTTAAGAAGGTTTTGCAACAAAATATATTTCTAGTGCAACATATGCCAAAATCTTTTATAAATACGAATCAATTTGTGAACTATGTTTGCAATTTCAAATCAGGAAACTGGCATTCTTGAACTAGAATTAGAACAAATTAATGAAACCTCCTACCTTCCTGCGAAAGTTTTAATTAATGCTGTCATTTGATACGGGATTGTGACAACTAATTAGAATTGATTTGTGGTATATTAACTTATACAATACGACCTAGCTATATTTTAAAACTATACATGGCAACGAATTTTGTAATATGTTCGACTTGTTAAAAAGCTAGAAATACATATATATATCCCTTTAATATTTGAATAAATTTTAATTTAATAAAACCAACAATTGTTCAAACTAACCTTGCGCTTAGGTGCATAACATTTGGTGTTATTTAGACTCCCGTTTCCGTAGCTAATTTGCGTAGCATGCTCTACGAAAGCCGTAGCACTCACTCGTAATTTCATATAATTTTATTTTGTAGCATCGCTGTGATTAGAATTGTCACCTGTAAGTCACAAACGATTCTTTTTTGTATCAAGTTGTATTACACACCATTTTTATATTTTGACTACAAACTTAACAATGATTTCAGTACCACTTTTATTGACCTTATAAAAGGGAGAGAAATTTAATCATAAACCGAATTATTTCAATCAAAATTCATAGCAACTCAAACTTATCCATCAGTTAGAAAGTTGATAGCAATTAATCGAACTTTTAAAATGGATAAAATTGCTGTGATCACTGAATTCCGATTTCAATTTGAGAAGTTATAAGTTATAACTGAACGAAAACCAATGAAAATTGGCGAAGTTCAAAAAGTCGGGTCAGAATCATCTGTATAAAGTGTTTGTTAAAAAAATTATAATGAATATAGTGTAATAAATAATATTTAGGCACAATTCTTTTAAAATACGAATGGGACAAATTTAAAACAAAAAGGCGTAAAACCACCTTTTTTAAAATGATCAACCCTTTACCTTTCTGCAATTATGAAACAACCAGGCATTTATTAATTAAGCGTACCTTTGTTAGCGTTTCAATTTTTTTCGTAATTAAAAACCAAAATTCGTAAACCCGTTCCGTCACAGGTTAAACCGGAAGGGTGGATTATTATGCTGTTTTTTTTAAGTTTAATTTGTTGGAACGTTCTTTAATCTGTACATACTTTAAAAATATACCAACATGTTATTTGACCGATTTACGATCGAAGCTTGGAACTTCATGTGTAATAATTATAATTCAAAGAATTCTAAATTTCATCTTCAATTGTGAGTCACACACAGGACCGCCGTTGACGGGGTATAAATTTGCAAAGTGAAACATGTTTATGTACCAATAAGTAATAATAATAATTACAACGTTGCTTAACATCAGGTGAATCGAAGTCATGGGTAAGCCTATCTCACTTAAAAAAAAGTTTTAATGAATGAATAAACAAACATTCTCAAAAACACATTTCACTCATTATTAAAATGAATTAATTTGACTGCCATATTGTTAGCTTGGTAGTGGCTCTGCCTTTTAAATTTAGGGGTGCGGGTTTCATTCGCGCATGACGCAAGTAGGTAATTATAAATTCTAAAATTTGTAATGTATTGTGTTGAGTTTGGAATATTGAGTATGTATTTACGAAAAGTATATATCTATTATTTCCGTTATCTAGTACCCATGATAAAAGCGTTAGCTTAGTATGGGACTAGATGGCGCTGTGTGATGTCTTGAAATATTTATTTATTTATTTCTCGTATGAGGATAAATAATAATTATAATTAAATAATTTCATTATTATAATTACTAATTATTTCCAAGTCTCATACCACGTGGTTGGTTTATGAGGTATAAAGTATGCGCCATTATTTTATCAAAAAGCACTGCACGTACTTAATTTGAAGCACTCATCTTTATGCACTCTCAAGTTAAGCTCCGCCATTAATCAGAGCCTTAATAACTGCAACATCTGGCTTGGTTTTAAACTTTAACGGCGAAGGCTTTACTGCTTTATCTTAATGACATTAGGGATAAATAGTTCCCTGAAGTATGTATGACTAGTGGGTGCTACCGACTTCGCTTGCATTGAGAAGTAAAACTTCCCTATTCCACCCCTTTAAAAGTGGCATTTAAGCGCTTCCAGTGTCTGTCTTTTATACAGACGCACTCAGGCTAGAATCCGGCCCTACACCAATAACTTGTATTTTCAAATTAGGTATGTGTGGATTTGGACTCTCTAACGGTGAAGGAAAACATCGCGAGGAAACCAACATGTTTGAGGAAACCAATATCCGAGGACATGTCTTCCGTGGAAGTCCGCGTTTCAGCCCAATCCGTTCAATGGTTTGGGCTGTGTGTTGATAGAACACTATGTCAGTCGGTCAGTCAGTCGCGTTTGAGTTCTATTATATTTCGATTGCTTAAACAATCTCTATAAAACTACCTACTGCTACCGCCTACTGTAATTATTAAGTTTACTAACTGAACTTCGATTGTTTCTCAGTAAACATCATTTAAATTATGGTGATTAAATTTATTACAGTTACTCACTAAAATAAGATTTGTTTAACATCTTCAGTTCAAATAACAGTAACATTTTTTTTTGTAAAATAACAGTCGCAACTAAATTTTATTTTATGTGTAAGTATATTATATTATACCCACTTTTTCTTCACAGTTCTTTTCTAACACACTTAATAACGAGTATGTCACCTTACAAGCCTTTTGTTTGATGAACATCAATATTGAATACAATTTCTGTCTTATCAATTTACTTTCTTTCAAAGAACATAAGATTGTATGTCCGTAAAAGTTAAGCAAGTTCAACGGAATCCATCAGTTGACAACTTCTGTTTTTGGGTGAAGTTACAGGACGAATATAACTGGGATAAGATTGATTTTTTTTTATTAATACAGGCAGGTTGGTATGTTTAGATAAGTCTAACTAAAAAAACATTATATATATAGTTTTATAGATCCACACAGTTTACACAGTATTAATATTTTTTTTTGTGTTGGAGGACATGCAATATTGTTATAATATTATAAACATTTTATAAATATATATATATTCAATATTAATTCTTACTGCTGTACCTATGGCTGTGTTTACGGCTGTGTGTTCAAAGGTTTAAAAATTCTCAATATCAACTTTCGCCACACTAACTTATTTACTTTTTAACTTAATGCATTGTGCAAATAAGAACTAGTTATTTATATTACACCTCGAAAATATTCCACAATATTACTTCTAGAATTGCAAAGTTAACCTTACAAGCGAAGTCACTTTACTTACAATGTTTTTTCTTTCCTTTTTGCACAATTCACATCCTATATTCATTTAGTCCCAGCACAAAATTGATGCCATCATTACAATGAAGATAATATCCGCTTTCTTCGGGAAAAGAAAACTTTTTCATTAGCTTACTGAATAATATAGGAGCTATTAGGTAAGCGCTATTATTTATTTTGTTTACTTTGGGAAGAAATGAAAGAGAAAGGAATTCTGAGGTAATGGATTGAATTGGTAAATGGTACCAATAGACTTGTAAAAGTTAAGTGTGACAGAAATGTTTTGTTATTCGAATAATGCTGAGTTAAGAAACAATATATAATATGTACGTATAATAATAAGCATTAAAAATGAATTAAAAAAAATGTAAACAAGTGATTTTTCAAGTTTTCCTTCACTTGTTTTTATATTTTATTATTGTAAATAAAAAAAAATATTATAACAAGTGAATTATGTTGGCTTCATCCGAGTTTAATTGGGATAAAAAATTGTGCCTATACCTCCGTAACAAAAATCACGGTGAACCATTACTCCGTGTCTCCGTGAATTCAACTTTTCTCTTGTGTAAAAAAATCTGTAATGATTTCGTTTTATGGTCAGGCACCGATTTCTCAGATTTAGTAACAAAATAAAAAAAACATCACAAAACTGTACCCCGTATTAATTTAAACGTAACGAGCAAAAACTAGCAAAACCCTAGCGAGGCTGTTTCATATCATTTTCAGCGCTATTCATATAATATCAGGGTGTAAGGTCATTTTAAGCAAGAAATAATAACTTTTCAACCTTGGCCCTGGTTCCCTTGACATGAAGTAACCAAGACTTTGTAGTCTTTAGACGGCTAATAATTTAGAAAAAAATAAATAATTCGTTACACATACATACTATCACAACATTTCGTGTCGCTAAGTAGTGACAACAGAAGAAGAGAAGAGAAGTAGAAGCAACAGTTAAAAATGTTAAAATGGTTCAAAACCAGTTTTGAATGTGTATTTGGCTTATATATGAACTCATTCTGTTATGTGTACCGTTATAAATAAATAAATAAATAAATAAATGTAAAGTTACTCGTGTAAAATCTAACGAGTTAAATATACTTGGGTAAAAAATAATGTATTGTAAGATAAACTGCAACAACAATTGAACACACTCGTTCTATTTTGTTTGCGGCTCTTAACAATCGATTATTTTTGAAAAAAACTAATTTGATGAGAAAAAAGATAACGTACACGTATATGCTATTTTTATTCCGAAATTGGGTTACACAACTAGATAGATTTGGAAATAAAAATATGGCCAATATTTTTATAAATTTAATTATCAGTGAGCAATCAAGAGTAAGAATTTGAATCTTACACAAAGAGGGTAGAAAATCTAAAATATACCAATAAAGAGTAGGATACTCAGAGAATAGATAGGTAGTTATTCCTAACTTATATGGTCTTTGACAGTAACTAATGACCTTTTGACGCAAACGTGTGTAAATAATTGAAAAGTAGTGCGAATGAAAGGGGACGTATGTAATGAGTTTTGTTTGAAACATTTTGTTAGGAGAGAGTTTCTCGTTTCTAATGTATGTCATATTAATATATTATAACAAGATTAAGCTAGGTTCACTGTATAGGAAATATACGAATTGTTTTTTGTTATCTATTATGAATTATCAGGTGATTATATGACTATTTTTATATTAGGGAACTTTTCTTCGGCAGATTTAATAAAACTGTAAACCTGTTCGGATTTTGTAACGTATAAAGTATGTAAATATTCTTTTTTTTTACATTAGATAGGCTCACGCTTGACTACAACTTGCCTGATGTTAAGCAACGTTGTAATCTACGATCTAGCGCGCTTGCCTAGAAGAAACCGGTTTATTCTCACGATGATTTCATTTTCTGATAGGCAAATTGAGAAACGCATCTTTATAAATAAAAAAATACATACTACAGTTAAATGAACAGATGTAATATTCACAATTTTACGTTGTGGGGTTGCAAGCACATCAATTGAATATTTAATTCATTATAATTAGCACCAACATCTAATAAAACTACAGAATACAAAAAGACACACGATGAAATCACTCAATTTTAACGAAAGTAATACCTCATACAATAAAAGTAAATTACTTAAACTCCCGTCCATAATCTTATTTAAGAAAGAACATTATTTATTCCTCAATAACAGTTTAAGAAGCTCAGACCTATTTTTACTGCTGGCATGATATTATTATTACGAACGAAATATAAATTATCGTATATTAATGTTTTCAGCATGTTTCGCTGGACTTTAATAATACTTTATTACTTTGGTCTTGGTCCAGTTGTTACATTTAATGGGAGTAATGGAGTATTTTATAGTTAACTACGATTTATCGGTCTTCAAGTCAAGAGTGAATCGGTTTCTTTCATGCGAACGCGCTATTTCGTACATTAATAAGATAGAACTAGAACTCTTTTATCTCTCAATACCTTAAACCAGAAACAAATAAAACAGACATTTTTTTTAAAGTAGCTTAATATGGTATCCTTTAAAAATTGTTCATTATTTGAGTGATGTGCTTGCGTATTCATTATTAATATATTTTGCAATGCAATATTTATATAATAATATAACATTGAGAAAAATAATGACAATAATAGTAAATGAAACTCTGGAGATATACTGTATGTAATGTGATTATATGTGAAGTGATGTGTGAATGTGGATTTCCGTAAGGTAACACCTGATTCAATATCTGGTCAAATATAGTCACAAACTGCAACTAAGATCAACAGCGGTCTTAATATTAAACACTTACCTACTATCCTCCTTACTCAAGTGAGATTTTCAGCCGGATCCTCTTTAACCATCGGCCGGTTGGCTCTGGGCCAAGGGTAGTGATAGCAAAGAGCTACGCAGTAACCACTTTGTTTTCCTCATTTCGCTGTTTTTCTAATGAAATTTATGATGCGCCGTGTTTTTGTGGACCTACAAACGTACGATACGAAGTAGATAAAATAAAGCAGATACTCCTAATTATCCAAGTCTCAGTGATGCCCAAAATAAACAAAAAGTAGCATGTCATGTAGCAAGGTCTAAAAGTCAGTTAATATTTTAAGTGCCAAAAAATATTCACAAATTTCACCTTTATAATATTAGTTTGCAATGTATGCCAACTGGTATTTGCGCATTTTTTTACAGTTTGTTTGTGATAATTATACAATCCGCAATTTGTATTAGCATTTATAACGTACATAGGTACCTATTCAATTAGTGTATTGATTTGTTTCATACGGCAAAACGGCATTAATTATGGAAAAAAATGACAGGGATGAGCCATTATGTATTGGGTAAGTACCACATAATTTTAATTTAAAATGTACGTGTTACTTACCGTACTAATCTATTGCTGTGTTATCTCACCATGGTTAGGAGCCTGTTAGTGATAATGTCTTTGGAACTCCAGTACGCGATACGAGTACTAGTGTTTTTATTTAGGTTACTTTACTTTTGTTTCCGCTACTCTGTGCGGAACTTTTTGTTTTGATGTGTATGTGTGTTATCTTTATGGTTGCATTGTGAGTGTTATCCTAGTCTATCTATAACTTCCTAGTTTTTTGGGGTAGTTGTCATTCTTGATCATGTTTTTTTTATTTGTATGGTAAGGTCCTATAATTACCATGGCGAATAATCAAAGATGTTTTGTAGATAACAAGTTCTTGTCTACCAAAATTAGTCATCTCAGTCAGTGGCGCTTTTTTTTGAGGGCTGGCATTTCAATGCTAGAAATATCTTGAAGTATATTTTGATATATTATTTATCCTAACATATTTTTTTTTTGTCTTAGATCACATTTACAAAAGCCATTTTACTCCTGCGTCCCTAATACATTAAATTAAGTCTAAGAAAAAGTTTTTATTTATAAGTAAATAAGGCTAAGTAATGAAGGCGGTAGGAGGTTAAGGATTATCATAGCCTAAGCATCTGAAGCCCTAAATACGTAGTAGCTACTATTTTGACAAATTGAAGCTCAGGAAAGAATGTCCATTTTCTTCAACTACCACTTGTCACGAGTACCATCCTGTTTACTTGCCTTCGACCTTCGATTTACAGTAAAGATGTCGTGACCATCCCACTTGAGGAAACTTTGGAGACTTCTATATGCCCTCTTATGGACAAAAGATATTTTTAAGTATATAGGATTCTTTGCCTATTTAGTAATACCGGGTTAAGTATCTAGATGGAAAGAAAAATTCGCGAAAAGGGAATATATTGGTCATATACAACGACATGTCAACTTTATTAGGAACTAATGAATGCCCGCGGCTTCACTCGCATTATTACAGGATAAATAGAAGCCTATGACACTCCTAAAACCTCATACTACCAGCATACCAAAAATAATGATGAGCCGTTTAGACATTTTTGCGGGATAAGTGTTTTATGATAAGAAACACAGATTAATAGACAAAAATTATGAAAAAACTGCTGAAACGTGTTTTTTTATTGATTTAAAGTTTACCCAAACATTTTTTATTCTAATATCTTCTATGTACTGATTTATGATCCTCTGCCTTTATTATATATATAGAAATGATCAGGAGGAAGCTAGAGTCACGATGGAAAAGAGAATAGCCAAAACGTTAACTCTGGATTAACACATAGGCTACTTTTTATCCCGGATTAACGCGGGTAACACCGCAGAAAACCACTGGTTATGTTATATGTATGCCTCACTCCTAATTTATAATAAAGAGATGATAATTAATTGCTATGGGCTCAGTTAAAATAAAGCACCTAATTAATAATGTTCAAAACATTTATTCCTGCTGACACATTTCCACTAATCCCACCTTTACAAATTGTAAAGCTACGGGTAAAATATTAAAATACACATCAACCTACGAATAATTGATGTAAATAGAAATGTAACTTTAGTCCTCACATAATTTAAGTCGATTATGCTTCTCCATTGCATATCTCTTACCACACCTAACTCGCACAAAGAGATCACTCATGTTTGGTTACGATACAGAAAATAGCCGAACGCTGCCGAATAGAGGATCACAGTTGGTTGAAAGGCTTGAGCCCTCCAACTCAACCGTGGTGGTAGCGGTAGACTATATCGTGAATCTGTTTTTTTGGCTAAGTTACGTTTCTGTAGTATCAAATTATTCGTAGACAGTAACATAAACACCACAATTCATTGTAACACAGAAATAGCTTTAAAATATTCCAAATTAATAATATTATTACAAACAAATTATTATAAAAAAATGTCAGTGTTTAGAAAAAAGTTGATTGGGGTAGTTTTACATTCTTTTTTATGATGATGAAGGCTTTCAGGGGAATAAATAATAGCTTCATAAATATTTTTCATAAGCGAGTTGATTTCTTTATAAATGTATTACTTCTATAGTTATATATCTTTACAAAACTCATTTATGTTGTCTTTTTTACTTCAAGAACTGAATATTATAATTGAATATTGTTAAACAATTTAAATCATGTTTTTTAAGGTAACTTGTAATTAAAAAATGTTACTCAATAATAACAACGTTTAAAATTCTTCTTAAATCCAATTGAATGCAAACATTCAAGTTTAATTTTAAGATTTACAAAGTCATTCATATAAAATTAATATTTAACTACCCCATTACACAAGATTTGGTCAGGACTTACAGCAGACAGTAGAATAGAGACTTTTATAAAATTACATTTAAGATTTTTTTACAAATTTGATAAATCCTATTACATTTTATGCATCTTACTTACAAGAAATTGAGACGCTTAAGGCACAGCAAAATTACATTCTAAGAGTTAAGATTAGGTACAAACAAATTTAATTTACGAATTTTCTATCTTGGGGTTAAAATATAATATTTATATGACAAGAGATGACGTTGTAATACATATTCATTTTCATTTATAAAGTTTTCTATTGGGTTCATGTATTACACAATACAACATCGAAATGAACGCCATTTTGATTTTGTATTGTGTAAAAAATATATCAAATTTGTTTGTACTTAGTCCCAACTTCATTACGACTAATTAAAAATCTATCATAGACACTCTTGGTAACAAACTCTTATCATATTTTCTTGCAAATTGTGATATGTACAAAAATATTTTTCCGTCTTTACTACCTAAAATTTATTGCTATTTTAAACGAATGGAAACCATATTTGTCCTTTATCTAAATGCAAACTGTGATGAAATAAATTATTCAAATAAATAATAACAGAATTATTCTTAAAATTAAAACATTTATACGGCGAATTAGAACCACGCACGATTATGAATTTAAATATGTTTATTGCGAACTTGTGAGACATTCTGACATTCTACCTCATTTCATATGAAAATTCATTTCAAACATTCGTTGACAATTATTTAGGCCCTCATCAAAGACTTTCAAGCAGTACTTAGTTAAATGATAACTTGCATTTCAACTTTGCGACAGCCAATTAGAACACTTGTCTTTCAATCGACTTGTCTGTGATTGGCTAGCCGCGCGTATCATAGGGCGCTAGTAACTTCTGCTTTTATTGCCTGTGATAAATGACCTTATCTAAATAAATACACAGAATGCTCCACAATAAACCACACGATCCAAACAATATTACATATTAAAATTTAGCACTCGTGAATAATGTTGGCATAATTTCACTATTACAAGTCTCAATCGGTTCTTGCACTAGAACCGATACTCCTCAAATCAGGCACGCGTATTATCCCTTCTTTGTCTCTCTAGCTGTTTTCTGTGACTGTGGCGTTTTCTCGCAATTATTGCTACTAGAATTATCACAATAGTCAATGCCACAGCTATACCTATCCACCAGTAAGTATTGTACGAGGCTTCTTTAGGATTGACTTCCTCGGTCTTTTCACCAGAAGCGACAGGGTTCTTGATTTCAAGCACTCGGCCTACTGTTGATGTTTCGATGTCAATTTTAGAGTTAGACTCGTCGACATCTATCACGTTTTCGTGTATATCTTCGTGAGTTTCTATTTTCTCTGGTACTGCTTCAACGTTGTCGGGTGTGATTGGAATCTCGTTTTCCTCGGGAACTTCATGAATGACAGGTTCAACGTAATCGTCTGTTTCTTCTTTTTCTGGTGATGGATCTAGTTGGTTATCTAGATATTCGTCTAAGAGTCGGTAATAGTCTGTAAGACCGTTGTATTCAAGGCCGTTCTCTCGTTTCGCTAGTAAATCACTTATCATTTCTGGCCATAAAGTTCCGTATCCTTGCATCATGGCGTCGCTGTAAAAATAATATAGGATTATTAATTTGAATACTACCTCATGTTATAGGAACAAAGGTTTTAGGAATTTATTTAAAAGGGTTATACTTACTTGAGTCGTCCATTATTTTCAGCAACATGTCGTATCAGATCAGACTCGTCAGACGGGAGTTCTTCAGCAAATGATTGGTATATCTGGTACTTGAGAATCAGGCCCATGAATTTTCTGAAATATATCAAAATTTATTATTTATATTCCAAAATATTAAATTTTTGCGGATTAACTGATATCGGTTAACGGTTAACGGATCTAGATGCTAACTTCATACAGAACAAAAGATTTTGTAAAAAGAAATAACGCTATATTGCACATTGCTTAGTATCAAAAATTAAACAAATTGTAGTCAAGAGCTGACTGTTACAATAGAATTATATAATTAATTACTTACCCAATGTAGGGTTTATTGAAAACAATGTATGGATCCGCCAAGAAATCGATGTTGGAATTTTCAATCATGGAAAAGTTTTGGCGAAATTCGCTCCAACTGCTCGCTATTTTCGGATAGGGTATTTTACCACTTAGAACCCTTAACCTCCACTCGTCGGCTGCTATGTAGAAGTTCAACCTAAAAAAAAAACAAATTATAATGATAGGATATTACTGAGACATACAAATTACAACAGCATACATTCATGACATTTACTCTGGTCACAAAATATTAATTTGTAAAAATTAGAGCTAAACCTGTGTTTATAGTTGTCTCCTTTTGTCGTTATAGTATATGGGTATAATATGTATATGTTTTATATATTTATAGTTATTTGCACGTATATGTAATATGTGTTATTTGTTATTGTATGTATATATATATATATATATTATTGAATATTTTTATTATTTGTATATATTTTCTCTTTTTGAACACCCCATCCTTTATATTTCTTTCGACTCCTGTCCATCCCACGGTTGCCTGGAAGAAATCGCTATTAGCGATAAGGCCGCCAGTTGTGGCACTTTTTTTTTTAAGTCTTGTGTGTTTCTGTTTGTCTTTTTTTGTCAATGTGTGTTACAATAAAGAGTTTATCTATCTATCTATCTATCTAAACCTAAAGGCTAGGTTTAACAAGGAGCTATATATAGTTTTAGAGATAAAATGCATTTTGTTCTCAAAAAATCACGTAATAGGTATGTAAGCCTGACGTCAATCAACCCGAAAGTTTGATTGATTTTCCAAGAGCTACATGCCAAATTTCATCCAAGTGAAGAAGGAATACACAATCATACAAACTCACTTATAAACGTCCGCTTTCATAATATCAGTAACATTACAGGTAGAGAAACTATTGTGAGATATGCTTATCAATATGTTTTATTACGGTTTCTACTCACGTAGACTACTACTATCTTCACGTGCGTACGTTCTGGCTTTTTGCTAAAACTTACTTTGGTAAATCTCTCAAGGCCGTAATGAGTTGCAGTACAAGCCGGTGGTAGTTGGGATTGTAATTGAACACTTCAAGCGGGAACAGACCAGCTCGATCCAACGCATGAGGAGTCATCGCCAGCAAGGACGCGAACCCTGGAATAGCTTCGTATATGGCTGTAAATAAAATAATTATAATTTAGATGAGATAATGGTCAAAACCGGACAATTTCAATGTTTTAACACACATGGTTTTAAATTTAAGGCGATGATTTTTCATGGAAATTGTAACTATTTGTGTAGCATTTTACAATTTTATTATCTGTTATGAATACATACAAAATTTTCAACATACTTAGAAATATTCATATATATATGTATTTAACTTTAGACTTCTGATTTTTATGCAAATATTGTGTGTAAAAAAGATATGTTATATTCATTGTTAGGTATAAGCTAGGACATAGCATTATGCAATATCTTTTAACAGGCAGACGATCATCGCAATAAAATAAAAAGTCAGAACGATAATTTTTAATGATAACTAACTTACCTATTATATTTTATCTTTCTATTTTATCATTACTATCAATATATTTCCATGTCTTTTATAGGCCCCTGTTTTCCACTTTTGTCACGTAGATAATTGTATTGTTTCAGGTAAATTTACAGGTCGCGGGAGAATTACGCCATATTTGCTTGATCTTTTGATGTAATAAAGATTGAAGAGTTTTTACGAAGGAAACGCAGAGTTTTTCCATACAAATAGACTTACCAGAATATCTCGGCGCCTCACGTAGGAGATAGGTGTTGTTGCTATGAAGATTTATTATCTCTTTGTATTTGATTTTCATGATAGCTTCGTGTGCATCCATGAAGTTTCCTATACTGACGTCTTTACAAGTGACCGCTCTGACTTTGTTTGGCTTACACCAGTCAACTAGTGTGGCAGGGCATGTGTTGTTGAAAACTGACTCGGTCCAGAATTCTTCTTCAACGCCTCCGAAGTTTAGAGATTTTACTAGCTTCTCGGCTTCTTTGAATGCTTTTATTCCGCCAAAACCCTGTAACAATAAGAATTATTTAAATCAATACACTTTTGTTTTGTAATCGAATGCACCCACAAACATAATATTCTGCACATAACATACTTGTTGAACCTATTTAGTTAACCATTCTTTTCTCCAGTCCTCAAATAGTCCTTAATAAATAGCGACTTACCTTGAGTTCAAGATTTGCATGAACTTTTTGATAGATCCCAGGATGTTTCGGAAGGAGACTCTCTATTAAATTTGACCAATCATCTCCAACCAACGACTCTGGAAGTTAAATCAAAATTCATAATCATTAACAAAAATACACAATAATTGACTTAGCAAGGAGAAGGTCTGTATATTTATGTACTCGTATATACCGGCTATATACAGTCTTACAATAAATTTGACCAATCATCTCCAACCAATGACTCTGGAAGTTAAATCAAAATTCATAATCATTAACAAAAATACACAATAATTGACTTAGCAAGGAGAAGGTCTGTATATTTATGTACTCGTATATACCGGCTATATACAGTCTCACTGTTTGTGTTCAATAGAAATAAGTTTTTTTTTCGTGTATGAAAAAGTAACGTATAACCGTGGTGCAATAGATACCGCCCCTATTAAGTTATCTTAAGCATTTGCGAATTAACAGTGTCAAAAAATAAATTGCTAAGTAGTACATACATACATACATTTATATGAATTATAATCTACAATCACAGTTTATCTTAAAAACTCTAGTTTTCGCTTCAACACAAAAGTAATTTACCGCAATGTATATAACTTTGTCTGGCAATCTGCCTTATGTAGAAGTGCGAATGACAAAGTTTCTAAGTTACTTCAACTAAATTAACATTTGTATTTCATATGCAGCATTTCATTTTGCTTTTAACTGAGATTTTCAAGAGACAGTAATAACTTTATCATAATTTAGATAAGTTCAAAAGTTTCGTCTTCATTCATCTGTGTTTTAGAATGTTTAAATACCGCAGCTTTTCATTATGTACATAATGTGAAATTGTGCATAATTAACACGTACAGTATTCTATCACAATACTAAATGCTAAGTAAGTAAAATGATTCTTCAATATTTATAGCTCTTACGAATAAAAATTACTACTTAATTATATTTTCTTACGAGTCTATTCTTATCCAGCGATACGTTTATGAGACCCTACATTATTATGTTATTTAAAATTTACCCTTTTGTGTATAATCTTCATCTCTATGATTAAACTCAATGTTGTCATATGCATTAACTGCCAAAGTTTCTCGTAACGGTTCGTTGAGTTCCATTTTGCCTTTGTTGCCAGTGCTATTAGTTTTTAAAATGGCCTCCCGTGTGTCACAAAGAAAATTTACTCAACATATTATGCTAAATTGCTTTTTAGAATTGTTTAGAGATTACTGTGTTTTGAGAGCAAAATTAAAGAAAATTGCCCATTTGAGCACATTAGTTCAAATTTAGCTATTTTGATAATGTTTTATATTGTTAGGTTATGTAGGCTTATGTATGTCAAGGTCATAGATTTGTTGATAAAATCAACAATTCCATGACGTAAGTACAAAATCGCTATTCATAATAGCGAAATCGCTATTCATAATAGCGAAAATGGTATGATGAACACTAGATAATTTTACTGATTGAATTACTATCAAAACAGAGAATTGTTGACATTATTTTGTTAACTTTCTTATACCTAAGATTCATATATTATAGAAACTTACTCAATATATGGACAGGTAAAGGTTTGCCCACAAAATCGGTTCCTTTGAGTCTGAGAGCGACGTATTTCTGTAGTTTCAGGTACAAAGGCTTCACGCCGTCCCATAGCTCCCGGGCCTTGAGAAGACCACCCTCGTATTCACCCAGATTATCCCAGTACTCTTCTAAACTGTTAAAATCTGAAAGAAAAAAAAATAAATTAACATCAAAATTTTATCATATATACAAAAAATAATAATATTATAAACACGATATATATACAACCTAACTGCTTTAATTTAATCTACTTTATCAAAAATCAGGGTACTTAAAAAAAAACAAAATTATAAAAATGAACTATATTACTTTAATATTTATTTTTTGTTTTGGCAAAAATTGTTTTAAGTTAAATTAGTTACATTATTTTTGAAATGCGCAGTTGGACAAAAGGTTAGTAAAAACAAATAAGGTAACAGTTAATATTTCTAAGGTAGAGTAAACTGTTTACTAAAAATTGTATTACAGTTTTAATTTGGCCAGTAATTGCGTTTGCAGAGCAAAGCATCAAATTGCATTATGTTCAATTTCTTAATTAAAACTAAGAAAACTACGAAACTAATATTTCTAATGAAAGTGGCTATAACTCTTTAGATTTGACCAATAAAAAAAACTATATCTATTCCACAGGCCTATATTAAACATTCAAACGAGACATACTTAAAGAAAACTTTCTCAAACGACATTTTTAAACCCAACAAAGTGTAAAACATCATTAATTCTCTAAAAGGATCACTTTACAACCACCAGATAGCTTTATCACTCCGCAATAAAAATAATTCGACAATTTCTGCAACAAAATCTTTTACGATCATATTAACGGTGATATTATAATTTGCAAGAATCTTCAATTTTGTACAATCATTCCCATACTCGTATTATAAAATATAAATTATGTACAGAAAGAAAATAAAACATGTTTTTTGTTCTGTTTACGCTTGTTTCAAATTGTTCATCATGAAATAAGATTTTGTGCAGATAGTTAATTTTTCTTGAGATTGAACAGAGCGATGTGTCATATTTTTTATGCATGGAATTACTTTATTCATGACGTAGCATTAATTATTTTTTATTTCTAAAAATTGTTAAAATCACGAGATGTAGCCTAAAAGTGTTAATAAATTGAAACGAAGTGTTCTTACGTTGAAATCGATAAAAAGATTTTAATGAGAGTCACAAATAATATCCGTAATTTGGACAGTAAAAAACAAACAACGCGCGTCTCAAAGGGTCACCTGAAAATCAGCGCTGTAGAATAATTTGCATAATTAATGCTGAGGTTATGACCTTTTTTGACGCACGGGATACATCAATGTAACGCATATATCACCTTTGTATTCTACTTGTCTTTAATTTTTTTTATGATCATATTGTTTGTCCTATGTGTCAATGTAAATGCTTTCTTTCTTTCTTAAAAGAGCTACTATTGCCGCGTTTCATTTACTCGGCCAATATTGCCGTAAAATTTTACTTGAATTAAATCAATACGAAGCGAGCGAAAGCTGTTGAAGTCAACCAAGTTAACAAGATTAAAACTTCGTATCGAAAAGTAGTTTGTAGTAGTTGAAAAATTAAAGTGAGTTCAGTGAGAAACTAACTTAGGTATAGGTTTAGTAACCCTCCTAGTAAACTTGCACGCTTGGTTTTTTTATAAAACTATTTTGTTATCATTCAAATGATGAAAAATTAGTTTTATTTTTTAGGCCTGCAAACTCCCTTTACACGTTTAGAAAGCCAAACAACCGATATTTGAAGAGTTATTTTTGTTACAAGAAGTGTTTATTTAGTGTTTTCTTGTACTTATATTATGTATTTAGAATGTTTGGTCTGTAAACGATTCTGTGTAGTATATAGAATCTGATTAACTTATACAATATACATATGTACATAAAGTACTTTTTTTAACTGAATGTACAGAAGCAACAATAGAACTGTTTAGACGGTTTTCATTTCAGAGAATCAGGCCCACATAAAAATATAAAAATTGCAATAATTTCAAACACATCTTTTTTCCATGCTTTATAACGACGATTATTGGAAATGATTTTCGACTTAAAAAAACATCATTTGCAACCGAGAGGGCTGCTACATTTAAAAGTATCGTACGACATCGTCAATACGATCTCTGGTTTGATATTTCGATATCGTTTCTAGGAAGTCATCGACGTATAAAATGGGCAAATTGGACCAAATAAGGTAGAAAATTGGCTGCCTTAGCCAACGAACTTTAACAATACGCGAAATAAAATGAAAACGATGTTTTTTAAGTCATGAATTTTATAAAGTAATGTTCGTGAAGCAACAAGTAAAACATATTTTGTTTAAAAGTCATAAGATTTTGGTTTTTATCATTTCCCTTGAACAATGGGGGAAGGTTTAGTTTTTATTGCTCAGTATGAAGTATGAAGTATTCTGTACATTACTATAAAGATATTTTGAAACGAATCAAAACAAAAAAATAACATTAAAAATGACGTACACATATGAATTAAAAATTATGTTAAAAAATCATAATTATGTTATATTTGTTTTACATAAATACCATTTTTAGGCCAAAATACAATACTCTTAAACTTTAATTACATACCATTATGTTTCGTGGAATTCCTGAGTAGTGGCAGTATGGTTTCTAAGTATTCAGTGAGATTTGGAAGGTTGTTCTCCCACGAAGCCTTCATTCTGAGCAGCGTCTCCTCATCTTGCTGTCTCGCCAGGTTGTAGTGTAGTTCTGAAAAAGAAAAGATTGTAAAGTTTTACCCCCTTAAATTATTATGAAGTGAATAGTGTGTAAAAAATATTAGAATATTCTATGTGTACAGTACCCAAAATGTAATGAAAATAATATTTATTGCAAAAACCACTGCAATGCTGGCAAATATTTGTAAATGGTTCGCAAGTATTTACATGCATTTCACCCGCAAAAAGTAACTCGTCAACCTGCAAACTTCCAAACTTCAAATATGGTTTACGGGTTAGGAGAATTTTCTTAAAAGTAGATTACATTTTGAACGCGTCAAGTTCCCAAGTTACCTGACAGAACCGAGTTTTTCCTTTTACCAGACTGCGGTGCTTCCATAAATTTTACTCCCACTAGACCCTTAAATAACGGCAATACATTCAGACAGACATATGTCTAATTATACATATATTTTAAAGATTATGCAGTTTTTAAAATTCGGCCATTACTGCGTCACCAAACGATGGCTCGAGACACGTGTCTTAAAATCTGCGTCAGTTCCATACCAAAATCGTGTGTTAGAAAAGTAGAATAAATAATAGGCCAGGATGGTTTAAAAAAAATACGTTTTATTGATGAGCATCGATAGCTCCAGTACTAAGAATTGCCGATACGTTGTTACCGTTCTTCCCCCTAATTCAGATTTTGGGTGTCTTGGCATATTATTGACTGTGAATGCTTCTGAGATGTTTTTCTTAAAAATATAAATTGGCCCCACTAGAAAATGAGGAATTAACTTTTTACACGGCTATTCGTCTTCGCGTTGGAGTTATTAAAAGTTTGAGTCACTTTTGCAAAATTTCATAACGACTTTTGAATTCGTTTTTGGTAGACATAGCCGCGGCGTGTCGCGGCCTTTTCCTAATATTATTCTTTTCCCTTTAAAAGGTGACCTCTTAGAGTAATTTTGAGAAGATGTTTTATCTTTTTTTTTTAAATGTAAGAAATTTAGGTTTATGACCAATTCTGCGAAACTTTTATCAGCCTCGATGAATATTTCTTTAATATAAAATTACTGAGAAAATAAACAAGCTTTTCCAGTTCGCTGTAAATTCTCTTTGAGATAAAATGACAACGGACAATAAACTAGTTCTTCACTGTAAAAATGAGATTTCAAAGTTGAAAATATGCTCTGCAAATTGTCGATAAAGTTTACCCCAAAATAGCTCTTTCACCAACATACTCGTGCAACATACTTGTACAAAAAGTTTTCAACATAAAATTTCTTCCGTAAACCCCTGAAAAGTGCGGAAATTCCAAAGTTCGAGTGTAGAAATACGGTACGCGCAATTTATCTCGACAGGAACTTTCCTCGGGGGAAAAACGGTTCAAAGTTATAATTTACCTGAGAACTAAATGAAAAGAACATTAACAGAGGTTTTTTAAGTTTTAACTCCCTTTCAAATTAAGACACTATCACGAATTTTGAAATGAGCAGGTATTTTTAAACTAAAACAGGTTTGCACTTAACCACAGTTTGCCAGATGGTAAGCATTAGCTATGGTTTAAGATTGATCGTGCTTACCCAATAAGATCCAGTTCACTCTCGCTTTAAAGATCGCAGGATTATAGGAAGGTATTTCGTAGTTTTTTTACTGTTCGAATTACACAAGCGCTTGCTTAGTATGGGGATAGAGGGCGTTGTGTGCAATATACCAAAATATTTATTTATTTTATTAATTATTATCTATCTTTTAGTCGCATCCTCATGAGCAAGGGTCGAGATTACATTATTTAAGTATGAGACATCAAATTTTTTGTCAGTAATTCTTCAGTCTTAAAAGATTTGTAAGTTGAATTTATAAAATAATTCATTGGGGACTGAAGCGCCTATAGCTCAGCTAGCGGAGGCAATCGCTTGCAATTTCCAATTTCAAGTCATTGGACGGGTGACCGAAAAGTGGCATTCCATTCTGGGCGCTTCCGTGGGTCGGATGGCGCATTAAATTGTAGGTCCCGGCTGTTCGTCATAATACGGCAGTCGTTTAGCCATGTTAGAGGCCCTTAGGGCGGCTTGATTAACTCTCGACACCAGAGTTGGACACTCATGCGATAAGTAGAAGGGACTTACCTCTAAGAGTACAATTAGTCTGCGCCCCGCAATCGTAGTTGGTTGCGAACCGTATCTTGTGCAGCGCTGTATCTCCGAACGACACAAGCTGTAACAAATTAAAATAATAGTTAAATATGAATAATGTTTTCGTATTCACGGGTATTAGAGGTTTGACATGAATTTCAATTAAACCGCATATTTTATATGCCACTTGGTACAGGTTTTTATGTTGTTTGTGTTGAGATATCAGAGTGACATAAAGTATACCAGTAAAAATCATTAGTAGACTTAGTCCGCGGATTGCTATATTTCGACTTGAGAGTTGGCTACTTTTATGTAAATCAATAAATATTTTAGGACAAATGCATATGTATATACTTTTCTTTTATAAATATAATATATTCATAATACACAGAAATAACCAGCATCATCTCAAATAAAAACAACAAAACAAAATTCCAACTTACTTTTGTTTTGTGGCAATCGAACCCTCACCCCTAAAAAAGTAATTTAACTAAACTATTGTTATTAATAACTTATTAGTTTTAACTAAACTCAGTCATAATTTAAACATAAGAACGCGTAAGTTAGATAACTTAATCTTCTGCAGATGTTAACTTTAAATATTAAACTATTAAATAAATCCACCCTTTAATCATTTACAGGCTATTTATTACCCGGATAAATGCATGTAAGACCGCAGAGCACTATTAATAAATAAATTTAAAACGCCATAAAGAAACCATTAAAATTAATCACTTCTACGCTACAAAAACCCGTGATATTAAATCTTATTGATTCTTACCATCAGCTAATAAATATACAGTCAGATAAAGAATTCCTGACAAAATAAATTAAAATGTTTTGAAATAAATAATAAATAAATATTCCGGGACATTGCACACAGCGCCATCTAGCCCCACACTAAGCAAACGCTTGTGTCGTGGGTGCTAGGTAACGGTTATAATACTTATATACTTTTCTTTTGTAAATACATACTTACCATACATACAAACGACCAGACTCAACACAAGTAATTATATTTTTATTAAAATGCATAAATACTTGTTGTCAGGCGGGAATCGAACCCGCAACCCCTAGATAAAACAAAATATAAAAATAAATAATAATAAATGAAAACAATAATATTACAAATATTTAGTTTAGACAGCATAATCAACTAGGTGTAATTAAATAAAAAATACTACATTTATTGTTACGTATGTTAATCTAAATAAATTTTTATTTCTTGGATTTTCATTTTTTTTAAATAGACTTAAAATTCATATGTTGCAACGTATTGTCATATAAAAATAACGAGTAAGTGCTCGCGGCTCCGCAAGTATTAAGAAGTAAAACTTGCATCCCCTATTTTACCCCTATAAAAGTGGCATTTCAAAAATCCTTTCTTAGCGGATGCCTACGTCATAACATCTACCTCGCATGCCAAATTTCAGCCCGTCTAGTGGTTTGGGGATGTGCGTCGAAAGATCACTATAGCAGTAAGTCAGTAACTATAGCACCTATCTATACTAATATTATAAAGCTGAAGAGTTTGTTTGTATGTTTGTTTGAACGCGCTAATCTCAGGAACTACTGGTCTGATTTGAAAAATTCGTTTTGTGTTGAAGAGACCATTTATCGAGGAAGGCTTTAGGCTATATAACATCACGCTGCAACTAATAGGAGCGAAGAAACAATAGAAAATGTAGAAAAAACGGGGAAATTATTCATCTTTGAGGGCTTTCGTTGCGTGTGCTGAGAAAACGGTTCAAGATATCAAAAAAATGTGTATGAAACAATTATTTCTCTTGAAATGATCAAACAAAATGTTCGCAACAGTATATGTCTATCTTTTAAGGTTAACTCACTAGAACCGTTTTTATGGTAATAACTATTCCACGCGGACGAAGTCGCGCGCACCAGCTAGTATTTTATATATTTAGTTTTAATGTCTATTGACTATGAATTATTATAAGCGAGTGTGGCTCAGCGGTTTCAGTGTCTGCTTTTCATCCAGACGTACCCTGGTTCGAATCCGCCCTACACCAATGACTTGTATTTTTCAAGTTATGTGTAGATTTGCACTCGCTTAGCGGTGAAGGAAAACATCGTGAGGAAACCGACATGTTTGAGGACCACAATATCCGAGGACATGCGTCTTCCGTGGAAGGATTTGGGCGCCCACCACGATGTATCTGCCCAAGAAAACTCCCCTAACGAATTAATTCTGCGGGGGAGTCACGACCCTCAGTCATGAGGAAATACGACTCAAAGAGAGATTAGAAAGTTGGTTCCGTTTAACGTTCAATAAAGCAACCAATCTTATCTAATTTATGGATAAGTAAATTGAACCGGATATTAGAAAATAATCTCTATCTTTTCGCTTCAAATACTAGCTTTCAATATTACAGCGTATCTTTTAGATATTATGTGCTTACTCGTCATATATAGAGTTTCAAACGGTCATAATATTTGATAGGATAATATTGTGAACATGTAGTGGTGCTCTGTGGTACAATAATTTCACGCTGATATTGATAAGGACTGGTTAATGTGTTAATGTAGATACGCTATTTCCAAAATTTCATGTAATTCGGATTTGCTATTTTACCATGTTTAGATAGGCAGATAGTTTAACTCGTTACTGCAACATATATGGTATAGTGATCATAAAAAACATCGATATTGACTTTCTGCTTTTTTAATAATATTTGGAATGCATAGAGGTGTTTTTTTACATTCAGAAATTTATTAATAACAATTAAATTATTGGTAACATATACAATTATTAGGTAGGTTGGTATAGGTGCTACTATTTTATTTACAATTAAAAAGCTTTAATTTTTTTTTTCTGTATCGGGACGAAATAACAAAAATAGTATAACGGTAGCGGAAGGACCCACACGATCTATCTGTCCAAGAGAACTCACCTAACGATTTAATTCCGCGGGGGAGGTACAATCCTCAGTCATGAGGAAATACAACTTACACGGTACATTGAACAGTAGGTACAGTTATTTATTTAGTGGCATTAGGATAATTTTGTTTAGCCTCTACTAATGTTAGTCTAACATTTCGTAATATTCCACGGAACGGCGAACGGTACCTAATATGACAGTAAATTAATATGTAACCTTATAATCAATGCAATTGAACTGAATTTAATTGTATTTTACATTGGTTACTAACGCTACATGGCAATTCCCAACGGTTAATTAACTAAACACAACTGAGTCTATACATATAATAAAATTGAAGAGGGTCGAAAGTCTGAACAAAAAAAACAAATTTAGAAACTTCGAACTACGACATCAGAACACGTGCATACAATTTCAAGAAATTGTGTCTGTTTCTCTGTTTGTTTAAACGCTCTTCACGCAAAAACGGCTGAACGGATCATCATGATTTTTAGTATATAAGTAGTATTAGGTCTTAAGAGTGTCATAGGTTACTTATTATCCTGAAATAATGCAAGCGAAGCCACGGACGTCCATTAATAGTTAATATACTACTACCATCAATAGCTTTTTAAGCAGTTCCCCTTTAGGTACTAAAAGCGGAGTGAAGCGCCTGTAGTTTAGCTAAGCGGAGTTATACGCATGCGATAGCCAGTGTAAATCAATTGTCGACTCAGTTAGTTTTTGGATGGTGAATTTAAATGAAATGGCTTTCCAAGTGGCGCATCCATGGCTCAAAATACACTCTAAATATATGTCAAAACTATTCATTGCCACTCTCAAGCCACGCAGATGACGCCTAAGGCTATTTCGATAAATTTTCGTCACCAGAATAAGAATAAAATAAATTTATTGAGATACGAAACAACACGAAAAACAGAACACAATAAAATATAAAGATAGAAATAAATATATACACATTTTTAGTGTCACAATTCAGCCCCAACTCAGCATGCACTGGATGCAAGCATCCAGAGTTGGTCTTCCGTTGGGACCGACAGGTGACGTCACGAACGGGCTATGAGGTATGCGAGTGATTGGAACACAATTAAAAATAAGAGTTGGTTATTATCACTCGAGAATAATAATATGAAGAGACAAAGCAGGATGATATACTTACTCTAATCCACTGATCAGTATCCAGCATGGTGTCTCCTGGCTGCATGAGGAGTTTCACCTTCCTCCTCAGTACCACATCATCCTGGGACACGGAGTGGGCATTCAAAGCACTCTTCACGTCTGTGGTCTGCTGACGGACGAAGAGGCCGTAGGATTTGTCTCTTTCCAGCTGTGGGAAGAAATGGTTGGTTAGAAAGAGATGAACTTATTGAGGTAAATATTGTTTTATTATAAGATAGAAAATCAAACAAAGAAAAATAACTGCGTGTCTATTTTTACTCATTTTACTATAACATATGTAATAAACGGGCACATAGCCCATCAGGGCCATGTGCAAAAAACAACAATAACATATTAGTCATTTATTTATATCAAATATTTGATACAGGTCACAGAAATACAAGTAAAAAATAATCAATTAAAATCATAGTACAAAAAAATAAAATACAATAATTATTGCTAAACAAAAAATATTAAATTAAATGATTGTACAATTCATTTCTAAAAAAGTCACTTGCTTACTTGATAGTACTTAATACGTTACTGTTAATAAACACATATTATATGTCAAATATTTTTGTGGTTTTTTGACGTTGTCGAAGTCGTTTCTTTGCTTTTTAAAACTAAAAATTCAGTAATTATTTTATAATTTGTACTCTTGGTAGTTTGAATGAAAAAAAAGCGTCTCCCGTTGGCAAGCAATACTGGCCAAAGAAACAAAATACAGACGTCAAACCCAAAATAGTACAGCTTCATATAAGGGAAAATGAAATTCCCTACAAACTCTCGTGTTAAATCCCCAAGCGAATGCAGTCAAACAACACGTTTGATTTGACCAAGCGTTCTTTTGTAGCTGCGAGCGAAGCTGGAATTAACACCGCAGACTAGCCTATTCAATTCTGTTTTGGAATTTTGTCGCTTTTGTTTGATATTTTTGGGCTTATAGACTGTTTTTTAACTGTCAAAGGTTTTACAGTTAGGTAGAAAATGGTTTGACAATATGTGTCGGGATATAGTACATTTTGAATATATATACATATTTTATATGTTTTTGATTATCAGACCGCACAAATGTACTTCTATATACATTTCGCCAGTCAAAAAAACTTTGTAGTTTTCACAGAATAAAACTATCACAAAAACGTCTATAATATCTATAAGTTATTCTTTACGGTTATAGTAACGTTACGTTTTTTGCCTTGCCATACAAACAATACTATTGCTTGTTTAAAAAAAATGCAAGACAATAAAGTGATGTAAGACTCTTACATAAAACTCTTACCTTAACAGACAGCCCTTTGCTCTCTCCAACCAGCTCGCTCCAGCCCGCTTGCGCCCTCTGTTCGCAATAGTCGACATAGTCGAACTCTACCAGATCCACCAGAGATATAATCCACTTCCTATCGTCTCCGCTGGTGGAAGTGCCGCAGAAGAAGAGGCAGGTCAGCAGAGCCGTGAAGTAGGAGAAGAGAGAAGATGGCGACTTCATTTTGAACCTGGAAAGACGAAAATTATGGTTTTAGTTAGTTTTGAAAAGTGCTTTCTTTATTTAACATAGAGACAATATTGATTACAATATGTAGGTACTGTACATAAATAACGTAGGCTTTAGTCATGGCGCAAAGGATAAGCATTGCCATCCAACGTGGTGCAATGCCGCCGGCATGCTGGGAACGTTGCCTACATATATACATTTTTATATGTATTTTAAGTTTATTATAAGTTTTAGTTTACAATTCAAATTCAAATTCAAAATGATTTATTTCGGACTACAATTGGTTGATTGATCCATATTTTGTTAGTAACTTATAACTATTCTTACAGGCTAGGGTTAGTATAATTAACAAGTAGGTACATGTAGTTACATTATTTAATACGTCATGTACTTAGGAGGCATTCCTTGCGGAATCATAGTCCGCACGAAATGCCTCAGTACAGGCGCATGCGGGTCTGCCGCTACAGCTTTCAAGATGATGTTGTCACTCCCCCGCAGCCTCCGCACTAGCGACGCCACCTTCTTCCTAATGAGAGCATTAAAGCCGTCGGTTTCGTTTTGCGCGAACATGTTGGAAGCACTACAAAATCGGGAAAGTTTCAACATCATCCTGAAGACATTATTATACTGGATTCGCAGGATTACAATGTACTTTTTAAAAAGTTAAATTTTTATTTTTAATTAGTAAACTTTGGTTTGTAAGTTTATTTTTCATATGAAGTACACATATTCTTTATAGTAAATAAAATATAATTAAATATGTCAAATTATTATCATCTTAATTATGCTGTTAATAAAATATAAGTCGTTTTAAAATGATGTAATAATTAATTATGGATGTACTTGAATTAACAGGTTTCTTCTAGGCAAGCGCGCTAGATCGTAGATTATAACGTTGCTTAACATCAGGCAAGTTTTGGTCAAGCGTAAGCCTATCATGTAAGAAACAACATTGAAAATTTTGAAACCAGTTCTTAGCTAATATTCATTGTGAAAATGAGAAGAATGGATGAGTTCACCCTAGATTATTGATAAACTTGAGTTTAAAACAATAAAATAAGGTAAAATCGCACGATAGTATTTGTTCTCAATTACTAATTAATATTGTGTTTTATTTATAAATACTTCATTAAAAAAAGTTGATACCAAAAGTTATGTCCAAAAAAATCTCTGTTGATGAAATAACACTTTTTGTGATAAAACTGGTTTACTCATATCTTGTTCTTGTTTTGTTACACACATTTTTATAATAGATATATTTTCGATGTTATCAAGGGAGCGCCTCGGGGGAAATCTCCGTTTTACTTTCTATACGGGCCTATCCTGTACCCTATGTTATGTTCTTAGGTGGCTATTAATAAGTCTAAGTTATTACAGGCTGTGCACGAAGAAATTACTTGTGACAGGAAATAACTCTTCATTTACTGTTTTTTTTTTAGTTTACTTTCAACTGGAATGTATTTTTTGATTATATAATCTTTATTTACAATAATAAAACATAAAACACAAGGGATGAAAAACTAAACAAACTCATTTGATCTAGATTGGTGCTTGGGAAATCCTTGGATTTACCACAGTTCGGGCTTTTACAGTAATATTGATACATAAGAAAGAAAGAAAGAAAGAAAGAAAGAAAAACATTTATTGTAGCAAATAATAATGAAATATGTACAAACAAGAATTATATAAATTTAAAAATAAACCTATACTTAAAACTACTTAAATAAAATACATATACATATTTGCCACAATACAACCCCAACTCAGCATAATGCTGGCTGCATAGCAACCAGCGCTGGTCTTCCGTTGGGGTTGGTGATGACGTCACGCACGCATACATGGAATTATTTTTAAACAGAAACAACAAAGACATACCTAGACAAGTTAATAAATACCAATAACAAATACAAATAAGATGGACGATGAAAAACAATTCTATTTTCAACAAAAGAGTACGCAGTATCAACTATTTAATATATATTACGGTTATATACATACAATATATATATATATATAATTAACATTAATGATGTGAGTATGCCTACTGTAGTTGCACACCGAAAGGTAAACTTGTGGCGAATGTTTCTGTATTTTTATGTTTTTACCATCTGCATAGCAACCCATGAGTGCAATAAATGAATTTGAATTTGAATTTTAACTTTCGTAAGAAATATGGTACGTATTTAATATAATTTTGACAAAAAAATCACGTAAATAAACGACAAACTATGAATCGATGACTAGACTCGGTAACACAATATTTTTTAAAGCTCTTTTGGATTTTTTCTTGTAGTGCCTATTTTTATCATTCAATAACTATACGTATATCAACAGTATTATTTTATTTTTCTACCCTCTTTGGAATTGGTAATAAGGTTTCATAATACACACAATTCTCTCTTCGAGTCGTATTTCCTCATGACTGAGGGTCGTGACTCCCCGCAGAATTAATTATTATTAGGGGAGTTTTCTTGGGCAGATACATCGTGGTGGGCGCCCAGGTCCTTCCACGGAAGACGCATGTCCTCGGATATTGTGGTCCTCAAACATGTCGGTTTCCTCACGATGTTTTCCTTCATCGTTAAGCGAGTGCAAATCCACACATAACTTGAAAATACAAGTCATTGGTGTAGGGCGGATTCGAACCAGGATGCGTCTGGATGAAAAGCAGACACTGGAACCACTGAGCCACACTCGCTTACACACAATTATTATTAGAAAATTCCACCTTCACCTCGGGAGAAAATAACGTAGAGCAAATCAAAGCTTGTCCAATATTAATTTCGTCAAATAACGGGAATGCTCAATCAAGTACTAATCACAATTTTCCAACTGAGCTATTTTACAAAAGCCAATGGCAATAAAGTAATTTGTAGGAATATAAGGATCTGTCTGCTCAGAATATAAGGATCTGCCACATATTTGCACCCTTTTTATAGTCGGATTTATGTTTATTTCTTTTTTTTATTTTACAATCAACTCTCTAAACATAGTCATATAAATCATATTGTTCGTACATAACTAAATAATAAAAAGAATGTCTGAAAGAAAAGCAACGGATACCAAAAATATGCAAATGCCCGTTAAATATTTTTCATGTATATATGCTCAGTATTTAAAATTACTTTTACATTAAAATTTGAAACTTTTTTGACAGATATTTTCATGACATGTTACAAACTAAATATAAAATACCAAAATAAATAAGGAATAAGTTTTTAATACATTGATTTCCATATCCAGTCTTTTACTATATCCTCGTTTAATACGTTATCTGAAGTATCGTCTGCTTTGATGCTTAAGTTTTAATCATCCAGCAATCGAGTTCAAGGAAGATGTCATTTCAAAGCGAGGCTTATGAAGAATAGGAGAATTATTTATACGGTACGATGTATTTATAACGACTGAACGATTATTTTATAAATCGCATAAATAAACTCACTACACATATGTATATTAAACAAAGTTTATTTTCATCGTTCCTTATTGCAAATTATATATAACTGTTTTCAATCTTCTGTCGAAATTTTAGGTGAGTAAGTCATTACCGCAGTAAACTAAGAAAAAATATATTACTCTAGCCCTAGATAACTAACCTTCGTCGATTCGACGACGCGTCACCAAAAAAATCGCGATAACTTTTGCGCGTGCGACCGTGCGGTTTTCTAATTCAACCTAATCCCTATCGACCCGTTTCTCTCGCGACTGACGGTAGTACTTTGTGCGTAGGGGACCTGTACGCTCCGTTCCAGGAACCATGGCTCGTCGCATCGACGAAGGTTAGTAGTAACGTAACTTTTTGTACTATTTAGTAAAGTTAAAATTACGTTCTTTTATCTTTTCTTGGTTTATAATGGTCTCTAATATTTTATTTTTTTAGATACAATTCGTGCGTTGTTATTAGATGATGACAGCGAGGAGGAAAATTAATCTGAGAGTGAGCCCGAGGACCACATTGAAGCTGATCCCGCGTATGAAACGGAGGGTGATGATGAAGTTTCTACTGTGAATGAAGAGCTACTTCCGGATGAAGATTATGAGGCAAGTAGTGCTACATCTCCACTGAGTTCTACTGATGACGCGACATCTAGCACTTCAGCAGACCTTAGCGATTTGATTATAAGACCATCACGTACCATTCTTCGTGGGAAAGATAAGCACAAATGATCATCACAACAGTCAAGGCTACTGAGCTGAACAGCTTCAAGGAACATAGTTCATATAAGACCTGGACCTGTAAATGCTATCGAGGCGTGAATATCTAAAAGCCCGACATCACAAGCTGATCGAACCACACATGCAAAAAAGATTGCTTATACTAACTCTACAAACTACTCTGCGGGACTCAATTACACAAATTTTAAAGATGCCAGGATGTAGTAATGAGAGTGGTATAGATGAGACTGAGCAAAGTAATGCGGCTGATGTCCTCCCACAGCAAAATAAAAGAAAAATATGTTCCTATGTCCCTCCGCAAAGCAAAAGATGACTAGGAGTAGGTGCACTAAGTGCAATAAAGCGTTGTGTGGGGAACACAAACTTGATGTGTGTCACAAATGTTTTAGTTCCTAAGCTATTACCAAAATTTTGTTTTCAACTCATTTTTCATGTATTATTTTTATAATTAACAGTTTATTTAGAACAATTTCATGCTATTTATAATATGTATGGTTGTGTTTAAATTATTGAAAAAGTTTATTTTGCATGTGAACTATGCTATCATTAAAAAGACTGTTTGAATTAAAAAATATGTTAAAGTATATATTATAATCTTTAAATATGTAGATTAATACTTTGTTTTTCAAATAATTACATTAATTTGAATTTTTTTTTATTAAACCCTTAAAACCCCTCCTTTATACAGCGTAGTCGAAACGACGAAGGTTAGTATTAAAAGTCGTAAAATAAGGTTAGTAATCTAGGGCTAGAATAGCTGAGTAGCCTGTAATATAATCTTAGAAAATATGTGTAACAACAACTATTGTATATTTTAAAATGTTATTTGTGTCAATAAATGATGTTATTATTTAATTTATAATAGAATAGCTGAGTAGCTTAACATTACTTAAAATAATTATAGAAACTAATAAAGAAAGATAATATATAATTAATGAGGTAAAATATTTTTTACTGCATCTCTTCAGTAAATCTTTAACTCTGCCTGACAAATACTTAATTAAATTTATAAAAAAAACTATAGGTATAACATTATTTTATTAAATAAAACATGATCTGAGAGTGTAAAGAGAATTACTTGGCATTTCATCTCGGATGTTTCAATTATCTTCACAAACGGCTGCAACAAACGGTCTAATGAAAGAAACGCAAAATTAAAGCCTTTCGCACCATTCTGCTTTTATCTTGCCAAAGGTCACGATAATAAAAAGAAAATTTCATAGACATGCGTCCAAAGACGTACAATTACCTATAAATTCTACTATATACGAATATTACAAAAGCGTATATACCTATAAATTTATTTGTGCACTGCATGGTGAAACGTTTTTTATTGTTTTGCGTTGAACCGAGTTAGGCAAATTTAGCATGGAGGAACACAGACTTTATTCTAACTACATTGCCTTCTTAAACTTATGCGTGTTGTAACACGTACTAGTGTATATAAATTAAAGCCCATGAATTGTGTCTTACCTAAGTCTATGCAGTCTGTGACGTAATGTAGAATGCATCACGGGATATTTGTAATTGACTTATAATGATAGACACACTCGCCCTACAACATAAGATCTTGGTTTTAGTGTGATGCGATGCGTACCATATAAAATGAAATGTGCTGTAGAAAGCAAATATGGAGTGAATTAATAAAAGCTAAGTGAAGTTTAAGTAACCTTAAGGAGTTTATGTACATACATTTTCTAACAGAGTAATACATACATATATTTTAATTTGATATGAAGGTATATGAAGGTATACAGTTTGATTTAGATTTTATTTTTCACAATAATAAATGAGATGTCTATCACGCTTGATGTCTTTTTGAAAAATTAAAAGCCAACCATTCATAAAACGATTGTGCTTTCAGTCTTCTTCAAAAGTCCCTGGTTATTAAAAGGAAAGAGATGTATAAGGCTGTGATTTTAACGAGTCTCCTTCATGTAGCTTTGTGAAAACATTTTTAGGAAATGTTTCTTTTATCAAATAAACGTTTAATTTGAGGTTGTTAAGGTAAAGCAAATGTTGTTAAGGCTATAATTAACATTAATTGTAAAATATTGTATTTCATAATTCACAGAAACCCAACAAATTTTAAAGTTTTTTCATGGAAATGACAAATAGTAGTAAAAATTTATTTAACCATTATTTCAAGAACATAATACTAATAATAAATATTTTTATTGGCTCAAATAATAATTACAATTGTACAGTTTCATTACTTAGTTTAAAATTTAAATGACCACGATAAGAACCATGATTGCTTACCATCAGGCGAATAACGGTCAAATGAAAACCCATTCCTCGTTAAAAAAAGAAGGTTTATGGTTGCCTATATTTCACCATATCTGTTCATGATCAATCAAAGCACCAACTATTTTTGTCTAGAATAAAAAAAAATGCCGAGTCACTCACTATCTAATTAGCAGCCACTTGATTTAAAAAGTTATCACAAAATGCGTAAGTAAGTTAAAATTCCTACCAAATGGCCGACCCCGTGCCCCGGCCTGATGGAATAATTTCCCCAGTTCCAACTCACCGGCTATGTCAAGACCCGTTTCAAAACACTTTCCACCACTCCAATGCCATTTTAAACCTTATTTCCTAAGGAACAAGGCTATAATTGTGTACCTGTTACACGGAACGTCAAAGAACGAAGTCTGTTAAATTGAGTTCACAGTTACCCCGATTCCATTTTGGTCCTATCATTTGATACGACATTTCCTATCTGACTCGGACTAACTGGGAAGGATCTTTATTGGTTTAAGTTTTGCTGATAAATATTGTAATTAGGAAGTTAAAGTGGGTGCCAAACCAATTAAGCAAAATCAAGTAGTTTGACTTTGATCTCGGTCTAAATTTAATTTTCGTAATGCTATTAGAATTTCTTTGTCTGATTTTTGGATTTGAAAATATACCTATATCTGAAAATAAATACAACAGTGTGTTATAAAACTTCGTTTTGTCTGATTTACATATGGTACATACATTATATGTATGAATTTTAAAACCAAGTTATTATACACCATACTCAACCATCATATTAAAAACGAAAACATTTCGCCGCTGATTTTCTGGATCGTGAAAAGTTAAAACATTGGCTGTGCACTTATTTTAACGCAGTTTTTATCATCCTAATATCGTAAACATTCAAAATAAAGGTGAAATGAGATGCTCGCATTTTTCAACATTTCCATTTTTAGGTGAAATAAGCGTGAGACTCCTTATAAATCTAACTTCTAATCGAGTAATAACCAGTCATAATTGGCTAATTTAGGAGGCAAGATTACTGTTTACTTATAAAAAAGGACTCCAAAGTAATATTACAAGAATTGTAAATCAACAAGAAACACAAAACTAATAATATATTAGTTAACATTTATCGACCATTCTATACATCGATCTGTTTTATCTAGGATTCTATTAACAATTTATGTAAGTTACAACCAGCACTAAGACCTGTAATGTGTCCACGGCAATTGCAGGTAACATGTCATATTATCTGCCGAGTATTGAGGTTGTATTTATACAGTCATATAATAAAGCTGAAAAGGGTTGAAGGTCTGAACACTGAATATATAAAAAAAAGGTTTGGCTATACTTCGAACTGAAAGCAGAAAACGATCTAACAATTTCTAGAAACTTTGTCTGTTAATCTGTCTCTAATTTACTGATTTTTAAACGCTTGCCATGGAAAAACTGCGTAGGTAACGGATCTGCATGATTTTTGGTATGTAGTTAGTATGAGGTCTTAAGTGTGTCATTAGCTACTTATTATCTGAAATAATGCGAGCTAAGCCGCGGGCGTTCACTAGTTTGTCATATATGCGTCGGAATCTTGTACAACATTAGCCATTTACTTTACAGAAAGCCGTTGTTACCTTCATCACTTATTCTTTCTTTAGCTTCCCTTAGATATGAAAGAGTTCCTTTACGACAATGGCACTGCAACTACGGTTTTGTCATGACACTTTTTATTCCCAGCCGTTTGTCTTTTACATAAATTCTTGAGGTTATGCTCAAGCTTTAGGATTTATCACTCGCTTGTTGCTATTTGCGTCGCTTCTGGGATGAAATATGGATCTTAAACTAAGCAGAAAGTAAAGTTCGCATATTTTTATGCCAACGTTTCTAGCCTAAAATTTATGCTTAGTCCAGGCTACGTAGGTATTCACTTTAATAATTGATTAATATTAACACATTGTGATTTCTTACGAGAATATTATTAAGGGAAATCTTTATTTTATGTTGTGTTATTAGCAAATTAAATTAAAAAAAAAACATTATATTAGCTTCTTTTTGATAAGTTAAAATACGTCATTTTTTACAGGAGAAAACTTATCTAAGAGTTTTGCTTAATTGAAGATGTATAGATTTTATTTCAAAATTAAATGATTATAGACAACGATCACTATTTCACATGCCAATAAAAACATTGAGCAGGAAACAGCTTTAAAAGCTCATGGTGACTCGCGTAGTTTAAAGCTTAGAGCTCCATTTTTATCAGCTTAGGTGACAGTAGAGCCGATGCGCTCACGGTAAATACCTTTAAGCTTACTAGCTTACGCCCGATAGCTTAAACTAAGTGAAATTGGCTATAACTTCCTTTCTATAAGCAAAATAAAAGATTGGAAGGTAATGAATTTCCGGACTTATTCAATTAGATAATGAATCTAATTATTTACACATATAACTCTAATAGTCAAAAAAATATAATAAGAAAATATAAAAAAAATATGTTAGAATTTTTTTTTACCTGATATGAACCTGTGAACTGCTTTGTATTGCTACAGAAAAGTAAGACTTGCACTGTTCATAGGGTTTGTTCTAAACGCAAAAGTGCCACACACTTATTTGTAAACAGACGAATAAATTGCTAAAGTTTCTTACCAACCCTATATGATAGGCTTATAATTAAGAATTGTATTGTTTTTATGTAGCTACGTCGGATATTTATAAAAATAGTATAATAAAGATGTGTTGTATTGAAGTTCATCATTCTTTTAAAAAATAAATAAAGATAAGGATAAAAATCATTTATTTGCACTAAACTATATTGTCATTTTCACAGTTAAAAAAGTATATAGATTATAATATGAATTTAGCAACAAATAGGAGCTATTAATTTAAGAACACTGAAAACCAATTTTCGTTTTTGTTCTCCTGTCGACTGCTTTAGGATTCCCTGTGTTGCTAGACAGGGTTCTTCTCTTCTTCTTTTATATAACCCTTCCTTTTCATCGCAATATATCCCGATCACGTTTCATCTCCAATTACTTTCTTCCTACAAATGAAGGCTTCCAAACGTCTTAGTTCGAGCGAGAATAACAGTTGTTCGATGGAAGTGTACTTCCTTTATTTGTGACGTTTATAGCAAGTTTATCGGTTATATTTCGCACGTAAGTATAGTTTTAAAAGACAGATAAGTTCTAATTGAAAATCGAAAAAAGTTCTAGTTATTTATAGTTATATTTCAAAACAAAAAAAATATAATTTGTTGAGAGTGATGCACATATTCATGATACTGAATGATTTATACTTTACAGACTTGAGTTTATTAATAATATATGAACATATAACTTTTTTAAATCCTATAACCAATACGTCACCTAAAGCCAAACAAGTACAACTATTGAAAAAAACATATATTGTAATGGAACAGGGTCTCAAGCGATATTTCCGAGACACACTGTTTCAAAGACAATTTAATTTTATGTCATATATGATTATTTACAATAACAATACTTAAAAACAAGGAAAGAAAAACTAAATATACTACTACTAACTACAACATAAAAAGAGGGGGCACTTAGTAAATCTTTACAAAAGCATATATAGTTTAAGTGCTCCAGACCACTGCCAAAGACAATTGAATGGCCTCACACAAAACCAAAAGAGTGAAACAAATAAACACGTTTCCTTTAACAAGCTTTACAGAGTTACATAAAAAGCAAACTATAAAGAAATTCAATAAACATGTATACGTCAACTACCAACTATTTGTATTTTTATTTTCCGATGAAAACAGATAACAGTTAACAAAACATTTTGTATCAGAACATTTAGAAGTCTAGTCTGTCTGAATAGCACGTGTTCAGTGCTACTTATACGGTCAATGAACTCTGTAAACTTTGTAGTTTGTATCTGTATATTCATATTAATAAGGTATAGAGCAACAAACTTCAAATCTGCTGTTAGATCGTTAGAGCGGAATTATTATTTAGTTGAAACAGTTTATACCTATATTTTATGTTGTTATTAAAGAAATCATGGGTTTACTTCCAATTTTTACTCGTCGCTTATTAAGTATTGTTCCACGCATTCAAAGTGCCTTCGTGAAAGGTAAGCAATCAAAAAACACACAATCAGCCGGGAGGGTAATCTATTTACACACTAAATTTCATCTGAACCTGTTCATCCGTATGTGAGTAAAAAAACATACCCACTAGGACACACACACTTACACACACTCAATCCATTTAAAAGTTATTATGATATAAAAATTTAAATATCTGAACTTTTTTAACACGGTATAGGCTTGCCTTTGACTACAGCCAGCCTGATGTAAAGCACACACTTACACTTAACTAACTGTTCACAGTTTAACACCGTGGTATAACCATCGCATCGTCGCTTACTTCCAAGCCCAGATACCTTAATCCGGCTATTTTTTACAACGGCTTGAATAACCTTCGAAGTTAAACTGAAAGTAAAAGAGAGGCTGATCCCAGGTATTTTTCTCATTAAGCCCAGCCTACATGGGATTTACTTTAATTGAAACTCGATAGACTTTGTTTTTCTTTCAAACTTTACGCCTTATTAGTAGACGAAAAGAAACAAAGCCTTCATTAGGTGTTAAGTTTAGTTTTAGGTATTAATTACTACTTCTTATAAGGGTAAAAAGTAGCTTATAATCTCCTACGTTCTCAAAAGTTATCTTCAAACCAATTAGATCAAATTAGTTGAGTCGCTTAATCGTGAACATTAAAATCCTGTATTAAATTAAAAACTATCACTTTAATACTGATTTTTCAACTAAAAAGCTATAGTACAACAGGTAGAAAGTAATCGCGATAGGTTTTATTACAAAACTTGGTTTAACTATTAGTCCAGAACTTTAAAAATATCCATTTCGTTTTTGTTGTTAAATATTTGTCTGTTACTAATGATACATCAGTCAAAGTCCAAATTTGAAATTGACATTCGATTGTTTATATGTAATGTTTGAACAACAAGAACCGACTACTTATTTTCAAATTCAGGACTAATATTTAAGCTGCGTTTTGTTATACGACTGGATATGTTTAAAAATATTTCACAGAAATTCTAACATAAATCATATTTGACTTTACTTTAACACACCTTCAAAGTTCCACAAAATTGTGTTAATTACACGAAAAATATTCATCAAACACTCATAAACAGGATTTCATTAACTCAAGCTTTTGAGTCTACAAACACGTTGGTTCATAATAAGCCAGCTTTGATCATAAAGGGGAAGCCGCAGCCTTCAAAGCATGGAACCAACTACTGTATGTGTGTTTATGTGTATTTTAGAATATTTCATGTCATGTAGTATAGGTACCTAATACGAAGATACATACGTCTTTACCGATATCATATATTTCTGTCTAAAATTGGATTTAAGATCTATAACGCCGAGTATAAGTACTTAATTTTAATCGGTAACAATATGGCAGAGCATAGACTATTTCGGAACGTGAACTTAAAAGTCACAAAATCAAAACAAATTTGATCAAATCTGTTTAACTACCGACATGCGTGTACAATTGTACATTATGTAGAACAATAATGAAGCCTAATATGGCGTTCTTAATCAAAATACAATAAAAGTAGAAGAACCCTAGAACATTCTATGGTATGACCTTCGTTTGACTTTAAACTATATACAAAATAAAACTTAGGAACAAATCGCTAAATTGCCAGTGCTAAAAATTCAAGAGTACCACTTTATCGTTAGCGGGACGTAGTTACGAATTGCTTACCGCAAATGTACCTTGGATTCAGAAAAATCTCGAAAACGGAAAAATGCATTTCGAATTTGGTGCTGCAACACTCTAGAAACAGATTTAGAATAAAAGACATCGGAAATATGGTTACATTGATAGAAGTACCAGAAGACATACTTTTTTAGAAATCTAGTCTTAAATTAAAGGAAAAATTATGAAAAAAATAAGTAGTAATTACTAAACGTATAACTTCAAACAAAAATAATGTATAAATACATATATTTCGACGTCTCTCTACTTTTTTCCCATTGTTAATTTACTTGAAGTCACCAAACATTATAATAATTTATTCTGTACTCTACTTATTTATACTTTTATGTCTTTTACTGCTTAAAATTGTAGCGTCAGTTCGATAAGAATCCTCCGCCTGCAAGAATATAATATTAATAAAACGCGATGGAGATTCAGAAGATGAATTTTCCTAGCATTTTGTATAAATCTTTGTTGAACACCATGAAGTATGCAAGTTGCTCGCTCTTCCAATTGAAATGGATATTGAATTGGATGTTAGTAGATACTGGGTTATGAGTAAACTAATGAGAAATCACAAAAAATGAAGAACATTTTCATAGGAAAATCATAATTTACTTGATGATAAGATTTAAAAAAATTGTTTCAATGATGTCTTATACTAAGTCCAATCTATACTTATATTATAAAGCTGAAGAGTTTGTTTGTTTGAACGCGATAATCTCAGGAACTACTGGAGCGAATTAGAAAATTATTTTTGTGTTGAATAGACCATTTATCGAGGAAGGCTTTAGGCTATATAACATCACGCTGCAACTCATAGGAGCGAAGAAACAATGGATAATGTGAATAAATGAGGAAAATTATTCATCTTTGAGGGCTTCCGTTGCGTGCGCTGCGAAAACTGTTCAAAATTCAAAGAATTAATGCCCAAAATAACTATTCCACGCGGACGAAGTCGCAGGCACAGCTAGTTTTATCATATAGCAGCTAAAATTGACAAGTGTCTTACATTCTAACTTACTACCTTGGCAGTTTTTACAATGTGTAAAAAATATAAAACAGAAATAGAAACATTTTTTTTTCAAAAGTTATAACTTTGTTTTTTATTCGGGCACGACCGTTGAAACTCCGCTTATTAGGTATGCATCTTTGGGTATGCATAATGGCATCGTTACCAAAACACGATTTTGATTAAATCTCAGACCCTAAATAGTCACATGATCCTTTTCACCTAACCCAGAATCGAGGTGGCAGATAGGTGTAAAATAGGTGCCGTAAATCTCTAGGTTATGCTTCATAAATCTCTGTTAGTTGTAGCTGGACACCGGACAAAGGTGGCTTGTTATAGCTCAGTAAATGAGATACATTCTCAAACGGTTCTGGTTTAAGGTGCTATAGCAAGAATGGATTTCAAAACAAAAAAATACCAAATATATATATTATTATTATTATACTTTATTCAATAATAATAAACAATATATACACTAATAAAACTAAAAAAAAGTATTTACATTTAAACTAAATTTAAAACATCATGTGGTATGGAGCCATGAACGCTGGCTGCATTCCCACGCTGGATTGCTATAGAAATCCTTTGCGCAAGAAACCAGCCAGCGTTCTTGTCTCTAGTGATGTCATTCAACATTTTATATATATTTTTTATAAAAGACGTAGTGCTTTTACACCACGGATCAAAAGTTTCGAAACCAAGCGGTAAATAAATAATAATTACACTTTTAATTATTTATCAAATATTAATAATTATTACTATTAATTATTATTTTAATTAACGGTTAAAATAATTTGGATAAAATTAAGTATGTATATAGATGGATTAACAAATAATGCTTCTTTCCATTCCGAGTTAAGACAAGTCAGAAGGTAGCATAATATTGAAGCATACTATTTTGATAAATAAAATTAATTACCTACATAAATAGTTTAACACAATAACTATACGATTACGGACGAGTACCAGTTTTTCGTCAGGTTTGGTTACTTATGTATGTGAATTTTGACGCATCTATAGAAATTCAGATGTACTTTAAAAGTGTTTAAATGAAAGTTCGCCTTAGAGAATGCACCTTAACAGCAATCCAAATTTACGACGCTTGCGGAGTGAATTTTCAATATTTTTAGTAGATTTCAGCAAATTGAGACATTAAATTCAAATATACCTGTAGAGTGGATGAAATTTAGCAGTAAGCTCGTAGGAAATTGGGCCGTAAAAATTTATAGGAAATTTTAAGTCTTTATAATGCCTGGTATCGTAAGGTGATAATATTTTCATTTGATTAATAAGGAGCTTTTAAGAGCTCTTATTTTAGGGTAATTTAGGAGTAACTTATTACTTGTAAACTTTTATCTTTATTTAAGAAACAGATAAAATATATATAATCCAGCAGTAGATGAGAAACGACGATAAGTAATGATAATAATAATGTAAGAATATAAATTGGAATTTAATTGGAATAAAATTTAATTTTAAGTTTATTAAAATAATAAGAAACAATATTTACACATATTAACACTAATAGAACTAAAAAAGAGTATTTACATCTAAACTAAATTTAAACAATCTACATGTGGTATGATAGATAGATAGATAGATTAACTCTTTATTGTTGACACATATTAAAAAAACAGTACATAGAACAAATTGCACCTTAACTAGTGCCACAAGCGGCGGCCTTATCGCTGAAAGCGATCTCTTCCAGGCTTCTCTTTCAGGTATGGAGCCAAGAACGCTGGCTGTTAAGTTGTTTTAAGTTGTTTTTAAGTTGTTTTTAATACTTTAATTTAACTGTTCAAATCTAATCATACTATGTGTTATCTTTTTAAGTTGACTTATCATTCCTAATTCCCCTTCAACTACAGCGTATATACAGCAGTTGAATAGAGTATTTACCGTTCATACCAAATTTGTGATATTCGCAAAATGTGCAATCTACTGAACGAGCTGCAATTCACGAAATTCACGAAACTCATCACGTCTCTGCTTAATGTTTTTGAAGACATAATATGATTTAATTAAAGAAGATGTCTGATATCGTAATACAGGTTACAGAAACAATCAAATTAATAAAGATATTTTATCTACACTCATGTTGTAACATTCTACTTATGTTTCCAATACTTGACTTATAATTACTACTGTTATAGCACAGACAACAAAACACTCAATTTAAGCAATTTCACATGATAATATAATATCGATATCGTAATATCTCATTATAACATCAATAAAACGCGACCAACCTGATTACAGGGCCAATCAGGTTGGTCGCGTTTTATTGATGCGCGCAGCTGCGCTCTCAAGTTGCATAAACTACTATTTTATCAACTAAGATATAATACAGTTACTTTATTTCACTAGACATGTTTGTTCATATTTACTGATAAAATATGGCGTATCTAAGACTAACGTACTACAAATAAAACGAGTAATTTATTGATTTTATACGATTGTTTGTGAGTTTCCTCTATTCTGTAGTATTTATTGCCTGTCAAAGCGATTGCAACGAATTGACTCGCTAGCTATTCCCTGACTGGTCAATACTGACCACGCCGAGAGTCAATAAACTTCTCAATCAGGAACACCTTATTTAGACAAGGTAGAAGCTCTAACTCAATACAACATTGATTGAGCAACAAAACTTGCCTCTCAACCCTCCTGTCAAAACAATACCCGCAACTACATCCAAAACACAAGACCAAGGTAATTTTATCAGCGACTGTCGTGTAATAACTTGGGGCAAACAGAACCAGTCACTTTACCGAAAGAACCGAAGTTGCCAGAGTAAATTTACGCTGCAGAGTTATTGTAGAAACCGACGTTTGTACTAATGAGTTGGGAACAAACTAGTGCTATCGGAAACCTAAGATTGGATGTTCGTTTTGTTATCTTACGTAATTGGATCAATGGAGGACCGCAAACTTGCTGCACTCTGGGGCTTGGGTCTAATCTCACAGTTCAATAGAGAGACATGTAAAAGTATGTCTAGGCGAGTATCTCTCTTGAGTCGTATTTCCTCATGACTGAGGGTCGTGACTCCCCCGCTGAATTAAATCGTTAGGTGAGTTCTCTTGGGCAGATAGGTACATCGTGGTGGGTGCCCAGGACCTACTACGGAAGACACATGGGCTCGAATATTATGGTCTTTAAATATGTCAGTTTAATCACGATGTTTTCCTTCACCACTCAGCGAGTGCAAATCCACACATAATTTTAAAATGCATTTCACTGGTGAAGGACTGGATTCGAAACCAGGGTGCGTCAAGACAAAAAGTAGACGATGAAACCGCTGAGCCACAATCGCTTAAAGTATAATGGTAAGGATTATAAAATAGGATTTGAAATTTCATAACACTTGAAAAATTATAAAAGTACTTTTTTATTGACTGTGGATGACATACATAGGTATATGTATTTCAAAACTATTTGTACTTTCAAAAATGTATTTTCTTAGCTAATTAGTCACTTTAAAGTTACTGTACTCTTATCAAGACCGCTGACTGGCTAACAAAGCACTGGTGTGCCCTCACCCAGTATGTTAGGTAGTAACTATAAATTAATGTACAACAATTTCTGAATAAATATAAATGATTTTTGATATTTTAACAGAATATGTATTCTATTGGACAATGCGTGAACTGGACTGGTTGGATAAAGATATATTGTGTTTAGCGGAATATAAAAATGAATGGTATCGCAAAATACAAGATATATTCTATTTCATTCCTCTTTAGCACAAAGAGATGTTAAAAAAAAGTTCCTTAGATACATAAACGCCTATTTTATACTCGTCTAAAGTTTTTGAAACGAATGGTATGTATTTCAAAGTCAAAGCCTTTATATAATTACCGCTGAGCATTTTTTTTAACTTTTTCATAATATAAACTCTAACACCCTCTATATAATTAATTGTATTACGGAGGTTTATGTTAATTTCATCTTTTAAGTCAAACAATTAAAATTGAGTCACAACACAAATCATTTAAAATTTAAATTAACTAACCGAACTCATATATAATATTATTAATATTTTATTTACAGGTCACTTAACCTACTTTGTAATACATAATAGCAGCTTACAAAGTTAGCCTGCCCCTCAAATATTGCGTCGTCACGAAGAATAATGATAAAAGACCTCATGAAGTTTTCCGCAGAGGTTGCTTCCTTATTGCTGCTTTTGGGGTTTCGTTACATCAAAAGAAAACTTTAGGAACGATTAATATCATTATCACACTATCATCATCCTGAGAAAATTTGTTTAAGGTTACAAAATAATTAGAGGCATAAAAATGCCGTATATACTCTTTTTTTTTAACTTTTTAGTGGACAAGTTTAAAACAACAAAAAACGAAGTACGTGCAAGTTTTCATGATTTTTGTGAATTGGAAGCATTATTTTTAATAAAAAAATACCTATCTTCAATGCTTAATAGCCTTCAACTGTTACATGTCACTTAGAATATTATTCACAATTGAAACACTATTTTATTAAATGAATTGTATTTGAATTAATTGCCTGAAAGAGATTGTTTTTACCGATAAGGCCGTTATTTGTGGCAAAAGATTTAAATTTTCTCTAGTTTTTGTTGTGTTCTATTTCATTTGTGTGTACAATAAAGCTTTAATCTATCTATCTAAAGTAATTTATTTTAACGCAGCACTCTAATAAAAGGAGCTTGGTTCACTCTTGACCAATTTCTCTCACGCGAGGCCAATCCATCATCTGTTTTAGGGCAGTTAACTCATTATATGTTGTTTCTACAAAAATAATAAACAAAAAATATTCTATATTGAAAATATATAAAGTACATAAGGCGTGATGATTTATGTTCTATATAGCTAACGGCTTATTGACTTTACCATCTAGCCCCACAATAAGCATCGCTTGTGTCTTGAGCACTAGATAACTGATATAATACTTATATACTTTTTTTCTTGTAAATACATACTTATTGTACATAGAAACGATCGGACTCAACACAAATAATTAAATTGTGTTATGCGGGAATCGAACCTGCAACCCTAGATTAGAAGGCAGAGCCACTACCAACTAAGCCAACAGGCCAGGCTAACTACGTAAGTTTTTGTTTTTCGAATATTCATAATCAATGTGCCAATTTGAAGTTATATTTGAAGTTGATGTAGTAGTTAGTATGTGATGTTTGAACAAGAACCAATTTTTATTTTCAAAGTACTAGACTAATATTTAACCACGTTTTGTTATATAACGGGATGTGTTTACTTGTGCAAGTATCCTTTCAGGTGACATAATGGTCAAATGTCTGAATTGTAAAAAAAAAACTAAATACTATATTTTACTCTGTTACTGACTGCAATTTCTAATCATATGAATCAAAAATGTTTCAGAAATCAGTCGATATTTGTTGTAAAAATAAACATGTTTCTATTAATTGAAGCCATATTTGCTGGAATAGATTAAAAAATGTTATATTTATATTTTACTATAATTAAAATACAAATATAAACATAACTCTAGTCTATAGAGTTAGATAGTCTTTGGCTTTGATATATAAAAAAAAACTTTTAGAAGACTTGATAACCTCCTTTTTTTAAGTCAGTTAAAAATACAAATTAAATGTCTAAAAATACAATTTAATTTCACTACCAAATGCCGAGTAACATTTAATTCTATTTAAACAAACCTCGACTAATATTATACTTCATTATCAAGAAAACTCGTACCAAACTTGGGATCCAAAATTAACCTGGAGCAAGCAACTTTCAACTCAATTCATATTACCTACCAACTGAGTTAACAAACTGGATAAATTCTCGGTTTTGGAGGTTAGAACACACTGTGGTTATAAAAATAAAATCATTTGAGAGTGCCCAAGTCTAGTGTCAGAGTCTTCAAACTGGCCTAATGATCTGAGATGGCTTTGCTGCTGTCATAAGACAAATAAGTTTGTATCATGCGTAGCACTTCTGGCGTAGGCTTTCGTAGCATTGCTACAAAAACGTAGATGATCTACGTGCTGTAGTTAATGATTTCTTATACACTGTCTACGATAAGCCCGTTCTTTTGAAAATAAAACCAAGCTTAACATTTTGGAGCTATCTTGATCAGTATGAGCAATTACTTTATATAGCCTCGTCAAGTGGAATATGATATAATATTATTATGTAAAATTAACTTAAAAAACTAATACATTTCGTTGGATTTTGAGCATAATTTTAGTATAATTGAATAGTATAATTAGGAACGAAAAAAGTAGAAAAAATACCTTTGTGTTGCCCGTCCGGACTTTAGGTTACAGTGCGTTTGTACCATTATTGGAACTTGAGGCTATTTGTCATTCAGGCCACAAACATACCTGGTCGACAAACTTGTATACTTTCAAAAGAAAACTTTGGAAAAACTTTTGCGTGGATTTGTGTGAGAAGGCTTTTTTGCCGCTGTCTTTTATTGCAAAAGGCTCACACATGTTTGTAATACTTTTGCAATGATTATATTGAGTATATGCATATGCACATGCACGTGTTTTATTTTATTTTTTATTTTAATTGCAAGCGTTGTTATAACATAGATGGATAAATAAATGAAAATCTTAGGAATTAAACAATCGATATGTAAAATGTATATAAAATAAAAAAGTAAATCAGGATTGCCAGAGAAAAAAAAATCATGGTAATATTTATTAATATACTAACAGAATGGTAAAAAACTCTAAATTGAACATCGTTAAGTATGTTTTACATGTAAGATTTATTACCTCAATTATAAAGGATAATTATGTATTACAATTTAGTTTTGAGAAATGAATAATATATTAATATATTATGTATAACAGTAACAGTTTTTTGCATATTCGATAGTTTTAATTATATAATTATATTTTCTCGTCCTATATTATATTTCCTATATTATTTTCTTTTCCTATATTATACTTTCTCTCATATGAGAGAAAATATAATATAGGACCTTATTACAAAACGTGTTTTAAATATAAGTCTGGACTAAGTCCGTTTCAGTTGTTCGAAAATTGTCTGTCTTCTGTCATTATTATCAAACTTCCAATTTTTGTTGACATTTTGATTGCTTGTATGTGATGTGTGAACAACAAGAACCCACTTTTTATTTTCAAAGCCCCAGACTAATAATTTAAACCACGTTTTGTAATAAGACGGATATTGTTTTATATGTATCATAAGGAAAGAAGGTTTAAAACTCTTCTCACGAAAATTGCCCACCGAAACACAATCTCATAAACTTGATACGGAAAAGGCGGTCATATATCAAACCAAAGGAAGGTTCACATCAAGGGAAGTAACCGGTGTTAAGGAAACCGGGTAATTTCAGTACCGGAATACGTCTGTTTTAGTGTAATTAATATTATAATTTAACTCGAAGGGCATATTAAATACGAGACGGAAACTGGCTGGCAGTGATATTCCTTTGTGTTACAGGTCAAATATTCATTTATTTAATTTAATAATATGAGTTATGTAAGTAATGTGGTTTATATAGAAACTTGCAAAAGTAGTTTAGAGTGAGAACAATATTTAAATAAATTCTTTTGTTTTACATTTCTTTTGCGCAAATAATTGCATGCTAAATTCAAAAATAGATAAACACTTCATAAAAAACACCACACATAAAACATTACAAAAAAACATAGAAATTAAATGTTGCTTCTAAATTAGCGGCCTTATCGCTAAGAGCGATCTCTTCCAGGTAACCAATCTGGCAGGGATGTTATCATAAAATTAATAGTAACCATTGATTGATTGTTTTACATAGTTAAAAAATCAGTATTTATCACTGTCACTATTTTCTTTTCTTTTTTAATCTGTAATTTGATTCCACAATTACCTAACAATTTTATTTATTAATACTTGGTGGTGACTCAATAAAAAAATGTGTTTAACCTGACAAGACCTATACTACCTGCGATCAAAAATTCACCATGACTCAAAGACCGAATTATTTCCGAACTAGCAAACACATTAGAGAGCACTCAAAATACTAATCTAGTTTATACCCTAGAGGCGATTGCATTTCCGTACGCTTATTGTTCGTTGTTTTCTTTATGATTCAATCAGTGACGTGAAAATAGTGCTTCTGTCTATCTAGAATTTATCTATCTTCTGCTTAACAATGTGCTAAATTATATAACGCGATCTTCAGGGCAAATGTGGCCAAGTGCTAGCCCGGTTTAGTTAAAAAAAAGGTTAATATACGATTTAAGTGACACTAACACACTGTACTGGCATGAAATTGGACCATAGATGTTAAGTAAATATTGTTTTTTTTTCTAAAGTATTTAAAAAAATACTACTTTCCACTAACTTGCAGAAACAAGGTTTTAGTGCCTCAAACTTCCGAAACAGAGTCCCCCTTTCATGTCTAATTAAAATATCTTGCATCAAATCAGCTCTGAACTCCGTCCACCCATAAAACTTTCAACTAATTAATTCCGGGGCGGACTAAGGAGATATGAACTGAGAGAATATTTCCTCGGGAGATTAGAAACTTTAAATTATGCACTAAGTTCTTCCCCATACTTCACCGCAACAGCCACAGATGGCGTTAAAGTTAGTACGGGCAAGATTATGTGTAGCATAGAGTAATTAACTAAGTAACACCTACTTAATTGTCCAGTCACAGTTGCTCCTGCAAGAATTGTTGCTTAACATCAGGCAAGTTGTAGTCGAGCGTGAGCCAGTATCATGTAAAAAAATAGGATTATATTGACTCTTCAGATTTACCTGCATCACTACCGAGCTTTTAATAAAGTAACCAGTATTTCTTATCTGCTATGCACTGACGGCACAGATTTAATTTTAATATATACCTCGCAATAGGCCAATGAATTCGTAGGTCCTTCGCAAAATATTTGTAACTAACCAATTGTGTGGATTTGGCATACATATGCCAAATCCACACAATTGTGTGTCTGATTTCTGTGTCTGATTTTCTAGTAATTATTATTATGGTCGCGTCTCTCAGATTTTAAGTCATTGTATGTAGTCTTTTAGGACTAACTTAACGAGTACTAGCACTACAAAAGGTGTTTAAGTGACTGTAAATTATGTTTGTGTTAAAGAAGATGCCTTGAAGTTGATAGTTTGAACTTTACTGTCCTATAAACAAGGGATAATCTTAGTGTTGAAATTAATACCTGGTTTAAACGTTTCACTATAAAAACTTAAAACATTAAGCACCTTCTATACAAAATACGTACCTAGAAAATAGGCTTTGATAGCAATACAGAAAGCGAGGATTAAAAATAATAATTTAACCATTTTTTTTTAACGAGGATTAAAAACAATAATAAAACATTTTTTTTAAATTGCAATTGAATGTTATTAATGTTTAAAACACAGAAACCTTTGCTTCACATTAATCTCGTAATAAGTTAGTCTTCTTCTTATCGAATGAGAGTGGCCAACTCTGGTGTCGAGAGCTTATTAAGCCGCCCTAAGGGCCTCTGACATGGCTTAACGACTGCTGTACTAGATAAACAACCGGGACCTACAATTTAACGTTTTTTTATAGATTAGAAAATAAAAGCTATCAATTTTTGTGAGTACCTACTAAAAATCTACCAAATATATTTACCGTTGTTACTTCCACCTAGAATATTCGAAGTCATTTCACGAGCTATCTCAACTTAGGTACAGCAGAATATTATTTTTGCTAATTGGAGTATTAATTCGACTGTGAATATTCAGTTTAATTTCCCAAAGACATTCTTACACTGATAAATGGTAGCCTAGTTTTACTGTCTCGTCTGTATTATAACCGCCATCTATTTTATCAAGTATCAAACGTCTTGAAAGCCTTAAATTACGGAAAGCTTCTTAGAAAATGATTGAGCTCTTTTGTGACGCCTTCATCTTTAAAGTAATGTCTTAGCTAAGTGTCTAGGGCTAAAATTATTGGGTTTGATGAGTATTTTTATGGGAAATTTTGTTACAACAAATTGGATTAATTTTTGCTTAAAAGCTGCTTTTTGCATTGAAAAGATATTTTATTGAGTAATTATTTATTATTTCAAAAGCGTAATAATCGGTTTAATTCTAAAAATCTATATCATAACAAAACAACTTATTAAAACTTATTTGACTCTAACATGCCGAGATGTTTTTACACAGCATTTTACGAATGACGTATGTACTTTATTGGTGCTATACTAAACAAATGCTCTATTCTTAGACGTGAGAAAAATAGTTTTTTTTTGTTAAGGAATTTTTCGTTAACAACATAAAAACATTGTTTTTCACGATTTCTCTCAAGCACATTCTTATTTATTTCTCGTGTTAATTCTGTAAAAAGACCGACACGGGTCATGGCCTCAAACTCACTGTGACGTAATAGACAATAAATTTTCAGTCGTTGAATAATTTAAAACATCCGACTTACCTGTTTCGGGTCGTACTTTGGACTTCACTTTTTAACCAATGTTTTTTGTCAAGTAAGGATTGAATAAAGACTCTATTGCTTTGCTATAAGGTTTATGGTCGTAGTGCATAATTTTTGGCGGAATAGAGTTGCAAGTGAGGAGATAGCGGTACCGTCTCTTGTAAGGGTAGTTTCACACGCTCTTTTTGAATGTTTCACTAGAACCCACTTTGAGCGTTCCCTTCTCTATAAATGATTCATGAAAAGACTAAGCCAGCGTTTGTCAATGTTACCTAATGTTTTCTTGTAGAGAAACAGGGGCTTTGTGGAATCTTTTGGCAGCTGAATATATCAATATTCAAATTTTGTTTGAGACAGTTTTGCTCTTATCGTATCAAAATATACAATTGGAAGTGCCAACAAACTTCCAACACGTTCCTGAAATAATAGTACATGACATGTTTTACTTTGCGATTTCTAAAACTCGTTACGCCTAATTGTTATATAACAAGGCTATTTTGAAAGTCGATCTTATTTGTAAATGCACTAGGCGGGAATGAAAATAACTCACAAATTCCCTCTTATATGATTTCAAACATTTCAGGCCATTTGTTCTTAGCATGGTGTTAGTTTAAAATTTTGACTTTTAATAAGTCAAAAAGAAACCACTTGGCATGGCAAGGCCACCCAGTGAATCGGCGTATAAAACTGTATATTAAAAATATTTTTTTTCTCTGTTACTGAAGTACAACAAAGACAGGAGTTGAAGAATCGACGTAATAATGGCTAGAAGCGTATAAAAGTAAGCGTCTATTTACGATATTCCTCGTATTGTGTCAATACGACCTCTTACTTCTGTTCAGTGATCCGTTTCAGGAATCTATACGTCCTCAAGCCTCTATTCATTGGCAATTTAACTAATAGACTCCTAAGTTATATCTAAAATGTAATGTATAATTCTAATTCTAATTCTAAGGTGGGGGCGATGAGTCCTGCACTGACATCCCGCTTGGGGCGTTTTGTGCATTAAGTAATGTATACGTCAATAGTAGATTAATTAACATCTATTAGTCCATCTAAGAATAGAATTCGCATCTCTAGGTACACTTTACACACAACCAAGTTTCCGAAAGCGGCATAAACACAAAAGACTATGTTCAAAGTTGTAGCAAGTCAAATCTGCTGAACAATTAGAACATGTTATCGGTTCTTCATACGAGCATGTAATAACTAGAAAGTATTCTGTAAACAAAACATTTTCAAAAATCTTTTACACAATTATATAAATTTAATAAAGCTAATAATAATTTATCCTTACTGATCCCTGAGCGTGAATTTATAAATAAATATTCTAAGACATTTCAAACAGCGCCATTTAGCACCACACATTTCTAATTAAGGACTTTTATATGTGTCGCAATCAACTCGTCATATCGTCATATTGGAGTCTTTTAGTTACAATATCTTTGTTCCCGTATTGTTTGAACCCTCAACATTCGTCCCGGAGTGATTGGATTGCACTGACATCTGACGTTGGTTGGATTGAAGATTTGATTGCTATCTAGGATATTGCAAGATTGATCAGTAATTACATAGTGCACAGACTCCGTAGATACTAATGGGTTCCCATCACATAGAAGGTATGATTTTGAACATTATGGTCATTAAGTAATATTTATTTATTTATATCATTAATGGGTGAGCAGCAAATTGCTGATGTGCCCATATCACACTGTGTCAAAATTGTTTTATATAGTTCACACTAAGTTCAAAATTATACATTGCATTGGTGCAAGGATCAAAAGTAACAAGAGATTTTTTAGTTTTCTGTAACCAGTCATCAAGCCATTACAAATAGTTTTTATCAAATTGTCTGTATTATATAAAACTTGCACTGATATACATATGTTGTAAAAAGATTTGAATGTTATCTAATATATTGTGTAGATTGATCAGTAATTATATAGTGCATTGACTCTTTATTTGTGTACTGCTAAAGTGCGGTTACAATAATGCATACAAAATTGTTTGTGGAAAATTCCTCAAACTTGATGGCTGGGGTACAGACTACTTAGTGGTGTCAAAATAGAAATAAAGAGATAATTGACAATTGATTACACTTACATTTAAGATTCGATGTGTATTGGCTTTAAACAAAAAAATATATATCATGTGCTATGTTGGACATCGTCACGGAGAAGTCTAATAAATTACTAATAAATTACTAAAGAATTACTAAAGAATTCAACTTTATGTTTCAGTATTTTTTTAATATATAATATATGAATATCAGAAAACTAAGCTTTTAGAACGAAAGTAACCCAAAAATAAATGTAACCTTTCAATTAAAATAAATCGTTACCTTCAGCAAATCTAGGTTCGCAATGACCCAAATCAAAGAATAAGGATATTGGAAAGTTAGCAATTTTTCTTCCTCCCAATAAGGAGTTTCTCGAAATCTGGCACTGACGGAGTACCTGAGTTATAGCCGATTTCATCATGACTCGTTAAAATTTCGGAAATTGGGACGAGTTTCGTGTTTTAACCGCCTACGACAAAATACGATGAATCTTGGTATCTGCATGCATGTCTGTAACAACTGGCAATGTATGTAGCTCTCAAAGGAATGAAAAGACAAGGTTTTATTTGTTTGCGACTAGCATTATATTATTATCTAGTGGACGCCTGCGGCTTTGCTCTCGTTATTTCGAGATAAAAAGTAGCCTATGACACTTCCGGAACCTCATACTACATACGTTCAGTATGTTTTTGCGTGAAGAGCGTTCAAATAAGCAAAAAAAAAACAGATAAACAAAGAAGCAGACAAAAATTCTAGAAATTGTTGAAGAGTGTCTGTATTAATTTTAAGTATCTTAATTTTTTTTAATATCTTCAATGTTCAGACCTTCGACCCTCTTCAGCTTTATCATATGTACATGATTGCTAAATAAACAGGTAAGCATTTAAATTTATATTTCTTCACTTTGTATTCAAGTCAAATAGGCGGAAACTCAAGATAAAATAATTAAATAATAATAAATAAAATCTGTCAAATTTAATTTCCCGAAACGTACAAATTAAATTCTGAAGGGACGTCGGCTTTCAATATTGGTTACTTTATTGGACACTCCCGCTTTAGCACTTTAACGTGTAATAAGTAAAATTTACTTGCAATTTTTTCATTAAAACTCGCCTACTTCCTGAAAGTAATTAATTTTTATGAGCGCGACTCCATCAAGACTTAGGTGGTTTTGATTATTTAAAATAGAACTAAAATTATAACATAAGAAGAAAAAAACAATTCTTATTTTAGTCAAAGCTTAAGTAAATTATACAAAAAAAACATCCATACACCGTGTATAAAGCTCGTTTGAACAACAATAGCTTTTGCTTCACAAAATAACCTATAATAATATTAAAAAATAATTTCAATGTTGTAAAAAGTAGCATTATTCAATGCTTTCAACTTTATGAGAGCTATATTTACTGTAAGTTTTATATAAATTTCCATCCATATAGCTACATTTGAATAGGTATTCCACCCACATCTTCACACATAACCTTTCTTCACGCCCACCCTAGAGCAAGAAATCTTTATAGAGATATCATCCCACATTCCACTGAAGCATTCATGGCATATCTGATGCTCGGCGGTCTTGCGATCCGACTCGACTATTTCCACCATATTTCCACATAATCAAACCTGAAATCATCTCATAGACGCCGTATTATAGCAGAATAATATCAACACATATGTGCTGGCAGACAAGCAAGTGTGATTCTTATTCCCAGCTTCTTCATTTGAAATCAGTTTGATTTTCCTTGAAATTGCGCGCAGAAATTGATAACGAATTTTCTACTTTCATTTGTGGATTTCAAAATTTCAAATGACAGCGTGTAGAAATTGATTAGATGTGAGAATTAAACTGATATCCTTCTAGAAACCGAAGGTAAGTATATTTCTTGTACTAGAAGCGACGGGTCATTATTATAAGGTTTTGAATGTGACGTAAGATACTTTTTATTACAATACAACGCGTAAAAAAACCCGGGAATTCACAAAATATCAGTGAGATACGATATCAGGCCGATTGTTTTGTCGCAAAGGACTCGAGGTAACAATAAATGTAAATAAAAATAATGTCTTAACTAGTATAATTTGTTATTTTACGGAATAAATAAATATATAAAATAAAAATATATGAATAAAGATGATTATTATGACATGATTATGATACATGATTATTATGATTAATTAATGATTAATGATACATCATTATTATGATTACGAAAACTGAATAAATACGCGTTCGTAAATATAATAAGTACGTATGACTTGCTTGAAATGCTCAGTGTGGTTCCTAAATAATAGTGTCTATGTTTAGATCCGATATCCTCTCGCATTCTGGTGACGTCATAGTGATAATATAGGCTTGATAATTGGATACGGATATTTGTTTATTAAAAATGATCAGTGTATTGAGATAAGATACTTGTTTTAAGGATAAGAAATCTAAATATAATATTTAGAAAAACACCTTACCACTTGTATTTGACGCAGTCCTCGCTTTTAGTACCTGTAAACAAAATAAAATGTCCATGAGAATAAAATCTTGTAAAATTTCTGAAATTCAGTAGATTTTAGCTGCGTCTTATCATCTAGTAAGTTCTGCCTCTCAATTATGATAACCATAAAGATAAAGATAAAAAGATAAAGAATCTTTATTGATAATGTAGAATTGTAACATACATAGGTATAAGTACTAATATCGTAGAATATGCTACACAAATTACAATATCTCGTCAAATTGAATTTATAACATTTAGCTTTTATAAAATTTTAGAAGTTACATATGTCTAGTTTTATTAATAAAATAATGAAAATTTTTGTAATTAAAATCATGTCAAACATAATAATAGGTACGTAATCATACAATATGTCAACTTAAATAAATCTTGGTACTGTCACTTTAGCAGTATAGGGGCTAAAATGACAATTTGGCATCACACTCCTTACCTAGTAGTTAATTAATAATAATAATAATAAATATTTCAGGACATATCACACAGCGCCATCTAGCCCCATACTAAGCTTACGCTTGTATCATGGATACTAGATAACGGATATAATACATATATACTTTTCTTTTGTAAATACATACTTATTATACATAGAAACGACCAGACTCAACACAAATAATTACAAATTTAAATGTTCGTAATTATTTGTGTCATGCGGGAATCGAACCCGCACACAATAGGTTTAAACAGTATGCTTAGAATGATACAGAGACGTACAATACGTACATATATACATAAATTTAAGTTAAATTTTATCTGTGTATTACTGTGTGAGTGTTCTTAAATCATGTCATAAATTTACTGAAGATTTCCCATCTCAACAAAGGTTTTAAAATCTCGAAGTCACAGTTCGCATTCGACCTTAGATCTTACCAATTAAACCCTTTTTTTCAGGAATGCGGTAACAAGCAAAACACTTACCCACTGAGTAAGGGATACGGAAATAAAGAATTTCAGTCTGTAAGTATGTTGATGGAACGTGCTAATGACTGCTTACTTTTGCGAAAAAAATATCTCGCGTAGTGTGGGAGGATAAGGAATTCAGAGAATTTCCTGGAGTTAACAAAAGCTAAAATGTACAGTGGATTTTGGTTGGAGAAAACAGTAAATTTAATGTTATGGCTTACTTTGAATTTGTATGATTTATTAGTTTTTGGGAATTTATGGCAAACACTAATTAAACATTGTTATTAGCAACAAATTAAATTAAATAGTAAGTTTTGGCATTTTCTTGAAATTTTTGAGAAAGACGTTTTTTTAAAGAACTTAAGCGAATTCTCCATAACGTTTTTCCAGAATCTCTGGGAAAAAATATTTGAATACCATACATATTTTTCAGTTATGTGTCAAAAAGTTGCACTTAAATTTCCAATACCATATTCATAAAGCATTTTTCGCTCACTCCTCAAAAATGACACAGCAATAATTTCAGCAACCTTGAGAAGTAGGCCCTCTGATAGAGTGTTAGCAATCTGGCGCCAGCTACATTTCACTTTGATAAATGTACAAGAGGTCAGGAACCACGTAAATCTAAGCGATGGGCGCCCTTCATTGGTTGGGCGACTTTATTTGGCAGTGTTATTTTTAGGTAAGAAATTTATTAGAATACCTACACTTGGTCTGTTAGCTGAGTCGGGCGGTTGAGTGGTTCTGGAGATTTATTTGCTAGTGATATTAGAACTGGCGATGTACTTAAGGAGTCATCTTGGTTTCATATATGTACATAGATATATAAACACGAAGTACTGAATATCGTTTATAACTTATGTAATATGTAACGAGTTTTAGTTTGAATAGGCTATTGACTATTATTGTTAAGTTACGCATTGTTTTTCCAACTCAGCTTTGTAATTAAAATAATATATTCGTATATTTATTTATTTTTACCTTGCCTTACTTTATCTTGCCATCTAAAAACAAAGGCGGAAGTTAATTTCCTCAACAAAAGTGTTTGAATGCATTCTCCGGCAGAAGCAAAAACTATCCCGTTTCTTATACATTTTCTGCACTTACTTCGTACAAGGGAATAAAAAAGCCAAATTATCTACGCTTTCTGTCAAGCTATTCTATTCTTTATTACAAAGGCATGTAAGTCTTTATTGTCTCGAAAGACTTTTAGTCTCCAAATAGATGACTTTTTCTAAAGGTGGAGATAAACAGGGCTTTACAGAAAACTTTAAAGCCTTTTGTCGCCTTTACGGGCTAAGTTTTGTACTCTGTAGAGTGAAGTTAATATTTGCAGCAAAAGTAATAATGTAGGCAAACTAGCAATGTTTTAACGATAGAATGGGATTTACGGCTTTTTCTGTGGAATTTATGAGCTGAAATTAATTTATATAGTGTTGTTTTTGTGATGTCGTTATGGTGCTGTTATAGTTTAATGAGCAGAAAATAATTCTTATACATGTGATGTTTTTCTGTGAGTTATTTGATATATTTTTCCTAAATTTATTTAAATTAATTGACATAAAAGTTAAACTGTTAATTGCTAGGGAAATTATGCCCAAACAAAATTGCCAACTCTCCTTATCATTAGATTTTACATGGTGATAATAGTTAACAGCTAACTGAAGGCCCGGAAAATGTTTCAGAGGAACTGAAAATAACGTTAACTGGCAATACCTAGTCCCTGGGGTAAATCCGAAACGGGAGAAGACCGGCCCGGCAGATTACCCCGGGATTTACCCTGGAGTATCAACTTTGCAACATATACCCTACTGCTTACAGTTTGAGACGAGTTTGAATACACGTTCGAAATTTGCCGAGAAATTCGCGTAGTTATTGTCATGGCAACTTTTGTAGCTTTTGGAGCTCTGGTTTGAAGCTTTTTTCGTTATAGTATAGTTTTGTGAGAAAATTGAATATGTTTATGATACTTATGTCGACTTTCTTATCTGAAGTGAACAATTTTTAACACAACATTTTAGTCTTACTTGGTCTATAAGTTGTGATTAATAGTTAAATATAATATAAGTAAATACATTTTTAGATACAAACTCTGGACAAATTTGTAGTGTTTTTCCGCTGCGACTGCTCCTTAACCGACTTCAAACAACAAACTTAATGGTTCAATCCATAGTCCAGAGTTTACACTGGATTTCCGCAAAGTAACACCTGATTCAATATATTATTTTTAGATAGATTATATGACAAGAAATGGGTAGAAAGTAATTTGTGTGTTGACCTGTACTTTATTTTGCAAGAACTGTATTTACTCAAAGAACTATTGCATCCACAAACTTTTTAAATCGGGTTTGCTTCGTTTGTTGGTATTTCACAGGTGAGTTTGTTGTAAGCTTTTGGTGTTTTTACAGAAAAAGTCAAGAAAATGTCTTCAGTTAAACTACTTTTTCGCATAGTTGAGTTTTAGAAGCCCATTTACGGTTTTATAATAATATATTACCTAATTATTATTTAAGAAAATAAAAATACCATAAAATAGTAATACAAAGGAAGTTTATAAAACCCAGCACATTTTCAAGAAATTTAGTACAACTTACAACTTAAGGTATCACAAAAAATATTACGGATTTATTTAATATAGCCAATTTTAGATAAAATTCACTGCAGATATTATGCTTGGGCATTCATCATCTCTGGTAATACAAATATAATAATTTACTCCTCATTAATTTCAATATCTGCCAATTTCGTTAATGGAAAACGTAGCTTCAAACGCGATAAGGAGCTTTCACAAACTTATTCAATGGCATTCACATTTATTAATATTTATGAGATTTGATAACAACTTATTTGAATTGAGTTTGTTGCTAAAGCACTGCAAAAGTTTTTAAATTTGCAAGATTTAAATAAAATTTGGTACCTAAGTTAAAGCTGCCGAAAAATGTTGTTTCAAATCGGGCAGATATTTAAATTGAAATTTAAAAGTTGAATATAAGGCTGGAGACAAAATTTAACCGTGTCAACGTAAATATCACCTGGATTAAAGTCTATATCATAAACAGTGATACCAGTAATTGAATTTTAAAAAGATCAGAATACCAAAACGATTTGCATTAATTTAAATATATAAAACTTAAAGGTGACAGAGTGACTGACTGACAAAGTGATCTATTAACGCACATCACAAACCACTGGAAGGATCGAGATGAAATTAAGCATGCAAGCAGATTTTATAACGTAGATATCCGCTAAGACCAGGTCCAACGGAAGACCAGCGCTGGTTGCTTCCACAAATTCAAGTTCAAATTCAAAATTATTTATTTTCATAAAAATGCACACATACTAAATATCACTAAAGCACCGTACTAGACGCCGGTGCGTCTGTGTCACGGAGATTAGCTCCTTCCGGGGTCTTATTTATGAAAAGTATACTTTTTAAATTTTAAATATTTACTTTTACAAAATAGAATTTAGAATTACATTACATTAAATTAAAATATAGTACAATTACAAACATCAGATAAGGTCAAATTGTTAAGTATTTAGTCAAAATAATTAATGAAAAGAATTAGAATTAGAACCAGCATTACGCTGAGTTAGAGGTGTGTTGTGGCAGATTTTAAATATGTTTGTTTGTTATGTTTACTCGTGTTTGTTTTTCTGTTCAATCTGTATGTTTTTTTTTGTTTCTTTCTTTCTTTCTAAAAAAGGATTTTTGGAATTGCTACATTTTAAAGGGTGAAATAGGTGATGCAGGTTTTATTTCTAAATGCGGGCGATACCGCGAGCTGCTACTAATTTTTTTATAGATTAAAAAAGTATATGGGAAAATACTAAACAAATTAAATACCTATATTAGTTTACTACAAAAGCAGTTTTTTCGTTACTGCAGTAATTTGTCGTTACTTCTACGTACAATCTACTTACTACGAATGAGAACAACCAGCTGCCTTGAATGAGAATCACCCACGCGTAAAAATAGGATGTGATATAAAATTGGTCGCCTACTCAAAACGTAGTATTTGCGTTATCTTTGACCTTTCGTCTCTGCTAGTAACATTTACTTGTTCATTTTTCCATCTCTAATTAACAAAATAACAAAGCAATTGTTGCCTTCTGCTGTACATTTTACGCAATGCGGTAAACGATATCAGGGTGCCTGGGTCTGGTTATTAGAAACTGTCGCTTTATTCTTAACCGACTGCAAAAAGGAATAGATGTTTTAATTATAATTTTGTTCGATATTTTTTATACAACAACGCATGGGTACATAACTTTAAGAAGAGATCGCTCTTAGCGATAAGGCCGCCAATTAAAACGCAAATTTTATTTTCTATGTTTTTATGTATTGTTTTTTATGTATGTGGTGTTTTAATAAAGAATTTATCAATCAATCAACTTTATAGATTTAAAGTCTTAAAACAGCGTCTTTTAGCCCGGTCACGTAATGATTTTCTTAAAAAGTTACAAATCTAATAAATTGATAATGTGTAGGTACTCATGTTTAATAGAAAATAGGTATCTGTGCTACTTCTTAAATCGTTTATATAATATTATCGTTTATTAATTGTTGGATAAAATCATTATTACCAATATTCAATATCAAAATGCATTCGATCATGGATATGCCAAAATAGTAATTTTGAATGTAAATTAAAATATTCGTTTAAGAAACCAGACTCACATCTATATATTTACAAATTAAATATATAAATTGTTTTGTAATGCAAATAAAACCATTGATTGTGGCAAACTATTTGATTCTATTCAAATAACCAAGTTCCAAATAACTACTTTCGGAAATTGGAATTTTGAAGAACTAATAGTTTTTATTTTTTATTTAGGTGCTTTGTATAAATCAGTCAATCAAAATAATCAATTAAAATCTAGTCCATTAAAATGTTACATGCGCTTTGCATTTTTTAGAGGACGCAATTTTATTTATGGGGCAAGTTTGGGGGTCAATAGGAGCTTAACTTCAAGTTTGGTGGGTTTTTTCGCGATATCTCGGAAACTATGCGTCTTACAAAAAAAATGTTGAGAGATAGTTTGTTGTAAATTGTTTTGCTTAAAAATATGTAAATATCACTTTCTGCCCTAAATTAAAATTAAATAAATGTACCTCTATTTTTACAATGAGGTTCGTGTTACAGTGTAAAATAGTTTCATTTTTTCACGTGAAATGTTCTGTTTTAGGCAATATTAATTACTTTAAAATCTTTTTGAATATTGGAACAAACAAATATACATTCACAGAACTGAAAAGCGGGAACATATGATGTAAAATTTAATCCAATTTGGAAATTATCAATTTTTTTCTTAACTGGTAGCACTCACATATCAGTGAAAACACTATTCATCTAATCATTAAATATAAGTATAAGTTAATTTTATTGCTGAATCAGTAAGTACAGATCGTGTAAGAGTGGCCAACTCTGGCGGCAGAGTTTTCTAGATCCTAGAAGCCTCTGAAATGGCAAAACGTCTGCTTTACTGTAACAAACAGCCAAGTCCTCCAACTTAATATTATTATACTATCCGACTCACGGGAGCACTCAAACGGAATACCATTATTAATTAATTATTATAACATAACTTCCAAACATACACAACTCAATCCTTTGAACTTAACCGTAGATTGTATTGTCAAATCAATTGAATAATCTACATCAATATATCTTAATATCAGAATATATTGTAATAATAGAAATTAAGCCTCGATTTATCAGATATACGACGTACGGGATCATTAGGCGTTCGAGTTAATTGTAGCGCTGTCGGATTTGGAACTATAAGATTAATATTATTGTATTATATACCTAATAATATATACAAATACAAAATCATTTATTTTCCAAAGATATTTTTCACAAAATGTTTCGAATCCTCTGACCTCGTGGTAGCCGTTAGGCTGTGTTACGAGGCCAGAGTCATCTCCCAGTATGTTCATAATTTAATTATAATAACGTCTTATGAGCTAGGTTACACAAACAATTTTTTAATTTTGTTTTAATATCTAACTACCCTCAATTTGTGTGTAAATTCAAGTGGTATGACAACAAACAGTGTAGGCAAGCAATGTAGGCAGTCACTCACACATGCACAATCGTACAACTCGCCCGCTATATACTGTTTGATATGGGTTGTGTGTCGTATCAATACATACAAGTATACAGCAAAGTCGCTTCCGGTGTCTGTCTGTATCTATGTATGTATATTTTGATCTTTTAAACAGCTACACAACGGATTTTGATGCAGGTTTTTTTTAATATAATATAAAGACGCGGGAAAAAGCTAGAAATACATATTTAAATAAGTTTTTTAAAGTTCGTGTTTGGGTGTTGAACTCAACTCAATTCTCAATTTTTTGCATGAACATTTACCTCTTATGTATGAATTGTTCAGGAAATAACGAATAGCAGGTAACAAAAAATTTAATTTTATATATAATTTTCCACCCGCAAAGCAGTAGTTAGCACAGTTAACAGGCAATTTAAATATTATCTACGTCAACAAACAAACAACAAATTACTTTTGACGCTCCCTAAAACTGCATTCTACTTCCGGATGCTTCTAAATTTCCGCAAAAAAGCAATCAGCAAGTCACAATTAGTGTTTCCGCAAATTGTGGCGCACACTTCGTTATTTCGCACAATAGCATGAACCAACGATATCACAGCCCCTAGACGCCGCATATTTGTTAATTTCAATGACCGAACTATCATAGATTATTTTAAATAATATTTATTTTCGAATGAGAGTAGCCAACTCTGGTGTCGAGAGTTTTTAACCGCTCTAAGGGCCTCTGACATGGCTTAACGACTGCCGTACTAGACTAACAGCCGGGACCATATAATTATAATAATAATTATAATATAATAATTTAAACTGTGATCCGACCCACGTAAGCGCCCAAAATTGTAATTAATGACAATATATTAAATTGATTATGTTAGTACACCCGACAGGGTATAAACTAGACATACTATTCTTGTAACTATTTTTAAGACCACTGTAAAGACTGTAGTTTTACTAACAATAAATGATTATAACGGAAATAAATATTTAACAATAGTTACCGGTTTGTACATATTAATATATATTTGTATGCTAATTTGCCCGCTGAAGTATTGACTGGCGGAACAAATAACGTAGATGGCTTTGGCTTATAACATAGCAAATACAATTATAATTTTGAGTGTCCAGGATCCAGCTAAGTCGCAGCACCAGTTAAGTAAGTCAGAATAGAAAGCTAATCTCTTTACTGTGTCTTATCTTTATTATTTACTAGCTGTGCCAGCGACTTCGTCCGCGTGGAATAGTTATTACCATAATAACGGTTCTAGTGAGTTAATCTCAAAAGATAGACATATACTGTTGAAAAATTTTTGTTAGATCATTTTAAGAGGAATAATTCTTTCATACATATGTTTTTAATATCTTGAACCGTTTTCGCAGCGCACGCAACGGAAGCTCTCAGAGATGAATAATTTTCCCCATTTTTTTCACATTTTCCATTGTTTCTTCGCTCATATTAGTTGCAGCGTGATGTTATATAGCCTAAATCCTTCCTCGATAAATGGTCTATGGTATTCAACACAAAAATAATTTTTCAATTCGCACCAGTAGTTCCTGAGATTAACGCGTTCAAACAAACAAACTCTTCAGCTTTATAATATTAGTATAGATTAAAAATATTTCTTTAGTATGTCCATGCCTAATAATGTCTATGTTTCGCACAATAGCCGCGCCACGTTGAGCGTGACCGCAGCGTCCGGTGTGACGTAATTGTACGGAAATTCAAAGTTCTAAAGCGGTTGTGGAAGCTCGATCATCATGCCTGTTTTTGTTTGCTGCATCGTGCAAAGTGATTTTAAACGATGAGTAAGTATTTTTCATTTTCGAGTTCGGAAAAGGGAAATTTGGTTACGGTTTAGTCGCGCAAATACATATTAAAATGTACCCACGTGATTTTGAAACATAAATGTCAAGTTTTAATCAGGTAAATGACCATAGCTTGATATTGACTCTTTTGCTATTGAGTTGTCCCTACCGAATTGTAAGAAAAATAAAAGATTCATAATTAAAGAGTTTTCAAAGTTCTAAAGTAAATATTATAGATTTTGGTATAGCACATAGATGATATGTCCCTACCGAATTAAAAGAAAGAAAATTTTCGTATTTGAACAGTTTTAAAAGTTCTAAAGAAAATACTATAGGTTTGGTTTCAGCACATTGATGATATATTTAAGAGAAACCGATTATGAGGTTTGATTTAAAATTAAAAGTTCTAATCAAATACGTTTTTGTTTGTTTAAAATTCATATGATATTGGGTCTTGTCGCAGTCGACCATGTGGCGACTCTTTAATTAGAAACCAGTTGGAAAGTATTTACTAAACATAATAAATATGCGCAAATACGATCACGTTTCCGAATATCGGCAGAAGCTCAAATGGTTGCCCATCCGTCTTCGCCGCAATTCTCATATCCTAACCCTTCTTTACAAAGTCCTATTCTTTCCGTCCACTCCATGTTACTTAAAAGAACGTTTTGCATTTGTGACCGCCTCCCACTCCAGCTCCCTGCGCTCGTCCCGGACCCTTCTCCTCGAGTTTCCTTCTTCATCGTACTCCCAACTTAATGTACAGAAATTCCTTCACCATCCAAGCCATCCAGTTGTGGAACATGTTGCCCTTGCCTGTTAGGCAAGCTAAGTCCTTAAGCATATTCCAAAAGCTAGTGTATCATCATTACTTATCATCCATATAGTAATTGTGTATTGTATTGTTTATTATTATTTATTAGTGTATTATCTGAGTTTGTATTGTGTTCTTTCACTTATTTATTTAATTTACGTATTCTTGTACACCGCCTATTTATAATTCTAAATCCTGTCCATCCAAAGGTTGCCTGGAAGAAATCGCCTAAGGCGATAAGGCCGCCCAATGTACATTAGATTAGTTTTTAAATTTCTTTCATTATGTAATTTTTTGGTGTGCATTAAAGAAATATCTTATCTTATCTTAATAAAGTTATGATTATTGTCATATTATAATTTAGTACATTTTGCACGCTTGCACTCAGTTAATTAAAAAAGTGCCGTTTAGTGACGGACTTTAGGTTTCACACTGTTGGTATTGGAATTTGTTAGTTTTTTAGCACAATGATTATTAAAAATATAAAATTACCCATTTCAAGGAGTATTGTCAGGGTCTGTACACGGGTGCATTGTGGTTCAGGTGTTCACAGAAGTCGCTGGACACTGCGCATCCAATATAATAATGTTTTCAGGATGTTGTTGAAACTTCCCAGATTCTGTAGTGCCTCCGGAATGTTTGCCGAATCCCACACAGACGGCTTCCACGCCATCATTAGAAAGAAGGTAGCATCTTTGGTGAGGAGGCTTCGGGGCAGTGACAACAGCATCCAAATGTAAATGAAAGTAATAGCGGAGGACCCGCAGGCGTCTGTACGGAGGCATCTCGTGCGGACTATGATTCCACAGGGCATGCCGCCTAAGTACATGACTCATTAAAAACAATTTATACTCGCCTTAGCACACTTAGTTTTAGTTGTACTAACCCTTACTAGTTTTAATTTTCATATTTTTTAGTTTACTAACACATTTTCTGGATCTATTATGTTGTCCGAAATAAATACATTTTATTTTTTATTATACCAATCACAGTAACCCAGTATTATAAATCATATACATTTTCCTCCCCAAAGATCATCTGCCACATTCTGCGTCTGACAAGCGCTAAAATTCTATTCCCAATATTGGTTGTGAGGCGTTTTATCGTAATTTTTCCACATAATTTATAAGGCAATTTTCTTTAGAAAAAATGTTTGACGTCACAAACGATCTTTGCGGGCGGTTCGCTTCAGTAAGTATACAACCTGTTTTACTTCACATGCTTTTATACTTGGCTTGTATAAGGTCTTTGTGAAAGTCTTCTAGTTTTTTTTTACATCAATAATGACTTTGAGAAAGGGTTGGCTTTTAAAGCGTTTGTAGAAGAAACACACACATTAAGCTATTAGTATATAAGTATTATATCCGTTATCTAGTACCCACGACACAAGCGTTTGCTTAGTGTGGGGCTAGATGGCGCTGTGTGCAGTGTCCCGGAATATTTGTTTATTTATTTTAAAGATTCATGTAAAGTGCTCAAGTTATGTGAACGTTCGAGTTTATGATAGCGTAATCGTGGTGGGTGCCCAGAACCTGCATTATAAGACATATTTTCGGATTTTGTTTTGTCCTTCAACATGTCGGTTTTCTCGCGATGTTTTTCTTCACCGCTAAGCAGATGCAATTGCAATGGAAGTGTTTTTAACCAGATCGGACCAACAGACCTATAAGACTATTTATTTATTTTTCAAGTAAAAAAAACCTTTGGCTACAACTCGCCCTTTCCACCACTAGCCTAACGCACTAAGACCATGGTAATACCTACAATCTGATGTTAAAGGATGGGTTGGACAGTAGCCAAGGCTCCGCTTGGCCACAATGTATATTGGAACGGAAGATATTCTAGATAACATGAATTACTGTACTTGACGGCTGGTTTCCGATCGTTACGATATGATATTATTTGATGTGGTCTTTGGTTAGGCAAAAAAGTTGGTAAGTAGGTCTCCAATTGGTACAGTTAGCTTTGAATTCCGTTTTGTAAACTGATAAATTGGATAATTACGCTCCAACTTTGGCTATAGATATACCTATGTATTTAGATAAACAGTATTATATTATTATATTGTTTATCATAGCGGAAACCATGGTCAAGTGTCAACCAATTTTACTAAAAAGAAAACATTATTGTCGACAAATTTACTCAACTTTAATGAGGCAGATTTGTAACTTAGCTTTTAGAAGTTATTCTATTTGCACATTCTAATCAAAAAAATACCTTACCTTAGAATGTCTTTATTTTAGACGTAACTACTAACATAACATGAAAAAACATTAATAGTAAGTAATTCTACACAACTTTAATCAATATAATGCAAAATCTCTAACCAGAACATTGTCCTTTAAAATCCTAAGTGAAACCTAACGTGTACCTAGATCTCTATATCTAAGTAGGATAAGTGCGCTAAGTGACATAAAGATCCAGCGGTGGCCACTTGAGAGCTCTGATCTAGTACTTTGGGACAATTCTGGAGCATCTTTGCACTTTTATCTTTTTACTAGTAGCTGGTCTTCTGTATTGGAAGTTACGATGTCTTAACAGTCACTGATATAAGTCAGTTTGTAAAATCGACCGTTCACCACACTCATATGAGCTTACTTGCGTGTATTTATACTTACAAGTGGATGCCCGCGGCTTCGCTCGCATTGTTTCGGGATAAAAATAAGCCTTTGACACTCCTAAGATATCATACTACCTACATACCAAAAATTATGACGATCCGCTCAGCCATTTTTGCATATAAATAAACAGATAAATAGATAAGAAATCTAAAAACTGCTGAAACGTGTTCTGTTATCGATTCCAAGTATACCACACGATGTGTTTTCTAATATCTTCTATGTTCAGATTTTTTTAACTCGTCAGCTTTATTATACTTATGTGTAGATAGTTTAAACTTTTTATTTGTTTCTATGTACATTTTTAAGTAACTATTTGCACGCCCTATGGATAAAAATATAGCATCTATTATTATGTAATTGTGAACATCTCTGTAAACCAATATTATATGATATACTTAATATGATTTCTAAAACATACTTTGTTGAATTTCATTCTTTGCTTCATAATAATCGTATACTTTTTACTTAATTTAAAGTATTATTTTGTAAAAGACCTCTCTGTGTTGGTTACGGCTCCACTTATGCCTTAAAAATACCGGGCGTAATGAGTCTATTACAATCCGACGCAACCGAGTACCTACAGAACAAATATCCATCTTCGAGTACACCTCAGTCACTCAGGGTCCATTTAGGTATGAAAGTAGGATTTAGGTTAGGCTATCAATATTGCCAGGCGTCCAAGTTACTAATAACTTAAGTTTCGACAGCCAGTGAAGTATTAGGTCTCAACCAAGTCTCAACCGCAGTACTAAGTAGAAATTGAGTGTGTATTGTTATCGAATAAATCAAGAATAAAAAAGGTGATATAAGCATTATTTAACTTTTAATACAATTAGTGAATGACCGCTGCTTTCCTTGCTTTGTTTCAGAATAAATGTATGTTTTTTTGTCTTTTGTACGTTAAACCGATTTGCACATAGTTTGACTGATGGTTAGCAATAAAATGTAGAATAAGTACTCCCGCTTTTCAGATTGCAAGATAATTCGAAGAAAATGTTAAAGATTGAGTTTACATAATTATATAAAAAAAACACGAGAATCCATCGCTCCCTTGAATCGTGAAGCATTAGGAATAAAAAATCTTACCAGCCAACAAAATTTTATTCATGTGACAATTTGCGAACAGAAATTTATTCAATTTGACGGTAGGTAAAGATTTTAAGTAATTTAAGGTGCAGCTTAGGTCCATGTCATTAAACAAAACATGTTTTGAAATAGTTTAAAAAATTGAAGCCGTATTTTTGAAATCAATTTTTGAAATTGAAATCCTCTAAGCTTCAATGGATTTAAAAATAAAAAGATACTTGGATGATAACTGGCAGGTATTGTTTTTTTCAATTAATCTGTATTGAAACTCGATATTGCACAACGGGAACAGGGTTAACAGTAAAAATATACACAGCACTTTTTAACCATTTGAGAATATATTTTTTTATCTTCACCATCTCTACTAGATAATCAACAGACTGGAGAGGTACCTTAGATGTAGGGGTAGTTACGCTATCAAATTTGATGGTAAATGCAGTATATACAACTAATGAACATTAATTCAAATAAATGAAATGAGTAACGGTAATATTTTTGATAATTCTGTCATGTGTGTTCAACTGTCATTAATTGTACTGACTTAAAGAAGAAAAATGTAGCAAATCACTCGATTTGTTTTTCATTATTATTACAAGTAAGTGTTAAATTTTCCAATACAACATTCTAACAAATTATTCTTCAAGTACAGTCATAAGTCATATATATACACGTTACTCTGAACGGAAACCTAAATACCAAGCGGCGCGTCCCCAGAGCCGAGGGTTGAACCTTTAGATTACTACTGCGCTATTGTACCGTCTTCCAACTTGTATGAACACAATGGCTGTTATTGTTGTTGGCGCGCAGCAGATTCCGCATTTTTTATTCTTTTTTAGACAATACTGACAATACGACAGTTTGCGGAAAAATGCAACAATTGGGCCTAAAGCGGCGCGGTGTCAAGGAGGGCATTCGTGTTTTTTTTATGCGGAATTGTTAGCTGACTGTCATAGGGGTGAAATGAAATTGAGATCTTTTTTGGTTAGTTTATTTTCATGTTATATTTTTTTAAGTTTACTATCTTAACAGTTTTCGTGGCACATAATTTCATGCTTTTTACACGTCGGCGACCTTTACAAAAGCCATTTAAAATCAAATACCTACTGAGAAAATAATACCTATCACTATTTGACTTTTTTTTCTAACCTTTATTTACAATAATATAATATAAAAACAAGGGAAGAAAACTACTACAAAAAAGGGGCACAGGGAAAGTCTTTAGAACAGCTTAATGATAATCTAAGTGCTCCAAGGGCTAACAGAGGGCAGCGTGCCCAGCATACTGGCCGCATTACCACGCTGGATGGCAATGCTCGTACGTTGAGCCAGAAAAAGGCCAGCATTTTGGTCATGCGTCGCGTCAACAAAACGCTCCGAGACAATTCATTTCAATTTCATTTACATTTGACTGTTTTTTAAGCAGAGCAATTTTGTTTACCATTTTTATTCTAAAAACACTAAATCTCAGCGTTTTTTGTGCAAGTGCATATTGTTTGAAACGACATTGAGATATTAAATCTCACCATAATTTGATTCTTGCTGCAATCCAAATTTACTTTCCTGAATTAAATTTCATGTTAACAACGTTACATTTCATATCTGTTCAGACAATTTCATTCCAAAAATGTTGTATTTTACAATCTAATTTTAGGTTAGTACTCCTGTAGCGTTATTTTTCAATTTTCATATATTTATTTAACATGTCACAATATTAGTACACTAGTAATTCAAGCACATTCCACACATTATATGTAGATACTACACACATAATGTATAATATTGTAGTTTGAATGAAAATTCCTAAAAGTATCGGACATACATAGATAGCGATATGTGACAAGAGAAAACATAAATCAGTAAGGTTTGTACAAAACGTTATAAATATTTTATTGCTAATATTTTAATTGACCTATTCTGCCCACAGCTGAGCAAATCCTTCCCCAATTTCATTTTTTTTTTCTAATATTCTTTATTATTACAGAGATACATTTTATAACATTAGCATTCATGCCGGCTTTTCCAATTAGATTTGTCACAATAGGACCTACCCTTAGAACACGTCCCGTCGTTACAATCAAAAGTAATTGCCGACTCGTTATGCCATGTAGAAACACGTGGAAGAAAGGAGTTTAGAAATATTTTAAATACAGGTAAAACAACTATCACAAACTTTTTATTCAAATGGACCAAAAAGGTTAACAAAACTGTGGGTTTATACAATTTAACAAACTAACATAGCGTTTTTTTTTCACTTCTTTTAACACCAATCCGAAGCGTTATCAATCCGTGAAAGTACAGAGTACCCACAAATTTACCTAAGGGAACAGATTACCCAGGAGAATTTCTTTAAGAATAATTTCTTTACAGGATTTTTGCGGAAGTGTAACGTTCCTCCATAATGAGGAAGAGGAAATTGCGTCTTTAGGTTAGAGCATAAAAAACTAAATTATTCTAATAAGAGTCTTGCTTGTTTTTAATCTATGTAACTGAGGGTTTTAAGGCCAGGTTTCTACTCTGATAATGGAATGCCACACACACGCGGCGCAAATAAACATCGAAAAACAAGGATCGGTTTAACGGAATTTGTGTTTTGTGTGGAGCCGACGTGAGTGAATTTATTTATGAGGGAACGTTTAATTTTTATTTCAGGCCGTGTTGCGAGCGTGGAAATAAGGCAGTGGAACTTTGAAAAAAGAACTTGTGCTATGCTTTTAAAGAAACTAATAACTTTATATTTTCTCATTTCTACATGTATGTAAATAATATTTGTAACATTCAATTGTATTCCAATTTAAGTATAACTATAGATACAATTAATTGATGTACCTGATCGTAGGATAATCTTGACATATTATCTTTAACTAGCTGGTGCGCGCGACTTCGTACGCGTGGAATAGTTATTACCATAAAAACGGTTCTAGTGAGTTAACCTCAAAAGATAGACATATACTGTTGCGGACATTTTGTAAGATCATTTTAAGAGAAATAATTCTTTTATACACATTTTTTTTTATATCTTGAACCGTTTTCGCAGCTCACGCAACGGAAGCCCGCAAGAATGAATAATTTTCCTCCGTTTTTTCACATTTTCCTTTTTTTATTCGCTCATATTAGTTGCAGCGTAATGTTATATAGCTTAAAGGCTTCCCCGATAAATGGTCTATCCAACACAAAAGAATTTAAAGAATTTTTCAATTCGCACCATTAGTTCCTGAGATTAGCGCGTTCAAACAAACAAACAAACTCTTTAGCTTTATAATGTTAGTATAGATAATTGCAGATGTAAGAGACACCTAGTTGTTTGTCGTTTTGATTCCATTGTTTCTATGTATTATTGTAAATAATGAATTTAAATTAAAATCATAAGCATATTTTAACAAATCAACTTCATTTCATATAAATTGTTACATGTTCGGTCGAAGCTTGATACAATTCACCATTAAAATGGTGTTTAATGCTAAGATAACGAACGTAGTTAAAACTTTAATGATAAATGAATAAATTAGTTTACAATAAAACAGACATATCATTCTATCACCATTAATTATTTTCGAGCACTATTGTATACAAAGTTAGACCGAAGCATTCCTTCTAGACAAACGCAGGCTTACGTAGGCAGGCTTTGTCACTCTTGATAAATGGATATAGCTAAAACCTAGTCATAAGAACTATTTTGGAGACAACTAATAATATACACATCTCTATATACATATAATTCAGTCAGTCAAACAGCTGAGATGTACGCGAGTGGAATATTGCGTACGGATTGATCACTGATGGCGACTGACATTATAACATGTACACATATCGTGATGCAATCTCTCTCATGAGTGGTAATTCCTCATGACTGAGGGTCGTGACTCCCCCGCAGAATTAATTCGTGGTGAGCACCCAGATCTTTACGCGGAAGACACATGTCCTCAGATATCGTGGTCCTCAAACATGTCGGTTTTCTCACGATGTTTTCCTTCACCGCTAAGCGACTGCAAATCCCCACTTTACTTAAAAACAAAAGCCACACTCACTGCATTCTATCCCATGTTAAATTAGGAAAAAAATGTCCTTATATTATTTCGGTTTAGGAGGAACAGTTATATTCATATCTCTATTTTTATGTGGTTCTCAAAGATGAAACTTTTGTTATTATTGAAATACTGAATTACTCCTAATATTGTTGTGTCTATTGCGTATGATGCCTTTTGAAATTAACTAAGCCTAGTCTAGTCCAAACTGAGTTTCAAATCTCACGCACATTGAAACGTTACTTTACATAAAATCTGCCTCCGTTTGTTTGTTGGATAAATTGAGCTTTATAATACGCTAAGCTCTTAATATATCTTTGTTAAGATTTAGAGTTTGTCATGCGACTCTAATGCCTCAAGTCCTTTGACAATGACCGCGAATTCTCAAAAGTCGCAGTAGAATATTGTAGTAAGTTTGAATATCATACACTAAAGAGAAAGCATGATTTTAAGCTTATAGGTCATTTTTGTTTCACTTTAAAAGCCGTAACGGAGCACCGGTTTTGGTGTGATAATAATTATGTATCCTTAAAAGTAGCCTTGCCACTGCAAGGCTTCTTTTTAACTTATACAAAATATTGGGCGTTAAGTAATTAATAAAGCTACTCTTAATAGATTCAAATTATTAATTATTATATATAAGTAGTACAAACCTTTGTTCTATTTTCCATTATTTTATTTAATATCTGAAACACCTCGTCCTACTCATTTCGTTTGAAGAAAATATCCCTGCCACATTGGTTGCCTGGAAGAGATCGCTCTTAGCGATAAGGCCGCCAATTAAGACGCTGATTCTATTTTGTATGTTTTTTTTGTATTGTTTCATATGTGGTGTTTTAATAAAGTATTTATCTATCTATCTATCTATCAAATTACTAACCAGTACCCACGTTCAAACGTTACATATACTTAACTAAAACTTTTTATAAAAGCAAAACTTATAAAATTTGTTGACTGTTTCATCAAAACGTCAAACAGAAACCAGGAAAATATCACATGAAACGCCTACATTATTACCTGACCACAAAACTATTCGGTAAAGCAATTCACAAAGAAAAAGGGCCAAGATTACAGAAAACCAAGCCGTCAACATGACATTTTGGCACCAAGGACAAAAACATAAAGTGCCTATTTCACTCCGTCAACAGTTTTGTTATTCAACGGACTTCAAAGGGAAAGTAAGAAAACTCGTAACGTATTTTCTTTACGAGAACAAAATACGGATTTTTTCAAAGATGAAACCGTATCGATTCTCTATTTGTTTTTGGGAAAACAAAGCGATGCAGATAAAAGAAATTGGTCATTTTATTCATCAATCAAAGAGTCCTCAATAAGCGAATTATAGACAACAAAACATTTCTATTTTTGTAAACTGAAATTTGGTAAAAAAAACGGTATCGTCTACCAAATTACGATTTCTAATAATAAGTTTGAGTCCTTGCCAATAACGTACTTAACATGTGATCTTTCATTAAAAGGCACTATAATAAATAGATTCATTATCAATATCAATTGATCACAAATAAACCATTTAATCGTCAAAACTGAACAAATCACCCTATCATAATAATAAGATGGGATGAAATGGAGTTTACAACACAACAAAGATTACAACCATAGTACTATAGTCATATCTGTGATCATAGCTATACAGTATTTGGAGAGAGGCCTATACCCAGCAGTGGGACAAAACCAGCTGTGGATGATAATAATGATACAGTATTTAGTATCCAGATTACAAGCAGCCCAGGTCACGTCTGAATCTCCATGATGCACATTGATTAATCTCATTGCATGCAAATCTGATGAGCCCTTACGATCTGTGTGCCTGTGATCTTGGACGCATCGCTTCAGCCAGGATATAGAGGTTATTGTGAGCTGTAATTGTGATTATACGTAACTAATAATATGTCTTTGTGTTGAGAACTTTTTTTTTAAACTTGAATAGCCATAGTTTACCTGATAGCAAGCAAAGGCTATGGCCTAAGATGGAGCGTGCTTACCCGATAAGAACCGATTCACTCTCGCTTAGCATATAATATAAGAGTAGGTTAATTGTACTTATGACTTTAAAATACTGTAATAGTGGGTTATATTTAGATTCAGGACTTGGGACTATATTTAGGTTATATTTTTAGGTTTTATTACGCCTAAAAACTACCAAGTTGGTTCCTTGAAGCTGGTTAAGCAGCAGTCGCAGCGAAAAAACAATACAAATTTCTTCAGTTTTCAAACACAAAGTATCTAATAAGCAAAGTAATTTATAATTTATTAATACAATTGCCTTAACAATATTTTTATAGATGTTGGTCATGTTTAAATTCAGGATTTGAGATTACTGATCTTTTAATAAACGTTTTTATTCTATTGCTGTACTATATTTATCTTTTTTTTTCAATTAAATTCAAATACTAACCTAACATATTGCAAAAAAATAGCAAATAACTTAACAACACACGAAACGAATGGATTTATACATCACACTTACTATGAACACCGACTTTGTGTTTACTGCTTAGGTTGCAGAACCTAATTTAACTAAGCCTCTCTAACTTATTAGACTAAAGCTTACTCACAGTATGTGAATATTCACACAGTCTTAACTATCAAGTAAATAAACATAACAAAGTAAAATTACTCAAAAGGAAAAACCACAAATTTCAAACCGCTCCAAGAATTTGAAGGTGTTATTTTACAGAGGAAAGTTTGTACTCAGCATTTGAAATGCACACTTAAATATATCAAATAGATTTGAAAAGGGTAGGGACAGTTGAACATAAAATATATATAAATGGTAATAATAAATAATATCAGTCCTGTAATTTATATACGTCACACTCCAGCGATCTTCAAAGCGAGAGTGAATTGGTTCTTATCGGGTAAGCACGCTCCATCTTAGACCATAGCCTTTATTTATCTTCAGGCAAACTATGGTCAAGTGCAAACCCATCTTAGTTAAAAAAATATATCTCCAAAGGAAACCTTTAAAAGAAAATCTTACAAAGATTTTAATCTGATTCTATAAAATAGAAATATTCTATACTTTATACTTCCTGAACCAAATCTGACAAAGTATCCCCAACAATAGCATTCCCCAGTCATAACTTCCTAGTCGAGAAAAACTACGTTCAACTCCAGCGACTAACAAAAAAGACACAAAAGATGTCTGAAAACTTTTTGTCAAGTGTATAAGGTAAACAAGAACCGGGGAACTAATAATAATTGAATATCATAGAATTGCAACTTCTCACAAATGTCGCGACGAAAATGTTTCAACATCACTGGCACATTCGAGTAAAGCTTGCCAACGATTGGTTTTGTGTCTAATACTGCCGAATCATTGGTCGCTAAAGAGTTAACTCTGTCTACCAACTCAACCCGAAGCGTCCGTAGCTCAGCTGGCGGAGACAGTTGCTTCCGATTACCAATGTTAAGCAATTGTCGACGCGGTCATTCCTTGGATGGGTTAAAAAAGTGACATTCCATTCCGGGCGTTTCCGTGGGTAGCATGACACGTTAAATTGTAGGTCCCGGCTGTTTGTCATTGTACGGCAGTCGATAAACCATGTCAGAGGCCCTTAGGGCGGCTTGATTAACTCTCGACACCAGATTGGTTACTCTCATTCAATAAGAAGAAGACGACCAACTCAACCACGGCGGTTGGTAGTATTTTACCATCTCGTGAAATTATTATTTTGTGTCAGTTACGTTTCTACAATATCATTTAAGTATTCGTAGCCGCGGAAGGAAAAATTCAAAACAACTATCCAGCGCCAAGGAGTGGCGGATGACGTCATTTACATAAGATGGATTACCGTAAGAATTTGTTGAGAAGATTTAGGTAAGTGAATAAAGCGGAATCTGCTTGTCAAAGTGGAACTTGAAAACACTTTGACAGTAAGATATTTTATAAATTTATAACAGTCGCCATTCTCTAAGCGTTCATTATATTAGTATAGATACTTACTGAAATAAAACAGGCTTTCAAACGAGAAAACGGGATTTTTTCTAGCAATAAATTATTTTTCTAAAAATAAACAATGCTATCAATAAATAATTTATTACTAGAATAAGCATTTAAATGCTCATTGTAAAATATTTGTCAAAAGACCATATAATAATCTAGATACGATACTATTGTAATTGAGAAAATGACATTTTATCTTGAAAGTTAGCCATAAAAAATTAGCGTAGCATCATCATCATAATAATAGCTCGTGTCACTGTCCACCCACTGCTGAGAATAGACCTCCTCCTGCACAGAAATCTAAATGTACCTGTTTATTTAGATTTCTGTGACCTCCTCTTTAGCACACCAATTAAGTGCGATATAATAAAATAAATAACTGAAAATAGAAAGAAAGAAAACATTTTTTATGGCAGATTTATCAGAGAAACAAACACACGTAAGAACATAATAAACAAACAAACATGAAATCTGCCAGAACACGGCCCCAACTCAGCATAATGCTGGTTGTGTGGAAGCAACCAGCGCTGGTCTTCCGTTGGGGCTGTGACGTGTGACGAGAAGATGAGAAGTTTACAAATACTCAACCTATGCCCAATACTCTCAGCTTTTAGTCCAATCTCTCTCTCTTTGAATCGTATTTCCTCATGACTGAGGGTCGTGACTCCCCCTCAGAATTAAATCGTTAGGGGAGTTCTCTTGGGCAGATACATCGTGGTGGGCGCCCAGGTCCTTCCACGGAAGACACCATGTCCTTGGATATTGTGGTCCTTAAACATGTCGGATTCCTCACGATGTTTTCCTTCACCGTTAAGCGAGTGCAAATCCACACATAACTTGAAAACACAAGTCATTGGTGTAGGGCCGGATTCGAACCAGGGTATGTCTGAATGAAAAGCAAACACTCGAACCGCTGAGCCACACTCGCTTTTTTAAGCGCATTTTACTCCAATATAAGCAATAATCGCCCGTATTCAATTTCAGTACAGATATCAGTACACTTATAGGTAGGTACTTGTAATAACGCCAACCTATCGTCGCCAGATGTCCAGGATAGCCCCAATATTCTCGCCTGAACAAGATTGACTATAAAACGCATTTTCCTGCCTAATACCTAACATATAACTGCTTTTTGAAGGGATGGAACTAGTTTGTAACAGGTCATAGTTAGGTTTTGTGAAGGATCTTTAATGGTTTTAAAAGGTCACATTAATGTTTAAGCATTATTTTGAGTTTATTTTTTAGGAGTGTCATAGGATACATTTTACCCTGAAATAATGTGAGCGAAGCCGCGGTTTTTTTTGTGTAAAATAAAAGATTGATTGAAAATTGCGATATGTATTTTTTCATCGTCTATTCATACGATGTTTGCATATACAAAACTCCGACCAAACCAAATTTAGGCGCTGGAATTCTTTCCCTCCCTCTCAATGACCGGATAATTTAGCGTGATATATTTCCATGCGAATCAGAAATCGGATTTACATTGTAAATGCTCAAATTGTATCCGCAGCATATACAGGGTTATAACGTGCTCAATGCTGGTATGTTTTTTTTAATTGAAGTATTAAAAAGCTCTAAGGTTCATACCTGAAAATCAGCGCTGTAGTGTAATCTGCAGCATTAATAAGCTAAGGTACGACTTACGAGATACGTCAATGTAATTTATGTCATCCTTGTATTCTGCCAGTCTTTTAATTTTTTTATGTTTATATGTTTATGTCCTTTGTGTTAAAATAAATGCTTTCTTTCTTTCTAAATACAAGTATAGTAGGTACTTCAATTATATGCGTTAAAATCCAAGAAACGAGTAACGTGTTGACAATGGCTACTCATTCCATATCGATACGACATTATTTAAATTAGAAAGAAAGTAGGGCAATCGAAGCTGGCAACATTTTGAGTGAAAAGAAATTATCGCCACTATTAAAAAAAAACATTTTGCGACAGTTTTCATCTGTTGACGCATTATGTGTCCTTGATATCACTGCCGTTAATATATCGATACCAATCTCTGAAACAGGATGTTGGTTCATAGAGTACTATAATTTGTCGGTCTTCAAGTCGAGAGTAAACCGGTTTCTTCTAGGCAAGCGCGCTAGATCGTAGATTACAACGTTGCTTAACATCAGGCAAGTTGTAGTCAAGCGTGAGTCTATATAATGTAAAAAAAAAAATGAAATATAGTTTGTGTGCTTCGGTAAAGGTTTATTTAAGGAACTGCTTAAAATCCAAAATTAATTGAACACAGCGGCCAACTATGGAATTATGTTACAAGTCTAAAAAGAGAAAAACACAGGGCACTTGATAAGTAAAACAATGTTAGTCTGGTTGTGATTTGTGACGTGGAATAACCCAGTATATACCGATTTCTGTAGATTTACAACCCGTATAGCAACGAACCATGAATCGGCGCCAACACTCCGTCTGAGAGAATACTATTACATTATCCTACATTTCTCAATCGGAATCGACGCTCTTTGCCTTCAACGTGGCTAAGATGAATCTATGTTTGTCCCTTATCGAGAAATTCATTGTAAAAATGCATATTAACGACTCATTTCAGATGAAAACAGCTTCTGTTTAGTTACAAAAAGAAAAAAAATATCTTCCACTAATGATAAAACTAACCATATACAGTAAATAGCCTCGATAATTCAATTCAATTCAATTCAAATATACTTTATTGTACACCAAATAAAAAATATCATGTTTAACATAAAGGTGGAAGGTAACCAGGGACATTGGTCGACCTTATCACTAAAGTGATTTCTTCCAGGTAACCTAGTTTGGACAACACTAGAGGAAATCCGTAAAGCTGGCGTACTTAACACAATATTAAATAATTTAAAAATAAAACACAATAACATTCAAAGTAAACAACATACAAACATACCTACTTACACACAAAACTACATATTATTGATATTTAAAGGAAATAATATACATTGATGGAAATCACACAAAAATAAAAGAAAGCAGAACATATTTCAAGTAAAAAGACTTACACACACCAATTAACATCACAAAGTAGAAATGTAATGTTTAAAATCCAAGCTCTGAAATATGGGCAAGGAGATAGAGTACGATAACATAAAAAAAAAAACTTTTAAACGTTTATTAATTACAGCGTTTTGATTCTCGGTAGCCTCGGGCAGCAAGTAAAGCAGACCTAAGCTTTTTAACTAACGATATGTTTTATTACTAATTATCTCTATTTCTTTTTAGAAAGAAATCTCACCATAGTCCTTTCTATTAGTCAATCATAAACTCCGCACTCGATTATCAATAAATTCCCGGGTCTTTGTTCGAAGCTCGCTTCATCGGTGAGTCTCACTCTACATTCGTGGTCGAATCCATTATGTATCCGCCGTTCACGCGTCACCGACAATTCTCGATGATATTATTCCCGATATCAGCTGATATACAATGAAAGATGAAATCTAGAAGCGCTACAATATACCCATTTTTCCATACCTATTGTGGAAGGCACATTAGCGAACATTTAGAGTTTTTCGGTATTTTTTTCTTTTTAGTCTTATTCCTCTTATTTGGGAGACTAGTTCCACAAAACTAAAATCGTCGTCTACTAGTATGTAAATAAATCAATGCATGTCATGTAATGACTTATACCACAATTCTGCTCAAACTATAACATAACCAGATTTGACAATCTAGGTAACTTGCCAGATCAATTGAAACAGTTCGTCGAACACTTGAAATTTCATGCGTGATATTTGAACAAGGAAATAGTGTATTCTGTCGGTCATGTTGAATCTTTGCGCTGAAACCTTTTGTCAGCATTCATGAGCTGTATTTTGCTTATTCTATAGGCAGGACGTGATGTTGGGATTGAAATGGAGATGTAAAAGATATATTGTTGCTTTGGTTTTAGTAGATTGAAGTTGTTGCTTATTTATACTGAGATTGTTGTGAATAGTAAATTAAATTTAGAACTAAAATTAGTACGGAAGATATTATGTTTTATGATAAATTATAGTCGACGAGTCGTTTAAGCTAGTTACGAGTAAAAGCTAGATTTTTGAATTCATTTCAAGCAAGCATGTTTTAGATTAGCACCTTAAATTTTGATAAGTTATTGACGGTTCACGATAAGTAGATACGCAAGACTTAAACAAACTTAATCTCGTTTTTTTTCGACCGATTATTTTTTTTATTTCGTAAAATCAACTCTCAAAACGTGTTCATTCCAATAAATCCGATATATTTAAACCAAAACATTTTTTTTCAATGCAGTTATATTAAATTATTTGCAGTTTTATTTTACACAATAATAAATAAAAGTGTATATAGAAGTCTGTTACAATAACGCAACAGTCAGCTGTTAAATCTTAAGAACTAAAATTAACACAAAAACGTTCCCCTTAAACCCTTCACATATAAAGCGTAGTTCACACGCGGAACCGTGTGCCATTATCATCAGGGGCTCAAGCAAAGTGACGCGGGACTATGAAACTCTTCAACAGCTATCACGGCGCTTCCGCCAGGATGTGGCCATACCCGCTACTAAACGTTAGACAAAGATTTCTGGTATATGGAAGAGACTTTTTGAGACAGTTTTGTTATGGTAGTTTTTGTGCATGAAATGTAACGAGTGGGTTTGTATTCGTTAGTTTTTCAACGAAGTGAATGGGAAAAACGGTTAGAAAGAAACATTTTTTTTGTTTTAATTAGTGCATCATTTAAGCTCATGCAAAAAATTTACATAATACTAGTGGGTGCTCGCGGCTTCGCTCGCATTAAGAAGTAAAACTTGCATCCCCTATTTCACCCCTTTAAAAGAGGCATTTCCTAAAATCCTTACTTAGCGGATGCCAACGTCATAACATCTACCTTCATTCCAAATTTCAGCCCAACCCGTCCAGTGGTTTGGGCTGTGCGTTGATAGATCACTATATCAGTCAGTCAGTCAATCAGTCAGTCAGTCACTTTTGAGTTTTATATATTTAGTTTTTTATTGTTAAACGCAGGTAATGTTAATAAAGAATTTCAAAAAACCTATACGACCAATTTCTGTACGTTAATGTTAATCGGTTCTGATGCAAGTAGGTACAATTCCATTTTAGGCTTAATTAGTCAATAATATTCTAGTTATTGAAGCAAAAATTGGAAGAGCCATTTATCTAAAATAAATAAGTACCAGAGAATTTAGAAAACCACCAAAGTATAGAGATTTTTTTCTAGTTGAATCCTAAAATGTATGGAATACAGAATATACATTCACTAACAATATCCGATCCATTCTTCCCAATACTTCCATGTTGTATCACTAATAGCCGTACCAACGCCTCACAACTTCCTTCTCGCGTTCTCCGTAATTTGTTCGAGATTAAAAGACATTAAGGCTGCCAGTGTTTTCTTCGAGTAACTAAGCCGGGGCATAATTAAGGGGCAAGAAAAGGCTTGATTTGATACGAAACTCGATTTTACTCGGCAACTTTGAGAGTTCGTGATGAAAACACCTGTTACGCGCACTTTGTTTCTACTCTTTGACAGTTTGGAGACATTTAAAGTGTTTGCAAGCTTTTTGAAGTTACTTTCAAACGAACTGAGTATGTTTTTGTCAATGAAATAAAAAAACAAATGAAGAATTATTACGTTTGTGTTATGTAACTAAAGTTTTTCGTTTAAATTATATATTTATTCATTCAGACAAGCATTGCAGACGCCAGGAAAAACTGCTAGTTTGGGATAAGTCCGTTAAAATATGTCACTATGTAGTTTCGAATTTAACTAATAATTAACTGTAAGAATAATAAAATCATTACCTGATATAAAAGTGGTTTTATTAAAAAAAAATCCATAGCAACCTGTTCCTGACAACAGATTTTGAAAGTTGTGGTAAAGTTTCTTAACCGGCGATAATAAAGTAGATTGGAAGTATTTCAGGAGGTTCCGGAACAAACTTGATGATTTATTACGGAAAACATAAGTTTTCTTTACTCAGTACGGGTGAAGCGACAACAGCGTTAGCATCGTATCAATTTCAAAATTTACTTGAGATTATAGAGCGAAAGATTTGCTACGGATTCGTCATAATTTGTTGCGCATACATAGTAAGTATTATTATTAATTTGTAAATAATACATATATCGTCTTAAAGTATTTGGGTTTGAAAAAAATAAACAATTTTTTTTAAACAGAAAACTTGTGCGTTATAAAAAAAATGCTCTAATTCCGTCGTAAACAAACCGAAATAGCCACTAACCCAAATACATAATTATCGATCAATTATGAAATAACATCAAAATCAACGTCATAAAAACATCTCAAGGCTTAGGACGTCAATAATTTCGGCAAAATCAGTGTTTCTGGACTGGAACACGCGTAATGCTTTTTCATAGACAACATAACCTAGATATGCCTAAATAAGTGTGTATCTGTCTAGTGTTTTCTATAAAAATCATACAATTAACAACATTATGTTGAAATTCAAACGTAATACTTCCATTCCTCTATCAACATTAAAAATTAACAAGTCAGCACTTACGCTTTTTATGCTTTTTTTACTTTTGCTACGACTGATATAATAATAGGTTTACTGTTATTTTATTGTTATTATTTTTCTGTGAAAATAGAACCAATACGTTTGTATGCCAAAAAACATAACCATAAAAAGGATCGCATTCTTAACTACCTACCTAACGAACCGATTAAAAAGTGCGACAGGAATAGTGCACGAAATGCCGCGGACTAAAAAGTGCGCCACGAATCACGAAGTGCCTCTTGCGCCGCATCTAATGAGGCGTCTTGAAAGTAATGATGTCGTTGTTTTTGCGCATTTTGAATACTTGCCAAATAGGTCAGTGGCATAGTTAACAAAATGTAGTAAATAAATACCTCCAACAGCCGTTCCAGTTCAAGAGATTACGTGTTTTTTTGCGCGATTCTTCCCATGGAGGTCACAGTGGAGCAAAAACAGGAAAATAAGTTTATCGACTCTATTTCATTCACAGTAACAGTTTCTTGTTTTCCTGTGATAGAGAAACACTTGATTTTTGACTTACAGACATTGCCACTACATGACAAAAGTATACTGTTCAAAACAACTTTTCTTGCATGATGTTTTGAAGAGGATTTTTAAATAAAAGCGGGGAGATTTTTGCTTCCGTTGTTGATTTGATATTTGTTTTTAAAAATGTTTACAAAGACATAGCTTAGATTAAGCTGCTTGTTACATTGATTCGCGTGACTTCGTATTCAGGAGCTGTTATTTAGAGACCTATTTTAATCACTAGCATAAAACATACTTTAAAATTGAAAATAATACAATAAAACTAACTTTTCAGTTTAAAAAGCTATATATCTGTATGATTTCGCTTGTAAGTTTATGCTTCACACAAACCACGCGTTTGTTTCGTTTATATCTCGTACACGTTTCCCTCGGTACAAAATTTAATTTTGACTCCCGCAGTTTTCTCGCGATCATTTTCAGTTAAAGGTATCCATAACAAGAAAATTACACGAACATGTGCTCGCCATTACTCTAAAAGCTGTATTTACTTGAACCGTACAATTATTTTCTGAATATTTTATTTAAAAGATAACTTACATCTTCTTCAGTATATTTCTACATTATAAAATACTGGAATATACAACTGACACAAAAAAGTTGAATTTGGTTATTTACGATTTTAATATGCGGAAAAAGTTCTATGTTTTAACTATCGCGTTAGAGTTGCCACTTTTTTTAAATCGGTAAAAAATGTCTCATTCCTGTAATAAAATACGAAAAATAGAAGTGCAAAAAAATTTTCATCTCAAAGTAGGTATTGACAATTAAGTGTTATTATAAAAATAGAACATGGGTATATTAATTTCTTAAAAGTAAATGCGTACCTACATTTATATATATTATGAAACCTATTTATGTAACACTTAATCAGCTTTTCGTATAACAGATAACATTTGCAGGTTCAATGATATTAATACCTATATATTGTGAAAGCTTTCGGAAACTGTTTGATGTGATAAATTTGAAGAGCAAGAACATTAATTTACGAAACAAGGTGTATTCCACAATAAGATAAATATAATTATTGTATATTTGAATATTCAATGGTATTAGTTAGTTATTTTTCAAGATACGTATTGTGTAGATTAGGACTAGCTTAGCGGTGAAGGAAAACATCGTAAGAAAACTGACATATTTGCGGATCACAATATCATCATATCAGAAGGAATTAATAAATATATTACTTCTAACTATAACAAAAACAAAGAGGGGCTCTCCAGTCCACTGCCATAGGGCAACGTGCCCAGCATACTGGCCGCTTTGCATCAATTTGCGTAAGACATAGTTCTAATTACATTTACAGGTATTTTTTAAGAATTAAAGTGTAATAGTTATGACCGTTTGAACAAAAAATAATACTCTAAGTTGGATCCTTGAAGACTTACGACTTGCAAAATTAAAAAAAAAAAAATGGAAAAAAAATAATTTAAAATTTAATAAAATGTTGGTCCCTTCTGTTTGTCTAGTACGACAGTCGCTAAGCCATGTCAGAGGCCTTTATGGCGGCTTGATGAACTCTCGACTCCAGAATTGGCCACTCTCATTTGATAACAAGAAAAAGAAGTAAAAAAAGCCCTAACTAAACTACATACTCAGTCTTTCTATTATCCTAATTAGAGACCATGCATATTGTCAGAAGAAACTGTTTAATAATGTACGCAAGATATATTGAGTCTGGCAGTACTATATTCTGCCTAGATAAGAGTAATCTGACTCATGGCAGCACCTTAGATAATTAACCTGTCTAGATAGAGCTTGGCGCTGCAACGGTAACAAAAACAAATGGCCAGGCCGGGAACGCATGTAGTAGTGTTCACGCACACAGATGAATTGCCTTACACTGTAATTACTAGCGCGCTGAGTCCCATGTTTGTGTGCGTAATGTTGCCAGCATTTAAAGAATTTCCACAATGTTGACCAAAAACTGCTGTGATGTGAATTGTGATTCAATGTGAAATAATTTGAATAACCGGCCAAGTGCGAGTTAGACTTAAAAATGAAGGGTTACGTACCACCACGTAGAACCGAAGTGCTTTGATTGCTTATAAATAGATTTTTACTCGTTATGGGGTATATGATATTAAAAAGAATATGTACTTTGTTACAATTTATTTATTTACATAATTCAGAATCAGTTGTCTGGTTCCTATAGTACAAACTATGCTTAGTTCACCAAATTAATATTTGGTGAACTTTAATGACCTTCTGATCTGTGGGTATTCTGCAACCAAATTATAATAAAAAGTTACCACTCAATATTATGCATGCCTCAACAATTACCAACATAAGCAGCTTATTCATAAGCATTAACAGTATTTCAGCAAATTTCTTGTATTTACGGAACATTAAACATCAATCGAAAAAACACATACATTTCACACCTCTAAATCTTCTTAGAAAAAGAGGTAGAAAACATGTCTACAAAATTTGGGTAAAATTCAATTCGAAAGCTGGCAACTAATGTCACAGATTCCATAGGAGTATGTTACCGATGGTTCTATTCACTAATTCTCTCTAATTATACAAGATAATAGTCGTTTCAAATGTACTTACCGGTGATAAGAGATAGTTTCAGGTGTTTTCAAACGTCTTTTGTAGTTGCGGCACAGTTTTATAGCACAATACGCCATATTTTCGCCAGCAAAACAGAGAAAAACAATACGTGTTACGCGCGCAGAGTCTCAGGCGTCACTGAGTGACGCGGACGCGGTTAGCGTGTAGCAGCTACATGCTATTTTTGTTGGCGCTTATGGTGCGTTACTATATATCTAGACAGGTTAATTATCTAAGGGCAGCACATATTATTCCAACTTCTGAATACGTAGTACCTACGTAGTAGTACGTAGTGTCAAAAAGAAAGTGTAAAGGGTTGTCCACGCTTTCCAAGTGTACAGCGTGGAAAACTCTTTACACTTTCTTTTTGACACTTGTCATCTTCATATATTCATCGTCCACATAATATGACAAAAATCTTATCAATGTTGTTTTATGTATTTTTTTATTAACCTATATTGTCCCACTCCTTTTTTTTTTTTTTTTCGTGGAGGAAATGCATTTACGCATCGCCGCAGTCTCCCCGGGGGGGGGGGGGGCGGCGGGGTATGTCGGGCTCAGAGCTAATGGGACTCCACTACCGACTAAAACCTACCACGATGTCCCTTCACCTCGGCAAGGACGGGTTTCGCGGGCAAGCGAGCAATACTCCTCCGCAATTCCCGTCCCAACCGCAGTCCACTGTCCAGGTGGACCCGCCTCAGGAGGACAACCTCCCTCTTACTGCGCGAGCGATGCCCAGGGACATCCAGGCATCGACTCCTCGGGAGGCCCTTATCTCTGCTAGGGGGTATGGGATGCCCCCGCATCCCACGCCCCAGGGCCTCCTAGTGGAGACGGAGTCCGAGCGCGAGCGGCTCGCCTCCGTGTCTTTCTTCTGCGGATCGGATGAGCGGCAGGATTCACCTCCCGCTCCCGCTCCTCGGCCTCCCTTTGCGACACCACCGTCTCGCAAAAGGAGGCCATATTGTCCCACTCCTGGGCAAAGAAAGGTCTTTCCAAATCGAAGTTGAACGCTTAAACAATGTATAACATTATTTATTTGTTGTACCGTGTATATTTGTATATGATTTAGTTAAGGTATTTTTTTACATCTTTCTTTCTAAAATGTATGGAGACCACGCCTGTCAAAATGAAATCATAAACTGACTATAGTACCTAGTACCGATTGTCTTTCTTAACAAACCAACTTACAATGCAATTCACGTATATTGTTTACGCGTTTCGGGTGTAATGACACCCAATAGAGTGACAGATCGGAATATTTCATCGTCAGAGCGTACATTGTGGGACTATTAGCCCAATTACATATCGATAAAAATGTCTCACGAATATTTTTACTAATAAAACCATCTTTGACATAGAGATCTTAGTTCAGATTTCATCCGCGCGTAGATTTATATTATCCGCAACATGGCAACCAAGGGTAATAGCCTAATATATAAAACGAAGGCTGCGGCGTATTTACAAGGATGAACAAACAGATCAGGAGTCATGGATTTGTCAGACATAATACATACAAGCGGTTTAGGGCTCCATCGCGGATTATCTCATGAATTGATGCTCCATTTTAATATTTTTCTGTACCTACTAATAACATGAAAAATCGAGTCCTATTTAATTTCTTAACATGGTGTAGGATTGTGAGTTCTAAACAGTCGTAATAACACTTAAAGCAGGGTGCTATGTGAAATCTTCATTTCATAAAAATCAAATAAAATAGAAGTACCTATATAAGATAGAGCTATTTTTTTTCAGTTTATATAATTTTGATTCAGTGTTAAGGCAATTAAAGACACCAAAACACGATTACGTATACTTTGCTTGATAGTTTTATTTTTTGGAAAATAGTTGTTTTGAAATATTTTTCACCTTTTTTTCCAAAACTAATACAGAACTTTAATTATATCTAAAAAATAATATTATTATTTAGAGGAGTAAAGAGCCATAAATAGAATATTCTGAATTGCTGATTTTATATGGATTTATTTCGTCAAAAACGTCTGCAAAACTGCTCAAATTGTGTCAACTGTAGGCATTTTTCCAAGCGCAAAGCGTTTTCGGGTGAAATATGGTGGCCTTAAACACTTTTCTACGTATTTAAGAATAAAAAGTGATCTTACGCTACTTTTGTTCAGATAATTGTAGAAAGAACTTGGAAAATATCATCTATTTGCTTGATTATTTTATTTGAGGTGGCAATATGGTGTTGCTGTGAGTATATTTGTAACTACCATTTTTAAAGCTGCCTAATAAACTTTGCACGTATAAATTAATACTCTACACTTGCTAAAGCATTTTAATCCCAAACTTTGCACGTAAAATCTTAAGCATAGATAATAAACGTCTACAAGCAGGAAAATGCCAAAAACTCCTCAATCCAAGATCATTTATAAATGCGTTAGAAAATTCACAAAAACAGTATTGAGGAAGCCTATTGAGGCATAATGAGTTATCGTTAAAAATAACATTAAAACAAAAATGAGTTCTTTATTCCCTCCCTAAGTAAAGCGTTCAATCTCTTTTATTGCCTACTCAAGTAAATTATCTTAGGCTAAATTAATTTCGGCAATTTTTTTTGTAAACAGTCTCTGTGGCCTAGTTTATCTGTTATTGGTTGAAATAAGTTATGGCACAGGTAGATTGGTAAGAACTTTTGAGGAGAAAAAGAATTGTGTCAAATACTTATATTATTTTGAATTAGATTCAAGAAAAAATGTTAGATTTATAAATTAGTATTTAAAATCTAATAGAGAAATTTAAAACGTAATAACATAATTATTATGAACAACGAAGGAAATTCGACACACGTCTCAAAACAAGTAATGAGTTTTTTTATTCTACAGTTTGATTAATAACTGTAATCAAAACTCTCAATATTCAAAGTTGTGATTATTCCACAACAAAAAGGTTTTGTTGTTTAGCACATTTCAAATTCTTGCGATCATCTTGATCTAGTTAAACACTAAAAATACTAGCTGTTGTAATTAATGCGACTTAACGAAATGAAAAGTGGCTTAGTTGTCTTAAGAAACCATTTCAATACACCATCGTCTTACCACAAAGTATACTATCACTTTACAACATAAACTTCAACACAATCTTCTGGGTTGCATGTAAAGAAAGTTCTATTAACTACGTTGTAAGTAAGTAGCCCTCGGTAAAAAATCTTTGCATGTCTTGTAGGCGGAATGTGGAGCACTTTTTTAAATTCATTTTATATTTAAGATCTTATACTTAGCCATGATCGCAAAGACAAAAATTAATTATGATTTATGTACCTAACTCATATACAAATCTAAGCAAAAAGTTGGTAATATTATAAATTTATAATTTCACCAACCCGAGTTTAATTTTAGCTTTTAATGTGCAATATTTGTAACATAAACTAGATATATTTCTTTATGGTTCAAGGTGGGTGTTTTTGTTAGATATATAGAAAGTAGTATATTCTAAAGCATTTTCTCCTTCGGTGAAAATTGTACTCTGTACCAATGTCATTGCATCCTACTTTAAAAATAATTTAAAATATAAAAGGATCGAATCAAAAAAAGTAAAGTAAAACGTACTCACAAACAAACTCACAATTTCAGCTCCTTTTACGTACCTCAACCACCTACAATCTAAGTATCATTGTCTTGCAGTAATTACCACCTAGCCAAGAAATTATACTCACATTGTAGTAGGTAAGTACTTACTTGGCGGAGACAGTAATGAGACACCGTTTGTCTTCTTTAAAAGGCTTCACCAAAACGCTCGTGAACTCACAGATCACAACGTCGTTAGGTGAGAATTTAGGGGTGCCAGCCAAAAAAAATAATGATCAGCATATAAAAAAGAAAAAATAAAAAAAGTTACCTGAATAATGCATCTAGATAAGTTTTCTGCCAATATTAACTTATTCTAAGCTTTTCCAGGATCGGGTACCAGCAGGGGTAGGTATATATGTACAATATATACCATTTAAGGTTTCAAAGACATTTGTGGAGGATACACGGTAGTCTAATAAAGGGAAAAAATAATTAAGTCTGAAATACCAATTGACCTGAGTTTTTTTATACAATTTAAATAATTATAGTCCCCTTACTTGAACGGTTGTACCGATTCAGGTAAAATTTTATTACTTTTTTAAAAACAAATCAGTTAAGTAGATGTAAAGAAAGCATAAATTCATTTATTTCACTTTCGACTTCATGGTTTAGGCATAGACCATTTTAGTACGAAGAAAAATCAGTCATAAAAAGTATACCACAGAGTATATTTACGAGCAATGTTCATCTGGCATGTGATTATCTTCTATATATATAAAACTCAAAGGTAACTGACTGATTGACTGACTGATATAGTGATCTATCAACGCACAGCCCAAACCAATAGACGGATCGGGATGAAATTTAGCATGCAGGTAGATGTTATGACGTAGGCATCCGCTAAGAAAGGATTTTTGGAAACGTCACTTTTAAAGGGGTGACATAGGGGATGCAAGTTTTACTTTCTAATGCGAGCGAAGCCGCGAGCATCCACTAGTTAAAACTATAATTTTGATAATACTATTGATTTTTTTTGTAGAAATACCTTGTTTCCTTACTATTTCCAGCCCTATTCAAATGAAAACATCAATTTAACGTCGTCCACGGCTTCCGAGAGTGGAGCGCGAACGAGTTGAAGCATTGCTCTCATATATGAGATTGTAAATTTGCAACTTCCACAATATTTATTATGCGCGATGATGACCGGCTGCCCGTGGGAACTTAATGACTCAGTTGTTAAAGGTCGGACTGGAAATGAAGTATTTAAAGGTAGATATTTCCTTCTTAGTTGAATTCCTCATTATTGAGGGTCGTGATTCCCCCGGAGATTCGATTCGGTGGAGGAGTTTTATTCTCCCAGTTCCTGACACGGAAGACACATGTCCTCGGATTTTGTCGTCCTCAAACACGTTGGTTTCCTCATGATGATTTCTTTTACCGGTAAGCGAGTGCACAGAGTTCACACATTTTTCACACTTGAATAACAACTACGTTAGCACAAAATATACACAATTTAATATACTCATAACTTGATTACAATTGGGTTAGATTAACTAATATAACATAGTTAAGCTAATAAGTTATATGTTCCGGAATATTCCTTGTCGGAGTCGTTGTACATAAAAATCACTTTTAATACACTCATCGAGAATCTTTGATATCAGAGTTCGAATTTGCTAGAGCTATGAGCGCTTCGGAAAATACTGACTAAAAACCTAAGGTCCCTTTGCAAAGAGGTCACAAGACCCAAGTATCTATAAAAGCATTCAATTTAGTTAAAAGGGTTCTTTGCACTAGATCCACCACAGAGTTTAGCTTCAGGCAATGTACTAATTTCAAACAAGGTTCTGTATTTACTTTGCTACAAATGAAAGTATTTTAGCATAAATTCAGATGGACTGACCACACTTTAATGCTGTTTTTTTTTATATATTTTCCACTAACTTAACTAACTGAAATATATTCAAAATAAGATCATTTTGAAACTACTTTAAACAACCAGTTAAAACTATAGAATCAAACATTATTAAAGGTTCAATATCTGCGACTTGTAGTGATATTTTAGTAAAATCTTAAGTCTTCGTCACTTCCAGGATTTCATTTTGATGAATCGGTGATTAAGGTCTTGATACTCCATATTTAATTATGTTCATAATGACACAATCATTCATTCGTTCCCAAGTCCAAAAATTTATCATTTTTTCTATGAAACACGTTGATTGAAATCCAAGATGTCAGCTTCAACTAATGAAATAAAAAATCGAACGCTAAATGCTAACCTTTCAATAAAATATTCAATTTGACGTCGCGATGAGTATACGCTTACTGATTGCGAATTCTGAAAATCTGAAAGAACTCTAGACGTGTTTACTTGTGAATACGAGCAATAGATATTTTTGTACTGCTTCTTAACAAATTAATGAAAATAAGTCATTTTGGCTCGTGTATCTGGGCTAGTAAGTCAATTAAAAAGCCTTACAAAAGTTTCCAAAATGCTTTTTCAAACATCACTAGCCTAGCTAAAAACTTATACAAAAATATACAAGCAAATTAATTAATTAATAGCACCATTTTGCCATGATCAGAACCGATTCACAAACCAAATTCCCAAATTGCATTGTAAGAGAGCAAAGTCCAAATTTCTTACATTCCTCGCCTAAGCCGGTAAGTCCCCGTGACAGAGTAAGACCCACAATTTATACGGTCTTCATGAGACTTATATTTCCAACTCTGTTGCCCATAACGACGGAAAATATATATATATATAAGTACCTACCTCTTCGTAATGCATGGAATTGTGACTATACATTACGGTATTTATTACATATATTATCAAATGAAAGTGAGTTTGTTAGTGAGACAAATAAATCTTCGATAAGTAACCTTTTTTACGTTATGATATGACAGCTAGACATTTAACCACCAGATCGCCATAGATTGGCATAGAATCATGCCAATCTGTGGCAATACATAAAAAAATAAACCAATACAGGCATTCGCCTATATTTTTTTTTACCACCGCTTAAATTGCAATATTGTTATTTTCAACAGTTAGTGATTAGAAACCAACATGCATGACTAGTTAAAATTAAAAAAGTGAAGCACTCACGATTTTACACCAAAACATATTTATTTATTCATCGTTTTAATTCGAGGCAGTGGCTATACATCCATAAAGCTATTAAATAGCAGTTACGGTCTTGATATAGGCTTAATCTTATGCCTTGAAGCTAAATTACTTCTTTGATAGCTACTTTACTATTACGGCTTAGAAAACGGTTCTCTTAGGGACAATACACGTCGTTTTAGGGTCCGAATGTGTCATAAAAGCAATACTAGATACTGATAAATGTGACATAAAGTTTTGTACGAGGCTTTTTATAGCAAGATCTTCACTGGATACTTCATTAAAGGTGTCTCGTGGTCTCGTTATTAACTCAAAAAATATTCTAGTGTATAAACTTACAAAATATGTTTGTTATGATTAGTTTATTTAAGACGGTATTTAATATATATAAAGAGTAACAGAAAGCCTAATAAAAAACCCTAACAACAATATGTATGTATAAATAGATACCATATTTTTAATAAAACAATGTATTAAATCTACCTTTAAAGTTAAAGTTAAAAGAGGTAAGACAATAGAAAGAAAGAAAGAAAGAAAGAAGAAAGCAATATTTATTAAAATTATAAATATTACTAAACAAATAAATAATTGTATGCATCATGTAACACTATGATTTCTTGCCATAATTCTTTTAACATTCTTAAAAAAATATTTAGGTAAGATTATATCATATTATACCTTTATAATAAAATAATAATCACAGATAGTTGTCAAGTCATTCTAAACCCTCATAAAAGACCTATATAGTTTGAAAACTCTCATACCCAACGAACACTCAGATCAAGAAGATTTACTTTACAACATGATTTGTAACCTGGTGTTTCGTATTTAGTAGCTGGAGGCATCTCAAACCCAGGCTATGTATCTAGGAAGCGCCTCTGCTTTATGACTGGCATTACCATAAAGTTTACCTACATCAGGCAGGTTTATATCCCGCTGCGAATAACATTCACTTTTAGTGTGCCAAAATATGTAATTTCTGGCCAAAGTGTACCTATTTGCCGCAAATTGCCAGTATTGAACAGTATAAATGCGGTATGGACAGAAATACTTTATTATTTTACAAAAATATGCTTATATTTGTCTTAGCTCAGCCAGCTTGTAGTAAAGTACCACAACGTAGTCTGAAATGTTAGACGCTTGCCTAGAATATAGGATCTACAAAAAGACCTTTTTTGCACAGGTAAAAATTTCAAAAATTTCGGTTTTCGACTTACCATACTAGCACAAGCAAAGTGCTTCCTGATATTGAATTAAGAGAATTTATCACATAAAATCATATCAACAGACTGGTCGTACCACCGTCTATAGTGTTTAACAGTCTCCTATTCATTCTTTGATAGTTTTCGAAAAGTTATCCCTTAGTTTGAAAAAAAAAGTATATATGTATGTATTATATCCCCGTTATCTAGTACCCATGATACAAGCGAAAGCTTAGTATGGGGCTAGATGGCGCTGTGTGATATGTCCTGAATTATTTATATATTTAAGAGGTTTTAAACCTTCTAACAAAATAAAGGTCCATCGTAATGGTAATGGCCCTTTCACGGGTTACACATATTCTTAAAAGAACTCTCTTACTTTATTAGAAAAAATATATTCTTTGCATTCCCCATACTGAAGTTACATTATATATACTTAATCACAGAGGGGTACTTGCGAAGAGCTTCGCTAATTACTGTATATTTATGGTGTCATTGACCTCTCTAGTGGCTATGTTGACAGGAATGAGGCTATGACAGTGAAAGGTCTAGGTTTATTACTAAAGATAAGCCTTAATTGGTTTACTATATGTATATTGCAGAACTGAAAGTTTTATTTATGGGACGTAAACAGAATAGATGTAAAAATAAAAATAGTTTTAACTAATTTTGTAGGGATTTTTTTGTTAAGTTTATTTATATTGTTTTTAACCCAATTATAGCGGCTCGTGGTTAATTCAATAGGCATAATATACAGCGGTGGCTATAGCGGTTAAAAATTAAATTCAGATTATTTTTAACAATAAATGTTACACGATCGCAGTCTACTACAAATATACTTTAAGTTGAGTATATAATATTAAATTTTATACCTAGGTCCTACAAAATAATACATGAAAAGATTAAATTTCTTCCTGTTTGCATTTTAAAAATTATTCTTAGTACTCAAATCATCTAGTTTAATTTTGTGGTGAATTTCAAAGTAACTTCTAATATACAATATATTAAATCGCCTAAGGCGATAAGGCCGCCCAATGTGCATTAAAATAGTTTTTAATTTCTTTCATCATGTATTTTTTTTTGGATTAAAGAAATATTTTATCTTATATTTTAGAGAGAGCGTACTCAACAACATAGTGTTTGCATCTAAACTCAGTCATAAAGTTGCATCTTCATAAACAAAATCCGTTTAACAGTGCGTAAAACCACCAATATTACGACCTAATACAGGATTACTGAAAACTAGTGAAAACTTATCAATAAATCAAAACCTTTTAGAATCGGATATCGTTGTTTAGTTTTCCTGTTAAAATAATAATTTAATCAATTTTGTTTATTTCTTGTGCAATTAAATTTTTTTTTCATAAAAAAAAAAAATTCAGCAAATATCACACAGCGCCATCTAGCCCCATACTAAGCTTACGCTTGTATCATGGATACTAGATAACGGATATAATACATATATACTTTTCTTTTGTAAATACATACTTATTATACATAGAAACGACCAGACTCAACACAAATGATTACAAATTTAAATGTTCGTAATTATTTGTGTCATGCGGGAATCGAACCCGCACCCCTTGATTAGAAGGCAGAGCCACTACCAACTAAGCTAACAGAGCAGTCAAAAAATAGAAGCAGCAGTATAAGGAATAGAATAAGCGGACGAAATGATCAATATGGATAATACGATCAATATGAGATACGTTTCGGTGGTGTTACTTCTTTTGGTGTTAGATGGCACTATAAGAGTTATTAATACATAACAATGAAAAAAGAGATAGCTGTACAAAAATATAACAAACGAATAATTTATTTCTTTTGAAATCAGAATATTTTTCCTTCGTTTTAGTTTTTATTTTAACACGATCTTCTTATGTTAACCTGGTTAATTTAATTACCTTTAACCGTGTACAAACTCAAAACAAACAGATGATTTGAATCTATATCCGATACATCAATCGATGGAAACCTATGGTTCGTACGAGTTATGGTCAGAGCGGACGCATAAATTGTAAGCACCATAAAAACATGCGATAAAACGGATCTGATGCATAGCTTGATAGGCGAAACGCTGAACGCTGTTTTTGGTACAATGTGTTACTCCTATGGTACGAATAATTGATGCAATGGAAATGTTACTCCTTGCAAGTATCGCGACGGAAATGGGTCTACATAAATGTAATCTCAAAATTGCTTTCATATTTCATATTTTCTCTCCCATACACGACTCGAACACAAAGCTTGCTTGTGATTGGTTATGTCGATGCCTGTTGTAATTGGATGCTTGGTGCCGTTGTCGCCCCGTAAAGTGTTAAACCCTGCACACCAACTCAACCGCGGCGGTGGTGGTTGACCATCTTGTGGTATTATTTTGCCTTAGTTACGTTACTATAAATAAAATATAATAATAAATGGCTTATTTATTCAAAATTTAAATTTAATTTTAAGATGTATGCTGATGGGGCTGTGGTGTGGCAGATTTTATGTTTTACATTTATTTTAGTTTTAGTTATCATAACTATTTATTGGGCATCTAGTTTTGGATGTAGGCCCCCTCTAACTAACGTTTCTATAAAATAAATAATTCGTAGCTTCCATACATATGTTACTTACTATTCCTGTTGCTTAGATGCATTGGTTCTGTTTCCGTTCCATTTAGAAATGAGAAAAAATTGTTTGAAGTGCAGTTTGTACGGAATTGTATTGCATGTTCAAAGATACTTTTTAGAGTACTTCGAAACATTCTATTTCAATCTCTTATTGTGTTCCGGTTTGAATTGTTTCCTGAAAGAAATTGGCATTGGTCATGAAATAACATCTCTTCGTGTTGATGAGTATAGTACATTGACACGCTAGTTTTTAACCGACTTCCGAAAAAAGGAAGTTATCAAGTCTTAAGATTTTTTTTTGTGGGTAAACCCCATGTATGTTACGTAATTACTTCGTTATTTAAGAACCGATTTTAAAATACTTTTTTTTTAATGTGTGTTTTTAATGTGTGAAAAAATCATGCTTTCAATTCGATAGCCAATTTACTTCAAATAAATCTAAATGACTTTGATATTCTTTAAAATGTAATTTGATCATATGAGTCATACCATTATAGAAAAACCAGAGTGTGTTTGTCGGTTTGCTTGTTTGGTTGTTCTACTTTTACACAGTACCGAAGCGACGTCTATACGTGATTTCTTGTATGACGGTAGTATAAGATCCCAGACTGACACAGACTACTTTTTTATCCCAAAACAACGACACTAAAGAACATTAAATAAAGCAATTCAACGCAATCGATTGTGAAAAGTTATATCAACTGTAATCACCGAAGGAAAGCACTAGACAAAAGTGGTTAATTTTTAGATCTCTATTCAAATGGGCCATTTACAGGCTCTCAAGTGTGAAGCCACGCTAATGAGACTTGCTATTGGCTGGAAACTGAATTCGAATTTCGAAATATTTGACTTTTAACAATCTATCTAAATAGACATTTGCGTAAGTCATTGTTGGTGTTACTTTTATGTTAACGGTGTACCTATGAAGTTTTAATGTTACATATAAAAATTATTAATCGCAAACAAGTTACGAATATCACTTTACACATTGTAGTAAAAAAGAAAACTGATTCTGATCTAAAAAAAAAACCGGCCAAGTGCGAGTCGGACTCGCGCACCGAGGGTTCCGTACAAACCTGCAAGGTTTACAAAGTTCGTTCATTACGACAATCGAGTCATAACTATGGTATTTTTATATATTTTTTAATGTAACTAAAAATTTAAGGTTTTCGGAATTTTTCCTTTATGTGTGGTATAAAACGTTGCTTCATGCCAAATTTCAAGATTCAAGGTCGACTGGAAGTACCCTTTAGGTTTTGATTCCCTTGCAAGTACTTGCGAGTTTCAAAATATGCAGCTTAAATTGCTGTTTCTTTTGATTGCGTTGACATAGAAGTTTGATTTTGCTACAGCTTAAAGGTATTATAGACCTGAGTATTTGGTATGAATTTCAATTTAATACCTCTACGCGTTTATGAGGAAATGGGTAGTAAGTTAAAGATTATTAAAAAAAAAAATATTTTGTGATGTAACTAAAAATTTATGGTTTTCGTAATTTTTCCTTTATCTATGCTATAAGACGTTGCTTCGTACCAAATTTCAAGATTCTGAGTTCACGGGAAGCACCCTGTAGGTTTTGATTCCCTTGCAAGTGTCGAAAATTTGCGGCATAAATGGCTGTATCTTTTGATTGCGTTGGCTTAGAAGTTTGATTTTTTCACAGCTTCAAGGGACAGTAGACCTGAGTAATTGATATAAATTTCAGCTTCATACCTCTACGCGTTCCTGAGAAAAAGGGTCTTGACAGACGGACGGACGGACGGACAGATGGACAACAAAGTGATCCTATAAGGGTTCCGTTTTTTCCTTTTGATGTACGGAACCCTAAAAACACTTTAAATATTAATAAAGGACTGCGCTTTTCAGGTTGATTGATAAACCGGTATGTATATGGATGTTTCGTATGTTTTTTTTCAGTGTTTCATAATTTACGTGCACATTTTCGTATTTTACGTATTTTCACTATTTTACAGAAGTGTAGCGAACATGTGAGATGGGACATGACACGCTGCGTTCCCATGTCAAGTTTATTTTCATTTTACAGGGTAGAATGGCGTGTAAACGAATTTTCCACTGAAATTTTGACGCGGTTTTTTTCTGCCGTTACTAAATTAATTTGCGCGTGAAAATATCAATTTATCAATTTTGGTTGAGAGCTTTGTGTGGATTTTGTAAAACGATGGGGCATTGGGATATGGAATATGTTTAACCTGTGAAATTTAACAGTATTTTTTTAACAACGCTTATTTTTTTGGTATTGAAATGCTTTTCATACAACTCACCTAATAACTTACAAATATGTATCCGTCTATATATAATCACTAGCTGTGCGCGCGACTTCGTCCGCGTGGAATAGTTATTTTGGGCATCATATTTATTTTTGCAAACAACATCTTTAGCTTTATAAATTATAGCTGTTACACACGATTTGAACCGTTTTCGCAGCGCACGCAACGAAAGCCCTCAAAGATGAATAATTTTCCCGTTTTTTTTCATTTTTCATTGTTTCTTCGCTCATATTAGTTGCAGCGTGATGTTATATAGCCTAAAGCCTTCCTCAATAACTGGTCTATTCAACACAAAAATATTTTTTTTAAATTCGCACCAGTAGTTCCTGAGATTAGCGCATTCAAACAAACAAACAAACAAAATCTACAACAATATTAGTATAGATTAGTCTAGATAAAATGATATTACATTATACGATCACAAAAGGAAGTTAAGTCTCAAGTATCACCGAAATAGCATAGATGAAAACTTAACTCAATAAATAACATCGTTCTTATTTGAAAATATTCTAATGTTATACAATTTCTGTATGCATGCTAAGAAAAGCCTACATCACATAAACTTTTCCAACAAATACATACCTACTTAATTTACATTGTATATAAACACTCATTCAAGCACCAGATAAGACCCGACAGACGACAAGCGTCATAAACTTTGGGAAGTTAATTCAGCAATGCAGCCACTGGCAACAAACAGAACATAAAAGGGGAGTGTGCTCGAACTCAACATGTGTGGTTTATAGACTTAAATGCTCATTAATGTTTTACGGAGATGTATTTACAGATAAATACGATGAGAATTTTATACGTTTTTCCACAGCGACTGAGCAGATATAAATAAAAATGTGTGTCAGAAACTTTAACATGAAAATTATACGACGTTAATATATAAAATAACATAAAAAATCAGATATTACTTTGCGGGAATCTATGATGAAATATTTCTGCAAGTAAAGTGCAACGTTGCTTTAATTACTCAGTAACTTACGAAAACCATAATAAACATACAAACGAGTTAAATACGGAATTTGATTCTGTAAGAACTAAGAAATCAATACCTGAACTAAATTATTAAATAATTTTAGATTAGGTAGTTCAAAGTTTAGCTGATTACTTATTCACTTTCGCAACGAACATTATTAGATTGTATTGTAGTTTGCAGATTATACATAAGAAATAGATTAAGGCAATAGAAACCTGAACAGTTTTGATAGAGCCTTAATGCAGACTGTATAAGAAAAAAAAGCAAAAAAAAAACAAGAAACTTATTTAACACTCTTCAATACAATACAATGCTATTTTTATTCGAATTTGTATCTGTTGTAGACAGCTTTATGTTACAAGAATTATTTTTTTATTTTCTTATGAGAAAATGAAAAAATGAGAAGATTGATACGGAGAGTTGGAGGAGACCTTTGCCCCGGAGTGGGACAGCATAGGTTGATAAAAAAGTCTTATATCTGGGTGAAACTTAAAAAAAATACCCAGACACGTAAATATATCTTGTCACAAACCTAAAAATCCCAATAGACTAACGATTTCGGTTCCAAATAAAGCAACATTCGGGGTCCGTACCATAATGGCGCCTCTATAAAACACTTACGACCGCGTTCAGTGGAAACCGATCAAAAATCGTACATGAACCTTTACCTGCGCGTGAAACATTTAAGGAGTAGGCAGTTTTAAGGTTATGTTTACTTATTTATTGAGATATAATTATTTAAGCAAAACTTGTAGCTATAGTGTTTAGAATGTATCATAAATTAAGCAAACACTGTAAAATTTAAATAGTCTCAATTTTATTTTATTTTTTATTTTATTTACTTATTGACAAAAATGCTTTGTGATTTTTATACACATAAATTTACTTAGATAATCATCATTATCATAAATTTAAAGGCAAGGCCCTTGTCTGTGGAGCATGCGCCATTCTACAGATACAAATTACTAAGATCATATATGTACAAGTTTATAAAAATTTGTTTGTATGGTAATGGTTGATAATTATGTGTATAAAAACCATTACCAATTAAGTTATATAAGTGTCGTTTTTTAATCATATATTTATTTAACTAAAACGGGTTAGGACTTGGTCAAACTTTGTTTGATGGTAAGCTTACCATCGTGCAAGCTATAGTCAAGTTGCTATGACATAAGATGGAGCGTGCTTACCCAAAAAAGGCGTTTTGATATTTTTAATACAACACGAGAGGTTCATCAAATTCAAATAAAGACCTTCACGTATATAGTTAGTTCTGTTTTTATAACACTGTATTGATCTAATTATATGTGCTACCATGTATAACTGTACTGTAAATAAATTTATATTTGATTTTTGATTGATTTGATTTGATATATGAATAACCTTCACACCTCCGCTCCTTAATAGACATATATTGTATCTACCCTCATGTATTTACTCAGAGCTTTCATTCCCACAAAACATTCGCTCAACCGATATCTAAACGGGACCTGAAGAATGTTCGCGACGTGTAATGATTTGACTTTTATATATTCGGGAAAGACCTCAAATGTAAAAAGGGATGAACAAAGGGATTTCGATGTAGATGTAGCACCCTTTTTAAGTGAATTTAGAGTGGCAAAGGAACGCGTCCGGAAAATGCTATTTTTGACAGTAAAAGCGTTTTTGACAAAGGTAAAAACCACATCTACACTAAAATCAGAAAAGAATTCCTTCCGGATTCCTCCCACACGTAGTCAAATATTTAATCCATACCTATTTCCTATACCATAAGGCAAGCATATGAATCAGCTAAAATCTAATATTTCTGAAAGATACGTTATCCATCCTGATATATGGTAAGGAAAGGGAAATCAGATATCTGTATTGGCCGAATAAATCTCCGGAAACCGCAAATAAAAATTATTTATTACGGACAATTTTCATTGATTCCATTCGTAATGAATGGCCAATAGAATATAATCAATCAAGTTAATTATGTTTGTACGTGCTATAGTCCTGGAGCAGACTGTATGATTTTTGTTTCAATATAAAAGGAAAGCGTCTAAACAAACGCAATCAATAACGTACCTTGAGAACATAAAAGTAGGTACTATGATTGTTAAGATAAGTACATACGTGTTAGATTCAACAATCTTTAGAAGCATTATTTTGAATTGCTTTCGAGATTATTACACAAAACACTGGATCCGTTTTTGGCGTATAGTACAGTTACATCGAAATTACTAAACATGCAAATACGCAAGTCGTTTCCATCTGGATGTACTATTATCACTTGCTATAATCGTATAGTCAAATGTTACGTCTATTTCGCGTATTTTTTGACACCACAACCCTTATTGTAAGTGGATAAGGTTCAAAAATACAAGTTGCTATATCTTATGTGTACTTACGTAGAATTCGGCTTGGTTTAGCTCGCTGTCAAGGTTCTGAGGACAAAATAAAATTTAATGTTAAAATCATGCCAAAATTGTCAACCATACGCACCTCGTAAGGCGTTTCCTTAATGCTTTTAACATAACAATGTGCCTGCCATAACTGTTATTTGGCAAATTAGTTGCTTGTTAAGACGTAGACTTAAGGACTAAGTAAAATTAGAGTAAACTTAATCAAACTTGGGAGTTAAGGCTTTTAATATTGGTCGAAACCGGGCGTTCTGAACATTTTACGTCGATTACATAGCCTTATAGTTAAATAAGGAAACATCTGGACAAGAACAGCGCAAGACAGGGAGTATTGGCGTAAGAGGGAGAAGGCCTATACCCTGCAGTCGGTCCCGTTAGGCTAATGATGATGATGATAATTAAATATCAATCTGCAGTACTATGTATATCGAACAACAGGGGACTACAATTTAAACGTTGTGGTTTGGCCTACTGTTTTTATATAAATGCTACTTTTTTAGAAGACCTTCCATTCCATGACTGTCATGACACCACGTTGCTTTTAACTTTAATGATTACGAACAAAAACCCCATCTATCGTGACATAATACCAAATTTAATCAGAAGCAATAGCCCGCTGACCTTCTGGTTAAGTATATCTCCGCATAATCTGCGAATTCACGATAAAACTGACGCCGTCTCGTCTCGACCATCGGTATCTTATAGATTTTATTTCTCAAATGCTCTTACTACTTGTAATAAATAAGTACATAAACGCTGCCTTCTTGTACGTGCGTGACGTCACAGCCAGCCCCAACGGAAGACCAGCGCTGGTTGCTTCCACACAACCAGCATTATGCTGAGTTGGGGCTGTGTAGCGGCAGGTTTTATGTTTGTTTTTACTCGTATTTGTTTTTCTGTTAAATCTGTCACAATAAATGTTTTTTTTTCTTTTTTTCTTTTCTTTTGCTATGACTTCAATTCAGGGGTCTTCAAATCTAGAGTCTTCTAGGTAAGCGTGTTACACCCTAGGCTGCAGCAATGCTTAACATCAGGCAGGTTGAAAGTCACATCTATAGATTAATGTTTTAAAAACTACTTTTCCATTAATTAATTGACTCGTTAGATAGTGTTTCGAATGTTATTTTTCCAGTTTATGAGAATTTAGAAAAATAACATTTCTCTTTTTTTTTATTTGCCTGTGGCAAGCTAAAGCCATATGCAATCCCGTTCTAGTTTAAAAAAACCTATCCATTGAGGCGTTTATATGGTCTCTTGTCGATATCATTCCTCAACAACATTTTCGTGTCGAACACAACTTTTACTGTAAAAATGGAGGGAAATCGATGCGTTTTCCGAGGACGTGTTCAAAAGCGGTATTTTTGTGGTCGCGTCGAGTGATCTATTAGTGTATGTCATAGATTACCTTTTGTAGATCTATTTACTTACACTATTTGATAGAAATATATCGTTTGCGTAGAAAAAGCCTACGAAGTGCCGAAAATGTGCTCATAATTCAAAAAATCTACTCCATACCAAATTTTATCAAAAGCGGTCAGTTGTTTGGGCGTTTAGAAGTATCTAACATGCCCGCTCTCTCTCTCTCTCTCTCACACACACACACACACACACACTCACACACACACTCACTCACGCAGTACACAATATAAATGTGAAGTGGAATGTTTGGATCGGATATTATAACGACATGTTAAGGTCCTGCATTTAAATCTATACTAATATTATAAAGCTGAAGAGTTTGTTTGTTTGTTTGAACGGGATAATCTCAGGAACTAATGGTGCGAATTGAAAAAATATTTTTGTGTTGAATAGACCAATTATCGAGCAAAGTTTTAGGTTATATAACATCATGCTGCAACTAGTAGGAGCGAAGAAACAATGGAAAATGTGGAAAAAACGGGGAAATTATTCATCTTTGAGGGCTTCCGTGGCGTGCGCTGCGAAAATGGTACAAGATAGCAAAAAAATATGTATAAAAGAATTAATGCCCAAAATAACTATTCCACGCGGACGAAGTCGCGAGCACAACTAGTAATTTATAAATTCAGAGTGTTTTGCAAAAGGTAATCAAACATTTGGTACAAGTTGTTGTAATAAGTACAAAAATATTCTTTGTTTAATTATTTATCACTTACCTTAGGGATCTACGAATAGTAATCTGTGATCGTTATCCACAGAAATTCCTATACATTTTGGAAGTCTGGTATCGACACCGCCCTCGTATTTTGGAATGTAAATATTTCGAACGACGCTAACTGTTACTGTTGCAGTTGAATAAATCCGGTTCAAAAGTTTAGAGAATCTAATCGTTTAGATTTTTTCACACTTTTTGTGTCATCGAATATAACAGTAGATATATTAATATTCTATTTCATTGCCTGATTTAGCTTCGAAAATAATAGAAAGCTTAAATTGTTGATAATTTTGGAGTATAAATTGCTTGATGATACATCTAATGAAAAATATGTAAATAAGGTAAATGTAAGTTTACTATTAAAATGAGTAGGTATAATTATTAAATTTTGGTAAAACTCAAATACATTTTTCGATTAGCAAGGCCGGACCTAGAGTGAACCAGTTTATTCTGGGCAAGCGCACTAGATCGTTGAATAGATAGCAGTCAAGCCAATCTAGTTTAAAAAAAATATTTATCTATATCACTAGACTCGTTAGAACATTAACCGTAAGTCGTGTCGTAACCGTAGTGAATATCAAATATGAGAACCGTTTCCCCTTACAGCTATTGTCACCGTAAAATAAATATTATAAGCATCATATTCCCCAAAAAACGAAAAGAAGAAGAAAGAAACGGTTTAATTTACGTAGCGCGACTCCGAACGGTATGAAAAGAAGCCGTAACAAACTAAGCTCCTTCGCGTGGAGATGAAAGACTCTCTCAGGGCCCAGAGTCATAGACAATATAATCAAGCAACGACTACAACAGGAGAAAGCTACACTTGTTGGGCAGTTTGTTTTTCTTCAAAATACTGCATGTTATTTGGTAGGACCCCACCCATAGACATTGCGATGAATAGACGACTGCAAAAGAAGCATCTCTTATCCGTCAGTTGTGTTTCAAAATGAGTAATAAGGTAGTAGAAAATAAAAAATCACATCTATTAGTTTTTTGTCGTATCGATACTTATGTTATCGATATTTTCTAAATAAATGAAGTTACCTACCTATCTTTTATCAAGGCAATTTTTTTCTTAAACATACTTAAGTATACCTTAAAAATATATATATTATATCATAAAAGAACCAATCCAACAGGCATTCAAATGCGTTTATCTTTCAAGAAATATAGCCTGATATTTTAACTTTTGGGTAAAATATGTGCCAGAATTTTTGATATGATTGGAACGCCTAAAGAATATGATATCTCTGCCCAGCGTCAAGTAAAATATAACTGGCACAAAGCCTCGATGCCACCGCTAAGAAAATAATCGTAAACATTTAGAGAGCAAAACAGTTAAGTTTCCCGTATCTGTCCCTTGGCACGTAGCGATTCTCTCACGATAGCTACAGGGTGGCTTTAAGAGCTAATATCTGTATACTACATGACTTGCTTTATATCGTGAAAGAATTTCTATGAACTAGTGGACGCCCGTGGCGTCGCTCGCATTATTTTGAGATAAAAAGTAGCCTATAACACTACTAAGACTTCATACTACCTGCAAACCAAAAGTAATGAAGATCAAAATGAACGTTTATATAAACAGACAAACATACAAACAGACAATTCAACAAAACTGCTGAAACGTGTTCTGTTATTGATTAAAAGTATATCCAAAAAAAATATCGAATATCATCCTTTTTGACCTTCTTAAGCTTTATTATAAAGATTGTAGATTAGATTAGACTTTGTAGATTATAGGTATAGATAGACTTCAAGCTAGATATTAGGTATACCTACCATTTATTCTGAAAGTTAAAGTAGAAATTCCCAAATGAGGTGTACAATGAACCTTTCCTAAAACACCTTGTATAATCAAATATATGGAGAAAACAAGGAAAGTTTTGTTGCCCAAAAGTTCCGGTACATTTTAGCTGTAAGTAAATTGGTCGCTCGTTGAACTTTGTAATTTTTATGCTAACTTCTTATCAATGGAACGCTTTTGTAAGGATTGGTGTGTTGTTTAAGGTTATGGTACTCACGGAGGAAAAATACGAATACTTGCTTAAATTAAAAAAAACATAAAAAATTTAAGATTTCTGAGTGTTTTTTTCTTAACCGCTAAAAGACACTGCTATGGGACTGCAGCAGCATTAATTTACTTATTAACTGATTAACGCTAATTATAATTAATTATTTGTTTACATGGGGTTTTACGTGTAATACCAAGATAAAGATAAAATAATGTTTATTAGAAAAAATTCCAGAAGAATAGTCTACATTATTGTGGTAAACATTAGTTACGTCGATTTTTGGATTCATTGTATTAACTATGTTAGACTGTCACACTTGTAAGCAAAAGGAAAACAAATAATGGCTGATTTATGAAAAAGCTTCAGCTTAAAAATGAATAAATATTCCGCTAGCTTACTTACTGCAAGTTTAATGAACCTCCAGCAAATTAAATGAAGAAAAATAGAAATTTCCAACTTTCCGACCTAATTCATGCATCTGTCAAACATTTGTGCTTCGCCAATAAAAATGAAATATTGTTAGTCGTAAAGTCGTCTCATAGGTAATGTTAGTTAGTGACAAGTAAATAATTATCTGTCTATTATATCAGTTGAATAATTTTTTTTTTTTGTATCTGAGGGTATAAAAGTTCAAGTTAAGTTAAAGCGAGAGTGAATCGGTTCTTATAGGATAAGCACGCTCCATCTTAGGCCTTTACTTACCATCAGGCAAACTATGGCCAAGTATAAAGCCGTTCTACTTAGTTAAAAAAAAGTTCGTCACTATAATTTTTTATTTTTTAGTGCTTTACGACAACACTGAATTGAATGGCATAACAAAATTATTTGCTATACTGACCAATCACATGGATTTATTTGGAGAACTTGTATCGATACATATAACGGGTAGAATAAATTTCTGATAACTGATGTATTCACAGTTTCACACCATCTTACTAATTTATTGATCACTAGTGGGTGCTCGGTGCTTCGCTCACATTAAGAAGAAAAACTTGCAGCCCCTATTTCACCCCTTTAAAAGTGGCATTTTTAAAAACCCTTTCTTAAGCGTTTGCCTTAGTAATAACATCTACCTTCATTTCAAATTTCAGCCCAATCCGTCCAGTGGTTTGAGCTGTGCGTTGATATATCACTATATCAGTCAGTCAGTCAGTCAGTCACTTTTTAGTTTTATATATTTAGATAATGTCAATAGGTATATCTCGTGTAAATTTTAATTCATAAAATTATGTGCGACTTTTCTTTTTAATGATTATGAGTCGTTTACTAAATGTACAGTCGTTGAATTGTTCAAACCACCGAGAGGAAATCTGAGTCTTGTTTGCGTAAATCTTCCGCTTTTCCGGAATCTCAAGCGAATTTGTGTAATCAGTTACAGAAATACGGGCTGTAATAAAAAAACGCCTCGCGATGTTGTTTGACATTGTACTTTCTTTAAGGCGGCTGTGGACATGGCTTTGTTTTATGCATAGCGGAAACTGTATTTTGGTATTCAGATTTGATGAAAAAACAAAGTTTCTTTTTATACTTTAAAGAACAGCGACTAGAATGTTTGTTTATCTATACATATAATAAAGCTGTTACAGGTCGGCGTCTGTACATTGAAGATAATTAAAAAACAAAATAGTTGAGGGGTCTTTAAATATATCTTTCATTCTTTCTTGGAATAGAACACAAAAATCATGTTTCAAAAACAAATTCTGCTTGTCTGTGTGTCTTCCGGTATTTTGTTCGTTATAGTCTCTAAAACGGCTGAACCGATTTGTCTACTGTTTTCACTAACATGTAGGTGCATTTTTAACTTAACATTTAGTGTTTATTTCATTCGGTTCGTAAATAAAAAAAGTTATGTTCATTTTCAACCTTTTTATCTCAAAATAAAGCGAGCGAAGCTGCGGTCGTCCACTAGCAAGTAATATGTGTGAATTTTTAGACAACATAGAATTTGACTCATTTTAACCGGCCAGGCTCTATTATAGTAAAGGTGTGTTTATTGGGTCGGTTTGTTCCGCTTATATGCCTCAACAGCAACATAGTGATAGATCATTGTCATTTTTGTACAGGATTTAGTATACGGTTCTGAGAATGATATATAGTATAAAAAAACAGAACGAACAGCCCAACTGTGGAACTCTTTGCCCGAATCTCTATTTCCCTTGAAATATAATTTGTCGGTCTGCAAGTCGAGAGTAAACCGGTTTCTTCTAGGCAAGCGCGCTAGATCGTAGATTATAACGTTGCTTAACATCAGGCAAGTTGTAGTCAAGCGTAAGCCTATATTATGTAAAAAAATATAATCGTATTAATTACATGATATTTGGCTTCCACAAGGAAGTTTGTTAAATGGAACGTAATCAAACGATTTTCTTTAATTTATTCTCGACATCGCCATTATTTTGTTCACGGAATTTTCTCCGCTTGTCTTATCTGAAGATATTAACAAACGCAAACATGATACCTTATGTATGTTTTCTTTGTAATTTTCCGCATCTTCAAATATATGAATAGATGCTGATCGAAATTTTTTGTTATTTACATATTATTACCTATATTATCGGCTGCTCATTGCGAAGTGACCCATGGTGACAAAAAACACATTAGATAGATTAATAAAATTTTAAATAAAATAATGATTACTACGTATAAAAATAAAAAAGACAGCAACTCAATAACTTGAAATAGCATAAAAATCGACAGTAGTCAACATTAAAACCAGGTGTATAATAAATAATTATTATTAGCAAGTAAAGTCTTTCAGATTTATCATTACTTTTGCCCGACCGCGTAAGAATGGGGGTTATTCTTTTGTTGTTTTCTCGTTACACTCAACAGCACCTTAATTATCTCTGAAACAATGTTGTAATTAACAAGAACATCTAATTAAGATGTGAGTGCTAACAACAGGGAAATAGTGGTTAGAAAGTGTTGCCATTACTGCCTAACTGCGTTGTCAAAAGTTAATGAAACACAAGTACCGTAGAAAAGGTCTTCAGCTGAAGTGGCCTTAAATATTTGATCGCCTGCTCACTTGAACAACACGTGTACAACTTAGCGTGTGTCTTAATGGATGAAAATTTAATGTACCTAGGGTAGTTAATCGATCGAAATTAACATGATGAGAGTACATAGGAAACGATGACATATTCGAGGTTTTTGAATAAATATACTTCAGCCATACCTAAGCCAGACTGGAAGTAAAATTGATGCATTATGTATTGTGTTGCAAATAATCACTATAACATGTTGTGTAATTTGAGGGCTGGCCCCGGATTTAAATGTAGTCGAAATTACGGAAGATCTTTTCTTAAAAGTGGAAAAGTAAAGGTAGAACATAAAATATGCAGAAACGCCTTCCATTTGGTTACAAAAAACGTTTAAAAAACTTCTAAAAATTATATAAAAAGTGGTCAATTCGCAAGCAAGTCAAGCCTCGTCATTTTCCTCATTTCCTATATCCCACTATCCTGTAACTGTATTCCGTTTAAACCGTATACGGAACGGATCTGAAGTGTTAAGGCGGCCATCGAGATTCTATCACGACCATCTGGATTCTGCGGGGCCTTAATGACATAGATACATACACGTGGTTCGGATATGAAATACCAAAGGAAATATAAGCATGGAGTTAATATCAGGAAATGAGACTAACCTTGTTTGTTGGTATTTTTTTTAAGTTGTTAAACAAATGCTTATGAGTTTTCAATTGTAATAAAAAATATCCGATATAAAAAAAAACCTACAGATAAAAATATGGTCCAATCTTTGAAATACAAATATACATTATTTTATTATGCCAGAAAGAACACAGTTAGTACTTAGATTTTTAATCAATCTCCGTTCCAAATTTCATTTCATCTAAACAAAACCACAACTTCTCTGATTTCCCCATCACATCTGAAATTGGAGCAGAATTCTTGTAAAATGAAATACACGCAGGTCATCTTGAACTGGTTCAAGGCTTCCCAATTACCGATAGTTAAGAGGCTACGCTACTCGATTCATTAAGGTCCAATAACACAGGCGGTTTTTCATACAAAAAGTTTGTAAGGCAATAAATTTAAGGATGAGTGCTGTGTTAAGTGATGCATTATAATATAATGCATCACTTAACACAATAAGACAATGTCAATGTCTTATTGATAAAATTGAAATTAGGTTAATGAATTCCGATATTCTTTGTGGCTGTGTAGATGATATTTTATTTTTATGATGTATAACAAAATAAAAATAAAATATATGAAATCTAATCTAGGTTTCTTCTAGGCGAGCGCAATAGATCGTTGTTTTCAACGTTGCTTAGCGTCAGGCGAGTTTTGTAAGAAAGTCAGCACATCATGTTTTAAAAAAAATGTTATCCCAAAATCTTTATTGTAAGTACTGTAGGGTATAATAGATATTTTAATATGTAAAAAATAAGGTAAAGTTTTCTTTGTATGGATATCCGCCTGGGATATTGCGCCTTAAGAGGATACGCCACTTGATTCATTAATTAGAACTTGCGTACAACTTGATCGACCTCCGCGGAACATTAGCTAATTAGTATAGGTGAGTCGGGAGTATATACTGATCTATATGACTGCCCTGTTAGCTTAGTTGGTAGTGGCTCTGCCTTCTAATCTACAGGTCGCGGGTTCGATTCCTGCATGACACATGTATTTAAGTATATAAGTATTATATCCGTTATCTAGTACCCACGACACAAGCGTTTCCTTAGTGTGGGGCTAGATGGCGCTGTGTGCAATGTCCCGGAATATTTATTTATGTATTTTATTTATTTATATCTATGTAAGTAGTTGTTTGTATATGTACTGTAGATAGTGGTCTGCATAATGGCATGCATACCGATCTTAATGAGAGAGTGTGCATGCTATTATAATATTAGTAGTTTCTTTGTATATGAAATGTGTAAGTATTTATAAAAATAGTATACATGAATTAAATCCTATCTAGTACCTACCCGTGACATAAACGTTTTCTTTGTATGGGACTAGATGACGCTAAGTGCTATTTTGACCTGTTTTTTTATATTATTTGTTCGTTGTTATGAAGTAAAAAAAATAGATGGTGATGCGCGACAAAGTAAATTTCGCATTTTGAAACTTTTTATGATTTGATGAATAAAATGTACTAATAACTACACAGCCTAAAAGAAATTCTCTTCTCGCGTCTATTCCTAGTTTGTACGTATGTATGATAGATATTGATTTTGACTGCCCTGTTAGCGTAGTTGGTAGTGGTTCTGCCTTCTAATCTAGGGGTGCGGGTTCGATTCCCGCATGACACAATTATTTATGTACTTAAAAAATATGATTACTTGTGTTTAGTCTGGTCGTTTCTGTGTATAATAATTATGTATTTACAAAAAAAGTATATACATATGTACTATATATTTTGTTATCTAGTACCATGATACAAGCGTAAGCTTAGTATGGGGCTAGATGGCGCTGTGTTATATGTCTTGAAATATTTATTATTATTTATTTTATATACTCGTAACTGATGTTTAAAACTACACAACAGATTTTGATGCAGTTTTTTTTATAGATAGAGTGATTCAAGAGGAAGGTTTATATGTTTGCAATACAATTATGTATGTAATGCGTACAAAGCCGCGGGCAACAGCTAGCTTAAAATATAATATAGATAAATATCAAATTTTAAACCAACTTAATTTGAAAATCAGGTATTCCAAGGACAAAAACCTAATAACTTAGATTAGTCTTGTAAAAGGTTTCGTTTAATCAGTATAATGGATCCTTTGATGTAAAACGGGATTAAAATCTACATAAAGTGGTCTCTCTCCCTCTTTGAGTCGTATTTCCTCATGACTGAGGGTCGTGACTCCCCCGCAGAATTAATTCGTTAGGGGAGTTTTCTTGGGCAGATACATCGTGTAAAGATATATAGCAGATACATAAAGTGGTAGGTATCGAAAAAAAAGTAATTTAAATTTAAAATTTGGAGTACAAGATCTAAGTCCACATAGAGTTTTAAGGATATCACATGAAAACTTGATTTATTTTAATTAAATCTCTCCCTTGAATAGTATTTTCTCATGACTGAGGGTCGTGACTCCCCCGTAGAATTAATTCGTCGGGGGAGTTGTCTTGGGCTGATACATCTTGGTGAACGCCCAGGTCCTTCCACGGAAGACACATGTTTCATCATCATCATCATCAGCTTATAAGACCCAATGCAAGCATAAGCCTTCTTCCTCTTACGGCAATAATCCCCGATAATTATACTTATCCTTCATTCTTCTTTTAGTTCATTCTCACTAATTCATCATCATCATCATCTTCAGCCCACGGTCGTCCACTTCTGGACATAGGCCTCTCCCAAGGCACGCCACTCAGCCCGACTTTGTGCTTCTCGTCTCCACCTCACTAATTAATCAATGCCAATTAAAAATGAACTCTGATAAAATCACGTGTACTGCATATATTATTAGCAAAATTTAATTAACAATAAGCAAGTTTGACTAACTACTAAATATTTGCGCCAACATTATTAGCTGTACTCAAACACGGTGTAAGTAAATAACCTATATTACATAATATGGTAGAGGGAATGGAAGCTTCACTTATTAGGTGAAATTCACAGAATTGTTTGGTTACGTGTGATGTCAGAATCGTAGATTTACAATTTACATCTTCGTATTTGCATACATCAATATATATAATAAGGAAATTATTAATGAGTTCTCTGAGTAGCTTCGAGGTCTGCTTTTAGCTACATAAGTAATTTTACTATTTTAAGGAAATATGGTTAACTAAATTTGCTGGATTGTTATATACAGTGGTGCTTAACATCAAGCAGGCTGTGTCACGTGTCACTCGTAAACAAACTATAAGTAAAAGAAATCTAGAAATAACTTATTTTTACGAAAAAGTTTAGATTATTGAATTAGTCATATAAGTAACTAGTGGAGGCTCGCGGCTTCGCTCGCATTAAGAAGTAAAACTTGCATCCCCTATTTCACCCCTTTAATAGCGGCTTTTCCAAAAATTCTTTCTTAGCGGATGCCTACGTCATAACATCTACCTGCATGCCAAATTTCAGCCCGATCCGTCCAGTAGTTTGGGATGTGCGTTGATAGATCACTATATCAGTCCGTCAATCAGTCAGTCACCTTTGAGTTTTATATATTTAGAAGTATATATTGTACACTGAATACAACTAGAAATGATTATTGTGTTGTATTTACATATGTGATTTCCGTTCGTATATCTCAACATGTATTTTTCTAGATCTCTTTTAAACAATTTAGTACAAAAACACGAAAACATCATCAAAATAAGAGCGACCTCGTAAATCAGCCCCAGAAATTGGTGTCATCAATAAATCTTTCCACGAACAACTGACATTTACTAACAAAATAGGCCTGAATTCAGAAATTAGTACTTTTCCTGATAGACTTTCTCAATTATTCCCTTAGTTATAAATCGGTTCTTATATAGATACCTATATCTATAGGTTTCTTATTGATATTAGTTTATTTTATGATAAACAATATTACAAACATAAAACATGCTTTAATAGATTGTATGTAACAAATGAACCTGATTTGACTTACGGTACAATAAGAGTTTGTGGGAATAGAAAAATAAATCAAATCTTTATTATTATTTTACTTCCTTTTGACAACATTTAAATTGTATATATTTTAATTATTATATGACATTGTTTAGTGATTGTAAATATTGTGATTGTAAGGTATTTGAGTATGTAATAATTAATGCAATTGGTTGCGACCGTTTTAATTATTATTAAATTAATTTATATTTCGCGGTAATAAGGGGGTAGCAGAGCTTTTCAAAAGTAGCATAGGCTACTTTATCGCAACACAACTCGACCAAAACCGCAGACATTCTTTGCATTACCTTTTTAGTTGGTTTTTGGAATACTCCTTTTACTCCGAAAACCAATCTGATACATTTTACATCCATGACATAGCGTACACAGACCTCATCGAAACAAACTAAAAACTTTTTTGACTACACTGTTTAATAGCCAAACTAACTGCAATATCGTCCACTATTCCATTAAACAAAACAAATATTAACACAGGTAACGAGCATGGCAACACCTTAATATTCATGCTAAGCCCATTATAACAGGGATTTACTGTCAACGACCATGTTTAACTTTCATTTAACCGGGGTTAAAACTTATTAAACAAACCGCGAGGGATTAGATGTGGAACTAATAACTAACCGATATTGGTTGTAATCTTTGATTTATCTCTGGTTAAATTGTGAAAAGCTACTAAAAGTTATTGGCAACTGGCGTAGTACCTATTTATTCATTATAATTATTGACTTATTAAGCATCGAAATCTACATAAGCTATAATTTTAGGATGTGCTATAATTTTATTTGGTTCTCCACAGATAATTATTTTTCAGTCACTCACTGATAAGCAAGTGCAGATTCACATTGCCTTCTGATCTAGGGTTTCGGACTTGATTCCCGCCCCGCATGACACAAGTAATTATGAATTTTAAAATCTATAATTATTTGTGCTGAGTCTGGTCGCTTCTACGTAATAATAAGCATGTATTTACAAAATAAAAGTATAAAACTATTAATATAAGTTTTGTGCAATGTCCCGAAATATTAATTTATTTATTTACATACCTATAACTCGAATTTTTTATTTGTGTAGAATCAGGATCAAACTAAGGAACAACACATCGTAAGCTGGACATTTTCCCACCAAGCCAAAGTAGCTTATAGAAGAAATGTACCATAAATTATAATGCTAATAGCTCTAACGTACACATCCTTTGCATTTCAGTGGTAGAGTAATTTCATTTTAAGGTTTAAACAGAAGCGTGTAATATGCCCATAAAAAGTGCCATAAATGTAATGAAAGTTAGATTAACGCAATTAGGCCAAATAAGTGTGAGTATACGACAAAATTTTAACAAGGTTTTTGATTAAATTTGTGACCTAACAGATGTTAGTTAGTCTTAAATTGAGTGATTGTCTTTAGACTTTAGAGTTTAAATATTAATAGAATAGTGTCGCAAGGTCTAATATGAAATCACACGTATTAATATTTCTTAATACACACTAAAAAGCGAGAGTGGCTCAGCGGTACCAGTGTTTGCCTTTCATCCAGACGCACCCTGTTTCTAATCCAGCCCTACACCAATGACTTATTAATTACTTATTAATACATTGAATTTTCAAGTAATGTGTGAATTTGCAATCGCTTATCGGTGAAGGAAAATATCGTGAGAAAACTGACATGTTAGAGGACCACAATATCCAAGGAAATCGTGTCTTCCGTGGAAGGACCTGGGCGCCTCAGTCACGTCCCTCAGTCATAGTCAGGAAACACGATTTAGGAAAATATACACTAAACGCAATAATACAACAAAGGTTCAAATTTTACATCAACCTCCCTGATATTAAGCAATTTTTGTTCTATTTCATGGCTAAAATATTATAACTTTATTGGTAAGTAAGTAAGTAAAAAATCTAAACTTTTACATTATTGTAAAATAAAAAATAGGTATTTTACATTTACGGTAAATTTGTTTATAGATTCACAGAAATAGTTACGAATTACGTAGGAGAAACAAAAATATCATCTAACAACCACAAGTTTCATCTTCTCTTTGTTCGTAACCCATAAGGAGCTGTGTTTCATATCAAACCACTGTTATTTAAATAAGAATAGAAGGACTAACTCATAAAAGCAATGTAAGTAATGTTAAATCCATAATGGATTCACCATGATTTTAATATTATTAACGCATGATATTTGTTTTACCAGAAATTGAGTATCTATGTTACTACAATAACAATCTAGGGACTTCAAATCTAGAGACGGTAAGAAGATTTCTTCTAGGCATAACCTACCCTAAACTTAAACCTAAATCAAGGCAACATTAGTACTAAATACCCTAAACACTGAAGTTATACACACGTAAGCCCATGAACCTTTAAAAACATTACTACATATTTCTCCAGAATTTAATTTTTAATTATTTTTTGATCGCTAAACTAGAAAAAGGGATCTTACACTCACGCTAAGATAATTGCAGTATTGCAATTCAACACAAGCTAGATAAAAATAAATGATTTGATATAACTCGTGGTAGACTCCCTGAATATGAAAAGAGAGCTTCTTTAGTTAGTTCCAGGAATCCAGCACCCCCGGGGCAACACGGGCGTATGACTGGAATGAACTTCCTAACTAGATTTTAGCATACTATTATTATTTTGAATAAATGAACAATGTTTTCTTCTGTTTCTAGTATTTTTATCACCAGTATTAAACACCAGTATTAATCTACGTTCAACTGTAATTATTACTTTTTCGTTTCAAAATCTGGTCGGTTTACATTTCTTTGAGATTCTTTTCTAATGTGGTTCAACCTTGTTGATATTTTATTTTTATTTTAGTTATGTTTGATGAGAGCACAACTACGAATAAATATTCATCACTTGGTTGAATAACTTGTTTAATTGTGAACCGAATATAAAAATCGTCTTATCATTCCACTATCACTTCAGTCACAGAAAATCCGATATCATTTATTTTTCTTGTCTGCAGCCTTATATATTTTCTTTAGTGGACGCACGCGGCTTCGCTCGCGTTGTTGCGGGATATAAAGTAGCCTATGACACTTCTGGGCCCGCATACTACCTACATACTAAAAACATTAAGATGCGTTTAGCCGTTTTAGCGTGATAAGCGTTTAAATAAACAGAAAAACAGAGACACAGACAAACAAACAAAAATTCAACAAATTGTTGGAACGTCTTATTAACTCAAAGTATAACAAATTTTTTAACATCTAAAAATTTCAGACTTTCGACCCTCTTCAGCTTTATTATGATTATAGATAAAAAACTGCACGAATCACAGAACATGATCCGATATCAATTGTTTCACTTGTTAAGTCTTGTACATTTTTATCTCTTCTTCATTCTGTTTTTTCTCCTCTTTATCGCGTTTTTCTCGAATCTCCACTATCAACCTGTATCTACCAACACTATCTTGTTACTCGGACACGTCGACAATCGTTCCCAATTAACCGCTAACGATCTTCCCTCGTTAGATGAAATCGAACACTTTCCTCTTTCACTATTATAGTTGTAGTTTTACTGCTTTATCGATACCACTTGCTTTGGTGACTTTTTTCTGTTTTAATGAGGGATTCGTTTAGAAAGCATAATCTTGGCTAGGTATTATACATATTCATATCAATATTATATTCGCATCTGATTATTTATATAGTATTTACATTGTTTGCACAATGTTGTGCTAAATATATAACAACGAAGTATGTACATTAAATAAATACGGGACATTGCACACAGCGCCATCTAGCCCCACACTAAGCAAACGCTGTGTTTACAGTTGTAATAACTAAGCTTTTTTAATTACAGAGCAGATGTTGATTGAGACAGTTCATGGATGGGTGACCAAATATCCGCTTTCGTTGGTCAGATGATACGATAGATGGTAGGTCCCGGTTTGTCATAAAGATAAACACATAGGTGATTCACCCAATTATACGGCGCACAATTAAAATATATTCTCTCTCTCTCTTTGCGTCGATACCCCAGTGCTGGGGGTCGTGACCATTCATGTCATCATCTTTACTTTTACGATGTTTCGCCAGTTTCTCTGATTCCCAGCGACGTGAACTGCATCTGCTACATTCCTGTTGAGGGCAACTTTTATCTGATCAGACTATCGCGTCGGACTTCTCCCTCTAGGTCTTTTGCCCTCCACTTTTCCAGTGACAATTAATTTCTGCAGATTGTCTGCGGGTTTACGTGCAATGTGTCCAAAAAATTCTAAAACTCTCCGCAGACAAATGGTTGATAATTGGGGCTGGTTATGAAGTCGGAGTTCCTTGAGAACAGATTGATTGGTTTTGAACGCAGTCCATGGTATACGCAATAATGGGTAGTTTACTTTTATATTCAACGCTTTGTAAATAGTCACATTGGTCTACACAAAAAAAAACATTATTTTCGTTCTGAATAGAAGAGAAATTCTCATAACATAGTTGATAAAATATTCAGGAAAAAATATTGCACATTTTTGGATCATAAAATTCAGAATCATTTCAATGCTAGCTTCCCTATTAGTGAGGAATAATATTGAAATCCCACTGAAGCATGGACTGACCCATATAAAGTATTAACATGCTAGATGTTGGTACAAAAACGCGGTTTGTGAATTAATTTGTTTACGATTCCAATCAATTCTCATTGAACGCTTTATACCAAATTGTTTGTGACATTTTAATATCGAAGCTAAAGTTGCTATGCATTGGTTGCCTGGAAGAGATTACGCTTATCGATAAGGCTGCCACTTGTGACGCTAAAATAGTTTGGTTCTGGTTCAAAGTATTTTTATTAGAGCAAATTGATAGCTTATTAAATTATCATTGCATGCAAATTAGTTACTTAAATTATCTATTGACTTTATCCACTAAATATTAATGAAGATCATTTAAGTTTTAAACAAAATACGACGAATCAAAAATAACGAAACAATGTCTCTAAGGTTTGTTTTATGTTATAAGAAATCAATTTAAATTGTAACATTTTATTCAGGTCTTATTTGGCCTAAAAAGCTGTCCGAAATTATCATTTTGAATCAAGATGAAGTTCTATATTATTTCCAAATTTTTTGCATCCAATATCCCATCTGTTCAGTGTTACGTTGAAAATAATAATAACTATTGTGAATAGCAGTTTTACGTTACCCGGAGAGATAGATACCATAATACAGTTATAACACATACTACATAATTTAGAGACTCCTCACTATCGCTTTATCTAATACAACAGTTCCACCAACCATACAATTATTCGTAACTTGCGCGGACCAATCATTATCCAGTCGCGACAAATTTGACATTACAATCAGAATGCCAATATTACGCCTGATATTTAATGTCACCGTAGGCCAACAACAACTGCAAGAAAAAAATATTAAACTTAAATTTATAGTACCTTTAAGTATGAATGGTCTATATACAAGTACAAGTAAGAATGTAGTTTTGATTTTAATTACAGCTTGCCTGGTATTAAGCTAACATTTCTAGTACTTTTATTTGGTTTAAAAAAAAAGGACATTCTCAAATAAACTCAATCCGTCTTATTACAAAATGCGGTTAAACATTAGTCCAGGACTTTGAAAATAAAAAGTAGATTCTTGTTGTCAGACACCACATACAAGCAATCAAAATGTCAACTTCAAATCGGAACTTTGATTTAACATTGGTGCATTTTGACATGACAGTAGACAGACAATTTTCGAACAACTAAAATGTGCTTGGTCTAGACTAATATTAAACCACGTATTGTAATAAGGCCCATTGTTTTCCTAGAAGTAAATGTGAGTAAAGATTTAGTCCTTTTGTCATAATACGTAGTCTACTGCGTAAGATGTCGCTGGCAGTAACTATAACAGCTACCAATAAATGCCGTCAATTTTCGTGATTGCTACTGTTGGCTTGGAATTTTTCAGGTGATAATAAAAGTTTGCAAATTTTTTACGACCCGCCTTTTATGGCCTTTGACACACCAATTTTAATGGCGCATTTTTCTTTATTACCTCTGTGGTGAATTTTTTTGTTAAAACTATTTTTTATTTGTGCGAATGCTAAATGAAAAAGTTGCTGAGTTGATTCAATTTGAAGCTGTTACTAAGACCATACATGGTTACGTTAATGTGCTTTAAAGTTTTCAGACATCTATAAATTTTAATAACCTCATTAACTTGAAATTTTTAGTTATATTGACCACCAACTTATTATTTTGTCTGTTTATCTTTAGAATGCATCTCACACATTAAACTGCACTTGATTTTAATTCTTAACTTTTTTATTGCCCCTTTACACTGAACAAAACAAGCCAAAAACCAGCCCACATACCTACATAAGAACCCACTCATTTATGAAGTACTTATGATGTAATCGAATCGATATAACCAGCCCTTTATACACACGTACTTAGGTATAACCTTGCTTCGTTTATGGATCATAGATCTGACGAAAAACAGATGCAGACATTATCTTAAGACCGACAAGATAGCTCAGCGTGAGGAGGAAATTGGAACTACAATATTTAGCTCGGATTTAAACTTGAAGAGTTAAGAAAAGAAGGCAAATGTGCTGGCATTAGTGTATGGTAAAATATTTCAGCGCGGCTTCTACTAGGGATTCTTTGAAGTGGATCTCTGTCTGTTAATGATTGAAGCATCAAATGGACTACACAATAAAAAGGGTTTTTATCTTTTTATTGTCTGTTTGTAATCAGTGTGCGTAAAAATGCGTAAAATGTATGGTGATGGAGCCAGCTATAATTTTAGATTGAAACTATATTTTATGGATTTTAATGTTTGTTGTTTATTATGACCTCGTTTCGCAAACATAAATCATTTTTTTAATATTAAACATTTTCATTCTTTAATTGTTGTTGCAGGTTTTACTTAGTACAGCAAAGAGTTCTTTCATTGTTTATTTTAAAAACATCTAAAATTATTCACTCGTGGTATAACGTCCATAAAATGTGAAAAATCAAAATTGTAATTATAGAATAATTATAATCGCAAATGATATCAAATAAAAAGGTCATCATCATTATCGTGTCAGCCCGTGTTCACTGTTGAGTATAGGTCTAAATAGGAAGGTACTTCCGTCAAAATTTATAATCACATCTAGATTACCACATCAGTTCCAGTAGTCAAAATATCGGCCTAAATACATAAGCCTAGGCAATGCTGCAGGAATCATTTAAAAAGGCAGAAGTAATAAAGTGATAAAGTTGACAATAGCCTAGCTCCAAAAAGTGTTATGTCAAAAACAAAACACTGCACCAGTTTATATCTCATATCAACGTTAATAGACAATGGTTATCCATGATTCAGCAGTTGTAATACAAGCCAGGGTATTTAAGTGAGTGTAACCAATCAGACAATGAGCGGCCAGTTGAATGGATAGTTCATTAGGGAGGTCATGTAAGCTAGATGCACTGAAATGATGAATGGTAATAGTGCCTAGTTTGATAAAGGAATTTGTTTATGGCTGAAATGTTGTATAAAAGCGTTGGGTTCTATAGTATTGTGTAGTATTCTTTCTTGTAGTCTTTTAGCTTTGTTCGCTAGGTATTTCTGGTTCTGGTTCTATAATTATATACCTATAGTACCTAGTTTCGATGCTGTTTTTGGTTGCATAAATTTATTGAAAGATAATTATTTGAGTGTAGCAACAATTACATATTATGTATGTAGGTATCAAATAATTTAAGCAAACATAATTATTGACATGATTTTGATTTAATTAGATTAGATACGGTTTAGTCTAGAGATAAAAATATTCTTTATTTAGTAATAAAGACGCCAGAAATACAGTTATTATCTGCCATGCACAGAAAGTTATCAGACTACACCAATAAGTTTATTTATTATTACATTTAAAGCTTCGTTTTTCTACGCCTTTTACTTGACTTAAAAGTACTTTGGTTTTAACTAACTACCAAATTGTAAAAAAATCTACTACAACTAATTTTCAAAACCGTACCATATCTACTCATATACCGTTACTTCAAGCCATCTGTCAGTATCAAATACACCAAGCAGAGTGAAATATCAGTAGAGATAAGAAGCAAACAAAGGCCGTTACAGACTGTATCGGCTTACAACAGTGCTCACAGCAATCAAACCGTTCTGATTGGTGCGTAGCCATAAAACTATAAGGTTCTTTATGCACTACAGTGTTGTAGTACTGTTATTAAACTATTTTTTCTGTACAAGGTAGTGTTACCTTACAGTACAGAAAGAATATTTTAATAACAGTAGACACATGACATGTTTTAATATTTTAATTTTGCATATAGTAGGGTTCTTGAAAACAGGAAATTTCACCCCTAAACCTTAGTTACTAAGATCGAACCTACTAAGATCGAATTTATTTATACCTATATGTATTAAGAAAAACTGTATAAGACAATACACGTTTTTGAATTACAATACAATACAATACAATATAACTTTATTATGCACACCAAAAATAAATTACAATATGAAATGAGCTTAAACTATAAAAGAATGCACAAGTGGGCGGCCTTATCACCTTGAGTGATCTCTTCCAGGCAACCTTAGCAAGAAAACGGTGACAGAAATCAGTTTGGTCGGTGGCGTACAAATAAATACAATACTTACTTAAAAAAATTAAACCTATAACTAAACAGAGAAAATAAAAGAAAATCAAACTAATTTACATGTTACAAATAATAGTAAATTAATAAACTATGAACACACACATTTAACACCAATAAACGCGATTGATAGTTTACAACGTAGAGATGTAATAGCTGTATACCATACTCTGGAAAATCGACAGAGATTTAGCCTGCCTGATATTTAAAGGCAGGTCGTTCCAGAGTAAATTGACTTATTAAATGAATTGTATGTCGTTGAAAATTAAAATAAGATGTTAAATTTAAATTCAATATTGAACTTACGTTCTGAGCATCTTGGTAGCACCAGCTAGCAGTATGTAAGTATGTCAAATAATTATTAAAAAACTTTAGTTCAATTATCTGACTATTTATATACAAATAAATGTAAAAGTATAGTGCGCAACAGCCCTAACAGTACATCTGCACATCATTGGGGCGTAGACGCAGAATAATTCATGGTAAGTGGAACGATATAGGGCAGCGATATTCTTCTTTAAAATTACTAACATAACATCTTAGAGATGAAATGCAAATTCATTTTAGCGAGTGTAACTCAGCGGATATCTAGTGTCTGCTTCTTATCCGGATGACCCTGGTCCGAATTTGGTCCTAAACGCTTACCGGTGAAGTAAAACATCGCTAAGAAACCGATATGTAGGTATGTCATGCGGATATAAGACTCAAAGAGCAGATTATTTTAAATTATGTATTTGTTTCAAAACTTTTTAAAGATTTCACACTAATGTTATCATTCAAATTGATTGAAATATGGTGAATACTAATTTAAGTAAAAAAAGAGATATACAGTATACAACAAAGAGATTTTTGGTAATAACGTTTGTAAGCTATTTCGTTTCTTTTTATGTTCTCTGTGCAATTACAATAAAAAATAACATTGAAGTAAGTACTATTTTTATTGACTTTCCCAATCCCAATCAAGGCAAACAAATCAATACTAAATCTGAAATCAGATACAAGGATCAAAGAGATTACTTCGCTTTTAACGACTGTTTACAACGGACCTATGTAAATAAGTCAATTTGGGAAAGGTAAATATGACAATATCGAACATGTAAATAATGAATATAACTGTGATACTGAATCTATACTTTTGACATTTAGCATAACTTATAGATAGGTTTTCTGCTTATCGAATGAGAGTGACCAACTCAGAACTTATCAAGCCGCCCTAAGGGCCTCTGACATGGCTTATTGACTGCCGTACCTACTAGACAAACAGCCGGGACCTACAATTTAAATTGTCATCCTAACCACGCCCAAAATGGAATGCCACCAGGTAGTTCTGTTATATGTATCTCAAATTATTCTAAATAACTTTTTTGTGGGTTTTTTATTGGAGTAATTTGAGGCTGTTTAATCATTTAAATTTATAAATTCTAGGTAAGCTTCTGTACAGAACATTTTGGAAATATGCATAGTAGGTATGTGAACAAATATATTGACTTTTAGCTGTTTATCTTCATGTATATCATCTATGTATAACATATAAATCGGATGATTCTGTTTGCATTTTAGGCTTGTTCATTAATTTTTTACACTACTAAGAAAAATAAAATAGCTTAGCTCAACTTACATTATCTCCTTCGAATTTGAATTTGTACACAAATTGAGGGTAGTTAGATATTAAAATTAAATAAAAACATAGTATGTGTAACCTAGCTCCTAAGATGTAATTATAATTAAATTAGAAACATACTGGGAGATGACTCTGGCCTCGTAACACAGCCTAACGGCTACCACGAGGTCAGAGGATTCGAAACATTTTGTGACAAAATATCTTTGGCAAATAAATGATTTTGTTGTATTGTGTAAAGTTACATTCATCATTTTTCCTATCCAACACTTATTAACTACACACCAGTTTTAAACTAAGACCCTCCTTCAATTACACAGATGTTTCGTATCACAACAGTTGAATTACTACAGAATGAGATCTAATCTCAAACGATCACGTTACGAGTCTTACGAGTAATTCCTCTTGAAATTATACCAACACGCCATGTCAGACCTTGAACTCTATTTAAGAAGTCTTGTTTGTTGTGTATATCATCATTCTTTATCAGCAACGGTTTCTTAGTCGTTATGTGGTTGATTAGTGTTTTGTTTTTGTTGTTAACGAGACACTGGTACCTTGATGTCTTTCCTCTATATCGTCTTCGCACATAGTTAAAAAAATGATAAAGTGCAGATTGTCAAATCAAATCAACTTTTGTGATGCGGTCTACGTTACTGCTTTTCTTTGACTGCGTAGATCAAGTTATATTTTCATATCTTAAAAAATAGGCAATAAAACAAAGGTTCTGAATGTCACAAGCAAAATAATGTTATCAATTCATCACAACGGCTGTTTGTAACTCTATCGCCAGCTATCAAATATTACTGACAGTTATCGTAAGTAACTGCTCGCCACAAAACACCCACCCTGAAACCTGAGACCCGACGATCGACCAAAAGGGTTTATTCAGAGACCATTTCAAAATTAATAGATTCTAATGTAGCTCGGAGAAAATCCATTACCCGAACAAAAGATTATCCAGAAAATTCGAAGCCTCCACGGCCGCGTAATCCTGTATTAAATATTTATATTTTACGTAAGACAGAGCGTAATATCTGCCGCACATGACATTCAAAAATCTGGCACACTGACTGCCAAAAAATGGTGTCCGAAAACATGACGTCATTGATATTTATGGCCAATCATACGATTATGACGTCACACTCTGGCACCGGACTAGGCATAAAAAAGCGCACAAACACTATTAAAACTGTCAAGTAAACTGTGTCCAATATTTAAAAGAACTCGCGCAGTTTCCTCGTACTATAGACGGTCGATTTTTTACGCAAGTTGGCGAGATTCCAAAACAGGCTATAAAGCTACGACGCATGGCATCGGGGTGGAGTTACAATGTTGCCATCCTTTTGTTTGCGTCCTCTAACGGTCTCCCAAAAAATGTCCGCATCATTAAAATAGGAGGACAACACTACCGTAGCATTTCTGCGTCTTCCGCATCGCAGAGTCAGCGATAGAGGAAATGTATGAGCGATATTACATTACTCCGGATCGTTGGATATTGAAATTCATGTTATTCTAGGACAACGTTCCGTTTTCGGTATTCCGTGGAGGCGAAACGATTTAGATACAACAGCTGGCCGTTTTTATGTGGAATAGCCTCATGAACTTTAGCTAAACCAGAAATTTGCAACAAGGTACGTATGGAATAGATTGTGGAAATAAGCTTTCACTAGAATATCGGTTTTCCCGAGCATTGGGCACTTCAAGAGAATTACGTGTCGGCGATATATTGGTAACAATCTCGATGCTACGGGTATCTAAAGGTATCGTGAACTACGATCGGAATAATAGTTTTATTGAATCTACGTGTAAGCGTGCTAGGAACTTTAAGAGAATACCATACATACCGTGTTACACCCTAGGCTGCAGCGATGCTTAACATCAGGCAGGCTGTAGTCAAACGTAAACCTATCCCACGTAAAAAAAAACGTTACAAATCAAATTAAATTCTGAATTATATTGATTACTTTTACTTACATATTTCGTAATAAGATTATGTTGAGGAAAATGTAAGTAAACGTAAGTATACAGGTATCAATTTAATGTTTGTATCTATATGTCTGTATATATCTTAAGGACATTTATAATAGTTGTTGTACATTTTTATAGTTCATTTATTTGTTTTGATGACAATATATTAAAATAACAAATTCAGCATTATTAGACAACCTATACCAATAATTGCAATAAAGTGGTGTAAATTGCGTTTTTTCTACTTTTTTTTCTAAAAGATATTAAAGCCTTCTGACATAGAATTTTAGTTCTACAAGATGATGTACATTATTTGAGGTAAATGTGAACCTATTAGTACAACCGAGGTAATTTAATTTGGTCCCAACCCCTGTAAACCGCCGCTGGCAATGTTGACATGATTTAAACTTGGCTGTGGCTGTGTGTTATGATTTTAACCTATTGAATTTTCGGAACTAATTTTCTTGGCAGATACGTAAATTTTAGTTACGTAAACGTAAACTTTGAGTTGGGTTGAGTAAAAATAACGGTTACAGATTTATAAATAAAACAAGCTGATACTCATGCGAATTTTTGTCAAACATTACCTAAAAATTATTATTTTTAAAGAACAGTCAGTCATTCATGTGTAGTATTTAACTTACGAGTTACGTCAAAAACAAATATTTTATGAAACAAAACTGTAGTTCCAGCAATGGCGGCTAAAATTCTGATAACATTATTAACATTTCTAAAAAACGGTTCGATTGTGCTATTAAACTCGCCTTTTAACAATTCACTACTTAATATTCATTACATCAGTCATTAATATGTCTAGACAAGCGCATTACTTTCTTCTGAGCAAAGTGATAAAACCACTTCACTATCATCCAGAAATCACGCCCATATCTTTTAGAACAAAAAACCTTTTCTGCTACCCATATTTCAACCCTATATCTATGGAATAAGGATGATATTTGCCATAAATCAGTTTAGCATTAGACCATGGAGCTAGCTAATTTACGAGGCCAAGCTACTTATATATCTTCTGAATCCGTAATGGATCTAAGAAGCACAAAAATAGATGCGCGGTTCTTAAAGATAGAGTAAATTAGTTTCCCCTATCTATTTTTTCGGTAGAATACCTGAAAGGTTCGCTGTCCATTGTAAGCAATTTTATTGATTCAATTAGTTCCTGATCCTCTTCAATTCGACCGAAATAGCTCTTTTCTGGAGCTTATTATTTGCTGAAATCTTTGTGGTTTCATTGTTGTTTTGTTTACAGATAAACGCAATGGAATCTCTAAGTGGAAATTTGTAAATAACCTTCAGTTAGTTATGTTTGTGTTTATATAATAAAAGCTAGTTGTAAGTTTCCCGAAAAATTAAAAAAAATATCGACCAGACTTTGGGTTGTTAGACAAATGCATGACAAATACAGCAAGTCTCGATAAAGATTTAAAAGAAAAAAAACTTACTGATAAATGAACAATATACTAAATTCAAATAATCGTTTCACTCAATTCTCGACAAAAGTCCAATATATTTTATTTAATTAATTTGCCAACATCTATTGAATGACTGAAGCAGCCATGTTATATTTATTCTGTCTCTATTTACCTTTGAACAGGAGACCGCGTAGTTACAATTCTGGGCACACTTACCTGAAAAAATAGATAATTTTGTTAGGCTTCTGTTAACTTATTTTATATAATGTACCGAACATAACAGAAACTTAGAATTCAATTCATCGAAACCAGAGTAAATAGGTTAATTCTTGGCAAACGTTTTTTCCATCAAACTGCATCAATGATTCCTGATGCGTATCATACAGGCTGCAATCAAACCTAAGCCGAAAAAGGCTATACTGCTTCTATAAAATCAATAAAAAGTTACTGATAAAAGAGTCAACATACCAAAACGCTTGTAAAGTGCTGCTTAAGAATTCATGCGTCGAATCTACACATAAAAGCTCCTAACTACAGACCATGTAATACGTAGAGTGCACAGCGCAAGCACTTTCAAGTGAAATATGTGCATTTCTAGAGATACATCGTCGTGCGTTTTAGTGATCCTCTATTCTCAAAGTTCCTCCGAAGCGATTCATGTACAGAGTTGTATGTAACCTTTGTTCTTTTCGTGTGATTTCAAATTCATATATTTTAACCCACATGCACAACACATCATATACAAGCTTACCGACCAAACCACGTATTAAAAAAGAGGTCTTTATCTCTTTTATATTACTATCATACTTTTTATTATTTTTATTGCATGAAAGGGGCCAACTCTGGTGTCGAGTTTATCAAGCTGACCTAAGGGCCATGGTTTTATGACTGCCGTACTAGAAAAACAACCGGAACCTACATTTTAACGTGTCATCCAGCCCACGGAATCACTATCCCACTTACATAATGAAATAAACTGATTAGATTCTGAAATAATACAAAGGCTTCTGTAAAAGTACATATTTATTTAAAACTTGCTGTGCCTGCAACTTCGTCCGCGTAAAATAGTTATTTTCAATTAGATTTATTTTTGCAAACTCATAAATTATAGCTGTTATCCACGACTTGAACCATTTTCGCGCTACGCAACGGAATCCCTCAAAGATGACTAATTTTCCCCGTTTTACCATATTTTCCATTGTTTCTTCGCTCCTATTAGTTGTAGCGTGATGTTATTTAGCCTAAAGCCTTCCTGAATAAATGGTCTATTCAACACAAAAATAATTTTTCAATTCGGACCAGTAGTTCCTGAGATTAGCGCGTTCAAACAAACAAACAAACAAACTCTTCAGCTTTATAATATTAAGTATAGATTTTGCGTCAAAGGTTATTAAATTAATGCATCATAAAATTTATAACAAAGTACCTTTGGTGGAAATGATAATTTTAATAGGCTTAGTTTAGTTTGCCTTTATTAGGGGTTCCGACATTAAAATTGCGTTAAAATATTAATCTATGAAGGTAGTAAAAGAAGTTCTGTGTTTTATTTAAATAGCAGTTTTTTTAAAGGTGTGTGAATGTAAGTGATAAAATTAGAAAAACAAGTACATTCAGTGCTTAGACATAAAAATAATTTAAAGACTTATTGCTTTGAAAGGTAGTATTTATATAGAGAGGTTTGACAAAATGGATCAAATATTCTAAACAAAAAACTCATCGCTCCCCGACCAAATCAATGGGATCGCATTTTTTTCATGAATATTCATATGTCGTAAAGAAGTGTGGAAATAAAGTAAGCTTACATTAGATTATTCTGTAATTAATTAATCTATTTGAATCTTAGTTTAAGTAAAGATCTATCTACTTCGGCTTTTTAGTAGCTGCGAAAATATATCAAATATAATATATGAATTGTAGCCTTTGTACATCGATTATTTTGTTAATCTACCCACATTATTAAACCGAAATATTAGGGACTATCACCTACTGTTTTACACAAAACGCCATTAACATTAACGAGCGGAGGGATAAAATTAATCTAATATTTTGTAACGCGTGAATATTATATATGGCTTGGAATAAATTATTTATTAATTGCCTGTAATAATTTTAGTTGACCCAGAATTTATGAGACTGAACTTATATTTTCATATTATATAATATTGAAAATATTATGTAGGGTTTTGTTTTTATACCTTACTAGTAGGTGCTCGCGACTTCACTCGCATTAAAAAGTAAATCTTGCATCCCCTATTTCACCCCTTTAAAAGGTGCATTTCCAAAAATCCTTTCATCGTTTTCCTACGTCATATCGTCTGCCGGTATAACAAATTTCCAGTGGTTTGGGCTGTGCGTTGATAGATCATTATATCAGTCAGTCAGTCAGGCACCATTGAGTTTTATATATTAAGATAGGCCACCCAGTCCCATACTAAGCTAACTACTTAAATACTAACTTATAGTTAACTACTACTTAAATGTATTTCACTTCTGGTAAAAAAACAAAATTAACCGTTCTAACAAGGTTTACCGTTTCTTGATCCGATATGTTTGCTCCAATTGCTCGACATAATTATTAATAGGTTTACTTCGAAAAAAAAAAGGTTTACTTCGGTACTAGTTTCGCTCGTTCAAATTAATACCACCGAAAAACTAAGAATTAAGTAAATAAATAAATATTTTAGGACATATCACAAAGCGCCATCTAGCCCCATAATAAGCTTTCGCTTAATTGTATGGTAAGTATACACAATCATGATTGTATTGTTAAACTTTGCTGTTTTCGATCACATAATATCCTATTTGTGTGACTGCAAGTGTGTATGTATTCAAACACACATTATAATATAGACACATATTTGTATACACTACACACTTATATTACACATACATAACAGATATACGTCTTGCACACATACCAACATTACGCTTAATTTACTGACATAAGCCATTAAGATTAAAAGAGCATAAATCTTTTAAAACACATTTACTTATATTTTTATCAAACAACCGCGTATAGCACACAAGAGAGCACACTACATAAATAGCCTCTTTCTTGGTTATTTCCCCAAGAAAGTAAGCTTAAAAATAAATAAGCCAGGCAGTTGCGTGGCCATACGGACCCTTGTAAGCCTTAATAAGGTAGAAACAAGTAGAGTAAAGCCCTCCTCCAACTTATAAGTACAGCTTGAGTAAATGGGATCTTAAAAGGAACAGGAATTTGAAAAAAGGTAAATAACTTTAATACTATGTTAATTTTTATGTGGATGTATTCTTTTTTAACCGGCTTTCTTAAGCGAAAGACCTTATTAATGGTTGAAAAACAGTTAATTTAATACGAAGTAAATTATTATGTGACAAAAATGCATGTAATAACAATACATGTGATTTTGTTAATAATATCAAAATTATTAGATCAATTATTATTACATTATTTCAAGGCAAATTTATCATTCTATGCTTAATTTTCAAGACCCAGACAATCCAATTTAAGCACAATATATATAAAATGCAACAACATAATAATTTTAAGTTTTATTATAGCACTAGCTGTGCCTGCGACTTCGTCCGCATGGAATAGTTATTTTTGGCATTAATTGTTTAAATTTTGAACCGTTTTCGCAGCAAACGCAACGGAAGCCCTCAGAGATGAAAAAAATTTCCCGTTTTTTCCCACATTTTTCATTGTTTCTTCGCTCCTATTAGTTGCAGCGTGATGTTATAAAGCCTAAAGCCTTCCTCGATAAATAGTCTATTCAACACAAAATTAATTTTTCAATTCGCACCAGTAGTACCTGAGATTAGCGCGTTCAAACAAACAAACAAACTCTTCAGCTTTATATTATTAGTATAGATTTATTTTATCATGAATGCATTATTACTACTTAACATCGACAAAATCCTTGGCTAGCAACCACAGAAAACGTTCTTTCATCACAAAAGAAAATCCACCAGTTGCCTAAGTAAAGTTAAACTTCACAGAATATAATTTGGGAAATTGTATGCATTACGTTTTATGGAGGTCAAACAAAGGAGAGTAGGGGTCTTGTAAATATTTGCTTGGGACAGCTTTGCTCACTTGGCTTAGCACGCTTCTTTTATACTTGGTTAAGATAACAACACATACTTACTGAGAACATTTCGTAAAGTCACGCCATGTTGACCGCTTACTAAGAATAAGATTTTGAGCTGATTTTATTTTTTCCATCATGATACTAGGTAACAGGTAACAGCTAGCTATAAAATAAATAAAAAATAAAATAAAGATAAAGATTCTTTATTGATAATGTAAAATTGTAACATACATAGGTATAAGTACTAATATCACAGAATATGCTACACAAATTACAATATCTCGTCAAATTGAATAAGCCTTTATTACTGTTTATGTACACTTGATTATTATCTATTCTATTAATAACTATTTACATTAGACAGCTTGTCCGTCGACAAAGGCCTCCTCCAAAGCTTTCCACCTCTCTCTATCCTTGGCTACCTGCTATCAAATAAAAAACTATGAAGAGAAGAATATAGCAACAGAGGTCTTTGAAAAATCTTTTCTTACGTAGTATTTGTAGATGCCTCAAAGACCTCCCTAATAAATGTAGTCCAAACCAATTTCAATGCAACTATGAATATCAACATTGCCATTCAGCGTAGTAATGCGGCCAGTATGCTGGGCTCGCTGCCCTCTGGTAGTGGGCTGGAGCAATTAGATTATCTTTAGGCTTTCTACCTAAAGTCTTTCTAAGTGCCCATTTTTATGTTGTTGTTAGAAGTATAGTATGTTTAATTTTTCTTTCCTTGCTTTTATGTTTTATTATTGTACATATGGATTATATAGAAGCTAAGGAAATTGTTTATTCAATAATAAGAAACAATATTTACACATATTAACACTAATAGAACTAAAAAAGAGTATTTACATCTAAACTAAATTTAAACAATCTACATGTGGTATGGAGCCAAGAACGCTGGCTGCATTCCCACGCTGGATTGCTAGAGAAATCCTTTGCGCAAGGAACCAGCCAGCGTTCTTGTCTCTAGTGATGTCAATCAACATTTTATTTAATTTTTTTATAAAAGATTTCGTGCTTTTACCCCACGGACCAAAAGTTTCGAAGCCAAGCGGTACGAAAATATAATCAATCGATAATGATGTATATTTTCGCCGCTTGGCTTCTTCTGCTGCGTCCGCCGCGGCTCCTGCCGCTTGTACTGTTCCACTGAGGCGAGAAGGAGCTAGTGTAAATAAATGGATGGATTATATTAAATAAGTAATTTCTTTGTACCGTGTAAAGGGTTTGCAATAAATATGAATTTTTGTTATGTTATATTTTACGATGAGTCCAAATGACAAAATATTTATTAGTAAAGTCGAGACTTCATAAATCAAAATGATTTTGCGACTGACGACTTGAAGACAGTGAGTCGTAAATCTTCAGTCAGATTTAGAAGCGCATACCATGAAAAGTAGTTGCATAAAATAACACTCAAATATATTGAAAAACAATACAGAACGGGATCCTTACAAAATCCAATAGAAACCGTAAACTGCACTTGAATATATTGCAACTTTAATTATGTCTTTGCATGCTGCGCAACGATAAGCGTAAAGTCTGGGTTATTTTAAATAACACATGTCAAGAAAAATAGTATTATGTGTTGTACAATGATATCTTATGTTAGTAAAACCTCATTGCGTAACTAGTCATTTCTAATGCTTACCATCTGGCAAACTGTGGTCAAGTACAAAACTGTTTTAGGTAACAAAAAAGGAAAAAGTAGTTTTTTCGAACATAGCTACGTGAGATTTTCTTAATACTTTTTTTTTAAGAAATTTTACTAACTAGATACTTAAAGCTTTTAGTTTCAGTCATTTGTATAATGGAAAACCTGCAATTTTTTTTTTATTCATAATTTTATTTATTGGGGCTTTGGCCGACATTGGCATGTCAGTCCCATCATACCTTAACCAATATCATAATACATTTTTACTGCATTGTTTTAAATTATGCTAATGATAACTGTAATTTTTATACAATACGTTTTAATTTTTATTACGTTTACTATTGTAAACAATACATGTACATCTACTTCTTAGTTGTAACTATGGAGTTATGAATAAATATTTGTATTTGTACTACAACCTTAATGTACTTATTTTTGAGAACCCTTGTTAGGTTTTAGAAAAATCATGTTCATGTTTTCAAATCAAACGAGATTTTTTTTTAAATGTCCAAGCGAACATTTAATGTTTTATTGTAAATTTCAACATCGAAGGACATTTTTAAGACAATAGAATCTAATAATGTGCGTGAATCATATTAATTCCCTTATTGATTTCTATTTAAAAAGCTTTACTAGAACTTTCTTTCTTCTTTTACAAGTCATATAAATACTCGTACTCATGAAAACATATTTCCATATCAGCATTCCCTGTTTGCATTTATTCAGAGGCTGGCCATAAACAAAACATCACGAACTTTATTTTCCTCCCGGAGCGAAGCACGCATTCATTCTATGCGAACTATTCCACCCATTAGAATTCACAGAATGTAAGGATCCTTTCACATATGTAAGATAGCTTGAAGATAGGGCGGTTGGGACAATATATTATTTAAACATTTTTGTGACAATTGCTTATGCTTAATCTAGCGATTTGAGCTCTTAAAAAGTAACAAGAATGATTTTTTTTTTTTTTATTTTAACTTGAACGGGTTTGCACTTGACCATAGTTTACCTGATAGCAAGTAAGGCTATGGCCTAAGATGGAGCGTGCTTACCCGATAAGAACCGATTCACTCTCTTTTTGAAGATCGCTAGATTATAGTGCGTTTGATTAAATAAGAAAGAAAGAGAGAAATAATGAAAGAAAAAAGAAAGTATATAATATTAATTGAGGCACACACAAAACTTTAACCACACTTTAACTTTAAATACAAACCAACCAATTGAAATAAAACGGTTTAATAACTCTTATATTGTGGATTTACCCACATTGCTCACACAAATTCATTCCCTACAGTTAGTTGATATCTTTAGACACAAATAATACAAATAAAATAGTAAAGACATTCTGCATTCGTTTAACCTCAATAAATTTACTGAATGTATCGGTTGAAGATTACAGACAACATTTGGCCTAAGAAATACACAAGTAGTATCGATATATATAAAACTCAAAGGTGACTGACTGATTGACTGACTGATATAGTGATCTATCAACGCACAGCCTAATAGACGGATTGGGCTGAAATTTGGAATGAAGGTAGATGTTATGACGTAGGCATCCGCTAAGAAAGGATTTTTGGAAATGCCACTTTTAAAGGGGTGAAATAGGGGTTGCAAGTTTTACTTCTAAATGCGAGCGAAGTCACGAGCACCCACTAGTTAGCGTATAAGATAGAAGGTTTATGCCTTACAGTAGTCTCTATGCTCTTACTTCATTGATAATCGCTTGATAACCTGCCAACCACTGGGCTTCTTCTTCTTGTCAAATAAGAGTGGCCAACTCTGGTGTCGAGAGTTTATCAAGCCGCCCGAAGGGCCTCTGACATGGCTTTACGACTGCTGTGCTAGACTAACAGCCGGGACCTACAATTTAACATGTCATCGAACCCACGGAAGCGCTCAAAATGGAACAACTGGGCAAAATAAATACACAAGTAAAATTAGCGTATAAAAAAGGAGGCTTTTGCATTACAGTCTGTGCACTAACTATATTGATGTATGCGATTCAAGTGTGTACAAGACCTTAGAGTCCGACACAATACGAGGAAGAGCCTTCTATTCAAACCCTGTTATTGCTTTGTTTTCATCCTATTATGGCTGCTTTATCAGAATTATTGATCCCTAAAAAGTTATGGTCCTGAAGATATATTATAATAGGTATGTGTGTGGGGTTATTCCAATGCTGTCGAAATAAATCGTCATGTACTAATTTATAAGATGCCCAACATCTTTGAAATATCGAATATTATACAAAACGGAACCTACATTTGCATAAAAAGTCAACGACTCTGCAAGCTTTTATCAAAGTCATAGTTAGGACGGCGAGACTATGGAACTCTCTACCTGGAGCCCTGTTCCCAGAAAATTATAACCCAGGGGTCTTCAAATCTAGGGTAAATAGGTTTGTTCTAGGCAAACGTGCTACATCTTAGACTATAGTGGTGCTTAACGACAGGCAGGCTATAGTCAACCGAGAGCCTATTACGTGTTAAAAAAAAAAACCGGCCAAGTGCGAGTCGGACTCGCGCACCGAGGGTTCCGTACAAACCTGCAAGGTTAAATATTTTGTGATGTAACTAAAAATTTATGGTTTTCGTAATTTTTCCTTTATCTATGCTATAAGACGTTGCTTCGTACCAAATTTCAAGATTCTGAGTTCACGGGAAGCACCCTGTAGGTTTTGATTCCCTTGCAAGTGTCGAAAATTTGCGGCATAAATGGCTGTATCTTTTGATTGCGTTGGCTTAGAAGTTTGATTTTTTCACAGCTTCAAGGGACAGTAGACCTGAGTAATTGATATAAATTTCAGCTTCATACCTCTACGCGTTCCTGAGAAAAAGGGTCTTGACAGACGGACGGACGGACGGACAGACGGACAACAAAGTGATCCTATAAGGGTTCCGTTTTTTCCTTTTGAGGTACGGAACCCTAAAAACAAAAGAAAAAACCGCGTCAATCGTTGCTTATAAAATGCTGTTAACAAGATAATATTTTGGGTTAAACTCGTTCAGATGGTTTCTTTTTTAACAGCTTCATAATTTTCTGATATCAAGTATAATTAATATTATTATAATTAAATAAAGCATATTTCACTAATTAATACTGGCACTGTAAATAGTAAAACAAATAATAGAAGTGTCAATACTTCATTACCATAATATAAATACGTTAATCATGCTTGAGGTAACAGCTCACTATATCAGTCGAGTATCTGATTTATGTTAAATCACTTTATAGTTTAATCATTTGTGAGGAGTTGTGTCCCTATTTTACCTGTGTGTGTGTAATATCATTTAGTGTAAGGATTATAGTCAAAATCAAATCAAATCATTTATTATACTAGTGTGTTTTCAATAAAATATAAGTATTCTATGGTATTAACAATTTCAATTGAGTATAATCATATAATTCACAACTCTTATTTTAAGACATATATTTTATTTACAATATTTTATTATTCAAAAACGAATTCAATAGTACTTAGTTAATTTCAAACAACGATGAATAATCGAAATACAAGCTTCTTTTTAACCGACTTCAAAAAAATGGAGGTCATCAAGTCTTATGAAAGTTTTTTAGGGAATGTTAACGATTCATCTTTTTTTGCGTTTAATCATTATTTTTATATTAGATGGGGATTGATTCTGAGGTGGTCCCTTAATTTTTGTCTGAAGTTGTTTCCCTCCCTAGCGATACGTTTCCATCAGAACCAGTAATTCGAATCCGACCGCTACATCGGACATCAACCCTCAACCGTAACGACAACAATAATTACTCTCATAATTGAACAGAGGCTCATTCATTCAGACTCGTCATTAATTATTCAAACTGCCATTAATCAAAGTTATCATATTTCTGGTTTATGAACTGGAAATGTTGGGCACAAAAGATAACAGAATAATATTTGTGTTGCAAACTCGAACTTTTTGTGCAATCCTTGTTAGGTTTGGCGAGTAAATAAAAACCAGTTTACTCCAACATGTTTTAAAATCATTTTTGAATACTTTTCTCTATTCCTAACTTTTGTAGCGATGCTTTAAGATGAAAAAGATGATATATATTTTTCTTATTTGAAATAGTTTTTTTTTATATTAGGGATGCAAGAAGAAATATGTTAGTGATAAGTAGTAGATATCAATATAGTTTTTGTCGTTATAATTATGTAAAAAAAAAAGTATTCATCATTCTCTATACAATATCTTTCTTTCAATTAATAATGTAATATTTCTTTCATTGATTTTGAGTGTTTTGTAGGCGGTGTCGTGTGATTGTTTTATTAATTAAGTTGAGTTCTTGATTAATGGAATAATTATGTGTACAGTCGTAATTGGTCGTACTAAACTGTATGAAACAAAATCTACCCAACTTTAGTTTAGTATATCCACAATTTCAATTCAGCTCAGTTCAACTCAAACTATTAATAAAAGAGGGCTCACTCATCTCCAATGAAGTTCAACTGAACAAATGATGTTTTGATCGCTAGTTCATTAATCAAACTATCTAAGTGCAATCTAGTGGGACCAATTCGTCACAGATGTTCAGTTAGATCGGTAATTGGTAAATTACTGTGTTTAGATTTAGACTATAGAATAGACGAAATTTAACAATTTGGCGAACTAGCTATTATTGTATTGTTTTGACAGAATAAACAATTTGTATTAAAAGAACAAGGTTTTAAGTATTTTTTTTACAATTCGTAATTATTCCGATGAAATAATACTGAACCATTTAAATTTCTACGATCTCTTCTAGGGCATATTAAATTTCACATAGGACATATTAAATTGATCTACCTATGTTTTGTTAACTTAAACGAGTTTGCACTTGCCCATAGTTTGCCTGATGGTAAGCAATTGCTATGGCCTAACATGGAGCGTGCTTACCCAATAAGATCTGGTTCACTATAGCTTTAAAGATCGCTGCATATTAGCTCGAGTTCGCCGTTCGTTATTTGTATTCATGTTTTCATTGTCTTATTATTTTGATAAATTGTATAGATATTTATTTAGCAATCGTTAAAAAAGACGCCCTAGTAACATATGACTTGTCACCTACGGGTAGGCTAAAGGACTAATTATCCTCTATGGAATAAGTCATGAATGTGAATTCACCTTTTTTATTGTTGAGTGTAAAAACTTTTGATGTGAAACGGGAGTTTTTGTTTCATATAGGCTTACTAATTTCAAACTTTTTGTTCCCTAAAAGTATGTTTTGAGCTAAGTATACTTTTAGGTATTATTTGTGGTAATGTAATGTTTTTGGCCTTTTAAAAAGTTAAATTGTGTGTTAGCAAAGAGTTTTGTATGGTTACAATGAAGGTAAATTAGTTGGTACAAGTTTTAATTGAAATGTATACGTGAATGCGTTTTATATTTAAATTTGTTTTACCAGTAAATGAATTTGAAAAAAGGGAGCTCTTTTTAAAGCAAGCATTGAGTACCGGGAAAAACATGAGTGTTATATTATGTTTATACCTTCATCATCATCATCATCCAGCCGGTTTAATCTCACTGTTGGTATAGGCCTCTACCATAGTATGCCATTGGCTTTGATCTTTAGTCAATAAACATTATTGACCTAACATTACTATAAATATTACACGTATTAGTTTAATATCGTGATGGTAGATAACGATTACACCGTCTAGTACCTTTTTCTACCTCTATAACTATAACTATCTAACTTCAGGGACACCTAAAATCATGTCCATCAAGTTAAAGTACTAAAGCAGTAGACAGGACCCCAATTTGAATTTGAACTTGAATAATTTAGATACTTTTATATAATGAAAAAATGATAACATGTGTTAGTGGAAATAAATAATTTTTATCTTTAAAGTTTTCTGAAACTGTCATAGACATTATAGTTAATCGAAAGGTCTTTCAAAAATTCTTTAATCGCAAATCATTCTGAGTCTGAAATATTTCCAAAGAATCTACCATTTATCAACGAAAACTATAGAGCGTACCAACCAGTCAGCATCCACACTGAGCACACAACCATGTTGATTGATCATTCCGAAAGCAGATGTCGTTCATTATTAATAACTATCCTTAATAGGAAGACCTGTGCGGTGGCTGGATGATATATGAAAGTTAGAAGGAAACATTTGGTCAAGAATAGCGCAAGACAGGGAGTATTGGCGTAAGAGGGAGGAGGCCTATACCCTGCAGTGGGTCTCATTAGGCTGGTGATGATGATACTTATATGACAATTGTTTAAACTGTCAAAAAGCGCCAGACAGTAAAATTCAACATCATATATTGAAAGCCGTTACGTTTACACTTCCTGTAATAAATTGGAGCGTCTCTTGGAAACTGGGAAGAAAGACGGAAAGATACAAAGGGGCAGAAGTCTTTTACGGTAATCTGACAATTATCTTAAGAGCTAGAGATACATATATGTAAATGTTGAAATGCGTTTAACAACAATAGAACGAATAGCGACATCTAGTGGATAAAACCAGTAGTTACAATCCTCTGCAATGAGGGAATCGACAAGAAGAGAAACACTCGCTGTAAAACGTTTAAAAACATTTTAAAATTAGAACTATACCCATTTAATTCAGTAACACATCTTTCCATTAACGTTAACGATATCATAAACCGACAATCTCGTATTACAGAGGCATGAAACTAGGACACACGTTAAAGTTTTGAAAGATCCACCTCTAAAGTACGTATAGTCTATATTGGTAGCTTAATAAAACATTCCCTGCAGGAATCTATATCACGTAATAATATTGAGATATTTATTTAGGTTAATGTACCGATGTGTGCGGCGAGTAGGTATTGGAACGTATACATATGTATGTATATGCAGTAAGGCAAGTTCTAAAAAGCAGAAATTTATTCAAACGGGTTCTGATTTTTTCTTTATCGTTTAAGGTATTCAGAATTTAATTTTCTAATGTTTGACTTTGATTCCTTATTGACATACCTACATATTAATGAAGCATCCGTATATAGAACACTTAATTTTTAGTAACATGACAGTAGAATATTATCAATGAAGATAGAAATAAGAAAAAAATAGGACCATAAAATATACGAATAATAAATTTTGGCTGTCAGAAAGTATTGCTTTTTTGTCATGTTAATTCATCAAGGGAATTTCACAATCATGGTATGTTTAAATTCCTTTCGTCACAAGAAAAAAAGCAAACCAGTGAAGTTACAATACTGACTATATCTTCCAAACTCGTAATTCAGTATACAGTGTCGAAATAGAGACTGGTCGAGGTTATCGAGATGATCCAGAGAAGGTATGAGTTTGATAAATCGAAGGGCTGTGGCGTGCTAAAGGCCAATATGCTCAGCTCAAGTTACTAGGTCGGATCAAGAGATCCATTTTTTTGTTTACTGGATAGAGGCCTCGCTTCAATGGTTTTAGCATAAACTAAATAACGCAGCCAGTGACAATGGAGCCTATTATGCTCGTCGAGGTGATATAATATTGATGTATGTTCTAGCACAATTTCTCTCTTTGAGTCTTATTTCCTCATGACTGAGGTTCGTGATTGCCCCGCAGAATTAATTCGTAAGGGGATTTTTACTTAGCAGATACATCGTGGTGAGCGCCCAGGTCTTTCACAGAAATAAATAAAAGCTAAATTAACGTTCAAATATTTTATCGACAAGGTCTTGCATCAAAAAATATGACATACGATAACTTATCTGAGCCCAAATCTATCACTCTCAGAATCAGACAGGGATTAATTAGCATGGTGACATGTCGCAATACCAAAATGACCAATAGAGACGACTTATTTAGTGTAAAATTAAGTCAAAGTCGGAGTAACTGAAAATGGTATTACTGTGTATACTATAGCGCATAAACAATCAAGATTATTTTATTATTAAACTGTGTACAGTACATACGTTTTACAGAGAAGATGGCTCGGAAATACACCGATTTCCACAGTCACGCACACATATTTTTTTTACATTATGTTTATCGATTTTTTTGCCATAATGCGTCTACGAGTTGTTATGTCGGTTGTTGTGAGATTTATTATACAAGACATATGAGAGGGAATGGATGTAAAAACATGTTTGTGTTAACTCAGTTGCCGGGATATGGCTAAAGTTTTTTGTGCAATAAACATCTGAAAAAAATATTATAGAACATTTTTCAGAATAATCTACTATAGCTACCATGTTCAATTCATTATAAATTTTATATATTCATATTAATAGTGAGATAATAAAAGTGTACACTTCTTACTGATTGCGCAGACCACATCTATTTATAGTAAAACTAATTGCAGATAGAAAAGTAAAACAATAAAAATCTTTTGAGAAGTATGTAAATAGGGTTATCTTCACGTCAGTAACATTTCGTTAGTGTAGATTTAACACATTTCACTTTTTACAAAATAATATAAATTTAAGGTTAGGGTTTAAGGTTTCAGTAGATAAAAAACATTATATCTAATTTCTAATTATTTTCATGACACCTAAACTCGACCTCTTGATCTGTTCAGGTAAAAACCTGTGATAATAATTCCATAAAATATCGTTGCAATGCAATCAGAGACCACATAATTTAATAGGTACCTATATTATATTCCTATTAGACAGGCTATTTCTGTGGCTATCTAAATGTCCCAAACTGCTGGTTATATAGTAATTTTCCCCAATTCCCGGGAAATTGCAGGGAATAGTCTCCTGACAGCCTTATATGTACCCAACCTTTTTCCGCTCCATTTGGATTATTAATTAACTATTTATGATGTTATGAAAGCCCATGCTAAAGCTTCACGGAGTAACTGAACATGGTATTTCTATGTACATATATACTATAATTTTATAAACGCATAAGATGTCTTTTAACATTTGTTAAATATTGAAAACAAACAACTGTAGCTTAAGCTAATCAAATTATTTCACACATTAGCTATCATTTTTAAAAACATATTGTGTAAAAATGCAGTTGCAGGCAAATAAGTTTAAATGTAAAATGAAAATTAATTAAATTAAATTAAATTTAATTTTTAATGCCATAGCCTTACTTGCTATCAGGTAAACTATGGTCAAGTGCAAAACCGTTCAAGTTAAAAAAAAAAAAAAAAAAAAAAAAAAAAGATGTAGGTACTTACTTCATTAAAATTCTTTATTTGCATGAAACAATTTAGTTTCGTTAAGCTCCTAATGTTCTTGATAGAAGATGATTTACTTCCCTTCAGTATCATTATTTTCCTTCCTTCTTCAATATCACAATATTTGAACTTTATTTTTAGCAACTGTTTGTGTCATAACAAGACCCCATTTCCTACCGTCGTTTTAATATTAAAATTATACGCCTTTTATCTTTAAAGAAGGCTCGGTCCCATTAGTAAGACCGAGTCGCCCAACAAATATTCAAAATCTTCTTTGAACTCTGGCCCTATGCAACAGATAACAGCTTATGCAAATTCAAAAAAAGCGATCTCTTTTTCTCCCGAATTTTTAACTCCACCTCTTGTTTGCAGACCTTTAGATTCTCACTAACGAAGTCACAGAAATACGGTACTTGTTGTCGAATCTTAGTTCGTTAGCTCTGTACATTCAGAAAAGAATTTGGAGAAGTTTACCCAAAAAATATTTAATTGGATAGATCAGTACGTAGGCCGTTGGAGAGAGACATGCTGCGAATAATAAATTGATAACAAATTGGAGGAATATCGATACTGGTTACCGCATATATTTGTCTGTGGGAACTAAAAATAAATCAACGGCGTTGTGGTATTTTTAACATTAACAAACTGTATGATGGTAGTAAAAATTAAGGCGAGTTTTTGCTCAGGTTCGGCTATTTTTTTTTATTTACAATTTAATGAATACGGCGTGAGCCAATAAAAAAAGAAAAATTGGAGGTCAAATTTATATAATGTTATTAATATTATGGTATATTAATTTTACCTCCACGATTATTTTCCACGTTCCCTGAATAAAGCGAGGCATAACTTATGACCTGCGCAATAAAAACATAATCTAAATCCCAAGACTAATAAACTACGCACACAAATCAAACGGCAAAAACAATGGTATAAGAGCATTGTTACAAGATATAAAACTGGTCTTATTTACCTACAAATCTGGCCCGTAAATCTTCCCTTGTTATGTGCCCGTAAAATGCGTCGAAATCTCGTCTTTTGTTCTCTTGTGAGCTAAAGTTAACACGCACTAAACGTGTTTAATCTTACATAGTAACGTTACTTAACAAGGTAAAGTCCAATATATTGAAAATCGAAAACAACTTGTTAGTGAATCAGTGTAAAAATTCTGGCTACTGTTCTTAATGAGGTTTTTATCTCATTTGTTATGTATTTGATTAATGCTTTTGATTAAAATATTGAAGAAAAAGATTTTTCCTTTTTAATCTTTTCTTCTTAAAATTTAACGTGTTTTTTAGCAAAGGTCTTTTTAAAAGAACATTATAATTATTGTAATAGTACTAAACCTACTTCTTCTAACTTTAGAAATAACAATAAAAAGCCCCCTTTTTATTTCTTTTCTTAGTACACAGAAAATCTTTAGAAAAACCTAAAGATAGACTAGGTACCTACTCCAGCCCACTACCAGAGGGTAGCGTGCCCGGCATACTGGCCGCATTACCACGCTGGATGGCAATGCTGAAACGTTATTACATTATATTTAAAAAAAAGGATTGTAATATCTTACTGGTCTACTGAACTCCTTCCTCTTTAAAGTTAAAAATCTAGTTTTAATATAATGTAATCATAATGCTTACCCTAACATGAATAACAAGTTTATTTCAGCACATTTAATGTTTATTTTGCTCTCATTTTAGAAATAGATTAACATATGTACATCTGGGCTATCGAACTAAATCGTGCGTTTCGTAAAAATGTATGTTAATATCAAATGTACAAACTTTGCTTACGAGAAACATAGTTTGGCACCGTAACCCAAATAGAAGTAAATAATTGTCTTGACCGAGTCAAACTTTTCTTAAAATAGAATAAATGAAAAATTTAGCTGTCTATTAGATATTCTTCTTTTTTTTTATCGAATGAAAGTGGCCAACTCTGGTGTCGAGAGTTTATCAAGCTGCCCTAAGGGTCTCTGACATGGCTTAACAACTGCCGTACTAGACAAATAGGCTATAATTTAACGATTCAACAGAGGCGCCCAAAATGGAATGCTACGGTTACCCATCCAATAACTGACCGCGTAAACTTTTGCTTAACATTGGTAATCGCATATGACTGCCTCCACCATTAGATATGGTAGTTCCATTTTAGTACCTATAGTTTTCCATTGAAATAGAGACGACTGAAATTCTTATAATGGTCATTTTGAATGCAGTATCCAGTCTGGATATCGATTTCAGATTACAGCATCTCTCATTCAAGAGCATATTCTCACATATCAATGGCTTAATGATGCAACGGGATATTACCATAATGTACCCATATATCATCTCTACACTGAATAATGTACCAATTATTATTCATTACAATTCCTTTGAAGTATCAGACTTTCTTTTACTTACTGCTTTACTTAAATATGGCCTTCGACTTGAAACGACTCACTTATTATTAACTTATTAGTGGATATAAGAACCTGATAGTTCTATAATATAGACATGAATTGCTACTTTGCTAAGTAATTTATATATTTTTACTAGTGGGTAGTCTGCGGCTTCACCCGCGCTATCGAGATACCAAGCAGCAAGCGTTATATACTCATAACAATCTAAACTACCTCCTTAACTAAATATCAAATAAATTCGTCCAGTTTTAGTGCTGTAACAATGGAACAAATACTCCGACCAAATGAACATCGAAGAAGCACATTTTTTTTAATTATGTTTTTTTTATTATGTGTTAACAAACTGTAACAATCTCAAGATATGTTAATAAGACGTTTTGTTATAATCTGTTTGTTAAAAGATTTTGTTGGTCGAATTTTTGAATAAAGTTTCCGTAAAGCTCGAGGAAATTGGGGGCTCCAAACACGTCGTTATGCGCTTGTGTGGGATTTCCGGGAAACAAATTAGATTGCTCTTTATTCAGAATTAAACATCTGAAGCTTGTTAGGCAGCATTTTACACGCATTTTAAATAAGTTTCAGTCCTTCAGCTTAAATTTATCAAAACGAGAGGTAAAATAGAGCGTGTGCATGTAGAATTCATAGGTATTCTCAACATTTTTCAGGTAGTCGATAAATTATGTTGTAATGATCAAATTGCGTTAGACATGTAATTTTAAAAAATCCGGACAACTATACTATAAATGATAGACTTGCTATGTAAAAAAATATTTCTGAAATTACTTAACGTTAAAAACAATGTTATGTGTTGTTTGCGAGTTTACGATAATAATTCCACTAACCGCGTATTTTAAATATTTACTCCTATGAATTTAAACTTGTATACAAAAGATTTTCTTCGAATATTATTAAAAACTTAGCTCGCAACCGCAGCCACTTTGCCGCAACTTTTTAATGCAACATAAAAATATAGTTTACATTCAAGCGAGCAACATGCCTGGTATAGTAATAAAATTATACTAACTATAGCAGCTTTTGTAATAAAACTAGTATCTTTGGTAGTCTGAAAAAATACTATATAATGTATTTAGCATATTGCTTTCTTGCAGTCAACAGGTTCCTAGGATGCTTACAAAAAAAAATTATCTTCTTAACATGGCACCTAAAAATAATAATACTTACTTTACTATTTAATTATATGTATACTTATCATGTGATCAGCAATAAATTAAAAATAAATTCCACTGTGAACATCAAGCATGTCGCAAAAAAATCCATTAAAACATCAAATTCTCCAGCCGGCTTGTGACGTTGACATTTAATTTGAGCTATTGCGTGAAATGATGTTGAGACGAAATAAAACAAAGCATCAATAAAATAAATTGGGCGACAGAACTCATGATCCGATGTAATTCTGGGCCGTGGTTGGTAGCAGATGAGCTTGCAGATATATTAATATTGCTACAGATGTACATATATGTACATCGAGCCGCACGGGGGTGGATTAATATTATGTTGATTTTTATTATAGGTACATATATATTTAGGTTACTGCGCTGATTAAATGTGTAAAATGTTTTTTAGGAGAAATGTACATGGATACAAATAACTATTGGTTTTGAATAATTATAAAATATATCATAAGTTGCATATATTTTTTAGTCTTCATAATTGTTTAAAAAAATGTCTAAAGCTACGTTTGATGCAATTGCGATTGAGAGTTTGATAAGTACAAAAAAAAATATAAATTGATATATTGGTTATGTAGTGGTAAATCAGCACCACTTGGTGTGAGGAGTTATTGCAAGTGCAGTTTCATTCTATATACGAGTATGATATCAAAATATGGAATCTCACTACATCAGGCAGACGTTTTGCTCTTTCGTCATTCTGTTTCAACAATGGAAGAAAATCACAAACATTCCCTATCAGACCCTGTGCTATCTTTTCATCTACAGAAAAACTGAGAACTTAAGCGAAAATGTTTTATATATGTATGTACGGAATACTGAAAACATGAACTATTGTATACCCAACAAAATATTATAAGTAAAACATCGGTGCAATTTTTATTATTTTTGATGTTAGGTATGCAATTTTGCTAACAATAAACAGTCGACCGGTTGAATAGCATCAAAAATAATCATCAAATCGAAACGCTAAATATATATATCTACATACGTATTTATATCATACTAGTGAGTGCTCGTGGCTTCGCTCGCATTAAGAAGTATAACTTGCATTCCCTATTTCACCCCTTTTAAAAGGGGCATTTCAAAAATCCTTTCTTAGCGAATGCCTACGTCATAGCATCTACTTTCATTCAAAAATTTCAACCCAATCCGTCCAGTGGTTTGGGCTGTGCATTAATATCAGTCAGTCAGTCAATTAGTCACCTTTGAGTTTTATATATTTAGTTGTTCTAGCAGTAAATGGTTTGAAATCAAAATACTTACTCATTTATAATTCCTTTTAATTATAATATACAGCTCCCTACAACATATATATCAAAATCATTGAAATTTCCAAAGGTCCGTGCAATAAATCCCCGGCAGCGCGTATTTCGGCACGCATCGGCATTCATCGAAACGAGACCAGAATATTGCATCCTCGCAATTCTCATTAAGTGATCTACATTTTCATTAAATGCTCTACTTTGGCTGTGTTCATTCCTGTTGGTCCCAGAAATACTTCCCGACCTCCGTTTTTGTTTTCCTGTACCGCGGTGTCGTTTAGGCAGCGCAGTGAATCCGTGTCTTAGATGTGATATTTGTGGTTATAAAACATTTGTGTAGCTAAATATTTCTACAGATCTAGTTTTCGGGCTTCATAGCATACTTACGTCCGAGAAAATCGTTGCTAGGAGTGTTTAAATAGTAGTATTGCTCATTTTGTGTAGACAAATGTAGCTTCATTTCTAAGCACTAGCTTGCTGTCCTAGCTTGAAAAACTAAGCTCGAGTGTCTTATTGGAATTACATAGATGCATCTGATCCTTTCCTTAAATTACAATCGTGCTCGAAAGAATTGAAACGACCAACTGGTCGACAGCCAGTAGGACGTTCCAAGTAACGCTGGAAGGACAAGATAGAGGAGGATCTGCAACAACTCCATGCTACCGAGTGGCAGAAGGTGCAGAACTGAGAGTAGTGTCTGTTTGTGTCGCAGGCCAGGGTCTACTTTGGGTCGCAGCGCCATATTAGTAAGTAAGTAAGTCGAATCGTATGAGTAACACTCCTGTAATACTAAATATGAATGTTTGTTTATTATAACTAATATCTAATCCATGCAGAAATTCTCCAAATTTTACAAGAGTGTCGTTTGTACAGAACTATTAGGTAAATAAAAATATTTTAAGACTAAAACGTATAATTTATTCCCAAAGGAGTATAAACCAGGGGCCAACAGGAACACCTCCCGTGGCCGACTTTATACAGCTGTGACAGAAGATGATGAAATTATGGCACCCTTAAATTAAGTGCTCATAATAGAGAATCTTGAGAAAGCCCAAATTGGACTCGCTCGTTTTTATCAATACTTATCTTTGGTGATGAATTTCAATTTCTTTTAAGTGACGGTCGGCACTGAAAATTATTGGATTTATCGGGAAATTCTGTTGTACATTTGCCGGTTAAAAACGTGTGCCACATTTTTTTTATTCTACGTAATGGATCATAATTTATAAGAATATTAATTTGCCTGAAAAGGTTGTGCTTTAAAATGGTACCGTAATATTCTTCTTATCGAATGAGAGTGGCCAACTCAGGTGTCGAGAGTTTTCAAACCGCCCTAAGGGTCTCTGGCATAGCTTAACGACTGCCATACTAGACAAATAGCCGGGACCTACAATTTAACGTGTCATCCGACCCACGGAAGCACCCAAAATAGAATGCCACTTTTCATTTCTTTTTCAGCAATACTAATTGAGTTATTATGAACCACACTTAAATTACAATCCCTAACATAAAACGCAACCTATCATCCAATCATAGCAGTCTTTCTCAGTCCTAACACCTATGACAGCGTGCGACCAACCAGGCGGGGTACAAACCAATTTCTCACTGTCAATGTATGGTTACCATTTCTAGGCCCTAAATCCTCAATTATGCAGAACGAGGTGTTGACGCTTCTAACCCTTTACTTATGACGGGTGTTTGTAATGACAGCGCATCGAATAGACGCGCAATGTGGTGGAACAATATTTATTTTAATTTAGGTAGATAGATAGATAGAAAATTATTTATTGCAACACACGATATAAATTACAAAGAAAGAAAACAAAAAAAAACTTATACTAGTGCCACAAGTGGCGGCCTTATTCCTAATATCAATATCCAGGCAACCATTGTAAATACTCATTATTAGGTCATTTTTGCCCAAGATGGAATTTACATCCAGCAAAATTCAATAATGATTATTTTACAGGACATACAGTCTTGTAAAATAATTATTATTGAATTTGGCTGGATGTAAATTAGATAGTTTTGTAGATTTTCTATAATCAATTACACAGTACTTAAACGTACAACAACCTTGCATGGATGTAGCTAATAAATTAAAGTAAATACACGAAAGTCGTAATAAAATTATTGTTCCAAAATGTTTACAATAGACGCCCAATTCGATCAAATTTGTATTTTATTTGTTTAAATATATATGCATTGATGAACTATTAAAAAAACAATGCTATATATAGATTATCTTTGTGAGTCAATGCGTTATTTGCTGTAAATTCTCATTTCAGGCGCTTTATACCGGATGTATTGTATGTAGGTATGTATTCTGTTTTAATTGAAAAACCCGTCGTTTATCAATTACCCGGAAACATTTTTCAATTTGATGCCCAATATGTGATTGCCGAAAAAGCATTTAGCTTCGTAAAAATTTTAGGAGTTAAAATGGTTTTTTCCTTTCCATCTCATATTTGGAATGTAATTTTTATATTTTATTTCGGTTACATATTATAATTAATGTGTTTCGTAAAATGTATGTCTACGTTTTCTGTAAAAACTGAATTCAGATTTAAAACCTAAGAATTAAAATAGTTACAATATTTCCATACACGAAACTTGTCCAATCTACTACAATCCAGGGGTTTTCAAATCTAGAGTTAATAGGTATCTTCTAGGTAAACGTGTTACACCCTAGGCTACAGCAATGCAGGCAACATCAGGCAGGCTGTAGTCAAACGTAAACCTATCCCAAGTAAAAAAAAAAGTTATCGCCATTTTGTAGCCAAGACAAATTACGGTAATATTACAAAGACGAAGTTTGTCTGTCTATGTCTGTCTGTCCTTTCTGTCAGGAAACATATAAATAGACATAGTAGAGATGCCCTAGATTACAATATAAGTATAATGAAACCGATTGGCACGACTAGTATAATATTAAAGACAAACACAAAATATACTCATATAAGTTTTAGAATTATGTTTACGTCAGAGATTAAAACCCATTTAAACTTAAATCTTCCGTATAAACAGGGTTAGTAAATGATTTAAGAGACACAAAACCTTAATAAGTGAATACTTATGTGTCCCAACTCTTGGGAATTCTTAAAAACAAACCGCTGCTTAAGACGACGCAGTGGCGAACTATAAATGTGAAATTGTAGGTCCAAGCGCCCTGCACCGCCGAACAGGCGCGGGTGGCAAGTATCGCTAAAACCCCACTTATTCCGAAAGGGCGCAAGCGACAAAATGGTTTTGGTCGTTTATTTCAAAAACTACGAATTTGTCTCAAATAATCTATTCACAAATCAAAGTGATTGTGTTAATTAACATGTGTGGAAAATTTTAAAGCTCTAATCCAAAACCAACGCCGACAAAATCGATATACTCAACTTTATAGAGATCTTATTGATTAATTATTTTGTGTTACAAAAATTGGCCGTTGGTGTTATGATATTCGTAAAATATAGTTATTGAACTGATTAATCTTGAATATAAAATTTTAGTTTAGTTGCTTTTGTCCATGTCGAGTAAAATACGAATTCTTGCTACCAAATTCTCAGTGCGTCCTCTTCTTAATACAAAAGTATGGTCACCTCGCGCGTATTAGAAAAATTTGAACATTTCCGTTTTGGAATTGACGTCTGAAAGCCTGAAATCCAGGCATTAGGATAATGCCTGTGTAATACACGTGGCTAGCTTTTTAGGCTACAATTAGCAAGCTTGTTTTCTAATAGATTTAGCTTTCTGACAAGCTTAGGATTAGCTGTTCTATTCTGTCTCTTAGAAATGAAGATAGTTTTAGTTCCACGAAGCCAAAAACATTATTTAGCTCGTATATGTAAAAATAAATAAATAATAATATCAGATAATATCACACAGCCAACAACAAGCCACAGAAAAAAAGCATCGTGGTTTTAGTACATAAAAAAAGTTTTCTTAATAGAAAAACAAGCCTTTTTTTTTTGGACATAAAATGTACTTTCCTTACCACTAAATCAGTATATTTAACCTCTCATCAGCAGACAGTTTAATTACGCTTCACGAACACACTTACCTGAAAAGAGAAATATTTTATTACATTTTTTGTAGACACATTTTATAATACAGAAAATTGCGGCTTTATCGCCGTTATAAAAATCTCAATAAAAGGAACTGGTTATAGGCAAGCATTCTACTAAGAATGTTTCAGAGGACCAGAACAATTAACTGTTTAATTTTGTTTCAAAACTCCTTTTTTTCGCGATAAAACCGTACTTTGGTTTAAAACTCATAATTTATTTATTTTATTTATTTATTTATTTAATAATAATTAAAACGGTCGCAACCAATTACATTAATTATTTCATACTCACTCAATCACTTAAAACAATGTCATATAATAATTAATATATATATATATAATAAGTTGTCAAAAGTAAAATAATAATCAGTCCATTCAAAATAAAGTATGTAGGTACATTACAATTCATATTTACAATTTCTTAATTTTACTTAAATAACGTTTTAAACAGCGAAAGTAGTTAGTAAATATTATTTTTTTCGAAAATATGAGTAATAAAAACGTTAAATATAATTATTAGGAACAGTCAACTACTATTATTGCGAACTGATATTTACATCAAGCTAAAAAAGTTCAGAATATATTATACTAAGTACTATTGAGCACAACTAAAATCAAAACAAACATAATTACCTCCCCAAGAACTATATAGATATATTGCTACCTCTTAATATTATAAATGGTCCTTATTCGATACCCGATTTGTTTAGACCCGGAACATAAACCTTTATGTAACTGAAATAATAGCGGAGGTATGAGGAAGTCAATATTGAATAGTTGACCTAATTTATTTAGGCTGAGTGTGGCCAGCATTACCTACTGTCTCCGCGGTTTTGAAGAAAACTTTTGCAAATTATTTTATATGCATAGTGATCAAAATTGCAATGGTTTAAATAATTTAATTAAATTTTAATATTAGTAAAGTAATAGTGAAAGTAAAATAAAGAATTATCTTTATGATTCTTATTATGATTAGTCATTTTTGACTGATTTTCGTAATAAATAATCGCAACACAATCTATTAACCTTTGCATACATATAATGGGTTATAGTCAGGTCAGTTGCAAATAACAATGTGTATTCGGTAGACATTGAAAAAGGTATATATTTATTTTCCTTGCTCTTTATGAAATAATAATTTAAAACATGTATTAAGTACTTACAATAGTGTAGATAATTTATTTTTAACTTATTTCAGATTTTCTTTTATATTTTTTTATTTAAGCTGGCAACCTTTAACTAGGAATTAATATAACGGAGGTAGGGAAGGAAAAAGGGCATATTTCCCAATGAATAATGGTAGAGATGTAAGGGTCCGGATAAGATTATCAATAAGGGCATTTTGAATAAGGATTATATTAGACCGCCCATAGTTCTGAATTTCCGATTAATTTCCATACTTATTTACGTGAAGGAGAAATTATCCGCGATCCTTAAATCGGTTGAAAATGTTTCGGGGAATCTTTACAAATAATACGTACAGTATTATTATTATCTAGTACCCATGTTACAAGCGTAAGCTTAGTATGGGGCTAGATGGCGCTGTGTAATATGTCTTGAATTTTTTTTTTTATTTTTAGTATGACGCTATATTGTTACTGAGATGATCATAGACAATTATATTGCGATACACGATAATGTGTATACGTGTGAAAACAAACGAAGGCGCGATCAAGATGAGAAAAGGAATGATCTCAAAACTGAACCGCCTTCGAACATCACCTATAACTATGTAAATGGCATCCTCACATGTAGCGTCTGTTCTAGAACATTCAACGCTAAAATAGGGTATATTAGTCGCGTGAGGATGCATCAGTAATTTGCCCGTAGGAAATACGTTCGTAGCCGAAATCGGCTTGGAATACATCAATTATATTGCACATATGTATGTGTACATATTAGACTATATATACATTAAAGAATACATTTTGAGAAGTTAGTACTATTTTTAGGAATTTTATAAAGATCGTGGTACTAACAAGTCTAACCGCCTATTATCATGTGATTTCAAACATGCCTTAGTTTTAACAGAAACGTGGATTTTCCTACGGTAATATCACACACGTATCTTGCAAGTAAAACTTCATACTACCATCTATAAAGTATAGAAAGAAATATGAGGCAGCTTTATTAGATTCTCCTGAGCCAAGGCTCTCGGCAGTAAAATTTCTTACTGCTTTACAATATTCTGTCTTGAATACAGATTGAATTTATTAATATTAAATTATATCTACATTGCTGACCGAGAGAAGTGATGGCTTTTATAATGGCTCCATTTGATCGACATTGTAAAGGATAGAACTCTCTTTTGAGAATAAAAATGTGATGTTGAATGAAATCTAATTTAATTAATAGGTTCTACAGAAAATTGTATTTGATTGACTAAATCAGTTGTTAAGAGTTTTTAAGCCTTAAAGATCTCTGGTTTATTTTAAGGATCGGCATGCTATATCGATAACATGTGAAATATTTTCATATTAAAATTGTCCAACCATGTACCTACCTAAAGTATTTTTTATACAATAATATACAAATAATAATAAAGCATGCAATAACACAGTAGAAGTATCATTCAATCTATTTTATGGCAAGAAGATTAGTTACGGTCATAATAAAATGTCAATAAAAACTTGACTCATAAAATGTCTATAATTTTTACTTTCTATACACTACTGCATATTGTTCGCTAATATTTCGTCTGTATTGAATTATTTCATGATTAAAACGTAAAGAAGAGCCTGCATTTTACAAAACAGGTTCGTCCTATTATGTAGTGCTGAGTACAATTCATTATGTAAACAGGAACTAAATCAAGATCATAACAAAATAAAATCAAAACAATGAACTCTCTTAGTAATTAAAGATGGGTAACCGCAAAGTCGCATTCTATTTTGGGCGCTTCTGTGGATCAGATGACACGTTAAATTGTAGGTCCCGGCTGTTTGTCTAGTACGGCAGTCGTTAAGCCATGTCAGAAGCCATCAGGGCAGCTTAATAAACTCTCGACACCAGAGTTGGCCACTCTCATTCGATAAGAAGATTTTGAATTCAACTCTTATTAGCATACATATGAGCAAGGTTAATGCACCGTTTCATAAATACATATACATAAAAGCCACGTTGTGCAGCTAACTTCTATCTCCACTTAAGTCCAACACAAAATAAAACACAAAAGTACCAACAAAATTCGGCTGAGACCACTAATCATCGCCAGACCAAAGAATCGTTTTACATTAGAAACAGCAATAGAATGTCATAAACACTTTCATTTCGTCTGACCCCAGATCCAGTATGTAATAAAACGTGCCACTAAACACGATAACAAAAAGTAAATCAAACTTGCTCCAAAGATTTCGGAACAAAAGAATTTTTCTTTGACGCCAGAAGAGGGAAAGTTTAATACTGTTTATGTAAGAATAATTCCCGAGAATCCTTTCATCTTGTTTTCGTTACGATGCTGATTACCTTTTTCATTGCGAGAGTACTGTGTTACCACTGAGAATGTCAGAACTTCAATGTATTCTACTGTAGTTAGTTGTAGGAACAAGAGTATCTAAAATTGTTGTTAAAGTAACTCTAAAATTACATCGATTTTAGAATTTTATATGCTTACCGTAAACATTAAAAGGTCACTTACGACGAGAAAAATATTAATCATCTATACTAATATAAAAAAGCTGAAGAGTTTGTTTGTTTGTATGTTTGTTTGTTTGTTTGAACGCGCTAATCTCAGGAACTACTGGTGCGAATTGAAAAAATCTTTTTGTGTTGAATAGACCATTTATCAAGGAAGGCTTTAAGCTACATAACAACACACGCTGCAACTAATAGGAGCGAAGAAACAATGGAAAATGTGGAAAAAAACGGGGAAAATTATTCATCTCTGAGGGCTTACGTTGCGTGTGCTGCGAAAACGGTTCAAAATTCAAACAATTAATGCCCAAAATAACTATTCCACGCGGACGAAGTCGCAGGCACAGCTAGTTGTCTAATATAATAAATACAGCGTCATATTCCGACAAAAATAGTCATTCGATAAATAAATTTGCATTTACAATCGGCCAAGATTTTGAGTTATGTAACATTTCGAGTTACTTATTTATTTCAATTTATTTTTCTTTATATTATTAATCTATAAACTGAACTCTAAAAGTGATAAATACGCTCTTATGCTTTATCCACTAGACTAACCCATTAGCACTAACACTAATTAACAGATCTATAAAGTTTCGTTTATCTCTCTTAGACCAAATTAGGACAATGATAGGCGTTTTTCTAGCAATAGATGAATCAGAATAGGCTATTAGACGCATTAGTGGTATTATAGTCGACGCAAACATATCAGTAAATAAAGTTTGTTGGTCTACGTAAGTATCAATTTATTTAATAAATTCCAAGAGGGCTTAAGAAAATGGTTTCTTTCGTTTTTGTTCAAAACGTTGATAAATTCTAAATTATCGTTATATGTATTTCTTAAAAGGATGTTTTATACAAACACTTTAACAGCTGTCTTATAATAAAATAAGTAGTTATCAAGACAAATTAATTTTCCTTACTAATTCATATCATTTACATGCCAAATGACTTCATATCATTTTGTAATTCCGGTTACCTAGTTACTGTTATCTGTACTACAGATACTACACGATAAGGTGATTACAAAACATCGCACTAATTTCCCCCTAAGACCACTGTGCCAGTGTTATCACATAATTAAATGTTTCTATCCTATATCTAATCTGACCCATTTCTAGCCAACCGTTCCGGTATTTACGCGACCTTATCTGTGCGCCACAAATACATTGCAGCGTTGCATTAAAGGATTATTTCTTCACTCTTTATAGCACGGCATGCGAACGCAAACAAAGATAATAAACAAGAATCACTGAGTAAACGAACGGCAGATGTGTCTGAAAAATATTTTGTTCAAACATCCACGGAGCTCGAGATTTGTCCCGTATTTGAACTGCAAAAGGTCGGAAAATAGAAAATTGTCAGCGCAAAATGTGTTGCTATAATTGACCTTTCCGTAATAAGTGTTCTTACGCGTCGACATTTGAACGAAGAAACTCACAAAAGGCAAATAGAAAAAGTTTTTAACGAGACGACTTTTTCGTATGAAAAAACGGAATGGAAATGGAAATTAATATCTGTTTAGGAGATTTGAACTTTGGACAACATGATTATTTTATTTATGAATCTCAGAAATAATTTCAAGCGGATACGTAGGTAAGAACTTGAAAAGACCTCGACAAATTTATATGCCAATATTCCTTCTACATTTAACGAAACCAATGATTACACGCTACAGTTTTTACTAAAATATTAAAACGCACAGAAATTAAAATCAACTGCACCAAAATTGTAGAAATGTGTACAATTGTAGAACTAATGTCAACATAGAATTAAATAATCTCCTTCCGGCAGCTTGGTAACAAAGTGGAGCTTACAGCGAGACGGTTGAAAAGCTCACCAAGCCCCTTCAATTTGTCATAACGGCGAGAGCCATTTGACTTGCCTTCTGGACGAGCGGCCGCTTTATGTGATCGGTTCAGTGTTACAGGGTAAGCATACACTGAGACAGCAGCGCTGTTTTTGTCTATTACTCCTTTTTTAATAAGATACTGGCAGTTTATTTGTATTATAGAAATGGTGTTCTATTTTCAAAATTTCGCTGTACCTATGTAATTGGAAAAAGTATTACAAGAGACTGGCCAATGATTGAATAATGGTATATTATTAGAGAGGCCTACATAAGCAGTGGGCCGAAACCGAAGTGGATAATGATGATGATTAATGATGAAAAATTTAAGATAAGCGTGCTGGATGATATGCGTCAAAAATTGGCGAACCATTTTAGTACCGAAAAATGTTGCCCAATATATTTCTTTTATAAGCAAGGTAAGCTAAAAAGATTTATTGATTTAGATTTTTCTTTTAATGTACTTTTTCTTATTTCTTTTCATATGTTCAAAATTCTCAATCAAATGAACAATAAACAAAACACGACACTTATTTCTAACAGTCTAGGAAAATAGTGTACCCAGTACGGTACCAAACTAACACTTCCTGGTCCCATTATCAAAGCCAGAACTTGTGTAGTGCTCGCCAGTTCGTGCAAGTGTTGTAGCTGCATTAGTTAAGTTGTGTCTTAGAGCCTTTGGTCCATTGCTGGACTACATTTACAAGACAGTTGAAGTTGGGAATTTAGTCTAGGTATATAAACATAATCATGTTCCCGCAGAGGAAGAATGGCGAATATCAGACAACATACATATTGATGAAATATTCAAAGTATTATTAGGTACTACTTTATCATAGGACAAGTTCGTATTAGACAAATAATTCAAAATTAGCAAATGAAGTAGGATATCAGCATCAAAAAGAACAATACAAGATGACAAGGAAAATTAAGAGGTCAAGATTAAGATGGTTGCATGTACATATTAAGTTTGTAACATGAAAATTAATCATAAACTCTCTGTCAAATATCTGTGAAATTTTATTATGCAACATTAGGTATGAATAAAGAACAGCAAATATGAATTTGCAGCTAGAATCTAAACAAGATTCTGTATCGAAATCAATCATTCATTGAACGGAATCGTCACCACACACGCAAACTTCATAAATAACGCGACGTGACACGTTTACCAATGAGAGAGGAGTTTAAGATACAAGAGGCAAGCGGGACGAGAAACAGGGTTCTGATTAGGTTCTGATTATATTTTATAGTAATAGTAATGATAAATAATTTTATTTAACAAGGTAATTCAACTATTGATCGGCAGGTCACGACTAAAACGAGCAAGAAACCAACCGAATTCATACGTTTAAAATCACTCATTACTGAAATGCTGTGAAAAATAAAGAAAGAAAACGTAAAAAAAGCCACGTATAAAAGTTGATTGAATATTTATATCGTCACTGATAAAATAACCTGTCATCCAATATAACAACATATATATCGGTTGCCATTTTTATACATAAATATGTTTGAAAGTCAGTTTTCTTTTTCGTCGATCGGCAATTGCTTCTTTTAGATAGGTACTTTACCCCTAATATTGGAACGATGGTCAATTTGATTTGATTGAAATAGTTGATTTGATGGGAGAGCAAAACTGGTTATCGTATAACTAATTCATAATAGGAATTGCGAAAATAGGTTTATATATTTGGATAAAAAACTTGTATGATCTACCATAAAGTCTTATGCACTTGCGACACACACCAAAGTCCGATCGGTCATTGGTTTCAAGCGCCATCGTTTGAAACCGGCAATTTAGCGCCGCAGTGACGACGCAGCCACGAACGTACTTTTTGCTTCAACACCTCGCTCGGTAGTTCATTATGGGGATAGAGTTTGAAGTCTTATGCATAGAGTAAGCTAATTTTTAAGTGAGATTTTCGTCAGTCGCTATTTCGTAGTGAGTTATTGTTCATGCATAAGAGAAGCATTGTTTTAGATTTTTCGCTGATGATTAGTTACGAGTAGCATTTAGCTGATTAGTTGATGCCTTAAAAGTAGATAAATAGGATATAAGTTATAAGAAGATATATCATTGATCACATTATTGATTACGTAGACATACGTTGAGCAGCGTGTTATCTTTCACAGGTTTTCAAAACTGTCAATGAATAAAAAAAACAAAATATTAGCTGGATTTTTGATATTTTTTATGAAAAAGTGGATATCATGTAAATTAATTTTAATATTAGTTTCTCGTTTCATATGTATCGCTGATTACGGTAATTTCAATACCAAAAACAATAGCACTATACATTTATTAATTTTCGCTATATATAGAAGCTTCTTGTAAGGAATGAAACTACACCATTTCGGGTTCAAGACAAGACTGATTTATTCATTTTTATTAAAGGACTATGCAGCTGGTTGTCAGAACTACCTTAGCTGCGTCACCGGACGATATACCTACAGATTAATTCATGTACCGACAATAGTATATATACATTTTATTCTATGAAACTACTTTACACTCATAATATATCACTCTTCACTTGTTGCTCACAGATACACTATTTACCCATCTATGGTGTTTAAGATAAAAACTGCACATCTATCTTCATTGCTGGATCACATTAATCATTGTTGCTCAGTTAAGGTGGAAAAACTCGGTCACTAAACAATTTTGCATTACCGCGCTATGGCTATCAATCTACATTTCTGTGCGCCGGTGATTTATTACTATTTTTATCATACTTACTGTCTTCTTCATAATGGATTAGGAATAAACGTACAAATATTGTGTCTTTCTACTGAAAACTATTAATGTGAAACTGAAATAACAGAATAATAAAGTAACCATTAGTGAAGTCAAGTTAAAATTACATTAAAAGGCAATATACATACCTATAGTAGGTTAATTTTAGAAGAAAAAAGCTACAGATTCAATTTTGATTTAATTATTATAAACACTAAGGATCCCTCAAAGCACACGGAACAAATTGTCTGATGAAGTCAAGTTAAAATTACGTTAAAAGGCAATATACCTACATACATACCTATAGTAAGTTAATTTTACATGAAAAAAAGCTACAGATTCAATCTTGATTTATTTATTATAAACACTAGGGATCCCTTAAAACACACGGAACAAATTGTATAATTTCATTTGCTTTTTTCTTTCTATACAAACACTATTCATTGAGTTACAATTTATTACATACCTATTATTATGTTTGACATGATTTTAATAACAAACATTTTCATTATGTTATTAATAAAACTAGACATTGTAACTTCTAAAATTTTATTAAAACTTAATGTTATAAATTCAATTTGACGAGATATTGTAATTTGTGTAGCATATTCTATGATATTAGTACTTATACCTATACCTATGTATGTTACAACTTTACAGTATCAATAAAGATTCTTTATCTTTATCTTTATCTTTTATCTTTATTCAATAAATATAACACTTTAGTTAGACATAGAGTACCAGTATTTACAACACGTTAATCATAATTGTCCAATCTTAGATAATTGAGCTATTTCACTATTTATTCTATTTGAACAGAACTTAATCTGTGAACCAATTATGTTTAAAACCAGGTGTTTTGAGCAAAATTGGGTATAGTAAGTGGTTCGTAGAAATTTAGTTTTGTCAGTGATATTGTTACTTACTTCTTTAGTATGATTCAGAAATTATCAACACCTAATAAGCTAATAATAATTTAAATTTAATTTAACTTTATATTAATTCACTGTAAAAAAATACTCGATATAAACCATATTCACCTAATTTTAATATAATACCAGCTAAAATTATTGACCAAAATTAAGGATTAAAAATTATTATCAAATATTCTCTCTTCGAGTCGTATTTCCTCATGACTGAGGGTCGTGACTCCCCGCAGAATTAATTCATTAGGGGAGTTTTCTTGGGCAGATTCATCGTGGTGGGCGCCCAGGTCCTTCCACGGAAGACGCATGTCCTCAGATATTGTGGTCCTCAAACATGTCGGTTTCCTCACGATGTTTTCCTTCACCGTTAAGCGAGTGCAAAATCCACACATAACTTGAAAATACAAGTCATTGGTGTAGGGCGGATTCGAACCAGGATGCGTCTGGATGAAAAGCAGACACTGGAACCACTGAGCCACACTCGCTTGTTCAAATATTATATCAAGTATCAAATATTATTAAGTACATAATTATTTATTTACTTAAAGATTGGGTTCAAAACATTATAAACTTATTTTATGCGTTTGATTTTGATAAAATGTTACAATGGGTGATGTTATAAAATTTAATTACTAAAATTAAGGAATATTATTTCTAGAAACAAAACAAATTTAACAACATTAATTTTAACTGTCTATGACTTCATCGAAATTAAATCTTATGACTAATTTCGTACTCAGATAGCTACTTCGCCATAATTCTTGATTCTCGATTAGCTAATTGAATCGTTTAGCCCCAACTAGATATTTACGAAGCACTTACGTATTCTGACATAAGATCTATTTTGGCACTCGATATAATCTAGTCATTTCAGATGTTTTAGCTGTATTGTACCTATGTTACTAACAAGTAATCCTAATGAAAATCTTGAGATTAACATTTCAAACACGAACATTTTTTAAATTATTTGTGTACAGTAAATAGCGTAACGCGGTGCAAATGGGCCCATCAAGCTCGCTGCGTTTGCGCGCTGAATGGCATTAGCTAGCCGTTGCACCAGAACTGATCCGAGAATTAATTGATTTAATAAACATAAACACCATAAACAGTAAAAAAAAAAATTTTCCAAAACTATGTTTGCATTTATTTGCGTTACTAAATTGAAGTGATTTATTGGAATGCAAATTTATTATAGATATTTATTGCAGACTGATGATGGATTGGTTGATGGACTTATAAAATAAATTAATATTTCGGGATAATAATGCACACAGCGCCATCTAGCCCCACACTAAGCAAACGCTTATTTTGTGGATATTAGATAACGGATATAATACTTATATACTTTTCTTTTGTTAAAACATATAAACTATACATAGAAACGACCAGACTGGACACAAATAATTTTAAAATACTAGTTTGGATTAAAGATTCAGGAAAAATCATTTACAGTATTTTTAGTCGAAATCCTTTTTTATAAAAATATAACACGGAAAAGAATGTATTTCTGCTCAAACAACTGTTCTTAGACAGAAACGAGCCACTTGAAGTCGCAGTGCTTCTAAAATACATAATGTTTTGAACAAAATGCTGCCTCGTGTTTTTGAAATCAAATTGTTTAGAGCTTTTCACTAGAAATTGTACGGGAATTGAGTTCTATTTAGACGGTTGGAATGACGTAAAATTGTATTAAAATAGCTTATATTTCAGCAGCTGAATCCAAACTAATTTTTCTTGTTACTAATAATATACGGTTAGATACATCACTTAAAAACTGACTCAAACAGTATTTTCAGATGAAAATAAAAAATATGAATATTTACAATGAAAACATTTATTTTAAGTAACATACATTTTTATTGTGTATAAATACCTATATATAAGTTAATAGATAGGTAATTGAATGATTTTATACATACATGTTTGAATAAGAAATAAAACTACGACAACATATGATATTTTCGTATTTTATTGTAATTAAGTTTAAGGAGCTAATAAGTCCTTAATAAAGTTAAAGCGATGCCTAATTTGAGATAAGTTAAGCAATCGTTTAAAGTCGATATCTGTATTCAATGCCTGTTTCTACTTTGTTTTATTAACTTCTAAAGTAGTAACGAAAAACTCCCTTTTAACAATATATTGTTTATTCAAAAGTGTCCGCTACGCTTTCCAGTTCTTAAAATAATAACTTTGGATTAAAACAGGTACTGAATAAAATTTTACCAGTCACTTTACCGCACTAAATAAAATACGAGGATGACAAAAATGCCGTCTCATTTAGTCACTTGTCATCAATATTGGTGTATATTGAGTCGATTGCATTCTCACGTTTCACGGTAGGTCGCTGTCACATGCTCCGTCGGCAATTCATTCCGAATACTGATATACTCTGTATCATACGATATAATAACGAATAGACGCATCACTACACAAGATATATCAGAATAAATACGCGTGATTTAATGTCTAAATTTTATGGACCAACTTACGATGTTATTTGCGTTAATCTCTCAAACTTTTGCATTTTTTTCTATAAGTGTAAACTCGCTGATAACTATGATAGTTACAAATATCACGTGATACATCTGAAGCATGATTGGTTCTACACCGTGTGCCTGCCATTTACGCGTGAATGAACAGAATTTTATCATCCGCAAAAGGCATAATGATTAAAGCAACAATTCATACAAAGCGTAAGGAAAGCTAAAAATTCCTAATTATTTATTACTACAGAAAAAAATGCATACCTACATGAAATGGCGGCTTAGATACCAAACTAGGCGTTAGCCTGTGTGGTTCCAAGTTCTTGCAGTTGGAAATATTATTTGTGCACGTGATGCATAAAATTAATAATAAAAATTATTTAGCACAATCGTATAAAAACAAAAATTGAATTACTGACAGTTTTACATTTGTGAGGTGCCTATGGCTTACATTGTCTAATATATTCTACTTTATTTAACTTTGATATCAATATTTCTGTGTCGAAATGCAATATTGCTTTACGCGGAAATGAGTGCAAAAAATATATACAGCATACCTTTTGTGCCTCGGGGTCATACTCTAGTTTTATAAGGAAAAAATGTATCGAATGTCATTGTTGATCGTATATTTCCTCTGTATACATATTACATATAAATAGTCATGTCGATCCATCACTACATTACATAATCAACATATATATATATGTAGGTATATATATCTCTCTCTTGAGTCGTATTTCCTCATGACTGAGGGTCATGACTCTCCCGGAGAATAAATTCGTTAGGGGAGTTCTCTTGGGCAGATACAAGGCGCGCAGGTCCTTCCATGGAAGAAACATGTCCTCGGATTGTTGTCCTCAAACTTGGCGGCTTCCTCACGATGTTTTCCTTCATCGCTAAGCGAGTGCGAATTCACACATAACTTGAAAGTACAAGTCATTCGTGTAGGACCGGATTCGAACCAGTTTGCGTCCTGATGAAAGCAGACACTGGAACCGCTGAGCCACACTCGCTTATCAATACATATATGTACCTACATATGTCGGCATATTTAGATATGCGTAAATATATGAATGAGTGGGAATTCCCATAACGTAAGTATGCGTAGAGTACGTGGATGTTTACGTGAAAGTTTTTTCTGAGCGAGGAGGTATTTTTTCCATTAAATATAAGCAAGTCTCGGCTTTTCATGCTCATTTGACTCCATCTTATATGTTTTGGCCAAATGATGAACACACGTGTAACGTCGTGTGAGTGAGTAAAGATTATTGCTAGAATAAATCTAGCCTTTTGGAGTCGAGACTTTGGGGCCGTGGGGTCCGGGAGCCCATACTATTTTCCAAAACCTCTCGGAGCGCTTGGTTGACGCGACGCGTGACCAAAATGCTGGCCTTTTTCTGGCTCAACGTATCAATATTGCCATCCAGCGTGGTAATGCGGCCAGCATGCTGGGTACGCTGCCCTCTGGTAGTGGGCTGGAGCACTTAGATTATCTTTAGGCTTTTCTAAAGATTTTCTAAGTGCCCCTTTTTGTAGTAGTTAGAAGTAGTATGTTTAGTTTTCCTTCACTTGTTTTTATATTTTATTATTGTAAATAAAATATACTAGTCCTAGGAAAATATTTATTAATTTCAGTTCAAATAGAATAAGGTACCTAAATGAAAAACTTGTATATATAACAAAAAATAATGTAGCTAGCATGAAACTGAACAGCAAAAGGACTTTCATGTTAATGGATGGAATTGATGCCTATGTATATTTTAGAGAATAAAATACTCACTTATTTAATATAAAAACATATTAGTCTACTAACTTGTAGAACGGCTGTACTACTACCACCATAAGGTCCATCTAAACTGGTTTAAATGCGGTTTCTACTCTAAAACTCATCAACCTTACGGTTATTACTTCAGCAAGACTAACTGAGCGAGTGGAGTAAACGGAGCGCCTCTGCATTAAGTTGCATTTTTATTTCTATATTTTCTATCTTCTTCTTCTTTTAATAGAACAGAAACGTTCGTTTTGGTGGAGTCAACAGATAGATAGATAGATAGATAGATAAACTCTTTATTGTAACACACATTGACAAAAAAAGACACACAAGACTTAAAAAAAAATATAGTGCCACAACTGGCGGCCTTATCGCTAATAGCGATTTCTTCCAGGCAACCGTAGGATGGACAGGAGTCGAAAGAAATATAAAGGATGGGGTGTTCAAAAAGAGAAAATATATACAAATAATAAAAATATTCAATAATATATATATATACATATACATACAATAACACATATTACATATACGTGCAAATAACTATAAATATATAAAACATATACATATTATACCCATATACTATAACGACAAAAGGAGACAACTATAAACACACGAATTCAACAGCAGATTATTGAGTCTAGGTACCAGTTTCTAACCTGAGTTTTGAAGGCCTCGAGAGTCTGAGCTTGCTTGATACACAAAGGCAAGGCGTTCCACAAATGAACAGCTCTTGCTGCGAAAGAATTTTTATAGAAAGAGGTGCTGGCCGTAGGAGTCTTAAGAATAAGCGTACCTGATGACCTCAGATTTAGGGAGTGGGAGTCATGCACATAGGAAAATTTACATTTTAAATAGGACGGGGTGGTGGGATTGAACAAAATGTTGTAAACTAAAGTAAGGATATGAGTATTCCGTCGTAGCTGAATGGGAAGCCACTTGAGCTTTGCGCGAAATTCGGATACTTGATCATATTTGCGTAACCCAAATATGAATCTAATACAGAAGTTTTGTAGGCGCTCAAGTCTGACAAGTTGATCAGCACGTAAGTCTAGAAAGCAGGCGTCAGCGTAATCTAGGATAGGTAGAAGAAGAGATTGAGCGAGCGCAACTTTGGTGGCAGTGGGTAAAAAATTTCTGAGACGTCGTAAAGACGCCCCGGTCGCAAACATTCTACAACTAATAGCATCCAGATGGGCATCCCAACTCATGCACCGATCCATAGTAACGCCAAGATTTTTGACCGACTCGCTGTACGGAATACTAGTCCCATCAAAGATAACCGAAGGTAAAGTAGTCCAGTCAACCTTAGACAGCATACGTGAACTGCCCACAACGATGACCTGAGTCTTCAAAGTATTTAACTTCAAGCCAAAAGTTTGACTCCACTGCATGATTCGGCAAAGATCAGCGTTGGTAGCAGCCACCGCAGAATCAAGCTCATTGACACGTGCCTGGGTGTATATTTGGAGGTCATCCGCGTAGAGGTGGTAGGATGATGCAATGCAATGAGATATGGAGTTTATAAATACTGAGAACAGAAGAGGGGATAAAACGCCACCCTGAGGAACACCCGCAGTCGTGTTACACCAAGAAGAAAACTTATCTCCAAGGCGAACCCGCTGCCGGCGTCCAAAGAGGTAGCTGCGAAACCAGTCAATCACTAGCGGAGATACGTTAAGAGAGCGAAGTACCGCAAGGAGGATATCAAAATCTACGGAATTAAAAGCATTACTGTAATCTAACAATGTTAGAATAGTAAGCTTGCCGCTATCCATGCCTTCGCGTATATCATCGGTAATTTTGACCAAAGCTGTAACAGTACTGTGCCCAGGGCGGAAACCAGATTGGAGAGGATTGAGCAGACTGTGCCGCGTAAGGAAAAGATTGAACTGTTTATGAACAAGCCGCTCGAGGACTTTGGATAGGAAAGGAAGGATAGAGATGGGGCGGTACTCAGAAAAGAATTTGGGGTTGGACTTTTTAGGCAAAGGAATGATCTGTGCTTCCTTCCAAATGCAAGGAAATTCAGCATTGGTGATGGAATTATTAAAAAGGAAACATAGTACAGGTAGGATACAACTAAGGATAGGCAACAGCATGTTCTTGCTTATAGAGTCAACTCCAACAGCGTTGGAAGAGATTGATGATATACTTCTCTCAACGTCACACTCAGTAAATTGTTCAAGAGAGAAAGAAGAGAAGTCAGGAATAGGAATGGCCGAAAGATTGTTGATAGTAGAGGCTTTATGTTCATCTGATATAGCAGATGTGGAAGAGAAATGTGAATTTAATGAGTCAATATCCAAATTATTAGTGCCAACAGATAGCTTAGATTTGCCAATTCCCATTGTATTTAAAAACTTCCAGACTTTAGCAGGATTCATTTCATCTTCAACCGATGAATGAATATGTCGTCTCAACGCATCTCTACACACCAGATTGCAGCGATTACGAACCTTATTGTACTTATCCCAGTTGATGTCAGTAGGGCGAGATTTATATCTGCATTTGGCTATAACCTTTTTATGCATAAGAGTTTTAATGTCGTCGGTAAGCCAGGGCGCTGGAAGATGTTTAATTTTAATTGGTCGGAGAGGTGCATGCTTGTCGTAGAGTTGAATAATGATGGAGTTGAATATGGCGACTTGGTCATCAGTAGAAGTGGCATTAATCACTGGGCTCCAATCAATATTTTCAGCATCATTAAGGAGAGCTTGACGATCCATGCTGGCAAAGTTGCGCTGAAGAACAATTTGAGGTTTGGATTTAGGGGGACGAATTTTGTATGATAGATATATTAAATCATGGTAAGAAAATTCATTGACAGTATATTGACCGTGCTTAGCAACATGTTGAAGAGAACTCACCATCATTAAATCTAGAAGAGAGGGAGCACAATTTGGAAAATGGTGAGTGGAATTTAAAGGTAATATATGAAAGTTATTGGATTTGACAAGAGATTCTAATTTAGTACTACGTGGATCAGATTTTAGAAGACAAGTATTAAAGTCACCCATAATAATGGAATGATCATAGGATGGACACAAATTAACTAAAAGGTTATCAAAAGAGGAAAAATAATTTACTTTAGAAGAATGACTATAGTAGGCTCCGAGAAGAATTTTAGTAGTAGAAAGGAGTATCTCAATAAAAAGGTGTTCGCCAGCGTGCTCAGGTGGAGGTTGAGGCGATTGGCTAATAATAGAGTATGGAATATTAGCTTTCAAGTAAATTGCCACACCTCCACCCTTCGCGCCGATGCGATCGTTTCTTATGAGAATGAAACCAGGGAGAGAATATGACGTTGAAGGGAGACAAGGCTTGAGCCAGGATTCAGAGACTACAATAGCATGGACATGTTTTTGATCAAGTGACGCCAGCATAGCGGGGTAGCTAGCCGAAATACTCTGTGCATTTATGTGTACAACGTTGAAATTTTTGGGTACGTCAGAAAAGCTACTCTCAAGAAATTCGGACAGTGGAAGACAGCTGGCAAAACTATCATCACTACTATCCGAGGACTCTGAGGAAGACGCAGTAAGGAACTCGTTATCACTATCGCTGTTATTGAATATGTTTAACATTGAGTACAGAATATAAATATAGTTATACGGACAAATATTATAAAATATAAATATATATATATAAGGTTAAAATATATACAAAACCAGTAAATAAGAAATTTGAACTCTGACACCTGCCGGGTGCACTGGAAGGAAAATCGAAATTATAGCCTAACACGAACATAATAAACAATAAAATAGGTACTTAATTACAAATATTCAATAAGAGTTATTATTATTTCTAAGGTACATACTTATATACTAAACACACAAATTTATATTTAACATAGAAAGCACTAACGAAATAGATTTGTAAAAATAATGTACAACATAATTTAATTTGCTGGCAAAAATACAAGAGTATGTCGCAATACAAAAGGAGAAAAATGACATTTGACAGATCTCAGTTTGACACATGCCGTTTGAAACATAAACAAAAATAATAAACAAAATAAAACATATAAAAGCGTGAAAACTGATAAAAATGCATAGTTTTGAATAGTTAAGTTATTTTGAGAATTGTACATACCAAATAGCCATATAATTATGAAACAATAGCAATTACTTAGCAATAGCCCGACGTTTCTCCTTGGAGTCTTTCGGTTCCTTGACCTTAGACACTGCAGCGAGTCTCTTGCTCCTGGGCGGATCAGACTTAGACGCAGCAGCCACTGCCAGCACCTCAATTTTGTCCAGTTCAGCACATGAAGTAACGCGGTGTCGCTTGCTGTCCGCTGACAACACGAAAACAAACCCGTCACGCGTCCAGCATTTATTGATGCCGAAGCGCTGGCGGGCTGCCATGAACGCATCATGTCGCGGTTTGGTCAAGAATTCCGACATTGTTATGCCGGATCCCTTCAGAGCAGTTTTCGACGACCACAGTTTGTGCTTTGTAGACAAATCCTGAAACTCAATCAGAATGGGTCTGGGTTTGTCTAGAGTAGTAAAGCGACCCATCCTGTGGCAGCGACTAATATGTTCAGCTGCAAAGCCACTGATCTTGAGGCATTTAGTAACTACATCAACAGCAGCAACAACTGGATCTTGATCCTTCTCCTCTGACACTCCATGGAAAAGTAAAATTTTCAAGCGTGCCCTCATCTCTTGGGAGTCAATTTCCTTTGCAAGCAGATGGATCTGCTCTTGAAGAGATTGAATTGCAGACAGCATGAAGGCTCGAAACTTTGCAAAGTCTTTGGCCAGAGACGATTTCTCTTCACCAGCAGGCGGGCTAGAACATCCTGGGAGTTGAGCCTGGAAGGCGTCCATTTGTTTCAAGAAGAGTTCTTGGAGCTCCTTTTGTGATTTTAACAATGCCTCCATTGCACAATTAGGGCTATAATAGTGTGCAAGTGTGAAAAAGTGGTACCTGTGTAGTTATGCTCAAAATGGTCAGGAACTTGCAAGTGTTACAGTCACTATATTTACCGGTTAATTACGATATTATTATCATTGAGTTGTCAGTGTCATCTAGTCGACGTGAAGTGACACTGACAGGGAAAACATCAATTCACTCTCTTAAATTATTATAAAAAGGGCGGCCATCTTGACGGAACCTCTCTCACTTGGAACGAGGCGTTGTTGGACAAGGTCAGTGTCGTGAATATTTGTAAATAGATAATAAGTGAATAATTGATAAAGCGATAATAAATGAATAATTACTGTATCACTGAATGTTATAATTTATAATTGTACCCCTTCTGAGCGATCGTAACAGCTCAGAAGTGGGATAAATTGTGAAATTACAATTTCGCAAATGAATACCACGCCATCGAAATAATAAATTTGTACCAAAATATCAAATTTTGATGAAATACACTATTAGATCGGTAGAACAGTTAATGCATGGGTGTAGCATAATCAAAATTTAACTTCAAATAGCATGATTTGCCTAATACAGGCGGATTAAATCGGTTACGTCACGAAATACTGACAACCAATTGTGAGTTCAAGCTGATGTTGTATTTCTTAGGTAGGTACCTAATTTTGAATAATTTTATTGATCGATATTTAAATTAAGTGTAGTAAAAACAAAAAAAAAAAAAAAACCTATATTGAAAAGCCTGACTGGGGTCTGGGGGTTTCTAAGGGGGATCAAAATTTGGTTATTTTTTGCGTACGACGCATAGTTTCCGAGATATTAACGTTTTTGTCTTTTAACGTGATTATATTGCTCGATTCTGTATCTAATGCACACAATTTCTGTCTACGAGTTTAAGGCGATTACGGAGTGTCGCGGCCCCATCGTGATCGTCGATCGGGCGTCATCGTGACTCCAGTCCACGCAGCTGCAGCTACTGTCGTCGGCTGCAGGAGCGCGAGGGGGCGCTGAAGAGGGAGCAGGAGCGGAGTCGTCGACGGAGACTGCGCCGGGAGTCGCCGCAAGGGGTGACGCGTGGTTGCAGCCATGGTATCAGCGGTGGCCGCAGCCATGTGCCCGATGGGGACCATCGCGGAGATCCAAAAAGTCACGTAAGTCCATTGTTTACTTCTAAAGACGTAACTCAGATTATTAAGTCTATTAAAGATAATTATCCTCCCGTCACAGCCGAGCCATAGCACACGAATGTCGAATAGAGATAGTAGTACATAGCACACGAATGTTGAATAGAGATAATAGTAGTTTTATTTATGGTGGGGTGTCCATATTTGTAAGAAATCAGATAAAATATATTAAATGTACTAAAATAGATGAACTATGTCATGAATTCCATTGTGAATAAGGTTGTATAGAAATTAGCTTGAAGGACTGTAAGTTGTTAATCATAGGTATGTATAGGATTCAAGCGTTTGCTTAGTGTGGGGCTAGATGGCGCTGTGTGCAATGTTCCGGAATAGGACAGGGCGTGTAATTTTATAAAAATGACTAAAGCCCTGGATAGACTGTTTAGTTTATTGAGTGATATGACTAATACCAAAATTCTGTTTTTGGGAGATTGGAATGTCGATTTTCTGGTAAAATCCTCAGAACGGACAGCAATAAATGTCATCCTAAAGACCTATAAATTTAGAAATGCTGTAAATTTCCCAACTAGATTTGATAAAGGGTCTAAACCATCAATTGACAGTGTGGTTATTAATGTACCAGAAAATAACATAAATATTAAGCACATTGCTACAGCAACTGGGTCCGACTATGATGCTCAATTAGTATACTTGAATACTGCCAAGAAAAAAAATACCCAAATTTATATATGTTGAAAAGCGTTTTTGTGAAAATTATCAAATAGAAGAGTTATGTAACTCAATGTTAGCTACAGACTGGGACACATTATTTAGTGTGCATGACAGCTCCACATTTGAAAAGTTAATAAATTAATATGGTACATGGATGCGCATTTACCAATCAAAACAAGGCGGAAAAAATAGACAAAAATGTCCTTAGATCTCTGAAGATATAATAAGATTACAATTAGACATACATGACTTATATCAAATTCAGAGACAGTACCCACAAGTAACATCCACTCAGGATATAATAGAAATAAAAACCAAGTTAAAGAATAAACTTTTAGATGAAAGTAAGAAAAAACACATTGAGGGTAGAATAAATAATGCGAAAACCTCCAAAAAGGAGGCGTGGAATGTAATTAAAGAAGAAACAAATAAAGATATAAAAGAATGGACGTGGGATCTATTGGACGAGAACAAAATAGAAGTAAGGAAAGACAAATAGCAAGTTACTTAAATAATTATTTTATTTCAATTGATCAAAACTTAAAGACAAATAACCCACCAAACATACAAGAAGCAATGGGTCTACTACAAATACAGGGATCTTTTCCATCGGATAATTTTAAATTTAAGTAGGTATGTAACTCCCCTTGAATTAATGAAGGTAGCTAAGAGAAAGATAGACCGATCAGAGACGATGGATATATTCTATATATACGGATATTTTCTATATGATATAATTTTGCATCTGGGGGACCATCTAACTTTCCTTATTAACAATATTCTACAGTCGGATGAATATTCTAGAACGCTAAAAAAAGAACAGAGTCACACCATTTTATAAAGGCAGAGAAGAACTTCAGAAATGTATAAATAAAACTTTAAGAGAGTTAGAAAACTGGTGTACGGTGGATGGTCTGAAACTGAATACTGATAAAACGAATATAATATTCTGTATATGCTGTACTTATCACCAAACATTAAATAAGCTCCATTAATATTAGAGAATGAAACTGAATGTGTATATGCAAAGCATGTAAAGCTATTAGGATTCGATTTAGATCCCTCCTTAACATGGAAAGAACATATTAATAATACTTGTAAAAAAAAGGGCTAAAGGGGCTTATGCATTAAACCAGTTGAAACCAATAACAAGCCCAGAGCACCTAAAGGAAACTTATTATTCATACATACACTCTATACTTTCAGACGACATTTATTAAGTATATGGGGAAATGCGACAGACTTTGAAAGAGTGTTAATAATGCAGAAACGAGCAATAAGAGTACTTGTGGGAGGTAGATATAGAGAGTCTTGTAGAAACCATTTCAAGGAGTTGAAGATATTGACGTCAGTGTCGCAATATATGTATTAGAGATTGTAAAGTTTGTAAAAAAGAAATCCACATTTGTTTAAACTTTAGACTTATAACTCAAATAGATCCAAGATAAACAGAGTATTGTTAAAACCTACTGTGTCTAGGCTGTGTATGACTAAGAAACTATCCACTATAATGGGAGAGAAACTGTTCAATAAACTCCCCGCACACATTCAGTCTATGAATAACGATCAGCAATTTTGCAATAGTGTCAACCAATTATTGTTAGATCAGAAACTATACAGTTTTAAAGAATTCTTTGGAAATGACTACAGTCAACTAGCAATTGATTCTAATCTTGCTTAGAAATTAAGTAATTAACTACTAAATAAGGAGTGTGATGCCAAATTGTCATTTTAGCCCCTATACAGCTAAAGTGACAGTAGGTACCTAGATTTATTTGAGTTGACATATTGTGTGATTACATAACTGCTATTATGTTTGACATGATGTTAATGACAAAAATTATCTTTATGTTATTAATAAAATTGACATTGTAACTAAAATTTTATTAAAACTAAGTGTTATAAATTCAATTTGACGAGTTAGTGTAATTTGTGTAGCATATTTTATGATATTAGTACTTATATCTATGTTACAACTTTACTTTATCAATAAAGATTCTTTATCTTTAGTAAAAACATAATAGTACCTGAGTATCCTTCAGAGAAAGACCAGTGCATGGATATTTGGCTTAAAAAGGGTAATGAATGTGCGATGGTTACGGCTGGGACGAGAGGAGTACAGTACATTCTGCTTTGCAAAAAAATTCAGGCTAGCTAAAATATGGTATGAAAGTCTGAGTTCTAATTTGTATAGCTGGTCGGAATGACAAGCCGAAATGTTAAACGCTTTTCCTTGCGGCTAAAATTATGGTCAGTTGCTTGAAGACATATTAAAGCGCAGAAGTAGGTAATCCTACTTTAAATTGAATCGAATTGTTTAACTACTTTAATGAAAATCATTCCCTACTTTACCAATGCGATATAAGCGGCAAGCACGCCATCGACTGCTTAAATAGTGATTGGACCACATTGAGTTTAGCGCATTAGCACTACGGTGCGAGGAACCTGACGATCTATTGATGTTCTTGATTAGCAATAATAGAGATCCTTGCACCCCTCAACAATTATATTTGAAGGATCGTAATTCAAATACGAGTGACGATAAATTCAATATTTGCTGTACCATAAAACATACAAAGCGTGTTGGGACGATAGAAACATGCAATTAATACATTTCGGTTAACCAATGAATAGTAGTAGAAAATATGTAAGAAATATTATCTAAGCTGATGCTTACTCAGATGTAAATGGATTAGATTACACCTTAACGGGTTATTTCCTCTTTTGCCTGCCCCTCTTCATGTGGTTTTATGTATGAATATAAGGATACGTATTGACACGATATGTTTAAGTTTCAGAAACATGAGCGACCAAGGCACGGATTGAGCCGCCGCTGTGACCAGAGTCAGGCCCGACCCTCGGACAGACAGCGCCGAGTATCACGAGCCGTGACCGACGCGGAGACTCACGATGCAGTCGCAGCCATGACGACAACACGCTGCGAAGACGGCAATCACGAAGTCACAGCCGTGACTAGCGCAACCATCGCAGTCACCGTCGGAGCAGAAGTATCAGCAGCATGCGGTCGCTGCGGATGAGGGAACGGGAGCTCGCGGTGGTACTCGCGATCGATCGTTGGTTTGGTGCATCGCGGTTGTGCGTAGTGACATTGAAGGAAGTAGGTGTCACTGCGCACAGCTATATGTAGTTACAGTGAGAGTGCGTAGTGACAGCGAAGGAAGTAACTGTTACTGCGCACAGCTATATGTAGTTACAGTGAGGGTGTGCGTAGTGACATTGAAGGGAAGGAAGTAGGTGTCTCTGCGCACAGCTATATGTAGTTACAGTGAGGGTGCGTAGTGACAGCGAAGGAAGTAACTGTTACTGCGCACAGCTACATGTAGTTACAGTGAGGGTGTACCTGAAACGGGCACACTGGCGTATGAACTCGCCACCCATGAGTTTAGTGCATCGCAGTGAGTGATATGACAATGAAGGAAGTAATTGTCACAGACCTCAACTATAGCAAAATTATATAAGATACAACCTAGATCCTAATTTTGTTATTTCTGTGATTTACCTACATAATTGGTATAATAGTATGGTGTATATAATTGTTTTATGTTATCTATAAAGTGATCCTGATTAAATTCACAAATTGTAATGAAATACTGGCTTTAAGTTAGAAATAACGTAAGTGATCATGACTGATTGACAAATTGTAGTGAGATAATAGATTCAAGTTACTGATAAGGATAGTGATCATAATTGATTAACAAACTGAACTGTATTTACATACTCATTAGTTAGTTATAGCGAACGTATCCAAACAATATTGACCTAACGGATTGTAATTTAACTTGATCATAAATTATTGATAATGATTAATTTTATAAATTGGAAAGATATAATGAGATGCGATTGACTGTTATTATTGGTTCGTTGCACTGTAGTTGTGCGTTGTGACAATGAAGGAAGTAACTGTCACTGCGCACAGCTATATGTAGTTACAGTGAGGGTGTATCTGAACCGGGCACACTGGCGTATGAACTCGCCACCCATGAGTTTAGTGCATCGCAGTAGATCTCAACTATAGCAAAAGTATAGAGATACAACCTAGATCCTAATTTTGTTATTTCTGTGATTTACCTACATAATTGGTATAATAGTAATTATCTAATTATCTACATACTAAACGAAGGGACTCGTTTCGTTAGGATGGCCGACTGTTACAGTCACTATATTTACCGGTTAATTACGATATTATTATCATTGAGTTGTCAGTGTCATCTAGTCGACGTGAAGTGACACTGACAGGGAAAACATCAATTCACTCTCTTAAATTATTATAAAAAGGGCGGCCATCTTGACGGAACCTCTCTCACTTGGAACGAGGCGTTGTTGGACAAGGTCAGTGTCGTGAATATTTGTAAATAGATAATAAGTGAATAATTGATAAAGCGATAATAAATGAATAATTACTGTATCACTGAATGTTATAATTTATAATTGTACCCCTTCTGAGCGATCGTAACACAAGGAAATGCACTGAGGCAGGTATTTGCACTATTGTATTTATATTTTCATTATAATTACTGCTTGAAACTTGTTATTTATTATTAAATTTGTATATAGAAATCAAGAGCAATATTTTTATGACTTGTTTATTCAACTACCCCCGAGTGAAAAAAACAGGTGGTCGCTCCACAATAATATTTTTGGTTTAACTTACTTACTTACTCACTTACTCCTATGGCGCAGCGACCCGAAGTGGGTCTTGGCCTCCAGCACAAGAGAATGCCACCTTCGCCGGTCTTGGGCTGCCACTTGCCAGTCTGCAACTTCAAGTTCCTGCAAGTCAGCTTCCACGGCGTCTCTCCAGCGGTATCTGGGTCGACCGACAGGGCGTCGACCACTTGGGATTCCAAGATACGCTTTTTTGGCATGACGATCTTCCCCCATTCTTTCTAGATGGCCCATCCAGCGAAGTCTCTGAGCCTTGAACTCCCCTATGATGTTCGGTTCGCCCACCAGGTCTTCGATCTCTTGGTTTTTACGAACCCTCCAACTTCCATCTTCTCTCTGAGTCTGCCCCAGAATTTTCCTCATTATCTTTCTCTCCGCTACAAGCAGCTTTTCTTCTTCTTTAAGGGTTAGTGTCCAAACCTCACTGCCGTACATCAAGATCGGCCTTATGACAGTCTTATAAATCCGGATCTTGGTCTTTCTGCTCAGAAGTTTAGACACCAACACCTTATGAAGCGCCGCACTGCACCTCAGGGCATTATGGATTCTGATGTCTATCTCCTCTTCCCTTCTGTTTGTATCAGTGACAGTGCAGCCCAGATACTTAAACTTAGCGGTACCTTTAAACATAGTATCGCCCAGCTGCAGGTCCTCGCGCTTTTGCCTAAAATTTATTTATTTTTGTTTTAAAGCTTTGATTAATTTAATGTTTTCAAATTTTGATAACCTAAATTTTGTTCATGTAAGTTTGATTAAACTTGGTACAAACTTTATCACGATGTTAACTTCATACATTAGTCTTTCTATTCTATACCACTTAGCGAAATATGACACTTGTTAGAAATCGCAGAAAAGGAGATAATGCCTGGAAGAGATCACTCAAGGTGATAAGGCTACCCATTTGTACATTTACTAATAGTTTAAGACCTTTTGTTATTTTAATTTATTTTTGTGTGCTATAAAGATATATTGTATTGTATAATTTCTATTAACAGTTCTATGTACGATATCTACTATGAGGGGTAATTCTCTTCTATACTCATAGAGAGTAATTCACAAACAATGACGCTTAGAGTGGACAGGAACTAATTGCTCTAAGGCGCTTTGTTTCACTGGGTCTGGGACGGTGCCAGATAATATTATCGGACACCAAATGCACACGGTCACACTGCACTTTATATATCACGTTCTTATCAAATGTGGTGAGAGAATGCACTAATTGTCACTTTTAACTGCTTTTGATAGGGGAATGACGCAAAATCACTTAAAAAGATTGAGATAAACCACTTACAAAAATGGGCGAACAAAAAAAACTCGTCTGAGGACCAATTAACGAAACATACCCAATTACCCACCGAAACATTCGGTACTTTTTTACCAATTGCATAGTTGCAATTGCATATACCTACTTAATTTGGGACACCAAAAGTTTTGGTGTATCCTTACACAAGTTTTGATGTACACTACATTATTGACAATAAAGATTACCATATGACAGAAAACATTTTTTCTTCCTCTGCATTTGACATCAGATAACCTAAAGCAACATAAACGACATCATGCATAATACTGGAATAGAACCAGCTATCAAACTGGCAAAACATACCGCAAATATAAGCAAGTTTGTTCTATACAAACAATATGTTGTGTAGCTTCCCAACTACTTCCTAGGAAGCCACGTTTATCCTAGCAAGTAGCACTCGCTTAGCCTTTTACCCTGCACTCAACTATATGCTATAACTCGGTGCGCGGCTTAGCTGCCGAATCCAAGCTGTATATATTTTCATGACAGCTATTCGATACCGACGAAACTTTGCCGATTTTTCCACACAAAGAAAATAACAAAGGATCAGGCATCACATTTGACGCAAGGGAGTACCGATGCGGTAAGATGGACACTTTCCAATCGCTAGTCGCGTGGATTATCCAATATGTTTGTCTTATATCTTCTTCTTCTTATCGGAAGTGGCAAACTCTGGTTTATCAAGCCACCCTAAGGGCCAATATGTTCTCGTATGTATGTATGTGTATTGTATACATATATAAGTACATCGTATATACAGCGGCGGTTAGGTACTATAATATTAGAAGAAGTTTAAAGCAATTTTATTTGATAAAAAACTATACTTACTATGTTAACAACAGGAATACTTAAGAAAAGTAGTAAACTTAGAACTAGTTATAGCTATATCTATGTATATAAATTTTATATTACAAAAATCTCATGATTGTTGTCTATAATACTTTTCCTCGTGTAACAAGAAGGTATGTAGTTAATATATTAACCAGACATGACCAAATCTCCAGTGAACAAGACTCAAGCCCCACAAATCCAAGGAATAATATTCTATACTCTCTACTCAAGATTACATATTATGTCTACAATACATAAGTTATCCCCATCTACAAATACATACATATTATAAAACTGAAGGGGTCAACAATCTGTACATAAAAGACATCAGGAAATAAATGATAGGGTGATACTTTAAATCGATAATGAAAATACGTGTCAGCAGATTTTGTCTGTTTATCTGTTTGTCTGTGTCTCAGTTTATCTGTATATTTAAACGCTCATCACGCAAAAACGGCAAAACGGATCATCATAATTTTTTGTATGTAAGTAGTATGAGATCTTAGGAGTGTCATAGGCTACTTTTTATCTTGAAATAATGCGAGCGAAGCCGCGAGCGTCCACTAGTCTCGTATAAGTCCCTCAATGGCCATTTTAGTCTTATTGAACTTTGCTAGGTAGTTGTGTTTGTTTCGTTTCGCCTGGGATTTCCATTCCCTCGACGAGCTAAGGCTAAAGTTATCGGAAACAAAGTTTAAGTACTACATCGGAATGGAAGCTTAGTATTTGTACGGAGCTAAAAAATGTACTAAGAAGATTCTGATATACATAGTTGGGTTGGGCATATACATTCTATTTAGCGTTTGGCGTTACTGGGAATGTACAACATTTAAAGAAGGCTTTATGACACTTTATTTCCTCATCTTTTGGTAGACTTTTGTATTAATTAAAATCTGCAATCTTCAGAAATAAGTAATTTTGATTAATATCTCATACATCGATAAAAATCACGATTAACCATATACATATTAAGCTAGCTTAAACAAAACTAAGATCATCGCAATGCTTTTATTTTATATTTAGTTAATATAAAATACTAGCTGTGCCCGCGACTTCATCCGCATGGAATAGTTATGACTATTAAAACGGTTCTAGTGAGTTATTCTTAAAAGATAGACATATTCTGTCGCTGACATTTTGTTAGATCATTTTAAGAGGAATAATTCTTTATACATGTTTTTTTGATATATTGAACCGTTTTCGCAGCGCACGCAACGAAAGCGCTCAAAGATAAATAATTTTCCCGTTTTTTCCATATTTTCCATTGTTTCTTCGCTCCTATTAGTTGCAGCGTGATGTTGGATAACCTTTGTGAATTTTTCAATTCGCACCAGTAGTTCTTGAGATAAGCGCGTTCAAACAAACAAACAAACTTTTCAGATTTATAATATTAGAATAAGTAGCACATACAAACACATTGGTCTGGTTGTTTATGTGAATCCTTTCACCAAACAATAGGTTTATCTAGTGTTAACTATAGGTCATGCAGTCGACTTTCACTGGGCTACTTTCACGAGTGTATTTATTGTTTGAATGCATTTTTATAGTTCCACTTTCTGTTATTAGATGGTGAACATCATTTTATTATGATTGACCGAATGGAGTAACTTAGATATTAATAGTCTTTCCTAGACGACTAAATCTTTTGATGGAATTGAATGCAGGCAAAAAATTCAAAGCAATTTACTCCAAGTACCTATAACTTGGAGTAAATTGCCTGTATGCCTTTAAACATTGCATTTAACCGATTTTTTTCCAAATATGTGATGTTCAATTTGAACTGATTCCAATTTTACAGGAATATTACAATGTCAACCAATTTATTGCATTATCTTATCGTATATTTTTATTTGCATCACAATTTCAACATTTCTCTTCTAATTTCTCACTTTGTAGGCACATAATGATTCAACAGCCTAAAGACCCGTAAAAACTTCACAGACCAAAGTGGTCCGATTCACTTCGATCTAACGAGCCAGTTGTTCGGCACCTTAAATTCGTTTCCGCCTCGCAAAGGCAATATAATCTAAACTCCTAACTACATATTTGTTCTGTGTGTAAACCATACTGCCAGATCTACAAACTGATCATTAGCTACCATTTTTTTAATTAAGTGTTTTAAAATAACCGAAAACTAACTAAGTAAACACGTGTCGTGGAGAGCAGACTCTTTCTTTTCTTAAATGTATACAAACAAAGCCTATAATACTAATATTGAGTATCACTGAGAATCAGTTTTCACGGAGGCAAAAAAAAATTGAATTATCTATAAAAAACGCATTCTAACGAAAAACGGGTTTTGGCGGTAACAAATTCAATTTGACAGTGTATTCAATATTTAATAAATCATATCTTATATCAAAAAATTGATTTTTTTTTTTAATAATATTGGCATTCGTTTGTATTTGTGTGTGGCGGAACTTTCACCCTAGTTAGGAATCTATCGGGTCAAAATCCTCGTCCAGGGAAACCGGGTTTTTTCACCAAATTCCCCTTTTCACCCGTAACGGTTACCGCACGAGAGCTTCATTCAATTAAATTCTATTCTATCTCCGCTTCACGTATTGTGAAAGGACAAAACAAGCATTTTTTATTATTTTACGCGAATTGTCTCCGTCGAATAAGTTCCGAATTCGCGGAATTGTACGGTGGCTCTTTCCTTTTTGCGCTGTGATTTAATTTAGCTGCTATTTTTGGAATTTTCGATGACATAATTCAAAGACAATTTTAGTTAAACATCTTTGAATTATGTCAACAAGAATATGAGCATTGAGTTAGTTAAGTTTTACTATAAGCAGTCAAAGTTAAGCACAGGTTATGTTTTTAATGCTGGATTGGCTCCACTTGATTTAAACTCGCGTGATATGAAACAACGCGTCAATATCAAATTATCAATTCGAAGAGAACATGTAAAATTTATTAAATTGTTATAAATAATACAACGATAACAAAGTTTTATAAAGTATAGTACACCACTTACACATACACGGAAGGCGCAAGACCGACACCAAAGGCACCTAGGGGAGAAGGCAGTGTGTCGAAATGGGTTAAAGATGATGATGATGTTATAATTAAATAATATGGCTCTGCCTTCTAATCCAGGGTTGCGGATTCGATTCCCACTTGACACAAGTATTTATGAATTTTCAAATTTATAATTACTTGTGTTGAGTCTGGTCGTTTCTATGTATTATAAGTATGTATTAAAAAACGTATATAAGTATTAAATCCGTTATCTAGTACCCACGATACAAGCGTTTGCTTAGTGTGGAGCTAGATGGCGCTGTGTGCAATGTCCCGGAATATTTATTTATTTATGTGTCTAATATAGTCCTTTATTTAAGAACCTCAATCAGACACGTGTGACACGTCAAACCAGTCTGCTGATTGGAGAGGACAGTAAGGAAAACAATTCCAGGGATTCTATTTTCTTTCTCTCATTTTCCCTCACAATTAACATTTCCGGTGATATCTCGCCGGAAATAGAGATTTTATGTTGTTACTATTTCTATGAAATATTGGATAACATCCGTTAGGTACTCAGGTATTTTTATGTATGACCACATCATTTTTAAAAGATAAGCTGTATCCGAGGCAACGCGAACAAATTAATTGAATCATATTTAAATAATAGACAACAAATGACAGAACTTAGTAGCATATGTCCAAAAACTTTGACACTTAAAACGTATAAATCTAAAACTTGTCCAGTATTATATGGGGTCCCGCAAGGCAGTGTACTAGGCCCGCTACTATTCTTAATTTATATCAATGACATGCCTAATGTGACAGATAATGATATGACCCTTTTCGCCGATGATTGTACTATCCTATTCAAACATAACACGCTAAACAATCTTCAATATGACATTAGTACGACATTAACAAATATCATTGACTGGTTACGCAATAACAACCTCAAAATTAATGTCAGTAAAACAAATATAATGTATTTTAGAAACAGGCATAATGACAATGTTAACTTTGATATACATTATAAGAATGAAAAAATTGAAGAAGTTGAGATAACGCGATTTTTAGGTGTTAACATTGACAATAAATTAAATTGGAAGCAACACGTTGATATTGTATGCAAAAGAGTACATAAATTCGCATATGCGCTCTTTCAACTTCGGAAGGTAGCAAATGACTCGACCCTGTTAACGGCGTACCATGGTCACGTGGCATCGATATTGCGATACGGAATAATGTTTTGGGGGAACTCAACTGACCAAATTAAAGTGTTTAGAGCGCAAAAAAGATGCATTAGATCAATATGTAGACTAAAAAAGAGAGCAACATGTAAAGAACATTTTATTAAATTAAAAATTCTTACTGTTCCTTGTCTATATGTAAGTGAAGTAGCAACATTTGTTAAATCTAATCCTCAACTATTTAGGATGAGGCCCGAGGGTAGCAGGTATGAAGGACAATTGTACACCACACAGTCACATACATCATATCTAAGTAAGAGTGTTTTTTGTATGGCCACAAACATATACAACAAATTACCAAAGGAATTTAGATTGGTAGATGATTTATTAATCTTTAAACGCAAATTAAAGGAGTTCTTGCTACGTAAAGCATATTATTCTATCAAAATGTTCCTTAACGATAATGATGATATTTGATAAATCGATTTCACATTGACATTTTGTTATTCCAATAAACTGACATATTTGTATATTACCTTTGACATATATTATCATGTAAATCTTATATCATCACTTTATGACTTTTTTTTCTTTTTTAATTGAATTTGTTTTGTGTAGTGTGTCATCAATTGTATTATTATTAAAATGTATTCTCATAATTATGTATTCGATTCAAATAGTTCTAAGGACAGTCTGTAAGCCCAAATGGGCAGTAACTAGAGGACTCATATCACAAACATGACGAAGCTCTGTAATTTGAACATCTGTATATACCTAGTTTACCAGACAATAAAGATTTCATTTCATTTCATTTCATTTCATTTCATTTCATTATTTTCTGTCATAAATAGTTTTTACCACGAGTGAAAAAGGCAAAACAAGATTTTAAGCAGCTTTCAATTCCATAATTGATACGTTTTTAAAAGTCTGTAGTATTCTGTTTATATCGACGAGCAAACAATTGATTTGTGATAAACATTGACGATTGAAAATAATTTGATTTTCTCGTAAAATGATCAAAATGTACAGTTGCTTACTACAGTTATTTTGTTATGTTATTTCGTCACTTGACAGAGATTTGTCGTGTAAAAACCAAAATAAATGTTTCGTATATTACATTTTACTTTATTAATTCCTTTACTTGCCTAAATAAATTAAGAATTGTTTATTAATATTAACTGATACAAATAATAACTTAGTTACCTGCATAAATTTAATCTGTATAAGTGAGTGAAGTAAAAGAAACGGTCATAGACCACAAAACGAGTTCCGCAAACTCCCATTTTTTCCAGGAATGGGCCATAAAAGCTCAATAAATATCAATTTCATGCAATTCGAAACGGACATAATATATTTATCCACATTCAGAATTCATACAACTGTAGGAAATCAAGGGTTTTCGTTATTTGCTTGCATTTTCGTGTGTTTGTAGTGTGATATTAGATTAACATTACTCCAGGGGTCGAATGACAAATTCAATAGTAGATCCCACTTGTTTGACATGTTTCGGCAGTGGTTAAGCTATTTCCTGAAAGCAAAGCTTAACACCAGGCAGGCTGTAGTCAAACGTAAACCTATTCCCAGAAAAAAAAACGTAGAATTATCGACAATTACTGGGGATAACCCTTGTCATACGGTTATAAATAATTCATATTTCAAAAGCCATAGAACAAATTTTTAAATGTTATACTACAAAACAATGTTATATCGGTTAAGCCACAAAAAGTATTAATAATTTGTTAAATCCCGACACGAGTGGATTAAGAGGTGGACACTAAACTTGTCAGACATTATACATAAAATAGTTATTTTTTATATTCAACTTTGTACTTTTTTACTTTGTACTCTCAGAATCCAACATGAGTGTTGAGTACGGACTCAATTGAACTGTATGCAAGTGTAGTCTTATCTTATACATCACAGTGTTATTTGTTTCAGTCTTTGAGCCTACTTTGTGTCTGAACCTTTTGGAAATCCACAAATAAATATTGCAGAATATATTTACCCATATTTAAAGCTATGCTAAAATTGAATTAACCTTTACCAATGTGAAATATGTACATACAAAATCAGAGAAGCAATTACAATTTGTTTACTCGTTCCAGACGTAATAATAACCGACCTCATTTGGTTGTCCAATCATATAAATTGGCCGCCACATTACTATATAGGATACGAATGTATTGTAATTTGACCGAAGAATTGGCTCAGAACCAATACAGTCTCTAATTATGTCCAGTTTTGGATGTAACTTCCCTTACGTTACATGCAAATATGGAAGAATATTTAATCTTTAGTTTTCAATTTATTATTTATGTTAAGTCATAAAATATATTCTAAAATGAGTGATTACATTCGGACGTTAACAAGTTAAACAGTTACTTTAAATGAAGATAAGATCGGAAATACAAATATATCAGTAGTAAAGTAAATACTAAACTAGATATATTTCATCACAACTTAACTAAATTCAAAAACTTACTTAATAAATGTAATATTACCGCTTATAATAGTGACGTTTACTATAAACTTGAAGAGTACAACATTATATTGTAAAGAAAGCTGTACACAATAGTTAGACTTACAATTATTATTTTTTACATATGAGTTTGTTTTTTATTATAAGTTTTAGTTTGAAAGTTGTTTTTGTGTCTTAAATAAATAAATATTTTAAATGGAATCAGTGGTTTGTTTCGACTTCAGAGCGTGACTTCACAATATGTTAAAGGAAGCATTTATTTAACGTAACAAATAAACCGCTTTGCTGCCAGCATCTTGCGGCGGAATGCATAAATTTCACCAGCAATATGAATATTGTCAAGGACCTCTATAGAATTCAGGATGCCCCTAAACTGTAGACAAAATATCTCAAAGACACCTCTCCTGAATATAGATACTTATCTATACATATAATAAATAAAATAAATAAATAAATATCCTGGGACATTGCACACAGCGCCATCTAGCCCCACACTAAGCAAACGCTTGTGTCGTGGGTACTAGATAACGGATATAATACTTATATACTTTTCTTTTGTAAATTAAAATTTATAATAAAAAAAATATAAATATTTATTTAAAATTATAATCGAGCTAAAGATTGACAAAAATCTGTACATGTAGGTAGAAGATATTAGATACTAAAAATCGATATTAATAGATGATAAAGCATTTTATAAATTGTCCCTTCATTTGTTTATCTGTTCGTCTATTTATTTAAAACGCAAAAACGGCTGAACGGATCGTCATGATTTTTGGTCCGTAGGTATTATTAGGTCTTAGGAGTGTCATAGGCTTATCCTGATTTTTTTACAAGGAATGGTTTTGTTGCACTTGACCACTTTTTTAATGCGAGCGAAGCCGCGGGCGTCCACTTGTATTTAATGGGCCTTATTATAAAACGTGGTTTAATTATAAGTCTAGACCAAGTCTGTTTTAGTTGTTCGAAAATTGTCTGTGTACTGTCATAATTGTTAAAGTGTCAAAATTACCAATGTTAAATCAAAGTTCCAATTTTTGTTGACATTTTGAACCCAAATTTTAGATTCACTAATATTGAAACCGTGTTTTGTAATAAGACGGAATATGACGCTTTCTATCAGTTTTCTCTTTATTTCTATAAGATGGAGAACTAATTTTGGAAAATTTTCTGGAGGGTAATGATTATAAAAAAAACATTTTTTTATTATTTCTCTTTATTTAATGATTTTGCTTGAATAAAAAGATAAATAGGGACAAAAGCTAGAGCAATAGCTGATAGTGTATTTTGTTAAAATAATTGAACAAAAACACACTAAAAATGTTTCTTTATGTACAACGAAATTATGTTTTACACGGATTCCTGACACAATCCTATCACGCGTTTATGGCGACTGTGACCAATCATCTATCAGATCTATGACGTAATATTTATATCTGACCAATAATAAATAATAATAAATAAATATTCAATCATGTTAGTATTCTTATCATATGTGTGGCAGATTTTGTGCACTATTTTCAAGCGCCTATCTGATGTTATGTCATAGCTCTAAACTCAATAAGCATACATTGACTGCTGATCTAATTCTGTGAATTCCGACATTGGCCCGGCAAGACAGTTTAATGTGAATTCTTTTTAAATATATGTGAAAATATTTATTTTGGGCTGGTTAGGTTTCCGGTTGTATTTAAATTATTTGGTGTGTGATATCAAGAACCACTTACGAGACTTATATAACAAAAAAACAAAGTAATGAACTTGATTTGTCGCGACATTTCAACACTCGTATTAGATTTAGATTAGATTTTTCCGGTGATATTTAGACCAGGTATTTGGTGTATGATTTATTATTATTCTTTTATTGATTCAAAGGTAACGTTTTAAAAATTATAGGTTCTACTCTTAACTAACAAACTAAGTTCAATACTTTAACAGGGTTTATCTTTTTATCACAGCACAATATTTTTTTTTATTATTGAAATGGGTATGATAATTTCAATTTATTTCGGTGACAGATTTGTTTAGCTGTTCTTTAACTTTGTGATAATTTAATCGCACAGACATTGCACTTCTTCTTCTTATTTTCTTAAGAATGAGAGTGGCAAACTCTGGTGTTGAGAGTTTATCAAGCCGCCCTAAGGGCCTCTGACATGACTTAACGACTGCACTAGAAATGTTTTTAAATTGTGAAAGAGATTATTCAGTAATAAGTTGTTGAAAATGATATTGTGGTATGTCTGCATTGTATAATGAAATGATTTGTGTAAATATCACAATTTAATTGGAAATATTTTACCAAGCTAGCAAAATGTAACTAACCACGAAATGTATTGTATAATGTACTTTTAACCACAATTCACAAAAATGAATATCATGACTGGCACAAAGCAAATGCTTCATTGTAGATATTTTTATTAAAATAGAAAATGAGTTTGTTCACGGTTGTTAGTTCATAAACGCGGAATCAAGTAAGATATCATCGTGATTTTTGACATAGTGATAGTATAAGATGGAGAGATACATATATTATGTATTATATAAAAGGCTATCACCAAGCACTGGCGGCAAAACCGCGCGCAGCCACCAGCACTATGATAAAAAAGAACACATACTATTCGAAATAATGTGAAATAAACAAATACGCAAGACTAAGTTATTCAAATCTAGAGTAAATAGGTTTCTTCTAGGCAATCGCGCTAATCCTGAGGCGGGTCCACTCAGACAGTGGACTGCGGTTTGGACGGGAATTGCGGAGGAGTATGGCTCGCTTGCCCGCGAAACCCGTTCTTACCGAGGTGAAGGGACATCGTGGTAGGTTGTAGTCTGTAGTGGAGTAGCTCCGAGCCCGACATACCCCGCTGCCCAAACCCGGGGATAGTGCGGAGATGCGTAAATGCATTTCCTCCACGGGAAAAAAAGGCAAGTGCGCTATATGATAGACTGCAGTGGTGTTTAACATCAAGCGGGGTGTAGTCGAACGTAAGCCAAATTCTTGATACAAAATACTTAATTACGAATAAATTAATCCTAGGTCTTCAATAAAGCTACATATATATATACTTGAATCTCATCATCTAGGTATTAAACCCGTTTCCTTAGTAATCTGATAAGGCTTACCTAAGCCCTGACGTCACTTTAATAGCATGTTATCCCTCGGCCTTGGAAATCTTGCCGGTGAGTGACAATATAATTCAACGTAGGTACGAGTATATAATATAGGTATAATCGAAATTTTAATGAGTATACAACATAAACTTCCTTCTCAGAATGATGGGATGTTTAGGAAATAAAACTTGTTTTGGACTTACATTTAAGAGTCTATTTATTTTTTGAACAGGTTTTCTAGATCTATGTTTGGTTTTGGTGTATTTGGTAAATATGCAAATGGCGGCCTTATTTCAAGATACATTATTTGGAAATATTATTTGAAGTGTTTCCAATTATTAAATGAATGAAACTCCGGAATTTATTGTAACACGTAGCCATCTTTATTGGAGAGAGACATAGACCACCACCTAGCTCAGACATAGACAATACAGAGACATCGGTACCAGCTGTCAACGTCAATCGACTTATGGTCGTACATTACATTATTGATCCAATTATCGGGCAATACCATATTAAAAACTCTGAATAATTATTGTTTTATTTATTCGAAGTGTTTTTTTAGTATGTAGTGTAATAAAGAATAATCAACTATTTTACTATAAATTAAAAACGGTTCTCATTATGATATCCAAAAAATCGGGCAGTACCTAACACAAACATTAAAATTGATCCTTTTTTTATGAAATCGGTAATAAATGTACTGCACGCGAGGATATGACGCATAAAATAAATTCATCGCTTTTTCAAATAAAAATTGACCTTGTCACGTCGTTTTGCTCCTTTTATAGTCAAGCAAGTAGTGTCATTGTAACATTCATACCAAGCATTATTTGTCTAGACCAAATTAACAAGTTCATTTCATATTTCATCTGCAGCATAACACTATTTAATTGAATAACACTATAGTGCTAATAAACTTGATTCACCAACGCACTCTTTGTCCTTGTACCCATTCAGAATTATTACTCTTATTTTGGTACATCGACAATATAAACTATAGACACGTGGCTACTTCATTCCAAGCACAGGCAAGTTCCACTTTGACCACTATACTGTGTCGCTTTGGGTGAACTGGGGCTCAAATGCCTGACTATTTTTAATAGCTTAAAAGAGATAAGATAAAGATAAATTTATTGTAAACAAAATATTTCACATCTTACAAGTAGCACTGCCTCTTACATAAGTACAAAACAGTGTCATAGAGAGGCAGGTGTGTGCATGTTTGAGTGTGAGTGTGTATGCACATATGTGCCTTTTGTGATAGTGTAAACTACTAATAGGCTTAGAACCCGCAAGTTGGTAAGCATCACGCATCGTATTTATTACTCATATGACTAAGATAGGTACATACACATGTTTATATGAATATTGCATGGTTTGTTTTAAAATACCTGCCTATATTAATTAAACAAAATCACGTATAAAATGCGCGGAGGAATCCAGATTCTGTTTGCTTTATTTTTATAAACAAAAAAGAACTATAGATATAGCAAACTTAAAACTTACTTAATAACATATTCCTTCTGGCACAATAGTATTTTATATGTTGCGAATTTTTATTTTTACTTTAATGAGGAGCGTATGCTGTTTGACGTCTTGGTTATTTTGGCAGCTCTTGCAAAGATTGGGTCACGACCCCCCTTTTATGGGCAGATCTCAAGTTATTAAACAAAACATGGCCACTGCCAAAAATAGTCACAATTTCGTTCATGATTCACGCATTACGACTGCAATAAAAATGTTATTGATAAAAACGTATCGAATGATTTCGTAGAAACACATGGCTGGATTCGGAATTGTGAATTCATGGAATGGTATTTTAAACTCGCTATATTGTTTGTGAGTGAGGACTTGTATTGCTTATTTTCTGACGACATTTCTATGAAGGATTGAGTAAGAATATTATTTTAAACTAGTAAGTGCTCGCGGCTTCACTCGCATTAAGAAGTAAAACTTGCATCCACAACTTCGGATACTTTTAAATTTTGTCTGATTGTCTGTTTGTCTATTTATTTAAACGCTCAAAATGAAAAATGGCTGTACGGATCATAATGATTTTTGGTATGTAGGTAGCATAAGGTCTTAGGAGTGTGATAGGCTACTTTTTAAACCGAAATATTGCGTGCGAAGTCGCGGGCGTCCTCAAGTAAATTAATAAAGAAACCTTACATCTTGTAATCGTGTATTTTTGATAATGTTTGATTTTGATTAGAAGATTCATATCACATCTCATACCTTACAAACACTTCTTAGAAATGAACAAAAGAAGTTAATAAATATATCATCACAAAACCATATATTATGTACACTGTACAGCTATGATAATATTACCGTGGTACAGCCACGTTTCATAATTCACGGAATTCGATGTAGGTACAATACTAATGATTCTGCTGTTACCTGATCATAACAACAGATCAGAGTACGTAGGATGCTAGCGTAGACGTGGAGATTCATTACACAGTTCAAATTTAGTTCTCCATTGGATGACTATACATGTCCAAAACATAAGCACTGAGGTCGAGCGCAGGTGCTTGCATCCAGCACATGCTGAAATGGGGCCTGTTTGTAACACTAAACATGTTATTTTACATATTTTAGTTAATTATTATGCTATTTGTGTCACTTTAGGATATCAGCGAAACAACGCTCGCTTTTCTATAATTTCCTTCAGAAGGTTTTTTATGTATGAATCAGCAATTGTTCGGCAAATTTCCCACGAATTTTCAAATGACGAAAAATTGGTCGTAGTTATCAAGCTATCTAGTCTTAAAAGATTTCTGGTTACATGGAACATTTAATCTATACTATCTATACTTTAATATTATAAAGCTGAAGAGTTTGTTTGTTTGTTTGTTTGTTTGAACGCGCTAATCTCAGGAACTACTGGTGCGAATTGAAAAATTCTTTTTGGGTTGGATAGACCATTTATCGAGAAAGGCTTTAGGCTCTATAACATCACGCTGCAACTAATATGAGCGAAGAAACAATGGAAAATGTGAAAAAAAAACGGGGAAAATATTCATCTTTGAGGGCTTCCGTTGCGTGTGCTGCGAAAACGGTCCAAGATATCAAAAAAATATGAAGGAAATAATTATTTCTCTTGAAATGATCTAACAAAATGTCTGGGACAGTACATATATGTCTATTTTTTAAGATTTACTCACTAGAACCGTTTTTATGGTAATAACTATTCCATGCGGACGAAGTCGCGCGCACCAGCTAGTAATATAATAACACTATTGTATAATACCCTGAATACAATGTTTAGTACATTAGCTTTCTAGAATTGCTTCGTTCAAATTTCCAGGAAATTCCGCCCACTTATGTACAATACATATACACAATATTATATGCAATATTATCTTGTGTTCAAACTTACATGCACTAGTTTACCTATAGTTGGGCTAACTTAGCCAATATTCATACAAAGATGCAACTCTGCGGAATCGATTCCAGATAAGATAAACTAGCTTTACAGCTGTTTAACTTTATCTGGGTTGTAGATAATATATTGAATTTATCAGACATTAATCTCTCGGCTCGTGCTAGATTAAGAGATAGGAAGAGGATTTTGCATTTTTCATACCTAAATGACAAGTCCTAGGCAAATATCACGTACTTATTTTTAATAATTTTATGGCCTTACAAATACAAATAACAGCTCTTACCTACATGAACTCGGTACTCTCACTGCCCACTTACCTGAAAAAAAAACAAAGGAAACCATTACAATTTGAGTTACATGGCTTAAGGATATTACTTAGCAGAGCACAGGAAACAAGAAGTTATAACCAAATTTAAATCTAGGTGCACGGGACTGCACCGCCAAAACCAACCGCAAAGCGATCGGCAATTTAACATTTTTGCCTTATTTTTGTATACTCATAACTCGTGTTTGGATTGTACATTAAATAAAAGTTATCAGGAAGTTTTTTTTATTTAAATTTATTTGAAAATATATCATACTAGTGGGTGCTTGCGGCTTCGCTCGCATTAAGAAGTAACACTTGCATCCTCTATTTCGACCCTTTTAAAGTGGCATTTTCAATAATCTTTTCTTACCGGACGCTTGGGTCATAACGTCTACCTACATTCCAAATTTCAGCCCAATCCGTCCACTGGTTGGCTGTGCGTTGATAGATCACTATTTCAATCAGTCAGTCACCTTTGAGTTTTATACATTTAGAAGAAAAAGGAATTAAACTAATTATACATCCATCTTAAGATGCCTCTAACTCCAAATTACGGATCTAAAACTTTCCCAGTCAGCCGATATCCTTGAGCTCTAACTCAATCCAACAAGAAAGTAAGGACAAAATATTGGTGTTTAATTTAGTTACGGCTCCAAGACAACCTACCAAGTAAACACCTCATAATGGTGAGAAAAAAACAACAGGTCATACGTTTTTTTAATATTTATTGAAACTTCACACTTAAACGAAGCAACGAATCGTCGTATCTTCTCAGTATGTATGGATGTACTAATTATTGGTTTCCGATAAAATGGTTAGTACAACACGATATAAGCCTAGCCAAGCACTATTTATTAATATCTCGCAAAATGAACAAAAATAACTTAATCCATAAACTGGGATCTTGTTTCCCATAAATTTTATGCAAATTGGTTTTTCACAAGCTCCGACATTTTATAAAAAAATCAAATAAAGTAGAACTATATAAAATAGAGCTACATTTTTTTCAGTTTATATAATTTTGATTCAGTGCTAAGTCAATAAAAGACGCTAAAACACGATTACGTATATTTCGCCGAATGGTTTTATTTTTTGAAAAATACTTGTTTTGAAACATTTTTTACCTTTTTTCCAAAAGTAGTACAGAAATTTAAACCAATTTAATTACATCTAAAAGGTACCGAGGAGTACCTATATAACCATAATGAGAACATTTTGAATTTCTGATTTTGTTTGAATTTATTTAGTCAAATCCGTCTGCAAAACTGCTCAAGTAAGTGCAAAATTGTTTGCGTGTGGACAAGACTCGTCGGCCGGAGCTATGCGCGCGATGCTCGCCCTTGCTTTCATGCTAATACGGCGTGGAATTGCATGCGAAAAAGCAACTGTAAGTATTTTCCAAACACAAAGCGTTTTCGGGTGAAATTTCGTGGCCTTAATATATTACGGCGGTACGCTCCCACAACACATGCTGTCAGTCTGCTTAACGACATGCTTGCACAGATGCCAGATCTTGATATATTCCATTCGAAATTTAAATTTATATTACAATGTTGTAGTATATTTATTTGTAATAATAGGAAAATTTACTATAAGTCTAGGTATAGGGATTAATTTTAATATAAGTATATTTTTTTAAGGTTGGCCCACAGCACGCTTTGGGAAACTGTAAGTGCTGTGGGCAAGTGAACAATAAATAAATAAATAAATAAATTATGGAATAGAATTAGTTACAAAACTAGATAGAAGAAGAAAGAGTTAGGGGTCTTTAGGTAACTGTTTATATGTTAAATCTGGCGGCTTCCGCGACTTGACTTGGCTTGATTAATTTATCACCCCAAACGGAAATGGTGCACGATTGAGAAAACATTGCTGGCATACAAATTAGGTAGATAATTCGCTAAGTCAGTTAGAAGAGAAGTTAATTGATCGTATGTTTTAATAATCTGATAGTTTATGCAAGAAGAAGAAAAATGCATCGAGGTATTATTACATTACATACCTACGTGTTTTTAGGGAAATCATTCCTTAGCGGACAAAATTATTTTTCATCATCCTCAAATTTAGATCGCTGATAGTTTATGCAAGAAGAACAAAAATGCATCGAGGTATTATATTTGTGTTCTTAGGTAAATCATTCCTTTGCGGATATAAAGATTTTTCATCATCCTCAAATTTAAATCGCACAAAAGACTAAGTATAAGTAAATAAATTGTTTTTTTTTTTTTTCAAATATAATCTGCACAAGTTACTTTGGACCCAATTAAAGCATGTTACTCTGCGAAAATCCGATTTTATTACAGTAACATGTGATACTGTTAGTTTTCTGGGGTAACATAGAACAATGATAGAACATTATAACGAAATACTCCTTTAGAGATTAAATCTAATCTTTCAAATAAGGAAGAATGCCGGATGAAGCCGTAAGTAGGTGAAAAAGGTTAATTTCCCACCGCGAGATATTCTACAATGATAAAAATTATGATATCCTCGTCCACAAGCATTTCCGTCTGCCGGATGTAAATAAAAAAGCCGACCATAAATCAACCAAAATACAGGGCTTTGAATAATAAATAGCCAGAATACAATCACTGGCAAAATAATAACAGGGGTTTTCATGCCTTTTGAAATCAAGCCAAGCGTGGGCTTTCTTCTGGTTCCATTGAGAAATAATAAATCAGGGCACAAAATTCTTAACTCGGTCATGGTTACGTGTTATAGTACTATTTAATTGTCTAGGGATGCGGGTTCGATTCCCACATGACACAAGTATTTATGAACTTTAAAATTTATAATTACTTGTGTTGAGTCTGGTCGTTTCTATGTGTATATATTCAGTATGTATTTACAAAAGAAAAGTATATATGTATTATATCCGTTATCTAGTACCCATGATACAAGCGTATATAGTATGGGGCTAGATGGCGCTGTGTGATATGTCCTGAAATACTTATTTATTTATTTATTGTTATCGTAAGTAAATAGATCTTCGCAGCTGGCACATTCAAAAAGAGTCCTATGCCCAGCAGTGGGATAGAAAAGGCTGTGAATGATGATAATTTTTATCTTTAAAATAGTATCCGTTGCTAAGCATGCAAGAGGAAAAAAAGGAAAGCCGTCAATCCCGGCTACAACATCAACAACGCCCTCCACAGCTGCTGGACCACAGATAGCACATCGAACCTCGCAAGTTGCTATGACACAACCAGACTTCAATGCAAAGGCGACTGACACTAATCGTGTCGCTGCGGCCGACGACGAAGGATGGGAGAAGGTTGTGAGTCGACACCGAAGAAGCAAAAATCAGCGCCGATTAACTGTGATCGAGGGTAGTGGGGAACTAGACGAAGAGCTGAAGACTGTTCAACGACCTCGAAAAATCCATGCGTGTTTCTTTGCGCCAGAGATGACAGCCGAAAATATAAAATCTTATATGACAAGAAAGAAACCCTGTGATAACTACCATGTCGAAAAATTGAAGCTCGCTCATTCTTTTTACTCATCATTCTCCATCACAGTGCCTGATAGCCACTACAAGTTCTTCTTGTCCGCTGAGAACTGGCCGCCTGGAACGCGCGCCAGCGAGTGGTTTCGTAGAAGCGGCGGGCGCGCAGGAGGTGCGCCCCGCCCGCGCCGCCAGCACCAGCCGCATGGCCGTCACCGCGCCACCACCCACGCAGCCACAGAATGACCTGACACCGCCTAAACAGCTACACTTGACTCGCGAAAATAATACGCGTAAAAACAGATCGACCAGTATTAAGTCCTACCATAATATTGTTGTATGTTTGCAAAACATTAGGTCTCTTAGTTGTAAAAAAATAAACCGCCTTGAAGTTTTGTTAAAGCATGAATTGAAATGCGATGTACTAGGTATAACCGAGCACTGGCAAAGGACTGATAATTTAAAATGTATACATATTGACGGATATAATCTGATATCTAGTTATTGTAGAAAGCACACCGGGCACGGCGGATCGTGCTTGTATGTAAGAGACGGTGTAAAAGCTGTCGAATGCGTAGAATATGTAGGATTGTCTACAGAACTATGTTGCGAAATATCAGCAATAGAACTTCTTACTTACAACATTATTGTGTTGTGTATATATAGGACGAATCTAGTGACGGCTAGTAGTTTCTTAAAATGTCTCGAACCTTTACTTGAACGAGCCACTTCTACAGGTAGAGAAATTATGGTAATTGGTGATACCAACATAAATTGGCTTGAATCTTCTTGCATAAACCAGAATCACCTCTCTGATATATTATCGGCTAACAATTTTAAAAACCTTGTGGAGTTTCCGACGCGAGTGTGTGCTACTACCGCGACGTGCCTCGACCATGTATACAGTAACAGGGAGGCGGGGCTGGACTCGGCGAGCGCGGTGGACACCTCGCGCGACACGCCTGACGACCCGCTCAGCGATCACCTGGCGGTGCGCACCGAACTCTTCTGCCGGCCGAAACAGCCTCCGCCACGCTCTGTTTTGGCGAGAGATTTTTCACAAGCCAGTCGATTAAATTTCACGTCAGCTGTCAATAGTGTGGATTGGCAGTTAATATTTGATAAACATTTACACTCCCCGCACAATTTAGCTACGGCTATGATAAATGTTTTGAAGTCAACGTTTCATACATGCTTTCCGCTAAAACGAAAGAACACAAGGAAATCGTCTTGGGTGAGTGACGAAGTCTTTAATCTTAGGTATTTGCTGTATGAAACTATGAACCTCGCTGGAAAGTTTCCAGATAACGATCACCTCTTAGCATTTCACCATAATCTATGTTCGCTTTATGACGAAGCTTTAAGCGAACGCAAAACTTCTTACTACGCTAATAAAGTTTTGGAAAGCAATAGTAAGTCAAAAGCGATATGGCAAATTGTGAATGCAGAAAGAGGTGTGAAGAAGAGTTCGGTTGTTGGATTTGCTGATGTGGTCAAGGATCGACTTGGGAATATTTTTCCTTCCAAGAAGGCAGCAGCAAATGAGATGAACTCTAGATTTGCGGGTGCGGCGGCAGCGTGCGGGGCGCCGCGCGCCTCACTGACACTAGTCAGAGCCGCGCTCGAAACTGCGCGCGCGCCGCCTGCCACCAGCATGAGACTGGTACCGTTTACAGCTGATGAGGTCTATCGAATAATAAATCGTATACCTAAAAAACCTACTAAGGATATATACGATATATCGATGGAGCTCATCGGCCTTGTGAAAGCGGAGCTGGCGCCACTGTTAGCTGAGCTGTACAATCGATGTATGCGTGCGGGGACGTACCCGGGTGCGATGAAGTTAAGTAAGATATCACCTTTATTTAAAGGTAAGGGAAAGAGAGACAACCTGGATTCATACAGGCCTGTATCTATTATACCAGCGGTCTCTAAAATTTTTGAAAATGGCCTTAGTTCGCGGTTAACGACCTACCTGACAAATACCGAAGCTCTATCTCAGAGACAATTCGCTTACCGTGCGGGCCGCTCCACTACTGATCTCAGTCGTGAGGTGGTCAAGCGTGTGCTGGGCGCCTGCGACCGGAAGCTGCGAGTCGCTGTGCTATGCTGTGATTTATCCCGCGCATTCGACGTCGCGGACCACAGTGTGCTCGCTGCTAAACTAGCGCATTATGGCATAATTGGTCCAGCACATGCTCTACTTACAGACCTACTTCATGACAGATCGCAGGTTGTTGTAGGAGATGGCGGTGAAATTCGATCGGAACCGATAGAGACTGTCATGGGAGTAGCCCAAGGATCTTCAGTATCAAATATCCTCTTTTCTCTACTGTTAAATGACTTGCCTGACTTCATCGTATCCGGGGAGACGTTCATGTACGCAGATGATGTAGCCGCCATAGTAACTGCTAAGACTGATATCGAACTACAAACCCATTTGAACCAAACCGCTAATGAAATGGCGATATGGTTCCGTCAGAACGGACTAGCGCTCAATATAAAAAAGACGCATTTCATCAACTTTTCTTTATCAGGACGAACACAGAAGAAACTGACAGTGATTATAAATGGAAACACTATAGGTGAAGTGGAGTCTAGCACGTTTCTAGGTTTTGAATTAGACCGCGGCTTGACTTGGTCGTGTCACATTGACAAGCTCTGCGCGAGGCTAGGCAGTGCGTGCTTTGCCTTGGGCAGATTGGCTAGAGTTGTCTCCGCTGACGTAGTGCGAACGTGCTATTTTGCTACTGTGCATTCGGTCCTCCAATATGGAGCCGAACTCTGGGGGCACGCTGCCGACAGGCTGCGTGCCTTCAGAATGCAGAAACGGGCAATACGGGCTATAGCTCAAGTGTCACGTCGCACGTCGGCGAGACCTCTCTTTAAATCGCTCGGGGTTCTTACGCTGCCTTCACTGGTTATATACCAGTGGGCTATTTACGTGAGATACAATCTGGGCATGTTTGAGACGCGCGGAGAGCTGTACTCGGGTGACAAGGAGCTCCGTCACGCGGCCATGCTGGCCACGCAGCATGTGCGCCTCGTCCGCGCCGGGAACTCCACACATGTTAAAGGTCCGGAGGTGTACAACTGCCTCCCGACTGATATCACTAATGTCTTAAGCGATAGCGTATTTAAAATTAAACTGAAGAAGTGGCTCGTTCAACAAACTTTTTATACTATTGACGAGTTTTTTTCTATTTACAAGAAGTCCTACCTAAATATAAATGGTAGGAATTATGTGAAATAATTATATAAGTTTTATTTAAATGAATGACATGTAATTGTAAAACATTACCAATAAATTGTTTTATCTGTTTTATCTGTTTTTATCTGCATTCAACAGTGTAAGTTCCGGAAGTGTCGTTTAAAAGCCATTTGTAGGAATAAAACCTTTTTCCAGGTTGTCGATTTAGACATCATACTTAAATATTCCAAAATTAAAAAACCTCTTGCTGACGTTATTTAGAAAGCAAGCTTTACTTAGGTATTCTAAAATATTTAAGTACTTGACTCAGTAAAGTCCGTATACAACATGGCATTTCTATTTATGTCTATTTGCTCTGAGAATCGAATTTACTTAATAAGGACTTATTCGAATGAAGCGTTAATTAAACATCCTAAAATGGAATCGGAGTAATTAGCAAACAGGAGACAATGAGTTCGTTATTCTGTAATTTCGACGCTTATAATTTGACCTCTCCGATTTGCTGTCTAGGTTCGTTCGCAATTTAATTTTCAGAGACACCTGGAGATTATTACGGGAATATTGAAGATAATTTTCTATATTTATCTGTTGCTGTTGAAAATAATAGTTCTAGCTTGCTAATTAACGAGGAGAGGAGATTATATAAGTATTTTATCCGTCATCTAGTAAAGAAGCTAAGCGTTTGCTTAGTGTGGGGCTAGATGGCGCTGTGTGCAATGTCCACGGAATATTTATTTACCTAATTTATGGGCTTGGCTACGTGGCTTTAAGTTCTTTAGTCTCGACATTTTCAACGCTTTACTAATCCTTTTATTTTGTGAGTACAAGGAATTATCAGCGCAGTTTGCGTTTCGTGTCTGGTTAACTGTCGGATTAATGTCTAAGTTTTGCATATACATATAGTATTTCCTGGTTAACTTTATCGCTAATAAAGACATTTGTGCGCTAGCTTCAAAAAGCTTCTAATTTAACATAAGAAGCATAAGATATATTGAGATGTTGTCTGTTTAGTACAGCACGATATAAAACGAAAACGATGATGGGCTTTTAGCATAAATATCTACATACATGCCTACCTAAAAAAGCTTCTATAGCCTCAGGTTGATGTTCTACAAAGCTTGATCGTCTTACCAGATTTTGTACATTTTTACATAAAGATCGGATTAGAGCCTGAATTATCAATGATTATGCCAGATACTTTGCATTCCGGATTAGAGGAATATGGAAGATAATCGAATATTTCGACTTTCTCAAACATTTTCTTACTATTTTCAGTCAATAATATACCCTGAGGAGACAGCATTCGCCTACAACACAAGATCTCGGTCTAAGTGTAGGCGATGCGCACCACATTCATGAAATGTACTGTAGATAGCGATTATGAAGTGAATTCCATTAATAAGAACTAAATTTAAGATACGTTTAGGAGTTTATGTATCTACTTACATTTAATATCAGAGTAATAAATGAATTTGAACTTTATCTCTACCCGATAATGTTATGGCTAAAATTACAAGCTAAATAATAATTGAAAGATCAAACTAACCTAATCACTTTCACTCATCTTAAACTCAAGGAAACACAAAAGGCTGTTAGGAATTATGTTCATCACCCCTTGATGCTGCGATCTAGAACGAGCTATTATTATCTCGGAAAATGTATAACGCCACTTTAAACTTCATTGCCTTTGATGTTAGCGGATCAGAATTAAATTATTCAAGTTCTGTGAGAGATACCTCCCTGAAGAGAGGAAGGATGCACCTGCTCTACTCGTTTTTCATGGAAATTGTTAAAGAATTTTCCTATTAATTTCAGGACAGCAAAAATTTCTTTAAGGTTAGGTTCAGATAAAGTAAAAAGATCTGAAAATTCAGGCTTCTTTAAAGCTCTTCTTCTTCTTCTTATTGAATGAGAGTGGGCAATCTGGTGTCGAGAGTTTATCAAGCCGCCCTGAGGGCCTAAAAGATTTTAGGCTATTTTAAAGTTCTTAAAATATATTAAACAGTGTCTGCAATTTGTACATTTGTGAAGACTATAGGTGCATAATGTAACTACTAAGATTGCAACACAGTGACAAAACGAAATCAGATAATTAATATGATATTTACTACATAATTAATACAAATAGCATTGACCTTACGAATTGTATCATCGAGATAATAGAATCATATTTCTGTTAGTAAATATTCTGGGTCGTTCGTTGACATTAAGATAAGTTTATTAGTTGAGAAATCCCAACAAAGTATCACATTTTAATACGATAATGGAGATATGTAGTTAACATCACTGTATTTGTTCTTTCTTCAGTGTGTTTGTTCCTTCTTCACTCTCAGACGGCTGAATCGAGTTGGATTAGATTTGGAGCACAGATAACTTCAAAATCAAAGTCAAAGATATTTATTGCGGAATATAGGTATGTAAATATAGATGGTAGTGAGATTACATTGAAACTCTATAGAGTTCCAATGTGATTTCCAACCTACCATATCGACGGATTTTATCCCGAACTAACACGTGCAGAACTGCTAGTATAACTATAGAATAAGAAGAAGAACCATAAAATAATATAATAAATCATTCGACTCATAATAAAATTATAGCCCCTATACAGCTAAAGTGACAGTAGGTACCTAGATTTATTTAAGTTGACATATTGTATGATTACATACCTATTATTATGTTTGACAGGATTTTAATAAAAAAAAAATTAAGTATGATAATAATAAAATTGACATTGTAATAATTTCTAAAATTTTATTAAAACTAAAAGTTATAAATTCAATTTGACGAGATATTGTAATTTGTGTAGCATATTTCATGATATTAGTACTTATACCTATGTTGCAACTTTACATTATCAATAAAGATTCTTTATCTTTATCTTTTATGAGAAGTTTACATTAGTTTGAAAAGTGTGTAGGTATTAAGGTAAGATATTCGTAAAACCCATCTAATAAAGTTTTCGCAAGATATTTCATTACGAAAGCTTGATGGTTAAGTTAAGGTAACATACTTGATGACTAACTTAGCTTTAGTTCTAGTGGGCTATCTTACGCATAATCATAAGCTAAGTTTAATTATGATACTACAAGACCTAAGTTTAAGCAAACTATGTATATGTAGGTATAGTTAGTGGTCACATAAATCTCTATATATTTACATGCAATAAGAAGCCATCAACGTAAAAGAGGGTTACATTGAGACTGAGAAAGATTACGGAATAGATCTTATTTCGGTTTTGGTTTAGATTTTATATATTGACGTAATTAGTGACAGTAAAATTGAACCAAGCAATCGGGAAGTAAATATTTACCAAAATTATTTAAATATCTAATATTGCAAGGAGGTGAACATTAATATTTTCTAATATGTAAGCTAATTAGTTTCACTATAGATCATTACAACGAGTTTATCACCAGAGATTAAGATATCTGATTTTAATTAATTTATTAACATAATTGATAGGTTAACTGCAAGCCAAGCACGAATTTCCGATCGACGAAAGAATTCTTACATTGTTCGACAGCGGAGGTCTGATATAACCATCTAATAAACATAAACCTCAACCAAATAGAATGCGTTTCCTTTTTTAGAAGTCGGTTATAACTTAAATGTAATCGTAACCCCTCTGGCCACACACGACTGCATACAAAGTTGTTACTTGAACTCAAGTTATACAACGAACAACTTAGATATTGCAACTGACGACCGAATACCTACTCAGTTGGTCATAGTTCGGCTTACAACTTTTCAATTACTTGTTTGAATTGTAATAACTCCTTTTTCCCCTCCAGTATAAGATAGATAGATAGATATATAGCTCTATATTGTAACACACACACATTAAGAAAAAAAGAAGAACAGAAACACAAAAATTTGAAAAAATTGTGCCACAACTGGCGGCATTATTGCTAAAACCAATATCTGAAGCGAAATATGTTTTATAAATTATTATTTTAAGGCAATATCTTGCTTCTCAAACAGTGATGCTTTAGGCAATTGCATAGACAAATGCCTGTGGCTCACGTGTTGTAGGTATGCTCGTAGGTATAGCAGGAATATGATGTTCTGAGTTCAGAAGCTTTGGACCACTTTACCGGAAGCTGTGTTTCCTACGAACTATCAATCAATCAATCAATCAATATAACTTTATTGTACACCAGAAAACAAAATACTAAAACAATTTACAATAAAATTACATAACCTAGGTACATTGGGCGGCCTTATCGCGTAGAGCGATCTCTTCCAGGCAGGAACTATAATGCAGGGGTCTTCAAATCTAGAGTTAATATGCATCTTCTATGTACATGTGTTACACCCTAGGCTGCACCAATGATTAACATCAGGCAGGCTGCATTCAAACGCAAATCTATCTCACGTAAAAAAAAAACATAATTGCATGACACCTAAATACTGATCTGTGTATCTATCGACACAACTGGAATTTCTCTCGTCTAAACAGAATGTAAATTTCCTAAGTATGCCATAATAATCCCAAGGAATGTTACGCTCAGTAAACAAACTTATTTAAACACTGAATACGTCAGATTTGCATAATAAATCTCAGTAGTGATTATTTGTTTTGAAGTTATTGGCATTCTTGACTAGTTTAGTTTAGTTATAACTGATAGTAATACTGGTTACTGGTTTGTTTAGTTATGTGTAAAATAAATAAATGCGAATCTCAGTTTTTTAACAAAAAAAAAGCATAGCTTAAACTTAAACAGTGGAAACATAACATGTAGATAAATACTAAAGTAAACAATTCTTTGGTTGATTATATTTTATATGCTCTTTATCTGGAACCGATTGTATTATAAGGATATTTTAACTAATTAATGACATATTGAATTTCTTAAAAGCATAATTTGATTCATTTCAATAAATGATAAATTCTGATATGAATCAAACCATTACCTATATAATATATATATCTACATCTTGAATTTGCTTCAAGACACATTTTTTCAATTTTAATAAATGATTAATACTGAATTGAAGTAAAATCAGTATATTGGTACCTATACAAATACTTACTTAGTTTACTAAAATACTAGCTCACAGAGCATAAAATAAATGTACCTCGGCCTGTCCGTCGCATTTCCTTTACCAAGTTTATTTGGATATGTCTCGACCAAAAAGCTTTTCCATTCCACGACAATTTTATCATGCAACGTACCCAAGATCCGTACCGCCACAAAACCTGTGCAAACATTGCCTCAATAGGAAGACGCTATATATACTAAAAAGACAGAGTATAAAGTTCAAAAAACTAATTTTGTGTCTTCCTAACTACTAACCGTTCGATGATTTTGACATGATAACAAGCGAGGAAGGCAATAACCATCTAAATATATAAAATTCAAAGGTGACTGACGACTGATTGACATTAGTGATCTATCAACGCACAGCCCAAACCACTGGTATGATCGGGCTGGAATTTATGACGTAGGCATCCGCTAAGAAAAGATTTTTGGGAATGCCATTTTTAAAGGGGTGAAATAGGGGATACACATTTTAATTCTTGAGACAAGCGAAGCCACGAACACCACTAGCTTTAACATAAAACATATACCCACTGCTGACTGGAGATATTAACGTAATTATGACTTTGCCGCAGAAATAATTCATGGAGAGATTTCTTTTCTCTTGAGTGACAGGATGAAGACCGTACTGACAGGAGGCCTATACTCAGCAATGGATCGACACAGGCTGATATGAGGATAATGATAATGATGATAAGAGTTCTCTTAGACAAGTTATATGAGCATAGAAGAGGCTTAAAAGAAATCGAAGGAAAAATGTTGATGTAACCGCTAGGTATACTTGTCAGCAAGTATCACAATAAGGATTGTGATATCTTATGATAGTGTCTTCTTGTTCACATAATTTTATCTCATGTACTGCAAGTTACTACGTCGGAAGCCCGTTTCGAGATAATGCAAATAACGGCTGCAAACACGGCCCGAATCTTTTATCTGAGGTGGACACTTGACGAAATTGTCTTGCAATCTTGCTCAGAGCTGTTTGGAAATTTCATTATAATTAGCTTAAGCCTTTAGTGGGGTTTAGTTTGAGCCTACTTTGATGTATTTTATGTAGTTATGGGATGCGACAGTTTTGGTGAAAACTTAGCATAGTAAGAAACTGCCGAATATTGAAGACGACCAAAATATTGTCACTGATAAAATTATTTTATATAAGTCATTATAAGTTCTTCTCATTTTTCGGTACCTACCTACGTTAAGATTTGACACGTTTGTAATGCATTAACGAATTGTTCCGTACTGTGTTATTTAAATATGTAAGTACATAGTTTTCCAAAGTTACCTTTGGAAAATAATGAAATTTAAAATTCTTTATGATGTACCTAAGTAAGTAATAAAGGCGAGAAAATACGAAAAGCCTTGAAGTAAACTCGCGTAAAGTATAAATAAACGTAAAGAACAAACATTCAACAATAGCGGGCCATTAGCAGCATTAGCATATGCAACTACATCGACACGAAGCCCCTTAAGAGATTGGAATTCACTACGCTTCAAAAAATATAAAATAATGTATACCAGGACTAAATAAGTGTACAAATATGGTGGCGCCACTTGTCATACTCGTTCAATTTAGATCTTTTTCCTGATTTTGATTTTCATTCACAAAAATAAAAAGTATTGAAATAAGTTTTGTTTCACTACAAATTGCTGGTAAGGATTAAGGAATTAGTTCTCGTTTTACACTTTTCTTGTCTTGTATCACGATAATGATGACCTCCGCGTTGAAATCAAACTAAAAAAACAATTTACTGTCCGGCATCATGAGATAAGGTGACAATAATCATTTTGTTATTCCCCATAGCAGTACATAGAGATCTTACTATTCTATTTGACCAGAAAGTTTTGTTTAAAGATCATCATCATCATCACTAGCTTACGGTCGTCCACTTCTGGACATAGGCCTCTCCCAAGGCACGCCACTCAGCCCAATTTTGTGCTTCTCGTCTACTCGTATTTCAATAAGAGCAGAGTGTGTATAAACCCCTAGACTGCCGTTTGCTGTTATCTCTTAAAGTGGCTCGTATAAAGTCGAGCACATTTGCCAAGTTACGACTGAGCTTGAAGCCTTCAGCGAATTATACAATTTCATACCTAAACACAGTTTATATCATTTTTCCAGTGACTCCACATATCACTGTTATTTCATACAAGTTTAACAATCCGCTTATTGGTAACAATTTTATCGCTAAATTGTACCTCATTGTCATTTTAACAATAAAATATCAGTATTCGAAATTTCAGCATGTCCTGTCCATGTACGGTACGGAAGTAAATCTTTATCTTATTACTTATCTTTGTGTGTTATTAGGCTAAACACTACTAGAAGAAAAAATAAAACCGCTTGTTTTGAAATGTGACACCAGTGACACAATCCATCGCACGAATTCTCATAAAATACGAATTAACATCTCACGAATCTTTTTTTAATCCAAATTAATTACAAACTTATAAATATTCATGACTTCATGAGCTTATCCAACACAAATGTTTGTCAAATTAAATTTTTGTACGGGCTCCAAAATTGTAAAGTTAAATAAATTGTTAATTCTAATTTAATTAAAATACTAAATTATTCGGTGGCTTTAACCTTAGCTTGACCGATACAATAAAGGTAGCACTTTGCATATTAAATAAGTCTTATAATTTACTGAATTGCTGAGTAGAGAAATGTCTTAGACTGTCAACTGAGACTTATTTTGATTAAAGAGCTCTATCTCTATATATGCGAGTGTGGCTCAGCGGTTCCAGTGTCTGCTTTTCATCCAGACGTACCCTGGTTCGAATCCGCCCTACACCAATGACTTGTATTTTTCAAGTTATGTGTAGATTTGCACTCGCTTAGCGGTGAAGGAAAACATCGTGAGGAAACCGACATGTTTGAGGACCACAATATTCGAGGACATGCGTCTTCCGTGGAAGGACATGGGCGCCCACCACGATGTATCTGCCCAAGAAAACTCCCCTAACGAATTAATTCTGCGGGGGAGTCACGACCCTCAGATATGAGGAAATACTATCTGATAACTTATAGTAAATCTAATTATCCTTTTAGTGCAACGATACATTTAATCTGTTTTTTTTTTAAATATGTCACCTATTAAATTTTAAAGAACATGAGTTTTCTAAATAAAACACCAGTTAATCTGACATGTTTATTAAATTATAGTTCTCAAAAAATCAAATAAGTGTTATCATCATAAGCACAAATTAAGGCACAACGGTAAGACTACTCAGACTTTTTAACAAATTAATAAAAATATATATTTTTACTCTACGATTAGGGCAGGTCTTGCTTTTGATGGACTTTTTGAGATATGACATTTTAAAATTCTAACCTAACCTAGTGGACTCTGTCACAGAATTCGTGTGTTTGGCAATTCATGTTCTAACCTTTTTTTTTTTTTTTTTTTTATTTTTTTTTTTTTTGTTGCCCAGGAAAACCTATTACAGGTACCACCCAAAAAAACCCCGGGGAGGGCGGGTGGTTATGTGGGAGTCTCCGCCCCACTCTATAAGGGCGGCATACCCACTAAAAACCTGGGGTGTTCCATCTCCGCATCGTTGGTCCAGGGCCACGAGAGCGCGATGCATACATCCGCAGCCCTGGTGATGCTGGCCCGGTAACGGGCCCCGCCTCGGGGAGCTTCAGCTCAACCCTCAATGGATGACGTGTCAGAACACGGGACACGTCATGCATCCTGTGGGGACTCATTCCAGGGCAACAGGTTCCCCGACCTGCCACCCAGAGCCCCCAGGAGTCACGCAGTCGCACGCCAAAGCGACCGCCCTCCTCCAATGCGCCCTCTGCGCACGGAGTTCGGTTCCCGTGTCGCCGCTACTCGGCCGGTACACCGAACTCCTCTCGCCTCTCGGCGACCACCTCGGGTGCTCTTAAAGAGCACCCAGCTCCACCTACACCGCGAGGTGCGGCGAGCTCCCCGCCTCGGGCCCTTCAACCAGCCCTCTCGAAGGGGAGGTATAGGCGAGGGCCCCCACTCGATCGAACGTTTGGACACAGGCTAGCAAGATCCACCGGAAGGTGGAAGTTACTAACCTGTGGACGGGGTGCACCAGGTTTCCCCAACTAACCCCAAATCCCCATATGGAGAGATGAAATTAGTTGGGCTTACCCAACGTGAAGGTAGTCCGATCATCGCACCCCTCATGTTCTAACCTAACCTAACCTAGTGGACTCTGTCACAGAATTCGTGTGTTGGCCATTCATGTTCTAACCTAACCTAACCTAGTGGACTCTGTCACAGAATTCGTGTGTTGGCCATTCATGTTCTAACCTAACCTAACCCATCCCCTGGGCTTCGAAATAAGAAGGAACATAGACACCATTAAGTCGAGGGGATGCAACTTGCAACTATACTGGGTGAAGGCTCACGTGGGCATACCCGGAAACGAGCGCGCGGATATACTGGCTAAAGAAGCGGCACTTGACACAGAACGGTCGGCCGAATACGATAAATGCCCCGTATCACACGCCAAGACCGAAATAAGGAGAAACACCATCGACACCTGGAACCAGAGATACACGAGTGGTACAACAGCGGGAACCACAAAACATTTTTTTTCCCAGATGCCGCAAAAGCTTACTCCGTAATCAAAAAAATAAAGACTAAGCCACTTCTGACTGCGGCGCTCACAGGGCACGGGGGGTTCTCGGAATACCTACATCGTTTTAAGCTTAAAGAGAGCCCTCGATGCATCTGTGAAGAAGGTACAGTAGAAACGATACTCCACCTGTTGTTAAGGTGCCCAAAATACGAAGCGGATAGATGCGATCTGGAAATCGCAACGCAATCCCAGTTGACGGCTGAATCAATCTGTGAATTGATGGCTAGGAAGGATTCCAGACCGCATCTCATCGCCTTCTGCATCAAAGTCACAGGTGAAGCTTTGAACAGAAATAAAACGCGGTGACTCTGAGAGTCACAACATTTTATTTCAAATACACTTACAACCTGTAAAAAATGTGTACACTCCGTAGTTTAAGCATTACGGGTATGTATACATGCTACTTAAAACGTTGCAATGAATCAAACTTCGGCAACAGTATCAGATAGATACCTTTAGTTCTAAATTAACAATCAAGTTCGTAATATAAACTTATACCATAATATTTTATATTTAATCAACATGTACACTATATATATATAAAAATTCATTAAGACCCTTACATATAATATGTATATATAAATACTTTGCAAATATAACCAAAAACCTAAACAAAGGCCTCCGCCACGCGGAGGGAAACAGACAATTGTACTCAAAAAAAAAAAAAAAAAAAAAAACCTAACCTAACCTAGTGGACTCTGTCACAGAATTCGTGTGTTGGCCATTCATGTTCTAACCTAACCTAACCTAGTGGACTCTGTCACAGAATTCGTGTGTTGGCCATTCATGTTCTAACCTAACCTAGTGGACTCTGTCACAGAATTCGTGTGTTGGCCATTCATGTTCTAACCTAACCTAACCTAGTGGACTCTGTCACAGAATTCGTGTGTTGGCCATTCATGTTCTAACCTAATTCATGTTTTTTTTTCGCTTCGAAATACTATTCACACTACACGGTACAATTGTAAGAATATAGATTTTTGTGCTTACTTGATCATTTTTGTACGAAATAATGTTTTATTTGAAGCTCTCGATTTTTATTTCATGTAATGGAAACTCACAAAGTATGTTGCCGTGCCAGTGCTATGAGAAACGGAACGTTTCACGTGGTTTCACGCCATGAAATTACGTGCCGTCTGTCAAATTCTACAGAACAATTGTAATATTTCAAAAAAATATTACATAAAAAGTATTTGTTTCCGCAACTTAAAACTTCAGGTGGAGGCTAACACTATTATAGGCTACCTACAAAAAAAAAATAGGTTCAAAATCGATGATCGATAATGTAAAGTCGAGCCAGCGATTTTGATTTAACGATTTTAGTTCAACAAGTAGCAAATTAGTGTAGTCATTAGATAACCTAAAACGTCATTAGATAACAACAACAACATTCTTTGTTATGCAATTTTAGATAATGATTTTAGTAATTCGGTGGTAATATTGGATAATTTAGTGTGCAAATCAATAATTTTGTAATATGGCGAGTAATTTTGTTTTAGAATGCTTATATCTGTGGTTTTAGCAAGATTTTCGTAGTAAAATTAGATAAATAAAGTCGCTAACTTTGATATATTTTAGACATTTTCTTATACTACACATTTAGTGATACAATTATTTAATTTGATATACAGTCATTTATTTGATATGCTGGTACATTATTAGTGGCTGATTGTTGTTTGCTTAAATTTTAAATAGAGGTGCAACTTAAAATTTCCCGTTATTTAATATGTACATTTAACTCAACATTTTACGATTTATACCGGCTGTGACAAGAAGGGCCCGTAAAAGATATTAATATTTTACTGCACTTCGCCCTTCTGTGTTCTGGCAGAAATTTGAAATTAAGGTAAAGATTTCCAACTTAGGGAAGTATGAATTATTGCCCGCATGCTCCCGGGAGGAAAATGATAATTGCTTCTGGTATTAATTAATTATGAAAGCGTTAATTTTTAATCGTTATAATATTGCTATCGTGTAATTTTGTTACCAGCATCCAGCAAGAGTAAGCATTTACGCGATTCAAGGGGGTGTCTTTACATTTTTAAGGAAATTTATCTAATTTTGTGGAAATCCTTGCCCGAATCTCTATACCGCTTAAACTATAATTTATCGGTCTTCAAGTCGAGAGTAAACCGGTTTCTTCTAGGCAAGCGTGCTAGATCGTAGATTATAACGTTGCTTAACATCAGGCAAGTTGTAGTCAAGCGTAAGCCTATATCATGTGATTTTTTTTCCATAATACCAATATTACAGTGACTTTGTTGATCTGATGATGTTTGTTCACACGCAACGCACGCAATTACTTGGCAACGGATTGCCGTGAGTTTTGATATGGAGATAGTTTAGTCATAAATGCCATTAACATGTTTCATTAGGAAACACAATGGAAGAAGCTAACTAACTAGTGATTTATAAATAAAATACCAATAAAACACCGACCAAAATTAACTCTATTTCGTAATTCACCTTCCACAAAATGCTTGCAAAACTTATTGCACGTTGAGGGTGCAGTAATCGTGTTACAAAACCAATTTATATCAAAACTCGTACTTTGTATTTTATGTATTATTGCACGAAGGCTTTTTATTGTCAACGAACGTGTGTGCAAGGAATACATTTTAATCGATATTTTAAATTAGTTACAGCTTTTTTCCTCTATAAATATTGGTAGGTTAACTTATTGTTTATCGTGAACCTCCCCAAATATCTTTATAGCTTGAACGTACCCAAAAATATGGTAGCGAATTTCGCAAATGGATATTTTGTTAATTCTTCAGAAATCCCTTGTAAACTCTACACCTAACTACAAAGCCTTTATTTAACTGTCCATCATACTAAACCTAGGCTTTCTACCAAAGTACTGTACTTAGTGTTACTAAGACAGGATCTCTGAAGAGATTGCCAAAGGCACTATTTGTGCCAAGGTTGTTGTACAGATTAGTTTGGAGAAACTACATAATAAATAATAGACGTCTAATAATAACGACGGAATTCCGACACTTCTATAAAGTCAAAGACTCGCTGCCCGCGGGGTAATAAAATGTGGAAACAGGACGCACTTTGTTGCCCTCTCTGTCACACTTACGGGCCTTACGGCAGGCATAGTGACCACTGAAGTGACAGTAGTAAAAATGACAAAAATAACAATCCACAATAAACTGGATTGTTTTTTTTTGACATTTCTACTACTGTATGTAGGTAATTGACAAAATAAATTAACATAATGTAATTTAATAGGTAAAAATAAAAAAAATACTTATTTATAGGTCATAATACAAACATAAAATACTAAACATTACAAATAAAAAAATGCTATAGTTACAATAATTTCATCCGAATCAGAGTCGCTGTCGCTAGCATACTATTCTTCAAATTCTAAGAATCGACCGATTCTTAGAATCTACTTATCGATAACTGCTTGCCGGTAAGCAGTTATCGAAAAAGCTTTGATTTCCTAGGAAAGCGGTGCCTTCATATAGCGGCCGTAATACAGCGGTTAATGACGTCACTAAAACGTTGTCTATGTAAACGAAATGGCGCGGTTTCCTGGAGAGCGGTAACTTGCACCGTAATTTACTTCAATTATTTTTGCGTCTGTAATATCACGGCCGCCTATACGATGGCACCGCTTTCCTAGGAAACCAAAGCTTAAGTGATGCACGCGCTTATCCCTAGCGCATCGATGATTTATGGCATCGCGGGCAGCGAGTCTTTGACTGTACTATAACCATCAATATTTAACTAAACGGTTTTCACTCACATGTAAATCGCGTGTTGTTAATTCTAACTATACATAAAATGGATATATTTTGAGTTTCGGTGATAAAAATGGGCAGATGGAATAACATTGTGTTATTGAGTAGTACTTATTTTAGAATGGTAAACGATCGACTTGTTACTTGTACTGGCGATTAAAAAAAAGACATTACAACTATCAACAGTGAAAAAACAAAAACAAAAAACACCAGGTAATTTGCTAATTCGTAGGTCCATATGGATGCGTGATGGTACTGAATAGAGATTGGTTGAAATTTCAAGGACTCTCCGGATAATTTCATCTACGATTGATAGTTACTAGGTTTCTACGTCTTTAGAATTAACTGTAATGGTCGTATAATGATTGCAATAGCACTTTACTACGATACTAAACACGTAATAGTGTAATGGTACTGAGTGAGATGTTACGTATAAGTACCTCAATTTACTTAGTAAAATTGTAATTCAGCTGAATAGTTGGAGAAAATATAAGAAACAAAAGACTTATTACTCATACCTGAATACGATTCAAAACATTCATAAAGCACACAAATATGTTAATACAATAAGACTACTTAATTAAAAACAAATAAATATACATCTTTCTAATAACATTTAAAGTAGATACTTATTAAAAGAACCATGACGGTTATTTAGGAAAAATGTTTATAACTATATGAAAATATGCATAAATAAACCGAATGCGTAATTTAAGGAATGACGAATGGTACCTAAGACGTGCGTTCTTCTAGAAATAAAAGTGTTTGTTTCACACTTTTCCAAAAACTATTACCAACTCTTTGTAATCCATATGTTTCTTACGTCAAATACTCTTATTACTCTCAATACATGCATAAAGCACACAAATATATTAATACAATAAGACTACCTAATTAAATCAAAGTAGGTAAATACACATCTACGTAATAGAAGTCAAAGTAGATTTATATCTATAGGTACTAATATTATAAAACTCAAGAGTTTGTTTGTTTGTTTGAACGCGCTTATCTCAGGAACTCCTGGTGCGAATTGAATTTTTTTTTTGTGTTGAATAGACCATTTATCGAGGAAAGCTTTAGGCTATATAACATCACGCTGCAACTAATAGGAGCGAAGAAACAATGGAAAATCTGGAAAAAACGGGGACAATTATTATTCATCTTTGAAGGCTTCCGTTGCGTGCGCTGCGAAAACGGTTCAAGTCTTGGGTAACAGGTATAATTTTTAAAGCTTAAGAGGTTGTTTGCAAAAATAAATATGATTCCCAAAATAACTATTCCACGCGGACGAAGTCGCAGGCACAGCTAGTGCATTATAAGAATAATGACGGTTATTAAGGAAAAAAGTGTATATTTGAAAACATGCATAAATAAACCTAATGGCGAATGGCACATAATGACATGCATTCTTCCAGAAATAAACGTGTTTATTTTACACGTTTCCAAAAACTATTACCAACTCTTTGTACGCCATATGTCCCTTACGTCAAATATTTGGTGTAAAAATAGTTTGATGTCATTCATTTGACCGCACACTTGACATGGTTATTTTTAAAACCAGTTGATGTCTGCTCGTGTTCTCAGAAACAGGGATCGTGGTTGGCCATGATGATGCCAAGGCCAAGGCAATACTGGGTTTTGAGTTAATTCATAAATAACATTTTAAGAAGAAGGTATACAATATAGCAAAGTGAACTAGCGTTCACTTTGCTCGGAAGAAAAATTGCTACTTACGTATCTAGTCAGAGGCCCTTAGGGCGGCATGATAAACTCTCGACACCAGAGTTGGCCACTCTCATACGAAAAGAAGAAGATTATTATTTTAAGATATTTAAATAATAATTAGTAAGTAATTGTTATTGTAAGTAATTTAATTTACCTTATAGTTGAGGTATTTCCAATTTCAAATTAGCTAAGGAAAATATTAAGTAGTTTCCTTTATGAATACTTGGGAATAACTGCTGTCCTAAAATAACCTAAATCTTGCTAATGGCGGCTTGTGGCCGTTGAGTTAAGGATAATAATAATTATTTAAAAAAATACAAAAATCGACTTCAAGTCTACTGACACTTTACTAAAAAAAACTTTCAGAAGACTTGATAACCTCTTTTTTTGAAGTCGGTTAAAAGGGTCACATTTGGAGGGATCGATAGATGACTTATATGAAACTTTTGACATAATCCGTAACAATAGACGAAATAAATTCATTTGCTAAACAAATCTAAGCCTATCAGAGAAAACCGCATCAAAATCGGGCTGATAATTCAGAAGATTTAGTGTATACAGCAGCGCCCCTGGTGAATTGTCATCGTAATACATAGCTTATAAGATGCGCCCTTTTGCATAAACTTTATCAATTTGTTGGTTTATTGTTTTTTTTTTTCAAAAAATACTGAACTGAATGAAAAACATTTTTATGGGATCATCTCAGAAAACAACCCAACCGAATACTAAAAAAAAAATTGAAATCGGTTCATCCCCATCGCGTAACATCCCCACAAAAAAAAACTTTCAGAAGGCTTGATAACCTTCTTTTTTTGGAAGTCGGTTAAAAATAATATCGATTCAATTCGTATGAGTGACAATGATAGCCACTGGATTGCAGACACTACTTTTTTACAGGGATTTACTTTATGTAGTAGATCTTTATTCGATCGATCGTATTTTTTAATCATCATCATCATCCACAGCCCTTGGGATCCCACTGCTGGGTATAAGCCTCCCTTCGTATGTGCCATCTGCGTCGATCTTGTGCAGACCTCATCCAGGTTGGATCCCGACTTTGACGATGTCGTCGATCCATCTTGCGACTGGACGACCCACTGCTCGCCTGCCAGTTCTAGGCCACCACTCTGTAACTGCCTTACTCCATCTGTAATTTTTTTTTTATAGATAGAGTGATTCATGTTTTTACCAAGTTTTACTTTGACAAAGCTTACATTATCAGTCAATACTATTTATCAGATACTGTTATCATATTGTTAAAATATATAAAGTAATCCATACATTGTTGAACTAAAATTCGAATACAAATTAAGTTTATTTTTAGTTCATTCCTGTAATAAATTGATACCTACTTTAGGTATAACGTTAGTTTCATCTTACATTTTAAAAATGAGTGCAAGAATAATCAAACTCATGTTATAACTTTATCTCATTATACAAAGTTCAATGACCCATAACCATGTGCTAACAGAACTAAGATTAAAACCAATGTTCATGTAAACTTTAGGTAAGATCTGAATAAATAGAACCTACAAAACTAAGCAAAGAAACTTAACTTAGATATAATATTAGTTATAAAGAAGAAAGTTGAAGCAAGTGTGGCTTAGCGGTTCCAGAGTCTGCTTTTCACTCAGACGCACCCTAGTTCGAATGCGGCCCTACACTAATGATTTCTATTCTCAAGTTATGTGTGGATTTGCACTCGCTTAGCAGTGAAGGAAAACAGCGTGAGGAAACTGACATGTTTGAGGACCACAATGTCCGAGAACATGGTGTCTTCCGTGGAAGGAGCTGGGAGCCCACAACGATGTATCTGCTCAAGAAAACTCCCCTAACGGATTAATTCTGCGGGGGGTCACGACCCTCAGTCATGAGAAATACGACTCAAGAGAGAGATAAAGAAAAGAATAAAAAAAAAGTGGGGCAAGTAAAATTGGCACATTTTCAAGAAAATATATAAACTTGTCGTCTCAAATTGTCACACCCAAACTTCGCTAAACTATTTGCATTATTTGGTTTCAAACAATGTAGGGTTTATGCATTATTCTAACGCAATACAATTTTTGCTTTGCAGAACTTAGTTATTTCGATTTACATATCTTTTTCTAAGATGGAACATTAATAGCCCTCCTTATAACCTGGTTCATTTAACATGACTTTTATACAGGACGGCAAAAAGCCTGCCACTATACATTACGAAAAAAAATACTATTCTATGTTTCGCCTCTCCACGAAACACGTGTCGACGAGAATATCTTGCCGAAGGAGAACAACAAAGCTTCAAGACTCATAAGGTGCGGTGTTGGTAAGATCTTGAGATCCACGGAGGCCACGTTGGTAAGGAGGTGAGGTGTGGCGGTGGGATATGGAGGAACACACCTAAAAACCATTAAGTTTGTTGTTTGATGTCGGTTAAGACGCAGTCGCAGCGGAAAAACACTACATATTTCTCCAGAGTTTCAGTAATATTATATTATCAATAATCAAACGAAAATCGACAAACTTTGACTTTTTAACTATTTATTCATCAAATCTATACTAATAATATTATAAAGCTGAAAAGTTTGTTTGTATGTTTGTTTGTTTGAACGCGCTAATCTCAGGAACTGCTGGTGCGAATTGAAAAAATCTTTTTGTGTTGAATAGACCATTTATCGAGGAAGACTTTGGGCTATGTAACATCACGCTGCAACTAATAGGAGCGAAGAAACAATAGAAAATGTAGGAAAAACGGGGAAAATTATTCATCTTTGAGGGTTTCCGTTGCGTACGCTGCGAAAACGGTTCAAGATATTAAAAAAATGTGTATGAAATAATTATTCCTCTTGAAATGATCTAACAAAATGCCCGCAACAGCATATGTCTATCTTTTAAGGTTAACTGACTAGAACCGTTTTTATGGTAATAACTATTCCACGCGGACGAAGTCGCGCGCACCAGCTAGTTAATAATAAAATTCAAATCTACCAATCGCTCTTTGTTTATTATCTCTTTATTCATACATAACACGGTTGATTACTAAACTTCTGCCATCGACCATTTCAATACAAATCCCAGTGTCTTTATACAATTGAATACAAGTTGGTGTGATTACCTACACCTTGTGGCGCTGTGCTGCGGCTAGACGTGCCCACGTGCACACTCTAATAGGTAGGTACAGAGGTATATTAGACACTGTTATATTCCTTACAAGGTTATATGTAAGTACTGGAACTATAAGATGGTCTAAAAGTTGATATTAAGCACAACAAATATTGCATCATATTATCTGATTGTGGCAAGTCAAAGTAAAGTTTTCTGAGCCAGTCAACACGTCAAACTAAAAACTTTGGCCCGGGCCCACTTGCGCTACTCTACTTAGCCCCGGGCTAACTGGTTAGCCCGGGGCTAACTTGACAAATCTGTAAAATCGTCTTGCAGAGCTACGAAGATAGGTTAGCCCGGTGCTAAATCAGTAATCTTTCGTTATTTCACTAGCCTCTCAAAATCGACGGGCTAGCACGGGGCTAACCCTACAAAAAGTTATACTGACATATTTTCTAACCTAAAATAAATTTAAACTAAACAGTACAGACACTATTTAAATAGCTGTAAAAGAAAGCAATAATGGATTTTTCGGATGATGATGAAGAAATCGTAGAGTTTCTATTAAATTCAAATTTTTGTAATAGAGAAGTGCAAGACCGGTCAGATTATTTCACAACAATGAGAGATGGTGATTTTCAACGTCGATTTCGTCTATCAAAAACAAGTGTGGAGGTTTTAGTACAAAACATTGGGATCATTTTGAAAGGCGACTCAAAAAGGTGAGATTATTTTGTTTTAAGTGCTTACATTTATATGAACCCCATATTTTTGCTGCTTCTTTGGTCTGCAATGTTTTGGAAACATACCAACTTTCCATATCATATTTGCTGCAATGAAACCGCTAAGTACTAACATATACCTACACATAACTAATTGATTGTTACAGAAACGAAGTTATATCGCCTATAAATCAGATACTTTGTACATTGAGATTCTATGCAACAGGCAGTCAACTTATTACTTGTGGAGATGTGATTGGTGTTCATGAATCTACAGCCTGCCGTATTATACACCGAGTCACCAATGCAATAGCTGCTTTATATAAAACATACATAAAGATGCCAAACAGTGCAACAGAAGTTATAAAAGTTTCTACAGATTTTTATAATATAGCCAGATTCCCTTAATTGGGGCTATTGATTGTACTCATGTAAAAATTAATTCCCCTGGTGGAGAAAATGCTGAAATATTTAGAAATCGTAAAGGATACTTCTCATTTAATGTGCAAGCTATATGTTCAGCAAATTTATTATTCATGGATGTGGTGGCCAGATGGCAAGGGTCGGCCCATGATTCCACCATATGGGACAATTGTAACCAAAAAAGAAAATTTTTACAAGGATGCTATGGTGACAAACTTTTGCTAGGAGATAGTGGGTATTCACAAATGCCATACATGATGACTCCACTCTCTTCTGTTTTAACTAGAGCAGAATCTTTGTACAATGAATCTCAAATAAGAACCAGAAATTGTGTTGAAAGGACTTTTGGTGTTTGGAAACGGAGATTCCCTATTTTGAGCAGAGGGATTCAAGTACATCTACATAGAATTCCAGCCATAATAATAGCAACTGCTGTGTTACATAATATAGCTTTATTACAAGGAGATACTGAACCTCTAGAAGATCCACTATATCCATCCATAGAAGAACAAGTTCCGGACCAACCAGTACAACAAAATAATAATACTGGTCGACAAGAGAGACAAGCATTGATTGAACAATATTTTGCCAGGTTTGTCTTTTTAATTCTATTACTACTTATCATTGCAAAAACTTTACTCATTTCTTTGTATTTATTGTGTCTTCAGTACAGTAATTTTTATCCTATACTTATAACTAATACCTACATGTTCTTCAGCTCTCTAGTCAAAATAGTACAACTAAGTAAGTACACAGTATTAGGATTGGATGACCATTATGAGTAGATATGTGTCCCAAATACTGAAGAATATTGATTTATTTACTTAATTAAAACGGTAACAACCAATTACTTGCATTAATTAAGAAATGAATTATTCACTAAAGTAGCAACTTAATTAGATATCTTTAAAATTAATACGTATCATTATGCTCACAAAAGATATCAATAAATTATAAATTACATTCAACTTACTTGTCACAAAAAATATCACATGAAATAATTACTTTAATTAGTAAAATTGTATAATGAAATTATTCATTATATTTCTTCTAAATATTATTCAGTTGGATTAAAGTGAGAAGTATAACAAGCCCTGTCTTTATTGGTCAAATAAATATAGGTAACATAAATTAATTTATCTGAACAACCATTTATTTATTTTTTATTTTGTTTACAGTCTGGGGTGAAGGTACCTATTGAAGAAATTATCTCTGTGAAGACTGCTGCTTTTGAATATATTTATTAGCATTTAATTGATCATTGTATATGACCTACCTAGTTCCTAACTGAATTGAAGTTATGTATCAGATTTGGTGTTAACTATTATATGGATACTAGAAACTAAATATGTTCTATTATATTTATAAGTACAAGATTACCATAATTATGAAATAAAAGTATTTGGTAAAAAAGGTATATATTTTATTCATTTACTTAAATTTAACTGTTTTTCTTTCAATAATATTTCTAAATTTAATAATTTTAACTGCGCATCTCTAATTTTTTCCTCTTGCATATATTTTTTTTTTATATTTTCCAACTCCATTTCCTGCATTGTGTCATTGTGGTTCAATTTATTCTTTTCTACTTGTATTTGTAGAGAAGCCAGCTCTTTTTGGTATTCAATGAGGTGTATTTTTGATTGTGCTAGGTCAGAAAAGTTACCCAGCACGGTTTCCTTCCTTTTTGTTTTGGGTGTTTCACATTCTGGAAAACATCATCAAAATGAACAGTGAAATAATTATCAAAAACTATACACAAAGTACTTGTTAAAATGTAAAATCCTGCATAATTATGTGATATAAAATAACAGACTCTTACAATAACCACACGTTATTTTTTGTATAGAAACAGATGTAATTTGGAAAATTAATTTATAACAAAATAGAGGCCCGAGAGGAGAGAGAGAGAGAGCAAAAACAATATTGTAAAATTAATTTATTTTGAATTAGTTTTACAATATTGGTTTTGCTGATTGCAGTTGCAGACAATATTACCTTTGAGTGCAGCATCTTTTTTCCTTTTTAAATTTGACCTATTTGTTGTAAATGGCTCATACCCATTGTCATCATCATTTTTTATCGGAGGCACAACAATTAGTTTTGGGTTAATGATGGAATCTATGGGTTTGCTGGTTGAGCATTCTGCCATCAGCTCAGAGTCTCCATCAAACACTGTGTACATCCCTTCCACAGAGCCCTTAATTAACACCTTAACCTTGTCTAATAATAAATCTTCATTATTTGTAGATGGCCCACCTCCTGGAAAATGCACAAATTTTATATTTAAAAAGTTTGATTTAATATTGATAAATGCATGCTCTCTCAACAACTCTTTTCCTAACAATTTTATGTTAACACAACTAACCTGTTCCCAATACTGTTTTCTTGATAGCTACTTCATTTTTTTTCGCTGCTTTCACTAGGTCTTTGAATACCACTTCACAATCTTCCTTTGGCATGTCAACTTGCTGTGAAACTGCCTCCCAATTTTCCACTCCGTTCTCTTCAACAGCACAAACAAACTCTTCTTTGTTCACTGAAATAGGTACATTTAATATTTATTTAACTGCATGGCTATATTTTTTATTTTTATATTATTATAAAATGTGTAATTTATTTCATAATGTTATGGTATTTACCTGGTATGGTCATTTTTACTGTTGCATGTTGTTTTTTGGCTTTTTGTTTTAATTTTTTATAGGTATTTTGCAAGCTCTCCACGGATCTAAAAAAGTTTGGGCCAGATGCATTGTATTCTTTGGTAATCTCAGCCCACGCATCTTGCTTTTGTTGTAGAGAAGCACCATCCGTGGTTTTATTTTCTACAATATGTTTATAGCGTTCAATAATTTCACACAGTTGAAGGCATTCTCCGGTTGTGAAATTAGGCGCTCTTAAACGTTTGTTTGAAGAAGTCATTTTTAATTACCTACTAATATCACTGCTAGCAAACTGATTTAAAAGAACGAGAATTTATTAAAACAAACGAAACGAACTACGCGGTGTTTTTGAAACTGTAATTAAATTAATTTTGTATTTGCTATGGTCTGGCATTGACAAGACAATTAACCATTTTGACATTGACGTTTGTTGATATTTGACAGTAAACGCGTTTTGATAAGTCATTTTAAGCTCCAAAAACCCAAATTGCTAAAAATATCCATAGACTAGGTGTCTATGATTTCTGTTTAACTAGTTAGCCCGGGCTAACTAGCCTACTCCATAAACAGTACTGTGCAAGAGCATTCAATTATTTAGTTAGTTATTTAACTAGCCCAAGCTAACTAGTCTGGGCTAACTAAATAATTCGATCATTTTTGCGCAAGTGGGCCTTAGATTACTATTTTCAAAACGTATTAATATTATTTGTGTATTGCATTTATGTATTAGATATGAATTGAACAATTTTAAAAATGTCTGACTAAATAGTTTATTAAATCTCTGTATTGATTGATATTTCAATTAGGCAATAATTCTTATCACATAACAGCTACAAAAAAAAAAACATTGAATCTACCGATGCTCAGATTTATGTATGTTCTAAAAACATGGTGACTAGAAATTATCTCTTGATAAAAAAAAACGTTCACTGTCAATTCTGAAATATGTAAGTACTGGGTACATTCATTGCAGCTAAGTGAACAAAATTGTATTAAATACTCTTTAGCACCAACTCTGTACAGTTATATAGCTGACGTTTACACTACCCTAGGAACATTTCTACGTGGAATATTCGTTGCTCCTTTTATTAAAGATACCCGCAGAGACCCTGGGTTTCTACTTTTTTACTCACTGTCTTGATATTTTTATAATCTGGAATAGGATGTAAATCTTTTACATGCCGTCTTGTCTATAAAAGAGAAAAAAATAATTTAGAGAACTTTTAGCTGCAATAATAATTATATTCGATAACGTTGATATTTCCCATTTCCACGATATCAAGTTAAGTAACCTGATATCTCTCTTGAGTCGTATTTCCTCATGACTGAAGCGAATAAAAATCCACACATAACTTGAAAATACAAGTCATTAGTGTAGGGCCGGGTTCGAACCAAGGTGCTTCTGAATGAAAAGCAGACACTGGAACCGCTGAGCCACCAACCTATATCAAGAGAATCTCAAAACTTAAATGTTTACTTTAAACCATAGCTTGATGCGTTAAACCTTTTTAAAACTACAGAAAATTTACATACTTTTCTTTAAAATGGTGTTCAATGTCATGAGAAAATACAAACTAAATAAATTTATAACGGATTTAAATTCTACAAGCCCAACAATAACAACATATTGTGTAAATATAAAGAAAATAGGTCATTGAATTTGCTCCTTACAATGAGACCTTATATCAACACTATTTTGTATCGTGAGAAAAAATAACAGTTTTTGTAAGAAACTACAATAACTATTTGTATATCTTAGTGACTACTTTCTGTGTCGGTTTTCTTCTCTTTAAAGTATAGGTATTTCATTTTATATGTGTCTTCCGTGGAAGAACCTGGGCGCCCACCACGATGTATCTGCCCAAGAGACCTCCCCTAAAGAATTATTATTATTCTTTAAATATTTTGTAAGTTACTATGACTTCTTATTTTTATGCGTCGTATGTTTGTTAACAAAACACTACTTAAATAGTCTTGGAGACAAAAATGTTTAACATATTTTTATCTTGCTTAAGTAAGTATATTTACTTAGTTACATTTTCATATCAATTTATAAGAAAAATACGCAAAGCTTTACACATATTACAGTAAGAATAAGCACTTAAAGTAAAAGTAAAATATACTTTACGAAACTCAGGCGTTTTCGTCTGCGAATAAATTTTCACACAAGTTAGTTGAACACATTACGTTAGTCGTAAACTCAGTCTAACAGCCTTAATATTAACTGAGCGAATTTATTCATTAAAAGCGTCCTGACTTCATATATAGCGACTGCACGTTTCGAACGGAACTAGGGTTTATTTCAAGTTAGTAGATTACGTCTCAACTAACTAGGCAAGATGTTTTGATCCGGCGAATTCAAGGTCTTTGCGATGAATGACAATTTGAGGCTTAGGAACATACCTACATACGTACCTATTATTATTTTCGTCATTTTTATTTTAAGAAGTAAAAAAATAATGTACATAGTTAATTCACATGTTTCCACTTAACACATTTTAATGTGACTTTGTACGAAACGAAAACTAATTGAGTTGATAAATGGCAGCATTGAAGTATGTTTTGATCCGGCGAATTCAAGGTCTTTGCGATGAATGACAATTTGAGGCTTAAGAACATACCTACATACTTACCTATTATTATTTTCGTCATTTTTATTTTAAGAAGTAAAAAAATAATGTACATAGTTAATTCACATGTTTCCACTTAACACATATTAATGTGACTTTGTACGAAACGAAAACTAATTGAGTTGATAAATGGCAGCATTGAAGTATGTTTTGATCCGGCGAATTCAAGGTCTTTGCGATGAATGACAATTTGAGGCTTAAGAACATACCTACATACTTACCTATTATTATTTTCGTCATTTTTATTTTAAGAAGTAAAAAAATAATGTACATAGTTAATTCACATGTTTCCACTTAACACATATTAATGTGACTTTGTACGAAACGAAAACTAATTGAGTTGATAAATGACAGCATTGACTTATTTAAAAGTAAACTCATGTTGTTTTTTTAGTCAAAAGTTCCTACTCTTACATTAGAACTGTATGTGATTAAATTCTGACATAATAGTTAATACTCTATAGTAAGTTAACTATTTATTACCCATTATAAAAATTGGACTTCGCCAGACTTACGTTAGCAATTACATATGTCAAGAGATGAGTTACTGGCTCTATGTAAACAACACACATGTGCCGACTTTATTATTTAAACAACGTGACGTGAATTTACGATTTACATTTAGTATTATGGAGCGCAATTTTAGACGCTGTTTTACGTTATGACTGATTAATTTGCTAAGAAATGTGGAGAATTTTTACGCAAAATGAAGCAAGGGTTTGGTGTAATATGCAGATGTTTTTGTTTTCTTGCCGAGATTTTAGAAGGATGAACATTCTGTAGTTAATAAAAAACTCAAATGGTTAATTGGTTGTCTAATATATGAAATTGTACCACTTTATTGTTTTTAAGATATAGTGAATTAATTTTTGGGCTGAACAACATACTTAGTTGTTTCTTATGAGAAGGATAAACAAATAAATCATTAGGCACATTGATTCCAGCATAATATAGAAACAAAAAACAATAAGAACTCAACCGAAAAAGGTAAAGAGACTACCATTTTTCTAGAAAGATCGTATCCTAGAAAAATACCCTGAGAGTCATCACTCAGTGAGATGAAAAGGTCAGACGAATACTTAAACAAGATAGAGGGACGTTGGAGCATACATAATTGAAACTCTGGTGTTATTGGTCATGAATAAGTGAATGTTTTGTAAGAATACTTACTTGCATCCATTCTTATTCAGACGAAGTCAAACGGTCAACCTTTTCTAAGAAAGATGAAGAGAAAAACTTGGCGATGTATTGTGAACGAATTTGATATTTATAAGCGAGTCCCATAAAGATCCGTCGGGATCACAGTTTCGCACCTGATATCGTAGAGAAGGTAACTTATAGAGGTAAGTTACGTAGTTTTATGGTACCTATGGGTACCTATAAGTCGGTTCGTACGTAACAAATGCTTGCGATAATTTTACTGGTAGGTTTCTATGCCTAATTATTCTGAAAATGTAGAATAAATTCTACCGTATCACGTATTAAATGATTTTTCTGACTATACAAATATACCTATCCTAAAATGCTGCTGGAATTAAATCCAGTGATCAATATAAATATTGGTGTTGAGGCACGGGATAAAAAAGTTGTAGGTAACAGGAGTAATCCCACTGTTTACCATTTTTAGATAATAAATAAAGAAGACTGATTTAATGTTAAGCCACCAATCCAATCTCGGTTTATAGCAACTAAGAGGAAAAAACTTTTTTTTTTTAAATGGAAATTTACTTTAGTATAGTAAGACTTACACCATATCCAGAAATTATCTCATCTAAGCATAAGATGAACTACTTTAGTTTCTGAATCTGCAAACTATGCGTTTTCTTATCCCCATGATAAAATAGATAGTTTTCGCTACACAAGCTTACCTATATTTTCGGATCAACAAAAATGCTCCCGTTTTTTATGATGTTACATTTCTTTTCGTGCTTATGAACGTTTCATTGGAGGTTGTGGAAAAGCCGGCATTTTAATCGAGCCCCTGTTTTGCTTTATATATTTTTAATCAAAATGTTCCGCGCTCCAAGCATTCATAAAAAATCATTTGAAGCAAACATAAACACATTGAATTGCAAATGTATTTGATAGGTGGTTGATGGGAGATTAAGTATTGCTTAAAAAACTCGGGCTGATTTTTGATGAAATTTCTGGGCATTGACCAAACAATATTTCAACATACCAATTAACATTTTACCCTGGTCTGTTCATTTCGTCAATTTTTATAGACAAATATATCTAGTTAATATAAATAATCATAAATACGTATAAATACGTATTGCCTGGAAGAGATCGCTCTACGCGATAAGGCCGCCCAATGTACCTAGGTTGAGTAATTTTACTGTAAATTGTTTTGTATTTTTGTTTTCTGGTGTACAATAAAGCTATATTGATTGATTGATATAAAAATCTCTGGCTTGAATTTTTTAACTGCATTCTTTTTTCAACTCGAACCCTTACATGCTCTAGTTATAAATTTATTTCTGATTGAAGGTAACTGGAATTTTGGAAATTTACTATCTGTACTACAGTTAGACAGCAAATTTCCCGAAAGTTTTGGTATTATATGTGGAGATGTCAGTACCCGGATCACGTGTTATCTTGGATAGAAGTTTCTTCAGGTATCGTGTAAGGAACTTATACGCCAATGATACTTATCTTTTCCTATTGTAGGAGAATTAATATCTCTAGTTTTTCTTACAGTCTTATATAGGCCTGTGTTATGACTTAAAAAGTAGTTATACGTTGTTAATCTATTCAGCAATCAAATAGTATCTGTTACATCTGATATAGTACGTAACTCTTACTGTATTTAATATACGGAAGCTTTTGCGGTTTAATAAATTCCAAATTGATACCAATTAATTGTATTCCAAGCCCCCATATTCCGTTGTTAGCTACTACAAAGTACAGCAAATAATTTTCGATTTGAAAGGTTCAAAGCTACCCTTTTCTCAAATAAAAGGCCACGATAAAGATAGATTTGCTGAAATATGTATATTTTTTGAGCAGATGTGATTCGTAGTTTTATTCTTAGGATCAAATATTCATGAGTGTGGGGCCGCTGTGTTGAAACGGAAATAAAATAGTGTTTCTAACATATTTTGTGCAAGAAACAAGAACCATGAAATAAACAAGTGTTATAATTTTACTTACTTAGTATTCATTTATATTTTATGAATAAATTTGTTTGTAACAATTTTGCTGTTTCTTAGGAATAAAAAATAAAGTGAAAATTTGATTTAAATTCTAAGCCTATGTCTATATTTAAAAATTGGTACTTATTCAAGTTACGGTACCATAAATAATTATGTTTAAGTATGGACATATTGAAACATTATTTACTACGGAAACTACATAGAATAAAAATTGATAGTACTTAACTAATTAAAATTAAATCAATTGGTATTTGTTGTGATTTTGTTAAGTCATGTTTACAATTTAATAATAACTTAATTAGGTACATTTACGGGGATATCTGGTTCTGTAAACGAAATAATTAATAAGTATAGGTACCTAATTTATGTTGCTGGAAAACCCTGAAAAATTTGTTACTTATAACAAAATAAGGATAACATAAAAATAGAGAGGAACAACATCTTTACATTACCTAATTTGGAATAACCCCCTATTTCATTATACATGAATATATTATTATTACAAGTATTTTAATTTTGCACTTTGCTACTTGGCGATATCAATTACAAAATTCTTTATATTATATAAGGAATATTAAAATGTACCTATGATGTTTATAAAGTTTTTAACATTATATTTTCGGTGCACTTGGGTTTCAAAAACTTCATATTCCTCACAAAAGGGCATTCTGAGAAGAAGCCCAAACCAAGAAGTACTCGCATATGAACTGTTGCTGCCGAGCCTTTTCAACAATATATTTTTATTCGATTTTATAGAAGCGCCCGTAGCTCAGCTAGCGAAGGCAATCGCATGCAATTACCAATGTTAAGCAAAGGTCGACGCGGTCAGTTCTTGGATGGGTGACCGAAAAGTGGCATTCAATTTTGGGCGGTCACACGTTCATTTATTTATTTACTTTACTTTATTAAAACGGTAACAACCAATTACATTAATTAAGAAAGTTACATTACGTTAAACTGTAGGTCCCGGTGATTTGTGTACGGCAGTCGTAAAGCCATATCAGAGGCCCTAAGGGCGGCTTGATAAACTCTCGACACCAGAGTTAGCCACTCTCATTCTATAAGAAGAAGAAGATTCTATTTCATTACCAAAATGGCTGGCCATTTTACTACAGCATATACTGCGATCGATATTTCTGTTGGCCGAGTGGAACTTGCAGCTCATAATTCATGTCTTGAGAAGTTGCCAAAAATGGGAACGTGATCTTCTTCTACAATCTCGTACTATGAGCCTTATTTTAGCTGAGGACGTAAAAGCAAAGACATAAATACGGCTAGACTCTTAACTAGCTACTAAATACACACTTTTTGTATATACCGTTCCATAACCTAAGCTATGTACAATCGAATCAGCATCATATACTTGAGTGAGAATATACTCATGACGACGAATGACTAACCTTTTTCTGGCTCAACATATCAGCATTGCAATCCAGCGTGGTAATGCGGCCAGTATGCTGGGCACGCTGCCCTCTGGTAGTGGGCTGGAGCACTTAGATTATCTTTAGGCTTTTCTAAAGATTTTCTAAGTGCCCCTTTTTTGGAGTAGTTAGAATTAGTATGTTTAGTTTTTCTTCCCTTGTTTTTATGTTTTATTATTTTATTATACTTATGTTTTTTTAAACTTATTAATATTTTTGTAAGTTCTAACCGTATCGCGCTGTGTTGCCAAAGGTTTATTTAAAGATTTGGTCATACACTACGTACCTACTCAAACTAACTACACTGCACGTAGATTTAATTAACCATTAGATCTATGACGCGTCCATAGTCACGAAACAGTCAATTAGCAACCTCATGGCGTGATATTTATATCCAACCAATCATGAGGCTTTATTTTAGGCGGCTAGTCGTCTATTGGTGTGATGTCGTTGGCTAAAAGTTATGTAGCCATTCCGACACAGATAAGACGTAAGATGCCATCAAAGTTACTGTAGCGTTGAGGGCTAAACCTTGAAGTGCACTCTTCTTTGAGATTGCTAATCTTCTTTCTTCTTTCGTATGAATGTATGTTCTCGAATGAGCGTGATTTAAACTCAGTTGTATGGCTGTACTAAGTAGTTTCTATTGTTTAATATCTGAATTTGTGATGACTTCTTTATATAATATATATTGACTTAATCTTTCTTATTGAATTGAAATTGTTAATAGATTCTTAGTGACAAAAATGTGATTTTTGCACACCAGAAATGGTAAGATGTAAGATACTATAAATATTTTTGTACCATGATTCTCACTACATCTTTGCAAATAAATGAATTTGAATTTAAACTTACCATTTTATTATTAGCGACTGTACAAAAAATCTCTGAAACATACTTCATTATGTATATATATGTATGTATATGGTAAGGTAACGATGGAAAAAGAGAAAAAAAAATGCCGTACTGCCGACAAAACTCAGTCACATAAATAACCAAGGAAAAATCGAGGTCCTAAAATAATAGTCGATTTAAAATCACTTTGCCAGGACCTTTTGTTTATTCTATACTATCAAAGAATCGGTAGTTTAAACGGTTTTGGTCAATCTTGTATTTACAAAGCCTTACATCAAAGCGATGTTACGTTGCAGATGTTTCAAGTTGAATACTTATCCAATCATATACCTACTTGAAATTCAAGAACCACTTTGCCGAGCCTATAGTTCGACGTAATCAGAAATTTGATCGTAAGTGTTAAATAAATTAAGTATGGTTTACATTGAATGTAGGTAACCATTGTATTTATTATACCTATATCGAAGTATACAATGCGCAAACTCTGATGACTAAAATTGTTTTGTCACAAAATGCTAATTCGGTTTTTGACACACCATGACACCAAACATAATATTAACCAATAGATATTAGGTATAGCGACACCTGAAGAACGGAGGAGAATACTTGTACTAAAATGTATGAATAACGTAATGTAATAATTAGTTTCAAAATCTGTAGCTAATTGAAAGAAGAACTATCTTTACTTACCTCCATGAATAACTAAATCAAATCAAAATATATTTATTGCGGAATATAGGTAAATACAGTTGGTAGAATAATTATATAATAGAACGCTATACTCCTACCCATAGGGCGTGCAATTTACAAACAAAAGAATGGAAATTAAATTAAAAATATAAATATTATGTAAGAATGTCACCATAGCATACATACTAGTTACTTGAATAAAAGTCGCCAAACAAACGTATCTATCAAAGCACACTTTATGCAGACAGTAGGTTACCTAGACATAAGCAAAATTTTCCATAAAAATGGCACCTAGATTTTTGGCATCGAAATGAAATTTAAAATATTCATCTTTTAACTAGTTAACAACCTCTAAATCATTAAATTCGTGGCACGTTTAAGCAACGCATAGTTTCACCTTTCGAGATTAACCTTGCGACCGTAACGAAAAGAACTTGCAATATTTTTGAAAGTCAGCAAAATGATATTGTATGCTCAGTCTAGATCACAGTTACTACAAAAACTTGGCAGAAATATGATTGCTTTTTGTTGAAGTATTGAAGATGTTTGTATAAACAAGCTGAGTGCCATGTTATCAGGTTCTATTAATTTTTTATGAAAGTTTGCTGATTCGATCTCGGATTTTTATCTAGCATTTATACAGAAACGTTTTTCGGAGCGCGTTGAAATGTGAACATGTTTATTAGTTTTTCTGTTTTTAAGTGATCTATTTTTTTAAATTACTTTGCGCTTTATAAAAAAGCATTATTTTGTGGATAAAAACTTTCAAAATGCCTTATATTTTTCATAAAATACCCAAATCAGGCTGATTTAATTTTCAAGTATTTTTGTTCTTCGGTAAAATATAAAGAGAAAGTCGTTACATTTCTAAACCAGTTACTTTTCTGCTTGAAAGACATTGATTTTATCTTATCTTAGACGCTAGCATCGGAAAATCCGACAATGGAAAAGAAATGCTGAATTTAACAAATCAAAGTTCAAAGTGTGGGCGTTTTAATTTCTTAGGAAGAAGCGTTTCTATCTTCAGATGTATGTACTTAGTAAGTACGGTAATCTAATACACACTCAAGAAAGTAAACTGACATCGTACAAGTTCTCTTTAACAAAATTGGCCACTCTCATACGAAGACAAAAAAGATACAAGCTCTCGGATATTTTTACATCATACACGAAAAATGTATAATTTAGTTACTTACGCTTAAATACGATTTACTTGCGATTTCTTACATTTGTACACATTCTAATGTTCCTCAGATAGCCCTTGCCACAGAAATAAGTTAGTAAGCAATTTACTTACATACCTATTAATTTATTTCAGTGGTCCTTGATAATTTACAATTTTGTCTATAAATAAGAGAAAACATCAAGTTTTCCATCTCATTTTTGTTTATTGAATGTAGACATTTAATCAATTACTTATAGGGGCACTTTTCATATGTTACTATATAACAACTTCGGACATAGTGCTAGGAAAGATGGTGGAAACCTGGAAAAGCTAATGGTCACTGGAAAAGTCGAAGGCAGGAGATCCCGTGGCCGCAGCCAGACACGTTGGTCTGACCAAATTCGTACCACAGTTGATACATCAGTGTACGGAGCGCTGCATGACGCTGAGGATAGAGAAAGAGATGGCGAAAATCATTAGATAAAGGCTCATGGATGGTGGTAGTCACGACCCTCAGATATGAGGAATACGACGGAGGATATAACAAATAACAATATTCAGCAAATTATACTTATCTAATTCAATATTGATAATGAATAACTGAAAGACTTGACTGCAAGCATTGAGATTATGACCGCAACAAAGATGAAATACATCCAATTGTATGATGTCATGACAATGGTCTGTACTACGGTTTCTTACAGCGCTGAAAAGAGACAATTACCCGCAGTCTAGACTAGACATATTCGAGATTATTTTCAGTGAATTGAGGCCAACTCTTGCTGTTATCATTCTAACTGTGTCATTTGCGGTGATAATATGGTTATATTGTCTGCTTGTTCCGTGATGAAAGGGGATCTTTATTACCTTAATATTACGTTCTGAACTCATCTCAGATGTAGGAGTAAATTATTTTAATACGAGTAGAATATAAGCTGAAAAGCATTTTTTTGTTAAGTAAATACTTAGTTATCGTTACTTATGTTAGGTTTTAAGTACTAGATTCTAACTACTGAGGTTTTTGCATAATACAAAGACAAACGAAGATTCACATTTAATTTTTTTTTTAACTTGAACGGATTTGCACTTGACCATAGTTTACCTGATAGCAAGCAAAGGCTATGGCCTAAGATGGAGCGTGCTTACCCGATAAGAACCGATCCACTCTCGCTTGGATTATAGTGCGTGGGGAACAGAGAGTCAGGCAGGGAGTTCCACAACCTTGCGGTACGAACAATAAAGGTAGAATAAAGGCAAGGGTTAAATATTTAAACGGCCTAGTTGTTACGTTAGGATACTCGCTCACATTGTTTTGTATACATAGCCTATAGCAAACGACAACAAAAGTCTTGATTGTAGTTAATCTAATTTTAGCGCCGAACAGTAAGAAGAAAGAAAGAAACGACTTACAATGTTTGCCAGCCATTTTACAACCTACAACATCCCATGTTTAAGAACTAGAAAGACCTAACTATCTCAGTAAACCTAACCAGGAAGTATCAGATAAAACAAAAGATCTGCTTTACACCACTTTCAAACTTCATAAAATAGGAAATTGTCGCTCTTCGACCGTCAACAACGAGAAGATGTAGGAAACAGCACTAAAACTAAAGAAACGTTAGGAGCACTAAAAGTTCTAAAAAGTTTGTAGACGCTCTAGGGGCTGCTGGAATTATTTTGTTATCTATTTCGATGGATTTAATATCTTTTACGTCTGCTTGTTTGAGTTAAGTTTTGCGATTTTAATTGTATATTATTCTATTCAATTTCTCACCAAAAAATGGAGCCAGTATTCCTTAAAACTATTTCGACTGTATTCATCATCATCATCGGGTGCCATCTTCATATTGTAGTTCGGAGGTCAGTTGGCAAAACTTCTTTCGATCCCATGCTGCTTCTTTTAGATGCGGGTAGCTTAGCTTTGACTGTATTGCTTGGGATTTAAGTACTCAGTTAAGCCTAAACTACAATAACTATTACAAATTTTCGTCATCGCGATAAAATTTACTTATTAGTATTAATTAGATATTAAATAGATGTAATTTCGAAATTTTCTTTCGAAGATTTCTATTCTATTCTTTTATCATTAATTACAATGGTCATAAAAAATAGTTTATAAAAATAGGTAGGTAAGTACTCAGTAAACTTAAGCAAAAGAAGAAATAACAAAAAATAGTTCCCCACGATTACCTCGGTAATAGACACAAACCTGTCTAATCGCTAACGTTGAGAAATTGATTCAAATAACTTCATTTCAATGTTAACTTGTATTAAATAACTAGTATAGGTATATACTTTACTCAGAAATTCTGAATAAATTAATCTTGCGCACAAATTCAATCTGAAATCCAAGAAGCCTGTAACCTAACCCATGGCTCCTTCAGAACTTATTTTTAATCTAAAACTGTAACATCTGTCAAGAAAGCAATTTAGTCGCATAAAATTCAAATGAATCCCAATGCAACAGAAATTAATATTTGATCTGAAATCTCTGTTGGAGGACGAAACTGAATAAAAATTGGATGAATATTATTAACTTTGGCATGGTTAGTACCAGATTTAAAAGACAATCTTCGTAGTTTTTTTGTTCGATTCAATTCAGCGAGGTCTTTTTATCTGTGAACAAATTTTTGTGTTTTTCGATTGTTTACGTACCAAAAATAGCTTCTAACAATAAACTAATGTAAGATTGATATTCATTTATTTATTGTTACAGTTATAGGGACGTTATAATTTTTGCATTTTTAGTAAGGTCTTAAGTACTGTACTGTACTTACTACTGGTTATCTCAGTACTCTCGAGCATAGAGTATGATAGATATCATACTAAGTAGCTAGCGGAGTAGAACTAAAAACATCATAAGCCGCCTTTTTAAAAACGCTGTTTATATAATAAGTCCAAGACTTTGAAAATTAAAGGCCTTATTACAAAACGTGGTTTACATATTAGTCTAGACCAAGTCCGTTTTAGTTGTTCGAAAATTGTCTGTCTACTGTCATAAAAAAAATGACAAAATGTACCAATGTTCAATCAAAGTTCCAATTTAAAGTTGTCATTTTGATCGCTTGAATGTGATGTCTGAACAACAAGAACCCACATTTATTTTCAAAGTCCTGGTCTAATATTTAAGACGCGTTTTGTAATAAGACGGAATAAATCGGTTTTTGTCGTTCAAACATTACGTGTACCAACAATCAAAATGTCAACTTCAAAGTGGGTTGCTGATTTATCATTGGGAACATTTTCACAGTTCGATTATTTTGACAGTAGACAGAAAATTCTCGAACAACAATAACGGACTGCATTAGTTCTGGACTAATAGTTAAACCACGTTTACTAAACCAAACCCAAATAGTAAGATAATTTTATTAATAAAACCTCCATTCTATGTAAAGATCCAAATCACGCCAGTAGGTAACTATACCGAAATAAACAGTCAAAATAGATTTTAACTTCTACGACCTTGCAATGTAAAATATTACTCACGCTCCCCGATTAGCAATGAATAGGTATTTTTAAAAAAAATATAATTACTTGTGTTGAGTCTGGTCGTTTGTATGTATAATAAGTATGTATTTACAAAAGAAAAGTATATAAGTATTATATCCGTTATCTAGTACCCACGACACAAGCGTTTGCTTAGTGTGGGGCTAGATGGCGCTGTGTGCAATGTCCCGGAATATTTATTTATTTATTTATTTATCAATGTGTTACCAAGTTCACATCCACAGCATTCAATGTAAGGTTTTTATCGTAAGATTATATTTTCGATAACAAGTATTGGTATTTGATCCATGAGTTTTATTTAATCGGTGATGAAAGTTAAGATAAGAATGACTGTATTTTATTGTTATAAAATATCGCTGTTGTTCTGTAACTATTTTTACTTCTATAAAATCGGAAATCTAGCCCAAAACGACTGTCAAGACCGATTTAGCGCTTAAGATCAAAATCGATTCTGTATGTAACCTGATGGGAATCTTTTTAATGCAAACTTAGGATGTAGGTAGGTAAAGAAAATTATAAAACAAAATCGGTACACAATTTTCCGGGGCACAAATTTACAATCCTATACACTTATAACTCCCCTCTGTGCTCATAAGGTCGGGAGTTAATAAAATGAGTAATATCTGCATACAATTTTATTCAACCGTATTAAAACCCAAATTAAACAATTCGCGAAATCCTTTGTGGTTTGCAAAATTTGCTTGACGCCGCTGATTGCTGAAAGACGGCGAAAGAATGGGAGGATAAAGAAAATCTTTTAATTATTATCTTGTGAAAAACGTGGTCCGTTTTTTTAACTGATGGTGTTTTATGCAAATTGCGCCAAAAAGGCCGAAATTGGTACTAGAACTGAACCTTCATCATAAATCGTATTTTAATTTTGAAGTCCGCAAATTACGCTAATGGTTAGTCATATTTTAAAAGTGTGATTTACTTTTTAGGCAAGTATGATAAGCAGATTTTAAGTACCTAATTGGATACTATTTAAGAAATAACCTAAAGTTTAATTACGTACAAAGTGAAAGAAGTTTATACTTCTCTCACTTTGTACGTAATTAATAATGTAATAAAGTACGTATGATACGTTTCGCGATTCATAAATATATTTTTTGAACACTTATTTATATATATGTTACGGTAAATGTGGATAATGCGGTAATTATGTATAATTACCGGGAATTATGCATAATTACCGGTGCTCTTGGTAAAAGTGGAAAAAACTTTCGAATTAATTACATTTACCGGTAATTATATATAATTCCCTTTGGTAAATGTAGTAAATAAAGAAATCAAACATCAGAATCAAAATGTGTATTAATAAATACAAGTGTAAATAAAATAAATAAATCGCACGTGTAGAGGCTCGGCAAGGAGGCACTGTTATACATTTGAGGTTCCAAAGACTTCCCCTGAATGATAATTTGTCGTTCTTCAAGTCGAGAGTAAACCGGTTTCTTCTAGGCAAGCGCGCTAGATCGTAGATTATAACGTTGTTTAACATCAGACAAGTTGTAGTCAAGCATGAGCCTATTTAATGTAAAAAAACCTCTAGTTTTAATTATAACTAGCTGTGCCTGTGATTTATTTATTTTATTTACACTTGTATTTATTAATAAACATTTTGATTCTGATTTTTGATTTCTTTATTTACTTCATTTACCAAAGGGGTATGGTTATTATATATAATTACCGGTAAATGTGGATAATTCACTACATTTACCGTGTGCGTTGGTAATTATGTATAATTACCGGGAATTAAACATAATTACCGATTACTTACATTTACCGTAACATATATATCATTGAAGAGATAAAATTGGTCAAGGGATATAATTCTCTAGAAACAGAGCTCCAGGTAGATGCTATGCAATGTTTGCTAAGAACACAATCCCGTTTAATATTATAATATGTTGTGAGCACATACTTAACTTTATGTGAATAAATTATCATACTTAGGTCATTAACCTAACTACAGTTAGGTAGCTATATCTCCTGGCTAGATTCTAGGTGAAAAAAAAACATCACATTGTATTGAACGCTTTTTATCTAATTATTTCTAACTGTACTGTCTAGCAAAAAAAAATTACGTGTGTACTGCACCTACTTAATGCTTAATTTATCCGCGTTGCTTAGTAGCAGTGATAAATACTTTATTTAAGAGGTGCGCGATGAAGATACGCGCTGATTTTCATATAGGTGCTAATTAGTTATTGAACTTTAACTAAACTTACTATCCAGAATAATCTAGTTTAATCAGAACAGGGAAATTGGACGTTTAGGTAACCATTCAAATTTTGATGATTTACTATTTGATTCCAAGTCTCATACGGATTTTATAAAAAAGGGGTACCTACCTAATCGTTTTCTTTTAGGCAAGCCTCCGTAGGCTATAGTAATCTACCTACGTTATACGTGAGGCACTTTACAGTTCCAGGCAAATAGAAGTCGTTTGTACCTTTATAATATTCGAGCCAATATGGACTTAAGTATAAAAAATAGGTGGTACATAAACCTACCAACATTGTAAAACGTCTTTCAAAACAGAATCATACCTACCTAAAAGTAGGAACTTAGATTCACTTTATCCGTGGCAAAGACGCTGATTTAAAATCTTGTTTAAAATAAGAACAAAAGAAACTAGGTAATTTGTACCGCAGAAACTTCGCGAAAGAAAAACCAAGTTAAGAAGGTTTAGAGCTAATAGCAAATTAAAAGTTAGGAAAGGTCGAGTGACTTTTTCCGTTTAATTTAGTACCTGGGTGGGTTATACCTAAGTAAGTTCCTACTGGGGCACCTTAGTACCTAAGTAGGTATCTGTAATACCTACTTATAAGCCACGCAACACGCTTGTCTTGTTGCTCAGAATTATTTTAAACAAAAACTTCTGAATACAATATTATTTACCTACCTATATTGTTTTATGTAATTACCTACTACCCAAATGACTACTTATATTTACTACATCAACACAACCACTAAGGATTTAGTATGAAATCGACAATAGTGCCCAGTATCCCAGTAAGTACTTATAAGTATATAAGATGCACGTTTATGGGTAAAACGCATTTTTTTCTAAATTATTAAAATCGTTACGAATGTAAGTATCGTAGGTACCTACCAGTTTTCAAACAAATATTTGACGAAAAAAAAGGCAGGTTACCAATATTTTATAAGTAGGTAGGTACTTACTACCCACACTTTTCTATTTACTCTCAAGGTCATTCCGTAATAAAAAACTAGGTGAACAGGAAACTGCAGGCATTAGAAATCTTATCAATAAATGCTGCGCTCTTAACCGATAACACTGGCTTAGGTATAAGTACGTACTTAGATACCTATAGATATGGCTTGGATGAGCAAAACATGCAACCGAGGTTGACCTTTAGTCAGAGTCCATAATTGCAAAATTATGCATCCACATAAGATAACGCTGATTCTAAACGTCTTATTTAACTGCTTTAAAACCGGAACTCATTGCTCTAATGACATAACGCACCTTAGCAAATTAACCTCAAAATAATTCCACAAGAATTACCAATTCAAAACGGGCATTCATTAGCAGTAAGACCACAAGACACGTCAAAAATAGGTAGGTACTCACTCGAAAACAAAAACGCCGGTCGCTCGTAAATCCAGTTGCGGCTGAAATAAACTTCACAAGTTTTGTAGCACAGTTTTTTTTAGCACGATCACGGGATTTGAACACTGATTGGCGTCATTTTAGCACTGAAATTCACTGTAAGTTTCGAGATTCGTAAGTGAGTAGACGCGAAAACCGAGCGCGCGATCGCAAGGGACGTGATAACCGCGCGGCGATGTCTCGCAAACTGACTGACTGTGACTCTGAAGTCTGACTGGCTAGTGGCTGGGTCGGTTGGTTCGGTTGGCTGGTTGTATGAATGAAACGCTTGGACTGGATGGCTTGCAGACGTTTGACGCTCGTGTCGTGAGGAAAGACGCGAGAATGCGTGACGGTCAAGCGGATAGGTTTTTTGTGGGAACGTTAAATTGGTATCGGACACTCTTGGGAACTTGAAGGCTGTACCTACGTTTAGAGCTGTTCAGATGTAAGTGGCTAATGTCTATGAGATAATTTTAATCTACCAATTATAATTAATCTAATCTCTAATATAGAGTAGTTCCAACAAGAGCAGCAGATATATTATTTTATACTTCCGTAGGTATGTCAGCAACAGCGCTTGCGCTATATTGGGATAAAATTAAATTAAAATCTAACATCATTCTTGGGATCTAATACTACCACCATCGTATGATTTTGTTGAACGTATTTTCTTTAGAATATGAAATACCTACTGTTGCATCAAAGTACCTACTGTGTAGGTATGTGATCGCTTACACATATAAGTGCATTCTGAGTAAACATTGAAATCATTAATTACGTTCAGTCAAAATATACCTAATAGTCGTCCATTCTCTTTACTCGACCGTCTTTTGCTTTGTGTTTTCCAAATGTTTACCCAAAAACGATAGGTATGATAGTTATGCTTGTTTAAACATTTGTATAAGCCTGTTCATTAATGGTAATGTGGTCATATGTAAGACACTAGGAAAGGTATAGTAGGTATAACTCAACCAAATAGTGTAGAAAATATGGTGGCGCCACTTGCAGTACTTGTCCGGTTAATTCAGTTTATTCGTCCTCTTCCTGATGATTACCTACATTGTCGAGATTAAATACAAGTCAAAATTTCTAGCAAAGAAAATTAAACAAGAATATAATTGAAAACGATTACTTACTTAAAACTATCCTGAATCTGTACTTAATTAATAAAACTCAATGGCCTTATTAGTTAAGATTGAACCACTCTCTGGGTTTAGTTTAACAATATTTTTACATAATACCTTCACATGTATTATTTTTTGGTGGGAAGTTTCATTTCTAAACACCCTAAGTACGTACCGTAAGTACATACAGTCAAACAAAATGAGTTCACACTTCACACGGTTGGCTTACTAATAAGATACAAAGGTCAAACCACGTTATATACTTCAAAACCATTAAAATATATTACTAGTATAGAACAGACAACCCGAACCAAAGCTTTGCTCCATTTTGGAAAGAGATTAAACTAAAATTCACAGCAGCGCGAAACCATAGTTATGTCGTCTAATCAAACTATTAAAATATGCAGCGCTTAAAAGCGTACAGAGCACAGTTTTCTCGCCACCAAAACGACTTAAGCGCCGTGTATTTGCAAAACGCGGCGCCCGGCAGCCCGTTTCTCGTAAGCATTGTTACATCGCGAAAAAAATTAAATCAAAGAGTTTTCAACGTTCAAATGTCTACTTACCAATGAAATATTAAACCATCACTTTTTTTTTGATGTTCTGGAGTGTATACGGCAGTCCTTACGAACACAACCAGCCAGGATACGCTCCCGGTGGATTCTAGGTTTTACGCAAACCCTGTTACAGTAACAGCATAATTTCTTCAATAAACTTATTAATACGGATGAGTGTAGCAGAATTTCGACGTATTTGTCGAAGATTTATAAGGATTCTGGAATCCAACTTCAAAGGAGCTGTTTCAGGTCTGGCAGGCTTACTTACTTAAAAATTATTTTGAAAATGTAACTTAATTGATTTATAAAAGGTGAATACAGACATATGATAATCATATGACTAAATTACCCAGGACTCTTCTGCAGATTGCAGCAACATTAGTAAATGCCCATATGCAATGTTGGTATTGTAGATGGCATTTTTAATAATTGGTGCAAAACAAAATGTGTTAATAAATGTACATAACTGTGCTGAAAACAACGTTTGAAAATATAAAAAAAACAGCTCCACTTTGTGAGACTATGATAAACTGCTTCTAAAAATAAAAATGAACTTGTAAATGTTACCATTAGAATCCATTATCTTTTTAAATACTTACCTACAATAATATTCATAAAAAAATTACACATAAGTACACAATAGATAGGTATATAACTCTGTTTGTCATTTAAAAATGTAATTACAATGTAACTACCTATATCTACAACATATTAACTTTCATTTTAAGAGGCTTGGATGTAATATAAAATGATTGAATATCTGCTAATATAAGCAATTCAAAATATCATGTGTACCTACATAGAATAATAATATTGTACGCCGCTAGCATTTTAGGCCTTGTCCGCAGATTCCGATTTAAGTTTAGTATATTAATTGTAAGGTTGTATATATTTTAACTCAATTTCATAATTTATAAAACCAATATGCAATTGTTCAATTAGTGGTGGGTATCCGAATTTTACACGACAAGTACCTAATTATGTAAATGTTATGTAGGAAAACATCAAGAAAGGAACGATGAATTTAGAAACACGGTGCAAAAGATCACAAAATAACATTTCGCAAATTAAAAATCCAGGATCACCAAAAAAACACAGTAAGTTACCTGAATTCTAAGCATACTTCCCCTGTAATTAGTGTCATTACCAGCACTTAAATATTTCTTATTACAGACGGCCATGGATCAATAAAAAATCAGACAGAGCATTATCCATGTTTTAATTACTGAAATTACTCCCACGAAAGCAAGAGATGTACAAATATAACTCATACGAATAAATACTAGTTCACCTGAAGCGACCACCGCAAAATTGACATCGTGACCGAAGCTCTACCTATGCCTGTACCTCCATGAGAACCTAGTATCATATTCAGCACTTTTTTTTACAAGAATCTCCGTTTTTACTTTAGCATGTCCTTGCTGGCACCTTAACTTTTATCGTCTCTAGAAACCATTACGAGCCAAGTCCGTGGCTTTGTAAAGGTTTTCCATTAAGCGGGTGCTACACTGTCGTGACATTAAACGTTATGGCTACGATGTGGCGATCTGTTTCAATAGGCGAGTTTGACTACCCATGGGAAATGCTTTGTAGTTGCAAAATAGTTCACTTTGGAAAGAGGGTACGTTTCATGGTGATTAAAAATGTTATAGTGAAATTTTCTGGACCAATCGAATTCCACTATATGTACATACGTCGATACCAAACACAAGCCATACCAGGGGTGAAAAATAAACTAGAAGCTCACCCAACTCAGTTTTGATCATGTATAGGTAATGATAAACTCGTTATCCGTCAATGAAGACCAAGCTTAACAATAGCCACGATTTCTCCAGCCCATCTGTCCATTCAGACGCGTATAGCCATCAGTATTCAAGCACGAAAGACATTTAAAGGATTAAATTAAGTATAATTCGACATTCATATACCGTACCGAATTTAATCAGGGCTGCCCTAAAGAATTACGTGATCCGCGCATCTAATGGAGCAGCCCTAATGCGGAAGTGATGTATTTCCTTGACGTTTTATTTTTGGAATACCTTTGAAGGGAATAAAAGCTGTATTTGACCAATTTCTTTGCCTTTTGTGGCCGGTCCAATCATTCAGAAGCGGTTCCGAATATGTCAAATGGTGTGTTTGAATGTTGATGGCGGCAAAGGCCAGCACTTAGAGCCTGGTGTAAATCAAAGAGCAAAACAATTTGTTGTTGAATTGCTATTGTAAAAAACAATTGACCAAAATGCCTCCCTAAATATATATATAATATTCTTAAGAAACAATTATTAATGTAGTGAGTTGACCCTGTGGAATAAAGGCCTTAACAATTGGTATCATTGCCATCTGCAATTTGATAAAAGTAGACGATTTTGATGAAAATTATTGTAGATGTTTTTAGTCGAACGACGAGTTATCCATTAATACCAAAGATGTATCGAAATTCTCCTTCAATGGATTCAATAACATTCAACAACAGAGCAAAACTTGAAACTTTCAATGTATTAATTTTCAAAAACAAACCGAACTCCTTTCTGGATGATGGCTGGAACGTTCTAGAAGTTACGCGGAACTTTTCCTTTGCATCCAAGTTTTGAGAATTCTATTTGAAATGTTGCAGGAAGGAAATGGAAGTTAAGTCATCTTAAGTTAACATGCAGTGTGGAGAGAATAGCGGGATTATAACAAGCACAAGCATGCTAGTTGTTTGTTAAGCAAACGTAGTATAATTTAAGTGAAGTTCACAAATTTAATTGGAGGTTTAAGGAGAGCTGCATCAGTCTTTTTTGAGTAGAACGAAATACATTTTGGTTTATTTGTACTTTTATGAAGCAACAAAACATTATATCATCAAGATTTTTGTATTGTTGTAGAATAGGACCTCCTAACTAATATTGATTAATAAGCCTCAATAATTTAGCATAAAAATCGGTAAGCTAATTTCAGAGGACTTAATTATTTAAGAAGCAGTTAATCCCCGAGTAATGAATTATTATTCCAAGAGAGTTATTTATAATCGGCATTAAAAGGAAAACCTCGGCCATTATTTAATTTCAGGGTCTTAATGAAGATTCGGTATTGATATACCTACTGGATCCTAATATTCGAGGTTTTTGAGAACGACTATATTTCATAATGTGAAGCATACAAACTTAGGTACTTACAAGTGTTTAGTACCAACAATTTAATCTATACAACCACTTTAGAGTTTAAGTTTACTCAAATCAAATCAAAACATTTATTTACAGAACATAGGATACATAAAGTTGGTAACAGGTAACACTTTGAATATTTACTTTCTATAAAACTTAATTGTTAAAGGCTTTTTTTTATTTTTTTATGAACCCGCAACAAAATGTACGGATGTTATGAATTTGAACTAAGCAAGTGTTTCTATGTGTATTTATATTACAGCAGAGTTTAGATAGGTAAAAAAATTAATCATAGGCCATTATGACGTTTCAAACTTTAACATAAAACACTTCGTTTATGAATCGTATTCCTCATGTCTGAGGGTCGTGACCACCACCTTTCCGCAACTTCTCTTATCATTTCCTTCTGTCCCCAACAACTTACATTATAGATTTAATAAAATATAAAAACAAGGGAAGAAAAACTAAACATACTACTTCTAACTACTACAAAAAAGGGGATTTAGATTTTGTATTCCATATCATTCTGCAACAAGATAAGAAGACAAGAAACTCATACATAAGATATTAAGTAGGTTTACTGAATATTACATTTTGCAAGGTAATATAATGTTGATGTTCTATGAACATTTTACCAGGCTAGGAGATAGGGCAGACAGAGAGAACACAGGGCCGGTTTGATATAATATTACAATCAATACAATGTTTTTTTAAATTAAATCCATTTTAAAATGGTTTAATAATCGAAAAGGCACAGAGAATTTAATTTAACTTCAGCGAAGCATAGTTGTACCTTCTTAGCAACGTATTATTTTTCAAATACTTAAATTTAATTTTAACAAATCGAGTCTATTCTGTTTTTTTTTTCATATAATATTAAATGCTTTTCGTGAGTAATCTGGGCACCCGCAAAGATGTAGTCGTACTTGCCCAAAAAAAAACCCGGAGGGAAGATGTGCTAAATTTGAAACTGTAGTATCAATTGCCTATTCTTCTTCTTCTTATCGAATGAGAGTGGCCAACTCTGGTGTCGAGAGCTTTGAAACCGCCCTAAGGGCCTAATAAAAATTAAAATGATTGCCTATTAAATATTTTTTTTATAATACAAATGTATTTTATTTGAAAAAACTTACAAAACAAATTTTACTATTTAAAAATAAAAACTTAACTAATTAATAACTTACTTATAAACTAAAACTTATAATAAACTTAAAACATTTATTCCTAGTCCTGACTCCTTCCACAGACTACAACATGCACCGAGAGTGCAACACAGACAGATCACACGCACATTCGCTGCACGTATTATATTGCTGTAGACGGCTCATTTAACATGGAATCCCTGCTTGCATCCCGTTGCGGTGTAGATTTGACACCTATTATACTGCAGCGCGCTTATCAACGGGATTCTTGCTTCAGGCCAGATTTATAATGAGGGAATATTAGGTTGTGTTAGTGATAGTGAATAATCATTGTTAGAAATTGTGCAATGTGTTAAACCTCTGCAATTAGGTGATTTATAAAAAAGATACAGGTAAAATGAAATGAAAGTCAGTGAGTGTTTTCAGAAGGCACTCAAACCAGGCTTTCGAAACAGATTTTTTTACGTATTTTCTAATCAAATTAAACGAAAACTGCAAGAACAAAACTGGCAACATACTACCTCGTAACTTTATTACTTAATTATTTCTTTTAAAAATAACAAATACTACATGAAGGAATCTAGCTAAACAAGTTCCTCTTTTACACTCTAACAACTATAAGTATATCTCTCTTTGAGTCGTATTTCCTCATGACTGAGGGTCGTGACTACCCCGCAGAATTAATACGTTAGGGGAGTTTTCCTGGGCAGATACATCGTGGTGGGCGCCCAGGTCCTTCCACGGAAGACACATGTCCTCGGATATGGTCCTCAAACAAGTCGGTTTCCTCGCGATGTTTTCCTTTACCGTTAAGCGAGTGCAAATCCACTCATAACTTGAAAATACAAGTCATTGGGGTAGGGCGGATTCGAACCAAGGTACGTCGGGATGAAAAGCAGACACTGGAACCGCTGAACCATACTCGCTTACTTATAAGAATATTATGTAAACTATTGTGTTTTCTAACTCGGTTTACTTTTTTGTCATGTATATGTCACCGTAAGATTGTAAAGATCGTTAGATTACAATCTATCTAGCGAGATTCTAAACTATCGATAGATTGTGAACCGTATCATCTTCGAGTCCAACACTTGCACTACAACAGGACTTGCGTGCGTGGTAGAAAGCAACCTAACGAACCTAATCTTACCTCCTGTCACAGACAAGTGACTTCGCAATACCTAAACATAGAGCGCGAGTTGCATTCCGTCCTACGCCGGTTCACAATTTGACGGCTTCACTTCGATAGATTACAATATAGCGAAGAATAATGAGTCAAATTGCAATCATAATGATACGGTTCACAATCTATCGATAGTTTACAATCTCGCTAGATAGATTGTAATCTAACGATCTTTACAATCTAACGGTGATATATACATCAGAGACTTCCACCAGTTTAGTCCTAAACTGCCACTAACCATTTCAAATAAACAATATTTTACGAACATTCAAATAATATATCGAACGTTACATTTGGCAAACTCATCGAAATAAATTAAGCGTTAAACCGTTTACGTACAAGGAACCTCATATTAATGCATGTACATGTTATTATGTTACGTAGTCTGTAACTTAATCAACCCCATTTACAAGTGAACAGATAGTAAGTACCTTGTGCTAACCGCGTGTACTGGAATGAACAACTTAGCTGAAGATTACTTTATGCTACCTACGAAGTGTAATTAATATTCATGCTGATAACGTTGTCTTTTGTTGATATCTTTCTATATATGTATATTATATATCGTGATTCTAAGTGGGTTATAGTAATGAAAAAATCATTGAGTAAGTATTAAAATTTCCAGTAAGGAGGCGGTGATGACTTTGCGTGTTGCACCAAGTTTTCTACTTGGCTATTTTATGGACAATTTAAATATATAAAATAAAACATTTATTACGTTAAATTTATTAAAATAATAAGAAACAATATTTACACATATTAACACTAATAGAACTAAAAAAGAGTATTTACATCTAAACTAAATTTAAACAATCTACATGTGGTATGGAGCCAAGAACGCTGGCTGCATTCCCACGCTGGATTGCTATAGAAATCCTTTGCGCAAGGAACCAGCCAGCGTTCTTGTCTCTAGTGATGTCAATCAACATTTTATTTAATTTTTTTATAAAAGACTTCGTGCTTTTACCCCACGGACCAAAAGTTTCGAAGCCAAGCGGTACGTAAATATAATCAGTCGATAATGATAAAAGATAAAAAAGATTCAACTTTCAACGCTTGACACTAGTATTTATGAAATTTAAGATTTATAATTACTTGTGTTGAGTCTGGTCGTTTCTATGTATAATAAGTATGTATTTACAAAAGAAAAGTATATAAGTATTATATCCGTTATCTAGTACCCACGACACAAGCGTTTGCTTAGTGTGGGGCTAGATGGCGCTGTGTGATGTCCCGGAATATTTATTTATTTTTATTTATTAACTACAGCGTCGCTTGTGCGAATATCGCTTTAGGTGATGATGGTCAAATGCGCGATGAAAAAAAAACTAACATTTTTACACATGAATTCTTTTTGTCGCTAAAATTTAATGTTGATCGTTTATACGCTCCCCTTGCTTAGATAATAGAATAACCATAGAAATCTTAGTAATAAAAGACAATAGATTTCTATGATAACAACCTACTAATAATTCATGCATACAACATTCACTCCAATAAATTACCGTATAACTTGTCGACAGATTAACAAGCGAGTCCTCTCCTAGATTAATAAAGTTTAATTAAATTAAGCACCCGCCGCCGGATCTAATTCGATACTCTAATTATCTTGATTTACCCAAAATGATTTATAACCATTGCGTCGTCAGAAAGGTTGCGATTTGTCTGATTTTGGAAGTTCTACACTTAAGTCTTAAAAACTAAAAAGGACCGACACAAGTTTTGTGTCGGTCGACGACCCCTGCCTTTTGGAAAATTAAGCTGCAGCAGCTTGGGGTTGGTTTGCTAGAAGTTTTTACTCTATCCTTTTTAGTTTTTAAGACCTAAGTGTAGAACGCGTACCTACTATTTATGCGGCACACTACACGTTTGCTTTTACTTGCCATGATGCTTAAAGCGTAAGCGTGGCAATTTTCCTGTGTTATCGAAGAATTTGTGATGCGGATAATTAAATGAATTAGCGTAAATACCAAGACTTATTTTCTACTGCTGGTTTTTTTTTACTGCTGGTGCTGGCGGCTTCGCTCGTATTAAGAAGTAAAACTTGCATCCCCTATTTCATTCCTTAAACGTGGCATGTCTTAAAATCCTTTCTAAGCGGATGCCTATCTTTTTTTACATGATATAAGTAGGCTTACGCTTGACTACAACTTCCCTGATGGTAAGCAACGTTATAGTCTAAGATCTAGCTCGCTTGCCTAGAAGAAACCGTTTTACTCTCGATTTGAAGCTCGACTTTACTTCGGGCAAGGAGTTCTACTTCATAACATCTACCTGCATGCCAAATTCCTGGCCGATCCGTCCTGTCCCAACAACGAATCGCTATGATCACTATGTTAGTCAGTCAGTCAGCCACCTTTGAATTTTTAAATTAAGCTTTATATTTGGGATGAACATCGATAGTAATAACTGCCAGAGTATAATGTCTACTCACCTAATGTAGACAAGTACATATATTCACATGGTTCCCAAAGCTTCGAAGTGCTAAATTAATGTGTATTTATGAGCGTTTATGTTTGAATACATAATTAATGAGCCGTTGGCGTGCGTTTTGAAATTATAATTGCAGAACAGTAAATACACCTAATAATGAGCTCTTTGTTCGAATGTTTTTGGACTGGGAAAATCATCTGTTAGTTAAGAGCGTATCTGGATGCTTCCGTGATAATATGACCGTGTCCGGTGGCTTACGTGGGCACATTAAGTTGAAGAAGATTCACACACATACACACACACGTGTCTCAATACGCAGCCGTCGTTTAGCCCCGTCAGAGGCTGGTAAAGCTTATCGAAAATTCTAGGTAAAGAAATTTTATTCATAAACGGATCGGGCTAACAGCAAGCAAAACCTCAAGGTACGCTATAGTAAATTAATAATTTATTTTAAACTAGCTGTGCCTGCGACTTCGTCCGCATGGAATATTATTTTGGGCATTAAATCTTTGAATTTTGAACCGTTTCCGCAGCGCACGCAACGGAAGCCTTCAAACATTAATAATTTTCCCCGTTTTTTCCACATTTTCTATTGTTTCTTCGCTCCTATTAGTTGCAGTGTGATGTTATATAGCCTTTTAAGCCTTCCTCGATAAATGGTCTATTCAACACAAAAAGATTTTTTCAATTCGCACCAGTAGTTCCTGAGATTAGCGCGTTCAAACAAACATACTTACTCTTCAGCTTTATAATATTAGTATAGAAGTATAGATGTGATGGTAGACTATCCAACTATAATATGATAAAAAAGTATTTCTTCTGTTTGTTATTTTACGACAATATTTGTTTTGCCTGTGATCTGAGATTTTTTATTAATGAAGAATAGTAGGATACCATAAGTGATTTTGAATCTATATCATAAGTGATTGAAGATCTTATCTTAATTTCGTTTCCTTGTAAGAATTTACCGAAAAACCTACTGAGTCGTTACTTAATGCATTATTGCAAATTGCCGCAATTTACTGCTAAATGAATTGGTTGAACAATTTAAAAGAGAGCCATTAGAGCTGATACAAAAGCATTTATTCTTTCGTTCGTTCTCTCTATCTTGCTTTTAGTTGGGAGTAAATCTTGATAATTTTCATTCAAGAAGATAGAACTGCTCAATGAATATAACACTAATTACATTACCTTAACACCTACAATATTTGTTATGAGTTAATTTATTAAGTGCTAACCTGCACTATGGTTGTTTTAAATTAAACTTTTAAACTTTTAACTTTTACTTTTAATTAAACGTTCTGACGGTAGCAGAAATACGCAGGTTCGAATCCTGCCGGTCGTGATTATTTTCGCTCATTTTCCAATAAAAGTTTAATTTACCTACAATATTTGTTTAATAACACCTATTGTTAAAACCAACTGTGCCTAGGCTGTGTATGACTAAGAAACTACCCACTATAATGGGAGAGAAACTGTTCAATAAACTCCCCGCACACATTCAGTCTTTGAATAATGATCAGCAATTTTGCAATAGCGTCAAACAATTAAGTATTGTTAGATCAGACACTATACAGTTTTAAAGAATACTTTGAAAATGACTACAGTCAACTACCAATTGATTCTAATCTTGCTTAGAAATTATGTAATTAACTACTAGGTAAGGAGTGTGATGCCAAATTGTCATTTTAGCCCCTATACAGCTAAAGTGACAGTACCAAGATTTATTTAAGTTGACATATTGTATGATTACATACCTATTATTATGTTTGACATGATTTTAATAACAAAAATTTTCATTATTTTATTAATAAAACTAGACATATGTAACTTCTAAAATTTTATAAAAGCTAAATGTTATAAATTCAATTTGACGAGATATTGTAATTTGTGTAGCATATTCTGTGATATTAGTACTTATACCTATGTATGTTACAATTTTACATTATCAATAAAGATTCTTTATCTTTATCTTTTACACAGGATTACTGATAGATAACTAAAGCGTAACCTTGTAAGAGCGGGTTTGTATATTACTACACAATTTTGGACGAAGGATGCGTTTATAAAAGCCCATCTTAGTAAAATATCGAATTAATGTGCATCATCATCATCCACAAACCTTAGAATACCATTTAAAGATTTCTCTTGCTATATTCCACAGCCATATGCGTTGAACCTGTGCCAATTAATATTACCTACAAAGATAAAATGATCAGCTTACGTTATCTTCAAAAAATAAATAAGAGCCGGGCTGGCAACCCTTAATCCTGGTTTCAACACAAGAATATATTTTATTAATTACTTTTACTAACTAAACATATTCTTTACTCTGTCTATGTATTCAATATCTGATAAGTGGAAATTTGTAAATAACTTCAGTTATGTTTGTGTTTATCTAAATATATAAAACTCAAAGGTGACTGACTGACTGATTGACTGACTGATATAGTGATCTATCAACGCACAGCCTAAACCGCTGGACGGATCGGGCTGAAATTTGGAATGGAGGTAGATGTTATGATGTAGGCATCAAACTAAGAAATATTTTTTGGAAATGCCACTTTTAAAGGGGTGAAATAGAAGAAGCCAGTTTTACTTCTAGCGAGCGAAGTCGCGAGCACCCACTAGTATCATATAAGTTAGTTGTAAGTTTCCCTAAAAAAATTTAAAATAGAATATTCTAACAAAATAAACAGATACATCAATGACAAAGTTAAGCCTGTCCATCTCGGCTCGCTTTTAGCGTAATCGCTCGTTAACATCAAGTTTGTAATGAAACGGTCGAAGAAGTTTGTGCGCTAATAAATAGTTCCGGGTAAAGTTAAACAGCCCGAGTAAGTCATCCTGAGTTTGCAGCTACATTTAAGTATCGCTAAGATGTATACTGATTAAATTTTAATTGAATAGAAGTTGAAGCAAATTTGTGAAGAGATCAGATCCCAGATAATAAGATTAGGGTAATCGAAGAAGAAGATATAGTTATATTCGACTGAATGAAAAGACGGTAAAGCATCCAGATTTTTGAATGGTATTCCCACGTTTTGAGTTATTTCACAATGTGATGGCTATGTTTGCAGAAGATTTTGCTACCAAAGGAGTGAGCTAAAGTATAGACCGCGTACTGAAAAACTGGTACCTTAATGCAAGAGACCAACTGGTAAAAATGAATATATGAAAAATGGCTGGATGCGTTAAACCATACGTTCGACCAAACACTAAGAGAAGCCTACAAGTTATGGACAGTATGGAAGTATGACGGATAGACAAAAGATACATTGATAGATGTCCAACTTTTCCATTCTCTCTGTGAGTCCTAAATTTTTCCACAACCATCATTTGACCTAGATGTGCGAAATATACGAGTATAATATTTGGTATATTTTCATTTACGAGTGAAACCTCCAGATCTCGCCGGGCAAGTGTGCTAATTGTTGATTAGGTGAGGGAATATGGGACAAGTGTCCTAAGTCTGGTTGCTAAAATTTGGCACGTTCATTTGCGAAATGGACAGCAAAATGCGACAGTTAACCAGTTTTGTAAGCGGTTCCCTGGAGCTTGAACACGGGTTTAGGGTTACTTTTATAATTAACCAGAATTTTTGGTCTGGAAAAAACATGTTCTGTAGTTTCTGCCTCATGGTAGTGTAAGAATTAACATTTCACACATTTTTTCAGTTGAAAATCAAATAAACTTTAGACACATTGCAATAACTTATAACACATAAACATAATATATATAAAAAATATGCTTGGTTCAGTACTTTGTTAATTTAGATGTAATCTTAATGTTTTTCTAAGTAATAAAAAAACCTAGATTTAAGGAAAATAATAAATGACATCTGATGCAGTAGCGACGAAATTAGTCAGAAAACGTTTCTTTGAGTTTCTTTCCGTACAGGTTTAAGGTATGAAAACTTAAACCGTTCCTAGAATAATCTAGCAATTCACACGTGTCCAATCCATTTGAAAATTCAAGGTCCAGACAGACTGACAGCCCTATTAAGTTTGACGAAGATGAAAACGAGCTTTGCCAGTAGTTGGTGTAAACAAACTTACACTTACCAGGGACTTATCTGGACTTACCCGAGTCTTGCTTGTTGAACACGACACGTTGGGATAGGCATTAAATGGACGAGGTTTACATCTCAGTTATGAATACGAGGTTTGTGTCTAGGCCTTATATAGTTGCGGCTTAAGATGGTCGAGATCGAGAAACGAATCAGCTTCTGAATGATCCAAAAGCATCATTATTTGATCAACATCCATTATATTATATGTACAATTGTAATTTCTAATTGACGTGTAAGCTTTTGGTTACAAATAAATTGTTTATCTGGTTTATTGAAATGTGTGGTAAGTTTACGGTGTACATCTTGTATTCATGTGAAAAACCTTCAAGTTCATTAAATAAAAGAAATTTTGGAAAACTTTTGAGTAACACTAACTAAAATTTTGACCTATACATTCATACCAGGAAAACGATAAGCGAAAGGACTTTTACGTCCCCTAAAACACTTTTAACGTTCAAACGTGTCGCCTCTTCACAAAAAAGACCAAACTATTAACTACATTCACTAAAAAACCATTTTGGTCCCACTATTGTAACACTCGTTAGATACGAGTAGCTTCCAGTAAAAAAAGTTACATGACAGCGTGGAAATCGTTAAAACGCATTCCATCCGAATCCAAAATGGCGGCTAACCAAGTTAAAACTTCTCGTGCCAAATCAAATGGTGGACGGACGCTGGACGAGGAGTTATTCCCGTTACAGAAACTGTAAACAAAGTTGTGTAGTTAATTTAGACAACTAATTCAGGCCGTCCACAACTTTGGTTATCTTGTTTTAAAATTAATAACGCGGGTCAAAGTACCTACAGTAACTATGTATGTAACATTAGAATTTGTAATAACTTCAACCTCATAGAAGGAAAGCGTGTTAAATTTTCCTAGGGGTAAATTCTTCTTGTTAAAATACAGATGTGGATAGACCTCACTTAATCAGATATGTATTAACATAGGCTAAGCTTTGTTAAACATGTTTTTTTTTTTAATTTTACTATATTGTAAATTCTCCTCAACAACTTTTATTCCAGTAGTAGGTAAGTAAAGAAAATTATTTTTCTTAGCAGTAGAATGTTACCCTTGGAATACTGACGCTGAAACGAAAGAATATTTTTTTTTGCACTCAAGTCGCAATAAGCAACTAAACCAAAACTATGTCAAAACTAAATCCCGATAGAAAAGATTTTCTGAATATTTGCTTGCTAGTTTTTTGTACAATTTTTATTATTGGGTACACTTACATTGTGTATCTACATGAAAGTCTGCTTAAGAACATATTTTAAGCACCCAGCCTATTATAATTTTCGTAGGTATGTGGGATGCAGAGAAAATAATTATAAACATCCAAGTTTTCGTGCGCAGAATTTAAAAGGTTTTTATCAGGAACCCATTAAAGTAAAAACAACAACAAGAATCTGCTATTGACGGCGTTTCCAATCAATGAAAGCAAATAGACTATGTTACGTGAAGACATCTATGTATCTAAAATTGTTATTTTTTTACTGTATTTTTATTATTGATATCTCGGTCCATATTTATTTATTTACGGCATTTTTTTTTAATATTTTATGTATGCATCTATATAAAAAAACAAATATTAATATTATTACCCTCCGCGACACAGGTGCGCCTAGTGCAGAGGGCAGGGTTACAATTAAGTAAAAACACTGTATATGATGCAAAATAAAGATATGAAAGATATGTTTAAAGATATAAAGATATTAGTCTCAAAAACGTTTTGATTTGTGTAAAACCTGTAAAACAAGTCGAAAAAACGGAAATCTATTTTCCACTACAGACTAAATTATTTCATATTTTATGCATACTATTCAATCAACTATATCGTGTCGTGTGATATATGTAGCTAACTTGTTGCATGTTTTTTTTTTGCCAGAATATTTAATTTTTCTTTTTATTTAGGTAGGGTTTATTTAGCCTGTATGAATTGAATTTTTTTTGCCATTCTGTCGGTTTCTGTTTGAGAGCCATAGTCCCTGTGCACGGGCATTTCCCTTAGACCGTTCTTTGGCACCACAATGAGATTTCTATTGCATCTAATGTCGTTGGAGCAAACAGCCGTGACGTCATATGAGTACAATCTCGTCAATGAGAGAAACCTTATCAAATGTATGTAGAACTTTGATGACGCATTTTCATGGAAACTTTGTGGGATTATTGTTTTTTGTTAGACTATTTATGGATAGCACGTTGTACGGATAGCTGTTTGTCCCAATTCGATTAAAAACAAACGTGTTTACGATATCACTACATAGTTAATTATTTTTTGAATAATAAAGAAAGAAAGTAATAAATATTTATTGAAATTATATACATATATGAACAAATAAATAAATAAATGTATTCATTTTGCAACATTACAAATTCTTGTCATAATTGTCAAGTATGTCGTATACATTCGTACAAAATATTTGAGTACATTTAATATTTCAGGACATTCCACACAACGCCATCTAGCCCAATCACGAACTTTCGAGTATAATACTCTAAGGGCCTTATTACAAAACGTGGTTTATATTATAAGCCTAACCAACCAAGTCCGTTTTAGTTGTTTGAAAATTTTCTGTCTAATGTCATAATTATCAAACTGTCAAAATTTCCCAATGTTAAATCAGATTTCCAATTTGAATTTGATGTTTGATAATGTTTGATCAACCAGAATCGATTTTTAATTTTTCTTAGTCCTAGACTTACATTTAAGCCTCGTTTTGCAATAAGACGGTTGCCAGTTTGTCGGTTTTCTATCGGTTGCATTTCGGGGAGTGTGCCGCGCCTTCTATCACCGGACGAGTAGAGGTACGGCAGGACGACACCGGATTACGGTGGAAGTTCCTTAGACCCGCACAAAACGAAAAATAATTTCTACCTTTATTGTTCGTACCGCAAGGTTGTGGAACTCCCTGCCTGACTCTCTGTTCCCTACACACTATAATCCAGCGATCTTCAAAGCGAGAGTGAATCGGTTCTTATCGGGTAAGCACGCTCCATCTTAGGCCATAGCCTTTGCATGCTATCAAGTAAACTATGGCCAAGTGCAAACCCGTTATATGTAGTTAAAAAAGACGGTGAGATTTTTTTTTAATTTGAGTCTACTCACTCATATGAAACTATATGTATATGTGACTTGATATTACCTATTATAAAAAGTATGTTGTGTTATTCAAATAGCAATTTTTTGCATAAGCTTATCAGGTATAAGATACGTGTTATAATAGAATAACGCAGCTTTGATTAAAGGAACGCAGATGGAATAATGGAATGCCATTTCATATAGAATGCAAAGTCTCTTTTTTGATAAAAACGCAATGTATTATGTATGTTATGTGATGATACATCACAAACATAAATTATTCCTATTCGATATCTGAAGATGAGATGTAAATTTCCCTCTTTGTTTGGAGATTTCTTTTTCTGCTGACAAGTTTTTGCCATAAAAATTGTCACACAAGTTTTGTGTATATCAACTTCTAACAAACCATAAAACTTATTCTAGTACGTCCTTCTTCAGTCCTTGCTAATTGAAGCGATTCTGTTTAAGATCAAATTAGGGGACTTATCATGGGCAGAAACATCGCGGTGGGCGTCCAGCTCTTTCCACGGATGACATTGTCCGGATTTTGTGGTTCTCACCCATGGAGGTTTCATCAATTTGTTTATGTAATTTTACCAATTAGCAAATATTGTTTATTAGAAAAAAAGTTAAAATAAATATTATCATCATCACCATCATCCACAACCTTCTATATCCCACTGTTATACTTAGGCCTCTTTTTTAATGTGCCAGCTGCGTCGATCTTGGGCGGACTTTAAAGAAACCCTCTTTGAATGAACATTTATTATACCTTGTAGTAAAATAATTGGATAGTGTATAACATTGTATGTAAGTTCATTCTGTACACTGAATCAGTTTAACCGATTTAGACGAAAATATGCACTAAGATTAATTGGACTTCGCACCAACACATAAGCTGATTTTAATCCCAGACTATCACAAGTAACAAACAAGTAAATAGTTTAAATATTAGTTAGACTTTGAAAATAAGAAGTCAAACAATCAAAATTTCAACTTAAAATTAGAACATTGTTTTATCATTAGTAACCTTTAGTACAAGGATTTTCATTTCATCCCTCTCTTTAACATTTGATTAACGATTTGATTATTATGACAGAGGAAAACAAATTTTGATCAACAAGAACCACAGAACAACGATCGGGCCACATCGCCCCCGCGCGCGCCCCCACCCTAGGGGGGGGGGCCCAGGGCGACAAGCATGGACTTCAAAGCTCTGTGACAAGAACGGACTGCATATTTTCAAAGTTCTGTACTTACTGATAGTTAAACCACATTTTGTACTAAGACCCTGTGAAATGAATTCATAAAGCAGTTACAAAGCTATCAATCTCACTAAGATGAGACGCCTGTGTTCACTTCATTTCGTATGCACTAGTCTAGATATCAGACATGCACAACTGCAGTAGATACGTCTTAGACAAAGATGTTACCGAGCAACTAAGTTCTAATTTATACTAGCTTTACCTATCTCCTCAGATGTATGAACATAATCTGAAGTAATGAGCATGAATTATTTGTAATTTGAGTCTCAAAATATATGGTATGTTTGACATGATAACACATTATTTTAATAATTTGTCATCTTACTGGGTATTATAGCATATCTATTTACGTCAATGTTTTGCTAAATTAATGAATACCAAATACTGTTGTTTATGTTTTTAACAAATTGATCCTGACTTCTACCACCTTCTACAACACAATTATCACTATAGAAAAAGGCAGAGCTTACATAAATTGTATCTCATGCACCTATTTATGTACATACAAATATCTGTTATCTCACATTCATATGAAACCGATAGGGAGTTCGTTACTTTGCATATATTCATTGCACATACTGCAATGGAGTGACGGATCATAGTGTTTTTATAAGCTTTTGCGGTAATCGAATCCCCGACCATGAAACAACTACACTACCAAATGAACTCACAGGCCAGTCGAGTTAAGAACCGTTGAACTTTAATACGAGTTAGGGTCATTAAATAGTGACCATAAAATTATGCAACGTGTAATGGACCAATGGCAGCACTTCCCTGCAGTCGCTTCCTTATTTACAAACATTCGCCGCAGCCCGACCTACTTCCCTAATTCACCTCATAACGGAATAGGCAAGTTGATCTATGAGAAAACTTGGCGCAGTGTGGTGCTTGCAAAAATTGAATAACGAAGCGCTTGGGAACTTAGTTAATTTTGAGTGCTACATTGTCGAAATAGAATATAGATGGTAACTATTAATATTACTAGGGCTATTGAGTTTAGTTTTTAGCTGTGATGCATTAATGAATCAATTTCTTCGGCTCCTGATACTCCTGATTGCTTTAAATATTATCTTGAACGTTGTTAGGTTATGTGACATAAGAAAGTATGAAGACTAGCCTTAGACAAGTTTTAGTGAGCGTACTGATTGACGCATATTTCAAAAGTATGCGTCAGTATTTTCACGCACATTAAAACTAATACGCCTCTTATCTAAGGGGTCAGTACCGCTTAAGTGGTCACCAGAGAAGGATAAAATTCCTCGGGCCTTCCTTCCTTGGCTTTGTAACCAGCAGTCACTGAAATTGGCACAGCGCATCTTTAGAACTGCTTTTAAATGCCTATAGGTTTCCAAGTTACATGTTTTGACCAGTCTCCTTCGAAAGTCAGTTCAATGCCATTTACGTCTGTTCCGTGCTTAAATTTTGTTAAGAACCAATAAAAATAAGTCAAGTAAGAGTTTATAGCCACAACAATTTTGTTATGATTACCCGCACGTACTTTAATAATTTAACAATCTACTTACAAAGCACAAACGAAACCACTTATTATTTACTACAAAAAAAAAGGTAATGTCGTGATAAAATAACAGCCCCGTATTGTTTTATCAGACCTCATCGCTCACTCTTTCAGCTTTTGCTGAAATGTTCCATCCATTTTTCCCCGCAAATGGATTGTGATCTTGATTAACTGTGCTATTGATATGTGCTCAATCCAATACCTACCTGGCTATTTATTTGACTGGACAGTGGACCATATATTTTATGGATATCAATCTTTGCATCCACAACTGGGATTTGGAACTAAGCCAACTGACCATATACATATATCTTCTGGGTGAATATTGATTTCACTTTAGTTCTAGATATTAGCTTGAGGATTTCCCTTATTAGAGAGTCTAAGGTCATTTAAGGTGGAAGGACCTGGGCGCACACCACGATGTATCTGGCCAAGAAAACTCCCCTGACGAATACATTCTGCGGGGTAGTCACGACCCTCAGTTATGAGGAAATACGACTTAAAGAGAGAGAGAGAGAGTTCATTGAACTTAGGTCTGTATCATATCTCACTCATATCTCATAGTAACAATTTTTCACGAGTGTATTTAATTAAATGTTTGCAAACGACAGTTCTAACCTCTTTTCAAAACACATAACTATATCAAAGAGTCTCATCGAAAAACTAAAATGTTCATGACAGTTCAATTTATGTCAGCTTTTTAATTTGACATTTTAAAGACATTATTTCTCATGATTTCGTAGTACAAGTATTTAATGTTTTTAATTTGCTAGTGATTTTATCTCGGATCGTATAAGAATGCAGTCCGTAGTTACGTTTGAGAAGCCTTTGCCACATTTGAGTTTACCTGACTGGGATGCTCGTCTTTACGGATTGCAGGTTGATAATAAGTTCTTAATTTATTTTTTTCATTATTTATTATTATATGATTTGACTTCTATCTGCCCGTGGTTGTCGCATGACCACGGTCGCCCGCCGCGCCGCTTCGATGATGGTTGAATGCAAGCACGTGGGCTGTGATTGGATGGCTAAGGCAGAAGATCGTGCATCATGGAACAGGAAAAGATGGGCCTTTCCAAACTGTTATGAAAATGAAATAAGACTAAAGAAGAATATATGATTTTAGTAACACATTTCGTGTTACCGAAATACTATAATTACCTACATAAAACGCTTCTTATATTCGAATACCAACTGCTATAACCTATGAGAACTTATATCAAATAATAATACTAACAGTGATTTACATACGCTACCGGAACATGTATTATTATTTGTTTGATTGAGAGCCAAAGCTTATCTGTAACCTTCCTATTTTACATGCATGAAGATTTTTGCAAGGCATAAAAATTTGTACAAAATTCAACAAGTTTTGTGAAATTTTACAAACATGTAATCATGAACTAGATTACTTGATCAATTAATTCACAAAAAATACTTTCCCAATTTTCTAACATTGTCCTTGTATATATTCAACAAAGAATTACATTCAGTTCCCCACTTGAGCATAACAGCTAGGTCGTTTGCAAAAACCCGCCTAAATTGCTTGCATTATATTTTATATGCACCGAGAGACCTAAAGAGCGGGCACATATTGTGCAAAGGATTTAGGTACTCAAGTAGCGGAACATAATTTAAGAATAATGTTAGCAATATGTTTAACAAACATATTTGATTATGTTTAGGCTTGTTTGGATAACTTGATTAAGTCATACATGTATTAATGATAGTGGAGTATATTTTCTTTGATTAGTTAAATAAATTTACAAGTGGATAAAGTCATCTAAGAAAAAATCTTGATTATGTAGCATAGTTACAACCTATTAACGTGAGAACAACACTTAGACTAAAGAATATAATTTTTATACCGATTTACCGCCCTGTAATCTAAGAATTTCTAACAAAAGTTCTAGAAGAACACTGAAATCTGATAGCAAATAATCTAAGCAGATTAATCGGATGAAACTCGAAACCAATTAGAAAAGTTTTCCAAACACAAATCAATCTAAGTTAGTGTTAGTTAGCTTTTTAGTAAGAAACGTAAAACCTACACGCGCCGAACTAAATAAAATAGACAAATCCAATAGTTCAGTCTGCAAATGCTCGTTTGCTTCGTTCCAGAAAATCACTATATTTACGTATAAATTAATAAATAAAATTCTGAAAATCATATGCAGGTATAACGATTGTATGTTTAAACTTAAGCGCTATTTATTGAGTACAGAGAGATTTATTGAGCAGTGGACTGATCTCTGTGCAAGGTATGCTAGGGATTCTCCGCAACAAAATTGGTATCCTAGCGATCCTGTGTTACTGAACTTCAGTATTTCTACCGCGGTAAATTTTTACTTCTTAACATTTACAAATATTTATCAAAAACAAATTGAAACTGATACGTTAAAATACTGTTAAATAACAATAAATACAGCCAGTATTAATCCCTTTGGTATGAACTTTAAATCCCAATAGAAACATCGGTCAAGTTCTTGTTTCGTACAAATTAAAACCGGACCTAAAATATACCCATGAGCCACTTCTTGATGAATGATGATTTCGAATTGAAATACATCGTGATTAACCTTGTATCCTGTTAATGTTGTTCAGGGTACGATTTTGCGAAACTAAGAAATTACGAGTTTGAAACATTGGTAATGATAATGTAAGTAAATAATTCCAAATAAATAGGTATCGGTTTTTTTCTAGACACACGCGTTAAATGCTTACCTACATACAACAAGCGAGACCTTTTTTATCACCCTATGCAGTCTGCTGGGCAAAGGTCTCACCCAACTCCTTCCATGAATCGAGAGACTCTAACAAGTGAAAATAAATGTAGCAAACGCTCTTCCATCCAGCTATTTTGTTTACTCGTACACCGTAAACCGACCATTACGCGCTAAGCTGATTGTGTGGGAAATTACAAAAGTTTTACAGGTCCCCTGTGTATTGCCTGCGTGGACCTATGTACATATCTATCTATACCTATTCGTACGTGTGATTGAACCTTTGTTTTACTTCCCTGATATATTTGTTACTTTGTAACTGATTTCTCAGCTTTTAGTGTAAGATCGGGTGTTATCGTGCGATTTGCTATGACATTTTTAAAATGGTAAATTTAACTGATTTGCTTATATACTAAGTTGGGTCGCAAGATAAACCAGTAATTTTACCAAAAACTTGCCCGTCATCGAAATAAAAAAGGCAAATAAGCCAAGCCAATGTTTATTTATATTTTTTTCTTTATCTTTGTGCTGCTTGGTGTCCAAAAAACTAGCAAATTTGGGTAACTTTTACATTATTATTCGTAATTCCCAGTGTAATATGATATCGTTGGTGATCCCAAATAATCGAATGAAGTCTTTGGTGTTAGCGCCATCTAGTTATTTTAGGTGGAGTTATTACGAGATTATGCATGTGAGTGATTGCATAATGCTCATTGACGTTGTGTAATTCGATTACAATAAATTGCGGGTAGATAAATTGTTTAGTGTTGGTTTTGTGTCTCGTCAAATAATTTAATGTTTCTATCAGTAGTGAAAAAGTTAGAGGTTTATAAGATGTTGTGACATTTAAAAGTAAGTGTAATCAATACTTCTACACTAATATAATAAAGCTGAAGAGTTTGTTTGTTTGAACGCGCTAATCTCAGGAACTAAGTACTGGTGCGGATTGAAAAAATCTTTTTGTGTTAAATAGGCCATTTATCGAGGAAGGCTATAGGCTATAAAGCATCTCGCTGCAACTAATAGGAGCGAAGAAACAATAGAAAATGTGGAAAAAACGGCTAAAATTATTCATTTTGAGGGCTTCCGTTGCGTGCGCTGTGAAAACGGTTCAAGATATAAATAAAAATGTGAAAGAATTATTCCTCTTGAAATGGTCTAACAAAATGTCCGGAACAGTATAAGATAAGTCTAACTTTTAAGGTTAACTCACTAGAACCGTTTTAATGGTAATAAGTATTCCACGCGGACAAAGTCGCGCGTACCAGCTAGTTATAGATATTTTAAAGTCGTATTTCTTATCACGAAACTTTAACTCCTAGATAAATTCATTAAAACCGTTCTTACAAACTCAAGTTATCACATTTCGTATTCCCTCCTTTAAAATATAACTCCCTCACAAAAAGTCAAGTTGGAGCTATAAATCTCGTTGGCCAACAATTTTCTGGTCGTTTAGTTCAGAAGTTGAATCTTAGTACTCGTTTTGCTTTGGTTAAGCCTCAGCATACAAAAGCGCAGTTGCATTGTTCGTGGTTGCTAATGAAATAAATTAGGGAAAACACCGCGGGATGACGGGCTTTTGTTAAATGCATTGTATTGTGAAGAATCTATTTTACGGGGCAATGGTTACTGGAATGAAAAAAGTGGATTTTTAAGTGTAATCACATGAGCTAGCAATTTTTAACCGAATTCAAATAAATTGAAAGTTTTGAATTCGATTGTTATTTTATGTATGTATGTTGTATTACGCAAATGCCTGTCATATTTGGTTATGTTACGAAAGTGGTTCCCCATAAATATTAAAGCATCCGGTTCTGTTTTAACGCCTTCAGAAAATAAGTGAGCAACTACACAGATAAGACAAATAACAAATATAACTGTACGCCAGTTCACCACACTTCAGTACCTCTGCCCATCAAATGCAGATCCAGATTCTTAGAGAGGTCAATTATCTGCGAAGTGCCATTTTACTGTGCTAGCTAATCGCCACTGCGGCGTTTGAAAAATAAACGTTACGAAAACGGAAGGACGAGATAGCGCTTGCTTTTAGTGTTTATAGTTTTTAAACGAATTTAGTAACCTACTTACTGTCAATGACTTTTACTTAAAATTTATTTACAAGGTCATTAGCAGTGCCCTTAGTGTTACTCGATTTAGGGGATAATCAGTGTCTAATCTATGTCCATATTAATTATCATTCAATCTGTATTAGCCGTTTTTGCGTGAGTAACAAACATACATACTCACAAACATTTATGATATAACTGGCAGCGTTAGCCGGAATAAAAATAGCCCATGTAATAAAATAAGTTTAATCTACAGTTTTGCCATATTGCAATCAAATCGATACAGCTGTTTGATTTTGAAGAAGAAACAAAAATACGTACTCACGCACTTTATAATACCAGGGGAATGGTGAAATAGGACAAAGGCATGAAGTATCACCCATCAGCAGTTTTAGCGTGAAGAAGACATATGTACTAACAAACATTTATAATCATGGATATGATATGGTGATTCCAGGTACAATCAGATACCAGGCGCGCAGATGCGTTCGATCTCCGCCACAGCGCGCACCAGCTCCGGAATGAGACGAGGATCAAAACCGATTGGGACAGCTACCATAACAATAATCGACTTCGTGCTAGGTATGTTCAGAAACTTAATCTAGGTGATTGGTGAATAGAATATGCAATATTCGTTCTTTTTATGTTTGTTACTAAGTTTTGAATTTGGACTTATGGATTCATGATAGAATATTATGTAGGATGTCATAAACATGATAAAATGTGGAACGAGTTATTTGTGAAAGGACCGAGGCGTCCGGCCCACTATGATAAATTTGAATAAGAAAATTTCTCTAAGGCATTAATTCTGTGAGAAAACAACGATTAATGCCTGCCTATCTACAGCTAAAAAAGGAATATTGTTTGGTAGTTATTTAAAGTTATTTATAACTAGTTGACGCCCGCGGCTTCGCTCGCATTATTTTGAGATAAAAAGTAAATACAGCGCCATTGGGCAGCGGATATCGATGACCAATTGGTTTAAAATGAACATAACTTTTTTTATTTACGAACCGATTAAAATGAAATAAACACTTAATGCCAAGTTAAAAATACACCTATATGATAGTGAAAACCGTAGACAAATCGATTCAGCCGTTTTCGAGTCTATAACGAACAAACACATCTACAGACAAACACAATTTTGTTTTAAACAAGATTTTTGTGTTCTATTGCACCAATGAAGACCCCTCAGCTATTTTTTTTCAATTATCTTCAATGTACCTACAGACACCGTTATTATATGTACGAGTATATTATGGATATTTCTTAAAGTTCTCACTGCATGTCACCAGCGCCACCTTTTAATTTCCAGAGTGTACGAGATAGAGCAATGGAAGTCCACCATCCAGGACCTCCTCAACCGCATCGAGAGAGAGATGTCGGCGCTGAAGGAAGAGAAGGCGTCAACTGAACGAGAGTTGGAACAGCTGAACCTGCCTCTGCTGGTCTGCTCGGAATGCTTGTCCAATAGGGACGGCAGGAGGAGCACGGAACTGACTTATGATCTCGCTGATACCGAGTTGAAGAAGGTAAGGTTTTAATGCAGAAGCTTGAATGTTTTAGTGTAGATAATTATATAAATTTGACTGGTTTGACTATATTATGATGATTATTATAACGTTATATATGATTAAGTGCCTGTAGAATAAGTATTGTATTCTTGTATATAATTAATGCAATTGGCTTCGGCCGTTTTGATCATTATTAAATAAATAAATTTAAAAATATCATAGATATGTATAAAAGTGAATGTTTGTCGCTCTGTTTGTTTCTTCTTTAACGCCGCAGAGCGACGGATCACATACATATATACGGAGTGAAATAGTCATTCGCAATTATTATTATAAGTACATATCACATAATATATATTGCAGTAGCATTTCATTTTCACCACAAAGCAATAATACTGCTGAGTGCTTAGGTATGTAACTGATTTAATACATATTATGCAGCGGGCATAACGTATTATTAGTTTTTGCTTGCAAACTATGCGTAGTGGTACGAATTTTTAACACAGTATTGTTTAAACAATAAACTATTATTGCTTACACTTAGTGATAATTGTGATAATCTAGAGGACGTATACTAAATATTAAATTTACGCAATTCTAGGCCGTTAATCACTATTCAACAATCATACATTATGTATACATGTAAGTATTACATCTGTTATCCAGTACCCACGATACAAGCGTTAGCTTAGTGTGGGGCTAGATGGCGCTGTGTGCAATGTCCCGGAATATTTATTTATTTATACTAAAGCAAGACCTTGAAAAATTCTTAGTAACAGAGAGCACTAATCCTAAACCAAGTTACTATTTCTAAAGTCCACTCCAATTTCTTATATAAGAAAACTGAAAGAGCCATGAATAGCTGCTTATTTCATTAACAATGTAATTTTATTGCGCCTAAAGTCTCTTACGGTCTTTGATAGCCAGTCACTAACCGAAATGAACTTTGACCCGTGTTAAAAAAAGTTTGTAAAGCTGGTAAAGCCTAGGACAGACTAGAGGTTTTCAATCTGAGAACTAACTTGTAGTGAAAGTTTTTTTATGAGCCAAGTAATAATATGTGAACAAAGTTGTTATCGAGATTATTTTTATAAAAGTTTTGATACTTAATGTAACTATGATCATTAAATTAGTTTGTAAAAATTATTGTTTGGAATTGTTTGGAAATCTGCGGTCTTTAGATTCTAAACCTAGATCCAGGTCCTATTTATAAGTCTATTCAGAGTCCATTTTGCTGATTAGGTTTTGTGTAACACCTAAAGTCAAGAGAGACCCTCTAACCCAGACATAAGGATATAAAACCAAGAAGACACTTTACTATATTGAACTAACGAGTATATGCTATCTGCCATTATTTTTATGATGTAACTAAAATATTAGGTATACAAGGTGTACAACACCTAGCCGTGATGTCTCTCGCGCTATTTCGCTCAGAATACTTAGATTCATATACCTACTATTTTCAAAACTTGAACATAATAAAATAATACAACTTTGCGTAGGTATAACTTTAAAAGTTTTATTGCCTCTTTTCTTAGTACCACTTTGAGTTCTGAATTAAAATTGAGCTATGCAAGAGATATGATAAGATGAGATAATGATTAGAAGTCTGGTCTATTTTATCTATGCTTGGCCCTAACAATGTTCTTTCATTAGAAACTTTTTGAATTCATTATTATTTTATCTCCCTAAGAGAATTATGCGGTTGAGCGAAGTTTCGTAGACCTAATTAGTCAAGTCAAATAGTTTTTGTAATTGCTCTTTTGGCCTGAAACGGCTAATTTGGCTTGAAGCGTTAGAAAGAACCGCGGACAAATATTTGGGCTAATTTGTTTTGATAAAGTTCTAAGTGAGCTCGCTAAGATAACTTTGGTTGACTTTGTTTATAGTTAGAAATTAAATATAATTTAAATTTCGTGTGTGTTTGTGTTAATTAATGCATTGTTATTTAAATTTAATGCAATTATTCGTAAGTTTATAACTAAAAAATAACAGCATTTTTATTTTAATATTTCTTCTTCTCATTATTAGATTTATCTACTTATATTTTTTTTATTCGGTAAAATCAGTTTACAACAACACAACTAACATTGTATCTTAGTATGATGGGGCAGATAGGATTCTTCTTTACGTACTAATTCTAGTCTAATCGTGATAACCACTAAACTATAAAGTTAAAAAAAAAAACAATTTTAATGGCGTACAATATCCGCCGAACCCAACCCCGTCGAACCCAAACAAATCCTCCTGCCTTATAATCGTAAAACGCGAAATCTCTCATTTCCAGGAACTCTGCGTTACCGAAAGCAACAAGAAAATGCTCATAGACCGATGCCAATCTGCCTGGGAGAAGATCAATAAACTCGAAGTCGTAAAGTTCAAGTTGCAACTCGATCTCAACGATAAAAACGAATCGCTCCAAATCGACAAGGATATGCTTAGCCTGGACAAGGATTGCGCGAACATAACCTATAAAACTGACTCCCTGAAGACCCCTAAAAGGTAAGGTTTTGACATAATATTGAATAAACTGGCTTTGTATGAGGGAAATGTTTTGGCAAATTCCCCGCAACATTTATTAGCACACACAAACATTCCCCTAATCTAAATATATAAAACTCAAAGGTGACTGACTGACTGACTGATATAGTGATCTATCAACGCACAGCCCAAACCACTGGACGGATTGGGCCGAAATTTGGAATGAAGGTAGATGATATGACGTAGGCATCCGCTAAGAAAGGATTTTCGGAAATGCCCATTTTAAAGGGGTTAAATAGGGGCTGCAAGTTTTACTTCTTAATGCAAGCAAAGCCGCGAGCACCCACTAGTTAAACATTAAATAAATTAGCTGTTACAGAAAACGGAAACCGAATGGCACATTTTGGTTTCTTGTTGTGGCTTATAATATTATAAATTGAGCTGCGATCCGTGCTGTGACAAAATACTAATCTATCTCTATTCTACACACTGTCGATAAAAACATATAGTACAGCTACCTACTGTTATTTTCTGATAGATTAGCTCTATCGTAAGACAGGTATGAAGCATGAGGGAGATATTTGGAATTCATGCCAATTTTATTTGAAACTGTATGTTCCGTGTGTCTTCAGAATGTTGGGCTTAGACCAGTCCATTGCTTTTCCATGTCAATGGTAAGATTTATGTATGGTAACTGCCCAGATTGAAGGCACGTCGGGATGTAGACCAAGTTTACAGCATCTTAAAGCGAACCGACTGTGGTAACGAGGAGTCACCTGCAGAATTTAATAAATCCCACTATGTGTATTTGTCTAGTTCATAGAATTAGTATAGTCTGATATTTGTACGTATAAGATGTAAGCGAGCTGGCTTGGAAAATCCTAACGTCTCATATCCTATTGTTTTTTTTTTCATAGCATGCGTCATCTTAGGCCACAGCGAGGGTTACCAGTACAATATACATTATATACTGTAGTCAATAAACGTGAGCCTATTTTACGTTCAAAAAACAAATAAAGTGCCTAAATTGTATTCAATGTATTTATAACATGTCGTAATCATTACATAAATAATCTTTACCAGCTTAATTAAACCTACAATATTTGCAATCTGCATTTAATATGACCTCAGCCTATACGTTGTGTTTGTCTTCCATACTTTTATACAGCACTTTAGATTACAGCTAGGAGAGTTGAGCGATTCGTTTGACGATGAACTATGTCGTTGGTAAAAGAAGAAGGTTCTTACTCGTGTTTACGCTTCAGTTGTGCTTCCCCGCGGCGTTTCAGATACTCCAATATCCGGTCAATATTCTCAGCGGCAAATGTAAAATGGAAAAGCTTCTAGTTTTCTCAACTCAACTGCAGGATCACCGCGGGCGAGTTGTCAGAAAGTTGGCGACCTCACTCAAAGTATCACATTTTACCCGCAAAATGTTGTCGAAAAATGAAAAACGTTCGTTTCATTTCATAACTACACCTCGGAACGGGCGAGGATTTATAAAGACAGTTGTTTTTACTCTCAGCGAAGTTGTGTCAACACAGGCTACAAGGGGAGCGGTTAATAATACACTGTTCCCTCTAAAACAATTAAATTGTTGGAAGTTGCGGTACTTTCTGAGCCAGCTCGCACCTGAGGCACCTTTAAAAGGAACACTCTTACCTCAAGTTTCATAAATAAGACGAGATAGGAGTAAGGCGTCTGAATAGCGATTCAGGCTAACATTTTTGTGACTTTTTTCTGAGAATTTTTCTTAGGAACGCTGCGGTAATATACGGTAGGATAGATAGATAGATTGATGCTTTATTGGACACACATAAAAACATAATACACAACGGAAAAACAAATAATTAAAACTAATGCCACAAATGGCGGCCTTATCACTAAAAGCGATCTCTTCCAGGCAACCGTAGGATGGCGAGGAAAATATATAAAAAAGACTAGACGGGGTCTAATGAGCCGTGTTGAATATTTAATTCCTTGTAACGAAACATCGTGCAATTTGAATAGAGAAGCTTCTTAGAAAAACTAGCTTAGCTACGCTCCTCTTATTTTGTTTTTTTAAATATGCAGAAATACTTGAAGCTTAATTTTAATAAAGGGTTGGGATAACAAAAGCACAAAGTTTGTTTTGATATTACTTGGAAAATGATAAAAGGTAACTAACTACTTAAACAAATTGTAGCTTATGATATTGTTGTGATAGGATAATGTACACTATTACCACAAATGTTTTGGTAAGTGATTATCAATAAAGAAATTTGAAAAACAAAAACAAACTTGGAAAATGATATGATTGCCTATTTTCTTTTTCTATAACTAAATAAATATAAGAAATTGAAAAATCTGCGACGCTTAAAACTCTTATTAACGTAATCAGAGAGAAACTGCTGGTGAATTGAGATAGTAAAACTTTTAGCACATAGCAGGAGTATTGCAAGTCAGGTGATATTTGCTAGACAGGTGTAGAAACATCGGAAGCAACGGAAGAAATTTCTGATATACGAAATTATATTGACTTGGCAAGAAAACTGAGGAAAATCTTAAACTGCAAAAAGCTAAACGAACTGTAGAGAAATATTTTGTGCTAGTTTTATACACAAGGCAAATATGTAATTTTTAGCTAAGTTCGAGAATAGTAGATTGTATCATAAGGGAGCAAAATAATATTTTTACGGCGAGGGCGCTTTTTTGAATCCAGAGCGAAGTGAGGGATTCTAGAGTAGAATCCCGAGCGTAGCGAGGGATTCTTTAGTAGAATCCTGAACGTAGCGAGGGATTCAAAGTACGTCGCCCGAGCCAAAAATATATTTTACGCCCGAGTGATTCACTCTACTTTTCATCACCCACTATGAGAAAATAAAAGGCGCCTCATATTTTATTGTAATATTGATATTTAATGAAACAGAGTAACAACTAAATTGACTCCAAAGTGTGGAAGGTTGTTTAGTTTTGGCTAAGTACTGGAAGTAGGCCAAAAACACAGATTCTGAAAAATTCTTGGCGCCTCTTGAATTTCTCCATTCAATAAAATTACCATAAGCTTTCATATATTTCTCCCGGGATTTTGCAGGTAGTAGATTATCCATCACATTTCTTGCGTCAGTTCTAATACTATCAGGAGTTAATTCTATACTTTCACTGTCACTTGAAGAACTCATTTTTCAAAACAAAATCATGAATTTCTATCAATCCGTGAAAATTGACGAAAACGCGGGCTATAGTTCGCGCGTTTTTAATTTTATTTCTTTTTTTTTTTGTATTCAGCCGGCGCGCGGCGCTATATACTATGGGCCGTCGCACCAGCCAGTCTTTATTCAAACAATATTTGCGTTCGATTTCTTGGGCCCTGAACACAAGATGTTCCAAATTCAAAAAGTGCGCGGCAAAGATAATTGCGGCGCACTTATAAAGAGGATTAAAAACTCATTACTGCCCGCTAAAAGTTTCTTATAGAAAACACCACCTTTGGGTGCACTTAAAGGCGAACCAAGTCGTCTTTTTCGAATAGGTGGGATGAAATAGTAGATTGTATCATAAGGGAGCAAAATAATATTTTTACGGCGAGGGCGCTTTTTTGAATCCAGAGCGAAGTGAGGGATTCTAGAGTAGAATCCCGAGCGTAGCGAGGGATTCTTTAGTAGAATCCTGAACGTAGCGAGGGATTCAAAGTACGTCGCCCGAGCCAAAAATATATTTTACGCCCGAGTGATTCACTCTACTTTTCATCACCCACTATGAGAAAATAAAAGGCGCCTCATATTTTATTGTAATATTGATATTTAATGAAACAGAGTAACAACTAAATTGAAATTAAGTAGTATCTAATAATAAAACAACTAAAAACTTAAATTTACATTTGAGACATTTTCACAATTTTGAAAATTAACAATATTTGCGTTCGATTTCTTGGGCCCTGAACACAAGATGTTCCAAATTCAAAAAGTGCGCGGCAAAGATAATTGCGGCGCACTTATAAAGAGGATTAAAAACTCATTACTGCCCGCTAAAAGTTTCTTATAGAAAACACCACCTTTGGGTGCACTTAAAGGCGAACCAAGTCGTCTTTTTCGAATAGGTGGGATGAAAAATTCATTGATATCATCTATTCTACATAATTATTTATTCCATTCAAATTGTCAAAATATGTCTTAGGCACTACGCGTGGTTTGAAAACTGACACCAGAGATGGCCACTCTCTCACGAACATAATTACATAATTAAGTTCGTTTTAAATAGACTATGTAAATTTATATCACTAAAATGTATCTACCCCGAAGTAACCCAGCAATTACTTAAACTTCCTTTTAACTCACTATTTACATAATCATTTTCCCAATTCCAGGATGATCACCGGCCAGCAATGGCTGGATAGATGCGAGGCTAACAGGAAGATGGCTGAAGACGAGTTGAACGACACATTGCGTCTCCGAGAGTCTCTGTTTGTGGCTAGAGGTAGAGCCAGAAATGCGCTGAGAGCCCAAACTGATGTGACCAACTATATGCTGAGACGCAGGATCTATGATACACAGAGAGCACGGAATGAATTGGAATGGCAGAAGATGAAGGTAATTTGTTTTGTTTTCTGTGAAACTCTTGACAAATACTTCTTGGCTATATACTGGGCCACATTCTGTTTATGAGAGTAAATGATCGTGGCACGTGGTAGTGTCAGAAATGCGTTGTCGTTACTAACTATAATATATGCTGAGACGAAGGATCTATGATACAGAGAGCGTGGAATGACTTAGAGTGGAAGAAAACGAAGGTAATTCTAATATACTTGGTTAAGAGTAAGATCCATTCTACTCCGTAAAATTTCTTGCAAACCACTCTTTAGTCTTTCAATACATGTTGTGTCTGCGATAGTCTCTGTTTGTGGTCCACGGTAGACCCAGAAATACATTGAGTGCATCATCTACGTCTCACATACAATCAATTCGTATGACTAATATAAGCAACGAATAAGCCACACGCAAAAAAAATAAACATAATAATTTCTTGAATCATCCAACTACGATCCCAGTTTTTCAATATTTCATAGTACAGTATTTAAGATAGCTCTTTAGCTAAGTCATTATTTTAATTTAATTAATAAGTTATTTTATTTTTGTAACTCATTAAAATGTAGAATGAGGCACAAAATTACGAATATCTGACTGAATTTATTTATATTCCAATTCAAAAGGACCCGTTTAATTTGTCAAGGGTTTATCATAAGTCATAAAAAGTGAAATGTCCAATTTATTGCGCATATACGTGAGTTATCTTGCTTGAGCCATATTTCAATCTTTTATCATCATACTTTTTAAAGGGTCTTGAAAATGGCTTTTGTTTGCTTACGATTTGTAATTTTGATGTGAAAACTATTATCCTTATCATAAATTTTATAGATTAATAGACTGACACTTTTACAGTTTAAAATGTTGTTCGATAATTATGTACTCAAACAAAAGTAAATTTTACTCGGTTTTTTCTAAAGACAGTAAATAATACAAATGTTCTTAGTTTTAATAAAACGAGACGACATATTAATTTTACTGGAAGTCATTGTGTCTATATTTCAACCCTACGTATTAAAACTCCTGTATGTAGTATATCTACACAAGATTCATTTCGCTTCTGAAAAGTTTCTCGTCTTGACTGCTGTTGATATCAAATCGAAAAACTTAGTTCCATACTTTTGTGCTTCCGTTTTAATCAAGGATTAAAAATAATCTACATTTAATCCAGGTAGACAAAGGACTTTTTTATGTCTTTGTTTCGTGCTAGGAAACTTTCGTGTTTTTAGATGTATATTCTCACCTATTCGGTTTAATCACAATCTGAACATCGATCTACTGAGGCTACAAGCGATAGCAGTTACGGAGTCTGCATAACAAAAACTATATTAAAATTCTATATACAGCTTTTTACAGTAAGAGAAGCATGAATGGCCTGTTAGCTTAGTTGGTAGTGGCTTTGCCTTCTAATCTGGGGTAGCTGGTTCGATTCCCACATGACATAAGTAATGATAAAAAAAAAACTTGTGGTGATTCTTGTCGTTTCTGTGTATATTAAGTATGTATTTTTTACAAAAATAAAAAGTATGTAAGTAAGTATTATATCCGTTATCTAGTACCCACGACACATGCATTTGCATAGTGTGGGGCTAGATGGCGCTGTGTGTAATGTCCCGCAATATTTGTGTATATATATTTAATTTTGTACCATATTTGACTGAAGACATATGGAAATTTAGTAAATTATAATACACCAAGTTCTAAATAATTAGGACTGAAAATTACCATTTATTTTTATCATACAATATAGGTATATATCTAAAAATACCTAACACAAATCCAATTTAAATCATCTCCATTCTTTGAGATATCTACTTATCACAACAAAAGAAGTATTCAATACTCAGGCTATTAAAAATGTTTTAGAATGAATGTTATTTTATAATACGATCTGAAGTACCCTTACTACCATTTCTTTACACTCATCAACGTATTATCCATTGGATTTCACAAAATCTTCGGCGAATATTTCTAAAGTTTTCTTTTTATTTTGTACTCAAATCTTCAGAACTTTTCATCTACCTAGTTAGGATTGGGTGAAAACAGGGTTTTGTTCATTTAAGTGGATTTGCAAACAAACACTGCTTTTTTGAACGATTTATTTTGCACTGAAAGATCTGAATATATATTCTTTGGTCAAAAGATTTTTTTGTGAATTCAAAATTAAATTAAATTTATAAAAATGAAAATTGGCGTAATGTATTTTTTAGAAGAAAGCATAAGAATAAAATAAATTTATTACAACATGGAACATAAAATAGACACAAAATAATATAAATAAATCATAAATTAAATACATGAGAAGTTTCATGTCACAACCCGGCCCCAACACAGCATGTGCTAAACATTTATTGTGTGCGTTGTGGATTAGGTATTAAAAATTTATCGAATTTAAGTTGCAAAGATGATATAACTAAATATATTTTACCTAAAACTCGTTTTATTTTATTATCTACATAGTAATGCTGATAGTACGAACGAGATTCTACAACAATATAATACTCACAGATAAATTGACGCGAGCTCGAATCTTCGTAAATTAAACATTTACAATGGATTTCCGCAAAGTAACGCCAGATTCAATCTTCGTAAATTCTTACTTCATTAATTCAATTTCAACAAACAAAAACATTTGAAATCGTATCTCCCAAATAAACTGTTAAACATGTAGCGTGATAAATGTTTCAGGAGAGATTTCGTCGACAACTTAACTTCCTGTAAGAACACAGAATGTATTTCCTTGTTTTCCTGAATCCTGAATTACGACTGCGTTGTGTAGTATCAAACCAAACTAGAACGAATTTACGAAATTCTATATAGAAGCTGTATTGTATTATTTTTGCAAGTTATTCGTATATCGAATGTGCATTTTTAGAAATATATAGTTTAAACTGAAAAAAATCGTTTTAAGTTTTCCTACCGGAAAACACACTGCTAACGAATTAATTATACGACCCTCAGTCATGAGAAAATACAACTCAAAGAAAGAGGGAAACTAGAAATATCAGCAGAAATCATTACTCAGATGAAATTAGCAGACACAGGTTGCACTAGCTTCTCAATCAAGCCAGTCTTATCATAAATCATTTTGAATTTGAATAATACGAAATGTTTATCAAAAACGTCACACCAAAAGTTTTATCTATACAATGTCTTTTTTACTACAGCAGTAGTAAAACAAGGTACCTTTATACCTAACAGCGGAAACATTGTACGTCAAACTGTCGCCGCTATTTCCCGCTTTCGAGAGCAGTCCGGATTAACTTTTATTTTAGAACTGTTACGCTCCTGGGCTTAAATTTTGTAGGATCTAGAAATGTTCGGTTCGGGTTTTGTCTAAAAATCGTCCGAACATGTGTGGAATGGATGTCATTGCTTTGTCATATATGTAAGGATATACTTTGAAAAGATATATTAAATACAGAGGTAGATACAATAGACATTGTTAATCTAGAATGTATTCTATCTTTATGCCAAAGGAAATCTAGAGATTTAATTGGACAGTTTTACAGTTGAATTAAATTAAAGTGACGGAGTATACATATCCAGTATTACTCGTTCACTAGTTTTTTTACTCCCTATTAAGTACCAATGATACAAAAGTTTGCTTAATATGAAGCTAGATGACGCTGTGTGCAATTTCCCGGAATAAATAAATAATAATAAATATTCCGGGACATTGCACACAGCGCCATCTAGCCCCACACTAAGCAAACGCTTGTGTCGTGGGTACTAGGTAACGGATATAATACTTATATACTTTTCTTTTGTAAATACATACTTATTAAACATACAAACGACCAGACTCAACACAAGTAATTATAAATTTTTATAATGCATAACTACTTGTGTCACGCGGGAATCGAACCCGCGACCCCTAGATTAGAAGGCAGAGCCACTACCAACTAAGCTAACAGGCCAGTCAAATATAATCAGAATATTTATATATTCTCTTTTCTGTGAATATTATGTGGCATAAATCATGGTCACTTAGCAAATAGATAATCTTAGTTAATCTTACTCACATCAATCCATGAAACATAAATCAATTCTTTACTTTCTTTTATTTTAATTTTTTTCTCCATCCAGATGGAAGAAAACATGGACAAGCTGGGTCAAGAACTGAAGACTATGGGAGAACAGTTCGCTGACAAAGTGAACGCGCTGAAGGTGGCTGAGACTAGGCTGGAGACGCGAGGGTACAGACCAGGGATGGAGCTGGCGTCTGATGAGGCTGATATAGGCCTGAAGGAGGAGGTCAGGAACCTGAGAGAGACCATACGGCAGCTGCAGGAGAAACTGGATTGTTGCAAGTTAGTTGTTAATATAGTTTGACTTGTATTCATCGCTGGAGTTGGGAGTTTATGTTGATGTCAAAAATCATAGTCATGTAGTATAGTCATTTGTGAATATTTAATGAAAAAATATTTGTGAATGAATTAATGGGGTGCATAATTATTCAAAAAACGATGATTTATGACCTAAAATAAAGCTTGGATCAATAAGAACTGATCAAATCTAGCCCGAATTATATTTTCTATTTAATTGGTCGTCTTTAAAAATACATTTGTATCGTATATAACAACCTCTTTACCAATGGTATACCAATATAATGAGCACAATTTTAAATAGAAATAGGTACCTACATTGAAATACACCGTTTGTTACTAAACTGTATCGAGTAAATGCAAACCGTACCTAAAGCAAACAAACTATAAATCAAAAAGGTAGTAAACGTCACTACACTAGAAACTACAGAAATCATTTGCATTTCGAATCGATTCGGTTTCCGGCAACTATCCGCTATCCCGAGGCGATTGAGTAATGAAAATTGTACTAGAGTGTCCTCTGAATGCATTAGTAGCACCAAATTCATTGAACTAAACGCTGTTGAAATACATTTGGTAAGGAACGTACTCAGGATCAGTAGAGCCCAATCAAATAGGTTAGGTACATTTTTCCATAAAAAAAATTAATATCAAGAAAAAATGCAAAAAAAATTGATTTTTTTTTTTTTTTTAACTTGAACGGGTTTGCACTTGACCATAGTTTACCTGATAGCAAGTAAGGCTATGGCCTAAGATGGAGCGTGCTTACCCGATAAGAACCGATTCACTCTCGCTTTGAAGATCGCTGGATTATAGTGCGTGGGGAACAGAGAGCCAGGCAGGGAGTTCCACAACCTAGCGGTACGAACAATAAAGGTGGAAGCGTACCGTTTCGTGCGGGTCTTAGGAACTTCCACCATAAACCGGTGTCGTCCTGCCGTACCTCTACTCGTCCGGTGAAAGAAGGGTGCGGGCGGAATTAGTCCGTGCAATTCCGCGGCACACTCTCCGAAATGCAACCGATAGAAAAATATATGATAAAATATATATATGATAAAATCTAATCAAAATATTTCTATTGCATTTGCTTTTAGAAAAATACGATTTAGCAAAAGACTACTTAAGAAAAGGCACTTGTATTGTGTACGTGATCATAAATTATCGCATAGCATTATAGAAGATATCAGAAGTATTCAGAATATCAGATCTAAATGACTATGATTATTCAAAATTAATGATAAAATACGGATAAAATCAAAAATATCATGTGTCGTGACCATTTTTTTTTATATTGGTCGCCGTTTAGTCCCTAAGTCCGTCTACATTTGCGAAGTTAGTAAGCCAGCGATATCGCATCAAGGGGCTTATTTCGGTTAATGGACGATTAAGTCCGACCGAATGGACAATATACGGTTGAGTACAATAACGATGTCTGCCCAAAATCAGGCTTTCAAGTCTAATAATTGTGATTTACGACTTAATTAATGGAAATTTCTAGAAACAACAATAGATCCAAGCTTTGAGCTGTCGAAAATAAATACCCCTGTTTTATATTGTAGCAATTATAGTTGCTGTTCAGATTTATATCGTTTTGTAGAGCTTCATTTGTGTTTGAATCAAAATAGATTGCTTTTTAATTGGTTCGCTCGTTACTATCAAATAGACACGTATTTTAGTATAAGTGTTTATAGAAACCTTATTAAAATGAATTGTTTGGTTGGTCTCTCTAAACTTACGACTGTGATTCGTACCTACATTGTTTGTGAATATACAAGAATCTTGCACCTCATACCTACACTCTTGGAAAATTGCCTTTATGATTATACTACCTAAAACATTTTTATTAATACAGTACACATACATATTTTATATTTTTTGTCAATTCAATTTCAATACTCCAATACCATGCAGCTAAATCATACCCTCTTTCATTATACTATCCATAACACTAACGTTTGCTAAGTATGGGGCTAGATGGCGCTGTCTGAGATAATCAGCAATATTCATTTATAGAATTAAATTCTTTAATTAGCTAAAATGTTAAATTTACATTTACCCCGTTTACGAGGGAATTACGGTGTGGCTAAACTAACAACTAATTTATTTATTACGCTAAGCAAATCAAATATCTTACGCATTACACAATAATTTTCAAAGCCGTGATTTAAATCTAAATTCTCCGTCATTTCAGAGCAACCTACAACGCCTTGGAAGCAACTACCGTGAAAATCTCCATGGATCTGGCAGACAAGAACCAGTCCATGGAAACTGATACCAGGTCTCTGGAGATGAGAACAGCGCTGGAACCCAAGAAGCCTACAGGCACTGATAAGAACCTCATACTTACGAGCATGATGGAAGAAGTACCGAATGTTGAAGCCTTTTAGATAAAATGTGAAAAGAAAAAATACAGAGAAAATTAATAGTAATGGTTCTGAAAATTATCTATAAAAGCGGTATCTGGTACAAAAATATATTAAACTTACTCCCTTTTATAGAGTTGCTCAAAATATGCTGATCCTAGTATGAAATTCTGTTTTGATCCAAATAGCTTAATATTAGTAGTTATGTGCGGTATATTTCAATTATTGCGCGTTGTGAGAACTGTAAATTGTGAGTACTAATATGTTTTGCAACGACTATTTTTCACTTGCACCAATTGGCATTTTTTTTAATAAAAAGTTTATTCATACTCTTTCGGTGTTTGCATTTTCACGGCTCGTTTTAGATTCTCGTATTTGTATGCAAAAGAAAACAATCGCTGAAATTAGATCTTCTTTGTGATTCATTGCATTATGTTTGACCCTTTGTTTGTTTTAAATATTGATAAGTTCAAGAAGTTTAGGTTTTGCTAAGGTAGCACTAAAATACTAGCTTTTAAGATGACACGAAAAAATCTTATTAAAGTTTGCTTTAAAGTGTGTTCTTACCTAATATTTGACCATTTTACTTCGTTACTTTTGAAGTTTTATGCAATTTTCTGAAAGCTTTTAGGAGCTTCTCAAGTATTGTGAAAATATTTTGACAACGTTTCTCTTTCGTTTTAACTTGTAAAACTCGTTTATACCATAATAATATTAATTTATTAATTTGTTAAAATTACTTCATATAACCTAATTCAGTTACATGTATAATTTTACAATACATGTTGTGTGACATAAAAAACATGGTGACACAAGTATTCTTTTTAGTATTTCTTTTTATTATCTTATGAAAGTGGCCAACTCTCCCTAATGATCTAAAATAAATTCACGATAGCTTTCCATTTAATACCTACATCATTCATCATTTATTTGCTTCGAATTTCATTTAATTTCGTCGAATAAAAGAAAAGTAACTCATTATCAGAAATCTATTAAGATCACTGAATGGGCGAAACTGTGTTCATTCATTCGAAAGAAGGCACAACTTAATTTACAGTAACGATCAGTACTATAAGGTCTTAGCTAGACAACTCAGTTTATAATACTTACTAAGAAACCTAAAATAAAACTAATATAAACCAGGTTCTACATATATTCTATAGGCATGAAACGATAATATCGAATCTTATTTTACGCACCCAAAAAATAATAATAGTAACTCTATAAGCAGCTTTTATACTGCTAAAACTAAATGCGTTCTTATCTTTTAAAAATATGTGCTCAGTGGTAAACGATTAAATTAAAAATTCATTTATAAACTTGAACTACTATGGCTAATCACTCTTTATACAAAGCTTAAATTTGCCTTAAACAAAAATAGAAAACTAGAAAAACGCCAAAATATAATCACATGTTGTCAGAAATAACATACGTAGGTACATAAACTTCGTATAAGAAAACTCGAACAAAACCTTTAGAACTCGATTCTCGATGACTCGATAAAATACTAGCAAAGAATACACCCCTATACATATTAATAGTACTTGTCCAGGGCCCTAAGCACTGAAGGTGTCTGGCGACCTGAATCGATACCTGTAGCCCTTTGAACGCCTCATCAGGTCGGGGTCTTACCTTTTTAGTACTACACAATCTACAACGCAATTTGGTGAGAGTCTGTCTCGATGCATTAACAAAATAAGTGACAAACTCCTAATAATAGACTAGGCGTTTTTTTCTGTTCATAAAATTTATTAATTAAGTCCTGGAGAATAATGACTATGTGTCCTGCCAGGTTTGTTGCAAGAAGTATAGGAATGTTCCATTTAATTTAAAAAAACAGCATTGGCCAAAGAATAAACGTATTCCAGACTTATCATATGTTTATAGCAGTTATGACCTATTAAAGTGCTATAATCATTACTACAGTTAGTTTTGTTTCACTGCTGGGTACAAGCCTTTATCTCTTATGCTATATCTTATGGAAAGTCGTTGGTATCGTTATCTTATATTCAAAATGATAGAGTCATCGCATTGTTGAACATGGAAATGGCACGCAAGTGACTTTATATATATATACCGTAATTAGACATCTATAGCGTCAGATGTCGTTGGTATCGCTATCTTAAATTCAGAATGGTAGAGTCATCGCATTGTTGAACATGGAAAATGCACGTTGAATTTGAATAAAATAAATACGTTAGCAGTTCGTTTTCAAGCTGTTGAACATTCTTTTGTTTATAGATAGATTTCGACTTGAACACTTTTGCTCGATATTCATATTATCGCTAAATGAATACGAAATAACTTTTTTTTTGGTGATTCTTTTTTTTTTAACAAGGAATGGGTTTGCATTTGACCGTAATTCGCCTGATGGTAAGCAATCATTACGGTATAGGATGGAACGTGCTTACCCAGTAAAAAACGATTTACTCTTTTTTTGATATGTATGTGTATGAAGCGAGTGTGACTGAACGGTTCAAGTGTCTGCTTTTCATCCAGATGCACCCTAGATTGAATTCGGCCCTACATCAATGACATGTTTTTTCAAGTTATGTGTGGACTCGCTCAACAATGAAGTAAAACATCGTGAGGAAACCGATGTGTTCGAGAACCACAATATCCGAGAACATATGTCTTCCGTGGAAGGACTTGCGGGCTGCCGCCGCGATGTATCTGCCCAAGAGAACTCCCCTAACGAATTAATGCTGCGGGGGAGTCACGCCCCTCAGTCATGAGGAAATACCACTCAAGACTGAACCGATTTGTATGAGACATGGAGGTTGATTAGAACCTAGCTGGATTAATACGTACGAAACCTTTTACCTCAAATTAATGCACGTAACAAACTTAATTTGAAATAAGTACTTACAAATTGATACGGGAATTACTTGTCTTGTCTTCTAGTACAAAAATCTGTAAATATCTGTTAGAATGGCATTACATTTTACTCACATAATATTTGATTGCATATCTAGTGTAACAAGATATTCCACAGCCGCGAGCTACGGATATTGCGCTTCAATACACAATATACAGGGTTTATAATTACTGAAAAAATGTATGAATTAATAAGTCACTCACTAAAGAGTAAACCTACTCTGTTAACATAGTTTGGGGAAAGTTTTGGTAGTAATAATTTAAGGGAATCAGACTATTCTAACGAACAAAAACAATGAATAGAAACTTTCACTGAGCATTGGTGCGGATCAAATATTATGACTTTATTAAATTATAAAATAAAAAAACACTTTGGATCCAATTTTTTCAATTACACATAACAAGCAAAACCTTTTTTTATATATATTTGGGACATCCGAATTATACATATTTTTGGGTTATTTTGCATAATAATTGTTTTTATAAGACTCAAAGAAAAAGCAGCTTTATTAAATCTAAAAAACAAATGACTTACTTCCTTAGATTGAATAAAGCTTCCCCAAAAACTATACAAAACTACGAACCCAGAACAAACACGTATAACAATTCGTTTGAACTTTAGGCATACGAATCTAAACAAGCAATAACGCCTAAAGGCTGATCCCTTTTTAGTTTTCCCGTGTCTTTGTTACGGGTGATTCCACACAGGTATGCACTTGCCGAAATCAAATACACATCGTGTGTTTTTTTACAATATTGACGATCACAATCAAAATCAGAATATCGCTTATTATTATTAACGTTTAAGCCAATCCCGCATTAGTGAAACTGTAGTCAACGGTGGAGCTTTCTTATTACTGTCTTATCTAGAATTCAAATCTATCAAAACACGCTATTTTATCTGGTTCTACAGATAAAATGTAAATCCGCAGCGTGTTGATAGATTTCAGTTCTAGGTGAGGTAGCCAAAATTGACTGTAAAATAACTTTATTTTTTTAAGACCACACTTTTGACATCAGTTGAAGATGATTTAATTTTACGAAATTAACCCACGTAAATTTGTTGCTTATATTTTTTTTATTTTGTATACAATTTTTTTTCTCTAAAGTTAAATTATCCTGAAAGACAATCTTGTAAATAAAAGCCTGTCAAATCTAAAGCTCTAACTAAATCAAATAAAATCATATAATTATGTAGAATAACGTTGACTTTTTTAAACTACTAATAATTGCTGCAAAATCATTTGAAATACTAACTTATTGACTAAAAATATAAATAAACACTCAACACTTTTCAAATGTGCCTCTAATTCTACATCGGCATTTCACACATTTTGTTCACGTGTAAAGTCTTAGTAATCTGTAAAACCTTTCTGTTCCTCCGAGTCAATTTAAGAAGAGGATAATTCCCTTTTTGTTTAGTTTATTGAAACATTCGGATGAGTTTTCAGAAGGCTCGATGTGTAGGCTTGTGTAAGTAAGCGGAAACTGTGTTACAAATGCTTTAGGTGCGTATTGAAAAGCAGGATTTTGGGGTGATGAATTTAGGAACCGTTTTAAGGTCTTTTGTATTTAAGGCAAACATCGCTTTCCTAGTTTGCTTAGATATACAAAAAAGCATTCATACCTGAAATTAATTTGCAAAAAGTCATTAAAATATGTATGAAAAAACTATAGAACATACGTGACATTTTCAATGGTTTTTGTGCAATAAGTTATGGTAAGTACATGACTTGTTTTTTTCGTGCTCGTATTCGAGTTCATTATTATAAAGCATAACCATATCCCATCCTCGAGACAGCCTTAGTTTTATCTTGTTATAATGTTTTAGTTATCCTGAATATTTTTCGAAGCCATTTAGGTATCAAAATAATATTAATACTTAGATTAAGATTTTATAGCTAGTAGCATATAGTTTTAGTAAGTCTTTTACTTGCTCGAAATTGGTCCTTTCCTGTTTAGATAATCTTGTAGGTAATTATTCCTGTATTTCTTACTAATAAAAAAATTGTATATACAGATCCTATATATTATGTACATATATGATAGTTTCCTATCATTTATGTTTAGATATTCCTTTTCGAAGAGCATGATTCCCACGACACAGGGAAACCTAGTGTGGGGATCACAGTCAACATCATTTACCCATTTTTTATATACCCTTACTGATCCAATTTTCTTTAAGTACAAATGATGTATAGTCTTAAGGATTTTTGGTTGAATAAAGTAAATTATTATTAATTATTATTATTATATACAACACCAAATGACATAGTGTCACGTTCACATCGATAACACAATAAATAAAACATATTATCAAAAGAATTAATTGCCACTCACACCAACTATTAAAGCCTAAAACAGTATCTACTGTTTCTGTTACTGGTACCAGACAGCAGTTATGCAAAGTTCTCAAGCTTCCATCTCTAACCTAATCACCGTCTCTCCAGAGATAATGGAATCCATCGGGACCTCCCATCGATTCCCGACACGGTTGGTTTCAGTAAGTGATTTCAATCCAGTATAAAAGAGCTAGATTCCTCCTAAACAGCACATTCCGAACTCCTCTTCAATACAGCATCAAACTCCGAAATCCAATAAGTGAGTATTATCATAAGCTTTGTTTTTCCTTTTTTTGTTGTTTAATAATTTTATCATGAAACTTCAGAGGGCTATGCAAAGTTTTTACCAGATTTATTAAGATTTCCCGGGACTTTCAGAGATTGCGATTTCCGGGAATATTTTCGTGAAATGTTTTTAGCAGATTTTTTGGCTTTGTTTTTTATTAATAATAACAGTTTTATGAGCTTTTTATGTACAAAATAGAATTAACAAAAAATATAACTGCAATAAAAACAAATGGATAGTGATGGCCACTTTGTGTCGTTCGCATGCATTGCTCGTAACACATTTTCACAAAAACAAATTTCAGTTTCAAATAACATGTAGGTATAGCGTAAAAATTTGCTTGCTAACTATTATTACGTAACAATTCTTTCCCTACATAATATTTTCTCTCTAAAAAATAAAATAAATCAATCGTGAAGGACCTTGAAAGTCAATAAACGTGATAAGTACGATCGATGAATATTCAATCTCGTGTTACAAAGGAATCTTTCAATACCTGTTCCAAAATTACCGGTTCCACAGCATTTGAGTATCAGTAGTATCTACATGCCTTGTGTACAGAAGCCTTTTTTGTCCAGTTTAATTTATTATTTAGTTATTAGGTACAGTTTTAGTCGATCGTCATATTGAACGGTATGGTTTCGTGAGTTCATATACGGAAATGTCGTTTTTTTTCTGACGCGCCAGGTATCAATCATAAGTAAACAAATCCGGCAGGATTATGAATTTATCTTAAGTTTAGGAAGTTGTAAGTGTATTACAATTACAGATATTTACTGGCCGATAACGAGATCCGCTTCCTAAAGCCAAAAGAGGCTTGTATGTGCGAGTGTTCATTCCAAATATTTCCACTCTCATTGCATTGCTGTGTTCGCGTGTAGAGCTTAAAAATCTAGTTGATAGAAGCAGCAATGTAAAGCTGAATAAGAGACAATCGATTGCTATCTTTACTTAGCACACGACTCGCTCTAGAGGTTATTTACATTTGACTTTTGTTCGTAAGTACGGAAGTACATGACTTTGTCTCGTAAGGGAGTTAACCGCGACAAAAAATTAATTCGTTTTGTTTATTGCCTTTCTCGAATAAAATTTTTATGGGTCTGATTCATGCATATTCCAACTTTGAATAAATTGGACATTATTCAAATCGTCCTAACCACATATCGTAGACAATTTTTTATCATATCAGGAAGAAAACCAGTCTATCTAAATCAGGTTTTCAATGACGAAATAAGCTTTTGTTCTGGAACTTTAGATTTGTGAGGTAATTTATTTATTGACATAAAATAAATGGAATGTTCCGAAAAGTGTAATCTTCTCGGGCGCCCGGACAAAGTGGGAAAGTTCTGTTCAAACTAGACTTTAGGGGAAGGGTGTAGAGCTTACAAAGGTTTCGCGGGTGATCAACCGTGCAGGCAGTGAGGCGCCCTCGGCCACTGCGGGGCTCCTTGTTTACTAACATGAGAGACGCGTGGATATTCTTTAATGGAAATTTTTATATACATATTTAAACTTTTATTGGAAAACGAGCGAAAATTGTGCACTTGACAAAAATAACTCAAAATTATATATGTTTTTATGTTTTAACATAGCTTTAGAATAATGACATTTTTTTATATATTAGACTCCTATCAGTTTCCAGTTAAGATTTTGGAAAAGAACGCCCAGGCACGCTGAAAGGCGATGGATTTAACCGACTGGAGCTTTTATTGTATGAACAAAAAATTTAGTTCATAAGCTCATAATCGCTTTAAGAAATAAAGTAAAACTTTACAAATAGGTAACTTGTTTAAAATATTCACTAAATGACTAATTGAATTCTATTCGAGTATTTGAAGGAATGAGTGGGACATTTTACTATTTCATAAAATTTCATAACATTTGTGATGGAGTTACTTTCTATTAAGAATTTAGAATTAAGTCACAAGTTAAGTAAGAAAGTTATAATTTAACTTACGAAACTTTGCACTTGGCTCATCTGCAGCAAGATTAATATACGGTTTACCCAAATAGATAGTAATTGCGAAAGCGCGTCACTCTTTCTTAGAAATTTTTGGAATGCTAGATGTAAGCCATTACACAATTTCGCGCATTTTATATAATGACTCAGAAGCCTTGGTAAATCCAATGCTATTACAATTTGATGACTTTTTCTCTAGAAATGGAAGTAGCCTAGCAACTAGTAACTGAGAATCTTCAAATGCTCTTTTTGTTGTATAATAGGTAATTAAATTGGTATATTTTCATATTCTGTGTTTGTAGGAATATTTTTAACAAATTTCTTCGATATGATGTATCTTTTTTTACGATTAAAATGCCTAACTTGAGTTCTTTCAGATAGACATATTATGCATTCTATTTGTGTATGATTTCTTTTCCAAATAAATAGTAATTATAAAAATGCTAAATACATTCCTAAACTGATCTTAATCCATAGAAACGTAGTATCCATACTAACATCGACCCTAAAGCGACTTCCTACTAAGAACTTTTTCACTTTCGAAAAAAGAAGTGCCAACCTAACGGAGGTCCGTTTCCTATGTTATCCCATGCGCAAGCGACGATGTCTCCCCCCACCTTAGCCGCCCAACCATACTTGGTAACATATTTAAACACGTTCCATTTACGAACAGTCGTCGATGAACAATTTTCCGTTACTATTTTGGCATATTATTTCTTTTTTTATTGGTTGCCATTTCTGTTCTAAGATTGCCAGTGAAGTAAAATAAAAGCTGTAGATTCTTTAAAATACCTATCACCTCTAGTACAAATGCAAGGAAAAGTAGAGCTTTTTGCTAAAGTAGATGTGGTGAGTAGTTATGTGCTTTTATTGTTATAGTGATTTATGGACATAAGTGTTATGTGAAGTGAAATCCACAGAGCTTAGAAGTGTTAAGAGCTTTTACCGAATGTGCCGGTTAAGCGTTTAATTTACAATTGTAAAGTTTGGTGATATTCTGATGACATGTTTTCCTTTGCCACCATTTTCATTGTTGTAAAATCATTACAATATTTTAGTACTTACAAATATGCTGAAGTTTGTAGTTGACAATTATGTACCGTAAAAATATAACATATGTTCATAAATGGTTTGGTTACTGATAAAATTAACGATACGTTTATTTCCATTCAGAATCCAACATAATGTCTGGAAAAATGACCGCTGCCTTCGTAATCTTCGCTCTCTTTGCTGTTCTGAACTTCGGATACGTCAAAAGCACACCCGCTATTGGTAAGTAGATAATAAAATAAATACTGAAATATAGAATCAGGCGTTACTTTGAGTAAATCCATTGTAAACGAAATTCTGGAGAAATATGTAGTGTTTTTCCGATGCGATTGCTCCTAGTTTTTTTTTAATTTGATGGTTGACACCTAAAAACCATCATCACAAAAACACTACATATTTCTCCAGAGTTTAATTTAATAAATACTAGAAAAAGGGCCTATGCTCAGCTGTGATAATCAGGGACAGATGATTTGAATTAGTACAATTTTTGGTCACAATTGAAATCATAGGAATAATATTTCAGTTGAACGATCAGTATCAGAATAAGTTTTGCTTCTTCTCAAGTTATATCGTATTATAAAAAGAAAATATAAAGGGCCAAAGGATAATTAAATTAAAAACAAAGAAAATATTCATTTATTTATTTTTTCATACTTGCAAACATACAAATTTCCAAAAAAACTATATGTGCCCCGAGGTATTGGGGCGTAGCAAGAGACAATGGTATACAATTTTAGCGGGTAATTGTTTTCAAATAACTTCATCAGGAACACTCGATTTTCTATTCACTGCCTACTAAATTACTCTATTTCTGACTTTGGACTTTATTACAATTCTAAGATCTCCTTGTTTCAAATCAATAAAAAAGGTTCAAGTAAGTAACGGTCCGTAAAATCGATCACGAATATTTTACAAGTAACTAATACACACTCTGTGCAAATGAACGTAAATAATGTTTGTTGAATTATATTGAATAATATTTACAAAAGTTCGAAACTTACAATATCTTTACGCCAGTTTAGGCGACGGGTTTTGAAATATATCAAATACTAGTGGACGCCCGCGGCTTGTATTATTATTATTGGTAGTAGCCGATTTTGCGTTATGGGCGTCCAAATAAGCAGAGACACAGATAAACAGACAAAAATCTATAAATTGTTGGAATGTGTTTTGTTGTTAATTTGAAGTATCTCCAAGCAACTTTTTTTTAATACCTTCAATGTTCAGACTTTCGACCCTCTTCAGAGCTTTATTATATGTATAGATGTAACTACAAACATTTTAACTCCCAATTTAGACATCATAAACAGGGTAAAAACAGCAGCCAATTTAAATGCTAAACATATGCTTATTTCAGCATTCTCTGTCTGAATAATAACAGGACCTTTCGCTGAAACAATTCGGTAACATTTTCATATCTTTAGGGAAATAAGGGTGGTTACCCACGCTTAACATTTGTACATTTTGTACGGCAAAGATTAAAGAAAGTAACAGTGAAACGGGTCTAGAATTTTCCTTTTGAATTAAAAATCTCTGTTAAAACAGTGGCGAGATAAGATAAACATTTTCTTTTATTAAAAAATCTACGATGAAGTAACGATGTTGTTAAGACAGATATAAAAGGTGGTTGGATGGTGTTTACAAAAAAAACTAAAAGATATAATATTTTTCGTAGAATTTGATCACCATTTTATGTCTTATATAAATATTATATTTTACTAGGATTTGGTAAAACGGTAACAATTTTTAGAACATAAAAAAGTGAAAGTGAAATAAGCATTTCAAAGCTCAAAGGTTGTTGCTAAGCTGGTTAGGATTATAGTAAGATAAGATGGTATATACTATAGTAAGTAGAACACCTGCCAAGTTTTTCTTTATTCCTGTGAGAACCTACTGATAGTCAGACAAACAAAACTGAGCCCATTGCCTAAATCCTACTTTCTCTAAGAAGCGATGGTTTATCTTAATTGGTAAATAGTTAGTAAGGCTTTTTAATTGAAATAATTTATTTATTATCCCTACACAATATGATCAAAGCTGCGGTTATTCACTAGTAAAAATATTTCAAAGTCTTAAGGTGTTATATAAATCTCTAAATGCTCTGTTAGCTTAGTTGGCAGTGGTTCTGCTTTCTAATCTAGGGGTGCGGGTTCGATTCCCGCATAAGTAATTATGAATATTAAAATGTGTAACTGATTGTGTTGAGTCTGGTCGTTTCTATGTATAATATGTATGTATTTACAAAGGAAAAGTAAATAAGTACATAGTTATATCCGTTATGTAGTACCCATGATACAAGAGTAAGCTTAATATGGGGCTAGATGGCGCTGTGTGATATGCCCTAAAAATCAACACCTACGCTGTACCTTCCCTACCCTTTTTCATTATATTGATATGAAACCTTAATACATTATAAAAAGACCCATCAACTTTGACACCCTGAATAAGTTCTAAAGCTCCTATCACTTCTATAAAAGACAGGTCTTGTTGAAGTCAAGCTAAAGAACCCGATTCTCCCAAATTACCTTTCAAACGGGGCTTTTCCTATCATTATTTCTGAATTAGATTTCGCTGGAGGCTTTGCCCCTGGTTTTTCAGTATATCACTTTTGAAACCGTGTAAGATAAGAAATCTGTCATGAAACTAAAGTTACAACATAAAAAAACACTGCAGTGTAACATAAACAAACATTGAAATGTGTATTCATAAAGAATCGTCGCCGTTATACGGTACAATATAGTACAATTTATCATTCTACAAAAATATATCTTTGACTTCTAATGCTAATACGAGTATTCCTCGGTTTGAATCATGATTATCTATTATACTCTGTAGCTGTGTCAAAGAACCAGACCAACAAACCGACAAACACAATTTCAATTCCATCAAAGTTTTATATCAGCTCCGATATTACAAAAGTCGCCGAAAATTTCCGATTGATAAGAGAAAAAGTTATCAAATTGCTAAGAAAACGGTCTTTTTGACGCACGTTTCTTCATATTTTCTCCTTCCATCGAGTACTTTTATTACAACACACATATTGGAATGTACCTACATGATTTGACATTCGGATTTACGCAACGTTCGTGTCTCTTCGCTACTGTGAATTGAATTCGATGTTTCGTTTCTACGTGATAGTCTCTTAGGAGACGTGGGGAACTTTGAAAGGTGGTAAGCATATAGTGTATATAATATGTGTCACGTAAATATGTAACAGGTATCGGTACTTCCGGGTTCGGAAATGGGAAACTAACGATGGTATTGTCTGAGCTTAAATATCATGAACGGGTTCAGATACAAATTGTACCTAAGTATATTTTTTACTAGTTTCAATTTAATTAAACCCCAAGGAAAAGTATGGCTTAAGAATTTCTTAAAGGTGTAGACATTTTTATTTATTTATGGTAAATAGTAGGAGTTCTCCTACTATTTGCCATTGCCCAAAGTGGCATTCCATTTTGGGCGCTTCCGTGGGTCAGATAACACGTTAAACTGTTGGTCCCTATTCTTCGTCATAGTACGTCAGTCGTTAAGCCATGTCAGAGGCCCTTAGGCCGGGTTTAGCAACTCTCGACACCAGTGTTGGCCACTCTTATTCGATAAGAAGAAGAGAATGATAAGAGAAACAGAGGCATGAAATTCCTTGGATGGTAATCATTCTATAAGAACAAATAACGATATTATTATATTATCATCGTTCTTTCGTAGAAAGTCATACATAAAACATTTCCTGCAATTTCAGAGAAAATCTAGACTTCATAGACGTGACAAAGTAAATCTGTCTTACGTGCACATAATAAACGTCAAGATAAGTAAGTAAGCATCCGCATACAACATCCGAGTCACGCAAAAACCCGCTGAGGATAACGAGCGCATCTAGAGGCTTACGCATGTATAACATAACAAAGGATACCTACATGACAAATAAATATTTCGCAACTTTTTGTTCGGTAGCAATTGTGGAGAGGTTCTACGGGCAGAGATGGAAGTTATTTGGGGTATTTTACTAATTTTACGTCAATAATACCAATAATAATATACTAACAGCTATTGTTATAATGTATTGGTTTATTTAAGCGTTTGCTTAGTGTGGGGCTAGATGGCGCTGTGTGCAATGTCCCGGAATATTTATTTATTTATTTTTATTTTATTTAATTCTTCAAATAATAAAACATAATTTTAAGATTCGAAAGCTCTGTAGATAGTGTAGTGTTATGATACGTCCAAAGAGCAATATGAATTAAAAAATAACATAGGCTTTTGAACAAGAAACGCTTTTCGTATTCTGTAATTGAAAACTTTGAGAAGTTAACTTCTTATTTTCACAACCATGTTTGCTTATTTACCTATACATCTCAATTTTCAAAAATCATAATTTTTTACACCTGTAAAAAATGTTATAAGACGTAGACTAGAGTTAGTAAAATTATAAACTTCATAAATAAGTAACTCTCTTGAAAGACCTTTTCGTAGCGTCAGGTTAGACAAAAGACTCGCGTAAACCTTCCGATTGCGATAGCCGAGTAATAAACGAGTCTGTCCCTTAAATAAATCTATTAAAAAGGCGGATAGTAAACTCTGATCCGATCTCTGCCCAATAGATCGTTAAGTTGCCCTAATTCAACTTGGAAAGAGATTTCGACCCCGAGAGACTTTCCGATCTTATTATGTCATTATTGAATGACTATTTTTGCTTTGAAAGTTGTAGCGCGTTTTTACGCGACTGATTCTAGATAAAACACTATTTAAAGTTTTTTTTGTGGCTTGTTTGTTCTTCTTTCTCGCTCCAAAAGAGCGACAGAGCATTATGATGTTCGGCACGAAGGTAGCATAGTTGAAAGGTTAGAGAGATTTAATATAAAATTATAATTATCTAACTGCATTCAACATAATATCATACTGTAGGTAAGAAGACATGACTGACTTTTACTTAATACATTTACATACTTATATTACAAAACATTGTTTTATTAATATATGTATACGTGACACAAACATTATTTTCCATAACTAAACGAATTTAATCACACAAATAATTATATCAACAAAATGCTATAAACCGGCTAGAAAGAAGAAAAACTGGTTTGGGACCAAATAATGCAAATATATTAAAAGGTCAACCACTGGTGTTGCGTAGCAATAAAATATAAGTACCTACTTTTGTATTGTGCTTACTATAAATAAACATGTATTAATAAAGAGGTTGGAACAAAAATAAAGGGAATAAAATGGTGATAATTTATAATTACAGACGTCGCGCCCGTTGAAATCTTTTGCATGGAAATAATGCACTTGTACTTTTATGCGCTTCTATTGATTTTGATATCAAATGAAGTGATAAATTATTTTAAATTTCTGATTGAATTGCTTAAATAATAAACTCTCATATGTGAGAATAAAGAAAAGGGTTAGATTTAGCACCATTTCGACATAATAATGCATATAATCACGACACTTATTACATAAAATATTTTTTAGATAATCTTTATTAAAACAACAGCCTTAGTGTTAATGGTTGATGTTAAAAAAAACATTAAACTATTTTATTTTTTAGGGTTAAGAAGTCGATGATGAAAACTGAAGGCGAATTGAGTCAGTACAAATAAACATTTTAAAAAAATGCCGTCATATACCATAAAGAACAAAATTAAATTCCATCAATATAATTTCGGTCCATCACAAACATTCAATCAAAACAATTATACATAAAGCCGCGGTCGAGGCAATGACCCCAATATCTTGCTTTCGCTCCTTACGCAATTCGCCTTAGTCGCTTACACTTGACCCTGTCACGACAGTTCGCGAGAATAGAACCATCCATTATGGATGTAGCCTTACCTGGGTGGCCATATTGTTGGAATTGTGATGGACATTTGACTTAAATTTGGTGGCTTCAGATACGTATTGCGCATGTCTTGCGCTCTTAGTTATTTGTTCGCGATAACTAGAGACTAAAGTCAACTTTTCCACAATTATCGTGGAACAAATACCTACTACCTATCAGGATGCTTCCATCCATTCCATGGTTAACACCATATAGGTACATATGTAGGTACCTACCTACTGTTTGTGTCGGCTATATTTCATAGAATATTACCGGTATATTAAATTACCGAACATTAAACATACCTACCGTAAGGTAAATGCAAAATATGGCTTCTATGCCAAGTTTTTCTACCACCCTGGTGAAAGGCTTCATTTTACCAGGTTTAATTCTTGCATTACAAACTGCTTGATCTACAATAATTTATAAGCAACATAGTAAAAAGAACGACAAAAAATCCAATGTAGATATCTCTAGTTCGTCGCGTGTTTGCACAAATCTCATAAATTTCCAAAACCCTTGCTACTACATTTACCGCAGGCGCTACCGGCGTCATTCGTAGATGCTAACGAGCCCGCAGAATATTGTAGGGGATTGAGGTTTACACCCTCGCGTGTACTTACACACTACATGCCATCTTTGATGAAGAATTTATAGATGGGTGCGTGAGTACCATGGTTGTATCTTACCCTGTAGTAACATACCTACATATCTATACCTACGTAATATTAAAAAGCTGAAGAGTTTGTTTGTTTGAACGCGCTAATCTCAGGAACTACTGGTGCGAATTGAAAAATTATTTTAGTGTTGAATAGACAATTTATCGAGGAAGGCTTTAGGCTATATAACATCACGCTGCAACTAATAGAAGCGAAGAAAGAATGAAAAAAACGGGCAAAATTATTCATCTTTAAGGGCTTCCGTTGCGTGCGCTGCAAAAACGGTTCAAAATTCAAAGAATTAATGGCCAAAATAACTATTCCACGCGGACGAAGTCGCAGGCACAGCTAGTATTATGAGAAAGATGATACCGCATACTAGCGGAATGTAAGTATCGATGGTTTGTTACAATATTGAGAGAATTTTCAATCCGCCCTGAGGGCCTTTGCCATAGCTTAACGATACTACTTACCAACTTTACTTAGTACCTAGTGATAATCAAATTATAACAGAGAAATTCATAATATCAAAGTTAGCTTATTAAGCCTCCCAAAAGAATGTAGGTAAGTTTTAAAAATTTTGGGTAAACATTGCAATTTATAGTTTAAAAAACAATATCCCACATCGATCATATTAATTCATTGCCTATAACTCTGATCCGAGGTTTTACGGTTTTGAATGCTGCAGGCGCTCCACTAGTTGCAGTTGTTTGGAAGGAGCGGAGTCAAACATTGGATGGTTGAAGTCGCCAAAATGACAAATAACTTGTGCACCTAACTTAAATCATACATACTTACATATCAGCCTGCTTTACCACTATTATTTATACATATACCCAGGTATTTTGCAAAATACATCTTCAACTAAGATGTTCCATGTATTCGAGGCTTATCTACCTAGATACAGGTAATGAATGAGGTAACGTGTAGTTAGATTTACGATCTACGCCTAAAACAGCTTTGCAGCATAATTAGTTGGTGCATATTTTATTGGGGCTTTAGAAGACGTTGAACCCCATTAAATAGGTACTCTTAGTGCCTAAATTAGAGTAATCTTAGTGAATTTATGCGACGGTGAAAATAAATTATGTAGGTATTTATGGGGCTAGATGGTGGTGTGTGTCCTGAAACATTTATTTGTTTATTTACATTGTATTTATTGGTTAATTTAATCGCTATTATCTGCATACTTTGGTATTGTAGTCTAAATTATGACTATTTCATAGCTATAACTTGAAGTTTCTCGAGTGGCCAAATCTTTGTTTGTATAACTAAATATAATAAGAAATAATATTATAAAGGTAATCCACGATGGAGTTTAAGTGTATCCATCGGTATTATAAAATTTAATTCAATACGGTTCAGCTGTTTGAACGTGTAAAAGTTAACACACTAACTATCGCCTTTCTTTTTCGACTCTTCTTCTTATCGAATGAGAGTGGGCAACCCTGGTGTCGAGAGTTTATCAAGCCGCCCTAAGGGCCTCTGACATAGCTGAACGACTGCCGTAGGTACTAGACAAACAGCCGTGACTCTATATTTAATTATTCAGATGTTGAGAAGACTCAATAAGTAAGAATTTTTGTAAGAAAGTACATTCATACGTTCAATCTACAGCATCTTAAAACCAATTTTCTTTAATTTCCAGCCAGCGGCTTCGACCCCATGGGCATTTGCATCGAGAACTGCGCCCAGTGCAAGCGGATGCTGGGAGCCTGGTTCGAAGGCCCACTGTGCGCTGAATCCTGCATCAAGTTCAAGGGAACACTCATCCCTGACTGCGAGGACTTTGCCTCCATCGCCCCTTATTTGAACAAGATCTAAAGAACGTATGATATATTTCGGTAAAATGATGTGATTCGAAAACGAAACCACCAATTAGAGACAGTTAAATTGTTCATCTACATATTTTTTAGCCTGTGTGCTTCCATTTATGGTCATAGGCTTCTCGCAAGGAAAACCACCACAAGAAAGTTTTTAAAACTGACAGCAGAGTGGGCTACTCTTAAACGAACTTATTTTAGTGCTTCTTACCTCTATCCAATAGGTACTATCTTACTTCATAAACCTTACCCAAAAATCTACTTAAATATGTAATCAAATCATTTCAAGTATGTAATTCGGCACGTTTTTCTGAAAGCCAGTTTCAATACGGCATAGGTTTCGCCAACCGTGGCATAGATGTCGCCTCAAGAAATCAATGCCTAAATAAAGTAAAAAATTATAATTGGTGATTTATTTCCGGAAAGTATTTATTCAAAGAAATCAACATAACTTGGCTCGAAACACGGATTAAGAACTAAGACTGCTTTCTAATGAGGTTGAATTAGCTTATTCGTTACATTGTTGAGAAGTTTTTTTATAAAATTTATTTTCATGTGCATCTTGAAAATAACTTAGGTAAGTCGACAAAAATGAAGAAATTTTAACGCATTGGCAAACAAAATTTTACTACGACATTATTGAGGCTATTTAAAAGTTTCTACTTTAGTTTTTTATTTAAGTTTTAAGTTGCCTAATTTTAGTAGCGAACTTTTTTATTAGTTGCTAAGTTAGTTATATGTTATTTTATAAAATTATGTTTAATATAAGCGTAAACTTATGTACCTACAACCCGATTATTTTATGCCAAAGTACTAAATACTCTATACATTTGATGTTAATGAATGCTTAATACTCAAGTTATTTTTATACAGGGATTACGTTTAAGATTATAATCTAAAATGAAAATAAAAGTGATATCCTGAATTCATGGGTTTTATTTCAAATTTCATATTATTCTAATTTTATCACTAGCAAGTCAGATAATATTATATGTTATTTCATCATATTTCACATCTATTTTTAGTTTTAGGAATAAATTGACACTATTGTCATTTAAGATATATAGTTACTACAATTATTTTACAATACCTACACTTATGTAATGATAATTCATTTTTAAATACATATTAGTAAATAAACATTTCTATCAATATAAATTTAGGAGCTATCTTGCAGTGACTCATTGACTCTTTGACTCTCACCAAATTGCAGGTTTTTATTTTAAATTTTATACAACAAGTGTAATGTGTATATTATGATTACATTTATTATTATTTCAATACCGCCAAACACCTATTATGGAATGAAATGAATCAATAACTTATTTTTTTTTTAAATTAAGAGAATAACTACATAGAAATAAAAAAGATTTGAATAGTAAGAAATATTAATTCTTTTTTTTTATACAGAACAGGCTAACATTTGACTACAGCCTGCCTGATGTTAAGCACCACAGTAGTCTAAGAAAAACCTAATAACTCTGGATTTGAATACCCCATTCATTCAATTTTTGTTCCTGCATCTCAGTAAAAGTCATACAGAAATCATTCCATCACATCTTATTCTAATACCGATAGTCATGTGGTTTAAAAATGTGACCCACATTATGACCCACATCACTCAATGATCCATGACCGACCATATGTCCCATCGTGTCTTTATCTTGACCATGGCTCACATTTCCTGCTATATCTTCTTGGGTCACAGATGGGCTCACTGTTTGGCCCAACTCTTGAGTCACTGATTGACCCACTAGTCGGTTCACAATCTGGTCCACACCTTGGGTCATAGTTTGCCTCATTTGGTCTACTGTTTGACCCACTTGGTCTACAGTTTGACCCACCGAGTAATAGTCAGTAGTGGGTGCATTGTAGAACGAGGGTCAGTTGACCGGGACCTCCATTGGCTGGGTCTCGGGCTCCGACGCTGGTGGTGCTTGCTCCGGGACTGTTTCTGGGACCTCTGATGATGGTTCTGTAGGAACTTCGGTTGATTCGACGGATTCGGCTGGTTCCGCTTCTGTGGATAAAAATAAACATAATGATAGGAAAATAATCAATTTGAAAATTTTATAGATGTCTCCTCTAGGAAAACCATTTTCAATTCAAATCAATTCAAATATACTTTATTGTACACCAAATAAAAAAGAACATATTTAACATAAAGGTGGAAGGTAACCAGGGACATTGGGCGACCTTATCACTAAAGTGATCTCTTCCAGGTAACCTAGTTTGGACAACACTAGACTACTAGAGGAAATCCGTAAAGCTGGCGTACTTAACACAATATTAAATAATTTAAATTTGTCACTTATCTGCCAAATAAATATATTTGGATGCTCGAAGATTTGTTATTATTATTTTGTCTCTTGTATTATGCTATTATGTATGTATGTATACATTATTATTATATTTGTTTATGTTTATTCATATATAAGTAGTATATAGTCATTTTAGCCCCTATACAGCTAAAGTGACAGTACCAAGATTTATTTAAGTTGACATATTGTATGATTACATACCTATTATTATGTTTGACATGATTTTAATAACAAAAATTTTCATTGTTTTATTAATAAAACTAGACATATGTAACTTTAAAATTTTATAAAAGCCTAATGTTATAAATTCAATTTGACGAGATATTGTAATTTGTGGAGCATATTCTGTGATATTAGTACTTATACCTATGTATGTTACAATTTTACATTATCAATAAAGATTCTTTATCTTTATCTTTATAAACCTTTGTTCTATTTTTCATTATTCATTTGAAGAATTATCCCTGCCAGATTGGTTGCCTGAAAGAGATCGCTCTTAGCGATAATTGGTCCCCAATTAAGACGCTGATTCTAATTTGTATGTTTTTTTTGTATTGTTATTGTTTCATTTCTGGTGTTTTAATAAAGTATTTATCTATCTATCTATAACCAGATAGCTATGCAGATATTCTGTGGATTCAAAAGACTAAAAAATACTGCTTATCTAGTGTCTAATAAAACTTTGCTATAAACAAGGTGAACATACCTGCAGTTGCAGTAGTTTCTTGGGATACATCCATCGGAGCCGGTGGTTCCTCCATTGGTGGAAGCTGAAAAATAAAGTAGTGTATAATTTGAATGTGTTTTATGTGTCACCATTGTAAGCAGGTTTTCTTCAGCTAGGTTTGTCTTCATACATACATTATTTATTCATACTTTATGTACATGTCATTATTTTACAATAAATAAAAAATAAAAAATCGGGATATTGCACACAGCGCCATCTAGCCCCACACTAAGCAAACGCTTGTGTCGTGGGTACTAGATAACGGATATAATACTTTTCAATAGTCATATTACATGTTCATAAAATTCATTTCATTAATTATACTTAATTAAAAAACAAAATAAACAATAATATAAACTACATAAAATTAAATACAATTATTTTACTCTTTATCTACTACAGAATTACCTTTAGGAATTGACAGTTCCACAAATTGTTCAAAGCTTTCGAACACCTGGTCAACAAGCCAGCGCTTGAGATAACAACAAGCACAAGTTGTGTGCTGGTAATGGCTTTAAACAAATGTGTTTGTTTGTGTGTAGCTATCATGTTATTTTTCAGTTCATCTAATCTAATAACGAGTAATTATTTCAATATGAGTATTACCTCTGGTGCATATCGAGGCATCCTGCCATCTGTGTGTCGTACACTGAACGGCACACACCTCTCGTAGTATTCAATCACAAAGTCGGGGTATGCTCGGCCCAAATCTCTGCCCGGGACCACATCCAACTCTAGGCAACCTTGCCTGGAAACATTGTTACAACAAATAAGTAAATACTAATCTACTATATAAAAATAAGTCGGGTTTTCCTTCGCGACGCTATAACTCCAGAACGCACAAACCGATTTCCATGGTTTTGCATTCATTGGAAAGGTCTCGAGCTCCGTGAGGTTTATTTTTTATAAAAAATGATTTTCCCTGTTTTTCTGCTTTTCTGTTGAATTTTTTATTCAACAGAAAAGCAGGAAAACAGGGAAAATCATTTTTTACATAGAGCGCCATCTCTGATACATAGCATGTACAAACCAATATTTTAAGTAGAAGCTATCTGGTGGGGAAACGGAATTCGCCGGGTTTGCTAGATTGATTACAAATACTTACTTGTTATCTAATCCTAACATTATTATATTAGAGAAAATGATTATTGTATTTTTTTGTATGATGGTAGTATAGTCCTGGGATTGCCATGGGCTGCTTTTATTTTACTTATCTTTAAAATGTTATATTACATGTACAAGTACATGTCATGGTATTTTCATCTGACAAGCAACAGAGAGCCCTTAAATTGTATGTTGTTTATTCATCATTCATCATACAGCAATATATATATCATAAACCATATCAGAGACACTAAGGGTGGCTTGATAAACTCTCGACACCAGAGTTGGCCACTCTCATTCAAGAAGATAGTAATATGAAATTTATGATAAGTACAAAGATGTCTAAAGTGATTTGAATCTTTTGCACACTTGAGTTTGCCACTCTTATACAAACCTTACTCACCATTTAACCAAGAAGAACAATTCATTATGGAAGAGTTGTCCAGCGAGGATCATTTCAGGCTCCAGACCTCGCGCAAGCCCTCTGGGTTTCTCAATTTCCTGAAATAATGAACATGACAAAGTAAGTAAATTGGTAAATAAAAAAAACCGGCCAAGTGCGAGTCAGACTCGCGCACCGAGGGTTCCGTACAAACCTGCCAGGTTAAATATTTTGTGATGTAACTAAAAATTTATGGTTTTCGTAATTTTTCCTTTATCTATGCTATAAGACGTTGCTTCGTACCAAATTTCAAGATTCTGAGTTCACGGGAAGCACCCTGTAGGTTTTGATTCCCTTGCAAGTGTCGAAAATTTGCGGCATAAATGGCTGTATCTTTTGATTGCGTTGGCTTAGAAGTTTGATTTTTTCACAGCTTCAAGGGACAGTAGACCTGAGTAATTGATATAAATTTCAGCTTCATACCTCTACGCGTTCCTGAGAAAAAGGGTCTTGACAGACGGACGGACGGACGGACAGACGGACAACAAAGTGATCCTATAAGGGTTCCGTTTTTTCCTTTTGAGGTACGGAACCCTAAAAACTAAAAAAATCTTGTGGAATACCTTTGCTTAGTTGTGGTTTCTTAGTCTGATTTATCTTTCTTAGTTTCTATACTTCTATTAAATCAATTGCTCCAGCAAACAGTAGTTTTACACTGCACCTGAACGAATAGCTATTGATATGAATAAATAAATAATAATAAGGTCGCCCAATGTCCCTGACTACCTTCCACCTTTATGTTAATTATGTTCTTTTTTTTGGTGTACTATAAGGTATATTTGATTGATAGATTGATAAATAGTACTACCTATTTTTTCCTCTAAACTTATTTATTATTGTTAATAAGTTTATTTGACTCCCTAATGTCTCCCAATAATCTTTAAGACAGTCTTATTTACTTAGTCTTACTGCCAGTACCTAACTATTAGATTGATTGAGAAGGAACTTACTTCAACCCTCTTCTTCTGTTCTTTCTTCTCCCGTGGTCTTCCTCTCTTCCTAATTGCTAGAGGCTCCTCTATCTCTGGAACTGCTGCAGCTGCCGCCGCCGCAGCTGCAGCGGCAGCAGCCAGTGCTTCGTCTTCTCGCTCTTTCTTTAATCGAGCCTCTTCATAGGCTGAGATAAGCTCTGGACAGTCTAGGTTGTCTTCTGGCTCCCAAGTGTTGTCTTCGCTGAATAAATTGTTAGGAATTAGTAACAGTTCTATAAAATATGGGTAAGTACAAGATTATGTTATTATTTATTTTTAGTTGCTATATCACATAATTATATTATACTTGTCTACACGTTACTAGGCCGATTATATTAGCGTCACCCGGCCACTAAAACACATAAGTACTACACACACTACACAGGCACAGCGGCGCAATATAAATACATACTTGGAGTAACCTTTCCACTTCAACAAGAACTCGACCTTCCCGTTTTTGACTCTCCGATCCAATATCTTTTCGACGGAAAACTCTTCGCGTTTTCCGGTAGCTGGAGTATTTGCTGGCTGCATTGAGGGTTGACCAGATTCCATAGATTCATCTGGCTGTGTGTACGTTTGAGACAAGTTGTCTGGCTGAGTGAATGTTTGAGACATTTCTCCGAATGAATTATCCATCTTTTTATAGGAAGATTCCGTTTTGCCTCACTGTAAACTAAAATAAGAAAGATGAAAGTAGGCAGGCAAGGCAAGGCAAACAAAAATTGGCTTCGCTTCGGCTGGCCGGCTGGCTTCACACCTAGAGAAATTAACCACTACTACTTTTTTTTTGTTATGGCTTTTGCGAATATATGAGTTCGCAATTCTGCCAATGTCAAGTAGGAAGATAGGCCATCAAACTGATAAATTTTATGTGAAATATCGATATGTACGGTGGTTTTAAATTGCACAGTTGTTTTTTCCCCCTTTTTTGCTTTCTGTAACAGCGATAATTGAGGGGTATAGAATCAAAGTCAGCTATATTAAACTATGAATGTCATTTTATTTTCTGACCAATTTTATACATGTTAAGAATAACTTTTCTTATCAAAAGTAGCTAAATCCTATAGAAAATCAGCGTCAAAAAGCTGCATTAGAATCAAAGATAGCTATATCTCTATTGCTGAGAAACAAATACAGCTAAAGTCGCGGCTGGCCAATCAGAGCGATCTATTTACGTTTTTTTCAATATGGCGTCTTACATATAAAAACGTGCGTCTGCGTCTGTCGATTTTATTGAAATTCAGTGGTTTTTTGGACAATTTCATTACAAAAAATTTGTTTAAAGTAAAGCTAAAAGTGTAATGGAAGTGCCAGTAACAGAAGCTATACACGGGAGAGGAAGAAAACGCAAGAGAGAGCCCGAGAAATGGAAAGCAAACAGGGCGAAAATTGAAAGGTAAGTACAGACTAGTGATGTGCGCACTGTAATGCAAATTCGATAAAATTGTTAATATTGTTCAAGCATTTTAATTTATTTTCAATTTTGTCCTAGGTACTCGTCGCAGTCGTTGCAGAAAATGAAACAAATGACATAGAAGAAGAAACTTGTGAAAGAGTCGAAGAAGATGTTACGTTAAGGATACGTATAACAATAAAATTATTACCTTCATTGGAATCCTTCCCTTTCACTTCATTTTAATTATCTTTCTATCTATTACAAAATTATTACAAACAAATAAAGTTGATTTTTCATATTCTGGTTTTTGAATAGACAGACTGTTACTTTCTCATTTATATGTATTAATCAAACTTACCAAATCTTATAATAATGGAAATAACATTGAGTGCAATTTCTATTTTCATTCAACATACCATTATCCACACCATGCGATGTTTCTGTTGTTATGCGTACATCACTAGCATCGTGACGTCATCGATTAAGTGTTGCAATCAAAGGCAGCTTTATCCATATTTGTCAGAATCAAAGACAGCTAAATCCAATAGTTGGTATCAAACACAGCTATGTCCAACACAAATTATTTAAAATAGCCCATAAATCCCCCTCTTACAAGATACTTTTGTTGGTACACCTATTTATTTTGTACTAGAGCATCCTGTCAAACAATCATGTTTACGGTGTTGCCAAATAAAAATAAAATAACAGTTTTTTTCGATTTGTGGAAAATAATTTCATACGGATTTAGCTGCCTTTGATTCTATACCCCTCAATTAAACAATCTACAGACATATACAGAATCAACACAAGAACAGTTGCTTCACAAAGCATGAGAGAGCAATAGCATGACAATGACTCAGGATTAGGAACCACTCCATGTGTGAGTGTGGCTTAGATGAGGGAAATGTGGATCATATATTCTTTAGCTGCCCATTAAAACAATACTCATTGTATGGTGTTATCCCTCCTGAAATTCCTCGTCCTACTTCCCTTAAACTCCTGCTATCCCTTGTACATTCCAAATTTGTAAATATCTTATGTAAATAATTTTTAATATATTTACTAAATATATTAAAAACAATAAAATAAAATTATAAGAAACATTAATTTTAATTTAATTAACATGTTCCTATGTATATGCATCTATGTTTGTGTTTGTTTTTGTGTTGATTCTGTATATGTCTGTAGATTGTTTAACTATCGCTGTTACAGAAAGCAAAAAAGGGGGAAAAAAACACTCAACTGTGCAATTTAAAACCACCGTACATATCGATATTTCACATAAAATTTCTCAGTTTGATGGCCTATCTTCCCACTTGACATTGGCAGAATTGCGAACTCATATATTCGCAAAAGCCATAACAAAAAAAAAAAAAAACCTGCTGTCAAACGTCTACGAAATTGTTTGTTTACTTCTCTTTGCCTACGCATAGTAAAAGTTATTTATAAAATTGAATATCAGAAGTTTATAAATAAGCCTTAGCTTGTTAAATGAACTAATGTTTTATGATTACCTATGCATTACTAGGATAAAATGTACACTAGTGACTGTAGGTATGTAGATATAATTATTACTTATTGAAAAAATATATTTTGAAATTGAAATTGAATTGACGTACCCAGCTTTACTGATGGACTGCATAGTGTCCAGTTTCTTGCTCTTCTTCATGTGAGTCTTGACTGCCTTGACCTGCTGCTGGGTGATGAGGTCGCAGTTCATTTCTTGCAGGTTGCGCAGGAAGTTGGGGTCCGCCATCATGGCCTTGGCCCCCTTCCAGCTCACGTCGCGGATGTTGCGGATTATCACCACGCACTCGCACACCACCTGCCGAATGATTACAAGGAAATTAATTAAATTATTTGTAAAAAAAGTATTTCATTTAAACGCACTTAAAATACTATTTAAATTGCGTGTGAATTGCGTGTACTTAGTTAGAATAAAGTTCAGTGTTATACAAATATCTACCAGTCTTTATTCTATACCAATGACTTGTAAAATCTCCGGATATTTTAATGATCGCAACTGCTAGCAAACAAAACGTTGAACATCCTTTTTATATCCTGTACGGAAGCATTTTATTGTAAATAACAAAAAATATAACACAGTCTTCCAAATAAAGTAATAATTAATAGCAAAAAGCCAACATCACGCGGTGTTCCCAGGCGGTCACCCATCCAAGTACTGACCGCGCCCGACGTTGCTTAGCTTCGGTGATCGGACGACAACCGGTGTTTTCAACGTGGTATGGACGTAGGCGAATGCTAAACCTAAATTTGATTATATATCAAGCTTATAATTTGTGACGTAATAAATAATATAACGTTCTATGTTATCTTTTATACAACGCGGCTCTAAAATTATGTTTTCATCCCACCATCTCGGAAACAGTATTTTTGCTCTTCAATATCTGAGTGCAAAAGCCGTTTTTATTCTCTAGAGGATAAAGTAAATTCAATTTAGAACATCGTGTGTTAGGTACAAGTTTTTGAATTAAAAAAATCATTAAACCTATTTACTGCTACCTTTATGGTGCCGGATATATCATACAACTTTTTTTAAATTTGTTAAAAACTCAGACTCGGAACCTTCTTGCGGTGTTCTTTTTTTCAATTTGCTTTGTACGCGGTTATTTACGCGGCACATTTTTACGTCATTGTTAAACCTTGTAGCCGTAAGTTCTACTCTGTTATTATTGTATTGTATTCTGTTATTAATTAAACGCAAGCAAAGCAAGCACGGATGGAGCCACGTCGCACTTGAGGTGCGGGGCGCGGGGGGAACCGCCCGCGCCCAACGCCACGCGAGCTCGTTCCCGCGCGCCGGCCATCTTGTGGTGAGGCCAGTCCGCTGATAACCGCGATCCGATGCGCACACCCGCTGGCTCTATCCGCCGCTCACAGCAACTCGCATAAAAGTTTCAAGTTTCGTTTTACTTCTACAATCTACGCATGTATACTTACCTTGTGACGTAGGAGCTGGTAGAGTGGCAACCGCCGCCACCACATTGGTGACCTTTCGAACATGAATAGCGAAAACGAAACGAAGCCGGCGGACACACCCGTGCACGTGGACCGGGTCGGCGTCCGCGTGCCACCTTTCTACGCGGAGCGGCCGGCGTTATGGTTCTCGCAGCTCGAGAGCCAATTCGCCCTGGCCGGCATCACCGCCGACGGCACTAAATATCACTATGCCGTGGGTCACCTTGACCCGACCCACGCGGCGGAGATAGAAGACCTAATCACCTCTCCCCCCGCCACTAACAAGTACGAGATGCTGAAGGCGGAACTGATCAAGAGGTTGTCGGCATCCAGAGAGCGGAAGGTACGCCAGCTTCTTACTCACGAGGAGCTCGGCGACCGCAAGCCATCGCAGTTCCTCAGACACCTGCGTCACCTTGCCGGCCCCGGGGTACCCGAGGAGTTTTTGAAGACCATCTGGATCGGGCGGCTCCCTACCACTACCCAAAGTATCATCGCGTCACAAGCGAAGGCGCCGCTTGAAGAGATAGCCGAGCTGGCTGACCGCCTACTTGACATCGTGCCCAGCCAGCCACACGTCGCCATGACCTCGGCGGCGGACAGTCAGATCGCCGAGCTGACGCGGCAGGTGGCGTCACTTGCGGCGACGGTGCAGCGGATGGCGCGACCGGACACCCGACGCGCCCCCGACGCCCGACGCGCGTCCGGCAGGCGCAGCCAGTCAAGAACAAGATCCACATCTAATTACCGCAAGTTCCCGCTATGTTGGTATCATAACAAGTTCGGCAAAGAAGCGGCAAAGTGTGTAAAGCCATGTGACTTCGCGGAAAACGCATTCGGCAGTGCGTGAGGGCGGCCGCCGCCTGTCGCGACTTAGGCCGCATTTTTGTGACTGATAGACGAACTAAACTCGATTTTTTAATAGACACTGGAAGTGACGTGTGTGTGTTCCCTAGATTACTACTCAGGGAAAGTCGCGAACTAACAAATTTCGAACTTTGTGCCGCGAACGGCTCTAAAATAAAAACGTACGGTTACATAAACCTAAACCTAAACATTGGTTTGCGTCGCGACTTTCCCTGGCGATTTATTGTTGCGGATGTAACAAAAGCTATGTGGTAGCGGCGGTTGCCACTCTACCAGCTCCTACGTCACAAGGTAAGTACACATGCGTAGATTGTAGAAGTAAAACGAAACTTGAAACTTTTATGCGAGTTGCTGCGAGCGGCGGATAGAGCCAGCGGGTCTGCGCGTCGTATCGCGGTTATCAGCGGACTGGCCTCACCACAAGATGGCCGGCGCGCGGGAACGAGCTCGCGTGGCCTTGGGCGCGGGCGGTTCCCCCCGCGCCCCGCACCTCAAGTGCGACGTGGCTCCATCCGTGCTTGCTTTGCTTGCGTTTAATTAATAACAGAATACAATAATAACAGAGTAGAACTTACGGCTACACCACACCCCCCCTGAGACCGTCACTACGGGCGATAACAACTTAACTTTGGGGGAAACCTAACTCTACGTCCTGACCTGGTAACAGTAGTCTTAGCCCTGGTGTCTCTAGGTGGGCTCGTGCTTTGTGTGGGTGTGTCTATGTGTGTATGAATGTCAGTGTTAGTGGTTGGAATGCTTGAGGGGCGACTGTTTGTAGGTAATGTGTAAGTGTCTGTGGTGGTGTCGCGCATAACGTAGGCAGGCTTCAATCTGTCTATCGTTACTGTGACTGATTTACCATTCAGCAATAATTTAAAAACTTTGTCGCCGCGCTCTATGACCTCATGAGGGCCAGAATACGGTGGTTTCAGGGCCCCTGCAACAGTGTCATCGCGCAGAAAGACATATGTACATGTCGCAAGGTCCTTAAAAACGAATGGGGAGCGATGTCCGCTATGACGTGAAGCGGGAGGTGGCTTGAGATTGTTGACAAAAGAGCGTAGCCGACCTACGTAGTCTGTCACGTCGATGTCGTCACTGTTCGGTGGGAGGACGAAATCACCTGGAATGCGGAGGGCCTCTCCATACACGAGTTCAGCTGCAGAAGTTTTAAGATCGTCTTTGTACGCTGTTCTGATACCTAACAGCACAAGTGGGAGTGACTCTACCCAACAGAGATCAGCGTGGCAGGTTATGGCCGCTTTTAGCTGCCTGTGGAACCTTTCTACCATGCCATTGGCCGCAGGATGATAGGCAGTTGTGCGGCTATGGACAAATCCCGCTATTTGCGACAAAGACTTAAACAAAGATGACTCGAATTGTCTTCCTCTATCCGTGACGATCTTGGATGGGCAGCCAAACCGGGAAATCCAGGTGCTGAGCAAAGCTTTGGCTACAGTTTCGGCCGTAATGTCAGAGATGGGTATTGCCTCAGGCCAACGAGTGAAACGATCGACGCACGTGAGACAATAGCGATAACCCTGAGACAATGGTAGTGGGCCAACAAGATCAATATGTACCACTTGAAAACGACTACGAGGAAGGTCATATGAAGCGAGTGGTGCAGAAGTGTGTCTAGTGATTTTAGACCGCTGGCAAGAAAGACAGCTACGGACCCATTCACGGCAGTCCTTACGGACGCCGGGCCAGACGTAGCGATCGCTTACCATCTTAGCTGTGGTTGCAGCTCCAGCGTGGCTGAGAGAATGGATGCTCTCGAAGACCTGCCGTCGGCAATCCTTGACTATATATGGTCGAGGTGTGGTACCACTTACATCGCAAAAGATATCTACGTCTACTCCAGGCAATCTAACTTTACTCAAATGTAGTGAAGTTGTACCTTCGAGGAGCATTTTAAGTTCCGGGTCGGTATTTTGTGCAGCTGCTAACCTACTGAGATCAATGGGTTGAGAGATTTCCTCTATTCGTGACAAGGTGTCAGCAACTACATTGTCCTTACCAGAAATGTGTCTCACGTCAGTGGAGAACTGTGAGATAAAATCGAGGTGACGAAATTGTCTAGGCGAGCAGTTGTCCTTGCGTGCACTGAACGAAAATGTAAGCGGCTTGTGGTCAGTGTAAATGGTAAATTCACGGGCTTCGATCATGTACCTAAAATACTTGACAGCTTCGTATATGGCAAGGAGCTCTCTATCATACGGCGAGTACTTAATTTGCGATGGACTTAACTTTCGCGAAAAGAATGCTAGCGGCTGCCAAGAATCTCCTTTCCGCTGTTGCAACACTGCGCCTATTGCAATATCAGACGCGTCAGTAACTAACGCCAGAGGTAAACTACTGTCAGGATGAGCTAGCATGGCCGCCTGACATAGACCTTGCTTGCACACCTCAAAAGCTCTCTGCTCTGCTTCGCCGAAGTTGACTGGATGAGAACCCTTCACTGAACCGCCCAGGAGTGCGTTCAAGGGCGCCTGGTGTTTGGCCGAGTCTGGAATAAATTTTCGGTAGAAATTTAACATGCCTAGAAACCTCCGCAGCTCCTTTACCGTTCTCGGAGTGGGAAAGGTAGTAACCGCTTCCACCTTCTCAAGTAATGGCTTAGTACCAGCTGATGAAATGCTGTAACCCAAAAATTGAATTTCTGATGAGCCAAATGTGCATTTGCTCACATTTAATACCATACCAAATTTTTGAAGCCTGTTAAATACTTCATGTAAGTGCTTTTTGTGTTTCCTCATCATGTGAAAATACTAAAATATCGTCTATGTAAGGAAATACAAAGTCTAAACCTCTCATCATCTCATCCATGAATCTTTGAAACGTTTGGCCTGCGTTACGTAGCCCAAACGTCATATATTGAAATTCAAATAATCCAAATGGAGTAGTTATGGCAGTTTTGTTTACATCGGCAGGATTAATTGGTATTTGGTTGTATGCTCTGGTTAGATCCAGTGAGCTGAAGATTTTACAGTTGGTGAGGTTGTGTGAAAAATCTTGGATATTGCGAATTGGATATTTGTCTGGTATAGTGCGTGCATTTAACCTCCGATAGTCACCACATGGTCGCCATCCATTCTTCTTGGGTGCGAGATGTAATGGAGACGACCACGGCGACTCGGAAGGGCGACAAGTACCATCCTGTAACATTAATTCAAACTCTGCTTTAGCGATTTTGAGTCGATCCGGTGCAAGCCGCCGAGGTGTACACGACTCGGGCGGTCCGGGCGTAGTGCGTATGTAATGTAGGTACAGTATTATGTTGTGAATCTTTGTGTATGCCAGATGGGCGAGTAATATCGGGATATTGAGTCAGTATGTCGAGGTATGTGCTGCTGATTTCACCGAATGAAATTTTTACTGAGCTTACATTGTCCGAAAAAGTTGCTAGAGAACCCCTAGTGCACAGATTGGTATTGCCGTCTAATAAACATTTGTTCCTAATGTCCACCAATAAGTTAAAATGCGATAAAAAGTCAACTCCGATTATAGCTTTTGTTACATCCGCAACAATAAATCGCCAGGGAAAGTCGCGACGCAAACCAATGTTTAGGTTTAAGTTTATGTAACCGTACGTTTTTATTTTAGATCCGTTCGCGGCACAAAGTTCGAAATTTGTTAGTTCGCGACTTTCCCTGAGTAGTAATCTAGGGAACACACACACATCACTTCCAGTGTCTATTAAAAAATCGAGTTTAGTTCGTCTATCAGTCACAAAAATGCGGCCTAAGTCGCGACAGGCGGCGGCCGCCCTCACGCACTGCCGGTTGCGTTTTCCGCAAAGTCGCACGGTTTTACACACTTTGCCGCTTCTTTGCCGAACTTGTTATGATACCAACATAGCGGGAACTTGCGGTAATTAGATGTGGATCTTGTTCTTGACTGGCTGCGCCTGCCGGACGCGCGTCGGGCGTCGGGGGCGCGTCGGGTGTCCGGTCGCGCCATCCGCTGCACCGTCGCCGCAAGTGACGCCACCTGCCGCGTCAGCTCGGCGATCTGACTGTCCGCCGCCGAGGTCATGGCGACGTGTGGCTGGCTGGGCACGATGTCAAGTAGGCGGTCAGCCAGCTCGGCTATATCTTCAAGCGGCGCCTTCGCTTGTGATGCGATGATACTTTGGGTAGTGGTAGGGAGCCGCCCGATCCAGATGGTCTTCAAAAACTCCTCGGGTACCCCGGGGCCGGCAAGGTGACGCAGGTGTCTGAGGAACTGCGATGGCTTGCGGTCGCCGAGCTCCTCGTGAGTAAGAAGCTGGCGTACCTTCCGCTCTCTGGATGCCGACAACCTCTTGATCAGTTCCGCCTTCAGCATCTCGTACTTGTTAGTGGCGGGGGGAGAGGTGATTAGGTCTTCTATCTCCGCCGCGTGGGTCGGGTCAAGGTGACCCACGGCATAGTGATATTTAGTGCCGTCGGCGGTGATGCCGGCCAGGGCGAATTGGCTCTCGAGCTGCGAGAACCATAACGCCGGCCGCTCCGCGTAGAAAGGTGGCACGCGGACGCCGACCCGGTCCACGTGCACGGGTGTGTCCGCCGGCTTCGTTTCGTTTTCGCTATTCATGTTCGAAACTAGGTCACCAATGTGGTAGCGGCGGTTGCCACTCTACCAGCTCCTACGTCACAAGGTAAGTACACATGCGTAGATTGTAGAAGTAAAACGAAACTTGAAACTTTTATGCGAGTTGCTGCGAGCGGCGGATAGAGCCAGCGGGTCTGCGCGTCGTATCGCGGTTATCAGCGGACTGGCCTCACCACAAGATGGCCGGCGCGCGGGAACGAGCTCGCGTGGCCTTGGGCGCGGGCGGTTCCCCCCGCGCCCCGCACCTCAAGTGCGACGTGGCTCCATCCGTGCTTGCTTTGCTTGCGTTTAATTAATAACAGAATACAATAATAACAGAGTAGAACTTACGGCTACAGCTATAATCGGAGTTGACTTTTTATCGCATTTTAACTTATTGGTGGACATTAGGAACAAATGTTTATTAGACGGCAATACCAATCTGTGCACTAGGGGTTCTCTAGCAACTTTTTCGGACAATGTAAGCTCAGTAAAAATTTCATTCGGTGAAATCAGCAGCACATACCTCGACATACTGACTCAATATCCCGATATTACTCGCCCATCTGGCATACACAAAGATTCACAACATAATACTGTACCTACATTACATACGCACTACGCCCGGACCGCCCGAGTCGTGTACACCTCGGCGGCTTGCACCGGATCGACTCAAAATCGCTAAAGCAGAGTTTGAATTAATGTTACAGGATGGTACTTGTCGCCCTTCCGAGTCGCCGTGGTCGTCTCCATTACATCTCGCACCCAAGAAGAATGGATGGCGACCATGTGGTGACTATCGGAGGTTAAATGCACGCACTATACCAGACAAATATCCAATTCGCAATATCCAAGATTTTTCACACAACCTCACCAACTGTAAAATCTTCAGCTCACTGGATCTAACCAGAGCATACAACCAAATACCAATTAATCCTGCCGATGTAAACAAAACTGCCATAACTACTCCATTTGGATTATTTGAATTTCAATATATGACGTTTGGGCTACGTAACGCAGGCCAAACGTTTCAAAGATTCATGGATGAGATGATGAGAGGTTTAGACTTTGTATTTCCTTACATAGACGATATTTTAGTATTTTCACATGATGAGGAAACACAAAAAGCACTTACATGAAGTATTTAACAGGCTTCAAAAATTTGGTATGGTATTAAATGTGAGCAAATGCACATTTGGCTCATCAGAAATTCAATTTTTGGGTTACAGCATTTCATCAGCTGGTACTAAGCCATTACTTGAGAAGGTGGAAGCGGTTACTACCTTTCCCACTCCGAGAACGGTAAAGGAGCTGCGGAGGTTTCTAGGCATGTTAAATTTCTACCGAAAATTTATTCCAGACTCGGCCAAACACCAGGCGCCCTTGAACGCACTCCTGGGCGGTTCAGTGAAGGGTTCTCATCCAGTCAACTTCGGCGAAGCAGAGCAGAGAGCTTTTGAGGTGTGCAAGCAAGGTCTATGTCAGGCGGCCATGCTAGCTCATCCTGACAGTAGTTTACTTCTGGCGTTAGTTACTGACGCGTCTGATATTGCAATAGGCGCAGTATTGCAACAGCGGAAAGGAGATTCTTGGCAGCCGCTAGCATTCTTTTCGCGAAAGTTAAGTCCATCGCAAATTAAGTACTCGCCGTATGATAGAGAGCTCCTTGCCATATACGAAGCTGTCAAGTATTTTAGGTACATGATCGAAGCCCGTGAATTTACCATTTACACTGACCACAAGCCGCTTACATTTTCGTTCAGTGCACGCAAGGACAACTGCTCGCCTAGACAATTTCGTCATCTCGATTTTATCTCACAGTTCTCCACTGACGTGAGACACATTTCTGGTAAGGACAATGTAGTTGCTGACACCTTGTCACGAATAGAGGAAATCTCTCAACCCATTGATCTCAGTAGGTTAGCAGCTGCACAAAATACCGACCCGGAACTTAAAATGCTCCTCGAAGGTACAACTTCACTACATTTGAGTAAAGTTAGATTGCCTGGATTAGACGTAGATATCTTTTGCGATGTAAGTGGTACCACACCTCGACCATATATAGTCAAGGATTGCCGACGGCAGGTCTTCGAGAGCATCCATTCTCTCAGCCACGCTGGAGCTGCAACCACAGCTAAGATGGTAAGCGATCGCTACGTCTGGCCCGGCGTCCGTAAGGACTGCCGTGAATGGGTCCGTAGCTGTCTTTCTTGCCAGCGGTCTAAAATCACTAGACACACTTCTGCACCACTCGCTTCATATGACCTTCCTCGTAGTCGTTTTCAAGTGGTACATATTGATCTTGTTGGCCCACTACCATTGTCTCAGGGTTATCGCTATTGTCTCACGTGCGTCGATCGTTTCACTCGTTGGCCTGAGGCAATACCCATCTCTGACATTACGGCCGAAACTGTAGCCAAAGCTTTGCTCAGCACCTGGATTTCCCGGTTTGGCTGCCCATCCAAGATCGTCACGGATAGAGGAAGACAATTCGAGTCATCTTTGTTTAAGTCTTTGTCGCAAATAGCGGGATTTGTCCATAGCCGCACAACTGCCTATCATCCTGCGGCCAATGGCATGGTAGAAAGGTTCCACAGGCAGCTAAAAGCGGCCATAACCTGCCACGCTGATCTCTGTTGGGTAGAGTCACTCCCACTTGTGCTGTTAGGTATCAGAACAGCGAACAAAGACGATCTTAAAACTTCTGCAGCTGAACTCGTGTATGGAGAGGCCCTCCGCATTCCAGGTGATTTCGTCCTCCCACCGAACAGTGACGACATCGACGTGACAGACTACGTAGGTCGGCTACGCTCTTTTGTCAACAATCTCAAGCCACCTCCCGCTTCACGTCATAGCGGACATCGCTCCCCATTCGTTTTTAAGGACCTTGCGACATGTACATATGTCTTTCTGCGCGATGACACTGTTGCAGGGGCCCTGAAACCACCGTATTCTGGCCCTCATGAGGTCATAGAGCGCGGCGACAAAGTTTTTAAATTATTGCTGAATGGTAAATCAGTCACAGTAACGATAGACAGATTGAAGCCTGCCTACGTTATGCGCGACACCACCACAGACACTTACACATTACCTACAAACAGTCGCCCCTCAAGCATTCCAACCACTAACACTGACATTCATACACACAGACACACCCACGCAAAGCACGAGCCCACCTAGAGACACCAGGGCTAAGACTACTGTTACCAGGTCAGGACGTAGAGTTAGGTTTCCCCCAAAGTTAAGTTGTTATCGCCCGTAGTGACGGTCTCAGGGGGGGTGTGGTGTAGCCGTAAGTTCTACTCTGTTATTATTGTATTGTATTCTGTTATTAATTAAACGCAAGCAAAGCAAGCACGGATGGAGCCACGTCGCACTTGAGGTGCGGGGCGCGGGGGGAACCGCCCGCGCCCAACGCCACGCGAGCTCGTTCCCGCGCGCCGGCCATCTTGTGGTGAGGCCAGTCCGCTGATAACCGCGATCCGATGCGCACACCCGCTGGCTCTATCCGCCGCTCACAGCAACTCGCATAAAAGTTTCAAGTTTCGTTTTACTTCTACAATCTACGCATGTATACTTACCTTGTGACGTAGGAGCTGGTAGAGTGGCAACCGCCGCCACCACAACCTTATATTAAAAACAAGAAACTTGAAAACCAGTGAAAAAACTAAAATGAGTGATTCTAGTGACGAAGAAGTTGGTTTGACGCCAACAGAATTGACTGAAACTGTTAATAATGCGCAAATGAGCTTTCTGCCTCAACAATCACGCGTTTTGCATTTAGTCATTTCCTCGCTGAGGTGGAATGAAAAGTTACGTGTTGCACTCGAGTGCAAAGATTTTTCACCTCGTGCTCTTTTAATTCCCTCGCTAACGCTCAGAATTCTAATTAAAATATCAGGCGTTATTGCAGGTACTGAATACAGACTTGTAGATTTACAATACATATCTAATATGTAGCGTATAGCATTTTTTCTGTTTATATTGTTTAACTAGCAGTACTTTGACCGTTTATCCTTAATTAATAAGTATTATATCCGTTATCTAGTACCCGCGACACAAGCGTCTGGGGCTAGATGGCGGTGTGTGCTATGTCCCGGAATATTTATTTAATTTCATTTTCAATGATTGTAGGATAATGCAGGTATTATATTTCTCCTTTACTGACCGGTAGTAATCTCAGTGAGCAGCAGCTCGCACTCCTTGGTGGCCTGCGCGACCACCACCTTCTGCACAGCCAGCTTGGCGTTCAGGTCGTCTAAAACTGCACGTTCGCCTCGCCGATCTTGGCCAGACCGCCCTTCAGACGCTCGCACTGGAATAAAGGACTCATTTCTGATATAATACAAGACATGAGCAAAGGTTAGTTTAAGGTGCAATCGCCCGTGCGTTATTTTTATACAAGCTGATCGAAGAAGCTAAAGCGAATGAAGATCAACTTGGCAGATAGAGTGATGGTTTATATTGTTCGAATCTAAACAAAGACCATGCTTCTATAAAACTAAAAGCATAGGTTTTGTAGTTTTATCAAAGAAATACGTCTACACGAAATCATAAAACACATCTCAATCGGTGTATGTGTACTATATATACCTGGGCTACAATAAAGGCGTCCTTCTCGTTGAGCAGATACAGGTAGTTGGTGAGATAGTCCATGTAGTGCTTCGGCGTCACGTAGTTGTTACGGCGCAGACGCAGTAGGAGCTCTTGGGTATACCTGACGAGTGGAGAACATATTATAGCTATAGGAGATTGAGGTGGTACATGACTCCAACTATTGATGTGGTTAGGTATTCTTGAGTGAACATAATATAATATATTGCAAAATTTTACTCGGTAACAAAAATATCAAAGCTCTGTTTTTATGCTGTAGTTGACAACATTGTTACAGAAGGGATGGTCTACACAGTTACTTGCTTCTTAGTATATTGTGTAATTGTTTAATTAATCCTTTCATATGTTGTAGTCTCTCTAATAATAACATTGCTTGTAAACGACATGCACGCTGATATTACGGCTCACATCACACATCATAAAAAAATAATATTAAAATAATAGATAATGTATGGAAAATAATGATATAAGGTGAAGTAAGTATGAATACCAACCTGGCGATAGAAAGATGTACCTACCTACGTGGACGACATGTTCCACGATGATCAGTCGAAATTCTTCGGGAATTTTGTCCACCTGCAAATTTAAGGCGTTATTATAGCTAACACTTTTGTTTAGATAAGTACTTACTTATGTATAAACTTCATCATCATCATCAGCCTGTTATCACCCACTGCTGAGCATTGGCCTCTCTTCTTGTACACCACTCGTTTCGGTCATGCTCAGGTGATTCCTGCGATTATTCTAATGTCGTCAACCCTCCGCATTAATAAATAAATAATAATAGTATAAATTTAAATAGGTAGTAAAAAAATATACATGAGGAGAACCAAAAACCTTATAATTTATGTAGTTTAAACATGTATCTAGAGTGTTAATCCATTTTGGCAGTATAAAAACGAGACGAATCACAATTCTTCTCAATTGTACATTAAATAGTGTTAACAGAATGGTGGTAAACGTGACTTACATCAGCCAAGAAGACGTTGGCGACAGCAAGTAGCGCCTGTTTGGGCCACGGGAACTGCCAGTCTATGGTGGTGTTGTTCACCAGCGCCCGGGGAAACTGCGGCATCTGGGTATAACGGTAATTCATATATTTTAATACTATTGAAAAAAAACTATAGGTAAATATACTCGTATTTAACGTAATAGTAGCGTAACTTTCTAAGCATTTATTAAGCACTAGTGAGTGTTCACGGCTTCGCTTGCATTAAGAAGTAAGTACAACTTTTCTCTTATTTCACCCCGTCAAAAATGGAATTTCTGAAAACACTTTTTTAGCGGATGCCTACGTCATAACATTACGCAATTTTTACGCTATCTATTTATACTAATAAATGCAATAATCCATAGCTATATGTCAATATCCCAAAAAACATGTTCATCTTATTTCTTTTTTACAGTACTCTTAGTACCTACCTGTTCCGCAATATGTCTCCACTCGGGGACATAGATAGTACGACGTGCAGGTTGTCAGCGCAGCGGTTGCAGAAGAAACTCCACACTGCATCCCTGAAACACAGCATTGTCTCGAATCATAACGTACATGTATTACATATAAAGTGTAATCAGTAAATCTATTTACTTGAGTGTTTCTTGCAACAGTTTATAAAATAAATATTTCGGGATATTTTATAAAAGCGCCATCTAGCTCCATATTAAGCAAACACTTGTTATATTATATTATTACTACTACTTACTTTTACTCACACTTACATTTATTCACAATGATCTACTAAGAGAAACACTCGTTAAACGCCTACTTAAAAAAGCATAGCACAAATTCTATTTTTGATGTAAAGCTCTCTATTTCGTGAGTCATTTTGATCCTCCCCATTCCTAAAGCCGTGGCGCCATCATAACCAAATCTTAAGAAAATTTCAATACTAAATACAAATTCGTCAATGCTACACCTATTACTGCTAAGATAATCTTTATTTATTTGCGATTAACAACACCGCAGTCTGCAAACAAGTAAACGTTTGTAATATACTGAAAAATCCTCTGAGGAAAAATTACTACTAGTGGCGCCCTCATTATTTCAAACAAAAAAGAAAAAAGTCGTCGACCGTATACTTTGAATAAATTTTATAAATTTTACACATAACATATACTTACTTAGCGATACCATATCCAGCTTCCGCGCTAGCATTCCTCACAATGTTGATGATGGCATCTTTTTCATCGTCGTTGAACAGAGCAGGTATCATACCAATCATCAAGATATTGTTGATGAACTCTAGGAAACCTTCCTCAAGAATCTAAAAACGAAAAACATTTTTTTCATTAAATGTGCCTTGTAAATAAAATAAAAATGCATTTTGTAATGCAAAAAGAACAAAAAAGTAGCAAAAAGCCAACGTCACGCGGTGTTCCCAGGCGGTCACCCATCCAAGTACTGACCGCGCCCGACGTTGCTTAACTTCGGTGATCGGACGAGAACCGGTGTTTTCAACGTGGTATGGACGTTGGCGATTGAGGAGCCTAAATTTAATATCACAAAAAGCTTATAAGCTGTGACGTCACAGTTTTATTTATATTGTAATAGGTATGTACTTTAATAAATTATGCCGACATATTTTAGAACGTCGATTTTTTTTCAAGTGAAATCCTAGTAATACCACTGAATACATGTAATACATCGTAAAGAAACGAACGTATTTTAACATCTCAAAAACAGTAAATGTACCTACCTTAGCTGTCTGAAGATACCACTCAAACAAACGAATGCAGCAGGGGAAACACGACCCTCAGTAACGAGAAATCTTATCAAGGAGGAGGATTACATTAGGGCTTTTCCTGACCTTGGCCAGTGTTATACAGACGTACCTAGGTAAGTAAGATCGTATGAGAGTGGCCAACTCTGCCGTCAGAATTTTCAAACCGTAAGTACTAACCGCTCTAGTTTCTCTTTTTTACCGACTTCGAAATTCAAAAAAAGGAGGTTATCAAGTCCTCTGAAAGTTTTTTCTACAGACCTGTGCCGCAGTGAAGAGGAAGACATTCTTCTTGTTGTCGACGCCGAGAGAGTTGGTACATTCTCTTCATGTCGTCTTTGAAGGAGTTCTCGTTGTAGGTAATTGCGCGTCACCGTGATCTCAAACATGTCGCAGCCTGGTTGGAAAAATAAAATAATAAGAAAAATACAATGATATAAGATAGGTACATATACGACTTATTTCTATATTATACAAAATCTAGCACACATTCAATTGTTTATCCAGACAAGGAGATATTTTGACTGGCCTGTTAGCTCAGTTGGTAGATTGTCTGCCTTCAGTGTGTCGCGGGTTCGATTCCCGCACAACACAAATACTTTTTTTTACTCCTCAACATGCAAGTAAGTAAGTATCTGTGATAAATCTGGTGGTTTCTATGTACAATATGTACATATGTATCTACAAACAAAATATTATCTAATACCCACACCGAAATCTAAATAAACAGGTAAGTACCTGTTTATTTAGATTTTAATAAACAGGTAAGTACCTGTTTATTTAGATTTCTGTGAGTACCCATGACAAGCGTTTGCTTAGTAAGCGGCTAGATGGCGCTGTGTGTAATATCGAAATATTTATTTATTGATATTTATTTACAAAATCTGGTAAGTATATATTTACCTGCAGCAAAAGCAGCGAGTTTGCATATAGACTTCTTGCCCGAGCCACCTACACCGATGATCAGCGCGTTGCCTCGATCCATGCGCAAGATTCTGTGCGTCCGAGTCAAATGTTCCAGGCAATCTTCGAAGAGAACCACGGACATTTTGACGTTTCGCTCGTTGTATTCGTCCAAAATCTGTAAATATAAGAGAAAAATATTTTTTATTTGACAAAAAATAATAAAAATAGATTTACAATACTTATAGCTAAAATCGGAAGCGGGTTGCAACATAGCAATTGTCATTAATTAAACTTTAAAAAATTAAATAGGTTTCTACAGGTATCTAATAAACTAAAGTAAAATTAACCGATCACTAAAACTATATCGTTTTATTATATTAATTCTTCATAGCCTTTCCGTACTTTTTCACAAACTTAAAAAAACATCTACTTACCAAAATAGGTACTATGAAAGCCATTCTATACTACGTTTACACGTAAATCTAAATGATATAATAATTGCCACCAACTCATAATATTTTTTAATACTTACTCAGTAATCAAATTATTTCAAAATCAATCTATTTTTAAAACCACACACTTCTTGGAACAGGAAGTACACCGCTTCATAGTCGAGTAAATCTTCATAGTATCGAATCTCTTCCTCGTGCAATGCGTTCCGATAGTCTCCGAAGAGCAAAGGATCGCGCAGAGCGTACTCTTCCAACTATAAAAATAAAAAGTTAAATAAATCAGTCAAATAGCAATATTATAACATAGATATAGTCAAAAGTTAATTTCTAAAACTAAAAAGTAGCAAAAGCCAACATCACGTGGTGTTACCAGGCGGTCACCCATCCAAGTACTGACCGCACCCAACGTTGCTTAACTTCGGTGATCGGACGAAAACCGGTGTTTTCAACGTGGTATGGACGTTGGCGACAGTAATTTACAAATTATTATTTAAGCTTATTTTTAGTGACGTCTCAAGTGTTGCAATAAGTATTTAATGGCAAGGAAACATGCCATAGTTTGAGATATTATAGGTAATTACTTAAATCTGAATTATTTTAACTGTTTCGAATATTCGTAATTGAGTACATCAAATTAATCATGTTTTTGTAGCGTTAAGTATATTTCCGGCTCCATTTCTTCCTCTTCTTCTTCGACCGTCTCCTCGGCGGGCTTGGGCGCTTCTTCTACGGCTGGTTTCGCGGCAAATTCTGATTAACACAATACATATTTTAGAGTACCTACATATATATATATATATATATATATATATATATATATATATACATACTTATTAAGGAATTTTTCTTTATAAGTACGCACTTGTAAGTACTAAGTTTATTGCCGCCAGAGGCACCGATTATCTAAACAAATATTTTTCCTTATTTCATATTACGCAGAACTATTGCTTAGAAAAGAGCATGAACTTGAAAATAAGACCGTAAGTTCATAATGTAATACAGTTTATAAATCCCCCTGACCGTCGACCTCCTCCTCCTCCTGCTGGAAGGGCTCCTCCTCGGGCACCACGATCTCCTCCAGCACGACCGGCTCCTCCTCGGGAAAGTACCGCGCGATGTGCTCCTGGATGTGCCGCCTCATCAGCTCGTTGTCCTGGAAGTACAGTCATATCATACCATTATATAAACCACGTCATTGTAAATTAGTGTATTCAGTGAACAATGAGACAAAAATAAAGCTAACTGTAGAAGATCTTCGCTTGGTCGAAAAGGCCAATAATGATACCTAACACAAATTTGATTCCTGGTTTCAAAAAAGGCCAAGGATAAAAAGCATCGTAAGCATTTATCTATTTCACCTGCACGCCAAATTCTTTTTCAACGAAAAACGTCGTACGAATCTCGCGTGGTGTTTTTGCTCGTTCTCGGCGTTATTTATCTCGTTTCGTATGAGCCTTATTAAAAAACGTGTTTTAAATATTAGTAGTAGACCTATAGTTTTAGTTGTTCGAAAATTGTCTATCTACTACTGTCACCTTTTTTAATAAGACTGTATGGGTATCTACTAAAATACTTTATGGGGACAAGTTTAATTAACCTGCACACTAATAATAATAAGGCCGCCCGCGAAGTGGGACAGATCGCGCAGATTCAACGAGATACCTAAGAATGTAATAACCAAAACATGAATTGTAATATTATATAGGTTAAGTTTTTCAATTAGTAAATAAACATATTTTTACTTTACTTTACTTTACCTCTAACTAAAGTATTGTAGGATTTCTTCTTAGAGCAAAAGGGCTTTATTCTCCATAGGTAAGGCTTGGTACCAAATTTTCCCATGAGAACTCTTAAGAACAAGAAACGTACCTAATAATCTCGAGTGGCCGTGTATCTCGGTCTCGTCGTTAGTTATCTTATTCTGTAGGTAACTACTTACGCTAAGGACTCACGGAGCGGTTATTTACCGCGCCCGCCGCGGTGGCGGCACCGCAGCCTTTGTAGAATACAGATATGTATGGTAAAAACTCAAGCACATTTCACGACGCGGTTTACTCCCGCGGCAGTTGCGATTGTTCGCGGCTCCCGCTACACCCGCGGGCGGGCGCCGCTCGCGGCACCGCTGCCGCGGCGGTTTCCACCCGCGCGCTCTGCGATCAAAGTCCGGCGAAGGTCCTTCTTGCGATAATCAACCGCCAGGTCTGCAGGCGATAATCGCTGCCGCGGCGGCAGCGGCGCCGCACAAAACTGCGACTTCGTGAGTTTTGAAAATTAAACGCTATTCCGCCACCGCGGCGGGCGCGGGAAAAAACCGCTCTGTGAGTTCTTAGCGTTAGACTTCCAGGGTAAAAACGCCCCATGGTATCTCTACATACTAACCTGCACACTAATAAGCCTGTCACATATGACCCGCGTGAACTCGTTCCTCCAGCAGCGCACGACTGCTCGCTTCTCGCTGAAGTAGTTGGGGTGCGTGAGGCACAGGCCGGCCGCGATGCGAGACAGGTCGCGCAGGTTGAAGATGTAGTGGAACTTGGCCGGCGTGGGGGGCAGCTCTACTATGATTATCTGGAAATAAGCAATTAATATGAATATAAGAAACAACCTGGAAAAACTGATGATCACAGGAAAAGTCGTTGGTCGGACCAAATTCGCACCACTTTAGACACTACAGTCTATAATGCATTGCATGTTCCCGAGGACAGAAGGAAGTGGAAAGATGTCATCAAGGAGAAGGTGCTGAGGTGGGAGGTGGGGAGGTGGTCATGATCCTCAGACATGAGGGATACGATTCAAGGAGGAGGATAAATAAATTATTTAATTTCATAGTTAAGAAGAGGAAGCGTTCTGCTTCTGAGTGTAGTGAACATATCTTAAAGGTAAGAAATTGGATGGAGACGAAAAGCGTAAATTGGTTTCGAGTTAAGTTGTACATACGATGAGAACAACGATATGATGCGGACATCTCATCATCATCATGAACATCTTACTTTTCTTACTGCATTAGGTATAACTTAACTATTAACGCAAAATCCCGATACTGCACTGCTATGCTAGGCTTGTCCGTGACGCTAAGCTCGCTCAGAAACTGTGCGATGTCACTCTATACCTAAAGGCGGCACATGAAACTCCTTTTATAATTTTCCAAGGTATTTTCTATACACGATTTAAAAAAAGTTTTACACCATCTAGGAATGAGAACCGGTAATTTACAATATTTATTCTGACTTTGTACAAATCCAGCGTCATCTGCACTATCTTGTCGACTATGTCGCGTATCTCGTCGGGGAATATCTCGAAGTGTCCCGTCATGATGGAGGTGTAGATGTGGCGGAGCGTGCTCTCCGAGGGGAACTGCAGGTTGTACGCGGAGAACATCGATATGAAGCGGGGGTCCACCTGGAAGGCAGGGAGTAATAAATGTTAGTAATTTGTAACAAAATAATGGTTAGATCTAGTCTACGTTACAATAACAATTTTCTCAGACAAGCTGATTCATACACTGTAATATTTTTCTTATCAAGGGGTTTCTTTTCTGTAGGTACCCATCGTTTGTACTCTGTATTCTGGGCCTTCGTTTAGAAATCATGGTCTAAATAAAAATGTCACGAAATAAGTGTGATTCATCTTTTTATGCCAAGCAATTGCAGTTCTAATAGTGGCGCTTCGTGGTGTCATATTTGTGAGGTCACGTTCAAATATTATTGCCGTGGAAAAAAAAGCATACATACATAAAGTGGAGACAAGATACCAAACTAGAAGTTAGCCTGTATCTTGCCTGTATCTTGCCTGTACCTATGGTACCTAGCCCTGCCCAATTTTTAATTACACCTCCTTTTTAAGGCGTTAAGTGAGTAAGTTCGTATAAGAGTGGCCAACTCTGGAGTAAGAGCATTGAAACCGCCTTAAAGGCCTCTTAAATACGAGTAAACCGCCGATAACAACCTACTACCTATTTAACATGTCATTTGATCCACGGGAAATTGATTATAAAGTAGAAAGAAAGACAGAAAACATTTATTGTGACAGATTTAACAGAAGAAGAAGTATAGTTAGGTACTCACATCGTTCCTGCCACCCCCAGCCTTCCCCATGGCGGCGAGAAAGCCGATGTCCTTCAAGTTCTTCCAGTTGAGGTCCTTGCCGCGGTCGTAGAAGCCCTTCCGCTCGAACAGCAGCTTCAGCAGGGCTATGGGCTGCTGGGTGCCGTACGTATCCACCTGGGAGGGGTTTGTAGGTAAATACCTAGTATATATTTACTGACACTATATATGTATTTAACGCCACTTAATGAGCAGCATTTAAAACTACACTATCATTTCATTTTCTTGACAATGATTCCTCGAGCAAAATCACAAAAAATATAGGTAGGTATTTAAAATTAAAGTTCGTGCAAATTTGACTTTAAAAATATATTTTTAGGTAAATATTTATTTTTTACCCATTACGTAAAAAATTAAAGTTGTATCTAAACGTTTTTTTGGATCTTTCTAGCTTTTCAATAGAAAATATCGTCATATTTGCTTCATTTGTGCTTTTGGTCGAGGTATACACATACAAATAATACTTATTGCAAAATTTTTAAAAGAGCACCTAAGTATGAGAAAAAATATTTTTAAATTAATTTAACAATAAAGGTTTTTTTTCTTATTAGACAATTGTCTATAGCTAATGTGTATAATAATAGTAAGACACTAAATTTACTCACAATTGGCATATTCATATCATCTATAAACACCAACATCTTTTTCCCGAGCGGTGGTCCGAACGTGTCCTTCGTACGTTTTTCCACTACCGACTCCAAGTTACGCTGCACGTCCATAGACGACGTACGAGACAAAAAGTTCATTTGCTGGACAATCTGTAAAAGAAATACACAAAAAAAATTCCAAAAAGTTTGGAGGTGCGGGGTATCGATCCCCGTACTTCTCGCATGCTAAGCGAGCGCTCTACCATCTGAGCTACACCCCCTGATATGTGCAGTGCCGAAATTTGCGATCACACACCTGTTAGACATCCGGGTATCATAGCTAAAATTACTAATATGAATTATTATATATTATGTATAATACCTATATAACGATAAAATTAGAAGTAAATTATGATCTTGAATTACATATTAAGTATATTATAAGTATATTTGATTTGATTTGATTTGATTTGATTATTCGTGTGCAGCCACCACGCTTGTGAAACCACATTTCTTATTGTAAGCTGGAATAAAACTATATATCTGGGATACCTCAATAATAAACAAATTTTAATACATAATAACAAAAGGTTTGAACACAAATTTAGTAAAATAATGTAAAACCGCATTGGAACAAAATTACAATGCAAAAAGCCAACATCACGCGGTGTTCCCAGGCGGTCACCCATCCAAGTACTGACCGCGCCCGACGTTGCTTAACTTCGGTGATCGGACGAGAACCGGTGTGTCAACGTGGTATGGAAGTTGGCGAATACTGGGTCAAAATATTGTTATAGAAAGAAACTTCATTTAGTTACGTCAATGTATTGCACTAAATATAAGTAACTCGTAGATAGTGTTACATAATCGCGCTACTTAGTGTTCCTGGTGATATATTTTGAGAGTTTTTGTTTAAAATCTCCGATCATACTAAGTAATTACGAAATGTATACCTAATTTAATTCCATTTGTAAAGCCTGAAAGGATCTTTTCAAAACCAATTTCAGTATAGTAAGTGGATTTATTGAGCTACTCACGTATCTTTCAGGAGGCAATCCAAGCAGGTAGTTGGTGATGATTGCAGTCTTAGATGTCCCAGTGTCTCCGACCAGTAGCACTGGTCTTTCCACCTGGAAATATTTCACCGACTTTTACATGTTTCTTTCCTAGTGATCTTTACTATGGTTGCCTGGAAGAGATCGCTCTACGCGATAAGGCCGCCCAATGTACCTGGGTTATGTACTATTACTGTAAATTGTTTTGTATTTTTGTTTTCTGGTGTACAATAATGATATATTGATTAATTGGTTGATTGATTGAATATGAATAATTTACAAATATAAAATAAAAAAGTAGATAGGTAGGCACTTAATACAAACAATTTGAAGTATCGGTGCCTTTTCAGCCAGGACTCTTTTTTTGAGTAACCTTACAGCAAGATTGGCCAGATTATCTTCAGAAAACTTCTAAAAACCCAACTAATTTCTGTATAGGTAATGCATGGAGTCACCTGTAAAATGATCTAATAAGCAAAAAAGCATTAAAAAGTCGGAGCATTCCTAGGTTGATTGACTGACTGACTGACTGTCATAGTGATCTATCAACGCACAGCCCAAACCACTGGACGGATTGGGCTAAAATCTGGAACGAAGGTAGATGTAATGTTATGATGTTTCGATCAGCATTGCGTGGTAATGCGGCCAGTAAGCTGAGCACGCTGCCCTCTGGTAGTGGGCTGGAGCACTTAGATTATCTTTAGGCTTTTCTAAAGATTTTCCAAGTGCAAGCGAGTGCAAATCTACACATAACTTGAAAAATACAAGTTATTGGTGTAGGGCGGATTCGAACCAGGGTACGTCTGGATGAAAAGCAGACACTGGAACCGCTGAGCCACACTCGCTTACTTATATTTTATTATTCCTAGGTTATTTATTTCATTTATATATCTAACTTTTTTTTCTTCATAGTAGGTATCTGCTTCCTTTTCTTTATTATTTGCTTACTTTTTATTTCCTATCCTTCCCGTTTTAACCTCTTTGCTTTCTTCTTTCCTTCTTTCTTTCCTAGACACACTACTAGCTACAAGCCACCACACTCACGCTCTCCATGATCCTGATGAGCCAGGTGAGGCGCAGCGTGTCGACGGTGGGCACCAGGATGGAGGGGAACTTCTTGTCCCGGTCGTGGATGTACTCCGGCACCAGCCACTCCCACGCCTCCCACGACTTGGTCGAGATCTCCAGGCAGTAGTCGTAGAGGGTCGGGAAGCCCATGGGAAAGTGTTCTGGGGGGAAAATGTTTTACGATTAACTAGTGACTTGCGCATATTTTTACATTACCCGTGCTCGTGACTAAGCATTGTGATATTAAACTATGTCAAATTTAACGAATGTGTTAGTGATTCACCTGACGGTCCCAATGGAAGATCAGCAGTGGATGCTTGCATCCAACACATGCTGAGACGGTGCCGGATTGTGACACGAAACTTGTGTTTTTTTTGTGATCCGTTTGCTATGTGATTTATGTGATTATTGTTTGTCTTATTTAAATGTTACCCAGATAGAAAGTAGTGTTTTAATTGTTAAGCAAACTTTACATGACAGCAATGTATGTCGGCGTAACTTTTAACTTTTTTCGTTTGTTACCCGATTTTACAGGTATTTTTATATAAATATTTTGTTCTAATAGTAAGACTAATAGATATTATGCTTATATTTTTTATTTAACAACGTACCTACTCTGTTGAGACTGACTAATAATAACAACATGGCATTTTTGTAAAATTTACTCATTGTAGTAGGACTGTAAGTAAATTTATAAAAATCACAGTATCATATAAATATTTTTGATTAAAATATCAGTCCTGAGATTATTTCAAAGCCTCTCTACATGAACGAATGATATAAAATATAATAAAAAAAAAAATGTCGTGCAAAAAGCCAACATCACGTGGTGATCCCAGGCGGTCACCCATCCAAGTACTGACCGCGCCCGACGTTCGGACGAGAACCGGTGTTTTCAACGTGGTATGGACGTTGGCGAGAGCAAAGTAAAAATTTCGCAATAATTTACAATTAGTGTATATACACGACATCATGACTTAGTAGCACAAAACAAATATTACGAACTTATAAAGATCATAGTTATACCGAATGAAAGACTTTTAGGTATAAACATGTACAATCCTTGAACGTATTTAATAACAAAATTACCTAATAACTAATGACTAGATGTGTTTAGAAGTCGTACGTAGTGCACGGGGCTTAGTACAAATCAGATCAGCGTTTTATTTGTAAAGGACAAAAATAACTAAGTACATAACTTAACACTACATAATAAGTGTTGGTTAGTATTTTATTGAATTAAGTGCTACATTGCCATTAAAATGTAACTGATACAAGAAAAATATTACTATTTAGTGTGTAAAGTAAAATATTCCGCAGCAAAAAACCAACATCACGCGGTGTTCCCAGGCGGTCACCCATCCAAGTACTGACCGCGCCCGACGTTGCTTAACTTCGATGAACGGACGAGAACCGGTGTTTTCAACGTGGTATGGACGTTGGCGAAAGATGAATATAAATTTTATATCAGTTTCCAGGAACAGCGTATTAGGCTTTGGGCGTACATGACGTTATTATAAAATCAATTCTACATGCATACTTATCCTATTTTTAAATTGTTTTGCTATAATATTGCTTAATTTACTCACTGGTAGTAGCTTTCTTCTCCGGGTTATCGTCGACCAGCATCATGGGGCAAGCCTTCTTGATGTAAACGTCGAAGTCGAACCGACCGTCGTCTATGATGGGATGCGCCCAGGCTGTTGTATAGCGACTGTAACAGGCATTAATTTATGTATATATGTATATATATATATATATATATACACAATATTTGCTATAGAAAACAAAACATATAGCAAAATAAAAAGACATTTAAAAATCCCTAACAAGTCCGCCTCAAATCAGTGTGATAAATGTAGGTAAGCGGTCGCAAATTACGTGCCTGAGAGTCACAAAATTTTGTGTCTTCCGTGGAAAATCCTATGCACAGTAGAGATAAATATTAAAGCAGCTAAAAACTTGCCTTGTAATAGTTATATTTGTTTCGGAAATCCGACCAAAAGACGTTAAGTTACCATGTACCTATAGCAAATCTTTTTGTAAGTTCCGTAAGGTTCCGTACCTACTGGTAAGGGTAAACCAGGAAAATTATAATTTCATCATGTCTATTCGTGTATTTTCGATAACATTTTTTTAAAGAGACTGGACTGTATTAAATTATCTCAAAAATAGCAGAAGTACAATTTGGAGGTGCGGGGTATCGATCCCCGTACTTCTCGCATGCTAAGCGAGCACTCTACCATCTGAGCTACACCCCCGATACCGTTAGCCGCCAAATTATCATGCGTCATCCGCCTGATGATATAAATGGAGCAACCGGTTTCTGAGATTGAGACAGTTATAATAGTTTTATCATAGACTAAGTAGTATACTTAGTCTATGGTTTTATCTTGATGTACATGTCAATAAGTCTTGTTTAGTCAGCGGTTATTTATTTGAGCGATTTATTGTTGTTGTAAAACCAGTTGTGTTACGTAAGGTAACACGCTGTTTGCACTATCTAATCTAGTTTGCGACTTAATTTGTTGTAGTATGTAAATAATATTAATCAATGGCTTAAATAAATTCTAATAGTACTTAGATATTTTTTAAAGCCTTGTTATTGGTTATATAAGTACCAAAGATAACATTTGATAACAATAAGTAATTGAATCTCATAATTTTCTTTACTAGGTATAATATAGTTGTTTAAGAGACCTCCTATCCAACTAGATGTGTAAAAGTTTGTTCAAACTGTTAAGTACTTGCCACCATGAACTCAACGACCGTGGAATCAATAGGTTCGTTGGCATCTTCTCTGTTCGGCAGCAGGCCGCTCAGCATAGTGCATAGTTGTACTACCTGTTAACAAATTAGTCTCTTTTAAAACAATATGTATCTGACTAATACGGTTTCCACTCACGTATGATTCGCGTATGTTGTTTACGCGTTTCGGGTGCAATGTCAGCCATAGTCAGAACGTGCGTTCCGACATTCATTATTGGCATGAACGGTACGAAATTTCTGGCGCGATGTTTCGTTCTACGTTCTACAGAGTTTTATTCAGCAGTTACGGTCCGGGACAAATTGAAGGGTCAGTTCTCTTCACTGTAGACATCTTTACCTAGTTAAATTAGACAAAGTTACCAATTAAGTTATGGATTCAATCTGCGCAGGACCGGGAAGAGTGGTCGTACAAGAAAAAATGGTCAGCAGTGGGCGATAACAAGCTGATGCTGATGATAATAATAATAATAATAATAACCGCAGGGGCGACTTTATGGCGAGTCGTCGGTGAGTAGCGTCACCGCGGACCCCGATTCCCTGGGGGCTAAATGAGACCCCCTGCCTCCCGGCTTGCCTTGATTGGCCGTCCGGGAGTGGAAGACGCAAGAGCTCAGTACCTAAGCTCCAGGGTGGAAGTGTTAAAGGGCATAACGCCGCTAGTACCGCTCAGAGAACGCGCAGCACACCTCTCGACACCCTAAGCCACTCACACCAATGTTGCCCTTCCGGCGTCATCTTAGGCTGCCTTTTGTGGAGGGCCCATTTAGTGAGTGGCAAGTCATCACCCGCTATATTTTATTATGAATGAGGCATAACTGGCGGGTGCCGTTCCTCGTACAATAGACCAGTTTAATTAAGTCAATGAACAACTCAACACAATAGCCTGTAACATTAATACCATGTCTGCAATAGTTACTTTATATACCTAACATCCTCTATCTGTAATTTTTACTTAATTTTAAGTATAATATTGTAAAAGGCCTCTCAGTGTTGGCTCCGGCCCCACTGATGCCTTAAAAATACCGGGCGTAAGGCCCGAGAGTCTGTGAAGAGAAATAAAGAAAATAAACCCATATAAAATTCAGATTACAAAATGCTGATAAAACTTAAACTAGATAATAGATAGATAGATTAATGATGATGCTGATAATTCTGATGATGATGATCCTAGTTACCAAGTTGAGCGGTGTCTGCGGCACGACGGTCTTGAGCGGCGTCTGCTGCTGCAGGCCGAACATGCCGAACACGATGTAGTTGATGGCGCCGGGCACGTAGTGCTCGAACAGGCTGTTCATCTGCTCGCGCTCCTCCTCGTTGTTGCGGCTGCGGAGCCATCTACACAAAATAACGAGTACTATTATTATTTTTGTAATGTAAGTTGTCATTTAATAGCATTTTTAGGCTTTAAAAATATAACTTGTCGTCAAAATTAATAAGTAAGACACGTAGATAATAGCATTATTTATTTATTTATTAACGCAATACATAATACGATGTAACAATTTTAGTACTTATTAAAAATACAATTACCTAATATAGTTTTGTGGTTAACCTTATGGCTTAGTTTTTTTACTTTCTATTTACCAATACATGCTATACTCTGTTCTCCAAGCTAGGCTAATTCTGTGGTGTGGAATGCAGAGTCATCCTCATCGACTACTTTGCTAAAATAGTCTCATAACTGATGCACTGTGACAACCACATCATACCGTCAAATCGAGAATCTACTCCATATTATGGTACAATACAATACAATACAATACATTTATTGATAATTCTATTATTACAAGTCATACAAGTCATACAATTAAATTAAATTAAATTACATGTCAGTCTATTACACTTTAGTACTCAACTCGCACAAGAAATAAAATGAAGATGAATATGTAATTAGAAATGTAACAATTAATAAATTACCTGTCCCAATATGGTTGGAATCCCAAATTCTTAGGGTCCACAAACACCATGCCGGCTCTGGACACGGTGGCCGGCGAGGCATAGTTCAGGTCCCCTACTTCGAATAGCAGCGAGCAGTAAGGAGCGAGGCGGATTCTCTCGCCATTGGCCAGCGTGAGGAGTTTGTTGTCATCCATGACGGAGTTCATGTTCTCTATCCAGAGGACGTCCACGTCGCCGTCGAATAGGGAGTAGCGACGCTCGTTCGGTTCTGCTGGTCTGGTGATAGAAAAGATTTTGAAGATTATGTATAGCTTTTATCAAGTATTGCTTAAACCTGATAATCGTTTTAATTTGAAGCGTTCTTTATTGAAGCGTTTTTGTACTTATTGTATTGACTGATGAAAACGATGGCGATTTGATCAAATTATTTTTTTTCAGATGTATATGATATAAAAATTGTAAATAGGTATACTTATTTAAAGTCATTTACCTGTTCATTTCTCTGAATATTTTAGAATATAATCCATCAGTCCAGTCTCTTGTGACAGGGTCTAGAATTCCGTACAGCTCAATCACCGAACAGGCCTGAAATAAAACCACTTCTAAATACATATTTAACAACTAAGTAAGCACACTCCGTCTTATGCCTTACCTTTTGCTTACCATCAGGCAAACTATGAACTAAGGTCATGTGCAAACCTGTTTTAGTTTAAAAAGAAACTAAGAAGTCTACAAAAAAAGTAAAAGATTCATTAAAACTGGTTCAAAATATAATTAGATGTTGATGTTCCGTCGAAGGTAGGTATGTATTTTTTTTTGTAGTTATTTTTTATTGCCCATAACAAACCCGATTTTATGCATGTTTGTTGTGTATATAGTGCACGAGCTTAGGAAAAACAATTCCTTCTTATCGTGAAAACTAGAACTTGGATTGTAGAATGTGTTATATTATACCTTAGGATTGACGACAGTGAGTTTAGTAGGCAGGCCGAGGTTGGTCTGCGCGCGGATCAGGCAGTGCAGGATGACGGACTTGCCGCCGCCCGTCGGCCCCACCAGCATGGAGCAGTGGCGGGTCATCATAGTCTCGTATAACTGGACCACTTTGTCCACCTGGTGATGTTAATAAAATGATCAGTAGAAAAAGAAAAATAAATAAATTGATTAGTCTTTACAAATGTGTGACAATTCATTGTTACTTTGTAAAATTTCATCAAAAGCGAGAGACCTTTACAAATGCAGGCAGTTTTCTGTCTGAAGCCCTTATACAAGAGGCATTCGCACAAGTTAACCAAGCCAAGTGCTAGGTATGCACTAAACTGCCTTCCGGTCTTGCTCGTCTTGAAATCAATTAAAGACTAAGTATAAAAAGAAACCCACAAACGTATCAAATAAATAATAAAAAAAACATCGTAGTACTTACCTGATGATCCAGCACAATATATCCGTCAGTCTCAAGCACGTCTATAACCGCCGCGTTGAAGTCCGGGTACCCGACGCGAGGGCACTCCAGGCCGGGGAACAGGTCTTTAATGAGACCCAGGAACAGGGGCACGTCTTCGAACACGAACTTGGGGTGGTTCATGTCTCTGGAAGAATAATGAACAAAGGTCAATAAAATGTGGAAATTACTGTTTATGTAGGTACCTACACTATCTTAGGCTACAGTGCGAATAGGAATTTCAGTCCAAAAATAGGTAATTTGTGGCATTTTTCTATTTTGACTGTTAGGTAGCCGAAATATTTTCATAAAGGTTAGGTTGACAATTAGGTAGGTACTCGTACTCCAGTATAATTTTTTTTAACTAAAACAGGTTTGCACTTGACCATAGTTTGCCCGATGGCAAGCAACAGCTGTGGTCTAAGATGGATCGTGCTTACCAGATATGAACCGGTTCACTCTCGCCTTAGAGATCAAAAAATGTCAATGACATGAAAATGTCATATGTCATTTTTTGGCCTAGAATATGAACTTTACTATCGCATATGCGGATATCACTTCAGGTGATCTGGTGGTTAAATACCAGATTCGGATTGTACAGAGTAAAAAAGATACGGACCTGAGGGCTCTCATAAGGACCATAGTCTCACTCAAGCCGGGCGCTTCTCGCCGCAACTTGCCAGCCATCCGCAGCACAGCAGTGAGCGCTCGCAGACCCCAGTCGTAGTGGGACTGCTTGGAGAGCTGCTCTCGGGCCACCTTGTATAGAACTGTCATTTTCTTCGCCAGCACCTGCGGTGGAAAAACAGATTAATCTAAAGTTAGGACTACAACAAAGCAGTAAAACTAAAAGAAACTTATCAGTGTGATTCCAGCACATCCGGCTTTACAGGTTTTCTACACAAATTGCAAACCAAACGTTTTTGCTGTCAGCTCGCACACGGTATTTTTATAGTTAACAATCGCGTGCCTTAGTTTAAAAAAATTACAATACAAACAATATAATACAGGTACCTACCTTCCTGCACCAGACATAGAAAAGACATTAATAGTCATTATTACTCTTTTCCCTCTCATTTTATGTACGTACCTTGGCAGTCAAAAATCCATCGGAGAAAAGCGATATAAGGCATATCATCTCCAGGTCGGGCAGGATGCAGACGACGGGGCGGAACAGTGCCTTCACAGACTCGGGCAGCTCCGTGCGGCCCGCGTACCCAGGGTTCATGGTGATGAAGATGCCAACCTTGTTGTCCATGGCTATCTCCTGCCCTTCGAACTGGAGGGGAGGAAAGAAAAATATTAGATAGGAGAGATTTTTTATACTATGTAATTACATTTTAAAAAATTGAGGCCTATAGGTACCTACTAATAAGATGCGTCAGCTAAGTATGGAAATGGCGCCGTATAAGTTTGAAATATTTATTTATTGAAATTAGTACTAAAATATAAGCAAATGTCCTTTTTTTTGGTATACCTATTTTAGTGTAGAAATATGTAAAAATTCCCAAAAAGTTGCAAAAAGCCAACATCACGCGGTGTTCCCAGGCGGTCACCCATCCAAGTACTGACCGCGCCCGACGTTGCTTAACTTCGGTGATCGGACGAGAACCGGTGTTTTCAACGTGGTATGGACGTTGGCGATTGCAAATACGAAATTTTGCAACAAGTTCGAACTGGCATATTAATATTATTAAAACAACCATGACATCAGCATTGATTACAAGGCAATAATATAACGACACTTATAATTGTTAAGATAGTATATGTGCAGTGCGTGTATGAGATTTAAACTAGTTTTATTGAAATAACTTACTGAAAAATGGCTAACTAAGTACATATACATTTTTTAATTCCAGAGTAACTTAATTTTGAAAATATACTCAGCCGAAACTAGAAAATCTAGTGTATGGAGAAAATATTCTACTGCAAAAAGCCATCATCACGTGGTGTTCCCAGGCGGTCACGCATCCAAGTACTGACCGCGCCCGACGTTGCTTAACTTCGGTGATCGGACGAGAACCGGTGTTTTCAGCGTGCTATGGACGTTGGCGAAAGGCTCGTCAAAATAATGGTGTAAGTTCTTACCGTGAATCGTTTCAACTTCATCAACAGCGCGCTCCTAATACACTGCAGCTGAGTAGATATGACAGACAGGACAGAAATATCAATCCTATTGAATTCGTCGAAGCAGCCCCAGGCGCCACACTGGCAGAGGCCGGCCAATATTTGTCCCACGGCGCGGAAGTCCATGCCTTCTCCACAGTTGGTCACTACGCAGAGCAGGCCCAAGGCTTTGGCCAGGTCCTTGGTCGTTTCGGTCTTGCCGGTGCCGGCGGGGCCTGGGAGAAAAGAAATTGATATGACAATGTAAGATATTAATAGACGAGGTGTTTTTTTTTTCAAATTAATTTTTGACTGAATACTTATATTATAGGTACGAAAAACTATAAATAAAACAAAAATTGAGGAAACAGTTAAATTTCAATAGAGATTAAATTTTTCAAACTCTATGTTTACCGAAAAGGAAGACTGCAAATAGAATTTTCATTCACTCAGATGTTTCATTCTAATCTTTCTAGCTATACCTTGCCATGGTAACATTCGAAACAAACTGCTTCCGATAGAAATTGAAAAGAAACCACATTTGCTTCCTCATTCAAACGCAGCTGTTTCTGCCTCGTTGTCGTTTACAAATCCTTCTATGATGTCTCGAGTATGTATCAATGTTTTAATTGTTCCATAGATACAATCAATAATTCAGATCAATCTATTCTATACTAATATTATAAAGCTGAAGAGTTTGTTTGTTTGTTTGTTTGAACGCGCTAATCTCAGGAACTACTGGTGCGAATTGAAAAAAACTTTGTGTTGTATAGACCATACATCGAGGAAGGCTTTAGGCTATATAACATCACACTGCAACTAATAGGATCAAAGAAACAATGGAAAATATGGAAAAAACGGGGAAAATTTTTCATTTTTTAGGGTTTCCGTTGCGTGCGCTTCGAAAACGGTTCAAGTCGTGGGTAACAGCTATAATTTATAAAGCTGAACAGGTTGTTTGCAAAAATAAATAAGTATTCCACGCGGACGAAGTCGCGAGCACAGCTAGTTCTCGTACCTATATACATAGAACAAAGCCTTAGAAAGTGACAAGTTTTTCTTACCAGTACATTGCTTTAGCCAGCAATTATCGTCTCTCTTGAGCCAATAGAAACGCAGCTGGCTCTCCCATTCGAACTCGGCCGCTTCAGTCACATTATCTCGAACAAATCCCTCGATGATGTCTCGAGCGTGGACGTCGATTGTGGTGATGGTGCGGAACTTCAGCCGGTCGTTTGAAGTTAAATCTGAGGGCAAATAATAAACATTCATTTGATTTCAAACAGATGAAATAAAGAAATGATTAATAGTCAAAATATTTATCACATATTTTATCTTATGAGAGTGGTCATCTTTAGTGTCCAAAGTTTTCAATCCTTTTTCAAGGTTTATATGTTTTATTTGGCAAAGAAATGTAGTATCAGCAGAACGTACACCAATGAAAATAATACCTATCTACACAGTTTTTTTTTGGTCGGTAACAAAAATAAATTTAGCGACATGCCAATAAATTAATATACATGTATATAATAAGTCACCAAAAAGCTTTTTAAATGAGTCATAGGTAGGCAAGATTAGTAAAGTAATAGCGGGTCCATATCAGAAAAATGTACTTACTAATTATATTTATGAAGTTTAATATTATTGTAATGTTTTATTTCTAACCAAAGTCATAAGTCTAAGTAATTTAGCCCATTTCGATAATTATAATAATAATTATAATCTCATAAATAATGCTTTTGATTTAATTGATATCTCAATTTGAGCAAATCAATCGCCAACGTCCATACCACGGTTCTCGTCCGATCACCGAAGTTAAGCAACGTCGGGCGCGGTCAGTACTTGGATGGGTGACCGCCTGGGAACACCGCGTGATGTTGGCTTTTTGCTTGAAGTTTTTTTTTTATATAAAAAGCTATTTTCTAAGTTATTTAAATACTTTGTTACAGATTATTTTTTATTTTCATGGTCAAAGGGCAAATAAATTGAACAAGTACCACAAGTGGCGCCATCATATTTTCTACTTTCGTTATGATATAACTCCGACAGCTTCGTTCACAACTGACACACACACACACACATATACTGTCTCCTCAGACTCCAATGTCCAACACACGCCAGTGTACTAGCTATCCTCTACGGCTTTTCTCCCAAAAATTACAGCAAAACATGCTGATAATCTTCACCACCAGCCAAAATTGAGCATATCTAGACGCGGCTTTTTTACGGTCGAATCTTCGAGTCATCCAATTTTTTTGCTACTTGTATATCCTTTTCTACAAAACTAGTGGATGCTAGCGGCTTCGCTCGCATTAAGAAGTTGTAGCCGTAAGTTCTACTCTGTTATTATTGTATTCTGTTATTAATTAAACGCAAGCAAAGCAAGCACGGATGGAGCCACGTCGCACTTGAGGTGCGGGGCGCGGGGGGAACCGCCCGCGCCCAAGGCCACGCGAGCTCGTTCCCGCGCGCCGGCCATCTTGTGGTGAGGCCAGTCCGCTGATAACCGCGATACGACGCGCAGACCCGCTGGCTCTATCCGCCGCTCGCAGCAACTCGCATAAAAGTTTCAAGTTTCGTTTTACTTCTACAATCTACGCATGTGTACTTACCTTGTGACGTAGGAGCTGGTAGAGTGGCAACCGCCGCTACCACATTGGTGACCTAGTTTCGAACATGAATAGCGAAAACGAAACGAAGCCGGCGGACACACCCGTGCACGTGGACCGGGTCGGCGTCCGCGTGCCACCTTTCTACGCGGAGCGGCCGGCGTTATGGTTCTCGCAGCTCGAGAGCCAATTCGCCCTGGCCGGCATCACCGCCGACGGCACTAAATATCACTATGCCGTGGGTCACCTTGACCCGACCCACGCGGCGGAGATAGAAGACCTAATCACCTCTCCCCCCGCCACTAACAAGTACGAGATGCTGAAGGCGGAACTGATCAAGAGGTTGTCGGCATCCAGAGAGCGGAAGGTACGCCAGCTTCTTACTCACGAGGAGCTCGGCGACCGCAAGCCATCGCAGTTCCTCAGACACCTGCGTCACCTTGCCGGCCCCGGGGTACCCGAGGAGTTTTTGAAGACCATCTGGATCGGGCGGCTCCCTACCACTACCCAAAGTATCATCGCGTCACAAGCGAAGGCGCCGCTTGAAGAGATAGCCGAGCTGGCTGACCGCCTACTTGACATCGTGCCCAGCCAGCCACACGTCGCCATGACCTCGGCGGCGGACAGTCAGATCGCCGAGCTGACGCGGCAGGTGGCGTCACTAGCGGCGACGGTGCAGCGGATGGCGCGACCGGACACCCGACGCGCCCCCGACGCCCGACGCGCGTCCGGCAGGCGCAGCCAGTCAAGAACAAGATCCACATCTAATTACCGCAAGTTCCCGCTATGTTGGTATCATAACAAGTTCGGCAAAGAAGCGGCAAAGTGTGTAAAGCCATGCGACTTTGCGGAAAACGCATCCGGCAGTGCGTGAGGGCGGCCGCCGCCTGTCGCGACTTAGGCCGCATTTTTGTGACTGATAGACGAACTAAACTCGATTTTTTAATAGACACTGGAAGTGATGTGTGTGTGTTCCCTAGATTACTACTCAAAGTCGCGAACTAACAAATTTCGAACTTTGTGCCGCGAACGGATCTAAAATAAAAACGTACGGTTACATAAACTTAAACCTAAACATTGGTTTGCGTCGCGACTTTCCCTGGCGATTTATTGTCGCGGATGTAACAAAAGCTATAATCGGAGTTGACTTTTTATCGCATTTTAACTTATTGGTGGACATTAGGAACAAATGTTTATTAGACGGCAATACCAATCTGTGCACTAGGGGTTCTCTAGCAACTTTTTCGGACAATGTAAGCTCAGTAAAAATTCATTCGGTGAAATCAGCAGCACATACCTCGACATACTGACTCAATATCCCGATATTACTCGCCCATCTGGCATACACAAAGATTCACAACATAATACTGTACATTACATACGCACTACGCCCGGACCGCCCGAGTCGTGTACACCTCGGCGGCTTGCACCGGATCGACTCAAAATCGCTAAAGCAGAGTTTGAATTAATGTTACAGGATGGTACTTGTCGCCCTTCCGAGTCGCCGTGGTCGTCCCCATTACATCTCGCACCCAAGAAGAATGGATGGCGACCATGTGGTGACTATCGGAGGTTAAATGCACGCACTATACCAGACAAATATCCAATTCGCAATATCCAAGATTTTTCACACAACCTCACCAACTGTAAAATCTTCAGCTCACTGGATCTAACCAGAGCATACAACCAAATACCAATTAATCCTGCCGATGTAAACAAAACTGCCATAACTACTCCATTTGGATTATTTGAATTTCAATATATGACGTTTGGGCTACGTAACGCAGGCCAAACGTTTCAAAGATTCATGGACGAGATGATGAGAGGTTTAGACTTTGTATTTCCTTACATAGACGATATTTTAGTATTTTCACATGATGAGGAAACACACAAAAAGCACTTACATGAAGTATTTAACAGGCTTCAAAAATTTGGTATGGTATTAAATGTGAGCAAATGCACATTTGGCTCATCAGAAATTCAATTTTTGGGTTACAGCATTTCATCAGCTGGTACTAAGCCGTTACTTGAGAAGGTGGAAGCGGTTACTACCTTTCCCACTCCGAAAACGGTAAAGGAGCTGCGGAGGTTTCTAGGCATGTTAAATTTCTACCGAAAATTTATTCCAGACTCGGCCAAACACCAGGCGCCCTTGAACGCACTCCTGGGCGGTTCAGTGAAGGGTTCTCATCCAGTCAACTTCGGCGAAGCAGAGCAGAGAGCTTTTGAGGTGTGCAAGCAAGGTCTATGTCAGGCGGCCATGCTAGCTCATCCTGACAGTAGTTTACCTCTGGCGTTAGTTACTGACGCGTCTGATATTGCAATAGGCGCAGTGTTGCAACAGCGGAAAGGAGATTCTTGGCAGCCGCTAGCATTCTTTTCGCGAAAGTTAAGTCCATCGCAAATTAAGTACTCGCCGTATGATAGAGAGCTCCTTGCCATATACGAAGCTGTCAAGTATTTTAGGTACATGATCGAAGCCCGTGAATTTACCATTTACACTGACCACAAGCCGCTTACATTTTCGTTCAGTGCACGCAAGGACAACTGCTCGCCTAGACAATTTCGTCACCTCGATTTTATCTCACAGTTCTCCACTGACGTGAGACACATTTCTGGTAAGGACAATGTAGTTGCTGACACCTTGTCACGAATAGAGGAAATCTCTCAACCCATTGATCTCAGTAGGTTAGCAGCTGCACAAAATACCGACCCGGAACTTAAAATGCTCCTCGAAGGTACAACTTCACTACATTTGAGTAAAGTTAGATTGCCTGGAGTAGACGTAGATATCTTTTGCGATGTAAGTGGTACCACACCTCGACCATATATAGTCAAGGATTGCCGACGGCAGGTCTTCGAGAGCATCCATTCTCTCAGCCACGCTGGAGCTGCAACCACAGCTAAGATGGTAAGCGATCGCTACGTCTGGCCCGGCGTCCGTAAGGACTGCCGTGAATGGGTCCGTAGCTGTCTTTCTTGCCAGCGGTCTAAAATCACTAGACACACTTCTGCACCACTCGCTTCATATGACCTTCCTCGTAGTCGTTTTCAAGTGGTACATATTGATCTTGTTGGCCCACTACCATTGTCTCAGGGTTATCGCTATTGTCTCACGTGCGTCGATCGTTTCACTCGTTGGCCTGAGGCAATACCCATCTCTGACATTACGGCCGAAACTGTAGCCAAAGCTTTGCTCAGCACCTGGATTTCCCGGTTTGGCTGCCCATCCAAGATCGTCACGGATAGAGGAAGACAATTCGAGTCATCTTTGTTTAAGTCTTTGTCGCAAATAGCGGGATTTGTCCATAGCCGCACAACTGCCTATCATCCTGCGGCCAATGGCATGGTAGAAAGGTTCCACAGGCAGCTAAAAGCGGCCATAACCTGCCACGCTGATCTCTGTTGGGTAGAGTCACTCCCACTTGTGCTGTTAGGTATCAGAACAGCGTACAAAGACGATCTTAAAACTTCTGCAGCTGAACTCGTGTATGGAGAGGCCCTCCGCATTCCAGGTGATTTCGTCCTCCCACCGAACAGTGACGACATCGACGTGACAGACTACGTAGGTCGGCTACGCTCTTTTGTCAACAATCTCAAGCCACCTCCCGCTTCACGTCATAGCGGACATCGCTCCCCATTCGTTTTTAAGGACCTTGCGACATGTACATATGTCTTTCTGCGCGATGACACTGTTGCAGGGGCCCTGAAACCACCGTATTCTGGCCCTCATGAGGTCATAGAGCGCGGCGACAAAGTTTTTAAATTATTGCTGAATGGTAAATCAGTCACAGTAACGATAGACAGATTGAAGCCTGCCTACGTTATGCGCGACACCACCACAGACACTTACACATTACCTACAAACAGTCGCCCCTCAAGCATTCCAACCACTAACACTGACATTCATACACACATAGACACACCCACGCAAAGCACGAGCCCACCTAGAGACACCAGGGCTAAGACTACTGTTACCAGGTCAGGACGTAGAGTTAGGTTTCCCCCAAAGTTAAGTTGTTATCGCCCGTAGTGACGGTCTCAGGGGGGGTGTGGTGTAGCCGTAAGTTCTACTCTGTTATTATTGTATTCTGTTATTAATTAAACGCAAGCAAAGCAAGCACGGATGGAGCCACGTCGCACTTGAGGTGCGGGGCGCGGGGGGAACCGCCCGCGCCCAAGGCCACGCGAGCTCGTTCCCGCGCGCCGGCCATCTTGTGGTGAGGCCAGTCCGCTGATAACCGCGATACGACGCGCAGACCCGCTGGCTCTATCCGCCGCTCGCAGCAACTCGCATAAAAGTTTCAAGTTTCGTTTTACTTCTACAATCTACGCATGTGTACTTACCTTGTGACGTAGGAGCTGGTAGAGTGGCAACCGCCGCTACCACAAAGTAAAACTTGCATCCCTATTTCACGCCTTTAAAAGTGGCATTTCCAAAAATTCTTTCTTAGCGGATGCTTACGTCATAACATCTACCTTCATTCCAAATTTCAGCCCAATCCGTTCAGTGGTTTGGGCTGTGCGTTGATAGATCACTATATCAGTCAGTCAATCAGTCAGTCACCTTTGAGTTTTATATTTATGTATAGATATAGATAGACTTACCTTGTCTGACTTTAACAACCAGTCCGTCTAGCTGTTCGTTCTGCTGCGCCAGGTGCTCCTTCATGGCCCGCTTGTTCCCCTTCCTGATGCGGATGAAGGTCTCCTCAGTCTCCGCCGTCCACCACACTCCGTTGGCCGCCAGACACACCATGCCTAGGTACTCTAGGATCCAGTCCGTCCTGGGGATTCAATGCAAATACAAATTGTTTATTGAGCCAATACTGTTGGATGGTACTTGGTAAATAAGATAGATGTAATGCATCATCATCATCATCATCATCAGCGTCAGGTCTGTGAAATGTCAATTGTTCTGATATTTGAAATACCTACCTGACCCGGTGGCAGCGCCATAAGGTCTATCAAAAGTAAAAAAAACGGTTCCTCATTTGTATGTATGTTTTTTTTATAATATCGCCATCTGGATATTTTAGATAAAGCTGTGTTTCGTGTAGCGCTTTTATCGTCATATTCGTCATACTTATTCTGTTTGAAAATGGTAAAAAGATAATGCCCAGACAATATCGTAATAATTTAATATTACTTAGATTATAAATTGGACCAAAATCTATACCTACTAAGAATTTCAAACTTTAATTTTCATATCAAACAAGTCTGGTATTTCAAAAATTATCATAATTTGTACCTGGGTACTTTCCAGTTCTTCCCGTAGTAGAATATGGCCTTCTTAGTGATGAACTTGTTGGCGGCTCTCATGGCTTGCAGCACGCTGTTCATCCAGTCCTCCACGCGGCCCTCCGTGTACACCACTCAATAAAAAACTGAAGGTAAACATAAACTTCAGGTATAAAAAAATACCTCTCCTTCAGCTGAGATCATTTTAGCAGCAACGGGGCGGTTCGTGTGATCAACGTACAGGTCCAGTGATCGGATATTGTCAAACATCTGGAAACAAAACAAAATGTATAACGACTTCTTAGCCAGTGATATTCAAACAAAACCATAAACTAGCTGTTACTACTGTTTTCAAATGAGGCCGCAGCAAATGTGTTATGTTTTTCATACAACCTTTGTCCTAAGATATTTTTCTATCGAGACTATACTGGTATAGATTAAAATCAAATCTAGAGTAAAATGGTTTAGAGGGCAAACGCGATTAAGATAAAAGTATGCTTATCATCAAGCTATCAAAAAAATAATCAACATTGAGAGCTACATCCCAGTAAAGGAATGCTTTATTTTTGCACAGTCGACACTTGTGGCGACATTTGAGTGTTACGTGTAAAAACCTGGAACTAATTTGTATGATACCTTGATCATATGCTCCTGCACACAGCTGCACTCACTGCTGCCGAAGATAGAGAGCAGCTCGTCGGTGGAGATGAAGAAGAAACGCGGGAATATACGCCGCTTCGAGTCCAGGTAGTCGTGCAGGGATTTCTGACATCTGAGAATTGATAATCATGAATTAAAAAAATAAATCATGAATATATGATTTTCATATTTTTATTTATTTATATTTGGTAAAAGCGAAAATTTAACTCAAGGCGGAACCCAGACTTAGTCGGAGTAATTCCAAAGAGTAACAATTTCAGGAGTTTGCTGAGTTTATCAGAAGAGTTATAGGTATACAATTGCGAACTTATGGTCATAGGTATAATTTGGACAAATATCTGATAAATTATTCGATACAGTTCAAATAATTACATAGAAACCAGGTATATCTTACTTTTGAAGGCCCAATCCCAAATTAATAAATTCTTCAAGCCTTCCTCCGATCATACAGCAATCCACCACGTTCAGTCTCTTCGCAGTGTCCAACATAATCTGTAAAACAAATCGTCAGGGATTAAAAGTTAAAACAATAAAGTTATACACGTATAACATTCTACATACACATTGTTGGTTGCTTATTTTTTCACGCCTAAATCACTGTCCCTACTGATCAGAAACATAGCATATCCCAAAAAAATGATGTCTATCCCCACATTACTTGTGTTGAGTCTGGTCGTTTCTATGTATAATAAATATGTATTTACAAAAGAAAAGCATACATGTATTATATATGTTATCTAGTACCCATGATACAAGCGTAAGCTTAGTATGGGGCTAGATGGCGCTGTGTGATATGGCCCGAAACATTTATTTATTTACATTTCACGCTTTAAATGTCAAAACGTTTTGATTATTCATGTGCCTACAACAGAAAGTCCTACCAACCTTCCTGAACGCCTTGTCGATAACATCAAACTTCTTGGCCTCTTCAGGTAGTTGCACGCGTATGTCTCCCCCCACGAAGATGCCCTCCAGGTAGAGCCACTTGCGCTGCGTCGCCATCCACTCGTCTATGATCTCGGAGATCAGAGACAGTGTGTGCTCCCATTTCTGTACCACGGCGAGGAATGGACCAATGAATCTGGAAAGAAAGTTAGTAAGTACATAATAATCAGTAATTGTCATTTATTGTTAGTAAAACTAGGATTCTTTACAGTTACACGTATCTCTAGTTTATACCCTGTCATGTGTACTAACATAATTAATTTTATATATTATCATAACAGCTATATTTGAGGTCTTAAATAGTCTTGTACTTTGTAATAGCATTTCTCTAACAAGAGTTCTGTCAGAATTATAAAATTTTCGAAATAAGGTATTTATTAGATCATTTTGTCATAAGAAATGTTTACGCAAAGCACAACTGTATGGAGCGCTCGAATGTTTGGGCAAACCGCTAAGCAGTATCCGAATTTGGAAGACTTGGTTGACTGTGCCTGTATAGTCTGTACCAAAATTTTAAATCGAAATAAATGAATGCGTAGAATAGTTAAGATTCTCAATGTTGTACCTATTTATATATTACCTAAATTTTACGGCTCTTATTACAAAACGTGGTTTTACTAATAGTCCGGAACTTTGAAAATATGGAGTCCATTCATGTTGTACATAATTTGTTCTCTTCAGTATGTGTTCATTTTCTGATATATCAACGTTCAAATTTAAAATTTACATTTTGATTGTTTGTAAGTGATGTTTGAACAACAATAACCGAGTTTTGGTTTTCGAAGTCCTGAACTAGCATTTAAACCGCGTTATGTAATAAGACGGACTGTGGCTGCATCGCTAGGGTTCAGTAGGTATAAAATCTTTAATTCAGTGAGTGAATCATGGAAGAAAGAAGCTATCTCTTTTTTCCAAGGTCTGTGATCATAGTGAAGTGTACTATACTGTTCAGTAACTGTAGTATAAATCTACTTACTGTGAGGCAGCCATACTCTGCAGCGTCATAGCGTCATCATCAAGTTTCACAGTGATTTCATCGCAAGGGTTTAATGTGTAACCTCTATCTTCCCCGCGGTTGAAATGGCGGGCCACTGTGAACGCAATCTGCGCCCACGTCTCTTGGACTTCTTTCACTCCGCGTTCTATCGCTAATTCCTGTAAGATAATAGAAAAAGATTTTCCATTATGTTTGTCTATGATTGAGCTACAAAAATATACACAGTTAGAAACAAAAGGAAGAAAGATCGAGTTTTCAAGGGATTTTCATTATACTTATATTCGTAGTATTGGCCAAATTTAGATCTCAAGAGGTTTGTCTTATGTGCGCGATTTATTAATTACGAATTAAGTACATAATTTTATTGTTTAATTTATTATTTATTTTTTTATAAAAAAACTACTATACCTATTGTCCGATGGCAATCGAGTAAAGTATATATTTTCACTGACTTCAAAAAAGGGGGGTTATAATTTCGCCTAAATGATTTTCTTATAAAAATGCTTTATAGAAATACCTTGATAGCGTGGTTGACGATCTGCTCAGCAATATCGATGTACTTATGCAGCTCCATAGAGAACATGTTGTCCAGTGTGAACCGATCCGGCGACATGTCGAAATCCTGACCTGGAAGTAGCAACAGCTTAAACTTATCAAGTAGGTACATAAGTACAGTTAAACCAAAGAGTGTACATGAAATTAATTATTTTTCCAAAGTTCCTAATAATAATAAAAATGTATCCCTATACTAAATAAATAATATATATTGTTTCCCTAAACAAAATTTATTACAGCGGACCCGAACAAGACATCAATTCTTCACATTATATCGTTTCAAAAGATGCCGTTGTGAAAATCAACCTAAAACATTTTTAGATCCAAAAATTTCCTGCGAAAACTATAAATTCATTCGATTTGAAGTAAATTATCTGCCGAGATTTTTGTTGAATCATGTACAATTTAAGATATAATTCATCCCTCTCTTTTTAAGTTATTTAAGAGTTTGAGTCTTACTATTATATAGGTATTTATACTATATCTTACTATTAACTGTTTATATGAAAACTAGTGGGTGCTCGCGGCTTCGCTCGCATTAAGAAGTAAAACTTGCATCCCCTATTTCACCCTTTTAAAGTGGCATTTCCAAAAATCCTTTCTTAGCGGATGCCTACGTCATAACATCTACCTTCATTACTGTCCAGTAGCGCACCAGGAGTGCGCGGAGTACGAGTACGAGTCCTGGATGTCTCGCAGCACCCCCTCCAACCTCAGTTTGGCCACCGGCAACCTGTAGTAAGAAAAGATAATCTTAGAGAACAGAAGTAGATTTAAGTGCGCGCAGTAGCGCACCAGGAGTGCGCGCAGTAGCGCACCAGGAGTGCGCGCAGTAGCGCACCAGGAGTGCGCGCAGTAGCGCACCAGGAGTGCGCGCAGTAGCGCACCAGGAGTGCGCGGAGTACGAGTACGAGTCCTGGATGTCTCGCAGCACCCCCTCCAACCTCAGTTTGGCCACCGGCAACCTGTAGTAAGAAAAGATAATATTAGAGATCAGAAGTAGATTTAAGTGCGGGCAGCAGCACACCAGGAGTGCGGGCAGCAGCGCACCAGGAGTGCGCGCAGCTGTGCACCAGGAGTGCATGCAGTAGCGCACCAGGAGTGCGCGGAGTAAGAGTACGAGTCCTGGATGTCTCGCAGCACCCCCTCCAACCTCAGTTTGGCCACCGGCAACCTGTAGTAAGAAAAGATAATATTAGAGATCAGAAGTAGATTTAAGTGCGGGCAGCAGCGAACCAGGAGTGCGCGCAGTAGCGCACCGGGAGTGCGCGCAGTAGTGCACCAGAAGTGCGCGCAGCAGCGCACCAATAGTGCGCGGAGTACGAGTACGAGTCCTGGATGTCTCGCAGCACCCCCTCCAACCTCAGTTTGGCCACCGGCAACCTGTAGTAAGAAAAGATAATATTAGAGATCAGAAGTAGATTTAAGTGCGGGCAGCAGCGCACCAGGAGTGCGCGCAGTAGCGCACCAGGAGTGCGCGGAGTACGAGTACGAGTCCTGGATGTCTCGCAGCAACCCCTCCAACCTCAGTTTGGCCACCGGCAACCTGTAGTAAGAAAAGATAATATTAGAGATCAGAAGTAGATTTAAGTGCGGGCAGCAGCGCACCAGGAGTGTGCGCAGTAGCGCACCGAGAGTGCGCGCCGCAGCGCACCAGGAGTGCGCGCAGCAGCGCACCAGGAGTGCGCGGAGTACGAGTACGAGTCCTGGATGTCTCGCAGCAACCCCTCCAACCTCAGTTTGGCCACCGGCAACCTGTAGTAAGAAAAGATAATATTAGAGATCAGAAGTAGATTTAAGTGCGGGCAGCAGCGCACCAGGAGTGCGCGCAGTAGCGCACCAGGAGTGCGCGGAGTACGAGTACGAGTCCTGGATGTCTCGCAGCAACCCCTCCAACCTCAGTTTGGCCACCGGCAACCTGTAGTAAGAAAAGAAAATATTAGAGATCAGAAGTAGACTTAAGTGCGGGCAGCAGCGCACCAGCAATGCGCGCAGCAGCGCACCAGGAGTGCGCGCAGTAGCGCACCAGGAGTGCGCGCAGCAGAGCACCAGGAGAGCGCGCAGTATTGCACCAGGAGTGCGCGGAGTACGAGTACGAGTCCTGGATGTCTCGCAGCAACCCCTCCAACCTCAGTTTGGCCACCGGCAACCTGTAGTAAGAAAAGATAATATTAGAGATAAGAAGAAGATTTAAGTGCGGGCAGCAGCGCACCAAGAGTGCGCGCAGCAGCGCACCAGGAGTACGCGCAGTAGCGCACCAGGAGTGCGCGCAGCAGCGCACCAGGAGTGCGCGGAGTACGAGTACGAGTCCTGGATGTCTCGCAGCAACCCCTCCAACCTCAGTTTGGCCACCGGCAACCTGTAGTAAGAAAAGATAATATTAGAGATCAGAAGTAGATTTAAGTGCGGGCAGCAGCGCACCAGGAGTGCGCGCAGTAGCGCACCAGGAGCACGCGCAGTAGCGCACCAGGAGTGCGTCCAGCAGCGCACCAGGAGTGCGCGCAGTAGCGCACTAGGAGTGCGCGCAGTAGCGCACCAGGAGTGCGTGCAGCAGCACACCAGGAGTGCGTGAAGTACGAGTACGAGTCCTGGATGTCTCGCAGCACCCCCTCCAACCTCAGTTTGGCCACCGGCAACCTGTAGTAAGAAAAGATAATATTAGAGATCAGAAGTAGATTTAAGTGCGGGCAGTAGCGCACCAGGAGTACGCGGAGTACGAGCACGAGTCCGGGATGTCTCGCAGCAACCCCTCCAACCTCAGTTTGGCCACCGGCAACCTGTAGAAAGAAAAGATAATATTAGAGATCAGAAGTAGATTTAAGTGCGGGCAGCAGCGCACCAGGAGTGTGCGCAATAGCGCACCAAGAGTGCGCGCAGCAGCGCACCAGGAGTGCGCGCAGTAGCGCACCAGGAGTGCGCGCAGCAGCGCACCAGGAGTGCACAGAGTACGAGTACGAGTCCTGGATGTCTCGCAGCACCCCCTCCAACCTCAGTTTGGCCACCGGCAACCTGTAGTAAGAAAAGATAATATTAGAGATCAGAAGTAGATTTAAGTGCGGGCAGCAGCGCACCAGGAGTGCGCGCAGTAGCGCACCAGAAGTGCGCGCAGCAGCGCACCAGGAGTGCGCGAAGTACGAGTACGAGTCCTGGATGTCTCGCAGCACCCCCTCCAACCTCAGTTTGGCCACCGGCAACCTGTAGTAAGAAAAGAAAATATTAGAGATCAGAAGTAGATTTAAGTGCGGGCAGCAGCGCACCAGGAGTGCGCGCAGTAGCGCACCAGGAGAGCGCGCAGTAGCGCACCAGGAGTGCGCGGATTACGAGTACAAGTCCTGGATGTCTCGCAGCAACCCCTCCAACCTCAGTTTGGCCACCGGCAACCTGTAGTAAGAAAAGATAATATTAGAGATCAGAAGTAGATTTAAGTGCGGGCAGCAGCGCACCAAGAGTGCGCGCAGCAGCGCACCAGGAGTGCGCGCAGCAGCGCACCAGGAGTGCGCGCAGCAGCGCACCAGGAGTGCGCGCAGCAGCGCACCAGGAGTGCGCGCAGCAGCGCACCAGGAGTGCGCGCAGTAGCGCACCAGGAGTGCGTGCAGCAGCACAACAGGAGTGCGTGAAGTACGAGTACGAGTCCTGGATGTCTCGCAGCACCCCCTCCAACCTCAGTTTGGCCACCGGCAACCTGTAGTAAGAAAAGATAATATTAGAGATCAGAAGTAGATTTAAGTGCGGGCAGTAGCGCACCAGGAGTACGCGGAGTACGAGCACGAGTCCGGGATGTCTCGCAGCAACCCCTCCAACCTCAGTTTGGCCACCGGCAACCTGTAGAAAGAAAAGATAATATTAGAGATCAGAAGTAGATTTAAATGCGGGCAGCAGCGCACCAGGAGTGTGCGCAATAGCGCACCAAGAGTGCGCGCAGCAGCGCACCAGGAGTGCGCGCAGTAGCGCACCAGGAGTGCGCGCAGCAGCGCACCAGGAGTGCGCGGAGTACAAGTACGAGTCCTGGATGTCTCGCAGCACCCCCTCCAACCTCAGTTTGGCCACCGGCAACCTGTAGTAAGAAAAGATAATATTAGAGATCAGAAGTAGATTTAAGTGCGGGCAGCAGCGCACCAGGAGTGCGCGGAGTAGCGCACCAGAAGTGCGCGCAGCAGCGCGCCAGGAGTGCGCGAAGTACGAGTACGAGTCCTGGATGTCTCGCAGCACCCCCTCCAACCTCAGTTTGGCCACCGGCAACCTGTAGTAAGAAAAGAAAATATTAGAGATCAGAAGTAGATTTAAGTGCGGGCAGCAGCGCACCAGGAGTGCGCGCAGTAGCGCACTAGGAGTGCGCGCAGCAGCGCACCAGGAGTGCGCGCAGTAGCGCACCAGGAGAGCGCGCAGTAGCGCACCAGGAGTGCGCGCAGTAGCGCACCAGGAGTGCGCGCAGTAGTGCACCAGGAGTGCGCGCAGTAGCGCACCAGGAGTGCGCGGAGTACGACTACGAGTCCTGGATGTCTCGCAGCAACCCCTCCAACCTTAGTTTGGCCACCGGCAACCTGTAGTAAGAAAAGAAAATATTAGAGATCAGAAGTAGATTTAAGTGCGGGCAGCAGCGCACCAAGAGTGCGCACAGCAGCGCACCAGGAGTGCGCGCAGCAGCGCACCAGGAGTGCGCGCAGCAGCGCACCAGGAGTGCGCGCAGTAGCGCACCAGGAGTGCGCGCAGCAGCGCACCAGGAGTGCGCGCAGTAGCGCACCAAGAGTGCGAACAGCAGCGCACCAGGAGTGCGCGCAGCAGCGCACCAGGAGTGCGCGCAGTAGCGCACCAGGAGTGCGTGCAGCAGCTTACCAGGAATGCGTAAAGTACGAGTACGAGTCCTGGATGTCTCGCAGCACCCCCTCCAACCTCAGTTTGGCCATCGGCAACCTGTAGTAAGAAAAGATAATATTAGAGATCAGAAGTAGATTTAAGTGCGGGCAGCAGCGCACCAGGAGTGTGCGCAATAGCGCACCAAGAGTGCGCGCAGCAGCGCACCAGGAGTGCGCGCAGCAGCGCACCAAGAGTGCGCGCAGTAGCGCACCAGGAGTGCGCGCAGCAGCGCACCAGGAGTGCGTGGAGTACGAGTACGAGTCCTGGATGTCTCGCAGCACCCCCTCCAACCTCAGTTTGGCCACCGGCAACCTGTAGTAAGAAAAGATAAGAGATCAGAAGAAGATTTCAGTGCGGGCAGCAGCGCACCAGGAGTGCGCGCAGCAGCGCACCAGGAGTGCGCGCAGTAGCGCACCAGGGGTGGGCGCAGCAGCGCAACAGGAGTGCGCGCAGTAGTGCACCAGGAGTGTGCGGAGTACGAGTACGAGTCCTGGATGTCTCGCAGCACCCCCTCCAACCTCAGTTTGGCCACCGGCAACCTGTAGTAAGAAAAGATAATATTAGAGATCAGAAGTAGATTTAAGTGCGGGCAGCAGCGCACCAGGAGTGCGCGCAGTAGCGCACCAGGAGCACGCGCAGTAGCGCACCAGGAGTGCGCGCAGTAGCGCACCAGGAGAGCGCGCAGTAGCGCACCAGGAGTGCGCGGATTACGAGTACAAGTCCTGGATGTCTCGCAGCAACCCCTCCAACCTCAGTTTGGCCACCGGCAACCTGTAGTAAGAAAAGATAATATTAGAGATCAGAAGTAGATTTAAGTGCGGGCAGCAGCGCACCAAGAGTGCGCGCAGCAGCGCACCAGGAGTGCGCGCAGTAGCGCACCAGGAGAGCGCGCAGTAGCGCACCAGGAGTGCGCGCAGTAGCGCACCAGGAGTGCGCGCAGTAGTGCACCAGGAGTGCGCGCAGTAGCGCACCAGGAGTGCGCGGAGTACGACTACGAGTCCTGGATGTCTCGCAGCAACCCCTCCAACCTTAGTTTGGCCACCGGCAACCTGTAGTAAGAAAAGAAAATATTAGAAATCAGAAGTAGATTTAAGTGCGGGCAGCAGCGCACCAAGAGTGCGCACAGCAGCGCACCAGGAGTGCGCGCAGCAGCGCACCAGGAGTGCGCGCAGCAGCGCACCAGGAGTGCGCGCAGTAGCGCACCAGGAGTGCGCGCAGCAGCGCACCAGGAGTGCGCGCAGTAGCGCACCAAGAGTGCGAACAGCAGCGCACCAGGAGTGCGCGCAGCAGCGCACCAGGAGTGCGCGCAGTAGCGCACCAGGAGTGCGTGCAGCAGCTTACCAGGAATGCGTAAAGTACGAGTACGAGTCCTGGATGTCTCGCAGCACCCCCTCCAACCTCAGTTTGGCCATCGGCAACCTGTAGTAAGAAAAGATAATATTAGAGATCAGAAGTAGATTTAAGTGCGGGCAGCAGCGCACCAGGAGTGTGCGCAATAGCGCACCAAGAGTGCGCGCAGCAGCGCACCAGGAGTGCGCGCAGCAGCGCACCAAGAGTGCGCGCAGTAGCGCACCAGGAGTGCGCGCAGCAGCGCACCAGGAGTGCGTGGAGTACGAGTACGAGTCCTGGATGTCTCTCAGCACCCCCTCCAACCTCAGTTTGGCCACCGGCAACCTGTAGTAAGAAAAGATAATATTAGAGATCAGAAGAAGATTTCAGTGCGGGCAGCAGCGCACCAGGAGTGCGCGCAGCAGCGCACCAGGAGTGCGCGCAGTAGCGCACCAGGGGTGGGCGCAGCAGCGCAACAGGAGTGCGCGCAGTAGTGCACCAGGAGTGTGCGGAGTACGAGTACGAGTCCTGGATGTCTCGCAGCACCCCCTCCAACCTCAGTTTGGCCACCGGCAACCTGTAGTAAGAAAAGATAATATTAGAGATCAGAAGTAGATTTAAGTGCGGGCAGCAGCGCACCAGGAGTGCGCGCAGTAGCGCACCAGGAGCACGCGCAGTAGCGCACCAGGAGTGCGTCCAGCAGCGCACCAGGAGTGCGCGCAGTAGCGCACTAGGAGTGCGCGCAGTAGCGCACCAGGAGTGCGTGCAGCAGCACACCAGGAGTGCGTGAAGTACGAGTACGAGTCCTGGATGTCTCGCAGCACCCCCTCCAACCTCAGTTTGGCCACCGGCAACCTGTAGTAAGAAAAGATAATATTAGAGATCAGAAGTAGATTTAAGTGCGGGCAGTAGCGCACCAGGAGTACGCGGAGTACGAGCACGAGTCCGGGATGTCTCGCAGCAACCCCTCCAACCTCAGTTTGGCCACCGGCAACCTGTAGAAAGAAAAGATAATATTAGAGATCAGAAGTAGATTTAAGTGCGGGCAGCAGCGCACCAGGAGTGTGCGCAATAGCGCACCAAGAGTGCGCGCAGCAGCGCACCAGGAGTGCGCGCAGTAGCGCACCAGGAGTGCGCGCAGCAGCGCACCAGGAGTGCACAGAGTACGAGTACGAGTCCTGGATGTCTCGCAGCACCCCCTCCAACCTCAGTTTGGCCACCGGCAACCTGTAGTAAGAAAAGATAATATTAGAGATCAGAAGTAGATTTAAGTTCGGGCAGCAGCGCACCAGGAGTGCGCGAAGTACGAGTACGAGTCCTGGATGTCTCGCAGCACCCCCTCCAACCTCAGTTTGGCCACCGGCAACCTGTAGTAAGAAAAGAAAATATTAGAGATCAGAAGTAGATTTAAGTGCGGGCAGCAGCGCACCAGGAGTGCGCGCAGTAGCGCACTAGGAGTGCGCGCAGCAGCGCACCAGGAGTGCGCGCAGTAGCGCACCAGGAGAGCGCGCAGTAGCGCACCAGGAGTGCGCGGATTACGAGTACAAGTCCTGGATGTCTCGCAGCAACCCCTCCAACCTCAGTTTGGCCACCGGCAACCTGTAGTAAGAAAAGATAATATTAGAGATCAGAAGTAGATTTAAGTGCGGGCAGCAGCGCACCAAGAGTGCGCGCAGCAGCGCACCAGGAGTGCGCGCAGCAGCGCACCAGGAGTGCGCGCAGCAGCGCACCAGGAGTGCGCGCAGCAGCGCACCAGGAGTGCGCGCAGTAGCGCACCAGGAGTGCGTGCAGCAGCACAACAGGAGTGCGTGAAGTACGAGTACGAGTCCTGGATGTCTCGCAGCACCCCCTCCAACCTCAGTTTGGCCACCGGCAACCTGTAGTAAGAAAAGATAATATTAGAGATCAGAAGTAGATTTAAGTGCGGGCAGCAGCGCACCAAGTGCGCGCAGTAGCGCACCAAGTGCGCGCAGTAGCGCACCCTGTGCGCGCAGCAGCGCACCAGGGGTGCGCGCAGTAGCGCACCAGTAGTGCAAGCAGTAGCGCACTAGGAGTGCGCGCAGTAGCGCACCAGGAGTGCGCGCAGCAGCGCACCAGGAGTGCGCGGAGTACGAGTACGAGTCCTGGATGTCTCGCAGCACCCCCTCCAACCTCAGTTTGGCCACCGGCAACCTGTAGTAAGAAAAGATAATATTAGAGATCAGAAGTAGATTTAAGTGCGGGCCGCAGCGCACCAGGAGTGCGCGGAGTAGCGCACCAGAAGTGCGCGCAGCAGCGCACCAGGAGTGCGCGAAGTAGGAGTACGAGTCCTGGATGTCTCGCAGCACCCCCTCCAACCTCAGTTTGGCCACCGGCAACCTGTAGTAAGAAAAGATAATATTAGAGATCAGAAGTAGATTTAAGTGCGGGCAGCAGCGCACCAAGAGTGCGCGCAGTAGCGCACCAGGAGTGCGCGGAAAACGAGTACGAGTCCTGGATGTCTCGCAGCAACCCCTCCAACCTCAGTTTGGCCACCGGCAACCTGTAGTAAGAAAAGATAATATTAGAGATCAGAAGTAGATTTAAGTGCGGGCAGTAGCGCACCAGGAGTACGCGGAGTACGAGAAGTGCGGGCAGCAGCGCACCAGGAGTGCGCGCAGTAGCGCACCAGGAGCACGCGCAGTAGCGCACCAGGAGTGCGCGCAGCAGCGCACCAGGAGTGCGCGCAGTAGCGCACCAGGAGTGCGCGCAGTAGTGCACCAGGAGTGCGCGCAGTAGCGCACCAGGAGTGCGCGGAGTACGACTACGAGTCCTGGATGTCTCGCAGCAACCCCTCCAACCTTAGTTTGGCCACCGGCAACCTGTAGTAAGAAAAGAAAATATTAGAGATCAGAAGTAGATTTAAGTGCGGGCAGCAGCGCACCAAGAGTGTGCGCAGCAGCGCACCAGGAGTGCGCGCAGTAGCGCACCAGGAGTGCGCGCAGCAGCGCACCAGCAGTGCGCGCAGTAGCGCACCAGGGGTGCGTGCAGCAGCTTACCAGGAGTGCGTAAAGTACGAGTACGAGTACGAGTCCTGGATGTCTCGCAGCACCCCCTCCAACCTCAGTTTGGCCATCGGCAACCTGTAGTAAGAAAAGATAATATTAGAGATCAGAAGTAGATTTAAGTGCGGGCAGCAGCGCACCAGGAGTGTGCGCAATAGCGCACCAAGAGTGCGCGCAGCAGCGCACCAGGAGTGCGCGCAGTAGCGCACCAGGAGTGCGCGCAGCAGCGCACCAGGAGTGCGCGGAGTACGAGTACGAGTCCTGGATGTCTCGCAGTACCCCCTCCAACCTCAGTTTGGCCACCGGCAACCTGTAGTAAGAAAAGATAATATTAGAGATCAGAAGTAGATTTAAGTGCGGGCAGTAGCGCACCAGAAGTGCGCGCAGCAGCGCACCAGGAGTGCGCGAAGTACGAGTACGAGTCCTGGATGTCTCGCAGCACCCCCTCCAACCTCAGTTTGGCCACCGGCAACCTGTAGTAAGAAAAGAAAATATTAGAGATCAGAAGTAGATTTAAGTGCGGGCAGCAGCGCACCAGGAGTGCGCGCAGTAGCGCACTAGGAGTGCGCGCAGCAGCGCACCAGGAGTGCGCGCAGTAGCGCACCAGGAGAGCGCGCAGTAGCGCACCAGGAGTGCGCGGATTACGAGTACGAGTCCTGGATGTCTCGCAGCAACCCCTCCAACCTCAGTTTGGCCACCGGCAACCTGTAGTAAGAAAAGATAATATTAGAGATCAGAAGTAGATTTAAGTGCGGGCAGCAGCGCACCAGGAGTGCGCGCAGTAGCGCACTAGGAGTGCGCGCAGCAGCGCACCAGGAGTGCGCGCAGTAGCGCACCAGGAGAGCGCGCAGTAGCGCACCAGGAGTGCGCGGATTACGAGTACGAGTCCTGGATGTCTCGCAGCAACCCCTCCAACCTCAGTTTGGCCACCGGCAACCTGTAGTAAGAAAAGATAATATTAGAGATCAGAAGTAGATTTAAGTGCGGGCAGCATTGCACCAAGAGTGCGCGCAGTAGCGCACCAGGAGTGCGCGCAGCAGAGCAGCAGGAGAGCGCGCAGTATTGCACCAGGAGTGCGCGGAGTACGAGTACGAGTCCTGGATGTTTCGCAGCACCCCCTCCAACCTCAGTTTGGCCACCGGCAACCTGTAGTAAGAAAAGATAATATTAGAGATCAGAAGTATATTTAAGTGCGGGCAGCAGCGCACCAAGAGTGCGCGCAGCAGCGCACCAGGAGTGCATGCAGTAGCGCACCAGGAGTGCGCGCAGCAGCGCACCTGGAGTGCGCGCAGTAGCGCAGCAGGAGTGCACGCAGTAGCGCACCAGGAGTGCGTGCAGTAGCGCACCAGGAGTGCGCGGAGTACGAGCACGAGTCCTGGATGTCTCGCAGCAACCCCTCCAACCTCAGTTTGGCCACCGGCAACCTGTAGTAAGAAAAGATAATATTAGATATCAGAAGTAGATTTAAGTGCGGGCAGCAGCGCACCAGGAGTGCAGGCAGCAGCGCACCAGGAGTGCGCGCAGTAGCGCACCAAGAGTGCGCGCAGTAGCGCACCAGAAGTGCGCGGAGTACGAGTACGAGTCCTGGATGTCTCGCAGCAACCCCTCCGACCTCAGTTTGGCCACCGGCAACCTGTAGAAAGAAAAGATAATATTAGAGATCAGAAGTAGATTTAAGTGCGGGCAGCAGCGCACCAGGAGTGTGCGCAATAGCGCACCAAGAGTGCGCGCAGCAGCGCACCAGGAGTGCGCGCAGTAGCGCACCAGGAGTGCGCGCAGCAGCGCACCAGGAGTGCGCGGAGTACGAGTACGAGTCCTGGATGTCTCGCAGCACCCCCTCCAACCTCAGTTTGGCCACCGGCAACCTGTAGTAAGAAAAGATAATATTAGAGATCAGAAGTAGATTTAAGTGCGGGCAGCAGCGCACCAGGAGTGCGCGCAGTAGCGCACCAGAAGTGCGCGCAGCAGCGCACCAGGAGTGCGCGAAGTACGAGTACGAGTCCTGGATGTCTCGCAGCACCCCCTCCAACCTCAGTTTGGCCACCGGCAACCTGTAGTAAGAAAAGATAATATTAGAGATCAGAAGTATATTTAAGTGCGGGCAGCAGCGCACCAAGAGTGCGCGCAGCAGCGCACCTGGAGTGCGCGCAGTAGCGCAGCAGGAGTGCACGCATTAGCGCACCAGGAGTGCGTGCAATAGCGCACCAGGAGTGCGCGGAGTACGAGTACGAGTCCTGGATATCTCGCAGCACCCCCTCCAACCTCAGTTTGGCCACCGGCAACCTGTAGTAAGAAAAGATAAGAGATCAGAAGAAGATTTCAGTGCGGGCAGCAGCGCACCAGGAGTGCGCGCAGTAGCGCACCAGGGGTGGGCGCAGCAGCGCACCAGGAGTGCGCGCAGCAGCGCACCAGGAGTGCATGCAGTAGCGCACCAGGAGTGCGCGCAGCAGCGCACCTGGAGTGCGCGCAGTAGCGCAGCAGGAGTGCACGCAGTAGCGCACCAGGAGTGCGTGCAGTAGCGCACCAGGAGTGCGCGGAGTACGAGCACGAGTCCTGGATGTCTCGCAGCAACCCCTCCAACCTCAGTTTGGCCACCGGCAACCTGTAGAAAGAAAAGATAATATTAGAGATCAGAAGTAGATTTAAGTGCGGGCAGCAGCGCACCAGGAGTGTGCGCAATAGCGCACCAAGAGTGCGCGCAGCAGCGCACCAGGAGTGCGCGCAGTAGCGCACCAGGAGTGCGCGCAGCAGCGCACCAGGAGTGCGCGGAGTACGAGTACGAGTCCTGGATGTCTCGCAGCACCCCCTCCAACCTCAGTTTGGCCACCGGCAACCTGTAGTAAGAAAAGATAATATTAGAGATCAGAAGTAGATTTAAGTGCGGGCAGCAGCGCACCAGGAGTGCGCGCAGTAGCGCACCAGAAGTGCGCGCAGCAGCGCACCAGGAGTGCGCGAAGTACGAGTACGAGTCCTGGATGTCTCGCAGCACCCCCTCCAACCTCAGTTTGGCCACCGGCAACCTGTAGTAAGAAAAGAAAATATTAGAGATCAGAAGTAGATTTAAGTGCGGGCAGCAGCGCACCAGGAGTGCGCGCAGTAGCGCACTAGGAGTGCGCGCAGCAGCGCACCAGGAGTGCGCGCAGTAGCGCACCAGGAGAGCGCGCAGTAGCGCACCAGGAGTGCGCGGATTACGAGTACGAGTCCTGGATGTCTCGCAGCAACCCCTCCAACCTCAGTTTGGCCACCGGCAACCTGTAGTAAGAAAAGATAATATTAGAGATCAGAAGTAGATTTAAGTGCGGGCAGCAGCGCACCAAGAGTGCGCGCAGTAGCGCACCAGGAGTGCGCGCAGCAGAGCAGCAGGAGAGCGCGCAGTATTGCACCAGGAGTGCGCGGAGTACGAGTACGAGTCCTGGATGTTTCGCAGCACCCCCTCCAACCTCAGTTTGGCCACCGGCAACCTGTAGTAAGAAAAGATAATATTAGAGATCAGAAGTATATTTAAGTGCGGGCAGCAGCGCACCAAGAGTGCGCGCAGCAGCGCACCAGGAGTGCATGCAGTAGCGCACCAGGAGTGCGCGCAGCAGCGCACCTGGAGTGCGCGCAGTAGCGCAGCAGGAGTGCACGCAGTAGCGCACCAGGAGTGCGTGCAGTAGCGCACCAGGAGTGCGCGGAGTACGAGCACGAGTCCTGGATGTCTCGCAGCAACCCCTCCAACCTCAGTTTGGCCACCGGCAACCTGTAGTAAGAAAAGATAATATTAGATATCAGAAGTAGATTTAAGTGCGGGCAGCAGCGCACCAGGAGTGCGGGCAGCAGCGCACCAGGAGTGCGCGCAGTAGCGCACCAGGAGTGCGCGCAGTAGCGCACCAGAAGTGCGCGGAGTACGAGTACGAGTCCTGGATGTCTCGCAGCAACCCCTCCGACCTCAGTTTGGCCACCGGCAACCTGTAGAAAGAAAAGATAATATTAGAGATCAGAAGTAGATTTAAGTGCGGGCAGCAGCGCACCAGGAGTGTGCGCAATAGCGCACCAAGAGTGCGCGCAGCAGCGCACCAGGAGTGCGCGCAGTAGCGCACCAGGAGTGCGCGCAGCAGCGCACCAGGAGTGCGCGGAGTACGAGTACGAGTCCTGGATGTCTCGCAGCACCCCCTCCAACCTCAGTTTGGCCACCGGCAACCTGTAGTAAGAAAAGATAATATTAGAGATCAGAAGTAGATTTAAGTGCGGGCAGCAGCGCACCAGGAGTGCGCGCAGTAGCGCACCAGAAGTGCGCGCAGCAGCGCACCAGGAGTGCGCGAAGTACGAGTACGAGTCCTGGATGTCTCGCAGCACCCCCTCCAACCTCAGTTTGGCCACCGGCAACCTGTAGTAAGAAAAGATAATATTAGAGATCAGAAGTATATTTAAGTGCGGGCAGCAGCGCACCAAGAGTGCGCGCAGCAGCGCACCTGGAGTGCGCGCAGTAGCGCAGCAGGAGTGCACGCATTAGCGCACCAGGAGTGCGTGCAATAGCGCACCAGGAGTGCGCGGAGTACGAGTACGAGTCCTGGATATCTCGCAGCACCCCCTCCAACCTCAGTTTGGCCACCGGCAACCTGTAGTAAGAAAAGATAAGAGATCAGAAGAAGATTTCAGTGCGGGCAGCAGCGCACCAGGAGTGCGCGCAGTAGCGCACCAGGGGTGGGCGCAGTAGCGCACCAGGAGTGCGCGCAGTAGTGCACCAGGAGTGCGCGGAGTACGAGTACGAGTCCTGGATGTCTCGCAGCACCCCCTCCAACCTCAGTTTGGCCACCGGCAACCTGTAGTAAGAAAAGATAATATTAGAGATCAGAAGTAGATTTAAGTGCGGGCAGCAGCGCACCAAGAGTGCGCGCAGTAGCGCACCAGGAGTGCGCGCAGCAGAGCACCAGGAGAGCGCGCAGTATTGCACCAGGAGTGCGCGGAAAACGAGTACGAGTCCTGGATGTCTCGCAGCAACCCCTCCAACCTCAGTTTGGCCTCCGGCAACCTGTAGAAAGAAAAGATAATATTAGAGATCAGAAGTAGATTTAAGTGCGGGCAGCAGCGCACCAGGAGTGTGCGCAATAGCGCACCAAGAGTGCGCGCAGCAGCGCACCAGGAGTGCGCGCAGTAGCGCACAAGGAGTGCGCGCAACAGCGCACCAGGAGTGCGCGGAGTACGAGTACGAGTCCTGGATGTCTCGCAGCACCCCCTCCAACCTCAGTTTGGCCACCGGCAACCTGTAGTAAGAAAAGATAATATTAGAGATCAGAAGTAGATTTAAGTGCGGGCAGCAGCGCACCAAGAGTGCGCGCAGTAGCGCACCAGGAGTGCGCGCAGCAGAGCACCAGGAGAGCGCGCAGTATTGCACCAGGAGTGCGCGGAGTACGAGTACGAGTCCTGGATGTCTCGCAGCAACCCCTCCAACCTCAGTTTGGCCAACGGCAACCTGTAGTAAGAAAAGATAATATTAGAGATCAGAAGTAGATTTAAGTGCGGGCAGCAGCGCACCAAGAGTGCGCGCAGTAGCGCACCAGGAGTGCGCGCAGCAGAGCACCAGGAGAGCGCGCAGTATTGCACCAGGAGTGCGCGGAGTACGAGTACGAGTTCTGGATGTCTCGCAGCAACCCCTCCAACCTCAGTTTGGCCACCGGCAACCTGTAGTAAGAAAAGATAATATTAGAGATCAGAAGTAGATTTAAGTGAGGGCAGCAGCGCACCAGGAGTGTGCGCAATAGCGCACCATGAGTGCGCGCAGCAGCGCACCAGGAGTGCGCGCAGTAGCGCACCAGGAGTGCGCGCAGTAGCGCACCAGGAGCACGCGCAGTAGCGCACCAGGAGTGCGCGCAGTAGTGCACCAGGAGTGCGCGCAGCAGCGCACCAGGAGTGCGCGCAGCAGCGCACCAGGAGTGCGCGGAGTACGAGTCCTGGATGTCTCGCAGCACCCCCTCCAACCTCAGTTTGGCCACCGGCAACCTGTAGTAAGAAAAGATAATATTAGAGATCAGAAGTAGATTTAAGTGCGGGCAGCAGCGCACCAGGAGTGCGCGGAGTAGCGCACCAGAAGTGCGCGCAGCAGCGCACCAGGAGTGCGCGAAGTACGAGTACGAGTCCTGGATGTCTCGCAGCACCCCCTCCAACCTCAGTTTGGCCACCGGCAACCTGTAGTAAGAAAAGATAATATTAGAGATCAGAAGTAGATTTAAGTGCGGGCAGCAGCGCACCAAGAGTGCGCGCAGTAGCGCACCAGGAGTGCGCGGAAAACGAGTACGAGTCCTGGATGTCTCGCAGCAACCCCTCCAACCTCAGTTTGGCCACCGGCAACCTGTAGTAAGAAAAGAAAATATTAGAGATCAGAAGTAGATTTAAGTGCGGGCAGTAGCGCACCAGGAGTACGCGGAGTACGAGCACGAGTCCGGGATGTCTCGCAGCAACCCCTCCAACCTCAGTTTGGCCACCGGCAACCTGTAGAAAGAAAAGATAATATTAGAGATCAGAAGTAGATTTAAGTGCGGGCAGCAGCGCACCAGGAGTGTGCGCAATAGCGCACCAAGAGTGCGCGCAGCAGCGCACCAGGAGTGCGCGCAGTAGCGCACCAGGAGTGCGCGCAGCAGCAAACCAGGAGTGCGCGGAGTACGAGTACGAGTCCTGGATGTCTCGCAGCACCCCCTCCAACCTCAGTTTGGCCACCGGCAACCTGTAGTAAGAAAAGATAATATTAGAGATCAGAAGTAGATTTAAGTGCGGGCAGCAGCGCACCAGGAGTGCGCGCAGTAGCGCACCAGAAGTGCGCGCAGCAGCGCACCAGGAGTGCGCGAAGTACGAGTACGAGTCCTGGATGTCTCGCAGCACCCCCTCCAACCTCAGTTTGGCCACCGGCAACCTGTAGTAAGAAAAGAAAATATATGAGATCAGAAGTAGATTTAAGTGCGGGCAGCAGCGCACCAGGAGTGCGCGCAGTAGCGCACTAGGAGTGCGCGCAGCAGCGCACCAGGAGTGCGCGCAGTAGCGCACCAGGAGAGCGCGCAGTAGCGCACCAGGAGTGCGCGGATTACGAGTACGAGTCCTGGATGTCTCGCAGCAACCCCTCCAACCTCAGTTTGGCCACCGGCAACCTGTAGTAAGAAAAGATAATATTAGAGATCAGAAGTAGATTTAAGTGCGGGCAGCAGCGCACCAAGAGTGCGCGCAGTAGCGCACCAGGAGTGCGCGCAGCAGAGCAGCAGGAGAGCGCGCAGTATTGCACCAGGAGTGCGCGGAGTACGAGTACGAGTCCTGGATGTTTCGCAGCACCCCCTCCAACCTCAGTTTGGCCACCGGCAACCTGTAGTAAGAAAAGATAATATTAGAGATCAGAAGTATATTTAAGTGCGGGCAGCAGCGCACCAAGAGTGCGCGCAGCAGCGCACCAGGAGTGCATGCAGTAGCGCACCAGGAGTGCGCGCAGCAGCGCACCTGGAGTGCGCGCAGTAGCGCAGCAGGAGTGCACGCAGTAGCGCACCAGGAGTGCGTGCAGTAGCGCACCAGGAGTGCGCGGAGTACGAGCACGAGTCCTGGATGTCTCGCAGCAACCCCTCCAACCTCAGTTTGGCCAACGGCAACCTGAAGTAAGAAAAGATAATATTAGATATCAGAAGTAGATTTAAGTGCGGGCAGCAGCTCACCAGGAGTGCGGGCAGCAGCGCACCAGGAGTGCGCGCAGTAGCGCACCAGGAGTGCGCGCAGTAGCGCACCAGAAGTGCGCGGAGTACGAGTACGAGTCCTGGATGTCTCGCAGCAACCCCTCCGACCTCAGTTTGGCCACCGGCAACCTGTAGAAAGAAAAGATAATATTAGAGATCAGAAGTAGATTTAAGTGCGGGCAGCAGCGCACCAGGAGTGTGCGCAATAGCGCACCAAGAGTGCGCGCAGCAGCGCACCAGGAGTGCGCGCAGTAGCGCACCAGGAGTGCGCGCAGCAGCGCACCAGGAGTGCGCGGAGTACGAGAACGAGTCCTGGATATCTCGCAGCACCCCCTCCAACCTCAGTTTGGCCACCGGCAACCTGTAGTAAGAAAAGATAAGAGATCAGAAGAAGATTTCAGTGCGGGCAGCAGCGCACCAGGAGTGCGCGCAGTAGCGCACCAGGGGTGGGCGCAGTAGCGCACCAGGAGTGCGCGCAGTAGTGCACCAGGAGTGCGCGGAGTACGAGTACGAGTCCTGGATGTCTCGCAGCACCCCCTCCAACCTCAGTTTGGCCACCGGCAACCTGTAGTAAGAAAAGATAATATTAGAGATCAGAAGTAGATTTAAGTGCGGGCAGCAGCGCACCAAGAGTGCGCGCAGTAGCGCACCAGGAGTGCGCGCAGCAGAGCACCAGGAGAGCGCGCAGTATTGCACCAGGAGTGCGCGGAAAACGAGTACGAGTCCTGGATGTCTCGCAGCAACCCCTCCAACCTCAGTTTGGCCTCCGGCAACCTGTAGAAAGAAAAGATAATATTAGAGATCAGAAGTAGATTTAAGTGCGGGCAGCAGCGCACCAGGAGTGTGCGCAATAGCGCACCAAGAGTGCGCGCAGCAGCGCACCAGGAGTGCGCGCAGTAGCGCACAAGGAGTGCGCGCAACAGCGCACCAGGAGTGCGCGGAGTACGAGTACGAGTCCTGGATGTCTCGCAGCACCCCCTCCAACCTCAGTTTGGCCACCGGCAACCTGTAGTAAGAAAAGATAATATTAGAGATCAGAAGTAGATTTAAGTGCGGGCAGCAGCGCACCAAGAGTGCGCGCAGTAGCGCACCAGGAGTGCGCGCAGCAGAGCACCAGGAGAGCGCGCAGTATTGCACCAGGAGTGCGCGGAGTACGAGTACGAGTCCTGGATGTCTCGCAGCAACCCCTCCAACCTCAGTTTGGCCAACGGCAACCTGTAGTAAGAAAAGATAATATTAGAGATCAGAAGTAGATTTAAGTGCGGGCAGCAGCGCACCAAGAGTGCGCGCAGTAGCGCACCAGGAGTGCGCGCAGCAGAGCACCAGGAGAGCGCGCAGTATTGCACCAGGAGTGCGCGGAGTACGAGTACGAGTTCTGGATGTCTCGCAGCAACCCCTCCAACCTCAGTTTGGCCACCGGCAACCTGTAGTAAGAAAAGATAATATTAGAGATCAGAAGTAGATTTAAGTGAGGGCAGCAGCGCACCAGGAGTGTGCGCAATAGCGCACCATGAGTGCGCGCAGCAGCGCACCAGGAGTGCGCGCAGTAGCGCACCAGGAGTGCGCGCAGTAGCGCACCAGGAGCACGCGCAGTAGCGCACCAGGAGTGCGCGCAGTAGTGCACCAGGAGTGCGCGCAGCAGCGCACCAGGAGTGCGCGCAGCAGCGCACCAGGAGTGCGCGGAGTACGAGTCCTGGATGTCTCGCAGCACCCCCTCCAACCTCAGTTTGGCCACCGGCAACCTGTAGTAAGAAAAGATAATATTAGAGATCAGAAGTAGATTTAAGTGCGGGCAGCAGCGCACCAGGAGTGCGCGGAGTAGCGCACCAGAAGTGCGCGCAGCAGCGCACCAGGAGTGCGCGAAGTACGAGTACGAGTCCTGGATGTCTCGCAGCACCCCCTCCAACCTCAGTTTGGCCACCGGCAACCTGTAGTAAGAAAAGATAATATTAGAGATCAGAAGTAGATTTAAGTGCGGGCAGCAGCGCACCAAGAGTGCGCGCAGTAGCGCACCAGGAGTGCGCGGAAAACGAGTACGAGTCCTGGATGTCTCGCAGCAACCCCTCCAACCTCAGTTTGGCCACCGGCAACCTGTAGTAAGAAAAGAAAATATTAGAGATCAGAAGTAGATTTAAGTGCGGGCAGTAGCGCACCAGGAGTACGCGGAGTACGAGCACGAGTCCGGGATGTCTCGCAGCAACCCCTCCAACCTCAGTTTGGCCACCGGCAACCTGTAGAAAGAAAAGATAATATTAGAGATCAGAAGTAGATTTAAGTGCGGGCAGCAGCGCACCAGGAGTGTGCGCAATAGCGCACCAAGAGTGCGCGCAGCAGCGCACCAGGAGTGCGCGCAGTAGCGCACCAGGAGTGCGCGCAGCAGCAAACCAGGAGTGCGCGGAGTACGAGTACGAGTCCTGGATGTCTCGCAGCACCCCCTCCAACCTCAGTTTGGCCACCGGCAACCTGTAGTAAGAAAAGATAATATTAGAGATCAGAAGTAGATTTAAGTGCGGGCAGCAGCGCACCAGGAGTGCGCGCAGTAGCGCACCAGAAGTGCGCGCAGCAGCGCACCAGGAGTGCGCGAAGTACGAGTACGAGTCCTGGATGTCTCGCAGCACCCCCTCCAACCTCAGTTTGGCCACCGGCAACCTGTAGTAAGAAAAGAAAATATATGAGATCAGAAGTAGATTTAAGTGCGGGCAGCAGCGCACCAGGAGTGCGCGCAGTAGCGCACTAGGAGTGCGCGCAGCAGCGCACCAGGAGTGCGCGCAGTAGCGCACCAGGAGAGCGCGCAGTAGCGCACCAGGAGTGCGCGGATTACGAGTACGAGTCCTGGATGTCTCGCAGCAACCCCTCCAACCTCAGTTTGGCCACCGGCAACCTGTAGTAAGAAAAGATAATATTAGAGATCAGAAGTAGATTTAAGTGCGGGCAGCAGCGCACCAAGAGTGCGCGCAGTAGCGCACCAGGAGTGCGCGCAGCAGAGCAGCAGGAGAGCGCGCAGTATTGCACCAGGAGTGCGCGGAGTACGAGTACGAGTCCTGGATGTTTCGCAGCACCCCCTCCAACCTCAGTTTGGCCACCGGCAACCTGTAGTAAGAAAAGATAATATTAGAGATCAGAAGTATATTTAAGTGCGGGCAGCAGCGCACCAAGAGTGCGCGCAGCAGCGCACCAGGAGTGCATGCAGTAGCGCACCAGGAGTGCGCGCAGCAGCGCACCTGGAGTGCGCGCAGTAGCGCAGCAGGAGTGCACGCAGTAGCGCACCAGGAGTGCGTGCAGTAGCGCACCAGGAGTGCGCGGAGTACGAGCACGAGTCCTGGATGTCTCGCAGCAACCCCTCCAACCTCAGTTTGGCCAACGGCAACCTGAAGTAAGAAAAGATAATATTAGATATCAGAAGTAGATTTAAGTGCGGGCAGCAGCTCACCAGGAGTGCGGGCAGCAGCGCACCAGGAGTGCGCGCAGTAGCGCACCAGGAGTGCGCGCAGTAGCGCACCAGAAGTGCGCGGAGTACGAGTACGAGTCCTGGATGTCTCGCAGCAACCCCTCCGACCTCAGTTTGGCCACCGGCAACCTGTAGAAAGAAAAGATAATATTAGAGATCAGAAGTAGATTTAAGTGCGGGCAGCAGCGCACCAGGAGTGTGCGCAATAGCGCACCAAGAGTGCGCGCAGCAGCGCACCAGGAGTGCGCGCAGTAGCGCACCAGGAGTGCGCGCAGCAGCGCACCAGGAGTGCGCGGAGTACGAGAACGAGTCCTGGATATCTCGCAGCACCCCCTCCAACCTCAGTTTGGCCACCGGCAACCTGTAGTAAGAAAAGATAAGAGATCAGAAGAAGATTTCAGTGCGGGCAGCAGCGCACCAGGAGTGCGCGCAGTAGCGCACCAGGGGTGGGTGCAGCAGCGCACCAGGAGTGCGCGCAGTAGTGCACCAGGAGTGCGCGGAGTACGAGTACGAGTCCTGGATGTCTCGCAGCACCCCCTCCAACCTCAGTTTGGCCACCGGCAACCTGTAGTAAGAAAAGATAATATTAGATATCAGAAGTAGATTTAAGTGCGGGCAGCAGCGCACCAGGAGTGCGGGCAGCAGCGCACCAGGAGTGCGCGCAGTAGCGCACCAGGAGTGCGCGCAGTAGCGCACCAGAAGTGCGCGGAGTACGAGTACGAGTCCTGGATGTCTCGCAGCAACCCCTCCGACCTCAGTTTGGCCACCGGCAACCTGTAGAAAGAAAAGATAATATTAGAGATCAGTAGTAGATTTAAGTGCAGGCAGCAGCGCACCAGGAGTGTGCGCAATAGCGCACCAAGAGTGCGCGCAGCAGCGCACCAGGAGTGCGCGCAGTAGCGCACCAGGAGTGCGCGCAGCAGCGCACCAGGAGTGCGCGGAGTACGAGTACGAGTCCTGGATGTCTCGCAGCACCCCCTCCAACCTCAGTTTGGCCACCGGCAACCTGTAGTAAGAAAAGATAATATTAGAGATCAGAAGTAGATTTAAGTGCGGGCAGCAGCGCACCAGGAGTGCGCGCAGTAGCGCACCAGAAGTGCGCGCAGCAGCGCACCAGGAGTGCGCGAAGTACGAGTACGAGTCCTGGATGTCTCGCAGCACCCCCTCCAACCTCAGTTTGGCCACCGGCAACCTGTAGTAAGAAAAGATAATATTAGAGATCAGAAGTATATTTAAGTGCGGGCAGCAGCGCACCAAGAGTGCGCGCAGCAGCGCACCTGGAGTGCGCGCAGTAGCGCAGCAGGAGTGCACGCATTAGCGCACCAGGAGTGCGTGCAATAGCGCACCAGGAGTGCGCGGAGTACGAGTACGAGTCCTGGATATCTCGCAGCACCCCCTCCAACCTCAGTTTGGCCACCGGCAACCTGTAGTAAGAAAAGATAAGAGATCAGAAGAAGATTTCAGTGCGGGCAGCAGCGCACCAGGAGTGCGCGCAGTAGCGCACCAGGGGTGGGCGCAGCAGCGCACCAGGAGTGCGCGCAGTAGTGCACCAGGAGTGCGCGGAGTACGAGTACGAGTCCTGGATGTCTCGCAGCACCCCCTCCAACCTCAGTTTGGCCACCGGCAACCTGTAGTAAGAAAAGATAATATTAGAGATCAGAAGTAGATTTAAGTGCGGGCAGCAGCGCACCAAGAGTGCGCGCAGTAGCGCACCAGGAGTGCGCGCAGCAGAGCACCAGGAGAGCGCGCAGTATTGCACCAGGAGTGCGCGGAAAACGAGTACGAGTCCTGGATGTCTCGCAGCAACCCCTCCAACCTCAGTTTGGCCACCGGCAACCTGTAGAAAGAAAAGATAATATTAGAGATCAGAAGTAGATTTAAGTGCGGGCAGCAGCGCACCAGGAGTGTGCGCAATAGCGCACCAAGAGTGCGCGCAGCAGCGCACCAGGAGTGCGCGCAGTAGCGCACAAGGAGTGCGCGCAACAGCGCACAAGGAGTGCGCGCAACAGCGCACCAGGAGTGCGCGGAGTACGAGTACGAGTCCTGGATGTCTCGCAGCACCCCCTCCAACCTCAGTTTGGCCACCGGCAACCTGTAGTAAGAAAAGATAATATTAGAGATCAGAAGTAGATTTAAGTGCGGGCAGCAGCGCACCAAGAGTGCGCGCAGTAGCGCACCAGGAGTGCGCGCAGCAGAGCACCAGGAGAGCGCGCAGTATTGCACCAGGAGTGCGCGGAGTACGAGTACGAGTCCTGGATGTCTCGCAGCAACCCCTCCAACCTCAGTTTGGCCAACGGCAACCTGTAGTAAGAAAAGATAATATTAGAGATCAGAAGTAGATTTAAGTGCGGGCAGCAGCGCACCAAGAGTGCGCGCAGTAGCGCACCAGGAGTGCGCGCAGCAGAGCACCAGGAGAGCGCGCAGTATTGCACCAGGAGTGCGCGGAGTACGAGTACGAGTTCTGGATGTCTCGCAGCAACCCCTCCAACCTCAGTTTGGCCACCGGCAACCTGTAGTAAGAAAAGATAATATTAGAGATCAGAAGTAGATTTAAGTGAGGGCAGCAGCGCACCAGGAGTGTGCGCAATAGCGCACCATGAGTGCGCGCAGCAGCGCACCAGGAGTGCGCGCAGTAGCGCACCAGGAGTGCGCGCAGTAGCGCACCAGGAGCGCGCGCAGTAGCGCACCAGGAGCGCGCGCAGTAGCGCACCAGGAGTGCGCGCAGTAGTGCACCAGGAGTGCGCGCAGCAGCGCACCAGGAGTGCGTGCAGTAGCGCACCAGGAGTGCGCGCAGTAGTGCACCAGGAGTGCGCGCAGTAGCGCACCAGGAGTGCGCGGAGTACGACTACGAGTCCTGGATATCTCGCAGCAACCCCTCCAACCTTAGTTTTGCCACCGGCAACCTGTAGTAAGAAAAGAAAATATTAGAGATCAGAAGTAGATTTAAGTGCGGGCAGCAGCGCACCAAGAGTGCGCACAGCAGCGCACCAGGAGTGCGCGCAGCAGCGCACCAGGAGTGCGCGCAGCAGCGCACCAGGAGTGCGCGCAGCAGCGCACCAGGAGTGCAGGCAGTAGCGCACCAGGAGTGCGCGCAGCAGCGCACCAGGAGTGCGCGCAGTAGCGCACCAGGAGTGCGCGCAGTAGCGCACCAGGAGTGCGCGCAGTAGCGCACCAGGAGTGCGCGGAGTACGACCACGAGTCCCGGATGTCTCGCAGCAACCCCTCCAACCTCAGTTTGGCCACCGGCAACCTGTAGTATAGTAAGAAAAGATAATATTAGAGATCAGAAGTAGATTTAAGTGCGGGCAGCAGCGCACAAAGAGTGCGCGCAGTAGCGCACCAGGAGTGCGCGCAGCAGAGCAGCAGGAGAGCGCGCAGTATTGCACCAGGAGTGCGCAGAGTACGAGTACGAGTCCTGGATGTTTCGCAGCACCCCCTCCAACCTCAGTTTGGCCACCGGCAACCTGTAGTAAGAAAAGATAATATTAGAGATCAGAAGTATATTTAAGTGCGGGCAGCAGCGCACCAAGAGTGCGCGCAGCAGCGCACCAGGAGTGCATGCAGTAGCGCACCAGGAGTGCGCGCAGCAGCGCACCTGGAGTGCGCGCAGTAGCGCAGCAGGAGTGCACGCAGTAGCGCACCAGGAGTGCGTGCAGTAGCGCACCAGGAGTGCGCGGAGTACGAGCACGAGTCCTGGATGTCTCGCAGCAACCCCTCCAACCTCAGTTTGGCCACCGGCAACCTGTAGTAAGAAAAGATAATATTAGATATCAGAAGTAGATTTAAGTGCGGGCAGCAGCGCACCAGGAGTGCGGGCAGCAGCGCACCAGGAGTGCGCGCAGTAGCGCACCAGAAGTGCGCGGAGTACGAGTACGAGTCCTGGATGTCTCGCAGCAACCCCTCCGACCTCAGTTTGGCCACCGGCAACCTGTAGAAAGAAAAGATAATATTAGAGATCAGAAGTAGATTTAAGTGCGGGCAGCAGCGCACCAGGAGTGTGCGTAATAGCGCACCAAGAGTGCGCGCAGCAGCGCACCAGGAGTGCGCGCAGTAGCGCACCAGGAGTGCGCGCAGCAGCGCACCAGGAGTGCGCGGAGTACGAGTACGAGTCCTGGATGTCTCGCAGCACCCCCTCCAACCTCAGTTTGGCCACCGGCAACCTGTAGTAAGAAAAGATAATATTAGAGATCAGAAGTAGATTTAAGTGCGGGCAGCAGCGCACCAGGAGTGCGCGCAGTAGCGCACCAGAAGTGCGCGCAGCAGCGCACCAGGAGTGCGCGAAGTACGAGTACGAGTCCTGGATGTCTCGCAGCACCCCCTCCAACCTCAGTTTGGCCACCGGCAACCTGTAGTAAGAAAAGATAATATTAGAGATCAGAAGTAGATTTAAGTGCGGGCAGCAGCGCACCAAGAGTGCGCGCAGTAGCGCACCAGGAGTGCGCGGAAAACGAGTACGAGTCCTGGATGTCTCGCAGCAACCCCTCCAACCTCAGTTTGGCCACCGGCAACCTGTAGTAAGAAAAGAAAATATTAGAGATCAGAAGTAGATTTAAGTGCGGGCAGTAGCGCACCAGGAGTACGCGGAGTACGAGCACGAGTCCGGGATGTCTCGCAGCAACCCCTCCAACCTCAGTTTGGCCACCGGCAACCTGTAGTAAGAAAAGATAATATTAGAGATCAGAAGTAGATTTAAGTGCGGGCAGCAGCGCACCAGGAGTGTGCGCAATAGCGCACCAAGAGTGCGCGCAGCAGCGCACCAGGAGTGCGCGCAGTAGCGCACCAGGAGTGCGCGCAGCAGCAAACCAGGAGTGCGCGGAGTACGAGTACGAGTCCTGGATGTCTCGCAGCACCCCCTCCAACCTCAGTTTGGCCACCGGCAACCTGTAGTAAGAAAAGATAATATTAGAGATCAGAAGTAGATTTAAGTGCGGGCAGCAGCGCACCAGGAGTGCGCGCAGTAGCGCACCAGAAGTGCGCGCAGCAGCGCACCAGGAGTGCGCGAAGTACGAGTACGAGTCCTGGATGTCTCGCAGCACCCCCTCCAACCTCAGTTTGGCCACCGGCAACCTGTAGTAAGAAAAGAAAATATTAGAGATCAGAAGTAGATTTAAGTGCGGGCAGCAGCGCACCAGGAGTGCGCGCAGTAGCGCACTAGGAGTGCGCGCAGCAGCGCACCAGGAGTGCGCGCAGTAGCGCACCAGGAGAGCGCGCAGTAGCGCACCAGGAGTGCGCGGATTACGAGTACGAGTCCTGGATGTCTCGCAGCAACCCCTCCAACCTCAGTTTGGCCACCGGCAACCTGTAGTAAGAAAAGATAATATTAGAGATCAGAAGTAGATTTAAGTGCGGGCAGCAGCGCACCAAGAGTGCGCGCAGTAGCGCACCAGGAGTGCGCGCAGCAGAGCAGCAGGAGAGCGCGCAGTATTGCACCAGGAGTGCGCGGAGTACGAGTACGAGTCCTGGATGTTTCGCAGCACCCCCTCCAACCTCAGTTTGGCCACCGGCAACCTGTAGTAAGAAAAGATAATTTATTTATTTATTTATTTATTTATTTATAGTCTGCAAAACAGGCACTAAGTTAAAACACACATAACAAACTTATTGAAAAGAAAAAAAAAATACTAGCACTTAATGCCCTCTAGATGTAGACCTAACTTACAATTTTAAGATAATTACTTACAAATGAATACATATATTACATGCTACTTTAAACAATTAAGAAACAAAAATTACATAAATAAAGAGTACACCATGCATATTATTATAACTATATACCTATCTAAGCTTATAAAAAAAAAAAAAATCATAATAAGATAACCAAAACATACAACAAACAAAAATTAATAATGATTCTATAATAATAATCCCATTGACACTAACTTATACAAATAAAATAATAAATTTATAGCAAACTACTTAATGATTTTTGTAACTGACTTTTTGAAAGAAAATAAAGACGATTTTAAGAATATATCGATATCGTCTTTAATTTTATTGTATGATAATATTAGAGATCAGAAGTATATTTAAGTGCGGGCAGCAGCGCACCAAGAGTGCGCGCAGCAGCGCACCAGGAGTGCATGCAGTAGCGCACCAGGAGTGCGCGCAGCAGCGCACCTGGAGTGCGCGCAGTAGCGCAGCAGGAGTGCACGCAGTAGCGCACCAGGAGTGCGTGCAGTAGCGCACCAGGAGTGCGCGGAGTACGAGCACGAGTCCTGGATGTCTCGCAGCAACCCCTCCAACCTCAGTTTGGCCAACGGCAACCTGTAGTAAGAAAAGATAATATTAGATATCAGAAGTAGATTTAAGTGCGGGCAGCAGCGCACCAGGAGTGCGGGCAGCAGCGCACCAGGAGTGCGCGCAGTAGCGCACCAGGAGTGCGCGCAGTAGCGCACCAGAAGTGCGCGGAGTACGAGTACGAGTCCTGGATGTCTCGCAGCAACCCCTCCGACCTCAGTTTGGCCACCGGCAACCTGTAGAAAGAAAAGATAATATTAGAGATCAGAAGTAGATTTAAGTGCGGGCAGCAGCGCACCAGGAGTGTGCGCAATAGCGCACCAAGAGTGCGCGCAGCAGCGCACCAGGAGTGCGCGCAGTAGCGCACCAGGAGTGCGCGCAGCAGCGCACCAGGAGTGCGCGGAGTACGAGTACGAGTCCTGGATGTCTCGCAGCACCCCCTCCAACCTCAGTTTGGCCACCGGCAACCTGTAGTAAGAAAAGATAATATTAGAGATCAGAAGTAGATTTAAGTGCGGGCAGCAGCGCACCAGGAGTGCGCGCAGTAGCGCACCAGAAGTGCGCGCAGCAGCGCACCAGGAGTGCGCGAAGTACGAGTACGAGTCCTGGATGTCTCGCAGCACCCCCTCCAACCTCAGTTTGGCCACCGGCAACCTGTAGTAAGAAAAGATAATATTAGAGATCAGAAGTATATTTAAGTGCGGGCAGCAGCGCACCAAGAGTGCGCGCAGCAGCGCACCTGGAGTGCGCGCAGTAGCGCAGCAGGAGTGCACGCATTAGCGCACCAGGAGTGCGTGCAATAGCGCACCAGGAGTGCGCGGAGTACGAGTACGAGTCCTGGATATCTCGCAGCACCCCCTCCAACCTCAGTTTGGCCACCGGCAACCTGTAGTAAGAAAAGATAAGAGATCAGAAGAAGATTTCAGTGCGGGCAGCAGCGCACCAGGAGTGCGCGCAGTAGCGCACCAGGGGTGGGCGCAGCAGCGCACCAGGAGTGCGCGCAGTAGTGCACCAGGAGTGCGCGGAGTACGAGTACGAGTCCTGGATGTCTCGCAGCACCCCCTCCAACCTCAGTTTGGCCACCGGCAACCTGTAGTAAGAAAAGATAATATTAGAGATCAGAAGTAGATTTAAGTGCGGGCAGCAGCGCACCAAGAGTGCGCGCAGTAGCGCACCAGGAGTGCGCGCAGCAGAGCACCAGGAGAGCGCGCAGTATTGCACCAGGAGTGCGCGGAAAACGAGTACGAGTCCTGGATGTCTCGCAGCAACCCCTCCAACCTCAGTTTGGCCACCGGCAACCTGTAGAAAGAAAAGATAATATTAGAGATCAGAAGTAGATTTAAGTGCGGGCAGCAGCGCACCAGGAGTGTGCGCAATAGCGCACCAAGAGTGCGCGCAGCAGCGCACCAGGAGTGCGCGCAGTAGCGCACAAGGAGTGCGCGCAACAGCGCACAAGGAGTGCGCGCAACAGCGCACCAGGAGTGCGCGGAGTACGAGTACGAGTCCTGGATGTCTCGCAGCACCCCCTCCAACCTCAGTTTGGCCACCGGCAACCTGTAGTAAGAAAAGATAATATTTATTTATTTATTTATTTAATTTACAAGTTGTCCAACGGACACAGACACACAATAGGAAATAATGATATAAACAAAAATCCAATTAGAGGACAACACGGGTAACAACACAATATATATACATAAAACTATGAACACAAAAACACTACACCTACATCAACAACACAAATACTCACAAACCTACACTTAACTTACTTAAAACAGAATAAACCTATACAATTTCATTAGAGATCAGAAGTAGATTTAAGTGCGGGCAGCAGCGCACCAAGAGTGCGCGCAGTAGCGCACCAGGAGTGCGCGCAGCAGAGCACCAGGAGAGCGCGCAGTATTGCACCAGGAGTGCGCGGAGTACGAGTACGAGTCCTGGATGTCTCGCAGCAACCCCTCCAACCTCAGTTTGGCCAACGGCAACCTGTAGTAAGAAAAGATAATATTAGAGATCAGAAGTAGATTTAAGTGCGGGCAGCAGCGCACCAAGAGTGCGCGCAGTAGCGCACCAGGAGTGCGCGCAGCAGAGCACCAGGAGAGCGCGCAGTATTGCACCAGGAGTGCGCGGAGTACGAGTACGAGTTCTGGATGTCTCGCAGCAACCCCTCCAACCTCAGTTTGGCCACCGGCAACCTGTAGTATAGTAAGAAAAGATAATATTAGAGATCAGAAGTAGATTTAAGTGCGGGCAGCAGCGCACAAAGAGTGCGCGCAGTAGCGCACCAGGAGTGCGCGCAGCAGAGCAGCAGGAGAGCGCGCAGTATTGCACCAGGAGTGCGCAGAGTACGAGTACGAGTCCTGGATGTTTCGCAGCACCCCCTCCAACCTCAGTTTGGCCACCGGCAACCTGTAGTAAGAAAAGATAATATTAGAGATCAGAAGTATATTTAAGTGCGGGCAGCAGCGCACCAAGAGTGCGCGCAGCAGCGCACCAGGAGTGCATGCAGTAGCGCACCAGGAGTGCGCGCAGCAGCGCACCTGGAGTGCGCGCAGTAGCGCAGCAGGAGTGCACGCAGTAGCGCACCAGGAGTGCGTGCAGTAGCGCACCAGGAGTGCGCGGAGTACGAGCACGAGTCCTGGATGTCTCGCAGCAACCCCTCCAACCTCAGTTTGGCCACCGGCAACCTGTAGTAAGAAAAGATAATATTAGATATCAGAAGTAGATTTAAGTGCGGGCAGCAGCGCACCAGGAGTGCGGGCAGCAGCGCACCAGGAGTGCGCGCAGTAGCGCACCAGAAGTGCGCGGAGTACGAGTACGAGTCCTGGATGTCTCGCAGCAACCCCTCCGACCTCAGTTTGGCCACCGGCAACCTGTAGAAAGAAAAGATAATATTAGAGATCAGAAGTAGATTTAAGTGCGGGCAGCAGCGCACCAGGAGTGTGCGTAATAGCGCACCAAGAGTGCGCGCAGCAGCGCACCAGGAGTGCGCGCAGTAGCGCACCAGGAGTGCGCGCAGCAGCGCACCAGGAGTGCGCGGAGTACGAGTACGAGTCCTGGATGTCTCGCAGCACCCCCTCCAACCTCAGTTTGGCCACCGGCAACCTGTAGTAAGAAAAGATAATATTAGAGATCAGAAGTAGATTTAAGTGCGGGCAGCAGCGCACCAGGAGTGCGCGCAGTAGCGCACCAGAAGTGCGCGCAGCAGCGCACCAGGAGTGCGCGAAGTACGAGTACGAGTCCTGGATGTCTCGCAGCACCCCCTCCAACCTCAGTTTGGCCACCGGCAACCTGTAGTAAGAAAACATAATATTAGAGATCAGAAGTATATTTAAGTGCGGGCAGCAGCGCACCAAGAGTGCGCGCAGCAGCGCACCTGGAGTGCGCGCAGTAGCGCACCAGGGGTGCGCGCAGTAGCGCACTAGGAGTGCGCGCAGTATTGCACCAGGAGTGCGCGGAGTACGAGTACGAGTTCTGGATGTCTCGCAGCACCCCCTCCAACCTCAGTTTGGCCACCGGCAACCTGTAGTAAGAAAAGATAATATAAGAGATCAGAAGAAGATTTCAGTGCGGGCAGCAGCGCACCAGGAGTGCGCGCAGTAGCGCACCAGGGGTGGGCGCAGCAGCGCACCAGGAGTGCGCGCAGTAGTGCACCAGGAGTGCGCGGAGTACGAGTACGAGTCCTGGATGTCTCGCAGCACCCCCTCCAACCTCAGTTTGGCCACCGGCAACCTGTAGTAAGAAAAGATAATATTAGAGATCAGAAGTAGATTTAAGTGCGGGCAGCAGCGCACCAAGAGTGCGCGCAGTAGCGCACCAGGAGTGCGCGCAGCAGAGCACTAGGAGAGCGCGCAGTATTGCACCAGGAGTGCGCGGAAAACGAGAACGAGTCCTGGATGTCTCGCAGCAACCCCTCCAACCTCAGTTTGGCCACCGGCAACCTGTAGAAAGAAAAGATAATATTAGAGATCAGAAGTAGATTTAAGTGCGGGCAGCAGCGCACCAGGAGTGTGCGCAATAGCGCACCAAGAGTGCGCGCAGCAGCGCACCAGGAGTGGGTGCAGCAGCGCACCAGGAGTGCGTGAAGTACGAGTACGAGTCCTGGATGTCTCGCAGCACCCTCTCCAACCTCAGTTTGGCCACCGGCAACCTGTAGAAAGAAAAGATAATATTAGAGATCAGAAGTTGATTTAAGTGCGGGCAGCAGCGCACCAGGAGTGCGCGCAGTAGCGCACCAGGAGTGCATGCAGCAGCGCACCAGGAGTGTGCGCAGTAGCGAACCAGGAGTGCGCGCAGTAGCGCACCAGGAGTGCACGCAGTAGCGCACCAGGAGTGCGCGCAGTAGCGCACCAGGAGTGCGCGGAGTACGAGTACGAGTCCTGGATGTCTCGCAGCACCCCCTCCAACCTCAGTTTGGCCACCGGCAACCTGTAGTAAGAAAAGATAATATTAGAGATCAGAAGTAGATTTAGGTGCGGGCAGCAGCGCACCAGGAGTGCGCGCAATAGCGCACCAGGAGTGCGCGGAGTAAGAGTACGAGTCCTTGATGTCTCGCAGCAACCCCTCCAACCTCAGTTTGGCCACCGGCAACCTGTAGTAAGAAAAGATAATATTAGAGATCAGAAGTAGATTTAAGTGCGGGCAGCAGCGCACCAGGAGTGCGCGCAGTAGCGCACCAGGAGTGTGCGCAGTAGCGCACCAGGAGTGCGCGCAGTAGCGCACCAGGAGTGCGTGGAGTAGCGCACCAGGAGTGCGCGCAGCAGCGCACCAGGAGTGCGCGCAGCAGCGCACCAGGAGTGCGCGCAGTAGCGCACCAGGAGTGCGCGCAGTAGCGCACCAGGAGTGCATGCAGCAGCGCACCAGGAGTGCGCGCAGTAGCGCACCAGGAGTGCGCGCAGTAGCGCACCAGGAGTGCACGCAGTAGCGCACCAGGAGTGCGCGCAGTATTGCACCAGGAGTGCGCGGAGTACGAGTACGAGTCCTGGATGTCTCGCAGCACCCCCTCCAACCTCAGTTTGGCCACCGGCAACCTGTAGTAAGAAAAGATAATATTAGAGATCAGAAGTAGATTTAAGTGCGGGCAGCAGCGCACCAGGAGTGCGCGCAGTAGCGCACCAGGAGTGCGCGGAGTACGAGTACGAGTCCTGGATGTCTCGCAGCAACCCCTCCAACCTCAGTTTGGCCACCGGCAACCTGTAGTAAGAAAAGATAATATTAGAGATCAGAAGTAGATTTAAGTGCGGGCAGCAGCGCACCAAGAGTGCGCGCAGTAGCGCACCAGGAGTGCGCGCAGTAGCGCACCAGGAGTGCGCGCAGTAGCGCACCAGGAGTGCGCGCAGCAGAGCACCAGGAGAGCGCGCAGTATTGCACCAGGAGTGCGCGGAGTACGAGTACGAGTCCTGAATGTCTCGCAGCACCCCCTCCAACCTCAGTTTGGCCACCGGCAACCAGTAGTAAGAAAAGATAATATAAGAGATCAGAAGTAGATTTAAGTGCGGGCAGCAGCGCACCAGGAGTGCGGGCAGCAGCGTACCAGGAGTGCGCGCAGTAGCGCACCAGGAGTGCACGCAGTAGCGCACCAGGAGTGCGCGCAGTAGCGCACCAGGAGTGCGCGGAGTACGAGTACGAGTCCTGGATGTCTCGCAGCAACCCCTCCGACCTCAGTTTGGCCACCGGCAACCTGTAGTAAGAAAAGAAAATATTAGAGATCAGAAGTAGATTTAAGTGCGGGCAGCAGCGCACCAGGAGTGCGCGCAGTAGCGCACCAGGAGTGCGCGCAGTAGCGCACCAGGGTTGCGCGAAGTAAGAGTACGAGTCCTGGATGTCTCGCAGCACCCCCTCCAACCTCAGTTTGGCCACCGGCAACCTGTAGTAAGTAAGAAAAGAATATATTAGAGATCAGAAGTAGATTTAAGTGCGCGCAGAGGCGCACCAGGAGTGCGCGCAGCAGCGCACCAGGAGTGCGCTCAGTAGCGCACTAGGAGTGCGCGGAGTACGAGTACGAGTCCTGGATGTCTCGCAGCACCCCCTCCAACCTTAGTTTGGCCACCGGCAACCTGTAGTAAGAAAAGATAATATTAAAGATCAGAAGTAGATTTAAGTTCGGGCATCAGCGCACCAGGAGTGCGCGCAGTAGCGCACCAGAAATGCGCGCAGCAGCGCACCAGAAGTGCGCGGAGTACGAGTACGAGTCCTGGATGTCTCGCAGCAACCCCTCCAACCTCAGTTTGGCCACCGGCAACCTGTAGTAAGAAAAGATAATATTAGAGATCAGAAGAAGATTTAAATGCGGGCAGCAGCGCACCAGGAGTGCGCGCAGCAGCGCACCAGGAGTGCATGCAGTAGCGCACCAGGAGTGCGCGCAGCAGCGCACCAGGAGTGCGCGCAGCAGCGCACCAGGAGTGCGCGCAGCAGCGCACCAGGAGTGCGCGCAGTAGCGCACCAGGAGTGCGCGCAGTAGCGCACCAGGAGTGCGCGGAGTACGACTACGAGTCCTGGATGTCTCGCAGCAACCCCTCCAACCTCAGTTTGGCCACCGGCAACCTGTAGTAAGAAAAGAAAATATTAGAGATCAGAAGTAGATTTAAGTGCGGGCAGCAGCGCACCAAGAGTGCGCACAGCAGCGCACCAGGAGTGCGCGCAGCAGCGCACCAGGAGTGCGCGCAGCAGCGCACCAGGGGTTTGCGCAGTAGCGCACCAGGGGTTTGCGCAGTAGCGCACCAGGAGTGCGCGCAGTAGCGCACCAGGAGTGCGCGCAGTAGCGCACCAGGAGTGCGCGCAGTAGCGCACCAGGAGTGCGCGGAGTACGAGTACGAGTCCTGGATGTATCGCAGCACCCCCTCCAACCTCAGTTTGGCCACCGGCAACCTGTAGTAAGAGAAGAAAATATTAGAGATCAGAAGTAGATTTAAGTGCGGGCAGCAGCGCTCCAGGAGTGCGGGCAGTAGCGCACCATGAGTGCGCGCAGCAGCGCACCAGGAGTGCGCGCAGTAGCGCACCAGGGGTGGGCGCAGCAGCGCACCAGGAGTGCGCGCAGTAGTGCACCAGGAGTGCGCGGAGTACGAGTACGAGTCCTGGATGTCTCGCAGCACCCCCTCCAACCTCAGTTTGGCCACCGGCAACCAGTAGTAAGAAAAGATAATATAAGAGATCAGAAGTAGATTTAAGTGCGGGCAGCAGCGCACCAGGAGTGCGCGCAGTAGCGCACCAGGAGTGCGCGGAGTACGAGTACGAGTCCTGGATGTCTCGCAGCAACCCCTCCAACCTCAGTTTGGCCACCGGCAACCTGTAGTAAGAAAAGATAATATTAGAGATCAGAAGTAGATTTAAGTGCGGGCAGCAGCGCACCAAGAGTGCGCGCAGTAGCGCACCAGGAGTGCGCGCAGTAGCGCACCAGGAGTGCGCGCAGTAGCGCACCAGGAGTGCGCGCAGCAGAGCACCAGGAGAGCGCGCAGTATTGCACCAGGAGTGCGCGGAGTACGAGTACGAGTCCTGGATGTCTCGCAGCACCCCCTCCAACCTCAGTTTGGCCACCGGCAACCAGTAGTAAGAAAAGATAATATAAGAGATCAGAAGTAGATTTAAGTGCGGGCAGCAGCGCACCAAGAGTGCGCGCAGTAGCGCACCAGGAGTACGCGCAGTAGCGCACCAGGAGTGCGCGCAGCAGAGCACCAGGAGAGCGCGCAGTATTGCACCAGGAGTGCGCGGAGTACGAGTACGAGTCCTGGATGTCTCGCAGCACCCCCTCCAACCTCAGTTTGGCCACCGGCAACCAGTAGTAAGAAAAGATAATATAAGAGATCAGAAGTAGATTTAAGTGCGGGCAGCAGCGCACCAAGAGTGCGCGCAGTAGCGCACCAGGAGTGCGCGCAGTAGCGCACCAGGAGTGCGCGCAGCAGAGCACCAGGAGAGCGCGCAGTATTGCACCAGGAGTGCGCGGAGTACGAGTACGAGTCCTGGATGTCTCGCAGCACCGCCTCCAACCTCAGTTTGGCCACCGGCAACCAGTAGTAAGAAAAGATAATATAAGAGATCAGAAGTAGATTTAAGTGCGGGCAGCAGCGCACCAGGAGTGCGGGCAGCAGCGTACCAGGAGTGCGCGCAGTAGCGCACCAGGAGTGCGCGCAGTAGCGCACCAGGAGTGCGCGGAGTACGAGTACGAGTCCTGGATGTCTCGCAGCAACCCCTCCGACCTCAGTTTGGCCACCGGCAACCTGTAGTAAGAAAAGATAATATTAGAGATCAGAAGTAGATTTAAGTGCGGGCAGCAGCGCACCAAGTGCGCGCAGCAGCGCACCAAGTGCGCGCAGTAGCGCACCCTGTGCGCGCAGCAGCGCACCAGGGGTGCGCGCAGCAGCGCACCAGGGGTGCGCGCAGTAGCGCACCAGGAGTGCAAGCAGTAGCGCACCAGGAGTGCGCGAAGTACGAGTACGAGTCCTGGATGTCTCGCAGCACCCCCTCCAACCTCAGTTTGGCCACCGGCAACCTGTAGTAAGAAAAGAAAATATTAGAGATCAGAAGTAGATTTAAGTGCGGGCAGCAGCGCACCAGGAGTGCGCGCAGTAGCGCACCAGGAGTGCGCGCAGTAGCGCACCAGGGTTGCGCGAAGTAAGAGTACGAGTCCTGGATGTCTCGCAGCACCCCCTCCAACCTCAGTTTGGCCACCGGCAACCTGTAGTAAGTAAGAAAAGAATATATTAGAGATCAGAAGTAGATTTAAGTGCGCGCAGCAGCGCACCAGGAGTGCGCGCAGCAGCGCACCAGGAGTGCGCTCAGTAGCGCACTAGGAGTGCGCGGAGTACGAGTACGAGTCCTGGATGTCTCGCAGCACCCCCTCCAACCTTAGTTTGGCCACCGGCAACCTGTAGTAAGAAAAGATAATATTAAAGATCAGAAGTAGATTTAAGTTCGGGCATCAGCGCACCAGGAGTGCGCGCAGTAGCGCATCAGGAGTTCGCGCTGTAGCGCACCAGAAATGCGCGCAGCAGCGCACCAGAAGTGCGCGGAGTACGAGTACGAGTCCTGGATGTCTCGCAGCAACCCCTCCAACCTCAGTTTGGCCACCGGCAACCTGTAGTAAGAAAAGATAATATTAGAGATCAGAAGAAGATTTAAGTGCGGGCAGCAGCGCACCAGGAGTGCGCGCAGCAGCGCACCAGGAGTGCATGCAGTAGCGCACCAGGAGTGCGCGCAGCAGCGCACCAGGAGTGCGCGCAGCAGCGCACCAGGAGTGCGCGCAGCAGCGCACCAGGAGTGCGCGCAGCAGCGCACCAGGAGTGCGCGCAGTAGCGCACCAGGAGTGCGCGCAGTAGCGCACCAGGAGTGCGCGGAGTACGACTACGAGTCCTGGATGTCTCGCAGCAACCCCTCCAACCTCAGTTTGGCCACCGGCAACCTGTAGTAAGAAAAGAAAATATTAGAGATCAGAAGTAGATTTAAGTGCGGGCAGCAGCGCACCAAGAGTGCGCACAGCAGCGCACCAGGAGTGCGCGCAGCAGCGCACCAGGAGTGCGCGCAGTAGCGCACCAGGAGTGCGCGCAGCAGCGCACCAGGGGTTTGCGCAGTAGCGCACCAGGGGTTTGCGCAGTAGCGCACCAGGAGTGCGCGGAGTACGAGTACGAGTCCTGGATGTCTCGCAGCACCCCCTCCAACCTCAGTTTGGCCACCGGCAACCTGTAGTAAGAGAAGAAAATATTAGAGATCAGAAGTAGATTTAAGTGCGGGCAGCAGCGCTCCAGGAGTGCGGGCAGTAGCGCACCAGGAGTGCGCGCAGTAGCGCACCAGGAGTGCGCGCAGTAGCGCACCAGGGGTGGGCGCAGCAGCGCACCAGGAGTGCGCGCAGTAGTGCACCAGGAGTGCGCGGAGTACGAGTACGAGTCCTGGATGTCTCGCAGCACCCCCTCCAACCTCAGTTTGGCCACCGGCAACCTGTAGTAAGAAAAGATAATATTAGAGATCAGAAGTAGATTTAAGTGCGGGCAGCAGCGCACCAGGAGTGCGCGCAGCAGTGCACCAGGAGTGCATGCAGTAGCGCACCAGGAGTGCGCGCAGTAGCGCACCAGGAGTGCGCGCAGTAGCGCACCAGGAGTGCGCGCAGTAGCGCACCAGGAGTGCGCGGAGTAGCGCACCAGGAGTGCGCGCAGCAGCGCACCAGGATTGCGCGCAGTAGCGCACCAGGAGTGCGCGCAGTAGCGCAACAGGAGTGCATGCAGCAGCGCACCAGGAGTGCGCGCAGTAGCGCACCAGGAGTGCGCGCAGTAGCGCACCAGGAGTGCGCGCAGTAGCGCACCAGGAGTGCACGCAGTAGCGCACCAGGAGTGCGCGCAGTAGCGCACCAGGAGTGCGCGGAGTACGAGTACGAGTCCTGGATGTCTCGCAGCACCCCCTCCAACCTCAGTTTGGCTACCGGCAACCTGTAGTAAGAAAAGATAATATTAGAGATCAGAAGTAGATTTAAGTGCGGGCAGCAGCGCACCAGGAGTGCGCGCAGTAGCGCACCAGGAGTGCGCGGAGTACGAGTACGAGTCCTGGATGTCTCGCAGCAACCCCTCCAACCTCAGTTTGGCCACCGGCAACCTGTAGAAAGAAAAGATAATATTAGAGATCAGAAGTAGATTTAAGTGCGGGCAGCAGCGCACCAGGAGTGCGCGCAGTACGAGTACGAGTCCTGGATGTCTCGCAGCAACCCCTCCAACCTCAGTTTGGCCACCGGCAACCTGTAGAAAGAAAAGATAATATTAGAGATCAGAAGTAGATTTAAGTGCGGGCAGCAGCGCACCAGGAGTGCGCGCAGTAGCGCACCAAGTGCGGGCAGCAGCGCACCAGGAGCTGCTGGTGCGCTGCTGCGCACCAGCAGCTCCTGGTATAATTATAACTGTTTTAAACAGTTATAAATAATTATACTAGGATACTAAATTTATATTCACTTAATTTATAAGATTTTTTTTTTATCTTACGATATTACTCTTATAGTAATATCGTAAGATCAAAAAAAAAAAGTTGGAAAATATTAAACGGCCTTCTGATGTATCAAACATAAATAAGATTTTTTTTATGACTTGTGTAAAAATAATTTAGAATTAGAATATTAAAAATAAATAACCTTCAATAATATCGTCAGTCAGTCGTCATTTTATTTGAATGTAATTAAATTTAATTTTGCACCATTCCGCGCGGGTTTGTTCAGAGACTAGTTAAGTTATTTGGTACATATTTGCTATATAGTTTTATTTTTTGTAATACAGAGTAATTTCTTTATCACGTTGTTTGTTATAAACTAGGTACCTAGTTCAATTTAATCAACACTATTCATGAATTAAATACTTTTGAATTTTTTTCATTAACTTTTTCTTACAGATATATTTTACCTAGTAATCCACATACACAGCATTAAAATATAAAAATAAATTATATAAATAAAAATTATAGATTCATTAATGTCAAAACACCTTGCAGCGCAACACTTTATCTAGACAAGTAAATTATCAACGGTTATCTACATGTTAAGCAACGCCAAACCCTGACAGAATGATCTCTAATGAGGTGAGTCTTTATATGGAGGTTCTTTTTCAAAAAGTTATTATGCAAAAAAAAAAGAGACGGCACATCGCACTGTCTCTCTCAGATAAAATCCATATCTAAAAAAATTATGTCAAATTGTGGCGTCATTATCGCGTGACAATTGATTTTATTGAAATATGTTCTCTGTAAAATGTTAGTTTCAAACTATTCCGTGGGGCTTATTGCATAATACGATTTTAGTCTGTAGTCTATAATTTTCTCTATGGTTTCCCGCGGAGACTCAGAAACGCATTTCATGGTGATATCGGGAAACGTTCTAGTTTTTTGACACAAAATTTTAAAATATAAGTTAACGTCTCTCTCTTTCATATGGGCAAAACAAGGACGGACTGTTGTCAAACATATAATAAATACTAAGAAGTTGCTAGTTTCATATTATTTGAACACAAAATCATTCCGCTAACGAACGGAAGCTAGTATTCGTCAGTGAAAACTTATCATTCGATAACTTTCATGCTGAGAAAAGGGGCCAAGAAGTATTTATAAAAAAAAACACTGTCAAAAAAATAATGGTTTGGTTTTCCATATCAACTACTCTGTGAATAATGTAATGTTTTTGATAACACTATTCATCTAAGTGGTAATTCATTAAGTGTCTTCTACGATCCACCACATTTGATAAAAGGGATGCGCAATATCACAAAGATCGAAAGAGAGGGAAAAAGGAAGCGGAAAACACGGTTGCCACTCTCAATTTATTAAGTTTTAAATAACGGTCAAGTTATTTAATGTGCCCTTTGCTTTCTTTCTATAATATCAAATTTTATTGCAAAAGGTAGGAGTAAAATTATCTGTGGCTTCTTAGTCTAAGGTTAAGCTAAAAATAAATAACAAAACTAAAATAAACTGTAATGAAATCAAGCATCAAAATGAATGTATATAGTCATGACAATAGTATTTTTATTAGGTAAGTATGTAATTATTTATTAGCATTTTTACCATAAGTACCTAAGTACATGGATGCGGTGGGTACGGTTTCTCAAAAGACAAGCTGTTATGATAGGATATCTCTGATACATGCCCATTTTCTAACATTCTGAGTGGGGGAACTGGGATCTGCACTGACGTCTCACATAGGAGTGTATTGTGCATTCATTTCTAACATTGGTATTTATTATAATTTCAGGTAAAGAACAGCGTACGTGTCTTCAGCAAAACAGTTTCAGCTGCTATGTCATACACTGCTCAGTTTCGTAAGTAGTAATTGGTTATACTTTTTGATACGCTATGTATAAAAAATACATAATGTGTAATTATACCTATTTTTTGACAGTTTTATAAACCAATTATTTTGTTTTCACTTGGGTAATCTCTAAGATATTAACAAATCCCAAAAAACGACGGTGCAACGGCGCTTTAGTCCGTAGAGTAGAGTCCCAAAGATTTTCGACTTGTACTTGGACTTGTGGCTTAGCGGTTATAGCACTCCCATACTGAGGGAGGGACGAGGGTTCGAATCCCGCCGAGACCGTTAATTTTTGGGTTTTGTTAATACCTTAGTTTTATTTACCACCAGCTAATGACCGGGTTTTGCACACAATTTACCAGGACAAAAGGTAGCCTATGTTACTCTCCCATCTTTTCAACTAACTATGCCAAAAATCAAGTCGATTATTAGCTTAGTAAGGAAAACAAACAAACACACTTTCGCATTTATAATATTAGTAAGTGTTACATCAGATATTAATGGCATATTTTTTTTTGCAGCTCTATATCCTAACGGGGAGCCAGTAAGCCGGACACTGAAAACTACAGCTGAATTTATTTCATTAATGGATGATTTATTCGATAGTGTGAACGGAGCCGCCATCATTGATAAGAAAAAGAAATCGAAATGTCTTCGCAGGGCTGTCACCTCGAAATCAAGAAATCACAGTTTTTCAAAAGTTGTACATGGTACTTTTTTACATGTCCCCGAATGATATTATACTGTTTCGCTGCTTTCAAGGTTTTCACGACAATTGTCACCCGGTTATTTGATTTTAGATGAAATAGGCATGCTATATTTGTTAAAATATTACGCATAAAACTATATTAAAATAAAGAAAATTTAGTTTAAAAATTTGCAATTTTAGTGTGTAGTACTGTCCCCAAAAAAAAACCAGTATTTGGCGGCAGTTTCTTATAAAAAATAATACTACAGTGGCAAATTTCTGGTTGTGTATTTGAAATTTGGCGGGATTTTAATTATTATTTAAGCGCAATTTACTGCCAGAGCTAAAATTTCTTCTAAATAAGTAAATTTAAACCTGTCCCCGGCATATGCACCCGCAGGACATGTCCGGGAACCGTTACCGCATTTTTGTATCAAATTTAAGATTTTTTATTCGATGCGATAGTTATTTTTTAATTTAAATAGCAACACCCCAATATGACATAAAAAACGTAAAAGGGATGTCTATGTTTGAATCAACCATTTCGTTTAAAACAGCTGTTCTTTTCTGTGCGTTTGGCGAGAGGAGTGTTTTTTCGGGCGCTGTCCGGTGAGTAAATTTGTGTTATTTTTAATGTTAAAACGTGTTTCCAAGTCATTTTACATTAATTACGTAAATTGACTATTCTAGATTACTTTAGTGTGAAGAAATGTGTGATAAATATCAGCAATTGTAGAAATAATAATATATGATTTCGTATAGGAATACCCGATTCCGTTACCTCCTGTCCGTGACTAATAGCGGTGGTAACGTATAGGCCGGACTTGAAAGTAACGGACAGGACCACGTAAAGCAAAGTTTACATGGTGCAAACTCGCCTTTTTTAATTTTTATTTAGACTCATATTTACTATTAGACATTTTTACTAATCATAATTTAAATGTATACTGTTTCATTTTAGTTCCGTTTTCTGGAGTGAATTTTTTAATTGATCATTAAACAACAGAAAAAAATTACAACATTAGTGTTTAAAATAATAAATATTCTAAATGGAATTTCAGATTTCAAGATGGCGCTAACGCCAGCTGAAAAAATGCGCCATTATCGCCAAAAAATAAAAGATAATGTTGAAAAATATGAAGAACAGAAGAAAAAAGACAAAGAACGCATAAAAATTAAAAGAAAGAAAATTCATTCACAGCTCGATGATGAAAAAAAAAGTAAAATAAGACAACAATGGAGATATCAAAAAAAAAGGCAAAGGAAAAAAAACAGGAAATGAAAATCAAAACGAAGACAATATTGATGGAGTTGCGCTAAGAACAGGTTCTAATAGCTCAACAATGAACAACAGAAAAAGTCAAGACTCGGATTCAGGTTTGAAGTCCAAATTAAAATACATGAAATCAAATTTTACGACAAGACTGTTAGTGTATTAGGCTAAATAAATAATGATAACGATTTCGGTCCATGTTTCAAGCATTTTATATTATTTTAGTTTTTCCTACTTTTAAGCGTCATGTAAAACCTAACCCTGCAATGTCCTGTTCGTTATGAACATGTCCTGTTACGAGACTGTACCCTAAACTAAAGTTCCTAAAATGTTGGTTATATTAAAAAATATTTAAAATACGTTTATATATTATTTAAAGAAATAATTTTACTCCTTAAAATACAATACATTCAAATAGGTTATTATGTAAACGGTCAATATTGTGAATTTTATGATAAACTTTGTGATACATTTTGTACTATGAGTAACGTACTGGACAGGAAAGGTAGATAAATCTGGTGTGTTTCTATGTTAATAAACTGATTATCACTTTTAAAATGTAAAAAAACATGTTTCCTTTCGTTTAATAAATAATATTTTCCCATATTTATGTATTTTACTATCCTAATGAACCAAAAACAGTCGGTAACGAAAAGGATTCAAATGAATGCCTACTGTTAGAAAATTGATAATTTCTCACAAAAAAACGATTTTACAAGAAAACTTTTAAGATTTTCAGAAAAAAGAATTATTAGAGATCATTCATATGAAATATCAAAGGATATTCTGCCAAAAAAAATGAAGCAAAATTTTTAAGCAGTGTACAACTTTTGACGTTCTTGCCCAGATACGTGTATCTTTTATTGGTCTGTGCTGAACCGGTGCTAAAATAATTAAATTGTGGTGTTGATTCTGTACCTATATGTCTGTAGATTGTTTAACTATCGCTGTTACAGAAAGCAAAAAAGGGGGAAAAAAACACTCAACTGTGCAATTTAAAACTACCGTACATATCGATATTTCACATAAAATTTCTCAGTTTGATGCAACGACATTAATAATACCTACATGGACCGGCCTAGCCGAGCTCAAAGTTTAAGCATACAAAAACTGAGTGAATTCTCTCACTTAGCACTTCATTCTGTGTTCGGCCACGAATGAAGCGAGACGATGGTTAAACTTTCCAAAGTACCCAATCACGGGGGGTTGAGGGGGAGGGGGGGTGGAGGGGGTAGGGGGGTGGAGGGGGGTAGGGGGGAAGAGGGGGTTGGGGGGCTGAGGGGGGAAGAGGGGGTTGGGGGAGGGGGTAAGCCCCCCCCCCTAAAAGGGGGGGCACGGAGATAAATAGTTTTCGAGATATAACCATTTTTGTATTTTGAGGTCAAGTACTACGATTTCACTATAGGGGTACTTAAACTACCTATTATATAATTTTTTAGGATTAAGACTAGGTGGAGTTGGGGTGCTCTGTGTCGGATCTGTCACCCATAATAACCTAATCTTTCTCGCTACGCTGGTTAGAGTGTACTTTACGGGACGCTAAACCTAACCAAACCTAACCCAACACTTGCACTACAACAGGACTTGGCTCCTCCTCGCTTCGCTCGTCGTCGCATGTGCGTGGTAGAAAGCAACCTAACGAACCTAATCTACCTTCTGTCACAGACAAGTGACTTCGAGTCCAACACTTGCACTACAACAGGACTTGGCTCCTCCTCGCTTCGCTCGTCGTCGCATGTGCGTGGTAGAAAGCAACCTAACGAACCTAATCTACCTTCTGTCACAGACAAATGACTTCGAGTCCAACACTTGCACTACAACAGGACTTGGCTCCTCCTCGCTTCGCTCGTCGTCGCATGTGCGTGGTAGAAAGCAACCTAACGAACCTAATCTACCTTCTGTCACAGACAAGTGACTTCGAGTCCAACACTTGCACTACAACAGGTTAGGTTTAGCGTCCCGTAAAGTACACCCCAACCCGCTACGCTCGCTCACTCGACCCCGCTATCCCCTTCTATTCTAACCTAACCTCAAGCATGCATCGAAGAAGAAAGAAAATTACTTGACACTGGCAAATACGCGAAAAGTGTGACGCCAATACTAAAAAAAAACAATGGCGTCACGTTTCGTTCATCAAGTTACAAGTTACACACAAAATAATATAACGACGTATAAATTTGCGATCAAATAATAAATAAAATTACGTATTATATGTATTTTTCATTAATATATACGTAATTGTGACAAAAACTAAACATTACATACACATTAGCAAATAAATGTAATAGTCTGTTTACATTTATTTGCTAATGATTTGAAGCCGCATGCTTGTATGTAATAGCAGTCCGTAAAACGAAACGCTAATGGCCGTCATAGTGTCAATAAACTGTCAAAACGAAGGATTATATTTCGATTTTAAAAAATTAATATCTCGTAAACTAAGCATCTCCGCGCTAAAATATTTAACGTGTAGCCTTGTGTAAATATTATCTACTTCTTTAAAAAATATGGACCTCCAACGCGATTGGCGGCTTTGGAAAGTTGAGCCGGAATAAGTGCTAATGTAAACATCAGTAAATAGGTAAACTCAAGTGCGAAATTATGTTGGAATCAAACGATATTAAATCAGTGCCTTAGTGCTTTGTGAAGCTCGCGCCCAATGCCCAATATGTTATGAAATTATGATAGTGCGTGTGTATACCTGTTACTTCAATGACATGGTTAAAATACGCTGATAAGCGTGCGTGTGAGTTATGTAAGGATAACTGTAAACAACTATAGTATTAAAGGGTATGCGCTGCATTTAATGATGGGGAGCTATGCAAGTACTTATTCCTAAATAAACCTATTGTGCAAGAGTTTGTTTATGTAATGATTACCTATGTGATTTGATGTTGGTTAATATTCAATAAGCTTAACAACGCGTTTACAACAAATGTTAAATTAAAAATTGTGTAATATAACCAATATAAAATAGTTTGTTTACTTCACTAAACGGTTCCCAACTGTGTGGACAAATGTATGTATAATAAAAACATGCTTAAATTGGAAAATGTAAAATGTACCTACTTGGTAACTGCCATCTTTAAAATGCAGTGGTTTTAGTAAATGTCTTGAGTAGGTAAGTACTTAATCATTTATGTTATTATGAAAATTGTAAAAGTAACAACGCTTGGATATCATTGTATTGTATTTGGCCTTAATCATTGGATACTTTAGGTAAAGACTCATATCTAAATGCATGTAAAGTAAAAGGTAATAACTGAGCAAAGTGCATCAATGAACATCGTATGTTACATGTATTATGTGCACCTAGGAACTAAAATATAGTCATAGAAAAAGTTAGTATGTACATGTAAGTATAATGAATTGGTAAAAAGTTTATGGAAATATTGCAGGGCCCTGATTCTGTAAGGCCATTTCTCTATCGTAACACGGCAAGACACGTTAAAGGCGTGTTACGCGCGTTTATGGTATTCGCTATGCCAATATCAGATTCCGTAACCATAGAGACGTAAGGAATTGAACTGTCAACTTATCGTGCGCTGCGAGGGCGCGTAACACGCCAAGACACGCTTTTACCCATAGTAACTTCTTAGTATTCTGTGTCTGTAACTTGTAAACAAAAAGTTTCGCATTTCATTTCACATTTATCAATCTAATAATTCTAATAAAATAGTATCCTAAAGTACCTATATAATCCTATCCTACTTCAATTGTAAGTTTAGAAGGACATATTCAACAAAATATGTCAGTTTTTAATCTTATATGTGGTATAAGAAAGCGTGTATAAATAGGTGATTCATTGTGAATGGTGTCGTTAAATGTATAAACATTCAATTTAACTTTTTTTTATAAAGGAAACATGGATCCATCACCTAGTCGTTGCAAGCGCAGCCCAGTCAGCCGTCAAAAGGCGACTCCGGCCCAGCTGGGATATTTGGCTGAGTACATGAAAGACCATAGTGATATGGCTTCAGGACTTAGCCAATCCCTGCAAGGGCGGGCGGCCCTTGAACGGGGCTGGGCTAAGCTTGTGCATGAGCTGAACTCAATGGGTCCACCTGTGAAAGATATTTCACGGTGGAAACAGGTATGTTGATTGTGAATCTCTCTCTAAGTTTCCACGGATTTAGGAGTACCTAGTACTTAAATACAATTATAGCAGTGCTTATATTATAATGTACGTAATATATTATAATGTATGTAAGGGTTTACCTAATTTCAGGCATGGCGCGATATGCGTAATAATGTAAGAAGAAAGGCTGCTTACAACCGGGCAGAGTACCGGGGCTATGGCCCTGGAAGTACTGGAAACGGGCCCCCTAAAATAGTGGAGCTCAACAGCACCGAGCACCAGGTGCTGGAGGTGTTGGGGCCCGTAGCCATCTTTGGCATGGAGGAGGTACCGGCAACTGAGGTAACTATCTGTACATAATATATTATTTTTCATACTTGTGCTTCTCTCAGACCTCAAATAGTAAGTTTTGCAAGATATGTACACTGACTTACTTTGATTACCTTTTATCAACATAAAATAATGCATATTTTAGTTTGTTTTCTTCTGCATAATTAAAATAGTTTATTTTAAAATTGACCAAAAGGCAACCAATATTGATGAGAAGGCGGTGAAGGCAGAGCAGTCCCCACAGCCTGATCAGCAGCCCCCACAGCCTGCTGAGCAGCCGTCACAGCCTGGAATGCAGCCCCCACAGCCTGTAGTAAGCAAGAGGAAGAGGCAGAGATCCTTACCCATAGTTGCTAAGAATTCAAAACAAACAAAAGCTTATTTAATTTTATGTTTATTTTAGATGCTGACTAAACTATTTTTATTCTTGTTACAGATAACTTTGACGCAAAATTAATAGAAATAGAAGAGAAGAAGATTAAAATTGAGGAGGAGAGGAATACTCTTTTTGGCAGGTACATTCAACAATAAATAATAATATTTTTCTTCGATTAGAATCTACATAAGGAGAATTCATAATTTATTTTCATTCAAATATCTTTATGAACTTTAGTAACAACATTATAAAATATAAATATTTTATAATGTTGTTACTTAAGTATGTATGTTATAATAAATAAGAATAACAGTTGTTGTTAGTTGTATGTTACAACATAAGTAATTGATCCACATGTAGCACTAAAAATAGATTTGAATATTATTATGGTATTTCAGTATAAACATTCATGTATGATCATTAAAATTATTTAGCTATTTTAATAGATACTGACACATTTATTTGATGATTATCACTAGGTCCTGACTACAAAATCAAGAGTCTTCGCAGAAACCTGAGTATACCTACTGAGAGTGATCCTAACATATCACCAAGGATATATAAGTATTCTAGCAAACAGCAGCTTTAAGGCTAAAGCACTTATTTTATTACCTGCTTGTCTTTTGTGGTTGTGTGTGGGACTACGGGTGCTATTAGCTTCTAAGCTCTATGATTACTTTGTCTTGTATTTGTGTCTATTAAATTATATTTTTAAAATTCTTATATGTACTAGAGGGAATTTGAGCCCTATTAACACTAATTATATTAATCAAGGCACTGAAGGAACTAAAACAGCATATTATTGTTGCTTTAATACATTTTTATTATACACTCATCACTAACCAACAAACAAATCTCATGAGAGATTCAATAGCATGCCTATTTTACCAATTATGTAATTCCATATATTAATATTTATGTTTTTGTTTCAGGTTGGTGAATGTTATGCAAGACATTAGTAATAAGTTAGACAAAATAATAGAAAAATAAATCTTTTAAAAAGTGCATAAGTATCTATTATTTTAAACATAGGTACATTACAACAATTAATTACGTAGTTCCTGAGATTAGCACATACAAACAAACATATCATGCATATCTATACTAATATTATAAAGCTGAAGAGTTAGCTTTATAATATTAGTATAGATATATACATAATTGTTTATATTCTAGGCCGATTTTGCCACAAAGTATTAATAAGTTGCCGTCTTACTAAATTGCCAGCAAGTGAATCAGATTGAATTGATATATTATTATCTTCCCTTAAACTTGCAATTGTAGTATCAATTTCACCTGCATCATTTAGGCATAAATTATGCAGCACTGCACAGGCATTTATGATTTTTGCACATTTTGTGGGCTTATAATGCAAAACACGGTGGCGCAATAAACATCGCCACCGTGCTTTCAAAAGTCCTATGCACTGTTCAACACAAACACGTGTATGAACATGCATATTAGTGTAGTGGGCTTCTGGGGTGTTATCATTAGCATGTAACACAGGTGTCATTAACCATGGCCTCTGGGGATATCCAGAGTCACCCAAAAGCCATCCCGTTTTCCCAATATTGTATTGCTGTTCGAGGTGCCTGCTTATGCTCCATGCATTCCACACAAAGCTATCATGAGCAGCACCTCCAAATTTTGCACAAATGCCTGTGATTTTCATATTGCTGTCACATATCTGAAACAACAAATGTAATGTTATTCAATAAAAAATAAGCATAAATGTATGTATGTACCTATACATATACCTTGTATGTATACTTACTATACCCGCATTGATGGCATGGTATCCTTTACGGCTAAAAAATGCTGCCTCACTGGGATGGCAACGAGGTGCTAGTATTGCAACTAGTGTGCCATCGATGCAACCCAGCACCCCTGGTACGCCATATTTCTCATAAAATCTATAACAGAAGGTTACAGATTATAGATAATAATTGGTAAGGTTACATGTCACTTTGTTTATTGTTTCAATTTAATTACAACAATTAGTAACTGTAGAAATAGTAAGTGATATATACCAACCCCATCTTTGTTTTGAGTCTCTCTTGGTCAGACAACGGAAACTTGATAAATGTGTTGAGCAGATCATTGAGAGCAGAAACTACTTCCTCAATGCATCTGCTCGCCACTGGCTGGCTAATAGAAGCCAACCAATCCCTGCTGACGGGCTTCTGATAACTCCCTGTCGCCAGGAAGTTCAGAGTTGTGAGAATCTAAAAAAAACAACATCATCTGTTCACCAAATACATACATAGTTGGCTGTGTCGGCATTTGAAGGTTATATTACAATGATGCTAAATACGTGTATATAACGCTAGTCTTTAGTCTAGCAGTTAAACTTACTTTGATTTCAACAGGAATACAAGTATTCCTCGTCGGTGCTGTCAATTTGTCCTCCAAAACTGCACACAGATATGTAAACAGTGCTTTCGTGACTCGAAAGCACTGCACAAACAGCCGGGGACAAATCGACAGAGGGTCAGCAGAATCCCGCATGACCCTTGTATTTATCCTGTTGCGCCTTTGACGCCAGCGTCGAATTAGCATCCTCCGTGAAATAGTTTCCATCGCAAAGATATATTAAAGAAAGATAAATTTGGAAAAAATTGGTACGGAAAAGAAAATATTTACACTGACAAGTGACAAGACGACAGAGTAAATAATTGTTCGTTAAAAAATCATAGTTCAGAGATTTTATTTTAGCAAGAAATTGTGATTTTGGAGCTTTTAATTAGAATTTTTGTAATCAATCAAAAAATTGTGTATTATTTTATGGTTTTCTCGACCTAATTAACTTTTAATTAATAAATAAACGCTCACATCAAAAACCGCAATTTATCGAAAAAACCGGAAAGAAGATTTTTGGACGAACACGTGTAATTGTAACGTGTCATAGACAACCTATCGTATGGCATGTAGAATACCATTTAACCGTGTCTTACCGTGCCACGATACGATACAAGTTACGATGTCGTGTGACGTCACGCGTTTATGGCAAGACAAGCCTGGGCCTTACAGAATCAGGGCCCAGTTGTTGCCACTGTGTTTGTTTAGGCCGATGGATATATACCTAAATGGACAGCTTAGAAAAATACTTTGAAGTCATTAAGATATAACAAGCATGTCACAGAAAATAATGTAAACTAATAAATTATGTAAGTATAGAAGAAACCAATTCACCATTGTAATGATTTGAGTGTTTGTTAAATATTTTTATAATTTAAACGATGTGCTTCTGTAATTGTAAAGGTTTTTGGTTATTAATTGATATCAAATGAAAACTTACTTTATTGGTATGGACTAAAAGTTGGAAATACTAACAAGGGTTAAGAATTTAAGAACATGTAAGTGTTATCAAAAACTATTAATATTATGAAATTGTTTGACTATGTAAAACTTAAGCTGAATATAATTTATAGGGATATACTTTTTCCTAATATAAACTTGAACTTTTAAAACAATGAATGGGTGTTAAGTAAAATGTATTTAAATCAAAACACCACATGTATGGAAAAGAAAATAAGTAAATAATATTAAAACTTGGTTCAAATTGAAGTAAATAGAACGGCCCTGATTCTGTAAGGCCCAGGCTTGTCTTGCCATAAACGCGTGACGTCACACGACATCGTAACTTGTATCGTATCGTGGCACGGTAAGACACGGTTAAATGGTATTCTGCATGCCATACGATAGGTTGTCTATGACACGTTACAATTACACGTGTTCGTCCAAAAATCTTCTTTCCGGTTTTTTCTATAAATTGCGGTTTTTGATGTGAGCGTTTATTTATTAATTAAAAGTTAATTAGGTCGAGAAAACCATAAAATAATACACAATTTCTTGATTGATTACAAAAATTCTAATAAAAAGCTACAAAATCACTTTTGCTTACTAAAATAAAACCTCTGAACTATGATTTTTCAACGAACAATTTACTCGTATTGTCAGTGTCAAATTGTAGAATTTGTTTTGTAAATATTAAATTAAATATCTGTAAATATTTTTCCTGTATTTATCTTCGCGTGACTGTTTTGCAGAATGGATAGTATTTTACGCAGAAGGATAATTTGACTGGCAAAGCAATAGCCGCTCCCTCTCGTGCATGAGGTTTCGTGCGCCGGTCGTGGTGCTGGTGCTCCTGAATGGGAGGTCGACGCGCCTGCACCACCTTCAGGAACCACCGCATGTCGTCCCGGTGCTGTAGAAAAGCGCTGCCACGGCAGGCATTTCACCACCAGCATCACCACGTCGAGCAACGCCGACCGTCACTGGAACGCCGCCGGCCAGAGCGACTCGAGGTGACTTCCCGGGTTCAGCGTGCCCTGGAGCCCTCATTAGAGAACAGTCTCGATGAGACTTATTGATGAGTGTATAATAAAAATCTATTTAAGCAACAATAATATTCTGTTTTAGTCCCTTCAGTGCCTTGATTAAGATAATTAGTGTTAATAGGGCTCAAATTACCTTTCAGGTACATATAGGAATTGTAAAAATATTATTTGATAGACACAAATACAAGACAAAGTAATCAAAGAGCTTTGAAGCTAATAGTACCCACTACCCATAAAGACTAACTGATAATAAAATAGCCCAACCCCGTTAAAAGGGCCACCCGCCCTTGCAGGGATTGGCCGAGACCTGAAGCCATATCGCTATGGTTTTTCAGGTATTCGGCCTAATAGCCCTGCTGGGCCGGAGCCACCTTTTGACGGCTGACTGGGCTGGGCTTGCAACAGCTAGGTGATGGGTCCAAATTGAATGATCATACATTTAACAACACCATTCACAATGAATCACTAATCGCTTTCTTATACCACATATAAGATTAAAAAATGTCATATTATGTTGAATATGAATAAACTTACAATTGAAGTAGGATAGGATACTTACTTATTTATTAGGATTAGTTAACCACAGGCCACACGATTCGAGATAATAAATATTAAGATTTTAAATTTTATATTAAGTTATAGATTTTAAAATATTTAGTTTTAATTTTAGCTACACCCTAATTCCCCTCTAAACAGGGCAAATGTAAATACCTACATTTATGCTAATAAAGGAATTGAAATAAAAAGCCTTGTTATTCTTAAAACCTTATAATACATGTAACATTATTTAACTACTATATCTCTATTATAACATTTCTGGTTACTTAATAGGTATTAAGTCAAATTACTTGACATTTTATTTTATTTACATAAGTTATATGACTCCTTCTAGGTAAAGGCCTCTTCCAGCCTATTCCACCTTGCCTCCAGTTCGGTGCAACTTTTTCTATATCTTTGTTCTACCTGTTTTCAGGTCTTCCTTGTTTTCCTAGTGCTCCTTTCCAGATACTTGCTCTTTTTGTCCATCTTTTATTTGGTAACCATGCAAGGTGCCCGGCCCATTTCTATTTCTGCTTTAGTCCATGTTGTAAAGCATCCACAATTTTTTTGTTTTCTTTCTCTTATCTGAACATTTTATTCTGTATTTGAGCTTGATTTTTGTTATATGTACTTCTTACCATGGAATGTTGGCATGTTTTTGTATCATTCGGCTGGTTGTTGCAAGTGAACTTACATTATATGTGCACAAGTATATTCTGTTTGTTTCTTTGTTGGTGTGGCATGCTTTCCTCCATGGCGGCCGGCCATACTGGAGGAGGTTGTGTGGAGATTTTACAATACATAACACTTCTTCCATAAATTTATTTGATGATTGCAGCTAGTATTTGAGGTTATGTATGGGTTTGTTATGTACATATTTTTTTGTTTTTTCTGGCCTTTTCACACTATTTTCACGGAAGGAGGCACAAAAAACACTATTTTCAGATGGATATTTGTCACTTCACAGGTTGCTTTATTGTTTTCAACAGGTTTTGTCCGTTCATCTTTTTGTTGCGTAGTAATTCGCCGTTTGCCGGTCGGCTTGTTGTTTTCGAAAATGCTTCGATTTTTTAGGTGTTTTCTATTGTAAAACAGGTTTTTAGACGATTTTATCCTCAATAAATGTTTAGTAGCACAAATTTTATTCGGAGATTGAAACTTATTGTTTACACAGACACAGAATACTAAGTAGTTACTATTGGTAATACCGTGTCTTGGCGTGTTACGTGCCCTCGCAGCGCAAGATAAGTTGACAGTTCAATTCCTTACGTCACTGTGGTTACGGAATCTGATATTGGCATAGCGAATACCATAAACGCGCGTAACACGCCTTTAACGTGTCTTGCCGTGTTACGATAGAGAAATGGCCTTACAGAATTAGGCCCCTGACTACATAATGTTGTTAGTGTACCAATATCATAAGCATTGTTAAGGTGTATAAAATTAAAAATCAACAGTATTAGAGATATAATTGGTGTAATTGATACAATAAACCTCCTTTGGAATTTAGACTATAACTAGGAATGTAAATAAAATTTGTAACTTTTCAAAAATGATTCTCTTAGGGGGGAAGTGTGATGTATTATGATTTTAAGGTAGTTTAATATTATAAAATGTATAAATACTATTGTAGGTACACTAATAAATCAGTCTTGTCTTGAACCCGAAACTGTGCAGTTTCATTCCTCACAAATACTATCTCCAGACGCGACGCTACTCGACTTCTGTACGGATTAAATTAACAACAGCCGTTGAATAGTACTTAAATTGATGGATAGCGGTACTTTGTTACAGAGAATAGTGGAGGGTGATCGAAACGATCGAAATCTATATGGAGTCTGTTTGATACAGGCTTTACGAACATTTTAAAACTACCTACGCAAGTCATTGAAATATCGTTAAGAAAATTTTATTACAAATGTAAAACGAGGGTAGGTAACTACTATCTTCAATAAAAAATCATATCGCCTAAACCGAACCTTATACTGCGCTGGCACATCTTGCTGCACATTAACTGCCATCAAACCGGATGTCGTACGCTACATTATGGGGGGTTTCGCGCACGCACGTGTATTGATAAAACTGCTATTCTGCTCAACATTTTCGATGGAAATGACCTAGCCGCATGCGATTTTAGTAACCTGTGTAAATGGGCTAGCGATGCGGCTTGGTGAGGCGATTTGTGAAGCGACACGCCGCACGGCGAAAATCGACCCGTGTAAACCCCCCTTTATGAACAGACAATAAAACCTACAGCATTGTGCACGCCCAATAACGCTCACGAAAACTACTTAATAAATTATTAGGAAATAAAATGGCTTGAAATCGAAACTAACTAACGATCAAATTGAATAAAACTAAAATCGTGTAATATTGCAGGTACTCACATTTTTGGCGACAACAGGCGCTCCAACAGACTCCGGCCGCATGGCGATGCCGCGAAAACTTTCAGAAGTTCCAAACTGTCGAAGGAAAATTGGGCAGAGTACCCTGCAGAAATCTATTTGCGTCGGCGGCTCTCGAACGACTGAGCTGAGTATCGCGCGCCGTGAAGGAGGAAGCTATCGCATCCCGTCCACCAATCCAGTCGCAGAAAATATGGCGGCGGACCAATCACTGAGCTAGAATACGCTTCGCCCACTTTGCGCCACTACAGAATTTAGTCAGCTAACCTTTTGAAGTTATTTAAAACATAACAAATATGTAAATAATATATAAAAGATTAATTTAATTTGTTTCTATTATCTTTAATGTTTGCAGGTATCATATTAAACACCAAAAACAATAATTGAATTTAAATTTAGGAGATTTCCAGTTCGGTATAAGACCGGAAATAATCTTGTAGGTGAATTCAAATCCAATCAGATTTAATAAAATACGAAAGTGAAACAGAACTATTACGGCAATAAATAGAAAAGTAAACTACTGAGTGTGATAAAAAGTTTCTTTAAAACTAGGTAATGTAAGTTTTTAAGAAAAGCTACAAGTGGCGGTTTGATGGCGCATGCTCAAATCAGACGCTCAATTCATTGACTTACAACGCTATGATTCTTTAAAACTATTCACAGGAAGTCCACAAACAAAGTGTTGATAATTTTATTTCTGTAGATTCTAAAACATAATATAATTTCTGTAAATATCATATATTTTTATGTATATATTCTAGGCTTAGGAATGTTAATTAGCTCAATTAGCTCCCCACCCACAATATCAGTAAAACTGATATAAAAATAGCTTTATTTAGTGCTTTGAACCAATTGTGATAATTGATTTCCAAATGTAGAACAAATGAATAAAATTCATAGTGATATTACGAGTTTTATTGGAAAAAATAACCATACAGATTTATCAATTATTAGTATTACCTATTAGAATAATAAACTTATTAATAACCTGTAAAGGTCATCAAAAATAGCAACATTATTGATCAAAGGTACAAAGAGAACAACACAAGACTGACTTGCTTATAAACTTAAATTAACAAGTAATTTATTATATATTTTTTGGTGTTCGCAGAGATAGTTAAGACGACACAAAACATTAATCAACTGATTATTATTTGATTTAGGTGATTCGCAAAACTTAGTAACACTTCAGATATTTACGAAAACAAACTCTTACTTTGATGATAGCTTCAATCCTACCATTATTTCTAAAAGGCACTTTTTATTGTAATATGAACAGGCGGTATAGTGACATAAAGTCAGGTAAATATTAGGAAAGCCTGAAGGTCATTATGTGAATAATCTTCTTTTCTAGACTTATTGTAAATGATTTTCAGAATAGCTCTTTAACAATGCTGTTCAAATAAAGTGCTTATAAAGATTTGCCATTGTTGTACTTGTAACCGAGAGTATAATGGCCAAAAGTCTAAATCATTTTGTTTTTAAACTTCTAAGGGGATGGAAATCAAATATTAGGAAAGTCTGTAGAGCATTTTCCTCTGCAGCCTGTGCTGCAGCTCGCCCCGCCGTATCATGGTGTGAATGACCTTCAATATGGCTCGCTCTGGATACTTCTGTTTGAGGAAGTCCTGGATGATGGTCTGCTCCGACACTTGAGAGCCGACGGCGAAACGACGCTTTAACTGCTTCTCGACGCGGGACAGCATCTCGTGATCTTCTTCTATGGTGAAACCTTCCGCACCTGGATGACAAATGTATACATAGTTTTAGAGATTGTTGCGAGAATTTAAGATTCTTTCAATCAGCAAGGGGTAGGTAGGCTTCTTGTTGATTGATTATAATATCTTTGCACTAGAAGTTATAATAATAATAATTTGTTAATTTGTTTGTTATTTGTTTTTTTACACCTTAAGAGGCTCTCCTTGGAAGGTTTGTTTAAGGGCCAGATACAGAAGGCAGTGATCCTTGATACGGCGCGTATTGTCCGGAGGTTCCTTTCTTTGTAGCCTCTACCATCGGTTGCTTGGGTCCTGCCCCGTTGCCGGCGGCATCACTAGTTTTAAGTTTATTATGATATTTGGTTTTTTTACATACATATATTGTAAAAAAATTAAACACAGTTGTAAACTTTACTTTACTTTTACTTTAAATAAATGAATACGGAATAATTTGTTTATTATAGTAAATAAATAAAAATAATAATGTTTATTGGACACACAAATTCTTATAATACTAACACTTATTAATAATGTAATTTAAAATAGGGCATTTTAGATAACAAAAGATATGTCGAGTAGCTGCTACGCTGAGAGAAAGTGGTATCTCGTGTTGTAGCAGCTGATTCCTTCAGGGAAACATTTTTTCAATAGATTGGAAAACTCATCTTACAAAACAAAGCTAATCAAAATTGAAATTAAAAAGAGAAATATTTAAAAAGAAAAATCTTAGCCTAATTTTGTGTATTGTGTGAGTGTGTGTGTGTATGTATTTTAATATTTTTTTTTGTTCAAGTACTACACCATTAAGAGTCAAATGTAAGGTATACAATTTTGGTGGAGGTGTACACTAGGCTTGCCTATGTCGTAAGTGCAACGTGTAAAATGGAATTAAATTAAAAATAATACTGCTATTTTTTGCTTTAGCTTAAAATGAGCGACATGTTTAGCTCAATAAATGAATAACACCACAATGACTTGCGGGTTTTACAATTTCTAAGCATTAAATATCTATTTTTTTTATCTGATTGTTCTGCAAGTCTCTTCTAACCGGTAACAGGTGGGGTGTGGCTGGGTAGAAACCAACCAAGCAATGGAAGCAAAAAATAAATAGTACCACCAACCACTATGTATTTTTTTGGTAAAAATATAAATAGTAGTAGTAATAGTTGCTGGCCTGTTAGCTTAGTTGGTAGTGGCTCTGCCTTCTGATTTAGAGGCTGCGGATTCGATTCCCGCTTGACACAAGTATTTATGAATTTTAAAAAATTATAATTACTTGTATTGAGTCTGGTCGCTTCTATGTAGATTAAGTATGTATTTACAAAAAAAAGTATATAAGTATTATATCCGTTATCAAGTAACCGCGACACAAGCGTTTGCTTAGTGTGGGGCTAGATGGCGCTGTGTGCTATGTCCCGGAATATTTATTTATTATTATTATAGTCCTCACCAGCGAGTGTACCAGTCATGGCAGCATCGAGTGTGGACACCTGGAAGAGCCTCAGCGCCTCCGTCACGTGCGCCTCCGACGCGAACGCCGCCAGAGACATCTTGGCCAGGGACTCCGAGATGCGGACTATGGCCTCTAGTTGTCTGTGAAATAATAGAGATAGGTTCCATGAAAATTGTAATTGTGAGCTATGACATCAAAGAAATGTTTATGTATTGTTAAAGCAAGGTAAACGTTTGAAGTTCAAAGTGGATGGAAGAACTACTTGTATGTTAGTACGTTTTCGTCAAACAAGTTATTCTAGGTTCCATTTATATCTATCTAGTTATAATTGAGTCTGTCCTATTAATGGACACATCCTTCTTAGTCGTATTTCTCATAAACGAAGACTTTGACAGTCCTGTTTAAAATGCGTTTATGGCAGAACTAAGTGAGCAGAATAACGCTACAAAAATATTTATTTATTCATACCTGACAGTGATGGGAATAGACAGTCGTTTATCAGCAGCTATTTCATGCTGGCTGGCCCCAGTCCTCATCAGCACGTATCTTGCCTTCAACCTCTCTGCTGCTGTCTCGGACAGTCTAGGTCCGCAGCGAGCTCGGCAGTACGCAGAGTACCGCTTAAGAAGTGTCAGAGGTAGCTCGCCCGCCTCCTTCTCTCGCTCGGTGGTGTCACCGCCCATGTGCACGGAGATTATGTGCTTGGCTAGCGTCTGGAAAATGTTGATGGGTAAATTTTATTTTATTTATTTTGGTATAGTCACAGACAATCAGTTATAAAAATATATACTAAACACTTTTAAGAATAATATTTAACCAAGAGTCCAATTACGACTATAGATACACAGCTTTGTTAAATGATAATAAACACTACATAATATTTGTTATAAACAATTTTAGTATATATACTACTACATAAATCGGAATAAAATAAGATTTAAGATTTCATTCATATACATCTCCGAATGCCCTGCAAGCAGCGCCAAGTAACTGCTCCATCAATCAAGTAATAAGTTTTAATATTAAAATCAATCAAGTAGTCGTTTAATTAATGAAACAATCACGCGACACCACCCACAAAACTCCTGAAAGATGCATATGAATCACAAAATATGTCTTTCAAATAGGTACATTGTAATTTATAAATTTCTTCAACTTAACCCATATAAATTGGTTAAGCTCTAGTTCTAACAACACGAAATTAACGTGTTGTCAACAGGGATTAGTATCCATTTTATACAATGTTGAAAATGTATCTGAATTATCAAAGGCACAAATTAATATCAGCAAAATTTCAATATTTGAATAATCATATCTCATTCCCACTTGAGTTCACACTGGTATCCAATCAGCACTTACAGAGAGGGATATTTCACACACAAATCAAGGAGTGTCTTTTGTAATTTTAATTTTAACAAACCATTCCTTAAATATTTACAATATACCTGTTCTGCATCTACTCATACATTAATTGTACTTACCCACAGTTGGGCAAAGGTCTCTCTAATAGTGAAACTATATACACTTCCAGTGCAAGCGAGACGGCAAAACTTTTACTTGATGCAACAAAGATACATACACAAGTCATTCCTAAAATACTTACAATATCACTATTATGGTCGTGCTCATCCCTTATACTGTCCGACTGGTGGAAATATATTGCAGTCACGTGCAAAGTGAGCGTGAAGGTCATAACTTTTACTCGATGCAACAGAGATATCCATAACTTAAACTTCTATTGGAAAATAAGCGAAAATAATCACGACCGGTAGGATTCGAACCTGCGTATTTCTGCTACCGTCAGAACGCCTTAACCAACTAGGCTACGGTCTACTAACTGCCAGACGCGAAAATCCACACTCATTTCCAAACACTTCAGACTAAGCACAACAACACCTTATTAACTCACAATGTCCCTGGCCTGGTCGTGGTGGTCCTTGACGATGAAGATCATGTCGAAGCGCGACAGGATGGTGGGCATGAAGTCGATGTTGTCGTCCGCCTTCGTGTCGTCCCAGCGCCCGAAGACGGAGTTGGCGGCCGCCAGCACCGAGCAGCGCGAGTTCAGCGTGGTGGTTATACCCGCCTGGGAGAGAATATAGAGGTATTATATAAAAGGTATAGTGTTTTTAGGGTTCTGTACCAAAAGGGTAAAACGGGACCCTATTACTAAGCCTCCGCTGTCTGTCTCCAGGCCATCTTATAAACCGTGATAGCTAAAAAGCTGAAGTTTTCACAAATGATGTATATCCGTTGCCGCTATAACAACAAATACTAAAAATTAAAGAAAAATATATTAAGGGGGTCCTCAGCTCAATGTTAAAAACGGTAACAGGTAGACGCTTCAAATTTTCATATAATATTTACTAGTAAGTATATTACCTAACTTTCAAAATAAATAATTAAATAGCAATAAAGTAAATATTAAAGGGGGCTTACAACAAACGTAATTTTTAAGCAAATTTACTCGATCTTAATAAACAGGTAGAAACTATGAATATTTGTAAGTAAATATTTAGATATATGCAAACTATAAAAATAAATACCTATATAACACATAAAAACTCACAGAAATGTAGTATACCTACCAGCTACCAGAAACAAACGTAATTGTCTATTATAGATGAACCCTTCGTGCGCGAGTCCGACTCGCACTTGGCCGGTTTTTTACAAGTATGGTGATAGTAGAGCATTTACGGCCTCATGTGAACAACTACAAGTAAGTTGTAGAGACTTTTCAAACAGCCCTAGGGGCCTCTGTAATACCTTAGCGATGGAGATGGTCTGCTGCTCTATGGCCGCGTGTATGGCGACGCGGTAGTCCTCCCGCATCTTGTCGAACTCGTCGATGCACACCACGCCGCCGTCCGCCAGCACCATGGCCCCGCCCTCCATCACGAAGTTGCGCTGCAAATAAATAAAAAGTATGAGTGTGGCCAACTCTGGTGTCAAAAGTTTTCTAGCCACCTGTAAGGCCTAAAGGATGGCTCAAAAACTATACGGCAATGAACTGCCGGAACCTACTATTAAACGTGTTATCGGAACCACGTAAGTGTCCAAGTGTAAATTCTATCTATTTGTTGGTCACTTGATTCAAATATAGTAATCATAATTTATCATCGAATTATTTCATAATTCAGATAAAAATTTTCAATATTGATGTGCCAATGTTATTATTTAGCAAATTAGAGTAATTACTATTTTAATGTCCGTTGAAAGCTGTCTCAAACATGACTGAGGTGGGGCTATCTACTACCCAAAGATCAGTGGTCATTTTTTTTACACGGATTAGGTCTACGTTTAACTACAGCTTGCTTGATGATAAGCACCACTGTAGTCTAAGATGAGCATGCTCACCTAGAAGAAACCTATTTACTCTGTGCTGAAATCTAATAATACATCATCATCATCCACAGCCCTTGGGATCCCACTGCTGGGTATAGGCCTCCGTTTGCATGTGCCATCTGCGTCGATCTTGTGCAGACCTCATCCAGGTTGGACCCTCCGATGTCTTTTTTTATACATAATCTACTTAATTTCAAATCTAAGTGCTAAGATGATGATCACTCACGCTCGCCGGGTCGCGTATAACGGAGGCGGTGAGTCCGGCGGCGCTGGAGCCCTTGCCCGAGGTGTACACTCCGATGGGAGCCACCTTCTCCACGAACTTGAGCAGCTGCGACTTGGCGGTGCCGGGGTCGCCCAGCAGCAGGATGTTGATGTCGCCGCGCCGCGTGAGACCGTCCGGGAGACGCTTGCGGGACCCTGGCGGTGGTAACAGATACATACTTACATACAAATAAAACTTTCAGAAGACTTGATAACCTTATTTTTTTGAAGTCGGCTAAAAAACATTTAGAATTTAGAATACTTGAGAACCTCCTTTTTTGAAGACGGTTAAAAGGAAGCCTAACATAAGTTTGTATTCATTGTCATATAGACAATGCTATCTTTAAACTAACGAGTTTTTGAATGATTCGTTTCATTATTAGTAACGCCTGTGATGTCTTATTGTAATTCTTTTTGATATCAAAACTCTAAAGCAGACTGATTTTACTTTGGTATGGTAGTAGTATCCAAAAACTACATTAATAAAGTAAACTAAGTATTTTCTTGAGTAATATAATAGTATAAATAAAGTATGTTTTGATTTAAATTGAAAACCGCAAAAGTCATAACCTTATAGAAAATGTAATACCAGTAATGGTAATAGTATTGGCCTTCACTATTAGACTCAACATTACTATAACAGTTGGAAGCATAATCAAATTTAAAATAACATGTACCTCCAAACAGCAAGCAAGCGATAGCCTTCTTCATATCAGCGGCTCCGAACACACTGGGCGCTATGGACTTGCCGATCCTCTCGTAGATGTCTGGTACGGCGGCCAGCCGGCGGAACTGCTCCTCCTCCTCGGCGGTGAAGGGGCTCAGCCCGCCGGTCACCCCCTCCTCCGCTGTGAGCCCCACAGCCCGTAGGTACGAGGAGCGGACACCTACTGAGCCTTTGTCGCGGTTTTCGGGCTGCAATTTTATAAAAGATATATAATATTAACTTGTGGACGCTCGCGGCTTCGCTCGCATTATTTCAGGATAAAAAGTGGCCTTTGACACTCCTAAAAACTCATACTACCTACATACCAAGAACCGTAATAATCCGTTCAACCATTTTTGCTCTATGAGCGATTCAATAAACAGATATACAGAAAAAAGTTTTAAGTACTACTGAAACGTGTTCTGTTATGGATTTAAAGTATACCCAAACTTTTTTTCTAATATCTTTTATATTCACTTTGTGACCCTCTTTAGCTTTATTATATGTTCTTTTTCTTTTGTGTCGGATAGGTTTACATTTGACTAGGTAGGCATAGTTTGCCTGATATGTATAGATTACTGTATTATTGTTCCCGTAAGGCACGATTAAATTTAGTTCGGTAGCGGGTCGGCGATTCAGTCTGGACGAGGCGGACAACCTCCTCCTGATGAAGGAACCCAGTGTTCCGAAACATGTCGAGCTAACTTTCGACATTATTATTGACGTAAGTGCTAGCCGGTTATTACAACTCAATGTATAGATTAGTAGCCAGTACGAACCCCGATCTTAGCAATCTTCTTGAAGGAGTAGATACCGAGCACGGTAACGCGCGAGCCGGGCGCCGCGCGCTCGCACAGAATGATGAAGTAGAGGACATTTTGGCCGACCAGCTTGCTCTCTGAAAAATATAAATTCATTTTTACAGTGGGAAAGAATGACTATTACAAACACATTAATTCTGCTAGAGGAGTTACTAACAAATGCAAATCAAATTATGATGATCTAAGTTCTTGATTTTAGTTAATTTTCCAAAAAATCTTGTAAGCATTGCACCACTGGACGGTATAATTGTGTACTTTCTTGTGTTTTGACTATATGTATAAAACTATTTTGACATAGTGTGACACGGACACAGCTAATTGCTGTTCGCCCATTCATCATCATCATCATCATCCACAGCCAGTTTTGTCCCACTGTTGGGTATAACCTCTCTTATATTGCCATTGGCTTTGATCTTTAGCCAGCCTCATACCGGTTTGACTCGCGACAGACGTTATGTCATCGACGCATCTTGCAGCTGGACACCCGATGTTACAGTAACGAGTCCTTGGCCACCTCTCGTTCACTGCTTTACTCCACCTGGCATCTACTTGTCTAGCCAAGTGACCCGCTCAACACCCAATAATCAAATAAATAAATGATTTTATTAACGTATGTGTTACATTTTCGTGGCATGACATAGCCCTCTAGCCCAGGCTTGACGTGTAGGTTTGGAATAATATTCCGGCATGATCGGCATTGGATGGAGATTTTTGTAGCCTTTGCTTTGATTCCCGAGGCAGATATTACTATGCCCGGTATTTTCACCAGATGGGATACTATGTCTGACTGAAAACAATCAGTAAAAGAAATTAAGCCTTTTAAATATGCATGTTAAGTGATAAATTAACTAAATATAAAATAGGTACTGAAAATTTATTGACATAAGTTGAACATGTACTCAAATTCACAGTTTAGCAACTTTTTCATTGTATTCATAAAAATTTACCATTTAAAAATTGCAGCAACTTAAAGGAAACTCAATCCCAGCTCAGTGGTTCTTAAGTCATACAATCTAGATGCTTTAAAATAAAAAAGAATACTTATAAGTCTTATATAAGATTTCTTCTGGGTGCTTATCCTACATACCTATCCATTCACTTGGCAAGGTGCAATCAAACACAAGCCCATAATAGTAGTTTATGCAACTGTCATATAATTAAGGGTATTAAAACACGAGTGTGAGTTTATGAAACGAGTGCAGCGAGTTTCATAATAGTAAGGAGTGTCTTAATACCCGTGTTATATGCAGTTGCATACACTACTTTATCTTCACTAATGCAATTAATCAAACAACAAAAGTAAAAGCTGACAATAGTAAATTTTTCATATAATTTTCTAGATTTTTCTGGCAAAAGATTGTGAGTTACCTTTGTTGCCAATTCTAGAATATCCGGAGGCGTACAAATATCATCGTCACTATCCATTTTTAACTTTTAATTTGTATTTAAAAAACAAAACACATAGTGAAACATTGAATTCACGTGTACGTGTATTGTCACAGTGATTTTGCCGCCATTAAAATCTAACCAACGAGAGCGCAGCGCGACCAACCTGATTGGCCCTGCAATCAGGTTGGTCACGCTTTTCCGATGTTATAATGAGCTATTACGATATCGATGTGGATATTATAACATCATGGGAAATTGCTTAAATTGAGTGTTTTGTTTTCTGTGCTATAACAGTAGTAATTATAAGTCAAGTATTGGAAACATAAGTAGAATGTTAGAACATTAGTGTAGATAAAATATGTTATGTAAAAATACTTACTTTCAGTTCTCTTAAATTGGTCGCATGAGCATCAGATGAGAGCAACACTTGTATATCTTCCACTTTATCTTCACCTTCGGGACGAGGAGCTGTCAGTTCATCTGCTAACTGTAACATACATACATTGGTAAGTAAAATATAAGCAACTGTATTTGCATGCTTAGTTTTTTACCAATTCACTTGGCTATGTTATAATGCTGATACAATGTTATAAAGAATCACTTGCGTGTACTTTTGGACAGTCAGGCATTTAACTAACAAATTTATCTGGACTAAAACTGTTGTTCAAGGCGGAACATACCCATAAAGGAGGTCATATAGTGATAACTTACCTCCTTGGCAGCCTCTTCTAATATTGGTAGGTGCTCGGTAGGTTTCTTATACAGTTTTTCAGCTAGCACTTCATCAAAACTGGACAGATCTTCAATATTTATTTCCACCCAGTACTGTCCCAAGTTGTAATTTCGCTTCAGAGTGTCTCTGTAACATGTTGAAATATTTTATTATTCTTTGTGATATTTACCTATGTATTCTAGTGAGCGTGTCTAATAGATGACAAAGAATCTTGATATTACCTGTATTTATAATTGAAATTTCCAGTGTGAAACTGCCTCATAAACTCTTTAAACTTTTTCTTTACCGCTTGGAGGTTAGCTTTAACTTGGGATTCGTTTTCTTCAACACCAAAGTTATCAGAGAAGAAAACTCCTGGATCGTCAAAGCCTTCCATTCTTGTGTAATATAAATGCGGTATTTACATGAACTATTAGTAATAACTGTGAAATTTTATTCAGTTTAGTTTACGCTATACTTACTCACTCAACGAGTTTACGTTTCCGCGACGCGCAGTGTTGCAAAAGTATAAAAGTAAAAAACGTTGAACTTGCCAGCTAAAAATTACACTACAATAAAAACAAGAAGTAAGCAATCACTTTGCAACTAGTAAAATAGCTGTCGCCAATTTGACAGATCGATCGCTTGGCTGCTGCTGTCGTGTGGCAACGTCTTACGTAATACCATTTTCATGACAAACGTTGCGATTACAATGGCGATGAATGCATTTTTAGTTTATCAGTTGCTCGACAGAGGCAGCACTGTTGATTGCTGACTGTCTGCTGTTACAGTTCGCGCAAAACTTTATGAGCTCTCGAAACACACTCGAAGCACCATCACTAGATGTCTTCAAACACAATGTAAAGAAATTGTATTTATCTTCTTTGGTTCTGACATAAGTTGCTATATTTGTTATTATTTTTTTGTCTCTTGTATTATGCTATTATGTATGTATGTATATATGTATATATTATTGTTATATTTTTTTATGTTTATTCATATAAGAAGTATCAACATTTGCTCTATTTTTCATTATTTTATTTAATATCTAAAACACCTCGTCCTACTCGTTTCGTTTCAAAAATATATCCCTGCCAGATTGGTTGCCTGGAAGAGATCGCTCTTAGCGATAAGGCCGCCAATTAAGACGCTGATTTTAATTTGTATGTTTTTTTTTGTGTGTTGTTTCATTTGTGGTGTTTTAATAAAGTATTTATCTATCTATCTATCTAACACGCACGCTAGTGGCTGCGCAGTACGCATATTATAGGTATCCGAGGGACGGGACAGGGCGTCGGGGAGGCGGGGAGGGCACCGGCCCCCACGCCCCGCGCCGTATCACCGCTCGCGTCCCGTTGCGCCGTGCCTTAGTGTGAGTGCTACGTTCGTACACAACACTTGCGCGCGTTGTAGACGAAAGTACAGTCGAGTGCAACAATTCATTTTTATTGCTATTGTAATTTTTGTCACTGTTATTTGTTTTCGTTATTTTTATTTGTTTCTGTTATTTTTGTTGTTAAGTTTTGTCACCGTTATATTGTATTTGTTATTTGTTTGTTCTATTACTGTGGTTTCTTACTGTTATCAAACTATTTGGTTTAGTTAAATATGCTTTGCGGACGCTTTAATGTGCTACGTCGCCAAACACGTAAAATGATAACGCTTCTTCAGATGAAGATATCCTTTCTACTAGCCGGGAAGAAATGTATAATATGGAAGGTGTAGCTCCGTTATAAATAAATAAATGCACAAGTTTTATATTAAAGTTTTTAATTTACTTAAACAAATACCTACCTGTTTGTTCTAATATCTTACTGCACTTAAAAAATACCTAAAATCTAAAAACTTTTTGATAGGCATAAAAGTACTATGTTTTTTTTAAATCTTACAATAATGATTGTGCGCTCAACTGTACCATGCGCGGTTACGTACTCGGGCCTAACTTCAGAGGGCTCATAAAGTTTTGCGCGAACTGTACATAATACGAAACTGGCATTTGACAGCAGCTATTGCACGATTTTCGGCTGTTGCTAACCGTCTGCAAGATAGGTACTAACCCCGCCGTTACCTTCTTGTTGTTGATAAAGTGGGTAGGTACCTATAAAAAATATCGTATAACTTCAAAAAAAGTACCATTACAGTCAAGAAGGCGTAAGCTGAGCTTTGCATTTGTGTGGGTGTACATAGATAGTGTAGGTGAGACAAACGGCTTCTCCATCGTGCGATAGCGCCATCTCACTCCCCCGCCCACCTGCCATACTTCACCTCTTGTACTGATAGCACCGTTACGTGTTTCATTTTAAATACCTATTTAAACAAAATAAAAGTCAAAAAAATATAAATTCAATACGTAGCGAAAAACACGTTTGGGACGCCTTGCGGTGTAGTAATGAAAGTCACTGGTATAGTCACAACATTCTTTTATTCACTAGGTACACAACACAAAACGTCTCCATTATTATATAAGACTTAAAGACTTATATTAGCTTAGAAAGCTACGATAAACATTTCCGCGAGAGCGTTGGCGTGGCGCGGGAGCGGGGAGCTTCGGTGAAGGTCTCGGACCGACTCGTGTGCGTGTGCGACCGCCGCGACCGCAATGTCCTGTGTGATATTGAAGCGCGGTGTTACCCCCGCGCCCCCTTCCCGCTCATGTGCGTGGGTCTATATGTTTTGAGGTGGCGCGACGATCGCCACAAACGTATCAATGAATATGGATACAATAATGAGGTTAGCGAAAGAAAAAAAATGAAACTATCACTATAAAAGAATGGAAATATGTATGTGACCACGCAATAAAAGAAGGAAAAAAAGTTTCATGGATACGACGCCGCTGTTGATAATAATAATATAACGATTCATTATTAACACAAACGACACATAAGACGAGAGTGAAAATTAAAACGATTGTGATAAGGAAAATTATGACGGTGCAATTTCCGCTGTAAAAGAATTGGTAATATATTTTTTATTTGTGAATTTTGTATTAAATAATAAAAATAAAATTTGTTTTAGGATTTTATTGTCTGAGTGTACTTTTGGTGATCACTCACACAAATGCAAAGCTCAGCTTACGCCTTCTTGACTGTACCAAATTGTCTAGAAAAAGAACAATTTGATAACTTTTGTTTTCTACACATATAATACATATTTAATTATATCAGCTTTCATAGTTAAACAATCTACATACAATGTTATAATATATATTTTTTTAATTCTATGTATAGTTCGCGCAAAACTTTATGAGCTCTCGGAACACGCACGCTAGTGGCTGCGCAGTACGCATATTATAGGTATCCGAGGGACGGGACAGGGCGTCGGGGAGGGCACCGGCCCCCCGCGCCCCGCGCCGTATCACCGCTCGCGTCCCGTTGCGCCGTGCCTTAGTGTGAGTGCTACGTTCGTACACAACACTTGCGCACGTTGTAGACGAAAGTACAGTCGAGTGCAACAATTAATTTTAATTCCTATTGTAATTTTTTTTACTGTTATTTGTTTTCGTTATTTTTATTTGTTTCTGTTATTGTTGTTGTTAAGTTTTGTCACCGCTATATTGTATTTGTTATTTGTTTGTTCTATTACTGTGGTTTCTTACTGTTACCGAACTTTTTGGTTTAATTAGATATGCCTCGCGGACGCTTTAATGTTCTACGTGCGTCGCCAAACATAAATAAATAAATGCACAAGTTTTATATTAAAGTTTTTAATTTACTTAAATAAATACCTACCTGTTTGTTCTAATATCTTACTGCACGTAAAAATACCTAAAATCTAAATACTTTGTGATAGGCATAAATGTACTATGTTTTTTTTTAAATCTTACAATAATGATTGTGCGCTCAACTGTACCATGCGCGGTTACGTACTCGGGCCTAACTTCAGAGAGCTCATAAAGTTTTGCGCGAACTGTACTTATCTACGTAATTTTTCATTTTCTCTTCATTTCATTTTTTTCCACACGTTTCCTTTTCACATAAGTAATATTATTATATATGGATACTGTTTTTGGTGACTAAGGAGTTCTGTTAATTTATTACAAATCCTATCAAAAAAAATATGGCAAATATAGGTACTAATAAACTGGTAATAACTCGTAGGAAATACCTCCGAGGGTAATAATAGTATGTACAATGAAGACGTACTTATACATATAATACCTGCGAAACTAATGGCCGTACTTTTACGCAGTTTTACACAGCAGTGGTTGTGCACGTTCGTGAAAATCGTGAATCGTGGTAAAAAAGTTTAAAGTTCAACCAACACAAAACAAAACCAAGTGGTTAATTTCTCTAGGACAACAACAACAACACAAAAAATATTTTTCTCTGCCGCTTTTACATACAAGGTACTCAATTTATTTTATTTTATGTATTGTTAATGAACCATATAAACTAATCAGTAAAAAATAAATAAAATCAGTTTAACATTTTAATTGGATTTTGTGGGTATCAGGCTATTTTATAACCTCTAATGATGGTGGACCCCCGATAGTAAACAATAAAATATGATAGAAGTAGGTAAGTATTATTTGATATCCCTTCTGCAGATTTAATAAAATCAGTATTTCTACACTCCTCCTCTGAATCATTTATATATACCTACTTTTGAAATGAAATGAAATAGTTTATTGTCAGGCAACTAGGTTATTACAGGTGGTAGGTAACACTCTTATAGCATAATCTAGGAACTAGGTTAGTTCTAGCCGCTGCCCGTATGGGCTTACAGACATTGTGTTTTAAGTTAAAAAGTAATTTAATCTTATATCTAAAACTTACAATGCAGCTGTCAAGATAATAATAATTAAAATTTTAGAAAATGTCAACCAGAATTGTCATTGTATGTTGTCCCGTTCTTTGTCTTCCAGGAACAATTTTACAGAATAGTAGGCTTTACCCAGTAGATATGCATTTAAAGTTTTTTTGAATTTTGGTATTTGGTCGATACTTCTAATTTTCTTGAGTAGTTGTGACATTATTTTATCACCACGTTTCAGCTGCAGTTAATAAGTAGTTACTTATAAGGCGTGTTCCTTCCTAACTCCATATTTCCAGAAAGAAACGACACCTTAAATTGATTGAATGATTTGTATATTCATTTACGAGAGGGTTACAGCGTTTAATTGTGCTCGCAAAACTGACGTGCATTCGCCGTGGGACGCTAGGACACACTGCCGCTCGCGACCGAGCGACAGCGATTTTATAACTTGTTTTGCGAAGACAATGGCTGGGCCCGCGTCACAGGTTTGTGCGCGTGCCCATAGCACTCACGCGGCATACAAGCGTTGTCCGTCGGTTTTGCTTGCTTACAAAAATATAAACAATTAATTTTAGTTATATACAAAATTGGTTGCTACACTTACCTAAGTAGAATAGGATAAATCTTATCTCTTTGAGTAACACTATCACCCCAAGTATGATTTCCAAACTAAACCCAAGCATGAGTCAGAACATCAATGGTAGACAAGACATTTCCACCACATCTATACATTTAGGGACTTTTCAATGTAGTTTGCAAACTATTGGTCTCCTGATAAAAAAATTAGAAAAGTATCTGTAAGTCATATATTTTACTAAATGGTGTGCCCATTATAGTTCTAACTGGATATCGCAAGAAGATTGATACTGATATTACTTACCTGTCTGTAATTGGTTTTAGTTATTTATTTATTTATGTTATTTTAGTTTCTGGAGAAAATGAAGGCTATATCACTCTTAGGTCACTAAACTTCCATGATAATGATAAATCATCATGATCTATCTTTGAAAGTGAAACAAAGAGATCAATAACTACACCTTTGTTAGATGAATGTTTTATTGAACTCTAAACAGAATGAAACAACAAGAAAACACATCAAAACTAGAGCCACAAATGACTGCAGAAAAATATTGTGAATTTTTTTTGTATCAAAAACAACAAGATACCGATATACAGAACAACATAATATATTTATTTGATTAATGGGCGAGCAGCAAATTGCTGATGTGCCCATATCACACTGTGTCAAAATTGTTTTATATAGTCCACATTAAATTTTGGTGGTAATAACTGGCTAGCACTAATGTCAATAAACAACTAAACTCAACTAAATTTAATCATGCCTTATGGTAACTATAATACAGTAGTCCACAAAATTTTACAGTTCACTGGTATAATAGTTACACATATTTGTTATAATACAACCCCAACTCATCATGAAGGGTGTATCTATAATAAAAGTAAAGTGTTGCATTTTGCAGACAATGAGCAACCCAACTAGCACTCCATTCAGTAGCAGCACAACATTCTGTGCTGGATGTGGTTCCATACTGCCCCTGCTTCAGGACTTCGGCTCCATCAAGTGTTATTCCTGCAAAGCATACTATGAACCTGAGAGTAAGTTGAATTTATTTACCTTTACCACCTCATAGAGATATTTGTGCTATTTTACAATTAAAGTATAAAGGTACACAACCATTATAAAGTTAGGATTCTGAAGACTTGCACCAAGTGTTTTGCTTAGACTTTTAGTGTGAACTGCCAAACCATGGAACAATCCCCTCAAAATAGAATTTATCAGTCTTCAAGTTGACAGTTAACCAGTTTCTTCTGGATGAGCATGCTAGATTGTAGACTATAACTTAACTTTGCTTTTAAAAAATCATATGATATATATGTACATACTTCTTCATTACAGATTTCAACAAAGTAAAGTTTGAGTACACTATCCACTTCAACACAGTGTCTACAATAACAAATGAGAAAATATTGAACACTGATGGACCAGAAGGTAATTATTATTATGTAGTATTAACTATCATAGGTTATATTTAATTTTGCATGTCTAAGCTTTTGTACAACACCCTTGAGAGATCACCTGACACTTCAGGTGATCTCTCTTGGATGTTGTACAAAAGTTAGTGTCACTACACTAGCACAAACAATACTATAATTTCATATTGGATTTAATAATGGGAGGTAAAATTAAAATAATTAAAACTAGCTTTCTAATGAGACTTAAATCCATACCAAATTTTGACCAAATTAGTCAGCTGTGAAAGTAGTTGGCTCTGGTGACAAACAAATTAAAAGGCAGGTGATTATCATGATATGTAATATGTAGAGAAGATAGCACTTTATGTCATACGAAAGAGTGTGGGCCTGATGGTATGCAGCAGAGTAGGAAGAGGACTCCCTATAATGATGACTGAACTTTGTGAATGATATTGATGAAATAATTTGATTTGTGGGAATGATTACTATTATTTAAGACTAGTGGGTGCTGGAAGCTTTGCTCACATTAAGAAGTAAAAATTGCTTCCCCTATTTCACCCCTTTAAAAGTGGCATTACCAAAAATCCTTTCTAAGTGGATGCCTACATACAACATAACATCTACCTTCATTCCAAATTTCAGCACGATCCGTCCTGTGGTTGTCCAAGTATGTTGATAGATCACTATATCAGTCAGCCAGTCAATCAGTCAGTCAGTCACCTTTGAATTTTATATATTTAGATACTACAATTAACATAATTTATTGTATGTCTTATCTCTGTCTTATTGACATTTTGTGATGCTTAATAGAGAAGGTGCTGGTTTCCGAGACACAGATTATTTTCTAGTTCGGAAGCCAGAGACTTCCAAATTTCTTGTGTCATACATATTATGAATATTTTTGTCAATAAGAAATTGATTGATTCTCTCTCTTGAGTCGTATTTCCTCATGACTGAAAGTCGTGACTCCCCCGCCGAATGAATTCGTAGGAGGAGTAATCTTTGGCAGATATATTGTGGTGGACATCCAAATCCTTCCACGGAAGGCACATGTCCTCAGATATTGTGGTCCTCAAACATGTCGGTTTCCTCATGATGTTTTTCTTCACCGTTAAGTGAATGCAACTCCACACATAACTTGTAAAAACAAGTCATTGGTATAGGGCTGGATTCAAACCAGGGTGCGTCTAGATGAAAAGCGGACACAGGAACTGCTGCGCCACACTTGCTTACAATTTTGATTGAATGTTCAATTGATTGATTACTGAGATAATAATTGTGTTTTCATCACACTTCAGGTCCGGTAGTAGAGAGACGGTGTCCAAAATGTGGAAACGACAGGATGTCATATGCAACATTGCAGCTGAGGTCCGCTGATGAAGGACAAACTGTGTTCTACACATGTACTAGTTGCAAGTAAGTATATTTATGTACGCCCGCGGCTTCGCTCGCATTATTTCGGGATAAAAAGTAGCCTATGACACTCCTAAAACCTCATACTACCTACATACCAACAAACATACTAACGATCTGCTGAAACCCGGAACCTTTGGGTACGCAGACGACAGCACCGTTGTAGAGATATACATCCACAGCGCGGGCCAGTGCGGCCAAGATCCAGTGTCTCAGGGAGGCGATGGTCGAGCGTATAAACCTGGCTCTCAAGGCAGTCTCCGATTGGGGCGATGCCAATCTAGTCAGGTTTAATGCTGCGAAGACCCAGGCGTGTCTTTTTACCGCTTAAAAAAGGCCATTCGAGCTGGCCCCCACTTTCCGAAATTCAACTGTGCTGATAACTGACCACCTTGAGCTTCTTGGTGTTACATTGTCCCCGACTCTTACCACAGAAGTGTATTAATAATTGTTGTTTTATACATGGCTACTTAACTGCATTGTATTATTTTATCCATTTCAGATATAAGGAGACCGAAAACTCATGAAGACTTGCACCTCTCTACAACAGCTATTGTATGAAGATAAATCTACTTGATAAGGTTACTAATTACTAATTAAATACATATATTTCTTGCATTTTTGTATAATTATATTGATTGATTTATTATATGGCAAAAGAAACTTAAATTACCTATTGGCACAGGTATTTCATACAGAAGTTAAAACAAGTAATAAGTAAGGAAGATACAATTATTAACTTTTATACTTACAGACTTACCTAAAATACGCTTGCCTAAAATACATTTAACTGTGGATTCACATCTCATGTAAATAATTTAAGTTTCTTTGACTGCATAGTTTAGTTAGTAATGGGTGTGATGTAGTTGAAACAAATAAAAAATACTTGACATAATACCTTATCAGGGTATTCAAGTAGCGAAATCTCACAGCCGGGGAGAAAACCAGCCAATCACTGAACTCCAAAATGTTGTCATTGATGATATGACGTCATTTTGGTCTCCCTTGATTGAAGGAATCGTTTTTCCTTTCAGACTTTGTTTTAACTATGTCTCTTGTAGTTTGAAGGAATAGTTATACGAGGCAATGATTATGAATGATTAATAAATGCATGAATAAATAATTTAACTTTTTGGGCGTTTCCGTGGGTCGAATGACGCGTTACATTGTCCCGGTGTCTAGTATAGCAGTCGTTAAGCCATGTCAGAGGCCTTCGGGGCGGCTTAAAAACTCTCGACACCAGAGTTGGCCACTCTCTGGTGTCGAGAGTCGTCGTGGTCGAAGAAGAAGAAGAATAATTAAACTTTAAAAAAGTTGATTCTTTTTGCATGCAAGTTTCTATCAATGGTGAGTAAAGTATCTATTAGATAGTCTCATCTGAATTAGAGCCGATTTTTCAATCGTCACTTTATTGGCTTGATAGCTATCAGTCCAATATCTATGCTTTTTTGTTTATTGGACTCATAAGTGGTTTTCGGGTTTTTCAATACAAATATATTATGCAAATAACTATCGGGCCGATAAGCCTCTCGGTACAAAAGCGAACTTCAGACAGCTGAAACAAAGCTATAAAATACTCATGCGTTAGAAAAGGACGACAAATCTTCCCTTAAGACAGTTTTAATCTAAATGTCAATGTAATTGTTCCGCGTCTTAGCAAAAGCGGTTATATTCCACACGAAACCAAAGAGGTTCCGTGGTGATAATATAATAATAAAAATTCTCATATTTTGTTTCCTACTTCTGTAATATAATTTTGCTTGAGAAATGAGAAATGAGCCGAAACCAAAGAAATGAATCGCCGATGGAAATCTTTCGAATTCCACATAGCCATGTGATCTTGTCTTGATCGTACTATTCTTGTTGTGCGGAGCTAAGCCCGGACAGATAAATTATAGGGACCTGCCAGCTGTACTCTTACTTACAATCAACCCATCCCTCTATCCTACCTACTAAACGCTACTCCTGTCTTCTAACACAGTCTGGAATACTCACCACCTACCCTAACTCCTACCTAGCCCTACTGATACCTACACAGACAACATATACACAGAAAGATAAGTGCACGATACCAGGTGCCACGAGACCTAAGACACCCATACTGGGACTGTGGGATGTGATTCAAACAACACTTTCTCTTGTAATAATGAAATCCGAACTCTCAACTCTTCACTCCTTTATTTCTAACAATCTGCATCTTATATACTTAATATTATTGCGAATCAGCACCTCCGTATGCCACTGAATGTAGGATGCTGGCGAAGCTGAACGTAATCTGGTGATGGTGATGTTGTAAATAATGTTTGTTCAAGCACTTGTTTTTCTTTGAGACGAATTCACGTAATCGTTTATTGCAATTTCTTCTTTAATTGCTCAATCATTTATGAGTCGAAAATATCAATAATTATTTTATTTTCCCTAAAATCTGTGTTAAAAATTACTCTACTAATTACTCTGAAAAAATAATATAGCAATAAAATTGAAATATCAATCATATTTGACAGCACAGACATTGTCAAAATGTTAGGATATTCTACAATTAGACTGCTATCTGGCCGTTTCAACGACGAATAATTTTATTGCTCCGATAGTGAGTTATTGGTCGATTAATATGATATCTGACTATTGAAAAACCGAATTATTTGCTATCAGTCGAATAAACACTGTAAGACTGTTTATTAGACGATAGAAAAATCGGCCCTTAGTAATATATCGTCTCCCCCCTTAAATAAAGGTAGGTTTTTAAGGTAGCTACACCATAGACTAACCCCTGGATTCTATAAAAACTATCAGTTTAATTCGCCCATCAAATCTAATTTATTCCAGCTCTAATTGGCTTAAAATAAACCAATGATAGCGTGTAAAAATTGATTTCATAGGAGAAATAAACGTATTGACGTCCTAAAAGAGTACAATAAAATTAAGATTAGTATGAGACGATTAGTGTATTTATTTATTAGATTAGTGTAACTTATAATAAATTAAAAACTTGAAATAAGAACTAAAACCTTTGTTGCAATATTTGTTATACCTATTAAAGTAAAGTAAAATTCACTTTAAAACAAATTTGCATGATCTGTAGATCATAAATCACAGTAAAGAAAACTTTCGCTCAGCGAAATTTACGAAATTCGCGTTAGTATTGTAAATAAAAATGTGTCACACGAGTGACGGCAGCGCTCGATCTCTGGGTCACACATCAAACGGGGCCGCAGCGCTTCGTCGATTCATTCACTCGCAGGTGAAATGGGGAGTTTTCACATGGCGCACGAGCGACGAACATTTTTTACACTACCATAAAAGAGACAGATGTATCGAACAATGCAAGCGTTAGAAGGAGAGGATAAATAAGTTTTTTGATCGAGAGCGTGGCTGCTTCGAGATGAGGCAGTAATTAATTTGATCAGCCCGCGTACGTTGGCTACGTTTTAGTGATGTCACTATTTGGAAGTGTTTTGGTGTCGATAATATTGTAAGTACATCCTAAAAATAATTACCTAACTTTGTGCCCCGCTTTTTGAGTAGGTAGTAGATCTATAATTAAAAGAAGTAAAAATATTATTCTGTATAATTTTTATATTAGACAACAGATCTATTTGATTGATAATGCTTATCGAAAAATATATGAGACTCAACATAATGGAACATCATGTGAAAGTTCTGGGTGTACTGGACTTGGTAGCGTTCAATATAAAATATCAATAATAACCTGAATCATAATACTAAAGCCAAATCGTCAGGCCAGTAAATCTGCGGCCAACTTGCGGTCGCATAACGTTGAGAGCAACATGTGAGCTTTAAACGTTGCGGTTTTATCGATATCGATAGTGCTTTCCACCTGCGAGAGGCGAGAGTCTAGGCGCGGGGGCCGGGCGGCCAGACTCGGCGGCGCGCCAGTCTGCCGCGACCGCCGCCCCGACCGCACGCCCGCGCGACCACACATCGACAACAATCTTTCGACAAACGACACGTGCACAGCGCAACCCTAACTCACCCCGTTCTATTTACAAAAAGTGTTCAGTGCACCAACCTCGAGGATTGACGCCCTCTATTTCGAATCCGGTAAGTTTTTCACACTTTACCTAAGTAGGTTTTAAGCGCCTGGTATTTGGGTTATGTTTTGGTTTCAGCATGATAATTCAGTAATGCGTTACCAATCGATACCATAACGTGTTCCGATTGTTGGGTTCGGTGAAAAGTGTCCAAAAGTGTGTCACAGTTGCGTTTACGCCGGTTTCAATTGGACTCTACAAAAACTAGTACGCGGATCCGAAATGACCACTTACATGTACCTACGAGAGTGTTTTTGAAACTTCTTTCATGTTATACAAACCTTTTTATTGAGAAATTTACTGTATGATCGACAAAAAGCAGTCGTAGATACGTGAGATAGCGGAATACAGTGGGCAGCGCAGCTTTATCAGGCGCTTCCTACAAAAGACTTCAACGCGCTGTGGAGCATGTTTGTGGCACTGTACAGCTATCCTGACAACGGTGTTGATGTCAGATCGTGTCAACACAGATACTTGGCCACACGTTTTGTATAAATCCATTGAAAATTCACTTTACAGAGCTATTTGCTTTTTCATGGGTTTTGGTAATACATACATTATGTTTAATAGGTAGTTCAAGAAATAATACTTTGGTTGCAAAAGATTTGGAATTACACGCTATTAATTAGTGTTTTATCTGCCAAGGCAAGCAAAAAAGTCGCACGGCTTACCACCCTTTTCTCGAAACTATTCAGGCCCTTTTTGACCCATTAACTTTGTTGTGAATAAAGTGAGATGCCTGATGATTTTCAGTTATAAGTAAGACTTACATTTAAGCTAACATAAGGTACACAATTTCCAAAATTACCACAGTCACACATAAGATGATTTTACAGAGAATAGTAACTGATTTTAGGAACCTCTGTATAAGCATGACTATAGAGAATAGTAGATATTGAATTCGCATTCAAGTGTCGACAACAGGACGTTCTAACAAGAGAGCAATTAAATTGACTAATTGGAAACAGTAAGTCCCAAACAATATTTAATTGTATTTGCTTAAGCGAGAAGGAATGACTGTAAACTGAATTTGTATTTTTTACGGTCACGATTTGGGTCTTAAAATAGTTATATGTATATTTCGGTTTAATACTCATGTAAGTGATCTTTTTGGTTTTAGTATTTAGGCAGATTATTTTGCCGGCGATAAACGTAAGTTTTCTGCGAGAAACACAAACATCTATTGATTTTCAAAAAAACATTGTTATGTTCTTACCAAAAACCTACCAAACTCTACATTTAAAATTTCGTTGTCGTACTATTTCAACTTTTTAACGCATAATTATTTCTACCGTAACTATCTCCAAGCCAGCAAATAGCCGTCCCGTTTGAAACAAATGTAGCCGAACAAAACACGCCGTTTCCTCAACAATTATCACTCAGATACATCTAATTGGGCTCTAAAACTCTTGACATGTGAAACATATTGTAGAAAGTTTGATAGAGACGTGAAACACACAATAGCACGTTCCTCCAAACACGTTATTTTTAGCTGCTATTTATAACCTCAACTAGTTGCTACGAAAGCGGTATTTGTAGCAGATTTAAATGTTGTCGATAACGGCGAATATGTGACTATAGAATTACACTTATACCTAATATACCTACATATATGGTAAGGAATATCTACTGAATTAAGAAGAGCATGTACAAAGAAATAACTACATAAGTACGTTCCTAAACTCACTCTGATGACGTTGGTTTCAATGAGGTTCTAAGAGTTGTTGATAAACATACATACTTATTACGAGCTGTAATAATTTTGAGATAAAACTCTAGTTTTATTGCGTGGGGTGCAGCATTTTTTAATTCTCAATTCTCTTATATTCTTTTGTAACAAATGTTTTATTTTAGATTGTTGGTATTAGATTACGATGAATGTTGTACCTTTACATATTTAAAATCTTCTATTTCCGTAAGTAAGTAAGAAGCAACTAAATTATACCTTAGATAAGTACAGGTTTAAATGAGATGAAGTGTTTTATGACGGTCAATATTTATAGAAGAAAATGATAGTGATTAAACTATCTACATTGCATTTTATTTAGATATCTAGATTCATCAAAGAGCGGAAATAAGTATATTTTGCAAGGGACTGTTAAAGTGGTCGTAAAACTATTATACGTAAAGCTTTGGTTTCCTAGGAAAGCGGTGCCATCGTATAGCGGCCGTGATATTACGGACGCAAAAATAATTTAAGTAAATTACGGTGCAAGTTACCGCTCTCCAGGAAACCGCGCCATTTCGTTTACATAGACAACGTTTTAGTGACGTCATTCACCGCTGTATTACGGCCGCTATATGAAGGCACCGCTTTCCTAGGAAATCAAAGCTTTACTGAGAAATACTAAGAATAAAATTTAGCATTTAAATTTAATATATTTCCTGGATAAAAATCTAGAATTAGTACTAAACGTCAGTTGACTATGTATGTACCTACCTAGTTCAATGCTGCCTTTTGTGTTTGATTTTTTCTTTAATTACATTTTAAGTTGTAATTTGGCGGTTTTATATAATAACATACAACTTATTTTGGATTTGGGCCGTGCTAATTTCAATCTATTACTTTGACTCGATTTTGATTCATATTCCGAATCAACCTATTAAAACAAGTAAAAAGTTTACTCAAAAGTAGGCCATCCACATAACATAAAGTATAATTAACTTAGTCTTTCACGGGCATTTCACATGTAAGCGTATACGATTGCGAGACGCAATGTACATACAGTAACTGGGGTAATAGATGGATAATGTACGGACTAATTACTAGACAGGCTGACGTTAAAATAAATCGCACGATAAATAGAAAAATATTGCCGCGGATCGGGAGAAAATGGTATCTTCGCTTGGCGTAATGTGTCGTTTTATTGCGTATCCGGTAGATGGCGTTAAATATGATTTTTGATAAGTTAAAATGTTATGTACCTACTGCTTGTAGTGCCAATTTAGCTTATTTGTAGGTAATTTTTATGAATATTTCAATTTAAAATTGCCGTTAAAAGTACTGAAAGGTCAAATTAGACCTTATAATATGTATCTTCTTCTTCTTCTAGTGTTCCTCTTTAATGGCGGTTAGCCGTTAGATCAGCGAATTGGTTCTTATCTTGTGCCAAGCGAAAAAAAAAATCTTCTACTTACGCTGCCAAAATTAGTCCAATCCCGTATCTTTCGCAGCCACATCTTCTTTCTTTATTTTGTAAAGATACATTGAATTAGGCCGGACTACCACGTTTTTTCAGACATTAATCAAATATGAATTTCAATCGTAGATGTGTCAAAGTAGGCTTAACATCCTATATTATAAAGAGAAACTGCTAAGCATGAGATTAGTTCCGATTTCAATCCTCCATAGCATGAAAATTGCAATCGAAAGTCGTGCTGACGTACATAGTTCTTTTATTTCTTATAAACGTTAGATACTGCTGAAAAAAATCTTTGTTTCTTTGATTATATAGTACTTTTGTAGTCTGGTAAGTAAGTACATACCTACAGTTTTAAAATATTATGAATTGTTTCTATATTTACTGCAAGATGTAAATTTTACGGGTTGCGAATTGTTAAGTACTGAAATTCTGGTCCTTTATTTTCGATTGAACCTTTACGTATTTCTCAAAAGCTTCAAACTAATTTTCGTTTAAAGTTTGTTGCCAAATTAGTTGTTAAAGAACAGCTTGTAAATTATGTTATAGCTTGTTTTATCGTAAGATTATTGCGATATCTATCCCAATTGTTAAGTTACAGCAAGTTTTAAGCATGACTCTAAGATAAGAATCTCTATTCCCCTTGAACTATAATTTGTCGGTCTTCAAGTCGAGAGTAAACCGGTTTCTTCTAGGCAAGCGCGCTACATCGTAGACTATAACGTTGCTTAACATCAGGCAAGTTGTAGTCAAGCGTAAGCCTATTTCATGTAAAAAATAATAATAAATAAGATAAGATAAAAATAATTTATTTCCAAAACATTAATTCTTGGTTTGCACAAATTGATACATAATAATTAAATAATTCATTACATTTTTGTTTGATAAAACTTAATGATTAATTATCTTAAATTATAAATGACGTGATTACTAGTACATAGTATAAACGCAAATTTGGTATGTAGCGCAAAGAAATTATAAAATTTTGTAAATAGCATAAATTTGATTAATAACTAATTACATACGTGCATAACAACGGACCCCGAACTAGGCCTAGACCTGCATCTCGGTGATCCAAATTTAAATTTTGACATTCGCGCTTTTCCATTTTCTATTTTACCATGTTTATTTTGCTTTAGAAAATGAGCTACAAAATTATAGCAAGCAACAATAATAAAAAGCCTTTACGTGGAATATTAATAACAATAATTTATTAGAACTCATTCATTAATAGATTAGAATTCATTCATTGTTCGTTTCAATTCGTTCAGTAATCTTAAAATATTTAGCAAAATAACACAAAAATCTCCACTTTTTCTAACACGCGCCTTAATGACAATGTTTCCTCAAAGCCGGTGAAACCAGATTAAAGAGAAGTTAAATAATTACAAGCTAACCGAGTGCGAAGATTTTGCGCTGATATCGATATAATTTCCATTTAATAAAACCGATTGAAGAGCGTTTAAACAGCTCGCCGGCTCAACGGATGTGGTTTTAGTGCGGTATTTACAGAGATTGTGACTTTCTTTCGGATTATGTGCCGGGGAATTAATAATGGTGCTAAAATGTGTTTAATTTGTGTCCTGTGATTGTTTTACTTAATAACTGTTGATAAAATTGCTCTCATATTAGTGTGTGTGTCTGATACAAAATATGTATCATATACTCAAAAACAAATGATTCATCATCATCATCATCAGCCCACAGTAGTCCACTTCTGGGCATAGGCCTCTCCCAAGGCACGCCTCTTATCCGATAGCGATAGCGATTTTGTGCTTCTCGTCTCCACCTGATTAATAAAAAATAAAACAACTGATTAATTAAAATAAATACCTATATTTTTTTAAACTTTGTTTTGTTTTTTCCGTTGCTATATGTATCTATCAGCTAGACGTAAATCAAACAAACTAAGCAATCAATGATTTTTACATATTCTTTGTTATTTAGAACCAATCAGAAATGGGAGATAAATAAAACTTATTACAATTCCTATTTCGTCGTGAACTTTTTCACCTTATAAATATTTTAGCAAGATAACTCAGAGAAAAAGAATCCATAGTTCACAAAATAACCCTCCAACTGCCTCCAACATAAAACAGTTAAAACGGCTTCACCCGTACTCTCACTGCAGTCAAAATGGCGTCGACTAGCGGAATTCCATAAAATCATTATTAATTTATTAATGCTATACAGCTCGAGCTCTCTCTTCTAAATGGAACTTACGCTCCGGTGATCATATCTACGTGTTGTCCTCATATGAACAACTGGCCGTGCCACGCGGCTTTATCCGTTATATGCGCAGTTTTCTTAGATAATTTGTAATTTACGTTTGTCTTTTTAGTTAAGAAAGTTACGTTTTAAATATGCGAGTGGAAAATGGTGCTTAAAATTCTTGGAAGAGAGAAGTAAGTAGTATAGTACTCTAGTATAGGTAAGCTATCTCTTCTTTTCTTGTTAAAATCTCTTGTTGTAATTGGGTCAGAAAATACCTATAATATAACTGTGCTTTTGAGGATAGGTACGGGTAAGTTTTAGTTTAGATTTTTAGGAAATATATTTATACCAACAGCAGTCGTGCGATTGAGTGAGACTGATGGATCTTTTATTTTTTAGTCTAGGTATAAAAATATAAGTCCTTTTGACAACTCGGTCTATTTTGCAATTAACTTCCTATTATTTAAAAATTACGTGCTAATACAATATGTTACTTTACTGTCCAAGTATCGAAACAGAAACCCGTAAACTTATCTACTCTCGCGTTATTCCGTTTAAGTATATCAGAACAGCTATACCACAAATTAGTAAAACAAAAGTTTGAAATTTGTAACAGTTAAGTCGGCCCGGCCCAGTCGAGTCGCTAAGCCGCTAATTTTATTCAATACCTACTAACATAATTTTAGGCTGCTCGATAGCAGGTTTTTGCACGCATCTTTTCTAAGTAATTTATTTAGCTTATTTGATCGAATTTTTTTTGACTATTTTTGGTTCAGAAACTTAGAAAAACGTAATCTATACCTACTAATATTATAAAGCTGAAGAGTTTGTTTGAACGCGCTACTCTTAGGAACTACTGGTGCGATTTGAATAATTATTTTTGTGTTGAATAGACCATTAATCGAGGAAGGCTTTAGGCTATATAACACCACGCTGCAACTAATAGGAGCGAAGAAACAATAGAAAATGCAGAAGAAACGGGGAAAATTATTCTCTGAGGGCTTCTGTTGCGAAAACGGTTCAAGATATCAAAAAAATGTGTATAAAAGAATTATTTCTCTTGAAATGATCTAAAAAAATGTCCGCAACAGTATATGTCTATCTTTTAAGGTTAACTCACTAAAACCGTTTTTATGGTAATAACTATTCCACGCGGACGCGGAAGTCGCTGGCACAGCTAGTTATATTCCTATATATAACGTAATTATATTATCATTTCATTAGTTAATATTTAGGTTAAGGTTTGAATGATAAAGATATTGATGTAATAAAACCTTTACAACTGTACTTACACATCATTAAATCAAAGTGTGAGTAATTTGCGTATGGCAATTAATCAAAGTACAGTTAGTTAATTATAATCACTAAATACTTAGTTACGAGCACATACATCATGAATTAAGATTCAATTACACAGAAGTTAACTACTAATTAACATTGTATTATAATGAGCCTCTTATCTATTAAATTCAGATGTTTTCAGCGGTATATTGTCTGCTCAAAAACACTGTTCGCTATAGTTATCACATAAATAACTGCTAAAAAACTTATGGCTGACTTATACACCACTTAAAGTATAAATAAAAATATCTATTCGACATGTGGCTCAAGAGGATGTGTGTAAAGTAGTGGAAACTTTTTCTTAAATTGTAGGTTCCAGAAAAGGTTCCTAAAGTAGTCTGAAAACAACCTCAAAAAGCAAAATTTTATGCCAATTTTTTTATTCTATATGTTCCAAAGATCTCTACTCTCATACGGAACTAATACCAGTGAGTAATTAAAATTATAACCAAAGGGTCTCCTAATGATTCACCTTTAAGTTCAAATTAAACGCTTGCCCATGCTACGTTTAGCAATTAAGCACGGTTTAGCCTGCTTGGTTAGTTAAAGAGATTGATCTGATTTGACTAGAACTGACAATAGTTAACTGGCTTGTAAAGTTAACCGAGACTGTTAAATGAGATGTAGTTCTTCTTTAACATGCTAAAGAGCGTTTCGAATACGTTTTGGATGGTTAGACTGTGATCTCTATTTGTTAGTAAGGTGACAATGGATAAACCGTTGTGGAGTTGTTATTGTTTTCGTGGTGGCTTTCTGTGCTTGTTTTTGGGAGAGGAACATACTAATATACATACTTTCTCTAATATTTTACTGAAACTTAAGTATCTATAAATCTCTATTCTAAAAAGTTAAACCTTTATAAGACAGCTTTGTTTTTTGTTAAAATATTTTCTTAAGATAATGAATCAAATGATGCTGTAATCGAATTATCAGTGCTCCCCATTGTAAATTATTTTGTTTCATCATTTTCATTATAGTAATAAAAGGTAATAGTATTATTTTATTTAGATACAGACAGAAAACATGAACATGAACATAGGTACCGCACCCAGCCAGGACAAGCCTGCTCCGGTCAAACCGGCATACCGGGGGGCACGAGGTTGTGGAGCGTGGTTTTGTGCTAACGCTCCGGGATGGTAGTCGACCGGCTATGCAGCCAGACGCCGATTTGGAGAAGGTTGTTATTAAGGATAGGGATAAGCGTTAGTAAAAAATGGTGTTCGTTGATTATTGAGTTGACCCATCTTGGAGTTTGTTAGTGTTTGGCTTTGCAAGCACTATCTTAATACGTTCGCTGTGTAATGTTGGTCCTATTGTGAGTAATCATAACCGCGTCGGGTGTAGTAGGTGGATCTTCAATGTGGGTCGAATAGATCCTATGTCGCTAAGGGATTGTTCTTGTGTCATCTGACGGCCTTTCCTGGGGTATGGTTGGTGCCTGCCTGTTGGTATGTCGTTCTGTTTCCTCATCAGATTCGCTGTCGGTTTCTGCCATCTTATAGATCTCCCTGGCAGCTCTTATAAAGTCTTCTTTGTTTTTCGCCATGTCCAGTCAGATGTTTTCCTGGGGTCCATATCATGAGATAAAGAATCCTTCCACGTATAGTTAGGTCTACCAACTTTAAGATCTTCCGTTGCTTCGATCTCTTGCAAACGGCGCCGGCACTCTTTAAGTGTATTTCTAGCCTCTATATCTTGAGGGTGATGCTTATAATGGAACTTCGCCTTCTGTAGGTTTGTAATTGCCTCTTCTCTATCCTTAGAGTACCTTCTTTCATGATTGATAGTCTTATTGGCCGCCATCTTCATGACGTTTGTTATCACTTCCCACGATAGCGGCTCTTTTCGGTTTTCGCCGTTCCTGCTCTTTTTGGTTTCCTCTAATAAAGATTCTTGGTTTTTTTTTTTTCGCTTGGTGTTACTTTGAAGCAACTCGTAGTTTAGGGTTTTGTAGTCAAACTCGTTCGCAACGTTGGCCCTGGTTAGTCTTATTGGAGGTCTCGTAGAGTCCCTATTGGAATTTAACGTGAGGGCAGGGCGACCTAACTTTGAACAAAAACGCGCCACGCATCAAATCAAAATACGTTCGCAGCGTACGTTCGTAACCTACGCGCAAGCCAAATTGATATTTAACGTTTCGATTTACGGTTCATATTTCACTGCATACAGTTCGAGTCTCTCAAAGTTATCATGGTTGCCATTAGGAATGTAGATTTAGTACAATAATAAAATTGTATTATTTTGGTGTTTATACTTAATCATCAGTGAATTATATTTCGATAAATTAATAATTTTTCAGTAATTATTTTTTATGTGTTATTATAACAAAGTATGTATTTACAATTTTTTTTCTAAAATGTTTACTAAATTAATCCTGTTTTTCTCGAATTCAACTATAAATTGCTTATTAAAGTAGCTAGATATAGTTACCTATTGATACAATACAAACAAATTTTTCATACTTTGGGGAGTGATGTGCCGTTTGACCCACGACTGTCGATCGTACTTTACTGTGCCCTCCGCTCGCTGCGTGTTCGGAACAGGGAGATAGGTTTATGTTGTATTATTTATTCTGTGGTGAGGGGCTTCAGGTTTCCCCATATGATTCTATGGTCAGATAGGATTTTTTTTTCACCTTTGATGTAGGTAATTAAAAATCTGGTTGTTTTTGGCATCTGTCATTATATGGTATATTTGCGATGTTTTGTTTCCCGACGTCCAAGTCAGTTTACAGCTGCGCCGGCCGAATGATGTGTCCAATCGGAGATTTGTATGAGATATGTATGTTAGGATACTTGCACTTAATACCTGCTGTTTATTTGGAATAAGTCTATTAATTACGCTTTATGTACTAGTGTGTTATGTGTATAAAACGAACGTCTGGGCTTTATTGTACGTAGAAAAAATGACTACAATTAGAAGTAAATTTTGAGCTATGTTTAACAAAGGATGACCCACCCGACAATAGAGCCTCACAGCTGTGGCGGAAATAAGCAGATGATTTTAAGAAGGGAATGATTTTTTTTTTTGGTTGTATTGTTAATGGTCTGATTTTATTGCTTAGTTTTACGCGTCGGTATTTGTTTTGGGAATGGATAGCGTAATATTTCACGCGCCTTTTTAAAATCTTAAGTTATTGTCCAAACGGGCCTGCAGATGTGTGTAGTTTTTACTCGTATTTAGGCTTTTGTGTTTGCCTTGGGAAAGTAGATTGTCTGTGTTTTCGCATACGTTACGGTTAATTACGTCCGTGGTATGAGATCGTGTAATCTAGTCTACCCTTGTAAATTAGCAGGTTTTTACTGCAGTTTGTGTAAGTAAAAAAATACTTAGACGTAACAAATAGTTGTAATTAATGAAATTAAAACTATACCAATTTATTCCCAGTCTATATAGACAACTAATCCAGCCCTCAAACATTTTTAAATCAAATTATCGGTTAGCAACGCTCCATAGTAAATCATCTCATTATATCATTCCAAAACATTTCCAACCAAATCATTTCTCAATGGTAGGTATGATAACGGATATCAAACGCATTAACGGCTCTTTAATCAGCTGCTTCGACGTATTTTATGACCATCGTTTTCTATGGCAATGGCATTCCGTGTTGAAAAACGGGCTAATTATAATGGGAAGATATGTAAATGAGATGGATGGTTTTTGGTCAGCTTTTTAGTGATATTGTTAGCAACCAAAATTATATTTTCTTTATATTCGGTTAAAGACGGCCGCGATCAAAATGTCATTCACGGAAAATAATATTTGTTTTAGTTCCTTGGACAGTTTCATTTATAATCTTATTGTACTTACATATCACATGTGAGAAATATGTTTTGAAGAACACATTTGAAATTGTTGCTCTTTCCACCCTCGCATAGAACATCCACTGTCAAGAACTACTACAGTCATATTTGTACTTTCTTTCTATTATATCGTAAAAGGCTTGCTTCACCTTCAACTTTTTCAAATATTACTCCAAGCGTACTTTTGAACAAACTTTGATGTGAGTAAAAAATATATGGTTACTTTGCTGCTCAATTCATTCATTAATTTGCTACTCGATTAATTCATGCTCTTTGTTTATTAGGCATGTTTACTAGAGAACGACTACCAATTTCAGAGACCGAGTGGTTTGGAGAGTATTTTGTAATCTGATACTCTGATGATAATTACATACTAAATTGGATCTTTACCTGTTTCCCAAGATTGAAATCAGTAACTTTTAAGTTCCTTTACCTAAACTAGACTATCGTTTCAGCTAGTCTTATTTTTGTAAATAAAATAAATAAATAAAAAAATATTCCGGGACATTGCACTCAGCGCCATATAGCCCCACACTAAGTAATCGCTTGTGTCGTGGGTACTGGATAACGGATATAATACCCACATACTTATTAAATGTTTTAATAGATACGACTATCAGTATAAAGTTTGTTGTCGACAAAAAGATCCGCATATTTTAATATTTAATAGACATGAGCAAACAAACCGACATAAAAATTCTATAGGTCGACATACAACACTTAAATTTCGCTTCTTCTAGTCAAAAAGACTGTGTTATTTGACCACAAAAACCGGTTATATGTTAGGTATAGTATGATTGATCCAGATATGATTCTTTTCCTTCTACTTCATTAGAAGATACGACATTTTTTGCTAAGCCAACCCACATACAACAGAACTAGTATTCAAAATATCTAATTAAATAGATTAACATATCGCCTAGGCCTATGGCGTATGAAGTATTTTTTACTACCTTTTTAATTACTTATAATGATTTTGAAACAAAGAAAGAAGAAAGAAAGAAAAACATTTATTGGGACAGACTAAAAGACATACACATACACATTTAAACAATAAATAAAAAGGTCTGCCCCAACACAGCCCAATTTTAATACGTTTTTATTGAAAGTTGAATGTTTTTTGAATTAACATCATCATCATCCACAGGCTTCTCTATCCCACTGCTGGGCATAGGCCTCTCTTTGAATGTGTCAGCTGCTTTGAAATTAACATACTGACATTAATATGGCGTGCGAAATTTCATAGCGCATGTGCTGAGAGCACTTGAATATGATATAAATTATGATTAATTAATTAATTAAAGTGTTTATATCGGCCGCATAAGAGACAATGGCGATTGTAAATATAAATTCCATGTAAATTCTGCATTATAATTCTTTGGAGGAAAAGTTCTTACCTATAGATGAAATACCAGGCACCGAGTGCTTTAGTTATACCTAGCATAGAGAAAAGCTTAAAATTTTGCCAGATTCAAGATAAATTTGATTTATGATTAGGTTAAGGAAAGTAAGAAACTTAACATAATATTTAAAAAGTACCAAAAAAACGGTTCGAGAAACGCTTGACTAGAATTAGGTCAGAAATTTAGTGACAAAAGTTAGGTGTTACCAAAGTAAACAGAATAAAAGTGTCATTAACGTCATTAAAGAGAATAGTCGTCTAGTTCTGTGACAGTTGTTGCGGAAAACGAATATGTGCGCGAGAGTGCTCTATCTAGACCTGTACGACGGTGGCTTGACGATATAAGAAAGTTAGAAAGAAACATCTGGGCAAGAACAGCGCAAGACAGGGATTACTGGCGTAAAACGGAGGAGGCTTATGCCCAGCAGTGGACCGATGATGATGAGGAGATGATGATGATGAAGATTTTAATACTAGCAACCCTTTTTTTCCGTGGAGAAAATGCATTTACGCATCCCCGCACTCTCACATATACGATACTCGCATGCAGCGCTCGTCGCCAGCAAATGTACCGTAATGCTTAGTAACTGGTAACATCATGCTTATAGATATGGCAACCTCAGATTTATGTGTGTGCTTTAGAAATGGCATAAAAAATTAAGTAAGATTTCCGTGGAAGGACCTGGGCGCCCACCACGATGTATCTGTCCAAGAGAACTCCCTTGACGAATTAATTATGCAGGGGAGTTATGGACCTCAGTCATGAGGAAATACGACTCAAGAGAGAAATAAGATTTGTTACTCTCGTTTGTCGTCGTTTTAAAAATGACTTACAATTCGATTTTAAGTGTAAGCGCTCGTCTAATTTTGCTACTTTGATGTTTATATTTTTAACAGTCTTCGAAAAAAGGAGGTTATCAAGTCTTCTGAAAGTTATTTTTAAATCACCTCGTCTCTGCAAAAAAAAAATAAAAGAAAGGAGATTTAAGTTTAGTTAGATATCTTACTAATGTCTTATAGGGTTTTTATATTTAGCTACTTATCCACCACTTCCTTGCTTACAAACTCATTTTCACATTTACATACATAAATTTTCGATTAATGATAGGCAAATCAATGTCAATATTACTTTTACATTAAATTAGTATAAACATAGTAAATATATGACGTTGACTGGTCATTTACTTAACCCTTATCTTGATATTTTATATGTAAAACTAGCTGTGCCTGCGACTTCGTACGCGTGGAATAGTTATTTTGAGCAATAATTCTTTGAATTTTAAACCGTTTTCGCAGTGCACGCAACGAAAGCCCTCAAAAATGAATGACCCACATTTTTCATTGTTTCTTCGCTCCTATTAGTTGCAGCGTGATGTTTTATAGCCTAAAGCCTTCCTCGATAACTGGTCTATCCAACACAAAAATAATTTTTCAATTCGCACCAGTAGTTCCTAAGATTAGCGCGTTCAAACAAACAAACTCTTCAGCTCTATAATATTAGTATAGATAAGGATATGTTCTATAGAAAACACGGTGTTTTAAAATGTTGCATGTAAATCAAAGAGACTCTTCAATAAATACTTGGTTCATATGATCTCAAGTGCATGTAAGATCCGATAAATGACATTCAAAACACTCAGACATATATCTGACGTATAAAGAAAACATACAGCCTCTATTTTATTCAATGTAAGTTGAGTTGACTTTACTATGTTGCTTCCTTCGAGCATCAATCAGATTGTCGGGCTTTTTGCAGAATAACGCTAAAAATATAAGCAAACATAATATCCTATGACTTCATTCACTATTTCCCCTTCGTATATAAAATGGCATATGACATTGCCAAAAATATTCATTTATATATTTTTAGTGTAACTAACGACAAATAGGAGCACAAAATTGATTAAAATTTTCTCAAATAATCCTCAATAAGGACTCGATAAGTTTTAGAGGAGCTTTCATTATGTAAGTACTTGAAAGATGATGGCCTCGGGTTTTCCTGAATATTTTACTATTTTCATTTTAAACAACACTACTATTTTCATTATACACAACATAATGCCATGTCTAAAATATTCGTAAGACTATCCATCCAGCCGAGCGCGACATTTGAAATTAAAAATCGTAACGGAGGCGTTTACTATTTTTTTTAGATAATTATTCCGATTTTCTTCACATATTATTGCAACATTGCTCTCATTATAGACTTATATGCTCTCTTTTTTATTGGTTATTATATTCCTTATTTTGTAGATGAAACACTAACGACAACAAACGAAGAAGTTTATTAAGATTTTTAATTAAATAACCCTCATTTTTATTTTATTTCAGTTTTTTTATTTTCAGATTTTTTTAATACGTGTGAAGTAAGAATATGTGTGAATTGCTCTATCTTTTTTTTTAATTTTCCATGTATATTGTCCCCTTATACAAATAACATTTACCGTGTTTTCTTAAGCGTAGTTATTTTAGGTAAACTTCTTTCATCATGTAATTTTTTGGTGTGCGTTAAAGAAATATCTTATCTTATCTTAAACTACATATTTACGTAAATACTTTGAATACTAACATACAAAATACAAAAATACCCACTAACATTTTTCAAACTCGTATGCAATAAAATCTATGGTATCGATGATAAACAGGTTACAGATTTCGTGTCATCGGTCTAGACATGATTATAAACATTAGCAAACACCTAAATTCTTATAATTTGATGATAAAATCCATTGATTGATTTGCAGACTAAAATATCCCAAAACATAATTAAAACTTCAGTTTTTTTATATACAGAATAATAAACATTTTTGATGATGATTTCCGGCCAATACGTTTTTTTTTATTACATTCAAAACTTAACAAAAGGTTCTTTTTGTGAAGTATTGGCGTATACTGCATACGGTGGCCTTTTTTGTATGTTTAGCAGCTGTCTTCCAACATAATGTGGCTTTAAATTTTGGTTTCTTCTCGTTTATCCGGACAATTCGTTTTGTTTTTTTTTCGCCAAAGTACTTATATGAAACCTACTTCTAATGAAGTAGCATTCCTAATACTAGATCAGAGTACACAGTCGATGTCTTCATAAGCATTGTACTCTAACTTACCAAGTGGCTTCCAAGCTATTAACAAACCAACTGTCACGATAAAATCTCAATCTCGATCAGCATACAATTGATCATTTATTTACCTAATGCTTTCATCGGTTACTGTTGTCACTGTGTGGGATACGTTCTCAATACCAGTACATTTGTATAGGCTTTACGCCTACGCTGACGTCTTGACTTGGGTTTTTTTACTTGAGGAAGTAGTTGGGTCAAAAACTCACACGAAATGCTTTGCTTCTACTTCTATCTTCATAGCAGGGCGTAATATTGAAAATGTCTGCCAAGGGATCTATTTCCTGAGAATTTAAATCCATTTACCTAAGTCTTGCACAGACAAAGCGACAGTGTACAAAATGATACGTTTTGATCCTTACATAATGTATAATTATTGCACAGAAAATGTTGTTATGTGTAAGTGTTGTGTATGCGATTTTTTATTTTACACCGTTCATTTAATGCGTTCATTAAATTAAGTGTCAGTTAATATCAAAATGAACGTTAATGATGAATAATCCTGTTCTTTTATTATCAAACACACGAATCATATTTTGTCGCTACTTCTTTATACAATTCCATCAAACGCAATATTACTAATCATTATCGACTGATTATATTTTCGTACCGCTTGGCTTCGAAACTTTTGGTCCGTGGGGTAAAAGCACGAAGTCTTTTATAAAAAAATTAAATAAAATGTTGATTGACATCACTAGAGACAAGAACGCTGGCTGGTTCCTTGCTGGTCCAAAGGATTTCTATAGCAATCCAGCGTGGGAATGCAGCCAGCGTTCTTGGCTCCATACCACATGTAGATTGTTTAAATTTAGTTTAGATGAAAATATTCTTTTTTAGTTCTATTAGTGTTAATATGTGTAAATATTGTTTCTTATTATTTTAATAAATTTAACTTTCCTTTTATAAAAAAAAAAAATATTACTAAAAATTACAATCCATGGGTACAATTGCCTAACCTCTATTCCATAGATACCTACATCCTATACCTACCTAGCTACATATATGATATCATAAAGTACCGACTCACCATAATGGTATTTTTTAGGCCCGCGGCAATCCAGAATAACGAAATTAATCGACGTTCTCACATAATAAATGGTATCATTATTATTTTAATTAAGATACATCTGGTTATGTATTGGATGAGTTATGATATCTGAATCAATCTTTTGACCTCGTAATAGATTACTGCTCGTACTAATAGTCATTTATTTAACTTGATAATGCTAAGCGATCACGCCAGGCTCTGTAATTTTTAGAATTAAGTATGATGCTCCGCTAAAATTACATTAATTTGAAAAATGACGGGTACATAAATACTAACAAATTTGTAGCTAAATTCATGGATAAAATCCATTGCCAAGTACTAAATATACTAGTATTTTAACCTGTGTTTCGACTTGCGTTTGACCAAAACCCGCTTGATGTTAAGCACTACTGTAATCTAATATGAAGCATGCTTACCTAGCCTAAAGCTTTTTACCCTAGATTCTATTTTATACACGTAGATAAGATTTTTTATAAGATTTTTTTTGTAAATGTGTTTCTCCGTGAGTGTCCTTTGCCATATAGATTTTTGTTTATAAACCACTACACTCAAAAGGGGTCCCTTCTAACCACACTTTGATATCGAAGTCGCATTCAAAAATCATCAGTATCATATCTAAATCAAGATACATTTGTTCCCGAACAATGTTCCACGCTTCAATACAAAGTAACGAAAGACGATCAGGCTTTTCAATTAAACCACAATTTAGAAGATCCATATCTCTTCACAATACCCTTTCTTGGATTTCAAACACTTCAGCGGTTATTGTATAAAGACTTGATAGTAATAATACAGCAACTCGGCAATGTGTGACTAACAAAGAGATATCTTATCAGAGATCGTAAGATATAAGATACCTTTATTGATATTGTGCTTAATAGTGCTTCATTATTGTAATTTTGTAATCGATGAAAACGGTTCGTGATACTTTGATTACGGCTAATTGTAGAGTTTCACGGAGTAAATTAAAAGTTTACTCTTTAGTTTATAATATGTTTTATGTTGGGATCGAGGGAAACAAGTGGTTTTAGAATTGAAAATAGAACATCTTCTAGCTGTTTCTATGAAGTACTTGTGTGTACTATATAAAAATAAGTCAGGTTTTCCTTTCTGACGCTATAACTCCAGAACGCACGAACCGATTTCCACGGTTTGCATTCGTTGAAAAGGTCTCAGGCTCCGTGAGGTTTAAGCAAAGAAAATTCAGAAAAAAATTCAACAGAAAAGCGGAAAAACAATTTTTCACATACAGCGTCATCTCTGATACATAGCATGTAACTACAAACTGGCGAAACGGAGTTCGCAGGGTTTGCTAGTAACGTATACAAAATTACCCGTAGGTATTACTAAAAGTGTAGGCCCACGAAAGTTAGGTTAGCCTTATGGGAGTGACAAAAACGAATTTGACAAAACTTCCTCATAAAAAAAAAGTTAGATTAGACTCAAGAAAACACTTACTTCGTATTCTTTCTGCTAATTTTCATGATTTTATTTGACAATTCTTATTATCCGTAGAGTTATGCCTAAAACTTAAATTTCAATCAGTCCGCTAGAAATAAATTTATTGAAAATACAGTACAGGTCAACCGACTCTATTAAACTATGAATCAATTTAAAAAAATGTGCGTTTGACCTTTTTAAAGGTAAGAATTCATATACCCATATGGCGCTCATCAATTAAAAAAAAAATTCTACATTTGTGACTAACTTTGATAAACTCGGCTAGAACCGATTATTCATAAAAACACATCCAGGGCTTTTTTAATCTAGATGTTTAATAGAGAAATATTGAGAAAAATGGAATTGAAACACAGATGTCTAGGCATCGATATCAAATCCTTTGATGTGTTTAGTCCGATTTGTGATACAGGCATGTCTTTGTGGTAAAATACTGTTTGTATACAAAGTTACTAAGTTTGTGAGTTTTAATCGACGAGATTTTAATCGTGGCATCGTTTGATATCCTCCGATAATCGTAGATATTATACAGATAGGCTCTTTCACGCCACTAACGGGTTCTTAATCACAGAATTGTGGGCTTTCCGAACAGTTATTAGGAATCTTTCTATTAGGAATGGTCGTTTTGTTTGTTAAAGCTGTATTATTCCCACCTAACATAGGAAATGATTTATCTTATAACACTTATAAAAAAGACAATAATTCAATTTAAAATCATTTGAAAAAATCATAAAATATTCTTTATAAGTTTTTGTGATTAAGGTTACTAAGTCCAGGTTATTTTCTAATAATACTACAATAATAAATAGTCTGGGGTCCAGAAATCTACGAAGACTTTATTCCTATATTGCTACAAGTTACAATTACGGCCTTAATGTAATTTCAAAAACAATATTGCTTCTGATTAACACAGTAATCACACTCAGTAAAGTATGGAGAGTAGCTTTGACAAAGGATATATGAAATAGTTCTAGTTTAAAAAAAAATGCTACGCGTATATCTGTAATTTGTTGGTGTAAAAAACATCAACGCGTTCTGTGTGCTATGAAGTTTATTTATTTTATGTTTCGTTAAATACCTTGAAGTACTTAAGTCTAGCGAAGGATCCCAACTTCAAATACTAGGTATGATCAATTTAACTCAAATATATATAAAATCTCGCCACCAAATTTCCTTGTAAAGAAAGGTCCCACCATAAAAGCCGATTTTCCTTGCTTATCTGTGACCAATCGAGTCTTAGTTCGACGACGTAGTTGGTCAAACATTGGTCTGAGATCATTGATAAGCATTCAAATGGACAAGATGAAGCGATTAGAACCTCTGTGCTGATGAAAGAGGTTAAAGGTGTTAATACCTTTTTTGGAAGAGTGGGAATTAGCAATACAACCTGCCTATTGAATTAAATTTTCATTTAGTTGAGCTAGTATTTTGCGCGCTTGTTTCATTCATATTGTTCTATGATTCGAGTCAAAATTGTAGTACTTAAAAAATGTAATTTATTGTATTTTAATATTTTTATGCGTGTTCTGGCTTTTAGAATTACTCATATTAATACAAGCATACGCTATTACGCATTATGTTAACACATGTGTGTTTAAATAAAATATATATTTTTTAATGTGATTAAATTTCAATTAGAAGTTCAAAGTGAAATTTAAAACCAGTCAAACAATGCATGCGTTATATTTTTTAACCAAATTTACAAAATTCTTTCAATAGGGACATAAAAGATAAATGCCTTCTATAATAATAAGGGGTCCAATCAAATTTTTCCGGCCAGATTCATAAAGCTCAAACAATATACTTAATGAGGTACTTTTAGTTTTAGAAACTAATTTGTTTTGTTTATAATTTTTGTGTTGATGAGATTGTGGGTAGGTGTAAAAAAAACTTCAGCAACCAATGTCTGGTACTCTGGACAGGCAGGTATTTGAGCACTAGCACTAGGTCACCTAAAGCGATTAACAGCTCAACTCTTCTTGTTTTATATCTATAAAACGGTCACTGTACGAGTTAATAACACTATTTCTTTTAGATAAAATCTAAGAGACAGGTTCCCACGGATCTTAAAAAGACGCAAAGGTATAAGACTAAACCAAACCCTGAAACACTCATTACTTTCTATGTAAGAACTAAACAGATATACCAAGACCAATCGTACAAATGTTTGCAAACAGACATCCAATAAGAAACAAGTAGACGCAGCGTTAGCTGTTATTCGAATTTTTGAGTCACACTATTTTATTGTTTTTTTTGCTAAAAAAATTGTCAAACTTTAGTGTGTCGCGAATCCTTTGTAGATAAGGCCTGCACAGGATTGACGCAACTGGCACAAGAAATGAGCCCAGCAGTGGGATAGGGAAACCTGTGTATGATGATGATAAAGTGTGTTACTAATGCTAAATTAATATTTAGACGACGGATTTTTTTTGAAAGTCGTAAGTAAACAAATCGTTGGTCACGATATTATCGTGGTAAGATACGAGTACTTTACACTTTTGTATTTAATATTTTATAGTGTTGTACAAGTTTGTAGCATCTAACTTATAGATTAATTATCAGCTACATTTAGGTCTCATGCTACTGTTGTATGCCTGCACCTCTAAACTAAGCATAGCTTGTGTCTTAGAGGTGCATGCTAGTGCCCAGTGGTAATGATACAAAATAATTCTATTTGAGGTGTTATTAACAATTTACAACTTAATCTAGTGTAGTGTAGAATAATGAGCAATTTAAAAAAAAACACTCTCTTGTTTGTAGAGTTGGCTGTTGGCCGTTTGTTTGCCAAACATATGGATAAGGTACAAGATTTTTCCCATCAAGCGACACTACACAAAATGATTTGTTACCGACTACTGCAGAAGTTTACGAGTTAATTACAAAAACTTTAAGTACTTACTTGGACAGGTTCTCAGATTGCGGTGCCTATGTATTGTTTATTTATATGCAGTTTCAAGTTTATTTACGATGGAACTTAAAGCCTGACGCGTGTAAAATACAAACATAGGTATTTGAAATGTGTTTTGTGTTTATATTATTGTTTTTAGCAAATACAATATGTACACCGATCTATTCAATGGGACAAATTATTTTTTGTAGCTTTTTTATGTATAGGTATATTTTTTATGACCGCAAAATATTGACAGAGGCTTTTAAAATTTAAGAATTATCTTAAATTAACATACATTGTTGAAAGACGAAAAACCAACAAGATTGACATTTATTTATATAATTTTGTAGAGTTATATTTTAACGATCACTTTTTCATTCTAATACTTGGATTCTCAAAACGCTCAGGAAGCAAATAAATAACTAAATTTATAACTAAACCAATCAAAATCTTACCTCTAAAAGTCATTGACCACCTCGAATCTACGTTATCACATCTTTTTATGTGAGTGTCCAATAAAGTATCAATCTATCTATCTAATCTACATAATAAATCCAAAGTCCAATATATAATAATATCTTTCTACAACACAACTTAAAGCCCTCCATACTTTTGCCAAAAGCTCGCGGTCCGTACTCAAAGCGTCTCGATGAAAGTTCCTCGTTTCAATGATTCCACGTTGCTGCGTACGCGCACGCCTTATGAATACATTTCACGCTGAGATATCGGGGACTGGGCCAATGTATACCGTTTATTCATAGACAGAGTAAGCTACAGACACCTAACTAGAATATAAGCAAAGTAATTGCTAGACACGTGTTAATGAACAATTGATCAGTTGTATTTGTAAAGACTTTTTTCATTTAAATTTGATCAATTGTTAATTGCAATCAAACTTTGCCCAACACTGGTTGGTAGCATATCTATTATAGGGTTTAAAAATAAGCTAAATAAAAATGGGATATTGTTACATCATAAAACTGATCTGTTTTTATTTATGCGCAGCGTTAAATTTATAATGCGTAAACGGTGCGGACCCTCAACATCTTAGCTCTTGCAGAAATCGTTAGTGAAGTTACGGGAGCATATTAAAACTCGCGCAGAGCCATCATTTTGTGTCTTGTTAATTAGCAGTAGTGTGTTTGGCTGGATTTCACAAACAATACAAATATTTCTATTAATTTTATTATGTTGCACGGGTTCTACGGGTAATATATTACGTGTGTCGCCAACACACATATATTACCCGTAGAACCCGTTTTATGTCACAATGAGTAGTCTATTGGTTGTGATGTCGTTCCCGTTTATTACTGTATGCTTACTGACCATTATAGTTTTTTTTTATGTGTGCCGTCCGTAATTTTTGGTTTAATTTTGACAAGTGATATTTTATGTTACGTAGCGTTGTAGTACGCGAAACTTTATTATTTTCATAATAAATCATGTAATAAAAGGTAAAGTTTTTTAGTGATGGTTTTATCTCTTTTATTAAAATGTAACGGTGATTTTTACACAATATGGTCTACTTAGTATTTTTTAATTTTTTTGTTGTATTTGAAACTTATTTTCGTTTGGTTATTTTGTGATATAAACGACATTGCTTAAATAATACATCAATAATACAATCTCTATTTACCCTCCCACCTCAAAAGAAAAATTTCTCTGAAACTTCCTTAACATTTGAAAACTAATATTTTATTTCTTCGGTAACCAAACAACATTAATAATTTCACAGATTAACTAAAAAAAAGTTGTTTTATTAAAAAAGAAGTCGTATAAAATTCTGTGGAAATCCGGTAGCTGTGAGATTTATTCATTAACCGTTATAATATCGTAGACTCATTTTTCATAATTTTTAAATTAATTCCTAGCATATCGAATCATCTTACTTAACTTGGACATGTTTGCTTAAGAAAACTTAATGTACGATTTTTTTAATAAAAAACTGATTCAGCCATCTAAATTACATTAAAAAAAACATCAATTCGTCTTTGGACATTTTTAAAGTATTAAAAAACAGTATTGTTCGTCATTTCCTTGATGTATTATGGTAACGTTACTTTTTATCATTTTAATGGTATGGAATAAAAGAACAAGCATTAGCACCTAATTCAAGCATTATAAAAATGTACCAGAAAGTTTTGATATTTTCTCAATATTTCTTACTATACGACTTTACAAATTTATTATACGTGCTAAATTATTAAGTAACCATAGATACATATTTCTGTCGATAAACTCGCAACAAAACACATATTGAATATAAAATAAATAAATAATCCGGGACATTGCACACAGCGCCATCTAGCCCCACACTAAGCAAACGCTTGTATCGTGGATAACGGATATAATACTTATATAAAAATATATAGAAGTAGCTGAAAAAAGATCGAATAGAGTAATATATGACACTTCAAACTAAAATAGTTTTGACTAGGTCAGTGACCTCAGAGTGTCCATTCATGTATTTCTTGACGTCAATAGGGCTTGTACAATGTCCAGTGTCACAGAATATATTGAAGTACGCAACTTTGTACTTGGTTATTCGGAAATATGGTATAAATAGCCTACACCATATAGCATAGCTTTACTTGCTATCAGGTAAACTATGGTCAAGTGCAAACCCGTTCAAGTTAAAAAAACACATTTTTATATTGGAACGCAATATAGGCTTTCATTTTCCTACAGTTTGGATGATGCTTTTATAAAAAAAATAACTCAACAGAAAATTACTATTACTCAAACCAATTTTCATGTTTTGAACGCCATAAAATAAAGCTTGTAAAATTTCTATGAGTTTAACATAAATCGTGGAAAATTATGAAGTATGTACTTAAGGTATATCAGTAATTTTAAATAGTGTTGATTGGACAATTCTAAGTAAGAAGCCTATTTTGCAATACTACCGTTTGTACAATTTGATCATATTCATTTCATTCAAAATTTTAAAAACTGTTACAAAGGTATATTTACTCTTTCCAAATAACCCTGAAGAACAAATAGTACCAAATATTATGAGTCATCTAAGTTGAAGTCGAAACTGACCATCTTCAGTAGTTATTATAAATAGCGATACATTTGTCTGCGTCCCAAATGTAAGGCGGACATTTTTTTAACCTATTGTGAACTATTTTGGCCTTTTTTTATATTGTTGGATATCTTTTAGGCGTGGTTAATACCTAGTTAAGTTCCCACCTCTCTCTAATGTATTAGGCTAAATACCTAGAAGCTGCCGCAGCGTCAGCAGTCTATGTAATTTGACTCTGCTTACGCTGCGTCTGGTGGCGTGATGCCACCCAGGTAGCGTAGTTAATATAAGGGTATCGATAAGGCCGGCTCAGGCAGTTAGTTTAAGCTCTCTGTATCGAGCACACGTACTTTAAGTTAGTCCTAGGTCCTCAGTATCGGACAACCTTAGTTATTAAAGCCTCAAAATTGGCAAAGTGTTTAATTAAAGTAGTTTTTAAAAACATAGCTTCACGTCCCGTAAGCTTGTCTACCTACCTAGCATCAAAAGTTTTCAAATTTAAATAACAATGACAATGAGTGACAATTGTTTACATACATATTAAAAAGTTATATTCCATTTGGGCGCTTATGAGATATTAAATTGCAGGACCCTATTGTTGGTGTATAGTACGGCAGACATATAAATTCAATGCCTGAAGAGATATGGGTTTTGAGGTATGCGAAATGCCTTAAGTATGGTTTGAAAACTCTCGACACCAGAATTGCTCACTCTCATACAAACTTACATACTTTATATCGGAAAAAAAATAAAATAATATATAATATATTTTTTATCTAAAACTAGGCTTAACTTTTTCAGTCTGCGGTGGGTCTATAGTCATAAACATATACATGCACCGACCGACTACTGTTTCCATAAGCTAAAAATAGACATCTGACAGGCTGCGGTGGCAAACAGAAACTTTCTGTGAATAAATTAAGCGTGCTTTTGTCACGTGTCATAGGTAACAAGGTTCGAGGCGTGATTTACTAAAAGATGTGTACATGTTTGGACACGGATTATAGTATGTGCAGAGATACAAGTCTGAATATTATTTAAAAAAATAGACTGAACTGGCTTCTACTGTTACTGGTATTGTTCTGGTTATCCAGATTGCATTAAACAATTCACTATTATGACAAGAGAAGAAGAAGAAGAGAAGAGAATCTGATAGTATTTTTTGTTTCACACACTATTGTTTTGTTCTATTACTGTATGAGTTGTACAAGAGCTTTATGCCTATTAATATATCAACGTTCACTCTTTGATAATATCAATGAGTGATCTATTAATTTATAATTGTTTGTCAATCAAGTAACTTTTTTTCACGATAGCTAATCTTATCATATTCACCAGGTATTCCACTAAATCTAAAAGCAGAAAATCAAAACTTACCTACAAAGGAACATAGTTCCACGAGCGGAGGTTTACACTCTGCTATTCCCTCATCTGAGCTCTAAAGACCCAAGATACAGTACAACAGAGTAGCTCCCCAACACTTCGAGACGTGTCGGTATGCCTTACAGTTGACTTCGGAATATTGGTTCGTAATTACTTGACGAGCTGCATTAGTCAAACTTACGTGCGGTGTGATAGGTACGTACTCGTACATGATATGGCTGTTAGAGGTAGAATTATATTATCTTTCACAAAAACAACATTTTGTAAAAATATTCAAAATGTTTGACGTTTGACATTGGTGTTAAATAATTTGAAATAAAGATACGGCTACTGTGCAATGTACAACCACCGTGCATATCGATATTTCACTTTGAATTTCTCAGTTTGACGGCCTATCTCCCCACTTGACACTGGTAGAATTGCAATGTCAAATCTTCGCAAAAGCCATAGCACAAAAAAAAGATACGGCTGTTAGAGAAAGACGAATATTTTATTTTTATACGAATTATTTATAGGCTTACGTTCGGACTTTGATGTTAATTAACCTGAAATAAAGACATTTTATTTTTATTTTTTATTGCATGACGGTTGGATTCCTTCTGATCGTTATCTTGCTAGATACCCACAATTTGAAATAGCACATAATTATCCGGCAGCCTCTTTTGAGAGCCAGTTTCATTTAGTACAGATATGTTTTACCTTGAATCACGCGCTGATTTTTTTTATATAATGCCGTTATCATCTACATACTGAACATCGTTTTTTTTAATTATTATGCTCTATCACCTTATGCGTAAACGTACGTATTGTCTGTAGCTTTTAATAAAATAATAAATTTATCATACTGCAACAAGCAATCAAAGTAGTAAGTTAATTACCAAGTGAGCTCTCTTTGGCCTTAACAAAGTCTCTCAAAGTACGAACGTGTTTTCCCATAAAGCTAGAACATAAATTTCATCCTTTAAATTAGGCTTCCCGCTGGGCTGAAACCGTTGTTACAAATTAATCTATCGTCTAAGAAGATGTAGTGATCTTGTTAACATTGTTAATTTTGTGCTGGAGATATAAATCGTAAGAATATAAGCGAGTTCTGTACTATATAATTTAACTATGAACATTAAAAAAAACTCTTATATATGTTCAGTGAAGTTTTATTTCTTTATTTAGGTACACATAATACAAACTACATAATTTATTCCCTTAACATCCAAATTTCGAACAGACTTTTTATATTTTTTCTAGCCAGTATAAATATTTTAATTTAAAATTCTAATACAGGTCTTCAACTTAAATTGAATCTCAAAGCATTTTTTAATCTATAACGTTATCAATCATAATACAAATTACTGGCAGAAATCAATCTAACGTCTTAGTGATACTATCCTATAATGAAATTCCCAATATCCAATTACCACTAGATTATAATAATTATATTCAATTCAATTCAATTCAATTCATTTATTCATAAGCACAATATGGGTAGATCTTAATGTATCAGTCATATGTAACAGTATGGACTCCATATTGTAGCCTCACGGCATGCAAATGATGATGACTTACATATCTATTCTTATACTCTTATTATAATATAATCTCTTATAATATATAGTTCTCGTATTTATAACCGTCTTCAAATAAGGAGGGAATTCTTTAAATAAAAAACAGAAGCAAAAAGGAGTGAGAGTCTACATTAAAAAGCCCCAAAATCCACAAAATACCAAAAAAAAGGAAATGAATAGTGTTAAGTTGTTCCTAAGTCGTTATAAATAATTTACTGAAGTATCCTTCTTAAAAATAAAAATATATAATTGAAGTATGCTTCATCAATTACACTAGCTCATCGAGTAGTATTTTAGTTTTCAAAGATTTGATGTACTTAAAACATGTAGTAAAATTCTTTCGACCAAACATAATTTAAACTCTCCGCCGTTTGTCTTAGCAACACAGCAAGTTTGTAATGCCGGTGTGAAAAAGAAAGTGTCATTATAACCTGATAGTGTGACACAAAACAGTTGTGGGAAAACAATTTCCCTACAGCTTGGCTTTATCTGAAATTAGCTGGCGATTACTCAATGCTTTGGCATTTTTATGATGAGAAACTTTTACATTGTAAAAAGTTGACCTTTTATAGTTGGTGATTAGTTTGTTATTTTGAGACATAGTCAGGGTTCACATATATAAATATCTTATTAGACACTGGTAACACTCTTTAATTTTATTATATATTGATACCAGAATTATGCTACGTGTTAAAATTGTGTCTCTAAAATCTAGTAAAAAAAAGATAAAATCCAGTTCACATTTACATATAGTCAAAATTTTTCTTGCTTAGATCAAATAAGCTCAAAAAGCTCTATCATTCATTGCATACTTTCCAAGTCTTTGTATGCAATAGTTGTAAAGAAAGGGTGTTTAGATATACCTTCACTTCCTGCTTTTCCCACACATCGTTATGACTTGAAATTAGCATATGAGTAACATTATAGCACTTGTATGTTATTGTATCGCAATAGCAGAACAGTACGTATTGTGTTATTATATTACATACTAGCGGACCCGACAGACTTCGTCCTGTCTGTTGACTCTTTTACTCTTTAGTTAGTTAGGGCGGTTTATAGGGATTTTCCGGCATTTTTTCGTTTTTTTCTCGACGTAAAAACCATCCTTGAACTTCAACAAATATTAAAAAAAAATTGGCCAAATCGGTCCAGGCGTTGTTGAGTTATGCGCTTACCAACACATTTTACGATCCATTTTTATATATAAGAAGATGTACGTCTATGTATTTAGTATGTTTTTTAAGCAATGTAAATAAGGACGAGAGCTTGTGTGTACAACTTTAGGTAAAATTAAATTAGTATCCAAATGATCGTGATATGAGATATTCCTTGTGTCTTTAATTTTAAGTTTTCTGGAATACATGTGAAGCTTCATTTTCTATGTATACATAGAAAAAGGCACAGTGAATCTTATCGTCAGTTTTCGCTATCCTACAGTAAATAAGGTTGTATAAACCAGCTCTCTCTAATAGGGCTAAGTGACTAAACAACGCCCTTATATAGCGATATCCAAAAAATAACACTGTACATTTCTCTGTGTACCATTTGCATATTAAATTTGCAAGTTTCACCTGTATTGTTTTTTCCAAAATAAATATGAACTAACCAGATCATTATCTCTATTCCAGGTCAAAATCACAGTGTGGTCCAGTGAAGTGATGTGTATAGTATGGTAGGAGACACAAACGTTCCGGACATTCGGTGACTGACCCTACATGTTGTAGTGATGGTTGTGTGGAAGAGCACGGGACGCCGGAAAGGAGACAGTTGGTATGTATGATTATAATTATTATGTACTAGTGGACGCTTGCGGCTTTACTCGCATCATTTTAGGATAAGAACTAGTAGTATGATACTCCTTAATCCTCATACTATACCTACATACCAAAAACCATGATGATCCGTTCAGCCGTTTTTGCGTTATGAGCGTTTAAATAAACAGATAAACAGACAAATTTTTTCTAGGAATTGTTTGAACGTGCTCTGCTATCAATTCGAAGTATCACCAAACATTTTTTTAATATCTTTAATGTTCAGACTTTCGACCCTCTTCAGCTTTATTATATGTTTAGATAGATACAAAATCTCCCGACCAAAACAAGCCAGGAAACAATGAATTAAACAATAATTAAATCATTCTGTAATTTGGTGACAGCGCCCTGTGATGTAACCTCGTTGATTTGGGATAACAAGAGGCATAAGTTTTTGGCAAAGTCGAATATATATTAAATTATACTACTGTAATTCAGATCGGTTTAGTCATTTGAGTATGGATAGGGAATTAGGACTCACAAACTTTTCCCCTTCGTGAGATCCTATTTTAAGAGAATTCGACCTGGCTTGGACCACAGTCTGTTTTTAATGAAAATAAATTTATTGAAATCTATATTAAAATAAACCGCATTGGGATATTACGTTGCTAATTTATAATAGCGATTAGCAATATTTAAACATTTCCGAGACTATAATTTGACAAATTACGTGATTAATGAATTTATAGATTTGTGCATCGATGCTTTTTGGTTTGAATAATACGAGTATTTTATTTACAATTTCAGAGAAACGAAATGATGATTATGAGATGAAATATACGAAATTGATTTTTGATTAACATATTTGCCGTTATATTTTAATACTAAAAGTCGTAAATAATATTTTAAATGTCTAGTTTAGTTTCTTTTAGCTATAAAACATTTTATACTTTTATAAATTGATTATAAGACATAAAACACAGTGCATTTTGATATTAGACATTATATTTATTCAACATATTTGTTGGAGCTTCTACGGAGCGTGCTCGCGACTTCGTCCGCGTGGTATAGTTTTTTGGGGATCATATTTATTTTTTCAAACAACCTCTTCTGTTTTTTAAATTATAGCTGTTACCAGTCCCACGACTTGAACCGTTTTCGCAACGCACGCAACGGAAACCCTCAAAGATAAATAATTTTCCCCGTTTTTTCAACTTTTTCCATTGTTTCTACGCTCCTTTTAGTTGTAGTGTGATGTTATATAGCCTAAAGCCTTCCTCGATAAATGGTCTATTCAATACAAAAATATTTTTTCAATTCGTACCAGTAGTTCTTGAAATTAGCGCGTTCAAACAAACAAACAAACTCTTCAGCTTTATAATATTAGTATAGATAGCTGTTACCCACGACTTGAACCGTTTACGCAGCGCACGCAACGGAAGCCCTCAAATATTAATAAATTTCCCCGTTTTTTTCACATTTTCCATTGTTTCTTCGCTCCTATTAGTTGTAGAGTGATGTTATATAGCCAAAGCCTTCCTCGATAAATGGTCTATCCAATACAAAAATAATTTTTCAATTCGCACCGGTAGTTCCTGTGATTAGCGCGTTCAAACAAACAAACAAACTCTTTAGCTTTATAATATTAGTATAGATTATCCGGTTTAAGGTCTTTCTGTTTGTTTCTGTACAATGTATGATCAGAATGACGAATCATCATCATCTTTGACAAGTAGTCACAATGAGGTGTCAAAAATTACGTGAGATAAAATTAAATTAATTTTACGTAGAGATCGCAAGATACGTCTGTCTAAATATATAAAACTCAAAGGTGACTGAACGACATAGTGATCTATCAACGCACAGCCCAAACCACTGGACGGATCGGGCTGAAATTTCGCATGCAGTAGATGTTATAACGTAGGCATCCGCTAAGAAAGGATTTTTGGAAATGCCACTTTTAAAGGGGCGAAATAGGAGATGCAAGTTTTACTTCTTAATGCGAGCGAAGGCGCGAGCACCCACTACTTATTTAATAATAAAGTAAACGACGCTGCTCCGAAACCCTTGATCAAATCCCCACCAGTATTATCGTGTTTAACACAACCTGTGGTTGGTTACCTCTGTTACCTCAACATGTAGTTTGGTGCACGTAAATTTGATTGATGAAGCCGACCCACTTCCACTGGAGCCGGTGTTCATTGAATGGAGGAATGTGGAATTATTAATAATAATTAAAAAGTTTGGAGGGTCCTGTAGGATTAGTTATTGAAATTTTAATTTATCACGCGAGTAAAAATCAATTAAAAGTAATTTTGTTGATGAGGTTTCTGGTACAAAATTAGTTACAGTATCCCAAAAAATCGCTAGCGATTTTATTGTGCTCACAAAAAAATTACAATAAGCAAGGGCATAGTATTTTAATTAAATGACTTTACCCAGCTTACAAAGTAATATATATGTATAATATGTATGTATGTTGTTGTATATATGTGTAATACATATGTATGTTATGTATGTTGTGAAGTAATATATATGTATACCTAGCTAGGTCGGTATGCACGTTTCTCTTAACAAAATGTAAATTCAACGTAGCGAAAACTTATACCATAACGTTACAAAAGCGTAAATCTGAATAAAATATTCTTCATAAAATGTCCCGTAGGTAACCTTTACTGATCCCTAACTGGACTCGAGCGGTATCTCAAAGCCTCCTCGATAAGGCAGGCTCTGTGGCCCCAAATCTGTCTGATAAATAATAATTTATCCCGGGCTTGAAGGCTTTTATTTTTCTTACATACCTTTCAAATAACTGAAGAGATCTTGTACCTTATCGTTATACGTTTTATTAGATAGCTTATTGTGTAGAATCAGAAAATAAATTTAAAATCAAATATAAATCTGGGAATTAACAGAGATTTTATTCATAATATTACTTTTTAAAACTTAAATAATATGGAGTTGACTGATTTTTTTTCTATATTTGTCAGTTGAAAATTGCTGTATATTTGCAACTCTACGCAAGTTGATTATTTTTTATTAATAATTATAAATAGAAAGAATAAATAACCACCACGAGGTGACAGTAAAAGTTTTAGATGTACATATGTAGATTATGCATGAAAAAAGGCATCTATAGTAAAACTATCAATACTTTTTATAAAACGTTCTTAAAGTTAAAAAACCTGTCACTTTTTGTGAGTTTTGTACCGTAAGGTGTGTGGTCCTTAAACGTTCCTGTCTCACTTAGACGTGACGTACTCGTTCGTACGTGCACAATGATTTCTAAACGCATTAGTGGCAAATTTATGTAGCAAAAATGGATAAATATGTTTGAGAGTCTCTGCATAAGCGGGTCTTATTGATAAGTCAGGACAACTTTAAACGGCTTAAAAACTTTCTACATCTATACTATACATACTATATAATATTATAAAGCTGAAGAGTTTGTTTGTTTGTTTGAACGCGCTAATCTCAGGAACTACTGGTGCGAATTGAAAAAGTCTTTTTGTGTTGAATAGACCATTTTTCGAGGAAGGCTTAAGGCTATATAACTTCACGCTGCAACTAATGGGAGCGAAAAAACAATGGAAAATGTGGAAAAAACGGGGAAAATTATTCATTTTGAGGGCTTCCGTTGCGTTCGTTGCGAAAACGGTTTAAAATTCAAAGAATTAATGCCCAAAATAACTATTCCACGCGGACGAAGTCACAGGCACAGCTAGTCTTTCATAGTTGTAGAAGAATATCATTGATTAGTTACCTCTGGCTTCAAACAGCTAAAATGCGGTGAACGATTATCAACATCTCATCAGATTCATAGCATCCACACAACAAATAGTTTAATGATTTAACTTTTTAATACTACCAGTATCTGTTGTTTCAACAATATATATATATTAACTTTTATGTCTCTAATAGTTTACGAAACTAAATAAATCGTTGACTGTAATCTATTTTGTTTGCCATTGGGTAACAACATAAATAGAGCAATCATTATTTACCCATTGTCATTTTTATAATCGCTTAAGGCAAATTTATAGCTAAATATCATGTTTCATGTCTAAATTCACTAAAACACGTAAAAACCAGTCGCTTTGTCATTGTATCAATTGGAAATTCCACGAAAGTTCTATAAACTATCTTAAGCGAGAAGTAATTTATTTATGTATGAGGTATTCGCATATACTCGTATTGGCGAAATTCATGTGCAAATAATGTGCATATTGCAATCTAATCGAGCGTGGAGCGCGCGCGCATCTTTGCTTTATAGGGTTATGACTAACTCATAGATATTATTTTGGCTTATACCTATATCCATGTAGTTTTATACAAAGGAAAGTTTTTATTTACTAAAAAACATCTATCGAAGGGTTTTCGATGATACGTTTGATAGATTATAAATACAAATAATATGTCTATTGTCTTGTTTTATGATAAAATTGTGATTTTTACTCATTCTTTAACAAAATTTTAGGAATTGAATTTTAAAACAACTGAATCACTAACTGACTTCTTTATTGAACATGAAAACGTCTAATTAGATTTTTAAAAATCTAAATTAATTAATTTAATTGCTCCAGCCATTACTATATATTTTTACTAATTTTCATCGTCACTGAATATCAGTCAATTTTAGTGACACTACCTGTTTAAACAGCTTACCAACCTGCTTAGCGACAGACAAACCACGTGTCATCGAAGCTAGATAAACAAACTTGAAACCCGTAATTACCTTTTCTAAATATCCGCGTAGCTAACCAAATACTGTCCGTATGTATTCACACATAAGCATAATATTTATGTATATGTTCTCTTTTACTTTAGATATAGTTTTGAAATATTGCAGTTTTTAACTGAGTAAAGTAAGGTCTAAGAGTCAATGGAGTATTTTATTTAACATTTGAGTCAAAGTGTTCAATTAACAATTAGTATGCACTTATGAACAAAATAGCTCCGTAGCTCAGGTAGCGGAGGCAAACGTATGCGATTACCAATGTCAAGCTAAGGTCGACGCGATCTGTCCTTGGATGGGTGACCAAAAATAGGCATTCCGTTTTAGGCGCTTGTTAAATTGTAGCTCCTGGCTGTTTGTATAGTACGGCAGTCGTTAAGCCATGTCAGAGGCCCTTGGGCGGCTTGATTAACCAGAGTTGGCCACTCTCATTCAATAAGAAGAAGACCAAAACATAAAAAAATAAGTGCTTACAACATTGGAAACATTACGAGTGACAGAAACCTAGGTTCTTACTTCATCCTAATACTTACTACATGATAACACTTAACATCGAAAATAGATAAACATATTATTTGATTTTGAGATGTCCAGCATGTTTACGTTTAACTCATTTTGACTTTATAGTGTCCTGAAAATTTACAATAGAACTCACTTAAACAACATAAATAACACTTCATTTACACCGTTATACCATAGTATGAGATCTGTGTACTTACATACTGCAAACACTATATTTGCTCAGACATTTAATACAACCAATACTTATAGTAACGGAGTCTCTAGTTATTGATATTGTAGGAATGGATATATTAGGGTGACACTGCACAGAACATGCTTACAGTATTATATTTTATAGATTGTTTAGGAAGAGTCACAGATTAAATGTTTATAGCTGTATTAGTGTTTTTTTACTTTTACATATCTGCTAGGATAAATCTGTCCTACTATTTATTCTGAACTTGTTAACGAGTTGCAATAAGACTTCATAACCTTGATTAACGTCAAGACAGATGTAGGTAGTGAGAAGCAAATGTGGTAAATTTGATAAACTTTTATTTGTATAAATTTACAAACTTATAAAATTTAAATGTATAGGAATCTTATTATATTTTAAATGTATTGAAATAATAAAAAAATAACGTAATGAGCAGAAAAAGCAATCCACCTTCGTTGCAAAGCAGTTGCACCTTTACGCTACTTAGTATCTGACATAGCTTCAAGGTAGCCTTCCATTACGTACACATAATGTTGTAAGTATCTGCTTACAAGTGTCAGTCACAACTGTGTCGGACAGTCTTGAATATAGCCTAGACTTGAAAATAAACAGGCACTTATTTAGGACTCATCGCTTTACGCAGATAGCGTTAGAAATGGTGAAAACTTTTGAATACCTATGTAAGTTATGTTGAAATATTTTTTGTTTTGTATTTAGATTGAAACTCTGGAGAAATATGTAGTGTTTTTCCGCTGCGACTGCTCCTTAACCGACATCACACACACCTCACCTCACCTCCTAACCAACGTGGCTTCCGTGGATCTCAAGATCTTACCAACACCGCACCTTGTGTCTTGAAGCTTTGTTGTTCTCCTTCGGCAAGATGTTCTCGTCGACACGTGTTTCGCCTCTCCACGAGGCATCCTCAGGACGTGTTGACTCCTCGAACGTCGGTCTGAAAGAAAAAAAGTCTTTCGGATATGCCCAGCTGGCTAAAACTTACCTAAGCTAAGAACTAAGTATATGCGTAGTAGCTCTCTTGATGGGTGTCCGAAACGGTAAAATAGGTAAAAGAAATATAAATATCTGGGAGCTTTTCTGTACCTACTCTAATGGCACAATAAATATCAGGCCCTGATAGATCGTCATTGTACAGCGCAACTAGAATTAAAGCATTTACCTTCTTCTTCTTTATATCGAATGAGAGTGGCCAACTCTGTTGTCGAGATTTAGTTAATTTTACCTACTGTAAAAAAACTATGACTACTTAATAGTTAGTCTCTCTTATACAAAACTCAGTTTAGAGGTATTTAAATCTCTCTTAATTCAAGTCACATTGTAATCTCCTCCTGCACAATAAGACCAGTTTCTTTTCATCGCAGAAACCTAATCTACGAGTATTCACAGATATCATATTGCACTCGCTACAAAGTGACAACAATATTACAAATTTGCAAATATAAATTTGCAAATTTGTAGGTAATGAATACGTACGGTCCCTGAGTGTCATGGCTCGGTGGAAGTATTTCCGCACTGCAATTGCGACAAAATAAAGCCATTATTGTATGAAACGAAGTCTCTATATAAAATAAGCTGTAGTGACGGTTTATATTGTTATTGTGTTGTGTGGGAACAAATTGGGTATCGTTTGGTTTTTAGTGTGGTTACTCATGTTTTAGGTCGGAAAAGTATAAACAAAAATGAAGTTTTGAAAAAAACCTTTAGTTGTTTTTATACCAAAGTAACCAAAGTGTTGTATTCTACAACCAATTAATATTATGCATCTTCATGACTAGTGGTGACTACTGGCGTGGTTTTTTTTTATCTGATAGGACTTTACGGTTACTGTACTAAGACATTTGGAACCTACAATTTATGTATCTTTCGAACCACCAGGCCTGACAATTGTTGCTAGGCGAGAATAATATTATATATATATAACACACACGTGCAGAAAATCCAATAACTTAAAATACTCCAAATAAAGCCCGTAATTGTCGACACCTTTATAAAATACGACGCTCACATTAACAGAATCGTAAATTATTTCTAAGTAGAATGAACCGTAGTATCCCATTATTGGCTTTATCAATGAAATAAATAACTTTAATTGACATCTAAGACTTTTCCTGAGGGCTTATAATAATTAATAGTTGGCAATTTCGCCGCAACACGATCTGGCCATCGTTTGAATGCTTAATGTTTTATTTGATAAACCAAGATTTATGCTTGGATAGACGTTGACATAAAAAGTCTTTTGATTTGATATGTTTTAGAAGGTCTGCCTCATAGAGTAATATAATATACCAGAAAGTCTGCCCATACTTAGTTTCTTTCAAGATTGAGAAATTAGTGGGTGTAATGTTCAATTGGCACAATTTATAAATATAATTAATTATTATTATCAGTTTTTTAGGATAAAAATGTTATGATTTTATGCGGTTTTCGTTACCAATTGAAATCGGTAACTATCGATTAAATCTGATTGATTTAAATTATTACTGAAAAAAGTAGGTTCAATAAATCAAAATAATAGTCGCAAGTACAATAATTTGAATGAAAACAGTGATTAAGTCTTTATAGTCCTCCATATATCTTGAATCCTCATTTCCGGTTGCCAGTTAACTGTATGGTACAGGGCCTAAGAGATATATTGGATTCTGTAATAATCTTGCATAAATCATAACTAATTTATATGAAAAATATACTCGATTTTGCTCAGAGGAAATTGATGTGAAAATTGTATCCTGTTGAATTTTTAGAGTCGTAGTCGGTAGTTACTATCCACTATCCACTAACCAGACCACAAAACCAGACTATCCACTTTATGTCTGAAACGGATCCTCGAATATTTTGGTCATATTGCCCGGAAAGATGGCGACAACCTGGAAAAACTGATGATCACAGGAAAAGTAGAAGGCAATCGATCCCGAGGCCGCAGCCCAACACGTTGGTCTGACCAAATTCGCACCGCTTTAGACACTACAGTCTATAATGCATTGCATGTTGCCGAGGACAGAAGGAAGTGGAAAGATGTCATCAAGGAGAAGGTGCTGGGAGGTGGTGGTCACGATCCTCAGACATGAGGGATACGATTCAAGGAGGAGGAGTCGGTAGTTGAGTTTTTAAGTTTTATAGGCAAATTGTGACTTTCATTTGTGTAGTTCTTGAAACCATTAGTATAAAAAATACACTAAACTATGCAAGAGGAAATGTTTTTGTATATTTCCTCTTATCATTTTATATTGTCAAATATATTCGTAACCTCTCCAAGGAATTTAGCTGTAAGAAAAAAATGCAAAATTAGTCACAACCAGCAGGATTTAGGTAAACCTGCATCATTCTGGTTAACGCCCAAGATGCCTTAACCGATAAGCCACGGTCGGCTCAAAAATTCATATTTCCAAGAGAATTTATTGTTAAAATCAGTGAAACTCAAGGTCACAGAGAGATCATTAAGTGGCTTCCGCTTTTAAGTAGCTCGCATACTTGAGTAGACCTCTAACACTTTCTGTGGTCACCTTTAACCCTTCGCGGTGAGGTAGATTCTAGCGGCATACCGCGCTTTGGTCACTTAACTTTCAATTATTGATTTGTTTATTATTTTACTTGTAATTGGAATAGATTATTTGTTATAATCTAGTTTAAGTATAAGTAACATACTTAGTTAAATTTAATTAAACCAGTGGCCATTGCACATGTATCAGATTTTTATCGTAGTTTTTCAACTTTTGATGGTGGAATAGACCAATATTATATAAATATTTGGGAAAAATTATAAATGAAATTGAAATCCTACTTCAAATATTCAGAAAACAAAACTTTTACATTACTGTACGTAATGTTAATAGTGCTTAAGTGATGTACTTTAATATTACTTCACTATGATCTAATATTTTGACTCGTAATTTTTAAGTCTATTTCGAAACTATATACGGCTCATGGTCGACTGAAATTCGACATTGAACTCAAATCGAACTTTCATATTCAGTAATATAGCATTAATTGTCGATAAAGTAGGAAAAAATGCCTGTATTATAATCTAACAAAATATAACTATAAGTACTAGCTGGTGCCCGCGACTTCGTCCGCGTGGAATAGTTATTACCATATAAACAGTTCTAGTAAGTTAACCTTAACAGATAGACATAAATTGTTGATGACATTTTGTTAGACTATTTTAAGAAAAACAATTCTTTCATACATATTTTTATGATATCTTGAACCGTTTTCGCAGCGCATGCAACGGAAGCCCTCAAAGATGAACAATTTTCCCCGTTTTTACCACATTTTCCATTATTTCTTCGCTCCTATTAGTTGCAGCGTGATGTTATATAACCTAAAGCCTTCCTCGATAAATGGTCTATTAAACACAAAAATATTTTTACAATTCGCACCAGTAGTTTCTGAGTTTAGCGCGTTCAAACAAACAAACAAACTCTTCAGCTTTATAATATTAGTATAGATTTGACTACAAACTTTAAATGTAATTTGCTTACCTTTACCTTTATCCAAGATTGCCATATCGCTAGTCAGTGATATGGACCGCTACAATTTGCCTAGAAAGCAAACGGCCTATAGCCGAGATGCTCTCAAACCAGTTTCTAAGTTATTTATTTATTCACTATATTTTCACTTATGCAAATTATAACTCCCGTCTTCTCATCTGTAGAATCCTGTGATCTATCCGGTTAGAAAAGTTTGTGAAAAATTGTTCGCATTCCGATGTCATTCTGCTATTTATATATTTTGATTGCTTACATTTACTGTACTGTGTAGCGCTAGTCTTAATTTCGATAAATAATTAAATTTCTATCACTCACATTGGGACAGTTACCTGAAATAATATTTATTTTTAATTACCTACTGGACATTTAGCTTTGTATAGAGCTAGGAAGACTTAGGGGTAACAGTATTTAGTGTTCTTGATTAATTTATTTGCTGTTATTTCATTAATTATAATTACAATGCCTTCTAAAGTTCTCAGTTAAATGTGCTGAAATTTTCTTTACAAGCTCTATTTAAGATGAAATAAAGTTAATACAAATGTGATTTAATGTACTTTTTGTTGTTAAAAAATATACATGGTTAGGTACTAACGGTAATGTTTCGCAGAGAAACTTACATGACATTTCGTAAATATATGTTTTATAATTATTTCTTTTCTCAATTTCAGGTTCGACATGGCATCAGATGTAACGTCACATTTAAGAAGAGCAACATTAGTATGTTTAATACTAGCATTGACAAATGTAAGTAATAAAATAGTTTTTAAGGTACAGTTTCTAATTTAGTGCTTAGGAGTTGTAATAATGTTAGGGCGAATTTTTTTCTACTATTATATTTCTTAAAATGATGCATTTTGGATATCATAGAAATCACTTACATATAAAAGTTCAACTGTTGTAATAGTTTGTCTGTGACACATACATTTGAAAATACAATACAATAAATTACCGATGATGCCACCCGGTTAGGCATTTATAAGTTTATGCCTACTAGTTTCATAAAGAAGAGAACGCTAAATTACTGGTATCATATCCATGATTTAACTTTAATAGATAGATAGATAGATAGATTAACTCTTTATTGTTGACACATATTAAAAAACAGTACATAGAACAAATTGCACCTTAACTAGTGCCACAAGCGGCGGCCTTATCGCTGAAAGCGATCTCTTCCAGGCAACCTTCAGAGCTGGAGAGAAATAAGCAAAAAGAAAAAAAAGAAGAATGTGGTGTACAACAAAAAGGCAAAAAGAAATTTTACTGATATATAATATATATTATACATATAAATACGCAATAAAATTAATGTTTATACACAAATACACAACAGAATATTTAAAGGTGATAGTAGTAGTAATAATAACAGCAATACATATTTATCCCTATTTTTTCAACACGATATTTTTATATGATATTTATTAATTCAGGAAAAGGAAACTGACCAATCACCGCACCTTTGTCCTTTATAAAGAACCGTTACAATCAAAGTTTCTTTCTTTTGTATTTTATTACCGATTCATTGTGATTCCAAAACGAGTTTTGAGTGTATAAAATAATGAGCTCAGTAAGCTGATCAGTTTCTGTCATTCCTTTTAATGTCGCATCATTTGCGTTCAATTATACGGTTCATTCGGTATCCATGTCTAATAAGATGATGGTTGTACTTGGGTTCTTTAAATTGGTGTTACTCAATGATATTCTATATAAACTGAGGTAGATGCGTGTTCTGTGTGGGGAACTCAAACTAAGCGAATTAGCCTGGACGGCTCAGTCACCTCGAAGCTGTGAACATACGTTTATCCCTTTCTCACAACCGGGTTTTATATATCTCTGATCTCTTTTACTTTCCTTCGCCACGTGCTAGGCGATTTTCAATAAGTATAACGTCTCTATTAGTAAAACCTCATTGGTGTTACTACTAATTTACTACATAAGTTACTGGATCGAAACCAGCTTAAAATGTATATTAAGTTATTTAAGAACAAATTCTGTTTTGTGTACCATAATAATTAAATAAAAATAAATTTAGTTTCTCCATTCTTTTGCTTATGATCAGTCAGAATATGTTCGTCTAAGTATAGCAGCTTTAAGAAGTCTCGATTCTTTAAACTCTCGGTTTTATATTGACCCAATTTGATTATGATTATTATTCTGTGATATTTTAGAGCCCCTCACACTCAATTGTCAAATCATGTTATTTTATGCTTCTTCATCGTATTAAGATCAATGAGCATTAATAATAAGAGTGCAGTTTCTCTTGTCTAGACACTTTTTACGCGCAGATATAGATATAACTATATTATGCACCAATGACACAGCAAAAACGGTTTTTTGGTCCCAAACTCTATGATATTCATCACCAAGCTTTCATTTTCATACGATAACGTGGGAATGAGCGTTTACGTGCTCGATTCCGATTTTGGATCGAATAAAAGCGATATTGATTCGACTTTTTTATCAGATATCGTGTCTTGGTTTGTGTAAAAAGTTTACGAGAAAACATGGCGCCGTCGCCGGCTTTTGTTTTCAAATGAGGTCTTTGTATGTTTAAATCGATAAGTTTTAAAGCTTCGTTTGATCATGCGATTTGGTTTTATCGTGTTCTTGCATCTTTTTGTTTACTTAGTTCGTTTTAAAAATAAGTTCATGAGAAAGCAGTAAGCCTGTGTTGTATATAACTGTAATAATCAATGCATAGTTCTACAGTGTATACAGTGTGTACAGTGTGTTTTATAGCTATACTATGAAAATAAGATGGAGAAAAAAACTATTTAATATATTGTGCTGTTTACCCGATGCACTTTAGACACCATTTCGTAAACCTCCCCATAAATTAAAAGTAAAACACCGAATAGACGAACGTCCGTCTCCTGCAAAAACTGCGACCTAGTACTACGTACGTCTAAGCAGAATCGAAACGCCGTCCTTGCGAGGTCGGCATTACATGACCAACCAGAGACGAGCGTTTATACCACAGCACTGTCTCATTGATTGACCAATATAAGTATACACCTACTTGGGAACTTTCAGTTGGTAGAAAGAGCTCTTATTCCTGGTCGTGTGTGTCCGGTCTATTTGATCTGGTAGTAGCGTATATGCGTCCGGTGACCCACATTGGGCATATTGCACACATCTAGACCGACGTTTGTAAAAAACATGCGGATAGAGGATTGTACGGTTCGCAGAATAGTTGGCGCTGGACTGGATGCAATTATTTTGTAGGTTTTTAGAGCTATTGCTGGGGCGGGCTTCGCGGTAGTGTGAAATGATATGGAATTGAATGAGATGGCGTTTTTCAAAAGACTTAAATTGTTTATATTTTTATTGCACAAGCTTGTAAACTTTTTCTCCAGTCAGTATGTTCTTAATTCAGAGGAAAAGGTTTACATAATTGAATATTCCTAGTATTGATTATGTTTATTTTAACTGTTCCATAAGTATTTGTTGGATTCATTTTTACATGTCCTTCAAAAAATACTGATTCACCAGCAATAGTTCATTTTATAGTTTTGGTCTACATTATGTATTTTACATGTTTTTTTACATATAATTTTATTTGACGTCCAAAAATCAAGACGTAAAAATATATACCCATAGTACGAGTAGGTATGTTTTAGTCCAGATATTCTATAGTGATGTTTCTTTTATGTATTACATTGTATAGCTTGTTTTTCTGTCGGTACCTAACGGTGTGATGTTTTAATTGCTTGCCAATAACTTTCAATGGATCGTTGCAATTTTCAACTTCGCTATGCCTTGCTCTTCTTTTGCGTTTCCCACATGATTTTTTTCCGTATTTTAATTTAGCCTCCGTATATTTTGTGTTTTTGTGTTTTAGAAATGACACTATAATAGTTTGGTTGTTTCTATGTACAATAAAATAAGTATGTAGGTATTTAGAAAAAAAGTATGTAAGCATTATATCCGTTATCTAGTGCCCACGACACAAATGTTTGCATAGTGTGAGGCTAGATGGCGCTGTGTGCAATATTCCGGAATATTTATTTATTTTTTATTTAATTTTTAGTTGTGCAAATATTCTCAACGCCAATATTTTCAAATAAATTTAAAAAAATATTTTAAATTTATTTTACCTACTTTGAATTCAGAAGAAGAATAATCATCGTATTGTTTGCCAGTAGCGGTAATATTAATTTAAAATAAGAAAAACACTGAGTTTTCATAAGAAAACAATGTGTCTAAATACTTTCATCATCATCATCACCATCATGTCAGCCCGTGTTCACCCACTGCTGCGTATAGGCCTCCTCTCCAACGTGCCACTTAGTACGGTCTCCAGCCGGTCTCCATCTCCTACCTACTAAATACAAATAAATACCAAATAAATAATACTAAATAATTTAACATAAACTAAAATTCAAATATCTCATTTGGATTGTTGTTATTTTTAAAAATACTTGTCCCGATTTCGCTAAATCTGCTAATGTGGGAACTATGTTATTTCCAAAGTTCTAAATAAAGCTGTACTCTAAATTCTATCTTAGCATTTCAATTATACGCGTTAGAAAAATTGGTTTGCGAAAATTGAACCTTATCGGTTGAAGATACGGGCTATATTTGTAAATCTTAAATCTGTGGGCAGAAGTACATACCTAATTTTAGTAGTAAAATTAAGCTAAGAAATTTGGTACTGGCCGTAGACCATTAATTCTTCACAGCACCCATTGACATAAAATTCTTTAGACGTTTCTTTAAGTAAAATAAAATCAGACAGGCATATATCAAGACATACATCTGAAAATTGGTAGGGCAGTAATAAGCACGTGATAATACTGGATGCTGATTGGTCTACGCGTAACTTATTGGTGTGGACAAAGAAGCTTGTGGTTTAAAGAAAGAAGCCAAACCACGATTTATATTAAAATGACTCACGCCCCCAACTGATAGCAAATCGACAGTTTTTATGACACTTTACCAGTTAGGTCTGCAATTTCTATAAATAGACCTCTTAAGACGGTTAAAGTAGGGAGTCAAATTGATACACATGTTTTGTTTAAGGTTATATATGGTTGTCTGAGATATTAAAAAAAAACCGTCACATTGCACACAGCGCCATCTAGCCCCACACTAAGCAAACGCTTGTCGTGGGTACTAGGTAACGGATATAATACTTATATACTTTTCTTTTGTAAATACATACTTATTATACATACAAACGACCAGACTCAACACAAATAATTATAAATTTTCATAAATACTTGTGTCAAGCGGGAATTGAACCCGCATCCCCTAGATTAGAAGGCAGAGCCACTACCAACTAAGCTAACAGGCCAGTCAAGATGTAGATAGATTATTGACAGAGTGTGTCTGTCGGTTATATTGTCTATGGCAGCACCATATCAATAAATCACTGATCGGCTAATAAGTCCTACAATCAGAGAAACACGTTTTTACGATTCCTTTGAAAATCATCAATCATTATAGAAATTAGTGAGTTTGAGATTCCACCTATCAGATAGTTAATTTTGATTGAGTTATCATTTTTCTCTTTCAAAGATGAGTTCTAAAAGTTTCATTTATTAATTAAATAAATTAGCATGAGTACCTCTGGGTTTCTGAAGAGTTTTACCTGCCCTTTTTTAGGAGCCTCAGGCAAGGCTCATTTATTATGAGAAACAGTCGGGACCTAGAAAAATTATCTTAAACAAAAGCAAAAACCGACTTCAACTCTACTATCACGTTACTGAACAAATCTAAGCCAATCTATTGACAGGAATTAAAAATTCGTGAAAACTTGAGTTTTCCACACATATCTTTAGCGAAATCTATAAAATTACTGTAAACTCAATACTAGGTACATATCTGTCTGTGAACAAAACGTTATCGGTATTATATCAGTTTTTGTATGTAATCGACATCGTATAAAGAGATCGTACAAAAAAATTAAAAACTCGTTTTGGATTTAGCGTCAGGTGAGCAAGGCGGGCCATATAATTTATATGTAATTTGGTTAAAAATATATAACTAGTGATGAAACGTGTAACCTAAAGTATATTTAGATTTGAAGTAGGTACACTGTAGCGAAAACGATACATCTGCTGCGTGTATTATCAGTATAAACTGTTAAATAAGCTTAATAAATTAAGGTTCGTATAAAAAAAAATATCTCGTTTTGTTGAGTTTTCTCTCTGTCTTTACAAAATGTGTGCAAAAGTACTTTTAATAACATTATAGCATAAAATACAACACTACAGAATTATATGGTAAGAAAATTAGAAGACGAGTTGTTTTTTTATATAAAAAAAAGAATTTCTAGCTTATGTGGTAAGCTAAAAATTCATAATATACTTTAATGACAAATTTTCTGAAATTTCTTTCTTTATTTTCATCTGGGAATAGGTACAGAGTTCAAAACACTCATTGAAGTAATTTTATTAAGCTGTATTAATTTCATTAAAGACTATTAATTATTATTGTCTAATATTAAGACCACCCGCGCTCACAATATCTGTAATCCGCACAAACAGAAATAGTGCCGCCGTTAACAATAAAATAGTAATTATTTTCTAGTAATTAAAACTGATTATCAAAAGACATTACCTACTAGTTCCTTATTACGTGGCCCAATAGATTAGAGACCCACACGCTTTGAAAATATCAATCTAAAAGAATATCGCTATTCGTATTTAGTTTTTGCATTTGTAGAAAAAAAAACCATTTTGTCTGCACAGCCAAACTGTGGAACTCCTTGCCCGAATCTCTATTCCCCTTGAACTATAATTTGTCGGTCTTCAAGTCAAGAATAAACCTGTTTCTTCTAGGCAAGCGCGCTAGATCGTAGATTATAACGTTGCTTAACATCAGGCAAGTTGTAGTCAAGCGTGAGCCTATTTCATGTAAAAAAAACCTACTTCTTTGGGAATTGAGATCAGTATACGACCCATTTAAAGTATATTTATTATACACCTATTAGTAAATATTTAAAAATGAACAAGCTTTTTTTACTCTACCAAAGAAGCTTTAAAGTTAATCACATGTCATCTGAAATTTGTTATATTTTTTCGCGCGTCAGAGTTAGACTATTTTTAATTTACGAATTAACATAACGCGATGTACCTACCTAGTAATAATGTCACAGTTGATAAGGGTACTTTATTAATAGAACGATTTGCTTGAATAATGACGTGCAACGAGATCCAGAGGAAACAATTGCCATACCTCGACCCGGGGGTTAGTTGCGTACCATATTTGCATATCTGTAGGGTTCCTACTTTCTTATTTGTATCTAAGTCTTGAGATTTATAATTTGGTTTTGTATTTAATTTTGTAATTTTACTGTCTCTGTTTTTATCTACGTAGACAAAGTTTGTTATAGTGCAAAAATCACGTAATTGTATTTTTTGATAGAGTTACTAATAGAATTTGATAAAAGATAAAAAAAATAATGTTTACCTAATTTGTTTTACCGGCACGTCACTACGGAGCCACTGATCAACATATTTTTTGACACACAATTTGTATAAGATCCCTAGAAAGACATAGACAATGTTTTACCTCGAGTTAAAGCGTTGCTGATATCCGCTAGCGTACATTTAATATATATTCTTTTACAAATACAATATTTGTTTATTTGACTTAAATATTGTACAATAACATGTGAATCCTCTGACTTCGTGGTAGCCGTAAGACTGTGTTACGAGGCCAGAGTCATCTCCCAATATATTATTAGGAACTAGGTACATATTTATATTCAATTGTTGTTTTTTCAAACCAACTTACAAAACACAGGGAATTAAGAGGACTAATTAAAAAAACGTTTATTTTAAATAGCTTCTCATACTATCATGTCAACCCTACCCGGTCACGTCTCAGCACATCTCATACACGTCCTGCTACATCTGGTAATGGCCTGTGAAAGCATGCGGACCGACGTACTAACTACACTAGGCCTCTCGGGCTTTGCAGACGGGCAATATTTAGTTAAGGCACAGAATATAGAATACAAATTGAAGAAGAAGAAATAGAAGCCAAGCGGCGAAAATATACATCATTATCGACTGATTATATTTTCGTACCGCTTGGCTTCGAAACTTTTGGTCCGTGGGGTAAAAGCACGAAGTCTTTTATAAAAAAATTAAATAAAATGTTGATTGACATCACTAGAGACAAGAACGCTGGCTGGTTCCTTGCGCAAAGGATTTCTATAGCAATCCAGCGTGGGAATGCAGCCAGCGTTCTTGGCTCCATACCACATGTAGATTGTTTAAATTTAGTTTAGATGTAAATACTCTTTTTTAGTTCTATTAGTGTTAATATGTGTAAATATTGTTTCTTATTATTTTAAATAAAGTCCATTTAAAAATACAAATTAAGGTAACTAAATGTTACCCGTAAAAACCGCCATTTCATTGATCATGGAATAAAACTTTACTTACTTTAGTTATTTACTTAGCTTCCAACAGCTAACTCTGTAACTCGCGTCACAAGCGGCTCTAAGCAGTTTGATAATCAACAGGCGTATTTTAGCTTTTATTTTTTATTTTTGGCTTAAACAAAATTATTAATCTAAACTGTATCAGTAAATAAAAAAAACACATTACGTGCTAGATGCGAAGCAAACTAAGACCGGCTTGCTCAAAGACTCTCAAACACATTTAGCCATTTTATTTCCGTTAGTTATTAAATAAATAAATAAATATTTCTGGACTTATCACACAGCGCCATCTAGCCAACGGATCAAGGAAACGGATATAATACATATATACTTTTCTTTTGTAAATACATATTTAATATACTACATAGAAACGACCAGACTCAACACCAGCAATAACAATTTTTAAAATTCATAATTACTTGTGTCATGCGGGAATCGAACCCGCACCCCTGAATTAGAAGTCAAAGCCACTACCAACTAAGCTAACAAGGCAGTATTGGTTGCTTATTGTATTTAAAAACCGTTGCGCAAGGTGACTTAGTATTTGCTTAGTTACTTTTACTCGCTTGATGACTTCTTGTACAACATGTGACGGTATATTAGCCCCTAAAATGTTTCCCGTCTGTACAACCCACTCCCCACATGACCTATTGTCGACGTCACGTACTTCAATTAAGCACGACTAATAGCTCACTGCTTAGAGTACTAGAATACCGTAGGAAACGCTAATTGTGGCCAATTGATTGTGCTTAGCCGCATTTTGAGGAGTGCCATTTCCTGTTGTTAATGTGCGAACTTGATTTATTGGTTTTGAGATTGTGAATGTTGTGGTTGGATTGGATGTATGTAGATGTGAATGATTGTGGTATTAATGAAGTGGCGGTTTTCATTCATCATCTTATAAGTGTGTGTGATAAAAAAATTTAGAGTGATGATTGTTTTAAGGTACCGAACTGAAATGTTCATAAACGTTCTGGAAATAACCAGCAATAATACGCTCAATATATGTTCATAATTTGAGTAGTTGCAAATTTTTTTTATAGTTTTTGGTCATCCATCCAAAGACTGACCTCATCAACCATCACTTAACTTTAGTAACCGAGTACAAATACCTCAACCAGCTCAACTACGGCTACAATAACAGCAAACTGGAAAGAACCAGAACGCCGTCCACAATCATCATCATCCACAGCCCTTGGGATCCCACTGCCGGGTATAAGCCTCCCTTTGTTTGCATCGTCCACAATCATTGCAATTCAATTCATGAGCTTGCTAAATTGCTATCCAGAATCAGGAATTAGCATTTACATGAGAGTATAAGTTTGAAACAACAATGACATTGTTAGCACTAGGGTCAGTGGTTTATGAGTCTAGTTTAGAGTCTGCGAGACGAGACCTGCAAATTGCGGTGCACCTCACATGCATAATGCAAGGCGTCTTGCAGACCACTGCACTATTATACAGGGTTAGAAGGCTTTCTTGCTGTTAGAGATAATAGAGTTCTTAGTTGGAGATAGTCACTCGTATTTTTTTGACGTTTGAAAATTATTTTGCTATATTTTTTTAACTTACATATTTTGTTTTGATATATTTAATAAACGAAACAATGAGATCTTTAAGTTTTAATCTTTTTTTATTGTTGAAACTAGAGTTCTCTATTCTCACACTAAACAAAGGTAATTGTTATCTGTATTTATTGTAATTCACGAAGATAAAACGTTTTTAGCTTTTGTAAAACAAATAGTTTCTAGTTATTTGTTTTGCAAATTAGAATTACTTTATCTCTCGTTTAGGTAGGTACGCGATGTTTTTATCAAACTTTAAATAGACACATTTGTATATAGGAGACACTTTGTTTGAGTTTTTTATCAAACTTTAAATAGACACATTTGTAAATAGGAGACACTTTGTTTTTTAAGTTATTAAGTAAAGCTCAACTGCAAAGATGAGAGGAGGCCCACCAATGCGGTGGGTTGACGACATTAGAATAAGTAGGGAGCGCAGTGAGCGCCTGGATTCTATCTGCGCGGGACCGGGACGAGTGGCGTACAAGAAGAGAGGCCTATGCTCTGCAGTGGGAAATAGTAGGCTGATGGTGATGATGAACTACAAAGTTTCCTAGAAGCCGCTACTTTTCAAATCTCTACATTAGCAATAAAACAAAAACCCCTACTAACCCAGTAAACCAAGTCTACTAACAAACAGGCCCACGTGCGTTGAATGTGAATCTGTAACGGTCACGAATTTACCTATCTGAGGCAATCCGTGCGTCCGATGAATATGCACTTCTTTGATGACGCCCTGTCGTGGAATGTTAACGGGCCTTTCACGTTTTCGTTACTGTTTACTTGGGTAAATAGATTTTTGGAATTCTTTAGGATAGAGTAAAATATTTAATATATACTCGTACCTAAGGTATACGTAATTTGAAGTCTTAGCTAATATTCTAATGCTTTATCTAATCTATCTAACTGATTTATCTTATACTAGCTGAGCCTGCAACTTCGTTCGCGTGGAATAGTTATTATGGGCATTAATTCTTTCATACATTTTTTTTTGATATCCTTAACCGTTTTCGCAGTGCACGCAACAGAAGCCCTGAAAGATGAATAATTTTCCCCGTTTTTTCCACATTTTCCATTGTTTCTTCGCTCCTATTAGTTGCAGCGTGATGTTATATAGCCTAAAGCCTTCCTCGATAAATGGTCTATTCAACACAAAAATAGATTTTCAATTCGCACCAGTAGTCCTTAGATTAGCGTGTTCAAACAAACAAACAAACTCTTCGGCTTTATATTATTAGTATAGATTCCACTAGTACAATATCCCTGATCTCCTATACTTTAACCATGATCGAAAGTAAGCGTGATCCGGTTCTAGGGCCGTATTTGCGTGTCGGCACCTCGGCGCGTTTAATTGATCGTAAATACTGCCTGGAGCGAGCACAGGTGAGAATGTGATACCGATAGTAGTACAGGTGCTGTTTAATATTACACCTTATTTGCTTATATGTAAGTTTTAATTTTGATGTTATTGCCGTGGGATTCTTAGCTTAGTGTAACATTATAAATGTGATAGTAAAATAATATCTGAAGACTGAGTAGTGAGAGTCTCTTTAGACTGAGAAGTCTACGGCTCTTTTGACTGAGTCTATGCAATATAACAAAATCTGGAATGCAAAACTTAAGTTTAAGATAAAGATAAAGTAAACAGTGTATGTTGTTCACATATCAGTTTAGCCTCAATTTCATTACATATAGAAAATGTGAATAAAAACATAAATTTTTATATTTAATGTATACTATAAAAGAGGCCTATTTCCAACAATCTTTGATTACATTCAAAGTAGTTTTATATTTTTTTCTGGTCTTTTCCCATGATTTTGACCCCAGTTTTGACCTCTGAAATATAATTATGAATATTGTTCTCGTTAGATCTTGTTTTTCAAGTTCTAATTTGGTGATAGAGAGCGTCGACCTTATGAATAATTCAAATATTATTAACATTAAATGTATAACTAGCTAAACTGCCTGATATTTCTTCTCTATGTAAAGTTTAATATTCGGAATCGTGAGCTAGGTCCGCATTTACTGTCACAGCTATATTATGTTTGAAAAGAAAAATGTTTGGTGCGAAACCATTTTTAAATTTTGTGATTTTATAATATTATAAAATACTTCCTAAATGTTCAATTTTAACATTTTTTGATAAGATATTGTCATTTTGTTGTTTAACATTGTGTGGGCGGAATGGCTCAATTTAGAAATAGCAGCGCTGCATTTTTAAACAATGGGTTAGGTCGGGGTATAGTGACGTAAACGAAGTGTCCGTGACTCAGTCAGCGAAGCCATTCATATGCTATTACCAAAATTCAGCAACTGTTAATGCGATCAGTTCTTGGATGGGTGGCCAAAATACTACTTTTTGGTCACTCGTACTACAACCAGGTAGTAACGTAGTTTTTCCGTTTTTATCTAAATATAATAAAACTCAAAGGTGACTGACTGACTTATTGACTGACTGATATAGTGATCTATCAACTCACAGCCAAAACCGCTGGACGGATCGGGCTGAAATTTGGAATGGAGGCAAATGTTATGACGTAAGCATCCACTAAAAAAGGTTTTTTGGAACTTTTAAAGGGGTAAAATAGGGGATGCAAGTTTTACTTCTTAATGCGAGCGAAGCCGAGAGCACCCACTAGTTTAATAATATTTTAATTCATGCAGTGTTATTCGTTTGTTTATACAAATAGCTCGATTATCAATTAAATGAAATCAAGAGCAGAAACAAGCTCTTCTTGACTTATGATAATGATTTGACGATTAACACTAAGTCAAACGATGTACTGCAACATTGTAGGTAGGGGCAGACCCAGGGTGGTACTTAGAGATATATGGACACGAAATTTTGTGTTTAAAATAAGTAGATACTTACGTTAATTTAAAAAAGGCAAATTTAAAAATTATTACAACTTCGCAATTTTTATATTAAAGTATGGGTTTTATGGACAATGAACAATAAAATAATATATTTATAATAGTCTCACACACAAATCAATTTATTTATTTGTTTTTGTAGAAATATTTGAAGCTTATATTAAGGAAAAATTTCGTGTCACGATTTTTTTAGTCTTATCTTTCTTTCCGTGATTTTTTCTTTGTAATGTAGGTAGGGACAGTTTTTACTACCTCATGCTTTCATTGGACATTAACTTGCGATAATATAATTTGTAATGTGAAGCCCTATTTACTTACCAGACTAAAGAGAAATTGTCCCATAACCGTTCCTAGATTCTTCCCCTTAAATACATAGCTATGATTTCAGGTTATGCTTATTTACAGACCGTTTGCTTTGCTTGATGTCGATGCTCGCAAATTAAAACGTTTATCTGATGCTGATGTGCTTGGAAACTGACATTTACGCGTAAGCTTTGATTGCATAGACTGCTTTGACTGTGTTTAATTTACTTGAGCTGTATCTAAGGTTACTAGGTATGTGGTGTAGAAGTACATATGAGTTAATATAAATATTATTTGATATATCAAATCAAATCAAATCAAATATACTTTATTGTACACCAAATAAAAAAGAACATATTTAACATAAAGGTGGAAGGTAACCAGGGACATTGGGCGACCTTATCACTAAAGTGATCTCTTCCAGGTAACCTAGTTTGGACAACACTACAGGAAATCCTTAAAGCTGGCGTACTTAACACAATATTAAATAATTTAAAAATAAAACACAATAACAAATATAACATTCAAAGTAAACAATATACAAACATACCTACTTACACACAAAACTACATATTATTGATATTTAAAGGAAATAATATATACATTGAAGGAAATCACACAAAAATAAAAGAAAGCAGAACATATTTCATGTAAAAAGACTTACACACACCAACTAACATCACAAAGTAGAAATGTAATGATTAAAAACCAAGCTCTGAAATATGGGCAAGGATTTAGCCTGCTTGATATTAAGAGGCAGGTCATTCCACAAGCGAACAGCTTGCACAGTGAAAGAGGAGTGATAGTAGATATTGGGATGGCTAAACTCAGGAAATTTCAAGTGAAGGAAACGAGAAGAGCGCTGAGAATCGGAATGGGAGGCAGTGACAAAGGAAAACCTTTCTTTTAGGTACAGAGGAGTGTAAGGATTGAAGAGGATTTTGTACAAGAGTGAGAGGATGTGTGCATTACGGCGAAGACGGATTGGTAACCATTTGAGCTTTTTTCGAAACTCAGAAATGTGGTCATATTTACGTAAACCAAATATAAACCTAATGCAGAAATTTTGAAGACGCTCGAGTTTAACGAGCTGCTCATTGGTTACGTCTAGGTAGCAAGCGTCTGCATAGTCGAGTATAGGTAAAAGAAGGGATTGAACAAGGGCTATCTTGGTAGTATTAGGCAGAAAATTACGCAATCTCCTCAGAGAAGCAGATGAAGCAAAAATTTTACGACTGACTTCTGCTAATTGAGGTGCCCACGTAAGTTGACTATCGAACATAACACCGAGATTTTTTACTGAGTCACTAAATTTAATGGGAACACCGTCAAACATAACTGACTGGAGGCATGACCAGTCTATTCTAGAAACTAAGCGTGAACTACCAATTACTATGACTTGTGTCTTAGACGGGTTTATCAGCAGTCCATTAGATCGACTCCAATCTCGAATCCGTTGCAGGTCAATGTTAATTGTTGCAATTGCTTCATCTAGGCGGTCTAGAGATGCTTGGGCGTATATTTGCAAATCGTCTGCATAGAGGTGATAGGAAGAAGAAAGGTTATGAGATATTGAATTTATAAAAATAGCAAACAGAAGAGGTGATAGCACGCCGCCCTGTGGTACGCCAGCTACAGTACTGCACCAAGACGAGTATTGATCGTCGCGGCGAACACGCTGCCGGCGACCAAACAGGTATGTTCGAAACCACCCTATTGCCGTTGGAGATATGTTAAGAGAGGAGAGAATGCTGAGGAGGATATCAAAATCAACAATAATAATATATTGAGTTATTGATGTAAAATTTAAATTTTAAGGTAACCGAAATTGTCATTGCTGTTATTGTTGAATATAATTTTTGAAATGTCGGCATGACAAATACGAAATGCATTATTTTGAGGTCAAAATACCTATCCTTTAAATTTGTGGTATGTATTAAATACCACAAGAACAGCTTTTTTAAACAGTTTACAATACATGTTAGAAAACATGTTACTTAAGTTATTTTTATCTAAAAACAGCGGCTATTTTTTTTAAACTAAAGCATCAAATTGCATATTAGTTAACTTCAATATACTTTATCAATCAAATTGACTTATTTCTATTAAATAAGCGACTAGAGAGGAGAATGCCCTACAAATTAGTGGCAACAAAAACTTAATAGTAAGACGACCGCATTTGTTATTCGTATTTGCGTCCAGCAAAAAAGCCTTCGAATTATTTCTTTAGACTGCAATAAAAAGCCTCTAAATCGGAGAAAGAATACATCCGTGGAAGAGCTTCAAGCCTACATCCAAGATATTACAGCATCATATAATTCAAAGGAAAGAATATATATATATAGTATTGGCCGATTTTGATAAAATCTTGGCCGATTTTAATAAGATTTTGTATCAAAATTATAGAAGCGCCCGTAGCACAGCTGGCAGAGGCAATCGAATGCGATTACCAATGTTAAGCAAAGATCGACGCAGTAAGTCCTTGGATGGGTGACCAAAAAGTGTTATTCCATTTTGGGCGCTTCCGTGGGTCAGATGACACGTCAAATTGTAGGTTCCAGCTGTTGTCATGGTACGGCAGTCATTAAGCCATGTCAGAGGCCCTTGAGGTGGCTTAATAAACTCGACACCAGAGTTGGCCACTCCCATTCGATAAGAAGACGAAGAATATTTTTTGTGATTTCTAATCACTCAATAGCGCGTGATGTAGTTTATTTTATTTCTCTTTATACCTTTTTTTCCTTTGAAGTATGGGAACCTTAAGCTTAAGCGTGAAATGATATCAAATTGCAACACCTACCTACTTTCATGAAAAAAACAGAACAAGTCCTAATACTTCATTACTACTAAACCGATGTTGCCAATTCCAGCTCCAAGTTATACCAGACTACTTACCCAAGGCCTCAATTTGTACGTGATTATGTAACCAATATGCCGATAAGACAGATGTTATATCGTCTCAAAGCTATAATTTATATCCCGTAACATTGAATACGCAAAATGTGTTAATACAAGCAGTAACTTAAGACTTACATCGATTTACAAGTATTAAAACTATTTAACCATAATTTTATAAATAGGCCTAGTTGGCAAGGATAAAATGCTTATTTTATGTAGAATAGGAATTTATAAGAGTTTATTTTGTTATTTAGTTAAGTATTTTAGCGTTTTAGACTGAAAGTATGTCTTTGAAAAAATGTAGTACATTATTGTAATGTTCTAAATTTATAAATTGGTAATCTGGGAGCGAAGTAGCTTGTTAGAATGTATATTTTTATACTTATAAAATAAAAACGCCATTATTCATCTACACATTTGATATTTCATTAAGTAAATTGCACACTTTATTATTACATTATTATCACCACATTAATTAATTTCACCATTTCTTATTTTATAGCCTGTCAATTACTTATGAATGTCAAAAATTTTGTCATAACTATATTGTTATAATTTATGTTATTATGTCGAAGTGATATCCATTTAAATGTTAGCTTTGTGTCATTGTATATTTTCTTTTTCGCGTGTAGCTGTCGCCTCATTGGCGTAGGCCTCCCCCAGTCTATTAATTAATAAGACTACAGTCAATTTTTATACTTAAGTGGCTATATAATCCAAAACAATCGTAGCGGTGAGTATTGTTAGCCAACTACTTAAATATTATACTTACTAACATATACAACAAAATTTTGTTAAAAGTACAATTAACAAAATTTTGTATTATAAAACTAAAATTAGTTTGATTCTAATCTGATTCAGTTGTACACCCGACTGTACAGAAAAGGCGGTGTATGAAATAAAAGAAATGGAATGATTATCATCAAATTACACATTGTGGGTGTACGTTTAGGTCGACGAGACAAAAACTCGGTCGAGTGTACCTTTTTACTGTCATCGCCTCTACAGATTGAGTGATGCTTGGAGCTTTTAATATGTACAGATATCTAATGTACCAGATACGTAACTACCTTGTATTTTTTTAAAAATAGTCAATACGATACGGTAGATGTAACATTGTTTGTGATTATTTTCGCTAATTTCTTTAAAAGTTTATAATTTCGTTACTATAGAAACTTAGATATAACATAAATCAGTATCTTTTTAGAGTAATGACAGCAATATTTCAGAATATTGAATTACAAGCCAGGGATTTTGTAGTCTATACCAACTAATTTTCTTCTGAATAAGCCACAGTTCTTGTAGGTACTAAGAGTAAGTATATATGGTGCATAATATTAGGCAAACTGTAATTAAACGTTAGCCTATTTGTTTTTGAAAAATATACTTATGAAATTGATTTATATCGGCTACTACTTAAGTATGTCTGGCACGTTTGATGTCTGTAGATGTAAACACATTGATGTAGTTTCAACTACTAAAGATTGCGGTATTTTTTTGTTTTAGCCAAAGTAAATCAACTTAAACGGTGCTAGCTTTTTGTAGAGATAATCAAGCGTAACTTTTAGAATTGCTTAAACCAACATACCTACTTAGTTTCTAGTTCTGTAGTTTTCGCTTAGATATTTTAATTCTTTATTAGCTATCCAAATAAGTAGAAGCTTGCTATACCAATATCATAACTAAAAAAAAATTTTTAAATGAAAATCAATTAATGTATTTCGAGAGCCAAACTTTTAGCAGTAGCTTAATTTTTTTTAATTTTATACATTTCTACAAAACAATATTTTTCGATTAGATGAATATTGAAAGTATTTTTAGATTTCATAGACAAATTGCTAAGCTAACACCATTTGGAACAGCTTTATGCCTATTTCATTAAAATAATATGACCACGTCCCGAACTTTATGCAGATTTTTATTACCAACCTACAAGATTATCATCTAAACAACAAAGAAAAAAAACCACAAAAATCTCCGCAAACGCGTAAACGCAACTGAAAAATTATTGAGAAAATTTAAATTAATTAGTGTGTTTCTCAATAGGTATTAAGATAAGATATTTAGGTCAAACTAATTGTGGATTAAATCAATAATTTCATGTCTATTAATCAATAAATTCATGTCTATTACTATAACGTTGTGTTGTGTTGTGTTTACTTTTTTACTTGTGTGCCAGTAACAAAATGGATCCATTGTTGTCCAATAAATGAAATTTTGAATTTGAATTAACAATATCTACGATAAGAAATCGTGTTTTTCCATAACATAATGTATATTTTTAGCTAAACAAGATTTACTTTCTACAAAATAGTAGATACAATTAAACATTTGCATGTCTGTAAGTGAAATCACGACATGGAATTACACTGAAAAAGTCATAATTAGTTCTATTGTTTGCAACCCCAAATTATATTCTAAACTATGACAGTGAAGATTGTTTTTGAGCTGTCTGTTTAAAAACTAGTCTTTGGAATCAAATTGTATAAGTATTATTAAAGCATGTATTACAACTTGATTCTTATGTTATCGTGCTTAGAGCATATTATCGCGTGTATTTTGTAAGCAACGAATACTTTTTAGCACGGAAGAATCTTCCTAATCATGTCAGTTTGGGCACGCGATTTTTTCTTCGTTTAACAGTAAAATAATTATCCATCCAGTATTCAATTAACACTGTGAGAAAATGACATGTCTATCGTAGAGGCCGTCGGCAGTTCTAAACTATCATTATCATTATGTGCCACGGAAGTAAAGTGAATCTAGATGGAGCATAGTGCAAATGTGGCTTGCATTTCGCTCATTATTTCATTATTTGTTGATAGTAAAATTGTTCTAAAACAAAGTAATAAGCATGACATACGAATGGAATGAATGATGGTTTTCTGTAGACACATTGCAAGTTACGAGATGAAGATGACAATTAAATTTATTCATACATTTTAATTCTACAATGTAAAATTATTCATACAAAACATAGTTATTACTAAAGATTTTCTTGTTAAATAAAACTATACAGTTTTCTTTACAATTGATATACCTTGCTGCATAATATATAATACAATTTAAGGACGAATAAATGTCAGTGATCAAAGAAATGATAACATCAATCACGTTTCTTCGCAAAATATCTATTGCAAGCCTATTCCAGCCTCTCTAGCCTCCACAGCTCGCCACCTGTCTCCGAGGCATTGACCGTCGTGGTACCTACTTGGACAGAGTATAACATACATAGTAGATAATCTGCCAAAAAACTACCTACAATGTACTGGGTTATCTAATAGGTAACTAGGTATGTCCGAGTTATTATGGTCGTTCCAGAAGCATAAAGTTCTGTATAAATTAAATTTTACGACCAATTAATTATTTACAAATTCTAGATCAAATTAATATTCTGGAAAAGTAAGTAGAAACTATGAATATAAGACTCATTTCCGGCAATTCATAATTAAGTTCATATAATATATTTCTACAAATTTCACAATAATTTACTAAAACCTGAGTTGATTCCTGCACAATAACGATAGCAAAATTATAATTCTAAACTAACTAACCTTTTATAAGTTTATGACTGCATTGTATATGTTCATACGATGGTCCAGAGATAAACCCTGTAGAAAGTTTTCGTTATACTTAGTAAATACTTTACATCTACAAAATTAAGACAATCTCAGTAACCTTGTATAACCGTACCTATATTTTTAATGGTCAGAGAATAAGACGAGGCGGTTCGCGTTTGTAATTGGCTGAAACTCGATTTGTACCTTCTGATTGATGTAGAGGGCGTGACTTCCACAAGCTACTGAAACAATTGATGAGAATAAAGAAAATGCTGTATTGTTTTTGATGGACGATGTCGTATTTTGGCATTTGTTAGGGGTGTTTTGTAATGGTAGGTATGGTAGGGATATATTCTAAGAAAATACAACTAAGAAACTTATACAAATGGAATATTTCTTAAATCTTGAATCAATGTTTAATCTTTTCTTTTTTTATTCATAAATTTAATGAATATTTAAATGAGGTAAGCAGTAGTAAGCAAACAGTGCTATGTGTGCTATATTTAGCCTAACAACAAAAAAAATACAAACTATTTAGTTCAAAAAAGCATAAAAATATTAGGACAGATTTCAACTTCTGAACTACCTATATTTTTAACACTCATAAACCAGACTAGTAATAGTATTAGGTCACTAGACCAAGTAAAAATAAATACTCCGAATACTTCCCACAGTTTTACAACTACCTATATTTATTGCGCAATAAGATGATGTCAGTACACACTTTTAGGTCTCTTATCGCTTCTGGACAAGTAGGTATATACATTAACATATTATATATGTATATATGTCTACTAATTTTTTTGGTCGGCAAGTTGTTAAGTTAGGGGCGTAACTTTATAGTTTTGTTTTACAAGACCCAGTACACACAAATACATGAATAAGTTGTTCCTAATTTAACTTCTTATTGAATGACAGTGGCCTACTTTGGTGTCGGGAGTTTATCAAGCCTATAACATGATTCTCAATTTTACTATGATGTGTATGGGACTTGTAAATAGAAAAATTTCTTTTGTAGTTTATCTTTGGACAAGATATTGATCAAAAACATTATAAGAGCCTACTTCATATTGTGTAGGTTTAATTAAAGTATGAAAATCAAATATGCTAAATGTGCTTAGATCAAGAATAGGTTCTTGTCTGCACTTACTCCGTTATCAATTTCATAGAAATCGCTGGAAAGGGAGCAAAACTACATAACTAAAACACAAAAAAAAAACACTTTGGCGTAGTACATGCTTAGCACCCAACACAAAACAAAACACACTCAATGAAAATAATACAATTAATTAATTAATTTGTGGGGACAGCGGAGCATCTTCGTCATCCATAATAGTAATTCTACCGGCTGGGCATGGGTATTTGGGCATGGAGAAATAAAACGTAGCACTTCAACTTATTGATGGTATATTACAATTTGTTCGAGGTTAAACTATGAAATACAACTGTAGGAAGATTGTCTGATAACTAATTACACTAATTCGGTCGACACTCCAACCAACACGTAACGCCACCACGCGATGCGAACCGATTGCCGTCCCAAGTAAGAATGGCGGTCTCTCGCACGGCACTAGCGCTGGTTGTTGCGTCAGAGCAGGACCCCGAAGTTAGTCTCAAGTCAATGTCAGCCGTTATTGACAGTGACACAAACATTATAACACATTTCGAACATTGTGACAGCTGACAGTGACATTGAAACCAACTCGCCTACTCTCCGAATCAAACATTAAGATCAACTTAAACACTCTTCGAATCAAACGCGCCGACACGGCCAGACTGACATTCGCACGTCCTCGTGCGATCCGTTTTCTCTAGCAGCAGATGACCTGGAATTAAAGAAAAGACACAACTGGGATCACAAATGTCATTTCGCTCGTCTATCCTGACAATTTCGAAAGATATCATTCAGTACACGCACATATTATCAGTATCTACATTTGGCTTCGAGAAATTGAGATCACGTCAAGATGTTGTTTCAACTAAGTTAATTATCACACAAAACTTCACTATTCGACCTCGTGCGAATATGACCGTACCGCTGCAGGGTGCCCCCACCACCAAGATCGCCACTCACCGGCAACGACAAGGAAGCACCGGACAGCCCTGCAGCTGCAGCTCCACCCCAAGACACTATTCGACATCGTGCGAATATTATCATAACGCTGCAGGGTGCCCCCACTACCAAGATCGCCACTCACAGGTAACGACAAGGACGCACCGAACAGCCCTGCAGCTGGAGCTCTACACCACGACATTATTCAACTCCGCCAAACAAGCCACTGCAGGGTGCCCCCACCACCAAGATCGCCACTCACAGGTAACGACAAGAGAGCAACGGACAGCCCTGCAGTTGCAGCTCCACTTCACGACATTATTTGACCTCATGCAAATAAGCCACCGCAGGGTGCCCCCACCACCAAGATCGCCACTCTCAGGTAACGACAAGGGAGCACCGGACAGCCCTGCAGTCGGAGCACCTCTCTACGACAATATTTGACATCATGCAAATATCGCCAAATCTCTAGCTTCTACCCGACGGCATCTCATACGACGTGACGTTATCTCATCTGACGTGAAACCAACTAACTCTTAAGCAATGGTGTTGAATGATACGTAACAAAGTCACATCTCAAAATTAAATCTCTAATTCACTTCCCAATGCTGAGAGGGTCGCCGAGGTGGCGCTCATTGTGTGCGAACTAGCAACCAAATCGTATCATCGTCTGATGAAACCTCCTCATTACTTTAACTTTGACCCGCCGTCTCGGCCTCCTCCTCCTCAACGTCAACATAATTAATCAAAAAGGTATCTACCTACTTCTTTTAAGCCGTCAAGACTCCTAGGCACTATGCCCAGATTTTCGTGAACATCTTTATGAATCTGATTTTAACTATCTATCTTTTCAAAACGTGGGTACCTGTGCTGTATTACTATGCCTTCTATTCTAATCCCTACGCATAGTACCCAGAATTTGATTGTCTGTTTTACTATTCACTAATGAGTAACCAAAAGGAAACGAGCTCACCGGGAGTATGGTCAAAGTGTCTCGGGCAGACTATGTACGCTCCAAACCACGCCGACAGCATCCCTGCTCTGGCGGTGCTGATCAGCAAGAAGGCGGCACCACTTGCTACTGGCTGGGTGCGAGGAGTGACAACAGCATCCTGAAAACAGAAACGGATACGCGCCAGTACTGAGGCATCTAATATGGGCCATTTAAACAGGGATGATTTCAGATTCAGTTTCATTTTATTTGCACAGTATATATCTTGAAATTCAATCTCTAACGGACACGACTCCCAGAAAAGCTGGACTGTTAACAGAAAAATCTCAACGAATCCTGTCAAGACTTGATTTCACTGAAATATCTTGCGTAAAATAGGACAAGACTACTAAGTTAAAACTATGACAATGTTAATTTTGATTGAATCTTGAATTTCAATTAAATATCACAGTGCACAGCTGACCTCTTATGTGGCATAAAATGAACTCACACTTATTTAGCACTGTACAATCATGAAATAGCTACGCATTAAAAGTTATCAGCAGATTGACAATAAATTTTCTACAAAAAAAACCATTACTTAATCGTTACGCAACATTTATAGTGCTGTATGCTCGTATTAACCGGTATGGTTCTTCTCAATAACGCCTTTTAATCATTTATAACAAATTGCAAGCAAATCTTACTTCGACAAAAGAGCATTCAACACCAGAAACGTAATGAATTTAAACAATATCACCTTTGATATCCGATGGAGTTGCACGCTGCACTTAGTCACCACTCGACCCTGGCTGCGCTCGCCCGGCCGCGTGCTACCACTGCTGCTTCATGTGCCGTGGCCGCCCGGCCGCGTGACACCACTGCTGCTCCATGTGTCGTGGCCGCCCGGCTGCATGCGACCACTGCTGCTCCATGGGCCGCGGCAGCTCGACCGCGTGCCACCACCGCTGCTCCATGTGCTGCCCGGAGCGCACGCCACTGCAGCGGCATCGCGCATCACTGCGACGTGGCATGAGTCTGCTGCAGGCGCTGCTCTTGTACTCCCTCACGATGCGGTCCATATCTTGTAATCTTCTTGCTTGTCAATATTTTTTGTCGTTTCTTTCGTAGTCTTTCTTGTACGACATTTCCAATTAGAAGATATAAAATTCCTACCAAATCCGAACAGCAAATCTTGTCTTTCAATTCACAGCACACGTATTCGTAAATTTCAACGCAATTATGAAATCGCTTTATGGTCTTCTCTGGTCCGAGGATTATCGTTGCCGCATTGATAAGTTTCAGTAAAACTCAAATCCCAACTGCTTTTTATCTTTCACACGTTTTTGTTCATTGACACGAAGAATTGATAATGTTCGTGGGTCTGATTTTCACGTAGGCAGAACATGCATGGCTCCCATTGTGTTTCTCGGCGATCAATTATTTCTCCATTTTGCCATCATCCCACTTCTGATGTGGGGACAGCGGAGCATCTTCGTCATCCATAATAGTAATTCTACCGGCTGGGCATGGGTATTTGGGCATGGAGAAATAAAACGTAGCACTTCAACTTATTGATGGTATATTACAATTTGTTCGAGGTTAAACTATGAAATACAACTGTAGGAAGATTGTCTGATAACTAATTACACTAATTCGGTCGACACTCCAACCAACACGTAACGCCACCACGCGATGCGAACCGATTGCCGTCCCAAGTAAGAATGGCGGTCTCTCGCACGGCACTAGCGCTGGTTGTTGCGTCAGAGCAGGACCCCGAAGTTAGTCTCAAGTCAATGTCAGCCGTTATTGACAGTGACACAAACATTATAACACATTTCGAACATTGTGACAGCTGACAGTGACATTGAAACCAACTCGCCTACTCTCCGAATCAAACATTAAGATCAACTTAAACACTCTTCGAATCAAACGCGCCGACAAATTATAATTTTTCATTCTGTGTTACAATAACTGAAGAGTTTTACGACCAATTTTGACTGGATATGTTGCTATGGTCACCTGCTACGTATTCTGTGACGTGACGTCATTGACATATAGATTTTATTGACATAACGGCCCGCTGCTGACTCTTCCAGTTTTTCTAGGTCTTTGGAATGTTGTGGAATAAATTGTCTTTATATTATTTTGTTGTTGCTTACTTTGCTAGAGCGAGGGTTCAATCATTCAGAAATTCGGAATGTTTTCTTTTTGCCAGAGAAATTTCGGAAGATTTCATAAAAATTTCCACTAACAAATTTTAGGAATATAAGGCAATTCAAATCTTGTTAGTGATATATATTATATTCGAATTCAGTTGCAGTTTTTTTGTATGACCATATACATAATCTATTTACTTTTAAATAAAGAAAGAGTTATAGTAACCGTATGTGGAGATACATTGATTTGCCGAGCTTGATCATTAAAAAAACTACAGCATATTTATAGACATACGTATACACATTTATTTACATGATTGCCTCTAAAAACAAAAAAACTACAACAACATTCCAAACCCAGAATCCAATTATAACTATTTACCTGCAAACAAGACCACTCAATAATAAATTTCCCCGAACCAACAGATTTCAACACGCGTCGGAAGAAATCACATTCCAAACATTCCATGCAAGCTGGTTATATATGAACCTTATTTTAAAGTGACTCAGGCGAATAAATCGCTTTCTTTGCCCACTTTGCCCACAAAAAAGAAAGATGTTTTTAATTAAGTTTTCAAACTTTATTTTTTTTCTCGTCCGCATACTGTTACTACTTTTATATACTAGCGATTTCGTCCTAAAACACTTTTGTTTTAGAAAATAATAAATACTGTAAATTATCTATATATATATAAAACTCAAAGGGGACTGACTGATTGACTGACTGATATAGTGAATGCACAGCCCAAACCACTGGACGGATTGGGCTGAAATTTGGAATGAAGGTAGATGTTATGACGTAGGCATCCGCTAAGAAAGGATTTTTGGAAATGCCACTTATAAAAGGGGGAAATAGGGGATGCAAGTTTTACTTCTTAATGCGAGCGAAGCCGCGAGCACTGACTAGTAACTGTATAAGAATAAAGTATTCAGTATTTTGGCTTAAATTTCATAAGTCTTAAAAGCAGATTGAACAATGAAATTCGGTGAGATTCACCACAAATATATATGTTTAAGTGAACAGTCGACATTAAACACGCTATAAAGAGCTTAAGTAATAAAATTCACGGACGAATGCAAATTGGAGAGATTTTCTCGTGTAAAACGGTGTTTTCTTTATGTTCCTATGTATTTAATAAATATCTATATATTTGTATTAAACGCTCTCTGTTTGTGAATGTAAAACTTATTTGCGGCGTGCTTATGCAAATCAATGTGTTGGTATTCAGCATATTTGCATTCAATAAACTTTTGCAAATAATCATTTTAATATTTCTATCTTATACCGTAACGTAAAGTACCATTTTCATTTTGAATTTATTTATTTATGAGTTAATTTATTAAGTGCTAACCTGCACTATGGTTGTTTTAAATTAAACTTTTATTGGAAAATGAGCGAAAATAATCACGACCGGCAGGATTCGAACCTGCGTATTTCTGCTACCGTCAGAACGCCTTAACCACTAGGCTACGGTCTACTAACTGCCAGGCGCGAAAATCCACACTCATTTCCATACACTTCAGACTGAACGGCTGATGGCGCCACTTGTGCTGTCAGAATATGTCTCATGCACTCATATCGATGTACTATGGACACCTGATATGACGAGAAATGGGCCTTTCGCGTTTTAATTATGAGTTAATTTATTAAGTGCTAACCTGCACTATGGTTGTTTTAAATAAATTAACTCATAATTAAAACGCGAAAGGAAAATTATTTATATTTATACACAGAACAGATTACAGCTTGGAGTGCATTGGACAGTTTTTGATCGAAATAATTTTGAGCTGAGATACATATATTATACTCCTAAATATGTGTATATAACAAAACTGTGTGTGTTTTTAAATAAAATAAAAATAATTATCGTTAATTTGGTAGCCGGCGTACTGAACCGTTTAAAGTTTATAAGCTACCCTAGGGGCCTCTGATATGGTTTAAAACATGGCAGTATATATGTAGTTTGGTGACGCTGCGTTGGCTTACTTTTCTTTTTAAAAATAAGTAGACAAACCAGTTTATCAAATATGTTAAACTAATTCGTGTAATAAAACTAATGATTATGCCCAATAAGGCTTGTTATACTTTTTAGGTCGTCCGAATGTTAGCCTCAAACAAAAGGAGTGAAAAAAATTAGAATCCCATCAATAAAGTTTGAGACAGCCCATTCGCCAAATTACCTTTTTTACAATCCTTAGCCCCACCCTACTGCGTCATACCTAGACGTCGTTGACAATCTAACTAAGAGACATCTAACTAGCATGTGCTAACTTTTTCATTTTTTTTCTGTAACACGTTACAGTGCGTGTTACACCCTAGGCTGCAGGAATGCTTAACATCAAGCAGGCTGTAGTCAAACGTAAACCTATTCCACGTAAAAAAAAACATTACGCTCATACCGGTACACAGTAGAAGTTCCGAAAACTCGCACTAAGCGTAACGCGTTTATTGTGCGTGCTACCCAATGTGAAAAACCGTTCCTTTTTTTGGTTTCTCTTTCTGTAGTCAGCTATAATATATAACATAATACATACATAGTTAGCTATAATTATGGTCTTCATATCAAAGGTAAAGTGGATTCCTTAGTGGGAAAATAAAACTTCAGCAGTGTTAAACATCATGCTAGTTCTGGTCAAGTATTACGTGCTACATTTGAATCGTGGCGATCTTTACGTAGAGATGTATCACGTGATTTTTGTATCTGACCTGAAAATAATGAAAATATTTTTGACATATGATTCCTACAGAACATTTATTTTACGTTTAGCGCAAGACAGGAAGTTTTGGCGTAAGATGGAGGAGGTCTATACCCTGCAGTGGGTCTCATTAGGCTGATGAAGATGATGTTTACCAGAATATTCTTGTCATAGTGAGACGTTCATAGGGTTAAAGGTCGGTGTTAGATGCCAATGACATTTGGATGACTAACTTATGAATGAATCCGGAGAAAGTGGGTGCGTTCTTGATCAGCGACCTTTTTGGAATTATTTGTACAAATCACAATCCTGTATTTATACTGTCTGAGTCAGAGGAAAGAGAAATGTGAAGTTACTACGAATTTTGTTGAAAACATGTTTTCAGTAATGTTTTAATCTTGTTTCATTTGTTAAACGGCACAAGACGCAAGAGTTATAAAGAAATTGCGGTGGCTTATATTTGTGGTAGGCCCCAAATTCTTGAAGCGAGTAAATTAACTCCCAATGTAAGGATAAGATCTTTTGATGAGTTTCTGTGTAGTGAACACAGAGTAAGGTGCCTTGAGGGCGACGAAGTTTATCGATAACCAAATATAGTGCATTATTAAAGAATAAAAAGATGAAAAGATATTTTGGAGGCGATAAATTAGGTAGCATGCGTTTAAATGTTGCAACTTTGTTGCAAATGAATTGTTTGATAAGGAGAAGGGACTACATTATATTAATATATTAAAATCAATTAAATAATATGTTGTTAAATAGAATAAGTTAATTTTAAGATACCTATGTATAAATAGAGTATTTCTTTATATACTTATGTATATGAATGAATTTTATGTTATATGACGGTTCATTCATGTGTTGAGTCTGGTCGTTTGTATGTATAATAAGTATGTATTTACAAAAGAAAAGTATATATGTATTATTTTCGTTATCTTAGTACCCACGACACAAGCGTTAGCTTAGTGTGGGGATGTGTGCAATGTCCCGGAATATTTATTTATTTATTTTTTATTTCTAAAACATATATTGCCGAAATCTTCTATTAGCTTAATATATCGTTTTAGTTTTCACATTGATAAGGACCATGGAAATAACTTTACTAGAAAACCAATTATATATGCGTTTTATGCACCTATTTTATTAACATTATTTACATCACAAGCATGCAATAATCCATGTATGCTATTATGTGGATAAATTACCGCAAATTCATTAATTTGTCAAAGATAGAGCCTTCCCTATAAAATAAGGAATGTTGTATACAGGGTTATATATATATTGATTTATATATATTGATATTAGTCTTTTTTTTGTCAAGAACTGATCCTCAGACAAAAATATTTAAAAGATTAATTAACTGTAAGGTACAGAGTTAGGGATGTACTAGAGTTCGATGAATAGCATGCTATATACCTATATATCTGATAAACAAATTTTTATTATCAAACTTTGTCTTTAGAATTTATTTTTACACACAATACTATAAAATATATAATAAAAAAAAACTTCATAAATGTACCTACCCCATAAAATTCAAACGTAGACAAAATATAGTTGATTTTTTACGATTGACCAATGTTGGATGAACTATTTTTTTTGTGCTGATACTATCAAGGTTTTTGTGTTAACTACCAGTTCACCACTAACATTGTATAACTTTTGATCCTGACTATTAGATAGGCATGTAAACAGAGAATTTGCATAAACAATAAAGGAGATGTCACTTGAAAGATGGCGCTGTCAGATACCGCAAGATGGCGGAAATAAAGTGTGCAATCGATTGTGTGATACCTCTCTTTATTGAGGATAGAAAGCAAGACTTGATGTCATAGTAAATGCTTATTTTATTTAAAGAAAGGAGAATTATTTTTATTTTGTAAAATCTTTTGTAGTAATTTCAAGTCTATAAAAGTACTGTCGAATTTTTGGTGGATCGTTTAAAAATTATATTTTATTTTTTATTATAGACCAACCAAATTATTCATGTATCTGACATTTCAAACTTATAGTTTAAGTTCAATTAATAAACTTTTTGTAGCAAATGATACCCAAATGGTCTTAAAGTTAAAAAACCACTAAAATCTTGTCCTAATTCCTTCTATGTTGCTCCTTATTTGATGTCGCACTGCCTTATAGCAATGAGGACTTAAGTTTTTATTTATATTTATCATTTAAAACCTTACGATCCACTAGCAACCCTTGCGGTGAATATGTGAGGTTGGCTACGTTTGAGAACATTTGGACTTCACCCAAGACTAGCCCTAATCTGACATGCGATAGCTTTCATTGCGCAGTGCCAGCGAGACTACAAAATCTTTTTGCTTCGCATCCAGACTTTAACTCTATGTAATTTGTATACATACTTACAAGCCCTTGACTAATACGTGTATACGTCTATTTACTTACTACAATGGCTTTAATGTGTCCCGCCACCAGAGCACAGTTAGTTAGAACACTCTCACTGCACCATGCTTATTACCCCCTTCGTCACGGTCGACACAGTTCCAACGTCTGCTGGTTGTAACATCACACCCGGTAGAAACCACTTTGTAGAGAAAACTAATAATATAATAATGCTATAATATGTAGCAACTTTACAGTTTCAACAAAGATTCTTTATCTTTCATCTTTATCATTGTAAATTAGATAAGTTCTGACACTCATAAAAATGTGTTAAGTCAGTCAACGCGTTAGGTAATCTTACTTACATATACATTTTTATTTTGGACACGAGATAGTGCTAGATTCTGATCAGTCTGAGTTGAAGTGGTTATCAAAAGAATTGTCAGATTAATTTAAGGGATGTATAGTTCAATTCAGCGCAAAATAACTCCGCACGATGCTAATAGCGTCGTTGGGGTACATATAAACCTACTAGATCTAAGTTTAGTTTGAACTTTTTAGCTCTGGTTTTTTTTTCAAGTGGGATAGGTTTACGTTTGACTACCAGCCTGCCTGATGTTAAGCATTGCTGCAGCCTAGGATGTAACACGCTTACCTAGAAGATACCTATTAACTCTAGATTTGAAAACCTCTGGATTGTAGTTCACAGGAAACACAGCTTCTGGTAAAGTGTTCCAAAGCTTTGCCGTCCGTACAACAAACGTAGAGGCAAAGCGCTGTGTTTGACACTTCGGCACTTCCACCATAAAACGGTGTCTACCTGCGGAGTTTCTGTTTGTTCGGTTATAGAAAGGAGCTGAGGGAATCAGTTCATATAGCTCCTCTGCACACTCTCCGGAATGAATTCGATAAAAGACCGACATACTTGGCCGCAACCATGTTCCGAACTTTGAAGTTTTGCCTTCTTAATGGTGGTTTTCCCGCCATGAGACATTGTTTTACAGTGTACAGTCAGATATTTGATCAGCAACCTGTACAGGCCAACACTGTTATGTAGATAATAAGATGATTTAACTCTAATTATAATGTCTCTAGCTTGTAAAGTCTACGTCTGGAAAGCTCGTTAATTCAATTTGTTTTTCCACAATCTTCTAATGTTGCTAGCACGCGAGTGAACCACGCACGCTCGTTAAAGCTGACTGATTTGAGAATTCATATAGAATGCTTCATGTGAATTGGAATTACAGATTTGTTCAGATGCTCCTTTGTTAGATCGTGCTATGATTGATGTAATTCTGAATTTAGCAATACCAACCACCAATGTCATCTCATTAACGTAATGGATGAATAATGTTTTTTTTAGATGATTTAGGCTCACGCTTGAATACAACTTGCCCGATGTTAAGCAACGTTGTAATCTACGATTTAGCGCGCTTGCCTAGGAGAAACCGTTATCGCTTTTTGAATAATGGGATACTTGGTGGTCAAATGCCTGATCGTTCAGAGTAAAATAAATAAAATAGACTGAAATGTTTTTGATCTAGCTACTTCTTATTTGTTTGTCGTGGCTTTTAAAATTATTGTAATAAAATTAACTAAAATATAATAAATATATCAGGACATATCATACTGCGCCACCTAGTGCCATACTAAGCTTACACTTGTATCATGGGTAGGTACTAGCTAAAGGATACATTACAAACTATTTTTTTTCGTAAATACATACTAAATATACAAAGTCACAACCAGACTCAACACAAGTACCTGATATATTTTTTTTAAATTCATAATTACAGTGTATCATGGGGGCTCGAAACCGCACCCCTAGATTGGAAGGCAAAACCACTACCAACTAAGCTAACAGGGCTGGAGTAGCTTGTTGGTACTTTTATTGTACTGAAATCAGAAAGAAAAATGAAAAGTCAGTGTGTTTCTCAAAGAAAAAGAATATGTCTTACACTAAGCTTATTTCCATTTTATTCTATATCTCATTTTGTTTGCTACTATTATATTTTTACCCATGTCGATAAATATATGATTATTGAAACCTTATATGTGCAAAAATAATCAACAGGAGCCATTTATTAAACTTATTCTAACCAAATATGTTAATATACCTATAAATTGTGTCGACGATATTTTATATCCATTTTTATTATGTTTCTCGTCATCTTTTTTATTCACAAATGGTTTTGAAAGTGGTATGTCTATTAATGTTCGGACAAATTAATTTACAGTACTGGATTTCCATTACTCTCGCTATTGGAGATAATAGACGAAATTATCGTTATTTAGTTTTAAGAATCGATTTGATAATATTTTTAATATATTGTCTTAAAGCATTTAGTTGCAGTTCCAACCACGCAAATGTGGACTCTAGATGATTATTTAATTGATATATTTTCAGTGAAGTTTTCCTAATAATAAAAAAAGGGTTTAAAAACTGCTTCCTAGGTTGACCAAATGCTATTGGTTCATGAAAACAGGAAACTGAAGTCACGACCATTTTATGGCAAGCAAGTTTATCCGCAGCAGCTAAGCAAGTAGACGAAAATGATATAACCGAAGGTATATAAAGGAAATCCTTTTTCCTTTATGAATCGAATCTGAATGTAAACCAGGCAGCAATTAATGCTCAACTTCTAATATCCACGCATTATCACCACAGTCCCATGATTCACAAATTGATCTATCTACAGAATAAAATTTTACCTCATAGACATCTCAGCATGATCGACACAGTCAGACTTACATCTGACAAATCAATCCACGCTGGCGAATCACGTATCACGCGACACATTTGTTTGCTGATTGGTCACGTGATTGTTTATGAAATTGCTGGCTACTGATTGATTCATGCAAGACATGTGGCTGTCAAGAATACTAGAAGGATATTGGTAGAAAAAGAGATATTTACAGTGGTTGTTCCTCCCAGCCATGTTCCTAATTTATTAGGTTGGTTCTCCATCAATAATATAGTACAACTAGTGGATACTCGCGGTTTCGCTCGCATTAAGAAGTTAAACTTGCATCCCCTATTTCACCACTTTAAAAGTGGCATTTCCAAAAATCCTACGTCATAGCATCTACCTTCATTCCAAATTTCAGCCCAATCCGTGTGGGTGTTTAGGCTGTACGTTGATAGATCACTATGTCAGGCACTTTTGAGTTTAATATATTTAGATTGCCATTATTGTAAACATTGTACATATTTTTCAGTAAGGGCGACCACAACACACGCAAAAGCACCATCGTATTTTGCTGATTAATTTTGTACACAGCATAGGTTTTGTTAAACTACAGCCCGCCTGATATTAAGCAATGATTTTCCTTCCTACATATCTAAAAAAATGTTGGTTATCTCAAGATCACATTGTCTACGTATCTGCCTAACAGTAAGCTATCCACGTTGCGTGTACGCGTGCCAAACGCCATTACTGGTAATGATGCAGTCGGATAGAAAATATATAGAAAATTATACAGAGAGCACAGCTGGTCTATGACAATTATTAGCAAACAGGGGTTCTAGGCGGATGTGTGCTCTGGAATTTATGTGGTTTATTCAGGGTGGGTCGGGCAAGATTAGTACTAACCTTTGTTATGATTCTGTAAGTAAATAATACTGTAAGCTTTAAGGGAAGGAAATAAAATGCTTGTTTGTAAACATTTGTTATATTTTGTAAAATATTCGATCGATGAGATGATTCGCATACTTTTGTTTCGGAAAGTGGAGTTCAATATGTTTATTTGTAGAGACAATGACATTGGTAATACAAAAAAAAAACATACATTCGTTTATTTTACAAAATCCTTAGGCTAGTAGTTACATATAATTTAATAACAAAAGATACAAATAAGTACCATTCAATGTTCGTTTCAAACAATTCAAGTATTTTATTAATAAATATAAAATGTGAAATAATTCAAGAGGAAATTGATTAAATACTAAGGCTTACTTTTAACATGTTTTCATTGGACCCCAAACTAGGCAAAAACCTGTATCTTGGAGGTCCGTAGTATATACATAATTTGGTAATAGAGTAAAGTATGATATATCGTTAGTTAGATAGTACTGTTTTGCCGAGCAAAAAATGAAAAGAAAAGCTTACCTTTATAAAAAGCACATGTAACATTACTGTAAGCCTAACTAAACGAAATATAAGTGTATATAATTTAAATCAAAAGAAGCATAAGTATCACATGATATTTCAATATTTTAAACTAAGTTCATGTGTGCTCAAGGTTAAAACCATTCCAACCCAACTTTCTCTTCAAATACATCATCGTTAGACAAAAAAGGGTTTCATTATAATTCCCGTACATAATAATCTGAAGGATGCCTCTCTAGCCTGGAGGCTCTATTAACGCTGCATATCTATCAGACCTCTATTATCCTTCGATACCTTCATGGTTGCCTCAAAAATAACTGATGAACGATGTCTAAATTACGGAGTTGAATATTTTTACCACGGAAAGCGCCCATAACTCGGCAAGTGGAGGCAATCGCATGCGATTACCAATGTTAAGTAAAGGTCGACGCGGTCAGTCTTTGGATGGGTGACCGAAAAGTGGCATTCCATTTCGGGTGCTTCCGTGGGTCGGATGACACGTTAAATGGTAGGTCCCGGCTGTTTGTCTAGTACGGCCATGTTAGAGGCCCTTAGGGCGGCTTGATGAATTCTCGACACCAGAGTTGGCCACTCTCATTCGATAAGAAGAAGAAGACCACAGGATTGGTTTCTGAGAGTTACAATCCAGGAGTCTTTAGTTAATTGAAATTATTAATATTAAAAATATGCACAATTCCACATAAGTCACGAGACTTGTATCCTCCCCCTCATCGTGTTCTTCATTTCCAACCCTTTCACGAAAGACTGTAACAAAACAATGTATGGTTTGTTCTATTTATATAAACCAATAATAGGTGCTCGCGGCTTCGCTCGCATTAAGAAGTAAAATTGGCATCTCGTATTTCACGCCTTTAAAAGTGGCTTTTTATAAAATCCTTTCTTGGATGCCTACATCAAAACATCTACCTGCTTGCCAAATTTCAGCCCGATCCGTCTAGTGGTTTGGGCTGTGTTGATAGATCACTATGTCAGTCAGTCAGTCAGAGTTTTATATATTAAGATATTCTAGAATAGATTTAAAGATATATTTCTTTCTTTAAAATCTACTGTTAACAGAATGTTTTGGAGCAATCGTGTTACATAACGAAGACAACAATGATGCTTTTCGAAAACCTATCCAGCTAAAAAAAGGTTAACTAACCCACGGCCACGTCGAGAGTAAGTAACCAAATACTAAGCTCGCTTCACAGGCTTAAAAGTTATGACTATGTCTTATAAGTGAGGAAGCCTGTAGGCCAAGAAGTTAAGTGATTATTTGAATAAGATCTCTATTCGCTTGTCACTTTAGTATGAGCATAAATGTAAAAAAATAATAGCTAGGTACGTATATATATATATATATATATATATATATATATATATATATATATATATATATATATATATATATATATATATGTGTTAAACGTGATGCGCTAAGTAGGTACATATTGGCCCTAAACTGATTATACTTATTTACTTATTGACTGTGACAACGTTAGTTTTAACGTTGTTTTAACGAGAATTGTTTTCCTTTACATGTCCCAATAAATCATGACTGCTTATTACCGTCTCACTTGGATTATATAATGCTCTAGGGTGTTGTGGTGAAAGTTTATTATATAAAAATCAATCCTTCATTGGCACAATTTGATTAAATCGTGTAATTTATCTTTATATAAATGATCTTAATTAATCCTGCTCTAGTGCATATTGTTCTAAATTATACTTCAAAAATAATTAAAGAAAACGTTAAAAAATGCATTTAACCCTAGAAAGATAACCATACCACAAAGTGCGGCAAAGATAACCATACGCTTCAGGAGCGCACGTTTTTTTAATGCGTCTATTTAAGTTAATAATATATATATATATTTACTTATTTAAAAATGTGAAAGGTCGTAAATTCCTTCAAAAATAAAAATCATTTATATTCTTCTTCTTCTTCTTCTTATGGTGCCTCTCCAACTAGTGAAGGCTGGCAGTCAGCTCTGCATACTTTATTTTGTTCATTGCCAAACGAAACAATTCTGCGGCACTTCTGATCCCGGTCCATTCTCGAATGTTCCGCAACCAGGACTTCTTTCTGCGACCGACTCGTCTTCTCCCCGCAATTTTTCCCATCATTATAAGTTGCAAAAGTTCGTACCTATCGTGCCTGAGCACATGACCCAAGTACGCAACTTTGCGTTGTTTGACGGTCTGCAAAAGTTTGCGTTTTTGACCAACTCGCCGCAAAACTTCCTCATTCGTGACTTTCAGAGTCCAAGATATAGCCATCATACGTCGATACGTCCACATTTCAAATGCCTCTATACGTTTGCTGATATCTTCCTTAATAGTTTCTTCTTTCTTAATAGTTTTCTTCTTTCTTAATATATCTTCATTTATATTAGGATATTATATATTTAAGTATTATTTATCTTAGAATTACTAAACCTTTATAAAAAAGTAACAAAAACAATCAGTCTTCTGTTTATAGGAACAAAAACTAAAAAAATAAACATATTTTTTTCTCTTATGCTAATCGACTAAAATGTAATCAGTCTAAAAAAATATAAAACTCGGATAAAATTGAGTTTACATGCAAAACAACAAAAGATAAACGCAAAAAAACTAATAACTTCAAAAATATGGTACTTACCGCATGAAAACCGTCGTCCCGCGGTAGGTCTGGCCAATGACTGAGTTGGCTGAGAAGGACAAGTTAATACGCGGGCTGAATAAAAAGAGACAGCAATATGTTTACCACGCGGGCGCCTCTGGGGCTTAGGTTATCTTTCTAGGGTTAAAAACTGTTATCTGATATTATAATTTGTTTATAGTGTGGTTTGGTCAGCACTCAGCAGAATTCAATGCTTTGCATATAGCTTTTTTGTTGTTTCTATATATTCGCTACTAGATAAACTCGTAATATCAGAAGTTATCTTCAATGCTCAGCTATTACTTTAACGATTTGCGGTTTCCCGTCGATTCATCAAGATTTATAAGTTTGAAGTGAACTTTGCGGTCGTTATTTCTTCAAAGCTTCTAGAGAAAGCTTTTCAACAATTTTATTGTTTATTTGAATTTTGTTTGTACATTTTATGTTTTGTTTAGATTTCCCTTAGAGTCTTAAAATTACCGTGATTCTCATTCAGCGTTAATTGGAATGCGTTATTATGGAATTAAGAGGCTTTTAATAAAAATGCTTCTAGTGTTACTAATTACAAGTATTTGATTGTGTAAACAATCTTAAATATTCAGATTATTTTTGGTAAGTATATTATAGGTATTCATTTGCTCGTATCTTGATAAAAAAGGCTTTTAGGTAACCTAGCGCTCTGAATAATTTTATACTTAGTTGTTTCTAAGCGTACCATAAGCACGGCCATAAGCGTCACTTACCTACAAAACTAAGGTATATACAAAGATATGTAAATATTCCAGTTACAATATAATTGATCATGTTAATTCAAATTCCATAAAGTATCTTAACCCATAGTTCTCATCACAAAACCAGTTACATGTTACGACCTAATAACTATTTGGTTAATATCTTTAGATTTTATCCGAATGAAAACGTATCTCATTATACAAGGTGTAACAGAAGGGTGTGACAATATTAAAGAGAATACATATGTATCATGTAAGGAGTCATATACCAAAATATGAAAAAGTAATCGCATATATTTTTTACCATACAAAAATTAGATAATATTTTTCACTTGATTTCGTGGCAGCCCTAGCGAGTGATCACTGACCGAACGAAACCGAAATAAGCACACATTCTTTCATCCCGTTCTAGCATTAGTTTTAACGCAACGTATTCTCTCTCTCTCGCGCTCTCATAGAGACACCGCCGCGCCGTGTCATTTGATAGCGTCAAAAGTCAATGAACGCTCAAAATGATAAGATGTAGGGTTGCAAGTCTTAAAGTTTTAATGAAAGTTCAACTTATGATTACTCGAAATCTATGACACTTAGAATTCTGAAACCTAGTGGGCTGTATTCTATACATACATAGGTATGTATAGTATAAGTATTGTCACACCCTTCTGTTACACCTTGTATAGAACTTGAAAGCACAAGACATTAGAAGCTTATTTACAGAGTTACTAGTTATATCAGCTCATACCAAATTCATAAGTGATAAATTAAATTACTTTTCCGTTATTCAACCTCCTTCTCAAAATAAAAGCCATATACGAAGAAAAAAGTAAACTTATCTGTTTCCAAAATAACTAATCTATAAAATGATTTTCTGCAAATGTTAAATTTTATGAACCTATACCTAGTCTCATTAGTTAATCTTGCATATTACTTTATGAACGTTATTTTTTCGTATACCAACATAGATTCACGCTTGTCGACAACTCCATCGATTTACAAAGTCTTTGATTTCCCCAATAATAAGTATAATACCAAATTAATAGTATAAAAAAAATAAAGTATAACCCTGTGTACAACTAGTATCGATGCTTGCTTTCGAATGCGTTGTGAGATATAAAATAATAGTGGATGCAATCTCAAGCACGTGCTCGAAGTTGGGAGTAATTTGAAAATACGTACCTGATTTAGGTAGTTACATCGTAAGCTTATTATTAGGTGTTGACTATCTCATAATTGAGCTAAGAATGCTGTTTAGTACTACGCAAAAAATACACACATTATATTAGATCATATTTTCTCTCTCTTCGAGTCGTATTTCCTCATGACTGAGGGTCGTGACTCCCCGCAGAATTAATTCATTAGGTGAGTTTTCTTGGGCAGATACATCGTGGTGGGCGCCCAGGTCCTTTCACGGAAGACGCATGTCCTCGGATATTGTGGTCCTCAAACATGTCGGTTTCCTCACGATGTTTTCCTTCACCGTTAAGCGAGTGCAAATCCACACATAACTTGAAAATACAAGTCATTGGTGTAGGGCGGATTCGAACCAGGATGCGTCTGGATGAAAAGCAGACACTGGAACCACTGAGCCACACTCGCTTATCATCATATTTTACTAACTTCTTAACTACTTCTCTTTTTTATACTAGGCAAAACCTATTTAAATCTAATTTGATTTTTATAGCAAAAGGTGGATGCCTTACATTGTTATTAAATACTACTTCCACTCTTTTAGCTTCATTTCTGTTGTCTAAAAGTTATAAGCAGAATCAAATATCGAAAACTTTTCTTTTGAAGTATTACGTGTAAACAGTTTGTTAGTAATCTGTCCTCAAGCGCCTAACAGTGTGTTTCTACAACCTCATTTAAGATTCAATTTATTTATTACTGGATCACTATGTCAGTCAGTAACTAGTTTTTTATGTATAAATTTAGTTATGTTTAAAAAAGAAACTTTCAAGAAATTTCAGTACAGGAATATTCTACCTTTAACCACACTGTCGCTTGTGTTGATATCGCTTCAGCTAACCCGACAATCAAGTATCAAAAAAGGTACCAGGAGCACATAACCGCAAGCACCGCCACGGCGCGGTACGCTCCCACAACACATGCTGTCAGTCTGCTTAACGACATGCTTGCACAGATGCCAGATCTTGATATATTCCATTCGAAATTTAAATTTATATTACAATGTTGTAGTATATTTATTTGTAATAATAGGAAAATTTACTATAAGTCTAGGTATAGGGATTAATTTTAATATAAGTATATTTTTTTAAGGTTGGCCCACAGCACGCTTTGGGAAACTGTAAGTGCTGTGGGCAAGTGAACAATAAATAAATAAATAACTCCATAGGAACCAACATCCACCTGTCACGGTGTCATTACATTACAGTTACCGCGACCGTAAGCCGACCAGTTAGCTGCAGTGACGCGTAATAATCTCAATGAGCGAGATGGATTATCATCACTTTCACTGCAAATTAAGATACTGTATCAGTGAAACTTGCATGTCATACAGGCGTGTAGATAGGAACCTATAGGATAAGCTTTTAGTTGTACATGGAAAGGATCTTGTCTGATGTATGCAACTTTATTCTATGGGATTTTTTAATCCTTCCAGGTATAACTGCCAATAGAGGTTCCGGCTATGATTCGTTAAATAATCGGTGAAGTGATCAGCAGTTAACCAATGTTATTAAAAAGTACACAAGATATATTATTAACTAGTGGATGCTCGCGGTTTCGCTCGCATTAAGAAGTAAAACTTGCATCCCCTATTTCACCACTTTGAAAGCGTCTTTTCCAAAAATCCTTTCTTAGCGGATGCCTACGTCATTACATCTATCTTCATTCCAAATTTCAGTCCAATCCGTCCAGTGGTTTGGGCTGTGCGTTGATAGATCACTATATCAGTCAGTCAATCAGTCAGTCAGTCACCTTTGAGTTTTATATATTTAGATATTTGAATAAAATAGATTGGAGATTAACTGCAAAACATCTCATTGCTAGTTATTTGAAACATAAATATTGTCAGATTACTGCAAATTTCATTAGAGTCCTCTATGGTTCATTTGCTTGAGGTAACGTGTATTTAAGCAAATAAAAATCCCATCACAGCTTTAAATCCCTGATTAATTCACTAAAGATAAACACGGATGGTGAAATAAAATTACTACACCCGATTCTCACTTGACCACCGTATACCCAAATTTTCGGAGTTTCGTTTACGAAAATGTAAATTGCTTTCTTCGGCTGACATGAGAAATGTAGGGTTGCCTCTTTCACTCACGTTGGGAGTGATATAAGTCTGTCGCAGTAGTCGAATTCCTGTTTGGCGCGTGGGAACGAAATGCGCCCGTTCCTGGAACGTGTGCTCGCTATTCATCAAAACTCTCTCGTAGCAACGAGTAGAGAGAGAAGAAAGGTGAATGACGATTTCCTTGTATATTTTTGAAATTGAGTTAATCGTATGTATAAGAAAAGACTGTTTTACATTTAAAGGCAGTTTTATCGTTTTTATTGCAGTGTTATTAAGTGATTTGTACATTTTATTTGAACCTACCTAGATGGATTTTTATGGTGCTCAACATATGAAGGCATATCGCCAATTTTAAACGAAATAAAAAACATACGTAATTGATTGCTAACCTACATGTATAACAATCAATAGAACTGCAAATGCGACATTGCTGCAATTATTCAAACAAATTTTAAATCTGCAACATACTTAACACCCTTTAGCTGAACTTTCGTCCTTCTTGACAATCTTTGATTTCCAGTCTTTGCCGCCGCGACCTGCCAATCATCCAATTTTGGAGTAAACGGCTCTTACTTAAATTATTATTCTTTGCCCATTTATTATGTTTACACTGTTTCCATTCGCAGAATCACCAGGTTACATGACTTTTGCCAGAGACAATATAAAATGAAGGTACCGCACTTTATGTCTGTCATCTATCTACAAGCGTTTGTTTAATCTGGGCCTAGATAGCGTGTGATGTGGGAAAGGTCCCGGAATGTTTATTTATTTATTGATACAAACAATTTTGTCTATTACTGCCATATCTTTGACGTGGCGTGGCGTGGCGTGGACTAATAAACATGAACATTGAAAATGTATCGCTTCCATACATATTATAGTCTATTATGGTCATATTATAGTCTAAAATAAGGTATTTAAATGGGCGGCCTTCGTCTTTAGTATCGTCTTTAGCCTTATTCATGTTCATGTTTTATATATTTGGTTTAGCGATTTTCCCGTCCCAATGTAATGATGAGGCTTCTGTCCATATGATGTCATTGACTGCTGCAGTTTGCGTCTCGATGCAAACTGCATATGAAATACCAATTTATTTTCTGTTCACGCCAAAACGAGAGTCAAACGATATTAGGTCTTAAAGTAACGTTGTTAAGACCTTTTTATATTCCTAGTTGTATGATCCACAAGTTAGTCTATGAAAAAGAATAATTAGAGCTTTTTGCATTTGTTTAATTGATGCAGATGGAAAAATTGTCTTTGTTATAAGTCGGTATTTGGAGCGGTGGTATTGTTTGTAAGATCTCAAGGAACAATTAGATGATAATCAAGCTCGACTGGTATCTCAAATTGATTTCATAGAGATTGTTATGAGTGTGAACATCTATTGTTGACTGTGGAAGTTTATTGCTTTGATAACGTCAATAAAATTATGCTTTTAAGATTTTATTTTTTAATCTTCTATGTTTTGTGTCGGTGAATGAATATTTGTTTTTATAACATAAAGTTAAGTTTTTGTGACGTAATAAAAAATATAAAAAATCATGTAAACATCTTAATAATCCTCATTATTGAGGGTCGTGGATCCCCCACGGTAAATGTATAATTTTTTCCTTTATGATGTTCTTCCATACGCACCTGTCTTTAATAAAATCAACAATCATTTCTGATTAAACCTTAGCTGTTCTCCGGTTCTATCGATTTCTATCAATTACATTTTCAACTCCTACTAAAACACGTCCAATTTCGTTGCGGTTTTCTCTCTTGGATAGATTTTGAACAACCCCATACTGTGCCTGAAACTTTGAGATCTAGACCTGCTTGAAAGGCAGTTATAGAAATTCTCTTTAGGAGTAGTGAAGTAATATTCCGCTAATATATTTTACTCAAAAGCACATAACTAAATATTCGCTACCTAGTACCCATGATATAAGAAGTATGGGGATAGATGGCGACGTGTGACATGTCCTGAAATATTTATTTATTTATTTTGTTGTAGAATTTATGTTTCTGCTGTCATTGTTTTTAATAGACGCAAAATAGCTAGTTACTATGAATAATATATTCAATAAATGTAAAATTTATTTATTATTGCTAAAGAAAACTTTTGAAAATGAGAATACAAAAAATGCATATGAAAAGCTACGGCTTTACACTAAGATAACTACCTAGGTAATTTGTGCTCTGATTAACTTTAAAATTGTTCGATATTTGATCATAAGATATAAAATATAATGTACTCAATTTCCACCGTCACTATTAATCGTTTGCTGTGTCTAACAAACAATTCATAAGGGCCCGTGATTGCTCGTTAATAATGTGCTAAAGTATTTCTAAAGTTGTGCTAAAGTTGCCTTCAACGTTATAGCCCTTTATAAACGAGTAGGTTCTGCCGTTGTGTGGCCGATTTATTGTTTCTTGGGAGGTAAATGTGTAGTTTACAGGTAGACTGTAAACAGAGAGCTAACTCAATGGATTGGTCTATCGTGTTTAGTACTCGTAATGATGTAGATTTAAGTTTCTGTCTGAGCTTTTAAACTTAAATCAGTTTACGTATGTTGCATTTCCTCCTAGATATATGCCTACGTATCTATAACACCACCTTTTCCTTGCCTTCCAGTCGCGGACGCGCGCCGGCGAGCTGTGGCCCACGGAGCGGCCGGACGGGATGCCCGTCATACAGTCACTAGAGGTCATGTGTGGGAAGGACCACATGGACGTACATCTTACCTTCTCACATCCCTTCGAGGGGATCGTTTCTTCAAAGGGTGAGTAAAATTTGAAGATTTTTAGATCCATAGTCTCTCTTTGAGTCGCAATTCTTCATGACGGAGGGTCGTGACTCCTCCGCTGAATTAATTCGTTAGAGAAGCTTTCTTGGGCAGATACATCGTGGTGGGCGCCCAGGTCCTTCCACGGTAGACGCATGTCCTCGGATATTGTGGTCCTCAAACATCTCGGTATCCTCACGATGTTATTCTTCACCGTTAAGCTAGTGCAAATCCACACATAACTTGAAATACAAGTCATTGGTGTAGGGCCAGATTCGAACCAAGGTACGTCTATATGAAAAGCAGGCATTGGAACCGCTGAGCCACACTCGCTTTTATATCCGTAGTAGTTAGCTTAAATTAATATCTACTTATGATGCAGTCTGAGAAAACCATTGATAGTTATTTTTATTGCGTTCATCTAACTTTGCCACATTATTTCAAGGATATAATTTCCTCAAAAGGTGACTTAAAATATAAGACTAAGGAATATTAAGCTTTCAACATCGTGAAAGTAAAGATGTGAATAGGAATAATTCTGGGGGTCACGACCCCCAGCATTAGGGTATCGACGCAAGGAGGAGGGGGAAAAAGTTTCATTTTACTTTTAAACAGTTTGGGGAAGTACCATATCTTTGTTAGTTATCTTTTCTACCTACAACACACTTGCCTACACCATTTAAAGAGCATCGTTTCTTCAAAGAGTAAGTGATAATAAAACTCCTTTACACTCAAATGGTAATAAAACCCACCATAAGGTAGGGATTGCGCGGAAATGCATCTTGCCTTTCCCAGTCTCTCTGCTACTAAGCAGTAGTGGGCTGTTGGGGTTGATTATTCTTGTATAAATACACATTAAACGTGTAAGTAATCCTGAAAATTATGTGTTGTTGTTGACTTATGATTTGCAATAATTAAATTCACCCTTGTTGACCATTATTTCAAAGCTAACTACGTCGAAGACTCATCATCATCATCATAAATTTAAGGGCCGGGCCCTGTCGAAGACTCGGGGCACATATTAAGAAATACTTTGGATGGGTGACTGAAAAGTGGCAATAAATTTGGGCGCTTCCGTGGGTCCGATGACTCGTTAAATTATAGGTCATAGTACGGCAGTCGTAAAGCCATGTCAGAAGCCCTTTAGGCGGCTTGATAAACTCCCGACACCAGAGTTGGCCACTTTTATTCTATAAGAAGAAGAAATAAAACTACTAACGTTAAATTATCTGTTTATTAAATCAAATTACTTGTATTACACATTGTAAGTTCATTGACCCCATTTCCATTCCCTTCCCCAATAACCAAGAACAAGTTCAAGCCCCACTATCACCTCAAGTCTCTATCTGTGCGTATTCAGACCGCTTCTAATTGTGGTAAGTAATTGCCAAGGTTTCACTAACAATTATGACGGATACATACTGAATTATTAATACAGCGTGCCCCAGATGTGAGCGCTTTGCACACTACGGTTAATTTTAACCGTATTTTGAGGTGAAATGCTACTTATTGAACGCGATAAATGGGCTTATGGTCTTACTCTTGAGAAAAGCTTAAGAACCACAAAAACAGTTTATTACAACTATACTAGTTTATTTAGATTCAGATTCAGATGTCATTTATTCGCATGTAAAATGGGTACAGTAGATCTTAATTAATATAAAGTTTCACCATTACAACCTTACATAAGGTACGCAAATATAATATTTTTTATTGTAAATTTCGGAAGCGACACATACGTTTTATTACAAGTCAAGAACGAGTCGTCAAGAAAATATTTAATTTTTGTCCAACGGATGTGTGAGTTTCCCACGAAAACTCAAAATTACCTTTTTCTCGTCTGTCATAGGTTCCCGTTTGACTAACTCAAGCATTTGCAAATAGAAAGTAAATGTTCTCAAGCTTCGTGTGAGCTTACTCGCTAAATGATTAAATGCTAAGCAGGAATTTCTTAATCGCCTAGTCATAATATTTTGTCGGCGTTTTCTTAAACTGTCAGAAGGTTAACTAGCCTGTCGGTTTCGGATTAAATTCTCGCTAAACCTTTGAACCTATTGCATGCTAACTATGTTATGCTAAAAAGTTTTACTAAATAGTGCATAATATGTACGCTAATCTGGATATCTTTAAGGTTCTATGAGGCTTAATAACTATAAATACCTACTTTGAGTACTTTTCAATATTTAGCATAGTAATGTTCAATTAAGAATATGAATAAATCGATACCTACCTACCCAGTAATTATTTCGGAAAAGATCTAAACTGACTAATTAAAATAAATTCTTCCATTCAACTAGTATTTAAATTTGGATTCTCTCATTTCATTCGTCCTTCTTATAACACAACTAGACCAATTCATATAGGTAGTAGGTATTTATTTATGTTTCATATTTTGTGTGTATGATTGAATCACGTAATTTTGTATATCTTTATAGCACCATTCACCACAACTATTGTTTATTTGGGCCCATATCACGCTTCATGAGTACTGTTATTTTTTACTAGATTCAAAACACAAAAGATTGTTATTGTAAAATATTGCAACTAGGTACATTATTAATATGATATAATATAAAACAAAATGTTTTATTGGCTGTACCCGTGTTGTGTTTGCTCCTTGCAGTAGGTCTCAAGAGAGAAGCGAAAGATTCTATGTAAACTAATCCAAGTGGTTTCTATCCCCAGGTCAGCACGGTGACCCGCGGTGTGTGTACGTTCCTCCTTCTACTGGACAGACATACTTCTCGTTTCGGATCGCCTACGCCAAGTGTGGCACTAAACCAGGTATGATTTATTTTTAATTATTTTTAAAGTTTGGTGGTCAATTACTGGTAACACTGGATACTACATCGAGCTCGATGACTATCTAGTAAAGTTTAAAGATATAAAACCCCTACTAAATGTTTTTTTTTAAGTATCCATGTACCCTGGAATGCACAAATATTTCTTGACACACCCTCGCCAAAACTGACCAAGAGTTTGCAACCATGTATAAAAAAACAGTTGAAACTTCTATGCAATATAATAATGAATTGTATAGTGACGGTCAAAGATCAAAGCCTTTGATAAACCTTCTGTAGCCACAAATTTCGAAACAAATCAATTCGATATGGTTCATCCGCCATTAATAAAGAACTTTTGTAATTTTATTGCCGTTAAATTCGATAATACAAATAAAATAAAATAAAACAATTATTCTGAAACCACGTCTGGTATCTTTGTTAAATAATTAACCTTTGTTTCAACATTTTAATTTATTCACTTGCGTATTGTAAGGTATCTAAATATATAAAACTCAAAGGTGACTGACTGACTGATATAGTGATCTATCAACGCACAGCCCAAACCACTGGACGGATCGGGCTGAAATTTGGCTTGCAGGTAGATGTTATGACGTAGGCATCCGCTAAGAAAGGATTTTTTGTAAATGCCACTTTTTAAGGGGTGAAATGGGGGATGCAAGTTTTACTTCTTAATGCGAGCGAAGCCGCGAGCACCTACTAGTCATAATATATATGACTTACAAGTAAAAAAATCAATGTATGATTCAAAGTTCATCAATAATATAAGGTCACAGTTAAATGATAATTGTGTTACATTTACTTTAATTTCATATCAAATCTCTCGTAAAATTTTAACTAGACAGCTAATATTTATAGTCTCAAGCTACCAGTCAGTAATGAGATACGATTTAATACTGAAAGAAGACATTAAACACGATGTAAAACATTTCCAGCATCAATAAATTTTCTTTACGATAATTATGAACGTCGTCTCGTACAGGAAAACGTATTCATAATGTAATGAACGCTCGCAAACCGTATTACAGTTAATTCATTAAAATTTATAAATTATCCTGCGCGTTCACTTTCGTTGCTTTAATACGCTTTCGATGTGTTTACATACGATAGTTTAAGGAAAATATGTTTTGGCATTTACAGTTGCAAATAATTCTTATCATTCATTCATACTTTTTTCTTTGAAAATAATTTGAATGCCTTAAAACCGAAGACAAAGCTTAATCCACAGTAGGTACATAACACTCTTTGTTGTATTTGTTCGACAATAATTCAATAATCGTGAGTACTAAATAGAAGGGATTAAAAAAATCACACGATCTAGGTAATGTTGTAAAGGTAATAAAGGTAGTGCTCAAACGTGTAAAACTGTGGGATACAACTAGCCTTGTCCAATAATTTCTAAGTACCTATCTAAATTACCGACCTATCATTACTATCTAAGCACCATAAATCTTTAAGGCCCTATTGTAACTGTAGACAAATCTACGCTGCGCCTTAACAATGATTTCCTAGTTAGATAGTTTTAACCCTTCTCGAATTGCATATTAACCGGCCATTTGTGCTTAATGGAAATAATATTGCAATGTAACTAGTTAAGTAGGGTTTAATAGTTACTGCGATAGGTTTAATTGTTGACATTAAATTGACAAAGGTCGTAAAATTACATGGCATAATTTGATTTGTATTGTGACGAGCACTATAGTATTTCACAAGAAACATTATAATTCATCAGTCGAAGGACGTTGTGGATGAATCTAGACTAGGTAATATTATAAAGCTGAAGAGTTTAGCTAATCTCAGGAACTACTAATGCAAATTGAAAAAATATTTTTGTGTTGAATAGACCATTTATCGAGGAACGCTTTAGGCCATCTTTAGGCTATATAACGTCATGCTGCAACTAATAGGAGCAAAGAAACTATAGAAAATGTGAAAAAAACGGGGAAAATTATTCATCTTTGAGGGCTTCCGTTACGTGCGCTGCGAAAACCGTTCAAGTCGTGGGTATCTGCTATAATAGCTGGCTCGTGGGTATAGCTGAAGTGGTGGTTTGCAAAAATAAATATGATGCCCAAAATAACTATTCCACGCGGACGAAGTCGCGGGCACAGCTAGTAGGTTATAAATATGTATGTAAGTAATTTGTATGTCACACAATATTTTAAAATCATACAGCCCTGCGAAAAATTGTAGCTTTTATTTCACTATTTATAAATAGTGGATGAATAATTTCTTCCATTATAATTAGAGAAAATCTTTGATTATTTTGTTACGGCTGACCATACCATTATATTATCATTTCTGATCGACTGTACTATAGTCATATTTATATTTATGTATACCTAGATCTAAAGATTTTCTAAGTGCCCCTTTTTTGTAATAGTAGTAGTATGTTTAGTTTTGTTTTCCTTGTTTTTATATTTTATTATTGTACCTAGAATGATTTTCGGCAACTTCTTACACATTTAGGCCTGTGAACTTTCACAGCTTTTCTCAGTTCCGTGTACCGATTATCATCAGTTCGGCAAAGTGGAGCGGTGAAATAAAAAATAGAACGGTTACAATAATTACTGGCCATGTGCCTACATACTTTGTGTACGAGACTGTAATGGCGGGTTTTTAATTTTATGTGCGCATTGCCGTGCTTTTTATTAAGAGCACAAGCAAGTACAGATGATTGGAGAACAGATGACTAATGTTCGTTCTGTAAATACTGAATAAATGATCTTGATATTTATATCATCAATGTCGAGGGTCCAACCCATATGAGTTCTGCACAAGATTGACGCAGATGGCACATACTAAAGGAGGCCTATACCCAGCAGTGGGATCCCAAGGGCTGTGGATAATGCTTTCTATTATCAGTATCCGAACTCTCGGCACCTACCCTGACCAAGCAAGCATACGCTCACTAAATTGAGTACAGGAAGCTTCATCACTACTACTCAAATTTACATAATACATACCTACGGATCGAGTTGATACCTTAATTTTTTACAACTCAGTGTTGTATACTATTGTTTTGATATCAGGTATGTATGTCTCTGCAATATTCTGTGTGGAAAGTTTGTATTGACTATTACAGCTCAGTTGCAATGATGACCACGTCTCTGACTGTATGATATTAACAGACGTGATTATTGCTTGTGATGAAAGCCGCTCTTTACCTGGACGCCGACTATCTTGGAATCTACTATAAAATGGATGGTTATTTTGCTTTAGGGTAGCCTTAAACTAGTGTTTTTTACTGTTTAGATATTGATTTTTAAATACCTTTACATCCTGGGAATAGTTACATTTAACTTTGGATTGTTGGTCTTCCTTAACATGCAAATAAGATAAGATATTGAGGTGAAAAACCCTGGCAAACTCTTTACTTAAATAAATCTAAGTTAACGCTGGTGAAATCACGCGATACCTCATAATAAATCAACTAAAACGTTTGTATGAAACCAAGATGGGACGATAAGACAGGTCATTTTTTTACTTCAAAAAAATGCAAATATCTTTCCATAATGTAGCTCAATCCTTGACCACAGTGGCTAGATATAGGTACCTGACATTACTAATCTTCATGACACAAATTCCAAGTCAAACCTATTCAAAATCAATCTACATAACATATCACTACAGGCACGTTTTTAATTAATTTCAATACATACCACACAAGACTCCTTCGGTAGTCAGTGGAGATTCTCTGCGCTATAAATCGAAGCCTTCAGCGTCAGTTAGATACCTACTTTATGTGACAAATGAATGGAAACCACTGAACGGCCCCAGGGGAAATTGCAAAATAGAATATTACATTTGCACATAGAAAAATATATTATGTATCTCTTGGAATAATAAAAAAATGTCTCCAACAAAAATCAACTACAAAATGTTTAGGAAAGAGTGCAAACTTATAACAGAAAAATAAACTTTTACATACGTTTCATCCTGGGCCCCGAATATTTCATATTAAACCACTTGATTATTCATGCAAATTTCTTTAGACGTAGGTCAAAATATACTTATTTTACTATGTACACTGAAGCCATTATTAAATTACCCTGAATATCACATCGCATTTACTAATACTTAAATGAATAGTATGGTTTTCATTCAAGCATGCATAGTTTCATATGTACTGCACAGGAATTGCCTAATTAATATCAATAGTAACTACACACGATATTTTCCCTACAGTCAGTGGCACCGTACTGTCCTATCAATCTGAGCCTTCAGTCGCTCGGATACTTTATGTGACAAATGAATAGACTGAACGTAGCTCAGGGAAATGCTGTAAGGCGAGATTTTACGATTTACAGTAGGTGGTTTGTTGGTATATATTATATAACTAGAGGTGCTCTGTGCGCGGGCTCCGATATATAAAATTATTGTGGTTGATTAGGGCCAATTTTGACCCAAATATTGCGCAGAAATATTGCAATTTTTTTTTGCTCACCTCAGTTTACTGCTTAAATCGACCAGTTTTTAAATCAGTAACCAATATAATATAGACAAAGAGGCATTTGAACTAATTCCTTAAGAAGAAGGGACCACGTGCGCTATACTTAGTAAAAAAGCTGGTGGAAGGTCCCTGATTATAAGTCTGAGTGTTTTAGATTATAGCACTGTGCCTAGGAAGCTACAGTGTACCACGTTTGATGTCAACAGATTAAGCTAAATTAAGCCGCAACTTTTTGGTCATGTCGATTTAAGATAATCCTTTCCAATAGTCCCTACATTGCCCATAAAAACATTTGTATACTTTCAACCAGTAAATCATCTATTACCAATTTCCCAAACGCCGCGTCTCGGCATAAATCAACAAGCTCGTAAATATCCTCGTGACAAATGAATGGAAGTTGCAGAAGATGCACTCCAGACTATTCCTATACAGGCTTATTAAAGGATATGTGGTTATTTTGCCTCTCGGATGTTCCGTTAAAAAACTACTCCAGAGTAGGTTAATCTCGTATGATGTTGCTTTTTTCATAATCTATGCTCAATATGCCCCAAACGGAATATCTGTGTAGGATCTTTCGCCTTCATTGAATTTTTATTTATTCAATTGAACTGAATTGGAAATAAGGTAGCCAAGCTTTTCTAAATCTTGCTATATGTGATAGAACAGCGCAAGACAGGAGTAATGGTGTAAGAGGGAGGAGGCCTATACCCTGCAGTGGGTCTTATTTGGCTGATGATGATGATGATGGTGTTATAGAATCAACAGACACAAAAAAAATATTGTCCTGTAGCAACGCAACCGATACCAAGAGATTCGTTATTCCCGAAAAAAATCCTAGAAAATGCTTAAAATCTGTGTGAACAACATATAACTGTGCCATTTATTTTCTCATAACATAACATAACATAACTCTGTAGGTATATAAGCAATTTCTTTAACTTATTTCCCTTAAAGTAGAATATGTTGAAAAACGTAAATTGCGCCATAAAATGTAGATAATTTCAATCCCATAAATTCAAGAGATGAATGTGATGGTAAAAAGACACCTTGAATGGATTGTTTCCTGTTTTGTATTGGTTGATTTATTTGGTGGTTTTTATTTTTGAAGCCATTGAGGTATATCGCGTTATGCTGGTGTGCAATAGCTTATGTTTTTTTTGTACTAGGTGGCCAATCTGTCTTCTTTTTATTAAAGGTTTTTTGCAAACTATGATAAAGAGAGAATATAATTTCTTTTCCTTTAATTGCATGTCATTGAACATATTTATTATTGTTTATTATTATTATATAAATTTTCAAGAGCTTCTGAAGAAATGTAAGTATTTTCTAGATAGAAGAAAAAACATTATCTAAGAGTTACCTGATTAACTTCTAGATTTTTCTATGAACCTAGGCCAGTTATATATTGTATCTCTACCCCTTGATATCTATCAGCTAAGCTCACGCACTAAACTTAATAAATATGTAGTAATCCGCTCAGACTGGCGCAACATTTGCGTGCTACACTCGTAACTCCACTTCTCGGTAAGTATCGGTAATTCGTAACAATTTAGCAATAAATCGCCTGCAAACTTGTTCTGGTCCCATTTCAACAAAGTCAGTGAGTTTTTCCCATTGCGATTCCTAGTTGTGTCCAGTACGGTGGTGTATAACGGACGACCCGCTCCTTCTTCGAAGCTCGCTTGCGAGTATTGTTTCTTGGAATTGCCACTGGTCCGACTGCATAGCGAGACTCACAAAGACCATTTTCCCATATCAAAGTCAGCTGAAGACGCCATCCTTCAATCGGCACATCCAAGCGTATTTCCTTCCCCCCATACCGTACTTACGACTCTAAGTGCTGTAGACACGAGACTGTCTCCAACTCACTATCATCAACTGCAAAATCAATCTTAAATATTAGACTATAGAGTCTAAGTTTGTTCGGGGCAAATGAAACAGTGAAGATTAATGTCCTAATGGTCGAGGCAATGAAAGAGTGTTAGCTGCCGGTTCTTAAAAGTCAGATTCGCTCGAACGCTCCCAACCAAGACCAGCACGATCCGCGTTCTTTGGTCGACTTCCACTTTTTGCGTGAGTACATCCGCGTAGGTAAAGCCAGGCCAATAATAAGGCTTTTAAACATTTAAACTGCTTCTAATGCGACCATTCTAAAATGCCTCGAGTGTTTCTCATTTCATATCAGTTTGATCTAAAGCACTGCTTGTAATCATGATTTTATGAAATGTCATAAATTAAAATCACTTCCTCACATAGGTACATACTTCATTTATTACTAAAAAAGACATATTTCAGTTATTACTAAAAAACACGGTTTTTTTTCACTTCGAACGCAATTAGTAATTTCACTTACATCATTCGATATGTATTTATGGATCCCCAAAAATACGTTTAAGATTTAAGTACTATTATCACTGAGTAATGATGGTAACACACGCAAAAGTTTTTAAATTTTGCTTAAGTAAGCAAGACAGGTTACCATCAACTGTTGTTACCTACAGCGTTACTAATTATTAGATTATTAGATAGTATTCTCATTTCCATATCCTCTACTGTTTTATTCCAGATCTTCACGGTCAGTTCTACGAGAACACAGTAGTAGTTCAGTACGACAAGGATCTGCTCGAAGTATGGGATGAAGCGAAGAGGCTGCGGTGCGAGTGGTTCAACGACTACGAGAAGACTGCCTCTAAGCCACCCATGGTCATTGCTGATTTGGATGTTGTGCAGTTGGATTTTAGAGGTACGATGATGAAATTAAGCATATTTTGTAGTAGATTATCGTTAAGAAAATAGCGCATTTGTTGGTTTAAAATGTCGAGATACAAGTCGAGAGACAATACAGTACCTATAAATAAAAAAATCTTGGATTACAAGAACTTTTAGCGCAGATATCGACAGTTTGAGATAAGTTTTTCAAACTTACTTTTCAGTAGTTTGTATGAAATTTTAAATGTCAACCATTAATCATGAAAATCACAATTGTAACAGCATAAGATGTTTTTATCACTGAACTGACTGTATGTTGAAGACCTAACTGAAAATAGAATCCAAGCGTGCCACTTATCATAGCATTAAGATAAGATAAGATTTGTCCTTAATGCACACCAAAAATTGTCATAATGAAAGAAATTTAAAAACTAATTTAATGCACATTGGGCGGCCTATCACCTTAGGCAATTTCTTCCAGGCAACCTTTGGATGGACAAGATTTAGAATTATAAATAGGCGGTGTACAAGAATACTTCATTATTTCTAGCTTTCATTTCTAGAGCATACAGATGTCCTAGATGACATAAACACCAAACCAACAATGATGATCACAATTCTTCGCTCATTGATTGAACAAGTATCTAACAGTTGAATTTCACAGTCACTGTAACGTCACATGCTGTATGTTCCAGGAGACAACGTAGACTGCTGGATGGAGATCCAGGCTGGCAAGGGTCCGTGGGCGGCGCCTGTGTCCGGCATCGTGCCTCTCGGCTCCACGCTCACGCTGGTCGTCGCTATCAATGACTATCGAGGTACATACATTATATATATTTTACTACTTATTAGTGCGCCTCATTAGTGAGGGTTTTAATCCCCAGTGGAATTATACTGAGAGTTCTATCCGCAGTTCTATAGTAGGCTTGTAGACGTCCATGTCGAGGTAGCCTCCTCCTCCTTATTCGTATTCCTCATTATTGAGGGTAAAGACCTTAGAATATCTTAATATTTAAATTACCTTTTCTTGACCAGATACATCAAACGACGCACGACGTTCGAAAAAATATTATGGTTTGATAAATTTTGGAAACAAAAGTCGATTTTCATAGTATGGTTGTAGTTGATCTAAATTTTCAAATTAAAACGTATATTTTGTCGATTTTAGCAAACAATATATATACCTACCTAATCATCAAATCCATCACTGCGAACGTTTTCTCCACATTTAGGATGACAGAAAAAACTCTTAGCCACAATTAAGCAAATACAAGCCACATATTGAGTGAAAACCAAATGGAAAAATATTTATAATCTTAGATCTAAAATATCAATCAAATATTCAAAATACTGAATTTACCTCATCTACTATAAACTTATAATCATCATCTTGTTGTAAAGTTCTTAAAGTATATTTTATTTCAGAAACTTCCAATTTAACTAAAAGCTTGTTTTGATGAGAACGTTGGCAATTATAGTAAAATTCATTCATTGAACATCATTTCGAAAACGATTATGCCCTATTTTATTACAACCATGGGATTGGTTCTATCTGTTTTGAATGTCAATGTTTAATTCGAAACTATTCTTTGAAGAAATTTCATCGAAAATTTTATAGTTTTTTACTTTTACGTCGTTTTATGATCGATTTTTAATCAAAATTTTTTTGTAAATATTTTTCCAAATACATAATTTATGTATGTATTTTATTTACCCATTACACAAATTATAAAAATTGCTAACTGTAAAATCTTATTCAGTTGATAATTTATTAATTTACTAACATTCATTGCTGCTTTTGTTGCTTTATTATATTTTTCTTAACGTTGCCTAAGAAATTAGCCATTGTACTCACCTTGCTTCAAATAGTTCGTTCAAAATAAAACAGGTAAAAAGAGCTTTTGACGCCACCAACAAAGATATAGGTATAGAAAACGTGCAAAAACGACATAAGTAATTGTCCAAATACAATTAGTATTATCATAAAGAATTCTGTTTTTAGGGTTCCGTACCTCAAAAGGAAAAAACGGAACCCTTATAGGATCACTTTGTTGTCCGTCTGTCCGTCCGTCCGTCCGTCTGTGAAGACCCTTTTTCTCAGGAACGCGTAAAGGTATGAAGCTGAAATTTATATCAATTACTCAGGTCTACTGTCCCTTGAAGCTGTGAAAAAATCAAACTTCTAAGCCAACGCAATCAAAAGATACAGCCATTTATGCCGCAAATTTTCGACACTTGCAAGGGAATCAAAACCTACAGGGTGCTTCCCGTGAACTCAGAATCTTGAAATTTGGTACGAAGCAACGTCTTATAGCATAGATAAAGGAAAAATTACGAAAACCATAAATTTTTAGTTACATCACAAAATATTTTTTTTTTAATAATCTTAAACTTACTACCCATTTCCTCATAAACGCGTAGAGGTATTAAATTGAAATTCATACCAAATACTCAGGTCTATAATACCTTTAAGCTGTAGCAAAATCAAACTTCTATGTCAACGCAATCAAAAGAAACAGCAATTTAAGCTGCATATTTTGAAACTCGCATGTACTTGCAAGGGAATCAAAACCTAAAGGGTACTTCCAGTCGACCTTGAATCTTGAAATTTGGCATGAAGCAACGTTTTATACCACACATAAAGGAAAAATTCCGAAAACCTTAAATTTTTAGTTACATTACAAAATATATATTTTGTAAACCTTGCAGGTTTGTACGGAACCCTCGGTGCGCGAGTCCGACTCGCACTTGGCCGGTTTTTTCCTAATAATTAAATAGTCATAAAATTATCTTCTATACAATGCGTGGGATTGCTCTAACAATTAAGTTTTCTTTCGCTAGAATTACTATATTTAATTCTTAGTTTGTAAACAGTTTTAGTGTCAGTCATTAAATTATTTAACACCATATTAGGTTTTCTATAAATTTACTAATAAATGTTATTAAATAACACTTATTGTGTCCATCAAAGCCAATACATAAAACATCGTTTGCTTTGTTTGAAAACATTGATGGCATATAAAAGACTACTCTGACTTACTAAATTAGTTTTTTTTTGTTATGAATGGACGAAGATGAAGTAAAAAGCAACAAATTAGGTAGAGGCACAACAAAATGCATTGTAGCAGTTCTAAAAATTGTGAAAAGAAAGTTTACCGGTCGAAAAAATGACTTTACAGTTTTGATTGACGATTATGCCTCTTAACTATGTACTTTGATAAATAAAATAGGTGATTTGATTACTATTTTGAACATATTCTATTGCCAAAATGGAACAGATTCGATCTTATAAATTAACAAAACACTACATCATTTCACTCAACATGTTAACACGGTTCTTTAAATTTCCAAAAACAAATAAAAGCGTCTTTGTTCAAAGCTCATTTACATAGTTAAAGATCAAACCCTGTTTAAGTGTTTGTTTAAAACAATAAGCTATGTGTGGTCCGCCACTAATGGAATATGCCTGAGTATTTTAACTTAACCACAGAGAGCTGTGGATTCTGAGGAAAATATACATTTTGCTTATTTGAGTTAGAGTTATGTGCATTGGAAATAATGTTACTGGTTTTGTTATTATTTCGCTAGCCACAAGGCTTTGTTGAATAAAATTAAAATATATTATGTACATATTTTTGTTTTTTTTTCATATCACATTATCATAAAGTTTTTGATTGTCTTGATTGATATTTGATTTAAAGTTGGGTCTTAGATTAAAGCAAAACAACCCCTCTATATTGGACTATGATTAAATTTAGCTCAAGTTATGGATTCAAGGAAAACTACACAATTTTTTGTACACCAGTAAAGCTGAAAAACACCGTTAGTTTAAAATAAACGCCAAAAAATGTACTCTTTCATCAAATTTACAATTCTTACTGGTCTTAAAACCGTCTAGCATAGTTAATTAGTAGTTACTTAGTGCAGTACTTACCTAAAAGTGTCAAGTGTAAATGTGCTTAGTAAGTTTACTTAGCTTAGTAAAACGACACCTACTGAACTTGCTCTCAATTTTGTGAAGTGGGAAGTATTCAAATATGAATGAATAGCAGATTTTATGACTTCGATGAAATATGCATAAATTGAAGGAAAAATAAATGTAAGTAATGCAGAAAATGTAAATTTTTATTGAAATACATATTTACTAATATAGTGCTACTATCTTCTTGGGGTACTGAAGTTCATAACTTTAGTTTTAATTTATTTGTAATAATCGGCTAGCACTGACGTCAATAATTATGTCAAATGAAATCATGCCTTACGAGAACTATAAAACAGTAATTATGGTTTTCTTGTGTAGTACTACTGTGATTTTCAACATATTTTACTAAGAAGATAAGCTAAACCACTAGGAATGAAGTTAAGCACAGAACATCGTTAGATCTTTATACTTAACAAACTTATTCCATTAAGATATTTTTTTAAAAAAAAATCTACATATATGTCGAATAAAAATTCACGTTGTCGGCATTTTGTATGCATTCATACAAACAATATCAGTCCATCTTAAAGTAATCTCTCATCACACATTAATACAATGTTGATTCGTATCTTGGTGTAATTTTTCAGACAAGCTTAATAAGCTTATCTTATCTGGAAGTCAGAAACATTTTGTTAGATCATAAATTCAGAAGGAGCTTGCTGTAACGGACCAGATGGTCGTGATAGCGGTGTCTTTAATATTGCACTTGTGTTTTATAATATTATATTGTCGACTGCCAAAAACAAAGAAGTATTCGATTTTGATGTGATTTTCGTGTAGATATCTTCTTCTTCTTGAGGTGCCATCTCCTACTGTTATTATCTTCGTCCGCATGGAATAGTTATTACCATTAAAACGGTTCTAGTGAGTTAATCTTAAAAGATAGACATATACTGTAGCAGACATTTTGTTAGATCATTTCAAGAGGAATAATTCTTTACTATTTATTTTTTGATATCTTGAACCGTTTTCACAGCACACACAACGGAAGCCCTCAAAGATGAATAATTTTCCCCGTTTTTTTCACATTTTCCATTGTTTCTTCGCTCATATTAGTTGCAGCGTGATGTTATATAGCCTAAAGCTTTTCTCGATAAATGGTCTATCCAACACAAAAATAATTTTTCAATTCGCACCAGTACTTTCTGAGATTAGCGCGTTCAAACAAACAAACAAACTCTTCAGCTTTATAATATTAGTATAGGTAAGTTTTGGTTTCTCAATAAAAAACATTTTTGTCTTTTATCTCCTACCGGAGATCGGCTATCATGAGGGCGATTCCCACTTTTGACACAGTTGCGCGAATTAGGAATCTGGTGATCAGCTAGAACCACCTTCTGAGATTCTTGAGCCATAAGGTTTTTCTGCTGCTGGTGGAAGTGGTGGTGCAGTTGGTCTTCTGCCTTGAATTTTCCCTTGCATTATTAGCGTATATTCAACGTAAATCAGCCGTCCGTTAGTAATTACGAAGTCTAATGATTGTTGTGAAAATGCATGTTTAGGTAAAACTTGAATCTTATTTAAAAGCTGCATGCAAGTTAGCAAAAAAAAATTGAATGCGATCATTCATCAGTAGTTAGCAGAAACGTAGAGTTTTTCACATTTTCAAAACAATAAATAAATAAAATAAGTAGAAACGTAAAAAAATCATTTTTGATTTGACCAGTCTTACAAACCAATACTTGCATGCAAACGGTTGCATGACGAAAACCTTGAAAGCGACGTCACGCTAAGTAGAGTAAGTACACTACTCTGTTTAACAGGAAGTTATGGAACATGTCAAGTTAGCGGTTATTTTATGTTTCCGGCAATATTCTGTTTATGATATCCACAATAACTTGATTTTAAAGCGGATATGATTGACCAGTGCCCACCCAACTTTTACTCGACGCGTGTTAGGAACGTGCCAGATAGAATACGCCTACATAATAGCTTCTGTAAATTTGAATGTAAGGCGTACTTTTGATGGCTTATACGTAATTTTAGCTCATATCATAGTTAAGTTATTATCTTTCTTCAAAGCGAGAGTGAATCGGTTCTTACTGGATAAGCAACAAAAAGTTGTATGAGTTTATTAAAACCATTTTTTTATGAAATACCTACGTACCTAATTGCAATGGCATAGTCATATTTAAATCTAACAATGTTAGTGTATAATAATATTGTACTCATGAACTACAAAACTACAAAATGGAGCACAAAAAAATTACATAACACTAACATGTACTTACTCTACTTATACTATAATAATACATTAGCAACAACGAAACAATATCTTCATGACAGATTTTATCACTATCACTAGTATAAAACCTAGTCGCTTCCCGGTTCTCTCTCTATGTATGTGAGATTGTTTGCTTAGGTCTTAAAAACTAGACAAAGGATTGTGATAGTGTTTTTTTAAATAGGGTGATTCGGTAGATTTATTTTAATATGCTATGTTTTTTTAATAACGCGTGCAAAGCCGTAGGTAAAAGCTAATATATCTAAACATAATTCTACAACTTACCAGAAACCTAACACTCAACATTAGCGACACAAGCCACGTGTGTAAAACTCGTAACACCACCGATAATGGTGTGTAAACAGTGCTTAACGGGACACTGGAATAGTAAAAAGTAAACTGGACAAATATGAGCGAATGGGTTTACTTAACGGCACTGGCCGGTGCGAGGACGCGGGCGGTTCAAGGCGACGACATAGTTCTAAAGAGGAAATGACTTCTTTGTCTCTCACAAAAATAAATAAATAAAGTATACTAAAAAAGACTTATTTTTCTCAAAAATTAAAAAAAGAGCTGTTATAAACTATATTCTAGCGATCTAGCAAAAGCGAATAGATCACATTCCATTGTAGACCATAATCAAATAATTACTTACTGATCAAGATATTTATAATCAAGGGTACATGTGAAGGTATATTTTGACGTTCTCTAGCACATTTTCACAATCACAATAAACAATTTATTATTTAAAAAAAATTCAAATGCTAAAGAATCAAGTTTATTATATAGGATACAGAAATTTCTAGATAAAATAAACATGAACATTAAATAAACAGTTGTGTGTGCTATTTATCTGCTCTACATTCTTTATTCTGTATTTTCATTGCATATTTAATTTGATACGGCAATACAATCTTATTTTTATTTCTTGTAAAAGATGGCAAATGACTCAAATCACAAGTGTCGTCACATGTTTTCTATATATATATATTACATAATTTAAGTGACTATTTTCTTAAATATTTAAGAAAATAGACACTTAGATATAAAATAATTATTACTTACTTACTAATGAGGCGCTGCGACTCAAAGTGGATCCTGGCCTCCAACACAAAGAGACGCCACTCCTCTCCGAAATAAAAAATAAAAATATTATAGTGTAAAATATTTAATAAATTAACAATTGTACCTCATACAAAAGTCTAACCGAATGTGACACACACACACAGTTACATGACACTTGAGAGTATTATTACAAAATGGTGTTGCTAGGCCTGTCCATTACAGTTGTATGTCAATGGTTAAAGTAAGGTTTAACTGTGGCATAGATGGGATAGAAATGTGGAAGAGAATTTCTAATGTTCTGCTTCGTATATTAGAAGAAAAGTAAATGATTAACTTATGAAGTTCTTCTGTTTTCCTTCTACGATTGGAGGGAAACTTAATGGCTAGACATAAGAGTATCTTAAAATTAACGATTATAATATACAAAAGATTTACTTATATAAAATTAAATACATTATTTGTACGCCTGTAATATAAGATTTCAATAATAATATACATAAAATAATCAAAATAAATTGCCCTAAACTTCTCTATGCAAATTTTCTTTTATTTTTATTACTTATGTCTACCTTGTAATCTGCGTAAAAATACGAACAAAACTTGCTATGAAAACAAACAATTAACGTGTAATTGCGTTGGGTTTGCAATAATAATTAAAAGCCTCGTTGGGTATAAGGCAAAGACAGATCACTTAGTAGACTCATAATTATGTCGAGTTATTTCCGATACATAAACAATATAGCATATCGTTATGTGTGATTCCTTTATTTTATCATCTGCAGCTCTTGTAAGCATTTCTATTTTTGACATTTTGTTTTAAATGATAAGGGATTTGGGTTTTTCCAGAATTTACTGCCGCGTTCTGAATGCGTTTACTTGTTAATTCATATCACCAGATTAGCTGCGCTTGAATAATTGCTAGTTTGTGGTTCAAGGGGAACAAGAATCAGGCAGACATTTTATAAATATAAATGAACTTGGTTTAGGATCATAGTAGTCTCAACTTAGTTTGTCTGTGATATAAAGCATGCGGGACAATAAATGCTAGATTCTCTCTTATACCTAGCCTGTTATACTTTTATGGCCCAACTACTTGATACGTTTGAGGTGCCGATAAGCACATACAAGGTGTTTAGATTCATAAAATGGAATTACATATATTATAATATTTATTTTGTTGCGCTGTTTATATGGAGATTATTAAATTATTGTAATACTTATCAAACATTTTAAACGACACAATATTACTTACTTTTAGGAACTTATGAAGGAAACCTAAATATCGACCGAAAATTAGAAAACGAGAAGCTTAGCAAAACTTTTTGTTTGATAAGTTTGTTTATACGAATAAGCAAACCTATCAAACAAATTACACAACAACTTGTCTTTTTCTTATTTGGGGGTAATCGAAGGGTATCTATCACATAATCAAAAGCTATACAAGTTCTTTTCTAGATTAAGTGAATTAGTTGTGATTTTTATGGCTGTAGTCAAACGAGAGCTTCTTTAGCATTACCGATATTTTTCAACTTATTATTTTAGTTATTGTTATTTTTTTTATTGTTAATCAAGTACTTTATTTTTTTTGTTTATTAAGTTCTGTAAAACGCCATCCAATGGAACACCCCGTAAGATTCGCAAATGTAATTCCGCTAACAGTGTCGGCATTAGATTCCCAGATGGCGAGACATGTTATGATGCATTCAGATACCTTTCCGGTCTAACTAGACTATGAAGCTAAACTTTTACTTAGAATATTTATCTAATCTACGTTATCTAGTACCCACGACACAAGCGTTTGCTTAGTGTGGGGTTAGATGGCGCTGTGTGCAATTTCCCGGAATATTTATTTATTTATCTAACTAGAAATATAAAAAAAGTTTGAAGAAAAAATACCCTTATATCAACGGATTAAAGGGCTACTGATCAGTAAAAGTTACTGTAGTTTTTGCAGTAAAATTGTTAAGCGTGGGTGTTTCTGCAAACTTACTACGTTTTATAAGAACTAGCATTTTTCTAGTTCTGTTAGCTTACGGACACGCTTCTTGAGGTACAGATGCGAATTCTCTTCATAATATGGGTATAACGGTAAATAAAATTAACTGGTTAAATAGTTTTTAAACGTATTAACATGTGGTTTAAAGCAAAGCTTTCGTATTTCAATACAAACACAATTTTTGTTGAACTCCCTGGAAAAAATGGGCCGATTTGGATAAAATTTAGTATCAAGATAGCATTAGGATTGGCTACATGTCCAATGTCCATCCTAATGCTATCTTATCGTATCTCAGACTAAGACGGGTAACACCGCGAGGCACAGGTAGTATCTAATTATCATGAAATTGCTGCATCATTGTTTTACAGAAATTTTAAAGCTAATTATCATGTTTTAAGATCATTGTGTGTATTCTTTGTTTTTGCCTGTTTGATTATAGCATGAGTATTAGTGATCTTTTGTGTACTTTTGTCTGATAAGTTTATTCAGGTGCCTTACGAAAGGTGATTAATTACGAATCGTTTTATTGGTTTAAGGCCTTAATGAAGCCATCAGTTAACTATTATGTAAACTAGGGAAACAAATAGTAAGTATGTATTAACTACTGTTGCCAATGTTGATTTGAACTATCTACATAAACTTGTTCTCTGTTAAAGTTGTATTTCAACTTATTTGCTTGAAATCAACTTCCAGTTTAGGACTAATAATAATACTCTCCTTTCCACGTAACATTTTGTTTCCTTAACTTGTTTTCAAAACTGTCAATGATAGGAAAACCACATGCTTCGAAGAAATGGTCTCTAATCAAGGACTATTATATGACTATCATGAAACCGACATGTTTGAAGACCACAAAATCTGACGACATGTGTCTTCCATGGAAGGACCTGGGCGCCCATCTCGATTTATCTGCCCAAGAAAACTCCCCTAACGAATTAAATCTGCCGGGAAGTCACGACCCTGAGTCATGAGGAAATACGACTCAAAGAGTGAATGAGTAGATGTGCTAACTCCAAGTATATCTATATATATTATGTATAAAACTCACAGGTGACTGACTGACTGACTGATATAGTGATCTATCAACGCACAGCCCAAACCACTGGACGGATTGGGCTGAAATTTGGAATGAAGGTAGATGTTTTGACATAAGCAACTGCTAAGAATTTTATTTGGAATTGGCTCTTTTAAAGGGGTGAAATAGGGGATGATAACTTTACTTCTTAATGCGAGCGAAGCCGCTAGTACCCACTGGTATAAGAATATATTCAGGATAGCAACAGGCATTGGATTGGAACATCTAAAACAAACGACACGTTAAACGCGCCTCGACACGGCTCATAGACAATGTGCGCTCGTGCGGGTACTCTCGTTATCAATCAATGTTGTTTATGAATCCAACTCATCGTGATTTCCAATTCCACGATTTTAAGCTCATGAGATTGCGTTTTATCTGTAGTTTCTTATACTACTTTAGTGTACGTGACTAGTATTGGCTATGACTGTGCCCTTATTTATATGTTTCATCGAATAATCCAGTGATTATTCGATGAAAGATATATAAATAAGGGCTTATTCGAAACTAATCAATATTAATAATGAATTACAGCAGTCGTAAAGCCATGTCAGAGGCCCTTAGGGCGGCTTGATAAACCCTCGACACCAGAGTTGGCCACTCTCATTCGATAAGAAGAAGATGATCACTAATTATTCGGAAGAACTACAACTGTCGAGAATATTTAAATCAAGAGTGGACACTGATACGGCTTAACTGCTGCCGTTTATGTAGATATCCACACATATAAGTATGAAGGTATACATAGGTTAGTAAATAAAGGTTCCTACGTAATATGTAGATACAGGGGTACCTAGTGCAGTAGCCACTGGTAACTCTACTATAAGGTCAATTTAAATCAAATTTAAAACTCTGTTAATTAAGTTATTTTTAAGGTGAGGATTAAATATTCTATATATTCTATTCTAGATATTGTGCAACAACCTGTATCTATTTACAAATTTTATTTCAGTAATTGTTAGAGCATAGCGTTGCCTTTCGCGACTGTCATTTTTTATTATTATCTACATAAAAATATTTACGTAATAGTTATATTAATTGTTCGACTTAATCAAATAGGTTTTCTTATACTAAGAAATTATAGGTGAGTTTTATCATGAAATGAATTGATTTTCATTCTGAGCAATGTCGTCATCACTTAAACCTCTGAAAGAACTTACACACATCGAAACAAAATTTTTACAAAATGTTCATTCTAACTTTCCTAATCAAATATTTAGCGCCGAGATTGATTTCCTCCGCAGCCTGCGTTTAGAGCCTCGTATTTGTATGCTATTGACAGCTATCCACAATGGGCTGTTACTTGCAAGCACCTCGCAGGCGCCACGGCTATACAAATGTCACAACAGTGAATAGGAGGCGGGGATTAATACCTATATATACCGTTAGATACTGAACTAATATTGAAAAAAAAAATATAGATTACTTTGGTTTTAAACTCCTAACCATCAAAACACGATGCTACAGTAGGTAACTCCTATCTACAGTTCTACAGTCCGAATAATAAAATACTTAAAAGAGAATAAAGGAAAATGTGTATGTTGGTTTTTTTTTATCAAAAGGCTGCATTCATAAATTTAAATCAAGAGTTTTTACACAACAGCTTTTATTCTAGTGCCAACAATAAAAAAACAGGACTGGCTTTCAAACAAGTCGCACCTCTCATCGAACCCCACACATACAAACATAGTATGTGCTATCACAAAGTTGCTATTTCACAAATTTATTCATTTAAAAAAAAAAAAAAACTTGCAACAAATGAAATAATATTTATTGATACAGTTTCGATAAATTTTCAGCTACTAATAAGTCAGATATATGTCTGCAAAAAAATATCATAGCATGTTGTTTTCTCATGCACTATCCATAAATGGTAATCTTTGCACAGTCTGCAGCCTATTCTTTATAGGCTAGTATAACGTGGAGGTGACAGAGACGTTTTACGTTCCTATTACCTCGTTGCCAATAAAGTTGCATAAAATACTGCGACGCACGCGCAAGACGGAATGTTGAGCTGACACACTCAGTAATAAAACTCGGTGTCCTGAGTTTCACTGTTTCACTTCTCTACGTTGTGTTGAGAGATTTTAAATGAAAGTCGATTTGGAAAACTTATGAACTCATTATCACTGTTTCATATTATTATTGTAATTTAAGTAGTTTCATGTTATATCCGTAACGTATAATATAATATACATAATAGCCCAAAAATATATAGAAGGGGTCATAAGGCATCAGTCGCTTGAACATGTTATAATTGAAATTAGCCAAATTGATGTTTCATCATCATCATCATCATCATCCACAGCATTCTCTATCCCACTGCTGGCCATAGGCCTCTCTTTGAATGTGCCAGTTGAATTGATATACAAGGTGTAACAGAAGGGTGTGACAATATTAAAGAGTATACATATATATCATGTAAGGAGTCATATACCAAAATATGAAAAATTAAATGGCATATATTTTTTACCATACAAAAATTAGATAATATTTTGCACTTGATTTCGTGGCAGCCCTAGCGAGTGACGAAACCGAAATAAGCACACATTCTTTCATCCCGTTCTAGCATTAGTTTTAACGCAACGTATTCTCTCTCTCTCGCGCTCTCAGAGAGACACCGCCGCGCCGTGTCATTTGTCAATGAAAGAAAAGTCAATGAACGCTCAAAATGATACAGATGTAGGGTTGCAAGTCTTAAAGTTTTAATGAAAGTTCAACTTATGATTACTCGAAATCTATGACACTTAGAATTCTGAAACCTAGTGGGCTGTATTCTATATATACATAGGTATGTATAGTATAAGTATTGTCACACCCTTCTGTTACACCTTGTATATTATATTGATATTTGCCAATTGATTTGAATACATAAATAATACAACAATATAGGTTTGTTTTCAATGTGGCATTTGCAATCGTTAGAAAAGTCCAAGTAAGAAAGGAAGAATCTAAAGTATCCACTGAACAATCCTTACTCCTGATACCAGATAAGATAGAACACATTACCAGTGTAAACCATTGTTCACACCCACTCACTTGATAGTGCAGTTTTAGTGCTAAGGGTGCGCTTTTACAACTATATCTAAAATTGATTCTAAGAGAAAATGAGGAAATTTGTTGGAAATAGGACTCTCTTGGTTGAGAAATACTGTTTAAATTGCAGATAAAATAGATTAAACAATCTAAGTAAAATATAATTTATGTATATATCTCTTAAAATAATTATTAAAAGGTAAAACAACCAGTAGGTATATGTAGGTATTTGTATAAAAAGTTTTGAATTTACCTACATAATGTTCATCATACCTAGCCGGTCTCATTCTAACGTCTTTAAGTCCTTTTGGCTTTGTACCATCTTTGTCGAACTTGTGCTAACCTTGTCCATTAAATTCTGACTGCAGACTCTTCTTGAAGATAGACAACGCCTTCCCTACCAGTTCTCCTCCTTATTTCTATGCTCCATCTGTTGTCAATTCTAATCTCTTTTTTGTTGAATTCCAGGTGAATTCGACATGCGAGTGAAATCATGCGCTGCCTCCGATGGATCAGAACATGTCATCCAGCTTTCTGATGAATACGGGTGTGTGCTGCGACCGAAGATGATATCCAGGTAAACATACATTTGTTAATTTTAACTAATAGTAAAGTTAATAAGATGTGTCCTCACTTTAAAATAATCGGCAGGCAGGCTTACACCATAGCATACTAAGCGACTATCCTTAAAACGTTAAGGCCAAGGTCGAATCAAAGAAATCAGCCAGACGCATAACTTTAAAAATCCAAGCTAAAGCGTCTAGTTAGTTCAAACTGCAACAAAATGAAGCTATTTTTGCGTAGCGTAATTTGTTTTTATTTTAATCCAGCTCCATACAAAGCAAACAATTCCACTGTAGAGAAGACAACGAATAAGTGTCATCGCATACTCTTGACCATAATGTATTACGATGTCTGAAAACTTCTTGTTACACATTCCAGGTTCCTCAAAGCCAAGGCAGCGGACGAGCGAGCCACAGTCATAACATACGCATTCTTCCACGCGTTCAAATTCCCCGACGCACTGAGCGTCCATATCAGATGTAAGGTGGAGATCTGTCGCCATGGGTGCTTGGATCACTGTCAACTAGCTGGAGTCACTCCTCAACATGGACCAGGAGCGCTGGATAGGAAGGATGATAGGACTCAACAGGACCATAATGATTTGAGGTAAATATCCTTGCTATGTAGTCAACTATCACTAGTATTTATATTACGAGTAGTCCACTCGTAATTTAATTCAATTTTTGAATTTGGGTCCGTATGAGATCATAAGCCGATGTCTGCGCTGTTGTGTGCAGACATCGGCTTACTGCGACATAACTGGACCTTAAAAACGTAAAGATATAGCTAATTATTCGGTAGGCAACAATGGCACCCAAAACTCATAATTCAATCTATCTTATATTCAAACACGCAGAAAACTTTTAGATCTCTTAAATTTTTCCTAAACAAAATTTATCATCATCACCATTGCAGCTGTAAATACGCCTCCTCTACCATTCATTACGATCCCCAGTTTGTCTAAGTCAGTTGTCCTTACATCTCGATTTCTTCAAATTTCAGTGAACTAACAGCGGATGACCATGACCAGTCAATCGAGCCCGAGCCCCTCCTAGACGAGAGTTTCGGTGACGAAGTATCAGGAGACATCGTGGAAGCACCCGCGCCGCTCAAACAGAGAGCGCCGCAGCGACCCGCGCCTGTCGTCGAGACTGAAGAAGATCATTCCGTTGATGAACTGGTGCAAGCATTAACTAGGCCGTTTACTGTAAGTCTTTATTAAATCTGAAAGTAGTTAATGTTGGCAAATCTTTAAAACTTAATGTCAATAATGTTTAATGGAATTTTGATAGTTTGGACAAGAGAAATACACTTTAGGTGCATCCGGTAATAGGTGCCTGTATCTATAAATATTTGTATATTTTAAATGTATTTATTAAATTCTTCACTAAAAAATAGTCAGAGCTTATAAGTAAAATACCCACAAAAGACACTTTAATCAAGATTAACTCGATAAACAAGACTTCAGCGAGACTTACCTACAATTAAATTCAGAGATGAGCCGTCCGGAAGGTATAAAAAGTTTTAAATAAAAAACTAATATTGCAGGCATTTCATACAGCGCCATTTAGCCAACAGATAATAACCATTCCATTCAATATTTTTCAGGACCGTCCAACAGACTTGGAACGTGAACGAGAGAGGTTCCCGTACGGACCTCGCAACTTACCTGACAATGTGAAGACAATCCCCTCGGGAGAGACTGTGGTCGCAGCCAAGCCACCTGGACCTGCTGTAGCTGGACCTAGGTACATATTCTTGCAAAAAAAGTACATAAATATAATCAGTCATTACAAAAATCTACCATATGTTAACTACTTTTAAGATAAACTATTAAAATTGTAAGATCTCTGTAAGACATCTGCACAATATAATGATATTTTGATTCTGAATATCAGTATAAGTAATAAGATTTATATTAGTTATGTTCATCACCAGTTGTCATATTGTGACTCGCTGAGAACTCAAGCTTATTTTAACAAAAGGTTCAAGTGTTATATATTATTTCAAAAACAACCCCAGAAGTTTTCCACAGTGCTCTTTGAGCTTGACAAAAAGCGTAAACAGAATCATGACACCTTCTTTGCATAACTCAACAATTTACTATTGGAGATATTCACTAGTTACCTCCAGATGAAAAATTGAATGCTCATGCATTTCTCTCAATTAGCGTATTCATCTAAACATGATAAATTCTTCCAGATCCCTCCGCAAGCGCCGCGCTGTCCGTGACGCGCGCTCAGCTGACGTAGGTGTGTCAGGTATATACGAGGTGGTGTCTGAGAATGACCTCGACTTCGGTCCCACGCGGCGCGAGCCGGTCACTGTGTTCAGTGGGAAGATACGGGAAGAGGTAAGGATACATTATAATTATCTACGGACAAAGATCACTAGATTAGCTTAGAAGCGGTTAGAAAAATCAAATTTTTGTCAAAAATTTGTATGAAAAATTGTGAAAGTCTTATATTTTAGCGAATATGATAATTTTAAACCAACTTTTAACTTTTTTTGTGTTTTTTTAACTAAATCAAACTATGCTGCAGTTTGAAAGTTATTTTTACCCACACAGAGATATTGAGTACCTTTTACAAATCACTTTTGTGGTTGACGAAGGATAAAAGTACATAACTTTGCATGAGATTGGCCAATTCCGTTGTGAAGAGTTTTCAAGTCAGTTTTTGAATGTGTGACTAACGACTACCTAATTAAACTTTATATGGTTTTAATTTCTATTATTCCACTCTTCCAGGTGGTCTACGGCATATGCATGGGTGCTGTACCATTCGGCGCTCTATTCGCGTCCGCAGCGGGTGCAGCCGCGGGCGCAGCACTAGCGGCCGCAGTGTTGCTACACAAGCTTCGCTCCCGGCAGTACCCGCCCTGTGCCGCGCCAGTGAACGTACCGCCGGCGTCTCACTCCCTTGCCGCCTGGATGGCATTGCGACTGCTCGGCTCACCGCATCACGTGGCCTCCACTACACATCAAGGATAAATTATTTTTGAATCGTTTGTTGGTATGTTTGTAAATATTTTTGTGTAATAGTGAAACTAATTTTCCAAATATGTAAACTTATCCACAATTTTAAGCAATTACATGGCATGCTATGCTCAAGGCAAGGCAACGCTAATGCTGCATCAAAAATGTGCCGCCGGCATTTTACTTACTTGTTGCTTGGATGCCATTGCTATTGCTTGGCTCACAGCATCATGTTGCTTCTACTATGAATCTATGATAAAGTGACGACTTTTAAAATTTTTAAAAGACCTTTTCTAGTGAAAATCAATGAGTGTAAATAGGAACTAGCATACACTTCAGAAATTACTAAAATCTTAATCTAGTTTGAAGTAACTAACATAAAAATTCTAGACTTGATAGCATTTTTTAATCAATAAACATTTATACAAAATTTTCAAATTCTTGACTCTAAAGTAGCAAAATTGGAAAAACTTAGATAAACACACTTTTTAAAATAATATTTCATGTATATTAATTTTATTTACTCATAATACTTTACTCGTAAACTAAGTTTAATTTATACTTTGTATATATTTAATCAGAGTAATTGATACCTGACATAAACTAAGCCTAATTGGTTTAATAAGGTCAGTGAAATGCATTTAAATTTTTATTCGTAAGTTTCCTACTTTATTGTTAAAAGCCAATTAAGATAATTTTAAATTATTTGACATTTGTTATACAGAATAGCATTATAAAAAATAACTGCAAAGCGTCCATTGCTTAGCTAGTGGAGGTATTAAAATGTGTCTGTTCTATAAAATGTTGAGCTACTGTCGATACAGGCAGTCTTTGGATGGGTGACCAAGAAGTGGCTTTCCATTGACGACAAAGACAAGTTGACTTGTTAATTTCGACTGTTTGTCATAGTAGCAGTTATTATACAGTCCTAATGGTCTTTAGGGTATTAAAATTCTCGAAACCAGAATCGACCACTCCCTAACAAGCTTACTTTAGTAACGTGTATATTTTATAAATCTTAATAGGCTTTTACACTTAAACTTAGATGATATTAAATTAGCGAAAAAAGGGTTCTAAAGAAAAATGTTTGGTGCTAAACGGTCGTGCTACGGATTAAGTCCAAATGAACCTGATTTTTATAACTCTACGTGTATATTACTAATGTAAGTATTGTACAGATTGCTATTTTTGATATTGTTACATATTTTACAACAATATTTTATTAAGTCGAACGATGTTCGACTTAAAGATAAATTGTTTGATTGTTAAATAACTGATCAGTTGTCTTTGTCACATGTGCTCTAAACTATCAATGTGAGACAGAGACGGAAACTCGATCAATTGACATTTAATTGATTCCGGTCTAAAATAAGACGATATAATGCCGGCTAAGAATACGGAAAACAATCAAACAACAACGAAATGTAACATTTTTTGCAAATAAGAGACAAAATGATTTTCTCTGCTTTACTCTTCATCAATTAAAAGTCGGCATTCAAAAAAAATTCAATTAGTTTATTTCCATGGTAACTTAATTTATTCTTACAGATATGTTTTAGCGGAAGTAATGACTGTAAAATATCTTCCATATTTTATTATATATAGTTCTTATCATTAATATTTTTAGACATAAATAGCTAATATTCTTAAACATAAAGATATAATATTTAGGTATGTAAAATAAGTTTTAGTTTAATAGACTCGGCATCGGAAACGATCGTTTAATGTATTGCTTGAATATGTCAAAAAATATTAAGCTTGCAATGTTAGATGTCAAAAAATCACAATCTTTTCAATTGTTTGACATTACGTATTCGATGTATATGAGTCTTTATGATTAAGATAAAACACCAATGAACGTTTTTGTTACGATATATTTTATATTAAAACTTTCATTGAATTGCATTTATTTTTCACTCTTGGCATTTATAAGTTTATAATTCTAATTTGCTAATTTACTCTTGACTTTGCTCAATACTAATGTTAATATTGTAATATTATACCTACCTAAATAGGATAAGTTTTATATCGTTAGCAACTATGATTAGATTAATTTAGTTATTTTTTTTCTAGTTTTATATCAGAATGGGTTTCAGCGGCCGTCTTTTACACATTTTTAATTAATTATCAATTTGTAGTAAAAGTAAAATTGTTGTAATTGTGAAAAGAAAATAATGTGAGTAGCCTAAGTATCAATAAAAATATAGTTATGATGGTCAAAAAATATATTTTTAGTAAGATTTTTAGTCTTGAGTTAATATTTTTTGCTTATAACTAACTATGACCGTTATTTTACAGAAAATAGAAACAGAAAAACATTTTGTTGAGACAGATTTACCAAATATACAATAAATAAATAATTCTGCCCCAACTCAGCATAAACGACTATAGATATAGTCTCTGAAACCCTATAACATACGACACGCCACCCAAAAATGTTGCATTTATATTAAAGTACTGCTATAATAAGTTACGAAGTGTTTTCGTTTTGGAAACGAACTCCCTAAGTGCAATTTTATTATTTAAAAAGTTTTGTAAGTAACTCAATTTAAAATAATATGTCATTTTGAATTAGAAAAAAAAATCTGAAACAATAGATACTAGATATATAATCAACTATAGCTTAGATTGTTAAACCATTTTGAAAAGTATAATATTTATTTTAGTAAATGAAAACTGACTTCTTTTATCTCAAGTGACTAGTTATTTGAATTGAGTTGTACATAATTTCTTCTTAGTTTTACATACAGATGGTTGCGGTACTTATAATGTTTCAAAAAGAAACTATTATTTTATTTATTTTAATTCCGGGGATATTTGTATTTGTAGAGTAATGCGTTTTGTTTATATTTTAAGTTTTATGTTCTGAATGGATGCGGTGACGATGTGTGTAACGTGTAAGCACCTGTTAATTTTGTTTAATGGAATTAAAATTATGTTGAAACATTTGTGTGTGTTTATTATGTGCAAAAGCGTTTTGCTTCGACTTTCATCGTGCGAACAGCCAAACTGTGAAACTGCCTGAATCTCTATTCCCCTTGAACTATAATTTGTCGGTCTTCAAGTCGAGAGTAAACCGGTTTCTTCTAGGCAAGCGCGCTAGATCGTAGATTATAACGTTGCTTAATATCAGGCAATTTGTAGTCAAGCGTAAGCCTATATCATGTAAAAAAAAATGTACTAAATCTCTTGTGTATTTACCTTCTTCTAACCCTTTACATCTAACCATATCTCACCATCTTTAGATGTATTTTAGCTTACAATAACATCGGTGATTAAAAATAATTATTTTTAATTAATTACAAAATATTGGTTGTCTTTTCTACTTACAATTGAGTAATAATTATAACTTTGACATATATCTATAATTAATTATATGTAATTACTAGTGAGTGCTCGCGGCTTCGCTCGCATTAAGATGTAAAACTTGCATCCCCTTTTTCACCCCTTTAAAAGTGGCATTTCCAAAAATCCTTTCTTAGCGGATGCCTACGTCATACCCTCTACCTTTATTCCAAATTTCAGCCCAATCTTTCCAGTGGTTTGGGCTGTGCGTTGATAGATTACTATATCAGCCAGTCAGTCAATCAGTCAGTCAGTCACCTTTGAGTTTTAAATATAATTATATATAGATTGTTTAAAATTTTCATAGTAATCAATATTGTTTAGTCGTAGATAGGTTTGATAACTCCAACCTTTGTATCTAGATTTTAGAGTGTTAATGTAGGTATATTTATGTTATTGTTATTATATTTGCTGCGTACTTCTAGTGCGCATGTACTTTCTAGTAAACCTACTATAAACTGATTTTAAGTATATGCTCTTTTTATAAAACTTCATCTACTTTTTATTTTAAAAAAAGTATTTGCATATTGATTAATTCAATGGAGTTCTCAGTTACAAATAATGTTCTTTAATATTTCATGACATTAGTAAATTTAAAGACAGCTATAATTTTTTTAAGTCCTTCAAGATATAAAAAGTTTAAAGAGTACAAAAGGGCGCAATTTGGATCATAATACTTCCTAATACTTATTTCATTTGTCTGTGATATGAGAGTCTTTCATTTATGATCGGTAGGTACCTAACGTTACTGTGAACTAAAATTTATAATATAAATTGAAGACTTGGAAAGCGGGGATCGAACCCAACATTTTTGATTACTGAGGTCGAATCACTAAGCTCTACTCGTATAATGTGTCTTCAAGATTAGAGTAATTAAATAAAACGTAATCTTTCCATCATAACTTTAATTTCCAATTTATTGTTACATGTTCCAACCTTTATATAAACATTGAAATCAAAAAGAGCCATCAACAATATTTATTTATTTTGTAACAAATTCAACTTTACAATAGAATCTGAAGAAATCAACGGATAAATATTAAAATAAGAGGAAGAGGTACTCAGGTGGTATAAAATAAAACAAATTACACGTAGTTAATGACTACAACGACTTAAAATAAATAAAATTAATACTAATGACAAGTTATTTTAAACTATAAATGCTAGCGGTTCACCTAAATGTTGATACATACCACATTATTTTCATTTTCCGTTGCCCCTCATCCAACGCGACATTCGAAAAGAGGCAACAGAAGGTTGTACTTAGCTTATTTAATACTACATGTGTTTAAAATAATTTCTCCTATCTCCTCACTTCCAAAACAGTTCGGAAAATCCAGCGTATGAAAACTCAACAAATAGGAAACAATAATTTATCAAACTGTAGCATCGTGTCGGCATTTGTAATTCTAATAAATTAACTATTTCGACTTACTCTAGAATAAATTAAAGTAAATGCAGAAATTGTTACTATACTCATTGAGCACACTGTCACGAAAATATATATTGACATGTCTTACTTCAGTCTCATCACACTAATATGTACAAATTATGTTAGAGGAGACGCCGTTACGAGTAGAAGCAACTTTTGGAGATGACATGTGCCGTGGGAGGGTGCGGCGGCCGGGGTATCGTCGCTACTGCGGCCGTCTTCTTCTTCAGCGACGTGATGGGGCGTAGCTTCAGGAACAGCACCGCGGACACGGCGCATGAGCACAGCAACGTGGCCAGCAGAGCTCCTAGAGTGGCGGCGAAACCAGGAGTGGTCATACAGACGAGACCGTGCGTTGGAACTATCTTAGGAGCGGTGTTATCTACCGAACTGTCCATGTTCAAATCACCAGCGGATACAACTCGGATCACTCTGTTCACGCCCACTTCCTTCTCTGGTGTGGTCGCTCTCCTCTGCCTTCGCACTCTACGCTCGTCTCGCCTCACTTCAACTCCAACGGGGTATGAGTCGATCTGGGGAGGTCCGTATTCCGCGTGTGGAGCGATGACATTAGGACCGCCTTCCGAACATTGCTCTGGGCATCTGTATCTGCAAATCTGGATCGTACATTGGAAGTGGACTTCCATGGAGTCGGGAAACTTGAATGCTTGGAAGTGGGCGTACGATAACACGCTGGCACTCGCTCCGAAGTTCTTGATCTTTGTGAATCTTGACATGAGCTTAGGACGAGTGACGCAACCTCGACGGTCGACAAGTTGGATGGGTGCGCGTTGGCCATCGTGAGCAACGCAGTCTCGGACCAACATATCGAACTTGGCATCGTCATCTTTAATTGCGAGCACCATGGTCATCGTCTGACCAATCTTCACGAGTCCAGATACCTCCGAGGCCCAGGGTCCCTTACCAACTTGAATTTGCATCCAGCAACCGACATTATCTCCAGCAAAGTCTGCTCTGACCACATCGAGCATATCGACAGGGAACGGTCTGAACGTAACGGCCTTTTCATACTGGTCGTGCCAAGTGCAGCGAAGCTTGCGAGCCTGATCCCAGACTTCTTGGACTTGAGGGTCGTATTGGATTACGATAACATTCTCGAAGTAAGTTCCGGCAGCAGCCACGTCTCCTCTGTACCTCGGGTCACCACTACCAGCCGTGCCACAAGCGTGAGCGCCAATTTCGAAGGAAGCGGATGTTCTTCCTAGATTTGGTGGCAAGTGCACGCACTGGTGGTTTGAATAATGTCCCTTAGAGAATACAATACCGAAGAATGGTTTATCAAAGCTGAGAAACACTCGCATGGCGTTCTTTTCGCACTTGACGTCCAGGGAGACTATTTTGGGCATGTCTGGTGCAGGTGCAGGCCACACGTCTCCAGCTCCACTGAAGACCTTCTCACTGGCTGAGGTCTGGGCGTCAGCAGGGGGTGCGGGAGGTGGGGGTGGTCCTCGGAAGCCAGGTCCGATGTCGTTCTTGTGGTGGTTGACGGGTGGGCCGTGAGCGAATGGTTTAGCGTGGATCGGATGGTGGTTCGAGATTCTCGGCATGCCTGAAATGAAAGATAAACGTTTTGATTTATCTTGTGGACAAAGAAATAATTGAAAAATCTCTACCAATCTCAGTCTAATTAGCTAATTCAAAGAGTTTGTTTTTTTGTTTTGGAATTGTTTATTATTTGTCTATATTTTTTTTAGTATTGTAATGTTTCTCAACTATGCGTTAAAAGAACTATTGTATACCTAAAGGATGGTGTGCCTGATGATGAGGCGGGTTGGGTCTCCTACTGTGCGGTGGTGGCGCCGGCGGAGGAGGTCCATTGTATGCGTGGCTCGGGGTATCTCGTTCCTGAGACTCCATGGCCATCTGGTCAGAGGATGGTTCAGCTGGTTGTGGCTCCGCAGCATTGTTGTTGCCAGTACCGCCCTCGTTGGATGGCTGGTCGCTGAGAGTGCCACTCTGGAAATTAGATAAATAAAAATAAATAATAATAAAAAAATATTGTACAAAATTTCAAGGAACAATAAACAAAATATTAAATCAAGTAAACTTAATTAAGAAAAGGCAATCTTTTGACAGTGTTTCGTAATAATATGCTAGGTTTTCTTCTTTTGCGTGGTTAATTAATAGGAAAAGGAACTGATCAAAATCGAAATATGCATATTGAATAGAAGTTTTCAAAAATCTTTTCAAACGATTAAAAGCAAGTCCTTACTTGTTTACTCATTATTTAACTTCTATTGATTACTCTTTTACTTCAAAATAAATGTTCCCATTATCCGTAAAATTATAGTGATTGAAAGTACAATTTTCTACTCAGTCTACCATCATTATGTTTATTGTAAGTTGGGGTTAATGTCCTCTCAAGGCCGCTTCTTCTAACAAAAAGTAAACTGACCATCATTGAAACAAAAACTAAAGTAAAATGGAGTTCTCACGTTCTAAACCACGTTCAGGTCAATTATCTTTTATTTCTAAATGTTATCGCTTTTCCCAAAAGCATTTCACAAGAATGTGTGAAAGTTTTCGATGAAAGTAGTAATATTCTGGTTTATTAGATAAATATCAGCATCGCTCATCCGCTCTGGAATTTGAATATTTATATTAGAACTAGTTTTTCTTGTTTCCAAAGGGTTAGTGGAATACTACTTTCTTTGCGACCTGATTAGTAATTTATTGCTGAACTAACAGGATATCTTGTTATCAAGGAAACAAGATATCTTGTATAAAAACAAACGCTATTGTTGGTTACAAAATAAACAACACTTTTAAATTAAAAAATCCTTTTTAAAATTTGTTTTATAATTAAGATCTTCGTATATACCCATGTTCGCAAAGGAATAAATTAATCATGAATTTAATTGTATTTTAGTAATGCAAATGAATGCGTCATTAAATTTAAAACACACTACTACTTGAAATTGCCAAAATGTGACCTTTGGCACATGTAGGTATATTGCTGGCATGCGCTTGGATATCTACATTATGTATGTTCATCTTATATTTTCTATTTGTAACCTATTTTAACATGCCACAAAAAATAATCTCAGTGACCTTCATTTCTTCTGTGCGTGAAACTTTGTGACTCATTATCCTTCAGACATAAACTAGTTCTTCAAGAAACCGCGTAGAGATTGTTTGCTATTGTACTCTGTCACATCAAAGCGAACTGGTCAACAATGGGCGATTGTCCATATTTCTGTTGTTGGGTATTCTTTCCCTACTACCCACATATACTATTATACATTGATGACATTTTTAGACAGCTCTAGGCTATGTTGCCAGGCTATATTATAAATCTTATTAACTAAAAGAGAAACTGCATCATTAAGAATGTTTACTTGCTATTATTATTTTTTCATATTATTACAATAGTATACTTAACGATTTGAAAAATAAATCATGTATATAGATTTTCAAAACAACATATTTTCAAAACGTAATATCACATGTTTTTCCCGTAAAAAGAATCACAGCACATATCCATTGTAACCATAAAAGGTTTAATATACATACCTAGATTAGAGATTAGATTACCAAGAAAATATTAAAAATTACACAAATGCGCGTTTTGCTTCGTATACGCGTGAGCTGTGATTAGACCACCCGTAGATAATCGATTGATCAAACTCCGCTGATTGGCCATCACTAACACAGCCATACCATATCAAATCTAGACGCACTTTCTCCAAAAAGATCTTACGCAATTCAATAACAAGTTTCATCCATCTGTACCCACCCTAATCATTACTTACAGCACACCGACCGATGCTCAAGACCACTCATAAATCTTTATCGAAAAAATAAAATAAAAAACATACACTTTCTAATTTCATAGCCTCGAGCGGAACAAGTCATAAAAATTGTCGGTAAAGTCTGATATGGTTAATTTCAGAATGCATAGCGTTATCTCGAATGTTTTCTGGAGTTGATATGAAAATCATGGAGTTTTTATTTATTGGGAATAGTCTCTAGAGTTTTTCTGGTTTTTAAACCTTTTGTAATAGATAATAGTCAGACTTTATATTTTAAATGGATTTTATCTATATTTGTAGGTAAACACAGATCTAATTAATTATATTTTTATTTGTGCATGTATGACCTAAGTCGAAGGCACAACTTTATATTTTTAGCCGTTATATTGTGGAATCATCCTTGATATTTAGTAAAATTTGTACTCTGTATTCTATGGTTAATAAAGTTTTCATGTTAAAGACAGGATTTTTCTTAGCTTGAAATAAGAGCATCCAACCCAATAAGAACTCGTCCGTAGCTCTATTTGCTCAGAATCCTAAGGAAAAAAGCGAGTCGTCAACACACCTCAATACTAGGCACACATGAAAAAGCAGGCGGTAAACAAGATACACAATAACTAAAGTTTGAGCCGTTTTGATACGTAATTCTATTAAGATAAGTCTCAAAGCCGCGTGGTATTGGAAAGGTGGTTATTCTGAAGGTGCAGCAGAGTGCAGTATGCCAGTGCTCGGTCGTTGCACTTGGACTAGATTTTACTTTCGTTATATCGAGGAGGATGTTGTGCGTGTCAAGATCGACGTGTCATTTCCGAATTGTGGTATAATACGAATGTCGAGCGTGATGAGAATATGGCCCCTGTACGTGTGTGAATGTAAGTATGTGTTATGAGAGCGGTTATTTGGATTGTGAACGATTTAAAGTCAGCTGAAAAAAATCTCAATAAAGTAGGTATTGAGACACTGCTTATGTCTGATTTTTTAGACATTTCTGAAACATGCATTCTTTTAAGACCTTATTAGTTTTCACGGAGCAATAACGCCTAAGAGTATGATTTTACGTACAACATAACAAAAGTTAGGTAAATTAACTTAAAGATCATTTTATTCATCAAAGAGCAATGGAAAACTAGATTAAAATTTCCCTTTTCAGTGCAACTTATGATGAATTTGCTTGTACAATTTGTAGAAGTGACCTTACTTTTCATATGGCATGCACGGTCATACAATAAGGGTTCGTTAGGGCACAACTCAGTTACTGGCCTTTCATAGTAACCAACATATTTAACATGTTCTATAGCATATGCATCTAGTTAACACAGTCAACTTGATGTTCCAAACCCTTATTTCTTTTACTTATTTTATGAGTTCAACCATCTTAATGTTTAGCTTAGCTAAGTATTTAGATTAAACCAAATGTCTGAGGCTTTTGAAATAAGTTGCTTTGTATACTTGTCGTATGATATGATTTGATAAAAAAATATAAAAAGTTAACATACATTTATGTCCCATGTTTTAGTACATCTTTTATTTGAATTAGTACTAACTCGTTTCTCTTAAACGAATTTTTTTAGTCGGTTTCTGATCTCAGAATATATAGGACAATTATTTTGGACATTCATCTTGACATATTTGCACTAAGATAAGATATTGAATCAGGCGTTACTTTGCGGAAATCCATTGTAAATGAAACTCTGCAGATATGTATATGCAGTGTTTTTCCACTGCGACAAAACACTACTTACATAGTTATTTCTCTGGAATTTTTATCCACACTAACCAAAACGTTCACCGCAAGATAAATACATCCCCATTTCTCTTAAAAAAAAGGAAAATAGTAAGGCAAGCAATCGCCAGTCATTTGTCTGCCATAAACCGAGCAGGATTCCCCGATGTGTGTCGACGCTAGGTCGCTACTCGCTATGTGACTCGAAAGCGGGCTTTTACTCTTCCGAGGTGTGACCATTGTCGTAAATCGCCATTTCTTGGCCGTTTTATGACTTCTCGATTTTCTGTCACTCGGCAAATTGGTACGAGTACGAATGCTGACTTTGATGTTGAGAGTTACCGCCTGAGAGGCCTTTAACCCAGCAATGCCTAGCGTGTCCATATGGACACGCAGTTAGTAAAAAATGTAAACGTTGATTGTGGTCACTGTAACTGTTTTTTTAATTACTATTGATAGCACTATGTAACTACTGTCAAAATGTCAAATGAAATTTATTTTTAGCGTGTGTGAGTATTGTGTGCTAAATAAGGTTTTTATTTGAGTTTGATTTTGATATTTGGAAAAAACATGAATGGCGGTAAAGAGTAAGTAATTTTTCTTATAAATTATACTAAAAGTTAACAGATTTTTGCATAGGACTGTTGTCAAAAGTGTTATCTGACTTTTAAATCATAAAGTAAGTGAAAACTTTGTTTCAATCGAGTTTTACAACAAATTTGTCCGCGTGTCCATATGGACACGCTAAGCACTTGCATGAGCTGACATTACTTTGCGCTTTTTTGTTAACAGGTAGGTACATGGATTATGGCATATTAAAAAACAAAAGAACATTGACTGATATTCTTTATGCGTTGAAAGAAAGCAGTGATGAAGAATGTGAAGGAAGGAGGGCAGTCTCTGATGCAATTATATATCGCTCGCTTATATGTCGCTCCTCCAGAACTTTCTGTATTGACTGATGAAGAGTCTAGAGATGAAGATGCTGGTGGACGTATCGATACTTTGAATCAAATGGATGGACAATTCTATAGTGTCTATTCCTTCAAATAATGTGGGCATTCAACCCATAAGTACTGTGAAGCGTTATTCACAGAAAGATAAAACAAATGTACAGGTCCCACGTCCTCATCTTTTGGTGAATACAATCGGTTCATGGGAGGCGTCGATCGTATAAGCGAGGATATAAATATATATTATATTGAATACACATTAGAAGCAAAGTATGGTATTGGGCTCTGTTCAGCTGGATGCTGGATGCTTGTATTCACAATGCTTGGAAACTACGACGGAAAGCAGACTCTAAAAGGGCACAACTTGATTTTTGAAGGGAGTTTGTGTTACATTATTTGATCTAATATAACTCTATACCCAAAGGGCCAGGAAGAACTAGTTCTTCTATGTTTTTCTCGTGTCTGTTTGTAATTTAATTTAGTGACGATTTCATCCAATTTGTACACCTCAGTGCTTAGCGTGTCCATATGGACACGTGTGATTTCTCTCGAAATAAATAAAATATTTTCAAAACAACTAGTTTTTCTCATTAATAATGTTATTTTAAGTAAGATGAATGCAACGTATACAAAAAAATAAACAAAAAAAGAAACCGGGCATTGCAGGGTTAAAATGGCTACATGACAAACAATGTCATATAGCCAGGACTAATAATTTATCTTACTCCTATTAGTTCAGAGCAAGAAATGTTTGTAATGCTAATTAAATTAACATATTTACTATAAAGTAGTCAAAGAGCCTTAATTGACTATAAATGTAGCCTGAAGCTTTAATAAAGTGATGCTTCGTAACAAGATTTATACTTGAAGAAGAAAACATTTTGTGAAATCAAGTAATTTACTCCCGTTCAGAGAATTAACTCAATCGGCGTTTCCGACGCTACAATGTTTACTTGTTTACTGCCTTCTTAGGGTGAGATCACATTGATAGGGTTACGCATGTACAAATTCGTAACTAAAATTGTTAAGAAATATAACTGTATTAAAATGAAACAGTATGATAAAGAGAGACGTCACCGGAACTTAAATCTGCTAATGTTATTTATTTAAGTTTTTACTTATTTTAGTAGTACTGTACGCCTGGCTTTGATCGTGTTGTTTCGAAATAAGAAGCAATCAAATACCTATGAATTTTAAGAGTGATGAATGAAATGAGGAATTTGTGATCTTTGCTATGTTTGTTGTTTGATATATACCAAACATATAAAAAATCACAATGATTATTCGGGAATGGCTTGCTAGAGTATAATATCGGTTCGTGGTTGGACGTTGCAATTCTCCTAAAATCTAAATCTATGTATCTGATGATGCAATGTAATTGTCATATTGTATGAATTGGTAAGTCAAATGTACACCAACACCAAAAACAACGCTGTTTCCTCTCACAATAAATATTTTAGGGTTGTGTTATGGAAGATTTTACGGGTCTTTATGTCATTGTTGTAAAATCTGTCCCAATAAGTGGCGCTTCCGTGGGTCGGATAACACGTTAAATTGTAGGTCCCGGCTGTTTGTCTAGTACGGCAGTCGTTAAGCCATGTCAGAGGCCCTTAGGGCGGTTTGATAAACTCTCGACACCAGAGTTGGCCACTCTCATTCGATAATAAGAAGAAGGTGTGTTTCTTTTTTTCTTTCTTCAGTATAACCACGACCTAACCCACTACCTCCTTACTTTCCAACAGTAGGGTAAACACGGCTAGACGGAACTGGCTACGTCCGTCAGATCAGTGGGTCGACTTGTGTCCATATTTGGTCGATCTACTCTACCAGTGTTACATTTTATCCCTTTCTGATTTTTTTTTATTCTGTAGTAGAATGGCTTGGTTTTGTTTTGTATATGGATTTGTGTAAACATATTTCGCAAAGTGATATTTGAATCAATGCATGTTCCTAGATTGTACATTTAAATTGTACATTGACTGTCAAATCATTAAGACAATTAGGGAATTAATTAGAAAATTGTAACGGTAGAAACATTTTTATTGACATTAATATTAACTGTGATTATCTTTCTTTACAAATTAATAATAAATAAATAAATAAATATTTCAGGACATATCACACAGCGCCATCTAGCCCCACACTAAGCAAACGCTTGTGTCGTGGGTACTAGATAACGGATACTACGGACTTATATACTTTTCTTTTGTAAATACATATTTATTATACATACAAACGACCAGACTCAACACAAGTAATTATACATTTTAAGGTACATAAATACTTGTGTCACGCGGGAATCGAACCCGCGACCTCTAGATTAGAAGGCAGAGCCACTACCAACTAAGCTAACAGGCCAGTCAATTGTTTTGTCATAGTTATTTAATAGTACAGCATTTATTTTATAAGGCCACGTCAAATGCCCTTAGGGTGGTATAATAATTTCTCGACACCAGAGTAAGTCACTCTCATGAGACGACATGTTGCTTCCTTTCTTTAATTTTGATTTTAATTAATTAACTGATTCATATGCTATATGCTTTCAACTTTACTAATGCTAATTACTTCTTAGTACTCATTTATCAATTAGTCACTCAGATAAATAAATTGTAGAAACTCTGTAAGTGAAGTAAAAACAGTAATTGCTTAGCTATTTACTTCCTTCGCTTAGACATGAGCTTTAAACAAATTGATTAGTAATGAACCGCTTACAATAAATACAGCATTTTCTAGGGGATCAGAAGTAGTATTTTCTTCAGCTGTTTTATTGAATGAGCAGCAACTAAAATCAGTAAGTTATGACAATATTTTGTCAGACTACAAAGAAATAACTTTGACAACAGTTACAGTAACTGAAAAAAATAGATTTTAAGAATAATATTTATTGCATCTTGATAAAAATATTTATATTTATTTATTACTTCAAACACATTCAATCGAATTAAGGGACTAAATATATTTAAACATGTACCCTCTTCAGAGCGATTTATCGCAGAAACAATAAAATTTATAAGTTATATATATTTAATTGTGTTCTTATGAAACCATCATTAACTAACAGTAATTTCTTAGTTGCTTTGAACTTTTGAGCAAGATTTAAAACTGATATTATTTAAAACCGATTTAAAGTTGCGAATAATTTTCAACTTTTAGCTGACAGAACACTCTTCATTGTAACTTCGCTTACCAATTAACACATACCTATCTCGAAGCGGTCACTAGTGATGTTCCATAAATGGTACATTACTTATGTCGATTAAAATCCATTAACTTTCGAGTTTCGAGTAAACGCCGGTCTACTTTATGGTTGATATGACTTGACTGCATACTTACCCTTTTTTACTCGAATGGTAAGTAGGTTTATTTAGTAAATATATAAATAAATAATACAAAGGATATGTTAACTAAATAAATAGAAAAGCGAGACAACAAGAGTGAATATTTAATACAACTAAAAAGGAAGAATAACCCGATTATCGGCAAAGTTGTATTTTTTCTGACTCGTGAAAAGCCAGGTTTTTTAAAATATTTTATAGTTTATTTAAACACCTGTTGCAGCTTTTAGATGTTCAAAAATCAAGCTCCATCTGTTTGTAATAGCACTACCTTCGTTAAACAATGGTACTTCGGGCGCGGTTTGAGAATTCTAAACATCAGAGTTAGTCACTCTCATATAAAATAACGAACTAAACTATAAACTACGTGAATTAATCGTACAACCATACAAAAAACCCACCGGATTATCGATATTAATTTCCCTCGATGTAACAGAGCAATGTTACCTGTACACGGTCGGGTGATCCAGTGAATGCATTCTTTCTACTCTGTTTGTTAATCTTCGATCGAACATTGATACCGGGGTCTGAACATTGCTCATTTTATGTGCTTAATTAGGCAGGTAGAGGTAACTTTCTCATTCCTTTGGTGTTATGTGATGGTTTTTTTTGTGGTGACATTTATAGAATTTTGGTCGTTGACTTGACCGTTCGGAATCTAAGTGATTATGTATTTTTCAGTATTTGTCTTTAAATATTGTACAACATTTGAAAATACTTAATGTCTTAAAAAAGTAAATAAAACTTATTACCTCTGCTTAAAAACGCACTGCTCAGTAGATAGTAGGTTGAAAACGTATCAGACTTTTAGTCAAAATGTTTTGGCTGTACTTGTGACTTTATTGCCCTGCCTTAGATCTCTAGAAAACCTGGAGCGCAACATACCGATATAAATACAAATAAAAACATATTTTTCTTATTTATTTATTTTTTTACATAGGAGTTTGTTTTTTTATTATAAGTTTTAGTTTGTAAGTTGTTTTTGTGTCTTAAATAAATAAATAAATAAATAACAAAAGTTTGACCTCTGCACTTAACCCTGTAGCCCTATCTATATTTCACGATCGCACCGGAAGTTATCAAGCCACAACTCCGGATGAGCTCAGCTGAGGTCTGTTGTAGCGGGAAATCGAGTACACGATACCTGAGTTTATCGACATAATCGGGTGCGGACATCCTTAGTTGATTGAGAAATTTTGAGAGAGATTTGAGAGTTATTATGGTTGTAGTACTATTTAATGTAAAATTGGCAATTGTTTGACTTGACCTCGCCTGATGATAAGCGACAGTAAAGTCGAAAATGTAGCGTAGATATAGCCCAGACTTATTTATTATTGGGTAATTTATATCATTAAGTAACTCGACGATCATTAATTAACTGTATACTTCTCACTAGATTTCTCTCTAGTTATTAGTCATAACTAAGAGCTATGCTCAAGATGGCAAATATTTTTCCTAGAAATCCTTTATTTCAAATTCGAAACATAGCCTAAGTGCTTTACTTTTAGCTCGCTAAAAGCACTTGGTGTGGCACTTACATATACTGACAGGTAGTCTCACAAACATATTCCCCGTATATGTATGTACATGTTTGGCGACCAGCCTACTCAACAACAAGAATGGATAGTCTGCTAGCTTCAATACATCATCATCATCATCATCAGCCTAACGAAACCCACTGCAGGGTATAGGCCTCCTACCTCTTACGCCAATACTCCCTGTCTTGTGATGTTCTTGCCCAGATGTTTCCTTCTAACTTTCTAATACACCAGCCACCATTGCACAAGTCTTCCTAAAATTCGTTTACCAATCAATTAACATTCTACTAGTCAAATGAGAGAAAACCTATACTCAGTATAGGGTAGATACCGTTTGAAATGATCTTCTACTTTTTTAATAATGAAATAACTTCCCAAAGTCCATAGTCCTCTCCTGTAGTTGTTTGTTGTTTGTCGTCTGTTCTGTTCACTACGTCAAAGCACCATACACAAACACTGCCTCCTAATCGTAAGCCAATCACAACAAAACAATTTAACAAACAAATAACGCCCTGCCCCTTTCTACATTTACTCACACCATTGGACTGTCCCATCCATTCTTTGTACGTGACCAAAATTCAACTGACATTACATATTCTTTGACAATTATTTTAGTTTAATTAGGCTTTCGTCATTCGTGATGTGTAGTTAGACACTTGGCTCTAATTAATTGAATTTTATTTGGAAGTTTTCTAATAAGGCTAAATAAACAAAAAAAGATAATTCAGAATATATCACACAGCGCCACCTAAATAAACCACCTAAGCCGTCTATGTAAATATTTCCATTCTAGATAAACAGATAAACAAGAAAAATCCAAATCCAAAAAAAAATGATCCAAAAGGTTGCCTGGAAGAAATCGCCTGAGGCGATAAGGCCGCCCAATGTACAGCACTTTATTATATTTAAGTTTATTTCCTGTTTTGTTATTTCTATGTTTTATGGTGTACATTAAAGATATATTCTATTCTATTCTTTAAACAAGACGTCGCAGTATTTTCCACCTTGGACCTATGTATATATTTGTCTGTGCAGATGTCACTTCAGGTGACCTAATAATCAAATATTGGCCAGATTGCTTTTGATACTTATGCAGCTCCTTGTATACAACGATTACATTGAGCAATGTTTCCGAGGAAATTGCTGGGTTATTATATCAATAAAGTAATAGATATCTAAGCGCAAGATACTTTCACACATGTCTTTAGCGATGATAAACACCTAGCAGTAACGTGTTGGGATGTTAAACAAACTTGGTTAAAGTTATCATTTCAGCTAGAATTGGCAAGCGAGATACTTGTCGTAAAGCACAATAGGTTTCTTCTAGGCAAGCGTGCTACACCTTAGACTATAGTGGTGCTTAACATCAGGCAGGCTATGGTCAAACTTAAGCCTATTTAATGTAAAAAAAGCACGCGTACTATATATTATGTATATTTTTTTATCGTCCTATTATTAAGTCACAAACAACCAGCCCCTTTCTACTTCAATCATACGATTGGTCGTTCCATTCATTCTTTATAAGTGATCAAAATTCAACTGACACGGCTTATTGATTGGCTCGTTATCGTAATTACACTTCCGGCTACTTGAATGAAATAAATGTTGTTTGGATGTCAGTCGTGGCCAATGATAATGATTTGTTTGTAGTCACGCCTTTGCGGCGCAAGTGAGTTTGGGCTAGTTGTAACGCGCGCTTTATGATCTGGTAGATATTAGATCGATGCCAGATTCCGATTTAACATAACTTATAGTAAGTCTTATCTCTGTCTTATTGATATTTTGTGATCCTTAATAGAGAAACAGCTGGTTTCGGAGACACAGATTATTTTTTAGTTTGGAAGCCAGAGACTTCCAAATTTCTTGTGTCGTACGTACATAATTTTTGTCAATATAGAATTGATTGATTGATATCTCGGATTGCCAATTACTAGCTAAATTGTGTTGAAATTACACAATGTAGTGATAGTGTGTTTTAACGTGTAGTTTTTAAGCAGTATAAGTATGAGCAGACTGGTAACTCTAAGGCTATTCTTTTGCCATTTGCACTGAAAATGTAAGACAAGCTTAATTTATATATCTACGTTACAACTTAAATTAATAAGATTAATTAATTTCAAAATCAGTTACGATTTAAGTAAAGTCGTAAGTAATTATTGCCTGACTACTTGTACTCATAAAACTAACATAAGTCTAGATATAATTTAAACGAAAACTACCCAAAGAAGTAACAAAATCTTCTCTTCATATACATTATACATAGATTTACACGCTATTCGTTTCGAACCGCGACCTCCAAGTCTGTAGGCTTCTGGTAATCCTATACCACCTATACTAGTGAAAGTTTAGTGGCTTACTATGTAGTACATAGACATATAATACATATGTATTGTGTATCTTCTCACCAAGTGTAATACGAGTAGGACGCCTATATATATCCCCCGCCTCAGCCGCATCTTGAACTGTGGACAAACAAACATTTTTCTATTAATTTTATATGTATATATTATGTAACTGTATTATATCGTTATTTTTTAAAAGAAGTAAGCGGCTGAAAGTTAAGAACGGCGGTAGAACTTTTTGAAATTACATAAAAAGTGTTGTAAAGATTTTTTTATTTTATTAATATTAATATCTGAGTGTAACCATTACTTTTTCTTACAAAAAACAGGCCTTACGGACACTTCACATAATAAGTAATAAAGTACTGAACATAATATAATAATACTAAGTGACTATAGGACACAAAATTGTATATTATTTCGAAGATATTCCTAAAACTGAATTTATTTTGTTATAGTTGAAATTACTAAACATTTTCCTTGTTAGTATAATCAGCTATATTAAAATGTACTTATTACCCATTTATTTTTGAAGCCTGTTTACCAGCCTACACATATTTTCTTCTGAAACCTAATTTTCCAATATTACTAAGTTGCTTACTCAGTAAGTAGTAATTTCTAATTTTTCACTTAGTGCATGGTTTTGGTAGTAAAGCCGACACTTTCTAGCTTTAAGTATCTGCTTGTCACTTAGCCGTGTAAAGATGTCGCTTACAATGTTGTCTTAGTGATTAATGACTGTGGCTAATTTACGGAGAATAGAATGTTTTGTATCTGTTTTACTTTTAGGTGCTCCGGGTTAGTTTGTTTTGTGGTTTTCGTGTATTTTGTTATAGTTTTATTAAATTAATTTACCTAATATAAACTGATTTTGGCGCTAAACAAATAGCGTTGTGTACAGTAATAAAAAAAACATTATTTTCAAAATTATGTTCAATGATCAACATATTCACATATTTATTATTTTCACATTATAAGAATTAAAATATTTAACAATTAATTAATTAATAATTAACATATTTATTATTTTCACATTACTTTTTAACATTGAAAGACAGTTAACATTAGCGCTATTTGTTGTTCAAATTAACGCAATATGGTTATTTATGCAAGTTTTTATATAATATCAGTACATAAGGTTCACATTTTTTTTTTAAATCTATTAATATTTTATCTTTCGTAATGTAATCCTTTGTGAAAACATAACCTACATTTTGACTCCACATTGTCTTTTAGTAAAAGTAGATATGTTTATTACATGCATTGTAGTAACATCTATTATTTAAATAAGAAAGTGATCTTTTGTCTCAGTTTAGTCACGGTTTTTTTTATAAATTGGAGATGAACATGAAACGATAATTTCACGGTTCTAAGCTTCATTCAATCTAATACTGCCTATTAGTTGAGGAAAGTTAAATAATTGTTATTATTTTAAGAGATTTAGAAAACGTTCTACAAATTTTATGACTTTGATATTTGAGAGAGCATTACGATTTACTTATTTTTATTCTTTATTTCGTAGTTTTAATAGAAGAGCATGAATTATGATAAATATGTCGTCTTGCGAACTGGAATACAGATAGTTAAACTAAAGAGTAGCATGTTTTTTTACGAAGACATTTTTTTTTTCGAAAATTTCATATTCATGTGTAATGCGCGTAATTTTTTTACTGATTGAATAACACCAGCACATAATTCTACCATACAATATTAAAAGGACAATACATATCTACACATAAAACATTCACCGAAGTATACACCGAAACATTCCAACTCCATACTTTCTACATCTGCTTTAAAACATAGTGAAGCTTCCTCGAGTTAGAAACTAAGTTCAAAGGGTGAGTACTTGAGTAGGTCGCCTAGCATACCTTCATAACTATACCTAGTATTCAGTATTGCACTGTGTAATCGCGGATCCCTTTTACTCTCGCTTTGGGCATCTCTAAAATACCAGTAGAGGTATGTATGTATGTTGTATTTCATCGAATACTTGAGTGTTGTTTTGTAGGTGAATATAGTATTACTGTATACAAATATGTGTATGAATGCATAGTCATAATTTAATAATAAAAATGTGTCATAAATCTTAATTTATTCTTCGCTTTATTTGATAAAATTGTATGATTTTGATAGGGCATCTACCTTGGCCTTAATAGATTTATATCTATTAGCGAGATGCCAATTAGATAATAATCAACCAACCAGCATATTTTAATCGATTACAAAAAACGAGGTGGTTCTCAATTCTATTGAACCTTTTTTTTATATTGTGGTTTTTCTTATAAATAGAAGGTCCGAACTTGCTTTCTGTAATGATTTGAAAATATCAATGTTATAATTGTCTTTGTTTGCTCGTGGAATTTGCGAAAGGCTTCTATTTATAATTTTCTGAAAACAATTCCTTACAAGCGTTCCACTTTCAATGCATCAAACCAGCTTACGGAAACAAAGTGACGAAAGGTCAACCAGAACCACTTCAGATGAAAGGAAACTGAAATTGGCTTTCAAACAACATCTCATTTAGCACATCAAAAAGAACGATCCGTCGCGGCCAGTCGGCGCGCCGGCGGGACACTGGAAGCAGTAGAACATGTTGCTTGGTTTTTTTTTCACGGGTAGTATAAAAAAATCTAGATGTTATGAATACATATTATATCGCAAGTGGTAATGATAGTTTAAACTGTAACTAAACAGTATGTATTTTTGCCAGTATTTTTTAACTTTCCGGTACACTTTGTTCAACACTGTATGAATCTGGGATATGTTTCTTTATACAAAAATCTCTTGTACCAAATTGAGACAACCTATTCAATTATAGTAAAAACTCACAACTATTGTACTTTGAGCTGAGTTACTGCCTACACCACAATATTTAATTGGCAGGAGACCGCGAAAGTAAGCACGTGGATACACCGGCGGCTTTAATCACCGAATATTTTGGGCGTTCCCGTCCAACAACTCACAGTTTCCATCCAACTGGGCCGTGGGACCACACCGGGAGAAAGTGCCCACCCGCCGGAATGCAAGACAACACACTGATGAGCGTTTTTGCAACGAATTTTCGCCGGCAAAATGCACTGCCGTCAACATTTCGTACCACTAATTAAAGGGCGCGGTACAACCGCACCTGTACAAAATATGTACAACTTCTGACGAAAACGTTTCAGCCTTTTTGCATCATTTTATTGGCTTGCAAATTTAAGCAAGCAATAAAACGCTTCATTGACTTTATGAGCGAAGTATCGAACGTTCGGAGCTACACCTTTTGGCTTTAAATGTTATGATGTCAATAACAATTTGTGTTAATTGCTTTGGGATGCGGAACGCAAATATTGCTTTAATTTGCGGCGGTGAAATGTGTGAGCGGTTTTGAAATAAAGTTTAATCAGAAGCCTAATTTGATTTCAAGAATCTTTTATTGGATTAATTTTGAAAATAGTATGTTGTTCGTTAAACAAAAACATTTTCGTGAAAAATAGTTCTCACGAGAAATAAATAGCTCATATACCACTTATTGCCGATAATAATAAGGCATATAATCATTTTCGGATTATATTAGAAACTTGTATTGAAATATTCAGTACCAAGACACAAACCCATAATTAAAATCTCCTACTATTTTAATTATGGTGTCATAGCTGTCGCCTCGTTGGCGTAGGCCTCCCCCAGTTTCATCCATGTTTTGCGGTTCCTTGCTAACCTCGTCCATTCTATTCCATGTCTCTGGTAGAATATGTCTTCCCACCTTCTATGTGGTCGTCCTCTTTTCCGCTTGTCCGATCTTGGTATCCATTCCACTACCTTCCTTGTCCAACGGTCATGGTTCATCCTATATACATGGCCAGCCCAGTTCCATTTCAGATTTCTAATTGTTTTGATTATGTCTCTTAGTTTGGTTTTCTTCCTGATGCATTTGTTCGGGAGTTTGTCAGATAGTTTTATGCCTAGCATACTCCTCTCCATCTTTGTCTGGCATACCCTGAGCTTGTTTTCGTCTTCTTTTCTCAGAGCCCAAGTCTGGCATCCGTATATGAGGCTCGGTAGTATTGCAACTTCATACAGTCTTCTCTTTATGCTTAAATGTATTGTTTTGTTTTTCATAATTTCCTTGAAGCTCCAGTATTTTTTCCACGCAATTCCAATTCTTCTATTGATTTCTTTTTCGGTGAGGTCGTCAAAAGCTACGGATTGTCCTAAGTAGACATATTCGTCAACATATTCGATCGTTTCTTGTTCTACTGTAACTATTTCTTTCTCTGCATTCGTCATTATTTTGGTCTTGGAAGCATTCAGTGATAGTCCTACTTTATTGCTTTCCCTTGCTATATCTTGTAGCATATTTTGTAGGGTATTTGCAGTATCAGCAAAAACTGCAATGTCATCGGCGAATCTCAAATGACTAAGATACTCTCCATTTATATTAATTCCTGTGTTAGTCCAGTGTATATTTCTAAAAATCATCTCGAGTACAGCACAAAAAATTTTTGGGGATAGTGGATCTCCTTGTCTAACGCCTTTTCCAATTTGAAAGTCTTCACTATCTCTTTCCATTCTTATTTTCGATGAACTTTTCGAATAGATGTTCTTCAGGATGAGTATGTATTCTTCTTCTACTCCCTGCTGCTTGAGAGCTTCCCAAATTGCATTATATTCCAGGGAATCGAACGCCTTTGTAAAATCAATGAATCCTATGTATATTGTCTTATTGTATTCTTTACACCTGTTGACTATCGTAGCTACAACCTGGATGTGATCTATGGTTGAGTAGTTTTTCCGGAATCCAGCCTGTTCCGGTGGTTGGTTTTCGTCTAGTGTGGTTGTTATGCGGTTTAATAATATTTTTGAAAATATTTTATAAATATTTGACATTAGGCTAATTGGCCTATAATTTTCTAGTTGACTTCGGTCTCCTTTTTTATGTAACAGTATAGTTGTAGATTTGCTCCACTCTTCCGGTGTGCTGCCCTTCCTTAGTACGTTGTCAAATATAGTCTTTAATGGTAAGAGTAGTGGGTCCATAAGTGATTTTAACAATTCATTAGTAATTTTATCATCTCCGGGAGCTTTGTCGTCTTTTTGTGTCCGTATTGCCTGAATGATTTCGCTGTCCAATATCTCAGGTAATGTCACTTCATTTGTCTTTTCTTCTAGATTATTAATGTCACAGGTGCAGGATGTCATATTGCATTCATTATTCGCTAGGTTAGATGTCAAAATACATGCATTATTTACTATATTAGATGTCCGGTTACATGTCAAATCTATGTAATTACTATCTATATCTTGGCGGTTTATATTATATTCTGAGACTGTTGGTGTAGTGCTCATTGTCAGATCATTTGGCCTGCCACTTGCATATAGTTCTTCGTAAAATCTTCTTGCTTCTTCGAGTATATTTGGTCTCTTGTTTATTGTTTTCTGAAACTTTGTTTTTACATTTGCTGTCCACTCTTTTTTCTTATTCAATTCTTTGAATGCCTTCTTCACTGCGCCATTGTTTTTTATGTGTCTTTCATATACTTCCTGTCTATATTGTTTTGAATCTCTGGTTATCTGTCTATTAATCTCTTTACTAAGTCTTGTGATTTCTTTCCGAACCTGTTTTGATTTAGGTGCTTTGTATAACGTTTTTCTCTCTTCTAATAAAGCCTCCGTCTCTTTGTTTTTTTTCTTTCTTTTTTGCGGCATTGGTACTGAAACATCTTGTATAAATGTTGATACTTCTTGTTGTAGGTTTTTGTATTGAGCGTGTATGTCTTCACCTTTATTCACAGCTGCGCGAAATTTCTGGTTCAAGCTTTCTTTTGCTATTTCTGTGAGTTCTGGTACTATACGTAGGCCCATCGTTGTTTTCTTAAAATTTCTTCTCTTCTTCTTGATATTTAGCTTACATCTGACCATCAAGTGATCTGTCGAAAAGTTTGGTCGTATCACGTCAAAGCCTTTTATTTGGTTGGGTTTGGTGGTGAGTATGTAATCAATTTCGTTAGAGTGTTTTTGATTTGGTGTCTTCCAGGTCCATTTTCTTGTTTTCTTTCGATTGTACATTGTATTAGTAATTTTTAAATTATTTTCCAAGGCAAATTGTACCAGTCTTTTCCCATGTAGACTTCTGTTACCTCTTGAAAATTTCCCGAAAACGATATCTTCCCCTCTTTGCATTTTTCCGACTTGGGCATTGAAGTCTCCCATTATAATTAGATGGCTTGTGCCCGAGGAAGCTATTGCTTGGTCCACCAGTTTATAAAATTCTTCCAATTCTTCATTTGTAGTCTTTTTCGTCTCAGTCGGTGCATAGACTTGTATTATGTTCAATGTGTTCGAGTTATCTAGCTGTACCTCTAGTAAGGCCACTCGATCAGAGTAGGTTTCAAATCTGATTATATTTTTTTTCATGACTTTCTTTATAAGGAAGCCTACTCCACGTTGGCTTTTGGTTGCATGACTGTGAAAAAGAATAAAATCTGGGTACTCTTCTATGATTTCTCTTTGTCTTCTTACTTCGCACATGCCTAGTATGTCCCATTTAATATTGTCCAAACCATTTATTAATTCTGTCAATCTAGCTTCTGTTAATAGTGTCCTAACATTTAAACAGCTACTACACAGCTATGACACCATAACTAAAAAGGACAAGAGAAATCGCACAACAACACGACATTTAAAACAATAATAACATCAAATAAATCTAGTACTTATAAAAAAACCCAAAATGTGTAAATTTATATATCCGAGTGCAAGAATGTAAAATGAATTTAAAATAGCTGAATAAATGGCTTTTTTACTTTTACTTTTACTTTACTATTTTAATTAAAGACCGGTCAACGACCATTTCAATTTGGTCAAGTCATTAAAAGCTTGTTTGCTTTTGGTAGTTCGAGTTGGTTCTTATTGCGTTTACATAAGGTCCATATTTGGTGGTATTACGAGGACCCGAACTTGCGGTTGCCTGTTACTTTCACTATACTTGACCTGCTTAGAAGGCCCTTCATTGAAAATTATTATAGCAGTATGATTTGTGAGAATTTCAGATTCAATTTATGAATACATGCGAACTATTTGAGGCGTAGGTGTTGGAAAAGTAACCATAAGAGTAGAGGTTTGTAGATCGACTGCTATATCCGGGTTATGAAATCGTTACGATGATTGAGTAAAATTATTTTCATCCCACCATCTCGGAAACAGTATTTTTGCTCTTCAATATCTGAGGGCAAAAGCCGTTTTTATTCTCTAGAGGATAAAGTAAATTGAATTTAGAACATCGCGTGTTATTACAAGTTTTTGAATTAAAAAATCATTAAACCTATTTACTGCTACCTCTATGGTGCCGAATATATCATACAACTTTTTTTAAATTTGTTAAAAACTCATACTTGGAACCTTCTTGGTGTTCTTTTTTTCAATTTGCTATGTATGCTATGTTGTCTTTACGCGGCATATTTTCACGTCATTGTTAAACCTTATATTAAAAACAAGAAACTGGAAAACCAGTGAAAAAACTAAAATGAGTGATTCTAGTGACGAGGAAGTTTGTTTGACGCCAACAGAATTGACTGAAACTGTTAATAATGCGCAAATGAGCTTTCTCCCTCAACAATCACGCGTTTTGCATTTAGTCATTTCCTCGCTGAGGTGGAATGAAAAGTTACGTGTTGCACTCGAGTGCAAAAAGTTTCACCTCGCGCTCTTTTAATTCCCTCGCTAACGCTCAGGATTCTAATTATGAATCACTCGCTGCGCTCGTGATTTAATTTTAGAACCCTTCGCTTGCTCGGTCATCAAAATTGAGCACGCGGTTAAAAAGCAACTTTGCACTCTTGTATAACAAATAAAATAAATAAATCCACCGCATGGTTTAACAGTACTTTAAAGACTGACTTAGCTATTAGATAAAAGGAAGATGTATAAGTTAAGTATTCCTGTGTCACGTTTGATTGAGTAGGAGGATCATGGCTATTTTTATTAAGTTATTAGACATATTTTATTGCAATTAATTTCAGACCAACAATAAATTAGCTCATAGATTTATCAATCCTTAAAACTCAAAAACTAAAGATTAAGTTACACTAGAATAAGAAATAAAAAAACAATTAGGGTGAATATTAATTTCAACAACCTTTCAATTATACTTAACTTTAACACTTTAATTATCTTCTTGACGTGTTCTAAGTTAGCTTTCAAATAACTAAATTTACAACCACTAATTAGCAGTTAGTTAGTTTGTAGTTTCACTTAATTGAGACAGTAACTTAACGAATTAGCTAATGACTTAAGCTGACACATGCTATTTGTAACAGTATTACATGAGTGAGATCACTCCTGTCATATTGTAACGTGATTACTCATTTTGACATCTGTCATATAGACATGTCAATGTAGGTTCGGTCTAGGCGAGGTCTAGACCACATGTAAACAATATCAATGAGTGGTGAGGCCTATCTTTGAACTAGATCTGGAGGGCATTGACCCTGCGCCGGCGCATGCGAAACTGAAAGTAATTCGCAACAATGAGCGTAGGCCCTCTACGGCGGCGCTACGACGCGCGACGTAGCAAACAGATTTGATATAGAGTTAAATAAATAAAATATATTATTAGGATTTTTCTGTGTCATCTATGCGTAGAGGTATACAGCTACTTATTTATTCACGATTTTTATCTGTGCAAATATTTTTATCCGCGACAGATTTGTGTCAAGATAACAACGTTTACCATTTGTCAAAAAAACCATTAATATTTATGAATAGAAAGAGCGTCTCGAGGCTCATCTCCGTAATAGGAAAGCAAACTGAATTATTTCTTTTACAAATAGAACGCACCCAGACGAAAGTTTGTGTTTACACTTTCTCTAACTGACACTTCTAGGATTTTCGTAGATTTGTCTCTTTAACGTCAAGTAATGTCAACCTGTCAAAGCAAGTATGACGTGCGGCGTGCGTAATATGAGCGAGAAAGCAATATCAATATCAGTGTGTAAGAGTGAGATAAACATTCGTTATAGATTCAGATCCGTGTTACAGTAATGGTCAAATTCGGACGGTCAATGACATTGACTTTTGCTTTCGCTAAAACTTTTACTTGGTTATTTAAGCTCAATTCGTATGGTGTAATTTAAATTGCCGTTTCGTCTGATGTTTAATTTTGGGTAGTCACGAATTTTATGTGAAATATCTCACGATCAATGCCAATTTGCCGATTGTGCTACATTGTAGGTTGAAATGCTTTGTTGTGCTTTTTGTTTGTTTTTTTGTGCTGTCAAAATAAATCAGACTAGATTTTTGTTAGGGCTTTATCATGCGCCGCGCTTTATCATGTCATCTATTTAAAAGCTTATTTTTGAACATGCTGCAAAGAGATATAAAACTGCATGTATATAATTAAAAAAAAAATCTATGAGACCACTCCTTTAGGATTTAACAAATGTTTCATTTCTTATAATGTTCTCTTCTTCTATTAGCTTTTCAAATTCATTATAAAAAGGTTATTTAATTTACGCGATTAAATTACAAATAATGTTTTATTATCGAACTAGCAACTTTACCAAAATTACCTAGTATTTTCGAATGCTTTTGTTCCGGACTATCTCTCCAATCTTATCACTAACAACAGCAGAGTTACTTGTCTCGACCCCATCAATTACTACGAAAATGGCAACAAAACAAAAACAATTCAGACAGAAGTCACATTCACATGCTTCTACTCGGAAATGCAGTAACGGTCGTCTAATTGCTGCAGACAATGCCACTGGGAACAAGGGTGTCTCATCATAAACCTAGAATAGAGACCTGCTAGCATACATCTGTTACTTGTGAATTATTGGATTGGGTTTTGAGAGAGGAGATGCTAAATGGTAGTAGAGTGAAGAGTTTGAGGATACTTAAAACAATGTTGTCTAACTCTAAACGCTATCTAAGATGAGCCACACTACTAAATAAATGTGTACCATCTTTGATAGCCTTTTCACTTACTAGAGATTCACATGTATATACATATTGCTTTATTTACAATAATAAAATATAAAAACAAGTGAAGGAAAACTAAACATACTACTTCTAACTACTACAAAAAGGGGCACTTAGAAAATCTTTAGAAAAGCTAAAATAATATAAATATCATATTGCTTAAAATCTAAGCCACTATATACATTTTGACGAATCCAAGTGTTCGTAAGATCCAATGGAATGATAAATAAATGCAATACAATATAGGTAAACCAAAAGGTAAGCCAAGAGCCAACGTATTGGTGCGGAAAAAATACGTCTGCAGCTGTGTTATTTAAAAAATCTTGTTCCGGCGGAACTACAGGAGATTTCTTACAACTATTTTTAATACTATTAGTGATATAGTTACTTACATGTATTTAGTAACATATAAAAAATACTCAAACATACCTATACAAGAAAAACAAAGTACAAAACACAAATAATTTTATAAAAAAAAGTGCGATTCTTTTTACCATAATTAAACTACATAACCGCATATACTATATTTTATAGTAACAACACGAAAAGCAGCATAAAATAGCCAAATATTGGAAGAAATACTTGTTTAATCCTGAAGAAATACCTGGAAAGACGTTATCTGAGACATATGCCATTTTATTCACTTGCGAATTTCAACTGTTACGACCAGCCAATAGATAGCTATTTTATAGAAATCTCGCCTCATTCACACTTCATCCAACCAGAGTATCTGCGTCATAAACCCACATAGGTCCAAGTGGCATAGATAGTCTGGAGGTCAGTTGTAGAATAGAATCCATTAAAACTTGATAAGTCTCAAATGGGGACGACTGGTATTTCGACCCAATTTGCTAATATGTACTATCGTGGAGATTGTCGTTTGTTTTTAATTTTGTTGATTCTGTCTGGGTCGATGGAATAAAATGTTAGAGTCGACAGTTGAAATGGTTTTTCAATTGTTTTTCTATGCTTGGGATTTTAGAATTTATTTTGTTTGCACTGCCTACTTCAAGCTGCCAACTTGAAGTGGGATTGGGCTGGACCCGTCTGCCGCATGCCCGACGACCTTTGGGCTAAGACAACGACGCAATGGTCACCAACACACAAAAGACGTCGCGGCAGACCCAGAAAGCGATGGAGGGATGACCTGGATTAACACCAACCAGATTGGAACGCAGTAGCACTAGACAGAGATAAGTGGAAAGAGGGTAGGGAGGCCTTTGCCCAACAATGGGACACTTTAGGCTCTTAATAATAATAATAATAACTGCCTACTTACAGAGCTTACAAACTTAAAAATGCTACTGCATGCTGTAAGCCAATATTACCAAACATGAATCATTTATATGTTAACAGAAGCAAACAATATTCACTGATTTGAGGCACCCGTAAATAAAATTGTGTTATTTTTACAAAATGGCAGTTTAATAAATTGAAATCCATTTTAGATGATAGTGGCAACACATCAAAAGCTGCAATAGTTTCCATTCCAAGTCCACGTGTCAAAAGCTTTACTATTTATAACCAAGCTTTCATCAGCAACTTTTTATGCGATCATCTTTCTTTTTTGTAGAGATGGCATCGTAAATCATTTTCGTATCAATCAATATCAGCTGAACCGTTTCAAATTAGTTTTTACGAGCTTACTATTGATAGATATTTTTTACGCGTGGGAACCATTCTATTTTTGAAACTCTATCTCCCTATGATCGTATGAATGTGGTGAACTCTGGTGCCGAAAAATTTCAAATCCCCCGGTGACAAAGCTAACGGGTGTCTGACGTACCTACTAAGGTCTAAAATGTGACATATTGTCATCGGACACACGGACTGCCCAAAATTAAATGCCACTTCATGGTGTCCCAGCCAAGGACTCACAGCATCGATAGTTGCTTAAAACTAACAAAACACAGATATTTTTACAAAAAAACTTAGTACACCGTCCATACTGTCGCTGTGCAGGGATCCCAGGATGCTAGCAGCATTTGCTCTTTGAATAATAAGACTCAAACGATGAGAGAAATAGCTGCCAGCCCTGAGATCTCCTGTGACAAGAGGAAGAGTAGTAACGAGATGAATAGCACTTAAATCAGATTTCAACTGCAGCGTTTAGTTTTGAACGCGTAATAGAAAAGAGAAACGCAGTGATGTACTTGTGAATGCTATTTGAGCTTGTGTTTTTACGCACACTTGATACCCGATGTACTTGTAATGAGAAATTGCCCAACAATATGCAAATGTCGATAAAAATAAATCAACGTATCGAGTTGAGAACGGTCAGTAAGAGTAGTCAAAAACGAAAGTAGATTCGATCTAAAATCGGTTCGGAAACATCGGGTGTGCATCGAATTTTGGTCAGTCGGTCGGTAACTTTCACCTCCCAACTAATTAGCGATACCAGGTATCGATACATCGATGTTAACGAAACATTAAATGTCGATGTCGATAAATGCACATGCCTATTCGCATGAGCGGACGCGATCATTAGATTGTATTGGTTGTAAGTTATTTTTGTCGCGGTTAATTGATTTGTAACAAATTTTGACTGATAGGTATGTATTTATTTTCCTTGTCGTACATACTGTTTTTGCATTATTAAATTATATTAATGAACAAATGCCTACAACAATTTTCTATGATGTTATTGAAATCACAAAAGGTTATTTAAAAAAATATTTACAGTGTTTGAAAATTATAACCAAAAATAGTCTTTACAAAAAGATAAAATATCTTCCATATGACGTTTGTAAAAATATATAAATATGCATAGTTAATCAGTGATACGTGATGACACGCGAGTAAATCCAAAATTTACATTAGCCCAAAATATTGCAACAAATTTCACATTTTATCTATATTATTTCATCGACAGGTACATCCCTACCTCAAAAAGCTCGCGTCCATTCACGTACGCACGGGCAGGCGTTGGTAGTTATCGACTAAACTGTGATCGAATCGACTGGGCGGGCGGTATTAATGTTCGATGTAGATACTGTTAATTTACAATGAGTAAGTTATTTAAAATTATATACGTTTTAACTTTTTGGAGATGTCATTTAGTTATCGCGTTTTCCTCAAATGCTTCGCGTTTTCAATCTCTATAATATAGGTTTTCTATTTCAAAATGTTTTTCATTATTATATTAAAGTTTCTTCTAATTATACCTTATGCTTATTAGCATTCGTTGTAATGTTCCGTCCCAAAAAGATATCCTTTAACTGTTCCTGAAAGCATATTTCAACTTATTTGTATCAAACGTGACCTGTCTCTACACAAGAGATTTTTGTAGGTGAGGAGTTCCTTTTATAAATACATATTTGAATAGATGTAAAGACAGTTAGAGGTAAAGATAGAAGCAAAATTGTTGTGTAGTGTTTTGCAATGAACGACCTATTTTGATTATTATCGACAACTCATTCATAATCCTAGCTCGTTATTCGTACAGAGATTCTCTTTACACTTCTGGATGCTCGTCCGCATAATTCAGGCATTATTCGTGAATACGACCTAACTGTAGGGCTTAAAGATTAAACCTGACAACAGTTAAAGACTAATAATAATTGTTCGGTGCTTTGCTTTGTTGCTTGACAATCAGAGAAGTGACGCACCTATATCATGTGTTCCATTTGAGTACATTCGTACAATAAAAGTAGCTTGGACTGGTATTAATTCTGGTCTGGGAAAAGGGCTTAAGTCGCCTTAACGTGGTTGAAAATTGTTAAAGTGAGTTATTTTTTCTTGCGAGAGGATTAAAACTAAATTATGTATTTCAAGTATTAACATGTTTAATTTTTAACATTAACAACAATGCAAGTTTAAGAGATTCCTTATCGAAATTGGATGGATAGTAATATTTTGTTCATTAGATAACAAATCTTTCATAGGTTAAGGCATAGAATAAAATCTAACTAACTAATCTATACATATAATAAAGCTAAAGAGACGCTTGAAAATATACATTATGAAAAACAATCATATATGTTTCGTGTAATTTATAGCTATAGCTATTATATCTAGCCATCAGATGAAAAATTATCACTAAAATAAAGCTACGGGTGTTTCGGTTGGTAACCAAGCAGTGTTAATGATACTTTTGAAACTTAAAAAAGCTAAAAAGCTTTCGGTGTTAAAATTACGATATGTAATTATGTGTGACAACGTATTGATAACTGAGGTTTCCCGTAACTAAGAATATGCATATAAGAAAGAGAGAATGAACATATTCGCTTCCAGGAAAATAATTTTGAGCCTTGAGCGAAGCTTTGTCGCTCAAGTAAGTAAACGAATAAAAATATCTTTTTCATTTTTCTACGTGAATATCACACGTGTGGAGTAACATATATATTTTTCTTGTACTAACTTTAAGAGTCTATAATTATTTGACCCTGTCAACTATTAGCATACACAGCTCTGTATTATATGATATTCCATTCATTATTTTCTCTTCAAAGGATTAATTAGTAATATAACGTTAACAAAATAAATTTGACTAACTGTAGATCTCCTAATAATAACTTAAGTATCTACGTAAGTTCAGATAAAATATACAGTCACAATGCATTAGCGATAAAAAATTGCAAGCCTATGCTTTCTTTCTATTTGTTTTTATTGTAATAGAGGTTAAGAGTCTCATGTTTTATTGTCATATAAATACAATTCATGTAAAGATATGCTAAACGTCGTGTGTAATATACGTACCTACATACATATGTAAGTATATAGTGCGTGGAGAGATGCTATAAAGTCGTGTATGTATGTACCTACATATCATATAGGTGTGTATACATGTATGTACATGAAACTGATCAAACAAAAGTCGGTTTGAACATCAATTAGAGCTAGGTGGATGGTTCGAACACGATTTTGACTTTCACTTCGAGTATTTCGGTTGCGTAAGAGGCTTGCTGTTACTTATGTTTATTTTCGAGAGTCCTGAGAGAGTACAAAAATTGATGAATTGTTTGTTCAAGTATAAATGTTTTACATTTTTCGTAATAAACTGCGTAATATTTTTTTATCTGGTATACCAGCAAATGGTATGAATAAAACAAAGTAAAGAATTTTGTGTGATATTATTTAATATGTGTAATTTACTGTGAGAAGAGAATCAGATTGAAGAATAGCCACAAGAAAAAATGGAAGCGAAAAAAGTAAAATAAATAAACGCACCAGCAGTTGTGCGTCAGGGAAATAGCGATTTTTTTTTTTAAATTAGAGTAGTTGTAGGTAATTATCTTTAAAAAATATAATTAATCGTTGAAGCTATTAATTAACCAATAACATATATATATATATATATATAAACCATATATATATATATATATATATAATAATTACCCGCTAATATTAGCTTCAACGATTAATTATAGACGAGCAATTTTCTTAACAAACAAGTCGAAGCAAGCCGACATTGCCGACAGTAATAGAAAGGCTATACGAAATGAGTATGCGCAGATATAATAAAGCATTTTGTGGTGACATCAACGTCTGACTGTCTGTCACACGTGGGCCACTTCAATTGGTTTCAAATTCAATTGAGTTAATTGGAATGGAACTGTTTGGTGAAAGAGTGTGTGATTAAATAAAAATAATTGATCTTAATTAATTAGTTGGGCATTTAATTAATGTCTATTGAAATCTCTTAAGTACTTCTGTAAAAGTAATTAAAATCAATGAAAGGCTCATATATGCTACTTAATAAACATAACATTTCAAATATTAATCGTAAATTTATGTTTTTTTTTTAATGAACGAGATTCTAGAACAATTTGAGATCTAACGCATCTAATTGGGTGAGTTACCCCAATGAATTTACTAAACGTTAATCTATTTATCTATCTATCTATCTAAACAGATATATTTAAATATATTAGGTTAAAAATCTTGTTAAACTTTCAAATGAATGCAAAGGTACATTTAAGTGCCTAATTCCATGAAAGCGCTCGAAAGTTTTGATTATGAATAAAATAAGTAGATACCCATAATATATAATGTAAATTTAATAAGAAAATTAGCATAGATCTTCAAACCAGAATGAAATTAAATCAAATCATAAGTTTTTTATTAAACTTAAATCTACCTATTTACAAAAAAAAAAACAGTTTTCTTTATTTAGTTTTAAGCATATCCTTGACCTACAGTATAGACCGGATTCTACTGTCATTTGAATTTCTATTAGAACGAATTATTTCCGTTATTTCGGACCTTTCTAGAGCTGTTTATTATATTAGGCTAAATATCTTTTGTGTATGTGTATACTGAACATAAATATTTATCATCTACATAAGTTTCATAACTCTATAGCGGCACTTAAACAAATTCGTTATAAAATTACGTTTACAACTAAATACGTTCGTACATTTTTGCGAATTGCTTATATTGCTTATATATTACTTAGGAATAAACATTAGCTCACAAATGATAAGTACTATATTTCCCCCACTAGGTTACCCTGTGTCGGGGGATGAAAATACTTTGGGTTTTTTGTTTTAAAATTTATTTTGTATTTTAAACCGGACGGCATTTCAACATGTTTGTCATTTGAAATGAAATAACTGCTTTCAACGCGCTTTGAAAAAGGAAAATATTACAAAGTCATGTAACTGCCTGTAAACGTAATATTTTATTAGCTTTAAACATTATGTCGGAACTGTCCGTACATTTGTAATCTCTTAAATGTAGAAAATGAATTTATTAACTGTTCCTCATATTTGTAAATATTTTCATAGCGTAAAAGCAAATATGTTGTATCAATTTTGACAGTCAATAGTCAAAGGTTTCATTCAAGTTAGGCAAATAATTCAATGGAAAGATTCCTTTAAAATCATGTAAATCTTATTCCAACTCACGTGCCTACAAATCGACTAGATCTACAACTTTCCCTTTTACGATGTCAAAAATTGCGCCTAAACAAAGTAGTTCTCAAGATATTAATTCTAATTAACATAAGAAACTGTTCGCACGTTGAAGCGTAAAAACTACAGCCGAGGTGAGAATTCAACTTTTACTCGACGTTTAAATTACAATTGTATTTTGTTTTTATTGTAAGAATGTCTGAAATTTTACTTTTATCATAATAGTCTTTATGGAGGTGAATGTCAAGAGTTCAAACGTAGGTTTATCTCATGACCATGCAATGGTAAAACATGTTATTAGAGGCCATTGACGGCGCAAATTGCATTATTGTTAGCTATTGTCATGAACACAGTGAAATAGTTTTATTATGCTTTGGGACTGAAAAAATATGCAAAATATGAGGAAGATGTGAGTTGCAAATTTTGTTAGATGCAGATTTGTTATCAAGTAATATTTGACTATAATTAATATTAGTTATTTGATTACGTTCTTTATTCTCTTTAACTCCTTGCCCGAATCTCTATTCCCCTTGAACTATAATTTGTCGGTCTCCAAGTCGAGAGTAAGCCGGTTTCTTCTAGGCAAGCGCGCTAGATCGTAGATTACAATGTTGCTTAACATCAGGCAAGTTGTAGTCAAGCATGAGCCTATCTAATGTAAAAAAAAACTTGTTATTTTGCATACGGCGATGCAGCATGACTGGATGCAGGTAATAAATTTCAATAAGTACATTACATTTTAAATAAATAATAAATATTATATTATGTGGTATCAATTTAAACAAATGTTAAATAAAGTTAATTTTACTAAATAAGTAATTGTTAAAAGCAATGATCTTGACAGAGCGATACGTCATCAAAAATAATTCATCAAATCACGCAATAAAAGTCACAGACTGATGAATGAATTTAATTAAATCACCTATAAATATTTATAGCCACGACTGACCATAAATTCCTCCAGCGAAAGCTTTAGAATGATTGTCGGTGTTAGTATCATCATAGTGTTAAGCTTAAAACACTACTCTATTCAATGATAGTCATTTCTAAAACAAGTTTAATAAGTGGCCATGTGACTTACACATACTCACACAGACAAGCTAAGTACACTTAGCACCGTCAATGTTATGTAAACTTTCAAACACTTTCAAAACCACAGAGTGTCATGAATGTCATGATATAAATTGTACAGCATTTGTGTATGCAAAATTGTGGTGAATTTTGTAGGTTTTTGCATGTCAGTCAAGTAATGTTAGGGAAACGTAACTTGTTAGGTAATTTAATAGCCACAAAGTAGCTATACATAAAATAAATAAATAAATATTCCGGGACATTGCACACAGCGCCATCTAGCCCCACACTAAGCAAACGCTTGTGTCGTGGGTACTAGATAACGGATATAATACTTATATACTTTTCTTTTGTAAATACATACTAATTATACATACAAACGACCAGACACAAGTAATTACAAATTTTAATATTCATAATTACTTGTGTCACGTGGGAATCGTACCCGCGACCCCTAGATTTGAAGGCAGAGCCACTACCAACTAAGCTAACGGAGCAGTAACATATTTTATGATCAATAAACTGAACTGACAGTTTAATATGCGAGTAGATAGATATATAGATAGATAATTATATATTGTCACACACATATAAACAAAATTAATAAAATTACTTACATACACTGTAGCGGCCTTATTGCTAAAAGCAATCACTTCCAGGCAACCATTGGATGGAGAGGAATAAATAAAGGATTATAAAGGACGTGGTAGTCTAATTGTATATTGTATAGTCTAATTGTAAACACTAGTGATTATAAAGATTTTGATATGATCTCTATGATATTACATGTAGTAGAATAGTTTTCTATTTTTGTATTATAAGTGATTGTAATTGTACTTGTGTCGTCGACTGTACATCAATTGAATAAATGACATCACGCCTGACACTACACAATAATAATCCGAATAAATCTTATATCATTCGTCTTCTAAGTGGAGAAAGTAGATGGAATAAACAAATGGGAAAGAGGACTATCTATTTAACTGCTTCTATTTATATTAGTGTATAGTTTGATAAAAGATGATGACAATTTCTTGTCTCTTTTCAGTTATATACTTTACGAAATCGTTTTATTCTTCGACAATGAAGTCACTTTTGAGCGTGTCACTATGAATTATACTGTCAATTAAAAACTTATAAAATAATAATAATATTTTAATTTAAGTTATAAATTGTCATTATGTAAGTAATAATAGAAAGTAGTAATAAATATAAATCAAATTTAGTTTTTTTTTATTTGTTATTTCTTTGAATATTTTAGGATATTGATGAATTAATAATTATTTCTATTATTTTCATTAAATATCAGAAAATTCTAGAATTTTAATGAAAAATCTTGCGTGTTCATAACTTTAAGTCGTAATAATAATATAATAGAATTGTATTGTGTTGTATTTATAATTTTATTAATTTAGAGAGTCTTAAGAGAACTCCTTGTCTTAAGAGCCCATACCGGTGGTTTCACCTATTAATGACTATTAAACTGCTATTAAACGAATGCCGCGTCTTAGCCCTCCATTTCCTGTTTACTTCTCATTTGTCACCAATGAGGGATAAGCGTTTCCGATTACTTGATGGTTAGAAAATTAAACTCCTCTTTTATGATTTCTTACAAAAATGAACAATTACCTATTGGTTAGTTTATTTTATGCATATATATGCATACAGATAACATTCTTCTACGTTACAGTAACATATAAAAAAATTTGAAATAAATTTATGGGCAGCATGATATATTATGAGATCTCTCATAATATATCGAGGTCAGAGGATTCACACGTTATTGTACAATATTTACGTCAAATAAACGAATTTCGTATTTTTGTATTTGTATATCATGCTGACCTCAAGCGAGTGTGCAGATTGATGGATGTTATTCCTGGTATTATTTTTGAAGTTATAAGCAAATTATGTAAAACTATCGGATCCGACAGACTTCGTCCTGTCTGTTGACTCTTTTATACGTAAATAATGGTTTGTAGTACATGCTATGTATCAGAGATGGCGCTGTATGTGAAAAATGATTTTCCCTGTTTTCCCGCTTTTTTGTTGAAATTTTCCAAATTTTTCTTTGCTATAAACCTCACAGAGCTTAAAACCTTTCCAACGAATGCAAAAGTGTGGAAATCGGTTCGTGCGCTCTGGAGTTATAGCGTCAGGAAGGAAAACCTGACTTATTTTTATATAGTAGATTTAACTTTGCTTAACCCATAGCTTAACTAAAATTTGACTAGCGCAATTAAAAGATATCGAAAAGAAAATTTAAACCAATAAAATTTTATGTAACTGACAAGTAGGAATCACAAACCAAGTTATAAAAAGTTAATTAATTAAAAAGTTCGCCTCAACTTTTCAAATACTGCCATAAAAGGCAATTTACAATTGATATGGAAATGAAGCCTGATAGGAAACTTTTTCAATATCCGCATTAGAATGAACTGAAAACGATGGAATTGACGGAGTTTAATATCGATTTTATTTGAAACACAAAGTAATTGGGATCCTATAAAGCATGATACTATTATTTACATGTTTTTGTCAAGTTTTGTTTTGTTGTAAAACAAAAGTAGGTCAACCTGGTTGCTTTTTTTATTAACATATACTGTCCCTCTCCTAAGCAAAGGTCTCCCCAGGTTAAAATTATTTAGGTTGCTTTAAATCTACAATTTAAACTAAAGAAAATATGAATCGGCAGTCTCGTTTGAGAAGCCACTTTAGTTCCAGTACTCGCATGCTCCACCACTTAATGTATCTTCACGTGAAAGGCGATAAGGCCGCCCAATGTTCCTATATTAAATTAATTTTAGGTTCTTTAAGTTTTTATTATTGTATATATTATATCTTTCTATCTATGACTTGGTGTTAAAATACCTGACTGTAAAATGTAAGAGACTTGAAAGTAGCATTTGTATTTTTAAGATTGGCCCACAGCGTGCGGTGGGAAACTGTAAGCGACAGCTAGCGAGCGTGTAGACAGCTTAAACTAAAATAAATATATAAATAGTTGGGCATGTTCATGAAATTATGACTCAGAACACATGTTTCCTGAGAATCTTACTTGTAATACATTTACATGCATCTACGATTTCTCGGTCTGTTTATCTGGTCATCTCTACGCGTCTTGTACGTAATTTGTAATCCTGGCTGCAGAGATTAGTATGTCAAGATATGTATCTTAGAAATATTGTACTTATGGAATTAGATAAGTTGATGCAAGTGAGTTTTATAAAAATAATGTAATGTGTTTTTTTATATATTATCTTAATTAATATAATAATATAATAAATCCTTTATTGTTTCAACTTACGTGTTACGTACATACATGATTCTATAATGACAATAACAAAGTTTATGCACTACGTTGGTAGGTGTACTAAGCTCTGTACTAGGTATCACAAAGGATCCTGTGTTACAGGGCTATAGTATCCTTGCCGCGGCAGGCTTCCTCCTGCTGAAAGTTACACCTAAATATCCTAAAATAGAAACATAAGAACATAACAACAAGTTGCTTAGTGATAATTATACTTCTTAATTAAAAACTAGTATCAAATTACTAAAAAACTACATATTTTATGTCAAAGTGAGGTTAAGATGCAAGATATTTTGAAGTTAGTAGTTAGACACATGATTTGACTTATATAATTCAACTAGTGGATGCTCGCGGCTTCGCTCACATTAAGAAGTAAAACTTGCATCCCCTATTTCACCCCTTCAAAGTGACATTTCCAAAAATTCTTTCTTAGCTGATGCCTACGTCATAACATCTACCTGCACGCCAAATTTCAGCCCGATCTGTCCATTGATTTGGGCTGTGCGTTGATAGATCACTATATCAGTCAGTCAGTCAGTCAGTCACCTTTGAGTTTTATATATATAGAAGTTAACATCCATTTTATATATTACGGGTAACATACCTACTACATAATCTTATTAAAATGACCAGACGAGCATTTTGTTCATTAGATTATATATATTTTTATTTATCGTTCCACTACAAAACGCATAAAAATTAAGGACAATAACACTCAAAAGTAACAACTTAACATTTCCTCCAGCGCCTTCTTTTCCTTTCCTCACGATTTTTAACTTTCAGTTACATTTGCCCTTACTTTCTCCCAGCACGACTCAATCGCTCGTTATTTCCGACCAAAATTAACTTAAAAATCATTTATCGGGCCTTCCAAATCGATAAACTTCCATGTAATCAAGCGTAATTGACCATTTCAATGATTAAAGTGACCCGTGAAGACGTTAAATGATGGTCATTTTACTTATGAAATTGACTGTATAATTTCGTAAATTGGACCTGACAAAAGACGATCAGTGCGCATCCATTCTGATAATAATTTGACGCGAATAATAAGTAAGTGACGATTGCCGATTATTGCAAAGCATATTTATGTGATTAGTATATTGTGACAACATTGTTGTTGATAAACAAATACCTAATTGATTTTAATTATGAAATCGAGCGTGTAATCAGTCAAAATTAGGCGTGAAAAGACAATCGCTAGTGTTAAAATCTCGCGGTTATAAATTCTATTGACAGTTATGGTTATAGCAAAATAATTGTATGCATAAATATTAGACTGCTCTGTTAGCTTAGTTGGTAGTGGCTCTGCCTTCTAATCTGGGGGTGCGAGTTCGATTCCCGCATAACACAAGTAATTATGAATATTAAAATTGTGTTGAGTCTGGTCGTTTCTAAGTATAATAAGTATGTATTTACAAAAGAAAAGTATATATGTATTATATCAGTTATCTACTACGCATGATACAAGCGTAAGATTAGTATGGGGCTAGATGGCGCTGTGATATGTCCTGAAACATTTATTTATTTATTATTATTGTTTTTATTGAATTTGTAGTTAAAACTGCAATAATGTAGCAATGATATTTTAATCAGTGGTTTACAGCTGAAACTAACCTTACTAAGTTATATTTGCATGAAATTATGACCATTGTCAACTAATACTACCATTGAAATTATTATAGAACTAATATTGTCTGATTTAAAAAAAAACACAAATTAATTACCACCTAAATCGCACCTTTAACTAGATACCTAGTTGGTAACTAGTCCGCACGTACAGGTAACTGGGTTCCTATATCAACATCATTAAACCCGTTCCTTCATACTAGAAGTTGGAAAAAAACTCAGCAGCGACGGAAGTTTCCCAAGCCTGGCTTTAATTCCTGGAACCTATGCTCTAGTAGAACCTTACACATATAAAATTGACTTTATTTCTTAGCATATAAGGTTGAAATCAACTTGTTCTCATCTCCGTAACACTGACATACTTATACGACGATCCGCTCTGAATATATTATACATGTGTGTAAGTTTATATGTATATAAATGTATATAATATGCAAACGGATACGAAATATATCCGGATTCCGGTGTTGGGTTATGTTAATGACAACTCATAGCTACGCTTTCCAGTTTCTAGGTGGGTATGGTTTTCCACGTTCTTTTATTTTATGTTATTGTTAGGAAATGTTTTCAGAATTCTGTTGGTTTTAGCCGGAAAATTACGTTGAAATTTAACTGTATTTGTAAAAAATATGACAGTTGTTGATCCAATATTTATAATGTATTTCAAAGGTTTTCATAATCAATGAGTGATAACTTGAAAAGTAATATTGTCACTTTTAAATAAAATAACGATTAACCGTTTATCCATCATCTATGTATTAAAATCAGTGACCAAACAGTTGCTTAGGTTAAGAAGAGTTTCATATATTTCACTCGAAGTCAACCCTATCAATGACAGGAATTAATCACTATTAAACTGCTGGTTGCGTCATATTTTTTTTAAAAGGATGCTAAAGTGTTTATTTACTAATCATTCCTTGTAACTTTATTAGCAAGACAGGTGTCTCAATTAAATTTCATAAATTAAAATAATTCAAATCCATTCATAACTTATAATCCGAAAGTTAACAAGTGTCAAAACATCATAACTTTCGCGTGGTTACTTATTATATGGTAATTTCAGTGACTACTCGTTCGAGTGTAGTGAAACTTTAAGTGAAGGTTTATGCATATTTTTTGTGTGTTATGCATGATTATGCACTTCCTTTTGTATGTATGATGTATGCGCAAGGTTACACAGGTTAAGGTCACACGAAAAGGGCCGCAGCGAAAGCTGTGAAGCGTGGTAAAAGGAGCTTATAAGCTTTTTGGATTATCTGGGAAGCTCGCCGTGTTATTAAAAGCTTTTTATATTAAAATGTAAATATTGTTTGTGACAATGATAAGGTTTTTGTTTTTAACAGGCTTTATTTATGGCTTTGTTTAGGACTTATTATGATTTAGATTTATCTATGTAGTTTGAGTTATTTTATTAAGCTTTTCTACAGTTTTCGTTTAATTTGTTTGGCCAATATCGTTACATCAATAGTAATTCTATATTAATCAGCATACTGAAAGAGTTATATGCATATAATAATGTAAACAAACATACCGTTCTGTCTTCCAACAGGAAACCCCAAAGTTCACAGCTAACAAGGTCCAAGCACAATCACAGTTCGCACTTAAAATCCGTACACAGCCAGAAAAAATCAAAAGAGGTAAAAAAGAAGAGACAAACGCACATGCGCGGGAACGCGTTTGATTTTGGAACGCGGCTGCGCGCGCGCCGGACTCAGAATGACAAGTGTAGTGAGCGCAGGTGCCAACCTCCCTCTAACAAGGTCACGCCCCTCTCTTCTCACTCATTTCACCCAGAGAAAGTCTGCCTACATACATACCAAATTTCTGAACTGATTGAGTCGAGTGAATTAAGCGTGTGGGATGATGAATGGAGGAAGGGTCAGTGTGGAATGTCCGTTGGCATAGGTCGGTGATAGGGATCAAAGGGTAAAGGGAAGTAAGGAACCAAGACGTTCTAGTAAAGAGAACGATGAAATGTAATCTTTAATGCGTTTGCCAGCCTTCGTGCCCTTCAGAGCAACCGTTTTATCAAACTTCGCATACGACTTTTCAGCGAGGTAATAATGTTTGATTCTACATAGGTACGTACCTATTTGGTTTGTGGATTTTCAGGACCAACATACTTTTCAAAGATTTACTCACGTTTCTTCAGCGAGGAGAAGTTATGTTATCACGTGTAGTCGTTAGTATTATATTTGTAAAAGAAAATGAATAATTTACATCAAATATTTATAACAAACAATATATGTTCTAAACTAAACCTTATGTTAATTCACTTTTTTCAAATACATATTTATGATAACAGATGAAATATTACTCAATAAGAACAAAAAAAAATTGCAAGTAAAATCAAACATCACCGCCGTACACGTAAATTAAAATAACTCCAATCAAAAAAGTAAAAGGAATAAATGTCATATAATAATTCCGAATATCATAACTCAAGGCATAATGACACAACTATTTAATTATTTATTCAGCAAGTGAAGTGAAGATTCGCAAAAAGAAAAAGTAAATCCGTAATCGAATTGATAAGATCTCGGAATTTTCATAATTTCGAGATTATAGTTTGATAACGTCGGCCGTGAGTAACGATTACAGCTTACAACCTTGTGAATTAAACTATATATATGTAAACAAGATTTGTATGAGATTCTGGTTGCATGTATGCGTAATTTATGCCATTGTAAACCTATGTTGAAAAAAAATGTGAGTGCAATTATTGATTGATAACATGTAAAGTGATATCTAGGTCAAATTGATTTTTCCATTCTAGGGATACCATAGCACAGCTTTATTAGTTGCTTATTTCTGACATATTAATTTACAAACAGATAAGAATTTATTAACCTAAGTATGTACAGATTCCATCTCTTGAAACATGATTCATTATTCAAATTAAAATATATATTTTTTAGAAAGACCATTGCGATTCACACGAATGCTAAGGGCGTAATCGAAAAGCTTTTTTTCACATCGTCGATATCTCGATTAAATCAGCGAGCGATGATCGATTGAGCCTTTGTCGCGGTTGTCACTCGGTTTGTATTCACGGCAATCGATTGTCATTTATTTCGTGATTTGTATGGGACTGGGCGGATGGTTGCAATGAATGTTTTATTGGATTCTTTGTACTTTTTTTTCGGTTAGGGGAAAATGAAAGCGTCAATTTGTTGGTAAATCTATTGCTTGCAAAGATGTGTTTCTTCAGATTAACATTCATAAGGAAGATAAAATATGCAGATAGTTAAAAGATAATTTTATCTTAAATGTTCACTACAATAGCGAGTGTGGCTTAGCGGTTCCAGTGTCTGCTTTTCATCCGGACGCACCCTGGTTCAAATCCGACCCTACACCAATGACTTGTATTTTCAAGTTATGTGTGGATTAGCACTCGCTTAGCGGTGAATGAAAACATCGTGAGAAAACCGACATGTTTGAGGACCACAATATCCGAGACATGTGTCTTCCGTGGAAGGACCTGGGCGCCCACCACGATGTATCTGCCGAAGAGAAGTCCCCTAACGAATTAATTCTGCGGGGGAGTCACGACCCTCAGTCATGAGGAAATACGAGTCAAGAGAGAGTACACTACAAATTTAAAACATTAGAACACATGTTTAGATACCATGCAGTTTTATGGATTTTTTCCTTCAGCTCTCATTATTGATCAACATTTTTTTCTAGATCTCTTCAAGTAGGTACAGGGATATTTGGGGCCGTAGAGAATGTAGAGATTTTGCGGGTTTGCTAGCCGATATTATTGCCGTATGCCTGATTATCCTTATACTTTATGTTTATCTCTATCTGTATGTACTATTATATGTATGTACATGTAGGTTATTATGTAAAACGATGTCGTATCTACATTGATTTGAAGAAGCTTCCACTACTAAAACGTACACATGTTATTTACTTTATTAGTTGACCGTAAGCCCGTACGATGAATAATATTAACTATAATTATGCACAGGTTGTGTGTTTTCTACAAAAATATGGAAATGTATGTAAATATGTCAATCGACGTTATTTATTGCTGTTCTCTTTTGTCTACCATATAATATTGCAGTTAGTGAATAGATTTTGATTTATTATCATATTAGAGCTTTCGAATTATTCGAATATCGTTACATTGTCGATATTAGGTACTGAAAATTAAATATGTTTTTGTAAATTAGTGTAAATTTATGTAACGTTGGAAATGCATTCGCTTGACTGTATAATTTTCTATAAATTAATGGAAAATATGTAAAATTATTTATTTGCTTGCGAAAGACATTGCTTGTAGAAATTTGAAATATTAAGTACCTATCAAGCGAGTGTGGCTCAGCGGTTCCAGTGTCTGCTTTTCAACCAGACGCACCCTGGTTCGAATCCGGCCATACACCAATGACTTGTATTTTCAAGTTATGTGTGGATTTGCACTCGCTTAACGGTGAAGGAAAACATCGTGAGGAAACCGACATGTTTGAGGACCACAATATCCGAGGACATGTGTCTTCCGTGGAAGGACCTGGGCGCCCACCACGATGTATCTGCCCAAGAGAACTCCCCTAATGAATAAGTTCTGCGGGGGAGTCACGACCCTCAGTCATGAGGAAATACGACTCAGAGAGAGAATACGTAGAATAAATTTACTTACTAAGCTTTTGGAAGGACAATATTAAAACTACCCAAAATAAATAAAATGAAGCTCGTTTCGTAGTAAACGGGGAATTTATATGCTTCTGGCATATGGATTAAAGAAGAAAGCGTATAGCGGGATCGTTCGCGTATCTCTCCTTTTGCTAAATTATCACGAGGTGGTCATGGAATGAATACACACGTGAAATATTTATCACAAGCACAAATATATATTTTTAAAAAAACTTTCAGAAGACTTGATGACCTTTTTTTTGGAAGTCGGTTCCTAACAATTATAATCTCACGAGTTTTGCTTTAATCAGCACACATTATGCTACGTTGATCACTAACTTTATAGTAATTTTCATGATAAACCATAGCCTTTGGGCGATTCCAGAGGTTACAGCATTCATGAAAAAATACTTATATAGACTTAAAAATACTATAAATTAACAACTATATAAACTAGAATATATACAACCTTACAAATAATATACTAAACTCAAGTCAGAATCTGCGGGCGAATCTTATATAGATGAAAAGAACAAATAAATTATGTGTCCCTAATCAAACTTGACTTTGTGAATTATAAATAAAAGTCTTAATTGAATCTTTGGCCTCTTTTCAGCAAACACACAAGATATTTTATTTTGTTCGTTAATTTCATATTAAATTTGACCTATTATGTAATAAAAAAACACTTACTCTATCACGTTATCATTGAGCCTGACTTTAATTATAGATTCAATTCGCAGTCTCTTTAATGCTTTTTACCAGCAAATATGTTGATTGACAAATTTCTTAGCAATTTTTGAGTATAAAAGTTAAATAGTAGGTCCCGTCTGTTTGTCTAGTACGGCAGTCGTTAAACCATATCAGAGGCCCTTAGGGCTGCTTGATAAACTCTCAACACCAGAGTTGGCCCCTCTCATCCGATAACAAGAAGTACAAAACGTCCTAGTCCTAAAAATCACTAATTTATCACGTAATCAAGCCTGACTTTGTTTACTGCCGACACGCCATCAATATTAGAAAGCAGGGATCCTACATGCCGCGATGTGGGCCGGTCGGACCACCCGTCCGAGGAGGTTGCTGTTGTACTAGCTATCATGGGGTTAATATTACTTTAGTTATAGATAAGTACAAACACCGGTATTGACGTGAAGCAATTATTTTTATTGTGATTACAGTGGGCACATTAGGGAACTATACGTCGGCTACATATTGTTTTTGATTTGTTAGAACGAAACTAACGTACAGCAGGCACAACGCGTTTTGCAAAAACGGCTAAATTGAATTAAGAGTTGTATTAATTGAGGGCCTTAGTATTAAGAAAGAACTAAAATTGACTAAATTGATGACCTACTACAACAAGAATTCAATACTTACTACAATTCTATACCAGTTGGGCCTAATACAAACAGACACAAAAATATCAAACACATATTTGTAGTTTTTACTGTTAACACTTGTCACACTTTTTTATAACACTTAGGATTAATTTAATAACTCAACATGATTTTCTTGAAGTCTATAGATACCCCCTGATTCTGATGAAGCTTGCACGCGTTCCTATGTAGATTAATGGATGTCACATCATAGGTCTAGTCTAGACGGATTTAAGGATACCTAGGTCTCAGGTGGTAAGCGATTGTGGCTCAGTGGTAATACGTCCGCTTTACTTTTTGACGGTTTGGTACTAGACCTACACCAATGACTTGTTTTTCTAATGATGAGTAGATTGGCACTGGCTAAGCGGTGAAGGAAAACATCGTGAAGAAACCGACGTGCTAAAGGAACGCAAAACCCGTGACAATATTGTGTCTTTTGTGGAATGATGGGGATTAAAACTCGAAAATGAAAAATAGTCCATTACTATTGATTTAAATTCACCTGCTACTATTCTAAACCTATCTATACATATAAAAGGAGTCTCCTTATAACTTATTCCGTACAAAAAACCAATCCACCAAATGCCACGAAATCGAAATCCTATACGTGCTTCAAAAACACTAAAAACGAAAGCCGATTCCAAGGCTGTCTAGAATCCTAGTTTTATTTACCTAAAGTCGCAGTTTCCCACGTCTTCTTTAAAATCAGACAAGTTTTCTCCAGTTTTGTTTCTCTTCCGGATGTTTGGATAAAAGTTTCTTTTCCCAAAAGACTCAAGTTCTGCGAAATAATGTAGATTATGGAACGTCTAAAGTGTTTTGAAGCGATGCCAAATGCAGTTTCAGACTTACCAGCATTGAGGTTTATAAACACTAGAAGCTTTTAATCAAACTAAATGATCTAACATTTTTTCTCAATATATTCAGTACCTAAAATTGATGTTTTTAAAATGTTAAACATTTTTTAACATTACTTGCAAGTTACCGATGTAACTTTTTACATTGGCTTAGGTAGTAATAATGTTATGTTAGTATCATTATTAATGGAATTTAGGTCGTTATCCTTTTTCATGTAATGGTTATAGTTATATGGCTATAGAAAAAAAGTATATAAGTATTATATCCGTTATCTAGTACCCACGACACAAGCGTTTGCTTAGTGTGGGGCTAGATCGCGCTGTGTCCATTGTCCCGGAATATTTATATTTATTTATTATTATTATTTATTGTGCGCATATGTATTTTGCACCGATTATATAAATATTGACTTTTGACGTGATATATGCACTTTTCTTTTTTTGGGACATCTACAGCCTCGAAATGTAAGTCTAAAGTTTGAAATATCTTTACTTACATGTTACTTAAGATAGTGCAGCTTTATTCAGTTCCTGGTAATACTTGATGTAATTTAATGCTGTTAAGTTGCGAACTTTATAGTTCACATGCATCAAATGAAATCACTATACATCAACCAAGGTTGATAAGTAAAAGTTGACATAACTTTTGTTCCGTTTATATGTGATTGGTTACCTGTAAGAGATCGCTTTGAGCTATAAGGTCACCAACTAGGACACTTATTTTAAAGTTTTGTATGTTTCATTGTGTTTATTCTTGTTTGTTGGTGTTTTTAAAAAAGTGATTTCTATCCATCTATCTATCAGATCGTACCCAATAAGTTCAGAGTCAAAATGTTCCTCTGCATATTTTTGGGTCACCCATTCAGTTTCTGATAGAAACAACCGTTACTTGCTAATTAAAATTCGTATTTAATTTATTTAGCCTCAGAAATCCTAATGCTAATTCAAATTTCCCAGCATCATTCCACAAGTCACGCCGCTTGCAACCAAGAAGCAGACAGCAAGACGCCGATGCAATAATCTTGCACTTGAACTCATATCCACGGTTGTCTGCGTTCTCAGATAAAGAACCTTATAGACATATTTTAACGATAAAGTTTGGCAACACATACGTCAAAGAGTAAGTCAAATATGACACGCATAGAATAAAATGGTAGGTAATTCTTTAAAAAAACATCTAATTGCTATTTATTTCTGTTTTGCATTTTTACTAAAAACAATATTTTCTAAGGCTCACTATTTATTTGTGGTAGGATGGTGATTGGATGGTCGTTATGTTAGATTCAGTCAACTTCTGGAAAATCATTTGGCGCACGTTAGCATGTCGCTTTTTTACTTCAATCGTATCAGTGAACTACAAACAACGAATCGTCAAATTGTTTGACAATTTAACTGACGAGCGAGACAGCGAGTGGGAATTTGTTTTTTTTATGTTTTGTTTTTCTGTTTTCAAATATTTAAAGATTTCTTGGAAACCATAACAGTATAATGTAGAAATGGGTATCTGATTTACTTAGTCTATGTATCAATAGCTTCACTTACTGTTATCGGCAGAGGAAAAACTTCATAAATTATGCATTTGAGTTGATCACTATTAAGTTCGTTGAGACGTGACGGTTTTACTGAGAGTAATGATATGATAGTTAACATCACATTTATTGGCAGGGAAAAGATAAACACTTTAGTCACAAACTCAATCAAATATCGTTTTTTTAATATACTACTCAAATTTGGATACAGAATTTCGGACATAATATGTAAGCTTTGATTTGAAAATGCCAGTCTGATTAAAAATACAAAAATGTTTAGTTGCAAATGTTAAGCATAAACTGCGCTGTTCTTTTTTGTTGTAAACTCACATAACTAGCTGTGCCTGCGACTTCGTCCGCGTGGTATAGATATATTGGGCATTAATTTCTTGAATTTTGAACCGCTTTCGCAGCGCACGTAACGGAAGCCCTCAAAGTTGAATAATTTTCCCCGTTTTATCCACATTTTCCATTGTTTCTTCGCTCCTATTAGTTGTAGCTTGATGTTATATAACCTAAAGCCTTCCTCGATAAAAGGTCTATTTAACACAAAAATATTTTTTCAAATCGCACTAGTAGTTCCTGAGATTAGCGCGTTCAAACAAACAAACTCTTCAGCTTTATAATATTAGAATAGATTTAAAAAGCAATTGAATACAAATTAAAAAAAAAACATAAAAATAACATTTCCTTCATCAGATACTATAACATATTACTTTTTAGGAAAAGTACAGGAAAGATAAATTCTAACAACCACGAATATTCCGGTAAGTAAGGCATTTGTATCATGTTACTCGATATTGGTGTCAATTCTTGCTAGTTTATTAATGATGCTCCGCCTAACTTGTTTATCTGACACACGTATAAGCAGAGTCATGTAGGTACCTACTTTGTAGATAAGAAAGCCTTTTTTTATAATATGTAGGCGTGTATGATTAAAATGTGTACTTACGAATATGTAAACTATCTTTTATTCACAATATCATCATCATCATCCACAGCCCTCCAGTAATATCATCATCACAAATTTAAGGGCAAGGCCTTTGTCTGTGGAGCATACGCCATCCTTCCCGGTCTTCTGCCAATTCCTTGACCTCCTTATACGACATGACACACGCCTTTTCAGTAATATACATAGTTTAAAAACATGTTTAAAGGAATTCCTTTTTTGATTGAAAGTCTTCTGAAACCATATTTCTATTTCTAAAAAATATATATTTTTTAGAGAATTTATATACTTAATAAATTTCATTGCCTTTTATTTAGGATCACCTCACTCCTCAGGCGCCCGCTGGTGGTCATGTGCTTTATGAACAAATTCAACTTAGCTGATAGCTTTGCCATATCCGCACCGTATTCTAATTCTATATCATATACTAATGGTAACTCAGGTCATCTCTAAATCACCTAGAGACACTCCACCCCAAATCGATGTCAAACCGAGCATAAAATCTAAACGTGTCCTCTCCAAACTCGATATTTTTTCCAAAGCACGCGTGGAGGAAGTGAAATCTCCGACATGTCGGTCGACAAGGTCGCTAGTAGGATGCGGCTGGCCTCAGGCCTCCACTATACGAGTGTGTGGGACATACGCTACACGGAGGTGCGATGTTCATCATCATGCTCAGACTTCTTCTTATCGTAGAATAATAAAATATATTTAAAAATAGGACGATTATTAGTTTAAAGGTTTTTAGATATACGCCTACATTTAAATCTGTAAAGCTATAAACAAATATTTTTCTTTCTTTCTTATTTTCTTTCTCTCTTTCTTTCTTTCATCATCAGCCCGTTATCGCTCTCATTTTGTATACCACTCACCCCGGTCCTGCGCAGGTTGAATCCAGGCGCAATTTTACTAAATAATCAATACAAACTTTATTGTACAGTGTACACTACAGAAGAAGATAATTTTTTTGAACAGCAGAAATAAAACAAAACTTTTATAAGTTCGTTTTTGAAACAGCCGAACTATCTTTCAAATTATAGATTATTATCTATTTTGGATGCTAGAGATTACACTTTTTGTGTCCGTCTGTATATTTATGACAAAAAATATATTGACTGATTGATTGAATTGACTTGGATCTCAAAATCTAGCAGTATTTGCTTTGAATTGAATCATTCAGTGAACAGTGGTTATAAACTGTAAAAGTATCGGTTCAAAAATATAAAAAAATCTACATTTATGACATTGTTATTTTATATATAATAATAATAATAAAAAATGCAAGCGCGCTAGATCGTAGATTATAACGTTGCTTAACATCAGTCAAGTTGTAGTCAAGCGTGAGCCTATATTATGTAAAAAAAATACAAAATGCAACATAATAAACAAAGGTATTGGAGATAAAATTAAAAATCACATCAAAACTACCGGTTTTATTATCTAGTTCTCGAAATTTCTTTCCAAAATCAAGGTGTGCTAAAACTCGATTAAATCACGACTAGGATATGCGATTAATAATGGTTCACATTTACATAAGTGAGCTATAAAATCAGAGAAATTATATTGATCAGAGTTCTTTGCATTTAAATAATAAACATTTTATTTGCAGCTGCATTTTTTATTTAAAATCTATTTCGGAATAAACTGTGTGCCTGAGATAAATTTGTTTTAATTCTGGTTATCTGTTTAGCATTTTCATGCTTAATTTATTATTTTTACTGTGTGAAATGTACACTCCGACAATATTAATTTCCTTTATTATAAACTCAATGTTTAGTCTATTTTGACAACATTTGTGGAATTTTCTACTACTTCTTGATAAGCAAATATGTATTCATTTTAATTTCGTAAGATACAGTAATCCTAATAATTCGGTATTTTTGCGTCGTACACAGTTTATGCAATAAAGTTTTTTTTTTATTTGAAGTTAATTACTGTCGCTCAGAGTAAGATTAACATATTTATTCACATGTAGCTTGTGCCCACGGTTTCGCACGCGTTTTTGTACAAAAGCCTTCCTCTTGGATCATCAAAATCCGTTGCGTTATTTAAATGTTCTAATCATACATCTACTGGTCATTTGTATGTATAATAAGTATGTATTTACAAAAGAAAAGTATATAAGTATAATATCCGTTATCTAGTACCCACGACACAAGCGTTTGCTTAGTGTGGGGCTAGATGGCGCTGTGTGCAATGTCCCGGAATATTTATTTATTTATTATTTATATCACATACAGACACAGGGACAGACGCGGGAAGCGACTTTGCTTTATACTATGTATTGATAGAGAAGTAGGTAAAGTGTTTCACCCGAACAGTCGCACCTAGGGTTGCAGTATGCAGTTTAGTGAAGTGAGCTGCGTCGCGTGCCAGTCGCCCCGGATGCAACGCCCGCGTTTCTAGGAGAACCCTATTTATCTACGAAGGCACAAACTTAATCAACGTTAATAGGTGAATGTATCCAGCTTTTTTTGCTTTTATAAGACTATAAGCTCAAGTTTATGGTGTATTTGTGTATGCTCATTTTATGATATAAATAATATATCAGATATTATTTATATCACACAGACAGAGCCCTCAAGCCCCATACTAAGCTAACGCTTGTGTCATGGGTACTAGATAACGGATATAATACATACATACTTTTCTTTCGTTAATACATATGCATTTTTGTACTTTCATTATACATTTAAAACAGATTGGTCTCTCCCAGATTGGTTTCTTGTTTCTGTATTTACAACATAGTTATTTTGTTTAAAAAATACGGGATTGCGTTGCTGGCACTCAATTTGACGGCAATATTTTTCATTTTTCACTATACCACTATTCCATAAATATAACTTACAAAATTATAATATAATTGAAACGCAACCTGAAATGATGATTTAGCGATAAATGATACCTAGTTAAAACGCAGAGGAAACTTCGTTTACGACCGCTTTTGAAATTATTGGTCTTATTTAGTTGAGAGATCATAAACATCTTACGATGCAAAACGCAGTAGACATCACTAAAATACTTTTATACTCACAGACATTGCAATCGAAACAAGCTATTGCGTCGACGTACCTATTCGCGATTTGTTTTTTGGTCAACCAATTTACTTTTTTATTTAATCGGATGCTTGCTATTTCACTAGCTGAATAAAAATGGCACTTGTGTTACTCCCGGACGACTGTATTCTCCCGGTCAAACCTTCATACCTAAAATCATGATGATACGATGATGGTACTACTACTAAACACTATACAAATCAACAGACTTGCATATTTTAATGGTATTTTATCTATTTAGAAGAGGAATAAGCAGCGTACCTCATAATAAGTATACGCTTGCTCATTTTAGCAACTGAGACTTTAAAAAGAGTAATTATAAGAATTTTCAAAGAAATACGTGCTTTAGTATTCTCTTATTATATTGGTAATAGTTTGGTGACTACAGCAAAATAATTGTATGTTACTGTATTTGATCAAATACAGGTTATAAATTAATAGTGAGTCCGCAATAAAGGTTTTTTAGTCTGCCCGGCACTGGCGTTGTCTGTACATATAAAAGAAGTTAACACAAGTAATGGTGGCCATCGATATAATTGCACTCTACACCGTGTAATATTATTCTCTATGGCTGTATTTGTTGCTAAATATGAGAAATACTCGTGTGTAGAGAGTTTCTGTTTTCATCAATAGTTACTTAGATTTGGTTTGCTTTTCCATTTCACTATAGGTAGTCAAACAAACTTGCATGCAATGTCATCTTCTTCACGTAATATTCAGCCTTCGCCGAATTACTGATTGGGTGAGTTTTCTGGGAGACGTATGCCCTCAAACATTTCGGTTTCCTCCCAATATTTTACATCGACGTTAAAGAAATGCATATAAACATATAAATTATGACAAACTCAAAAACAACTTACATAAAAAATAGCAAAATTAAACTGTAAAAAAATGCTACAAACCACTTACAAATAGCTGATCTAAGTTCAATATTTTCAGAACTCAAACCGCAACCAGACCAGATTTGCTACCGATTTCGTAACAGAATGTCGTCATCATGTAAAAGTGTGCAAAAAAGAATGTAAGATGAAAATTTACTCAATAATTAACAGTACAATTTGTGCACATTAACATATTCGCCCATTCACGTGCGGGGCGCGGGCGCGCCGTGCGTACGGGCATGATTGGACATACATTCAAGAGTTCATACAGTTTCAGTGCAAATAAGTAGCAGTTTGACAAAAACAGAACAAAAAACGAAATGAATGAAAAACATTTGGTAAATCTTCTTCTTCTTTACTTAACATTATATTTTGTATTACTTTAAATTAAAGAATTTCTAAAAGCCGTTATCTCATTATATTATTGCAAGTCAAAAAACTTATTGTTAACCAAATCGCAGAAAACATGTAAAAATGATAAGTTATAATATGCCATTAGCTTGTACTAAACTTCTGTTAAAAAGAGGGTAAGAATATTGTAGAATATAATAAATACAAATATCAAAATATTGATCCACATTACCATACGCCTTGCTTAATTCATCAAATCCAGTACATTTATTTATAACTAGAGAGTGCATCCCCTAGGGTGCGTTTTAAATTTTAATTTAATCATTTTAACCCATTTAAGAGAAGCATTTCCAAAAATCCTTTGCTGTGCTTTGCCTTGGCTGTGCGTTGATATAGGTCACTATGTCAGTCAGTCAGTTACCTTTAAGTTTTACATATTAAGATAACGATGACGTGCAGTTTTGTCTGTAAAGAAATGTACATAAGTGCGTAGACATGCTTTTTATGCACATCAATGGCACCCGCGGTTCTGTGTGTCACTTTCACAGATCTTAGCGAAGGAAAAAAAACATATAATGTACATTTTACATATCTCAATAAATACTGTTTTATTTGTTTTTTTGACAGTTTATATATTTTAACTTATTTAGAACCCTTTGTTCAAAATATTAAAGATATTTTATCAAAAAAAGAAAAATATTATTCATTTACAAAACACTCTTTCAATAAAAACATGTCCCGTTATACTTATCTTTTTTTAGTAAATGCGTAGATACTGCAATTATGTACATGCTGTCTCATAGCTGTATAATATTGAAGACACTGTTAATTTTTGCTTAAACCTTTAAGCAGAAAGTGCCTCTTAAAAGCACAGATAAGTAACACAATTTCCAACTGTCAATTTAATCTCAAAAAGTGACGAATTCAAGACAACTTCAAGTTAGGCGTACTCAGCCTGAATGTGTCCAGTAAGTGATAACATACACCCACAAAATAAACCCCCAAAGTACCTTAAAACCATTAAACTAATATAAACTTTATCAAGCTCAAAATAGAGGTCAATTTTGTAAAGTCGGGTATAAAAAAATCCAAGGTTGGTGACGACTTTCCAACATGTCAATATGAGCTTTCGCTATCTTTGACCGAAACTCTGGTTTTGTTTGTTTTACATGTTTGAACGTTCTTTTTGTAGGTAGGTACTTCGTGTGATGAGGTATAGTATAAGAGGTAGTGTTTTATTTATCACAGTTTCTGTAATAGACAAAAAAAACTTTTTAGAAAAAAATGCGATATCATGATTCAAGCATGTTGCTATAATAATTACTTTGCCTCAGCTGAGGTACCAATGACTAAAGATTTCTAGCGTATATTGTTTTACAGTGTACAAATAATCAAAACTGTAAACAATATTGTAATATGTAGTTACATAAGGTCTCTGACACTATCAGAGGTGAATAATGAACAGAAAAAAAAATTGGGATATATTTCTAGTCCTCACAATAGTCACAAAATTATTAGTTATATATTTTGTTATAAGAATATAGGTAATATATTCTGACATCTTTATATATTTGTATTTATTATATTTTTCCGTCTCCTGAACTACAAGCGGTTCGGAGCGTGACTTTCGTTAGATGTGTTAATTTATTAGTAGATTCCGTATACATACAGGGAAAGTTGTCCAGCGACCTTCGACGCAACACGCGTATATCTTACGACAAGCTTAGTCCTTGTTTATACTTAAATAAGTAAGCATATTTAGGTATTTTGGAACCTTAGGTTTATATCTCTCTTAGTCGTACTTCCTCATCACTGAGGGTCGCCCGTCCTGCGACGGATGACAATGCTCTCGGATATTGTGGTCTTCAAACATGCCGGTTTCCTCACGATGTTTTCCTTCGCCGTTAAGCAAGTGCAAATCTACACTTAACTTGAAAATACAAGTCATTGGTGTAGGGCTGGATTCGAACCAGGGTGCGTCTGGATGAAAGGCAGACACTGGAACCGCTGAGCCACACTCGCTTATTAGGTTTATATACCTAATATCTATTACAAATGATAACTTGAGGGATTACATGTTGGACTTTTGCAAATGAAGCAATATTGACATCGAAATAGTTAATGTAATTTGAATAAATACTCGTATTTACCATACAAAGTTAAGCTATAAAAGATTAAGTATAAAATAATCTTCCAGGCATGCAAGTTTGTATAATCTCGATGCAATGTGGTGCATTGAAATTGTATGACCCTTATTGTATGGTTTGCAAAGAATTAATAAAAAATAAAGGTATCGAGATTGTATATTTTATGAGTCCTTAACTCTTTATTGTTGACTTAAATATTGTTTGACTGATTGCTTTGAAATTGGCAATATTAGACTCTCATCTACAAAAAAAAAATTGTTGTAACATGTTCATGTTTTTTTTTTGTGTTTTTACAGCAAATCAGTATAAAACATTACTTCAAAGTGAACATGTAGTTCTATGTAGATGTATCTAAAACTATTTTAAGAAAACATTTTTCAAAATACATTGGCAGTTTATAGAGACCACACAAGTATAAAAAAATACTTATTTGTTAGGACTTACAATTTGCTCATAAAAAGGGCCATAAAATTGGCAATAACCATCAAAGTTTAATTTAATCGACCACTACTACGTTTTAAGCAAATTAAAAGCAAACAAGATGTATGGCTATCTAAAATTAAATCCACGTATGTTCGCTTATACTTAAATAACTTAGTGAAACCTTTTCAAACTCAATTATTTCTTTCTTTATTTGAATTTAATTTAAGAAGTATTAAAGACTTTATTGTGACAAGGTTCTTTCAATAAAAGTTACGCGGTCGACTGCACTAAATGCAAAGATAAAATTTAACGATGTTAATTGACATTTAAAATGGAAAGCCGAAATTCACGCATCTTGGATGTGTTCACAGAAATGATTTAAAATGACTGAAAATACTTTATTGCATATTTTCAAAGTAATTGTTTGTAAGTATATTATACCTACTTACTCAGTCGCACTTTCTTGGACTCTTGACATTACTATTATATATATTTAAGAACCGCAAGTACCTACGTATTTTTATTAAAAAAAAATCATAAGCATAAATACCTAAGGTTTACATGCTTGAAATGAAGAGTTTGACTATCAAAAAGTTTGAAGAAAATATAGTTTAGGTACTTTAGATCTAATGTCATAGAAGCTTTTATTTTAAACTAGCTGGGCTCGCGACTTCGTCCGCGTGGAATAGTTATTATGGGCATCATATTTATTTTTGCACGCAACGGAAGCCCTCAAAGATGAGTAATTTTCCCCGTTTTTTCCACTGTTTCTTCGCTCCTATTAGTTGCAGTGTGATGTTATATAGCTTAAAGCCTTCCTCGATAAATGGCCTCTTCAACACAAAAATAATTTTTCAATTCGCACCAGTATTCTGAGATTAGCGCGTTCAAACAAACAAACAAAGAAACAAACTCTTCAGTTTTATAATATTAGTATAGATATAGATTATTTTGTTAATTTCATAGAGATAACTTTCCTTCAAGTAAATGCGTGTATTTGTTATGAGAGAGTACTGCCTACTTGATTACCTTTTATTTGTAGTTAGAAATTAAAACAAACGTGGAAACTGGTAGCTTTACAAACAGACGGTAGAAAGTATTTGTTTGGTACATTTTTAATTGGCCGGGCCCGAGGTAAGGCTATTGGGAAATAGAGAAATGTTTAGTTGAATGTTGAATATTTTTATTCACTGTTTGGCTTTAGTTAATTATTAAGTAGATCATACATATATATATATATATACAGTAAATGTATAAGAATAATAATGTAATTATTAATTTTCCTTGTATGATTTTGTTCCATTATAAAAAAATTAAGCCTTAAATTTAATTTCCTCATGACTATTTCATTTCTGATTGATTTATTTATAACAAAAAATGTTTATAGTTACAACTAAACGAAGTAAATTTCATAAGTAAATCAACCAGAACAACAAGATAACAAAACAGTACAATCTTTCTTTTTTTTTTTTTTTTTTTATACGTACCACTAAATAACTAAAAAAAACTTAAAGTAAAACAAGTAACTTACAAAGGTACGTTGGTGAGGTGAACTGAGCTCTGCACTAAGTGTCACAGGGACCTTGTGTTGCAGGCTGCAGTATTTCTCGCCGCGGTAAGCTTTTACTTACTTAATGCTAATAAAACTAATAAAAATAATCACGAAGCCCTATTAATACTAACAAAAACATAATGTTTACAAAATTTTTATACTTTACTATTTGAATACAGTCAATTTCAAACTTCATTGAAAGGCTCTAATAAGAAGCTCATTAATATAGTTATTTGAAGATATGTGTGTAACATATCATTGAACCGATGCAATAATTTTAGTAATTATAGCAGACCATGATTGCTCTTCCATTCATTTATTTTGTGAGATAAGTGTAGGTAGAAATTTGTGTATCATGTCTTGAGTTACATTCACGAATATGCGAAGCTTAAAGTTATGAATTACGTGAATAGTTACACTTATTGATTCTTATGCTCAGCAGTAATTGGGCTGAAGATGATTTAAAATTACTGTAGTATTATACCTATATATGACTGGCCTGTTAACTTAGTTGATAGTGGCTCTGCCTTCTAATCCAGGTGTCGGGGGTCAATTCCCGCATCACACAAGTATTTATGTAGGTACTTCAAAAAATTATAATTACTTGTGTTGAGTCTGGTCGTTTGTATGTATAATAAGTATGTATTTACAAAAGACAAATATATAAGTATTATATCCGTTATCTAGTACCCACGACGCAAGCGTTTGCTTAGTGTGGGGCTAGATGGCGCTATGTGCAATGTCCCGTAATATTTATATATTATATTATTTATTTATATTCGTTTTTTTTAATAGAGAATGAATGAATAGTACCAGACTCAGCCATTATAAAGTGAGATACAAATATTAAGTAGGTACATTAACTCCAGTGTAAAACTAGTCACCGCCCACTTAAATACCTCGGGACTTCATCGCAAAGTGTTCCGAACATCAAATCGATCAGCATCGACTATCGAAACGTTTATAAATCAACATAATTACATCTTACCAACCAATAATCCGACGGTGCCGGCTCTAGTCGACATTTTCTAAGAGAAAGTGAATCATTTTATTGCAAATACCTCCAATAACAGGTTTCGTTAGTCGAAAAAGAAACTGCTCAATTTAGGCGTGAACCCATTTATAAGGTCCTAATGTCTTGAAAGCAAGAGTGTGGTTTTCTAGATTCTGTGTGATTTATTTAGGCTTTTAGACATCGCGTTAGACCGTGGAGCACTTAGCGGGTCATTGTACATTACAACGGCATAGAACCTGTTTTACTTTACTGAATGGAGTTGAGTTGAATAGGACTTTGTGGTTGGTAGTAAAAGTGACAGGATTAGATCAGTGGAAGTCTAAGCTAGGTTTTGCATAACAGCTATGTAGCAATGGTTTATGTCAATCTGGATATATCAGTCAGGCAAAATTATAAATTGAAAAAAAATTATGAATTTATGTACCTACTTGTATTTTTTGACAGTTTAAAGAAACAGTGAAAATGTTAGTAATGGTGAAATTAGTTTTTTTTTAATTTTACCTTATGTGTAAAATAAAATGATCCCCCAAAGGCTGAATTTTCAAATATATAGGTAATTCGACTTATAAGAGCACCTGTTTACAGTCACCTATCTGACGACTGATCACATTGATAGAGGCATCTGGTATTCGTTTAAAACTTTAAGTATCAGGCTTTAGATAAAGTCGCAGTATTTTTTTCTAACTTACACTGCTTCTTACACTAATCCCATCAAAGCATAAAGCATTATAAGTACCGTGTAACCCTTTAAAACAACAATAATCCACACTGGGTCATATCAACCAAGTGAACAAAAGTAGGTGTGGTATAAGTGTGAATGGGCTGGGTCGCCCACACGGGCAACAATTAACCAAACAAGATGGCCAAAGAATGTAAATTGCTCTCTTACCTCGCCCTAGTGTACTTTCTCGGTATACTTGATGTACCTTCATGACTTTGGAGCTTTAATTCTGGTGAAAATTATGCGGAAAAATATTAGGTGTATAGATTGATTGAGACTAATTCGGGGAGGTTAGTATATCATCAAAAGATTACTCGACTTGAGTAATATAACTAACTTTTTTGTAGAAAAAAAATAGTAAGTATAAGAAAGCTTGATATAGTTTTTATAGTATTAATTTTATTTGTTTACAATTCTTATCATCTAAAAAATGATATTTACTTATTTTCCTTTACACATAAGCAAATTATATAGGTTCGATAGTCATAGAAAAATTCTAAATATTATAAAAAATACACGTATAGCTAACGCTTAAGATTTGTAATAAAATGGTTTGATATCTGAGATATTTACATCTATATCTGAAAGCTAATAACCACAGCGCTGCAACAGTTCAGAACAACATAGTTCCTCAAAGTTGTTTTAAACTTTTCTATTGAAACTCAAGTGTATACACTTTTACTTATCCAACATTGTTGGTACGAGTAACTTGACACAACCACTTGTCCGAGTTCTTTTGTGCACCATTGACATCATTTATTTAATTAACAAAGATTGCACCTTATTATATTATTCACGAAGTATTTGGTTGTACAGTAATTTATGTTTTATTTTTATTTACTTCTTGCACACGGCAAAAAGCCTCATTCTTGCAATAATTTTCATGCGGTTTATTTATTTATGAGGCTTTGCGGATGTTTTGTAAATTTCTCAAAGATAAAAATATGTATGTACCTATCATAGAGGCGTTTAAAAATATGGGGTTAAGGGAATGTATATATTTCATAAAACATTTTCGTAACTTGTAAGATAACTTTATCAGGTTTCGATTCTAATAAGTTTTAGTTAGTCCCTAAATGTATTTAGGAGGAATTAGACACAACGCATAAACAAAAGTGATTATTGCTAAAGTGATCAGTATTGCTTTAGTATGTCATTATCACAATGTTGTTTAATTAAATATAAAACATTTACCACCAAAATACCTTATAATAATTTGCCATTAAGTGAATAGTAAATTGGAGGACCAAATTCCAAACAACATTATTACACAGTAGGCCCATAAAGTAAACTCCAAAATCACAAATAAAATTCTCGTTTTCCTTTAATTATTATTCGAGCAAGGTCCTGGATTGCCCTTGACATATATATCTTGGAGAGTTCTATTGATCGCCGCCTCTTCATGAAACAGGCACAGTTCAATGAGCTCGCTTATAATGACGTACGTAAACTTACTTCTAAGTACTTATAAAGTACGTAGAATACTTGTTTTAATAAGACAAATTTCATAACAAAATTGCTGAAAAAAATTTGACTGCTAAATTTCAACATAAGAACTCAAACAAGTAAGCTATTGAACACAAAAATGCTGTGTTTAAAAATACAAGTATATAAGTAACTAATAGTACCTACAGTAATAGTAGAAAGTGTAATGGCCAGTAATATCAAGGCAGTTCATAAATATCCCTCCCTTGTATCGATCTTAAAATAAACAATTTAAATAATCTTGTTAATCTATAACACCTCTGATAAATCTAGATTTTATCATTAATATCCTATCCTAAAAACGCGAGCAAACTAGCTAGCAACGATAAGTATAAGTTAAATATTCTTCAAGAAACCTTTTTTAAATAAATTATGCTTCCAGGCATTTGGTCATTAGCATTAATCGAAGGCCAATTTCGAAGTGACTTTTACTCTCTTTACTTACTTCAATATCATTAGTTTAAAGAGCAAACGAGGGCTAGTAAAATTAAATTAAATATTACATTTGAATAATGTTTTGTTTTACGTGTGAGAATCCGCATCGAGTAAATTTCAGGTTGCAGCTTCGTGTAGAGATTTCTTTTCTTCTGTTGAGTGAGGATTTATATGTGTTTGTTTCTTGTTTACATTCAAATAGCTAGGCCGATTTGGATAGAGTAAAAATAAGAAATAAATTATTGCCACTTAATATGTATACTTATATCGCATTTTGTTTACATATTGTGCCGATTCTACTCGACAAAGTAAGTAGTTTTAGCCAAAAAGTGGTAATCCATTTGGGCGCTTCCATGGATCATATGACTTGTTAAATAGTAGATCCCTGATGTTTCTTATAGTATGACAGTCGTTAAGTCATATCAAAGGCACTACTGCATTTTGAAAACACTCGACATCAGAGTTAACCACTCTCATGTTTACTTACTTTTTACACGACAAAATAAATATTGATCATTCAAGTGCAGCCGTGATCCGGCTGATCCCGACGTATTCAGGTTACGATAGTCACCTGGCCTGGTATTACTCACACACTTTGTAGGAAAAACGTAAGTTCGTACTACGAGTCTACGTGACAGAGACCCTTCGGGCGGCTTGATAAACTCTCGACACCAGAGTAGGCCACTCTCATTCTTTAAGAAGATGAGACAAGAGGTGGATAAAAACGAAGGCTTTTTTAAATCGAGGCTATAATCGATTAGAACCTTTTTTTACAAGCTCCGTCCTCGGTCTCTATTTCACCACCGAAAAGCAGAAAAAAAGATAAGGTAAGATAAGGATAATTTATCTTCGCAAACAACATAACATAGCACAATAAAACAACAGAGTAGCGTAATTTCAGAGCAGACGTGACGGAAATTCACATGAACCGCACTTCATAGTAAGGAAAGTGACATTTTAGATATCTTTACCAATAACACTATTTCTTGAAACTTACAACTAAGGGTTCTATACTCTTGGTCTTAAAATCCAGAGTAAATAGGTCTTCTAGGCAAATGTGTTACAAAAACTAAGTAACAACATTTTGTACTTACATTTCTTCTGTCTTCTTCATCTTATCGAATGAGAGTGGCCAACTCTGGTGTCGAGAGTTTATCAAGCCGCACTAAGGGACTCTGACATAGCTTAACTACTGCCGTACTAAACGAACAGCCTAGCATTTATTCTGTAGAGTACTGCTTTTTAAAAAATGTTGTTTTAGCAACTTCTTGACTTGACTCTAATATGTGTTGTGGTTGTGGTGGTATATGGAAGAACACACCTTGTTGTTTGAGCAGTCGCAGCAGAAAAACGCTCTAGATTTTCATGTACACAGTACGCTTCAACTTCATCGGCTGTGCAATGTCGATATATTTTTATCGATTATTTACACATTTACTTCGAAGATGGAAATATATGTCTTTTGTATAACTATACAGAGAATTCAATTTAGAATGCATGTCAATAGAAGAGGTGGAGAGTGTGTTTGCAGGGACAGTGATGAGTGCCGTGCGGGCCCTGAGTGACAGAGAGGAGGCCATCGTGGAGGCAGGGCCCCTCACTGGGCCTTTGGCCCATTGGTTGACCTCTTGTCTACTTTCAAGTAAGCTTATATTATTTCTTTTGTATTTAGGTAAAGACAAATATATGACTAACTATGGAGGAAAAGATGCTTATATTATATGTTATCGTCTTGCGTCATCTCGTTTTTCCAGAGTTTCATTTACACCTAAAAACTACCAAGCTTGTTGTTTGAAGCCAGTTAAGGAGCAGTTGCAGCGGAAAAACACTTCATAGTTTCTTAACTTACTGTAATTCATCAGTTTCGCATTGTTCTGTTTCACAACGTAAAAATATTTTTTGTCTGCAAAATCTCAGCTGGGATCTAATAAAGTTTTAAACGAGTCCCTAAATCCACAATATCCGGCTGCCTGCCGTTTACAACAGAATTGTTCTCTCTCAACTACGTTTTGACACTACTAATTTATTAAATAAAAGAAAGACAGATAAATTACTGCGACTATTTATTGCAAATATTCTCTTTCATGTCTCAAACCAAACGATATTATATGTAATCTACAGAAAAATTGTAAAACCTTTCTACCAAAGTAAACAAAGCTACGAAATAACTTGTTTTATCTACGAATCGCTTGAATTTCAAAAAAATATAAATAAAAAAATTATGCCATAATATCTACTACTTTACATTGCTCATAATGAAAACATTTCTTAATTCCACAGTAGTGTGAAACGGTATATCACAGAAAAATAACGTATAGTAATAATTTATGCGAACGACTGAACCTACCCTTGTTCAAATGTACAACTTTAATTTAATTAAGCATTTGTTTCATAAAATAAAAGCGTCAAGAGTTAAACTTTGCAAGCTTTTAGGCTGGTGTCTAAATTTAATCCTAAAATTTCAGATGATGGATGTAATAGATTACATAATAATCTTGTTGTATATATTACTTGAAATTCAGTGACTGGCCTGTTAGCTTAGTTGGTAGTGGCTCTGCCTTTTTATCTAGGGTTGCGGGTTCAATTCCCGCACGACACAAGTAATTATGAATTTTAAGAAATTGTAATTACTTGTACCTACTGATTCTGGTCGTTTCTATGTATAATAAGTATGTATTTACAAAAGTTTATAAGTATTATATCTATTATCCCATTGGACAAGCGTTTGCTTTAGTGTGGGGCTAGATGGCGCTGTGCGCAATGTCCCCGATTATTCATTGCTTGTTATTTATTTATATGGTAAGTCCAATTTGCAGCAATGTTTAACACCAGGCGGACAATTAGGTAACCGTAAATTTGCTCTAAGATTTTTTTTAATCTTTAGGACCTTGATCGTTCAACCACTTCCTATTTTTAGTAAGCCATCGGTCACGTAGTAGAATGCTAAGAAAGTGTGCGGACACGTGAGAGCTAAACAGCCGATTGTGATTCTCCACACAAGCTCATTTAGATGCGACGGAGATGCCGACTTTAGTTATTCTGCTATGTTCACGTGGGATTGAAGAGGTTTAGAAGTGGCGGGTTTTGGGAATCAAAGCTTTTACAGGTTTTGGCTTGTCATCAAACCTATTGACGTAAGTAAATTTATTGAAATAACACAAAAAATCTTTTATAGCTTTTGACCTGATATGGTAATTAGTTCGTCAATCTGGTTGGCGTCAGTTAATTTACAGAAATAATATGATAATTTTGTTTTAAACTCACAAGTAATAAGATAATTTACTGCCAAAGAGCAATCATATATTTTTAAAGAAAATGGAAATAATGTGTATGTAGGTAACTATGACTTTTTACATATTTATTTTTTATTTTTATTAATGTACTAACTGTGTTCCAAATAAGGAATAAAGCAAGGCAAAGAGAAATGGCAGTCAGTTTTGCCTTGGCGATAATAAAATTAATTCGATATCAGATCTTTAAAAATAGCACTCAATATAATATTACATTTTTTTATAGACAGTTTATCCATTCTAAAAACTCGTAGCTCTACTTTAAGCGCACAAACGCAGGCCTATGCGCTTCTCGCATATAAACCTGCGCTCCCGTGACCGCTTTGAGATAACGCACAAATCGGTGAAAAGTGCGTACCGACGCGTTCGCGAAAAGTAAAAGCTTACACTGAAGTATGTGCCAGTAATTTACTTATTTCTCTTAATTTATCTCATTGGAGTTAGACTACTTTTACCGAAAACAAAACGGTCAGATTAAGTATTCTATGGTTAGTTCCATACATCATCGGCCAACTTAGTTATCCTTATGTAGGTTCTACCTATATAATATACCATAAACTGTTTCCGTCTTATTACAAAACATGGTTCAAATATTAGTCTAGAACTATGAGTATGTGTTATATATATAACACATGCATAGATACCTGTTAAAGCTTTGGTGTATAAATATTTTAATATTTATATGGTATAATGTGAATATTTTATTATTTGTATATATTTTCTCTTTTTTGAACACCCCATCCTTTATATTTCTTTCGACTCATGTCCATTCTACGGTTGCCTGGAAGAAATCGCTATTATAGGCTCTACTCCACATTAGGGACTTCTTCAACAACTCTAGATATTCATAACCGATCTCTTTATCAGACAACGTCCGGCCCAATCTCCTCCCTAATTGAAACCGTTTCCCATCAAACTTTGATTAACGAAGTAATAAACAAGTTTGAATTATTTATTCGAGCTACATAGTTCGAACAGGTGTGTCTTCGACTAGTTTAGTGAGTTCTTTAGCGAATTCGGGCCGTTAGTGTTCCTCTAACCTACTAACATATACTGATGCATATATTTTGGTAAAATGATGACTTCGATGAGGTTAATGCTTGCGAAATGTTGGATGAGCGAGTGGAGTGAGCGAAGGAGTTCTGACAAAGAACAATATTAGTTTCATCTGTCCTAACGCAATCTTTGGCTGTGCGATTACTTTAGTAAGTAGCATTCTACACACGGTACGACAAATTACAGAAAACGTATCTTTACAGTATAATAATTGATCGCAGAAAGAATGACCGAGGAAAAATCTGATTGATTTAAACAAAAACCTTATTTTCAAAGAAAATTGCTTATTAAAACCACCTTCTTCGTGTGACGAGCTTTCAATTATAGTAATGGCTCATAAGAAGGTCTAGGTGATTGAATTTACTAAAACAAGTAATAAAGTACAAATTAAGTTAAGTTAACAAATTTCATTACACAGAGACTAGATTAATAGAACAATCATCATAAAATGTTGGCATTTTCTGTCAAACCGTAAAAGTTTTCATCGTGAGGTCTACAGTTCACCTTACCACAAGTATTGATGGCTTTAGAATGGTCGGAAAAAGAGATATCTAAGATTGAAGATGTCCCGTAGAGAAACTAGATTAAAAAAGTGTCACTTTTATTTTCGACTGATGATGATTTGGATCGCAATGAATAAATTAGTGATGTCTTTCTGAGGTCGTTCTAGATATACATTTTATTTATAATACCTGTACATTTTATGTTCCTTTTTTATAATAGGACATCGTTGTTTCGTAATGTGATATTGAATAATATTTAAATGTCAATGTTACTGGAAACGCCCGTAGCTCAGGTAGCGGAGGCACTCGCAAGCGATTACCAATGTTAAGCAAAGGTCGATGCAAGTAGTCCTTGGATGGGTGACCGAAAAGTGGCATTTCCATTTTGGATGCTTTCGTGCTGTTTGTGTAGTACGGCAATCGTTAAGCCATGTTAGGGGCCCTCAGGGCGGCTTGATAAACTCTCGACACCAGAGTTGGCCACTCTCATTCGATATTCGAGTCAGAAGAAAAAGACTGAAATATAGCTACGAGGGGTGATCAATAAGTAATGATAATCAAAATGAAACAGAACTATTAGATTAAAAAAAGTATTTATTTTTCAACATAGTCTCCTAACAAGTTAATACATTTAGCGTATCTTTTTTCTAAGCCCATGATTCCCTTAGAAAAAAAATCTTTGTCTTGACCCTCCCAAAATGCCTCTACTACGGTCATCACTTCACTATTGTCCTCAAATTTGTTGCCCTGGAGGTGTTCTTTGAGCCGAGGAAAGAGGTAGAAGTCACTGCGAGCTAGATCTGGCGAATAGGGAGGGTGTTCGAGCAGTTCGAACCCCGTTTCTTCAATGGCAGCCATCGCAACTGCGGCTTTGTGAGCCGGGGCGTTGTCTTGGTGAAACAGGGCTCTAGCGCGCAGTTTACCGCGTCTTTTTGACTTAATAGCCTCTCGCAATCTTCTTATTTGCTCTGCGTAGTAAGAGCCTGTTATAGTGACCCCCTTTTCCAAATATTCCACCATAATAATTCCTTCTGCGTCCCATAAAACAGACGCCATAACCTTTCCCGCTGAACTTGACACTTTGAATTTCTTCGGCGTTGGTGAGGAAGCTCGTTTCCAAGTCATTGATTGTTGTTTGGTTTCGGGATCAAAATGGTGGATCCAGGTCTCGTCCATGGTTACAAAACGCGACAAAAAAATTTCCTTATCAGCCTGGAACTTTTGAAGATTCACCCTCGAAATGTCGACTCGTTTCTTTTTTTGCTCGTCAGTTAACATTCTCGGCACCCAACGCGCAGAGACCTTTTTCTGGGCATTTCGTTGACAATGATTTTTTAAACGCTGCCATAGGAGATCCCTGTGACCTCAGCTACATGCCTTACCTACATGGTCACCCTTCGATCGGCCAACACGATATCTTCCACTTTTTTAAGTTTTCTCCAGTAAGGGACGTGGAAGGGCGTCCCTCGCGATGTTCATCTTCAGTGGAGGTTCTGCCCAGCTTAAATTCCTTTGCCCAGCGTGCGACTGTGGAATATGGAGGAGCAGACTCCTCCAATGTTTCCTCTAAGTCGCTGTGTATGTCTTTGGTAGACATTTTTTTCAGGCAGAGGTACTTGATGACAGCTCTTATTTCATTTTTCTCCATTTTGATGTTTTCTCATTGACAGTTCGTATTCAAATGAATGTATCTCCCGGTAAAATGGTGTCCTATTTATACAATTTTTTGAAGCTGAACTATTGGATATATAAGAAGAAAAAAAAATTTGGGTTTTTGTGCGTTCTAGAAATACTCGATTATCATTACTTATTGATCACCGTAGTACGTTCCACTAATGCCCATATTAAGTAGGTACAAATAATATTACATAATCACCGGAAGAAAGAGATGCCAATTTCTCCACCTCCGTCTCTCAAGAATGTCAAAATGAGTCAACATTGGCATCCGGAGAATCTTACCATCCGGGACATCAGCGGAAAGCGGTTTCACTTTCCTCTATCGACAATCAAATACTAAGCTTATGTTTAGATTTATAGTGAGTCTGGTATACGATGACAAGTATATAAAGTTGACAACAAATTTATTTATAATTTTATTTTATTTCATTATGTACCTAATTGTACCTATTCAAAAAATAAATGAACTATACATAGGTATATGAACTCAAATTACTAAACAAATCTGCGTTTTCAATGGAACTACACAAAAGTGTTTCTTGAGCCAAAAAAATCGTATTTGAACATTAATGGCAGTAATTATGTAACATAATTAATTATTATTATACTTTTTTATACTATACAATAACTATTATATAATTTGACTTGTAATATGTACTCATGTATCTTAAACATATAAAACTGTAAAGTGACTGACTGACTGACTGGTATAGTGATCTATCAACGCACAGCCCAAACCACTGGACGGATTGGGCTGAAATTTGGAATGAAGGTAGATGATATGACGTAGGCATCCGCTAAGAAAGGATTTTTGGAAATGCCTCTTTTAAAGGGGTGAAATAGGGGATGAAAATTTTACTTCTTAATGCGAGCGAAGCCGCGAGGACTCACTAGTTACCAATAAATGGTTTATCTTGCTAGGCGACATAACTTTGTCAGTACCAACGCTTGCTAAAGTTATTTCAATTATCATCAAAACAGCAGAATACAATTTTCATCACACCAATCAAGGAGTCGTCTCTAAACATCAAAATATAAGCAGATCAAAAACAACGCTTAATTAAATCATGCTTCGTAGAAATGTCACGGATTCAGTTAGCAACTGCTTTTATATTATTATATAGAATTTAATTTAATGCTTGTTTCAGGGGAAATTCTTTGGAATACAAACCTGAAAACATTTTAATTACCACGCTTTTCTAGAAATCTGTAATTAAATTCTACCGTTTGGAAAGCTGTTTTACAAAAATAATTAGTAATAAGTATTTACAAATTTATTTTCCGTGTAAATAATATTGCTAACGTGCCGTTATTAAATTAGTTTCACTTGAATATATTGGTTGTGTAAAAAATAATAAAACTTAAAATGATAATCAAACATTGACACATTGAAATAGAGTACATACCTATAGTACACCACATTGATCACAGCTTAGCTTACAATAAGACAACTCAATCTGTATGTCAAAAAATATGCCATAATAAGTAGAGCACCTTACTTAGTCGCTAAGTGCCCATTGGTGTGTTTCGGCATCCTGACTTGAGAGCCAGTTCCATTCCAATATAAGCATGCTCAACCTTGGGCCACATTGCTCGCGGGTGTTCCTTTTGGTTATCTGGAGGTCGAAGCGCCCGTAGCTCAGCTAGCGGAGGCAACCGCATGCGATTACTAATGTTAAGCAAAGGCCGAAGCGGTCAGTATTTGGATGGGTGACCGAAAAGTGGCATTCCATTTTGGGCGCTTCCGTTGGTCGGATGATACGTTAATTTGTAGGTCCCGGCTGTTTGTCTAGTACGGCAGTCGTTACGCCATGGCAGAGTCACTTAGGGCGGCTTGATAAACTCTCAACACCAGAGTTGGCCACTCTCATTCAATAAGAAGAAGAAGACCTGGAGGTCTGCATGATCCATACAGTGTAAGAAAATAACCAAGCTTTCTTGAAAATAACCTCTTTTTCTTTCTAATAACTAACTTGACTACAAACAAAGGCCAGCTATCTAATTGCCAAGCAGAACAGATCAACTCATCTACCTACGTTACTATGCTGCTTTCTTGTAATTAGGTAAAATGTAGGCAGACATGCAAATTATATCGGGACTGCGGCCGAATGCACTACGAGCTTATTTGAATGTGAGTTACTTACCCACGAGTTTGAAAGAGAAGGGGTTACCATAAGATAGTTTTGAAGATAAAAAGTGTACCTACCTATGTATCGCTACAGAATATACAGTATCACAAAATAAACCTTCTGTTCAGTAAATAGGAGGGTCCAACCTGGATGAGGTCTGCACAAGATCGACGCAGATGGCACATACAAAGGGAGGGGTATACCCAGCAGTGGGATCCCAAGGGCTGTGGATGATGGTAAGTAATTTGGCCGTATGCGAAATCTAGTATCAGGGTTTTCAAATCACCCTAAAAGCCTCTGACATGTCTTAAAGACTGCCGTACTGTGACAAAGAGTAAGCATGTAAAGTTTCGTTACTTTTATAATAGCAGAAAACTGCTATGAAGACTTAACTTGGGATGAGTAAACCAAAGTAATTATAATAATCGTCACCCACAGCTACAGGCACTGCTACTTTTGTTTGCGTTACAAGATCAGACACTTTATAAAAATATACCATCAATCTTTTTAAAAAAGTACCTAACTGTAAATATATTCCAGTTATATAGTTCCAGTATACTTAAAATGTTGCAATGAATCAAACTTCGGCAATAGTATCAGATACCTTTAGTTATAAATTAACAATCAAGTTCGTAATATAAACTTATACCATAATATTTTATATTTAATCAACATGAACACTATAATATATATATAAATTTATTAAGACCCTTAAGGTCACATATATAATATGTATACCTATCTATAAATACTTTGCAAATATAACCAAAAACCTAAACAAAGGCCTCCGCCACGCGGAGGGAACTAGACTATTGAACAAAAAAAAAAAAAAAACAGAACTTTCCGCACGTGTGTCATGGGTACAAGTGAACAGATTATATTACTCATAATACATTTTGTAACTTACATAGTAGACAGAAACAAAAAGACCTATACAACGATGGTAACCCTTATTTTGTTAGTAAGTCCCCAAGCAGAGGACCATGAGTACCTATATGTGAGTAACGTCTATTTTTACAGCAGTCGCAGTTAGTCACAACTTTGCATTAAATGTCTTTGAATAGAAGCCATTGTTCAAGTGAATGTCAGCATTTCAATTTCTTTTAAACGCGTCGTCTAACCAATAAACATGTTTAGAAATATAACGTCTTTTTTCACTTTAACGTAATTGAATATACACATTGCATTTTTTTTAAACAATCACTTAATTAAGTAAATGGGTACGTTAAAAATTAACCTCATTTCAAAACATTATCATCATAAACAAATCAAAGTTGTGCATAAGTTAGAAATAAGTATTTTTGTCAATACAGTAATTTTAATTACTAATGGTTGCAACTCAAAGTAAAATAGCAAAAAAAAAATTGTTATCCTTCTGCGTCAAACGAGTGCCATCTATAACATTACATAAAAAAAATGCGCCGGGAACAAACTAGCGTCCGTAGATCATAATTCAGTCATACTTCCACTGAACCACAATCGCTTCTAATTCCTTAATGACTTTCCAGTGGTACATTAGAAGGAAGTTTATCACAATAATATTAAAATATTTGAAGGACGTAAGTCCATTAGTTCTTATCTAACGAGGTCAAAGATCTTGATGCTACTTTTATAGTCGTTTTTATAGCTTTTTAATTATTTATGACAGAACTTGTTGCAGTAGGCTTTTGAATGTTTTTGAGAGTCAAAATGTTAGTTTTTCATTCGGAGAAAATAGATTTTTTTAAGTTATTTTTTTTAGTGTTAAACCCGCATAATGATTGTTTAATTTACTGTTTATATTAATGTTCTGACTGGTGATCGGAAATACGCAGGTTCGAATACTGCCAGTCGTGATTATTTTCGCTTATTTTCCAGTAAAAAGTTTAAATCTAAATAGATTTTATTAAATCACAGCCCAAATAATTAACTAGCCTATTTTTTTTTATAGATATCATTTATTTACCTGTTATTGTAAGTTTGTGAGTACTCATAACGCCTAGCGATCGACAATACGATAGAAACTTTGTCATCTTCAACAATGTAAGTTCATAGAACAATAGACACATAAAAATATTTCCAAAAGCCCAGTGAGTCACCTGATAGTGGCATGCTACCAGCGTCCCGGCCATTAACCAATGTCCCATACTAAATGATAACAAATACCCTTTTTGTCAAAGTTCCTCGTATTGTTTAGTTCGACCTCAACGCTCGCTTAATCGATACGTAAACTTTTTGGTTTTAAATAAAAAGTTTCTATTTAGGTCCAACCTCATTCCATCCTGTGAACTAAAAAGAATTTATAAAGTTTAAAATTTCGAATCGCGTGTGGGATGCAAAACAAAACAGTTGACAGTCAATAATTTTACTTGGTGTATTCTAAAGAGCGCTGATTATTATAAAATGGCGAAATCTTTAATTGTGTTTTTGTTGTTATTGATTTGTATGAGTGCCTCGTTAGGAAGGATTGTGAACAAAAGGAAATGCCCAGAAGTGAGAGCCGTTCCACACTTTGATATATCACAGGTCAGTCTATTTAATCTATACTAATATTATAAAGCTGAAGAATTTGTTTGTTTGTTTGTTTGAACGCGCTAATCTCAGGAACTACTGGTGTGAATTGAAAAATTATTTTGTGTTAAATAGACCATTTATCGAGAAAGGGTTTAGGCTATATAACATCACGCTGCAACTAATAGGAGCGAAGAAACAATGGAAAATGAGGAAAAACGGGGAAAATTATTCATCTTTGAGGGCTTCCGTTGCGTTCGCTGCGAAAACGGTTCGAAATGCAAAGAATTAATGCCCAAAATAACTATTCTACGCGGACGAAGTCGCTGGCACACTAGTACTAGATATAATTACTGATTTAAGACGTACGAATGAAAATTTACAACCATACACGTCAACAAACTGTTAATCTTTTTGATTTAAGAGATTGCTAATTTTTGTGGTCGTGATCAGCAGATTTATGTAGGTTTCTGATACAGCTTAGTCAAATCACTATCATTTAAATTTTTTTAATAGAAACGTGTAGCGTTTTGCTTTTCTATCATGTTATGGCATAGTACTTCCCGTTAGATATGGTAACTACTTATTACTAGTTAAACTTAAAATAATTTAGAGGCGACAAAAAATATTAAGAAATAATTTGACGAAATTGTAATGAAAGCCATCAAACATCTTATAAGTGCTATAAGTGATATAATTCAGGTCAGGCAATTTTCCGATTTATGTTCATTACTATCTATTTAAAGTTTCCTCTTTTGTTGGTAATTCAATAAAGTGTTGAAATAAATTCTGTATATACAAATATAGGTATCGATTCTTCTTCTGATGGTTTTTCAATATAATATTAGCGCCCAATCGCATGCGATTACCAATGTTAAGCAAAGGTCGACGCGGTCAGTTCTTGGATGGGTGACCAAAAAGTGGCATTCCATTTTCGGCGCTTCCATGGGTCGGATGGGTAGATCCCGGCTGTTTGTCTAGTACGGCAGTCGTCAAGCCATGTCAGAGGCCCTTAGGGCGGCTTGATAAACTTTCGACACCAGAGTTGGCCACTCTCATTCGATAAGAAGAAGAATATAATATTAAAATCTATATTGCAATAAAAAATTACATATCATATAACTAAGTACATTACTACATAAGTTCCACACACTAGGTACGTAAATACTTGCGTAGGCGCATTTGGACGCCACTCGTTGATTGATAACGATAACACGCTATTTAATTACAAACTGTAAAAACATCATTTATAATGATGCAATGTTTGTGCTACATTTGAGTTGGTTTTTTGAATATAAATATATATTTCGTGGAAACACTTTGTGCCACCACGATATAGTTACGTGCCCAAGGGGACTTCCCCAATGAATCAACTCTGCGGGGGAGTCACGACCCTCAGTGATGAGGAATGCGACTGGAAGAGTGCAATGAGAGAGACGTTTAGACGTTTTTGTAATTACATCTTGTAGAAAGCTAAATATGGCTTTTATATATAGGTTTTTCATAATATTCTTATGACCATAGTGCAAGCCATAATGGCTGTGCTAGGTAAAATTATACACAAAAAGTTTTTAATTATAAGTAAAATTTTATAGTTACTGCTAGTTTTAAACCTAGCAGAAGTTTGTATTAATTAGTTCTGTTAATAGAACAGCATTTCTTAAGAAAACAATTGTTTATGAGCCAAATTAGCTCAATAACACTTCCTACATAAATTTAATTAGATATTAAATTGTTTGTTGCATTCTCACCTCGCATCATTAAAATGATTAATTGCTAAGCAAATCCGCTTCAAAACAGAAATCAATTCACAGGCAAATCTATTAATTTAATCTTTTGAAATATGAATCATCACAGCAGGGTACATGTTGATAAAATCATTTGGATAGAGAAAGGTTTCGAATTATACAAATATATTTTATATGATCCTTTATAATTATCATCGTCCTAATAATGTACTAGATCCTTTTTCTAGAACCTACGTTACTGGTCCCGTCCTGTCTTGCCTAAGGCTATAAGAAATCTTACATTGTTAAAAAGTAAAATTATACCAATATAGTGTATATAATATTTTGTTACGATTTATCAAATAAAAAATCCTGACGTAATTAATATAATAGGTAAATAATGAAAATTTATTTACCTGTATATTTTGATAAAATTAAACATGTCAAACATTATATATTTATATGTCAAATAAAACAAAACTAAATATCAAATTAATATATAATTTTATACAGAAAGAACATGTGACATTTTATAGTAGTTTATGCAACTGTCATATAATGAAGGGTATTAAAACACGAGTGTGAGTTTATGAAACGAGCGCAGCGAGTTTCTTAATAGTAACGAGTGTTTTAATACCTGTGTTATATGCAGTTGCATACACTACTTTATCTTCACTAATGCAATTAATCAAACAACAAGAGTAAAAGCTGACAATAGTTAATTTTTCATATAATTTTCTAGATTTTTCTGGCAAAAGATTGTGAGTTACTTTTGTTGCCAATTCTAGAATATCCGGAAGCGTACAAATATCATCGTCGCTATCCATTTTTAACTTTTAATTTGTATTTAAAAAACAAAACACATTGCGAAACATTAAATTCACGCGTACGTGTACTGTCACAGTGATTTTGCCGCCATTAAAATCTAACCAACGAGAGCGCAGCGCGACCAACCTGATTGGCCCTGCAATCAGGTTGATCACGCTTTTTCGATGTTATAATGAGCTATTACGATATCGATGTGGATATTATAACATCATGTGAAATTGCTTAAATTGAGGGTTTTGTTGTCTGTGCTATAACAGTAGTAATTTTATTATAAGTCAAGTATTGGAAACATAAATAGAATGTTACAACATTAGTGTAGATAAAATATCTTATGTACTCGTATTTGAACGTTTCATAAAATGCTACTACAACTTAGTTCCCACTATACAAACGTCAATCCACAATAAAACACCAACATTGTATGAATAAGTCTACCATCTTAAGGATTCAAATGGCAAATCTCACTTTCTCAAAGCGTAGTCAAATATCATAACCTTACTTATGCATGCCTCAATGTTGATATTACTTGTGGTCGAATAAACATGAGCTTACAATGTAAGTTTGTATCCTTACGCTTTCTATTCGGAAGTTTTATGCAAACTTCATGCGATATCTTGAGAATATTATTATGTTTTACTCTAATGTGAATACTAACTCAACTGTAAGTTATATTATGTGATTCATGTCTACAATTGATAAACTTTACAGTTATAAAATTATGTTATTTTTTCCGTTAGTGTTGTAAAATTGTATGTAAAAAACATACAATTTTACAACACTTATTCATATTCAAAAGCTCAGCTTTTCTACATATTTTTTAGATTTTCTACTAAAGTGCTACTTGTCGACGTAATACCAATATACATACTCGACTCATTTAGTATGTATTTTATATCTAGCGATATGCAAAACAAAAGTGAATCGCCTCTTTCTAATTATATAATCATATCATAATGATCACTAACTTCAGGCAAATTATGACCAAGTTCTAACTCGTTAAGTACAAAAACAGCTACTGAAATATTACGCTGTGTATAAACTAGTGATAAAGTCAATAGTTACAAAAGTTAAAGGATATCAGAAGGAAGTTGTCTGGGAAGTTTTGACACGTTATCAGTGTAAGCCGCTTCTTGTATTCTAGGAGTCTGATTGGATCCGTGAGAGGAACGTGATCGAATTGTTTTGATAATAATAATAATTTGTTTATTTGACCAAAACCTTTCGTGTACGTACATTACATATTACAAAAACAAATGCAATCTTATGCACTAGTATCTACAGTACGTCAGAAGTGTACTGAGCTCTGAGCTAAGTATCCAGTGGATCTTGTGTTTCAGAGCTGCAGTACACGCAGTAGATAGGTACCTGCATATTACAAGTATAATAAGTAGAATTACTTTGAATGATATTTTTTTATTATCATTATCTAATAGCAATGCTTTAAATGCGCTATCATTATGTGAGTTTCTCTTCTTTTACCTGGGATAGGTTTACATTTGACTACAGCCTGCCTGATGGTTAGCATTGCTGCAGCCTAGGATGTAACACGCTTACCTAAAAGATACCTATTATCTCTAGATTTGAAGACCCCTGGATTGTAGTTCGCAGGAAACACGGCTTCTAGTAAAGTTTTCCAAAGCTTAGCCGTCCGTACAATAAACGTACCTAGTACATAGCGCATTCAATGCATTGCTCAAAATGTGGCCCCTTTCAGTGGGAAAATTATTATTTCTTTATTATTTATTTATCAAATGAGCATGTATGCAGCTTTAGCCCTATCTGACAAAAAAAATGAATTGTCTCTAATTTTATTTAAGTTGCTCTTCATTTCCGCTTTAATACCTATTAGTTTAATATTCGATTTTCATTTTACTATCAATATCACAGTAGGTAATAAACACAAAATCCATATCTACATATCTCCGTATCAAATTGTGCCTTCAATCGCTAACGCCTCCTAAATTTATCACCGCAAGGTCTGTTACGCTTTTAGCTATAACCTTTGGCTCAGGCAATTAAAATTTAACTCCAGTGCAAAGAGTTACTAATACATTAGAGAGGAACCAAGCAACGATTTGTGTAGAAAAGACGAGTGCCTCAATTAATAGCATAATTAACTAATTTTGTCCAGAAACCTTCAGTTTGAACTGCAAGTTCTATAGAAAACCTGTCTAAGCCAAAAGTGGCGAAGAATATATGATACGTTCTGTCTAGTAAATTACTTTATCTCTGCCCTCGTGACACGAAATATAAAGCAGGTGGCGAGATACTTAGGCAGTAAAGAGCGGAATTTACTTTACTTTGTACTGAAATTTAGATGAGCTTGTTTAATGTATTTTAACTGCCGGACAGGCGCTTTATGTCAGTGAGTAGGTACTCCGTAGTTGGTTTATTGTGCTTAGGTAAGTAAGTTTAGAATGTATGATTAGATATATTATCACTGCAACTTGACACAATGATACCATGATAAACGATTGAGTATATAATTCAGATGGAATGGATGGGATTCAGGAAAATGCAAGCGACAATGAAAAAATACTTTGTTAAAAACCAAAATATTAAAAAAAAACCGGCCAAGTGCGATTTTTGTGTATACGAGTATTGTATATAAGTAGGTATTTTTTTTAGTATTTGTTGTTATAGCGGCAACGGAAATACATCATGTGTGAAAATTATACATACAGCATGGAGACAGACAGACAGTGGAGGCTTAGTAATAGGGTCCCGTTTTACATTTTAGGTACGGAACCCTAAAAACTTGATATACTTACTAACTGAGAACACTTAACATAATCTGCAGAGCTTGTATCTAGTTGATAACTAAGTAATTCTCATAACCACACACGTATTGCACTTCAAACATTGATCACTGGCGCAGATGCCAGCAGATGATCTTGTTTTCATATGTAACTGTAGGTGTGACAGAAAGAAGCGAAGAAATTCATAATCATTTTGAATGTAAATCTCTGTATAAAGAATTATCTTTCTCTCTCTCTCTTTCTCATTGAGTCGTATTTCCTCATGACTGAGGGTTGTGACTCCCCCGCAGAACTAATTAGTAAGGGGAGTTTTATTGGGCAGATTCGTCGTGGTGGTCCTTCCACGGAAGACATGTCCTCAGATATTGTTGTCCTCAAATATGTCGGTTTCCTCACGATGTTTTACTTCACCGCTAAGCGAGTGCAAATACATATTTAACTTGAAAATATAAGTCATTGGCATAGGACCGGATTCAAACCAGGGTGTGTCTGGATGAATAGCAGAAACTGGAACCGCTGTTCCGACACTCGTATCAAGAACAACGCTTAAAATTAAAAAAAAATATTTTCTTAATATCTTAATTCTGTTCCATCAGATGCTGGGAGACTGGTACGTGGTGGAGTACTACGCCAGCGCTGAGGAAGCCCTCTCCTACTCCTGCATGAGGTCCGTGTTCTCTCAGGAGGATCATGTACCAGCTGCTGGTAGGATCACACATCACTTATAACGCTCGCGGCTTCTCTCGCATTAAGAAGTATGACTTGCATCCCCTATTTAACCCCTATCAAAGTGGCATTTCCAAAAATCCTTTCTTAGGGGATGCCTACGTCATATTTACCTTCATTTCAAATTTCAGCCCAGTCCATCTAGTGGTATAGGCTGTGCGTTGATAGATCACTATATCAGTTAGTCACCTTTGAGTTTTATAGTTTTTTTTTAGATTTTAACAAGACAAGTATTCAAAAATATCACAATTAAATGAAAGGGAAGAAAACACACTATTTTACATGTTCTCAACCAATAATTCCAAACCACGTGCGTTTTTTTCTATTATAACCATTCACAACAACCTTTAACAGTGATTTATGATTTCGTACAACCATGCGCCAGCTATAAATCAAAGACGATCTAAACTAACACCGTGTCGCGCTCAAGTTTCTCAAATTTGACCTATTTTCCAATATTCAAGTCACGTTTTCTATCCCAGGAACGCCGATAGCCAAGTTACCTATAGTTATTCTTATGTGAATATTATCAATGCTAAGCAGTGATCGTAATAGTCAATTTTTTGATTGCAGACCAAAAAGTTAAATTTGGGATTAACTTTGCTCCCACGAGTCAAATTACTCGTATAACCGAGTTAAAACGGAGAAGGTTCTCAATTAATTTGAAAGATTTTTCTAATTGTGCGTTCTATAAAGCTATGTATATGTTACGGTAAATGTAGATAATCGGGAATTATGTATAATTACCGGTAATTATGCATAATTACCAACGCACACGGTAAATGTAGAGAATTATCCACATTTACCGGTAATTACATACAACTAGCTGTGCCAGTGACTTCGTCCGCGTGTAATAGTTATTTTAGGCAATATTTTTTGCATTTTGAAGCGTTTTCACAGCGCACGCAATGGAAGCCCTCAAAGATGAATAAATTTGCCCGTTTTTTTCCACATTATCCATTGTTTCTTCGTCCCTATTACTTGCAGCGTGATGGTATATAGCCTAATGCCTTCCTCGATAAATGTTCTATTCAACACAAAAATAATTTTTCAATTCGCACCAGTAGTTTCTGAGATTAGCGCGTTCAAACAAACTCTTCAGTTTTATAATATTAGTATAGAAGAATAGATAACCATACCCCTTTGGTAGAATATAATAAAATCAGCAGAATCAAAATGTTTATTAAAAGAAATTGCACGAGTAGAGGTTCGGCAAGGAGGCACCGCTATACATTAGAGGTTCCAAAGACTCCCTCTGAATTATAATTAGTCGGTCTCCAAGTCGAGAGTAAAACGGTTTCTTCTAGCGAGCGCGCTAGATCGTAAATTATAACTTGCTTAACATCAGGCAAGTTGTAGTCAAGCGTGAGCCTATGATTACCGGTAAATGTGATTAATTCGAAAGTTTTTTCCACTTTTACCGAGAGCACTGGTAATTATGCATAATTCCCGGGAATTATGCATAATTAGCGCATTATCCACATTTACCGTAACATATATACAACAGTTTTTAAGCTATATCTGAGGCCCGTGGATCGGTTTAAAAATCCTCAACAATATACCAAAGGGTACTCTCAAACACCTGTCTAAGCTGGCAAAGTGCTGCTGCACCTGTGGAGTTGCAAGTGTCCATTGGCGATGCTGACTGCTTACCATCAGGCAAATCGTCTGCCTTTTTGCCACTTATATAAAAAAAATAACACTTCTAATTGTTTTTACTATACATTTCCAGATGGCACTTTAGAATGGACTCCAGGTGTGACCATGAACTTTACGTACCGTTTCGCGGACGACCCACTGGGGGAGACATTGCAGGGAAACATCACTTGGCGGGTGGATCTGCATGAACCAGCGCATTGGACCCATGCGGAGAGTACTTGTGAGCTTTATTATTTACCTGATACATTCAACTAAATGAGTTTGCTTTGACTATAGCCCGCATTAAGATCTTAAACTTGCATCCCCTATTTCACCCTTTTAAAAGTGGCATTTCCAAAAATCATTTCTTAGCGGATGCCTACATCATAACATCTAACTTCATTCCAAATTTGAGCCCTTCCCGTCCAGTGGTTTGGGCTCTGCGTCTGCTTAACGTGTGTTCAGTCAGTCAGTCAGTCACCTTCGAGTTTTATTTATATAGATAGTTTTAAAACAATGACACAATAATCTTCTAACTTCTACCAGCCCAATCCATCCAGTGGTTTGGGCTGTGCGTCTGGGTAACGTGTGTTCAGTCAGTCAGTCACCATTGAGTTTTATATATATATATATATATATATATAGTTTTAAAACAGTGACACAATAAACTTCTACAATACTTTATCATTCCAGATGACGGTATTTATAACACTTACGTGCTGGACACAGAGTATAAAACCTGGGCCCTATTACTACACTGTGCGGAGAAGACAGAAGGAACAAGATACCTCTCTGCCTTCGTACTGTCCAGGAATTCCTTCCTGCCCAAAAATGTGATGGCTTATCTTCGAGACAAGCTGCCGAGGTAAGATAAATTAAGACTAAGCTAAGAATAAGTTGTAATTAACTTAATAATATGATTTGGACGCTCTGGTACATTTACTTGGTTATATTTTTTTATAAATGAAATTATAATAGCATTGAAATACACCAAACAACACACTGGTTTTGCTACATTATTTTTTGTCAATCTTACAGAACATATTTCGTTAAAAACTACAGTTTCTATTTTGTTAATTACGTATCATAAAATACGTAATTAACAAAATATATATCATAATCTTAGATTTTTTCAATCGAAAGGCACTATCGAAAGAGTCTCTTCGATTGAAAAAATCTAATCTAATCTCTGATACGTAATTTACTTCCTAATAATTTAAGTTCAGATGTGGATAATTTCTTCCTTTCAAATCACACATTACACTCGGTCCACAATACGGGTAACTCCGCGGCACAACATGCATCTGACAACTTGACATGTTATGAAAGACCCCGCCTGGACAAAGGAGAGATTGTGATGATAACTAGCTGAAAATAGAACTGCTTTCAGTATTACGTAGTTTATTATTTTTGTGAAGAGATTAATGGTACTTCTTGTAAAACCGATATAAATAACTTGGTTTTGAAACAATGAATATTTTTCATGAAAATTAATAATGAGTATAAAGGGTAAAGCGGGATGACTAAACTTGTTTATTGTTGAATTCATTTAAATGAGAAAAGATGACACTTAATAAGCATGAATCTGTATCATATGCATTCAAATTTATACTCATAAAATATCACCATGTATAAAGGCATTTTTTTCATTTTTCAAGGTTATAATCTCTTATAAATAAAATTGAATCGTACATCAACCCTATCACAACAATTCATGTCCTTTACAAATATGTAAATGTTAAATTTAATTAGGCAAAACATACTTACAACAAGAGTTATAAAAACAATCATTTGACAACGCCAACCTGTCTGTATCACCACATTAACATTAATTTAAATAGGAAAATTCAAACAAACGGGAAAGAAAAGAAATGTCTCGTAGTTACCCGAGCATGAATTTCTATTTGTTCGTTTATTCCACGATTTTACATATCAATGTGTCGGTCTCTAATAAGCCATTTAGTTTAATACAAATAGAAAAGTGACTCGAGCATAATTCGCAAGGTTTTTCCAGTTGAGTCAGTTATGTATGAAGGTTAAGTATTTTCCTGAAAAGATTTTCAATGGTCACATTATTTTCTATACATGAGTATTGATAACTGAAGGTTGTGTTACGTAACAACGTTTTGCAACGTTTTGCAGTGATTAGGAAGGAAGGATTTGTGCATCTGAACTGTAAATTATTTGCACTGATGTGTCGATTCATGATTGTTTTTTACTAAAGGATCTTATTATTTTAATAAACATTATAAAAAAAATACCTACACAATTTAGATTCACTTTCTCTTACGATACATTCTATAATGACTTCCACTTTCCTTTATTTTATTAAAGTCCAATACTCTTTTTTAAAATCTTCACATTTTCAAACCCGTTCATCGTCTAAGTTCTTAAGTAAATTCTTCCTTTACTCATTATAAGCTTGTCTAATTTTTATATTTGTCAATATTGGAGCGTTGGACGAATTGACGTAGAAAAATAATGATAGAAAGGAAATAAACTCTATTTTATTATAGTAAAATATGAAAACAAGGAAAGAAAAACTAAACTTACTACTTCTTACTACAACATAAAAAGGGGCACTTAGAAAATCTTTAGAAAAGCCTAAAGATAATCTAAGTGCTCCAACCCACTACCAGAGGGCAACGTGCCCAGCATACTGGCTGCATTACCACGCTGGATGGCAATGCTGATACGTCGAACCAGAAAAAGGTCAGCATTTTGGTCTATTTTATTTAATATTTACTTCTTTCCTTTCAGATACGACGTGGATATAAACTACGTGTTTCCTATCGCCCACACTAACTGCTCCGACAAGCCAGCTCGGGCGGATTACTCACCGATTATAGTAGAAGTAGGTAGTAAGGTGCCCAAACGACCCGAAGTCAGCTACAAAGTTGCTTTTGGGCACTAGGATATCTAGAATCACATCTGTAACCTATAATACTAAAGTGTGAACTTTTTTGATGTTCCATTATGTAATTATCGTACAGGATTGTATTAATATCAGTTGGTTTATGACAATAAAAGATTTTAATGTGATGTTCAATTGCGTCTAAGTTTTATAGAAATTAAAAACATTTTGACAATATTGTGTTTCATTCAATTAATTAATTTTTATTTATTAATTTAATTGTTATTTAAGATATATATAATGTACATAGGCACATTGGTTTTATCAGTAATTTGTTTAGTACAAACTAGCTATCAAAACATAATGATTATCATCATCTTGGTATTGCTAGTCAAAAGGTTATCTGCGTATTTTTTTAGTCAATTAAAAATTAACAAATTTACAGACATGCTAACTTTTTGTATAATAACAAGGAGTTGGTACGATAAGAGGATATCATCTACTCGTGTTGATTTACGGCAGGATATTACAAACAACACAAGAATCGTTCGCTGATGCAATGCATTCATAATCAATAATCATGCTCATCAAAGTAGCACGACCCTGAAAATTTTACAACGTAGCTAAACTACTAACTACCTAATTCATAGAAAGGAAGTTTTGTACAACGAACATCCACTGGATGTTACATTTTTTGCAGCATGCAACATTGACAGTGAACTAAATGGACTGGCTTAAGAACATAGTAAGCACGCTACATCTTATGTAGGTCATGCCTTTGCTTGTCATCAGGTAAACTATGGCCAAGTGCAAACCCGTTCAAGTTAAAATAAATTTTTTTTTTTAGTGCAAAGTGCACTCTCAGTTTGAACTCAAAATTTGTCATATGACTCGAGTTTCATTTGTTACCCGTCTTCCTATAGTGGTAGTCTAATTGTATTGACTTCGCTCGCATTGTTTTTTTTTCACACTTAATACGCTCACACTTGACTATAACTCGCCTGTTAAATGTTAAACAACGTTATTTACAATATCTAGCGCTTGCCGCGAGTATGATAAGAAATAACGCTTTGTCACTCACAGAAACATCTACCATCCCATCACCAAACCTGAAATCATGATGATTCGATGCTTCTTTGCGGAACAGATCAACTCCCGGGTTTCCTTTCCACCTTCCCAGAATTTCGCCCGTATGCTCATATTATGCTATGATTTTCGATTAAATCGTTTTATTTCCCAGGAAAATGTAATGACTGAACCTGTCCTTTACTACTTACTGTGTCACCAATACACAGTTGAGTAAGTATAAAAAAACATGGTAGATCTTCAAAGAAACGATACGACTTGTGGACTGGCATGCTTGATTAGTATGCTATAAAGGGTCTTGTGAGTCAACAATAGACAAACACATTTTATGTATTATGGTTTATATACTTGACCGTGTCAAATGTTTAACAATGGCGTGCAGAATTGCGATCCTAGTCCTTCGTAGCGTAGAATTTGTTAATGAATTCCAATACGCGTTTTAGATGGATGAAAATCTGGGTGCCTTGTAACAATAGGTAAATTTCAATTGGGACTTTATTAGGTACCTATATATTTAAGGACTGTAAGTCTCAACTTAACTGTATGTTTTATTGTATGTTTGTAAGCGATTACTTATAACTTTGATGTTAGCATGGTCATGATTCGGAGGATGAGCCATACTATTACGAAAAATGTGAATAAAACACGCCTATCACAAAGTTTGAAAAATGTGAAAATGGAGTTGTTTTTCTTTAATAATTAAGGAGTTTTTCTTTTTAATCCAGTTTTTTTTACTAACCTATTTTTAGCTAGAACAGGTATAATATAAACCAGGTATGCTAGATGGTAAGCAAAGGCTATGGCCTAACGTGGAGCGTGCTTACCCGATAACAACCGATTCACTCCTGGGCAAAGGTCTCCCCCAATTCCCTCCAACGCGTCCCGGTAAAAAGAAAACAGAAATATTATTTTTGGATAAATAATATAATGGCAGCAGCAATTAAAGACAAATACACATCAATTCATGTAAGTATTCTGGCATAATATATATTAAATAGATAGAAGTAACTTAGGAATAGTCTATATTGACCAATATAGTCAATACGTGTTCATATCAATCAATGCAATCGTACATATTAGGAAAAGGAAACATTTAACATCCATGCTATAAAATAATAATATTTTGCTCAAATCAATAAAATACTTGTAAGTATTGCAAACGTGTTTGCTTTAGAAACAATACTTTTGAAATAATAAATCCTAGATAGGTTTGTATATAAGGAAATGAACAAAGTAAAGGTTAACTAAATATCTATGACAAGTGTACATATGTGCATTCGTTATTTAAAAATATAAGCACACATTCAGCTCTTTAATAAGTACCTATCATTACAACCAAAGTAAATTGCTTTTCTTCTGTGTCATAAAAAGTTGCAGTAAACCATTTCTAATTAAAAAAATAGAGTTATACAAATAACATTTATGTTGTTCTTTAATTTAGCTAAAATGATATGCGAAAACAATTTTTACTTCCACAAGCACACATAACTTCCTGAAGTTTCAGCAAAACAAAAAACCTCCGCTGCGGCCGCGAAAATGACCAGAACCAATCTGTTGGTATCTAAGAATACAGGGTTACTGATAAACAACACAAATCTTCTTTCTAGTTATCTATCTTAAATTTTAACACAAGAGAGGCACAACATTTAAGCATCTTTTTCACGAGCGAGATTGTAGTCAAATCAAATCAAAAGTTTTTTATTGAACTTAAATCTACCTATTTACAATATTTGTAGATTAAGACTAGAATAATGAAATATAACTAAAATAATTCAAGTGCTACAATTTAATTATGGACTGGTGCCTCTGAACTAAGCTAGGCTTGTATCTCAGGGGCACCACTTCCCCTTGTGTGTTGACATTTTTAACCCTTTTTTATCCAATGTCTATGTTATTAACCTACTACAAGTGCTTAGTAATTGATTTGAATTTGATTTTATTGTATAATAGTCAAAGGTTGAGTATGCAATATAGGAAGTAGAAAGATATCCCCAAAAAATGGCCGCTGGTATGATATTCACAGAACTGAATTAAATCACACTAATTTATATACCCAAATGAGAAAGTTGGGCGTGAGTGGGTGAGTGCGTGTGTGTGTGTGTATGTTATCGACATAAGCACGCGGGGCTACTACCTGTCTTGTTAAATGAGTTTATTTTCTTCCCTCTAGCTAGATCCATAGTCCACATCTTTAATAGAGTCAGGGGAATAAAAAAAGAAGTATTTTCATTTCCGGCGGTTGGCTGTTATGTACTGTGAGTAATTTTCACTGTTTAAATAAACTTAGTTGCCGTTTTAATCACATCAATAAAGTCATCTTTATAAAAGGGTTTTGTAATTCGTTTCGCCTGGAGTAGAAACTATATACAAATAGACCTTTAAGTCGCATTTTCTCATTTCTTAAGGTCGTGAATCCCCCAATTACCTAGGTAAGGCTAGGTAGGTACCTAGGTTTTTTAATAAGCAAGTAACAGTAAGTTAGAAGGTAAGTAGTAAGTGATCGCTCAGATCCTTCCCCAGTATTTACAAGTAACCCAGTACATTATTGCCAATTCATTAGTAATTCAGGTGTCTTACGCAAAAGCCTTCGGTATAAGTATGAAAGGATCCGTAGGCGGGTTTTTCATGATAACATCAGAAACATGGCTGTGAACCGCGCGTGTTTGGCTCTACTACTCGCGGTGTGCTTTCAGAATGTGGTGGCGAAGGTGTGTCAAATGGTGGATTTACTACGTTTTATAGACGTACGACAGTGGCATTCGAAATGTTTTGGAAAATTGTTTGTGTGATGTAATTTTGAAATGTATTATGTGATTTAGACGTCGTTAATTGCTGGAAAGTCGTATACGTTTTTAAGTATTTAGTCTCAATGGGTGACTTGTTTTTTTTAGATAAAATGATTTTTGATAAATAGTGAGGAAAGAAAAATATAAGATAGAAAGATTGTTGTTCTGTTAAATAAAAGATAAAAAGACTGTTGTTCTGCTAGAATTAGATGATGGTATGAAGTTTTTCAACGTAAAAATGATTAAATTATGTATCTACTTGTAATAATGTTAAGCAACATTCTAAATGATCTAGTGAAAAAGAAATACCATGTTTCAGTGATGAGTGAATGACGATCAGAAAACTATGACGTAAACCCAAGTAAACATTAAAACCTACAATAATAACACCACCTTCCACTCTCCAGCCATTTTTCGGCGACTGGTGGTGCGACCTCATAGTCTGTGACGACGACGACGACGCTACGACGAGCACAACCTCCACGACGACCGCCGACTACGACTACGGCTGTGACTGTCGACCACAGCGGCGACGAACGACGACCACACCTGCTCCAGCGACGACTGCTGCAGCTGCGCCCGGGGCAGCCCCGCCTAATGCTCAACCGACGCAGTTTAATGTTGAGATACGTAAGTGAATTTTCTTGTACGTGCCCCTGGCAAGTATTTCTCTGTCAGCTAGTACAGAGACCGATACCACCATAGAAGCAGAACTGTAGACTGCTAGAAAACGTGATTTTCAGGCAGCAATTGTATTTGTATTTTAAAAAAACCACACAGCTCACTTTGAGTATATCAGTTGCTACGCCAAAGGATCACTAAAGTAGCCCTAGTTAGTTGTTTGTTTATTTAATTCACCTTTATTGAAACACAGTACTATTGCATTTTATAACGAGATGTATCCGTAGTCTTTTTTTAATTATAACCTTTAACTAAAGTTGTCATTACATTTATTGATTAAAGTATAAATTTGATAGTTTTTGTAACATTTGAATGGTGGGCGATAATTCATTCATTTATAATAATAGATAATTCCTTTTTTCATGTTTGTTTGTTTGAACGCGCTAATCTCAGGAACTACTGGTGCGAATTGTTTTTTTTTATGTGTTGAATAGACCATTTATTAAGGAAGAGGCTATATAACATCACGCTGCATCTAACAGGAGCGAATAAACAATGAAAAATGTGGAAAAAACGGAAAAAATTAATCCTCTTTGAGGGCTTTCGTTCCGTGCGCTGCGAAAACGGTTCAAGTCGTGGGTAACAGCTATAATTTATAAAGCTGAAAAGGTGTTTGCAAAAATAAATATGATGCCCAAATAACTATTCCACGCGGACGAAGTCGCAGGCACAGCTAGTAGGACTATATAAACATATTTGTAATAATAACATTTGTCTCATGTCCTTCCAGCTCCCGACAGCAACGGCTTAAGTTTCTCATTCGTGAACACCGGCAACGGGTGGAACATCATGATGATGCCGAGACCAGGCGGCGGCACAGCTACCACCACCTCGGCCACCACCACGGTGGTAACCACCACCGCCAGTGGGACCACCGCCGGTAGCTCCGCTGGATCCACCGCCGGTGGGGATACGACGGCAGCGCCTGCCTCTACCACTACAGCAGCTGCTTAGAAGTAGGGAACTACATTTATGGATTTATTGGCAAGTGAATTGGCTGACGATGATGATAATGACAAGTATAGTTGGCGTAGAATAGTAATGGACTGACCTACCAGGACATTTAACTCAAAAAAATTGAGAGTATGTACCATATTCATGTTTATGTTTATTTGGTTCTAAGGATAATGTTTTGACAAAGCCTATGCGTTACTGTGCTATGACGATGCCTGCAGATAGATCTTTTCACAACAGACAAAAGTTAAAAAAAAAATCTCTTTTATTTACTTATTTTATTCCTTTACCTTTGGTTTTGTTACACATGTGAAAGCAAAAAATCTGAAGGAAATATTTTGATAAGTGATTTCAAATTGATTAAAAAAACATACACATATAGGTAAATCTATTTTCATATAAAGAGTACGAAATTAAGTGTTTCAATCGTCATATTCGTCAGCAATGCATTCAATTGTATTTTGAAGACACCTACCGTCTTATTACAAAACGTGGTTTAAATTTTTAGTACAGGACTTTGAAAATAAAAAGTGGGTTCTTGTTGTTCAGATATCACATACAAGCAATCAAAATGTCAACATAAATTGGAACTTTGATTTAACATTGGTTCATTTTAACAGTTTGATAATTATGACAGAAGACAGCCAATTTTCGAACAACTAAAACGGACTTTGTCCAGACTTATATTTAAAACACGTTTTGTAATAAGGCCCATTGTGACTAAAGGTATAAAACAGATACGTAGTTTATGGACTAGTGCCTTAGGCATTCCTCAAAGGCACCTAGGTACATACATAGTCCTCTGTGACCTTGTTTCAGTATTGTTTTATAAACACGTTTGCGAGTCGAATCGTCTATTGTGAATCTTTAATGTATTCTGTGCACATTCAGAATAAGTAAAATATTCATAGTTTTACCGTAGAGAATTGCTGGCCATTCGACTTGGTATCGTTTTAGAGATTTTGCAGATCTCGTATGTATACACTTTTTGACTTTCAGGACCTTTGTGTTAGCGTCTTTTATAAAAAATGGAATTGTAACAAATGTTTTCATGCATCGTGTCCTCTCACAAAATGCGCGCTTATAATGAATGCACCAGTCAAAATTCTCGAAATTTTGTTATTGTTTATTATGATTGGTGGATTCTTTTTCAAGCGAAATATTTTTGTAATAGGTATCTTGAACTCAGAAATTGTATGAGATGGATTTAAGTAAGTAACAAATATCTGTAATTTTTATGGGTTAGTCAACAACTACAAAAATGTTGCTGCTGCATAACCATACGTTTCACCTCTTCTTCGCTATGGAAGTATGAAATTAAATATAAAAAAATATTATTATACACAAAGAGAAGCTATGTTATATCGAGTATTAGGAATAAAATGTGCTATTTATAAAACTAATTAATTATACTAAATTAGAGAAAGTTAGTTTCTAATGGCCATGTAGGATTAAAGTGATATAACAAAATTTCCTTAGTCTTAATTGTAACGATGTCGGCAAGGAAATCGCGCCCCTATTTATTGGATTACAAAGGTTCAGTTTCCGATTTTCATTAACATGTGAACGGACACGCATAGTTGTGCTGAAATCTGGAGAAAATTGCAAAAGGCGCGCCTCATTCAGCGAAGGACGTTTGTAACGTTTGTACGAAAATTGTATCAGTTAATAAAATTGTTTTGTAGCATGCTCGAGTTTTAATTAAATCCCTTTTTCTTCTTCTAATGGAATAGGTGTGGCCACCTCAGGTGTCGAGAGTTTATCAAGCCATCCTAAGGGCCTCTGACATGGCTTAAAACATGGCAATCAATTAAAGGATTATAATAATAATAAGTTATCTGGCTTCAGTTAGGTTTGGAATGATAATGACGAGAATTGGCAATTACATACTTTTTTTTTCTCTTTCCAATTTTTTAAGAGCCCGTTAATCTGCGGAGTACGTGTCTATCAATCAACGTTTTAGTAATCAATATTAGTTACCATTACAACCTTTTACCCACATTTAGTAATCTAAATATAAAACTCAAATGTGACTGACTGACTAACTGACTGACTGATATAGTGATCTATCAACGCACAGCCTAAGCCACTGGACGGATTGGGCTGAAATTCGGAATGAAGGTAGATGTTATGACGTATAAGTAGGCATCCGCTAAGAAAGGATTTTTGGAAATGCCGCTTTTAAAGGGGTGAAATAGAGGATGCACGTTTTACTTCTTAATGCGAGAGAAGCCGCTAGCGCCCAATAGTAAAATAAATAAGTAGTGACTACTGCAACTAGTAAGATAGCACATTATAATGAACCATGTGACCTAGGTCACTAAACAAGTTAGAAGCCCTGACGTAACTAGCTTACCTTCAACAAAGTGTGACCGAAGGATCCAGTTACCTACAAGTGCAATGTTTCGGTTTCATGTCTATTTAATCTAGGGTTTTTAAGAAACTTCTTCTTTGAATGAGAGTGACCTACACTGGTGACGAGAGTTTTCAAACCGCCCTAAGAGCCTCTGCATAATTATGTAAAATAAAAATTGAACAATATTTGGATTGAACAATAATGAACAATATTAACAACACATTACCTACACAATTTATTTTTCCGTTTTTTAGTGACTTTTTTACAAAAGTAGGTAGGAGGTTTCTAGTCAGGTATTAAAACTCTATCCAGTCTAAATAAACATCAGTTGGTTATAATAAACTTCAAGCTTTATAAACAAATAATTTATGGAAACAACTAACAAAATGTTTTTACAAATTGCCATAAGCCATAAAACAAATATGTACATAGATATAATTACAAGTGTATATCAAGTAACAATATAGTATGAACATATGTATGTATGTCCTTCATCAGATTTGCCTTCGGATTTATAAGATTAATCTACCTGCAATATATCTGTAAGACACGGCAGAGCAGACACGCCTTCATATTTAATACCACAAGAGCTAACTTTATACGTAAACTTTGACCTACTTTCAAAATTACTACCTCTAATCTACACATGATAGTAAAACCAGACGGTTTACGTACGAGGTTACCAAAATCATATGGGTAATCTTAGATTATTTGACTTAATTTAAAGCTTGCCAAAGCCAGCAGGATTTAGAATTTAAGCAAGCCTTGTATGGAAAACCTTATTCGTATTGGAAAGCGCCTATGGTAGTAGTGATAGCAAACTCTTTTAGCACAATGATATTTTAAAACTCTTGTCTACAGTAAAAAAAATGACTCAAAAAACTGATTTTTATAATTATTGTATTTATTTTCTCTTTCACTCGTTAGTAAAACTATTAATAAAATAAACAAAGAAAATATACAAACTTTAATTAAAATTATAAACCTATACAACAGATTTGTAATGAGTATGCACAGCACACGTGTACATATGTCAGATCCACTAACAACCTTTGTGGTTGATTTTTTGAACATTTCTTAAATGTATTTTTGTCTTTAATTCTAATAAAAGGTATTCATCTGCATCTGTCATAATAATCCCAATTAAGACCCAAAATATAAAGGCCTTAAAATTCGTGTATTAATTGAAAACTACCAGTTTAATAAACAAACAAGTGCTGCATAACCATACCAATAAGCATAACAGTAACAAACGAGTTATGTCAAACGTAACAAGCCTACTTATGCATTTGTTACACGCGCTACTCGATGTCGTTAACATATTGCAGTGAACTAATAATCCGTTGATAGCTCGTTTTTATATGGATTGATTGTTAAAAAAACAATATGGAGAAGACTAAGAAAAGGAATAAAAAATAATATTTCAGGACATATCACACAGCGCCAACTAGCCCCATACTAAGCTTACGCTTGTATCATGGGTACTAGATAACGGATATAATACATAATGAGATTCTATTTAGAGCTCATACAATATTTGTCAATAGAAGATTTCTTTCCAGTAGGTATTTCTATAAGGACTACTTAGTTTTTTTTTAGAAAACGATCTAAAAGTAATACATAACATGAAAGTAAAAGAGTAAACATACGATTATTAATCAATGCATCGATACGTCAATGCTTGAGCTTGAGAGCTTGTCAATTAATTGAGCTCTTCATCTCAGAACTCGTTCATTGTAATAAAATCGATGCCTCGTATTAGAATACTTGTGAAATTTACCAATACGTACCCTTTGTTATCTATGAGCATTCAATATCTTGTACCTATATCATAGCTTAAATGGCAAACTGCCTAATATAAAGCGCCATGATTTCGCCTGTTCCTGCTGCCTGCTTCGATATGCATGTCAAGTGATAATGCATTGAATATTTACTTACTACCCTTTTTTCTAAAACTAAATTTACTTATCTACTCATAATATTTAACAATTAAATCTAATGAAGTAACATTGTAAATAATAGGTAACCTATCATATATATATATCAAATAACTTAAAAAATTAAAAGTAGGTACCTTAATAGGCGCTGCCGTGAAACTATGCGATCAAAATCGCGAGCAAAAAGCTGCTTAAGCTTTGATTTCCTAGGAAAGCGGTGCCTTCATATAGCGGCCGTAATACAGCGGTGAATGACGTAACTAAAACGTTGTCTATGTAAACGAAATGGCGCGGTTTCCTAGAGAGCGGTAACTTGCACCGTAATTTACTTTAATTATTTTTGCGTCCGTAATATCACGGCCGCTATACGATGGCACCGCTTTCCTAGGAAACCAAAGCTTTAGTTGGTTTATGATAATTGTTGTTCCCCTTAGAAAAAGCGTAAAGTTTAGCATCTTTATGACCATTTTTTAATTTTCTCCCTGTGTTCGTTTAGCAAATATCATAGACATTTAAATAAGGGACACCTAACTTCATTCTGAATTTCAAAACCACTTTTCCGTCACCCATATTATTATCACATGCACAGTATTTTACCACTAGATAGATAAGTGTTAAGACAGATTAAAAAAAAAAGTAGATACTTATAACTAATTATATCTAAACTTATAGTGCCACAAACGGAGGCCTTATCGCTGAAAGCGAACTCTTCCAGGAAACTTTTGGCTGGAGAGAAATCAGCGTTAAGGAAAAAGAGAAATGTGATGTACAACAAAAAGGAAATAAGAAAGCTAGGTCACTAAACGACACCCGTACAAGTGACACTTAGATCGAAGGTGGAGCAGTTCTATAATGGAATCATATTATTGTAGAGTTTGATGCTGGCATGTAGGTATATAGGTATAGAACCACAAATGAGACTTCCGTAACACCGATACCGATCAAAATTCTGAAGGTTGTGTAGCTTTAGGAAGGTATCTGTACCTACTGTTATAATTGATTTATCAAGTGATTTGTAAGACACAATTATGTATGTCAAAAATACTTGGTCAATATAAGGCGTCTTTGTGTGATGACATTGCCAAAAACAGCGAATCAGTATTCCGGTGTCGTCCGCCCGCAAATTAAGCGACGGTTTATTTAAAATGCTAAACTGATATATTAAACTAGCAGTGCGCGCGACTTCGTCCGCGTGGAATTGTTATTTTGGGCATCGTATTAATTTTTGCAAACTACCTCTTCAGCTTTATAAATTATAGCTGTTACCCACGGCTTAAACCATTTTCGCAGCTCACGCAACGGAAGCCCTGAAAGATGAATAATTTTCCCCGTTTTTTCCCACATTTTCCATTGTTTCTTCGCTCCTATTAGTTGCAGCCTGATGTAATATAGCCTTCCTCGATAAATGGTCTATTTAACACAAAAAGAATTTTTCAATTCGCACCAGTAGTTCCTGAGATTAGCGCGTTCAAACAAACAAACTCTTCAGCTTTATAATATTATAGTATAGATGTAGATTAAACCCATTGATTTTTTTTTTTTTTTTTTATTCTCATTTTTAAGGGACTTTTGTTATTACATGTCAATCCCATTGTATATACTATACTAATTACAAAAATATTAAACTATTATGGAGATGACCTGTTCACCCAAATATCTCTCTTAAGTTGAGACATGTAGGAGAACAGATCTCTCGCCGCGTCACAGTGAGGCACAGCTAGTATATCATTGAAGCAACCCACATCCCGCAGGTTGAGTTGGTAGGTCACTGGAAGGGCGCGCCGCTCCTGCTGAAGGCGGACACACTCTACCAGTACATGGTACACATCCTCTACAACTCCACATGTTTCACAATTCGGTGTATCCGCCTTCCGCATGAGACCCATTGATTTCCATCAGTACAATACTGATGGAAATCAATGATTAAACCCGAAGGAATGTCTGACTTGATACAGAGTTAGGAACAACTCATGCTGAGCCAAAATAAGGACTTGGAAATGTAGTAAGAAGCTAGTTAACTCAACACTAAATGATATATCAAAATGGTACAAAAGTGACACAATTTGTTATTTCTGTACAAAGTACATACTTAGATGAAAAGTTATAAATTAAGAACGTTGTATATTGCATATTTAAGGTTTTATTTACTCTAATAAATAAAACCTTAAATATGACATACGAGTATGTAGGTATGTATGTTCCACTTCTTTGTATTTATTTCACCGGTAGACGTTATTGCAAATAAGTAGAAAATATTTCGTAAAAGCTTAAAGTAAGGCAGAGTAAAAGCTTTGAAACGAATTGATCACAGAAATGGATCTTTTAGCAAAATTACTTTCAAATCTTTCCAAACCTGTGTAGAATTTATATTTAACAAATAGGTTTGGTCGTGTTTACTTTAAATTATTCCTGTAGGGTTATGTTACGCTTGCCTAAAAGAAACTTAATATACGAGAGTACCAGTTTTCATATAAAACATCAAAATATTAAAACAACGTATAAATAGTAAAAATCTATTGTTGTTATACATAATTATAATTCTCTTGGGAAATATTCCGAACTTCTTTCATTCTTTTTTTCTTTCTTTATTCCCATGCTCATTACAATAACATGATAGATTGTTACCATTTACAATGCTTTTTGATGTTCCCGTGGGAAAGGTTAATGTTTTTGAACCTAAAAGTATAATAGGCGATATCTACATAACATGTTTTGCAAACGAAGAATAGAGAAAGTAGGTATATAAATAACTTTATTTATATACCTACTTTCTCTATTCTTCCTCCTAATTATTAGTCCTAATTATTTCCGTACCTACTTAGGTACGGAAATAATTAGGACTTTGAATAAATACCTAATTATTATATTCCTTCTGAAAATTCACGAAATATTGGCAGAAGATCGGGAAGGACGGCGGCGCATGCTCCACAGACAATAAATATGTCTCGGTCTTCAAGTCGAGAGTAAACCGGTTTCTTCTAGGCAAGCGCGCTAGATCGTAGATGATAACGTTGCTTAACATCAGGCAAGTTGTAGTCAAGCGTAAGCCTATATCATGTAACAAAATATATATGTGATGATGATGATGAAAATTCACGAAACATAAAATTCTGCAAAGCCTGTAATGGATATTATTAGCTGCTTATTAAGTAAAGGTTTACTTTACCTTAGAGCCGGTAGTCAGGTAATTCAGTATACGTACATATATTCAGTATATAGTATATTAGAGTTAAATTATCGATGCAGGATAGTATATCGAGTATTATCGAGTATCTAATGGATGCTACTTATAATAAAATGACAGAACATATGACCAATAAAATTCTATTCAAAAATAAACTCATATTCTTATCGAACAAAAGTAGCCAACTCTAGATGTTCAGTTTTTTATCAGGCTCAAGGATAGTGAAATGGCTTGAAAATCAAGTAAGATATAGTTATAATTATATATACTTCTTTAGAAACACGAATTAAAATTTAAGTGTAGAGTACATAATTTCTTAGAACATAAACAGTCTCAAAGTGAAGCATTGGTTCAGAGAAAAGTGTCAGAATGCAACGACCGTTGATTAGTCCAGCCTCGGCGCCCTTTAAGAGCTTAATTACTGGAACCAGGGACTTAATAACATAATTCAACTAAATATTTTATGCAAGGACGACTGACGAATCAAGTAGCGAGATACCTACAAACAATGTTTATATCGAATAGTAAAAAAAAAAGAATAGTATAACTAGTTCTAGTCTAGATGACTCTCCAAAGACTAGGTGCCCATGGTATTTACTAATTACTTCTAATAATTATAGTTCTAATGATAGAGTCAATATAATTTAAAGAGCCAATAGCAGTGGAACTTAAAATCATAAATATAATTAATAGACCTGAATCTTAGACGTCACTTTGTACAATTGCGGAAATAACAAGAATTAGAGTTTTTCCAACAATTTCATTTAGTGACAGTCATTTAAAACCATTATTCTTTCCAAGTATAACTCCAAATAGCATTCAAAACTCTCCGTCCAGCGACATGTCTGCAGATATGTTTGTTTATTTAGAGGATGGTCCGCAGCCAATTAAACTTGCAAACAGCTTGCGCTCCCAGAGATAATTGGGTGTCTTTTGTTTACTCCGCGATGTTGATGTTTTGCTTGTGAGGAATTTCACTTGAGACTTTTTGTGCATTGGGTTCTGATTAATGAAGCAGACTAGAGACGAGACACGGAAAAAATAATCGTAGTACCTAGATAACAAGAAGCATGAACATAGAAGAGGACTTTACTGAATTTAATTTCAATTGGTTGAGCCGTTCGACGGTGAAGCCAGAACAAAAATACTACTTATCTACAAATAGCGTGGTACGGAAACATATATAGAACTCGCTCCATTAAGTTTTACATATTACTTTTGATTCATGTGCTTCTCCTAGGTGTACTTCACTACAGTACCTACATGTTAATTTACTTAAAACTATCCTAAACACTAGAATTAAATAGTATTAAATTCATACTGTCTTAGGATTATTTGCCAAATAGTGATTAAGAGTAGAGCTGCTATGCGGTAGCAAAGAAAATTCAAAGCTAAAAATCTTCCCAAGCCAAGAATCGGGTTTGTCGATACACGGCCCCACAATTAACTTCTATTTACGACTCGAAAAAAGTAAAACAATCGCAAGCAGGAAGACGGGTGTTTTTAATTAGGAAACCGGCTCGGTAAAAGCGGCCTTCCGTCATTGTATAGACAGGAAAGCATCATCGGTGTTTTAATGGAGTAGAAGCACGAACGGGCTGCGATGCGCCGGCGCAGCGAGCTAAGCAGTACGGCAGTACCGCCGCGCTTTTTGAGCGTAACGCGCGTCTTTATGCGTCCATTTTCTGTCAAATCCCGGGGTCAATGACACTAGTGGCGCGATATCAAGATGACAGTTTGAATTGATTTTTAAAAATGGAATTTGTTGGACTGGTTTCGGTTTGAGGTGCGTTGTGCAGTGATGGGTGGTCTATTGTCTTCTTTTTTTTGCTGGAAGAGAGTCAGAACGATCTGAACAAGACCATAAAGGTTGCATGATAATAGCATTCGTCAATAAATATTTATCTTTCTAAATTAAGTATAAGTTACTTTCATTTTTATAAATATGTAAGTACACGCAAGGATCGATGTGCACGTAATTCAAGTTATGTAAACAGCAGTCATGAATAATGCTTGTTACTTGCCTGCTTTGTTTTTATTATATGCGGGCTTTCTAAATTTAGCACGAAAAATATTTTTTTACAATTACATATAGATAATAAAATCATGATTACCGTCACCAATAAAAGTTAAAAATAATCCCAAACATCAACACCCACAGACGCAAGTTAATATTTCCCAGAACAAAAAAGAGATCTAGGCATAAAATATTCGCACAGTTTTAATATTTTTACAACCTCGTTGATTGGTCTTGTTTATATCCAATTTTACTGCCTCTCTGATGTCCAATTTAATGAAAAGGTCAAATTCAATCTTGAATTGCCTGTAATTGCTTTGATCGGATGCATTTTATTATGATCCACATACTTAGCACTGATACGATATATACTATTTTAACACTTACTTGATGTTGTTTATTGGTCAATTATCTCTACATTTTTATCTGTAGGTACATAACTACCGCATGCTAAATTAACTCTTTATTAAAATTATTATGCTAGTTGAAAATGTTTAATATTAATACTTACATCTATTAAACGGTAAGTTACATAATTATAAAAGAGACAAAAGAGAATAGAATAGATAGATAGATAGAAAACACTTTATTATAAACACCAACAAACAGTAATACACAATGAAACATACAAAACTTAAAATTATTTATGACGTTATCTCTATTATTTGCCATTATATCCTACCGAGTAACACATACAATATGCGATGATTAGGTACTTAGATTTCTCTAATCTTCACGAAGAATAGACCACCCAAACCCTATTCAGTGCACTTGCACTAAACAAACGAAATCGACACTCTATGACGATTCTCCATTTTCAGCCGAAAGAACGAAACACATCACTAATTCGCAGTGCTTTGAAAACAATGACACTCAATATGATGCTCAAACTTTTTGTGTTGGTATTCGCTGTATGGCAAGTGCAAGAAGTGGTGGGCAGGACCAGAAGGTTCTCCAGATCTCAGACGACTAACAGCCTGTCTAGAGCCAGGTGTGATCTCGTGTGCTTGGAGAAAACCAAGGAGGGTAAAGCTGAGGTAAGGACTAAAGAGGTTTGGATTAAAAGAACAAAAGAAAGGAATATGTTTATTACTCTGTACAGTTTTTTTATACACTTTTTTCTGTTTGCACTTGAACATGATTCGTACATTCATCATCGGGTATGCTTACCCGATAAGTATTATAGCAAAAATATAGGTACTATTATAAACCTGCGCTGCGTCCCAATTCAGCAAATTCTTATTTTGTCTAATATACATATATTTTTTTTATTACGTTGGGGTCCGTAATATTAGAAATGTACGTATAAATAAAAATAAAAGACAAATATTTCAGGCAACCCATAGTTCCTAAAACTAATTTGGTAAAGAATGTCAATGTACCAATCGCCAAGGGAGTCCAGAAACTATAGCGACAGGGTGCAAATGATGCAAGTGATGCAACGTACAATCTTGTATCCGGGGCTGTAGCTATTGGTAGTTGAAATACATAGGTATTATTATTTAATCTACAAATCACAAAGTTTTTTTATGCCAATTTTTTTCATATCTATAATATTTTATGAATATTATTATCATCTAAACGCAGGTCTTTTGTAACGGTACTAACGTCAGACTATTTATTATACTGCCTTAAAATCTAATTCAATATGCTAGTCTCGAAACGATTTAACACGTAAAGAGCTAACCTATCTTACTAAATTATTGCTTGCCTTTTTTATACCGTCTAGCCGCAATATTTTTTCTTATCTAATGGATACAAAACTAATTTATGAATAAAACATGAAACAGGATCACGAAAATCAATTGAATCAAACGTTTTTGGATAGTTTATAACTTCCGCTCTATTTCAAATTAGACTCAATTATGTATTAGTTAGCTATGATATTTTTTAGATTTTTAACATTTTTCTTAATTATCCAATTGACATTTGGAAAAAATATTGACACTAATGAAGCTTTTAAATCCAATGGAATAAATAATGCTTATTTAATTATGCATATTTTACTCGAATTTAAATAATGGTCAAGAGGTATGAATATGCAAAAAAATAAGATAAATAAAAATTTTGTTTTGTATCTCCATTTAAATCGCAGGGCAAAATGCAGTAAGGTGTCATTTCCTCAAAGATATATTTTTATTCATTTGTTTTAGAACTTCTATAAACATAGGTATGGAGTACAAGTGCAATATCTTTGCTAGTACATATTAAGTAGAAAACAATAGTAAAATATTATCCTCAACGGCCACGCCTACGCCACTAAAAACCCAACTTCCCCTAAAGTTCAAAGCTCCATCTATTGCAATACAAAAACCTTGTTTTGTTTGACATTTAAATTCGTACGCTCACAATCAAAACAAAAAATACGCAGTCTTATAGTAAGTACTGTCGCAGAATAAAATAGCAGTTACTGCAGTAATAAACCACTTTGAAAAAATGAATAAGAGTTAAGATAAGAACAGCTGTCAGTTAATCACGGATCTGCAAGTCGTCTTTGCAAAAAATAGGATAAACCATTTAAAAAATAATGCTATCAAGATTGCACTCTACTGTTTCCGCGAATAAGAGAGCAAAAAAGTGTTAGGGATTTATTTTATTTAGAATTTTATTGTTATTGTTTGTCCATTGATATCTTTAAGGAAGTAAGAGGTAAGCAGTAAGTTACATAAGTGCAATTGTTTCCTCAAAGCACTTATTGATATGATTACATACCTATTATTATGTTTGACATGATTTTAATAACAAAAATTTTCATTGTTTTATTAATAAAACTAGACATATGTAACTTCTAAAATTTTATAAAAGCCTAATGTTATAAATTCAATTTGACGAGATATTGTAATTTGTGTAGCATATTCTGTGATATTAGTACTTATACCTATGTATGTTACAATTTTACATTATCAATAAAGATTCTTTATCTTTATCTTTTTTATTAAAAATACTAGGTATTTTTTCTGAACATGAAACACAAGTATTTTACAAATCCCATAACAAATGTAACACGTTACTAATCATACTTCAGTATTATTAAAACCAAAGGTATCCTTTATGAAAATACCTCGTCAGAAACACGAGCTATTTAATTGCAGACCATAAATCTATACTAATATTATAAATAAATAAATAAATAAATATTTCAGGACATATCACACAGCGCCATCTAGCCCCACACTAAGCAAACGCTTGTGTCGTGGGTACTAGATAACGGATATAATACTTATATACTTTTTTAATAAAGCTAAAGAGTTTGTTTGTTTGTTTGAACGCGCTAATCTCAGGAACTACTGGTGCGAATTGAAAAACTATTTTTGTGTTGAATAAACCATTTATCGAGGAAGGTTTTATTTAGGCTATATTTAACATCACGCTGCAACTAATAGGAGCGAAGAAACAATGGAAAGTCTGGAAAAAACGGGGAACATTATTCATCTTTGAGGGCTTCCGTTGCGTGAGCTGCAAAAACTGTTCAAGTCGTGGGTGACAGCTATAAATTATAAAGCTGAAGAGGTTGTTTGCAAAAATAAATATGATGCCCATAATAACAATTCCATGCGGACGAAGTCGCAGGCTCAGCTAGTTAAATATAATACGTAATTAATTAGTGCTTACACCAGGCATCTAGGTATATTATTACTTTCGGAATAACCTTACAAACGTACTTAGGTAGTAAGTTTTTGTATTTTCAATAGTGCAAGCATAGATAATAATTTTGCTTCGAAAAAAGGTCGAGGTACGTGTAGTAAGAAAATCGCTTTCGCTAAAATATTACTTTGATCTGCTAAGAGCAATGTAGGTAATAAATATAACTACAAGATTCATAGCGTACCTACTAAAAGCTAGTTTTTATTTTATCTGGAATGTTTTTGAGAATGTATTTTACAAAAAGTACTTTATGAATCACAGTTCTCAAATAAGGTCGATGTTGAGAAACTAATGGGCAAATGTATGCTAATTATACACTAACGAAGTTCTAGTAACAGAGGGGCGAAGTGAATGCTTCTTTCATAATGATAATGGCTATAGATAGAAACCACTTGAGATAATTGATTAAGTTTTCTAAGAAAGGATCTCAGACGCTTCCTTTCATCTTCATCTTTTGTCACCGAGTTGAATGGTACATTATATTTTGAACTTTCTAATTTTTGTTTTGAAATTGAAGTAAAAAATACATTTTCACTGTCTTTACGAAGCTTACAAATTACCATCTTGAGAAACTTTTGGACTTTCGTATTTTTACTAATAATTTAACTGAAATAAGTAACGATGAATGAGATGAAATGACAAATTCTTTTGCATGAAAATATTGATGATATTGGTGCTCGAGGTAGACCTAGTAATAATTGTCCACATGATATGTATACCTAGCAGGTATATGACGAAAATCTCTAACCGTATATACCCGAGCACCAAACACTACAGAAACATTTTTTCAACAGCTCCAAACTATTTCTATTTCCAGACTCAACAGTGCCGGTCCAGATGTCGATCTCAAGAGCAGAAGCCAGGCACCTGTCCGATCCAGGACAGTCCTAAATGGGCGGCCGCTTGCATCGAGTCGTGTAATTCTGACTCTCAATGCGACGGAACACAGCGGTGTTGTCGACATGTGTGCGGGGCGTCTTGTAGTGAGCCTGTTGACTTGCTTACTATACCAGGTGGGTTAAAATTAAATGTGGTAGTTTATGATTGATATGACGTTAGAAAATGTAATCATAGCTTGTTTACTATCTTCATTAGGTATACAGGGTTACTGCCTTGGTATCAAATATGTTGAAAGCGCGGGTTTGCAATTTTTTTTAAAACCACAAGAGAAAATAATATTCGCAGCAGGGCAAGCACGGCATGGGGATAAATAGTCTTTCCCCCATTTTATCCACCTGACAGTGACATTCCCACCTTTCTTATCATGACAACCTATGACAACAGTGGAAAGAAATATAATTTATCCCATTGACGTTTACGGTGGAATATTCATGAAATTTTATCACGCTACTCCCCGCTGTAAATATAAAATAAAAATAAAAAGAATGAACAATTTCTGAAGGTTAGATGAATTGATACAACGCACGTTTGAAGCATATTTCAAACATTGTAAGTATTCATTTTAATTTGATTTCGTAATTATGGGAATAAAATATTATAATGCTACTCCCGCCGTATATCTATCCCGGTTTGACTTTCCCCGGCTACTCCGTGCCAAAATTGACAGCGGGGAAACAAATTCTTTTCTTTCCCTCGGGATATATTGTCTTCTGCCCGTGCTAGCCCTGCTGGTCGACACAGTGGAATAACATCAAACCTTTCCATGCATTTTTGGTGGGTTGACAGTTTTTTTTGTATGTTAAAGCACAGAGTAGTAGGTTAATAGAGATAATGGATTTTTACGCCAGTTCCTAAAACTTGTCGAGTTGTAACATTGTAGTCAGTCAGGAAGTCAGTACAGATAGTCACCGGGCTTAGTTTGTGTTCAGTTAAAATTATGTAAGTTCTAACGTAGCATTAAAATACTTACTTCACTCCGTATAAGACATACGATATTGTTCGTAAAATAAGATCACCACAACTTGTTTTTAGGTCTCCCAGCTCAGCCAATAGTAGAAGAGCCCAAAGAGAAACGCCGTGGCAAAGTCCAGATCAGGTGGTCAGGAGGAGTTGGAGACATGTCCAGGGCAGTTCCAGGTCGGGTGCTGTACATCCTGGAAGAGCAGCACCACCTGGGACCCAAGTATGAGGAGATGAGGCTTGGAGACTGGAATATGCTGTTGAGGACTAACAAGTGAGTTTTGTGAAGAAGACAAGAAGGCACTGTTATACAGTTGAGGTACCAAAGACTCGCACCAAGCGGTTTGCTTCGACTTTCATCGTGCGAACAGCCAAACTGTGGAACTCCTTGCCCGAATCTCTATTCCCCTTGAACTATAATTTGTCGGTCTTCAAGTCGAGAGTAAACCGGTTTCTTCTAGGCAAGCGCGCTAGATCGTAGATTACAACGTCGCTTAACATCAGGCAAGTTGTAGACCGCAAAGATTGGATATTTTTTTAACGGAACGGCATCATGTAGGTATACTGCACAGGGTTACATGAAAAATACTGCCGATACTCGCTGAGTACTTGATCAAAATCATGACGTTAGTTTTCACCACGACCATTTAAAATTCGATTTTCGACAAAAATTTTGTCAATGTTTTCAGCTTAGAACAATTCATACTTATGTCGGTGTAAGCTAACTTATCATTCGATATTACTAAAGTCTTTCAATCACATAACTCTGTATTAATTCTTCTGCATTTGTTTCACTCTCAGACCAAATAAAAAAGAAAGAAATAAAACGATGTTATGTAATCATTATTTAATCAAACTTATAACTATATTTTTCTATGAAATACAATAACTAGCTTCAGCCCATTAAAAAGTGCATCGTTCTGATATAATCAGTTCATTATAGAAACCAGCTCGATTATTCCGTCACGTAACAGCACTCAATATTTACAAATAGAAAGTGAGAATTCATAATGGATATACATACATACATACATTGTTTTGTTACAAAACTTTTTCCCTACTTAGACCTATGTGGCATGACCCAAATAAAACGAAGAGAGACACATTAAATGGTAGTTTTATTTTAAAATAGCGGGTAATGCACAAGTAAGTTTGACAAATTCAGGTAGGTGGGAAATAGTTGTATACAATTGAAATTCAATAAATTAAGTTAAGATACTTCGACTCGGAAGGATCCGGAGTAACAGATTACAGTATTTAAACACATTAAGAAATACAAATAATAAGGAAAATATAAAGTATGAACAATTTGGCATAGCACCTTATATTTTTCTTAATCGTGTATTTTTTCTCTATTCCCCTTGAACTATAATTTGTCGGTCTTCAAGTCGAGAGTAAACCGGTTTCTTCTAGGCAAGCGCGCTAGATCGTAGACTATAACGTTGCTTACCATCAGGCAAGTTGTAGTCAGGCGTAAGCCTATATCATGTAAAAAAAAAGGCAAAGTAATTATATGTATTGTAGGTAGTAGGTACCTATATACAAGTTCCTATATAACCGCTACATCTCTTAATTACATATAGAAGTAATACTTTCTAGCATACGAGTAAAACACTGCATCTACAACTATTTATCAAGATACTTATTTATAAACGTTTACATAATTATCAGTTGTTTATGAACCAACAGGCATGGACGTGCAAATTGCTGTAATGAGCAGGTATGAGCACGGAATACATAATACAAGTGGAAATTTCCACCATTTCGCTGTCCTACCACTAGTAAACTGTCAAGACTCTTGATACAGAGCTCTCGTTAGGCTGACACCTTGTTTTTGCTCTAAGTGTCTCAACCAAGCTCATTAGGTACAATAAAGGGACTCTTTGTAATATGGAAGAATAAATAGTGAACTCTTTTTATTTACTTAGTGTTGTGAGATTCTTAGAAGCAACCATGAAATACTAGGGTTAGTTATATCACTAGCTGTAAGTACTTACCTACCTTAAAAAAATGTAGCTGAGCATATTATCATTACACAATTTTAATTTCAAATTTAATGTTTTGAGTTTATCCGTTTGACTACACTTCGCCTATAAGAGAATAGCGTTGATGTGGAAGACTCAGGCTCTTACTAGTTCAAAAAAATGTCATCTCGTTTGCCCAGATGAAACTATTTGTCGAAAACATTCAGACTGCACTTCTCAGGAAACACTAACGCCTACCATTTTTATTATGAGATAGGCTCACACTTGACTACAACTTGCTTGATGTTAAGCAACGTTATAAGTTATCTACGATCTACATATATCTACTTAATATCTCTAAATTAATTCTAACATTATTTCAATCATACGCTAGATGTAACTCTATCTCTTCTATTCCAGAACGAAAGTATCTCTCCGCGACGTTCTGAAATCAGGCCGCTGGTACCGGTTCCGAGTGGCTTCCATCGGCACCTCGGGCTCCAGAGGGTTTTCCAACCCGAGCGCCCCTTTCACACCGCGCAGGGGACCCAGACCACCCCCTAAGCCAAAGAAGTTGAAAGTGCGACCCGTTAGGGTTGAAAATGGTAAGTTTGTTTTCAACTTTTAGGAATAGTTTACGACTGCTCTGTTTGCTTGTTTTACAAACTGAAAGACACAGGTTTCATTACTATGGTGGGATGGGACAGCTATTTGTGTTTAACCAACGTAGGTATTTTTCAAAACGAAAAGCTCTACAAAGAATACAAAGAGACGTATCGTATACTTTGCTTGCTACCGTTTAAAATGACAAAGTGCCTTTAAATCGTTTTGTTAAAATTGGCCTAGCTAGACTACTCAAAGGCCGCTTTGAATATTCCAGACCAATATTAACAAACTGGTGCAATTACTAGCAACGGTATGATCAATTTCGCACATCCAGTTAGGTTTTCCCAAAGACGTGATGGTTTCCATCACCATAAAGACATTGATTGATTCAAAGAACAGGTTCTTGCGATAAATCATTGCATTGTGGGGGCAATTCCAATCTTGTTGAGGCCTAATCAAGGTACATTAGCCATCATAAACCTATATTAGTTCTCTTTATTTACGACGTAATTATGCTGATAAATGTAAGGGGTGTGGCGATGTTATAAGGTCCATTGAGTAGTTTATTGAATAGGCATAAAAGTAATGACGTCAGTCGTTTTGTCTGACCTTTGTGGACACGTGGACAAGTTATAATTAAACGGATTGTTGTTATTTATTGAATTTATCAGGGTATCTCTCCCTGAGGACAGTTTAGATTATGAATACTTTGTTACTTAACTGATTATAAAACACGATTGTTAAGAATTAAATATTATTATCTATGCATTGTCTATGTGTAATTTTTAGTCTGTAGCATAGTCTATAAGCTCTATGCTATTTTAGTTCACGTATTCTTACACCGGTAAAGATGGCTACGGCTTAGAGGTGAAGCGCGTCTCATATTAAAACAGAATTACTGTGAAAATGGCGTTTCTCTTACGTAAACGATAGATCCAACAAGACCCAAGAAATATCGCCCTCAACTGGCGACCCTGCCCAAGTTTCGAACAGTAAAAGATAATTGGGATGAACGGCGATATGGATCTAAAGAAACTTGTAAGAGAACGTGCCCAGGTGCGACGAGCTTTCACAAGGTGTGAATCAGTGACGGCCACGGCCGAAGACCTAGAATTTCTCGAACATAAAATTCATGAAATGGAAAAGCTGGATTCGAAAATACAGTCTGAATTATTAGCTTTCGAAGACGAGAAACAGGAATACGAACAAGATTGCGACGAAGCAGACAAGTATAAATTAAGATGGCTGCGTATCAAAAATAAACTGAAGAAGGACAAGATTACAAGACTCAACTTACCAAAGCTTAAGATAAGGGAATTTAACGACGATCCGAAGACTTGGCTGCAGTTTTGGGGGCAGTACAAGAAAATCCATGAAGATGAGACGATCGACGCGGAAACCAAGTTTCAATATTTATCCCAAGCGATGGCCGAAGGAAGCAAAGCAAGAACACTAGTTGATGGATATCCTCCCACTGAAGAAAATTATAGTAAGGTGATTAGTACACTAAAGGAAAGATTTGCCAAAAATGAAACTTTAATTGAAATTTACATTAGAGAACTACTAAAACTTGTTACACATAAAACACAGTCAATTGAATTTCTGTATGATAAGATTACCACTAATTTGCAAATTTTAGAAAGTTTAGGCATTGTAAAAGACAAATATGAATGTGTACTACTACCTATGATAGAGTCGGCACTGCCGGAGAACACTTTGTTGGTATGGAGCAAAACATCACACAAACTGAATGCAACTGGTACTAGCTCTAAGTTAGGAAACTTAATAGATTTTTTGCAGACTGAGGTTGAAGCAGACCAACGGGTGCAGTTGGCTAAACAAGAATTTTTGACAGAGCCGGTGCAACCTGCGGAGGCCTTATTCGAAAGGCCTATGACTACACCAGCAACGGCTACATGTCTAGTCAATGAATCTAAAAAGGTACAGGATAAGCCTAACACCCAAGGTAAGGACTCATGTTTATTTTGCAACAAAACAGGTCATGGCACCTTTGAGTGCAATAAAGCTAGGGAACTGGATCTTGAAATGAAAAAACTAGCTATTAAGAAAAACGGAGCTTGTTATGTGTGTCTCAAAAAAGGACACTTGGCAAAGTCATGCAAAGCATTTATAAGATGCATGAGTTGCAGTAAACGTCACCTGATTGTTTTGTGTCCCAACCTTCACGACACAACAAAGACTGCTGGAACAACTTCCAAAACAAAACCTAGTGAAACAACTACTGCAACAAATCACCTTTCAAAGAGTGTCTCTAATATCTCACTTCAGACTGTGCTTGTCAAAATTACAGGTGGCAGTACCGGAAAGCAGAAGGAAGTACGAGCCTTCCTAGATCCGGGATCAATGCGCACATACATCAACACAGATTTGGCAAAAGAATTAGGACTAGAGGTAAATGATCACGAAGAGTTAAAACATTCATTGTTTGGAGGGATCACTAAACAAGCAGAGACTCTTAGAAAATTCAAGTTTCAAGTAAGTAACCTTGACAATACCTTTAGTACAACAATGTTTGGATTGGAACAAGATACAATTTGTGAAGATATACCTAGAGTACAGAATCAAAAACTTCTAACTCAACTTAAGAAACAAAATATCAAACTATCGGATACTGACACAAATAAGACAGAGAAGATAAGTCTTCTTATTGGATCAGACGAATTAGGAGGCATTGCAGAAGGCGGTTTGGTAAGGATTACTGAGAAATTGGTTGCTTTAGAGACAAAGCTGGGGTGGGTACTACAAGGACCAGTTCAGACTGGAATATACAGCAATATAGTACACTCAGCATTGATAACAGCAACACCAGAAATAAGAGACTCATTAGAATTTCTGTGGGATGTGGAAACATTAGGTATCAAAGATCCATATAGCCATAAAAATAAAGATACTTCTGTTGACATTTCAGTAAATGAAAACGGCCGCTACGAAGTACCACTCCTTTGGAAAGAAGGCTACCCTGTGGTCGAGTCAAATTATGATGCAGCAAGCAGGCGATTACACAGCACAACACAGAAATTGTCTAAAACTGGAAGACTCGAAGATTACCATAACATCTTTCAAGAATGGAAACAGGAAGGTATTATTGAAGAAGTAGAGCCAAAAAATATAAAAGATGGACACTACTTACCGCACCATGCTGTGATAAAAATGGAGAGTGCTACTACTAAGATACGACCAGTATTTGACGCAGCATCTAAAGACAAAAATGGAATGTCACTGAACATGTGTGTAGAAAAAGGTGAAAACCTACTAGAAACCATTCCTAAATTAATAGTCATGTTTAGAGCTGGGATGTATGGAGTAACCTCAGATATCAAAAAGGCTTTTTTACAAATATCTGTAGCCCCAGAAGATAGAAAGTTCCTGAAATTGTTATGGTGGGATGACCCCAGCAACCAAGAAAAAATGGTAACTTATCAACACGCAAGAGTTCCATTTGGTGTTGCATGTAGTCCATTTTTGCTGGCAGCCACACTGAACTACCACCTCGAACAATATTCTGAAATGTACCCGAACACAGCAGAGAAGTTAAAAGCATCATTTTATGTTGACAACTGTGTTACAAGCTTCGACACCAAGGCGGAAGTTATGCAATTTATCAAAGAAGCTACAGAACTTATGGAAAAAGGAAAATTTGAACTACGAGGATGGATGAGCAACTCAATTCAAGAAGAGAAACCAGTATCAATTCTAGGAATCCTTTGGAACAGATATACAGATAAGTTATACTGTAATGTTAACTTAAAAATTGTACCAAAGGAAACTACCAAAAGAAATTTGTTATCAACTGCACAGCAAATATTCGATCCAATTGGATTTCTGAGCCCCGTCACGCTCATTCCCAAGCTAATCATACAGAAAGCCTGGTTACTCAAAACTGGATGGGATGAGAAGATACCGACAGAACTAGAGAAAGAATACAAGGATTGGATAAATACTATTGATTACTTACAAGAGTGTGAGATACCAAGAACAGTATCTGACTTTCCTTTGGAACAATGCAAGACATCAGTACATGTATTTAGTGATGCTAGCAAAGATGCCTACTCTGGATGTGTATTCCTGCGCACAGAACACCAGGGACAGGTAACGGTACGTCTTTTATTAGCTAAAAGCAGAGTATCACCGAGCAAAAGACAAATGACACTGCCAAGACTGGAATTAATGGGATCCCTCATTGCATCAAGATTGTACCATGAAGTTGTAATATCAGGTTTGCTTACAGCATGCAAAGATTGCAAAGTTTACTGCTGGACTGACTCTGCTGTTGTGTTGGCGTGGATTCAAAGACAAGATACATGGAAAACGTTTGTTACAAACAGAGTGAGAGAAATCTGCACCAATACGAACAAAGAGGACTGGAAACATATACCCGGAGTAAACAATATTGCTGACTTACCTTCTCGTGGCTGCAATGCCAAAATGATGCTAGAATCTCAGTGGTGGATGGGTCCACAATGGTTATATTTAAAAGAATTAAAATGGCCCAAGTCTTCAGTAAGCCATACAAAGACTGAAGAAGAAATCATTAATAAGGAACAGTGCAAAACAATGTATGTCAATTTGGAGATTGCAACAGAAGATTTCAGTAAGAGACTGTTATACTTTAACCAATACAGCAAGATAGTTAGACTTATAGCTAGACTGCTTAGACTGAGCCCCAGATGTAGAGAAATGCATGATACAAACATAAGCAGTTCAACTATATCCTCAGAAGAGTATGAGTATGCAGAGAAAGTATTATTTAAATTAATACAGAAGGAAATCTATAAAAAGAATTCAAAGAACAAGAAACTTTTAACGATGGAAGAAGGAGGTATAATGAAAGTAAAGACAAGAATGGATTACACCAACGAAACAAAGGAGTTCATTAACCCTATATTACTTCCAGGAAACCATGAAATCGTATATAGAATGGTTCAAGAATTACATAGAAAGATGGGTCATATGGGTGCATTGAATCTTATAACAACTCTAAGAAACACATACTGGATAACAGGAGTGAGAAGACTTGTAAAGAAAGTTGTTACAGGATGCATGATATGCAAAAGGTTCACAGCAAAGCAGTATGAAGTTACCGAGCCACCATTACCCTTGGACCGCATCAAAACAACAGCCACATTTGAAGTGACAGGTATTGACCTGGCGGGTCCACTGTACTTAAAAAGCAATCAGAAATGTTGGCTGGTTCTATACACATGTGCTGTATATCGATGTGTACATTTAGAACTAACAGACACCCTCTCAACAAATGGATTGATTATGACTTTGAGAAGATTCATTGCCAGAAGAGGCAAGCCAAAGATAATATATTCAGACCATGGCACTAATCTGGTGGGAACTTCAAGTTTGCTACAAGAAGTCAACTGGCAGGAAATAGAAGAAGCCTCCAACTTTTACAAGATAAAATGGAAGTTCTCCGTGCCAGCAGCTCCGTGGTGGGGAGGGTGGTGGGAGCGTTTAATCAGAGTTGTGAAAGATATGCTCAAAAGGATACTTGGGAAAGCATCGCTTGACTGGATTGAATTGTCAACAATTTTATGTGATTGTGAGACAGTCATCAACAGCAGACCACTTACTTATGTAGAAATTGGAAATGTGAGACCTCTCACACCTATGATGTTTCTTCAAAGCTTATCTACAAGTGATCAAATACCTGACTTTGACCAAATTGATGAAAAGAATCTACAAGTTCGTTTCAAATACTTACAGAAACTCAGAGAAGACTTTAGAAGTAGATTCAAGAATGAATATTTGTCATTACTAGTTGCAAAAGGAAAGGAAGGAGACAGAGAACCAAAAGTAGGAGACTTGGTACTTGTGGAAGGCGAAAAGGGCATCCGCAGATTGCATTGGCCTGTGGGGATTGTTGTTGAAATTTTTTCAGGAAAAGATGGACGGACGAGGTCTGCCAGAGTACAAACTGCAGCAGGAGAGCGGATACGAGCATACCAGAAACTGTACCCATTGGAGCTGTCAGTGACACCAGAGTGGCTCGAAAGGGCATCACAGGTTAGTACAGTTGAGCCTTCAGAATCACAGTTATCACCCGAGTGTTCTCAGGTAGAGCCAACATCTGTTCCATTAGCTTCCATGACTAGGTCAGGACGCAATATTAAATTACCACAACGATTTTTGTAATTTGTGTACTTTGAAATTAATAATTGTAGTAACTTGTTAACAAGAAAATTGTAACTTATGATTATTTTGGTAACAATAGATGTTAATTAGATTTGTATATGGTTGTAAGCATTGTTACATTTTGACTGAAGTTAATATACTAAGCGATTTGTGTGATTTATTGATAATGAGAATAATCTTGATATTTTTTAGAAGTAACAAATAATTTGAAATGTATACTAAGTGTCTAACCATTTGTAATTGATATTTTTTAGAAGTAACAAATAATTTGAAATGTATACTAAGTGTCAACTATTTGTAATTGATATTTTTAGAAGTTTGAATGTATACAAATAGACTATGCATCCTTACTGTAACTTTGACTTTGCCCCTGGGAGGATGTTAAGAATTAAATATTATTATCTATGCATTGTCTATGTGTAATTTTTAGTCTGTAGCATAGTCTATAAGCTCTATGCTATTTTAGTTCACGTATTCTTACACCGGTAAAGATGGCTACGGCTTAGAGGTGAAGCGCGTCTCATATTAAAACAGAATTACTGTGAAAATGGCGTTTCTCTTACGTAAACGATAGATCCAACAAGACCCAAGAAATATCGCCCTCAACAATCATTCTATTTTCTTATTACACCTAGTCATCCGTTCTTGACGAGTTATCGCGACACCCGCATAATTAATAATTAAGTGGTTTGTATGAACAGAGTGTAATTAAGTACCTACATTAAGGTGTTCACTTTTAGGTCCAATTAATGATTCCATTATTATTCATGGAAACAGCCACTAATATTTTTTACAATTGTGAGTTATGTCCATCCAAAAGGTTGCCTGGAAGAAATCGCCTAAGGCGATAAGGCCGCCCAATGTGCAACACTTTTATGTATGTTTATATCTGTTTGTAATTTTTGTGTTCTTATGGTGTACATTAAAGTTATATTCTATTCTATTCTAATATAAGAACAAATTTGTTTGTAATTTGTCCTCATATCAATCATGTTAATGTTTATGAGATTATGTTTGTGCGTGTGAGGATCAGGGCGTCCACCACGATGTAGGTATCTGCCGAAGAGAACTCCCCTAACAAAATTAAGTTAATTCTGCAGGGGAGTCACGACCCTCAGACATGAGGAAATACGACTCAAGAGAGAGATGTTTAATGTGATTTTTCTCCCTCATCAGGAACGGTAACAGTAAAGCTAGAATGGAAGGAGCCCCAATCAGACCTGCCCGTACTTCGATACAAGGTATACTGGAGTCGCCGCGCCAGGGGCATAGGCGGCGAGCTGGACTCTGTGCTTGTTAACCATCAGAATGTACCTAAGGTAAGCAATTTACGAATATGCTCATTGAAACTATTAAGAAAAAACAAAGTAACCACAAGACGAATGAGCCCGACGGTTATGACGGTTGAAATTGAAGACTGGACCCTTGAAAATTTCATAGAATAAACTTTGACACGCAAAACAATGTCATGCAAATGTTGGAAAAACATTTACGAAAAGTTTGGAATTGTTCTGTTCGTAAGAATTTACATAACATACCTACGTACAGAGACGTATATGCAAACTGAGTTCAATAGTTGTCCCTAGTTCCTACCTATCGGTTAACACTCCGACTCAGAACGACAATACGATTTCACGCGTCAATACCTCTATATTAGCTAGCGTAGAGAGAAAGTGATGGTTACCTACTCACAGATACTAAATAAAACCCGAAAGCCATAATAATGTCTGCCAGACGCTCAAATAGCCATAAAAGTAGGCCTGAAGGACCGTGCAGGATATCGGATGAAAAACCGAAGGATAACGCGAATTTCAGAGGCTTGGAAACGGCCGATATGGGACGCGCCTACTCGAACCTTTTTATGGATCTACCCACATTATACGAAAGAATTTCGTTGTTGAAAATGTTTCTGTCTAAAGTCAGCATAATAAAGCAGCCTAATTATAAGGGAAGTCAAAATTCGATTGGTTACGAAAATAAGCAGCTTTCAATCCTCGCAGAAGTTGTATTATGTATTCTGTGGCAGAAGTAATTGTTTTTGTTTTTTTTTTGCTACTCCCGTTTAGGTATACTTGATTTACTTACGTCTTCGCTGAGGTGTGACAATGGTTTTGTAATAAACCTAAGTCATTATTATCGCAGCACCTTTACCAAATTTCTTCACCCCTAGTACAGAATACAGAAGCACTAAGTAACCCCTATAGTTAGGATTTTTTTACACTGAACAGTCAGGCATATGTCCGATATGTCCAATAGGTTAGGTACTTGAAAGAAAGAAAGAAAAACATTTATTGTAGCAAATAAGTAAGTTTTTCGTACGAGCAGGGGTTCGGCAAGGAGGCACCGTTATACAGTTGAGGTTCCAAAGACTCGTCGTGCGAACAGCCCAACTGTGGAACTCCTTGCCCGAATCGCTATTCCCCTTGAACTATAATTTGTCGGTCTTCAAGTCGAGAGTAAACCGGTTTCTTCTAGGCAAGCAGGCTAGATCTTAGACTTTAACGTTGCTTACCATCAGGCAAGTTGTAGTCAAGCGTAAGCCTATATCATGTAAAAAAAAAATAGGTCTTGTACTTGTCTTGTACAAGAAATATAAAAATATATAATATACTTAGATGGATATTGCCACAAAAGATACTGTGCCACCAATATCGATAGTTGAAGCCCACAATTCATGAACTGCCGCTCAAACGAAGCTTCAAGAATACAGCATTTGGCGCTTAGTTAAATTGAAATTACTGACCCTTATCGCCGCCTCGCGACGCCCCTTTTATTCCCGACGTCCCATTCCACACCAGGGTAACAAGGGTTATTTACAACATTTCTCCTTTTGCAGAATCAAAACTACATAGAAATAAAGGACCTGCAGCCGAACTCCATGTACTTCCTCCAAGTGCAGACAATCAGTCAGTTCGGGCTGGGGAAACTACGCAGCGAGAAAGCGGAGATATTTTATAACACCACCAGCATCGGTAAGTTTTATTTTATATTATATTTTATATCAAAAGGTTCACGGTTTTTAATATAAATTAAGACTTAGTTACTTAGTACCTTTTTCGTTATTGGGACAACCTATGGCGTGTCAAGTAAATATAGGTAAAAATAGCTAAAAATACATCATGCCAACAAGATACATCATTGTAAGGACAGACTTTACCCTTTATAACATTTTTACCCACACGGTACTCTCTATCAAATTTTGTCCAAAACTGTTAAGACGTTTTAGCTTATGCGACTCAAAATAAATCTTTACATTCAAAAACAGCGCTTCATTAGTTTAGTGGTAGGTATGAATCAATATATAAACAAGCAAGCTTAATGCTATAACAAATGCTCTATTTCACAGACGTACCAGAAAATCTCCGAAAACGAGAAAATGTCAAGATAAAGGGTCTGAAATTGCACAAGATTATTTGGAACAATCACAAACTGAAGGCGCGGGTCTCGTGGGACCCGCTGCCGCCAGTTTACGAGCAACCCGGCAGGTAATGCATGTTATTTGATTATGGTAACACCTAGGTCTGCAGATATACAACCTTAGAGTATACAATGTATAGGTACTATAAGTATACAACCTATTTTGATTTTATGATGAGCTTGTATTTCAAAATAAATAAACTGTTAAAACTTAGGTACTAATGTAACTTATATATTGCTACTTTGCCATCATTATGTGGTGCCTATGCATTTAGGTACGTTTTTTTCACACAATTTATTTAACTTCGTTCAAATAACTATAGATTTCAACGACTTTAATCATAGCCATTATGATTACGTACTTACCTACGCAATAATTCATTATTTGTCCGCTATTTATTTCAGATACTATATACAGTGGAAAACTCTAAAATGTGAAAATTCCAAAAAGCAACACAAAAGCCTTTCTGCTACCACAGAGGTATGTATACTTATATTATTTTTTACTTATATCCTTCCAAATTCCAAATACGCCCAAATATTATGTTACTTCAATAATTCCCGCTATTCCAATCAAACGGAAGTTAGTCACATTTCAAAGGGTGGATGGTAACAATGCTGCCACTAAAAAAAACTTTTTTCTTTGGAGATAATTATTGCCCTGGTTACAGGGTTACGGGCAGAAGACAATATATCCCGAGGGAAAGAAAAGAATTTGTTTCCCCGCTGTCAATTTTGGCACGGAGTAGCAGGGGAAAGTCAAACCGGGATAGATATACGGCGGGAGTAGCATTATAATATTTTATTCCTATTTTGTTGCCATAATTACGAAATCAAATTAAAATGAATACAATGTTTGAATTATGCTTCAAACGTTGTATCAATTCATCTAACCTTCAGAAATTGTTCATTCTTTTTATTTTTATTTTATATTTACAGCGGGGAGTAGCGTGATAAAATTTCATGAATATTCCACCATATACGTCAATGGGATAAATTATATTTCTTTCCACTGTTGTCATAGGTTGTCATGATAAGAAAGGTGGGAATGACACTGTCAGGTGGATAAAATGGGGGAAAGACTATTTATCCCCATGCCATGCTTGCCCTGGGGCAGGGCAAGCACGGCATGCTTGCCCTGGGGCAGGGCAAGCACGGCATGGGGATAAATAGCTTTTGATTGTTTCCATAAATGCTTACATCCATTATAAATTCACTTCATAACAAATCAATGTTTTGCTGTATTTATTCATATTAAAATAGAAATAAATTTTAAATATTTTTTTTCATTTTGCAGCAAACAACTTTCGAAATCTACGAACTGGAATATCATTGCACTTATGGAGTAAACGTGAATAAATCCTTGAAACCGAAAGTACCCGATTCAGAACTGCTAATCAAAGTACCAGGCTGTGAATACTTCCAAAAGAAAGTAAATAATGGCACGTTACTAAATTGTTAGGTTTGTAATATTATTATAAAAGTATTGTAAATTACCGATGATAATACTATTTCGGAATAAACAAAATACTAAATACGAGCCACTTAGGAGATTTATGATAAATAATATATTATTCTGATATTATTATAGGTGGCATGAATGAATATATATATAATTCTATCACTTAACATTATCATTCAGTATATTTATTATGTAACAAAAAACTATCAAAAACATTGTTTATTTCATAAATTTTAACTCTTAAATTTGTAAGTATTAAAATGTAGTAGGTAAGTACCTAGGTAAGTACATACATGTAAGAAAGTAGTATAAATCAAGAGATTGCACGGTAGCATAGATAAAGGTACCTAGTCTAAGTGATATGTGTAATTACAATTAGCATAATATTTGTGTAAAATTTAATAAAATTCGTAAAAAATATATTATTATTGTTTTTACTTTCGTATTATAAGTCGATTTCCTAGTGATGATCGTCCATTAGAAGAAAACAACGATAATAATTGAATATCTACTTCAGATTCGACAAATAGATACATGAATGCCATACACTTACATACCTGCTACTGCACAACTGATTATTAAAATAATTACTATCGTCCGGTGACGAGCAATGCAGCATTTGGCTACCAGTAGCTTAAGTGTAGGTAGACCTTTTTAAAAAAAATATGACATCAACGGGGACAACAGGACAAATGATTGAGACTCATTTTAAAAAACTGTAAGCACATAAGTAGGAGATTAAATGTAACTAACTTTTAGTTGTATTATTTATTCTGTGCTATTAGGAAAATGGTTTAACATGTAGGTAAGTAGGCACCTACTTGTTTTTACATTTTTCGAGAATGGACAGACGGCAAAAAAACTATCTGCATATTTATTTCTACCTAATAAGTATCGCTTCTCTAGACAATCGATTATTTCGTGTTCCAGATAATTCCGTAAACATATTTGTAAGTGATCACGCCAGGAGCCGTTAAAAATAGTACCGAGTTGAATATCGTCATAATCCACACACCTTTGTGTGATATAAGTATTAGTGGTTTTTCGCAACCAATTCTGCAAAGAACATGCCGCTAATACTATGACACAACTTTTTCTAGTCTAAGAGTTAAAAATGATTAAAAAATTCGGAATTTTGATACAAGGATACCGAACGCATTTTCGACAATTCGCCTAGCCCTTGACAATCGCTAATTAATTTTTTTTTCACTTCTGGTGGCTCTGGTAGGAAACGGTTTCATGAGATATATTTTTTAATGGAAAAGCTACATCTCCAACCATAACAGAATTTTCAGGAATATCTAAAGAATTATTTTCTAGTGCTTGTTTCAAGCCTGATCATTCAAACACTCCTCCATCTGAAGCTCTGCCGTTGCATCCTATATCTATATAGGAAAAACAGTAATCGTCATCCACCAATGCTAGTAGCACTATGCTGTAGCTTCCTTTATGAATAAATAATTTGATGTATCGTCAGGAGCAATAATATTTATGTGTTTGCCATCGATAGCTCCAATACACCCTGGAAAGTTCCATTTGGTTCGAAAGCCATTTTCTATCACCTTCCATTCCTGCCTTGTAGGAATCTGAAAACTAAATGTCTGTTAATGCATATAAAAAATAAAAAACAAAAACTAATTTGATTTAAAAAAAAATACAGGTACAACAGTCCTCTCAATCGAGCACTGAAACCGAAACACCACCATCACACTCTCAAAGAGAGCAATCCTCCTCTCAATCAGTCTAGCAATCATACCAGCAATCCTCCTCTCAAACAGTCCAGCAGTCAGACCAGCAATCTTCCTCTCAAACAGTCAACCCACCAAACAACCATACATTGACTGTCGCATTCGACCAATCTCACTCATCCACTGAAGTAAGCACTACCTACAAACGAGCAAGCACCACCACCCTCTCTTCAGTATCTTCTTCTCGCATTGCAGCAATCAACCAACCACATAAAACTAGTCAGACTAAGAAAAAACGTGTAGAGCAAAACGAAACCTCAACTGCACTTGAACGCCTGGAAAATATTGCTACTGCAATCAATAATCCAGGATCAAATGAAAAGCCAAAAAGATGAGTTTTTTTATTGCGGACAAAGTGTTGCTGCTCAGTTAAGGTCATTGCCATTAAATAACGCTCTGGATATGCAATCCAAAATCCAAGTTTTGCTAAGTACAGAAAGGTCTCGATTGTCCACTTCATATTCTCAGCCATCCACTCCGTATTCTAACACAATATATTCTGAAGCAGAATCTGTCGATGATCAACACCATCATAATACCCACGCAGCCAAACACAGGTCAAGAATCAGGAAATATTTTTTTTTCTAAAGCTAATGCATAATGTCTATGCTGAAATAAATAAAAAACTATGAATGATATTCAGAATTCTTTTACTCACTTTAGTAAAATCCTTTAGTGCAGAAGCTATTTCACTACAAACAACTGGAACGAACTGTGCAATCGTCGATTTTCCTACTCTGTACAATGCTTCTAAAGATACAAATGAATCACCTGTAGCTAAAAATCTTAGGATTATTTCCAATTTGGTTATTGCGGGAATGGCATTTCGCATGTGAGTATCATTCTTTGTTATTTTGTCCCCAATTTTTCCTAACAATTCATCAAATTATCATGATCTTCTTGACGACTTTCTTTAAGCAGACAACTACTTGCTCCAAAATCGTCCCTTCTACTAATCCAATCTCTTACCCAAACCCGTCTTCGTTTTTTCTTTTTATCTCTCATTAATTTTGCTACACATTCAATAGCTAGTAACAACACAATTTTGTTTATTTCACTTCGAATGTTATCCATGGTTAGCCCGCAAGAATTGGTATGAAATGCTCTCACGACCTGTCCCGTGTATACGTAAGGGTAATACTGGCATGCCAGTATTACTTGCAAATGTATCCGCAGTGTGCCAGTTACTTGTACATGCCAGTAACTTTCATGCCACCTACTTTCCCGATTTACTGGCATGTGTATCCCCAGCTTTAGGGATTCGCAGGGGTCTCGTAAATGTCTGGCAACATTTTGTTGGCTAAAATGAAGTAGTCTGCTCAAACTGAAAATTAAAAACATAACTTCATACAGCTAACTTCAGTTTAGTCTCGCAACCCTGGTTGTAACGTAATGTCAAAGTAAATAAAAAATATATCGTAGAATGTAAAATAGTAATTTTTAACAATATTCCTGAATTTTGCTAGTATCTACCAAGTTGCACACATCACAAATTTATTTGAATAGTATATGGCACGTGATAAATACTAAGAATTGTCTTTTACAAATTTATGTGATCGTTTTTGTGATTTCGATGTTCAACTCCCGATATATGAACAAATTTACCTGTTTCGCTGTGTGTTTGTGAATATTTTATTTCGTAATTCAAGAATACCTGGTGCGATGTCGTGAGGTGTTCAGAAAAACTGAAATATCTGTTTATGTCTCGAAGTTTATAAGGGCGTAACCACCCCGTGTTCCGGTGGAGGGTTGTGCGGAAAATGATGATTTCCATCTATTTCTGAAACATAGTGAATAGTGCATGTGAGAAAAATGGCTGAGGACGAAGTACTCTTCGACGATGTTTACGAGCTATGCGAAATTATTGGAAAGTAAGTAACGTAAGGTTCTATTGAAAGTCATAAAAAAATCAGGAATACCAGTAGTAATATTCCCTGGATAACACTCATTTTAAGAAATACTATATAAAGTAGGAAACAATTAGGAAATCATTTAGGGAATCGCCAGTTCACAAGGTGATAGAATTGAGTAAAAATCACTAGGCTTTTCCTGGTCTTAAAATCTATCAGCTGTTTATCTTATATTCTCGTATTAGAAAATGCATCTACTTAATTTACAAACTGTTCGAGGAAGAATTTGCATCTTCTGAATAATTGTCTTCAATGTATTAAATAACCTGTGTAAGTATATTAGTTACCTACCCATTGAAGTAATTATTCTATCTTAGTCTGAATTCTTAAAATATGACATCTATTAGTTAGATTGAAATTTTAACTGTTTACTTATTTAAATGTTTGTATTACTCTCCATTTCTGTTTTTCTTTGTGATTCTGAAGGCTAAAACAAAATTACGGATCATACATTTTTATGCAAACTTAGACACTAGGAGCTATTATTAAATTCACTTTTATCTCACCATAACCCAAGCAGAATAATAGTTACTCAATGTTGACAAATAATTAAATGGGAATTCAGCAACATTTCTTTTCTTAAGTTTTATAATTTAGATAGATAGATAGATAAATTTTCTATTGAAACACCACATACATAAAAAACAATACAAAAAAACATAGAAAATAAAATTTGCATTTTAATTGGCGGCCTTATCGCTAAGAGCTAATTTACTTCCTATTATACTGATGAGCAAGTATGAAATGGATATTATATAGTGCAATATAATAAAAGAACACTAGGCGCTGACAATAGACTTTTTCACATGCAAGTAAAATAATACTATGTAATAAAACTAACTTGTGTTTTACCTATGTAGAGTATGTAGGTAGTTCTCACCTCTAAGTTTATAACATAACCCGAACACAAATTAAGTATAAAATTATTATATTATTTATAATCATTTAGTACTTAACATAGCAAAAAAATCCATTTAAATATAAATCATAATTTCCAGGGGCCCATTCAGCTTGGTACGTCGCTGTGTCCATCGCCAAACGGGACAGCAGTTTGCCGTCAAGATTGTGGACGTGGCACGATTCACTGCCAGCCCGGGACTTAGCACAGCGGGTTGGTATTTTAAACATAATTAGTACCTAATTCATGATCTTTAAACTGTTCTGTCTATACCCATAAGAAAAAAATAAGGAGGAGTCATTGTAAAAGTAACATACCTACTTCATATAAGTGTAGAAAGCTTTGGAACACTTTACCAGAAGCTGTGTTTCCTGCGAACTACAATCCAGGGGTTTTCAAATCTAGAGTTAATAGGTAGGTAAATCTTCTAGGTAAACGTCTTACACCCTAGGCTGCAGCAATGCTTAACATCAGGCAGGCTGTAGTCAAACGTAAAACTATCCCACGTAAAAAAAAGTCCGGTACTGAGTGTTTAAAAAAATATCATATGACATGGTTTAACAAAGTGCACACTTACAACAATTGATGGACAACAGAATCTAACTATTTTACGTCTTAATCACAATAAGTAAATTATATTTTAAGTATCACAATACTCCAGCTTGTTAAATATCATAAGAACTTGGTAACCAATAGAGTAATGACTGCTTTATGTATTTAGGCCAAGTTAAGTTGTAATAACAGTGGCTATTGCTATCTAGGCAAGAACTGTGCAAGACAGGGAGTATTGGTGTAAGTGGGAAGAGGCCTATACCCACTGCATCATCATCACTGGGTCATCATCATCAGATGATGATGATGATGAATACTTTCTTCAAAGTATGGTTGAAATTATAATCCACCTAGTTCTTATAGTATTTGTAACAAGCAAGAGTAACTATTGAGATAAAAAAGTAACAAATGTAAAGAAAAGTATTTTAACTGTGTGAACAAGATAGCTGTAACTAGGTACTTATATCACTACAATAAACTGAAATTGTAGTTGAGTATCTTTTTTAATATCTTATGGTTTGTTATGTACAAAATACATATACCTACATACTTAACTAGTTAGTGATAAGGATTAAATGAATTGAATTGATATAAAGATAGTCAAACTCGGGATTTAGTTGCAGTTTGACTCTCAAAATTTGAGCAGTTCCGTAATATTTTCAGACAATGCTAAATATAAATGATTAAATACATACTTACCTACCTAAAAGATGTGGCTCATATTTTCTCTTACCTTAAATAGTTACCTCACTGATTTGTTTTTCTACCCATCAAAAAATAATCTAAGCTAAAATTGTTGTACCAAATGTTCAATCTAGTGAGAAACAGAGTAAGCACTTGTTAATTTGTTATTTACACAAAGTTAAGTTCAATGTTCTCTAACTTGTAGGCATGTGCATACCTATTTAGCAACTGATGTTGCAAACATTTAATTAAATTAGAAGTTTTGTTTGTTTGTTTAGGTAGGATGTTTCTCTTGAATTTATTAATTGTTGTTGGAATAATTTGGGAAGGAAAACTGGGGTTCCACAGTACTTACAACAATATTGTTATATAATTTGACAGTGAGAATTCCTACCTCAATAGTATATCATAATGTACTCGTATTTATAGCGAGTGTGGCTCAGCGGTAGCAGTGTCTGCTTTTCATCCAGACCACCAATGACTTGTATTTTTGAGTTATGTGTGGATTTGCACTTGCTTAACAGTGAAGAAAAATATCGTGAGGAAACCGACATGTTTGAGGACCACAATATCCAACGACATCTGTCTTACATGGAAGGTCCTGGGCGCCCACCACGTTATATCTGCTTAAGAGAACTCCCCTAACAAATCAATTCTGCTGAGGAGTCACAACCCTCAGTCATGAAGAAATACTACTCACAGAGAGAGATCTCAATAGCTACTTAGTTGTCTTGTTAATCTCATGTAAATATGCTTGCTACACAAATAATATTTGGTCCATTTTGTTTTTAAATCAATAGACTTGTTAGTAAAATATTGCTTTAGTGGAAAGTTGTGGTTGTAGAAATCATGAAGTCCATTTTAGTATGATTCGGTATTCTTTGTGTTGTGTGAAATTTCTTTTTTACATTTTTTCAAACCTTGTATTAAAAGTATTCATAATGTTACGGCAGGCAGGCTTTAATTTTTCCACCCTTAACCATTTTCCTTGTTTGTTTAGGCTTAGTATGTTACATGTACTTTCTGTAATGCCATGATGAATAGGGCAAGCAATGGAGAGCTGTTTTTACATGGTTTAGGATATTATTCCTGCTTATACCATTATATATAGAAGATATGGTGTTGATGTGTATCAAACACATTTGGATGGACATTATAGAGTTTGGAAGCTTCTTGAATTTCTCTTTAGAATATATCTACCTAAGAATAATTGGTAGGTACTTATGACATATAAAATGCATAGGAAAAGTCTCTTTTTCTCATAAAAACTTTGTACAAATAGTTTTTAGATTTGCTATAAAATATTTCATACTTAACTATTCTATTTTTCCTATACTCAAATACTTACTCAGTAATTTTTTTGTGTAGTAACATTTTAACTAAATAAAAACCGTTATCAACTGTTAAGTTACCCGCAAATGAAAAAAAGAAAGTAAAGTAACATTTTTATTTGTGGGTAGTTTTACATGGGCAGGAAAAGTTTGCTCAACTTGTAGGAGGTACTCAAGGCCAGTCTAAGTTTTCACTTTGTGGTTGGAACTCCCCTTCAGAAGGGTATCTTTGTAGCTGTGATTTACGGTCTGTATCCTTTGCTACTTTTAGGCACTAGTTGGAATAAAGAAGGTAATAAATTGGTTTGGATTGGAGGAAGTTTGGTTAATTCGGCTTTTCGGTAAGTATATTGAAAGTTTTGAACTAAACCGTTCGGTAGGTAGATTAAATATAAGGTTGTCAAATGAATATGGTCTAATGTGCTGGTAATCGGCTGATATGGTTAGTTGGTCAGTGTTGTGTAAAAACTGTGATTGAAAGCTGTGAAAGAAAGTAACCTTTTTTTTAAGTACTGTATTGTTCATCCATTTCTTATATTTTAACAACTCATTTTTACAGTGTACATTTTGAAGGTGGAAATTTTAGGGTGCATATTAGTTTATTGCTGCCATGCTGTCGGCAGATAGACGCCCGCGGCTTCGTTCGTATTGTTTCGGTATAAAAGAAGCCTATGTCATTTTCGTACTCTTTATCTATTAGCATACCAAAAATCTCGATAATAATAATAATAATAATATCGATACCTAGCTTTTCGTTCCATTGCGGCTCGTAAGAGGAATTTACATACTTTTACCTGTATAAAATCAGTATGTTTTGAAGGATATGATATCTAAATGTTTAAAACTCAAAGGTGACTGACTGACTGATATGATGATGCATTCCAAGCCGATTTCGGCTACGGCGAACGTATTTCCTACGGGTAAGTTACTGATGCGTCTTCACATGACTAATATACTCTATTTTAGCGGTGAATGTTCTAGAACAGTTGCTAAATTTGAGGATGCCATTTACATAGTTATAGGTAATGTTCGAAGGCGGTTTAGTTTTGAGATGATTCCTTTCCTGACTGATATAGTGATCTATCAACGCACTGACCTAACCACTGGACGGATTGGGCTGAAGTTTAGAATGAAGGTAGATGTTATTTTTGGAAACGCCACTTTTAAAGGGGTGAAATAGGGGATGCAAATTTTAGTACTTATTAATGCGAGCGAAGCCGCGAACACCCTGTAATGAAATGATTTTCAAAATACAACCGTCTCAATTCCAGATCTGAAGCGCGAGGCGACAATATGCCACATGTTGAAGCACCCGCACATCGTGGAGCTCCTCGAGACGTACAGCTCGGAGGGGATGCTGTACATGGTGTTTGAATAGTGAGTATACTCTCTATATATGTATATGCCTACAAAAAACTTTATCGTGCTCAAGAACGTTATAGCTCAACATTAATCAAACATTTGAATCATTAATTAGAACGTCAACATATGGTGGTTGTATGGAAAGCAACTACTTTTACGTAGAACCACGTTATTTTTCACTTGGCAGTGAAAGATTTTTTACACGCGACTTGCTCAAATTACAGTCAAAGGAAGAGTATGTCGATGCTGAAACAGAACTAGATCTCGAACTAGGCTGCTGAAACATGTTCGTGCTAACACTTCGCTTGTACGGGTGTGGTGGTTGCTTCTTATCGAATGAGAGTGGCCAACTCTGGTGTCGAGAGTTAATCAACCCTTAAGGCCTCTGACATGGCTTAACGAATACCGTACTATGCCAAACTGACCTACAATTTAACGTGTCATCCGACCCACGGAAGTGCCGAAATCGGAATGCCTGTTTTCGGTCACCCATCCAAGGACTATCCGCGTCGACTTTTGCTTAACATTGCTATCCGAGCTACGAGCGCTACGTGGTCGCTGTTTAACTAATCATAGTCAGACCGTCAGAAATTTGAGTTACCTCACGTGATAAACGATTTAAAGCAAAAGTATCCATCATCACATCGATTCCATGTAAATTCGACCCAATTCATGCATTACCATTACCAAACTGTTTCAAGTTATGTCGATAAGCATGCACCGGAAACACGTTTCAGACGTTGCTCTCGGAAAATACATCCAAAAACCTGCTGAATATGAAAGTCAAATTAAACGATAACACTTTCGTATCTGGCGCTCGTGTCTATACAATGTTACCTTCTTTCTATACCTACATATAATAAAGCTGAAGAGGGTCAAAAATCTGTACATAAAAGATATTAGAAAAAAAATGTTAGGGTAGTGCTATGTTCTTAGATTTTAACAATGAAACGCCATATTACACTTGTAGTTTCTTTATTACTGATTTCACACATGTCTCGCACCTCCCGCTACCTGGCGAACGTCAGGGCGGTTTACACGCGCGTATATACCTACTTAATAGCTATATGCATACATACATGTCATCTCTCCCCCTTTAGCAACCAAACCTGGTAACAAACAAAACAGTAATATACATACCTATGTACTAATATCTAAACTTTATAATTAACAATTTTGTTTCTTGGTCTCAAGTCATAACGACCACCTCGTGAGGAAACAACAATAACCTCGGCGCGCGGGGGCGCAGGCGCGCTGTCAGGGGTCGAGGCAGGCGGCGGCGGCGCGGCCGCGTCTCGTGACGTGCTGCGAGCGCGCGCTTCTCCTCCCGCCATACTATCGGGCTCCGCTTGAATCGACCCTTGATGACGCATCTGAGGCGCTTGACCTCCCGTGTATTTCATGATTTGATCGACATGCCTTTTAACTTCTATGTTATCTACAATCACATTATATAATCGATTCCCTAGCACTTTTACAATGTGACCTAATTTCCATATTGCTTTTTGAGATACAAAACATTTAACCCATATCTTCTGTCCCTTATGGAAATGCCTACTAGGTTTCACGGTATCACCGGTGGCCCGTTCGTGTGATTTCGGTGGCAAAATTAGATCGAGTCTTCCTCGCAAGTTCCGGTTAAACATTAACTTAGCGGGTGACTCGCCGGTGGTACAGTGAACCGTGTTTCTGTATTCAAATAGAAAATTCAGTAACTTATCGAGTACTTGATTACAATGCATGTTTTCAGAGCCCGCAAGAATACATTTAATCATTTTTTTACAAGTTCTCACTGAGTTTTCTGCTTGGCCGTTACTACACGGGTGATAAATCGGTGAGGTCAAGTGATTTATGCCTGTACTTTTACAAAATTCACTGAACATGTCGTTACTTATTTTAGGGTCATTATCAGACATGACGGTTTCAGGCAATCCAAACATTGAAAATAATAATTTTAATTTTTTTATCAGTTCATTAGTTGTCAGCCCGCCTTGCATGTGTAGACATTCTAACCATTTACTATGTGCATCGACTACTATCAAAAATACCCGGGAGCCAACCTGCATGTAGTCGATATGTATGCGCTCCCAGGGAGCGGCGGGGCGCGGCCAGGGTGCGGGCGGCGCGCGGGGCGGGGCGGGCCGCGTGGCTGCGCACGCGCTGCAAGCGCCGACCGTGACCTCAATATCCTTATCTATACCTGGCCACCACATTTTACTTCGTGCGATGCTTTTTGTTTTCACCACGCCAAAATGAGCCTTATGAACTTCCTGCAATAGTTCTTGTCGCAAAATTGAAGGAATAACGATTTTGTGACCTCTCATCAGGCAACCGTGCACTACTTCTAAATCTGTTTTGCATTTAAAATATGGTAGCACATTATTGCATGTTATTTTCCGCGGCCAACCTTTTGTTATGTACTTTGTGACTATTTGTAGCGTTTTATCATTTGCCGTCTCTTGTTGAATGTTTTCAAACGAAATCGGTAACTGTGTTTTATCAATGAAATTCAAGTATGAAACGTCTTCATTGTTATCTAAACCGGATTGTTCAACATTCGCTTCTATCGGCGCTCTTGAAAAGAAATCGGCGAGTACGTTTTTATGTCCCGGCATATAACGTATTTCATAATTATATGCGGACAAAAATAATGCATATCTTTGTAGTCGTGATGCCGTCATCACTGGAATGCCGTTATTTTTACCAAAAATAGCTAATAAAGGCCGATGATCAGACATTAAAACAAAAGGTTGATCACGCCCGTACAAGTACTGGTGAAAGTGTTTTACCCCGAACACGATAGCGGTCGCTTCTTTATGTATTTGGCTATAATTCCGTTCGCTTGGCGCGAGTGACCTCGAGGCGTATGCCAGCGGGCGCTCGCGGCCCTCCGCGCCCTGCTGCAGCACGGCGCCCAGCCCGGCCGGGCCCGCGTCCACCGCCAGCACGAGGCGCGCGCTGGGATCAAAATGCGTCAGCACGCGTTCAGACGCTAGCTCGCGCTTGATTTTAACAAAGGCGTCCTGTTGTGGCTTGTCCCATGTCCACACTGAATCTTTACGTAATAACGCATGTAGTGGTTCTAAGATTGACGACGCGCCGGGGACAAAATTTCTATAGTAGTTTATGATACCTAAGAATCGTTTCAATTGCTGCACATTAGTCGGTGAAGGTGCTTTTAAAATGGCCTGAACTTTTTTCGGGCATGAATGAAGGCCGTTCTTATCTATTACGAACCCGAGGTAGGTAACGCTCGGTTGAAGAAACGCGCATTTATTTTTGTGCAGCTTTAAACCGGCACCGTTCAGTCTATGTAAGACTTCCCGAAGTCTAGACATGTGCGTGGAGAAGCACGGGGCGGTCAAGCAAATGTCATCGCACCATACACTGACACCATCAATACCTACCAGCAACTTCTCCATTGCTTGTTGAAAAATTGCTGGTGCATTTGCTAGCCCATAAACTAACCGCGTATATTTAAACAACCCGCGCGTTGTACTAATGGTTGTTAGCAATTGTGACTCTTCATCTAAGCAAAATTGATTATAGGCGTTACTTAGGTCTAGCTTAGTATAAAGCTCCCCGCCGCCCAGCATTGCAAACACCTCTTCAATGCGCGGCATTGGGTACTTATCGATACATAAGTCTTTGTTCAGCGTAACTGAAAAATCACCCGCTATTTTAACTTTTCCGTCATCTTTCAAAACTGGAACAATTGGTGTTGCATAGTCTGAATGGCTTACCGGGACTAAAATACCAACAGACGTTAGCCTATCTAACTCAGCTTCTACTTTATTTTTTAATGCAAAGGGGACTGACCGAGGTTTGAAATATCTTGGCCGAGCACTTTCTTTCAACTTTAAGTTTACTGTAAATTTATTAAACTTGCCTAAACCGTCACTCCAAAGATCTTTATAATCACTTAACATTGTTTTTAATTCAGAGTTGTTGTTGCATAATGTGATATTTTTATTATCCAGAGGCATAATTCCTAAGTTAAATTTATGCATAAAATCTCTTCCTAGAATAGGGGCACCGCCGCCTTTTATTACATAAAACTTAATTTTCTCAGTTAAATTGTCATAATTCACATCAGCGTAAAAATATCCATCTGGTGTTACTTTATGTCCATTATAAAAGCACATTTTAGACTTACAAGTTGATAACGGATATTGAGAGTATTTCTGTTTATACAATGTATCTGGGATGGCAGTGACACCTGCCCCTGAATCTAGTTCCATTGACTGTTTGTGATCACAAATACTTACAACTATTTCTATCGGATCATAAGTGCCGTACCTCATGCTGAATAGCTTGCACTCCTGGCAGTCCTCCTCCGGCGTGTTATCCTCCACGTCGACCTTGTTTAGTTTTTGTTTGCATACTTTTTTCAGGTGGCCAGTAACTCCACATATCTGGCATTTGTAACGGCGAAACCTACACTTGTCGGCGAGGTGGTTCTTCAATCCACACACCTCACACGAACTCTGGCCCGCAGCCGTGCCGGCGCCGGCGGCGGCGCTCCGTGCGCCGTCTTGCCGCCCGTATGTCGCGCCCGCGCGCGCCCCCGGGGCTGCAGCGCCTCCGGAACCGTGCGCATAGCACCTTTGCACAGGCCCATTTATTTTAAATATGGGTTCTTCTTTAATAGACTGCTTCAATTGCCTGGAACTTGACACCCACTCGGCGGTTTCCAACGCTTTTGCAAACGTCAAGTGGGCAGCATCCTTTTCAAATAGTTTGTCCCGTTCTGGACCGTCTATGAGACCGAGAACAAATTTATCACGTAACACAGTCTCCAGGACGGCACCGAAGTCACAATGGCTTGCTAATCCCCGAAGTCGCGCAGCCCACTCGCTAACAGATTCGCCGGGGTCTTGAACAGCTTTGTAGAATTCCGATCTGGCTGCAAACACACACCGCTTGGGCTTGAAGTACTCAGCTAAAACTTTCGTTAGTTCAGCAAACGATAATTGTTCAAGCTCGCGTGGGAATACTACATTGCGTGCGATCCGGTACGATTCCTCCGAAAGATAGGTTAGGAGCAGCGCGGCTTTGTGATCTTCTCTTACAGCGTTTACTTTGCAGAACTGGTGTAGTCTGCCTATAAACACGTCCCAATCCGATCTCTTGTGGTCAAAACTATCGATCGTTCCCAAAAACGAAGACATCCTCGTCGCCAAAATGCTATGTTCTTAGATTTTAACAATGAAACGCCATATTACACTTGTAGTTTCTTTATTACTGATTTCACACATGTCTCGCACCTCCCGCTACCTGGCGAACGTCAGGGCGGTTTACACGCGCGTATATACCTACTTAATAGCTATATGCATACATACATGTCAGGTAGTTATACTTAATTATCTATTTTAAAAATCGTTTCAGCAGTGTCTGTATGTTTGTCTGTTATTCTGTGTCTCTGTTTGTCTGTTTATTTAAACGCTCATCACGTGGAAACGGCTGAATGGATCATCATGATTTATGGTGTGTAGGTAGTATGAGGCCTTAGAAGTGTCATAGGCTACTCTTTATCCAGAAATAACGCGAGCGAAGCAGCGGGCGTCCACTAGTTTCTGAATAAAAATCCCGACCGGCGAAAGATTCTCAAAAAGTATCCGCGGCCGTGGCTCGCGGGAACTGTACGTGACTTGGCTAACGATATCTGAATGTTAGTATCAATATCGCTCGCATACTGGCTTGCAATCGATGCGCTTATAGCAGCCGATGCGATTTTTGAAGATTGCTAGTTTAGCTTTTAGGGAAATTGGGCTTGGAAGGTAGATTTTTGACCTATATGTAATTAAATTTTATGATGATACGAAGGTTTTGTTGGACTTTTATCGAATGTCGCCAAACTCTTAGTAGAAATGCAGAAAGTGTAGATAAGTGATTTAGTTTTGCTGCACTAAATCATAATCATCATAATAATAAACAACTGGCATCGCAGCCAGATCATAGATGAGTCTCTAAGAAATAAATGGCATTCTTATCAGAGCCCTTCTGTGGAGCGGACAACATGTTAAATTGTTTAGGTGCTGGTCGTGGTAGATATATTAATCGTCAACAAAGTGACAAAAAGATCATCACCCATTTTCGATCGTTTCCGATTTCCCGATATAACGTCAATTGTGAAACAGCTTTATTTTAGAGCCAATTTGGGAGGAGCGCGGTTTATGCACGGAATGGGTTTAAATTTTGCAGACGGTTTTATTTTCGCGCTGCGCAGGTGAAAAATAGCCAAGATTGATGTTTGCCGGGTCACAGTAAATCGCTGGCTTAGCTTGTTTTTAGTACTGGACGATATAAAACAGAGGCTCCTCACTACAACACTACAAGTTTATTTTGACAGTCGATTCTATCCATGGCGCCGAAGATTTTGTTGATCATAGTCACCAATCTGGTCGAACCATTTCATCAATCAAACCTTACCAAAGACACAACCTTAAACATTACACATACGACTAAACCGTGTACATTCGCGAACCTATGTCTTGGTCATACCAAGAAATCTACAGTAAATAGACACTTTATAACTTGCAGCATTACTAAACAACAGTCAGCGTTAGTCAAATGTAAACCTATTTAACGTAAAAAACATCAACAATCAATACAAATAGTGACGGCGCAATCAACATTTAGATTTGTCATATGATTATGTAACTGACTAGTTAAGTGAACTTAGTTGACATATACTCATTTGTACATATGTCCGTGAAGCAGTAGGTTTCAGCCATAATGAGACGTCTATTGAACGTGATGTTCTTGTTTTGTAGTGTAAACCGTGGAATGGGCTCAGTCAAACAACTGCTAACGAAATGCCCAGTTCGAAGGATTTTTTGCAATATTTTGCGACGTTTGTCTTTCGGATTTAAATGGAGAAACGCGCAGTTTATTTATGGCTTTATTCTTTAATGTAATAATTAATCTTTTGATTCTTTAATTTACTTTAATTTATGATTGATTTAAGAAAAGTATACATATATGTACATAATGTGTTACACATATCCGTTTCCTAGTAGCCATGATACAAGCGTAAGATTAGTATGGGGATAGATGGCGCTGTGTGATATGTCCTGAAATATTTATTTTTTATTTACCTTTTAAGTGACGGTTTTCATACCAAATTTTATTCAAATCTCTTCAGGCGTTTGAGCATAAAATAAAATAAAAATAAATATTTCAGGACATATCACACAGCGCCATCTACCTCCATACTAAGCTTACGCTTGAATCATGGGTACCTACTAGATAACGGATAACATAGCATGAAGAAGAAACAAACACACAACTACACACACAAACTTTCGCTTTTATAATACCAGTGTGATGTCATTTGCTAATTCACTAATGACACTAAAGTACAACGCCAGAAGGAACTTGCGTGTTAATTAACCACGAACAAGAGTATTGTTTCGTAATTCACTGGGACAGGGCTGATTAGTCACGCGACCAGAGAATATATCTATTTACGTGAATGAAACACGCCTGCTACGTTTTTATTACTTTTCTTTGACATAATGCTATGTTTATTATACCTTTATGTCGTTTTATCATTTTTATGAATGATATTTTTTCTAAATTTTTGTAGAGGAACATAAATTTGTCTTCCTTCTTCTTATGTCTTAGAACTGTTTTAAGGTTTGTGTTGAAGTTATTTACTGGTTGATTAATTTTAATCAACCATGCAGGTATATAATAGATCGAAACCCAAGAAAATATAATTATCAGTATAATAAATTTAAACCAAATTATCTCATATAAAACTTCTCTCTAAACCAAACTTTGTCGATCAAATATTGCTGCTTAGCTTGACTCTTTTTTGTCCTAATATAAGATGCTTAGTACATCTAAGATAGTCAGACTCTGGTGTCGAGAGTTTTCAACCCTCCCTAAAAGTTTGTGACATGGTTTGTCTTACCATTCATATTATATGACATTTGAGTTCCCTCAAAATGTCTGCCATTAGAAAGGAAGGCCAGTATACGCGTATTGCGTACGAATATGATGTGCGCACTTACTAAGGTATTCAATATGATCATACCATACACTCATCCATGATAATATGGACATTTACCTACTTAAATATAGAAATAGGTTCCTAAGTAATATCTGCTTGATGCAGGGTTCTGAATCCTAATATATAAAACTCAAAGGTGATTGACTGACTGACTGACTGACTGATACAGTGGTATATCAACGCACAGCCCAAACCACTGGACGGATTGGGCTGATCTTTGGAATGAAGGTAGATGTTATGACGTAGGCATCCGCTAAGAAAGGATTTTTGGAAATCCTACTTTTTTAAGTGAAATAGGGGATACAAGTTTTACTTCTTAATGCGAGCAAAGCCGCGAGCACCCACTAGTCTGAACATATACAGCTAAAGTATTTCCTTCAACTACCTACTTTTTGACTGATAACAATGCTATTCAGTTTATATGAGCGGATAATTAACCGACCATCGTTCAGAAATTCGAGAAAAAGTCAAAACCAAAATTATGTTTAAAAATAAGGGAAAATTGGCAAAACTACTGACACTTTCACGTAAATAAACAGCTTTTATGATTTCAGTATGGACGGTTCCGACCTCTGCTTCGAAGTGGTGCGTCGAGCTTCCGCGGGCTTCGTCTACAGCGAGGCTGTCGCATGGTAATATGTCTTATTATTTTAATAGATAGGTAGACAATTCCTTATTGAAACACACAAAAGAAATTAATTTTGTATTACTGAAAAATGAAATCCAATTTATTAAAGTGCCACAAGTGCTGCGTTTATAAATTGCTCTTCCAGGTTCTTTTGGTGTGTTTTGTTCGTTGATATGTTATTTATACCGCCTATTAGTCCTCTTACTATTTTATGTCCAGTTTATTTCGAACTGTAAGAAATGAATGGATAACGGCACCCACACCAAGTCTCTTAGAAACCAAATAAAAGCTTGAATGTGTACCTGAATTATTTGTCACGTTTCGCAGTGTAGTTTTAGTGGATGCTTAATATCGTGTTTTGAAATAAAAACGAGTCACTTTTGGGACCTGATACTACTCGTATCATTATAGCAAAAAATGATAGATAAACAAACGGACCAAACAATCAAAATTCTTACCATTTTGTATGATTGATAATAAATAACTGTATTAACGCATTCGCTGCCCTCTTATGTCTCCCTCTTATACATGCCCCCTTTTTGAATTTCAATTTACGAAGCATATTGAAAACGCAGTAATACGTTCCGGGCATGTCGTTAATTCTCCGAAAACGCAAAGACAAAGCGTATGAGCAGTCAAAGCGTTAAACGTACAATCGTCTGTTCTAATCGTTTACTTCACCAACATTCCAGCCACTACATGCGTCAGATCCTCGAAGCGCTCCGCTACTGCCACGAGAACGATATAGTACACCGCGACGTGCGTCCTCACTGCGTGCTGCTCGCCGGCCGCGATAACTGCGCGCCTGTCAAGTTGGGAGGGTTCGGAGTTGCAGCACAACTGCCTGCTCCGACTGCTCATAGAGCGCCACCTGGTGAGAAAATATAACATTATATTGTATCTCTGTCAGGTAGTTAATATCGTGGTTTGACTCGGAATAACTCGCGATACTGCGCACCTGTAAAGTCGGATGGATTCAGGCTCGCTAAGAAACTAACTGCTCCCATTACTCAAAGAGCGCCATCTGGTGAGAAAACATGCAGCTATGTAAGTTAGAACGACATCACCTCGACGGGCGTCCTCACTGCGTGCTGTTCGCAGGGCGCGATAACTGTGCGCCTGTCAAGTTGCGAGGGTTCGGGGTCGCAGCGCAACTACCTGCCCCCAGTGCTCATAGAGTGCCACCTGGTGATCAGAACTAGAATTAAAAATGGTTCTAATCGTTCCTCTTTAGGAACAGGTATATGTTGGTGTGAATAATTGGAATCGCAGCGCAAAAAGCAACTATAGCCATGGGGTGCCACATGGTGAGGAAATATACAACCATATAATATAGGACATAGAGACGTGCGGTCACGCTTCGTACTACTCGCAGGGCGCTAGAACTGCGTGACTATAAAAATTAGGCTCGTTAAATTAAGGATCGCGGCGCAACTGCCTCTCCGACTGCACATATAGCGGCACCTGGTGAGGAAAAATAGAATTAGAGTGCTATCTTATATAAACATTGGGATGAGGTCAACTGTACAGTGACTGACGATAACTGCGCGCCTGTGATGTTGTTTGGAGTCGGGGTCGCAGTGCCGCAACTACCTTGGTAAGAAGTTGTTTACATTATAGTAGATCCAACCGTTTATTTTCTATTTGACAGCAGCAATAGAACGTAACTGCATCATGTTACGCAAAAGTTCACTTTTAAATGCGAGGTTTTAAAAATATGGCAACTGCCTAACTTTGTTCCTTGATCCCGTATAATAATCATCTTTTACAAATTGAGTCCATAAGAGTTGTAGGTTTTTTATAAATTACATGAAATAACAAACGTTTTTAAAAAATTACGTTCTATGGCTATCAACATAGTGATGTTACGATTGAGATATCGATATATTGTTTAGTAACCATTTTTACACGGGTATAATGTAGCATTCTAATGTAGTATAAAGATTGGTATGAAATGATATGGAACAAATATTGTGACTTTTATTTTTATTTATTTATTAATCAAAATCGGATTCATCGTCGCTGTCACTCGAGCTATCGCCGACATTTATAATTAACTGTTGATTCGTATTATCTATCGCACGTGTTTATCCCAATCTGCCATTGTAGTTTCTTGTGTTTTTTAATTATCTTTTTGCCAGTTTTCCGCAGTTACTTCCACACATGCATTTTTTAATAAATCAAGCATTTTGTTTGCCATGAATAGGGGTTTTGTGTTATTTCGAGCAGCGTGTCCTTTTACTTGAGCCTATATTAAATCAATATCATTGTATTGACAATAATAGGGTGGAATTCTAAGAACCCCATGACCATGTTCTGCAGCTATTTCGTCGATCACATATCGAAATGAATCGATATCGTGTCCACTATAATCACTTGGTCACAACACTATTACTGACAAATTAGATCTGTCAAAAAGAAAATAAATGGTTGGAACTACTATATGTTTTACAAACTGCCTTTCTAATAGCTTGATTAAGTAATTATTGGTCATAATTTTTATGTCAATACGTTGTTTGTATCGTTGTTTTTGTCTAAGAATATCATACTTACTACATGTAGACGTCAAATTTTACTTTACCCAGTAATTATCTATGATTTGGTCATAACAGTAGGTTGTATTGTACAGAACTGGTGATGGACAATCGACCACTTATGGGTCACATGGGCCAAGCGTATCTCAAATCAGACGAGTATGGTAAGACGTTTATGTCAAGCGAAATTGTGCCCTAACTGCATGGAAATAACGTGCAATATCATCTGCACCACCTGTCTTGTACAACAGACAAGCTACACTTCTAAACTAGCCCTTAATGTGATTCAGATAAAGTCGTATTTTATTTGAATTACATTGTAATTGTCAATGCTTGAGTTCGATTCAACTTAAGTTTTTAAGTAGATAGTATTATGCTAATATGAACTGTATTATCATTGAAATATAGTTCAAATTAGAATAGAACAAACGCTTAATTTGATTTGTGACTAAAGATTTGGCTTTTGGGCTTCAAATTTATGAGCACTTTACAAAGATTGGCACTTCATTCCAACACCTTACATCATTCAAAACATTGGTCTGCAGATTTTCATCAATTTATCATATTTGCTTTGATATATTGTTAAGAATCGTTATATTTAAATGCACAATGGCGAAGGAACTGCTTGTACATTGAGGTAAAAGATATTTTATGCTAAATAATACTTCAATTTACTCTGTTTACTTAAATCATTACAAGATTACATATTTTAAAGTGTCATAAATAAGAAGTAAATAAGAAGGAATATGTAATATTTAAATTGCTACAGAGTTGCATTCAAAGTATATCTAAAAAAAGCTATAAATATATGAAAAATAAAGAATATATCAAGACACGATTTAACTTTCTACATTTCCATATTTTCAATTTTTGTCAGTGATTCAAATACACCATTACATCAGAACCCGATATGTAAAAAAATACGTACCTATACATAATTATCTTATTTCTATCACTCACAAAATCTGATCTCATAAAACTAATTTTAACCCACTCAATGCCCTGTTTACTTATCCCCACAAAAATGTTTTCAAAACCCCTTACTCTTATACAATTGAGCCTAAAATTCCTATACTGCGGTAAGTACTCAAAATCTTCACATCAGTACCCCTAGCTCGAGTTTGAGTCCGTAAAGTAAAAGTTAGTCGTAAGTATTACTTCCGACTTTCATGCATTGGTAGCTGGAGTTAGGTCTCGATGGTAAGTAAAAGAAAGTAACATTACCGGTTGATTAACTTCGTTCATTCTTTGATTCATTCTTTTCTACGAATATTTTTATCTGCGATTCCCTTCGAGCATCTCCGAGGCGATTCCTATGTCCTGTCAAAACAACATGGCGCGAAATAATAATAAATAAAACTAAATAAATAAGTTCAAAATATTTAACTTTTAGGAGTGTTTTTAAAGATTCGAAGCTTTTATTGTACAAAAGGAAGAAAAGAAGTTGATTGTGACAGCGCATATCAATTCTTCGAAGAGATGACTGTTAGTTTGAGTGTTTGGAAGAACGCCGAGGCACGGTAAACTAATCTGCCCGATTATAGACGAGATAAAAGCAAAAAGGCTTCGCTGGCACAGCCATGTGCAGAAGATGATCAAAACGCGTATATTCGGGGCGACCGTGTAGCTGCAAGAGACCGGTGGCGCGCCATAAATATCGCTGGAAGGATCGGGTCGAAGAGCATCTCCACAGGATTCATGATCCCAGTGATAATAGGACCTTGCTCCAGACCGCGCTGAGTGGCATCTATCTTCTAGTGCCTACCTATTGAAGGGCAGAAACCGGCTGAGTCACAGCGCCAGCCAAAGTAAAGTAAACATAAAGTTTTCATACATTAAATCCGGAACAAAGAAAGAAAGCGGGCGAGTAGGAAATACAATCGAATATTGGAGAAGTCTTTGTAATATTTGTAAGTTGGAAAATAAATCCATTCTACATCTAGGTAGCTTCATCATAGAAATTTAGACCCATAATTCAATTAATGAACATGAATAGTTTCAGTGTTTTATAAATACTCAAATGAAGTTCTACAAATTCAATTTTACAGGTTAAGTAAAAGTTACTACAAATATAATATTTTAAAACTGGCCTTATTGAATAAATCTGCATCAAGACTGGAAGTAAACCGGCCGAATCTCTATCCAATGAACAAACAGCAAAAGGCGTGGAGAGTATAAGTACCAGAAGAAGCTGCCGTGGCATACTATGGTGCCATCCATCATACTTCTCTATACTTAGGTATGTATGACAGTGATTATACTCTATGTTGAGTTTTCAAACTATCCTTAGAACCTCTGATAAGGGCATAACAGCTGCCACACTACGACAACCAGCTGGATCACTACTTTCCTTAATTTACTCAAGTTTCTGAGTGTATCAATGAAATTAAATGAAAATTATATAAACTGTTACTACTTCATGCTCATATAGCTAAATGGACTTAATCGATAAATTAAGACACAAATTACCTGAAATTAAATAAATACTTTCCATTGAAGATTAATTGAAACTGAGGTGGTGCTAATATAAGTTTATTTTAAGTTGTTATGTACAAACTTTCTCTATTCTAGATAATCACAAGATTCCTATCTTCTATACTTACTTGCCTGTTATATCTGTAAGAATAGTAATAATAGCTGAGGAAATTAACCTTAGCCCTGAATCTGGCATCTCATAAACTTATTGCAAAAGCTTTGCTGGCTACACAGGTACCTACCTACTTATTTTATGTGAACAAATAAAATGCAATTGTACAATAATAAGTATTTTATTTTGCAGGTGCTGAATATGCCAGGGAGAGAAGACATTATTATTGGTATTTTATGCCTAAGATTATTTAAGTATTTTATCTTATTACAAAACATATAATTTTAATTTCAATGAGTTTTATTTACAAAGTTTATCCAACCTTACCAGTAACATAACTAATACATTATTATTAAACTATATAGGTAGGTACAGTCAAGAAGGCGTAAGCTGAGCTTTGCATTTGTGTGGGTGAAGTATGGCAGGTGGGCGGGGGAGTGAGATGGCGCTATCGCACGATGGAGAAGCCAATTGTCTCACCTACACTATCTATGTACACCCACACAAATGCAAAGCTCAGCTTACGCCTTCTTGACTGTACCTCTTTATGGTTACCATAAAGTTGCAAAATAAATATTCTATACAAATAGCAATATCACACTCATTTTCTAGTTTTTGTAACAAACAGCAATGTATTGTGTTACATTAATTTTAATTCATTATTGGAAAACACTAAGTATATACCTACATTTACAGATTAGACTATGGAACCTATATCTTAAGACCTCTTCAAAGCTTTATTAGTCATAATAAAATTCGGTGGGAGTTTCTCTAATTGTTTGAAGAAGTCACAGAAATCTAAATAGGTACCTGTTTATTTAGATTTCTGTGGAAGAACTATACTGGAAGTTCGAAGAAGTGTATTTTACTTCTTTATTGCACACAGTCTAACTATACATTTATGTACATTGGTACTGATATTGTTGGATACAATGGTGCAACTATAATAAATAAGGGTTATATAATTTACTGATATGAATCCAGAACTAATGCAAATATTACTAAAATACAAGCCTAAAGTACCTACAAAGGATTGGTATATAACTTTACAAAACAATTGCAAACTTATGAGATTAACATTAAGTTGTGTATGGTTTTAAAATTTAGGTATTTATAATATATGGTTTAATTCACAATATATATAAAATAAAATAACAACAACACCATAAAACAGCTTTTCATTAGTAATTTCTTGTAAATAACTATCTTGAAATCTAAAATGCAAAGGATGTGCTGTACTTTTTGTGCATAAGAACACAAGTTTAGCCTAGTCTCTCTCTTCACTTATTCTGTAAGTAGAAGTCCGACCAAATCATGACACCGGCTGTGGAATGGATTGCAGGTATTGTAGACAGCTTCCGGACTAGCTTCAACAAGATTCCGGAATGGCATCAAGGGCTAATCTCTCTAGGCTAGCCTGAAACACAATGTCCTGTAAATAAAAATATAAAGTATGTAGGTACATACTTATTGGATTTTAATTTAAGTTTTCCACTAGACTAGACAGGATAAACATTTCATGCCAAGTATGCTCCTAACATTGCTTGTGGAGGTTTTTATATGGTTACCGTTGGCTCTCAAAGACAAGGCATCAGAGTGAGACCCCCATACCTGGAATTCATGCTGGTAGTGCAATGTTTACTATCACAGCTCTTTGCAAAACCATCAGTAAGTTATGCTATTCATTTGTGTAAGTTACTTTAGTAGATATTTTTAGTTTTGAGTGTTACAATGTTTATTTTAAGTATTGTAACATTAATTGTCCAAGGCAACAGGACTTTATGAGTACCTAAAATATATAGATTAATAAAGGCAGCTACAATCTAACATACCTGCTATTTCCAGACGGAACCTTTTGGACTGCCGACGTACCTACAGTCTATCTATAGCTTCCTACTTACGGCAGATCTTAGGTCCGCTCAACGCATCTGTTGCGCAATATCTTTGAGAAGTCACTATGAATGTTTATTGGGGAGGCATTAAAACTAACTTTGGGTCGTGCATGGAGACTATTTTACTGTTAAATAGAGCTTGAACTAGCGTACTAACTAAATTTCCTAACTTACCAACAAACTTTGAATACTTTACAATGAATCTGGTTCGGTGTCATTTTCTTCATTGGCCTCATTAAAGGCCTCATTGCATCTACGAGAGATGATACAGAAATTGTTGATGCGGATTTGCACTTGAATTGGTTCACAGTAACAAGGAAAAAGCACAAAAACCTCGCGATTCGCGAGCTAATTTCCAAACCGCGGTCGGTTTTTAATACAAATTTGACGTTCAAACTTTTGACAATATAATTGCCATAGACAATTACAGACAATGTTTTTTAGTTAAAAATTGATTTAGAAAATAATGTTTATATAGCCTAAACTAATTTTATAGTAATTAAATTATATATAACACAGGAAAATCGATCTCAAAAGTTGTCGATAGTTTTCTCACTGAAAAAATGGCGGTGAAAGTATTTGTGACATTTTGTCGAAGGCTGGGTCTGGTATTTACGGATCACCTGTCAAATTAAAACTCCTACTCGCTAGCTATGTAAATCTCCATACATTGGTCCCGTAATTTCATCGAATCCTGCGGAGTAAGCGAGGTGCGAGTAAAATAGTTTTGCTACTCGCCACCAGGCGCTGTACGATTTTGTATGAAATGCGGATCGACAAATTATCGGATCCTGCGATGGTAATATTCCTGCTAAGCCCACTGTTCTATACCAATAAGCTTTACAATTCGTTACTGTGACTTTCCCTAAGTCATATTAAGCCATCTATCCAAAACGATCACCAACATCACTCCAATATAACTATAGTTATATATTTCGTAAATTTCATGCTTCAGATATAATAAACATGGTAGTACTTTTATCCTACAGGCAACATTTGCAAGAATTTAGAGACTGGATTTGACTATAGTCAATACAAGTAAAATAAAGTCCTTCTAACTTCACTTGGAAGCCATCTTGGTATCCATCTTGGCTGTCGACCTCATTCTTTTTTCGTGCTCGGCACGGCAACCAACGCACGCGTCAAGCGCCTAAGCGCAACTTCAAAATTTAAATAAAATATATTCTTAATTATTTTTTAAAAGTCACAAGTTTCAACGGATTCAACATTTTGGAATAAAATTAGTTAATTTTTAAATTGTCATGAGATGCCGAAGATAATCTGGGTGAGTCGAAATAATTTCGTATACTACCGTTCTACCTTCCTGCAAAAAATGTTACCGACTTTTTGAAAGAAAATTGTGCTCAAGTTTTTAAGTGATATACCTATAATACTCCCATACCGGGATAAGTAAATTTGTAAAATCATAAGCTATAACGGATTGAAGATTTTGGAATGAAATTCGTTAATTTTTAAATCACAAGTTACAATGGACTCAACGTTTTGGAATTTAATTGTGCATTCGTCATGCGATACCGAAGATAATCTGGGTGAGTCGAAATATTTTCGTATAATACCTACCTGCAATTTTTTTTACTGACTTTTCGAAAGAAAATTGTGCTTAAGCTTTTAAGTGATATAACACTCCCATGCCGGGATCAAAGCAGATAACCTTATAAAAAAATAAAAAAAACCATTAATTTTTGGCTGAGTTTGTAACGGTCATACAATACCTACTTTTTTATATTAAAACCAATAACTCAACAAACTTCAATTCAATATATATATTTCTTTTAATGAGTTAAAAGGTATTCGAAACGATAGATTTCGATGCCGTATCCGAATGTAAATCACAAGACGATTCGGCCCAAATCTTATATCATAGTACGATATTTTTGTCACGTGTGCTTAACCTCAAGACAGTGAATAATTTATAACTTTTCAAAAAGTCTATAAATGTATCTAAAGTTACAAAATGATCGATCAGCTTTCAAGATGTATCACTATAGATCTTACCTACTTACGATTAAGTCATAAGTAAAATGTTATATTGAAACTGAAATCATCGATATCGATATCGGCGGAGCGTGGTAACACGCTCCGCCTTGTACATTTTCTACTTTTTATATATTTTCTAACACCATGAAAGTGGTGATCCTCTTATCTTAGAAACTATGTTCGTCTTAATGATCAATTGCAAAACTAACTTTTCAACATGTTTTTACTAAGATCATAATACCTGTATTATTTTTAACTCTGCGCAGCAGTCCGATCGTGTCGTTTGCGGTATGCAAATCACGTAAAAGTACGCTGCTGTTTTTTATGTTAAATTACCTTACCTTTTTATAAATAATTGTATTGTGAGTTTGTAAAATTACCTCTATCGCGTTAAGATATTTGGCCTTTGTAATTAATTAATTTAGATTTTTGTATAAAAATCGATAATTCAATTTCGATGATGTTTCTTAAAAGCATATCTAATAGAGTATTACAGAGGTAATACTTACGCTTCTTAAGACATACCATGAGTGCAATACCCGACTTTGCTCAATAAATATTTAAACAGTTGTTCTTCAGCTTGTATAGCCCTAAAATGCGACAAAATGAAAATAATAATAAAAAATAAACAATGTGAGCGTAAATTGTTTATAATCAAAGAGCAGACACTATACAAATGAATGAAAGATGCTGTTTTTATATGCCTGCAATGCTAAATTAAGTATTGCTTTTTAATGGGCCCTGTTCATGTCATTAGCAATGATAGAAAAATATTGTGTTGAACTCGTCCAAAATTTTATATATGTACTCGTATATTCAAAAAAGTTCGAAGAGATTATTTAAAAGAGTAAAAAATAAATAAATAATAATAATTGTTAATAAATTACCAATACGAAGTTAATTTCAAAAGTAGGGCCCACTGGAAATATCCTTAAATTGCTTAAAAACCAATAGTTATGGAAATAACTTTTTACGATACCGTATTTCATTATTATTAATTATTTTAAATAAATATATATTTAGATGCTCTTTTTCGGATAAGTATGCTTGATGACGAAAAACATATTATGTATAGAAATCATACATAAAAATATTTATAGTCATTATCTTTTCTACCAAAAATTCATTATCAGTTTGATACACACATATAACGTTTCGCTAAACACAAACGTCATTGCTACTAGCACGTGTTAATAACACTTCTTCTTCTCACCGAATGAGAGTGGCCAACTCTGGTGTAATCAAGCAGCCCTAAGGTCCTCTGACATGGCTTAACGACTGCCGTACTAGACAAACAGCCGGGACCTACAATTTAATGTAATAACACTGCTTTGAGCCACACTAATCAAATGGTAGGAACCCAACCCAATTCCTCACCTTGATGAATTCTCAAAACTGTTTGGCAATGGCATTCTTTTTTCGCCTCGTAAGCATCGCCATCTTCCTGTTTGTAGGTCAGTCACATGTACATACATATCCATACATACGTAACACTAGTTTCGTACATCAAGACTAATGTTAAAGCCTTTATATTTACATTAAATGTATCTGTTTCTTGGAAACCCAACCTAAACCACGCATAATGTATTTACTTTCGAACGGGGACTATCATGTTGTATGCGTTTACGCCTTTTTCTTAGCTTTTTAAAATTTCGCAATTTTTTTAATGACAAAGCTTTGACGTTCCCATTATAATTTTCTAATGTAATCACAGAAATCTAAATAAGCAGGTACTTATGTAGATTTCTGTGAATGTAATACATATAAACGACTGTATCACATCACTCCCAACGGAAAATTAAATGTAAAGGTTGTTAATTTTAAACGATTAAATTCGTACCTAGACACGTATAACTCTCTGTATATTCATCGTTCAGCGTAATCATGGCTAAAAGCAATAAATTGATTAGAATGAAGTCTATATTCTTAGATCCACGAATCTAATACATATTACTTAGTCTTGTTTGAGATTTTTAGTCTTGTTTGAGATTTTTTTGATATAACGATATATTCACGATAATATGAGTCTGTTTTGCTACCGCATTTAAAGGTTTTTTTTGTACCTTTTAATTAGTAAGCAATTTAATATTAACTTTTAAACGACCACATAGGCCAACATTATTTCAACCCATCAGCCAATGGATTAAAAAGTCTTAGTTGACAGCAGTCCATGTCTTTCGGATGTAGCGGACACGCGGCTACTTCAACTGGCGTCTTATTTATAAAACACATGAGAACTAACTCTTAAAGCGGCAGGTTTGATTATCAACTCTGCCGTGTTTTCTAAATGTTACAGTTAGCATATTGTCATAATGTTATGATAGCAATTATAGAAACTAAAAAGTTAATAAGTATCTGATATTTATCAACCCACTATCTTACATAGGTACCTAAATAAGTTTGTATATTATTTACTGTAAGTTACCTACTAAATATTTAAATTAATTTAATATTTTTATCTCCTATCTATTGAGAGTATGTCGAGTTATAGTATACTTAAGGTTCTCAATAAATGATTGTATATTTTAATATACCATCATTTCTTAAGTTTATTTAACACAAAATTGTACTCTCTAAACATCTACCATGTTTATTATATCTGAAGCATGAAATTTACGAAATATAATATATGATTAAACGAACTTACAAAGTGAAGTTCGATCATTATTATATGAGTAAGTTTTAATTATACTTACACAGAATTATTTTTTATTTAAAATAATTCTGTGTCTAAATTGATATCCCATCCGAACAACAACCACACTTACTCCAAGGTTTAAACTCCTGTATCAATATCTCCTGGTCACATTGGTACTCCCCATTAAATGGTCCCAGAGGTAGTGTCAAGCCAGCTGCACGACTGTAACTTTCCCTAAATCATATTAAGAACATCACCTATCATAACGATTACGAACTTTACCCCTATAAAAATAAGCTCCACAATCCTATGTGTTTTTTCTCCATTACTTTGGTATGGCCTACACACAACTATCGCCCATATCACAACCCAGATAAGGTATAAACTCTTATATCAATCTCTCCAGGTCGTATCGGTAGTCCCTACTACATGGCCCTAGAAGTGATATCAAGACAGCTGTATGGCCAAATGGCAATCTATCTTACTTCATCATATCATATCATATCTAAAACCCTGTTCTTTTTTTCTGGCCACATTTGTGTTCTATCCAACCAACAACCACCTTAACCACAACTTAAATAAGCTCTAATCTCCTGTATCAATCCCTCCAGGTCGCATCGGTACTCCGCACTACATGGCCCCCGAGGTGGTCTCCAGCCAGCTGTACGGCAAGCCGGTAGATGTGTGGGCAGCTGGGATACTGCTGCATGTGCTGCTTGTTGGATATCTGCCGTTTTCCGGGACACGGGAGAGGCTTTTTGAGGCTATTTGCCGGGGACGGTTGCGGGTGAGTTCTGTTAAACATCTCTAGCAATTTCTTGACCAATTATATTATGTGATAGTTATGGCCAGTTATAAAAATGACCCTGCTTAATTCTGAAACAAAATTCTCCATAGTTCATCAAAAATGAGGCATTGGCTACCATAGAGTTTTAAATCATAAATAGTGTGTTGATGTTTCTTTAGTAAATCATGCCAAAACTAGTTTACTTAGCAATCTGCCAATTCGCGGGACTCCTTGCCCGTGTTACCCTTGCATTACTCTTAAATTATAATTTGTCAGTCTTCTAGTCAACATTGTTAACCTGTTCTTTGTAGACAAGTCCGCGAACCCGTAGGTAACAATATTACTTAACATCAGGCTAGTTGTAGAACCTATCACTTATACAAAAACTATCATAAAAATGGTTTTATTCATACGAGATTTATTATCTCCCAGTTCGACGCCCCCCCGTGGGACGACATCAGTGACGCTGCCAAGGAGCTGGTGCAGCGCATGCTGACAGTAGACCACACCATGCGCATCAATATACAGGAGGTGCTCAACCATCGGTGGATAAGGGTGAGTCGATTTTATTTATACCAAAGACAGACATTTATTGCTATTCAAAAAGTGCCCGTAGAACCCGTATATTTCCTAGTGAGATTAAAGTTCGACAATCTACCTCTTAAACTAGTCATTCAACATTTCTCTTAGCACATGAATCTTTAAACCGAAAACAACAGCATTATTGGGTTATAGTTTTCCCTGTCCTTTTCCTGTTCGACCCTTTGGCTCGAATAAAATAGATAGATAAATACTTGATTAAAACACCACATTTAAAATAATACAAAAATAACATATACATTAAAGTTAGCGTCTTAATTGGCAGCCTTATCGCTAAGAGCGACCTCTTCCAGGCAACCAATCTGGCAGGGATATAATGTTCAAATGAAATGAGTAGGATGAGGTGTTTAAGATAGGTATTCAATAAAATAATGAAAAATAGATCAAGAGGTTTATACTAAGTAAGGTGATTAACTTACTCGAACTAAATAATCCAAAAAGCCTCTTTCCCTAACTCCAGGACCGTGACAAGCAGAACCGCATCCACCTCGCTGGCACCGTGGAGGAGTTGAAGAAGTTCAACAGCCGCCGTCGCCTGCGCGCGGCCACCCTCGCTGCGGCTGCAGCGGACGAGGAGGAGGAGGAGACCGAGCCCAGGAAGCAGGCCCTGCTGGAGGAGGCTAATGCTGCTGGTAAGTACTGCAACAATATTAGACGATTTGGGCAAGCTAACATATAGGGTTGTTCCCAATAAATGATTAACAGTCCTTGCCCTATGCGCGCCGCGTCTCACTCTATGGAGAATTATACTTCGGGTCAACCGAAGACGATTACATAATTTCCAACTCCTCCTTGCGTCGTATTCCTCATATCTGACGGTCGTGACTGCCACCACCCATGAGCCTGTCTCTGATGATCTTCCACCACCTCTCTCTGTCCTCAGCGTTAGTGCGTCCTCCTCAGTTACATAATTTACTAGTAGGAATTGTACTGTCACTGTTAGCGTAAGGACTCACGGAGCGTTTTTTTCCCGCGCCCGCCGCGGTTGCGGAACCGCAGCTTTGTAGAATACAGATATGTAAAAAACTAAAGTACATTTCACGACGCGTTTTACGCCCGCGGCGGATGTGATTGTTCGCGGATCACGCTGCACGCGCGGGCAACTTATACAAGCGGGCGCGGCTCGCGATGCTGCAGCCGCGACGAGTACCACCCGCGCGCTCTGCGATCAGCGTCTGGCGGAGGCCCATCTTTCGATATTAACCGCTAGATTTGCGGGCGATAATCGCAGCCGCAGCGGCTGCGGCGCCGCACAAATCTCCGGATCGTGAGTTTTGAAAATTAAACTCGATTCCGCCACCGCGGCGAGCGCGGGAAAAAAACGCTCCGTGAGTCCTTAGCGTTACACTTTTAGATACTCAACTACTTAAGAAAAGTAAAATTTTACATCGGGTATACTCGTTCCACTCGTTGCTGCATTCACTCAACTCGGCTCACACCGTAGGAAGGCGCCTGCAACTCGCCATTACCTCCAAACCAAACCAAGTGGCCCTTGAGATCTTACGAGCTACGAAGGCCACATTGGAGTCGCAGCGGAAAAAACACTACATATTTCTCCAGAGTTTCATTTACCTACTATGGATTTCCGCAAAGTAACGCCTTCATTGGTTGATTCATTGGTCACGTAGTTCGTATGCGCCCCGAACGCTGGGCTGGGATCGAGTCACATGAATCTCGAGGGCGACGTGGTAGAGGAAGGCCCGAAACCCGCTGGCGTCGGGATCTCGACCGGTGTCGGGGTGTTGGCGGGAGGAGGCGGAGACCGTTGGGGGAGACCTTTGTCCAGGAGTGGGACAGTATAGGTTAACAAAAAAAAACGCCTGATTCAATATCCTGTATATGAATGTGTATATTATACATTCCAGCCGTGAACCTGGTGGTGGAATCATTGGACGACGTGTCGGTCCTGCAGGACGGGCCTCTCTTCATGGACCCGGACCTGTTTCACAGCGTGCTCGACGACATGCAGCTGAGGGCGCTCTTGGAGGTAGGCACATTCATTGTATTGTACATTGCACATGTAAAAATTATAGAGTATCTTGAGAATGAGATCTGAGTGGTACACGAAATATCTAGGTCATGTTTTGCCTGTACGCGTATTTTGTCTAAGAATAAGGAAACTCGTTTATCAATTAAACCACTATCGTATCTAGTATGATTTATTTAATAATGTAAAGTAAAGTAAAGTAATATATTTATTGCAAACTGTACAGTATATCTAATGGTGTTACAATATCTTCTATACATAGTCACAACAGTTTTGCTCTTCCGAACATGCAATAATGAAACTTAAAACTAACATTTAAATCATAATAAAATTAATTTAATACACGTAACTATATACACATTCATATTGTTCAAATTATTTGCCAGCATTTATATACATAATAACGGATATCATATGTTACTTATATCATCTTCAAAAAAGGATTTTAAATCATAATAGCATTTTCTAATTAAAAATTCAAATAATTTCCTTTTAAATATTGCAAAAATTTCCGAGTTTACAATTGTCTTTGGTAAATGATTATAAATGGATGGCCCCATGCCCAGTACACTCTTAGAATACAAAGCAGTTCTACGCTGAGGTACACGGATTCTATTTCTATGGCGAGTATGTAGATGTAGGTAGATAATAAATGATAAGTTTGAAATAGGGGGTAGCTAATTACTAATGTGACATCTGTCATTACGATATATACAACACCGCGTACCATAGACCATAGATAGTGCCATCTCTCTCATGCTCGTACATGTTACGTTCATGACTGTAACGTAAACGCAGACACGCCTACAAAAGTCAAAGGATCGAGATTCTGTGTAAGCTTAGTATAGGGCTAGATGGCGCTGTGTGCTATGTGCCCTTGCTAAGCGGTGAAGAAAAATATAGAGAGAAAACTGACGTGTATGAGGGCCACTGAAGATTTGGCGCGTCAACCACGATGTGCTTACCTAAGAAACTTTCCCGATGAATCAATTCAAAGGGGGAGTCACGACCCTCGGTAATGAGGTATACGAGTCGACGAAGAAGATTGGTACTAATCTGTACTTTAAGATATTGAATCAGGCGTTACTTTAGATATTCTCATAAGATATGTTCGAGGAGAGGCGAAACACGTGTCGACGAGAATATCTTGCCGAATGAGAACTACATTGCTTGAAGACACAAGGTGCGGTGTTGGTAAGATCTTGAGAGCCACGGAGGCCACTTTAGTTAGGAGGAAAGGTGTGGCGGTGGTACTAACTCCTAAAAAACCATAAAGTTTGTTTTTTGAAGTCGGTTAAGGAGCAGCCACAGCGGAAAAACACTATATTTCTCCAAAGATTAATTTAATCTGTATTTTGTCCGCTCCAGGTGTACGACCGCATAGCGTGCACGGTGGTGGTGTCGAGCGGGCGCGCGCCCGCGGCGGAGGGCCGGCAGCGCAGCCGCGCCGCGCTGGAGGCGGCCGCGCGCCTGCGCCCCCCGGGACCCGCGCCCGCCGCCGCCGCGCCCGCCACCGCCGCCGCCATACACGACCTCAGGAGAGTGCTGGCGCTGCCGCATCTTAAGGTACGTGTATTTTTTTGGACCTACAAAAATGTTTAGTACAAATATTTTTTTGTTACCTGATATAGGCTTACGCTTGACTACAACTTGCCTGATGGTAAGCAACGTTATAGTCTACGATATTTATTTTTATTTTCCACCATTTTAAAAAAAATATACTTTAAGCGGACTTGATAACATCCTTTCTTTGGAAGTCGGTTAAAAATATAACCTTAATTCCTACTAGCAATTTTAAGTAAGTAAACAACAATATACTACCCTGCACTAGTTTGAAGACTTGTATTGTAGGCTCACGGTTCACGTAGTGAGAAATAGCTTGTGACATGACGTGAGACTGGTGTTGTAAAGTCATGATAGGATGCAAAGGCGTAAAAGGATAGAAAGCCCCATAAAAAAAATGAATTATTGCGCTTAAAACTATCGCGTAGATAAACATAATACACTTAGACATACCTGGCGTATATTTAACATCTGAATAGGGCATTATTTTATAGCCACAATTATTTTGGTGCAAAGAAGTCTTATTTAAATAGGTTAGACCGTCGACATAGTACAAAAAACCCATGGATATTACCTTTACTCGGAATTCTGCTTTAGTCGATATTAGTCGGTTGAACTTTGAGATAGCGCCTATCTGATCTATCCAGTTTCACTTGTACTAATTTTATTCCTAAACCGTCAAAAGCATGGCAGAAAGTAACTGAACCAGACCACACGTTAACTAAACTTGTTCCATTAATTACACACAGATGTCGTGCAAATTAATGTATTAAATGTACCTACAAAATATGATTTTAATTATTTATTTCATGTAAAAGATTCTATTCCTCGCAACAGAAATAAGCCTGGTGTGAGCTTTACCATTTTTAAATGCAATTTATGATTGAGTATTAACTGTTTCAATATAAATATGTAGAAACTTATAAAACCAATAATCAATTATTTTAGATCCTGTTTGTCCTGACCCTGATTCTTGTTCCGATCTCCTGTCCGCAGAAACATACACCATTGCACTCACACACTGTTACATTCATTTTATAATCATGATTAAATTTGTTTGTTATTCACTCATAACTTTTATTTTATTTTAACATATTTATTTTTCGTTGTCCACTACCACACGACTAACCATTATTATTTATTGTATTAGGACTTACATAAGCTTAGTAACGGATTCATTGCCATGTTTTAGAGAATATTACAGCTGTCATCTGTCTACGCGCTATATTTTTTTTTCTTTTTGACAGCTGTTTTCTTTACATCAAATTCGATGTAACGTGACCTCACGCTCTAACCTCACTAATTTATCGCTAAGTTCGCTAATCGATCGCAATCGATCGTATTCTTTGCTCGATTTGAAATGTCTAAAAAAATCAGTAGAATGGAGAACTTTATTTTTTAGTTTGCTAAACGGTAGGTACCCCTCATTACATGTATGTACATTACTTTAATGATAAATAATTTAAAATCATATTTTATTTTTACTGTTGTTATCTGTAGTCACAAACATGGAACTAGTACAACATATAGCGGCCTTATCGCTAAAGGATCCTGCCATCCTATCCATAACAAACACTCTTAAAGCCATTTCTTCCAGCTGTCCCCTAACCTATGAATAAAGGCATATGTGAACATACCTTACAAAACCGACATAATATAGTATTAGACTGGTCTTCACTTAAATTTTATATGCGCACGAACCATGGTAGTTTTTTTTAAGTTAGTTTAAGTATATTTTCAGTTGTGTAAACTTTTTCGAAAGAATAAATAAAAAAAAATACTCGATTTTAATAGATAAAACTTGATTGTATAACTCATTCGTGCTTTGTTCGACACCGGTTTTCCGACTGTGTTTAACTTTCTGTATTGTCATTTTTTATGGAAATATTCCCCTTTTACAAGTCAGTTATGCATTTGAATTTGAAAAGAGGCTAAAAGTCGTTGGACCAGACAGGTATCTCGCTCATACACATTCCCGTGTATGAGCGAGAGAAGTCTTCTTACTTTTTTTTTACTCATACTTGTATTATTATCATCATAGCCCGTAACTAAGCTAGCGTACGCAATCGCATGCGACAACTAAAAAAGTGACGTTTCATTTTGGGCGCTTTCTTAGGTCGGATGACTCGTTTAATTCTAGGTCCCGGTTGTTTGTCATAGTATGGCAGTCATTAATCTTTCTTGGGTGCTTTGAAGACTCATGACACCAGAGTAGGCTATACTCATACGAACCTACTTCTTTATCGGCCAAGCCTGTCCATTGCAATACTATGTCACTACCTTACACGTCTCTCCGGCCCCATTAGGCTGGCTGTATGCCAACTTACCTCCGATAAACTAAGGGAATGCAATATATGGCCTCTAGCTCACATGGCTCGCATTTTAACTAATAGGTAGGTAATGTGTGGATCAAGAAATTTAAAAATTTAAAAAAAAGAATTACTTACCTAATTAAATTAAAATATAATTTTTTATTTCTTATAAGATAGATATCAGCCAGTCCCAACGTAAAGTCTAGAATAAAATGTAAATTTAAAAGGTTACACACTAATCTCCTTATATTAATAAGATTGATGTTAAAATTCAAGAAATAGCTGACAGTAATACAGTCCAACATCACAGTTTATTTATAGGTACAAAGTTTTATATACATATACGCCATATAGTATGAATCTCTTCCCAGCTATCATATAAAACAAGACTACTAGATGCAAGACCTAGCTTTCTGGTACAAAACTGAAACTTCTACGTCCGTACTTCATTTACATCTTTTAGTAGGGTCACCAGTTTCCCGAAAAACTGCGGACATAACACTCTCTGAATGTCCTGGGACATAGTATACATGATAGTTACTATGAATAGAGTTCTAGTTTAAGTATCAGTTAGTATGCGTAGGTTTTTTGGATATTCATGATTTTGAAGTGAGCAGTTTGTATGTTTTTTTTTGTTAGGTTTCATGTAAGTACTTTTCTAAGTACTGGTTTTACAATTTTTCGTGTTATATTTTTGTAATCTAGAAATCTCCTAAGGTTGCTAATGCTTATGAAAACAATTTTCCTAATGATTTACTATCTTTGTATTTGCAGTTCTTAAATAAAAATTAATTACTTAATACAAAAACGTTCACTAGATAAAACTCAATTGGCGTCGTAAATTAGGTTCTGTGTGAAGTTTCATGCTAGAGGTCAAGGCTAACTTTAAAACTATAGGTTATACAATTATGCATTCCTACTTCTTTGAAGCGGTCAATACCTATCAGAAGGTTAGTATATCTTAGGCATACTAAAGTAAGCCTAGCCATCGAAGCGCCATCTATTAGCAACTAAAGTTATATTAAAACCAACTTGATAGTGGAGTACAAATACAAAAATACTTTTTTTATTTTCAAAAACTTAAGTTACACCCTTATAAACTAATTTATATATATAATCATGCCATACCTATAATGTTGGTGCATTGGGATCCTCTGCCATCTCACACTAGGAATCGAAGACCCTGTGACGTGAGATAGCAGTTTACGCCCGCGCGAAATATGCCTCTTTTGTGTACATACATTATTTAACATTAAATGAAGTAATAAAAACTAAAATATAATACTAAAGTCTAAAAAAAACTGCATTCAATAATTTACTGTCACCCCAACTGTGTCAGTCTATCAAATCATGTCACGAAGTCTAGTTCTCAAAGAATCTGAATATGATATTGGTTCCTTCCTCGTAGAATATCTTGTCTGGTGCCTGACAGCAAAACGCTATTACGCGCTCTTGTTAGAAACTGTGAAAATAAAATATGCTGAAAACATGGAGGAAGATTGTAACTATTTGTTAATATTTTGTGACGATGTAGATATTATGATTTATGATGATGATAACTTTGATAATTGTAGACTGAGAATCGAGTTCTTATCTACGAGTATACTAATATTATAAAGCTGCAGAGTTTGTTTGTTTGTTTGAACGCGCTCATCACAGGAACTACTGGTGCAAATTGAGAAATTCTTTTTGTGTTAGATAGACCATTTATCGAGGAAGGCTTTAGGCTATGTAACATCACGCTGCAACTAAAATGAGCGCAGAAAAAATGGAAAATGTGGAAAAAACGGGCAAAATTATTCATCTTCGAGGGCTTCCGTTGCGTGTGCTGCGAAAACGGTTCAAGATATCCATAAAATATGTATGAAAGAAAGATTCCTCTTGAAATGATCTAACAAAATGTCTGCAACAGTATATGTCAATTTTTTTAAGATTAACTCACTAGAACCGTTTTTATCTAATAACTATTCCATGCGGACGAAGTCGCTGGCACAGCTAGTCATTGATAATATCATATTGTGATGTGGTTAGTAGACAAAGAAATATTTTATGATATTAGCAAACATATGATAATATGGTCATGACATACATACATATCTGAATCACAAATGATTCAATTAACAATAACTTAATCCTTTGTTAAACAAGAGAATACATAAGGCTTATGGTCGTATTATTTATCTCCTAACAAAATGTCGTCTACATTAGAATTGTAATTTGAAATTAACAAAGAAATACTTAAACAAATTCATTTTTTGCCCGTAGGTATAATTTCGGGTATAATACGAATTAAAAAAGAAGTATATTTTTTCAGTAAAAGTAAATATAAACTTAATTTTTATTGGAAAAAGAGCGTTAATAATCACGACCGGCAGGATTCGAACCTGCGTATTTCTGGACGGTGACCAAAAATACGCAGGTTCGAATACTGCCGGTCGTGATTATATACGCGCATGTTCTAATAAAAGTTTAAAGTTAAACAGCCATAGTGCGGATTTAGCACTTTATAAACTTACTCATATGTACATTTTAAATTCCACTTATGTTAGAATACATTGTAATCAGTCATTAGTTTACAATTAATACTATCTGTCATTACTACTCATAAATGATCATCAAAAACCCGCCTCAGCCCAATTAGTTTAGCATTCGCAATGAATTCCCAACTTGTTGGCTGTCCACGATAGAGAGTGAGAGAGTGGACGAAATCATAACTCCCTAACTTTCTCAAACTAAGTTAGCTGACACAATTTGTACTAGAAAATTAATCTCAACTATTTAATATTCGGCGGACTCGCCAACTCTTAAATTAGGGACAGAAATGGTAGATAGAGGCTATTGACATTGAATAAATGTTTAGTGTTATACTCGTATTAAGTACTTTTAAAACACATAGGGAATTAAAAGTAACTAATTAAAAACTAAACTTATAAGTATAAACTTACAACACTATAAATTTACTACTAATCTGGGGGCACGGGAGTGCCCCCGCCAAGTCGAGCGCGAAGCAAACACTGCCGTACCATCCTTTTCTCGAACCGTTTTGCCGCATTTTCAGCCCCCTATTTGAGAACCTCTGGATAGGATAAAAACGCTAAAATTTTCGTCGTCTAGAAATTCGTAATAACACACTTGAAATCCAGAATTTCAAGTTGGTAGATCAATTAGTTCCGAAGTTATGCTAATGCAAAGTTTCGCATTTACGACACTCACTCATGATCATCAAAATAGAACTAGTACTTCCCATACACACCTAGGTATTACAATCTTTAAATTGATTTTATTTATAGTAATTTCATATTTGAACAAAAACTTGGTTACATCATTCAGGTTAAAAATAATGAGTGCAAAATTAAAGGTACAAAAAAACTACTAAATTGACGTCACAATTCACGTGAAACTGCAACTAATCCTCAACTGATACGAGTACTCGTTTCCGCATAATCCTTTTGGCCATTAATCAAAAAGTTAATGACTTTCGAGAATGCGGTTTTAACCCGCCCTGCCTATCTATCTGTGAAATCTGCACTTCTTAATTGCGCTTAGAAGGCAAAAATACGCGCGAGTGGTTACGAAAATGCGAGGCTACCCGAAATATGAAACCAGGGAAAGGGCACAACATCATGTGAAAATTGGCCCTATTTCTCCCTAAAGGTTTACGGAAAATGCAAAAAGTGGGGGAAATGTATGTCATTTTATTTATACGGTTAGTAAGCCCGAGAAAGCTTTTATGCATACAATGCAAAACTAAATCAGATGTTATAATGTTATCTCGCAATTTCGTCCGCTTAGTTCTAATATGAACGGTATCCTATATCACTCAGGTCTCTATACTATCACCATTCGAAAAGTCACTATTATCCGTCGCTCCGTAACGGGTTGAAAAAAAGTTGAAACAAAAAGAAACGAACGCATTTTTGCTTTATATTAAGGTATGATTTTGTACGTATTCAAAACAAAGATTTTGTTCCTAAAAACCAATCATATATATTTTGTGCTATCTCTGAAACCGAACTATCACATGGTACCTAATGATATTCTATATAAACTGAGGTAGATGCGTTATACCCCGTTCTGTGTGGCGAACTCAAACTAAGCGAATTAGCCTGGACGGCTCAGTCGCCTCGAAGCTGTGAACATACGTTTATCCCTTTCTCACAACCGGGTTTTATATATCTCTGATCTCTTTTACTTTCCTTCGCCACGTGCTAGGGCGATTTTCAATTTTAACGTCTCCATTAGTAAAACCTCATTGCATGGTACACTTTAGCTCAAGATATCTTGTCTAAACACTTCTAAAGTTACCATTAGATGCTACAGTGAGAGTATTTCAACAGATGTTTTGCTTCACCTGACTGCGCTTACAGATGGAATCTTGTGCAACTTTGAAACTCTCGGGACTCCAAGTCAAATTACATTTGAAGAATCTTCTCACGAAATTCGGAAAGATTGAAAAAGTTTTATTCTGACAACCACTTTGTTTGAATGATTGATTGCTGTAATTTAGGTGATGTAATTTTATATCTAATTGCAAAATCTGGAAATTTGGTATCTTAATCATCATACATATGATAAAGCTAAACCGTCTTATTACAAAACGCGGTTTAAATTATTAGTCCAGGCCTATGAAAGTAAAAAGTGGGTTCTTGTTGCTAAGACATCACACACAAGCAATCAAAATGTCAACAAAAAATGGAACTTTGGTTTAACATTGGTACATTTTGACAGTTTGATAATTATGACAGTTGTAGACAAACAATTTTCGAACAACTAAAACGGACTTAGTCTAGGCTTACATAATTTATTTAAACCACGTTTTGTAATAAGGCCCATAGTGTAAACCTTGAAGATATTTAAAAATAATGTTTGGAGATACTTCGAATTGATAGCAGAACAAGTTCCAACAAGTTCTAGAAAATGTTGTCGTGTGTTTTAAACATTCATCAAGCCAAAACGGCTGAACGGATCATCATGATTTTTAGTATGTAGGTAGTATGATGTCTTAGGAGTGGATTTTTTATCCTGAAATAATGCGAGCGAAGCCGCGGGCGTTCGCTAGTAACTTTATAAGAATTTTACTTGTGCATTACTAAGCACCACGCATCTTAAACGCTAAATATTCCTGAACCTATATAAATGTTTTGTCATAATGTTCGTGTGAAAAGTAACCTAGAAAACCTAGGATTTATAGGAACATATAATTTGCACACTTTTAAATACAAATACAATTTTTTATTAATAATACCACAAATTACATGTCATAACTATTCTTATAATATCTATGTATTACACGTCAACTTTTATACGTAAGAAATGATGTAACAGTCGATTTACAACTTAAGTGTCATGGAAATAAATAACAGAACATATTCACTCACCCACACTCACTAAATTATGGATGTTTTCCACAGGTATTTTTCCACAAAACGCTTGCACGTTTTGTTTTTTCCTTGAATGTGCTTTATCGAAACATTTTTCTCATGAACCGTTATTTTCCAGAGATGATAATAAGAGATTAGCTTCCTATTATATCTCAAGGTAGGTTGAAGTACCATCGAATTGATTGGCTCCGTATCGAGAACGTAATCGGATAAATTGATTTATGTTATTAAGCTGATAATAAGTAGGGACGTGGAGTATAAATCCTAGTGATTGCCGGATTTATGCTGTAATTATTAAGACTAATTCACTTGCCTGTACATTTTGTCGCGGATCAATTTTTGTTCTTCTGAACTTCAATATAACAGCTAACCCACTACGTACGCTAAGCTAAAAAAACTCCTCTAACGAATTCATTCTGCGGAGGAGTCACGGTGGAATACGACTCAAGAGAGAGATATAACAGCAATTATGCTTGGTTTTGATTTGAAGAACAAGAATAAGAATAAAATAAATTTATTGTCACATGAAACATTAAATAGACACACAATAAAAAGCAAGAGTACAAATAAGAAGTTTCATGTCACAATCCGGCCCCAACTCAGCATATGCTGGATGCAAGCATCCAGCGCTGGTCTTCCGTTGGGACATTTGGTGTAGTAAAGCTGACCTTCTAAAGTATTGCGTTGTAGTAATCAAGTAACTAATATATAATACTAGCTGTGCTCGCGACTTCGTCCGCGTGGAATCGTTATTTTGGGCATCGTATTTATTTTTGCAAACTACCTCTTCAGCTTTATAAATTATAGCTACTACCCACGACTTGAACCATTTTCGCAGCTCACGCAACGTAAACCCTCAAATATGAATAATTTTCTCCGTTTTTTCCATATTTTCCATTATTTCTTCGCTCCTATTAGTTGCAGCGTGATGTTATATAGCCTAAAGCCTTCCTCGATAAATGGTCTACTAAACACAAAAAGAATTTTTAATTCGCACCAGTAGTTCCTGAGATTAGCGCGTTCAAACAAACAAACTCTTCAGCTTTATAATATTAGTATAGATTATAAAAACGTTATTGTATTTTGTGACATTGAAACACTATGCACCGTTGCTGGTAAACTAAGTGTTCTAATACCACGGAATGCCACTCGAGAATCTAGCAGTTCTATAATCTCTTTCGAACACCAACTCCGTTTCTGTTCCTTACAAACTGAAGTTTAATTTTAATTGGAACTGCGAACGGACATTGTTTGGGGGCAAATTGAAATGAAAACGTTCAAATCTTAAGTGGAATAGCAGTTCCGTAGATAGTTGCAAACTTTGGCGCTGATTGTTTTGTTGGGAATCTATCTATTAATAGATTCTATACAAATTTGTACTCATAAATTGGTATTGATTTGTAGATAGACAAATATAATAAGATGATCATAGACGAATATTACCAACGACGCTGGGCGGATATTGTTATACCTACTTACCCGTTTCTCAATACGTAGTGATTTCAACACTTCAAGGATCCTCTTAAATATATGGCTTTAGTTATCTATTTGCTAATATTATGTCCATATCAACGAACTTGTAAAGTAATTTTCCATAATATATCATTACATACAGTTAGATAAAGATACACACTGTAGAACAGAGTTTTATTTTTAAACTTACATATCCTAAACTTTTTACAACCATCTCCAATCATTGTCCCTCTAACTAATACGTAATAAATGACTGAAGAAATTAACCGCCACAAATCTCCGCATGTCCTCGTAGGGTTTAATGAATGCAATTCAGTGTTGAATAGAACGCTTTGTTCTTGCTTGGTCTGTGCTAGGAACCTCTATGACGAATCCTTGTTTGCTGCAATATGGAGCCAATATTATGGTTAATTTTCTGGGTTTTATGTATTCAAAACGTGACACGGTATACGGTAGAACGGTATAAGTTTTTATAATCAAATTTCATGTGCTCGTTATTCTACACCCCGTCTAGTCATATTTAATATTTTCCCTTTCCATCCTACGGTTGCCTGGAAGAGATCGCTTTTAGCGATAAGGCCGCCATTTGTGGCATTAGTTTTAATTTTATTCCGTTTTGTATTATGATTTTTATGTGAGTGTCCAATAAAGTATCAATCTATCTATCTAACGGTACGGATTTTTTTATGAGAATTACACGTCGCGTTTAAAGTTACCGTGTTATTTCTGTTAAAAATAATCTAATACACTAATTGTTTTTTATTATGCAAATAAATAGCAATGCACTAGATTATTAGTGATATTATAATTTACAAGACTATTATTTTTAAAATAGGTACTATTTTGTTATAATGTGGTTGGTATTTCGATCACAAGTATTCACTAGGTAGTACTAAAATCTGACTGTACCGTTGAAATTTATTATTTTGCAATAGTTTAATAGTACTTTTAACTCAACTGAATTGTTTATTTTATTAGCTAAATCTGTAGCTTTTGCAATGATCAGAGTAGTATAGTGGGTTGTCTAAAACATCGTTATAAACTGAGGTACGAGAATTCATTTTTAATAGGTATTCATTAAGTTTTAAAACTCAAATATAATTTTATTCAAATTAAATTCAAATAAAATTTTAATAGACAGATATTTTCTCACGTTTCCACACTCGCCTATACCTCTTTAGGCACATTTTTTTACGCAAAAATAAATATTGAAGGCCATCTCACACAGCGCCATCTTGCCTCAAACTAAGCGAACCCATTTTCAAAATGTCTTACATTGTGGAAAGACCAACCGGCCGGCCCGAAATCGAAATCAGGACAATAAAATCTACTTTTCTATTAAAAAGTTAAAACAGTATAAATTGCAGACGACTTTTTAACTACTGCGGCGGTTTTGCATAATCCGTTCATTAGCCGGGAACTGTGGCGGTGACGTCACAATCTGTCTTTGATGTAATTAGTTATTAATTAAAGACAAAGTTTGGTTACTGGGCTTTCAGTAGGATGTAGCTGTTGGTATAACTTTTAGTGTCACTTAGTAGGATGTTTTAAATAAGAAAAAAACTATGTCCATAGGCCGCGGAATAGACTTTTTCCTCTATTCAATTTCTCTACAATTAAATTATACATAGTTATATCGTCACTTCTTCTTATTGTGTTTATGATATTGTATATTCAATTAATTAATTTAATTCCTGCAGACCCATTTGTACGAGTAAAGGTACGGCAAGGAGGCACCGTTATACAGTGGAGGTCCCAAAGACTAGCTCTAAGCGTTTTGCTTCGACTTTCATCGTGCGAACAACCAAACAGAAGAACGCCTTGCCAGACTCTTTACTCCCCTTGAACTATAATTTGTCGGTCTTCAAGTCAAAAGTAAACCGGTTTATTCTAGGCAAGCACACGAGATCGTAAATTACAACGTTGTTTAACATCAGGCAAGTTGTAGTCAGGCGTGGGTCTATCTCATTTATAAAAAAAAAATCCTTGACAGACATTGCAGCCTCATCTTAAATTTATTAAATTCACTTAGCTTATTGCAAATGTCTTATTAAAAAAAAATAGCAAGGCTATGTATATAAAAGCACTTCAACTTTGATATTTTAATAATACCTATTTTATGCGTAGGTTAGTCATTATCTGAAGAATCATTAAGCATAACCACTGTTCAGTAAAATTCAGTAAATCGCTTCGAGTAAAAAATGAAATGAGACAATTAACCCACAATCACCCCCTATACTACGTTAAGGTAAAACTAGGTGGAAGCAGTTAGCTCACTGTGCTCGCTAACTTAGTTAAACCTGCCTCCCGAGACAAATGAGCTCCAAGGCGAGAAAGCGTGAATTTGATTAGTACTGATTAGTTGTACACAATACACTACAATCTACGTATGTTGTATCATTATCATCATCATCGGCCCACGGACGTCCACTTCTGGACATAGGCCTCAAGGCACGCCACTCAGCCCGATTTTGTGCTTCTCGACTCCACCTGTTCCCTGCTACCTTCATGATGTCCTCGCTCTACCTGGTGGCAGGCGCCGCACACTACGCCGCGAGCTCCACTCCAGAACTCGCCTACCACTAACTACTTACAATCTATGTATGGGTAAAGATAGATATTGGGAAAACGTAAAGTAAACCGAGTCGAGAGGAAACTGGTATTCTCTAGGCAAGCGCGCTAGATCGTAGATTACAACGTTGCTGAACATCAAACAAGTTGTAGTCAAGCGTGAGCCTCTCAAGTGTAAAAGTAGTTTATTCCTAACACATCATACGGGACCTTAGTAAGAAGCGCTCGGCTAGCGAAGGTAATCGCGTGTGTTTCCTTGTTCTCAATGTTAAACTATTCTCGACACGGTCTGTCCTTGGATGGGTGACCAAGAAGTGGCATTTCGGCGCTTCCGTAGTTCCGTAGATATTTTAAATTGTAGGGCCAGGCTGTTTGCCAAATAAATGCCTATAAAACAGGCGTAATAAGAAAAAAAACTAGCTTGGTAAATGGTATACCCTCAAATTTAGCAGAATACCCTATAATATGTATATACATATATATGTAGGTATATAAAACTATTACCTTGTTATACATAGATACCTAATGTTTACAATTGTAAGTTATGTCCATCCAAAAGGTTGCCTGGAAGAAATCACCTAAGGCGATAAGACCGCCCAAAGTGCAACACTTTAATTTATGTACCTATGTTTATTTCTGTTTGTAATTTTTGTGTTTTAATGGTGTACATTAAAGTTATATTCTATTCTATTCTAGTGCACTAAAACTGCCACATTTAGACATAACACCATAACAGTCAAGCAACATTACCCCAAACTGATTCCGATCCCAAATTCAGCGCTAAAGCTAAACGTCTATTAATCCATACGCCATTGTTCACTAACTAGGTATACCATGATACACTGGCAAGTCGAGACAACCGAATTACCCCCGTGTTGTGAAAGTAGGTCACCGGAAACTCAATTTTTAACTCACCTGCGATGCTTGAGCAACTACAGTGAGCTTTATTTTAAAAATTAGTTTTGGATTATTTTTTTGTCGGTGGCGCTGCAGTGGATGTGTGACCAAGTTTGTGTTTTAGTGAAATTTAAATGTTTAGGAGATAATGCGTAAGAATCTAAAATATCCATCAATAGTCTTACGTAAACAAACATCTAGAGCCAATATTTAATTATCATTGTTACAGTTATTAAATGTTCTTAGCAAAATGTTAATCAAATAAAAACGAATTAAACTAAGGATTAACAATAAACTTGGTAACTTAACATTTTTCATTCATAAACCTTTGCTTAAAATGCAATAAATTTTATACGTTGAGAAAAAATTAGTGAAAATTAATATGTATCACTGTTTGTTTTTGATATTCTGGATGGAAATAAAATATTTTTAGCCATGTTTCTCAATACCTATATATGGGGTTGGGGTTGGGGTCGGTAGATCGATGGCAACCCCATAAATAGAGAAGATGATCAGAATAAGTACCGCTTTTACTCAAAACTGTTGTCAAAAATATAAAAAAACCTGTCCATAATACTACTTCTAGTGAAGTCACCGCACTTCATACGCCGTTGAGTCATAACAGAATCAGTGTTGCGAATGGTTAACTTTGTTAAGTCGGGAGGTGTGTTTACTTGTTAACTGTCAAATATACAGCCTTTTGTATTTTTTATTTGAATTATATTGTACTGCGCTTAGGTTGAATGTATCGCTGTATAATAGTAGATTAGCAAAATGAATAATTAGAGGGTTCTAATTCACCGAAAAAAGTGAAACTTTTGACCACAATCGTGTTTTTATGTAATAATGGTAACACATGTAGACGCCATAAATTTTTAAGACAAATGCTAAGTTGGTTTTTGATTTGTAGAAAGTTTTATAACTTTTTTTTCTTCTTTGGCCTTAACTTTGTTTGTTTTTTTACTAAACCGACATCTTCTATTTCGTTTTCGGTCAAGAAATATAGATTAGCAGCACTATATTTCTATATTTGCATTTTGTTCCAAGTTTCACTCCCTGCCTATACCTAACTTATTGAATGAGTTGTTTGAAAAAAAAAGCGCTCAGATACTTTCTTCGCGGGACTTCTGCCTGCCCCTTAGTGGGACTGGTAGGGACCTCTTGAAATTTAATTTCTTTTGAGGGGCTGGGCGCCGGGACACGCAGGTCCCGGGGAAATGAGAGGGAGGTTTCCATGCCGGCTTTCATCTTTTGCGGCTCTACCATTGCCAGGCCCGGCTGTGCTCTTTTGGCCGCTTTTTTAATACATGGGAGCGTGCTAGTTTTTTGAAGGAAACCCCCCTCGCAAGCAAATGCCAGAAATAATAAATGAGCTAGGATTCTATACAATCTTTAAAATTTGGGTAAGTGACGGGTATGACGCCTCTTCGCTCTTCAATCTTCGTTTCTGTCTTCGGCGGCCCAGGCTCCGGCGCCAGCCATACGGCCTCACGGAACCCGGGGGTGGCACTGGGTTGATTGTGAGCTTCAGAGGCGTCGTGGTGTCATCTTCTTCGCCCTGGGTTCAGGCGCCAGCCGAACGGCCGCTCAGAGCCCAGGGTGGGGGATGATGTGGTATTGCATTCGTTTTTGCTCCGGTGCGAGGTGAGGCCTACAGCAACACGGAGCGCAAAAAAAAAAAAAAAAAAAGAGGGGTGTGTGGACAAAACAAAAATAACAAAAATCAACAGCACACCTCCACAAAACACACGAACACAAACATAGAAAGGTTGGGACTGAGCGGGAAGATGATTTGTCTATCCACGCGAAAGGGAAAGGGTAGAGACAGCGGGAAGATTGGTCTCTATACCGCTCTGGGCTCCAGACCTCCGGGCTAGGTCGTGTTGGAGCCCAGGGGAAAAGTAAATAAAAAAGGGGGGGAAAGTAGAAGTAAGAAGGCACGATCTTTTCATACTGGACTCATGTCCACCAGCAGGTTTGCGGCAGTGACAGAGTCCAGGGGTCAGGCTGTCAGGTCGGTCTGGTTGAGTTGGTTGGACCCCGGTGTTAGCCTGGCGGCCAGGCGAGGCCCAATGCACATCTGCAACAAGTCTTATTATTTGGGAGACTTGGGGAGTGAGGTATAAGACTGGTGTGTGGTAGGGAAAAGGAATAAATGGGGTAAATGGGGGAAATGGGGAGATTGGTTGTTCTCCTCGTCTGTGCCTGAGCCCTGGCGCCAGCCAGGCGGCCGCTCAGGGCCCAGTTGGTCCAGTATTTTGATCCGACGCGACCCTTGACCCGTCTTCCTCCTCGGAGCTGACGAGGAGTTCCCGCTGCAGGGTGCGCCAGGATCGTGATGCGTCAGGTGGGCGGGCATGTAATGGAGCGATGCCGCGCAGGTGTGGGTGCGGTCCGTTGTCGGCGCGGTCAAACATGACGCGCGACAAACGGACCACGAACTTAAATAAATAAATAAATAAATAAATATTAAATAATACTAATACTAATAATATACGTCGTTACGGACGTACCGTCCAGCTCCGGTGATCATCCGTAATGTGGTGTTTTGTACTCGCTGCATCTGTGTCTTCACGGTTTCGGACAACAGCGAGTACCAGGACGGTGCTGCGTACGTCAGCCGAGTCCTCGTACATCTTGAAGATACCGAGCTTGGTCTTCAGTGGGAGGGAGGACTGGAGGACCGGTCTGAGGAGCGCACGTGCCGCTTTGGCCTGGCCAATAGCGTTCTCGGCATGCGCGCGCATCTTCACCTTGTCGTCGATGGTCACTCCCAGGAACTTGACCGACTGGTCCCACGGTATCTTCTGGCCTCTGAGTTCAAGTAGCTGCGGCATTTTCTTTTTGTTCGGGCGGCCTGTGACAATGGCGGTCGTCTTCCCGACGTTGACCGCTATCCGCCACTTGTCCAGCCACTCCGGTAGGATGTCTAGGGCCCTCTGGACCCTGCGTCGCCCGGTCTTGGCATTTCTCGTTGTTGCGAAGAAGGCACAGTCGTCCGCAAACAACGAGAGCTTGATGGGAGCGGTCCCCTCAAACTCCGGCTCGGGCAACGGGATGTCGTCTGTGAAGAGGGCGTAGAGAGTGGGAGAAAGGCAGCTTCCCTGGGGCACTCCTGCTGCGATGTTTCTTCGTCCGGAGTCCGCTTGCTCTACAGTCACGAAGAAGTCGCGGTTTGCGAGGAAGGAGGCCACCAGGTGTACAAGCATCTTCGGGAGGCCTGTGGTGGTAAGTTTATAGAGGAGGCCTTCGTGCCAGACCCTATCGAAGGCCTTCTCTACGTCCAGGAATACGGCAACAGTCTTCATACCCTGGTTCAGCCCGTTGGCCATCTCGTGCAGGACCCTGGTCAACTGCAGAGTGGTGGAGTGGCGCGATCGGAAGCCGTACTGCTCATCTCTTGGTTGGAGGTGCGGTCTCATTCTGGTGAGCAGCAGTCGCTCACATAGCTTCGCCATGTGAGGGAGAAGCGTGATTGGCCGGTAACTGGCAGGTAATCGTCGGTCCTTCCCAGGTTTATGCAGGACGATCACCTTGCCAGTTTTCCAGGATTGAGGGAAGTGTCCGGTCCGCAGCACGCCATTGAAGAGCCGGGTCAGACACACGAGCGCACGCTTGGGCATCCTCTTGTATGCGGCGCTCGGGATTTCGTCGTAACCCGGTGCCTTCTTGGCGTTCAGGCGTTGAGCTGCCCGGATCACTTCTACCGGCGAGAAGAAGCTGTCTCCTTCCAACGGTGGGGCTGGTAGTTCCAAAAAGGTCCGTACTTCGTCTACTATCCTCGTGTGGTGCTCTCGAACTCCTTTGTCCGCCTCGGCTGGGACTGGATGAAGCTGGAACTGTCCCGCGAGGTGGTCTGCCAGAAGTTCGGCTCGAGCTTGAGGTAAATAGTGACGTTGGCCATTGTTGTCGACAAGCGGGCACACTGTAGGCTTGGCCTTGGTGAGGTGCCGATTTAGGGCGTAGAGGGAGATCTTGTCTTCCTCGCAGCGAGACATGTGGTCCTCCCAGATGTCTCCTCTCCACGTTTGCACCTTTTCGGCTAATTCCGCTGATTTTTTGTTGAGCTAAGTCTTGACTCTTGGACATCGGGAGCTGGCCCACAGCTTCACCAACGCCGCTTTCTCTTTCTTGAGGGCTCGGAGTGAGGGCGGTAGCGGGTCCCGGATAGCGGTAGCTGGTTCTTCCGTTATCGCCCTGTTTTTAGCTTGTTGGATGGCTGTGGTCAGCTCCTGCGCGCATCGGTCCACGTCGTCCGGCGTCATCAGTGGGCCTACCTCCAGCTTGTCGAGATCCCCTAGGAACTGGGTCCAGTTAGTTTTTCTACGAGGCTGTCTTGGCACTGCGCTGACCGACCCCCCCACCGTGATCAAGATAGGGCAGTGCTGCTCATTCAGGGCGTATATGGTCTCCACCGAAATCGGCACTTGTAGTCCTCGGTGGACCAAGATGTCCAGCACATCTGCTCTGTGCCTGGAATGAGTGGGAATGTTAGTTGGGGAGTCGGGGCCCAACACTGTTGCGTCTAGTACCTGGGTCGCTCTTAGCAGCTGCTCGCCGTCTGGCCGCGTGCTATGCGATCCCCAGGCGACGTGCTTGCAATTAAAATCTGCAGCAAGCAATGTTGGGTTGGGGCCTCCGAAGATGGTCTGCAGATCCTTCACGCACACTTTTCCTCTCTTCAGCGGGGGTCTGTAGCCGGCGAAAACATCTGTTTCCCGACCAGCTATGTGCATTCGGACCCCCAGTGTGCGGGTCTGTTCGAAGGCTCAGATACATAGATAAATCGCATATAAAAAGCTCCCTAGCAATCCAAGCTTGAATTTTCAACTATACCTACGCCCCTAGTCCTACAATAGGTCGTATTTATATTTCACGAGTCGTCGTTCAGTCACTGTGGCGCATAAATTTTAAAACTTATTCTGTCCTGCCATTCGTCAGTATTATGTATGTAGCGCCAGCTTTGCATCTACGATACCGGAGCGATAACTTTTGCATTTATACGTATTTTTAAGTGCAGCAGAAGTGTACGATGATTTTTATTTATATATGTCGCGTTTGTAGTTTGCCTGATTGAAATCATTCCTGCTGACTAGGGTATAACGAGCTAGCGTAGAAAGTAACTGTTTACTCTATTTGAAGACAAAAGTGGGTAACTTACTCAGGTTTATCTTCGTGTTTATCTAAGACATATAGTGTTTGACGTCGGTTATCGAGAGTTTCACAGTCAGATTTCCTCTGATAAAACTTTGAAAAAAGTTCTAAAGTTAGTGAATAAGGTTTTTTGAATAGCCTGGAACAGGTTTATCCTATGTTTACGACTACAGCCCTATTTGTAGTGTGTTTAACGAACAGCCATGTCCTAGTATTTTTTCATGTACTCCCCACATAATATCCTAGTCAAAAGATACCCGACACAATTAAATAGCCAACTAGCCTATTGCTTCTGTTTTATAAATAACATCTGTACGCGCTAGTGACACATTGGTTTGGCTGTTTTGTCAGTTCTGTGATTAATCAAAGCTATGGACAGACAGGCCGCAGCGGACCACTTGTCGTTTTGCTCACTTTGAATGGATTTTTCAGGCACAAACAGAAAGCTAGACATGTGAATAAATATAGGACATACCTAGTTATCTCGATAGTCTTATATATACACACATATATATATATATTAATATCCCAGGACATTCACACAGCGCCATCTAGCCCCATATATGTATCCACATCTATTATCTTCCTAGTACCTTGCGCGATTAATATCTATAAGTTTTTTTACATGATATAGGCTCACGCTTGACTACAACTTCTATTTCATTCCATCCGGACAACATGTGTGTTTTATGGAAATATCGTGGCGCCCTTTATATATGTATGTGACGATGTATTTGTATATTTGTATACACATTGTATACCTCCCGAAAGAATTTCCTGCGTGATTTATATCACTATAGGTAACTTCAGAAAAAACTTTCAGTTAATTATTTCTGCGAGGAAGTCATGATCCCTAGCGGTAAGGAATACGTCTCGAAGAGACAGATTTCCTTCCAGTAAGTTTCGTTCTACAAAAAAGATGTAACGTCGTATAAGAACACACACTCAAAGAAAGAAAGACACTCGGGTGTCAATAGTTTTTACAGCACCCTAGAGTAAAATCCCTAAACTATAACAATATCAAAGTACAGTAATTTATAGAGTTATGTCTGATTTATGTCGTAATTTCTGCAAATAAGTGTGTATTATAATGTATGTCACTCCCAAATAATGTTCCCTTGTTTGTATTTTATATATTTTTTGAGAAATGTTGTCTGTTTGTATTGAGATTTTTTGTTTTTGTGTCCTATAAAGTAATTAATCAATCAATAATATCTTATTTAATCTTCCTGATCCCTCGTAGAAAGAAAATTGTGTATCAAAACCCCCATATTACCATAGAAATAACTTTCCTTAACATTAAACATCTGGTTGCTCGCACTTAGCAAGGGAGGCTGGTTATTGCCAATTATAGAAATAGTCTTTGCTTCAGCCGTAGAAAAAGAACGCAATACTTTGTATGAGTTTGTAATATGTTACATTTTTTACATTTGAAAATAATAATAATAGAAAATAAAAACACCATTCAAGTATAATGCTCCACCGTAAACCACAGTGTCGTTTGGCTGCCAACTTAGGCAACTACATATGTTTTTGTCAATTGGGATTTACAAAGCAAAGTGAGCTGATTTTCTAAATACGACTGTTTCAATTATTACATGTATTCTCATTGATTCGGTTCAGCTTATTATTTCATTTTACAAACGAAGTTCTCAGCTATAAAATGGCATACAAATATGAACATAGGAAACATTAGTTAAATACTACTTTTATACATTTTGTCGCAGTAACTACTAAAATGTGATATCTGTTTACAAAAGCTCGTATCAGAGTTCCTCCCGTCACATATTTTTGCAGATTTAAAAGCCCGTATAATTGGAAAGTCATGCTTGTTAGTGTAACTTGTTATGTTTTTTGTAGAGTATGCAAATAGAGAAGCTTATGGTGGTTTTACAAAGGGGTTTCGCTTTGACAGATTATTGGGCTCGTATGATTTATGCGTTCTTAACGTTTGTTGGAAATAATTGGATTGGCATTGTTTTGTTTGGGTGGGTTTGTATGTGCCTAGATTAATTGTAGAAATGTATTTATTTGTCTTGTATAAGAACAAGTACATAAATATGCATTTATCTTTAATACAATCGATTAATATATATTTCATATAAGTAATATGGTGTTTACTCAAACACTATATCTATAACAAAACGTATATAATCAAAAGTAATATAATCAGATCACATATCAGTAACAATTGAGATTTAGTAATGGTAGTAGATGGTACTTGATATCAGATTTTTTAAGACAAGAAGATTTTTTAAAAAATGTAATCAAGTACCATTGATGCAATATATTATTCAATAAATAAAATAAGAAAATTCTTACAAAATTAACGTCCCTAATAAGACGAAATATTTCCATCCATATTTCATATAATACTCGAATTTCAATAAACTGGACGGTCTCTTATGAAATTCTTGCGTACAAAATATGTTATCAAGAATCAATATCGCCATATTTGCTGGCCGGTCCCGTGTCAAAGGAAAAGTCCAGCTACTGTAATCTAATAACTGTATATCGGTCCGAGCTCGTTTCATAATAATACCGTAAGGTGAAGCTGCTTTACGGAATAAGCTACTTCTTCGCACTTGCTTGGGTGATATTTGACCAGCTGGTTATCTGAAGAGATAGCCTCATATCACTGCAACACTCTGGTCCAAAGACGTAGCAAATAAAATTTTAATAATTTTACTCATTGAACCTATCACATGACTATAAAACCCTGACCCCCCTGCTAACGATGCTTGGAGAAAATTTTTGCTCTATAGTGAAAAAACTTGCAATCGTGAGTCAACTGTAGCCATTTAATAACATGATTTTTGCGTATCTATTATTATTTTATTTGTATTTTTGAATTTGATACCAAATTTATTGACATTAGTTTTATTTTTATATTGTATAATGATTTAATTTTGACTTTTTTATGTCATTTGTAGAATTTAATTTATATCAATATTTATCATTACAGTAATTCGCTTTAAGCGGTTCTGATTATGAGAGTAATAAATAAATAAATAAAAGTTGTACTTTTATAAAAAGTTTTTTTTGCAAGAGGCTGCCACTTGTGGCACTAGAGTAGTTTCTGTATGTGATTTTATTATTTTTGTCGTATGTGTGTGACAATAAAGATTTTCAAACTTATTTTATAGATTTCAATAAAACTTTGGAATAGAAAATAAGAATATAATAGAATAGAAAATTTAGCAAAGGAATAATATTATGATCTACACAAACATTGATACAATAATCAACTAAAATGGTAAACTTACCTCGTAATATGGCCTTTTCATAAGCCGTTTACGGTTCATCAGTTTAGCAAGCATACCATTTATCAGCATTGGTATTTGTAGAATTTACAGATTATGTACCAACATGGAATGCTCGAACATAACACACAGCTATTCGCATTATAATGTAAAACAAAGGTTGTCCATTAGCTGATTTTAGAGCTTCGAGTTTAAATTGCATGCATGTATGAGTTTAACTTTATTGTGAGTTTTTGGTGTCCCTAGGTGTAGTATAGATGATAGAGGAGAATAATAGTCACTGTTAGGTAGTTATCAACGCTGCACATTTATTGTACGACCGTTCGCTGTGAGCGATTCAGCCAACTAGCGCTGCCGGGCCGGCTACCGAACCGGTTTGGTCGACAGGCGCGCGTGGAGTCGATTCTAACTCCCTATAACACAAATTGACTGTCCGTCCGCACAACATACAAAAATATATATGATTTTATTTATTTTACGTATATTACATATTAATATTATTGTGGGATCGTGTGTGTGTATATATATAATGAATATTATATGATATTATTTGATGTCGATATATTAATTATTTAGAACATATATTAAAGTTACATAAATATTTTGTGTTATAAATATGAAAATAAAATATTATGAATAGTTATAAATAATTATAAACTAATATAAAATAATATGAAGCCCACAAGTTTATTTAACAAATTGGTATTTTGGCAATTGTGATTTATCTATATTAAAAATAAATGTATATCTATTATGTCAGCCATCATCACCATTATACTCGATTGAATCTTATTGTTGGGTATAGACCTCCCTTTGTATATGCCATCTGAGTCGATCTTGTGCAGACCTCGTCCTTGGACCCTCGACTTAGTACCTAATAATGTTAATGAAGACGTAAAATTGTTTTTTTTAAAGTACTTAACAAATTTCTCTCAATATTGAGACTTATGTAGGTATATTGTTATAGAATATTTTAGCGGCGAGATTTTATTACCTATAAACTACCATTTCGGAATGTAGTTTAAAAATACCTCGGCACACAAAAATACGCGCATTCTGGTGGCAGCATTTATCCCGATCGCAAGCCTTCTTTGTCCCGTGAAAGGTTTTCGCTGCCGGCTCTAAAACACTCACATTTCGAGTTTCCAAAAAACGCCTCGAAAATAGGAAAAAACAGTCGCCGCTATGATCTGCTTAAGTGACTCGGTTAAAAAAAAAATTCCAAATTTACAAAGACTTTACAAACAATATTTGAAGACAAAAAATAGGCTCTCTACTTTTTTGTGATATGTAGATAGCTGTGACTTCTCATTATATTATTAAATTATTAAACGTAAAACAGGATTCGTCTGATGATTTTAAAAAAATGTTCTCACATTTTAAAAACCTTGTCACATATAATAAGCTAACACAAAAGTACGTTTAGTTTTTTAAGTATTCCCATTCTTTTTAAACAATTACTGTGTTTTATATAGAAAATATTTGTCATGATTATAAGTATAACGTATTTTTTATCTTTCCAGGTAAGTCCTTACAGTAAGCTACTTCAACTTGCAGTAAAATTCCAGGTAAATATGCATTTTTCAGAACTTAAAACCCGTTGTAGAGATTATTTCTTACTAAACGCCGCAAATTTTTCGCAATACTTTAACAGCAAATTGGAGAAAATCTCGTTTTACCATAAATTATTTTCCGAACCAACTGGCTGAATGTAGGTAAGTATCGAAGCCAGTCAACGTTGAAAATCTAAACAATTCACCATTCAGAAACTGGTTGTGATATATTTCAATATTTTTCACGATATTTTACTCAATTTTCTCTCTTTTGTACTGTTATATTTTGTATTACTTGCCTACTTGTATTGAGGAAAAAGAGTTCGCAGTTTAGAAGTCACAAACAGACTCTTAAAAATCCTATTTTTTTTTTTTTGGTATGGCAAATGTCGTTCGGGTTTCGAAGATCTAATCATTTTTATTAGTAGTTATTAATAAACAAAGGTATACTACTGTATGTGTCTATGTATGTTCGTACTCTTCGTTTCCTTCACACCTCTTTAAAACATAATACAAAAACCAATGTGTCATAGTGCGATACCAAACGCGTAGTGTTTTTAATATATAACTTAGAAACTGCATAATTACCTAACTGAGATAATGTCTTAATCTGACAACCAATTTAGATATTTAATAACCTATTCTCTATAATAATGGAGAACGATTATTATGTTTATGGCGTCATTGCTCAAATTTATCGCACAGAAGGAGCTAAGGGCTTGAGACCGTTTACCGGTAATTTAGCTATTAACTTCAGGTAAATCAATATTTTAATACCACTCTACGTACTGAAATTGATATAATAATCTCATGGTTCATTCTTAGTACTCATATAATAATTTATATTACAATAAACTTTATGTTTTTTGTACCTCGTATGCTTTGTAAAAAGAAATTACTAAATCTATAGCCTATAGTGAAAATGGAGACGATAGAAAACAATGCATATTTATTGCATTATGTGCGTTACAAAAATGGCTCTTCATAACATCTAGTAACTATATGAGACTTCGATCCATAGTGTATTCTTAACAATATTTTTCTTTCATTCAAGATCTTTAAAATATATTATATATTGACCATAATACATCTAAAAGTAAGCAATAGCAATAATTTTATACAAAAAAACATTACTAGCGCCTATTAATTTATCCTTGACAAAGTCATCTCGCTTCCATTTTGTATTCTACCGTCGCGTCGTTTCCTCGTGGCAACTCAATACTTCTGCCTATTTACTCGCCCATGGATCCAAACAAGCTCAATTCAAATTCAAATGGGTTGAAAATCTAATTGCTTACTAATAAGGTGGGAAGAAACTCGTCAGGTGATTTAATACGCTCGCTGAGTCTTACTAAGAACCCTATTAGGGAAGTAAATGATGTATTTTGATTGGTTTATGTCTATGTTACGGTAAATGTGGATAATGCGGGAATTATGCATAATTCCCGGGAATTATGCATAATTACCAGTGCTCTTGGTAAAAGTGAGAAAAACATTCGAATTAATCACATTTACCGGTAATTATACATAATAACCATACCCCTTTGGTAAATGTAGTAAATAATGAAATCAAACATGGCAAAAAACAAAACAGGCAAGGAGGCACTGAATTATTATTTGTCGGTCTTCAAGGCGAAAGCAAACTGGTTTATTCTAGGCAAGTGCGCTGGATCGTAGATTACAACATCCTCTACTCGTGCGATTTATTTATTTTATTTGTACATGTATTTATTCTAATAGACATATTGATTCTGATGTTTGATTTCATTATTTTCTACATTTACCAAAGGGGTATGATAATTATATAAAATTACCGGTAAATATGGATAATTCACTACATTTACCGTGTGCGTTGGGAATTATGCATAATTCCCGATTATCCACATTTACCGTAACATCTATATTAGATAAATTAGTTTGTAATATTATATTATTTAAAAGCGGGCGCGAAAATTTCTTTGACTTGTAATATTCTAGGGATTCATGCTACACCGATACATGCAAACTAAATGTCGAAAGCAGTATCCAAATCTGACAGTACTAAGAATTATATGCACTCACTAATTACATATATATTCTACATATATTATATATTGTTATCAATATTATCATTAACAGCGCTTTGTGGTGTAATATTTGTTAAACTGGGTAAAGAAATATTGTATGGAAAGCATGAGCTGAAATAATCATAGCCGATTATAAATAAAATAAATATTCCGGGACATTGCACACAGCGCCATCTAGCCCCACACTAAACAAACGCTTGTGTCGTGGGTACTAGATAACGGATATAATACTTAATTGATAACGGATTAATTTGGCTTTTCAAATTCCATCTAGAAAATTACTCGTACAATTATTTTTATTTATATCATGTGGATGGTGCATTTTAGTATGGGATCTTTTTTAAAACCTTTTGAGTCCAATAAAATTAAATAAGCATTTTTTTTAAGAATCAGTTTTTAACAGCTTTCCGATTTACAAGCTTTATCAATTTTAACGATGTGCCGAAATGTGAGAAGTTTACGATTTGCTTATACCTCCCGATATCATAAAACGCAGGATTTATAGCTTTCCAAACTCAAATACAAATTAAATTGCCTAGATTTGTCGGTCTGAAGACCGACAAATCGTATAGAAAGTGAGAATTCATAATAGATATACATACATACATACATACAATAATAAGGAAAATATAAAGTATGAACAATTTGGCTTAGGCACCTTATATTTTTCTTAATCATGTTTTTTTTTCTCTATTCCCCTTGAATTATAATTTGTCGGTCTTCAAGTCGAGAGTAAACCGGTTTCTTCTAGGCAAGCGCGCTAGACCGTAGACTATAACGTTGCTTACCATCAGGCAAGTTGTAGTCAAGCGTAAGCCTATATCATGTAAAAAAAAGCGTGCCTGTTGAGAATTTTATCTCATTTTAATCTCTTGTTTCGAAGAATTTGCTTATTTGTAATTTTACATCTGATTGGATATTAATTTTTATTGACTTTATATCTGAATTTTACTGAAGATATTATGAAAAAAGTATATGCTACCTACTTTTTTGTGCAATAAATAATTATTTCTTTATTGCACAAAAAAGTGTCTATATATGCAAATTTAATATTATACTATCATTACCACAATTACAGTTTAAAAATTGCCACTTTAAAAAATTACATTTATACCTTTCAAAAATGGTTGGATATAGTGTTCCAATGGTTTTAAGCACTGTTGAACTACGTAAAAAAAGTTTCACAATAATAACACTGAATTTAAAAATAATACAAACCACTATACAATACAATACAATACAATACAATACAATACAATACAGTACAGTACAGTACAGTACAGTACAGTACAGTACAGTACAGTACAGTACAGTACAGTACAGTACAGTACAGTACAGTACAGTACAGTACAGTACAGTACAGTACAGTACAGTACAGTACAGTACAGTACAGTACAGTACAGTACAGTACAGTACAGTACAGTACAGTACAGTACAGTACAGTACAGTACAGTACAGTACAGTACAGTACAGTACAGTACAGTACAGTACAGTACAGTACAGTACAGTACAGTACAGTACAGTACAGTACAGTACAGTACAGTACAGTACAGTACAGTACAGTACAGTACAGTACAGTACAGTACAGTACAGTACAGTACAGTACAGTACAGTACAGTACAGTACAGTACAGTACAGTACAGTACAGTACAGTACAGTACAGTACAGTACAGTACAGTACAGTACAGTACAGTACAGTACAGTACAGTACAGTACAGTACAGTACAGTACAGTACAGTACAATACAATACAATACAATACAATACAATACAATACAAAAACGTTTATTGGGTTCAAAAATACTTACATCTAGGTTCACTTTATTAATACATACAAAAACAAAAAAGAGTAATTTCTTATAATAGTGTTTGTCACCCTAACTAACTAATAGGTATAACATCGCTTAATTCTAACTGTAATATATTTTTTATAACATTAAATAGTTCTCTAACTACTAACTACCGTGAAAAGGGATCGAATGTGGCAATCAAACGCCATCTGTATTGAGACTGTTGTGTATTTATATTATATAGCGGGTAGATAATATAATAAGTAACAATTATAATTCGGCCGTTCAGAGAATGCGTTCCTGACACGTCGCGATTGAACTGACGACGTAACTTTGTAATGGCGTTGCAGTTACGATAAAAATATTATTGCTGGTTGTTTACTGTTTTAACAATTGATGAGCATTAAAACAACAATATTATATCAATAATCAATTAATGTTATAATTTTGTGCCAAACTGAGTGTCAAATAACTTGGTGAACAATATTTTTCTAAATCTAAACTGCGCTATTACAAGGTTATGTCAGCGCTTTATATTTGTAGTGCTGTGCTAACAATAACAGGCAACAATAGTATCGTAAACAGTTATAATTTCTAAAATAACACGTTTTGTTTTTCTTTTTAAGAATGTTATACATGTAGGCGAAGATGATGATGAAGACACCACCTCCTCAAGCGAATCGGAGTCTTTTTAATATTCTGTACGCACATTCAATTCAATGTACTTTATAGCATAGAAATACAGATTGTAACAAAGAATAAATTAAACAATGTTATTATATTCATATTAACCTTTTTTGGTTTCCACTTATATAACTAAAATATAAATTTTAAATGATACCGCCAATTTATTTCCGATAATAATCTTAAAAATAACGCGGCGGTTCATTTTGGAGGAACGGTAACGAACTCAGTGTTATGTTGCGCCCATCACTAGTCGTGACTAACTGACAGGTGTCAGAAACGCATTCTCTGAACGGCCCAATTATAGTGCCTAACTACTCAAAAGCAAGGAGGTAGACGTATACTAATATGACATCTGTCGTTCTGATATATGAGTAGAACACTAACTACAAGTTCATTGCTGTCTGCGAGCTAGTATCGATAGTCCCTCCGCAAGATGAGTCCTTTGTTTCGTACAGCATTGTTCAGGCACGAGCGAGCTTTCTTACTGCGGTACTGGGGCTTGCGAGTGGGGGGTTTGACATAAGTATACTTATATTGTAGAGTTATAGTTACTTACATATATATGTTGTAGAGTTGGGTGGAGTATATTTATGATGCGAAATATTTAAGTAATAATTTAATTCCGATTTTGGCTATCATATTCTACATGTAATTACATACTTGTAAGTTGCTTATATGAGCTTGGATGATAAAGTTCTACCAAACATTTCTTACAGTAAGGTATGTTTAACTAATTTGTTGCTGTTATAAATAAAAAACAAACTATGTTATTTCCTAGTCTTGAAATAGAAATAACTTACTTAGTATTTTATACTGGGTATTGACTGATATATCAAGACACGATATCTGATTTTTTTGTTACCATGCGACAAAAAAGACATAAAATCTCCACCCGTCTCATAAATAATTCAAAAAATATCCCATACCTTGTCAATGGCACAAACTTAAGCAATATTTTCATTGAGATTATCGTCTCGCGAGTTTCTAAGTACGGAGTGTATTCTAAGTAACCCTCAGTTTAATCCTTTACAAGATTCTGGCTGTTTGCCAAACGATCTGACGCTACAAAATCGTTGGTCTATGAGAATTCTGCTAACAAGGCTTTTTGTCTTGATTAAAGGGTTCCGGGTTTTGTAAAAGGAAACCCTTGAAGCGACCTATTTATCGATTACTTGTTTGAAACGTGTTTCGTGTCTTGTGTCGGGAGTTTTTGAGTGATTGCTAAATAATGCTAAATTAAAGAACAACCGTGCGGCACCTTATTTAATTGTGGCCCTACTCTAATTTCATTAATTTCAACTATAATTCGCTAACGTTGTAGGAAATGGTCAAAAGTTAGCCAACATTTTAGGTCCATACAAGCCTAGGTTGCGCAAGTGTGATTATTTGAAAAATTAGGAGGTATAGATAGACGTCAATGCGTTTACTACAAAAATCTTAAATAATGAATTTGCGGTGGTACCGGCAACTCTGTCAACAGCGTAAGTAGGAAAAATATTAATTGAGAATCTTGTAAAACTGAAGTTGTAGTACCTGATACATATTTCCATTTTAAAAAAATAGTTTAATTATGAAATGTTAATTTATAACCACGAGTACCAGCACCAGCTAAGTATATTTTGAAAATAGCTTTCCTTATTTCCCTTTACAAAGACAACAGTCGCATATTTTCTTCGCTGCATTATATTCATGCACCGAAACCGTTGGAATAGTTTTACGGATAAACAAAGCCTGGCGTAGGCCGCGGAGACATTTCAAAGAGCCTGTATGAAATATAGCCCCGGGCAGTCTACATTTGCGGGGCTTGTGCTGGGAACATACAATTGATCTGATAGATTCATGAATGAGTCAGTTGTAATTTGTAAGATGCAGTTATTTGGTAGGTAATTAATATGTTACTAGATTGACTTTATTTTAATTGTAATATGCAAGACGCAATTTATTTGCATTTAAGTAATTTGTTACTAGAATGACTTAAATTTAATTGTTATTAGCAAGATGCAGTTGTTAAATTTGGTAGGTAATTTACATGTTATGTAATACAATATCATCTTTGCAATTACTGGTGGTAGCAAATTTGTAACGTTCAGTGAAAGATGAAACATTAATACTGGGTTTTAGCAAAAATCGTTGTTTATCTTTGTTTTGTTGCTGTATCATAAACTCGAACGAATGTTTTTTTTTACTGTAACGCTCAAAATTATTTTAGTTTTATGACCGTTCTGTAGTAGATATTATGCACATTAAATGTGAATGATAATTGCAAACGCGCGTACAATCATATATTTTAGTAAAGTTATTGCAGAATCTATTTTAGATTATCTGTTGACACTGAAACTTGCGATTTATTATGTGTGCTTACGTAAAAGTTTGCTGCATATGACCTAGCTTAGAAGATAAAGTGAGCGCGTTTTTCGGCCAGTTGTTTTAGCGTTGTAAAAATGTACGCTTTAATGAATTTCATAGTGCAACTTTGTTCACTTAAACCTGAGCTTAAATATAAAATTTTGAATAGAGCTTTTATTTTAAAACAAAAATAACATGAACGTGTGGTCACTTCTGTGATTTTATTTGCATTTTGTTGTTTGTTTAGTGTAATTTAATATTTTTTATGACTTGTTAAGTAATTAAATATAAATACGTGTATACACGTAAATCTATACATTTTATCCACAAAAAATAGGAAAAAAAGAAACACAACTCTAATTTTACTTGTATAGGTTACTTATTTGGTAACATGCACTAAAGTCATGAATTTTCACACAGAAAATTTTGACAATGAAATTAAATTAAAACCAATGATGATACCTATTCCTTATCTTAGCTATTTTTGATATCAAAGTAAACTACTTTTTCCTTCATATGAATCCTTTCATTTTTTCTCCAACATCAAATAGTACAATGTGTCGATATTATCAGCGACCGGTATCATTCACACGTCCGTCACCCGACAGACGGGTACAATCACACAGTTAGCGGTGACTTTCACTTTTGTTGTTCAGGGCATAAGTTCCAGAGGAAATAGAATAGAATAGAATTCCTTTATTGTCCATACGGTCATAATATATCACAGTTATACATAATCAAGTAATACTTAATTTCAAAACAGACTCGTCATTATCTTACTTCTAATATTTATTTATAGGTACAATCAACTTTACATTTTTAAATATACTATTTGTGCCATATTATTAAGTATCTATATTAGATAAGAGATTTATTGATACTAATGATCATGATTAAAACTACAATGTGTTTGATTTTGTTACAATTGCATATTGCACGAAGTTAGTCACAGAGCGAGGAACGAGAATTTAAATTTACCGCGCCAACGCGCTTCACAGATAATGTTACATATATAAGGTTGCCATACACATGGTAAAAATTAAAACCAATTCTAGGTAGCTTATTCACATTATTTCAGAATTAGTACATATTATGTAGCGGCTGTAAATGGGCCTTGTCTATATTTGAAGTTTACATAAAGCAAATATTGTCTAAAACTAATAAAAGTGATGATTGCACACTATTGCGGCTGTAGAAAGGCCTTGTCGATTTATTAACCCGTATTATTCAAAATTAAATTTTGAGAATTAAAAAAAAAATACTTCCGCTAAATGTTTAGTGTTTAAGTACGCCTGTAATAGGAAGGTAATACAAAGGTTTTCTGAGAAACAGGTGCCTGTTTCGGGTATTAGTATATATTATGTGTTTTATGTTGTTTAGAAATAGCCAATGTGGTCAAAACTTGTATGTGCGTCGGTTGGATTCAAAACTCACATCAAACTCAGATATACTCTTAAATAGCAGTAATGATTTATTTTATTTATTTATTTCAAATGAGCACCGTACAAGCATAGATAATAGCGGTGACTTTATCATCTATGCTTGTTGCTAAGGGAGAGTTAGGTATAAGGTGGTTTTTAAGACGCTAGCGCCTGTCTCGGATATTTGTATGTGATAACTTATGTTTCGTAATGGTCAATGTAGCCAAAACTTAAATGTTTTATTTGAATAAGCGTTTCCGTTCGACGGATAAAAAAACTGGCATCAAACATCAGATAAAAGCACATTGTTAAACCGGTGTTATTGACAAGATCCGTTACCTGGTAGACAGGGGTACAACACACAGTTAGTGGTAACTCTCACTTTCGTTGCTAATGGCGAGAGTTAGGTAGGAAGGTACCTACACAAAATGTTTCTCGAATTTTGGAGGTGTAAACGCCTGTAGCTCTTAGGGTATTTGTACCTAATCGTTGATATTTAGTGTTGGTCAGCGTGTGTATTTTGCACAAATACAAATAGATGATAGCGATGGAGAAACACCAGAGAAAGACACAATAATCAAAGTTGGTTCCCTAAAATGGCGACGTTAAAGTGCTTACGGAAATTATCATATGGCCGTTGCTGTGCATGGGATTGATGATCATTTATTTATATTTGTACAAGCTATATGGCATGTATAACTAATAATATTATTCACAAGAAACTCGTTTATATATTATTAGCTGATGCGCGCGACTTCGTCCGCGTGGAATAGTTATTACCATAAAAACGGTTCTAGTGAGTTAACTTTAAAACATAGACATTATAATGTTGCGGACATTTTGTTAGATTATTTCAAGACAAATAATTGTTTCCTACACATTTTTTTGATATCTTGAACCGTTTTCGCAGCGCACGCAACGGAAGCCCTCAAAGATGAATAATTTTCACCGTTTTTTCCACATTTTCTATTGTTTCTTCGCTCATATTAGTTGCAGCGTGATGTTATATAGCCTAAAGCCTTCCTTGATAACTGGTCTATCCAACACAAAAATATTTTTTCATTTCGCACCAGTAGTTCCTGAGATTAGCGCGTTCAAACAAACAAACAAACTCTTCAGCTTAATAACATTAGTATTGATTATATTTTCTGATATAGCCTTAATCAGCCCTGATCTACAAATTTAAATTAACATTAAAAACCTGTAAAACCTATCATAAAGTCCGTCCAGGGACTGCCCGGCGATCTGTCGATTGATCTCCGAGAGGCTTTTAAGGATTAAAGCATCAATACGGTTCACGTTTGATTAAAGAGATGTTAACATGCTGGGTCCCGCCTGGCTTTACCGGGTAAGCCCGGCTTTTGTTAATGCTTTTGGCAATTTAAGGTGATGAGATTTGTTTTGTTTTATAATTGGTTATATTGTAATGCTATATAGTATAATTATATATATCACACAGTATACATATACCTATATTAATAACAAATTACAACCATAATTCACCTGTGCAAAAGATTCATGTAGATAATTATGAACTATGGTGCAATGTGTTTACCCCGTTATGTTAAATATCAGTTCAGAAAGAATATACCCATTTACTCCTAGATTTTACATATGTGTGTGTGTATGTGTGTATTTACATGTCTAGGGTTTCGTTTTGTACAAGTTAACTACATAATTAGATCTAGTTAATTTTATTGATAAGATTAAAACTTGAAAAAAAGTTACCTAAAAGCTATAGCACTAATATGCAATCTGTTTTTCATTCTATTCGTATTAAGAATTAACTTGTTGATAAAAAATAAACCTCGACAACTGACAAAACAATATTTGACCTGAATGTGCATCCGTAGTCAGCAGCGAAAAACTTACTGCATTCTTGTTAAATTTAGTGTTCCTAATGCATTCGTTTTATACCTCTCGCTTTTCAATGTAATGAGAGAAATGCACGCCTTTTGAAGTTTCGCCAGTAAAATATAGGTCAGATCCACCGCCTCTTTTCATTTAATGGGTTAGTGATAACTTTGCAAAAATGTTTAAGAACCAATTGATTTAATTATCGATACGAATAAATTAGCTTCAGAATTTTAGGAATTCATGAAAAAATCTGAGATGTGAAGAAGCAGAAACAAAGTATAAAAATACTGGTGACAAAAATAAAATGATAAAGCGATTATATTTTTACGTAAATCTTAAACCTGTTGATACTGCAGGGCTTTAATGTCTTGTATTTTGAAAATTAGCGCAAGAAACAATTGTTCCTTAAGCTTTGGTTTCCTAGGAAAGCGGTGCCATCGTATAGCGGCCGTGATATGACGGACGCAAAAATAATTAAAGTAAATTACGGTGCAAGTTACCGCTCTCCAGGAAACCGTGCCATTTCGTTTACATAGACAACGTTTTAGTGACGTCATTCACCGCTGTATTACGGCCGCTATATGAAGGCACCGCTTTCCTAGGAAATCAAAGCTTAACAAAAGAATTGTTTTCTCGGGACGATATGTACTAAATCGTTTAGGAATAGATAGTAGGGATTGTTGACGTAAAAGGAAGGAGGCAGTGGGCAGTAAAAAGCTAATGATGAGCAGTATACTAAAGCAGCCCTTTAATAATTTTGCATAAGGTTAACGGAAACCCTGTATAGCATTTGTATTTCGACTTTGAAGCTCTTGAGCAGTGCAGACTTTGCCAGTAATGGGCTTAAATATTGTATTGTTAAATAGGCGGCGGTTTCAATTAATATTTGTTTTAACATCTTTACATAGTCGGAAATAACTTTGAATTGTCCAAATGTACTTTTAAATAAACAGTGTTTTATATATGTTAGTCTTAAATAGGTTAGTATAAATAATCATCTTTATTTTATTTATTAAATTTCAAAACATTGGTAATAAAGTTTAATATGGCAAACAATACTTAATAAGAAACAATATTTACACATATTAAAACTAATAGAACTAAAAAAGAGTATTTACATCTAAACTCAATTTAAACAATCTACATGTGGTATGGAGCCAAGAACGCTGGCTGCATTCCCACGCTGCAAAATTAATTAGTACGTCTTAAATTAGATAGGTATTTAGAAGAAAATATATGCCATTTATTTTGTCAGTCAGCACATTAAATTAATTAAAAACAACATACAAAACCTACTTACAATAAACATACGAGTAAAACAGTGATCAGAAATACGCAAATCGAATTCGGTCGTGATTATTTTCTCTTAGTTTCCAATAAAGTTTAAGTAAAACCTAGAACACTTTTTTTTAAATTTAATTTTGCCATCTAACACGGCAATGCCGCCTGCTAGAAGAAACATACAAAATCATTAGCTACATATCGTATCATCACTTTACTATTAGAACATTCTCCCTAGTTCCTCGGAGTGATTTATCAGATGTATCGCAGTGTATAACTGGCCATTCCAAGTTATCCCGTTATCCCTACATTCCGGCAATGTTCGAGTATTCCTGCCACAGAGAATATAACACGATTTTACAAACTACTCAGAATAAAGCTTCTGTTCCAGATACATTCTTCTAAACGAGCTATATTTTTCTTTTTCTATTTGTAATATATCTTTATGCTCCTGCAATTATAGCTCTTAGTTAAAGAGTATCGTCCTAACTTTTGTCATGTTAAATCAGCAGTTTATTTCAATACATATGGCCGGGATTTTTAATTTATATACCCAATCCACTAGTTTGCATTTTAAATGTTTTACATTAGAAGAAAAAATCAAGGAAAACATAAAATAGTTACTTACTTTTTTGTCTATGTTGTAGCTTGTATTTAAAACAAATGTTCATCTAAATACATCCAATCCAAAAACAGAATGTTTATAATAAAAACTAGAACATTCTACAATGTCTACACTTATCTAAATTACTCTGTTTTTTTGTATGTTCGTCGATGAATCCACCAACATGTAGAAGTCCAACAAACACTGATCACATAAAAAAATATCAAGTCTACTTTAGATGTTTAATAACTCTGTGGTAACTCTCTACCGGGATTAGATGAATGGAAGCTGGAAGAGGAAGCAGTATTTCACTTGCACCTGAACTAGACAGCTCGGGATTTCACTAACCTGTAGAAATACTAGATAAAGATCAGACGGGATTATTCAGCGTTGAACGGGCGCGTTTCACTTGGTACTCTGTTTTAGGTAAAATGTGAAACTGTCTTCTGATCGTAACATATCATTTTGTAGATTTTGTTGACCATAAATGTACTTGTATTTGTTTACCATTTAAACCACTTTCAAGAATCTGTCATTTGCACCACAGTTCCAACTAAAGCAAAAGATAGGATCATGTAAAATTGGACAATAAGGTATTTCAAATAAAAAAAATACTTTACCTTATCGATGATAAAGACTTATTCTAATTGGCTTTACGCATGTAACTTCTTGCTTTTACGATTTCGATAGAATAACGAGCTAGATTTTCTTTATGGCTTTGCACTTAACCACAACGTGCCAACCAAGCAAGGCAAGCATATACATATTGTGTTCTATTGTGGACCACGCTAGTTCTATAAACACAAAATAACTTTTACTTCCTTTAATTTACTTACTTACTTGCGCTTTGAAGAGCTGTGGTAAACTGGATTACTAGCCGTGATTTATTGACTCTAAACTTCATGCCATTTTTTTAATGCCATAATCATAAGTAAAACAGTAGCTTACATGAGATGTTTGAAACCTCTCGACAACAACTTTTACCATTCTCCTACGAACTAACAACAAAATAAAATTGGACACTAAAATACAACAACGTGTTAAACAAACCGCTATGAGCTAACAAACGGCCATTGTGGTGTCTCCGGTCCCACCCACATCAGTCACGTGACGTGTGGTGACGTCACATCCTTCTACGTCACGATTGGTCAAAGTCATGGGAAAACACAGGATGCCGACTTAATGTTGGTACTCTGTCACTGCGATACGATCTGGGATTTTCTCATGAATGTATCAAAGTATCCCACTTAGAAATATTAGTTCTTTGATATGCAAAAAAAGAAAAATAAATCACAATGTCGTAATAAAAAAAGAAAATAAGGAGACGGGAAAAAATAAAATGTATTTATACATTGTATTAATGTTATAAAATTAGAAAAATAAACTTATTTCTTAGTTACAGGATTAAAGAAAGAAATATTTATACAAGTATTTGTCTAAAACCCACGACACAAGCGTTTGCTTAGTGTGGGGCTAGATGGCGCTGTGTGCAATGTAGATAGATAGATATACACTTTATTAAAACACCAGCACAATACAGAAATTTACAAAAATAATATAAAAACTTAAGCCTAGTGTCTTAACTGGCGACCTTATCGCTAAAAGCGATCTCTTCCAGGCAACCAATCTGGCAGGGATAAGACGCAAGTATAATGGTAGACGAGGTGTTTTAAATGTATGTGAAATTACATAAATACATAGGTACCTATCATAAAATAAACATACATAAATAGCAAAATAAACAAATACACTAATACATACTTCAATACATATGATGATAAGTAATAAATAAATATACCATACCTAGTAATAAAAGGCAAACTGAAGTATATTACACCTTAGATTAACAGAGACTATTTAGATCCCGGATCAATACGAATAACAACTCTATGCCCCGATTGTTATATTTTAGATGCTATAAAGCTAACCGTCAGACCTGGTTTTATAAAAGACTAGTGGAGGCACGCAGCTTCGTTCGCATTATTTCAGGATAAAAAGTACGTAGTAAGTAGTCTATGACACTTCTAAGACCTCATACTACCTACATACCAAAAATCTTGATAATCCGTTCAGAAGATTTTGTGTGATGATCGTTTAAATAAACAGATTAACAGACAAATTTTCTAGAATTTGTTGGAACGTGGTATCAATTCGAAGGATTTCAAATCATTTTTTTTATCTTCAATTTTGAGACTTTTGACCCTTTAGCTTTATATGTATAGATTGACTAACAGCCACCATTTCAGCTTGAAAATGCATACAATTTCGTACTTATCACTTTTTCCGATGTACCTAAGTGTCTTTAACCAAATAAAAGCGGAAGCAGAAAAAAATGAGCTTGCTAAGTAACTGGCATCAGCACCTCAGAAATGGTTCGATGTTAAACGACCACTTTCAGTAATCGAATACCATTTCCGATATTGGGTCTGATTGCCAAACCCATCGCTCTTATTAGGAAAGCGCGAAAACGTGGCGCATTGCGATATTCAATAATTTCGTATGATTCTTTAAATCGACGGAGTTTGTTAAGGTGTGATCGATTTTGATGGATTTTATTGAGTCGTGATCGTGACTTGTTTGGAAGAGAAAGATCGATTTTGTACTCAAACATTTGTTTAAACAAAAAAAATACATTTAATCTTATAGTAATTATTGATTGGCATTCTTTGGTCAAGAAATACCTATATGATACGTTAAATTGTAGAAGTGTTCATATATTATAGGTTTTGTATTTTAACTCTCACACAGACTTTTTATATACCTGTAGAGTACATTTAAGACTTTGAAATAACTAAACGAGTTGTCAATTCAAAACTTCCCTTTTTCTATAACTTTTAACAAATGACAAATATAAAAAGACTTTCTTTTTCTAAAAAATCAAACAAAATCATCTGATTTTGCGCCATCAAAAAGCTCAAACGACCAGCATTCGAACCCCACAATTTACATTACAAGACCATCGAGAGTTTGTCAAACGAAAAACGAGACAAAAATGCAGCGTCCGATGTAACGTACAAACGGAAACAAATACACGTTTGCTACCTCACTTTATGTGGTGACATAGATTAACAATTGACAAACCGTAGCTTTTAGCTTGTTACATAGAATTTAAACAGAGCAGTTTCCAAGAAATTGTAGCTCACGACTTTGTGAGTGCATTCTTGGTTTTCAACGAGAGTGTGTGTCCTAAACTTTTATTGGAAAATGAGTGTAAATAATCATGACCGACACGATTTAAACCTGCGTATTTCTGCTACCGCCAGAACGCCTTAACCGCTAGGCAGGCTAGGCTTTATTTAGTTTCGAATCTTGCCGGTCGTGATTATTGTCACTCATTTTCCAATAAAAGTTTAAGTTAAGCAACGAACTAAGTGTGTTTCTTATTCCTGCCTTACTAGTGGTTTGTGATAAAAATAGCGTATGTAAGGGTAAGGGCTTAGTCCATCTCTATACGAAACTTCAACCAAATCGGTTAAGTTATTTGAGCGAGCGGAAGTAAAAAACTTAATGAAGGCGAGAAATTTACCATATTGTTGAGTAGGCATGACATTTGCTACCCGTTTTCAAATAGTAGGTGTAATCTATCACTAATCTGTGTTAACAAATTATGTTGGAGGATCTATGTAAATACTATGTATTGGCAGGGCCTCTGTTTTAGTGAACTATGTCGATTCTTTATGAGACCAAAGCTCTGCAAACAGCAGGTCGGGTTTTAAAAAGCTCGCAGTAGGGGCTGTTAGTTTGATTTTGCTGTTTACATTTGGATGACACATAATTTGATTTTGCTTTAAAATAGTACAATTTGTCGGTTAATATTATTATGTAAGCTCTAAAAGCTCTGGTCCACTATTTGATGTGCAGATATCATTTTATAAAATATCAGAAAGTAATTAAATAGTACATGAAAATAACAAATTAATGTTGACATGGTTTTCATAGTAATTTTTTATGGAATAACTAGTGGGTGCTCGCGGCTTAGCTCGCATTAAGGAGTAAATTTTTCATCCCTTTAAAAGTGGCATTTATAAAAGTCTTTTCTTAGCGGAATTATCTTTCTACATCATAACACCTACCTGCATGCCAAATTTCAGCCCGACCCGTCCAGTGGTTTGCGGCTGTGCGTTGATAGATCACTTTGTCAGTCAGTCAGTTTGCGTTTTATATACTTAGATTCTAGCGGATTTTTTCAATCGAATAAGTGTCCTAGATTAAGCACTGCAACATTATTTATAGGAGTCCTGCCAAAATTTAAATCTCATTTCTTAGTCTAAAATGAGTCCACACGTCATAAAAAAGACATTCACACTATCTATAGGTATACACATAATAAAGCTGAAGAGGGTTGAAAAACCGAAGATATTTACAAAAAAACTTGTTTGGAGATACTTTGATGCCTGTTAATCTATTTATCTGTGTCTCTCTTTATTTAAATGATCATTACGCAAAAACGCCTGAACGGATCACGCTATAGGTAGTGGTCTTAGGAGTGTCATAGACTACTTTTTATCCTGAAATAAAGAGAGCGAAGGCACGGACGTCCACTAGGTTTGTAACAAATCTAGGCCTCCAAAGCTACTTAAGTAACTGAAAACATTAAGTCTCCACAAAAACGGTGTCAAGTAGGTCAGTGAGAAACTGGGACTGGCATAAGGCCAATATCACGACCGACAGACAGAAGATATGAAATTATACGACGCCTTTACTCTTTATCATACACTATATTACCAGGAGACCACTAATTTGCCTTACCTTTGCTGGTCGTGCAAACTGTTTATCATTGATCTTCAAAGCGAGAGTGCATCGGTTCTTATCGGGTAAGCATGCTTCATCATACGTTTTTGCTTACCATCAGGCAAACTATGGTCAAGTGTACCCGTTTCATTTAAAAAACAATATGTTTTACAACCCTAATCTGATATATTGCATGAGTTTTCTAATATATGAGAATGAAGCAAACAAAATGCACAGATACCTCTTGTAATATTTAGAATCAATTTATAACAAACTCGTCTCCTCGCAAAAACATTGTAAGACTACCGTCTCCGTTTTGATAAGAAACTTCCAGTCAGTTTCGTAATAATAAATTATGTTCATAATAATCATGTTAATGCGTATTTTCACTGTCCCCTTTTAGCGTGGAACAGATACAAACTCACTAAATATTAAATTTCTATTTAAAATACTTCTCTCTCTCTTTGCGTCGATACCCCAATGCTGCCCAGCATTGGGGTATCGACCATTCATGTCATCATATTTCCTTTTACGATGTTTCGCCACTTTCTCCTATTCCCCGCGACGTGAACTGCATCTGCTACACTTGTGTTGAGGGCAACTTTTATCTGATCAGACCATCGCGTCGGACTTCTACCTCTAGGTCTTTTGCCCTCCACTTTTCCAGTGACAATTAATTTCTGCAGATTGTCTGCGGGTTTACGTGCAAAAAAGACTTAGTTATGTATTAATTTGACAGATACATATGTGTCATAACCGATAACTAAGATGGCTATATTGAATGTAATATCTATGCTTCCCGCATATATAACTTTGCGAAACAGGGAAAGCATTTCCTTGTTTTCTGAAAAGGTTGTGCTAATGTCGACATATTTTGCGCATATTAACGATCGCTGGGAAACTCCAAAAGCTGTTGAAATTTTGCTTTCTACTTGTTTTAAATGTTTCATTATGCGCCCAAACGTGTTGTGTATAAAATTATTTAATCCTGTTTTTTTGGGCGCCATTATTTTCAAAGCGTGCATGTGTTTTGAATACATTAATTTTCATGTTGATACTATTGTCAGAGTTACCCTGTACCCTTGGCCCTTTTCTTTTATGCAAAAAAAACTCAAAAGTATACGTTAAATAAATAAAAATAAATAAATAAATAATCGCCATCTAGCCCCACACTAAGCAAACGCTTGTGTCGTGGGTACTGGGTAACGGATATATTACTTATATACTTTTCTTTTGTAAATACATAATTATTATACATACAAACGACCAGACTCAACACAAGTAATTATATTTTAATATTTTTTGTATTAATATTTTTTTAAATGCATAAATTCTTGTGTTACGCGGGAATCGAACCCGCAACCCCTAGATTAGAAGGCAGAGCCACTACCAGCTAAGCTAACAGGTCAGTCATAGTATTCTACCATAGTTTTTAAGTGTGGTACCTATTTGTAAGTAACCAGTCACAGAATAAGTCACTTTTCCCCAGCCCTGTCGTCAAAGTCCCCGAGATCACTTGTTGGGATCACTTCGATCGCACTTGTGTCGTTTCGGAGCTGTTACTACTCGTACATCCCGTCTAAACTGCACTTCGGAACTAGGGGTGCTTTCTCATATATACATACCATAGAGTTTAGAACTTAGATTGTTGGAAAGAGTGTTATGATCTTATATTTATTGAACCAGTGAACCAGTACGCAGTAAAAGTAGGCGAGTAGATTAAACATAAACATTTCTTCTTTTTGTATAATATATGTACAGCGTTCTTACTTTATTGTAATACCTTCTGCACTAGGCGCACCTGTGTCGCGGAGGGTAGTTGCTTAGCGACCGCTATATTGTACATACACATAATTTTCTAATAGTTTAAATAATTTATTTGTACCTACAACACATACAATTATGACGACATGTGCTATAATTATTATGTATATTCTTCATGTTCAAATTTGACGTAAAACGGATGGAGACATAAGTTCATAGTAATTTACTTATGAACAGAGTTTACACGTCGTATAACAAAATAATATCAATATACCACATAGAAGAAGCGCCCGTAGCTCAGCTAGCGGAAATAAACGCACGCAATAACCAATGTTAAGCAAAGGTCGATGCGGTCAGAACTTGGACGGGTGACCGAAAAGAGGCATACCATTTTGGGTGCTTCCGTGGATCGGATGGCACGTCAAATTTTAGGTCCCGGCTGTTTGTCTACTACGGCAGTCGTTAAGCGATGTCAGAGGCCCTTAAGCCGGCTTGATAAACTCTCGACACCAGAGTTGGTCACTCTCATTCGATTAGAAGACATAGTATAAAAATTTCACATTAACAGCTGATAGTAACATTATTTTTTTTGCTCTAGAACATTCTCACAAGTCCGTGTTTGGAACAGACTAGTTCCTCGTTCTATACGGAACTTGTCCGCGGACTAAGAGTTCTTTTTACGGCGAAACTTACTCTTGACGTTGGCCGCCTTTTGATCCACATTTCATTTTATTAATTTCCCTACTCGTTGTTAGTTTGATATTATTAATTTTGCAACTGGTTTTGTGCAAGTTATCCGGCTAGCGAAACGCTTAGTGAAATGATAATTAATTTGCATTTTATTGTGATTTTATACGGATTAATGGTTAAATATTGTCAAATATGGTTATTATTGCACCCCTCCTTGTGTATTATACATACATACATATAATTTACTACAAAATGTTATACAACGATATATTCCGGATTGCGTTATATCAGAAAACCTATATTACACAGTGAGCAAGCTAACAATGACGATGTTAAGTAAACTAAAGCATAACTCTAATCCTCATCATTTCGTATAAAAATCATTGTGTAAAATTTTAGTAGATTGGTTTAATTTTTAAAAAACATATTATAGGTAAAATATATGTCTAACTATGTAACTATATTGAACTAAAAATCTATTTTATTTAGTGAACGCACTAAAACTACGCAAATCCCCATCTTTCTGAACAAATTGCGATGATTTTATCTAAAAGCTACAAATATTGGGAAAGTGGGAAGATAATACAACTTCCAAGATTGCTTTGGCAAAGCTTCTTATGGCTTGTTTGTTGCTTTTAATTCGCAGAATTATCGTATTGTTAGACATTATAAAGTTTTTTATTTGTTATAAAGATGATGTAAAGCTCAGAGATTGGCTTATCTGGTTTTTTATCAGTTGGAAAAAAAAGTATATATAGAATAGAATAGAAAATTCTTTATTGCAACACACGATAAAAAATACAAAGAAAAAAGAAAAAAATACTTATACTAGTGCCACGAGTGGCGGCCTTATTGCTAAAAGCAATCTCTTCCAGGCAACCAGTGAATGGAAATATATTTGTAACATTTTAAAATGACAGTATTTTGGTATAGTTAATTTAAGAATAAAATGGCAATGGTAATTTTAATGGTTTTTTTTTTGTTAGACATATTCTGACAGCACAAGTGGCGCCATCAGCCGCTCAGTCTGAGGTGTATGAAAATGAGTGTGGATTTTCGCGCCTGGCAGTTAGTAGACCGTAGCCTAGTGGTTAAGGCGTTCTGACGGTAGCAGAAATACGCAGGTTCGAATCCTGCCGGTCGTGATTATTTTCGCTCATTTTCCAATAAAAGTTTAATTTAATTTAAGAATGTTTACGTTTATCCTTTTACTGCTTAGCTAACTGATGATTAGTATATAATGCTCAGAAGAGCGCAAACCGACTAGTCAAAATGCTCGCCAATGCTTGAATAGATTCATAAACATCAATTTTACAAATTGAAACTGGAAAGCAGATGCGATATTACCGCAAATGTGTTTGTCCCATATCTAACATTTATGTGACCTATTTCACCTAAAATGTTTTCGAATTTTATAAAGAACTGCCTGGAGCTCGTGACGTATGACGATAGAAATAAACTTAAATTTTATTCCATTTTATACAAGTTGAAGCATGCTTCAAATAAGATTCCGATTTAAAACTTTATTTCTGCTACGCGAGTGGTAAATCTAGCTCATCTAAGTTTTTCAGGTCATACGTGGAATCGGCTCCATGGATAGGTCGGGAGAGATAGTTTTGGCGCATTTTTCTTTTTCTGGTCTGTGTTGGCTCACATCATGTCTGTGTCCTATCTTCTTTTATGTGTATGGTGTATAGTGCCCTATTTGTGTAAAATGAAAATGAATAGAGTTAGGTTTCATGTTGTCCTCGGAGAAAAAATCACTTGTTTAAAAATTGAATCAGTCCGTACTAGACATACAATACGTATGTATATATACCTATATATACAACGGGTGCTACAGCTACGGCGTAGCTAAGTCTACGCCGCCGATTGGTGCTACGATATCAGTATGTCTACATCCAACGAAGTAAACTGTCAATAATGAAGTATAATAAAAGAAATGATTCGTTTCAACAACATTGATTTATTAATTCAAAATATCAATGTCTAAATACAGATTATAGAACTGAAAAAGATACCGTAAATTACAAAAAATACTTTCTTAAAACCCCCCAATCTAAAACAAACAAATCGGCACAAAACAAACCGAGCCTCTTACATCCTAATCACGCTTTATTCAATTTACAGTTCTACCCTCACAAATTTTGAGCACAAATTCGGTTGAAACTCGATTTGTATTTCGCCCTTTCAATTAGTGCTATTCAAGCCAGCGGCGTGTAGGTCACTGCGGTCAGCGGTATATAGGTCAAGGTAAGTATAACAGATATATTAGATATCTGGGTTCTGGACGTCTGTGGAATTAGAAAGATGACTGTCTAGTTTTTTCGGACGGGTGCGCTGATGAGTTTTTTGGTGATGTCTGGAAAAGATAGCACTTTTTGTATTAATCGCTGCGATACGTTAGATATTTGTTCAAAATGTACTTAGCGCTTTTTGGTTTGTAAAATCAGTAAAATAAAGACCACTGAAAAAATATATTCCATCGACATTATGTACAATTTTATAAGTAACCATTCCTCAAATTTTTAAAGTATTAGAATAAAAAAAGCATATTTCATTTTGGTAGCATAACACGTTCCAACAATTTCTTGAAATTTTGTCTGTCATTCTGTTTCTCTGTTTATCTGTGTCTCTGTTTGGTTAAACGTTCATAACGCAAAAATGGCTGAACGGATCATCATGATTTTCGGTATGTAGGTGTGGTCTTTGGAGTGTCATAGGCTACATTTTATCGTGAAATAATGCGAGCGGCGCCGCGGGCGGCAACTAGTCTTCAATATGCAGTTACTATCTAAAACACGTTCGCTACATGCTTCTTATTGCGGTCAACTAAAACAAAACTGAAAGAACTTTGAATTCTTTGCAACGTTTGCATTTTTAAACGTTGCGGGAAACGCTTGGAATATTTAGTATAGTTAGTACATGTTGAAAAAAATGCTACTTGATTTGGTTTTCAAAAGAATTAAATATACATTTCCGAAGCTTTTCTAGCTTAGGGTGGAGTAGTACACATGTGAGATCGAAAGGAAAAACCTAAAGTTTTCAACTAGTGTTTTTTCTAGATTTTATATAAGTTTTGTGAAAAAAAAGGTCACCTAAGGGACTATCAAAACTAGACCTAATACTTCCATGCTTTTTGAGTATTAATTTTCATGATCTTCTGCTATAAAACAGCGTGAAAAAATAATACAAGCTCACATATTACTTTGTATAGGTAGGTACATACATACATATACTTACTCATATATGAGATCACAACGGTTAGACAACAATAGGTGGCCCCATATAGTAACTAACTGGAGACCTAGAGACAGCACGCGCAAGAGAGGCAGGCCATTTCAAAGATGGGACAGGAATATACTCAAGATGGCCCTATGGACCAGAACTGCCAGGAATAGAGACATGTGGAGTAATTTGGAGGAGGCTTTTATCGCCACAGGCGGACCTTATACCGATGAAGATTCACTAACAAACTAATCTAATTAATAATAATAAATAACATACTAACACCACTAACAAAAATATTGAAACTTTGTTTGATTGACGGTTAAGGATAATAAAAGCTTTTTTATTTTAATTTATATGAGATCACAGGTTTTGTCAACTTCCACATTCACTTTACACGTGGCGGGCGTCACATAAATAATTTACCTTAAAATTGGACTCAAATACACATTTATTTTGAAATGAAAAGCATACATCGGAAAAAGCAAACACAGCTACATTACTGGATGCTAATAAACAATTTACAATGGCGGGCGTCACAATAAAAAAGGCGACATTTAGCCGTCAGCTGGTGAACGGTGTTCCTATTTTTACGTACAAATTGGGGTTCCCGGGCCGTATGATCGGCCCTAAAATTGAATTATTTGCGACGGCCCTGAGCGAGGCATTCGCAATTTGCATAGTTGCGCACCACACCAGCGTAACATCAGGTATGTTGTGGCATTTTAGCAGCTATCACTAAGTTGGAAGTTGTCATGTTTTTCGTAATTAAAAACATTGCAATGACACCTAAGTGACGAGGCCTATACCTAGCAGTAGGTCAACAAGGGCTGATGATGATGATGATGATGAAAAACATTAAATGAGGTTTTTCTAATGTAACTTCCTTATCAAGAAACTTTGTATATTAATATTGCATAATTTTTTTTTGCCAATTGACCTTCTAACTTCTATATGAAGATGGCACCCGATGATGATGATAATGATTGTATTTTACTGGCTGTTCAGTAAAATAAGGAATTTGTTTATTTACTGTTATTGTTTTTGCTCCGATGTGTATCATATTTCAATTTTACTGAAATGTTATGCCTGACTAATGTATTGTCGTCTCAAACGCACATCAAGATTTCGTCTACGGTTAGATGACATCACTATAAACTATGCCCATCCTTTCACTTACAAACCCATGACTCACAAGATAACACCACTTTTATCAAACCCCCATAAAACATTTGGACTCAGATACCAGTTTGATTTATTTAGACGCGAAACTTCCCAAATGTCTCGTCGCAGCTTTTTTGTTTGCCATTATTTCACCCATTTTTTCCCGTGGATCGGACTGTCCGGCGATTTTTCCCTCGTCTCTGTATTTCTGCGGACGAACAGCTGTTGTTTTGTCATGTTTTTGTTGTTACTGCCGGTTCTAGGGGTCGGTTGTTGCTTAATTTATCAACGGATATGAGTTTATCAGATGTTACTCGGAGAATGTGGTCTGACGATATGAAACCGCATAGATAGAGATAGATAGAGAGATACAGATGCAAGCTTTCGTTTAAAATCATTTGCATAATTCCCAGTAACCCGAAATAAATACATTTTATTAATCTATTTTGTGTTGCAATGTCCATCTAGTAATTTCATTAAGATTTTTCCAACGGAAAAAAAGGAAAGAACTAAAACACATATCGTGCTGTGAAATTGTAAAACCTATGTTACCCTTCTGTATAGTTTGTTCCTGTAATAATCAAATCAAATCAAAAGTTTTTATTGAACTTAAATCTACCTATTTACAATATGTGTAGCTTAATACTAAAATAATGAAATATAACTAAAATAATTTAAGTGCTACATTTTAATTATGAACTGGTGCCTCTGAACTAAGCTAGGCTTGTATCTCAGGGGCACCACTTCCCCATGTGTGTTGACATTATTAACCTACTACAAATGCTTATGGTAACTGATTTTAATATGATTTTATTGTATAATAATTAAAGTATAGTTTGTGTGTGTGAGCGTGCGTGTGTGTGTACCTATGTATAAATAAATAAATATATTTTTATTTAATAACAACTAATAGTTTTTCTGTCTCATCATACGAGCTTGAGCAAAGCAAGCAATAGCTTGCATTATTAGCTTCCTGATTTATAAACCTGAAATTCTACAAGATTTTTCGTGAGATTGTCATTGATATAATGGATATTTATAGTAAACTAGCTGTGCCATCGACTTCGTCCGCATGAAATAGTTATTACCATAAAAACGGTTCTAGTGAGTTAATCTTAAAAGATAGACATATACTGTTGCAGACATTTTGTTGGATCATTTTAAGAGGAATTATGCTTTCGTACATATTTTTTTTGATGTCTTTAACCGTTTTTGCAGCGCACGCAACGGAAGCCCTCAAAGATGAATAATTTTCCCCGTTTTTCCACATTTTCCATTGTTTCTTCGCTCATAGTAGTTAAAGCGTGATGTTATATCTAAAGTTGTCTGTTGTATGTTATGTCTAAAGCCTTCCTTGATAAATGGTCTATCCAATACAAAAATAATTTTTCAATTCGCACCAGTAAGTCTCAGTAGTTCCTGAGATTAGCGCGTTTAAACAAACAAACAAACAAACTCTTCAGCTTTATAATATTAGTAAAGATATCTATTTAGTATCTAGCAGGTATAATGTACCCAAAAATATCTTGAAAAAAATCATATTTTCTAGGTAATAGAACCATCTCTGTAACAGATAATAAGCTGCAAGCAGACAAAATAGCAGTTCCGTAATCAAGGTCTATAAAACAACACGATTCAGAATTATTATGTCACCAAATCAATTGCTGTTGCGTGTGTAAATATAATATAATATTTGGCAGATATTTGTACGCATTATGGGACCAGCAAACACATACGTCGTCGCGATGAACGGCGGCCTCGGGATTGAGTATACATACATACATACCTAAACACACTGTATGATATATCGAGAGATAAACGGCGATGATAAACCTGTTGTCTTTATGGCTTGGAAAGTATTCTTACTTAAGTGTACATACATATTATACAGTAGGATTTGGTTCACTTGGTCCTGTTGCTAATATTTATAGTTGGGGCTACACTTTTAATGCACACATATATACATAATATATCCACAGGAATTGTTGTCATTGTAGCACATTAAGAAAACTCCGCTTTCTATTTTATTTTGGTTAACTTTTAGTTTGGAACAGATTTTTTTTATACATATTATATTAACTCGCCTCTAAATGATAATACATGCGTTTGCTTAGTATGAGACTAGTTCCCCTCTCTCTTGAGTCGTATTTCCTTATGACTGAGCGTCGTGACTCCCCCGCAGAATTTATTTGTTAGTTCTCTTGTGCAGATACATCGTGGTGGACGTTCTTGCACGGAATATACCATGTCTTCGGATTTTGTGGTCTCTAAACACGTTGCTTTCCTCGCGATGTTTTCCGTTATGTGACTAGATGACGCTGTGTGCAATGTCCCGGAATATATTTTATTGTTTTTTTTTATTCAACTGTTAAGAACTCGCTGCGTACGTCTATTTCCTTTTTCCAACCAAGTCGATGACACACTAAACCTCATTTACCTGCCCCACTGCTCCGCTACCGGCGGAATTAGATTGAGGTTACTCGATTAAATGTACTGTAAGCCCGAACTCTACGATATAACAGTGTAACGAAAAAGTATGGAAAGGAACCCATTTCTAGATGAGCGTGTTACACTATTCGCTGCAGCAATGCTTAACATCAGGCAGGATATAGTAAAAAATAAAACGCAATGATATTCCACGTTAAAAAATATAAAATAAGTTTCTTAATTTTATTGTAACAATAAAAATAATTGTTTTACATTTTTTTTTTATCAAGAATTACTTTTCTATTACGTGATCACAACAGCAATCGTTAGGAAAAGGAAAAATGATTTGTACACGTACTTAAAGTGGCGCCGCTAAATTTTTTACACATTTTGATTGAAATATACGTCACTATGTACCACCAGATGTGTATGTACCACTGTCACCAGAGTATGTACGCTTTATATTTTTTCTTTTTACTTTTTTTCTGGGCCCTTACTATGAGAGACACTTAAGAAAAATAAAAACCGGCCAAGTGCGAGTCGGACTCGCGCACCGAGGGTTCCGTACAAACCTGCAAGGTTAAATATTTTGTGATGTAACTAAAAATTTATGGTTTTCGTAATTTTTCCTTTATCTATGCTATAAGACGTTGCTTCGTACCAAATTTCAAGATTCTGAGTTCACGGGAAGCACCCTGTAGGTTTTGATTCCCTTGCAAGTGTCGAAAATTTGCGGCATAAATGGCTGTATCTTTTGATTGCGTTGGCTTAGAAGTTTGATTTTTTCACAGCTTCAAGGGACAGTAGACCTGAGTAATTGATATAAATTTCAGCTTCATACCTCTACGCGTTCCTGAGAAAAAGGGTCTTGACAGACGGACGGACGGACGGACAGACGGACAACAAAGTGATCCTATAAGGGTTCCGTTTTTTCCTTTTGAGGTACGGGGAACCCTAAAAACATGTAAACCAAGTTTGGTGATACTTTTTTGCTATTCATTGACTACTATGATAGAAAATTTAGAGCTTTTACATAAGCTTATTTGCTTTTGCATATGTTTATAGTTACTACCATTTATTATTACGTGCAATGTCTCTGTATTATTACAATATGTATTCTAAATTAAAAAAAATGTTAAGTATCTAAATATATAAAACTCAAAGGTGACTGATTGACTGATATAGTGACCTATCCGTGGGCTGAAATTGACGTAGGCATCCGCTAAGAAAGGGTTTTAGGAAATGCCACTTTGAAAGGGGTGAAATAGAGGATGCAAATTTTACTTCTTAATGCGAGCGAAACCGCGAGCTCCCACTAGTCTACATTATATAACTCATCAGTACAAAATCGAAACACTATACCTGATCATCAATTCTCAGAAATTACTCGCAATCACATTTAATCCATCGAATTAACTCATATCATCGTACACAATGATATACACACATCCTCGTATTGACAATTCTCAGAAACATAAATCGATATAATATCTGCATTCGCCGAAATTCAATGCGATTCATAGATACCATAACTATAGGTACATATATACGTGTGGGTAATAGCTTGAATACCGATGCGTTCATGCGAAGCCTTTGGTGCCACCTGCGTGGTTAAATTGAATTTCAGCTTATTTCATTTTTTGGTTAATTTGTATGGGAAATATGAAATCGTTCTGTCGTAGTCTATAGATTATATTTATTTATTTATTATGGCACACAAAACAGAATATCTTCTTCAAAATACTTCATATACATTATTTACTTCATGTCAATTCCCAATTTTATTAAAAAGATCTCCCCTAATTAATCCGTTCTGCGGGGGAGACATAACTCTTAGTAATGAGGAATATCGTGCTCGTGTATTTTTAACGATTCATGTTCTTAAATTGTGTGTCTTAAGTACAATCAGTAGCATGTATCCAATTATTTGAATGAGCCATCAAAAAGATTATGAAAAAATAAAATCTCTTTCTTTTATATCCCTGAGAGACGCACGATCACATTTTTTAACGATTTCCAGTATCTCCTTGTTGCTAGGTATCATTAGGATCAAGTTAATCCGACCTTGCCAACAATTTCCAACATTTTTCGTAATGACTGCCCTTACAAAAAGGAAACAACCCGAAAACGCGATAAAATGCCGGATTTCCGTGAACAATTACGATCTTACGGACCTCTCTATACTGACTAAACTACTCTTCGGTTCCTGATTAACGATTACAAGTTTGTTTGCAATAAACCAGAATCGAATGTGAATCCGTTGGTGTTTCTTGAATCGGTAAAGTCGGTGAGTGTATGAGAACACGAGAAAGTCCGTCTGTGGTGCGCTGAGCCCGGCTGACGGAGTGAATGGAGGCGGGCGGGGGAGATGCGCAGCCTCCACCGCGCCGCCTAGCGCCAGTCTCCGCCGCGACAAACGGGCAGCCTCACGTGCCCCCAACAACACCCCAACAAAACTAAACCCTAGTGCTTGCCCAATACCACTTCGTAAGTAACCACCGCCAGTGGACGATCAACACAGTCCTTACAATCAAACTCCGGATCGATCTTCGCAAAATCGTCCTATTTCACACGCTGTCAATCAAATCGTCGGTTTTTCTGTTATCAAATGGCAATTAGACTTCGTTTCGGGTCTAGTCACCTGGCTGTCTAGAGGTCGTTGCTCATTCGATCTCGGCTGGGTTCAAGCGAGCGATCACGTGTAGCTCAGTATTTTCACCCCGACTGTGTCTTTATTGAATGTCAAAGTGAAGATAAAGCTCTCGAAATGCGCGCATATAAAAGTCACATACATTATCCACTTTGTAATCTCCAAGGGTTCGATCGGAGGGTAGAGAGATACACAAAGAGTTGAGAGCACCTCTCGACGCCGCACACTTGTAGCTTCTTCAGTTTCCCACCAACCTTCCCTCAAGCGTGATTTGCTCTGTATGATTTACAACCTTATTTTTTTAATATCCTTTTTATCGGACCCGTAAATAACGCCGGCTGTGTATTATGTCCACATTAGCGAATTCTGCGCGAGTTTTTCAACGCGGCACATTTTCATAATTCTGCCGAAAAACATGAATAGGTAACTGTTTTTATGGGACCGTGACCGTGAAATCGTTAAAAATGGCGCCCTCAAAAATATCTGGGGTGGGAAAATGATATAAAAAGCGTTTACGAGTATGATATGAAGTCTTTCGATATTAATGGTTGACTCATGTCTCAAACGATCTTCGATACAAAATAAATCTAATTTGAAAAACGCGAATCACGTTTTACAAATGGTTCCTTTGTTACCTTGTTCATCAATCAAAGTAGCATCGGTATATTTGAATAATTGAGCAGTTAGCATGATAATGTAAGATGATACGTAACATTGAGGTTTGGATTGGATCAGCGCTCGTTTGGTTTGGCAGCCACACACGAGGTAGTTGGCAAGCCACTGACGTGTGATTGGTCTCTTTGTGCGCGGTATACAACGTGGTTACAAAACAGAGCTAAGGAAATGATTGATAGACAGCGATTTATTATATTATGTTACAGATATAATATATCGATGAGATATTATGAAGAGAGCAGAGAAAGTCACAAAATGTCAAGTTTTGAAACCGTCTTAAAAGTCTTCGTTACATATACTCGTAATGACTGTTGTTACATAAAAAGCAAATACACCAAAAATGTAACGTATGATACGTATGGTACGCAGCCCACGGATGGGTTCATCATTATCTTAATCAGCATACTTATTCCCCACTAATTTCAACCTGTATAATATTAGTGAGAAAACGAGCCCATAAAATATATCTTTTAAATAAATAGTACCTTATTTCACCACAAATTTATTGAAAATAAATAAAAAAACATATAATATATACACTCTAATCTACTTTATTAAAGGGAAGCGTACCCAAAATGCTGGCTGCATTGCCTCATTGAATAGTAAAGTTCACTTTTGGGCAGAGTAATTTAACTTTCAATTAACTACTTGTATATGTGTTACTTTAATGCCACGTTGTACAAAGTAGGTATCTCAATAAGTCCTTGTTAACTGCTGTAATCCCCTTGCGGAGCCTACACTAGTTTATCTGCAGACTTAGGATTAGTACAGGCTTTACTGTGATCTTACACTTATGGATTTTTAGCCAGGAATAATGGAGATTAGTGCTTAATTATATTTTTTAGTTTGGTTTTGGTATGTGGTTACCATGAGTGGATCTTCCGCTAAAGTTGCTAGTGTCTTCATTTTTGTCTTATTATTTGTAGAAGAGCAGAGTTCTTACAATTGCTTACTTAACATTCGTTAACATTTATTTTACAAATTGCATTAAACTTACAAATGTGTACGTTTATAAAACGTATTTATGTTTTTTTTTTTAATTTATTACCCACTTACTTCTCACAGTCAAATATGTTTAATTTGTTCACGGTATTATAAAAGTTATAAAATAAATAAATTATAAATATAATAGTGACCTGTTAGAACCGATTTGATTTCGAACGATACTTTTTTTTTTATCTATTCTAAATATGTACACAGATTGTCTTAAGTTTCAGAAATATATGATACGTATATATAGCTATATACTAAACCTCGTATATAGTTCACGTTTCCAACCCCATGAAGAGTCACAAAGATAACTCTTAATTGGCACGAGTTATTCTTAATCCCGTCCCAAATAAGTTTGATTAAAACTCGCTGCGTCTCGAAAATTCTAAATTAAAATTCTTCGTCAGAACCTAATTTGTTCTCGAATGTATAAAATGTAGGTATAACCACAGCGGTACCCTCTTCACCGTGGCTTTGCGCTACATTTCTGTGGTATAATCGAAATGTCCCGTGTTTTATGTTAGGTGTATTTCCTGCAAATGTAAACGTCATCGTTTTTGTTTATTTCTTTACTAGCAGCGCTCGGGGGTGTTACCCGCGTTTAATCAGGACTAAAGTAGCTTATGTGTTAATCCGGGGCCTAATCTACTTCAATACTAAATTTCATTCAAATCAGTTTAGAAAAAAAATGCGCATAGAAGTAACAAACATCCACACATACGCAGAACTTTCGTGTTAATAATAATTCTGTAAAACAAAACGCATTCGAGGTGACAGCTTTTCATCTGTTTTACTATGCTTTAAATACCGCATCATTGTTTTGGGTGGCTGGGATAATTTTATTGACTGGTTTAATTTTACGTCCCTAGTTTATGCGTTTTTGCGGGCTTTTGAATCTATGATACACTGCATTAATCTGCAAAATACAAATACATACAAAACTGATTTGCAACTAATCTCTTACCGATTCTCTTGGCGTTTGCTAGAAAATTCCTGATCCAGAAAACTATTACCTCGTCTACTTGTATAAGATTTATTCTAGTATTCGTGCCAAAAGAGTTTCACGTTGAAGTATTATTGATTAATGTGATATAATGTTGGCAACTAGCTCAGACTCTGGACAAGCTTTGTTTTAATGTCTGCTGTAAGTAATATGATTCTAAGCAATATTATAACAATCTGTAAAGACAAGTAAACATTACTATTTATTTGTTTGTTAATCTTCAGTTACTGCAATTCGAGTTAGGAATATAATGTGCCTAGTTCAAAGACTAGGTAAGTTTTAAACAAATGTATTAAATACTGTCTCTATTGATACCCACTGTAACGATACAATATATAAAATACAATAGTTACAATATACAGTTCTAACCAATTGAAAATATTGAAGTATTCAGATACGTTCATAACAATAAGAGATTTATACTCTTAAGTGAAATAGCTGACTGCTCTGTTAGCTTAGTTGGTAGTGGTTCTGCCTTCTAATCTAGGGGTGCGGGTTCGATTCCCGCATGACACAAGCAATTTTGAATATTTAAATTTGTAATTACTTGTGTTGAGTCTGGTCGTTTGTATAAATTAAAGTATATCTGTATTATATCCGTTATCTAGTACCCATGACACAAGCGTAAGCTTAGTATGAGCTAGATGGCGCCGTGTTACTTATATGTCCTGAAATATTTATTTATTTATTTAGCTGCTTAAATACGGCAATCCAAGGTAGCTTAAAAAACTGACTACATACTTAAAAACTGCAAACGGACCAGTCCCTTCATTGTCGGGATTTCCATGCCAAGTACGTTACCCTACATTTTCGTGGCCTCAGCTAAATCCCTTTCTGCTAATAAAATTATTCAAACGTCACGCTCAGATTAGGAAATATCTTCGTTGTTTGTGGACGGTAGAGGGAATGATGTTGATTGTTGTATAACTGCTTTATTTATGACTAGGATTGCAGTGTTTTTGGGCGTTTCTTGTTCTTTGGTGACTGCTCGGATAAAACTACGCTAGCTTAGTTTTGGTAGATATTAGGGTTTCCAGAAAAGGTTGAAGAAATATAAATTAGAACATGACGTTCTTGCTCATCAAACTCAAATGATTCTATATTATTGTAGAAGTTAAGCAATGTTTTTTTTTAATTTTAAACTACATACTAGAAGTGGTGGTTTTTATAAGTGCATTATTGAACTTGGTTGCCCCATTAGTGTTAAAGACACAAACAATACAAAATCGTAGTAATATTGATCTTACCAGTGCTAACATGAGTGTCAAAATAGTGTATTTTAACGTTCCAGACACACATACGTATGTATGTACATATGTAGCTCTAATTTTTATTACCCAACATTTTTCGTATGATGCTGAAACTGTGACAAACGTCTACGAACTTTTCACCGCATACGTTGCGTGACTGTTACAAAAATGTATTGAATTGTAGTTATAGACAAATACTATGATTGATTTATTGTTGATTAGCGGTTTATCTCTAACCAAACCAAAAAAAAAACAAGTTATTAGATAAATCAAGTTGAAATTAACAAAAATTAATTTAAAAAAATAGCGTTGTAGTAAGAATTACTTATCCACTTTCCGATGCTATCTGAAATTCTATTAAAAAATAAACGTCGCTTAAAAAAAGTCCAATGAAATCTGTTTGGAATCTGATTCATGGCTACATAGAGGCAATAGATCATGAAAAATCTTTTGACAGATCGTTAATCACCAATTTTATTTGCCCCATTTCTATCTGCACGACAATACAATTTTACGAGTCCTGCCTCTGCCTAATTTTGTTGTTAACGCTCCAATGGATATCGATTTACTTGTAATTGTTGAAATGAAATGAATATTCCGATTTGCGTTCTGAACTGACCTCGCCTGTATGAAAGCTTGGACGAGAAGCGTTCGAGAAATTGAAAAGGATTTGCTTTGCGTGAGTGAGCTCGTTTTATGATTAAATTGGCTTAGTTTGCGATTTAAGGATTTCCAGCTAAGTATAAGAAAATAATTCTAAGCCGAAGCTTACAGCAGAAGCAATTAAGATGATTAAGACGCCGACTTTAATGTGGGCGTCTTTGTGATTCTAATTATGTATTGTTTTTCATGCGATTGATGTCGTTTGGGTTTGTTATGATTTAGTTTTGTTTCTGAGTGTCTTCATTTGCCGCAAAAGACGGGATTTTGTTAAACTGCCTTGTTATTAGTTGAGTCCGTTGTTCTTGTAAGCCATGTTCCCAATTTATGTGGTCGGCTTTTGATCCATCACATTTGACATAATTATATGATGAAGGATTATATTGTTGTTTATAAGTGAAAGTTATAAGAGCGTCAACGTTAAGATAAGATAAGATAATAATTTAATAACACACCTGTGTTTGCAGGAAATTGTTTTAAATACCTCTTTTTAATTCATTTACGCCGATGATAATAAAAAAAAAGTTATTGACAATACAAAGCTATGTCTAGTGTTTTACGCATTAAATTAATCACATACTATTTTATACGTAGATTATACCAGTGCGCGTTTTATACTCTCCGAGTATTATATTTCGAGATAACACATAGAGCCGTCTTAAAAAAGAAGTAATGAGAACACGTTTCTAGTCGATTTTTCAGCTGTAAATCCATCAATTAACTCTGTCAGGCGTCAGTTTCGTAACGTTTGCGCAAAATAATAGCATTTCATTTTGAACATTGGACCAACAGCTATTTGTCATGTTTTATTGTTTCGACCAATCTCGGAACTCCTGAAATATCTATCTCGTCAGAAACATAAAACGGACACTTTAGAAAACGAAAATTACCAATTTGATCTCTCTATAAAAATCAATAAGTCAATCAAACAAGAACACAGACACACAATAAAGTATTCTGTAATATATCTTTGATTTTGTAAGTTTTATTTTCAGAAGACACATATATACCTACCTATATGTAAGTAGATGAAAACAGTCGGTTTTCCAAAATAAATGCTGATACATTTCAGTAACCTTATTCACGCAATGCAATACAATAAACATAACTGACGTATCACAGATCACATCACCGGCCATTTTAGATCACCCGATAAGTTACGTATATTCCAAATTGTTATCCTAGAGATATACATAAATCTACACAAACACCAAATCCGTTTGCATATTGGAAACGTTTGCCATGTACGCGCTTTTAACTGCGATATCATATCAGTTAAAACATCAACGACCATTAATATAATACCGATATTATTTAAATACATTATATTATTGAGGTTGAATGTTAGTATTAATATAATTGTTCTTTTATAGATCGCACCGAATTATCTCCCGCCAGTTCAATGTTATGCAATACATTAAGAGATTAAATAATAAATGAGGGAGCGTCCGACAAATAAAGAGATCATGTAATTACCCGACCGTGAATACTGTCAAGCCCACACGAAGATATGAGCAGCTTATTAAAAAGCTCTCCCTTTTAATCTTTCCCCACCTTCCTTTCACGCTAGTACATAGAAATCCCGGTACTTATACCTTGTGTACAAAAGACCGTGACCCATTTCGCTCCATCGCCCCATCGCCCAAGGTACGTCGCCCCATCTCAATACGCCCTTGGCATGCTCTTTATATGCATTGTAAACGTAATGCCCCGATGTTGGCCCTCTTTATGCATTGTAAAAATAATGTTCAGAAGGCACATAAAAGCGTTTATTGTGCCAACAGACATGTTTTTGAGTGTTGCCTTTATTCGGCTTTGATAAAGATGGTTCTTGTTATGTGTCTTTCGCGTGAAGAATTCATTTTTATTTTTATGTTTTTTTGGTCCCAATGGGGTCGATAAAATATTCTTTCTAGAGTATAAATGATGACATGAATATGAACCGAACCGTCATACGTAGTAAGTATTTATGTAAATGTTATGTTCGTGTCTGGTCCGTATTTATAGATAACACGAATCCAAACACGTCACACAATATCATTCTTTAGACCCAAACTTCGAAACCTATTACATTCTATGTCATTCAGCACTGATCCCTCGCATATGTCCCATTTCAGTTATTATATTGAAAACTGTTGACGGTATGAATAGCTGGGGCCGCCATTTGAGACTAACAAAGGTAAACAATAGCGTTCCCGCATCACTCAGTTCCGTGACCCAAAAATAAGGGTTTCCCTTCGTATCGCGTTCCCATTCTGACGTGTTGACTTAACCTTTAAACGTACCTACTGGATTTGTTTGCGCGAATGAGAAAATTTATGCTTTTGTATTGTTTCGAATTTGTTATTTATCTTTCTCTTAATTCTCTTTCGAAGTCAGAGAATTGCGCTCGACTGGAGATTAAATGAAGGTCTGAGTTGTCGTTCCATCAAATTGATCTAGTTTATCAGAGCCGCTCATTCCTCTCAGTTGGATTACAGCACTAACTCTAGAGAATCTGGTCGGGCTATCGGATCGGCAGTAAACTAAAGCTCCGTCATCAACCCTCATAAAGGTTTAGAGATGCAAAGGCACGGCACCCTCCGCTGATTTATTTTCATTATCCCGCTCAGCTGTGCCCGAGCGATATTTTCCGACGACCCAGATTGTGCGAGACCCGTGACTAAAATTAATAAAGCCACATCAAATTCGATAGGCGAAAAAACGAAGTTATAAATTACGGGCTAAAGTTTCTGTGGTTTCGGAAATTCGGATGCAAAATCCGGTCGGTTCTGCAGAGATATCTCATTGTAGACAGGGTGCGAGGTGACCCACTGACCTATTTGTGGACTGCAGCCGATGGTCTGAGCCTTGCTGTTTGTTGCGAGTTCTGGCAGTGATTCCTGCCCGCGCCATTCATATTCATGCACTGGTTTGTTCTGCCGATGGGATCTGGCCATCGTCGCGTTACGTAACTTGTTATGATTGTTTTCTAACTTACTCCTACTCCCGAAAGAGCCGCGTTCTGTTGATATATTAGACGCGTCTACTGGGAAATCAATATTAAGTGTCGAGAGGAAGCCTTATCTGTTACTTTCAACAGATACGCAATGAGATATTAAAATTATATCCATTTCCGTGTATTTTATCGGGCGCTACAAGATTATAAATCAACTCGCGCTGAACTTCGTTACAACAATCCCACCGTTTCTGGCAGGCTCGTTTATATAATTAAGACGTGAAATTGTTTTATGGTAAATTGGATTCGGGCTATAATCGTTACAATAATAACTGTAATGTTGATTCTCCAGAAAATTATTACTGGAATTCGAAGATATCGTAAAAAGGAACGTGAACATAATAAAAAAAAACTGTTTCCTCGCGACGTCCTACTGAAGTCGTATCTTTAATTGTCAGCTGGAAATTGGCATTAGCGAGACGCCGAGATTTAATGAACCACATTCGGGTCAAGGCTGCCTGTTAAAGATATGGCTATTCTGTGTCGAAATTTGAATATGCAACAATATTGAAGCAAAATAATTGTGCTGAACTCATCCACTCCTGGCAATCGCTTCCTCAAATTTGCATATTTTGAGCTGAAGTTGTGTTATTTTCTTTTTTTTTGCGCCGTGTTGTCGAGTTTTGTTTAATTAATAGTTCAATGGGTTAAGCCGTTGCCGAAATCGGTTTTCGACGGCTCTCCGGGGTTCTCTAATTTATCGGATCCCAGATTCGAGTTTTGAGTCTAATCAATAAGCCAGCGGCTCACACTCAAGTTAATGGGCCCGGCTTTAAAATACCCTCTTTTCAATTAAACCTGCACTTTCAACGAATTCTTCAGCTGCATGCTGTGAATATTTTACGCTTGTACTCTCGAGGGAAATTAGTGTTCAGTGCACTAAACCATTGTGCTAAAGATTTTTCTTCGCAACGTTCCGTAAAAAATTAAAGATACGGTCTTAACATTTACCACCGCGTTCACTGCTAACTCTCGTTAATTTTGTCAGAAATTGGTTTCGAATATCAAAATTCTCTGACTCCGACTGTTTCAATCTGCCACCTTGTCGTGTTATTTTCGACTGACGCGGAATCGAATAAATCGATTGAGACGAATCGATTACTCATTGTTTGCGGAGACACACCTCTGAGACTTCAATAGAGTCGGAAATTGGATTTGTCAGGTTCGGAGTGGAGTCGCTTAGGCCTGACTGTGGTTTGCCGCATCGAGTCGAGTGCCCGTGGGAGTCCTGTTCCCGACCACATTATTCCACTATCCCTCCCCTACCTGAGTTTTATTTATTGACCGAACCTGATGTAACAACACACCTCGAGCGCGAACAACGTGCTGAGCCATCTTTTTCTCACAGCGATGAATTTTTGAGCGTAACGTGAGGTCGTAGAATATTTAAACGCGAGAAGGCGTGTCGTAAAGTACACGTTTTGTAGTTCAGATTTCGGAGCCGACTTTATTGCGAGAGTAACGCTCACGCGGTGCAATAAGGAATTATTCGCAGGGCCAATAATGCTCGAGTATGTGTTTTATTTTCTCATAACGTCGAGCTAGATGTCGGCAAATTTTTCCTCCCATAAAGTGTAGCCTAGAGCGGGTGAGGCGTTGGAGCGTTTTTATCGTCTCTAAAATGTTTCCAGTTTAGAAGTTTTCGTGAAAGGGTTTGTTAGTGATTCCATGTAGTGTCAGTCTCGGAGGACAGGCGTGACTTGTGTTCGTATCATATCGGCAAGCAGCCGGTTGCTAATTCGTACGTGGCCGCCATGTTGAATGCCGGCTTCTGTCAACGCCGAGTAGTAAATTCGACACTTATTTGTTTCATTTCCAAGTATATTGCGATTGATGTCGGGGGACTGTTCAGTTTGAATTTCCACTTGTTCGCGTAAAGAGAGAAGAATAAATTCCATTTTATTCAACCATTTTCTCGCTTATTTATGCGGACACTCGCCTCTGGAGATTCATTCGAAAATTATAAAGAGTCACAGTCAAAATACAAGGATTGACTTCATGAATTATTTTTCATATGAGTCGATAAGAGGAATCCGTGAATCATATTTTTTTGATGCAAAGCAGATTGTAACGACTATAATGGTTTAGGGTTATAACTCGAAGGTGATAATAATTTTATGAGACGGTACTTCTATTAAGTTTTTTGCTATAACCAACGCACTCATATTTAAAAAAATATGAGATTTGTTTTACCAAAAAATATATGTTTATTAGATACAACTCAATGTTTTTTAAAGATTTTCTAAGTGCCCTTTTTAACTTGTTGTAGTTAGTAGTAGAAGGAAAGTTTAGTCTTTCTTCCCTTGTTTTTATATGTTACTAGTGGGTGCTCGCGGCTTCGCTCGCATTAAGAAGTAAAACTTGCATCCCCTATTTCACCCCTTTAAAAGTGGCATTTCCAAAAATTCTTTCTTAGCGGATGCCTACGTCATAATATATACCTTCATTCCAAATTTTAGCCCAATCCGTCCAGTGGTTTAGGCGGTGAATTGATAGACCACTATATCAGACAGTCAGTCAGTTACCTTTGCGTTTTATATACATATATAGATGACTGTAAATACATGTAGATACACCAAAATATCTTTATCAAAGTCTAATTTTGTTACGTATTTACTAACTCCCTCTGCTATAGAAACATTAGACTTTATTACAAAAAGCTTTTTCTTTGATAAAACTAGGTACAAAGTATACACACAGTTCTAACCTTCGTGTTACTACTTAGCTACAAATAAACGATTCATGGAAACGTAACTGAGCTATAATAATCCAACATGAGTGTTGAGTTTGGATTTAATTGAACTGTAGGTTTAGTCTTATATATCGCTGTGTTATTTGTCTTAGTCTTTACACCTATAATTTTTGTCTGTACTTTTAGGAAATAAATAAACACTTCTTCGTGAGGGTCAACCGTATATAGTTGCGAGAGAGCTTTGTGAGCTAGTGTTGTGTAAGAGAAGGATGAAAGATGGGGACCTTTCAAATTTACAAATAAGCCTTCTACTCTGGGGTTGCGGGTTCGATTCCGGCATGACACAAGTAATTATGAATTTTAAAATTTATAATTTATTATTACCTACTTGTGTTGAGTCTGGTAGTTTCTATGTTTAATAAGAATATATTTACAAAAAAAATGTATATTAGTATTATATTAGTCATCTAGTACAACACGACAAGTGTTTGCTTAGTGTAGGGCTAGATGGCGATGTGTGTATGTCCCTGAATATTTATATTTATTTTATTTTACGTTTCTAGGTATCGTTTATTCGCAGCTTAACTTAGTGTTTCAAACAACATGTTAATAAATTGTTAATTTCTCGGCTACAAAGCGCTAGTTGGCTATTCGGTTACAAGTTCGCTGCAATTTCAAGTTTCTTGTTGGACTTGGGACCGCACACACTGATATTGGGACCGAATGCGGTCCATTCTCTAGAACTGAGACTGCATTCTATGCAGCTCTTGGCCCGCACTGGCAAGACAAACTTGACTTGAACCTTTGTTAGCAATGCCATCGAGGTTATTGGTAGTTTGGTACGTACTTGGGAATAACTCAATGGTGGAATTTACATCCTAAAATTCTGTCCGGTTTCGTACCTACGTAAAGATTTAACGTTCAAAAGCTACGTAAACATAGTGTTATATTTTTTTTGAGATGTGCTTCGTAAACTTTTCGTTATATTTTTGACAAACAATTGTGTTGGATAGGAAAAATTAATGATTTTTCTAAAGAGTTCTAAATTTTTGACAGGTAATTTAATAATAATCGGTTTTTTTTTATTGTGTGACACACAGTTTAAACGTAGCGGTTTTAGTTACATGTAAAAACTGAATCGCTCTTTCAGTTGACGCAGTTTAATATCTGGAATTAGGGATTAAACTTATATTATTAACTTATTTGAAAAACTGTGAAAACCAAACGTTTTTGCGAAGGTCGATCGTTGAAATGATGGAATATAGTGCTTATTACAATAATACAAGATGTAAATTTAATGAAAGAACCACATAAAGTTATTGATATATAAATACAGTGATGATAAGAAAGTGTAATCGACTTACGCTTTAGTGTAACAGTGATAAGTAAATAACACAATTAATATTGAGTTCAAGACATTATAGCTGCCCAATAGAAACAAAAGTGTAAAGAAGAAATCAAAGCGACCAATTGCATCCACAAAAAAACTTTTTAAACTATGTTAAGTATACGCACATACAGATAATAAAAAGTAACAAAGTAAGATAGAAGTAACTGTAAAACAAGCAAGCACTGAAGTTCAACAAGCACTAAAACGCAAAATAACAATAAACATAGTAAATGTAAAGAAACAAGTGAAGTGAAGCTACTTCTTACACGCTAAGTGCTGTGTCCGGGAAAAACAAATGAAGTGCAGATTACTAAATATAAAATAGCATCATAGTTAAGCGTACCAGAAAAAACAAATGAAGTGAAGATTACTAAACACAAAATAGCAACATAGTGAAGTGTACCAGAAGAAACAAATGAAGTGAAGGTATCATAGCACGTGTGTGTGTGAGTGTGAGCGTGGAGTGTGATGTGAGGCGGCGGCGGCTAGCGCGGCGTCGCGGCAGCTGGAAGGGTGTCGGGGCGCGAGGGCGAGTGGTGCCCGCACGACGCGCGGCGGCACGCGCCCACGTGCGCGCGGCGCTGCGCGTGCTGCGGCGCGCGATGCCCGCCCCCGCCTGACATGGAGGAGGGCTACTGGCGGCCCTCGTGCTCCACGCTCTCGCTGGCCGAGCAGCACCTGTGCGCGCGCCACCGCCCGCCGCCGCGCCACGCGCTGCTGCACCACCACGCGCACGCGCACGCGCACTCGCACCACGCGCCGCACGCCTCCTCCTGCCCCGTGCACAGCCCCTTCAGGCAGCCCACGCCGGAGTACTGTGCGGCACATTCACAGGTTGGTATTTGTAAACACTATCATCGTTTATCGCCTAACGCGATAAGGCCGCCTAATGTAATTAAATCAGTTTTAGTTTCTTTAAGTTATTATTATTGTTTGGTGTGCATTAAAGATATATCTATCTATCTATCATAGCGATTCTTGCCAAATCATTTGGACGACCAAATCGTCCCCGTCTTTTAGTCTATTATGTCAGTTAACACATAATTTGGCAAATTGAGCTCGCACTTAACTAATTTGGACCGTCGTACTTAAATTAACTAAGATATAGGGTATAAACTTACTTGTATCACACGCCTACTATCTAAATTAATTAGTATTTAAGTTCCTAGCACACGAATTAATTAAGAATTCTATTAGATAATAACGCGATTTCTGTATGTCATTCTGGATTGCTGACCCTATGTTCTATCGCAACAAAAGCCATTATAAATTTTATGTTCCGATTTGGAAAGGATACCCAAATATATAAACAGTATATAGGTAATGGAGTGTGTTTGAAGTACCCGCACCCTTAGCGCATGTCACTCACTCAAAACTTTTAGCGCAAGTTTTAATGAGATTTCACCCACACTATTTGTATCCGTCGAGATGTGTTACCAAATATCATTAACAAAGGGAAAAGGGGTCGATTAATATATTACACTGCATATGAAGTTTATAACTAAGTGCAAATAGATTATGATTAAAAATATATCAAGGTGTATGTGAAATATGTAAGATTTTACGTTTATAGTTAAATATTTGTGAGATTCTAAATCCTGATAATGTACTAGACTTTAAAAAAAATATTTTAAGATATATTTAATACATTCAAGTCCTAAAAAATTTAATATTATTAAGGTCAGATGGCAAAAAACTTATTTTACCTCGACATTCATCAGCATTTCGAACGCAATGACAATAAACATTGAAACTTTCCCGGCATTTCTCAACACCTGAGATTTCAGTACACGTGTTAAAAATCCAGTTCTCGTACCATCTAGATTCCTTTGCAATAAAATCCTGATCATCCGCGACACGTCGCCAGACGTGCGAACTATATTATTGACATTATCACCTCGTAAAATGCACCTACAAACTTATACCCACAAGGGAATCTAGCCACTATCGCTTTAAAATAAAGTCTATTTTCTAACTTCTAGATCTGAAGTGACACTTGGTTGGAAAGTGGAAACCGAAAGATTGAGCACCTGCACGTAATTTATTACAACGCCCGTGCAAAATCCCGCCTGGAGCATATTTTCAATTGTGCTCTAATGTTATTAATATGAAGGTATTCCATTTTTCATTGCAGAATTGCAGTCCTTTCCTAAAGTTAAGTATTAAAACAATTCAGAAGAGATAGACATTTTCTACCATGATTGATTCTTGACTGATATGAGAGTAAAGTTTACGGAAATCGCGATGTGTAATGCTTTATTTGATTATGTAATAGTGATATTCTAGTTTATTCGTAGAGACCAATTTTTCGGTCAAATAACTAATATATTTTTTTAAATTGTGATTTATCATTTAACGGAATATAACCTTGCGATATTCAAAGCGAGAGTTAATCGGTTCTTACTGGGTTAGCACGTTCCATCCTAGACCGTTGTGATTGCTTACCATCAGTCGAATTACGGTCAAGTGCAAACCCATTCAGTATAAAAATAAATTATACAAATCTATTTAAATTGATTTATTAATCCATTAAATTTATGCTCATGTAAAATTTAAAGTAAACAATACGTTTTATATCTACAAATATTGCATCCTTCGTTCTTCCCAAACATCCCAAAACGTTAATCATAAATCGCGCTGTCGCTTGCGAAATTTAAAGGGCTCAAAGGATTATGAAGCGGTATCTTTATATTAAATTCCGGTACCGACGTCTCTGAGCCTTAAATTAACTTTGAGAGTGCGTAATTGGTACTGTTTCGGTTTTATTGGTGCAGATCTTGGTGGAAATGTTGGCTAAAATATAATTTTGTTTCGTTTTGGGGTTTCGTGTTTTGTTAGGTAGAAATGGAACCCTTACGAAAATTATTTTTAAGATAGATATGAGAAAAAATACATAGTCCGATTTTTCTAAAATCTGACCGCGAAAACGAAGATTTATGTCATAGGTTACCTATCAAATTGCCGTTTTTTTTCTTACATTTTAATCTGTTTGTAATTTTTACGTACAACTATATTTGTTTCAAATACAATTTTTATTGTATCAATTGTTGAATTATGTATGTTTTAGATAAAAAAAATGTATTACTAGTGCATATTACTTATAGGGAAGTCATTGAAAACACCTCTTTCTATGTGTCGTCGGTTTCACTACTTTAACTAGGTATATTTTTATCATATACTCTGTTTTTGAGAATTGTTTTACGCAGTGCATAGCTTTTTTTCCATCTAACTATAGTTATCAATTGCATCTAAATCTGTTCAACATTAAAAATGTTTGTATGGAAATATCATTTTTCTCAATTTCGTCATACAAATCGCCAATTTCATAGGTAAAGACCTGCCAGTCGTGTTTTGTGTGGAGTACAAAATTAAGAAGAATAACAAAAAATAGAACAATTAATATACACGTATGTTAGAAAACACATACTTAGTTCTAAGCATGTAGATTCGTTTCACAAAGTCTTAAGAAAAAAATCATAGATACAAGAAGAGAATGTAGGTAAAAACAAACAATAAATGTTATTTCTCCCAAAAAAGCAACTAAAAGGTGTCCACGTGTGTTTTCCAAAGACGATCAAAGCAAAGGTCTCTCAAGTATTTATTTCACTTTTCCTCCGTTATCGTTTCAATTACCGCATGTTACGCTCCCACATTCCTTTTACGTTCTAAAAAAACAATTTCGGTTTCACGGTCGGTGTAATTCAGTAGCGAAAAATCGACAAAATGAAAGGGTGTGCCGACTGATTTAGGAAATTACTTTTTGAGGCCGCGTTACGATGGAAATAATGTGCTTTGGTTTGTGGTTTAAATTTTCGTATGTGAAACAATATATTATGAGCGTTCCGTGTTCCATGAGCCAGGGGTTGAAACGGTATTTTGTTACTAAGATTCCGCTTTTTGTCTGATCGTCTGTTTGTAATCTGTATGTCTTATGATGGAAAAAACAAGGCTCTAAGTACATATATAACAACACCAAGTTAGACGTTAAAAAAACCCTATTTAAAAATATGTACTACTAATTCTTACTTTACTCTCAAAATATTATAAAATTGAACTTTTTTATTGGGTACGTGTTGCAAACCATAGTTTTAACGAATATTATTATTCTCTTTTTTCTTGGTACTAAACTTTTTTTGTTCGAACTATCGTCTAGCGTCTCTAACAATAAAACAGCAGAACTACAGAAGCCACAGTATACATAACTTACTGACTGCCACCGCCTTGTTGTCGCCACGCAGCAGATGCGGTTGATGGATGACGGCCAGTCCATAATGTAACGTAATCGCACAAGATTGATGTGGGGAAGTCATTCCATCTGCATCGACGGATTAGCCTCTTTTATGGGGATAGATGGGGATTCATTGCTTTGGGTATATATGTTTATAGTTAGAGAATGTATACGATGTAGGCATAATTAAGAGATCATTAAAGCTGTATGTGGTATAGTGAGAAATATATCCCTTCTGTAAGTAAATAATGTCAAAACTCATCATGTCAAGCCACTCTTCTAATTAAAGCAGATGTTAGATAGTTTTAGGCATCAAAGTTTAGTTTATTTTATTTTTAAAATCTTCCATGCTATATACTAATTGCATAATATACGTATGTATGGAGTTTTTGGCGTTTCGTGGAATACCAAGTAAGTATATCATTCATTAAAACTAATAAAGTTTATTTTTCTAGAACTGTCATTCAACTACAAATACAAGCGTCTCAAAAAGCGAACTAAAACGTGTACTACAAATAATTAATTAAATAACAATAGAAACGCAACTGAGTCAAAAACAACACACGAGATAGTCAACCGCTTCTACCACAGTTCAGTTGAGGAGCGGGGCCTAACCTTTAAGCGACCAACTCCGACTAAGCTTAAACATACAGAAGAAGAAAAACTCACCAAACACAGATAATTTTACAAAAAACTTAGCACACCGTCCATACTGTAGCTTTGCGGCAGGATCCCAGGATGCTGGCAGTATATCCTCATTGAATAAATAGACTTAAACGTTGAGACCAAATAGCTGCCAGCCCTGAGATCTCCTGTGGCTAGGACTAAACCGGTCCGGTGTTTGCCGAGTTGGGCCTGTAGTGCTGCAGCCCCGACGCTACGGTTTTTGATTTTTCACTTGATGGTAAATTTATATTACAAATTAATAACAAAACATTACAAAAATTGGTTATTACTTACATTATCGTCATTTTTAATCTCTAAATTTATAATATTATAAATGTCAATTCTTACTAACGGAGTAACAACTCTATAGCGTTAATTATTCGTAGCAAACTGATAAATAAATATTCCTCTCATTTGCAAACATCTCAAGACAAATACCCGTCGCTGTAGTAATTACTGTCTTCACTTGACGTGCTCATTTTTCCGCTTCACTGCTACTAGTATATACTGAATGGGTTCTAGGAAATAATGGAGCTTCGAGAAGATATTGATTTTTATGTTCTAGGAATTGTCTGGTTGAGTTGGAGCTGAATCTCTAGGTAGAGTTTATGACATTTGATCTCGTTTCATACGTATAGGTACAATTTATATCGAATTGTCGGTTCCACTATAATCTAGTATTCAAAATGCAGATGAATAGAGTTTTATACTGTGTACTGTACGTGTAAGAAGTCTATGTAAGTTTGAATAAAAATGACGCGAATGTTTGCCACACTGTTTTTAACCGATTTCAAAAAGAAGAGTTCTCACTTGGACGTAAATATTTTTGTTGTTATTCAGTAGTGGGCTTAGTGAAAAATTACCTACTTCAATAAATTTAAGATTCCAACCAAATCTATGTTAGTTATTTCTTGTAATGTACCTATTTATGACTATGAATTGTCACTCGCTTATACTCTAACACTCACTATAGTTGAACCATTTAAGTTATCATCGAATGTACATTAATACACCGTTCAATATTTATCACTCATATGCTTGAGTAAACTCGAATGGATACCTTCTGGGAACGGTAATCGGGTTGTAGACTAGGAGCTTTGGAAGGATTCTATAACAGTACGTACTGTTATAGAATCCATTTACTCACTTAGTACTAAGTGAGTAATTAGTTACAGTACCAGGTATAATATTTTCTGTAATGTTATACTTACAAAATATTATTCAATACAAATTTTACAGTCGTCCGAAATAATGTTTTGATGCAATGTGTACTAGGTAACTGGTTTTTTAAGGCCCGATTGCACAACGAAAATTACTAGGTGTTGCGAAGAATCTTTGTACAAAAGAGCCTTAGATATACCTAAATTTTGCTGAATCTAGATTTTTCGTAATATTTTAAAGTTTTCTTGGAATTTCTGTAATTTTCAGGCACTTGACCACCAAGTTCATCAAATTATCCATGATAGAGCCACATAAAAAAAAAACATTGAATGAAACCTTGAAAACCTTACTTTGTCATAAAGTAATAATTTCTTTCACTATCTCCCACCCTACACCAAAATTATCAAAGCCGCGAATGTGTTATTACACCGTATTGATCCTGTATCTACCTCCGTATAATTAAAGCGGGTTCGTTTGATGTTTGCTTTAGTGATTGCGGTAATCTGATGATTTGAAAGCTAATTAACTGAGCTACCTTATGTATTTCTTAACTTTAAGTTTACACACAAAAAAAAACTAAAAATATCAAACATTATACCTATGATATACTTTAGATTTACATATGTACCTATATATTTTTAACCGACTTTAAAAAAAGGAGGTTATCAAGTCTTCTGAAAGTTTTTTTTTTATTATCAGCAGACTTTGTTAAAGGTGGATAACGAATTCACAGTGAGATATGATGAGAAGAAGTAAGTTTTATGCAAATCTTAAACTTGTAACTTAGCTTGACTTTTACTAAAACTAAAAATACTTAAGATCTGCATTTTTCATATGTAATGCATAATGCAGATCTGAAAAACATAGATTTATTAATGTAAATACAAATATAAAACCTCCTTTACCGTTTAAGTCAAAATAGGGTACCTACTAGTGAATATAAACTCCAACCGAAATTGATATGACTTTCAATCTTACGAACTCCCCTGTGTTACCAAAGACCAACTTTATCAAAGAGCACCGATCTCTTCAAAATTTATGAACGTCATAATTTAATTCCTATCGTATAGGACCCGTAGAATAGGGAAAATGTCCCACCTATCCCTAATAACAATAGAATTAAAATTAATGTCCCTCGAACTATTGGAAGGGAGGTCTTTTGATCTTAGATGGAGTCTTGCCCTTGGAATGTCACAGGTGTGACCTTTCATATTGAAGTCAAAACGTCTCGATAAGTATGTCCCAAATTTTTGGAATAAATAGATGTCTTATAGCTACTCTACTAGTATCTTATTGCTTTAACGTTGTCATAAGTTATTTATTACTTTATACATAAGTACATTTGTGGATAACCGTTGTTTCGCAGGGGTTGTTTCAGAATAAAAAGTAGTCTAAAGCATACTATGATGATAATGAACATGTCTTTTGAAAGAGATTTCATACACTTCCAAATAGCTATTTTATTTTTGAATATTTGTTATGTTCTTACGTAAAAAACTTAAAAAAACTAATGTAACCATTACAAAATTTTAATCCAGTACTACAAATTCTACTTTGGTCACTTTTGGCCTTAGTTAAAATAGTCGATATATATCTGGCTGTATACAGTGTAAAAAAATAAGCAAACCTGATACAGAAAATGTTGTTGAATTATTTCCAACTTGATTACGACCCGTCTTCTCCTATTTGAAAACTTACATGCCTTCAACTTGTTTTCAAAGACAAGCTCTAAACCAACATCGATTTTGCTATGTTAAAGAGCTAACTTTTAATGACTTTTAATTACTTATGCTACAGAGTATGTTACTAAACTTTGTATGTTGAAGTTTAGGAGCTTTTCGTGGCATTTACGAGTATGCGAGTTGTTTTTGGAATGAGCAAAGACGTTCGATTTAGCTGTCTAAAACGCTCAAAATTTGTACTAGTATAGAGAAAACTTAGTCTCTAAGCTTTTCCGATTTTTTTGTGTATTTTAATTCTCTGAAAACATGGAACAAAATGCAGTTTAGTTGAATAACAATTAATTAAACCAGCAGATGGTCTTAATCGTTAACTACTAAGTATGAGCTATACTACTATGTTATTGAACTTATTTGACCAAAAAAACCCTTGAAAAGAGAAAAACAAATAAAATATATTTACCAAAAGAATAACAAAATTCCCTCAACAATTTCTACACACCCTATGTGAAAGTGCTTTCGAATATACATTATTATTGTACTCTTATGTATGTTTGTATTTGTGTGTAAATTATGTACCTCATATCCGCTTCAGCCTTGAATACATGTTTCCAAATTGGAGGCAAATTAGCAAGTTTTATTTTTACCCTGACCGCTGTCACGTGAGGCATCCGCTGTCTTATTGATTAATTACTCTAGAAGCTGTATACAGACTAGGAATATGCAGATACTATTGACATATTCGTTTTGTATGTTTTATTTACAAAATAACACTGTCTTCCAGTGTGGTAATACGGCTAGTATGCTGGGTTTGCTGACCAATGGTGAGCTGGAGCACTTAAAAATATGTTAAGAGTTTTATAGAGGTTTGTAAGGTCTAGTGACGTTTATTTTTTACGTGGGATAGAAACTCTGGAGAAATATGTGTTGACAACACGAGTCCTGAGGATGCCTCGTGGAGAGGCGAAACACGTGTCGACTAGAATATCTTGCCGAAAGAGAACAGCAAAGCTTCAAGACACAAGGTGCGGTGTTGGGAAGATCTTGAGATCCACGGAGGCCACGTTGGTTAGGAGGTGAGGTGTGGCGGTGGTATATGGAGGAACACACCTAAAAACCATCAAGTTTGTTGTTTGATGTCGGTTAAGGAGCAGTCGCAGCGGAAAAACACTACATATTTCTCCAGAGTTTCAGTAACAATGGATTTCCGCAAAGTAACGCCTGATTCAATATCTTATCTACGTGGGATAGGTTTACGTTTGACTACAGCCTGCCTGATGTTAAGTACAAGTATTTTTAGTTTTTTTTCTGTAATTATAACAATAACAAGATGGTGATAGCCCTGTGTGAAATGTCCCGTAGATTTTATTTATTTTTAGTGCCATGTAGTAATTAGCATAGTGATGTAGGCTGAAAATTACTGGACAAAGACTGTATCCTCCGTGCATTGTACCGCTGAGACTAAATCTGTGAGATAAGATAAGAATTAGAATAAAAAGTGGCAAGCGTTTTTGTCTTACCGAAATATCAAAGAATAACTTCTGTATCGCTTTCGTGAAAAAGTCCCAAAAATCTGTTTCTAACAAAAAGTTTAACCGAATTTTGAGATGTATCTGAAAGTTGTAAAACAAAAGCTGACCGGTTCTGAATAAATTACCAATGAATTGAATATTGTGTTTGGATGACATTAAAAAAATGCTATCGGTAGTTAAACCTCTTTTTTTTATTATGAAAATGGGTAAGGCTTAAACCCAACAATGAATGCGGGTAAGCTAAAGAAGTACAAAAAAGTAGGAGCATCAAAGACATGCCTAAAAGTTCGTACATTCATATATAATAAGGACACTATTATATTCTGTTTTTATTCTATAGTAAGGACAGCGAGACTATGAAACTCTCTACCTGGAGCCCTGTTTCCAGAAAATTATATTCCAAGGATCTTCAAATCTAGAGTAAATAGGTTTCTTCTAGGCGGACGTGCTACATCTTACACTTAGTGTGGTGCTTAACATCAGGCAGGCTGTAGTCAAACGTAAGCCTATTTCGAGTTTCCTGTTTTTTTATAGCAAATAAGCTACATCGTAGATAACAGCGTTCAAGCATGAGCCTATTAAATATAAAGATAGGTTACAAGTTAACATAAACATAAAACGTGTATATATTTGAGCTTTCTAAAAGGCTGAAGAGTAAGGTTGAACAAAGAGAATTATATGACAAAAACAAGGGCTTTATGGATTACTATACACTAATAGGCAAACCCTGGATATCACACTAGGTCTATTCCTGTGTTGTAACATCCAGTTTTTCTCATTTTAAAAGTAACATAACATTAAATACATGGTTATTTTAGTTACTAGGGATTATGTATCAACTAAATGTTCCAAGTCATATATATATATATATATATATATATATATATATATAAAACTCAAAGGACTGACTGACTGATATAGTGATCTATCAACGCACAGCCCAAACCACTGGACGGATTGAACTAAAATTTGAAATTAAGGTAGATGTTATGACGTAGGCATCCGCTAAGAAAGGATTTTAGGAAATGCCACTTTTAAAGGGGTGAAATATGAGATGCAAGTTTTCCTTCTTAATGCGAGCGAAGCCGCGAGCACCTACTAGTCTCAAGATAAGAGTCTGTTAATAACTGATCTGTGGCAAAGTTAATAAATTACTGTTCGGTTCAGAATCTCGTGTTTACAGATTACTTTTGCTTGACATACTTGGAACACATGGGGGCGGGTTAATCTAAATTGATACTCTTTGTTTTGATACGCTTTTCTCATATCTTGTACCTAACAATGTATGCTTATAACGATATGGGTTGAGTTGTATTAAGTTAGTTGTGTTTTGAATGTATGGCTGGTATCTAAATATATAAAACTCAAAGGTGACTGACTGACTGATTGTTTGACTGACTGATATAGTGATCTATCAACGCACAGCCCAAACCACTGGACAGATCGGGCCGAAATTTGGCATGCAGGTAGATGTTATGACGTAGCATCCGCTAAGAAAGGATTTTGGAGAAGCCGCTTTTAAAGAGGTGAAATAGGGGATGCAAGTTTTACTTCTTAATGCGAGCGAAGCCGCGAGCATTCACTATTCAAAATATATGTAAGAATATAGAAATACTTAGATGCATTATTTTAGATGTCATCAATTCTTTTTGAAACCAAATGAGATAAAAAAATCAAGTAGTTTCGTCAAGAAAAGCAAACACAAGAACTATAATTTGTAAGAAGTAAGTTGTAAAGGAAGTAGTTGTTGTATAATAACAGAAGCCTAGTTATACAAATTTAGCATCTTCTTATTGCATATGCGATCTATCTGCATATGAAAATAAGATGTCGCCTTTTGCTCCTGGCACAATAATCCAAATCAATATTTCATTCTTCATAACCATCACCTGTGTGACAGGAAAAGTGTTAAAGGGTTCAGCAAGGTTCAGGTTAGCAAACAATTGAAAATTCCTTCTAATGAATAAAACGCCAAAACAACATCGCATCAAGTTTATTCCCCTAAATCCGTCTATTGCTCTCACAATGCGTCCGACAAGAGGCTTTACTCTCGAATCTGTTCTCATTCCCTCCGCATCCAGAGTACAACATCGGCATACACATGCGTCTCACGACGTCGTAGAAGTAGACCACGAACATCCTCTCGCAAGGACCCTTGTCCGGGACTTGGTAACAGTAGTAGGGGACGTTCTTGAGACTGGCGGGGAATGGGCCGTCGACCAGACCTGGAAAATTGAATTAGAATAAAAATCTATAGAATGGTTTTCTAAAACTGGACGGACAGTCAGGTATGTAACCACCAGGCCACCTGAAGTGACACTAGGACCAGAGTTATAGAGCATATTAGTGCTGAACTGACCCTGGCTTGAAAACAGCCTTTCCTTTTAGCCTCGTAACCTCGTCGTTAAGTATTATCATATTTATAGCTTCGTGCTCTCCGTGCTTTCTCCTTTGTATTATGTTTGTGAAAAATAAATACCTACCTTTCTTATCTACAAATTTGCGCTTACGCTTTTTTATTTTCGAATCATGAAAATGCATATTCGGTAAGAAGTTAACTTCAATAATTCGATTTAAAAATATACAATGCAATCTAAAAACCAGCATTATTTAACTCATTCTACGTAAGAAAAGAAATCGCAGTCATTTCAGCAAAGAAGTGTGTACTTACGTCCATCCTTAACATAGTCGTGGAAAAACGAAGCTGAAATGGCGTCTACATACACCACTTGTACCAGTACGTTGATTGTTACCGTACATAATACTATAAGCAGTCTACCCATCGCTTCAACTTCAATTCTAAGACCGATAGAGATGGGATCGATCTATCGATAGATATGGTCGATATTGAGAACCTCTCAACTGTATATTTATCCGTTTTTGATTGAAATCGAACAATAAGCACACACACAATAGTGTTTCTATGATTCACTCTGTAATAGAACTGGATATGTTATTTGTGTAGTTTATCCATGTGTTACGAAATGTACAGTACGCATTGTGACAATAAATTGTAAAGTGCGGCACAATGTGTATTTGTAATTAGCTAGGGACGTAGGGATGAGACACGCTTATTGTTTATCATATGTGTCGTTGTTTTTTTCTGTCATGGCTGTTTAATTACTTACTTGTAGTTCTCTCTCTTTGAGTCGTATTTCCTCATGACTGAGGGTCGAGACTCCCCCGCAGAATTAATTCGTTAGGGGAGTTTTCTTGGGCAGATACATCGTGGTGGGCGCCCAGGTCCTTCCACGGATGACGCATGTCCTCGGATATTGTGGTCCTCAAACATGTTGGTTTCCTCACGATGTTTTCCTTCACCGCTAAGAGAGTGCAAATCTACACATAACTTGAAAATACAAGTCATTGGTGTAGGGCGGATTCGAACCAGGGTGCGTCTGGATGAAAAGCAGACACTGGAACCGCTGAGCCACACTCGCTTACTTGTAGTTACTAGCTTGCTTTAATTTTTTTTTTTATATTTAATTATTGTTATTGTACCTACGTGTAATACATGTGTATGGAATATTACATTTTGTCACAAGAAATACCAGTAGGTACCTATAACAACATTTTAAAAATATTATCTATTTGATCGTTATGTTTAGTATTTGTATGTAACTTTGTACAAAACAAAAAGGGAGTTAATTTATAACAGGAATTAAATTACTCAATATTTATGAATGATTACCAGCTTCACCGTTATTTCGAAGAGATAAAGTAGAAATTCAATTACTTTCGCTGAGACATAACGATATTGATTTACCTATCTCATCTCGCTCGACGAAAGATTCCGCAAATATTCTTAGAACCCAAGAATTTTAATAAAAAATACTTTCTACGTAGCGGTGGTACATTATTCTGGCCACATTTTTGTGAATGGGTATGTAAATGTTTTCGCAGCATAAACGGTAGTACAGAAATGTTAAAATAACTTTTGTTTGCTGTCATATTTCTTAAAACAGTATGAATGAGTCTTAATTTCATTCAATAGTTTTAGTCTCAAGCTGAATGTACATAGATAAAACCTATCTTATTATCAGAAGTTGTGATGTACTAACGTTTACGTGCTGTTTTTCTACGTATTAGTAAATCAGTGGTCATTAATGTGAATCCATATATAAAGATGGCCACTTATTATTCATATTCGTTAAATATATCTTTTTTGTATTATCATGATTATCTTTTATCTTCGCGACACTTATTAGTTCAGTGTTGATTTATGAGGTGTTAATTTTTTTTAAATAGTTCATTTTTTTATCGACAATCGATAATATCAAATTATTCCCATCACTAGTCCCCAATCAGAAACAATCAGGCGTAACATTGATGTGGCTTTTATTGCTGTCCGTATGATTTCTGTTTACACGGTTACGGTTTTATTATATTTTGAGGTAACTCGCACGTTTCCATGTTAGTATTGTATCGAACTAATACGAATTCTACTGGTATTTAGGCGAGACTATTGTAATTTATATTTTGCTGCCCTCTGGCAGTGGGCAAGAGTCATTGGAGTATCTTTTAACGTTTCTAAAGCCTTTTTCATTGATGATTTTTAAATTAATTACGTAGAAGGCTTTATATATTTTTCTTTTCGTTTAAGTAAATCTCTTTCTCTCGTAATATTAAAAAAAGTAAACGAAACCTAAACCTTGAAAACCTTAACGAAAAGCGATAATACTTGCAATAAAATTGAAATCATATAGTGTACACGATTTTTTCTTAGAATAAAAATACATACCTATAAACCACCCCCAACGGAAGACCAGCGCTGGTTGCTATGCAGCCAGCAATATGCTGAGTTGGGGTTCTATTGTGGCAAATATGTATCATATTTAAGTAGTTTTATATATCTTGTTTGTACTCAATTGTTTATTATTACAATAAATCATTTTCTTTCTTTCTAAACCCAGTAATATCACTATGTTCCTTCGTTCATTACATTCTACACCATGTGAAGCTAATATTGAATTAGTAACAATTAATAACATAGAGGAAGTCATGTAATTCGCATGTAATTGCCAATTAATAACATAGAGGAAGTCATGTAATTCGCATGTAATTGCCAATTAATAACATAGAGGAAGTCATGTAATTCGCATGTAATTGCCAATTAATAACATAGAGGAAGTCATGTAATTCGCATGTAATTGCCAATTAATAACATAGAGGAAGTCATGTAATTCGCATGTAATTGCCAATTAGAAGATACTTCATCCAATTATATCTGCAAGCGTTTGTTTATTACGAGTATAACATAAGTACCCTTCAAGTTATTTCTGTGACAAAGTAAAGATTATAATTAAAATGGTACCTATATTTTACTGGTAGAAGAAATGTTATTCACTAGTTTATAGTAATATGTTATTTGCGCCCGTAGCTCAGGCCACAGGCAATGGCTTTCAATTACCAATGTTAAGCAAAGGTCGATGCGGTCAGTCCTTGGATGTGTGACCGGAAAGTGGCATTCCATTTTGGGTGCTCCCGTGGGTCGGATGACACGTTAAATTGTAGATCTCGGCTGTTTGTCTAGCACGGCAGTCGTTAAGCCATGTCAGAGGCCCTTAGGGCGGCTTGATAAACTCTCGACACCAGAGTTGGTCACTCCCATTTATTAAAAAAATAAGTACCTATATGTTTTCCAAAACATATCGCTGCATTATATCCTAATTTATGGGCGGTTACAAAAAATGTTAGTGGATTTTTTATCTATTCAACTTTAGAAGAAAAACACATATCTACCAATTTATAAAAAATATATGTTATTTCCTATAGAAGCTACATCAGTTTTGATACCGGCTCCCATGGGGCCTCTGACACCATAAAACTTAACTTATTTTATCAAATGTATGTTACCTCTAAACATAAGTCAACAAACAATTCAGTAAAGTTATATAAGTTTATGTTGTTTTACTGTATGTATATTTATGTATTTATTTTATATTGAAAAAAAATAGTCATTTTGCTTGTGTTACAACTTAATAAAACTCCAAAACATCACGTTTCGGTCGTGTAACAACTTCCAAGGTCGTCGAAGCCTTAAAGTTTGTGAGGAAAGTTTAAATGTACGCGTATTGAAAAGCCTGGAGATAATTGAGCATGTTATAAAGTATGGACTTTCTTGTGTAGAGAAGAAAGTGTGATAGGTATGAAATTGTCGTCTGAATGTTCTATCGACACATTTTTGTATAAGTTCTTAAGCTCTCTTTAACAACATTTTTTTTAATATATTAAGCCCGTCTTGATAGTTGATTTTGTCGTTAAATGATTTCAAAAATCAATATGCAAGTGGATCTCAGGATTGAAAAATAATCTACATATATAACTTTAAGAAAATTTAGGATTAAAAATAATGACACTTCTAAAATTGCATTTGATCATAGATAATATTGATTGTATGTTATTTACAAGTCATAAAAAAAACGTGAAAATATTACATGTATTACATACTGTAGGAGATAATTCGTCATAATAAGCTCCTTGTATGACGTATGGTTATACAGCGGTAAACAGATAATGTTGTAATTAATCAAGTTGAAGTTACTATGTAAGCTATTATTGTTGTATTAATCTATTATGACTTACAATATGACATATACATGTACATGTACATAGGCATAATACATTTCTTCTATATGCTTATTTTTTGAGGTATACATGGATTATTATTTAATAACCTAATATAAAATAAATATTACATATTAAATTGTTCTTCGCTTGCTTCGCTTCTCTATGCATTGTAGGTATGTGGAAAGGCCACTGATATTTATTATAATAATTTTATAATTGTGTATAAAATTTTCTTCTAAAAACATCTAAATAAATTGTCACTTATTCTGAACGGGTTTATTTGGTTTCTGTAATAAAAAAAGTTATTTATTTTATTTGAAAATAAATAACATATTTTTATACTTAAAAGAAGCATCCTTGACTAGAACTTGCCTGATGTTAATGACACGACTTAGTGCGCTAGTCAAGAAAAACATACATAAGTGATAAACATAAAGTCTCACTTTATCGTTACACCATTCTTTGTAAACAATACGAGTTTTTTTCTTCTCACTAAGAGTTGAAATTAGCTCTGTAATCTCTTTCAATATTTTTCCACCTATTACATAAGTACCATATGTATATTATAACATCTATATCTATACAACAAAGCTTGCCCTTTTCAAAAATCCCCGGCGTTTACACAGTTCGCGGTTGAAGTGCTTTTAAAACAGTAAACAAAGTCCGAGCATACCCTGGTCATCACCGCAAAGGCCTAAGTAAATGAATCTCGGTAGGTACAATCGTAGATAATATAACTGAGAGATGCTTAACTTATCTATTCTCTATATTTCATGGTAGTATCAGCTATATATACCAGTTATATGGTAGCAGTGGCATAAGTACCTTCTAGTTAAAAAAGTTTTAAAGTAGAAAAATACAATTTACAATACCTCCAAAAATTAAAAAAAGTAGTACTACGACAAGCAACACAAACCAAATAAAACAGGAAAAGAGGATAATCCAAATATATAAAACTCAAACGTGACAGACTGACTGATTGACTGACTGACTGGTATTATGATCTATCAACGCACATGCCCAAACCACTGGACGGATCGGGCTGAAATTTGGCGTGCAGGTAGATGTTATGACGTAGGCATCCGCTAAGAAAGGATTTTTGGAAATGCCACTTTTAAAGGGGTGAAATGGGGGATGCAAGTTTTACTTCTAGCGAGCGAAGCCGCGAGCACCCACTAGTTAATTAAAACTTGTTTCGCCAACCATACATCCTGTGCCCACCAATAAAATTAACATGTAAAAGTTTCATGTGACTTATTCAATTGTCCTGTTACCTAGATCTATATTTGATTTTTTTAGATTTTGTTTTTTCAAGTAGATCAAGAGCCAAGCCCAAATATTAGAAACCTGGGCATGTAACGTTGTATGTTTCGGGATATTTTCTCTATGATAAGGCATCTTTCAGCTTTAATGTCGGTGTTAGGTACAGAGGGCAAATTTACATTTCCCTTGATTAATATTATTTCCAAGGTACAATTTACGAGCTGCCACTGTTACACGAGTTTTTAGGCTAACATTCTGTCCTTTGTTTTGTTTCGCCTCCAAATTTAACGTTGTGAACCTTTGTATGGTTTTCTAAAGTGATAAAAGTGACAATTTAAATATTATTTTGTCGTTGTTTTGTTACTTTTCAGTAAAAAATAGTGTGATGAAAATGTGATTTAACTTAAATTACTAGTGTGTAATATGAGATAAGATTCTCCGACACAATCAAATTTTACGACAATAAAACTATTTTAAGTTTAACTTTAAAACTACAAAACATAACTTTACTTGGTAACTAATGAATAGAATAACATAATACATAATTAATTTGCAAAGTTTGCTACAAAAGAACAAAGAACCTAAACTTCAACCCAGTTTTTGGTCCAGTCTAAACTAACAACATCGTCTCAAAATGCATCAGTAAACAAACTTTGTTGGAGTTGTAAAGTTAGTAATTCCCCTAATTGTAGTTAGCAAACTGAATCGAAACTAAAAGTAGAACATTTTGTAAGTTGAATCAAGACAAAATGAATCGATTTGGAACTTTGACTTCTTGTTCGATGCAGTGGTTAAAGTAGACTAGAATAATGCTTGGACCAACACAAACATGATAAAAATAGCAATTAAAATGCATTATATTCTTAGTATTACATATGTTCCATGCTTTAAGTTCTTTATAAGTTTTTGGACATGCAAATATACATCCATACAATTTCACAATTTCGTGGAGATCTAGTGCTTATAGACCTACCTATTACATGCACGTTATATACCAACAATAAACAAATTACAGGATGAATCTAGACCTTACTCATTATTCAACCCGGTCGATAAAATACGACAACCATTTACAAAGCAAACAAACTAACATAGGATTTTCAAAAGCGCCCTCTAGTGTGCAAACTGAATACTTCAAACACTTTCGTTAAAAATTCAGTAGCAGCTTCCTCTATCTCTCGATAGCGTCTATTTGTTCTACAGTCTCGATTCAGTAGACATGAAATGTCCTGAAAGCGCGAGAATCTGCGATAGCTTGTGTCGAAACATAGATAACGATGCCAGAGACCCGTAATCTAGTTATGGCTCAGCTTTCTAGAAACGATAGGTCACACAATAGTAAGCATTCAGACCACATCAGTTACCCAAAAAAAAATACATTTTTATTTTATTGTGCGTAAGTACTGCGTAGTAATAGAACTCTATGATCGACTCCCCGATGACTACCTATATGCTAGCGAACCAAAAATGAAATTGTTCTAAATAGGTTAACACGCCTCGTCTTAAACCACTATGAACGCTTGTCATCAAGCATATCTATTTAATTTTAAAAAAGAGCCATTTAGTGTTCAGGTCCCGTGATTTTTTAGGGACTTTCCTATTACGTATTTTTGGATTTTTCTTATTTTGTGTAGATTACAGATAAAATATACATATATTACAATTAAAAAATCCGCGAAAAGAATTCAGAGAAAAAGAGAGACATACATGATATTTATATATATATATATATATATATATTTATAGACGCGTTTACAAATTCGCTTGCCGTTGTGTTCAAATATTGAGTTTATCTAATGGAATCTGGGTGGAATCGCGCCGTTCTTCCGGCCTGTCATGGCTCGAATAGTCGTCGGAAATTCGATACACTATCACGAAGTTACAACGTAACTAACTCGAGAACAGAGCTATTGTGCTTCAACACGGCTCGTTTACGATCATATTATGAAGGGAGTAAGGACGTGGTGTAAGGTTTCCTAGAAGACTGTTTTGAAGAGAAGAGACGAATAGGCAAAGAAAAATTGCAAAAAAAATATCGAATAGAGGAAGTAGAAAGGAAAAAAACGTAGTAAGATTTTCAAAAAGACGCTATTGTGAAGAGAAGGGACGCATATGCAAAGAAACGTGTCAAATATTTTGTTAAAGAAATTGCGCGGTCGACATAAATAAATAAAAAAAAGTGATAAATTTTAAGTGTCCTGTAAATTCATTAGCATGGAAAAAGTACAGTTGGAGGATTTTATGTATTCAATTATAGAGGTATTTGCAATTAAAAGTTTTTTAGTATTCTTTCCAGGCAGATCTTGTTAAATCCTAGCTTTTTTTACGTTTTTCGTTTTTGTTTTTTACTTTCGCAGGAAATTAACCCATGGCAAGAAAATAAACAAAACATTGAACAAGATGAAATATGCTTGCATTTTACATACAACACGCTAAACGAAGATTAATAATGCTTTCTAAATTCCAAGTAACGTATCACAGCGGGTCTTGCGCGAATAGGGGCTCAAAGCGATTCCTTTGAACATGTTAATGATATATGTAGGTAAGTGCCATAATACGAGTATGAGGCTATAAACGAATGATTTCATAATGCCGCAAAAGTAACCTTGTTTATTGACGAATTTCTTGAAATGTTGAAATTTTAACAATTATACTAAGTAATTTTTAATTTTCTTTTACCCCAAATAACATGATGTTTGTATTTTTTGGCCTCTGAGTTTATAATTTTTATACAAATCAGTACACAAACATTCCTCTTGATAATATTAGTGTGTTATTTTACAGATATATGTAAATAACCACAAATATTAGATCCATAAAGAAGTCAAACATAATACCACCTTTATTTTTGTAGAATGCTAAGACCCTCACTAAAAGGTAAGCATGAACCTGAAAATGTTCTTGAAATAGACTCGCTAATCTTGAGGTTGCATAAAAATTTCAATAGAAACCGAGAAGTGCAAACTTTTCTTTTTGCCCTAGAGCTGAAAGCGTAGGTGGAGAGCCAAGACATAACAAACAATAGACGTCTCATTATGCTTAAAATAGCACATAGGTATATGTAGTTGAAACAAACAGATGTGATCAATTATAAATGTAACGTGAATATCATGTTCAATAGAATCGCTTTGAGCCTTTATTCGCGCAAGAACACTGCTCATTTTTAACTGACTTAAAAAAAGAAGATTTACAATTCATCTGATTATTTATTTGCGGTTCATTATTAAAGGTATCGTTAGTGTCGTGATATGTGTTAAAGAATTATATGTACGTGAGTCACAACCGTTTGATATATGCTAACTCCGTTATTAGAGTCATTCAGGATCAATGTGTCGGACTGTTATCATAGGACGCGGAATAAGAGTACGATCTATATACGTCCGCATGCTGATTGGTCTATTTAAGACTATAAAAATGATAGAACGATTTATAACAATGTGTGATCATAGAGCAGACAAATTATCGCATATATCAACAACATTTACATTATTGCGGATGCTACAGAAACAAGCTGAAAAAATACTCAAACAAAATTCTTTGCGTAAATTAGAAATTTCGTTTCGTTTTCTTTTCGTTGTATTGTCTATGTTTATACATTGTAGGAGTGAAGGTTTGTTATTAGTTGAGGTATAAAACGGGTGTTTCTCCGCCGAGTTTGAAGTAAGGTAACTAAAAATAAACGTAGCATGTAATCTAGGCTTAGGTTGTGTTTATCTAAGCAGTGTTTGTTCTGTGAGTTTGTGGATTTTAGAGGAGGTAGAAATAAGTAATCACCTAGTTTCTCTGGGAGAGTAAGGTTTACCTTTCTGTGGTAGAATATTGGATTTACACGAGCGGAATGCTTGGAGCAATTGCCTTCCTATTATTACTCTTGTAGAAGAATCGTTGTGGTTTATGTAGACGACACTCAATAGATAGATATGGTATAGTATATGTCATAAGGTTATAAAAAAATACATTAAAAGGTTTCGTTACAAGTAAAAAACTAATCGCCTATAAAATAAATAAAATCATGGATTGAAAAATGAGTAAGTGCTAATAATTAATGCTTTACCTTTTAATAGAACCTTAAGTATATCAGAAGTAATAATATTACTCTGGTTCAAAGATATGTTTGAATTTGCGATTAAAAATTAATTAAATGTTTTTGAAAATTCTTAAAGTCGTACATCAAATGTTAAATGAAATAAATAAATACAAAAAAAAATATTTATTTGCCAAAGAAATTTTGGAAATGAAAAAGAAAATAAAATGAAATATATGAAACTAGTGGATGCTCGCGGCTTCGCTCGCATTAAGAAGTAAAACTTGCGTCTCCTATTTCACCCCTTTAAAAGTGGCTTTTCCAAAAATCCTTTCTTAGCGGATGCCAACGTCATAACATCTACCTGCATGCCAAATTTCAGCCCAATCCGTTGCGTGGTTTGGGCTGTGCGTTGATAGATCACTATATCAGTCAGTCAATCAGTCAGTCACCTTTGAGTTTTATATATTTAGATGAAACATATTTACTGTCTCTATTATTATTTTTTAACAAAAAATGGGTTTGCAGTATCCCTGTTTACAAGTACAATATACCTACCACAAGGTTAAGTGATTTGTCATCTCGGGCGTCTCGTGTCTAATAGATTGGAGATGGCAAGAATAAGATCACAGCCTTGACCGATACAAGAACTAGTTTTTATATTGATTTAGATAGTAGTTTAATCACTGTAATCTTACAGCAATCTAAACAATATTTTTGAGATTTTTTTGTGTTTTTCTTCTTATGTCATACAGTGATTATTAAATATAGGATACTTTAGTGATTGTATTAACATTTGTAATTGTTGTAATTGCTAACTACATTAAATTATAAAACAGTTTTTGTGTCGTTTGATCGCTGTTAGATTTTACATGATTGTTATGACGGTGCACCATTAGTTTACACATTATTACAATAATTTTCAGGAGCTATTTGTGGTCTTTGTGCTCAGTACTTAGTTCTGGTAAAAAAACATATTTTATAACCAATAATTAACTTCAGAAGAAAAGAATAAAGGCATTTGGATAAGCATAAGTGTAAAAGACGATTACAACTTAAAAATCAAAATTACAAAATCATAAATTTTAATTTCTAAATCCCTCATAAAATCCTGCAGGACCACCATCAACGTACCTCTTATAAAAAACTCCGCGCGACCCATTTCCAGCTCATTAAGGGGGCGCCACATGCGCCGGACACCACAATGTGGCGCCTTACTTATTCAACGGCTTGCACGCTTTTTGACAGGGCAATGTTGGGAATCAGTGGAAATATGATGGAATTGAAAAAAGGTATGAAAAAGTTTAGATTCGAGATGTGAAATATTGACGAGATAAAAATACAAATGGAGGAAATATCAGTTTGTTTTTACATATGCAGAGTACTGATGGTAAGCAGTTTTGTCCACTTTGTTTCCTTTGTTAGTTAAAAGACAATTTTTAACCACCATAAGCAAGTGTGGCTTGGCGGGTCCAGTGTCCGCTTTTCATCCAGACGCACCCTGTTCGAATCTATCCCTACACCAATAACTTGTATTTTTAAGTTACATATGTGTGAATTTGCACTCGCTTTACGGTGAAGAAAAAGACACGTTCCGTTAGCTTAGTTGGTAGTGGCTCTGCCTTCTAATCTAGAGGTGAGGGTTCGATTCCCGCATAACACAAGTAATTATAAATATGAAAATTTGATATTACTTGTGTTGAGTCTGGTCGTTTCAATGTATAATAAGTACATATGTATTTACAAAAGAAAAGTATATGAATAAGTATTATATCCGTTACCTAGTACTCATGATACAAGCGTAAACTTAGTATGGGGCTAGATGGCGCTGTGTGATATGTCCTGAAATATTTATTTATTTGAGGACAATATCCGAATTATGTGTCTTTCGTGAAAGGACCTAGGCTGCCACCACGATATATCTGCCCAAGAGAACTCCCCTAACGAAACAATTCTGCGGGGAGTCAGAAATACGACTCAAGAGAGTAAGAGCCACCATACGTGATATCACAACGATCCGTGAATTCGTTGCGATTAAAGATGAACCAAACTTTCGCTGCTACTAACTGTATCATAGATTAGTGTTGTTGTTTACTACGACTCACTGAATAAAAACATTGGCATATTTACACACAATGTTTCTTGATTCCAAAAATCTCTTAAAAAACATGTTTACGCATAATTTCCTCAAATTAAACACTAGCAAAGAATACAGAGTAGCACAATATCGTGAAACAAAGCTGCCGTACGTTATACGACCGAGGCCATATTCCCGAAACGATGTCAATAACTCTCACACACGCGGGAAGGCAGTTTTAACGCACACACATACACTCACATTACTCAGTTCTCTGCAACGATATTAATACTAATAGACTCCTTTAATATGATCCTTTTGTTCTTATTATGGCATATTGGACAGGTTTTTGGTAACAAAAAGTAATTTTTTCAAGTTTTGCGTTTGTCGGTGAATTTTTGTCGGTCATTTAAAAGAACAGGTTGACAATACATGATACTACTACGCTAATAATTACCGTCAACATTGTAGACGCATGATATAACATGAAAATCAAATTTTCAAATTATTTATTTAAGTAAATAACTTATGAACTATTACATTTTCACTGCACTCCACACTAGGATAATCTGTGTTGTAAAGTGCAGGCTCTTCCTAAATTTAAATGAAATGATACAATCAAAGCTGACATACTACTCAATTATATAAGATTAGCTGACGCCTGGTAACAGATGAGATGAACTTGCAATCGTGTGGAGCAAACACGCCGCGCTCTGCACTAGGTCGAACCTGTGTCGCAGGACACGGTCGTGCTGATCCACACACGCTATATCCAAGGTGAGAGGAAAGCAATGAATTTACCAGGCACCACCCAATAGTAGCTACTTATGTACATTGTGTATCAAATAGTAAACAAATACCTAGTATGTAAATGAGTACGAAACGAAACATGGAAATAGGATGAATAATATCGGTTCAACTTACTCACAATATCTAGGTAGCTCCGTCATATTGTATGTATGAACTGGTTTTGAGTTATTCGTTGTTTCAAGCCGGTAAGGAGCAGTCGCAGCGGAAAAACAATGAGCTATTTCGTCAATTGACGTAACCCAAATCTGGGTCTAATCGTCAACAACCACCTCAATTTATGAGTCGTTTGAAAACATCTTCGACACTCCTATGTGTTCAGCTGGCATAATATTCTTATCGTTTTATAACTTTGCTTTTTATAGACGTCTCTGAGCTATTTAGTCTGTGATCCGCCGCAATACGGCAGAACTACTGGCGCTGGTTCTTATAAAAATATGGCGATATCTTGCCTCGAGTGCGGAAACAAAGGGCCAAATGAAAATGGCATCGTTTTGAGACTGCTTAGATAGCACTTTCTGCTAATATATGAGCCTTTTTTAACTAAAACGGGTTTGCACTTTGCCATAGTTTGATTACCACCCTACCTTAGATAGAAGGTGGAGAGTCATAGCTTAGCCAGCAAATCATAGCCTAATTAGGGATTTTGTATTTCATGATAAAATGAATGGAAACACATAAACATGTAGTCTGTTTGAGCAAAGTATAGCCTTTTTAATGGTTTTCGTATTTAGTTATAATGGCACTTCATAAACATGTAATAAAGTTGTTGTACATTACTTACCCCTTTACAGTGTTCTATTAGTATTAAGTTCTGGATTGAATATGCCTGAAATAAATGACTTTTATTTATTATTTATTATTATTACTAATATTTCAGTTGACGAAACAGTTTGTGTGATAAATATGTGAAATACATTTATGTTCAAAAAATCCCCCATAAGAATATGCAATCTCTTTAAAACAAATACAGATGGAAATAGAGAAGAAACTTGTTTGTTAGTCTAAAACTAGTAGCTTTAGATTTTCCATACCTACTTGATATTCTGTTCAACTTAAATGTAAACACTTATTTCAACTTTTACCAGCACAAAAACCTTAGTTTAGATAAGAGTGTGCTTACCTAGTTCCTACCTAGATGCCCTATCTCGCAAGTTCGTTACATAATCATACTAAACGTTGTATCGGTTTACTTAACCTACCTGTAGCTTCTCTATTTCCCTAGACCAGTGGTGGACAAGCTTATTTGTGGCGGGTCTGTAGTAGGAAATTGTTTTAGACGTTTGCAATTATTTTTATCCTTTGTCATTTTCGAAACTGACAAGAGATACATACACTTTCTCACCGGCTTAGTGAAAAAAATAACATATTGATTTATATAACATTTCGGTTGGATGCCCTAAGGGCGGCTTAAAAACTAACACTAGTGTTGGCCACTCTCGTTAGAGCTTACTTCGCTACTACTTTAGACTGAAATGGTACCAAAAACTTACTTTAGTTGAAGTTTAAACCGAAGTATGTACATAGTTAACGAAACTTTATTTACCTACTCGGTGTAACTCGTGTTAAAATTTGACAAAAAGTTGCCTATGGTGGCTTGAAATGCTATAGGTAAATCGGATATTTATCGTAGCTCAGATATGACTATCGAGCATTGAAATAGAATACCCAGCGGGCCGTACTTTGTCCACCACAGGTTTAGACTATGATACAAGTGGCTTACTAAAACTTGCAATATCTGTGAAGCCAGCGAGCGGCTCAAGAATGTTGAAACTACTTATACTTTTGTACAACGAGATGAGTGTGGAAAATTCAGACGTTTGGCTCTTTGAATTTTGTTCGTGTACAAAAGTTGTTCTAGAAAGTTTTATTCAAAACGCGGTAGAAATGGTCTTTTAGAATTGCTTGAGATGAAAGTAATGATAGTACTGACATTGCAGTAAGGTTTTTAGCAGATAAACGTTCTTTGTATTAGATTATAGTAAGATAAAAAAATTAACACTTTTTATAGAACAAATGAAGAATATATGTATATAAATAATAATAAAATATTATGGTAGTACAAGGCAGTGGTATCTACTCTACTGGTATCTGGTTTTTGTTTTCTCTCATTTGATCTAGGTTTTTTTTATTAAAAGGTCACATATATACCTAATTGCAAGCAGTATATTAGGTGTGTTTTGATAAAATATTAGATCTAAAAGCATTGCTTATTGCTCATACGATGTTCTTATAACTTGAAAAAATATTATAAAGCCGATTTAATTCCAACATTCCCAAAAGGTGTAAACAAATTTTACGGAGCGCTTTACGATGCACAAGATTGGTGCACGCGAAGAAATGCACTAGATTTAACAAAGAAGCAGACTTTATGACTAGTTTTATTGTCGTCAATAGAATTTATCTATTTTATGGCTGTGAAGTAAATTCTGGGTTTGTTACATTTAATTTTATGTCCTAGGGAAGACAACTCAGTGAATACTATTATTAAGAATAGACATGTAACAACTTTTTAATGTGTCTTTCTGAAATTGTATTTTTTAAATTCAATCTGACTTAATTAAATTTTTTAAATTTAATTAAGTCTGTGATTAAATGTAATTTTTTTTTTTTATTAAATCCACGAGTTTTTATTTTAACACTAGTAAGCGGTTATTTTCCAAATTACTACCAACCAATAACTTCTAACTATTTATTTAACCAGTATGCTGGGCACGCTGCCCTCTGGCAGTGGGCTGGAGCATTTAGACTATCATTCGGCTTTTCTAAAGATTTTTTTAAGTGTCCCCTTTTTATGTCGTAGGTAGAAGTTATTTTGTTAAGTTTTTATGTATTTTTATTATTGTAAATACAGGTCACCTTTTTGACCGAGTATGAACTTCAATCATTTCAATCGCTGTTTACACTATAAATTTCCTGATGATGACCGATGGTTATAGAAAAAATTATGTTAAACACCACAATGCTTTTTTCGTCACCCAAACCTTCATTGGCTATGTCATTCGATACACGTAATAAATAAACCAGCAAAGCCTCTTCCAATATAAAAGTCGAAGTCCTTGGGCCCTTAAATCATATTGATAGCAATATATCCCAACCAAGGGGCGCATAAGACAATTTGGCAACTGGAATTCCCTTCGTTCCTGTTTTTCTCTGGAATAAATTGTATATTTGTTATCGGCTTCTCTTGGCGAGTCAATAAAATACTGATGGCCGCACATATGATTACGCGGTCCGGTTCTTTTACATTTATTGACATGTTTGATGAAAAGGAGACGAACGAAAACAGAGTTTTGTTTTGTGCCTCTCTCTATGTGTTTTGAGTAGGTTATACCTACTCTATTCACTCGTAAAATATAAGAACCCTTTCTTGTAATTTTATGGCAACTTCCTATTCCGATATTAATAACGTAAGACTCGTGTGTGTGTGTATGTGGATTTATATTTAATAATAATACGTATTATTTTATTCCGGGACATTGCACACAGCGCCATCTAGCTCCACACTAATAATAATAATATAACAAGGTTTGATTTATAAAATATGAGATGCGTGGTATTATTAAATACCACATTTACATGATTTTTTATATTACCATGAAATACTTGAACATACCTTCTTGTTTTAAAGAAACTCTACCGAAATATATTTACTGACTCATCGGATCTATAACAACCATTTTGACGGGCGATAAGTAAAATATTTGAACGTAATGGACTGTCGTTACAGACCGTTTTATTAGAGACTTCATATTCTAGATAATAAAAACTTGATAGCATATTATACGACGGTAGCCTTTATTGCTAGAATAAACATTTGAATTTACGTAGATATTCAAACGACTAATTTTAAGGTCCGTTTAATGTACTGATATAATTATACCATCCCTATTTCGGGTAAAAAATTCTCCAACCGCTATTTCTTTCCACTGAATGTGTGCGTTTTTTATATTATTTTATTTGTTTTACATTGATTGTATATGTATGTAAATAGACCATATTGATACAGCTGTAATAAAAATGTCGCATTCCACCCTTACGCGCAATGTACAAACCATAACGCTAATTTAAAGCTGCACCCAATACCACAATAAAACATGTCCAAAAATTATTAACCAAAAAATGATACATGTTCTATTTGTTTGCTTCAGGTAATGGCTCGTGTAAAATCTCACTTCTGCTGATTTATGTACGCATTGGCTTTAATTTCCTGTTGCGGCCGTGTAAATATAGGGTCTGTTTGTTAACAATTTTCTTTCGACAGATAGGTACACGTTGGAAAGAAGATTGGTGTTTTGCGTTGGTAATTTTAATCAAAAATTTTCATCGTGCAAAGTTAAGGTCAAAAACTTTTGAATAATTTGATAAAGCATGAATATATTATTAAGATAAATAAATAAGAACAATCGATATGTGGAGTGTTAAGTAATTTTATGTGAATTTCTGAACGTCTGTTTATATGCACAACCCCTGGCTTTATCTGAGCTTTTACCAGTGAGCTCTTTCATAGGATGAACTTAGACTCATCATATATCAATATAGTATAGTACACGGATAGTAAATGGAAGTAAAATCATAACACAACCTCCTTTAGGATTTACCATCCAATGAAACCGCGATAAAAGGCCACACAAAATCGAATCAGGACATGATTCAATTACTCATTTTTTCCGGCGATCACTGTCCCAATTTCGGGCACAATTTAAAGGACTGGCTAAATGACATTTCTTATTATGTAGAGTCGTTCGTTCGCTCAAATATTTTCATTCAATAATCGGTGTTAACGGATCCGGTCTTTGTTTAAGTTCATTGAAACGTGATCCGGGAACCGTTTTATATCGGTTTGTTATTTCTGTGGACGGATATGCAATTTTTAAGCGAAACAAAATAATAACATGAAATTGGAGTGATACTTTGAAACGAATATTCTTAACAATTCTTCTGGCTTTTATGTTATTGTTTAATCTGTACTGTTCCATTGTTGGGTAAATGTTTCTCCCAATTCCTTCTCTATTGTAATCGCCTTAGTTGATATGAAAGTCCAACAAGTCATCCAAAGACAAGACTGATCTAAAGTTGCTATGCAAGAAAAAGTAGTGGCATATGTATCGTAGTCTTGTGTAAAACGAATGTCATTTTTCTAAAAATAAAACGCTCGCTAAATATTAGTCCCGGCCATTTGTCATAGTAAATAAAATAATAGTTAAATTATGACAGAGAAATACTATTCTGTACAAACGTTAAAAACGAAAGTTTTATTTATTCCAAACTAGTTTATACTATTAAACGGTGTAAAGAAGTATACGAAAAACTTAAATTCTAAATCAATTTACTCAATTAACTAATCAATCCAAAGTTTGTCCTGAATATCTATTCATATCAATCCGTGTATATACCAAAGAACATTAATTCATTGAAAATCCATTAGCCGACGTAAATAAATAGGATACTTATATTCAATCAGCTTAGAAACTTTTTCAATTAATATTACTGAATCTCCGGAACACTTGGAAACAAGAAGTTATCAGATGGAACGCTTTGGGCAATGGCACAAAGCGTTTCATGTGTTAAATTAAACAGATTTGAATTATTTTATTGCAATAACACAATATCTTGGCATTTGCAATGAAACGCTTCTGTGGGTTGAATATACGTTTCATTGCAGGTTCTAGCTGTTTATCCACGTGAGACAGTTAATCATTTAATTACTGAAATGACTTCCTCATAGGCCTCTTAAAGCCTTTAGTCTCTGGCCTCTAGCTTCTGAAATGCAGGTACAAAACTTTGGATGTCGATCGCATATGATTTTACTTAACCATAATCACTAAATTTAAAAAAAGTACAGGTGTCAGTTATGAATTTTTTTAATATATATTATCAACATGGTTTTTCTTACTATTCTAAACAGAATTCAAACGCAAATTGACTCTTAACCCTTTACGGCATACATAGTGTTAATATAAAATTTGCAAAGCCAGTAGCCATAATCTTTTTGATAGTAAAAGCCGTAAAATATCAAATTTATTACCTTCATCACGGCATTTTATGGAAAACCTCAGCTTTATGATGTAGCCAGAACGACGTTACTAAACTAAAACTAGTGAAAACTGGGAGCGGAGTCGATAGAATCTGGCAGATGATGCCAGGTTATATTGCAGAAAATAGATTAATATATTAAAGGAAAAGTAAAAAAAAAGTTGACATACAACTAAATTTTAAACATTATTGTACGGATTGATAAAATCTATAAATTAGATTTGTTTATGCTTTTCATTTGTATATACATACATACGAGTATATCTATCCAAATGAATTGGACTACTGTAGCTTATACATAGATTCATTTTTATCTACAATTTTCTTTCGCTATAAATTGTAAAAGTATTGAAGTTTATCCCGAATTCATTACACACCACAGAGATTTGAAGGTTCAAGGGTTAAAAAAATTATCAAGATAAACACACCTAACCACAGAACATATTTTGCTTTTCAGACTATAACCACACATCTCTAAATAGATATAAAAAAACCACTTTCCAACATTAAATCACACCCTACTGCTCTAGTCTCTTTGATACCACACCATTTGCCAAAATAAGCTAGAGTAGCTTTTTAACGTCAATTTGCTTACCCTTCCACCTTTATTAACACACCAAACGATTTACCAGCTCATAATTAGCAGGTACGTAATTGCTTCTAATGGGGTTGCAGATACCCTTGACTATACATTTGTGTGAATTTTCCTCATACACTGGTTCAGGGTTGTTTTCTGGTTACCTATTTCTCTACAGGGGACGATAAGTCCATAGTCAGTAATAGTTGTGTTATTAGTTTATACGAATCGTTTAGGGTAAGGCAAGAGATAAAATTTACACCTGATTATTATAATGATAAAATATATTGGTAGTATGTTTTTACATACATTTCGTATGTGAGCATGGTGTTACAAATGGTGGTGTGATAATTATAAGCAAAAAGAATATCATTGTTCACATTCACCAAGTTACTACACACTCGTTACTATTATGAAACTCGCTGCGCTCGTTTCATAAACTCACACTCGTGTTTTAATACCCTTAATTATATGACAGTTGCATAAACTACTATTATAAACTTGAAACAACTTGTGATTACTTATCAGTGCTCCTCTTTTGGACTCTTTCGGATACCTTTGATATATCTTAAAATGTAAATCTAATCGCTTACACTTACACCACCAAAGTCAGTGACAAGATAAAACCTTAACAGAACTTGGTAGGCGGCTGCAACTTGTAGACAGGCGTCTCATTAATAATTCCAGCGGCCTGAATCCAGTGCCACACTGCACCGAGACCTAGCATGGGTAGTAGTTGACAGCCTGCTTTAGTAAACACACGCGTGTCTTTTTTAACCGACTTTTTCAAAACATGGTTTTGAATTGGAACATGTAGATTAATAATGATATAAACTCGTGTGTCTATGGATTGATTATTCGTCCACGGAATTCTAAACAACGATTTATTGACATCGATATGGTTCTTATTGTGTCAGATGATGATGATGATGTTGTAGATGCATCTTGTTGTATACAGGAGTCTCATTATTAATTCGGCATAACCAGTGCCACACTGCTCCAAGGCATAGGTAGTAAGTTGGTTCGTAGGTCGTGGTAGCCTGCTGTAGCCAAAAAACGTTTCCTTTTTGAACGTAAAGAAACGAATGATATGAAGGGTCAAGTTTACTTACTTAAAGCTTGTTTAACACAAGAAACCTTATACTAATCACTGACTATATAATTGTGTTTTTGTAACAAACTTCTTGAAATAATGGGCTCTCCATACTTATAGATCGAAATTCTGTACGTAAATGATACAACTGAAATAATCGAATGAATTTAAGTATAATAACTTAGCAAAGCTATAAAACAATATTTAATTTGTCAATTTGTTAAATCGTAAGAGTTGGTTTCTATGTATGTACATGTGTCTGTTGACTGATTTCTCGTCAGGACAAACCTTATATTTCACACGCCCATCCTAATTGTACAGTTGTGTATTAAGGGCAGATCTAGGCAGGTAGGTTGTAGACAGGTCTGTCTCATTATTCATTCCTGTGGCCTGGATCTAGTGTGACACTGCACTGAGACATATATATATACGTATAGTGTAGGCCTTAGGGCATAGTTAGTGGAATGATACCTATACATATAAAGTTTTTATTTTTTTTTTATTCTTTATTTTATAAAGGGTTTGGTCAGACATGACCATGTCACCCCTATTGGGCCTTACTTATAATCTACGCTTAATACCTACTAATACTAATTGATATAGCAATATGGCCGAGTCCGATATGGGCTCAGCCAGAATGCTATTACACACACCAAGTTCTTTTACATTAAATCCCGTAACCATTTGAAACTGAACTCTTTCGGCTTCGTTCCGAACACATTCCACAATCATATGATATATGTCTTCTTTAATTGAGCATTCACAACAATTTTCAGTATCACTTTTGCCTATCATGAAAAAGAATTTATTCAGTGGAATGTGTCCAGAACGGAGCCGCAGAGCGATAACTAGGAGCGGATTAAGTTACATGTGTGTATTCACTTTGATGGAAAAGCAAGAGTTATTTTTTTTACATCGTTTTAGTACCAACCTACATGTTAGATTGTATATGTTTGTAAAGCTCCAGTAACAATTACAAAGTTTAACATTTTTCTTATCTATTTGTCTTTGAAAATGAATTACCCATTAGCTTGTAGTATATGGTCAATAAAACAATGTACTGACTAAACTAGATAAAGATATTTATCAACATGAAAATATAACATGATATGGAATTAGAATTACATAGTAATAATTTCAGTCACATTTTGTATTTGTCTCCCTTAAAAGTTCAAACCTCAAGCTTTTTTAACTCAAAATAAAACTATATCTGTAACTAAACTAAATATAATATATCTGAAACAGAGTCGGTAAAGTTGAAAGGTCCCCATTGTCGTGCAGTTAAAATTTACTTTGCATAATTTAGTTAACTTTCTCACAACCCACTCGGTATTTTCGAGCACTGAATTTACAGGAACCAGCACAGTATGAGCTTTTGATACTAATTGTAAGTTACAAAATTATCCTCCAATTACAAATCTTTCGTATTACAAAAATAAAATATTTATGTTTGCGGTAAATAAGTGTAGTTCTAGTTTATTATAATTCCTTTGCAAACTGTTTGTACACTTTTTCTGCAGAACACTTCAGAGTAACGAGCAAATTGCAAACGATTTAAATTTACATATATACGTACTTAAAGATAGATTTTTACTTAGAAAACTTACCAAGCATGTTCCACACATTCGTATGAATTATTTGTCTTCTTATTTTCAAATTGTTTTTTAACCTTTTGAGAGTCGTGTTTTTATGAACAGGCGATATCAATTAATCATAGTTGTATAACTGCTTCTACTGTAACAATATACAGCACAATGCAGAAGACACTTCCCTATTTAAATCCCACCGGAGTGTGATAGTTAACGCCTAGTTTACTACTATAGCTAAATAGACCGTATAGGATGTTACCGCAAATCCTGTGACAATTGCATTTGCGGGTGCTTGAGGTTGACTGACTAGAAGTGTTTTTGGTAGGTGAATTTGAAATCAATTATTTTGTTTACATTAAGCAGTTACGGCATTATAAGAATTCAAATTACATTCAAAACAACACCAAAGTTAATATACATGTACAATGTACATTACATATACGTATGCCAAAAATGATAAACTATGACCTTATTACAATCTCTCCCCCTTCTTGATTCGGTTCTTTCTTGTCCTACAAACATGACCATCATCGTCCAGCACTATCTATTCGATAAAATTTGCTAAGATTGTTTCATCTGTTAACGAAAAAAGAAAACAATATACCTTACCTTTTATTTCACAATACATCAGTCTTAGAGAATACATAACTAAAGTTTTGTATTCTCTAAGATCAGAGTGCACTCGTTTCTAAGATACTAAGAAAACACATCCCTATCTCGGACAATTATTCCAACAGAAACTCCACAGTTCCAACTGCGTTCAGACAAGTCCACAGTTGAAGCTGTAAATTTCTCCAAATCGCTGCTATTTCTTATCCAATTTCGTGCGAACTCGGTTGCACTCTCGTTTTCCAAACGGATTTATCTGCGGGGTGGTTTTATCATCCCGATTTGCATTTCAAGCGGTCGCTGAATTTACAATGTTGGAACCGTATTAGCTGAATTGGATAGTGAAATGCAATGTTGATAGTGCCGGCGGTTGCTAGAGTTAAATGTTGGGTGATTCATAAGTGTGATCAGTGATTAAACAGTTTTAAGGAAAAACATATCTAGAAATATTATATAAATTAACAATGGGTGTAATTTTCTACACTAAAAAGTTGGCAAACCGAGAGCTATAGCGTGAGAGCGTAAAAAAAACATCTCACATTGAGATATAACATTCGTGGTAGATCGCATTAGCAACTCAACGCAACCTTGGCTTCTCTTGGAAAAAATGGTATCGTTGTTATGGTTTCTATCATTCTGATTCTATCTACTAACAGATTTTTATGCAAATTTTACTGATGGATAGTGCTAATAGATTTAAGCTAACTGAAACGGCAAAGTATGTTTGTATCCCTCTGCCTTTTATAAAACGGTTGAATGAGAAAGAAGAAAAATAAACACCCGCTCAATAACACTAAGCGAAAGAATCATTTTTCTTGCAGCAATGTCCTTGAAGTCCTCATCATATTATAACTGTTGCATCGCAGGCGAGCGCTGAAAAAGTATGGAAATAAAAATGCTCCCGCTTTTGCTAGAAAGTGCTTTTGATTTCGCTCAAAATCTCATTTGTGGGGCGATTATTGTACTCTCCATTGAGAATTGTACGGATGCGGTGAGTTTATTTATGGATGCATCTCCTTACTCTTAGTAGTTATGTACTTTTAACAAGTATCTTATTGCAGTGAAAGTAAAAACACAATCTCGTCACTATACAATACAAAATTTAGATGATCAGCGCTGGTTGCTTGCATCCAGCACATGCTGAGTTGGGGCCGTGTTTGTGTGTGCTGTTTATTATGTTTCATTTGACAATAAATGTTTTCTATATTATTTTATCCTTATAAATTTAAAAAATCGAAATGATTTAGTACATTCAAAAAATTTCCTTGTGATACTTACCTTAATATTAAATCGAAACCTATCTGAGCTGATCGAAACCAAGCGTATAAAACTGAGAACTAAGAACTTTCCAGAACATCTCAAATCTCTCGTTATGTTCCAGGAACTTAAGTGTTGTTATATTTTACGTAAAAGTCATGAAGCAATAGATTCTAAGAACAGACTTTATTGATCTTGAGATAAACAAAACATATTAAACTAGATATTGTTTAAAATTTATGTATCTAATATTTTGGATCTTATATTTTAGCACTTTAATTATGTTCTGAATTGTAATTATGAAGTTACGAAACTATTAAATAAATGCATTAGTATATTTTATCGTCACTTCTATAGTCACTTCTAAACTCTGGTGTCGACATTTTCGAACAGCCCATACTGATCTTTGGAATGGTTTCACATAATATGATGAACAAATATTTAATCTGTTTATGGACGTTATCCATCTCAGGGCAGACTTTATTGTACAGAAGAAATAAAATTATACAAATATATTCTAATACTAGTGGACGCCCGCGGCTTCGTTCGCATTATTTCAGGATAAAAAATAGCCTATGACACTTCCAAGATCTCATAATACATTCGAACCAAAAATCATGATCCGAAATCCGTTCAGCCATATTGGCGTTATGAGCGTTTAAATAAACAGAGAAACGGATAAACAGAGACACAGGTAAACTGATAAACAGAGACACAGAAAGTCAGACAAAAATTCTATAAATTATTGGAACGTGTTCGGTTATCAATTCTAAGTATCTCCAAATATTTTTTAAATATCTTCAATGTTCAGACTTTCGACCCTCTTCAGCTTTATTACGTGTCATGTAGATGTGTCTAATAGCTAAAATAAATGCGCCATTTAGTTAGGTCAACGGTCTAAAATTGAAATGGTGTAGCAATTATCTTAACTAGGTACTTGGACTGTATTAAAATTCATACCAGAGCCTCCAACACAAGCTTTTTAACTTTAATATCAGTTCAAAAAACGGGAGCATTTGCTATAGAACTAAGACTCGGGAATGTTTTAACGACTTTTGGAACTCCGTATTTTTAGTTTAAATATTTGTTGCGTGTTTGGTTTGAATATTAACTAAAAGTTTGTTTTTACCAAGCTATATGTCTCCTAGGCAAGCGCGCTACATCTTGGACTACAGTGGTGCTTAACATCAGGCAGGCTGTAGTCAAACGTAAGCCTATTTTGTGATAAAAAACCAGGCTATATGAACGATACCAAACGCCGTAAACAATGACTTATCATCATCATCATCAGCCTAATAGGACCCACTGCAGGGTATAGGCCTCCGCCCTCTTACGCCAATACTCCCTGTCTTGCGCTGTTCTTGCCCAGATGTTTCGTACTGACGGCAGATGGAGCAAAGCAATAATTGAATGGTACTAGGCGGCCACGGCTAGGTAAGCGAAGTGTAGGAAGACTTGTGCAACGGTGGCTGGATGGTATTAGAAAGTTAGTAGGAAACATATGGGTGATTACTTATGATAATCATTCAATAAGTTATGATGAGAACCAAAACCTCCTAAAAAATACAAAAAGGTATTTGACGGTGATAATCTCATTGATGTTATAATATGTTTAGAGCTAACTAGGATTCACTATGATAAAATATCTAATCTGGTTATGTTAGATAATGTTTTAGATTTATAAGTATAATACAAAAATGACTTAAAAATACAGAAAACTTATACAAAACAGATATTTACAAAAAGTTCAGCACACCGTCCATGTTGTCGCTGTGCGGCAGGGAACCCAGGATGCTGGCAGTATTTCCTCTTTGAATGCAAAGACTCAAACGTTGAGAAAAATAGCTGCCAGCCCTGAGATCTCCAGTGGCAAGGACCAAACGCTTGCTAACCTGTTTCACAAATAATTTTGTGTCCGGAGACCACGGGCCCAACGTCTCAACAGATAGCGCAAAAAAATCATAATTTGCGCTAATCTGCGAGTATTTTCGTTGTTTCCCGAGTTGGGCCTGTAGTGCTGCAGCCCCGACGCTACGAGCGGTGGCACTGACGTGAGACGGCGCTAAGGTGTCTACACACGTGACGTCCCAGACCAAAGGACGGCCGAGACACCACGGTACTAAAGTAGCGCCGTCTGGCCTCTTGCCGTCATCACGTGAGAGCCCACTCGGCTCAAGCACCGAAGGCATGCCAGCGGTGGAGAGTGCCCGCCTGACTAAATCATTGAGCACCCAGTGACGATAAAGTCGGCCAGCACTCTTCACACAGGCCAACCCGTGGCGTCCGGACATGTCCACGTTCTGGCCGCACGGACATCGATGAGGCTCACACAATTTTGCACCCACACGCAAACCCACAGCTACGCGCAAGCTTTCCGGATCAAGTACGGTGGCGAGGTTGTCAGATGGCAGTGCGTGAAGCCAGTAGCCTGACTCAGCTTGCGATACTGCAAGGAGACGCGCTCGGTCGGTATCGTCTGGGGATTGGTCTAACAGTGCTGAAAAGGTTATTTTAAGAAGAGGGCTATCCCAGGACCGTTGGATCCCTAATTCAGTGGGGAGATCCGTATTTTGAAATGAAGCACTCCAAGCTTCCAAGGCTTCCGCCTGGCATGCAACCCGAACATCAGTGATAGAAAGTATTTTTCCGATGAGGGTTTGCGTGCCGTAGCTAGAAGCCAAAAAAGCTGGAAGTGCCACACTTGATGTTGTACGGATTCCCAGACCACCGAAACTGATGGGTAGTGTTGCCTGTGCCCAAGAACGATCGTCAAAAATTAAATTTAGAATTTTGGTACATGTTTTTCTTAAAGCCGAGTCTACAAGGTCCAGCAATGAAGGAAAAAACCACACCGGGCAACATCTCAGAAGATAAGTGAACTTCGGGGTAAATAAACAGAGTCTCAGTATGTATATTGCCATGTGTGGTTTTATCTTAAAAAGTTTATTTGAATTTTGCTCAAAATTTTCAATTTTTGAATGCACAATAGATGGAATTGCATCCGGAAATATTGGAGCGCCTAACATTATCAGAGAAGATTTAGATTGAACGGATATGCCAAAACATATTGAATTAAATTTTTCTAAAATTGAAAGCCGAAACGGGTCTGAAATACGATCGGGGAAGAAAATTTCACATTTGCTATAATTTAGAGATAGACCAACACTTTTAAATTGTTGGACTATTTTTTGTAGATCATTCAATACTACCGAAGCATCTCCACCTAAAGAGCCATCGTCTAAATACCAAGAATTGAATTTTGAATTTAGTCCAGAAATTATCTTATTTATCCCTAAAGAAAATATAGCAGGGCCGAGCGGGTCTCCCTGCTGGCATCCTACACAAGAAGATATTTCTTTGTCTCCGTATATGAGCTTGGTAGGGGCACCGTAGCACTGCCACATGTAATGGTATATTTCTGGTGTTATGGACTTAATTTCATTTAAAATGGTACCCCTATCCAGGCTATTGAAAGCGTTCCTAACATCGATCTTTAGAAATACATCATAGTTATTATCGGACTGAAGAAAAGTGCGCGCAGCATGTACGGCTGCCTCACAGCCAGCTTTCACTGCGTAGCCTAGTTGGTGCGGCTGGAAAATATTATTTAATTTATTAGTTAACTTTTGACTGCAAAGTTTGGAAGTAAGACGCCTTAAAGTATTGCCAACTGCTATGGGACGAACACCACCATCTTTTTTATTTAAAGCAACTAAGTTTGCGCCATACAAAATTGGAACTACTTCCTCAGCGACTTGGCCCTTTAGCATCAAATTTACCAAGGCAGTGAGGTTTCTTATTAGGGATTTAGCTGAGTCTCCGATGAAAGGGTTGACAAGATCTTTTAGGTGCTGAGGAGTAATTCCATCCAAACCCCCGGCAGATCCATTTGGAAAAGCTTTGATCGCATTAAACACGCTTTCCTCATCGACTTCAAGAGGGATCTCTGCCGAGGGTGAAGATGGAAATTGAGTGGAGCCTGACTGTGGTGGGTGCTTTTCACAAAGGGCATTGTAAGTATCATTAGAGTTTGTGGCCAAAGTGTCATTAGAGAATAAAAGTTTTGCAGCGCCTCTGATATTCCCGTCTGACACTTTGTCTTCAATATGTTTAAAAGAGCTTTTGGGAGCGTGCACCAGTGCAGTGTGAGATGGTAAATACTGCCGTGATGTGTTTGATTTTATTGCAGATGTTAATGATCGTTGTTTTGATTCCTTGGCAATGTGTAAGGTGTAATAGGTAAAGGTTAGCAAATTTTCCCAAGCAGCTAAGTTGTTTTCTGCCACGACTTTACTCAATTTGATGTCGTTTTGCTGTTGGAGCGTTAAATCATAAAAAAAACGTAGAAACGAATTAACTTTCGCTTACAAAATATTAGTCAGATGACGTTTTAACAACATTCTTTTTTAATATTTCCAGCATCAAAAGTAGTAGGTATACAGTTAGGTTCCACGTCCATCCTAGGAATCCTAGACTCGTCTAAAATGCAGCAGTGTACAGACAAAATAGTTTGTGACTGCATTTCACGAACTATTCCAACAATTTATGGAGTCTGGCTGCGCCGCGTTTTTACATAGAGTGTAATGTTGGCTTGGGGCCCAAGTGTGGGTATCTGTGCCGTCTAGTGATATTGTTTCGTAGAAGAATGCTCGTGGGTTGCACTATTTACATAGTATATTTGTAGTTTGAACACAAAAAAACATGTACTGGATATAGCAAGACACATTGGCTATATACTAACCAGTGTCTAAAACAGGTATGCGTTTGATTACACAATTTCTTTAAGCCGTTTTTTTATTGCAATTACGTTGATTTTTAGCTCGCACAGAAAAAATATAAAATAGCATGAGCAATGAGAAAATAAACAAGATTAATTGTTTTTATATGACACATACCCATCCCCAAACTGTTAAAACCAAGTAATAACTTAAATTTAGTTGTATTAACCGGCTAGCACTTACGTCAAAAATTACGTCGAAAAATTAGCTCGACAAGTTTCGGAAATCTGAGGTTTCCATCATCAGGAGGACGAGTCAGCACGCGCGTCCCGGATGGCCGCCTCGTCCAGACTGGTTCGCCGACTCACTGCCGCACCCCCCCCCGCTTCTGCGCCCGCTCCGCTCTCGCAACCGCTCGCGCACCGCGACGGGTGAGGATAGGCGATCGAGGCGCCACCGGCGGATCGTGTATTTCTTCCTCATCGCTTGAGATCCGTTGCACCAAGATATTGGGGTCCGCGCACACTATGCTGACCGTGTCTAGTGGCAGATGTTCAGCTACATCGTCCTCCCGGCCAGAGTTTAAAACAGGTCTCCACGCAGGTGCCAATGTCCATCCTCGGTCACGATTAAAGTTTGGATGTCGACCTATTTCTATTGCTTCCCGAACTTTCCTTGGTACTAGGAACTTCTCCTTGGCCAAGACCGACACCTTATCGAAACGTAGGAAATGGTTCACCCCTTCAGCATGTTCTGCCAACGCGGATTTAACAGTCTCCCTGTTTTTAACACACCGTATGTGTTCCGCCACCCTCGTAGAAATATTGCGGCGGGTTTCTCCGATGTAACTCATACCACAGTCGCAAGGTATACGATAAACACCTGGGGCATGTAACGGCTCGCTGTCTTTAGGTGATCGCAATAGTTGCCTCAGACGACTAGGTGGACGAAAGATGGTTTTCAAGTTATATTTCCTTTTAAGGAAAATACCAATCTTGTCCGTCACGCCTTTGACAAACGGCAAATAAATCGGAGCCCGATCTACTCCAACCGGTTTCTTGCGATCTGATCCTGTCGCCAAGCGCAAACATTTTCGCCAACTGAACCCATTCTTCTCCAGTGCTCGTCTAACATGATCCAACTCTGCATGTATATACTGTGGGTGACACAGACTTAGCGCACGGTTTATGAGGGATCTAGGAACAGATGCGAGTTGCGAAGGATGGTGATGTGAATCAGCACTTAAATATCTGTCCGTGTGCGTCGGCTTTCTGTACACTGCGTGAGACAATGTACCATCCTGTTCCCGCCGGACGCTCACATCAAGAAAAGGCAGTATTCCTTCTTTTTCAAGCTCCACCGTGAACTGTATCTTCGGGTGTATAGCATTCAGGTGTACTGTAAACTGCGCTAGATCATCTTTGGCGATAACAGCAAAAATATCGTCCACGTACCGCCACCAGTAGCGTGGTTTATTTGATATATCCCGAAGTGCAACTCCTTCAAACCACTCCATATAGATGTTGGCAACCACAGGAGATACAGGTGACCCCATAGCTACGCCTTCCACTTGTAAGTAATGTTCACCCTTCCACATGAAATAACCACTTCGTAGACAAAACTCTGTCCATTCTAAATATTCTTTCGGGAGATCCGAATCATCCAAAAGTTTAGCATAGTGTGCGCGGACCCCAATATCTTGGTGCAACGGATCTCAAGCGATGAGGAAGAAATACACGATCCGCCGGTGGCGCCTCGATCGCCTATCCTCACCCGTCGCGGTGCGCGAGCGGTTGCGAGAGCGGAGCGGGCGCAGAAGCGGGGGGGGTGCGGCAGTGAGTCGGCGAACCAGTCTGGACGAGGCGGCCATCCGGGACGCGCGTGCTGACTCGTCCTCCTGATGATGGAAACCTCAGATTTCCGAAACTTGTCGAGCTAATTTTTCGACGTAATTTTTGACGTAAGTGCTAGCCGGTTAATACAACTAAATTTAATCATGCCTTACGGGAACTATAATACAGTAATAACTTAAATTTAGAATTTGCACTACTGCGGTGTAAAATAGCAAGTTTTTCCATGACCCTTCTATTTCCGAACACAATTTAGATCTGCATTAAAGTGTCTTCTTCAAAATAGATACCCTCTGTGGAGTTGTCCGATTAGAATAGCTGATTTCGAAAATAGAATAGCATTAGCAGTGTTATTTTTAGTCAGTTTAATAGCAAAGACTTCATATGGATTTAAATTGTTTTTCTTGTTTTAAATTCATATTAAATTAAAAACGAAAATAGGAGATTTCAAGTAGGATGACTAACTGACCGAGGGTTTAATCTGCAATAAGTTAATAATTGTTTAATGTATGTTTTAAGCTTTGTCAAGAAATAATTTTACGTTAGAAACACTATAATACTGTTTGTTGCAAGGTTGTGATCGTGAACTGATAATACCGTAAAAGTAGATAATTAAACAAATCAAAATCCATGTACCACTAAAATACGTAATGATTAAATCAGATACTACTAAAATACTTAATACGTCCTGAAACTTTCATAAAATATTTAACTGAGCGGAACTGCAGATGATTGTAACCAAGTAAAATACACACGAAATTTACTACAAAACTGCCAAACGTGTACAATTGTCACAAAATACAAAAGCTTGCTGACATACAATAAAATTGTACAAATTGTGCGAATATTCACGTCTGCGTTCGTATCGCATCGACCCACAGTTTTATCCGCCTAGTTGAATGGACTACTTACCTTGTACCCGTTTATACAGAGTTTTATGATACTATTCATACCATGGTTTATACATTACTAGCAGCAGTCTGCCTTTAAGCAAATTAAGCAAAAAAAAATGTTTGCAGCTGCAATAGACAAGCGTGATGCTTTCTCCATATTATTAAAAATAGGACGCCCGCGGCTTCGCTTGCATTAATTTAGGATAAAAGTACGCTCTTTAGACCTCATACTATCTTTATAGGTACCCAATATCATGATGATCCGTGCAGCCATTTTTGTGTGGTCAGCGTTGAAATAAACAGATAAACAGACAAAAAAAAAATAAACTACTGAAGCCTGTTTGTTATCGATTTTATGTATACCCAAACACTTTTTATTCTGATATCTTCTATGTTCAGTTTTTTGTCCTTATTCAGCTTTATTATATGTAAATATAGATAGATTAACTTAGTAATAATGGCCGGCATTCATTGTTGGTATGTATCGAGCAACCGATCAATCACCACTGATTTGCATATACATAGGTTATTATGATAGCCTCAATATGTAATTTGTATACGTATTATAAGCATTATAAATTTATGTATACAATCAATCTGCCAGCGCACAACGGACAAGCCAAAATAGAAAACTAAGTATTAGATAAGTACCTACTAGTTTGAATATCTTTTCATATCCTCCATCGTTAGACGCATTTTATTATAACTGTGAGTTGTGATTATTATAACACAATACATATATAAACAAACAACATCTGAAATCTAAATTGTAACTATTAATTTGCACGCCATGTGGGTGGATATATATTTCACTCATATGTACATAATAATAATAATAAAACCCTTTATTGTTTAAACTTACGTGTTACGTACATGATTGTATAGGTATACTACAATAACAAAGTTTATGCACTACGTTGGTAGGTGTACTAAGCCCTGTACTAGGTATCACAAAGGATCCTGTCTTACAGGGCTATAGTATCCTTGCCGCGGCAGGCTTCCTCCTGCTGAAAGTTACACCTAAATATCCTAAAATAGAAACAAAAATAAAAACATAACAATTTGGTATCAAAAAAACACAAGAATTCTGATTTGACAATGACAGTTATGACAGTAAAACAATAAAATTTAGTGATACCAGTATGGCTTTCAAAAAATTACTATATCCTACATGAAGGTACATACATTAGCAGGGTATTAAAGCCTACGCTATACCTACGCTATATTTAGCTTACATAACACCACCTCTGTAAATATCTATATTTCGCAATTAATAAATGAATTTTGATTTTTTAACAGTACATAAAAAGTGGGTTCTGTAACAAATAACCATGTATAAAATCCATATTTAACATTCAACATTAATACCTGCAGTAAACAGTTATTGTCGGAAACTTCGCTCCGTATCGAAATTAGAACTAATTGTTTCTACTGAAATAATTATATTTATGACTCTATAGGTAAGCTCTGCACCTGCACTGAAATAAATAATTGAATTTATTAGCTCAACGTGCACGGGCTTATAATATTTAGGTTAATAGTGTTAGTTTCAATTCCTTTTCAATCTAAGTATTACTAGCAGTGGCAATATATCTTAAAATGGAGGAGCTATTTTATAATATATCCGGATTTGTTGAAACTGACTTCTTATAAAAAATCAACGGAAATCGGTTAGCAAGACTTTTCATACCTTTTCAGACTAAATTTTAAATTTTGTTATAGTTACAATATGATTACCTAGTTTATGAATTGGGAGATGACCTCGTAAGACAGGCGGCTATCAAGAAGTCAAAGGTTTTATAAAGTGCTTTGACGTTTTGTTAAGCCAATAAAATAATTTTTTATTGCAAAAAACCAACTCAATGTTAACTTAAATATAAATTAAGGCCAACCACGTAGCAATTTCTCAAGAAAAAAAATATCTGTATCTTGGCTCGTCTTACAAAAGGAAATTCAGTTAAGACAAACAAAACTGTAAATTCCTTTGTGTACTTTTAATTAATAACGGGCATTCAGTCTTCTTCCCGAACGTTTCTATTTTTATTTCACTCTGTTTAATGTCGCAATTAAACTTGAAATGTTGCCACTTAGGCCCTTTTTGTGATAAGAATAAGACATCAAGTTGTTTATTTAGTTAGATTGATCGACTGTTGACTCCTAAAGTATAGTTGTTGATTGTATGGGTTAATGTAAAACACTGTTTGCTTAATGCATTTTTATCTTAATTAGGAAATAGTGGTAGGTACCCCGTGCAGTTAGTTACCTTTGCTATAATCTAGAAAATGTTATTGTTAAATGTCTATAGTAAGTTCCTTTCAACTTGTTGTACCTAGGTATTTTAAGCTTAGAAACATACATACTACATGCTTATGTGTTCACAAAATTTGCGTTCCAAATATTAGTTTATTGTAATAAAAGGGATGGATACGATCTAACGGTTATTAACTTTTATTTTAGATTAAACACTCGGATAAGTATAATGAGGGCAAGCCTTTGGACACCACTTTAGCCTATTTTACAATATGCTAAAGTGGTGTCCAGAGGCTATTTCCTAATTAAGAAAAAACTGCATTAAGCAAACAGTGTTTTACAATAACCCATACCTATAAACCATCACCTAACGGAGTCACATAACAATAGCCATGGAAAAAAATATACTTAAGGACAAATAGGTGAATAATACAAACGCATAAAAATATGAGGAAAACCCTTTGACATTCATTCAAATAATCAAATATCTCACGAAATTCGTTTCTTGGTGTGGAAGCTCACGAAAACTAGTTTGATTTGAATGCAACTTTGTTACGATAACTTTATTGTTTTCAATTCAAACTTGTTATTGTTCTCAGGTAAGAGTCGTAAAGAACACTTTATTGTTTCAAATGAATTGTGGACATCGTAAATGTTCTTTTTAATGGACTGCTCTTAAGATAAGGGGTAAAATCTGCAGAGCAAAAGTAGGGTAGCATAATTTTAATCGTTCTCTTTGTGCGTTATATTAATTTTGGTAGTTTCGAAGCCATTTTCAAGTGTATATTAGAGCATTGTAGATAGAAACAATTTATTTTAAAATAATTCGAAATTAGTAAATACTCGTAGATGTTGCAGCCAAAAGATAACTTTTCGCAGAGAACAGATATAATATATGACTAGGTGCCACATGTTCGTCGTCGCTTGAACAATTTATTACAAATAAATAAATATTTCTTTAAGCCACAAATTTATCAGAAAAGGCAATTGTGGACTTGCCTTTGTGACCATCACGTTCTATGTGTGTTGACAAAAGCAATTCAATTAGTTTTGATTTATTATTGTAATTTCTAAGCAATGTGCTCGCAATATGAATGTTTCTTGTTCTAAATTGAAATATGATTGTACCTCGTTACCCTTTCTCTACACCCTAGGGTCTAATAGGGTTTACTTACAAGATTAGATCTCAGGCCTAAATTGCTTTTGAAAACTGAATATATAGATAGCTCTTAAAGTAAAGAACCTAAATTGCGGTATATTCTTTATTAAAACAAATTTATATGACTTTGCCAAACTGTGGAACTCCTTGCTCGAATCTCTATTCCCCTTGAACTATAATTTGTCGGTCTTCAAGTCGAGAGTAAACCGGTTTCTTCTAGGCAAGCGCGCTAGATCGTAGATTATAACATTGCTTAACATCAGGCAAGTTGTAGTCAAGCGTAAGCCTATATCATGTAAAAAAATGTGTCTGACAATGTTTACATTGAATGACATATTAGATATGATTAATTAAGCAACGTTGTTATTTGAATATTGTTTTATCTCATACACATTGTTAAACGATAAAAACAAAATATTGATCAACTAATGATAAATATCTTCGAATTTACCAGTAAAACCGAAGTCAGCAAAGTCATAGCAAAGGAAGTCAGCGGGGCGTCACCGGTTTATGGTGGAAGTTCCAAAGACTCACACGAAGCGCTTTGATTCTACCTTCATAGTAAGGACAGCGAGACTTTGGAACTCTCTACCTGGAACCCTGTTCAAAGAATATTATAACCCAGGGGTCTTCAAATCTAGAGTAAATAGGTTTCTTCTAGGCAAGCGTACTACATCTTAGACTATAGTGGTGCTTAACATCAGGCAGGCTATAGTCAAACTTAAGCCTATTTAATGTGAACAAAAAACATTTATATTTTCAATATTTTACATAGGTCTACTATTGATTATATTATAAATTGGTGCTTAACATCAGGCAGGCTATAGTCAAACGTAAGCCTATTTAATGTAAACAAAAAACATTTATATTTTCAATATTTTACATAGGTCTACTATTGATTATATTATAAATTGGTGCTTAACATCAGGCAGGCTATAGTCAAACGTAAGCCTATTTAATGTAAACAAAAAACATTTATATTTTCAATATTTTACATAGGTCTACTATTGATTATATTATAAATTGGTGCTTAACATCAGGCAGGCTATAGTCAAACGTAAGCCTATTTAATGTAAACAAAAAACATTTATATTTTCAATATTTTACATAGGTCTACTATTGATTATATTATAAATTGGTGCTTAACATCAGGCAGGCTATAGTCAAACGTAAGCCTATTTAATGTAAACAAAAAACATTTATATTTTCAATATTTTACATAGGTCCACTATTGATTATATTATAAATAACTAGAGGTGCTCTGTGCGCGGGCTCCAAGGGGCCCGCGAGAGGGGGTTTAAAGGGAGGGGGGAAGCTCCGATGCTGCTCAATAGTCTAACCTAAAACCTTTCCAATCTGAACATAAATTACCTATACATAAAGTTTCAAGTCCTGTATAACTAAATCTCAGCAAACATAGAATACTGGTCGACTCCCAAAATACTGCAAATTCGACTCCACATAACTGATTCGGGACTATAAAACATGCGGAAAACTGCTTCCTTTATTGACCAGTTCCAGGGTCTTGGCACCAATCCATGTGCTTGTTTTTATTAGTTCCTTGCAATGTCGGGCAGACGTCTTTGCCTATTAACTATGTATGAAATAACGGAGCATGGATCTCAAGTCTTTGCTCGTCTTAAATTTGAGTTGCTTCGAATTTTCAGTTGTAAGTTAAGCGGAAAAAGTTCGAATATGTATAAAAATATATATTATCCCACATTTCTATGTTTTTATTTGGGAATATTAAAAATTAATGTGGCTACTTATTTTAAAAGAAAAGTGATTTGATTAAGCACAAATATTTTTTTACTATGTACAACATACCTTACCCGTTTTGTATATTGTCATTTCGACCTAACTCGATTCGATTGAGACGCGAGCTAAGAGGTTAGTAGGTAAAACCACCATTAAGAAGGCAAAACTCCAAAGTTTGGAACATCGCCGCAAGGTGGCCAGTCTGTCAGTCTTTTATCGAATTCATTTCGGAGAGTGTGCAGAGGAGCTACATGAACTGATTCCCTCAGCTCCCTTTTATAACCGAAAAAGCAGAAAGTCCGCAGGTAGACACCGTTTTATGGTGGAAGTGCAGAAGTATCGAACACAGCGCTTTGCTTCAACGTTTATTGTCCGGACGGCAAAGCTTTGGAACACTTTACCAGAAGCTGTGTTTCCTGCGAACTACAATCCAGGGGTTTTCAAATCTAGAGTTAATAGGTATCTTCTAGGTAAACGTGTTACACCCTAGGCTGCAGCAATGCTTAACATCAGGCAGGCTGTAGTCAAACGTAAACCTATCGCACGTAAAAAAAAAAAGTAACACAGCGAGCCAAAATTCTTAAAATTCAGTATACTTAAGTCAGTGGTGATTACACCTTTACTTTACAAATATATGACTGTTATTTCATCAAATATTAAATTATAAAACATACTCAGAACTCCTACAACTTCTGCCTAATCACATCCTCACAAAATTCTGTAATAACAATGCTAAGTCTTGAATTAAGGCTTTTTTACATTCACTCCGCAAAGTAACGTCTGCTTATTTATTGTGAAAAATTCTCACAAATAAAACATCAAAATGTGTTTAGCTCTTAAGGCCGCCCGGCTATTTTAAATGTGCCCCAATTTGCATTCTGTTTTTCCTTATTGCTTCAGTCACTTAAGAATTTTCCGTTTTGACTTGTTTAGATTACCCTTCATCAGGATAAATGAAATATTTCCGAAAAGGGTTCAAAGGAACGTGTCAAAAATTGTAGAAAAATGTAATTTGAAGATTACTTCAAAGCTTTGCTTTTTCATTTAAAAAAAGAATACTCAGCATTCTTCACGAAACAATGTTTCGTTTGTTTAAACGTTGGTAGACTCTAATGTAGATAAATCTTGATGTAGATGGGAGGACTGTACATTACTGGAGGATTTACATTTACTTTTTCCGCATAACGTGTGTATTTGATTGACACTTGTATTTGACCAATAAAACTACATATTTGATTTGATGTTGGCGAAGTTCTTAGTTTCATGGATCATTAAAATATCTTCTTAAAATTATTACACGTAATACCTGAGTCTTAATCTTTAGTTATATAACTAATCGCCTTTGAAGTTCTGTATCAAATATAACGAACTTAGATTAGTAAACTAAAATCTCAAAGTGATTAGTCTCCAGGGCGCATTACTAACGAAATATTATACAAATGTACTTATTAAGTCTATTTGTGGTGATTTTGGTGGTAAATTTACTTAAAAGTTTTATCTTTACTCTGTTGTGCATATAATAACTCTTTAATACTAAGATATTAATGACTCTATTATTTGACAATAGATTAAGCGTTCAAAATAAGCAACATCAATGCACCGTTATTGTTATATTCGTTTGTAAATCATTCGACATTACATATAACAGGATTATTAAAAGTAAGAGGTACTACATACTATCTTATAAAAGATTGCCTTAATTTCTTAAATCTAAATATAGACACTATCTAATCTCGATTAAATCGATAATAATCTGGTAAAACAGCTCTACGAAAGTTTCAGTTAGTAAACCCAAAGTAGACCGATACTCAAATTGCAGTATAAACTCGAAAACCGCGTGTAGCGAGCGTTTAATCCTGAGTTAGTTGCAGCACATGCTTCTAACCACAGTGAAGCTAATTTGGCTGCAAGCCTTTTAATATCAAACTCCAATTAGTAATTAAGTAAGCCATCAAAATAGTAGAATGTTTCAGAATTAAATCTCTCTCTTTGTGTCGTATTTCATCATGACTGAGGGTCGTGACTCCTCCGCAGAATTAATTCGTTAAGGGAGTTCTCTTGGGCAGATACATCGTGGTGGGCGCCCAGAACTTTCCTCGGCAAATGAGAATAAAATACTTAGTCTTTAAACCATATCAGTCGGTGGTAAGAAAATTGTTGACACCAGAACTGGCTATCCTCATAGAAACTAACCTTTTTAAAGTATTTATAAATATATAAAACTCAAAGGTGACTGACTGATATAGTTACATATCTGTCAACGCACAGCTCAAACCACTGGACGGATCGGGCTGAAATTTGGCGTGCAGGTAGATGTTATGACGTAGGCATCCGCTAAGAAAGGGGTTTTGGAAGTGCCATTTTTGAAGGGGTAAAATAGAGGGATGCATGTTTTACTTTTTAATGCGAGCGAAGCTGCGAGCACTAACTAGTATCTGATAAAAGTTTACTCGGATCACGAATTGTAACAAAAATAAAATTTAAAGACCTTGACTTGATTATTGACCAAATGAGAAACCCTTTTCTAAACACTCTAATCGCACCCATCCTCTAAATATTCAAATAAATTAAGTCCTATTGGTATGGGAATTAATTTATTGGAATAGCTGGCAGAACCATGTCCTTTAATTCGGAACACGCACTAAATGCTCAGCTAGATCGTGTTACCTGAATTGCTGAGCGTTAAGCCTGAGCCAAGCCTTCGCACAATAGTAACCGATATATAGAGCTTTAGGACATCGTAGGTATGGTTGTACTGGCCGCTTACTGCAAATGTATGTAGATTTGTACAAAGATCTGAGATATATAGATCTCTCTCACTATGAGTCGTAGTTCCTCATAACTGAGGGTCGTGACTCCCTCGAAGAATTAATTCGCTAGGGGAGTTCTCTTGGGCAGATACATCGTGGTGGGCGCCCATGTCCTTCCACGGGAGATATATAGAAAGGTAGATGCAAACTTTTAAAGGGAATATTGAGGGGTTGGCTTTGACCAAGATATAGACTAGATTATGGGGTGGTTTACATCACAGGTTGATAAAAAACTATGGTGAAGATAATGGTATATCATTTTTTATGTAAAAGTACGTTTTGAATTTCATTTGGGACAACATATTATGTAGATGATTGCGCGTGTTACTAAAAAAACTTTTTTTGATGAACAGTTTAAAATAGTTACATATATGTACCACATTTCAATAACATACTTTTTCCAGGCAATATTTGCCAAAAAACATGTTGGCACAAGTAGTTAGAAAGTTAGTTAGTTTTAATTTTAGTTTTATTTATTACAAGTTAGTTTCAACGAACTTGTAATAAATAAAATAATTATTTATTATTTTATTTATTACAAGTTCGTTGAAATAAAACTACGAAAGCTAGGATCTGAAACTTATCTGCTGAAACCTGAACCTCAGACAGCGCTGAGTTCTAAACTACTCGTACTTACTAATTCAGCCGCTCAACTTGAAATCCATCCACGACGATTGATTCAAAAACTTGGCGGAGTGTGTCAGGGAGGTTCTTTGTCACCAACTTTACATTGTTGTCCTCCTGCTGTGCAATTCGCATCCGTTCCAAGCTAGATGTTTACGTAAAAGACGAAATTCATTGTTGTGCAGCTCAACTTGCCACAGCACAACTTCTCAGCCAAGTTCCGACGAAATGTCTACCAGTTTCTAGACTAATGTACTTCTGACGCTTTTTCGAGAAGTAAATTTTACAAAGCAAAGTGACTTGCAAATTAAACGCCGCCTTCTTTTCATTGCCTTTGTCGAGGAAATATTTCGGTGAAATTTAGAGATTTGGCGGTCGCGCCCTCCCCCGCTCATAATACTTTCAGTAAAAATATCGGCCTCTTAAAACGCAAATTCGCGATAAAACCAATAATAGAATCCCTCCGCGAGCGATTCGATTTAAGCCCTTGAAAGCGTCACACAGGTGGGGGAGTCGCACTAAATTATTTTCTCTTTTTTGCTTAGAAAAGTAGGTCAAGGTGGTGGCGAATTATTCCGGTGTGTGAGTGCAAATACGTGCCTTTTTCTAAACGCCGCGCTTTTTGCCGCCAGCCGAGATTCTCGCGAGCGGCCGTATATCACAGATATGGTGGGTGACAGGGCCGCCCTATCAAATTATTTTCGAGTCGAGCTTGTATAAAAGTAAAGTGTGGAACTGAGTTTGTGTATTGCCAGGCTCGCGAGTTGAGTATTATTTATGTACATGTTAAGTATGGCACCAAAGTGGGCGTACAACTGTTGTTGCTGACGCAGTAATTTAGCCCTAAGAAGAAACATAATTCGTTACTTTACACCTACCAACAGGTAAAAACATACGTAAGGGATAAATTTGTTTCATTAAAGTTAAATTAAAAATATCCGTATTTACTTACTACGGTTTACAAATCTAAGAGCATGTCTAGTGATTGGTCCATAACGCAGGAAGCTTGTATCGAACCAACCGGATACCAGTTCACACTCAACTACGTAATAGACCTTCTATTAAGAAATTTAATAACTTCATCATATTTCAAAAGACAGTGTCTCCTACTTACTTTACACCCACACTACGGCTCTCTTGTTCCTGACATTGTTATATTTCTCTCCTAAAGCTGAAACCACACTACTCATTCTCTGACACTGACGTAGCTTGAATTATAGTCGACTCTTGCATTTGTATGTGCTAAAGATAAGGTCTCGGGAAGTGAATGTAACAAAAATGTTAATACTTATGCACATTTGGAAATGAAAGCGGTATGACACGAATAAATAAAGTGAATCATTATTGCCTACTCCATTTTGAGTTACAGATTTTAATTTACTCCAACTTATTTGTTTTTGTCTATACCTACTACAAAAAGTTTGTCTCATATCTTGATATGCTTAGTATGTAAAACGGTCTTCAATTTAATCATTTATAAAGTACATCCTTAGTATAATACTAGAAAGACTCATGTTTAGTAAAAATGGGCTAGAACTAGGTCAATATTGACTATTTTTTGAGCTGCAGATAATGATGATGGCCACCGTTCAATCCGATGCCACCTCAACCTTCTCGGCTTACAAATGATAATGAAACCCGTGACGTTTGCGTTCTCAAGTGACATTAAACTAACTGCTGAGACGCCGTAGCGTATTACTCCATTATTTTACTCCGATTTGAGTTAAACGAACCGGAACGGGCTCTTAATGTTAAGAGCTCGTCTTGCCTATTTTGTGAAGCTAAACTGTCTTGTAGAAAGTAGTAGGAAGTCTATGTTTAGTGTAAAATGGTCTACTTGTATGTAAGTCGTGTACAAAAAATACTAAGTAATAAACTAAGTGCAACAACTGCATTCCCGTTTTTTTGTTTACTACTTCAATAATAATAATATATAATAATAAATAAAATAATAAATATTTTGAGTCCCGATATTATCACACTATTACGGCGTTCTTAGCCTTGAGGCAATGAAATCAATATCAATTCAATTCTGTTCTGTTTAACATACCATAAGAGACGTCTGCAAAAATATATGTAAATACCTAGATACAAAATTGTAGCTTTAATTGAATGCAGTGCAGATAAATAAGTGACTATTTTATTTATAGTTGTCCGTAATTGCTGAGAGTTTCTGGTATCATAATGCCTCATCAAACGAACTTATTTATTTCTCAGTGAAAATAACAAGCGACTCCCTCCACTTAGCTGCGGCAAATCTCAATAAAAAAGTGTGATATTAAAATCCAAAGAAGTCTTTAAAGAACAATTTACAAAAGATGTCAACCGTGACACTCACAAGAAAGTCCGTGGAAACGCGAAAACCTGCCTACATTTATCAACCCTTATCGACTGGGGGATAAGCAGCTTCTTGGCATTTGGGTACGCTTTCCTACTTTAATAAAAAGTGATCGAAAGACGATACCCACGACACCTGTCGACCAACTGTCAACCCTAAGGTTTCCCTGGAGTTATGTATTCAGGTTTGTTAAATATTAGAAGTAATACTGATTCACAACTAAAGCCGTTATTTTCATGTCGAACACCTATCTCCTTATTAAACCTCTCAATAAGACCCAAGGTACAGTTATTCCTCAAGTCATTTTAGGCATTACCGTATTTGTATTGTATTTCTTACCTTAGTATTTATACTAACGTTGTTGACAAGTAATAAATTAATAATTTTCGTCTCTTTTCCACATGAAGCAATTTTGTGAAACCAGTGAAAAGCACAAAACACCGACTAATGTACCACCGATAATCTTTTCACATTGAAAATACCCTTGCGTTTTGTAAACATACAGTTTTCAAAATTCCATCTCATAACTTTCCTGTTAAACCACAAAGTGCAAAATAGATTTCCATCAAACTGCACTGCCCTCTGGGTGTTGTTAATGTGTCGTTGTACTAAAGCATAACTACTGACTATACAAGCTACAAGACGGTACTAGTAAGACTTTACGATGCATGTCTCAGATGGTGTGTCATATGATATGTAAGACTGTGGGATGTAAAGGCATCGTGGGAGCTTGGTAGATTCATAGTTGGTGTCTTTTATTCAGTTTTCTTTGGAATGAGCTGTGGTTGTACCTCTTTAATTATTAATATGTTAATTTATTTTTAGCGATAGTAAATTCATAGGTATTTCTGTTTCTTTTTTTGTTTTAGTTTCTTTTCTCTTTACCTTGTTTTGATAAGAAATTAAATATAATGCCACTCGATAAATTCTGATTTTATATTGTAAACATTAACCTGTATTAATTAATAATCGGATAGATTAAAATTGTAATGTCAGACATAGTCTTGAACCTACAACATTTTTGTCTAGTTAGTAAGTACTTTTTAGTAAAAAATGTATATTTTTTTAACATTTTTAGATCTCTTAATCGTGCTAATCACATATATATAGCTATATACTAAAAACCAGTATATAGCGAAACTTAAGACGAAAGCCCCGTTAACACGAGTGTCATAAGACAAGTAAAGTCCTCATAAAAACAAAAGGGACTCCTTAGAATGAATGAAGCTTTCTGTAATTAAGTTTGTTTATGAAGTCGGGTAATTTATGCTACCAGCTTTCTCGTGTCACGTCTTATATTGCGAAACTGACTAGATTAATGTTAGAAGACTAGACTTTTAAGACTTTTATGGGCCGTGAACTTAAAAAGCTCATTTTGGCGTGAACTTTTAAAGAAGTCAGTTAGAATGCTTTTTATTTTCGCTTGGGTTGTTTCTATTTGTATTGTTTAAATAACTAATGCTATCTTAAAACTCTTAAGTATTTATTAGTAATGAAATAAGTTAACATAAAAAATAACTATAAAACAATGATTTCATCCGAATAAAATTTTATATGAATTGGGCTGTGGTTAGACCTTAAAACTTAAAGTATTCCGGGACGTATCACAGAGATTTATCTGTTTTACGTCAAAGATATAGGGAAATAAAGAAATAATATCTGTTTCGACATATTGAAAATTGTTTAGTGAATAATATCTTTCGAGTGTGTGATTTCACTGCACGATTATTATTTTGAACAAACAATTACAACATTATCTGACCACTGTAAGCACTAAGAATTATAAAGTACTAAGAATCAATAAACATTACAGACAGTATGCAAACGCTTAGAAACAGCCTCTATCAGGCTCTTCCTGTCCCAGTTTCAATCGAACATACGCCAATTTCCTTAGCTTGATTGGTTTGTACCGTACATCGAGTCTAATACTCAATGCACATAGTTTGCAGAGTGCCGAACTTGTATGCAGTTAGGAGTAAAACGTCGTGTAAGTTTGAACGTTAAAAATGCGAATGAAAATATAAATAACTAGCTGATGCGCGCGACTTCGTCCGCGTGTAATAGTTATTACCATAAAAACGGTTCTAGTGAGTTAACCTTAAAACATAGACATATTATACTGTTGCGGACATTTTGTTAGATTATTTCGAGAGAAATAATTCTTTCATACACATTTTTTTGATATCTTGAACCGTTTTCGCAGCGCATGCAACGGAAGCCCTCAAAGATGAATAATTTTCCCCGTTTTTTCCACATTTTCTATTGTTTCTTCGCTCCTATTAGTTGCAGCGTGATGTTATATAGCCTTCCTTGATAAAGCCTTCCTTGATAACTGGTCTATCCACGCAAAAAAAAATATTTTTTCAATTGGCACCAGTAGTTCCTGAGATTAGCGCGTTCAAACAAACAAACAAACTCTTCAGCTTTATAATAGTAGTATAGATAGATTGTATTATTTTCGAAATCAATTGTTAATGTGCTACTTACACAATTTACAAAAACATATAACAGTAAAGCAGAAGAGATCATGGAAACTGAATCTTTTCGAAATTTAGGTGACTTATGATTGCTAGGCCAAGGTTAAAAACTACAATTGAAATCACAGCCATACGGAAAAAAATACTAAATATTAACAAGATCGAACAATTTTTTTTTGTATTTTACTCTTTATTAGTTGTTTATGTATTTACGAAATTTATGTATTACTCGTAAGATGGCGGCAGTTAAGTGACGATTTACATCAGAAACCTGTAGCAATATTTTTCATACACAATTTGTAAGCGAATCGTTAGGGTGAGTCAGCATGACAAACGAAACGTTCAAAGAAACCGTCCTTTTCTAGACACAGGGAATGTAGAAGTAGCAGTTCTGCTCACATTGGAATCAGTTCGATTTTGATTGATTTACATAAATAGAAGATATACTAACAAAAAAGAATATTGGAATTGTTTTGTTAACCTCGAAGAAGCACACATTATTTTACTCGTAGTAACGTTTAGTTTACTGGAAGTATTATTTAATCATCGACAAACTTTTATTTTACCCTTACAGCAAAGCAGCACAGATCCTGCATGACCTTTCAAGTGTAGATAAGTTATCATTTTGTTACGAAAATACAAATTGTAGAGGCTCTTATGATACCTACTTTCTAATATTAAAGAGTTCAAATACCTTATAAAACGTGTACTATATTTTGGAATTCAAACGGTCTATAACGAAAAAAGTTGCTAGGCAGAAAAAAGTCGGTTCTTAAATTCTAAGACATTCCAACATGTTTCGCAATTCCACGTCTGCGTTAAAGTATTTGAGAAATGAGATAGAGCAGGATTAGCGCTTGTGTTTCTCGTTTGCTTCACGCAATTCATTATTCATAACATTCCGTTTGTGTTCAGGTAAATATTCATTCGTAAGTACCGATTTACACAACAAACACAGTGTTACGCTGAATTTGAAATGTTTGTGTGATTTGTTCAAACATTGTTCGAACTATGAAATATGGATTAGAATATGCGTCTGCTGTACAAAACATTATTTATTCTGTTTATTACATATTAACATACTCTTTTTTAGTTTGATTAGTGTATATATTGTTAATTTAGTTAATTAATAATTAGTTATTGTTTTTATTTTAAAATTTATAAGTGAATATGTTCAGATATTCATATTGAGTCAAAATGATATTACTGTGTTCTCATGTTTAGGTTTGGTCTGGGTTAGTTCGTTAGCAGGTAATTCATTTAACCAACTAGAAGGTTTTTTTGTTAATTTATTTCATTACCGTAGTTTTCCGCCGTTTATTGAGTCGTTCTGGACTTTTTCCTTGTATCATTGTCCTATTTTGTAACCCGAAAATGTTAATTAAAAACTTCTTACATAATAGTGAAAAAAAAATAAACATTATATATATTATCCATATACAAAAGGTAACATGAAATATCACTTTGTTTTTATATTAATGTCATTAATATAAAACCCCAAAAACAAACAATTCTCCACATGCAAAAACCACCATAATCAACATTTTCCGCTGTTTAATTTCTAAGTCCTCCAAATTTGTCGTCCAGTTAAAAGTTGGAGCACAACCTCAATGAAATTAAGGTCACTGCGGTAGTTAGGCCACGGCCAATATAAGGACAGTAGAGACTAAATGCAGTGGCAATGCAACACCAATTTAGTTCAATGTAGTCTGTGCAGTGTCTTGAACGTTTTGTTTTTGTATTTATGTTGTGGAACTGTTTTAGTTGTCTGTGGGATATAAAGGCAAGGAATTAATGTCTATTGTAGGTACTTATAATAGGGACAGTTGTTAGGCCACGGCCAATATAAGGTCAGTAGACTAAATGCAGTGGCAATGCAACACCAACTTAGTAAAATTGAAGTGGTCTGTGTAGTGGTGTCTTGAATGTTTGCTATATACGTATACAAGAATAATTTGATCACCAATGCCCAATACGCATATAGAAAAAATCACTCGACTACGTCTGCGGCTCAAAAGCTAGTAGAAACGATTATTGATGGCCTTGAACATAAGAAAAAAGTGGCTGCAATATTTCTAGACTTATCAAAAGCTTTTGACTCTGTGAGTCATGACCTTGTAATAGTGAAGCTCTCAGCTTACGGAATAACTGGAAAACCTCTCCGACTTATAAAATCATTCCTTGAAGATAGAGAACAAATTGTCGAAGTGAAAATAGACAAACAACGTCATAAATCATCGCCAAGGAAAGTAGATATAGGAATTCCGCAGGGATCGTCATTGGGAAATACCTTGTTTCTGGTATTTCTCAATGATTTATGCCTTAGTGGAATTAAAGGAGAAGTCATCCAGTATGCAGATGATACGACAGTGATTATAACCGCTGACTCACATGAAGAACTTCAGAAATGTATAAATAAAACTTTAAGAGAGTTAGAAAACTGGTTTACGGTGAATGGTCTGAAACTGAATACTGATAAAACGAATATAATGTCCTTCAATGCTGTATCACCAAACTTTAAAGAAGCTCCATTAATATTAGAGAATGGAACTGAATGTATATACGCAAAGCATGTTAAGCTATTAGGATTCGATTTAGATCCCTCCTTAACATGGAAAGAACATATTAATAATACTTGTAAAAAAATGGCAAAAGGGGTTTATGCATTAAAACAGTTGAAACCAATAACAAGCCCAGAGCACCTAAAGGAAACTTATTATTCATACATACACTCTATACTTTCATACGGCATAAGTATATGGGGCAATGCGACAGACTTTGAAAGAGTGTTAATAATGCAGAAACGAGCAATAAGAGTACTTGTGGGAGGTAGATATAGAGAGTCTTGTAGAAACCATTTCAAAGAGTTGAAGATTTTGACGTCAGTGTCACAATATATATTAGAGATTATAAAGTTTGTAAAAAGAAATCCACATTTGTTTAAACTTAAGACTTATAACTCAAATAGAACCAAGATAAACAGAATATTGTTGAAACCAACTGTGCCTAGGCTGTGTATGACTAAGAAACTACCCACTATAATGGGAGAGAAACTGTTCAATAAACTCCCCGCACACATTCAGTCTTTGAATAATGATCAGCAATTTTGCAATAGCGTCAAACAATTATTGTTAGATCAGACACTATACAGTTTTAAAGAATACTTTGAAAATGACTACAGTCAACTACCAATTGATTCTAAACTTGCTTAGAAATTATGTAATTAACTACTGAGTAAGGAGTGTGATGCCAAATTGTCATTTTAGCCCCTATACAGCTAAAGTGACAGTACCAAGATTTATTTAAGTTGACATATTGTATGATTACATACCTATTATTATGTTTGACATGATTTTAATAACAAAAATTTTCATTGTTTTATTAATAAAACTAGACATATGTAACTTCTAAAATTTTATAAAAGCCTAATGTTATAAATTCAATTTGACGAGATATTGTAATTTGTGTAGCATATTCTGTGATATTAGTACTTATACCTATGTATGTTACAATTTTACATTATCAATAAAGATTCTTTATCTTTATCTTTATCTTATCATATTATTATGTTTTTGTAACTGCTTTAATTGTCTCTGGGATGCTAAAGTGAGAAATGAATATGTTTGTTCCGAGAGATGTTTTAATAAACACAGTTTTTTTTATATGTAAGGTGATAACATATCGGTTATGACGATTATGTTTGATCGATGATGCTCAGAACTTAGGATGGCTGTTTTAGTCATTCATTTCTGTGCCGTATTGTATAAAAGTTGAAGTAGTTTAAATTTGTTTCGTTTTATAATAATAATAATAATAATAATAAAATTCTTTATTATCAGGCACATAACCCATAGACATGTCTTAAACTATTCAATAAAATTATATTATATAAAAATTGAATTAAAAATTACTAATTAAAACTAATTACTAATTAAAACTAATTAAAAATTTTATTTCTATATTTTAGCCAATTCAATTGAGTTCAATTTAATGTCTATATAATATAGCAATCACAAATGTTACTTTTTAATGCTTCAGTATGTGCATCCTATCAATATATATATAGGTAGTAAATAGCAGAAGGTGGTCTGTCACCAACATTCTGTCCCAAAATAATAGAGAATGTAAGATCGATAGCTCCAGGAGCTGTCTTGTCTTGATTGCTGGAAACCAGCCAAGTATTGGTAGTAAATTATGTACTCCCTGGAAACCTACTGTACGGTGCGACCATGATAGTTTTAGTAATACTTTTGATAAATGAACAAGTTTACAGACCGTTACTTTATCTGTGTTGTTTTGGGATGTCAAGAAACTTGAGAGTATATAATATCTCTATACCAAAAGCAACGATCGGTTACTCCTTTTGTTTGTTGTAATGTGATAAAATTACATCAAAAAACCAAAAGTAAGTCTTACATTAATTTAACAATTTAATTAACTGATTAATTAAAGATAAGATAGTGTTATTCAACGACAAACTCGTGTCTTATGTTAGTTTTCTTTCAGAAGAACAAAGTTACAATCAGGTTACCAAGATGCTTACTTCGTTTGATCGTTCTCAAGACACTAAGATATTTCGTTGAAGGTTTTTTTTGTATCATCAAACATATACGGAACTCGTAGTTATCTCTCTAGGCTTTGATATAAGAAGTATCGCTGTCCATTTTGATGAACGGACTCGGTCGTCTAGCTTCCAAATACACGATGAAAAAAGAATCTATGTTTCAACTTCATCGCTTATTTTGCAGATTCCTGACCTGACTCATATTTTTTTGTTCCGATTCATAAAACTGTTCATAAAAAATAAGTTATCTAGTATACACGCGTAAGCTTAGTATGGGGCTAGATGGCGCTGTGTGATATGTCCTGAAATATTTGTTTTAATATTTTATTTGTAATTTGCGCCTTTTACACCATGTAAATATGAACACAACACACACAAACACATAATTAGGTTTCAGGCTACTAACAAATAGTCCAGATAGTAAATGTCTCGTGGACCCCACGTAGCGCATTTTGTAGAAATTACACTATAACTACGAATCACGACATACCTTAAGCTTTGGTTTCCTAGGACAGCGGTGCCTTCATATAGCGGCTGTAATATTACGGACGCAAAAATAATTAATAGTAGTTTATGCAACTGTCATATAATGAAGTCATATAATGTTTTAATACCCGTGTTATATGCAGTTGCATACACTACTTTATCTTCACTAATGCATTGATAATTTATTAAATTAAATTCACGCGTACGTGTATTGTCACAGTGATTTTGCCGCCATTAAAATCAAACCAACGAGAGTGCAGCGCGACCAACCTGATAGGCCCTGCAATCAGGTTGGTCACGCTTTTCCGATGTTATAATGAGCTATTACGATATCGATGAGGATATTATAACATCATGTGAAATTGCTTAAATGAGTGTTATGTTGTCTGTGCTATAACAGTAGTAATTATAAGTCAAGTATTGGAAACATAAGTAAAATGTTACAACATTAGTGTAGATAAAGTAAATTACGGTGCAAGTTACCGCTCTCTAGGAAACCGCGCCATTACGTTTACATAGACAACGTTCATTCACCGCTGTATTACGGCCGCTATATGTCGGAACCGCTTTCCTAGGAAATCCAAGCTTTACAGCCTACCTACATACATATCTGATAAGTTACCTAACTCGTTTAAACGAAAACTAAACCCTATTTCGATTGAACAAAGTTATTGTTGTTCTTATTGTTATGTTAACGTATATACAAAGGTTTACTTTCAAAGTCAATCTGTGGTATAACCGCGAGTTTTTCTCAAGAAAACAAACATCAGAAAACTTGTGTCTTGCAACCCGAACGCAATATGTTTATAATGCAAATACTAAGTTCAGAATCTTGATGTTTATATTAAGTTTAGTACAGTAAAATTCCAACCTTACCGCAACATTTTGAACGAAACACATGCCTTGCAAATAACCTCAATTTTATTTTCAAGTCACATGGCGGAGACAGAATTTCAATATTGTGTGCAAGAATATTAGATTCCATACGAAAATCTGAATTTAGGTTGCGTTTTGTTTGGTTCATGTTATCATTGGGTGTTGTACATTTCAGACCTAAAAGTTATACACATAAAGATTAAAATCGGATTAAAGATAAAAAAAGATAAAGATAAAGAATCTTTATTGATAATGTAAAATTGTAACATACATAGGTATAAGTATTAATATCACAGAATATGCTACACAAATTACAATATCTCGTCAAATTGAATTTATAACATTAGGTGAAGTATGTTCAACTCTCTTGCGAGGAAAATAAAAATTAAAGTTAATTTCAGCCTTATCACATCGGAAAAAAAACTGAAATGAGACCTTTATTTGTATTTTGCATTTATGAAAGCTTTTCTTTGTGCCAGTTTTCAGATTACTTTATGAAAATCATATGAAAATTATAAATACAAACTGTTCTTGTACAGTGTTTGTTAAAAAAAAAGGTTACTTTTAACCTTAATATATAAAAACAATCTATTACCCTACTCTCTCCACGTTATCGCTTTCCTGGCAATGGTTTTTTTTCATAAATCCTACAAGAAATGACTACCATAAGGGCCAATATCCCTTACACCAAACTCTCCTAACAAGTATGCGCCCTTCAAATAACCTAAAAAGATTGATGTTTTATCCAACACAATAGAATGTGCGCCAAGATTTGATAATAAAATACTTTGATGGGCAGGTTAGGACACATAGAGAGTTGGAAAGACCAGATATATATGTTTTAATTTTGTTAAAATTTTATAAGAATAAGAAATAATAGGAAAATATAAATAAGACAAAAGAAAGTAATTTTAATTTTAAAAAATATTAATTACATGTGTTCAGTCTGGTCGTTTCTACATTATGTATTTACAAAAAAAAATGTATATAAGTATTATATCCGTCATCTAGTACCCACGACACAATCGTTTGCTTAGTGTGGGGATAGATGGCGCTGTGGGCAATGTCCCGGAATATTTATATATATATGTATGTATATTATTATTATATTTTTTTTGTTCGAAAAGACATTTCCTTTTAAAGTTTTCCTCATTCCTGGGGATCGTGTCGTGATTTCGTTGCATAATCATTGTATTTACATACATGATGTTCTCTGTCTAAGTTTGTAGGGCTGATATTTTCTAGTTCTAGAAATTAATATACAATTTCTATATACGAGTATACTGAATTTCTTTTATAGTCTGGGGTTAAAAAAGACACATGTTAGCTAAACGTGTGATTCGCGCATTATTATTGTTTACGCGTTTCGCACACATACGCGAAATACACGTGAGTGAAAATCGTTTAGTTAACATATTGATAAAATGTCTCGCGAAAGTTTTAATATTAAAATAAAAAAGATACGTTATAGTGTAATTTATATAAAGTTTATTCAATCAAGTCAACCACTATATATTGGGCTGAGTGACGTTACAACAGATAATATAAATTATTTCCTTTGTTACTCGCCCGGAATGACAGTTATCCATCTGATATTTACACTCTGAGCTCATAAGGTCAAGGGTGTATTGTAAGGGCACTTTATAAGGGTCAAATTTACGTTAATAGTTAAACCCCTCCGAGTGCGGATGTCATCAATGGGGCAATGTGCCGTGACCGCCATAAAGTGGGATGTATTTTTAAGCAAGGTGCTTCAATTTTATATGGTGTTGTCGGGTCCGCTTTCGCTGCTCTTATTTGTATTTTTTTTCTTGATCCGGGTTGTGCTGTTTTTCAAATGAGAAAAGAGAGTAGAAATCTGTAACATCGTATATTATTATCTTTCTTTTATTCAGCCAATTAATTATGACAGCTGTCATCTCGGTCATGTCGGAAATGACATTTGTCATAATTATTGTAAGGTAAATTATTTTATAAGCTTAAAAATATTAACTAAGCAAAAATAACCACACCAAATCACACGATTAAAAAGTATGTTGAATTAAAAACCTGTCAATTCTCCATTATCGCCATCGATAGTAAATAAACCTATATTTTACCGCCAACATCACTATATTTACTAATCTATATTTACATATAGATATGTACATACATCTGTACTTAATGTATGAATCACACCCGTAGATTCTCTCGAATATTCTTTCGTAACATCGTCCAATAACTCTCTGTTTCACGAAGAGTTACAGACTCTCAGACACTCCCCAAACCAGATAAAAGTATCGACGACAAATCCAATATATTCTCTCTCTTTATACAAAACTTGTTCCTATTTTATGGAAAATTCGCCGAATACATGATGAGGAGGGATTTGAAAATTTTGCGAATCCATTTTGTGTTTCTCGCGAGCTGTGATTAGCCGTTTGTCTCTGGCTACGTGGTTCTGTGCATGTTTTATTGTGACACAATCCGATTTAAAAGTTGATGGAATGACAGGGGATTTCTGTATTACATACGGGCTTATGAGTGTGAACTCATTTCTTGTTTTGACTTGCTTTTGTGTTTTGCATATACGAGATTAAAAGTCAGGACATTTATTTTGCTCTAATATTTAGAATAATTTGTGTGAAGATAAAAACTATGATTAAAAACAACTAAACTAAATTATAACGTTAGTTGCGTAGGCGTCTAAATTAATGTCAATCAACTATTACTACAGAATGTAGCAGTCTTTAACGTAAATAAAACCAGAGAATAAAGTTTTTTTTTAAAATCGATTCAAAAGTAAGACTGCCAAAAGGCCAAAAGGAAAAAGTGCCAAAAAAAATCCAAAGTAAGCTTTTTATATAATACATGTATGTATATTCGATTTTGAAATCACCATTGTTACCAACGAAAAAAAACAAATATATTTTTTTAAAGTTGTCTAGCTGTCTTGAGCCACATCAGCCAGACCTTACGTGCAGACATATGTCTTATCTACAACACTAATCTTCTACGGAACTTAAATCTCATAAACTCTCTATAAAATATCATTTGTGGTTCTGCTCTTTATCCTCACAAATTGAAACAAAACGAGTGCCTGAGCCACATTTGTCCAGGTCTCTAAGCTGTGAAAGTTTAACAAATAAGTGGCAAAATTTTATCAATTTTCACCTCTATTTCAAAAGGTATAGAGTTGAAATTTAACAGTATTTCAATTTCTGAAACTCGTAAACTGTTAACGATGGTGAAGGTTGTGAACGTCCAGTCGTAAACAAGAAAGTTAGCCTTGTAGTGTTTATCGACTGTCCAATAAATTATGGTCATTTTGTAAAATGTAGGAAGAAAATCAATGATGTGTAAAACCTAGACAAAACGTGTTTTCTTTATTAGTTCTGTAATCATAGCATTAGTTCGATGAATGACATTATAAATGAACACTGAATTAGACATGTTGATTAATTTTACCGCATTTTAAAATTAAGTTTTTATGTTTGTGTTGCTCTGATTTTTGGTCTTATGTATTAGACAGATAATTTATATGTAGTGTTTGATTTGCTTGAAGCTCTTTCATTAGCGTATTGTAATAAATTTCCACTGATTTTATTTTATGTAATATAGAAATCTTGTCCAAACAAATTTAATATTAAATACTATATCATCTCTTACAAAATAATATTCTCTAATCAGCGCAGCGTCAGCCAGCCTAGCTAGTGAGCTTGATTAGCCCAAATTACTTTACTAATTACCCGATATTGATTTAGCAGGTGTTAATAATTAATATTGTGAAGTTACTGGATTAGTTTATGGCCAATATATTTATATACTTGTGGTATTAGTATGCAGTATTCATTTATCAGCAAATATGAACTTAGCTAAAATAAGGAGGCCAATTTACGGTAGGTTGGTGGTGATTATTAAAATACAAAAATGTAATATAATAAACATTCAGAACAATCACAACTCAGAAGCTCTAAATTTGCACCTTACCTTCACCAACCATTTTACCAGATTATGCATTGCGAACATGACAATCACTTAATCCGTGATCATGTGTCTTCCGTGGAAGGAGTTGGACGCCTATCACGATGTATCTGCCCAAGAGAACTCACTCGTTTACTTGTTTGCTCTGTTAGCTTAGTTGTTAGTGCCTCTGCCTTCTAATCTGGGGGTGCGGGTTCGATTCCCGCGTAACACAAGTAATTATGAATATTAAAATGTATATTCCCTTGGGCTGAGTCTGGTCGTTTCTATGTATAATAAAGATGTACATATTTAGAAAAGAAAAGTATAATATATATATATATTATATCCGTTATCTAGTACCCATGATACAAAACGTAAGCTTCATACGCGGTACGGGGCTAGATGGCGCTGTGTGATATGTCCTGAAATATTTATTTATTTATTATTTAAGACGAAGATTGGACTCTTAATTATTAGTGAAAGACCCACAAGAATATAGAAATCTGACCATATCTCCACCAGGAAACTATAAACAAGTAAATAGGTAGATATCACACTGGCAAACAGAATCCGATCTAAGTACCAAACAATCGCGTACCTTATTACACACCTTCCTTCTGAAATTGGATTCCGGGACGGGGAAGCAAGGCTTAGCGTCGCATATACATTTCGATCCTTACCGGATCTTACACCCCACCAATATAATTAAGCTAAGGACAAGATGATGTGTGTAATCCCTGGGACCTATTCTTGGGATCAGATATAATAGAAGTTGTGTGGTATGCGTCACGTGTGGTCGGGGCCTTATGATGGATATGGAATATCTTGTCTTTACAAAGATTTATATCTGTATAGACAATAAATTCCACGTATGAGTAGACAGGAAATAAATGTTTTTGTAAAGTTTAATATATTTTTTTATCTCCTTTTTTGAACTTTTAACTGTTTATTAGGAACCTTTAGATAGCTTTTAAATGGTGTATTTGTATAAGCTTTATTCATACACCTATTTGTATGTGTTCTCAAAATGTAAATATTAGTCAAAAAATATCTTTACAGGATCTTACATCTCACCAATATACTTAATTAAGCTTAGGACAAGACGATGTGTATAATCCTTGGGACCTATTCTTGGGATCTGATAATGGGTAATAGAGATTGTGTGAAATTGTGATGGTTTATGTGTGGTCGTGGTTTTACGATGGATATTGAATGTATTGTCTGTACAAAGGTACGAAGATTAAGTCGATAGGTAATGTTATTTATAAGGTTTCATTACTTTTGAAATTTTGTATTTCTTTTTTTTTAATGTTTGCATAAGCTAAATATATAAGAATTAATCTAGGTAGGTAATTATGTTTTGGTTTCAAACTAATTTGTATGTTTATTTGTTTCAGGTACGATCAATTAAACCTTTGGTACGATACTCATGTACCTTATTGAATGTATGTGCTTTATTGAAAAACATAAGTATATCCTTCATTGGTTTACAATCCCATACCATAATCATAAATTTTACCACTATCGAGTTACTAAAACGGACTTAGGTATCTACCACAATCTTTACCCAAGCATTTTTAATGTTGTAATATTTCGCTATCACAAAAAGTAATACTGCTTATGTTGGTAATATTATATTAGCGAGGACAACGTAATACTGCCTATAATTGTCAATTGTAGGAAACTGTTCGAATTTCTAACGCAGTATTGGAACAATACTGCTTAGATACCATATGGTAAGCCCCCTAGAGGTGGCCTAGCGAGAGTTATTTGCTGTTACCCGTGCGTATAATCCACACAGTAGATTAGTAGTTCTATGTATGTATTTAATGGGTAGAACCTAAACGGTAATAATTTACTGAATTTGGTAACGAATATAGAAAACGACACAAGTTCTGATTTGAGTTTTGTTTTTTTTATTACCTGAACTAATTACTTTGGTAGTGTAATGTTTCAAAGAGGACGATTTGTCATGTCTCTAATTGTACTTATCTAAATATTTACATAGTTACTTAAATGATGTCCATAAGTATTGTAGCTAGTTTGGAAAATTACCTACAAAAGTTATGTAACCAAAAACATTGTCTAATAAACAAACAAATGAATAAATATGTCCGTTATATTTTCCTTTTGTTCCAACATCTCTTGGGAACACGCGTCTCGTTTGACTAAAACTAGGCACTAGCTCTTAATTAAACCACATTCCTAGTTCGGAACAAAAGCAAACTGTGAATGAGTATCGGGTTGCTTTGGGACACAGTTCGAGTTAGAAGCGTGAAATCAAAGTACGCGGGTTATTTTAAAAGTACTAAATTTATTCACAGGAGTACAACATGTAAATTGTATATACCAGTATTAGTCAAAATCAAGACAGAAAGAACTAAATTGTAGGTGCAGAAAAAATAAATTGTCTCTAAAAGTAGTTTTTTTGTGGTCATTATTTTACACATATTTAAATGTCTACATCGTATTGCACACACATTTAACCCAACTATTTCAAACTGAAATAATAAAACCAAAGTTTAATTTCGTTAGTTAGGGTCAAAAATTCAAGTCAATTCTATCAAATCACTTATCTATAGCTGGATCATTATCCCATATGAAACCCACGGCCACAGTAACCACAGTCCCGTAAAGGCATCTCAAAGTCACTATTTAGCATAAATTTATCTGGGGTCGTAGCGATAAACCTAGCCTCTAGTGAGATAATTGTTCTGTACGCACGTATAATTAAAAGGGTCCTAGGATGGCACCCTGCGGTACTCTGAATTACTAAGCAGAGTACACTAAACATACATATGTATGTAGTTTGATAAATGCATGCGTAGTTATAGTCTACGTGTCTTAGTTGTAGGAAATAATCAATGCACACATTGAAATTGGCGCCTTTTCTTTTACATATAAAAAAATAGAAATTAGCATAAACAATTATTTATTACATCAATATATTTGTTAATACATACTATGTTTTTTTCTTAAAATAGTAGTTAGCATACATGTTATAATATTTTTATAATGTTTATATTTATCATAGCAAACATGAGTAATAAAAAAATAGAATAAAAAATATAATTGAATGACTCTAGTGGACATCATAGTTGTGAAGGACATAATTGAGTACCCAGGTTAGGGTATGTATTTATTTATATTGACACATGCACAAACAAGTCCATTTGAACATGTTAAAGAGCAAGGGCAGGTGCAATCACAGCCTTCCTTTGGGCAACTTTTTGGGCTGATGCATACTCCAACTGAAACGATAAAATCTTTGTAAACTTATTTGAAACACTAGTGGACGCCGTCGGCTTCGAATGCATTATTTCAGGATCAAAAAAGTCTATGACACTCCTAAGACTTCATACTACCGATGAACGTGCCAAAAATCATGGAGATCCGTTTAGCCGTTTTTGCGCAATGAGTGTTTAAATAAACAGAAAAACAAGTAAACAAACAAAATTTCTGATATTGTTGGAACGTGTTCTGCTATAAATGCGAAGTATCTCCAAACTTTTTTTTAATATTTATAATATTCAGACTTTCGACCCCCTCCAGTTTTATTATATGTATAGATATGCTTAGATGAGTAAAAATAATCACGCTGGCAGGATTTGATGCAGCCCAATTTTGGTAAATTAACGTAAAAAAGTAAAAGTAATAGTTAAAATTATACTAAAAACTTACTATTAAAATTCAGACCTAGGGAGCCTAGGGATTCAGAGGGTTTGCCTTCGACACAGGCAAATAATACGCAAGTGATTAAAATAATTACGGCTTTAGAATTCATGTTGAGTGATTCTTGCTTCGGTATCAGTAGACACTAATATCCATACTGAAAATCCCACACTTTTATACATGGATGTGAAATAAACATGAAATTATTTTTATTATTGTTTGCATTGTAAGAGTCTTCAACCTAGTAAATATAATAATGAGTTATTGCAAGTGTTTGAGGTATTTACTTAATACTGATAAAATAACATTTATTGGCTCAAATCGTATTGTCTTTTTGAAAAACGTCACTTGCTTGATGTCGCTTTGTATAAAATAACATGTATTTTTTTACTCATTGCAATATATTTGCATAATTTTAAAGGACGCGTCGTAATGAGTCTGTATAATTACAATAACCGTCACTTGGAAAACAACTTTTGAAAAAATAATATATATCAATGTTGTAAATTAAAATAATATTGTTATTATATTTTTTAATGAGGTTCGGTGGAAGAAAAATACTGTGTGCATTGTTTTTATTCAAATGTCAGCGCACCATCTTTTGTGCAATAACAGCTTCAAAAATAGCATAAGCACATAAAAAGGAATCTTATTAATATATAAACGATACAGAACCTAGAGGTCCAATGATTGTAACTATCTAAATCTATGTATTATTTGTCTAAGTTTATAAAGAAATAGTCTTGAAATTCCCATATACCAATGTATAGGTCGTATAAGAAGAAATGTTAATAGGAATAACAAACGGACTAAGAAATTAATAAACAGATTTTTGCTTTTAATTGATGGTATGACGGAGTACCATAAACTAGTATAGTAACTTAAAAATCGAGTGGGAATCAAAAAGCGACTGTGGCTCAGCGGTCCCAGTGTTTGCTTTTTATCCAGACGCTGCCTGATTCGAATCCGGTCCCACACCAATGACTTGTATTTTCAAGTAATGTGTGGATTTGCACTTGCTTAGCGGTGAAGGATAAAATCGTTAGGAAACTGACATGTTTAAGGACCAGAATATACGGTGACACTATTGTGTCTTCCATGGAAGGACCTGGGCGCCCACCACGATGTATCTGCCCAAGAGAACTCTTTAATGTTGTTTTCTGCAGGGGAGTCACGACCCGTAGTCATGAGGAAATACGACTCAAAAGAGAGAGAGAGAGAGAGATGTTGATGATGATGAAATAATAAAACTTACGTTGCCTAGCTTGCGGCCATGTGAACGCTTCCCTTTAGAAGGCCCTCAGTTAAGTAAAGGCGGGTATTCACGAGCATTCGACTGTGACGTAAACCACAAGTTTTAGGGTCCAGCGAGCGTGACACTGCCCTTATGGATAGAATGGTAAACTTGGCCTGTGTTGTACGTGAATAAACGTACCATGGATAAGGATAAACTATTCTTAGGCATAGTAAGTGTTTCTATCGGTTAATTAGAGCGTTATGTTAATTTATCACGTTGTCGAGGAAGTGTCTTCACGTTCATTTATTTAATTTGAATTTTCGTTTTCACTGTTATGCAAGTAAACCAAAATTTACAGTGATGTTATTTCTATTTAGTAACTTCCAGCAGCGTATTTAACTTCCAGCAGCGTATTCTTACTGCATTCTCATTTTCTATTTACTTTTTTAAATATAATTCTTCAAAAATTCATTACTACTTTATTTTGGATTAGTTTTCAATTTTCAAACTAATCCGGGAACTAAGGTACTGTCTACACGTTAGGTGAAATCGCGACTGATATTTAATTAATAAAATATTTTTTTTTCTTCCCTTCGAATTTAATACCATTCACGTTTGAGTATATTTGATTTGTAATTATGACTTTTCCATGAGTATTTAAAGATCTCAATAAACTAAAATGATAAACGGTACTGAATCTAAAAGATACTGCACACAACGATGACTAATGCGAAGTTTAGCAATTCATTATTTTTATGTAATTAACAATACAAATATATTTTTGAGTCCTTTGTCATCTTTTTTAAATGTGTCAGCTTAAATACCATTTACCACCTACATATGTAGATAGTGAAGAACAAAACCTTGACAACATCCAATCAGTATACCAAAGCAAGGCCAAACACGTCCGTGGAAATGCTACCTATTAAGGCGAGAAAATACCTCCATTAGCATTCCAGAAGGGCGTAGAGAGGCTAATCCCCGCCCATTGTTCCCTGAAAGCCTTAAGGTTGTGTTACTTTTATTGGCCAGTGTATGTGAGATATGCTGAAAAGTGTTACTATGCCCATTTCTGTTGGTACTCTGCCGAAAAAGAAAAGTTTCAAGCGACTTCAACGTGAAAGGTAGTATTTTTAACTCTATTTCATTTTTTAATTGATTATTTTTTTATCTCTTGTGTAAAGTATAGATTATTTCATAACAGCTGGATTGAGAAGCCTACCTTATTGAAAGATTGAAATTATGTAAAATTTATAAAAAAAGCAATAGGGTTTATTTAATGGTTTTTTGATCTTCAAAATCTTTAAATATTTCTTTGTAACTCAATTGTGTGATTTTTAAAATAAACAAATCTGAAATTATTACCTTTTTTACAAATTTCGAAATAGTACAATATATTACAGTTTATTAAAAAAACAAACAATACAATAATCATTACAAAATAATGACTCCATCCACGATTTCTCATTATTCCTCCCAGTAATGAGTGCTTACTGTTTAGTATTCTTTTATTGCGAGAAAATAATCGTGGAACAAGAACTGCGTATTATTTTCTTTTGTTCCTTTATTTTTCTTCGGCACAATAATCAACATATGTATGTACCAGAGAAATAAAGCTAATTAGTTTCTCATACTCGTTTATTTTAACGCTTGAAAAAATATCTAGAAAGTTCCGTGGAATTTGTTCTTTCGAATGAGAAAATAAGAACTTGGTTTGTAAAGTACAGTCCTTTTCAAAATGAAAAAAGACGAATGCATACACACTTACACGCTATAATTGCGCGATATGAATGGTCAAAACGCATGCGTTCGTGGTATAAAGGATTTAAGGATAACAATATAATTTGGCTTTTTGTGTGCTTTTAAGTAATTATCAAACCGCGTTAAACTCCGTCCCTTGTAGAACGTTTTTTTGTTTATACCTATATATAAACTTCGGTTTAGTCATTTCAAATATACATATAGGTAGGTGCATTATTTTAACTACAATATCAACAACGTTGTATAGGTCCCTGATTTTAAATGAAAACCTAAATGGCCTTCCTACAACTTATAACTTGGCAACTTTTGCTAAGTTGAGTCGATTCATATTCAGATGGGAGGTGGGTTTGACCTCATACTTCCATGAATGAATATAAATGACCCACTCAGACCTTCAATCTCAGGGTTCTGGTGTTTTCTTATGAGATTGAAGTCTGTCCTTTGTGGATGTGTGCACTGAGTTACTTGTGAACTAGTTTAAAAGAGGTTTAAGTGTAGAAAGATCCGTGCTGTATACCGCGGCGATGGATGGTTCATATCATTACTTATGTACTAATACTTGTGCACTGCACTCCACACTAGAATGTATGCCTGTGTTGTGAAATGCAGGCTCTTTCTTTAGATAAATGAATGGATACAAACAAAGCTTGCATACCAGTATTATATTGCGATATTTTTATTACAGATAAATAAAAAATGTTATGATAATATGTTTTATTTCATAGTTTAACAATTTAGGGTAACCTAAATTAGCCTGAAAGCTACATTTGCTTGTAAATAAATAAAGTATCTTGATTAAAAAGGAAGAAAAGTTGATCATGTTATTTTTTTTGTTTTTAAACTCAATTTTGACAGTAAACAATAAAGGAGGATTCCATAAAGGTTGCTCTTAATAATTGAATTTTGTATTTATTTTTCAAAGTGTTTTAGTGGCTACTTGTAAGCTAGCACTGAGAGTTATGAAACGTATCGACAGAGTATCTCCTTGAGATGCTTTATCGGAAAATGTAAACTAGATGAGTTGAAACTGCATTAATTTTATAGTCAATCTCTCAAGAAAACTACAGTTTTGCAATATCTAAAGGTACAGTGAACAGAAACGAGACGTTTTTTTGCCTTTTTACATAATAATGATTTAATATTAAGCTATTTTACAGTTGGAACTGCATTAATTTTATAGACAATCTCTCAAGAAAACTACAGATTTGCAATATCTAAAGGTACAGTGAACAGAAACGAGACGTTTTTTGCCTTTTTACATAATAATGATTTAATATTAAGCTATTTTACAGTTGGAACTGCATTAATTTTATAGTCAATCTCTCAAGAAAACTACAGATTTGCAATATCTAAAGTTACAGTGAACAGAAACGAGACGTTTTTTGCCTTTTTACATAATAATGATTTAATATTAAGCTATTTTACAGTTGGAACTGCATTAATTTTATAGTCAATCTCTCAAGAAAACTACAGTTTTGCAATATCTAAAGGTACAGTGAACAGAAACGAGACGTTTTTTTGCCTTTTTACATAATAATGATTTAATATTAAGCTATTTTACAGTTGGAACTGCATTAATTTTATAGACAATCTCTCAAGAAAACTACAGATTTGCAATATCTAAAGGTACAGTGAACAGAAACGAGACGTTTTTTGCCTTTTTACATAATAATGATTTAATATTAAGCTATTTTACAGTTGGAACTGCATTAATTTTATAGTCAATCTCTCAAGAAAACTACAGATTTGCAATATCTAAAGTTACAGTGAACAGAAACGAGACGTTTTTTGCCTTTTTACATAATAATGATTTAATATTAAGCTATTTTACAGTTGGAACTGCATTAATTTTATAGTCAATCTCTCAAGAAAACTACAGATTTGCAATATCTAAAGGTACAGTGAACAGAAACGAGACGTTTTTTGCCTTTTTACATAATAATGATTTAATATTAAGCTATTTTACAGTTGGAACTGCATTAATTTTATAGTCAATCTCTCAAGAAAACTACAGATTTGCAATATCTAAAGGTACAGTGAACAGAAACGAGACGTTTTTTGCCTTTTTACATAATAATGATTTAATATTAAGCTATTTTACAGTTGGAACTGCATTAATTTTATAGTCAATCTCTCAAGAAAACTACAGATTTGCAATATCTAAAGTTACAGTGAACAGAAACGAGACGTTTTTTGCCTTTTTACATAATAATGATTTAATATTAAGCTATTTTACAGTTGGAACTGCATTAATTTTATAGTCAATCTCTCAAGAAAACTACAGATTTGCAATATCTAAAGGTACAGTGAACAGAAACGAGACGTTTTTTGCCTTTTTACATAATAATGATTTAATATTAAGCTATTTTACAGTTGGAACTGCATTAATTTTATAGTCAATCTCTCAAGAAAACTACAGATTTGCAATATCTAAAGGTACAGTGAACAGAAACGAGACGTTTTTTTGCCTTTTTACATAATAATTATTTAATATTAAGCTATTTTACAGTTGGAACTGCATTAATTTTATAGTCAATCTCTCAAGAAAACTACAGATTTGCAATATCTAAAGGTACAGTGAACAGAAACGAGACGTTTTTTGCCTTTTTACATAATAATGATTTAATATTAAGCTATTTTACAGTTGGAACTGCATTAATTTTATAGTCAATCTCTCAAGAAAACTACAGATTTGCAATATCTAAAGGTACAGTGAACAGAAACGAGACGTTTTTTGCCTTTTTACATAATAATGATTTAATATTAAGCTATTTTACAGTTGGAACTGCATTAATTTTATAGTCAATCTCTCAAGAAAACTACAGATTTGCAATATCTAAAGTTACAGTGAACAGAAACGAGACGTTTTTTGCCTTTTTACATAATAATGATTTAATATTAAGCTATTTTACAGTTGGAACTGCATTAATTTTATAGTCAATCTCTCAAGAAAACTACAGATTTGCAATATCTAAAGGTACAGTGAACAGAAACGAGACGTTTTTTGCCTTTTTACATAATAATGATTTAATATTAAGCTATTTTACAGTTGGAACTGCATTAATTTTATAGTCAATCTCTCAAGAAAACTACAGATTTGCAATATCTAAAGGTACAGTGAACAGAAACGAGACGTTTTTTTGCCTTTTTACATAATAATTATTTAATATTAAGCTATTTTACAGTTGGAACTGCATTAATTTTATAGTCAATCTCTCAAGAAAACTACAGATTTGCAATATCTAAAGGTACAGTGAACAGAAACGAGACGTTTTTTTGCCTTTTTACATCATAATGATTTAATATTAAGCTATTTTACAGTTGGAACTGCATTAATTTTATAGTCAATCTCTCAAGAAAACTACAGATTTGCAATATCTAAAGGTACAGTGAACAGAAACGAGACGTTTTTTGCCTTTTTACATAATAATGATTTAATATTAAGCTATTTTACAGTTGGAACTGCATTAATTTTATAGTCAATCTCTCAAGAAAACTACAGATTTGCAATATCTAAAGGTACAGTGAACAGAAACGAGACGTTTTTTGCCTTTTTACATAATAATGATTTAATATTAAGCTATTTTACAGTTGGAACTGCATTAATTTTATAGTCAATCTCTCAAGAAAACTACAGATTTGCAATATCTAAAGGTACAGTGAACAGAAACGAGACGTTTTTTTGCCTTTTTACATAATAATGATTTAATATTAAGCTATTTTACAGTTGGAACTGCATTAATTTTATAGTCAATCTCTCAAGAAAACTACAGTTTTGCAATATCTAAAGGTACAGTGAACAGAAACGAGACGTTTTTATGCCTTTTAACATAATAATGATTTTATATTAGGCTATTTTACAGTTGGAACTGCAATAATTTACGGTTTTCTCTCAAGAATATTGCTATATTTTAAGGTACAATGAACGGAAATGAGTATTTTTTATGTCTTTTAACATAACAATGTTTAATTATAAAGTTATTTTACCTTAAATATTTTAAAAGTTAGTAAAGATACTGAGATGAATTGTTTGGTCTGCTTTGAAACTAGAGTTTCGAAATCACATCTTTTTTCTAGTTACTTGTCTATTTGTGGTTAAATAAACGTTATAACAAATTGTTGTATAAAATGAAAACTGAGTTTATTGTCGGTTTGTATCTTTTGTACGTTTGTAAAGAAAGAAAAAAAAAATTTTCCGTGAATTCAGTATTTGTTGAACAAAAGCTGCTTTTGACATTCTAAAACCGCAGCTAAAATGCTTTTGAAATGGTTGTCGCATAGGTTTTTTTTATATCACGTAACCCTGAAAGAATCTTTGTCCAGCCTTTTAGTAAAGTAATAAAAATACTTCTACTTGTATGATATACCTAACAGTGAATAATAAGTTAAACAGTATTTGTTCACTTAATATGTTAGCTGTTGGTCTTTGAATATTTTCCAGCTGAATAAATACCTATATTAATTAAACTGTAAACAAATTAATTACAGCTGGTAGTTACTTTGGAATCGATAACAGTTACTTGCATAATGGTTGCCATGTGCAAATATCGGCACTTGCAGCTCTTTTTATAACTAATGGGGTAATGTTTCTGTTTACATTTAAGCATTGCCATCCAGCGTGGCAATGCGGCCAGTATGCTGGGCACGCTGCCCTCTGGTAGTGGGCTGGAGCACTTAGATTATCTTTAGGCTTTTCTAAATATTTTCTAAGTGCCCCTTTATTGTAGTAGTTAGTAGTAGTAGTATGTTTAGTTTTTTTCCCTTGTTTTTATATTTTATTATTGTAAATAAATATTAAAAATCTAGTATATTATATTTGTGGAACTCCCTGCCAGACCTGTTCCCCGCGGAATATAACCTTGCGATCTTCAAAGCGAGAGTAAATCGGTTCTTACTGGGTAAGCACATTCCATCCTAGACCGTAATGATTGCTTACCATCAGGCGAATTACGGTCAAGTGCAAACCCATTTCTTATAAAAAAAATATTAGTTAGACGTTTCATCGCCACCTTTTTTTTACATGAAATACGCTTGACTACGACTTGTCTGATGTTAAGCAACGTTATAATCTACGATCTAGCGCGCTTGACCTGAACTGACACTAGCACCAGTGCACTGAAAATGTTTGGGTCGGATGACAAATTTAATTGTTGGTGCTAGCTGGTCGTCAAGCCATGACAGAGGCCCTTAGGGTAGTTTGTAAACTCTGACGTAAGAGTTAACCTACCACACAATTTTTTACACGTTCATTATTTTTTATTTTTTTATACGATAGGCTCACGATCAACTACTACTCGCCTGGTGTTAAGCAACGTTGTAATCTACGATTTTGAGCTTGCCTAGAAGACACCAGTTTACTCTAGACTTGAAGCCCATACGAACTTACTAAATTGCTACATAATTTTACCTTAAAAGATCGAAGGCTAAAGATCGAAGCCAAAGGCATATTGAGAGAGAGGCCTATACCCAGCAGTAGGACGAAGCCGGTTGATGATGATGATGATGAATTCAATACATTTCCTCAATTTCCACTTAGATTGAACCACTAAATAAGGTTTTCCTAACACAACCAGCACACACGACGTTCATTTAGCCTACCTTTGGACCTTTACCTGCAGATTCTAAAACAATCAACCAACTCCCTCAAACTATTATCGATTCAATCGAGACCCTTCCCGAAGCTAAACGGCGAACTATTCTCGATAGATAAATGATTAACGGATCAACTGGTCTAGGCATAGACACTAAAGCGCATGAATTCTAACTTACTTAGTTGATATTGGGTGTACCTTCTTATCTAGAGGTTGCGGGTTCTATTCCGGCATAACACAAGTTATTATGATTTTTTGTTTTATTACTAGTTATGTTGAGCTTGATCGTTTCTATGTATATTTAGTACTAGCTGTGCGCGCGACTTCGTCCGCGTGGAATAGTTATTTTGGGCATCGTATTTATTTTTGCAAACCACCTCTTCAGCTTTATAAATTATAGCTGTTACCCACCATTTGAACCGTTTTCACAGCTCACGCAACGGAAAGCCCTCAAAGATGAATAATTTTTCCCGATTTTCCTACATTTTCTATTGTTTCTTCGCTCCTATTAGTTGCAGCGTAATGTAATATAGCCGAAAGCCTTCCTCGATAAATGGTCTATCCATCACAAAAATCATTTTTCAATTCGCACCAGTAGTTCCTGAAATTAGCGCGTTCAAACAAACTCTTCAGCTTTATAATATTAGTATAGATTTATTTACAAAACAGTATGTATAATGTATATCCGTAACCCAGTACCCATAACACAAGCGTTTGCGTAGTATGGGGCTAGAGATAGCGCTGTCTGATATATTCTGAAAAAAATTCCTTCATTCCAAATTTTAGCCCGATCCGTCCAGTGCTGAGCGTTGATAGATCACTATATCAGTCAGTCACCTTTGAGTTTTATATATCTCGATTAATGGTAACGGAATAATCAGCGCACAAATGTAGGTACTTGTATGGCGTGATATTTGTAATTGGCATAATACGGTGGCGAGTATATGATATATCCCACTACTAAGCATAGGCCTCTCTTTGTGTACGCCGCTAGACACGGTCCTGCCCGGAATCTAACTCTAATGCTTTCTGCGGCTTTACATAAGTCAAACTGACATGTAAGACTACTTATTACTTATTTTATACATATTTCGGACCATTTTTGCTTTAATGTTGGGTCTTTTAGATCCTGGTGTCGTTTTGTCTGGGAGACCTATCGTTTTCCAATACTATGAAATTTGAACAAACTTCGGTGACCCGCCCTTCTCGTCGAGGCTCTGGTTTGTTTTCGTTCACATCTTTTACGGAATATATTCGAAAACAGAGGGACCGCTGTCGATTTTGTTTAGAAGTCTTGAATGGTTTTAGATTATTTGAGGAAAATACTCGCGAACATACCTTAAAGTTAAAGAAAACATTGGTAATTTTATTAGTTTTTATGGCATGCGTTGTCTATTGTATGCTGATAATTATATTATGTTTATTCCAAAGGGTGTCAATGTTAAATATGACATTGCTAGATGAATGTAACATTGTTCATATTATTTCAATACATTTTCTTATGAATAAAATATTCGTACAAACAAATTGTCAATAGGGATCCATAGATTTATTAAAGAATAACCTAATGATGAATTTAATTAAGTTCTTTTATTCAGTTAGTCAACAATAAATTAAAATATAATTCCATATATAGAAATTATTTCACTCATTTTTAATTTTCGGGATATTAGTAATATTTAAGTTGTCCAATTCATTATTTCTAATCTCTTCATTTCCAAACTACCCACAAATGGATTTATTTAAGTAACTTCGGGCTATTATTAAACTTGCTCAGATATTAGCCTCCACAGTTGTCTCTACGGTTCGTTCCAAAGTTCAATCACAACTTTTTAATTTCATAAGTGCTTTTGTGTCAGTTTAAGACCATACGATTTTTCTTTGTAACTAATTTTTTTCTAACCACATTGACTGTTTCTGACAGAAGATAATCTTTAACACACATAATCAATAATGTTCACAAAAATAATTTAAGCTTTTTATTAGAACATGAGCGAAAATAATCACGACCGGCAGGATTCGTACCTGGGTATTTATGATTACCAGCCAGAACGCCTGAAACCTCTCGGCTACGGTCTACTAACTGCCAGGCGCAAAAATCCAACAACTATAGCGCGGGTTTAGCACTTGACAAAATAAAGAAGTGCTTTACATACACCTTCAAAATTATTCCAAAATAATAACCATAAACTGCAAAACTAAATTTACTGTTTTCTTATCTGTCTGTTCCTTTTACAATTTAACATTTTTAAAATGTTTCCGAACACGATCTAGAGAAGGTTTATTATTTTTCTAAGCAAAGAAGAAGCAAAGAGTAACGGATATACTTTTGTTCTGAAAATAAACAGGTAGTTCGTGAAATTTGGCTAGACCATAGGCTATTGCTTACTGAAAAAACACTAGAAATCTTTTCTTTCTTAATCCATGTTCACTGCAAACATCATAAGGACGCAATCATTCGCGCTAATTCTACAAATCAAACATCTGCTCGGAATTTCAATTATGAAATTCCACCGTCACATTTCGTCGGGTGCAGTGAGTGTACATTTCAACGACATTATTTTATGGACGCCTTTTAATGGCTACATAATAATCTACTCGATCGAAAATCAAATATCACGCGATGTCTTGCATGCTGATTTGTTCTAATTTTAAAATACGTGATAAGTTTGAAAACTGGTTGGTCTGAACATGTCTCTTTGCCACCACAACGGGACACATGCGTTCCATTATAGTACTTCTATCTCAAAAATATTGCCCGCCTGATGTTAAGTTCGGTTGCAGTCTAAAATGACTCATAGCTAAAAGAAACTTATTTACAATAAATAGTGAACGAAACTAAGCAACAACACATACACAATCATACGATACTCTGGTCAAAGGCAGAGTATGACTTTAATAAAATGTGAGGTCTTTCGTTTATCTTGTCTGTGGTGGAGTGGTAGGATCTGGCTCATTGCCACGTACGTCAACGTTTCACTGCATTCGATCCGGATTCCAAACCCGGCCGGTTTTGGCACTCACGGAGCCAAAAATGGAACAAAAAAAATTTAAACCCACTATAGGTATACCCATACATTGACGAAGTTGATGCGACTGAAATACTGAAACACAAATGTAAACAATATCGGCTTCAAAAAAATATATAGAATAAAATATTTATTTAATTATATTTCGCAACAATCACCCTTTCTAGTAAATTGTCATAATTCTTATTATATAGCAATAAATATTGGAATGCCTTTTACGTCTGTAAATTTTGGCAATGGCTAAGAATTCAACAATAGCAAAATACACGTCAAATAAAGAAGATATACAATACTTGACTTATGTAAATACTTGTAGAGTAAATCTCCTTCATAACTTATGTTTGTTTATCACAAATAAAAAAGCAAAAATAAATACAGCAAAGTAATCCACCGCAAATAACAAAAGCAGCACTCACTTGCCTTGTTGTATTAAAACTTCCTTATATTCTACGTCGCAAAGAAATGCAAATTGTTTCGGCAACAGACCAAGTTTTTGACAAACTCCATTAAACTGAAAACGAGGAATTACCTTTGACGGATGGCGAGACCAGAATTTGCCATGCGTATCGAGTTTTGATAACAAACTTATTAATATGTGGAAAGTGGATTGTTGTTTGTTAAAATTTTGTTCAAACGTACTTTATGCAATCGCGACATGTTATATGTAAATGATGTTACTTCTTTATACTATGCTACGAAAAGATCGTTTTCGGCGTTGTTATACTGAGACGCAGTTTATTACAATATAAATTAAATAAGAAATTGTAGGGAATAAAACAAACTCTTTTAGTAATTAATATATATTTAATCCAAAACCTTGCAATCTAAAGTTTCATACAATTCAGGCACTCATCAACAAGTTAGCGTTTCTCTAAAATCAGCCTCAAAGGAATCGTCTACAAAATAAAAGGTCAAAGTAAATAAATCATTCCTTTTTTCATGACTATATTTACCCTAAACGTATACGAGTATATACCGTACATATATAACTCTTAATGTGGGAGAAAGGTCGAATCGTGGGTGTCTTTAAGTTGATTTACTTATTTATTTATTAAATGTAGAATGTACATAGGTTCTTATTCGGATATACAAAAAGATTTTTCGAGAGGAATTAAAACGTCGTAACCATTTAATTTAATTGATACAAAATATCTCTTCTAAATACTTTTAATTTTACCTTAAGCGCGTAATAGAATACAATACTTTAAAATAATACTTATCGAGAATTGCAAGCTTTTTAAGTATTGTGTTTGCCATGATACTTTTTTTTTACGTGGGATAGGTTTACGTTTGACTACAACCTGCCTGATGTTAAGCATTGCTGCAGCCTAGGGTGTAACACGTTTACCTTGAAGATACCTATTAACTATATTTCTCTTTGTATTATTAATATCGTTTTTAGAAGAATATATGGTAAAATAAACCTGCAAAGAAAATAATATTAATTTCATTTCTAATCAATAACATATGTCAAGCGAGATTCTTAATGATCTAAGTTATACAAATACGAATAATAATATAATTGTTTGATACCTTGCTCATAAGGTAAGCATTGCTATACAACGCGGAGATGCCGCCAGCATTTTGGAGACCTTTCCTTCTACTATGGGTATTTTAAATTATGTTTTGAGTTTTATATTTTGTTAAAGTTGAATAAGTATTGTTATTGTTAGTATTTAATTTAGTTAATTAATATTAAAACTTTCGTGAGACATTTTATCAAAAGATTAACTAAAACGGTTTTCACTCACGTGTAAATCGCGTAAATGGTTTACGCGTTTCGGATGTCATGACACCCATCTTCAGAACGTTCGTCCTGGGCCGCGGCAACACGCAGACTGCGCGCCGCCGCGCGAGCGGCCCGCCGGGACACGGGCGCGGGGGCCTGTGGTGGTGGGGGTGGAGGCGAGACGATGTTACTACTCCCGGCCGCTTCGTACTCGGGTCGCTCCACTGCTTCATCAGAGACAGCACCATCGACTGATGTACCGGCGCACACAAAACTGACCGTATCTTGATCCAAAGCTCCAATGATCCTTCTCTTCGTCATCGTATTAAGAGCTGGGACCCACGCCGGAGGAAGCGCCCATCCACGGTCTCGGTTGAAATTCGGGTGGCGGTTGATCTCTATAGCATCTCGTACTTTCCGTGGAATAAAAGACTTCTCTCTCGCCAGCACAGAAGCTTGATCAAACCGAATGTAATGCTGTACATCCGAGAGCCGCGCATGTTCCGCTATTGCTGATCTGGCCGTGTCCCCGTCCCTGAAACTCCTAATATGCTCGGACAGTCTTGTGGTAATGTTGCGGCGAGTCTCCCCTATGTAACTCTTGCCACAATCATACGGGACTCTATACACGCCTGGTACATTTAGGTGGTCTCTATCCTTGGGTGAACGCAGCAACTGTCTTATTTGCCCCGGAGAACGGAAAAACGTCCTGATACCATATTTCCGTCGTAAAAGGTATCCGATTTTGTCCGTTACTCCTCTTACGAACGGCAGATATGCTGAAGCTCTTTCAACAGTTGGGATCCGCTTACGTTCACTCGAATGTGCGCTCCGCCAACATTGTCTCCATGTATAGCCATTATCCTCTAGTACCTTCCTCACGTGCTCTAACTCCTTCTCCACATACTGAGGATCACACAATCTCAAAGCACGGTTGATTAAGGATCTCGGTACTGAGGACAAGTGTGCTGGATGGTGGTGTGAACTAGCATTTAAATATCGATCTGTGTGTGTCGGTTTACGATATACAGTACGTGACAAAGTGCAGTGGAGCGACCCGAGGACGAAGCGGCCGGGAGTAGTAACATCGTCTCGCCTCCACCCCCACCACCACAGGCCCCCGCGCCCGTGTCCCGGCGGGCCGCTCGCGCGGCGGCGCGCAGTCTGCGTGTTGCCGCGGCCCAGGACGAACGTTCTGAAGATGGGTGTCATGACATCCGAAACGCGTAAACCATTTACGCGATTTACACGTGAGTGAAAACCGTTTTAGTTAATCTTTAGTTAATTAGTTTTTAATTTAGTTACCTTATGTTTTATAAGTACTTATTGAATAAATATGATACACCTTGAAAGTTGAAAAGTTGTGCTTCTACCTTGTTACCAGTTGAAAACTAGGCGCTTTGCTAGTTAGCTAATTGTAACATTAATGAGAGGCCAAGGTAAGTTTAAACACAATGTGACATGTTTGCGCAATTTTAAATGCTATTTTGTTGTTAGGTTATTTTTTCTTTCCATTTCCATTCGTTATTCAATGATTAAAAAATCTCACATTTAAAGACATTTATAGGTATTTTACACAGCAATAAACCGAAAAAAATGTCTCAAATCAAGTGATCAATAATAATAGCAAGTTTCTGATATTTAAAACTTATGATAATGTTATCAATTTGAAGTTAATATAATTTGGAACCTGAAAGAAAAAGCCGGAGCAGAAATTATTGCCACGTGATATTATAACTGTAGTCTTGAATGACTAGTTGTATCCAGCTAGGTATCTATTTTACAAAGTTGGTTTTCAGCATGGTGTTTCACAATGAGTCGGATATGATCCGATCCGCTCGTAGTAAAAATGGTAGAAATTAAATACAATGGTAGAAATTTAAATTTTAAGGCTAATTTTACCATTTTTAGTATAGATTTCATATAAATTATATATAAAAGTAAATCAATATAAAATTAAGTGTAAATCGGGTCTAATATCATGAAAAACAAAATTGAACTTATCATCGACAGAAACGAATCCGCTAGCTTTTGGCTCAGGGAACGTTTCCGATTTTTCTGTTAAATAATTTTGTTAAAATAATCGTATGGAATCATTGTGATTTGAAAAAATCCTTTCCATGCCGATTGATTTCCGTCTCAATCGAATCGGATCCGTATCCGACTCATTGTGAAACACACCGCAGTTCTGAATTTTCCTCCATTATTTTGTAAAATCTTCTTGCCTTTAAAATATTACTCATATTGTGCACTCAAATGCAAAGTCAACCTCTTTGTGGTTGAAACTCCAGTGAAGCTGAAAGGAAAGTGTTTTGATTCTTGTACAAAAACTGGCAAAGTGCGAGATTAAACTAAGCTGTGAAGGGTTCTGGGTTCTGTCTCTTTTAAGTATTTGCTTTCTTTGAAGAAAGGATATTGCTTCTATTTAGTTTTCCTTTGGAAACGGTTGTCTTTTTATTGTTTTAATTAAATTTGAAGAAATTGAATGTGAATATTTACAATGCGATTAACTAGTTTGTCTGAAACACTTGTAAAGAGGCCTATAGTAAGAATTTAGTAAGTTGCTAATGATCATTGCAATTTAATAAATATTTTTTTTTATTATAAAATTTATGATTTTTGCCAATTTATTAAAAAACATACATTTAAAAACCAAAAAAATCTTATGGTTGTTACGTCTGGTTTATATTTATTCATCATAGGTAGTATTTTTTTTTGATCGCGTTTTTGAAATGTCTTACATTTTTTGCTATCTATATTTTACTATTTCTTGACCACTATATGCATGCGTTATTATGGATTTCTCTGAAATCACTCCATCTGTTAAAAAACTGCATCAAATTTCGTTGTGGAGTTTTAAAGATCTACGCATACTTACATACATATTAAGCGACTTTGCTTTATAATATGTAGTGAGGCTAAAAAAATACGACTTTTTCATTCTATAGAAAGAAACTAACAACTATACAACGAACAAATTAAACACTACAAAAAACTATTTTTCATTCCTTTTTAGATACATTCTTAGACCCTTAAACCATGGCTTAGCGTTTTCACCCGTAATGAGAGGATAATGTAGGGTCGGAAGTCAGGCTTCAGTGGTCGGGACGAAGAAGCGATCAAGGGACAATTGGCTGCTTTTTGTTAAGAAAATGTGTAGATTTATGGTATAAAAATCGTGTATAGGTAAAGTGTTACAGGTAAAATAATTTACCGTAGTTTTTTTTCAAGACAACTATTGGTTGTGACACGCCATAATAGATAGTTAGGTAGAGATAGATAAAACTTATAAACGCTTATTAAAACATTAAAAATAATCTCGCTTCAGTCGTTCGGCGCAATGGAATCGATATCAAGAGACAATTGGCGGCTTTATGGCGTAAAAATTGTGCAAAGTAAAGATATAAAAGTATAAAATATTTTACCTATTTACTTTTTATGAGAACTTTTTGTACACGATGTAATCGCCCCGTGATGTTAATTGATTAAGGTATAACTTATCCAGAAAAGGCAGGAAAACTCGCGAATTAGAGTTACTACAAGATTACATACTCCTTATAACTGATTACTATAAATAAAGTTACACAAATAAGTTGACTCATAAAATGAACTAGTAACTATTGAACGTCACCAATATTGTTCAAAGATGATGATAAGAGAAGATGAACTAATCAATTGAGAAACTTGTTGACACAATTCCAATACAAATCCAATCAACGCGTGTTAAATAAGAGTTCATTTCACGTGAATATCAAATTCAAATTCATTTATTTGCAAAGATGTAGTGAGAATCATGGTACAAAAATATTTATAGTATCTTACATCTTACCATTTCTGGTGTGCAAAAATCACATTTTTGTCACTAAGAATCTAATAACAAATAAAAATATAAAGCAACCACATAATAATATAATTAACTTTGTGTACCACTCACGCAACTTTTACTGCTATAAACAACCTGACTTTACACGTACGAAATCCAGTAAAGAAACATCGAAACTCACGGAACGAAACTAATTCTAGAAGCTAGCTGAGACTAGATTCTAAATGAAAAAGACTTTTCTGCCGAGCGAAGCGGGGCTAGCAAATAGACAGTTATTGGACCAAACGGTTCTTTCAGAGCACAGATCTCGCTTATTACTTCCTGCGGGTGTAATGACTACGTGTCGATACTATCGCTAGCTCTATTTGGATTGCTTGATAATTTCTTGATCTTTTAGTTTTTAATCGCTTTCTGTTGAGTGTGTGAAACAAGAAATAGAAGAAGAAGAACAAGAACAGCGCAAGACAGGGAGTATTGGCGTAAGAGCGCGGAGGCCTATACCCTGCAGTGGGTCTCATTAGGCTAATGATGATGATGTGTGGAAAAAACTCAAGATTAGATAAGAAAAAATACGATTTGTTTATACATGTAGCTGGAGTTAATTGCGTATTTGTTTAACCCGTGACATCTATAAATGGCGGCTAAAATTATTTCAGCCTTTTCGCACAATACAGCTTCGCCATTAGCACGAAAAGGATGGAATAATTTTCTCCGCCATATTTTTTAGATGACACGTTTAATGACACGGTCAAATCTTTCAAATTCTTTTAGCAGTTCTTTCTTTTTGTAGCATGGCCGTTAGTTTAATTGTTTTATTTTTGTCAAGTTCTAAAAGAAACAACTAGATACAATGAAATTAAGTTTTTCAATAGAATGAACAAACGGAATGAAATTCGCAGTTCGGATAGCGTAAAATAAATTGTATCTTCAAAGCAAACCGTTGTGTTTTAAATATCAATTTCCTTCCTAGAAATGTTCCCATTTATTTTAATTTAAGTCTGTCACCAAACAGTTTGAATTCGAGAACTACGGGTGCCCATTATACAGGTTTATTTGTTACTTATCTAAAAAATCGTGGGTTTTATTTCCAAACATCAGAGCACAAAAGTTGTTCATCTTCATATACTAAATAAAGCGTTTGATAATAATTGTATCTCAGTTAATCAGTAACTCTGAATAGATCAAGTGAGTGTCATAATGATTTCTTTTGTTCTCATTTGAGAGCTTTAATCGTTTGAAATTATGTCTGTCTTACAAACAAACAAACTTGTCCGATTTACTTTTCCAAAGTCAAAAATACTAGCCAGTTCTAGTAAAACCAAAATCGTATTTCGACCGCAGCCTCGCTCGCGCAAAATATAGTGACTTTATAGTGGGGACTTTGCGTGAACATTAATAAATATAAAAAAAAAATCCCCTATATCACCACTTTCCAGTGTTATTTCATTACATGTAATAAAATCGCAGGTTTTTTTCAAATACTAGTTATTAGTGAATTTGAACCCATATATTCTCCGTTAACGTACTCAAGTTTTTATGTTTTGTTATATGGCAAAGCAAATACTTTACTATACCAAAATTTACTACAGATACTTCCAAACCACCCTAATTCACTAAATGTCACAAACCACACATATCTATATACGTATGTTCAAAATCACTTCATATCAAATTTCACGGTCTACATACAGAACATGGCAGTTAGAACGATTATGCCAAAACCAAGCGAAATCACAACCTAACCATGCGTTTAGAATATTATAAATACAGAGAGAGAGAGAGGTCTTGGATATTATTTCAAGAAAATAAGGTTGGTTTTCGACTGACTTTTGCGTGATCTTCATCAAAGCATTTCAACTGTATTGTATGGTTGAATTATTACGAATTGTTTGTTCTACTCGACCGTAGAAGGTCTTCATGTAGCCAATATCAGCATCAAAAACTTGTTTATAAATAAACGCCTATAAAATGGCAATTGACAGACGGAGTTGATGGTCGAAAGTTCGATTTGCTTCTATAGTTTTCTTATGATAAATGTGTGGCTGGAATATTTTGTTAAAATAACAATACAGCAATAATGAAATTAATTCCTACGTATGTTTTAAAACAAATACTACTTGAATTAGAAGTCAAACTAAATGATAACAAATCAAACAACATATAAAAAGTGATTGTTAAAAATCTAGCTTTTTATTCCAAAAAATAATAAAGAACTCTAATGACTCGTCTATCAAATAACAATCTGTATTAATTAGTTGCCGAACTCTGGTCGTTAAAACAGTACTTTGGCGCCAAAATTAAAACAAACTCCACAAGTATCTGCGACAAATTTCGTGAAGATTAAAGACTTGGACAAGTTAGATCTCTCACATTTTGTTATGAATCAATGTATTTGTCTATTTATTTACTTTCCATGAATTATTTAGGTAATTGCATTTTTTTTATACATGGTTACAATGTAGCACAAGATATTGTTGTTATTGTAAATGATGAAATTACATAACTTTGACCAGTTTCATGTTGTATGTGATGTACATATTACTACTCATAAGTAGGTCGGTAGCGGTGGTGAACGATGGCATTTATAACACGTGTAAAAACCTGAAGCGTTTAGAGATATATAATGTCAATTCTAATCTTAGTTGCATACTTTTATGCATCAATAAAAGTGCATAATATTCTGTTGCATACTAATATATGTCATACTTTTCACATCATTATATAAAATAAATAATAAACGGTTGGTTCGGTATATGGAACTATTTTCTATTTACATTTATGTATTTATAAAGAATAAAGTGTCTGTGTGTGTGAATATGTATATATATGTGGTCCGTTCTTCAAACTCAAGCTATGACATGAGGCCTCTTTTTCTGATATGTATGTATGTAAATGGTTCATCCATTTACATACATACATTTAACATTAAGATAGATTTCACTCTAAATAAACGCATTGGCTACTTTATATTTTGGATAACAGCATGTAACACTGCTAGGCTGCCTATATTTAGACATTCTTATCTTGTTTACGCGTTTTGTTTGTAATGACACCCATTCTCAGAACTTACGTTTTGGGACTGCGGCAGCGCGCAGACACAGCATACGCGAAGTTAGACGTCAGAACAAACCGTAATCTATACTAATATTATAAAGCTGAAGTGTTTGTTTGTTTGTTTGTTTGAACGCGCTAATCTCAGGAACTACTGGTTTTAATTGAAAAATTCTTTTTATATTGAATAGATCATTTATCGAGTAAGGCTTTAGGCTATATAACAACACCCTGCAACTAATAGGAGCGAAGAAATAATGGAAAATGTGGAAAAAACGGGGAAAATTATTCACCTTTGAGGGCTTCCGTTGCGTTCGCTGCGAAAACGGTTCAAAATTCAAAGAATTAATGCCTAAAATAACTTTTCCACGCGGACGAAGTCGCAGGCACAGCTAGTAGTTACATATTTTAACATATATCTCATTAGAAAACAGTGTTTCTTACTAAATACAACGTTTTTGCTACAACATCACGGCTACAATATAAAGGTGCCATTAAACTTGCTCCTTTCTTGTAATTTATTTGCGTTATAGGAGCTCGTTACTCATCTGAAGCCTTTTATTAATTAAAGCTGTGACTTTATTGATTGTGTTTTGTATTGTTGCAGGTAAATTGAAGCTTGTAAAAGGAAATAGAAAGATGAGGAAAGAAAAGTCTGTGTAAGCGGACTATTTGCATTTTACATAGGTATGAATGAATTGGTTTTCAAATTTGAACATATTCGTTATTTTGGATTTTTATTTGTTGATAAATGTGCAATAAATTCAATAAAAATAACTAAATGAAAAAAATATCATGCAAATACTTGAACATGCATATATTGAAACACATTTCACATTACATTTATTTAAAAATAACTTGAAATTAACCCGATAAACTCATTCGTTACAAAATATACCTCAAGTATATAGTTACCTTTAAATATATGCGTTGCTTGTAAGTATACATTTAAGTACTTGTTTTACATGAAAAACTTCTCAATGCAATTTTTCCTGTAACCCATTTCAACTTCTACTTTTTAAAACCTTTCCTTTTACTCCAGTGTCATCTGAGCCATTTTTATCTCTGATCATTGAGGCTACCATCACGGAATATTTTCAAACTTTTGGGCTTATCGTCACCATTAACATTGCGGTAGTCTTTCCATGGGTACTTTAGTAAATGGCCTTTGGGACACATAAGAATAAAATCGAATAGAGCTTGTGAAAGAATTCGGGTTTTCGAATAGAGCTTGTGAAAGAAGTGGGTTAAAGATCTTACAATGCAGCCTTCATCACTAACTGAATGCTACATGTCGTTAAGCCATTTCAGAGGTCCTTAGGGCGGCTTGATAAACTCTCGACACCAGAGTTGGCCACTCTCATTCAATAAGAAGAATAAGACTGAATGCTTAAAAATATCTACAACAGACTCTAGACCATTGTAAAATCTGTTTTATTCTGTATATCTGTTCTATTCTTTATACACACATTAATTACATCAATCTCCCGCATAGACGCTATATGTAAAAATTCAAATCGGCTCGCGCAGTGAAAGTGCATAACTATAACAGACACCTATATGTGTGACTAGTGGCGCTCGCGACTTCGCTCGCATTAGAAAGTAAAACTTGCATCCCCTATTTCACCCCTTTTAAAGTGACATTTCCAAAAATCCTTTCTTAGCGGATGCCTACGTCATAACACCTACCTGCATGCCAAATTTCAGCCCGATCCGTCAGTCAGTCAATCAATCAGTCACCTTTGATTTTTATATATAATAATAATATAAATAAATATTTCAGGACATATCACACAGCGCCATCTAGCCCCATACTAAGCTTACGCTTGTATCATGGGTACTAGATAGCGGATATAATACATATATACTTTTTTTTTGTAAATACATACTTATTATACATAGAAACGACCAGACTCAACACAAGTAATTACAAATTTTAATATGCATAATTACTTGTGTTATGCGGGAATCGAACCCGCACCCCTAGATTAGAAGGCAGAGCCACTACCAACTAAGCTAACAGAGCAGTCATATATATATATATAGATAGTGTGCGTTGAAATAAAAGTCGCTCGTGATTGGCGAAGAGCCATTGTATGGATCAGCGAGTATCTATAGTGTACGCAACGGGCATATCTTGCATCTCTCTGCGCTTGCGTCTGTCACAGTAGTGGCGAACACAAGCGCACAGAGATGCAAGATAAGTACCTGAATTAATTTGGTCCACTTATACATATATCAACAAAGTCACTTTAAAGACTAAAAGTATTATCTACTTATCCCAGTATTAAAATGTATAATGCTTTTTACGGGAACCTCGCTCGATAATTATGGAAAATGTCAAACACGACCAATCCAGATTACGCCTTACAAAATCCTTTAACATTCCAATTCCAAACAAAGTGAAACATAGTAAAAACAACATGGCACCTTCGAATTTTAATATGCATGTCCCTTGTGGAAAATTTCCGTCGCCTCATAATAATTTTAACGAATTTTCGTCGAAACTCTCTTGGTAAAGCAAAACTGTTAAAGTAACGTAATTAGTTTTTGTGGTTAATAACGCAATGCTGGCTTAGTTATTAGAAAATTGTGTGGAGAAAATATGATGGAATTGCGTTTCCAAGATTGATAAGATATCTCATTTATTACATTGTTATTTATTTAAGGGTAAGGCAAGCAGAAAATTGTTTACCTGAAAAAAAAATAGGGCTTCGTGACGAAGTTTTAAGGTATCTTAAAATAGCAGATTTATATAAACTTACTCCTAGATTTTATTTAACAGAGAGTCTGGTTTTGAGTTATCGCAGGAGCGGCAGACCGTACCGTTTCCATTCATAACGTAATAAATATTGTCACTTATTTTAGTATAAATTAAACTGCATTGTTCCTTTATTAATAGGTACAAAATAATTGCTACAGCAATTTATGACTCCGTTACGATTTTTTTGTCATTTTTAACTTATATGTTAAAATCTTGCATTTCTGTACATGTCTGTAAAATAAATTATGTGAACTCAAATTCGCCTAACCGTTTTATTACTCGTATATAATTGCATATGAACCCTGAACTAACCCCGAAAAGTAATTATAAACTTTAATTACTCGGTAACGTGAAAGCGGTTCGAATAACAAATATACAATCTAAACATAATCATTTTGTATTTGCTTATCATTTATTGAAAGTTTGCATATGTAAAAGTGAATATTCAGTAGGATAATAATTCCATATGCTTTTAATCGTTCGTCCATTCTTAAGTCAGCTATCAAAGTGCGAAACTCTCAAGTAGCCTATTTTCATCTATTCAAATATTATAAAGCAGAAGAGTTTGTATGTTTGTTTGAACGCGCTAATCTTAGGAACTACTGGTGCGAATTGAAAAAATCTTTTTGTGTTGAATAGACCATTTATCAAGGAAGGCTTTAGGCTATATAACATCACGCTGCAACTTATAGGAGCAAAGAAACAATGGTAAAAGTGGAAAAAACGGGGGAAATTATTCATCTTTGAGGGCTTCCGTTGCGTGTACTGCGAAAACGGTTAAAAATTCAAACTATTAATGCCCAAAATAACTATTCCACGCGGGCGAAGTCGCAGGCACAGCTAGTTATATTATATATGTGCACTATAGATATTTTTTTTAACTTTAACGGGTTTGCACTTGGCCATAGTTTACCATATTACAGACATTGAAAACTAAAAAAAGAACTTTAAATATTAGATTACTGTGGTCTAGTATTAATAACTACTACAGCTTTAATTATTACATACATTATAACATTACATAGATATATGCATTTTAATAAACTTTTTTACTCAAGAAAAAAATTGTAGCAGAAATATGTTTTCCTTAAATTTGTTAAAGTACTATAGGTAAACATAAAAGTATCCATTGTTATTTTCCTTAAAAGCATAGCTAAAATTTGTTATAGCTTTGGTACACGTATTTTATCGTAAATAGATAACGTCGACACGACGTGGAGCTTTGTTTCCGTAAGTTTGATAAAAGCCCTTTTTGTTCGCATGATCGACTCAAACATAAGTGCTGAAATTGTATTATTTCAATTGAATTTTTTTATTTCGTTTTAGGGTCACGTAGTTCATATAGTAATCACATGGCATGAACCAAAATTTAGGACTAGATGTATTTTTTATGAGTTGTGTATAATGTATGAGATTTTAGCCAACTATCATGTTGCAACTTAAAAAATAAATAATTCCGGGATATTTCACACAGCGCCATCTATTCCCACACTAAGCAAACGCTTGTGTCGCGAGTACTAGGTAACGGATATAATACATATGTACATACTTTTTTATGTAAAAACATACTTAATATACATAGAAAAAACTGTTCCGATTGCAGGATTAATTTTGTCTGGCTAACGAAATAACACTTAACGTGTGTTTTAGGACTATATCCACATTGCAGTGACATGTTGGAATTTTGTTATTCAAAGATACTGTTTTCACTGCTATAGAATAGGCTACCACAATGCTTTCAATCAAAAATTCTACTCCTCTCTTCAAAAAGTATTTAAAACTTAATATATATATATATATATATTTAAAACTCAAAGGTGACTGACTGATGAACTGACTGACTGATATAGTGATATCAACGCACAGCCCAAACCAATGAACGGATCGGGCTGAAATTCGGCATGCAGGTAGATGACGTAGGCATCCGCTAAGAAAGCAGTTTTGGAAATGCCACTTATAAAAGGGTTAAATAGGGGATGCCAATTTTACTTTCTAATGCAAGCGAAGCCGCGAGCACCCACTAGTTCATATATAATGCTTTAAAGATCGTTGAAAAATTAAAACAACGCTCAAAACCTAAACCATACGTTATTCTAAACGTCAAATAGTTTTAGCCATACCAAAAACAATTCAAATCATTTTGTTCCATAGCTCTACTATTTCACGTGTCTAAAACCTACTTTACGGCGTCATAAAAAGTAAGGTGTATTCCAAAACCCGTATAAAAACTTAAATCTTTCATCCTTGTAAATCAAATACTTCACTGTACTGCCGTTACGTGTAGTAACTAGTGTTGGGAAACTACTACAGTCTTGAAGGTTTATCTTTGTATATATTGTAAGTTCATATTCTTATACATTATGTAGTTGACGTATACTTTTAATGGTCACAAAACCATGTACTGATACACATTCGGAGAATCTTAAATTTATAGAATAGTTTATAGTTTCTCTAAAATCAGCCTCAAAGGAATCGTCTACAAAATAAAAGGTCAAAGTAAATAAATCATTCCTTTTTTCATGACTATATTTACCCTAAACGTATACGAGTATATACCGTACATATATAACTCTTAATGTGGGAGAAAGGTCGAATCGTGGGTGTCTTTAAGTTGATTTACTTATTTATTTATTAAATGTAGAATGTACATAGGTTCTTATTCGGATATACAAAAAGATTTTTCGAGAGGAATTAAAACGTCGTAACCATTTAATTTAATTGATACAAAATATCTCTTCTAAATACTTTTAATTTTACCTTAAGCGCGTAATAGAATACAATACTTTAAAATAATACTTATCGAGAATTGCAAGCTTTTTAAGTATTGTGTTTGCCATGATACTTTTTTTTTACGTGGGATAGGTTTACGTTTGACTACAACCTGCCTGATGTTAAGCATTGCTGCAGCCTAGGGTGTAACACGTTTACCTTGAAGATACCTATTAACTATATTTCTCTTTGTATTATTAATATCGTTTTTAGAAGAATATATGGTAAAATAAACCTGCAAAGAAAATAATATTAATTTCATTTCTAATCAATAACATATGTCAAGCGAGATTCTTAATGATCTAAGTTATACAAATACGAATAATAATATAATTGTTTGATACCTTGCTCATAAGGTAAGCATTGCTATACAACGCGGAGATGCCGCCAGCATTTTGGAGACCTTTCCTTCTACTATGGGTATTTTAAATTATGTTTTGAGTTTTATATTTTGTTAAAGTTGAATAAGTATTGTTATTGTTAGTATTTAATTTAGTTAATTAATATTAAAACTTTCGTGAGACATTTTATCAAAAGATTAACTAAAACGGTTTTCACTCACGTGTAAATCGCGTAAATGGTTTACGCGTTTCGGATGTCATGACACCCATCTTCAGAACGTTCGTCCTGGGCCGCGGCAACACGCAGACTGCGCGCCGCCGCGCGAGCGGCCCGCCGGGACACGGGCGCGGGGGCCTGTGGTGGTGGGGGTGGAGGCGAGACGATGTTACTACTCCCGGCCGCTTCGTACTCGGGTCGCTCCACTGCTTCATCAGAGACAGCACCATCGACTGATGTACCGGCGCACACAAAACTGACCGTATCTTGATCCAAAGCTCCAATGATCCTTCTCTTCGTCATCGTATTAAGAGCTGGGACCCACGCCGGAGGAAGCGCCCATCCACGGTCTCGGTTGAAATTCGGGTGGCGGTTGATCTCTATAGCATCTCGTACTTTCCGTGGAATAAAAGACTTCTCTCTCGCCAGCACAGAAGCTTGATCAAACCGAATGTAATGCTGTACATCCGAGAGCCGCGCATGTTCCGCTATTGCTGATCTGGCCGTGTCCCCGTCCCTGAAACTCCTAATATGCTCGGACAGTCTTGTGGTAATGTTGCGGCGAGTCTCCCCTATGTAACTCTTGCCACAATCATACGGGACTCTATACACGCCTGGTACATTTAGGTGGTCTCTATCCTTGGGTGAACGCAGCAACTGTCTTATTTGCCCCGGAGAACGGAAAAACGTCCTGATACCATATTTCCGTCGTAAAAGGTATCCGATTTTGTCCGTTACTCCTCTTACGAACGGCAGATATGCTGAAGCTCTTTCAACAGTTGGGATCCGCTTACGTTCACTCGAATGTGCGCTCCGCCAACATTGTCTCCATGTATAGCCATTATCCTCTAGTACCTTCCTCACGTGCTCTAACTCCTTCTCCACATACTGAGGATCACACAATCTCAAAGCACGGTTGATTAAGGATCTCGGTACTGAGGACAAGTGTGCTGGATGGTGGTGTGAACTAGCATTTAAATATCGATCTGTGTGTGTCGGTTTACGATATACAGTACGTGACAAAGTGCAGTGGAGCGACCCGAGGACGAAGCGGCCGGGAGTAGTAACATCGTCTCGCCTCCACCCCCACCACCACAGGCCCCCGCGCCCGTGTCCCGGCGGGCCGCTCGCGCGGCGGCGCGCAGTCTGCGTGTTGCCGCGGCCCAGGACGAACGTTCTGAAGATGGGTGTCATGACATCCGAAACGCGTAAACCATTTACGCGATTTACACGTGAGTGAAAACCGTTTTAGTTAATCTTTAGTTAATTAGTTTTTAATTTAGTTACCTTATGTTTTATAAGTACTTATTGAATAAATATGATACACCTTGAAAGTTGAAAAGTTGTGCTTCTACCTTGTTACCAGTTGAAAACTAGGCGCTTTGCTAGTTAGCTAATTGTAACATTAATGAGAGGCCAAGGTAAGTTTAAACACAATGTGACATGTTTGCGCAATTTTAAATGCTATTTTGTTGTTAGGTTATTTTTTCTTTCCATTTCCATTCGTTATTCAATGATTAAAAAATCTCACATTTAAAGACATTTATAGGTATTTTACACAGCAATAAACCGAAAAAAATGTCTCAAATCAAGTGATCAATAATAATAGCAAGTTTCTGATATTTAAAACTTATGATAATGTTATCAATTTGAAGTTAATATAATTTGGAACCTGAAAGAAAAAGCCGGAGCAGAAATTATTGCCACGTGATATTATAACTGTAGTCTTGAATGACTAGTTGTATCCAGCTAGGTATCTATTTTACAAAGTTGGTTTTCAGCATGGTGTTTCACAATGAGTCGGATATGATCCGATCCGCTCGTAGTAAAAATGGTAGAAATTAAATACAATGGTAGAAATTTAAATTTTAAGGCTAATTTTACCATTTTTAGTATAGATTTCATATAAATTATATATAAAAGTAAATCAATATAAAATTAAGTGTAAATCGGGTCTAATATCATGAAAAACAAAATTGAACTTATCATCGACAGAAACGAATCCGCTAGCTTTTGGCTCAGGGAACGTTTCCGATTTTTCTGTTAAATAATTTTGTTAAAATAATCGTATGGAATCATTGTGATTTGAAAAAATCCTTTCCATGCCGATTGATTTCCGTCTCAATCGAATCGGATCCGTATCCGACTCATTGTGAAACACACCGCAGTTCTGAATTTTCCTCCATTATTTTGTAAAATCTTCTTGCCTTTAAAATATTACTCATATTGTGCACTCAAATGCAAAGTCAACCTCTTTGTGGTTGAAACTCCAGTGAAGCTGAAAGGAAAGTGTTTTGATTCTTGTACAAAAACTGGCAAAGTGCGAGATTAAACTAAGCTGTGAAGGGTTCTGGGTTCTGTCTCTTTTAAGTATTTGCTTTCTTTGAAGAAAGGATATTGCTTCTATTTAGTTTTCCTTTGGAAACGGTTGTCTTTTTATTGTTTTAATTAAATTTGAAGAAATTGAATGTGAATATTTACAATGCGATTAACTAGTTTGTCTGAAACACTTGTAAAGAGGCCTATAGTAAGAATTTAGTAAGTTGCTAATGATCATTGCAATTTAATAAATATTTTTTTTTATTATAAAATTTATGATTTTTGCCAATTTATTAAAAAACATACATTTAAAAACCAAAAAAATCTTATGGTTGTTACGTCTGGTTTATATTTATTCATCATAGGTAGTATTTTTTTTTGATCGCGTTTTTGAAATGTCTTACATTTTTTGCTATCTATATTTTACTATTTCTTGACCACTATATGCATGCGTTATTATGGATTTCTCTGAAATCACTCCATCTGTTAAAAAACTGCATCAAATTTCGTTGTGGAGTTTTAAAGATCTACGCATACTTACATACATATTAAGCGACTTTGCTTTATAATATGTAGTGAGGCTAAAAAAATACGACTTTTTCATTCTATAGAAAGAAACTAACAACTATACAACGAACAAATTAAACACTACAAAAAACTATTTTTCATTCCTTTTTAGATACATTCTTAGACCCTTAAACCATGGCTTAGCGTTTTCACCCGTAATGAGAGGATAATGTAGGGTCGGAAGTCAGGCTTCAGTGGTCGGGACGAAGAAGCGATCAAGGGACAATTGGCTGCTTTTTGTTAAGAAAATGTGTAGATTTATGGTATAAAAATCGTGTATAGGTAAAGTGTTACAGGTAAAATAATTTACCGTAGTTTTTTTTCAAGACAACTATTGGTTGTGACACGCCATAATAGATAGTTAGGTAGAGATAGATAAAACTTATAAACGCTTATTAAAACATTAAAAATAATCTCGCTTCAGTCGTTCGGCGCAATGGAATCGATATCAAGAGACAATTGGCGGCTTTATGGCGTAAAAATTGTGCAAAGTAAAGATATAAAAGTATAAAATATTTTACCTATTTACTTTTTATGAGAACTTTTTGTACACGATGTAATCGCCCCGTGATGTTAATTGATTAAGGTATAACTTATCCAGAAAAGGCAGGAAAACTCGCGAATTAGAGTTACTACAAGATTACATACTCCTTATAACTGATTACTATAAATAAAGTTACACAAATAAGTTGACTCATAAAATGAACTAGTAACTATTGAACGTCACCAATATTGTTCAAAGATGATGATAAGAGAAGATGAACTAATCAATTGAGAAACTTGTTGACACAATTCCAATACAAATCCAATCAACGCGTGTTAAATAAGAGTTCATTTCACGTGAATATCAAATTCAAATTCATTTATTTGCAAAGATGTAGTGAGAATCATGGTACAAAAATATTTATAGTATCTTACATCTTACCATTTCTGGTGTGCAAAAATCACATTTTTGTCACTAAGAATCTAATAACAAATAAAAATATAAAGCAACCACATAATAATATAATTAACTTTGTGTACCACTCACGCAACTTTTACTGCTATAAACAACCTGACTTTACACGTACGAAATCCAGTAAAGAAACATCGAAACTCACGGAACGAAACTAATTCTAGAAGCTAGCTGAGACTAGATTCTAAATGAAAAAGACTTTTCTGCCGAGCGAAGCGGGGCTAGCAAATAGACAGTTATTGGACCAAACGGTTCTTTCAGAGCACAGATCTCGCTTATTACTTCCTGCGGGTGTAATGACTACGTGTCGATACTATCGCTAGCTCTATTTGGATTGCTTGATAATTTCTTGATCTTTTAGTTTTTAATCGCTTTCTGTTGAGTGTGTGAAACAAGAAATAGAAGAAGAAGAACAAGAACAGCGCAAGACAGGGAGTATTGGCGTAAGAGCGCGGAGGCCTATACCCTGCAGTGGGTCTCATTAGGCTAATGATGATGATGTGTGGAAAAAACTCAAGATTAGATAAGAAAAAATACGATTTGTTTATACATGTAGCTGGAGTTAATTGCGTATTTGTTTAACCCGTGACATCTATAAATGGCGGCTAAAATTATTTCAGCCTTTTCGCACAATACAGCTTCGCCATTAGCACGAAAAGGATGGAATAATTTTCTCCGCCATATTTTTTAGATGACACGTTTAATGACACGGTCAAATCTTTCAAATTCTTTTAGCAGTTCTTTCTTTTTGTAGCATGGCCGTTAGTTTAATTGTTTTATTTTTGTCAAGTTCTAAAAGAAACAACTAGATACAATGAAATTAAGTTTTTCAATAGAATGAACAAACGGAATGAAATTCGCAGTTCGGATAGCGTAAAATAAATTGTATCTTCAAAGCAAACCGTTGTGTTTTAAATATCAATTTCCTTCCTAGAAATGTTCCCATTTATTTTAATTTAAGTCTGTCACCAAACAGTTTGAATTCGAGAACTACGGGTGCCCATTATACAGGTTTATTTGTTACTTATCTAAAAAATCGTGGGTTTTATTTCCAAACATCAGAGCACAAAAGTTGTTCATCTTCATATACTAAATAAAGCGTTTGATAATAATTGTATCTCAGTTAATCAGTAACTCTGAATAGATCAAGTGAGTGTCATAATGATTTCTTTTGTTCTCATTTGAGAGCTTTAATCGTTTGAAATTATGTCTGTCTTACAAACAAACAAACTTGTCCGATTTACTTTTCCAAAGTCAAAAATACTAGCCAGTTCTAGTAAAACCAAAATCGTATTTCGACCGCAGCCTCGCTCGCGCAAAATATAGTGACTTTATAGTGGGGACTTTGCGTGAACATTAATAAATATAAAAAAAAAATCCCCTATATCACCACTTTCCAGTGTTATTTCATTACATGTAATAAAATCGCAGGTTTTTTTCAAATACTAGTTATTAGTGAATTTGAACCCATATATTCTCCGTTAACGTACTCAAGTTTTTATGTTTTGTTATATGGCAAAGCAAATACTTTACTATACCAAAATTTACTACAGATACTTCCAAACCACCCTAATTCACTAAATGTCACAAACCACACATATCTATATACGTATGTTCAAAATCACTTCATATCAAATTTCACGGTCTACATACAGAACATGGCAGTTAGAACGATTATGCCAAAACCAAGCGAAATCACAACCTAACCATGCGTTTAGAATATTATAAATACAGAGAGAGAGAGAGGTCTTGGATATTATTTCAAGAAAATAAGGTTGGTTTTCGACTGACTTTTGCGTGATCTTCATCAAAGCATTTCAACTGTATTGTATGGTTGAATTATTACGAATTGTTTGTTCTACTCGACCGTAGAAGGTCTTCATGTAGCCAATATCAGCATCAAAAACTTGTTTATAAATAAACGCCTATAAAATGGCAATTGACAGACGGAGTTGATGGTCGAAAGTTCGATTTGCTTCTATAGTTTTCTTATGATAAATGTGTGGCTGGAATATTTTGTTAAAATAACAATACAGCAATAATGAAATTAATTCCTACGTATGTTTTAAAACAAATACTACTTGAATTAGAAGTCAAACTAAATGATAACAAATCAAACAACATATAAAAAGTGATTGTTAAAAATCTAGCTTTTTATTCCAAAAAATAATAAAGAACTCTAATGACTCGTCTATCAAATAACAATCTGTATTAATTAGTTGCCGAACTCTGGTCGTTAAAACAGTACTTTGGCGCCAAAATTAAAACAAACTCCACAAGTATCTGCGACAAATTTCGTGAAGATTAAAGACTTGGACAAGTTAGATCTCTCACATTTTGTTATGAATCAATGTATTTGTCTATTTATTTACTTTCCATGAATTATTTAGGTAATTGCATTTTTTTTATACATGGTTACAATGTAGCACAAGATATTGTTGTTATTGTAAATGATGAAATTACATAACTTTGACCAGTTTCATGTTGTATGTGATGTACATATTACTACTCATAAGTAGGTCGGTAGCGGTGGTGAACGATGGCATTTATAACACGTGTAAAAACCTGAAGCGTTTAGAGATATATAATGTCAATTCTAATCTTAGTTGCATACTTTTATGCATCAATAAAAGTGCATAATATTCTGTTGCATACTAATATATGTCATACTTTTCACATCATTATATAAAATAAATAATAAACGGTTGGTTCGGTATATGGAACTATTTTCTATTTACATTTATGTATTTATAAAGAATAAAGTGTCTGTGTGTGTGAATATGTATATATATGTGGTCCGTTCTTCAAACTCAAGCTATGACATGAGGCCTCTTTTTCTGATATGTATGTATGTAAATGGTTCATCCATTTACATACATACATTTAACATTAAGATAGATTTCACTCTAAATAAACGCATTGGCTACTTTATATTTTGGATAACAGCATGTAACACTGCTAGGCTGCCTATATTTAGACATTCTTATCTTGTTTACGCGTTTTGTTTGTAATGACACCCATTCTCAGAACTTACGTTTTGGGACTGCGGCAGCGCGCAGACACAGCATACGCGAAGTTAGACGTCAGAACAAACCGTAATCTATACTAATATTATAAAGCTGAAGTGTTTGTTTGTTTGTTTGTTTGAACGCGCTAATCTCAGGAACTACTGGTTTTAATTGAAAAATTCTTTTTATATTGAATAGATCATTTATCGAGTAAGGCTTTAGGCTATATAACAACACCCTGCAACTAATAGGAGCGAAGAAATAATGGAAAATGTGGAAAAAACGGGGAAAATTATTCACCTTTGAGGGCTTCCGTTGCGTTCGCTGCGAAAACGGTTCAAAATTCAAAGAATTAATGCCTAAAATAACTTTTCCACGCGGACGAAGTCGCAGGCACAGCTAGTAGTTACATATTTTAACATATATCTCATTAGAAAACAGTGTTTCTTACTAAATACAACGTTTTTGCTACAACATCACGGCTACAATATAAAGGTGCCATTAAACTTGCTCCTTTCTTGTAATTTATTTGCGTTATAGGAGCTCGTTACTCATCTGAAGCCTTTTATTAATTAAAGCTGTGACTTTATTGATTGTGTTTTGTATTGTTGCAGGTAAATTGAAGCTTGTAAAAGGAAATAGAAAGATGAGGAAAGAAAAGTCTGTGTAAGCGGACTATTTGCATTTTACATAGGTATGAATGAATTGGTTTTCAAATTTGAACATATTCGTTATTTTGGATTTTTATTTGTTGATAAATGTGCAATAAATTCAATAAAAATAACTAAATGAAAAAAATATCATGCAAATACTTGAACATGCATATATTGAAACACATTTCACATTACATTTATTTAAAAATAACTTGAAATTAACCCGATAAACTCATTCGTTACAAAATATACCTCAAGTATATAGTTACCTTTAAATATATGCGTTGCTTGTAAGTATACATTTAAGTACTTGTTTTACATGAAAAACTTCTCAATGCAATTTTTCCTGTAACCCATTTCAACTTCTACTTTTTAAAACCTTTCCTTTTACTCCAGTGTCATCTGAGCCATTTTTATCTCTGATCATTGAGGCTACCATCACGGAATATTTTCAAACTTTTGGGCTTATCGTCACCATTAACATTGCGGTAGTCTTTCCATGGGTACTTTAGTAAATGGCCTTTGGGACACATAAGAATAAAATCGAATAGAGCTTGTGAAAGAATTCGGGTTTTCGAATAGAGCTTGTGAAAGAAGTGGGTTAAAGATCTTACAATGCAGCCTTCATCACTAACTGAATGCTACATGTCGTTAAGCCATTTCAGAGGTCCTTAGGGCGGCTTGATAAACTCTCGACACCAGAGTTGGCCACTCTCATTCAATAAGAAGAATAAGACTGAATGCTTAAAAATATCTACAACAGACTCTAGACCATTGTAAAATCTGTTTTATTCTGTATATCTGTTCTATTCTTTATACACACATTAATTACATCAATCTCCCGCATAGACGCTATATGTAAAAATTCAAATCGGCTCGCGCAGTGAAAGTGCATAACTATAACAGACACCTATATGTGTGACTAGTGGCGCTCGCGACTTCGCTCGCATTAGAAAGTAAAACTTGCATCCCCTATTTCACCCCTTTTAAAGTGACATTTCCAAAAATCCTTTCTTAGCGGATGCCTACGTCATAACACCTACCTGCATGCCAAATTTCAGCCCGATCCGTCAGTCAGTCAATCAATCAGTCACCTTTGATTTTTATATATAATAATAATATAAATAAATATTTCAGGACATATCACACAGCGCCATCTAGCCCCATACTAAGCTTACGCTTGTATCATGGGTACTAGATAGCGGATATAATACATATATACTTTTTTTTTGTAAATACATACTTATTATACATAGAAACGACCAGACTCAACACAAGTAATTACAAATTTTAATATGCATAATTACTTGTGTTATGCGGGAATCGAACCCGCACCCCTAGATTAGAAGGCAGAGCCACTACCAACTAAGCTAACAGAGCAGTCATATATATATATATAGATAGTGTGCGTTGAAATAAAAGTCGCTCGTGATTGGCGAAGAGCCATTGTATGGATCAGCGAGTATCTATAGTGTACGCAACGGGCATATCTTGCATCTCTCTGCGCTTGCGTCTGTCACAGTAGTGGCGAACACAAGCGCACAGAGATGCAAGATAAGTACCTGAATTAATTTGGTCCACTTATACATATATCAACAAAGTCACTTTAAAGACTAAAAGTATTATCTACTTATCCCAGTATTAAAATGTATAATGCTTTTTACGGGAACCTCGCTCGATAATTATGGAAAATGTCAAACACGACCAATCCAGATTACGCCTTACAAAATCCTTTAACATTCCAATTCCAAACAAAGTGAAACATAGTAAAAACAACATGGCACCTTCGAATTTTAATATGCATGTCCCTTGTGGAAAATTTCCGTCGCCTCATAATAATTTTAACGAATTTTCGTCGAAACTCTCTTGGTAAAGCAAAACTGTTAAAGTAACGTAATTAGTTTTTGTGGTTAATAACGCAATGCTGGCTTAGTTATTAGAAAATTGTGTGGAGAAAATATGATGGAATTGCGTTTCCAAGATTGATAAGATATCTCATTTATTACATTGTTATTTATTTAAGGGTAAGGCAAGCAGAAAATTGTTTACCTGAAAAAAAAATAGGGCTTCGTGACGAAGTTTTAAGGTATCTTAAAATAGCAGATTTATATAAACTTACTCCTAGATTTTATTTAACAGAGAGTCTGGTTTTGAGTTATCGCAGGAGCGGCAGACCGTACCGTTTCCATTCATAACGTAATAAATATTGTCACTTATTTTAGTATAAATTAAACTGCATTGTTCCTTTATTAATAGGTACAAAATAATTGCTACAGCAATTTATGACTCCGTTACGATTTTTTTGTCATTTTTAACTTATATGTTAAAATCTTGCATTTCTGTACATGTCTGTAAAATAAATTATGTGAACTCAAATTCGCCTAACCGTTTTATTACTCGTATATAATTGCATATGAACCCTGAACTAACCCCGAAAAGTAATTATAAACTTTAATTACTCGGTAACGTGAAAGCGGTTCGAATAACAAATATACAATCTAAACATAATCATTTTGTATTTGCTTATCATTTATTGAAAGTTTGCATATGTAAAAGTGAATATTCAGTAGGATAATAATTCCATATGCTTTTAATCGTTCGTCCATTCTTAAGTCAGCTATCAAAGTGCGAAACTCTCAAGTAGCCTATTTTCATCTATTCAAATATTATAAAGCAGAAGAGTTTGTATGTTTGTTTGAACGCGCTAATCTTAGGAACTACTGGTGCGAATTGAAAAAATCTTTTTGTGTTGAATAGACCATTTATCAAGGAAGGCTTTAGGCTATATAACATCACGCTGCAACTTATAGGAGCAAAGAAACAATGGTAAAAGTGGAAAAAACGGGGGAAATTATTCATCTTTGAGGGCTTCCGTTGCGTGTACTGCGAAAACGGTTAAAAATTCAAACTATTAATGCCCAAAATAACTATTCCACGCGGGCGAAGTCGCAGGCACAGCTAGTTATATTATATATGTGCACTATAGATATTTTTTTTAACTTTAACGGGTTTGCACTTGGCCATAGTTTACCATATTACAGACATTGAAAACTAAAAAAAGAACTTTAAATATTAGATTACTGTGGTCTAGTATTAATAACTACTACAGCTTTAATTATTACATACATTATAACATTACATAGATATATGCATTTTAATAAACTTTTTTACTCAAGAAAAAAATTGTAGCAGAAATATGTTTTCCTTAAATTTGTTAAAGTACTATAGGTAAACATAAAAGTATCCATTGTTATTTTCCTTAAAAGCATAGCTAAAATTTGTTATAGCTTTGGTACACGTATTTTATCGTAAATAGATAACGTCGACACGACGTGGAGCTTTGTTTCCGTAAGTTTGATAAAAGCCCTTTTTGTTCGCATGATCGACTCAAACATAAGTGCTGAAATTGTATTATTTCAATTGAATTTTTTTATTTCGTTTTAGGGTCACGTAGTTCATATAGTAATCACATGGCATGAACCAAAATTTAGGACTAGATGTATTTTTTATGAGTTGTGTATAATGTATGAGATTTTAGCCAACTATCATGTTGCAACTTAAAAAATAAATAATTCCGGGATATTTCACACAGCGCCATCTATTCCCACACTAAGCAAACGCTTGTGTCGCGAGTACTAGGTAACGGATATAATACATATGTACATACTTTTTTATGTAAAAACATACTTAATATACATAGAAAAAACTGTTCCGATTGCAGGATTAATTTTGTCTGGCTAACGAAATAACACTTAACGTGTGTTTTAGGACTATATCCACATTGCAGTGACATGTTGGAATTTTGTTATTCAAAGATACTGTTTTCACTGCTATAGAATAGGCTACCACAATGCTTTCAATCAAAAATTCTACTCCTCTCTTCAAAAAGTATTTAAAACTTAATATATATATATATATATATTTAAAACTCAAAGGTGACTGACTGATGAACTGACTGACTGATATAGTGATATCAACGCACAGCCCAAACCAATGAACGGATCGGGCTGAAATTCGGCATGCAGGTAGATGACGTAGGCATCCGCTAAGAAAGCAGTTTTGGAAATGCCACTTATAAAAGGGTTAAATAGGGGATGCCAATTTTACTTTCTAATGCAAGCGAAGCCGCGAGCACCCACTAGTTCATATATAATGCTTTAAAGATCGTTGAAAAATTAAAACAACGCTCAAAACCTAAACCATACGTTATTCTAAACGTCAAATAGTTTTAGCCATACCAAAAACAATTCAAATCATTTTGTTCCATAGCTCTACTATTTCACGTGTCTAAAACCTACTTTACGGCGTCATAAAAAGTAAGGTGTATTCCAAAACCCGTATAAAAACTTAAATCTTTCATCCTTGTAAATCAAATACTTCACTGTACTGCCGTTACGTGTAGTAACTAGTGTTGGGAAACTACTACAGTCTTGAAGGTTTATCTTTGTATATATTGTAAGTTCATATTCTTATACATTATGTAGTTGACGTATACTTTTAATGGTCACAAAACCATGTACTGATACACATTCGGAGAATCTTAAATTTATAGAATAAAATATCTGGTGATCGATTTTTACTCCTTAAAAAAACTCGTTAAAAAAGTGTGAAATGTTGACCAAGGTCACGTTCGTCAGATAGATTTATGAAAGCCATAGAAGTTATAAAACTGATTTCCATGAGATTTCAATCTAATAGCCTTAAAAATCAACACCCAACTCGATATAAAACCACCGTTTTATCTAAATCTTTTTATTACGGTTACACCTTCACTTTTCACTAGTTACTATTTTTAAGACTCCACCTAGTCCTTATCGATAGTCTTGAGTCTTGTCACTTCTTGAAGATTCTCCTACCTATATCTTGAGGTAAATACGATCGTCTATCAGCCGCTGTCTATGAAAATATGATCTCCGTATTTCATATAAATCGCTCCGATACTTGAAAACAGTTCAACTGAAGGATCGAGCTATCGCTGACGGCTTCAATGTGGTTTGAATTTACTGAATCAATGTTATGTAATGTATTTTGTATATACTTTCCGGGTGTTAAGTAAAGTTGAAGTGATTCTAGTCTTAATAGTTTTTGTTATCTTGATTTTACTAATTATTTTAGAATAAGCTTTGTGAGTTTCCGAGTCAGCTAAATATGGTTTTATTATATTAGAAAAACTGTTTTGTCAGCTTGCATGATATGTAATTGATTGAATCGGTTGTTATCAATCTAAAATATTTACAAAACATTCTAACTAAAATTTATTACTCAAACCGATCACAAAAATAAAAATACATTCACGATTGAATTCGCAACATTTTCCCATCAAAATCGTCAATATTTTACGACTCCACATTACTATCCTGCTGATGTGCTATAAAATGCCGCGACCTCACAAATGGCCGCCGATAAGGCAAATGACATATAAGTGCAGCGCCATTTTACTGCGCCTGTACTTGAGGAATTTCAATAAAGATAGAACTCATGTTTTGTGAAATCGGTTTCTAAATGTTTGAATTATGGTTGAGTTCTTATTCAATATAGCGCATATTGTGTTCATAAAATGCTGCATCTATTTTTGTCAATTTTGGCAACTAAAACTTTGTGTTTGAGATTTTGGAAATCTTGTAACAAGATTATAAAGTAAATTTCAATTGTTGTTTCCATTCATAGCAGTATTTGAATTGGGTGATAAAAAAATCCTTGTTATGATATTGTAAACGAATAATAAACATTATTTTTATTATAGCTTTAAAAATTTTAGAAATTTTTATTGTAACTATCACTGACATGCAAGTAACATATACTTGTATCTCATTGATACTTATTATTAATCTAATCTTATTATAACGCCATAATCTTATCAAAGCGTACATCTGCATAAACCATGCAACACTTTTTTAACCCAACTTACAACAAACCGATTAAACTTATCAACTACTTCTCCCATCTCTGAGACGAGAGACAATCCCCCTCAGGTCCAAATTGGACGACCCTTCGTAAGGGCCATTAGGATTCCCCTCACTGCGGAACTATTCATCGGAAGGACAAGATAAACTGGAGTTTGGTACAAGTGTAGTTTAAAAGTGAAATGGAACGCTGTATTAATATATTTTGAGATTTGAATTTCATCTTGATAGTATACTTATAAAATCAACAAATAGAACTCTGCGTGTTACAACTAAATACAATTCCACTTGAAATTCTACATCTGTTTTAAATATGCGTATCGACTGGATTACCACTTATTTTCATAAGAAAATCATATTAAAAAAAAAAAAAAAATTGCTACCAATGTAACGTAGTTAATACTTTATTTGAGCAAAAACAGATCTATTGATTACAAAATGCTAGTTTTTCTACCCTTTATTATTGATTGATTTATAAAAATCTTTTATAATAAAAAATAACGATATGCGTTCGTAGCTTCGTAGCTTTATTGTAGCACTGCTACATTAGTTGCTACGTCAGAACGTTCATTGTAGCACATGCCAATATAGTACAGTCTGAACTCAGACATACTACATCTAGCTGTAAATATTTCCTTCATAGATACACTTACTTGAGTAACATAATTTAGGTGAATTTACAATTCGTCTTGTCTAAGCTAACACCTATAAATCCCCTACCTACGCATACCTCTACTCCTCAAATACATCCAAAATTTCTCACAAAATAACCAAACCAACATAAACAACTGAGAAATTTCCTTACGATTGTCGAATCCGCGAATTACAATCCAGCTCACGATCCAATCATCCGCTTTCAGAACCACATCCTGCTTCTATACCGCTGTATGGTTCACAATTTCTCGCTATCTGTGTTGTTATATCTACTCTCTATCTCTTTTTCTTCTTATCGAATGAAAGTGGCCAACTCTAGTGTCGAGAGTTTATCAAGCCGCCCTAAGGGCCTGTGACATGGCTTATATTTGTATTGAAAAAAAACGCTATTAGTTATTTCCTCTTTGTAGAGCAGATATTAACGTATTGCTATATAATTGCTTCCGTGGAAGCACCTGGGCGCTCACCTCGATTTATCTGCTCAAGAGAACTCCCGTAACGAATGAAGAGGGACTGCGGGAGAGTCACGACATTCAGTCACGAGGAAATGCGGCTCAAGAAAGAAATATCCTGCAAAGCACTATTTTCTAAAGCTCAAACTAGCTTAACATACATTTAACTTCTGAGAACAAAGTCTTTAACAGAAACTAAAAACGATTACACCATCTTTATTCAAGCGTTTAGCGTATTCTTGAAATCTAATTTCTTATAACAAAATAAAAAATGTAGATAAATACATTATTGCGCACTCTCTATTAGCTTTTACACTCAAGCAATTTTTACACGCACTTTACCTTTCCTTACACATATGTACCTACGTACCTACATCAATGTAACAACATAAGTTTTTCCTCGTTCAAATGCCATCGCCGTAAGGCAGTATTTGAGGCGTAAGTTTCTATCAACTGTGAGGAACACGCAAATCATTCAGTTTCCTTAAGATTTCAGATATAAGATAACTTTCGTGCCTTTAGTTTTGTGTTGTTTTATTTGGGTTGGTATGTTTAAATTGTTTTGTTTAATCTGTTAAGATAGGTATATATTATACTTGATTATAAAACACAAAATATTATTTAAAAGATACACAGATATTTAACTTGGAGATGAAAATTATGCATAAAGCTTTTTTGTCATATTGGTAACATTTCTTTGGTCATATTTTGTGTTTCAATGTATGATTTATCAAGTACCTCTTTGCCCAATTTTTACATCTAATCTTTCATATAACAACAGATGCGTTATAAACCTAGATGTAGTTTTTAAAGCAAAATACTTATGATTGTGAGTTTTCAGTAAAATAACTTTGTCAGCTTAATTTTCCCGCCCCCTATTTACAGACTAAATAGAAACTAAAACAAGACGGTCTTTGTAAATTCTTCGCCTAATTAAAGTTTTGTCGCCAAGTTTAGAGACAAATTATGAAACTTCGCCGAAGTTGTAATTAAAAGCTCTAAGTTCTAAGCATGTCTTCGGTCTAATCTTTTGGAAGTTTTTCATTTAAATTTGTTAATATTTGTGTTGTCTTGATCGAACTAACACTGCATAGACTAAAACCTATAATATTTGTTAGACTATAGAAAAAGCGCATTAAAAACATATTTTTTATAATTAAAATCACAAATAGCCGTAACTGTCTTCAAAAACTATTGAAATTCATTTACATTCAAATATGGAAGTGTGTCAATTAAATAAAAATATACTGAAAATTTTGTATAGCACTATACGTGCATATAAAAAAATGTATGAATATGTTTTAAATATCAGCAATTGTGCCACATGGCCCACAAAATGTCCAGAAAAACCTTATCCCACTATATTTATCTCTTCGAAGCAACAATTGGCATTTCCTTGTCGAAGCCACTGGTTCTAATTAATCGCATTCAGCTGCGACACGAATTCTTTATTTAGCTTACCATTTTAATCCCATTCATTAGCTACAATTTTCTTTGTTTTGTCCCGGCTTGGTGTGATTGTATTAAGCGTTGTGGTTGGTGGTTGAGATTGTGGTAAGAAATTAAGGGTAGTGTGTAGCCTTATTGAATCAGTAAAGATAATTTTGAGATTCGTGTACGTTTTGTATGTATAAAGTTGATTGTAGTTTCAAGTCACAATTTTAATTTAGTCAAATCGTTTGAATCGTCAACCGTCAAGTCGTCAGTCGTTTGATGTAAAATTATATTAACACAGCTTATCGGAATTATAATTCACTATATACATAAATTATTAATAATGCAATTTGCTCAACATTTCGTTTTCCAATTTCCAATAGCTTTGGTAGTTTGGGGTAAATGAAAATGCTGTATTTAAAAAAAAAAAAACAATTTACAATAGACATTCCTATTTTGTAATAATTTTATTCATTTACCTGGCCTAATAAATCAAAAATCCAACATAGTCATACGCATTTTCCCACCAATCTCTCTCTATCTCCTATTTATTCTTGTAATCTCGTTTATCCCACGTCCGTTCCTTACCGGCTTTAATCTTATTAACAGTGGGTGTTAATGAAGGACTGTTTCATTTGTCATTGATTACATCGGTTCTGGAATAGAGGGGTCTTAATGACATTTGATTGTAGACTAGACTGGTATAAACTATGTAGTTCTGTGGGAAAACTAGGCTTCATCAATGTATACTTGTAAAATAACTTACCTAGCAACAATTGCATTAGTACACATATGACAGTAAATTTATACAATTAAAAATGAAAAACTTGAAAACCCCTTATTTGAAGTCTGTTAAAAATGCGTTATATTATCACCATTTTGGTAAGGACGATGATGTTGTGCTGATTATTTACTAGAATTTAAGTTAAATTTTTAGTAACAACCACACTCTGACCCAGTGTTCTAAAATGCACGTCATAAATGCTAAGAGTTACACGTTTATACTGTATGTTCCAACTTTACAACAACATTAATAAATTTTAATCATATCTTATACGATTACAGTTCGGAATACCTCATCATGGTGTATTATTGGCTGGAACGGCCCAAAAACCTAAAAAATATCAGAGAACGTTTATTTACATTGTATTCTAGCCGGTCATCTTGAATGACTCTAGCCAGCTCATACATACTCGTATAGGTCATTAGTGATCTTATTATGTCAACCGCGGAATGTTTGGTGAGAGTGCCAAATTCGGGTGACCACAACTCGGCGATAAATTCTAGTACAATCCAGTAGGGTGACCATTCTCTTTAGTAATAGTTTGCGGTGGCTTAGTGGTGCTGTACAACGTGGTTTTAAATTATTTAAAGTTCTCACTAGGATCCAAAAAAATGCAGAATTACAAAGACAAAAACCAAGATGCAGTTTATCATATATCATCACATAATCATCATATATCGTGTCTTATAGATATTCTATATATGTGGTATATTAAACATCCTATTTCGTACATTAGACATAAGATAAGCCCGTGTAAAATTTAAGTTTAGCTTCACCTTCAACATGTTAATATTAAAAAAAGCTTTTCTTTATTAAGAATTACTACTTTAAATGGTATATTTTTTACATTTATTTAGATATTTCACAGTGGCTTACCTATGATTTGTGTGAGTCAAGTCACTCGTAACATGATTATTATGATGTACCTTTTCAAACATTCATACTTTTCTGTTCATTACATTTTAAAATCTTACTACATTCAAACATGCAACATATTAAAATACCACTCTGTATAACTACGGGTGTCATGTCGTATAAGGAGGTCAAGGAATTGGCAGAAGACCGGGAAGGATGGCGCATACTCCACAGACAAGGGCCCGGCCCTTAAATTTATGATGATGTATAACTACAAGTTAGCGTTGCCCATTTCATTTTGTGAGTCGCGGTTTTGATTCACGGTCTCTTTTGCCCCTTGATAAATGTTCCCCATTGTTTGTCCAAATGCACATTGTATGTTTGCCAAGCTTAGTTGCGTGTGCTAGTGCAGAATGATAGATCGGTTGACCATGCATGAATTTAAAGGTAATTTTTGTTAATGGAAATGTAAAAGTATTTTCTTGTCTTCTCTAACCATTTCACAAACAAAAATTTACTAGATATATTTTGACCGTAATTATAACAGACAGAAAAAAATACAAAATGTGGTAGAATAGAAAGAAAAAAAGTGGAAGATTTTTTAAGTAGGCTAGTAATGATGATGATACTTTTTTATTTTTTTTATTTGGAGTAGTATTGTTTTGTTAAGTTCAATTAATTAAATTAAATACTAGGTATTTTAGCTAATTTTGTATATTGTATAGTTAGTGGTCATCATCTCCAACTTAATATTTAGGACCAATTCAATTACTTATATAATTTCACGTTCCCCAATAACGCAAAATAAAACAAGAAGAACAAAAGCTGTAGATACTTTCCAACCTTCTAATGCAAGCAGAAATAATTAAAGCGGAAGCGAAAGTGCCTGTACAAAGATTTGCTTAAACCATTCCGAGGTACAAGACACTGAAGGCAAACGTTATAAAATATTAACCTAACCTCAGTTAATAACTCCATATAATGCGCTATAAATATGAATCTTATTACGTTTATTACCTTTTATTCCTCACATTTCCCGCTACGACGTTTTTCAGGAGTTTTTTCGCGATCTTGTTTCGTAGCGATGGAGAAGTGGTGTTTTGTTTGTGAAAGTAGTAGGTAAAGCAACGTGCTCACCTATTCATCCATTTAATTGAAGAATAAACACTATTGTTTTTGTTATTTTAATCTATATACAAGGTCACCACGACCCAACATATACCAGAGTGTTATTTTCTTTTTATCATTTGTTCGTGGTACTAATTCATTCATTTAAAGATACATATAAATAAAATTTGATAAACAATAAAATAGTACTTTAATATAAATTTAAGACTGTCTTGCAACATATTTATGCAAAATACAAGATGACTAGCAACTTTTTTTTTACGTGTGATAGGTTTACGTTTGTCTAAAGCCTGCCTGATGTTAAGCAAACAAAACTTACAATAATTTAACTGAAAACAAACATAAACAGATAAACTATACTCATAAAATCTATCACACAGTCTGAAATAAAACCTGCTGCTATTTATTCAATCTCACTGTTCCCAAACGCCTCAACTGTTCATAAAATCGCAACCCTTTCGGGAAATGAAGGCGCTAACAGATTTTTCACTCCAAGCGTTGCCGTATCAGCCTTATGGCGCTATCGTCGAATATTGAATTGAGAGTATTGGCTCCCAGCCAAGAGATTAATGGTTGAAAATTAAATTTCGTTTGAAAGAATTTTATGGCGCCACAAGATGACGCGAGCGCCCTCTGGTGGTGCTAAATAATGTTAATGGGGGTGATAATGGGGTTAGTTTGGATCTTGAATGTTGGATCTGTAAATCTTTGGGAGTTTTAAAGTTTGCAATGGCTATCAATTATTAGCCATAAATGTCTATAAGAAATTAAATTAAAAAGCCTGGTAGTTTTATTTTGTATATTTTCTACGTTGTTTAGTAGGTACATATATCTGTACAAGCGAATCTGTCTTAAATTGATAAAAAATGGCATTTCCTTGTACATCTAATCGAACTCATGAAACAACAACACGTACATTGTAGGCTGTATTATGATGGTATTATGTTTGTTTGCATCAGTTTTTGACCTTTGTTCACCTATCCAAACTTAGGCACTTCATTTCCCTTCTGCTTTATCAGAAACTACAATACCATTTCAAATACCACAATATCGGTTTCTTTGTTTCTGTCAGCGTTAAACCATTTATTCCGGTGGACCTTTATCCTATTTATGGGCGATTTATCCCAAAACGGTCGCAGCGGTGGATGAAACAACCGAGTGCGTATTTTATGTACCGCTTTTATAGTGAAAGTGGGGGCTTTGAGGGGAAGTGGTACGTGGATGGATTAATGGCGCTATTACTGATGATTCAAGGCCGGTGGCCTTGAAGATTCAAGGTAGAGTTAGGTATAGTTTTAAATTGGTTCAATGTTGACGGATTTTTAAAACTAACACTTTTTCAGATGCCAATTAATGAAATTATAGCACTGCTAGTTTGAAAAGCATTAGCAGGCGTCCGTGACTGAACATGTGAACTTACGTATCGCGATAATTTCAGCAATTATTAGTGACATCTTCGGATTTGAAATCTTCTGAAACTGACAAGCGTGATATCTTGTTATTGGATATGTAGTAAAATTTTGCTTCCTACCATTATTCAATTTATAAAATATGTGAATATATGTACATACATATGTAAGTATGTTTAATACTTCGCGCTCAAACGACTGCACCGATTTAGTTTAAATTGGGTATGGACGGAGACTAGTCCCTTTTGAAATAACACATTAGCTTCTTTATTTGTTTTAACGCGATTAAGAAACGCTGGTAAAACGTTATCTTAAAAAGTGCACACACACTATCAATATTCTAAAAGCTGCACTAACTCACTAAACTGTAGAAGAGCCATCACAAAACCAACAACACCTAAAGTCCATCGCCGATATTCCCCGCACGTACTTATCAAAGTGCTGTCCATAACTTTCTAACAATGGAAATATAGGTGGGACAGGGTACTCTCTGGAGGAAAACATATGAACTTTATAAAGGAGAATGAGAAAGAAAAAATGTATGAGCGATTGAACATACATATTTTTTGGATACATTTTGAACCTGTAGATCACTGTTACGGCACTTACATATATATTGTTGGGTCTTAACTTGCGATGAAAGGACTTTACATTAATATCAGATATTTTTAATAAAAAAAAAATTCATTCCACTTTAGTCAGTGAGTTTAGTAACTTTTATCAAGTTACCTATAACTTTTAAGCTCTTTCATAACGATTTTTTAATACGTTTACTGAAAATTTTGACTAGCTTTTAAAACTTGCATGTTATTTCCTTCACATTAATTCAACCATTTACTCATTCAACTTCGTATTCAACGCTTGACTTACATAAAAAATCTCTACCACGGTATCATAGACAAAAACTACTATTATTCTACAATTTCTATAATTCCATCCTATCTATTGTTATAATGCTATGATCGTAGGGTAAAGTTCGAAGGGCGCTGAAGTCAGCTTTGCCCGGACAATGCTGATATTGCACATAGGTTATAGAAACTGCGCCTCCCATATAAATGACCTCGCTTTACTCATACGCTTGAGAAAAAAATGGGGATACCGTCATAACTCAATAAAAGGTTTTGTTAGTTTTTCAGTGATATGTTGAATTTGTAGAGTTAGCAATGTTTGATGTGAAAGATTTGGATTGAAGACGAGAGAAGCGCAAAGTCGGAAGTATTGGCGTTTGAGGGAAGAAGCTTATGTTCTGCAGTAGGCTATATAAGCTGATGATGATTATGATGACCAGTGCGAAAGAAACGGTTCGTTCATACATTGTCATATTTTAAATCTGCCATAATTTTTTTTTTTTTTTACGTGTGATAGGTTTACGTTTGACTACAGCCTGCCTGATGTTAAGCATTGCTGAGCCTAGGGTGTAACACGTTTACCTAGAAGATACCTATTAACTCTAGATTTGAAAACCCCTGGATTGTAGTTCGCAGGAAACACAGCTTCTGGTAAAGTGTTCCAGAGCTTTGCCTTCCGTACAATAAACGTAGAAGCAAAGCGCTGCGAATAAATAAATGTCTAATAATAAATGTCTCTTTCTTTCTTTCGTTGTTTGTTGTCGGGTTAGCATCTTATTACACTCGCATGATAAAATTTCCACCAATTTGTTGTCAAATATGAACTCATTTCAACATATCCGAGTATTTTTTTATTTTATTTAGTGTGCATTGAAAATTAGTTCAATACATTCAAGTACAAATATTACTTGTTAAAGTAGGCAACCTACATATCTCTTGTGCGACTATGTTTGATGGTCAAATAAATGTTACTTTGCGCGAAAAAAGGTTCGTTATTAGCCAAGTCTAGCAATCTAGAAAACCTATCCTAGTACTAGACAGCTACGTGCCCAAGAGAGTCCAATTCGGAACGTATCAAGCGCTACAGCGGTCTAGCCAGTTTGCATTTTTATTGGCACGATAATGTGAAGCCGCTTGCTTTCTGATAGGTGCCGATTTTGAAGTAAGGTAGGTAATATATTATCAAAGAAGAAGGTGAAGATGTTTTTGTTGAGATTAAGTGTTAATTTTTTTTTAAATGGGAGTAAAGGAATTTCGAAAATACAAATGATTTAATATTGGAAAGCTACTAAATAAATTGTTATTTTCCACCACCAACGCTCTTAAATAACTAAAAAGAAGAAAAAAAAATTATCGGTGACATATTTCCACAATTTAAAATGTCTATGTAAGTGTCCAAGAATTTACTTCGGCTGTATTTTAAAATACATTCTTACATTTATGTACATACATGCATAGTAACATATGCTAAGCATACAACAAATTCCATAGCATTAGTAAAATTCTCATACATAACACCAATCAATAACACCACCACCATTTAATCCAACCTCCCCATTTTTCACCCCAAAGGTGTGAATCAGAAACCTCTTTTATAAATGAGCTCCGGCAAACAAATTTGTATCGGAATTATTTTCGCAGGAGTTGATAGCACTTGATGTATGACAATCCCTGGACGGTTCATCAATCATGTGCTCAGATGGGAAGCGTTTATTTAGCCTTGTAGCGGTCTTGTTTTTTTAGCCACAGTTTTTGATGGTTGGTAGACGCAGACGAATAGAGAACGCTAATGTAGAGTTTTGTGTTCCTTTTAACGCATTTACCAAATAAACTAGATTAACTAAAAAAGAAGAAAACGCAATATGTACAGTGTGTGTACATGCGGCAGTTTCGTTGGTGACCGATATATTTTATTTATATTATTGTTAAAAACAATATTTTTATTTAAGTTTGTTAAAGAAATAAGCAGTATTTTAAGTACCTAATAGTCTGTTACTTATGTTTCAAATGATCAATTTCAAATTCAAAATATCACAAATAGTTAACTCAAAAAAAAAAACAACTTCTGCATAGTAAATTTCTGATTTTTTGTGAAATTCTTTGTTTACCAAAAGCTTTAATAAATTACATCACAGTTTTAAATGTCTTTGTCTTACATAGATTGCCCACAGGAGGGCATTTATATAATAATATATCTTCTTAGAATAATGTGTAAGACATTACAGGATAAAACTGTAATTTGTTTTTTTTTAATAGGATTCTGTATAGCTCTCAGAGGACTGAGCTTTATCAAATGTCTTAAAATAGTTTTTAATATTGCTACTAAAAGTAAGGTGATTTTCTTATGAAAATTTTTAACTTAACAACAAAATCATATAAAATACACTTCAAAAATAAAATAAAATAAACACGCATTATATACAACCTCTAAATTTACTTTCTCGATAAGCACCGTACCTAAAATGCTGGTTGCGTTGCCCCGTTGAATAGCTAGACTAACGACTAACCTTTGGGTAAAGAACAAGCCAGCTTTTTACTTTATGGATTAAATTGACATCGAGCAAAACGGATAATGTATCTGAATTAATTATTTGGCCCAATTAAGAGCCCAATCGGTAAGATATCTAACCCTGTGCTAGTGTAGCGTAAGGTCTTCAAAATGACAATATTCCCGAATTTTGTTAACCTCACGAATTTGCCGCTAGAATCGCTAGTGTGTCGTAAGGTCTGAAAACCAAAAGAACAGAAAGTTTTTTTCTTTTATATGCCTAATTAGGATGCCAAAAGCAAAAGCCTCTATTGTATAAAATACGGGTTTGAAGTTTGGTCGAAATTAATTTCACTCCTTTTCAAAAAATATGTAGGTATCATAACACTTATATAGGTACATATATACTCGTATATTACTAAGTAATACTTACTTTCCTTTTTACATTGTTAAAAGTATTAACAAACCCGATTCCCGATAGCAGTAGATAAAGCAAATGCAAGCACTCTGTATATTACTCCTTTTGTTCAGGATTCAGCTGCTATTCGTTTCAAACACAAATGGCGGATGCATTGTGTGTGGAGGCAATCCGAACTATACTGGGATTGTGTGTTTTGTTTGTGTGTGTGTGTGTGTAGGTATGTTTTTTTGGTTGTCAGGTAACTGTGGGTTGGGTGAGAGGTTAAATTGAAGGTTCCGGCTTGTGATCTAAGAAACATACGTGATAAGACATTTAACTTTATCTCTTTTTAATTTTACGTTTTACAAGATATGATCAGAATAAAATTAAAAAGAAATAGTCTTGGTGTGTTGAAGTTGGAGTGGAGATTCTTTATTGTTTTTTTATTATTAATTATATTCAGGTATTATATATTCAGCGCTGGTTGTGTTATTTATAACCAATTCGAAATGAAATAATTATATGTATTCTATGCATTCTAGGAAAAGAAAATAAATAAACGATAATTCAAGACGCTTTCATTCAAAGTACACAATTTAGTTAATCAATTTTAAAATAGTAACAATATCAAATATTCCATCTTATTAATTTCTACAAAGAAATGGAACCTTCTTTAGCTAATGAGCTTCCATCCTTATTCAAATATGTACGCTAATTAATCAACGACTTTCTTTGTTAATCACAAGTTCAAAAGAAATGTCTGCTTTCTTGGTTTTATGAATGACTTTGATACGACCCATTATAATTACAAGGAAGCAAAAACTCATCCGGTAGCCTTTTATAACTTATTTATTGAAAGTAGTTAACTCTGGTGTCGAGAGTTTCAAACTACTGTAAGTGCCTCTGACTAGGTTTAACGGCTGTCGTACTATAAACTATATAAAATAACATATGATAATATAAACAGTATTTATAATAAATTTTACGTGTCACCTAAGCAGCGGAAACATCCGAAAAATAATTGCTTTTTGGTCACTCATATTTATTAAATAATCACATAATTAAAATTACATAATGAAAACTAAGTAACAAAACAATGTAGTAACTCTTATTACTCAAAAATATCCACTGAATTTCATATGAAATTGTGGCTTGAAATGGTTGGTTTAATTATCTCGTTTAAACTCATTTCATTTAAATTTTGTCTGATCAAACTTTCAGTCAGTTGCAATTACGGGTCGATCAATTAATTTATTATAATTTTGTTACTATAACTCGAATAATGGAAGTGTAGATTTTGCTAATACCATTTATGTTTGACTATAAAAACTAATGTCATATTGTTATAATAAAACACATTAAAATTATATTATATAACGCTATAAACGCTAAAGATTTATAAGGCTAACGTTTATCTACATTTTGACTGATGTTAATGTTCACTATAGTCTTGGGTAAAGCACGTTTGCCTTGAAGAAACCTATGAACGCTAGATCTGAAGAACCGTGTCTACTTCGTATTGTTTTCAAATAGCTACACTCTGCTGGTTTTCATTCATAGTTCATTAATTTATTGAATTACAAGCCTTAATAAATAATTCCAATCTTGGGTTCTAAATTTCCTAATAAATATACTTATGTTTTTTTTTACATTATATAGGCTTACGTTTGACTATAGCCTGCCTGATGTTAAGCACCACTATAGTCTTAGATGTAGCACGCTTGCCTAGAAGAAACCTAATGTTTTTTTATGTTATTGGTATACAATAATGTATTTCGATGTGATTTGAAAAATTATGAGATATTATCGAACATTTGCTATATCTTTTGTTTGGAAATCCAAAGATATCTACAAAACCCAGTAATTTCGTATGTATTGCTTATTAAACAGGCCGTAGCAATTAATATCTAAGCTGAAAGTGGCAGCTATTGCCTTCAGTAGCCACTAACGAAGCCTTTTGTTGCCAGTCGGTAATTAATTTAGATGGATGTGAAACAACGACATCACTTACTGAACAACTACTAGAGAAAATATTCCGATATACATATGCCTATAAAAAAAAATACAAAAAATAGTCATACTACTAAAGGAATGAGTATTGATCTGTTTTGTTACTCTTTTACAGCACTAGAAAGCAGTGACTGAAAATGATCATCATTTTTAACATAAAGACAGTATATTTGGACAAAGTAAATGAAACTGAGAAGCGCAGCTTCAAAAATTCTTACAAACTTCACAAGTTTTTTTTTACCGATTCAATTATTGCCATCTTAAATGCGTGGTGTGACTATCTGCTGATTCATTTATTTGCCTTATGTATGTTTATGGCTGACGCCTGTCAACTAGCCTAGTTTTCTACTGACCGATAACTGATAGATTGATAGAATAGATACCTACGCTTTATTTAAACACTAACCACAACAAAAAAAATTTACATCAGTCACAAAAACTTAAACCTAATAGTGTAAGGAAGGAATATATAATGTAACTAGTGGGTGCTCGCGGCTTCGCCCGCATTAAGAAATAAAACTTGCATCCCCCATTTCACCCCTTAAAAGTATCATTTCCATAAATCCTTTTTTTAGCGGATGCCTACGTCATAACATCTACCTGCATGCCAAATTTCAGCCCGATCCGTCCAGTGGTTTGGGTTGTGCGTTGATAGATCACTATATCAGTCAGTCAGTCAATCAGTCAGTCAGTCAGTCACCTTCGAATTTTATATATTTAGATGTAATAAGGGCCTCTTACATTTACTTACGTTTTTGTGTTTTGTACAAGACCTTGTCGCTAAAATCTATCATTTCCAGGTAATATATTGAATTTATAGTAAGGTGTATCTGTGGTAATCTGTCTATGCTATGAACAGTTGTAATGAATCAGACCCGATCGGGCGATCGTGGTTCCACTGGTGTTGGGAATTCAGTGCGGTTAGCAGCTGATTAGGGAGTTCTTTTTCAGTTGGTACTGGTGGTCGGCCATTTATTGCGGTCAATTAATAAAAAATATGGATCTTTATACTACCATCATAATCGCACCACATCACGACTATCTGTCCCTCCTTTGCGGCCTGAAAAACAACAAATATACCATGAGACCAACAACGGGGTTACGATGCTGGTATAACGTAAGAGAAATACGTATGGTAAACATCGATATCGTTAATGCTTTCTAAGTTAAAATTACCTATACAAATTTAGTATTTTTTTATAATTTGTTTCCAATACTGGTCAGCATAATTCAAACCCAATTTTAAAATAATAAAAATCTTATAGCCTAATTAATACTAAAAACAAATTTAAATGAACGTTACAAATTCTACCAACTAAATAAACTTTTCAATAAGGTTCCGCAAGCATCTTATTAGCGTACAATACAAAGTCTATAAAATAGGTATTTCCTACCTCGGCGCAGAACCTCGTCTTCCTTTTGACATTTCGGTCCATTTAAGCTATATTTTAAGCCTCTTTGTCAGTCTACCTTGAAGGTACTAAATTCGTCTCAGTGACATTTTATGAAAGTGAATATAAAAGTTTTAGTTATTTGGTTAGGAAATGTTTTGGAAATAGTATTATACCATGCTTTTAATATACTATTTCATATGTATAGGATGGTTTCTTAAACTAGTATATTTTTTACCTATGAATTATTGAAAGAATACCATTTTTGCCCTATGCTTGTACCAAACTATTTTCAAATGAAACTAATCAATTATTTTCTTTTGTTACAGGTAATTTCATAAACAAGAATTAACGAGAAAGTAGAAAACTAGGTATACACTAACTGGTAAAATTTAATTATAAAATCAATATACGCATACCTATATAATTTGAATGTTAGTATTTGTGTCTACGATTATTATATTGAAAAACAAAATTATTAAACCTTTATTTAGGGATAAAAAGACAAATTAATTTCATATACTTATAGCCAAATTAAATAATTGGTAATTTGTCTTCAATCATAATAAATACATGTGAACCTGAAAATAACAATGACTACAAAAAAAAACATTTTACCCAAAAAGTTACATGTAAATAACAAGGCTGTATCAACACCCTTTATTATGAGAAACGTTTCATATCAACGTACTTACAGCTATATATTTATATCTATGTATTCCTCAAGGGAAATCAAACGTCTAAATGTCTGACATTTTATTTGGTAGGTTAAGGACTTTGCCATGAGCTAGAAAGATTTGGCGTCTCGGGGATTTAAGGTGTTAACATTATATAACGGGACGGGAAATATTAATCATCTGTCTTGTTTATGAAATGTTGGCGTTTGCAATTTGCAAAGAAGAACCTTTATTTTATTATTCTTGCACAAAAATTTAAAAAATACATATACATTACTGAAAACATAAAAAAGAGCTTACCCTGGCAAAACACACTTATCGGAATACCAAACAAAAACAACGTAAAATATCGCATAGTAGGTATATTGATTGGATTATGCTCATTTTGTATGCGACAAAGCTAGTCTTTATCAAAGTCTTCCTATAAAATAAAAGCCTTTATTTGCCTTAACATGATATAACACTGTTATTAATAACATTTAATCACTAACTTATATACTCCTACTTTGTTAATATTAACGTTTTTAGTGTGTGGCGTCAGGGCGTTCAGTGTCGAGTGAAAGCCTCCTCCATGCTTCATCATGACAGCTCCCAATACTAATATTAAAATTAATATATTCAGAAAATTAAAGGCACCTTTACATCCACTTTCCAGAAAGCGTCCACTCGCAACGCACTTTTAACTTGTCGACACGCCCGAAACAGATAAGGTAGTAATTGCTCTTACGCCAATTTAATTAAAAGCCAGGCTATCTCCCTCGAAAAGAAAAAAGGGAGAAAACTTTTTCAATCATTTGCCGTACCGTCTCCAAGTTATAGTGTTGCGGGCTTGTTGAACCAAATTTGCTCGTTTTATTGCGTTAAATCTTTAATGAAATAGCTCGATTTTCCCCTCTTTGTGATGTCAGCGCCTTAAAAGTTTGAAGGCTTAAGGTTACGTATTTTTAAGGTAACGTGATGTTTGATGTTGTTATGATGATCATCTGTTTAGTAAAACAAATAAACTCAGGATAATGGGGTTTCTTCATATAAAAATTGCCTGCGTTATTTACAAAATCTTCCCAACCGGCCATAGTGACAGGAGGGGTGTGGTTGTTCAATAAACAACCATTTACAAGCATATCCCTTACATTTGCAGTTTCACTTTTTTTATGTTTCAGCGACTACATATAAAAATATCGCTGCCTTTTCTTTTTTTTTTTCATGTTTCTCTTTTGCTTGCCTTTAGATTTTTTTACGTGGTATACGTGTGCGTTTGAGTACAGCCTGCCTGATGTTAAGCATTACTGCAGCCTAGAGAGTAACGCGCTTACCTATGATATAATACCTATTAACTCTAGATTTCAAGACCCTTGATACATAGGTACCCAAATATACCTACGTAAAAACAACTCAATTTATCTAAAGGCTTCAGATATTGCTTAGGTTTACATAATTATTCTGACAAGGAGTACCTACCTCACAGATATTGTTTTTTTTATATTATTTTATTTTAACAATGTGACTCACAAATGATACTCTGAACTCTAGAGTTCAACACATCTTTTTATTTCTACCATCCACATTAACCAATCCGATCCATCGAGTACTAGCCCAACCCCTACTTTTCCCTTGGGATAATTTCCCGCCAAGCAAGCCGGTGTCTCATGAATTTTACAGTTTTTCTTTGTTTGCCCACATAACTGTTAATGAGGGCTGAGATCAGGTTTACAAATGAGATGCTACTTTACGAAGGGCACGGCAATGTTTCTGTTAGACACCCTACGCCCTTTTGCATGAAAATTTTGTTTGGGACAAAGGAACCGCGATTTATGAACCTACCTACCTAACCTTTAAATGTACCTCCATGAATGTATGTAGATTAGTAATGCTAAGTTGTGCGTAAATAGCTGTCTAAAAAACAAATATATGTCGAATATAATATATTTTGCTTTTGTGTTATCATTTTGTTTCTTTCTTATATTTGTCGATTACATTCAGAGATTCTTTAATATTACCACCAGTGCGCGTATTATTTGAATGTAGAAATAGGCGTTAGCGTTCTCTCATTGGTCCTATTATTATGTATTTTGCTATCTACCATGTGCATATTATTATAGCTCTAAAAATTTATTAAAATATTACTAGCGCCATCTAGCGGAATACAAAAGCAACTTTACAAAAATTACTACAACCCTCGCTGCCAAAACTCTTACTGAAACTGAATTCCAGTGAGCGCGCCATCTATGTGACTTCGCAGTAACTACAAGGCAGGGTGGAACAAGGGTTGAACGGTGCTTACAGGGTTCGAACGTACGGACGTACGAACGGAGGCTTGGAGTAAACCAGATTGTTTCTTCCTTTTGCAATAGATGGCAGCAGTATCCGGCGAATACATATCATATGTTATTTTTTAACTTCAGTCATTTATCCAATTACAGTGTTTACCACATTATTGTCCGTTTCTTGGTTAGTTATGAAATGTTTTTTTTTTACTCTTTTAATATATATCTCTTTTCCTAAATTGGTTTACTGTGCAAATTAAATACAAATCAGCAAATTTATTAATAAAATATAAAAAATATAATTCATTATAAAAGTTTCTAGCAAGTGTCGATAAAACTACTTATCAGCTTAGTTTATAGTGATAATAAAAATCCCTTCACCAGCTGCTGAAATAAAATAATGCTAGTTTTTGTACAAAATCTGTCATGCTTTTTAAATCGCTGTTTTTATATTAATTTATATTAATATTGGTACACATTACAATCAAATTTGATCTTAAAACCTAAGTTTATGTAGATACTTAAAAGAAACAGTTCTCACAGCATACACAATGACACTTTACTTCTTGCGACGCTATTACTATTAGTCAACAATGCGTTATACCAAATACCTACCTACCACGTATCGTCCATCTCTCGGCCCTCGGCCCATCTATCGGAGCTCTAAAAAGCCTCTTGTGCACGTTCCCAATAACTTCACCACATCACTACTACTGCTAGGTGTGCAGGGACGGACTTAAGGAGGGACTATGGTGGGCACATGTCTTATATTTACTCTGTTATGGACTAGAACTCAGAAGATGTATGTAGTGTTCTTCCGCTGCGACTTCTCCTTAATCGGCTTCAAACAACAAACAGTTTTTAGGTGTGTTCCTCAATATACCACCGCCACACCTCTCCTCTTAATCAAAGTGGCCTTCTTGGTTACTTTTAGGAATTTTATACAACATTTGTTTACTTAGTATTTAACTAATTTAACTACGGATCTTTTTTACTATTGAAGTTTAGTATAAGCATTTAGTACGGTCCCAACGAAACTAAATCTTTATTTTTTAATATCGTGGTCGTAACTGTTTGTGCAATTTTTACTCCTCTTTCTACTCTTTGTGAAAATTTGTTTATTTTTGTTCATGGATTAAAAAAAAATAAACAACATGTAACGGTTTATTCTAGGCCGTTAAACCATCATCATTATCGTCGACAACTGAGAAATAATACACTAAATACTGTGCCGTTAAGAGCGGGTTCGAGTCCTACTCCAAGCAGATAAATCAAGCCAATTTCATCCGTATCGACATTTGAAAATATTCAACTTTACTTAACTGCAATTTCGAGCATTGCTTACCATTTTAATCGGAAAAATAAGTACACCAAATTCATCACTATCGGAAAACCTTTCTAATGTTTTCATCATCATCATCTTGACCATAAAGATTATGACAAACAATGACAACGGCGGGTTCGAATCTTGCTTGGTATTTCATAGTAATTACATCGATCAAACAATTCTATGCCATAAACGGCTAAAACTGTGGCATTGTTAAGGAGAGGTCGTGTTCCACGAAACCCGAGTACTACGATAACAGAATCGTTTCGATAAACGAAACGTACAAACATATTGCGATGATAGATCTACTATGTTAATGGTATAGGAGGGAAAGTTGGTATGTTTGTATGTCATAATGATCCCTGAAGTTCTAAGCAACGCGAGCTATCATAAAATTGGAGATATGAGAATGGAAAGTTGTATGTTGGTAAACCATTACGACTTTAACAGGTACTGATGACCTGGGCAGCGTAGCCTGATAAAATAGTAATACATATATAAAACGTAAGTTTGTTTTGTGTCCAATATTCATACAGGCGAATCCGCAGGAGAACATGCACATGCGTGGGCAATAAATTATAGTTACAAATAAATCCACTTAACTGGACAGACAGTGTGGCCCTAGGATTAGAGAAAGACAGACTATGTAAGCAGTAGGGTGGAAGGGATAACTATAAAAGCGAGTGTAGGCTAATTTTAAAGGAGGAACGGGGACGGAGACTCGGAGCGGTGCGAAAAAACTAAAAGAATTCAGAGTCGCGAGTGAGAGTTTATTTTAAAGTCCACGGCAACGGAGAATTTGGGTCCATGATAGGCTCCAAGGCTGATTAGTTAACTTCTTTACTTGAATAAATTCAATTCTATTTTGAGTCTCTAGTGTGTGTGTTATCAATAGTTCCGGTGAGCAAGAAAAATGTATGCTGTTATCCGGTGAGTCTGTTCCATTTAAAATGTACCTATCTGGAGTTGTTAATAATCTGTATTCAACAAAACATCTTCTAATAACCAGATCTCGATTTGTGTAATGTTAAAATCGCTTTCATAAATAAGAAAGTGGTCTACGAAAATAAGCGTTGTATTATTACTTTTACACAATGTTATATTATAAATATGTACTAAAATCATGTACTTATTATATTGTACGCATGTACGTATCTATTTTAACTCTTTACTACGAGGAATTTACCATCCTCCCATGCAAAGATTTATATACCTACTAGGAGGGTTACACTCCACTTTACTTACCTTATTTCAAACACGTGAGTCACGTAATATGCTACAATGTTACAATAGATGTAAATACTCTTTTTTAGTTCTATTAGTGTTAATATGTGTAAATATTGTTTCTTATTATTTTAATAAATATTCAGTGAAATAATAATTTTCATTCTATTTATGAGTAATACCATATTTTATTCTACTAATTTTCCTATTGGGATACTCAATAAACATTCCATTGTGTAAAGATCATACACATAATGCTAACTTTAATAAAGTACAATAGCTCCAGCTGGAGTAAGACTTAGAGAGAGACGAACTCTCTTAAACCTTATGTACGTGAATTCTACCTAGCCATGGGGAATTAATTATGCGAAGATGTCGCTTTGAGAAAGATCATCTCTTATTTCTCATATGCGGAAGATCACCGCGAGAAATACCTAAAGCATGATATCTGAACATAATATTTTTTATCTACGGATACATTAACAAAATTTACAAATTAATGTCATCTCTCTTTGGCTATACAAAGGCTGGAACCATTTGTTGATCATTAGGTCACACTCTACCTACCTACTTTACAAGACATACATACTATAGGCCGCGTGCCCTCTTGTCTCTTAAATAACTTACAGTTAATATTAACTTATTTACGAGTTAATTTGCTTAATAAAGCCCTCCTGCTATCCAATCAATTGGTGTTTCTGGGAGATTATCCACAATGGTTGAAATCTACAGTCATAGGCGGGTCGGGAGCCTTTGACCTCTAAACTACCAATAAAATGACATTGATGGTTTGGAAGGAAACACCAATGCTTAGACAGTATAATAAATAAAGGAGATGATTGAGCGAAAGTTTTACATTTCTATAAGTAGGTAATTCATTAAAGTTTAAACATTATTATAAAGCTTTATGTTAGCCCAGATTTATTATCATAATCTCTAATCTATTTTCAACCTTAACCTTTTAGTAATTACGAACTACAAATAGAGTACCGTTAGTCGAGTATTTTCCTGAACCTCAAAAAGAATTTGAGTTATTACAAACACAATGGGTCCGTATACTACTAGACGATCTCACAGCCAAAATTAAAACAATTCATGAGCCAATTAGACATTTCAATGAGTATTGTGTGACGACACAAAGCGCTATCATGCAATTTGTTTCTCTACGTCGCGATCGCACGCTCTACCCCCCTACCCCTCTTTCCCTCTCCTTAGAGTATTTCGCTTTAAGCGATTCTAATTGTGAGAATAAATAAAAAAATTAATTCGAGAAGTATATTTGGGATTACGTCCGTGTATCGGCGGGCGCTAAGCGCGAGGCCCGGCGCATGTTTAATAATAAGAGACGTGTTTTATAGAGGGGCGATGTTAGTAGTGGTTTAATAATAAGAAAAAATAAAAGTAGGTAACTTATTAAATATTGGGGTGGTACAAACAACACCTCTCACAGCTGGCAAAGGGTGGCAACACCTCTGGCGTTGCAAGTGTTTATAGGTGACGGTGACCTTTTACCTAATTAAAATAAAAACAAATGTTCATAATCCCTCTACAATTAATCCCTTAGTCTGTCCCTAGGCCTTGTAAACCGGCTCAACCCTGGCCTATTCAATTCGACGGCCCTAGAACAAGCCACGTCATGAGATTAAGCCCCTCCAGTTTGAAGGATTTGAATGGCAAAGTGGTCCAATCTAACTTGACTAGAAGTTGGCAAAGAAAACGATTTGGAAAGTTCTGGAATCTGGTCGGTTGCGGCGTGCGAGGAATGGAAAGTCTGTTAGTCTTTGCTTTTTTGTTTGTTTAGGTTACTCGAAATTGAATGAAATAGGTGATAGGTGAAATAAATAATATAGGCTGGAATACTAGATAGATTTTTTTATACGTGGGACAGGTTTACGATTAACTACAGCCTGCCTGATGTTAAGCATCGCTGCTGCCTAGGGTGTAACACGTGTAACAGATATTTAGTTTTTCTTTTTGCAACACTTAAAGTATAAATACAGAGTGGTTAAAACTTATACTAGTGCCATAAATGGTAGCCTTATCGCTAACAGCGATCTCTTGTAGGCAACCATTTGAAGGAGAGCATTTAATAACGGAACACAAATAAAGGAATAAATAATAAAACGTGTATAACAAATACATTAGTTAGTACAAAACATGTACCTGAATCATATTTAATTGTATGCTATATAGCAGTGATCATACTAAAAATATACTTACCTAAACTTAAAACTATGTGTCAATAAGCAAAAAAACTAGGTTTTTTTCATTAAAATTGTACAAGTTTTTATAGCAATTTTAAAACCGGTCAATGTAATGGAAAAAAATATTTATTTACAATTATAAATTATAAAAACAAGGGAAGAAAAACTAACATACTACTTCTAACTACTACATAAAGTGGCACTTAGAATATCTTTAGAAAAGCCTAAAGATAGTCTTAGTGCTCCAGCCCACTACCAGAGGGCAGCGTGCCCAGCATACTGGCCGCATTACCACACTGAATGGCAATGCTGATACGTTGAGCCAGAAAAAGGCCATCGTTTTGGTCATGTGTTGCGTCAACCAAGATTATAGAACTTAAACTAAACTCTACCATTAAGTAAATCATAGTAGACAGGATGTTTCCGTTCGATATCTAGAAGCTTTCATAGTGGTTTCGTAGATTAAGAAAGTTTGCAACCTGAGAAACCAAGAACCAACATGGATCGACACTGATTGGATGAATCCACTGATTGCTTTTGAATCTTTGATAGTATTATATTACTCACCTGTATTATATAACTGGTACACTGTAGATGCTTAAAAATGGTTTAGTTTATTGATTTGATATTAATGTAAAAATAAAACTTGACATTGTAACCTTTAATTTTATTAAAACCAAACGGTTTAAGTAAATTCACTTTAACGAGATATTTAAATTTGTGTAGCATATTCTATGATATATGTAAGTACTTATACATTTGTATGTTGCAACTTTACAGTCTCAATAAAGATTATTTATCTATATTTTTACACTACTTTTTAATCGTCAAAAAATATGTATTTATGTCAATTTTGTGAGGAAACTAAAAAGAGTGTAGTTATATTCATAAGCTATAAATATGTTGGTTAAACGTATGACCTAACGGATAACCTTCTCTTGTTTTATCCTATCTGTGCATAACACCTGTTAAACCAAATATCTCTTAATTTCACATATTGCTATAAAACATACTTATATATCTTGTCGTCATAGCTGTATGTTTGCGGTGCTAGTCAAATTAGCTTCGACTTTAGACTCATTGCATGCGGGTAGTTGACAAACAATGCTTCCGTTTGACCAATATCTCTTCAGTGACCCACAAGTAGTGTACAGTGGGAAAACAGTTGAATTGTTTCATTGCAAGTTAGCAAATGTGTTGGCTCTGGTGTTATAAGTTTTAGCTACAAAATAACATAATATCTTTTTTAGATCCTGCACGTCTAAAAATAACTTTACTACATGTATCAATGTCGGTTATTATTGAATCATACACAAATATACTTACATACAAAATTTAACTAATAATAAATGACTTGCCGTCAATAACCCTTTTTCAATTTAATTTATTTATTATTTCACTCATAATTGCAGTTGGTTGAAGCCATTTTGTGTACAATTTAGTGCGTTTTCCTGAATGAAAGTGATTCATTAATTTGATTTGAAAGTGTTATTAGTTATTTGCCTAAACGAAACCAGCTCTCTATTTCTTAACACGCTTCAGGCTTTGGACCACCAGGTCGAAGGTCTGAAGGAATACCCAAACAAATAAACACTGTGGGCCAAGGTTTTTTTTAACACGAAATAGACTTATGTACATTTGACTATAGCCTGCCTGATGTTAAGGAACACTGGAGTCAGGAGGAGGTAACATGTAGCACGGTTGTCTAGAAGAAACCTATGTATTTACTCTAGATTTGAAAATCCCTGGGTTATAATAATTTATAAAGGTGGAGCATTCAATACTTTTCTGAAAGACCGCTTGTTGTTCCTAACTTTGTTCAGTACAGTTTGCAAAAGTATCAGTGCACCAAAACAACAAACTTTCAACCGTCACTAAATCCCACTTTGGCGCATCAACTTCCACCCCTGTCACAGTGATATTAATTACACAACTTTACACAGTTACATAATCCTGTTGTTCTGCTATTGTCCGAGTTGTGGTTAATAACTAAAAGCAACTTTGATATTGTTGTAAACTTCAGCTGTGATTAAAATATGGAGTTATCTGACGTGAAAAGTTTTGCTTTCGTGGTCAAGAGGTTGTGGTTGTTTTGGGAGAGGTCAGTTTTACCTAAAAAAAACTTGTAACCAACTAGTTTTACCTTAGTCTTTCTTTTTACTGTCAGTAGTATTGAGTTTTGACTATTTCACTTTCAGTGTTTCAATTATTTTTACGTGTTTTTGTTGCCAAAATATTGTCTATCCTAAATTATGACGGTGCTTAAATGACAAAACAGTTTTGATTATTTATACAGACTTTGCAAAACCTCATTATCATTAGCTTTGAATTCTTAATCTTATCATCAAAGTAATTTACGATATAACCCGCTTTCTGGACCAATGATTGCTTACAATCAGGCGAATTACGGATAAGTGCAAACCCATTCCTTGTTAAAAAAAAACCACTAGTAGGTACATATGACACCTTTTAAAATGACGTATCTGTCTCCTAGCCTATGATATACAACTTTCTCTTCTAATTAGTGGCTCTTGTCTAGAAAGGGCGCGAACAGATTGTGGTCACAAGTTGTCGACTGCCGTAATACCATGGGGGTTCTTACTTAGCTTTTTGGGAACTAGCGTTTGTGAGTTTAGTAGGATTTATTAGTTTAGTTCTGTTGATGTTGCGGTTTAGTTGATAATTTACGGAACATTTGCAATACTTATTTAACTACACGCATACATATTATTCACTAGCTGATGCCCGCGACTTCGTCCGCGTGAAATAGTTATTACCGTAAAAACGGTTCTTCTAAGTTAATCCTAAAAGATAGACATTTTGTTAGATCATTTTAAGAGGAATAATTCTTTCCTACATATTTTTTTGATATCTTGAACCGTATTCGCAGCGCACGCAACGGAAGCCCTCAAGGATGAATAATTTTCCCCGTTTTTCCACATTTTCCATTGTTTCTTCGCTCCTATTAGTTGCAGCGTGATGTTATATAGCCTATAGCCTTCCTCGATAAATGGTCTATTCAACGCAAAAATAATTTTTCAATTTGCACCAGTACTTCCTGAGATTAGCGCGTTCAAACAAACAAACAAACTCTTCAGCTTTATAATATTAGTATAGAAGTATAGATAATGGCAATCGAATTATGTTCTGACATAAAGTTTGGCTGAGGATCGCAAAGTATTAACACAGGCGTTTTCTTAGTGTGAGGCTAAAATGCGCTGTGTGCAGTGTCCGGGAATATTTATTTAGTTAAGCATAGTACTTCAAAGGAAGAGGTTCTTAATACGACTGAATGATGTTTTATATCTTTATAGTTTTTATGCTAGTCTGTTTGTCTGTGTACCAAATTTAATTGGTACTAAAAAACTAAACGTTCTTTCTGTTTTAATGTTTTTCAAGCTGAAAAAGTTGAACAAATCTTCACACATTGAATTGCTCTCTTTGTTTTCTTTGTTATTCTGGTCACGCCCTTCTCAGCTTTTTTATTAGTCCTGAAGTGACACAATGAATTATTACTCTCGGCTAATGAATCCTGGACTTAAATAATCTTTTATATTCAAGCTTATTTGGCTAATTTATTCTACAAGAGTTTCATTTGAGATGGTAACTAATTGAGTCGTTTGTAACTATTTACTAAAAATACACCTATTCTTAGATGGATATTTTATTAATTGTTTGTGTTTATATTTATACAGCGATTTCATTAATCAAAATGTAATTTCTGGCCAACTTATCTGTCAAAGCAAAAAGTATTTGTTGGTTTGTTATTAAACGATTACCTTTTTTTAAAAATTGTTGTAAATATCAGCACGAGTCTAAATATGTTTTCATAAACATATGACATAAACTTACTCTTAGTGACGAAAAAAAATAGGAAAGCCACTTTATGGTAATTTGTAGTAATATTGCGACTGTATTAAAGTTTTTAAAGCTTCTAGCCTCTATAAATATGTACATAGATACCTATATATACTCATATCTATCTACACTCTCAGGCAAAAAAAACAACACCACATTACATGACAAATGGTATTACGTATTTCTATTACATTATGGTTCTATATACCACAAGAATGCAATATTGCAATGTCGAGAGAGATGACAAGGCAGCCTTGTTAGCCAGCAGGATAACATTTCACTTTTTATGCTCTGTTAAGAAAATATGCTGCTGCATGGTATTTGATCTAGTTATAAAGCTGAGCTGAGTGTAGAAAACCTTAATTACATATGTGAAATTCTAGTATAAATGTAGGTCTTGCAAATAGTTCGTACTTTTGCTGAGAGAATTTTTCAGTGATTGGTGTACATTTTTCTATAAAAACTTTCGTGAGACATTCTTGTCAATATGTTACTATTACATACGTTCTGATGGCTGTCATTACACCCGAAACGCGTTAACAACATACGTGAATTACACATGAGTGAAAACCGTAATAGTTACAAATTAGTGGACAATAAAGTAATTTGATTTCATATAATTCAAACAGCATCAATACATTTAGGACCGATTTCAATCACTTTATCAATCAAAAGAATTGTTCTGCTGAATTCTGTAATCTTGGAATACTGCTAACTTCGTTAAGCCAGAGATGCGTCAAACAACAAAGTCTTCATCGGAAGCCACAGGTGCTCTTTAGTATCAAATCTCTGCTAGATTGAACCTGAATCCAAGTTTATAGTGAAACTAAAGCAAGATTAGACGATGCAAATCTCTAGCTATAATCTTCTTGACTAACCAAAATCACGAAGCGTACCAGCGTTAGTCAGTTGATTGGCAAAATGTATAATTTAGCCAATAATTGTTTTTTTTTATTATGCTGTTTGCTATTATTTTATATTATTTATTACTTTATAGATTTAAAAACTTTTCCTTAGATGATATAGACGCCTGGAAGAGATCACTCAAGGTGATAAGGGCCCACTTGTGCATTCATTTCTATTGTAATTTATTTTGGTGTGCAATAAAGTTATATTGTATTGTATAGATAAGATTATCACTTTGGTAAGGTAGAATTTCATTCCTAAATTTTGCTCACGGAATCCATGAGCCATTTTATATTCATTTAAAATCAGGCAAGTTATAAATAATTAGCAATAATAATTAATTTTGCATTATTATTAGCTATATAATATATCTGGAGTGAAACAGTAGCACTACCTATTTTTTTTCCGTGTTCCTTGGGCGTTATCCAAGGTCTTGTCTAGCTTGATCCATGAGTACGTCGCATAATGTTTTCTGGTATTCTTCCTCATAAGATGAGTCAAATTATAAATATGTTTGTTTATCAAGGGACATCATGATTGCTTGAGCACTACCTATTTGAAAACGATAAATGAAATTAACAACATTGTTCTTAATTTAATTAAAATGAACTCAAGAGGCCACCCAAACATTGGCAATTAATATCGTTGACAAAGGTACTCATAATATATTCAGATTTCCAGATATAATCACATCAGTTCGCTCCAATTGATGGATTGTTCCTAATAATAGGATTGTAGACGCGTCCTTTACCTTCCTCAAATATCTTTAGTACCTATATAAACAGGATTTCATAGATTAACTGGTTTTGAAATTTGAAGTTTTGAAATTCAAAACTCGGTGTGCAATATGAATTGTTAGGTAACCGCGTTGCTTGTAAAATGGCGTAATATCAAGTAAATATTTAAAAAACTAACCGTTGTACATATTTATTGGTTCTATTTACATGAAACTAAATATTTAATATTATATACTGCAGATAGATGGAAAATCGGTTTGTCTCTTTTACACACGCATGTAAAACCCTAGCCTTTTAAAAACGTTTATGATTAACTTCAGACCGACTAATGTAAAAGATGTACCCATAGTTAAATTACACCTAAAACAGTCCAAAGAACTACGAAAACAAGTATTTAACCTCAAAGAACAAAGACATTGTAATTTTTACAGATTCAATTAAGTAGTCGTTTTTAATGAAATTTTCGAGATTCCTTACAACAATATTCATTAAGGTCCGCGGAGTTAAATAATATTAGTTCAATGGAAACGGAATGGGTTCCAATTTTTGAATCTATATTATCAATTCAATTTAGATATTTTATTAGTGTTTTTGCGTAACCGGCTCTCGGTTGGATATATCATATAAATGTTTAAACATATTGATAAAAAAATGTTTTCTATAAAATTGGTCTTTACTTTTTTTTTTATTCTGCACTGTTACAATGTTTTCTACAATTACAAATACGACAGTCAAAAAGCGATAACAACCAACGGATTCCGGTGCAAAAACAATAAGTGATTGCTTAAAATATAATATAGTGTACTTAGTTTATTATCAAAATAATAACTTTTTTCAATATTAAATAGGCTTACGTTTGACTATAGCCTGCCTGATGTTAAACACCACTATAGTCTAAGATGTAGCACGCTTTTACCAGCTATCAAACGAAAAGAGCATAGAAACGTTAAAATAATTCTATGAAAAATATATTTATTTTCACTTTGGTGCCGTTTATTTTCTTTTACGAGGAATTCTCGTTGCTAGCGGTCACTGTCAATATACTTAGAAGACGCCTCATTATGACGCAAAGATCTGATACATAATGTCAAATGAGCCTGATTGGTTAGTGACGAATATCACGCGATACATCAACATGTATATTGGACCATCGCTTGTTATCACGTGATAAAACAGCTTACCGTGTAGGAAAAGAGATTGACGCATTGGATTGTAGTTAATAGTTTTAAAAAGTATTTTAATAATTCTTTTAAAGTTTACATTATACATACAAGATTGTCTATCTTGTATGTTTAAGCGTTAGCCATTTTTACAATCTAATAATTGTATAATAACGATAACTCATACATTTTAAAAAAGTAAGCATTTTTTTTAAATAAATCTTATTATGTATTATTATTTATAGTTATTATTATATTATTAATAGGAAATATTTTGAAACCCAAAAGCTTTTTTTTATATAAACATTTAAATTAATATCCGAATTGGCTGGCCGCATTACCACTTTGGATGGCAAAGCTGATACGTTGTGCCAGAAAAAGGCCATTTTGGTCACGTGTTCCGTGAAATTGTATCTTCTCTGTGTTGCATTGTCTATGCTAGCGCCATCCAACAATGCCAGTTGCAAATTATGTTGCTCCAACTTGAATAAACGCAGATATGCAAAAATAAAATAATACACCACATTCCCGCTTTTTGACATGCTCTAGTTTTTCTATGTAAACTTTTACAGACATAGTGGATAAGAAATATTTATTTAAGAGTTATAATACGTACTAGCTGTGCTCGCGACTTTGTCGGCGTGGAATAGTTATTTTGGGCATCATATTTAGTTTTGCAAACAACCTCTTCTGCTTTATAAATTAAAGCTGTTACCCACGACTTGAACCGTTTTCGCAGCGCTCGCAACGGAAACCCTCAAAGATGAATAATTTTCCCCGTTTTTTCCACATTTTCCATTGTTTCTTCGCTCCTATTAGTTGTAGTGTGATGTTATATAGCCTAAAGCCTTCCTCGATAAATGGTCTGTTCAAAACAAAAATATTTTTTTCAATTCGCACCAGTAGTTCCTGAGATTAGCGCGTTCAAACAAACAAACTCTTCAGCTTTATAATATTGTAGTGTAGATGTATGTTACACATAAACAAACCATTTCGTGTATTGTCGATTATATAGGTATAATATGTTTGTTTTTATTTACACTACCTTAATGTCAAGTTATCGCTGCTAAACATCAGACCCCTTAGACAAGAGGCGTTTTTAAGTAAGCGTACTGACGCTCGCTTATGGAATAGAAAGACCAATGCATGGAATTGACGTAATATTTCCCCCCGCGGAGCGCATCGTGATGTCAATCCCATACATTCTTTCTATTCCATAATTGAGCGACAGAACGCTCACTAAAATACGCCTCTTGTCTAAGGAGGCTGGTGAGTTGTAGTGTTAAGTTTTTACAAATCAAACGAAAATACACAAATGGTTCCCTGCCAGTCGTGTTTTCACTCACTTCCAAAGAAGATGACATATTATTAAATAATATTTAAAATACGCATCTAGGTATACAAATCAAAGTAAATAAACTCATGTCTGTTGACCTTCTGGAAATAATTTGTATCTTGTCATCCCAATCAATAATTAATTACACACGAATGAGTTTCAGAACGGACTGCTTTGATTACGTCACTAATAAAATCTGTAAACAAGTCTATTTCTGTCCCATACTGGGTTACATGTAATGACATAGAAAGACTATGAATGATCTTAACTCTGATGCAATGAGGGATTTTTTTTCAAATTACAGTTGGATGTAAAGTTTTTAAGGTTTTAGTTATACACTTTACAGTTAAGTATTTGACCAACAAATTTTGTAAACTTATTTTTTATAAATATTTCAGGTCACACGCTTGTGTCATGGGTACCAGTATAACGGATATAATACTTATTACATATATAATACTTTTCTTTTGTAAATACATACATACTTACTGTACATAGAAACGACCATACTCAACAAAAACGATATATATATTTTTTTTAATTTATAATTATTTGTGTCATGCGGGAATCGAGCCCGCACCAACAAAGCTAACAGGGCAGGTTTTGACAGCCCTGAAATAAAATTAATTCTAATTGGTAATTTCGCTTCTGATGACGACGATGCATTCATGATGCTTACCATCAGACACATGTGTTGCTACTTTTGTCACATCGAATTAAAAAATTGGTCTTGAAATGAAGTAACCCTGTAACTATCCCTTATTTTATCTGAACGGAATGCCAACAGCACTCCGCCTGTTTTCCACCAAAGGATTATCTATACTTAGTCTGCGGATTGGATGGGATAAAATCGATGCTAATCAGCACCAACGCAAACTTATTGGGAAAAACTTGGTCGGAAAACTACGTAGGAAACTTTGCTCTGACTCCTGTGCAAATAGAAGTTTGAGGAGTGATTTAGACTTCTTTTAACGTGATTTTATCTTTAGACGCAAATAAATTTTCTTTTTAAGATACTCTTTTATACATATTGTATGAAAAGTGCTGTCATTGCCAGTATGCAACGTCATATCTTGTTAAAATAATAATAATGATCTTAACTGGTTTGTGCTAATTTAAAACTCTCAAATCCTAAGTTTTGATTTCTGACATAGAAAGCAATAAAGAGCAAAAAAACGCTTTATGCGCTGCACTTTTTTGACGTAACGGTATTGAGAATCTCTACCAAGCAAATTAGATTTGACTTAAAATACGCATTGCTAAATGATGGTAGGTACCTCTTGAACAAATCTTCGCTTTTTGAACTACAAACGACAAACGGAAGTCTAGTACCCACGACACAAGCGTTTGCTTAGTGTGGGGCTAGATGGCGCTGTGTGCAATGTCCCGAAATATTTTTTTTTTTTTTTATTTATTGGTTTCACCTTATCGAGCTTATTAGATCGTAGATCTAAAAGATGGAAGATAGATAGGTAAAGATTGAAGCCAATGGCATACTATGAGAGAGGTTTATACCCAACGGTGGGACAAAACCGGCTGTGGATGATGATGATATCATAGATTGCAACATTGTTGCTTAACATCACGCAAATTGTTACACTATCAATAAAATAACATCCTTAATGTAAATGGTAGGAATTATGTTAAATAATTGTGTAAGTAACATTTAAAGGAATGACATTGCATTCAAAAACATTACCAATAAATTCTTTTATCCGTTTTTTATCAAAGCGTATCCATAAAAAACATCTATTCTTACCAAAACTAGCGGAATATGCTCGTATATCCTGCTCCACATTTGTCAAAGGAAGCCCGAACCAATCACAGGTCGTGTTCCGGTTTCTTCCCACGTGTTATTATGGGGCGGCGAGATTAAAGACTCCTTGGGATATAGGGATGTAGAATGCAGAATAAAAAAGATTCTATACTTCTAAAGGCAAATGTTTTGTAGAAATTCATAAGTGATCTCTCCTTCTGTGAGTCGTATTTCCTAACTGACGATCGTGACTCCGCCGCAGAATTAATTGTAATAGGCAGATAAATAGTGGTGGGCGCCCATGTCCTTCCACGGAAGGCACAATATGTTCTCACATTGTTTGCTCCTCAAACATGTCCTGTTGATTTCCTCATAATGTTTTCCTTCACCGCTAAGCGAGTAGAAATCAAACACATAACTTGAAAAACAAGTAATTGTTGTGGAGCCGGTTTCAACCAGGGTGCATCAGGACTAAAGTTGTCGGTATCGTATTGACTTATAAATTTTAACAAATTTCAAGTAGAACACGCATAATACTTTGTTCCAATTTCTTTTAAAAAATAAAACGTAGAACTGAACTTGCTACTATTTTAATGAATAATCTATCGTCTAAACTTTTAAGGAATCAAAATAGAAATAAAGATTTTATATTTTTTTTTAATTTTCACGAAAATCTAAGTACCTACCAACAATTTGTTCTACTTATTTCTCTCACATAACAAGTTCACGTCATGTTATCAAGCCGTAAAACTAAAATTTAAAGATTTTATTGCAACCATTGCTGTTTCACTGCATTGTTTTATTGCAGTTTTGAACGCAATCTCAGCAATGGCAAGCGAAAAGTTTTGTTATGTGCTATTTTATGAACGGGTGAAGACGTGCTATTTACTTAGTTCAAGGATACAAAAAACTAATGACGCCTCTTTGTTTTACCTGACCTGGATTACTATATAAATATCATTTGTTAACTTATATTCGTGATATTTTATTACTAACACATGTGTACCAAATATCTTCCTGATAGCTATTTTACTTAAAGATTATACTTCACTTCAATTGTTTATATGTAATCAGTGTTTGTTGGGCAACATCTCCCACTCTACATGTAGGTCGATAAATCGACGAAAATAGAAAAATAACTTCCTGATACCAAGTTGAACTTAAATACTAGTATATAGATATATAGACGAGTATATAGATAGATAGATAATTCTTTATTGACACACATATAAAACAAAATTAATAAAAAATACTTGTATAAATTACTCTAGTGCCACAAGTGGCGGTCTTATTGCTAAAAGCAATCTCTTCCAGGCAACCATTGGGTGGATATATATATTCAAACTGTTAGTTGAAATAAGTAACTTTCATACCTACTGGTAAGTTTACGTCGATAAATCTTAGTGCATCTACATCGACCAATACATATCAATTTTCAAAACGATTCCTTTCAATTAAGAACGTACATACGATATCTCGATAAAAAAAACATTCAGCAAAATTGAACCAACCATTTGAAGCTCGACTTTATTCGCAACTTTGCCCCAACTTTTATATGACTGTACGTCGAGTATACTTCACTGGGTCATTCAGTCGCTACTGAGTATCAGGGCGGGCGGACGCGCCGCTTGCCTCCGAGAGAGGGCGCGAAACTTGCTACAAACATCGAACGTCTAAAGTTATTGAAATTTAGAATTCTTGTGCGGAATGGTTGAAACTTTTTATTGAAAGAGTTGTAGTTGTTAATAACGAATGACAGTTGTTTCATTTCGGATTTTAAAAAAATTTGATTGTTTTATTTTTGTTCACTTTTGCGTGACATTTTGTTCTATTTGTTTTAGTTTTTTATATTTTTGGTTCATAAAATAGTATTTCCAGTATTTAAAGTCGAGTTAAATTTTGCGTAACAAAGACAAAAACAGTACGTAGCATATATAAAAGCTTGTGGTGTTATATACTAGCAAGTGGTAAAATTTAATTTGTGTTTACTGAACTCAATAAAATATGGAAGTAAAATTTACCAACTTAACTTTGAATAATATGTGAAAAAGTGTATAATGAGCCGTTTCAAAATGGGTCGAGGATAAATGCTAATTGCAGTATGCTTTGTTATGTAAGTATTTTTATTACTAAATACAAGTCAGATGACAATAGTTAATAATAAAGATAAAAGATAAAGATAAAGATTTTTATTAGTAAACAGGTAAATGTGATACAATTTAGTGTTGCGCTGCCTTCTACTGTAGTGTTGACTGTGTTGTAGAAGGCAGGGTCTTCCAGGGGATCAATTTGTTTACAATAAAAATATGTTATTCTAAATAATAATATGCTTTACAAAAACATGTGGCTATTCTTAAGCTAACTTAGCCTTAATATGCATTGTATCAAATAAGTTTCGAAAACAAATTAAATTACATTAAATTACGCCGTTATGTGTGTATATGTGTGTGTGTGTATGTGTGTATATGTGTGTGTGTGTTTGTATATATGTGTGTGTGTGTGAATGTGTGTAAGTGTGCGTGTGTGTATGTGAGTGAGCATTATTGAATAGTCAATACCGTCGAAATAATTAATGCTGTACAGTAGAACCCATTAATAAGAACCAAAAATAACAACAATAAAAAAGTTAATTATAAGTATTAATCAGGAGGTTTTTCCAGCAGTTTTTCTGTATCATCATAATTTAGTGTGTCTAGCCATTTGTAAATTACAATTTTCAGTTTATGTTGTGTCAATTGTCTATTTACCTGAATAGTGCCTAATTCATTATAGAACATTGGTGCAAGATGCAAATAGTGATTCCAGGCTACATCACAGTGATACATTGGAACTGGACATTTTACTATGCGTTTATTAGTCGTAGAAAGGTCCTCACCTTTCTACGACTAATACTACTTCTCGGTGGTATTTACGCAAACATTGAAAAATAAAAAGTTTTGCGTAACAAAGACAAAAACAGTACGTAGCAAATATAAAAGCTTATGGTGTTATATACTAGCAAGTGGTAAAATTTAATTTGTGTTTACTGAACTCAATAAAATATGGAAGTAAAATTTACCAACTTAACTTTGAATATTATGTGAAAAAGTATATAATGAGCCGTTTCAAAATGGGTCGAGGATAAATGCTAATTGCAGTATGCTTTGTTATGTAAGTATTTTTATTACTAAAAATACTTACATAACAAAGCATACAACATACAAGTCAGATGACAATAGTTAATAATACATTGAATAAAGTACGACGTGTTATTACTAAACCTTGTTAAATTGAAGGTCCCGGCTATTTGAGTTCGGCAGTCGTTAAGCCATTTCAGAGGCCCTAAGGGCGGTTTGAAAACTCTTGACGCCAGAGTTGGCCACTCTCATTCGATAAACCTAAACCTTGACGAGACCTAGAGACTAAACCTTGTTGGTAGTTTTTTTCTATTTTTGTAGCACGTAGGTTATATAATTATATATACTTTTTTTCACTACAATCACACAATACATAAAAAAAACATTCAACCATAGAGCCTTAACTTAACATGACGATGATTGTCTGGTAGCAACCAGCGCTGATCTTCCGTGGGGCTGGCTGTGATGTCATTTATATACTTGATCGCTAATAAGACATATACATAAAGAACAAACTTAGTTATATATAATTACTTCATAAATATAACCTTTCTTTTGTAATAGCTGTATGCCTTAAAGCTGCCAGTCGTATTACTGGCATAAGTTATTATTTATTTTAGTTATAAATTTGTTTCTCTAACTTTACTGGTGTCACAACTTAGAATCATGAGTCTATTCTGTCTCTCAATACACATATTATATGTATCTAAAAACGCGACTGCAGGATTTTATCATCCAGTTCGGAACTAAAGTTTAATTCATACTTTTATTTTGCCCACACTCGCCGGCTCGAGTATTTTCAACAAAGCAACAACTCCACTAGTGCATTATTGTCTACTTTTGGGTTTTACTACCTCTATTTCTTCTTTGTATACGAATTTTCTGTTTTAAAACTGTTTTGTACGGGATTTTAAGGGAAATAGAGGAAGAATTTGTTGGTGTATAAGTTTGAAATATGTGGCTGTTTTTTGTGTGTTAGGATCCTATTCATTGTTTATACGTATTTTGGCTATTTTTGTTGATTGTTTTGTTTTTACAGACATAAAAAAGAAAAGGCTTGTGATTCTAGTAAGTTTTGTTTTTGTACATCTATGAAAAAATCATTCAGGTGAATAAAGAACCATATTTTTGGAAGTCGGTCAAAATCGACAAAAAATCCAAATCAAAATACGTGAATCCCAACACAAACCCACCTACTTAAAGCAAAACCTGGTAAAAAAATTACGTGTTGTGTTTAAATTGAAGGAATATTTTTATGTTTTCTACATTGATCGAAGGACGAGCTCAAAATAAAATATACTTACATGCTTGTGTAATAATAAGCATGTAAATTTAGGAACTCGTACATGAATGTCTTCGAGCACAAAATTAGGTCTTCCAAGCACATTAAACTTAATCTAGAACTATAAAGCACCTTTATTTAATACAACGCCTTCGTCGGAGCCAAATTTAATTTCCTTTAAGGCGTAAGTAAGATTTAATGAACATTTTAATTTTGCTTACATCACAAGTACAGCGAATAGGTACTCTTTATGCTCAGACTAGATTAATAAAGAAAAGGTTAGTGCTTTGTCTGTAGGTTAGATTTAATATGAAGAAACTCGCTAATTTTTTATCATTATACTTTCCGTTTCTTCTATATTCATTGGCAATAGAATACGACAAATATTTATTGATTCATAATTAGTGTCATGTTTTTTTATTTATTTAGGTAAAAAATCTAGTATTAAGACTAAAGATGGAAAGTTTACGATTTACCTACTCGTTTTAATAAATTTTAAATTATACTAAGAATTATGAATCTTAAAATTTTTGTACCTACTATAAAATAATACAAGTAACGTCGCTAGACATTACTCGTATTTCATAATTAAAATAAGCGACATCTCAATTAAGAGCACAGAATATAAATTTTGCTAAGATCGTATTTATGGAAACGTTACAAGCTGGAATTTAATTAAAGATGTCAATCAAATTGATTGCTGTTCAATTGACAGTACTTTGAAATGACAGCTTTTTGAATAATTCTAGGAAGTGTCCAAAGCAATGAAATTAATTTTAACTAGTTATTTAGGCTCAAATGAATATTTCATTTTCTGTACAACCTGATACATGATTCCTATGTTACCTTTGAAATGAAAAGTTATTTATTTCGTGATTATTTAAAATATGTTATATTTGAAATGAATAGTTATTTATTTTGTGATCATTTAAAATATTTATATTAAAAACTATGATTTTATTGTATATTATATTTATTTATACTAGACAGGTATGTAACTTGCAGGCTTTTCGACAAGCGATTGCTAAATTGAGCATTCTTTTAATCATTTCAAATACCACTAGTGCGCTTTAATAACTTACGACATCGCAACTATAAACAAATTAACTTTATACATAGGTATTTCCCAATTCCAATACATGTTTGTATTCAGAATATATTTTAACAAGACTTCAATTTTGACAATAAATTGTACAAAGATACTATCTCTGTAACAAGTGTGTAGTCTATTCGTAAATTAAAGCTGGCAGTTTATATGAGTTTCAGATTCGGTCACGTTTTTATAATGATAATTTTTTTTTCAAATTTATGTTTAATCTTATTTTAACATAAATATTTTATTTTATATGTCAATGTTACGAATGTAAATAAAATCGAAAAAAATAATAAAACATTGTTAGACCGACATTATTTTAAGTACCTTCATAATTCTATTTACAACCTAAATTATTTTATTTCTTTTTTACGTGGGATAGGTTTACGTTTGGCTACAGCCTGCCTGATGATAAGCATTGTTGCAGCGTAGGGTGTATATCGCTTGCCTAGAAGATACATTTTAACACTAGGTTTTGAATTGAATTCACTTATTCTGTACCAATTGACTAATTATATTTAAATAAAAATGAAATCAAGTGGTGGTATCCGGTACGGATCCGCTGTGCTTTCACGGAGACCTAATTTAAAGCCTTCATAACAATAATCCTGTAAAGAAAAACCGCTTTTGTCATCTAAATCCAGAACCGAGAAATACGTAATTTATCTTGATCGCTTTAATGAAGATAAAGAGGATTCAGCTTATAAACTTGGCTAAAAAAGGGAAGACGATGAAACTAAAATATAATAAGTAGGTACTTCTTACATTGTTATGAAGTAAATGCCTGTAAGTTACTTATAGGTATGTTTACGCTGCAGGATATAACTTGAGTCGTGTTGTGAAAAGTGACAAAACAATTCACGTTTTAAATTTCTCATTTAAAGAAACCATTTTAAAAAGCAGAATTCTAGATTTTCTAATTGATTGTTTTAAATTAATTTGAAAATGGTCGTGAGTGTGTTAATCATTTGTTTTTGAGCATGGAACATGAGGGTCGTATTCGATTAGTTTAATATATAGTATGCAGCTATGTCATTTAAACTTACGATTTGCGAACTGAAACTAAACTCATTTTACCTTTGCTATAAACACATTCATCGCATTTGTTGGTACGTCTTCCGATTGTTTGGTAAAATACTATATAATATCTTGGCCTCTGAGCGTAGCTATAAATAGTGTAGAATCTATTTAAAACTACGCTCAAAGGCTTAACAGTTGTCAGTAAACCTGTATATATCTATATATACATATAATGAAGCTGAAAAGGGTTGAAACTTTTAACATAAAAGATAATTATTTTTTTAGAGTTACTACGAATGATAGCAGAACACCTTTCAATAATTTCTTCATTTTTGTCTGTTTCTCTGTATATCTGTTTTTTTAAACGCTCATCACACAAAAACTGCTGAACGGATCATCATGAATTTTGGTATGTAGGTGATATGAAGTCTTAGGAGTGTCATAGGCCTGAAATAATGCGTGCAAAGTTGCTGGCGTCCACTAGTTTAGCGAGATCTATCAGTTAGACTAGAGCTTTCATTGTACTAGGAACATGAATCGAACTGCGAACCTAACCGTAACTACCGGTTCAGTTTGAACTAGCCGCTTCTAAAGGCTTTGGAGATAGGCTTAGAAGTTTGTTAAATGGCGTAGTATATACCTAGCCAAGTATATATATCTAGCTATGTGATGTACATAATACAGGTTTATGTCCTTTGATTATGGATATATTATCTGTCCTAACCATCTAAAAAATTGTTAATATAGAAGCGCTCGTAGATCCGCTGCCGGAGGCAATCGCATGCAATTACCAATTTTAAGCAAATGTCAACGCGGTCAGTCCTTGGATGGGTGACCAAAAAGTGGCATTCCATTTTAGGCACTTCCGTGGGTCGGTTGGCACGTTAAATTGCAGGTTTGTATTACATGTAGTAGTTTGTAGTGCATAGTACGGTAGTCGTTAAGCCATGTTAGAGGCCCTTAGGGCGGTTTTGAAAACTCTTGACACCAGAAACAGCCACTCTTACACGAATTAACTTAATTTTTTAAAATATAGAATTGTTATTACCTACAAATGTCGCGTTGAAAATGCATCCACATTTTCTCTCTCCCACATGTCACTTGCATTCTCACATAAAAGTAAGGACCAATCTGTCGTCTAATTATGTGTTAAATGTTAGCACACTATATACAAGCAGAAGGCAGAGCCTTAATGTTAAGCACACTATATACAAGCAGAAGGCAGAGCCTTAATTTCTATGTACAATGTAAAGTTTTTGCAATAAATATGTTTTATGTTTATGTTTAATTTTAAAATGTATAATTTCTTGTGTTGAGTCTGGTTGTTTGTATGTATAATAAGTATGTATTTACAAAAGAAAAGTATATAAGTATTATATCCGTTATCTAGTACCCACGACACAAGCGTTTGCTTAGTGTGGGGCTAGATGGCGCTGTGTGCAATGTCCCGAAATATTTATTTATTTTATTTATTTATGTTTACTATCCATCCATATTATTTTTTGTTTATGTTTATTGCCATATCTTTTAGCTAAAAAAATCCTACTTCTACAGGTTATATCTTCAAAAGTATGAAACTTGCATGATACCTAACTCTTTCAACGCTTGTCTAATACCATATGGCACAACTTAATAAAGCCATTTTCAACCTTAATATAGCCAACAAAGTTGTCATCCAAAATATTTCATAAGTGGCTTCTCTAGCGCATTCTGTCAACAAATGTCATGCTTTTATTAGAATACTAACGTTTTCATAAAACTTTCTTACTCGTACAGGAATTTTGTGCGTTTCCTATGTTTTTCGAACGTTTTGTATGATGAGATTTTAATGCATTGTTTTGCTGGTTGTTGAATGAAACATTTTGCATACATTTCCTCTATTGAAACACAAATATTAATGCAAATCAAATTTAGATTAACTTAATTTTAGCTTCTTAAAAGTATTTATCGACTGTGATAAAAAAATATCAGAGTCCCAAACCTATAGCCTAAAAAAACTATGACATCCAACTAAATTCATACTATTTCACAAGGTTTTGTCGTCCTATCGAAACCAGAGTAATTCCCATCTATCGAGAGACCGTTGGGGTAATTCCTATTTGGAATTATGCTAATCCGGGCCCGGTGCGAACCTGAATTTATCTCTTCGTCACAGCTACAGCTCCTTTGAAGATTTTTCGCCTATGAAAATAGTAAACAGTATAAAAACCTGGACCTTATTTACTTTATTTTGAAAGTATCTTGTTACACAAAGTACGTTTACAAATAATCTTCTCAAGGAAGTAGCTCAGTAGGGAAACAGGTAAGACACAGTTTCGCTTCACGTGAAATTTCGCTGTGACCTGTATCTCTGATTTATTTTATTTTTTAACTCGGTAGGCGTACGATTGTCTATAAATTGCCTGATGTGAAGCAACGTTGTAATCTACGATCTAACGAGCTTGCCTAAAAGAACCCGGTATTGCGGTCTCGCTCGCATTTGTGTGAGAACAACACAGAAGTACAAAAAACAAGCAAAAGAAGATCAACATCCAAGATTCTATACGATTTGCAACTCTGTTTTAACCTAAAATCAAATTTGTGTATACTGTTTAATCGTAGTGATCATCAGCAGGGGACACAACCAGACAATCAAGCGATGCTCTGCCAAAACTAACACAGGTCACACATACTCAGCAACAGAGTGGTTCATAACTGGAACAGGTTGCCAAAAGAGGTGGTCAGTGCAACATCTGTAAACAACTTTAAGAACCGGCTTGATGACTGGTTACAGAAAACCAAAAAATCTCTTGTAAACTTGTGTTCATTGCACCAGTGGACTGTACAAATTTGAACTTTGTGTGCACTATATAAAATAATTTTGACACAGTGTGATAGGGGCACATCAGCAATTTGCTGCTCGCCCATTAATCAAATAAATAAATAAATAGAATAAACAAAATACACACAACAAAATTTGTAGTATGGATCATCGTGTCTGAAATAAAGATTTATTCACCAAAATACATACCCATAGATAACGAACAACAACGACAAAGATTCCTTTCAAACCTTCATTTACCTTCCGTAGTTTGTATGTACACTTCATCAGGCCTCTAGGAACAAGAATACCTTGTAAATCGAGTCCCTGGATCATACTTAAGACTTCAAAGCGTAGAACTTGGAGTAATTTAGTTCGATTAAACCTGACTCTGTCACGAGAACAGCTAGTAAACTATGTATAGAGTTATTTTGGTATGTTATATTCATAAATAGAGTACTTGTAGGATTATTTTATTAATGTTTAATTGTAAGTTATTTATAACGTTGCTTAACATCAGGCAAGTTGTAGTCAAGTGTAAGCCTATATCATGTAAAAATATATATGTATATATTTATTGCATTTGCAAATCCATACAAATTGAACTTATATCGCTGCTGATTGTCGAAATGCTCTAATCAATATAAATTACTACTATTGAATATAAAATTACAAAACTTTTCATAATTAGATAAATACATAGATCAACTCTTTATTATTGGCACAAAATAAAAAAAGCCAAAACAAATTGTATCTAATACAACTTGTTGCACTAGTCCACAAGCAGCGGCCTTATCGCTTAAAGTGATCTAGGCAACCTTTAGCTGCGGAGATATAAACATAAAATAAAAAGAAGAATGTGGTGTACAGTATTATATGTTACCATTAAAATTACCTGCTAACCAATTCTTTCAGGGACTTATTATGACAGGAGCAGCTTTTCAACTATCGATTTAGTCATTTTTTCATGACCACAATAAATAGAATACATTTCGATACTCGAAACTTGCAAGACCAACAAAAAAATTACGACATGTTTTCTGATCTCATATAACAGTCTCACTACAAAGGAAAGGCTTCAAAAACTTTTTTGTTATAGTGTGTTATGAGACGGCATTTTTATACTGAAATTTCCTTACAGCTTAAGAAAATGAAAGAATTTATGTATCTTTTGCGATCTCAAAGTTACACCCGGAAAAGTTGTTGTGAATGATTAGTACCTTGAACTTTTTCAACTTATAACGTAGCTTTGCGTAACTCTGTAGGTACTTAAAAACTTGTAGTCTTAAATAATCCAATTTTCAGTATTGATTTCGATTTTTTCACTATTGGACCTACTACGTACCTACTAATCGTGTTTGGAACTTTATGTTCCGCTGTCTATACATATAATAAAGCTAAAGAAGGTCAACAATCTGAACTTATAAGATTTATGAATAAGGGTGTGTGGGTGCTAATAACTAGTGGGTGCTCGCGGCTTTGCTCGCATTAAGAAGTCCCCTAACTTGCATCCCCTATTTCACCCCTTTAAAAGTGACCTTTCCAAAAATCCTTCCTTAGAGGATGCCTACGTCTTAACATCTACCTTCATTCCAGATTTCATCCCAATCCGTTCAGTGGTTTATACTGTGCGTTTATAGATCACTATACCAGTCATTCAGTCACCTTTTTATATATTTAGATGATTGGGTATACTATAAATCTATAACAAAACACGTTCAAGCAGTATTTAGATATGTGTCTGTTTATCTGTTTATTTAAACGCTCAGATATTACAGAAATTGCTGAGCGGCTCATCATCATTTTTGGTATGTATGTAGTAAGAGGTCTTAGAAGTGTGAAAGTCTACTTTTTATCTCAAATTAATGCGTGCGAAACCGCGGGCGTCCACTAGTATTTCAATATAAGATGTATCTAAGCTATATTAACTGCTTTAGGTGTGTAGCTCTACTAGACTTATTTTAAAAATTAACGATACAATTAGGTAATTAATTTAACGTCGAATTGAAGAAGTATGATAAATATGGCAACCACCTACAAACATTTGTGTTGCAATTTTGTAGTCATCCTAAAGAAGTTTTTCTACGAATCGTTTTTTTTTTACTACAAAACCAAAACAAAAACAAGAAGTTAGAGATAGTCCTATATGGGACACATTCAGGATTATCCTGATTGCTAACAGATCCCTAAAGGAAGTAAATCCCTTAGTTCTTGTTTAATCTAGTCAGGCTTAAGAGAGAGCGTAACTAAGTTCAAACTAAGTTTTTATAAGTTAATTGCTTTTCGTTTGCCTGGGGTTTATCAGTTTAAATTAATTGTGCAAGTTTTTATCTCAAACCTTTTAAAGTTCTTCGAAGCGGTACGACAGCACCCTAAATGGCTTTATTAGCTTTCGTATTTTTCAGGCTTTTTAAAAATGATTAAGTGTGGTGATAATTCACATGGAAAAAAGTTGATGCCTGCTTCATAAAATTTCTGAAAGAAAATTTAAAAAAAATAGTTATAAATTGTCAGGAAATAAATGAATACCTAGACCTTGTCTAAAAGATTGGATGAAAAAAACACTGTCACTTAATTATCTTAAAGTATTATTTTTTTATTTAAAAAGTAAAAAAGTTGGAATGAATTTAGATTTTTCACTTTCTGTGACTGATTTACGTTACGCTACGAACGCTACGTTTAACTGTTTGTTTCAATATAATGTTTATGACATTAACAAAGTACCTATAGACCATAAAAAAACATCTCTACAATATTTTAACAGCCCAAGCTAAATTTCTCCCAGGACCGTAACTCAAACGTTACAACCCTTAATTTCCAGTGGACGCGTTTTCAATAAGCAATAATCTTAGCATTAATACAACGGTAATAGCATACACCAGCCATAAAATACATCGGAGCAATAAATAGCAAACGTTAGAACCATCGCCGTACGTGCTTAAGTGGTTTAAACCAAGGTATAAACGAACATAAAATTCCAGAGTACAAAACTTATTGATAGAGCGTGCATGAAGCGATGTTGTTAAAATTTAAGGACTCTTACAGACTTTTTTGTTTTTGTTGTGTTGTCAATGTATTAGTTTATACCTCTCTCTCTTTGAGTCGTATTTCCTCATGACTGAGGGTCGTGACTCCCCCGCAGAATTAATTCGTTAGGGGAGTTTTCTTGGGCAGATACATCGTGGTGGGCGCCCAGGTCCTTCCACGGAAGACGCATGTCCTTGAGGTTATACCTCACTGGTTTATAAAAAAAATGTTTGTGAATCGTAAAGGTTTGTGGGCAATGGCTTTTGGGATAAGGTTTCAGGGCACACAATGTCTAATTAACCATATTATTCATTTGAATAAAGACTTTTACAATTTTATCAAAATGCTTGTGAAGCGTTCTTAACTATTAGAAACATTATATATTGACTTGATTTTACTCAGCGAAATTCATACAAAATATGTGGTCATCAATTAATCTTAGCATTAATGCAATGGTAGTCATGCATTGCATAACAAATAATAACCAAATATACGTTATCATCGCAGAGTTTTGTAAAAAAAACCGGGACATTGCACACAGTGCCATCTAGCGCCACACTAAGCAAACGCCTATGTGGTGGGTACTAGATAACGGACATAATACTTTAATAATATGTACTTTATTTTGATGCAAAAAAATGTATGTACTGTCTATACTTTTTTCTCCTAGAATATACTAGTAAAACACTGTGTATGCTGCACCATATGTGATATTTATGGAAGTGATCGCCTGTTTGGCCAATATGCGAGACTATCGCATAAATTTTGGTATTTGGAGGTTTGGGGACTATCGGAATTCGTGTAAAGTTATTGTAAACATGGTTCGTTATATTTCTGTTAAAAATCTGATAATCGACTTATAATATTTACGAAGGAAGAAATCATACTCAAAATGATAAGATCCGGAACTATTGACAGAATGATACTCTGATTTTTAACAAATAAATAATATTGAATATGTCACATACATATCACACTTTAACGCTTGTGTCATGGGTAACTAGTAAGCAGATATAATACATACATACTATTCTTTCGTAAATACATATTTATGTATTATACAACCTTTTATTTCAAACGAATGTCGTATATCGCTAAATCATTACATAGTATTAAACAAAGTCGACTCCCGCTTTATGTCTCCAAAGCTTACATCTAGAATAGGTACTACACAATGTGATGACTTTTTTAAAGATAGATCGTTTTGAGTAGGTTTTATATGTGTAGATAGCTAGTTATACAGGTATACATGGCCGTGCAAAGCCGGGCTGGATCGCATGTTTACAATATAAAAATAATACGTTAATTTAGGAACAGGAAATTGTCTATTTCCATTTAACATTTCTGTAAAGAAACAGACACGCGTAAGCCAATTAACTAACGACCTTCATCTTTATAATATACTTGTAAATTTCAAGTATGATGTGATCAGAGATAATTTGAATATGATATTAATATAATAACATTTGGGTTACAGACAAAGAACTAAGCCTACCGTACATACACTTTACATGATTTGGTACACAAGAGATTAGATTAGCTTTCCTCTAGTACAGTATTAATTCAAGTTGTATTAGTTAATATTAAAACGGATCTTAATATCATTACGTGATGTGTAACTAATTTAATTTAAAGTTAAGAATATTTGGTAGAGGTTAGACTTTTAGTAATATTATAGTTTACAATTTCATATCTCGAGCGAACCATAAAAAATATGATATAAAAGGCAATGCTACTTATATTCCGATTTGAACTACAATTCTTAACTAAACAATATAATCAGTTAATTAAATTAATTTGTAATTAATAAACATGTAGTTAAAAAAATTATATTTAGTTCATTGGATTAACAAATTAATTTTATCTACTCGCCTATTTTATTCGAGCTAATTAAACAACGGGAACAGCGAATAAATAAAGCATACAAAATTAAAAAGTTAATCTTTATGTACTTTTTATAACGTGTTGAGCCATTAAAATGATTCGTTAAAGTTTAAAATGTATTTTCATGCCATACTGACTTTTATTATCATCATTAATTTATTATTGGTCTACATGGCATTGTTTAATAGGTAAGTACATATTATCTCGTTTAAAATGACAATGTTTGTACACGGCAAAGCTTTCTGTAAATGTAATATCAAATGTTGTTTTGTTTTACTTGTTTAACTATATATGTAGGTACATAAAAGTTATTTAATTTTTTTTGTCAATATTTTTTTTTATCATTAACTGGTTTTCGTTACCGATGTCAAATAATGTATCTGTCAAGTCATGTATGTATTGTGCGATCATTTACTGTAGATGGTTAACAGAGAAACTATTAGTAAACCGGGTAAATTCATTTTCTCCTACCTAATACAAATTGTGTAGTCTCCTAACATCTCCGTCGAATAGGTGTTTCACCTCTTGTAGATGTAGTGTACTAATAATAAACATGACACATAGTTACCTAAATATATTATGTACATACTCCAGAGCATTGACATAATACTATAAAGGATATACCTTGCTATAAACACCTACACGCGTAAACTAAATACACTTTTAGGTATGTTGCAGTTGTAGCATTGCAACATAATATGAAAGTGCAGCGTATCTGAGATAGATATCATACTCTGTAAAACTTATCTTAGTATGAATAAATAAAAAACAACAAAAGTTTCTCTCTTATAAATATATAAATGTAACAATGTCATTACCAATGTTGAGCCAAAATAAATAAAATAAAAAAAAAATGTTACCCATAACATTTTGGGCGCTGGTTTACAAGGAAGTCAAATATTGTTGTCGTGATAAAAATTAAAACATATAATTTGCACTTCTAATAGACAAGTACTGACTGCAGTATGCGGTAGGTAATACAAATATTTTAGTAAATCTAAGAGTAAATGAAATCTGGTGTAATATGTAGTGTTTTTTCGCTGCGACTGCTTCTTAACCGACGCACAGAGGGGTATTTTAACAATCTACGCGGCCAAAAACATTTGTTTGGGTTTTTGAGTTGTTAATGACGGAAATAAAACAAGCGTAATAAGAACAATAATAAATGATGTTTATTTTTTATAATTGCCATAAATAAATAAAAATAAAATGACTTTTATTACATTTCTATAATAATTTATTTATTAATTTAATTTAATAATGGCACACAAAACAAAATTTGTTCTTAAACGAACTGAATATACATTTTAAGCTAATACTAATATAACATTATTATGATTTTCTTAATTTTGTAACTTTAAGTTAAATTAATTAATAATTATTATTATTTTAAATTAATTAATAATTATTTTTTGTAGTTCATCAAAAATTCAATGTTAATTCAATGTTATGTTCCATTGTAACAGATATGGAGACTTTGATCAGAGCCAACGAAACGCGGAAATTTTTCCAAGAAGTCCGGTCCATGAAAAAGGGGTATCAGCCATCTACGCAATTTCTGACTGATGATGACGGCAACCTTGTTACGGACTCAGAAGACCTAAAGAGGAAGTGGAGAGAATATTTCCAGGGATTGCTGAATTGCGCTGAGCCGGAGCACCCCGTGACGCCAAACTCCGAAAATGTTGATGATGTTGACGATGACCCATTGACTTTTGAAGAAGTGAGGAGAGCAATAATGAGGCTTAAGAACAACAAAGCTCCTGGCATAGATAGTTTACATGCCGAGATTTGGAAATATGGTGGTGGCTACATGCAAACGAGGCTGTACGAACTTCTCCGTAGGATTTGGACGTTAGAGCAACAGCCGCGTGAGTGGAATGTGGGGGTCATCTGTCCTGTACACAAAAAGGGGTGTAGGAAGAAGTGTATAAACTACAGAGGAATTGCTCTCTTACCAACGGCGTACAAAGTTTTGTCCTACGTGCTGCTTGATAGACTTGAACCACATGCGGAAAGGATCATCGGTGATTACCAATGTGGGTTCCGACGCAATCGCAGCACTGTAGACCAAATTTTCCTCCTGATGCAGTTGATGGAGAAGAAATGGGAGTACGCACAGAGCATTCATTCCCTTTTTGTGGACTTCAGCAAGGCCTATGATAGCATAGACAGAAACGCCCTCTACGCGATACTATCCAATTTTAGCATTCCGCGCAAGCTTGTCACCCTAATCAAGATGGCTACCAAGGAGAGCAGAATGCGGGTTAGAGTTGGTCACGAACTTACTGAGGAATTTGACGTAGTTACTGGCCTGAAGCAGGGAGACGCATTATCCCCGATGCTGTTCAATTTAGCTTTAGAACATGTGATCCGGAAAGTTATGGAACTAGACTTTGGTATCGAGTTAAATGGACAGCACAGGGTTATTGGTTATGCAGACGATCTAGCCATATTAGGACAGACAGGGATTGAAGTAGCAAGATCTGTTCAGACTCTATCTCTGGAAGCCGCGAGGGTAGGGCTTAGAATTAACCACGATAAGACAGAGTATCTCCACATGAAACGCTACAGAGACTGCAGACAGCAGCGAATGGATCTTCAAGTGGGGGATAGCTATTTCAAAGGTACGGCAAGCTTCAGATATCTAGGATGCACTATTACGGATAGAAATACTAGGGAAGAGGAAATCGACATTCGGATCCATAATGCCCTCCGGTGTAGTGCAGCCCTACATAAGGTTTTAGTGTCCAAGCTTTTAAGCCGGAAGACAAAAATTAGGATCTACAAAACTGTAATTAGACCAATTTTAATGTATGGGTGTGAGGCATGGACGTTAACCCTTAAAGAGGAAGAGAAATTGCTAGTAGCTGAAAGGAAGATCATGCGCAAGATTTTGGGTCCAACCCGGAGGCAAGATGGAAGTTGGAGAATAAAGAAGAACCTTGAAATTGAAGAGCTGGTTGGGGAACCAAATATAATGGGTGAGACAAAAGCCTATAGACTTCGCTGGCTGGGTCACTTGGTGAGAATGGGAGACGATCGTAGTGTCAAGAGAGCCTTACTCGGTGTCCCGAGTGGCCGTCGTCCCGTTGGTCGGCCGAGGTACCGCTGGAAGGACGTTGTGGAGTCAGATCTACGCGTGCTTCAAGTAGCTGACTGGCGGGAAGCGGCTCAAGACCGGGACCGGTGGCGATCTCTTGTATCGGAGGCCAAGACTCACTTTGGGTCGCTGCGCCAGCGGAGTAAGTAAGTAAGTAAGTTCATCAAAAATGCTCATATGAAATGCGTCTGCAGGGTTTTGGTGTTGCAGATATAAGAAAATTCAATGTTTCATGAAGAAAAGTTGTAGGTGTGACTGGAATTTTGAAAGTACCTTCTAGCGTTCTAGGCAAAGATGGTTGTTTTATAAGGAAACCACTTCTTTTTTGTGCGATTTAATCCACATTTGCTTCATTTCTGATTTTAAATGTGGAAAATTGTGTTTCAGTTTATTTAACTGAGTTTCAGTAAGGTTGTTCTGAGTGAAAAAGTGGTCCTGCAAAAAACATAGTTTTCTTCTGAATTACGTAAATTTTTATTCTTCATCTTATCAAAAAGCATTTTACGACTCACTATTCTCACTATTTCTCACTCCAGTGGTCCCTCCTCAACCTAAAACAAAATTTAAACATAAATTTATATTTTAGTAATTTCGACTGTAAAAGTTCAAAGTTCTGTGCTTAGTGCATCCGCGCTATTCCGCGGCTAATTTATATAGCATTTGTTACTTAAGAACCTATATTTGAAGCATGATGGACAATGCTAGCCGGGTCTACCCCGGTACTGAAACAAAAACGCCATTAAACATACATTTATTTAAATTAATCTTCTCATTTTAGGCATTATTTCACGATCCCTAAAAATATACTAAACAAAACATTATTTCATTAAATACATTACATTTAGATTGCGACATACCTGTAGTGTCCGAATCCATTGCTTCTTTCCACCAGGCTAACCTAGGAAACTGCAGTTTAGCTCCCAATGTTAACACTTTTTAAAAGTCGCGGAAAACTAGCTCGTACACAAAGTTCGATGATCAAGTTCCGACTGAGATTGCCGGGTAACGTGCAGAGGGAGAGGGATGGGGGAGGTTGCCTATTGTCTGTTGGAGTGTCCCCTGCCTCAGATGATTGAATACAGTTGCATTTCTTCAATTTTGTTATTTTGACTTTTGGCCGCGTAAATTGTTAAAATACCCCACTGTGCGACGTCAAACCACAAACTTGATGGTTTTTAAGTGTGTTCCTCCATATACCACCGCCACACCTCACATCCTAACCAACGTGGCTCTCAATACCTTACCATCACCGCACCTTGTGTCTTCAAGTTTTGTAGTTTGTGTTTTGTAGTTCCGCAAAGTAACGTCTGATTCAATATCTAATGTAAGAGTATTCCATGCACTTACAAAATGTTGTTCCTCGAACAGTCCATTAACAGTCATATGTCGATGTATACATACACCTAAGTATACTCGAAGGAGAGTATTCGAGGCTGCAATATTGGTAACCCAATAGCCTTTTATCTGACGTCCATTAAAGCTGGTCCATCCATCAGAGTAATGTAAAACCACTTATAAATAAAGTCCAAAAGCCAAGGGACAAAATAAATCTGCTCACTAGTAATGCGCTAGTGTCAAGTCACAGGACTGAGTCTTGTATTGGCTGGTCTTGTTTTACGTCGGAATTTCATTGTAACAAAGTTTAACTAAGAAACGGAATGAAAAAAGAAATTTCATGTTGATATTTTGGAGTAAAAAATAACTGAGGTTTTAATTTAACAATTTCAAATAATTTATTTAAGTGAAACACTTATAAACTATAACAATATGTTCACTGCACTCCACACTAGGATAACCTGTGTGTAACAAATACCTTACTTTTTTTACGCAGCCGATAGTTTTCACTTTATGTGCCAATCATATAGTCTTATTTTAAGAATATATATCTCGAATATTATCCAAGTCTAGTTTACTAAATCTTGTCTGTTATTTTTCTAGTCCTTGTTCTACTATATAGGATCCCGTTTATTATTTTTGTCATTTTGACGGATGTTCCGATTTATTACGTTGTTTTCTTGCGACCGTATTTTTTATTGATCTTTTTTACTCTTGTGGTTTGGTTTTATTTCAAGTGTAGCCTTGAGTTATTCTTTATCTTCTAATTAAATACGGATTATGTCATTAGAACAAAAGTTTTGATAGCTCCTCAATATCGTTCTTGGATTTATAGAAATAGAAATGAATAAATGTCACAATCTTCTTTTATAGCGCACGAAACTGCAGTTTCAATTCTTTAAAATCAATCAATTGAAATCTATACCAAACTGGAATTTTATCATTGAATAACGTTAGCTAGCCAATTATTCTTATCTAACTTTTTTTATCATAAAACGTCAATTAGTAAGTCTCGATTTTTCCATTACAGCAATCCCTATCGATTTCAAAACCATGCAATAAATCAAACTGAGGTTTTTACATTTGGCCGCCGCACGCATCCCTTTCAGAAGGGTTTTCAGGCTTTCACGCACTCCAAAAGGTATCTTTTTAAAGGTATTCGCTTATATGGATTTAATATGGCATCTTCACGTAAATTGCCGAAGCATTGAATGCTATTACCATAATTTTCTTTTAGGACTTAGAAGAAAAGCTTATTTAAATTGGAAAAGCTTATTGGTTAAATTAGTAACAATGCTTATGGAAAAGCTTTCTAATGAACGATGATTTACAATGTCTTTGCACCTGTACAGGGCCAATTTTCTTTATTAGTAATCTCAATCATAAAAACAAATTTTATACAAAAATCCATTATAATTGATCGAAGATGTTTTATTATTGCCTCAGTTTATTTTATTTTAGTAGTTTCCAGTGTGCACACGTAAAGTCATTCACACTTATCATAATTTATTTTTCTCTTTTATTATAATAGATTTAAAAACAGCACTCTCTTTGAATATTTTTTTAACTTATGCGGGTTTGAACTTGACCGTAGTTTGCCTGATGGTATGTAAAGACTATGGCTTAAGGTGGAGCGTGCTTACCCGATAAGAACTGATTCACTCTCGCTTGAAATACAACTAAAAATAACAACCTATTAAACCTCGAACACAGCCAAGCTTGAAACCGAGACAAATGTATGAGACGTCTCATTTGCGTCTCTCAGACCGCGAAGATGTGTGAAACAGTATCTCGACATCCATTCATGGTCGGCCATCTATCACCGAGTATGACAACGTAGTGCTTGTTTGTCCCCCACTTCAGTCGATGTGGGACGGACTTAGAACGATTTGGCGCTAACGCATACAATAAATAATCATATTGAGAAAAAGTGATAATAAATTAAGAAAAAAATACCGAATATTAAAATTAATAATTAATTAATAGTATTTTTAAATTATACCAAGATTTAATTGAGTTGGGCCTAAGTCTAGATGTTTGTTCTGCATTGTACAGTTATTTTTAAGTGTATAAAAAGTGAGGTTATATTTAACAATCATTTATAGTTCAATGTACGTCTCATACCTTGTTTCTTACAAAAACGATATGATACAATATGTTAGCCATGTGTTAGAATAGGGCATGTTAATTGTTTGTGGTATAATTACTGATGTGTCCCAAAGTTATTTATTTTATTATTATTTATTTCTAAATTAAAAAGCTGTCGAATTCACTACGCTTGCAACATTGCCTGTCATATAATTTAGAATGATTTTTTTTCTCTTACTGTTTTATTCACTTTGCTAATTATTCCCAGCCCTATCTAACTATCTATCTAGGTGACTGACTGACTGACTGCTATAGTGAACCACACAGCAGCACAGCCGCAACCAATGGACGGATTGGGCTGAAATTTGGCATGCATCCGCTTAGAAAGGATTATTGGAAATGCCACTTTTAAAAGGGTGAAAAGGGAGATGCAAGTTTTAATTTCTAATGCGAGCGAAGCCGCAAAGCACCCACTAGTCTATTATATTTTTCCTCAATACGTCCCTGACATCTAAGACTAGTGTCGTCGGTAAATCACGCTCAGCTGTTATCCATTATTCTGTCTCTTCCGATGAAGTTTATAAACGCTCGCTTGTGATATGTATATACTGTGGCCGGGAAATAGAGGGGGAAAAGGCTTTTCGAGAAATATGGGTGACGTCATAAATAGTGACGTCATTGCGGTTTATTGGAGGAAGCGGGCTTTATACAGGCTTTAGATACTGGTTAATACAGTTTAGAACGATAGTTCGGTAATAATATGGCATTGATTGATAAATATGGCATTGATTGGAGAACATAGCAGCAGAGGCAAATCATTTAGGCGAGTCCATTAGTTACGAAATCATATTCAGAAACCGTTTCGTGAAATTGAATTTCCGGGATGTACAAATAGTCACGACAAGTACCGTGTCTGGACAATGCGTTTTTGCTTGAGTTAAAAAAAGGTTTTTAATATAATGTAACTGTAACTCAGGTATTGTAATGAAAGTTTTGAACTCTGAATGTTATATGGACATGTTATAAATCTTACTGTTTAAATTTAATACTATAATAATATTATAAAGTGTGTGTATTAGTCATCAGTAGGTTAACAGTGCGTAGGTACTTGTAAAACTGCTTCATTTACTATGCGAAAACAATATTTTAACCTGCGCTCAATTTTATGAGATTGATTTACTTTTTAAAGCAATTTTTATTCCTCTAATAACAGCTTTAGCATTAACTTTTACTTCAGTACAAACACGTAGAATAAATGAGATAATAATTGTAGCCAACTCGATTTCGAACCAGAAAACTAATTACATCGATTCCCTTATCGGGTTTATCAGATTTCCCGAACGTGTCATTAGTTATTCTTATTATAGGCTGCTTGTAAATAAAAGTATTCTCGTATCTAGTAGAATGAGTAATCGAATCTGGCGTTTTTTTGCGGAAATCTGTTGTATTGCTAAGTTTATCTTAAGGGAATAGAAATTAACTACCATTACTTGATTATTTGTTCTATGGTAGGCAACGAAAATGCCGGCACAGTAATTTATCTTGAAATCGATTTATGACTTAATCCTAAGATGTGTCAATTACCATCGACGCGGTCAGTTGTTAGATGGGTGATCAAAAAGTGGCAAACACTTGTCTCATAACCTGATAGTGTATTCGATACTCGTAAGATGAAAATGCTTAATATCAAGACTACCTTAATTTTATTGCAGCGTAAAAGAAAATTGTTCTTAACATTAAATACAAATTTCTTTTGAATTAAATGATTACAAGAAGTAACAACAAACTGCCTGAAGCTGGAAGCTTCTTTGAATTATTTTCTTAGCAAATTTTAGATTGCGGACATCTTGTTTTTTGATAATCTTTTTCGAGGCTATATTTTTTTGTTCTGTTTGTAAAAAATAGATTCTTTGTTAGTTAAAAAATCAAACGCCGAATTTATACAATTATATTGGCCATCAAAGACCTTGTGAAGAAGTAGGAAAGAGATAATTGTGAACAATTTAAGTGGTAAGTCGTTCTAAACTTCTTTTAATTTTAGGTTTGATTTAAATGTACGAAAACCTCGAGGGTAACGGATATATATACACCTAGCGATACTTCACAATGCTTTTCGATTAGCCACACACACACACACACACATACTTTTTTATAATACCTATTAGGATGTGATATATGTACTGCAGTTTTATGAAGACGCACAGGTATTAAAAAAACCTACAAAATCTAGTTTGATAAGATATAATCATCAGCCTACAGTCCTCTTCTGGACATAGGCCTCTCCCAAGGCACGCCACTCAGCCCGATTTTGTGCTTTTCGTCTCCACCTATTAACTGATATCTTTATGATGTCCTCGCTCCACCTAATGGAAAAGACATACTAGAATATAACATCTGGAAATAAAATAAAGTTATATATCCACAGAGTAGTATACAAAACGTCCATCTTCAGTAGTTCAGTCATGCAGGAGCGTTTTGAAATGATAGTCAAACGTCTATTCATGTGCAAACAGCAGAAAGAATGTGAGGATTCAACTAAAGACTTGGAAAATATCGGATGGTTCAGCATAATAATTTCCTGAAGCCAGTGTTGGATTGGTTTCAGAAGTTTGCTTTATCGTATTGTAATTATCACTATATATTAAGTGCTTCCGGCATTTTCTTATACAATACGATAATTATTTTAGTCAAGCAATTGCTTAGCGCCAGACATTTACCTCCGAATTGAGTAATAAAAAAGCTTCGCCAGACAGATACTTGTCATAATGTTTATTTTAAAATTTAATTGATTCAATGATTAAAATAAATATAATAATCGGGACGAGTTTTAGTTGAGTTAGGAGATGAAAAATAAATAAATCAGCACATAATACAATCACGAACTATATAACTAACTAACTGACCAAAACGCTGGCCTTTATCTGACTCAACGTATTACCATTGCCATCCAGCGTGGTAATGCGGCCAGTATGCTGGACACGCTGCCCTCTGGTAGTGGGTTGGAGTACTTAGATTATCCTTAAGCTTTTCGAAAGATTTTCTAAGTGCCCCTTTTTTGTAGTAGTTAGAAGTAGTACCTTTGTTTAGTTTTTCTTCCCTTGTTTTTATATTTTATTTTTGTAATTATAGTCTTTGGGAGTGTTAAAAAAAACAACTAATACTTATATAAGATGAAAATCAATAGTTTGTGATAAAGATAATTTGTGTGTTAGTGGTATCTGTATTCTGTTATATCTGAGGATTTACGAAAGCAAAGACGAAGATTGGATGCTAGAAACCTCTTTCACTTGACGACCTATAAATCGTAACTGATGAAAGGAAATGCAGTGCGCTTATATATATCCTTATGAATATTCAGCATATACGTATATGCATGTATAAATATGCCTGAAAAAATATAACATATTTTTACAGTAAAACGAGAGTTTGGCTTTCGAAAAATAAATACCCGTATGATAAAACATTACTTTAAATACGTAGGTATGCAGATTTTTACTTCGTTATTCCATTTTTTATCCAACTCATGTTAAGTAAAATTTAAGTCCAAATTGCTCTTTAAATTCCAATAAACAAATTCTTGCACATAATGACATCTATTAATTAGTAAGGCTCACAAATTCTTTACCTAATTGAGTTTTTTTTAAATGTTCGAAATTGGTCCACAAAACGGAAAATAGTCTTTTCTGTTTTCTGTGTTTATGTCTAATAATGGTATAGATAGAATAATAAAAAAATACTTTCTCTGCCAGTAACTAAACGTAAAGGCATCAAAAACACTTTTAAGATAGCTTATGTTTCAGACACTCCTAATTAATTGAGAATGTTTAAACTGAGATTGATTAAACGTTGTTTGAGTCTGTAACGCCTGAAATCTGGGATTATTTAGGCAGACTACTTTTTGTAACATACCATCGTGACTTAACATAATTAGTTTATTTGTTACTTTGTTGTGTGTATGTGGGATTTAGTAACGTGAAAGGTTCGCAGATTATGAACTTAATTATATTACATAGTAAGTATATTTACACATGTTTACTGGAGATCTATAATGAAAAGTCCGCGCTGAAAAAAGATAACCAATACAGCCTAAGGAATATAGTCGCATTGAGGTTACCAAAAACCAGATTAAAGAAAGTACAAAAACAAGGGATCTATAATAAAGTCTGTATGTTTAATAAACTGCCACATAGATTAATTAACTTGCCTCCAAACGCTTTTAAGAACATTATTAAAAACTTCTTTATTAACAACCCATTTTATACACTAAACGAATACATGAGATTGCCTTTGACAGAATCATCATTTGTGTATGACCAAATTGTTTGATAAGTTTACTAATTTAATTTAAGTATGTACCATATAATTAAGAAAAATGTAAATTGACTTGCCCAATGTAACGAGATGTTATAAGGTGAATAAATTTCTATTATTCTATTATAAGTATGTTAAATGAAAGTGGTTGAAATAAAAATGTTCGTAGTAAATATACAATTTTAAAAATTAAGTTTTTGTGATGTATATAGAAATTCTTATAAAAGACCGTCTTCTATGAGTTTTCTTAATAAACTGTATAATCGTTAAAACACAAAGGCATTTATTTATTTTTTTATGTTAATTAACAAAAACAGAACGTAAAAAATCTTTCTTCTTTTAGCTTAATTCAATATGGCTTCTCTTATTTCGTTATTTTAGTAAATCCATAACTTGTATGTTATCTACGGATAACCTTAAATCCTGCCTTACTCCGGATTGATGAATGAATTTCTCATCGATTTCGACGTGATATACAGGTTTCTGATACAAATTACAATATATTAAACTATATTTCTACGAAGAACGTGTATATGCGTACTTATAGTTTTACTTCAGATTTAAATCGATATGTATTGCTGTTAGTTATTTATATTAGTTAATATCGTTAGGTTTTAGAAATGCAATCAACTCACTTAAGTTTTACTTATTTATTCAACACCAAAAATATCAGTAAAGAGACCAAGTTTTACTTCAGATTTAAATCGATATGTATTGCTGTTAGTTATTTATATTAGTTAATATCGTTAGGTTTTAGAAATGCAATCAACTCACTTAAGTTTTACTTATTTATTCAACACCAAAAATATCAGTAAAGAGACCAAGTTTTACTTCAGATTTAAATCGATATGTATTGTTGTTAGTTATTTATATTAGTTAATATCGTTAGGTTTTAGAAATGCAATCAACTCACTTAAGTTTTACTTATTTATTCAACACCAAAAATATCAGTAAAGAGACCAAGTTTTACTTCAGATTTAAATCGATATGTATTGCTGTTAGTTATTTATATTAGTTAATATCGTTAAGTTTTAGAAATGCAATCAACTCACTTAAGTTTTACTTATTTATTCAACACCAAAAATATCAGTAAAGAGACCAAGTTTTACTTCAGATTTAAATCGATATGTATTGCTGTTAGTTATTTATATTAGTTAATATCGTTAGGTTTTAGAAATGCAATCAACTCACTTAAGTTTTACTTATTTATTCAACACCAAAAATATCAGTAAAGAGACCAAGTTTTACTTCAGATTTAAATCGATATGTATTGCTGTTAGTTATTTATATTAGTTAATATCGTTAGGTTTTAGAAATGCAATCAACTCACTTAAGTTTTACTTATTTATTCAACACCAAAAATATCAGTAAAGAGACCAAGTTTTACTTCAGATTTAAATCGATATGTATTGCTGTTAGTTATTTATATTAGTTAATATCGTTAGGTTTTAGAAATGCAATCAACTCACTTAAGTTTTACTTATTTATTCAACACCAAAAATATCAGTAAAGAGACCAAGTTTTACTTCAGATTTAAATCGATATGTATTGCTGTTAGTTATTTATATTAGTTAATATCGTTAGGTTTTAGAAATGCAATCAACTCACTTATGATTTTCTTATTTATTCAACACCTAAAATAACAGTTTAAGAGACTGGTTGCCACAAATGCAAATAAATTCCGAACCGGTAACAGTGTGACTGGAGGGGTGTGACTTGTTAGGAATGAACCGCAAAAACCCACAGAACGTTTGATATCGCGGTGTGATAACAGCGCATCATCGCCAAAATGATTGTCAATTTGTTACATTTCCTGCAGTAGCAAATACTCTCTACCTATCTATTCAGGGTTACTGCTATTTAAAGTAATAAATTTAATACACTCAACATTTTCATTTGACTTTTTGAAATTTGCTATTGACAAAAGCCCGTTTTGTATACGAATTTCATCGTTTACATGAAAAAAAATTATAACATATTTTTATCGCTCAGTTTTTTTTTAAATTTCGGAGTGTTATTATAATTTGTTTAGAAATCACACACGAGCGACTGCTTTTTCACCTGGCAGCATTTTTAGGATTCTTGTATCTTTCCCGTATTAGCATTTAAGCTTCTTTAAGGGGTCGTCCATTAATCACGTGAAGCTCGAAAGGGGGGGGGGGAGGGGTCCATAAAAAGTCACGAAATATCACAAGGGGGGAGGGGGGGGTGTAGTGACATATCACGTGTATTTATTTTTTTGACTAACGCGCGAAAAGCAACAACAATCTGCAGGTCCTGTAACCTTTCTGTTTACCGCTAGGCATTATTGTAATATTGGATTTGAATAAAAGTAGAAAATTAAGATTCTTTATAGGTCTAAAAATACACGTGATATATGGGGGGAGGGGGGGTTAATCATAAACATCACCATGTATCACCACGGGGGAGGAGGGGTTAAAAAACCGGCCAAGTGCGAGTCGGACTCGCGCACCGAGGGTTCCGTACAAACCTGCAAGGTTTACAAAGAGTTTATGAGGAAATGGGTAGTAATTTAAAGATTATTAAAAAAAAAATATTTTGTGATGTAACTAAAATTTATGGTTTTCGTAATTTTTCCTTTATCTATGCTATAAGACGTTGCTTCGTACCAAATTTCAAGATTCTGAGTTCACGGGAAGCACCCTGTAGGTTTTGATTCCCTTGCAAGTGTCGAAAATTTGCGGCATAAATGGCTGTATCTTTTGATTGCGTTGGCTTAGAAGTTTGATTTTTTCACAGCTTCAAGGGACAGTAGACCTGAGTAATTGATATAAATTTCAGCTTCATACCTCTACGCGTTCCTGCGAAAAAGGGTCTTGACAGACGGACGGACGGACGGACAGACGGACAACAAAGTGATCCTATAAGGGTTCCGTTTTTTCCTTTTGAGGTACGGAACCCTAAAAATGCCAAAAATAACATCACGTGATTAATGGACGGCCCCCAAGGGTTCAATCTTGGAATTTTTTTGAATTTTACACGATTTTATCTCTGACATTATTGCCAGAGAATTCACAATATGAAATTGTGTAAAAGTATAACGTTAGTTTAATTTTTATCCTCCAGAAACCCTGTATACCATGTACATAACTATCTCAGTACAAATATCCCGATCTACCGATATCGATTACCTCGGTAACCGCTCGCCTCCTAATTTCGTCCTTCAGTAACTTGCCTACTAAACCGTCAAATTGTTACAAAAAAATGTACAACCCTTTTCGATACTGTTTACATTTATTTACACAACGAAAAAACAACATTTTTACAAACAACGTTACGTATATTTTAAAAGGAGGTTTTGATCGTTGATTGTAAACTGTTGAATCGACAGAGAGTTGTTTGGTAAACCCAAATTATTTGTGAAATCGTTGTATTTTCATAGCTTTTTACATTTTTACTTTTGAGCATTCATTTTATTTTATATTTATTGTGTAATATGAATTGAAGAAGAAATCGAATGTTTTCAACGTTGATAAATCTTTCCTTACATTGTTGAGCCTGGCTCACACATAGCTTACGATTTGAAGATAGAGGCAATACAGTTTAGGTAAAACAAGTACTGGTTATATACATACAATGTTTAATTAATTGTTTTCCAGAGGTTTTAATTACATAAAAACTCAGACAAACAACTGCAAGTGTATATTAGTAGTAGTGTGAAGTCTAATGCATATTTACTGTTTAAATTACTTTCAAATTAGCCAAGAAAAAAACTCTTTTATAATGCGAAAAGGATAAGAACAGACAGATTCTTCTAAATCTAACTATCCTTTTTTGTTTCTCCATTTTTTGGCAATCTGTATTCGGAGATTTATAAAGGGTTGATGGGTTTATGAAATTACCGCTGTGTTTGATATTTCTCTTTGAGCATCGGAAATTAGTTTTCAAACCCTTTTTTCTGGACACTGGATTGTCGAATTTATATATAGCATATATAATAGGTACGTTTATATCGTCACATATTATATTATCATTATATTATGGCGACAGATTGTGTACCTGTTAATTCGAATTATATTTGCTAATAAAGTAAAAAGACATGACTTATCAACAAAAAATATTTTCATCCTACATTAGCGAGCATGGAACTCTGAATGGTTTTAGCTGTCTATATAAAAATTGAATATATAAAAATAAATTCGAATATGCTCAGTTGTCAAAGCAACATTAGTAAATTGAATCTGCTTTGCACGTGTCATTATTATGCTGCTTTAATAAATAGAGTTTATTTGGAGAGGTTCCAGTTTTTAAATTTAAATTTTATTGCCACTACTATGTTTGTGCTAATCACGGCTTTTACTGAATACCAGCATACAGTTAATTTAAACTATAGCCATAATATCATATAATTTGTGCCAAAATGACCCTTGTTGAAGTGGAAAAGTTTACATAATCTAGAGATAAGTGGAATTGCCGCTTAGTTTGAAATTTTCCTTATCTCTTTCCTTTTACCATATTATTACACATACGGCTGAATATCATTTCAGAGGGATTGTTTCAAGGAAGATCAGTCGGGAAGATAACAGGCAGATTTAGTTTTAGTCAGGAAAGATAACGGGGTTGAGAGAGAACCTTTTCTTGGTTTGAAAATACCAAAGCCTATGTGGGCACCGTTCTTAATGTATGTTTTTCGAACCTTTTTCAATGGTTTGATCCTAATCTATGCAAAAAGCATGATTATTATGATCATCTTGTATTTCTGATAAAGACCTCATGCAAAGTCAAGAAGCAAACAAACTAAAGAACGCAAACTTAGAACAATTAGACACGGTCAGTCCTTGGATGGGTGACCGAAAAGTGGCATCCCATTTTAGACGCTTCCGTGGGTCGGATGGCACGTTAAATTGTAGGTCCCGGCTGTTTGTCTAGTACGGCAGTCGTTATGCTATATTAGAGGCCCTAAGGGTGGCTTAGTAAACTATCGACACCAGAGTTGGCCACTCTCATTCGATAAGAACAAGAATTTGTGTAACTTTTTTTCGTAGCATACATCGTAGTGGGTGCCCAATATACCTTGGTCCTTTCTCGAAAGACATCACATATTACATAAATATGGTCTTTAGCTTGAAAGCATATCATTGATTTGTAGCTGGGATCGAACTGGGATGCATGAGAATGTAAAATGGACGTTTCTTCACCGACCTACTCTGGTTTTTATCAATCACTGCAAAAAAAGTGAATTCTTGCGCAGAAGTGATAAGTAGTTTTATAAAAAAATATTATAAGAGATAGATCTAAGCTTGTAATTGATAATACGTACCTCATCACCTATCTAGCAATGTATTGTTAAGATTAATTGCCAGTTTAGCTATTTCTAGTCCGTAATGAACATTTATCTAGCTCTATTTGGAAGGTGAAAGACAAAATTGTGAGTTAATATTCATTAATAGGTAGTTTCCTAGAAGAAACGTGATTTTAGCTGGATAAATATGTGTTGTTATCTGTTCAAAAGTACCTTATATAACGCGGTAACTAAACAATCTAATATATACGTTAATTTATTTATCTCATTATATTGAAAGAAGCTATTTGTATACAAACGCTATACTGGTATACTGGTATTGTTTTTTAATATCGTAAGAATTTACTTATTATATATTTTTTTAAAACCTTCCATCCTTATCACTCCTTTAAAAAACCTTTATGCAAATGCAACAAATGCAAGTTCTGATAAACATAAAAAAGTTCTTATAATTCACTTAAACTAATTTATTAGTTCTTTAACGAAAAAAGAATCAACCAAATTCTAGCATCAAATTCGATTCAGAATTATAGAAGAGTCACGTATTCACGCGTATCCATGGAACAATTGGAAAGTGGAAATAGGGGTGCATGCAAATACTCGTTTGTCGCCTTTTGCTGCAGTATGCCTTCTGTAACCTAATTCTGAGGTTCTGAGGTTTCGTTTTTGTAAGGGAATGTGCTACTTTTTGAAAAATGTCTGTGTTTTTCGATTTGAAACATTTATGGCGAATGAAAGACAGGTTTTGGTAAGTTTATGATCAGTGGATTGTTTTTTTTAATAAACTATAACATTATGGTTATGACAACTAAATGAGTAAAGGAAACTTTAATGATACTGTTAATTTAATAAAATAATAAATCTTCATACATGTCAAATTTCCAAAAATAATGTTTCTGAAAAATACGCTAATAAATCAAATTTGTTATTCATTAAAACATCTGCAATAAAAATCCTTTTGAAAAAAAAAACTAGACATATACGAGCATTTACATTGTTTTATTTCAACACACCGAATAAAAAAAATATATCACAATTTCTCAGTTTCCATGTAATACTGAAAATGTTATGCAAAAATTTCATTTTACCTGAAACAAGCGTCATAACAATGCGGTTAATACTGAACAGTTTTCTACACAATATCACTGAGCACTCGTGTTAAAAATGAAAAGTTGCCCAAACGTGCTGTTTCTGCTGTCATGAAAACAAGCTGTTATAAAACAAAGGTTTTGTAAAAAAAAAATAAGGTTTGTCAAAACATTAGTATAATTTTATTAAAATTTTCGAAACAAAACTTAATACATTTTATTGCGCTAAATATAGTATTTGATAGCAAAAACTTCTTTACATCAATAAAATCTTTCTACGAAATTGTGAATTTAAATTGGAAATGCATTTGTCGCAAGTCGCATCACTATTTCTTCAGTCTGTAGCAACCTATGTTATTATATTATTGTATTCTTGTGTCAAAATCTCCCGTCATCTCTAACCACGGACTCACTGATTGACACTTTATGGTGGAAGTGTCAAAGTGTCGAACACAGCGTTTGCTTCTGCAAATTGTAGGGACGCTCTGCCTGAAACTGTGTTTCATGCGAACAACACTTCGAGCATCCATCAAGACAACACCAAGGATTATCAAATCTCTAGTTAATAGCAGCTGTCAAGCATGTCTTGGCATCTCTAGGCTGTAGCAATATGTCAAAATCACACGTCATAAACGGGCTCTCTGATTGACGTTTTATGGTAGAAGTGTCAAAGTGTCGAACACAGCGTTTTGATACTACAAATTGTAAGGAAACCCAAACTTTGGGACGCTCAGCCTGAAGCTGTTTCCCGTAAATTTCAATCCATAGGTGCTCAAATCTAGAGTTATCATAGATACAGTTTAGGTAAAGGAACTCTAGGATACAAGCAATGCTCTAGGCGGACTGTAGTCAAACGCGAACCTTTTCCATGAAAAAGAATTATAACAACATTTCAAACTTTTGTTGTCATGCATTTCAACCGTAAGTTTTGAATGTATACCTTTATTGAACAACCAAAAAATAACATATCTAAGTAGCCAGTACGCTTAAAAATAAATAGAACCTCTTTTGTTGCCTGCCCCGTATATCGCTCGCAGCCGTCTCCAAGTGTTTTGTTTTGTCCACTTGACAAAATCTCATAATAATTATATCTCTAACAATATCATAGTCTTTTTTCGAATTCTAATTCTAAGGGGGTGATGAGTCCTGCACAGACATCCCGCTTGAGGCGTTTTGTGCATAGAGACCTCTTTTAAACAACCAAAAAATATTAAAACTTTCGTGAGACATTTTATCAAAAGATTAACTAAAACGGTTTTCACTCACGTGTAAATCGCGTAAATGGTTTACGCGTTTCGGATGTCATGACACCCATCTTCAGAACGTTCGAAAGAAAGTGTTGTTCAGAATTATGCCCCAGCACCGAGGAATATTCCTGTCGAAAATGTAATTACTAGTATTGAGGATGCGATTTGTCGAAATAAAATTCCACACAATGACGCGGAGTGTATGAGACAGGATATCGCTTCAATCTTGCGTAATTCTAAGCCTCCTAAGAGCAATCTCTCGAGAGGGGAGTGTTTAGCACTAAAGAATTTACGCGACAATGTTGATATTTTGGTGTTGCCAGCTGATAAAGGAAATGCGACGGTGGTTGTCGATACTAATGCATATGAAAGCAAAATAACTGAATTGGTCAGTGATGAAACTACCTACAAGAAAGTCAATTATGATCCTACAGCTAGGGTGACCACAAAAGTAGTGAAGTTGTTGCAGAATAATGCGGATATCGACTTGCTAGCCCGACTTCGCCCGTATAATCCTACTTCGCCTAAAATTTATGGTCTGCCGAAAATCCATAAGCCTAACTGGCCTTTACGTCCCATTGTTAGTCAGATTGATTCGCCTACCTACAAGCTATCCAGACATTTGGTGACAGTTTTATCCCCTTTTACAGGAAAGAGTGATAGCTTTGTAAAAGATTCCCAACATTTTGTGCAACTTCTGGATAGCGTTCAAATTCACCCCACAGAAGTCATGGTGAGTTTTGATGTTGCCTCATTATTCACAAATGTTCCGGTTGATGAGTCTATACAGCTAATAGACACTCTAATCCATAACTCAACAGTTCCTAATGAGTACTTAGAATGGGTGGAATTGTGTCTGAAAAGCGGGTATTTTATGTGGAGACGGGAATTTTATTTGCAATTGGACGGAGTGGCAATGGGTTCTCCTATAGCGCCAGTAGTGGCCAACATTTTTATGGAATGGTGGGAGTCGAGGGCGTTGAGCACAGCTGAGGTGAAGCCGCGCTATTGGTGGAGGTATGTGGACGACGTTTTTGCGATTATCGACAAAGGCGCGCTAGAATTATTTACAAAGCATCTCAATGAAGTACATCCAAAGATTGCGATTACCGTGGAACAGGAGAAAGAGGGAGCGCTTCCATTTTTGGATGTACATGTGTTTCGGAATTCAGACGGCACTTTGTCATGTACTGTATATCGTAAACCGACACACACAGATCGATATTTAAATGCTAGTTCACACCACCATCCAGCACACTTGTCCTCAGTACCGAGATCCTTAATCAACCGTGCTTTGAGATTGTGTGATCCTCAGTATGTGGAGAAGGAGTTAGAGCACGTGAGGAAGGTACTAGAGAATAATGGCTATACATGGAGACAATGTTGGCGGAGCGCACATTCGAGTGAACGTAAGCGGATCCCAACTGTTGAAAGAGCTTCAGCATATCTGCCGTTCGTAAGAGGAGTAACGGACAAAATCGGATACCTTTTACGACGGAAATATGGTATCAGGACGTTTTTCCGTTCTCCGGGGCAAATAAGACAGTTGCTGCGTTCACCCAAGGATAGAGACCACCTAAATGTACCAGGTGTGTATAGAGTCCCGTGTGATTGTGGCAAGAGTTACATAGGGGAGACTCGCCGCAACATTACCACAAGACTGTCCGAGCATATTAGGAGTTTCAGGGACGGGGACACGGCCAGATCAGCAATAGCGGAACATGCGCGGCTCTCGGATGTACAGCATTACATTCGGTTTGATCAAGCTTCTGTGCTGGCGAGAGAGAAGTCTTTTATTCCACGGAAAGTACGAGAGGCTATAGAGATCAACCGCCACCCGAATTTCAACCGAGACCGTGGATGGGCGCTTCCTCCGGCGTGGGTCCCAGCTCTTAATACGATGACGAAGAGAAGGATCATTGGAGCTTTGGATCAAGATACGGTCAGTTTTGTGTGCGCCGGTACATCAGTCGATGGTGCTGTCTCTGATGAAGCAGTGGAGCGACCCGAGGACGAAGCGGCCGGGAGTAGTAACATCGTCTCGCCTCCACCCCCACCACCACAGGCCCCCGCGCCCGTGTCCCGGCGGGCCGCTCGCGCGGCGGCGCGCAGTCTGCGTGTTGCCGCGGCCCAGGACGAACGTTCTGAAGATGTGTGTCATGACATCCGAAACGCGTAAACCATTTACGCGATTTACACGTGAGTGAAAACCGTTTTAGTTAATCTTTTGAACCAAAAAATAACAATTCTTAGTTGCCAGTACGCTTAAAAATAAATAGAACCTCTCCACAAAAGTGTGAATTTAAATTCGGAATGCATTTGTCGCCTGCCCCGTATATCACCGCTCGCAGCCGTCTCCGGTCGCTTGGTTTAGTCCACTTAAGCGGTTCTGCTCCGCTGACCTGACAGTTCTGCTTGCCCAGACTGGCTGTGTTTTAAGGAAATGTATTTGATTTAAAAGTTGGTATAAATAAATAGGTTCTACTTAAGTTCTTTTGTTAAAAGAATTCTACATTGTCGTATCATTGCGGCCACACTGAAAATCTTCGATCTTCAGAAAGAAAACTGTAACAGATGAAGATTTTGGAAAAATATGTAGTGTCTTCTAAAAATTTTATCTGCAAGAGATTTTTACAAAGCCTGATTTAATATCGCTACTAGTAAAGACACATCCAAATAGACAGTATACGTTCCAGTATTTTGTTTTACTTTTGTCCGATCAAATAGTGGTACAAACATACAATACCTGATAATCTTTTGTGCTATCTGCTTTATTAGATATAAAAATACGCAATTTAGCACAAAAGTAAATATTTTTTTGCAATTTTTCGAACCTATTTAAAATAAAATAGTTTACTCAACACCGTTATAGAAAAAAATAAAATAAATATAAAGATCCTTACCCTAAGACAGATATTACTTAAAGAAATACACTTCCTACCCATAATAAAAGTTATAAAACACATTATCAAATTCTTTCTTTTATGTAGTACTAGACAGTACATTTTCCATTCCAGAATTTCCTCCAGTTTCGTATCGCAAGTGCACTTTACATATTGCTTAAACATATTCTTTTGTAGTTACATTATCGGCTCATTGTTAAAATTGGCACTCTTTTAAATGCACTCGGTTCTAAAAAGTTTTCTTATTTTGCTACCCGTTTTATTAGGCGAGAGAGTTATTTTTTCGTTTTTATATACGGTAATTGGGTGCCTAATGAACTTAACTGTTTTTAATGTCGCTATATCGCAAGGACATTTTTGTTTTGTTGTTTATGCAAGATTGTAACTTGACCTATTGATGCTCGACTTTGTTTCTTGGTTTGTTGTTGTATAGAGTTTCTGAAGTTCTCTCTTTCTCTTGAATCGTATTTCCTCAGGACAGAGGGTCGTGACTATCCCGCGGAAATTAATTCGTTAGGGGAGTTTTCTTGGGCAGATACATCGTGGTGGGCGCCCAGGTCCTTCCACGGAAGACACATGACCACGGATATTGTGGTCCTCAAACATGTCGGTTTCCTCACGATGTTTTCCTTCACCGTTGAGCGAGTGCAAATCCACACATAACCTGAAAATAAGAAGTCATTGGTGTAGGGCCGGATTTGAACCAGGGTGCGTCTTAGTGTAAAGCAGACACTGGAACTGCTGAGCCACACTCGCTTATACTAATACGCTTTTATTTAAAAAAAATACGAACATATACACGTGAGTTTCATATTTAAATTATTTTACTGTTTATGCTGATGAATTATTATTACTTGCTAAAACGCGATTGCATTAGAACAACCCAATATATGTATTACCTACACAACATGTTTGCAATCTGAACCGCACCCCGTCGATATTGGAAAAAAAGTTCACAAACAAAGAACTCATAGAGTACCCAACGCGGGTGGTTCTCCCAATATATTTTGTTTTCTAAACTTTTAGCTCCATTTCAAACTCATTCATCTCCATTAAAAACCCTTTTTTCAGTCCAAGTTCGTTTGTTGATGCTGTACAACACGTCACTGTAACGAACGCAGTTTTTTGTGTCAAGACAAATTTTGCTAGATATATTTTGTAGTATATTTATGTTATTGTTACTTTCTCCAAAATTTTCAGTAAATATGGAATACGTTTATTATAATAATTGGTTAAATATATTTTTTTATGGTACCAAGTTAGGTTTCGGTATTAAAAGAAGCATACATAAAAAATAAATTAAAAATTTAATAAAAAACATAAGTTTGGGCATCACGTGACATCTAATTTTATAGTATGCTTATTTGTGTATAACTAACAAAACACAACCATTTCGTTAGTTATTACTGAGCGATGTGTACAGGCAGTAATATTTGCATAATTTCACCCCAAGAGTTTTGGCGCGAGAAGGAAGTTCTTCACTGCAAATTTTATAAGCCAGCGGTCTCAAGAGATTCAATACACGTTTTTTGTGACGCAAAACTTTGGTTATTTAAGAGGTAAAGTTTTTCTGACACTTTTATGTTTAGTTTGGGAATTTGAAGGCATTTCATGGCCTTGCGACGAAGGTGAGACAATTTGTGGGCATATTAAATGATGATGAATTGAATCATAAAGACGACGGAAATACACTTCAAGGAAGCAATTTTTACAGCTGAAAGTATTACTCTAAAATGATACTTTTAAATATAGGAGTTACTTAACTTTACTTTATGATTATAATAATATTTCATTTATGATTTTCAAAGTCATAATAATACTTTTGGCCGATTATTTTTCATCGCAAAAGATATGTTAAATCTCTGAATATCTTCTTGTTTGTAATATGAATTGATTAAAACTATTTTAATGTTTTATGGAACATTTCGATCACTAGTACAAACTCACCCCTATTTTAAACACTCACAGTTCTTTCTCTTGTAAATTCAGTTTATGCAAAACACTTTTATCTCTGCTCTTTGTGTCCATCCAATATTTTATTTTCAGCAACGGTACATTATCTTATTTTTTGCATAAAATTGCAACAGTTTAAATTACCCTATTTAAATTTCTACGTAGTTTAACGCCATAAATCTCTTTTCATCCTTTATGTGGCGCCTTTGGGAACGCCTAACACAATTTAACTGGACTTTTTGGGAAACAAAGAAAGAAAAAACAAAGAAAAAACAAGAAACAGCCTTGAATTATTTAATGTCTCGGGAACCTTTGGCCAGGTGTCCCCACTCAATTGAATTATGTCCTTCTAAATTGCAAATTGTTCCAGTTACTTATTTCGCCTTTGATTCCACTTCGATCTAGACTTGTTGAATTTTAAACTGGATTAGTTCATGAATATTTCGTTGATTAGATTAGACTATGGAAATTTGGGTTGTGTATAACTTGATTACATTGGTTCTGTTGTGTGTAGGTAGAATGTACCAGAACATTTGTATTATGTAGGTTTAATTAAAGCAATTAGAGCAAACGGACGTACAATGTTTATTTTTTCGATTAATATTTAAATGTGAACACCTACATGATTATCGTTAAAAAAATACTTTATTATTTGCTGTATGATAATATAATCGAAACAAAACAAACAAGCCTGACATGTTTTTTTTTAAATTATAATAAGTGTACTTAACTGATACGATAAATGATGATTTGTTAAAAAAAATGTGTATTTGTCTATTCGTTCTGCTATAGATCAATTGAAATTACTTTGACCTTGAAACATATGTCGAACCCGTTGATATTAGAACCATTTTGTAATAACAAGCTAAAATTAACAGCCAGCTACCATAATTTAGAATGCGGTGCAACCAACACTACTGCAGTTTGTTTTCACACATTTAATTCCTTATAAACAGGGTTTGCACTCTCGGTTTTGCATTATTTAACGCTTACAGCCTAACGTTCTGCAGACCCGTATTGGCTTGGCAAGCTTCCAAACAAAATCTCGGTCCCTAACTTTGGTATATTTATGTCGTTGTTCGCATATGTGAGAAGCAGCGATTGTAGACTCTCGATCGACTAGCTGTACAGGAATTGGTGTTGAAGTAGTGCCTATAGAAGTGTGTATTTATTGGTTAAAATATTATATAGCTTTGTTGTATTTTAAGTTAAGATTTGAACCAATATTTTAGACTTAACAATCCGTTTGCGGTAATCAGCTATAGACCGATTTATCTTATCTCATAATACGCCCATGAAACTTATGGACCGATAAATTACCACCGGATTCATTACAAAAATATATCTACTACATAAATGATATATTAAAAATCCAACTAGACTATTTCCATTTCCTGATGAAATTGAATTTGATTTTTCCAGTTATGTACCTGTTGTAAAAATCATGAAGTTGCCAACAAAAGAACAGAACACAATAAGTTAGTGTGAAAGCGTTATTTATTTCCTAAATCCTTTTATTCCTTGTTCAAAGCACACACTACTTATTTTAATAACACCACTAGCTGTGCTCGCGACTTCGTCCGCGTGGAATAGTTATTTTGGGCATCATATTTATTTTTGCAAACAACCTCTTTAGCTTTATAAATTATAGCTGTTGCCCATTACTTGAACCGTTTTCGCAGCGCACGCAACGGAAGCCCTCAAAGATGAATAATTTTTCCCGTTTTTTTCACATTTCCATTGTTTCTTCGCTCCTATTAGTTGCAACGTGATGTAATATAGCCTATAGCCTTCCTCGATAAATGGTCTAGTCGACAAAAAATATTTTTCAATTCGCACCAGTAGTTCCTGAGATTAGCGCGTTCAAACAAACAAACTCTTCAGCTTTATAATATTAGTATAGATGACAGCAGAAAACCAAGATGACTCAAAATGTGGATCATTTTACGAAATCCTGCAGCAGAATTGCATATCATCTAGCAAAATGATAGCATCTAGCAGGATTAGCACGCAACGTAGTAACAACGTGCAATGGGGATGGTATTCAAACAGTAATTTGGCCATTCTGAAGCAGCGGCGTGGCAATATCAAAAGATTAATGATAGTCGGAGGGCTCGTGACATCGGACCAGTGTTTCACTGCATAGCATAATGAATTCACGTTTTGCAATGGTTTTGCACTAGTAATACGCGGTAGTATGTCTTACTTAGTCGCAGTTATTTATGTGGATATAGATTAGTAATTGCATAATGAGTAACATCATAAATTAGTGAATGTAAGTTTTTTCTCATGTTCGACACTATCTCACTTTATATATGTATTATCGATTTATTAGTATTTTTTATAGAAAAGTAAACTGTAAAACAACATGTGATTATTTTGTGGTGTTATCAATTAATTATTTGTATTTGTGAAATGTGAACCCTGAACAATCACTCTATGTAATGCGAAATTATGTCGAAGTGAGGAACTACCCGATTTACGTCTTCAAAATAGCAACTGTAAGTTCGTTTGAAACCGTTCTAGAAGTTTCTGGCATAATTCATCGACATTCGTCATGGTTAGTTCGTTGAAAACCAATCAGTACCTATTATTTGATGTCTCATCCAAACCTCGTATGTACTCGTAACACTGGCAAATTTGCGGCGAAACCACCATAATATTTTTTTTTAATCCTGGTAATGGCTTTGCATTTGAGTGACCGCGTCTACAGTTGCTTAGCTAACTGTTCTACGGTTTTGCAAATACTAAACGTGCTACTACGGATACGAAGTACTTGTAGCAGTAGTTTATCAAACTGTCTGGCTACTTCCGTGCGTTGGGTGACATGTTAAATTGTAAATTTGAATTGGTGATAAATTTCAAACGATATACGCATACAATATATCATTTGAAATTTGTCAAGAAAATAGTATTTAACAATATTCAGTAAATCAACAACATATTATGTGAAAATGAAATATATTTTTTACTAGTAGATACCTGCGGATTTGCTCGGGTAGTTTCAGGAAAAAAGAAAGCTTTCATCTCTTCTCAAATGAAGAGTATTCGTCGTTTCATAAGTATATATCAGGCATTTGAAAAGGTTATACACCCTTAAATGAAATTCATACCTTATTTTATAAACAAGAACTTTTAACCCTATCTATAGATTTCTAAATAAACAATTTAGAAAAAAAATTGTTCTTCTTCCCGTTTGTTAAACTCCTTACTAACTTTGTACGTCACGTGATGAGCAATGAAAGAAAGCAATCAGCGAGAATGAGCTGATTCATCTGAAGAATTCCAACTTTAATAATCTCAACGTGACTTGGATCCCATCTCAGCCAATTTCAGAAATACGATGGTTACTCACCTAGTTGATAAGTCGGATATGAAATATTACTACTTTAATGTGCAGTTCTACGTAGTGTCATGTAAACTGTTGCTAATAAGGACTAAGTCGTAAAGTTCACTAGAAAATCAGGAAACGATGTAAACAAAGAAATCACTCCTAGAATGTATACGAATACGAAGTAAACAAACATAACTTCAAAATTAGAGATATTTCTGAATGAGTTTTATAAAAGCACGTGTTTATCTTTTTCTTATCGAATGAAAGTGGGCAACTCTGGTGTCAAGAGTTTTCAAACCGCCCTAAGGGCATCTGACATGGCTTAACGACTGCTGTACTAGACAACCAGCCGGGACCTACAATTTAATCATGTGTCATCCGACCCACGGAAGCGCCTAAAATGGCAAAACTTGTTTATAAAAAAGTATTTAACCCTATGTAGTTGGTTTTAATAAAATAAGCTCCTTTTGTGAGCGCATATAATACATTAGGTAATCTATGTTTGTTTTTGAATCCTAATAAATACAGTTTATGCAAAAATGTGTTTGTGCAACTGCATCTTAAGTGTATAATATACCTAATACTGAAAGCTTACTTGAAGGCGAACTTCTGTCGTTTAAAGGATTAACCGGGAAGTCTGTAGGTTGAAATTAAGCGGGAATTTGTTTATCTTTGTATTCCTGACAGTCGGATTTAAGGAGATGTTTACATCTAATACCTGAAAGGATTTTATGTAGGTTTTTTGTCAGTTTTTTATTTGCAAATGTATAGGTTTAGGTTTAAAGAATTTTATTTCACACTAAGATAGGTACATTTATCACTTACGCGTGAAACATAATTAAAATTATACACATATATTACGTCCGTCGTCAAGTAAAAAATTTTTTGTGACTAACCTAGTAAGTTAGTACCCTAGTAGTATGTATGCGTTATGTGATATGTGATTATGTTTGTTATCACTGGTAACCGAGACACCAATCCAAAAATCTATTAGTGTAATGTGCACAAAAACCTTTACATTACAAAATATTATAATATTCCTATCTACTTCTCTAAACTCTCATCTGAATCTTAGCTGTTTAGCTTTAAGATTTAATATCCCGTACATCTAATAATACCAGAGACTAAATTTAGGTCACTGCACTAAAGTTCATCCTAGTCTTAAAACCCCTTCACACCATTTACCAATTAAACACGACTTGCATTGTGGTCGTTCCCAAAATATCACGCCAAAGTTCTTCGCTACATTTAGAACTGGATCTTAAGAGTTTTAAGTGCCTCACATACAAGCCAAACAATCTCTTGAGGCCGAGCTTTGAGCGAGCTTAGCGAAAGCTAGGGCTGGCTAATGGGAGGATTTTCTAGAACTTTAACTTAGCTTCTATGGAGGTTCGGTTATGTTTTATATCTTTCGTAGATTTAGATCAACTTTTTATTGTAACACGGTATTATACGTATAAATTATGGAAAAACATACAAAGAAAAGATCTTGTTTAGATAACGAGGAAACTCAATTAAATTTAGTTCGATATTTATGTTATCCACATCTTATTATGAGTCCGACTTAACTTTAACGACAAGCTTAGTATTATAACATATTTCAATGGAAAGCCAATCAATCCAATCCCTCGTGATGTACTCAAGAAAACTAACGTATTGATTATGCAGAGGAATCACAACCCTCAGTTATGAGGAATACGATGCAAGGCGAGCGTTGGAGGTTTGATTAATTTGATTATATCCCAGTTATTGCCCAGTCACCGGAATGTACTTTTTATTAATATACGTTCACAAGGTCGCGAATACTACACAAAAATAAAATGTGTCAGCTATTTTAGGTAGTTTGTTATGCATGTTTCATTCATAAGCATACAAACACCTTCATAGTTTCTTTGTTTGCTTTAAAGAAATCTACGGCATCCCTACACAAGGCGCAAGTGGTTCCATTGTTATGGAAACCTTAGCCTAGCAAGAAATGTGAGGAAACAAATGTGGATGCTGTAAAGCATAAGCTGTGAGGTATTCTGAGTTCATAAAACAGGTTAAATATAGATTGAAAGACATAACACTTCCCAACTCAAAAACTGTTGATTTTTATTGATGATTTTTTATAAGTAAGTTAGTACGAGAGAATTAAACAAAACGATCTTTAACTAAACATTAATTTCTTGTCATTATGGTTGAGGCTGTTAAGCTTCTCTTTTTGTAGCAAGCAAAATATTATAACACTAGACTATTATCATCTAAAGTACGCTAGGTTTTTGGATTGCCCTGGTATTAATACATCACCATCTGCGACGTAAGAGGCATTTCTATGATAATACCGCCGTTTTCAACCCTTAGCGTCTACATAATTTCTGGAGCTCTCACAATGTTTCAATTCCATTATCATCTTATATCAAACCATTGGGCAAAGCTCCAACTTATGTTTGACACGTCGAAACTTTGAAATTGGAATTTTTGTTCGAGAAAAAATATTTTTTAGCATCACAGAACTAATGAAACTATCTAGAAAGTTCTGACAGGGTCATTTACATTGTCGTCTCGGTTTGCATGAGTTATAGCCCTGTCTTGATCTCTCGCTGGTGAAGTTTTTGGGCCAAGTTAGTCGAACTCTTTTATTTATTTACTTGCGGAATTCACTTAGGTTTGCGTGTAATACGGACGTGACTTCCGCATTTTTCTTGTTATTCTACTTTTACTTTGTAATATGTAGAAGTGGTATTATTATATTGAGACGAAAAATTTAATTTGGTTAACGAAAATTTCGGTATACGAGTATAGCTACGATGTAATTCCATTCTTACATTGATACTTTTTTATTTATTAACCTGTACTGTCCCACTCCTGGGCAGAAATACATAATCAAAAAATTTAGAGGGAACGAAACGGAAACTAAGTAATAAGTTTCAAAATCAGTCTTTATTCGGACATTTTGCAGGAAACCATTCAAAATCCAATTTGCTGTGAGAGGATTTTTCTAGAAATGAAAAAGTTAGCTCCCCATTTATTCAATGATCTTTTTATACTGACCTTTATCCCTTACTAGCTGTGCCTGCGACTTCGTCCGCGTGGAATAGTTATTTTGGGCAACCTCTTCAGCTTTATAAATCATAGTTGTTACCCATGACTTGAACCGTTTTCGCAGCGCACGCAACGGAAGCCCTCAAAGATGAATAATTTTCCCCGTTTTTTCCGGAGTTTCCATTGTTTTTTCGCTCCTAGTAGTTGCAGCGTGATGTTATATAGCCTAAAACCTTCCTCGATAAATGGTCTATTTAACACAAAAAGATTTTTTCCATTCGCACCAGTAGTTCCTGAGATTAGCGCGTTCAAACAAACAAGCAAACAAACTCTTCAGCTTTATAATATTAGTATAGATTTAAATTACTGTCCGAAAATTTTCGAAAGTTCGTTCTGAAATCGAAGCGTTGATAAGAGAAACGTCCAGAAAGCTCTAGAAAGTACTAGAAACTTCTAAAATGTCTGCGTCCAGAACAGTCTGGTAATGATCGAGAAAACCACTCGACAGTCGATTGCGTTGTAATTTACTGTTTGAAAATGCTTACTGAACTTTCGTGTTCAGTTTGTCACTCGAAAACTAGAACGATAAGCTTAGAGTTAGCTTTTTGTGTTAATTTAGATGATTGTTCAATTTTTGAACTTATTTATTTATTTATTTTATAATGGCACACAAAACAGAATATGTTTATAAATACACTGAGTATACATTTTAAGCTGGTTGCGATCCAGAATAAATTCCAAAACATGTGTAAATAACTTGATCAAAACGTGATGAAATAAAATAAAAAAGCTTATATTTTCCCTTACTTAAAAAAATTAAACAGTTTTAGAACTTATGTAATTAATGTTAGTAATATTATCTTGTATTAGTGTTTTTTCTTTATTATTACTGCGTTAAGTATAGGGACCTCCTAGTGCGGCAAAAGCCTCCTCCATTGTTTTCCATGTTTGTCTCGACGAAGCAGCTCTTGACCAGAGCGCTCCTGCCACCTGCAGGATGTCCTTGTTCCACCTCTGTAGCGGTCTTCCTCTTCTTCTTTTGGCTTCTCGAGTCACCCAATTTGTAGTTATGTAAGCCCATCTATTTTTGTCCATTCGTGATTAATAATTACAAAAATATGATTTTATTTTATTTGTGATATTGAACGTATTGTACTTACCTTGAACGACAAATCCTCGGTATATATATATATATTTTTTTAATTATTGTAAACTAATATAAAACATATCAAACTTAGAAAAACAGATATTTGGGGGCAACTTTGAGGCAAAAGAAGAATAACATTTGGATGAGACATTTTTGTTCATTTTTTGTTGACATAATGAATATGGAATGAAATATTAAAAAATATACCTACATACTATTAAGAAATAATCATCATCATCATCATCTACAGTCTTCTCTTTCCCACTGCTGGGCATAGGCCTCTCTTTGAATGTGCCAGCTGCGTCGATCTTGTACAGACCTCATCCATAAAGAACCCGCGACAAAATAAGAAAGAATAAGAAAGAAATAATACGATAGTATTTTCGTTAACAGTATTTGTATACGAGTAAATAGGTAATACTCGTTATTGAAATGATAAATTTGCCCAAAATACCAGTGCGGCTCATTTATTATTTATTTCAATTTACCTAATGCAATAGTTTAGTTTAGTGTAACTATGAATATAAGCACTAACAAGTACGCTCAGAGTATTATTGCAAAGTTTGTCTGAAATATATATATAATTATACAGAATTCGGATATAATTACATTACGCTTCTAACATCTTTTTTTTGTTGTTAGATTAGAAATACAGCTTTATTTGAACGTTTTGGCATACACGTGTATTTATATTTTTATTATATTTTCGTCACAAAATAGTAAAGTAAATAGAAGTAGATTAGAATCAAAGAAAATAGATTAATTAAAATCCTTAGATCCTCTTTGTTAATAAAGCACCTGAACTAACACTTATCTAAACTAAGAAAAATAAATAAAAAAAAAATACAAATGTTTCGGACAAAATTTAGCGAGTATACTCACATCAAATATTTGCCAAAACGCCGGCAGCACCATTAATTAAAACATTTAAAATAATTTTGATCAATTAAATATATTTAAACAAATAGCCTTGTTAATAATTTGTTAAATACATTTACATATTTCATCTTCATACTAATGTTATGAATTATTTATGAATATTTATGCAAGTTATTTAAAAAAACTGTCTGTATTTTTTTAAAAGTACAACAGGTATTTAGAAGCTATGGAATTACCAAAACAAATTGCACCGTGTCGCTTCATTTTATGTAGCGTTTTAACATAATTCTGTACTTTCGTAACACTAAACCGGGTATAAAATTACTTTGTAAATGCTTTTTATCAATTTGTTTTTGAAGAAATTTTATAAGGAGCAAGAATTTAAGGTTTAATGTGTGTTTCAGATTTACAAATTGATCTTGGAACGTGCAAAACACTTTTTCTATACATTCAAACTGGTTATAATATACTGCTTTTAGTTAAGTTTTTTCAAAGTTGTAGTTGATTGTAAGTATGTACTATAACCACTTTTTAAACGATCAACTTTTGCCGGTGACTATTAAGTATAAGTTATAAGTATTTGAAAATTTCGAAATTCCGTAATTGATTAGGGTCAATTCACCTTACATTGTTTACCTAAACTGTTGAACAAGGTTTCTTTGTCCTTTCCTTGATTTATAGGATGCTATAAATAGTGGCAACCCTTTTGCATGAGCCTTCAAACAATCTTCAAAAGGATTCTCTGCGGTTTTATATCCCCCGTTAAAACTTTGTTTTTCGCTTGCTATTTATGTTTTCGTATCAAACACATACAAACCAGAGACAACTACATATCTACGTCTTTTCTTATCATTTCGTCAATCATATGTACTTTGTGTAACTATTTGGATCCAGTCACAAGACACGGAGATGCAAAATTTAGTCTCCCTCAGTTTTATCCCTCAGTTTTACCCGAATTCATCAGGGATAATAAATAGCCATGGTGTTTACCCAGGGACTAATCTATCTCCATTCTAAATTTCATCAAACTTCCAAATGAAATCTAACTTTCTTTATTCATAAACAAAATCAGTCGAAATCCGTTTAGCCGTTAGAGCGTTAATAAATAACATACGTACATATGTACAAGGATACACTAACAAACTTTTTCATATGCAATATTAATGTGAAGTCTATTACACGTGTTACCTTTGATCGAACACCATGAAAGCCTTTGTCAACGTTCGCAAACACATTAATAAATCTTCAGAATTGCCTCGTTGCCTTTACTTACACAGTTGGGTAATTTGTTTCATTATATATTCCTGAATGAAGGAGTTTCTTCTAGGCAAGCACACTATTAATAAGTATAAAACATAATATTATGTGAGTAGTGGTCAAACTTGAACCTAGCAGTTATATTAAAAAAAAAACATTAAGCTAAATTGAGAACCCATTTTGGTATCGGTCTATTTGTTTTTGAGTTAGCTAATACATACTCTGAAATGTACTGGAGGGCATAAATTGTTTCATTAGCATTTTCTTCAGCCAAAACTCTATTGATTGAAACTCGTTTAATCGAATCTTTAGTTGGGAAGTTTCGTACATTAGTATTCAGCTAACTACTCTATTGGATTTAAAATATAATTTGACGAACTTTGGAAGTAAATATTGTACACATACATACATACTAGTTTAAGTTTAAGATTTTATATTTAGTTTTTGATTTTAGAATATTTAGTTTTAATTTTAGCAACGCCCTAATTCCCCTCTTAACAGGGTAAATGTAAATTCATTTATGTATGCTAATAAAGAAATTTGAAATTAGATTTCTATTCTACACTAAGCATTACTTGATATGTACCTACATAAACAAACAAAAAAGTATTATAGTTCCCGTAAGGCATGATTTAATTTAGTTGTATTAACCGGCTAGCACTTACGTCAAAAATTACGTCGAAAAATTAGCTCGACAAGTTTCGGAAATCTGAGGTTTCCATCATCAGGAGGACGAGTCAGCACGCGCGTCCCGGTTGGCCGCCTCGTCCAGACTCGCCGACTCGTTTTTGACGTAAGTGCTAGCCGGTTAATACAACTAAATTAAACAAAAGAGTATTTATACAAAATACATAAAACTATTTTGTACACAAGAAACGTATTTAAAAAAAAAAGGGTTAAAGTTTTATGAATTAAATCTCTCATACTTCTTAAAATATACTCATTTATACGACAGTATTTTTTTATATACACTTGAATAATATACTTTACGTTAATGCAATAGCCATTTGCCGTAATTTTATTGCTTGTACTCGTATATCAGATTAAAGTTATGGAGCAAGTCCTGAAGCCCTCTCCTTATCAAGGTTCCACTCGCATCCTTCTAAATATGCTAGAGTTATGTCTGTACATTTATTTTACGTCAAAAAGGTTACGAATGTACCACGTTTATGCTTGTATCTGATACTTATCTGGAGTATATTCGCAAATTTATGGTAACACTTCCTCGGCTCACGCATACTAAAGCGCGACAACCCCTTCTCCCTATTCAGTGTTGCCAGTACTCTGAATTGCCAAATTATGGTACGGTGCACACAAAATTTTAGCTCCCGTAAATGGGTAACAATTATACCAGGGTCTATTGTATCGAGTGGCGCGCAAATTGGCTTCGTAATTAGATCATTACTTATGTTGTCTGCAAGGGAACGCTTTCTGAGATTGCGGTGGATTTCTTTTAACAAGATGTATGTTTTAAACACACAATTATTTACAGGTAATCAAAGAATGTTCTAAATAAGGTTAAGATCAGAAATTTTAAACAAGAAATGTACCTGTCCAAAGAAATAAAACGTCAATACTGTACACGAAAAGTATAAAACGCGAGCGTCACCGCTTAAACGGCACTTAAAGATAAAGATAAAGAATCTTTATTGATGATGTAAAGTTGCAACATAGGTATAAGTACTAATATCATAAAATATGCTACACAAATTACAATATCTCGTCAAATTGAATTTACAACATTTAGTTTTAATAAAATTTTAGAAATTATTACAATGTCAATTTTATTATTATCATACTTAAATTTTTGTTATTAAAATCATGTCAAACATAATAATAGGTATGTAATCATACAATATGTCAACTTAAATAATCTTACCTTGATGTATGATGGAAGATAGTCATAATATTTTCTTTGGCAAGTAAACTTCGCTACATTTGCTGGATATGGCACGCTTTTGATGAATAGACGTCGTCCCATATAGAGGGATCGGACATCTGTCACCGCGACAGTGTTGGATTAGCCCACTCTCCGTCCATCAGGTGTTGTTTGTGTTAAAACACGTCCTCTGTTATCCAAACGCATTTTCTGGCTGTTAAATAGCTGCTACAATTCGAAAATGGCTCTTAACAGCTCCACGGTCCCTATTTATAGTCCGATTTGGATTTAAATGAGCTATTTCACCGGATTGCTTTCGCGCTTCAACCGCTACAATCCGTTTTGCTTTGTCCCCGCGCATTCTATTTGGCCAAATTTATGGCAGAGTTGTTTACTCATCGTATAAACCTGGTTCTGATGTTTACAGATATTCTTTCCATCCCTTTGTTCCATCCGTACGCTCAAAACAACTTCATATATTATTCCTGGGAGATAAGCGCCGACCTTGAGCAAGATACTTGGCCAAGTTTTATGAAGCCCAGGATGCCATGTTGTCAAATACGTGAGTGAAAAAATACTTGAGAGAGAAGGCGAAAATATGCAAATGTTTTTGAAGTAGAAAGCCGAGGGATGAAATGTGTGAGTCAAGAATTACTTTCGAAAAGAGTTTCTGAATCTAAATGGCAGATTTTATTCCGTTCTTTTTGCGACCAACTCTTGCCGATTTTCATGGCAGTTAGTTTTAATGGCCATAGTTTAATTTCTTTCAGTAATTTGTAACTGTGACTTGACTTTAAATGGATAGTTTTTTCTTATAGTACTCTTCGCTTTGATTCATAACCCTCATTTGCGTTATACTTTATTAAGCGTCGCTATTTTTATGTATCAGTGAATCCCTTTTTTCAACTTACAGTACACTATGTATTTATTATTTCCTTCCATATTTTATACCCGATCGCCTTGTATATTTTTAACGTCAAAATAATCTTTTACTGGCGTGGTCCCATCCGGTATTACCCTGTCACCGCCTGTCCGAAGTCGACTGCATCGTCCGGTTTAATATGCCCAGGATTTACTGTCCGACAGACTTTATGTTTATTATTTTAACCTCCTGACAGAATAAAATCTCTTGTGTGTTCCTTCTTTTGATAGCGTCGAGTTTCTGGTTTATTTTATTCGTGTGTCATTTTTTTCGTATTACTTCACCTGGAGTTTTTGTTTTATAGATGGATAGATAGATAGATATTCCCTTTTTTGTTTTATATGATATAATTTTGTTTTTTATTAGTCCTTTTTTCGTATCAGTTCACCTTTTGCTGAAAAATACATACACAATATTATTTGAGTAAGATATGAGAACTTTTGAAAGTTCTCGGAAACCTGTCTGCTTGAGATCAGATTTGACAATCTCATGCGAAATTTCAGCATTTCTATATATTTTTTTCAATTGATAAATGGCCATGGAAAGATACATACGTAAATTCTTGTAAGTAGGTAGACAAAAACCGTCATCTTCTGGGGCAATTCGATTTATTGGCCGGCTATGTTTCTACATTGTCGTATCGTTTTATATCCCAGTTTACTGCAATGTTTATTTGGTGTTTGTTGTTGGGACTGTTTTCACAGCTGCTGTTCGAAACGTGCTGGTTTTTATAGTTACGTTTTTCCGATAATAGTTGAGGTTATAATAATTAATTGTGAATCAACTAGTCGGGTTCGCTAGTCGTGGTAGTTTGTGATAAATACTAAAAACGAGATGAATGCTTGAAAAGCTTTAGAAAACTTACCCTAGTTGGTGGTAGGTAACGAACTTAATAGTGTACTAGTGGGTGCTCAAGGCTTCGCTCGCATTTAGAAGTAAAACTTACATCCCCTATTTCACCCCATTAAAAGTGACATTTTTAAAAAACACGTATATACCATAACCTTTACCTGCATGCCAAATATCAGCCCGATCCGTCCAGTGGTTTGGGCTGTTCATTAATAGATCACTATGTCAGTCAGTCAGTCAGTGACTTTGGAGTTTCATATATTAAGTTATAATTTCATATACTCAAAATTGTCATTGATACTAAATCCGTCGTGTTCTATAGATTAAGGAAGAAGGAAAAAAAACAAAAACTTACAAACAAGTTCATGTCACAAAGTTTTGTCACACCACCCGGCTCTACAAAGTTATGTTATACATGTATATGTCGCCAAACGTCAAGGTAAGTATCCTAGCCTTAGGGAGTTGACACATAAAATATAACATGAAATCTCGTTTAGCTTCTTATTCGGCCTGGCCTATCTGGACTGTTCTGTCTGCGCAGTACCTCTGCCTTCTAATCTAAAGGCGCGGGTTATATTCCCGCAAGACACAAGTAATAACGAATTTAAAAATGTATAGTTACTTGTGTTGAGTCAGGTCGTTTCTATGTTTTTAAGTATGTAATTATAAATTAAAAGTATAGATGTACTAGTATTGTATCTGTTATCTAGTACCCATGATACAAGCGTATGCTTAGTATGGGGCTAGACGGTGCTTTGTAATATGACTTGAAATAATTATTTATATAAATTACTAGTATGTAATGTACAATATTGATTTTTGGTCCTAAATTTAAATAAATAGTATTCTCTATAAATAATTCTAATATGATTTGTCATGTTGTTCCTATGCAAATTAACTACAACGCCTTATTAAAAAATTACCTTTCCGACACAGTTTAGGTATTTCGGGACATGGTTTAAAGTTATAAATTGCCCAAACCAGCCGCAAAATTAAGGCCCGTTTCTGTCGTCAAACTAAGTGCAAACATAAAACAACAAAAGTGGTCCCTTCCTTTAAGGGATAAGGGCTGAAACCGCAAGGTGGCTCGGGGTTATTTATTGCTAATGTTTAATGTGATACCGCAGAATAAAACTTGTAGATAACTAATTTTGCTGTTAGGTTGCTTTTTCATTAGAGATGTGCTATGCTACGTTGCTGTGGATGTCATCATATTCATTGTTATGTGAATCATATTCATTGGTACACATAGCTTAGCACTGGTGGAAACGGATTCAACTAAGATATGGTTTTTATATGGAAGGATGCGTGCTATGGATTTGTGCTATGGATGTGTGCTATGGATGCGTGCTATGGATGTGAGCTATGGATGCGTGCTATGGATGGCACAGCGGGACGCGTGAGCGCCTCTCCCCTCACCGCGCCGCCCTCGCCGCTTCCCTACTATCGACACATCGCATAGCTCGAGCTGCGCATCTTCCCCACGCAGCTACTTTGCGGCGGCGCATCTTCATAGCACATCTTACTCGCACCGCTACATAGCTTAGCTATCACATCCTCGCAGCATAGCTGCATAGCACATCTATGGTGGAAAAGCACCCTTAAACTGTTGTTATGGTCAATTTCAATAGAAACATGAAGCAAACAACATGAGTAGGTATTTTTTTCTGACAGCGCAATGTCTACATAATTATAAGAGATCTTGACGCACTAATCATTTAAAAACGGCCGGTGATAACAAACTATACTACTAAAATCATCACCACCAGTAAAAAAGTTAAATATAAATTTTAAAAAATGTTATAGCACTGGCAGCATATTCCTGTTTAGAGTGTTGATGGGATCGTTATATTGTTTGTATGTAAAACAATAAAAATATTCAAGATTGAATTAAATATATAAGTATATTCTTCTTCAATGAATGAAGTTTTTGAATCAACTCTCTAAATGTACATTATATATCACAAAATAAAATATTTCTCTTGGCATCGCAAGTTCACTCTGATTTACCTTTGCATCTGCATTTTTTATTATTATTTTTGCATACATTACCTAACTTAATATTTTAATATGGTATCTAATCGATATAATCTATGTCTCAAATCAAGGTTAACTCTTCGTGTGGGACCAAAAAGTAACCACAGCTCAGCAATAGATAGGTATCTGTAATTCCGACCCTAACTTATGTCTTAATCCATGGGATTTGCGGAGACTTTATGCCTAGAATCCTTTTATCTTGTTGTGGAATCTAGGTAGGCCTCAGTCCTAAGATAGACCTAACAAATGTTTGAGATAGGTAGCGAGATATACTATTATTTTATTGCCTTGTGATTACATGATGTTATAATCAATATTTAAAGAGTTTAAAACAAAAATTTCAGAATTGAATTATGGGATGGTTATTTGTATCGTTGCAGGTATATAATATAAAAAAAAAACAATTTTTACTATAGATTAGTTTATCTAAAAAGTTTAAGATGACTTAAATAATTTCGGGGTGACCTTGTAAACATTTACTTTGAAACCATCCAACTATAAAGATTACAAAACATTTTGTTAATCTAAAAATTTCGTACCAAAATATTTCCACGAGCTTTTACTTGAAGGTAGGTAATTAAAGACGCTCTCGGCATAAAACTATTTTCGTACTTTTTTGCTTTACCTACTTAATTTTCTGAGCTAAGTAAATAGAAAAGTTGTGTAAAAGCTTGAGTTTGGTGGTATAAAACTTTATCCTTTTAGCAGGTAATATTCCTTTTAGACGTAGCCCTGAGCTAACTTAAGTTAGTGACGCTTCAAGTTTGATAAAAGGTTTGGAAAAACTTCATAGATTAGTGGCTATATTTGATTAAAACGGTGGAATATTGATGTCAGTTAATTACCGAATTCGTAACTATAGGATCATTACTTCATAGAAAAGAAAAAATACCAAAACATTTCCTTAATTACGCATTTACAATAAAGATAAAAGATAAAGAATCTTTATAGATTCTGTAAAGTTGCAACCCATACATTTAATATTGAAATATTATCATAGAATACACACAAATTACAATATCACGTCAAATTGAATTCATTACATCTTATATCTATCGATTGAATTTTAAATAAATAATTTTTAATAATTAATCATCATCATCAGCCTAATGGCAGATATCAGGCAGGCTAAATCTCTGTCGATTTTCCAAAGTATGGTATACAGCTATTACATCTCTACGTTGTAAACTATCAATCGCGTTTATTGGTGTTAAATGTGTGTGTTCATAGTTTATTAATTTATTATTATTTGTACATTTAAATTAGTTTGATTTTCTTTTACTTTCTCTATTTAATTATAGGTTAATTTTTTTTTAAGTATTGTATTTATTTGTACGCCACCGACCAAACTGATTTCTGTCACCGTTTTCTTGCTAAGGTTGCCTGGAAGAGATCACTCAAGGTGATAAGGCCGCCCACTTGTGCATTCTTTTATAGTTTAAGCTCATTTCATATTGTAATTTATTTTTGGTGTGCATAATAAAGTTATTTTGTATTGTATTGTATTGTAATGGGACCCACTGCAGGGCATAGGCCTCCGCCCTCCTACGCCAATACTCCCTGTCTTGCGCTGTTCTTGCCCAGATGTTTCCTTCTAACTTTCTAATATCATCCAGCCACCGTTGCGCAGGTCGTCCTACACTTCGCTTACCTAGCCGTGATAATTAATAGTAATTAATAATAATGTGATAATGATACTGTAATGTAATTAAGTTCGTATAAAAATGTCTTAGTCTTGTCTCAAGAGTTATCGAACCGACCTAAGGGCCTCTGGCATCGATGTAGATATATCAACCCGTACTGACAGCACTATCGGACCATATTACGTAGCCGCTTTGCTGCAATTAGTCCGGGATACCACCTCCTGTCAGACGTCAGCACTTGATACAATGGAATGACTGTCTCTGGTACTGATTGTACTAGATCTGGCATGAGAAATAATGTTTATGAACATCTATTTAACCTACATATTATTATATTATATTATATTATATTATATTATATTATATTATATTATATTATATTATATTATATTATATTATATTATATTATATTATATTATATTATATTATATTATATTATATTATATTATATTATATTATATTATATTATATTATATTATATTATATTATATTATATTATATTATATTATATTATATTATATTATATTATATTATATTATATTATATTATATTATATTATATTATATTATATTATATTATATTATATTATATTTTATTTGATATACCATTTTGTAGATTAAAAGCGTGTCAAATCCAATAATGATATAGTTTATACATAAATGTCTTATATTCTTCATATGTATAAACTCAACTCAACAAACAACAATATAGCGAGAGTAATATAGGCTACTTTTAGTTTTATTGGGAGTATCTCATACTTAGTTTGTTGTTTTTATGCATTTTTTATATAATGTGATCCATGCCATTGTAAAATATACATAAAAAAAACATTCTTTAACAGTCTCAAATTATGATTTTATACGATACCACATGTGAACTATTTTTAGAGATTACTTCGAGAGTATAGTAGTGTATTTTATTTTAGCATATTAGACTTGTTACAAATTTAAAGTCATTATTTACTGGATAGAGAGAGCGAGTATTTTGCCTTATCCAGAAACACAGATCCAGCAAACCGCCTGGACACGACTGGGCAGTGTCTGCATCGAGCGATATGTGCATGTCATGTCCGAATTAACATAGCTCTGTGCAATTCGATGATCTTGAAGCTGAGGTCGAAGATAGGCTTAAAGAGCTATAAGAGTGCAGTACAGTTACTGGTTTCCTTTTTGGATGACAGTGGAAACTTTGGAGTTGAGAGTTTGTCATTGCTTTTTTTTCCTGGTAACTACCTCGACTGACTATCGTAGCATGGGACTATGTCGGTAGCCTTTTGGATAATTTCATTGAATTTTTTCAGCTTTCAGTACTCATAAGACTCATACAGTGCAGCAATGATCGTATAAACGGAGGCAGCTGAAATTAACGGATACAACGTTCACAACTACAATTCGTATTAAAATTCAACTACACAAGCCATTTTGAAAGACGACAAACAGATGTAGAATATTTATTTATTATTTTTCAGTAGGTTCTCAATTCTATTGTTTATTTTTTTACGTAAAATGTCACCGTGAACACCTTGTTTTATTAAAAATATATCCTCGCAGTTATGTTTTATTGTACGAAGTGCCCTTCAAACTTAACCACAGCAGCGTTTGTTAAATAACTAACAAAAGTTTCATGTTTCCTGAAAGGCCTATTATGTGAGAACTAGCTGTAATACACTAAATAATGCGTAACACTCACCGAAGTTTGAATGATAAAAGTTTCTATAGCTGTTGTTGATGTATTAAAACTGTATTTTTTTTTTACTATTTTACTAAAATAGTAAAAAAAAATGTTTAACTGTACGTTTAGTAGACAATACAAATAAAAAGACAATCAATCAATCGATCAATTTGTAAAAAAAAAAAATATAGGTATAATCTTATATCGTTTGTTTTTTTTCAGCTATTACCAAAAACATTACATTTTTAACTCCTGCCTCTGTGATCTCAAATGTCAAGTTATTGTCGAGTGATATTATCGGATACTTAGGTATATCAAACCCAAACATCGTTCCCGAGGCTGAAATCTCTAGAGATCTCTCGAACTGTTGCCAAAAGAAAATGAAAATCTGATAAAAATCAAACGCAAATTGATAGAAACGGATATTTCTTCCATGATATCATGAAATTACCTGTCGATTCAAGATGGTCGTATAAATATGACTTGTGGTTGCCCGCGGGCGGTACCCGCATTATTTAGTTTAGCCCGATGTTAAAGTAAAGGAAAAATATTACTTTCCTATATTATTTATTATAGTTGATAGACTTAACCTACATAATATACGTAATCCATACGTTTTACAAATCAAATCAAAACATGGTTCGAATTCTTCTGCATTTTTTTATCATATTATGGGAGAGACTTTAACATCGAGAATTTCAGACCGTTTAAAGGTCCTTTGAAATTATTTGACAACTGCTATACTATGGTGGACAGCCGGGACCTACCATTTAACATGTATTCCGACCAGAGGTTTGCAACACTCATACTTAATGTATCTAAATATATAAAACTCAAAGGTGACTGACTGACTGATATGGTGATCTATCAACGCACAGCCCATACCACTGGACGGATCGGGCTGGAATTTGGCATACAGGTAGATGTTATGACGTAGACATCCGCTAAGAAAGGATTTTTGGAAGTGCCACTTTTAAAAGGGTGAAATAAGGGATGGAAGTTTTACTTCTTAATGCGAGCGAAGTCGCGAGCACCCGCTAGTATATAGATAAAACTAACTTGTTTTCTCAAACTTTCCCCTTTATAGTATTAGTATGAAATTGTACTCTATAATAGTCATAGTGTAGGTAATTCTTGATATCGGTAGCGTTCAGTCAGGCATAATATTAATCCAGCCTGAAGAGAAGTTAGGATCAAAACTGGGGCATATTGGAGCTCAACCGAGCTTCAGTTTGTGATGGTGGATTCATGTCGATGTACCGGCATTTGCAATATTGAAGTTTTGGGGACCTATTCTGGTAGTTGTGATGGCATATCGATGGCGATTAAATTAAGTGTATACGGTCAAACATAACTACTCTTGTAGACCCTATACATAATTTAATAAATATGGCTTACTTTAGTTTACAAAAGGAAATTTGATAGGTTTGTGACTTTTCAAGGCTTCACTATTAATTCGTAGCTTCTTCTTCTTATCAAATGAGAGTGGCCAACTCCAATTCTCAGCTGATGTAAATACAAATAAAATCTACTCACTACTTAATTTAGATCCTCCAAATTTAGACTCCAAATTCGAATGTGAACATAATCTACTTAATACTACCAGATTTGTCTGTAAAAAGAAAATCACCACCTGGCTACAAACATTAAACTACCGGGACACGGAATCATTATTACAGTTCGTATCTTGACTAGCACCAACTACCGTTTGATAACACTCAAATATACTACATCACACACACTACATCACACACACAGACATCAAACACCACCGCGTATTCTAGAGGTTATAATTAAAACGTACTGTATAATTTAAAATGTAACAAGTTCTTAATTAAGATACTGTTTTATTTTCAAAATTGTTTGGGAGGTGCCAATAATGAAACCAAGTTACACATATCACTAGTGTGGCTCAGACTGACCAAGTCTTACAACACAGGCTTAGCCTAGTGTAGGATGTGGAATGCCTGCGCCACACACAGCGATTATCTTATATAGGTATCTTAGCCTGCAACATAAGTACATGATCTCTTTCTTGGCGCCTACCAGTCATAAACACACGAAAAACTGATCTTATTATGTTTTAACTATATAAATCAAAGTATTACCCTAAGGAAGAGCCTACACTCCACAATACAGGTACATTACATCCTAGTGTGGAGTGTAGTGATCAAATTGTATTAGAACCTAAGTTTTTGACCAATAAAGTTATCTTATCTTATCTTATCTTATCTTATCTTAGATATTTTAGTGTGTACTAAACTTTTTTTGAAAAAAAAAAACTATATTTTGAATTAATGTATATTGATAAATAAACGCGTTTATAAAATAATATGTCGTAGAAATTTTATTCGAAGTTTATAAATTATTACTTTAGTAATTTTGTTATTTCATAATAATAAGGTGACTTGACAGATATAATTTTACCTAAACGGACACATAGATAATAATCAAAACGTTTACTAATATTTCTTAGTTTCAAAGTCTCGCTCGATACGAGAATAAGCCCCCATCCATAGAAGTATGCAATGTTAGTAGTTGAGATTAGTTTTTGTGTCATGCAATCGTAGGTGTATTGTGAAACTGCAATATTGCTATTTGATCTTTACTTGTTGTTAGTATTGGACGGATTTTCAACGGTTTAGTTCCAAATTTATATATTGTTCTGAATTGGTACATCCTTTATGAGAATTATAACATAAAAATAGGAAATAGGTATATTGAACTTGAAATTTAAAATGAAATAGAAACTGTTTATTACACCTTACTTGCAATGCAATAAAGTTCTAGAGAATACATCAAAATGGCATGTCTTTTTTAATTCTGAAGTCATGACTCCGGTTCTATTTCAAAATAATTAATTGGAAAGTTTTGAATTGCGATATAATGACTTCAAAATTTTCTATCATATAGGTACAACAAAAGTTTTATATTTTGTTATAAATATGGACTTAACGACATAAGAAGCAAAATCACTCCTTTTTATTAAGGAACATTAAAAACATTACAAACGTCAGCGTTTTCCCTAATCCTGCAAGTGTATGCAAAATCGCAACAATTCATATGATAATGTAACATTGCAACAGCATTGTTCCCAGATTGTTTACGAGCGCAGTATGGCTTTAAGTATTTATTAGGCTTGTCATAGAGATGATATGTGTTGTTGTTGTACTGCGTTGAAAGGCTGTTCATTATTTTGATAAACAATGCATGAGTTAGTTGCTAGTTTGAATTAGCAGTGCCCTGTTTCACACACGTTAACATAATTTCAAATGAAGCATATTTCCATACCTTACAGATACATTTCAATATTGAACATGAACCCGACACAATCTACACGGAATATTCTTACGTTTGACTACAGTAGCTCGCCTGATGTTAAGCACCGTTCGTAAGATGTAGCACGCTTACCCTATATTATCTGGATTTGAAGACACCTGGGTTGTTATTATCAGAAAACAAAGCTCCAGGTAGAAGGTAGACCACAGTCAAGTTCCTAGGCGATCTTAAGTCTATGCGTGTACTTATCATGAAAAAAAATTACAGTATTAGTAGTCAAAAAGTCAGAGCTTTATCCTAAATTTGTATGCGTTTGGACAAGAGCAGAATGTATTAATGTATTCAATACAAACCAAATTTCTTTAGGCAAATCTTAAAAATAAGCTTTTCTCTGCTTAAAAAATTTTTGGTCTAGTAAACTAGGTCGATAATCCTCCTATCCTACTCAAAACGCTTTCTATCCTTTAAGATAGAAAGCGTCTAGTCTAATTTTACTACATCACACACACCTAACACTACACATATGGAACATGTAAAGTAATATACAAGATCCACAGTGCTGGTAGCAAAGCAGCGCTGATTAAAGCAAAACATCGCTAATCCTCTGTAACAACGCGCTACAGGCCCCAGCTAACGTTGCCAAGAGCTCAGACGCAAACTGCCGGAGATATGAAAAAATGTAGGACGGAAGTGTGAGCATGGAATGATTGCCAAGTTTTGAAATGATTGGGATCTTTTAGATGTGTGTGTTGGTAGAATGAGGGTAGAAGGGAAGTAAGGCACTGTATAAAAATAATAGTTAAATATAGACGTGATACAAAATGATAAAAATAATAACCGGTATCTCATGATCCAAGTCTTCTCAAACAAATTATTAAATATGATCATTGTTTGGTTCTGTTATTAATCTCTTGTGATTTTAATGATAACTTGATAAGAAATAACACAGGACACATCAATATAAACATAAATGAAGCCGGTTAAAAAGTTGAAAAACACGTAGAACACAGGTACCTATGTATATGCGTTACATTGATGTATCCCGTGCGTCAAAAAAGGTCATACGTCAGCAATAATGCTGTAGTGTACTCATGCTAATACAATAAACTTATTTTACTGAATTTAATCTCTAAGATATTTATCATATTAACAAACTCGTAAAATTGTCTCGTAGGTAACCATAGCTGTATTTTGGTAGTTACTGGTCTAACAGCCAAAGATAGAAATTATTATACTCATGCTAATACAATAAACTTATTTTAATGAAGCGATTACTGAGTGTTATTTCTCTCAATATTATGATAATTTGGTAAATAATATAATAATTTCTTGCTTCCCGATTTTATGTGCCCACTACAACTCTCTCTTCTCAGTGTGCCTTTTACAAATTGGCCGTTCTATAAAATATATTGCAGCGCGTGTAATCTATGCAAACTCCGTTAATGTATTACCGAACATTTTCCGAATTAGCAAAGAGTTTCGCATGCATGCCCATGTTGAGGGAATTTACGAGTTTGCTCATTAGCCTTCTTTATATACCTTTTTTGGGAAGAACAGGGTAAGATAGAAACAAAAACTAGAGGGAATTTATTGAATTTAACTTTCTTCATGTTATTTCCTGTAGGTATTTATTGATAATTGAATAGCTGATCTAGGTAGTATTAGTAAATCTATTTACAGTTATTAACTTAACCCTTTCAATGGCATTGGGATAAGTAAATATATCCTGTAGCGTTTATGGTAAATAAAAAACTGATCACATTTGTAAAGATATGAAACAGGCTATTTTACATTTTTCAAAATGGTGGATATTTTTATTCAGATTATACTCATACATTTATGTTTACAATCTTGTAAGCCCTAATGATAGATGTTGTAAAATAATTCAGTGCTACATAGTTATAGATTTGTTTAAATAGACATTCTATTTTTTTTTTTTTTTTTTTTTTTTACAATAATAAAATATAAAAACAAGTGAAGGAAAACTAAACATACTACTTCTAACTACTACAAAAAGGGGCACTTAGAAAATCTTTAGAAAAGCCTAAAGATAATCTAAGTGCTCCAGCCCACTACCAGAGGGCAGCGTACCCAGCATGCTGGCCACATTCTATTGTACTGATGTATCTTAAATGGGTAAAAAATTAAAATCTGGGTATTTAGTTTAATTTAGAAGAGAAGTTTAAGAAAGAATATTTTTCAATACATAAGGTCCTCTCTTGGCAATGTATTCCTTGACTCTGGGCAGTCCTCGTACAGTTTTCACCAGTTTGACGATGGTTGGGAAGCGTGAGTGTATGTCTGTTTCAAGGAATAATTCCGCACACTCGATGATGCCGACAAAGACGAACTCAGCCCAGCTCAACTGGAAATAAATATTATAAAATTTATAAGTTAAAAAAAACTGGCTGTAAGGGCAGAAAATTATATTGTATAGATAATATATTTCCACGGAGCGGTTTGCTTTTCAGTAGCCGTTACGGTGATATTCAGTTTTCATATTTTAAATATTGGGTAATACAGTTTCAACCACTGAAAAATGATGTTCTCAATTATCTGAATAATTTCAAATTGACGAAGTAAAGAGCTTGAATTAATTTCAGCTCTATCTGACGAGCGGTTTGGGCTGTGCGTTGATAGATCACTATGCCAGTCAGTCAGTTAGTCACTCACCTATAGAGTTTTATATAATTAGATGAAGGTGATAAAAAAGAAGTGTTCTTAACTAGATACTTAATGATGGTAAATAACGATCTGAAACATTTTCTTCGTTAGAATGACCGATGAAGTGTTTGTCATCCAACAAACTATAAATATAAACATGTTATCTGTTTGTTTGTACCGCTGTCGAAGTAACATGTTCAAACAAATGATAACCACGGTATGTACTTGTAGTCTCGCATTACAACAAATTGATTATTTATGACTCATATCATACAATACTGTTTTGATTTAACTAGTTGCTATGCACTGCGTTACTCGTATTTTTTTAGGAAAATAGCAAATTTTACTTATTCATTAGTACTAAATTATAAAATTGTGAGAGAAGAGTTATTAATAGATAGTTCTACTATCAACTTATATACCGAACTGCACTATTTTTTTACAAATATACATATGGATGTTATTTTTTATGATTTCATGTTTTGTCTTCTGCATAATGCCATACGATTAAAGAATAAAATTCTTATCTGAAAGTTGTAAAAAAATATTGTGATAATATAACCTTACCTTGCCATTAAAATAGCCATTTTTATCCTTTAGCATCTTTTCAAATCTTGAGAAATAGTATTCAATATGTTCGTTAAATAGTTTCTTTTTGAACTCTTCCTTTTCTTGAGGATCTTCGGTATGGATCACATTTACGACCTCTGGAACAAAGATATTTTCAATTCATAGAAAGTTACTTAAACTGGTTGTTGCAGTTTGTCAATATTCGCCGAAATGTTATTAGCAACAGTTTAATATTTAAGTATCGGATAGTACACAGGCAATACCATCTTACAATTCGGTACAGAAGTAACCAAGCTACATTCAAAAGCAAAATAAATTTATCTCAAGTATCTTAGACTTATTTTGGTGGATTTTGATTGAATTGAATTACCTTTATACTTCTACTCATGTAATTCTATTCATTCCGATTGCAATTTCCTATCACAACCATGAGAGCAAAATGCACAGCTGATGTAAAGCGTCAGCTACATAAAACGTAGCTTTAAAAATTAAAAAACAAGTAATAAATACTTACGCTTATGGAAATCGAAAACAGTCAAAACTATAGCATCCAGTTTGGCTTGTTCCCAAGCGTCTGAAGGTAGAAGCTCAGTTCCAGCTGATATGTACCTGGCGATGGCCACCGTTTGGTTCAGCACTTTGTCTCCATCTTCATATATCGGCAACTGGCCGAATGGTAGAGCTTAAAATAAATAAAAATCGTGAAATCTATACATATTTTTATTATAATAATTAACTCATCATTTTATAGTCTATGTGGTGTCGGCGTATCATGTTTCTTTCTTTCATTTCAATCTATCACTCGTCATTTATTATTTGAATCATCATCATCATCATCCACAGCCCTTGGGATCCCACTGCTGGAATCCCAATATGCTATAGGCCTCCCTTTGTATGTGCCATCTGCGTCGATCTTGCGGAGACCTCATCCAGGTTGAAAACTCGATTTTGATGATGATTAAATCATACAAGAATTAATTTAAAACTACAGTCGAAATAAGTTACTTACTAAATTGGAATGATAACATATACCTACTAATAAAAAAAGACTTTAAAATTTGGCAAGGAGATTTGTACTAGGAGTGGATAGTTTATGTTAGTAACTGATGTTGTGACCATTAAGCATTTCACTTACCATCTTTCACATTCTTGATCGGCCAATCTTTGTAAATGTACCTCACATCTTCAAACTCTTGGTTGGTATAATGTAGAATATATCTCAGCGGCTCCGCTAAGCCGTTCAAATTAAAATACTTTAATACCTTCGGCATTATGACTGGACCGTTTCAATTATAAAATAAATGTGATGATTATAGAGAATACATTCCGTTTTTATACGCTCAGATAAATTTTATCTCCTGTCCTTTCGTCTGCCCCACGCATCTCCTGATTATTTATGAATAACAATTCGTTGTTTGTTTAATTTAAAAGAAGTTGTTGATAACTCATAAGCTGGGTGTGTTGTGAATAGTGCATTGTTTATTAAGCTATTTTAGATAATTGAAAACTTTGTTTTTCAATATCAAACTAGTGAGATATTAATCAATCAATCAATCAATCAAAAATTCTTTATTGTACACCAATATAGCAAGAGAATACAAGTTTAAAGAAAAAAATGTAGACCATAATATTGGGACAGAGGGCAGCCTTATCACTTAGAGTGATCTCTTCCAGGCAACCTAGTTTGGAAAACAACGATAGAAAAACAGTAAAGCTGGCGTACCTACTAAAACTAATACAACTTTATAATATCTAACAAATAGAACAACTAAAAACCTAATATTATATTTTTTTAGATATGTTACTACGCATCATAGTATTGATCCTCAGATACGATATTTTATAAAGCTCTGATAAATCTGGGCTCGGTATTCACACTTTAAAATGGAACTCAGTAGTTAACAAGCTCATTAAAAAAAATATGTTTATTTTATAACAAGTATTCAGTTATTCTCTTAAATAGGACTTTATCAATATCCTTTTTAATGCCTAAAGGATATTTTGTTCATCGTGTTTTATACTATTAGCTTCCGGTCATGCCCTGAATTTTTTTTTCGTAAAAAAGACAGTGAAGGGGTTACAATGAAAGTACAGTGTAAAATACAGTACAGTCAAATCAAAAACCTCCGCCTTTTTAAACTCTGCTAAAAACTTGTTTGATCTGGATCATAAACCTTATACACCTACATATTCGTTGAGTTTATGAAATCAGTGTTATTATAATTAATGTTGTATTGCATCTTTATCTGTATAATTAAAAGTCATGAAGAAAATAACACCTAATCCATTTTATTTACGTTTTAAAGTAATTTCCCAAAAACTAGACGTTTACAAACGAAAAGAAATTCTTTTATATTTAAATTCCGAATTACGTTCCTCAGATTTTTCGATCTTGAATGTTGGAACTTCGTATTTGAAGAAAGTTTCTGGATTTTTGTTTGTTTATGTTAAAATTGTTTACATTTCGACGTTTGATATCTCAGCTTTCTTGTTTTGCAATTTGTGTATCGAATGTCTGTTTAATCAGCTGAATAAATAGTTCGGATCTACCAAATTCCAGCCATATTGCCTAAAATTTGTTTTGGCGCTGTGTCTTGTTCTGCCATTGTTATTTTATTGTACACTAACGGACGTCCGTGGCTTCGCTAGCCTTATTTCAGGATAAAAAGTAGCCAATGACACTTCTAATACCTCATACTAACTAAATACCAAAATTTATGATCTGTTCAGCAGTTTTTATGAAGTTGGTATGTGTCATAGGGTACTTTTTATACCGAAATAATACGAGCGACGCCGCGGACATCCACTAGTATACAGATATAACGGAAAATAATATATTTTTTTGAACACTTCATAAAAATAGTAATAAGCTATAAATATTCCGGGACATTGCACAGAGCGCCACCTAGCCCCACACTAAGCAAACGCTTGTGTCGCTGGTACAAGATAACGTATATAATACATATATAGGTATATACTTTTCTTTTGTAAATACACACTGAACATCCATACAAACGACCATTCCCAACACACATAAATATAAATTAAAAATTCATAAATACTTGTGTCACGGGGGGTCGAATCCGCAACCTCTAGATTAGAAGACAGAGCCACTATCAACTAAGCTAACACGCCAGTCAACTACATAATAATATATTATGTTGTTGTACCCCAACACCTTCACTTGTAATCTATACAAATATTATAAAGCTGAAGAATTGTTTGTTTGTTGGTTTAAACGCGCTAATCTCAAGAACTACTGGTGTGAATTGAAAAAATCTTTCATTTTTTTGTGTTGAATAGACCATTTATCGAGGAAGGCTGTAGGCTATATAACATCACGCTGCAACTAATAGGAGCGAAGAAACAATGGAAAATGTGGAAAAAACGGGGAAAATTATTCATCTTTGAGGGCTTCCGATGCGTGCGCTGCGCATACGGTTCAAAAATTCAAAGAACTAATGCCCAAAATAACTATTCCACGCGGACGAAGTCGCAGGCACAGTTATATATAAAGCCAGCTACTCTATGAAATCATCAATCCAATGAGACTATTTCACGGTACAAGACTGAAAGCTGACCGGATTGTGGTTGCTGCCACATTTGGCGAGATTATCGCCGCTAGCCCTCGAAAATGTTTCGGACCACATTTGAGAAATAACGCTCGGGAGCGCTAAAATGGTCGATTGTAAATTATAATTGAATAACAGAAACTAAGGGTTTTTTTAAAAGTACCACACTGCAAGACACCACAAACCACAACTTAATAAGACAAGTAGTAATATAGGTTTTGGACATAATTATGTTTAAATGAAATGATAAATAGCTATTAAAATTACACAAGTAAGGAAAAGAACAAATCCTCATTGGGTGACCGAAAAGTGGCAATCCATTTTGGGCGCTTCCGTGGGTCGGATGACTCGTTAAATTGTAGGTCCTGGCTGTTTGTCTAGTACGACAGTCGTTAAGCCATGTCAGAGGTCCTTAGGGGGGCTTGATTAACTCTGGACACCAGAGTTGGCCACTTTCATTCGATAAGAAGAAGAATCCTCATTGTGTTTTCAAAAAAGTCATTAGCTTTAGACGATAAAAGCGAACAACATCCAGCTAAATGCTAGCGAAACAGCTAGATTTTACTTAAAATGTTTCTTCGACATATTGTTTAAAAATTACGTAATAGCTTGTGAATTATTTTATACTCCCTTCATGTGAAAAATATAATAACAGTATTGGCCTAAAAATCAAATATATTTACTCTATCCATTTTAGGCCCACCGGTCTGTATATGGAAGGCATTGAAGCATGTAATGGAGACCCAGTGTGGAGTTGAAAATATTTTGAAATCGCCCCTCCGGGGGAACAATCATTTAATTGGATTCACTGATGGGTTATCTGGTCGAACACACCCGTTTTAACATTTTAACGCGAAGTTAAAAGCACTACTGTGTTGGATTAAAATTCGATTGCTACTGTGGATTTTTGTGCAGAAGTTTTTATTTTTTGACTTGGTGGAAAAATCTCTGGAAAATAGATAAAAGCTTAAATCCTATTATTAATAAATAGCTTTATCACAAAAACACCTTTTTGCCAAGCGAAAGTGGTTTTTGGTTAACTTATTCTGTTTCTAAGCGGCAGTGGAGCAATGAATCATCTTAGTTTTTGGTGTGGTTATAGTATAAATGGAGAGTGATGTAAGCTAGGTAGCATATATATACAAATTTAAAAAAAAAATGAAAATGAAGCAACGGGTAATAATTTCTCTATAGGTTATAAAATACTCTGAAAAACTTATTTTAAAATTCTTTCATTCGTGATAATTCGTAGTCGCAGCAGGATTAAACCTTCATGCATTGAAATTCGATCTGGCTTTCGATTTAACCGAAAGTTGATCGTGACATTTTTTGGATTATCATGAAACTAAACTGCGCTACAGACTCTACAAATTGGGTTAAAATAATCTTTTCTAAACATTTTATATTATATTTAACCAAAATTACGCTTAACTGCAGTTAGTAGTTTAAAACATGATATCTGTATAGGTATTTAACTAATAGAGATTAAATGTTAGAAAACTAGAGATTTAGTAAATATACCTTAATAAAATATTTAAAAGGAAAAAAAACACTGTTCTATAGTTCAATCCCAGAATTATCAAATTCTTAAAAAAATTGTGGTCATAAAACTTTCGTTGTCCCAAAACTACGGTTTCTTTTGTTGAAGGAAGGTGGAGAAAATGTTCGTACAATTTACAATAAATAAAATAAAGTAGAAAATACATACAACGTAAAATTACCATAACGGGGTGTTTACTATTACATTGCTTGTCTTTTTTGTCAGGTACCCTAACTCCTCGTTTTTTGAAATCGCCTTAAAAAGCGTTATTAGTTACTTTGTCAAATGCAAAACCCGCACTTTTAATGGTTGTGTAACTTAAACTTTTATTGGTGAATGAGCGAAAACAATCACGACGACATAAGCAGGTCCGCATCCTGGCGGTCGTGATTATTTTAGCTCATTCCCAATAATAATGTTATCGATTCTTACTGGGTAAGCACGCTCCATCCTAGACCGTAATATTTGGTTACCATCAGGCGAATCACGGTCAGGTAAAGAAAGAAAGAAACAAAAACGTTGATTGTAGCAAATAATAAACAAATAAGTACAAGCAAGAAATATGTATAAAACTACTCAAATAAAATACTTATTTGCCACAATACAACCCCAACTCAGCACAGCGCTGGCTGCTTAGCCACCAGCGCTGGTCTTCCGTTAGGGTTGGTGATGCAACAGTGCAAGTTTAAGTTAAAAAAGAGTTGTCAAGAACTCCATGTACTAACATACATATTTCCTTGTCCGCAGGCCCTACTACAAGCGCACGATGTGGTGGCGCGCGAGGTGTACGGCGAGGAGTCGCTCAGGGCTTCGCCCCCGCCGGTCAACGGGCGCTCCACGGCCCCACCGCCGGAAGAGGAGGACGATACGGAGCCTGACTTTGAGAACGTGACCAGGGTGCGCCTGGTGCAGTTCCAGAAAAATACTGATGAGCCCATGGTAACGAGAACATATTTTTTACCGTTTTTTACACGTATGTCTACAAAAAATCTATTTATTCTACCTATGGTGAGGAATTCATAATTTAAGTATACCTACTGTTTTGTTGTACGCATGCCTACAAAAAATCTAGCTATCCTAAATTTGCAAACCTCTGAATTGTAATATTCAAAAATAGATGTTCGTAATGAACTGAATATACGGTGATTTCAGGATAACGCTACCAGAAACTTAGTAAAAATTGATTCGGATCAAAATCACGTAGCAAAAATTGTCTCACGACTGTAATCTAATTCTGACGACATTTTTCTCATTTTCTGTTTTCCTTAACTGTCAAACATTTAACCCTCATTTTTAAATTAGACGTTTTATTTTATTTAAAATTAACATTTTAATTCGATTTAAACCGAAACCCACACAAGTCTGGTCAAATAAAAACCCTCAAATGAAATCTAATCTTGTGTAAGTATAGAATCAACACCATCACTCCGTTAGCCGTACCATTTATTATATCAAATTCTAATTACTGCTATTACCACCACAAACCACAATTAATTTCACCGACCACGCAATCAGGGTGTCGATAAGCCAATGTTTACCAATAGCCGTTTGTAACTGTCTGGCATTGCCAATAGCCTTGGGCCGACTATTTAGAAATACCTACTCTCTGGATTTACACGATACTATTTTATCAATCTAAACAGCGGTTTAGGTAGACCAACAAATTTTTGATAAATGACGATCGCTTCAACCGCAAATCCGTGTATTTTTCCTTCCTTTGCTTTATTATTGTATATTATCATGATTTCACCAGAATAATCCCTAAAACCTGTGTAACTTGCACCCTGTGTAACTTCCTAAAGTAATTTAATAAATTTATATTTTTTTGGGTTTAAATTTATTATCAGTTTTAGTTTTAGAAGTTAGTTAAGTTTAGTAAACTTCGTGTTGTAAGTTTTTTTTTCGTATAGAGTATATTATTATGTCAATTTACAAAAATATATAAATTAATCTATTCCTTTTGAAACAATTGCCAACGTTAATGTGAGTAGGCGTTTCAGTATTAACCATAGATTTATTTAATTGAGTAACATAATAAGGTTACAATATTATTATAAATTAAATCACTTCAACTGCAATTCGAACTGAGGTGCCAATATAATTCTTATGCACATCTGACGCACAAAGCTTTTAATATACAGTTCGCGCAAAACTTTATGAGCTCTCGGAACACGCACGCTAGTGGCTGCGCAGTACGCATATTATAGGTATCCGAGGGACGGGACAGGGCGTCGGGGAGGGCACCGGCCCCCACGCCCCGCGCCGTATCCCCGCTCGCGTCCCGTTGCGCCGTGCCTTAGTGTGAGTGCTACGTTCGTACACAATACGAATACATGCGCGCGTTGTAGACGAAAGTACAGTCGAGTGCAACAATTAATTTTCATTGCTATTGTAAATGTTTGTTACTGTTATTTGTTTTCGTTATTTTTATTTGTTTCTGTTATTGTTGTTGTTAAGTTTTGTCGCCTTTTTGTTATTTATTTGTTCTATTACTGTGGTTATCTTACTGTTATCGAACTTTTTGGTTTCATTAAATATGCCTCGCGGACGCTTTAATGTGCTACGTCGCCAAACACGTAAAATGGTGTTTGATGTTTTCAACTTTATGAAAAAGGAAGCTGAAGACGGTCTACAGTATGACCTGAAAATGGTGCAAAAGCGAACTTACTTAAATTAATACCTACCTGTTTGTTTTAATATCTTACTGCACGTAAAGAATACCTAAAATCTAAATACTTTTTGATACCTACGCATAAATGTACTATGTTTTTTTTTAAATCTTACAATAATGGTTGTGCGCTCAACTGTACCATGCGCGGTTACGTACTTGGGCCTAACTTCAGAGAGCTCATAAAGTTTTGCGTGAACTATACTTACCACATTAAAAATGCAGTTACATGAAAGCTATGTAGGTATTATTTGCTAACAATTTATATAAACAGCCTAAAGTCTAGATCTAAACTTATAAGCTCGAGGTTGAATTGAGTTGAAACAATAGAAAGGCGGTTAGTGTTTTTTCTATTTATTCGTTAGTCATGGAGATTTAAATGTCTAAAGATATGTACACTCTACCCTTATTGCGTTTTATTAGCCGCCTGTAGCTCAGTTTAATAGGATATTCGTTTTTATTACCAAAGTAAATAATAATAATTTATAGATAAACAACATACGAGAAATTGGACGTGAGTGAAAACCATAATAGTTACATATTGATAAGAAAATCTCGCGATAGTTTTAATATTAAAGTTAAACGAAATTTTAACAAATTAGTATCGTAAATTTTATTATTGGTGGTCAATAAAGTGGAGAGTTCTTTCAGGCAAATACTTTGTCATTATCGGATTTCTATTCAACAAAACCTGTCTGTGTAATCAAGGTTTCCTTCATCACTAAATGTTTATTGAGGATCACATTTTTAATCGAAAATTTATTTATTTAATTAAATTCCTAATCATTTATTCTAAAGAAAACTGATTTAAAAAAAAATTGAGATAGAACCAGTCCAGTTAAAATGATAGTCACAAGAGTACGATTTACGAACGACTTCAACAAGTTTCAACAACCAGGGGCCTTAAGATCGTTAGCACACGTTATCAACGGGTCTATACTCTTAACAATCTCTCTCTTGAGTCGTATTTTCTCATGACTGAGGGTCGTGACTCCCCCGCAGAAGTAATTCGTTAGGGGAGTTTTCTTGGGCAGATACAACGTGGTGGGCGCCCAGGTTCTTCCACGGTAGAGACATGGCCTCGAATATTGTGGTCCTCAAACATGTTGGTTTCCTCATAATGTTTTCCTTCACCATTAAGCGAGTGCAAATCTACACTTAATTTGAAAATACAAGTCATTGGTGCAGGGTAGAATTCGAAAAAAAAAACAAGAAAAAAAGGGGTCGGATTTGAACCAGGGTGCGTCTGGATGAAGAGCAGACAATGGAACCGCCGAGCCACACTCCCTTATAATTCACTCGGTTATACTCCTAATAATAAAATCAAACAATATAATAACCTTCCTGATATTCCATAATTTTCCGCTATAACATTAATCGCTTTAATGCCTACATTATATCCCATTAGCACCTTTGTAAATCTATCCTTCCGGATTATCCGAACATCAAAGGGTTCATTGTGCTCTTGCGTGATATAAGTCGTTTCATGTCAGAGGCCCTTAGAGTGGCTTGATTAACTCTCGACACCAGAGTTGGCTACTCTCATTCGATAAGAAGAAGAAGTCGTTACAGATCAGTGGTTTGTAGAACGCTCGTAGCTTATATATATATATTTCTCTATAGCATACAAAATAATCGTATTCCTCCTTACTGAGGGTCGTGACTCCCCTGTATGATCAATTCGTTTGAGGGGCTTTTTTTACATGGTTGACTACAACTTGCCTGATTTTAAAAAAACGTTATAATCTACGATCTAACGCGCTTGCCTAGAAGAAACCGGTTTACTCTCGACTTGAAGACCGAGAAATTATAGTTCAAGGGGAATAGAGATTCGGGCAAGGAGTTCCACAGTTTTCTTGATCAGATTCTAATGCATTGTGATGGGCGTCCAAGTCTTCGGATTTGGTGGTCAAACATGTCGTTTTCCTTTACGGATTGGCGAGTTCGAATGCACGCGTAACTTGTAAAGCCATTCATTGATGTAATAGAACTGGGATCGAACTTTGGTGCATAAAAATATATCAACGCTTTAATCTTTTTAACGCTCAAACAAACGCCTTATTCAATTTGATATATTTTTGCTATTGTGGTAAAAAACACAAGATTTTTTATCTTGTATGAACGCTCTGCACTTAGTACATAATATTGCTTCAAGAATTATCCATATATCAAAGATTACATTGTGTCCTAGCGAGCGAATGTTGGTACTGATCAATGGTTGTTGCAAATTCAATTGGTACCGTGTAGAGTTTAGCTTGCGACGATCCGGAGCAAATCCGGACAAACTGAGCTTGTTTAAAGTTTGGGCTTGGGTTACAGAGTACAGGGTTACTTGTTACAGTTGTCTTCTTCATATTTACGAGCTTTGGGTATTATCGGTAGATATATTTAATCGCAACTTTTACAATATAGCAAGAAAAAAAAACATTTATAAGATTATTATTTGATTTTATTTATAATTCTGCTTTTGTTTTTTTATTTATAAAAATAAAGATGTCAGAGAGATGAGGAAGTGGAAGGCCAAGGAGAGAATAAATTTATAAATTGTTATAAATTTATGAAAGAAACAGTTGTAACCAACGCAAAGGTTGGCATGCCACACTAACCAACAAATTTTGTTAAATTGCATAACTAAAAAGTTTAAAAAAAATACTTATACTCAAAATGTCGCAAGTAAAATATGTAGATTATATTTTATTAAAATTGCCTTTAAAAGGTACCACTCATCTTCAAATAAGTTTATGAATAAAAACCATAATGCTGATTTAGTACTATACTAGTCTAAGGATTTTTGAGTAAATAAAGTAAAATATTATTATTATTAGTACCTAGACAAATAAACTTTTTATAATGAAAAAATACGTTAGTTTCTAGGAACCCTGTAAAATAGTTACACTAGATACTGCTAAATTTGTAAAGCACCTACTGGAGAAATCAAATTAGCACAACATCAAAGTGAGAACTTCATAGATTGCTAAAGCAAACTATGTCTAAAGACAGATCTGTACATACATCTGTACATACTGTGTACATTACCTATGTACCTATTTAATCTATACATATAATAAAGCTGAAGAGGGTCAAAAATCTGAACATCGGAGATATTTAAAAAAATGTTTGACTTTACCTCAAATCCATAATAGAACACGTTTCAGGAGTTTGTATAATTTTTGTTCGTAGAAACCGTGGGCGTGCACTAGTTTTTTTTTTTTTTTTTTAACATGAAATAGTCAACTTATAGCTTTCGCTTGACTACAACTTGCCTGATGTTAAGCAACGTTATAGTCTACGATGTAGCGCGCTTGCCTAGAAGAAACCGGTTTACTCTCGACTTGAAGACCGACAAATTATAGTTCAAGGGGATTAGAGATTGGGGATTAGAGACTTGTTTATAATAAATACAATTATGTTATTTCATCACAATATGAAACAAAACTGACAAGACCTATAATATTATGACATCTTCAACTAATCCCCTTTTCAGAACAAAATTACGTACATATGTTCAATAGATAGACCAAAAAACACATTAGGTGCTTTAACCACATTTATCTTAAAACCAAGTTAACAGCTGATTACTGTAATTAAGATTCCCGTGATTCCTACCTTCATTTCCCTAACGCTCAACTAGCACTTCATTACAAATTACTAACGCAATTTTAATCTTTATCCCTTTTACTTAACACCTATACTAGCATAAAATTAGCCAAGCTATTTCACCGATAGCAAGCTTCATGCAATTTCCATCCCAATTTCCAGCAAAAAAGCTAAAATTCGCATGTGAGAAACACTGCGTATCACTGCAAGTAAATTCATGCAATTTCCGTCCTTAATTCTAGAGTAAAGCGCTCAAATTCGCAGACGACTGTTGCTACATTATCTGCAAATAAATTCATGCAATTTCCACCCTTATTTCCAGGGCATAACGCTCAAGTTGGCAGACGACGGGCGCTGCATCGTGGCCCGCATCATGCACGGTGGCATGATACACCGACAAGCGACGCTACACGTTGGCGATGAAATCAAAGAGATAAACGGAACGCCGGTAGCGAACCAATCTGTCGCGCAGTTACAGAGGATGTTGGTACGTATGCTGGTTTGAATTTGGAACCTATTATTGCTATTGTTTTAAGAAGTGATTTTGAATTTGATACAGTTTTTTTGGTGAGGTTATGAGTTTCATTAGTTATTTTTTTGTTCTCATATTATACTTGCCATATATAAATTAATATGTATGATGTTTTATAGCCAATGTCGGATAGACACGACGCCAGTATTTCAAGCTAGGATAGGGAGCTAGTTCTAGTTAGCTAGCAAATTGGTTTTTCTGCTTTTGTGTTGACTAAACTAGATCACTTACTATTTCTAAGGGCCGATTTCACCAGTGCATATAAACGCGTTCAGTGCTACTTAAACTCGGTTCAAGCGAGTTTAAGTAGCAAGCAACTCGGTTCAAGTTCAGTATAAGGCGTTTTATGTTGAAATCGGTAAAATAGGCCCTAAGATATAGAACTAGCGTGTTCCTTGCTAGCTTACTAGAAATAGCTTGCTACCCTAGCTTGAAAAATTTGCCTACTAATTTTCGAACATGAGTTTAAATTAGAGATGTAGAGTTTTATGAAAAAAATTAGCTCATAAAGTTTTTTAAATGTAATCAGTTACCAATAAGAATAAAACAACTAATTAAAAGTAATTATCATGAAGATAGCAGGAATTAGGTGGAGACAAGATGCACAAAAACGAGCTGGGTGGCGTGACTTGGGAGAGGCCTATGTCCAGAAGTGAACGACTATAAGTTGATGATGATGACGATGATAAATATTAATAACTGTTTAATTGTTTTTCAAAACGTGACCAAAATGCCTGCCTTTTTCTGGCTTAACGTATCAGCATTGCCATCCAGCGTGGTAATGCGGCCAGTATGCTGGGCACGCTGCCCTCTGGTGGCTGTGTGTGGAGCACTTAGATTTCCTTAGGCTTTTCTAAAGATTTTCTAAGTGCCCCTTTTTTGTAGTAGTTAGAAGTAGTATGTTTAGTTTTTCATTCCCTGTTTTTATATTTTATTATTGTAAATAAATATACCCGTTATTTGTTATATTTTCTAAATTGTTATATTTTCTACATTCCACAGCGCGAAGCTCGAGGGTCAGTCACATTCAAGATTGTCCCGTCATACCGCTCTGCACCACCACCCTGTGAGGTAAATTCCGCAATTTTACCACCGCACTTTTGTTCCTAACATCTTTTTTTTAATTTGTCGGCTTGACTTGAACTGAACTTTGTAAAAAGTATTTTAAAAAACTAGTTTTTTGACCCAATTTAATAGGCATATATAACACATTTGATGCTTATAATATTTGTACACTATGGGCCTTATTACAAAACGTGGTTTAAATATAAGTCTAGACCAGTCCGTTTTAGCTGTTCGAAAATTGTCTGTCTACTGTCATAATTATCAAACTGTCAAAATGTATCAATGTTAAATCAAAGTTCCAATTTTTTGTTGACATTTTGATTGCATGTAGGTATGTGATGTCTGAACAGCAAGAACCCACTTTTTATATTCAAAGTCCTGGACCGCGATACCGCGTTTTGTAATAAGACGGCTTACGTTAAAATTAATAAAAATAATAAGTGTCAAATAACACCTATTAATTTGGCTCAACTCATAGTTCTCGTGACTAATGCTAGTGACTAAATATTTGTGTGGTAAATTTTAATAACAACATCGATAAAGTAGACATTATTGACTTAAATAATTAATTAGCTAGTTTAGTGTGTTCTAACGCTTATTTTTGGCGCACAGACAAACCAGGAGCAGTGACATGCTTGGTTTTGAATTTCAAAACTTTGAGTGTCATTGCATCGGGAATTGGCAAGAGTGATGCTTACCATTGCAAGTCCAATAAGTCTTGTCACTCGGTTTTATAAAAAAGTCGACAAGCGCACACAAATTTACAACACACACTCACACACACATAAAAGCTTGTCTCTAAAGCAGTTTCCAATTGGTGTCTAAAAGAGAATTAAAATTTCTTTTTTTTCTGACTAGCTTTTCCGGATAAAGCCTTCGCCCGTGCTAGTAAGTAGCGAAACGAGACCCTTGCTACTTTATGTCTTTATGTTTTATGTTGTGTTTTATGTACATACAGTCCTGGGCATGGCTACGCGTACTACCTCCTCGTTTATGTGCGCTTGTTGTTCTTTTGTCATCGCTTCACAATATTTCTATAGTCCGGTTGCGGGGCAGGAAGAATTTGTTGTCACGCTCGCGCCCATACAATTACACTCGAGCGAACGTGACAGCAACCTCTGTTTCTCAACCGGACTTTACCTGAAATCACTCTTCATTGTCCTATATTTTCACTATTTCGTTGAATACTCCAAATTATCGCTTACACATAAACAGACACTCATGTTTATCATTTCATTCATAATCATTTGAATAAAAATTCTAAAATCATTACACTTAAATATGTTTATGTCCTAATCACTGAACAATTGTACAGAAAACAATAATTATCTACGTGTTTCTTTTTCAATCATTTGGAAGGAGATAAGTCCATAACGAAATTAACTTTCTTCAATAAATTAATATTGATCAAATGAGGCTTTTTTGGTAATTATCATTGTCACCAAATATAAAATCTTGTACCAACTAAGCCTTAATTATAAGAATTATAATACAGGTATTTTCCAACGAAATAAGTTTAATTTACTCATCAAAATTACATAAAACTCGAAAACTCCTTACACAAATTTCACCTCGTACATCGGAGAAGCTTCAAACCAAAGAGGTTCATTTCATGTATCCGCCATAATTTAGTATATTTACTCCCTGTATCGCATTCGACCTCAACTTCGTTGCTCGTATCAAAGTTGTCGGTTTTAGAGCTGATTATTCGTGCAGATATTGGACGTGTCGGATACGTGCCGTGGTATATGTAAAAAAAAAAACAAAATATATTATATTCTTCACTGGTTGTTTAAACGGTCAGTGTAAGATTTATTCATATTTATATGTATTCTATTGTTTTGTGGCCCCATAAGCGTAGTGTAAATCGATGAATGTAAAGAATTACTTGGGTATTTTTTATGAGAAATATTGACTGAACCGACCATGTAACATAAAACTTTTACACCAAAAAAAATTACTAAGGAATTGTAATATGATAAAATATATCGAATTCGCTGTCTCTACAAACTAGGTACAATCCAGCCATTTTGAAAAACAAAATAATATAATGTAAACACGCTGTTTTGGTTTTGTAGTTTTCTCTATTTCGTGAAAAAAAACTACAACGGCACGTATTTGACACTTAACATCTGCACATAATAAACCGCCCTTCTCGTGTAAATATATTTACCGGAAACTTTCCACGGAGCTTAAACATGTTTGTGGAATATTCCAGATATTTGTGCGAGCGCAGTTTGATTACGACCCACTGGAAGACGAGCTGATCCCGTGTGCCCAAGCAGGCATCGCTTTTAATATTGGAGATATACTACAGGTAATATACACTCTTAAATAATATTAGTATTATGTGGAATTATAGACAGTACCTCTAAGGTAGTAGGTATGTAAGTTGATACTCATTGGTGTCGAGAGTTTGCAACCTGGTATATTATATTACTCTATGGTTTGCAACCCCATCACCATTGCAGTCTTTCTGTCTTGTCCAAAACCCCGAAGAGCATCGGACATGGCTACAGACGTCAGACAGAGTAGATACTGAAGTATCTACTGTTACTGACAGCCGGAACCTACTATTTTAACGTGTTATACGACTCACTGAAGCGCACAGATGTAAATGCTATTATAGGCTATGTAGTGTACACAATGTACACATGTACATACATATATGCGTAAATTTGTGTTAGACGTTTGTGTCTGGTATCGGAATCTGATGGATTTCAAGTTGACTTGTTACGAGTAGGTAACTAAATCTAGGGTTTTGTTACATATATATTTATAATGTAAATCTATCGAGCTAGTTACAATAGGTGACAATATACCATCTGAAAGTAAACGAATGTTTTAAATAAGTTTTAAAATGAAACAAATTACATTTCCAGATAATAAGCAAAGATGACACGCACTGGTGGCAAGCCCGTAAAGACGCCTCCGGGGGCTCCGCGGGTCTCATACCCAGCCCCGAGCTGCAGGAGTGGCGCGCCGCCTGCGCTGCTGCAGAACGGTCTAACACTGATCAAGGTATATACGAGATTCAACCTAATTTGTATCACAGAAAGTTAAAAATAGTGTATTAGTGATTCGTGTACTTCAAAGATCAAAATACTGTACAAATTAATGTAATAACGTTGTGAGTAAGTATACTTAGTAGGGTGAATCGTAACATTTTTTTGTGGGAATGGTGAACGCTGTATTACATATTTTGTAACACGATGATTTTGAATGTTGTTGTCAAATTTGCGAGAATAACACAATTTTATTTTTCTATAAAATGAGCAAGGATATAAATGGACCATTAAACTAAATATAAATAATAATACCTAATTAATGAAATAATGCATTGCAATTGTAAATACTTTGGAAACTACTGGAAAGGATTATATGAAGGTATAATTAAGTGTTCATGAAATAATAACAGATTTCATTTTATTTCATTAACCGTGCATTGTGAATTTTGTAAACAAGATTTTTGTTTAACTGGACACGTTTCGAGTTTACATTGGGGATGTTACATTTTGCTATTCGGCGCCGCCGTATTTTGCAATTTTAAGTGACGGATGAAGCTGTCGGTATTTGGTTTGAGCTGTACAAGAAATTATTTTTATTGTATCGGCAAATACCTACTATGGTTTCTGAATATTAAATTCATTTAACAGGTTTAAGTTGTGGACCCATTTGGAATGTTATATTTTGCTATCCGGCGCCGTTGTTTTTTACATTTTTTTGAATAGTCCTTGCGTTATGCAAACAATTATTTGTATTGTGTAGGCAAATATAGGTTGTGATTTTGTTTTTATTTAACAAGTTTAGGTTGTTAACCTCACGCTATACTTAAACTAACATTATTCCAAATTCGGTATCCCCGAATTGCATTTATGTATTTTTTTGGTATATTTTTACTATTCAAACTATGTTTCTAACATTCAAGATAGTTTGTGTGTGGTATTTTTTTAATCTGCTCATGATATAGTGCAAATTAATTTACATTAACGCATTATTTTTTTTCTTTCAAACATTACCTTCCACGGATGAAGCTGTCGGTATGTAAATTTCTGTGTTGCGAGTAATTCTAAATCCCAAAAGAAATGTGTTTGACTATATCTCACTTACAATTGGCGAAATGTCTTCTAAATTTGCACGGTTTCTACCATGCTATGGAATTACCCCAAATGTCCAAGTATCTTAAAAACATAACCCTTAGCACGAGTTTCTCACCAAACAAGCGTAAAGTAATTCGAATCAAAACGTGTAAAACGATCAGCGCCACATGCGGCGAATGTTAGAACTTCTACAGTTGTACACATTTCGATTGGAAGTACATAAGAATTTTTTAACTAGAAACTTGTGGTAAGAGCATATACCTATAAATGTTAACCTCATCAACCTATGTTGAATTGTTAAGTGTCTAGATATTTTAAGCCAATTTGTGTGGGCGTATTTTTATAATAACTGTCTAAAGCTAAGGACACATAATATAATTAGATGGCTAGTATACATGAATACCATACATCTCTTAATGAAGATAACTGAATCGAAATCTCTGGTAGTTTCTGCCAATACAGCGATTATTGTTGTAGATTTTAAATGACTACCTATGTGATTAAGAGTGGAACCCAAAACATTTGAACAGTTTTCTTTATTCTAAGATTTCCAAGATCTAACCTTAATGAAAATACGCCTAGGCAAAAGACTTTATGATAGAATTGTTTTCCAAGAGTGCCATAAGATTTGATTTGCTAGAATGACCATAATATCATTGTTAATGTGTGAAGGAGTGAGATGATCGCCTCGGTGGGAAACATTGCTTCGTATTTCATTCAAAATAACCTTATTTAGAATGAACTCCTTTGGTGCGTGTATTCTTTTCTTTACAAGTATTTATTCGAACGTCATTATTCCGATCTTTTAAGCGTGGTATTTATGCCGGCTTAGTATTTTGTTTGTTTTTATTACCTACAAGTACCTACAGTAAGTAACTGCAGTTGAACAATAAATTATATTTTGATTCTGAGTATAGTTTACATAAGTAGGTAACCTATATACGAGTACAATTTGAAACAACATACAAGCACCAAAAAAATACCCACCAGTGAATCAATATCACCCAAAGTAAATACCAAATCTATACAATCACTTGGAGCAACATTCCCCACCAACATACATACACGTAGAGCCCAAACCTGTGCATGAACCATGTTGTAACGTTGTTGTGCCGCCGGACAGAGGGATGTGTGTCGCATACGGATGGTTGTGAGAACACAGGTATGTTCATAATATGTATAAACAACTTCATTCAAATGTAAAGAGACGTTACTAGAGGCGAAACTGAAGAAAATACTACAATTGCTTGTAGTGACGTCAAACGGGCATTTTCTTTACAATTGAATGGAGTCGTACAATAAAATTGTTGTTCATTGTGAGCACTCGAAAATTCTCGCAAAACGCTGCGTAAAATAGTCATAGTCATTTATTTATATCAAATATTTGATACACGTCACAGAAATATAAGTAAAAAATAATCAATTAAAATTATAGGACAATAAAAAACAATAACTATTGCAAAACAAAAAATATTCAAACGAGATTAGAGTGAGAAGTTGTAACTTGTTTGACAGGGACTGCGGTAAAATTTTGTTGGCACACCTTTCTTTCGAGTGCTCATAAAAAAATTGCAACCTTAGTAACATGTCTGTATTTGACGACGATGGTGGTTTTAAAATTAATACCTATAAAATTTTGCAAGTAGGTAGGTACTTGATTTTGTTTCAACAGATATTACTATAAATGGCTTATGTGTTATTGCTTAGAACCACCTGCGTTGTAATATATTTATTTTAATAAGCTGGTTTTTATTTTTATATGTGTAGTAATAATATTTACATGTTCATTTATTTGTGACTATTTACATAATAGGTGCATACAATACATACCAACACCAACTGTAAATGCATGACATGTTTTTGTTATAATAAAAATAAATAGTCTAATTAAGTTAATGCGGGTATGCCTATGACAAAATTTAATAAAAAAAACGGAACATTGAAAACTGACACAGTTTTCTACATGTTCTTCTTAACGTTAATGCGCAATACGAATATTTTTTTTAAAATGATTAGAAGAAACACAAACCGTAAACTTATCTAAATTAAAATGTGTTTCTAGTTTTAACCGTACGAAGACGTAGCTTATCTTTACAATTAATATACGACTTACATATATTGCACTTGAAATAAAGCACAAACTTAGATTTTTGATGATATTTGCATGACTTTAACTAAACTTACAAAACTATAAACACTTACATGATTAAAAACATTACCGTCTTACTTGTTAACTAAAAACTTAAATCGACGATCGCGGTATTACAATAAAAGAAAACATTCTTGTATTGTTAGTTTTAAAAACCTGAAACAATCAAAACTCCGCATTGATCGTTGATTTAAGTGTAACAGTAAGACGGTGCATAGTAACTAGTTTAAAATACAAAACTTAAAGTTAAATGAGCTTAAACTGCACTGTTATAAAGCACGATTTTGCTTGTCTATCACTTTACTACAAACTTTGAAATCTACACCATTTTTGTTCCAGTGAACTGCTCGATCTTTGGCCGTAAGAAGAAGCAGTCTAAAGACAAATATTTGGCGAAACATAATGCGGTTTTCGATCAACTAGATGTCGTCACTTACGAAGAAGTTGTCAAACTACCTTGTAAGTATCATTTAAAACGTTCGTAGATAATTGAGCTATATTGAGATGTATATAACAAATACGTCTTTTACCTAAAACATATATTTTAATGGGAATTTCAATCGCCGTTGTCAGTACATGGAGGCTCCTATAGATCAGTTAAATTTAGAAAATAAAGTGTTATTGCCACAACGCGCCATCTAGCGGCCACCTAATATTGCTTTCGTTTTATAGGCTAGGCACTAGAGGTACATTTGATTTAGCTTCTTTTGCAGATAATACTTAAATGGTAGCCCCGAATATTACGCACAGATCTTAAGGGAGAGTAAAAAACTATCGACACCTATTAAACACATATAAATATTCCTTAACGTGTTTCCTCTGTTTTTTAGCATTCCAAAGAAAGACCTTAGTGCTATTGGGTGCTCATGGTGTCGGTCGTCGCCACATCAAGAACACGCTGATCTCTCGCCATCCGGACCAGTACGCTTATCCAGTACCACGTAAGTCTTTCTCTCTTTTTTCATTTATTTTTTCGAAAAACACCAGTAGGACTAAAGAACTTACGCGTTCTCCGCTAGCACGTTTAGTTTTTTGCAACAACTACAAAACAGGTATTTAATATTTTTGCAAATAAAAAAATGGACCACAAAAGCTGCTGGATTTTTTTGTGCAGAAAACCGGCCAGAGTTAATGTCAAGTCAATACAGGACATATTCTTTCCACTACAAAAATAAATAGGTACCTAGATAAATAAACTCTTTATTGTTGACACATTAAAACAAACAGTACATAAAACAAATTGCATCTTAACTAGTGCCACAAGCGGCGGCCTTATCAAAATATATACTTACCGGCCTTTTACTTCAGTATTCTGTAATCCTTTAGTAATTTATAACTGTTAGTTTATATGAGTAATCATATAATTTCAGATACCACTCGACCTCCGAAGACCGACGAGGAAAACGGACGAAGCTACTACTTCGTGTCTCACGAGGAAATGATGGCTGATATCAATGCTAATGAATATTTGGAATATGGTAAGTAAATACACGAATATATGCATATGCGAGTGTGATGTAGTGGCAGAAAGTCAGTTTGCTCAAATGACTATGCCTTCTAGTTTCATCCAGTTCCTACATAAAATAATTATTTACATATATTTTTCAACCAAATAACAGACTGGTACACGCATACCGGTGAAAGTTAACATCGTGAAAAAACTGACATAGTTTGAGAACCACAAAATACGAAGAGATGCGCTTAGAAACCTTCCACCCACCACAATGTACCTACTTAGCCAAAAACTACACTAAAATTATTCTGTGGGAGAAGTAAACAGCTCGAGTAATTAACAAAAAACGGCTCTACTTTTGTTTTTCTTTAATTTTCTCTTCATGCTTTATTCCAGGTACCCATGACGACGCAATGTACGGAACAAAGCTAGAGACTATTCGTCGCATCCATGCAGAGCGACGTATTGCTATCCTAGACGTAGAACCTTCTGCTCTGAAGATACTTCGCACCGCTGAATTCGCACCCTATGTGGTCTTCATTGGAGCACCGCCTCTGTCTAATGTGGCTACTGATGTAAGCATTATCAAGAAAATGTATAGTTAGGCCTACGGTGATAAATTGTTACAAAGCGCCATCTAACGTCAACTCAAGCTTTCACGATGGATGCTAGAAACTTGGATCACATCCATACTGAGTGTTAAATCCTGAAATACAAGACGTTGAACCTTCAGCTTTAAATATACTTCACACTGCTTAGTTTGATATGGTCTTCATAGGCGCACCATCTCTTGTCTAATGTAGCTTCTGATGTAAGTATAGGCAGAAACAACAGTTATCACAAAGCGCCATCGAGCGTCAATCATGGCAAATCTTTTACGATTGATGCTAGATATTATTATAGAAACTATTCAAACATTGCGCATTTAGTCAGTGCTTCAGTGCTCAGAAGATAATCCGCACCGCTGAGTTAATTGGTGTTTAATTTTTGGTATTCATTATTGGTACAACACCCCATCACTTTGCCACTATATATCACCATCATATATACCTACATTTCCATTAATTCTAACTTAAATTTTACCTTCTTTTTCCAGTACGACGGCGCACTAGAACTATTGGTCCGCGAGTCCGAACAACTTCGTCGAACCTACGGCCACTACTTTGACCTTGTCATCGTGAACAACGACATTGATGATACTCTTACCCAACTGGAAGCAGCTTTAGCAAGACTCCGCTCTACTCCTCAATGGGTGCCCGTCTCTTGGGTCTATTGACATGACTATTGCTTTTAAATTAAGACAGGTATTTTGGTAGGGGAAGTCTTTATACGATTATATTGAGTGGTTGAATTTATTGAACGTTCTTCGTCTTCTTGGGGCGCCATCTCTTACCGGAGGTCGGCTATCATTTAGGCAATTTTCACTTTTAACACACCTGCGCGAAATATAGATCTGTCTTGAGATTCTTGAGCCGTGAGGTTGAACGTTATTTTAACATAATGAAATACTTAGTGTTTTAAATTGCTCCTCTCAGCCGCACGTTAAATAATAATGATAGTAGCTACACTAAGCGCAAAACTTGACTAACTTTTAGATGTTAAGACGCAAATACGAATTTAAATATTTCCGCTAGAACAAGCCTCTAAGCTGAATAAAAATGTGTGACTGTTATGTAAAACTATTTTTGTTTCTATTTTCAAAAGTCGTTCTGCAAAACTAAAACTAAAATTGTGATCGTTTTTTATGTAGGTAAGTATAAAGATTTTTCCTACCTAAAACCGAGTCTTTGCGTAATACATATGCTATTTATGACATACCTACAAAATATTGCAAGTATCGATAAATAAGTACACGATAAAATTTTCTGTGATACTTATCACTGATTTTATGGTCTATTTATCGTATTCAATTGGCTATTAACCTATATTTGACTTTTCTCCCTGCCTATGACAAGTTGATAATGTTTTTTTTTTCTGGTTTAACTCAAAAATTTGAAATGTGTAGATTCAAATAAAAATCGATTGTTACATAGGGCTCATGTAACTCGATTTTTTTTTCACACGCTGTTTTTGTACTACCTATTTATTTTGTATGAATTGACGGTAAAATTATGCTGTAAAATTTTAAACTTAACTCTATTAAAATCGAGTATTGTTCAATAGCAAACGAATACCTGTAGTAAAAGTTTAAAAGAACTTATAATGGTGAAATTTTTCAAGTTTCTGAGTAAACTTGAATATTAAATCTACGTATCGAGAAAATATGATACAAATTAAACTCTTATACGACGTTCGTGCTATGATAAATCTAGCGAAAATTTCAATTAGTCACAATATGACTACAATAAATACGATTTACTCGAATATAATAAATGTTACCATCTCAAAAAAATATTATGATGTGTTCATCAAGGTCGTTTATAAACGATTCCTGACATCGTACAATGAAAAAAAAGCTTGTGGCATATAATGTTAAATATTGGTTTGGATTTTTCTGTATTTTGTTAGACTAATGTATGAAAATTATGTTGCTTTATTTTTACATAAAGCAATTTAATTTAGTATCACAATGTGTGCAATTTTATTAATTTTTTTATTAAGGGCGTGAGTTATTAAAATTTAATTTTAATTATTATGTCTAATTGTAACGAAAAGTCTTAAAAACAGCTTGCATAGTTGATTATTTTGCATTGACGCTCAATTTCACTTTTGTGCCAAACGTGCGAAAAATATTTCGAAAAATAATAAAAAAAACATCACTTGCACTCGACACTATCACAAGATTTTTGGAACAATGTACATAATTATACATTAGTAAATAATAATTTACATTAATAATTATCCCTAGCGATACCGTAGCTCAAAGTGTTTACTATTTGTATTCTAAGGTCCTATCTATACTTATCTACTCTTAAATCTTATAGTTATCCAAATAAATAGTTGGTGGATTGATTTAATTAATTTTAGGAAAATAAAATACAAATTAATACATATTTTTTTTCGTCAATGTGTGTTACAATAAAGAGTTTATCTATCTATCTATCTATTTAGTAAAAAAATTAAAAAGCCCAACAGCGCCATCTAGTTTCAAGCAATTTCACAATGTGCGCTCTCAGTATTTGATTATAATTTATCAATCAAATACAAGTAAATTATTGCTGTTATATTACGTAGGTACGTGTTAACGGTTGTGATGGTTTATTTATAGCAACATTGGACTAAAAGCTTGTGTTATCTGCTTCCTTTAAATGAATTTAAGTTCTCAATATTTCAAGCAAACCAATTATTTATTTGGATTACTTGCTGTCTATTGACTTTATCACAGGATTAAAAATCACAGGGTTGCAAGTGTAGTCATTTCTTGCATATTATTTTTCTTCATAATCTCCACTCTATAAAGTTATACCCTGTCATAATATTGTAAGTACATTATGTACATACCTACTCTTAATATCTTTCATCATAACAATTGGAAATGACTTCGTGTGAATGGCAGAGTAATACCGAAGTAGATTCACTAGATGGCGTTAAAATCATTAATACTGCAATAAACATTTGTAACGCATTCACTGGAAAATCACAATTACAATTAAAAATTTAAATGTACCTACTTCAATAGGTACTGAATGTATTTGAACGAAAGACATCGGACTATCCAAAATAAGATATTGTTAGTTAAATAATGAACTCTTAAGTTACTTGATATGAACGCCATCTATCTAATCTAATTCACATGTAAGCCACTGTTTTTTTTTATTTATCAAGAAATACTATAAGTTTTCAAATGAAGGACTGTGGGCAAAATAAGAAATTTGAAAAAAAAAGAAATTACAAGGTTTGACTAGTACCTATATGTCATGGTTTACACACATTTTACATTACTAGTTTGATACTCGTAAAATATTGATACTCATTGTCACGGGTTACTAAAACATAAGGAAAAGCTTTTTTTTAACTTGAACGGTTTTGCACTTGGCCATAGTTTGCCTGATAGCAAGCAAAGGCTATGGCCTAAGATAGAGCGTGCTTAGCCTTAACCGATTCACTCTCGATTTGAAGATGTGTCAAACTGACATTATTAAAGTATTAATGTACCTACTACTACAGTTTCTTACCATTTCTTCGTTTTTATTTGTTTTACTCTTAAACTTTTATCTACCTATCCTTTTCACTTTTCCAACTAGATGATAAGTAATTAGTTTCGGTGTTTATACCGAATCTTTAACTGATTTGAAAAATAACACCTTTCATTAACAACAGATGATTTAATATGTTGGAATTGGTTAATTAAAAAATATAGGTATGTGCAAAAAATCATAATATAACAACGTTACAGTTAAAAGTTAAGCAAAGGTCGACGCGGTCAGTCCTTGGATGGGGGACCGAAATGTGGCATTTCATTTTGGGCGCTTCCGTGGGTCGGATGACACGTTAATTACCGGCTGCTTGTCTAGTACGGCAGTCGTTAAACCATGTCAGAGGCCCTTAGGGTAGTTTTATAAACTTATGACACCAGAGTTGGCCACTGTCGTTCGATCGATAAGAAGTTAAAAGTTTTCTCATAAAATAACAGATAGATACTTACTGTCTTTACATGTCACAAACAAACGGTTGTCTAGTTGGAAGAATATCAATATTTTTTCATAATTATCTACCTATTCACTTTCTAGTTATATTTTTAATCACGCCTGCACTATTACATTCCTGTATATAATAAAATAGGGTAATATTATATAAAATAATATTACAAGTAGTATTTTACTACATACGATATTTCTCACTGTTTCACTAAATATACTTAAATTTAAATAAAATATATTTAGAATAAGTAGAGACGTAGCTAGTTAATGATTGATGAATTTTCTCTTCTACTTCTAATTGGAAATTATAATTATGGAATATTAATTAATTTTGATTCGCCATGGATGCTCATTATTCTATATTTATTAACCAAAATAAGTATGTATTATTAGCATAAAATAAAATTGTACTTATTTTATTTGTAACGTAATTTTATATTTCTACACATGATACATGATATTCATAAATTAATATACTTTGAGATTATTTTAACTGACTTTATAAAAAGGAGGAAGTTCTCAATACGTCTCAATGTTTTTTTTTTTGTATAATCATATGATTTTTGTTTTAACACATGAATATTACTCATCAAATATGTTATATACCTTTTTATTTATGCTTATCATTTACATTTTTTGACATATACACTTATTTCCTTTATATTTTTATGTCTTTGTAATTCATATATTGGCATGTGTGTGTTTGATTTATAATGACATGATAATGGATTACAAGAAAGCGTATTTGAAATAACATATAATTTGGTACTCCTGTTTAAACAATACTAACAAAGTTCTTATTTGTGCAATTCATTTGTTTATATTATATAAATGAGCATCAGTTTACTTGGTCACAGTTATATAATAAATGTGTTGATTTAGAAATCATTTTATCATGCAATGACCCATAATAATTATGTGTATGATCATTTAAAGTCACATATTGAATTTATTATAAATATTTATATAATAACTAAAGTAGGATACTTAAAATAAAGAATAGGTATTATTGAAACATTGTAATGGAGAGTTAAAAGTTGTGCGGGTAGCACTTTTACTTTTAAATGTTGCCAGGTTACCTTGAATAAATTATTTTGTTGCTATGATGTGAAAATATTATATTGTAACATTTAGTTATGTAATAAAATTATGCAGAAGTATAAATTTTTATTCGTTGTTGAACACTTTAATGAAGTAGAAAAATTTACACATGTATTAGTATAATATTTAAAAAATTGTATGTAAATTATTATGTTACAAATTAATATTAGCTTGAAAGCAATCTGTTGTGAGATTTTGTTTGAGACCTTGGATAAATAAAGTTCTTGTTATATGTAGATATTTTTTATTATTTAAAAAAAATAGATTTTTTTCCGAGTGAAATAACATTCTTTATGGAGCTGTTAAATATTTCTGTATCGTATTTATGAAATATTTTGTTGTGTGAATTTAATGAGGAAAATATAAATAGTAGATAAGTCAGTAACAAGTCAGATTCATTTGAGTTTTAAAAATATTTTTGTCCATAAAATTTATAAAATGTTTTATTACATTGTTTTTGTAAGTATTTGAAATTTTTAATTGTAAATTATTGCAATTTAAACATTTTGTATTTGAAAAATATGAATTTGAGTTAATTTACAAGTGCTACTCTTTTGGAAAGAATGTGTAATGGTAAATAAGTACATACATACATGTCTAAGAAAACTAAGAATAAATGTTTAACTTAAGACATACTATTATGATATAAAAGGAGAGTATTTTTAAAATCGTAAGACTCACAAATTCATGTGAACGTAACATTCCATATTGTTTTGTAGAATGATGTTTATTTCGTTTTTAAAAGTTTGACATCAATTTTATGATACGCACATTTAACGTCATGTTGTTGCAAATTTAAAAAAAACTAAAGCTTTTGCTTTTCTTGAACATTCTAAACATTAATCATTTAACATCAAATGATGGTGTTAGCCTACCATTTTTTATTTTTTTAGAAATGATATTTAAATTTTAAATTTATTAAATATATATTGTGTTGGCCACAAAACATGTGCAAATGGAACTAACTGATAGAACATTTTTCATTGCTAAAAATAATCATGTGTTTGGGCAATTATATTGTTAAATGACATTTTAATGTAACAATATATTACCTTCTTGTGATTAAAATTATAAATATTTAATTGACACAAAGACAAATTATTTCTGAAAACGTAAGGCGATATCGTTAATATCAACACTATTTGGCCAATCTTTATTTTCATAATAATTTACTAGATGGCGCTACTGTCTTCTAACGCCATTAGCCTGATTCTCTGTTATCTTTGGCATTCCGTTCGTATGCCTATCATAAAATCGAAGTCAATGTTAAAATTATAATTAAGAAAATATTCTGTTTGTGTGTTTTTATAATCATAAAAACATTATTTTTAAGTGATTAAATGATTTTGGGAGCCGACTTGGGTGTGCTGCTTTTTTTCGATGTAGGTATTCGTAATTCAAATATATTGTATACATACGTACATAGTCTTATTTTTTATTTATTAAAACGTATTCTTCGTAAGCGTCTACAGATATTATTTTAAAATATGTTTACCTACCTGTAATGTTTCCGTAAACTTTACCCTAATTCGGCTCTGCAACAATTCACTAAAATATTCTATTGTTATGTGTTTTTTTTTCTAACAAATATATTTAATAAGATGTTATTTTACGGCAAGTTCCACAAGTTATTCTTGTGATTTTATGTACTCTAGTTTCAAATGAAAACTAAATTGTTTTTATCACACTAATTACCTACTTAAGTAAAACATTTTGGTAGAATAATAATAATAATAATAATAATATGTCTTTATTGCACACCAACATGAAAGAAATACATGAAAGGATAAATTTATGATGACGTACATATGGGCGGCCTTATCGCCTTAAGCGATTTCTTCCAGGCAACCTTTGGATGGACACGATTAGCTGAGAAGAAAAGGGTCAGAGGTGTACTAAAACAAATATAAGGAATTTATAAATACATACAAAAAAAAACCTAACTACAACAACAAATACCTACACAATCAAGTAATTATAACACATACACTACTTACATACAGAATTATAAATTACAGATTTGTCAAAGTTAAAAAATGGTGGAAAATTTGATTTTGAAAAATTAATAAGGATTTAGACTTACGTATAGAAAGAGGCAAAGCATTCCATAAGGCTACAGCATGTACTGCAAACGACTTATGAAAGTACATATTAGCCTGAGTAGAGGAAGATGATGGAAATGACAGAAGGAGAGATCGACTAGGACGTAAGGAGACAGAATGTGTGGGAGTCACAAAACTGAAATATTCTTTCAAGTAATGAGGGGTGACAGGATGGAAGAGAATTTTGTAGAGAAAGGAAAGAACATGAGTATTGCGGCGAAAGCGAATCGGTAACCATTTGAGCTCCTTGCGTGACTCTGAAATACGATCATATTTCCGCAAACCAAATATGAAACGTATGCAAAAATTTTGGAGACGCTCAAGTTTGTTTAGCTGCTCTTCGGTTAAATCGAAATAACAAACGTCAGCGTAATCAAGAAGTGGTAAGAGAAGTGACTTAACAAGCGCAGTTTTAGTAGATATGGGAAGAAAATTTCGCAATCTGCGGAGAGAGGCTGATGATGCAAAAATTCTACGACTTACTTCAGTTAGCTGTGGACCCCAAGAAAAAGTTGAGTCAAAGAAAACACCCAAATTTTTAACTACTTCACTGAATGGTATCACCACCCCATCAAATATGACATGGGGCAGTCGGAACCAGTCAATTTTGGACACCATACGAGAACTACCGATAATAATCGTCTGAGTCTTATTAGCATTGATAGCAAGACCATACGACCTACCCCAGTCTCGTATGTGTTCCAAGTCAGAGTTCGTGGTGTCAATCGCCTCATGAAGCAGAGATAAAGGAGCCTGTGTATATATCTGTAAATCATCCGCATATAGGTGGTAGGAAGAAGAAATATTGTGAGAGATAGAATTAATGAAGATGGCAAATAGCAAAGGAGATAGCACGCCGCCCTGTGGTACACCGGCAGAAATATTACACCATGATGAATAGGTGTCATCAATGCGTATACGTTGCCGGCGTCCAAACAGATAGCTTCTAAACCATTCAATTACTGTTGGAGATATGTTAAGAGACCGTAAAAGACCTAACAGCACATCAAAGTCCACGTTATTAAAAGCACTGCTAAAGTCAAGTAGAGTCAGAACTGTTAGGTAACAACTCGACATTCCTTCTCTGATATCATCTGTTACTTTAGTAAGAGCAGTGACAGTGCTGTGACCCGGACGAAAGCCAGATTGGAAAGGATTAAGGAGGTTATTGTTGGTGAGGAATGTGGTAAGTTGGCTGTGGATCAGTTTAGTAGTTTTTAGTAGAAATCACCGGTATGAAAATAAAGTTGTAACTTTTAAATATAAAATCACAATGAAATCGAAAGTTAAAACTTTATGTAGTTTGATTACTATTCCTTGACTCCTTGGTACTCCAAAATCTTGTTCTCTATGAAGTTGTTTGGGTGTATAGGGATCAGTTTAAGCGGAAGGACAAAGGTCAATGGTTATCATTACCAACTTAATATGACTGACGTAAAAAAACTTAAATATAACTGTTAAAAATTTAATAAACGGCACAAAAATATTGCAGCGTTTCATTTTTTCCTCTCCTCTGGAAGTGACTGGCAATGAAAATATAGGTAATGTATGTAGGTAGGTATCTAATACCTATGCAAATTTTACACAAAAATAAAATTTGTTTTATTAGCAGAGACGATGCCCAGCACAAACAATGAGAGATGCGTACAGTTCGCGCAAAACTTTATGAGCTCTCTGAAGTTAGGCCCGAGTACGTAACCGCGCATGGTACAGTTGAGCGCACAATCATTATTGGAAGATTAAAAAAAAATATAGTACATTTATGCCTATCACAAAGTATTTAGATTTTATGTATTTTTACTAAGATTAAGATATTAGAACAAACTGGTAGGTATTTATTTAAGTAAATTAAAAACTTTAATATAAAACTTGTGCATTTATTTATTTATGTTTGGCGACGTAGCACATTAAAGCGTCCGCGAGGCATATCTAATTAAACCAAAATGTTCGATAACAGTAAGAAACCACAGTAATAAAACAAACAAATAACAAATACAATATAACGGACAGGAGGTAACGGATTCGGGTATTCCTATACGAAATACCCGAATCCGTTACCTCCTGTCCGTGACTATATCGGTGGTAACGTATAGGCCGGACTTGAAAGTAACGGACAGGACCACGTAATGCAAAGTTTACATGGTGCAAACTCGCCTTTTTTACTTTTTATTTAGACTCATATTTACTATTAGACATTTTTACTAATCATAATTTAAATGTATACCTACTGTTTCATTTTAGTTCCGTTTTCTGGAGTGAAATTTTTTAATTGATCATTAAACAACAGAAAAAAATTACAACATTAGTGTTGAAAATAATAAATATTCTAAATGGAATTTCAGATTTCAAGATGGCGCTAACGCCAGCTGAAAAAATGCGCCATTATCGCCAAAAAATAAAAGATAATCCCGAAAAATATGAAGAACAGAAGAAAAAAGACAAAGAACGCATAAAAATTAAAAGAAAGAAAATTCATTCACAGCTCGATAATGAAAAAAAAAGTAAAATAAGACAACAATGGAGATATCAAAAAAAAGGCAAAGGAAAAAAAAACAGGAAATGAAAATCAAAACGAAGACAATATTGATGGAGTTGCGCTAAGAACAGATTCTAATAGCTCAACAATGAACAACAGAAAAAGTCAAGACTCGGATTCAGGTTTGAAGTCCAAATTAAAATACATGAAATCAACATTTTACGACAAGACTGTTAGTGTATTAGGCTAAATAAATAATGATAACGATTTCGGTCCATGTTTCAAGCTTTTTATATTATTTTAGTTTTTCCTACTTTTAAGCGTCATGTAAACCTAACCCTACAATGTCCTGTTCGTTATGAACATGTCCTGTTACGAGACTGTACCCTAAACTAAAGTTCCTAAAATGTTGATTATATTAAAAAATATTTAAAATACGTTTATATATTATTATTTAAAGAAATAATTTTACTCCTTAAAATACAATACATTCAAATAGGTTATTATGTAAACGGTCAATATTGTGAATTTTATGATAAACTTTGTGATACATTTTATACATGAGTAACGTACTGGACAGGAAAGGTAGATAAATCTGGTGTGTTTCTATGTAAATAAACTGATTATTACATTTAAAATGTAAAAAAACATGTTTTCTTTTGCTTAATAAATAATATTTTCACATATTTATGTATTTTACTATCCTAATGAACCAAAAACAGTCGGTAACGAACAGGATTCAAATGAATGCCTACTGTTAGAAAATTGATAATTTCTCACAAAAAAACGATTTTACAAGAAAACTTTTAAGATTTTCAGAAAAAAGAATTATAAGAGATCATTCATATGAAATATCAAAGGATATTCTGCAAAAAAAAATGAAGCAAAATTTTTAAGCAGTGTAAAACTTTTGACGTTCTTGCCCAAAAAATCGTAGAATGTAAAGTTTAAACAAAAATACACAACTTACGCTTTATAAAACTACATTGTTTCCATGGGCAAACAATTTTATTAAAACTATACATACATACCTAAAACGTTTTCTTTTCCTAATCATTTAAGTGTTGCTAGCTTAAGACAATTTACCCTTGATTTGCTTTAATTAGGAGGTTAATTAATAATAACAAAATATAATCATACCAAAATTTGTATTATTTGAAACACGTAAACTACAAATTTGGCACAGTACAGTTACAACGATATGGTCCTAATTTAGTTTTTAACATAGGTACGTGCTTAGTGAATCATCCTCTACAAGCTTACCTGATTAGGTACTACATTTGTGTGTGATCATGTTATTAAAAAGTGATCAGGAACAATGTTTTATTTTACTGTAGATTTTTGTAAACTTTGTTCCATTAATTAATTTGTTGATTGTAGTTGTAGTTATTTTAGAAATACATACTCAATAGAGTTTCTAATCTCTTTCTTCTTTAGAGATATTTTGTAACAAGTTTAAATCGACAAACTAGGTTTTTCGAGTAGGTACCATTTATCACATTGCTTGTGTATATAGTAAGCCAATTTAAACAGCGTAGGTACTTATATCTTACTATTAAAACCAACATTTATTACTCAAGTACCTACACATTACTTAATCCACAACGCCTGAACCAATTTGGCCAATTCATTTTTGAAATGTTCGTTGAAGTTCAAGGATGGTTGTAAAGGCGAGAAATGCTTATTTGAATAACCCTATAATCAATCCTTTTCTTTTTTCTATACAAACGTTTTCTAACTGAATTGCAGAGTAAATTTGAGCTTTACTGCTATTGTATAAAGTTCACTAGTTGTTGTCTAAGCAATGTAGAGTGTTCCAAACGTCAAAGATGGGCAGCAATTATAAAAAAGTGGACGAAGTCTGTCGGGTCCGCTAGTTACCTATATAATATACCTACCTAATATGTTTTTAAAGGACGTTAAAAAACAGTTACAATACCTATACCTACTATTTACAAAATTATCTTTCACACTGAAATATGTACCTACCTACTAACCTTTGAATATATTAACTCATGCTTGTAATGTTCCGTAATGATGATTTGAATATTTAAAAACAGGTAGGTATATTTCATCTTATATTACACTTTGTAAACTATAAAATCAACTTTTAGCAACATACAATTCTAAAATAAACTTAGTACTTAGGTAATGCTCATAATTTTGTGACTGTTTCTGATAATAAGTGGAAGCCAAGCCAAGAACAAATTTTCTCTTAGCTTGGAGTTTCAACTTTCAATAGTGGCAGCACAGCACTGAACCCTTGACTGTCAGTGTCAACACTGTTAAGTAAGTTGCTGTCAAGTGTCAAGCTAGCAAGAGTCAACCAAACCAACACTCAACAAGAGAAGACTGAAGAGGTTTTTGTTTGACGATGCGACCATTTCATTTCGCTTCGCTTTGATTTGATTTTCTTGAACGTCTTCATTTGCTTAATCTTACTTATAAAACGTAATATACGGTCATTTCGAGTGCATTAGTCCTAATATAAGTAATTTGAAACTCAAAAATGGCGCAAAGGGAGCGGCGGTCTAACGCCGGCAATCGCATGGCGAAAATGCTTGATGAAGAGGAAGAAGACGATTTTTACAAAACCACTTATGGAGGTTTCCAGGAGGCAGAAGAAGATAATGATTATGTGTATGTTTTATTCTTTTATCTAATACTTAAGACTCAAGAATAAAATCTTCTTTGTTTGGACAAAAAACCTTTGAAATTCAATCAACAGTTTGTGTTGTTTAGAGGTGTCATGAACGAAACCTTTTTGTGGGTAGGATAGCTTTTATAATCCACCTACCCCATAATGGTTGATTATTTTAGCTAACACATAAGGATTAAAAATAAAAACTTAATTTTTTATAAGTAATATTGAGTGTTTTGATATTTGTATTTTACAGTGAAGAGAAAGAAGCGGATGATGTTGTGGATTCCGATTTTGACATTGAAGAGGACGATGAGCCTGTCTCTGATCAGGATGATGAGGAGAAAGCAAAGAGACAAGTTGGCACGAAGGCATACACGGTGAGCTCAATCAAACTTATTTATTTATTTACTAGCAGTGCCTGCGACTTTGTCGGTGTGGAATAGTTTTTTGGGCGACATGTTTATTTTCGCAAACAACCTTTTCAGCTTTATAAATTTGGCTGATACCCATGACTTGAACCGTTTTCCCAGCTCACACAACGGAAGCCCTCAAAGATGAATAATTTTCCCCGTTTATTCCAGACTTTCCATTGTTTCTTCACTCCTATTAGTTGCAACGTGATGTTATATAGCCTAAAGCCTTCCTCGATAAATGTTTTATTCAACACAAAAATATTTTTTAAATTCGCACCAGTAGTTCCTGAGATTAGCGTGTTCAAACAAACAAACTCTTCAGCTTATTATTACAAATAAAAAAATACTGTGACACATAAGACTAAACCTACAGTTCAATTAAGTCCGTACTCAACACTCATGTTGGATTCCGAGAGTTTAACTTTTTTTTTAATAAGACCAAATCGATAAAAATAATGAACAACATATAAGTAGACAAGTAAAGTAATAATGACAGCATATAAGTTAAAGTACATAGTTGATATCAATAATAACAATGTTTAAACAATATAAAAAATCTTATAATATGTTAAAACTTTTGAAGAAAAAACAATAGAAGTTTTGAGAATTAGATAGAAAAATTAAAAATATAAATATTCTAGGACATTGCACACAGCACCATCTAGCCCCACACTAAGCAAACACTTGTGTTGTGGGTACTAGATGATGGAAATAATACTTTATACTTTTCTTTTGTATATATGTACATACATACATACTTATTATACATAGAAACAACCAAACTCAAGGAAGTACTTACAAATTTTATAATTCATAATTTATTGTGTCATGCGGGAATTTAACCTGCAACCCTAGATTAGAAGGCCGAGCCAATACCAACTAAGCCAGTCAGTACAGTAGTCAATAATCTCAATATGTATAATGAAACTCAAAAATGACTGACTGACTGATATACCTAGTGATCTATCAAAGCACAGCATAAAGCACTGGATGGATTGGGCTGAAATTTGGAATGAAGGTAGATGTTATGACATCTCTCTTCTTCGAGTCGTATTTCCTCATGACTGAGGGTCGTGACTCCCCGCAGAATTAATTCATTAGGGGAGTTTTCTTGGGCAGATAAATCGTGGTGGGCGCCCAGGTCCTTCCACGGAAGACACATGTCCTCGGATATTGTGGTCCTCAAACATGTCGGTTTCCTCACGATGTTTGTGTTTTAACGGTGTTATGACATAGGCATCTTCTAATAAAGTATTTTTGGAAATGCCACTTTTAAAGGGGTGAAATAGTGTATGCAAGTTTTACTTCTTAATGTGAGTGAAGCCGCAAGCACCCACTAGTAATTATATAAGGACCTTATAATAAAAATAATTTATTGAGACAAAATATAAAAATTACCATAAAATATTTAGAGATACCTTAGCTTGAATTATTTGTTCATGATTCAGGACCCAAACAGGAAGAAGAAAGCATCAACAGCCAATCAGGATCCAAAGAAACTTGTAGTGAAGAAACCTAAGGAACCAAAACCTGTAGCGGAAAAAGCTGAGACTGATAAATCACTTCTGGAGAGTTCTATGGGTAATTTATTTTATGTATTTCTAGTTTAAGTACCTACTTACTCCGTAGTTACATAGTTAGCTACTCAATGAAGTCTAAGTCATTTATTGTTTCTCTGCTTAGTTAAGAATGTAAAGCAGAGGTTGAGAGTTACAGCCATTCATAGAATTTAGGCCTAAATATATCATGTCTGGGCAATTCTCGAAATATCTCTCTCTGTGAGTCATATTTCCTCATGACTGAGGACCCTCAATGACTCCCCTGCAGAATTAATTCACTAGGGGAGTTCTCTTGGGCAGATACATTGTGGTTTGCGCCCAGGTCCTTCCACGGATTTGACACAATATATCCTTGTGGTCCTCAAACATGTCGGTTTCCGTACGATGTTTTCCTTCACCACTAAGCGAATGCAAATCCACACATAACTTGGAAATACAAGGCATTGCTGTAGGGCCGGATTCAAACCAGGGTGTGTCTGGATGATAAGCAGATGCTGGAACCGCCGAGCCACACTCGCTTAAATAAAAAAGAATGTAAAATAGTCGGACCTGACTGAACATCAGATTTGCAGTTCATACATCAATTTTGAATTCATGACAGCAACCCAAGAAGTTGTTTGAAATCTTTTGACACTAAAGTGTATTGTGCTTGTCTTCCCTCTTATATATTTTTGCTATCTGGCATTCTTCAAAAAGAGTGAATACTGGTTCTTACATTATACTGGTTATATAAGCATACTCCATTGTAGACCACATATCATTTACCATTGAAAAATTAGTTAGTTATAGTTATATGTTTATTTTGTACTTTAGCAATAAAATTACATCTTATTTGCTGGAATTATACCTTAAATATTAAATACCTAATTTATTTTTTATATTGGTTATATGACCCTGTTTTTGTAAAGAAAAATGTGTTCTTCTCTAATACAAACTTTTCTAATTTCAGAGCGCGTTAAGAGACAAACTACGTTGGTAAAATCATTGGAAACACAGCAGAGGGTTAAAATTAGATCAGAGCTACAGAAGAAGAAACCAAAGAAAGTTGTGGAAAAAATGCCAACTCAAGAAGAAATGTTAGAAGAAGCCAAAATCACCGAACAAGAAAATCTTAAAAGCTTAGGTAATCTTAAAATTATTTTATACCTCTACACCATGATTTAACTCAGGGTCATTGACATGAAAATAATTTCACAGACAAATATAAAATAAATATATTTTCCAGGACATAGCACACAACGCCATCTAGCCTCACGCTAAGCAAATGCGTGCCAACTAGTATCTACCCTTTTTTTCTATCTAATTGTTGTTGTAGTAATGATTTTTTCTAAAACTAAAGTAGCTATGGTTGGAATGTTAAAAATAATCTTTATAATTTGTGTTCATTTCAGAGAGATTCGAACAAATTGAATTGGAACGAAAGAAGGTAAGGCCGGTCAAGAAAACCATCACTGGGCCTGTAATAAGGTAAATGTATTTTGTTTTGTTGTTATCTAACAGACTTCTTAAATAAAAATAAAAAAATGTTGATTTTGCATTATACTAAATCAATTTGTCGTATTGACAGAATTAGATAACTTTTGGTATGATTATCTAAAAAAAATGTGTAATTTTTTTTGGAAGTGTAGAATAGAATACAAATTTAATGTAGGTACACCAAAAGACAGAAATTACACAATAGTAAATAGACTTCAATTCAAAATTCAAAAATATTTATTGATGTAAAAAATGTACATATATAAAATGGCGGCTCAAAATACCAATATAATACCAAACTATGTATTATATCCGTTATCTAGTCCCCATGATACAAGCGTTAGCTTAGTATGGGGCTAGATGGCGCTGTGTGGTATGTCCTGAAATATTTATTATTATTATTTATTAATACCAAACTAGGCGTGAGCCTGTATCTTTGTACCTAGTCCTGCCCAGTAAAAATGTTATTTGTGTACCTACATGTTACTTAAAATTGATAAGTAATAAAAATTAAAGTTAAATTAAGTCTAAAGTCTAAGTCTAAATATTATAATAATAAAGCAATTTTATGTGTATGTATGTTCTCAGATATCTCAGAGACTTTGTAACTTAGTACATACATTGATATTTTTTCCTGTTACTTACTTCGTCATATAATAATCTTCTATTTATATAAAACTCAAAGGTGACTGACTGACTGACTGACTGATATAGTGATCTATCAACGCACGCACTGAACGGATCGGGCTGAAATTTGGAATGAAGGTAGATATAAATACGTAGGCATCCGCTAAGAGAGGATTTTTGGAAATGCCATTTTTAAATGGGTGAAATAGGGGATGGAAGTTTTACTTCTTAATGCGAGCGAAGCCGCGAGCACCCACTAGTTAATGTAATCGTTTTATTAATTCAAATTCCAGGTATCATTCCTTTGCTGTGCCTATAGAGACACACGAACCTCAAGAGGAGGAGGATGATGATGAAGACGATAAAGGCCCGGCTGCACCAGAATTAAACTTGAGTGACCTTATTAAGTGTGAGGAAGAAGGTGAGTGCAATTATTTATTAGTAACTAGCTGACCCGGCGAGCTCTGTTCCGCCTTAGAGTCAATAGATTTTGGGTTTTATTCAATTCAATTTAAAAAAAGCTGGATTAAAAGTATCCCATGTCCGTTTCCTGGTTAAAAGTTATTTTTTATTCTATTATAATTTGTTTTATGTGCTGTTCATTTGTAATACGTGTCAACAATAAAGAGTTTATCTATCTTTCTATCTAAGCTTCCTCCCCGCTACCTTTCAGCTAAATCCGTTCAGCCGTTCTTGAGTTATAAATGGTGTAACTAACACTACTTTATTTTATATCTATATATATTAAACTCAAAGGTGACTGACTGATTGACTGACTGATATAGTGATCTATCAACGCACAGCCCAAACCACTGGACGGATTAGGCTGAAATTTGGAATGAAGGTAGATGTTATGACGTAGGCATCCGCTAAGAAAGGATTTTCGGAAATGCCACTTTTAAAGGGGTGAAATAGGGGATGCAAGTTTTACTTCTTAATGCGAGCGAAGCCGCGAGCACCCACTTGTTATATATATATATATATATATTTAGGATAAGTAAGTTGAAATAATTACAATCTGCTGATTAATTCGATTTTATACACTTTTCTTCAGCCAAGGTAAAAATCAGCTTTAGGCTTCAGTCAGTCTTTAGGGTTGCAGTCTTGCCTACTGGTTACGCTGTTGCAGTTTTTAAAACTACATCAGAAGACCCAACGGCGGCAAAAAACTGCCATTATCAGTGTATTTGCCCTCATATAAATAAACTTATAGGATGCATAGTCATTAATAACATCGTTGACTCGACAACTTTACTGATGCAACAGCGTTTCTTTTCTCTAAAATTTAAAGTTTTTGAAAACGAGTGTTAGAGATAGAACAACCAATCAGTATTGTTTTTCTTTATGTGTGAGCATACATATATTATGTACATATATCCTAATGTGTAACTGAATTAAAATATTTCTTACACATATACTAATAATATTTCCAGGTCAAACCAACAACGACGTCGAAATGAAAGAACCCAAACCGGAAGTAACGGATGAAACGAAAGAAGATCCGCAGCTGCAGCCGGACTTCAGAGAGGAATTGGATATTATTGACGTTGATGATGAAATACCTGTGGAAGACCTTACTGTGTAAGTAGTATATAAACTTCTTTTGAAAAAGATTAATTATTCATTTCATTCTAAATTTAAGAGCGATGCTCTTGTCTGTGGAGTATGCGCCATTCTCTTCGATTTTCGGCCAATTCCTTGACCTCCTTATACGACATGACGCTTGCTTTCTCTTTGATTTGATCGATATATGTCCTTCTCGGCCTTCCTCTTTGTGCCTCTAGCTTTCTTCGACAATGGTTTAATTAATTATTATGTAAACTTTATTTTTTTATACTTGGTCAAAAAGTTGATGTTTTCCCTAGACCACTATTACGCATAACATCAAACGTATTAACATAAAGACAAAGAATCTTTATTGATACTGTAAAGTTGTAACATACATACATTTAAATATATAAAACTGAAAGGTGACTGACTGACTGACTGATATAGTGATCTTTCAACGCACAGTCCAATCTAGAATAGAATAGAATATAACTTTAATGTACACCATAAGAACACAAAAATTACAAACAGAAATAAACATACATAAATTAAAGTGTTGCACATTGGGCGGCCTTATCGCCTTAGGCGATTTCTTCCAGGCAAACTTTTGGATGGACATAACTTACAATTGTAAACAGGCGGCGTACAATATATATCTTATTTATATTATTAAATTAATTGAAAGATACAATACACACTCAATCTATACACATATACTATTAATAATACACATACTCAATACAACGAATACACATTATACAAACACTACCTACATTACACAATACTTATATATGCTATAATGACGTTAAATAATGTTGATATATCATATTTTGGAAAATGTTTAGTGACTTAGCCTGCCTTATAGGCAGGGGCAACGCGTTCCAGAGAAGGGTGGCTTGGATGGTAAAAGAATGGGAGTAAAGGAGGTTGGAGTGTTCTGAAGTAGAAGGAATTTCGAGCATAAGGAACGGACATAAGCATAGCATAAGGAATCTACTGGACGGATTGGGCTGCAATTTGGAATGAAAGTAGATGTTATGACGTAGGCATCCGCTAAGGATTTTTGGAAATGCCATTTTTAAAGAGGTGAAATAGGGGATGCAAGTTTTACTTGCGAGAATGCCACTTTTCGTTCACCCATCCGAGGATAGACTTCGTCGACCTCTGCTTAGCATTGCCCTGCTAGCTACATAAGCTACGGGCGCTTCTAAATTAGTTAGTCTGAGTTGTAACATGCTTGACTACGAGAAACCTATTTGTTACCCTATCTTCTTCAACAACTTCAAAAAAGAATGTTTTCAATTTTTATTAATGATTACCTACTTTATTTATGTTGTTAACTTACTAGTGTTTATTTATTTTCACAGGAAAGAAAAAAAGCCCGAAAAGAAGAAGCTGAAAAAACAAAATATCAAGTTCTACGAGAGAACGCTGGTGACTTTCGAGAATGATTTAGATGATAAAGCATTCAACTCTTGCTTCCCACAGTCTAAGCCTAAAAAGAAAAGAGAAATGCTGTGTGCTGTTACTAAGTATGTATATAATAGGTCTTTACCTATGAAATTGCCGTTTTTTTTTGTTACTTTTACGTACAGCTATATTTTTTCCAAATACAATTTTTATTGTATCAATTATTGATATGTACCTTTTAGATAAAAAAATGTATTACTAGTGCATATTACTTATAGGGAAGTCATTGAAAAACACCTCTTTCAATGTGTCGTCGGTTTCACTACTTTAACTAGGTATATTTTTATGATATACTCTGTTTTTAAAAAAATGATATACACAGTGCATAGCTTTTTTTCATCTAACTATAGTTATCAATTGCATCTAAATCTGTTCAGACATTTCCATACAAACATTAAAAATGTTTGTATGGAAATATCATTTTTCTCAATTTCGTCATACAAATCGGCAATTTCATAGGTAAAGACCTAATATCATAGCTGACATGACTATCATGACTGCCCTGTTAGCTTAGTTGGTAGTGGCTCTGCCTTCTAATCTAGGGGTGCGGGTTCGATTCCCGCATAGCACAAGTAATTATGCATATTAAAATTTGTATTTACTTGTGTTGAGTCTGGTCGTTTCTATGTATAATAAGTATGTATTTACAAAATAAAAGTATTTATGTATTATATCCGTTATCTAGTACCTATGATACAAGCGTAAGCTTAGTATGGGGCTAGATGGCGCTGTGTGATATGTCCTGAAATATTTATTTATTATTTATAGACGAGTGAAAAATTGTGTAAGTTATTAAGTTTGTTTTTTGTCACGCTCAAATGGACGAATTAATAAGTATGAAATTTGGTGTGGAAATAGATAAGAATCTGGTATACATGCTGCTCATTATTGGCACAAACGGCTAAACCGCTTTGGATGAAATTAGATATGGAGATAGATTAGACCCTGGATTGCACGGCGGCGCGGTGCTAATAAGTTATACATAGATATACACTTTATTAAAAACACCAGCACAATGCAGAAATTTACAAAAAATATTGAAACTTTAGTCTAGTGTTTTATTTGGCGACCTTATCGCTAAGAGCGACCTCTTCCAGGCAACCAATCTGGCTGATAAGACGCAAGTATAATGGTAGACGAGGTGTTTTAAATGTATGTGAAATTACATAAAGGTCCGCCACCTTATATATCTAATAATTCTACATTAATGAAGGTCGTGACTGCCCGCAATATTAATTCCTTATGGAAGTTATGAAGTCAAATACATCGTGCTGTGACGGATTTTAAGGTTCTCAAATAAGTCGGGTTTCCCTTGATGTCTTCTTTACGCTGTAAATGTTATTAATTTACAAAAAAATATAGAATAAAATAATACGTTTATTACTAATCACTGTTTATTCGTTTTCCAGGAAACCAGCTCGCTACATAGATCCAATAACAAACCTGCCCTACAGTAGCGTAGATGCGTTCAGAATTATCCGAGAAGCTTACTATCAACAATTAGAAGCTAGAGGAGATAGAAACGACCCTAAAATCACAGAATGGCTCGAATGGAGACGTGCTAATGCGGCATCTTCCTACGTACAAATACATCTAAAGTAAACGCTATTATTAAGAAGATAGAGTATAATTTTGCATGACACATGTGAGATATTATATCAGGTAAAATATAGCATAGTTTTGAATATGTAATTAGAAAATGTAAATACTACCTCGTAGCTGTTTTTGTTTAGTTTTAGTTCATGTTATTGAGTATTGACTGCTAGAAAAATTAGATAAATATGGAAGTAGAGGTAATGCAAATAAATTGATACGATGTTATTTAAGTGACAGATCTCAAATAACACAATTGAATAGTCTTTGTACATAAACTTTGACATTGAAATCATATGGGTCAGAAACGCGCCCGGTGGTGCGTGCACGGTGTACCTCAAGGCAGTGTACTTGGTCCACTACTCTTTCTAATATATATTAATGACATGCCAAACATAACAAAACATGATATAACTCTTCGCTGACTACTGTACAATCTTATTCAACAACGACAAACTATGTAATCTCAATTCAGACATGTTTCTGTCGAACGTACGCCAACACAAAGAATGTACCTAAGCCTATTTTAGAAAATTCTTATTATGTACTGTCACTGTGTTTCGATAAATAAAATATTTGTATTTGTATTGTATATTTGTATTGACTAAAGTAATTTACTGGTTGTGCAGCAATAATCTTAAAATCAATATCTGCAAAACTAATATCATGTTCTTCAGAAATAAGCACAATGACAGTATTAATTTTGACATATATCATGACAAAAAGTGGATGTAGCACGATTTTTAGGTATAAGTATAGACAACAAGCTGAACTGGAAACAGCACGTAGACAATGTTTGTAAAAGAGTACACAAGTTTGCTTATGCACTCTTCCAACTACGAAAAGTTGCAAACGATACGACAATGTTAACAGCCTATCATGGCCACGTTGCATCGGTGCTACGTTACGGGATCATGTTTTGGGGCAACTCTACTGACCGAATGAAATTGTTTCGAGCCCAGAAACGTTGCATAAGATCTATAATTTGTGGATTAAGAAAAAGAGCTTCTTGAAAAATCATTTTATTAAACTTAAAATTTTAACTTTGTCCTGCCTCTATATAAGCGAAGTCACAATGTTCGTGAAATGTAATCCACAACTGTTCAGAATGAAGCCTGAAGGAAGCAGACATGAAAGGGAGTTATATGTAAAACAATCGAATACAGCATTCTTGTCAAAAAGTGTATATTGTATGGCCACTACATTATTTAATCGATTGCCTAAAACAATCAGATGTATCGATCAGTTACCAAAATTTAAAAAGATGTATATTTTAAAAAAGGCATACTACTCAGTTAAATTGTATCTAGAAGATAATGATGACATATAATGATAATTTGATTAACATTCTTTTTTTTTTTTTTTTGTTATGGCTTTTGCGAATATATGAGTTTGCAATTCTGCCAATGTCAAGTGGGAAGATAGGCCATCAAACTGAGAAATTTTATGTGAAATATCGATATGTACGGTGGTTTTAAATTGCACAGTTGAGTGTTTTTTCCCCCTTTTTTGCTTTCTGTAACAGCGATAGTTAAACAATCTACAGACATATACCTACAGAATCAACACAAGAACAAACACAAACATAGATGCATAATATACATAGGAACATGTTAATTAAATTAAAATTAATATTCACTGGACATTTATGTGACAAGGAATTTCTTATCAATGTGTCATAGCTATATTTAAATAACGTGTTTGTATTTTTAATCATAACAATGTCTGTAAGCCCATATGGGCAGCGGCTAGAGTACTATCCTGCCTTATAGCATGTCTGTCTAGCCCCTAGATTATGCTATAAGTTTGTATGACCACCTGTTAAACCTAGTTGCCTGACAATAAATTTCATTTCATTTCATTGATATTCGGAAAACTTGAATCTACATTATGTTAAATTGATCAGTGACTCCTCGTCTGCCAGACTGCAGACGAGGGTCGTCCGCTCGCGAGATGGGTCGACGACATTGTCAAAGTCGAGGGTCCAATCTGGATGAGGTCTGCACAAGATCGACGCTGTTGGCACATACAAAGGGTGGCCTATACCCAGCAGTGGGATCCCAAGGGTTGTGGATGATGATGATTATGATCAGTGATTCCTTGTTTTCTGTTTTAAGAACTCATTGCTTTTATACATATTTGCTTTTATTGTATATATTCTACTACTAGAATTCATTTCCTCATTTAGTATTGTAAAGGTAATCTACGTTTGTTATGTAATTTGATCATTATTTTAACAATCAGATCTCTATCAGAACAGTTGGATTTTAAAAGATTAGATTGTTAGATTTTAAGTTAGTTTTTGACAGAAATGATTTTGTAAGAAACAGGGACAAATAAATAAGGTAAAGAAATATTGACACATATATTTCTGGTTTTATTGAAACAACTTGTTTCAATAAAACCAGAAAAATATGTCAATAGAATTTATTTCAAGAATAAATATTACGATAGAAGCTTAAAACTTAACAATAAGATTCAAAACCTGTACATTATTGTACAATAATATATTACTATGCTTAACATTAATTAACATAAGCGAGTGTGGCTCAGCGGTTCCAGTGTCTGCTTTTCATCCAGACGTACCCTGGTTCGAATCCGCCCTACACCAATGACTTGTATTTTCAAGTTATGTGTGGATTTGCACTCGCTTAACGGTGAAGGAAAACATCGTGAGGAAACCGACATGTTTGAGGACCACAATATCCGAGAACATGTGTCTTCCGTGGAAGGACCTGGGCGCCCACCACGATGTATCTGCCCAAGAAAACTCCCCTAATGAATTAATTCTGCGGGAGAGTCACGACCCTCAGTCATGAGGAAATACGACTCGAAGAGAAGAGATGCTTAACATTATTATGACAATTCGAAAAATACACATAAATATACCGAACATGGAGTAATACATCCAACATCCATACAACATTTATTGTTCAAAATAAAATATGGAAATATTAAAATCTTACATTTAAATTACTTTGTAAACTCTTGAGTATTAACTAATATAAGGTACTAGTAGAATACTGTCATTATAATTTTATTTTAGAATCTATAAATCGACGGAGAATGATGTGTTTAGCCTTAAATCTGGCACGCTGTTTCGTCTGCCTTTCTTTTCTAACAGCTCCTTAAGAGTTATTAAACCAGACGCCTTTGCATCTAACCTTGAGTGGAATTTACTGGGATCTGTAGTCGGCAAGTAAGGATATTCTCTTAAATATGACTGGGCACTTCTCCCCACTGTTTCGTTAGAGAACTCTTTCTGTGGTATGTCGGCATCGTAAGCAGCCAGTTTGCTGTCTGAAATGTTCTCCATAGATCTAAATGCCTCTAGGACGGCTTTTTTATGTGGTATGCCTCTCAAACTACCTTGTCTGCTTAATCTACCTTCCATCACATCTGTGTATAAATCTTCCACATGGAACTTCTCTGAAATCTTTACCAGTTTTGACGAGTCAATTGGCTCCTCTATTTGATTTTCTTGCATTTGATTCCAATACTTCGCTAACTCTGACGAAGGCATAGAATGTGATTTCTTCTTTTTCTTTAGCCTTTTCTGTGGTTTTTCTTCCTCTAGAGATTCTGATGATTTGTTTAGTAGCAACATTTCACATTCGTTCAATTTCCGGGGCTTTTTATCTTCCCTCAGTTCTTCTAGTGATTGGAAAAATTGCTTTGCTGATTTAAAACGCTTCTTATAGTCTATATGCGGTTGTTCAATGTTGTCTGGCGTTGATTCCTTAGATTTATCTTCTACTATCTCTAATTCTATGTCTGAGAGGCTTAAATAAGTGGTTTCTTTACACTTCAAATTTTTAGGTGTAAAATCTAATGATTCAGTGTCTGTTTTCATACTTATGTCAACGCTATCGATGCTCGTTGACTCGGAAATTTTGCTTGACCTTGATGAATATTGTCGTGGAATAACTTCTGGCGTAGCCGTTCTTGATCTAGATGAGCTTCTTCTTTCTAATCTGGGGTTACTTGGAACGTCAGATTTCTTATCAGCATCTGTAATGAAAAAAAAAATATGTTTGATTACATTCTGTTTCATCTCATTCATAATTATTACAAACTAAAAATACTAACCTGAATTCAAACTGATAGGATGCCAATGGCTTTGTAAATCTATAGAATGCGGTCTATAAATACGTTTGACTGGCTCTGGCCTCTCAGAATTCTTAGATACTTTCTCATACAGAGATATGAAGTTTTTAACATTTATCTTCGGCAATTCGTCGTACGATTTATGCTTATCTAATCCATCGTCCGTTTCAACAGGAACTTTGCTAAATATATCCATTTCAGATTTGCTGATAGATGTTTTGCGTAAAGCGTTAGCCTTTTTGTATTTGTCGATATGTGTTGCTCTGTTAATTTCTTTTGTGGTTTTTGAAACTGGTTTGACAATACTACTATGTATATATTGTTCGTGTGGTTTTTTATCATCAGTTACATCGAAACTTTTATTGAAACTTGTTTGTAACAGCCTTGCTCGTTTGTTCGTTATGGAAACTTTTTCTGGTGTATTAATTAGGCTCTCTGAATTTAATGTTTCACGAACTTTATCGTTTACATTTTTAATTTCAATATGCGTGGGTGTATTGTCTTCTTTTACTATACCAATGGTTTTCTCACTGTCTTTCCTTTGATGAATATTATGCATAGATTGACTCTTGCTTTGCATCCAGGGCAAAGGCTCTGTGTTAGTCAAGTTATGGAATAAAGATATTCGACTAGATACTAAACCGCTGTCAGGGCTCACTTCTATCAACTCAACTGGAGATGTTTCTTCCGGGCTGCTTGGTTTTGCTATGAACGTGTCTATTTTGTTTAGTATCTGCTGGCGAGATGTCCCAAAGAATCGTTTTGGACTGGTTTCGAAAGCTTTAAATACCTCTTCGGGCAATTCTTGTTTCACTGGAGTGTGTGAGACTAGTTCTCCTGTTTTATCTTTATTGCCTTGAACAGTTGTTTCTTTATAGCGTTGTGGTGATTTCGAGGGGCATCTCGGTGATTTAGATCTTAATTCATCTCCATAATCCTCCTGTTCTGATTCCAATTTATCGTCCCAATATTTTTTCCACTTGTCAACAAGTTTTACATTGCATCTTTCTTCAGTTTCTTTTGGTTTACCCGAAATTTCTCTGTTTACAATTTCAGGCTTATTCACCGGTGTAGAAATTTGAACTTGATCGTCATTACCTGCGCTGAGGAAGTTTTTGACTATTTGCTTGCCTTTTCTTTTGCTTAGGGAATCGTGTTTCAATTGTTTAGCAGGTATTCGCTTCTTTTTATAATTTTTCGTTGTTTCCTCCGATTTTGCTTCTATTTGCTTTATCTTTTCATCCCAATATTTTTTCTTTTCGAGAACTATGTTACTAATTTTATCCCCAAACTGTGTCTCATCTCTGTTAAAGCTGGGGATGCTATGAGAGTATTCGCTCGCTTCATTGCGAAGGGTTTGACTTGCTGAAACTGATTCAGTGACATTTGTCTGAACCTCAGAAATCATTCCTTCTTGTTCCGGCTTGTGTCTTATCACATCTGATGTTTCAGACGCAGATTCGACACCCGTATCGTCGGTCTCAACCAAATGTTCCACTTCAGTATACATTTTACTGTCTACTGTGGAACTATTCTCAGAATTAGGAAAGTATTCTTGATAGACATCATTGAGTTCAGCAAATGCCACTGTCACAGGATCAGTCTCGATATGTTTTAAAGATTCTCTTATTCCAGATGATAGACTGCGGTCACTTTCTTCAATGATTGGCGTAAACATTGGCCGTTTGAGTTCCCATCTGTATTGTTTAGCCTCTTCTTGTATTTTGTGAGAATCATTAAGCTCGCCACAAGTTTCCCATAGTTCTCTTTCTGCTGGTCCCATATTAGAAAGATCTTGTTCAAACTTGTCGTCGCTAAGAGAAAACTTTGGTTTACTCAGAGGATCAGATAGTGTATTTTCGTTATTATTATTATCAGGAGAAACGCTGTTATCGTCGATACTTACGTATGCAGAGTCCCATATATCTTTTCTTGGAGATATATCGCGGTTTGATTTAGATTTTCTGTAAGGTTCAAATTGGTTGTCGCTAGATGTTGAAGCGTTGGAATTGTCAATAGGGTCTGAAAGACTCGAATCCAGACTGTGAAACGTGGAAGTAACAGTTATCTGCTCGTTAGCTTTGGGTATATTATGCAGAGGTGTTGAAAAAACTGACGGTTGTATATGTTCCTCTTGTTTATTTTCGCTCTGTGTGTCGTAATTAGAGTTACTACGTTTCGTCTTCATAAATGCTTCTATGATTGGTTTAGGTGAAGGTGCTCTTACAACAGGCGGTAAAGAGACTGGTGCGCCTATAATAAAATCAGTTATTGGCGGTTGTTCATACTGCTTCGTTGATAGTTGATGTACAAAAAATGGGTTAACAAACTCGTTTCCTAGCATTTCGTCGGTGATAAGCTCGTTTTTCGGATCTAAGTAAGGAGAATCAATACGATTTTTCACTTCCCCAGTTATAATTTTATAGACAGGTGTTTTAGGTCTCTCTAACACTCTAGCATCAGTTTCAAAGAATGGGTTTGTTATTGCTAATGGTGACGGTGAGTCATTTTTGTCCACCACGATCTTTATCGAACTGTCTCTGGTCTCTTCATTCTGACAGTTGTTTCTTTCGTACTCCGTCTTTACGAATGTTCCAAGCTTCTTTTCGACGTTAAAATCTTCACATACATCGTTTAAGAATGGATTGGTACTGCTTAACGGAGTCATTCTATCAATTGAGATATTGTCACCGTGATCATATTCCTGTTGTTCTTCTTCTGGAATTTTCTCTAAACTGTCTGTACTACACGGCGTCAAAGCACGACTGTGTACCTTTAACAGTTCTTTCTCATTAGCCTTTCCAAAGCCCTCTTCAAAAATTGGTTTGGCTTTTTCAGTTCGTATTGACACTGAGATGCTTTCTGGGACTATATATTTATCTCTTTGTTCCGTCACCATGTACGAAGAAATGTTAGTGTCGTGAAATGTTGAATTTACTATATCAGGTATATCTTTCTGATTTCTAGAACACATAAATGTGTCATGTTTCTGTAAGGATATCACCGGTTTATTTGCCATATTTTCTTTCGTTTGTTTGCCAGCTTCAAATGCTCTGCAAATACGATTGAGCTTTATCACTTTCTGTGCCACTTTATTGAATTTATATGACTTGGCATTGATTGCCCGAGAAGTAACGTGGTCTGTAACTTCGGCTACTGAAGACGATCGTTCGTTTTCTACGTCAGTGCTCATTAGCGCTTTGGCTTCGTCTTCAGTTATCTTCTCTAAGACCCCATTTTCCCTTAGCAACATCTTTTCCGTAACGAAATCTACAATTCTGAGGACCACTTTTCTGTCCGTTTTTACATCAACAATATCTATTTCTTCACCATCTTCTAAATTAAAGTTTTCTTTTTCTAGAATACCGATTATATTTTGAGATGCTGTAATCATATACGGTGATCCGACAATGTTTTGTCCCCTGCTTGTTATAGACACTTCATATTTTCCCTCCAACGGCACGGTGTATATAACTTTCGTATGATCATCACGTTTTAATGCTTCAATCTCTATAGCGTACACAGTTTTGGGAATATAGTAAGTTTTGTTCATATCGTTCTTTCCATAAGATCTCAAGTAAGTTGTTCCTTGAGTTATTGGCAGAGCGCTTTCTGTGAACGTTTGTTTCGATAGCAAGCCCAGAAGTTTGTGTCTGATTTTTTGCGCTTTGCCTAAGATTGGAGGCAAGACCGTCATGCCATAGGTGTCTTTAGGTCCTCGAATTAGGATGGTGATGTCTCCAGGGTCTAAGTTTTGTTGTGCCGTTGGGTAGATTTTGAAGGAAATTTTTTGGTTGACCTGAGCAGCGGTTAGTCCTGAGCCTTTAGCGACATAGTCGAGGGTGAATTGGGTGGTTTCCGGGGAGGTTCTTTGCGAGGTTGGTTTGGAGACTGGCGGAGTTATTTTGGAGAGTGCTTCGCGGACGCGGTCCAGGTAGGTAGCGAGGCGCCATTCTTGGTGTCGGCTGAGCGAGTCGTTCGACTCCAGCTCCTGGCGGGAGAACACCTGGAACAGATTATATGCTCGTTACAATAAATTGTGTTGTGTTTTACTTCATCGTGTTTAGAAAATATATAGTTAATTCAAAGACACTTAGTCTCCGAATTAATCATTATTCGTAGCATGTAATTTATCGATTGTATACTGTATAGTGCTCGTCTCAAAGTGACATTTTCATCCAAGCCTGATCTAAGCAAGTTTAGTTTTGAATATGAGTTACCTACTAAGTATACCGACTTGAATATGAGTTGGTGAGTAGAAATAAGTATACGACAATCAGCTTCAAAATTACTGAATAAGTAAATAATTTATAACTTCTTTTAGCAACTAATTCCTGCTTGGTGAACTATCAAGAATATGCGATACAGAAAAAAAAACTTACAACATGAGAGTAAAAAAAACTGGTGAAAGGCACACTTACAGGCTCAACCCCAAGATAGTGGTCGGCTATATGCTGCGCATGTTTCAAGGACAGCCTCGTAGGAGGATGTCCTGCGCAGGCGCCTGGCAGGTGTCCATCCAGGACACTGCACAGTATCCAGCCGTGCCGCCATACTGTGTCCAGGTGCTCGACTGTGACGGGACCTGCTTCACCCAGCCATTGCAGCACAGCTTGCTTCTGCTCCTCGCTGGAGAATACGACTGGAAGTAAAGAGAATGTAAATTTTAACCGAGTTTTCATGTCATTATGAAAATGAACCGTCCACTCACCGCAACTCATTGTGTGAGTTGAACGGAAATCACACTAGAGATTCAACAAGTTAAAAAAAATATCGACTAATTTATACCGTTTTCTAGACCTACTTACTTATCGAAACTAGATGAAGTTCTCTGATACATATTTTTTATACTTAAAGGTTAGGTTCATTTATTATGTTCCTTTCGCTAGGAATACTTACTTTTTTTTATTATCTCATATTTTAAGGCGCTTATGTCGCTGTGCGACTATGACAGCTCCATTGTATATTCTAATAACTAGACTACTTAATTAACTTACAAAACATTCTAAATAATGTTCTGGCTGCCTCGCTGTGTGGCGCAGACAGAACATCATGTATAACGCCGACTTCTTGAAAGTTACAACCAAACTGAGTGAGCATGTGACGCCGAACACCTTCGGTCCGTGTGCACTCAACAAGTGCGTGATACACGTCCTCCACTAACCCACAAATGTCACACTTATTGGATTCTGCCAAACCCATCATGAAATTAAAATAATTAAGAGGCATATGTGCAGAACGAAGCCTGTTCGCCACAACTATCTCTTTTCTGTTTATTTTACAATTAGTAAACCATGGCGACCTCGGAAGTTCACGTTGTAATATCTTATACCATATGCCCTTCGTCCGAGAAATAGTATCATAATGTGACTTCCATTTTTCAAATACTTTATATTTATATTTAACTATCACCTGCGCGATATCCGGAATCAAATATATATGAGACCCATCAGTCCCAGCTTGCTTAGCTAGCCGATCCGCCTCGTCATTCCCTCGAACCTCTATGTGGGAAGGAATCCACTGCAATCTCAGATTACTGCCGCGCTTTTTAAGGAAGAGTACCTTCCTTAAAATATCATACGCTAGCGAGGATCCTCTAGGACTAGAGGCACATCGAGCGATATGCTGTAAGGCGCTTTTACTATCTGTGAAAATGACAACGTTCTTATAATCCAAAGTACCAATATGTGATAATGCTTCTGAGATTGCAAGTAACTCCACCGACATGATTGAGTGATCTTCAGATACTATTTTGTATTTATCACTGTAATTGAGAGTCTGATTGAAGTAAGCAGCCCCACTACTATCTCCCGTTTTTGAACCATCAGTAAATATCTTTATCCAATTCAAATATTCGACTTCTATTATGTGCAATACGTTAGCTTTTAGGACTATTTTATCGTAATCACTTTTGGCTTGTTCAATACCTGCTACCGCTGTACTTATAAAATCAAAAGATATATTTGCCATCCAGGATTTGAAACTATACATATCAAGTGTGTTTTGAATTGTGATGTGTTCTAACTTCATTATATATAATATGTAAAAGTGGTTTACGTTTTGTTTGCCAATAATCGATTACCAAAAGGTTTGCTAGTTCTTTTAATATTTCTATTGTCCAAGCCGAGTAACGGCAGGCTTTCAAGCAGAATTTATTAGCTAAGAACTCCCTTCTTAACGAAAGTGGGGGTAAACTCAGTTCACTTTCCATAACGTGGAATACTTACTTAAAGATAGTTTAGATTTATGCTGGTGTACCTACCTGGTTTAGGATAGGTTTTTTTTAATTTGTGTTATAAATTTAAAAAAAAACTTAATGTAAAAACACTCATCTCAACATTTTATCCACAACCAATAAATAACGCGACAAGGAAATCGAAATACTGTCAAGAGAAATTACGTTTATCACTGTTTTACTGCCCGAATGCAATTAAATTTTTATTGGCCAGCTTACTGGTTACAAACAAGGTAGTTTAATGTAATGAAAAGCGGTAAAATTTTACTTCTACGGAATGGATCTTAATGGATCGGTGGGGTTGGAGTAACTGTCGCTTAAAATTGAAAAGTTAAATTAGGGTCTTTAGGCCTCTTCCTCGGTTCAAAAAATCGGCCTCAAGCACGTCTAATTAAATTTGGTTCTAATCTATTCCGAGTAGGTAATCACAAAGCAGTAGTGTGTAGGTCAAAAACGTGTATTTTGTGTTCTTATTTAAAATTAAAAAAAAAAAAAAACACATTTAGATCAAGCTGTGTAGGTACACATGTTTTGGAATTTGTTCTGGATCGAAAGCAGCTTAAAATGTATGTTTTGTGTGCCATTATAAAATAAATATGAAAAGCCATGGTTTTGGGAGAAGGAATACTAAACATACCTACATATTTGATGTGTATTAAATATTAAATGGCTTAGGAATCATCTGGTTAATTAAATGTGACTTTTTTATAGGGCGGCGAAAATCATGCCTATCATGCTATTCTTTGTCCTCTAATGGAGTAGCTGTATTATGCGAAAAGGATGAAATTATTACTAAGTAGGTACTAGAATACATAATATGTAAGCTATAGTTATTTTGAGATCACAGCTCTAGGTTACTAGGTAATTCTCACGAACATTTTTTCACTGGTAACAATGCATGATTGTTGATTTAAAGATTTTAAGATTTTGTCTGCAAAACACAATAGTCTCGAGTTATCTTATTTGGGCATTGTTTTATCAAGAGCTAATTACCGTGACCTGCAAACCTTGATCTAGTTGCTGCCTTTTGGAACAAACTAAAGATGAAAATAATCATGATTATTTAGTACTTACGTATTTGGATGAATAAAATAAACCATTGTTGTCGGAATTCGATTTCATCTCGTTTACAAAAATGATAGATACGATTTTTAGTTAATTGGTAAAATAGCCTGTAGTTTTAGTACTTACACGTTTACCAGTTTAAAGTGCAATTAAAGGGACTTATGTACTTGATTCGTTAGCGATTTATTTCGGGCAGACTCATCGTAGAAGGTCCTTGTTTGTACTACCACAACAGACAGTAGGTACTTATCCTCGTATCGTTTTTTATCATCAAATACTTACTAGCTCTAAAAGCGTTATCGATGCTCCGGAGCAGCGTGAACAGGAAGCTCTGCTGGCCCCAGAAGAGCGTGAGTAGTGTCGCTGGGGCGAGGTACCGCAGGGTTGTGAGGATGGCGTCCAGCGCCGCAGACCACATGCCGCGCTCGCCCTCCAGCTCGGGGTACTCGGGGATCGGGAACAACCCTGGAATTGAGGAGATGGGTTTGTGAGACAATTGGTCAATGAGACTTTTGTTGTCGGATTAGGTTTGGGTAAAAGGTAGAGAAGTCGGAATAAGAGGGTTCTTAAAAATAAAGGTTCTCGGTTGAATATATAATTTAGATGATTTTGTAATATCTTGTTGATGTAGAAATCAATTTAGTCTTGATAAATCTATCAAAACATATCTAAGTCTTTTCGTATAAGTATTAATGCTTTTGTACCAAAATCTGACAACACTGATATTGTTTCAAACTACCCCACTTAATTATAAATTAAAAATGTAACTAAAAACTTGTACTAAACCATGGAAGTATACCAAGACAAAATATTGCACTATTTATACTCGTATAAAACGTAGCGGTCCTGACGGTTATAAACATAAGATGCAAAGGAACATAATTTTTTTTTTTTTTTTTTTTTTCTTTTTTTCACACAGCGCCATCTAGCCCCATACTAAGCTTACGCTTGTATCATGGATACTAGATAACGGATATAATACATATATACTTTTCTTTTGTAAATACATACTTATTATAGGGTCAAGTGGGGTAAAAATAAATCGTACAATATTTTGGGTAAAAATAAGACACCGCTGTAATTTCACGCATTATTGGTTTATCTATATGAAGCTTTCCTTAAAAGAAAGATACATTTGTAAACTCTGGGCACACACATTTAAAAAAATAACACCACATCGATTACTAAATATAATTAGCATTGTGTTGATATCCAAAAATTTTGGCGCGAAAACTTTCCATTCCGTTTTTAAAACTTTTATTATTGTCATTCCCACTTGCCGCTACCGCGCCCCATTCCGGGCCCCGCGCGTTCCGGCCAAGTCATATTGCCCCGCGCGGGGAGTCATTTCAGTCTGCGGGCAGTGCTGTGCTTGTGCGGACGTATCGTTTTTGTGGGAATATATGAGACACGTCTTCGGGAATATTTGAGACAGCGGATGGGGTAAAAATAAGACAACATATTTTTCAATATGCCGCGGAATTACATAAAAAAGCCGAAGTCTTACGACGAGTTAAAGTTAGAAGAAGCATTGGACAAGATAAAAAGTGGAGAATTATCGTATAGAGAAGCAGAAACAGCATACAAAATAGACAAATCTTTACTTTGGAGAAAAAATAATAACGTTAATAATAGCGTACAAGGGAGAAAAACAACTTTGAGCAATGAAGAAGAAGCTGATCTAACTGAAAAAATAAAAACAATGGCTAAATGGGGCTGGGCTCTCACCAGGAATGAAATAAGATCAATAGTGCAAACCTACGTGGTACAGAATAATATAAAAAACAATTTCAAAAATGGCCGGCCTGGACCAGACTGGTTACAGTTGTTTTGTACACGAAATGGACTCGTTACGAAAAAACTAGAGCAATTAGAAAAGTTTCGGCGCCACGCTACCAGCGACCCGTTTATTATATATAATTTCTATGACACTCTAGAAAAAACTATAACCGAATTAGACCTGAATGACAAACCAGGACATATTTTCAACCTTGATGAGACCAGCTTTTCTGCAGATCCCTCGAGAATTAAAGGAGTTACGGGTAAAGGCCAAAAAGCCCACAGAAGTATTCAGGGATCCGGAAAAGATAACACGACGGTCATGGGATGCGTTTCGGCTGCGGGAAAATTGTTGCCGCCTTTGATAATATTCAAAGGTCAAAATCTCTGGAGCTCTTGGAGAGGAACTAACGATATACCAGGAACAACATACGCAGCTTCTGAAAATGGGTGGATGATGACGAGCATTTTTAACGAATGGTTTGCAAACTTTTGTCATAATGTGAAGGAAAGGCCATTACTAATTATATTCGATGGTCATGTAACGCATCTAGATCCAGCAACAATCGAACTCGCAGTTCGCGAGAATGTGTCTCTTCTTAAACTGCCACCTCATACGACAGATATCTTACAACCAATGGACCGCAGCTGTTTTGGACCGATATAATACAAATGGAATGAACGTCTTATTGAATGGCAAAGACTAAATCAAAGAACACTTACGAAGTCTGAATTTGCCAACCTTTTGAGCGAAATATGGCGTGATGGTCTCTCAGAAGAGGTCATTAGAAACTCTTTCAGAGTAACAGGAATTTTTCCTGTAAACAGGAACGTATACCCAAAAGATCGTTTAGACCCAATCAAACTAAATCGCTATAATGAAATGCAAAATTCAAGGGAATTAGCGCTAAATATATTGGACGATTCACCAGTTGAAAACATACAATCCGCATCACCATCCATCTTAGGAATGGACTCACAAGTTCAAGGATTTGATGAAAACCCTCAGCCAACGTGCTCATTTGAGTCCCTCTTACTTGAAAAAATCAACTACACTAAATCAACACCTAGTAAAAGACGTAAAGTGGATTCAAAAGGAAAGCTTTTAACTAGCGAAGACTATTTAAAAAGTATTGAAAACTTAGATCAACAAAAACAAAGGAAGAAGCCTACAAAAGAAAAGGTGAATCCGAGAAAACAAAAACAACATCAAAGAGTCATAAGTGATTCTGATACTGAACCAGACGAGGACCAAGACGTGCCATACCAAGATGACAGTGACTTAGAAGGCGTTAGCTTAATGGATTTAGTAGACCAACAAAACGACACATCAAATAAACCTAACGAAGAGATTGTAGCAGAGGAATGTGAATCAGATTATAAAAATGGTGATTTTATCCTTGTGTGCCTGTCGACAAAAAAAATGAAAAAATATTACGTAGCTAAGATTGAGGCAATAGAAAACGGAGATCTTCGCGTAATATATTTAAAGCGATTCAAGAAAATTTCATTCCTTTACCCGGACACCAAGATAATATACCATGTTCGTAAAGAGGAAGTTATCATGAAATTGCCTACACCGACACAAAACCGCAAAAGGGGTGCTTTAATGTTCGACATTGATTATGAAAAATACAACGTTGAATGAGAATTTTATGTAATATGATTCTCATTCAACGTTGTATTTTAAGCTAAGCGAAGCTATCTTATGTTCCATAATTACCCCTCTTAGAATATTTTAATTTTTTTTTTCTCGTTTTTGAAACTATTTGAATAAAACTATTTTGTTGTGTGTCTCCTAGATTAAGTCTATTATAACCAGAAGACTGATTGTGATTATAGTCCTAATTATCTTAGAAATACGCACTTAATTCTTAACTATGTTTAAGCATAAATTACTTTATTCACATTTGAATTTATGTTAAATAAAGAGTCTGATTTGTCACCCAAATTCTTAGTACACTTGTTTTATTTTTTCCGGCTCTATCTTATATTTACCCGGTCAAATTGATACACAGTAAAGTATTGAAGTTACATGCCGTATCATTTTTTACCTTTGGCGTTTCATTTTAACCCCGTCTTTGAGGTAAAATATGAAACACGTTTTTTTTGACAAAATGGTTTAAAAAAATACACTTTTGTTCAAATAGGGCGTATTTTTCGATAGACGACAAGGAGTTGATATACAACATTTGATTCACGAAGATTTTAATAGTCTCTAGGAATGTAAAAAGTTTAAAGTTATGTTTTTCGTCTTATATTTACCCCACTTGACCCTACATAGAAACGACCAGACTCAACACAAATAATTACAAATTTAAATGTTCGTAATTATTTGTGTCATGCGGGAATCGAACCCGCACCCCTAGATTAGAAGGCAGAGCCACTACCAACTAAGCTAACAGAGCAGTAAATAATTTTATAATGATACGTCTAAGTAATGGAAAAAAGATTAGACAGTATTCATTTTAATTATTATCAATTTTAATGTTTTTAAATATATTTCTGACTTTATTATGAACAATAATTTTTTTTTTTTGAATTAGATACTTATTAATAAAAATGTTTATCACACACACACACATATCAACATGAACAGAGTTTAAAACTGCACTTCCATTTACCAAACACCAACCAAGCCCTCGCATTAAAAGCCTACACACTCTTGATATAATTTATGGCAGGCACTCACTTATAATCTCATATACTCAGCAAACTACGATGTCACCCCATGACATCATCATCATCATTAGACAAACCATATCAGTGAAGTATAGATCAAACAACGATTATGACATTTTATAGCGGGATACGACGTTATAGCCAATAGACTTCTCATCATGACGAAGTAATTTCAAGACGCAGGTATACAATTATCATATGTTCTTCTAAGAAAGAGATTGCCACCTCACATACCAAGAAACATAATGTTAATCACATTTCTATTTTAACAAGGAATTTTGTTTTCTGTTGTCCGTAATTCGCCTGATGATAAGCAATCATTACGGTCTAGGTATATTACCATACATCGTGGTGAGCGCCTATAATCCGCAGACGCCACATATCCTGCAATTTGCTGGTCATTAAACATGCCCGCTTTCCTAATGATGGTTTTCTTCACTTTAGGCGAGTGTAAATCCACAAATTACTATAAACATTTCATAGTTATTCCTTTAGGGCTAGGATTGTACCTGCGCTCGCCAAGTTTTGATTGTAAGGCTAACGCTTCACCACCAAGCCTCACCCGCTCTTTAAATTTATTTGTAGAGAAGATAATAATAATCCAGCGATCTTCAAAGCGAGAGTGAATCGATTAGGTTAGGCTAGCTATCAGGTAAACTAAGTATGGCCAAGTGCAAACCCGTTCAAGTAAAAAAATATGCAATTAATCAGTGTCTCTGGATTGTGTTGTCTATTCTGGTAGAATAGGTAGGTATAATAACTTCGTCCTGTTATTTGTGTAGTTGGCCTCGTCATCGTTAAAAACTTCTCATCTTTTACGCGCTTATCTGGGACCTGTTAAAACTTTTTCTACGGAGCTTTTGAGCAAGGTGAAGTAGGTAACAATTAATATTTTGAGATGGAGCTTTCTCAACTTCCTACGTAAGAAAGAGGGTTTTATCTTTGACATGGCTCCATTCCCGAGAGTTTTATCTTTGGAAACGTGGGACTGCGGATTTGTTTGCGGTATTTATTTAAATTAAGTCTACACTTTTTATACATATTTTGTGGAATGATCTTAGAATATTTATAAAAATATTTACCGATTGATAAAGGCAACGCCTTCTTGAATTAGAATACCTACGTATCCGATTTTTATTAATTGATTAGTCATAGCCCAAATATATCACTATAAGCAAAAGGTCATTGTATGTTAACAATATTGTTAATTGTAGTTATCGTTTGATAACACTTATGCAATGGAGATATTTATTTTATCGAAATGGAAATTTCAATTATTTTTAATTTGCTACGAATCTAATCAGCGATATACTTACTAAGCATTTTGTTTTGAAGACTATCTTATAACGTGCTTATATTATAATTTTAACCTCTGTACTTAGAAACAAAGTTTAAAATTCAAGGAATCTTTGAAATGTTTTGCCTGGTAAACGGACAAGTTACATATGTACAAACACACAAAAATATTACACACAGAACGTATAAATTTCCATTCCTTTAAGCTCAATACTTATAAATCAACGATCAAGTTTGGTTCATCATGATTATACCTACTCGACGTTGCAGTTGGTAGAAATACAGGTGCACAGACGCACAATACATTTTTAATTCCTTCAGTGTTACTTGACTTGAAATATACATAACAAACAAATTCTCGGCGGTATTCACCAGGAAAATCCCCCATGTTTAATAGAAACGCAAAACGCGTTTAGTTTCTACGCAAAGACACACAATTACACAAAACACAGTTGGCAGCAGTTCTTGGAATTGTACTTCCACTGTCACACTTTTAGATAGTCAACTACTTTAAAAAAGTAAAATTTAACATCCAGTGCACTCGTTCCCGTGTTCGCTCCACTCGGCTCACTTCGTAGGAAGGCGCCTGCAACTCGCCATTATTTTTAGAGACATATCTCACACCCAGTATTATATGCCTTACAATAACTTGTAATTGTGTTTTAGAATATACAAACCAATGCTTCGCGGGTAATCTTCTACATCCTTCTCGTACCGTCTCGCCAACTCTTCTATGCTGTCCGACATTATTGTCACTTTTACGCCATTATCTTTGTTCCGTAAATTAATTTTAGGCACAACTCTAAAAAATCTAAATCGAATCTGTAACGTTGCATTTAATTTTGTGTTTTTTTATTAATTATTTTGCATAAATCGTAACATTTTTTTTATAAAAGCAGCATCTTGATTGTTTTGCATAAGGTCCAATTTTTTAGAGAAGTGACTCACATTATTGTGAGTTGTTTTGGTCAAAATCTAACATTATAGAACAACTAAAGGTTATATTCTCCCATCAAAACAATAACTGCGCGCTGTCATAGGTGAATTTAAAATTTTCAGCCAATAGCAGGCCGTAGAGATTTATTTGATATGAGAGGTAAACCGATTGTCGTTGAGAATTTTTCATTCTAGTGTGAATGTCCTCTTTAAACAACAGGCCTTTATGCAAATATGTAATTAGAGATTAGACACCGTTTTAATTTAAAAAAAAAACTAATAAAATCTTAGCCACAATTTACGCAAAACAATTAAGGGATAGGCTTAGTTTTTGTATATAACTTATTATGATTAAGTCTACATTTATGTAATTGGGTTTATGTATTTTTAATTTGAGTTTTGTGCAAACATTTGAATAGATTATATTTTAATTTAAAATTTTAGATGAGAGCTTAATATTTAAATTTTAACAATTTATTTTGAAAAAGTAAGTGCGTTACTAATTTTCATATTCTATTAGTATTTACATTTGCAATCAAAAACATTTATGAAAGCGTTAATTACTTATAGGTTTAAATTACATAAAAAGTAGTATTCAATACACATAATTTGATTTAAATCATACTATTACAATCAGTTTTTATCATCATATCCAATAAACGAATTCATTAATATAGTACTGTTTTTAATAAGCAAACATAATTGATTGCTTGATAAACAAATGAATGATATACATATGAATAATTGCTTATTAAAAACGTTGATATTTCGGAGATTATTTTTATGCGGTAGAGTTGTGCTGATATTTCGGTCTTTGGTTTAGTTAATTCCAATTGAGAAAGGTATGGATAATAGATATTAATATACTATGTCTGATAAGAATGTTATCAATTTGATTAATATCCTAGTGGAAACGTATCAGTATATAATAGAATACCTATCTTGTTAGAAATAGTTTTGAGCCCGTTTCTATTTCTGAGTCATTTTAATCTTAGGATTTTTATCTGAGTAATAGCCTATCTATTTTACCATATTTTTTATTTATTTTTTTACCCATATGTAGGTACGTCATCATAAATTTATCCTTTCATGTATTTCTTTCATGTTGGTGTGCAATAAAGACATATTATTATTATTATTATTATTATTTTACCACATAATAATTTTGGAAGTGCTTTTATTGCCAAAACAGCCTAGGTTTCATAGTTATTAATAAAATATACAAATGATTTCCATAGTAATCTCAATTGATTCGTGTAGCTGTGTGTGTGTGTGTTTGTGTGTGTGTGTGTGTGTTTGTAGAATAAGTATTGTTCTAATCAATTAATGTAATTGGCTTCGGCCGTTTTGATTGTTATTAAATAAATACATATTAAATAAGTAACCCTTACAATTAAATTAGAACGTGAACTTCGAAGAAAATGCAATGTTTACTCAAAATCTCCTTTAAACACGATTTACAGCTATTATTGTAATATTTACAGGTAAAAAAAAATATTGGGCTATCTCAATACATCGTATATTTTAAATACCAATCATAACCGACTTATCAGCGGAAAAGAATATCAAAATCTATCAATGGGCATTAAGATAAGCAGAAACATGAGATCATTCGCAATAAAATTCATAAGGACTTACTGTTATCAAATATCAACAAACATATGTACACGACACTTCACTCAACACAACTTTTTTTTTCACAAATGAAACCTAGTTATTCGTAAAGAAGGTAACCACCCAACTATTCGTTTTTATTAACCATCTCCGCAAATAGCGCCTTATCTAATCGCTGTGCAAACTGCGTTGATTTGACAAACTTATATTTTGCGGTCGTTTTATGAATGAAAGTGAAAATGTCCATACAATTTCTCTTTACATTTTCAGAGGAGTTGTTTTTGGACGGTAAAGTTAAAGTGGTTAGAGTTTACCTATGCGATGTAAAGTCCGGTGATAAAAATGTTAGTTGGGGCGGCGATCCAATGAGTCAGTGATTATAATGACTGTTTTTATAATCTTTGTCTACAATGAAAGTCTCTCTCTCTTAAGCCGTAGTTCCTCATGACTGAGGATCGTGACCCCCCAGCAGAATTAACTCGTTAGGCACGATGTTTTACTTCACCGCTAAGCGAGTGCAAATCCACACATAACTTGAAAATACAAGTCATTGGTGTATTGCCGGACTCGAACTAGGGTGCGTCTGGATGAAAAGCAAATACTGGAACTGCTCAGCCACACTCGCTTATAATGATAGTAGGTATTCTAATTAAAAGGAACTGTGATTCAGGGTAGAGGAAAGACCTACAAGATCTTTGGGGTGTACTGACTGACTTTATTTACATACTTCATGTGATTCGAAACGAAAAGGCTATAAGATAGGTAAAATGTTAGGATAAATAAGTAAATATTCATCCATTGTTCGTATAGAATAGTTCATTGGCAACCTGAGTGTACCTATTATAACTATTTTACAATAATTATCATCACAATTTACGTGTTTTCAGACAAGGCTATTTCAAAACAAAACATAAGAATACCTATTCATAAAGGTATAATTAGAAGCGTGAAATTGAAAGTACCATATCGTGTTTTGTTCTAAGACTATGTGGAACACGAATAATTAGCGTAAGTATGATATAACTAAGGTACTATGTTGGAATGTACAATTAAGTAACTTTTGAATGATATAATTCGATCTAAAAATAAACAAATGAAAATGGCAGTGTGATAAGACCACATTGTTGATTGAAGGAAAGTCTTAACTCACTGATAACAACAAAATAAAAGTTTAACAGTTGAACAGTGATGGTTTTTATCTGTAGTATGCATTAGTCTTTCGTGTACGGGTTTGTTACAAAGGTTTTGCAATATACTTAATGTAGAGATGTAGCGAAAGGTAAAAAATACACAGATCGATATCACAGTATCGAGACTTAACAAGAAAATTCTCGTATCACAATGCAGTAACAATACATGCTCGCTGAGTATCTAAGTTTGTAGATCTAAATATTGCTTGGTAAAAATGTATTTTTATGTATGTATGGTATATCTTAATATACTTGTATATAATCGTCTTTCTAAAGATAGATTTTGCTTTGACACTTAAGAAAAGACAGACCTAAGTAATTTCAAGTGTCATTGGCGCTGTTTCAAATCCGCTTAGGTCCTGGCCTGATAAGGCGGCTATTTAACCTACTGATAAGATATGTATCTACATAATTATACATATATAGGTATACTGTGCTATTCATTAGTAGGTACATACATTCCAGTCACACCCAAGTTTACTAACAAACGATAATCAGGCATGACTGTGACTAAAACAAATTGAATACAGATATTATGGAGTAGACAAACAAATATGAAAAACTTTGTTTTTTAACTTTTTATGGAAGTGATACGAAGTTTTTCTGCTTTTGAGTCATTTTCAACACATGCACTAACTTTCTGTAGTGACACTGTACAAGCATGGTCTAAGATAGAGTATGCCTGATGTCCGTTCTAAAATAAAAGTGGCTTTTAAACAAAATTTATGAAGCGCACCATTACTAGAATTTATTTAGTTTTAGTATGTTTGCTACCAAGAAAAAAAACTTTCAGAAGACTTGTTAACCTCCTTTTTTAAAGTCGGTTAAAAAAGATCTATCACTACCACATGAATTTACAGATCTTAGCTTTAAATTTCATGTGATGAGGCTAATTTTTGACTTAAATCTATCCATAATAATTGTTATACAAGGTGTAACAGAAGGGTGTGACAATACTTATACTATACATACCTATATATATATAGAATACAGCCCACTAGGTTTCAGAATTCTAAGTGTCATAGATTTCGAGTAATCATAAGTTAAACTTTCATTAAAACTTTAAGATTTGCCGACCCTACATCTTATCATTTTGAGCGTTCATTGACTTTTCTTTCATTGACAAATGACACGGCGCGGCGGTGTCTCTCTGAGAGCGCGAGAGAGAGAGAGAATACGTTGCGTTAAAACTAATGCTAGAACGGGATGAAATAATGTGTGCTTATTTCGGTTTCGTCACTCGCTAGGGCTGCCACGAAATCAAGTGAAAAATATTATCTAATTTTTGTATGGTAAAAAATATATGCGATTTAATTGTTCATATTTTGGTATATGACTCCTTACATGATATATATGTATACTCTTTAATATTGTCACACCCTTCTGTTAAACCTTGTATATGTACATGTTACTAATCTGCATACATGTTGACTGTTTGCACTGGTTTAGTTTAACTTGTGAGCTTCTCTAGCTCACTAAAACTAGGAACGAAAACATGCAACTACCTTTGCTTTACTTAAATGTTGGTATTTCTTTGTAAATACACAAGCACAAGTACCTACAAACCCCTGTCACGTTACATTACTCTTATCGCCTAAACACCGTTTACCTTTACCTTGTGCCGTCAGTCTAAAGGCCACAAGAAGATTACAGTAATCGTAGTAAGTAAATTAAAAGAAAAATCTAGTAAAATTTGTTAACTAATAGAATGGTGGCTTGATAGTTTCTAGGTTAGTGTGTAGTAATATTGTAAGGCGGACTGTAAATAAGCAAATGCAAGCCTATACCACGAAATAGAAACTACACAAAATGAACGAGCCTAAAAATATATTAAAAAGTTATTTTTTGTTTTAAATTGTCATACCTACCTGGAAATTGATATATTGATATAATGTAGTTATATTGGTCAAGTTAAAGGTATAGTAACAATTCGTCTATAGTAAGTTTATTATGAGAGTGGCCAACCCTGGTGTTGAGAGCCAACACGGCATAACAAATTGCCATGTATGATAGTATTGTTTTGTGCGTGGATATAAAAAAAAAGTGTTATATGACTCGCACATTCTTTCATAGAACACATTCTATTATCCAACGTAAAAATATTCATTGTTTTTTGACACTGGAGCACTTGAATCGATTTCTGATAATGTCAGATGATGAATGATCAAACTAGCAATACAAGACGAATTTACACATATCAAAAATTTTACACGAACGAAAATAGACTCTAATTCAATGGATTATGGTTCAAATATATTTCTATCGTACAATTATTTTATACAAATCACATGGTTTCATTGCAGTTGCCGAATTACTCACATGACCCAATTTTGAATTCAGAGTTTTGCTTTAAAAGCAGGTAAATAGTTAAAACCTTGAATCTCGTTAGCAAAGTTAAGTAGTACATAAGTCTTGTTATTATTGTTCGATGATGATAAGATTGTGTTTTAATGATTAATTCAATGTATTTATTCTATCAAAAACCCTATTGTAATTCATTTACTTAGCTTCGTTTGTTATTTTTACGATTTTCTGTTTTTAATAAAGATTACTTAGTAATGAGGCACATGGCTATCATGAAATAGTATTCTTCTTACTACTTATTTATTCATAAAAAAATAAATAAAAAACGAGCAAGTCAAAAACCTGATGGTAAACATTACGCTAAACTAGTCGATTTTTCTGTGATATTATCATAGCACTAATAAAATTATTCATGTATATTGTAAGACTTTTGTTGCAAATCCTTAAAATTGGTTTTAAAAAGCCTTCAACTTTTCCTCAAAAGAATTTCCACACAAAAAGACCATATATTTATCTTCAAGGCGTATCCACTTTTCACGTTCCTTAGCGGCCACACATAAAAGGTTAAATTGTTCAATAAACTCTGAACAAATGGCACAAAAACACAGTTTTACATAACACTACTTTAAATCCGAATACACAGTTTCGAGTAAAAATTTTATTGCATTTTGGTGTGAATATTTTTCTACTAAAAATCAACGACTAGTTTCCGTTTTGTTACGCAAAAGACCCGAAATCTCAGCACAAGATTTTTGTTTCTTTTGTAAGTATTTATTTTGTTTTTTTGGAAGTTTTTTTTTATTTTACGGTAACGCACTTAACGCCGTTCCGCACGTGGCGAGTGCACCGACTGATGATAAATAATTTCTAAAGTAAATCATTATCAATCTTTCATATCAGTAGACGGTGCGGTCTTGTGTTTAGTTCTTACTTTGATACGATCTTGTTGCAGTGTAGTATTTTCTACTTTATTGTGTTATGTAACTTTTCATTATTGTATGAAAACGTTGAACGTTACGTTTGCTTAAAAAGTTACATAGTTTTTAAGAAAATTTAATAATTAATCGTCATGAAAATTTTTACTAAAATATTATATTCTTTTTTATTTATATATATTCTGTGAAAAATATCTCATTGTTGTAATATGGCTTATCCGACATACTTACAATTATTAGAATTACAAGACTTTGTGTATGCCAACGCTTGACTACAACTTGCCTGATGTTAAGCAATGCTATAATCTACAATCTAACGCGATTGCCTAGAAGAAACCGAATTGTCGAACTATAATTCTCTCAACCATCTGTCACAATACACATGTTCCACACAAGGCTCTTAAAATGTCCCGTTACGTAATTTGCAAGTAACAAACTACAAAACCTTGCTAACAAACTTCAACAACACTGACCACTTAACCCGTGGTTTATTACGAAAGTTACACTTAATAGTAACTTCGCTTTTCCTCTGTAAAGAGCATAAAATACGCATACAGGGTTAAATTGAATACGGTAAACATGTATTTCTAAGATATCTATTTTTTTATTAACACTATATTACACATTTATAGATTATAAGGAATGTAGTTTATCTATAGTAATTTAATTTATAGTATTTTTGAGCAATAGCTTATATGATAGAAATTGAGCAGTTTTGGTACAAAATTAGAAAAATATCAAAGCTTCAATCTATTTCATTTTTCAACATTTTTGTGGTTTTGGTTTTAAAAATAAAATCCAAAAACACTCGGGAATTGTGAAATGTCAAAAAGTGTGTTTTTTTTCATATACACAAAAACACACTTTTTGATTTTTTTATTAGTTTTTTTCTAATAAGTAATAATTATCTTATTTTTCTATAACCCTGAAACCAGGACGTAGTTTCTATGCCCGCACTCTGCTATATAACCAACTTTCCGTCTGTCTCAATCTCTAGACATACTTACAAAGTAGGAATTTTAAATAGGTATAAACTTATCAGATTTTTAAAGAGATTAGAACACACCGTAATTAAAACACTAATTAGTTGGTTCCCCTTGCTTGGCTCGCGTGCTTTATATTACACTCTTATATTATCTAGGTTTATACATGGAAATAGGTTCTTATATCTGTATACTGTTTAATAGATATTGCTTGAAAAATTCGGAAAGGAAGTCCAAGCAAATGCAGGGTATTTTTTCTGGTAACAGAAAATTCTATAGCGAAGGTTTAAATTATGAGTAACGTCTTGTCACCTCGCAATGTGGCTTTGATAAAGATAGATAGATAGATTAACTCTTTATTGTTGCCATATATTTAAAAAAAGTACATAAAACAAATTGTATTTAAACTAGTGCCACAAGCGGCGGCCTTATCGCTGAAAGCGATCTCTTCCAGGCATAGGATAAAGATCATATAAGTTAATGCATTTAAACTGCTATCAGTTTAAATACATCAGCTAAAACAAACAAACATCCACATTTCTCCTTCTTATACCTTTTTTATCACAATAGTGATGTTAGAGGCAGATTAGGCCCAACTATAATTATACCAATTATATGAGGCACCATTTTGTGGGCCAACTACTTTCGACTCGCGCAAGTGGGGGCAAATAGCGTAAAAACTGCGATTACATTCCATAACACCACGGATACTATCTTAAGCGACATGCTTTTGAAATGATAGGGGTTTGACTTGACGTTTAAGTTTGTTGGTATTTTAAAACGGTCGACACGAAAGATTGTACAATTAAGTAAGTAGAACTATATAAAAACTATATCCCCGCGCGTCTCAAAGGGTCATACCTGAAAATCAGCGCTGCAGAGCAATCTGCAGCATTAATGCTGAGGTATGACCTTTTTTGACGCACGGGATACATCAATGTAACGTAATACCTTTCTATTCCATCTGTTGTTAACTTTTGTATGTATATATTGTTGTGTCTTGTGTGTCCAAATAAATGCTTTGAATTTGAATTTTGAATTTGAATTAAAATTAAAAGTATGAGCCAATTTTAGTTCTTTTGTTTTAATAATAACATATTAGGTATTACTTTGACAAATTATTTTGAAATCCATCAAAAATGTAATAAAAAATAAAATTATCACCATCAACTTTGTAGATCTGTGATTTATCATACTGCAAACCTAAAATAGTGCTATTATAAGTATTAATTAACTAGTTGTACCTATGGTTCAACATTTTCTACATTTATTTTTTTAGCCAACTAGCCAAGTTATGGACATGACTAGAACAACAATAGTTTCAACATATTCAGCGGTAATACATTAAAATTTTAAAAAAAGTAATGGCGTAACGACATACATATATATCGGTCAATAAATAATGACGATCGACGACGATGATTATTTAATTTATCGGTTGTCAACACACAATGTATTACGGACAAACTACAAAATAAGCCTCGTGTCAAAACATTGCTTTGTTAACAATATGTTTTCATTCTTATTAGACCGACGCAAAATGCCGACGACGTTAGTTAGTTAAGTTGTTTATTGTGAATGTGATGACTTGGAAATGCGTTTTCTTACACACGGTCGTTGGTTTGGTAGTTAAGTTTCATTCCAATTTAGTTAATCTATGTTTTTGTATTTATAATGACATAACTAATTATTTTATTTACTATTAATAGGTTTAATAAAGGACGAACAGAAAAATCTATATTTAAAAGGATCATCTAATTTTAGGGCCCGTTTGCATAACATTATTTAACACATTTACCAATTGAAGTTCCTTGTAAAAGAAGGCAAAACGAATTTAAGAGGTCGTTGTGCAAGGACTTAAGACGCAATGTAGTTATTATACGACATTTTATCTGTCAAAGTTATGTACGTAGAAGACCGTAGTAGATCTAGATTGTAGTGGCGATTTGAGAGGTTTACAACCAACCACTAGACATATATTATATGCAAAGCACTAAATACTCACAACTATCAACATTTTTCCAAAATATTCCACTTTGCACCTGAAAATTTACGGTCCAGCCAGCCAGCTATTACGGTCATAAATCTCCGACACAGGACAGGGTTTACGGTTATACAGTAACTATGATTAAATCTGTGCCGGTCTAGGCTAGTCTAGATTAAGTGCTTAGAATAATTTGTCACGCACGAGCTAGCTTGTTGGCTTACCTGGACTGTACTGTCTACTGACGTGGTTTGTTTTGAAATTCAAAACTTAATATATTATGATGTATGTTTTCGGAAGAGAAGTTGTAGTTACCGAGCACACAATATACCTACATAGCTATAGGGAGTATTAAAAACCGATGTTTGCCTACAATTGAAATTTAAAAAAAATATAGGTATGTTTTAATTTGAATACACAAAAAACTCCATACCGTAACATCAGGATAAACAGTAGCATAATTAAAAAAAATAGCCCATATCACTTTTGGGATCCTTAACAACTACCATACGAAAATAACTATGATCTTAGTTGTGTCGTGAAAGAGTGACAAACATACTAACAAACCATCATACACAGTTTAGATTTTAAATATATAATGGTATTATTAACTTTATTAATCTCTTATATTCGACAAGAGTTCAGAGTAAACCCCCATTAGCTTAACTGATGTAATGTAGTGTTTATCCCATGTCTAGCCTAAATGCCTGTAACACCTAGATTTACGCTCGGAGATAATGAGATTTCGTCAATGGCGATTACGTAGATCATGGTCTTATGGGGATTCGTGTAATTTTTTTTATCAGATTTAGGGACTCGTAACATTTTCACGAGTTTGTTAGTAATAATTGGTGTAAGAGTTTCAAGTTGGTCTTGGTTATGAATAATTTCTGTGCTTTGTCGAAAACTATAATTATATATGTTATAAATTGTGCCTTTTCTTTCAGCATCAGTTACGTATCCAAGACTGACTAAAAACAAGGATCGACAATTAGGTACTAATCTAAGACTTAAAAACGCGAGCGAAAGATACCTACTATGAGTGATGCGATGCCATTATACATCAAAATTGTAGAAATCGGAAGGCAGCTGGGGTAAGTCACGAGTATGTATCAGAATTCTCTGTGTTGTATATCGAAATGACTGATGTCACCTGAGTAATTATCTACCTCTTTCTTCTTAGTTGTTATTTATTATCTACCTGCATTCTTAAATAAATCAGTCTCAATACAGATGGCATTTGACTGCCACATACGACCCCTTATAACGGATAAAGTACTCTGAAGGTGGACGCTTTATTATTAAACAAAAATAAAGCAAAATGCAGTTTCACTCAAATCCACCAAAGTCTGCCACCACCAGCCGAAAACAAAACACAACGACCCCCTGCATCAACTAATTATTCGCAGATGTAAACTAGCACCAAATAAAACAAAGCAAATGAAATATGCACCGAAACTTGTGATAATTGACGTGTCAGCCGCAGAGCGCCCGCGGCACAAACATACAGTGGTGCAGGGAGTGGGGAAATAGAACTTATATTTTTGTTTATAAATAGGTTTTCAATGGTCTCTCTAGAGTCGTATTTCCTCATGACTGAGGGTCGTGACTCCCCCGCAGAACTAGTTCTCTTGGGCAGATACACCGTGGTGGGCGCCCAGGTCCTTCCACGGAAGACATGTCCTTGGATATTGTGGTCCACAAACATGTCGATTTCCTCACGATGTTATCCTTCACCGGGCCGTTAAGCGAGCGCAAATCCACACATAACTTTAACATTTTCAACGGTAAATCAAGTTAATAGATTTATATGTTCCTAATTATTTCGGTGTTATCACTATATAGTATAAAGCAAAGTCGCTTTTCGCGTCTGTCTGTATGTATGCTTAAATCTTTAAAACTACGCAACAGATTTCGATGCGATTTTTTGAATAGATAAAGTGATTTTGGACTAATTCTAGTAATTAATTTTCTTTATAATATAAAACTCAAAGGTGACTGACTGATTGACTGATATAGTGATCTATCAACGCACAGCCCAAACCAATGGACGGATTGGGCTGTAATTTGGCATGCATGTAGATGTTATGACGTAGGCATCCGCTAAGAAAGGATTTTTGAAAATGTCACATTTGAAGGGGTGAAATAGGGGATGCAAGTTTTACTTTCAAATGCGAGTGATGCCGCGAGCAACCACTAGTTATAATATAAAACTCAAAGGTGACTGACTGATTGACTGACTGATATAGTGATCTATCAACGCACAGCCCAAACCACTGGACGTATTGGGCTGAAATTTGGAATGAAGGTAGATGTTATGACGTAGGCATCCGCTAAGAAAGGATTTTTGGAAATGCCACTTTTAAAGGGGTGAAATACGGGATGCAAGTTTTACTTTATAATGCGAGCGAAGCCGCGGGCCCCCCACTAGTTAAAAATAATAAACTCAAGTTTTACTTTACCAGTAAATAGATTCTGAATGTGTGAAGTACCCTGCTGAAGACGGTAACCAGATTATAAGAGTAACAAATCGCAAGACTGGTGTGAAGTGTCTCATTTTATTCTCTGTATGCATCTTTGTAAATTTGTCAAACATAGGCATAGAGTTATTACTGCTAAGGTATAAAGATAAAGATAAAGATAAAAAGATAAAGAATCTTTATTGATAATGTAAAATTGTAACATACACAGGTATAAGTACTAATATCACAGAATATGCTACACAAATTACAATATCTCGTCAAATTGAATTTATAACATTAGGCTTTTATAAAATTTTAGAAGTTACATATGTCTAGTTTTATTAATAAAACAATGAAAATTTTTGTTATTAAAATCATGTCAAACATAATAATAGGTATGTAATCATACAATATGTCAACTTAAATAAATCTTGGTACTGTCACTTTAGCTGTATAGGGGCTAAAATGACAATTTGGCATCACACTCCTTACTCAGTAGTTAATTACATAATTTCTAAGCAAGTTTAGAATCAATTGGTAGTTGACTGTAGTCATTTTCAAAGTATTCTTTAAAACTGTATAGTGTCTGATCTAACAATAATTGTTTGACGCTATTGCAAAATTGCTGATCATTATTCAAAGACTGAATGTGTGCGGGGAGTTTATTGAACAGTTTCTCTCCCATTATATTGGGTAGTTTCTTAGTCATACACAGCCTAGGCACAGTTGGTTTCAACAATACTCTGTTTATCTTGGTTCTATTTGAATTATAAGTCTTAAGTTTAAACAAATGTGGATTTCTTTTTACAAACTTTATAATCTCTAATATATATTGTGACACTGACGTCAAAATCTTCAACTCTTTGAAATGGTTTCTACAAGACTCTCTATATCTACCTCCCACAAGTACTCTTATTGCTCGTTTCTGCATTATTAACACTCTTTCAAAGTCTGTCGCATTGCCCCATATACTTATGCCATATGAAAGTATAGAGTGTATGTATGAATAATAAGTTTCCTTTAGGTGCTCTGGGCTTGTTATTGGTTTCAACTGTTTTAATGCATAAACCCCTTTTGCCATTTTTTTACAAGTATTATTAATATGTTCTTTCCATGTTAAGGAGGGATCTAAATCGAATCCTAATAGCTTAACATGCTTTGCGTATATACATTCAGTTCCATTCTCTAATATTAATGGAGCTTCTTTAAAGTTTGGTGATACAGCATTGAAGGACATTATATTCGTTTTATCAGTATTCAGTTTCAGACCATTCACCGTAAACCAGTTTTCTAACTCTCTTAAAGTTTTATTTATACATTTCTGAAGTTCTTCATGTGAGTCAGCGGTTATAATCACTGTCGTATCATCTGCATACTGGATGACTTCTCCTTTAATTCCACTAAGGCATAAATCATTGAGAAATACCAGAAACAAGGTATTTCCCAATGACGATCCCTGCGGAATTCCTATATCTACTTTCCTTAGCGATGATTTATGACGTTGTTTGTCTATTTTCACTTCGACAATTTGCTCTCTATCTTCAAGGAATGATTTTATAAGTCGGAGAGGTTTTCCAGTTATTCCGTAAGCTGAGAGCTTCACTATTACAAGGTCATGACTCACAGAGTCAAAAGCTTTTGATAAGTCTAGAAATATTGCAGCCACTTTTTTCTTATGTTCAAGGCCATCAATAATCGTTTCTACTAGCTTTTGAGCCAACTCGTATACTCGTATATAGAGAGAAGAGAAAGAAGCCATATGCAAACCGATTGAAAGACGTGATAGCAGTCAAAATACCTGTTTTCTCAACACAGCATTCACGTGAGACCTTAGTTATTTATTTAAAAAGGCAATGCATTGTCCGCATATGTGAAAGTGATTTAATAATAGGCTTCGTAAGATAAAATTATTCATAATTTAAGCTTAAATGGAGAAAGATGTGAACGGATCATCATCGCGCTTTGTACATCATTATGAAGATTTGCATCTGGACTAAATAAAATGGACTATCTATGAAAATGTGGGTTGGGCTACGGCAATTAAATTATTTTCTTTATATATGTTGAGAATCAGATTGGTACATAAGAAAAAAGCGGTTGAAAACTCTAACAGCAAAGTAATCAAAAATTCGTGTGCAAGAATTTTCGATTCAATACTTACAGATTTTGGAAATTATTTTAATTACTGATGCTGTTTTCATAACAGTTGTATGCAAGAAGGGTTTGTCATTCTATCAATGAAATACATATCGATCGATCAATTGTCGTTAATTAACAAAATGTTTTGTAGAATATTAATTACATGCTTACAATAATTATAAACATAAAACGAAATGTATTTTAGAAAGCTGATTTTGTATGTCATCACATAGTCAATTATGTCATAATAACGGCTATAACGATTAATCCACGTCTATCCACGATAATTGGATTAAATATTTATCCACTAATGTGTTCGTTGTCTATGTAATTACAGGCACTTCAAGGTCAACTTTCGTTAGGGTTTACACTGTATTTATATACATGTAGTAAATAATGTTTGTGGCTTCTTTTATCATTTTTTTATTTATAAATAGCTGAATTTTTACGTCTACGACATCTCATGCCATGCCCATTTCTGTTACTCTTATACCTACAGCTAGTCGAGCTTTGGGTCAATAGTGAACTTGTGTCTTCTAGGCAAGCTAGTTAAATCGTAAATACAACTACGTTATTAAGATTATAAATGAAAAGAACTAACACTGCACTTTTAAACCTTTAATTACAAGAATTAATCATATTTATAGATAGTTTTCACTACTTGTTTTATAGTTTCTCTTGTTACTGAAGAAAAACGCAAAGGAGTTTTTATTACAAAAATGTGTCACAAATATAATCTTTTAACAGCATCTGGGTTTATCTAACGAGAATAGGATGTTATCTTTACCTTGAAATCGTGCATAGCGTGACTATGCTATCAAAATGTGTCATATCTTACTTAAAAATACATACCTATATACCTGTGTAAGTGTAGTAGTTGTACATAACAATATGTAGCTATAGAAAGAAAATTTCGTTTGTCGACTACAGTCGACGTAAGGAAGTATACAATCTAATAAAATTAGTTCAAGAATATAATTAGAAGATTCTTTATTCAAATATGTGCGTCTAATATTATACAAATTTGAACACAGCTTAACACATTTTGTCCAATAAATTTAAGTACGTCATCCTTGGTTCCTCCATGGTTCGTGTTTCTCATGTCTGAGGGTCGTGGCCTTCTTCTTCGATTTTTCTTTACTGCACAACGTTTCGATGTTGGATATACAAATAAAGAACACAATTAAAATTGAAAGGTGCTATTTTATCCAACAATTACGTCATTGCTTCTCCATACCTGTTCCTTATCACTGAGGGACGTACCTCCTGCTTGGATTGTTCTTAAATGCACAATATTTGGCCATTGAACTTTATCTTCAGCATTAATATCAATTCACGTAAACAAACCTGTAGTTTATTAAGAGGGTTCTACAATTCGCCAACCCTAACGTTACTGTTTTTTCACTCTAAACGACATCTAATTACCAAGCAATACGGCACAGAATCGCATCAAAAATACAAACATAGCGTGATTTTAAAGAACTTTAACAAAAAGCGAGATTAACATTCGGCATTTTAATGTGAATGCATTTTTAATACTATGCTTGTTTACATAATTGGTAACATTACTTTGTTGAGACGTAACACGACATTACCGATTAGGCAATACTGTTGCTTCCTGTAGTTTTTGGTCGTTTGTGCGTAAATGACCTAATGAATAGAATAATCTTTAATCTATAATACAAACTAGGTTACATGATATTGGGCGGCCTTAACGCGTAAGAATTGTAAAAAAATACTTAGGACGTTTTGAAATACGTTTGTGGCACAGCGAGCCATTTGCAGGCAGAACTCGGATGGGTGACCGATGTCAAAAAGAATTAAATCATGTAGGTATAAAGATACATTAAATAGCAGATCTTGAGTTGTTTGTCAAAATACGATAGACTATGTCAGAGAAACTTAGGGCCATATGAAAATCTTTTCTGTCATAATAGGTATATGTTGCTCAATAAATTCTTCTACTTTTTACCAAAAAATATTGTATGAATAACCGTTACATCACGAAATCCCGGACATTGTGAGGCAACTAAGTCTATGACTATACTTACCTACATAGATAAGCTGTCCGAAATGAGCACCGGCGCGAGAAATATGAAGCCACAACAAAACAAAGCCTGTCTAATTTCCGCACAACAACCTTACTTCCAAGACTCCTTATTCCGTCTCGGAGAAGAAAAAAAAGGTTGATCTCAGCAGCATGTTGGATTCTAGTTAGAAGAAAAGAGAGACTTCGTATTAAGGAGTAAATTTCAAACGCATAATGTCATATGGCCCAAAAAGGCTTGATAGGTCACAATTAGTTACAAACATCACGCGATAAGCATTCATGCTGATTCCATCCCATCTTTACGGTTTATACACTAAGTCCCTAGTTTCGTTTTTCTTTAAAAATAGGTGCTTTAGCTTTCATAGAGTAAGTAAAATATTCCTTTAGTTCTGAAGAATTAAAATAATTGTAAAGAATAATGTCTACGCTATATCTAATCAATTAATTTAGTCATTTATCATTTTTTTTATTCGAGATATAACTAAGACTATGTAAGTATGTATATTGACTTTACTATAATTGATGTAAATAGATAGTTACAGTCCGGTCGCTAAGCAACTACCCTCCGCGACACAGGTGCGCCTAGTGCAGAGGGCAGGGTTACAATAAGGTAAAAACACTGTACTTATATGATGCAAAATAATGATATGTTTTGTTTTTTGTATGTCATTTTCGGGACAAAATACGATATAATACATATATAAATGGTATTATCAAATTGAAGTTTTTTCTAGAGCTCCAAATTGTGTATTGCATCGTTGACATCAAGCGAGTCGCAGTCAGACATGTATTTTACTATCATAAAATATATACTCTGATTTGTGGTAGTATCCAGTTTATATAACCTCTGTTTCCGCACATATAAGGTAACGTGAGTTTTAGACATAAATCAGTCGATATTTCCGCCAGCCACAATTACTTCATCTTGCTTTCGTAATTGTTAATGTACTGCTTATTTTAGTCTCGCTATCACTGAACACAGTAACAATATTTACTTTTTTCTTCTTTGGCTGTACATTTCCATTGAGATAGACCGATAAAGTTATTTTTAATCTGCATGTTTGTTTCTTTATTATTTATTTGTTTTATATCTTAAGAAGGCACAATACCCGCTGTCGTCAAAATCTTGACCGGTTACGGGGTGCCTTACGTGAGGAGGCCTTCGACCGGGACGGGGGAGACCTTTGCCCAGGAGTAGGAAAGTATAGGTTAACAAAAAAAAACTTTTAAAGAGGTTTTTGTTGAAAAATATCAATGCTGGTAGACATAATTCTTATTATCAAACTATCAGCAAGTGCTGAGCATCATCCTATTTTTGGCGCCTGAGATGTAGCAGTATAGCAGTGCTCTCTTTATGTTTCTTTACCAGAAACAACTTCTAATTATAAAACACAGACAACAGTCATTGACCTACACAAAATATAAACATGACATAAACTTACTTACAACTAAGTTAAACGTCATTGCAGTCCTAGTAAAGCTCAACATGCTTACCACAAGTTACACTGTAGTTAACGGCACATGTTAGTATACATTCCCGTTATAAAGCCGCGATAGTTAAACCGAAAGAGGACATACATATCTACATGATACAGGGTTATTCAAGATTAAAAGGACTTGGGTAAAATTGAAAGAATATACATACATAAGTACACATTGATATTCAGATACTAGGTTATTCAAAATTAAAAAGAATATTCTAAATTGGAAGGAACATAAGTAAAATAAAATAAATAAATATTTCAGGACATTGCACACAGCGCCATCTAGCCCCACACTAAGCAAACGCTTGTGTCGTGGGTACTAGATAACGGATATAATACTTATATACTTTTCTTTTGTAAATACATACTTATTATACATACAAACGACCAGACTCAACACAAGTAACAAGTAGATAGATTAATAGAAATTTCTTTATTGTAACACACGAAAATATAATTGTACATATTACATGATACAGGGATATTCAAGATTAAAGGATTTTGGTAAACTGGTAGGAATGCGGTATTAGATGACATTAAGCAACTGCCGGCGTGGTAAGTTCTTAGATAGGTGACCTTGTTTTATACTTGATTGGCTCACGCTTGACTATAACTCTCCTGATGTTAAACCACGTTGTAAGTATAAAAGAAAGATTTACATAACAATTTAAATAAATTTATTACGGTTAACATTTTACGCAAAAAAATTCAGAAGCAGTTTTTACATAACGTAGATATTTGACAATGCGACACTAAACGTGATGCTTCACGTTTTTCCACGAGCAAAGTAAATTCTAAAAATACAAACAATATTTGTAAAATAAATGGTATATAAAAGTTGAATGGACTTCTCGGGTCTGATATATTAGTGGATGCTCGCGGCTTAGCTCGCATCTTCGAAGTAAAACTTGCATCCTTTATTTCACCCCTTTAAAAGCGGCGTTTCCTAAAATCCTTTCTTAGCGGATGCCTACGTCATAACATCTACCTGCATGCCAAATTTCAGCCCGATCCGTCCTGTGGTTTGGGCTGTACGTTCATAGATCACTATATCAGTCAGTCAGTCAATCAGTCAGTCAGTCACCTTTGAGTTTAATATATTTAGATATATAACTAAAACAGTAAAAACAGAATATGTACGATATTATATTTGTCCGACGATAATTTGATCTATTGACTCTTTTTTTTTTTAATTCTGTAGTCGTACAACCATGTCTGTCTCATAATTGTTTAGTTCAAACGAAAGAATTGGTTTATTTTGTGATGTTACCAAGCAAAATTAATTTTATTACGTATTTCTAAATTCTTCTAATAAAGGTGTATTCGATAGTTTAGTTAACAAAACGTATTGTTAAGGTAATCATGTTAAACAATAATTGTGACAATGCGTTTGTTCTTTAAATAATGTGGGTTTTGGCGCTTGGAGCAATATGTAAACTGCGTGCATCTACAAAAATATAAATGTATTATTATTGTTTTATTTTTTTTGATCGACGCAGATGGCACATACAAAGGGAAGCCTATACCCAGCAGTGGGATCACAAGGGCTGTAGATGATGATGATGATTATTATTATTTTATCACGAAATAGGCTTACGTATGACTACAGCCTGCCTGATGTATGTATTATGTTTACAATAGAAAATGGTTCGAGTTATAAAATACATAAAATTTGGAAGTCACATTTATATGTACATTAATTAATTAAAGTTTAATGAATATAGTTTGGGAGTAGCATAGCTATCTATGACTTTATAAATATTAAAGCTAACTTAATTTTTATACCAAATTTACATAAACTGTATTTCTCTTCGGTAGAAATTCATTTCAAATGAAAAATGCACAATTGTATTATGTTTTACTTTACAATATTTGGCTACTTTTTTATCTCGATATAGCGGTGAGTAAAACTGCGAGCATCTACTAGTTAATAAATAGCGCGGTATGTTAAGTATGTAGGTGTAAAAAGTGAAAACTGTACCAAAGACTCCAAACAAAAACACCATATCCCACATCCTCATGGGGCTACGGCGCGGTTCTAAACATTTAAGGAATAGATATTATATTCATCATGAATGTTTTTTTAAATAATTTTCAAAGTATAGTAGTAATAAAAAAGCAATACTAAATATACTTACTTATTTCCGGCCTCGTAACACAGCCTAACAGCTACCACGAGGTCAGAGGATTCGAAACATTTTGTGACAAAATTTCTTTGGCAAATAAATAATTTTGTATTTGTATTTTGTATAACTTGGTTATTAAGATACACAGGTTTGATCTACGATCTCTGAAAATGAGTGAAAAACTTCACTTTTATCATGAAAGGAATAGTGTCTAAATCGCTTCCCGTTGCTCGTTTTGGCTGTACCTTGCATCCAAATTTAGACTAATAATAAAATACAATGATAATGTATTATAGTAGCCCCGCGGTAAACAATACCAAGTATCGAATATCAAGCAAAACAGTAAACAACCTGATCGCCTGATCAATGAACGCTGGAACTTGATATTGTCTTTGAACTGCCTCTCGAAGACACTTGACGAGCAAAACTCGACCTTAACTAGAAAGACTTAAGAACCTTCTTAGCTTCAAGTAATACGCTTTCAAGATCGCGGAAATGAGGTCGAAGCAGGTGCTTATTATGTAGATCTAGCTGCGAATAATTAATGGTATTGAATTGTAACTCCTTGCATAGGTTGCGTTAAAAATGCTCCCACTTTCGCTCACTCACTAATCGCATACAAAGCTTGCCTCGTGATTCGTTACGATGCTGGAATTATCCGAGAGCCTCGTCGCTCACCAAAGTTAAACCCTGCCCACTAACTCAACCGCATCGGTGCCTAGTGTTTGAACATCTCGTGGAATATTCTTTTGGTTCAGTTACGTTTCTACTCTCACTTGTTTACGATGTCGGAAATAGCCGGTCGCTTGGACACTAAAGGGTTTACTAAGCCCGGCCACCAACTCAACCGCAGTGGCAGTGGAATCTTGGAATATTTTTTTGGCTCAGTAACATTTCTATATTAGGTATCAACTATTCGTAGAGAGCTACATAAAAGAGTTCTATGACTTTATTGTGATGAGAAATTATAGATAAAGATACAATAGTAGCTATCTGTAGTGGGCTATTAATAACACTGTCATGGTTAGGTACTAGTAAAGAAAAGAATTGTAAATCAAAAGAACCGGTTTAACTTTCAAGGTCACTGATTTTATTGTTTGAGTAATAATAGCATTTTTTTAACATAGAATAATTAAGAGTACTTAATTACTAAAAGGTTTTTTCCATTATTTGAATTATTCCAAATTCACATTTGTCTGCTTATAACCAGATTAATTATTTGTATGGAAATATAATTTTGTTCGTTTATAGATTAATTTTACTTCCTTAAAACTGTTGGTTAGTAGGTAAATAAATCATTTATTTTAGCCATGTTCGTTGAAATCAATAAAACACGAATAGATATTAAATTCACACCCAAAGAGCCGAAACTTTACTAACAATATTAAAAATCTACCCACAAAACCGTCCTACAAAAGTATACATTTCGAAACAGACAGTCTAAACTAAATAATAAATTATTCCTTTAAGGAAAATCTGTCCAATTAATTGACTTTCCAACGCCGGCCTAAAGGATTTCTGTCTAATGAAGCACGTCTTCAATAAATATAAATGTTCTATCACTTCATCATCGTCATCATTATCATCATCAGGCTAATGGGACTTACTGCAGGGTATAGGCCTCAGCCATCCTACGCCAGTACTCCCTGTCTTGCGCTGTTCTTGCCCAGATGTTTCCTTCTAACTTTCTAATATCATCCAGCCACCATTGCACAGGTCTTACAACACTTCAATATGATTTAAATATATATTTGAATAATGTTTACAATGCTCGTATTTTTATGCTAAAATAGCACTACTGACTACTTAGCTATAAGAATAAGTAAATTTTATTGGTTAGTAGAAAAGAAAGTGAGATTATTTTTGCTTTTGTTCGACAGTGATCGGATTCTGTGGCCGATGTAGTGAAACGACAAGATTACTGGGTGAGGATAACACGATACTTGGAAGAGAGATTGTAAACACATTATGTACTTACTAAGTAAATAGCTAAGTCGTAAATATGTTAATGTAAATGACGTGAAAATGTAGAACGCGCCAGTTTCTGTTCATTATCTATAGGTTACTATGAGTTTGGAACTCTCTACCTGGAGCCCTGTTCCCAGAAAATTATAACCCAGGGGTCTTCAAATCCAGAGTAAATAGGTTTCTTCTAGGCAAGCGTGCTACATCTTAGACTATAGTGGTGCTTAACATCAGGCCGGCTATAGTCAAACGTAAGCCTATTTAATGTAAAAAAAAAATGTTGTTTTTATTAGCCATGTTCCCAACTTATGGTACCCAATGGTGACAACCCATGGTCACGATCCACCTGATTTGACAGAACACCAACCGATTTTTATAACAGAACAATATTCGGTTGTTAAACACAACATAAGACCGTGTGTCAGATTTGGTTAGGTAATCAATAGTGAAAAGAAGCGCACAATCAATGGCACTTAGTGGATTAGACACAGCAGTGCGCTGAAGATGATAATCAAAAGTGAAACAACAAAAAGTCAGTTAAAGAAGAATTATGGCTGTAAGTTATTTTAAAATCACCTTAATATAACCCTGCGTAATAAGTAACGGAGGTATATCATATATCTACACTAGAGGACATGCACTGAAAAAAAAATAGTGAACATGAAATAAAGAAAATCTTAAAGTGTCTACTACGTGAGCTTAAAATAGGTCTAGGACACAAACAACACCTTACTACACTTTTGAAATGCCAATTTAGTTTTACGCACCGAACCAAACGCGTTTGAAAACGCGAAATATTGTGAAAATCTTGCAACAGAGACACAAATAATGAAAATTTGTTAGGCATTGTTATATATGCGTGTGTATCAATGTAATGGCCTTCTATTAACTAGTAAATAGTTGTATTTATTGCCAATTCCAAATGTTTTTTGATCGATTTAATCACTCTAATCGTATCGTGCAATTGTTTCGTTTAGGTATTCGCAATTATGGTAATTGACGGACAAATTAAGTTATTTTGAACGCAAAACGCAACGTTTTGGTGAATGGCTAATTCGTTCATTCATAACTTGATAATTACTCTATGCGAATGAAAATCGGTATCCAATTTTTTTTTAACTATAACGGGTTTGCACTTGGCCTTAGTTTACTTGATAGCAAGCAAAGACTATGGCCTAAGATGGAGCGTGCTTACCCGATAAGAACCGATTCACTATCGCTTTGAGGATCGCTGGATTAATGTTATTGTAGGTATTAAAATATATTCTGTACAAACAGAAAAAAATATGTCACAGGTTTAAAAATACCCTTTTCTTAAAGTGTGGTCTAGAGATAAGATCTTAGTTTTTGAGTACAATTAATTTATGTAGCGTTGGTTGGGAATAAAATGTTATGAACGTTTCGCAACATAAAGCTATTCAATTACTTCGTATCTATAAAAGTCTTGGACATAAGAGACATAAGCAAATTTCTCTGGCTTTATTCAACTTGTAGGCTATAGAATACTATTCCCAAGAAGCTCATGTACATATATAGGTTCCCTAATAATGAAACATAGCTAGCGTAGCTGTATGATGCTCTTCACGTCGCTAAGGACAGGTGCAGATGGAAGAACATCACTAATATCCCGTGGGGGGATTCACGACCCTCAGTAATGAGGACTACGACGCAAGGAGAGAATAATGAAACAAGGCTCATGGGGACTCATAAGACACTTGTAACGATGAAACCAATTTCATCAAGAACTGCAATAAAATTACACCAGCACAAATATTTTTGCGTGTTTTGCAATTTCGTTTCATAGGCCGGGAATAAAACAGTATTAGAACGAGAAAGGCACATAAAAATTTATTATTATCGTATTGTTATGTCACCCCGGAGAGCCCAACTCCGCGAAATCACATTGATTTCCAATATTTATTTGGGAAGTTGTTTTTGGTCAGCCATTTAGAAAAATGGGCAGCGTTACGAATAATTCGATCTAATAATCTGGGCAGACTGAAATAAAAACTTAAAATCGGTTGCTTGCAAAAATACCTACAAAATGGGTTTATAACTAAAACCTACGTCGTAATTTACAAAATACATAGTTAAAAAATAGTTACTAAAATTAAACTTTGTTTCATAGTAAAATTAATACGGGGTCAAAAAAAAGTAGTAAAGTCTATTCACATAGGTATACGTGTTTACCGCACTTTATATAACTAGCGCACTAACAAATTATGGATTTCAATAATATTTTATTAACCAAGCAATAAAACGTAGACTTTCAGCAAGCCTCACACGTTATAAAGTACAAAATTCTGTTTACACTGTATTTTTTATCCAACTAACACACTATATTGCTTACCAATAAAATCGTGCCCATTTCCAATATTTATTTTATTGAGTCACGAATTCTCTGCAATAGTAAACTGACTGTAAGAGCGATATATTTTTTGTTGGGTATTAATGTTTGATTTGAATTGCTTGTGACTTCGCAATGTACTATATTTCGTATCTAAATACTAGGTAATAGGTCTCACTTCATTGACTATCGTGTTCAAAATGTCAGAATTTTATCACTATTTCTTCATTTTGCAGTTTATCGTTTAACACCCTATTAAGAACGCTATACATAAAATAGTTTATGTTGGTCAAGTAAAGTTACAACAGATTTGTAAGTACATCATATAGGTATTTATATAAAAAAAAATTGTTTGTACCTAGCTCCTAAGACGTGATTATAATTAAATTAAAACATACTGGGAGATGACTCTGGCCTCGTAACACAGCCTAACGGCTACCACGAGGTCAGAGGATTCGAAACATTTTTCACGAATTTATTTGTATCACTGATATATGAGATAGTTAAAATTTAAAGTTATTTACTACAACATAAATTTAGTATTTGATGGAGTCTTAATGTTTTATCGTAGAGACATAGAGGTGGATAAGATTTGCATAATTTTGGCTACTTTCAGTACAGCGATTGTAATGTAATGAATCAAGACTTGTCTCAGCCAAGTGAAATCTGACAGGATGATAAATTGACAAACGAATAATCGGGCGGGATAATATCACAGAGCTATAAAACGGTAACGTAGAATATCCAAATAATATTCTTGTAAATAAATATTTCAGGAGCGCCATCATCATAATAATATCACACAGCGCCATCTTGCCCCATACGTAGCTTACGCGTGGTATTCTTAAGTTAAAATAATCATAACAAGTTTTGATTGATTTGCTTAAATAGATATTACATTATTTTGTCATTTACATAGTTACATGTTTAACATTCATGATTTGTTAGTTTAGAAATAAATTGTAAAATAAATATAAGCACTGAATTAATTCAAACCTCATCAGTCTCAACATGTCGGGACAAAAGAATATGTATAGAATTGTAGCAATAAATATCCTAATTGCATTATTAGTCTCTCTCTCTCTTTTGAGTCGTATTTCCTCATGACTGAGGGTCGTGACTCCCCCGCAGAATTAATTCGTTAGGGGAGTTCTCTTGGGCAGAGACCACGCGATGGGCGCCCAGGTCCTTTCTCGCAAGACATATGTCCTTGGATATGGTGGTCCTCAAACATGTCGATTTCCTCACGATGTTTTCCTTCACCGTTAAGCGAGTGCAAATCCACACTTAACTTGAAAATACAAGTCATTGGTGTAGGGCGGATTCGAACCAGGGTGCGTCTGAATGAAAAGCAGACACTGGAACCGCAGAGTCACACTCGCTATTTTAATTATTAGTAAGATTTCAACTTGCTTCTTTAAACATATTTTCTTTCATTTTTTTCTTCCCTATTCAGCTCATCATCGTTCCATATCTGTTGTAATTTGAAAAGAAGGTCGTAATTAACTTCATCAAGTTAGGATGAAGTCGATAGAATTAACGATTCTGTGTCAACATTTTTGGTTCGGCCGCTTTAGAAATAAATACCTATTTGAATGTCAATCACTGTCATACTATAAATTGATTAATTTGGTCGTTCCCGTTCATGGAAAGAGAGGGATGATATAAAAAATCCTTGTTACCGTTATTTTGCCCTATTGATTATGGAATCAGTTATAGGCAATGCTGTTTGTATGTAAAATAATTATCTGAAAACAATTTATATATTAATCTACTTATGATACAAAATCTATGAGACAACTGAAATTTGAACTCGTTTTATACCATGAAAGAAGTCCAAATTTAAATTATAATTATAATTTAAATTTGGACTTCTTTCCTGTAACAATTCTTTTCCCTACAACATTAACATATTTATTGTGAGAAGACGAACGTTAGTTTTCATAAGTTATGTACATATTGGACGCTAAAATTTATTAATAACATGTAACAAAATACTTATTAACACCCACATACCTAAGTATGGTTATATCGAAAATTGGAAAGCCATCTTGAGTAATATCGCGTTTCACATTTCCTTTCTAGATTGATTGATCTATAGTTACAGACTAGGTGACAGTTTTTAGTATTTGATTATTAAACTAAAACTATCGCATATGATTTGGCAGCACAGTAGCAACTTTTTCTTCGATATACTATAAAAAAACAATTAGTGTTTTTTTGTTACAATCGGTGGTCGGTCAGTTGAATACATGGTTTTTTTAAATTATTTTTCAAAATATAATTTAAAATATCAAAGTAATATATCATTACTTGCGATCTAATTGTTTGAATTATATAGGTACGCGTATTTTAAAAATTGACGATAGGACGTACTATAAATGTAAATTAATCATTTAACTTCAATGTAACTTATATCACCTTTGTATTCTTCCCGTTTTTCAACTTTTTATATTTATATTGTTGTTTCCTGTGTGTTAAAATAAATTATTTCTTTCTATTTATGTCACAATTATAAGTTAACTAAAATGATTAATTATTTCAAAAACGCACATAACCCTGCCTAAACTGAAAGTTCCCTTAATTTAGCAAGCGTACTGCGTAATAAATTCATCGTCAGCCCGATTCGTGAATCTAAAAGACTATTACTTAAGCACATTACTCACGAGTACGTACTTTAGATAATTTAAAACACTATAATTTTATTTAACCGTACAAATTTACCTGCATAAGTTTTAATTAGCAATTACCCCACTTTCGCGTTACTGTTTTTGCGAACATTGACTCTGTGAATTCGGGTAAAATGTCAATAAAATATTTTTAAAGGCCATTCATTACTAGAGTACTTAATTTGGCTGCCAAATTTACCGCTGGTTTTGGTAATTTACAATCAATTTATAACATTAATGTAGGTAATTGATATGATAGGTTCTGGTTAAAAAATATTAAAAATAAGAGAAATGAGCACGATATTTTATTCAGTGAAATGTAAATTTTTATAATTTATTGTTTTTTCTTCTTAGTCGAAACTTTTTTTCCAAGTTTTAACTATGTAGTGTCAGTAGACGCCAACAAATTAGCCTAAGTAGTGTATATATATGAAGTAGCGTATCATCACTTTCGGGATCCTATAAGCCGATCGTAGCATAAAATTGCGTTGTGCATAAGGAACAAACATTATCAAACCAACTAACTCACTTTGTTAGTTGTTATCTATAACCCATATAAAGCTGGAGATGGTCAAAAATCTGAACATAGAAGATATTAGAAAACAAAATTGTTTGGGTATACTTTAAATCCATAACAGAACTCCTTTCAGCAGATTATTTAACGCTCATAACGCATAAACGGCTGAACAAATCATCACGATTTTTAGTATGTTGGTAGTATGAGGTCTTAGAAGTATCATAGGCTACTTTTTATCACAAAATAATGCGAGCGAAGCCGCGGGCGTCCACTAGTGTACAATATGTTATACAAAAAACAAACCGTTTATCAGCAATACGTTCATACTAAACCAGGCACTATAATCCAATCTAATAACAAAATGAAAGAAAAAAATACTATCGAATACATGACGAATCGTAAATTCGTCTCACTTTCCGTTGCATCCAACCGTTGCTTGAAGACGTGAAGTAGACTGCAGTTAGTCTTAGGCTATGTTTACAATATCAACTAGAATAGCTTTACTTTTAACTTCAGACACCATGTACATCATTATATTATTTTTGACAATGCCCATATACAGCCGCTTTTGATATAAGAATCTAAATTATTTAAACCATTATTGTCTTTAAACCATATTTTAAAAATCTTGACAGTGCAAATTTTAAAATCTATTTTCCTCCTATATTTTATTTGTAGGGTTTTGAATGCATCATAACATAATAATTATTTACAAATATTTTCATTTTCTCTATCATGTGCATCAATTTGAAATTCTGTTTAATTTCATTCCTATTTTGGAAACTAATTTTATAATTAAAATTTAAAACTATCGTGAGACATTATTACATCGGCTTTCATTCAAGTTTATGTGTCTGCCCGTAGCCCCAGAACGCATACATGTTTTGATAATGCGTATCGACCACAACCGAAACGCGCAACCATACGCAAAACATATCAATTTTTTTTAATATATTAAAAATAATTAAAATATAGCGTGGTAATGCGGCCAGTATGCTGGGCACGCTGCCCTCTGGTAGTGGGCTGGAGCACTTAGATTATCTTTAGACTTTTCTAAAGATTTTCTAAGTGCCCCTTTTTATGTAGTAGTTAGAAGTGATAAGTTTTTCTTCCCTTGTTTTTATATTTTTTTTATATTTATTATATTCACTCGTATTTTGCGTTATCAAGTTTTCCAACCAACTAGTATCTAATCTAATAATCTGACATAGTATTGTGAACGCAGTCTTAGCTAACTGCAACTCTCACAACGGTATCATCGATAGTAATTAACCGATGTTCATTATTTTTGACTCTGTCTGCCGCCCGTGGCGCGACCTTGATTAATGCTGCGTTGGTTTTTCCTTATTTACTTTCCTAATACTGGTGAGATTTATTTGAGGGAAATGAAAGTGTTTATGTTCTAAGTGGAGCGCAATGGATTATAAGCTACTTTTTATCTTATTATTCTTTTTATTTTTTAGCTTTGCTTAGTGTGGGGCTAGATCGCGTTGTGTAGAATGTCCCGGAATATTTATTTATTTTTATTATTATTATATCTCGAGACAACGTGGGTCAAGCCGCATGCAACCAGTAGTTGTTAAATAAATAAATTTAAATATTGTACAACATTTATTGACCTTGTGTATGAATCAGAAACGAAAAACATCAATTTCCCCCTAGAGCTGTAATTTGACACAGTACAGTTGCGAAATAGGAATAAATATGAATTTCAAGTTTTTTCCTTTGAGAGTAAGACTGTACATCTAAACTCTTTAAATAAAATAACTTGATTGTTGTATTAAATCATAACAACTATTTATTCTTGGTGTCTTAAGAATTTGAATTCTTATACTTCGTTACGACCAACAATCATGTAAAATGTAAAAGAATTCAAAGCTCGCTATGAGCTCAAAGAACAGAAAAATCTTAATAAATTTGGTTGAAAATCTCAATAAATAAATCAGACAGCATATTAAATTTGTCTAATCCTTTATCCTGAACAAATGATGATTATAATTATTTAAGCTGTCGCCAGTTCAGAATGATTAATGTTTGAAAGCATCGATGTCATTGTACTATACTGATAGGCAAGGCTTTTTGGGAGACTATCTGATACTTCTGATATTTTTTTACATCAAATAGGCTTACATTTGACAATAGCCTGCCTGATGTTCAGCACCACTATAGTCTAAGATGTAGCACGCTTGCCTAGAAGAAACCTATTTACTCTAGATTGTCATTAATAGGACAGTTTTAGTACGTCAAAAAAAACAATTTTTTCTTCAATTTTATATTAGGAACACGATGAAAAACAATTTGTCTATACACGTATAAAAAGTTCTACGCTCTCTGAAAATATGTAATTTTTTCGCGAATCTCCAAAACGTGTTGCTTTTGACGTACTAAAACTGCCCTTTGGTTATGTGTTAGTTACCTGTAACCCTGTAGAATGTAGAGGCTAAATTGAAAAGTCGCTTATTACTCATGCTGAGTTTGTCCCAGAATCTATACTTCTATATACTAATTTTATAAAGCTGAAGAATTGTTTGTTTGTTTGAACGTGCTAACCTCAGGAATTACTGGTGCAAATTGAAAAAATATTTTTGTGTTGGATAGACCATTTATCGAGGAAGGTTTTAGGCTATATAACATCACGCTGCAACTAATATGAGAGAAGAAACAATGGAAAATGTGAAAAAAACGGAGAAAATTATTCATATTTGAGGACTTCCGTTGCATGTGCTGCGAAAACGGTTCAAGATATGAAAAAAATATGTACTTATAAAGAATTATTCCTCTTAAAATGATCTAACAAAATATAAAAAAATGCAACAGTATATGTCTATCTTTTAAGATTAAGTCACTAGAACCGTTTGTATGGTAACCGTAACCGTTTCCATGCGGACGAAGTCGCTGGCACAGCTAGATTGTAAATAATTTGTACATGCTTTATGCAAATTAATGAAGAAAAAAATGTGATCTCAGCGGTGGGTAGCGTCAGATTGTGATAGGCTATTTGTTAGATTTCATGTACATACGAGAATTATTTATTTGTGAAAGTATCGTTCCCGTAAAGTACAGTTAAACAATGTTGTTTGCAACCCACCTCTTCGTGTTTTAGTGCAATGACTTGTTTACAACTCCGTTTGTTTTTAATATAATGTAATGTGTACAAATACGTTTTTACCATTTTTCGAGGTTGCTTTCAATAATTATAATTCAATTTAGCAAACAAATAAATTTTCTCTTACGTATGGAACAATTCTTTGATCAATAAATACTACAAAACTTTTGATAAACTTTTATAAACATATGTACTTACCTAGATGTCTCTGCTTACTAATTTTATACTTTATCATATGATACATGGTATACAAGAAGATTTTCTCTTGAGTTGAAAGAACCAGGAATCAACACATTCTTCGAACAAGATAAAGGTCACTCCATGTCTTCAATACAGCAGTTGTAGCCAGTCGAGTTCAAGAGCGAGTTTCGCTTTCAACTGCAGCGGCGTCTTGAGACCGGCGCGAGCGCATTGCGACAGAAACGATAATATTAACCATAGATACTTCATTAAAGTAAAAATGTAATCAAAACCTCTTTTCAGATCATCTCACATATCACACTGCGCCATCTAGCCCATCTAGCCCCATACTAAGCTTACGCTTGTATCATGGTTACTAGATAACGGAATAATTAAATGACTTTGTTGCGTCAGTCATGTTTAGTTTGTAATGTCGATCATGTGTGAAATATGGTTTATCATAATATGTATCCTATCCTTTAGGCAGTATTTTGGATTCGGATTAATTTTTCGGCAGGTTTTTTAGAGTTTTATAGATTGAACCGAAGGTGAGGGGATATGTTATGCAATATAGATTATACCAAATAAATTCAGATAAGTGCTATATTTTTTTTATAAAAAGTGGCAAAACGACATTCGTTCTGCCTGATGGGAATCAGTCATCGTCGCCTATGGACACCTACAACTCCAAACGTGCTGCAGCACTTTGCCAGGTTAGAGAGGTGAGATGAGGTGGAATTACTATTTAGGTCAATTATTGTCTCTAAAATGCATTAAAGACTAGTCCGAGCACAACTTAAGATATTCTTAGTGAAACGGTTTGTATAAAATAAGGATATTTAGTAAGTTATTTCCATGTGTTATATTGTCTGTGTACAGAAAGTAGCGCGTCTGTAATTGCCCTAAATGCAGCCGTCATAATAACGGTACGACAGTAATAGTCGGTATTCCATCGTGCTTAGATCAGATCATACATGGACAGAATAGAAATAGAACCTTTACACATTTGCGTGAACAAAATCACAATTATTTTCGGCTTTCCGAGTAATTCATAGAAAAACAAAAATAAACTAAAAAAACCTATTATGTATTTCCGACACCTTTGTCATTAAACGATAGAAAAATCACCTTTTGTTAATGTGAAGCTAAATTTGTTATTTTTACTATGTATTTATCCATCGCAGTGGTAATCTGCAGTTGAATATTCTGTTCTAGTCTTTATAGCCATTTACAAGACTGCGGTTTAAACAGCTGTTTTGAAAATGCAATCAAACATAAATTCCTTGATTAAAATCCAAATAGTCTGAACCAGAATTCACAAGTTTTGTGAAACATAAAAAAAAAAAAACAAAATAATCGCTAGGCCTGCTATTAATTAAATATTTCTTCAGCTGAGAACAATACAGAAATAATAATAAATCTGCCTGGTGTTAAAAGACAAAGGTGTAATAAAGGGCCTTGATTTATTGCTCGTAATTTTTCTTATTCATAGAATCAATTAAATCTAGGATAAGGTCATTACATCATATTATTACTGTAAACAGTGAAAACAATTGCCGATTATTTAATTTGTTTATTTAATAATAATCAAAACGGCCGAAGTCAATTACATACATTATAGCTTTTAAAAGCTTCATACAAACATGCCCTGTTATTATAGGTAATCTACAAATAAAAGATTGAGAAGCTTGTGGCAATACATGATCTTTACAACTTATAAAAAACACACCCAATATAATATAAGTATAAGTTCAACCGTTTAAATTCGAATGAAAAAAAAAAAAAAAGCCTCTGTTCTAGGAAATGTGTACATTCTAAAATGTATATGTAGGTAGGTATATCATACCGAAATCTACATTCTTCTTTGGCAAGTGAGTAATAAATAAAAGGACATAAGTAGCATCTAAGTATTCATGCTGACATGTGCGTAGGTGGAGTAGAGGCGTCAGGCACCGCTAGATGCCGCTATCTAGGCCAAGATGACTTAGAAGTACAAGGAAACAATGAAGATTTAATTTCACTTATCTACGTAAACAGGGTTATCTAAAGAAGGAAAACAATATCGCAGGAATAGATTTCTAATATAATTAATGAACCTTCGTTTACAGCATTTGGTTCAGTAGCAAAAATCCTCAAATGTTCGTACAAGAAGTTTATCATCCTCTCCAAGAACATGTAATAAACGTAATTTTCATTACATTTTTATTCGTAAAAAATATTTAAAGAAATGTTCCTAGAATAATTTATTCTTAACTTAACACTTCTTGCCGCTTTGGGCGCTTCCGTGGGCCGGATGACACGTTAAATTGTAGGTCCCGGCTGTTTGTCTAGCAGTCGTAAAGCCATGTCAGAGGCACTTAGGGAACTCTTGACACCAGAGTTGGCCACTCTCATTCGATAAGAAGAAGAAGAACACTTCTTGCATAATAATGATATGCTAATTGTAATACGTTTTATTTGCAAATTTGCTAACGGTTCATCTTGGCTAGCTATTTTAAGAGTTATTTTTACAACCTTTGTACATTTCACAAACAGTTTTTGTATACAGCCATCCTAAACATCTCTCTTGAGTCATGTTACCTCATGACAGAGGGTCGTGACTCCCCCGCAGAATTAATTCGTTAGGGGAGTTCGTGGTGTTCGCCCAGGTCCTTCCACGGCAGACACATGTCCTCAGATTTAAGTGTGTATATCCTAAACATCAGATACATTTATTTCGGTACTAATGCCAATTCATATACAAATGTAACTCTATCTATTAGTTAGATCACGAAGATCGTGATACGGTGATCTGTTTAACGGATGAACATTGTTTGAGCATACTTATCTATACCTAACATGTCTAAAGAGTTATGTTACTTTAGTCTGTAATGTGTTTGTTTAAGCCATACGTCATTACTACATATTTTCTTTTATTCAAAGCGATTGTATGTGATGTAATCTAAATATTTAGGCCTCACGCGTTGTTTTACATTAAGTTTAATTGTTTTACACTGTGTTATTGTTAGCTTTAAGTAACTACAAGCTTCTTCTACATTTTCACAGATAAAAATATATTTGAAGTGGCTAAATCGGTAAGGTTGCCATAGTCGCATCGACAGTTAACGCCACTTTTTTAGGTAACCATAGTCTCCCGGACGTGCGTGTGGATAATAACTATCCTATTTTTGAGGCTTGATTTTATCCCGAATAATGAATAATAGCAGGTATCACTGAGCATCATTAATGGTAATTACACATTGTAATCTTTACCTATTGTTGTGTACTAAATATCTTTTTTCGTACGTACATCTAATCCATATATAATAATATCCCTTAGGATAAAAGGTCGCTGAGCTTAACTAAATAAGTACCTATCACTTTTCTACGCTTGATACTGTAATAATCTAAATATATAAAACGCAAAGGTGACTGACTGACTGATATAGTGATCTATCAACGCACAGCCCAAACCACTGGACGGATCGGGCTGAAATTTGGCATGCAGGTAGATGTTATGACGTAGGCATCCGCTAAGAAAGGATTTTTGGAAAAACCGCTTTTAAAGGGGTGAAATAGGAGATGCAAATTTTACTTCTTAATGCGAGCGAAGCCGCGGGCATCCACTGGTTTTCTACATAAAAGAAAAACAGAAACAAAACCCTTATAATGAGAAGAAATATAACAGCATTCTATTTCACATTTCCCTCACGTTTTCCACCACGCTATCAACACATTAGCGAATTTTCTTTCGAACAATGTAGACAAACAACTTATGTATAATAATAGTTTGTAAATACGTGCCTAAGTGTAAATAGGTAATAAGTGGTTACGAGAATATTACTGTAAAAAGCGAGTGCAAAAACATTGCGTGTGAATAAAGTTTGTCAAGTAGGTAAACTGACTTGTTTAATGTACATAAAAATAAATACTTCATGATATATTAGAGTAGGTATACAATACACCTAAGGCATACTAGTACAAGTTCTACAAACCACGAAACCAATTTAGTAGCGGTTTTTTCAGATCCACAGGAAAAATCTTGAGATATGTATAGTAAATTTACCTACTTATACAGATGGATAAATAGTCAAATTAATTGTAAAAAAACTTTTAGCTGTAATTTTTTTGTGTTGTGTTAAATAAAAATTACTGTAATTTTAATGGCGTAGATGTTAAAAATGCAATTCGTATTGTAAAGCACTACAATAACTTTAATTTTACGCATGATTACGAAAAGAACGATACGATTAATTGATAGAAATAGCAACTATTTAGCACAAAAACATCACAACATGAAACGAAATAAACGGTCAGATAAATTCATCTCATTACTCTCCCAAAAAAGTTGGCAAATTTATCCTCTTTCAGGCGCAGTTGCTAACACTTTGAACGAAACAAAAACTCTCATTAATAAGGAACAAAAAGGCATCTTAACATACCTTTTACGTTAATGACACTCCATTTCTACACAACACAGTCACAATCGTACAAAAACAAATCTCTTATCAGTCGTTTGAACACTCACGTCGATTTACGCGTCGGTAAATAACCGGTATTTTTTTGAAACGCGTTCGCGCGCGTTAAAGTTTTAACTATACTGGCGAGTAACCGACCAGCAAGCACTTTACAACGCAAATGGCTAGCAGTTAGAAGCAGTACAAGTTCCGACGTCACGGCAAATGAAATTAAAAAACTCGAAGAAGCTTCACGGAATCTATAGAAATGTATATTGGTAATGCGCCGCAGATGAGAGAAAGTGACTTAGTCATTCCAGTCGATTGGAAAGCGTAAGCACTGTTTTTGCTTAGGTTTAGCAAAATGAGACTGGCTGGCTAAGATTGGGTGACATTGCACAAATTGCTGAGCCGCTCGGAAAATTGCTTTCGAGCTTATTGGACTTGTCTAGGAGAAGTTATTGTTTCTAATCTAATCTAATTTGTGTGATGTGATAAAAAGTACTTAATTTGGCTTAGTAAGCCTAAATTAAGTAGGATTAAGTGAATCATGTCTGCGATATTTATTTTTTTGCAAATTACTGCTTTTATTCTAATATTGTTTTAAAAAAGAATTGACTATGGGTCACATTTGTGTCGCCATTAGAAGTCAAGCTGCTCAACCAATATAAATAAAAACCGCCAAAAAATCTTAACATCAGTTTGATTCGTCAAAACCTGTCGAAGGCAAACTGTTGTACACAGCAAGTTATCAACCTGCATTCCACAAGTTTTGGTTACCTTACATTTCTTAAAAACTGTTTTGCATACTAATAGTATTACCATGAATGGAATAGTTGGATCCTGTAACAGCGACTGTAAATTGTACTTACGTCTCACTTGACGTACTAATCGGCGGAGTAATATGTCAGTGAGAACTGTGCCCTACTATTGGTTTTCAATGTTAAAAAAATAATATATTTTGTCACAAACATTTATTTGTTTGTTATATATTATGGCTTTTTAAGATATCAATTAGATTTAAATTAACTGTGCTTTGTAAATTAGTACTTAAAGGAGCATAGTAGTATTTTTAATAGGTACTTACCTACTTAAGTATCTAGTGATAAGTAAAAGCATAAAAAGACTAAGCACCAGATAAAAATTTTATTGCAGTTAGTACTCGTATAATAATTTCAAAGTTTGGCGCGTAATTCAGACACATAAGAACTATTGAATAAATATCTTTACTCCATAAAAAAAAAAAAAAAAAAAATGACTAAAACATTTTTTTAAAATTCATAACAACTCTGAATTAACCATTTGTCAATAAAATTCCGATCAAAATCATGTCATTCAAGCCTGCAGTAGCACCCATACAAATTAAATCGAAGTTATCTATAGCTCTCTTGCGAAAAAAAATCACATTGTTTCGACTTTTCCCGTCGGTTTGCAATTAGAGTATAATTGCAACTAATCGCTCGTGACGGAACAATGGCCGCTCACGCAATGGCGTATGCAAAACGCGATCGAGATGTCTTCGAGAACGGGAGCAGTAGAGATCGTGGTAGGGGTGTGACATTGAGAATCAAAATGTACAACGCAAAAATCTATAGTATTTTTGTGATACTAAATTTAAATTTATTTATTATTGTAAGGTATAACATTGTATAAGTTGGCGATGAAACTAGTTTAGTTTTCATGTAAAACTGCTTAACGATATTAAAAATTATCAGGTTTTAAGTAATCATTTATAAGTTCTACGATATTTTATGTTTTATACTCATGTATGATCTGAAATAATGATTTATTAATCAGGAATGAGTTATTGCATAATTACTTACGTACTTTAAAACCAAAGTACGACTTTTACATTCTATGCCATGCCATTATTTTATTACGTAAAAAATGTATCAAACACACACACATACACAAAATTTAGCCTTTAATACTCGTAATATTATTGAGATTGCAGAGACAACCCTACATCCAATTTGTTTCAAAGTTCCGCTGTGGTCGGTACATTCTCACCTCTCACAGAATATTCGATAGTATCTAGAAAAAGGTGAATGGCAACATTACGCAAGTATGTAGCGTAGTTAGTTAGTAACGCCCGCAGTTTGACTGAGGTGATATTTTACGAGTAGAGGAGAAACGGCGGTCAATGCGGTCAGTATTAGGATGGGTGACCAAATAATTTTATGAAATTTTAATAATCCGATGAATTTCTGTATTTTTGTATGTCACTAAAACAGATCAATAAACGTTTTTGGAAAAAATGAGATTAACATATCATAGTTTCCTAATAAAGTAGTTTTCGAGCGTTAATATACGCCTATGGTATGACTGATTATCGTGATAGTGCAGTAAAAAATGGAAGAAGTAAATAAAGGATTAAGTGTATTTTTTTCCCTAGAACAATATACCTACCAAAATTTCCTTTACTTGACACCCAAAGTATAAAGTCAGCTGTTATGGAATTGAGTTACGATATTAGTAAATAGGATGTAGGCTTAGATATTTACTCGTAGATATTTAACTAGTGGGTGCTCGCGACTTCACTCGCATTAAGAAGTAAAACTTGCATCCTCTATTTCACCCCTTATAAAGTGGCATTTCCAAAAATCCTTTCTTAGCGGATGCCTACGTCATAACATCTACCTTCATTCCAAATGTCAGCCCAATCTGTCCAGTGGTTTGGGCTATACGTTGATAGATCACTATATCAGTCAGTCAATCAGTCAGTCACCTTTGAGTTTTATATATATATATATATATAGATGACCCAGCGGACATTTGCCAGCACATCAAAAGCACGCGTCGAAAAAAAGTAAGAAGCAAGTAGTAAGGGTAAACTAAACGAGCAAAGCTTTAGGCACTGTAAAAGCTCGCTTAGTATTAACGTAGACTATTTGTATCCTCAGATACATAGTGGGAGGATTCGGTGTCAACGCACTTTTTGCTCCATTTTTGGTGTCGAGACAATTACTTATCTACTAAAGTGTATTTGGAAAAGAAAAGTGTATAAGTATTATAGCTGTTATCTAGTACCCGCGACACAATAGAAACACAAGCGTTTGCTTAGTGTGAGGCTAGATGGCGATGTCCAGAAATATTTATATATTTTTATTTTATTACGTTATTAATGGATTTAAGATTTATGAAACCTTGACATCTTATTTTAAAGGTTCAAAACTCTTGACACTAGCTTTTTTTAACACCCGCTGTAGTCACGTGATCAAAAATAAGCTTATGTACTAAACTAAATTATAACGAAATTGGTTCTGCCATTTGAGTGTGGAGAAGTTTAAAGTATTCTTAAATACTATATAGTAACATTTAAAAAGAATTGAAAAAGTTATTTTACATTATACATTACAACAAATCATTAAATTAACTTTAAGCTTTGTAGTAGGTAAAATAAATTACTAGAGAACAAAACATATGTGACTCTATCTACTTATATATGAGAAAGTTTCCAATGACCAAAAAGCTTGATCATCAATGACTTGACCATTTACGACAACAACTCTTATAAAAAAACACCATTCAAATACATGAAGTGAGATGTTTTCACTTTTTTTCGAAACGCCTTGTAAAATTATTTAAAACGATTCTAATGAGAAGAAAATATTGCTGACGTAACCACCACCGCCAGAGTGTGAGAGTTCTCTAATAAAGGTAATTGAATTTATCATACGTGTTACTGCTAATATTTAAGGAATAGTTTGTTTGTTAATTGACTTCTGTAAAATTGTATGTTTATTAAGGCAAGAATTAGTAAAGTGTATATTCATAATAATTTTCATGAGAGAAGTTTCGATAAAATATAACGTTTGAACAGCATTAACCTGATAAAAGAGACGAGAGAGACGTCTTGAAGTTAAACAGTGAGTAACTAAGTAAGTGTTATTTATGCATTTATATAAATCATTCATTTAAATTAACGCGGTCATAATTATTGGCCAGAAAGAATTAGTTACTCTTGTGTCATACCACCATACCCAATATGTTCGTGACCTACTATAATGTTGCTAAAAGAAGTGGTTTGCATTAAGTATCTAAAATACAAGTAACACCGAGTAGTTAGTAGTAGAGGAAATACTAGTTAAACCGCGGAACCAGCTAAGCGTGCGTTCACACATAACTAATAATGATGCACATAAATTGTTACTTTATGGGCACAGAATGGTGAATGCCCTTACGAATAAGGTTACAAGTTAATTATATTTGTGATATCCATTTATATGTATTCTAATTCATAATCGTTATTAGAAAAAAAGAAAAACAGATTGAAAATAGGTAAACGAGACTTAAATTGTTATCAAATTTTAATCAGGTTCATGGTTAAGATGTATGATTCCAAATTTTTAGCACCTAACTAAATCTTGCAAATAAATATATCTTTATCTTTAGGTGTTTATTTAACCATAATCTCTTAATTAATTAAGCTCGTTTTAAGAAACTTAGTACACTGGTTTTATAGTTAGGTATTTATTTTTTTGGTTTAAAAAATCTTAAAAATATACCTTCAACTTGTGTTATAACTATAAATTAACCGCTCCACCTTAGTTCATTTTGTATTTTTAGTTTTGGAGTTTCAAAAATAATTTCAAACACAATAAATTATTTAACCGCAGGGGCGACTTTATGGCGAGTCGTCGGTGAGTAGCGTCACCGCGGACCCCGATTCCCTGGGGGCTAAATGAGACCCCCTGCCTCCCGGCTTGCCTTGATTGGCCGTCCGGGAGTGGAAGACGCAAGAGCTCAGTACCTAAGCTCCAGGGTGGAAGTGTTAAAGGGCATAACGCCGCTAGTACCGCTCAGAGAACACGCAGCACACCTCTCGACACCCTAAGCCACTCACACCAATGTTGCCCTTCCGGCGTCATCTTAGGCTGCCTTTTGTGGAGGGCCCATTTTGTGAGTGGCAAGTCATCACCCGCTATATTTTATTATGAATGAGGCATAACTGGCGGGTGCCGTTCCTCGTACAATAGACCAGTTTAATTAATTCAATGAACAACTCAACACAATAGCCTGTAACATTAATACCATGTCTGCAATAGTTACTTTATATACCTAACATCCTCTATCTGTAATTTTTACTTAATTTTAAGTATAATATTGTAAAAGGCCTCTCAGTGTTGGCTCCGGCCCCACTGATGCCTTAAAAATACCGGGCGTAAGGCCCGAGAGTCTGTGAAGAGAAATAAAGTATAATATTACAGTCATAGTTGCGTCTTAATTTAACTGTTTAAAAGGATTTATTTACAATTATAATACATAAATACGAGGGAAGAAAAACTAAACATACTACTTCTCACCACATCAAAAAAATGGCGAGGGCGCTTAGAAAATCATTAGAAAAGCCTAAAGATAGTCTAAGTGCTCCAGCCTAAATAAAAATAATATAATTTTATAACTTATTGTTATAATGTAACTCATTATAATATTTACCATTCTGCCTGTCCCTTACCAAACAATCTGCATGTTCACTCCCTGCGATGATGAAGCAAACAGGTCACTGGAGCCGACTCACCGATCAATGAGACTATCGAGATGACCGAGCGAGCGGAGTGAGCGAAACATTCTTTTATGTACTTCAGAAATGAATGAAAGAATGACATAATTGTTAGGCAATAATTTGGTTAAGAATATTTATTTAGTACTTATGTAAGTAAAACAGTGCAATAATAAAACATGCGGTTGGCTGAACCACTTCGACTATATTAAGGCTTCTTTAAAGATTACACAATATTTAACGTGGAGTTACCCGTACATTATTTCCAAAATAAAACAAATAAAAAAATACCTTGCATACTAAAAACTAAGAAAGACAGACAGAAAGTAATGTCAAAATCAAAGGCATTGTAACTTAACTGAAGAATTTGGGTAAAAGCATTTTATAAGAAAACATGTTTCTTTTTTAGAAATAAATCACGGGAGACTGTATCTCAAGTGTTTATTATTTTACAGCCTCCTCCTTGCGTCGTATTCCTCATATCTGAGGGTCGTGACTGCCACCATCCATGAGCCTGTCTCTGATGATCTTCCGCCACCTCTCTCTATCCTCAGCGTCATGCGTCATTTTATAGCAGTTACTGGTAATATACCTAGTTTTACCCCCATATAAGACACTTTAAAAAGTAAAAAAAAAAATATAAGAAAACCCGTGCTACAGTTATTTTGGGTACATCTTCCACCTTACACCATAGTGATGTTTGAACTGATGTCGATTATAACGTATGATTGAATATACAAGCTTTGCTTATATGTACATTTGATGGTTTTCGTGAGGTCTACTGTTCACAACTGATTCATCGTAGTTTCGTGATTTCACCCACAATAGCTTGACATTGATGAGTTTCGTGGATAGAGCTTTCTATCAAGCTTTATGCTTGAGCTGCGAATGACTGAGGTCTTATGTGTGGGATGTCAGTGAACTTTTGGGTTAAAGCTCTGTGGTTACTATGAAAGCTAGTAGGTAAAAGAGAGAAAATCTGGTATCCAGTGACTTTTTTGTTATGGTATTAAAACGTATTAATATGGTTCTTTCAAAGTATTAAAATCGTTTGATAGTACTTTCTCCAGTAGAATTTGACGAAAATGTTTCTAAGATTCAGATGTGTACTTTACGTATCTTCAGAACGTATAAACACTACAAACATTAAAACTCTGCATCATCAGTTGATATATTATATATTAACTTGTATATTGAAAAGGTATCCGTTACAGGTTAGCGTTTAGGAAACTGTAATAGTTTTATTGGAAACGATGAAAATAAGCATTTAAAATTATAGCCGGTAACAGTTTACACAAACTTAACTATTTCTTACTGCAGTATTAAATGAGTATGCTGCGTTGGGCCCTCTCAGAGTCTTACATCGAAATGATTGTCATTATGTTTGTTTCCAATAAAACTGCCTATTTACATGTCCAATGAAGCGATACAGACGCAGCGGCTTTTTACTCGTTTTCTCCGGTAATGATAGTGAAATGGAAATTTTATTTTCTACGTAGAAACTAATTAATTAGTTGTTGTAATTGTATAGCTATTAAGTAGGCATGTTTTTACATAATTGTATTCATTCTTGCATTTTTATGTGAGAGAAGTAGCGAGTTGTGCTAAATTAATACTTTTTTATCATTTGGCCACCTAAAGTACTGACCAATAAATCATTCATTCATTCAAAAAAGTGTTACTTGCACAAGCAAACACAGATATACATTCTTATGTATACTTAATATTATAAAGCTGAAGAGTTTGTTTGTTTGTTTGAACGCGCATCGAATCTCAGGAAGTACTAGTGTGAATTGAATTTTTTTTGTGTTGAATAGACTTTTCATCGAGGAAGCTTTAAGCTATTTAACATTACGCTGCAACTAATAGGAGCGAAGAAACAATGGAAAATGTGGAAAAAACGGGCTAAATTATACATATTTGAGAGCTTCCGTTGCGTGCGTTGCGAAAACGGTTCAAGTCGTCTGTAACAGCTAGTATTATTTATAAAGCTAAAGAGGTTGTTTGCAAAAATAAATATGATGCCCAAAATAACTATTCCACGCGGACGAAGACGCGGGCACAGCTAGTTAATAATATGTTCGAATTAAATGTCATGAACTATTAAATTAGAAATAGGTTCATTCTAATAGTCATACTTAAGTAGTTAAATGTCAATACGAAGTTACAATTACATCATAAAAAATAACATACAACTGTCAATAATCCCTAAAGTGCTACCAGATATCTCTATCTTAAAAAAAGTAATCAAAAATATTCGCTGAGGACAGGATTCGAACCTGCGCGGGTATAACCCATTGGATTTCAAGTCCAACTCCTTAACCACTCGGACACCTCAGCTGTGAATAAAGTACCAAATAAATCTAACCAAACAAACTAAAACAGATGTTTTATACCTAAACGTTGGTTTATAATTTATAAATTTTATACAGTTCGTAGTTAAATAATGACTGTTTATTAGATTCTTTGTTTTGTAATTGTTAACCGAGACTAATTATCAATAGCATTATAGAATAACTTTAATGAAATGGCGGATTTTCATTCTTCAATGAGCTATCTGAAGCGCATAATTCCTTGAATATATTCACATTATCATATCTTACTATCTCAGTACGCGTCAAAAAACGCATGCAACAAAGTAATTAGTAAGACATGCAAACATATTATAAAACGATCACCTAATAAATCTTCATTAATTTAAATAATCATTCATCTCCGCAGACTAATCGCAATGAAAATACAGTTTTTACACCTGCCTCATAAATAATTTATATGCTTAAAAGCAATATGATTGATTAAGAGAGCCATCAATGCATTAAGATCTAAGTGTTTGAATGATTGAATGATTTATTGGTTTTGCCTCTTAGATAAATGTAGCAGAGGGTGATGCTTCAGACGACCTAATTTCGCAATTTTCTTTATTAAAAGTAATTAAAGTTATGTTAAAATACTAATTTAAATAATCGAATGTCCCGCAACCATTTACGTTAAAAAATTAAATTACTGCGAACCTAAATCTTACCGGCCTATAGGACTGTTACCAGTGATGGGCAAGATCCTGGAGAAGATGATTATAGCACGTATAAAATGGTACCTGATTCCTCGGCTTAGCGCACGCCAATATGGTTTCATGCCACAAAAAAAGTACTGAAGATTCCCTCTATGACCTAGTCAAACATATACGTCACAAGTTAAAACAAAAGAAAATAATAACAGTGGTCTCGCTGGACATAGAGGGAGCCTTCAATTCCACATGGTGGCCAGCAATCAGGGTGCGCCTGGCTGAGGAGAACTGCCCAGTCATCCTCAGGCGGATCATTGATAGTTACCTGACGGATCGCAAGGTAAAAGTAAGATATTTGGGTGAGGAGGTCACTAAGAAAACATCGAAGGGCTGCGTCCAGGGGTCCATTGGAGGGCCAATCTTGTGGAATCTTCTTCTGGATTCACTACTGAAGGGGCTGGAGCAGAATGGCAGCTACGCCCAGGCATTCGCTGACGATGTCCTGCTGGTTCTGGATGGAGACAGCGGCCTGGAGGTAGAAACACAAACAAACACAGCTCTTGCTTATGTCCGAGAGTGGGGAACACGTAACAGACTAAATTTTGCACCACACAAAACAAGCGCAATGGTAATCACACGAAAACTCAACTATGACACTCCACACCTGAACATGGGTGGAACCGATATCATACTGTCACAAGAGATCAAGATCCTGGGACTCTGGATCGACCACAAATTGACATTTAATAGCCATGCGAGCCACGTATGCAGGAAGGCATTAAATGTGTATAAACAGCTATCAAGAGCCGCCAGAATCAGTTGGGGCCTCAACCCTGAGGTAATTCGCACAATTTATACAGCAGTTGTTGAACCAATCATAATGTATGCTTCAAGTGTCTGGGCAAATGAAACTAAAAAACTGACGATACAAAAACAGCTAAATTCAGTTCAAAGAGGCTTCATGCAAAAGCTGTGCAAGGCATACAAAACTGTGTCCCTCAACTCGGCACTGGCACTGAGTGGAATACTTCCTCTAGACATACGTATACGAGAAGCGGCCTCCCTGTATGAAGCAAAGCGAGGAATGTCTCAGTTTATGCTGGAAGATCGAGAGATAGAGAAAAAAGCTGCTTACACAGAAACACCACACCCTGCAAAGCATATTAACCGACAATTCATATCTCTGGAAGACGAAAGTGACGTGGCAAAATACAACACCCAAGATGCACGCGTATTCACGGATGGCAGCAGGATTGAAGGAAAGGTAGGGGCATCATTGTCTTTTTGGAGCAATGGTGCCGAAACCTTTTCCCGAAAATTTAAGCTGTCTCCATATTGTACTGTCTTCCAGGCAGAATTATTGGCAATATGTAAGGCCACTGGTGAAATTCTCAAACGCCCTGAAACAACTTTTGGCATATACAGTGACTCTAGATCAGCCCTGCAGGTAGTAGTGAAAAACTGTTCTCTCCATCCCCTCGCCATACAAACCCGCAAAAATCTTGAAGATTGTGAAATCCAAAAGAAAAACGTCCAACTCTTTTGGATTAAAGCCCACGCGGGTTTCGAGGGGAATGAGAGAGCAGATCAGCTAGCAAGAGATGCAGCATTGAAACTGAGGACAAAGCCTGCCTACGATCTATGTCCAGTAGCAACTGTCAAGCGACAAATTCATGCCAACTCGATTGATGAGTGGAACATTCGGTACAGTACCGGGACAACTGCCTCTGTGACAAAACTGTTCCTACCCAATATAGAGATGGCCTATAAAGTTGTCCGAAAATTGCAACCCACGGGACAACTGACACAAATCCTGACGGGACACGGTGGGTTCTCTGAATACCTGCACCGATTCAAGTGTAAGGACAGCCCATCGTGTATCTGCGATCCTGGAAAAAATGAGTCAGTAATACACATAATCACAGAATGTCCAGTGTACGGCAGAGAAAGATTTGAGATAGAACAGGAAATCGACCAAAATATAAGAAAAGAAAATCTTGCAAACATAATATCGAATAAACACATAAGAAACATATTTCTAGAATTTTGTCTCAAAATAACGAAAAAAGTAATAAAACGTAACAAATAGTTATATAATAAACGTTGAATAAATATATAATACATGTATATTTATATCAACTAAAACCAGACCAGTAGAAAGTTATTCGTAAGAAGCAATCATGATGTCCCTTGACAAACGAACATATTTATAATTTGACTCATCTATGAAGAAGAATACCAAAAAACATTATGCGACGTATTAATGGATCAAGCTAGACAAGACCTTGGATAACGTCCAAGGAACAAGGAAAAAAAAAAAAAAAAAAAAAAAAACCGTTTACGTTGCTCCTAAGCAACGGATTATCGCGATTGTTGGTATATATGTAGAATATCTTTTATATCACATCAGATAACCTGATGGTCAGATGCATCAATGCAAAAGAGGCTAATTTTATCGCGAAGTAACGCTAGTTAACCTGCGGTCGCTTTTATTCTGTAAATAAAACAAACTATGCAGAAATGACTTCTCTATATAAATGAGTGATATGTGAGCTTTATAAATTTGTATTATAAATAAAAATTTGTTAATTTGTTTTTTTTAGTGTTCGTTCAGAATATGCTTATTATATGTGTATTATTAGGTTAATAACAACGCATATAAGTACATTTATAACTACATAACAAGGCTTCTCTGCTTATAAGCCTTTAAAGTGCATGTAGTGATTCTGCCATACTGTTTAATTGCATTAGGTACACCTATTTCCCGCGAAAGCCTTAGAAGTAGGTTTGCTTCGTTCGCATTTACCTACATTATGTAAAGACGTGAAGCACCAATTACCTAGTAAGCTACATCGTTTCAGAAAAATCTGGGAAACGGTATTTATTAAGGAAAATGTACGTGATTTTCGCTTAGCGGTGAAGGAAACATCGTGAGGAATTTTGTTTACAGGGTACACAATTTTAAGACTATCTCATCCTTGAAAGGATTAGGGTGGCTACTGTGATATTCTTGCCCAACCAAAAACACCCCTAATTCATATGTTTATAGAGGAATCATAATTCTCAGCTATGAGGAATACCACTCGAAGAAGGGTAAGCTAGTAAGAAAAAAGCTAGGTTCGTATGATGATTGTTGAGCACAAGAATTATTGTCAACTAAATTTTACACTTTTTTGGGCATGGAAGGGTTTCGTTTGACAAAAATTCTTTTCTACACTCATTAAATAAATAATAAATTCTTTTCAATTTTTTTCTTTTTAGACTGGCCTGTTAGCTTAGTTGGTAGTGGCTCTGCCTTCTAATCTAAGGGTTGCGGGTTCGATTCCCGAGTGACACAAGTATTTATGCATTTTAAAAATTTATAATTACTTGTGTTGAGTCTGGTCGTTTGTATGTATAATAAATATGTATTTACAAAATAAAAGTATATAAGTATTATATCCGTTACCTAGTACCCACGACACAAGCGCTTGCTTAGTGTGGGGCTAGATGGCGCTGTGTGCAATGTCCCGGAATATTAATTTATTTACATGACTCAGTAAAATAACTGATGGTTTTAGTTACACAAGCAGTATGTTCTATGTATACAAAGTATACGTTAAATTGTAACATAGTAATAGCTGTCGTGATCAAACTTATCTATTTCACTAATGAGACGCCATTTGTGTCAATAAAACTTGCACTTGTATTGTATTCGTGACGTTCTATTGTATTTGTTTTTTAAAATAGAGATAAGGTTTTAATTTTATTGCGGATTGTATATAGCTGAGGTGTCCGAGTGGATTATTTGAAAATGACATTTCTTAATGATATGATATACCTTAGAATCTGAATTTGTAATGACTTTTGTTTTTTGTAAATCTTATTGAATTGAAATTGTTCAAATCAAATCAAATCAAATAATTTATTTTGCGAATATGCACAAATTGTAAAATAACAGCAGATGGAATGCTAAATGGAAGGTACACATATTCAGCCTCACGGCAAGCAAAACTTACATATCAAATATAGTGTTAATAGATTCTTAGTGACCAAAATGTGATTTTTGCACACCAGAAATGGTAAGATGTAAGATACTATAAATGTTTTTGTACCATGATTCTCACTACATCTTTGCAAATAAATGAATTTAAATTTGAAAAAACTTTTTATTTTCATCGCTAAGTAACTAAGCTAGGCATGTAAGATGTATCTTACCAATTCTTAAATCAGCATTATTAATCACCGATATTATATTACAGCTGGTTTCTATAAATATGTTATCGCAATCCTTACGAATTCCGATGGTGATCTTTCGAAAGTGCTTCCCTACTTTTAATTAAGATTTTCATTAAGATAAACCTGTGTTGATACTCGTAGTAAATAGCTATAATAATTCATAACAAAATTAAACTTTAGTTAACAAACATTATTATTAAGTTATGTAAGTTTTAGATATATGTTCTTAAATTAGGTCAGTTATAAAGTTATTTTAATTAATTGTTGAACAAGTAATTTGCTTGTAGTGATTTAAAACAACCGAATTAGGTATAAAAAATACATCAAATCAAAAATCAAAATTGGCTGGTGGATATATATTTTTTATAGAATTTCCATTTATTTATAATGTCGTTCAAAAGCTTCATCTTTGAGCCTGTGTATAGAATTGACTTTCTGAAAGGATCAGATGAAATTATAATTTAACCCATTCAACGTCCATTTTCTAAATCAATCTGTACTGAATAGGATGGCACTCTCTATACTATACATCTTTTTATAACATAATATACTTGTGGTGTCACGCGGCTTTACTCGTGTTGATTCGATATTTTAACACTGAATAGTAAAGTTAAACATTGTTCAATTAGATCACCTGAAGCGACACAAAGTAACAAACTGTTAACTTATTCAATTCATTTTGTTTATTTTTGCGTAACAAATTCTTATTTCACTAACATTATTGTTTAAAAAATAAGAAATACATTAATTACACGTCATTGAGCTAAAACAACAGACATACATACATATAAACTTCCATCTTTATAATATTGACACGAGATCTCCTTAGAATTCAGTCCAAGTCGTCCTTCTGAAAACTAGTCCAAGTTTAAATGTAAGCCGAGTTGACTTTCTATGTCCTCTGAAAGGTTGAAAGCGCAGTCCCTACACTTGACATTGTAGTCATATTTACGTACGAATAAACAGACAAATTCCCTCAAAAGCCTGGCTTAGAGATAAGCGAAAGGTTGTATAACCTGAAATTGTGGACGCATGTAATACAGGACGTGAATCATGAAGTTTTTTTTACACAGAAAGGGTTTGCACTTGACCATATTTTGTCTGATAGAAAGCGTTCGTTACGGTCAAGAATTAAAATTGTTTGTCTTTTTTCGTAGCCGAAATATTATTTAACAATTTAAAAACTATTTCAAGCGCTTATTACAAAAATGATGATCATGCTAAATATAGAGGTAAAATTTACATTCGAAAAATATAAAGTCCACAAAATATCACCTCAAGTATTGCTCAAATTTAGACGATTAACTGTTATGGGTAAAGAAATCGGCTTAGCGTCATAACTGTCAAAGGCCAAAATTTGAGCAGCGGGATAGTATTAAGTGATATCAGCAACTTGCATAAATTGATTAAGTAGTTTGCTAATGTTTGACCATATTCACTTCTGATATTAACTACTTTGTACAACATTAAAATATGGTATATTACTGTATTTTAGTTCCCGTAAGGCATGATTATATTTAGTTGTAATAACCGGCTAGCACTTACGTCAATAAATATGTCGAAGAATTAGCTCGACAAGTTTCGAAAAACTGAGGTTTCCTTCATCAGGAGGACGAGTCAGCACGCGCGTCCCGGTTGGTATATATAAGGTATATTAGTCATGTGAGGACGCATCAGTTACCTTCCCGTAGGATAATAAATTTTAGTTTGACACCAGTGATATTTTTTATTTTGTATTATCTGAAGTAAAATAAATTTACAAATCCCACCATTGACTCGTCGATTACGAAATATATCCATCCACATACACAATTAGGTGGAATTAATTCAGTCATGTACCGAGCATGGTTCATTAGCATCACAAGAGCTCGAGATAACAGTCCTCGTTGATTATACGAGAAAAAATGGCGGTCTGGAACGGATTGTGTTTTTGATAACTTATTCCATTATGTTCAGTTAATATTTTTTATATGAAAAGGATTGAATAGAAAATAGTAGAAAATACCTATAAAGATTTTACTTGTTTCATTACTTATTATTTGGAGACATGGATTCTGAAACAATATAAAACTTACGTCGTAGTGATCGTCAACTCTAGTACCTATCGAGAATTTGAGACAAAACCATTCTAAGGGCCTGTGATTAGGATTAACAACTTCTTTACATGGTTTTAATAAACAGCCAGTACCTACCATATAAAATGATATTTTCGCCACCTTAGTACCTAATTGTTTATGAGTATTTCAATTTATATGTATTTAAATTAGTTAGCACTTATAGCAGGTAAATTACTGTTGAAACACATGGGAAAGTCGTGCCTCTGAGATACAAGCCTATCTTAGTTCAGAGACACCAGTTCATAATTAAATTGTAGCATATAAATTATCTTAGTTTTAAGCTACAACTTTTGTAAAAAGATAGATTTAAGTTCAATAAAAAAAACATATTTCTGTCTATTAGTGTTTTTTTTTTGTCTCAAATGATGTGGATATTTTTCTATAGCATATTCAAGTTTTTTTTTTCCATCACAAAGATTACATTGCCTTAGAGCCAAGTAAATCCGTATGTCATACAACTTCAAACAGAAATATTTATCTGTCAATGAAAACTGTGGACATGTCTACATTGTCCACAATTTCTTTGTCATTTAAATTAATTAACAATATATTTTTTGCAATTTGTTTGTATTCGAAGGACATTTATTTACGTAAACCATATTGTATTTTTTACTTTAAAAGTTACCGTATGGCGATTGGATATTTCTGTATTTGAGCGTTTGACTTATTTATAATTTTTGAAACATTAGTTGAATATATGTAAATTAGGAACACAGGTATAGATTTAAGCAGATAAAGTAAAGAAATGTTTATTTTTGAACTCCTTACTGTTCATTACGTACAAACCTATATTTACTTTTAAAAATAAGAATCCATTTAATCAGAACAAAAAGACTCACCAAAAAGAACGAAGCTTCATTTAAAATTCTCTAGGGATGAACAAAATAAACCAAGAGTTTTGCTGCAACGTTTTTGCTCGGGACTTGAGAATATTCTTATTTTGTTTTTAGTAGAATTAAACTGGTACTAACTCACATTGTATAAATGTATCCCTTGGCTTTTCTTTATCTCACGATGGACTTGAGATTCTTTACATTATTCCTTATATATATCTCTTTTAAATTAAAATAAAGCTTGGAGTATATGTCGCTGATGAAAAATTAAAATAAAGCAGGACGAAGTTAAAAGTAATTACTTTACTTTAGGTATTTGTTTTCTCATGTTGATACGCTAAAGCATGATTATCAGGTACATGTTAGATACACTAATCTTTCTTTTGATTCTGGATGGACTCGAAAGTTAATTATTTGGTTTATGTACTTATAGTCCACTAATTTGTCTATGTAATTATTAGATAAATAGATTTATATATATATAGTGGTGATAAGATTATTTTCCAGTCAAAGACATTTTTGTTTCGTTTCCCTTCAACAAGCAGAGTAACGATAAACAACATAAAAATAATATTCATATTTTATTTTACTAATCATAGGCATTTAAGTTTATAATTCACTCCATTTACTTACGTACATACAACTACTACATACATGCCAAGTAATAATGTAAGCAAAAAAGGCTGAAGCCTTCATATATTATATTAAAATACCACTTCATATTACTTCATTTTCATAAAACAATGTTCATACTGAATAGATAACAATCTATTGAAACAGATGAAGCGAACGAATAATTAATATTATAGAATTGTATGAATGAATTAATTCTGCAGGGGAGTCACGACCCTCAGTCATGAGGAAATACGAGTCAAAGTGAGAGAAGGAGAGAGAATTGTATGTAACTTTTTACAAATTTTAATGTTGTGTGGAGATCGTTTCGTCATAGCATTGCTATATCTTTTTCTTTTTATCGAATGAGAGTGGCCAACTCTGGTGTCGAGAGTTTTCAAACCGCCTTAAGAGCCTCTGTCATGGCTTTATCAAACATAATTGATGCTGGGAAACCGATTGCTTGGTTAAAGGGTTAGGGTTAGGGCCCCACCAGCTCAACCGCGGCGGTGGCGGTTGACTATCTCGTGGAATCATGATTTTTTGGGTCAGTTATGTTTCTATAGTATTCATTATTCGTAGGATGAAGAGTACATTTCTTGGTACCATCTACAAGTTGACATTTTAGTGATCGCATGTATGTAATAATCATAAACGAAAGTTTGACAAAAAGTAGTGCAGCACTCACCTAATAATTGTATCTTTGAAATAACAATGTTAGGCTGTTATGAAATAATTATTTAACAAAGATTACATGAATTATGTAAGCACTTATCGTTACTTTGTGATTGTAATTTGTAAGTATTAAATGTAATTTAGTTCGTTTATTGTTTTGCTGTTGAACCATTTATTTTTGATATTTTTATTTTATAGCAGGCAGAATTACATCTTGCTTTTGAAGTGTTTTTTATTGTTGCTAGTTAAATGCCTGACAAGTGTAAAAATATTTTTATTGTCCTGTGAAAAAATTACGTCAAGGTACAAAGTTTGCTTTCGTGGCTTTTAAAGAAGAATCATATTACACATTTTAATTTAACCCTCTGCTCCAAATCAGCAGTGAAAACATATCTGACCTCAAATTGCGAAATAAAATAAATTGCAGAAAGTCTCAGGCTTAATCTCAGTTGAGACATGGAGAAATCCACGCCAAGGTTCCAAATCTCTCTGTGAATTAAATTCGTCCTTCACTTAGTTCCGTGACACCCCCTAATCTTTACGATCCGTGTAAAATCAGAGAAGTCACGTAATGTTAGGGCTGTTAAATGGCAAAGATATATATGTTACTTATTACTGTTAGTTATAAGAGAACGATATTTATTTATAACTTGATGTTGATATTTCGGGCGCTTACTTTTTTTTCTGCAACACAATGTATAAATAAAATCATAAGCAGCAGTAACAATTTGAGGATTTCTTATGACCGCTATCGGTCAGCTACTATTATAATGTTAGGTTCATCCACAGAAGACACAATACATCCTCAGATTTATTAGTTAAATATTTATGTAGGTTTTCTCACGATGTTTTCCTTCACCGATCCACCCACATCACCTAAAAAAACAAGTCACTGGTGTGGATCAAACTGGGGTGCGTCAGGATGGAATGCGGACGCATTTACCACCCATACACAGTCACTCGCCCCTTGCAATGTAAAAGGTTGTATAGTTATGTTTTCAATATATGTATATAAAATATATGTTGTATATGTATATAAAACTCAAAGGTGACCGACTGACATAGTGATCTATCAACGCATACACCACTGGACGGATCGGGCTGAAATTTGTCATGCAGGTAGATGTTATGACGTAGGCATTCGTTAAGAAAGGATTTTTGGAAAAGCAACTTTAAAAGGGGAAAAATAGGAGACGCAAGTTTTACTGCTTAGTGTGAGTGAAGCCGCGAACAACCCCCAGTTGACATATAAAATATTTAAGAGATAACCCTACACCGGAATGCGGTTGGAATTAAAACATTTTAGACACGATCTAAGCTAGCATGCGATCGGCTGATTAGTGAACTAATGTGGGTTGTGGGTGAACTACGGAGAATATGTTATTATGAAGATCAGAGGAAAAGAAGGGACAAAGGTCACAAAAACAATGGTCAACTGCAAACTTGTCTTAGTTTAAAAAAGATATAGAGCAAAATATGGCATTTAAATTTTTGCTGGTTTAGCACTGAGCAAAACGATACATAACGAAAATTGTCCACTATAAATGTATTTGGAGTATCGTTAAAGTAAGTGTAAAATGTTCCTCGTTATATTTCACATTTTCCTAACAGTATTAAATTTAAAATGTATTACTACAAATGTGCTTAGATCTTAGTGTTTGTCTTTGCTTCCTTAGGCTAAGTAAAACAAATATTTTTCAACATAATTCGTTCCTACAACAAACGTGTTCCATCTGTGCAAACGGCACAAGAATAGTATCATACTATATCTATGAATAGGTATAATCAAAGACCATACAAAACATACATTTGCGTGTACAAAACACAAACAAAATGGCTCGTTACTTCTTAACTACTGTCATAACCATAGTCTGACTCAAATGGCCATTACACTCCTAACCATTGATCTGGATTACTATATCCATTATTCCATAGTTATAGCTAACTATTAAGATTTAACAGTAAGAGAACGTGACATAATAATTTACGACTACCCACAAATTCTGATCGCTACGGGAATATCAAAATTATTGCCCACAAAGTCAAGCAAAAAAGAACTTTACGACCCTAAGTATAACGATCACGTATGTTCCAAGTTTTGGGTTGAAAGTTTTCCATTATACAAAGTTATAGCTTACAGTTCTGTCGATCAAAATTAGGCCTTATTTTAAGCGGATAAGGCTTATAAGGAGTTAAAAATTAAGGTTGTAATGACGTCTGGTTGGTTAAAACCTCAAACCGCAGACACCTGCTCAAACTCCCTTAGTTATATGAGATATTGTTACATGAAATTTGTTAGCAGATGCTGTTTTAACATTACAATTATGTTTTATTCATTAACTGAAAACGGTTAAGGTGACTTTGAAGAATTAAAATGCTGTTTAATTAGTTAAAGCTCCGTATTTAATTAATGTCAAGAGTTTATTTACCTTTTTGACGATAAATGACTAATTTTAAATTAAATTAAATTACTATGGGCTGGGCCTTAAACCTGGTTTAAATACTAGTCCAGACCAGTCCGTTTTGGTTGTTCGAAAATTGTCTGTCCATTGTTATCATTATCAAATTTTCCAAATGTACCAATGTTCCAATTTGAAGTTGACATTTTGATTGCTTGTATGTGATATCTGAACAACAAGAACCCACTTTTTTTTGTAAAGTCCTAAACTAATATTTATAAACCGTGTTTTTTAATAAGACAGATTGTTGGGTCCATATTAAACTTTTTTTTGATACGGAGTACTTTACTACTTTTAAAAAATATCTCTGTTTTTTACAGAGATATTTTTTTGTTTGATTAAACTTTTAAGTACTTACTAAAAAAAAACAGAAATCATTACTAAGCAATAAAACGCATGTTCCACAGACTTTCAAACACAAACATCCACTACCTAATAAAATAGCTCAAACTGGCAATAGCACTAAAAACTAGCTAGAGTTGAGTTGTTAACGCGCCGTATTGAAAACTGTCTCAACATTTCACAACTTTCGTGGCCGCAGCGGGACAGACAGACTGCTCATATTTTGCATAGCTCTATGGATGGAGACCATGACTTAGTATAACTAAAGCAATATTATATTATGTGAACCATTAATTCATAATTTATAGATAAAAGCATACGTGAATTTAATGAATGAAGCGCCCGTAGCTCAGCTGGCGGAGGCAATCGCTTGCAATGTTAAGCAATTGTCGACGCGGTCAGTCCTTGGATGGGTTACCAAAAAGTGGCATTCCATTCTGGTGGCTTCCGTAGGTTGGATGACACGTTAAATGGTAAGTCCTGGTTGTTTGTCTAGTACGGCAGTCGTTAAGCCATGTCAGAGGCCTTGAGGGCGGCTTGATAAACCCTCGACAGAGTTGGCCACTCTCATTCGATAAGAAGAAGAAGAAAGTTACTATTTTGAGCAGCTTTACATGACTTGATCAAAATGCTTTTTTAAAGTTAACACACGTAACTGGGTTCAGTTTGTTTTTAATATGCCTAAACTACAATATAAAAAAACTGTTTTTTTACGATCAATTATCGCATTAGGTTAGTGTAGGTACAGCCTGCCTGATTTAAAGCACAGCAAATGAAAGAAGGCTAGAACTTAGAAACATGTATGTACACTTGGACATTTTTAATGTTCGAACGGCTGAATAAACTTGGATCGAATGTTATATAATTTACGGATTTGGAATCAAAACCTAAGTTACTAACACAGCAGGGCGCCTGTAGTTAATACTTTTAGTAAATATTCTGGCGAGACTTTTATCATAGAATATTATAATTGCCCTTGGGAGCTAACATGGATTTAATTATTTGCACGATGGTAATAACTAACTAATTAGGTCCTTAAATAAACTCCGACGTGTGGCGACCCTGGCAGGTGAAACTTTTGACTAGGGACCAGAGAGGTTACCCGAAATTATTCATCCATTGTCGTAATGGGAAAACTCTGAATCGAAATGTCTTGTTCTGGATGAATTTAGCAGGTTGGATATAACATGACGTGACTTTAATGACTTGTTACCTAGAACTGTGGATTAATAAACTTATGATTATACATTATATAGTTATAGTGAGAGTCCTTATCGTGTATTTATTGTATACTTTTTACGGTTCTTATATTTGTAATCTTTTAATGTATAAGCATTCATTTTATTTTACACTGAAATACTTTATTCACAACATTTAAAATCAGTTCATTAGTATAAATTTTGCATATGACGTTTTTAATAGACCGATCATAAAATTAATAACGCCTAAGCAAATGTTCAGCCAGAAAATATCCTTGACTTATGTTGAGGGAACCAATGGAGGAACGACAAATAATAATAAAAAAAAAAAGATTATACATTATGTGCCTAAAGTATCATAATGTAGAAGGTGACTCCATTATCATTTTTTTACTTTATATAGGCTCACGCTTGACTATATATATACGGTTATAATCTACAATCTAGCGCGCTTGCCTAGAATAAACCGGTTTACTCTCGACTTGAAGGCGGACAAATTATAGTTCAAGGGGAATAGAGATTCGTGCAACGAGTTCCACAGTTTGGCTGTTCGCACGATGAAAGTCGAGCGAGTCTTCAATACCTTCAGTCCTTTTCGACCGACTGCTGTGTATAGGCCTTCATCCTTAGGTGACATAGATGAAGAAGAAAACCAAGTGATGCAACGACCAAGAGATTACATGGTGTTTGTCAACTTATCATGTTCACCATAACCGAGTTCTTCTTCTTCTTCTTATCGAATGAGAGTGGCCAACTCTGGTGTCGAGAGTTTTCAAACCGCCCTAAGGGCATCTGACCGGTACCTACAATTTAAAGTGTCATCTGACCCACGGAATCGCCCACTTTGCCACTATTCGGTCACCCATCCGCATACTGACAGCGTCGACCTTTGCTTGACTTTGGTAATCGCATGCGATTGCCTCCGCTAGCTGAGCTACGAGCACTTCGTAACCGCGTGATACCACGAGTAAGAAACTTGCTTACTATTTCAAGGCTAAATTAGGACCAGAGTATTGAATATCAAAACTCAGCATGTCACAGCATAGTATTCAAATTGTAGAAGACAAATGTATCTAAATAAAAAGCACTAAAGCTTAATATAAAATAAGCCACTTTTTAAATGATAACCTCTGATGGTAACATAGATACAAAAATTTATTGATAAGATTACTTCCTGTACATATATAACATTGTAACGCCGGCCGCCGCGCAGCGTAAGCCTGTGTGCATGCGCTTACACGCCCCGCGTCGCCTACTTCACGCACACATCGATGCGCGCCTCAATATAAGCGCGCCCGGCGACCGTAGCTCCTCAGTCTGCCGGAGTCGGCCGTGCGCTCGCATCGTACCCGGTAATGGGAAGGTGTGAGTGAACGACCAGACTCTTACTCCCCCGCTTGCCCTGGTGTGAGCCTGTATCCGGTCGCTCGCTTCGGTATCGGACGACGCCCGGGCCAGCTCACATTAGTGTTTGCGCGGGTCACGTTCGCTAAACTTTGTACCTACCAACCGTAATTAATAAAGAAGACTTGTTAAGACCTGCTGTTTCCTTTGAAGAGGACCTTACCTGTTACAAACTGGCGCTCAACGTCAAGGCCCGGAAAAAAGCAAGCCCAAAACAATTACGATCCACGACTTCTCGGAAAATCAAGATAGAAGAAGACACGATGAATCTTTCAAACGAACAGTTTGAAAAACTTCTGACGGTAATTGGGTCGCAGCGACGTGGATCATTCGCACAAAGCAACGTATCGTACAACGGAAACAGGAACACGGAAGCTGTAGAAACTTTCCTCGCTGCAGCAACTGTCTACAAGACAGTGGAGCAGATAAATGATGAAGATGCCATCAAGAGCGTTCCACTGATCTTGAAAGAGGATGCGGCCACTTGGTGGAATGGAGTAAAAGGACAGATTACCACATGGGACGATTTTGTATCCAGAGTACGTCACGCTTTTGCTCCCAAGCGGCCTGCTTACCTAGTTTACCAAGATATTATTGGTATCAAACAAGAGGAAAACGAACTTACTGAAGTTTTCATAGCCAAGAAGAGAGCTCTTTTCGCACAACTCCCAGAGCCAGCACATGCAGAGACCCAACAGATTGATATGATCTATGGTCAAATAAGATACAAGGTGCGTGTGAAGATGCCCAGAGAGTCAGTCCTAACCTACGACGCTTTGCTAAAAACAGCCAGAGGCGTGGAGCAGATGCTGACCGAAAAGCAGCCTCCGGCTTCGGAAAACAAGGATAAAGAGAAGGTGAACGAGACGACTGCACCTAAAAAAGCTCGCTGTTCCTATTGTAGGATGCCAGGACACATCGTCGAAAACTGCCGCAGAAAGCAGAAGGCGGACGGAAATACGGCGTCTACATCTACAATCAGTAAGCCTACGGTGTCGGCGTCTGCAACACAAGCCCCTTCTCCCTCTCAACCACGATTTTCTTGTTACGGCTGTGGAGCTCCAGGGGTGGTCAGATCTAGATGCCCACAGTGCTCCAAGAATCCACCGGTCAAACAAGAAAAACAGGAAGTTAGTTTCTGCTCGCTGAGTGTGAAGACTGACGTACGTCCCAGACCTATCATCGGTATCGGAGTAGGGAACATTGTGGGAAGCGCGTACGTCGACCCATGCGCAAAAACCAGTGTCGCTTCCTATGAGCTATACCAATGCCTCTTAAGATTAGGCTACCATTTCGACGAACAACAAGTGATGGTTACTTTGGCTGATGGCAGTAAGACACAGAGAAACGTCCTGACGGTAAGAGTACCTATCAATTTGTGTAACCGAATAGTGCCTACTACGTTCATTATATTCCCTGAAGCCAGAGAATCACGCACACTCCTGGGAATTGGGTTCATTCAGGACGCTGGTATGGTCCTGAATATCCCACAAATGTTCTGGCATTTTGTAGACGATCCTGACGTCACCTACGACTTATACGAAGAAGATGCAGCGGAGATCTCCATGTCACATATAGAGATGACGCCAATGTCCAGCCCATCTTTTCATAGATTTGTGACTGAGGTACAACCGCCAGAATGGACCTCCCCTCTAACAGTAAGCTCCTCACCGAGTGTCAGCGAGCTTCCCCGTGTATACGTACCCAAACCAGACGCGAGGGAACCCGCTATGCCGCAGTCGAGTGCTTACAGCACAACTGACCCACGGGTAGCTGGAAACTCACGCGCAAATACGGAACCAGCGCTGCCTGAGAAAAGCACTTGCGATGATATCCCGTATCAAGTAGTACCTATTGATCCGGAGACACCCCCGAAGAAGCGAAATAAAACCCTCTTCGATGGATATTCGCCCAGCTTTGTGGATTTCATGTACCGAGACGCCCAGATAAACGTTCATACGGCTGAACCCGACCTATCCCCGAATTCAAGGATGCTCTTTCCTAGCGACAATAGCAGCGATGACTTGGACATATTCTCTATCTCAATTGATGAAGTAACCTCAGAGATGTTGGATGAAACTCAGAAAGCACGGTTGATGGAAATACTCTGGGATAACCAAGAAGCGTTTAGAGAGAATAAGGAACCAACATGCCTTGCTGAACACTGTATCAACACAGGAGAAAATAACCCGATTTCTGTGCCTCCATATCGACTTTCGCCTCCTCGACTAGCATTACTGAAACAGGAGATAGTAAAGATGCTAGATGGGAAAATTATTGAACCATGTTCTTCGCCGTGGGCAGCACCAGTGATAATGGTCCCGAAGAAAGACAGCTCAATACGCGTCTGCGTTGATTACCGCAGACTGAACGCCATCACGGTACCAGACGTATACCCAATACCAAGGATCGACGATCTACTACACGCAGCGAAACCAACACCATTCATGTCAACGCTGGACCTACGGGCGGGTTATTGGCAAGTCAAGGTCAAAGACGAGGATCAAGATAAAACTGCCTTCATAACCCCATTCGGAGTTTATAGATTCACGCGGATGCCATTCGGACTCCGCAACGCACCATCGACGTTTCAGCGGCTTATTGATAGAGTGAGAGTCAGCCTAGAAAATGTCAAAATGCTGGCTTATCTAGATGACCTGATCATATTTTCAACGACATTCGAGGATCACTTGACAGATCTGAACAGAGTGATAAGAAAATTGACAGAAAATAATCTACGGATTAATTTCAAGAAATGCAGATTCTGCTGCTCTACTTTAAAATACTTGGGACACCTGATAACCCCAGATGGATTAAAGGTAGATCCAGACAAGGTTGCCGCAATACTAGAGTACCCGGCACCAGGAAATCTCAAGCACCTGATGACGTTTTTACAAACGTGTTCCTGGTTTAGACGGTTCATACCTAACTTCGCGAGGATAACCGAACCACTTACACGCTTAACAAAGAAGAAGGTAGAATGGTTTTGGGATAAGGAGCAAGAAGAAGCCTTCCAGACATTGAAAACGTTACTCACCTCTGCTCCTATACTACGACAAGCTGATGAGACCAAGGCATACATCATTAAGACAGACGCGAGCAATTATGCACTTGGAGCTGCTCTAGTGCAGGGGGAGGGAGCCGAAGAACATCCAGTGGAATACGCGAGCAGATTGTTGATTCCTGCTGAGAGGAATTACTCCACTACGGAACGAGAGGCTCTCGCAGTAGTTTGGGCCATTGGGAAGTTCAGAGGCTACATAGAAGGACTGCCAGTAACCGTGGTGACGGACCATCAAGCCCTGAAGTGGTTGATGTCACTCCGATCTCCAACAGGACGATTAGCGAGATGGGCCTTGCAGATACAAGCCTATGACATCACCATCAAATATACACCAGGAAAAACTAATGTGGTTGCCGATACCCTATCAAGACCAATATGTGACCATGGAACGACCACGAAATGCGTTGTATGCAGTATGATTGTAGACATGCCAAGGCGGTCTGCATCTGAAATAAGGTCCGAGCAACATAAGGACGAACACATTCTCAGCATCGTGACAGCCCTCGAGGACCCAGAACGAACTGAAAATGCGGTATACTGGAGTAGTAAAGGATACATAATGAACAATGGATTGCTTTATCGTTATAACCCAACTGATGATGCGGAGGAAGCCCAACTGGTAGTCCCACAGCACGAATGGACGAATGTGTTAGTGGCATACCATGACGATCCGTTGGCTGGCCATTATGGTGCGGATAAAACTTACCAACGCATCTCAAGACGATACCATTGGAAGGGTATGAGGAAGTATATCGAAGCATACGTCAAGAATTGCGTTTCATGTCAGCGATACAAACCCTCAAATCTGAAACCAGCTGGACTCCTTCAGACTACTCCTATCAATCAACGATTCGAAACGATATCGTTTGACTTATTTGGACCTTTACCACCCACAACTAGTGGCAAAACCTGGATCTTCATAATAGAAGATATAGCTACAGGATGGGTTGAGTTATTTGCGATGGAAACAGCCAGTGCTGATAACTGTGCTAAGATCTTGATGAATGATGTCTTCCTTCGTTACGGGATTCCTAGAAGACTCATTAGCGACAATGGACCACAATTCGTGAGTGCTGTAATGCAGCAACTAACATATTGTCTGAACATCAAGCACATACTTACACCAGTATACCACCCTGCAGCGAATCCGGTGGAACAAAAGAATAGAGACATGAAGACTCAATTGGCCATCCTAGTAGAAGATGATCATAGGACCTGGGACGACAAACTGCCAAGCATACGGTTTGCAATGAATACTGCAAATGGAATCGCAACAGGATACACCCCAGCATACCTGACATTTGCTCGAGAGCTCAGGACGCCGGATGATACTACTCATGATCTGCGTCAAGTCATTCTTTCGGAAAATTTCGTGCCTGAAATAACGCCAAAGCTTCTTCTATTAGCGGAAACGCTTAACCGAGCACGTGAAGTCCGAGAGCGAAATGAAGAACGCAGAAAAGAGACTGCAGACAAGGGTCGCCGACAGGACCCTGGCTACAAACCTGGAGATCTAGTCCTAGCAACTACTCATCCAGTTAGCAATTTGGCAAAAGCTATAAGCGCCAAATTCTGCCCTCGACGAGATGGACCCTACATAATCCTAAAGCGTCATGGTATAACATCTTATGTTCTTTCAGATCCCAATACACCTGACCAAGCTATTGGTGTGTACCACACGTCTGCCTTAACCCCATACCAAGGCAACGGGAGCCCGCTACCACCGCCTGTACGTCCCCTGAAGAAACGAGGACGCCCGCCAAAGCCTGCTCCCGCTACTGCACAGCCTACTCGTCGCCGAGGACGACCACGGAAGACCCCGACTACGAGCAACCTACCAGATCTGTCTGCTCGCCGGGACGACTTCACATCCAGAGGGGGAGCATGTAACGCCGGCCGCCGCGCAGCGTAAGCCTGTGTGCATGCGCTTACACGCCCCGCGTCGCCTACTTCACGCACACATCGATGCGCGCCTCAATATAAGCGCGCCCGGCGACCGTAGCTCCTCAGTCTGCCGGAGTCGGCCGTGCGCTCGCATCGTACCCGGTAATGGGAAGGTGTGAGTGAACGACCAGACTCTTACTCCCCCGCTTGCCCTGGTGTGAGCCTGTATCCGGTCGCTCGCTTCGGTATCGGACGACGCCCGGGCCAGCTCACATTAGTGTTTGCGCGGGTCACGTTCGCTAAACTTTGTACCTACCAACCGTAATTAATAAAGAAGACTTGTTAAGACCTGCTGTTTCCTTTGAAGAGGACCTTACCTGTTACAAATTATTACATATATTTACATTTACATTTTACTTATATTTACATTTAACCATTAAAAAAACGGCACAACAATATAAACCTATTGATATATCTTACATTTTAGATGGGCACATATTGCCTAATTTGACAAGTTACAAAATAAGATTCTGAGCAAGATAGATTGAACAGCAATTAAATTGTCATTACGATGTGGCCCGAACGATCTGTGTGAATTAATTTCAATCATTCTGAAAGGCAAGTGTCATTAGTGTATTGTGAAATTGGAAGACAAGTGTGTGTTTTGTACGAAATAAAAATTAGACTCACCAATGTTTACATAATTTTTGGTACATAATATTTACCAACATTTAATGAAATCAAATAAAAAAAATACTTAAAAGGTCGTTGTTCACCAAGGTATCAGTATAACTTATTATTATTATGTTTACACAAGCTACTTTAGCTGCGGTTAGTTCCTGGATGAATGTCCAATAACTGAAATTACGTTTGGAAAATTTTATTATGGTTCTTGTATCTTTGTAGGTACGGCAGTTTTCAAACCATGTCTCCAGAGTTAGTTGAAAACAGGAATTAGATAATTATGCTGTATTAGACAAACTTTTCGCATGAGTTTTTTTTTGCATTCAAACTTCTTTAAACTGCATATGCATATTTACAAAAATCTCTATACTTACCACATTATATAAATCTTTCTATTTACATACCAGCCCAGAGCCAAGGCTTCAATTTACCCACATTTATTTACCCCAACAATGGGGAGGTGATAAATTCCGGGGTAATTCCCGGCGATAGTGGCAATACGCTCGGAGGTGTGTCGATGGCCCTCCATGAATTTATGTCAAATTACCTCTCCCATGGCTATAGCCCATTGACCTGGATCGGGAAGGTGGGCCTCGGAGGTAAGATGTTACGTGTATTGTGTCAAACCTTTGGATGATTTGACTTTTGGGGTTGAGACTTTGAGATGCCGTAACCATTATAAAAATAAGTAGCATCAAGTCGGATTAAATAACAGAAACGCTTATTAATAGGTGATTGCCCCTTTTTCTTTTTGATTGGATTATTTACAATGGTAGCAGCTACTCGACATATTTTTTGTATTCTAAAATGTCCTATTTTAAATTAGATTATAAATAAGTGTAAATATTATAAGAATTTGTGTGTCCAATAAACATTTTAATTATTAAAAAAAAAATGTAAAACCTTCTGCAACGGTGCCGCGGCAGCTGTTTAGCTCAAGGATAACGAAAGAAATGTCATCGTACTTAGATTAGTCACCTGCAGTACAACTTCGTGTTAGTAAAATATTTTAGTTTATACACCAATCAATAAACTTAATTTTACCTAAATGAGCGAAAATATACATACACGACCGGGATGACATTCCAATTAAGTTTGTGTATAAAACATTAGTGCGGGTCTACCGCTAAGGAACTTATGTTAAAAACCTTAAATAAATAGAAATCCTATCGCTAATAACTCAATACTTGGACTCAAACACTCCAAGCTCCTTTTTTCATTTATTATTGTAGGCAGAACGATGATTTATCTAAAACAAGCGCTCTAGATTGTATTGCCCGGGGCGCGAGCGGCGGCCCATCGACTTTGTTTTATGATTATTTCTTTTCTTGTCAAAGTTCGTAATTAGAAAATTTGATGATCTTTTGTTTTTTAGGAGTTGCCTTTTAGTATGACAGTAGTGATATGATGCCTTTATGTGTTTATAACTTGTAAGCATAAAATTATACCCGTGGTGAAAATGAGTCATTGAAACGAGTCAGTTACTGTAAGTTATCTCAGCGCACTGAGATAACTCATAGCGTGTCAAATTAAAAAACAAACAAAATTAATATATTGCATACAAAGTGTGTAGTCGAAATGTAAGTTAGTTCTAACTATAACTTAACTTTATAGTTGAAGCTATAAAGCTAGTCATAAATCTTGTAAAGAATTCGGCAGTTCTTAATCATCATCATCATCAGCCTGTGGTCACCCTCTGCTAAGTATAGGCCTCAGCAGTTCTTGCACACTGTAAAATCTTAACCCTGCTAGGTTTATATATCACTATTTTTAATACAAAACTATCACTTAAAGGTGCGTTTGATGAAATCTATTCCATAACCAAAATTCTCAAATCACCCTTTCCACAGCAAACGAGTATAAAACGAAACACAATTTCCTGCACACAATCACCAAAACAAGCCATTACGTCGGTAGACACTTATTATGAAAACTTATTTCCACATATTCCATATAAAACAACGCCTGGAGGTGGGTACAGGCAATTTGCTATAAATCTACTGCGAGAAACGTTTTAGGCGTTTTTGCATGACGATGTTATGCGGACGTAGTCTAGAGAAAGAAAGGGGGAGTTTCTTGAAGGAATAAGTAAAGTATTAAAAGTAAAGATAAAAGAATAGCGATTTCTGTATGAAAAAAAATATTCGTCTACATCGATTTCGGTTTATTAGAATGACGTCAATCGGTATTGCTACATAGGTACATGTTTAAAAAAACTTGACATTAAAAACTTATTTGCAAACATTGGTAGACTAAATTACAAGTGAAACAGTTAATACGTTGTTTCTAAAAACAGCTGTTTAGTAATTGATTAGTTCTTTAGTAAGTAAAGCTGTAAGTTTAAAAATTAATGCTTTATATAAATCTGTTTATAAGACAAATCCTTCAACTGGAACACAATACGACAATTGCACAAATAGTACTTGGCTGAAAAATAACTGGTAAAAATATTTATCATTCATAAGAACCCAGCATAACAGTCCTGCCATTATAAAAATCTCGTATGTCTCTCTCAAGCATTCGAGACAATTTTGAATTTTTTATACCTAACATCACTAGATCTGTCTCCCTGTTGTTATTTCGCAGATATTTGGGATACGGTTGCGTTATCTAATTTTCTTTTTTGTGTAATATGCAAATTGTGGAGCGTTTGAACGATATTTATGCATTTTCTATTGGGGTGCCTTGGGAGACACAGATTAGGGGATTATGGTGTTTTGGGGTGTGATGGCAGCTTACGGCTTAATGATCCGTTATCGTGCGAAGCCAAAAACTTATGCACAGTAAAGATTTTAAAACAATGCCAATTTGAAAAAAAAAAACAACGACGCGACGATTTGTCCTTTCTTAACAGTATTTTAGTGACTTCCTTGGGGATGCTTAGATATCATCTCAAAAACTACTAAATCGATTTTGTTTTCTAAACATGATGCTTAACATCAGGCAGGCTGTAGTCATACGTAAACCTATTCCACGTGAAAATAAAAAAAAAACTGTTTATTGTTGCATAAGTTGAAGCATATCTAATCTAACTTAAATAACTATCGAAACTACGAACTATTGGCAAATTTCTCAAAAGCTTGTATGACCTATATCATACAAGCTTTTGAGAAATTTGCGAACAATCATCCACTCAAAAAATTTTGTGCACGCGGGTTTAGATATAGACCAAAATGCAAATGAAATTTTATCAAATTCATGTGATGAGCCAGTATGCACAGAAGTGGTAGTAAAGGTATCTCGTATGCCATTATTCCTTCATTCGTAACCAGAAATCTTTACAAAACACATACAACCTTATTTAAAGTGGAGCTTCACAATAATAAAGGGTGTCATTTGGCTACGACAGCGTGGCCACCGCGAAACAGCTGGCGAGGGCAGAAAACCGCACTTTTGGACCAAACCTGGTAGTGCGGATGTTACTTGACATCGATCCAGTTACTTGATTAAGTACATTATGGGTATGAGGCAACATGGTTATGTTCTATCGTATATATTCTATTGAATATAATTACTAGTACTTATATAAATTTTAGAATGAATTAATTTATTGATTAGTTTTTAATCAACAGTTTTGAAAAATACTAATTCCTTTGGTACAGCGATCCAAAGTGAGTCGTGGCCTCCGAAACGAATGAGAGAAGAGCCATCTTCGCTGTTGTCGCGAGTCACCTGTGCGGTATGTTTCACAATGAGTCGGATACGGATCCGATTCGATTGAGACGGAAATCAATTGGCACGGAAAGGATTTTTCCAAATCACAATGATTCCATACGAATCTTTTAACAAATTTATTCATCAGAAAAATCGGAACCGTTCCGTGAGCCAAAAGCTAGCGGATTCGTTTCCGTCGATGATAAATTCGATTTTGTTTTTTCATGATATTTAACCCGATTTTCACATAATTATACATTGATTTATTTCTATTTATAATTATTCATATGAAATCTACAGTAAAAATGGTAAAATTAGCCTTAAAACTTATATTTTAAATTTCTACCATTGTATTTAATTTCTACCATTTTTACTACGAGCGGATCGGATCATATCCGACTCATTGTGAAACACCATGCTGGAGCCAAACTGCAAATCGTAGCACGCGCAGGTCTGCTTCAACGACGTCCTTCTAGCGTCATTGAGAAAAAAAACTAACTCTGAAAAATTACAATTAGGTACTAGGTTTATGAAAGCAGTCTCAACAAATAAATAAATATTTCAGGATATGTCACCCAGCGCCATCTAGCCCCATACTAAGCTTACGCTTGTATCATGTGTACCTACTAGATAACGGATATAATACATATATACTTGTATTTTGTAAATACAAACCTACTTATTATACATAGAAACGACCAGACACAGTAATTAATAAGTAATTACAAATTTTAAAATTTATAATTATTTGTGTTATACGGGAATCGAACCCGCATCTCTAGATTAGGAGGCAGAACCACTACCAACTAAGCTAACAGGGTAATCAATGAATATGACACGATAAACAACAACAACCAGAGATAGGTAATAAAAATAATTAAGTAGGAATCCTCATGGTCTATGGAAATAGCCTCAAATTTGTGCCAGATCCATTGCAATATACGCATATTCCTTCTGCGCCAGTGTTTAAGCCAGTACCACCGTTTGTAAAAAAAAAAATGATTTTGCCTTTGTGGCCACAAATCTAGCCTGATTAATCTAAAAACAAACTACGGTCAAGTGCAAATCCACAACAGTTTTGGGTAAATAAAACTCGACTATACATAAGCAAGTTGCTAAACAATCTAAACGGGTCTAGTGTTTCGAGCGGGTAATAATCTGCTTTGTTTTAATGCCGAGTGTAAATCTCAATTAATTATGAATTAGGGTTTTGAGCGAGGTACAGTTAGACCTTCTCTGTTTGTTGCCATTTGGGACTTGATTTGTGAACACGTGTAAAATGTATTGTGTAATGGAACCAGAAACTTGTAATTGCTTTTCAACAGTTTTTATTGGTGTATGTATCGAGTATTCATTGTTATTTGGTTTAATTTTTCCCACTCAATTATTATTTGATGTTCGATTTTGATGAGTAATTTTATTTAAAAGTATCTTTACATTTTATTGAAAAGTGCTTAGTGAATATAACATATTTTAGAGGTTAAATTAATATTTTTTGTCTTTGATTTGATTACGAAAAATAATGTTCGTCTTAGCAATGTTTGTAAATTATGAAAAAGACTTAGACAAATTGTATGTAATTTATTGACAGTCAAAATGTAAAAAAAAACCTATGTATATCTACATTATTTTTAATGCGTAAAGAAACTATTTTAATAACCATTATTAAAAAAGAACTACGATCCATAGCGTAAGTCTATCCATGGTCCATTGTGTATCTAAAACATATGATTTCTTTTCCAACAACGCTTATGAAAAAGGCATGTTTGTATAGTCTTTAGGTATGTAAGAGCGACCCAACAAATTCCGTGGTAACTTACACAAGTTGTAGCTTTTATTTCAGACAATTAGAACCAAAAAGGTTAAGGTTCAGTACATTCACTTAGCCTTTTTGCTGAGTACTTAGAACCACCTGGCAAGTCTAGGTACTAAGGTAAATACAGGAGCTAAAGTAACCTGAAATATGTGGCTTGTTCGGGATAATTTTGCTCTAATTAAAGCTCTGAGTAATTTAGTTGGGAGGTATCACAGATGTCTATTAATTAGAATAGTGCTACGCTACATTATGTTAATGGGTTTACTTCTCAATTACTTATTTAAAATAATTAGTATTTATCTAACATACTGAATTAAATTCAAATTTAAATATTTAACTATATTTAGGATATATTGTGTTTTTCACTAGACGTAACTATAATATATGAAACTGCTAATAAGCCATTAAAATAAATAGCTGAAATTAAGAAAGTGAGACACATGTTTAGACCTAGTTTAAATATGTTTTACAAATATGAAATAAATAAAGAAAAATCTATAAAAAAAAACATTCCAGAAAATACGTACGAGAAATACCAGCTACTTCTATACAATCTTCTTTTTCTTATCGAATGAGAGTGGCCAAATCTGGTGTAAGGACTTCTGACATGGCTTTACGACTGCCGAACTAGACAAACAAAAGCCAGGACCTACAATTTAACGTGCCATCCAACCCACGGAAGCGCCCAAAATGAAATGTCAATTTTCAGTCACCCATCCAAGACCTGACCGCGTCGACCTTTGCTTAACATTGCTAATCGCATGCCAATTGCCTCCACTAGCTGAACTACGGGCGTTTCTATACAATGAAAAGGAAAGACTTCACATAAAGTAACAATTACTTCCTTTTCACACCAAAACAATCTAGTGCCTCGACAAAAACATTTATCAAACGCCATCAGCATTCAATGCAGCACTATCGCCACATTGCTTGCGGTTGAAAGGACTTTATCGATAACATCACGGCACATCACTTTTCATACCCAGAAACGGAAAAATCAACGTCATTTTTTCTTATTCCACATCCATTGGCGCTTTCCAATCATTTACATAATATGTAGCTTTGTACACCAAAGCAGCAATGGTTGCGTAGGCAAGTGATTATACACATGTTATTGAAATGGGATATAGAACATGGTATTCGGATGGCGTAAGATAGAAAAGCTTAGGGTGCATATTTGATCGTTCTGATGAAAGTGATTTCGCCCTGGGGCGGGAAAGCCCCCCATTGTGGGGCGCTTTGAAGCTATTCCGGGGTTTAAATAGGAAATTGATTTCGTCACTGTGTGATATAAGTTGCAACCATAGACATAATACAAAAACTTCTTATAATTCTCTTTGACAAAACTAAACTAATTACTTCTATTGATTTTATTGTATGTATTTTGTAACTTGTAAGGTAGGTACTGTGATAAGTACTTATTTTATTTTCTTGTTGGAAAACCTATATTTGGATGGACCAAACCATATGGACGCTTCAATGGCCATACGCCAATCAGCAGTTACAGATATCACGTGATGTAAACAATTAAATAAATAAATAAATATTTCAGGACATATCACACAGCGCCATCTAGCCCCATACTAAGCTAACGCTTGTATCATTGGTACTAAATAACGGCTATAATACATTTATACTTTTCTTTTGTAAATACATACTTATTATACATACCAACGACCAGACTCAACACAAGTAATAACAAATTTTTAACATGCATAATTACTTGTGTTATGCGGGAATCGAACCCGCAACCCATAGATTAGAAGGCAGAGCCACTACCAACTAAGCTAACAGAGCAGTCAAATTAAATGTGTCAATTGGTTCGCTACAATTCGACATCTATTTGATATAAAGTTGATGCTTAAAGCACAGCTTCTCACTGTGTCTTAATAATTAATAACAACAGGAGGTCTTTGTTAAACTCGAATAGGGGAATTGGGAATTATTTTACTTGTAGTGCGTGTATTGAGTATAATTTCATTAGTCTCGTATTGTTTGTTCAGGTTACCAAGATGCTTACAAACTAGATTAGTAGCTTGTTTGACGTATCTTTTTACGCGACTGTAAGCCAAGTTATAACTGCTGAAAAAGTAAAAAAAAGCTTCTCTCAATATAAGAGGCAATTCATTTATTCAAAAATAATAAACAATACATACACAATACACATGATTATATACACTAAACTAAAACACTAAAACTAAGTTCAATTGTAAAATATTTCTTCCTATATGTGTATTATTGTGTATTTAAATTATTCAGAGTTACCTGGTCTGATTGATGACTGACTACCCAAACAAAATCACTACAAACCTTTACACTTTTCTATATTTCCAACACATTTTCTTGCTTCATTTAGATCTAGAAACATTGCACCTAGTCATTATAAATAGCCAGATAAGCCTGCAGTGCAATAACGTTGTAGCCTTTAAATAACTGGGGTTTGTCCTGTCCACGCGTTAGTCTAACTACATTGCAGAATCCTGTGGTGAAGGTAGCTTGCAGTTAGACATTCTTGGCTTGTGAAGAGTTGGTGAGGCTTTCGTTAAGTAAGAGATAACGAACTATGATATTACGTGAAATAAAATTCAAATTATAGTTATTTATAAGCCAAATGTAAAAATAAAGAAGTGAAACTCACTTGCACAACTGAACTGGCTCACTTAAACATATAAAACATTTTTCCAGGGTGGTAATTTTGTCCTAAAATTTGTTTAAGCATCGTAGTGCAAATCGACCTTACCACCATTTTAATTTATAATAAGAAGGCTGTATTCGTGTAAAAAATCATTTCTTTTTTTAATTATTCTATACCTACGAGGAATAAAAGTTTTTGTATTGCATTGACGGATAATATATTAAAATCAGTAAGTATACATGGACGATTCAGCACAACGCCTTCTGCCTAAAACTTCTTTACTTCATGTTCTTCGTCCAAACAAAAAAAAGGGAACAATTATAAACACGCTATATCTGTAACCACCCCCATCTTCCCTCGCCTAGCAAAAGGGCTAAGTTGTAGATTCCCTGCTTTCTTAAGTGTAACCTTTGTAAGTGATTGTCCCCGGAATTCCTCGACCCTACCTGTGAATAATGGATAAACGACCTGATTGCATTTATTTGCTGTTAATTTTGGGAATCTTCTTTTTGGCCACAAATTTTTGCTACAGAGGAAAAATGACCTATAGTATGATGAAAAAATAATGTAGGTATGTTTAATAGTAGTATTTGTATTGTTTCCAATTCCTGATAATATAGATATGTATCAAATTGTACTTGTTTTATAAAATAAAGAAAAAATAATTGGTTTGCTGTTGCTGTATGTACCTACATTGCACAAATAAGGTAGGTATCGAAAACAATATAGGTTTCTTTTTCTCTTTAAATTGCGAGCAATGTTATTAACTTGTTTAATTATAAACTAACTAAATATCTGGATTATCATAGGTAATTTCAGTAAACCCAATTTGCATAGTGATATTTATATACCTACCCATTTTAACAATTTCGTCGTTTTTGACGGATTGATAATACAATATTACATTTTCAGAGCTACATATTTCTTTATCAATTTTTTATCGATTTCAATGTATAAATTATTATAAAATTAACTTTAAAAAAAAAACAACCTACACAAGATATGAGTCAATTTAATTCGGTACCAAAAGAAAAGACCTTTAATTAGACAAACACCCTTTCAAGAAAGGTAAAGTAAGTAGTAGTTACAAAGGGTCAGATGAATAAAGTACCTAAACGACCTTTTTGACATGTTTAATGTACTACCACACTTACAGAAGTTTGTGAGTGTGTACTTTGTATGTTTTCTGTATCTATACTTATATTATAAAGCTGAAGAGTTTGTTTGTTTGTTTGAACGCGCTAATCTCAGGAACTGCTGGTGCGAATTGAAAAATTATTTTTGTGTTGAGTAGACCATTTATCGAGGAAGGCTTTAGGCAATATAACATCATGCTGCTACTAATAGGAGCGAAGAAACAATAGAAAATGTGGAAAAAACGGGGAAAATTCTTCATCTTTGAGGGTTTCCGTTGCGTGCGCTGCGAAAACGGTTCAAGATATGAAATAAATATGTAATAAAGAATTATTTCTTTTGAAATGATCTAACAAAATGTCCAAGTGTATGTCTATCTTTGAAGGTTAACTCAATAGACCCGTTTTTATGGTAATAACTATTCCACGCGTACGAAGTCGCGGGAACCAGCTAGTTTGGAATAAGACTCCTTTGACACATTGAAGCTATTCCTTTTTGTATCGGGTACCGCGCGATATTGCTCGTGAATGTAGTACTTTATAGACCGAAATCAGAATAAAAAGTTGAGGGCACGCATTTAACATTAATTTAACGTGGTTAATTTTACTAATAACACGAAAATGATAGATGGTTTGCGAAATACATAGATATATGTAGAGATTTTGGCAATAAAATAAGCATGCCTGATTCAAAAAATAATAATCAAACACATTCTCTACACCTACACTAGATATAAGTTAATATTAAGCAAAACCTTGTAAATGCCACCATAGTACCAAATAAATATATTTTATATTGTAATATATTTCACAGATTTTTTTAGAATTTACAGTACGGTCCAGTAGTTTGCGTTGAGCATTAATAAATCAGTCAGTGATCTTTGTGTTTAATATAATACAAGATGACGCCCGCGGCTATGCTCGCATAATCAGAATTAAAAGTAGCCTACGGCTGCAGCCGTTTTCAACAGATAAACAGACACATCCTAAAAACTGCTGCAGCATGTTCTGTTAGTATCGGTATAAAGTATACCCGAACTTTTTTCCGTCCTTCTTTAGGTTTAGTTTATTATACATATGTATAAATGTAGATAGATAGATAGACACAGCCAGGCTCAATACAAGTAATTAATAGACGGATGCATTGATCTAAATATACTCAATGGACGGATGTATAACGTCCCTCACTCCAGATATGTTATACGATCTTAAGTATGTACAAAATTTTGGCTAGGAATTGGAATTCTCCTAAACGGTGCTAATCTTATATTGACATTTGCTTTCAACTGATAATAAATTATATAATGAATTAATCTTATCTGTTATCCTGTCTTTAATAAATTATGCTATCAGGGGTATGTATAAACAGATAAAATATCTGTGTATCTATTTGCTTTTATATGTCATTTTATCTTCCTTATCACTAATTCAATTTATTTTAATGATAGTTACCTATTCGTAGGCATGACGGTTCTTTTTATGTTGTAAAAAAATGCTGCGGATGATGAAAATTAAAAATGCATATCTAATACAATGTTTGTTTATGTTAATTACCCATTTATCAGCTTGATTAAAAGTTTTGACAAACTTTTTGATTGCTACTAACAGACATGATGACATGTTTTAATTTAATACTTAATTGAAAAACTTTGATAACGTTACATGAAACCGGTGCGGAGCTTTGGGCTCGAGCTGCGGACTGGGAGCGCGCGTTCAGAATGCAGAAACGCGCTGTGCGCTGCTTGGCTCGCGTGCCCTGGGACACTGCGGCTCGTCCCTACTTCATAAAACTGGGTATCCTGACGCTGCCTGCGATCTTGATTTATCAAGTAGCAGTGTATGCTAGGATCAACCTAGATGAATACACTGTGCGAAGCTCACGGCACAGATACCCGACTCGCAGTGGTAGCAAACTAGGAGCTGTTGAAAGACATTTAGTGAAGGCAGACAAATTAACGCATTCTATGGGCCCGACAGTGTACAACATGCTGCCGGACAAAATCATCGCAGCCACCAGTTTACCTTCTTTTAAACACATGTTGAAGGCCTGGCTTATCGAGCAAGCCTTTTACGACTTTTATTTGTTCAAACTTAAAATATGATGGTAATTAATATATGTATGTACATATATTTGACATTAAATTGTTTTCTGTTATTATATTTACGTAGACGTTTTTCGAGTACATTGTACATATGACGTATTTTATGAATAAATGAATATTTTGATTATGATTATGATTATGAAAAACACTTTACAAAATGTAGAATTTATTATGTAGGACAATAAATTTATAAGTTAAATTGTTTAATTTGCATAATTTTGTTGAACAAAACGCTATTGGAGTCCAAAGCCTCCCGAACTAGTTTTCACTGTGTCTCGTACTATTTTTTTTTAACTTGAACGGGTTTGCACTTGGCCATAGTTTACCTGATAGCAAGCAAAAGCTATGGTCTAAGATGGATCGTGCTTAGCCGATAAGAACCGATTCACTCTCGCTTTGAAGATCGCTGGATTATAGTGCGTCGGGAACAGAGAGTCAGGCAGGGAGTTCCACAACCTTGCGGTACGAACAATAAAGGTAGAAGCGTACCGTTTCGTGCGGGTCTTACGAACTTCCACCATAAACCGGTGTCGTTCTGCCGTACCTCTACTCGTCCGGTGATAGAAGGGCGCTAACTAATAATATGTATTGTTTTTTTTTTCAGCTAAGTTGGGCAGATTTCGTGTTAGTCGGTATCATTGAGTGTGCCAACTTATTCCTTGAAGAAGAGATCCAGAAAGGCTATCCAGCCATTACCAAACTAGTCGAAACTGTTTAAGGACTGCCGAGAGTAAAGGAATACATCCAAACAAGACCAAAATATAGCAATGTTCTTTCCTATATGGAAAATAAATAAATTTCCTAACTAAGTTTTTAATGATATTACTATTTTTAAGAAGTGGTCATTGTTTGTGTGATGGTTTTGCGAATATTATTATGTATAAGAGACGCTTGATTTATAAAATCACAATTAATCAAACAATCCAAACTACAAGGTCATCAAACTTTTATTGGAAAATGAGCGAAAATAATCACGACCGGCAGGATTCGAACCTGCGTATTTCCGATCACCGTCCGGAACGCCTTAACCATTAGGCTACGGTCTACTAACTGCCAGGCGCGAAAATCCACACTCATTTCCATACACTTCAGACTGAGCGGCAGATATATGGTCATCATATTGAAAAAAAAATTACCTATTTCATGACTTTGCTATTTAAAATTTAGATATAATTATTAAACTGTTATTTTACAAAATTATCAAACTATTTTTTATTTATCACAAAAGGTGCAATGTCTGGAGGTAGCAATTCCTTTTTATATTAATATGATAGAAACTAGAGAAAAAAAAGGTTTTTAAGGTATTTTAAGTATTACAACCAAGGTGCTACTGCAATATATGTATTGTGTACTTTAAACTATAAATAATTTCGTTTCAGGTGTTAGAACTAATTGGGGTTTTCTAATCAAACTTGCAAGATAGAATAGACTGCAAAGGAGACTTGTATCTACAGAGTTGTATCTATGTATAAGTCGTAGAATAATAGGTATTTCTAACTTGTTGAAAACTTAAACTCAAACTTTTACTGCATAAGTAATAAATCTTTTTGTCTTGACAAATAAACCACATCGTCGTCTAACACAAAAACTTTGGATCGAAAGTCGAACAAATGACTTCTGAAAGTAATTAAAACAAAACTAATTTTGGAGTTTCTTCGTCGCCTTAATATGTGTTTGTTTTAACTAGATGCTGGTTCAATACTATGATTTTACTCGTTTTAGAAAAAAATTTTCACCTCCATTTTGGGCGCTTCCATGGGTCGGATTACATGTTAAATTGTAGGTCCCGGCTGTTTGTCTAGTACAGCAGTCGTTTAGGCCTTTAGGGCGGCTACATAAACTTTTGACACCTGAGTTGGCCACTCTGTTTCGATAAGAAGAAGACCTCCATTTTAGTACCTAGTAAGGTTCTTCATTATTGTACTTGCCTGGGCGACACCATGATGATGCCAAAGAGAACTTCCCTAACGAATTAATTCTGCAGAGAAGACACGACCAAACGGTCACGAGGAAATATGACTTAAAAAGGTTGTTGTAAGTTCAAATGTATTAACAAAAACTAAAAATAATGTTCAAGGAAAGCATATTTTTTTAATTCGTTTGTTATTTGTTACGGGGAACACAAGTTTTGAATTTATTCGAGCAAATAATAGTAAAGTAGTTAGGTACATTTTGTATACATTGACAAATTAGCGATGATTGAAAATACATCAGTAAAATAATGTTTTAATATAAGATAGAAATCAATAACTAACAAAGAAGTTATTATTGTGCGTAGAGTCAAAATATATATCTACTTAGGATTGAAAACAAATAAGCCTGATTAAAAGCAAATTTTAGAGATTGGTTACAGTTTGAAAAAAAATTGTCACGATAAAAATTTCTTCTAAATCCCTTTATTCTCTTGAATGGTACGTCACAAGCAATATGTTTAACCCTAAATGCACAATAGACCAACACTTTACTACATGCAGATATTATTCGTAAAACTTCTCTTAAAGTAATACGAGTATATTCATATCTACTTATTCCTACCTATTTCACTAATCATAAACACAAATGCCTTCTAGGCCCTTTTTTTCAAGAACTTCAATATCCTTTAGGTAAGGATAGGACCCAGTCTCAGAGAAAATGTAAATACATATTTTCCACACGAAAACAATGTAGAAATAAGAAAATCTCAAAACAACGTTTCCCACAAAACCACAGTAGATTTAGTTTGGTTTTCTACGTAAAAAGAGCTACGGGCTGCCGTTTTATGAAAACAATTTCTCCGTTAGATGACTGTTTTAATAAGCTCTACGTTAAGGAGACGTCGAGTAAATTTGTTATCTTAGGTATTGTTCGAGGTGCTTCAGTCGCCTTTCTCTTCGTTATTGGGTTTCTGATAAACACAAAAGCTGAAAAGCAAGATAAAAAATATAGTAGCGCTTGGAAAATTTTGAATCCTCCGAGAGAGATGAATTTGGAGAACAATGCTACTGTTATTTTTGCTGAAAAATAGGATTTTTCGTTGTCTAGCATAAATTTAGTTTGTGTGTGCAAGACTAGGTTTTTTAGCACGAAATTTTGGGTTCGGTATAAATGAATAGTTTGCCATTAAATTGCATTTTATGAACACCTCGCGATGGTTAGTGCTTTGTAGTAGTTAGGACCAACCAAATTCCCGATAGATTATTAGTTAGTTTCATATTTTTTAAGTGCGTATTTTAATTTTTTCCTGTATTTTTTTATTTGAGTAGTAAGAATATGTAAAATAAAATAGCAATTTTATTATGAATTTCGTGGTCACTTTTCTTAACCAATTGTTTTTTTTGTTCGGATTGGAATACAAAACCATACATAGGTACCTCAAGTTAGTGCTATGTTGCATCCAAAATAAGAAAAACTGGATATCACAACACAGGAATAGACCTAGTGTGATATCCAGGGTTTGTCTATCAGTATACAGTAGATAATACACAAAAATCTAGTTTATACAATATCATGTTAAACCTACATATCTGATTGTAAACGCCTTATAAATGAAGAAATAAATGCTTTTTATGTTTTATGTTTTTATGTTCACTTCACGCCCTTAAAGAGAAAAAAAAGCAAGTGAGGCTTCTATTAAATATCGTGTTATATGTCGGGGATGATATTTTAAGCTCACGCTGATATCATCAACAGGTGCGGCTGAGATTTTTGCCGATATTATTATTGGTCCAAAAATACTGGCAAGGTATATTAGTTTATTATTATATATAGTATATTTTTTTTAACGTGGGATAGGTTACGTTTGACTACAGCATGTTACATACACTCTAGGCTGCAGTTTTGATTGAGGAACCAACCAACAATCACAATTTCGCCTTATATGATAAGTGTTAATTCAGAGTCTAATTTCAAAACATCATTATTATCCAACTCGGTTCAGTCAGTTGAGCGTGAAAAAGTAACAAATATGTGTGTATTTGTTACTTTTTCACACACACACACACACAAATATACACACACACATACATAACACAGCCGCAGAAATTTTCGCCTTTATTATTATAGTAGTGGGATAGTAAACACTAGAAATATACTACATACAATTTAATCTACAAATGGTTTCCCCATTTTATTTCCACACAAACTTGAAAGAAATACTCGTAAACTGAATTTATTGGCCACCATTAAGGCACCACTTTTCAAATGTCCCCGCGTAATGAGAGTTTGCGAACCTTCAAAAACTCAAGCCATTTGAAATAAATAAAACGTCCTCGGATCAAACCCATTTTGAACTCGAATAAATCAGTCGCGAGAAAAGACTTGTTACGGCAGGAAGAAGGGAATTCTTAGTTTAGGGTGCAGAAGTAAGTGAATCGGTTTTTTCTGCAGTTTTTTGGATTAATTGTTTTGTTGTTATCATATTTTATAAGCAAGTACAAAAACTACGAAATTTTGTAATAGTTTTTTTTTAATACGCCATGAAGTATAATACACAATTACCTATGACACATGTTTGATTATCAAGTATCCTCAAGGAACACTCTAGTTGAAGCTAGGAACCTATGCCGAACTGGCTTTCAAATGAAACTGGGGGAAAGATTGCTACTATTTTTATACACAAAGTATTCAATTAGTACACAATCGTTTGCTTAGTTTACCCACCCAACTAGATAGCCAAGCATTTTTCTCCTTGTCTCCTTAAGTCGTATTTCCAGTAGCTGTTCGCGGCTTCACTCGCATTAAGAAGTACAACTTGCATTCCCTTTTTCAATCCTCCATTAGTGGCATTTCCAGAAATCCTTTCTTAGCAAATGCCTACGTCATAACATCTACCTGCATGCCAAACTTCAGGCCAATCCGTCCAGTGGTTTGGGCTGTGCGTTGATAGATCACTACGTCAGTGAGTCTGTCAGTCACCTTTAAGTTTTATACTTATATATTGAGATTAATGATGACTACTCCTTCAAAAATGAATTAATAATTCAAAGGCTATTGGTCTCTTGATCAACATCGCAGTAGCCTGCCAGTAATTCCTTTCAAAATGCAGAGATATTGTACAGTCCAGTTACAAACCACTTACGTTGTCAAATAAACCTGTTTCAAAGTCTATGGCCACAAGTAAACTGTCCCATTGCAGAACTGGCATCAAACAATGCTAAGTTGAGTCCAATTACGAGAAATCTAAGTCCGGAGTGGATGAAACTTCATTTCCTTATAGAAATTGAAGTGTTTCCTGCTTCGGTAGTAAAATACTTGGGTCTCGGTTAAATATTGTTTCTGGTGAGCTGTGGGTAGAATATGATTGTTACATGCTGACTACGTAGGCGTGTTTGCGTTTATGATTATCATGCGCAATTGCTCGTTCTTCTCAACCAATAGACTGGCCTGTTATTTATGAACTTTAAAATGTATAATGGTCGCTTCTATGTATATATTAAGTACCTATGTATTTATGAAAAAAATGTATACATGTATTATATCCGTTATCTAGTACACACAATACAAGCGTAAGCTTAGTATGGGGCTAGATGGCACTGTGTGATATATTCTGAAATAAATAATATACATATATGATTTATTATTTTTACTACTGGCAGACTACGTAGGCGTATATGCGTTTATGGTTATCAGGCTCAATTTGATCTAATAGGTATGAAAATTGGTCAATTAAGTACTGCAGTTTTGAATGGCCTGTTAGCTTAGTTGGTAGTGGCTCTGCTTTCTAGTTGGTAGTGGGTTGCGGGTTCGATTCCCGCGTGACACCAGTATTAATATGCATTTTAAAAATGTATAATTACTTGTGTTGAGTCTGGTCGTTTGTATGTATAATAAGTATGTATTTACAAAAGAAAAGTATATAAGTATTATATCCGTTACCTAGTACCCACGACACAAGCGTTTGCTTAGTGTGGGGCTAGATGGCGCTATGTGCAATGTCCTGGAATATTTATTTTATTTATTGGTATTTTAAATTACTTGTGTTCAGTTGCGTTAGGAGGTAGAAAATAATATACAAGTAATTTGTGAGAGAAAGTTTAAGCCCTATGTAAGATCACAGTTTACTTTTTTTACCCGATTTAAGTGTTAAGATATAGGTTATAAATACAAGTGATTACGTTGAGACAGTTTTAACCCTCCTTATGAGCAAAGCTTATTTTAATTATTTTTTTGTTTGTTTTCGCCACTGATGCAAATAATCTTGTACCATAAACCAAAGCATTTCCTAATGACTTCTTCTAGTAAACGCTTCTTCAAACTACCAAGGCATTAACATTCCTTGTATATTTTTCCCTTTTCCCTAGCAACGGCCTCAAGTTTGATTGGCACAAGATTCCACTTAAACTTTGCTTCTTAAGACGTAGGTCTTTGAAAAGCGCATTCTTAGAAGTGGGAAAGTTAACTTTTAATAAGCCATTAAGAGTTCGGATTGAATATTATGGTAATTGGATTGGAAATTAGTGGCTTTTTTCGTGATAATGGCTTTCGTGTCAGCTGCAGAGATTTTAGTGAATTAGTATTGTTCGCAATTAATTTATAATAGCATGTTTTGAGCAGTTTTGGCTGCTATTAACAAGGAAAATAATAATTTGGAGTTGAATTCACTCATCACGTTACTATTCACGTCTTGCTACGAGTGTTGTTTTTTTTAATGTAGATTATGCGTTAGTCACCAGTAACCCTATATTTCAGGTACAGATATAAATTAATTAACTCACTGAAACTCTGGAGAAATATGTAGTGTTTTTCCGCTGCGACTGCTCTTTAACAAACAACAAACTTGATGGTTTTTAGGTGTGTTCCTCTATATACCACCGCCACACCAAGTTTATTGTTTGATGTCGGTTAAGGAGCAGTCGCAGCGGAAAAACACTATATACGAGTATATCTCTAGAGTTTCAGTCACAATGGATTTCCGCAAAGTAACGCCTGATTCAATATCTTAATTAACTCAGTATGAATGTGAAGCACTAAAAACTTAGGAACATAAAAATCAAATATAACACGTGACATAGATAACAAAAATCAGAAACCTTTCAATTAATTCTTTTAGCGTTTATAATTCACGAGATGACTAGTTACAAATCTGCGTCAAATCAAATTCTAATAAGATTCTACTAATCCATTAATCACAGTTCGCTTTGATTACATTTTTCGAACATTTTTCTTGGAAAATGTCGTATATTGGAATAAATTGTGTCAGCGTTTTATTTTTTATTAATGTTTTAGTTATTGCAGGTGAGTATATTTTAAACTTTTTACATATAAATGATGCACGAAAAGGTTATTATCTAACTAGTAAAATATATGAAACAAAGAAATGTTTACTTTAAAATTCTACTACACTATAATTAATACTAATGAAGTTGCAAGTCAGAACATATATGTCAATTTAAAGATAAAGCTAACTTTATTTGGCATAAATTTAAGTGCTTATACAATTTTGTTCCGTACACTCCACACTAGGATGTATTTTACCTGTATTGTGGAGTGTAGGCTCTTCCTTAGGTTGAGACATTTTGATTTAAAACTAACTAGAGTTTGTTCGAGTAAATGTATATGCGTTTCACGTTCTTTTTTTTCATCTCTTTTTTATTTAATTTATTAAAGTTGCTAAGCGAGTACTAAATATTGTTATAAAGACTGTCCCACAAACACAATATCTAAGTAAGTAATATTACTTTCAGTATTATACAAACCAGCCCAAGCAACAGTTTCTGCAGACCCAAAATCAGAAATACTAACCGACTACTACTGGGGTAGTCGCGAACTAAGAGCTGATAAAAGAAAGGCGCCACCGTCTTTACCTTCAAAACCTCAACCATTATCTTGTGACTCTGAAATCCTGCAAATTATCTGTTTCAATAAATGTGGGGCTGATTATGTATGTCAGAGGGATACTTGCAAGTGTAAGCATGATGGTGAAACGTTGAAAGGTAACTGCGTAATTTTATGATAATTTATATTAAGTTTATAAAAACCGTGATAAAATTAGGTATCCTATTTTTTATGTATAATCCGTTGCTTATATCCTGTTACTTTTCTAATAGATAATATATACCTACATTTATTTTATTTTAAGCTGTAGTTCGAGATCATAAACTATATCGCTTTTTTAGTTTAATCGACTTTTTATTACAGTTACTCTGAGGTTTGCAAAAGAAGACAATATTTTCAAAGATAACAAATACACATATTCCAATGAAGATGACATGCCACGTAAGTTTTGTAAACAAAAACATGTATTTTATCAATCATACTGGACTAAAAAGTTTTTCAAAATTCACATAAGTCCAAATTAAAATTCAAATTCTTTTTATTATGCCAAAATAGACACAGTAGGTACTTAGATTAGGTAATGTACAGGACTTTAAATCTTACATGTAGCAGTACAAATTGTTTTTTTTTTACTTGAAATAGGCTCACGCTTGACTGAAACTTGCCTGATGTTAAGTAACGTTGTAATCAACGATCTAGCGCGCTTGCCTAGAAGAAACCGGTTTACTCTCGACTTGAAGACCGACAAATTATAGTTCAAGGGGAATAGAGATTCGGGCAAGGAGTTCCACAGTTTGGCTGTTCGCACGATGAAAGTCGAAGCAAAACGCTTGGTGCGAGTCTTTGGAACCTCAACTGAAATTATAATTATATATTAGGGTATTCCATTGTCCCGCGCTAAGTCCCATAGATGGGCTTGTGTTGCGGGAGTATTATGAACATATGAGTGTAATTTATTTTATATTATATTTATGTTATAAAGTTTAACAGTTTTTAATGAAGATTTATTTTATTCTACGTTATTTGTTTGTCGTGGGTAACAAAAAAATATCGATCCATTTTAAAAAAAATCATATAATAATTATTATTTTTCTGTCTTCCTAGGTACTGACATTTGAACCGAAAAAATCTACTTAACTAATTTAGTTTATTTATAATTAAAAATATTATAATTATATAAGCAATATTTTCTAATTAAACAAATTGATATCAATGTTACAAATTTTCTAATAACATAATCAACCGAAAAAAACTATTTTTTCTTTTTCCTTATTTTCTTTTCGCAGCGTCCCTCCGTTCAGCCATCACCGCCGACCAGCCTCCCAAGGAGGTTCAGCTGGAAGACCTCCTCCCGCCCCCGCCACCCCCGCGGCCCGCACTACGTCACCACATCGCCCACTTCTGTCCCTCTATAAAGAAGGCCAAGACTTGCATCAGGACTTGTATGAAGAAAGGGCTGCCGGCCTTCTGCGGGAAGGATCATGTCTGTTATTGTGGACATAGGTGAGGATATTGTGAAATTATGTCATACAATTTGAAGTACAAAACATAACAAGTCATCGTAGATATCACAGACTTAAATAGGATAGTTAAAGTTGTATAATAAAGAATAGGTAATACTAAAGTACAATAAATAAAGTACCTACAGTATGTAGTATATATCAATCATGAGTCATGATCTGTAAAAACTTGGGATATTGCTAATTTATCATATCTCTTTAATGATTTGGATTGTTCTATAACGGATCAATCATAGAATAACACCTAAAGGTCAGTATATTTATTTGTCGTATTAATACGATATCACTTTGACACTTGAATTACATTTGAAATTATAATACCCTATAGAATGTATCATCACCATGATCCACAGCCTTTGGGATCCCATTGCTGAGTATAGGCCTCCCTTTTTTATGTATAGGATCTTATAAATAATAAAATGTATGGTATGTAGTCATTATTTTATCTCTTTTATTTCCAGATACACCTCCCACGACAATAATACACAAGTGGATGTCAGCGATGTGTACTCGCAGTTCAGAGATATCTACACGAAGTATTTTGGTCCGAAGATATTTGACATGGAAGCTAGTGCTGATGAAGAGGAAGGCACAGAGGGAACGGCAGGGGATGGACAATAAATAATATTAATATAATTAAATAAATGTATTGTTATGTAACACATTAGTAAATTTTCATTAGATTCCTTGCTTGTAGGTAATGAAGAAATAAAACTTTTAGCAAAAACAATACCGGCATGAGAGAAAAGGGGCTTGTTCTTCAATAAACTTAAAATCTGTTGGATTTTTCTTTAATTTATCTACGGTTTTTTGTCATAAATACCTATATTTCATATATACCTACCTATATTTTTTTAATCAGATGTAATTTAATCGCATGTAATATGGGTACAGTAGTAGATCTTAATAAATATAAAGTTTTAACATTACACCTTAACATAAGGTACGCAAAAGCAATATTTAAAAAAATCATACAGTTGGTATTCGATTTAATTTATGCCAAGTCGATTAAAATCATACTCATCTCGTTTATATTCAAACAGTGAAAATAATAAATTGATTATTAGATTACGCGAACTTACACAATGACTCCTAATAAAATTACTGAAATACTGAATTTAACATCCATAAGTTTTGTTTTGAATATAATTATATTAGAAAATAAAGCCCGTTTGCACTTCAATTGGTCCAAACACTTACAATATGACGCCCGCTAGATGGCGCATTCATTTCAGTCACGTTTCTCCTGAATGATGGATAATCCTCACCCTCGCAATATTGCGAAGCAATTCTTGCCAGAAACATAACATTTGAGATTATTTCGTGACACGCACAATCTAAATAAGCAGTCCCTATTTCGCTGAGGTGGATTTCTTTCGTTTCTAAGGATCCTCTAAATATCTAATTTGGCAACAAGAAATTGCGTATAAATTGTGCACATGGTTAATGATAAAATTAAGAACACAAATAAATATTTTTTGATGTACATGTTGTATGTGTTTACGATTTTTAGAAATTACTAAATTAGTATTTGCGTTTGAATAATCAGAAAAACAGATAAACATTTTATTGATAATTTTTTCGAATTACATGTCAGATTATGATTAAAAATTAAAGACATATTTTAAATATGTACACTTGTATAAACATACTTAATTAGTTCTGATGTCAATTCAATCAATTATCATCATCATAATTTTCATTATAACTTTTTATGAAAAAATAAAACGTTAGTATGGTCGTTGTTTAGTTTCGTTGTAGTTTTAAATTAATCATTATTATTTTTATTTTATGAGTCACGTCAATACATTTAATAAAAAACAGCATGTCTAGTTTAATGATTTAAAAAATTACCCTTAACAGATACTTGAGAAAACTACTGTAAATTAGAAACAACAAAAAAATAATAAACTTATAACTTATCTTTACTTAAATTAATTAACTGCTTAATGTGAAGTGAGAGTGGACGTGCTCTGCGCTTCAGGCTCGTTTAGAGACCTACTGCAGAGCACAACACATCACAGGTACTTTTCTTTCTTTCTTTTTCTAAACTAAGCACAAGCTAGAAACTAGCGTCAATATTTTTTCGGTGTTAATGTAAGTAATTTTTGGCATAAACTTTTGATTGTTTGTTTTGTTTATAAGTAAAAACATGTACCTAAATGTAAGCTTTTGTCAGAACAATAAAACGTATTTGTATTTGTATTGTATTGTATACCTACTTCTTAATTATTTCAGTCAGTAATAGGTATTTTAAACAACATATTTTTGCATTACCTTCTCAACAATAAACAAAACCATTTCAAAAATTTGATTTAAAAAAATCTGCACTTATCTAGAAAATAAGACAGACAAATACCTACCTAATAACGACTTTGATTTGGAGAGATTGTTAAATAGGTATATTTGTAAAATATTATTTCTTGTGTGTATGAAATGGTTTTAATTAATGGTATTTGTGCCAACTCTAATATTGCCAAAAATTTGCTGATTTTGTGATCTAACTAATGTGTCTTCATACAAATAAATTATAATTGTAATAAATAAAATAAATATTGAATCTGCCGCACAAAATCTCTTGTCATAAACATGACTGTCTAGAAACTATATTTTTTTATTTTATATGAGATAGGCTCACGCTTGACTACAACTTGCCTGATGTTAAGCAACGTTATAATCTACCCACAACTATCTTTAACTATCTATAACAAAACAACGACAATGGCCATGCTAAAGCTCTTCTTACCATACACTAACAACCTTAATTATTATTTGACGCCTAACTCAATACTATGCAAATGACATACAATAAAATCTAAGTTGGACACTGGGAAATCCCTCCGAAATCTACTAATCTGAAAATGTCCGGGTGACCCGCCAGGCCCGGTACTGATTTATATGCCGCTAACACTGCCGCAGCCCAACTGAATTTTAATTACATACAACCCCTTTTCGAAGTGTTTCGTCTTTTATATAAAGTTAATGGAAGTGTAATTTAAATAAATTAATATTACGGTACATTTAACACATAGGATATATTATGTCTCGTGGGATTAAAGAATTGATGTATGTCTACCCACCTCTCCGGTTGGTTGACGATTGCAAAACAGCAGAAAGGCCCTGGATTTGATTTGACTGAGATGAGTGGCGCAATACAAGAGTATACAATATTGGTACCATAGTTAAATGTTATAAGTAAATTAATTTATAATTCTAAATTTTGCATCCACATCAGAACACTGTTGAACACAAAACAGGGTTTAAAATACTTATTTAATATCATTTACTACTATTTTGTCACGAGGTTAACCCCAATTTTTACTAATACTTCATTATTCAAACCTTAGGAATAACTTTCAAACTGATACTGTCACATCTAGTGTTATCGGTCTTCGACATGCGAGCAAAACTTCGGAAGCCCTGGACGGATATTTATTGATAGCGGAACAAAGTTGATTGTAACCCTTATTTACGCGCATTTATCCGCCATTTTCAGGATATTTACTGAATTATTTATGATAGCAACATTTATTTTGATGATTGGAGAAGAAATTATAAGGGTGCAAGATATACTGGAATATTGTTAGTAGAGAAAGATATAGAATAATTATAATTGCCTGGAGAATTTATAAATGCAATGTATTAGTAAGTTGCTATAACTATTTTCGTAGGCGCTATTGGAAAATAAAAGAAAGCTAATTTAAATGACAGAAAAATGTTTGTGGCGTTGTGAAGGTATTCAAATACATCGATTACAGTATTAAAGTGTAATTGTTGGTCTGTTTGTTTAGTTTGTTTTAAACATAGCGACTGATCGACAAAATTTCTGGAATAGTGATGGCATATACTGTCTTGAAAGTGACATTTTTTTATTCTAAAATAACGCGGGCGAAGCCTATGTCATCTCCTAGTTTATTTAACACAATTTCAACCTGCATAACCGCTCAACAACTTTACATAAAACGTATTTTATATTATTTTTAAACTAAGCGATCGTGTTGTGAGTTTACAACTTCTCAGTAGAATTAAAAATCAAGAACTCTCACAAGTTGTTCAGAGTTTCCAAGCCCCGTGTGTTACGAGAGAAATATTGGATCCCTTTTATAAAACTACGAGTAGACTAGTTTTAAACACTAGTATTTTATGTAGAATACAGGAAGTACTAAGAAACTAGTTTTTATTGAAAGCACAGTACATTTATAACATTTGGATATTGATATATTAAATCCCGTTTTTTATTAAATTTCTTTGAGTACTTATTTAAAAATACGATATGCTGTAAGTTAGATAATATCATTAATTGAGGTGCGGTTTAACGTGATAACATATTCAGTGAATAAAAAAATAATACTTTATAACTAACTTTCATCATTACTACTAAACTCCATATGTTTTTATTATATTTATATTTATTACTAGTGGGTGCTCGCGGCTTCGCTCGCATCAAGAAGTAAAATTTGCAACCCCTTTTCACCCCATTAAAAGTGGCATTTCCAAAAATCCTTTCTTAGCGGATGCCCACATCTTAAAATCTACCTTCATTCCAAATTTCAGCCCAATCCAGTTTGGGCTGTGCAATCATTCAGTCAGTCACCTTTGAGTTTTATTTATATAGATTACTAAAGTAAAGCAGTCGCAACATTCCTTCACAAAAACATCAAAAACTTCTCAGTCTGAAAGCTACAGTGTTAATTCAATAGTTGTATCCACAAACGAAACCTCTCATATTAGCATTAACATTGTGTTTCAGCTAGAGTGGCCTATTGTTCCACGATTCACATCCACCAAGAATATTTTACAATCACCTTAACTCCTATTCCAAGGGCGTAAAGACTATTTTAAAGTTGACAAGCTGATTAGATATTGTGGTAAAAGCAGAGAGCACAAAAGCGAGTTGATTTGATTACATTCTGGTCTTACTTTGAAAATGTATTGTGCTTTTAATTCGTAGAATCATGTGTAATTCATAGAGGCATGTGAGTGTCAGGCTTAGCTTTGGGGCTTGTGTAGGTACTTTGGAATGCTTAAAATTAATAGTTTATGATATACAAAAGAAAAATTTTATCATAATATTTCTTTTCCAATATTGTTAACTAGCCAAATTCTCATGCATAAAAAATACTATTAATAAAAATGTTTCATATTGACGGGAAGTGAACTAAAGTAAATGTATTGCAAAAATTTTGATATTTTCAATATTTTTTCATTAATCGGAATGTATGGTTGTAAATTGATAGGTGAATAATATCTAAAACTAAAATATGTGTATTTGGAATTGGTACTGTGTATTATTGTACATTCCATAGTCACTGTTTAGTGCGGAATTGAATAAAGCATAATTTAACATCAAAATGTACATATGTAGGTACCACAATTACTACTACTAAAGACTGAACTAATATAAATAAGTCTGATTTCACATTGATAGTGGTTAATGTTTGAATTTCAATATTCAAGTTTCATTAAATTTATTCATTTTATTAACTCTTTTGTTATGAGCAGATTTAAAAATAAATCTTAAATAAAGTTTGAACTTTATGTGATCATGTATTTTGCAGCACCTACTACCACTACAAAATGTCTTTAAATTTTGAAGATATAAATTTTGAATTACACGTAACCTTTAAAATATTGAAAATAGTAAAGTCAACGTAAAAATCAATGAGGACCACCCATGACAGTTTGTTTCGTTATACTAAAAATAAATTTCATACTTATTCTTTCATATATATAAAAAGCGCAAACAAAAAACAAAGCAAAACAGTAAATTTGAATCAGTAAAATTGAATAAAGTATTAGTTTGCCTTCAAGAACTTGAAACATTCAATAAAAGTATATATGTTTTGTGCCTTACTGAGCATAATATGGTACATGACGATATAGGGTTATTGAATATACTCAATTTTAAACTAGGATCTATATACTGTCGAATAAAGCGAAATGGAGGATCATGCATACTGGTACGGAATGGTCTAGAGTTCAAAAACATACCTACTATTGAACATATGTCGAAACCTAATATGGCAGAATGCTCTGCAATTGAGTTGACGTCATTTAATATTATCATTATTTGGATTTACAGGCCATGCATCCACTTACGTCTAAATTACGATGCATTTCTATCTATCTTACGTGACATATTAGAATATCTATCCTTAAAGCCCAAATCAAAGGTTATCATATGTGGGGACTTCAATATCAATATTTTAGAACCCCACAAGCTTTCCAAGGAATTTGAACAACTGTTAGACAATTACAACATGAAATTTCAATTTAAACAAATAACTAGGTCTAAGAGCAAAACTTGTCTGGATAATATAATACATAATCATATTAGAGGCTGCAAAGGTGAAATTGTTGAACACGCTCTATCTGATCATTCCTCTCAAATATTTACAGTACCAGTTAAAAAGACATGCACATTAAAATTTTGGTATACACAGAAACGTGACTTTAGCTCAGTTAATTTAAACAAGTTCAAAGAGTGTTTAAGACAACTCACATTTTATGATGTATATAATTGCGAAGAACCGAATACAGCTTTTGAAAATTTTTATGAAATGTTTCTACTACTCTACAATTTTTTGTTTCCCTATAAACAATAAGAAAATATTCTCAAAGAAACGTCCAAAATGGATAACAAAGGGAATACTTTTATGTTCTAAAAGGAGAAGGGATATGTTGTGGAAGTATAGGCTTGATCCTACTAAAGAAAATAAACGGTTGTTCAAACAATACTCGATTAGGTACAAAAAAATCATGAACTTGACTCAGAAAATTCAAAATAACCATTTTATTAAAAATGCCAAAAGTAAATCAAGAGCAACATGGAGTATTATTAATAAACAAAAGTTTAATATTCCCAAGGATTATATTGAAAAAATAAATTTAGATGGGGGAACAATCACAGATCCTGAAGTCATAGCTCAAAAATTTAATGATTTTTTTATTGACATTGCATCTCCCAGTTTTCCGTCTAATTCAAATAATTATAAAATTGATCATGACAAATCTAATTCAATATTCTTGACTCCTACAATACCTCATGACATTCTTAATATTATTGATGCATTGAAAACAACAGAAAGTTTTGGTTACGATGGTGTTACTACAAAATCAGTTAAGTTTGTTGCCGAGGAAATAGCACCTGTTATATCCCATATAGTTAACCTATGCATTCTGAAAGGTGTTTTTCCACAAAAACTAAAAATATCTGTCGTGAAACCTGTCTTCAAAAAAGGTGATAAAGATAAGCTTGACCACTACAGACCAATCGCTTTAATCCCTATTATAGCTAAGATTTTTGAAAAAGTGCTCTACGATAAATTAAATTCCTACCTTGAAACTCAAAATATCATCTCTCACTGTCAATATGGGTTTAGAAAAAAGAAAGATATTAATATGGCTATATATAACTTCCTGAATGAAGTTATATTAGGTATGAACAATAATAATCTTACTGCCGCACTATTTATGGATATGTCGAAGGCCTTTGATCGCGTGGACTATAAAATACTGCTAAATAAACTGTCCCAATATGGCATTAGAGGCACGGCTAATTCACTTTTTAAATCCTATCTTACCGATAGGCTACAAATGACACAAATTAACGGGATTTGTCTAAAAACCAAGAGTGAACGAATTTATTCTTCCAATCTAAAAAAAGTGCTTTATGGGGTTCCTCAGGGCAGTGTCTTAGGCCCATTGCTCTTTTTGATATATATCAACGACTTGCCTAAGGCCACGCCACATGCTGTAACCCTTTTCGCTGACGACAGCACAGTACTATTTAAAAATGGCATAAGAAATAAAAATAATATCGCCAGTCTTTGTCGTGACATTAATTCAACATTAGTATCTATCATAAATTGGCTTGATATGAATAACTTAAAAGTTAACTTAGATAAAACGAATGTTATTATCTTTAGACAAAGACAGTCTAAGAGTTTGAACGAAAATCTGGACATCACTTATTCTGGACATAAAATTGACGAAGTTGGTACAACAAAATTTTTAGGTATACATATTGACAGTAAATTGAACTGGAAGCTTCACACAGACATTGTATCAAAGAAGATAATTCAGTTTTCCTTTGCATTATATAAACTAAGGCAAGTTGCAGATCAGGACACTTTACTAACTGCTTATCATGGTCATGTTATGTCCACGTTGCGATATGGCCTTATCTTCTGGGGAAATTCAACTGACGTCGAGGTTGTTTTCCGAGCTCAAAAAAGCTGTATCAGAGCGATTTGTGGTCTCCGACGTAGAGAATCTTGCAAACCACACTTTATAGAACTACGTCTATTAACTCTGCCGTGCATATATATTAGTGAAACAGCTTTATTTGTTAAGAAAAATTTCCATCTGTTTCCTACACTACTAGGTACACGACGTACAGACAAATTAGCCTGTCCAAGTAAAATGAAAACGTGCCTAATGAGAAAAAGTGTCTTAGGTGGCGCGCCAACCATCTATAATAAATTACCAGCAGAAATTCGCAATTGTGAAGATGTTATGAGTTTTAAAAAGGAACTTAATAAATATCTGGCAGCCAAGGCATAGTATTCTTTGAAAATGTTTGTAAATGATAATGATTAATCAATTTATTCTATATTTTGCGTTATTCTGATGTCTATCTTTGAGCCAAATGTTATATTTTGAAATGTTTTTAGTATAGTTGACAATGCAATTATAATGTTATGGTGACATCCTTACATAATATCTATATTTTTAATTTAGTTTCCATTCTGTTGTTTGTAAGTTGCTCGCCCTGTGGGTAGGAGTATAGCGTTCTATTATATAATTATGTTACCAACTGTTTTGACCTATATTCCGCAATAAATATATTTTGATTTGATTGATTTAAAATTCCTTTATCAGAGAGTCAAATTTAATTTAAAATTACTTGGGTAGGCATTAAACACTCCCAAAAAACAACATCCCCTAATTTATATGAACTGAAAGCTTCCGTTTTACGCAAAGAGTAATTAATTTATGGAGATATCAAACGACGGCTATATGAAAATATACCTACTAGCGTAGTAAGTTTATGTATCTCTCTCAATGAAAAAAAAAACTGTGTAACGTTTAGTCTTTTCCAGTCAATCTTAATTGTATAAACGGTTATTTAATAGTAATAAATAAAAAAATAATTGAGAAGCTTGTTTATTTCATTTTTTATGTTTAAAACATACATATTTTTTACGTTTATAAGTTTTTGTTTGACTGCAGCGAGCCTGATATAAGTAATAGTTCATTAATAAATCTATTTTTACCCTTAATGATATAAAATCAAAACATATAATTACATTATACTCAGATAATTGGGACAAAATATTTGAAATTTGAATGACCTAACCTTTTGGTGTCTACCAATCAGTCTGCATTTTATATTTTGAGTAAACAGAGTAAACAACCGGGACGCGCGTGCTGACTCGTCCTCCTGATGATGGGAACCTCAGATTTCCGAAACTTGTCGAGCTAATTTTTCGACGTAATTTTTGACGTAAGTGCTAGCCGGTTAATACAACTAAATTTAAACAAAGTTATTCAAAGCAACCGCCGTTACCTTTCTATATAAATTTCTTCAATGGTTTATGAAAATTAGACTTAACATAATTAACATGTCCGAATAGAGAAACGCCTTGTTAGCCAATGCGGAGGCAATTAGACTAAAGTATAATGCATTATACTAGTGTTATCTCCGGCCTTCCTTGCATTACCCTGAAAAAAACGTGAATGTTAAGTTGTATGTCCCTATCTTTGAAGAGATCTCTCTACGCGATAAGGCCGCTCAATGTACCTAGGTTAAGTAATATTTCTGTAAACTGTTTTCTGGTGTACAATAAAGCTATATTGATTGATTGATCTTTCTCTAGGGTATACAAAAGTGTTGGTCTCATATCATAAAACTGTTTATTTAACTACGTTTTACTTGATGTGTGCATGCAATATATTCTACACACAATACAATCTGGTCCACAAATAAATAATAAGACATAACGATTAACAGTTTTGCAAACAAAACTGTTCTTTTTCAATTAATTTCCTCATGAAAACATGAGACGTTTCTAAGAAAAAGTTCATCGACCTGCGATCGATGTAAACAAAATTCGGTATCAATATTATTGTTGTACATACTGTACTAGAATAACTAATTTCTATATATAGCCTTACATAACAGAACACGCTTAGAACTTTCTCAATTCCACATTCAAAGCAGTACTTTTCAATTCCATTTCACAATTAGCCCCATAATCCGCTCGGCAAAGCAAAAACACATCCGGCGCGAGTCAACAAAAAAATCGTCAAGAAAAAAAAATCCGGAGCCACTTAATCCAATCCGTCGTGAAATTATCTCAAAAATCCGGTGAAGCATTTGCTTCTCGCGCAGCCTCAGTTCGATTGGCTCGCATCCCCCGTAGCTGTGCTACGTTGTCGTTCGGGCACCCCGCTACGGAGCGGACGTCTACGCTGTAGCGACTCTACGAGACCTTGACACGTTTGTCACACCCCGATTAACTGAATTGGCGATTTTTATTTGACATTTCGTGTTTTGTTTGGTGACAGTGTGGACGGTTTAAAGCTGCAGCTTTTAGTTCGCGTCGAGCTCTGGTGAGTATATAGATACTATGTTTTTTTTCTATGTTACGGCGGTTTGTTTAATTCAACAGTTGTTAATTTAGCAATCTAGATCGTTTGTGGTCGCGGTTGTTGGAGATGTTAGTGGTTTTCACTTAGTTGATTGGTGTTTATATAATTGTACAAGATTTCAGTGGAATGTTGTCGTTATCTGCAGCGTGCAAGACAATAACAACAGTTGAATGTCAACGTCTGTAGTATTATATTGATGCGCATTCATTGTAGATTGTTTTCTATGTATTTAGAATTTTAATTATGTAATTGGTGGTGGGTATTACATGGTGCGAGAAAATCCATGTATGTTTTTTTAATAAAGTTAAAATTTAGTTGTATTAACCGGCTAGCACTTACGTCAAAAATTACGTCGAAAAATTAGCTTAATTAAAGTTAAAATGTATAATGGAATAGAAGCATAGTCTTCAAAAGCAAACTAGATAACTTATTATCATTGTCTATTTAGTAGTGGGTAAATGATGAGGTTGTATGTTTTAGATTTGAATAAAAACTACTGAAACTTCAATAATTTGCACAAAATGTATCTACACATATGTGACATTATATCAAAATTCGTTTTTAAATAAAAACAAAAAGCCTAAGCAAACACACAAAACGGTGAACCAATTTCAACAATTAAGCCGTTAATTTTTACGCAACGTCCGAGCAAATAACGTTGCGTCTGTCAAAATGAAGCGGAATTTTATCGGAAACACAAATATACCAACATTTTACATGTTACCGTTATTTAACCAGAATACACTTTATATAGGTAGTGTGTTTGTATTGTATTGTATTGATGTATTGTAGAGCCTCGAGGTAGCAATATAAAGTGATTATTCTACCTATATATCATAATTTTACTTAAGCAAAAAACACGTATCGTAAAACACATACACACAAATGAAACACAAAAGCATAGAACATAAAACAATATCTTTATATTCTAGAAGAAATTAATGAAATAACTTTATACATCTTTTTATTTAGCTTCAGTGTAATAACAAGTGAATCACAGCTTTAATCGTTTTATTCAAATTATGTATGAACATATGTAAAATTTATTTATTTTTATAACGAAGTTTAGCATCGAACCTAAATTTAACCAACCAGCAATATTTTAATTGGTAAATTACACTATATTGGCAATATTTTACGTACAATAGCATAATTAGACATGAAAATATAGATAGCATTGAAATCTATTGTTGTATTAAATTCAAATTCACTACTGTGAAACTACTAAACTTACTTATTGTATTTCTGTCGTAATCTATACTAATATTATAAAGCTGAAGAGTTTGTTTGTTTGCTTATTTGTTTGTTTGAACGCGCTAATCTCAGGAGCTACTGGGGCGAATTGAAAAATTATTTTTGTGTTTAATAGACCATTTATCGAGGTAGGCTTTAGGCTATATAACATCACGCTGCAACTAATAGGAGCGAAGAAATAATGGAAAATGTGGAAAAAAACGGGGAAAATTATTCATCTTTGAGAGCTTCCGTTGCATGTGCTGCGAAAACGGTTCAAGATATCACAAAAATTATTTCTCTTAAAATAATTTAACAAAATGTCTGTAACAATATATGTCTATCTTATAAGGTTAACTCACTAGAACCGTTTTTATGGTAATAACTATTTCACGCGGACGAAGTCGCGGGCACCAGCTAGTTCAGAATATTTTGTTAGTGGGTTTATAATTATCAATATTCAATTTAGCTAAGTATGAAATAAGATTTTTTCTGAGTCATAAATTCAGACAGCAAAAGACATTTATTATGTTTTTATATAGAAACATTTATAATTAGTTTCTGGACGACGGATCTTTTTGGTTTTATGATTTGAAACCAAACAAATTTTTAAGGAGGTGCCATTTTTATACCGATACTATCTAGGCGAACCAGACGGCATTTTTTTGTGTTATATAATATTAGTAAACTATAAACGTACGAACATTTTCATCCTATACACATACAATAACCGTATCATCACGCTTACAAAACAGGCCCTAGTAAATACGTAAACGTATTATTCTCCTCAGAAACAGATGTTACAGAAAAAGAGCTCATATTATTGGGAACAAAAGGAAAAATTGTTTTTGTCTCTGTCTATAATACGTAGCAGAGAGAGACAGATCATATTTTATCCCTCCAAATGCAGATACCCATTTTTCATAACCTTTTTACGAATACAAAACACGGAACGTAATTAAGGACGACGCTACAAAAGGAATTCAAGCAAGCTTCTGGAAATAAGAGTAATATATTGTCCTGGAATACTGGATACATTATTCTACCTACACAAGATGAAATATTAAATTGTTTCGCTTATATTTTCTAAAAAAAAAACCAGCAATGTATATACTTAAGGTGATAAGGCACTTGTTCATGTAATTGTACATAGTTTAAGTCCTTTTGATATTGCTCATTTATTTTTGTGTGCAATCAAGATATTGAATTGAATTTAATTGTATGTCTGAAAAAAAAACCTTAAGTTAGTTTAAGCGTATATTTAAAAAAGTATAATAAAAAAATACAGGAACAGCAAGCAAGGTAATATACATGAAGAGCTACAATCAAATTTTTAACCCACTCTGGGTTTCGGTTAAATTTTGTATGAAAAAGTAGCAAATGAACATATTCCATTGTGAGGCTGTCATTGAATTCAACAGACGCAGTGCATAATAAAACGAGTAGAATAAAGGAGAAATTGAACAAAGCACGCGGTAAAACTACATTGTAAACGTGAATTAACTTGATATTCACATACAGTGCCACAAAATTGTAGATAAAATTATACTTAAACTCCTACTTAATAATAATAATAATAGTTTATTGATTGAAATAAGAATGGCAAGGTATTATGTATTACAATTTTACAATTCTAAAATTTTCTTATTCTAAAATTTTAATGACATGCTTCCTGGCTGCCGCTGTAGGATTCCCTGTGTCGCGGAGCTCAGGGTTCTTCCGATTGTTACCAATTAGGAGTCTTATAAATCTATAATGACAATTATAATTTTTAACATTCGTGACGTGAGTGACATATGTATATTCATAATTAGATCTTATATGAAAATGGTTAACCTATTATTAAAAAAAAAAGAAACTTTGCAACCTACATCTTAGATTTCAAGTTAAATCAGATCGTAGAATTATTTTTTTAACTGGAACGGGACTCATATATACATAAAGCGAAGTAAAAATATATGTTATCTGACGTGCAATAAGTTTAAACTATTGTATAAATCATTATCTATCAGAATCCAGACCTATCACGCGTCCATGGCAATTGACCAATCAGATTGTAGTTTTGTCGCGTCATACCTATATATGGTTAATTGGGTATATGAGTAATGGAAAATGTTTGATTATAATGCTGTGTCTGATAGTTATTATGTTGGTACATAGAAGTATGTTCATATAGAATTTCACTACCCCGGGGCTAAGTGAACCTGGTAGGTGGAAAAATATTTTCCATCTCCATTTTGATAAACATACAAAATGGAGATGGAAAGTATTTTTCCACTTACCATTCATAATATACAATGCAAAAAATCATCAATAAGAATTGAGAACACTTTTTATTTTATTTTTCTTGAAGTCAGTTCATAGTCTCTCTCTCTTTGAGTCGTATTTCCTCATGACTGAGGGTCGTGACTCCCCCGCAGAATTAATTCGTTAGGGGAGTTTTCTTGGGCAGATACATCGTGGTGGGCGCCCAGGTCCTTCCACGGCAGTTCATAGTAAAAGGTTAGATATTACCGAAATAAAAGTCTCATTGTAAGTCAAGTTTATTATTTAAGTCCATTAAATTTTCCTTTACATTTTATCATCATTGATAATATATTTTAGGGAAAGCAATACACATTTATTAAAAAAAAAAACCTTCAAAAGAATTGATAACCTCCTTTTTTTCAAGTCGGTTGATAAGCAAATAATAACAATACTTATTTACATTTCGTAGACATTTCGCTCAATGCTCATCACCATCTAGCTCCATAAGCAAAGCAAATGAATGATTTCTAATTATATCCAAGCCACCTAAAAGCTCAGTTTAAATGCTCTGCCATGATCAAACCTGCGTCTCTAGTCACCCATAAAGCCTCAAAGCGGTGAAAAGGTTTCGTTGTACCTGTTTTAGTTCTCACTTGACCTGGTATAGAAAATTATCCAGCTTTTATAGTTAGTGAAAAGGAAAAACAGGCTTTTAAATAGTGGGTCAGACGTAACTGGATAAACTTTAGTCTGAATATAATATTGATAGCGTAGTTTTTTAAGGCTCTTAGGGTGGCTTGATTAATTCTCGACACCAGAGTTGCCCATTCTCATTCAATAAGAAGAAGCCTGGTTTAAGGTATTTTGACACAAATACTTGTATGTTTATGTACTCACGCTGAAAAGTGAGAAATGAGAATTATACGCCACTTTTTAATATATTTTTTTTAACTTTAACGGGTTTGCACTTGGCCATAGTTTACTTGATAGCAAGCAAAGGCTATGGCCTAAGATGGAGCGTAATTACCCGATAAGAGCCGATTCACTCTCGCTTTTAAGATCGCTGGATTATAGTGCGTGGGGAACAGAGAGTCAGGCAGGGAGTTCCACAACCTTGCGGTACGAACAATAAAGGTAGAAACGTACCGTTTCGTGCGGGTTTTTTTTCCGTTACAAGGTTTGATTTTTTATATTATATTTTTTTTAATACGCACTCCATAAACCGGTTTCGTCCTGCCGTACCTCTACTCGTCCGGTGATAGAAATTTCAATTATAATATGGATCTATCAATTTAAATAAGCCGTTCTTATAAAATCACAAACACGACTCAAGAAGGAAGGACATGTATGTACGAGTATGTATGTCAGGAGTTTTTAAACTACAAAAGAGACAAAGGCCCGCGTAAGTCAATATCAAACTACTCAACATGGTGATATGTATAATAATATAATATACATATAATAATATACAATGTTTTCCTTAAATATTTTTTTCCATTAAATGTATTCACGTACATTCATTATTCAGTCTCATTTTGCATTTTGTCTCCCACACAATACAGTTTTGTAAAGTAGAAATACAGAAGAAAAGGACTTCCAATAAACCTAATGAAAAAAGGATGCAAACAGTGCTGGCCCGTAATTTAATCTACAAAAGGCCGAATACCGAAAAAACCGCCTTTGAAAGCCGTTGTTAGAAGAAAAAAGCTTGAAAAAGGTTTCGAGTATTCTAATTAACATGACGTGATTAGCACCCGTTCGGATCTTCTTCTTATCGAATGAAAGTGGAAAACTCTGGTGTCGAGAGTTAATCAAGCCGCCCTAAGGGCCTCTGACATAACTTAATGACTGCCGTTCGGATAAAACTGTATTACTTACATAAATGTATATTAAGTTTCAAGTGATTGTAGTTTGTAAATTTATTGTATGGAAATTTGCAAAAAATAATCACCACAGATGGGATTTGAACCCACACTTATCAGCTTATAGTCAAAAACTTAAGGTTGAGGTACTTACTCACAAGTATTGTTTGAAAAAATACCGGAAAATCAATAAAAAAATTTTTTTAGGATTTTGAGTTTTTAGAATCGTTATTAGACATTTGCATAATATGATTTGGCTTGATTATATTAATGACGTCAATTATAACCGAGTACTAAATTAGTAATTAGATCATTAACTTATTTAATGATTACGTAATGATCGAATTTGATCAGTGGAAGATGGTTTCGATCTGTCTTAACAATGATGATATTAGTACGAGTACAATATCTGATGCAGTTTGTGCTATATATTAATAATGGAAATCGTACAAAAAGGTAACATGTCAGCACATTTTTTTCTGTGCAATGCATGGTCTTGTGATCAATTAATCATTAGTTATTTCTAATCAGCGACCAATTTAAGCATAGTTATTTCAAAACCCACACCAGAATATAAAGGCAACAACGTCGTCAATGCTATAAGGAAGATTAATAAACTTAAGCTCTTCCTGAATTGGTACAGTAACATCTGTTATGTTTGTAAACAACTCTTAATTAAAAAATACAAAAGGAAAGCTTATTTTGTGGTGTATTTTCTGCGTGAATTTAACTCTTGGGGTTTATTATTCCTATTATTTTGTTTACTGAAATTTCGAGTTGGGAAAAGTTATGGGTGTCATTATTTTATTTTATGAATGGTAAATTGGATTTATCGAAGTGGTCTTCCACTAAAAAAACTCCTTACAGTGGCCAAAAATGAATATTTATTTTTCTAAACTTTTACAGTATTGCTGGAATCTAAACCTTATCGTATCTTATGTTAGAACATTTTTTGTATCAGTCTACGCACGATTACGTTGTAGTACGCATAGATTACAACACAATGCTTGTATTAAGTAGAAAAAAAATCACACTTAAAAAAAGCACAAGCAATACACAGCAATTTTCTAGAAAAACATTGTAACCATCATTAAAAACGTTCAATACATTCCAGAGCTTTCCACAATTTGCATTTGCAGTTAACCCTAAAGCGGTTATCGTGGGTCTCGCCGCCGCATGACGGAAACGGGACGTGAACGATCCGCGACAACAGGGCCCAATAAACGTCCAACTACAACATTAAAAATCGTCACCAATATGCCACAAAAAAATAAAAATCACGTGATTAAACATGATTTCGTAACTTTTAGTTCCTAAGGTAGATTACACATATCTTGGAATTTGTTCTGGATCGAAACCAGTTCAAAATGTATATTAAGTTAATTTAAGAACATATTCTGTTTTGTGTGCCATAAATAATTAATAATCGATCAATACGTTCGTTGATCAATTTAAATATATTGTCTATCTAAATACGTAACTGGATTCCTTACCTATTAAGTGATATGTCAGCTACTGATTAGAGTATGTAAAAGAATATGTGAAATATTGAATGGTCCGTTCTTGACATCATGAAAATGCTATAGGGGGTAAGAAAAATAGATAAATAAATCACAGTCACTAAATAAAAAAAAACCTACGTTAATTTTAATCATAATCACAATCAAAATAAAAATTTATTCATTAATACGTCAATTATTTACATATTATTTATATTCAGTATCCATACAATGATATAAATTAACAATATTAATTTAACATTTAAAAATATTTTCATGTAAAATTATATTAAAAATAGTCATGTTATAAGTGTTTATGCCTGTCTCTGTTACGCAAAAACTTGCAAGTGAACAGTCTCTGGGTGATGTTGTCTATGTCGATCCGTAAAAAATTCAAAGCCACCATGAATATAAACTCCAGTGCTGACTATAAACTCCGGTGTTGGGTCGAAGGGCTTTTATTATGAGTAGTGGCCTAGAAGACCGGGACGAGCGATTTTATGGTTTGCTCAGATTCTTTTGTGTTTGCTTTAGTTATTTTTGATAGTGTTTTCCTTGCAGAGGTTGACTACAAGGTTGTGAGAAAATGAAAGGATAGATAGTGTTGATACTATAATTTATGCTCTATTTTCTTGGGCAAAGTAATTATGAATATTAAAATTTGTAATTACTTGTGTTAAGTCTGGTCGTTTCCATGTATAATGAGTATGTATTTACATAAGAAAAGTATATAATATGTATTATATCCGTTATCTAGTACCCATGATACAAGCGTAAGCTTAGGTATGGGGCTAGATGGCGCTGTGTGGTAATGTCCTGAAATATTTATTATTATTTATTTATTAACTATTAATTTAGTAATACTAGAATCTTCTTTAAGTTTTGATTTATATTCTTATTGAGTAACAAAAAAAAATACGAACGTATAAAAATACATGTTTTCATGCTCCTGTGTCTTGTACCAAGTTTTTAACCCTTGGGGTCAAAACTACTACATATTCCGGTTTTAAAATCAGCACAGACTCGGGAGGGGTCACATTTATGTTTTCAGGGACATTATTGTTATAGGACGACATTGAGGAAATAGTTTTTGACCCTCGATTTTAGATTTATTATGTTTGGTCTCTATAATGTCTGTCTGGGTTTGAATTAATTTCGAAAAAAGTTTGATTGAAATAAAAATTTTGATTACTGGAAGTAAAATTTTTCGAAAATTTATTTGATTGTGGTATAATCTTTCTGGTAACTAAAACTAATATGTTTTTATTTTCTCGATTACAAAGATAAAATAAAGATATAATATCTTCTTCTTTTAATCAAATGAGTGGCCAACTCTGGCGTCGTACACATATAAACAGTGTAGTTGCAGAATGAAATTTAAAATACTTACTAGAAACAAATTCCCAATAACATCTCAAGAATACTTGCTATTTTATGCAGAACGTCTTCAAAAAGAACAATAGCACTAAATTAATTTTCTTTCGGGATCACATAAAAGCGAACGGAAAAGGGAATCAGTGGGCCGTATACGGACATTCACAGGAAGCGGATTTAAACTGCTGGAAAATTATCTTTAGCGGAAACAAAGGAAAAAATAAAGTTTTATTCCTTTCTTTTTGATCTGGAAGTCCTATGTGACTACTTAAGTGTTGGAAGCAGCACTAAAGTGGTGTTGATTCTTGGTTCTTAAGTCGTTGGTTCATGTTAGTCAGTTATCTTCCTGGGGTCTTCTTTTAAACAGAAGAAAAACTTCTTTAGTAAAGTAATACTTGATAACGGCCTGTTTTTATTTTTTTCTCAATACATAGCTGGTACTTTAAAACTATGTGAAATATTGTGATGTAAAAAAGTCTTTCAATATTTAACATAAAATGCCCTTATAACCTGGTCCGAAATAATAGGTCTTTACCTATAAAATTGCCGATTTGTATGACGAAATTGAGAAAAATGATATTTCCATACAAACATTTTTAATGTTTGTATTGAAATGTCTGAACAGATTTAGATGCAATTGATAACTATAGTTAGATGGAAAAAAAGCTATGCATTGCGTAAAACAATTCTCAAAAACAGAGTATATGATAAAAATATACCTAGTTAAAGTAGTGAAACCGACGACACATTGAAAGAGGTGTTTTCAATGACTTCCCTATAAGTAATATGCACTAGTAATACATTTTTTTTTTCTTAAAGGTAGGTACATAATTAAACAATCGATACAATGAAAATTATATTTGGAAAAAATATAGCTGTACGTAAAAGTTACAAATAGATTAAAATGTAAGAAAAAAACGGCAATTTCATAGGTAAAGACCTTCAATTTTATACTAGGTTTTATTATAACTACACAGCCTACTCTCAAATTTCAAAAAGAATTTGATTCATTTATGACAGTTCGGTTGTATTTGCACTCTGTATACATATAACATTTTAAAATCGACTAATACAATTTCATGTACTAAACGATTTACATTATGTTCATATCAGACAAACAACACTCAACGCTTAGTCAATAGACCTCCACAAAAAAATACAAAACGGTCTTTCAATCGACAAAACGGTCTTAAATAGAAAAGACACGGATCGTTTTCTTTCCGGAACAAATCAAAGTTTTAAAATAGCGGGACCATTTCCAAGGCAACGTTGCAAGTTTAGACAGATACACGGTTTCATTCCAGAAACTTCCTAGAGACTTTTATATTTCTTTCGAGAGCAACTTACTAAGGTCTAATGAATGAAACTTGTGTGCTTTCAATAGATAGTTTTTTATGTAAGAAGATTAAAACAGGAAAAACTGGTTTTTAATCATGATATCAATAAATTAATCAATCATTCTTTATTGTACACCAATAAGAAGAGATCACAAGCATAAAGAAATTTAGATCATAGGATTGGGACAGAGGCGGCGGCGGCCTTATCAATTGGTATAAAATAAAAAAAAATATTACACAGAACAAAGTATGTATCCGTGATAATATCATTGCAGCTCAGTTAGCGGAGATCAAATGCTAAGTAAATGTCGACGCTAGTAGTAGTAGTCTTTAAATTGTTAGCCAATAAGTGGTTATTCATTTAGGCGCTTCCGTGGGTCGGTTCGGTGAGTTCGTATGAGAGAAGCTAACTGTGGTGTCAGATATTTCAAATTGCCTCTGGGGCCCCTGACATGGCTGTCTGGCTGTTTGTACGGCAGTTGTTAACTGCCGTACAAACAACCAAAACCTACTACTAACGTATCACGAAAAGTATACAAACCACAATATCTCTTTCACAAAATGAAATAAGCTAATGGCGCGGCTTAAATAAATCACAGTGCTTATCTCATTTTGTAAATGCTTAAGTAAGATCACTCTCATTGTGCTTTAAGCTAAGCTTTTGCTGAAAAGGGCCAGTTAAGAGCGAAATTCATACTTATTAAAATATTTATGAAAAGTTTTGAGGACATCATTTTATTACGCGTTTTACTGTACCTTGCTTATTTATCACTTTTGTATCGATGGTGTACATATTATAAATATTTCAAAGCCATGTATCTGATTTAATTCTACTCCTAATTATTTATTTATTCATTAATTTTTGCTTTTATACCTATCATGTGTGGTATAAAACCAATTTGACTCCCATTATCTGTCTTTTTATTTGCTTAGATCTTCAAAACTATGCAACAGATTTTGATGTAGTTTTTAAATAGTTTCAAGACGAAGGTGTTTGTGTATGTGTGTATCATGTATATATGAGCGTACGAAACCGGGCCGGGTCACTAGCACCTAATAATATTACCTCAAAGATTAATTTCTCAAAAATTTATTTCTTCGTTTCAAAATAGAAATACTGTCTTATTCTTCATCCTTTATTCACAACCTTTTGTTATCTATAACCATTTTGTTCGCGTCGTTAGTTGTTCCCGTTTGCTCAAGAACGTAGCTAATTGCTTGTTTGCTTGTTTCGAAAGATTGGTAAGTCTTTGTTTACTTTCTGTTATGTTTTTCATCTGTGATGTGGGCATATACATAAGTAATAATACTTTCCGGGACATTCCACACAATGCCATCTAGCCTTATAAATAAATAAAATAAAATAAAAATAAAAATAAAAAAGCCTTTATTTGCCTGTTATTTAGTAGGTTTACACAATTCTAATAATTAAAAATAATATATTTACTAGGCACCCAAACACGGGTATAGGCCTCCTCCTCGTATTGCCATCTCGCTCGGTGTTGTGCCGCTCGTGTCCAGATAGCGCCTGCCACCTGTTCGATGTCGTCGCTCCATCTGGAGCGGGGCCGTCCTCTGCTGCGGGTCGTGTCTCGGGGGTGCCAGTGGAGGATGCGTTCACTCCACCGGCCATCAGTCGCTCGGGCAATGTGACCTGCCCATTTCCATTTTAATTTGCAGAGCATCGATGCGGCATCTAGAACCTTAGTCTTTTTTCTGATATCTACGTTTTTAATCTTATCCATAAGTTTTAGACCCAGCATCGATCTCTCCGCAGCTCGCTGAAAAGTGGTGATTTTCTGTATGAGCTTTTTGTTTAGCGCCCAAGTTTGACAACCGTATAAGAGCGACGGCAGGATCGTGTTGTCCATTAGTTTTTTCTTTAAATATATTGGCAGTTTGCTTTTAAACACGTCCTTGTTTGCCCAATACTTTTTCCAGGCAATGGCGATTCTGCGATCGATTTCTTTGGTGGTAGAGTCGGTAAAAGTTATCTGCTGGCCAAGGTATATGTATTCGTTGACATATTCTATGTTTACGCCGCCAACTGAAATAGGTCTTTGAATCCCATTTGTCATCACCTTAGTCTTGGTAAAGTTCATACAAAAACCTATTTTTCGGCTTTCTGTGTCGAGAGAGTCGAGCATGTTTTGTAGATCGCAGTGCGTTTCGGCTATAATCACAATATCGTCCGCGAAACGGAGGTGCGTCAGCCGCTCTCCGTTTATATTTAATCCGTAACTTGACCATTCCAGATTTCGAAACATGGACTCTAGAATTGCCGTAAAAAGCTTTGGCGATACTGGATCGCCTTGTTTTACTCCGCGCTTTACGTTGAAAGATGGACCGATCTTTTCAGTTTTTATTTTAGCTTTTGTGTTACTGTAAATCACTTTTAGGATTGTGATATACTTTTCTTCTATACCCTGTTCTTCTAAACTCTCCCACAGGTATTTGTGGGATAACGAATCAAAGGCTTTAGTATAGTCTACGTATGCCAGGTAGAGTGTTTTGTTGTATTCGACGCAACGTTCGATGCACTGTGTGAGCGTGAATATATGGTCAACTGTAGAGAACCCCTTCCGAAACCCAGCTTGTTCCCGAGGCTGCTGCTCGTCCAAGGCTTTGGTTAGCCGAAAGAGAATGATTGAAGAAAATAGTTTGTATAGAGTCGGAAGTAAGCTAATTGGTCGATAGTTGTCCATCAAGTTCGGATTGCCTTTTTTGTAGAGCAGAGTTATTATAGAGTGGTGCCAGTCTCTAGGAATTTCTTCTTGTTCTATTATTTTATTGAAAAGTATTGTCAGCTGGGGTGTCAGTGGCTCTAGCATTGCTATTAAAGTATCCGACGAGACACCATCTTCTCCCGGAGCTTTATTTTTCTTCAAGCTGCTTATTCCGCGTTCTACTTCATGTTTTAATAGATCTGGGATATTTTTTGTCGTTTTTGGATGTGTTGATAGTGGTTCTGCTGACTCCATGCTCGAGTATAGAGTTGAATAAAACTGTGTCGCCGTTTTTAGAATATCATTTCTGCCTGTAATTGTTTGTCCCTCAGAGTTATCAATTCCTTGAATCCATTGTTTGGTAGAGTCAAATACTTTTCTAGTTCGTTTACTTGAGCTACGTTTTTCAAGTTCATTTTCCATGCTCTGCATTTTCAAATTCTTCTGATTTGTTTTTATTAATTTCACGATTTTTTTATGTATATATTTCAGTCTATTTCTTTGTTCTTTTGTCCTGTTTGAAAGTTTCTTTAATTCTTCTTTTTCATTTATGAGATTTTTAACATCTTCTGTAATTATTTGTGGGTTTATTTCCTTTGCGATACTTGGTAGCTTCGTAACACATTCTTTTATAGTAGAGATAGTTGCCTGGTAAGCGTCGTTAATGCTCTCCCGTACCGTTTGTTGTATATGTAGTGACATTAAGTTTTTTAACGACTCTATCTCAATAGGCGTGTAATTTTTATTGTTGTGTCCGTACTTTGAGCGACGTTTTTTATTTGAGTTGGCTCTATAAGATAGCCTTAACATTCTGTGGTCTGAGGAAAACTTTACAGAAAGTACTTCTGTGTTCATGACTTTTTGTTTTTGTTTTACAAGGATGAAGTCAACTTCGTTTAGCGTATTGCCTTATGGTGATTTCCAGGTCCACCTTTGCTTGAGATGGTTTTTAAACATTGTATTTGTTATGAAGAACCTTTGTTCAAAACAAAAATGTAGCAAAAGTTCGCCTCTATGATTTCTTTCCCCGTATCCGTATGGGCCACATATATCACTTTCCTCTGGCAGTGGGTTCCCGATTTTGGAATTAAAGTCTCCCATAATAATAGTGTCTCTACTTGTACCCGTTAGTGCATTTCGTATGTCTTGGTAGAATTGTAAAACTTCTTTATCGTTCCCTTTATTTGTCTTTTTTTCTTTTGATTTCGTAGTCGGTGCATATACTTGTATAATATTGATAACAGTGTCATCTTCTAAGCATACATCCAACCTCACTACTCTATCAGAATATGTCTTAAAGTCCTTGATGTTTTTCTTTAGATGTGAAGCCACAATAAAGCCGACACCGTTTCTCGCTTTTTTGTCGCCTCTATACATCAATAAATATTTATCTTTTTCTATTATGTTATGGCCTGTTATTTTAACTTCAGAAATGCCAATAATGTCATAATTAATATTCTGGAGAGCGTGTTCCAGTTGTACTATTCTGTCGCTACTTTTGAGAGAGCGTATATTATATGTACATATTGTGATGTCTTGCAATTTGTGATTATTTATTTGTTTGTAACGTGGAGGGTGGTGGACTTGAACTCCCGCGCTGCCCAAGCGTATTGGGAGTAATTTGGATTTAGTTTCTGTATTTTCATTATTTCTTAGAGTGTCGTGGTTCCGCTGGGGGTGTTCCGAATATAGAGTCTTAATTTTATCTGTGGTGTTTCCGCATGGAAGGCTGTAGTTTACAGGCTCATGACTTCCTCCCACGGTGACTACTCGGATTGGGATTGAGTTTTCTTGTTTGTTTATGTCTGTATTTCTTGATAATGTAGTGTTTATGTTCCGTTCGGTGGTACTTTCTTGTATGGGTGCCCGAGTTCGTTGCTATTCTGAGATATGCTGAGGTGTCATTGGTTTTTCAGTTAATGTTTTTGTGACAAAAGGTGTAATCAGAGGGCTCTTATTTTTGCCAGGTTTTGCTAAATTTTTACCTTGGGCAACGCTTGTTAGAGCTGGCGGATTATGTGTCTTGGACTTTTTGGATATTTGCCCCTTAGGTTTAGACGTAGATTGTTCAGCATGTACTAAGTTCTCTGGTGGGCTCACTGGGAGTGACCTTTTGTTAGTAGGTTTTTCCTTTATGATTAACTTATCATATTTAAAACCGCCATTATTCCATTTTTTCTATGCTCTAGCATCTGAGGGATCAAAACTTTTCTCTTTTCCAAAATCTTGGGCGGGAAATCTTCCTTAATATACGATCCTGTACCTTCAAGTAGTGCCTCCTTTTGTAATATGTTTATTTTCATACCTAAGGTGGTGAGTGTGAACCTTATAGGTCTAGGGTTTGAGTTCTTTTTCCCCATACGCCCTACAAACTGTAAATCTCTTTTTTCACATTTTATATCCATCTTGTAGTTTAAAATTTGAATTATTATTTCTTCCAGCTCTGAATAGCTACGTTCGTCTTCAGCGACGCCAAAGAAAATTAAATTTCTTTGGCGTAATTTTCTGTCAAACTCGTCTAGCATATTCTCATGCTTTTCCTGCGTGTTTTGGATCTTAATTACATTTTCTTCTATTTTTGAAAATACGCTCCTTGACTGGTTTTAAAATCCATTTCATATTTTTATTTAGGGGTTAAGAAACCTAGTCTAAAGTGTATTTTTAAATTCTGGTACATATTTTCGGAAAAATATCAAATTAAAAATACTATATTTAAATAGTTCGCCAAAACGCTACTTTGTCAATATGGCGCTGCAATCGAATCGGTGACGTCACTAACCTGTATTGAGATCTGTGGCACATATCATCCACATACAATACGCAAACAAATGACGAAAGTGCGATTGAATTTAGTGATTAATGTGCTACAATATTAGTTACAAATTGTGTGCAGTTCCAAAATGTACAAATACGTCAATAAAAACTCCGAACAAACTATTTCTAAGTGTTCAAAAGAATGTCCAAGTGCACCGAAAGTGGCTGCAACTTTCTCGGAGGGATAACAATGACATAGGGAATAGTACAAATATTTTCTTCTATGAAGACTATTTCGATGTACATAAGTAAACGTAATATTGATAGGTACTTTTGAAATGCTTTATTACACTTAGAATGTTAATCTTTTTTATGGATTTGAGGTTATAATATGTACTTATATGTTGTTTGCAAAATGTCTCACTATCAATGTCTCACTTCGAACATTTCTATTCATTTCTATTCCGCTGTTTTGCATAATATTATTTAAAAATTGTAGCTACATACAGTCTTATGATTTCAATAAGCATTACACTAAAGGTTCCAGACTAACTTGTTTGTTTTTTACAGATGGAAAATGACATGGTTAATTACTATCAGTACAAAAAGCGTTTTAGCAAGAAGTTTATCATCACTTCACTTCCTTATGATAGAATTTAAGTTACCATTTAGGTGTTATTACTTTGCTGTTTATAATTTGCGTTGTGCTTATTTTTGAAATATAATCCGACCATGATTGCGTCTACTTGGGGCAGGTTTCCACTGTCTGTTTTTACAAAATCGTGGTTCATGGTAAAAGTTCTTGATGGAATTTGTAAAATTTCGCTAACAAATCACACAAAATAATGAAATCTTATCAAATATGTTTCGAAATATAATAATACACATGTAGGCAAACAATGTTGACAAGCTAGTGACGTCATTATAAACTCGACCAATCAGGAGCGTTTTGTGTCACGTGACAAGCGTTTAAAAATATGCCTTTTAATTTATGGATTTTTTAATATATTAATTATTATTTTCAACTAACGGTAATAAATAACCACTTTTACACTCATATTATATACGGATGTCAGCAATTGACACTTTATTTTTCGCATTGTCAAACAGCCTATTTTTCATCAATTTTTAATGTAATTTTGTCTGTAATATTTTCTTCAGATTGTTTTAAAGATTGTTTTAAGTTTTCTTCGTTATCTGCTATTATATTTATCCTCAAAGTCTCCAGCATTTGCATTAAATTATTTTGTTCACACATTTTGCTACTACTAGCGCCCTCTGTTGGCTTGGCTTTGCTTTTTTGCAACTAATCAGTAAGTTAGATTTATCATACAAAAATCATACAAAAAGACATGGGCCGGCGTGGGATTTGATCCGGCGTACGGCGTATTGAGCTGTGATCGCAACCGCTAGGCAAGCGAGACATGTAAGTGTGCGAAGGAAAACTGCAATCAGTTTGATTTTACTTCTAGGTGTTCAGTGACAGTAATATTAACAGATGTCTTTGTCAACTTCGCTGATTCTTCTGGCCGTTACGCAGCTTGAGTCACAAATAAGAATAATTTGAAATTGCAGGTAGATTTTTTGTTTAATATTTGAATTGAATATTTTACAAATATTTAAGCAAATACAGATAGATTTTATTTGCAATTCATTATTTGATTACTGTTCCGTTTTAACGGGAGTAAACACTGTATTACAAGTCCAGAATCATTGTAATTACACTCGTAAACACTTTCTCATTTTATCAATTTTAGGTAGATATTCGACAGATTTTGGTAGTAAATAATGTAATTATTTGTTATTATTTCAATTGTTTTGGCACTGTTCCGTTAATACGGGATTAATTACGGTATTTTGGGTCCAATGTACTTGTAAAAAAATATTTTTACACTCAACAAAAATCCATACGGTTTTTTGCACAAATCTTCGAAAATCTTCACTATTTCTTCTGGATAACACAACCACATGTACTTCGACACTATACGTATAAAATAACACTGCTGTAGGCTGACTTAATTCACTTGTTTATTTTTAAAAGATTTTTTTGCATGGAGCGGATGTTAGCGTGTCGCGCCCTCTAGCGGAACCATCTAGCCTTATCTAGCATAAATTTTGGTCATTTAAAAAAAAAAAGAAATTTTATTGAAAAAGTTTTACAAAAACAAATTGGTACTAGATAACGGCTAGCTTAAATGTTAGGATAATAAAAAGGTTAATTTTCTGCTTTAAATTAGGTAAATTGATTTTATGTACAAAAGCATATATTATGTAACTATGCTAATACTAGCTCAAAGCTGTATCTTAGGTACAGCACAGGTATCTGAGGTAATAAAATTTCTCTGAAATCTACTCAGCTGTCGTTAATGACTACGAAACACCCACTCTCAATTAACACATCTACAAAGTTTCGCTTTTACTCGTGTGAAGCTTGCTCGCCCTTACAATAAAACAGGACAGGTTTAAATAAATCCTACCCTGTCCTCACAAATACAAAACGAACAAATTAACTACTTCAAAACTAACCGAACTTTCAGTCCAAATGGTCCACCATTCCACCTTTCCTTTAATTCGTAAATTACCCGATTGCGAGCAGCATTTATCAACCGAGGTGTAAACTCTAGCGATTTACTAAAGTTCTCCCTTAAATCCCAACATCAAAGAGTTGAACCCTTTGACCATGTTTTTATGTTCTTACACCCACCTGTCGTAACTAATTGGATTCTTTATATTTTGTCCCTTCGACCCTCTGACCAATTTCACGTGACCTGTGTACCTTTCGAAAATTGATAGTGGGTTGAGCAATTCAATGGTCTTCGGAGGTCAAGGGAATTTGGGCGCGGACCCTTTCGTTGCACGTTGATTAACGTTTCCTTCCTTTTATGGTACGCAGGTTAATATGAATTAATACGTGTGTTCTCCTTATGTAATGGGTTTATCCGAAATCTAATATGTATGTTGCTTACTTTGCCTGTGTCCAAATTCTGTACTAATGCTGCCTAGTTAAAATTATGATCACTGAATGTGTTAAGAAGCTGTACAATCTATATCATAAAATGTAGTTGATATCGATAAATCAGAAAAAAAAATTCATTTAAAAATATTTTGTAATATTTTTGTACACGTGAATGATTTAAACAAATTTTAACAAATCTTTTTTTTATGTGGACCACTCAGAAAATATTTCACCAAACAAAATTGGCAATAAATGTCCATTTCTATAATCCGTTTTGCATAAAAGGTCACATGGATCAAACAGCAAGCTTTTTGATTTAAAAGAGATTGGAGCAAAAATATAAAACATTCGTTTAAATCTGGTTTTATTAATCTATATTTGCATTTTCAATGGGTCGTGTGGATCTTTTAGGATTATTTTTTAATCAGGGCAAACGTTTTATGCAAATTCTGTTTGCGATAAAGTTTGTTGTCGATTTGTGTGCCACATCTGTTTTGTTTGGTTAGACTGGGTTTGATTTCACGTGCGTTTTTTTTTTTACGTGTGATAGGTTTACGTTTACGGTTGCGTTACGACTTACGTTGAACCTAAAATGTATATAATAATTTTGTTTTAAGTTTGGTACATTATTTGTAATGTTGTATATATTTTAGATTATGTAGTTGTTAATATATAGTATTTTTAAGTTTATTATAAGGTTTAGTTATTAATTAGTTACTATTATTTCCTTATGTGTTTTGTAAATTGTTTTGAATAAATATTAATTATTCAATATTAGCGTTTACTGAACGAAAACAATAAAATAAACAATATTCTTGTACTATTTTCGTATATAAGCTCTTGCAACTCTATTAGATAAAACTACATTTATATCAGAATATTTTTTCAAAACTTTCCATATGAAACATTTGCCTTAACTTTTTTTTGTAGTGCGAGAGTAATTGACATACTGGTCCCAAATGTTCAAACCAATCGAAAGTTTTTAATTAACTCCTAAAATTTGCACTCAAAACAAACAAAAGGCTTCAAAAACACTAAACTCGCAAACTATTACTTGTTCTGTGATTCAAACCCGCGTTAAACCACAAGCACAGAGACCTAGCATGTACACTAATTTTGTGATTATTAGAATTGTTAGTTGCATTTTCCCCTATTTTTCTGGTTATCATTATGGTAGTATTAGCTATCATTTATATTTCATAAAGCTGTTTAATTTATTGTCAAAAAGAACTATCGAAACGCAAAATTTACTATGGATTAACACTTTCGTTTAAAGCTGTCACCCGCGACCAAGTTCAGCATGTTAAAATGAAATTTTCAGGATCGTACATACATACATATATGTACTACCATTCTACTAAAAATCATGATGATGCATTATTTCGTTAAAGCGTTTTAAAAAAACAGATTAACAAACACTATTTAATAGTAAAAAAAAACTATAAATTCTTAGTGACCGTGGTACAACACAGTGTCGCCAACTAACAGTGTATTAAAATAGGTCACGCCGAGACAAAATCTCGTAGTTTTGAGCATAATTATGTTGCAAAACTGTACGTAGTCATGTAGGACATAAATGTTGCACTTTGGAACTAGTTTTGCGAAACAAATATGTTTGACATGTCTGTTGCAGAATAATATTATTTAAAGCTGGTACAATGAAAATAATATCATCTGACATAATATCTTTCTCTGCAAGATTGGCTACCTGGAAGAGATCGCTCTTAGCGATAAGGACGCTAGTTAAGACACTAGGCTTAAGTTTCATATTTTTATGTAAATTTCTGTATTATGCTGGTGTTTTTAATAAAGTGTATATCTATCTATCTACATATAATTAGCATAATATATTGGTAACCAACCTATCGTTGGTGGTAAACTATGCGAAGTACTTATATTTTCTGTTTGAGTAAGTACGACATTCTTTTGCATCACAATATTGACGCAAAGGCGTAGATTAAATTAAGAATTAAAATAATAATAAGTGTTGGTGGCAAAGTTGATAATAATCCTCGCGTTTATCTCTTTACAATTTCATCTATTAGAAAACTTAAGAAAGTAATTATTTTTTTATTCAAAAAGTTAGTTGTCGTCAGCCTGTTATCGCCCACTGCTGAGCATAGGCCTCTCTTCTTGTACGCCTCTCGTCCCGGTCCTGCGCAGATTGAATCCATGTGCTCCCTGCAGTTATTTTAATGTCGGCAATCCACCACATTGGTAAAAAGTTGGTATTCAAGAGTAATTGAATACAATAATTAAAGTACTAGTCCAAATATCTAAATTAGTTAATATAACAGTTCAATTCATACTAGCATCAAGTTTATTTTTATATCACTATACTTGAAAAAGCTTCAGCTATGCTATAAAACAACATCAACTTGCGCACAAAGCGTTGCAGTTCCTCTGAAAGGCTTCCCACATTGGCTTGAAAGTGACCACTGGCTACATAAACGTGTTTGCAGGAATGCTGCACAAAATATAGCAGCAGCTATTTTGCTTTAGCAGTATGCTGAAACGAATTGTAGCAGTTATTTTGGTCACTTTACTCAAAGCTGTTGTTTTGCTGAATAGTAGCCGCTCCAGCATGAAAACTAGTTTACCTATTCGTCATATAAAATCTCACGAGGTTTCTGTTGATTAGGAGACCCAAAATAATTTGATGCGTGACAAATTATAAAGTAAAGTAAAAAGTGCTATGCTATATGGCTAAGTATCCGAGCATTTATGGATTTTTTTTACTTGACTACAGCCTGCCTGATGTTAAGCAATTTAAAACAGTTTTAGTGTCAAAAAAGCCCCTATCAAGTTGTAATATAATGCAAATTTACTAAGTTTTCCATTCTATTTCTTCGTAGATTACAAAGTAAAAAAAAATGTCTAGGTCCTTATCTAATTGGAAAAAAACTTTCCAGCAAAGAGAAAAATAACTTAAAAATTCTCTTGAAAAACATAAGCTACGAATTCAAAGAAAATTTCATCTTGATCCCGCGTAACATTCTGAAAACTCTGCTTAAGATTCCATTTGGCCTCATTATACTTTTTTCTATTTCTTCTGGCTCCATACTTACGTTTTTATTCAAAGAAAAAACTTAAATCCGTGACTATTAAATTCCTTTTGCCGTTGCTTGTCAGGGTGAAAAATGGAACTTTGCGCCGCGTTCCTACTCATCATTTGCATATCATTTGGAGTATTTGCCTCAGAGACGTATTATTGTAACAGTATAAGTATTCTATACTTTTGACAACTATTTTGACAACGTTTATTCCAGGTTCCAAAGACTCGCCAAGACCAAGTGTTTTGCTGCGACTTTCATCGTGCGAACAGCCCAACTGTGGAACTCCTTGCCCGAATCTTTCCCCTTGAACTATAATTTGTCTTCTTCTAACCCGGCTTCTTCTAGGCAAGCGCGCTAGATCGTAGACTATAACGTTGCTTACCATCAAGCAAGTTGTAGTCAAGGGTAGGCCTATATCATGTAAAAAAAGTACAAAAATGATGATCACTGTATTATAGTTCCCGTAAGGCATGATTAAATTTAGTTGTATTAACCGGCTATAATAATAATAATATATTTAATATTTCTACGAGGGTGGCGGAACACATACAGTGTGTTAAAAACAGGGAGACTGTTAAATCCGCGTTGGCAGAACATGCTGAAGGGGTGAACCATTTCCTACGTTTTGGGCCTAATTCTGTAAGGCCATTTCTCTATCTTAACACGGCAAGACACGTTAAAGGCGTGATACGCGCGTTTATGGTATTCGCTATGCCAATATCAGATTCCGTAACCACAGTGACGTAAGGAATTGAACTGTCAACTTATCGTACGCTGCGAGGGCACGTAACACGCCAAGACACGGTATTACCCATAGTAACTACTTAGTATTCTGTGTCTGTGTAAACAATACCTAAGTTTCAATCTCCGAATAAAATTTGTGCTACTAAACATTTATTGAGGATAAAATCGTCTAAAAACCTGTTTTACAATAGAAAACACCTAAAAAATCGAAGCATTTTCGAAAACAACAAGCCGACCTGTAAACGGCGAATCACTACGCAACAAAAAAGATGAACGGACAAAACCTGTTGAAAACAACAAAAGCAACCTGTGAAGTGACAAATATCCATCTGAAAATAGTGTTTTTTGTGCCTCCTTCCGTGAAAATAGTGTGAAAAGGCCAGAAAAACAAAAAAATATGTACATAACAAACCCATACATAACCTCAAATACTAGCTGCAATCATCAAATAAATTTATGGACGAAGTGTTATGTATTGTAAAATCTCCACACAACCTCCTCCAGTATGGCCGGCCTCCATGGAGGAAAGCATGCCACACCAACAAAGAAACAAACAGAATATACCTACTTGTGCACATATAATGTAAGTTCACTTGCAACAACCAGCCGAATGATACAAAAACATGTCAACATTCCATGGTAAGAAGTACATATAACAAAAATCAAGCTCAAATACAGAATAAGATGTTCAGATAAGAGAAAGAAAACAAAAAAATTGTGGATGCTTTACAACATGGACTAAAGCAGAAATAGATGGGACGGGCACCTTGCATGGTTACCAAATAAAAGATAGACAAAAAGAGCAAGTATCTGGAAAGGAGCACTAGGAAAACAAGGAAGACCTGAAAACAGGTAGAACAAAGATATAGAAAAAGTTGCACCGAACTGGAGGCAAGATGGAATAGGCTGGAAGAGGCCTTTACCTAGAAGGAGTCATATAACCTATGTAAATAAAATAAAATGTCAAGTAATTTGACTTAATACCTATTAAGTAATCAGAAATGTTATAATAGAGATATAGTAGTTTAATAATGTTACATGTATTATAAGGTTTTAAGAATAAGAAGGCTTTTTATTTCAATTCCTTTATTAGCATAAACATAGGTATTTACATTTGCCCTGTTTAGAGGGGAATTAGGGTGTAGCTAAAATTAAAACTAAATATTCTAAAATCTATAACTTAATATAAAATTAAAAATCTTAATATTTATTATCTCGAATCGTGTGGCCTGTGGTTAACTAATCCTAATAAATAAGTAAGTATCCTAACCTACTTCAATTGTAAGTTTATTCATATTCAACATAATATGACATTTTTTAATCTTATATGTGGTATAAGAAAGCGATTAGTGATTCATTGTGAATGGTGTTGTTAAATGTATGATCATTCAATTTGGACCCATCACCTAGCTGTTGCAAGCCCAGCCCAGTCAGCCGTCAAAAGGTGGCTCCGGCCCAGCAGGGATATTAGGCCGAATACCTGAAAGACCATAGCGATATGGCTTCAGGTCTCGGCCAATCCCTGCAAGGGCGGGTGGGGTGGCCCTTTGAACGGGGTTGGGTTATTTTATTATCAATTTGTCTTTATGGGTAGTGGGTACTATTCGCTTCAAAGCTCTTTGATTACTTTGTCTTGTATTTGTGTCTATCAAATAATATTTTTACAATTCTTATATGTACCTGAAAGGTAATTTAAGCCCTATTAACACTAATTATCTTAATCAAGGCACTGAAGGGACTAAAACAGTATATTATTGTTGCTTAAATAGATTTTTATTTTACACTCATCAATAACCAACAAACAAATCTCATGGGAGATTCAATAGTATGCCTATTTTACAAATTAATTTAGTCCATACGCCAGCATCATCACTGGGTCGTCTGCCAGTCCCCAAGGGGTTTCTGGTAGAGCCTCATCGAGATTGTTCTCTAATGAGGGCTCCAGGGCACGCTGAACCCGGGAAGTCACGTCGAGTCGCTCTGGCCGGCGGCGTTCCAGTGACGGTCGGCGTTGCTCGACGTGGTGATGTTGGTGGTGAAATGCCTGCCGTGGCAGCGCTTTTCTACAGCACCGGGACGACAGGCGGTGGTTCCTGAAGGTGGTGCAGGCGCGTCGACCTCCCACTCGGGAGCACCAGCACCTCGACCGGCGCACGAAACCTCATGCACGAGAGGGAGCGGCTATTGCTTCGCCAGTCAAATTATCCTTCTGCGTAAAATACTATCCATTCTGCAAAACACTCAGGCGAAGATAAATACAGGAAAAATATTTACAAAACAAATTCTACAATTGACACTGACAATAGGTACGAGTAAATTGTTCGTTGAAAAATCATAGTTCAGAGGTTTTATTTTAGTAAGCAAAAGTGATTTTGTAGCTTTTTATTAGAATTTTTGTAATCAATCAAGAAATTGTGTATTATTTTATGGTTTTCTCGACCTAATTAACTTTTAATTAATAAATAAACGCTCACATCAAAAACCGCAATTTATCGAAAAAACCGGAAGGAAGATTTTTGGACGAACACGTGTAATTGTAACGTGTCATAGACAACCTGTCGTATGGCATGTAGAATACCATTTAACCGTGTCTTACCGTGCCACGATACGATACAAGTTACGATGTCGTGTGACGTCACGCGTTTATGGCAAGACAAGCCTGGGCCTTACAGAATCAGGGCCAGGTGTCGGTCTTGGCCAAGGAGAAGTTCCTAGTACCGAGGAAAGTTCGGGAAGCAATAGAAATAGGTCGACATCCAAACTTTAATCGTGACCGAGGATGGACATTGGCACCTGCGTGGAGACCTGTTTTAAACTCTGGCCGGGAGGACGATGTAGCTGAACATCTGCCACTAGACACGGTCAGCATAGTGTGCGCGGACCCCAATATCTTGGTGCAACGGATCTCAAGCGATGAGGAAGAAATACACGATCCGCCGGTGGCGCCTCGATCGCCTATCCTCACCCGTCGCGGTGCGCGAGCGGTTGCGAGAGCGGAGCGGGCGCAGAAGCGGGGGGGTGCGGCAGCGAGTCGGCGAACCAGTCTGGACGAGGCGGCCAACCGGGACGCGCGTGCTGACTCGTCCTCCTGATGATGGAAACCTCAGATTTCCGAAACTTGTCGAGCTAATTTTTCGACGTAATTTTTGACGTAAGTGCTAGCCGGTTAATACAACTAAATTTAAAAATGATGATATTTAACTCTAATACGTCTCAACAGTCTTGTTATAAGACATAACTAATATAGGTCCCACACTCATTCAAATAAAAACAACGTTGGCTTTCCTTTTATTAAATATAACTTAAGTTCTCTTTATATTCGGATGGCTTTAATGAAAACTACTAAGTACTAAACAACAAATACTGGCTTAGTTTACTCATTTATAATAGTATATATTAAATATAATAAATAAAGATTTTCTAAGTGCTCCTTTTTGTAGTAGTATGTATAGTTTTTCTTCCCTTGTTTTATATTTTATTATTGTAATTAAATACTTCAGATTGGAAAAAAATAAATATAATTGAACATATTACAAATGAAACATAAATTTCTAGTCGTTTATCCGATGTCATAATAGGTATTAACTATTTAAAAATGAGTAGATTTTTCCACAAATTATCAGTTCAAATGTCCTTACTGTTTAGTTTGTCCTGCGTATTTCTCTATAAGCCCCTGATTTCCTTGATAACGTCTCATTGTCTTTGTTTTTTTCTGTGGAACATTTTCCTTCTTCTTTCTCAACTTTTTGTTGTTTGGAGTGGATAAATTTTTAATTACTTAAGTAGAATTTAATCTCTCTAAAAAGCAAAAAAATGTAAACAGCGCGACCAAATTTTATACCCTTAACTCATAATGATAATAACTTGGTACACAGATCAATGGATAAATGTATTGTACCTACATAAAACTTGAATTGTTCACAAAACTTATTGTACATGTCTTTATCATTCACTATTAAAAGTACAATCCTAGTTTTTTTTTACTTACTGCATATGTACCTATGTAAATACTAAAAATACTACAATGTAACTAACTTTTTATTTGTGATACACAAAATTTTTTTTTGTGTCATAACAATGTGTGTACGCGGTTTTTTCTTGCATTTTCTAAATTATTGTATAATCTATGTTATGTAGTAAATTTTATTGTTTTTACGTACTTAAAATATTTTGTATTTAAGATTTATTCTAAAATATCGATAAATAAAATAACTTCTATTGTTTGCACAGAAAACTACGACGTCTATTCATGAAATGTCCCTTGTTGTTTTCCCCTGCCTGCAATTCGGGGCCACGTAATAAATTATTTTATCACTCACCCACTACAACAAAATGCGCTTGGACCAACATAAATAATTCAATTGTTCCCAGGATTATTATGGGCCGTATCAATTATGTACGGTGACCTGCATCTATTTACTGAAATACTCTTTTTGTATAAGGGTCTGCTCACATGGCGGTGGAAATAATATTGATACAACGGTATCGTTTGCATTTTCTTTTGTTGAAAGGGATTATGCGAAATATATTTTATTAAAATATGAACCAAATTAAACTTTTATTGGAAAATGAGCGAAAATAATCACGACCGGCAGGATTCGAACCTGCGTATTTCTGCTACTGTCAGAACGCCTTAACCACTAGGCTACGGTCTACTAACTGCCAGGCGCGAAAATCCACACCCATTTCCATACAATTCAGACTGAGCGGCTGATGGCACCACTTGTGCTGTCAGAATATGTCTAACAAGCACTCATATCGATGTACTATGGACACCTGATATGACGAGAAATGGGCCTTTCGCGTTTTAATTATGAGTTAATTTATTAAGTGCTAATCTGCACTATGGTTGTTTTAAATTAAACTTTTATTGGAAAATGAGCGAAAAATACACAGAAGCACGCACGAATTTCTGACGGTAGCAGAAATACGCAGGTTCGAATCCTGCCGGTCGTGATTATTTTCGCTCATTTTCCAATAAATGTTTAATTGCAGCGCTGGTTGCTTCCATACAACCAGCATTATGCTGAGTTGGGGCTGTGTTGTGGCAGATTTTATGTTTGTTTTTTATGATTTTACTCCTGTGTGTTTTTAAAATCTGTCACAATAAATGTTTTCTTTCTTTCTTTCTTTCTAATTTAAAACAACCATAGTGCAGGTTAGCACTTAATAAATAAACTCATAAAATATGAACCATTGGTAGAATGTTATGTTACAAATTTCATTTCATTCTAACAATAGTTGATACAACGTCATAACATCTACCTGCAAGCCAAATTTCAGCCCTATCCGTCCAGTGGTTTGGGCTGTGCGTTGATAGATAATTATGTCAGTCAGTTATATTTGAGTTTTGACATATATATACTTAGATCTTCTTCTTCTTCTAATCGAATGAGAGTGGCCAACTCTGAGGTCGAGAGTTTTCAAACCGCCCTAAGGGCCTCTGACATGGCTTAATGACGGCCGTTCGAGACAAATGACCGGAACCTGCAATTTAACGTGTCATCTGACCCACGGAAACGCCCAAAATGGAATGCCACTCTTTAAATAGATATATTATAGATATTAAGATTACACTCTATGATTTTCTTGCACATTTTTTTCTGTTTTTTTTTTTAACTGGTTGCTCTATTATTGTGCAGATGTCCTAACCAAGTCTAAAATAATGGAGCGGTAATTTTGTTCGGGCGCTGTCGGTCAGGGGTCAACTTCGTTTGCTTATTAAAGTGGTTAAGAGACGCAACCCTTTTAGGGCACAAAGTATTTTAAGTGAAAATAAGAGGGGACGCTTCTGGAAATAGAAATGTTTTTGGTGTTTTTGTGTGATTATTTAGCTTGCAGCTTACCTGAGGTTTGTTATTATTTATTAAACAAAACGATCCTACTGACGGTTTTATTTATGTAGTGAGTGGTAAGTCTAGTGTCAAGAGTTTCCAAACTCTTAAACTTAAGTAATATTATATGTACATAGACATGGCTGATGACTAAAATCAAAGAATACTGTATGAAGATGTTAGTTACCACAGTATTCAGATAAAACTAGTTCTATTATACATATTATATTATCTACTGTTAAAAAAATGACCTAATTAATTATCTACTTAAATATTATTTTGGTATTCCTTACTTTTATATTCTGAGATAAGTATAGGTATTACAAATAAAATAATCTTAAGAATTGTATGATATTTTCGCTCTTGTAAGACGTAAACCGTATTACCTATAACACTTGGAATTTTACTTATTTTTTATAAGTAGATACTTATAGCACATAATAAATTGGCTAAGATGGCATAGATTGGCTACTATTATTAAAAGTAACGTTATGAAATTTCGCGAGGAGTGCATGAATATAATCTCGATACTTCGTACGTATCGTATTAAATCAATCAATATGGCCCGGATTTTTCCATTTAATAATTCCGTTTATCCGCTGGCCCTAAAGCAAGCTCTTATTAGGCCCTCGAACTGCAGAAAGAAATAAAGTGGAAATAAATGACGTGTAATTTATGCTCCCCAATTTTGCGCCAATTTAGCGAACTACGTGCTTCTCCGAACTGCGTACAATACTGCTCAACGTCATTATGTTTTTAATTTATGCTAAAAGTATCATAATGTTAAACAAAATAATGATTGAAATTGAAGAGCTGTTTTGTGGCAGATAACAAAAACATATTTGTACTGTTGAGACGGTATCAATGTATCGAGAATTATGTTTATATGTACATAACTACATATACCTATTTAATTAAAGAGAACTGCATAATATCCAGGCATTACTCTGTCTAGTCTTTTCTATGATTTCCTCTCCATCCTACGGTTGCCTGGAAAAAATCGCTTTTAGCGATAAGGCCGCCATTTGTGGCATTAGACTTAAAATGTGTTCTTGTTTTTATTTGTGTGTTCAATAAAGTATTAATATATCATTATAGGTGCCCTCAGTAGGTAAACCTTTAATTCAGCACTGATATACAATTTATACTTCAACTGCACATACAACCAATACCTACAGTTGTAAATTATATAACTTTATATAAGAGCGCAATCATATTTGGAGTTTTGTTTGAGAATGTGTATGAATGTAACTATAGTGTATGCTAAGAACATAAATGCTTGCTAATTTTCATTTATTTATTGTACAAATTCCACTTTCGTTAGATTACGTAATTTTGCTTATGCAAATAATTTTATTGGCGCTATCAAATATTGATTTATTAGTAGTTAGTGAGACGCGTGTTTTAGCATTTAGATTGACCATAAACGATGTGTGTTTCTAAAATATACGCTAGAGAAGGCGAGAGAAGATAAATCAATCTGTGATATTTCACTTCTGTCGTCATAGTGAAACATGGTGAAATAACTTTTTGGTGAAATAATTTCGAGAGGCAGATGAGATTACTCATATAGCCTTAATTTTTCTACAACCTTTAGATACTGTGATTGTAGATATATATACTATACAGGTATAGTAATAGTGAACAAATTGAAAATGTACTATGAAATAGGGCTTAGGACTATACGTACAATAATAGTTGATGAACCCTGGACATCATACAAAGTCAGCACCTGTGTGATGACGTCCAATTATGTTTTAAAAGTTCCATTTTTATCACAGTTTCCTAGAATTTCCTTTGAGTAAATAAGAAATTTGATGCAAGTTTCACCTTATCTAATAATAGCAGCCACGCCAGTCAGATACCTGGTCAGTAATATAGTCGCAGCGTTACCGACAGGCCGGAGGTCGAAATTTTCAATTTCCGGCCGGAACAGATAAATTTTCCTGTCGTTCGTGGTCATAGATTGTGGGGAATAGATACTAAATCCACTGATATTTAATTATGAGGCGTATACTTTGCAAAGTCCATTGCAGAACAACACTAAATTATGTTTCCCAAATTATGTATTTATAAAAATTAAATATAAGTTTACTCACCCTAAAGCAGTTAACTTTCTTGACAAATTATTGCTATTTATTTTGATTCCGAAAATGTATCTATAATATAATTGTTTTGTACAATACTTTTTAGTTGTGTTCAATACCTGAGTTTTTTTTTATGTAAATAGATAGTTACAGTCCGGTCGCTAAGCAACTACCCTCCGCGACACAGGTACGCCTAGTGCAGAGGGCAGGGTTACGTAAAAACACTGTATATGATGCAAAATAAAGATATGTTTTATGTTAAAATACGATTTACACAAATTATAATCACATATCCTTGCGATAAAAGGTGGAAGAAAAATAACATACCTACAACAAAGTAAGAATCTAAAAACCTTTAAGAGATAATCCATCGTAGTGTCGGTCGATTCCTGCCCGATTGATGGTTCTGTCTGTTACTCGATAAATAATATATTGCATTCGACTAAGATGTATGTGAGTGAGATATCTAATGTTTTTAATACAAACTTGGGAGTTAGATTTATTTATTTAACAAGGATTAGGCTTACGTTTGACTACAGCCTGCCTGATGTTAAGCACCGCTGTTGTTTAAGGTGTTGCACATATGCTTAAAACAACCTATTTACTCTGGATTTAAAGACCCTTGCGTTATAAGATATTTTTAATTTAAAATTTCTACTCTTACTAAAATAGTTTTAAGAATAAGGTAGGTTATTTATATTATTTTCATAAAATCAGTTTATAAACAAACATGACTCATGTTTTGATACAAAAAGGATGGTTGCTTTTACATAGCTTCATACTTAGATCTCTGATATTGGAATATCTCAAAACACAACTTGTATTACAACTAATATGCTTAACAGTTATTTATATATGAACAACTAGCTGGTTCCCGCGACTTCGTCCGCGTGGAATAGTTATTACCATAAAAACGGGTTTATTGAGTTAACCTTAAAAGATAGACATATACTGTTGCAGACATTTTGTTATATCATTTTAAGAGATATAATTCTTTGATACATATTTTTTGATGTCTTGAACCGTTTTCGCAGCGCACGCAAAAGACGCCCTCAAAGATGAATAATTTTCCCCGTTTTTTCCACATTTTCCATTATTTCTTCGCTCCTATTAGTTGCAGCGTGATGTTATATAACCTAAAGCCTTCCTCGATAAATGGTCTACTAAACACAAAAATAATTTTTTAATTCGCACCAGTAGTTCCTGAGATTAGCGCGTTCAAACAAACAAACTCTTCAGCTTCATAATATTAGTATAGATTTTATCTCCTTTAGGGGTGGAATTTATCAAAATCTTGTCATAGCGAGCGCCTACGTCATAGTAGCTTTATGCATGCAAAGTCTCAGCCTGATCGGTTTAAAATTGACAAAGTTTGATACAAACTTTTATCCCCTATTTTATCCCCTTAGGGGTGGAATTCATCAAAACCTTTCTTAGCGGATGCCTACGACATAACATCTACCTGCATGCCAAATTTCAGCCCGATCCGTCCAGTGGTTTGGGCTGTGCGTTGATAGATCACTATGTCAGTCAGTCAATCAGTCACCTTTGAGTTTTATATATTTAGATGTTCTCATCTGAAGACACTTTTGATAATGAACTTAGAAATAATTATCTATTCATTAGAAATACCTTTAAAAAAACATTAAAACAATCCCGTGCGGCATGTTTACATAACATTTTTCCGCTATTTACTCCCCCTCGTACATGATGAAGTAAATAGGTGACCTGATAGGGGAGCAAATTTATTCATAGTCACAGTTGTCGACCACAATTTATTCGCTCGCTCAGCGGATTCCGGTCACGCTCATTATCATAACTAAGGGTACGATACAAAAATAGTCTTTGTTAGACTTGGGATTAGATGACTCGCTACAGCGTAAGAATGCATGCATAAGCACATTTATGATTTTATTAAAATAAAATATCCTGAGACCTTGCACACAGCGCCATCTAGCCCCACACTAAGCAAACGCCAACTAAGCTTTTTTTTACAAGGAATGGGTTTGCACTTGACCGTGATTCGCCTGATGGTAAGCACATTACGGTCTAGGATGGAACGTGCTTATCCAGTAAGAACCGATTCACTCTCGCTTTGAAGATCGCAAGGTTATATTCCACAATTTAGCACAAATTAGCTATCAGGCCAGTCAGGTCTAGGTGAATGAAATATCAATTCGAACATTCGAATTCGAGTAAATTCGATGATCGACAATTAAACTAAATGCACAGGTTAAGCTAATGGGCACAAAGAAAGATTTTAATCAGATTATCTTATTCAAAAACGCATAAGCATTAATGTGTTAAAATCTGCCTTAAATTATACGCCGTATTATATTTTCATAACTACACTACATGATATGAGTAAGTAACTGAATGTGACTTAAAACATTTCGTACATACAATAACAGTCACACATTAAATTTGTTGATAAATAGAAATAGAGTATTTTTTCAAATAATTATTACAAATTGTAACTCTAAACACAATTAAGCATGTAAACGCCGGCTCTTTATTCCGAACCTCAAAAACTACTCAAAACTTCTTTCTTGCGCATCCATACCCCGTTGTCCTCTTTCAGGATCGAAAAGAAGATTTATCGAGCCCGAACAACACTTTGCAAGGGCAGGAAACAATATATCAATATGTTTATTCCGCTGTCGAGATAACCCAAAACGACAATTTGTTTTTACTGCCCGAATATTTTGCTAAGAGGTTCTTGGTGTCGGATCTTGTACCCTTTTTGTTTTGGGAAAATTCACATAACGCCATCTAGCAGTACGCGATTTGTAATCTACGATTAAAAGTGGATATTATATCTTTTTTAATCATTTGCCAATGTAGATTGTGTCAAAATAAGTTTACTGTAAAATATTGTTTGAAAATGAGAGTTGTAAGTATTCTTTCACTTCTCACTACTACTTAAATCAATCTCTAATGTAAACCTACAGTTTTAGAAACACAAATAAGCATAGAACAACAACTATCACTGGTTTTTTTATTATTTACGTTACATACGTAAAACTAAATAGGTATAAAATATTGAATTTCTTTAATCAGCGACACAAAATAATGTAAAATTTATTAGACGTCTAAGTTATGCCACCGAAAACTTATCTCACCCCATAGCCTCACGATCCAACTTGTCAATTTCCTAATTAGTGAAACTTTAATTCTCCCCACAATGAGTTGAAGTCACAAGTCGCTCCCAAACTTGAACAATGTCTTGTCCCCGAGCACAGACTCTTGAAATTATTCATATTCCCATTAGATACTAGAATTCTAGATGAGTGAGTATGGTTGTGCTATCTTATGAAGTTTGCTTGGCGTTTAGAACGATTTTTTCTTTTGGTACAGATTTTTAAATTTATTTTATAGTGATACTTGCACTAACATCGCTACTGTCGAAGGTCAATTATGAAACATAAATTAACTGAAATTAAGCCAGGATGTCTCAATTAAAGTTGTTACAAAAATAACAGAGTGTATCTGTACAGTCGATAACATTTTAAAGAGAAACGGAATGACCCAATTTATTATGATCGACAAAAATTGTAATTTTTGATGCCCATAGCTTTTAAACCAGTCTAAGAGCTTTTGCAAAAGCTAAAAAGCTGTCATACTATGACGACTTATTCGAATAAACCAAAATAGAATCAAACAAATACCTCAATCAGCCAATTTTAGAACGTTTCGTGAGATATACTCTCTGTACAACAATGCTGAATATTAGGTATCTATTCCTCTGTTGCTGCAACGAATTTCGTTTGAATAAATTAACGAGTACTTATTTGAATTAGCTAGTTTGAACTGAGTCTGGATTATCTGAAAAACTTTGTGTTTTCAATTGTATTATACAAGTTTCTTGGCCGATCTACTGAGTTTAATGAAGAAATGGGTGGTTTGTTTGTTTTTATACATGTTTACTTTGCTGTATGTGTTTTTTCGTTGCAAATATATGTATTGGTATTAGATAAATAGTAATCTTTTTAAAATATTGTCGATCAACCACGCCCGTATAGGTTATAAGCCTCCTTGCTTAGCATCCCATTAAGCGCATTTAGAGACAAAACTAGAGCGAAATAGCTGAATGTGCGTGGTTTCTTAGTATTTTTAATAAAAATATTATGATATGAAAGTTTCTGATACTGATTATTTTATTTTCACGTCTACACAAATAAGTGTGTACTTGGAAGATACCTTAGAAAACATATACACAAAATAATACTTCTGAGAAAAATATTTTACTAAGAATGAGATTGCATAATAATACTGTTTTTCCTTATTGCACAAAAAGAAACCATTCCCTAGTCCTGTATTCCACAAAACTACAAGAGCCCTTCCCGAGATCCCATGAAATATTCGAGTGCACTTCCGACTCTCTATTGCGAAGGGAAAAACAAAGAACTACTACGAATTTATAGTTTTAGACATCACTGTTTTGATATGACTTTGATATGGTGATGATATTTCTACATCGTAAATTTGTAACGTTACAGTGATTTTTAAGTTTTTACTTCTATTATGACATAATTATAATCAAAAAAATATTGACTTTTGAATTAATCTATACCAAAAACTTATAGTATTATTGTGAGTGTTCCGCACTTATGTCGTGTATCAAAATTTGGACGACAATAAAGAGCAGATATTAAATTATGTAGACTATTAATTGACCAATTCTTATTTTTCGTGGCTTTAAACCAATTTAATTGGTCTTAAGTCAAAATGAATAATTTTATGCTACCTTGTGCTTCTAAGTAACGCAAATTACAACGCAGAGCCCACTACTATTTGTTTCGTATATTAATTTTTATTTCCTATCCATTTCAGTATAACCTAATAACTGTATCACAATAGATTGTCCCATAGTAGCCTTACAGAGTATTCCTCCGCCATGCAGACGATTGTAGTCCGGATATACGGCCAATGAAGCCCCGAGTGGCGCAAAGAATTGAAGGCAAAATATTTTGATATTGCATGCGAATATTTCTGAATTTTCTGCTACAAATGTTGGTCGGAATTTACTTGTGAGCCTGGGTTTGTAGATGCTGGCTTACCTATGCGTTTCAGTGGAAATGTTTTTGAGTTGACTGTGTTGTTTTTTTAAAAGATCGGGTATTTTAATATTGTAGATACCTGTTTGATACTAGGGTCTTAATCAATTTATTTATTATGCAGTAGGAAATTTGCTGTATATTTTTAAAACTATACACTACAATATAATGTTAATGAGTCTAAATAAAATACATTTATTTATACAAGATTAGGGTAAAAAGTCTCTTTTGCCTAGATAAAGATAAAGAATCTTTATTGATAATGTAAAGTTGTAACATACATAGGTATAGGTATAAGTACTAATATCATAGAATATGCTACACAAATTACAATATCTCGTCAAAATTTAATTTATAACGTTTAGTTTTAATAAATACTAATATGGGCAAAAACCTTTTTACCCTAAAATATTAAAATAAACAACTTCTCATGGAAAATAAATGTGTTTTATTTAATTCAGCTGCGCCTCATTAGGTGACCTTATTAACATTAAACATAACTATAACAACAAGCACACATGATAAAATTTACAAAATTAAGTAAATTTGTTTATTCCTTTAAACAAAAAATAATTTTATACAATTACTCCGAAACGAATAAAAGATTTCCACCAAATATTAAAGTATAAGTAGCTACTTCCATTTTTCAATCCACAAACTTGCGGTAAATATTCCTGCATTTTCAATTCATTTTGATCCATAAATCAACACTCAAACAGTCTAAATCATATGAATTCAAATCTTTTAGAGCCTTCTCTGAAGGCAGTAAAAATTCACATCGTGCGTTGCATTTGGCACGGGACACCGGAGCATCATTTGAGTTTGGTACAAGCATTCCAATCGTGGATTTGCCATGGTGGTAGAACGGGTGTTTTTTAAGTTACTTATACTTAATTGTATCTAAAACAACTAGAGATTTTTAGTTGAATCGGAAAAAGAATAGAAAATACCTACTGCCAGCATGCGTACTACTACCTACTGCAGCGACCGTATGGACGGTGTGCTTAGTTTTTTGTAAATAACTGTGTTTTTTGAGGATTTTTTCGCTTCTGTTTGCTTAATTAATTTTTGTATTTATGTTTTAGACTTGTAAATAAATATTGAATTATAAAAAAATCTCCTTATTTATTTATTTATTCTTATAATCAGAACCGCTTAAAGCAAATTACTCTAATGATAAATATTGATATACATTAAATTCTACTAGTAACATAAAAAGTCAAAATTAAATCATTATACAATACAAAAATAAAACAAGAAGTCAATAAATAGATCAAGTCAATAATATTAAATGGCTACAGTTGACTCACGATAGCATGCTTTTTCACTATTGAGCAAACATTTTCCCAATAGTACCCTCCAAGCATCACTGAAAATGTCCACATCAGGGTTAGCGCCAATAAGCTCGTTAAGTGTCATATCGTGTTTCACTTTCAATTAATTGAAGATTCGCATGGATAGTTGAATGAAAAAAGATTTCGTTTTATCCAAGTAGTTTAAATCATAACTCGTAACAATGGTAACGCACTAAACGGCATTTTTAACAAATTGTTTATTTCTCTAAATTTGTCCTATTTAATTAGCTCAGACACTTACTTAGCGAGATATTTTATGATTTTATTTCACCGTTAGTCAGTACAATAGTGCAATGTCACAGGCCCTAAGGGCAGCTTGATTAACTCTTGACACCAGAATTGGGCACTCTCATTCGATAAGAATAAGAAGAAGAAGTGAAATAGTATCGTCTATTCTACGCACTTTCAATTCTGTGGCATCACAATCGTTGTACCCAGCACGGTACATTAACCGGCTGCAGATGCGAAACACAACACACAACCAGAATGGCCAATTCCACGTGATAAGGGTACGTACAGTAGGGGTTGCTGCTTAATTTATGAGCAAGGGTTGGTTTTTTTATTTTGTAAAAAGGGTTTGGTGTTTAGAGATTTGATATTGATTTAAGCGCTTTTTTATTTTGTGAAATGTAATAGATGGCATTTAAATACATTCATGGATGGAATAAATCAAATTTAAGATAACCCTTTGAAGCTCGACTTTTGCAAATTCGACTTGCATCGAATATTATTGATTTGTTATCTTACTTAATTGACTATCACTAGACTGTGTATTTTGATATTACAGAAGACGAAGTAAAATTTCGAATAGTAATACTAAAGATACAAAAAAGTACCTGTTATCTCAAATTAACCAATAAAGAACAATACCAAGAAACTGTGTAGATATTAGACACAAAATATTCCTAATACATAATTTATATGCAACATACCAACTCTCACAGTAGTAAAGATAATTGAATCCCGTTTCGACCGACCAATCTGTTAAGAAGGTACTTAGTATGACTCCTCTAGTCACTACGTACGTCTTAGCAGAAATATCTTGTTGCCAAATTTTTCCTCCCTTCAGTCTAACAACCATCACACCCTATAGACATCTACGTAGGTACAAATTCATATGAAAAATATATCTTCTCACATTTTGTTCAAATATAAATGTACTTTTCCTGGATATATGTACGAAAAAGCTCCTTTTTCCTCAAATTGTACGATGTAATTCGGAAGCGTATTAGCACAATGCTTAAGTTTTCAAACCCCTGTATGATAACTTAATGCAATATTCCTTGAGAAAATTCAAGATGAGGTTCAGTTATATATAGATAAATACTTTATTAAAACACCACACATAAAACATAGGTACATACCTATATATAGCTGATACCACTTTTGACTAAAGGTTTTATTCGGTATAAGAAAAGATGTAGATTTGTCCAGTTATATGGATCAAATAGTAAACCAGCGTAGGTATATTTTTCCCGTTGTTAGTTAGAAGTCTTGTAGCTATATTGTGTTCGATCACTTTTCCTTTCTTCCCCATATCTAATTACTTTCGCGTCATAAGTTTTCTCGCCACGTATTGTTCTAATGCCCCGAAATTGTATACACATTTCCTCTAATCCTTCTTGTCTTTTTTATTTACGCCGTGTAATAAAATAGCTCTTACGTTCCTTGACGTGCGTTGGAATTCAATAACTCAATCTAAGGGAGGGTTTATAGGGTTGGAAAAATGTTGTAAGAGATGTGACGACGAAAATGTATTAATTAAAGCAAATGAAAGTGAAAACATCTTGGAGAATTTTTTGAATTTTAATTATTAAACTTTGAACTAAAAAAAGCGTTTGAATTAAAACATTCATCTAGGTCTAAAATTTAAAAATACCGCCACTACGTTATCATTGGACTTACGAAAACACTAAATTTTACACTCGCAATAACACTTGTGCTTAATATTTGCATCATAAATATAGATACCTAGTAAAATTTGCTTAGTTTGAAGTACTTAAAGACAGGTATTATTAAAATAAACTAATTTGAATTTTTCATTTCATGCAGAAGATTTCAAATTGAGAGATTATTTTAATGTGTTTTCTAAACACATTATTGGATGCAAAAACAATGGTATATAATAATATAAAATATAATTAAACGAAATAAAAACGGGCATAAATAAGCTGTATATTTTGTATTCCCAAATGAGTTCACCATGTTTCCTTGCGGCTCGCTCAAAGTACACCGATATGTTTACTCGATAGACAAGACTGTCGTGCAAATTTCCGAGAAACCCTATCTCCAATATTGAGTCCCAAGCACGTTTCATCGAATCAGCCTGTATATAAATAAATAGTAATATTGACATAATACAAAATTGAGTTTGAGATGTTTACGACACTATACATATTTTATTGGTGCTCAAATGCCTAAGAGAATTGATATTCATATCTTTACAATCGCTATTGGGAATTGACTCTATTGTACAATATTGTGCTCCTAATTTTATTGACACTTCAATAAAATTAAGAGCACAATATTGAACAGTTTTCGATTATTCCATTGTAGGTAAGGTAAGTAATAAAATGTTCATGGACGGTTGAATATTTAATTCCAGGTAACACTGTTGTAGCAACTTCATTAATCTCATTTTAGACGCTGACTAGTGCTTCCCTTGGACAATATAGCCTTTCTATATAATATTCCCACTGCCCTGACGGCCCTGTTAGCTTACTTGGTAGTGGCTCTGCCTTCTATCTAGGGGTTGCGGGTTCGATTCCCGCGTGACACAAGTACTTAAAAAAATTATAATTATAATTAATATGTGTTGAGTCTGGTCGTTTGTATGTATAATAAGTATGTATTTACAAAAGAAAAGTATATAAGTATTATATCCGTTACGTTATCTAGTACCCACGACACAAGCGTTTGCTTAGTGTGGGGCTAGATGGCGCTGTGTGCAATGTCCCGGAATATGTATTTTATTTATTTATTTATTCATGAGAATTGTTTTTTTTAAGATAATATGTATTAGAAACAGCTCTTAAGACTAGTTAAATCTTTTATATATATATATACTAACAATGACATAAAATGACATAATATCGAATGTTCTGTAGTTTCTTAAAAAACATAATAACCTATTTTAAATTCATCATTCGTTCAAGAGAATTCCGAAAACTGGGTTTTACCACCTTTCATATTTACGAAGATTGCACACATTTGGAATTTCTGATGTTACACAAACATAGGGTCTTGCATTTAGAGATTGAGTGTCGAATTTTAAACAATTTCGTTAAAATTTGAAACAAATTTTAAGCTTTTATCAAGGTACTCGTACAAAGATAGTGTAGGCAATACCATTATAATTTTACTTCTAGATTAACTGAAAATAGAAAGGATATAATATGTTTTTATAAGTATAAAAATAAATGTGTGTTCTTTGGCCCGTTTGTTTCGCTTTCACACTGCAACGAGGCATTGGATCATCGTGACATTTTGTTTGGTGATATAACGGGCACCAAGAGTAACACAAGCAAATTATCACCTCTACAACATCTCAGCGAAGTTGCGGGTATTTATTAGGCAGTAATTATTAAAAGTGTCTAAGAACAAACTCAATATACTTACATCCATTTCTATCCATTCACAACGCAGGAATATGTAGTGTGAATGGATAGACATCTCCAACATTGTACAATAACTTTAATAGCACATTAATTAGTTGCCTACTACAGTTCTAGTTTTAAGTGATTGTACGTAAATTCCTTTATAAGTTGCAAATCAACGTTTTAATTATTGATACAATACAATAAAAAATATTTATTCACTGAAAGTATTACATAAAACTTTAATAATGAATATACAACAGTTTTTTACTTAGGAAGGTTTATTTGTGTTCTTGTGAGCCCTGCAATAAGTATACACTTGTATCGCAGGCGCTTACTTCGCTTTGATAGAAGTTTTACTGAATTACGGTGCGGTTTTACTTGCTATGTGTATTAAAAAATATAATTAAATTTAATAATAAATTATTATTAAGTATATAATATTTCTCAAAAATGCCAGTTCTTGCCCGTAATATCAGACTTTGATAGACACAAGAGTGAAATACAGAACCTATTTTGCTGGTGCTTTGAGCTTTGAGTGCTCGCACATTTATTGGATTTGATACCTCAATGGATTTGCTTGAGAGATTCAGGCGTCACTTTAGATTTGGGATTTTCTGTGTGTGAAGTCTCTACCTTTCAAGTATTTTGTGCTAAGCTGGTTGTCAGTATCAGATTACTTGGAGTGCTTCTTTGTTTATGTATTCTCTTTATGTGAAATCTTTGGTGTTAGTTGGGTTTTATAGTAATCTTATACATTATGCAATCGAACATTAGTTTTAAATTATATTTTGTTTTAATAATATTAGTAAATAATTTTAAAGCTTGGTTAATTGTTTTCTAAAACTATGATTTATTAATATCAGTATTATGAATATCATACAGCAGCTGAAAAGTCAACAGATAAAAAATAGTCGAAAACACGGCTAATGTTTGGGAACATCAAATTTGTTAGATTAAGAGTAACTAATTGTAATTTTAAAATATGGTATACTTGTACATGACAACCAAGCTTAAACATGCAGAAGTGGCGTCTTAAATACTTTATTTATCTCTTCAGCGTTAGCACAAGATCAAACGTTCAAACCTAAATCCCCAGAGTTTAGTCCAGTGCGCACAGTATTTACTAAAACACTAACTGTTTACATCTACTGCTGCAAGGTACAAGTTTAGTTTAGTTCCACATTTGGTACGCTTACTTACATATTAAATAATACTAAATAATGCAACACTCCAAACTGAAATGTAGCGAACGGTTTCTACTAATTAGGATGTTAGGTAAAATTGTTTACAGTGAGAGAAAACACGGAGAAATCTTGTTTGGAAAGCGTTGCTAGCTGTTGTAATAATTTATACGAATGTAACGTTTATATTTAGCTCAACATATACCTAGTAACAGAACAAGCTGTTTTAATTATGATTATGAAGATTTCTAGTAGTTTATGAAACGTTTTGTTCACTGCGTAAGACAAAATCTCATTCATTTTTTTTTATATTAATTACTTTTTTTTATAAATAACGATAAAGAATGAGATGATAAGAGATTAGCTGAGGCATTGGTAGCCTGTGAAAATTGAACTTTCGTTTATACTTAGAACATTATAAGAGTGTTTATTCCTGTCTGTGGAAGATGAAGAAAGACTACATTATTATTATACTTATGCTTTGCTGGACCCTATTCAACGAAAGATCCCAAAATCAATCAAACGTCGCCCAAACTTATTCAGTACCGAACCATCCATTTTGTCTAGTCACGCTAAGAATCAACCCTCCAAGAACAGGCTTATCAGCCCGTTCAGAAAAGACGTCAAAGGAAATAAACGGGAAAAATAAGCCCCCAATGAATAAATCAAGTAGCGAATACGCGTAATTCCCTGTATTATCGGTAATCTATCAAATGCCCTAGCGTCGTCCGACAATAATTTTATTGGCTACTGAAGCGGGCCAGCAAATCTTTCGGAAGAAATCCCCGCATACATGGTCTGACCTAAATTCTCAATGCTGAGACTGAGGTATAAATAAGGAGGAATTGGCGTTTTGTGGAAATAACTGGGAGGGAAATAAGGCTCGCTTTGCTCCTTGTGCTGTGTGTATAGCTACAATTTATATTACTGTATTTTGTTTTTATTTTAGTAACAAAAATTGAGGTTTTCCTGTCATAAATAAATTTTGTTATTTTCTGCCAGCAAATGCATGTATCATTTTATACAAGAAAATAAAAGCAGAAAAATCAGCAGTGATTAAGAAATGTTAAGTCTAATCGTCTTATTACAAAACGCAGTTTAAATATTAGTCCAGGACTTTGAAAATAAAAAGTGGGCTCTTGTTGTTCAGACATCACATACAAGCAATCAAAATGTCAACATAAATTGGAACTTTGATTTGACATTGGTACATTTTGACAGTTTGATAATTATAACAGTAGACAGACAAATTTCGATCAACTAAAACGGACTTGGTCTAGACTTATCTTTAAACCACGTTTTGTAATAAGGCCCTAACAGTTTAAGTTCTTTAGGCTAATTTGCTGGCCAACTTGTCTTGGATGTATGTATTTTGAAATCAGAAAGAATCTTTTTACTTTTCGGTAATCAATAAAATTCACGTGGTAAGACTAACACGCCACAAATCTGTTGTTAAACGACACTAACATACACGTATTTAGTACGTAAAGTTTATCACTCATTTTATTAGACACTCTTAAAAATCCACCTTTTCTAACATTCGGAAATTTCTATAAAATGGAATTCAAATTCCACTACAAAACCGCTCGATCCTTATCTCTCTAGGCTCCTATTGTTTGGTGGATACAAATCCCCATAGGGCAGGCTTACTGCAATGCACTCCCAGACGTCAGAAGCAAATCTATTGGAACTAAGCGGTGTAAGATTCACGCCTCGCCTACCCTACATGGTTACCGACCGGTGAATTATGTTGGGGATATTGAAACCTGCATGGATGGAGGCACAATTTGTCGTATTATACGTATATATCTATATATAGATCTAGCAGTGCATAACGGTTTGTTAGGGATTGTATCTGATTATTGTTGGATTTACCACATATTTTGTGGCGCACAAGATATTAGGTATCACGCTTACTCTTTTTGGCTTGCGTAACATGGAAGATTATCGAGAAAAAAATCGGGTGTCTTTGTCCGTCGGAACACGAAACAATATATTTTGTCTGCTTGTCTATACTAATATTATAAAGCTGAAGAGTTTGTTTGTTTGTTTGTTTGAACGCGCTAATCTCAGGAACTACTGGTACGAATGAATAGCGCTGCAACTAATAGGAGCGAAGAAACAATGTAAAATGTGGAAAAAACGGGGAAAATTATTCATCTTTGAGGGCTTCCGTTGCGTGCGCTGCGAAAACGGTTCATGATATCAAAAAATATGTATGAAATAATTATCTTTCTTGTCCGCAATTTTATATGCCTATCTTTTAAGATTAACTCACTAGAACCGTTTTTATGGTAATAACTATTCCACGCGGATGAAGTCGCGGGCACCAGCTAGTATCGAATATTACGAGTATGTTAACTTATTCATGCATACTAGATGTCTAGACACCAACATCAAAGTTTGATATGAGTGAGGCAATACAAACGTGCTCCACCTTAGATCATAATATATAATTCCTTGGTTCCACATTAGATCACAGTGCCATTGTGTGAGTGTCTTTAATTCAGGTGACTTAATGGCCAAATGACTGACAGTCCATAGTAATAAAAAGTTCTGTTTTTATTCCAAAAATGGTTCATTTTGGACCACAATGTCAGGTCCCCATAGTCAAAAGCTTGACTACTAAAATGAAAAAAAAAGCAATAATTTAAAATAGTAAAATAGCACCAAGTTCTCGAGACATAACGTCTCGAATTATGTATGTATATTCAAGAACCTATGAACATATTTACATGTTTGTATATATGCTCAAGGTTGTTTTGAGTACCTAATGTAAATGTATGGTAATGTTGGGTTAATATGGAATTGATGGCGAGTTCACTTGGGATTCATGTTATGTTTATGAATAGGCTTGGTTGGAATTTTGTTGTTTTTGCGTGACATTCATAACATATGTAATACTGAGACGAATATATATGTTACGGCTAATACCCGAAGTGCGGCTACACCTAGTTTGAGCCAGTTAGAACTAGGTGTAGCCACTTAGTCTTGGTTAAACCTCGAATCGAGACATGTTTTGAAAGAAGTTGGCTCCTCCTCGCTTCGCTCGTCGTCGCATGTGCGTTGTAGAAAGCAACCTAACGAACCTAATCTACCTTCTGTCACAGACAAGTGACTTCGAGTCCAACACTTGCACTACAACAGGACTTGAGACCTAGTTTTACCCGAAAACAATCGGCTCGTACTAGGTTTAACCAAGACTAAGCGGCTATACCTAGTTCTAACCGGCTAAAACTAGGTGTAGCCGCACTTCGGGTATTAGCCGTAACATATACATTAAAAAAGTTAACCTTGCGTTCGAGAATTGTCAGCAACTCATTAATGCCTGAATACCTTCCACTTTTTTGTGTTAATTGTGTTCTTTATTTTGGTGTAAAATAGAGTATATTTGATTGATTGAATGATTAATATACAATGACATTTAGCCATTGAATAAAAATGAACTCCCATGAAACGAATGATAAGTAAAACAGTTACAACTCGTAACAGAGAACGAAAAACAAGGAAAAGCCTTATAAAAGATTACCAAAAATGAAATGCCAAAGAGACAATATCGATTGTGAAATTAAATACTTCCCCAATATATTTTGAATAGGACAAAAGGTTGAGGGGATCGTCCTCCATATTTTTGTTATTAGCTCTTGAATATTGGTCCACCGAAATTGGGGACCATTGAGAAAAAGGATCTCGTGAAATGAAATGTTGAAATGTACCCTAAGGGTGGTATTGAAATTTTTATTGAAATTATGAATAGCCGTTACAGAGATGAGATGTTTTCAGTTTTTTTGGACAGTATAGGAGCGTTTTGTGTAACAACATCTTATTAATATGATTTATTTTCTCTTTGAAATAGCAGACAAATGAGTTTTTTACAGACTTTAAGAGATTCATAAATATTTTTGATTTTTTACAATAATTAATGATCCAGTTTATCATTTTTTTTCTTCATAAACTATAGTTATTATATTTTCTACTTATTACTTTATTTGCATTAGTAGACGTCGTGTGCCACAACATGATAATAAGCCTGTATCACCATCAGGACCTAATAATTACCATGAAACTAAAAATCATGATGATCACTCACTCTAATTGTAGCGTAAAAGAACAACAAAGAACACGCCTATAACAAACTTGATTTGTTTGTGATGTTATAAGGATATTTCCAGCGAAATAACAAGAAATCAATACCAGGCATTATTTATGGTCAAAAGGCTTAGAGTTAGAAGAAATTACCGTAAATCTATTCGCTGTTAAGTTAAGAGGCACCGATAGAGAAGATTTAGGGAGGTCCACACCAACCCTTAAATAAGGGTGTAGTAAAAATAACCGAAAACGATTTGTTGACGCGTTACTGCGCCGGACGAAATAAAGAAAACCGTACTAAGTCTTGTAAGAATACAGCTTTATTGAATTTCTAGGTTTAGGCTTGGAAGGGAAAATTCGGTAAAGATCCGATAACTTTAGGAAAGAGAAAAACAAAAAAATATCATGATAGGTAATAAAAAAATAGTTATTTCCAGATTTGGGTATTATTAAAAACAAGAATTTTCATTTTGAAATGTTCATTATATTTATATCTAAACAAACTATTTTTGAACTTTGAAAAGGATATTGTTAGAAAAGTATCACAAAATTTTAATATTCTTCAACGTCTTTTTTTCTATTTACTACTCTAATTGCACAGTGTTTCGTTTCAAAAACTACTAATAGAATTACATACCTATATTATATTCAAGAGCTCCATACAAAAAATCCAATATGTAAGCACAACGAAATCATAACACGATACTGTGAACTAATTTCATCATTTCCATCTCGACCTTACATCTTCCAAAGAAAGCTTGCAAAAAGAAACTTAACAAATCAATATCACATCGGTTCAGCACCGAGCTCACGTTTTCTGAATTATGGATTAGATTACAGCCAGCCTCCCAATATTGTCGATTGTCAAAGCATCGAGAATGAAATGAATTTTTCCAAGGGTATTAATAAATGCGACGATATTATTTCTTATAACAAGCCAATTTATGAGCTCTCGACGAATATTGGTTCCGTTATATAACTGAGGTGGTCTAAGCTGCTTTCGATTTTGTCTCGATTGCGTTTCAGGTTACTTTCAGTTGTAAAAATTTATTGCTTTTATTTTTTGAAATATTTCAAGTACTATAATACATACTTTAGGTAGAACGTTTTCTTATTTTCATTAAATCTTTATTGCATTTGTAGCCTTGATCCAATGATGTGAAACTTCCGTCATCCTGCATTGGAACAACGACAAAAATTCTAACCATTATGTGAAATTAAATTGAGAAAATAGTAGAGTATATTAAGCTAGTCAGGTTGTACAGTAATGTAACTAATAACGAAATACGTTTCATTCACAATTTCATGTATTGTAATATAATTTCATCCGTAAATTATATCCATTTAAAAACAAACATAACTGAAATTAAATTCGGGTCAGCAAAATTTGTGAAATTCCGTTTGCAACCGGTTTGATATCTCTGAAATTGATTAAATTTAATACCTTTACCTATTGCGCAACAAAGTGTGCCATTTTGAGTTCGAAACGAAGGCCCATAAAACATTTACAGCAATTCGCCGACCGCTCTGAATTTTCGAAATCTTCACACCAAGGCAAAGCAAACGATCAAACGGATTCCTATCACGTACCTCTGTCTTTGGGTTTGTGTTTTAGATGGCTCTTATGTCCGAGGTATAAGGTTTAGTTTTGTTGTGTCTATTTTGAAAGGGTGCCGTCACCTCGCCTGGAACTGCTAATGAAGTTAGAGGCAACTCGACGCGTCCGCATAGATAATGCTTTGGATTCGCCGATTGTTCTTGAGCTGAACCGGAATTTACGGCGTGTTATATACATAGATATTGATGTTTATGGATCGATCGGGTCGGACTGGGATTTAGGTATGACGTCACTTTTCTTCTTTTATGCTTGCCAGTTAGGTTTTATTTTGTGTCTGTGATTCTGGTCTATTGTTAGTTCTTGTTATGTAGGTTGCAGGTACGTACTTTTTTTTCGCTAGTTGTTTTGTGTTTTTATAGCTACTGAATTACTTTTGAGGTAAGGCTTCTCCATAGTAACACCAGATGTGCCAATTTTGGTCACATGTGGTATGAAAGATTAATTATAACCTTTTCTTAAAACAATTCAAATATTATCTTTCAGAAATATTCTAATATCGAAAAAGTAGCTTTAGGCGTAATCAAAAAAGTAATAACTCTTACAGGTGTGAATCTTCAACTTTTTCAACATTCATAAATACTTTGAAACAATGATAAGCTTTGGATAAGTATGGCGGTTTGTTTTCTTTATAACTGAAATAAAGTATGAAACAACTTGCTGGGGGAATCTTTGCCTTACACTAACGACACAAAGAACATAATAGCCTGATTTTTTTACTATCTTAAAATTTGGGTGTTACTTTTTTCGTCAGTTCAAATTGTTGGTTCTCAGAATAAGAATACGTTACCTTCTGGAATAATTTACGCGCCAGCTTTACAATATTACGAGATTTCCTTGGAAAAGTTTCAGATTTTTGTTTTGGCTGTAAAGGCAAATTGTTTTCTTTTTTATTGTTTCTACTTAAATTCTGTTTAATTTTACCCACGAATATGCTCACTAGTGTATTTTAATGGGTGGCCAGTGACACTTAAATGATATGTGCAAAGAGGAAGGAATTGACATACAAATTAACATTATTGCTGTTTTTTATTCGAACTATTTGCCTAAAATATTGTTTAAAACAATAATTTATACCTCTTCTACGTCTGGAAGTAAAACTGCTTTTAAATCGCCAGGTGGCTTTTGTAGTAAATCTTGCGAGCTGTCAGTTTAGGGAATGAGCTTTTTCACGCTTCGGTTTACAGAGTCCCTCAAGCTTTCGACTGTATATAAGTTACGGATGAAAAAGGAACTAAGATTTTTTTCTACAATCTGTTGCTAAATGTTCACAGATAGTAAAAGTGCTGCCGCTATTAGAGTCTTTTAAATCTTACACCGATTCTAGTTGCAAAAGAGCCGCAATGCACCACAGTAGTTTGTATCGTCTTACAAGAGAGTGTTAATAAGTTTTTCAAAGAACTTGGGAACTTGTTCAGCTTAAAAAGTAAGAAAGAAAATGTATGTTTGGTACGAGATGTAGTAAGTTAGAGATACACCTGAGTTTAGAAGAAGAAACTGTACTTTATTCGCTCTGTGTATGACAAGTTTATAATTATAATAATTATTATGTGATGTAAGGTAACCTGATCGATTAAGTCGGTAATGAAACCTACGATACTACATAAAAGCAGCTGTAGATAAATCAAGTAAGATCAAAATTGTGGCCGATAAATATATGAAATAAGTGATAGCTGCAAAATATTAACAGATTGACACAAAATAAATCAACATAAATCTCTAAGGGAAGTAATTCCCCAAAAAAATTGTTACAGATTTTTTTTGACGTGGGATAGTTTTACGGTCGTCTACAGCCTGCTTGAAGATAAGCATTGCTGCAGCCTAGGGTGTAACACGTTTACCTAGAAGATACCTACTAACTCTAGATTTGAAAACCCCTGGATTGTAGCAGGAAACACTCTGGTAAAGTGTTCCAAAGCTATAAAAAAAGATGATGATTTTTAGAAAAAATATGATTGCTGAATTAGTTTCTTACATATTTTACATCGTTATCATAATTCAAAGTCTGTTATTTTATTTTAAAAATACTGGTTTTCAGGTGAATTGTATTAGATTTTTTATTATAAAATTGTTTGTAGTATGAAAAAATACGATACATGATGTGTTTATTGCCTTAGTATGATGGCGCTGTGTGAGTTGCATCGATATATTTATTTATTTTGATTTAAAGTATTATTGTCATTCAAGTGTTTTGTACTTATTTTGATGTCTTGTTACAGATTTGCGTCGACGCGCACGCGTTTTCTAATAAGGTATGTTAACATTAAAAAAATAAGATTTTTGGTTGTGATAGAAAGGAACTAGAAATCAATTCCTGCAAAGCTATATTTCAAACGCAACATTATGACCTATACACCTTGACCAGTTTTTTACCTAAATTATAGCGGCTTGACAAACACGACACCAGAGTTGGCCACTCTCATTCGACAAGAAGAAGAAGAAGCGCTAAAGTGTTTTAAAAGGAATAAAAACACCAAAATATATTTTCTTATCACAACCCCATAAATTAATAGAAATCTAAAATACCTAACTCTCATTTCATTCATCTAACCTCCATTCGAATCCCTTTCCCAACCTTCAGGAAATACTTCGCCAAGTAATAACCAACTTTTTTTACTCCTTCAACTCCTATTTCTTTCTTTTCAAACGTTTTATCGTTTTCCTGCTGTTTTGGAATCGTAAACAAGCAATGGGAAACAGAAAACAGTGAATACCTTTATGGCAAGCTGGAGCTACCTTGTACCCTTGTATTTATAACTTTGTTTTAGTCAATTAAAGGCAGATTTTCTTGATTATTTTATGAAAAAAATATTAAATCTTATATCATGGCATGGCAGATGCTCTGACAAACTCTGACACCAGAGATGGCCACTTTCATACTAAGCTGTGTCATAAAGATTATTTTAACTAAGGCTCACAAAATTATGTTTCATGTTTAATGACCATTTAATTTATGATTTATTACTTGTACTAGACTAATAACTTAGAATTTTGGAAAGTCATTTTGATCTTTCTGTTCTAAAAACATAATGTATTATAACTGTCCTCGATATCCTATTTGATTTGTGTCATGACTTTACTGTATATAATATCACCATTACATAAATTACAGTTATCCTTAAAACTCAGAAAAACAGTACAAATAAAAGTTAACCTTCCAGAGGTTGTTGGTACGAGTAAATAAATGAATTTGGTAAGTTGATTTATTTGAGGTCGGTAATTGCGAAACTTTTTGCTTTCGTTCATCGTTATGGGTCAATAAATAGAATTGAGCTTTGTCCTACTTTCCGAAGTGTTGAGTTGGGCCATTGTTTGTGCCAGCAATTACTGGTAGTTTTTTTATAACATTTTTGTTCTTTTCTTGTTTTATAAACATTTGATAATATTGGTCCATGTTGCAAAAATTTTATGAGTTAATTTAATATTCTCTACTGTTATCTCTAATGTGAACATTTTTTATATCAACAGCGTAATTTGAAGAAACAAGAAATGCTAATAAAATGCAAGTTTAATTTAAAAACTTAACTTATTGTTTAGTATTTATTGCAATTTTATTAATTTGAGTTTTCGAGTTAATCATGCAATCGAATTAATCCGCATTATTTCGGGATTTCTAAAACTTAAAAAAAATAATAATCAACCTAAAAAAATACATAAAACCATATAACCTTCCCAACTATAGAGTACTACCAGTATTTAACAGACAACAAACTGGTCAAGCTCCGAAAAATAGTGCAGTGGAAAATAGGTTATCCTCTAGTCTAAACAAATGCAGGCCGTATCGATAGCTAAGCCGTGTCAATAAAGATTTGTCCATCGACTGAAAAATTTAAATTCACCCCGATATTGGTACCACGGATTTCGAGAGAACAAAAAAGAAACATCCGGATTTCCTAGTATACTCCTGCAAACTTATTTTTCTACTTCTTTTCTTTATTGCTCCAGGAAATTGTATCTTATTGCCCGGTTATACAAGTTGTTGGGAATTTTATTAAGCTTTGTAGAAAGTTAGTGTAAGTTTGTGGATGTGATATCGAAATTTATTCGTTGATACGTAATAGAATTTTCGAGAAGTTGAACACAGCTTTACAGTGGTAGGTACTTGTTACAGAATACTTTATTTATTAGTAAGTACGTCTATTATTTCTAATAGAATAACAAAAAATATTTTCTTATCTTTACATTGAAATGTAAAAAGACGTGGGCGCCGAAATCCCTAAATTAATTGATTCAGTGGAGGAGTCACGACCCTCATTAATATGGATTACGAGTCAAGGAAGAGGACCTAATAGCCTACCGATTTCTGATAAAATAGTAGAAGGTAATTTATAAAAAAATACACTATTTTTTTACACCGAAAAATATGGAACGGTCTCTAAAAGGAAACTAAAATTCTAATTACATAATTAAAACGGCAATAAAATTTGCATTCTTATTAGATTTCTTGTCAAGATAGGTTAGTTATATTAATCATAGTTAATTACAAAGTGGCTGCCAATTTACACCGAAGTTATGACGTTGTAATTGTAGGGTTGTTAATTTGCCACTTTAACGCTTTGTAATTAAGGTATGGGTATTGTTTAAAATTGCAGGTTTTGTAATAGTTCTAGAAGTTTACATTGAAAGAATTAAATAATGAAAGAAAATAGACATGCGTTTGTCGGTATCTTTGTGTCTTTTCTTAAATGTTTATTTACAAAGTAACATATCAAACAATTAAACTAAATACAGAAGCTTTAGTTTAAAGAAATGGCTAAACATCGATTTCTGTATCACTTATTACTTTAGTAGTTTTTTTTATATGGTTTTTATCACCATGGAGGCTTTCTATTGACTATTTTTTTATTATTAGTTCGTGGGTCGGATGACACGTTAAATTGTAGGTTCCGGCTGTTTGTCTCGTACGCCGATCGTTAAGCCATGTCAGAGGCTCTTAGGGGGGCTTGATAAACTCTCGACACCAGAGTTGGCCACTCTCATTCGATAAGAAAAAGATTATTAGTTCATATTTTTTGTTATATCAAAAACTGTAATTGAGTAACCTAACGTTTAATAAAAGCGAGTGTGGCTCAGCGGTTCCAGTGTCTGCTTTTCATCCAGACGTACCCTGGTTCGAATCCGCCCTACACCAATGACTTGTATTTTCAAGTTATGTGTGGATTTGCACTCGCTTAACGGTGAAGGAAAACATCGTGAGGAAACCGACATGTTTGAGGACAACAATATCCGAGGACATGTGTCTTCCGTGGAAGGACCTGGGCGCCCACCACGATGTATCTGCCCAAGAAAACTCCCCTAACGAATTAATTCTACGGGGGAGTCACGACCCTCAGTCATGAGGAAATACGACTCAAAGAGAGAACGTTTAATAAATACAAGGTAGATCTCTCCACCGCAATTTCCTACCAACTTCGTAAAACACAATCGTGTCACTGACGACGTAGTGACAGTGACATTATTCAGATGGTTTAAGTCTCCAACTTAACCCATTACAGCAAGTTAAATTAATTTTAAACTCCGATACAATGGACTCCCTTATCGGGATTTGATTGGCTGAGAAAAGACTGACGTCACGAGATCGGGATAAGTTACTTATGTTTGTCTAATTTTAAGTATCATGATTATGAGAAAAAATATGTTATTGATCTCTTTAAGCTCTTGATATGGTAAGATAAAAGTATTATGTTAGTAATGGCCATAAAACAAGATATATAAATAATTATTTTTACTGGTTACACGCCACTACCAACCAACTCCTCCTCCTCCTTGAATCGTATCCCTCATGTCTGAGGATCGTGACCACCACCTCCCAGCACCTTCTCCTTGATGACATCTTTCCACTTCCTTCTGTCCTCGGCAACATGCAATGCATTATAGACTGTAGTGTCTAAAGTGGTGCGAATTTGGTCCGACCAACGTGTTGGGCTGCGGCCTCGGGATCGATTGCCTTCTACTTTTCCTGTGATCATCAGTTTTTCCAGGTTGTCGCTATCTTTCCGGGCAATATGACCAAAATATTCAAAATACCAACCAACTGAGTGAGCCTAAAATGAAAAGATTAAGTTATTGGTTTTTAGAATAGAAACAAGATATTTTACACTATTTTTTCGCTGAAATTAAAGTAAAAATTCGACATGAATTTAGTGACCAATTAACTTAACTGAACGTCTTTGGACTTCCCCAATGATTTAATTCTGTGCGGGAGTCATTCAGAAAAGAGATAAATAAACAAGAAAAAAACATAAAACACTAATATTATAAGAGTTTCAAAATAGAACTGGAAAGATTTATCGCTCGGCAGAACACAATAAAATTGTTTTTGTCTTGATCAGTGATGCGACATAATATCAATTCGTATGAGAATACCTAATGCTTATAGGTATCCCTGAACGGTTACACCAGCACATTACAAAAAAGATATTGTTTTTTGGTATGATATGAACCGTAACATAGTTTACGTGATGGTTTTTCATTGGGTGGGTTTAAAATGTAAAAGTTGACTTTTTGAGCTAAAATGGACATATATTTTTTTGTAATAAGCTTGTGGCGAATACTGTATCGTTATTTGTTTTGTGTATACAAAATAGGCGTTCATTTTTTATTATTATTTCCTTTGCAAACTCAATAAGAACATGTCTTGTCCGTGTGTGACATCACAGCTAGCCCCAACGACAGACCAGCGCTGGTTGCTTCCACACAACCAGCATTTTGCTGAGTTGGGGCTGTGTTGTAGCAGATTTTGTTTGTTTGTTATGTTTTTACCCGTGTTTGTTTTTCTGTTAAATCTGTCACAGTAAATGTTTACTATCTTTTTTTCAATACAATCGTAAAAATACTACAATGTACGTATTCGAGCTATAACGTCTTAAGTATATATTATTCTACACAAATCCTAACTCAGATTATTCATATGTCAATTAATTTATGTTTGAACACTATTCCTTCATGATATATATGTTATTGTAACCCTACAAATAGATATTTTTTGTTCAATGTCACGCTAGATCAACATTATTCGTTTGATATTCTCTAGAGCTTTATACAATTGAGTCTGGGGAAAAGTAGGTCTTTATTTCATTCAAATAATATTTGATCTTTTTGATATATTGTGGCTATGACATTAGAAACATTATTATTTAGAATGGATTTGCTGCGGCTGAACGAAGCGTTTCATACAAGTAATCTAATATTTTTTATTTGATAAAAAATATTTTTTACCTATGTATGTAAGTTTTTAGGTACAATTGTAGGTTACTACAGTTTTATCACTTTGTTTTGTGATTTAATTTGTTTGTATGGTTATTGTTTAATTAGATTTGAATTTATGTCAGAAAACTTAATCCAGAACTCTAGTACCAAAATTACATATTTGAAGTCACTGACTATATATAGATCACTAGTAGTGATAAGGCAGACAATTAACCCAACAAAAATAATTTATATGTTTTCTTTTGTATTGTTTCATGTGTGGCGTTTTAATTCAGTATTTATCCATTTATATATCTATCTAATATAAAAATTTAGCATTTTCATTCAAATATTCCAGTTATATTTCGCACTAACCAGCTAGTTATATCCCGTCAGTTGTCCGATGATTGCGTTTGCATTATTTATACAAACCGACGGCAAATGCTATTAAACTGGCCATTGGTAATGGGGCCGTTAAATTGTAGGCATATTAACGTGAACATTCTAATTACGTAATTTCAGATTAGAGATGTGCGCACTAAGCATATAGTTGTAAATAATACTTAACCTTTTGAAGACAGCTAAAAGACGACAATCGTATAAGATTTGTTTGACGTCTTGTGAAATTCGAGATAATTTGTAACGTGGTACGTGGTCGTTACAAATTCCATTTTTTTAGCGTTTGATCTCTAGTTTATTATTAGTTAATTTTGATGTGGAAATAACGCAAGCGATGACTGCAGTTGGCTTTTACAAGTGCCTTGTACGATTAACGAGATTTTATATGCTTAATTTTTTCAGCATAATATTTGGCTATTAAAATGTGATTCCAATATATATTAAAATATTAAGTAACATACATTATTGACCATACATATTATATACATATTAGTATTTGTAGTCCATACATTTTTGTACTCACTTTTATTAGATAAAATAATTCCTACTAATTTCACAAAGATCTCGCCATGCCAGCTCAATTCTGAAATTTCCTTTTCATATTATTAAATTGTATGCTGTGTGCGCTCGTATATTTACCGATATTACTCTACTTTACCATATTACCTCCACGTTTGAAAATACTGCCGGCCACGGCACTGTATATATTTGAATATTTCATTTGGCTAAAAAGCCTGTCTGCTATACAGTGGGAGAAACCCGACGAGTTTACGTTTCTGAATGCCAAAATGTTGTTTTAATTTTGTGGTTGCTTATTAAATGTATGAAATTAGTACGTTTTTCCAGGGAAAAAAATGTGTATTTTTTTTCATTTTTAGTTTATTTTGTGTAAGAGCTCGAAACGTAGGTCTTAAAAATACTTTAACCCGTCTTTGTTTTCTCTATGATAAGTTTCTTTGTTAGTCTGTGAAAATATTTTGATTTCACCATATTTTGTTCAATATATAATTTTTTTATCTTCTTAACTCATGTAGACTAAAGATAATTTAATTTTCCAGCTAATATAAAGTATTAAGTACACAAATATTGCAAATTCAGAAACCTTTGAGTTCGTGAATTCGTTCTAACAATAATATCAAAATAATAAATCGCACCCTTCCTGGAAGAAAGCAGTAAGTACACTTGCGACAATTTTTTTTTATTGCATCAAAAAATCAAGCGTAAAGGAATACACCTTCTCAATTTTTTTCACGAATTTAGGGGCAAAATTAAGGGAATAAACGCAAAAAAACGATTATTTTGCAACATTGATAAATATTTTATTCCATCGCAAGAAGGAAATACATACACATACACTTGTTTACTTAACAAATTTCCTTTATAATAAGAGCATAATCATACTTACATAACTTTTCCAGAACATTACAGAAAATAAAAATTGTGTAAAATCAGATACGACATTCTTCCACGACATTTTTGTTATAGCCTTTTTTGTAAGTAGTGTTATGTACTTTTACCAGCAAGCAAATCTATTATATCTGGCGTGTAGCTGCAGATACTTACTTCTTCCGCGAAACATTTTGCGTTACTCACGTCGTAAGTACATTTACTTACGCGTGAAGATTTTTTTAGGAAATGCAAATATAAATACAAATTGTGACGGAAGACGATTAATGACAATTGTATACGTCCGAGGAGATGGGTCAAGATAGTTGTTTGTTCGTAGCAGTTTCTTGTTTCCACACGCATGCATATCGAGATATTGGACATCGGGCTAGTATGGTAGCGGGATCCGTGGCACGGTTCGTCGCTGGCCATAGTTGGAAGGGGCGACCCATGTAGCGAATTAGCCATTCGTGAAAGGTTATTCCGCCAACTTGCAAAAATCCTGAGGTTGTGCCAACGTGCCAGTTGGCGACCGTATGAAAATGCACGTTGGACTCTTATGGGGGGCACGGGCGTGCCCGCGATCTCCGGACTAAGTCCTACTTTGATATCTTGAATTGTTCGTGTGTGACTAGGTAGATACGCAAAATATTATCCTGGTGCCATTTCCTCACCGACCTCCACATTCGCAGTATCATGAACGCAAAGAGAAAAAGGGAAAGCGTACCACAACGAAAGTCTGCCCTATCGCTTAAAGGGCCTCGTAAACGTCCGAGGATTCCACTCCAATCTCATTCCGGTCCACAACCTGCACTCATGACTTTGACGGAGACGCAGATCAAACATCCGTCCTCAAAGCTGGAGCTAGGGTGTGCTTCATTATTGTTATTTATTTACGAATCACACAGCGGCAACCAAGAGATAACCAGGCTCATTGAATACTTAAGTGAAGCGGCGGATAAGGCCCCTACAGCCCAGTTAGAGTTCCCGGGGGGTTTTCAATGGACGCCACCCAGAGTGGCTATAACCATACCAGATCACTGAAAATGCTGGGAGAGAGACGCATAAGCTTGCTTTAGCGTTAGATCTGCCTGGAAGAAATCGCTATTAGCGATAAGGCCGCCAGTTGTGGCACTATTTTTTTAAGTCTTTTGTGTTTCTGTTTGTCTTTTTTTTTGTCAATGTGTGTTACAATAAAGAGTTTATCTATCTATCTATCTCACCAGGTTGGCTTAAGGCATTACTAGGGTACCTGATAATGAAACTTATATACCTGACTGAATGGACCTTCTGCTGACAACAGATCCAGACTGGTACTGAGTGACAATCCCATTGTCTGGTGAAGTCTGTCTCCGTATATAACCCATCCGATCCTAGCCCTAAGCGCAGTCAGCGGATGTGGAGATACAAGTCAGTGAATTGGGATGAGATGCGGTCTTTTTATGCATCTATCCTTGGCAGCCTGTCTGTTTCTCTTCTGAAGACCCTTCAGTCTGTGCGAATGTCGTAATTGATACTATTCTTCTAGATATGGAATATTTCATACCTCACTCAAATGTATTCCAGTCTGGGAAAGTTCATACATGGTTTGGATGCATGGGTTGATGCTCGCCACAGCTAGGGTAGGATTATCAGTAAGAAGAAGATGGCACACAACAAAGCCACTGGTTCTTCAAAAGGCACGCTTCGATCACATTGGCCGAGTAGGGAATACATTTATTCGTACCCCGCGTGTAGCAAAGCGTTTTGGTTCCTGGCAAAGTTGATCGAAGGTAACTTCTACCGCCCCTCATTGCCTCCACTGCTGAAACCTGACGGTTCGCTGGCTCACTGTGCAGCTTAGAAAGCTAATTTATTTGCTTCTCTATTTGCGGAAATTACATGTCTTGGTGCTGGTGGTGCTTTGGTTCCTCCTTCTCTTGACTATCCGACTGCCATATTAGACTTCAAGATTCGCCAAACAGAGCTCCGTAAAATGCTACGTGATCTAGACGTGAACAAGGCCAGTGGTCCTCACGATATTCCAGCTATAGTACTGAAGACTTGTGCGCCTGAGCTGGCTCCTGTGTTGATGCGCCTCTTTCGGTTTTTTTGTTGAGACCGGGAAAGTGCCGAGTTCATGGGCTTCCTCACTTTGATACCAAAAAAATTCCTACGCACTATAATCCAGCGATCTTCGAAGCGAGAGTGATTCGGTTCATAGGTAGGTAAGCACGCTCTATCTTTGCTTAACATTAGGCAAACTATAGTCAAGTGCATTTAAGTTAACAAAAAAACGTCATCGTCTTTTATGATTAAGGGTAAAATATGCTCGAGTTAAGCAAATACTTAATATGGACGACATAAAAGAAGATAAGTTAGTTACTTCTTCTACATTCATTTTTACCTACTATTTATGGACTAAGTACCTAACTATAACTAAACTAGATGACTTTGTTTTATTTTGTTAAGTTTACACACGAGTAGTGTTTTGACGTAAGTTAGCTTTGTTAGTTTGAATTTTGATGACTACACTTGTTGTTGACCCGATTTGAAACGGTGTGATTAGGAGAAAAACTGGAGAAGTCAAAAATACAGAAAGATCGGCTGCCTTGCTGCAATTTTACAGCGCGCAATCTCTGTAATTTTTTATCAAGACTTGATGAGCCTTTGTAAAAAAAAATATATACCACCACATTTTCAAAATATGTTTTACAAGAACTGACGTGCTATGTGTATCTGAAACGAGTTTGTCAAATTCCGAAGACGAAAACAACACTGCTAATTAAAATTAAAATATATTATATTATTGTGTAATTAGTATACATAAGTTCATTCCATATTAGGAATTCAAATAGTTAAAAGCACTTACTATAAATATCTACGTAAGTACTTACATACTTTTGATTGATTCTGCATGCAATTTTTTTTTTTTATTAAATTTACAAAATGATTTCCTACAGTCTAAAATTGATCAACAATCAAGACCAAATCAATAAATAATATTTAAGTAAGTAAGTTACTTTACTCTTATAATATTATGTAAGTGTTAAATTAGCGTATTTTTAATATAACGCCTATTTTGATTATTTGACATTACAAAAATATTACATACACACTTACACATACTCGATTACATTGTTTAAAAAGTACTTATAAAGAGAAGCACAAAAATATTTAAATGTTTTTCTGCTAAAAAAACATGTAACTAAAGTAACGATTAACCTGATAAATTGTTTTCGCTGGTAAGAAGGACGTAACACTTATCACACGTATTACAAAAATGGATTGCTCGTGGAATAACTGCGTATCTTACACTTACAACTCCAGATTAGAAATAAGTTTAGAAGTGAACAAAGTCGTAAGTGGAATAACATCAGTCAGTGTGGTTTATATTAGCAAGTAGTAAGACAATATCTGTAGTTACTTCTGCACGTATTCTTTTTACTTCGTGGAATACTGCAGTAACACTCTATTTTAAGTTTTTCTCTTAGTATACTGTACGAATTCAAATATAAGAAACGTTAGCAATTCCAGGCTTTTTTAAGCTTTTAGGTGTCATTTGTTAGGGATTTTTAGCTCTTATAACAAAATTACAGGATAGTTTTTTTCGTCTCCTGTAAAGTTGGTCTCAACAAGATACTGCTTTCTTCCACGAAGGGTGCGAAATGTAATTAAGCTATCCGTATCATCTAAAATTAGCCACACTACCGGTCCTTCCTGCCGTTTATAACATCCATGTTTCCTGAAATAAGTAATAACAATTAATATAAAACTTAAAGGCGCCGTTCAGAGCCCGCATTGTACCATAACGCGATAGGGGGTAATGACCACGCGTAAACCATCACGGATTAGGTATTATAACCATTGTGTTTGTGGTTTCAGTAGATATTTTTTCAGGTTTGTGTTACCACAATATCCGAGGACATGTGTCTTACGTGGAGACTAGGGCACCCACAACGATGTATATTCCCAAGAAAACTCCCCTAACGAATTAATTCTGCGGAGGAGTCACGACCCTCAGTCATGAGGAGATATGACTCAAAAGAGAGAGAGAGTGAATTAGAACTGGACTACCATTTAATTTGTTGAGTAATAATTTCAGTTACTGAGAAATCCTCATGTATTGGTGCCACAAGTTAGTTTTTACACATGGGAGGAAAACTTCACTGTCTCACAAATAAATCTGCCACAATTGGGACATAGCGATGTTCTAATTATTTCTGGTTAAAATTGATATAAAAGGAGAAATCAAATTAGCCTTTGTTCTACGTTCTTTCCATTTAATAGTGACAAAAGTATTTTTAATTCGATAGTTAATATGTTTCTGTCTCATTTGCATATTAATTTTAACATTTTGCACCAATATGTTTAACTTAATGACTGCGTAGAGATGATTGTAGAGCCTCTACGTATTTCCGTAGAAGCTCTACACACGTAGCACCGTAGCATAGTATTATAGTATCATACAGTCTAATAACAGGCTAGCGTATAATAAATAACGCACTGTGAATACAGCTCGTAAATTAGCCTGCCTAGGTAGTCTGCGCCAAGGTACTTTATTGTTAGTTTCACTTTAGATTATATTATATCAACTAAGTGGAATAATAAATTACTGAACGAATAAAACTTTATTGTGTGCGATTATAAGTAACTTTAATATACAACTGCCTTTTACAACACAGTCAACACTACAGTAGAAGGCAGAGCTAACTAAAAATTTCTTCAAATGATTCAGCAAAGATTTGGTAGAGGGTACAATATAGGAATTTATTGTGATACAAATGTTGACAAAACTGACACTAGAGTAGCAAAAAGAAAACAAAATAATACAAAACTGGCCTACATAATAACAATTTAAAGCAAAGGAAATAGTTAAATAAGACTATTTTTAAAAACCAGTGGTTTTAAAAAGCTGTTGTGTATTTTATTTCACATACAATATTAAACTAACATAACACAATATCCACTAAAACCCTGGAAAAACCTCGCCATAAACCAGGACGAGGTAAATTTTAGAGCAACACATGATAGACTGAGCTCTTAGGGGTATTACCTTCTATTTAAATATTGATACTGGAAACTACATCGTAAGCCTTTATATGTGAGGTTTATGACCGAAGTGGATGGTACGTCATTTTCTAGGCCACCGCGAAAAGTGTACTTAGATGCTTAGTCGCTTTTATGAAGTACTTTGTAACGCTTGCTGTTGCTCGCTTTTAGGGAGTTTGGTTGAAGGCTTAAATTGTTAACACGTGAGCTGGTTATGTATAAATTTTGATAAGAAAGTATGTTTGAATTTGAGAGACCAATTCTGGTGTCAGAGTTTTCAGACTGTCATCTTAGGCTTTTAGGCCTCTGATATAGCTTAATGAAAGGTTATTAAAATATATTAATTCATTTTTTTAATTAAGTATATTTTTAGAGTCAGTTTAAGAAAATTTTTAACAAGCTATCTTTGACTTCCTCACGAAAGTTACCTACTCTCACAAACCATCTTTTATTAGAACCTAGCAGCAAGCCCCTGGTTTTTTCCGTGTTAATGCAGAATCAAAAGTAGTAGAGTTATTATTATAGCCATGGAGTCTGTGGTGGCGCGCCTGCTCGCACAGCAGGCTAGCACTGTGGAGTGTAAATTATCCGTGCCGTTATGTGCCATAATAAAATGTTATCATTATCATTATTCCAGGCTCAAATCTATCTCCATATGATATTTTATCCATGTCATTTCATTTTATACTTCTATGCAAAACCGTCGTAATTTGGATAAAAAACTTTGCAGCCTATTCAAGATTGCTTACCTTGCGACGATAGAAAGGAGCGCAATCTCCAAATATTTCGCGACGATTTTCGCAAATACCACGCTGAGAGCGGAAAATCGCCAATTTACCTAAACGTTTTATCACGTGCCAGCAACAAATTCAAAGAACACAATTACATTTTGAACTGCATGAAAATAATCCCAATCATTGTTTAGTGACCCAGTTTCTTTAGTAACAAGAATGACAATAATAAGACAAGTAAAGCTTGTAGAAAAAAATAGAGTGATTTTCAGGAAAGCTGACGTCAATTATTATATAAATATTGAAAAGTGAAAACAAGTTTTTGGATTTGTGAATGTTTCTTCTTTATTAAAACTGAAATAACAACTCTTTAGGAGAAATAGCTACAAAAATTTAAAAATTCTGAGTTGCTCGTGATCTGTTTGAAGACAAAAACTTTAAAACCCTGCACAAATGTTAGTACAGTACAATACAACCATATTTATAGTTGTATAATTATAATACATTTACTACAAACTTTACATAGTAACTACATTATGTATATGTAAAGATTTATCACAGTTCACATTGAAGGGGTCGTAGTTCTATTGGATTCGGTTTCAAAGACGTCTGTTTATAGATCAAAGGCCTTTTAATGTCCTGTGCCTAACCTTCATCGCACGTGACCATATTTTAGCGAATGTACTAAATATCTGAGTACTAAAATATATTCTGTAAAAAAGGGTTCTTTGTCAACAAACGCTAAGAAGTCTAATTAAATTGAACAAGAGATATTAATCACAGGTCGATCTAATTAAAGGGTGGTGTAAAATTTAATCTAGACAACTTGTCTAATTTATTCATGAGTTATATTATTACTCGTGTATTCAATTGCTATTTGTTTAAGTTTAGACTTAAACAAAAACTTGTATATAAAAATTTATATAAATTCTTAAATACACATTATATAATATGTCATAAAAAATATACTTACTCAAATGGTTCCCAATATAATGTACATTACCTACTTATTTTGTAACTATACCTTAACGAGTAATAGAAATAAAGGCTTTTTTATTTTATTTTATTTATATTTAATTGCTATAGTAAAGTAGTCTAATCAAGGCAAAGTCGATCCAAGATATTTTATTCGAAGTCGCTTGCACACAGTGAATTAGATATGAAAAGAATTAAGAGATTCATATTTAACAAAAATAAATATTAAACTATCACATTTTTTAAACCGTATTTAAGCCAAATAACCTTATTTAATTTTGTATGTTATAAAGGTTTCACTATTAAACATAACCAGGGCCACTATTCATGAATATTTGCTTTGAATACCGATTGATGGAGATTGCTTGTATGACCCGGGGCAATTAGATTTTCGTATAGATTATGGTGATGAGTAAATTTGTCGATTAGATAGGATTTCAGGAGTATGAATAGAAAGACATGAAATACGTGGATAATTTTCAATTGTTCTGTTAAAATTAATATGTATATAGGTACTAGAAACGCGAATGATACTTTTTTTAAGAAAAATGTTACTGGAAGTCATGAACTTTATCAGTCAATCAAAACATACAATTAAACTGCAGTACAAACTAATATGAATTCTCAAAGATATGATATATTATTTTCAAGAACCGATTAAAACTAAAAAGATAGTCACTTCCAAAAAAACACAAATTTATAAATTGAGTTTTTTAAATAAGCAATCGAGCAAATTTAAAACTCAGTAGGTATTAAATATAATTTACAGACCTTTTCATATTATGAGAAAGTTCGAACCTCAATGTAAAAACATCCATCCAATTACAGCAAATAAATTCACGAGACCACTTAATTTCAGTTCATTTGTTCTCAAAAAACCCTGCGTTTTTTACAAAAGCAATTTTATCGACGCCGAAAAAAAACCTTTTAGCAAACCATAAAAGAAATAACTTATTCAGAGGGTGTTTCTGCGGCAAATTACTTTCAAATTTAATTGAAAGACAAAAAGCATGGGGTTACTTAGGGACGTCTCGCCAGTTTCATTAGGGTATTAGTGTACCCCAATTTTATCCATAGACAATATGATTCAAAAACTCCTAACTACACACATAAAAAATATTACCGCTTCATAAAAATCGCGATCCGGAAATTTTCATCCTTTTTCTTTACTAATTTTACTGTGTTATCTAGTTTGTCTACGCAAGTAGACAGAAATTTATTTGGCATGTGTTTCAAACAAAACAAGGTAGCTTAAATTTGTAAGCAGCCAAGTACTGTTTCAGTCGGAAAAATTATCGTTGTAATGACGTTTTAGAAATAGAACTGCAAGAGCTACTGTTAAATGTCAAAGAGGAGGTGGGTCTAAATCAGCGAATTGTCATTCTCTTGTTTTAGAAGCTTTGAATCACTTGTCGGGTCGTTGTGCCATATGTGTTTCGGAGTTGTATTATCGTCATATTGAAACGTCTATTTGATATGATGCCTGTGATTGCACCCCATGGAAGAATCCGTGTTCTGATTTTGTTAGGTGAGTATTCTCTTTGAAGTTTTGGAAAATGTTTTTGTTTTTGGAAAACAATATTCGGCGCCCATTTCCATACTTCCTGTTATTACTTTGCATTTTATTTTGTGTTTTTCTTTCAAAGGAATGAATGTAATTACGCTGGGGATTAGAATAAAAGGAAAATTACTACAAAACACCTTCTGTGCACCGTGAAATGAATGAGTAAGTATAAACTTATTATTTATTAAAAAGAGGACACGTAAACACAGTTTATTGTAATACTTAATGCTATATTCACATTATAATAACAAACTACGTAAAGCCAGCGCATTTATTAATCAAAATAGAGTGACATTCTCTTCTTCTTGTTTTTTTCATTATTTATTTCTCGTATGGCATTTTTTTTAAATCTCTACTTCATATTCATAGTAATTTTCATTAATTTTTAATTTTTAAACATCATAAAACAAAATGTGTTACTTTTGCCGTACCAAAGCCTTACAGACTTACAAGATAGTAGCACCTCAGATATTAGTAGTACTATTGTAGATTTTTGGTGTACAATAAAGTATTATTGCCTGATTGAAAAATCTTTCCTCAAATTCACCCATCTTCACCTCAATCGCCAATCCAAATTCCGATACAGCTGTAGTGATGTCCTCTATTCTCGTCCCATAAATATGTATGCCTGGGTGTGGGCCGGACCGACACCTGGGACAATGTAATTATTTTACTGTCCGATCTCGGACCGGGACGAATTATACATATTTATAACATATTTGGATTATTTGGTTTGCGTTAACAGGTTGGGTTGGTGTCTTATTGATTTTGTTTTTGAGTTCTATTATTTAGATTGGGTTATTTTTTATAACGTAACGTAACGTAAGTATGGTTTCAGTTAGTAATTCATTCATCGGTTAATTAAATTGTGTACGTGTAATGAAATTGGCTAATAAAATAACTTTGACAAATTATTCTACGAGCAATCAATGTCAAGTAAAATTTTTATGATTTCTCTACAAGCTATGTATTATTTTGTTGTTGCAATATTTTTATAAATAATTGTTTCAAAAGAAAAATACATTTTTAGAGTCTTTTTTATGACTATTTACTAGAAACCTTCGAGAAATAATAAACCTAGAAGCTTTACAACCTACGTAAAAATAACAAAAACATCTCAGCACCTCCGTACTTCCCATCATAAAAATAACTACAAAAGAACAGTACAATAACAGGAAACCCGTTTCTCAATGGAAAGCAAAGAAATGTGGTTCAGAGTTACTTGTAAATAGAAACATTACCTAAAATTTGATCGTATTAACTTTTCGAAACTGCTACTGATTTGAAAAAGACAAAGTTTTTTGTGTTACAAAATGATGAGAAAACCTAAATTAAAATTATCATCCATGCTTATTTGTTATTTGCTAGCTGTGCAATTCGCTCTGCAATTCAAAACGTTAGCATTCTTAATCTATTTTTATAAATGATGAAAATATCTGCCAATTTAAAGCTCAGTTTTATTTATGAGTGACTTTACCGTGAATTTAACTTCTGATAATATGCTCCATTAGAGAAGAAGTTAGTTCATACTAGTGGAATAGAAGGTATAATGCATGGGATTGACATAGAAATAGAGAAAGAGTGATTTGATTGCCGTTTCATTCCAAGCTGGAGAAACTGTAGCGCCTGTAGCTCAGGTAGCGGAGACAATCGCATGCGTTTACCAATATTAAGCAAAGGTCGACGCGGTCAGTCCTTGAATGGGTGACCGAAAATTGGCATTCCATTTTGGGCATTTCCGTGGGTTGAATGATATGTTTAATTGTAAGTCCCGGCTGTTTTGTCTACTACGGCAGTTGTTAAGCCATGTCAGAGGCCCTTAGGGCGGCTTGATAAACTCTCGACACCAGACTTGGCCACTGTAGTTCGATAAGAAGAAGTGAAACTTTCTGATAACCCTGAATATGGAGTCAGAAGCCAGTTTTCCCCTAGTAACTTACTTTCCTGCTCACATTAACAACACATGGCATTCCTCGGACCGACTGGTAATGGGCCCCCTTTGCAGCAATAACCACGTAGGTAGGGCGGCAGATACTGGGTAATTTTGTTACGCACCAGTAACAAAATAAAGAAAAAAAGTGTAGCAAAAACTCTAAAATAAGATAAACCTCTGCCGAGGTTGTCTGAGAATATACAAACTGTACGAGAAATAGTTTTCTAAGGCACCATTTTTATGAGAATTACGATACAGTGAATAGGTTGTTATATTTGTGAAATCTATTAGTTGATAATATATTAGTAATTTTGTACAGCTTAAGGATTTTGAAGTCAAGAATATAGTCATAGTTATTAATTTATATCAGATATTTGATACACGTCACAGAAAAACAAATAAATTGAATCAAATAAAATTACTAGTACTTACACTAAAATACAATAAATATTGCAAATATATTAAATTAAATGATTATACGTTATATAAAAACTTAACTAGCAGAAATAAGTATGTACATTATCTAATTGTAGTTTTTCTAAATCTATACTATATATAATATTATAAAGCTGAAGAGTTTGTTTGTTTGTTTGAACGCACTAATCTCAGGAACTACTGGTGCGAATTGAAAAAATCTTTTTGTGTTGCATAGACCAGTTCTAGACACGGCGTCCACAAGCACTTAAGTCATTTTTTGCTCAAAATGCTAAAAACTCACAGGGGTCTCCTTTTTGCATTATCTTTCCATGGGAATAAGCACTTAAGTCCAATAGCCTTAAAACGCATGGAGACAGTCTTACGCACCAAACAACTTATATTTTTGAAACACTTCGAGCGCCGGTCTATAACACTTATGTCAACTTAAGTGGTTTTGCCCGGACAATTTTAACTATTGTTTTGAATTTCAGCGTCTGACTTAAGTTGTTTGGTTCATAAGATTCTCAAGTACCCTCCATTTTTTAGAACCGAAATGCATACTTAATTAAGAATGCTACACAAAATATATGTGAAGTGTTCTCTGGAAGACCGTGAGTTATGACGCACTATTCCAAATTTTACAATTTGTGGTGTGATCGTGTTGGACGATAAAATTGTGTGTGATTATTTAAATATTATAAATTACCAGCATTATGGAATCAAGAGGGAAAAAATGCTGAAACTGGTTCTTAATACTAGTAAGTACTAACTTTTTTTAAAACTAATGCATGGAAGTCTATCATTACACATTCACAATACATATCTTAAGTAAAATTACTATCATTATAAAATTTTATTTATAAAATTTACACAAAGAAATTAAGAATACAATTATATCTGTCAATACAAGATCCTTTGTAAATTATTAAATTACATATTGTACTTGTGGTTTGATGACAACATTTGAGTGGAATACGTTCAAAGAAGTTATCTATGTATCTACGCTCAATTATGCTTTCTTAAGGTGAGAATTTTGTAAACTATATTGCTTTGTTTATTATTTCAGGTGATCAAGATACTACGAGTACTATGATGCAACCAAGTAGGTACACCTGGGATGCAGAAATCAAATTCTTCTGTTGAGCCAAATAACGAACCTGATGATATTCATATTGACTATTCATCAATCAGCCCCAGTCTGATTACAGAAGAAATCGCTGTTCCTGGTAGTTTTCCAGCTGATGAAACTTTGTTCATCGATCTTGGACCCAGCACATCTGGGCTGCAAATGACTACAAACAAAACAACAAGTGACTTTTCAAGTTATGACTCTGTGACTGACCTAACATTCTCTATGCCTGGTGAAGCAAATACAATGCCAAGTTATTATTCTCCCACAGATGATGAAGAACTGCCACCATCTCCACCACAGCGATCAGTACACAGTCGAAAAAGAAAACGAGAAAATAAAGTTAAGCGTAATCTGGGTATCCCATATGTAACGGCTTCAGGAAAAACTGTACAAGGACGAAAAATCCAAGATTTACCCAATTGTCGAAATAAATGCCGAGAAAAGATAAGTAATCAGCAACGTGGTCTAATTCACAAAGAATTCTGGAATCTTGGGTCATACGATTTAAGGACGGCCTTTGTGTCATCTCTTATCACTGTTCAGGAAAAACAGACAGAGCGTCGTGTCGCGGATCCTAAATGTGCAGTTGGTAAGATCGAGCAGTAAAAAAATTACTGTTTACGGAATGAAGCAAATGGACTTTAAGGACTTTGCAAATTTATTGAAAGGACCGCTAATAGCTCGAAAAACAGACACCACAAACAATGTCTTCAAATGGCATGATGTGAAATGGCTCTGCTACGAAACAGAGTTTGGCTTAATCAAATATAAAAACTCACTGGTGAGGGACGATGAATTTAAAGTAGTCAACTTTAAAATAAATACAAGAACCGGCACTGCAGAAAATGTGATTGTATCACCTATCACGACTGATCCAGTGCCAATAAGTGTAGAAAAAAAGAGGGACATAATTTCACTTTTACCTCTTGTACCAGAATGTTTTCATAATTTTTATCACAGTCTAGTCACCACTGCAGACGTTCGGAACATCGATCCTGATTTACAAAACTCTGAAGACAGTGACTTTTAATTGCTTGGTATAAGTTATCACTCATAAATATGTTGAAATAAATATTACCTAAGAACACACTTATGTGTACGAAACACACAAGTCACTAACTTAGCTTCCTATTAAGATTAAACTTAGACGGCCAAATACACTTAAGTCACGTTATATTATGTATTAATTAATATAGGGCCATAAGATTTTTTTGGTGTGTAATTAGTAACTAAATAAGAAATAAAAATGTATAAAAAACTTCCACTCAGTATTTTTTTTTATACCAGTAAGTAAAAACTTCACCCTGAAAACTTTTTATTCTACTCGATTGCTGACTTAAGTGCTTATGGGTTTCGGGTCTAGAGTTATCAAGGAAGGCTTTAAGCTATATAACATCACGCTGCAACTAATAACAGCGAAGAAACAATAGAAAATGTGGAAAAAAACGGGGAAAATTATTCATCTCTGAGGACTTCCGTTGCATGCGCTGCGAAAACGGTTCAAGATGTCAAAAAATGTGTATTAAAGAATTATTTCTCTTGAAATAATCTAACAAAATGTCCGAAACAGTATATGTCTATGTTTTAAGGTTAACTCACTAGAACCGTTTTTATGGTAATAACTATTCCACGCGGACGAAGTCGCGCGCATCAGCTAGTACATAATATATAAAATTAAACTTATTCTATATCAGTATTCAATATAATTCAAAGTAATTTTTATTAATCCAAGTTATGGAAACTTCAGAAAATTCATCGTAAATTCTAATTAATCCTGTTCCCAATATCATGTTATCCCGTTTCTCCTTACCTACCTCGAGTCGAATAAGCAGAATTCTGTCCAATATCGGTTCTGTCATATTTATTGACCGGTCCAATATTCGTAACGAACAATCCCACGACCGTGTATGACCACAATCCACTGAATTTTAATCAATACATAACGATAAAGTATTTCAATTCAGCTAGATTGGTAGTTAAACTTGTATAAGCATTAAGTGCAGTTAGTATTAGTAGTTTATGCAACTGTCATATAATTAAGGTTTTAATACCCGTGTTATATGCAGTTGCATATACTACTTTATCTTCACTAATCGAATTAATCAAACAACAAGAGTAAAAGCTGACAATAGTTAATTTTTCATATAATTTTCTAGATTTTTCTGGCAAAAGATTGTAAGTTACTTTTGTTGCCAATTCTAGAATATCCGGAGGCGTACAAATATCATCATCGCTATCCATTTTTAACTTTTAATTTGTATATAAAAAAACAAAACATATTGCGAAACATTAAATTCACGCGTACGTGTATTGTCACAGTGATTTTGCCGCCATTAAAATCTAACCAACGAGAGCGCAGCGCGACCAACCTGATTGGCCCTGCAATCAGGTTGGTCACGCTTTTTCGATGTTATAATGAGCTATTACGATATCGATGTGGATATTATAACATCATGTGAGATTGCTTAAATTGAGTGTTTTGTTGTCTGTGCTATAACAGTAGTAATTATAAGTCAAGTATTGGAAACATAAGTAGAATGTTACAACATTAGTGTAGATAAAATAATTTACATAATTACCATTATGTTTAACATAATGTTATAACAAAAATTGACATATTTTATTTACTTAATAAAACTTGACATTGTGACCTTGTAAAAGTTTACTAAAACTAAGTAAATGCATTAAGTAAATTCAATTTGCCGAGATATTGTAATTTGATACATAATATGTATGTATGTACCTATATTTTGCAGCTTTACAGCATCAATAAAGATTCTTTATCGTTATCTTTTTTATAACAAGTTTATGTTTAATAATGATCGCTATGATCTCGTCACACTAATAATATATATAAAAGCGAAAGTTTGTGCAAAATTGTGTATAATATATAACCTTTTCACGGTCAAACGTCTGAACCAATTTGAATGAAATTTGGAATAGGGACCTGGTTAGACCTTTGATTAACACATAGACAACTTTAGCCCCGAATTAACGCAGGTAAAGCCGCAGGTCGCTGCTAGTTAATAATAAAGGGGCCAGCTTCCCAATATCGCACCGTGATTTAACACAGCAATTACTTCTCGGAGCTCAGCCAGCTATATTAAGTTGTCTCGTAAGCAAAACCGAAATCCAGTACATTTCGGAGAGTCATATTTATAGCTGTACAATATTTCGGTGAAAATGGCCTTGCTCTAGCTTAATCCGCCAGAACAAATGGATGGACCGTGCTGATTTTCTGCAGCAAAGGATTTGGTTTGCTAGTTTTATCCGTTTGCTTGGCTAGAGTAATTCTTGGTTTTTTTGGTGGATTTTCTACCCATATTTTAGTATTTTCTTTACTATGACAAAACTAAACAGTTAAAAAAAATGTTTTAAAACGTTTATTGTACAGATAAATTATTTTGCACATTATAGAATCCACTTAAAGTACATTTGATAGCTATGATTAACTGAGAGTCATTTAAATATATACTCGTATGTTTTAATGATAAAACATACAAGAAGTTAAAACTGCAATAATAAAATCGTTAATTTTTGTTTTAATACTTTACTTACATGTATTTTAAGACAAATAATAAAAATGGCATGTAAAAAACCAGTTTGAACTTTTAAAATTCTCTTTAAAAAGTATCATAACAATGTCCAATGTTCTACCTAAATGAAAGTCACAGCGAACGCTGTATCGTGATAAGGGGGCGTTTGTTAAAAGAATCTTTTTCAGACGACAGCGAATAATCTGGGCCTTTTGTAGGTCGAGTAAACTTGGGGTTTGGTATAATTCATAGACCTTTACGTTATATAACTTACAGCTAACTTGCTTAAAAATGTTATTAGCATAAAAATATAACGGTATTGACTCACGTTTAATTACGGGAAAAGGACACAAGATATAAACATACTACTTAATGCCACAGCGACACATTTTCTAATGAATGATAATCTAAAATTTACACAACAGCTACCAAGGACAATAACAAGATTAATTTCTTAAACAAATACAGTATAATCTTGAGTTAAAAAAAAACTTCAAAATTTATACGGCTTTATGTCAACTGAGACAAATATTTATACATATTTTAATCTAGATTGCCTAAATTAATTTATTTTAAACAATTAATAACTTCATCATTACAGGCCGGGTTTTATGTAAATGTAATTTTTTAAACCAACCGCGCTTTTTCCTGTTTACTCCACATTTAAAAAATGGTAGAAATTTATAAAGGTTTCTTTTTTAGTAAACAAATGATAACTCGATCAGCACTGGCCGGATTTTATGTAAACCTGATTTTTAAACAACCAAGCTTTTCCCTGATTATTCCACTTTTAGATAAAAATCTCATCCCTTTCCCCACATCCAGTGGCGCCGACTTAGCTCCGAGCTATTGGCAATTATACCAACCTATCCGCACATCAAAGAGATGCCAAGATGGCGGAATGGGCCGCTTTTCACGCGGCAGGCGCTAGGTACGCAAACACGTGTTGCGGCCCTAGGGAAGTTATGAGGTTTTTCACATATTTATGGGATGTTATGAGATTTTTTGCATGTTTTATTAAGTGGGTGGAGTTTTATTTTTATTTGATTTTAGGTACATAACCAACCAGCTTTAGAAGAACTATTGCTCAGGATCTTTGCTTAGAGGACAGGTACACTTTTTTAAGATGCTCGTTTTTGTTCATATTGAATACACTGTTGAGTTGTACAATCAGACTTATAAAACAATCAAATACATAGTTATATAGGTAGATATAGTTTTATAGACATACATAGTAACTTGATGGCTTTTAAAGTTATAATGACCTGTTTTTAAAACAGCACAAACATGACATTGTTGACTGGTATTATTGTTATCAATGTGAAATTATTGATACTAAACTATATTAGAATATCATAAGTAGGATATAAGAATATTAAAGTAGAAAAATCTAGCATATATCAAAATGTTACTCTGTAGGCGTATAGGATAAAGATATTGCTTAATATTTTAAGATTAGAGATAAATAAATGTTAAATACTAACAAAGAAGATTTATTAAAATAATAAGAAACAATATTTACACATATTAACACTAATAGAACTAAAAAAGAGTATTTACATCTAAACTAAATTTAAACAATCTACATGTGGTATGGAGCCAAGAACGCTGGCTGCATTCCCACGCTGGATTGCTATAGAAATCCTTTGCGCAAGGAACCAGCCAGCTTTCTTGTCTCTAGTGATGTCAATCAACATTTTATTTAATTTTTCTAACAAAGATGTTTGTTTTTACTCACATTTTATAGAATTAAAATTTGTTAAAGATATATTAAGAGGCGGTCAATAACTGTACCTAATGCATGGCCTTTACTATGTCAGCCGGGCAATCACTGTGGTTTTTAATGTTTTGTATATTTATATTTTTTATAATTAAATGTGCGAAGTTATTAATTAAAATCACTACCAATCCTTATGGTAATATATTAAACTAACAATAAAAAAAACAACTATAAAAATATAAGGTTTATCACTGGCCTGTTAGCTTAGTTGGTAGTGGCTCTGCCTTCTAATCTGGGGGTTGCGGGTTCGATTCCCGCGTGACACAAGTATTTATGCATTTTAAAATATATAGTTACTTGTGTTGAGTCTGGTCGTTTGTATGTATAATAAGTATGTATTTACAAAAGAAAAGTATATAAGTATTATATCCGTTATCTAGTACCCACGACACAAGCGTTTGCTTAGTGTGGGGCTAGATGGCGCTGTGTGCAATGTCCTGAAATATTTATTTATTTATTATCATGAAATTACTTGAATCAGTCTCTTATGCGGGGAATCACTATACTGTTCACCCTTAAGTCAATTAACGGTTTTTGTTTCAAGTAACCTTTTCAGTGAAATAACATCGTGTCTTAACTTAAAAACATTAAATTTATCAAATGCACCAATTAATACATATATAAAACAAAAATCATTTTGATAAATAAAAAATGTAGTCTCAGACCAAGCTCAATTTACTTTCAAATCTTTTCATCAAAAAATAGTTTTCTCTCGTTTAATCTAGTATTGCTCACACAAGGTTTACCAAAGTCTGGTATTTTTACTGCAAATAGTGTTGTTAGGAGAGGGTCAGGCGGAGGTCATAGACGGGCACCTTTGTGTAAACTTAGATGTACTCAATAAATTCGACTTAAATATATAAATTTACATACTTAAGTTTGGGTAAAAATGCGCTTTATAAGGGCATTAATCATAATTTTAAAATCTTCAGAGAATAAATAAATAAATACTCCGGGACATTTCACACATAGCCATCTAGCTCCTAACTAAGCAAACGCTTGTGTCGTGTGTATAAAAGACTGACCAGTAGGTATCCCAAGTGATTTAATTTTTTTATGTACTAAGAATTCGATATTTTCTAGAAATCCATCCAATTAATTGTACAATACAAAAATTGACAGATTTTAGAAATAGGGAATAGTAGTTTTATTAATCTATACTAATATTATAAAGTTGAAGAGTTTGTTTGTTTGTTTGAACGCGCTAATCTCAGGAACTGGTGCGAATTGAAAAATTCTTTTTGTGATTAATACACCTTTTATTGAGGAAGGATTTAGGCTATATAACATCAGGCTGCAACTAAAAGGATCGAAGAAACAATGGAAAATGTGGAAAAAACGGAGAAAAATATTCATCTTTGAGGGCTTCCGTTGCGTGCCCTGCGATAACGGTTCAAGATATCAAAAAAATATGTATGGAAGAATTATTCCTCATAAAAATGATCTTACAAAATGTCCGCGACTATCTTTTAAGGTTAACTCACTAGAACCGTTTTTATGGTAATAACTATTCCACGTGGACGAAGTCGCGCGCACCAGCTAGTATTCTAATTAAATGAGACACAATTGTAGGCTGAAGGGGCTTTGCCGTTTTTAAAAGAAAAAGATATTTTAAGATCATATATCCTACTATCTCCAAAATTAAACTTACCAAAACCATCTAATTGAAGACTACAATCCCGTCAAGTCGGAGCTCACCTTAATCCCAATATCAGTCCCAATTAAACAAAGATTAGTATTACCACAGAGCTCAGCTTAGCTGTCACAGCGAATGTACTCCCGTGGGATAAGTCAAGGGATAAGATAGATAGATATATCTCTGTTGAGTTAGTGAAAAGGAACTTTCTTCTAAAGGAGCTAGTATTTGGGTGGTGAGAGGATTTTATTTGTAAATGTTTCGTCAATTAAACTGAAATTACCACTACCACATAGTACTACATAGCTCAGCTTAGCTGTCACAGTACATTTAGTTCCGTGGAATAAGTCGCAAGTAGATAGATATATTATTGAATTATTAAAAAGGAACCCCTTCAGCAATGAATAAAACCTAAAAACTAGACGACTAGAATCTGAATATTCTTACGCATCTGTATTTTGTGATATGTCAATAAAATATTAGTAAAATTGTGCACCTACATATACAAGGTGTAACAGAAGGGTGTGACAATACTAAAGAGTATACATATATATCATGTAAGGAGTCATATACCAAAATATGAAAAAATAAATCGCATATATTTTTTAAAGCAGACTAATCTGGCCACAGCGTACACAGAACAAGTAATTCAAGTCCGACAAACTTGCGGCTAATAAGAACATCCTCTGAGGATGCCATTCAAACTGCTGTGAAGCTAACTCCGGGCTAGTCTGATTGGATCCCCTGTGACCTGACGAGAACGGCTGAGGTAATATAAGCAGGAGACGTTTAACTGTTTATCTAAATGTATAGTATATGCAAGCATGTCATATAAGATACGATACGTGTACGTATACCTGTGTATATTGGAGAACTTTCTCCCGTCTCAATTATTAACACAGACGGAATAGTTTATAAAAGCATTGTGCATGTTTCATTTTCATGTTCAAGTGACATAATACGAGGGGTTTGGAGTGTTCTTTTTATGAAGAACGATTGAGACCTATTTATCTTATTTTTATTTGTGTATGAAATAAAATTACCTGACACCTCGATGCGTTGCTTGTTTACCTTAAGCTCTGCGGGACCAATCAGCATCTAAAATGAATATGTATCGATAGCGACTGTCAAATTATTAGGCAAACGTAATGTACATATGTTTTACGGATTTTCTTTTATCAGATTAACAATATACACTATTTGGCATATGCTGTGTAGATCAGAATTTTATTGCAATAATGATGAGTCTTTTGGCTGTGATGTCGTTGCGAAACGGTTATGGTTGGGTGGGGTGACTGTCTCGATGCAACCAGTGAATGTGATTGAAAATTGAAATTGGCTTGGTAGCTGTGTGAAAATCGAAGATTCGAGATTTGATACCACGTCACAACAACCGTGAAGAACGAGGTATTTTGACCAGACTTCTTATTCGTTTTCTGAGGTAGATATTGTTTTTTGTATAGTATTGCTTTTCATCAAAATCCTATATATTACCACACTATATATATTATATACAAGGTGTAACAGAAGGGTGTGACAATACTAAAGAGTATACATATATATCATGTAAGGAGTCATATACCAAAATATGAAAAAATAAATCGCATATATTTTTTACCATACAAAAATTAGATAATATATTTCACTTGATTTCGTGGCAGCCCTAGCGAGTGACGAAACCGAAATAAGCACACATTCTTTCATCCCGTTCTAGCATTAGTTTTAACGCAACGTATTCTCTCTCTCTCGCGCTCTCAGAGAGACACCGCCGCGCCGTGTCATTTGTCAATGAAAGAAAAGGCAATGAACGCTCAAAATGATAAGATGTAGGGTTGCAAGTCTTAAAGTTTTAATGAAAGTTCAACTTATGATTACTCGAAATCTATGACACTTAGAATTCTGAAACCTAGTGGGCTGTATTCTATATATACATAGGTATGTATAGTATAAGTATTGTCGCACCCTTCTGTTACACCTTGTATATAATATATATAGTGTGGTAATATATAGGATTTTGATGAAAAGCAATACTATACAAAAAACAATATCTACCTCAGAAAACGAATAAGAAGTCTGGTCAAAATACCTCGTTCTTCACGGTTGTTGTGACGTGGTATCAAATCTCGAATCTTCGATTTTCACACAGCTACCAAGCCAATTTCAATTTTCAATCACATTCACTGGTTGCATCGAGACAGTCACCCCACCCAACCATAACCGTTTCGCAACGACATCACAGCCAAAAGACTCATCATTATTGCAATAAAATTCTGATCTACACAGCATATGCCAAATAGTGTATATTGTTAATCTGATAAAAGAAAATCCGTAAAACATATGTACATTACGTTTGCCTAATAATTTGACAGTCGCTATCGATACATATTCATTTTAGATGCTGATTGGTCCCGCAGAGCTTAAGGTAAACAAGCAACGCATCGAGGTGTCAGGTAATTTTATTTCATACACAAATAAAAATAAGATAAATAGGTCTCAATCGTTCTTCATAAAAAGAACACTCCAAACCCCTCGTATTATGTCACTTGAACATGAAAATGAAACATGCACAATGCTTTTATAAACTATTCCGTCTGTGTTAATAATTGAGACGGGAGAAAGTTCTCCAATATACACAGGTATACGTACACGTATCGTATCTTATATGACATGCTTGCATATACTATACATTTAGATAAACAGTTAAACGTCTCCTGCTTATATTACCTCAGCCGTTCTCGTCAGGTCACAGGGGATCCAATCAGACTAGCCCGGAGTTAGCTTCACAGCAGTTTGAATGGCATCCTCAGAGGATGTTCTTATTAGCCGCAAGTTTGTCGGACTTGAATTACTTGTTCTGTGTACGCTGTGGCCAGATTAGTCTGCTGTGTGGTTTTGACGGATGCGGGCGTGTTTTGTTTTTGGGGGAGTATCTAGATCTAGTTTTGAGTGTGTTGTGACAATTTTTAGACGTACCCAAATATGTTTATTGTTGATATATTTTTTCTGTTATTATGGTGGACGGAAATATAGCTGGATATATTTAATATAATATCAAATTATTTTTAGAATAGTAGATGGATTTTTGTTAGTTAAAATTTTACACAATTATTTTGAAGGTATTAATTAAGACGTTGATTAACGGACATCTACATTTTGAAACATCTAAAAAAATGAAGTACCGTCATGGCGGTGGTATTATAACTGTGCCCCTAGATTAATTATTTAAATTGTGTTTTAAGTTACAGCTGAAAATAGTTATGTATATTTATTTATAAAAAAATATTATAGTACGTCAACAATTCATACAATCAAATTATAAAATACTTAATCAAAACTGTTGTTGAAACCATATAGATTCAACAGACATTTATGTACCTACTTATTAGTAGTTTTATTTATGTATTGATCAAAGGAAATAATGAAAAACACTAATAAATCAATCAATACAATATAAATCTAAATATCTTATATATTTTATTATTATAAATGATATTAACCTTAAATCAGAAACAATAAAAAAAACCCGTACTTTAAAATCTATTCCAAAACTTTGCCAGTTCGCACCTTACCAAACAAGTGATCTCTGTTTATTTTCTCGCCGCGGGCAAGGGTGGTGCCGCATTTAATTGATGGTTCCGTACACAGATCGGGGCTAGCTAATTGGGGTTCGTTAGCTCAATTGTTTGCCGACCGTACCTCGATGTCAGGTGGACGTGAGTAGGTTGCCTTGATTGGAACGTCGCTTGATTTACTTGGGAGAACTAATGTTGTGTTCTATTTCCTTCTTGTTTTAATCGTGGCGTAGGTTTTTTTTTACATGAGATAGGCTCACGCTTGACTACAACTTGCCTGATGTTAAACAAGTTACAATCTACGATCTAGCGCGCTTGCCTAGAAGAAACCGGTTTACTCTCGACTTGACGACCGACAAATTATAGTTCAAGAGGAATCGGGATTCGGGCAAAGAGTTCCACAGTTTGGCTGTGTATAATGCCTCCGAATATTTATTTATTTTTTATTTTAAATCAGATCATGAATTTATATGTGGAATAAAATATACATATTACATTATATATTACAAATCCAAGTAAATATTTAATACCGTGCTCACTTCTTGTGTGCACAGAGATAACATTAATAAAATTTTACCCAATCCCAGTCAAAACCTTTCACCAGCATTCATTATACCGAAGATGAAACGGAATTATGCCGCTACCGAACAGCATAAATGAAGAGTTTAACCGAATCTTGCTTTACACAACGCAAAGCCTATTCCGGGTAGAACTACAAGGGAATTACGGTCCAAAGTCTATTGTGCTAGAGATCAGAATGGTAAAGCTCTGTTGGTGGTATGGAACAACTAATATTAACCATCTCTCCTGCCGGTGTAGACTGAACAAACACAAACACTGTTGTATTGAGCTAATCAAACATCATAAGGGCTTATAAACCTGACGCTTCTAATAAAGGCTTTGACACGTATTGGTTTTTCAACTCTATGATTAGGACTTAAAGTTGTAAATACAGTTTGTAGAGTGAAGCTAAAAAATGTGGCGGGAGGATATTCAATTTAGTTTTTCAATGTATTTTCTTTAAGCCATAGTTTTTGTTATAAATAAGTTTTCTTGCTATATTATTTGCTTTAAAAGTCATAGAACAGAAACATTATATTTATTTTATGATTTGTTAATTTTATGTTTGGTACATGTTATTGTATAAAAATATTTTGTTTTTAACTTTTTTAAAGATTTACTAACTTTAAAAATGTTTGTTTAAGCCGCAAAAGATTACAATTTACCGTATCATAATTATAACCGATGAAAACACCAAGCCTGATGCATATATCAATTTAATTATTAACTAATGATCTGGGACATTAAATTAATCGTATAAACGTACTAGCATGTGACCGCAGGTCGCCTTACGGTAAGAAGTATTTATCAATTAAAGTGTCTTACAAAATAAAGTGTCATAAACTTGCAACTCCTTATTTCTCTCTTAGAAGTACATTTTTCTACAAGCCAAAAGCCTATCTAGTATAGTATAATGTAGCGGTTGAAATGCCTCAATTTCCTCGATCCCTTCCACGAGTGGATCCAGGAAACAGTGCCACTGGTCCATGTCATTCTGAGTGGAATGTATAAAATAAATGTGTAGCGGTAACAGCGCTGTTTCCGAGCTCTCAAGTGCGATGTGTCTACTCTCAATTTGTTTCTTAGAAGAATTGAGATGACTGTTGATATTAGGCCTGCCGTATTCATCATAGTTTTTTTTAACATAACTTGAGTAACATATTTCAATTATTTGCTTTGCTTGCTTCAGCACGATAAAATATAACTTTATCAATATAAAGTTGATTCTATTTTTTTACTTGAAAAGAAAACTATGATGGTTATGTTTGGCAGATATCATTGCCGATAGTTAGTAGTTTAGATGCCTTCGTTTCTTAGTTTATACTTTCAGCAGTGAGAATTAAATTATCTGACTTTCTTTTGAAAACTAGTACACAGGGAACTTAAAAATGTTACTTTGTACATTTTAACACATTATTTTAATTAATTTAATTTCGTGTTTTATATCATGACGACGTTTTTATAGTTAGAAAGTAAATAATTTGTTCTTCCAAGTAAAAAAAACTTTAGTTTTTATCTCAAAAACAATTATATCATCTAACTCGACCGCGTCACACACCTAGTATTCTTTTAGTTAATAATTTCACAGAAACAAAGTTCGTACTTAATTAACTTCGTTGTCGGATACGAAAACTATACCACGAATAATACACTGAACAAATTATTATTTTGAGTAAATTCACTGGCGTGTTATCGTGTATGCATACATTGTTTTGAATTAAAATATGTAGTTTGTACGTTAACATGACGCGTTGTCGACGGAAGCCATGTTGGATCAGACATGTGTTGAAAATGCCACACAATCGTGTTTTGTTCGGTATAAAATTATCATATTTATATTTTACTAGAAACCTGGCCTTTCATCCTGATGCAGGTATTAAAATATCTGAATCTTTTTAACACTTATATACAAACAAAGTCCTTTACACCATCCAAATGTATATAAATTTTTCGTAATGAATCTATTCAAAGCAATTCATTTTTTAATTGTAATAGACTAACGTTTACCCACAGCACGCCTGATGTTAAGTATCACTGTATACCAAAATGTTGTATGCTTGCTTAGTAGAAATCAATATATACTTAAATAGAACAAAGACAGATTTCTCTCAAATCGAGAGTTACAAACGACAACGCGATAGAGTCGAGCTCGTTTTAAAATAAATATTATCATAGCAGAATGATATCATATAATTGAAAAAGTAGGTTTTTTGATATTGTTCTATTTTAATGCCTGAACGAATTCCTCACAAAAATAATATTAATGGAACAAGTAACATTAATTTCCCTATAATTTATTTCCTATCTAAAAAAGTGTAGAAGAAAGTTTAATCCAGAATAATAAAAAAAACTTCTACATTTATACAAGGGTAGTAATAGGAAGTTAGGGTTTCTGTGGGTATTGTTAAAGGAAATGTTAATCGTTGAAAGCCGCCAGAGGTCGCTTCCGTCATGAATAGGCATAACCCACATTCGCCGAGTTTACTTTGCAATCGAGAGTTCCGGTTTAACCTTGTTAACAGTTTGCTTTAGTTGTTATGGTATTTCTAAGACGTTAACCGTTTTCAACTTTAATTTTGTTTGAGGTACTGTGTAATGATTTGATTCTGTTATTTGAGTGTAAGAAACTTTATAAGTTGTCTAAAAGGGGCATTACATTAAGACTGGTATAGAATATCAATCTATAAAAGTAACTCTAGATCGCGGCTGTTTTCGGCTGTTTATAGGTTTAAAAGACAGAGATAACATATGAGCGTATGTATAGATCAGAAAGACTGTAGTCAAACGCTATCTTATGTCAAATGAAAAAACACAGTATTTTTCGAATATACTCTCTAAAAACAATCACCACCCACATCAGTCCAACCAAACACTTTGATAGTCGCATTATCTAAAAAACAACGTTATCTATCGACCTCACGTAACGACATCTACTAAATAAATCGGCAAATCATAGAAAAAATAACATAGAGACTTCTAAATTGTATCTTTATACGATATTTTGAAAAGTGAACCAGCTTATGTGCGTGTAAAAAATACCTAATTGTCCATCCACAAGTATAAAACTGTATCGTTTTTGGGTCAGTAAACACTATTCATGTAAAAGGCAAAACTGGTGTGACAATTTTTTTTTCACGTCCTGTGACTATTTTTGAATAGGATAAAAATATAATAGAGACGTAGATTTTGGATTAAACCAAAAGCTATTATATATTATCACAGATAAAACCCTGGTGCATTATTATGTAGTACATATTAGATATAATTTGACCCTTAATTTTCTTTGCCTTCGACCGGAACGCATAGAAAGAGTTGGGGGAGCATTGTCCAGAAGTTTGACAGTGTATGTAGGTTAATAAAGAAAAACATACCTTTAAGACAAGTAGAGTCTAATATCACTACTATCGATGCCACAAATAGACCCGGTTCCAGTTGAATTCCCCAAATTCTTTTCTCCTCAGACCTCGTAAATGTGAAGCAATCCATTACGGTTCCCTTATCAACTCATAAAGTTGGCCGCTATCAACGCGCGCTCGTCAAATATGTGACGCTTCTGTGAGTTCAGTATGGAGTTGGTAATCTTAATGTTTGGATTTAACATTATTTTTTGTTTTTAGCTATTAAGTTGAAAATTTAATTAAAATCATTTTTATTTCATAAATCATTTTGGTAAGTACTACAAAGTTTATAAGGAAAATATTAATATTAAATGGATAACAATACAAGTTGTATTTATAGACTTAATTCTAATTTTCAATTTGAGTCTAATCGTTTTAAACGCGTAAAATATTTTAAAATTCTGGATTTGACTCTTTTTTTCAAGTTATTTTTAATGCCTACTTTTAAAAGTACCACATAGTCTAAAACCGACTTCTACAGAATTTCTTAGTTAAAATGGCTAAAAATGCTTAAGAGTCGTTGTGAAAGTGGTTATATACCTATGATACAAAATAATATACATCAAACACATAACAAATTAACGGTTTTGTTTTCGACAGAAACCTTCGATTTGGTTAACAGCTGCAGAATAAATCTCGCACCGGATAATAAATGTCGACGAGGGTTCATTAAAACAGGAGATTTATATTTCTATTAGTTTCAGGTAGTCAGTCTAATTTGCTGATAAGTGAAATGTATTGTAGTTATGGACTCGGAAAAAATATTTGTACATATTGTTTCATAAATATTTTGGTTTTTACTCTATCTGTACTAGGTATATTTGCTCTTATCTCTTATCTTTATCTTTTTGTCTCTTTTTATCTTTAATCTCTTTTAGGATTCTATATTAACATAACAATTCATATATATTGTAAGTCTTATCTCTGTCTTATTGACATTTTGTGATCCTTAATAGAGAAGGAGCTGGTTTCCGAGACACAGATAATTTTCTAGTTGGGAAGCCAGAGACTTTGAAACTTTTTGTGTCTTGTGTATATTTGTGTCAATAAAGAACTGATTGATTGATTGTACTCCTTACCCGAATCAATATCTACTCGTATTCACTTTGAACTATATATTGTCGGTTTTCAAGTCGAGAGTAAACCAGTTTCTTCTAGTCAAGCACTAGGTAGATTACAACGTTGCTACAAACGTGAGCCTACCTTTAGTTAAAAACTAGATTTTTGTATGTACGATCTAGTTACTATTATAAAGCTGAAGAGGGTCCAAAGTCTGAACATTGAAGATATAAAAAAAAAGATTTAGAAGTTCGGAGATACTTCGAATTGATAGCAAAATACCTTCCAATAATTACAAAATTTACTGTCTGTTTATCTTTTTCTCTGTTTAACTGTCTCTGTTTATCTGTTTATTTAAACGCTCATCACACAAAAACGGCTGAACGGATCATCATGATAAGGGTAGTATGAGGTCTTAGAATGTCAAAGGCTACTTTTTACCCTGAATTAATGCGAGCGAAGCAGCGGGTGTCCACTAGTTATTATAACAAGCCTTAACATAGTCGTAGCTATAGCAGCGTAGCATTAACTCAAGTCTACGAATCTACGCCGCGGTAGGCAAGCTACGAAGATGCTACGAACAAATCAGTCTATGCTTCCACTGACCATTTATATTTCCAAACATGTAATAACAGAAAAAACAACAGAAAATTAACCTTGTTAGTGTCTAAAAATAAACGTAAACAAGCCAATATTCTGTGCAAATGAAATAATAAGCAAACAAGCTCCCGGTTCGCAAATAATTGGAGCAAATCAATAAACCAGCCTCTCACGGTCGAGGGACGCGTAGCGCTAATCGTGTTAGTACCCCATCCCTACGAACACTAGTGATGGGGTAAACTTATCGATACTTTCTAAAATTACAAAAATACAGGTGGTTTCGGATTTTACTAGTGTTTCTTGATTAAAATTAGCATATATCATTATTAAAACAACGTTCATTTTAGAAATTGTAATACCTATACATTTAGTTGCTGTGTTTATGCTGATGGTTTTGTGTTTAAATGGTGAGGTGACTATTATGAACTTCCAACATGTGTACATAATATTATCTTTTAGGGTTTGGAAATTATAAACCTAACCTAATTGACTATTGACTGCTCTGTTAGCTTAGTTGGTAGTGGCTCTGCCTTCTAATCTAGGGGTGCGGGTTCGATTCCCGCATGACACAAATAATTACGAACATTTAAATTTGTAATTATTTGTGTTGAGTCTGGTCGTTTCTATGTATAATAAGTATGTATTTACAAAAGAAAAGTATATATGTATTATATCCGTTATCTAGTATCCATGATACAAGCGTAAGCTTAGTATGGGGCTAGATGGCGCTGTGTGATATGTCCTGAAATATTTATTTATTTATTTATTTATTTAATTATTGAGCTAAATGATACAAAAGTGAAACTAACAATGCAATAGTAGGTATATAATACATAATTATATATTTCTTATATTTTGATCATGTCCCAACAGAAAATCCAATAGTGATCGATAACAATGAACCAATAAAAGCCCCTCACTGAACTTCCACCCTACTTTACATCACAGGTGAGTGATCGTAAACATGCCTTCGATAAGTAATATTAGCATCCGTCGCTGAAATCTATGGAGTTGTTACAACCATATAGAGTTGTTATAACCAGATCGGCTTCTACAGGGTATCTTGTTACTAATAAGACATTGTTTAAGACTACAATGGTTGGAATTCATCATTATGGAATATTTTCTTTTTAATTTTTTTGAAAATGCATCGAAAATAATTTCTTCCTTTTAAAACTTCTAGCGATTTTATTTTATGATACAATGAAATTTTATTTCTCTAATGTTGTTGAGTAAAAATGTTATCAATAAATAGCACTCACAGTTTGTCAAATACCTACAAATGTACCAGCGCTTGGTAAATAGTATTTTGATATTTGAGAAGAAGAAATTTATGATTTTTTGAAATAAAATATGTAGGTAGTTTTAAAGTTTTTTTTTTACAAGAAATGGGTTTGCACTAGTCCGTAATTCGCTTAATGGTTAACAATCATTATGGTCTAGGATGGAACGTGAAAACCGACTCAATCAATTCATTCTTGCGATGATCGCAAGGTTATATTACGCGGGGAACAGGGAGTTGCTAAATTGCTCTTACACACTGTTTACCTTGTACAGATGTTACAACCACAGCCTAATAAATCTTTACGGTTTATTTTACGTGATGACGTTTACGATGACGCTTTGTTTTACGGCGGTTTATTTTATGTGAGAGTTGATTGAAGCCACGGAATTTGACTTGGATTTTTTACTATCTACGGCTCAATAATCGTCAGATAAGGGAAATCGTATTCTTTGATCGTCATATAAAGTCAAAGCAGTTTTTCTGTGTGTTTGCTTAAATGAATCTGAATCAAATTTTGTATCTTGTTGAGTAAAAAATTAATGAATACGAAGTTTTATTTTTATATTATTTTGTTACCATAACACAAATTTGAATGAAATCCCTGAAATATTTATATAGTAACTAGGAAGAAGTTGTGTATATATATGAAATGTGGTTGGGCAATAATAGGAAATAGGTAATATGATAGTTAATTTTCTAGAAAATAACTTAGGAGCAGAAACAAGAAGTTATCTTAACTTAAGTTTATTTCTTAGGTAAAATAAAATACGACAAAATAAATATGTAACACAAAATAAAAAAAAAAACCACTGCCTTATCATCAAATTCATCGTACCTTATATCATAATTTGATCACAAAAAAACCTCATAAGTTTCTATGTGATCAAATTATCTTGGCCTAATTTATAAAAGCTTTACATTAACAATTTTAGTGTCAGAACAACAGAAATAAAAAAAACGCCTACTCTTTCTTTAGCAACCGAAACCAATTCGCACATAACACTGTATAAACTCAAGCTATTTCTGACATCGAAAGTTACATTTAAACCAAATCCATACAAGAGCAAGTCAAATTATGGTAGTCTAAGTCAAATACTAGAAACAAATAGTGTTTGTCTGGCGCCATCTTCACTAGAACAAACTGGACTTAGCAAGACTTAGCTGGGAATGTTAGTTCTGATTTCATGCTGAGAGATTTGAAAGGGTTTCGAAGTTTTGATGATATCTTAGTTTATTAAAATGGTACATGTAATTAATATATGCAATGAAATTTATTAATATTAAGTAAAACAAGTAGTGCTTAATTTATGTTTCTTTCTCTCCAGCCAAATGTTGCCTAGAAGAGATTACTTTCAGCGACAAGGCTGCCGCATTGGCGCTAGTTTAGATGTGATTTGTTTTATGTGCTGTTTTTTTTAATGTTGTGTCAACAATAATATTTTATTTATCTATGAAGTAACGTTTATATTAATTGCTTTTATTACATGTACACTATGTACAGAAAGATATATTAGGAATAAGTGCAAAAAATGGATTTATTCAGCTTACTAGTAGTTAGTTTAAAAAGTGATGTGAAACAGGCAAGAGTGATTCCTTCTTTCATTTGTAGTTTTTGAACAACTTTACAATCTACTCAGCACGTGAGTTATTTATTTTATGACGTTTTATGACAAACGGAAACAAAAACCATTGCATGCACGTTGTAATTCAAATTAAATCGTCTAAAGCTATTCCAAAATCTGAATTTTAAATATATATGTAAATATAATCAAAGGTGACTGACTGACATAGTGATCTATCAACGAATGAAATTTGGCAAAAGGTGAAATAGGGAATGTTTTTTTTTAACTCTATGTGAGTGCCCACTAGTGTTATATAAAATAAATTAAAACGGGTAATCCTCGTCACTTCATTCAGATTCATGACACATTGCCCTAGAGCTATTAGCAGAGGTTCTAGCAAAAATAATATCACGGAGTAACGTGTAAGGCTCAGGGGCTTATGACCACGTATTACTACAAACCGCAAAAAGCATAGGCTTAAGGTATAGGGAATAAGCGATTTCTGAAATGAATTTTCTCGAGATTTTATGATGTGAGTCATACTATGATTAGCTGAGGTGTTACTATCTATTTATTTTATGATATCAATAAATAGCTTTATGTTCAACTTTCTGTTTGTATTATTTTGTGTTGATTAGAATACTAACGTTATATTTTATCGACAATGGCATATTTTGTGTACACTAAAACATTTCAATTATTTCATAAAATAAAAAATATATCGATATAAATTCAGAACTATCTTGTGTTTCAACGTGCAAAGTACGTTGAGGTGGTAGGACCATATTTTATTTTGTAGTTGATGTTTAACTTTCATTAAATTTTCCTCAAAATAATACCTCTATTACTTTTAACAATGTCAATAACTAACAAATAAGTCACGTCAGAGGCCTTTAGGGCGGTTTGAAAACTCTGACACTAAAATTGGCCATTCTCACACGAACTTACTTTAAAAACATGTATAAAAACATGTTAAATCTTTACAATAGATTTACGTTATTGTTAATCAATTTGTTAATCAAACCAAAACCAACATTCACACGCCTATCTCTCATCCCACAACCCACTCAAAAACCGTCCTTTCTGTAATTGGAAACATTCAGATATGCAAAGCCCAGGCGTGGCTCAGAAATGGCCCTTCTGAAAAATTTATGCTCGCCCGTTTGACGTGGCCAATGCCTTCAGGCGGCCATTCTTTTCCCGGTATTAATGATCCACCCAACTCAATATATTATTCTTTCCCCCGTACCTATCAATTACGACAGGATGCTGCTGTAGAAAATAAAAGAGATCATTATAAAAGGTGAGTTGAAAATGTTTCTTATTTTTATACACGTAGAAAAGGTGTGGAGATTGGAATGCAAACAACTTTTCGCAGTTTATAACTATTATTGTTAGTAAACAAGACTGCCCTTTTTAGTTATATTTTTTTTATGATAGATAGAGGCAGAAATAAAATGAAATAAAAAGACAGAAATCTTCGGTTCCGACATATTATAAAATACAAAATTAAATAAAAAATGGTTTATTTATACTAACTTAGTTATCTTCTTGTAAACAAAACGTGTTTTTTACCAATTCTCGGCACTGTTTGTAAAAAAAATAGTTGCACATATAGAAAACACACGAAACTTACCATAAATAATTTAACCAAACACTTGCTGCAGCCAAAATATTATGATTCAAGTAAAATATATGCTATGAAACGTTCACCAATAAATTACTTCGTATAAAAAATGACGTCATATAGATGGCAGAGCCAAAACTACAATGTGTCGTTGGGTAAAAATTTCCCGACACTAAAAATTTTCCCGCCACACTGAAAATATTCCCGACGTCCCGAAAATTTTGCACCGACCGCATCGGAAGGCTGACGTCTCCTAGATACCGGATAAATTTACGACCTGATAAAACATGTCCAGGATACGAAGAGCCGAGCCGGTGTAAAGGGGATTGTATGTCTGGTTGTTTTATATAAAAAATAACAAAAATAAAAAGAGGAAAAGTAAGATTTTTATTCAAACGTGTTAAAGAAAGATTCTTTAAATATTATATCAGAATGTAGTTTTAAAATTGCAAAGGTACTTGGTTTTAAAATAAAAGAAACTGATGTTTACCACGATTTTTTTTAATTATTTAATTTTGAAGAGATACAAATCGTCTTTTAAAAACTTCATGAATACACTCTATTACTATAAAGCTATTTTAAATCTGATTTACATAGTTATTGAAAAAATAACGCGACCGTTCGATTCGGATGCTAATACAATGCAATCATAGTTTGCATTCAATGTAGCCATTGTAAAAAGTTTAGTAAGAACTTACTCGATATTTGAACTAGTATTCGTGTTAATTAGTTATGGCTAATTTATTACATGAACAAAAGGACATATCGCTTTAACAATTGTTCCACAGTTGACTTCAGCACAGACTGATACGTGAGGCAGGTCAAGTTACGTTGGCTGCTGTATAAAACTTGTCTGGCAAATGGATTACCCCCGATTAAGTATGACCTTTGACCCGAACAGTTTGATGCATGATTACCTCCGTGAGGTTAGAACCGGATGTGACGGATTTAGCCGCCGTGTGTCGGAATTAAGATCAGAAAATTTGTCCTGTTTACGTTTTAAGTTAGGTTTCTTCAAATTATTTTATGTAGCTGCTATTTTCCAGATTAATACTGAAGCATATTTATTTTAAAAGGTCTTTATCTGCGTGAAATACAGGAGTATAATAAAATGGGAATAATTATTTACCTACATTTATTTTTATCATACACTTTAATACTTTTACTTAAAACACTATTTCACTCAAGAAAACATAGGAAACACTTTTATTTAGTCAGGAAACTTATGTATATCATATTTATTATTGCATATATTGTGCTTTGGCTATAATATGCATTAACATACAAAAAAAAAAAAACATTCATCCATCAAGTCTATCTATAACTATTATATGTACATGTGCATATTGTGCATATCTACCTATATAATCATTCACTGAGATGCTTACTTATAAAAACAAATGAAAATATTTATCCATTCCTATGTAATCTATATAAACTTGCATAGCGATAACGCCACACTTTTCCCCCTGAACCGACCTCACTATGCAGTCATTTAGTCGGCTCCGCGGGTGTGAAATTAGCGTGTTGAACATCGCACTTCACAATGTTGGAAGAGGTGCTTATCTTTGCCACCGTGCTGCGGCACCGGGTGATATACGAAGGGTTAATTTGTAAACAAGCTGAAATATAGACAATGTTAGGTGGATGTAGTAGTAGTTGTATTGTGTACTTACAGAATAGGAAGAGTAATTTGAAAAAAAAACAGTTGAATGAACCAGAAATATTAATTCATTTAGACGAATAGTTATTTAAAGTAACTAATACTTGGATATAATAAGCAATCTTTGAAAACCTTAAAATGGCAAAATATCTGTTTAAGAGTAAGCCATTTTTATGACATGATCACAATCCTATGCTTTTATTTAAAAATACAAATTACATACTACTACATAATTTTATATAAATTGTAGTGAATAGGCATAATAATTTCATTTCGAAAACCATCCCAAAACACACTATTAAAACATTAACTTCATACACTCCTTGAAGCCATAAACTTACAAGATACAATACATTAACGACTTCGAGTACCGTAAGCGGCTTATAAGGTCTTAGTTTGGCATCAGTTTGAAACAACAGCGCCCGTATGTTTTCATCTAGCCCCGACCGGGTTACAGAGATACAGTGTACACTTTATCTTAGTATGGAGGTAGGGTAGTGTATCACTGCCCTACATTTGCAGGTTTGCAAGGAGTTGAATAAAATGATTGTAAGATAATAAGATTTTTTTTATGAGTTGTGAACTTAGTTAAGCATAATAACATAGTATGACTAAGAAATTGATGTGGTAACGTAGAGAAACTTGCTGGCTTAGTACTTATCGTGGAATGGATAATTTTATCTAAAGCCAGTATTTTGTATATTTTTTTTTAAATGAAAACTTAAATACTTTTCAGTTTATGATGCCTTAAGCCACAGTTCAGTTTATTTATTGTATATTAAGCTATAAAATATCGCTTTTTTGCAACAGCATAAAATAATATATAGTAAAACATTTATTGCAGAGTAGATGTCAATTTTCAATAATTAATTATAATGTAAATTATTCAATTCAATAATTTAATTTTACAAAACAATAGTATAAAAGGTAGTTTTTTGGCTCACAATGAATTCCTGAAAACTTCGATGCTCCAGTTTTAATTTGACTAAACGTGGAGTTGTTTCGTCGTTTTGTGGACCCACAGGAATACAGACAAGTGAAAAAGTTCTGGAAACTTCTGGGTTTGGGCTCGGTGTTTGTGTTCGGGACCTGATTACTGAGGTTGCTGCTTCTGACGGCACAGTATTGAGGAAAAGGTTATTTTTAACGGACTTACTAAAAAAAGATATACTCTTATTGCTAACACGATTGTATTGTTAGTAGTAGTTAATAGCTATGCAAATGTTGAGTTATTGTTATTTACGTAAATTTAATTAAAACCTTAATTAGAGGATTAATTTATAAGGTATCTAAGTATTTATAGATTTCATGTAATTAATGATTTTATTCTTCGAAATGAATTGAATTTGGGTAAAAGATCTTAATATAAAAATTAAATATATATATTTATTTATTTACTACATAAGCTTGTGCTTATTTAGTTAATAAATAAGGTATGTGCCTTACAGGCTAAATCCAATTCGCCTGCCTAAGTTAAATATCACATAACATTACTTATTTACATGGTTTGAGTGTAATTGTATCATACATCTTTTTAACTTTTTTACAAATTCGCGATTCGTTAGGAATTGTATCATAAATCTTTTTAACTATTCCACAAATTTACTTTTTTTGTGACAAAGTGTATTTATGATTATAATTGTAAGCTCAGAGATCAACTGCAGTGATTGCGTTTTAAATGTGTCGATCCTACAGATAATATTGTAAATTTTGGAGCTGAATTTATATTTAGAAACAATAAAATAAAAGCAAATAAATCCGGCCCGTTTTTTTTTTGTTATCCAAAACAAATAGGTCAAAAAAAAATAACAAAAATATTATATGGAAAAATGTGAACCAACTTTTTCGCTCCGATTTCACGCTATCCAAATTACAAGCGATAAACATCGGGCCACGTTTCAACCTAACTGCTGGGCTCATAAAAATGCAAACCGAAATCTGTGTGACGCCAAAAGTACCTCGCCGAACCATTTTAGCAGAGGTATTAGAAACCAGATACATCTACCTAACAATTATCATCTGCATAAATCTTGAGTTAATTTATTAAGTGCTAAACCTGCACTATGGTTGTTTAAATTAGTGGTAGCCTAGTGGTTAAGGCGTTCCGGACGATGATCGGAAATACGCAGGTTCGAATCCTGCCGATCGTGATTATTTTCACTCATTGTCCAATAAAAAGTTTAATGCATAAATCTTGTTATTAAACATCTGCCTTGCATTGACTTTCATTGCAAGTTTGCATCTGACTTATGCATAATTATTTACAGTTTCATAAAAAGACAAGCTTCATTCTAGTTCAATTTCTACGAAAGTTTTGCTAGTGTGTTTATAAATTATTTTATTTACGCTAAATGCGATTACAAGTAGTGACCGAGTTAAGACATTCGAATTTTTCTGTAGTTTTTGTGTGAGACCGTTTTAAAATCTTTGCTAAGCTCTTTTTCGCCATAATTACTTGTCTATTTGGTGCAGTTTTTGTTGGGTTTCACAGAGAAATGCACATTAGAGACTGGTAACTACGTTTCGCAATTTCAGCAACGACCAACTCGGGGGCCGTTAGTGGAAAGTTCACTTTTTATGCGTAAACAGAGCCCAAGAATGTCGGGCCCGCGTTTACAGTTGGACAACTTTTTAAGAGATGCGACAAGATGAAATGATTATGGTACTGCTATTTAGAAGTTTTCGGAAAGACCTTTTAGCGTTAACAAGCGTTTTGTGCCACCAAACATGTGCTTTGAAGATAAGCTTGTGTTGGGGTCTTTAGGTATGCCACAATAGGTGTAATTCAAATCTTCAGGTCAACAGTTTTCTTTGTCAGAATGTGTGTTACAAACTTTTGATAGGGTAACTAGTGTGAACACGTAAAGGTTAAGTAAGAATGTACTAAAATATCTTTATGTAGGAATAAAATATATTTTAGAACAAGCAAGGACACAATTTTTTCTAATACGTACCACAGTTGCCAAAACTGCTTGAATTCATTCTGTGCTCAATAAAATCAACACATAAGTAATAAAATTTGCAATACCTAACTAAAAACAAAAAAAGGACACAACGATATGGCGAAAAAACATTCCTTCCACACTTTACCTATATCACCTTTCATCTCTCTACCAATCTGTTACAAGTATCATTTCCAAAATCCTAAAACAAAAATCGCAAGCAAAAATGAATATCTCACATCAGCGAGTTTTTCGAGGCAACTTTTTGCGACACTCTTATTAATTAGCAGCGACCGTGGCGCCCTCTGGCGGTCCTCGAGTTAATGGACCCGCGGCTTGTGAGTTAGATCGGACTCTTTTGACGGATGCCGTTTAAAAACAAGAGGTTCAAGGCTGGGATAGGAAGGTCATTTGTAATGGTTGGTTTAATCCTTTGTTGTTTGACAATGTGTGGGTTAAATAAAAAAGAGTTATTGTTTTTGATAAAAAGTATACATGAAAGTTAAGACTTTCTTATCTCCATAATAGATGATTGTACGTGTGTTATGATTTTATTTTATTGTGAGTCTGTCATATTTTTTTTCTTAACCTAAATCTCAATTATTTATTATTATAAGATTTAAGGGTATCCTTCAATCTACAATGACTTCAAAGTTGATCATGCAGTTTTGGTCCAAAAATGTGTTTTTAGTTGATTGACTTTAGTGTGCATTTAACTAATAAATAAAAACAATACACTACAAATATTTTTTCTCATGAAATATGATAATACACGTTTCAGAAAAAAAAAACATTTTCACGCATTTATATGTCTACGTCACTTGTTCCAAACACACTATTTTTAGACTATCATTAATTCTGTACCAGCTTTTAGTGCCTAAGAGGCACTTTTGTGTCCTAAGGTCTTGTTCTCATGCCCTCACAATTTACGCCTGTCTGACGCAGGTGTAATCTTACCCTAATTCAAGGGACAAGCATAATAAATCCAGGCGTCTGTTTTATATGTAAGACCTGTAGTGAAGCTATTTTGGGCATTTAGTGGCTTTTGTAGTAAAAAAAGCATTGTGAATGTTATAAGTAGGTACATAGATGGGTTCATAAAGTATTTTGCAGAAAATGTGATTGATTTTTTGAGCAAACAGTGATTTTTATCATCAAAATTAAAAACGAATGTATAAAACAAAGGTTTCACTTTTATCACATAAAAAGGGTACAAAAATATTTTTTACTTCAGTTTTTTATTATTATCAGCGTTATTTACAGCCATTGTGATTCCACTGCTGGGTATTTTACAGTTTATGTACCAAAAAATTACAAGAATAAAAATCTACATGTGATGACGTATTGTAAGTTTAAGGTAGTTTAATATAATAAAAAATATATATATATATGATTAGTGGATAATTAAATCAGTTTTGTTCTGAATCCAACCCGAGTGGTTTCATTCCTTACACTATACAAATACAAAACCTATCTATTATAGCTATCACTGCATTTACAACACGTACAAAGTAATGTTATTCACTACTAGCTGTGCCTGCGACTTCATCCGCGTGGAATAGTTATTTTGGGCAATATATCTTTGAATTTTGACCCGTTTTCGCAGCGCACGCAACGGAAGCTCTCAAAGATGAATGTTTTTCCCCGTTATTTCCACATTTTCCATCGTTTTTTCATTCGCTCCTATTAGTTCCAGCGTGATGGAATATAGCCTAAAGCCTTTCTTGATAAATGGTCTATTCAACACAAAAATATTATTTCAACTCGCACCTCGTTCCTGAGATTAGCGCGTTCAAACATACAAATTCTTCAGCTTTATAATATTAGTATAGATATGTATGTTTTTCACAATAAATAAACCTTAACAATACCTCAGCCTATAACTAAATCCACGCAGTCAATTACATTGCTGTTTTAGTCTACCAATACTCAATTCTGCCATAATTTAGTAATACAATACGTCAGTCAGATATTACTGGGCTTCAACATTAATTACATGTTGTATCAACTCAATGCTCCGAGGTAACCAGGTGATGATAATATGGGATAATAATACAAATATGAATATTAATGCTCGAGGATAGTTATTCTATTTGTTATTACTGTTATGCTCAATGAAATAACTGGTCTGACGTAATCGTTGTGACGTCTGTCTGGTTTTTATCAAATTAGCACATACAAATTTATGTTAAATATAATGAAAAATTGACCACATACCCAAATCTTTAAAACAAGGAAAATTGATGCTTACTATCCCAATATTAAAATAAATGACAAATAAAAATGAACTCGTTTTAGACAAAAAAAAATGTTCTAAGTCAAAAGATTTTTGTTACTTACTGAAAAATTTGAGGATCAAACTCATATTTTTTGTATTCTTAAGTACAAAAATACATTTATTTACTATAGTAGACTACCCTTCTGTTCTGTTAGAATTCGTGAATAAAAATTAAATTTCATCCCAAGTTTTGAATTTTAAAAACCAAATTATCAGTAATATTGCACTCTACTTATCATATCAAGTCAGGCACACAGATATAAAACAGAACAGATACTTGAAAAGCTAATAACATAAGCCAGATTTCAGTATATTGTTGTAAATAGTGCAGTAATGTGTATTTTATTAAATTTTGCAAACAACAATTTGTATGCAATGTGATGCTGACATTGCCCTTGTCTGGGATGTTATTTTACCTTTGATCTAACCAATTTGCATATCAGTATAAAACAAATATAAATTTAAATGAATGTGTACTTTCAGTGAAAGGATGGTATACTAATATAATATTAGTTTATTTATGATACAACACTAATGGGTTTAAAAATTTAGCTTTTAATTTAAGTGTAGACTGCAGTAGGTTTTAATACACCATACTAAAATATTTATAAATTGGATCTAACTTTAATTAAGTCGATTGTTCAAATGTTTCTAATTTAAATGCAGATTGTTGTTTAAAATAACCCGAAGGTAAATATCATTTTTTCGAATTACAAATTGAATCCAAATTGGTTTAACCATTACAGGATAACACAGAAGGAAATAAAATACTTGTTTTTTAAGCCTAAAAGAAATAAAAACACTTTTTTTATTAAATCTAACTAGTATCCTTCTGTATTCACTTATCAACCACTATTTTTATTATAATTTTTGAACTTTATTTATATGTATGTGTATAAAAAAATATCATTACAAACTTAAAAGTAGTGGAGCCGCCGGCAGCTGGGCAGGAGCTAAGTTTCCAGTGGTAGAGGCTACAAAGACAGGAACTTCCGGACAATGGTGCTGTGTGATATGTCTTAAAATATTTATTTATTTAATGCGCGCCGTGTCAAGGATCACTGCCTTCTGTATCTGGCCCTTAACCCAACCTTCTAGGAAAAGCCTCTAGAGGTGTTGATCGACGCTCTTCGCTATGAGACCGTTCACCGAGTCGACTATCGGGACAATCGTCGAATCAACATCTTACATTAGTTTAATTACTAATATAGCTGTAGAATTCTAGATATATAACACGTCCTGGTTTCAAAGCCTGTAGGCGATCTTACCAACAATCCCCTCTATTTGAATAGGTCTTTACATATCGACGTCCATTGTCTGTTTGTCTGCCTGGGTAGTATCTAATTGGCATTGTTTGTAGGGTAGGGTCATATTCCAAGACCTAAGGCGAGTCTTATGCCTAGGACAATAGGCAAGTCATTGCGTAGGATTTAGTTGCTGTTTCTAAAATATAAATAATGGAATCTATATATATTTAAATATTATTCAACTAGCTGTGCCAGTGACTTCGTCCGCATGGAATAGTTATTACCATAAAAACGGTTCTAGTGAGTTAATCTTAAAAGATAGATATTATATACTGTTGTAGACATTTTGTTAGATCATTTCAAGAGAAATAATTCTTTCATACATATTTTTTGATATCTTGAACCGTTTTCGCGACACACGCAACAGAAGATCTCAAAACTGAAAAAAATTCCCCGTTTTTTTCAAATTTTCCATTGTTTCTTCGCTCATATTAGTTGCAGCGTGATGTTATATAGTCCTCAATAACTGGTCTATTCAACACAAAAAGATTTTTTCAATTCGCACCAGTAGTTCCTGAGATAAGCGCGTTCAAACAAAAAAATAAACTCTTCAGCTTTATAATATTAGTATAGATGATTTTGTAGAAGATTATTTTATAATATATGTCAGTTACTCAGCTGTATTTTATACCACCACACTATATATATTTATACCCTCAGTAATAAGGCATACGAAAGCGAGAAGAAAAGAAAATAAGACACGTTAAGAAGTGAAACAATAAAAAATACTGTTGAGTAGAAAGGACTAGAGACGATTTTTGTAAAATAATGAAAAGAAATAGCTCTCTTGACTCACATACTCGTATGTACTTGTTTCAATTTAGTGTAGAGCTGAAAATACGAGTGCCTTCTTAGGTTTTGTAACAAATATATAAATAAGTCTAGTCTAGGTCTATATTTCTGAATCTGGATCGTAAAGTTTTAGGCTTAGATTGCAGCAGGTCTTAAAAACTAAAGATAAAGTAAGAATTTCAATTTGCAACATGAATGTTGTTTTATGAAATTATCTTTTAAGTACTTAATATACCCATATGTAGCAGTTTTGTGTCTATCAAAGAATAGGTGGTATACGATACGGTAGTGGTAGGTATATGGTTATACGAGAACGGGAGTTTTCGTAACCGACTAAAATTAATAACACCATAAATTTTGTAATCATGTTCAATAAAGATCATAATAAAGCAAAACCAGTAACAATATAAAACTCGAGCCTCGTAAATAACCTTATTTCAATTCAGGACGCATTATCAATTTCAGTTTGGGCAATAAATTTCGCGAATCGAAATTGTTAATTACCCTTAACATTAATGTGGAGGGGGAATCCTGTTAATCAGTTCCCTGGTAATTGTTCATGCCTCCCCTTGCCCATTTTACCCGGACTTCCCCTTAACATACAGTCCCCTGTGCGTATTTTTTATACAAACTTTTGTATGGTAGGACTCAAAATTAATAAAAACGTTGTTAATTATATTATTATATTTAAAATTGTACGTGTTAGGCATCTTAATAAATATTATTTCGCTAGAAATCGATTGTATACCTAAGTGTTGTAGATTTGGAGGTTGTATGAAAAATAATTTTGAGTCAATGTTATTCTATCAAAATTTAAGGCCCGTTTTTCTCGTTTACGCGCCATCTTCTCCAGTTTTCAGTCAATTCTTTGACCGCTTATACGAAATTTTGTATAATAACTTCAAAACCTATAGTGTTAGTTTTCTAGAGGAGTGATTTTAGTTTAGATGTCTAACTACAACGTAAAGCAAAATTTTGTATGAAATCTTTCTTAGTTTATTATTCTAAAAGTTTGTATGAAATTTCAATCGGGTGACTTAACCTTAATTACGCTACTTTACTGCATGCCTGTAATTTACACCTCCAGTTTCAAGTTCACACGGTCTTGATGTCTCTTTTAGAGCTCCGAATGGCTTACATTTTGTGGGAAATGGGAAGTTAGAGTTCGGGAGTAATCTTCGAATGATATTGCGCTTTTGGAGCGGTTTGACATGTTTTGAGAGTTTTGTGAACATTAGAGGAAGTCGTTTATGAGACGATAATGTGGGATGGCATATTAGGGGAAATTATTATAGAATAACTTTTGCCCGCAGCTTAGCACGCGATATTATACATATGTATAAACACTTGAATAACTATCTATTAAAAAACTGTATAAAAATCAGTACTGTAGTTCTAAAGATAGGAGCTATACATACTCGTATTAAATTCAGACATAGGGACAACACTATAAATCTAATTATGTCTATAAAGTTATTGGTGAAAAATCTAATTTTAAAATTAGAATTTTGTAAAAATAACATAACAAACAAGTACTTCTAGAAGTTTCGAAGCTTACATTGCTAAGATAAAGGTGTTTATATAAAGTCCACAAACTGTAAACTACGACAAACGACTGAGAACACCTGTTCTGTAAATTGCTTCGAACCAAGGATTGTCACAAGGAAATGAAATGTGTGTGGTGCAAAAAGAAAGTTATATAATGTATTGAAAACAATACTTAGATAAAAATAAAATATATTAGAGATTTTTGTTGATTTACAGCCTTACTCAGTAATTGTATTTAAGTTGCTCAGAGATAAATATTATGTAACCTAACTATAACTGAACATACACTATTTCATCAAATAATTAAAATTTTAAAGTAAACTGTTTCGTCTTTACTTTAACAAGTTTCACTAATTATCAGCAAGGACCCGTCTCAAGAAATACCATTTTAAGCCTTTTTTCTGTATTTTTCTTTATATTTATCCATCAGTAACACCAAATGCTACACATCCCCTTTTTTAAAAGGGTAGTAGTATTCTTTGGTACATATTCTGTATTACTTAGTGAAAAACTCCCAATGGGCCCTTCTTCTGTGGTAGATTCCGTTCATTCTCCACACATGTACCGCACGTCCCTAGTTTACGTCATATTTTATGTATGACAACGCATTTCTCTCTTTTACGTCAAGTTTTGTACTCGCCGCACGTTTTGGATCGCGTACAAAATAATACGGGGTCAGTATATTGTGGCCAGATTAGTTGACGTTACAGAAGCATAATTTTACAGAAAAAAAAACTATTTTTCGTACCTTATTTACCCATGGACTTAGCCGGCTTCAAGTTGGCGTAATTCATACTATAAGAAGAATAAATCGTAGGTGACATAACTGTCTCTTGCGAATTTCTTTTGCTGTCAACTAAAGTAACAATATTATAATTTTGTGCTATTACAATATTATAATTTTGTGTCAAGTAGCCTTTGAATATTTTTTGAGTTATTTTATCATAGTATCTATTGAATAATTTAAAGAATGCCAAGCGATGAATTTGATTTCGTATTCTGGACATAAAACCAAGTTTTTTCTTGAATGTGTTTGAAGATGTGTATCTGTATCATTATACTCCGCACTCGCACGGTGACAGGCGGAAGTGGTAGGGTTGAGGAGGCGTGTTTTAGCCCGGATTGTATGGAATTGTATGAAAATTAAAGCTTTGTTTGAGATATTTCGCGCGCGTGACAGGCCCCAGCGGCCGTGTTTGTTTTTTATGAGTGTTTTTTGTTAAGAGATGTGCTTAACCCACATGAGGACAATGTGTTTTCTTTACCCTTTTTTTGAGAAGATTTTTTTATGTACAAGCAGATGCTTTTTTATTATTTTCAAAAAATATTTTTTTTTACAAAAATATCTTTTCCTCTGAAATCCACACACACTACACCCAACATCAGCTCTGCTAAATATAATTAACAATAAAAGTTGATGCCCTTATAACTTTCATTGACTCTTTTAATTATTTAATCGCATTAAAATGAATTCGCCAATCAATGCGGTGGAATGATGACATTAGAATAACCGCAGGCAGCACGTGGATTCAATCTGCGCAGGATCGGGACGAGTGGCGTACAAGAGGAGAGGCCTATGCTCACCAGTGGGCGATAACAAGCTGATGATGATGATGATTGAAAAAGAATGAAAAATCTAAAACCACTGCAAACACCATTATACACAAGTAAATTCCCAACAACACAGAAAACAGCAACACCCAATAACAAACTTGTAGCATTATCCTTCCACTCAATTAAGCCGCTGATTACTCTATCTCGTTTTAAATTGAGAATCTCTTTGTTTCAGTCCCCTGGGCGCTATCTCGATACGATGCAGTGAAGCGAGATAGAATGGCCGTGTTGGGCGCACTGGTGGTGCTGGCGCATCTAGCGCTCGGCGTCTATGGGAAGTGTAATACGTGAGTACTATTTTCTATCTATTTATAATTTTGATTGTAATCTTAATGAAGTATAATTTCACGTTTGAGTACAGGTCACGTGATATTAAGGATTGTTGCCGTCTATAGAGCAACAATCCTACGATGCCAGGAGTAATAGGTATTGGTACAATGCAATCAAGTGAGATAGAATGGCCGTCTAGAGTACGCTGGAGTAGATTGCGCTTAGCGCCTAGAAAGTGCAATATGTAAGTCTATTACTCAAATTTAAATACTGTGTAGCGAGTCGAAAAGTACATAATACAGACAATAATACACTAAAGAAAAACATATCTTGCGTTGTAGACTATCCAACGTATACAATTGGTGGGTTGATTTAAAGCTTAGGCTCTTTGTAGCTTCGATCAATAATGGTATCATTATTGATCGAAGCTTTGTAGGCATATAAATAAATATATGCTGTTTATTACCACTAAAAAGTTAAATATTGTAATAATATAATATATATATAGATAGATAGATAATTCTTTATTGTCACACACATATAAAACAAAATTAATAAAAATTACTTACATAAACTACTCTAGTGCCACAATTGGCGGCCTTATTGCTAAAAGATAAATTTTATCAAATTAATCGTCCCTAATTGAGTTTACAAAACGCCGTTCCCAATTTCACTTTCACAGCACGTCATTCAAATTAAAGCGCAAAAGAATGCACACTCTTGACCTTACTTGTTTCAAAAAGCACTCCACTCGGCTCGCTTGCACGGAGAACGGAGAAAGTGAAATACTAGAAACGTGTCAAGCGGCGAGAAATGTACGGTATTTACTGGAGTTTGTACTAACATTCAGGTATAAAACGGTCAATAGTTTTGGTTTCACTCAATCAGGATTGAGTCCACTGATCAGATGTATTGCACTTATTCTATGAAGGTGAAAGGTGTGTCAGTAATTAAAGTTAACCAACGTGTTTATTACGGACAACTGAACCGACTTATGGCCATGCTATATTTAACGCTAGGTTAATAAGCATGTTATTTTTACCACGAATTAGGGCAAAAAAGTTCCGCTACTAAATATATACTATACATGAAAATTATAACATGTGGATTCAAATCTCATCTTTCTGCTTCTTTCTCTTCTTATGATGTTCTTCTTGAATGAGAGTGGCCAACTCTAGTGTCGAGAGTTTATTAAGCTGCCCCAAGGGCCTCTGACATAGCTTAAGGAATGCTGTACTAGATAAACCGCCAGGACCTACGATTTAACGTATCGTCCGACTATACCCGTATGTCCGTTGGATGGGTAACCAAAAAGTGGCATTCCATTTTGGATTGCCTCCGCTTGCTGAGCTGCGGGCACGTATTTCTTTCTGCTAACCAGGTGCTATTCACGCAGATGCTATTGAGACGGGTGCTCTTAGCAGAATACTTCCAAACGTCCCGTCATCGCTTCGCTCAACTGAAGACATGCCCTAAGCTAGTACTTCAAAATTTACCTAACCTATTGTGAAATTAAAAAAACAAAAGTACAAAAGAAAGTAACAAAAGAAAACTTATAATGCATTTATGCAGGCTAAAACTTTAGTATCTAAAAGAGCGTAACAGATAGAATTTATCGTAGTAAAATTACCTTTCATAACTAGGCCAAAATGTTCTTAAGCTGGGCTTTAATATTACCCCATATGCTCGTAAACCTAAACTTTAAGCTTCGTGTCACCACACTAGTTTACTGCTGTTACTTTATTCACTGCATAAGTTTTAACAAGCAAGAAGTTTGCATACAGTTTTTAGTTTTTGCCACCTACGTTTTTGAGTTTGTACTTGTTTAGACTAGGTTTCAGTGTACTTATAACGAAACCATATGCTAATTAACTATTCGTAGGTACAAGTTATTGCAAGTTATGCATAAAATGTACTGTTTTTCTGACAAACATCTAAACTTCACAATCGGTAGGGTTTGCATGAATTTTGCTGTCAGCTTGCTGATAGTACTACGACTTTTGGATTTTAGTAGCTTGGCCCACGTTTTTTTATCAAAAACTATGTCACTCTAGGGGAACATACTACCTCCTTACAAAAAAAACTATCTACGAAAAAGAACCTAATCCTGATTTAATGTTTTCAATTGTTTTTGTCCTAAAAGAGTAATAATTATAAAATTTGTAATAAACCTGTATCGTGCTTTATTTAAATTACATTTTAATTTCGATCATCACTACAAACAAGTTTCTAAGTTTAGGAGCTCCCACAAATAACTTGACCTCTAGAACGACGATTTAGTGACCTCTGTCAGCTTTGAAGAACTTAAAACTAGAAAACTTTATCAATAATCATTTTTCAAAGGCAACCTATTAGGACTATTTTAAGACAGTTCGATTTTATTTTCATTACTCAAGCAGATTTATATTTTTACGATGAATTTAATACAAAATATTTAGCTTTCACCTTGCATTAAAAATAAAAAGGTAGTGAAAACTCGTTGATAAATCAATTTCATACTTTATTAGTAACAAGTAATTATTATGTTTCTTCTAATAAAAACACCCACATCGTTAGATTGTAATGCAGGCATTAAAATGTTCTCTTCAATCTTTTTATTTCATAGATTTCAAACAGTCACTTTGTCACTAAATCACTTACAAGACTTTGAAATTCTATTCCTTAACTTCACAAGTTGTGTTGCTTCGCAAACTCAGGCCCAAGCAATCATCAGATAACATCAACCCTGGCAGTTAGCTGATAAAAATCTGAGCAAGTTTCACTGATCACCGTCGAGGAAACTTCGGGGCTTAAGAGATTCTGATAAGCTGTAACTAGCGGGGAAGATAACAGAATGGGTTCTTCTGCATACACTTTACTTTGTCTTAATTCAAGGAGGCAATTTGAAAAAAAAAATGTGCGTTAAATCTTTTACTTAAGATATCTAAATATATATGTGATTGACTGACTGACTGATATAGTGATCTATCTATGCGCAGCCCAAACCACTGGACGGATTGGGCTGAAATTTAGAATGACGGTAGATGTTATGACGTAGGCATCCATTAAAAAATGATTTTTGGAAATGCCACTTTTAAAGGTGTGAAATAAGGGATACAAGTTTTGCTTCTTAATGCGAGTGAAGCCGCGAGTATCTACTAGTGTAAAATAAATTAAAAAAGCGGTTTTAATATTTAGTTCTAAAATTTCGTTTTTTTCGCGAGTCGTAAAGTCATGTCAGATACCCTTAGGGCGGTTGATAAACTCTCGACATCTGAGTTGGCCACTCTCATTTAATAAGAACAATATTTAGTAGTAGATATTATATTTTTAAGTGTACACCTTATATGAACAAAAATAGTACTATTCTAATATTATGGCTATATGTAAATAGTTCTATATTGTTTTGCTGTTTCATGTAACCAGTCACACCCTTCTGACTGTTATCGGTTAAACATAATATACTTTGCTTTTGTTTCTAAACAACATAATAATATTACAACAGAGTCAGTTCTCATGTACTGAGCTATTCGTATTTTACCTAAATGGGATATAAGGTGAATAATTAATTTTTACTCATTATAATTTGTACATACATAACTATTTAAGAATAAAACTGTCCGTCTTTTTTAATCATATAACTTATCATGTCATGTTTCACAAGATAATTTAAAACAGTTCATCAGCCTCAGTAAATTGTATCAACAATTTCGTTCACTGGAATGTAAGCAATCAACTTATCACGGGCCCAGTATTTTCCTACGAAAACAAGCAACGGTCAGATACATTGTTTTAATTAATGGAAACAGTAAATTGGTGTTGCCATGTGCAGCATTCATATTAAATAACAAGAAATTATCATTAATAAAGTTGGAATTATTCGCTGCGTAACAAACAACGAGAGTCGTATAAAAAAGTGGCCTATGCCTAGGCGATGACAACTTTTTGGATTTAGATTTGTAGTTCCTCTAGCAAACATGGAAAATGTATGTCAGTTTGCCTGTATTTGATTAAATACTGATACTAATACACAGTGCCAGTACTTTTTAAACAACTTTAAAAAGGAGGTTATCAATTCTGCTGAAAAAAAAATGATATTTAATTTTTTGTGGGTGTATGTTTTGGAATGCTCCGTTATTTATAAATCCATTTCAATTATTTCTTTTTATTCGATTATGATTGTTTCATGGGTGGTCCCATTTTTTTGTTAATCTGTCCAGTATCACAATTGATTATCATAGTCGACCCCACTTTTGATAAATGAGGTCCAAATAATATGCTGAAAAAAATATCATCATCATCATCATAAATTTAAGGGCAGGGCCTTTGTCTGTGGAGCATGCGCCATCCTTCCCGTTCTTTTGCCAATTCCTTGATCTCCTTATACGTCATGACACCCGCCTTTTCTTTTATTTGGTTCATGTATTACCTTCTCGGCCTTCCTCTTCCTCTTCGGGCTTCCAATTGGTTGGACAGAAAGAAATACCAATGAAGAAGTGCCGAGCATGGTCCAAGAATACCGTACAATAATGGCAACTATTGAAAACAGAAGAGGGCAGATGGTTGGCCACCTTATATGACATGACGAATTTACGAAAAAAAAAGATTAAGATAAATTTGCCTTCAACTGATTTATGTTTTAAATAAATTTTCTTGCTTAAAAAGCTACTCAATCATATCGTGCTCTCAATCATTATGCTCATAAATCAGTCTCTCTTTAAGACAAGATTAGAAAAACAGCCTTAATAATAGACGGATCATAATGAGTTGACATCTGAAAAGAACTCAAGTTCATCATTAGTAAGATGCCCGGTTTGCTGACGACGGTATTAAGAATATAATTAGGGAAGTAATTAATGAAGATTCAAGATTTTCACGAAGGTTGGTCTTGATAAGAGTAACATTGTTGAAGTGATTAAGAAATCAACAAATGAACATAGTGAAAAATAAAAAAAACTGACTTGAGAGCCATTTATATAATGTATAACTACATAAACCCACATTCACTAGAAAATAAATGCTTGTTTTTTTTTAAATTCCATCTATTTGATAGTTGTACTATTGCAGTATAACAATCAATTAACTCTTCACACCAGAGTTGGCCACTCTGATTCGATAAGAAGAAGTATATAATTCCGACAATATATTTTTTGTTTCTATTTCTGGATAAGTACTTCTGAGAAAATATTTTACAATTGTTAACATAACATGCAAAAAAATACCAAAAATAACAACATAAAACAACACCCATTGCTGAAAAGTTCATGATATCCCATTAAATAAATACAAAGAGTAAATAATAACAAATTAAATTTCAGTTCACAATCATCGTTTAAAATTTAATTGAAGTGAAACTTGATTTAAATTAAAATTGGTCGAATCTTCGAGATTACTTGTCTCTAGGGGTTTGATTTATTGTTTAATTTTGCTTGCAGTGGGCTGAATTTTGAAACAGTATTGTAGGTAATTGTGTATATTCAAATTTTCTAATAAATTTCTGAATAAATATCCTTAGTATTTTATTTTATGGAGATATGAGAAGTAAAAAAAATGAAATATGTTTCTTTCTTTGAGATTAGAATAAGTTATACTTTGCATAAAATCAGTTTATTAACTTTAAAGTGTGTTAAAATTATGTTAACTTTGATAACATATTTTATATTTTTTCTTTCTGATTAATATACGTTTAGAAAGCTACGTTTTACGTTTTTTTTATAAAGGATCTTAAAGCGGATTTATCTCCACTTATCTAACTTTTCAATTAATCTACCACCCAAAGGCGTAGTCAAGACACTAATTCTCCAAAAAGAACACTAATGAAATCCTAATGACGCTCCAGCAAAAAGTTGCCAGCACAAAATTCGATTCTCCCAACAAGAATTTGTTTGTCATCAGTTACACGGGACGCCTCGGGAAGCCAATTAATCATCCCTCTTTGCCGTAATAAAATTTACTACTTCACGTCACTTCGCCTCGGCTTAGAAAACTCGATTCGTTTTCGAAAGTCATCCTTTTAATTGAGGGAAGTTCGCGAACTCCCGAAAGGTTGGGAGCGGTTTTCCTGGCAACCCTGAAAAGTTGTCCGGGTGAGTGTGGGCATGTGTTTGCATACTTGCGAATTGAACTTTGTCTTGGTAATGGAGATTTAATTTTAATGCCTTAATTGTCATTTTAATACGGTTTACGCGGAAGCGTACGTGTTTGTGAATTCTGAAGCAATTTCATTCTTTACGTATTATGTGAGTACCTACGTGAATATGGGTTGATAAATGAGTTAAAGCGTATAAATATAGGTACTATAGAAGGAAAAAGTGGAAATTTGCATATATTTTTTTTAATTAAGTAGTTGTGTAAAGTGTTAATGATTTTTACTACTACAGCTAATCATTTTGAAAAACAAAATTAAAAGATCTATTCAGTGTCGTTATCAAAATTATTAATAAAATTAAGAATTAATTAGCACATCGTATGTTTCTAATAACAATATCCGAGGACATGCACCTTCCGTGGAAGGACCTGGGCACCCACCACGTTGTATCTGCCCAAGAGAACTCCCATAACGAATTAATTCTTCGGGGGAGTCATGACCCTCAGTCATGAGGAAATACGACTAAAGAGAGAGATTTTTCTAATACTCGTACAAAATTATAGTATAACATACAACATACAATTTTTACGGTAACCTGTATGTGTATAGTGTATGATATTCATAGAAACACACGAGAAACAATACGCTCGACCACACACGACGAGATTGGGGCCGCTTTCAGTTTTCAGCTATTGATACGACATAGATTTGTGACAGCTGGATGTGATGCATCTAAATGTTGATTGCACTTTTGTAGACATAATTTGAGAATGCTATTTTGGTCTTTTTTATTGCCAACTACTGAAAAAAAAGTCTTGATTAGCCTAAATTATCTTCTTCTTATCTTATGAGAGTGGCCAACTCTAATGTCGAGATTCATCAAGCCGCTCTTATAGAGAAATCATATAAAATGTAGGTACGTAACGATACTTATTTTAAAATAACAAACTAACTATTCTTCAATTCACTATTTGGTACTAATGGTTAGTTTCAAATAGTGAATTGAAGAAAAGAAGAAAAGCAAAAATGTTAGAAATGATTTTCCTAATACAATAAAAACCTTTCAATAAAAATCGTGAACTTTTCAAATAAAACAGAGCTTGCAAATATAACCTAGCAAGTGTTTATTTATTTGAGGCCTTACCTAGACGACTTCAAAGCGTTGCATTATCTAAAGCCGAAGAGCAGGAGATAATTGCAAATGACAAACGACGGCTCTCAGGTAAGGAGTTGAGATAACAAGAAAAGCTATTAACAGGCTATTTATAAAATGCATTGCAATTATTTATAGAGAGATAAAAACTTAATTAACACTAACAAGATATGAGATGTTCACAACGAAAGAAGCCATGCTTTTTATTAGTGACGTAGTTGGCATTATGATCGCTTATGGAAGAAAACATAATTATATATAATTTAAGCAAAATTACCTTGCATTTAATATAATACACCTATAGATATTTTATTTAATTAACAGCAATAGGTTTGTGATCTTAACACTATTTACTAAAACCAAATGCGATAAATTTCTTGTATAAACTGTACCCCGTTAATTCCAGAGTTACATGTTTTATAACCTGCTTTAACAAAGTTTTCTTAATATCGTGATATTTAGGAAATCATGTGAGAAAATATTATAAAAACAATATTTCTAACTTATTAACCGAGAGTGAATCGGGTATTGGGTAAATACGATCCATTTTAGCTCAAAGGTATTACTTACTAATAGACAAACCAGTTTGTATATAAAAAATACATACAGAAATAGTGCTCTTCCAGTTAGTTTTCTATTTACGTGAGTATCCAGGTGAATCGAATCGGGCAGGCTTTCACGCTCCATGCAGGCTTTGTTTCCTCTATATTCCACTTGTGAATGGACAGTGGCAAGTATGTTAATATTGTCGTGTCGCTAGATTCGCACGTTTGTTTGTTTACTAACGGTATTTAAAGTAATCGTGTTTCACGGACAGAAAGATTTACGTATAAAACAATGCGTAGATCACTCAGTTGTTTTCGTAAATACTTTTTGGAATGCTTTGTAAACTGAATATGTGCTACGTCGTAGCAAAGGTAGTTGTAAACATTTGCTACGAAAACGTTGTGAGTGTACAGCGAGTTGAAATAGTTAACTAAATACGTGCTACGTCATAGCAAAGGTAGTTACATTTGCTACGAAAAACTTTTTCTGAGTGTACCAACGAGTTAAAATAATGCTTCAACTTGACAAAAACGAATAATACCAGAGGCTTTTACAATTAAAGTAATATTTATCTGTTTTTCAATTAAGCTCTGTTTTCAAAGCATGCAAATAATATATAGATGCACATTATTAAATCCAAATTATCACTGTAAAACATTCAAACATGTGTATAAATACATTCCTAGCAATTTTCATATCGTTACAATATCGTTTTCAACCTCTCGGCAATACACACTAAAGGACAGGCTTGACAAAAAAACGATCAATATAAGTTTATAAAATAATCACTATTCTAATACAAATATTGAATAAACTATGAGCGTGAAACACTATCAATTTGTTTGAAGCTTTAGTTCGTATAAGAGTGGGTTTCAATCCACCCTTTGAGTCTGTCATGACCATAACTATGACTTACTGTCAGGACCAATAAGGACAATAAAGACTATAGTTTTTTGACATCTGAATAATTAAATCTTACGCTCAACCAGCCACACTAGCGGTAAATAGGTTAAATTTGCTTATTTTAAGATTTTCCTCGAAGCGAGAAGCCTCTAGCGTTGATTTCACAAGCTGTAGCTGTCATTTAACGTACGTCTCATTTAACGTGGAAATGTATGTTTAAACAAAATATTTTGCATGCTTGCAATTTATTTGGGAGTTTCCTTTCACGTTTTTTACAATTTAATATTCTTTACTATATAAATTATACTATATGAAAAGTATAATTTATTAATAACTGTGGTGATTTAGCCATTGGCGTAAAAAGTCATATACTCAGCTGCAGTGGGCACTAATCAGACGATTATGATGAGTAAATTTAAACAGATTCACCTAAACCACTTTGCTATTTTTACTGTACATACTAAACCATGTCAGAGACCTTTAGGGTGGCTTGAAAAACTCTCGACTGCAGAGTTGGCCAATCTCATTTGATATTTTTTTCTATAGGACTATGCAGCTGGTTGCTAAGAGCTACCTTTGCTGCGTCACCGGACGATGATCATTTGATAAGAAGAATATTGTACATACTATGTCGTTCTCGTGGCCCACATCGAGGTCTCGCCATGAACGGGGAAGGCGCCGCTTTATGAATAATTCACAGCCACGTAATGAGCCGGAGGCTGAATCTAAGGCGAGCCTGAGGAACGTTGTAAGACCAGGTTTGGTCTTGTTTGCTTTCTTTCTTAAGATTTTTTAGCTCAAGTATGTATATACTATTTTATAGCTAGTGGCTGCTCGTATTTATTTTTTCAAAGCGTGAGTAAATTTATTCTTATTGATTGAACACGTTCTATCTTAGGTCATAGCTATAGCTTACCATCAAGCAAACTATATTCAAGAGCTATCCCGTTGTAGTCATAACAAAAACTTCATCCAAATTATATTAAGACTGAATCTGTGTGTCAGTTTTACTATGTACTATACTGAAAATCAAGACGATCCATTGATATGACCTGAAAAAAGATCAAACACCGGATAACTGAAAACTACCTCTGTTTGTGAAATATGTAATGTAATTTTTAGTAAACAAAATACTTACACTTTAACTACATTTTCCTGCAATTGCAAGACCATGTATAATAAATTTAACTATAAATAAGTGAATAACATTTTTTTTAGTATGCTGGAAGTATTTGAATGTTAGTAAAGTAAAATACTTAAAAACTTTGAGTAAAAACTCTTGGCAGCATTATAATTTCCACGAAAAAGAGCAGGAAATTGGTCAGACGTTGAGGCTCTGTTGAATTGAGTGTGACAGGAATCCGAAATGTTTAGCAATGGCGACTTGACTTATAACAGCTTTTACTTATAACATCGTTTGGTCCTTGCCACAGGAGATCTCAGGGCTGGCAGCTATTTTTCTCAACGTTTGAGTCTTTGCATTCAAAGAGGAAATACTGCCAGCATCCTGGGTTCCCTGCCGCACAGCGACAACATGGACGGTGTACTTCAGCACACCGTCCTTTTTGTAAATATCTGTTTTGTATAAGTTTTCTGTATTTTTAAGTCATTTTTGTATATACTTATGGTAAATGTGTAAAAATTTATTTAGGAGACTGCGCAAAAAGACAATATCAGAACTATTGATAATAGCCGGATATTTTTACTTGAATGAACTTTACAATTTCAAATTATGGACTAGAAGTATGTGGGTAAGTGTATTCAAAAGATTTTTTTTATACACTAACTCAAAGAGGGATTTATTATCAGTGAGATGATTTTCAACTCATTTTGGAAATATCAATTGGAGAAAGAAACAAAAGACTGATTTACACTTCTTCTTCTTATCGAATAAGGGTGGCTGACTCTGGTGTCGAGAGTTTATCAAGTCGCTCGAAGGGCCTCTGACATGGCTTATGGCTTAGACAAACAGCTTGGACCTACAATCTACGTGACATCCGACCCAAGGAAGATTTACAATAAAAAACATATTTGTTTGTTCAGCCACGTCAGAGGCCCTAAGGGTGGATTGCAAACACTGATACCAGATTTCGCAACTCTCTTACAACCTTACTAAAAATAATCTTCTATATATTAGGTATTTACCTATGAAATTGCCGATTTGTATGACGACATTGAGGAAAATGATATTTCCATACAAACATTTTTATTGTTTCTATGGAAATGTCTGAACAGATTTATATGCAATTGATAACTATACTTAGATGGAAAAAAGCTATGCGCTGCGTATATCAATTTCTCAAAAACAGAGTATATGATAAAAATATACCTAGTTAAAGTAGTGAAACCGACGACACATTGAAAGAGGTGTTTTCAATGACTTCCCTATAAGTAATATGCACTAGTAATTGCATTTTTTTTATCTAAAAGGTAACAATTGATACAATAAAAATTGTATTTGGAAAACATATAGCTGTACGTAAAAGTTACAAACAGATTAAAATGTAAGAAAAAATCGGCAAATTCATAGGTAAAGACCTATTACAAACGAAACAGTTGCCGAAGTAATAATTAACCTATATAGTAGCCAACAATAGGAGAGAAGCCTACATACAGTATAAAACTACATAACTATGTAGCAACAAAGTACACAAAGCGAAATTGGAGTCGTCCTCACATATGGCGCGTTTCGGATCACGCGTTGATTGAATGCTTCAATAGATGGGTGTTTTCTCGCGGAAACGTAGATTATCTCTGTATAGATAACATATATTAAAAAATATAACGTATGATTGTTTAGTGTATACTAAAATAATATCAAAAAAGTAATTTATTTTTATTTTATTATCTACTACACTACATTAAGTAAATATTTCAGGACCTATCACACATCTCCTAGCCCCGTGAAATAATCCTACCTCGAGTTCTATTTTTTTTATCATTAAATACACATTTTATTCTGTGAATAAGGATTTGATGTTTTATCTAAACATATAAAACATTTGTGTTATCAAAAGATGACACGTCAATAATAACCTATAGAAATATCACAATTGTATATAATAAACTTATGAGACAATTATATATTTTCATTTTATGTTTTACCTTCTATTTTATAAGATCTCTACCATTAATGTTTCTGTATCTTTTTTATTAACAGGCGGACCTTACACTATGAAAGACACAACTCAACTAAATAATAATTTAATGAAAGTTAATCTTAAACAAATTAACTACCACAGATGTAAAAAAAAAAACTAAAAACTCTGTTTGAAATTCGGATGTTACGGAAATAAAACCTTTTATATTTATTTTATCTTTTTTATTCGTTTCTACATTACCAATTCTTCTCCACCTTCAATGTCTATGATTTCCCGCGGAATATATTAATAGTAATCACGCCGTTTCCCCGGAACTCGAGATTGTTATATGTTACGTTATAACATGCTATAACTCGTTACATTGTACCCAAATTGTTATGTTGGGATCTTGATTGTGGATTTATATACGTGTGAATGCCTGCGGGAATATTACTGTATTGTTGAGAACATTAGGGAAATATCTTGGATGGGATTTTTTATTTGTGTGTGGGAAGAATAATTTAGGTATTGATTGATTGAGCCAAAGGTGTTTTCAAGTAATGTCTGTAAATATTTTCAGATATATTTTCATATTTTCAGCGAGGTAACGCCGCCAGCATTTTAGACATCTTGCCCGCAGATTCCGATTTAAGTTTAGTATATTTTATTTGTAAGGTTGTATATATTTTAGATTAAGTATATAGTTGTTAATTTATAGTTTTTTTAAGTTTAATTTAAGATTTAGTTTTTAATTAGTTACTATCATTTCCCTAGGTGTTTTGTAAGTTATTTTGATTAAATGTATTAACGATTTATTTCCAGATAGAATTGTTGCGAGTATAATAAAAATAATAATAAAAAAACCGGGACATTGCACACAGCGCCATCTAGACCCACACTAAGCGAACGCTTATAAGAAGGCTTTAGAGCAAATAATAGTATGTGTTTTTGTTTGTTAGAATAATATTCTTTAAAAAAAAAACCGGCCAAGTGCGAGTCGGACTCGCGCACCGAGGCTTCCGTACAAACCTGCAAGGTTTACAAAGAGTTTATGAGGAAATGGGTAGTAAGTTTAAGATTATTAAAAAAAATATATTTTGTGATGTAACTAAAAATTTATGGTTTTCGTAATTTTTCCTTTATCTATGCTATAAGACGTTGCTTCGTACCAAATTTCAAGATTCTGAGTTCACGGGAAGCACCCTGTAGGTTTTGATTCCCTTGCAAGTGTCGAAAATTTGCGGCATAAATGGCTGTATCTTTTGATTGCGTTGGCTTAGAAGTTTGATTTTTTCACAGCTTCAAGGGACAGTAGACTTGAGTAATTGATATAAATTTCAGCTTTATACCTTTACGCGTTCCTGAGAAAAAGGGTCTTGACAGACGGACGGACGGACGGACAACAAAGTGATCCTATAAGGGTTCCGTTTTTTCCTTTTGAGGTACGGAACCCTAAAAACGTTGCAATGGATACTGTTTACAGTAAAGAAAGCAACGAAACTATCGGGAGATTGTTTTCTGTTACATGCATGAAAAATAAGATATCGTTTTAAGAGTCAACGAATAAAAACACTTCGCAAATTGATACCTAAATTTATCAACCCATTATTTTTAAGTGCAGATCTTAAATTTATCTCATCGATATTCGATTATAAATTCAATACATTATTAACGTACTCCAAAAGAAACTCTCAAAAGAGCGTTCACCTTACCACGCTCCTACTTTATCAAATATTAACGCCACAAAATAAAATTTGTACAGTAGGTATGTATATGGGATAGAACATATATTTTAAATTTATTTTACTAGCATGGTGTTGGTAAATTAATACCTATATTATTGTTTATAACAAATAATGTTGGATGTCTTAAATCTTATTTATACTATATATTATGTGATTTATCTGCTTTCTTGTATAAGAAATATTACACGTATGTAGATTATAACGTTTCTTAACATCAGGCAAGTTGTAATCAAACGTGAGCCTATTTCATTGAGAAAAAAGAACAGTTTCGTCCAACTCTGGTGTCGAGATTTCTCAAACCACCCTAAAAGCCTCTTAAAACACAGCTTAACTACTGTGGAACAATAACAAACAGCCGTAACGGTAACAATTTATGAAATGAAAAAGTGATTTTTTTTTATTTAGAACTAGAAATTAAGTATGAACAAAGTTTGAAACATTATGAAGGAAGGTAAAAAGGTGAATACATTTTGCACAATTTCTTGTCACAAGCCGGCCTCAACTCAGCATGTGCTGACTGCGAACAGTCAGCGCTGGTCTTACGTTGACGGTTTCTTTCCCGCTATGATATTATTGACGAATGATAGAGACTAAAAATGTTCACCTAAGTAGCCCTTTTATCAGAAGTTAATCTGGAATTCAATACAGTTCACAGCCAAACCCTCAAAAGAGCGTTCACCTCCGCACGATCCTCGTTCATCAAATATTGACGAGACGAAACAACTGTGTAGGCTGCGGAGGTGGTAGTCACGTACGGGCTCGAGATGAGAATGGGAACTAAAAAAAATAATCGAAAATCTGCCCCAATATAGCGTTTTATTCTTTTAAAGGTTACACTTTTCTGCACAGGAAATAAACGTGTAATTTACCCCTGCAATATTGCTCAGGAAATACATCACTGTACTCTAGTTCCTATAAGGCATGATTTAATTTAATTGTATTAACTGGGTAACACTTGCGGTAGTAAATAGGTCGAAAATTAATTCGACATGTTTTGGACTCACTTTCACTTTTTTTTTCGATATAATTCTTGACGTTAGTGCTAGTCGGTTATTAAACCCGGAAATATAAGTTCAATTTACTCGTATCCTTAGTTACCTTTTTTTTTCATTAGTTACCAATCACTCTATGTTAGTAAATGCATCTCGTAAGGGGGTACAGAGAATTTTGCACGTGTTTTATTGAAAGGGAAAGAATAATACTGTCGTCTAACTACGCGTAAATAAACCGTTTACATAGAGTTAAGGTAACGTCTACAGATATAAGTGAGTAACCTAACAAAAGAAAACGGCAAATAGTTTTGATTGAATAAGGTACTATTCTTGGAAATATGTGTGCACGAAAACGGTTTAATAAATGTTCGTGGCAATTATTATTTAGTTAGTTGTGCTTACAATACTAAGCGAGTGTGGCTCAGCGGTTCCAGTGTCTGCTTTTCATCGAGGCGTACCCTGGTTCGAATCTGGTCCTATGTGTGCACTTGCACTCGCTTATCAGTGAAGGAAAACATCGTGAGGAAATCTACATGTTTGAAGACCACAATAACATCCACGATTCTAAGAGAACTTCCCAAACGAATTAGTTCTGCGGTGGAGTCACGGCCCTCAGTCATGAGGAAATACGACTCAAGAGACCTACAAAACTATGGATTGGCAAGAAATTCTACCTAGTTTATGATTTTCTGTGAGCCCATAAGTACAGTGAAGTGTATCTACAGACATTCAGTCTGATTGGGTAGAATTTCGTTGGCATTAACTTACGGTCAATAGAATTTTTATGTTCGTAGGTATATGAGCCAAATCGGTCAACCGCCTGACGACATGAAGACAAAAATAACTGTTAGTATTATTTACTAGTTGTTATTTACTAGTGGACGCTCGCGGCTTCGCTCCCATTATTTACCTCATACTAACTACATACCAAAAATCATGATGATATTGCGTTGAGCCGTTTTTGCGTAGTGAGCGTTTAAATAAACACAGACAGAGATAAAAAGAAAAACAGAGACACAGATAAACAGACAAAAACTCTACAAATTGTTAGAACGTGTTTTGTTATCAATTCTAAGTAACTCCAAACATTTTTTTTAAATATTGTCTATGTTCAGACTTTCGACTCTCTTCAGGTTTTATGACTCGTACCCATAGATGTATACATAGATTTTTTCACCGTCTATTTTTCGTATAAAGGGAAGCCCTGGTTTTGTGAATATTCAACACATAGTTTCAATGAATAACGCAGTATTTGACTGAGCAAGCATTCTAATTGAAATATAAGGTTCATAAATATAATTTGTTATTTATGCCGTCATAAATTTAAAATTTAAAAATAGAGAGCGAATTTTATTTTGTTTGTAGAAATTTACGAGTAAATATGCGCAAATTAAAATTAAAGGTCAACGTTCTAGACATTGGTACGTCTGTAGTTTCTCTTTTATATTTTTATAAATTTCTTCGTAAAATAATATTCAACTGAGCAATTTTTTTTTGAAATAAATAGTTATAGTAATTTTAAAACAAATAAAACAGTTTGGTTTTATATCCTTTTGTAGGAACCCTGTATGATAAAACGCAGGCTAAAAGGAGAAAGACAATCTTTCTTTCAATAGCGGTATCGATTGTTGGAACATTGGCAGAAGGCCATGGGAATGCGTTTCGCTATTCCAATTCGTACCAACGATACTAACATATTATTGAAAAGTATTTTTCTAGTAGTGGACGCCCATGCTTTAGATTTTTTCGGGTATGGCTGACTGTAGCAAACCGTATTTAAAAAAAATGAACTTAACTCATTTAAATTTTAGAGGGACATTTGGTATATATCTTTTTTATGGGCAGTGGCAGTCCTTCTTAGGATCGATTCATTGGAGGAAAACTCTCGAGATGTTTCACGTAGCTTCTTAGCAACAAAAAAGGCAAAAAACCATAATGGAAATTTTCAAACAAATTGATTTTCTTTGAAAAATTGAACAAGAACCCAAACCTAGTATTAATAAGAAGCCAATAAAGATAGTGATATTTTCCCTTTTATGAGGTGATCATAAAAAACCAACCAATATTGAACTCAAGTTCTGAGAAGATAAGGTCTTGTTATCTTTACTAAGTAAATTTCAATAAACTGGGTTTGGGATGTTCGGTCATGAATTCTGCTGAACTAATTTTACTACACTTTTTATGATTATGATGTCTGAAAACTTGACAGACTTTCGAAGCAATAAAAAAGATAGATTTCTTTCAGAGCTAATTTTCGACTATATAAAATTCAAACGCACTTCAAACGTTTGGTTTTGTTTTCACTTGGTACCTACATGAAAATTATAAGATATTTTAAAGACAGTCTTAGATTGGATATTTATATATATATATATATATCCAAGTATGATAGAACGCCAATTTACAACCACAAGCAAAGTTTACAAAAGTAAGAAATCATTGGTGTCAAATCAATGTTATTATACATTAATGTGTTTTATTGCCGTTTGTATATGTACATAATTTGAATTTGACTTTTTTCTACTTCATTGAGTCAAATAATTAGGTGTATATATAGTAAGTTTTAGCTGTTTAACATAGTAGAATAACAGTCACTAATTCTCGACAGACATTTTTTGAGACGATATTAGAACCTTACTTTATTTACATACATATATTGCTTCATATAAGGCGATAAAGTAGCCCAGTGTACACCCACTTCATCAATTTATTTAAATTTCTACATCTTTTACAATATTTTGTTTCGAAATACAATATAAAGAATATTCTATTTTATTCCACAATAAATCAATTCCCAAAACGTGTCAACATGCTCGATCCATCCGCGAACATAAATAAACGTAAAACATGGGCAAATAAAAGAGTCTTCTTAAAAATGGAAGGCAATAGACATGTGCGTCGCAACCCTCGTCAAACCCTGGCAATATGATGCTGGCTTGTAAATAGATACATCTTGCTAGTAAAGACGATTTTATCTGTTCTTTAAGACACAATTTTTTTTAAGAATAAGAACGAGATCTACTGTCTTAAGCATTTTTAGGTGTACGGTCGAAATCCTACGTAAAATATATGTATACAATATATACCTATATATACCTTATAATATATCTTTGCCTAGGTTTTTCAACGAAAAAATAAGTTTTTTTATAGATGTAGGTAGAAAAAAAATTTGGAAAAGAAGTCCCTAATTCAAAACTGGCTTTTAATTTACACAGTTAGATGGTTATCTTCTGATGATCCATTAATTTATTATAGGTACTAAGTTTACATTTACCAGTTAAACAGAGCACTTTTGCTTACAAAACAGTTTCTATTTATAAGCCATATTGATTTATTTACACCAGTCACTACAAAATACAAAACAGACAAAGAAATCTCCATAAAAAAAGACATCTTCCAAAAAAGCCCTTAATTCAAGCATACCCTTCCACACTATATATTCCGGGCACATGCGAAAACAACTGTGGCCAATAAAGCAGAGGACAGAGACTGTTACTGTGGTACTTATATCTTAGTAACTTTTTTATACTTACGTCCAATTTCTAATGAATTCTATTAGTTTAAGCACAGGGTGCTTATGAATAAATTGTTTTGTGGTCTAGTTTTAGTCTTTTGCAATTAACAGTTTGATTGAAATTGTTAGATTCTGAATTAATACAATTAGTTAGTGTTGTGATATTGTTTAACAGAATGAATTTATTATTGGCATTTATTTTGAATATATTCTATATATGATTCGCAAAATATGACTCTAGATGAACACCGATAAAATCGTGGCGTAATATAGAGATATTCATATGTTAAAAAAGTACTAATTAACAAATTTTTTAAATAAAATGAAATTATCTCCATACACACAAAATGGCATAAAAATATTATATCAGAGTTAAAACAACTTGAATTCAGAAATAACTAAAAAGTCATAAAAATAAAACACTGAACAAATATAAAAAAATAATCCATATCTCGTCCACCAGCTCTAAAGTCCAAGCACACAATACAATAATAGGAAGTTGGAACATGTTCACACGATTTGGTGCACTGCAGTCGCGTATTCAATATTCGATACTTCGCTTTTTCCATGTTTTGCGGCCTTTTGTCGCCTCTAAATGCTTTCCAAGTTTTATGTTTCAGCTTTGGGCCAAATTTCTACTGTTTGTTGTTAACTAATATTTAGGCACAAAGAATTAACATTAGTTGGTGAATCATATAATATTATGGTCCTCTTTAAAATAATTGTAAATAAAAGCTCATGTCATGTTATAGGAATTAATGTCATCATCCACTTTTTTGTGTGGCGCTTGGTTGCATAATAAAACACCATTTTGGTTTGGTATGTTTTTTTATGTAAACTAAATAGATATAACTCCGTCCCTATATATTGTGAATGACTAGGTATAAAATCACGTATGATATATGAGTCAATCTCTAACATATTGCATAGAAACTTTATTAATATGTATTTTTGTACATAACAGCAGTTTTCAACGAACTCTTTGCAATGTTCATCTCAAATATTTCCACACAGTTATAAACCTAAATGAAATCCCAACGTTCAAGCCACATTTCCTACTCGCATTTCAATATCTCCCGGAAAAAGTGACTAAATATCCAACTACGTCTACAAATCCTTTTATGAAAAAGTAACTTACATCCCCTTACAAGCAGGTACGAGCATTATTAAGAGATTAGTTCGCATTCCTGCTCTTTGTTAACAACAGTCGTCCTTATCCAAGATTTTCCATACAGGAAAAAATACCGTCACACGCGAACGCTCTCTTCAGTATTTCCACCGTTTTTCCCGAAACGGTACGGAATTACGTAAGCATTTCGGGATGAAGGAAACGTTTATTTTTTCCGGGAGAAGTCAAGATAATTCTACTGTATCTCTGAGTTGCTGATTGTGAAGTTATGTACTTCTATATAATAATAAAACTCAAAGGTGACTGACTGACTGATTGACTGACTGACTGATTGACTGACTGACTGATATAGTGATCTATCAACGCACAGCCCAAACCACTGGACGGATTGGGCTGAAATTTGGAATGAAGATAGATGTTATGACGTAGGCATCCGCTAAGAAAGGATTTTTGGAAATTCACTTTTAAAGGGGTGAAATAGGGGATGCAAGTTTTACTTCTTAATGCGAGCGAAGCCGCGAGCGAGCACCCACTAGTGTGATATATTTTGGAACAGCTAGCTCTTGATATTTTACTCATCATAATCCACAGCCTTCTCAATCACACTGCTGGATATAGGCCTCACTTTGAATGTGTCAGTTGCGTAGATCTTTTACTAATTATTTATGGTTCTTGTGTAAATATTACATACTAAATTGTTAGATGTGCAAAAAAACGTGTTCTTGTGTTGTTTTACAATGGTTCACGAGTATGAAATATTTCTCTAGTGAGAATTAAACCAACAAAGTTTTTAAAAGTTTTCAAAATCTACTACCAAATATTTACACATATTAACACTAAACAAGAGTACAACTAAAAAAGAGTATTTAAATCTAAACTAAATTTAAACAATCTACATGTGGTATGGAACCAAGAACGCTGGCTGCATTCCCACGCTGGATTGCTATAGAAATCCTTTTTTCTACCAAATACTTGTAAGTAGGTTTTTAAGGTTTAATAAAAACTTTGTTATCTTTATTACTATTATTACTTTAACATTCGTACAAAACTACAACAATTTTGAAAATGAATCGGGAGTAAAATTTTCGACTACGGATTTATAGAAATCCCTACTAAAGTAAGAAAAAATCATGTCTTTGAATGTTACATGTATTCATTCATTGCTTTATTCTGAGGTATTAACCAAAGTCGTGAAACAAAAGTGATTGAGTTTGAACATTCATTAGACATACTAAAACCGTTCATAAAAAGTGGTGCGTTAGTTACCAATTATTACTTTTATTTTACTATCGACTTTTCTCCGTCCTAAGGTTGCCTGGAAGAAATCGCTGTTAGCGATAAGGCCGCTAGTTGTGTTACTTTTTTAAGTCTTCTGTGTTTCTGTATCTATTTTTTCTGTATGTGTGTTACAATAAAGAGTATATCTATCTATCCTTTTATTCTTCTTCTTCTTATGGAATGAGATTGGCCAACTCAGGTGTTGAGAGTTTTCAAACCGCCCTATGGGCCTCTGACATGGCTTAACGACTGCTGAACTAGGCGAACAGCCGGGACCTACAATTTAACGTGTCATCCGACCCACGGAAGCGCCTTAAATGTAATGCTATTAAAATATCCTTCTATTACCCTATATTCATTCATCTTTATGCATAAGTTAAACTTTTCTCACATAATATATTTCACATTCCTCCTCTCTTCTCTCTCCAGGGGCTTCTCGGTAGTGGCTCCCGAGGTGGCTGTACCCGGGAAGACCACGGTGGTCCTGGTGACTCTCCACGGGAGGGCCTCCGATGGTCCCCTGGACCCCCTCAATGTCACCGTGAGGCTGGAGACGCAGGACGCTGAAAACGATGTCAAGCAACTCACCACGGCTAGCCAGATGGTTACTGGTAAGTCTTAATTTAATGCATAAATTATTGATGATTTGGTATGTTTGGATTGATATGTTAACTAAACAGTTTTCATTTACGTGTAATTCACGTTTGTCGTTTGCGTCGATTTGGCCTTAACAAAAAAAAATGGTTCCGGTCAAATGTCGATCTCTTTGTAGTTACAGCAAACACGAATACACCTGTCAATATTATACTAGGTATGTGTTACCCGCGTTTCTATGTGAAAAGATTTAATATGTAGTTTATTAATTTACTTTTAATTATGATAATAGAACTTAAAGATACAAATCATCATCATAAACTATGGTCCTTGTCTACCTTGTCCCTTTGCTGGATATAGGCCTCCTCCACAGGCCAGGAGTCAGTCTGGTGCCTTATTTGTCCAGTTAGTTTTCTCGATGGATCTGATGTCAGACGAATAGTAGTTGAAATAATAAAAGCCGAAAAATTATATCATGGTTTGATATCAATTTGAGAAGATTTTAAATAAAGCGCAATGAGAGATCGAGATAAAATATTAAAACAGAAAACTGGGATGACACTAAAATGAAATACCAAATCTATTTCTTCTATCCATTTCAGCACTTTCCTCCTCCTCGCGTCGTTTTCCTCACTGCTGAGGGTCGTGACCCCCGCCACGGATCATCTTCTCCCGCACGATCTTGCGCCATCGACTCCGGTCATTTGCCGTGTGAATGGCTTCATGAACTTTCGTTTCGAGTGCGGTGCGAATCTGGTCAGTCCAACGCATCGGGCTTCGTCCCCGCGGTCTTTTACCCTCGATCTTGCCTGTAATAACCAGCTTTTCAAGGTTGCTCCCATCTTTACGAGCTATGTGACCGAAATACTCAAGGACTCTTTGTAGGCAGATGGATGAAAGCCTCGTCTTGATCTTCAGTTCCTTGAGTATTGAGACATTCGTACGCTTTGCCGTCCAGGGGATCCGCAGCATTTTCCTCCAGCACCACATCTCGAAAGCATCCACACGTTTACGGTCATTAGCTTTTAGTGTCCATGTCTCGGCCCCGTAGAGAAATATGGAGAAAACCAGAACCCTCACGAGCTGCTGCTTGGTTTTCCGAGTGATGTTTCTATCTCTCCATATATTTTCCAGTTGTCCCATGGCACCTTTGGCCATTCCAATTCTGCGTCTTATTTCAGTTTCACACGAGCCTTTATTGGATATGGTGGAGCCCAGGTATATAAAGTCGTTAACAATCTCAAGATTCAGTGTCCCAGTGAGCTCCAGCTTGCTAGTACGGTCGACTACCATCACCTTCGTTTTCTCCCTATTTATATGGAGGCCAAAATTGTTGCTGATGCGCTCCATACGTTCCAGCAAGCATTTCAGTTCGGCTTCCGAGGCAGCCAGAAGAGTAGTGTCGTCAGCATACCGTAGGTTTGTCACTTTCACACCTCCGACGCTCACACCACCCTCCCAGCCATCTGTGGCATGTCTCATAATGTACTCCCCGTATGCGTTAAACAAGATGGGGGACAGAATGCAGCCTTGTCTGACGCCCTTCTGAAAGTTGAACGGTTTCGATATTGTCATGTCAATTTTCGCCACACCGTGACTCTTGACGTACAGTGTCTCAAGGAGTGCAACTAGATGCTGTGGTATTCCCAGTTCCGTCAGGATTCTCCACAATGCTCTCCAGTTTACGCAGTCGAATGCCTTGCTGTAGTCCACGAAGCACATGACGAAAGGGGAGTCAGACTCGTAAGCCTTCTCGATGAATTGTCTAACGTTTAAGATGTGCTCACGAGTGCCTCTACCCTTAACAAAACCAGCCTGCTCCTCTGGTATCTGCCAGTCCAGGAAGTGTCTAATGCGACGATTAATAACGTGCAGAAGAACTTTACTGGCGTGTGATATTAAGGAAAGTGTTCGGTAGTTGTCACACTTCTTCGTTGATCCTTTCTTGTGCAGAGGAATGATAGCAGATTTGACCCAGTCATCCGGCCACGCTCCACTACGCCAAGTATTGTTGCAAATCATGTGCAGCGCGTCAACAGCTTCATCACCCAAGGCTTGCAATGTTTCACCGGTTATCATGTCAAGACCAGGGGCTTTCTTCGGCTTCAGCAACTTTATGGCAGCGACTATTTCAGTGCGGAGAATATCAGGCTCAAGGTCAATAGATTTCCAGTCCGTTTGGTTGCGATGTACTGTAGTGCCATCCGGGTTCCTGTATAGCTGTTCGCAATATTCTCTCCAGCGCTCAGCAATGTGGTCTAGCTCGTTTATAACTTGTCCATTCGAGTCTTCTATGACCCATGCTTTAGGTTTAAAACGTTTGGCCAGTAAACGGACTTTTTTGAAGAGATCTGCAGATTGGAGTTTGTTTGCATGTGCTTCCACTTCTTTACAGATGCCTTCTATGAACCTATTCTTGTCTGCCCTACATTGTGCGTCTATGCGTTTGCATATGTCAGAGAACTCTAGGGCTGTATCTGGATTTTGTAGCCCTTTTGTCTTTAAATCTTTTCTCTGCTGGATGAGCTCCCAGGTGGGCTTGCTGATGAAGCATTTCCTACTGGAGCTCGGTTTTGTGCCAGACCTGGTCTCATCTAAAGCGGCTGTTATGTGACGTTTCAGCTTCATCCATTGGGTGTTAGCGTCGTTGGGTGGTCCAAGTGGGTCTTCAATCAATTTCACCTCGACGGAATCACGGAAAGCCAAACGTTGCGAGCTCTCTAGGTGACTTGGATTTCTTGGAATTTCTCTCCGCCTTTTCATGCGTACATGCATCATTCATGCGTAGAGAAAATTCTGCGACGAGCAAATTATGGTCTGACCCACACTCCGCGCCGGGAAAGGTTTTTGCATTTTTAACTGATGACTTCCAGCGACAACTAATGAGTATGTAGTCAATCTGATTACGATGTCGGTCGCCCGGAGATTTCCATGTGTAGAGTCTTCTAGGGTGGTGCTGAAAGTTGGAATTCAGAATATTTAAGTTCTTTCCTACACAGAAGTTTATCAGTCGCTCGCCTCTCTCATTTCGTTCTCCAAGACCGTGTTTCCCGACATGCTGGCGGATGTGATCATCAGCCGCTGTGTTTCCGATCTTGGCATTGAAATCGCCGAGTATTTTTTTTTTTTTTTTTTTCACATTAGATAGACTCACGCTTGACTACAACTTGCCTGATGTTAAGCAACGTTGTAATCGAGTATGAGGGTGATTTCCCGACTTGGAATCCTATCCAGAGTATCCTCGAGTAATCCGTAGAAATCGTCGATGTCCTCTTCTGAAGATTGTGCTGTCGGTGCATATACTTGCACAATGTGGACATTACACGGCTTGCAATTCAGTTTGAGTGTCATAATTCTATCTGATATAGGATTATACCCGAGGACAGATTTGTTAAATTTGGACGGAACCAGGATGCCGACGCCGCCTGTACTCGTGGTGTCTGCTCCCGAAAAGTAGAGGGTGTTCCCCGCAGTAGTGATAAAATGGCCGTTTCCACGCATGTGCGTTTCGCTAATACCTAAGATGCTTAAGTTGTGGTTCACCATTTCCTTTTCTACGATGCTGAGCTTGCCCAGTTTGATCAAGCCTCTCACGTTCCAAGCTCCAATACGATGATAGGCGCGTATTGCGATCTTATTACTGGTTTGCTTATGATCGCCAGTAGCATTTCTCCCCGCCAAAGCCTGACGATTCACCTCAGGGGGGGCATCGGTAGTCCATTTCACACCGGCCAGCCCGGGAACTGGACAGCGCCGAGCGTTAGTCAGATCACATGACAAGTCGTTATCTCTGGCTTGCACTTCCATTTGTGGGGGGGTTTTCTTGGGAAATTCATAAGTGGTGGGTTCCCGCGTCCTTCCACTCTCAGACTTTTAGAGGTGATTTAGTTCCTCTCGGCTCCTGAAGCCGCTCCGCGCGCTGGGTGGCTGCGAAGTTGTCGGGATAATTGACCGCCGCCCGATGCTCGACGTTGACGGTTTTACGGACGGGTTTAGTCTCTCCCGGACCAACCCTCCTCCTTTCGCATGCGGGCTTGGGACCGGCATCTGCGGAGTTTTTCAGCACTTTAGATAGATGGTAAAGTTCACGGAAGATGACTCTCAGCGTAACTGGTTCCAGCACTTTTGTCATAAATGACCGCCTAAGATTTGAATTCCCTGTAGAAGTTTTCAGTTCCAAATTTCTCCGCTCGCAGTTATTTTACGAAGACTCAAGAAGAGCACTCTATAAAATATATCGAATTAGGTCGCCTTCTCGTAAACTTTTGCAATAAAATGCCTTCTAATATGATCTTGGGAGGAAAATAGTTTTCAATTCGTCTCAATATTGCTCGGTAATAAAATCTGGAGGCGAAGGAGATGTCATAAATGTATTTTTTTTCTTAACTAAACCAGGTCTGCACTTGACCATAGTTTGCCTGATGGTTAGCAATATCTATGGACTAAGAAGGATCGTGTTTACCCAATAAGAATCGGAATCAAATGAAGAAATCATAGATAATGTACAATAACAAATTACCAGAATTACATAACATGTCAGCTTATTTAATTACTACTATTTTTTTGTACTAAAATCCTGCGTATGAAAAACGCAAAGCATTATGCATTATACACATAATCTAAAAGTAGGTATAAACTAAGCTAATATCTGACGTAGTGTATAAATTCAAAATTACATTACCTTGGCTGGAGCACTTAAATCATCTTTAGGCTTTTCTAAAGATTTTCTAAGTGCCCTCTTTTTTTAGTAGTTAGTAGTAGTAGTAGTATGTTTAGTTTTTTTCCCTTGTTTTTATATTCTATTATTGTAAATAAAGATTTTCATTACCTGGATACTTATACCTATACAAGGAATTGTTTTTTTTTTAATTATGAAGGTATTTTTGGCCTTTTAAATAGTAAATAGTTTATAGTACTAAAATAAAGATAATTCAAGGATCCATAAGGTGGCATGATTAGCAATATCGACATTAAAGAACGTGTGTAAAAGATAGCGCTATGATTTTTTTTCACTTTCAATATATTTAACACAGAAACGTAGGATGACCAAACTTGGTTACTACAAATATTATTAAATATGATTTTATATTTGAGAGCTTGGCCCGCCATAAGAACAGCGCTAGCTAACAGCGATAGTTGTAACTAATTTTATAAATATAAGTATTAAGATTTAATCAATGACATGTAAAATAACTTACCAATAAATAACTTTGACTTTGACTTTGACTTTGCGCCCCGGATTCTATCGACTTATTACTGCCGTAGTAAAAATCTCATTTCGCGCAGCCGTCGCTATTGAAAACTACTGTTATTGCCAAACAGACATAAAATGTGTCGAAAATGCACTTACGTGCTGAAAGAAGAATTGTAGAATGGAGACTGGTTGGTTATTGGATGCGTAAAGTGGTTTTGGTACCTCCCTTCTGCTTTACTTAACAAAATGGCAAAATATGGGTTTCTGAAAAAATTACCAATCTCATTTTTATTTTTTTGCAAAACGTGCGTACATACAAGGTCTTACTGATGATTAAGACATTCCACATGTCACCCATCGGTATTCAACATAATTTCAATAAACTTACATAATAATTATCACAATTAGGATCACAAAGATAAATCTAAAATAATATAAGTTATATCTACATACGAGTATTTAGTTTTGGAACGAATATTATACCGTCATAATTGTCAGTATTTTTGTGCCCAATTAGCTTAGGTCCGTATGTACGTATTTTTGTGAGCCAACTTGTTTTTGATTCTAAACAATAAAATTTTCTAACATAAAACTTTTTAGGACAGATTTCCGTTACTGCCTTTCGTATGAAGTAAGTAGGATACTATTTTGGTTACAATGTTTTGTAGCAAAACTTTTGCAGTCGTTTCTAAATGTCTGTATGATTCTTGAGGACATGAATTGATATTTATTCCGAGTCCACATCGCATTCCCTTTTTTATACAGAGCTTCTGTTGAAAACATGTTTTAAAATAATTTAATTAATTATGAAACTATGTGTAATGCCAAAAAGCAGAAAGCAAGTCTATGTGAAAGCAGTCTATGGCAAGTCGTTCACCGCGCAGGCTGTTCTACTCTGGAATGCCCTGCCACTTCACATCAAAAAAGCTCAGTCAATTGATAGCTTCAAGAGTCAATTAAAAAATTGGTATCTGTTGTCATTATGCTGATATACATATGTAAATGCTATAATTTAACTGCTGTCTCTACGTATTATCTACATGTATATCTTTTATATTATATATATTTTAACACTATATATTAGTTTATGTTTGTACTAATTATGTATAATATGTATTAGGATGTATGTCTTTATGTTTATGTACATTATAATTATATTTGTGTATATTATTTATTCTATCGCATCTATTTCTGTTGTACACCACGTCCTTTATAATCCTTTATTTATTCCTCTCCATCCAATGGTTGCCTGGAAGAGATTGCTTTTAGCAATAAGGCCGCCACTTGTAGCACTAGAGTAATATTTATGAAAGTATTTTTAGTTAATTTTGTTTTATAAGTGTGTGACAATAAAGTATTATCTATCTATCTATCTAATGCCCACATAGTGCTAACCTCTGTTGTAAATTCAAATTAAAATCGGAATGAATTTAATAAAATTTAAAAACAATTAGGTTCACAATCGCGTACCTAATAATACGGATACATAATGTATTTTCAATAAAAAAACATACAATACCAACATGAATTTATTTTAAAAAGCAGTTAACATGAATTGTTGTATATCGAATTGACAGATATGTCAAATATAAATAAATAAATGAATATTCCGGGACATTGCACACAGCGCCATCTAGCCCCACACCAAGCAAACGCTTTTGTCGTGGGTACAAGATACCATACATTACAATATAATATTCTTAATTTATTTACAATAATAAAATATAAAAACAAGTGAAGGAAAACTAAACATACTACTTCTAACTACTACAAAAAGGGGGACTTAGAAAATCTTTAGAAAAGCCTAAAGATAATCTAAGTGCTCCAGCTCACTACCAGAGGGCAGCGTACCCAGCATGCTGGCCGCATTACCACGCTGGATGGCAATGCTGATACGTTGAGCCAGAAAAAGGCCAGCATTTTGGTCACGCGTCGCGTCAACCAAGCGCTCCGAGAGGTTTTGGAAAATAGTATGGGCTCCCGGACCCCACGGCCCCAAAGTCTCGACTCCAAAAGGCTCAAAGATGTAACCTCGGCCGAGGTTAGCATATTTGCGTCTCTTGTGATGCTCGGCAATAATAGCCGCCGCTCCAGCCCGACACCGTGTCATAGACAGATGAGACGGTGCCAATGTGTCGACGCAAGTTGCGTCCCACACAAGGGGCCGATCCAACTTCCAGGGCACAAGAGTCATACCGTCAGGTCTTTTTCCATCGTCACGTGCTAGGCCGCTCGGTTCGAGCATAGCTGCAACATTGGCAGTGGAAAAAGCCCGTCGAATGATGTCGTTCAGACTAGCGTGGCGGCTAATTCTACCAGCACTCCTCGAACATGAGAGGCCGTGGTGCCCGAGCTGGTCGACATCAGTACCACACTGGCAGCGATGCGGTTCACAGCTCCTCGCACCCAAGCGCAGGCTAACCGCGAGTCGAAAAGCTGTCGGATCTAAAAGGTTACCTGTATTAAAAGAGGGCATGGCCTGCAGCCAAAGACCGGATTCCCACACACTGACCGCAAGGATGCGGGCGCGATCTGCGAAACTAGTACACGTATCGAGAAGTGATTTCCGTGCTAGTTCGCTGATCGGCCGATCCCACAGTCTCTGGGAACGAGGTGTTGTAGGAAAATCGGTGTTTGGACAGGCCAGGCGCCAAGCATTTTTAGCTTCGTCCGTATGCGCAACTACAACTACGCCAGACGGGCCTAAAGCGGGTGCGAGGATTTTTTGGACCAATTCGTAAGTACCGTGGACAGAAGCCAAAAATGCTGGTAAAGCAACACTTGAAATTTTGCGGACACCCAAACCTCCTAACCGTACAGGTAGGGAAGCTTGCGACCATGTCCTGTCATCCATGTCCACATTCAAAACCGAAACTAGTGTGTCCTTTACGATGTTGTCTAAGCTCGAAAGGAGCCCATTGTGTTGCCACAATGGACAACATCGTAAATAGTAAGTGAATTTTGGAACAAACAAACAATATTTGATAATAGTAAACGCCATATGGGCGTTAATTTTGAGCAAACGGCCTAGAGTGTCCCTGAAATTTTGAATTTTGTCCTCTACGAAAGGAGAAAATGACTCATCTAGAATCGGTGAACCGAGGAGGCGAAGTGAACTTTTGTCTAGAATAGAAATACCCGGTGCCAAATCATTGAATTTAGATATGACTGAATCCTTGTCCGAACATGAATCGCAAACAAATAGTTCGCACTTTTTTGAATTTAATTCGAGACCAACATGACGAAATTCGTCTACCAAAATTTTGAAATCATCGAGGACGGTGTTCACGTCACCTCCCAAAGTTCCGTCATCCAAGTACCAAACATTAAGTTTGGACTTGAGACGTTGAATTATGGGATGTATGGCCAGGCTAAAAATGGCCGGTCCAAGAGGGTCACCTTGTTGACAACCAACTGAAGAGTCCATAAAATAGTTTTTGTAAACCAATTTCGATGACTTACCGTAGCATTGCCAAAGGAAATTATAAAGGTCGGGAATTTTGTCTTTCACTTGGGTCAACAACGCTCCTCTGTCTACCGAATTGAAAGCGTTTTTGACATCCACCTTCAGCAACACATCTCCACAATTTTGGTGAAGAAAAGTCCGAAGAGAGTGGACGGCGGCCTCACACCCGCCTCGCGAACCAAAACCAAGCTGCAGTGGTTGAAAAAGATTGCTCAAAGGAACAACCTCCTTCCTGCAACCTACCTTGGCCGCGAGGCGACGGTATGTGGTCCCGACCATATATTATATATACTTTATATTCTTTATATTCTTTATCTGCCCATTAAAACAATACTCATTGTATGATGTTATCCCTCCTGAAATTCCTCGTCCTACTTCCCTTAAATTCCTGCTATCCCCTGTACATTCCAAATTTGTAAATATCTTATGTAAATATATTAAAAACAATAAAATAAAATTATAAGTAACTTAAATTTAACGAGGCTTTTTCCGGGAGCTAATATAAAAAAAAGATAGTTTAAAATAGGTTCAATAGATGTCGCTGTTACTATAAATAAATACCAAAGAGCAAGTAAAATTTATGGTTTTTGTTGTCATTTCGTTGATGGTTGACATTTCAATGTCATGTCAGATGAAAACGTTCCATTACTTACAAAAAATAATATGTGGAATATTTTTAAAGACATCGTTGTCTAACTTTTATATAAGTATTTTGTAAATTGATTACCAGAATAAATTAATTTTACCAAAAACTTGTCTCACTCATACTGAATATAAATAAAATTGCATTGTAAAGTTTATGTAACTTTCTGTTTCACGTATTATGAAGAACTCGCTTGTACAGGGGCAACATACGAGTACAACGCCATCTGTTGAGCATTTTTACACCATTTTTTATTTTTTAATTCAGCTGTCGGAAAAAGCCTCATTAACATGTTCCTATGTATACCTATGCATCTATGTTTGTGTTTGTTCTTGTGTTGTTTCTGTATATGTCTGTAGATTGGTTAACTATCGCTGTTACAGAAAGCAAAAAAGGGGGGGGGGGGGAAACAACACTTAACTGTGCAATTTAAAACCACCGTACAAATCGATATTATTTCACTTAAAATTTCTCAGTTTGATGGCCTATCTTCCTACTTGACATTGGCAGAATTGCGAAGTCATATCTTCGCAAAAGCCATAACAAAAAAACGTAGTGGTTAATTTCTCTGTGGTTTTACTACCATTTTCGTATAAGGTAGTGGTTAATTACTCTGTGACCATTTCTCCGTTTCAGAAAACTTTACAGGTTATAATACCTGAAATGAATATTACAGAGGAAGATTACCATAATATAACTAAGCTTATTATCAAAGCTAATTGAATATGTAACCTGTGATGAATGGTATGTAACTTGGTCCATTCATAGATTGTGCAGTCATATATTTCTCGTACCTAGTCATCGATCTCCATCAGTACATTGTACTGATGGAGATCGATGTACCTAGTCTTTTTTATTGTAACGAAAGCAATGAGGTTTTACTAATAGAGACGTTATACTCATTGAAAATCGCCCTAGCACGTGGCGAAATTATGAAAAGAGATCTGAGATATATATACTTTTTTTTGTAAATACATAATTATTATACATACCTACAAACGACCAGACTCAACACAAGTAATCATTTTTTTTTACTAATTTTAAAATTCATGAATACTTGTGTCACGCGGGAATCGAACCCGCAACCCCTAGATTAGAAGGCAGAGCCACTACCAACTAAGCTAACAGGACAGTCCGTAGGGTAATAGTAGTCTTTGTAACCATGTATCTACCCCCACTTATATTTTGTTACTTATGTATCTACCTACAATATGAAATAAATCAGTCTCAATACAGATAGCGGTTGATTGTAACATGGGATCCCTTTTCATTGATGAACTTATAATAAACATAACGTTCAGAATGTCGCCAAGATGGTCTCATGTAACCCTGAATTTAGTTTCGGCTTTTATATGAAAACTTTTGGGATGTAACGTTTTCAATGGGGCCGTTAACTTTTCTTGCACAACTTGTACTTTGGAAATATGAACAGATGAAAAGATGTCCCGTGACATTTCTTTGGGGTGAGTAATTGAAATACCCAGCTTTCCTAAGCGTAAATTACTTCTTGAGTAAAATGATTTTATTAAATAAACAAAGTTTCTTTGAGAGTAAGTAACAGTCCTTGTGATGTATATACAAAGATGCATATACGAACATAAACGTTATATTTTTTTATATCAGCAAATGTATTTATTCCCTTTCCAAATTGACTGACTAAGAAAAAAAATATAATACTTAACATTACAATTCAAAAATTATATGTTACATTGTCCACATAACAAAGCGCACGTAACAATCTCAAAATCACTAAAACAATGCAACACGCGAACTTTACCTTTGGAATTCGAAGAACAGTGAAGTTTTGCACAGGAACGCAAGGAAGAACTCCGAACGCAAGACGTGAGTCCAACCGTGAAATGAAACTGAGAACTTTCGCCTCAGTGTCTATAAAACACGGTAGAGTTTTTTGAATATAAGAATAGCCTGTGCGGCAGAGAAAATACATGCGGTCAAAATTAAGATTTAATGGAAAAGTAAACGTGTGCCTAGGCTTTCATCGATGCTTAAAATCAGGATGAATTGTAATAAAACGAGAACATTATCATGAAATGATAATATTATCAACTTTAATGATATTTTATTATTTAGAAAAAAAACGAATTGTAATTAATATTGTAATGACATGTAATTCTGTCAAACTATTAATAAAAATAGTTATCTGTTTACATGTACAATGAAAGGCTTATCAGTGAAGTACAAAATCATTGTTTGCGGACTTAAAGTTGTTGTATTCGTTTGTAAATAAACCACCATAGAAGGCGGCATTACATGCATTGCAACAAACCAGCATGCCAAATGCAGTTTCGCATCACGTGTGCACAGAGCCACGAGCTGTTGTGCGAGGAAGCGGGGAACTACTTAGATAATTCGAAGTACTGCGGATCTTGTTTTCATCATTAAGGCAGACGAAAATGCTACGGCAAAGTGAAAACAATGCCATACGGAACATTATTTACATGGAATATTTTCTATACTTCAAGTTCCAACATTGAACACAGAACAAAGTGCTATTAAATGTATGAAATTTTACGTGACGTGTGCACAGAGCCACATGTTGCTGTTCGAGCAGACAGGAAACTATCTCGATAATGTGAAGTATTGTGGCTATTGCTACCTGGACAATGTCAAATACTGCGGGTACTGTTTCCACCACTATGGAAAATTGAAACGCAATCTGAAGACTACAACAACGTCGGAAAACCCACTTATCAGGGGGACCCATCAGTTTTAAACTTTTTCTACTCAACTTGTATCATGGGTACTAGATAGCGGATATAATACATATATGTATCACAAACTCAAGCTATACAAAACTAAGTTGTATCTGAATAGTAAATACCTAGTTATATATATTTTCTTTTGTCTGTACACCTAACTAAATAATGTTTACAATTATGTTAATAAGTACCTAACTACATAATATATATGATAATAAAAATAAAGAAACTAAGTACCTACTACTGTTTTAAGACTTAACATTGTATCAATGATTTGTAATCAGTAGATGTTACAAATATTATCTAATATCACTAACAGTCAACAAAAAATATTGTCGTCGATTTTTCCATATTCTATTTACCTCGTACGAAACATAATTTGCTATCCTTGTCGTCCTATCTTTTAACGCGCTGAGTGTGAGCGAGAGGATCGCCGTCGGCCGAGATACAATCTTCGGATTAGTTCGGAAGGTGGAAGGTGGTGTGACTTTTTGCCTGCACGCATAGCCAATGTTTACATTTCAACCTAACCTAACCTTATTTTTATACAAAAACATTTAATACCAAGTAGCCAATGTATTTTCCTGTTAGATAACATGTAGATTGTGAATGTGATCAAGAACATAATATGTGTGGGTACAACACTTAGGTACCCATGTTTTACAAATAAAAATTATTTGATTTGATTTGATTTGATGTGGCGGTGTATAGTTACGCGCGGTCAGCAGTTGCATACACCGCACACACAGTCTTCCCTTCGCCGCTGGGCGGAACAGACAAATTGCACATACTGTATCTGCTGTGAATACACGTGTTAACCAAGTTACAAATGTAGTTTCTATATGGGAATAAAGTGTCGTCACCCCCGAGTACAGCCCCTGCCAGGTGTCAGGCCATGCGCCACTGAGGAGTCAGATAGGCTACCAACATATAAAAGAAGTATTTTTTTCCTATATGCAGGTATGCATATACGAAAAAAAATACTTGTTAATTCTGGTCGTTTCTATGTATTTTAATTTTGTATTTAAAAAGAAGTATTTTTTCCTATATGCAGGTATGAATATAGGAATAAAAATACTTCTTTTGTAAATACATATATTATTATACATAGAAACGACCAGAATTAACCACAAGTAATAACAAATTTTAATGTGCATAATTTTGTTATGCGGGAATCGAACCCGCACCCGCAGATTAGAAGGCCCAACCTAGACAACTTAAGAAGAAGGGCCTCGTGGCCTGCTTGTAATGGAACAAGTCCGGATGCCGAATGCAGTTTCACGTAACGTAATCGCAAAGTGACGGGCTGCTGTGCGAGGAAATCGGCAACTTTTTCGACAACGTTAAGTACTGCGGATATTGTTTCCATCATTCCGTCCATTTTAAATGCTGAAAAAATCGCGTTGACACTTGGCCCGGAAACGTTCTAGTACTCGTGAATTTGTTATTGCATATTTTTAATCTGGACCATCTCCTTGCTAAATAAGATGTTTCCCTTCGCGCGTTAAATCTCTCCTTAATAATGGTAATAATTCAGGTTTTAGAAGTTGGCGTAAGATTACCTCAGGTTGGAAGCGATGGTTGAGAGCGACCTTGGTTGGGACGCATTTGAATCAAGTCTATCATTTACTTTACCGTTATTAGAGCCGCTAACTGATTCATGCGATTCTATAGCAGTATAAGATTGATTAGTACCTATGTTAGAAAGAGAGGATTGGTTTTTAGAATCTAAAACTTGCTTTTTGGTATTTACTCGCTTTTGTTTTTCTTTGCCTCTGGGCTCTGAGTCAAGTGTTTTTTTCTTTTGGTTTTCTGGACTTTGTTTCCGTCTTTGTTGCGACAGTATCGTTCTTTTACTGGTGCGAGATCTTTTTACACTTTCAGCAATGCTTACGTCTACATCTGTTTGTTTGATTTCAACGCGAGAGTTAATGGTTTTTTCGTTCTTTTCTTTTTGATATGTTTTCAATCTTGATATGTTCTCAATTATTAAATCTACATCAATATCTTCATTTTCTGTCAAAAATTTGTTTTTCAACAGACTACCACATCTATTAATTGATGATTCGTGAACTTTCAAAGGGTTCCTTAATATCAACTTTGGTTTTGTCTCCTTTTTAGCGATTTCTTTAACTGTTCTCTGGCGTTTGCTTCTCCGTATTTCTTGTTCGGGCGACTTTGTCGGTTCCTCTTTCTTGCTAGCAGCATTTGTCGACTGGACAGATTTTTCATTTTTGCTGTTTCCTTTTTTAGGTTCTTTTTTGCTGTCGGCGGTGGTCGCCGTTCTTGCATTTATCCTCCGGTTTCCCCAACTGGTTTTCGGTGTCTGAGGGAAGTGGTTTTTCCTTAGGTTTGCTATTTTTGGCATTTCTTGTACTTCGAGTTCTCCTTGTTTCGGCCAGTGTTTTTGTTGAATCAAGTCTATCATTTACTTTACCGTTATTAGAGCCGCTAACTGATTCATGCGATTCTATAGCAGTATAAGATTGATTGGTACTTGTGTTAGAAAGAGAGGATTGGTTTTTAGAATCTAAAACTTGCTTTTTGGTATTTACTCGCTTTTGTTTTTCTTTGCCTCTGGGCTCTGAGTCAAGTGTTTTTTCTTTTGGTTTTCTGGACTTTGTTTCCGTCTTTGTTGCGACAGTATCGTTCTTTTTACTGGTGCGAGATCTTTTTACACTTTCAGCAATGCTTACGTCTACATCTGTTTGTTTGATTTCAACGCGAGATTTAATGGTTTTTTCGTTCTTTTCTTTTTGATATGTTTTCAATCTTGATATGTTCTCAATTATTAAATCTACATCAATATCTTCATTTTCTGTCAAAAATTTGTTTTTCAACAGACTACCACATCTATTAATTGATGATTCGTGAACTTTCAAAGGGTTCCTTAATATCAACTTTGGTTTTGTCTCCTTTTTAGCGATTTCTTTAACTGTTCTCTGGCGTTTGCTTCTCCGTATTTCTTGTTCGGGCGACTTTGTCGGTTCCTCTTTCTTGCTAGCAGCATTTGTCGACTGGACAGATTTTTCATTTTTGCTGTTTCCTTTTTTAGGTTCTTTTTTGCTGTCGGCGGTGGTCGCCGTTCTTGCATTTATCCTCCGGTTTCCCCAACTGGTTTTCGGTGTCTGAGGGAAGTGGTTTTTCCTTAGGTTTGCTATTTTTGGCATTTCTTGTACTTCGAGTTCTCCTTGTTTCGGCCAGTGTTTTTGTTGAATCAAGTCTATCATTTACTTTACCGTTATTAGAGCCGCTAACTGATTCATGCGATTCTATAGCAGTATAAGATTGATTGGTACTTGTGTTAGAAAGAGAGGATTGGTTTTTAGAATCTAAAACTTGCTTTTTGGTATTTACTCGCTTTTGTTTTTCTTTGCCTCTGGGCTCTGAGTCAAGTGTTTTTTCTTTTGGTTTTCTGGACTTTGTTTCCGTCTTTGTTGCGACAGTATCGTTCTTTTTACTGGTGCGAGATCTTTTTACACTTTCAGCAATGCTTACGTCTACATCTGTTTGTTTGATTTCAACGCGAGATTTAATGGTTTTTTCGTTCTTTTCTTTTTGATATGTTTTCAATCTTGATATGTTCTCAATTATTAAATCTACATCAATATCTTCATTTTCTGTCAAAAATTTGTTTTTCAACAGACTACCACATCTATTAATTGATGATTCGTGAACTTTCAAAGGGTTCCTTAATATCAACTTTGGTTTTGTCTCCTTTTTAGCGATTTCTTTAACTGTTCTCTGGCGTTTGCTTCTCCGTATTTCTTGTTCGGGCGACTTTGTCGGTTCCTCTTTCTTGCTAGCAGCATTTGTCGACTGGACAGATTTTTCATTTTTGCTGTTTCCTTTTTTAGGTTCTTTTTTGCTGTCGGCGGTGGTCGCCGTTCTTGCATTTATCCTCCGGTTTCTCCAACTGGTTTTCGGTGTCTGAGGGAAGTGGTTTTTCCTCAGGTTTGCTATTTTTGGCATTTCTTGTACTTCGAGTTCTCCTTGTTTCGGCCAGTGTTTTTTTTGAATGAAGTCTATCATTTACTTTACCGTTATTAGAGCCGCTAACTGATTCATGCGATTCTATAGCAGTATAAGATTGATTGGTACTTGTGTTAGAAAGAGAGGATTGGTTTTTAGAATCTAAAACTTGCTTTTTGGTATTTACTCGCTTTTGTTTTTCTTTGCCTCTGGGCTCTGAGTCAAGTGTTTTTTCTTTTGGTTTTCTGGACTTTGTTTCCGTCTTTGTTGCGACAGTATCGTTCTTTTTACTGGTGCGAGATCTTTTTACACTTTCAGCAATGCTTACGTCTACATCTGTTTGTTTGATTTCAACGCGAGATTTAATGGTTTTTTCGTTCTTTTCTTTTTGATATGTTTTCAATCTTGATTTGTTCTCAATTATTAAATCTATAACATCTACATCAATATCTTCATTTTCTGTCAAGAATTTGTTTTTCAACAGACTACCACATCTATTAATTGATGATTTCTGTAACTTCAATGTTGGCTTTCTAACTCTTGTAATAATCCTAGATGGTAATGCTTCAATGTCAAATTTTGCGAGACTTCTGCGAAGAAGTTCTCACACTGAAGGAGGAGGCATCGTTGGAGGGCGGCGCTTAGTGCACGTCCGCCGACCTCCATAAAGGGGACTCCGTGCGGCAGGTTGGGAAAACTGTTGCCCCTAGGACTGCAGAGTCCTCACAGGATGCGCGACGTGTCCCGTCTTCCGACACGTCGTCCATTAGAGGGATGAGCAAAAGCTCCCCGAGACGGTCTGATGCCGGGCCAGCATCTTCAGGGCTGTGGACGCATGCATCGCACTCTCGGGGCCCTGATCACGATGCAGAGGTGGAACACCCCAGGTATGCTGCCTTTCTGGCGGAGACTCCCACATAACCACTCGCCCTCCCGGGGTCGAGTGGTATCTTTGAAAGGTAATTCTGAGTCAAAAAAATACTGTGGGTACTGTTACCACCACTACGGAAAATTAAAACACAATCTGAAATCAACAACAACGTCAAAAAGCCCACATATAAGGGGGACCCATCAGTTTTAAAAAAAAATCTACTCAAATCGTCATAAACGCTCATAGGAGGTATTATATTCACTTTTAAAAATATATGAATCAAAAATTATATCCGGGAATCCACAGTAACTGATCTGCTTCACGGTGAATTAAATTGAGTCCACCAGTGAAACCAAACAGTCATGCTTATCAATATTCATGGGCATTGAAAATGCGTTTGACTAGACAATTTTTTTATTATTCAAATTTAGCTTTTAGCGCCAGAAGATGTGGAAAACTGACGATAGAATGAAAGACTGGTCAATTATCGTTCTTCCACGAATTCGCGGTGCTGACGACCGACCGCACGACGCTGCCCTCAAATAATTGTATCTTCTTTGTTATGAATTAAACTCAGTTGCCAAAAAAAATGCTAAACAAAAACGTGACACCCATTTTGTATGCTGATGATCAAGCAATTTTATTTTGACATCAGATACTTTAAAATCAAGCGCTTGTGCAAAATGATAGAAAATAATGCGAACTATAAGAAAGTCACCTAATACATCCAGCCTCTATGTCAAATTTGTACCCAGTGTCGGTCCATACATTGGGCTCTGTAATATGAAATGTTCGATGTTGTCACTTTAACCATTTCGCTTGCAGTATGATATTTATACTCGTATATTAGTCGCATGAACAATTTTGAATTTTATAGTCAACTTTGATAGATAATGGTTTAATGTATTTTTCTTATTCAACATTTTACTTTGCAATGTCGTTTCGGTTATAACAAAACTTAAATTCTAACAGTTTAGACAGTTTAGCTTCATCGGAATAAGAATATTTATTGACCCCTATAATTGAGTTTTATGACGTTGCGTTGTTTAAAAATGATTAAGTTTAGATAAAGTTTAGAAATAAAGAAGAATGAGGTGATGAGTGTCATCTATAGGATCTTTGATTTTTAGGATAACTATTCAGGTACCTAACTAAACCATTGGTTATGCCATGAAGACTGTTTTACTTCTGGTTCCTAAACAATTGTGATAAACGCTTTAGTTCGTAACTTGGTGAGCTAAGAAATTACTTCTGTTCCCAAGTTATTGTTATTTTAAATAAAAACTTGTCTGAGAATAATTTGTGTTTTTTTATTTCATATTTCTTTTTTACTAACATGATCGTCTATACAGTATCTTCTCTGTGTTTCTTCAACAATATTATAAATATTTGTATTTTGATTCTCTTTCTTAGATAGGAAGGTGCATCTTATGTGCTTACCTTTAAATTCATCAATGGTTAATTGGCTAATTTCGGCAAACTTATCATTATTTATGTATGATTGCAAATAATTGAAAAAAAACCGGTCGCGTAAGCTATTTAACCATACATTTGTAAGTTTTAATAGACTATCTAAATATATGAAACTCATAGGTGACTGACTGACTGATATAGTGATTTATCAACGCACAGCCCAAACTACTGAACGGATCGGGCTCAAATTTGGCATGCAGGTAGATGTTATGACGTAGGCATCTGCTAAGAAAGGATTTTTGGAAAAACCTCTTTTAAAGAGGTGAAATAGGGGATGCAAGTTTTACTTATTAATGCGAGCGAAGCCGCAAGCACCCACTAGTTAAAAATAAAGCTAGTAAGCGGTAAAATCATTAAGCCTGGATTAATTAATAACAAATTTAGTCAATTAAGTCATTTAGCCTGGAACAATAAAGAATAAACCTAGGCGGTTGAGCCATTTAGACTGCCGCTTCATACAAATAGCTTGGAATTCTTCAATATAATACCCACCACTATACCGTCACATCCATTTCTCTAAGGTCAGGTTTCTTCCACATTCTCTATGATAGGGACACTAGAAAGACAAATGTGTAGACGTAGACTACGTACGGTAAAAAATACGTGCATGGAAAAGAAACTGTATCCGATGAAAAACCGACATTTTACTGATTTTACTGAAGGTAAGAACTATTACCGACTAACTTCAATGTTTTTAAACATTAGGTTCAGAATTACCCCAGGTGAGTACAGCCTCTGTGAAGGTTAGGGTTAGGTTAGGTTTAGTTTTTGTTTTACAAAATTCAAACAAAGTGAGTTTGCATTATATTCTGTCATTTTTAAGCAGCGATTGATTTCAAAATATCTGATGTCATAATAAAATTGCTTGATCATCAGCGTACGGTATGGTTGTCACCGTTGTTATTGAGCAGATTTTTTTGCCACCTGTGTTTAATCCATAACAAAGGAGATACAATTCTTTGAGGGCAGCGTCGTTTGGTCGTCAACTCCATTCGTGTAACGACGATAGACCAGTCCATAATTCTCTCGTCAGTTTTGCGCTTCTTCTTCTTCTTCTTACGCTAAAAGCCAACATTAAATGCTAAAAAATTGGTCATGTCAAACGCATTTTCAATGTCCATGAATATAAATATTCATATGCACGACTGCTTGGTTTTATTGGTGGTGGTTTTCAAAGTGAATATTTTTACCTCATATGAGCCTTAACGTTTTGAGTAGAAAAAGTTTACTCCTGATGAGTGATCTGGGGGACCCATCAGTATTAAACTATTTCTACGCAACTATCTTGACAACGTCAAATACTGCGGATACTGCTTCCATCACTACTAAAAATTAAACGCAATCAGAAGACAAATATTATAACGTTTTGAGTAGAAAAGGTTTAAAACTGATGGGTCCCCTGTAGTTGCCTGCCCTTCTTGAACAGCTAATAACAACTTTTTATTTCCTTTCATTCAATAATCAAATTTATAATGTTATTCATTTAGTGTTTAAAATTACATTATCAGATTTAGTTATAAGATTAAAATACTTGTAAAGTTAATAATCTTTATGATAACTAATGTCAAATTAACTAAATAACCCGCCCCTAATCGTTCCCGGTGCAAATTTGCCCATCAAGCTCGCTGCGTTTCCGCGCTGGATGGCAATAGATAGCCGTTGCACCAGAAACAATCCAGAGCGGGAGTCACCGGTCGTAACTCTAAGTTTCTGCCCAATTTCCCCGATGAATGTCTTCGCAACCTTACTCCAACAGCCCATCGTTTCCACTGCCAGGGGAACAAAGATGTAATGCGACTCCAGGGCAGCATACTTGAGCCTCTTCTTGATGCAGGCATCTTCTGCTGCGGCTGACGGGGAGAGCACTGTGCGACTCATGTGGCTGGGGGCTACTGTGCTGACACACGGGCGTCCCAAATGAGGCACTTGCCATTTTTCCACGGCACCAGAGTCAGCCCGTCCGGTCTCTTACCATCAGCTCTGCTCAAACCCGGAGGCTCGAGTACGCTGGGGACATTCGCAGATACAAAGGCTCTGCGTACAATGTCGTTCAGGGCGTGGTGACGCGGAAATCTAATAGTTTTTCTGTCTCATCATACGAAAGTTTATTAGGATATTTTGTTAATTCTTTCTTTAGGTTAAACATATTTAAGTGTCTTATAGGTAATTCTTTTGATATTTTCTTATATATATATATATATATATATATAACCACCTATAAAGCATGGAAAGCCCTGAATGAAAGCAGTCCTAGTTTTTGTAGATCTAACTACAATGTCCTTGCGGCGTTTCTCGCTCGATACGAGTGGGCAGTTTTTATGTTGATTTATTAAATCAAACACTTGAACTTAGAGTAAATCTAATTTTTTTACATTGTATACAGAGTACAGATACTGAGCTAAGATTAACTGTTTTATATCTGTCAGAGATCGTAGTTTCTGATAGCAGTCTTTAGTTTATCGCGAAACTTGATGTTTTGATGCTGCAAATCTTGCTTGGTATACAAGTTTTGTACTCAAGTAGTACCGTTTTGGAACGAAAGACCCTGACAATAACAAAGAGAGTAAAATAATAAATAATGCAATACAGTGATACTGATATTTATTTTATGATCGAAATTGTCATAACAGTCTTAAATTAAATAAATTATTAAAAAAAATAATGTCAATGTTAATTTAATAATTAATAATATAATAAAAGCTTTTATTATCCTTACCCGGATATAACAACAAAGTTTCAATATTTTTGCTAGTGGTGTTAGTATGTATGTTAGTTATTATTATTAAGGAGATTAGTTTGTTATTGAATCTTCATCGGTATAAGGTCCGCCTGTGGCGGTAAAAGCCTCCTCCATTTTTTTCCACATCTCTCTATTCCTGGCAGTTCTGGTCCATACGGTTCCTGCCACCTTGAGAATATTCTTGTTCCAACTTTGAAATGGAAAATTAATTTTAACCTGAAATAAAATACGTATTATTATGACATTATGTACCGAAGAACCCGCCCCGGATCGCTCCCGGCGCGTCGCAAAGGTTGTCCATTGCGCTTGCCGCGTTACCTCGTTGAATTGCAATGAAATGGCAAATGATGAAATTGTTTTGATGCTATCACCACCGAACATAGTAACAACTGTAGCAGAACCTTTGTTCAAAATTTATTTGCATTTAACAATTTATATCATTACATAAAATAATGTTATATTGTTTGTGACGTGTATCAATCGTTGGATACTAGTAGAATTACTATGTATATTACATTTTTTGTGCTGTTCTGTGACAAACAGTCATTCACATGATACTTTCCATATAAACAAAAACAGTATTCTTATTCAATATTTTGTAACTGACATTCCACAGGAACTAAACTGGTTTCTTCTAGGCAAGCGCGCTAGATTGTATATTATAATGTTGCTTAACATCAGGCTAGTTGTAGTCAAGCGTGAGCCTATCTCATGTAAAAAAAACTTACAAACCATCCTGTGTTTAACTAGAATTGCCTAATTAATCCTGAAGTGTACTTTATTACCTAAACTACCGTATCAACATCGATTATCCTTTGATACAACTATCAGTAAATAGTGGTACAAAGTACACTTAGACTAAAGTAAATAGATCAGCAAAGGAGACACTTCGGATAAAGGGTGTAAATCACAGAGCTAATGGATCAAAGCAGTAGGCAATCCCTCTTTGAAACCAAGGGGCGTAGCACACCTTCTAGCAATATTGAACGAAGGATATTTTATTCTTGTAAAAAGGTAGTGGAAATATGAGATTTATTTTATTTACAATACAAAATAAGAGATTTATTATGTTTGCAAATAAATTATTATGATTATGAAAACAATTTGATGACTGTAAAATCAATATTGAAAAAAAAACTTTTTAAGTATTTATGGCACTTTCACAATTCAAAAATAAAAATTGTGCAAAGTTAATGTACCAAGTTAAGCATTAACAACTTTACTGCTCGTGTTAACCAAAGATAAAGGGACCATATTGAGCGATATCTTATTTGATTTAACAAAACAATTAGTTAGATTCGAACACAGTTACGATTAAAACAATGATATTTTATCAGTTTATCTTTAACTAAATATAACCGAAAGGTTTTTTCTTTACATTGATTAGCATTATGCAGAAATGAATCCAACTTTGATTTGTAATTCACCGTAGTCGTGCTAAATCTCCTGATTTCTAATGATTCGTGATGGGATTACTATAGTGATGACACCTTAATCTGAGATTATCGATAGATCCGCCGATTAATCGGTACAATCGATTGTCTTTATATCAAATTGCTCTGTAATCCAATTTGCGGCATGTTTGAAGGATTATTCATCTATTGAGAGAATATTGTTGCTATTTGACTGCTCCGTTAGCTTAGTTGGTAGTGCCTCTGCCTTCTAATCTAGGGGTGCGGGTTCGATTCCCGCAAACACAAGTAATTATGAATATTGAAAAAAATTAAATTACTTGTGTTGAGTCTAGTCGTTTCTATGTATAATAAGTGTGTATTTACAAAAGAAAAATATAATGTATTATATCCGTAATCTTAGTACCCATGATACAATCGTCAGCTTAGTATGGGACTAGATAACGCTGTGTGATAATTATGTATTGAAAATATATATTTATATTTGTATAAATTTATAAATTTATATTTATTTATTTTGATTTCGAGTAATCATAAGTTGAACTTTCATTAAAACTTTAAGACTTGCAACCCTACATCTTATCATTTTGAGCGTTCATTGACTTTTGACGCTATCAAATGACACGGCGTGGCGGTGTCTCTCTGAGAGCGCGAGAGAGAGAGAATACGTTGCGTTAAAACTAATGCTAGAACGGGATGAAAGAATGTGTGCTTATTTCGGTTTCGTTCGGTCAGTGATCACTCGCTAGGGCTGCCACGAAATCAAGTGAAAAATATTATCTAATTTTTGTATGGCAAAAAATATATGCGATTTAATTTTTCATATTTTGGTATATGACTCCTTACATGATATATATGTATACTCTTTAATATTGTCACACCCTTCTGTTACACCTTGTATATTCCAAAATCTTATATACATATAAATATAAAACAAAATGAAATTACGTCTTTTATTATTTATTGGCATAATTTGCAAAAATATTTCACATACATATCAATACAAAAAAAATATTTTCGTAAAAATCTATCGCCGATTGACGTGTTGCATGTTCGCGGATGATTTTATTATTCTTAATGATCATTCGTAGGATGAGGTATTACAGAAATGTTAGCAAGGCTAGCAGCTTAAATATAATTCAAAACTTAGTCATTGCCAATAAGTAAAATCGACACATCAAATTGAGAAACTGAGCCATATATGCAAGCATACATTGGTGAGAGTATCATTTTACGTAAGAAAATCTAACAAAACTAAACTACATAAAAAAAAACAATGTAAAGAACATCTCCGAATCTTCTTCTTATTGAATGAGAGTAGCCAACTCTGGCGTCGAGAGTTTATCAAGCCACTCTAAGGGCCTCTGACATCTCCGAATATTTTTTTACTTCATAGCATAAAGTCATCGCAAAGGAAGCAAAATACGACAGTTTCTCAATACATTTACCCCGTTCCTTCCAATTTATTCCTCGGCAGAGTAAACATGTATTATGTGTACACAAATTACCTGCTTGGCAAATATGTAAATACCGATAACATAAGTAAACTACGAACTAACGATCTATCTCAACGTCGCATAGGGAATAAATTGAACATTTCTCTATTTAAACATCTATACATAATGTATAACTAGCTGGTGCCAGTGGCTTCGTCCGCGTGGAATAGTTATTACCATAAAAACGGTTCTTGTGAGTTAACCTTAAAAGATAGACATATACTGTTGCGGACACTTTGTTAGATCATTTCAAGAGAAATAATTCTATACTACATATTTTTGTTGATATCTTGAACCGTTTTTGCAGCACACGCAACGAAAACCCTCAAAGATGAATAATTTTCCCCGTTTTTTCCACATTTTCCTTTGTTTCTTGAATCTTATTAGTTGCAGCTCGATGTTATATAGCCTAAAGCCTTTCTCGATAAATGGTCTATTAAAATTTGTTTTGGGAAAAAATGCGTTTTTAAAAACAAATTAGATGGGTCTATGGATGGGTATTTGAATATAATTTGCATATTAAATAAGGTTTCTAAGTTATAAAGGTTTGTATATGCGACAGACCAAATTAAAATCAATATGTGTACTAAACTGTTTTCACTCACGTGTAATTGGCGTCATTAAACCAATACAGTATTATTTATCTTCCATGTATAGTTAACATACCTAGAAATTGTTACCTGCTTCTATTTCGGGTTAGTCAGAATTTCGCTATCATTGAAACTAACCTATCAGAAATCGAGAAAAGTAGGTCACGGTTCTGAATACTTAATATATTTTCAAGTACGCCAAAAATAGCACGTATCTTACCCGTATTAAATCTCAAGAGATAACGAGATTGATTACACTTTGAAAATGTAAGGAAAATATACGTACATACGAGAAAGTTACATCGTGAAAATATTGTGTTTGGAAGAAGAATGGTGTATGAATCTACTGAAAACCCAAGATTTTTTTTTAATTTACCAGTAAATTCATATAAGCCGATAACTTAAGCATCGTAGTCTTATAAATTATATGTTAAATATTAAAATGTAAATTATTTATAATTTTTATATGTTAAAATGTATAGTTATTTGAGAACATTTTCTGATTAGCTACCATAAGAATAATAAATAAATAAATAAATATTTCAGGACATATCACACAGCGCCATCTAGCCCCATACTAAGCTTTCGCTTGTATCATGGGTACTAGATAAGGGATATAATACATATATACTTTTTTTTTTGTAAATACATACTTATTTTACATAGAAACGACCAGACTAATAATAAATAAGTAAATGTTTTATTATGATAGGTTCAGTTTAAAATATACCTATTATTATGTTTGACATGATTTTAATATAAAAAATTTCCATTATTTTATTAATAAAACTAGACATATGTAACTTCTAAAATTTTATAAAAGCTTAATGTTATAAATTTAATTTGACGAGATATTGTAATTTGTGTGGCATATTCTGTGATATTAGTACTTATACCTATGTATGTTACAATTTTACATTATCAATAAAGATTCATTATTTTTATCTTTATAACAAAAATGCCACTAATGAGTCAAATTGAACGAGGAATGGCTATGAATTGTCAACACTATCTATTTTACTAGACACAAGAAGGAAAAATATAAATTCCCTATCCTAAAATTAATCTAATCCAACATAAAAACCAGCGCCGGTAAATTCTATCACAAAATCAGCTTATTAAGTTTTCTTCTTTTTATTAGACAGGTACTTAGGTGTTATGTGTCCTTTGATGCAATTCTAATTTTCGTAATAACTCTCCAGGGAAGATTTACATTCCCAATTTTAATATTTTCTTCCATAAAATATACGGCCATTCTGCGAAGACCGTTCTTTACAGCAAGCAGGGGAGAATTTAAGGATGGAAAAAGATCAAAACAGCTTTTTAACGAAATAATTGCTTGTGTATTTCAATAGTACCTACTATCTATTTAAACCTTAAACTCTAGTAATCTTGCGCTTTTTACCATAATAACGCAGATTCTAATCCTGCCAGGTGATATTATTTTCAGTCATTTCTAAATAAGTTTGTGAATATTATGATTAGTTAGCAAAGGTAGTGTAGTTAGTTTTTTTTTAACTTTTTAATGCATTATTTGAAGAAAAAGAAACAATGACAAATAGCTTGCAGGAACAGAATACAATCAAACAATAAACTTTATTTTAATCCCCAAATTCAATCCTTAATTCGGGCCTGTTTGTATGCGATCTAATATTCCCCTCGAGCTAGGCGACAGACACCAAGTGCACGGTTCGTTAGCGACTGCAGAATCCGATTTCTTTGAGATCGAATTAGCAATCACTTTGCACCATTTATACCTGACGGGCTGGCGCGATGATTTTGAATTTGGTAATTTGTTGGAACAAATTTGCAGCATCAGGCGTTAAGTTGTTTGTCTAATTAAATTTGCAGGTTCAGTTGGTCTGTATTATGTGTAGGTAGATGTTTAGAAGATCTCAAATATTTTGATCCGTTTGTCCTGAGTTATTTATATTATTGTAGAAGTGGACGCACTTGCCTTAGCTCATCATAATAATCCGTTCAGCTGTTTTTGCGTGATAAGCGTTTAAATAAATAGACATACAGTGACACCGATAAACAGATAATCAGACAACATTTCTAGATATTGTTGGACGTATTCTGTTTTCACTTCGAAGTATCTCCTAATTTTGTTTAATTATTTTCAATGTTAAGGTGAGGTCGCCCACCTATGCAGTGGGTTGGCGACATTAGAACAACTGCAGGGAGCACCTGGATTCGATCTGCGCAGGACCAGGGTGAGTGGCGTACACGAAAGGCCTATGCTCAGCAGTGGGCGATAGCGGGCTAATGATGATGATGATGATGTTAAGACTTTTACCCTCTTCAGCTTTATTACATGTATAGATAGATTTATCTGACCTTCATATATACATGTGAACTAGCATAGGTAACTTGTTAGTTTTTTCTACCATACACCATTTACTATATGATGCGAACAATTTTATTATAAAAACTGCTAAAAAAATATCAATAAATTATCGATTTAAAGTATACTCAACCTTTTTGTGTAATATCTTCAAAGTACAGATTTTTGACCTTCTTCACTTTTATTGTATTTTTAGATATGATTTTGAAGGTATATTATGAGCAATGAATTCAATTACCTTAAGGGCTTACTGACTATCTGTTTCATTACTTTAATACTTACATTTTCGACCGTCATTACATAATAATCAGACAATAATATCCTCCGATGATTCCGTTGCGTTTGTGTCGGCGAGTTCATTTATCGCAGCAATTTATTCGTGTTTTCGACTCGACCCTATCTGACGCCGTCTATATGTTAATGAGACTCCCTTGGTGTTTGGACTCAATCAACCGTGCGCCATGATTGCGCTCGCAAATTGCGAAACTTGCTCTCGAATAAAATATTGGTATTTCAATCAAAAACTGGCAAAAGTAAAATGAGCAGTGGTAATGTTTTCTTTTGGAATGTTAAGATTACTGGTGCAACGGCAATCTATTGCCATCCAGCGCGGAAACGCAGCGAGCTTGATGGGCACATTTGCACCGGGAACGATAAGGGGCGGGTTATTTAGTTAATTTGACATTAGTTATTCATAAAGATTATTTACGTTAGAAGTAGTATGTATAGTTTTCCTTATTTACTTGATTATTAATAAATTTAAAATTTGCGTTCATAAGAAATATTGGAGATTGTTACTTAAATTTTACGGTAATAGTAAAGTTTACACCAAGTTGCAGGAAAGTTTTTTTTTCATGTCCAAGTCCCGTTTGGTCAGAACGTGAGTAATGTGAAATTGTTGCCTATTATATGCAGATGATTAGCTATTTTATGCTTTCCAGTGCTGAAAATAGACATTTATGATATTAATTTGTACTTTGTCCCTACAGAATACAGTGGATATGTAATATTTTTGAGTAACAGAATTCTTTTCAATTATCTTCGGAAGACATATTATCTACTGTGGTTGTTAACAACGAACAATTTCTCGATTATAGGTTTTTGGTCTGGACGACACGTGTTTCACCTCTCCACGAGGCATGCTGTGATGGCCCTTTGAATCAAGGACACTATAGATAGATAGATAGGTAGTAATTTAAATAGTCTTTATAAATTATGTTTAGGGTTTTCCATTATTACTCATTTTCAAATCGATTTTTAAATCGTTTTGAAATGAATAATTCTGTGTCAATAAACAACAACAGGCGTACTATTTGTATAATATCATAATTACCTATATCGCTTACCATCTGGCAAATAACTGTCAAGTACAAATCCATTCTGGACAAAAAGAAGTGCAAAATATAAATACATATAATAAACAAGCTACCATCTACAATGCATATCATGACATTGATCTAGATATTTATCTTTCCTTTAAGCTTTGTCGCAGCTCATCATTGTTCTCATAAAAGATTTTAAAAACCAACTCAGCTAGCAGTCGTTTACGTAAACTGGGCGATAAAACTCATTGAAAGCCTTCCTTTATATCTTAAACCGTCCTTGGATGTCAGGCGATTGTTCGTGCATTTCCGAGGAGGGCAGCCATGTCTCTCTTTCTTCTTTTTTCTGTTATTCGTCGAATCGAATCGGCCGAGGACTGAATGCCTTTGTAGAAGCCAGTGTTTGCGAGCCGGGACAAAGCAATCTCGGGAATTCTATGCAAAATAACTCTGTGAAAAATATTACAGTACACAGTTTCTTTGTGCTTATGGAAATTTTTATTTCGCTCGCCATTGAACGAGGAATATTAAGCAGTTCATTTTAAAATTGCCCTTTTGAAGATTGTATTGCTGTTGAGATTTTCTTTGAAGTACGTTTTGTATTTTTAGCCGTGGTTAGGAGAGGTGGCTTTGTTTGTTGTTTGGATCAATTTATTTTTGTTCTCTTACTTTTTGAATTAGTGAGACATACTTTAACGTAGTACTTATATCCAAGTCATCCGTTTCAGATTGACGTAAATTTAATTCTCTTATCCTAACTTCCTTGGTTTGGCTAACCAAATACTAACTATAAAAAATGTACTCGAAATGCAACATCACAAATCTATTGCAAATAAAATACTCTTGCATACACACCATCTTTGCACTCCCGTTTCAATTCTGTTACGTTCAAATTCCACTGAATCGTCTTGTAAATAAAATTCCGTGCAAAAGGTTCCAATTTTCCGGGGCATAGACAGATTTGCTTCGTGTCCGATGCAAGGAACTTGGCACGTTTCCTATACGGTTCAAGTAAAATGTGCTTGAGAATTACATATGTATATTTATTGATGTTTTTGGTTCAGCTTTATTCAACTTTAAAAAATATACCTACTAAGAATTAATAAAAAAACTTACAAAACGTAAAGTACTTACCTAACTAATTATAAACTAACTTATAATAGATTTAAAATACTAACAAAAATGTACGTCTGTAGTCAACGTTCCCAGCATGCTGGCGGCATTGCCACGTTGGATGGCAATGCTTATTCTTTGCGCCAAAAATGCGTCAGCATGCTGGTCTCTAGTTGCCTGAACTACTCAGGTAATCAGATTAAATTATTAAGGCAATGATTTCAATAAAACTAATACACTTTTAATTTCATAAAAACAGTTTTGATATAATAGTTGAAAATGTGATCTTTACATTACAAAATCATCACAACACATTATAATCATGTATTTTATAATAATTATAAATAAAGATTAATTTTACAACTCATATTGCAATGTATAGTAATACATTGCAATATGAGTAAAAAAAAATAAATAAATAAATAAATAATTACTACAATCTATAGGTACATGTATGTTTGTTTATGTTTTAAATATAGTTTTAATGAAATCATACAAACAGAAAATATTTCATTGTTATCGCATAAACAATTAAGGTAATTAATGCTACTATTTTAAGTACTACATTGTAGTTTATGAACAAGGAAACTAACTGCGTTTTGTTGTATTTTCGGACTGCTTTAATATCGTGAAATTTTGTCAAACTCATAAGTATAACATATAAAAGAAGTCAAATTTCTTGATTAATGTTGTTGCAAGAATTTGATGTATTTATATTAAACATAGCTTAACTTGGATTGCACATGAAAGTCAATAAGTTTCGTCCATTTTTTTTAAGAGCTAGATAATAATAAAAAAGAACAAATATGTATATAATAAGTTATTGTCCAAAACACTTTCAATAAAATACGCACATTCAGTCTATACAATTCGCTGTCGATTCGTTTTGAACATAAAAGAGGATGATTGATGTCTGCGCTGTGCAAAAAACAAACATTGCAATTTGTTTCCCTATATTTGGCATCCGCAAAACATTTGCATATTTGCTCGTAATTCCAAAATACAACTGTTTCAGAGTCGCTGCTTCGTTTGAAAATTCAATTGTGGTGAACATTGTTGGTTACAGATGACTTTTGGCATTGTGTTGTGTACCTTTGAAAAATACTGTGTAATGTCACGTTGACCTACAAATCGACTCTGTAATAAAGCTCTTTTGATTGATCTGGTTTATAAACTACATAATGTGTGAACAAATTGCAACTTGATTTAGCAATAAACTATACCTACTGCTATATATCTTAGCAGCTTGCGTGTTAGAAGTGCGTGGATTCAGGCACCTAATATGTCTCAAGACTGGATAGCACTTATATTAGATTAGATATAAATAATCATAATAAAATTATGATAAATTATTGACAAAACAAGCATCCCTATTATTGCAAAAACAGTATTATTGCCTAGCCATTTCAAATCCTCTGGAGAAACATCAGCGTTTACCGCAACTTTTTGTCTTATAGCTTAAAACAACGATTTCCTGTACTTTAAGTCCATTTTTAAACCGCCCCCGGCCGCTATCTCAATTTCGCCAAATTCAATTTACGTGTCCGACATGTTTTTTTTATCTAACTTTTTGTGAAACTCAATACGGACCGATGCTCTCGTTATCGGGTTTTTGCGTATTTTTCTTTTTTAATGAAATAAAACTTTAAACCGGCTCTCTGGTTTCGAGAGCTTGTTCTGTGAAAAATATACAATTGCAATATGTTTGCTGCTACATTATATAATTTAGAGTTAAATCAATGTTATCATTTCTATGAATGATTTTATTTCACAATATTGTGCGAATGTAATGGGAAAATATACCTTCCACGTATATCATAAATGTGTTTACTGGTACACACAAAATCGTTCACTTCACTAGTTTAATTAATTTAATCTTATCCTTACATACAGATAAGCGTTGTCATTGTTTGTTATATCCTTTTATTCTAAGCCAGTTAAGTCAATACCTTTGAACCAGGGCGAATAAACTAGTTTTGTAAGTAGCAACCATTTTCCTACACAATTATTTAACTCGTACTAAAACTTAGCCTTTTCAACTGGCCACGTGTTAGTCTATTAAGTTAACTCCGCATAACTTTGGCTCCGCTTTAAAGTAGGGAAAATAGAACCTAAATAACCAATTATACGGTTGAGTTTCATTTAACTAAGCCTAGTTTGTTTAACTGGTAAAACTGCAGAGTTTAGTGCCCGCATCGCGGAGTGCTAGGATGCGACGAATCCTGTGTCCGACAAATGACTGGCTTTAAGGCAGTGTTGCAGTGAATGAAGGCTACCCAACTGTATAGACAAGTGCTCAATTTTTACTGACTTTATTTTGGTGTTCGTTGATTGGTTCTTTTCGTTAGGTCAACACCTCAACAGTTTGTACCGCAGAAGCGGTTTGATATAAACATGTGTAACATTCATAAAAAAATGTTTTAATTGTAGCAACACAAAGAAAAATTATAGACTGATAATATAAATAATTTTTTAGCTGAATATATTAATAGTGAAAATAGCGAACCTTGCATAATTTATTTATAAATCCTATGTTATAAAAATACTTCTTCTTCTACTTCCAACCATTAAGTTACGGGTATTTAGTATCTATAACCCAGGGGTCTTCAAATCCAGAGTAAAAAGGTGTACCTTAGGCAAACGTGCAACATCTTAGGCTACAGTGGTGCTTAACATCAGGCAGGCTGCAGTCAAACGTTGGCCAAATCCATGTTAAAAAAAATCTCTGGTGTCAGAATTTTCAAACCATTTTATTTCATAAGGGTAAAATTTGCTCACGGATATCCCTTACCCTCCCATCACTAGGTTTTTCGGCCACAATATATCCCAGGGTAGTGGTTTCACTGCACTCTCTGCCTTATCCAGAACACAAAACGACATACAAGCTCAGCCCTGCACTGAACTAGCTCCGTGTAAATAGGGCACAGGTTTACTGAGGAGTTTGTTTATCTAGGATTTATAGTTCAGGACTGTGCCTGTTTGATTTAACGTGTTGAGATAAATAGCATTGCGGAGAGGATACGAGATGGTGTAAATATTGATTTATTTTTATTCTGTAGCGCCCTGTGAGTTAATCTGGGATATAAAAGTACAAGTAATATACTATCTAGGGTCTGATCTATCTCTATGCCATTTTTTTATTTAGATAGCCATGTAGAAAAGCTGTGACCTCCATCAGTACAGGAACCTGTACTGATGGAGGTCAGTGTGTGACCTCATCAGAGATAACGCTGCTATTTTCTGAACGTGTGTGACTGTTGCTTATTCATGTAAAAAAAGCTTTAAAGAGAAAGAAATTACTGCGATTGTGGTTCGAAGCAAAAAAGACATAAGAAGAATGTTCATCTATTTTTGTTTTTGAATATGCATAGCAGCATTCTTCTTATACTTTTTTACCAATGACTGAAATTAACTTACAGTTAATCCGATGAGGTCATAGTTTTTCGACAAAAGAACATCCTAAGGAACAATATGACGGGACAATATAATGAGTTGAAATAAATAAGAATTAAAATTTAAATCCTTTTATTTAACCAATTGTGTGAGTCTTTGTTGATATTGTTTATCAAACTCAAGAAAAACTAAAAGTGATATCAATATTATTCCGTTTGTACTTGATTATTTATGTAATAAAAACTAATATCTATGGAGTGGGTAGTTACACTCGCAGCGGTGTTAATTCTGAAAAAAAAAGAAACACGTAACTAAGCAAACTACATACATAAGCGTTTGACTCATGAAATTTACTAATTCACTAAAACATTTGCACTTGATCATAATTTGCCTATGGTTCGTCGGAAGAGTAACATCGCAGAAACATCGTGATTGTGACGCCCAGGTCCTTCCACAGAAAAGCACATGTCCTCAGATTTTGTAATCCTTAAAAATTATCCACCATAAACAAGTCTATAGGTCATAGTTGTAGGTCTAGGATTTGAACCTGTCTCGTCAGATTGCAAGGCGGACTCTTCCACCTGCCCGCTAATTAACTTTTTCCTATACCCCAACGTTTATGAATATAATAAATCAAACCAACCACAATACTTGAGCACTTCTCGGCCTGCAGCACGGGGTCAAATTGTGCCTTGATATAGCTGTCAATCCTATCGATCAATATAAAGTCATCATCACATGCCTTTATCATGGTCGATAGTTTCAAGTAACATTCCTTGGCCTTCGCGACGCTTTGACATTTCTGCCCCTGAAACACCATAAATAGATATTAAAAATACCTAATAATTTGGCATCAGTTCATAATAAGTGGAGTATACATTTCGTAATTCCAGAATGTGAAATTGTTATGAAGTGTTTTCTTTCATGTTTTTTTGACAGACAGTGTTTTTAAGAGGTCGTTTTTTAAGTTGATATCGTGCTTATGTGACCGTGCAAAGCCGGGCAGTGTAACTAGTAAATGATACGAAAAAGAAAACGTTTATTTCGGCTTTTACAAGGTTATACTTAAAATGAATTTATTAAAAAGTAGGGGCTAAAACTGGCTTTAGGGTTTACTATAGACTAATAGTCGAACTCTCAATATTACAATACCAACGTCTATTCCTGTGTGTGACATCCATTTATATCTTCGAATATTATAAATTTCATCGATGCGTTTGTTGAGATAATATTATGAGGGTACTTACGCTTAAGCTCTTGTCTAAATTTATTTGGGATTCTCTCATGCATTCATCCAATTGTTCCATCTTGAATGAGTGCCTACAATCAGGCAAGCCCTGGATATCTGCAACATATACCTGTCATGTAACTTTTTACCACCAGCCTTGCCGAAGTTAAAATATATGTTACGGTAAATGTAGATAATCGGGAATTATGCATAATTACCAACGCACACGGTAAATGTAGAGAATTATCTACATTTACCGGTAATTACATACAACTAGCTGTGCCAGTGACTTCGTCCGCGTGTAATAGTTATTTTAGGCAATATTTTTTTTGCATTTTGAAGCGTTTTCACAGCGCACGCAATGGAAGCCCTCAAAGATGAATAAATTTGCCCGTTTTTTTCCACATTATCCATTGTTTCTTCGCTCCTATTACTTGCAGCGTGATGTTATATAGCCTAATGCCTTCCTCGATAAATGTTCTATTCAACACAAAAATATTTTTTCAATTCGCACCAGTAGTTCCTGAGATTAGCGCGTTCAAACAAACTCTTCAGCTTTATAATATTAGTATAGAAGTATAGATAACCATACCCATTTGGTAGAATATAATAAAATCAAACAGCAGAATCAAATTTTTATTAGAGGTTCCAAAGACTCCCTCTGAATTATAATTAGTCGGTCTCAAAGTCGAGAGTAAAACGGTTTCTTCTAGCGAGCGCGCTAGATCGTAAATTATAACTTGCTTAACATCAGGCAAGTTGTAGTCAAGCGTGAAGATGATTACCGGTAAATGTGATTAATTCGAAAGTTTTTCCCACTTTTACCGAGAGGACATAATTCCCGGGAATTATGCATAACTCCCGCATTATCCACATTTACCGTAACATATATACTGACTAGCTGTGCCTGCGACTTCGTCCGCGTGGAATAGTTATTTTGGGCATCATATTTATTTTTGCAAACAACCTTTTTAGCTTAATAAATTATAGCTGTTACCCACGACTTGAACCGTTTTCGCAGCGCACTCAACGGAAGCTCTCAAAGATCAATACTTTCCCTGTTTTTTCCAGATTTTCCATGATTTCTTCGCTTTTATTAGTTGCAGCGTGATGTTATATAGCCTAAAGCCTTTCTCGATAAATGGTCTATTCAACACAAAAATATTTTTTTTCAATTCGCTCCAGTAGTTCCTGAGATTATTTCGTTCAAACAAACAAACAAACTCTTCAGCTTTATAATATTAGTATAGATAAAATGAGTATACCAGGGCATGAAAGATATGCGATATGATTTTTCAAAATAGGAGATAGCTATCGTATTGATTGAACAAAACATAAGCGGTTAAGAAATTTATGAAAAATAAATGTAATGTAGCGTAGTAATGATTACTTTTGTGTTGCCTCGACGCTTGTGGCGGACAGTCGTATAACGTTTTGAAGGCATACTCTCTCGCTGCCACTCTGACTCCAATAGTGGTAACTCGTGATATAGTGAGGTGTTCTACCCCTTTATAGACGCGGTTTCCGCACCCCACGCGCCACTGCAGCACATCTGTAATATAACCAACAAATAAATGATTCCTTCCATTACCTCATAACTGAGGGTCGTAACTTACCCGAAGAATTACCTAATTGTACCTCATATTTTATCCTATTCCCACAATATAATATTCATCTCAAATTCTTACCTTTTTCAAGTTTCATGTACATTGGTATGTAGTGTTCTCGGTGTTCTTGCGGCGTAATGTTCGCCGCCTGTTGTAAGCGAGACAGCTCAGCTTCAATCAGGTGGGTGTTGCGAGCCATCGTATCTCCCATAGAGTTGACAGCTGTGACATGAGTATAAAAAATAGTATGAATTATTAACATGACAATGAACCTTATAATGAGAGTAAACCGCTTCTCACTGGGTAAGCACGCTCCATTATAGGCCATAGCTATTGCTTACCATCACGCAAACTATGGTCAAGTTCAACTCTGAATGACGAATTATACCTTAACTTGTAATAGGTATTCAAAAGTGATCTAGTTGGCTCTGTGTGACATGTCCTGGAATAATCAAATAATTATTTCGATTGAATATGACGTGTCAGTCGTTTCTTACCAAAGTAAAAGATGGAAACATCATCCAAGTAGACGTCGATCAGAGCGAAGCCGTTGGCTTTCAACACGCGCACTGCCATCCACAATTCTGGCCTCCGTTTTGACAGCGCAGGCCAACCTGCGCTTGATTTACTTGTCATTATTCTAATATCACACCCTGTGGGGACAAAAATTATCTTCAGGATCCTTGACAATTACCTATTGCTAATACCCCTTAGGTACAAGCAAAAAGCCGCGTAAGTCATTCGTCACGATTTTGTAGATATTTAAAAATCTACTATTTTTCAAAGAATCGAACTCGTTTAAAAACTGTAAGTGATCGTTCACTGTAGTTGGTAGATGCTTAGTAGAAAAATTCACAAAAAAGGGAAGGAATAATTAGATAGATAAAGATAAAATATAGGTATAAAGATAAAGATAAAATAAAATTTATTTTAATTGTTACTAAAGAACATAATATGTATCTCCATAATTAAAAAATAAAACTCCTTATAATATGTGGGTTTATCCTCGCTAAGAGACAGTTAAAAATATTTGTATAATATCGGGATTTTCAATTGTTCTTTTATTTTAATCTAAGAAGGTAGGTCGTACTGCAAGGACTTTACAATTAATAACTCACCAGTAATATTTTGAAGGCGAGTGTCATACTCATCTAATTTAATATTCTTCTCGTTTTTGTTCTGTAAGGTCTGAGCGTCGTCGGCTGGATCATTGCAAATAGTATCCCACCAGTCGTCTTCTACTTCGCTACTTGGTCCGTCCGTTTTTTGTTTGGTTGGCACATTTGTTCCCGCGTTATTTGATTCACTAATATCCACCCGATCTGTAGTGGAATTCAATACGCTGGCTTCAGAAGTGGAAGATTCTGTTAATTGGTCCCCTACTGAGCCATTTTGTTTTGTGATCAATTGATCCGCACATTTTACTTCTAATTCAGTCAACAGTTTATTAACATCGTTGCTGATTTGAGTCGCGAGATTGTTAATCAACGTTTTAATCGAATTTTCTTGTCTTTTCAGATTTTCTTCCAGTTCTGTTTTCACTGTGTTGAGTGTAACGTTTATTTGTTCTTCCAAAATGTTTACATACTGTTTAACAGTGTCTGTTTTGGGCTGTTTGAGGTTTGCTTTGGTGATGTTTTCTTCTGTGAGCGGGCTGGCGGTGGTGATGGTAAACGCGCATAGCGCGAGCACGAGAGGTGTGCGCAACATGTTGCGGGAGTGTGCGGTCACTACACGTCGCGCGATTATATATTGAGTAACATGAACAGTTAGGATGATTATGATAACACATTTAAACATTATACAGGGTAACGATGTATCAGTTTTAAAAATTAAAATCCACTGATTTAAGGGGCTAAAATATATTAAGCATCTTGATGACAGACAGCGGAATCTTGTAATAGGGTCCCAAATTTTTCTTTTGAGGAAAACAGTTCAACCATAAATCGAAGTATGACGTATTGTGACGTTTGCATACTGAGATTCTAAATGTGGCTTTGTTACCACAACTTATAGAATACAATGCAGCTGTTGAATCGTTTAATTATTTTGAATAAATTATCAAGTAAACTTGTATATATTATGTTTACCTTCTGACCTACAGAATTAGATACTAACCGAAAAATATATTTTCTAAATCATGAAGCGTTATCTGTATACCCATATTTCACTATCTTTAGTTATCAGTCAGCGGCCAAAGATCAATGACGAAATTCATACAGTAGTGCTTGAAAACTGGATCTATCTTTATGAGATGAGATTGTTATTAGTTGGTTCTTTGGTGTCAAAATTTTGATGATGATTTTATATTACCAAATTACAACTTTTGTAGATTGTATTCTAGAAAAGGGTGAGATGATTAATTAACTTTCTAGTCAGATTTAACAAAGACGGAAGAGCTGTTATCAAATTATTTTGGCTCAATGCAAGTGCCGTCCCAACTAGACAAGTCTACAGTCTTTGATAAAACTGTCAAAGTGGAAACTTTTATTCGAATCCACTTTATAAGCTGTCCGCGGCTACTTTAAAACTATTTTCGGTATTAACAACCTACTATTGGCATAGATAAAATCTCTGAAAGACTCCAACTACAGTTGTGTGTTCATAAAACAACTATTTCGTTAATCCTATGTCGCAAAAAAGCTATGTTTGTTTGTTAATTAATCAGACAAAAATAAATAAGTTCAATTTTCAAAACTCACGAAGCCAGAGATTTGTGCGGCTCCGCTGCCGCTGCGGCAGTGATTATCGCCCGCAAACCTGGCGGTTGATTAAGTATCGCAAGAAGGACCTTCGCCGGACTTTGATCGCAGAGCGCGCGGGTGGAAACCACCCGCGGATGCCGCGAACAATCGCTACCGCCGCGGGAGAAACCGCGTCGGGAAATGTGCTTGAGTTTTTTACATACATATCGGTATTCTACAAAGGCTGCGTTGCCGCTACAGCGGCGGGCGCGGGAAAAAACCGCTCCGTGAGTCCTTAGCGTTATTGTATGATATTTTAGTATTGAGATAACAGTGAACGGGAAGGCATGTTTATAGAGATTAAAATCAACGGCGCGGCGCATACCTACATTAAACTTTCTTGTCATAATATGGTATTAATGGCTTAAAGATGAATGGCTCCGCAAACGGTCAATTTCTTTCCAAGCAGAAAGGGGTCTTGTTATACTTGTACCTATACTCAGGTATGTTCAAATGCGCCCAAAGTAATACTTCTAATGCATTACTTACTTCTGTATTATAAACTTATTTCATTAATGTTAGTGAGATTGTGTTATGTTAGCGTTTTAAATTATTTATTATTATTTAGTTAAGTAAGTATAAGGGCCGCATAGGGCGGTAAAAGCCTCCTCCATAGCTTTCCATATTACTCGAGGAAGCAGCTCTTGCTCTTCTGCTCCAGCCACCTGTAGGATGTCTGTGTCTTCAGTGTTATATCACCAGGTAGGAAGTTGTAGTAGGCTCGCTTTTCTTTTGTCCAATTAAATATATGTAGGGTAAACGCGGGATAGATGCCACACTTTTAGAAATATCTTCCTAATAACATAATATAACTAAAAGAAAAACAATGTCATCTAAATAGTGTCTATAAATTTAGGTAATTTAATCTTTTATCTTTAACTGTGATTTGTATTTTTGAACCTAAAATTAAAAGATTTTACAAAATTTTGGCTTTTATGGAACTTCTTTTTTGGGGATACATGCCTACCCGTATGGATAGTTGCCCCACCAAGAAAATACTAATAAGGATAGATGCAGGCATCTATGCTATCAGGGCGCGGGATATATGCCCTTCATACTGAATAAACGAAAAACTCGACCAAATTTTTATGAAGTTTCGAGCAATTGGTGTTTTAGCAGTAGAAAGCTACCTACTCCTAAAACAGAAATTGTTTCCAATAAACATGGGCTTAATAATGAAAAACATTTGCAGTTTAATTTATATTAAATTGACTTCGTAAGCATGTTTGGGATCAAATAAAATAATCACACTATAATAATAATTCTACAATTTTTAAACAAAAATATAAAAAATAATCTAATAAAAATATTAATTATTGTAGGTAGACCGCTCACCTATGCCCTGCAGACGAAGTCTCAATGAAGCGGTTTACCTATAAGTTTCAACATGCATAAAAGCTGACTGCAATTGTTCTGTAGTCCAAGAACATACTCGAGCTCAAACTCCTTCCTTACTTTTGTATTTTCTTGGCATGGTTCTGCTACAATCACCAAAAAGTTCAAATACAAATATTATATAAACTCATAAAAATATATCAAAACACAAAAATAGGTTTAAAATATACCTCAAAATTACGTATGGGTATACATAGTGTATGGAGGGATAGATGCCCCTAGGGTCACCTATACCTCGAATAATCAGGGCAACTATCCTTTTTGATAGGGATAGATGCCCAAGTATTTTTTTAAATAAATAAATTATAAAAGCGAAACTATTTACAACTATAATATTAATAATATATCGGAATAAATGACTACTTAAAAAGTTACACAACAGCACATACTAACCATTTAAACTTTGAAGTGTTTGTGAAGTTCGCCGCGGAGATGAATGCACACACGAGCGAAATACATCCTCAAAGCACGACGCACGTCCGGTAGCTAACTTAGGTGCAGGGTGCTTGCCGCTCTTGGTTATACTATTATTTCTTTGTCGCGAGTTTGGGAAGTTAGGTTTTTTGAAATTGGGGCACCTATCCCACTGGGGCATGTATCCCGCCTTTACTCTAGTATGTACCTCTGTTTTCTATTTGAATTATTCTTGTCTAGGTAACTTCTGTTATGTCTATTTTATGGTAAAGATAACATGTTCTATTTCTAGTGTTTTTTGTCTCGTTGGTGAATGATTTGCAATTGAATGTGGCTATGTAATGGTTAATGGAGGGTGTTGGTCGGCTCTGTTTCCGCGGTGACCACCCGTACTGGAGGAGATGGTATTATGTTTTATGTATTATTTGTTTATTTTATTGTGTTTTTTCTTGTTGTTTTTCAATTTTCTTTTTTATTGGGGGCGCGATGTATTATTCTGTTTATTGAGGGTTGAAGAAGCTCTTATTGTTGCTATTCATCAGATGAACCTCCGCAATCTGGTGTGCGTGCTGCATGACTTAATGTTTCTCTTTGTTTTTGTAGAATATGTGTGAGGCTGCTGTGTGTAGTTTAATGTGTTTTGACCTTGCTTTTTTCGCCGCTTGTTGGTTGAGAAGAATATTTTAATAAAGGTTTATATATTTTTTACAATAAAACACGACAATTATATCAAAAAAATTAAAGAGAACGCATAGAATTTTATGGAGTATGAATGAAACGTTTTGCGTTGAAGCATTATTTATCTGATGGTAGGCTATCGTCCTGATGGTGGTGATTTCTTGACTCGTATTTTATCAGTACTGAAGATCGCAGGTACTACTGGCAAAATGTATTCTTAGGTTCTCTAGAACAGATAAATCGTGATGAGGACCTAGCTGTCTAATATATCATTAAACTCATTTTATTAGAGCTCCCCTAGCACTTAGTTCAGCGGGGAGTCGCGACCCTCAGACATGAGGAAATACGAGTCAAAGAGATTATTATCATTATTGCGTGAGTTATAGTCTAATTATATACGCATTAACTTTACATACAAGTATATGTATGTACATAGATTATAGTCAAGCTCATTTAATTTTACACCACGAAAAGTTTGTGTTCGAACTGTAATTAAATTTTGTGTTGCTTTGTTTTCTAACAGCTTTGATGTATTCTGTGGCAATAGACCCAACTAATGGTGATAAAGACAATGTCATAGTAAAATTTATTACCATATCCCAGATTCATTAAAAAACAGAGATGCTAAATTATGATTTAACCTATACCTAATGAGGGAGCTGTTTGATTTGATGTCACCGGAACTAGCTCTGTTTTAATACTAGAACATTTAAATTAAACATTTCGATCGCCAATTTGCTAAATATAAACGCTTGATAGGTGTTTAAGCAAAGTGTTGTATGCGGTTAAAATGTTTCATATGAGGGTCTGATCTATCTCTATGCCATTTTATTTTATTTATGTTTTTGAATATGCATACCTAGTAGCATTCAGTTTATACTTTTATACAAATTACTGAAATTAACTCACAGTTTTCGACTAAAGTACATCCTAAAGAATAATATGACGTGACAATATAATGAGTTGAAATAAATAAGAGATAAAATTTAAAATCCTTTTATTTCACCAAATTTTGTGAGTCTTTGTTGATATTGTATATCAAACTAAAGAAAAACTAAAAGTGATATCAATAGGTACTATTCCTATTCTACTTGATTATTTAAGTTATAAAAACTAATATCCATGAAGTGGGTAGTTATGCTCGCAGTGGTGTTAATTCTGAAAAAAAAAATAAACACGTAACTAAGCAAAAGACATAATGATGCATTTGACTCATGAAATTTACTAATTTACTAAGGATTTGCATATTTTTGCAGGGAATGAATAAGAATAGAATAAGAATAAAATAAATTTATTGTTACATGAAACATTAAATAGACACACAATAAAAAACAAGAGTACAAATAAGGAGTTTCATGTCACAATCCGGCCCCAACTCAGCATGTGCTGGATGCAAGCATCCAGCGCTGATCTTCCGTTGGGACCGGCGGGTGACGTCACGCACGTAGATATATCATAATACACGTAATAACATAATAACATAAACATAATACAGCGAAGTAGAAATAATACACATACAATATAAAGAATACAGAAAAATATCACAAACAGGCAATGGATTATAGCAGGTAACTAACTACATATATATTAAGTGCATTAACAAATAAACGTATCAAAACAATAGATTAAAACACGTTCACTAAAGAAAAAAACTAATACATTATTATATCTAACTAAACAATCTAAAAACTGATTATCCAAGTAATAATAATAATTAACAACTAGAAATTTAGTTCCACAAAATACATAATACAACTATTATGTGCAGGATAGGTTGCCAACATGACAACACTCTCGCCATAGTACAAGCATATTGTAATATTATTCAGTAAAAACTAACATATTTAACTTACCAAATATTAATTAACAAATTGTAAAATGGTTTTTATGTATGGGTGTGAGGCATGGACGTTAACCCTTAAAGAGGAAGAGAAATTGCTAGTAGCTGAAAGGAAGATCATGCGCAAGATTTTGGGTCCAACCCGGAGGCAAGATGGAAGTTGGAGAATAAAGAAGAACCTTGAAACTGAAGAGCTGGTTGGGGAACCAAATATAATGGGTGAGACAAAAGCCTGTAGACTTCGCTGGCTGGGTCACTTGGTGAGAATGGGAGACGATCGTAGTGTCAAGAGAGCCTTACTCGGTGTCCCGAGTGGCCGTCATCCCGTTGGTCGGCCGAGGTACCGCTGGAAGGACGTTGTGGAGTCAGATCTACGCGTGCTTCAAGTAGCTGACTGGCGGGAAGCGGCTCAAGACCGGGACCGGTGGCGATCTCTTGTATCGGAGGCCAAGACTCACTTTGGGTCGCTGCGCCAGCGGAGTAAGTAAAATGGCCTCCAAAGAAACACTAAATACTAAGTGCAGTTTAGGTAACAAAAATACCGATGTACACACTCTAAAGAATATATATTATAGTATAGTAGGTATAATACACGTATATATGTTCACCAAATAGACTAAAACTAATTACTTATGTGCGCCCACGGGATGACGACGTAAATAACATTTTACGTAGTGATACTGCGACGAGCCTCCGCACCAAATATCTCTATAAGATCTAGCTCAGATCGCACGCGCAGAGCAGGAGTCCCAGTGTCCCGGCGAACAAAAATAAGTCCTCGTCGGGTCCACACGTATTTGTATCCTTGAGATGGAGCCGCTTCGCGCGCTTTGAAAAAAATATTTTTGTTGTATCTCGACAAGCGTTCGTGTACGTGGAACTTGCCAGGCGGCGCGGCGAGGCCCATGCCATCCGTAGTCAGGCCGCGGCGAACGCGCGCAGCTTGAAGAAGCGAGTCGCGAACCTGCTGGCGGGATAGTCTCAGTATCAAAGGTCGCGGGCGCGGGCGCATTGCCGCCGCTGATGCTTCCTTCTCGTTCGTGGCGGCGGTGATAGATGGCGCGTGTTTAAAACCAGCTCTTTCCACAGAAATAATTTCATTTTCCGCTAACGACACACCCAACTTAGAAGCAATCAATTTGACGAGCCGACCCACGTTCTCACCCTGCTCCTCCGGTACACCCGATATCTCGAGGTCATTTGCATATGACACCTGATCGCGATCATTCAGCTCCAATATTAGATTATCGACTGTGGCGCGCAGCTGATCTATGATTGTATTATCACACTGCTCTGGAGTCTGCTTAGCCTCCAAAATCGACAAGCCTTGAGCACCGCCGTAAGGTGGCCAGTCTTTCGGTTTTTTACAGGTTGCATTTCGGAGAGTGTGCGGAGGAATTGCATAATATAATTCCTGCAGCCCCATTTTACCATCGTACGAGTAGAGGTACGGCAAGAAGGCACCGTTATACAGTTGAGGTTCCAAAGACTCGCACTAAGCGGTTTGCTTCGACTTTTATCGTGCGAACAGCCAAACTGTGGAACTCCTTGCCCGAATCTCTATTCCCCTTGAACTATAATTTGTCGGTCTTCAAGTCGAGAGTAAACCGGTTTCTTCTAGGCAAGCGCGCTAGATCGTAGATTATAACGTTGCTTAACATCAGGCAAGTTGTAGTCAAGCGTGAGCCTATCTAATGTAAAAAAAAAAAAAAAAAAAAAAAAAAAAAAAACCTGGATTCTACTGCCTCCAAGCGGCTACCGAACGCAGCGAATTCAGCACGTAATGTTTGTGTTTCTGCTCGGTGCAGACGGACCTCCCGCAACACTTCTCTTATCTCCGCTGACACATCGGGGGCTCCAGGTGAATGGATAAAACCCGCCCCGTCCCCTCGCACTGGTTCCTCTGTGTTGTCCTTTAGCGGAGTGTGCACCTTGCACTCGGAACACTGCCATGACGTTGAAATTTTAGCATCCTTGGATATGTTGACACAGGCTCGGTGATAAACAGAGGCACATTTTGTACATTTTGCGTTATCTACACTGCTGGTGAAGCGGCGACGGCAGGCTCTGCACTTAACACTCATTTTATCGATTGTAATTAATGGCGCACTAGGTTCAGTAATACGAGGATTGTTTATGTAGAAATGCGAATGATATCTACCCTCTTCTTGCTTTGGTAGTGAAAAAATATTACTGATACTACGTATTTTGGTCACGAATTTAAAGTTTTATATGCACTAAAATAGCACTATTTATCGACAAAACAATGCCACACCATGTCAACAACGCTCTAGTTTACGTGCACTAACTGGTCCGGGTATGTAAACAAAGTTATAGAATTAAATTGACGGAACACAAAAATATGCGTACTACGATATTGTCGTCCGTGACGTCACCATAATGGAATGGAAACCATGGGAATGTGTTTGCACTTGACCATAATTTGCCGGTGGTTCGTCGTAGAAGTTTCATCTCAGATACATCGTGATGGGCGCCCAGGTCCTTCCACGGATAAATACATGTCCTCACATTTTGTCCTTAAAAATGATCCACCCGTAACTTGAAAAACAAGTCATTGCTGTAGGTCTGGGATTTGAACCGTTCTTGTCAGATTGTAAGGCGGTGGCTTCCACACCGAGCCACGCCTGCTAATTAACTTTTTCTTAAACCCAAACATTTATAAACATTATAAATCAAACCAACCACAATACTTGAGCACTTCTCGGCCTGCAGCACGGGGTCAATGTCTGCCTTGATGTGGCTGTCAATCCAATCGATCAACATAACGTCATCATCACATGCCTTCATCTTGCTCGTCATTTCCAAGTAACATTTCTTGGCCTTTGCGACGCTTTTACAATCCTGCTCCTGAAATACCGTTTTTTTTTAAAGAGGACTTAAAAAATTAGCTTCAGTTTGAAATTAGTGGAGTAAATTTCGTAATTCCAGAATGTAAATCGGATGATCGGAATACCTTACGCTCGTTGTGAGACAAAAAGTGTTTTTAAGAGAACTGTTTTTAAGTATATGTACATCATACTTATGTGACCGAGCGCAGCCGGGCAGTGTAGCTAGTGAATGATACGAGAAAAAAACGTTAATTTCGGCTTTTACAAGGTTTTACTGTAGTGTAAACAACTACTTTAGACATACTATATAATAATTTTGTAATGTCAATATTAGTCCTGGTATTTATATGTATAGCTTTGTGTAATTATAATATAATTTTCAAGTAATATTTAAAAGTAAATTCTTTCTATTCATTTATTATAATTTTAGTTGACTTCCGGTTATTGTCTGATTGTCACAGCGTCGGCTCCGACCAATGAGAAGGCGGCCGCTCTGGCCAATCGGGCGTTAATTGGAAAGTAACACCAGTAAGTAAAGAGCTCTCAAACTGTAAAAATTATAATAAACAGAAGTGAAAGTAAAGTAGTTTATATTATACAAAAAGGTTTAAATACCCGTTTTACCTGTGATTGGCTAGGTACCGCCATTATAAGGATGAAACGAAATGAATTCATTAAAAAGTGGGGGCTAAAACGGGCTTTAGGGTTTACTATAGACTAATAGTCAAACTCTGAATATTACAATACGTCTATTCCTGTGTAGTAACATCCATTTTTATCTTCGATCATCGATACGGTTTTTGAGATAATATTATGAGGGTACTTACGTTAAAACTCTTGTTTAAATTTATTTGGGATTCTCTCATGCATTCATCCATTTGCTGCGTCATGAATGAGTGCCTACAATCGGGCAAGCCCTTGATATCTGTAACACACACCTGTCATATAACTTTTTACCACCTTTAAATATATACAAATAAAATTAGTATACCAGAGCATGCAAGATAAATATGATATATCAATATATGAAATAGTTGTCGTATTGAATGAGCAAAAAATAAACGGCTAAGAAACTAATGTAAAATAAATGTAATGTAGCGTAGTAATGATTACTTGTGTGTTGCCTCGACGTTTGTGGCGGACAGTCGAAGATCATTTTCAAGGGATAATCTCTCGCATTCACTCCGACTCTAAAATTCGAAAATCGTGTTATTTCGAGGTTTTTTACTTTCCCTTTATATATGTGGTTTCTGCACCCCACGCGCCACTTCAGCTCATCTGTAATATAACCATCAAATAAATAATTCCTTTCTTTGCCTCATGTCTGAGGGTGGTAACTTCCCCGAAGAATTACTTAATTGGGCGAAATTCTCTGAGGCATAAAAAGCACATATGAAGCACACCATATCCTTCCACAGGTGACAAACAACAAACAGTAACGATGATATCGACATTAAATAAGAACATGTAGGTATTAGTTTTAAAAAAATAATCTAACCTCACTCAGCGCTATACAAGTTACTTGTGGTAATGCGAGGACGCTCGTATCTCCAAAACTTTCGAAAAGATTTATATAAATAATTGGACCTGGTCCTTAACCCTGGATCCCTACACTATTTTTACCAGACTGATTCTGCTACACGGGGTGCTGGAGAACCCCAAAGTTTAATGTGGTATATTTTTTTAAAATTATAACAGGTTTTATTAATATATTTTTATTAGTACTTATTAGGAACCAAGATTACAAATCAACCTTAAAATCTAGCTATCCTAATTAATTTGAGCATGTTTGGCATACTTTGATTTAGTGCTCCAAGCAAATTGAAATTTTGCACTTGTTGCATTTGGTCTTCGACTTTCGGTCTTTATTTCTTGGACTGAAACCACAACGTCCCTGAGTGTGCTGTCCAATAGTTGGTCTTTGATCCTGTATGGGTTTTTTTAGGATCCCGGAAACCATTTCTCGTACATCCCTCCTCAAAGTTGGCATTTGCAGGCGTTCTTCCAAATGTTCGTTGATGAGCTCATAGCCTAATTTTTTTAAAAAAGTGCGGCGAAATGTTATTTCTGGCTTACTTACTTGTCCATTAGTGTTTTACTGTAAAATCTGATGTGCAATAAATAATATTTGTATTGTATTGTATAAGACAAAAACAATCACCGAGCTCAATATTGTGTAAATATTATTTATATATTATGGTAAGACTATTTCATGATTCAACCTCAAATAAAACTACAAAACAACGCCTTAAACATTATAAAAACATAGTGTAATACTATAAAAAATACTTACAACATTCCTACACTGGGGTGATAGGGCACCCCACAACACACGTGCACACGTCCACACTGTACGGCCGTTACCGTGTTACTGACCAATCGGGAGCAGATGACTCTAGAGTTAAATACGCGGGAGCATAAAGCTGTCCATTGAAAATAAAAAAAGTTATTTGTAAAACAAATACTGCTGTGGTGCTCCAGCACCCCTAGTAGTGTTCTAGGGTTAAGGTTAAATCTGATATGAAATTGTAAAATGAGTATTTAAATCTTTTACATTTTTCTAGATATCCGTGGACAAACATATGTCCATACATAACATGAGTCATACAGCAGAGTTGTTTGGAAACCCTTATTACTAAATTACTAGATCATCATGCTCATAGTTTATCCTATTCCCACAATATAATATTTATCTCAAATTCATCTTACCTTCTTCAAGTTTGAAGTACATCGGAATGTAGTGTTGTCGGTATTCTTGCGGCGTGTCATGTGTCATGTTCGTCACCTGTTGGAAGCGAGACAAGTCATCTGACGTCAGGTAAGTGTTGCGAGCCAGGGTATGTCCCATAGAGCTGACAGCTGTGACATGAGTACAAAAAATAGAATGAATTATTAATATGACAATGAACCTTATAATGAGAGAAAACCGGTTCTCATTGAGTAAGCTCAATCCATTTTAGGCCAAAGCTATTGCTTACCATCTGGCTAAGATGTTTGTAGACATACTATTATGATCTCTGTGTCTTTTAGATTTTGAGTCTTACTATACAATAAAAGATAATTTATAAGGATATGGCCTGAATTACAGGCTAATTTGTTGTTTGAAAAAATGCATTTTACTATGATCTAGTTGGCTCTGTCTGACATGTCCCGTAATAATCAGGTAATTATTTTGTTTGAATGTATTGTTATGAAGTTGCTTACCGAGGTAAAAGACTTGATCGTCATTCAACTCGACGTAGATGTGAGCGAAGCCGTTGGCTTCCAACACGCGCACTGCCAGCCACAATTCTGGCCTCCGTTTTGACAGCGCAGGCCAACTTGTGCCTGAATACCTTATCATGGTACTGATATCACACCCTGTGGGGACAAAAATTATCTTCAGAATCCTTGACAATTACTTATTGCTAATACCCCTTAGGTACAAGCAAAAAGCCGCGTAAGACATTCGTCACGATTTTGTAGATATTTGAAAATATACTATTTCCCAAATAATCGAACTCGTTTAAAAACTGTAAGTGATCGTTCACTGTAGTTGGCAGATGCTCAGTAGAAAAAATCACAAAAAGGGAGATTTAATTGGTAATAAAGAACATATCTCAATAATTCTAAAATAAAACTCTGTGGGTTTATCCTGGATAATGAGACTATTAAAAATATCTGTATACGGGATTTTCAATAAGTCATTTAATTTAATCTAAAAAGGTAGGTCGTATTGGGAAGATTTTTACAATTAATATCTCACCAGTAATGTTTTGAAGGCGAGTGTCATATTCATCTAATTTAATATTCTCCTCGTTTTTATTCTGTGAGGTCTGAGCGTCGTCGGCTGGATCATTGCAAATAGTATCCCACCAATCGTCTTCTACCTCGCTACTTGGTCCGTCCGTTTTTTGTTTGGTTGGCACATTTGTTCCCGTGTTATTTAATTCACTGATATCCACCCGATCTGTAGTGGAATACAATACGCTGGCTTCAGAAGTGGAAGATTCTGTTGATTGTTCCCCTGCTGAGCCATTTTGTTTTGTATATAATTGATCCGCACATTTTACTTCTAATTCAGCCAACAGTTTATTAACATCGTTGCTTATTTGAGTCGCAAGATTGTTAATCAACGATTTTATTGAATTTTCTTGTTTTTTCAGATTGTCTTCCAGTTCTGTTTTCACTGTGTTGAGTTTAACGTTTATTTGCTCTTCTAAAATTATTACATACTGTTTAACAGTGTCTGTTTTGGGCTGTTTAAGGTTTGTTTTGGTGATGTTTTCTTCTGTGAGCGGGCTGGCGGTGGTGATGGTAATCGCGCAACATAGCGCGAGCACGAGTGGTGCACGCAACATGCTGTGGGAGTGTGCGGTCACTACACGTCGCGCGATTATATATTGAGAAAACAGTTAGGATGATTATGATAGCACGTATATACATTATACAGGGTACCAATGTATCAGTTTTCAAAATAAAAATCCACTGATTTAACCAGCTTAAATATATTTAACATCTTGGTGACAGACAGCGGCATCTTGTTATAGTGTCCCAATTTTTCTTTTAAGAACGGAATACCAGTAACAGTTCAACCATAGACCGACGTATGTAACGTTTGTATACTCAGATTACATTTTAAACTTGATCCTGAAACCACCACTTTAACTATGAAAAAAAAAATCCGATAAAATATTTTGGTTATATTATCAAGTAAACCTGTACGATTGTTATGTTTATCTTCTGACCTTATAACTACAAAAATATTATAACAATCAAAAATATTTTTTTTAGGATTCCGTACTTAAAGGGTAAAACGGAACCCTATTATTAAGCCTCCACTGTCTGTCTGTCTGTCTCCAGGCTTTATCTCATAAACCGCGTTAGCTAGAAAGCTGATTTTTTTTACAAAATATGAAGTATTTCCGTTGCCGCTATAACAACAATACTAAAAATAAAAAAATAAATTAACATACAATAAATGTATTTTTCATACATAATATTTACTTGTATATAACCTTTCAGAATAAATATTGAAATAACACTATATAAATATTAAAGGGGGGCTCCCATACAACGCAAGTAATTTTTTTGCAATTTTTACTCGATCTTAATAAACAGGTAGAAACTTGAATATTTGTTAGTAAATATTCAGAAAAATATTAACTGTAAAAATAAATACCTAATCTTATACCTGAAAACTCACGAAATGAACATAATCTGTGCATCTAAACGCGGTGCGAGCGCCGCGTTGCGATGTGGTGCGAGCGTGAGGTGGTTGCTAAGCAACGGCCGCGCGGGTAGCGGGGGATGAACGTGATTTTTCTATTGTAGATGATAGTACGAAACCCTTCGTACGCGAGTACGACTCGCAGTTGGCCGGTTTTTTTCTAAATCGTGGATTTTTATCTAATTTAGCCATTATTCATAATCTCTAGTTATCAGCGGTCAAGGTGCAAATACATAATTCAACTGAGTCTATAGGAGATAACATTTGTGTACTTCGATGTTAAAACATTGATGATAATTCTATTTTTCCATATAACAACTTTTGTAGATGGTTGATTCGACTTAGTGTCAACTGAGACAAAATATTCTTAGGCCAGTTTGGTTCAGTTGACAAAATCGGTAATCTGCATAGCTATTTTGAAAGCTTTATCAATATATAAAGGTATATTTTTTTTACAACAAAACATTCAAAAAATAATAATAAAATATTCAAAGCGGTACAGTAAAGTAAAAAAGCTATTAATACATTATTTAAAAAAATGTACTTATCTAGTAATATGAAATCGAACGACGAGTGAAATAGTAGTAATGGATAATATGTACTATATAATATAGAAACTACTATTTTGTAAAAGAGAAATTACATAATATTATGAATAAATATGGCATGTCATTTATTCACATAATGTGGTATAATACATCTATCCATATATAGGTTTAAGATTGGTAGAATTGAAAATAAAACAACGAAAATAACAACGAAAAAATATAATTGTAATAATAAAAATGAACGAGGCCAGACGAGTTACTACTCCCGGCCGCTTCGTCCTCGGGTCGCTCCACTGCTTCGTCAGGGACAGCAACATCGACTGCTGTACCGGCGCACACAAAACTGACCGTATTCTGATCCGTAGCTTGTCCAATGATCCTTCTAAAACTATTCTTGGTATTAATGACCCACTGTTTGCATTGATAAAATGTCTGAAAGACTCAAAATTTCAGTTGTGTTCATAAAAACAACTATTTCGTTTATCCTATGTCGAAAAAAAGTTGGTTTGTTTGTTACTTATTCAGACAAAAATAAAAAGTTTCGTTGTATGATATTTAGTATTGAAGTAACTATGAACTAGTCATGTTTAATAGAGATGAAGATCAACGGCGCGGCGCATACATTAAACTTTCTCGTCATAATACGGCATCTATTAGGTATGGTATCTATGGCTTAAAGATAAAATGGCTCCACAGACGGTCAATTTCTCTTCAAGCGGAAAGAGGTCTTGTAAGTCTTCTCTCCAGGTATTTTCAAATGCGCCTAAAGATACATACCTATAATTCTAATGCACTCAGCTAAATTTTTATAAAAGAAGCATGACCAATTTTTTATGATATTTACTTATAATCGCCGCAGTATTTCCTAAATGCAACTTCTGTGTTAGGATATACAGGGTGGGCCAGAATAAAGTTCACTTTCCCTTGTCAAAAAAAACCGTTGCTCGCGGCAGGTAGCGGGGTGCGCGGGGTATGATCGGTTGCCGCGCCTCTCGCATTTTTAGTCGCCACGCCATGAGTCCGTTCACGGGTGAGCATCGCGCGATCGCTAGTCAAGCGTTTTACGAAAATGGTCGTTCTTATATTGATGCGCGGCATAAGTTCAGAGTTAAATTTAATTTACGAAGTATCCGCCAGTGTCCTAGCACAGGTTAGGTTTCAAAAGTGAACTTTACTCTGGCCCACCCTGTATGACCGATTCCATATCCGATGAATATAATCATTCATTTTATATTGAAATTTTATCTGCATAGCTATTTTCAAGCTTTATTTATATAGTTAAAGAGTTTTAGAGAATGGAATATTTTTTTTTACAAAAAGGATTATAAAATAAATAGAACACATAGAATTTTATGGAGTAGGAATGAAACGTTCTGCGTTGAAGCATTATTTAACTAATGGTAGGCAATCGTCCTGATGGTGATTTCTTGGCTCGTATTTTATCATTACTGAAGATGGTGACTACTAGCAGAATTTATTCTAAGGTTCTCTAGAACAGATACATCGTGATGACCTAGCTGTCTTATAAACTCATTTTATTAGAGCTCCCCTTACACTTAGTTCAGCGGGGAGTCACGACCCTCAGACATGAGGAAATACGAGCCAAAGAGAGATTTAGAGATTAATATCATTGGTGAGTGCGTCATAGTCTAATTATACACGCATTAAGTCATCATATATGTATGTATGTATAGGTATATAGATTGAATAACCGCTCATTTACATTTACACCAATAAAAGTTTGTGTTAAAACTGAAATAAATTTTTGTTACTTTGTTATCTAACAGCTTTGATGTTTTCTGTGGCAATAGCACAGAATACATAATACAACAGAAACCTATCTCCCTGTTTCGAACACGATGCGAGCGGAGCGCACAGTAAAGTACGCTCGACAGTCGTGTGTCAAACGGCACATCACAATTTTGGTTTTCACGTAAGAATGTTGAGTAGCGCTCTGCGTGTTAATCTGGGATATAAAGTTGCAAATAACATGTTATCTAGGGTCTGATCTATCTCTCTGCCATTTTTTTATTTGGATAGCCTCAGTTGTGACCTCATCAGAGCTAACGCTGCTATTTTCTGTACGTGTGTGAGTGTATTGCGTATTCATGTAAAATAAAGCTTTAAAAATAAAGAAATTAAAGCGATAATGGTTTGAAGCAAAATAGACGCAGATCGTTTTTCTGTATAATTCCTAATCTCCGTGACACAGACGCACCGGCGTCTAGTACGGTGCTTTAGTGATTTTTAGTATGTGTGCATTTTTATGAAAATAAATAATTTTGAATTTGTATTTGTTTGTGAATACGCATTCTGTTTATACTTTTAACCAATAACAATAACTAATATTACCTTACAGTTAATCCAATGAGGTCATAGATTTTCGACTAAAGAACATCAATAATTATGACGTGAAAATTTATAATGAGTTGAAATAAATAAGAGATAATATTAAAATCCTTTTATTGTACCAAATTATGTGAGTCGTTGATATTGTATATCAAACTTAAAAAAAAAACTAAAAGTGATATCAATATTATTCCTTTTGTACTTGATTATTTATGTTATAAGGACTTTTATCCATGGAGTGGGTAGTTATGCTCGCAGTGGTGTTAATCCTGAAAAAAAAGAAACACGTAACTAAGCAAACTACATACTTATGCATTTGGCTCATGAAATTTACTAATTCACTATAGATATATTTCATCACAACTTAACTAAATTCAGAAACTTACTTAATAAATGTAATATTACCGCTTATAATAGTGACGTTTACTATAAACTTTAAGAGTACAACATTATATTGTAAAGAAAGCTGTACACAATAGTTACAAATTTATTTATTTTTTTACATAGGAGTTTGTTTTTTATTATAAGTTTTAGTTTGTAAGTTGTTTTTGTGTCTTAAATAAATAAATAAAACATTTGCACTTGACCATAATTTGCCTATGGCTCGTCGGAGGAGTAATATCGCAGAAACATCGTGTTGGGCACCCAAGTCCTTGCACGGATAAACAAATGTTTTTTTTTTAACGGGTTTGCACTTGACCATAGTTTACCTGATAGCAAGTAAGGCTATGGCCTAAGATGGAGCGTGTCCGTAGATTTTGTAATCCTTAAAACTGATCCACCCGTAACTTGAAAAACAAGTCATTGTTATAGGCCTGGGATTTGGACCGGTCTCGTCAGTCGCTTCCACACCGAGCCACGCCCATTAATTATTTTTTTCCTATACTCCAACGTTTATAAACATAATGAATCAAACCAACCACAATACTTGAGCAACTCTCGACTTGCAGCGCGTCGTCAATGTTTAGCATGATGAGGTTGTCAACCCTATCGATTGACTCATCGTCAAAATCACATGCCTTCATCTTGGTCTTTACTTCCAAGAAACACTTCTTGGCCTTCGTGACGCTTTTACAATCCGGCTCCTGAAATACCATGAATAAAAATTATAAAGACTCTGAAACTTGACCCATCTAATAAAAATGTAGCATTAGTTCATAAGTAGTGGAGTAAATTACGTAATTCCAGAATGTGAAATTTTGATCGGGATTGAATACTTACATTACGCTTGATGTGTTTTGTTTGTATTTTAATAGATAGTGTTTTTAAGGGAACAGTTTTTGAGTATATATCGTGCATATGTGACTGTGCGAAACCGAGCAGTGTAATTAGTAAATGTTACGAAAAAACGTTTATATGTATATCTGCTTCCACAAGGTTGTACAGCATGGACAAAAAATTACATGATTCCAATAAAAACTAGGGACTTAAACGGGTTTACTAAAGCCTAGTTCGTCAAACCCTAAATTTCACTATAAGTCTTTCCTGTGTGTTGACATCCATTTACAGCTCTGAAAATTAAAAAGGGCAACAATATGATTATGGAGATAATATTAGAACTTACATAAAATACGTTATATGATTTTGTGTGGAATTCTCTCAAGCATTCATGTTCTTGCTCCATCATAACTGAGCGCCTACAATCAGGCAAGTCCTGGATATCTGCAACACATACCTGTCATGTAACTTTTTACCACCAGGCATGCAGAAGTTTACATATATACAAATAAAATCAGTAAACCAGAGCATGCGAGATTCGCCTTAATAATATGATATGTCAATATATGAAATAGTTGTATTGAATGAGCAAAAAATAAATGGCTAAGAAACTAATGTTAAATAAATGTTATGTAGCGTAGTTATGTTTACTTGTGTGTTGCCTCGACGTTTGTGGCGGACAGTCGAAGAGTACCTTCATGGGATACTCTCTCGGATCCACTATGACAAAAATATTTGTAACGCCTGTCATATTGATGTTTTCTACTACGCCTTTATAGATGTGGTTTCCGCACCCCACGCGCCACTTCAGATCATCTGTAATATAACGAAAAGTAGCAAAAAAAAAAAAAAAAAAAAAAAATAAAGTAGCATGTAATATATGTATTCATTTGTAAGTAATTATCTTAAAATTGTAAGTTAGGTCTACATCTAGAGGGCATTAAGTGCTAGTATTTTTTTTTTCTATTCAATAAGTTTGTTATGTGTGTTTTAACTTAGTGCCTGTTTTGCAGACTATAAATAAATAAATAAATAACCAACAAATAAATAATTCCATCCTTTGCCTCATGACTGAGGGTGGTAACTTCCCCGAAGAATTACTTAATTGGGCGAAATTCTCTGAGGCATTCAAAGCACATATGAAGCACACCATATCCACACAGGTGACAAACAACAAACAGTGATGATGATATCGACATTAAATAAGAGCAAGTAGGTACACACTCTCGAAAAGATTAATATAAATAATTGGACCTGGTCCTGAAAGTTGGTACTTGACCTGATACAACAATTATACCTATAATATTTAAATCATTTACATTTTCCGAGAAATCCGTGGACAAACATAATGTACATATAATTGTATACACAATTATAAAATTAGATAGATAGATAGATAGATTAACTCTTTATTGTTGACACATATTAAAAAAACAGTACATAGAACAAATTGCACCTTAACTAGTGCCACAAGCGGCGGCCTTATCGCTGAAAGCGATCTCTTCCAGGCAACCTTCAGCTGGAGAGAAATAAGCAAAAGAAAAAAAAGAAGAATGTGGTGTACAACAAAAAGGAAAAAAGAAATTTTACTAATATATATACATATATATATATATATATACATATAAATACGCAATACACATACTTAATATAATAAAATTATTGTTTATATACAAATACATATAATACACAACAAAATATTTAAAGGTGATAGAAGTAGAAATAATAACAGCAATTTTCACTGAAGGGAAGCGAGATAAAATTCCTTTACTTGTTTTTTAAAGGAATCAATTGTCTGAGCCTTTTGAATGTTGATAGGCAGAGAATTCCATAAAGTAACAGCTTGTACAGTAAATGATGAGCCATAAAAAGATTTCTTTTTGAATGTTGGATGTGCGAGTGTTAATTTATTAGTAGATCGAAGAGAAAGAGAGTGTGTAGTATGGACATACGCAAAACGAGAAACTAAGTAACGCGGGGTAGCAGGGTTAAATAAAATGTTATATACGAGAGAGAGGATGTGAGCATTCCGGCGAAGTCGAATAGGCAGCCACTTGAGCTTAACACGAAATTGAGATATATGATCGTACTTACGTAGACCAAATATAAACCTTATACAGTAATTTTGTAACCGCTCAAGCTTATCTAGCTGATCTTCCCGAAGATCGAGATAGCAGGCGTCCGCATAGTCCAGGATAGGAAGAAGAAGGGATTGCGCAAGCTCAACTTTAGTGGCAGTTGGCAAGAAGTTTCGAAGACGTCTTAGTGACCCACCAGACGAGAAAATTCTTGAGCTTAATGAATCCACATGAGCATCCCAACTGAGCGACTGATCCATTATCAGACCAAGGTTCTTGACTGTATCACTATATGGAACGATGATGCCTTCAAAAATAACTGGCGGAATACCCTCCCAGTCAATCCTTGAGATCAGATGAGAGCTTCCAATGATAATGACCTGCGTTTTTGAAGGATTCACTTTTAAACCAAAGGATTTACTCCATTCAGAGATACGGGAGAGGTTATCATTAGTGTTCCTAATAGCCGAGTCAAGATGACTAATATGAGCCTGCGAGTATATCTGTAAATCATCAGCATACAGGTGGTAGGGACATGAAAGATGTTGCGAAATGGAGTTAATAAAGATAGCGAAAAGAAGTGGTGATAACACGCCGCCCTGCGGGACACCAGCAATTGTGTTGCACCAAGAAGAAAAGGAATCTCCAAGGCGAACCCGCTGCCGACGCCCCAGCAGATAACTATGAAACCATTCTATCACTGATGGAGATATATTGATAGAGCGCAGCATTGCAAGCAGGATATCCAAATCAACGGTATTGAATGCATTACTGAAGTCTAACAGTGTTAGAACAGTAAGCTTACCGTCGTCCATACCCTCGCGTATGTCGTCTGTGATCTTTAAGAGCGCAGACACAGTGCTATGCCCAGGACGGAAACCGGATTGGTAAGGATTGAGCAAATCATGTCGGTTAAGGAAAAGACTAAGTTGACGATGGACAAGCCGCTCAAGGACTTTAGAAAGGAATGGAAGGATAGAAATAGGACGATATTCAGAGTAGGATTTAGGGTTGGATTTTTTAGGTAGAGGAATAATTTGCGCATCTTTCCAGATTGTAGGGAAATCCCCACTGGAAATGGAATTGTTAAGGATAACGCACAGGACAGGAAGGATTATATCCAGGATGGGCAATAACATGTTCCGGCTAATAGAGTCACTACCAACCACTCTAGATGAGATTGCAAGCACGCTCTTTTCAATATCACATGCAGTGAAAGATTTGAAAACAAAAGACGAAAAATTTGAAGGAGTAGGAATGGCTGAAAGTTTATTAATTGTATCAGATTTATCTTCATCTGACATAGCAGAAGAAGAAGAAAAGTGAGTATTTAATGAATTAATATCTAAATTATGAGAGACAGTACTATGTTTAGCTTTGCCGATTCCCAATGAGTTAAGAAATTTCCAGACTTTTGCTGGATCTTTATTTTCAACAGATGAGTGAATATGACGGCGCAGAGCATCCCTACACACCATATTGCAACGATTCCTGACCTTGACATACTTCTCATGGTTGGACTCAGTGGGCTTTACCTTAAAACGTGTCTTGGCCACAGCTTTCTTGTGCATCAATGCTCTGATGTCATCAGTAAGCCACGGAGCCGGTAACTGCTTGAGCTTGATGGCACGAAGAGGAGCATGTATGTCATACAGTTTCGTGATGATGTCATTAAAAATACTAACTTGATCATCAACGGAAACGGCATTTATGACAGGTGACCAATCAGTCTTAAGGGCATCATTAATTAAAGCTTGATGATCCATGCCACCAAAGTTGCGCTGCAGAATGATTTGGGGCTTAAGTTTAGCAAGTTTAGCAGATTTGTTTAGAAACCCTTATTGCTAAATTACTAGATCACCATCCTCATATATTATCCTATTCCCACAATATAATATTCATGTCAAATTCATCTCACCTTCTTCAAGTTTGAAGTACATCGGTATGTAGTGTTCTCGGTGTTCTTGCGGCGTGATGATCGTCGCCTGTTGGATGCGAGACAGGTCATCTGACGTCAGGTACGTGTTGCTAGCCAGCGTAAGTCCCATAGAGCTGACAACTGTGACATGAGTACAACAATTAGAATGAATATGTCTATTGTTTATTGCGTAAAATGACCCATTTCATAAATTCATCTATACACTAAAGGAAGGGTCACAACTTTTCAACAATTCATAGTAGATGAACACAAGAAAAGTCCATTCGTCCAAGATTCTCGGGATTTCACTGTACAGTACAAGTAATAGTGATAATGTACACATGGTATTTAAAAAACATCACCTAAATGCTAAGAAATATATCTTCCACAATAATAATAATATAAATTTGAAAAAGCCAGTGAGAACCGGTTCTCATTGGGTAAGCATGATTTTTTTAGGCCAGAGCTACCCACAGGCAAACTATGGTCAAGTGCAACCCTGACAAATTATATCTTAACTTGTAATAAGTATCCCACCAAAACCATTATGTAAAAAACTAGCCAAGTCTCGATGGAGCTGCTTGTTTATCTCTAAAAAGTAATGATATCTGGACAAGGTCGTGCCAAGTCTAAGGTTCGTTACTGCGATTTCTTTATATGTAATTATAGTTAATGTCATATGACTCGCATATGACCAAGCAGCTCGATCGAGACTTGGCTAGCTTTTTACAGAATGTTTTTGGTGGGATTACACTTCTTTTTATAGAAACGTGGGCTTATTAATTTATTTATAGAAATTTATATACGATGTGTCCCACTACGCTGGATTTTTGCAATGACAGTCGATTTTTTTATGTACCAATAGTTAAAGAGGGCATTACAAAATCTCTAATACAGCTGACACCAGCTGAGGGTTCTTCATCAGATACCTCTGACCTCCGATTTTCGACATCAAATGAAGCGGCCCACCAAGTTGAATATTTTTTGTAAAGGCGGTATGCCGATATGTCTAATAGTTTGGTTGGGCTCTTGTGTTTTCTAATCAGGGTCACCAGGTACTCCAGATCTTCGATTATCCTAGTTTTTATAGTTTTCCCTTTACGTTTTTTTTACATGATAATAGGCTTAATGGTATGGATCAACGAGTACGGTTCATTTGCATGCGCGCAACTAGATGGCGCTAGTAGTCCACAAATGACGCTAACTTGCGGACTGCATGATTGGTTCGCTCGTTGCCATTGGCAAATAAATAGTCGCACGGCTTTCGTCTTTTAGCGTTTCCATCGGTGTTGTCAAGATAGTTTTGCGACCCCGGTGACACGCATCCTATTAGTGAATATAACTATAATAACAAACCGTGAGTGTGACTCTAAATTCAGATAGGTGCTGACTAATATCTGTGTATCAGTGTGAACTCTGCAGAATCTGGACCCTCATCCAGGTCATTCGTTAGACGCCAGGAAGACTCCAGGAATTCATTGCTGTGTGCTGTGCGCCGGCTCACAGGTCTGTACCATAGGGGCATACTTGAGCGGTCCGTTTTTTATTCTTATTTTTATTGCACCCATTGTGGTATTCCCGCGCTGGAGTAAAGCTATTTACACGCCACTCCACTATCTGTGTACCGAATTTCAGCTCTCTGAGTTTATGGGAATAACTAGTTCTATTCTATTTTGATAATAGTGTGTTAGTTACTTTATGTTTTATAAGTTTTGAATGAATAAATTTTGATGGTCATAAGTGAGTGTCATAAATGCGCAACTTTGCTTTCTCTAAGCTTCGAAACTAAATGATCTACCGACTTGAAATTTTGGATTTCAAGTGTGTTTCTATGGCTTACCAGATGACGAAAATTTCAGCGTTCTAGTCCCATCCATAGGATCTCAAATAGGGGCCTGAAAATGCGGCGAAATGGTTCCAGTAAAGGATGGAACAGCAGTGTTTGCTTCGCGCTCGACTTGGTGGGGGCACCTGCCGTGCCCCCAGATGTTAAAATTGTATTTTAAAAAATGCATTTTACAATTAATATAGTGAACCATATCTCGAAATAATCAGGTATTTTTTTTGTTCGACTATGTGTCGGTCGATGCTTACCAAAGGATGCGATGGTGTCATCCAAGATGAAGCGAATGTTAGCAATGCCGTTGGCTTCCAACACCCGCACTGCCAGCCACATTTCTGGCTTCCGTTTTGACAGCGCTGGAAAAGCTAAGCCTGGCGAGTGTTCAATTGCTTTGATATCACATCCTGCGGGGACAATAATTATAATTACCTTCAGGATCCTCGACAATTACGTATATATTTCAAAAACCCTTTAGATAAAAGCAAATAGCTGCTTAAGTCAGGCGTCACGATCTGGTCTTGATTAAGATATTTGAAAATAAACTAAACCAATTTCCAAATAATAAAACTCATTTAAAAACTGTAAGTGATCATTGAGTGCACGAGGCAGATGCTTAGTAGAAAAATTAACAAAAAAGGGAGATTTAATTGATGCAAAAGAACATATCACAAAAACTCAAAAATACAACTCCTTATACTTAAAGGTATTTTTTTTATAATATCGGGATTTTGTAATATTCTTTAATTCTAATCTGAAAAGGTAGGTAGTATTGCAAAGACTCACTCACCGGTGATGTTTTGAAGGCGAGTATCATACTCATCAAATTTAATATTCTCCTCATTTTTATTCTGTAAGGTCTGGGCGTCGACGGCTGGATCATTGCAGATAGTATCCCACCAGTCGCTGACATCCTCACTATCTTCTCCGTCTGTTTTTTGCTTGGTTATCACATTAGTTCCCGCGTTATTTGATTCACTGATATCCACCTGATCTGTAGTGGAATTCAATACGCTGGCTTCTAAAGTAGAAGATTCTGTTGATTGTTCCCCTGCTGAGCCATTTTGTTTTGTATTAAATTGATCCGCACATTTCACTTCTAATTCAGCCAACATTTCATTAACATCGTTGCTGATTTGACTCGCAAGATTGTTAATCAACGTTTTGAGATTTTCTTCGAGTTCTGTTTTCACTGTGTTGAGTTTTACGTTTATTTGTTCTTCCAAAATGCGTACATACTGTTTAACTGTGTCTGTTTTGGGCTGTTTGAGGTTTGCCTTGGTGATGTTTTCTTCTGTGAGCGGGCTGGCGGTGGTGATGGTAATCGCGCAACATAGCGCGAGCACGAGCGGTGCACGCAACATGTTGCGGGAGTGTGCAGTCACTACACTTCACCCCATTATATACTGAGAAAACAGTTGGGATGACAATGATAACACGTACATACACATTATACAGGGTACCAATGTATCAGTTTTACACATATAAATCTACATTATGTAACCAGTTAAAATATTCCTTATTGAAAAAAATCAACCATAAACCAACGAATATAACGCTAATATTATGGATGGTTCTGCAATCACCACTTACAGTATTAAAAATTGAACTCATGAACTGTTTAATTGTTTTGATTTAATTATCAAGTAAACCTGTATGATTGTTATGTTTACCTTCTGACCTAGATACTAAAAAAATAGATAGGTACTAACCGAAAAAAAAATTATTTTCTAAATCTTGTAGTTTTATCTTTTTTATTTATTTTTTTTATTTTCATTTATCAGCGGTCAAAGAGCAGGGACAAAATTCGTACACAATTGCTTGATATCTGGGTCTATCTTCATGAGACGAGATTAGTGTGACTTCGGTGTCAAAACATTTATGAAAATTTTATTTTACCAAATTACAACTTTTTTCGATTGTTGATTCTTGTGCGTTTGTTTGTTTGAACTGATTACTTAGTCTTCTAGTCACCATTTACAGAGACGGAAATGGTTTAATCAAGTCACAAAGGCTCAGTACAAGTGCCGTCTCAACTAGTCAAGTCTACAGTCTTTGATAAAACTGTCAAAGTGAAAACTTTTAATCGAATCCACTTTATAAGCTGTCCACGGCTACTTTAAAACTATTCTCGGTATAATTAACGACCTACTGTTTACTTAGATATAATGACTGAGAGACTCCAAATTACACTTGTTTGTTCTTAAAAACAAGTATTCAGTTAATCAAATGTCATGTAGGGTCGATTCTACATGTACATATATTTCGTCAGCGGATCAATTAGCTTACATGCATATTGTGTAAATATCTTATGAATATAATAACGATACATTAAACTGGTTACGCATTAAAATGATAGGATAACAGCAGAAAGCAGGTGGAAGATATAAAAAAGTAGGAAAGGCATTTGATTAATAATGGGGCTACGAAATCTCCTTGATCACACCTTTACTATCACGAACATGTGTGTTTGTTTGTTACGTGTCCAGACTACAAAAAAAAGTTAAATTGTGTGACATTTAGTATTGAAGTAAATATAAACGTGATTTTTTTATAGATACATACATTAAACTTTCTCGTCATAATACGGCATCTATTTGATATAGTATCTATGACTTGAACAAGTACTGGACTGATTTAGTGTGTCTAATGGAACAGCGGTGCTGGAGTGATTTACTGGTAACTGGAACATGGTCTAAAGATAAATGGCTCCGCAGACGGTCAATTTCTCTTCAAGCGTAAAGTGGTCTTGTAAGACTTATACTCTTCAGGTATTTTCAGATGCGCCTAAGATAAACTTCCAATGCACTTAGCTAAGTTTGTTTAAAAGTAGCGTGACACATTTTTTAAGATATTTACAATCGCTGTCGGGTTTTTTAAATGCAACCTCTGTATTTATATTAAGACTTCATATCCGATGCATATAATTCATCTTTTATTAAAATTTTATCTTTTTTTTTTTAGCTGCTATTTTAAAGTTTTATCGAATGGTATTTTTTTTACTAAATCACGACTAAGTACTAAAACAAAAAAAATAAAGAGCACAGATTAAACGTTTTGCATTTAAGCATAATTTATCTGATAGTAGGCAATCGTCCTGATGGTCGTGATTTCTTGACTCGTACTACTTAATTACTGAAGATGGTGACTACTGGCAGAATAAATTCTTAGGTTCTCTAGAACAGATACATCGTGATGAAAACCTAGTTCCATACAATCATGAACTCTGTCTTATTTATCATTTAACTCATTTTAATAGAGATCCCCTAATAGCTCCGCGGGGAGTCACGACCCTCAGCCATGAGGAAATACTAGGCAAAGAGATAATTATCATTGTTGCATGCTCTATGATTTATTTGCACAGTAACCGTTGTCTCTCGACCAGCTTAGCAAGCATATTACATTTCAATGCATATCTAATGCATGCATTAATACAGAATCCCAAATTCCCGTGATAGACCTTTGTCACTGGAACAAATGCCACAATTGATTGGTAAGTTTAACTAGCCATAGAAATTCAACCAAAGACACCATTTATATTATATAAAACTTAAAGGTGACTGACTAATATGGTGATCTATCAACGCACAGCCCAAACCACTGGACGGATTGGGCTGAAATTTTGAATGAAGGTAGATGTTACAACGTAGGCATCCGCTAAGAAAGGATTTTAGGAAATGCTACTTCTAAAGGGGTGAAATAGGGGATGCACGTTTTACTTCTTAATGCGTGCGAAGCCGCGAGCACCCACTAGTTAAATATATTTTATTACTAACTACCTGTGCCAGCGACTTTGCCCGCATGGAATAGGTTATTGCCATAATAACGATTCTAGTGAGTTAATCTTAAAATATAGACATACATATACTGTTGCAGTCATTCTGTTAGATCATTTCAAGAGTAATAATTATTCATTTATACATATTTTTTTTACATCTTGAACCGTTTTCGCAGCGCACGCAACGGAAGACCTCAAAGATGAATAATTTTCCCCGTTTTTTCCACATTTTCCATTGTTTCTTCGCTCCTATTGGATGAAGCGTGATGTTATATAGCTTAAAACCTTCCTCGATAACTGGTCTATCCAATACAAAAATAATATTTCAATTCGCACCAGTAGTTCCTGAGATTAGCGCGTTCAAACAAACAAACAAACTCTTCAGCTTTATAATATTAGTATAGATAATATATTATTAGTATAGATAATAAATACCTACCTATCAACCAGAAAACAAAATACCATAAAGCATTTGATATTTAAATTAAACAATGCAATATTCTGTCTTACTACTTTGGATATTATTGGTTTCAGTCATGATAAAAAGTCGTACGCAAACAAAACAACATTAATTAGTCTACATGTAGATAAAATAGATAAACGCTAATATAAATATACGCCATCATTTAATATATTATATAATAAAGCTGAAGGTCAAAAATCTGAACTTAGAAGATATTGCCAAAAAAATATTGTTTGGATATACTTGATATCCATAACAGAACACGTTTTAGCAGTGTTTAAAATATTGGTCTGCTTATCGGTTTGTCTGTTTATTTAAACGCTCATAACGCAAAAGCGGTTGAACAAATCATAATGATTTTTGGTATGTAGGTAGTATGAGATCTTAGAAGTATCATAGGTTACTTTTTATCTCAAAATATTGCGAGCGTAGCCTCGGGCGCTAGTGATAAATATGTGTTCTAATTATAATTTTATTTTTATTGCCTTGTTTAATAGAAATAATGTTAATATCGACATTTCCATATTAAATTGATTACAAGAAATATATTAAAACTGAGATGCTAAATTAGATTTCATCTATACCTAATGAGGGATCTGTTTGTTTGTATGTCACCGGAACTAGCCCTGTTTTAATACTAGCCCATTTAAATGAAACATTACGATCGCCAATTTGCTAAATTGTTGCAATTAAGCCGCCCAATAAACACTTGATAGCTGTTTCAGCGAAGTGTTGTATGCGGTTAAAATACAACTAGACTAACTAACTATACAATTATATTATAATATTATAAAGCTAAAGAGTTTGTTTGTTTGAACGCGCTTATCTCAGGAACTACTAGTGTAAATTGAAAAAATATTTTCGTATTGAATAGATCATTTATCGAAAAAAGCTTTAAGCTATATAACATCACGCTGCAACTAATAAGAGCGAAGAAACCATGGAAAATATGGAAAAAACGGGGAAAATTATTCATCTTTGAAGCCTTCCGTTGCGTGCGCTGCGAAAACGGTTCAAGATATCAAAAAAACATGCATGAAAGAATTATTATACTACGACAACGTTACATGCTCGAGATTTCTTTATTTACTATGTAGTCTCACTTCTGTATGTACTAGGCGTCACACTTTTTATAGCAGTGAAAATAAAAACACAAAAAAAAAACTTTTGAACAAATGTCACTGTCAATGTCGCGCCCGTAGCGCCGTCCTCCTGTCAAACCTTATTCTTTTCTTGCTTTGACGATCCATTTTTCTTGTGTGCGGGCGTCACAACATCATAAATTTCGTTAAATATTACTATTTGAATTTTTCGTGGAAAAAGGTGTTTATTTCATGTGTTCAAGTGGTAAATTAGGAAAAGAAGCATCGGAATTTTAAAATAACGTCGAAAATTCTACGTTTGGTACAAAAACTAAGCAATTCATCAACCAGCTCATAGGATAAAGGTTAGTGCAACTACTAACTTACCAAAGTAATCTTACTGCATTTATTCATCATGGATTTTAATTTTCTTGGTATAACCTTATATATTTTATAAAACTATACCGGATAGATCGTTAACATAAATATTTTTTCAACAAATGATGTAACGATCTTTTTTTGAAATACCCACATTTTTGTCATGAAGATCGGAAACGTGACTTTTCTAGCAATGTTTCTGTAACGATCTTTACATAGTTAATAAAGAAATCTCTTCGCATGTAACGTCGTCTCGTATAATTATGGTCGAACTTCACTTAAGGTAGGTTCGTTTAACCATTAATTTTTCTTGAAATGATTTAACAAAATGTCAGCGACAGTATATGTCTATCTTTTAAGATTAACTCACTAGAACCGTTTTTATGGTAATAACTATTCCACGCGGACGAAGTCACGGGCACAGCTAGTGTTTATGATGTTAGAATGGGTTTTTAGATAAACCGTTATTTCGGTGAGCGTACGAATATTGATATCATCGCTTTGAAAATATGCAGTCGGTTTTAGTTGTTCGAAATTTGTCTGTCTAAAAATTCTGTAAAAGTTACCCATGATAAATCAACGTCCCAATTTGAAGTTGACATTTTGATTGTTTTGTAAGGTCTTTTTTTAAGGTCCTGGACTAATATTTAAACCGCGTTTTGTAGTAAGACGGATTGGTATAGAAAAAAAATAGTCTTGGGTTGGACTTTTTACCATTTTGTGTTAGTTGACCGTAGCCGAGGAATCCAAGCGTTCTAGCTGGTTCGAATCCTGCCGGTCGTGGTTATTTTCCAAAAAAATGTTTAAGTTATTTTAATCTTCACAAACCCATTTTGATACGAGATTTTATATACACGAAAGAAATTAAACCGCTCTTATTTCCGACCCTAAAAGCTAAGCTAAAAACCAAATGGTGGTTGTTCGGTGTTTTTACCATAAATTAATGATATTAATCTTTTTTTTAATTCTGGTATTAATTTGTATAATAAGCATTAATATCTAATAAATTGTTTTCGATTATACAGAAGTGCCTTACACAATATTTATACAGGGTTGTTTAATTTTATTAGAAATATTAGTATCCTGAATGAAACGAAATTTAATAAAGGTCAAAGTTTGCTCAATGAAACAGTAGGTACACAATAATATTAAATACGTTTACGTATAATGACGTGAAGGCTAATAAAAAGATATAAATAAAAAAATCGTTTTTGTGGGATCTTAATAAACAAAAAAAGCAGTGGGAGTCAAATTTTATAATAAGTTTCGCCTCACATAATTGGAATGTACCATATTAGCAGTTATTATTATAAATAATGTCACAAGTGGATAATTATTTTAAGATAATAATTAGCCTAGGACACTTCAAAGACCTCATACTACCTACATACCAAAATCCATGATGTTCCGTTCAGTCGTTTTTGCGTTATGAGCGTTTATATAAACACGTACAATAAACAGAAAAAAAATCTAAAATCTGCTTAAACGTGTTGTGTTATAAAGATAAGATAAAGATAAATTTATTATAAACAAAACAATATGTTACACTTTACAAATAGCTCTGCCTCTTACATTAGTAAAAACTGTGTCGTAGAGAGGCAGGTTCTTCCGGGGGTTCTTGTTTACAACTTAGTTTTATATTAACAACTTAAAATAATGTAGTAGGTATGTTAAGTGATTACAAAATAATCTATGTCTAGTTATTGTTTATACAGAATATGATATTAAAAGATTAACTGAACGGTTTTCACTCACGTGTAAATCGCGTAAATGGTTTACGCGTTTCGGATGTTATGACACCCATCTTCAGAACGTTCGTCCTGGGCCGCGGCAACACGCAGACTGCGCGCCGCCGCGCGAGCGGCCCGCCGGGACACGGGCGCGGGGTCCTGTGGTGGTGGGGGTGGAGGCGAGACGATGTAACTACTCCCGGCCGCTTCGTCCTCGGGTCGCTCCACTGCTTCATCAGAGACAGCACCATCGACTGATGTACCGGCGCACACAAAACTGACCGTATCTTGATCCAAAGCTCCAATGATCCTTCTCTTCGTCATCGTATTAAGAACTGGGACCCACGCCGGGGGCCCAGGACGAACGTTCTGAAGATGGGTGTCATAACATCCGAAACGCGTAAACCATATACGCGATTTACACGTGAGTGAAAACCGTTCAGTTAATCTTTTGATAAAATGTCTCACGAAAGTTTTAATATTAAGAATATGATATTACTTGATCTATTTGTATCCTAAATTTTATATAATATTATATGAAAAGCTATTTATATATTTACAATGATGTTATGCTTGGAGTATTGGCGATTAGTTTTGGATGTTTGTGTGTGTGTGTGTATGTGTATTTGCATATGTGTGTGTTCGCGTGTGCGTGTGGGTGTGTGTGCTACGTGTTTATGTTGAGATTGTGTATACTGGTGTGTTTGTAAGTGTGACTTAAGGTTATGGATTTAAAATATATCCAAACAGTTATTTTTCTAATATCTTCTTTGTTAAGATTTTAAACCCTCTTCAGCTTTATTATATGTATAAATTAAAACAGACGGTGTCAGTAATTTGAATCAGAAAACTTAAAATCTCTGTAACTTCCATGAGATACTTAACAACTTAATTAATTTCTTTGGTTTTGAGTAACATCGTTTATTTTCCTAATAAATGTACAAAGGATCGTTAAAGTATGTTTCGGTATAAAAGGAGCGAAGTTTCCCTGTTAGCAATAACAATGCTGGATTACGGTTATGTTTTGTTTCGTAATTTGGGTTTTGGTGAACAAAGAGTGAAATGTGAGACTAGAAATATTATTTATACGGTTTTTTTTATAATATGCTAAATCACGAGCATTGGTTTTCTGTGTTCATAATACTAGTTTAGGTACATAACGTCATTAACTTGTCAACGAAATACCTGCATAAATATAGGTATAAAAAAATGTCCAAATTTGCATAACTATTTAAGTGTATACGTCTACAAATTATTATTATTACAAAGCGATTTTTATCCTATTTCTATTTTTGCTGGCCTCTTTCTTGCTCAACGTATCATTGCCATCTAGCGTGGCAATGCAGCCAGTATGCTGGGCACGCTGCCCTCTGGTAGTGGGCTGGAGCACTTAGATTATCTTTAGGCTTTTCTAAAGATTTTCTAAGTGCCACTTTTTTGTAGTAGTTAGAAGTAGTTTGTTTAGTTTTTCTTTCCTAGTTTTTATATTTCATTATGGTATTTAAAAAAACAACTATTTCAATGTACTTATATGTACATACTACATACGTTAATGTACGCTAGTACATATGTAGTTTTATTATGATAAATCTAAACTTCTTCTTCTTATCGAATGAGAGTGGCTAACTCTGGTGTTGAGAGTTTATCAAGCCAGCCTGAGGGTCTCTGACATGGCTTAACAACTACCGTACTAGACAAACAGCCGGGACCTACTATTTAACGTGTCATCCGACCCACGGAAGTGATAACACCTACCATAATTTATCGAATATAAAATAGTAAATTTGTACTTGTAAATCGACTAGACACACTATATCACACAATAGACTTTCATTTCTCCCTGATATTTTCTCTATTCCCCGGACAGTAATAGCAAACCTTTCAAGTTTGAAGTGACTTTGACCACAATGGCTGGCTCTGATGAGAACTCCATGTAAGAGTTAATTTTCACCTGCAGTTGTAGAAACCTATTTACAGAAGTGCTGGCTTTGAGATAGAATACTTTGACTTGCTTTTGTGAGCTCACCTACGTAGTATAAACTTGGTTTAGAATTGTGAACCGAGTTGAGTTTGAAATCTTGGAGTAAAAGAGCTAGTAAATGGGTTAGTTCGAAAAAACATATTGGGTGAGGCTATATTTTTATGCAAGTTAGTCTCACTTTTGATCACATTTTTCCAGGTGCTAAGCAACTTTGCATTTTAAAATCTAACTAAAAACAGTACTACTAATTTGACTACGAAATTTATGGTTTGATCAACACTTACCCATAGTACTGATAATGGTATTTTTGCGGTTATTTTTACAAAGTAGTTTTACTAACTACCTACGTGCTTTTTGTACCCTCTGGAGCAAAATCACGCCAAACACATTCATGCTCAGATGAAATTAAAAATAGAATATTATGTGCGAGTAAGACAAAATAATTCTTTTACTCCGATAATGTAGGTACTTTACACGCCTGATCAATCTATTTTACATTTCTTTGATTATTTTCTAAGAAATCAAATAATAAGTTTTATCTGTTTTGACTTGTTTTGTCATTCTTTAAGTCCCTGGGCATTCCGATTCTACCAGCGATCGTTATTATACAGTTGGCAATGTATGTCAGGAAAAATATAGAAACCCTAGATAGACGGGAGGATACAAATAATTTAGATATGGCTATCCGCAGTGATGGAAAGCTAGCGTCAGTGTGGATGAGACTTGAGAAGTCTCGACGGTTGACGCATGTTATGGGACCGGAAGTGTACAATTGCCTGCCGGAGGATATAAGAAACGCTGTAAGTGATAACGTGTTCAAATTGAAACTCAAAAACTGGCTCATTCAAAGAACGTTCTATAGCATCAGTGAATTTTATAGGAGTCAAAAGAAAAATTTTCTAAATAATTTTGGACACCATGTTATGTCTCGTTAATACTTTTTTGTACTGACGCCAAATTTTAATTTTATTTTTATATGACTATTGATTAAATCAATAGAATTATCGAGTTGACATTTAAAATAATCAAATATGTTTATATAAGTGTACATATTAAGAATATATCTTTAATTTTAATCATAATCTGACATGTTATTCTATCAAATTATCAATAAAATGTTTATCTGTTTATCTGACCCTTTATGAGTCGCAATTGTCCTATCTTAGACAAGGATTTTTTTTATATCATCCCTTTCTTTCCCTCTGGATTGTTCTCTCTTTGGTTTTGTGAAATAAATTTTATATGAATAGAAACCTTATTCTCTTAAACTTAAAGTTCATTTTCTATAAATGGTAAATCGGGGGTGAAATCGGTCAAAAATGAAAGGCATATAGAGAAGGCTGTTGTCTTGCTTCAACAGCTTGCCAGTTTAAAAAATAATGTGTGTTAAATGTCACTGTCAACTTAAGTTTTGAAATATTTAGCAATAAATAATATTATTTAATTTTATTTATTATAAATCTTACTTGACACATAGAAATCTGAATTAATTTGTGAAATTAACACAAAATAAAATAAGTAACCAATTAATATTATATTATTTTTTACACAAGCAACATTAAATTATGATGACATTATATGAGAAAAGATGGCGGGAAATAAATAATTTCTTAAGTAATTTGTAAAAATAATTGAAATGTATTTTATTGTAAAAATAACAAAATGGTGAGAACTTGTAGTGTTCCGGGATGCAGAAATGAATCTTATAGTGGTTGCAATATATCTTTCTACAGGTATGCTAAAGTTTAAGTAAGATTACATTATTGGGACTAAGGTGACCATATTTTCTCGTGCTTGAAATAATTTGTGCAATATGATATTTTTTCAGTTTTCCTAAAAATGAAAACATCAAAATAAATTGGCAAAAGAACTTAAATATTACACGACCTATTACAAAATTCTCCAAAGTTTGCAGTCTACACTTTGATCCAAAATCTTTTAATACTCCAAATTCTCTCCGTTTGTTAAAAAAAGACGCTATCCCAATTCCTGCCGTGGTGAGAAAAATTTAGTAATTGATTTGTAGCTATTAGTAGTAGTGCTGATAAAAAGTCATATATTCTTATACCATGGTTTCACATACGATTCCTTAGTATTGTATACAGTTTGCTTTATATTGGTGTACATAGTTTAAACCATCACTCGTTTCAGTTAGAATTTGAAACACAAGTAAAACGATAGTGTAAAAAATATAGGATATAGGCAACTACCTACATTCAATTCAAATGTGAACTTGTAAATAAATATTGTAATTGTTGCAAAATGTTATTATTTTGATCACATTGCCTCCCTGTCAATTAACCGAATCGATACTATTATAAGTTACAAACTAAAGTGCATTTTAATTTGTAAGTAATTTTGTTGGTATTTGTTACTTAACGCGTCAATAGAGCTAACGATCATCATGACTGGCAAGATGCAGGTAAAATAGGACCGCAAAAGAGACTGCTCCCGATTTGGTAAGAAGATGAATTGGTATATCCTAATTATATAATTTATTGTCACCCTAGTTAGAAAAAGACAACTGCCTTTCATACTTCGCCTCGCTCTGCTCATATTGGATCAGCAGTAATAATTCCCTATATATTACTTCCACTTCCATGATCTTAGATGATTGTAAATGTCACTACCATAAGAAAACCCTTGAAAACCTGCCACAGAAAAACAATTTGCCACCACTCGAAACCAATCGAAAAGGCAGCTGAAATAATAATCGAACAAACCATTTCCTTTGTCGCCTCTCAATGCTCCTTGAAATGATATAATAACTAGTGACGTGAAAAGCCGGAAGTCATTTTTTGCCGGAGTATTGATGGAAGTGGATTAAATTATAATAGCAAAGTAAAGTCTCTAGACATTGTTTAAAATTTTAAATAACAATACGATATTCTCAAGTCCCTATTCGATTAAACTTGTCTTCTTAAGAAGCTAGTGTGTGGTAACTAGTTTTATTTCTGTATTTATTTTTGGTGTGTTTGTGTGTGTTCAGACAATAATTGTATTAAGCAAAAAAATATTGCGTTGATATACTGACTTATCCATTTTTTATGTACCATTTTGATTTATCGCCCATACTCATAGCATAAATCAGAACAGTAGTAATATACCAAACAAAATTCAAAATTTATTTATTCATTGCGAAATATAGGTATTTACAATGGTGGTATTATGTACATATGAGTGCGCTATATTTCCACCCACAGGCGAGCAAATTAAAACTAACAATTTAGATTTTAGAATATTACATTATATCAATAGAAATTATACGCCGGACTACCCCATCCCTTTCTCATATAATAACTCTTACCTTTTAATAGTGTCTGGTACGTTTAAGTAGTTGGCGAACGTTAGTGGAATTTCTTCGACATCTTCACATTTGGACAAATTCCAAGTTTTTATAGGTATCGAAGGTTCTCGACTTGGCTTTAAATGGAGTGGACGAATAGGTCCTTCTTAATGGTAGTTAAGAATGGGGACAGGAATAAAAGAAGCTTTTCAACCATTAACTTGGAAACGAGCTCTTATTGGACTGTGATTAGAATGAAATTGTACATTACTCACGCGCGCTGTTTTACTTTTAAATTACTATACAAGTGAAATAATGAGTTTATTTAATACTAGTGGGTGATCGCGGCTTCGCTCGCATTAAGAAGTAAAACTTGGATCCCCTATTTCACCCTTTTAAAAGTGGCATTTCTAAAAATCCTTTCTTAGCGGATACCTAGGTCATAACATCTACCTTCATTCCAAATTTCAGCCCAATCCGTCCAGTGGTTTGGGCTGTGCGTTGATAGTTCACTATATCAGTCAATTAGTCAGTCAGTCAGTCACTTTTGAGTTTTATATATATTGAATCAGTATAGAGTTTTAATATTATTATAAAAAGCTGTTTACAGACAATCGATTGACCATTTTTCTACTTAATATTCTAATCTTGTTAATAACACTACATCTTCTTACATTGTTCTTGTCTAGACCCTTGTGGCAGCTTGATAAACTCTCTCGACGCCAGAGGTGACAACTCTTCTTCGATAAGGAGAAGAAAACCAACTTAATATTCAACACTCTATATCACATTTTCCCTTGTTCCAGGCTATGGTATCATCCAGCTCAAGATACCATATTCTCCTGCGACCCACTGCACCCTTCACACCACGGTTGGCTGCGTCGGAGATGACGACTGTACTTCTAAGAGTCACAGCGTGATCAGACTGCTGGGACCTGTCAGAGATGTCGTGGTGCGACCCGCCCGGCATCATTATAGACCTGGAGAAACAAGTGAGTTGTGTTCTCTTTTGTTTTCGTGTGATGAAATTGTGATTTTGTTGTGTTTGCTCGCGTTAGACTGTGACTATATATTGTGTTTGTTAAATAGATGAATTCTGTAGGCTAGGTTAATCGACAATGACTATTATTTATGGTAACTTATATCACATTGTACAACACTTTTTTTTTCAATGATATGGACGACAAGAAAAAATAAATTATTTGTACTAAATATTTTCCGATACGGAAAATCTTACGTATAATCTATATGAAAAAAAAAGAATGATAATCAATTGTGAAAAATGCATATTTGTTACATTTCATTTTCATTACAAAAAAATAACAAGCTTACTTTATTTTTTTTTTACAATCAAATCATGAAAATCACTTGGCAAATATTGTAAATGAAATTCTACACTTTCAGAATAACATTCGCAGACCATCCGTACAAAATTACAGCATCTGTTTTTTTTTATACCAGCCTCTGAATAAAACAACTTATGTATCTGCATCGCAATAAACATCTTTATGACTTATTTTACTCTCTTCAGCTCATAAAGCGGTAGTTAAGGCGGGTTTTGTGAGAATTTTCACGAAATCAACATTTAATTCGGATTATTTTCTTTGTTATCTCGTAAACACGGTCTGAGATACGTTTTAAATTATTTTAATTTTATTAAGAGTTGTTAATTTTTGGGGGCGTATCTTTCGTTGAATGGAATTTTAATTTATTTCTATGAAATAAGTAGGTACCATATGCATATATTTATACGCAACATGAAATTATTTTGTAAAGTACCTATTACTTATTTTTATTAGTACATGTCACGCAAGAAAATGTTTATAAACTTATGTCTAGTCCAGAAGTAAAAATTCAAAAAACGTCATTTTAACTGAGATATAAGAATTTTCAAAACTAAAGATGACATTGTTTTAGTAATAAATAGATACATACACTTAAACTAGTTATATTGCTAGTCATCATTGATCTAATGGACTAAAAGCTTCATAACACATCAATTGAGTAATAAATACTTGTAATAATATCGCCGAGCCACAAGCCATAAGCTCAAATTACTGGCATAAAATGAGAAAATGCCTACGAGCTACAATAAACCTCCTGCAAAATGCATTAACACAGCAATATTTCTCATTGACCGGGTTTTGGCGTGGCTCAACACAGGTACGTTTGGCAAAAGTTCGATCGTGCATGCCAAATCGGTGCTCTGACGATATTACGCGGTTAGGGCTGTGCCAAGTTGTTGTCGATAAAATATTGTATTGTTTTGTTGGTAGGTATGTAAAGTTATTGCGTGCTTACTATTAATCCTTGGTTTTAGAAACATATTATCTGCTTACACACTGTCCACCTGTATGAATAACACACGCTATTTTTTTTACGTGGGTTAGGTTTACGTTTGACTACAGCCGCTTACGCTTAACCACCGATTCTTAACATCATTTTGTAAACTAAAATTTACTGACATAGGTACTTGTAATCAATCGATACCTACTTACATATAATAAAACTGAAGACGGTCAAAAATTTGAACATAGACGATATTAGAAAAAATATATTTGGGTATACTTTAAATCCATAGGAGAACAAGAAGTTTTAGCAGGTTTTTGTCTGTTTATCTGTTTGTTTAAAAAAACAATGCAATAGCACATAAACGACTGAACGGTTCATCATGTTTTTGGTATGAGGTCTTATGAATACTTTTTATCTCAAAATAATGCGAGTAGAGTCGCGGCGACCAGTAGTGTATCAATAATTGTAAGAATAGAGTTTTTTAAAAAAAATATCGTCCATATCTAATTCGGATTTGTACCTACTCATGAACATATTTCTATTGAAAATCACACCGAAAAGAAGCGTTAATATGTATTGACATACCGTCATATGAATCAGTTTTAATATTTACACACAGCCAAGCTACAAACACCTCAAAACTTCAGCACTTATAGTAATATCGTAATTCCTGAGCGTTTACCCCATCACTTAACATACGACTTGCGTACACGACCACCCAAAACTTGTCCGAGGTCGAAACTTACTCGATATTGTACAAGTTGGGCGCTCGTAACAATTAATTACTGATTTAACTGAGTGCTTACCAACTTTATGGTTATGTTAATGCCTACAAACTACAAATAACTTGAAGACTGCTGTACATATGTGGGCTGGATAGGTACTAGTTTTGAGACAAAGATTTATTGATCTTCGATTACCTACTATTATGTTTTCGTGAAGAGATCACCTCAACACATAAGGTCACATTAAGTAGTATTTTCAGTGTAGGGTATTTTGAAGTATCATACCTCCTTGAGTCGTTTTTTATACGTTATTTTTATTCAAGTTTTATATTGTTATTTTTTTACCACAGTATTCATTGCTCGGCGGAGATTTCCTGGACAGATAATATACCATTATAGCGGGCGCCCAGGATTTTCCACGAATGATACAAGTTCTTGGATTTACTACTTGTTTCAAAATAATAGCTTGTTATCAACGTACACGGTTTGCTAATAAGGAGATAGTACTCGTAGGTATGATCCTATGAAGTAAGGTCTTGAGATGAGAACAAGTTAAGTGTGTGTCAGAGGAAAATGGAAAGAAATATGCTAGGAATTAAGTTGAAGGACAAGATTAATAATCGCATAATAAGACGTAAAACTAGGGTAAGGGACATTATACAAAGTATACGCATGCTAAAATGGAATTGGGCCGGACATATTGCAAGAATGACAGACAACAGGTGGACAAAGAAAGTAATAGAGTGGACACCAAGAGCCAACAAGCGAAGCAGAGGACGACCGCACCGAAGATGGGCAGATACTTTTACAAAAAGACACGGACAGACATGGACAAGGGTAGCCCGCGATAGGAAACTATGGACTACGCTGGGGGAGGCCTACGCCAATGAGGCGACAATTACACACGACGAATAAATTATATCATGACGCTAAACAACACTCAAGTGGATATTAATACGACATATCATGGACTATAAATAATTTGACATAATTTTTCTACTGACATTAACATTCTCGACATATTATACATAAGTGGTTGACATGAGATATTTAAAGTGGTGAAATTAATGTGTGCAATTTATATAATATCAAATGTGTAATTGAATAAAGGCTTTTTTACTTTTACTTTACTCGTAGGTATAGGTACAATAAGAACACTGATTTTCATTTACATAAAGAAAATTATTTAAATAATGTTGTTGAAAATTGTCACATAGGCGCGATCAAAAGACTTTTTTTTACCTTAAATAGGCTTACGTTTGACTATAGCCTGCCTGATGTTAAGCACCACTATAGTCTAAGATGTAGCACGCTTGCCTAGAAGAAACCTATTTACTCTAGATTTGAAGACCCCTGGGTTATAATTTTCTGAGAACAGGGCTCCAGGTAGAGAGTTCCAAAGTCTCGCTGTCCTTACTATGAAGGTAGGTACTACATCTCTAATACGTGAAATCAGAGTAGTATATAAGTAGGTATTCAAATACTGTAAGTATTATCGAAACACTTTAACAAAACATATCTCAATTAACAACTAACTGCTTGTCTAGAACTTAATTTGGACATACGTTCTCACGTAAGACCACATTCGTAAATATCAAGTTTAAATGAAAAGTTATGGCCAACAGTTCTCGCTTCGTACGAGCGGTTCTCATAGCAAACTAAATGATAGTCATTTCGTATAAAAATATCGCGTATCGAATCTCTCTTTTATGAACGAGGATATAATTGCAATACAGTTTTTAACGTTGTTTTTAACATTGGTATATTTTAGGTGATGGTTATGGAATACATGTAAAACAATAAAAATATTAATTTAGAGTGACGGGAAGGGCATCTATGACTCGCAATAATGAACATAGCTTTATATACTTTCCTCAAACCATTTTTTTTATATTTTCAGTCTGTTACCAGTTAAATCACGTAAAATAACGGAAAACCAAAATTAAATGATTTTGTTTAAGCACACACAATCCCCAATTTAATATTACTATGCAAAAGATTCAATAACGTTATTTTTTATGAGTCAATAACGACGTTATTTTTGTAGCATTAACAAACTGAGTTCCAAGTGATGGGCGTAGTATATTTTAACCTTTAATCATTAATTTTGGCGCAACTTTGTGTTGTTTTTACGATCGGTTTTATGTTACTTTGACCCTAAATTCGGCTTAGATGTTTATGAAGCGCCACCAAATTAATGCCTTACGAAATTGCTTCGGAAAAAGTCGATTTTCCACGTTTTTACACAATGTTTAATGATCAAAATATACCTCCCAACGCTTTGTAATTAAGCCTTTTCAGACCATCGCCCTCTGTCATATTAAAAGTTAATAATCTGATATTGTTGAGGTATTTTTTTAAAATTTGGTACGATTTTCTGATATTATGTACTTATATATATTTCATAAGTAATTACTAAATATTCAAATTAAGAAATTAAATTTTACCACTTATTTTACTGTTTGGTATGTTTTGTAAAGTTATACACTTGGTTCGTATTTTTTCCGAATAATGCTACTTTTTCGATTTTATATTTCACTAGCTTTTGCCCGCGGCTTTGCTCGCGTTAAGAAGTATTCTTATTAATTAGGTATATTTAGATAGAAAAAAAGTCGCAAATACTTTTGTTTAGCGTGTGTCAAAAATTAGGGCATACAAAACTTCTTTGTACACAATATTTTTAACTAATCTATCAGTAGGCGCTAAAATTATCAAGCTATTGGATGAACTTACTCGTGAGTAAGCAACATAAAACTGTCCATGAGAGAAGCAATGTTCTCTCAAGTCAATACCTGCAAATTTGAGAGAGAAAGAGAAAACTTTTGGGGAAACTGCAATCGTTTAAATTCGAAAGGGATATCATTAGGTAATAATGGGATTCGTGGTACAAATACATTTTCCCTTTTCGCACACCCAGTATATATACCTAATGGCTTCCACTATATTGCGATGCGCATGCAAATAGTTCTGTTGTAAGAGCAATTTTTCCCTTCGGCTAGACAAAAATGGGAAAATCTAAGAAGATTTATAAAAACTTTTATCTTTCATTTTATCTCCTTTAGGGGCGGAATTTACCAAAATCTTTTCATAGCGAGCGCCTACGTCATAGTAGCTTTATGCATGCAAAGTCTCAGCCCGATCGGCTTAAAATTGACAAAGTTTCATACAAACTTTCATTCCCTATTTTATCCCCTTGGGGGTGGAATTAGTCAAAATCCTTTCTTAGCAGATGCCTACATTATAACATCTACCTGCATGCCAAATTTCAGCCCGATCCGTCCAGTGGTTTGGGCTGTGCGTTGATAGATCACTATATCAGTCAGTCAGTCAATCAGTCACCTTTGAGTTTTATATATTTAGATAGATTAATGGCAACTTTAATTAAACTGCTGGCCGTTAACCTCTCAGTGTCTCACTAGCCAATAACGCGAGCGCGCGCTCGATAAACGCTCTGTTTGAAATCAACGCGAAGCCACAATTTTCATAATCAGTTCCTCAGTAAATAATAACAAACCAGCAAATCCTATTTAAACCTCTTTTTCGCGTAGTTTTCCTCACTGCAGAATGTTGTGACCACCACTATGGATATGCTCTTACGATCTTATGCCATCCACACATATCGGAATGTTATTCGAATCTGTTAGTCTTTCATTGTACTTCGGTCTTGTACTCTCGATTGCCTGCGACAACAAGATTTTTTATAAGTTTTAGTATTTATTTCATAAAATTGACTAATTTTATTTACGCACCATTGTTTCTTTTGAGTACTACTAGCGCCATCTACTGGCACAGAGCAATAGAGTGTACCAGGTACATTTTTATGAATAAAGGAGAGAAATGCGGGTACGCGTACATAATTTGATAATCTGACGTAATATGAAGTAGATCTTGGCTTGCTGTCCGACCGCGCCGATGGCCGTTCGTGTGCTAAATAACTTTCCCTCCTTACGGTACTTAGAAGTACCACCACATTTTTCGTCTAATATCTTTAGTACGAAAACACTTTACGTGAACGGCAACTGACGATCCTTTAGAGTACCGTTTCCGTCAGCCAATCACAGCGCGTTAATTGAATTACCGCGCGACATTGGCGTAAAAATTGAAATTCTTGTCACAACTTGTCGAACGTTTTTTCATTTCGTTGTGCAGTGAAATAAAAAAAGTTTTATAAGTAGAATATCACAGGTAAGTGCTATTTTTTTTACTATTTACGTTGTTTATATCATTGGCTATATTTCTAAAAGCTGTTATAATGTATTATCACGATATTTCATACGAATATTTGATAAAAACTACTGCGGACTTAAAAGTACCGTCAGGTGATTCTAGTCTCAAATATTATGATTTTTTATAATACATGTATACGATGAAGTGGTTATTTTATTTTATTATTATTTTTATAAACCCATGTTATTTTTTTTTTATTATTGTTCTAATCAAGGTTTTTATTGTTTTAGGAATTGAGATGGATATTAAAAACAATACGGCTCTAATTGAAGCCCTGTTATTAGAAGAGCTTCCGGACTGCGACGAAGCGTCTGATGCAGGTGTGTCCGATGATGAAGTGGAAAATGTTCAACTACCCTCGCCAAGAGGTTTCGATGAAATTTTTGAAAGAGCTATAGAAGATGTTTTGGCCGAAGTTCCGCCGTCGTCGCCGTCAAATGAAGATGTATTGGAGTACCCAATAAATCAGGTACCCACATCTTCATTACCTGCACCTAGTGTTCAGCCTGATCTACCATCTGCAAATAACTCTTCACACCGAACTAACCAGCGATTACCCGAACCAAACCGTAAATGGAAAAAGAGGGACCTAAGTACATCTTTACCGGAATACATTGCGGATACTGGAGTAGTAGATGACTGGTTTGCTCACTGTACCACACCGACTGATATATTTTTAGTATTGATTGATGACATTGTTGACAATATTGTATACCAAAGTAACCTTTATGCTACTCAGAAAAGCAAAGTATTGAACCTAAAAAAAGAGGAACTCCTAACATTTATAGGTATTAATTTTTTTATGGGTTACAATACTCGTCCGGCGTGGAGAGACCACTACTCTTCGGCACCTGATCTCAACAACGCGCTTATTTGCAAGACTTTGCCTAGAGACAGGTTCGCTATTATTTTATCTCATCTGCATTGCAATGATAGCTCCAAAATGCCTTCAGGCTGCAAAGATAAATTATATAAAATTAGACCAATGATTGATGCACTCAATAAAAAATTTGAAATGGTTTATCATGGTACTCGCGAACTGAGTGTAGATGAGTCCATGATTAAATTCAAAGGTAGGTCTGTCCTAAAACAGTATCTACCTATGAAGCCCATAAAAAGGGGGTACAAACTGTGGTGTCTTGCTGACCAGAGGGGGTATATAAAGAAGTTTCAAATTTACCAAGGGAAAGACGAAGAACTGAACACAAAATTTACCGGCTATGGATTAGGAGAGAAAGTAGTTTTGGAGTTAACGGAACAAGATTGGAGTAAGGGGAAGGTAGTTTACTTTGATAATTTTTTCACGTCTGTGGCTTTACTTGAGAAACTGAAAACTGAAAACACCTACGCATGTGGAACTATCCGAAGTAACAGAAAAGGACTGCCCGGAAATATGCTCGCTGATTCTCAATTGAAAAGGGGCGATAGTGATCATCGATTTTCAAATTTAGACATTGGATATTGGAAATGGAAGGATAATAAAATGGTTCATTTAGTGTCTAATTTTCACGGGAACGAAGAGGCAACTGTGTCACGTAAAGAAAAAAATGGAACCAAGTCAGCCATTACATGCCCTATAGCTGTCAAAGATTACAATATGTATATGGGCGGCGTAGATAAAGCTGATCGTTTGAGAGCCCTTTACTGTATAGATCGCAAATCTCCGAAATGGTGGCACAGATTGTTTTGGGGTCTTCTGGACATCGTATTTGTCAATGCATATGTCATTCATGGACTTATAATGGAACAGACTACCGTAAAAGATTTTAGACGTTCTGTTACTCAAGGCTTGATGACAATGAAAGATGCTAGTCAGAAAAAGAAGACTTCTACTGACAATACTGCAAAAGGCGGCCCTTCCAAAAGACGCAAATCTGACTACTCCACTATAAAAGACGTACGCTTAGGTAACAGAGGCATCCATTGGCCTACGTTTGTAGAGAACAGGGGAAGGTGTGAGGTTTGTAGTTTGAAGAAGATTCAGTCGAAACCTCATAGTAAATGTTCGCATTGCAACGTGTTTTTGTGTGTAAACGAAAAGAAAAATTGTTTTATTGAATACCACGAGGTTAACCTGTAATTTTTTTTTTTTATTACTACTACTTAAGTCATTAATTTAATTACTGCTAAGTCAATAGTGGATCTCATTATTTTTGTAGTTTCAATCAAAGTTCCTACCACTCTGTTAACACGAAGTTCCTGACGGTACTTATAAGTCTAGGTCTTGGAAATAGTACTTCTAACTATAATAAAAATCTAAAAAAAATCTGTGTTTTTAATTTTACCTACCTTATTATGAAAATAAAGTTCAAAAGCGGAAATTCGTTAAAAATCACTACCCCGGGGGGAAAGGGTTAAACCTCTTTTTCGCGTAGTTTTCCTCACTGCAGAATGTTGTGACCACCACTATGGATATGCTCTTACGATCTTATGCCATCCACACATATCGGAATGTTATTCGAATCTGTTAGTCTTTCATTGTACTTCGGTCTTGTACTCTCGATTGCCTGCGACAACAAGATTTTTTATAAGTTTTAGTATTTATTTCATAAAATTGACTAATTTTATTTACGCACCATTGTTTCTTTTGAGTACTACTAGCGCCATCTACTGGCACAGAGCAATAGAGTGTACCAGGTACATTTTTATGAATAAAGGAGAGAAATGCGGGTACGCGTACATAATTTGATAATCTGACGTAATATGAAGTAGATCTTGGCTTGCTGTCCGACCGCGCCGATGGCCGTTCGTGTGCTAAATAAATAATACTGATTTCTCATACAAAATAGACTCAGTAGTGGTTGTGCGCGACAAATGTGTGGACCCGCCCGTATTCCTCACATTACAAACAATAAATCGGGGTTTTTGCATTCCTATCATCTACAATTTTGGTATTTTGTTTCTTTCCAGTAACATTCTGGATTCTGGCCCTGGACCATGATCTGCGCCTCGTTCGAGGCGAGCTGGCGTACGTGGCTCTCAGCGACCCGGCGGGAACCAAGGTCGCGATATGGGAGGAGCTGTCTATGGATGAAGGTAGGATATGATATATGATTTACCTACAGTTTTACACATTTGGGAATAAATATAAGGTTACTGGTAACTTAGATAGATAGATAAACTCTTTATTGTTGACACATACTAAAAACGAACAGTAAATACAACAAATTATTCTCTTAACTAGTACCACAAGCGGCGGCCTTATCGCTGGAAGCGATCTCTTCCAGGCAACCTTTGACTGGAGAGAAATAAGCATACAGGAAAAAGAAGAATGTGGTGTACAACAAAAAAGAAATAACAAATATTTCTAGTAAACGTAAATAACTAATACATATTATAAATATATAAAAAAATATACATATACTTGAATGATAAAACAAATACTTATATACAAATATAATAATAGTCATCTGATGTTCCTGACATCTGATCTGATGTGGTTGATTGTTCTAATATAAGTACATAAGCATTTCTGCAGTCTGGGATCAATTACTTATTTTAAGCATGAACGCTTTTTTTCTACGACTTTTACTTACCAATCATACAAGTAAAAAGGTATTTTATTTGAGTTAGTCTTTAACAAACTAAGCATTTATTTGAAAATAATTATGTTCTAGCTCTTTATAGAATTTTTTTTTTATTTTTACCTATCTGTACACTAATAAAACATGATAGTATTCAAAACCAATACAATTTCATCAATAGGCAAAATACCGATACAAAATACCTCATTGGCTAATCAAACTTTCCCAATTACATCGCATTTAAGACGTGGAAATTAAACAAGAAACCCGAGCAATTTCTATCAAAGCTTCGACTTAATTAAACTGAATGTTCATTAACTTTGGCTCGCCACAAATGAGCTGGGTAAGTTTAAGTAACTACCCGCGGACGTCCAGATATTTATAGATAGACTCTTTGTTGTCAAAGTATATCTTCTATTTGTACTTTCGTGACTAGAATTCTAATTCTAATCACGAAATAATAATTAATTCTACTAAAATATATTACTTATATTGGCTGCCAGATATGAGATCATTACAAGAAAAATAAATATAAATAACGACCTGAATCTGAAGAAATTCATTATAGGTAGGTATGATATATATTTTTACTGAAAACTCAACTACATTATTACAGTTTTACAAAATATTAAGAAGTAGTCCTTTTGGTACCGATATCACATGTGTTTATTTTTTTTAATATTTTTTTTTGCTCTTATTTTATCATCACTAAAGGTGAAGACGTTTTTATAACACAATAGGTGACTTAATTTATCTTCCTTCCTTCGTTAATAAAGATATCCAAAAGTAGCAATTCATCTTGGCGCCTGACTTCAGCAGTGCAAAAAATTATGCAAAATGAAATAGTTAAAGACAAAAGAAGCTTGCTAAGAAGAATTCAAAAGAGTGCACTACGTGCTTGGCAACCACATCAATTCACAGAACGTGAGGAAAATTCGCAACAATTAAGGAAATATTCTTAATTTATTGTCGTGGCATTGCAATTAGGGAAATTTCGCATCAGATCTTCATTTGTTAGGCAGTGTTCTTTTTTATTCTGGTAGTGTCATTTTAAACTTAAAAGAATAAATTAATCTATACTTCTATACTAATATTATTAAGCTGAAGAGTTTGTTTGTTTGTTTGTTTGAACGCGCTAATCTCAGGAACTACTGGTGCGAATTGGAAAATTATTTTTGTGTTGAATAGACTATTTATCGAGGAAGGCTTTAGGCTATATAACATCACGCTGCAACTAATAGGAGCTTTGAAATAATGGAAAATGTGGAAAAAACGGGGAAAATAATTCATCTTTGAGGGCTTCCGTTGCGTTCGCTGCGAAAACGGTCAAAATTCAAAGAATTAATGCCCAAAATAACTATTCCACGCGGACGAAGTCGCAGGTACAGCTAGTATAATATAACTGTAAATATATTCCTGATAGTGTCTGCTGCTCAATGTACCGCGGTTTCTGTTCGTGATTAGCAAAATCAAGAATCTGCCGACGCGGTCAGTCTTGTAATGATGGGTGACCGGGACCTAATAATCAGCTAAAGTTTATCTGTCTCCGCAGACATTTACATCTGGGCGCTTTGTTGTGTATACCTGTAGAAACATAATACAATAAAATGGATACATAATTAATAAAATAAAAGAGCAGGGAACATTTTCAATAACTATTCTGTTTCTATTAAATTGACTTTCATTTTAACTAGAAACAACACGTACTTCAACCAATATCCCGCCACGAACCGCCAATACGATCGGTGAGCAATAAAAGACTAGCTATGATAGTTTCCTCTCTAATTGCAATGTAACTTTTGCTATTGTCTCTGAACGAAAATTGGAACTTGGAAGATATTGGAAATACTCTAACTAAGGAGCGGGAAAGTTGTTTCGGTTTCTAATAGTTAATGGTACGGGATCTTGCAATAGTTTAAGTAGGTACTACCCACTACTTTTTAGTTTAATATAAAATCATATTGTTATTATTTTTTAATACGGCTACATTGGATTTGTGTTTGATGTGACAACTGCCTAGTTTTTCTTCTATTTTTGTATGTTTTTTTTCCGATACTTAGATCGTTATATTATGTTTTTTTAATTATCTTAGAATTGACAGCATATCCTTTATGAAACTTTATAAAAATTTTAGTTAAACCTCGCAAGAGCTATAATAATCTTAAGTAACAAAACGCCTCCAAAAATATTTTTCATAGAAAATGGTCGTATAAAACTTCGACTAAAGTTCAGCTGCCTTCGCAGATATTAAATGAAACGATAACTTTCAATGTGAGGAAAAAAGTCGAGAGTTCATTATAGTCACTTGAATAACGGTAGGTCATTGTTTTATGGCTCGAACTCGGATATTTTACGATGATCTATAATGGTTTGAGATAAAAGTTCATCAGATTTATCGTAGTTATGAATTATACACATTTCTGATGCGCTAGTATATTAGCAAAACGTATTCTTTTTCGATTACCATGCTCATTGAAGTCTTTGGCTGCGGTCAGACTTTATGTTGAAAGAAAGAAAGAAAGAAAGAAAGAAAATGATTTATTGTAGCAAATAATAAACAAACGAGCACAAACAAGAAATACATATATAGTTACATATACATATATGTACCTATATATGTTACATATATAGGTACATATATGTTGACGACCTATGCAAAAAAAAATGTGTAAATTATTTATAGAAAGAGACTGGGGCCGTGAGGTCTGGGAGCCCATACTATGTATTTTCCAAAACACCTCGGAGCGCTTGGTTGACGCGACGCATGACCAAAATGCTGGTCTTTTTCTGGCTCAACGTATCAGTATTGCCATCCAGCGTGGTAATGTGGCCAGTATGCTGGGCACGCTGCCCTCTGGTAGTGGGATGGAGCACTTAGATTATCTTTAGGCTTTTCTAAAGATTTTCTAAGTTGTTTACATAAATAAACAAAAGCAAAATAAATTTTATAAGTATTATTATTTGATTTAAATTAAAATAAATATTAAATGGTTTACACACAGGCTATCAGCCTTACAGACTCAATTATAATGAATTTGGAAAACAAATATCTATCAGTACATCTTAAGGAATACTTATAAAGGTACCTACGCATATAGTAAAGAAAATAGTAGGAACATTCTTAAAAACGCTTCGCTAAACCCTCACGGCCTAAGAACAGCCAAACCCTTTACCCTAATAGGTATCAAACCGTGACTTTACAAGCCACTAGCGTTATTCATAAGAGCATTTTCTTGTCACTTTCAACATAACCCACGTCAATCTTGGGGGGTTACTACGGAATATACCCTTTAGGATCTTCTAATTGTAAGACCTTAGAGCTGGAATAAGGAACCGTCAATCGAAGTGAGGTAAAACGATATCGTTCGATCAACGGCAGCATTTTGAAGCCCTATTTATATCTGTGGATTGTGTGAGTTATCATTTTTCCATTTTGGGTTTCTTCTACTATTTTAAAAAGTAATATTGAATTGGTACATTACTATCGTAGTATGATTAACCCCACAATAGTTACGTAGCTTGTTATCCCCTTGACAAATATTGGGAATTGCCGAGAAATATGGAGTCTAGCTCGGACACGTGATTGACTTAATATATCGAAAATGTTGGGCTTAGAGTGGTGTAATGCTGGGCTGGGCAGTTATTGGATTATGGCCACTTGTTTACTTGTCTGATTTGGCAAAAGAGAAAATGGTACTATAGTTTCTTAATTAAATATTACTTACACCAAAATAAATGCCAAAATACAATCTGATCAATATGAATACAATGTGTTTGTCTACCCGTGTCGGAGCCTGAAATGGTAAAACATATGATTAATTTTATGGACAAATCAAGCTCTAAAATATATTTTTTTCCTCCTCATGCCGGAATGGCAGCCATTTTGTTATTTTTGACTCCAACCCTTGGGCGCTTGTATTAATTTAGTCATAACTTATTATGTAAAGGGCATATTGATTAAAAAAAATATCATTTGATAGCTGAATGTATGGGCAATAAAACGAAATTAAACATTTGCAATATTTTATTCAATAAAGGTAAGAAAAAAAATCAGAATATTTTTTTTTCACTTTTTATCTAGGTTTTGAATTTTTAGTAGTAAAAAGTATACAACATTATTATTTTGTATAAATAAAAGCTAAAGTATTATTCTAAATTAATTCATACTACCATCAGATTTACACGAATCAGAGACCAAGATAATAATATAACCTTAAACGTTTTTACACATTACATATTTACAGTAGTGTGTAAGTAAAGTATCATATTTAGATTAGCAAACTATACAGTTTGCTAATCTAAATATGATACACAAAACCATAGTAGACTTTCTCAAACCCTGTCAAATTCCATCGACCATCAATTCTTAACCCATAGTTCGTCAGACTCCCGCCGCGTCGAATTTCTAACTTTTCAAGAAACCCTCTCGTCAGGCCACTGGCATGATAAATGGGGCCCATTGTGACGATTGACGGGTTACGCGTGACCATGACTCTGTGGCAAACAGTTTATAACCATGTTTGGAGACAATTTATTTCGTGTTTGCGATCCGAGGGTCGAGGATTTGATAAATTGTAATGGCATGTTTATTCTTGTTGTGTTGTTTTGTGGCTTAGCTTGGTTGTAATTCACCAGTTTTGGGACCAGATAAATGTGTTATTTGGTAGGATAGTAATTTTACTTTCGTATTTCTGAAACGTATCTAAAAAAAAAAAAAAAAAAAATCATTTAATGGGACACGAAACAATAGATACAGAATGCTTTACACACGTTTCATGTCACAATCCGGCCCCAACTCAGCATGTGCTGGATGCAAGCATCCAACGCTGGTCTTCCGTTGGAACCGGCAGGTGACGTCACGAACGTGACGAAAAGTATATATAATAAAGAGTGATTTGATCTGGTGTTGATAACATGGTTTGGGAATTTCTTCACCGTGGTAGCTTACATATAAATCGAATGATGAGACTCTCATGTTCTTAAAATTCTAGTGGAATTATGAATATTACCTTATTAAAATAAGCTACCTACGCATATACGTTACCTTCCTGACAAGTATTGTCTATAAATTTTTTAATTACTTATTATTACCCTATTATGAAAACTAAAACGTGAAGTTCAGTGAACTCATCCCAAAACTATTTTTACATTCGATGCAATTCCGCAATCTTTTTGTCCAAAAGTTATGACGTGTTCTAAGAGGGTTCCTATATAATTAATCAAACTGTATCCAGAGTGACCCGACTCAGCGGTGACAGCGTAATTCTACACAAGTATAACTGTGCAAACGGATAAAATTAGAACTAAAAGTTTTAACAGAGATTTGGTCTAATAAGTTAAAAGTACTTCTACAAGGAGTGTGCAAAAATATCTTGACTTCCTGTGACAGAAATAGGGAGCTTTGAGATTTCCCTTCAGACTAACCGCTTTGAAGTGTATCAGAGCCTAATAACAGTTGTTACTGTTTATTTTGAAGTTGGGAAACCTGTTCTTGGGAATCTATCTATACATATATGTACATATAATAAAGAGGGTCGAAAGTCTTAACATTCACGATGTTAAAAAAAACATTGGACCTACCTAACCTACTTCGATTTGATAAAGAACACGTTCCAACAATTTCTAGAAATTTTGTCTGTTTATCTGTTTTTCGGTATTTCTAGGTAAGCGTGTTACACCCTAAGCTGCAGCAATGCTTAACATCAGGCAGGCTGTAGTCAAATGTAAATCCATCCCTAGTAATAAAAATATCTGTTTATTTAAACGCTCATCACGCAAAAATGGCTAAACGGATCATCGTAATTCTTAACGTTTTGACTAACAATATTTTGGTATCATAAATTCAAATTCAAATTCAAATCATTTATTTTGCGAATATGCACAAATTGTAAGATAACAGCAGATGGAATGCTAAATGGTAGGTACATACATATTCTGCCTCACGGCAAGCAAAACTTACATTTCAAATATAGTCACGACTACACAATTTACAATTAAAACTTTGGGGAAAACACTGACCACTCACTATTTGATATAAAATAACAACAAATTCATCTAAAATCTAATCAACAAAACTAATATACATATGTCATAGAGAATGTAAACATGTCAGTAGGTACAGATGTTTTAAGCTTTATATTCACGGTCAGACTCTCAGGGAAAGAGTCAAGTTCTTAGTCAAGCATCTTGATAATAGTATACTCTGATAATATTCCGAAAACTGAATAACACTAAATTTAAATGGCAATGGAATCATAATTTGTTCCAAATTTTGTTAATTAAAAAGACTTAATAAACGATAGAAACACTAATTTACCTGTATTTACTAACAGAAACAGCTTACCTTCTTTACCTACCCTATCATTTCATTTAAAGTAACATGAAAATTCTCTTACGGTTAAACAAGGACAAAACACGTGAGAGACTCATATCTACTCACTACCTCTTTGTTTAAAAGAATATTAAGAGGTTAATCTTCTTTTAAACTAATAGGTAGTTCAGTCAACGAGCAGAATTTTGTAAAGAAGAATGTTTTTGTAATTAACTGGTTGAGGGCTTTAGCCATATGACCTATAACAATATTTGTTAACACGACTTTCGGAAACTGGAAGAAAATATTATGAAATATTTATTTTATACAGATTTTGTTTACTAACAGTAAGCTTTATGGTTTGATAACTCTTCACACCAAAGTTGCCGAACTCATGGGATCTTCTTTTGAGAGGATAAAATAAAATTCATTCAATATATTTAATTTATATAAATCCTTTGCCCATAGATTGTAATTAATTTACAACTATACATTTGAAATCCTGCCGTAATGTCTATTCCCCACGATCTTTAATTCATCTGTTTTCAAGTCGAGAGTGAATCGGTTTCTTCTAGGCAAGCGCGATCTAGTCTATCTAAGATCTAGTCTTAGGTTATAACGTGGCTTGACATAAGGTGAGTTGTAGTCATATAAACAGTCTATATCCCGAGTAGCATCAAAAATCACATATTGAAAATTGATTTTGATACATAATATGACGTCTATAATTCTAATAATGTCGTTGTAATAAAAGGATCCAGCTAGCATTACCTGACTACTGCTCAGTCCCTAGCTCACAAAGGGGGCCGGTATCAATATCACAGGGAGCTGACGGGATATGACTAATCGATTTGGCAAATGCTTATTTTATAGCGATAGGTTTTTAGTCTGTTTGGGAAAGTTTTAAAGCGTTAGAAAGGAAAGGATACAATGTCAATGCTAGTACTAGGCAAGAATCTAGCTTTATTTACAATAAATATAAATTATATATAATTGATAAAATCTACCTTTTGTTTATACCTATAGGTTACGTATTGTGTGAACAGAATGGATGATCTTTCGGATATCAATTAAATAGTACTTCGAGCGTTTTTTTAAAGATTTTAAGCAACAAAGATTAGTTTCTACAATTGCAATAGCATACAAATAGTTACATACATAATATGTGATACCAATTTTTTTCTCTTTTTTCAGGAGTCCGTAAACTCACTGCCATCTTGGCTTCAGGCGCTCGCTCGGGAACATGGAAGATCGAGGCTCGTTGTGGAGGAGGATCAGCCAAGGTGGACATCACAGTCGGCACAACTCCTGGGAACACTGCTGCAGCAGCACCAGCTGCTGAACAGCATTATGTGGAGCTGAGATTTGCAGACAGTATGAGACGGCGGTACAAGCCTGGATTGCCTTTTGTCGGGAGGGTAAGTCTCGATATTAATATAAATATGTGCAAGTTTATTGGTAATCAGCATTCTGGTGTAAAAATTAATATAAAAAAATAAAAAAGGTCCCGGCTATTTGTCCAGTACGGCAGTAGTTAAGCCATGTCAGAGGCTCTTAGGGCGGCTTGATATACTCTCCACACCAGAGTTGGCCACACTCATTCGATAAGAAGAAGAAGAAGCGAGAGTGAATCGGTTCTTATGGGGTAAGCACGCTCCATCTTAGGCCATAGCCTTTGCTTGCTATCAGGTAAACTATGGTCAAGTGCAAACCCGTTCAAGTTAAAAAAAAAGCATTGGTATTCCAGCTACAGCGTAATGATTTTTATGTTTATGTGGAAGTTGGATATTTGTTAAATAAGCATCAGCTTTCTGTTTCTAGCTATAGTCAATCTTAGTTTTAATTTCAAAACTATCTCTCTCCCACGGTAGATACTATTGCTGCATGATTATCGAGACAACGCGTGAGTGTTCCATGAACATTATAATTGAAATACTTCCAATGCTATATTGATCAAGTCCAAATCAAGAAATGTTACTAATATGCATTTAAATAACTATAAATGCTCGAAGAAAATACCAAAATAACAAGCTCTGAGTAACCTGTCGTAATTTCAACAAGCAAGCATATGATTTTATAAAATAATCATTTAGATTGCATTATAAAAAAAATCTAAATCCTTTTCTCGCTGAAATATTATAAAAAGGCAATTTCAACGGAATAGAAAGCAGCTTTCTTTTCCTTCAAAATGCAGCTTCGCATTAGGATAGCGATGCGCAGAATGAACACAGTAATGCAAGACATTTCGTATCGAGCTTGACTATATCCACAGATAGGAGTGGAGTTAAAAATGCAGATATTTCTGTACTATTTAGTTTTGAAAATTTCTGTTGTTGATGTGATTTTTATAGTATATCTCAGTAGCTAATAAGCAGACGACCCGCCTGGTGGTAAGCCAAGCCTGCGGTTGCTTATGGACACTTTGTATAGTATACAATTATGCCGACAGTAACATATTTTTAGGTATTCTGCCAAATCAGGTAGATCGTGAGCTAACCACATAAATTGGGAAAATGGTTAAGTGAAACAACATGAGACAAGCCATGGAAATCCACTAGTAAGTTATACATAACCTTTTAAGGGTGATATGAGTAGGTCTCAAGCAACATTTGTTCTACAAATTTTGGGAAATCGTAAAAAAATATCAGCTGTTCCATACAAAAAAAAACATTTTTTGTCCCCGACAAAATATATGGAGAACTATTTTTTTTTGCGATTGCTCAAAAGTGCAATAGCTTTGACGTACTAAAGGAAGCCAAGCCGAAGGTAATGTTAGTTACAAGTAACCCTGTACAGTTTGCCCGGGGAAGTACCTCGGGGGCATTGTTCGAGCGATCAGCGTCGATAGTTCCTCCGGACGACAAATGGCACCTCGTTAGCTCCCGCGCGGGCTGCCAGATTTTTTGGCCGAGCAAAATCGACTTGGAACTGTTACTGTGATGATATAAGGAGGAGACACCTACATAACCACATACCTAATGGCTTACATAGAAAAAAACATTAGTTGCCAACACTATATTTTTGAAATTGGCAAGTGTTTTGTGGATGATAGTAGATTCGTCGGAGTTGTGTTGATTAGAAAGAATATTCTTATTTATAGTACCTACCAGATATAAATAATAGCCGTCTACTAATTAATGATTGTCATAATAAAAGAGTCGTTGTGATCCATTGCTTTGCTAAAAACAAAAGAATAACATACATCGACAAACCAAAGCAAGAAAATCATTGCCAACTAATACAAATGACGCGAACCAATCATCATCCAGTGTAATCACACGTCAAACTGACATTATCATGTGCACTAGCAATACATTGCTTTTTAGTTATTTCTTCCATACACCATCTTCTGTATGATGTCTATGTTTGGACCCCAGTTCCGGAATTGATCGGCGAAGTTTTGCCGCGCTGTTGTGCCACATAAGTAAGCTTGCTGGTGCTTCAAGTTTTTGTAGCTAAGAACGCTGGATGGCCTGAAATGGTGGCTAGATTTTATATAATAACTGGTAATATTTAAAATAATTTTATTCCGTTAAATTGACTTTTTAAGTAATAAAGCCTTAGTTACAACATTGTAAAAGTTTCCTAACAAACATATTTATTTCTAATCAACAACTTGAACGCATGAATGTCATTGTCATCATTTATGCTACTCAGTTATATCCTACTCTCTAGTTGATAAAGCTGGAATCTATAATAAAATAATCTTTTAAGGCAATTAGAATTAAGAAGCGCAATTTTAGTTAGAAATAAATGAATATTCCGGGACATTGCACACAGCGCCGTCTAGTCCCACACTAAGCAAGCGCTTATGTCGTGGGTACTAGATAACGGATATAATACTTACATACTTCTCTTCCTTTCATCTAAACAGAGAAGTTACCATAGAATTGGCCGCAATCACGCCGCAATCTAAACCAAACTCGAAAATGACTTTACAGTATTATACAGATACTAAAATTGTAGTGCGCTGTTCTGTCGAGAATCCTGGCATACACGTTTATTACGTGATTCTTGGCAAGGGAACAATAGAATAGATTACGGAAGCTCACTAAAAGACGGCTAGGTATACCTACTAGGTAGAATTGCATTTCTATTTGGCGCTCATGTGAGATAATTTAAGCTGCGGAAACGCTGCACAAAGGCTTAGAAATGGGACTAAATCTTAATGGATTTTCATTAATATTGAAGGAACCTTACTTTAATGTTATAAAAATGTGTCAAAAATCAACTGTATCAACAATTAGACATTTTTTGGCGGGCTGAATATTTAATAATTTTCTGCATTCTATGAAAAAAACTGTCCGTATTGTTTTTGACTCGACAAAGTGAATTCGAATAGTCGAGGTGGATTAAACTGCTTGTCCTGAAAATATTAAACCAGGCCAACATAAACTTATTGGAAAATGAGCGAAAATAATCACAACCGGCAGGATTCGAATCATCAGAAAGCCTTAATCAACTAGGCTAGCGGTTTAACCAAAAATACACACTAATTTTCACATATTCTTAGATTAAGATTGTATGAGTTACCAAGACGTAATGAAGTCGTAAGAAGTGATATTCTATTTTGAGATTTTTTTTAATAAAAATATATCATAACGAGTTTGTTAAGAACCACATTCATTCATGCAAATTTAAGACGGATGCTCTTATTTGAGGAGTATGCAACATTCTCCTCGATTTTTGGCCAATTCCTTGATCTCCTTATACGACGTGAAACTTGCCTTCTCTTTGATTTGATCATATATGCCTTCGCCTATCATTTAATTCGCTAAAATATTTATTCTCTCTTCCAGGTAGAAGCAATGAGCACAGAGAAGCGAGTCCGGGTGCGAGTGAAGCTTTACGATGATGACACTGACATCTACAGCCAGGACATCGACATGTCAACTGGAGAAGGAGGCTTCATCGTGCCCACTGTCATGGCGGACGCTCCTTATGTCAACTTGCAGGTAACTTAACATAAATCGATAGGTACAAAAAAAACCAGCTCACATCTATTTTTTAACCGACTTCCAAAAGGGTTTATCAATACTTCTAAAAGTTTTTTTTTTGTGGGGATGTTACGCGATTCCTTCGTTGTTTATCAACCGATTTCAAAAATTCTTTTTTTATTCGATGAGGATATTTTTCGACAACAAATATTACTGTTTTCAATAAAAATACTTATAGGATTGTAAGTTTCAATAATTTGATAGATTCTATACTCCCAATTCTGAATTTTGAAGTCGCAAAAATGAAAATAAATTATTTATTAACTTAAAGTCGGTTTTTTATTTTTTTGAAACAATTTTTTTTTGTATATTATTTCTTGCTTGTCTTGCTGGACAAGAGACTTTTGTTTGCAAAGTGTTATTCGATACATATGTCTCTATCTATGTGCTTTTTATTGTACTGATATACGTTAAACTCATTTTATCTACACTAATGTTGTAACATTCTACTTATGTTTCCAATACTTGACTTATAATTACTACTGTTATAGCACAGACAACAAAACACTCAATACCATCGGTAAAGCGCGACCAACCTGATTGGCCCTGCAATCAGGTTGGTCACGCATTTCCGATGTTATAATGAGCTATTACGATATCGATATGGATATTATAACATCATGTGAAATTGCTTAAATTGAGTGTTTTGTTGTCTGCGCTATAACAGTAGTAATTATAAGTCGAGTATTGGAAACATAAGTAGAATGTTACAACATTAGTGTAGATAAAAAGTATTAATATGATTCAAGAAGGTGATTTTGATGTAAGCTTTTATTTGTATCCAACTTGGACACATTGCGTAGTGCTACAAAAAAAATACATCTTTAAAAAAAACTTACGAGACTGTAAATCAATACACTTATATTCACTAAGAACATAATGTAAGGTAGTACTTCCAACATAGTCAAAAATAATCAAGATTGGTCGATATTAATTTGAATGTAACATATGTATGATAATATCGTAATCTCATTATACGAGTGTTACTTTCCGTCTACACTCAAAATTTCTATCTTAATCCGACTCCATCCCAAAAATTACTTTCCCACACTCTTCACCAGAATCAAATCAATCACGCTTAGTAACAACATGCGAAGCTCCAAATAAAAATAGCTACTGCTTATCCTCCGGATAATCCTGCCATTATCGTGACCTCTGGAGAAGACCGAGCACTTTGCAGCCCAAATCTGGTCGTTTGTATTCAGCTCAGAGACGCCATCTCGCGGGGATAGAAGTTTAGCAAGTTTGGACTCAATTAATGACGCGATTAGAGGAATTAGCTTTGAGGACGCGCCCTGGATTGATTGGGCTGAGTGGTGACGTCAGAGTTAAGACTGTCAACGCTTTAAATATTGCCAAGAAAGTTTAGGTCCTATGATAAATTATTTGAATCCAGTTGAATCATCGCTTTTTAATTGGTTTGTCAATGGACTGCTCACTATTGCTAAACATGTCCTACTGTGGTATGAAAAGTAATATATGACAGTTTACAAACATATATTTTTAAAACTTGAGTTAAATTCGACCGAAATACTCTGAAACATAGATTAAAGCAGAAATAATATCTTCAATTTGAATGAAAATCCGATATGAGTCTCACAATGAACTCGCATTACGTACTTCAGTAAAAGAAAATAAAAATTGAGTCCAATACAATAATGTCTCCCATTGAGAGAACCGGATTATCACGTCGATATTACCATAGCTGCGGATGGCTACTCAGTCAGTCATTACCTTTATTTCATTCGAGGGCCTTTTATATAATTTCCACGACCCTATTATTCACATTTCGACATTTTTACAAAATACCTTTGTCCCGTATTTTGCACAGTTAAATTCGCCGGATAAATTATGTCGAGATATAGGATAAATAATACGGCACTCCATTAAATCTAAAATGCGAACGCTTTTAAGAAATTAGGCAACTAATCTACGCAGTCGACTGAGAGCGGATTATGTTGAAAAGGGAATTGTATGACCTTTATTTTTGCTGAAAATTTTGCCGAATTTCTCGGAAATGCTAATCCGCTAAGGCGGTGCAAACAGATGGGAGTCAAACATTTGCTAAGTTGATTATATGAACGTATCCGTTCTCGTTTTCTGTTCTCGAACATTAAGTTAACTAGCGTCGGACCATCCTCGGAAACTGACCGATGTATAAATCGAGTTAGACTTTCGGCAGACGAGATCCTTAGGTGATTAAAACCTATACTAGTAGAGATATACGACACATGTCGGCCGGGTGCAATTTATAGGAAAGTGATAACGGGATTTGTAGAGGACTGGTCTGACAACGTGAGAGCGGGGGAATAGGAACGTATTGTATGAAACGTGTACGTGGAGATGTAATAGGGGAGACATTAGACGGAGATCGAAGATGTATGTACTCATATATGCGTGGTAACTAAGTCTCTTGGTAATAATTATCTGTTTATACAATCACTTCTGATCTAAGATAATAAACTAATTGAATTGCTTACTAATTATTAGGTATTTATTTATTCATGCCATTATCAATTTAAATTTCACATTTGAATAAATAATTTAAAAGTAAAAAGTTATTTATTTAATAAATTCTTGCATAGGTACTTACATATAAATGTTCATTTAATATATATACAATACATGCTTTCACGTACCTCGGTAGGCCTCTCGGTCCTGCACTAGGTCTGCTTGCACAGCCTGTATAGCAGGACCTCAGATTATTTCCCTCAGGTCTGTGTTATAAATGTGTTTATGAACATTTTTATACGATACACACAAGCAGTTGTTTACTGAAATCTGAAATATACTTTTATATGAATAAATCACTAACTATGACACAAACTTTGCTTACTATCAGGAGAATTACGGTCAGTAAAAAACCATTCCTTGCTAAAAAAAATTACAATGCTTGAATTAAAAAGATCATTAAGCAAATAATACCTTAATTAATTTTATTTCAGACGTGGACCCCTCAGGGTATAAAAAAAAATAAAAAAAACTATGCATGTTATTTATCAAGATGAGTTATTTTTCTGGAGTGAAAGTGTAAACTAAGCAGTAACCTATAAGTATCCTAAAATGTATTTTTCGTCCAATACAAAATAAATCCGGTTACTTGTATCACTTACACATTGCTTTTGTAAACTTTAATAAAATAAAGATATATGTATTTTGTTTTGTAAATCCATAGCTTCATATTCTTCCAAAAAATTTTTAAATTAAAATTTTAAAAACATTTTAGATTATTAATTTAAATTTTCCTGGAAGAAATCGCTATTAGCGATAAGGCCGCCAGTTGTGGCACTATTTTTTTAAGTCTTTTGTGTTTCTGTTTGTCTTTTTTTTGTAAATGTGTGTTACAATAAAGAGTTTATCTATCTATCTATCTATCTAAAATTACACTACTCCTCGATACTCCGTCCCCGTGCAAGTGCCAATCTTTTGCATGTAATCAGTGGTCGTATTAACTCGACTGTCACGGAAGCTTCGAGATTAAAGTGCGGAAACTAGGGATTGATTAAGTGAAGCCCTCAGCTCGGTTACTGGATTCGCTTCAAGCTTCTGATTAAGCAAGGGAGGGAATTTGTTGATGAAACTGTTTTGCCTTTTTGCACGTTCGTGTAAAAGTTAATTTTTTGCTCTCTGTGTCTATCAGCTAGGAAACATCGACAAATTCTTCTCAATTAAAGGCCATTTTCGATACCATAAATATTTATATATTTTGGCGTGTGTTCTTTGGATACTATTTTATGATTTTTAGTTCTCAAGAAGATCGCAAAACACATCTTTTAGATTTATTAAAACTTTGGTTAACCACAAGCTTTTTAAATGTCTTGAACATTTTCATTTGTGAAGGGTCGATTGAACATTTTGTATACACATATAGTACTTGATGTTCTTCATTGCAAATCAGTACCAATCTTTAGAGACTATGTCAGTTCGGATAATGCTGATTTGAGATTACGTGTCTCTTCAAGAAGTTTCTTACTTGTCTACTTGAAGTGAATCCAGCAACAAATTCCCATTACTAAACCCCAGTCTTAGTCCAAACAAGCCGTTCGTTAGTTCCTAAGATCACCGCAAGTCGGAGTCAGTGCTAACCTCACTAATTTCATTAATCTTCTCAATGATTGGATCCCGGCTTAGGGCACTGCTGCATCTAATCGGATGGTTTCGAAATTTGTTAGCTATAGGTATTGTTTTTGGCTATGACTTTGAAAATGATATGGAATCGTGAAACATATATAATATAATCATCAAATAAGCCAAAGACCCCTTATATTTAAAAAAAACGTTAGATATTTTAATACCTACGTATAAATGAACTGAAAATGTCAAATATGGTTTTAACTAAACCAAAAAGTTGATAGGCGCATCATTGTGTCAATAATAAGATAAACAAATCTAAGAAACCATATTTATAAAATGAAATGAAAAAATAAATACATTTCATATCCGTACAATAAACAGGCACCCCTAGTCTTAATCCACCAACTTCTGTCCTCAACATTAGCCCTTACAACGCAAGTCAGAAAGCCCAAAATCAATAGAAACTTTTTCGCTGACCCATCTCGCGAAACTTTCGCGATGTTTACAGAGTAACTGGTATTTATTCTGTGTCGGAAGGCGGTTCTTTTTGAGCCAGTTCGTTGAAGCACACTTTTACGTCGATATCTCTTGACCTGTTTGTCAGAAAGATTATACGGTTCAGTAGCTATCGAATAACTCAATGTTATTTTTTGTTCTGAAGATGTTAACAGGATTCGACTGAACGGTTTTGGATTTGAATATAAATAAAATATTTTTATATTGAGTAAAACATGAGTCGATCTTTTTCATAAGCGAGAGACCATATTTAAAAATTGGATCAGTATTCACAATTTCATTGATTTTAATTATTTTTTTGTCATAAGCATCATAAGGGACATCAATGTCCCTTCTGATGGCATTATTATACACCTCCACTTATACTAAATCTATGCCAATTTACTAAACAAACATCAAAACAACTAACAAACCATATTATGTTATTTTGTGCCATTAAATTCTAATTACAGATTATTATATGTAGCTGTTTATTTGTTTATTTGTATATATTTAAAGAATATTATGTAATATTGCTAACCACTTCAGTAAGATCTCTAACCAATTCGTTAGTAAATTCACAGCGGTTTATCAGAGTTCATTATTGGCAGGAATATCTGCTGTACATAAATTTCCAGGTTATGCAATAACTTGCAGTTTTGAAAATAATATTGTACCTTATTTGACTTAGCTGGGATCAGCATCTAAAATATGTAATACTTGATGAAAATTGGATTTCTCCGTGTTCGTGACGATGTAGTTTTTATTTTGCCCACATAATTAAAAAAAAACAAAATCAATTGTTGATTATTTTGGCATATTTTACAATAATCTGGTAAAATGTGACATATTCAAAAAATGCAATTATAATGAAGAATCAGTTTAAAAGTTCTCACATGATGTGAGATACATAACATGTGAAATAATATTAAATAGCCAATATCATTTGCAACCCCGACGCATCACTAGATTTCTAAAGTAAATGTGTTTGGAAACCATTCATCTATCCATTATTACAAAGTTACATTAATAAAATCATTTAGTAATCAACTCACCGCCGGTTTAAACTGCGAACTTATCCCTTCAAACGTGTATTAACATCGCAAACGGGATTCAAGTCGTTACAGCCACCTCCAAGTTTCCGGCCTAAAGTAACGTAACTTCACGTGAAGTAACATAAACTTCTGCACTACTCGCTAAGTGCTTACATCGATTGCCGCTAATGTGTTACGAAACTGTTAGGATCTTTTGACCATCTTCTGTTACAAGGGGCTTTTTGTTTTCCGCTTCGAAGCCCCGCCTTGTGCGCTGACCGTTAGTTTGAATTGGCGAGTTTTTTCTTTTTTCTTGTAATATACAAGTGTTTTTGTACAGGATACATAGTTTGTGTATTTGAGAGGGTATGTAGGTTTGTTAAACTAAACAGTTTTTTGAAAAAAGAAAGAAAGTAATGAATTATTTTGAAGGAAACCTATCAGATGCTAGAAAACTAAATCTTTAACAAGTACCTATTAGCCTATTTATTCAAAGATTTAGTTTTCTACTAACATACAAATTAATTAAATGCATTAATGGCACCTATTAACATTATTTATTTACTTTTGAACAAGATAGCTAAAGGTGATACCCAGCAGTGCGATAAAGATAACAGATAAAAATGTTTGAGATACCAAAACTTATTGATAATAATTTAGTAACTATGCTTTTTTATTATAGATATGGTTTATATGTACTGAATTATTATGCCTATGGATGATGATGATGACTTATTTTTTACAAACTTGAATAAATTCTGTATAAAGAATAATAAAAGCTAAAAACCTTTGACCAAGATCGCTCCAAACATGTCAGAGTGCCACTAAAATGAATATTGAGTAGTCAAAATGACTCTCTAAAATCCTTCCATAGCGGTCCATCCATCACTGTTCGAAGGAACAAGAAAGAAGTCTTTTTGTCTCTTTCTTTCCCATCTCTTTGATCTATCTTGAAATACAGATTGATCGTTTTTCCTCACATTTCTTAAAAGACCCTATTTTTTGCTAATCGACCCTTAATTGCCTTTAGATGTAGACTTTCCATGTTTTTTCCTTGAAGCTTTGTCTTTGATGAATTTCTTTTCGTAGTTTATTGTCGAACGGCTCAAGTTAAATATTTAATTTGTACTCTGTGTTTCATTAGGGAGTAGTTCTAAAATTATCTTCTTGTTTCCTGAAAATTCAAAACTCTTCTTCACTTTTTCCTTGGATTCATTTACACAACGTAATTTTCTGTGGAATTTAGAGCAGGACTTCTTAGTACCTATTGAGTTTTAAATCAATTCCGGTTACAAGATTTTAGTTCGGACTGCATGAATTTCTTTGAACTCACAATTTCAGAGAAAACTCGTAAACATTGAATATTAGTAGGCTTTTGTTACATATGGATTTAATAATTATAGTGTTTGTATGTAGCTACCTTCGATCATTTGATCGAAGGTACTACATATATATTAAGTATAGTATTTATAATTTTTTTTTTCTTTTACCCATGATTATAAGCATAGGGTACACATACTGTAGCATTAAATTTTAACATATTATGTGATTGCATTGAAAAGTTAATATGGCAACGTAACATGATGCAAGATATGTAGGTACTTCCAAGAATTAATTTATTTTTGTATATAAAAAATATTACTCAAGTAATAATTTTATATTTAAACATCCTTAAACAAATAAATATATAAGTAAAATAAAACTATGTCTTACATTTCAAATAATGTTAGTCTCATTTTCGAAACTACTTCAATATACTTATTCTAAATTCAAAGTCAAGCAATTACATAAACTACACGTAAAATACTACTAACAAAACTAATTTCTTATAACTTTCGCTTTTATATTAATTAGTAGTAATTTCCTAAAGTAAATTCAAACGGTGCACAAGATTTCTCCAAACCAGCCCGCATATTCTAACTAAACCTTCAAACTAGTAGAACTTACTCAATAAACGACATAACACCGAATAGATACCTACGTCATTACATAATAGTAAAATCATCCAGATAAATGAATTTATAGTAAAAAAAAACACCCTTTCATTAATATTCTTCAAGCTAAAACGGCCAAAGTGATTTAGGTTCAATTTAAAGTTAAAGCATCGATTAAATTTAAAAAACTTTTGAATATGAAAATAAACAAATTATTCATCCCACTAATATTATAAAAATAAAGGTATGTATGTACCTAATTTTTTTTTATTCTTCTGCACGTTCAACGATTTCACTTAAGGTATACCATTTTCTCTTAAGACGTATCAGGTCTTAACGACCCGATACGTTTTTATTGGTTCTAAGGCTTGACGACCCAAACCTAATTAATATATTTGTGACTTTTCTACTACGTAAATTCATATATTTATAGTCTCCACCCCGAAAGTAAGCAAAATATTTATTCACGCGCATAGTAGGAACTGAGCTATCCGTATTTATAAGAAGCAGCAATGAGATCGCAGAAAATTTTGCCAATTGACCTCCAAACTTCAAATATGAACCAAACTTTAAATATGAAGATGGCACCCGATGATGATGATGATAATAGGAAAGTAGTGCGTCAGGTAATATCAACCCAATACCGCCCTGCACGTGTTAAAGAGAAATCTCAGAGTACATCGTCTACGCACGGCAGCGACCGCAGCACAAGTTGCCGGTTCGCAGCCGCAGCTCCCAAAGGCAGTAATTAACTTGGCTTCGGTAAGCGAAAGCAATTAATTATCAGCTTTAAATACAAGCAGCACTGCCTGAAAGGTGAGCAAATAGTGAGGCTTCTTTTAGCCTTTGTAAGGCTGTTTAAACTGAAAATAGACCTAGTTTATAGGTCTATAATATCTTATAAAATATAAATTATCATCACCATTTCAGGCTTTGGTCTACTCACCACTGAGTAAATGCATCTCCTCTCCAGCTAGCTGTATACTTAGTACGGTTCATAAAATATAAAACATAATAAACACTTAGGCAAGTTGAAAAACTGGTCGTATTTAAGACAGAAAGATACATACGTATTTAAGATGATAGTTATAATTAAACGAATTCAAATAAGATGATCCGTAAGAAAGTTTAGGTCTGGTGTACTGAGTTTCATGACAGCATCGTAAAAATCGTAATCCAAGCTACGGAAATTAAATAATATTGCCGCTCTTTAACTATTCACTGAAGCGCCCGTAGTTCAGCTGGCGGAGGCAATCGCATGCGATTACCAATGTTAAACAAAGGTTGACGCGGTCTGTTCTTGGATGGGTGACCGAAAAGTGGCATTCAGTTTTGGGTGCTTCCGTTGGTCGGGTGACACGTTTAATTGTAGGTCCCAGTTGTTTCGGCAGTCGTAAAGCTATGTTAGAAACCCTTAGAGCGGCTTAATAAACTCTTGACACTAGAGTTGGCCACTCGCATTAAGAAGAATTATATTTCACTGACTTATTTAGCATAAGTGTACTGATGTGTGTCCAACAAACATTTTTATTATTTTTTAATATTATGTACAATTTGATTCTGGTACTAACGTTACAAAAATATCTCGCTAATATAACACTATGGCTAGGCTCTTCTCTTTTGTTAGCTTTGTCTGTAACATTAAAAAGCTTTTAGGCTTTCTATATCATTTGATCTATTTTAGAAACTAGTAGCAAATTGGGAAATGAAGCACAAAAGATGTCTAAATTAAACTTTGCAAGCTTTTTTGTTCAAAATATATTACCCACTTTTTTCAGGTAGTCTGTAAAAACGTACACTTATCTCATAAAATACTGACAGTTGCTCATAAAATTCTAACCGACAAGTTTCACACAACTTCAATCGAAAGTTGTAACGACGTTTAACAATAACGGAGTGCAGGCCGGTTACAGTGTTACTTTAAATATTATATTCTGGAGTAGGTATTGTTTTATTTGCTATTTTTTTCATACTTAGTTTATATTCTTAAATCTTGCCTTGCCTCTTTAAGAATTGTTACAATTAGTTCGAGTTACAGTCGCAATAATACCAAGCTCCAGTTCAATCTCGAGTAGAATTCTTAGCTTTTACTTTCTTTGGCTAATATTGGCAAATAAGCAGATGAAAACTTTCTCCTAGTAACTTGAATAGCTCCATGTTACTTTTGAACTTGGTAAGTTATAATTAGAAATATTTCCAACTAAAAATAATACAATTACGCTCCTATGTAATATCATAATGATCGTATACTACTCAATGAATTTCATAATGTTCTAACTAACCCATTTTTATGTAAAAAGCCTTATTGGAGTTACCTTATTTTTTCCCTTGGGCAAATTGCAGTTTATTCATGTAAAATATTTCATTGTAACCTCCTAGACTGGTGCCGCTATGGAAGGCAGATTTCTCCCATAAAACTTGGGTTATTGTAGTTTTATGGCAACCTCGCATGTAAAAGTTTCTCGGAGAAGCTTTGAGATAGTGATGCCCTGTTTAATGGAAATTCGAGTGGTTAAATTTGGACTTAGTTACTGGCAATAACAGATAATTTTAGTACTAGTGACGCCAGGCTATGCTTTCTACTTTTATCCGGGATAAACATGTTTTCAGGATCTCATATTAATTAATCTAATACATGTGATTAGATTATAATAAAATAATCCTTGCGTCAGATGACACTGTAAATTGTAGGTATCAACCTGTATGTCATAGTGCTGCAGACGTTAAGCCTTGTCAGAAGCCCTCAGGCAATGATATTCTATATAAACTGACCCTCAGGGCGGTTTCATAAACTGTCGACATTAGAGTTGGCTGCTTTCATTTCAAAAGAAGAAAATGAATTCTTGGTGTTACCACATAATACAGAGTACAATCTTACTACATATGTATGTACATGACATGACTATGTATGTACCTATGACAAGAAATCATAGTGTTGTATAATGCATAAACTTATTTATTTATTTGTAATGTATATGATTTCAATAAATATTTCTTTCATAACATATGCGCAATCCGTATGTAAGTATATATTGTTTTCTATTTTATAGAGTATGTCTGTATAAGTCTTGATAGTGTGACCCGTGTTTTCTTATCCGCATAAATGTCGATTTAAGTACATCTTACAAACAAGCAAAACCCATAAATATTGCAACATTTCTACATCGGAAAACATTTTTTGTGAAGCTTAACCAACCCCCATTACTTGTCAACTTAATACCTACAGAGTTACATAAGATATTATTATATTACTTGTGGACGCTGGCGGCTTCTCTCGCATTATTTTAAGATAAAAAGTAGCCTATGATGACTTTTTTGACCTATTACTTGCTACCTCCATACCAATAATCATGATGATCCCTTCAGCCGTTTTTGCGCGATGAACGTTTAATATAAACAGACAAAATTTCAAAAATTCCTAGTTCAGATTTTTGGCCATTTCGGCCTATACCTACTGTTTGCCACTGTAACACAAACTAACTTCATAAAATTCGTAGTATAATTTATTAACTTATTCTCATTGAGTTATATGCAAATCTTTAAAAGTAAGCCACGGGTCATCTAAATATATAAAACTCAAAGGTGTCTGACTGACTGATTGACTGACTCATATAGTGATCTATCAATGCACAGCCTAAATCACTGGATGGATTGGACTGAAATTTGGAATGTAGGTAGATGTTATAACGTAGGCATCCGCTAAGAAAGGATTTTTGGAAATGCCACTTTCAAAGGGGTGAAATAGGAGATGCAAGTATTACTTCTTAATGCGAGCGAAGCCGCGAGCACCCATTAGTAAATTATAAGTTCGTGTTACAGTTATAACATCTACCTACATTCCAAATTTCAGCCCGATCCGTCCAGTGGTTTGGGATGTGCGTTGATAGATCACTATATCAGTCAGTCAATCAGTCAGTCAGTCACCTTTGAGTTTTATAAATATAAATTACTTAGTTTACATATTCTAAATTATTTGAAGGAAGGCGCAGATCATTATGATAAACCGCGTATGTTACAATAAACTTTAGTGTTTATTTCTATTTGGGTAAAAAAAAAAAAACAATTTCTAAAGTTAGTAAAAATACCTAAGTTATCAATAACTCTGTATAAGAGATAAAACACGTCTTAAGGCTCGGACCGTCTGCAAAATAAGTCAAAGTAAAACTTGCTATCGCAATACCCCATTCCCGTGCAAAACTGCGATATTCACAAAACCGTTTTGTAAGAATGAGAGTTGCTCTTATATTTGCAACAGTTTTTATACTGCCTTGCTGGACCCTTTTCCCACAAGTAAATCTATTAATTAACCTAATTAGTGTAATTTCATATTGCACATTTTGTATAAACTTTACCTTCATACATAATTTAAAATTTATAATGCCCTTGTTTTCTTCTAAAAATAATTATGTTTTTGCTGTAAATGAACTTATAAAATAAAATAAAATAAAATAAAAATAGCCTTTATTTTCTACTACTCAGTAAAGTATGACACAGATATTATTATACTTAACTTAACTTTACAATTTTTAATTTTTTAACTACATTTAATTTAATGAAGGTAGGTATAAACTAAAAGTGTTAATTAAAAGTGCTGTAACATGTTCTTTATGTTTACAAACTACATATTATGAATGATATTTTTTGATTGGATGATATTTTTTGTACAAAAATATTCTGTATAAAATGTAACTGAACTTATAGTTTTTGGTTATTTTTGCTGAAAGGTTTTTTCACTCAATAACATCTTTATAAAATACTTGCGGCTTTTCGTGGTTTTACATGCGTCATCTCTTTGAGTGGTATTTCCTTCTGACTGATGGTCGTGACTCCCCTGCAGAATAATTCTCCGAGTTCTCTTGGACAGAGTCATCGTGGTAGGCGCCCAGGTCCTTCCGTGGAAACTGCGTTAGCCCAGTATAAAACAGACTATGTCTCCATATCATCATCATCAGAAGTGTGATCGTGTAAACAAACATACATCTGGAAACACATATTTACGCGTAACCTTTAGTTCCTTCGTTTAGTGGAATTTCCACAACTGTTCGATTTTATCTAATCTACCTTTATGCATATTTGTGATGAATCACATCCCATATTGTATTGTACCTACTATTGATAACACCGTGACTTGTAAAGACTTGTTATCGCTTGCCAATTCAAACATGAATACCTACATCGTAAGTACGTACTGATTTATCTAATCTGTTAAAGTTAAATATTGATATAATGTAAATACTAAGAAAAAAACTGGAAAAGACAGGCACGCAATCGGACAGAATGGCAGTGGACAGATACGGATGGGTGATGATGATGATGATGATGGGGAATAAAAATATACCTACTTGTTAACATAAGAAATATTTCGTGTTTAAAAGAAGAATCTAACACTCTTTGTTACTTTTTTGATGAGTATAATTCAATTTATATACTTTAGCTTCTCTCTCTTGAATCGTATTCCTCATGACTGAGGATCGTGACTCCCCCGCAGAATTAATTCGTTAGGGAAGTTTTCTTGGGCAGATACATCGTGGTCGGATATTGTGGTCCTCAAACATGTCAGTTTCCTCAGGATATTTTCCTTCACCATTAAGCGAGTGCAAATCCACACATAACTTGAAAATACAAGTCATTGGTGTAGAGCCGGATTCAAACCGGCCTACACGCATGGCTCTACATCCAGCTCAGACGCACGTATGGTGTAGACACCATACGTGCGTCTGGATGAAAGCAGACACTGGAACCGCCAAGCCACACTCGCTTTTGCTTTTACATTAGCTTAAACTTCCAATATTCATCATCATCATCATCCACAGCCTTCTTTATCCCACTGCTGGGCATAGGCCTCTCTTTGAATGTGCCACCTGCGTCGATCTTGTGCAGACCTCATCCATAAATATATACTTCCAATATTAAAAAATTCTTCAAAAATTAAAACAATTTATTCATATAAATAAATAAAAAAATAATATATTTTTATATGGTACTCCTTGATTGATAAGCAATTATTTAAAACAAAATTAAGCAATCTACCCATATCGTTGATGTGTAAGATGGGTGTTGGTTATGAACTAACAAAACGTTTTTGTAATCAACAACCCAGGAAACCGTTTTCGTTACTTTAAGGCCGAATAAGGAAAATTGAATGGTCATAAATTGCCAAGCAATAATACAGTATATCGGCCGAGCCAGAAGTTAGAGCTTCATATTTACGATATTGCCACTCGAAAAGGCTCTTTCGGCACTACACTGAACGTTTAGATCAAATATATTGCCTGGGCAGGTCGCGGATTATATATAGAGTTTTTTAGAAATAATCAAATAATATTGTCTTATAAAACAATAGCAATTCCACCTGGCACGATTACATGTAATATGCTGGCCTGTTAGCTTAGTTGATAGTGGCTCTGCCTTCTAATCTAGGGGTTGCGGGTTCGATTCCCGCTTGACACAAGTATTTATGAATTTTAAAATATAAAATTACTTGTGTTGAGTGTGGTCGTTTCTATGTATAATAAGTATGTTTTTACAAAATAAATGTATATAAGTAATGTATCCGTTATCTAGTACCCACGACACAAGCGTTTGCTTAGTGCGAGGCTAGATGGCGCTGTGTGCAATGTCCCGGAATATTTATTGTTTATTATTATTAATATTATGTATCATGCACGCATGATAGATTTGGAATCGAGTTTTCAAATTTATGGGCTGGTATGTAACAAGACATAAAGATGTAATTTACGAACAAAAATCTCTTTCCTACCTTTACTATGAATAGATATTCAGTGCTTGGTTTCATCAACATTATATTATAACCAAACTATGTATAAACTTATAACTAATTTCAACGAACTTTGACAGCGAACGGATGGCAATAAGTAGGTATTTAATACAGGTGTGGCTATCTGACAAAACATCATTTTCACAGAACATTGCTCAATACTAATAGTAGTTAGGTATTTCACAATATTGTGCAATACTTTGCAATATGATGTAAAGTTGTGAAATCATGGTGCAATTGTTCATCTCATTTACTAGAACTACCAAAAGTCTAGCGGTACATTATTTACTCACGTAACGGTGTATACATTCGTCATTATTTAGGTACCAATAAATTTGATAAGGTTACTTACCGTTTCCTTACATTCACAAAGCGACAAATCATCGCCTTAAGACCAAGAATGATGACTATTATTTTATTTATAAAAATTCCAGATATTCTTATCAGTTTTAATAATGCAATATGAAAAACAAACACAAATCGATAGCAAAACAGAGCACCGAAATGTAATACCCAATCTGAACGGTGTATTATAGACTCAGTGTACCTAGAAATAAAGATCGTTTTCTAATAGCGCGATATGTTCATTTATCACTTTCTATGTTCGCATAAGTGAAGTGTGTATGACCTGTGAGTCACATCGAAGGCGAGGTATATTACGGCCAGCCGGCATTTCCGCGCCGCATAAACTTATTTTTCGCGTCATCAGAACGTTGTGTTTACATTTCACTGTTTATAAACATAAATTCAACAAAATGAGTGCTCCCGGTGCATTAGACGTCCACCACAAAGTGGCAGCCTTTTCCATGCATCTAAATTCTACTGAAAGCGGTCAAAATTTAACCAACGAAAATCTGGAGCTGCTAACAAAATATACGGAGTTTCTGAAGGGCGAGAAGATGGACAAGCATAAGCACAAGCATGAGTTCAAACAAGGATTCGGCAAGTTTGGCAAACATGGGCACCATGGAATGATGGGTCCTTTCGGCCGACATGGGCCGTTTGGGAAACATGGTCACGGTCATAGACATGGGGGTCATGGAGGTCATGGAGGTCACGGAGGTCATGGAGGTCACGGGGGCCATCACCACGGTCACGGAGGTCATCACCATGGCCACGGAGGACACCGTCACGGTCACCATGGAAAGCACGGTGGTGGCAAGCATGAATTCGGAAAATTTGGAATTGATTTTGAAATGTTCGGACCCCAATTCCACGGAAAACATGGACCCTTCCATGGTCCAGAATTTTCTGACAAACACGACAAGCATCACAAAATGGGGAAACATTTCTGGAAGTGGGCCATGATTCACGGTGCTTGCAAGGACGCTGGTGGCGAGTGTGTGATTTCTGCACGTATTACATCGTCGACTGAGCAGGGTGATGCATCTACTCCTGCTGAACAAGCGGGTCAATCTCAAGCAACTATTGTGAACCCTGGATGTGAATTTAGACGCCACGGAGGCAGGCGTGGACTGTGGATGATAATGGCGTGTCCTTTTAACCAAACAAACAACGCAACTGTCCAGCCAGTTGAAACAATCGATCTTGTGACTGACACTCCACAAGACAATTCTACTCCTCAAGAGAATTTGGCAACAATGGTGGAAAACATCAATATCCAAAACTCCCCAACTCCAGCACCAGAAAAGGAGTGAAAATAGTACGCATAAATGCTATCTGAATGCAAGATTTACAAAGTAGTCCAAGAAGATGTATTATTAAACTGCTTCGTTTTGTTCGTTTAGGTAGTATAACATTTTATATTGTGTTTATTTTTGATAAATTACTTGATTTCTTTCCTTATTCGCTAATGTTGTAATGTAATTTTGATGATGGATCACTTCTATTTTAGGGATTATTTTTGTTATCATAATATTTTCACTGATTTTGGGTAGATTAACCTTGAACCTGATTTATTGTTAAGGAATCTTTTCAGAAGTGTATAAGTTGAAATGTCTAGAACTTTGTTTAATTTCTCTATGTATAACCTCTATGTATAACCATGTCTTTATTTTCTGTTTTAGAGCAGCATATGAGCTTTGTTTTATGATATTTGACGCTTATTGAAATATCGAGAGCAAGAGAATTGATTTGAAGGAGAGAAAGGAAATGAAGGAATATGGAGACACAAAAGAATATTGCAAATTCACAAACTAAAGTAAAATGAAGGCAAAGGAATATCATATAGAAAGACGCGTTTGCAATAAAATTTAAATAAGTGTGTTTTTAAGTACAGAGGTAATGGTATAAATAAACTTTGCAATATAAAATAATGGTGTTTCATTAACCAGGTTTTTATTGAATAGGTACCTAGAGGTTCTAAGTGAAAACTGTAGGTGTGTTGTATGTATCTATACATAGGTACTTAGATATAAATTGATCGGTTGAAGTTTAAGTTAGGTACTTATGTAATTTTTATTGAATACTTCATCAATGTAAACCTACTAATTACCTCTTTGACTGTCGAGCTATTTATAAGTAGTTTTTTGGAAACATAATGCTCTTTATAATACTAATTTTAAGTAAAGCAATTCATTGGTAAGCCGGGGTATACAATGGATAATTTCTAGATACATAACAAATTTAAGTACTTATACGTAGTGGACATAATCTTATCTAGAGTTAATATTAGAATTCAATACACGATAAGTCATTATCAGTAGCATAATAACCTACAAAAAGTACCGACTAAAAGCCTACCTATAATTATATAAACATTTAATAAAGGTATTGAATTGATACCATAGTGTTTGTGCAACATAGGTACATATTATAATGTAGTGCTTGTTAACATCGCTTATCGTTACCGTGTATTAAGATTGAATTTTGCTACAACTGCTTGTATGAAAGCTTTACTTTACTAGTTGTTTAAGAATTTATGAATCATGTCTACCACAATAAATATTCAGGAAGTAAGGTTTTAGACTATTAATTACACATTTCAACAATCACACACATTTTTTTTTGCAAATGGTAACGTTTAAGTAAGTGATTATATATTATTAATTTGGTTTTGTAATAAGGATTATATCTTGTCAAGGCAAATAAAGGGATTTTTATTATTATTTTATTTATGTTTAAGTAGAAAACACTTAAACGTTAAAATTTGTTTTTTTTATGATTGTATAAATGTGTGGATTTTAGACCAAAACCTTGGTTCCTGAAAGAAAGAAAGAAAGAAAGAAAATTATTTATTGATAAATGAAAAAAAGTTGTATAAATATTAATTTAATTTTAATAGACAGGTTTGTACTACAATGTTTATTTTTTGTCACTAAAAAAATTGAAATTTAAAAAAAAATGTATTTTGAATGATCCATGTATTTTTACTTAAAAATATTAGTTTATAAGTGCCTCGTCTGTTGTTACAGGCAGAGCTAGTGGCCGTGGAAGGAAAAGAGATAGAAACACACTACGTGCTCGCGAGGGAAAGGATAAGAAGATGGAACTCCACGTCCAAATGCTACCTTCTCGTGGAAAACCTGCCGACGCCTTTACAAGTAAGTTTAGCAATACAGCTAACACCATGTTGCTTATTGCTATTTGGTTTTCTCAGGCGTTATATTCGTACTGTAATGCAAGATGTAGCTTCAACTTTTATCAAAAGCGAGCCTTAGCATGTGTATAATAATTCTTATAATATGAAAAACTAAGCTTCCGGCTATGTTAATCTTAAGTGTTTTTTTTTCAATATGATCTTAGTTCCATTAAATTCAGAGTGAATAGGCATAGTCACACATTAGATACCTATTAGCTTTTTATATGTTACATATACAAAACTACAAAGTATGATCAAATCAACACTAAATGTTTTTTTCTATCTATCAGGCTGGAGGCATAGCAAGCGCAAGCGTGTGGTCATCGTGTGGGTGCCGCCAGCGCCTCCTAGCGGCTGTGACCAGCGGAGGACGCGCGGTCCACTGGGCTGCTGTACCCTCGCCTCCTGCCAACCATTCTGACCTCTGCCGGTTTAATTACACGTATGTATCTTAACTAAAGTAAAACAAATAAAAAATAAAGAGTTATTTATATATGACTATTTGTTGATGTTTTGGTAGTTGAGGATTCAACCTGGAAGAGGTCTGCACAGACTATGAATACCTAAATATACCTTATATTGTTCCTAACATCGATAAAATTCAGTTTGCTATCGAACGTGACACGTCAGGCTAACTTGGGTAACACGTAGGTAGTCTCTTTAGTTTTTAAAACGCTCGACGAGTTTCTGAATCGATTCAATGAAGCAGAAACAGTAAGGTCCTACCATGTATAAAGATACGCGAACCGTGCGTTCTTCCATCGATTTGTCGAGCTTTTTATAATTTGTTTCTCGTCTCACAGGTTCCCAGTAACAGCCGACATGGCGCCAGTGAGCTCTCTCCTCGTGTACTACGTGACGGAGGCAGGAGAGCCTGTTAGCGACGTCGCTAGCTTCCATGTCAAGCTGCTGCATAAGGAGGTAAGGTTTAATATACTTCCTCTGTCCTAATCGAAGAAATCGCTGTTAGGGATAAGGCCGCCAGTTGTGGCACTATTTTTAAGTCTTTTGTTGTTTCTGTTTGTCTTTTTTTTCTGTGCTTGTTTCAATAAAGAGTTTTATCTATTTATCTAATAGGTATACGACTTTTGTGTTTTAGTTTACGCACGTACATAATGTAGGTTTAAGTCAGGTATGGTTATTATTGTAAGACTTGGAATTTTTCATGGAATGTCGTACGATTAATATAGTTAACTTTGTCTCCTAAATATGAAAATTTTGGAAACCATTGCTTGATAGGCTAGCTGGTACGGATGCTACTGTATTTAGACATTTTAAAATGCTTCATGATGCTGCACTAGCAATCGTCGCGGTAAAATTAGTTTCCTTTGCAAATTTTGATAAAATTTGACATTTCAAAGTCTCTTCTATGCATTTTCAACTGCATTTGGGCTGTATTGAGGCATCACAATCTTAACTTCTATTGTTTGGCTCTACTCAATAAAGACATTTCTTTTTCTATTTTAACAAAAGCGATTTCTTTATGATTCTTTTCTATCTACAATCAGTATCTACAGCAGATGTGGTCTGTGCAATTGTTGCGACGACAACAGAAGCTGTTTAAAAAGTTTAAGTTGAAGAACTTACGATGTTGAATTCACACGCGGTAACCCCCAATCGTAACAATATTATTCACTTGGCAACATACATAACGTAATCGTATTTTCACTGTCGATGGTTGACTTTACATCACCAACAATTTCCAACACAAGCTGCTGTGGAAGCTAAGTCACTGTCTCCACGCACGTTTAATTAACGGCCCATAATGAAAGGCAATCAATGGTAAAGGCGGCAATTAAGAACGCCCGAAATTACAGCGATTGTTCGGAATCAATTCCGCGGCTCCGTTCACCAATTTTAATCAAACACCAGCAATGGAAACGTAACAAGTTTGTTGCTACAAGGCGCTTGTACAAGGCGCTAGTACAAGGCAGTCTTTGTGGTGAGGTAATGTTTTGCTTTAATTATATTGGAGTGGGAAAATAGTCGTGTGTAAATTAGAACAACTACTGATTAGGTTGGCCTTGAATAAACTTAAACAACAATTGGTTTGAATTTATTTGCCTCGCTGAAATTCTATGCTCAAAAAGCAAATTAATATTTTAAACATTGCCACAGTGAAAACTTGTGCTGTTTGGTCAAGAAATCTCTTGATATATTTATTAATTCTGCTTGAATGGGCATGAAATTGAAAATTCACATTGTTATTGCAGCTATTATTGATCAAAATATGCAATCATTTTGCGTATCATTCTTGATTTATTCGTTCCTTTCCGTTGTACCCGTGTCCCCGGTCACCGGGGACACCAGGAATTTTATAAAACAATTAAAAATATTTCTCGCTGTCTCGGTCTCTATCCCCAATCACCGAGGACAACGGTAGTTATAGGTTTAAAACAAATTAAATTATCTAGGCTGGAGCACTTACATTATCTTTAGGCTTTTCTAAAGTTTTTAAGTGCCACTGTTCATGTTGTAGTTAGAAGTAGTATGTTTTGATTTTCTTCCCTTGTTTTTATGTTTTATTAATGTAAATAAATTATTTTATTTTAATATAATTAAATTTGTTCCCGTTGTCCCCGGTTAATTAAATGCTATTTGCTCAATGCTCGTGTTTCCACCAGGTGGCGGTAGCAGTGGAGGAGCGTCGCTGGTGGTACCCTCGCGCGGCGCTGCAGCTGCGAGTGCTGGCGCCTCCGGACTCCATGATGTGCCTCATCGGCGCACGCGCTCCGCCTGACACTCGCTTCGATCCGCATCAGGCGTATGTTTTATAGCTTACTATTATATATTAGTAGGATATATATAGTAGGAGAAGTATATAAAGTAGGAGAAGATTGGACAGGGTAAGATGTACCTGCGATCCATCTTAGACCATAGCTATTGCTTACCATCTGACAAACTATGGTCAAAAGTAAACCCGTTTTAGTTAAAAAAATCTTTCGTATTAACGGATGTTTTCCCAATGAACTTCACATCTCGTGTGCTGTCTGAAAAATTGCAAAGTATCTAAAATTACTATACTCCAGACCACCAAGCGACAAAATACTGTTCAAGAGAGAGAAATGGCGTCGCTTAGGTACATTTTTTTAAATTTGTTAGGCTCACGCTTGACTACAACTCGCCTGAAGTTAGGGCCAAGATCCGTATTGCATCGCTTTAGGTTTTTTTTTTAAATAAGTGACATACATCTATGTGCTGTATTTGTATCTATATGATACCACAGCGATATACATTGCATTCGGTAAATCTCCCTAAAAGGATTCAACCACGTGTGCCTGAGTAAAACAAATGACTGCGAGTCGTCTTCTGACATTATCAATATCGAGAGGAAATTATAATTCAACCGTCGATCTCATGTGCCGCCTCGGAAACGCCAATCATGGCGTATGACAATATCGGATGCCACCCGAATTGGTATTCGTATGAAATGTGCCATTTTTTATCGTCCTTAAATGAACCCTTCATATTTCACATGAAATTTAAACGAAATTGAGATATAGATGTTGAATTTTTGACGTTTCGTTTCGAAATTCGTTGTTTGCTTAGTTAGTTATATTTGATACTGATGCTAAGTATTTGTTACTTATTTGCAGTAATCAGTTGGTCATAAAAGTTCAGTCATAATAAAAATGGGATTGATATAGCAAAAAGGATAATTATGAGTTTTATTGAGGCTGAGTAGATTATGAATATTTCAATCAGGGCCTTAAAAATTAAATTTTACTTGAAACACTAGTTTAGAATTAATATGAACGTATGAATGAATGATTTATATTCATTTATGGCTGACATTAGCTACGGATGTAATGTTAACCAGATGAACAAATGTAACTGTAGTTTTACATTGGCGAAATGGAGGCAGTACCGCAGAGGCCATTAATAAAAAAAACTATAGTTTTTTCTACCACCAACACTTTGATAACATTACAAAAAAAAACAAATTAAAGCAATATCTCCATTCATTCTCCAGTTCACATCGACTCTTCCGCTCGGTTTGTCCTGAACACTCGCTTCCGTAGCTTCACATGATGTATTCGTATGTTTTGAACGCGAGCGATATGTTACACGAGCGGGCTATTTGGCAGAATCTGTCAACGAGGATTGGAGCTCGCTTCTCATGTTTATGGATGGGCTGAGATTATGAAGATAGGGTTGTTAGAAGTTCTAGGAGTAGGTATATCGTTAATGGGAGACACATGGATAGACGCATGCTTATTAGAGAGCCAAACGATAAGCTTGGCTACGCCGCAAAAGTTTAAAGCTAAATTGTATAAATATTGTGACTAATAAGAAAATATAGATTAGGTCCCAGCTTAAGATCAGCATTAGGCTGAGTTGCGGCTGTATTGGGACATCACATTCTTAGCATGTAAGTTTAGTAAGTAAATAGGTTAAAGTTTTGTGTGTGTCTCAATAAATATATTTGCTTTCTTTCTTTCAAGATTTATCGCTGCTCGATGTTAATATGTAAGATGGTTTATACAGAAATTTTGTTGACATGACAATTTGGAAAGTAACAAAGCTATTTTTTAGTAATTTAATTATTATAATTATGATTTGAATTTTACAATTATACTCACGCGTAAGTAATGCAATTTAGTTTTTGACTTGTAAATTTATATTAAATTTGTATTTGTATATTAAATAGTACTGTAATTATTTTCTAGTATTTACAACTATACAATGAGACGTGTAAAATGGCTTTATGAATAAATGATGATTATGATTATAATGTTCCACTCTATCTTACAGCTCTACAGAACACGAAGAGCCTCCGGGCCCAGAGTTTGTCTCAGCGGGCGTCTCCCTGTTCGTCGGTGGCGGCGCGTGCGGCGGAGGCGTGCTTTACCGACAGCGCACTGCACCGGCGCCGCGCTCTCCGGCGCACCTCGTACCGCCGGCCTCGCATGACAGACTGTGGATGTGGAAGTGTTTTAACTATACGTAAGTGTCTTTATCAGAAATTTAACGCCAAGGCCCTTGTCTGTGGAGCATGTGCCATCCTACCCGATCTTCTGCCAATTCCTTGACCTTCTTATACGACATGACACCCGACTTTTCTTTTACTGAGTAAAATAAAAAAATTAAAATGCATAACTGCTTGCCATTTACATAATGAATAAACAGGTAAGACGAATTGTATAACAAGCCTATGTGTTAATGCAGGCTCTAATCTACCTCCATACCGAATTTACTGTTTAAGCATGAAAAAGTAACGAATATTAGGTATGTATGTACATTATACATACAAGCACACAAATATTTACGCGCAAATTATCGCCTTGATAATAGTGGGATCGAACAAACTCAGTTGTTTAACTCCAGTTGTAATATTTTAACATGGTTGTGACATATTCTCTATATTTTTGGCCTTTCTTTAGTTTAAATCGTTTCAATTTTATTAAATTCAATATAAATTATCTGGCCCACCTTTTATCACAGCCTTTAAACCGTACTTTCCAAAACTAATCTTAACAAAAATGGCAATTTCCGGATCGCTTTGCGAGATAATGCCTCCAATTTTCATAAAGCCATCAGGGAAAGTGTTTTTGTTAGAAAAACACCCCGAGGGCGTCTAAGTAGGTTATGTAATCCTTTTAAACAAGTTTCTCAAGTTTCCCAACTCATATAAAACCCCATGAAATTCGGGGATTAAATTTTGGAAAATAATTTCTATTAAATTTTAATCTTTTGGAATGAAGTTGCGTAATTTGGTTCCGGAATTAGGTGAAATTTGGGGAGGTTTCTCTTTTCTAAATTTACTTGGTTATAATGTTCATAATAAAATATCTTGAAATAGCGCTTTTGTCAAATATAGTCTGATATTCAAAATATGGTACCCTATTTAGAATTAAAAGAATAAGCGAGATAAGTACCTATATAGTTAACCATGTGTTTTTTTATATTATTTGGTTTATCAAATTTTATTGCATGTTGAGGAATTATCATCATAAAGAATGAACTGGACAAAATTGTAAGTAATGATATGTACATAATGCGCAGTTTCAGTATCTTAATGTTTGTAAAAAAGGCTGTTGGACGTCTGTTTGCCAAGCACGTGTACGGGGTATTATATAATATCCAAATGCTCTGTAACAGTGCACAAAGCGAGAAAGTTAACTCATATAAATCGTAGTCTTGCTGATTCATCTGTCAGCCACCGTAAGTTATGCTCTTCCCCATGACAAATTGCCTGCCCGATAACTAGTCCGACTGTATCATCATCTCTTTCTAACATACACTCGTATATTGCGGTTGAAAAGAGACGGATGTAGTGGGATAGCCGCAGTTTATCAACCATTTATCTTTGGCTTGAAGGCTCTGTTTTGGAAGGATATGGATGTAGTGTGGTGTTGGGATGTAAGGATTTATAGAGTAAGAGCACATGATTATAAAGCTAAAACTATATTTCATACCAAGCTTCTAACTATCGTTTTGGTTAAAATATATGACATAACTTTTACAAAATTATCTCACATGGCTAAAGTTTTTCTCAAAATAAATAAAGAACTATTCCAGGACATAATCTCACAGCGCCATAAGCCCCAGCCAGCATATGCTTGTGTTATGGGTACTGCTGGATAACGGATATGATACTAATACATACAAAATAATCAGATTTAACTCAAATAATTAAAAGGTAATTTGTGGTGTGTGGAAATCGACCGCGTGACCCTTTCATTCATTCATTTCATTTATTCATCAATATAGGTACATAAAAGTACACTTATGATAGTCAATTCAGTATATATAGGTAATTATATAAATCAAGTGTAATATCATTATACAATATAAATATGTATATTATTACTTAAAGTAATCTTGCAAACTAATAGGTAAAGCAGAGAAGCTTTCGTCTTTTAAATAATACTTTCAATAGAGTAGTATGCTTTTAGGATTAATAGCTCTTTAAAATGTTTTTTAAACTTTGTATTATTCATTTCTTTAAGTGCTTTAGGTACATGATTATATAGTTTTACACTATTTACTACATAGTTTTTTCATATTTTAGCAAGCTTTGAACAGGGTACAATTACCCTTATCCTTGTTTACCCTTAGCATTACCCTTGGTTACTAAAGGCATACATTCTACCAACCTAGCTACGGGCCAGTCAAATTCTGCTTTCATGTGTATTAGAAAATACATTAATACATGTACTCAATAATTTGCTATTTAACGATTGGTTGGATTGCTCTATAATATTACTTGGACACTATTTTCGTGTGTTCCACAAAGCGTAGCGCTCGTTGCTACGCTCTACCGTAGGCGGAAGATCTACGAAACTCTACGAACAATTACAACTCTACATAAATGTATAATGTTACTAAAATCTAAGATACACAATATATACTTTTTTATATGATATAGGCTTACGCTTGACTACAACTTGCCTGATGTTAAGCAACGTTCATCATCATCATCCACAGCCCTTGGATCCCACTGCTGGGTATAGGTCTCCCTTTGTATGTACCATCTGCGTCGATCTTGTGCAGATCTCATCCAGGTTATACCCTCGACTTTGACGATGTCGTCGTCCCATCTCGCGACCGGATAATCTGCGATCTATTATAATCTACAATATATCAATATTGTATTTATTTGTATCTATAAAAAGGATATATAATGCGTGGACAGAATATAGAATAGGTCGCCTCAAGTAATTCTCGCACAAGCGCAAGATTTATTAGAATACTTACTCATATAGGTACAAAAATAAGTTCCGACATCAATATTTACAATTTATTTCCCTAAAATGTTTGCGCGTTCGGCACTTAGGTCGCGATTTGTCTCTGTCGCCGGTCAATACCGCCGTGGGTCGTATATCGTGTGTCATCGGATCCGTCGTATTATTCACGTGCGACAAACTGCCAAGACTTCCGTGCGACTGGACGTGCGGAGATAAAGCGGTTTGAGCGGCCGGTCTTCTGAATGCTTAGGCCTGAGATGATGCTGGTTATCTAATTGACGGCTCATTATCTTGGAAATTAGGTGCGTATAAAATAAAATAAATAAATAAAATTAAATACCTACAAATGATTCGTTGCATCCGATCTGTATCTAGTCGCTAACTGTAACGTATTTTATCTGCCAAAGAAAACTCCCCAATTAGATATAGAAAGACAGAAAATTATTTATTGCAACATACGAAATAAATTAAAAAGAAAGAAAATAAAACTAACTTATACCAGTGCCAAAAGTGGCGGCCTTATAGCTAAAACCAATGAATGAACGAATAAGTTTCAATCCTTCGTAATGAGCAGTTCATTTTTACTTCATTTACACAGAACAGTAAGGCACAAACAGGTTACAAGAAGCACGAGTGATATTGTTTCTTTTTTTACTAATAGGGGTTTGCACTTGGCCATTGTAGCCGAAGGTGGAATTCACCTTTACAAGAATGAAACTGACTGACAAACAAAGCTGATAACGTCACGTTTACGTGGCTGACATCAATAGAAAGCGTGTAATGAAAACATCACACCTATGTTTTAAAGCAGTACATGTCATGACGTTACTGTCAGTCGCATTATAAGGAGTTGGATCTATATTTAGTCTATGATTTAGACCGTAACTGTGGGCTCGGTACGGTATAGTGAAATATGGTCTCTCGTTGACAGCAACGAAGAATGATATGACATACACATCAGAGATAGTGGTCAGCCTGAATATGTAGGTACTAAGCCTGAAATTACTTTTAAGCTAACTTTATTTATTCTGTTGTATTAATAGTTAAATAATAAGTACTTAATAAAAGTTATTAACATACCTATACTCGTTGTTAAATGGCTCTGCGTAATCTCCATTTTCATTTGTGTTTTACCATAATTATTCCAGACCGCGTGTTGTTGTCCCGGACAAAGCTTTCCAATTTCCTTTTATCATACATTTGAATTAATTGGGCAGCTGTTTTAATAAATAAAGCAGCTGAGAAAAAAATATAGCATGGTGAAATGTAACGACATCTCTCATCCATTAAAATCCAAGACTATGATAGAATAGACTTTCCTTCATGATTATTTATATAATCTAAGACTGAGCCGTTTTATTTATATGCAAAGTCGCTGGTCACAATAACCAGTTTGCTAAACACAAGATATCATATTGCTGATCAATTAATTCATTATTTGCCATAATATTTTACATGTTTGTGCGCTCGCTCATTTCCGCGTAACTATCGATTGTTATTATGCTAATTAAACTGCATAATTCCGTAATGGAATGATAATAATATCGGAAAACCATTTGCTGCACTAATTTGATGCGAAAACAAACTCTGTCATGGACCAGTCTAGTTCTGATTAACATTTAAATTTTGTTCATTTATATTCTAACATCATTATGCAGGTGAAAGTTTGTGAGTATGTATATATGTATGTTTGTTTGTTTGTTTTTTTTGTGCTCAAACAGCTGTACAGATTTGCTTGTATTTAGATCCTGGATTAACACATTGATTATTTTTGTTAAACCCGGATTGACATGGGTAACACAGAGGAACTCTGCTCGAGATACAAAAATGTTCCCTATATAACTGTTTTGTTTAAATCTTAATTCTATTTAATTAAATACTTATTCCTCTAAAGAGCAAATAATTGTGTTCTAGCGCAGAATTTAAATAGAATCTTTATTGCAACAAATTATCCTTTTTCATTAAAAGGTCTTTGCTAAGAGCTTTTATTATGCAAACATTGTTTTTAATTGTTGTTTAGTTTCAAAGGAATTTTTAATGCAAGGAAAATAGTTTCAATTTATGAAAGAAATTCTAGTTTGTGGTGAGTTAAAGCAGTCTTTTAATTTGCTTTTATTTTTAACAAAGTATTATGTAATAATGCATTATTACATTTTCTAGTGCTGTTTTTCACACACGTATGTAAGTTATTTGCTTAAAAGGGAAGAGGCTTATGCCCAGCAGTGGGCTCTAATCAGCTGATGATGATGATGAAGTCATATGCATTACTCACCTGACTTTCAAAATACTATAAGTCAATGAAAATACAATATCTAATGGTTGAACAGCATACATAAACTTTACATAATATGGTAGGTAGGCTTTGTGATGGTACTTGGATACAAGATAACTGCTTAACTTGAGATAGTTTAACTTTATGTACCCATTCAATTTTATAGATAGGTGCGGTTAATTAATTATATATAGTTACGAGTACTTGCATGTCCATTCTGTATTTGATTAGCTGGGGCATCAATTTAACTTTGACAGTTAAGTTTAGATTACTTATTATGTAGGTACTGGGACTACAATTAACTACCTACAATATATACCGTAAGTAAAGGCTGGTTTATTTGCAATTAACTACCAACCATACAACGTTTGCAAAAGTCTATTATACCTTGGGAGAAAAGAAAATCTACATTGGGCAAAAGAGACGGCAATGATTTTAAGGGCCATATAACTTTCTCTCGGAAACTTGCGCACTGAAACGAAAATATTTAATGTACCTAGTTGTAAATTGCAATTTATTTATGTCTCACGAAACATTATTTAATTACAATTCTAATACTACTAAAAGGTATTCTCTAATTTTTCCCCTTATAGTTTAGAAACTAAAATGTACTGTACCAGTATTAAACAAGATTAATTATATTCCAGTAACCAACTGTCTACCGACGGAGTGACCATCGCAGCTCCATCCGAAGCCGGTCGCTGGTCTCTTTGGGCCCTTTCCCTCTCCAACCGAGGCCTGAGGTTCTCTGCACCACGAACCATCAACGTCTTCAGACCTATACAACTGGACTTCGCACTGCCACCAGCGCTCAAAGTTGGAGAGACAGTGGAGGTTGATGTGAAGATCACTAACAATATCAACAATTGTATGGATGTAAGTACAACACACACTGATTAGATAGGTATAAGTTATTGTATTTTTCCGTTACATTCTTCGAAACATTCCCTGGTTTATCTGAGTTCTTTCCAACATTTTCTGAGATTCCCTGCACCTCATACTTTCAACGTCTTCAGACCAATTCTATTGGACTTCGCTCTACCACCAGCGGTCAAGGTCGGCGAAACTGTTAAGATTACCAACAATATCAACAAATTGTATGGGTGTAAGTATAAAAAGTACTGAAGAACACAAACTAATTAGCTAAGCTTTTTTTTCCAAATTTCTGAATAAACGTGGCCCAGGGTTTTCTGTACCCGGAACCTTAATGTGTAATACTTTCACTATACATTTACATAAGATACCTGCTGTAAATATAATATATGATGAAAGTTTGTTCAAAAGCTATAATTATGTATTTCAAGTAGTGCAAAATAACGGTTATTTACATCGGTTTTTACACCAAAAACCAAACACATTTTACCAGTTTCGCATTGCGTTACTCTTTTATCTCTACAAAAGCCCAAAAACATGCGCCAAAGCGTTTCATCTAACGAAGTGATCGGATATAAAGTCCAAAGAAGCGTTCACACGTAACAACGTGAATACAGGACATTGTTGGACGATGCGCCATTTTGTGCCTATTTTGTGCCTGTGTGAGCCGCCGATGGATTTAAGGGTATTGAGAGAGTTGTAAATAAAAAAATGACTGGAGCTTTTTAGTGGGAATGAAAAGGTTCGTATTAAAGAGTCTTCGAGCTACTTACAAAACATAAGTCATTATTTAATTCAAATTTAGTCCTAAATTTTACATCTTCGTTTTATGTTTTTCAAAATTGTTACTTGTTTTTCACAATTGTAACTTTTATGCCAAAATAATTTAAAATACTCTGTTTAATTTAATTAAGTTACTCGCGTTAAGTACTTATTTTTATGTCAAGCTAAACTGGGAGAAGCACAGTTATAAACTTGTTCGGATGCCTTTGGATTTTCATACAATGTTATGCCATAAGTATAATGCAAAATAAACAAATTTTATTTTGTTTCTTTATTTATTTTACATAATATAATAAATTAAACCTGAATCGGAACCCTCAAACAGTCACTAAAGAAAATTTCTTTATGTATGGCCTGAAAATTAATAAATCCAAAAAGACATAATATGGCATGTCACAAAAACTGCTAATATACATATGTTAGCAGTTTTTGTGGCAAAATGCTTAAACTTTACTAGAATAATAATATTATTCTAGTAAAGTTTAAGCATTTTTACATCTCAATAAACCACTAAATATGCCAGTAAACTACGAAATATGCCAAAGTGCCAAATTTTACCGATCAGCATTTTGCGCTGACCAACCTTCTATATTGATTAGGCAAGCCTGCACAAACGCGATTTGGCCACTCAGCGAACCATAATTTAATGGTTTAATCCAGACTAGTTTTATGATTGAGTTCTGATTTGCGAGTTCATGTTAGTGAGTAATACGGTGATCGGCTTGTTTTGATTTCTGATTCAGTTAATCAGAGTTCAATGAATAGCAAAAACAATTTGAATTGGATTTTTGGTTGAGTGGAAGTTATTTCTAATATTGTTCTACAATGATAGGCTGATTGCAACTATTTTATTTCATTCTTTTTATTTTATAAATTTTAATACATACATACATAGTCTATATATTGCATGTTTTTAGTGGTCTACACTAATTATAAAAAGCAATTATTGCGTATACTTGCTTAATCTTTGGGATCTTTTGCATAAGCAGTAGGTATTAAATTTAATCAGTGCCGTGATTTGAAACTCATTTAATTACTTTCTTTTTGTCATATAATATTAATACTATAAAAAGTTAGAAGGAAACATCTGGGCTAGAACAGCAAAGGACAGGGAGTATTGGCGTAAGAGGGAGGAGGCCTATACTCTGCAGTGGCTCTCATTAGGCTGATGGTGATGATGATTAATACCTTAAACATTCTAAGTTTAATATATCAAACAACATTTTCACGGGAAAAAGACTACCAAACTATAATTGTCTATGCTAAAAGCATTTTCTCTTTCATCGAATAAATCGTTTGAATATTTCACAAGCGACCGGCACAAAAAGAAAAACATGAAATTGAACGTGACCTTCCTGTCATCTTTGTTTGCTAACGATGCGAAAAACTTCGTAAATAAACAAACGATGTGTATTTAGGACCCATGTTTGCAATTTTATTTCGTTGTCCCGTTATTGTATAACTATATTTGCCGTTGCTATAAGTATGAATATCGAGGTTACCTTAAGGGAATTTTGAGATATTCTATTCAAATTAAATGTTTTTTTTGTGACGTTTTAGGTGTAATGCGTAAACAACTGCGAAATTAATAAAGAAACATTTTCAATTTTTAATAAATGGTGTAACATTAACTGATATTATTAACGCAAAATAATTAAGAAGAAATTCTGGTACTCTGGTTCCCAATAATAAATTATTTACATTAATTTCAAATAATAAATACCTAATTCAAAATCTGATTCCACGTACTTTGCTATATTTTTCAGTCATAGCATTGCACTGGCTAATCACTCGCAAAATCTGCACATTTTGACAGTTAACTTACCTAGTTTAGTGAGAGCCAAAAACAACTGACTACCCTGCATGCCATCAGTACCGCTTTGAACTGGTTTAGATCGCCTAATCGCCCCATTTGCAGGATTTGTGGTAGGAAATTTCACCCAAGAGAGACATGTTATGACGGCAGAAAACTCGTTTACACATTATCACACGATACATTATGCAAGACACGTGTTAGGACTCGATGCAAAATTCTGGTCTCCATAGGACATTGATTGACAGAGATTTTACCATGCTATTACTGTAGATAAAAATCAAAATTGTCTCTGTGATTTCCGCTAAGTAACGCTTGATTCAATAATTTACGATATTGTGCTTGTTTGTTTCGCTTTTATACCAAAATGCAGCGACACAGGTCATCATGGCATGGAAGCGCCCGTAGCTCAGATGGCGGGAGCAATCGCTTGCAATGTGAAGCAATCGTCGACGCGGTCAGTCCTTGGATGGGTGACCAAAATTGGCATTCCATTCTGGGCGCTTCCGTTGGTCAAATGACACGTTAAATTGTAGGTCCCGGCTGTTTATCATAGTGCGGCAGTCGTTAAGCCATGTCAGAGGCCCCTGACATGGGCGGCTTGATAAACTCTCGACACCAGAGTTGGCCACTCTCATTCGATAAGAAGTGGAAGATAGCATGGTGATAGCACAGGGTCCTGAGAGCAACATAGGCTGATTGTATGCTGCTGATGCAATGGGAACAAAGCCACGAGCGTCCACATGCATAGAAATAAATAGATAAATACTGTCTCTTCTCTAGGTTAAATCGTCTATACCCGAGATGCATCCCTAATCGAAATTCAACGAGTCGCTTGCTGATATCCAACAAATTGCCCTCGCATGTGCCACTGCGTTGATAATGTGGGATATGTTAGTTTTTACTCATTAGTTAGTATTGAGTGGAGTTTTATTCAGTGTATAATGACTTGATTAGTAACTTCACTTCTTATTATTTAATTGTTATTCCAATTATTAACCAATATTTAGGCTCTAACGGATTCCAAAGCCGTATTAAATGTGCGGCTCCCTAAGTCGATTTGTTAATTATAAGTTATGGGACAAAACCTTACAAGCATTACGAACCACCACTTGTGACTTATTGCGCACTGGAGAATGCCCGCTAAGATTAATAAACCAATACTTATAATAATATATTTTCCACAACATATGTTTTTCTTGAAACATTTGTTTCTAAGATCTTTTAGGATTACACACTTAGCTTTCAGAATGCCGTACAACTTTTTTGACACAACAATCTTTGTTAGTATAATAAATTATTAATAATTATATTTGCGTAATTATGAAAATAAATAAATACTATCAACTCTCCTCTGAATTCTGTTTTCTCTTGACAACCTTATACATGAAAATAGTTTTGCTGGGATAAACATTCCCGTTATAATTTGCTTATCATGTTATTTCCAGGTGACAGCTTTACTGGCCCTCAGCGCCGGCGCCGCCTTCGCCAGCACAGGAGCCCTATACGTGACAGAGAGACTCCGGCTCGGGCCGCGTGGAGGGACCCAGCTGGTGGTACGGGTCGCTGTCAATACTCCAGGCAGGAAGAATATTACTGGTAAGAAGATATTACTAGCCTTAAAAAAAGTTTTGAAGAATATCACAGGTAAAATGACATTACAAGACAGGTAAGGAAAATCAGTGGTCAGAAGATAAATTAGGTACTAGTTCAAGTTCAAGTTCATTTATTCATAATATTAATTACATGTCACAAACTTAATTTAAATAGTTGCTAGTACATTTGATGTACGAAAAATATACAAGTACATTATGTTATCATAATCTTTATAAGATAAATAAACACCATAATCAAATCTTTCTTCTATTAATCAATTAAAATTAATAAATAAATAAATAATCAAACAATTAATAATACAATAACAAATTCACACATCATCAAAACTAATACATTTCAGAGATAAATCACCGAATATTGGGAATTAATTCATCAAACTTATAAAAAGCTATGTAGGCATAGCTAAAAAGTTAACACTGCTAAGAATGGGTCAAATACCTAACAAATTACAGTGAAAACAATACTGAAGTAGAGAAGATATTTATATACCTTAAATGTCTTGACAATATCTTTAGTTATTGGGCTCGTATCAATACTTCTTGATGATACTGCAACAGGTACTGAACAAACGTGATGACTTGCGCTTGGTTTTTGCTATTTATACTTTTTAAATGATTAAAAAGTTGAAAATATCTTCAAAAAAAAATAAAAGTTGATTTCGTACGACTATTTTAACACTTAGAACACAAATTACTTGTCAAATTAGTTGTAAGCTAATTTTCAATTTCGGTATTATTAGGCAAATGTTGCTGAAAACTATTTAATAACAGCAGGCAAACGAAATGCCAGCCGAAAGTCAAGATCAAGGAAAAATCTATTTCTAGACCCAAGTTAATATTAAGTTCTTAATTTAATACAAGCGCCATAGTCATCAAACGACATCAAATTAATTGGCACGTTTTAATTAAGGTGAAGGCTTCCACAACCTTCAATCTCTGAAGGTATTCGTTGAGGGAAATATTTTAATGAAGTTTGGAGCCCAAATTCTTACACCACGGATTATTTAGGCGAAAGGTAATGATGGATTGAATATATTTTTGTTTGTAGATGCATGTACTTGTAATATAATATTATAATAATTAATTTTCTAACAATGTAATGTAGACTTTTTTTTGCTCAATGTAAAACTTTTTAGTTTTCATTTTATAAAAAAATTGCATTACGAATATTTGTATCAAAACCTACAGTTAGCAAATAAATGAATTGAATAGAATAATTAAACAAAATATTTTATGTTCATATATTATGTACCCAAGTCTACATTACCATAACGATTTGTATTTGTATGGACTTACTTCTCTTTTTTTATATTACACATTCAAAATTAGCAGATGAATATTAAAGCCGTGCTAGTCTTCAGAAAATTAATGGATTATGTAAGTATAACTTATTAATCAAGTTAATATATTTGATTTGGTTAAGTTATTTGGACTGTTACTCAAATATATCTTTCTCTCTAAGCATAATTCTGAAAATGAAAAGCTCTCGAAAAGTTCCGTAGATTTGGAAAGTTTGAACAACTTTCATCTGATTCCTGATAGGTTTAAATATTTTAGTACTTGACTTGAAAGTTTAAGTTGATAAATAATTCTGCTCAAAACTCTGGGAGCTTATTATAAGTAAGTTGTTTTTAAGTAAGTGACTTGTTAGTTTTATTGAGAATCTTAGTATTAAGTAAAAATACTTTATTCATTTTCTTTTAATGAAAACCCGTTAGTAGGTATATTAAATTTTCTCTATCTCTCAATATTTCAAATATCTGAACTCAATAACGCGAATCGAGAATTCCAAACATCGAGAATATCTGACCCTTTAATAATTTTGGGCATCATTCTACGCCTAAACAAAACGCTTGGATTAAAACCATACTGTATTAGAAGACTACTCCAGGCATTATAGCAATGTTATTGCCAGTAGTTCTAAAAAAAAATAAAAAAAAAAATAAGCGCCATTTATTTTAGACCTTTAGTCCATAAAAATTTCAAAGCAAATCATTACCATAGCATAGCAGTAAAAATTGTATTGAAATACAACGCTTATAACCAAAATTTAATTGCATTGAGTGAAATTGATATGTGACTACAAACAAGTATGACAGAAATAAAATACAAAAGTTTCCGAAAAGAATACCCTCGGAATCCAGACAAACCTTTTCAGATTTCGAAACTTCATTATCGGTTAGCAAACACTCGTACTGTGGGATGTCGGGAATTGCTTCCGAATCGGTTCCATTTAAATGTTAATTGAAACGCCGTCGTGGACGCGTCACAATGAGGACGGGTGTACATAGAAGGATGCACGCCGCCGTGCAGGCGAAGAGTCGAGATTTCAGGCTGTTTTTCTGGATTGGCTGATGGTAATTTGTTTGGGAAGTCGATGAGTTTTGATCGTTTGCATTTTACAATTACGCTCCTAAGAGAACGACGTAAGCTTTATATAATCCTACATAATATATCGGAATCCTCTGGTTTTGTTCATATTTTATAGATCAGTCATAGATGGTGATAGTAATATTTTTTAATTCCAAAAACCCAAAATTTGTACATAATATCCAAAAATAAAAAGTAATACTTACTCGTATCAGGATCTAGATTTAGGTATTGGCATTCAAATCAGAAAGTATCACAATAGCTAAAATAGACTAGTTATTATTGATCGTTGTGCACATGTCATGTAAGTTACTTATCCATATTTTCTCGCCCAAAAAGATTCTCGAAATCAGAAAAAAATTCAATAACATGTAATAACATCAATATCCTTGCGCAAAGGATTTCTATAGCAATCCAGCATGGGAATGCAGCCAGGTTTCTTGGCTCCATACTACATGTGGATATTTTAAATTTAAATTAAATGTACATATACTTATTAGTTTTTTTTTTCTTAATAAATTGTGTTGTCTTATCAACATGTAAATTTACAAATGTATTTCTCTCGTTTCCAGTGGAAGTGACAGGCTACAGCGCCGACAACTGTTCCGTGTCTTACACGTCATTCAACAACGAGACGCTGGTCGGCTCCGTGATCCGCTCAGCCAGTGTTCTGGTGTTGCCGGAGGGACTGCATAGGAGTGACACGCAGAGTGCTTACTTCTGTGCTAACGGTTAGTTGCATAATTATGCTTAAAATAAAGTTTTCGGAATCATTTATTTTTATTTATTAAAAAATTATTAAGATCGGCACAGCAACAGCACAGCAGGTGCAACCGTACCCAGCGCTGAAATAAGAAAAGCTGAAGATGATGATATTTTTTTTTAAATTTAAAGATCTAATCAGAGAGCGTACTCAACAGTATTTTTATCGCCTACAGAAGAAAGAAGTACTAATAGCGTCTGAATTTTAGTGTCGAAAATTTCCAATCTAAATATAATTTCTAATTAAACTACTTAAAACCTTCCAGAGCATCTAGCAGTATCATCCCGTGGATCCTGGGAGTGGCAGTGGGTAGCAGCACCTCGCAACCGAGCTGGTCTGGTCTTGGAACTGCGAGCTCAAGGAGCAGCACACGTGGCGCTGTCTGATGTGGAAGAACCGTCTGATGACATGTATCGAGTGGTCTTCGAAAGGAGCAAGGTGTGGATTGCTAAAGGAAAACATGGTGCGTTAATGTAAAGATTTTGGTTTGCTATTGTTCAGTCTATTTGGCCAAAAAACTCTACACTAGACTATGGCAATAAGACGTGGATAGCGGCGTCAGAGTAGAGTTGATCTGTTAGTGTAAATGCAGGCGTCAGAATAAAGTTATTAAAATGTAAGTGAGATGCTGTGGAAACTCCTCGTAATGTAATATGCCAGTAAAGAATATTTGATTTATTCAATATGATCTAACTCAATCATATCGTTGTTAATCTGAACATATTCACACGAAATATTATTTAAATTCCAGGTTACGACGTCCACTTGGCGAGCGCAGAACAGACGGATGACGACGAGTGTTCTGGCTCCGACTCCTGGTGTGCCTGGTGGGTCTGGTGGGAAGGAGGCAGGCTGTCCGTGGGGAGGGGAGCTGTACCCTCGGAGAGGAGGCTGCTGGTGTGGCCGCTGGCTAATGATATGAGAATCAAGTTTGTTGGCTTCAGCGCGCTCTGGGGTGATAAAGCTGACTTTAGGTAGGTACACTTTATAAAAAAGAAAGTGAAATTATACGTTAAACAAAATATAGTTTTATACCATGGAGCTTTGGAGAAATGTTTTATACATTTTGTTTCTGGAAAAGTAAATCTGGTTGGTGAATGGTTACTGATGAAAGAAACAGTGAAAAGATCGCTAAAAAACGCAAAGTTGTATTAGACGGGCAATTAATATTGCCAAAATTGACTTCTTACAAAAATAAATAAATTATATTATTTCTTATTTGCAGAATCTGGAACTTCAACGAAGAGGCTGGCTTCTCGCAAGTACTAGAGCTGGGTCTCCCTCGCGGCGTTGTCCCTGGGTCTGCTAGTGGCACACTCCTCGTCTCCGGAGGCCTCCACCTTCCTCTGTACAGCCTTCTGTTGGACTCTGCTGACCAGTGGGCAGAAGTATGGAGAGACTCGCAGCTGTCTGCTGCATCAGCCAGTCTGGCTCCGCTGTTGGCGTTGGAACATATACCACATCTGGTTGATGATGCTGAAAAGGAAAGGATCTTGAAGAAATTGCCAGAGCAGGTACATAAAAAAAAATCTAGATTAGTTGAACATTAAGACAGGTTTAAGATAACATGGCAATTATTCATAAAGCTGAGCTATGATTGGAATATTTGCATTTATCGTATCGATTTAATGTTTGTACATAAAGGAACAAAATAATTATATTTAAGTGATGGGCTTTGATAAAGAAAAACTCAGCAGAGTTCGCTTTTCCTACTGACATTCGGACTTATACTTTTTTTCTTTGATAGCTTCAATGTTTTAATTTTATTTCAGGTCCAAGTGCTACTTTCATTCCGTAAGAGCGACAACTCGTTTAGCGATCATCCAGGAGTAAACAGCCACCTTTCTACGATCAAAATACTAGAGATCCTTTCAAAAATACAATCTTACTACCCCGTCGACCCTGAACTACTGCAATCTATCAAGAAATGGATTCAGAAACGACAGAACTCTGACGGATCCTTTACACCTCTGGATGCTGATAAAGAAGTAGACTACTATCCGGTAGAAATAAAGGCAAATGGAACCCAAGCACAGCAAGATGTCAATGTAAATGAGTACTACTATTATGACAGAGATGGCAACATGACGAATGAGGAGATAGAATGGGAGAGAAGAGTCGAAGTTACCGCGGAGACGTTGGTTGCATTGTTGGAAGTTGGCGTTGAAAATGAGGTAAATTCAAATAAGTTAAGTTATAATATTCATTTGATCGAACAGGTTCACTGTTTTTTGACACGATCTTTCTTACACTTTTTCTTTATCTTCGTATATTTTTTCAGAGAGACGAAACAGTTGCGAAGAAATCTCAGGCGTACTTAGAAAAGAACGTGCACAATTTGACCTCACCAGCCGCGTTGGCTGCTACTGTACTCGCTTTAGTACTTGCAAGGTTCGTATTTTATGTATATTATATACATAGAAGAGCCAATAAATTAAATAAATGGACAATGCATCGATTGCTCTAACAGCAAGAATAAAAATTTGGATTTTTTAAAAAAGACAGCCCATTTGTTTTGATATATTATTTCAAAACTTTATCTTTGAAAAGGATTGTACATACTTAAGTGGTACAAATATAATCAAACGTAATTTTTCATAAAACAATAACTTACATCGTATATTTTTCCAGGAGTCCAGTAGTACCCGAAGCGCTGGTGATACTGAGAAATGCGTCGACCACAGAAGAGGGTGAGTTCGGATGGCCGGCGCCGAGGAAGGACGCAGCTGATTGGTTGCTCGAGGAGACCTCACGTAATATCAAGACTACTTCTTATGGTGAGAGATGTGATTTACAGTCAGAATTAAAAAAATAACTAAATATAAGATTGTATTAAAACATAAATAAAAATAATTAAAGAATATTGCGAAGAGTGACAAGAAAATTGTGAAAAAAAACAGCATTATTTTATAGTACTGTTCTACCAACTCTAAATATACGAATATATTTACATACACACACATATTTTGCTGCTTTGCAATTCCTGAGTATCCAGAATAGGCAACTGTGTTAAAAATAAATAGTCTTTCTTAAGCTTAAGCATTTTTTTTATTCTCAACATTAGAACAGAAATTTTAAGACTTTCAACCACCCGTAACCCTTTTCAAATTACAGAAGCAGTAACAATGGAGCAATACGTGGCAGGAGTCCGCGTCCTTCTAGCAGCGTGCGCTAGAGGGGCCCTGGCGGAGGGCGAGGCAGCAGCCAGGTTCCTCTACTACAGAGCATCGACCCTGCAGCGGCATCCCAGTCTAGCGTACAGCGCTACTAAAGCTGCCGCGCAGTATGCTGCTTTGGCACATGATAGGCAAGAAGTTTTACTATTTACTAGCTTGTCTAAGAATAAGGAAGCTCGCGTATCAATTTAACCACCATTGTATCTATGTAGACTTGCTTTTATTAAGGGTAGATAAGTAACTAAATTTTTATGTGTCCTTGGAATATGGGGAGAGGTACACGAATAATTATATTGACATCTGTCAATTACACAACACTTACTACATGTAATATGTACATACGTACTCACACGGCCTATCTTCTCACTTGACACTGGCGGAATTGCAAAGTCAAATCTTCGCAAAAGCCATAACACAATAAAACCATGAAATAATACTCTTGACTCAAAGCTTCCATTAATTTTTGCAACACAAAAAATGTTGTAAGAATATTTTTTATTTCTTTCTCAGTAGTCTTCAAAGTTTTCAAACATTAGCATTTATCGTTACGATCTGAAATCTTCTTCCACTAAGACTAAGCTTAATCAAACATACGTACCGTCACAATAGAAATAAGAACCAGAACTATGATGGCACGAACACAAACTTTCAAACAACACTTTCAAGTACAAACACATCTTACATAATAACAATGAGAGAAATAATCTCAAAACCTATGTTCCCTGTTTCCAGACACCGAGCGCTGACAGTATCTCTAGCCACAGCTGGCATGGAATTGACAGACACGTTGGAGCTCCGCGCAAAGACCCCGCCCCGCCCCCTGCAGCTGCCGGGTCTGCCCACCAAGGTGTTCGTGTACGCTACTGGAGCTGGATGTGCCACTGTACAGGTTATTATCTACCTTCTTCTATTCGTAGTCTATTTAATTTGTATCAAAGATGACCTGACCACTTTTGAGAGGACTTTGTTATCTGACACGCTCAGATTTTTTCCAAAGAGTGTATTCCAACAACCATATTTGAAAGTTCCACAACTAAGCTCCGTTTTCGTGCACAATAATACCTCTGATATTTAAGTACTTTCTAGTCATCATGGACCATCAGAAATGTGTAGGTAGGAATCAAATATTATGTTCTGTAAACCACACTATCACATTGGCTGCTCATAACGTGTCATTGCGTATTTGGAGAAATAACATCGCACATCTGCGTTTTTCTTCGTGAATTGAAGTTCAAAAATAACCATTTCGGCATACCCTCGCATACAGAAATAGTTATTTAAAATAGGAGGGCAGCGAATGCGTTAAAAGATTCCTAGCCCAGAACTACAACTATGCTCCTTCAAGCAAAGTGTTGATTGTAGGTGTGACGCTTTAGTCAAACTGGTCTAAAACCATAAATCTAACAATAGAATACTATAGCTCTAACTACAAGAACATGAAGATCAAGATGTCATGAGACTTGATAATAAATTTCATTAATAAACATTATTTAAAACACCTCGTCTACCATTATACTTGCGTCTTATCCCTGCCCGATTGGTTGCCTGGAAGAGATCGCTTTTAGCGATAAGGTCGCCAGTTAAGACACTAGGCTTAAGTTTTAATATTTGTTTTTGTAAATTTCTGTATTGTGCTGGTGTTTTAATAAAGTGTATATCTATCTATCTATCTACTGTACACTATTTGCCCTCAAATTATGTGTTAGTGGCCGTTTGTAATCTTATTATTTAACATAATATTACCCTAGAGACATATTAACCCAAAAAACGTTAATTCATATATCTATGCGGCTTTTATCTATCCAATCTTTATCCTTATTTGATTGTAGAGTAATATTTTTATGTTTTTGAATACATTTGTTGCCAACCAACATTACGCATTCTGCCGCATGCCGCATTTTTTTTTACCAATGAATCTTTGCTGAATTTCTTTGTGTTTATATTTCAGGGCACTATCACCTACTCCACATACTCACCAAAACCAGAAAACGCTCTACTAAACGTCCAAGCTGCCATAATTGAAGAAATTCGACCTGAGAGAAGCAGCATCGAAGATTTGCAAGGAAACTTGCCCACCCTGATCATCAAAACCTGCTTCAAGTAAGTTACTTACATAAGTAGTTTGTCTTGTTGTAAAAATTACAAAACCATTCTTACGATCCTCTTATTGCATCCATTTTTCAGAATCAAGTCTTTCATGACTTTATGTCTATGACAGATCTATAACTTCTTTGTAGATAGTAATTTATGTTAGTGTTTCTCTTTGTATACATATTTTTGGTATTGTTTATAATTATAAAGGTATTATTTTGATTAGGAACATATTTGAATAAAATATTATATATATTTTATATTTCTAATTAGTACACCTCTGACTCTGTTTATCTCTATTTGTCGTGTCCATCCAAAGGTTGCCTGGAAGAAATCGCTTAAGGCGATAAGGCCGCCCATTTGTACGTTATTATTTGTTCATATTTTACTTTGTACTATATACTTGTGTTGGTGTGCAATAAAGATATATATTATTATATTATTTCACAGATTCTCGGGCCTTACGCCCGGTATTTTTAAGGCATCAGTGGGGCCGTAGCCAACACTGAGAGGCCTTTTACAATGTTATACTTAAAATTAAGTAAAAAATACAGATAGAGGATGTTAGGTATATAAAGTAACTATTGCAGACATGGTATTAATGTTAGAGGCTATTGTGTTGAGTTGTTCATTGACTTAATTAAACTGGTCTATTGTACGAGGAACGGCACCCGCCAGTTATGCCTCATTCATAAAAAATATAGCGGGTGATGACTTGCCACTCACTAAATGGGCCCTCCACAGAGTCAGCCTAAGATGACGCCGGAAGGGCAACATTGGTGTGAGTGGCTTAGGGTGTCGAGAGGTTTGCTGCGCGTTCTCTGAGCGGTACTAGCGGCGTTATGCCCTTTAACACTTCCACCCTGGAGCTTAGGTACTTAGCTCTTGCGTCTTCCACTCCCGGACGGCCAATCAAGGCAAGCCGGGAGGCAGGGGGTCTCATTTAGCCCCCAGGGAATCGGGGTCCGCGGTGACGCCACTCACCGACGACTCGCCATAAAGTCGCCCCTGCGGTTATATTATTATATTATTATTATTATTATTATTGCAGTAAACTAATAATAATTACTTAGTTTACGACCGTTCTGTTCGACAAACATTTTCATTATAAATCCACTAATATAGCCCTTTTCATCGTTAAGTTATAATAATCGCATACTCACTAATTTACGTAATAAGGCAAATATTTAACAATGTACAATTACTATACTTCATTTACTATTTAACATACTCAATTTCAATACATGACATAATATTATGTAAAGAACTATTAGAGCCATCTCTATTCTTTAGACGACAATTTCAATCTTCAAAATATTCCTTCCTAAATTTCCAGATGGAAAGGCAAAGAGCGCTCCGGGATCCTTCGCCTCGAGTCATCTCTGTTTTCCGGCTACGAGCTTCATGCGGTGAATCCTGTCGTACTAGATGGTGCCACTTTCGCTGACCTACATTACGGCTCCCGAGGGGAGTCGGTGTGGTTCGTGTTTGCTAATGTAAGTATTGTTGTAACGTGTTTTGGGACAATCATATCAGGTGCATCGAGCAATATTACGTATTAATTTAAATAATAAAAAAACACGAGGATAGGCCAAGTTTATTTGATTGATTAACGCATTATTTATGGACACAAATGCCGCGTTATTGCTGACCGACAGGATTGCCTATTGCAGACTGACAGGCAACCTTAGAATATAGATAAAGTGACACAGTTCATGGTAAAAATAATATATTCACATTACTAGTGCATAAATTAATAGGTATATCAGAATATTGAGTGATTCAAGAAGAAAATGACAAATCAGTAGGTCACAATTATCTTTTTAATGTCATGATTTTATTCAATTTAATTTTTTTACAGATAAGTTCAACTTGTCCAGTCTGCGTGACCTACGAAATTCGTTCCAAGTTTGTCATCACCAGTCTTCGACCAGCATTTGCCAAGATCTATCCATCAACACGACCAGACTTAGCAGTAGAAACATTCTTCCACGCAAGACCTGGCAGTCCTCTACTAAGAGGAATCACTGATGACGATTTTATCACCTGGTTTGACAAAACTGAACTGGCAAGCCTAAAAACGAACGCAAACATTGATAATATATGTGAGTGTGGCCGAATCTGCAGTCGAGACTATGAATTTAGAAAACCGAAAAATGAATTTAGAAAAAAATCTGAAAAATCTCAAGAAACGACTCAACCTAAGGCTATAAAGACTGTAAATCAAGAAACTACTACAACAAAAGCAAATACTGAACAAGTTGAACTCACTACTGCTAAAACTGAGATTACTGACGCAACAACTGTAAAACCAGTTCTAACAACTCAACGAGAAACAACGACAAGTGAACAAAGTATTGTAACAACTGAGAGCACAACAAACTTGCTTACAACAGTTTCGGATATACTTCCTACAGAGAATATACAAAATATTTCTCTTTCTAGTGTAAACCAATCACAAGGTAATGATGATCCGATTATTATCCCCACCGTTACATACGTAAATAAAACTGAAATCGTAGATATAAATAATAATATTGTACCTATAATTTCAAAAGGATCAGGAGAACTGATTTTTCAGAAGTCAATGAGTAAGACTATGAAGAAAGATGATTTGAAGAAGAAACCTTTAATTCGTAGAAAAGGGACTCTGAAAGCTACTTATGGAGATAAACATGAAAAGTTTTTCATGAAGATTAAAAATATTACAACTTCGACTCCACAGGGTGACGAGGTAATGGCCATAAAAGGGAATTCAAAGAAATATGATAAGATGGTTATTAAACAAATAGCGCTTCTGAACAAAACTCTTGCAACAGAAGTACCTAATCTAATGCCTGTTTATAAAGTAATAACAGAGAAAACTGAAATATCTCACAATAATGAAAGCCATACAGAAAAAGTTCCATCTACACATGCAAGTGAGCATCATGCTCATTCAGATGCCACAACTTCAGGTCACTTTGTCACAACAATAACAAAAAGTAACATAAAATCAATGCATCGTACAAAAAAGCCAAAAGCAATGAGCCAAATAAAAAAACCAGTTGTAGCACTGAAGCAAAACGAAACTCATAACTTCAACAAGACTGAGGTCTCATTTAATCTTAGTGAAAATAAAACCAAGAATAAACCAGTCATGTTGGAAAAATATACAGTTAAAACATTAAAATCTATTAATAAGGAAATACACAAGATCCCACCAACGCCAATATCCGAAACATCAAAATCGCTATCTGAAGCGCCTAAACCAGATATTGCTCCTGAAAACAAAGGTACTTTTGAGATACTAGATAAGAATAACATATGGGAGTTACTCAAAGAAGGTCCAGACGTCGATGTAGCTAAAATCGAGGACAAAGTCCAAGGCCGGATAAGTTCTATCGTTAAAAGTGCGACAAATGTAACAGAACAAAATAACAGATCATTATAAACTTTGTTATGTATTGTGTAAGATCTAAAGACTTTGGTAAATCAGTATTTTTATATCACAGTCACTTTTAAATCTCGATGAGTTGTTATTTTGATGGTTACAGACATTCCTAAAGCACACCTCATTGATTGTTAGAGTCTGCACTGTATGGATACCTAATTTATAAGGTCATGGTTATAAGGGGTGGTATGTACATACTTATAATTATAGATAGTTTTAAAGTAATTATTGATAAGAACAGCGCTGTGACATTTTTTGATGGAATAAAAGTTTTTACTTGTCAGTTGCTCAAAGCCCTCAAAACGAACGTGAATTCTTTGAAATTCACACTTCTTTACGGTAGAAATTCCTAACAGTTTTGGTAGAGGTATGCTATGATGTATGCTATAAAATTACCTTACACTAGTTCTTAGATATTTTCAACTATTCATTCTTGTAGAAAGCTATTGAAGTTTAGGAAAGCTAGAAATGCTAGTTCCATTTTATTATTACGCTTATTATTTTGTCTTTTCAAAATTTTCTTAAGTACAACTACATTCTCTTCTAAAACATGCTTCAGATATTTCTCGATACCATGTTCATTCATTCGAACAAACTAACCTAACATTACTTCCAAAGTTGTATATACCTTGTAGTTACTAATCGTTGCCAAAGTATTGTAACTCCCGCTAGAATATTTCCATTGTGTTCCAAAAATTAATCATATATTCCTTTAGATTTGCTAGTATATAGATCTTAGTAAGTATTGAACTAATTGCTATATGCCCCAGAATTTCCATCCGTCTATTGTCTTCTGTATCTAATGTGTGTAATGTAGTTTCTTACTGTAGTGGTAGCTAAACGTGAAGATGTTTCAATCAATAGCTTTTGATAACTTCTCTAAATCAATAATTTCTATCATAAAATAGTACAGTTAGAAATAACTGTACTATTTTATCATAGTCGTGTCTGTCATTAGTGTTGTACACGTTTATTTTCTTACTCTACTAACATTAATAATTTATCGTTAACGTTATTTCCTGTGATAAAATCTTATGGAATATAAGATTTTCATATTTTTTTTACAAAATCAGCTTAATATCCATTTGCGTAGTTTTTAGTTAACTTAAGCAATTGATTAACATTCTTTACCCTTCCGTAGTGACTATCTTAGAAATCTATGAATGATAGTATGCATGATCTTGATCTGCCCTTCATTGATGAACTAAAATCCTTAATCTTATTCTTAAATCTTATATCCCTTACCTCAACAACTTTGTAATGTGAGATTTTCTCTTAAAACCTAGAAATAGTAACGCCTCTAAAATAATTGCTTCCTACGTTTTTGGTATTGATCACAACTCTGTCTCATAATGTAATACAAAGTCTTACAAGTTGATACTTACCGACTTTGTATTATAACATCTGTTGATACTAATGCAAAAGTAATTTACCTATGGAATTTTTGTGCAATTTAACTTCTTGAAATGGTCAGAAACTTTGAAAATTAAAATATAAATTTAATTATAAAATTATTTAACAATTATTTAACATGTGGCTATACTTGTATACTTAATTGGGTGTGAGTGAATGACTTATTTCATAAGGTATCGGTGTATTTTAATGTAAAGATTTTTAATAATATAAGCACAGTATAAACTTGTAAATTAAGGTTGTATGATAAATAGGTGCTTGTGCGGAAGATCATTGTCAATTCCCAAAGTGTAAAGTCTCATTTTGATTGTCTCTAAGGTATTTCTAAATATTTGTGCTTAATATTTAGTGTTTTATTTGTAAGCGATACCTCGATGTAATGAAAAATGTAATTATTAGAAAATAAATATAATACGTACTGTAAAAATGTTTTTTGTCTTAATTACTTTTATTTAAATAAGAAACTCGCGTAAATTACTCATAAATCCATATTGAAAATATGAAGGATGATAAAAACTGAACTATTAAACTACTTGGAGAAAAAAAAATCAGGCAGTAAAATATTTTAGTTTTCTGTTTCGCATTTTTCAGAAGTTTCTATCTCTAAAAGGATTGGAGCATTGACTTTATCTCTCTATCCAATTCAGTATAATCAAGAAACTTTCATATTAAGTTACTAACATGAAAATTGCAATTTCATGAAACTAGTGAACTTTCCAGGAAGTCATTACTACAGGTTTTAATGAAACCAACGATGTAATATTACGTTTCTCAATGCGTGTATTTCAATAACAATACAATGACAGTGGTTTCCTAAAATGGTAAAATTTCAAACGTTAATTAACATACAGGTGAACATTATTAATAGACAAGTAGGTATTAAGACAAGGAGGAGGAAAGGGAAAGTTTTATATCTGGTCCACACTCTTGGCAGAAGTAAAAAAAAACTCAAATTTTAAACTAGAAAAAAAATCGTGGTAATAGTTGCAATATAGCTGCTGCTTAGTTAACTTATTTTTGTTGGTAGAATGAGCTGTTGGAAGTCTTTTTGCCAAGCATGAGGACAGGGCAGAGGATAGCATATAAGACTTTTTAAATTGACCAATTAGGTAGGTACTGGTATAAAGGTTAATATTCAAATGTACACACACATTAAGTATTTGACACATCAATCAGATAGTTTGAAGATAACTGGGATTTATCTACAAGTATCTTTAGAAATATTGAAATGCTTCACAGACGAAAGTAGTTCTAGGAAAGACGAATTTGAGAAATTTAACTAAAGGTTTCTTGCATACAAAACTAGGATGTTACCTACACAATTATTACTCTACTAAGGATAAGTATGTAGGTTCTATTTTTTGTCTCATATACCATTATAATTTTGACAGCTCTACTCCATATTTATTGCAATCTCTGCATAATAAGTAAGATGGCGTCTGTCAAAACTATCATGCTATATTATTATTATTATGGACAAGGTACTTACAAGTAAAATGTCTAAACAAAAATTCCATATATAGAAAACCAAGAAGACGTTTATTATATAACATTTATTATGAGTCTGAATTCGGAACATTTATGTTAGAACGGTAGTCACGTGCGTTGACAGGTAAGTATGGTGTTATGGGGCCGCCTGTGACGTCACTACTCATCTCCTTCTAGCGTAGGCCAGCCATGTTGCTAGGTCTGGCTTCTGGAAAAAAAACACATAGGAATTTTAATTTCATAATAATTCAGTATCTATATTTCCTGGTGCAATTAAGCCATTTCTGTTCAGCCCCGTTTGACAAGAGGCGTATTTTAATGAGCTTAGGTACTGACGCTCGCTTATGGAATAGAAGTGACGTCATATTTGTCATATTTCCCCCCGCAGAGCGTCAATCCCATACATTGCTTTTTGTATATCATAGGCGAACGTCAGTACGCTCACTAAAATACGCCTCTTGTCGGTTTGATGGACATTTATATTGGACTTTCGTTCTTTCAATTTATTAAAATTTAAAATTTAGTAAGATAAAAACATACATAAGTAAGTTTGTTTAGAAGTTGCGGAAGAAACCCTATGATATTTATAATTTTTTCATAGATGGGTATGTACTTTTTACCAGTCTATTTACAAACTTATGTAAATGAACTACTTAACACGAAAATTTTCTTTTTATTTTCAGCACCACTTTAAAATATACCTACCAAAATATTCTAAATAATGTTGCAGTTTTGTCAACTTTATTACCTCCACAACCACCTGACCAAGCGTGCGTGCTCAAACTTGGTTTGTGCTAACGCTAACTGCGCCGCAAGCTCTATAAATTGTTTTGTAAAACAAAGTGGCGAGAAAAGCATTTTAACTGCAGCTCAACTATTTTTCTTTGAGACAAAAAATATTTTAGTAAGATATAATAATAATCATCCATGCCAATTTCGGCTACGGCGACCGCTTCTATTTCTTAACTTAAATATTATTAGAGCGTATGTAGTTGACATGATCGGTTGTGGCTTAAGTAGCCAATTTTAGTTGTGAACGTTAGTACGCCATTGCTGTAGATGAAGATGATGTTGGCTGGTGGTCTGGCTTTTTGTACCGGCTTCCAAAAATACGTAGAGTATGCGTTAATTTTATTTAAGATATTGATGAAATTCGTACCATGTCATGTTATGGACATTATTTGCGCGTATTAACTTTTAGTGGTACTTTTATCATTGTTTTACATGGAAATTAATTAAATATGGAAAAGCATGTTTATATCGTTATGTACACACGTCTAGTTAATTAAAAAACCATGCGGGATTTGAGCTTGTTTTTCAAGTCAGATAAAGGTCACGTTTCCACTACCCTTAAAATTGAATTAGTAAGTTGATCTCTAGAATATAATTAGTTTTCCTGTAAATTTTCTCCGCGCGATGTTTTTACCTTACTTTGATCGTCGAGGCGGAATTATTGTGTGTAGGTATAATATACAATTATACTAAACGAATCACAAAAACTTTGTGAACTAAAATAGCGGACATTCCAAAGAAGTCTACCGTGTTGAATACGTTTCTTTAAAATAAAAAAATTATCACTGAAAAACAAAATAGATAACAAGTATATACTCATTTTGTCATTTTATGTTCGTTTACAATTTCGTATAGATTATGAAGTGGGAAATCAAATGTTGTCAAATAAAAACATTGCAGTGAATTTTTTGTGTTCATAGATACTTCATTTTAAGTTAAATGATATTATTATGTTTAGTTATGAAAGCTCACATTCACAAGCTGATTTGCTTGTAATTATAGTAATTCTAGCAGCTATTATCAAATTACTGTCACAATTATGATTATAGGAAATATAAATACATACTAAGTAGCTTACTATTAAAAGTTTTCCAAATGACCTTAACGTGACGTGACGTCAGTAAAAGTGTAAGACTGTGAAGTTAGAAGTGTAGTTTGAAGTGTTTTAATCTATCTATACTAAGATTATAAAGCTGAAGAGTTTGTTTGTTTGTTTATTAGAACGCGCTAATCTAAGGAACTACTGGTGCGAATTGAAAAATTATTTTTGTGTTGTGTTGACCATTTATCGAGGAAGGGTTTTAGGCTATATAACATCACGCTGCAACTACTAGGAGCGAAGAAACAATGGAAAATCCAAAACAAAACGGGAAAAATATTCATTTTTGAGGGTTTCCGTTGCGTGCGCTGCGAAAACGGTTCAAACCGTGGGTAGCAACTATAATTTATAAAGCTGAAGAGGTTGCCCAAAATAACTATTCCACGCGGACGAAGTCGCAGGCACAGCTTGTATATTATAAATCTAAACATATAAATAAAGCTGAAGAGAATTGAAAGTCCGAACATTGAAGATATTTTAAAAAATGTTTGGAGATACTTCAAATTGATAGCAGAACACGTTCCAACAGTTTCTAATTTTTTGTCTGTTTCTTTGTTTGTCGGTTTATTTAAACGCTCATCGTACAAAAACGGCTGAACGGATCATCAGGTTTTTTGTTATGTGGATAGTATGAAGTCTTAAAAATGTCATAGGCTACTTTTTATCCTGAAATAATGCGTGCGAAGGCGGCGGCGTCTGCTAGACATGATATATTTTAAAAATTGGGAGTGAATTCAAGACATAGTATCACAAACAGTACTACGAAAGCAAACAATCCCCTTACAATAAGCAACAGCTTGTATAACTATTTGATAACTAAACAAGTGGGGTAACCCTGGAAATAGTTCGGCGATGTTTCGCCAAAGAACAAGAAGTAAAGGCTTTGACTTAACTTTTGACTTGCTTTGTGTAGATGGAAGTGGAAATTTACCAGAAAAATATGATATTAAATAAGTGCTTAGTATAATATTCATGATTGCAATTTAAAGTTGCATAATCAATTGTAGAACGGTGGATAAACCTTTTATTATGTAGATAAACACAGTGAGCTAATTAATTAATTACTTGATTTGATGATCGAGGTAAAAGTTAGCTAAAATTCTGTTAAGTACTACAAAAGATTAAAAAAAACACAAATGCCTACTTCAAAATATAATATCAAACTAAAGCCATTATTATTAGGCTTTAGCTAGGATAATACAACTCCAGCCTTATTGTATAAATTCTATTACATCTAATAATATTCATGAAATGTGCATTTTGCAGATATTGCCCATAGAAGACCGGTTATTGTGAAGCTTTATAACGGTATCAAAACGTATTCCAGTCAATATTGCATCTTGAAGGACATTAAATATTTATGAAGCTTGCAAGCCAATACAGAGGTTACTTCGAGAAGAACTGATGTACTTATAAGTTCTATATACATCAGAAAAAATAAATACCCAAGAAGGAAGTACAAATCACTAAAATAAACGTAAACTTGTAAGTTTTTTCAAATAAGAGCCATAAATTTATAGTTCAAATCAAGCGTGTAATCAAGAAAAATAGCAAAAATATATCATTCTGTCCATCAATTCAATTTATTTATTTTTGCACTTATGGGTAGTTGCACATATAAATGTTTATTCAAGGACACAAGGATCTATTGTATTAGTAAATTTATTAAAGAGACGTAGTAGGTAGTAAAAATATTATATAGTAAAAATATTATAAACTGGTGATTGTCGTTTTTGTGTGCATATGAGGACTTCTGAATAATTATTATAAGTCGTTTTTAGACAAAAACAAGAAGAAAACTGTGAATCCATAGATTATATCCTTAATCAGGCTTGATCCCTTTACAATCCATAAATCCTTCACTCGACAGAAAACTAATAATTTAATTATAATGAATAATCGCTTAACCTTTTAATTATAACTGTTAAATATTATTTCCTGACAAATTCTTAGCCAGTATTCTTGTCAAATTAAGGATAAATTAAATTTTAAATTTACTCCTAGTAAGAAAAGTTTGAATTTCAAGTAACTTGCCGTTATAATATACACGAATAATTTTGCAATTAGGGCATCAAATAATTCAGTTGAAATACGAATTGAAATAACTTTTAGGCAACGGTGTCGTCATTACACAGGAAATTAAATAAAGTATTCAGTTATTATTTTAATTTTAGTAGCTTCTTAGTTAAGGAATGATAAATGATGGCGATAGTCATTCAGAGCGTTACGGCGCGAATAAGGCATACTAAAATGTAACCACCAAAACGATTGAGTGATAAAAAATTTAGAAACTTTTTTGCTAAAAAAGACAAATTTGGAGTGCAATTATTGTAATGAACTAAACCAATTTATATTTATTTTTTATTTACTTTATTTAATAAGTTTTTTTTAAGCGAGTGTGGCTCGGCGGTTTCAGTTTCCGGTTTCATCCAGACGCACTCTTGTTCGAATCCAACCTTACACCAATAAATTTTCAAGTTATGGATGTGGATTTGCACTCGCTTAGCGGTGAAGGAAAACATCGTGAGGAAATTTACATGTATGAAGACCACAATATCTGAGGACATTGTCTTCCGTGGAAAGAACTGGGCGCCCACCACTATGTATTTGCCCAAGAGAACTTCCCTAAAGAATTAATTCTGAGGGGAAGTCACAACCCTCAGTCACGAGGTAATACGACTCAAGAGAGAGATGTTTATCTTATCTTTAAAAAGAAAACTTACCTCCACATCTTTAGCCCAGTTCGTGAAAGAGTCGGAGCGTTTGCCAAACCTGAAACAATAGAACACACATTTCTTAACTACATTCAAAAAATAATATTATTTTGTTTATTAAAATATTTGGTATTTAAATCATCAACATCGAATACCAGTATATTGTCATCAATAGCTTTTAACTGTTATACATAATTTTCTCTTACATTTTTTACAATTCTCTTACTAAAAACAATAAAGTTTCGATTACGAACATTCAATAATATTGAATGTTCGTAAAAGCAAAACTGTTGTGACAATTGAAGACATTAAAATACAATCATACTGTACAGTTTGCAATAAGTATAATACTCAAATTTACTAATATTCACAAGGGACGTTAGCTTCTAGCCCGCCAATTCTTTCACACATAAATAATTTGACGGTTTACGATTTTCTCTTGCGATAGGTTTCGGTGCCCCCTAAGGTATGTACCCAACATCAGAGTTTTTGCATTATAGATAAAGCTAGCCCTGCTAACATGGCCGAGATAATCGCAATACATAAGAAATCTTACCTAGCATACATAATTGCAGTTAGCGTTTGTTGCATTATATTCAGTGGTGCAGATGATAATTATTGTCGTGATAACCACAAAAACTGTTAAGCTCCTAATGCCGACCACTTCGATGTATAAAATTATTTTATTAATAAATTACATATTTTCGATTTTGAATCTTTATTAAAAATAATTATGTTATGGATATATTAAAACTGTTAGTGGTTTTTTTTAATTATAGCAGCATAAGTTCTAGCGTGTATTAAATCATCATGATATTTATGACCGCTGAAAAGTTGCAATGTCAACATTTAGTGCTTAAATTATACAGTTACTTCTTACATTTTATTTCTTAAACGACACCTTTTGAAAACAAGACAAAGGCATGCAACCAGAAAAGACTATATACAAGAATCATATATAAGGACAAGATATATAGAGAAATGGTTGTTGAGTTTTACTTAACAATTTTTATAATATAACATTACACACCCACAGAAAAAGCAAATTGACACTGCTACAAAATATATTTGTTAGGTAGATTAAAATTGTACGAAGTTTGTGTTTATTTTCCGGTCAAATTTTTTATTTTTATATCATAAATGAACGCACATATGCGTTCTTAATCATGCAACCAATTAACGACGTTCCGGTTTTATTCATCAAGTGTTTAACTGCTTTTTAACTACCTACACGCCTTATTATACTATTTTTATCGTATGATCTATGTAAGTTACATTCAGTCTAAATTTAGCTTTAGCGTGAGCGTAGGTTGTTCTATATCGGGTACATAAGGATAAATAATTTTATGAAAGTGCCTATTCATGAATTCTCTTGTAGTCGCCAATACAATAAACAGACTGTGACCACTCTTGTTCAGCACGATATGAACGCTACTTTTTAGTCACCCATTCAAAGACTAAATGAATTGTTCGGTTGCTCAACATTGGTTCAATCACATACGGTTGCCTACGCAAATTAATTTATAGACGCTTCGAATTGAATTAACAAGAACGCGCTTAGTAAAAGATAAATTATTTCCCTCGTCTCTATTCATCATTGTGATCTGAGACCGAGCCTAAAAAACCAATACATACTCGCCTTAAAAATTGGTACTTACCGATACATAACCGGTAATACCGACAATCAATTAAGGCTAGGACATGTTGTTACGAATCATGCAAGACAATACGACGTGCATCGTGCGACAGGCAACACCGATCGTACCTTGGTCGCGTGTGGTAGGAGTAAAAGCTGTCTAATTTCTGTAGCTGTAGAAGCCGGACGGCCCGGTCTAACAATTCTGGGTCCACTCGGTCATCTGATGCGTCGCGACGGTCAATCCTGCCAATATAGCGATATCGATGTAGCATGTCACATCACTAGTATGTGACGGGATGGAATAAGTGTCAGAAGAGGTTTTATTTGTATGTGACGGTCAGTTTTGGAAATGGAACAAATGTGTTGGAAAAATTTCTATTTGTATGTGACGTTTTGAAAATGGAACGTGCGTTAGAAGAGGTTTTATTTTATTGTGACGGTTAGGGTTTAGAAATAGAATAGAGGTGTAAAGAGTTTTGGAGAAATGACATTGCTAAATGAAATTGATGTTCACTACATTAAATTTGTCGTATCAATGTAACTATTCTTTATATGTTTTTTTTGTGCTTTTATTGTGATTATTATATTTGATGAATATTATTTGTAGTAGACCAAATTTACAATATAGAATAATTATCTAGATTATACTAAATTCAGGGAACTGACTTTTAACTGACGCTTTTAACAGTTAGTAAAACAGCATTATCGGACATTATTCTCCGGGGATTGAACTTACATACAATTTTATCAAACCTATCACATTCCCATTCGTTACACGATAAAATCATAATGTATAAGTAAGCCAACGATAGATTATACCTAAAACTTCCTAAACTTAAGTATCTATTTGAAATAATTTTCATCCCTAAAGGGAATTCATCAACTTAACAAATACTCAAAAACTGACAGTTATTAATAAAAATTAATGGCCAAAGTGTCAATGTGTCAACAATCATTAGTCGTATCGTTTTTATCGTAACTGAATATCGACATGAAAAAGCTTGGATGACATCACATCTCTAATCTAATCCAGGTTTTTCAAACTCGATTGCATGGAGTGATAAGGTATCACGGCGTTACAGTGATAATGGCTTAATAACACATGAATGGGCACTCTAATTAGGCCCCCACTTCACATACATATCTCATTATACGACGCATCGAACCGTCGTATGTGGTCTTAACGGCTTTTGGTTTTAGAAATTGTTTTATCTTATGCGTTTGCGTAGGTGTAAAGCTATTTATAGAAAACTTCTGCAGATATTTATGTAATGTATTTGGTGATAATGTTGTCAGTTTATTGAAGCTCATTTGATTTGAATCTATTATTATTAAAACTTGCTTATAAACTCTAACTAATAAACGCAAGAGAACATATCGTGTAAATGAGATGATAATATCTAGCAGAAGTTTGAGTACACTAAATCATAATAAAATAAAGCTAAAACACGTTTCATTTTGTTTTATTTTATCTACTCTTAGATAAATAGAACAACATTTTGTCACTGACTCATTAAATTAACTACCCCTCGGCTAGTTCTATCAGAATGTTGTAAACTTTTAAAACGGACTGTATTTACAAATTTCACTGTGGTCAAAGGTTTGTTTAACAAAGGATATTGTGTAGCATAAAATGGGTTTTTCACATGACACTAACAAAATAGTTTGAAATAGAGGAGAGTGACACTCTGCAGTTTGAATTTCAGGCGACGAAATACAATACTGTTGGGTTAAAAGGTATAAAGAGTGGCGTGTTTTTTGCGTTTATCCAAAATAGGATGACATTCTGTTCATATTGTTGATATAGATATTGAGACATAGATTGTTTATGTTAGAAACTTTAATGGATACTTAGTCATTTAAAATCTATCTACTAAGTACTAAAACTAAATACTAGGTATGTGACGTATTTATTTTGAAAATAATATAACCAAACCTGAATACGATGTCTTCTACTATCTACAAATCGAACTTTAAACCTATATCGGGTATAAATTCTTCGACGTTTTTTTACCGTGCTCGACATAAAATGAGCTTAATTCGCATCCAATCCATCAGGCTTGTTTTCACAGCACAATAAAGTTGTTTACGGCCACTCAAGCGCCATCTTTGAGTAAACACACTTAACATTGTATCACGCAAATGTACTTAACTTACTTACTTACTAATAATATCAATGACATAATAACGAGTAGATGTCTCATAGACTGGCTTTCAAATCATTTGATATCTTAGCTGTTTACTGATCGAGAGGTAATGTATTTGAACCTCGCATAATGTAAAAAAATATTGTTTTAATTGGTATTATAGGTACATTTGTAGAATATAACTTAGGTATGAAACTAGAAATGACGCTGTGCAAAAGGTCCAAAAATATTTATTCGTAGTGGTGAAAATGAGACACATATTTTTATCTAATCAATTAAAGTGAAATTAATACTACGCACGCGATTCATTTGCGATCCACTGCAATGTGTTAGTGTGAAATACATATTGACAGGACGTCTCATTTATTAGGAGCATTAGCAGTAAGGTGTCTCGCTCTTGGTTGTCTATGAAAAACTTACTGAAATTACGTTATAAGTCATCAATTTTGATACCGGCTAAGCTAATCATTTAATAGAGAAGGACCCTTCAGTAGAACTTTTCTAACACGTTCGGATTATCCAATTATGTGTGAAAACTAAACAAGCAAATATGATTACTTGAAAGAGTCTCTAAACACGTAAGATATTTTTCCTGTTTTTTCTACACCTTCATTTAGAGATTTTTCGGAAGATAACAAGCAAACAAGAAAAATCTTGATATTTATTTTAAACTAGCGGACCCGACAGTCTTCGTGCTGTCTAAAAGGTCTGTAATGTGGCAGTTTATTGTTCCTTAGAGCTATGACAACAGTGCACTTTATACAATAGCAATAATGCTCAAATTGACTCTATGTTTTAGTTAGTAGGTAAACGTTTACCGTTGTATAGAAAAAAGAAAAGATAGATAGATAGATAGAAAAACTCTTTATTGTAACACACATTGAAAAACAAAAGACAAAAAGAAACACAAAAGACTTAAAAATAGTGACAACTGGCGGCCTTATCCCTAATAGCGATTTCTTCCAGGCAACCGTAGGATGGACGGGAGTCGAAAGAAATATAAAGGCTGTTTCTAAAGATTTTCCGGCAATTATTATATTTTTGTCGTCGTTAAAACCATCCTTGAACTACAACAAACAAATAAAAATGGTCAAATTGGTCCAGGCGTTGTTGAGTTATGCGCTTACCAACACATTTTCGATTCATTTTTATTATATAGAAGATTATATTATATATAGTCCTACCTAAATATAAATGGTAGGAATTATGTGAAATAATTATATAAGTTTTATATGAATGACATGTAATTGTAAAACATTACCAATAAATTGTTTTATCTGTTTTATCTATAGTTCATATAAAACCACGCATTTTCTTCTACGTGTTTGTAGCATGTGTCACAGTGTAGTTTGTGCGGGTGTCACTTTTAGTGACATGGATATCAAATGTCATAATATTGGCTTATAAAAAACAAGTACGTAGTATATGTACGTATATGTAGGTAGATACGAGTATAGATGAAACTTTGTTCAATTAACTAGACACCTACATAATGAAAATGTTTCTTTAGGCCAACGGTTCTCAGACAGGATACTCGTTAATATAACTAAACTACATACAAGCGCATCAAGTGTTCGTACAATTACAGTACGTTCAGTCCATTTAGTAATAATGTTATATGTTGTACAGAAACTCATGAAAATTCAAGTTAAGCATACTAGCGCGAATGTTTACCTCAAATACGTAATTCTTTCCTGGGCCTCCGAGATACAGGCATTGCCTAGTTCGGGGTCCGCTAGGAACGCACATGTATGTACTTAGTATGTAAAATAAAAATAAAAAGAACATTGTATTTTATTTCTTTAGTTAATAAAAAAAAATTGAATTTGAATTTGAATATTATTTGATAAATAATTTCCTATTGCTTAAAAAATACACAATATTATAATACGCATCCCAAGAGATCATTTTAAAAACGCCTGTTCTTGACAACTTAGTGAAGTCAAAAAACAATTTAGCTAAAGCATTTTTGAAGATAAACTTAATAGGACCTTTCCTCGTTTACTGACAGCGTTAAACTCGTCGCTCTAATAGAAATATAACTTTTTGCAATATCTTTTTACAAAGAAGTATTTCCCTTTAGACTAATATTGTATGATATTATAGAATTCTAACTTGTAACAGCAATAGGAACGAGTGGCTAAAGTTGGAGGAGGCCTACGTCCGAAGTTGGACGATCCCTGATGACGCGCGAAATGAAAATAAGCAAGAATAATCTGACATATAACAAAATTTCATTAAATTGTATTATAACATTTATATCCAGATATTCTTGACATTTAAAACTCTTTGGCATTATAAATTGACATAAAATCTTGACATAATAAGTACATTCATATTAACATAAATAAATCGCAATAATTACTAACATAGAATGATCATGTTTTATTTGAAATCTATTTAAATTTGAATTTGAACTTGTTACAAATGTCGCGTCGAAAAGGCTTAATTTTCATCTCTTTCCCACACACACTCGCACATAGAGCTTGCTTTGATTGGTTACGAAAGCCGAATTGGCTGAATGCTTCCGAATGCGTGGTAACAGATGGATGTTTTAGGATTACGCGCTGCCTACCTACTCAACTTAGTGGCTGCGGTTGATCAACTCAAGGTTTTTTTTTGGCTCAGCTACGTTTCTTTGGTACCAATTATTCATAGCTTTCCATTTAAATCTCTTTGCATGGAGCTTAAGAAGGAATATTTTATTTTTATGCACGAAGTTATAAAGCCTTTGAATGCTTGTGCTGTGCGAAAGTGAATAACCTTGCTCGGTACCCGGTGAAAGAGTTAAGAGACGAAATATGTAACTTAAGTGTATAGGCAACTCAAAAGAACTAATAGAATGAATTCAATATTTTATATGATCAATAAATTCATGGTAACTAAAATATATTAGTTCATTGACAGTTTCAAACTTAATTAGACTAATTAGTTTCTAAACTAAACCACATGGATAAATTTTATGTATTCAGACTTTTCAAACAGTTATTAAACCTATCATTGTTCTGTGGCTTCAAGACTTCAGCATGTTTGATTATTTCCTTTGAAATGATTTTTTTTTAATATATGGTATATTTTTATATGCGTACATTTGTTATTTTAAAGTATAAAGTCCTAAATGTGAAATAGGTTACTTAATGCAGCCAAAGCCGCCGACATTCGCAAAAGAAATTGTTATTTTAATAGTACATTGTTAATTTATTAAGAGATTGTATGTATTTTACTTGTTTACGTTCTAAAGGCAGAACTGATTTGGATGAAGTTTGGTATTAATGTAGATTAGACCTTGGATTAACACATAACTATTTTTGCACAAATAGATAAACTCTTTATTATAACAAACCTTGAAAAAAAACACAAAAGACTTAAAAAATAGTGCCACAACTGGCGGCTTTATCGTTAATAGCGATTTCTTCCAGGAAACCGTAGGATGGACAGGAGTCGAAAGAAATATAAAGGATGGGGGGTTCAAAAAAGAGAAAATATATAAACAATAAAATATTCAATATTATATATATAATAACAAATAACACATATACCTACATACTATAACGGCACAGCTAGTAACTACATAAATAGTTTTCCTTCTAACCTCTATAGAATAAAGCAAAGTCGGTTTCCATGTATGTTTAGATCTTTAGAACTTTATAATAGTTTTAATAGATAAAATGATTCAAGAGGAAGGTTTCTATATCTAAAAACGCGTGCAAAGCCGCGGGCAAAAGCTAGTTGCGTGTAACTTGGACCGTATTTAGTAACAAAGCGAAACGGGTGTCACGTTTGAGCAAGGTTTTTATAACTGCCAGCTATGCTATTATTCGCGCTTTGAAGTGAATTTTATACAAATGCATTTGGTATTATTTCACAGCGAGTAAGAATTCAGTCAAACATTTATTAGTATTTATAACTAGCTGTGCCTGCGACTTTGTCCGCGTGAAATAGTTATTTTGGGCATTAATTGATTTTTTAATTTTGAACCGTTTTCGCAGCACACGCAACAGAAGCCCTCAAAGATGAAGAATTTTCCCAGTTTTTTCCACATTTTCCATTGTTTCTTCGCTCCTATAAGTTGCAGCGTGATGTTATATAGCCTAAAGCCTTCCTTGATAAATGGTCTATTCAACACAAAAAAAAAATTTTCAATTCGCACCAGTAGTTCCCGAGATTAGCGCGTTCAAAAAAACATACAAACAAATAAACTCTTCAGCTTTATAATATTAGTATAGATTTGTATTTATAATAATATATTTAATAGTACAATTTGTATTGTTGATTAGACAATAGTTATTGGGAAGTCTTCAGCCCCCGAAACAAAAATCTAACTCCCGGTCTTACAAGAACCGAATACCTTTTGGGATTACTTAGGTCTGATGACAGTCTCTCTACATGTGTAATACCGGTAGGTATAATTGTTCCTATTTGAGTATAGAACTCTAATTAAAATCTAGCTTAAAGGAGCAATTAACCCGATCCTAAAGTTTTATAATGACACCTCTCAAAATAAATTATCCACGAAAACAAATGAATACATATAACGAATACTTATAATTTATTTGCATGAGAACAATAATATCAGACAAAACAAGTTAATTTATAACCAAGAAGTTGACTTTATTGTTTCTCACTTATCACCTAATAAGATCGATTAATAATAAACGCTATCGTTAATTGATTGTAATAAACAATTGACAAGGATTACTTTGATCTCGTTTCCTAGATATTTAATGGCATAAATCTTATCATCAATATCTTACCGCCAATCATTCTTAGCCAGTTTATTTTGATATCTTATTAGTTTGTATTATATAATTTATTGTTGTTATTATTGTTTGTTTTACGAGGACAGTGCCATCCGTGGAACATCTGCCTAATAAAAATGGCCAAAGAAGTTAATCTTGCAGGGGAGTCACGACCATCAATAATGAGGAACATGATCGAAGGAGAGATTTATTTATTGAATGAATTGATTCTCCAAATTAATGAAATGTTATCTGTCAGCTTTATACTTGTCTCTGATATGAGCTTTATTACGATAGATCATTGAAATCAATTCGTTTGTCCATTTTCTGACGTAAATCTATTTGCTATTTTTTCCGGGACGACCAAATAAATTGCTTTTGTGAAAAAATATGTTGTTATCAATGTCGTTCTATTGTTTGTATTATTTGGATACGCAGTTATATCTTTAGATTTGTGTCAGAATTTTGATTTTAATGAGTACAAGTACTCCATAATAATTTTTTTTATGATATAAAACAGATAATATAATATAAGGGAACGATGCCAAACATAATTAGATGCCTTCTTTTTGTACCGTACCTTTTTAGTCTTAACCAGTTAGGTATTTCTGTATAGTATAGTTTCTAAATGTGTCCTATTTTCTTTGTATTGACTCTCTAGCAGTGATCAGAACTTAGTCGGAAGTTAGGCTATTAAAGAGACCTGACGTAAAAACAGTTTTATATCGGAGTTCTAACTTGGTATTCTTACCGCTGATTTCTTTCAAGTTACTCTGGTAAGTGTAAACTAAGTTTTAGCTTTCCTATTTTATTATACAACAAAAGCATTTTTTTCTTCAAATCTGTATAATATCCCAGTGTCACTACACTTTTTCGATTATAAAAAAAATAAAGAACATGCCTTTAAAGCCTAAGTTTTGAAGACTATGGTATTAGAATTTTTAAAATAATATTTTTATTTGTAAAGACATGTTCAGTCAGTCAATCGTCAAATAAGGCTTTTCCTCTATTTGATGTTTTTTTTTTATTATAGAACAAACTTATTTACGTCAAATATATAAAGTAAACCCTATCCTATAAATTGAGCTAGAAATGCCTGGACTTCCAGTCAATTTGACTAATCTACCCATACAATGTAGGTACACAATCGATGTATCACAAAGGCTTCGTAAAGACATGTTGAAGACCTTCGCTACCTTTGTAAAAGCCATCGCACACGGAGCTTAATGTGTCTTATTTTAAGAACTAGTATCACCGTTTTACCCGCATTGATGTGGAATAAAAAGTAGCTTTTGTGTTTATTTTATCCAAATCCGTTCAACCGTTTGAGTGTGCATACGTATGTAACTATCATACACACGAACTTTTATTTTAATGATATTGTAGGATCATATGTGTACGGTTAGCTAAGGTTGCACAGGCAGAAAATGTGTAATGTATGTTTCATATACATATGTAAATGGGTATAATATATCCCATTGTTGTGTTAAATATATCCCCAAGCCGATCCCACTTGAGAACCACTACAATATAGGTGGTCGGAGATTAGTGACACCCCACTTAGAATTCATGATTTTAATCGGAAATGGGGCTCATAGTCACGTTTGTTTTCCCAAGAATTTTGGGTGTACTGTTTTGCATTCGAGATAACTTATAAACAAGTAATACATAGGTACAATTAATAAGAATAATAATATGTTATTCACCAACAAAATAATATTTAATGAAAAATGTCCTTAAAAAATAGAAATATACGCTTTACTTCTTATAAATATCATAAATAAACACATCAATTAAAATATATATTAGCAAATTAAATAGTTGCGGTGACCTTACTTTAAAAAAACACAAATATCATTAGAGGCACTGATTCAAGGCACAAATATTTTATGGAAAAGAACTGCAAATTATTGACGTAGCTAATACGTAAATACAACAACATGTCTTTTTTGTTTCGAGGGGGAAATCTTTAGCAAGATACCCGACCACAGTAGGGTGTAATCAGGTACAACCGCCACGGTGTGGCCAGCCTCATTAAAAAAGAAGAAGGAATAGGGCTCCGGGTACTCCAGTAGGAACTCGCCGAATTCACTCTTGCTTTCTTTCTTTTAATACACACACCTAGAAATTTAATACAAAAGATATTGTCTAATAATAATTAGCTAATCTATCTTAACAGCTTCAACATCAAAGCTGCATGTGCAGTGACCGCACTAAGCATCGGAGCCCAGTAATTTCCTTCCAGTTATCTCGCTCGGCCCTGCGGTGACCGTGTAGGATTCCCTTGTCAAATGATAAAGGCGTCCAAATTACTGCCCACTGCTTGTTTTGGTATTCTGTTTGGTGCATGATTGGCTTTCTGGCTTCTTCGTGAATGATGGGGTTGATTGATTATAATCAAGTGAAGTGATTATAGAAATGATGTCTTGGCGAATGTATTTTATGATCGTAGGTGTGTGTTAAAATAAGAGTGAATGAGTCAGGTTGGTTCAGAAATCTTATACTCAGTAAGTATTATATATTAGCTTTATCATTTATTATATAATAAATGATAAAACTTATATATATCGATCAAACTAATATAATAAAAAAATATACCTAAGTATTACTAACTTTGGGGAAGCAACAACATACATTCAACTTTTGTATCTCCATGAGCTTTTAGAACATGTATTTTTGTCTAGTAAAAAATATTTATGTTAATAAAATAGGTTAAGTTTTTAAAATCGTTGCTTTTAATATTAATCGAAATACTATCAATATGTATTAGTGTAAGTACATAATTCATTATGTATAAAGATATCTCTCTCTCTCTCTCTCTCTATAAAGTCGTATTTTCTGACTGTATTACTGAGAGTCGTGACTCCCCCGCAAAATTAATTCTTTAGGGTAGTTTTCTTGGGCAGAAAAAATCTATAAAGATACGATAATAAATAAAAAAAAGGTTTCTGTGATCTTATGATCTGTTATCTTTCATATCTTACCGATGCATAATCGCGATAACGCGTCGTCTACACTTCAAACGCAAAGTTACAAAGAAAGGGTATGGTAAAGTGAAAAGGGGTCAATGAACTTGTAAATCTATTGGTTGCCTAAAATGTATAAATATTTACGTTTTTGTAACGTACTTTTGTTTTTAATATTTTTGTATGTTCCATTTCCACGTGGAAACGCCTGAACGAATTCTGGTGGATATTGAGATAAATTTGAAAACCAGATTTTTTAAACTATATAAACATTTTATTGAAACCTTTAAAAGGTATTTATTAGCTAAAAAAAACAATGTATGAGAGGAAGTAATGTTGTTGAACAATAAAAAGTTTTTCAATCTGAGTTTGAAATTACAACAATTTGATCTTTCTTACAAAAAGGTCAGCGAAAAATGCTTCAAAGCTTGACAATTGTTTTTTAACAGTCAGTTTTATTCATAATACGTTATTGTTTTATGTTTTGATTTATGTTTCCGATAAAATTATATGTCAATTATTTATTGTCTTGCTTATCAAATTTCAAATACCTACGTAACAAATCTATGTAGGTATATTAAAATTATCAGAAACTAAACAGTAAAATTATAGTTATTTATACATTATAATGTGATTATACTATTGACACAAAGGAATAGTTTGCATAGATCTTTCTCCTCAGAGTAATAATTTTTTTTTTAAAAGTTATTAAATTTATTATTCATATTTTAGATTTATAAGTATAATACAAAAATGACTTAAAAATACAGAAAACTTATACAAAACAGATATTTACAAAAAGTTCAGCACACCGTCCATGTTGTCGCTGTGCGGCAGGGAACCCAGGATGCTGGCAGTATTTCCTCTTTGAATGCAAAGACTCAAACGTTGAGAAAAATAGCTGCCAGCCCTGAGATCTCCTGTGGCAAGGACCAAACGAATAAATGAGTAATAATTAAACATATTAAGAAAATCTGCATAAGGGTTCTAATTCTCTCTAACTTACATGCCTACTTCCACTTATTTATAGTCCATTCATATCCCACAATAATTAAATTTCTTCCCAACTATATATAGTTAAATCTTCGTCTCCTAGTTAGATTCAAGTCACTAATTTTGATTTTAAAAATTAAAATTCAATCTGACTAACGTGTGATTTAGAGCCAAGGGCCGAGTTATAATTTTACACATATTTATACTTTATTACGAAATCAGACCATAGTGATGACATATTGATAGTTATACATTTATTGTTTATTATTTATTTATTTAGTTATACATTTAATGTATATGTATTTTTATATACATTTATACATTTAACGCTACAATAATACTTTTTGTTTATATGAGATAGGCTCACGCTTGACTACAACTTGCCTGATGTTAAGCAACGATATAGTCTACGATCTAGTGAGCTTGCCTAGAGGCAACCGGTTAACTCTCGACTTGAAGATCGACAAACTATAGTTTTTTTTTTACATGATATAGGCTTACGCTTGACTACAACTTGCCTGATGTTAAGCAAAGATATACCCTACGATCTAGTGCGCTTGCCTAGAAGAAACCGGTTAACTCTCGACTTGAAGATCGACAAATTATAGTTTTTTTTTACATAATATAGGCTTACGCTTGACTACAACTTGCCTGATGGTAAGCAACGTTATAGTCTACGATCTAGCGCGCATGCCTAGAGGAAACCGATTTACTCTCGACTTGAAGACAGACAAATTATAGTTCAATGGGAATATAGATTCGGGCAAGGAGTTCCACAGTTTGACTGTTCGCACGATGAAAGTCGAAGCAAAATGCTTGGTGCGAGTCTTTGGAACCTCAACTTTTGGTGTCTTCTTGCCGTACCTCTACTCGTACGATGGTGAAATGGGGCTGCAGGAATTTAATTATGCAAGTTAACTATAATACTCAAGTATTTTTGTATACCTAAGACTTTTCTTGTGTGTGATGACCAGTGTAGATTACCCTCAGAATACAGAAAGAGATTACCGTTTTCGAATATTCTGGCCTCGTTTTTACAACACCATCTTAATATCTTTTCAATCAGGATATTTCTAACACTTTTTAAATTGTTTGTTTGTGTACTATCAAAATGTATCTTGTTGTAAATGTTATTTATTTTATTTGGTGTTCATAAGTGCTGGCCTTATTCTGGCTGAACGTATCAGCATTGTCATTCAGCTTGGTAAAGCGGCCAGGATGCTGATCACGCTGCCCTCTGGTAGTGGGCTGGAGCACTTAGACTATCTTTAGGCTTTTCTAAAGATTTTCCCCTGTTTTATGTTGTAGTTAGAAGTAGTATGTATAGTTTTTTTTCCTTATTTTTGTGTTTTATTATTCTAAATAAAGTCTATGTTCATTAAGAACACTATATTTATTCCCTTTGTTACTTTTTTGTACACATTAGACTATACCATACACAAGAATCTAAGACCCAAGCCCCCTTACCTGGGTCTAGCAGCCTGCGTGTAGTAGCGGTCTAGTTCCTGCAGCAAGCGTAAAGCCTCCGCCATGTCGTGAGGGCTCTCCTCGCGCGCCTCCGACAGGCACACCACGGCCAGCACCACGGCCACTGCGACTGCGATGTTCTTGCTCAACATTGTTGGATCTGAGGGAAAAAATAAATAAAAAAGTAAGTTTTTACAGCTCTGTTTCAGATCTAGATAAAGTAATCGGAGTAAAACATTTTCAAGTAACTAAAATTTATTAAAAAAAAAACTGACTTAAAGTCTATGTACTGTCACTAATAAGTTTGTAAATAATTTATTTCCATTTTTACAACTTCGAAATTTAGAATTGGGAGTAAAAAATCTATCAAATTATTGAAACTTACAATCCTATAAATAGTCTCATTGAAATCCGTGATATTGGTTGTCGGAGCCAGTTATACCAATCCTCATTGAATAAAAAAATATTTTTTGAAATAAACAACGGAGTAATCACGTAGCATACCCACAAAAAAAACTTTTAGAAGACTTGATAACCCCCTTTTTTGGAAGTCGATTAAAAATGCCAAGGCGAGACCATGGCTTGTGTTGTTAAAAACTTTTCAGATCTCACAAAGAGCTAAGTTCATAATTCTACGAGCCATAAGAGCTTGATACTTGCGCTCAGATATGTTATGTCAGAAGTTGTCAAAATTTTATACTATCTTTATCTACCACCTACTAACGTTATAATGGTCAGAGTTTGTACGTGTGTATGTAATATGTTTGTATTCTCTCATGCTTAAAAGGTTAAATTGATTTAGATGAAATTTGATCCAGAGGAAGATCACGCACTATATAACACTACTTTTCATACGAACGCAAGTTAGGTACATTACAGACACAGCTAATATTGTATGGAATGATCAAATTACTAGCCCACAACCTAAACCAGCCAAACTACGGCTCAGGTTCTTGTGAAATTACAAGGCTAGCTAAGACAAACTACCTTGGTTAGAATAATTACCCAAATTGCAGTGAGTACCTAAGATTCTGAAACAAGATGGCTCAGTTTGAATTATGTATGTTTTCTCATAATTATATAATAATCATCACACGCAGATAACATTTTTTACGTATAAATCTTATTAAAACAGTTTTTAATGGATCGGTCTTTTAGTTTTATACCACATTAATAGAAAAAAAGACTGACCAAATTATTAGTAAAACGACGGAGCTTCCATTACGTCCAATAGCCATTAACCTCTTTAAAAATTAAACATAAAATAATGTTACATTTTGAATTAATTAATGCACTACTATCAAACTACGTGTAAATAACCAAAACTACGTGTTTAGAATATACGAGTACTAAAATAGTCAATAAGGAATTCCCGCTCGTCCGTTGCACGAACAAAATACCTTTTCGTACATTTAATACAATTCGTTTTGTGATAGAATAGTCACGTTTAACGTCTAGACGCGCTAGCTTCACCGAACTCAAACAACAAATTGTTATTCCAACGTCCATTATTTATCGAACCCAACTATATTGTTCTCATGAATGAAGTGAAGACTCTATTTTTCTACACGATGTGGGGTCAAACTCAAAGATGCTGTTTTTGAAGTAGATAGATAGCCGTGAATCATGACGTCATCAAAAACCCTTTCTTATGCATTATTGCAATCTATCAGTAAAGTGGAATGTGTATTATAAACAACTACATAGAACCGTTGTTCTTGCGTTAGCTGGGGATACAAAAAAGCTTATATTTTAATCCATGGTCTTGTCTACGTACATACTACATTTCAATCAAATTGTTTCAGGCGTTTAAATGTGAAAAAAGTACCTAGTATACATACATAGATTCATACATACACAAACACAAAATGATAAACGATTATATTTATTGGTACACATATGAACGTTTGAAACGTTTGAATTATTTCTTAGAAGTATAATATGGAAAAAATCAAAATGTAAATAAACACAAAATGTCGCTTTTATAGTATCAAGGAATGTAGTGGTACTTAACACATTATATTGGTAGGAATTTGAATGTAGTAAATAAAAGATAAATATTGCATGAAAGTTGGGGCATTTTCGGCCAAAAGGGTGATAGACAGGCTTCTGAAAATTTCAGTAAGATTTCCTTTGTTGTAGGGATTTAAATCATGACAGCCAGTTAAGATTCTGTTAAGCTTTTGGTAAAAAATATGCGTCAATATTAGCATAAAACCTTTATCCGCCTTCACTTTTACTTTCAATTATTAATAGAAAGTTCAAAGTTTTTTATTATTTTAAATTCAATATCTACAAACCTTGCAATACAAACACAAAATTGTATAGATTTCTTATCATTTCCAAATTCGTATTTCGCTACATCAGTTAGGTATTGGATTTCAAGATATAAGCATAAAGTATAAATTATTTATAATGCTGGTAATATTTTTAAAAACATTCTTTAATTCTTACATAACTGTTCAGTACCTCGAATTTATAAATAGAAGCAGAATAACTATTGTAACCAGAAGTATTCAAGGCATTGCATTGAAAAAGGTTTCCTTTTGCGATATAGTCACTTGTGGTGCCTCATTATTTATATACCTCTAATATTATACAGCAACAGAATAAAAGTACAATGAAGAAAACATCTGCGTCTTAAATACCTTAAATCCATAATCCTTATCGCTATCACATTCTATCTTAACTATTATCTCTATGAGGCCCTTAAATCCGAAATAAATGTCAACTTCGGAGTAAAAATGTAACGGACATCGTGTTACCCCTCGGGTAATCTTATTTTGACAGTGCAATTATTTCGTTTGATACGAATTTTTCCGCACGTAAAGATCACGTAATTGTTTTATAGTTTTATCCTGTATAAAACTATATTTACGTTTATTTCTTGAAATATTGTTCTTGTGATACAAATTGCAGGCAAAAAGAAGATATAAAAATCTGAAGGCGTCATACTCAGAAAAATTGCCAAAGGAATATTACAATACAAGTAGGTACTCGATACTCATTAATGAATATGTAATACGCCTTGAATCTAAATCGATAAAAAAAGCTTAGATGTCTATCTAGAACTTAAAAATAGACTTAAAATAATAAGTATTGAAGCTGTTTTTGCTATGATATTCTGTAGTGTTTATTTTTCTGAAAGTGAAAACCTTGCATCCCCTATTTCAGCCCTTTGTAAGAGGTATTTCCAAAAATCCTTTATTAGTGGATGGATGCTTACGTCATAACATCTACCTGCATGCCAAACAGCCCTATCCGTCCAGTGGTTTAGGCTGTGCATTGATAGATCACTATGTCAGTCAGTCACCTTTATGTTCAAGTTACTTTATGTTCCAGTACAAACTTGTTTTATTCATTATGTAGCTATAATTGCAAAATGCCCCACATTAACCACGACTATGGTTGAGATATGTAAAATAATACAATAAATTTTAAATGGCAGAGATATACATTAAAGGTATGAATACATTTACGATTTCAAAGGATATTTTCAGCATAAAGGTGGATATTTCTTAAGAATGAACCCCGATGCGTGTCGAATACTCAAAGTGGTTTTGAGTACAGATACGTAGCTTACGAATTATTACAAAGAGAAACAGAAAATTGAGTTATCAACTTTATACATAAAATATAATACAACCAAACATACTCGTCTATTTATTTATTTATTATTTATTTATTTATTGTTCACTTGCCCACAGCACTTACAGTTTCCCAAAGCGTGCTGTGGGCCAACCTTAAAAAAATATACTTATATTAAAATTAATCCCTATACCTAGACTTATAGTAAATTTTCCTATTATTACAAATAAATATACTACAACATTGTAATATAAATTTAAATTTCGAATGGAATATATCAAGATCTGGCATCTGTGCAAGCATGTCGTTAAGCAGACTGACAGCATGTGTTGTGGGAGCGTACCGCGCCGTGGCGGTGGCGGTGGCTATTGTTTTTGGATTGCAGGTAACTGCGTAGAACCTAATATAATACTTTGTAGAGAAATATTTTCCGTGTTTTCTGGGTGTGAATATATTTTATGATATGAAAAACTTTGTTGAAAAACTTTGCAATGGAGGTGGTAAGTTTGTAATTTACTTCACTTCAAAAGGGAGATGTAGTGTTTACGTCTTCACTTCACCAAACTTTTTTGTGTGTTTTGTACAATAAACATTGCATTGTATTTTATACATATTTTTCTGGCAAGTCACCATATTACAAAGATGTGAAACATGGTTTTCTTATGAAAGGATCACAAGCTGTATTTTGACATCCTACTTATGGAGATATCTTAGGCACCGCGTATTTAAATATAGAATTTTGGTCACGTTAAAATGGTTCCTGTTTTTACCCTTTCAGCATATAATAGGTTAATATTTGCTACATTCTTTGACTGTATGTAGGTGGCGCCACCTACGCTGTCCTCTACAAAGAATACTTGGAATTGAGTATAAGTAGTTCCATAAAGACGTTATTTTTATTACATCAGCTGAGAGACATGGAATGCAGTGATGTCTGTTCTCAGTGCTTTGTGTCGTTCATACACTCATGTAACTAGGTACATGTAGAATGATATAGAGTGATTTTTTGAGGTTTACATGTATTGTTTTATGGGGATTAGAAACAACAAAATAAAATTAGTGTCGTTGACAGGGATTTCATTCTTTCCATCATCATTTATTTAATCATGTAATTTTACTGTGAATGCTCTCTATTATGACCCTTAATTTAAAATTTATATCAGTTTTAATGAGACTTCTAAAATGAAAGTTTGATACACGAATCCATCAAAATTAAAAAAATATATCGTATTAACAGAACTACACGTGTAATTTCTAGTTAAACAAAATAAATAGTGACATTCGCCCTCGTAGTATAAGTAAATGTTTGTTAAACCCGTGGGCCGTCACCGATACTTCGAGATTCGGGTCGCTACAAGATAAAACGTTAATTTACGAGTAGGTAGAAATAAAATTATGTAAGATTCGCTTAGCTGTCAACTACAAAAGCTTCATGATAATATGTAATAAAAAAACGTGTTATAAAACATGTTTAGGTATTAAATAGCAAATTTAAAGTAAATATAATGAATGATGTTCTTATTAAATTGTTATAGATTTCTGATAATACAGCTACATACCTCCATCAAAACAGAAGTATAAGTTGTGATCTTGGACTCAGGCAAACAATTTAAAATATGTTCTAAGTAACCAGTAAAGAAGGGATATTTTTCAAAAGTTATTTAGAAAGCATTACATATTGAAAGATAAATTATTAGTTTTCTTGTTTAGAAGAAATTTAAAAAGAGCACAAATCGACTCATCTCCGCCTTTCATTTGAACTCGTATCTCTACGCCGTAGAACTTACAATACGCGTAGCACTACGTAGACAAAGCTACGAAAACCTACGCATATAAATGAGTCCAATTTGTCAATTTAGTTTAGCAGACATCAATGCTATGTAAAATCTATTAAAGTCAGACAATAGGCACTAGACAAAGGATTATTTGCCTTCAATCTCTTGTGGGAACTTTGCTTTAACAAACTTCCTTGTTTCCTGAGATATTCAACCTTTCTGCATGCTTATGAGAATTAGAGAGATTGAATATATTGCTAGAGCACATAATAATATCTTTATTACGTAATTTTCTTAGTACATCCCAAGCTCTCAAATAGTGTAAGTAAAACTTCTAGGTGGCCAAAGTTTGGGCAAAACACCTTTATTTTATTAAAAATACTTGCATAATTTGTTGAAATTCTTAAATTATCTTCGATATTACTTATACAATATAACAAGCTGACGTTATTCCGCCTTAATATATACCTATATATATCAAACTAAAAAATATGCATTTTTTTGGTAAACTTTGCTGAACATTTACAGATTCCTCATTCAGCCGCGCTACGAGCATTCCATTCTTATCTTTTTACGTACAAAATAAGTATCGACTTAACAATAAGCCTACTTCAGCTAACTTTCGCAGTAAACAAGACTGTTGAATTTTATAGTTGGCGCAAGGGATTGTAAAAGTGGTCCGCGGACCCACAATGTCCAATGTGTAACTTGCAGCTTTCAGAGTTTAACTTGAGATTGGAGTATCGGGAAAGTACTGATGACAATGTTTATCGGATTTTGTCGATGTTTTTGGGGCGTGTGCTTATGAGTTTATGAAATTTACAGCAGATTCGTATCGGCCGAAATATAGTGAGCATAGTCGTGAGCCGGTAATAGTAGTTTCTGTATGTAGCTGTTAACTACGTTGTATCGGGATAAAATAATATGTTTTGTGACCTTATGATCCGTTTGGAGTTAGAGCGAGAAAATAGAACAATAAACACACCTTTGCTTGAATTAAATAGTGGGATTCACTGTTAAATTAAATTTACAAAACTAATTTTATTATTATTTATTCAAAGTTGCAGGTATATCATTTTACAAAAAAAAAAATACATGTGCCCCGAGATATTGGGGCGCAGCAAGAGAAGATCAAACTCAATCCGTCTTATTACAAAACGAGGTTTAAACGCTAGTCTAGGACTAAGAAAAATTAAAAATTGGTTCTGGTTGATCAAACATCACATACAAGCAATGAAAATGTCATTTCAAATTGGAACTTTGATTCAACATTGGGAAATTTTGACAGTTTGATAATTATGACAGTAGACAGACAATTTTCAAACAACTAAAACGGACTTGGTCTAGACTTATATTTAAACCACGTTTTGTAATAAGACGGACTACATTTAGATGGAATCTAGTTATTTTTTTGTAATACAAATATATACCACCAATATTAGACCAAATATCTACTGGAACCCACATTTATCAGGAAACTAAGACACTTGACCGGATGAAGAAAAATTGTTTGATGCAGTTATTTCCGACCTTCCGGTGATTGTCTATATGAAAAAACAAAACTAGCCTTTTCATAGTGAAGTATATTTATGAAAAAACTATTTCAAGATCTGTACCTACCATTATAAGTACCTACTTTTCTATCAATTACTCGAATCCAGCCCTACACTAATCGAACTAAAACAAAAAAAAACTTTCAGATGACTTGAAAACCTCCGTTTTTTGAAGTCGGATAAAACATCATATTAACCAACTTATTATTGACACGTGTTATTAATAACACGAATTTTTTAAATCGATCAAAAATAATTTTGCTTAGGAACTAAACAGATTGAGTTGAAAACGAGCATTTGAAAGAATCATTCAATTCTCTTGATACTTTATTTTTACGTGGAATAAATGTTTGTCGTTCAAAAATTGTATTCATTCAAAAGATCAAAGAACGAACTCAAATGTCACTAATGGGTGCAAAATGGGTCTGTTTAAATTTAGTTTTCCTCGAATTTTTACTAATGACAATAATATTGGAATCCCTCTGATTTGAGTTTTGGAATATAAATAAAACGTTTTTGCTAAGTGTGTAGTTTAGTCTTTACAAGTACTTAATACATGTATGTACATAGTAATAGGGGTCTAGTAAGTTATTTTACGTTTTTTTACATTATAAAAATATGATAAAATTATAGTACAAAAATGAAGACTTTTAAAAGTAAATTGAATCCCATTTTATACTTTGTAGTACATACTATGTACTGTACAAATACGTCAAATAGTTCAAACAGATATTTTACAACATTTTCTACGTAATAGCTGATACTGACCAGGTATTACGTAGAAAATGTTGTAAACTTCTAATGATTTCTTGTTTACATGAAAATACAAAAATTACAACATCCCTGAACTCAAAGTATGTAATTGATGCTTATATGGTGCATAGTTATTATAAACTAGTGGACGCCCCCGGCTTCTCTCGCATTATTTCAGGACAAAAAGTAGCCTTTGACACTTCTAAGACCTCATACTACCTACATACCAAAAATCATGATGATCCGTCCAGCCGTTTTTGAGTGATGAGCGTTTAAAATTTTAGAAACTATTGGAACGTGTTCTGCTTCCAATTCAAATTATTTCAAAACAGTTTCAGTAACAGTTTAGACTTTCGACCTTCTTTAGCTTTATTATATGTATAGATAAATCTGTTCAAAGATCTCAAGTAACTAAAATCATTTAAAAAATAAATAACTTCTGTAAATTAGGAATTTAATATAAAATAAATAAGCGTTGTTTACAATAATAAAATATAAAAACAAGTGAAGGAAAACTAAACATACTACTTCTAACTACTACAAAAAGGGGCACTTAGAAAATCTTTAGAAAAGCCTAAAGATAATCTAAGTGCTCCAGCCCACTACCAGAGGGCAGCGTACCCAGCATGCTGGCCGCATTACCACGGTAATGTAAGCGTTGTTGTTTTATATTGCTTTGTTACATTTCACTATTTTATCTGTAGTTTTAGTAAACCAAAACGCTTTAAAACATTTTTTTTATATACATAAATTTTGCTTGTCTGCTTCACATTTTTAAGGTAGATTTATTCCTCTTTCCATTTGATTCCACAATATTTTCCAAAACTTGAATACACCACACCACTTCGGGCAACGTAAACCAATTTAATATTTATGATATTTACCTCATAAATGGAAATAGGATTGTTATTTGGTATTTGGTTTTGACTGGCCTGTTAGCTTAGTTGGTAGTGGCTCTGCCTTCTAATCTAGGGGTTGCGGGTTCGATTCCCGCGTGACACAAGTATTTATGCATTTTAAAAATGTATAATTACTTGTGTTGAGTCTGGTCGTTTGTATGTATAATAAGTATGTATTTACAAAAGAAAAGTATATAAGTATTATATCCGTTACCTAGTACCCACGACACAAGCGTTTGCTTAGTGTGGGGCTAGATGGCGCTGTGTGCAATGTCCTGGAATATTTTTTTTTTTTTATTATTATTATCTTATCAGTACATTACAACGAAATCCCTGTTACAGTATAAACTTTTACCGGGTCTTATATCCGCTGGACCCTGCTTAATTATTCAAAACATTATTGATGTGGGGTAAGCTGGATTTTGGACAAAGAAATAGTTTTTATCTCTACTCTTTGAATGACAAATTAAGACTTTGGAGATGATACTTTGAAAGTATATCTATCTTTATATATATATAAAAGTCAAAGGTGACTGACTGATTGACTGACTGACTGATATAGTGATCTATCAACGCACAGCCCAAACCACTGGACGGATTGGGTTGAAATTTGGGATGAAGGTAGATGTTATGACGTAGGCATCCGCTAAGAATGGATTTTAGGAAATGCCACTTTTAAAGGAGTGAAATGGGGGATGCAAGTTTTGGTTTTACTTCTTAATGCGAAAGAAGCCGCGAACACCCACTAGTTAGTTATATATCTTTTGTTTTATGCACGTGTATAATTAGTATCTATGAGTAATACACCTATAATTATAACTGTTTAAACATTTTTTGCTATATGGTAACCGATACTTAGTATGTACCCACCATGTACCAGCGAAGTAAATTAATTATACAATTATAGTTAAAATAAAAAAATTAAATCAATCAATCATTGCACCTGAAAGTGTCGTGGACAGAAAATAACTTGACATAAGAGAATGAAGATCGATAATTGATTTTGATTTTTATTACTCCTTTTTCTCTATCAAAAATAATAAATACTAGTGAAAGAATTACTTCGATACGTCAATTAGTTTCCGACTTATAAGTAAAACAAGTTGTCACCGCACGACGCGGGCTGCCGGTGACTCTGTGACGTCATCATACAGCACGCTCAGACTGGCTCACTCGTCGCGCGCTCGTGGCGTCTAAATTTTAACTAAATACTTTTAAAATGTCCAATTCGAATACTAGGAAATCATGTGTTGTGCCTAAATGTAAAAATACAACTACCAATTCACCGGAAAAGTTGTTCTTCTTATAGTTTAAAGGACGTTAAAATGGGAAAAAGAATGGATAAAAGCTATAAAGAGGGTTAATCCCTTTGGAGATAAAAGAATAGTTAATTGTTGTGAAGACCATTCAATCATATTAAATTACCTAAGTAATAATAATGATTTCTAACAGGATTAATCGTGTGTTTATTGATTTTATATTGGCAGGAAAAATATTGAATCAATAAGTACGCGATTATACCGGTTAAAATAGTTTAATTATAGTTTACAGAGATCGTGAATACCTAAGACTATTAAAATATTTTTGTAGTTTATATTTATTTATAAATATATATATATATATATATATATACAGAACTTTCCGTTACGTTTTTACATTGTATTACAATTATAATATCTTGAGAAACATGTAGCTGTTATGTGTAATCCTTTATTTTCTATATAAGTAAAAATCACTGTGTCTACTCGCGTAGACTAGGTGTAGATGGCTTGTAAGAATTTTCTTGTTTTAGATTTTAGATGTGAAATTTTTCAGTGTCTACCTGTTACCGTTTTTAATACCGAGCAAAAAATATGAAAAAAAAACACGTTTTTTTAAGGTAATAATAATAATTTACGTTATTGTTATTAAATTATTTATTTCGAAAGGTAATATACCTTACAAGTAAATATTCCTTGAAAGTTTGAAGCATCTACCTGTACGCGTTTTTAATATTAAGCAAAAAAATACGAATAAAACACGTTTATTGTATGGGGACCCCCTTAATGTATAGATTTTTTAAAAATTTTAGTATTTTTTGTTATAGCGGCAACGGAAATACATCATTTGTGAAAATTTCAGCTTTAAAGCTATCACGGTTTATGAGATACTGCCTGGAGATAAACTGACAGCGGAGGCTTAGTAATAGGGTCCCGTTTTACCCTTTGGGTACGGAACCCTAAAAAGACAAAAAGAATAGTTGTACCTATATTATACATATATATGTACTTACGTATCTACCTATAGCTACAAAACTAATACATATTTTGTTCTGGTTAACGTAAAAAATATGGTAGGTAGGTTAGGTACTTCTACTATTTGAGTCGCATTATTTCATTGTGACATAAGTTGGGTATCTTGTTTTGATAAAACAATATTCAGATCACATAAACTACTAAGCACAAGTAGTAAGGAATGTTTACTTAACCTTGCATTTTTATTCCTCGCATTTTGGCGGCATATAAATATTTGTTAGTAAATAATGCGTATTAATAATTAATCCATCTATTTTAGGTAAATTATCCGATTCGTCTGTTTAAATCCTTCATAAATTTAATGAATTGAATAATATTTCTTATTACGCGAAAGAAAACACATCAAAATACTAGCTTTTATACCTACTATCACCGTTGGTGACTTGATACTAAGCGCGCCGTGCCACGGCGCGCTGTAGTATGACGTCACAAGCGGTTACGGGGCTCTCCGTCGGATTGGATATTTTTGGAAACTTTGAATGCCTATAAAATCAAAACTACTAGGTATTTTTAATTGCAACAAAAACAAGCGTATTTGTATACATACAGGCCTTACTAAGACATAATTGCAAGTGATTTGGCATACCTAGTACTTTTCTTCATTTACCGGCATCGTTGTAATACTGCCAATCAAAATGTAATTATGTACTTTTAATTTGTTTCTTTTTGTGAATGAAAGTTCTTATACAATACAGTGAAAAAAAAATATCTAATTTTCTTACTTAGTATATCAAGACCTATTTGATCACTCAACCTCATTAAAATGTTAAGTAGGAATACAGTTTTTGAAAAAAAAACACATAAGGTTGGTTACATAGGTAGTGAACGTTAGGTAATTGCATAGTAAGAGTAAAAAACTAGGATTGATTATGAGTGACTGATTTTACCTCTAATTGTAAGTGAAAAAAACAAAGACCTCGCCTCTATAAAACGAACCGCATACATTTTGTAGTTTTGTCTGTCTACTTGTTACGAATCTACTAGGTATTCTAGTAATTCTAGTATATCTCACTTATACACATCTGTTTGTCTGTTTATCACGCCCACCCCGAGCTAATGGGACTCCACTACCGACTAAAACCTACCACGATGTCCCTTCACCTCGGCAAGGACGGGTTTCGCGGGCAAGCGAGCAATACTCCTCCGCAATTCCCGTCCCAACCGCAGTCCACTGTCCAGGTGGACCCGCCTCAGGAGTACAACCTCCCTCTTACTGCGCGAGCGATGCCCAGGGACATCCAGGCATCGACTCCTCGGGAGGCCCTTATCTCTGCTAGGGGGTATGGGATCCGAGCGCGAGCGGCTCGCCTCCGTGTCCGTCTTCTGCGGATCGGATGAGCGGCAGGATTCACCTCCCGCTCTCGCTCCTCGGCCTCCCTTTGCGACACCACCGTCTCGCAAAAGGAGGCCACCGCGTGCCAAGACCTCTCGAGTTTGCTCCATACCTACTCTGTTTAGTTTAAATACAAACGTATCGAACTCGTATATACTAAAACGTTGATCTCTCTAATATTTTGTTATAAAACAACATCACGGAAAATTCCGACGTTACCGCATAGCGTGAATTTTTGTCCCTTTGCTTCCCTATATTAACCCGAATATCAATTTTCCTTCTTATCTTTTATTATCTTCTAATATTGAAGCGGAAGGCGGGTTCATTTTATTGAAGAAATAGTGTTTCCAAATATAAACTTTTTTCATATATTATACCTATCTTAAAAAAGGTAGGATTGAATAAAAGTAGGTAAGTATATTTTTGTAGATATTAATAAAATCTAGGTCCATATTATGAACGTAAAAAGAAAATGAAAACAATAGACAGTTGTTATTGATAAGTAAGGACTTTATTTTTGTTTTGTCTGAGCAATCTAGAATACAACGTGAATAAACAGAAAGAATTGTTCGCCTTTTGTTAGTAATGTGTCGTATTTATATTTGTTTGAGAGTATCGTGAAAGAACACTAGTCTAAACAAATCGGTTTAAATTTAGAGATTAAATTAAATAGTTTTTTGTTCGTGCTAGTAACATTACTTTGTATCATTCTGTATTTATATCTGTGTAAATAAAGAAAAACAGGAGAGCTACGAAAATACCAAAAAGTACAAGGAAAGAAATCAGTATTATTGTTAAACGTATACCACGCGTATTATGGTGAATTTATTTTTGAACAGGTAAGTTCACTCAATGTTTTTGTAAGTACGCTAATTTGGTTTACATACGCCATTGCGGGTCAAAAAGGTAGAGTACTCTTCAGCGAGTTTGTTTGGGAAACGCAATTGAATGTGCGTTTTGCTTGTTTGTCTGCTCGTAATACTGGAAAATAAACTCTGCAGGATAGTGCTGGTAAACACATAGAACATGATGGCTATTGTACGTTTTGATAGGAAACAAGAGTCATTGAGTTTATATTTTGAATATTATCTACTGTTTATTTCAATGATTACCGTGGGTTAGGTAATAGGTGAAATTTGATCGCAAAAAATAGTCAAAATAATAAATCTGGCTGTACATTTTTTCGGTTTGACGCGTTAAACGAGACTCGTAAGTGTACGGCAACAATTAAATAATGTCAAGAGCCCCTGGAGCTGTTTATTAACCTACTGTTTTTTTTTTCATGTAATTGTAAAGTGTGTCGCATAATAGTATTCATGGACTGTACTAAAAAAACAGAAACTGTATTATTCTAACTCGGATTGATAAAATTTAACTCGATATATTTATGAATTTATTGATACAAATATGATGTTACTTATCATATGGGTTATTGATCAAATATGGGTTTTCAAATCTAGAGTTATATAATAGGTATCTTCTAGGTAAACGTGTTACACCCTAGGCTGCAGCAATGCTTAACATCAGGCAGGCTGTAGTCAAAGGTAAACCTATCACACGTAAAAAAAATAAAAAAAAAACATCTTAAATTTACACATTGTATTTGTTCTAAAACAAGTAATATTTCGCAGTGCAGGCAGATTCTCCCGCCACGGCTCGCTGAATGATATAGTGAGACGGGCACTTGCCACTGTCAACGTACCATCAGTTCTTGAACCGATTGGCATGGTCCGTGACGATGGTAAGCGCCCCGATGGCCTCACACTGATTCCCTGGGAGCGGGGAAAAGCTCTTGTATGGGACGCAACTTGCGTCGATACACTAGCTCCTTCTCGCCTCAGTGGAACAGTACAAGCGGCAGGAGCCGCGGCGGACGCAGCAGAAGAAGCCAAGCGGCGAAAATATACATCATTATCGACTGATTATATTTTCGTACCGCTTGGCTTCGAAACTTTTGGTCCGTGGGGAAAAAGCACGAAGTCTTTTATAAAAAAATTAAATAAAATGTTGATTGACATCACTAGAGACAAGAACGCTGGCTGGTTCCTTGCGCAAAGGATTTCTATAGCAATCCAGCGTGGGAATGCAGCCAGCGTTCTTGGCTCCATACCACATGTAGATTGTTTAAATTTAGTTTAGATGTAAATACTCTTTTTTAGTTCTTTTAGTGTTAATATGTGTAAATATTGTTTCTTATTATTTTAATAAATTTAACTTTCCTTTAATATTTGGGTACCTATTTATGAAACGGCTTAATGCCTAAGAATACATTTCTGGAACTACTTATTGTGCTTTAAGTAAAGTAACTGTTCATATTTATACCTAAAATAAACTTTTAAACAATTAATAAAAAAAGTAGTAGTTAGTAGTAGTAGTAGTAAGTATGTTTAGTTTTTTTTCCTTGTTTTTAAATTTTATTATTGTAAATAAAAAAAAGGCTTCCTAACTCCCACGTTTGAGGTCGATTTACTGAAATAAATGCCACTAAAGTTAAGTTCGTAAAACACAACTTACATAAAGAAAATGGAAACTCGCTTCCTCTAATTTCCCAGAAGATCTTTTTGATGGCATATGAGTCATAAGTAATTTTTGTGTTCGGATTTAAAATGATTGTAATATTTCATAGATGCTTACCTACATTTTATGAGATATAACGAAGTAAGAATCGAAAATCACTTTGCCACTTTCATTAGTTTTCTATGATAGCAAACTAATGAAAGTGGCAAAGCGGTTTTCGAGCATCCTTTGATTACAAATTTAAGTTTTTAGGTAAAAAAACTCTATTTTAACTATAGTGTGTATTGAAAACAAAACTGAAATTCAAGAAAAAGTACATTCAATGTAACATTTAATACTGATACGATTTCTTAAAGAAATTGTTGTTTCTAGGTTCTGTTTGCACGTCGCTAACCGTTTGGACACTTTTGATATCATTGCTTGCTTCTTTACTATAGAAAAAAATGTTAAGAAATCTAACTCAACACTATAAACGATTGTATAACATTTTCAGTGAATTCCTACAGAAATAAAGAATGTTTCATTTAGCCATGTGCCAAGCATTTATGTAGTTTCATCAAAGAGGCCTGACATAAAACAATGCGCCTCTTTCCTGTTAAGGAGTAACGGAAGCTCTAAAAATGTCTTTTCTCGTTATTTGGATATATATTAGTTTCTATAGTTTTACCATTTAGGACATGTTATAAAACGAATCTTAGATTTTCATTAGGCCATAAATAGCGACGCCCGCACAAGCATCAATGTAGTTACAGATATTGGTATAATTAGTAATGTTGCCAAAAAGTATTGTATAATATGAAGTATGTATGTTTTGTGAGCCTAAATATAATAGGATTTCATACAATTTTATACTATTTTTTTTAATAAGTAAATAAATTAGGTTATGTCAACTTTATGGAAATATTTCTAGTTCCATTTAGATTTTTCTAAATATTTGCATTATCTTGCTTTTGGTTTTAAAATTTTAATGAAACATACAAATGCATAATAAATATGTACTGCAAGTACCTAATATTATTATTTCGATAATAATAATCACAGTGATCGGACCGAAAACAGTTTTTTAAAGATACCGACATCAGACACCTAAAATTGTTTTAGTTAGGTACTTAGATAGTTAAGAATCAGTTTTAAAACCGAAATTTAATAAAATATGTTTCAAATAATTATTTTAATACTTTTTTCAATAAATAATTTTCCTAGTCCTACATGATGTAAAAATGAGTAAATAATATATTATTAGTCTTATTACAGACCTTATTTTAATCCTAACTTTTGAATTATCATAAAAAAATACTGTGATACTGAAAATTCTAGTATGAAATGTTTACTGCAAGCAAAGGCTTATTATACTCTTGACGAATTCTTTAATGACTATGATATATGTAATGTAAGTACTTAGATTAATTGTTTTGCATGCTGATGGCTGAAATGTGGCGCTCTTAATTATAACTGACCTAAGACCTTTATGTACCCATGTTTCGCAGACAAATAAACGAATTTGAATTTGAAACAAAAAAAAACTCAACTATACTTAAACAACATCGCTTTGGAAATAAAAAAATCTAATCGTTACTGAATAAAAAACTAAAAGCTTACTTACCTTTTATTTAGGAGTGACTGCTGCAACTCGTGAAGCCTTCAGGAGGTTCTATCAGATGCACCAGCGAAGAATGGCCAGTGAGGACTTGCCGGCTTGGTTTTATATCGCGTAGGGCGGGCGGAGGCGGGGTCACGCACGCGTGGGCGCCAACTCAGAGTTCTGTGCTTAATGGGGACGGAATGTAAGCTTATGGCGGTAGAACGCTAGTGAATAATTTTGTATTTGACTAATAAAGTATAGCAAATTTATCAATAGAATGTTAGAAGGTTTAGTTAAAAAATTGTATATGACTTAATTAAATGAACTTTACAAAATCTCAAGTGTGTGAATGTACGGGAGTCGCTTCTGGGGACCCAATGGTCAAATGCCTGACTATAAAACAAAAAAACTACTGTTATAAAAATCATTAATTTTGTATAAAAGAACCAATGGCTTACATCAGTTGTTTACTTAAAGTTTAAAAGTTTTTGATGTTACATCACTTTTAAAGGGTAAAATCAGAAATCAACCAATTTTCACTGAACTCAATATTGTTATTTATTTTTTTCTATTCCAAATTATGCACATTAGTTGAGAATCTGTGACGTCTCTCATGAACCTCGAGCTTATTTGTTACATTTGAAACAATGAAATCGCTCTGAGCTCACCACTTACCACAAACTATTGTTAACGGCAGCCGTAGCTTACCGTGACGTCACAACGGAAATCACAGCTTGAAAGTAACTAGTTCTCGTTCAAAAAGCGTTTAATTAAAAAGTTGTTGCAGAATATTTTTTAGTTATAAGTATTTGGTAAGGGTGTGAACCGACAGCCTCGTTTGAGATCCAGTTAAATACCTACAGGATTCTGGTATTGGTCACTAGTTGAAACTAGTGCGACTCGAAAACTCTTGACAATAGATATTTTATATCTATCTATATAATTACTATAATCTGGCAACACCATGTACATAATACAAAACTAGTCAAGTCGAGAATGGATCGGTTTCTTCTAGGCAAGTGCGCTAGATTGTAGACATTGCTTAGCATCAGGCGAGTTGTAGTCAAGCGTGAGCCTATCTAGATTAAAAAAAACAATGTATTATTTTTGACAAGGCCCCAGTAAACCTGCTTTTTATATTAGAATCTAAATGATTTAAACCATTTTTGTATATTAACTCTATAAATCTTGACGATGTAAATTTTGAAATGTATTTTCCTCCTACATTAATTGTAGGATTGTGAATATCTCATCACATAATACTAGATAATAAACAATTTCATTTCATAACCCACAGTTTAGCTTCTGCTAGTGTCGATTTAGGTAACCTATTGTACAATGCCTGGTTGTTTCTTCAGTGTATAATGCCTAGGTAAGTTTTTATGTATTTTTATGTGGGATAAATTAACGTTTGATTACAGCCTGCCTGATGTTAAGCTTTGTTCCAGCCTAGGGTATAACACGCTTACCTAGATGTTACGTATTAACTCTAGATTTGAAGGCTGGATTGTAGTTCCCAGTAAAAACAGCTTCTGGCAAAGTGTTCCATAGCTTTGCCGTCCCTACAATAAACGTAGAGGCAAGGCGCTGTAACATATGAGTGGTCCACATCTCTTTGCTTTTTTTTGGCTCAGATGCATTTCTATCGTATCAAATATTCGTGGTCCACATCTCTTTGCTTTTTTTTTGGCTCAGATGCATTTCTATCGTATCAAATATTCGTAGCCCACACTTAATTTAATAAAGACAATTATCGCAAATGTAACGAAACACCTTCGATTGCAATCAAATAAGGAGAGATCCTTTTTATCCTTTCGTATGCTTTTACCTTGATTGGGAGCTCTTTATTTTCTTGTATGAATTGGCTACTTTAGTTTTATCACCTTTTTGGTAGTCCTGCAGAGGTGTTGGTTCTGTAATTAAGTATCTAAAATATTTTTACAAAATATTTGCTACTTCTTTTGCCGAACTAAATTAAAATGGAAAATGAGATATAGCCACGTTTCGTGTAAATTATAAAAAAACGGCAATACTTAATTATCTCTGATACGGAAACATAAGGCAACGTTAAAACACTCTTAATATCACACAGTACATATTTAAACCTAAAATAGATTGCTAATAGAGTATTTAAAACAAATAGCCAGAACTGGGTATTGGAACGTCAGGCGTCCAGCTGCAAGACGACATAACATCTGTCGCTATGGTAGCATATGGTAGAAACCAGCTGTGACGATAATAATGATAAATAATTTGTAACGAACCTCTCAGTGAGCCATAATAAGAAATTCTTAGCAAATTCTCAGTAGATAGTTTCCACTATCATTCTAATTTTAAATAGCCAGTATTCTAAAGCAGGTACTACCTAGTAGTGTTTTGTTTCTGATTGTTGTATTCAATAGAAATACCGAAAATCGATCATTGAGGTTAGCATGGGAACCGAACATTATATTATAAAATATATAATGTAGAAATAAGAGAAGCAAAACTAAATTGATTTCGATTTAATTATACTTTGTTGACTTTATCGTCTGGTTCTAATTATATGAAATTTTATTAAAATGTAGTATTGTTTATTGTATTCATAAAATAAGTAAAATGTATGATTCGATATTTTTCATACATGTACCTAACTATAATTAATTATTCGAATATTTATTTAAGGCCTTGTCTCTGAAAGACCATATTTCCATACAATATCACTATTTACTTCGCTCACATGCCTGTATACGAAATACTACTCGTACAAAAGCAACGCATGTAGCAATACAAACAAATAATATGTTCAATATTGGTTCAATATAACGGATTTTATCTTACCTGAAACAAAACTAAATAGACAAATATACGTTATTCAATGTGAATCATATTAAAATACTAGTGGACGCCCGCCGCTTTCTCGCATTATTTCTGAATAAAAAGAGCCTATGACACTTCTAAGACATACTACCGAAATACCAAAAACCATGATGATCCGTTCAGCCGTTTTTGAGTTATTGGCGTTTATATAAACAGACAAATAGACAAACAGATAAACATACAAACAAATAAGCAGACAAAAGTTCTGGAAATTGGTAAATCTCGTTCTGTTTTCTATTTAAAGTAAATCCAAACTTTTTTTTTTCTTCTAATCCATCGATTCTTTGCAGAAATCTATTGCATGTGAAAACTTTGAAGAAATATGTAGTGCAGTTCCATTGCTACTGCTCCTCGCAAACTTTAAACAACAAACAAACATAGAATCGTAATGTAAATATACAAATGATTCACTATATTCATATTCATTTATTTCTTTATTTGGGTTAAAACTAAACTAAGTTTTGCACACTAATAAATGTCAAATCTAGTACATAATAAATGATGCCAAAGGCATACTATAAAAAAATACATTTACATTTATACATCTATTTTACATCTATAACAGTGCTATGGACTCTGTTTCATTTACAAAGTCCTTACTGGTTGGCCCGGGTTCTAATTCGACCTAACCTTATTGTTTGCAATTATTATTGTTATCAACTTTGAATATCTGATCATATTTTGAAGGACGGCTTTTACAATCGAAAGCTCTCTTCTGTAACTTTGGGCGATTTTGAGAAATAACTATATTTATTGGCGATACTGTGAAACGCAATGTATTTTTTTTTAAATAAACTCACTCGTTGACAATAAATTATTTTGTTTTTATAGAGATCAATTAATTTAAGGGACTTCTTATCGAAATCTCTATTTCTATGAGCGGTTTATTCCATTTTTTTCCGCTTTTCATAATTTAGTACCGTATGGAGTCTGTTAACCAAATACTATATTTTGTATAGAAGTTCATAATATATAACTATATTAACCAATACCTTGAAGTTAGTCTAATATGTGGCCAAAGTTCCTAGAAAATGACCAAAGCTACTCCAGTATTACAGACTTAGTTAGAGATTAAACTGGATAGAAAAGTGGACTATGATAGAGAAAACTGGATAGAGAGAACTTATACTACTATGACTAGTCCTTGCCTGGATGAGATCACGGTCAGCGATAAAATTGCCATTTTGTAGCTTTATACTCAAACTAATTGCTAATTTGTTTCTTGGTCAGATTACAATACAATACAAAAAACGTTTATTGGGTTCAAAAATACTTACATCTAGGGGTCAAACTAGTGGGTGCTCGCGGCTTCGTTCGCATTAAGAAGTAAAACTTGCATTCCCTATTTCACCACTTAAAAGTCGCATGGATGCCTACGTCATAACATCTACCTGCATGCCAGATTTCAGACCGATCCGTATAGTGGTTCGGTCTGTGCGTTGATAGATCAATATGTTAGTCAGTCAGTCACGTTTGAGTTTTCCTCATATATAGCTTGCATTGTTTCAGATTGTGTTTTAAGTGTGCTAATCTATTCGTTCATTTATTTTTGTCTCTACCTGTCAGGCAGCTATGGGATAGTCTGGGAGTGATTTACAACCAAACCCGAAACGGAACGTCTTGAGGCATTATAAAGTTACAAAATCATTCCTTGAAGATAGAGAGCAAATTGTCGAAGTGAAAATAGACAAACAACGTCATAAATCATCACCAGGGAAAGTAGATATAGGAATTCCGCAGGGATCGTCATTGGGAAATGCCTTGTTTCTGGTATTCCTCAATGATTTATGCCTTAGTGGAATTAAAGGAGAAGTCATCCAGTATGCAGATGATACGACAGTGATTATAACCGCGGACTCACATGAAGAACTTCAGAAATGTATAAATAAAACTTTAAGAGAGTTAGAAAACTGGTTTACGGTGAATGGTCTGAAACTGAATACTGATAAAACGAATATAATGTCCTTCAATGCTGTATCACCAAACTTTAAAGAAGCTCCATTAATATTAGAGAATGGAACTGAATGTATATACGCAAAGCATGTTAAGTTATTAGGATTCGATTTAGATCCCTCCTTAACATGGAAAGAACATATTAATAATACTTGTAAAAAAATGGCAAAAGGGGTTTATGCATTAAAACAGTTGAAACCTATAACAAGCCCAGAGCACCTAAAGGAAACTTATTATTCATACATACACTCTATACTTTCATACGGCATAAGTATATGGGGCAATGAGACAGACTTTGAAAGAGTGTTAATAATGCAGAAACGAGCAATAAGAGTACATACCTACTTGTGGGAGGTAGATATAGAGAGTCTTATAGAAACCATTTCAAAGAGTTGAAGATATTGACGTGATATCACAATATATATTAGAGATTGTAAAGTTTGTAAAAAGAAATCCACATTTGTTTAACCTTAAGACTTATAACTCAAATAGATCCAAGATAAACAGAGTATTGTTAAAACCTACTGTGTCTAGGCTGTGTATGACTAAGAAACTACCCACTATAATGGGAGAGAAACTGTTCAATAAACTCCCTGCACACATTCAGTCTTTGAATAATGATCAGCAATTTTGCAATAGCGTCAAACAATAATTGTAAGATCAGACACTATACAGTTTTAAAGAATACTTTGAAAATGACTACAGTCAACTACCAATTGATTCTAATCTTGCTTAGAAATTATGTAATTAACTAGGCACTAGGTAAGGAGTGTGATACCAAATTGTCATTTTAGCCCCTATACAGCTAAAGTGACAGTACCAAGATTTATTTAAGTTGACATATTGTATGATTACATACCTATTATTATGTTTGACATGATTTTAATAACAAAAAATTTCATTATTTTATTAATAAAACTAGACATATGTAACTTCTAAAATTGTATAAAAGCTAAATTTGACGAGATATTGTAATTTGTGTAGCATATTCTGTGATATTAGTACTTATACCTATGTATGTTACAATTTTACATTATCAATAAAGATTCTTTATCTTTATCTTTAATACCTACTCCTAAAATTCTAGTTTGCGTGATTTAAACTAACAAGTAGCGCCATCGAGTGTTGATGGGCGGAACTAAACTTACTTACAATTTAAACAACATCCTTCCGTTAAATTAACTATTTACGTAAATCCGTCTTCCCTACTTTGATGTGCAACAGGCTATAGGTACCTATTATTTATCTTCTAACTGACTGAGCTTATCATCCTTATTTTTGGCATCGAATGTCAACCCATAAGCCCCTTAACTATTAATAAATCATACCTATCGAACTATCGGCTATTTATTCTTTTATATCAACAACCTACGCGAATAGGTAACCTTACAGATGAGCAATTTCAAATTATGTTTTGTAGTAGGTACTTACGTATAGGATTATAGGAAAAAATCACCGCGGAGCTATTGAAGAAATTTTGATCGGGAAAAAGGAAAAGAATGCTAGACAGCAAATCAACTCATATTGTTCTTTATATATAATACTAGCTGGTGCGCGCGACTTCGTTCGCGTGGAATAGTTATTACCATAATAACGGTTCTTGTGAGTTAACCTTAAAAGATCGACATATACTGTTGCAGACATTTTGTTAGATCATTTTAAGAGGAATATTTCTTTCATACACATTTTTTTGATATCTTGAACCGTTTTCGCAGCGCACGCAACGGAAGCCCTCAAAGATGAATAATTTTCCCCATTTTTTTCAACATTTTCCATGGTTTCTTCGCTCCTATTAGTTGCAGCGTGATATTATATAGCCTAAAGCCTTCCTCGATAAATGGTCTATTCAACACAACAATAATTATTCAAATCGCACCAGTAGTTCCTGAGATTATCGCGTTCAAACAAACAAACAAACAAACTCTTCAGCTTCATAATATTAGTATAGATAGTACCTATAGATAATAATAGTACGGGTAGGTGATTGATACTGCTTCTATGGCAGCGACTAAGTCTTAGATTTTTTTCTCCAAAATAAATGATAATAGGTACGTGTGGGTATACCTACGTATGTCAAATATTCTACAATATTTTCTATTACCAAAAATAAAGCTCGATGTTTTTATACTATCTAATTTACGCTCTTCTGTTAAATTTAGTACCTACTCATGTTTATATAATAAGCTTGGGGGTATAAATAAATACACAGACAGAAGTACCTACGAACTACAAATTAAGTTTTTTTTAACTTGAACGGGTTTGCACTTAACCATAGTTTACCTGATAGCAAGCAAAGGCTATGGCCTAAGATGTAGCGTGCTTACCCGATAAGAACCGATTCACTCTCGCTTTGAAGATCGCTGGATTATAGTGCGTGGGGAACAGAGAGTCAGGCAGGAGTTATAAGTTACTAAGACAAAAAAATTCACGACTTGATAACCTCCTTTTTTTGAAGGCGGTTATAAAAACTATAAAAAATGTGCGCTAAAATTATTAGGTACCTAGTTAATTGTTCTTCAAGTTTAGAATAAACTAAACCGGATTGTTTTTCGGCAAGCGCGCTAAATGAATCTGCAGCGTTACTTAACATCAGGCGAGTACCTAGTAGCATTAGCTTATTCTCGTATGAAAAAAAACATACTTCAGTACATAATATTTCTGATGCATGAAGTTCATTCATACTGTTTCGATTAAATATTTCGCTAAAGCCCTGATAGGATATATCTGATAGTCATGGTTTGATTATTTTTCCTAAAACAGACTAACCATTATAATCTATGTAGGTATGTAAGAACAACGCCATTGATTACACACGATGTAACTACGATTATATTTTTCTGTTATTTTTTTTTAATTTTACCGGCTTTTTACATAGCGTGCCGTGTGCCAAATTTTGTTAGTTGAATATGGACGATACTATCAAAACAAGATTACGTAGGTATTCAGCATTCATATAATTAGCAAAACATTGTCTTAAAATAGTTTATACTTAAGACATATTGTAATCCTGTAAGTACCTACATAACAATTTACTCGATACTATTAAAAATTTGAACTGAATTAAAATTTGACTGGCCTGTTAGCTTAGTTGGTAGTGGCTCTGCCTTCTAATCTAGGGGTTGCGGGTTCGATTCCCGCGCGACTCAAGTAATTATGAAATTTAAAATTTATAATTACTTGTGTTGAGTCTGGTCGTTTGTATGTATAATAAGTATGTATTTACAAAAGAAAAGTATATACGTATTAAATCCGTTATCTAGTACCCACGACACAAGCGTTTGCTTAGTGTGGGGCTAGATGGCGCTGTGTGCAATGTCCCGGAATATTTATTTATTTATTTAAAAAAATATTGGGCACTAAAATATATCACCTGGGATCACTATTAGGTACCTACTTAAAAAGGTAAGGTACTTACTATTTTTTATCCAGTAATTAGCTAATCAAAGGTTTAACCATTAGGATCAAATAACGAGTACTAGGTCCAAAAGTACATAATATATAATATCATTCCTAATAGCTACTTAAGCACTAAGAGGACCTAGGTGTAATTACGAGCTCAAGTGACTATCCAGTCGAGTACTTACCTACTTTACTTTGAATTTTAATGCCAAGATAAGCTGCGGCTATCAAATGTAAACGCTTTGATAAAAAATAAACTAAGCACTAGGGTAGGTGATAAGGTCTAGGTGTAAATAAGTAGGTATGTACATATATAATATTATAACCGCTTGCTGCATTGTAGCTACAAAACGTACCACCAAAAACGAGTCGCTTGCGACACTCGATTCATGCGAGATTTTTGGATTCGATGCCCCAGAACAAACAGGGCCCGCGCGCGCCGTCCACAAAAATGGCAATTGTCGCTCGACCAGGCCACTTGTGCACCATCTATATAATTATTTTAAATGCTATTGAATTAACGCTTCTTTTGATGTAAAATTTATTAAATTTTATTGTCCCTTTTAGTTCCTAGTCCGGTTCATACCGACAAAAACCACCAAAATCAGACCTATAGGTAGGAAATATTCAATAAATACAATATTTGAGGAATGACCTATGTTTTTTAAGTTCCTAATATGTTTACAAATACCTATATTTAGCATCTAACCAAAAATAAAAAACGTGTGGTATAGTACAAAAATATTTATTTATAAGCACGAAACAAAACAGCATTTTTTATCGCGGCGCGGCAATGTGACGCGCCGACGTAATATTTTTTTTAGCTATGCTATTGCTTGGATTACAAAAATATTGATATTTTTACATACCTACCTACATTCATAACGAACCATTGAAAAAATTATAATGTCTTTATACTAAGAAGTTACAGAAAAATATTCGAAAAAGTTTACCATCCTACCAAATTCTTAACAATAAGAGGTTACATTTACAAGATGTTTTGTTCAGCCGACAACATCAGATATTTTTAAAATAAAATTACAACAAATCTATTTACAATTAGCTATCTTATAATACCTTACATTATGTTTTGAGATCTATGCACAATAAGTTATTACAATTCCAAGAAATCAGAACGTATAAATAAGCACGTTTGAGGGTCGAAACCCAAGTCGCGGGCGGGCATACCTACTGGCAAGAATCGGCCTGATAAAAATATGAACAGAATGTTTACAATTTTGTATTCAAAATGTATCCCACATAGGTAAATTGATTTAAATACCTACACATTTTAGGTAAAAAAAAATGTAAAAGTAATAAAAAAATATGGAGACGAAGTATTCTTGCTTAACTATTTTTTAATCACCATCATCATCCTCAACCAATGCATCAAGCATAGTGCACATAATAAAAAATAAAATATCCACCATTCACATTCAACAACAGCCATAAGTGTACAAAAACAAGTTAATTTTGAATCCACGCATCCGGCCAATTTGTCGGCAAGTGGCCGGCTCGTCCGGTAACTAGCAGTGCGGTTTGACCCTACTTAGCAAATTCCGTCGTACAATACGACAAGATGGCCGCCCGGCCTTAGGCACAAACGATGTATTTTGGGTGATATTTTGTAAGATGGTTTAATTTATGGATCAATCATAGTCAAAAAAATATTGTTATTAAATAGATACACAATAATTATTGTGCTAGTAAAGCCAAACACCACATTAACTGCATAAATAAAGGTAAAAACTTACCACTTGTCGGCGGCCGCATGGGTACACGGTACTTAAATCTAAAGATTTGTTTAATAGGTAATTATCACACTAACACAAGTTTCGCCCATTAAACATGTAGATTAATAGTTTTCAAACTTAAATCTAAACACTTTTCGTATATTATTAACACAAATACACTTAATTTCGGTAATTTACTTCGGATAAAGTAAGAAATTGAGTCGGTTGACGTTGAATTGTATAAACGATTTCAAGTAGATAAGGATAGCGATAATATTTTTGCTCTAGAACCGTTAGAAAGAGCAGGAGAAGCAATGGTAAGCAGCTCCCGCCCGTGGTACTTTTAGTTGCCAAAGATTCTGAAAGTCTCGTTTTTTGTGGTACGTTTTGTAGCTGCAGGGCATCGAATCCAAAAAACTCGAATGAGTTGAGTGCAGCAAGCGGCAGCAGGTAGATAGGTACATCAGTAAATTTTATACCTACTTAAAAATATGTATTTGGGGGGTAAGGGGAGAACGGAATTAACAAAGATCCGATCCCTACTGTCAACCTCACCTGCACGCGTCAGTGGTCCTTTTCAGGATAGCTGGCGGCGGACGATCCTTAGGTCGCCGTGGTGCCCCCTGCCAGATAACAGACGAGGCAATGGCGACCGAGCATAGGCGGTATAACCTTACGCCCGTCTTAGGATGGAAGAGGCTTCAAGAGCCTTAAGGAATAAATATCCTCTAAAAGTGTTGCCGGAAGGACGTGGGGCCCCACCGAGTATCTACCCAAGAAAACTACCACCACCATGAATACAAGAATAAGAGAATGCGATTTGTTGGACGATCCGACTGACACTCGGCGCCATTCAGTGCCCGGGCTGTTTGGTGTGAAATATGCTACCGATGATCGAGGTGATAATATCACCACCACTAATGGAAGCACGAAGCTGGCCGACAAGCCAAGAACATCGTTACGAGCCGAACATCGTATCGGTACCTGGAATGTAAGAGGACTACTGCAACCAGGGAAGTTAAGCATTGTCGAGAAGGAAATGGAGCGCCTACACCTGAGCATACTCGGCATCAGTGAAACGCACATGCGTGCAAATGGACATTTTAAAACCACCTCTGGCAACTATATGTACTTCTCAGGATGTGAAGATACAAGCCTTCATGGAGTCGGAATCATAGTACCAGCCACTTTAAACAGATTCGTGCTTGGCTACAATCCTGTTTCAGAGCGCATTATTACTATGAAACTGAATACGAAACCGTTCATACTGAATGTCATACAGATATATGCTCCCACAAGCACAGCAAAGACATCAGAAGAGGAAGTCGAACTGCTATACAACCAGTTGGAAGGAATTTTGGATGCAATCCCCAAGCGAGAAATGACCATGATATTGGGCGACTGGAACGCTAAAGTAGGTAATACTACAAATGACGATCATCTGCGCGAGGTCGTAGGCATGCATGGCTTGGGTACGAGGAATGAACGCGGTGAGCGGCCCAATCAACAAAGACACGTGATTTATGACGTCACTTTTTGGTAAGTATTAACGTCCTATCACGTCATTTTCAACGTGGTGATTCACGTGTCTATGTCACAAATTAAACGTCATTTTTAACGGCATATTACGACGTTAGTTAACGTCATGTTTAGACGTTAGTTAACGTCATGTTTAGACGTTAGTTAACGTCATGATAAGACGTTAGTTAACGCCATGTTTAGACGTTAGTTAACGTCATGATAAGACGTTAGTTAACGCCATGTTCAGACGTTAGTTGACGTCATGATAAGACGTTAGTTAACGTCATGATAAGACGTTAGTTAACGTCATGTTCAGACGTTAGTTAACGTCATATTCAGACGTTAGTTAACGTCATGATAAGACGTTAGTTAACGTCATGATAAGACGTTAGTTAACGTCATATTCAGACGTTAGTTAACGTCATGTTCAGACGTAGGTTGACGTCACATTGTGACGTCGTGTAATACGTCATTGTGATGTGACCTGGGGTAATTTTTGACCTCAATATTGCGACGTTAACTAACGTCAGACTACAAGCTGGGCACTCATTTATAGGTTAAAAACACAATGGCGCCATCCTGAAACAGATAAAAATAATGAAGAGAAAAAAACAAGGTTGAAAATAAATTGTGTTTATTAATTAAATATTTAAAACATATTACAACCAGCTTTTTTGTCTTTGGTGTGAGAAAAAAATAGGAGTGCTTTAAATTTAGCAAGCTAAAATCACAGAATTGCTGTCAATGGTCACAATAACAATAAAAAATATCTTTAAAATGAAATTTGTCTTACAAATATTATAAAACTATGTTTATATGAAATAAGAAACTAACTATATTTGGTTAATTATGAATTCGTGAAATGAGATACATTTCTCGAATTCATAATTAACATACCTAATATAGTTTCTTATTTCATATAATGAAATGACTTCAGTTACAGACCAAATATCACTATTTACGGTATGCAAGTATAATTAAGAACAATTTATTGTGGGGGGTCGATAATGGCTTCAACCCCAGATGGGTATCTCCCAAATCTGGCCCTGTATATAGTAACAGTTAATTAAAAGGTAAAATAACGTACTTATTGCAAAAAGGTAAAACTAAACATTTACATAAAATATCTTCTACGGGAAAACATCCGTTTTCCGTAAATTCACTAGCCAAAAAAACATCAAGCTGTGAGGATGAACATGGAGCAGTATAAAAGTTTTTATACTTAAGGCTTTGGCGTATAAAGTAACTTTACCACTAGTTTCCAGGATGTTTAAGATTTCAATTACAGTTTTATTTTTCATCATGCAGTACTTGTCTGCCTCGGATCTATGAGAGAACATAAAGTCACCCCATAACAGTTTTTTGTACTGATTACCCTGATATGAATATGGTATGGGTCCTTCCAAATGTTCTATAGTGCAATTGTAAGTTGTATTTACAAGGCAATAAGCCGGCTGAATATGATTCTCTGACAACCGATTGGCAGCCTGCTGTAAAGGCTTATACGGTGCTCTTAGGGATCTCTTCAAACCGCCTAAATAGTTTTCAAATTTAAAAGCAGAAAATGAGTCTAAATTGCCAAATCTTTCAACGTCATCAACAAGGTGTAATAACGAGTGAACATTATATACTAAATACTGTCGGCCGTAAATAATGACACATTGTTCAACAAAAGTTATCAAAAAACTTCGAGCGTAACTAGCATAATTGAGTGCATAATGTTTTTGAAACTAAGATGTAAATGGAACAATGTAGCAACATGAAATGTTTGTATACATTTTTTGGTAAAATGTCATATAAAATTATTGGGCCAAGATATAACAAAAAAGTTCTAAATTCAGTTGCTTTCCAATGTTCTACTTCGTTAAGAGATCTGGGCTTACGATTAAACTCCTGAGGAATTAATTTTCTTACATAAATTAACCTTTCACTCAAATAATTTGTATGTCTAGAATCTAGTTTTACATGTTTTACGTCTGATTTTACTGGTTTTATCCAGGTATGAATTAATTTTCTCATAACTCCAAGACAAACGCTATGCATGTAATCTGTAGGAAAACAAGAAACCATTCCAATACCCAATTTAAGTAATGGCGAAGTTCCAATATGATGGTCTTCATCTGTCTGCAATTCAAATGACCTATCAGTTCTAGGTGTACAGTTTAAATCGTCTAGAACGATACGATGTTCCGCATAATTCCCAGTACAGACACATTTATCACAGCTTGAATAACCATTATGAGACTTGACACATTTTAAATAAGCACGTGCAGGCATATCACAAACAAAGTTCTTCACAGTAACACTTATAAGTTTATCATTATATGTTGTACCAACTTCTAAAAGAGGTATCAAGTCTTCTATAAACGATTCCAAGTAGGAAGATAATGGTGATGGCTTTGCAGTCCCACAAAATATACCTATGACAAAAATGCTGTTTTTCATTCCAACAACTTCTGCTAAAATAGGCCAGAACTGAGTATAAGCACTCTTAAAAATTGGTAAACCATCAACGTTAAATGATAATGTTATTTCACTTTGACCATTTTGATATACCACTGGTAATATTGTTTGTAATAAAGTGTTAAACCCAAAATGCATGTAATCTCCACAATCAAGATGTTTCAAATTATAATTATAACATGTTTTTAATAGTGTTCTGGAAGAAGATGGCAGTTGAGGATGATCATGTTTAAGAAACTTTAGTAATGAAGTCATAGCCATATGGGATATATTGTATTCTACAGCCCAAGATCGTAAAAAAGATGCTAAGTCTAACTGTTCATTGTTATTGACTACAAAAGGTAAGCCTGACTCTTCATTAACATTAGTTACAACAGGTGAATTTTCGAGGGATAAATCTGCTGTGTTAACTGACAAATTTGATTGCGAACAACTGTCATTAATTACAGCTATGCTATTCTCACCACTGTTCATGTTAGTGTTGGAATTATATTTATCCACGTCGTTTTGTATTTGTAGGTACATTCTCATTAGCTGATATGTCACATTCTGTAATATCAAACAGATTTCTTTTTGTACTCACTTTCACTCTTCTATACATTTGTCGCTTACTTACAATAGCCTTACGTGACATAATAATGGCCAAAAAATTATTAAATTAAAGGATTGCTAAAAACAGTTTCTTAAGTAGTAGTCTACAAGGATTGCCTTTGAGACGAAGCCAAGGATTGAGATTTGTTTCTGGTCAATCGCGCTTTTACTCTTTGTGGAGCATGTTTAAGCCACACCTTGATGTCATTTTCTAAATCCTTATCCACAGTCAGTTTAAAGTGTTTTTTAACAGCACCTGCAACAAAATAAAAAGTTTTATACAATGTAATTCTATCTATTTGTAGAAGCTGTCCAGATTTGGCGGTGTTAATACTAATAGAATAGGTATATTTACGATATGCTCAAAAGAAGTAGGTATGTAGGTACATAATTGTGCATACCTACAAAGGTGTGGGAGCAAGTGGTACAAATCAAGTACCTATACATATTTCGTTTCTTAATAACAAATAATTAACAGGTCAAAATGTAACAAAGACCTTAATCTTCAATTGTCAATTACTACTAACAATGAATTATATTCCTAATGGGGTTCTGCAAATACCAGTAAGAACATACTTACAAAGGTCGGCTGTTCGAAGAACTACTAGTTTATAATCTGTTTACAGACATGAAAACTATGGAAACAAGTGAATGTATAGTGAGTTCAAACTGTATACTTACGTATAATTGCAGTTTTTAAATATAATTCCTCAAATGCCCTTTTATTATTTTTTCCTCTAAAATTAAACTGTGACGCCAACTCATTTGTCATGCAATGTTTTAATAATTGGTTGATGGATGTGGTGGTTGAGTGTCCACAGTGAGAAACTAAGTAATTGCACTGAAAAAAAAATACATATAGATAAATTATAAGTAATATTTTAAAGCTGAACATTACCATCTGGGAGCTATGATGCCACAAACACACAAACAGATACACGGACATATCAAACTTATAAGCTGCATATTCAGGTCTGAATTGACATTATCAATGAATCATTACACCTGACCTGCTACACTAAGAAATAAGTGCCAGTCACTCAATTACGATCAACTTCAGCTGAGTACATGATCATGAGCAGTTTTATAACACCAGGAAATGGTTCATACTTACCTCAATACCTCTAAGAAAAAAACAAGTAAATAACTTACAAAGTTGGCAAATTTGTTGTCACATGTCAGGTATGTTTCAATTGCTGTTAATTCTTCTAGATCATTTAATGGTAGCTGCACAGGAAGCTCAATTGGAGTTGCTTTAGAGTTTAAGACCTCTAATTCATTCTGTTGTCTGATCCAATCTAAGATTTGTTTATTTTGCTCCACTATGGTTGACAAAAGTTGTAGAGTTTTGGTCTCATATCCTGAAACAATTTTTTTTTCTAGTTAGAGGTCTTGGTCGACCTACACTATTTTAATAAGATGTTAACTATTATGAGATCAATTGCCAATCAAAAGGTGGTTATTTTAATTACTATTTTACCCACAAAAAACAAACAAGAAATCAGAACAAACATCCTTAAAAGGAAAATCAATGTTGTAACCCCTTATTGCATTGTTATGTTTTAGGCATTACCTGGTGTTGTTCCAGCTGAGGTCTGTCTAGTACTCAGCGGTGTCTGCTTCTGTTGAATTATCTCCAGAGCGGCAGTTGAACTACTTGCCAAATAAGTTGTTTGTTCTGGGGTTATGGGGGGCTGACTGTCCTCCTGAGATTTCTTTGGAGTCACAGTACCTTTAATAAAATAATGTCATTTTAATTACTAGTATAATTTTCCAGATTCACCTAATTAAATTTAAAGAGTTTATTCTTTTACCATGGCATACTGTTTACTTTTTTTATTGTAGACATTATGTGGACTATGGATAAAAAAAAATTTGAACCTGTAGTAATATAGGCACATCAGCAAAATGCTGCTCGCCTATTATTAATCAAATAAATAAATAAAATAATTACAAAGCACACATCCATACATTTAAGTATTTAATAATAAAACAACAAACTGTAACATACCTTTTTGTTTAAATATGTCTGTTGCATCAAATATTTCATCACCTGATGATGTTTCATGATCTGATTGAAATCTAACAGGCTTTCGTCTTCTCTTTGATGTCTTATCATCATCAGCATCAGTAACATCTATATCACTATTGACTTCAGCTTGTTTTGCTTTTTTTCGTGCTATAATCAAATCCTCTGAAATAATAATGAAATTGAACACCTTTGTTAAAACAATACATGACATAACCGGGCCAAGCCGGAGATTGTGGGATCAATCCCCACAGTGGGATAGTTATTTATGCTCCACAAAAATTAGTTCAAACACAAATACCTATTTATGATGGTACATTCTGATTATCCTGCTGACTAATTAGCTACATGTAAATTTTTAGTGTGTTCAGGCAACGCACTGTTGCTTGAGAGCCAGTTCAATTCCAGTACAGTGAATGTCACATTTGTAAGTCCTAGGTCCATGCTGGTTTCCTACACTGTTAAGGAGCAAACCCGGCCAAATACCAGACTCAATTCTTGGAAAATGAAACTGTGAGTGATTGTAGATTGTTGAGATTCATTCCTGAAATACTTACCAGTTTCGAAGAATTTTTTTTAAGCTTTATCAGTGGCCATTCGTTGTTAGGTTCATGGTGTTTCTGCAACAGTTTATTAAACTGGCTGGAAAGTTTGGACGTCGGACAAAATGCTTCAAATTTTTTTGGGGTGAGCCATTTTTCACTTAAAATTACAACACTTCCGGTGCCTGGACTTTCGGACTCTTCTTCTGCCACGATGTATTTCGGTTGACTTGAAATATTGCAGGGCTGCATTTGTGTACCAAAGCCACAGTACCTACTTTACTGCAAATCAAAAATAAAATTTACAAAATAGTTAGGTTAGGTTAGATAGAGGACATTGAGAGTTTACTCAGCTATAATTCAGTCCGATGTTGAGGGCTTATTAAGTTAAGGTATATAACATATACTATACTGATATACAATACATATACTGATTTAATTTTAACCTACTTTTGCCAGAAACCCTGCCACAGGCAGACTCGACCACATGGCAGATACCTACTCTCATTACCTATATACATACTACATAGGTACTACAAATTTACTGTGACTTTTATATTTTACACAAAATAATTCTATTAAATAACTTGACCGTTATTTAAAACTTTATAAATTGAGAGTGGCAACCGTGTTTTCCGCTTCCTTTTTCCCTCTCTTTCGATCTTTGTGCACTTTTATCGTTCTGTCTCGCTCGCACACCCCCACCAACAGGCGACCGAACCATGGAGGTGGAAATGGTTCGACTTCTTTTCATTGGCGTCGAGTTTTCCGCTGCGACAAGTCGCTAGTCTTGGAGCAAAAGTGGAATATTAATTTTTTATTGAAATTCTAAATTTCAATTTGTAAGTGTGCCTTTTCCAATGGAAAGCAGTAAGTTTAATTCCACATGACTTTATTTTATTGGTAAAGTGATTTTAACGGTGTTACCGTTCGACTTAACCATTTGACTTGTTTCCTTTTATGATAAATAACAATTTTCTTGCATGATCTATTTCTTTTGCTTGACTTTAATATTGTGTACTTGGAAACTGAATTATACAATTTTTCTTTAATATCTACCCTCAGAATATATTTAATCAATAATTTTTAACGTAATGTTCAAAATTATTTGTGGATTGCATTTCAGTAATTTTAATACTTGTATGTGTATTGTGTATGTACCCCGTACATAGGACGTAGCTAATACTGTGTTTTACAAGTAAAATGATATTCACGAGTGATCAAACTAGAATTTCAATTCGATGAATCACGAATATGCGCCGTCGCTGAGGTAAAAAAAAAAGGGGAGGCGAGTATGCATCATTGTTAAAAACGATCTGCTAGATAACTTCACAAGATAAGTGCTTACAGTAAGACAACTTTTTATTAAAACTCTGATATTAAGACAACACCGGCTAGTTGACAAAAGGAAAATTGGATCTTTATGTAACAAGAGGAGAAAGAACCAAATATTTGACATTCCAAGGGTGAGGACTAATTTTGGAAGACAGTGTGTTAGCAAGTTGGGCCCATCGCTGTATAATAAGATAAGCAAAATTATGGACATACCACACCAAACTAGGCATGAGAGCTCTACACGAGTGCATGAATTTCTGCTCACACTGGACTATGATAAAACTGAAGAATTTATGGAAATTAAAGTATAACACTCATAAACCACCGGTTGACAAGTTTAGTAACATAATCACAGTTTCACTATCAGTTACATAAGTACACACACACACACACACACACACACATATAACATACACGCTCATCTAACTACAACTAAGACTCAAATATACACTATGTCGCCAAAGCACTTCTTATAACACGAATTGCATACAATATTTTTATAAGTACTAACAGGTATGTCTGGCTACATATATTATTTTGAGTCACATTTCCAGCCGCCTCATGTAAGCTAAATATAGCGTATAGCGTAGGCTTTAATACCCTGCTAATGTATGTACTTACCTTCATGTAGAAAATAGTATTTTTTTTTAAAGCGATACTGGTATCACTAAATTTTATTGTTTACTGTCATGTCATTTAATTACTGTCATTGTCAAATCATAATTCTTGTGTTATTTGCTACCAAATTGTTATGTTCTTATGTTTCTATTTTAGGATATTTAGTTAAGTGTAACTTTCAGCAGGAGAAAGCCTGCCGCGGCAAGGATACTACAGCCCTGTAACACAGGATCCTTTGTGATACCTAGTACAGAGCTTAGTACACCTACCAACGTAGTGCATAAACTTTGTTATTGTCATTATAAAATCATGTATGTACGTAACACGTAAGTTGAAACAATAAAGGATTTATTATTATTATTATTAAGATATGAACCTCGCAGGTTCACGCAGTATTTTTCTAATGCAGATAAATGATGTTCTAATACAATAGAGTAACCGACATGTCTTTTTTTTTACATCTAAATTTAATAGTGTTAATTTACTTTGCTTACAATTCAATAATTTTATTGAGTCCATAATTTAAGAATCTGTGATAGATACGAGTTAAATTTGTAACATTACAAAATACATATATTATGTGATAATATAGCTAAGAACCGTGAATACGGATAAAAATGGAACCAATGGTTTTGTCTCTTATTTTTTGTTCGATTCTTATGTTCGATTTAATTAATAGTTGACGTTATTATATCAATTGACGTAGGAGTCTGCGCGTCGCAGACCCGGGAGTAGCGAAACTCGCGCCGTGCGCGGTGGTTGTGTCCGTGACAAACCAGCACTCGAGGAGTTGTAAAGATCGCGCCGTGCGCGGTGGATGTGTCCGTGGCACACCAGAACTTCTCCAAGTACCAAGGTCGCGCCGTGCGCGTCGGTAGTGTCCGTGACACCCAATAAAGACATCCAGAGTCCGTGACTCTGGAAAACACCAGGAATTTAGGACATGCGTACATAAAGACATGCTGTGGTCTGTACCCAGCCCTCGCAGGGCTGTGGTCATAACGGCCCCTATACAAAGCTTTCCCAGCCAGGGATCTTGTATAACATATTGTGCTGTGATGCACTGTAAATCTATTCGTAAGCCCTCAGGGGCTCATTATGTAGGACCCTCGCAGGGTAATCTAAAGACATGTTGTGGTCTGTACCCAGCCCTCGCAGGGCTGTGGTCATAACGGCCCCTATACAAAGCTTTCCCAGCCAGGGATCTTGTATAACATATTGTGCTGTGATGCACTGTAAATCTATTCGTAAGCCCTCAGGGGCTCATTATGTAGGACCCTCGCAGGGTACTCTAAAGACATGCTGTGGTCTGTACCCAGCCCTCGCAGGGCTGTGGTCATAACGGCCCCTATACAAAGCTTTCCCAGCCAGGGATCTTGTATAACATATTGTGCTGCGATGCACTGTAAATCTATTCGTAAGCCCTCAGGGGCTCTGTTCGTAAGCTCTCAGGGGCTCTAATCGTAAGCCCTCAGGGGCTCTATTCGTAAGCCCTCAGGGGCTCTATTCGTAAGCCCTCAGGGGCTCTATTCGTAAGCCCTCAGGGGCTCATTATGTAGGACCCTCGCAGGGTACTCTAAAGACATGCTGTGGTCTGTACCCAGCCCTCACAGGGCTGTGGTCATAACGGCCCTATACAAAGCTTTCCCACGCAGGGATCTTGTGTAACACATTGTGCTGTGATGCACTGTAAATCTATTCGTAAGCCCTCGCAAAGGGAGGCTCATTATGTAGAACCCTCGCAGGGTACGTAGCCTCTAACAAAGACAAGCTAATCATACCGGACCCTCGTAGGGTATTTTGAAGACATGCTGTGGTCTGGACCTAGCCCTCGCAGGGCTGTGGTCATAACGACCCCTATGCAGAGCCATCCCTCGCAGGGATCTGGTAACAACTCAAAGTTATTCGCATTTCTAATCATATCTATTATCTATATTCAGCGCAGAGCTAAACTTCCAGCAACGTTAATTACCTATTATTGCAATACATGACAAACTGCTGGTTAAGTATAAAGATATATTATGACAATATCTTTGCAGGCCAGCATAAATATCTTGTCAGCAGATAGCATGAAGTGAAAGCATACGCTTAACCTAGTGCTAAAATATGACATTGTTTCAAAACCCCAAAGGCCTATGCCGACCAAACGATTTAAATCTATAGAATCTAAAGCAATATCGCAGAATAGTTTTGCCGTCACAAAACTGATAAATACTGATACATGAAACATACTGATAAATGTATACGTGTAGGTACTGTCTTTACCTACCTGACAGTTACAAAGATTTAACAGACGGTTTCTAAGGCTAATTTGGCTAATAACTAAGTCTCGCAAAGCTGCCTTCCGTTTTGCTCTCAACCTGATTTTCAAAGATGTGACATCACTAATGAAATAGAACTTAATACTTATATCCGTAAAATTAAATGGCAAGAAGGTAAGTAAATTAATATTTGTGATCTGGATATACGCCTTATTTGAGTAATACATAGTATTACATACGTAATAGACACCATGAACGTCAGGTGTGGCAAGCGAGGAAAATCTAATTTCGTATGCAAGTTTCTTCCTCCTGCGTTGTCTTGTATTTCTGGGAATAACCGTAGAATATGAATATTCAAAATTAATGTTCTCTGCCTTATGGTGATATACTTGTTCAAAGAGTTTTAAGTCTTAGTCTAGACTCAGTAAATGAAACTCCTGATAAACACTCTTGTTCTCAATACTGTTTACAAGAAATATCTTTCTGCATTTTCACATTTGTCACTGAGGTTCTTCTTTTCGTAATCCTTCCCTGTCGCATTATTTGTCCTCAGAGGTGTCGATTTTGACTTGGGTCCTCGACTCAAACGTATTATCAGTCTGGACACGAGTCACGGTGTCTTCACCGCGAACAATAGAAATGGACGATAAACCGTATCCATAGGCACGATCATCGTCAAAGTTTATGTATCTGAACAGTGCTTGTAAATTGCTGTCTTAATGCAAATAAGCATACAGGCTTTTGATTCATTTGTATTCAATTGATTAAACTTGACAGTGTAATTCATTCCATGGAAACACAACAGTGCCATACAGATCACCTATAACTAGCTAGGTCATCATAATCATTATCCTGATAGCACCTATATCCAAAAAGGACTAAAGAGATCTAATGCTCAGTCTAAATAGTGATCATCTTTATGTCACCGGACTAGATCGATTTGATATTGATACCATTTGGGTAACATTTGATTTGATTTGAACATTCTTGCGGACGCGAATGTACATATATCAACCCTGGTGTGGGTATATCCGTCACCCTTTTGTAGTTACGAAAATGTTTCAACCGACAACATCTCAACTTAGAGCCTAAATACTATTTACTATCTACCTGTCAGAATACAGAATATAACGCTAGCTTGGCAAAATGTTAAGTTGATTAGACAAAATCACAACTGGAAAAAACCTGGCGTAAAATGGCACGAGGTATTTAATATGAGCTGATGATAATAACATTTTTCCATTTGTACCAAAATTGGCAGGCTTATTACTTTAATAACAGATTTATTCAAATTACATGCTACATTTTGTTATAAATCCGTGGTACCTATATGGACTAATGTATTCATGTAACATCGTAGGCACGATATTACCGTGTCGTAGGCCCATAGAAATTGAGCTTATGTACCAGTAAGTCATCATACCCAATACATCCAACTATCACATTATAATATAAACTCTCTACGACACAGTTTTTTACTAATGGCAGTGCAATTTGTAAAATGTAACATATTGTCTATTTACAATAAATTTATCTTATCTTAGTTTAAAAACCTCCATGGCTTGGTATTGGTTTTTAAAATATTTTCGACATTACATTCATCACAAAATCATTGCATTTATTACTTTGCTCGAGTCGCAAGAGTTAGCCTTGATAGCTGAGTACTCTTAACATTTAATCCAAGAATAACTGTTGTGTCCATACTAGTCGTAGTAAAAACTGACACAACTAAGTAGCTATAGACAAGCAGGACGAGAATTGTCTTAAAATCCTACTACTTAGCTTCATCACTGTTTTTGTGTAAAGCATAACTTTTCTTCATGTAAGCCATAGTATTATGACTCATATTAGTATTATGACCAAATCTATTTATTGATTTCACACATCAATAAGAGCAGCTTTCTGGAGAGATGTTATATTCAAGTAGGTCTGACAAATTACTTCTAATTAAAGCCTGGTCAGGGTTGATTGGTCTCCATCCCAAAGTAAAGATTTAAAATAATACTTCTGTGATTATATTATTTAACTGATAAATTATTATTATTTTATAATAATAGCCTCAGTTCTCTTACAGTCAACCCGATATAAGCTGTTATTTCTAGTCTGTCTAGTACTGCTAGTACTTTTGATTACTTAGTTACTTCAACAAAAGTAGTTATATTAGCTCTGAATAAAATGTGATTACATCACTTTCTGTCTCTCGCACATTGGTTGGTTTTATGTATGTATCTAAGGTACACCTACCTTACCCTTTACCTATGTACATATACCTTCCCAGTACTTAAGTATCTATTACTTCTGTACATGTTCACATTGGCGTCTTTTACCCACCAGGCGATAACAGACACGTCTCAATTTATAAAGTTTTAAATAACGGTCAAGTTATTTAATAACGATGTTTTACCTGAAATAAAACATATATTAAATACTTACCTTATTTAAAACTTACATTTTATTTCTGCCTGGTGTAAATTTCGACTCAATGAAAAGAAGTCGAACCATTTCCACCTCCATGGTTCGGTCGCCTGTTGGTGGGGGTGTGCGAGCGAGACAGAACGATAAAAGTGCACAAAGATCGAAAGAGAGGGAAAAAGGAAGCGGAAAACACGGTTGCCACTCTCAATTTATAAAGTTTTAAATAAGGTAAGTATTTAATATATGTTTTATTTCAGGTAAAACATCGTTATTAATAATATAAATAGAAATTGCACATATCTTACCTCTATAACTATTTAAATCACTTTTATCACACAAAGAATTTCAGATAAAACATTAACAACTCACTCACTCACTGAACTGAATCTGTTATGTTGCCAGCGCGCGGTGCCAGATTTTACCATAATATATATATTTAATTACCATCTGGTTCCCATAGTACAAGCTCTGCTTAGTTTGGGGCTAGATGGCGCTGTGTGAAAAATGTCCCCCAATATTTATATTTATTTATATAAATTTATTTATATATACTACTTTCATTCTCTCATGCTAAAATTGGTAGTTTTTGTGGTGGGAGAAATAGGTATGCCAAGCTCCATACAGAAATGCACAATGCTCATAAGTATTTATGTTATAATTTACTAGTGACTTGTCCCGGCTTCGGGTGGACATCTATTATTTAAACATTTTTGACATAAACGTCAAAGTAAATGTTCGATAAGTTTATATTTTTCCGAAAATGTGGGCGTAAAATAATACAATTTATCTCTAGTTTGGAATCCTACGGAAGTTTATAATTTTCCCAGGAATTTTATAAATTTCCGGTTCTTGTTGTTTTCCGGTGACATATACATATCTCTCTTTGAGTCGTATTTCCTCATGACTGAGGGTCGTGACTCCCCCGCAGAATTAATTCATTAGGGGAGTTTTCTTGGGCAGAAACATCGTGGTGGGCGCCCAGGTCCTTCCACGGAAGACACATGTCCTCGGATATTGTGGTCCTCAAACATGTCGGTTTCCTCACGATGTTTTCCTTCACCGTTAATCGAGTGCAAATCCACACATAACTTGAAAATACAAGTCATTGGTGTAGGGCGGATTCGAACCAGGGTGCGTCTGGATGAAAAGCAGACACTGGAACCGCTGAGCCACACTCGCTTTTATACATACAAAATAGCCTATATTTTATTAATCAGTGATAATGTAGCATTCAAATGGTGAAATAATTTCTACAATCGGTCCAGTACTTTTTGAGCCACCAAAGCATTCAATTTTATACATTTTATATTTACTTTTGAAACGTGAAGTAAGTCATTTTATATTAGGTAGAGGTTGGCTCCCAATTTGAGCACGGTGAATTATTTTGCCAAAGTACATGGAAAAGAGATTTATCTGACAACACTGACGACGGTTGGAGTGGCTCCTTGGGCCTCTCGTAGAGTTCAAGCAAGATAACTCTGCGCGCGGATAAAATTGGAACTGAAATGTTCTGATTGCAATTTGATCAAATTAAGGCCTAAATTCTAGGCATAATCGCTGCCGCCAATCGCGCGCAGAGTAATGTTGTACGGACTCTAGCCGCCATTTTATCGCGATGGCGTCAGTTAAATTCTTAGGCATTACAAATGAATATACGTTTTATGTCATTGCATTAAGATTCATATTAATAAATCACGTGTTGGACGTTCGTTTGAAAACTGATATTGGGTACCTATTTCAATTACAGTAATTTGAGTACGTTACACTTTCAAAATATATTTAATAGTTTCTAAAAATGCTAGAAATTACGAGATTAAAAATTATTATATACAATTAGGTATCTTTTCACGAACAAGTCACGTTGGCCGTAAAATAATATAAAAAAGGATTAAAACGATTTATAAATTGTACTAAATCTGTGAGAAGTACAATTTTTCATACAAATAAATTAAAATATAGGTTTGGTCAGTCTCAGTCACTTTCAAGACTTTTTTAAATTGGGTTTAATATTATTATTCGTATTGCTATATGTTTAGGTATTATACCTACCTAGTCTGTGGTAATTATGACTGTGATAATTATTATGACCGACCAAACGCATGGTAGGTACCTAATACCAAACGAAGCATCGTCGACTCCGCTCCGCAGCGCGAGATCGACAAGTCGCCGCGTCGTCGGGCCTGACTTTGAAATGTAGCGAATTAGGTAGGGTAGGTAAGTAAATTTGATAATGCTCTCGCAATGACAATAATTCTCTGTCAAAGTTCTCTAAGTGCTCTCGATGTCTTACACGACGACCATAAACGTAGCGTAACGTAGCTATTTTATGACGTCATAAGTGACGTGAAGTATATCCTATAACGTGTTTAGTACTATTACTGACGTCTTGCATGACGTCATATACTTTCCAACTACGTGTTAGGTCTATTTGAGACGTCTTTAACGACGTCAAGTATATCCTATGACGTGTTTAGTACTATTGTCGACGTCTTACATGACGTCATATATATTCCAACTACGTGTTAGGTCTATTTGAGACGTCTTTAGCGACGTCAAGTATATCCTATAACGTGTTTAGTACTATTACCGACGTCTTGCATGACGTCATATATATTCCAACTACGTGTTAGGTCTATTTGAGACGTCTTTAGCGACGTCAAGTATATCCTATGACGTGTTTAGTACTATTATCGACGTCTTACATGACGTCATATATATTCCAACTACGTGTTAGGTCTATTTTGGACGTCATTAAAACGTCAGAAATGTTCTGTGACGAGTTCAGTATATTCTCAACGTCTAAGACGACGACACAATATATTCTAACTACGTGTTAAGTCTTTATGATACGTCTTGAGTGACGTCAAGTATATCCTATGACGTGTTTAGTGTTTTTACGACGTCTTACATGACGTCATATATGTTCCAACTACGTGTTAGGTCTATTTGAAACGTCTTTAGCGACGTCAAGTATATCCTATAACGTGTTTAGTACTATTATCGACGTCTTGCATGACGTCATATATATTCCAACTACGTGTTAGGTCTATTTGAGACGTCTTTAGCGACGTCAAGTATATCCTATGACGTGTTTAGTACTATTGTTGACGGCTTACATGACGTCATATATATTCCAACTACGTGTTAGGTCTATTTAAGACGTTATATATGACGTGAGATTTGATCGAATGACGTCAAAATTTTTAGAATCACGTTGATATGACGTCATTTATCACGTCCCTTGTTGATTGGGGGCTCATAGACTTCTGCACGAGCAGGAAACTTAGCATACTGAATACTCGATTTCGGCATCACCCGCGACGTCTATACACCTGGATATCTCCCGGCGATAGGTACAGGAATCAAATAGACTACATCATTTTGAATTCCCGCTGGAGCACATCGATCCGTAACGTAAAGACGTTTCCGGGGGCAGATTGTGGCTCCGATCATAATTTGCTTGTAGCATATTTTGAGCTTCGTTTGAAATCCCCGAGAAGGAAGCCTAAATCAGTTCCCAGGCAGCTTAATCCTGCAGAAGCAATTGTATTCCGTCAGGCCCTTGAAGATAAACTCGTCTCCGCTCCGGTTCATGATCAGGTATCGGCTGACGCGCATTGGACTTACCTGAAAATGCTGATAAATGATGCTTTAGGAGGAATAAATAAATCCTACATTCAGGATCCAGCAAAAACAGCTTGGATATCTGATCGCACTTGGGCCCTCACTGAGCAAAGAAGAGAGCTGAGATCCCGAGGTCTGCAAGACCCTGAAGTAAGGAAGCAATATAGTCGTCTCTGTAAGTCAATTGACGCTTGTTGTAGAGAAGACAGGAACAACTACATTAACGGAATTTGCCTTGACATCGAAACCCACTCGCTGAAATACCAGACTGCCGACCTTTTTAAGAAAGTTCGGCAACTTACTAACAAGTTCAAGCCAAAGGCGTGGATAATTGAAGACTCTGATGGACGACTCCTCCATCAGTTAAGTGAAGTTACCGAGAGATGGCGCTGTTATTGTGAAGAACTGTACAAGGAACCCACACAAAGCGGTCTAGACAGTATCTATAATGACACGGATAAGGAACCGGACATTCTTCGCGATGAAGTTCTATCGGCTCTACAGATGCTCAAAAAGAAAAAAGCACCAGGTCCTGACGCTATTTCTGCAGAAATACTCAAGGCCCTGGGAGAAAGGGGTATTGGAGCCTTGCACACGATCTGCAACAAAGTATGGAGCAGCGGAGTATGGCCTACCGATTGGACTCAGTCAATTATATTACCGTTGCACAAAAAGGGTTCGACAAAACACTGCGACAACTACCGTACCTTGGCATTGATATCTCATGCCAGTAAAATCCTGCTTCACATCCTGAACACCCGAATCCGTCATTTTCTCGACCGCCAGATCCCACAGGAGCAAGCAGGCTTCGTGAAGGGTAAGGGGACACGAGAACAGATTCTAAATGTGAGACAGTTGATTGAAAAAGCCCGTGAGTATAATGTTCCCATGGTAATGTGTTTTGTCGACTATAGCAAAGCTTTTGACTGCGTTAATTGGAGATCCCTGTGGATGGTATTAACAGAACTGGGTGTGCCAAGACATCTTATATCTTTGCTCCAATCTCTCTACTTCGGGAGCCAAGGTGTCGTCCGGATTGTGGCGATACCCATTTTGAATTTGGCGCGCCTTGAGCATGCGCCCCCAGCCACGCCACGGCCACAGCGCAAACTAAAAAAAGAGCTGCCAGGGCAATGATAGAGATCGGAGGTTAGCTGGTTGTGTAATTGTATAAAAATGTCTTGTACATAATGAGTGAGAATAAAAAGTGACTCTTATACATAATGTTTTAATGAAACCGCACACCCAGTAATGTGACTTACATTTGGTGACTAACGACGCCGCAGTGAGCGGGGCCCCATGCCCTCGCTTAGCGACACGCATTTCTGCGAACCGCTGCTGCAGTCCCCGGGCCGCCGACGCGGAGTCCCGGCCCTTGACTCGCACACGACGCACACCACCGGGCGCGGCAATCAACGACGCGCACTCCTATCTACACCTACCACCGCTGCGATCGCCGGGCCGCCAACGCGGTATCACGGTCCCCGACTCGCTCACCACGTGGCGCGGCCACCAGTGCGCACACTACGCACCAGTGCAGGCGGTCCCTAAGCCGCCCCACGCGCCCCTCGTGCCAGCAGGAGCCTTCGCCTTGGCCGGTCGTGCACGCGCACGCCGCCGTCAGGTACCAAATTGGATCCGAGGTATGTGAAGAAAGTGTGGTGTAACTCATCCATCTCAGTACAGTGATTAGCTAACGGTGACGATAACTAATAACTCTAACAAGTGGTGGCGGTTATAACAATGACACTGAGATTGTACAACCCAATTAACCTATAACTTAATATACTTACATATTATTATATACATACCTAAGTTTATCAGTAGGATATTAACCGACATGGTGATTAAGGCTGCTTGTTTGTATCAAACATATTAACTATCTACCAGACTACTACAATCTCTGTAGACTACTTGCATGTGTTTGTATTATATTGTATTATTTTGACTTACCACAAATACCACAATGTCCACTCCGTATGAGGAAGAGCTGCAAGCCCAGCTCAAATCATTACAGGAGCAAATGGCCCGGCTAACAATGCCTCAACCTACGGTCAGTGCGGTTTCTGTGAAGTTAAATGCTTTTTGGCCGGATAAACCACACACATGGTTAGCACAAGCAGAGGCACAGTTCGAGATCGCTGGGATCTCCAAAGATGCTACCAAATATGGGCACCTACTATCAATATTAGATGCACGGTTGGCTGACGAGGTAGAGGACATCATCGCTAACCCACCAACAGAAAATAAGTATGAAAACTTAAAAACTGAGCTAATCAAACGCTTTTCCTTGTCCAGGGAACAACGCATTCGCCAATTACTAAGCGAGCAGGAGATGGGGGACAGGAAGCCCTCACCATTCCTTAGACACCTCCGTTCCCTGGCAGGGAAAAGTGATGAGGGCATTGTCCGAGAACTTTGGATGAGGAGCCTACCCCACGAGGTCCAGCACATACTTATGGCTCAGCTTGACCTCCCCTTGGACAAGGTGGCTGACCTGGCGGATGCCATACTAGAAGCATCCCCAAGCAGGTCAGTGTGTGCAGCCAGCACTAGTACACCTGACCTGGACAAAATCATGAGGTGTATTGAAGACCTTTCTAAAAAAGTAGAAGCTTTGACCAGAGACCGTTCTCGAGCTGACTACAGGGACCGTTCCCGCTCTGACTCCAGGGGTACCTCACGCTCCCGGAACAGGTCTCCATCACGTAAACTATGCTGGTACCACCACCGACATGGCGCCAAAGCCAGCAAATGCACAAAACCATGCGAATGGGCGGAAAACGAGGCGAGCAATCAGTAGCGACGGCAACTGATTGTCATATACCAAGCCGCCGTCTATTTATACTAGACAGTACATCCAGGAACAAATTTTTAATAGATTGTGGCTCAGATTTATGTTGTTTCCCACGCAGGCTCCTGCGTGGCCGATACACAGCCACTGGCTTCGACGTTCGTGCGGCCAACGGAAGCAACATAAAAACATATGGTACCAAAACCATGTCTCTCAATCTGGGTCTCCGGAGAGTTTTCACCTGGAACTTTATTATTGCTGATGTCAGTACACCCATCATTGGGGCAGACTTCCTGGCTTACTACAATCTGCTTCCAGATTGTCACAATCGCCGCCTTATTGATGGCACAACCAAGTTGTCCGTCCCTGCATCAATATCCACCATAACTCAACCTAGCATAAAAATGATCATTGCTTCATCTGATACTGCTTTTTCAAAAATATTTCAGGAGTACCCGGACATCACAAGACCACCAGGGCTCCCACGCATTGTGAAACATAACACAATTCACCATATCCTGACGACGGAAGGCCCGCCTGTCTCCAGCCGTCCTCGCCGACTCGCGCCTCAAAAGCTGCAGGTCGCAAAGGCTGTCTTCGAGGAGATGATCCGGTCAGGTACCGCCCGTCCATCTAAAAGCCCATGGTCTTCACCTTTGCAAATGGTCCTTAAAGATAAACATAACGACACACCGTTACAACCGCAGGACCGCTGGAGACCATGTGGTGACTATCGGGCAGTCAACGCCCGCACCGTGCCTGATCGTTACCCAGTCCGCCACATCGGGGACTTTGGAAACAATCTAGCCGGCTGCTGTATATACAGTAAGATAGACTTAGTTAAGGCCTACCAACAAATACCGGTAGCCACAGAGGACATACCCAAGACTGCTATAACAACACCATTTGGGCTGTTCGAATTTCCTTTCATGTCCTTCGGCCTGAGGAATGCTGGCCAGACCTTTCAACGATTTATTGACGAAGTGACAATGGGTTTGGACTTTGTGTACCCTTATGTAGACGACATATTGGTATTTTCCAGGTCGACCGAGGAACACACACGCCATCTCCGAGCGCTGTTTGAGCGCCTCTCGCAGTACGGCGTCGTGACCAACCCGTCCAAATGCCAGCTCGGCGTGGATGAGGTTATCTTCCTGGGTTACAGCATCAACAAATCTGGTACATCACCACCTTCCGACCGCATCAATGATCTGCAGAACTTCCCTCAACCTAAGACTGTCGAGGGCCTCCGCAGATTTTTGGGTATGATAAATTTTTATCGACGTTTCCTACCTAATGCGGCCGAATTTCAGGCACCGCTCATCGATGCCTACGCCTCCACCCAACTCAAAGGCTCACAGCCAGTACCATGGACTCCTGAGCTCGAGCTGGCGTTCCAGAAGTGCAAAGACCACCTCGCAAACGCGACACTTCTAGCGCATCCGATCCCGGACGCCAAAGTTGGTCTATTTACGGACGCTTCCGCCACACACGTTGGTGCTTGCCTTCAACAACACGTTGATGGCGACTGGCAGCCGTTAGCTTTCTTTAGCAAGAAATTGAACGCCCGCCAAATCACCTGGCCCGCCTACTACAGGGAATTGCTAGGGGTATACGAAGCCGTCCAGCACTTCCGTCACATCATGGAAGCCCAGCATGTCACGGTATATACCGACCACAAGCCTTTGACCTATGCCTTCTCTCAGCGAAGAGAAAAGCTGCCTCCCGTCCAACTCAACCAACTTTCATTTATTTCACAATTTACTACAGACATAGTCCACATTCAAGGAAAAGACAACGTCGTCGCGGATGCTATGTCGCGCGTGGATTCTATCCACCTCGACAACTTCTCCGCACTCGCCGCAGACCAGGCCAACGACGACGAGCTCCGCACATCGATGACCAACCCCTCTCTTGAACTAGAGAAGGTCGTCATTCCCGGGTCCGACGTCGAGATCTTTTGTGACGTGTCCACTGGGAAACCACGCCCATACTTGACACCACCATTCCGTCGACCACATTTTGAAAAGATTCATAATCTCAGTCACCCTGGCGCGCGAGCTACCGCACGCATGGTGACTGACAGGTTCGTATGGCCAAACATTCGTAGAGACTGCCGCGACTGGGCTCAGTCTTGCATCGCGTGTCAGCGCAGCAAGGTCTCCAGACACACTTTCACGCCCGTCGGCACATTCTCCTTACCATCTCGGCGATTTTTCCAGGTCCACGTGGACATTGTTGGACCACTGCCGAGCAGCAACGGGTACCAATACTGTCTCACAGCCGTGGACAGGTTCTCCCGCTGGCCAGAGGCGTGGCCAATGGCCAACATGACTGCAGAAACATGCGCGGAAACCTTTTTCCGCGGCTGGATCTCACGTTTCGGGGTACCTTCCATCATAACTACCGACCAGGGACGCCAATTTGAATCCCATCTGTTTCAGAAACTGTTGCAGATGTGCGGTTCCAAGCGAATAAGGACGACAAGTTATCACCCGTGCTCCAACGGGCTCGTGGAGCGGATGCACAGGAGCTTGAAGGCCGCCCTGATGTGCCACGAAACAACCTGGCACGAGTCTCTACCCGTCGTCCTGCTCGGCATGCGCGCTTCCCTGAAGGAAGACCTGCAATGTTCGCCGGCGGACCTTGTGTATGGTGAGCCAATCCGCTTACCCGGGGAGTTCATAGCTCCGTCTGGTCCTAACGAGGATCGCACCGAAGACGTACAAAGCTTCGCTACTCAACTGCGACGTTATATGGCGCAACTAAGGCCTACTCCTGCCTCACGCCATGGCCAACGCCCTGTCTTCGTCGCGAAGGATCTCGCTAACGCTACACACGTTTTCTTGAGAGACGACACAGTCAGGCCATCCCTGAAACCGCCATACGCGGGACCATACAAGGTCGTTTCAAGGACAGGAAAAACAATCACAATTACTATAGGCAATAAGGACACCCAGGTCAGTTTAGATAGGGTCAAACCTGCATACATTCTGGACAACTCTCCACCATCGTCTGTAACCAGCTCGACCCCCGCTGTCCCAACTGTGCCTACTGCCAAAACAATCACACATTCAAACTCTTCATCGGACCAAACAAGTAAGCAACCCATACAGACACGCTCAGGTCGTAAAGTCCATTTTAGAGACCGACTGGACTTGTAGCTCATTCCTCAGCTATCCTCAATTTAGTTGATAATTATGTGGTAAAGTTATATTATGTAACATTGTTTTCTTGTATTTGGTCAATATATTATAAGGTGTAAATATCCTATTTGTGTACTTAGTTAATTATGATTTTGATATTGCATATTGTGTACCCTATCCGTTTCTTTTACTTGTACTGTAACATGTCTTAGCTTAGATCTTGTGCAAATAATTGTATACCTTTTTGTTATTCTTGTGTACCGATAACTTGTGTAACTTGTAACTTTTATAACCATGTTTGTATTAAGAATGTTATCTCGGATGGGGTAATTCTCTGCCTGGGGGGGTGATGTGGCGATACCCATTTTGAATTTGGCGCGCCTTGAGCATGCGCCCCCAGCCACGCCACGGCCACAGCGCAAACTAAAAAAAGAGCTGCCAGGGCAATGATAGAGATCGGAGGTTAGCTGGTTGTGTAATTGTATAAAAATGTCTTGTACATAATGAGTGAGAATAAAAAGTGACTCTTATACATAATGTTTTAATGAAACCGCACACCCAGTAATGTGACTTACAGGATTGATGATGTACTGTCCCAGCCTTTTTCCTTCGGTAAAGGTGTCCGCCAGGGCTGCATATTGTCACCTATCCTGTTTAATGCTTATGGCGAGTACATCATGCGCCAGACGTGCGATGATTGGCAAGGAGGCGTGCGCATCGGGGGTGTGAAGCTCACAAATCTCCGGTATGCTGACGACACAACGCTGCTGGCCGCTAATGAGATGGAAATGACCCAGCTTCTTAACAGAATGGAGAGAATAAGCAATAATTTGGGCCTCTCCATCAATAGGTCTAAAACTAAGATCATGGTTGTAGATCGCGCGAACACCCTGACTCTTACTGGTGCTCTCTGTTTGGAGTGTGTCGATACCTTCGTCTACCTTGGTTCTAGCGTCAGAAACAATGGTTCTTGCGAAACAGACGTTAGAAGGCGAATCGGTATGGCGAAGAATGCCATGTCTCAACTACAGAAAATATGGAAGAACAGAGGGATTAGCTTGAAAACTAAAATAAGGCTCGTGCGCACCCTCGTGTTTTCTATCTTTCTTTACGGAGCCGAGACGTGGACCTTGCTGGCCGCAGATCGCAAAAGGATTGACGCATTCGAAATGTGGTGTTGGAGGCGTATGCTCAGAATACCTTGGACAGCTTTTCGAACCAACGTGTCCATACTAAAGCAGCTCAGGATAAAGACAAGACTTTCCACTATCTGCCTTAAGCGAATCCTTGACTACTTCGGCCATATTGCTAGGAAAGATGGTGGAAACCTGGAAAAGCTAATGGTCACTGGAAAAGTCGAAGGCAGGAGATCCCGTGGCCGCAGCCCGACACGTTGGTCCGACCAAATTCGTACCACACTCGATACATCAGTGTACGGAGCGCTGCATGACGCTGAGGATAGAGAGAGGTGGCGAAAGATCATCAGAGACAGGCTCATGGATGGTGGCAGTCACGACCCTCAGATATGAGGAATACGACGCAAGGAGGAGGAAAAATATGTAAGTATAGCACGTGTGTAGGTATAATAAACGCGTTCTCTTATACGTCTGATATAGCTGTGTTGAGCTAAGTAGAGCCGAGGGTAAAATAAAAAACGCATAGCATAAAATATAAAATGCGAAAGGTCATTCTATAGATATTTGGCCTTTAAAGCTAAAGCATATTGAAGCGATTCTATTTAGTGACTGTCAACGTCATCTTCAATAATTATTGATTATCAAAACCGCTGTCACCCAAACTGGCAACCATGCTGTCAACCCGAGCTGTCAACCAACGGAAATCAAACAGAAATTTGAAAAGACAGAAACGATTTTTGTATAGTAGGTATTTGTATTTGGAATAAGAATTAAAAAGAAATCGACAATGGATAATTTAATTAAGTTATTGTTAGAGAACTATCCAAAATTCGTAATCGAAAAACAACCAAGCCCCAGTTATGTCGAAATGTACATGAAAAACAAAAGAGAAGTCGTTATGGTTTATAGCAAGGTAAAACATAAAAATTGCTTGATATTCTATGCATCCCATAAAATTTACCAACAAAATGTTGTATATTTTTAAATTGGTTCCAGAATAAACAATCTACAATCAGTTCAAACTGTGTTTCAAATGGAAAACCTAAGGCTGAAGTTGGTAAGCTCTCTGTTCATGTTTTTACTTTTATACCCTTTTCTTTTTCAAATCAGCTCTGGTGGGCTATTTCAATATGTTTCTAACACTTTATTCTAAAACAAAAACAATGTTTACTTAATTGAATCAATTAAAGCAGGTTAGTAAAGTTAGTAGTAGGTTAGTAGGTCTGTTCCCCACGCACTATAATCCAGCGATCTTCATAGCGAGAGTGAATCGGTTCTTATCGGGTAAGCACGCTCCATCTTAGGCCATAGCCTTTGCTTGCTATCAGGTAAACTATGACCAAGTGCAAACCCGTTCCAGCTACAAAAAAAAAGTAAGTAATTACCTATTCATTAAATTTCAGATGAATTGGATCTGACTGGATCTCCACTAAAACTAGATTTGAGTCTGCATGCTATCCTGGATGACACCCTCATTTCTGATGAACCTCAGCTGTGGAAAAAGGAGGAAGGTAGCCATGCTCCTATAAGCATAGAAACTGCAAGGTTTGTTTATATAGCACTTTGGCTACATCCTTTCGACATACAAAGTACATGGAAAACACAATTGTGTATCCTGAGCCTATCATTGCTTTCTTATAAATGTACTGACACCTTAATATTATGAACATCTATATTGTACAAGTATTGATGCATTTATTACTATCATGCCTGAGATCTGGGATTAACAACACCTAGGCTTGTATATATCTAAATATTTTAAACTCAAAGGTGACTGACTGAATCAACCACAACCAACCACAGTCTAAACCGCTGGATGAATCAAATGTTATGGTGTACCTAGGCAGCTGCTAAGAAATGATTTTTGGAAATGTCCCTTTGAAAGGGGTGAAATGGGGGGTGCAGGTTTTACTTCTTAATGCAAGCAAAGCAGTGAGCATCCATCAGTTCATAAAATAGAGTTTCTTTTACTGTGAAGCAAGTGCTACTTGGATTTAAAAAAAATAAAGAACCATTTGTGTACAACTGGGAACAAACATGGATGCATCCGAAAGTAGATATGACACAAAACTTCTAGACCTCCCATTCTTTTATTATCATTCTAATCTAGTAGTATGGTTGATAGATCCTGATTTACATCTCTCTTAACCCTCAATTGGGCGCGCCTAAAAAGTTGCATAAGCGGTCGCATGGGGTGTTTGGCACCCCAGATTTAGGAAATTAAATAAAATACGAAATACATGCAAAATCAGACTTTTATTAATTAGAACATTTGAACTGACATATTAATCATTTTTTAAACGTATTTTTAACATAATTCACTTGCTTTTATACATGAAAAATATTTTTTTACTAATCCTAGTTTTTATCGTCATAATTTTGACAGACTATATTCATATAGTCATTGCACACATGTTTTTGGCATTTCGAACATTCAGTCTTTGTTTTCCTGTCCTTACTTCTTGGACATACATGGCACCTTTTGTTTGATTGCGATCGGCCTGCTTCAGAAATAAATTCTTGGTCCTGTCACACAGTCACCTGGGGTGTCGTGCACCCCAAACACGCTCTTCGAGCCCAACCGTCCACGACAGAGCGTCGCTCGCAACTGAATCGTGTACGTTTTACGTGTTTACGAAGCTACCTAGAAGGCCAACGCGCTAAATTCTAATTTTAAGAAGTTGTGAGCCTGGAAAACTGCTCTGGGGTGCATGACACCCCACGCGACCAATTAAGGGTTAAAATGTATTGTAATTATACATTTTAGCAAGATCTGAGTTAAGCTCCTAGAAAAATAGAGCATGGGATTTTGAATTTCCGAACCTGAGGTAGTGTGTTGTTATGTTTCGAAATAAAAATGTGTGTACTTCCAAAATTCATCTTGCCTTTGATTTCAGAGATATCATTAACCTGTTTAATAAGCAACGAAATGAACTATCACCAGAAGATGCCATACCTCTTTGGGTACTGCTAAACCCATCATCTGATGGTAAACCTTTGTTGCTTACATCACAATCGAACAACCAACAATTTGCAAGAGGAATAGTCAGTTATGAAGGTACCACAACTGTTGATGATGTAGATTTAGACCAGTTTATTGAGGATTATGCTAAAGAAGAAGGACTTAGTGAGGAAATGGTAAGCTGAGAAATTTGTAGCAAGAATTATGTACTTATACTTAAATGATTTTTGAATTTTTTACTTATTGTTATTTTTTTTCTGACATAGAACAGGTTTTTAATAAAATTGACAGCAGACCAATGTAATCAGCCACAATGTCATCTAAGCTACTAAATGGAACGCCACTTTTAATCACCCATCCAAGGACTGACTGTGTTGATAGTTACTTAAAATTGGTAATTCCATGTGATTGCCTCTGCTAGCTGAGTTTCCTGGTAACTTCATATAATGCAATTGAATATTACATACTTACTTATATCTGTAATAAAAAGAAGGAGGCTTATGTCCAACAGAGGGCTCTAATGATGATGATATCTGAAATAAATATCCTTCTGCATTTTTCAGATCACAACATTGATAGACTGCAAGTACCAGATCTCTGGCATATCATATGGCTCACACAGCACAGGTGAGCTCCTGAGTGCTCCACACGGTGGCAGCACTGAGCTGCACTGTGAGTGGGCCGGCAACTTGCTGCAGACACCCTTTATAAGCTGTAAAGTTCACTTCGTGAGTATTTTATTTAGTACAGGCATTTGCCACCTTGTTTGCTTGGATTTTGTTCTGTGTAGATATTGCTTCATTAATTAAGTGACCTCATAGCCAAATGCCTGACTGTGCATTACTTTACAAATACAATGACATAAATATTATATGTAACATTAGTTTTTCTATATTTAATTCTAATTAAGTTATTTTCTCTTTTACAAAAACTAGCTACTTTACACTTCTAAAACTTCTTATGATATATTTTTTTATGTACTTATTTAAATTACAACTTGTTCATAAATAAACATACAATACACAAACAGATGATCTTCAGTTCAACTAAGATGTAAAATTTTAATTAGAGTTTTAAACTAGAGACAAGAGCCTCTTTCCGTATATGCTAATACTCCCTGTTTTCTGATTCTATTTCCCAGGTGTTGCATTTAATCATACTGCCTTGTACTTTTATGGAAACCTAAAAACTATCTTAGACATGTTTCCTAATTTATAGGGTAGGCACCTGATCTACCTGATTTGGCAGGATACCGGTTTTTACACAGAATTAATGCCATAAGACCTTTTCAACTTCAAAATGCTAAAGTGAACCTACATAAAATATAATAATTTGGAAACCTTTCACACTTTTCAGGAGCAAGAAGTGATAGTAGGTCACCTGGCCAGCCCGTGCAATGCTATATGGAAGTCTGTGACGGCGTTGTACAACATGAACCAGCTGCTGGTTGACATGACAGCCGCCGGGGTCAGTGCTGTCAACCTGGACACTGCTGCTATCAGGTAAATATTATATATAACAAGTAATTGTTTGGCTACATTTATTGATTGAAAATTACTTGTTTGGCACATAGTACCTACTGGGTTTTCCTAGTTAAGAATTTGGAAAAAAAAAAAAACATCATTCTCTTTTATGCTTTGAAGCATACTAGTTTTTTTTCTTATAATAAAACATTTCTTTTTCAAAATTATTATTAATATTAATTTAAATGATTACATTTGTTGAACCCGGTCACAATATCTGTGCACCTGACCTCGTGACGTCATATCGGCGGTCTGGGTACAGTGTGCAAAAAAAGTTTTTTATAGAAATGTAGAGGTAAAAAAAAATAATGCGAAGCGGGAGAGGCGCCGCATTCCAGCGAGGTGCACAGATATTCTGACCGGGTTGTACATGCCTACTTCCAACTAAAAACCTTGCAAACACCCTATGAGGATGCATTGGAATATTGAGGTAATCATCCTGTTCATATGACCTGCAATTAATAATGTTTATGTTTATCCGTTCCTGTAACACAACAACTATAAGCACAATAATACAATAAATATTTCGATTTTTGACTGTTGCAGAATCAACATCCCAGGCTCTAAACGCACCAACGTGACCAAACGCCTGAACAACTTGCTGAATGAAACAGAGACGTACGCATACACGGCCGAGACCCCCGCCGGGGGGTGTGTGTGTGTGAGTGAGGACACCGCGAGCTTGCAGCAGTGCCTCGCTGATATGAACAAGCATGGCTCTAGTAACGACTTCGTGTATAAACTGTGGGATGTGCTCAGAGGTGGGTTTATATTTTATTTGTGTGCAACATTTTTGTGTTCTGATTAAATTAGCAACATACAGACACAATTAAGTTTACTAAACAGTTATTGATAGATATTGATTAGTAATTGGTTTAATGTCTGCCGTCATTATAATTTAAACTAGCTGTGCCAGCGACTTCGTCCGCGTGGAATAGTTATTAACGGAAGCCCTCAAAGATGAATACTTTTCCCCGTCTTTTCCAGACTTTCCATTGTTTCTTCGCTCCTATAAGTTGCAGCGTGATGTTATATAGCCTAAAGCCTTCCTCGATAAATGGTCTATTCAACACAAAAAGATTTTTTCTATTCACACCAGTAGTTCCTGAAATATGCGCGTTCAAACCAACAAACAAACAAACGCTTCACTTATTAGTATAGATATTATGTTGATATTGATTAGCATTTTACAGCAATGTTTAATGTCTGCCGTCATTAATAATAATTATTCCACTACTAATAATTTAAATTAGGATGTGAAAATGTACCTACAATGTTAGGAAAAGGCCATTATGCCAATCGAGCACAATTTTTTCAATAATTAATTTGTATTATTTCAGATTGTGAAACGGCAGAAGAACTCATCACTTTGCTGATACAGGCCCTCAAGTTTATATCCCTGGGAAAAATCCGGCCTTTTGTAAGTATTTATAGACATGGCAATTTATTCTGACTAAAAGTATTATATAATTTCGCATTTATTTATTCTATGTACTAAAAGTAAGTAAGTAAGTACCTTTTAAGGGTGTCAGAAACAGTTGAGACGTATTATATTTAACGTTTTACTTTCTTCATAAGGTCAAGGCGCCAAAGAAGCGTCCTAATGGTATACTACATGTTAGTCACATGTCTAACCAAGTTTATAGTTGCTTAACAATCGCATTCGATTGCCTATGTTAGTTAAGTGTGTACTGATTTATCTTGAGTCGTATTCCTCATGACTGAGGGTCGTGACTCCCCCGCAGAATTAATCCGTTAGGGGAGTTCTCTTGGGCAGATACATCGTGGTGGGCGCCCAGGTCCTTCCAGAAGACACATGTCCTCGGATATTGTGGTCCTCAAACATGTCGGTTTCCTCACGATGTTTTCCTTCACTGTTAAGCGAGTGCAAATCCACACATAAATTGAAAATACAAGTCATTGGTGTAGAACCGGATTCAAACCAGGGTGCGTCTGGATGAAAAGCAAACACTGGAACCGTTTAACCTCACCCGCTTTTTTACGCGTGTACTTATAGAATTTCATAATTTTATCTTGTCCTACAGATAGACGCCAACAACAAGACCTACCTGGGCAAGTTGGTGCTGAAGCTGTCCCGAGGTCACTCGCAGGCCAGCAAGGTGCTGAAGAACCTCCGCGGGAGTCCCCCGCAGGCGCTGTCCCTGCTCGCGCAGGTGGGCGCCGAGAAGGTCACCTGGGAGTACACCCGGCTCATGTCTCTGGTGGAGCACTCCTTCTTTGTGGCCGGGATATGGACTAGCGATATGAGGTGGGTTACATTGTTTTACTTCAATTTTTTTTTGTTGATTATCACTAGGTAGTGACAGTGACATATGAAAATATAAGTCAATATAAATGAAATAATCTTATTTTCTTCCTATCTTGAGTGACAATGGCCTAAATTCTGAACCTTTCTAGGGCTTCCGACATGATAACAACTGCTGTACCATAATAAAAGCGCCCAATGTGTGCATTTTTATGATATAAAGTGATGATGTCTTAGTAGATATTAGATCATAAAGCAAATTAAAGGGAATAGTAGGCTTATATACCACTTACCATAGTCTAAGACCTGATTAAATCTGCAGTAAATACATATCTTCAATCCTAAAAGGCAACAATGTTTTATTAATGAAAATTTAAAACTAGTTAGTGTAAATGTAATATTAACCATTATATACCCTATATATTATATACCCTGCCAGCAAACTCGGCGAACTCCGTTTCGCCACCAGATGACTTTGTTTTTTTTTTATAAACCTCACGGAGCCCGACCTTTCCACAAAACCGTGGGAATCGGTTCGTGCGTTCTGGAGTTATAGCGTCAGGAAGGAAAACCCGACATATTTTTATATTGTAGATATAATTGTATTAACTATCACATTTCAGGTCATCAGAATCAATCGAGCAGATCAATCAAACCATCCAGGACATGACAATGTCCGGTGGAGATTTCAGCCTCAACCCGTTTGAGAGTCTCACCAATCCGGAGAACTCCATCAGATTGGATTGTGAGTCCTTCTACGATGAAGATCCAAATGAACTGACTGTGGATGACTTTGCTTCGCTGAAGAAACATGGGTTGGGTAGTGAGAAGAAAGATGTTAATGAGGTTTGTTATTGAAGTTATGGGATGTATTTTTTGACTACATTGTCGCTAATTTCCGAACCAAATCCCAATCGATAAACGTAGATGAAGTGTAGCAACTTGAACTGTGGCACATCTGCCCTGGCAGAGAGTAAACCGGTTTCTTCTAGGCAAGCGCGCTAGATCGTACATTATAACGTTGCTTAACATCAGGCATGTTGTAGTCAAGCGTGAGCCTAGCTCATGTAAAAAAAGATTGTGTAAGTATAGACATTCTGTGAGTAATTTTGTGTGTTAAATTAAAAACCTTTAATTAAAAACCCCACACAAAATAAAAGTAGTTAAAAAACCAAACCCGTAGACTATTGCGCAATATCTGTTAGTTAGGGGAGCGTATTACTTCGACACTAATAGTTTTTGTTTAACTTCTACTATATTTCAAAAAATATTTTTGGTTACCTGACAGTCATAAAAAGTCAGTACTTATAAAAAATACAGTACTTTAAGCAGAACTTATGTCAATTTCCAGGTGCCGCTGATAGCCGACGAGATCGATATCAGTCCGTGGAAGAACCTGCTCATGAAGTTCGCGCAGGTACACGTGTGTCTGGAACACCTGCACCGCGCCGAGACGTGCCTGAGGGCTGACTTTGGTTAGTATTTAATTAAGTAATAAAAACATCTAACAAATTTAATGAGCTTAGTTGGTAGTGGCTCTGCCTTCTAATCTAGGGGTTGCGGGTTCGATTCCCGCATGGCACAATTATTTATGAATTTTAAAATGTATATTTACTTGTGTTAGGTCTAGTCGTTTGTATGTATAATAAGTATGTTTTCACAAAACAAAAGTATATACTAAGTATTTTATCAGTTATCTAGTACCCACGACACAAGCGTTTGCTCTGTGTGGGGCTAGATGGCGCTGTGTACAAAGTCCCGGAATATTAATTTTATTTATTATTTATTTTTGAACCACGTTGTACAACGCAAACTTGACAACTTGCTACAAAACTGTCGTTTACATCTAGCGTTTGTAGATGGAAGTAATAGTTTAAAAGGCAGATATACAAGATCTTTGTACACAACTAACTTGATTACCTTACATCATATAAGTTAGGTTTTCTTGCACATTAAAAGTCAAATACAGTAAAATTGTAAAAAAAAAAGCAGAGCATCGAAAAATTCATACCAAGAAATGATGGTAACTACAATTTAATAAATTAATCATACCAAACTAACCCTTACCCTTACCCTGTGTGTATGAACCTGTACTTATCTATCTTAAATTCAACTAACAAGTTCTAATTAAACTTTCCAGCGAGTCTAAAACCGATCTCCACCCGCCTGTTAGAGCACTACGTGTCGGAGCGCTCACCCATCAAGACTGTGGGGCAGCTGCTCAGCGACCCCGTGCAGAGGGTGTCCATGCCGATAGCTAACAATATTGTGCAGGATCATTTGAAGTAAGCAATTGAACCTATACTTATTTGCATAAATCTTTTACCATGCTAAATACCAATGTGTTAAATAAATGATACAATGAATACAATAATAATATGTTTAAAACGATTTAACACTTTAATAGTCAAACACCGAAAGGTAGACTTGTGGAGAACTATTTACTAATATATTTATATTTTATACCACCTGTCTGTACCCATTAGTGCAATAAATGATTATGATTTTGATTTTTAGGCAGCTGTATTGCTATTGCTTGAAGTATCCTAGTGATAAAATGGCTCAAATTCAAATTTAATTTGTTTCATCACAAGAAATGTAACAAAGTGCTTTGCCATATATAACTTATTTCTAACAAAATTTACTTAATAGTATTATATATGTAAAATGGCTAATTCTACAGTTTAAAAATAAACATTAGTCTATATAACATATTGGAAATGAAAGTAAATTTTAAAATAATCTTTCCATGATACTATTGCCCACCTGAAGTTAAACACCACTCTAATTACTTTGATTTCTGTTATTTATGAGCCCAGGCGCAAAACTTAGTATCTATTCAAATTTTTAGCGACATGTAGTAAATGTAACTTTATACAAATAAACTTCCGCCACATTTCACACAGCGCCATCTATCCCCCCAAACTTATTTATCATTTTCTATACTATTTTTTTCAACTTGCACGTTCCAGGAAGCCAGCATTCTGGTACCGAGTAGAGTTGTCACGCAAGGACTCCTCACCCGAGAGAGGTCTCAACCGTGACTCGAAACTAGTTTACGTTTTCTCTCAGCTGCCTGTCTTCCCACCCACAGTCTGGCTACATTTAGGTAAGTCAATTTTATGTAACTTGCACATAAAGCATATTTATTTTACTCACTTTTGTGTGGCTGTATGCTTCTTTTACTTTAATAAACCGACTTCGCAAAAATGTTATTAAGTTTTCTGAAAGTTTTTTTATGTTACAATTAAATTCAAATTGAGAGTGGATCGGTTTCTTCAAGGCAAGCACGCTAGATCGTAGATTATCAGTCGAGTTGTAAGTCAGCGTGAGCCTATCTAGTTTAAAAAAAATGATTACTTTTGTTTTTTTCTAAACATTTAATGTATTCATGATATACGAGTATGTAAGTAAACCTAATTTACTTTACACAAAATTGTAAACGGCTTTTCCATTATAAAATGGTACCCAATGAGCGATTTTCTAGTACCAACGTAGTCAATTAGTATCTAATGTTGCTAAGAGATGGCGCCACCAACCGCCCTGTATTTCGACCTTTCCTGATATATTACCATGCACAAAATACAATAAAATTTGAACTAAAACCGAAACAAAACAAGTTACCGATGACACTGAGTGAGAGAAGCGAAGTTTTTCTATCGTGAAAACTATTTACCTGGCGCCTCTCACGAGTTTTTTGCTAGCGCCACCTAGTGAACGATTTTGTACTACTTTTTTTTTAAAATTGGCTTATGGGTGTTTATAACAAATAACGTCACATCTAATGCTCTTCTTGCTTCCGAAATAATACAATTTATAAACAAATTACATCTGTTGCTTTTTGGAGTGTGGCATTTTGCTTTTTAAATAAAAAACTGACTTGCAAGCATCTTGGATGAAAAGTAAGTGCTTGTTTATATTATGTAGATATTTCGCTTTTTACTCGCATGGTTTCTGGCTACGTACGTGATGTTTCATAAATCCACTAGATGTCGTTTTTCTGAATTATTAGTATAGAATTGGAAATTCCAAATTATTTGACATGGAAGGGTTTGTTTTATGCAAAAAGACCGCCTGGTGTACCTGTATGTGCTTAAATTTATTACATATTGTAATTTGTATAGTATTTTATCTGGTAAGTGTAAAATAAATGACTTGTTATTGTTCCAGAACCCCAAACGGAAGAAATTGGAGAAATAACAACCATTGGCGATGAACTGAAGTATCACTGCACCAAATATACATTCCTAAGTAATACTATACCTAATAAACTACCGTTTTGATGGTAGGTTGATAAACGTATGAAACAATTTTGTAAGCTTTAGCTCTCTAATTTATAGTCATATTTTTGTCTGTCACTGATATTATAAAAAAAAAATAGATTTTGCGTAATTAGATTTAGATAGACTTATTGGGCCTTATTTCAAAACGTGGTTTAAATATTAGTCTAAACCAAGTCCGTTTTAGTTGTTCGAAAATTGTTACGGAAAATTGTCTCTCTACTGTCATAATTATCAAACTGTCAAAATGTACCAATGTTAAATAAAAGTTCCATTTTGAAGTTGACATTTTGATTGCGTATGTGATGTCCACAGGTGATGTCTGAACAACAGGAACTTACTTTTTATTTTCAAAGTCCTGGGCTAATATTTAAACCGCGTTTTGTAATAAAACGGATTATGTTATAAGTATAGTTGTAATGTATCTCAATATGCCTATATTTTTAAGAAATCTAAATATAAGTACTTATACAAACATATTGATCTGGTTTTTATTAACATACCATTTACGCATAAATAAGATAAAAAATATGCCATGGAAATCAAGTTCTTATTCATATATGTAAGTACCTAGGTATATCTTGTCTCAAGCATGAGTAGAATGGTGGTTAGAATTGTGGCAGCACTTCTAAACTTTAACATTATATTACAACCAACTATTTTAGTTCTGAATTCCGCCGCTTGCATACATCTCTCAACCGCTTGAACTTTTATCTTCCTAACATCAAAATTGCAGTCCAATTCAATCTCCCAGTTAAATAGAACTCGTCATAAATAAATCACAAGATCAAGAGAAATAAGAATCGACCGACATAAAGAAAAGCATCGCCTAAATAAATATGCAATTCGGAACGTAAACAATGTAGGTACATTGTTACATGTGATTAACCTCACACATCAAAGGTAGAACCAAAAGCGCTAACTAGTAGGTACTAGTTAGCGCTTTTGGTTCTACCTTTGATGTGTGAGGTTAATAGACTTCGTACCTATATTGAGATTTCTGCGTTTACTGAATTATACCTACTGGCTGCTTTTATAGTAGAACTAGGCTGTGCTCGCGACTTCGTCCGCGTGGAATAGTTATTTTGGGCATTAATTCTTTCATACAATTTTTTTTTATATCTTGAACCATTTTAGCAGCACACGCAACGGAAGTCCTCAAAGATAAATAATTTTCCCCGTTTTTCCCACATTTTCTATTGTTTCTTCGCTCCTATTAGTTGCAGCGTGATGTTATATAGCCTAAAGCCTTTCGCGATTAATGATCTATTCAACACAAAAATATTTTTTCAATTCGCACCAGTAGGTAGTTTCTGAGATTAGCGCGTTCAAACAAACGAACTCTTCAGCTTTATAATATTAGTATAGATTAGCTGCTTACTATTTTGGGACTGTTGGTTAATTAAAGCAAAATTTGTGTAGGTATATGAAACGTTTATAAGTGAAAATATTTTTATTGATTATAATGGTATTTTAGGCGAGATAAGTAGGTACTGAACAGAACTAATTAATTTGCTGAATATAAGTATTTTCGTTATAGACGACATCGTCAAAGTCGAGGGTCCAACATGGATGAGGTCTGCACAAGATCGACGCAGATGTCACTTACAAAGGGAGGCCTATGCCCAAGGGCTGTGTATGATGATGACGATGATTAGTATTTTTCGTTAGGTACAAGAGAGTAAAGCTATCACAAAAACACATTACCTCTTCTCTCTTTGAGTCGAATTTCCTCATGACTGAGGGTCGTGACTCCCACGCAGAATTAGTTCGTTAAGGAGTTCGCTTGGTCAGATCTTGGTGAGCGCCCAGGTCTTTCCACGGAAGACACATGTCCTCGGATATTGTGGTCCTCAAACATGTCAGTTTCCTCACGATGGTTTCCTTCCCGCTAAGCGAGTGCAAATCCACACATAGGTAAGGTAACTTGAAAATACCAACTAATCATTGGTGTAGGACCGGATTCGAACTAGGGCGCGTCAGAATGAAAAGCCTATCCTAGGAGTCACGACTCCTCCTCCTGGGCAAGAAAATTGTGGTGGACGCCCAGATCCTCCTACGAAATACACATGTTCTCGGGTCCATGGTATTTATGCGTAAAAATCTTGTTTCATATATGTGCAAACAATAAAAACGCTCTTAGGTTGTTCGAAAATTCTTGAATCCATCACTCACTTTATTGGTATTGAACTCAATCGATATACTTTAATAATCGATATAATTTAATAATCGATATACTATAATAATAATATGTGACATAATATTATTTGAATTCAGCTATCCTATTAGTAAAAAAAAAATATTAAAATATCCTATTAGTATACAGAAAATTTACAAAAAAAACTTATACCTACCTACTAGATATAGCTATAGAAAGCTAGCTCAGTTGTAGGCTCGCGAGAAAATATGTTTTAAATAAGCCAATACAAAAATAATAAACACTACCAAAATAAACCAGACTCATCTCTCATCGAAAATCGAGCACAGAAACAATACTTACTTTCCTTCGTTACTCATATTATTCTGACGTCATACTGACTTACAAAACATTTCTCCTAACCCATAACCGATAAGTAACCAAATATTACGCCGGCCTGTTTCTCGGAGATGTTAAAAATATGAAAAATTGCATAAATAGCAGTCTTCCTCTGCCCTCTTAATCTGAATAACGCCGGTTATGTATGATTGATTCACTCGCGCATTATATTTACTGGGTGTACACTCGACGACGGAGATTTTGAAAGCTTCCGCGTTGCAGCTTTAATCTCTTGTACTAAATGGGGAGTTGGGCACATTTTCAACTTGTTTAACGTGATTTTATACACGGCGAAAATTTTAAAGGACATACTTCCAACATAGAAAGGAACGAAAATTTATGAAGCACTAGTGGATGTTCGCGGTTTTGCTCGCATTAAGAAGTAAAACTTGTTTTCCCTATTTCACCCCTTTAAAATGGTATTTCCAAAAATCTTTTCTTAGCGGATGCCTACGTCATAACATTCACCTGCATGCGAAATTTCAGCCGGATCCGTCCAGTGGTTTGGGCTGTGCGTTGATAGATCATTAAGTAAGTCAGTCAGTCACCTTTGAGCTTAGATTATGTACCTAGTTATCGCAGAACATAATGTTTCATCGCAGTCAAAATAAATTTATTGCGCAACAGTTACATTGAAATAGCAGCTTTCTTGTCGGATATGCCATAAAGTGATTCTATACGTGATAGGTTCTATTCTCTCTAACTTGACTATAACTCGCCTGATGTTAAGCAACGTTGTAAATGTATCACAGGATAAAAAATTGCTAAGACAGTCAATATGTACCTATTAGGAATTAACACATGGATTGTAATGTCTTGTCTAATGAGTAAAGATTTACGCATCCGACAGTACACACCGTCCATTGTTTAGCTCTGGAGCCACGTGTGTTAATCACCCCTTGTTCTGGTCGGCTATTCGCGGTGTGTTTGGACAGTACGGTTATTGGGTCATCCGGTGCGGTGTACAGGTTGTTATTAACAGTCTTCGGTACACGTAATTCTTGTAATAAGTATTAGTCTTGAAATGTCCAATGTTCATATTCAACTACTAATGTGAGTAGGTACACCCAATCTTCCAATGTCCGTTACATTGTCTTCTTGGCATGACCTAAGTTATTGTATCTACCTAGCTAGATCGCTTCGATACAATACTGTTCGTAGTGTGTTAGTACCCTACGGTTTTTGGGTAATCGTTGCGGTGTATGATTATGAGATTTTATAGATACTATATCTAATTATATCTTTGCCTATACGTAATCCGTTCTATAGGTACTTTTGATGGTTTCACAGACTTCTTCATTTGAATAAAGCTGTGATAAAGCCTATTCATTGGTTTAGATAGGAGAGCCTAGTCAATATTTTGTGCAACCTTGTTTTCTATACAAGTATTTAAGGCCAATTTCACACACGAAAAGCCACTCAGCGTCCTTGGTGGCACTTTACCCTAATGCCGTTAATTTAATTAGAACATGTACAAACATTGTAACTTTATAAGTCTAGTTTACTAATCCGTATTATTTTGCACAGACGTGCTTGTATGGCCTCAGCCGATTTACTCCACGTAGCAGGCAGCCTTGGTTTGTGGGCCTAGATGTTATGATTAGACGTTGTTTTGGAATAGTAAGTAGACAGGGCAATCGATTTGTCCTTATGTGCGCTCTTGTTCTTTTCAGACCTTTGTTGTGTCTTTGTCTCAAAACTTGATCTGATCTAAAATATTTGAATATTATATTCGTTTTCTAGCACCCATGGCACGAGCGTTTGCTTAGTATGGGGCTAGATGTAGCAAATGTAAAATTCAGTTCTCTTAAGTATTTTTTCTTTACGTACATACCTACATGTGACCTGTGAATTTATTTCCTGAATGTTTGATTAATTGGATCATTTTTTATTTAATAAAAAATATTTCATCACATCAGCTCTGAGTTAAGGCCTACTTTCGAGCGCGCCACTCAAAAATACTACATGAATCTCGTCTTATGAATCAATTCTATTCGTTCTGGCTGTAACACCTCCAAGGCGCCTATTAGAAGCTATTAGATAGCATTAGACCTTGTTAGGGTATTAGGATATACCTAAGGGCGATTATCTGCTAACAATAAATTGGGCTTCGACAAAGCTTGAGCCTTGATAATGTATCACTGGATTGGTCACGTATAGAAGCTGAACAAAATAACATAGATATTCAAAATTTAACGATCTGGTGTTCAGTCGCTGTTGGGTTATGTTTTATGGATTAAATGAAATGAATTTTATTTTGATATGGAAATTAAAAACAAAAAACTAAGAACAGGACAAAGAAATATATGTAAAAGTAAAAAGTTAACCAAGTGTTAGATTTTGACTTACAAAAAAATGTCGATAAATCATGAATGGCTTTAGGCAATTGAAAAATTCTAACCCTACCTAAGTTTAGTTTTTTTACAGTAAGCGCGTGTTTTAAATAAATATTATGCAAGTAAAATGTTTACTAAGGTCTATTCTAGTATAAATTTGCAAACCTAAAAATATTTACAACTAGCAGACCCGACAGACTTCGTCCTGTCTGTTGACTCTTTAACTCTTTAGTTAGTTAGAAAACGTTTGTATGGGAAAAAGAAAAGGGCGGTTTTTAGGGATTTTCCGGAATTTTTCGATTTTTCTCGCCATAAAAACCGCCCTTGAACTTCAACGAATATGAAAAACAAATGCCCAAATCGGTTCAGGTGTTGTTGAGTTATGTGCTTACCAACACATTTAGCGATTCATTTTTATATATAAGAAAGATGTAAGTTATGAACTTAGTCTTCCCAGTTCCTTGTAAGACTCCTTTAAGCAAAGTTTAAGGTTTTAAACTTGCCGGGGCAATCGCTTTGACAGGCTTTAATAAAGCACAAGCTTTACTTTGCTTTAGTTGCTCGCTTTGAAAGTTTCATCTCAGTTTCACGCTCAAATGAGGTCTTCAAACTTAAGTTAACCTGTACTTTAGTAGGCTTCATATATTGCAGTATGGAAAGGAAAAATATGTTCGAAGATTTTGTACACTTTTTAAAGCAGGTTTTTTTTTTTTACATGATATAGGCTTACGCTTGACTACAACTTGCCTGATGGTAAGCAATGTTATAGTCTACGATGTAGCGCGCTTGCCTAGAACAAACCGGTTTACTCTCGACTTAAAGACTGACAAATTATAGTTCAAGGGGAATAGAGATTCCTTAGGTGCCTTAGGCAAGGCAATCCTGGTATGCCACTTAAAGACTAACCTAGGCCATTGACTAAAATATAATACCTTGCAATGCCGCGACCGATATGCTAGCAAAGACTTCATAAAAAGTTTTCATAAAATGAGATACTGCTCCTGACTAGATAGATATTGATCTTTTAGATATTGTTTTTTTTTGTCTAGCACGGCAGTCGTTAAGCTATGTCAGAGGCCCTTCGGCGGCTTGATAAACTCGCGACACCAGAGTTGGCCACTCTCATTTGACAAGAAGAAGAAGATTTAATTTATTTAGTCTTTTCATTGGTCACTAGCTAAATAGGTTGGCGCAGCGATTTCAGCTGAATCCCGGCCTCAGATATCAAGTGACGTCATTGTGTTTGGCTCTGTGCAGTTACTGAGCTGTCTGAAATTTTCAATATTATCTATTTTCAATATTCAATATTATTTAATATCTAAAACACCTCGTCCTACTCGTTTCGTTTCAAAAATATATCCCTGCCAGATTGGTTGCCTGGAAGAGATCGCTCTTAGCGATAAGGCCGCCAATTAAGACGCTGATTTTAATTTGTATGTTTTTTTTTGTGTGTTGTTTCGTTTGTGGTGTTTTAATAAAGTATTTATCTATCTATCTATTATCTCCTTTTAATTTTTTTTTTTTTTAACTTGAACGGGTTTGTTCTTGACCATAGTTTACCTGATAGCAAGTAAGGCTATGGCCTAAGATGGAGCGTGCTTACCCGATAAGAACCGATTCACTCTCGCTTTGAAGATCGCTGGATTAAAGTGCGTGGGGAACAGAGAGTCAGGCAGAGAGTTCCACAACCTTGCGGTACGAACAATAAAGGTAGAAGCGTACCGTGCGTATTTCTACGTATTTAGGCATTATGTATGATTAAAAATTGTATTTAATTTATACGTTTCCATAGATCAAAGGATAGCCACGTTTATTTTGTTTTCTTTGATTAAATGTCTTTTTAACTAAAAAAGATTCTATGGTGGCTCAATTTTCTTTTGGCGTCCACTTCTTACTCCTTGAATCATTTTTACCCATAACTGGTGGTCGTGACTCCCCCGCAGAATTCATTCGTTAGGGGAATTCACTGGGAAAGATAGGTACATCGTGGTGCCCGCCCAAATCTTTCCACGCTGCTTTTGACTTTAGAGTTTGTTATTTCCGTCTCATGGACCTATAAGTAATATTTTGTATAGAAAATTAATTATGAATGTGTCTTTACTGTCATTACATTGTAATTCAGACAGGTTCCTAGATCAACCTAGATCGTTAACTGGAAACTTCCAAACTTCGTTGAATGTGAACTAACAGCGGTGTTTTGAGTGTAAGTTAAATATCTCAGCGAGCTACATTTGAAATTTAAATACCAAGTTTTGTATTAAAACATCGCTCGTCTATGTGCAGGAAATTCTGCGAAAAGTAAGGAAATGAGTTGCCAACTAAGATATTGATGACTACAGGTCGAATGATGCAAGGTGATGTTAAGAATTAGTATAGTGTACACTGTGCACAATGAAGAAACTGTTTTAGAACATTCACCTCTAAAATAGGGTTTATTAGTCATGTGAGGACAGCAAACAGAGAACAGCAAAGCTTCAAGACACAAGGTGCGGTGTTGGGAAGATCTTGAGATCCACGGAGGCCACGTTGGTTAGGAGGTGAGGTGTGGCGGTGGTATATGGAGGAACACACCTAAAAACCATCAAGTTTGTTGTTTGATGTCGGTTAAGGAGCAGTCGCAGCGGAAAAACACTACATATTTCTCCAGAGTTTCAGTAACAATGGATTTCCGCAAAGTAACGCCTGATTCAATATCTAATCCTGTACATGTTTTAAATAAACTGGACTAAGTAAACGCGCCTCTAGGATTGTAAAGGATGTACCGAGTCAGAATTCCCGCAACTAAATATTACAGTTCCGCGCTGGAATTACATGAAATTCTTGGCGTCGGCGGCGAAACATGTCCATTATACTGTTGGAAATGATATGTAGGTACGCGTTTTTTTTGTCGGGAAAGTGTAAAAAGTAGGCCATTATGAGTTTTGTAGGTTTTCTGCAGATTTAATTAGATTGTTAATTTTTAAGAGTATTGTTAGTTTTACGATTATGTAGGTATATGTATCTGCCCCATAAATCTCCCTTAACGAACTTTGCGGGGAGTCTCGACCCTCAGTCATGAGGAAACACGATACAATATGTGCATACGTTTGTAGGTACGAAGATTTTTTATGCCCTCTTAGGTATATTGTAAAAACCAAAGTAGGTACCTAAGTTTTAGCTAGCAGTTCCTAGTAACATAAAGAATATAATTTAACCTAATATCCTTTTTAAAGAAAAATCTTTTGCCATTACAATTGTAGTTATCCTTATTTTAAAAGATTTTCTTTCAAACCGTTGGCTTTCAGTGCTCAATCCAACCTTAAACTTTACCGTTTAACATTCCGAAACTTACGCTCTACTGTGCGAAACTGAACATCCAGTACGATTGACATAGTAGTGCATAGGAGGTACAATAAATACAGACCTTGTTTCCTTCAAAAACACGTAAGTTAGAACACTATGGGATGACGAGTATCAAATAAAATAGGTATACGTGTGACAAACTAGTCTAGTTATTATTAAAAATATACAAAAATAACTTTATGATGTTTTACTTAATGATGCGCTTAGATACAGGTTCACCATATCCTTACCACCGAAATATACATTAATACTAGTAGCTTAAGAACCTACCTACTGTAAGTTATTCTATGGCTTAATCCATTCCATATTTGTTCTATGACGATGATATTCTTCACAATCTCGACAAATTCTGAGACGTCTTGAAGCATAATAAAAAGGGGCCTTACAAAAAAATTTAAACGTAATTTTGTTCGGCGCTTTTTTACCGCTTCCAATTTAGGAGCTTTTCAACTTTTTAAGCGGCGAACTTGGAAATCTCCTGTACGCAAATAATGAATTGTTTTATTTTTGGCTCGGAAAGGTTTAGCTCTTTTTTAAGCATCTGTGTGCATTGCTCATCTTTCCTAATTTTTGCTTAGAGCTTTTTTAGCAACTTTGAAAGAAGCAGGAGCTTTTAAGCATATTTATTTGTGAAGCTCTTTTAAAAATCATTCACTTTTTTAAATTAGGTACTGTACATACTTTAAATTGATACTGTATTTCACTATTTAAGAAACTTAAATTGTAAGTTAAAAACAAAATTAATAATTAGTAATAATAAGTAATTTTATTACACAGCATTAAATGCTGTGTAATAAAATGCAGAAATTTCCATCCTTTCCCATTTTTCTTTCATCATCTTGGTCTTCCAAGATAATAGATGTCTTATGGGATTATTGCTGTTAGCAATAAGGCCGCCACACCGCGTGACACTAGGGTAGTTTGTGAATGTAATTTTGTTAGTTTTGTTTTATATGTGTGTGACAATTATCTATCTATCTATAATCAGTTACCTTAAAACCTTAATACAAAACAAAGTTTCACGTGACCCGTAAATCCACTGCTCATTGTCACCTGTTCAAATTTCTTCCGAGCAACTCGGCCCAAACTTGGCGGCAGTAAATAAATAGCATTAAACTCTACACGGAACTAGAACTACTTAATGTCGATGGAGTTATATTTTTTGATAGAGTAGCCGTGAATGCGTTATAGAAAATATTGTAAAAAAACAGTATATAGGTACTAGGACATTCCACACTACGCTATTTAGTACAAACTACCCATAAACTCAAATAAAAAAAAATCAAAACTCTTTGTATATGAAATATCAACAAATTAATTGTATATTTACTGTACAAATTGTACTCTGGCTCATACTTTTACTATCTTATGTTTATGATTATAATATTATGTCTTTTTTAATAAAACATTGTTTTATATAGAAATGCTTTCTAAAGTTAAGTTTCATCTAGAGATCTCACCCTCTAATGTTATTTATCACACAATTTAGGAACGCTCTGTAAGAGACAAGTTTTCATCTAGAGAACACCCATACTTTTATATTGATAACACAAATCTTTTTCACCCAGTCCGTTCTACCTTACTTTCCTAACCTAGAATTTTCACAAAATTAAACGCAGCAGTTCTGATTCAGTTAGCGATACTGGCAAAGTATCCAGCGAAGCCTCGCAAGTGCTACTCTTGACGGAAAGAGGGCAACCCGATTTAGCACGAATTCGGTGCCAAGTGTATCGGGTACTTAATATAAAGTTTGTTTTGTTTAGTTGATATAATTGCAATGAAATGCAAATTTGTCTTAATCATGCGTAGGCGGTTGGCATGAGAACAATCACCAATAATAATTAAAGCATAACACATCTTGTTCCGTTTAGCGGATTATGCACTTTATTTGAATTTTTTGATGGCTTCGTATCAAAGTTGTGCGAAAACACATGCATACACACACATACACAAACATGTTACGTCCGAACTAACAGAAATGCGTAGGCTGACAATTTTTGTCTCATACTTAGGCAAGTTAGTAAAAGCGTCATACATTTCCTTAGACCATTTTGATGATAATATTTGCTCCCATGTTACAAATTAACTTAGTGTATATTTTAATTGCCTTCAATAAATACTTAATTAGCATGTTTAGAGTAATATAATGCACGTGTGATTTATAATTACCTCTCCTTCTGCCTTCTAATCTAGAGGTCGTGGGTTCGATTCCCGCATGACACAAGTATTTATGTACTTTAAAAAAAAAATATAATTACTTGTGTTGAGTCTGGTCGTTTGTATGTATAATAAGTATGTATTTACAAAAGAAAAGTATATAAGTATTATATCCGTTATCTAGTACCCACGATACAAGCGTTTGCTTAGTGTGGGGCTAGATGGCGCTGTGTGCAATGTCCCGGAATATTTATTTATTTATTTATTTCTCAGTAGTCACAGTTAGAACGCCACTAATAAGGCCAGTTCCTTCGTCCATTATTTCATTATCCCGTTAACCGCTCGGGAAATATTAGCCGGGTCAGAGTTGACCGCTGCCGGTCGCCTGTTTAGTCGCCACAATTATGCATTCGAAATGACCACTACCGGTTTCACATTAGTTTGGACGATATGTAGATAGTTAGATAAACACTTTATTAAAACACCAAAAGGAAAAAAATACAAACTAAAGATATAGAAAGAAACTTTAAATTTCGACATTTGAATTGTCTATTGTTATTGACATTATTTAGCCAGTAATATAATATGTATTAACATCTTTTAGGCGTGTGAGATAACTGCCGGTTTGCACATTTAGCTTGAATGGATAGTTAATTTAGATAGGTATTTGAATTGACCTTTTTTTACGCGTATACTTAGTGATAAAATTTATTAAAAAAAATTAATTAAGGTACATATTTACATTTATTCGAACAAAATACATTGAATTGATCATTGTCGGTGAGATTATTAAGTCAACCACGTATATCTTATGACCATTTTCGGTTTTCACATTCAGCCTAACGATTAAGTCATTTTATAACAATCTACCAGTTCAATATTAAACACTTAGCATGTTTTTTTTAATATGATCATATAAAATTTATTGTCTCGTTTAATTTTATACATATTACGTATATCTACATTAGAGTAAGCTACTAAAAGACGATTGTTCAGTGTTCACGTATGTTGTCTGGGCTAGGAGATCTATCATTTAGGAATTTGATATCTGCCTAGTAGCGTATTTAGCCTGGAATATGGATATGTATTTTAATAATATCTGTTTGTTCTGTCTTCTAAGACAGTATAGCTAATGGTTTAGCTTCGTACGTCGCCACTTCGTAGCATATACACAAGATCTAGGATTCACTCCCGTATTTTAGATAAGTATTTCAATCAGTGATTTAAGCAAGGCAAACTTTGTAAGCAAATTTTTTGATAAGTTATTGACATATGTACATAGCAGGACATGCCAACTTTTATTACCAACGAAGATAACTTTGGCTATCGTAATCGTTTTGTTATACCTATCCAAATACTTGAAAAGGTCTCGTCTACAACTTGAATAAACTAGACAGCTAGACCATATCTACCAGTTGCGGTACTAGTCATATTAGTAAAATAATAGATAAATTCACTGACTACTCCTCAACTTTCGCATACTTTCTTTTAAAAGAAATAAATTTTAGATTACATATTTCTATACCCACCACAATAAGTCCTCCATCATTGATCATACTATTACCTTCACATGACATAAACATCCTTCCATCCCACCTATGACTCACGAGACGGTGACTACGTAACTGATCGGTCAGGTCGCCAGGTCACTCGGACATCTGCGTATGGCTTCCTCTATCATACTCAGTTACTACTTGTTATTCTGTGAAGTCTTCTCTGCACGTACTGGTAAATATTCTGTGATCATCCGCTCGTGCACTATACTCGTACCGTACCGACTATAATACCATATTTCTTTTTTACTTACGTGGGATAGTTTACGTTTGACTACAGCCTATCTTAGCGAAAGTGTGTTTATTTGTACCTTTTTTTTTGTTACGGAGCGACGGAATATTATGATTTTTGGGATAGAGGTATGTAGTATCCGAAGGGTTAAAATAAGCTACATTTTATCCTGAAACGTTAGGAAAAAATGGAAGTGGCATTCCATTTTGGGCGCTTCCGTGGGTCGGATGACACGTTAAATTGTAGGTCCCGGCTGTTTGTCTTAGTACTGCCGTACTACAGACAAACAGCCGGGACCTCGTATTAATATAATTATTACTATTAATTAAATATCGTTAAGCCTTGTCAGAGGCTCTTTGGGCGGCTTGATAAACTCTCGACACCAGAGTTGGCCACTCTCATTCGATAAGAAGAAGATCCTGAAACGTTAGTTTATATTATGTAGAGTTTTTCACATAATTGATGGTACAAATTAATCGGTCAAAATTGATTGGCACGAGACAAGCGTCTGAGATACCAGCCTTCCTTTGATAGACTACTCATGTATACGTCTTTTTAGTACTAACTAGTTTATATTCCATGACCATCCGCTTGTAGTCTGAGTCAGGTTTTTCCACGTAAACAATAATGTACTTGTGTATATTGTAAGAGATTCCGAGCGGTATTGTTCAGCCACTGTATTCCGTGCTGTGCAGTTCAATTTTACTCGACCTGCCTTGCGTTGTAACAAGGTTAGTCTGACAGGTTATCTGACTATGTGAAGCCAAAAAAGATGTAATATGACTGTTAGAATATTTCATGGAACGAAGCCTACCACTACGTTGACATTTTATGGGTTTCTTTCAAAACTTAACTAGAAACTTTAAATTTGCTTTGTTGCTGAAAGAATGTTACAAAAGTACGTTTTGTACATTTATTACATAATAACTCACTCAAGCAAAACCCGACCCGTTAAATTATTATCGTTGTGAATAGAAAAAAAAATCTTTAACATGTTATATGATGTTGAACTGAATTTAACTGAAAAGGTTATCTTACACTGTATTGTGCCTCCCATGCCATTGGAATCTCTCGAAATCTGGATAGCTATACCATTTAGATTTTTTAGAAGCAAATGGGCAATTTTTATATCATTTACGTTGGTGCGTTCTAAGGTTTTATTCTAACTGAATAAAAGCCGATTAATTCTCGCTTTGTAGTTTACGGGGGACTGGGAGTCTGTTAGGGAAACGGGAGTTTCATAAATTCGCAATTTTTTTAACAAGTCTTCTAATATAGTTTAATTATGTTTGCAATACTCTTTCTATTCTATTGTCAAGGCACATAACATATAAGTTACATGTAAACTACAAAAACCTCCTCTAAATCCGTAGTATCGGAGCGGTACATATCAGTTACATAAGTGTGGCTTCCCTAACTCGATTTGCAACCCGCAATAAATTGTTATGGTTTCGTTGTAATGCCACATTAGTGGTTAATCACCTTTGCGTAATTGTATATTGGTGATTAACAACCGGTAGCGATGTCTTTGGATAGGCATTAGTTGGCATCAATCATTCGATTAAGTACTTACAGCTTGGATGGCCTACATTGAATGTCCGCTAGTTAGGTATGTATGCGGCTTGAGCTGAAGATGGCGTTGATGTGTCATCCTTTTATGAGCTGTTTTACTACCAAGTCTATAGACTAGATATGCATAGTTTGATAGCTAATATGTCAGATTTTGGTTAGTTTATGGCGCGAATGTGAATGTGAGAAGCAAATCCAAATTTTGATCTGAAAATCATTCAGAAGAACCTCATACTATTTTTGATCGTGATCTGCATCAACTCCATGCTACCGAGTGGCAGAAGATGGCGCAGAACCGAGACGAGTGGCGTCTCTTTGTGTCGGAGGCCAGGATCCACTTTGGGTCGCAGCGCTGCATTAGTAAGTAGTAAGTAAGTAAGTCATACTATTTTTATAACGATGCTTTAGCCATCCACAAGTTATGTTGTTCTTAAGTGCTAAAACCACGTCTACAAACTATCACAAATCGAAGTTTTACTATGAAGAGTTCTTGTTATTATCCATATTTATTTAAATTATGTGTGTACATTTCACCCGCGTGTGGGTTTTGACTTACATTTTGCCTGTATACCTACTATAGAGATTCCCTTAAAATATTCCGCTCTCGTATTATCGCTCCGACAACCGTATGAATGAATGTTCCCGCAATTCTTACTCGTACCAACTCGTACTTGTAACATTGGCACTCGGGACGCATTTGTCCCATTAAAATGTATATTGCCTTCTACTGTGAGGTGATCAATAGTGTCAGATTCTCAGACAACTATTCTTGTTTTCTTTTTGTCCGTACAAGAGAATGGTTAATACAGTTATGGTCGTAAGTAGATAAAACGTGCCTTGGGATAAACCACGCAATCTGTGTTGATCGGTCTATTGCTTCGAAGAAACAGAACAAATACAAATACAAAATACAAAAATGTTTATTTCCTTTAAGTTTACAAAAAAACAATGTGCAGGTGATACAAAAAATAACATAATATGTTCATGAAACATCAGTGGATCCATCCCAGAGGTTGACCCTCAGCCCCGAACTAAGCTGAAGCTTGTGTGTCGGATACTGGAGATCTTCCCCAAGGATGGAAGCAAAGACTTACAAACATTAAGTATTATTCATCAAAGTGTAAACACCTACACAATACGATGTCTCTCTAAGGCTGCAAGGCCTGTTTTCGGACATCGGTACAGAGTAACTTAGTAGCTAAAAATAAATGGATAGTGGTCGCCGCTGACGCCATGTAACTTATTATAAGATTATATTACAAATATATTTTTAAGGTTCATATTTAGGTGTGTGTGTTATAGAGCAACCAACTGACTCTCGCTTTTATATAAAGGTATGTTTTGAAATAATCGAGTTAATCCAATCTATATACAAACTTACAGGGGCATAAGCAGCGCTCCTAGCATGAAGCTTAGTGTTACGGCGATTTGATAGAAACAGAGGATCATCACCGCAACATAAAACACCGATGACCCCAGTATCATGCAGGGCTGGGGCGCCGGAGTCACCCGAGCTAACATAACTAAAACTCCCACATTTAAACGCTACACATACTCTCATGTTATAATCATAATACATGTGCTTGGACGCACAGGTAACCAGCAGAGCTTTTTCGATTACTTGAAGGGGTTTATCGATGTCGTATGTAGTCTCGAACTCATTTACGTTAGGTGCCGCTCGTGTCAAGCCATAGCCCATAAGCGTGACTTCCTGCCCAATGAGCGCCGTGTATTCCATACCACTGAGTCTTGCATATATCTCTAACAATATAGGATCTGTACGAAGCAGTGCGATGTCGTCTTTGGCGGTAAGAGGATTATTAGTAAGCGGAAGCATAAAGCCTTCTAAAATGAGAACAACTTGTTTGTTGACACTTGGCTTCTGATGCGTGTTACCGTATCTAATCTTTGACGTGTACTCCACGATGTATAATGTTTCGTTCAGAAGTTGCGACTTGTATGGTCCTTTATCGGCGCAGTGAGCAGCGGTCAAGGTCCACGTGGCTGCAATTGCTGCTCCGGAACATTCTCCGATTACTCTTAATTCAGTTCTATTTCGGTAAATTATTTTTGTATGAGCTTCAAGTCTGACAGCGAATGGGAATTCACCAGGTTCTGCGTCGCGCCCGTCGACTATACGAAGACTAGGTTTTAATGATGTCGATGTTTTCAAATAAATACAAATGAGTACAAAAATTAGGGACATCATTTTTTATAATAGGAAAAGTGCAAATCTAAATCTCATGTAAATAGTTACTTGTATTTTATATTAAAATTATAATATTACTAAACATACTATTGTAATCACTTGGATAAATTTTATTGTAAATTGCATATTGATATTTGCTATTGCTCAATGGTAGGGTTTTCAACGTGTTACCCACAACTATGTTCTAACACATAATTTATTTTCGCATTGGTTTATTCGTAACAAAACTGGTTTACCATGGGCTTATATTAACATAATTATAATTTAAACAAGTCAAGTACATAAGTTGACATGCAATCTGTCTTAATTTTTAACCGACTTCATGTGTCACTAAAAAGTTAATAAATAATTTATTTTCATTTTTGCGACTTCAAAATTCTGAATTGGGAGTAAAGAATCTATCAAATTATTGAAACTTACAATCCTATAAGTATTCTTATTGAAATCAGTAATATTTGGAGTCGGTACAATAATTTGATAGATTCTTTACTCCCAGTTCAGAATTTTGAAGTCGCAAATATGAAAATAAATTATTTATTATATTTTTAGTGACACATGAAGTAGGTTTTTGATTTTTTTTAATAAATTTTATTTAATCTAAAATAGCGCGCCTATTCAATTTTATCCACAATTCTTTATACACTTGTACGTATATCTTTTAACCTTTAAGTATAGGTGTATGTGTATCGTGAAATTCTGCGATGTTTATACAGAGTGTTTGATAATATTATATGTTTACAAAAAAAACGATGACGATTATTTTAGAGTGATCTTTAGTGTCGAGTTTTAAAACCGAGCAATCGATCTCTGATTTATTAGGTTCTTAATAATTGATGTTGTGATGTATTATAAACACCATGATAAACAAACCAGAGTCCCCCCAGCTGGCAGCAATACGTAAATTGAAAAAAAAAACTAGTCATAACCTGCTTAAAAAAATGCCTTAACTGACTACCATCAATCATAAAATTTCAAAGCCTTCGACGACAGACAGTAAATTTTCACGTGAAAAATTGACTAAACTAGTTAGAGATAGACTTGTATGCGTTCATAAAAGCCCAATTTTTTTTACATAAACCACCCTCTATATCCGTTTAGGTGGGTTCACAGGCGCGACAATAAAAAGGGTCGTGAATATTGTATCGCGCGAGGTCGTTCATTTAATTTATGGCCAGATACCTACAGCTGTGGACTGATGAAAACATCGCATTTGGACACCTTTGCTACTAAGGATGGTTTCTGTGTTCAAAATTGTAAGATATCAGTGGGAAAACGTTACGTTAATTACGTAATTATGAAAACAGTTATTTAGCAATAAAATCTGCTGATAATTTACTACAAATATTTTGCAAATTAATGAATAGTGCGTTATTGTTTTTACAGATTAAAAATAAAGATTTTAAGCAAGTATTATCTGGTAAGAAATATGTTATAAATAGTGGAGCCACCTTTATTAAACAGATCAGTATGGGTCAGTTCGTAAACCGTTAGGTTGAATTGGTAAAGATAAGATTGGTTTGATACACGTAGTATTATTATATGTTTAAAGGTTTGATTACTTTTACACACATTATTATTGTGAAATAATCCAATATTTCTTTGCCAAACAATTCAAAAGCCAAATTTTCGTACATATTTCTAACCACGTATAAGATAGTAAACGTTTCAAATCTGCTTTGAAGTGAAATGCCCATCGTTCACAACTCTGGTCCAGCGTCGTCACGAAACTCTGCCTGTGACAGTTTTGATATGTAGCTCCCTCCGACCCACTTTATTTCACAACTTCCAATAGGTATAGAGAATGGCGATAGCCATATCTAAAACTAGCTGTGCCTGCGACTTTGTCCGCGTGGAATAGTTATTTTGGGCATTAATTCTTAAAATTTTGAACCGTTTTCGCAGCGAACGCAACGGAAGCCCTCAAAAATGAATAATTTTCCCCGTTATTTCCACATTTTCCATTGTTTCTTCGCTCCTATCAGTTGCAGCGTGATGTTATATAGCCTAAAGCCTTCCTCGATAAATGGTCAATTCAACACAAAAAGAATTTTTCAATTCGCACCAGTAGTTCCTGAGATTAGCGCGTTCAGACAAACAAACAAACTCTTCAGCTTTATAATATTAGTATAGATAGAATAAAATATTTATTTCTTACCTTAAGATAGTTTGATTAACAGAGTTTTAAATTTGATTTAAATTGAGTAGTTAAGTCTTTTAATGATTTGCCTATAAGCTGTTTTTATTTTCAGTTGGTGGCTGGAATGGAGAGTAATAAAGCAATTTGTTCATGTTAGGTACAATAATTTTGAAAATTAAGATGTCTTTTACCCTTATGTTTTTCACAAATTATTTTAAAAGCCGATAAGTGATGATGATGCAAGATAGTAATGAAACAATACTTTGTATTAGAAAAATAATTTTAAAATGCGTAGGCAATATACCTTTCATGCCGTACTATGCTAAAATTGCAAAATAAATTTAAATAAAATTTTGTGTGAAGATATGTACATACTTTAAGCCCTGAGTAACAACGCAAGAGCTAACCCATGCCGGATTAAAGTTAAAAATTGCTCTTAAATCCTCCCATCATATCAGAACTTGTCAATCGTTGTTTCTAACTGAGTTCCTAGCAAACGTCTTCTTAGAAAGTGGAGGCAGAATTTTCAAACTACTCTAAAATTCCACCCTGTATTAATTGAACTAATTACGCACAGAAACAAGGGTAGAAATAATGAAACGCTTTCTGAATTCCAATTTACGAGTTATGCAGACAAACCGAACTTTTCAAAAAGATTTATTAATGAAATATATTTTGGTTTTTATGTTTTTTTGGTTTAAATAATCGCATACTTTTGTGTTAATATTATATGAATATTTTTACAAATCCTATTATTAAATCTTAAAATATTTACTGACAGATTTTGATGAAATGAGTTTGTATATTTACGTCATGTTTGGTTTGTGTGATAGTTTAAGCTAATTAGTCTCAGTTTCATGTAGTTAATTTGTAAATGTGTGTTCGCAAAATAAACATTTTACATGATAGTGCTCAATACAGGCAAGCTATGAAAGCTTGCTTATATAGCCATCTATATTATCTATCTAAATATATTAATCTCAAAGGTGACTGACTGACTGACTGACATAGTAATCTATCAACTCACAGCCCAAACCAATGGACGGATCGGGCTGAAATTTGGCATGTAGATGTTATTACGTAGGCATCTGCTAAGAAGGAATTTTTGGAAATGTCACTTTTAAAGAGGTGAAATAGGGTTAGTTACTTCTTAATGCGAGCGAAATAATCGTTCTGTTCGTCCCATACTCACCCCGTTTTCCAAAGGCCAGCAAACTTTCAGCAGTTGGACACAAATAGGCCGGAACCGAGTGAAACATTGTACCACTTTGCGACTTGCATTGCGCTATAAAACTCTTGAGATTTGTTTGTCAACCCCATGGATGTATAATGCAGAGACAACCAATCGAATAGCTATTTATTTTACAGTTTCTACAAGCCGTGTCGTCAGCTATGAGAAGTTGGCATCCACTACACTCATGTGCACTTATAAATCAGCAAGGAAATTATCTACTTTACATACGATAAATTTGGTATCGTATTTAAAGTAGATAATTTATTTACTTGATTGTGATAATATGTGTCAAAAAGTGTGCATTTAGTTTGCTAGAGTCGTTGTCTAGTAGGTACAGTTTGAGATATATTTCACTATACACCTTTGGTTCTAAAATGACAGTCAGTTTCATTCTCCCATGAAGTCAATTTCTTTACGCTGTCATTGGTTGAAAATCTTAAAGACATCGTGCAGAAATATATTTCATGTGAAAAGTAAACTGATTGTCATTAAAGAAATTCATTTTTTGAGATCTTTATACACTGTATTTTGTATGGAATTTAATGTTGCGTCTATTGTTTGTGCTGTCGGTTGTCAACCCATAGTTTATACCTGCGCGAGAATCGAGGAAATCCCGTTTAATTAAAAGTTAGGCCCTGACTAGATTGGTCTAAAGTTTGAGTAACTGTTGCGGGGAATGTTATTTTATTATACTGTTTTATTTGTCTTTTTGATAGAAACTCGAATGTTTGTTATTACTACGTCTGAAGTCATCTTGATGTCATAAATTTATTTCAGGTAACTATTAAATATTAGCATGTTTGGTCACCAAAGGTTATTTCATGACGGTTTTAAGGTACTGTTACACATGCTCATTAGTAGCATGTGTGTCGGGATGTTGCTACTAATAAGCATGCTCATTCCGAGCATGCTCAAAAATCAACAGTCGTTTGATTTTTGAGCAAGCGGACTGAGGCGCGGGTGGAAGGGGGCGTGCTTTAAGCACGTCTGAACATGTCTTGCTTATGAGCATGCTTGGCGATTTATTCTCAGTTCATTGATGCGGTAGCATCCGCATAAAGTTTTTATAACCCGTAGCATCTTCTACTCGCATTTCTGTAAGCAATTGAGCACTTGCTCCAAAGTCCTGTCTTCTAGATATCCAATCACGGACCCAAATCTTTCTCTTTCTTTTCTTTTTTTGACGAGCTGATATAAGCTTCTGGATGCATTGCATCGCCAGCAAAAGAATGATCTTGTTTAGCTCCATACGGATAGCTGTTTGATTGTCCATGACTTTATTTGAACTGACAGAGAGCAAGGAAGCACGCTATAAAATGGCATGTGTATTTGAATGTCTGCTTTGAGCATGCTTAAATCTAGCATGCTCAATGCTAGCAAATGTGAACAGCTTGCAGAGCATGCTTATTTTAAGCATGCTTATAAGCATGCTATTTTAGAGCATGTGTAACAGTAGCCTTACACATATAGGTCGTTTACCATTAAACTACTTCCTAATAAATAAGTAAAACAATACAAAAAAATATCGATTCAAAAAGTTCACCACATCTTTAATATTCAATCCCCGAATAAATAAAACTCGCAACCTCAAACAGCCAAAACAAGTACCTAACAAGAAAAAAAACGCTAAACTTTTCCGCCCCTCACATTATGCGTAAATCTATCTATACGTAACAGCCCCTAAAACATTTATACAGACCGAGTAATTTCCTTCCAAATAAATCTATTAATATACGAACACAAATAACGGAGTTTCGATACGACAATAAAACAATTCCGATATTATCGAGATTCCGCAGCAAACAGGGAAAATAATTACGCCAACTCACCGTTTGGGGGGTAACAAAACGCAAATACGTCATCGGTGTCATTTAGTGTAAAAATAACCTTTATTACAAACACTTACGTATATATTTTGTATTTTAGATTACGGGAAAGTAATGCAAATGTATTATATACTTCATATTTTAGATCGTTAGCTTATCAAAACCAATTTTGCGATTATTTCACCATAGAAAAACCTCAAAAAGAAATTGGCGTTCCTAAAAGTTTACATCGTCCCTATTGGAATAACTGTGTATCAAATAACTGATATGAATAAATGACTACGACTATGAATATAACATTTTGTACGAGTTACCTGTTTCTTGAGAGTTTTCAAGAGTTTTTTGTATGATGTATTCATAAATCATCATTTACATATTTATAAAGCCTTTTTACACGTCACAATATAAAGACGCTCGTGAATATGTAGCTTAGCATTAGAATCTAGTACTTAACCCTTGATAGCTAGCAGAGGCTGTATTGGTGAGTAAATTACCTGTTATATGTAATTTACGAGTACCTTTCTCTTATTGTCTGTCTGTTACCTTATATAGAACGGCTTATCTGATTTTTACGTAATTTGGCGTACAGTTCAATTGTCTTGGCAAGCCATACTTGCTTTTTACTTTTAAGTTAAACTATGTACATAGATATATTAAGGATAGACGACAATTCCCCAATGTAATTGTAACCAATTGTTCTAGGTATGTATTGTTTAGTCTTATACATCAGTGTTATTTGTTTTAGTCTATTTGTGTCTGTACCTTTGGGAAATAAATAATCAAAATATTAGATTTTATTTAGTTCTTTTGATAATGTTACTATACATATTATATTATAAACTCCCGGACTCGTCACACCATTCCAATATTTCTACAGAAGCCGACAAGCAAATTGGTCAGTTAATGAGTTTTATTTGTTAGCATTTGGACTCAACTTCCGGTAACCCATATCTGGGAGGAAATAACGTCGGTTTTCAAATACGTCGCTGGGACGAGTCGAGGAGAATTTGTGAAGATTTCACCTGTACTGTCGACGCCGTCAAACCTTTAGTCAGTTGGACTGATGATTAATTTAAAGTTTCATTATTTTTTCATGTTATTAATTAGGCTTAAAGCTACATAGCAAGACTAACTGTGGGGCTAGATGGCGCAGTGTGCAATGTCCCTGAATATTTATTTATTTTATTTTATTTTATTTATTTAAGGATTATGTAAACACCTAGTTCCAAACCAAATGTACGTTAAAAGTGATTAAAACCCAGTGTAATATTTTTGTTTAGCAAAAAAAAACAATTTAGAGCTGGCTAATGACAAAATGACCAGTCCAAACAGAAGACCAGCTAAATGCTTGTATCCAGACCATACTGAGTTAGGATCGTTTTGTGGCACGAAAATAGTAACTTAATTTTTTCAAGGTTATTTTTACATCTTGTATTACAAAAATTTTTTTTTTATTTCTTATTCTTAAACTTTAAATTGTCTTTGCCTCCCAATGTGACTATCTCTCGAAGATACTGACTACAGATTTGACTGTGCAAGCTTCCCTCTTCGATTGTCCCGGCTCCAGCCCCGTCGACGTCAGAGCGGCGGAGGCGGGGGCGGGGTGCTGCGGGAGGGGCGCCAGGCTCCGGGCCCGGAGCTTACATAACGAGAAAAGCGGATGTGCTACCCCTATCGCTGTCTCGCTCGCACATTGTAAAGGCGTGACTAGAGTTGTGGTGGGTTTTCTAGCGATTGAAATTTGGAATTTGGTTTTTTAAATCTGTCTCGAGTTGCCGTTGAGTTTTATATTCCAAAACTGGAATTGTTATTATAGATGAACAGCCTATACGATCAGTCATATACTATAGTCGCCTATACTATATAGCCTATACTTTTATAGTATATGCTAGTTTCAAAAATACTGCAATTACTTTTAGTTATAAAATCTTCATTAAGTACAAAGTTTGATTCAGATATTTTATATTACATTAATGAAAAGCTTGGAATATATATTTATTTTAATGTAACTTTTAATATTTGCAGACTCTATCTTCAGTAGTATATTACTAGTAAAAACAATACGCGAAGAAATAAAAACCTAAACAAATTTTTCGTAAGTACTCATAAACTTTTTCATTTCACAGATTCTTATAAGTTAACCAGTATACTTTTGGGCAGTTTTTACAGTAACTCGATTAAACCTAATCGAATGAGTTTAAGCAAGTTTCAATTAAATTATTATCACAAAAACTGCTCGTAAGTCACCGCAACCTCTACCTCACCTCAGCGCAAGTGCGACACTACACTAATTCCTCCGCTCGGGGCGCTCGGAAAACTCGCTCCAGTGTGCGCTGCTCTTTACCTTGGGCCGCACATGTGCCGAGCGCTCTGACATTACGTAGTGCGCCCCGGAGCCGCCGCGAAGACGCGCGTACTCGCCGCATTCGAAATACGAATTTGGAAAAAATAAACATTCGAGTTTCAAATTTTTGACAGACGGATATTTTGACAGGTGCCAGTGGTTTTATATTTTTTTGTTGTATTTTTTTTGGATTGCAAAGTGCGTGAGTGTGTAAGTTTGCCGATACGACGAACCCAAGTTCAGGGTTGATGCATCCCGCTCGATAATGAATAGTTTAGGGGGTGCGCGGATTTGTTTCTAAACAAAGATTTCTTCTTGCTGAGGTAAGCATCTTGTGTCGTTTTACGTAGTTTTAATGATTTTTACTGTGATATATGATGACGTTGCTTATGAGTGTGTCATAATAGACCTTATTATTTAGATCTAGTTATTTTAATAATTGTAAGTTGTGTGTATGTATGTAATCCAGTACAGTTTCCAATTTACAATGTAGTGATTACTGACGATATTTATTATTTTGTAAAAAAATACAATAGAGTATCATTATACTTTGTCAATGACATAAACGAGTAAGATAAATGTTTTATCGATACAAATATTATAAAAATACTATTAATATTTTATAAACTGTCTTATTACTGAAATATTTTTTCACTGGTTATTATTTGAGTTTATTGGTGAAAAGATTTAAAAAAAACCATCAAAATATTCACAAAATTGCAGATTCAAATATTAATAGAAAAAACGTTGGCTTTTAAAAAAATACCTCTCTAATAGCAAACCAATTAACTACTTTTCCTTATACATATACAATTGACTGTAGCACAGGAAAAAGTAGCCAACGAAACGTCGAGACTAAGGCAAGATATATCTCAGCCCATTTTTGTCATCCCCGAAAGCATTTCCTTCAAAATATTACGTTAATAAGTGGGGTTCTAAGACCGGACATTTATCCCTGGATCACCGTGACATCATAGTAAGGCGTCGGATCCAATTTGCTAGGTCATGTCAACCACCTAATTGTCTTAACTGTCCACTCTTATGGCTGATTCATCTTGCTTTTACCCGGGTAATAAGATAAAATAATATGTCTTTATTGCACACCAAAGAAATTACATAATAAAAGAAATTAAAAAACTAATTTAATGCACATTGGGCGGCCTTCTCGCCTTAGGCGATTTCTTCCAGGCAACCTTTGGATGGACAGGATGTTGGTAATAAGCGCTTGTTTGAATGATTTATTGTAGGTGTGAGATTCATGCAATGACAGTCGTCTTTTGTGTGTTTAGAATTGTAGCTATGGCCTGCGATACCAAGATTTTATGTGGTCAGCTCTGGATAGATCAATGGGTAATTGAGGTTTTCTTGTTCTACAGGAAAAGACAAACAATTTTATTCTGATAAATGTACCTATATACGAGTACATTATGTCTATGATATTGTGTATGAAAATGGCAAACTGTGATGAAAACGCCGCTTGATCCCAACTATTCTTTGCTGAGCAAATAAACGAATGGTAGATACTTTAATTTTGCATATGGCATGAGTTAACACTAAAGCCAAGCTGATTAAATGCAGGAAAAAATCTCCGAAGTCATTTGAAATGAAAAAAATAATGGAAAAATGTTCATGTAGCTACGCTAGCTACTTTCAATCACAGTTTAAAATTGTATGATTCCTCAACACCAGAAGACAATGGCTTACCGTCATGCTTATTACAAGCTCAAAATGCCGTACTATTCCAAAATGTACTTGCTTATGTATTTAATTTCGTGTTGTAGGTAATTTTGCTCGTTTACTGGAGTTATGTTCATTGTTATAGCTTCTTGGCTCTTATCCCATGGCCATGACATATCCAAATGTTGTTATTACATAAGATTTTTATGTCAGCGATACCCTACAATGTATCTTGACAGCTACCCCTTTAGCGACCTATTTTTATTTGGCTAGCTTAAAAAAATCTGCTGCAGCATCATATATCAAAAGAAAAGTATACAAGTATTATATGCGTTATCTAGTACCCACGACACAAGCGTTTGCTTAGTGTGGGGCTAGATGGCGCTGTGTGCAATGTCCCGGAATATTTATTTTATTTATTTTTTATTTTATATTCGGAAAGATATGTAGTTGTCGTTGATAGGTGTATCGTTTTCTAGAGAAAACATTCCAAATTTGTGAAATACCCTGCTGGTTGGACGGTAATTGGACGTGTTTTTTTCTGTTATAATCTTTTTCGTTTTATTATTTGCTATACGTTATAGAATACCTTTGAAATAATGGGACAAAAAATATCTAGTTGTCACGTAATTTCATTTTTTTTTCTCGTCTTCTTTTGACCTACATTCATCTAGGTACGAGTACGTCAGCTATTTTCTTGGTTTTGTAAGTTACATCGACCAGCTTAAGCTACTATTATAGACAGACATATTAATTAATAAATAATTATTGTTTACTGGTCTAAAAAATACGAGAATTCACAATGATGGATTGACAAATCTTAAGCAATATTACACGTATATTTTACTTAAATTTCGTACACAACCGGTTTAGCTTCCACGCACGCTTAAAACCATTCAACCTTTACTTACTTTCACTATCGTTCACTCGAAATTTTACTTCGAATATTTTTAAATAAACACGGATGTATGGTCTATGGTGACAGTTATTTTTCGAAAATGAAAATGCACACACGTTAACATTATAGGTAATGTGGTATTTATTTCCGAAACCTCGACATGTTTAGGTGTCATTTACTTACAATCTGTCAAAGTATGTAAAGACAGCCTTTCATCGTATCTATTATTTATCAATTGTCGAGGAAAAACCAATGAAAAACACCATAACTTCATATTGAGTAGACCATAAACATCCTATGACCCAAAAAGTTCAAGAAATCTACGCTACAACCGGTCCGTTCGTAACTCGCGAAATGTCGTAACACCATCATTAAGCACTGCAACTTAATTGCTCGATATTGAACCTTAGGGTGCTATAAATAGAGTTGCAGTTATCGGTTATTGGAGGCTTTAGAAACGCAGTTTTTCTTTGGCGAGGCCTGGTTGCGTAATGAATGGATGTTGACATTGTTGTGGTAGGAGTGGGGCTACTCAGGTACAATGCTATGTGGATGCACAAATAAGTAAAGCTATGGCAGAAGTAAGGTTACAAAAGTTACGCTTGGAAAATGTGTTGATTTTAGTTATTAATGTTGCTGTGTCAAAAAGGGAAATTATGAGACGATTGCTAGAGCTCGTTGTTTTTGTATTGGTTAATTTAATGATAGACGAGATTGTATGCAGGCTACAGGTGTATATTCTGTCAATAGTGTTAAAATTACAAGTATTATAAAATCACGTTCCCTTCTCAAGCTAGCAACCTTGTGCCTGATTCTCATAATATCTATATTTTTATTGTTATATATTTTCATTGTTTTATTAATAAAACTAGACATATGTACCTTCTAAAATTTTATAAAAGCCTAATGTTATATTCATATATTTGACGAGATATTGTAATTTGTGTAGCATATTCTGTGATATTAGTACTTATACCTATGTATGTTACAATTTTACATTATCAATAAAGATTCTTTATCTTTTATCTTTTATCTTTATTCTAGCTAAATAGAATATTGACGATGTGTCATACCAATCTACTTCATCTATGATGCATCACACAAACATCCATAGGCCATTTACTCATAATAATACCTTCATGGTAAACCTTGCTTATTTAGCCAAAGGTCTTTTATGTATCAGTTTAACTCGATAATTTTAATCTGTCGTCTCCAAGCTCTTTTATGCCTCTTTTTGCATCATACGAGTATTCCTCATATCTGAGGGTTGTAACCACCACCGCATATTAGTCTATATCTAATGGTCTTTCGCCATTTCCAAAAATCTCCAAAACAAAGTGTAGTTTAGACAAGGGATTTGAAGCGCTCTTAGCTCAGCTAGCGGAGGCAATCGCATGCAATTACCAATGTTAAGCAAATGTCGACGCGGTCACTCCTTGGATGGGTGACCAAAAGTGGCATTCCATTTTGGGCGCTTCCGTGGGTCACACGTTCAATTGTAGGTCTCGGCTGTTTGTCAAGTACGGCAGACGTTAAGCCAAGTCAGAGGCTCTTAGGGCGGCTTGATAAACTCTCGACACCAGAGTCGGCCACTCTCATACGATAAGAAGAAAACAAGGGATACGTTAAAACGTAGACAGATAAACGAGTTCGATAAACATGCACCTAGCCGAGTCGTCATAAAAGTGAAAGTGGCGTGCACCCGTGGTAGGGCCAGTCAGGTGACCTAATATACGGTACTCTCTGTTGACCAGAATATAAATGAGCATTAGCTTCTGCCGAATTGTGGAAAATAATGTCCGACGAGGTCGGAATGTGTTTTTATGTTTGTACGTTTATTTGCCGCTCAAAAACAGGGTAACATTTATATTGGGTATAAAATTGACAATAAATAAGTTGGTGATTTTATGTTACAGTATATAAAATAGTGTTATGATTGGTGCATTGCTAAAATGTATATGCAATGTTGACAAAAACAATATATCATACATTATATTATAATGGGCTGCTGTCACTACTATCAAGGTATAGAAATGTGAGTGAGCAATGAGTACTTAACTTATGCAATGCACCATTCTCTCTCTCTCTCTCTTTAGTCTTATTCCTCATGACTGAGGGTCGTGACTCCCCCGCAGAATTAATCCACTAGGGGGAGTTTTCTTGGGCAGATACATCGTGGTGGGCGCCCAGGTCCTTCCACGGAAGACACATGTCCTCGGATATTGTGTAAATATTGCAATGCACCATTACCGTCGGTTAGACAACACGGCTTGCAAGTATGATAGGATATATACTACTAGACCAGCCAATACCACGTATATAAAAACACCGGTAGTATATTTCTAATCAGGTTAGGTAATGTCACAACTTGCCAACCTACGCAGTAATAGAAGTGAAAGAGAAATAAGTATAATACTATACCATTCTCGCTCAAAATTTCACATCAGTACTAGATAATAATCATTTTCGTCTCCTCAAAGTAAGTGTAGAGAAATGGCCATTGAATAGAGAACCTGGTCGATTATTTTGAACTTGGTTCTGGTTCGTTATATAAGTCCACGTTTACTCGTACTATCGTTTCACGCTCAGTGGTGTATAAAAAAGCATGTGGGGAACTCTCACTTTTGTCTCTATTAGGTTGAGAATCCGGTTCTTTAAATATTTACTTTGTGAATCACTTGATGTTGACCGTTCGATTAAGTTGATGCTTTAATTGGACGTACTTTTGATGATATCATACCTTATATTGGCACATACGAGTCAGCAAAATTCGGTTTATTAAAATAACATACAAGATTTCGTATTGAATTCCATATTGTGGGAAACTTTTGAAACCACAAATAAACGAAAACAAATTAAATAACGAAACAAATTGATCAGTTGATAAATACCTACTGATGCCAATCTGTATATTTGTGGTTTGTACCATAAAATGTTACCTATTTTCATTAAATTCAGCACAATGAACATATTTTCAAAGGCTGTTATAGAAAAATAAATAGTAAATATTCTGGGTCACACACAGCGCCATCTAGCCTCATAAAAACAAACGCTATGAATACCAAACAACGTGCCTATATTACAATTAAATAAAGACTGAATTGAGCACTTTATAATACCTATTGCACCGGAAGTATTATATACTTGGCATACTTAACTTACTTTTATTTTATTACTTACATCGGTTGACCCAAAAATACACGCTTATTCAAACACAATCACTACCTTGCATGAAATGTTATATTGCATTAATTTCGGCTAACACAGCTCAACACATATCATAACAATGTGACCTAAGCCCAAAACTACACGAAGACAATGGATCTGACATATTATTATAGTATCATTAGCACATGTGCGAAAAAATATAATAAACTATACATCGTTACCTAGTTTTATAATTATGCTTACCTAGTTACGTGCACGCATTCAATATAATGTCACGTACAGTATTTATGTTTATTAATTGACTGTCTTGTTTGTCTGTCTGTCTGTTTTATCTGTGTCATTCATATTATATAAGTTTTTGTTTGTTATTACTATGCCTTAGTCTTAAACTTGTTATTTATTAAAGATATTTTTAAATTGGCTGATAATTGTTGGAAAACTAAAACAAAAATTGTTAAGGGTCAAATCATTCGATAATTTTGTATAGCGCAAATATTGGAAACATAATTAAAAATAGATATATATACATATATATATACATATATATATACATATATATATATTAGTATGTAGCAAGAATCTGTTAATGAAACCCCTGTTTGCCTATGTTCCATCATCGTATCAATTATAACACGTTACCGTTTTTACCTCTAATGAGCTATTTTATTAACAGTCCGGTTATTTTAAACCGGTCCATTGTGTAGTCGAAATATTGGCTTAATCGAATATTCCATCAATTTTTTAAGTGAAAAGCTGATTTGTTTATTTTCAATCAGCAATTTTTAATTCAGCTTATAGAATAAAGAATTTAAAGCTGTAATTTATTTTTTGGATGCTCAACCTTTGTTGATATGACAGTCATTAAATATTTGATCAATAAACACCATACGTACAAATTTACCGAATTACAAATTGAAATTGATACCTACATGTTACTGCACTATGATAAATAATTAATTTCTTTCACAACCGTTTGCCACCAATATAACAAATATTACAATGTTATGAGTATGTAGTTTTAAAGATAAGTTTTTGACTACATCCCGCCTGATGTGTTAAGCAATGCCTAGGTTGTACCACAGTTATTTAGTAGACACCTATATTTACTCTTGGTAGATTTCTAGTCTCCTGGATTGTAGTTTGCAATGTACATAGCATACGGGAAAAGTAGTTGCAAACTTTAGCTGCCCTAACATATAGAAGTCAAAAGCTTTATGTGACATGGTAACTCTTTGTATTTAATTAGAATACTTAATATCAACATAAAATACGGCACCAACTTAAATATCTGCAATTTTTCTCTCTCGTGGTATACATACCTACTTGTCTTTCCTATAAGCACTCAACATCAAAACATGTTTGTATTATCCAGTAAGTATATCTTGTACTCGAGAATTCCGAGAGGTATGTTAGGTCGGTAATCCTCCCTCACCTCATGTGTTTTCTCACAGAGATTTCATCCCTTGGGAGATAACACGACCCCTTTCTTTGGCATTTCGACATTTTTTTATGACTGATATACGACTTCTTTACGCCCTTGAGTATTTTGATGACATGAATATAGCCATAGATTAATATTTGTAAGTCTTTTATAAAACACCAAAATATAAAATCTGACTTCCATGTACTTCGAACAACATAGAAACTGTAAAATATTTGAAATCCTCTGACAATGGCCTCCCATTTATTCTTAGAAATCATCTGAGCTAACAGTAGATTTGTTAACAGACTGTCACATGTTGCAGGGTATACTTATGGCACCTACTTAAGAAATAAGTTTGGCTGTATTCGATACGAAATGGATCATATTGTTTATACATATATAACACCAATAGAAGCGCCCGTAGCTCAGCTAGCGGATATCCCCTGCGATTACCAATGTTCAGCAAAGGTTGACGCGGTTGGCCCTTGAATGGGTGTCCGAAAAGTGATATTCCATTTTGGGCGCTACCGTGGGTCGGATGACACGTTAAATTGCAGGTCCCGGCTGTTTGTTTAGTACGGCAGTCGTGTCAGAAGCCCTTAGGGCGAGTTGATAAACTCTCAAGATCAGAGTTGGTCACTCTTATTCGATAAGAAGAAGACCAACAAAAACTACAGACAATAATGTAGTGCTTAATGGCTAAAAATTCAACGGATGTACTTTTGCAAGTTGCTTGTTATATTCCGTACAAACCTCCAACTGCTCACAATTGCCACTAATTAAAACATCGCGGCGTCTCGCAGATTCAAATCAAAGAAAGGCCTGGCATTTGACCGGTCGAGTATAAGTCATCCAATTCCCGCAGCACCTGCTTCGTTGAGCTACAATTACTGCTAGCGCTGTGTTGCATTGCTCAAATGCTGCGAGTTAACGCTACGTCATTTCCGATTCGGAGTAGTGGGTTCACAGAGAGACAACTGCAAAATCTTGCTTAAAAGAAAAAAAAGATTCAGTAGACTTGATAAACTCTTTTTCTAAGTCGGTTAGTAAAGGTCTTATTTTATACGTACATATAAGGTAACTGTTGTTTTACAAGTTTTCTGTGTGTGACATGAAATAACATTTTTTTTGTTTTTTAGTCCCAGGGCAACTTGTAAGTTAAGGTCCATTTGCTTTTTGTTGTTCGAGAAGTTCCTAATCAGTGATTTGCTCAATTATTAAAACCGTTATAATTTATCATATCTTATAGCGAGTGAAAAGGGATACATACATACATATGTTATTACAGTATCTCTAAATTTATGAGTTCTTTAAGCATAACCTTAGTGCTATTCCAATGATAAGTTAAGACAATCCATATATCTGTTATTTCCTACTCACTATGCAGTCGTCTCATGTTTATAGTTCCAACTCGAACGTACCCACTATGAAACTTTCCCCACGGTGCGAATTTTACTGTCCAAGCTCAAACGGGCGCTTACGTAAAGTAAATTTCCTCGGGAACTTTTGAAAATCTTTGTTTTGTTGAAAATTTAAGTTATGAGGATTTACGGGAGTCGACACTTTGTTTACTGGCTTACAGATTTATTAATGAGATGCTCCTGGTTTTCGTTGTTCATATTAGATGAATATTGCTACTTTCAAAACAATTTGTGTGCTAGAGTGGAATATTTTTCGTGTTTTTTTTTACTTAAGTAAATATAAACTGTTACTGACCCAAACATGTTTCTATATCTTATAAAGGTAAACTAGACATATGAATATGTGATGTGACGTACTCTTTATTATGTGACTAGACTTTACCCTAAAACTATATCACAATGTGGAGCTTAATAAATTATTCGAATCTTTAATCGTGGATAGCTACGATTGCTGTGGAATCCATTCCATCAAACTAATAATTTAATAAAAGCCCTACGTTAAGTAGAAAACCATGTCACAACAAAACATCGACATTGTAACCCGACCGTTTAAATCCGACCTACTAACAAACAAGTTCAAAAGTTAAACGACTCCCGACAACCAGATCGATCTAGACCCAGCACCGAGACAACTCTAAGCCAATCATAAACTATCCTAGAAATCGTTACACAACCGTCGGCCACCTCTGATATCTTAATGGGAAAACTTTTATTGAGTGTACTGGGAAACAATGCTTCGGAGTCGATAAAAAACCGAATGCTCCAGTTATTTCTGAAGTTTAAACCATTGTCTTGTTGTTTGGAGTTTTGAGTTTTGTCTCTCTGGTTTTTAGGACAGATTGCTTATGCTTACTCAATGTTTGTTCCGAGTTTTATTAAAGTAGGTTTATATTTGAGACTGAGTATTTGTAGACCTCGTTACTGAGAGTTATGAACATGTATGTATAGACTCTCTGTCTTACTGAATATACTCTAATTTACCTTAAAATATTTTAAAGTACCTAGATTTTAAATGCCTAGGTTGTCATTGCATGAGCACCAGATCCACATTTCGCGCAGCGGTGTCAAAAGTGAAAATTGCCCTTATTAAAGCCGACTTCCGGTAGGACATGGCACCTCAAGAAGAAGGACATTTCCTCAGTAAAAACTTTTTATTAGTACCATTAATTGCCATATTATGCCAGTAATTGTTAAGTTGGTTTGGTTCGGTTATTTTCTTGTCTTCAAGTAAATGGATAGGCACATCTATCTTGTCATGCATCGTAAGATTACTGCAATTTTTCATTTTGTAAACATTAGGCTCTACGCTAGCTTTTTAATATCCAAAGTCCCCTGAAAACCAAAAGCTAGAGCTCAGCATTTCTCATTTTAACGAGCATCAAGACTCCAAGGCTCCACCGCTCGCATATAAAGGGACCCTGGTGCTTGAAGACTCGAGTAATCCAATAAAAGACGCGGACTTATCGACCATTCTCGTGATGGATTGCAGTTTGCTTGACACAATTGTCTCGGAACGCTTTTGTTCTGGATCAGGAAGAGAATGCTGGCGCGTGCTTTATTACATTTTTACAGTGGTTGGCTTATATTGGCAGATTTTCTTAAAATTTTTGTGCTTTTGTTTATTTTTCTGTCTGACAAATGGAATGCCTTTATTACCATCATTGGCTAGTTAATTTTCGTTTATATCAATCAAATTATCGATTACATTTTACAATTAACCTTAATTTAATCCTAATCCTTGTCTTATGTTCTTTGTCCAATGGAATCATCAAGTCAAGCTCATTAATTGGTCCACTTACCCGAGTCCTTGCAACAACCACATGACTATGCCACGTCAATGTAACCTACAAATCTGCTCAACGTAAACATCAACGTAAAACAACATAACAATAGTTCATTGTAAACTTTACTGCATTGAAATAAGAAGGCTCAAAAGGACATGGAATCTGCAATATGGAACATCTAAAGAAAAAAATAAGTGCTGAGAAAATAGACCTTGTGGTACTGGAATAAAGCCGGCTTAAAAGGGCGTGGAAACTGTAGAGAAAAATCAGAAGCATTATTTGTAAAATGAACTTTATGGCGTTGGTTTAAGGTTCTATAGTGTACTTGTTTTGAAATATTGCAAGCTAGCCGCTTCTTGAATGCTCGACCTTGGTCTGCCTTACTTACGTAATGCCACGTTCTAAGTTGCGTTCAGTACAACTTTTGAATGGTATGCACTGCGAATACCGCTATGCCAGAATATGTCATAGTGGCTAGTTGTGTTATTAGTATCTTTTTTTATGTATCGTTGGATGTTACGGTATGAAATGAGAAAAATGCTTACGTGATTCAAACGGCGTCTTGCTGTTCTTATTAGGTATGTTTGCTTACGTGGCGTTATAGTTATTTAATTTGGAGATGCTTTGTGAAGAAGTGACTACAATTCTAAACCACAAACAAAATAAAGACGCGTATGTGTGTCATCGTAACTATTAGACGATATTCTTCCATATTGTAACATTTTCCTTAAAACTTGGTCCCTTTGTTTGACAGCGCAGCGCTCAAACATCTTACTATTCCCCAAGATATTGCCGCTCTGGGTGCAAGCAACCATATTTTCTTCCAAAGCAATATTTTCCACATTCAGATCACGTTTTTTCATGTGGAAATGTCACATTTTCTTTTTCATGAAGAACTTATTTCGATGTAAGTAACGGCGTGTCTAAACCACGCGTAATAAATTGAAATGCAAACTGAATAGGTGCTGGAAATGCTTTTAGAAATCTTGGAATTTTTCTAGCTGGCATTTGAGACTTATTATGGCTAATTAGGATTCCATTTATTATTCAGATGCCTCGTTTAGTCTGAATAGTTCATCGCCTCTTATAAGGCCGTTGACTGGAAAGTCAATGGCATTACACCTTTACATTAACCTATTAGAACCACTTATTATGGTACTTCACGGTCTTCAACACTATTGTCACGATTCACAATTTGATACAGTAGCTACTTAAGGTCTTGACAAAACTGTAAAATAAATTTTACGATGATTTATACATAATTTCAAAGCCTCACTTGAAATTCAGCTTCTTTACCATAAATGGTAGGTACATAAATATGTTTTAGTTAATATACTCATACTAAAATTGGTGCTTTTTGGTAAAATAAATAACTAGTGCAATTGCATATCTTCTTTTTCTATTTAATTATTTTGGCTTTTGTTCTGTCCTAATCTGGATTTAACCGCGTAATATATTTATTAATTTAATTTACAAAGATACTTCAAGCTATTTTATAGTAAGCAATCCGCGTGCTACTTACATATAAAGCAGACCAATCCATTGACATCCATAGTCCACGTCAATGATACCAATAATACTTCAGTCTTAGTCGACATGATGCTTGATAGTCCATAAAATGTGATCGAGGGCCGCGGAACTTGATATGATATGTCGCCCTCGATGACTATCGTTTGCCAGAATCACAGGTTACAGTAATGTAATAGGAAGCTGTCTAATTTGATGTTGATATAATACAGTTTAGTGGCAATGATTTGTATAAAAAAATGTATGTAAACGAAAATATGTGCGGGTAAATGTTTTAAAGTGAAGTTGCATTCTCAGGTGAGAATTCGCTAAAAGCTTGCCATTCTCGGAATGTAACTAATATTAAACAAGTTTTTGTAATCTTAAAACATTTGTTGCAGTATGTGGAACTCTTTATCAGGAACCTTGTTTCGTGAACATTACTCCAGGGGTTATCAATTTTTCCAAGCGCCTTCAAACCTAGAGTAAATACGAGTATGTTCTGTCTAGGCCAGCTATTTCTTATGGCTGTAGTCAAGCATAAACTTATTTCGAGTAAACTATTTTTTTAACACGGAATAGGCCATCGTTTAGCTACAGCCTGCCTGATGTTAAGCACCACTGTAGTCTTAGATGTTGCATGTTTGTCTAAAAGAAACCTATTTACTCTGGATTTGAAGAGTCCTGGGTTATAATTTTCTGGAAAAGGGCTCCAGGTAGAGAGTTCTATAATCTTGTCGTCTTTACTACGAAGCTAGAAGCATAGTGTTTCTCCGTAAATTTTCTGACTTTACAAAACATATGAAGTGACAACGTCAACAACATTAGTGAATCATTCCTCACACACAGCTGTGAATTCTTAAAACTTAAAATTTGACTTACAAATGAGGTAAGTAAACGAAGTCTTTCTAAAGGCAGGTTCTTTAAATTTGGCCTCCATTTATGCTTTCCTATCCTCGAGATGTGGTCTACAAAACCTGAAAAGGTTCCTTCCATCCCAGCTTTGAATAGATCCTTCCAGTGTCGACAAAATACAAATAAATCGTAGATATAGGATAGACTAGAATACGCAAAGTTTGAGAAAGGCAAAAAACAACCCTGTGTCACCTTTTTACCCTTGCTTAGCATCGGGTGCATTTTGGTCGAGCGTAAGTATTATCATACATAAAAAACCTTTTTACGTATGACTGTCAGGTATTCAACCACCATGATGCAAATAAGAGATGTTTCATCTTTTCCCATACACATTTGTTTCTTTTCTAAAATAGTATAATTAATATAAGTATATAAAATATAATAAATAAATTTATGAAGTAGAGATTTAAAAAAAAATGCCATACGATAAATAAGAATATATTCAGATATAAACTCTTACAATCAAAAAGATACATATTCTATGCCTGCCTATTATAAAATGAATTCCTTAATAAATCCTTTTGAAATGTTTAAAGACCTGTCTGTATTTTCTCTCCTCATTGTACCAATACACATTGACACGGAATTATTTATGTACCTAGGACTCTGTAGCCGGGTTTTGGCTACTATCACATTCATGGCTTCCCGATTAGTTGTTTACAATAAAATCCGTATCGGTTGTGTGCATGGGAACATTGGATACATTCATTGTATTGTCTGAACACTGGTTTCTGTCTGTGTTTAATTGGTGATGAGGAAATCGCTTTGTATAGGATTTGGTTCGGAAAGCCGTGGTTGGGTTTGTACTGTGATCGTGATTTTAGCTGCTGTTAGAAGTTAGCAGTGAAGTATTGACTTGACTGCTCTGTTAGCTTAGCTGGTATGGCCTTCTAATCTATGGCCTATGGCTTAGGGGTACGGGTTCGATTCCCGCATGTCAACCAATTATGTATATTAAAATTTGTAATTACTTGTGTTGAGTCTAGTCGTTTCTATGTTTGCAAAAGAAAAGTATATATGTATTATATCAGTTATAAGTTAATGTATAGTACCAATGATACAAGCGTAAGCTTAGTATGGGGCTAGATGGCGCTGTTTTGATAAAATATTATGTTTTAATATTTAAAATATGTAATTCAAATTATTTTGTAAACACACGCAATTTTTTGTGTGAGATGAGGATAGAAAATGCAAATAAATTAGTACATTCATGTATTCATACATAATTTCATAAAAAGCCATTAAGAATTAACACGCTTTTATCGAACGTAGATAAAAAATTCCTCTCGCATTTATAATGGCAAATATATAAATTTCAGATTATGACGCGAAAAGGCGCAAAGAAAATTCCCGAAGCTAAAATTAGATGTTTGTGAATAAATTTCCCGTAAAATCCTGGAAATGCCGGGCAAGTGGGATCCAAAAAGAAATTCCTTTTTGGATTTATGTTTATTTCGCTATGTTTGCACCTGAGTGTAGATTTTGACCCGTATGTTGATAATTTTATGGGGGTAGGGTGAGTTTTAGGGTGGCCATGCTCAAAGGGTATGGTGTAATCTTTGCCATTAAAAAGGTCGCGCTGTTAAATACCATGTAGCATGTATAAAAAAAGCCTTTTATTTTATTATTGTTGTTTATTTATAGTTGATTAATTACTTATAAAAAAATATAATATAAATTGGTGTATCCTACAAAGTTTTAACAAAACTTTCGGCAAGAAAACAAAAGGTACAAGCAATTAAAAAACAACAAATACAAACAATTTTCAGTAAGAATTTTGTTTTACGAAAGCTACAAGTAACACCAATTAAAAATCACCAAATAAAAGCCTCCGTCTTTTGAACTCGATTATAACTTTAACCACTTCACACTGTAACTCTGCAAAATTTTCCATCGCAGAAAATGCAAGCCAGGGCCAGGTCTATAACGACCTGCGTTATTACTACGTTAAACCTATTTATAAAGTACGTACAAAGCTCCGAGCCCTGTTACTAATGACTGTGACCTCGCATGCCTGCAAACAGGTAGATATACCTAAACAATCCACAAGCCTGCAAATTATGATGCATTTTGATTGCATAGGGAACTTGTGAAATAGGCAGCTAGGTAACTAAGACAGTAAAGTATTTCATTAGTGAAAAAAAACAGTACGTCTCTAGGAACATTCTATGGGGTTTTTTAAGGCGTAGTGTTAAAGACAATAAGTTTTTTATCTCTGTTCTGGGCGCTTCCGCGGATCAGATGACACGTTAAACTGAAGGTCCCGGGTGGTTGTCATAGAACGGCAGTCATATTATAAGCATTGTCAGAGAATTTTTTGAATTCAGCACACACGAAGAAATTCCTGAAATATTTGACTCCCCGTTGTATCGTGCTGCTGGCGTAGGCATTTCCATTCAGATCGCGTGAAAATTCGGAATCGAATATTTGCCGTGTTCACTGAACACGTCAAAGGCCGCCTCGCTCACAAAAAAGGAAAAAGTTCGGACTTTTCATATAAACTAATGATGAAACTACCAAATACATTTGTAGGATGGTAAGGAATCAGTTTGCACATTCCAACCTTTGTAACTTTTTATTTTATTTTTTTAATAAAACTGATTCCCAATTAACAACCATTTGCATGATTGTAAGCAATAAGAACCCCAGTTCACACCCTCTTTGTAAAGACGCTAGATTATAGTAAAGACAGTTACAAAGTTTAGTTCGTAAGGATTTATCTAAAATGCCATTGAATACCAATCTCAACCATGGAAACTGACTCATACATAATTCAACTGTCACTAATAAGTATATCCAATGAAGTCTCATAAAACAAATATCAAACTTTACCTAGAAACATGAGTCATTAATTATTTACACAACAACTAGAAACGGAAAATCGAGCTCTAACAAACACCTTATAGTAAACTAGTCAAGTGGAATACGGAAACCAACAATTAACGTAGAATAGATAATTCGTTCTCAACCACACAATTACTCACGTTCACTAGTCCAAGTGACGTGAGGAAAACGTGTAGTTGGGTGTATATATTATGTGTCACTCTAATTAACTTGAGGCGGTTCGTATAAGACTTGTTTAGTAGTGAGTTAGACGTTGGTGCTGAAAGTTCTCAATCACCGAGTACCACAATTTTAATACTATGGCAGGTGCTGTGATGGAGTAATGGAGTTAACAAAACATGATATACATAATGTAAATATCGTGTTATGTTAACAGGTACTGCCCGTTTTTAGTTTCCATTTATTAACTAATTAAATTCTCTTTCTTAAAAAAGCGAGTGTGGCTCAGCGATTGCAGTGTCTGCTTTTCATCCAGACGTACCCTGGTTCGAATCCGGCCCTACACCAATGACTTGTATATTCAAGTTAACTGTGGATTCGCACTCGCTTAACGGCGAAGGAAAGCATCGTGAGGAAACCGACATGTTTAATTAATTACCACAATATCCGAGGACATATTGTGCCTTCCGTGGATGGACCTGGGCGCCCACCACGATTATCTGCCCAAGAGAACTCCCCTAACGAATTAATTCTGCGGGGAAGTCACGACCCTCAGTCGTGAGGAAATATGACTCACACACAAACAGAGAGAGAGAAAGATGTACATTAAGCATAACTAATGATATTTTTGCTCATTCCTAGTCAGTCAGTCTTTCCTACGTATCGCGTACGAACACAATCAGTAGAATACTAGTATATTGTCAACTGACGTGAGGAAAATCTAATACGTAGATACGAATATGACACATCGTATTATGTGTCACTTTACTAACTGTACAAACCATAGCGTATATAATAGTGTATATAAGATAGGTACAGGTACTTTAGGGTCTATGAGTCATTCAGTAGCGGTGTGAGTACGGACTCAGAATATTGAGTAGAGCCTAGTATTTTTTTTTGTTGTTCCGTCTGTACTTCCTCCGACAAGGAATGTCAGAGACATTGTTAAACTAAACATATTGCTTGCGCTGTTTGCTTTGTTTATTCATCTGATGTGTGTGAGATCAGTGTGAGCCTAGTAATGATGAACTGTGTTGCAGTTGTTGATACTCGTATATGTATATTATGTACAGTACTATGTGTTACGGTAATTTAAACTGATTGAAGAACTACAATGCATCAATATATTTGATTGTCATTTAGAATACGATACCGCGCTCTGGTGCTACATACAAATATATGTACAAACGAATTTTCTAAGAAACTTGATAAATATTGAAGGCATTAAAAATTATGTTATCGATTGGTCCTGTACACTTGAGTATGTGTTTGAATGGTATAAAAATCGTATTATGTAGTTCGTGTGCAAAATTTTGAAACCATATGTTTATAAATAGTCCGTCTATTCATCCCAAAATTGTATCGTAATAATTATTATTTTATTCCTCTGAATAAGGTACTTCGTATTTTTCTAAGTTTGGATCAATTCAGTTTTCACAACACATAATGGCAGTTTATACTATGGATATGTAAATCCACAAACATAGCTGTGCGGCGTCATTTTTTTTAAATTATTTTACATTATATATTTTTTATATTATTATTACCATAGCCTTTGCTTGCTATCAAGTAAACTATGTGAACAAAAAAAAACTATGTGAACCCTGTACCTACAGCATCAAAGTAGATCCATTAGTACAGTGCATTGATGCGCGCACCGTGCTCTGTATCTGCAGGCAATGGTGGCTGGAACCAACTGGACCGTGACTCTGTGATGTGAGCAGAGGAGGAGATTAGATTGTCTTTGTATACGTATTAATCAGATGGGTTAGTCTTCTGTGGATGAACCTAACTACCTACCCGAATAAATCTTGCCTTTGAGAATTCATAAATGACCCTAAATTCTACAGTTATTTTAGAAATTAATTAACAACTTACCTACTCTAAAAAGGTAAACAAAACAACACGGTAGACATCAATTGTAAATCGCTCTCACACTTTAACCATATTATTATGCTAGCTTCCATCCTAACGCCTAGCAACAACGTAATAGCCATTCACTCCTACGTCTAAACATCTTCCCAAACAAGGTCCAAGCCCAGACCCTTTACAAACATATAAACAACCTTACATGAATATTAGCTAAGACGGCCATATTCTCTCCAAAAATATGAGACATGAACGCCAGACTAAAGGAATCTAAAACGTAAGGGTTCGATGGTATACAAAATTATGGCGGTTAACCTTTACCTTTGGTTGCCGTAACTTTTACGGTATAATAAATTACCCCAATTCTGCGAGGGACCGCTAAAATTAAGCTGTTTATCGATATTAAAATGTTATTGTTGAACTAAAATTTGTTGGAGGCTGTAATATAGTTTCGTCGTTTGAGTATATAATGTTGACAATAAACTTTAATTATTACAATTACCTACTGTAATTGGTTCTTAATCTTAAGGTTTCCTGGAACAAATAGATTGAATATATGGTGATAAAACTGTCGATGTGCGAAATTAGTCCATAAATCAGTAACAGACTGCGAACAAATATATAGAAATATGGCTAAAGAGTCGATCATAAAGCCTTTATATAAAAGAATGAGGTACAAGGAGGTTTAGTAACAATAAACCTTTGGTGAAAGTAAAACTCTTTTAACATGAGATATAATAATTTTAAGACTTTTCTAATGTCACCACTCATTTACTTAATGTAATCGTTCTCAAGTTTGTTAATTGCTATGGAATTAATCATTTTTATGACTCTCGTTAACCCATTACACCAACTTTTTGGCTAAATTACTTGTTGCAACCAATATGTTTTGGACTTTAACTTAATAGACTTTAAGTCGGTTTTGCAATTTATACTTTAACGATAATTGAAGTAACAGCTTATGGTTACTGATAATATTGTAATTTGAGACAAATTGTGGTATATAACGTGAAACCTTCTAAAAAAATCTTTAACGTGAAACCTTCCTTGGGGAGCCAAGACTTTACAGAAAAGTCATTCTCGAAGCATATTTTTTATATTTAGGCTGCTGTTGTGACCTAGTTTGACGATTTTTTTAGCATGCACCTATCTACATAACACGAATAGTTTGTAAAAAAACATTGCTTGGGACAAATTTTACAGTATAATAGGTATATGCAGATGATACTCTTATTGATTATTCTTTTATGTATGTATTAAAAAACTCTTATTATTATTTTTTTTATTAAAAAGGTATAATATGATACAATCTAAAACATTTTTAACTATTATTTTTTATATTATATTTTATTATTTATACAAGAATGTATGTAAAAACAATTATGACAAGAAATCATAGTGTTACATGATAATATAAATTATTTATTTGTTTTGTAATATTTATGATTTTAATAAATATTTCTTTTTTTCTTCTTTCTTTCTATTAAAACTAGAAATAACACGTGTTATAATCAGAACTGCCCCCATAGATTTTCTTAACCAAATAATAATGTTTATTTTTTTTCTCTCTTTTCAGGTGAGTACCAGACTTCAACTTGTGCCGCAAGCTTATGTATTATCATCATCCACAGTGCCCTTCTATCCCTCTGCTGGGCATAGGCCTATCTTTGCATGTGCCAGCAATCTCAAGTATGCTGTACTACTATACACGAGTAAATCGAGGTGACAATAATTATAGTTCTTCTTGATCTCCGTTTAAAGTTAAACGAGGGTCAGTTAAGGTCAGACAGTTAGAGTCTATTAACTAATTGCAAAGGCGATTGCTCATACATTTCCACAGTATCCTCGGCAGATGCGACCGAACGATTTACAACACTGTCTTATTAAGTATTTTCGACTTTACAACCTAATACCGATCTCAGCCAGTTTTATGGGCCTATCGCTACGAGAATGTAGGTACTCTCTTTACAAATTGCATTCAAAGAAACTTTAATTTCAAGTATGTAGGTACTATTGAGACGATAAATTTATTTAAATTGAGTAAGGAAGTTAATTAAACGATATTTATAATGCTATTTTTTTCACATGTTAAGTTAAAATCTTCTGAAACGTTTGATGGAATATGGAAGGTCGGTACTCTATACTTAAATAATTCCTTTTGAAATTCTTCTTCTTCATTCCATTAGACTTAAAATGCATGTAAAATGTGTACATAATGCAAATTATATTAAATATTTGTTTAAAAAATTGCATTTACCTATTTTATTAATAACTTTTCTAAGACATCTACAAGTTGTCTATAGTGAGGCCCAAGGCAACTACATATACACATCTAGTTCTAAATTGTATGTTTTCCCATTAATTGAACAAGTATAAATAGAAACTGCAACGACGTCCCGACTCAATTACAGCGAGCTCTGGTGCCAATACAATCAACTGATAAGACCTTGACCTCAAATAGATATCGGAAAACGGTACAGCTATAAGTTTACTCTAAAAATAGATAAGAAGAGACCTCGAATCTCGTTTCCTTAACCCTCAAAAGGACATTTTCAAAGATATGGAATTTACTGCCATTTCTATCCGAAGAAAATTCAGAATTGGAAATGCGATTTATTTTCTCGGAAATGCTGGTGGATCTTAAGTTTAATCAGGGGTGATTGGATCCTTAAATAAATGTATTGAATTTTCTAAACATAGAAATCAGCCGTCTGCTTCAATTAATGCCGCTTCATAGACTTGTCGTTTTCTTTAGTTAATTTGTTCGGAAAGTGTAGAAAATGGGTGTTTACAAGTCGTTTTATGGAAAAGCTTGTTCGTAGTTATTATCTGTACTGCTGATGGTAATAATAGTATATTGTTTATGCGTGGGGTGACTTTTCAAACTCCAGCTTTGAAAAGGAGAATCAAAATGATAAAAAAAACCTATACATATGAACAGTCTTCGAATCTAAATTAGGAAGAGAATAACTTAATTTTAAAAGAATATTACTTTTAGAATATTCTTTTTATTGCCAATGGCTACATTACATTACAGAAGAAGCCAAGCGGCGAAAATATACATCATTATCGACTGATTATATTTTCGTATCGCTTGGCTACGAAACTTTTGGTCCGTGGGGTAAAAGCACGAAATCTTTTATAAAAAAATTAAATAAAATGTTGAATGACATCACTAGAGACAAGAACGCTGGCTGGTTCCTTGCGCAAAGGATTTCTATAGCAATCCAGCGTGGGAATCCAGCCAGCGTTCTTGGCTCTATACTACATGTGAATGTTTTAAATTTAGGTTAAATGTACATAATCTTTTTTAGTTTTATTAGTGTATATGTATGTGTATATATTGTTTAATTTTTTTTTATATTAATATTTATCTTATTCTATAATACGGAAAATATATTTAGAAATATCTATATTAAAATACTCCAAACCGTTTTTAACTATGCGTCAATAATACTTTTAGAAAATGGTTGATAAAATATCTCGACATGTAACTACCAACCCCATTCTAATATGTAATAGAAAAGAAATCAAATGTAACAGTCTACTTAGTGAGTATAATAGGTACGTAAAACCCATTGGCATTGGAAAATCTTCTAAGAACCTCTTCTCAAAAGAGATTGGTAATACAAAATTCATGGGAAGAAAGCAAGGGCCCTCATAAGCGGGGTAATAAATAAGCCAAAGAGCTCCGAGATTTTTAACCGAGCCTTTTAAGACTGTTCGAGTTTTTACTTGACAGGTGTAGTCGCTTATGACTCAGGACAATTGGACAGTTGACTTTTTCTGAGTGTTTTTGAAATGCTAGCAACTACAAAAACCAAAACAAAATATTGTTAACTTATTTCCAATTTAGCCTTTTTTATTATATGCAATTTAGCCTTTTTAATATATGCTGGCAACATTATTGTACAAAGTAAAGATAAACAAATTGTGTAAAACTAGATGCAAAGTATGTAAAGATTATGTGTAAAAAAAAATGTGTAAAATTATGTGACACTGGGACTGACATTGGGATGAATACTGTGGCTCCACAAACACAAGTTCCGTAAGGGACTTAGCGTGGAGCTCAGGGTTTATGTCGAACGTACGCCAACACAAAGAATGTACCTAATGTACGTAAGCCTATATCATGTAAAAAAAAAACCTAAGCCTATTTTAGAAAATTCTTATTATGTACTGTCACTGTGTTTCGATAAATAAAATATATGTATTTGTATTTGTTTACTTATGTCGTTATGGAAATTGAAGACATTTCAGAACAAAATCGACTTGAAACATTAGTATAATACATTTTTGTTTCAATGAATTGACATAAAGCGAGTGTGGTTTGATGGATAGGCGTCTGTCTTACGATCTGACGCACAGGTTCGATGCTAGCGACATCAGAGACTTATTTTTCAAGCTATTTTTGTAGATAAAACTCTCAATCAGCGGCGACAAAACATCGTAAGAAAAATGACCCATAATTAAGGACTTGAAATTGAATTGAAAGACATGTCAAATTCTGCCCAATAAAACTCCCCAACGAAAAGATTCTGCGGGAAGTCACTATACTCTCAGTAATGAGGATAAAATTAACATTAGGATGGTGCTAATCCAATCTCAAAGTTCATTATCACGTGATAGTATAACAACTAGGTTTTCCACTAATTGTAGTTATTTGAACTAGCTGACATTGCATAATTTAATTTCGTAGTAAGCTAAATTCAGTATAACAATGAAATTACAATTTATCGGGTAAAACAACAGCTGGTTTAGTGATATACAACTTTCTAGCACATGTACAAGTATTCTGTTATTAGTGCTTACTGCTTAGTTATTAATTTTCAACTCAACATTGTTTTAGGAATACGGCTTAACAAGTTGTGTTGGGATAATTTTATGGAAATGAGTTCGAATTTAATTAAAACGCTACTTACGAGTATGTTGCCATTTCGTATAGTAGTTGAGGTTGTTTATTGTACTAAGAATTGAGAAATTAAACCTTTGTATAGGTATTGTGTAGTGATACTGTATTGTGATAGACGGGTTTTGAAAATCGAAAACTCAGGTCGTGAGTGTCTAGAATAGTGTACCTATGTGATTTGTTCCCCCTTAATCTAATCACACTGACATAAAAAATCACAAAAACGAACGTATTTTGGTTTGTAGACACATTCATACTTAGTAAGTATATCTTTTTTATTACCGTGACTTATTATGCGTATCATAGAGTTTTTATCTCAACAAATGTGAAATGAGATTTTATAAAAGTACAACAATTTAATGACAACTGCGCATAAAATGAAATATCTCATTTCAGCCGCGGCATAATTATTTTCCCCGATAGTAATCTGTACCGGCGTCCCGTAGCTCCGAATTTTTCTCCTCTCGAATTTACATTCAAAAGTCGGCCTTCCATCGATTCCGACTCCCCTGTTTTCATTCCACATTCACAGAATTAAAGGAAAACGCCGCATAATGGCGTTTGCCAATTTAATTTTATCTCCCTGAACCGGAATGTGTATTGCGTCGTTTTGTAAAACAGAGCTCAAAAGGTAGGTACCCAATAATTTCACATTTCTGCCCTCTCGCGGATAAACGACAATTGCCTGAAATTATATTTCATACTCAGAACGCTACTCTTGAAATAATAGGCGTATTATAAGCATTTCGGTGCGCCGTTAGTTGTACAATTGATTTTCGAAACAATCAGACGTTGATCTTTTCTTCTAGTTCTTCAAATCTATTTAAAGAACTGTTGTATTTTTGTGACGCAACACATAGTAGGTACATACATGTATTCATAAAAAACGTCAAGCAATGCTGTTCTGAGCGTAGTTACTTCAATATATCCAATAAGAAACAGATTACTCTAGCTCCGAAGACATCTGCATTGTACTTCACGAAGAACTCTACACTAAACCTCACCTGAAACTTCCAATCCTCATATTTATGCGCACTAAAACTATCAACTTTAGTTAACTCCATCTGTCCTAATAAAACTATCTTATGTCATCTTAATCCGGCACACGAACCGAAATTGTTCCTTAATTAGAAACAAACAAGTTTGGAAACTCTTTGATTAAAGTTTCTAGGTGTAAAGGAAAGTTTTACTTCCCGTCTTCAAAGCGGGAATCGAAGAACAAAGAGTTTAGCGCCCTGGGGAGATCCGAGCTCTTTGCCAATGTCAATCTGTCTTCAAGCCTTTTTTTCTGGGCTGAAACGAATCTTATTCTTGGGTATTTTTTATCTTGAGGGTTATGGTATTCTTTTATTCTTTTTTTGAAAAGGATTTTGTCAGACATGCCCATGTCACCCTTATTTGGCCTTACTTATAATCTACGCTTAATTCCTACCAATACTAATTGATATAACAATATGGCCGAATTATATTTTTTTCTACTTAGGGTTTGTGCCAAAAATCCAACATATTCATATCGAAGAACCGAAAACTTGAAGTATCAGTTAAATATCTTCTAAGAATTGGCTGATTTAGTTCTGCAATCATTTCAGTGTAAAGCCTGGGTGTGAACGAACGTTTTCGTTCTTGCCCTATTTACTCATTCATCAATATTGTCGTTATGCTCAAAATTCTTCCTCCCTAGCGCCCAGATTTTTTCTTAACTCTTAACCCTTATCCCCCTAATTCCATTACGCCCATCTAGAATATTCCATAAAAAGTAATCGCCTACCTGTCTAGAAACTAAAGCACTTCTCTAGCGTAACGGCCAAAGTTAATATTACCTTTATCTATTTGACTGCGACTCTAAGCCCCCGTGATAAGAGCTAAAATTACAATCGTAAAGACACGGATTTAGAATTGTCTCACGTTTTCTAGGAAAGGGAAAAAATCTATTGGGACCGAAATTAGCTTTTGCAAATGTCATGTCTCTCGATAGACGCCTCATTGTCGACACTTGAGTTAATAAAAACCTTGTAATGGATTGCATCACACGTACAGACGAGACGATCACCACTACTTTTTTAAAATTCCAACAATTAAGATGAAGAATATATAGGTGTCATACAAATAAATTATTTGGAATATATGTACATACGAAAGGGTTAATCCTTTCGTTGTCGATTTGCCAAAGTCGCGCGATTGGTTCACGCGTGACATATGTAGTATATTATGTTGTTACTGGAACGCTACATACTGTTTATTTAGCAATATTTAAATTATGATGTAGATTTGGTTAGTGTAAAAGGTAAAACAAGATGATTGGCTACAATTTGCATCACATGAATCTTAGACGCGAATAAGTTTTTAGTTCAATTAGTCATCTTTTGGTTGTATTGTCTATAACTTTCGCGTTTCACCGAACGCAAACTTGACCTAGTTGAGTAACTTTATTCCCCCAGAGAAAATAAACAGATACCACATAAAAGGGAGAATGCAAATAAAAAAGTACGGTTTTCGGTTTGCAAAAATTAAAACGCGAGTTAAAATTCGGTTTGTCTTTTTGTCAGGCTTCATGTGAATTATAGTTACAAAGGGCGACAAATGTGATTCATGTTTTGTGGAATGCTGCAAAATTAACAATGTACAAATTGTACAAGCATTACTTGTATATTCATTTTTTTGTGGTTTAAATACTATTTATACAAGACTCCCTTAATATAATTATATCTCACGTCAAAACTTAATTAAGTAATTTGAATTTTAATAACTTTAAGTTATTACATTTCCATAAAGAAGTATCATAAACTTTTAATAAAACCATTCTGTTGGTATTAAATTATTAAGCATATATAAATAACAACATCAAACTTACTCCCACAAGTACTCCCTTCCCAATTTTCTTATACGCACGTATGAGTAACTTAATTTGCGCCGTAATTATCCGTTACATAGAAGTTGAAAATTATGTTCCTTTACAAAATCAACTTCATCCCACAAGCAAAGATATGTGAAAAGACGTCTTTACAATACTTTCACATAATATCGGGACATAAATAATTTTAAGTATTAAAAAAAGTGCATATTACATTTATTGCGCTGCGTGTCTAAAATTATATTTCTACAGAAACAGCGACACTTAGTTCCACTTATGAACCTCACATATTTTTGTATCTACATCATATATAAATCTACATCTTAGCTTAGACTACAGTGGTACTTAACATCAGGCTGGCTGCAGTCAAAGCCTATTCCGAGTTTTAAAAAAAATATTTAGTGCAATAATTTATTTGAATTAACGCTGAACAAGCAGCACCAAAATATAATAATGGTGTAAGTCCTTAAAGCTATCAATACGAATCTTCGTCTACCTATTTAGTCCGGGATAAATCGGGATTTAGTGAGAAATCCCTTCAGGGCGAGTACAAGAAAGGTAGTCTCTACCTTAGATCCGTAATCACTGGTATTCATAGAGTTAATGCCAGATTTTCTTTAGATGAAATGTTAATATTGAAGGACTTGGCAACAGATGTTCAAGTTGCCATTTACTCCACGGAAAACAAAGGTGTTCAAGTTGTAAATACAGGTTGTATGTATTCTGTGCCCTGACAAATGGAATGCTAAAAATTGTTTGATGTACTCGTATTTTGTAGGTATTGAAATGAAAATGAAATGAAAATTATTTATTTTGTGACAAGAAATTACATACGAACACATTCAGGAAAGTTAGACAAACACAATTTGCACATACAAAAAAAAATTACATTGTAAATCAACTCAATCAAATCAGGAATGTTTTTTATATTATTTTTTAACTACAAATGTTCAAGTAGGTATTCATCAGTTTAAAGCTCATTATATCGCGAAATAGTCAATTTGTAACTTTAAACAAAACAAAAATTAATGGATGTAACAAAAGTATATTTCAAATTTTTATTACAATGATAGGTAAGTGCAAATTCTACTTACCATGAAAATTCGGAACGACTTTTTAACTTTATTTTGCAGCCATCGTAAAAATGAGTTCACAAAGTTTGGTAGCAACATTGACGTGCTTAGAATTTTAACGCGCGTTTTCTTTCATTCTCGTTCGTGCATTAGTTATATATAGAAACTCTGTGGCCAAATAACTTTGTATTAAGTTGTTACCCGCGACTTCTCTAGTGGTATAATATTTTTCGATTAAAAATTAGTCGCTTTAGGGTCATAGGATTCTCCACTTCTGTCCCGAATATCATTATGACATATCGCCTTGTTATAGTAAGGAAGATAAACTTACTAGTCAATTTAAAAAAAATAAACCTTATTTTAAACAATTAAATAATAATTTTAGTATTAGTTTTAGCAACGCCCTAATTCTCCTTTTAACAGGGTAAATATAAATACATTTAAGTATGCTAATAAAGAAATTTGAATTTGAATTAGATAAACCAAAGTTATAGTTTACCATTTATGCTGTGTTTGATAACATGACAATCAGCAGCTTTTTGACCACAGTTCGCGACTATCGCCTAAACTAATCTGTGGCCAAATGTACTAAGTAAATCGTGTCCCGGTTAACTTATTCTGCACTTATTAGACATTTTTTTTCACATTGGATGCTCTGACTTTGTCTCGTTTACGTACAAAAGGTTAGTTTCCTTGTTTCCTTCGTTTCAAATGTCTTGAGGCGGAATGGAACAAAGGGTCGCCCTGGCAACGTAAGTAAACTCACTTCAGACGGTGGTTTGTTGTTCAAATAAAGGGCAATCAGAGGCGCAGAATAGTGGAAAGTTTTTTGAGGAAAAGAAAAAAATATACATTTGGAGTGAATAGGCTATCTTCTTGCCTAGACTACAGAAGAGTTAATATACGGGAAAATAAATAACACACTGTTACCGTGACTCCCGCAGAATTAATTCGTTAGGGGAGTTTTCTTGGGCAGATACATCGTGGTGGGTGCCCAGGTCCTTCCACGGAAGACACATGTCCTCGGATATTGCGGTCCTCAAACATGTTCCTCACGATGTTTTCCTTCACCGCTAAGCGAGTGCATATCCACATATAACTTAAAAATACAAGGTATTGGTGTAGAGCCGGATTCGAACCAGGGTGCGTCTGGATGAAAAGCAGACACTGGAACCGCTGAGCTATACACTCGCTTTTAACTGATTGTAATCTAACCAGTTCGTAATGCGTATCGACGTGATTTGTACAATTTGAACTATTCAGTGTCATATTAGTACAAGAAAAACAAATTAGGCTGGAGCACTTAGATTATCTTTAGGCTTTTCTAAAGATTTTCTAAGTGCCCCTTTTTGTAGTAGTTAGAAGTAGTATGTTTAGTTTTCCTTCAATTGTTTTTATATTTTATTATTGTAAATAAATGTTAAGAAATTACATTAAAAAAAAGAAAAACAAAACACATAAATAAATAAATTTGATTCGTTATTACAATTATACCTATAAATGTACTTATAATAGATATAAAGTTGTCTTGCTGAGCGGGACTTGCAAAGCTCTGGCACGCAAGGTCAAACCATGGCATTATATTGTACTATAGTAGATTGCAAGTATTATTATGCAAGTCTTACAGGTTTGCAATACGATTGCGATTTATCTTTGCCAATGATTGAACGTTGTAAGTCTTTAGCAGACTTTGTTCGGAGTTTTATGCGTTAGTAAACTTGATGATGCGTTTTAAAATTAAATGTTTTTTTTATTTTACGAAAACAGAAAAGACTTTTATTGATGTTTTCGTTACAATTGTAGTTGATTTTGTTACTAATCTGTCCCAATCATGTCCAAATTTAGCTTCCTAGGTCAAAATTTTAATACAGTATTTCCATGCAAAAGTTTTTAAAGGCAAAATCAAACAAACTGTGCGCTCTATTAATATATCTATAGTTTACCTCCCCCAGCTTTCACGCAGCCTCGCGCTACAATATCTAGGCATAGCTCTAGCCATTTTCGTAACCTTGAAACTCAGGTCACGGTTAACCCTCCAACAGCGCTAATAGCTCGCTCTAGTTTCCACGCTTTTTGCCGCAACTATGTACTTTATTTCTTTACCTTATTCGGGGGCAATTTTAACGTGACACTGATTTATAATGGACTTTAGTCATTTTAGGTAGTTTGTATGTGTGAATAGTAAGGTGCTGTTTGTTTACCTTGTGTGCTTGATGGTTAAATGTGGTGAAACTTTGAAAGTGCTATGAATCGGAAAATACGGAAAAATGTAAAGCCTCAATATATTTAACTTGTGTAGGATTGTTTTATTACATCTATAATTATATAGGCAATATGGTACAATGAGTTAATTTTATTAAAACTATGCAAATTCATAAAAAAAAGTGATTGTTTTATCAACGCACCAAAAAATAGAAACAGGAACCGACTGCTAGGAAATCCTCACCACTTCCTTTTAGATAGAAAATGTAAAATTATTACGTCGAAATCGCGCGATCTCGCCACCTCGGTAGATCTGGGGAGACGGGCGTGGTCCTGAATAAATCTTGGTAGATAAGGCGTCGCGATAAAAACACGGATTTTATTGACAGCGATCCACTCAATCTTAAACGTTGCGAGGCATAAGGAAAATTTTAAATCATCTCGAGAAATGTCGGTGGGGAAAGCTGTCGTTTGGTTTGAGTAGCATGTTTTATTAGTATGTCATTTTGTATCATTCGTACTGTTGTGTTGAAGCTAGAACGGACTATGGGAGTAATATCTATGAAACTCCTATCGTAATTATAAATAACTATACTAAGTATTAAAAAGTAAAACTAAAATGAAATTAAATTTAATGAAAGTATAATAAGTAATTATCCTGTATATGAATAAATTTAGTAAAACATTTGTACTATACCTAGTTTTCATGACAATAATATATTCATTCATTCATTTGTTTACGTCAGCGAACATATCCTTCACGCATGCAAGCTACGAAAAGGATTAAATGTAAATAGTACGACGCTAGAAATGTATTATTTACCAATTATGTTCAGTACGTCTATCGTGAAACGCGTGTATCTAACTAACAAGTATATTTACTTTCCCGGCATGGACAAATAGATTCTCTAGAGAGACATATAACATTCACTGGGATGGTACCGGAACGAATGATAAATGTGTCCACTGTCCATTCGTGCCTGATCGGCCGCGCTGAAAAAATAAAAATACGTCATTGATGATATATACAGGCTGGTTTGCACGGGTATTGACGTTTTCTGGTCCGTCTTTGGGAAATACTCAAAAAAATATAATCAGGATAGGTAAGAAAGAAAATAACATCATCATCAGCCTAATGAGACCCACTGCAGAGTATAGACCTCATCCTTATACGCACTCCTTGTCTTGCGCTGTTCTTGCTCAGATGTTTTCTTCTAATTTTCTAATATCATCCTGACCCAAACAAAGTCTAAAAAACCCTTATAACATATTCAGGTTAGCAACTGTCCTGACCATTTATCCGAGTCGATCGCACTTATTTCCAATCGATATAGAGCTCACGATTTGAACGACCTAATTTCCGGTAGCCTCCAAAGTGTAGGCAATATATTTCAGAGATAACTAACTACATGTGTTTTAAACCTTTTAGTCAAGCATACATATGGCTTGTGCGGACTATACATCTTTCGGTCCTATCACGATCCCATAGAGATTTATTAATCGATTTAAAAATAAAATTAGTCACGAAAAACCTATCTGAAAGTTGGTAGCCTCATTTGACACCCTATCCTGGTGATCTTTGACCATAGGACCGCTTTTATGAGGGCAGGTATAAGCAACCTACTTGTCAAATAGTAAATATATTTAAAACTAGTAGACGCCCGCGGTTTCGCTCGCATTACTTTGAGATAAAAATGGTTTAAAATGAAAATGACTTTTTTATTTACGAACTGATTGAAATGAAATAAAAACTAAATGTTAAGTTATGTAAAAATGCACTACATGTTAGTGAAAACCGTAGACAAATCGATTCAGTCGTTTTAGAGGCTATAACGAACAAACATACCGACAGACAAACAGAATTTTTTTAAACATGATTTTTGTTTTCTTATGCATCAATGAAGACCCCTCAACTATTTTTTTTTTTCAATTATTTTCATTGTCATCAGACACCGACCGGTTACAGCTTTATTATATGTATAGAAAAATACAGTGACAATTGTGTCTGTCCTAGCGCTATGTTTCATTGGCCTTGAGTTTAGCACTGATTTTGTGTAAATTGAGACATTAATTCGATTATTTCGAATTGGTCGCCATTATTAGCCGTCTATGGCTTGTGAGCTTGTGACGTCATCACCTCGAACCGGGATTAGAAGCCTCGTGTTCCTCTGTGCCGGTATAATTTAATTAACGCCGCCGAATGACCTGAATTAGTTGATTCAATCGTCTGGGTGTTTTGTCTCACAAGTATAGGGTAGTGTGGAACTTCCTTTGTGTCCTGTAGGATATAGATATTGACTAATGTTTTTTTTTCTACACTAAATAGTCAGGCATTTATCCACCAGATCACCTAAAACGACTAGCAATCATCTGCATAAGCGACACTATGGTCCATGGTTATACATAACTGTACTGGAATAAAATTGTATTGCAGTTCTCTAGAAGTTAAAATACTGTTACTGTGTGTACAGTGTAAATACTCGTATGTACACGCCTGGATAGTTTCCCAATTAAATTAACAATTTTTAGAACTAATAGTCTATACAGATATCGTTGTATAACCAACGACATTAATAATACCTAAATGGACCGGCCTTCTCAGTACTTTACCATCCAAAAATATAAGTCGACATCTGTTAGATTTACATGTTACGAAGTTCTAAGTAAACATCGTAGCATAATTGTTAAAACGAGATAGGCACTACAAAAAGTTGCAAGAGAAAATGAGAAAACAATACAAACGTTTATCAGTCAAAATCATGTCAAAATCAAGTCAAATTGGCCGAACACAGAATGAAGTACCAAGTGAGAGACGTCTCTCACTTTTTGTAAAATGTACATGCTTATACTTTTATACTTTCGCCTAGGCCGGTCCATTAAGTATTATTAATGTCGTTGTGTATAACTATTGACTTTGTTCTTTGACTAAAAAGGCAATTTTAGCAATCTGTACTTCAGTCATGATTTTGAGCAATCTATTCAAATATGTTTCAATTGTATAATCTTTCCAATTATTCCAGCACAAAAATCAAGCCACATACAACAGGTCAAGGATACATTTATTCCATCATGTCTCGTATTTTATAATTTACATTCAGGTCTCTCGCGCCCTTATAATTTCATCACGCGGCCTGTCCGTCAGGTGGAAATCTGAGAGCGCACGGAAACAAAGGGATGTATTAATGACGTCAGGTGGTACAGAAACATTGCAGAATGTCAAGTCATTAAACAAATTATTATAAAGTATTGGTGGTAGTGAATTTATGTTACCATATCTCGATTTTTTATAATCTATCTATATATATATAAAACTCAAAGGTGACTGACTGACTGATATAGTGATCTATCAACGCACAGCCCAAACCACTGGACGGATTGGGCTGAAATTTGGAATGAAGGTAGATTTTATGACGTAGGCATCCGCTAAGAAAGGATATTCGGAAATGCCACTTTTAAAAGAGTGAAACAGGGAATGCAAGTTTTACTTCTTAATGCGAGCGAAGCTGCGAGCACACACTAGTATAATATATACTCGTATATAATCTAAGTCTGAAATTAGCAGATGTTTTTCCTACTTGTGTAAAACTTGTAATATCAGTGTGGTGTAAGTTATTGATTTCCATTTTACTTTAAAATGTAATTTGTAAGCTATAAATCTTAATTAAAAAATAAAGTAGGACGAACGGCAGCTATTTTTATGTACTATTATATAATTACTTCAGAAAAAGTTACAAAAACTATTTTTTCAAATACCGTGCTAAAATTCATGATAAATTTGAAACGCTAAGTCTCTATGTCTAATACAAAAAAAAAGCTTTTATTATCCTGAACCGTAAATCAAACAAAGTTTCAATATTTTTGTTAGTGGTGTTAGTATGTTAATTATTATTATTAATTAGATTAGTTTGTTAGTGAATCTTCATCGGTATAAGGTCCGCCTGTCTAATACATATTAGAAGTAAATACAGTTAACTTAGTGTGAAGCGAAAATTAATTTAGCTGGAAATATGGAGAGCGCAATTTAAGTGCCCCTAGGGTGCTGTAATGTTTACGTGTCACATAGTTTAAATAGAACTTCGCACGTTGTTAAATGTTATACTATGAATTTGTTATTTGTTTTCGGCTTATGAACCATTTGAGTTTGTGTTTAATTTATAATCATTTTAGTTTTAAATTGGAGTGAAAAGTATCATTGAAGGTTTTACGCAATCTTTTTCTTAAATTTCCCCCTATTGCCGCCCCATCACCTAACAAACTTATTAACTTCATGTGAGCCTTTATATCGTTTCTTGAACTTGAAAAATTCTGTCAATAAGTTAATACAAATACAAAATATTTATTGACAAAAAAAAAATTCAGATGCTAATATTTTATAATGCTTGCAATGTATAACGTTCAACATCTAAGGGTTTGTCTTATAAATAATAATAATAATTTATTGATTCAAATAATAATGGCAAGGTATTACAATTTTACAATTCATTTTCTTATTCTAAAATTTTAATGACATGCTCCCTGGCTGCCGCTGTAGGATTCCCTGTGTCGCGGAGCTCAGGGTTCTTCCGATGGTTACCAATTAGGAGTCTTATAAATCTGTAATGGCAATTATAATTATAATTTTTAACATTCGTGACGTGAGTGACGTATGTACATACATAATTAGATCTTATATGAAAATGGTTAACCTATTATTATTAAAAATAATAAGGATAATTTGATTGATTATCTAGGCAGTATACGTATTTTTTCACAATTTTAGGCAAATTGGATTCCTTTTTTTTAACACGAAACAGGCTTACGTTTGACTATAGCCAGCCGGATATTAAGCACCACTTCATTCTAAGATGTAGCAGGCTTGCCTAGAAGAAACCTATTTACTCTAGATTTGAAGACCCCTGGGTTATAATTAAAACATACACAAACTAGATATTTACAATATTTTTGATATGAGACTGTTTCAAGTATTAAAATAAATTATGTGATATACCTATATTATAATTGTGTTATAAGAGCATCCAAATACAGGTATAGGTCTCCTCCATTGCCTTCCAAGTAGTGCGGTCTCTAGCTAGTCGAGTTTATCTATATACCAATAAGATATTGCAATATTTGAAAGAACAGGTTCAAAGTTGTCAATCTGCCCTTCATATACTCGTCTCCATGATCTCGACGCTCCCTCACTCTCGTTATTAGTGAGCTTAATGATGTGTAATGGCTCCTATGTCTATGTATAGTGATTTAGGTAGGCTTCGGGATAAAGACGCAACGGAAACGCACTGATGAAAAGAAATTAGATAGATAGATAGATTGATAATTCTTTATTGACACACATATAAAACAAAATTAATAAAAATTACTTATATAAACTACTCTAGTGCCACAAGTGGCGGCCTTATTGCTAAAAGCAATCTCTTCCAGGCAACCATTGGATGGAGAGGAATAAATAAAGGATTATAAAGGACGTGGTGTACAACAGAAATAGATGCGATAGGATAAATAATATACACAAATATAATTATAAGTAATCAATCTGATAAGTAGATGGATACAATTATTGAACACAAAATTACAAAAAACACATTATTGAAATGAAACCTATTATTTCTTTTAAATGAGTGTAGCAGTGTCGCTATAAGCAATATTCTAGACTACAAACAAAAATGACAAAACAGCGGAAATGAAGCTAATGTATGAGAAAACAACTTTGTAGAAGGCATAAGAACTCACAAAACTTGATTGCTTTCATTTCGCTATAATTTTCCAAAGTCTGTAACCGCATACATTGCAGAGATTTATTCGTTCATCTTTTTTTTGAACCTATTGTGTTCCACTCCTGGGCAAAGGTCTCCTCCAACTCCCTCCATGCGTCGGCAGCTTCCTCTCGCCAGGTATCCGGAAACCGGTCGAGATCCTGCCTAAATAATAATTGTTCATCTAAAGAAATATTTTTCTTGTCTATGTGTATTTTTACCATCACATCATTTAAGTTTTCCTATACCTATGTAAAGGCATATAGGTGTGTACAATGTATATATAAGTAAGTATACGAGTATATAAAGCTAGCAATGAATCACGTCTTTATTTGCTCTGCCAGTGTGGGATACAATGAAAACCTTTATGGGAGTAACTACACATTAACCGTTATTACGTTAGTATGTGGTCGGGTTTTCGTGTTATTTGTGTTTTCATTAATTGTACGATTTTATTTGTCTTTTTTAATGTACATAGGGAATGTTATGTACCGCACATTATTTATTATATACTGTAAGTTTTTATTTACAATAATAAAATATAAAAACAAGGCAAGAAAAGCTAAACATACTACTTCTAACTACTACAAAAAGGGGCACTTAGAAAATCTTTAGAAAAGCCTAAAGATAATCTAAGTGCTCCAGCAGTAAGTTAATCTTTACGTTTTCATTACCTAACTTTTAAAGAAATTTGTCATAGTAATTCCTTAGAAACAAAGTGTAAAAAAAGATAGTCGTAACATTTTACATGATTTATTTTTCTAAAGATAACGTAATTTATATAAACTTACAGCAAATGTATGCATTGAAAAGTTCTCAGTAATTCTACGTCCAAGAAATTTTAAATTTAAAAAAATAATAAATTAATTAAAAATAATTAATAATAATTTAATTAATTTATTATTTTATTTAATTTATTTTTTTAAATTTTAAATTTCTTCATTCAATGTAGCCACCGCCATGTAATGAACTTTTCTAGCGAAACACAAAACAAAGACCACTCCATTATACTTCTACTATAAAAACTCTTACAAAATAAAGGAGAAATTTCCATTTTTCAAGGAATATAAAAAGGAATTTTAATGTTTTCTAATTAGGTTTCCTTCACGGTACAAAAGCGCTTTAATTTTATGGTAGGATCTTTTTAGGGGTTAACGAGGGGTTTTACGGGTTCATTATTGTATTGCTGGAGCAATACCTACATTATATTCTATGTACAAATATTGTTGGGTAAGACATGATAATACTCGTATTGATTTTGTCGAATGCCATTAAAATACACAGTCATTTTGATCACAGCTGTAGTTTTTGGTGGCTAGACAACTTAAGAAGATTGAAGGCAACATCTGGGCAGAAGAAGCGAAAACCTCGTACGTGCCGTAACAGCCAGCCACAACGGAAGAATAGCGCTGGCTTCCAGAATTCAGCATTATGCTGAATTGGGGCTGTGTTGAGGCAGACTTATTTATTTGAAAGAAAGAAAAACATTTATTGTAGCAAATAATAATCAAATAAGTACAAGCAAGAAATATATAATTATGTAAAAATAATCCTATACTTAAAACTACTTAAATAAAATACATATTTGCCACAATACAACCCCAACTCAGCATAATGCTGGCTGCAATATATAATAATATTTATTGTATGTATGTGTATATACCTATTAAATGTCTGTAAATATGTCTTAATAAATGTTATTCTATTTAATTAAACATCGAGTATTGGTGTATGAGTGAGGTATATGCTTGCCAGTGGACTCTATGAGCTGATGATGATGATAGTTTTTGTGTTATGTCCCACTAATTGATGAATAACTACGTGAAAAGTTGAAAACTAGTGATTACTATGGTATTTCTAATAGCGAAAAATATCAGTTAAAACAACCTATAACAAAATTATTTTAAAACTGACAACTTCTTTTAGAGACTTTTTGATTAGCTGACTCTTTTCTCGTCTAAAATATTCATCAAGAAGACCTCTCAGCTGCTTTATCCCCATCTCTATACCTATCACTAGACCGGATCGATGAGTCCGTGACTTTTTGTATTTCCTGCCTCTTAACTTGAAGTAAATATTTGATTTGATGCAAAACCATAACTAGTTCGATTTGAATGGGGATTTCGGTTTAAGCTTCGGAATTAGCTTGTGCATGTTCAATTATTATTCGCTATTTTGTGACGGTCCTTTGAAGCATCTTTTCATACATTCTTCCCCGTTTATTTATCACCGTTTAATACATCTCTAGAAATTTGTCTAAAACGGCTACTACGGTATTTGTTAAAAACAATTTCTCTATTATTCAAAAGTCGCGGTATTTGTATTATTTATTTGTATATTTACTATAAACACTCTAATCTCGAGATATTTTTTAACTGCGTACTTTTTTATTCTCCCATGGAAGGGACTTGGCGCCTGCAACGATGTACTTGCCCAAGACAACTCACCTATCAAATTAATTCTGCAGGGGATCCAGAATTCCAGACCCTCAGTCATTAGGACATACGACTCAAAGAGATATTTATTTGACTGATTTATTTATTTATTAACAAAAGGTACCTACACAAAATGCAGGCTAAAAGATTACAAACAAATAACACTCCGACGCATAAGACTAAACCTACAGTTCAATTAAGTCCGTACTCAACACTCATGTTGGATTCCGAGAGATTTACATTTTTTTTAAATACCAAACTGATACTAGTAATGAACAACAAATAAGTAGACAAGTAAAGTAATAATGACAGCATATAAGTTAAAGTTCATAGTTGATATCAATAATAACTATAATAACAACAGATAAGTAGTAATAATATAATATGTATATTATTAAATCACACACGCATTATCCACAAATGTCACTGCGCAGATAGATCCCAGCTAACTGTAAATTCCCTTTGTTACAGATCAGTGTTGTGAAACGCGAGTGAATGAATGAAAGTGCACAATACAGCGGCCATTCAGCTGAAGTGACCTAAATGTGGGCATTTTATGGTATATTGCACTTAGACGAGGAATCATGGTGAGTAACCGAGTGATAACTACGTGCTGTGCTGAACGATTTATGGCGCGGAGTCTTATAGCTGTAGTGAGTAAGGTGGTTATTGGAGATCTATGATAGTTATGGTTATTGGTAGTGATAAAGTGGGCAGATATATCGCAGGTGATATCTAAGAGTGTATGTTCGAGGATTTTTTTTAAGAAAATATCTACGAGGGCTTAAATTGCTATTTTGGAAATTGTCAATTTTCCACATTTGTCTAATTGTGGAAAACGTGGCTTTTTAATTGCTCCAATAATGAGTTTACTAACACTACCAAACTCTTGTTTATAACTGTAACATGAATTATTTATGGGTGATGAGAATGTAAACTGAAGTGTCTGAGGTGGAATGGACAGGTTACATTTAAAATCATAAATCAGGCAACTTTTAGTCAAGGGAGCACTTACCTAGATTTTAAATGCATTATTTCCTCCTATATAATTTTTATTTGTAACTTATTATAGGTACTAACCTATCTATAACCTAACTTATCTATAACTATTTATCTACCTACATTACCCTTTTTTTTTTCAAAATACAAAAATATTTATTGACATAATAAAACAGGTAACAATAAATTTCGTGAAACTTCTGGCCTTGTGCTAGCCGTGAGACTGTGTTACAAGGCCAGTGTCTTCTCCCAAATTGTGAGGCTTATATAATATTACGTCTTGTATAGGGTAGGTACTAAATATTACGATGAGAATGTAAATAATTAAAGGTACGTTACAATATAGTTAACTTATTTTGCTAACTACCCTAATTTAGGAAAAAAAATATGTTCACAAACAAGATGTATAACCTTGAAACCGTCTATGACTAAGGCCAATAACACAATGAATAAAATCAAACTATACTAACTGAAATACAGTCGCTACGTGCAGCAGGTAACAATCGCGGTGGTTAGACATCACAGCAACTAAACAGCTCATTATAGCATAAATAACCGGTACACATATCTCGTATACTAAATCTCTTTTGCAAACACAATTATAACTCGCATCTCGCCGTTTGGTCAGCAAGGAACCGAGGTTGAATATAGGTAATGCAAATTGGTCCACACTGAAAAAACTATTGACAGATCGGTTTTTACAAAATGCTCGGTTATTGCAGTGTTAAATTACGATTAGTCTATCTATACGCCGTAGTAAGGACAGCGAGACTATGGAACTCTCTACCTGGAGCCCTGTTCCCAGAAAATTATAACCCAGGGGTCTTCAAATCTAGAGTAAATAGGTTTCCTCTCGGCAAGCGTGCTACATCTTAGACTATAGCGGTGCTTAACATCAGGCAGGCTATAGTCAAACGTCAGCCTATTTCGTGTGAAAAAAATCTATTATTACATTTCTAGTTAATAATAGTAGTTTATGCAACTGTCATATAATTAAGGGTATTAAAACACGAGTGTGAGTTTATGAAACTCGCTGCGCTCGTTTCATAATAGTAACGAGTGTTTTAATACCCGTGTTATATGCAGTTGCATACACTACTTTATCTTCACTAATGCATTGATAATTTATTAAATTAAATTCACGCGTACGTGTATTGTCACAGTGATTTTGCCGCCATTAAAATCTAACCAACGAGAGTGCAGCGCGACCAACCTGATTGGCCCTGCAATCAGGTTGGTCACGCTTTTTCGATGTTATAATGAGCTATTACGATATCGATGTGGATATAATAACATCATGTGAAATTGCTTAAATTGAGTGTTTTGTTATCTGTGCTATAACAGTAGTAATTATAAGTCAAGTATTGGAAACATAAGTAGAATGTTACAACATTAGTGTAGATAAAATACCTTACGTGTTACCAAACCTCAAATACAAATTCTGTCGTGAGACACCCAATAGTGTTCTGGCAATCTCATTTGATTGCCAATTTTAGTATAGATTTACTTTGGTATAGTACATTTTAGCCCTCAATATCCGGTTGGAAGTGCTTGACTATCATCATAATCATCATCATCATCAACCCGTTATCGCCCACTGCTGAGCATAGGCCTCTCTTCTTGACTGTCAAGAACAAAAATATCATGAATAGTGAGTTGTCCCTGCATAATATAGTCGCTACAGTATCACGGCCAGAATAACTCATAAAGCCGGCACCAAGGGCGGTTGTTATTACGTTTGAAACGTTTTCAAGAACTGCCGCGTGAATATACCGCCTTTTATGTGGCTCTAACTAAATATTACTGGCGGTATTTGAATGCGATAGTAGTAGATATTTGAATAATTATAAGCTAAAAACATTTGTTGGAGTATTCATTATTAAATTTTAAAATATAAATTTGGTTTATGATATTAGAGAAAGGATAACGATGCGTTTAACGTCTTAGATATTTATAAAATAATAATCATGAAGCTAGTTAATATATTGTCTCTTACCCACATTAACACTTTTGAAACCAAATGAAAATAATAATAAAAAATGTTTTAGGTGAACAAGTACATAAGATGGTTCACATCTTATACCTACATACCTAACAACCTTTGCAAGTAAAACATTGAAACCACTAATTTGGTATAACATCGAAACGCTTTACAGCCTTGATGTTAGTTCCAAAACATACTCCCATTCACACTCCCTACCTAATAGCGTTTAATGATTATAACGATATGTATAGGGAGGTAGTCTATGTGTTATTGTCTGTAATGTGTATATATGTATACAAGAATAACACACAATACACTCCTAAATCATTACTTTATGCTCATTTTGTTTGTTTTCTAGTAAAACTTTCCAAATTTGTGAAACACCTTGACGGTGGTCAATCGTTTACCTTATTTAACAGTTTAGAGTAAAAAAAAACAGTAAGTAACCAATGCCTACAGTCGAGTCGTTGTGTCGTGCGATTGTAATCAATTCTGATAATGTATCAAGAGAGTTCAAACCGCCCTTAGAGCCTTTAACATAGCTTAACGACTGCCATATTAGACAAACTGACGAAATTTTACTATAACAACCGGCTAGTACTTACGTTAAAAATGATGTAAACAGACGTAACCTACAACAAAACGTTTTTACTCAAATTCTGACGTCTGTCAACTAAACAACCACATCACAGGTGAAGTAGCAAAACAAAGCAAGTAACAAGATAAGACGGTTCTTAATTGTGCCTCTCGTGACACCTTACTAAGCTTAATTTCTGACATTTCTTGGCGAACACACATTATGTATATTGTCTGCTTACTCTGGAGATATGTTTACAAGACTTGGGGAATAATTGGAGTTCACCATTCTACGTATATCTTGACTTGAACGTTATACGTTGATCTTCATTTTAAACAGGTGTTAAAAAAAACTTTCAGAAGACTTGATAACCCCCTTTTTTTGGAAGTCGGTTTAAACAAAATATTTCAATACATATTTTTTTGATAATTTGCTATATACATATTTACAACGTTTATGACACTGAGGATGATATGTGATGTGATTATAAATGATTTCCATAAATAACTACTAGAATACTATGTTTTCTACATACTATAATGAACTGACGGGACCTATAATATAATTTACCCTGTCATGCGACCCTGGCAAGCTTACAATAGTATGCCACTTTAGGTCACCCATCCAAAAAATGTTCAATTCAATCAATTGTGAGTGTGATTCACTTGATAAAACGCTCATGCTGTGAAGTGTATGTGTGTAGTGAGTGTGTGTGTGTGATTCTTCAAATAGTTCCCACTTTTTCTTTCCAGGTTAATATCAACAGCCTCTGTTGTATTAGCAAGGCTCTATATCAGCTGGAATGCGCGGTCGTATTTCCAGCATTGCTATTGCTAAAGTCCTCACAATCTAACTCTGCTCCCGGCTGGCGGCAGCACTTCTAACCTTCCAGATAATTTCCTTATAATTTATTATAGTTCCATTTTTATCCGCACTAGAGTAATGTAGCTCTCGCTCTAACGAAGTTTCCATTCCAAAATATGAAGGGGCTCTCTCAACGTTGCTTTCAGAGCTTTTCAGTCGGTTTTCAACCCGTTTGCAAATGTGATTAAGCCCACTCTTTTATTCGTTTTGTTGGTCTAGTGGAGCAATCTGGGAATGGCCGTATATGTACTGTACTGGGTAATTAATAACCGTTATTTTAGTCTCATTAATTGATTTTGAGCTATTTTTAAACCACAATAAACGAAAGGTGATATAAAAAATAAAATATGACTACTTGAAAATATACAAATATTAAATTCATGATCTAATTGAACATGGTTCTTTGATTACTTTTTTTCGTAAAATAAATTGTAGAATTGAGTACTAAAGCTGTAAGTATTGTCTACCGTTCCTGTCCTTTTCAACTACATAATGTAGTTTGAATCAAAAACTTGTATTAATTCGAAAAATAAAATTCTTTGCTTACAAAACATTTCTAAGTCCTTCTTTTAAACCATTTTCAAATTGGACTCTCATGTTAAGCATAAGGTAAACGTTATGCTTTATGTAGAATCTACGGTAGAATATAATTTATACCATCTAATATAACGGATACCCTGTAAAAGCCTGTATACGCGCCTAGATTCTCGTATCCAGATTTGGCTGACCAGCTTTTGCCTGCGGTAAATTAAAGCTCGCTATCTCACTTTGGAAGCTATAAATTAGTGGTTCACATCCCGCCTGTGGTTTTTGGGGTTTTCCTAGGTATCCTTTTTAAGCCAGTAGATTTTGACACTGAAGTGTGTACCACTCTGTTGCTAATAGGAGTATTTTAAAGTAAAATTATATGTTTCCTATCTTATTTTTTTATTGCATTATCATCATCATCAGCCTGTTATCGCCCACTGCTTAGCATATGCCTCTCTTCTTGTACGCCACTCATCCCAGCCCTGTGTAGATTGAATCCAGGTGCTCCCTGCGGTTATTCAATGTCGTCAACCCACCGCATTGGTGGGCGATCTCTGTTTCTATGGCTTGTCATGGGTCCTCCTGCCTCGCAATGGCTTTTTAAATTCTCAATTTTTCTTTTCAATCGGAAAGGAGTCGACGTGGAACTGACTTTCCTATTTAACTTTAACGAGTAAATTAAGTATCGAAACTACTTAAGTTATCTTTTGTTACTTTTTTAGTTTGACCAATACCTTTGGAATATCAACTACCTTAAACAACAACTATGTCTAAAAATATCATATTTTATATATAGAATAATTCTAACATACCTACCCACTTATATGCATGATATAGTTAAGTATGTAACATAGTTTAGATAATTACCAAAACATGAAATATTATATAGGTTAAGTTTTTCAATTAGTAAATAAACATATTTTTCCTTTTTTTACTTTACTTTTATATGCGCCTAGTTGAATTAGATGTTTAGTATAATTATGTTGATAAATATTCTAATAGTGCATGTTTTGATATGTTGGATGGTAATTGTTCACGCTCCAGAAACTCCCCGCTACATGATTATGCACGGATCATTAATTTTATTTCTAAAATCGTCATAAATATTTATTTTCGTCTATGCTTGCGATATTTTTGCTATCCTTTATTTCTCAGTTTTAGTTCTGGTGTATGTGAAACTAGTATGCTGTATTTTTATTCGTATAAATATTTGAAATTGGATGAAATATTTACTGATAGATATGAATTATTATTTTTTCTTGACCAAAAACATAGTGGTCACTCAAACACTCAAATTTTGTGGTGCTCAAACGTTAAAATAAAACAAATGAAATAAATTATTCTGAATATTATCCTTACCTCCTGAAACTGAAACGAACACATACTTATATAGAAAAATCCCCTACGTATCTCTCCTACTAAAGTAACCACTTATTCAAACGAACCCCTATCCATTCCCCATTGTTCCCTGAATGGAGATTAGTATTCGTTCCTGTTGCGGATAAATATCTACGGTTGACGCTTCCTAGAGATGAGAACAGGAAATTAAAGTTATACAATATTTGAGATTTAAATATAGGTAAGCTAGGTGCGAGAAAATCTACGGATATTGATTTTGCTGCTCGTGAATTCGCTCAAATATGGGGATGATTTCTGATGTTATGGATTAAAACTGCTTGAAATGTGTAAAACTCAAGTTGAAACCTAAGTTATGTAAGTACATTAACTGTTTATAAACGCACATCTACACTAATATTACAAAGATGAAGAGTTTGTTTGTTTGTTTGAACGCGCTAATCTCAGGAACTACTGGTGCGAATTGAAAAAATATTTTTGTGTTAAAAAGAGACCATTTATCGAGGAAGGTTTTAGGCTATATAACATCACGCTGCAACTAATAGGAGCGAAGAAACAATGGAAAATCTGGGAAAAACATGGAAAATTAGTTATTTGGCAAAATTTCAGATTCTACACAGTGAATGCATTGTATTTGTTGATTTATTTGTGCTGTCTTTTTTTGAAAAAATATCAATACATTATATATCCGAATGAAACTTGTTTTTCTCTTATATTGACGAGTTTATACCATTGGAGCTGCTGCCCTTCCCTATTCTATCGGCTAGTTTATATCACTGCGGTAGAAAATAGATGTCGCTTTTCTCATTTCTACGGGCAAGTTTATATCGTTGCGGTGGTCGAGCGCCGCAGACGCGGGTGTTCCGCCGGGATTTCCCCGTGCGGTGGTCGAGCGCCGCAGACGCGGGTGTTCCGCCGGGATTTCCCCGTGGCATTCTCAGTCTCGCCTGCCGCCGGCCAGTATAAACTAGCAATTTGATCTAATAATACATTTATTAGACAAATGGCTTTGTGCGGTATTGAGGCAATATGTTTACCAGAGTTGCAGAAACTTTATCCAAAAGTTTTTGCGTCCCTTGTAACTTCGAGTTTATTTCCTGATGTTCTTCGATGTAAAAAAATATTTTATTGTTGATGGAGTAATGTCTCTTACATGATCCCAATCATGTAAGGATTTGTTTAGTCTTATTCGGTAAACATAACCGTAATCCACGTAGATCTAAATATCGTAAATAGACTCACATGCAGTCCAATATCCATGACTTCAATGTCAAGCAATTACTCCCTCCTCTTTGTTCCCCACAGACCGACCCGAAGATACGATAAGTACTCATGCCCATCTATCTGTCTTGTATATTTGATATGGTACATTAGATCGGGTCGCAAGGTAGACAGGCATATCCCTCGAGTTCCATACCTCCCCATCACGTTCGGTTTACTCACAAACCGATACGGAAGCGATATAATACGGAAAATCTCACACAAAGTGAAACAATAGTATCAAATCCTTACATCACAGAGTATCAAGATAATTATGCTCGGCGTAACGACGTGTGAAAAACGCGGCGGGTCTCATAATAAATCTTACAACAGTATGTTTGTTCCCGCATGAATGTTTGAGCGGCTCGCGTCGCATTTCCCGCGGAGCCTTCCCAAATGATCCCATAAATATTTCCTCGCGCTCCCGTGGCCGTTTACAATCGCACACTCAGTACTCCGTACTGACTCTCGGAGGCACTTAACATACAAAATAAATGTTTCTACGACCAAAAACGGAAAAGAGAGAAATATTACGAGCGCGGCGCCAGCGGCCGGAATATCCGCAACAAATGGAAAATCGAAACGCGACGACCACATTTGAAAATGTGGCAGTGACATGCGATATTGAACCTTAAAATTTATTATTGAAAGCTGGATTTAGGGCAGGAGTGCGAGCATTATAGTGCCGTAATTAAATTAGTGTGTTGGGTCAAAATTGGGTGGATGCTGACGGAAATAGCGAATATGCGCGCGTATTTAACGCTAGTATGAGTTTGCGGTGTAAACTGTGAAAATCGATTGCGGGAGGAAATGAAAACTGACGAGGTTTCCAGCAGCTGCTTGTATCAAAAGCACATTTCGTGTTTGTAAATTTCTTGCTCGGTCAAGTGCAATCTAAATTGTTGTTGCTATTCTCTTACCCGAATAATTCTATCTTACTTTATTTTCACTCAATTTTTTACTTAATTACCAGTAAATATGTTATTTTTTTCAATCGATCATCCAACTACAATATTGTAGTGTCATTGAATTATTTATCGTCGGTAATATTTGATACCTTGCAGACAGATGAGAGACCTACAGATGCTATAAGGCAAATTTCTACAACATTATCCCTTCTTTGTCACATAAAACAACACCACACATAACATTCACATGTAACCTTCCTTTTAACTATTATAATTATATTTATTCGCTCATAAAAGCTTCAGACACAAAACATTATTAAGTCTAGGGTAAAAGAAACATGAAAAACGTTTTAGTCAGAAATGCTAAACATAGTAATTTACTGAGCAGCTAGTTTTTGCTCCTAGAAACAAAAGCTCAGCCAAAACATTATTTTATATGCCTACTAAGATAGTTTACTTCTACGAAGTTACTTAATTTTATGTTTCGAATAGGATCTTGAATCTGGAGATTCTTTTTCAGCATGCCAACTTTTTTATGAAATAGTGTAATATAAACAAATGTGTGTGTGTGTTTTTGTTTGCTTGTTACACTTACGCTGAAGCAACTATGTAATCTGTGTGTTTCTCTGTTTTAAACGTTCAAACAGCTGATATTAATGATATTTTGACATAAGTACATTTTATTGTTAGATTTTGAGAAATTACAAAAATTGATTCAAGTTTAACAAATAGCCGTTATGTTATCACGTATTATCGCGGGTAGCAGTACGAGAAACAGCTGGTGGGAAAAAACATCGCGAAATGTCTAACACAAACTTAACGAAACTTTTCCTCCAAAACTGTCCTTTCGAAGACAGAGAGTCTGCGGCCGAGAAAAACACAACGATCTTTGCCTCGGGAGGGTGTTTGCCAGATCGATACCGCCTCTCAGCCTTTTATTAAAATAATATTGTTGTCTACGTAAAGAGGGAACGCGGATCTCTGCGCTCTCATATTAACTTGGAAGTGTACCGAACATATTTTTTGCAACCTTGTATGGTAAAATTAAAAAAACTAAATTCGATTACGTGATGGATTGTTATATTAAAACAAAGAGTTAATTTATCAAAACTCATGTGGTTGGTTGTCAAAAACAAACTAATTACTTATTAGGATTTTTATAGTCACAATCTACGAGTAATGTAAATGCATCACACAATTTCTCTTATTTTTAACCGACTTCAAAAAAAGAAGGTTATCAAGACTTCTGAAAGTTTTTTTTTTCAGTTTACTGTCCCACAATCAGTTTGAAAATACGGTCAGGTTTTTTTACACTAAATAGGCTTACGTTTGACTATAGCCTGCCTGATGTTAAGCACCACTATAGTCTAAGATGTAGTACGCTTGCCTAGAAGAATCCTATTTACTCTAGATTTGAAGTCCCCTGGGTTATTAGTTTCTGGGAACAGGGCTCCAGGTAGATAGGTTCTCTAAACCTAAAAATATCGCAGGGGAATTCATGGCAAGTACGGATTGCGCAGCGACAGTAAGAAAGAACAATTAGTAACACCGCCGCATCGTCTTGCGAAGTCGGAGAGGTCCGTGTACGTGATGGGTCCCGCGGTATACAACCGTTTACCCGCTACCGTGTGTGATGCACCCTCCACCGCGCGCTTTAAAACCAAGCTTAAAGCTTGGCTGCTCGAACAGCAATTTTATGACCTTGACACATTTTTCAAGGCACCTGAAGCGTGATATATAAAATAACTGTAGTGATAGATATATATTGGACTGACATGTAATTTAATTTAATTGTATGACTTGTATGACTTGTAATAATGGAATTATCAATAAATGTATGGTATTGTATTGTAATATCGTTGTCTTCGTAAAATAAGGAACTCTGATCTCAAAAATTCGCTCACACACCGAGTATATTATCTTTGAGAGAGTCATATAAGTATATGTATTAGAGCGTATGATCCTTTATCTATATTTTTACGAGAAGCTCTTAGGGAATGGGGGTTGGTTTTGGAAAGTGTGTGTATTTATGGGTAACAGCTGGTAGGGGCGGTTGGATTGCTTTATTAACCCTTGAGGTTCGTAACTTTGGGATAAAGATAATAAAATATGATCGAAGCGTGTATTAATAGGTCTTTTCAGTATTTTCACAGTGAATTTTCGTTAAACATCAACATTATCTCATTAGAGCCTACTGCTGGGCATAAGTCTCCTTTATGGCAATAATCTCAGTCTTGTGCAGTTCTTGCTTTGTATCCAAACTTTGTATTTCGAAGTAGAATAATCCAAGTAGAATTTAAGTTACAAAATTTAACATACATATTAGTATTAATGTAACACAAGATATCTAAATCTTTTTTTTAAAGTTATTTTGTATATAAGTTGTAAGCTACTGAAATTAACTTGATAGATTAATATTAAGTTGTGAACAAGTGCATGTTATAGGTACATACTTGTTATATACCCACAGCTCAGATTTATTGCGGAAAACTTGCACTTACTGGTTTTCAAGTAAAAGTACCTAACATTAACGCAATTGACTTTTCTTAGAACCCACTGGTTTACACAGCGACTTCGTTATCAGCCAAAACTCGAATTGATTGTTTTTCTTGCAAACTTTTTCAACGGAACCGAACTTGAAATTGTTGGGTTTGATTGATTAAATTTCCCCGTTTCACCTTCTTGTTCATTTTGGAAGGAATTCCTGAAGTTAAGTACTCACTTCAAGAACGTTTCTTTCCCATTGTGTTGCTCAGATCAACATTTTCTCAAACTTACTCGAGGTTTGTGCGTTTTTGGGTCTATATAACTTACACGAATGGCCGCGGCCATACAGGGTAATGCATAAAGTAAATAATAGCAATATTACTTGTTCTTCTCATCGTATGAGAGTGGCCAACTCTGGTGTCGAGAGTTTATCAAGCCGCCCTAAGGGCCTCTGACATAACTAAACGACTGCCGTATTAGACAAACAGCCGGGACCTACAATTTAACATGTCACCCACGGAAGCGATAATGAATTTTAATATAACTGCTTACTTTACTTAAGGTATTGTTAAATTGATTTTGTAGTCTGCAAAATAAGTGATACGACAGCTTCAACTACATTGAAAAATGAATGATGTGCCTCTTCTGCCATCGTAAAATCGTTAGAAATAGAGATGTATATGAATTTCCAATCGTAATTCTAAATATTATAAAGATATGATTACGAACGCAAAAAAATTAAATTGACATCGAAACTAGACACCCAATTGTCCATCCAAGCTTTTATCAGAACAGTTTCATGCAATTTCAAGACAATCTTTATGACAAGGTCGAGCAATGTCAGTCTTTCTTTCTAAGGTCGTAATACTCAATTGTCTTTGAAGATAATGTCAATATTAGTTCCCCTGTATACTACCTCTATCATTACAAAGAGCCTTACACCATGTACGTACCTCCGTATCCTCAATTGTCAGACCCCTGCTCCTCTGTCGACCCATGTCATTAGGATTTGTATGCAGCAATATATTCACCAAAACGAATACTGAACTGTGATTGGATTAGCCTGTTCATGCGTGACCTGTAATTTGAAGACTATTTTATTAGGGTTTCTTATTTAATAAGTTAGGATATGAATGGACCTTTACTATATTACAGATAGGCTTAGCTTAGGTATCCTAATATGATAGGGATACAGTCAATTTATTGCTGTGATCGCTTAGCAAACATAAGGTAGAGATATAGATAATATAGGTATATTGCATTTGTATTTGATGTGATCTTCTATCTACTTTTATATTTGTATATATTAAATACTGGTGATATAGTATACAATACAATACATTTATTCATAATTCCATAATTATAGGTCAATTATTAATATTAATAATAAGTCAATGGTTATTCAACAATCATAGTTTAAACAAACGACAAATTCAATTATACAATATATATATATATAGGAATCATATAAAAAAAACCGGCCAAGTGCGAGTCGGACTCGCGCACCGAGGGTTCCGTACAAACCTGCAAGGTTAAATATTTTGTGATGTAAATAAAAATTTTTCCTTTATCTATGCTATAAGACGTTGCTTCGTACCAAATTTCAAGATTCTGAGTTCACGGGAAGCACCCTGTAGGTTTTGATTCCCTTGCAAGTGTCGAAAATTTGCGGCATAAATGGCTGTATCTTTTGATTGCGTTGGCTTAGAAGTTTGATTTTTTCACAGCTTCAAGGGACAGTAGACCTGAGTAATTGATATAAATTTCAGCTTCATACCTCTACGCGTTCCTGAGAAAAAGGGTCTTGACAGACGGACGGACGGACGGACAGACGGACAACAAAGTGATCGTATAAGGGTTCCGTTTTTTCCTTTTGAGGTACGGAACCCTAAAAATGGATATCACCATTTTTCTTGTATGTACATACAGCCTTCTACTATATTCACATCATTCATTCACTGGCCTGTTAGCTTAGTTGGTAGTGGCTTGCCTACGGATCTAGGGGTTGCGGGTTCGATTCCCGCGTGACACAAGTATTTATGCATTTTAAAAATTTATAATTACTTGTGTTGATTCTTGTCGTTTTTATGTATAATAAGTATGTATTTACGAAAGAAAAGTGTATAAGTATTATATCCGTTATCTAGTACCCACGACACAAGCGATTGCTTAGTGTGGGGCTAGATGGCGCTGTGTGCAATGTTCCGAAATATGTATTTATTTATTTATTCATTGAATCGTAAACTAATACCACCGCATGAGCAAAACAATAACCCTATTAGTTTTTTTTTGTACAGAACCCTTTGGGTCCTATTCTAACTCCTACTCACTCAATTTTCATACGAGGTTAGTTTTTGTACGATTTTCCTTTCGGTTACCGTTGGAGAGGCTAATTTTGTGAGTAATTGGGTCCTTTACCCCTCGACCCGAAGTGTAATTTACCATGAACAAAGTTTTTGTATTGGACCTTTTCTGAATTCGACACATTTGCAACATTCTTGGAGTGGTCCGAATTAGACCTGTGTTAATGGTTGATGTAGGTAATTAAATTTCTGAGCTGTGATAGACGAAGCACTGTTGGTTTTAAAGGAAAAAAAAAACAAACACGTCATAAAAATACTTACATTCTTATGTACATAGGTATTTTTAGCCGTGCGTAAGCTGAGAACTATCTCAGTCATCATTAACTTAAGTTATCATTAGATGAAATACCATATAATTTGAGTGTATTGAATGACAAGTTCTCCGTTAGTTTTCGTCATAGATAGTGTTCTTTTTATAGTTTATTTTTAACACGAAATTGGCTTACGTTTAGCGTTTAGCCTGCCTGATGTTAAGCACCACTATAGTCTAAGATGTAGCACGCTTGCTTAGGAGAAACCGATTTACTCTAGATTTGAAGACTTCAGGGTTATATTTTTTTTTTACACAGACTGTAAGGATTGGCCACTAAATCACCTGAAACGACACTAGGACAAGCGAAAATGAGGTCAAAAGTTATGTAGGTAATAATATTTAGGTCTCAGTAAGATTTTACCGCGAGTAAGATTTTTTTAATTCCGAGAACACATGTCTACCTTGGGCGCCCACCACGATGTATTTGCCCAAGAGAACTCCCCTAGCGAATTAATTGTGCGGGGGAGTCACGACGCTCAGTCTTGAGGAAATACGACTAAAGAGAGAAGATTTTTCAGGCTTTTACAATGCGACGGCAATATGCAAGTCAAATAGTTCCATATGTAGATGTAACATATTTGCAGCAGTGATTTTATGCTAATTTTTCCCAATGTTTACGCGAGGTAACTTCATATGCGAGTTGGAACTCAAAACACCGAACATCTGGTGCGGTCTGGGGACCTAAAATGGACTGTTTTTGCATATTGTATAACTAATATTTTGCTAATATGAACGTTTTGACGTAGAGAATATTTTTTTTAATTTGTATTTAAAGCCAACTAAATATATTTTTAAAACATATTTTTACACTAGTCTTAGTATTTGACAGTATATGCATATCTACCTACTAATCACAGTCAACTGAAAACAATAATATTTTTTGGGTACCTAATAGGGATGAAATATTATGGAGTCTTGCAGAAACAGAGTGATTTTTTCTGTCCGTAATGCGACCGGGTGAAATATGATTGAATACTCTACGAATACGTAGAATTAACAATAGACATATAATTGTAATAATAAGTAAACAAATTCGTATAAGAGAGGCTAACTCTGGTGTAAGATTTTACAAATTGACCTGACATGGCTTTATAACTTCACTCATTAGACGTTTTATTATCATATCCATAGTGTCCATTCTAGCCCTCCCAAGTCCCAATCCCAAGTTGTGCATGTTGAATATTAACCAGCCGCCGCCAGAAGGCAAATATTTGAGCAACTAACTGGCGAACAGTAGAGCTAACTGCCAATTCTATTGCAACAAAGTCCACGACAAATATAACTTACCGCGTCCGCCGGATTTCTGGACTGTTTAATGCAATTTGTGGTGTTTCAACAGTTTTAGGAAGTAAGTTTAGCTTCTTTATTTTTTTCTTAGTTTATTATGAACGTCTTTTCGTCTGCAACCATTCATTCATTTTGGGCGCTTCCATAGGTAGGTGAAACGTTAAATTGTAGGATACATTTGTCTGTCTAGTACGGCAGTCGTTAAGCCATGTCAGAGGTTAAGCCTTGTCGAGCTAATTTTTCGACGTAATTTTTGACGTAAGTGCTAGCCGGTTAATACAACTAAATTTAATCATGCCTTACGGGAACTATAATACAGTCATGTCAGAGGCCCTTAGGGCGGCTTGAAAAACTCTCGACACCAGATTTGGCCACTTGCTTTCGATAAGAAGAAAAAGATCCGCAACATATGCAATATATTGAGGCAAACGATTTGATAGGCTCCCTTAAATGACGTTAACAATGTTTTTGAGTAGACTGTAAAGAGCGACAGCATGGTAAGTTTAATATGAACCTCGGAACCTGTAACTAATTGGACTGATAGGAGGTTGTTTAATGTAAAATTTCATTAATTATTAAACTATTCAGAAAACAACACATATATGAAGGTATTGCTGGAATCGAATTTATTTTGTTTATCTTTTTCTATACACTGTGGTAAAGGTAAATTTATTACAAGGCAAGTTATGTTGTTTATAGTTATAAAAATATTTAACCACCATTAACTAATCCATAATTGCTACATTTGGAATGTATGACTGTAGAACACATTTCATCTTTGCAATATTTGACAAAATTAAGGAGAATTAAAACGCAGGTAATTGTTACCTGGCCGCCTAAATTAGCCCGAAAACAGATAAAAGAGTTACACCCTTAATAAAACGGCAGCATGTAATTCACCCCGTGTTTCATTGAGAGCTCCATCCACTCGCGTGATTCATTTATTTATTGCCTCCCGAAATTCCGGAAGTAGAATACTGAATTGAAATGCTAATGCGTATGGAAATGGTCCTTTTTTTATGAGAGGAAAATATGTGGAAAATTCACTGGAACGCCACTGTATTTTTATTGCCGAAATGGGATGGGAATGCTCTGAGGAATAATTTGACAGTCTTTTATGTAATGTGACTTTATAATGGATGTCACGTAAAATATTCTTATGTTAAATCTTGAGAATCAGACCTTGGTTCGCACTTTTATCAAGATCTCTCGTAGGGCCAAGGTTTTTGTTTTACATGCTCTAACATCACAAATTTACACCTTAGTCGTATGAATGTTCTCATAATTCTGTCTGGGACGTATCAGAGGATGGTTTTGTTCAGTTGTAAGTTGACCTGTAATGATACTCGTATACATACCTATAATATTTATAACAGCAAACAAAATACAAAAGGACATAACAAATACAAAAAAAAAACAACAATAATATAGTGCTGGTCTTATCTTTTTTTTTAATATACAACATTGGTCATATATGGAGTAAACATATACCATAACTGGATTAAATTTATCTGGCAACCCTAAGTCTGTCTAATATAAATCACAAATAGTTTAAGAAACTAATAATAAATAAATAATCAATCTATTATTATTCATTCAACTTTCCTACTTTTTACCTTCCTCTTCTTCGTCGTGTCAGTGATTGAACAAAAAACTAACCTAGATACCTTCTTAACCCACTATCTCTCTTGTTTCAGAGTTTGATGGCGATCATAAAGTTCGGTTACGCCCTGGTGGTTGTGACCTTACTGCTGATGATATGGGCGTCACTATCCAGAGCATTAGAGGTAAGACGCTTCCATTCGCCCCATGGTTCTTTGTGTTGATTACCTGACAAGTTTTTATAGATACCGCATTACATACTGTGAACAAAGAATTATAGAACGGTAACACAGTCTCACGACTAGCACAAGGCCAGAGGTTTCACGAAATTTATTGTTACCCGTTTTTTATTATGTCAATAAATATTTTGTATATATATTTTGTATGTTAAATTAACAAAATGAGTGTGAATAAATTTTCAATAAAGCTAATATTAATGGAGCACTTACAGTTAAATGATGAAAAACAATGAATATTAAAAAAAAACTATGAAAATCATCCACCAGGTTGGTATCTAAATTCGAAGCTACGCCGTGAAAGCTTCTCGAGCCTTAAAAAATAATGTTAAGATTAATGTGCAATGGGTCAAAAATATTAAAATAAATTTTGATTTCCAAACAATTTATTTATATACTTTAGCCTGCTCATTAGCGGCTAATATGGGTATAATATAATTTAATATTGTTTCGTGCAATAAATCTATGATATATTTTATAGTTACTATCTGGAATCTATACGGTGATATCTACGTCTGTGGGCATCTATTTAATTCGTCCCGTGGCACGCACCGAGTACTGATTTAGGGAGGCCTCGTATAGTATGGAAATGAGGTGATAATCCTGATTAATGAGGTCCTTATACTTGTTAATTTATTGAATTGCTCAGTAGACTTGTCTGGGATTTGAGGCTTTAAAAGTCAGTTATAAAATGAATTGAATAGAATATTACTTTAATGTACACTACAAAACTCAGAAATTACAAAACAGAGTAATGACAGGGCTTTAAATCAATACACGAGGCTTATAAGCTATATATAATCTATAACTTTGTTAGTCTAAATTTAAATTAACCTTTATTATCATAATCTATACTAATATTATAAAGCTGAAGAGTTTGTTTGTTTGAACGCGCTAATCTCAGGAACTACTATTGCGAATTGAAAAATTCTTTTTGTGTTGTATAGACCATTTAACGAGGAAGGCTTTAGGCTATATAACATCACGCTGCAACTAATAGGAGCGAAGAAACAATGAAAAATAAGGAAAAAACGGGGAAAATTATTCATCTTTGAGGGCTTCCGTTGCGTGCGCTGCGAAAACGGTTCAAAATTCAAAGAATTAATGCCCAAAATAACTATTCCACGCGGACGAAGTCGCTGGCACAGCTAGTTAAATATACGAAAACAAAAACATTCGTTGGGTATCGATAACCTACTATCTTTATTCTGTCTGTAGAAAACATATTAAAAAGTTACACATACGTTCGCATAGTGGGGTCAAAAAGCCTGAAATGAAGAAATTTTATGTATTGTATTACTATGTACATATTGTACATATTTCATGTTTCAGTAATGTTTATTCAGTAAGCCTGACGAAGATTCTCGTCATATACCTACTCCAACTTTACTTTCCTTAAATCACTTAATGGCTAGCAGCAATCCCGGCTCTGGACATCAAACAAAATGTAAATCTAAGTAATAAAGCGTCCGAACTTACCCAATTGACAAATTAAACCAAATTGACGATTTTTTTTTTTTTTTTTTTTTTTTTTTTTTTTTTTTTTTTTTTTTTTACGGGACATTGCACACAGCGCCATCTAGCCCCACATTAAGCAAACGCTTGTGTCGTTGGTACTAGATAACCGATATAATACTTATATACTTTTCTTTTGTAAATACATACTTATTATACATACAAACAACCAGACTCAACACAAGAAATTATACATTTTTAAAATGCAAAAATACTTGTGTCAGGCGGGAATCGAACCCGCAACCCCTAGATTAGAAGGCAGAGCCACTACCAACTAAGCTAACAGGCCAGTCCCCTTTCACAATAAAATTGCCATTTGCAGGGAAGTAGGTTTATAGGCTGTTGGCTGCGGACTTAAACTGAATTTGTTGTGGTTGTAGATTGTCTGCCGTAAATACTGCTTCGTAATGAGGTCAAGTAGGTATTTGTTGTCTGTATGTGTTAATGACAATAAATTGAGTTAATAAATCGTATTAATTAATAGTAGATTGGAATCGAAATTATACATCAAACTACTATTTGTTAATGATTGTATCATTGGAATTATTCACCAAACCAATCATTGTTAATTATTGTACCTACGCTATTTTTTTCTTATATTTTAATTTTTAACTTAGTTAAGTTAAGAGACAAGGGAGCCGTTTCTTATTTCTTAACAAGTAATTAAGTTGAAGCTTTGAAATTAAAACTTTACATACATTTGTAGCGCGTAGCACATATTCGTATCCACGCGTAAAAACAGTAACAAAACGCAAACATAGACAATATTATTTACATGTAGTATATGTATGTACTCCTAATTGAATATTTGCTGTTTTTGAAATACGTTTTAAAACAGTATCTACATTACCAAATCTGTATCGTCGCATAATAGAAACGACCTATTTATCCCGGGTCTAGGAATGGATATGACATTTGGCAACGTACGAAAAGGAATACAAAGTAGACAGGCTTTACTTTGCCGTCTAGCAAAATAGACTTCCAGTTTCCAGTACACCTATATCGATGGCAACCTAGATTTAGATTTCTTTTTAAGGTGAAACACTGTAGGGGTTGTATATTGGTTGCGACACTTTGCGAAGCTTTGCGTTTGGTTTTGTGGCTCTGAAGCTGATAAAAACATAACGTTTATGATATTTAAAAAACAACTGGTGAAACGATAATCTTGTGTTACTCCTATTGGCGTCTTTTTATTGCCAGATTTTGAAAACCTATCCTTAAATAATTGGTATTTGAAGTTTATATCTAACAATTAGCGGTTTTCTGCAGCGTTCCCATTTAGCCGGGCTAAAAGTAGCCTATGTCGCCAGTCTGACCACAATTAGCATAATATAAAACATTTATTGAGACGCAAAACACAATAGAAAAAAAACATTATAATTATTAATTATATAGTGTTAAAAAATAGGATATACCTAGTTATTGTACACCCTGTCTAGTCTTTTTTTTAATAATTTCCTCTCCATCCTACGGTTGCCTTTAAGAGATCGCTTTCAGCGATAAGGCCGCAATTTGTGGCATTAGATTTTTTCCGTTTTGTGTATTATGATTTTTTTAAGTGTCCTATAAAGTAATAATCAATCAATCAAATATTTAATTAAATAAAATAAATTAAAAATAAAAATAGCCTTTATTTCAGATATACTCAGTTGATTATTACAATAAAATACTTTAAATGTCACTTTATAATTTCAATAAATAGGAATAAGAGGTAATTTAAATTTTTAAACATGTCACAATTTTACACAAATATTTAATTAGCAAACATTTAATAAGAAATCTAAGTTTCGTGTAATGATCGAAAATTTCATTTAATTTCCAGCTGCACGTAGACACAGGCCACCCGCCATGCCTGTTCCAAGCGCTCTGCACCTGCTCCAAGCCAGCTGGAGACCTGGGCATCGTTACCTGCAACTACGTGCCCATCCTGCGAGTACCAGCGCAGATTAATAGCTCCAAGGTCTTCTCTCTGGAGCTGAACGGAAACCATATTATGGACCTTGAGCCGCAGTTCTTTCAAGCTACAGGTAGGTGCCTTTATTTAGACAAATTTTAGATACTTAAAGACATTTCTAAGGATTTCGAGCCTTCGCTAATACAGCTCAAGTTCTTCCAAGCCACAGGTACAATTACAAATTTATTTAAAATACAATTAATTCATTTAAAATAGATTTCACAAAGATTGAAACAGTTTGTAACGGAACAAATTGATTAGTTACCTATTTTTTTTTAAAGTGTGGTGGATTGATTGCTGATATTTAATTTTTTACCATTTTCAAACGGTTAAATTATTTAAAATCATGCGTTTAAAATCCGAAGCACACACAATCTTAAGAAACATGAACCATTTCAAACTTTCCATAAAGCATACTAAGCTTTAAAACTACAATATAATTACTAGCGCCACCTAGTTCCGCTCGCGTAAATCACTCACGTCCAGCTCGTGACGTCACCCTGACGCCTGAAAAAATGAATTACACGGAGATTTCCTCTGGTACGGGCTTTGTGCCTCCGAAATCCTTTATTTCATTTTTTCGTTCACACAAAATAATACAAAAACTACGGCGGCTCAATAAAGCCGTGCTATTTGTGTTGTGACACAGATAAAGTTGGCGTACAAATGGGAATATAAAAATGTTTTTTTTTTTTGGATTTTGTATATTATGCTCTTAGTCTAGCTTACTTTTTTGTTTTTTAATTGATTCTAGATAACTTGAGCAAAATAGCAATCGATAATAATAATATTTTTTTCTTAAATATAATGTCTGCGATAGTTAAATTTGAGCAACATATCAATTTTGCTCTATTATAATGATCGTTGTTAACACAAGATAATTTAAGTAAGATTTGATAACACTTGTAAATAACCGACCCCATTATTTGACTAAATAATTACTAGCAAAACGGCGTAACAGTAATAATATCGCAATACTACAAGCCTCGTTGCCAGAATTGCTCCCGTGTCGCGGCTCCCATTTATTTCGACACGATTGTATAACTTGGGAACTGCAATTACATTCAACAAACATGGGCCCCTAACTGTAGAACGTGAAACGTGATGGAATTGATGTTGTTTTTCTCTCTTCTAACTTCTAAGACACGGGCACCAACTCTAAAAAAAAAATATCTTGTCCAATAACGCAGCATTTCATATTTTCTAACATGCACCTACATCAGGGAGAATAAAAAAATTAGGATGTTGTTGGGTTTTAACAGTAGTATTTTGATGCAATTGAGGGTAGTTATGAATTGCAAGAGCCGACTGGAAGTCGGAGAAGAAGAAGCAGACCCGGGAGTAGCGAAACTCGCGCCGTGCGCGGTGGTTGTGTCCGTGACAAACCAGCACTCGAGGAGTTGTAAAGATCGCGCCGTGCGCGGTAGATGTGTCCGTGGCACACCAGAACTTCTCCAAGTACCAAGGTCGCGCCGTGCGCGTCGGTGGTGTCCGTGACACCCAATACTTCAGAGTCCGTGACTCTGGAAAACACCAGGAATTCATATAGAAGAGGAGCCAGCAGCACCAATCGCCTGTCGCGCATCACGGAGGCTATCCCCGGAGAAGCAGCGTCGTGGATGAAAGGTTGGTGAATGCCTTTTATGATTGCCCTCTTTGCATCAATTCTGTTTCGTCAAAATCAACCTCATACAGTCCACTTAGTATCGAACAGATGTAATACTACAGAACTGTAGGTATATGAATTATGAAAGTTTTTTAGAAACAAACTTTCATTTTTAAATTAAACTTTTATTGGAAAATGAGCGAAAATAATCACGACCGGAGGATTCGAACCTGCGTATTTCTGCTACCGTCAGAACGCCTTAACTACTAGGCTACGGTCTACTAACTGCCAGGCGCGAAAATCCACACTCATTTCCATACACTTCAGACTGAGCGGCTGATGGCGCCACTTGTGCTGTCAGAATATGTCTAACAAGCACTCATATCGATGTACTATGGACACCTGATATGACGAGAAATAGGCCTTTCGCATTTTAATTATGAGTTAATTTATTAAGTGCTAACCTGCACTATGGTTGTTTTTAAATTAAACTTTTATTGGAAAATGAGCGAAAATAATCACGACCGGCAGGATTCAAACCTGCGTATTTCTGCTACCGTCAGAACGCCTTAACCACTAGGTTACGGTCTACTAACTGCCAGGCGCGAAAATCCACACTCATTTCCATACACTTCAGACACAAAAGTTTGCTTAGAATATAAAAAAATGTTGTTCACAGTAGGCCCCTCGGAACTGGTAAACAGCTATAAAGGAGCGCGCCACATTTGTTAAATTTATGGAACATTGTTGTAATTTTGACAACTCTCTTTGTGAATTATTCTTTCTTATTCCGTAATCTGGCGACACAAAAAATATATCAGGAGATATATAAATAAATAAATAAATTAAATTTCGTTTATTGCTCCAAAATATAATAAAACTATACATAAATGCACTATAAACACCGCACTAGGCGAACCTGTGTCGCGGTGTGAGATCAATGTATTAAATGAAGAAGAGAGCAAATATGCATCAATGGATAGTTTTATCAGAATAACATTAAAAATGCGAATAATTTGAACATACATACATGCATGTCTGCTTTATAAACACTTTATGACACAGATTAGTTAAACCAATTATTGATTTAACTGTCGGAGATTTTTCTAATTAAGTCTTACCAACATTATAATGTTAGGACTTTATCGTTGCTGATTATCATTGTTGATTTATCTTTTCAGAAAAATATAAAATTATATCTTGTAATTTCCAGGTCTCTACAGGCTGGCGATAAACCAGAACCCTCTAGAGAGTATACACGAGGAAGCGTTCTATGGACTCGACAACACGCTGTGGGAGCTCGAACTGAGGCAAGATCGACTGACGAAGGTGCCAAGCCGGTCGCTGCGGTATCTGCAGAAACTGAGGCTGTTGGATTTGACTGGTAAGTTCTAGTGTTCTAGAAGTTTCTTATTACGATTTGAGAACGCGTTAAGTTTGAGCAAGTATAATAGATAGAGGAAGGTGTTCTACAAAAAATAAGGCCTTTTTGTGATAATTCACTTAGATATAATCGAGTACGTACAAAATGGTTTGATGAAGTGTGCTACAGAAAAAAAATCCTTGGCTTGTTAGGTGAGTGTCTCAGAATTTTGTTTAGCTATAAACCAATTTTGTCATACGAAATTGGTCAAAAGTTCATAAAAAAACCCACTTCAATCTCATAATACATTTGAATTTAAAATCGTATTGATATTTTGAGATGATCATTATGTACCATAGTAAGCTAAGATTTCAGCTTGATTGAACAATACAGCTTAGTAAACCTGCAGCTAGTAATTTAATCCAAACTTTCAGATGTTTAAATTAAACTTATGCACTTGACATGTAATTTGCGTCTCGCGAACTGAGTCGACTCCAACTTAGTTTGAATGTGAAATAACAAGCAACAGTAGTTTGTTTCTATTTTACTTCGCGAATTTGTGTGCAAATTGATGCTCGTGGTGACGTGAGATAGGATTTGAATATTGGTAGAAAAGTAGGCATATGATAGCATTTAAATTTTACGGTATATTAATAAAAATATGGATTTTATACTGCTCCAAGAGTTAAATTCTATACACCCTTTTTGTACGCAAAGGTTTTTTTTACGTGGGATAGGTTTTATATTTGACTACAGCCTACTACTTACTACTACTACGGTATTGATTTGTTATTTTGGCGAAGTACATATATTGTGAGGTAGCTTTAATAAAACATATTTATTGCAAATGTTAAAAATAAATGTTTTTATCCTTTTCCCTGGCAACTTCTGTTTCTCCAGGCTCTTTTACTTGACACGTGATTTGTACCGCCCACGGCCCTTGCTTTATTTGCTTTAAAATAAATTGTGTTTACCTACTTCTTACAAGAGTGCCAAGCTGAGAGATAAATTATTTGCTTTCGTTTTATTGATTTGTAGTATTTTTTAGATTTTTTTATATGCGAGTAAATTGTTATGATTGTGGGTAGTGTTGACATGCAACGATTAACATTTTTCATTAATAAGGTTTTTATATCAGTTTTCATGTCAGATGCATTTAGGGTGGCATGATTATCTCTCTACGTCAGAGTTGGCCACTTCCATTCGATAAAATAGAAAAAGTGTCACTGCAATTATGATGGTCAAGTATTTGAGTGGCATTTACCAACCAACTCCAACAGCAAAAAGAAGGATAGTTCGAGAGTAATAAACTTCTACCAACCATTTCCGTGCATATGTCTTTTAATTATTAATTTAAAAACCACAGACATGACTTAACGACTACTCTATTATTACAAACAGTAGTTTACGAGGATTTTTCTCTCATGACGTTTTGCCTGTGAGAAACAAAGTCTCAACACTAACGAGCATAAGAAAGAATAAAAAAAAATAATTACAATGTTCTAACACATAACTATTTCCTCTTCCAGGCAACGAAATCACGGACATATCAGGCGACAACTGGCGTGGCTTAGAGAACACACTCCAGACCCTCGTCCTGGCTGACAACTCCATAGCAAGCCTGCCCCTGGACGCTTTCACCGGTCTTCCCATGCTGGAGACCTTGGATCTGCATGGGAACCATCTGTCTGCTATTGACAGCGGAGTGTTTAGAGATGGCATGAATAGGTTGAATCGAGTGAGTGATTAATATTTTATTTTATATCATATTAAGATCACGTTGACAGTTTAGCAGTTCAGTTTAGCGTTCATGATTTAAAACATATCTTAGATAATTACTTTGGTACTTGTAACATTCTCCGGTTATACAACGAAATGTTTAATTTGTGAAGATAGTTTAAACTGTGATTGTTAAAAATATAAGTTTTCTTTATTACTTGCTATTTGCTTGCATTGTTTTGTATGTAAAGTTTGTTGTTGGGGATGTGAAGTTGCCTATGTTACTCCCTTACCATCATTGACGACAATTAATTGCTCCGTTGCGACATGAAAAATGTACAAATAGAGCAACACACAAATTTTCTCTTTTAAATATTGTTATGACTAGCTGTGCCTGCGACTTCGTCCGCGTGGAATAATTATATTGGGCAACCTCTTCAGCTTTATAAATTATAGCTGTTACCCACGACTTGAACCATTTTCGCAGCGCACGCAACGGAAGCCCTCAAAGAGGAATAATTTTCCCCGTTTTTTCCACATTTTCCAATGTTTCTTCGCTTCTATTAGTTGCAGCGTGATGTTATATAGCCTAAAGCCTTCTTCGATAAATGTTCTATTCAACACATAAATATTTTTTTATTCGAACCAGTAGTTCCTGAGATTAGCGCGTTCAAACAAACAAACAAACAAATTCTTCAGCTTTATAATATTAGTATAGATTATAAAAAGAATAAACATAACAACAAACATAGTTTCGCTTAAATATATTGTTATAAGTATCATGATTTATCTCCTATCTCTCAAATTCCAGCTGCTCCTGAGCGACAACCAGCTGTCCTTCATCCCGTACGAGGAGTTGTCCCCGCTCCGCCAGCTCCGGTTCCTGGACCTCTCCAACAACCTCATCAGACAGGTGCCGCCGCTGCATGACCTCAATGGAATCAGACTGTCGCTGGATCTGTTGAAGTGAGTCTGTTTAGGTATAAAAATAAAAATAAAATAAAAATAGCCTTTATTTCAGATGTTTCAGTTAATAATTAGTAATTAATTTGGTATTCATTACAAAACAAAATTTCAAGTGTCATTAAAATGGGAATATAACAACAAGAACTCATTGCAAAATTAGTTTTTCCATGTCCGTAAAATAATCTTCGTCAGTTGATGTTTAATATGTTCTTCCCATAATGTCCAACTTTGAAATAATGGTGTTATTTGTGTCAAAAGTTTCTTTGAAGTCAATGTTTTTATGTAAGTGCGTCTGTTGCCTCTCTGGCGTAGGCCTCCCCAGCTTAGTCCACTGCATTCTGTCTCTTGCCAGTCTCTTCCACGTTTGCCCGTGTCTCTGGGTGAACACGTCCTCCCATCGTCTATGTGGTCTGCCTCTCTTGCGTAAGTCACCTCTAGGGATCCATTCTATTACTTTTTTTGTTCATTTATCATTCTTCATTCTGCAAACATGTCCTGCCCAATTCCATTTCAAAGTCCTTATGCTTTTTACTATGTCTCTTATCTTTGTCTTTTGTCTAATTTTCTTATTGCTAATTCTGTCTGAAATCTGTTTAGGTATAGTATGTTTTAATTAGAATGGGTTTGCACTAGGCCTGGTAGTGCAAACCCATTCTATTGCATCAGGCTGATGGTAAACTAAAAATGATTTAATATAATGTAATATATGTTTTTGCAATATTTATTGTATTGAATGTACTATTAATTTAAATTGATTCAATTTATTTGTTTTTCTGTGACGTGTATCAAATATCTGATTTGAATAAATTATTATATATTACTATAACTCTCGTTATGGTATAGTATAGAAAATGCTTATTTGCACACCCAGTAAGAACCGACCCAATCGCTTAATTCGTTTGATGGTAAGCAAATAATAGTTTAGGATAGAACGTGATTACACAATAAGAACCGAATCACTCCAGTCTTGTAGATTAGTTGATTGTAGTTTTTGTAGTATCATAACTCCCAATTGAGACCAACGATATTTCACATGATCATGATGTATGTAGTTTATTTATACGCGAAGGAAAAGTTATATGCCTACAAGCAATCTTGCCAACAATAGAATTATAGATTATATTACACTGTGTTTATAAAAATCATAAAATTAAAATGAATAAGTACCTACATATATTTTGTCAGTTAGCAAAATTCCGCAACAGAAATAATTTTTTTTATAAGTATTAGAATTGTACCTACATTACTACTCAACTCAATATCTTATAAATATGCATCTACAATGTCAAACAATGGTTTCAATCCAGTTTATCACGGTATTGGTTCCATACACTGAGTTTAGATGAAAGCCCCTTGATTGACATTCTTTGAATGACGTGACCCGGAACGATTTGATGCAATGTGGGGTTTACACGTGTGCGGCTTTGCATACGTTAAACGTTATGTACCATAAGTACGTATGTTGTAGGTTGCGTTTATGTAGGACTCGAAAAGTAATTACGATTGTGTGATGACTCATTATGCTATATCTACCTTAAATTGTAGGTCATTAATCGAAGAGGAAGCCGCCTCAAAATTAATCTAGCCTATGAAGTTAGAATTGTGGTTATTTGGTATTTTGTTCAGAAAGCAAAGTTCTAGTAGTATGAAAATACTTATATTAATGTATCCTTGAATTCACGTTAACCAAAAAAGTTCCTGCCTACATGTCAATCGTCGGTATTATCTCGAAACCAGTCCTTATTAAAGTCTACTAAAACATGTCAAAGTCAAAGCATTTATTTGCCGAGTACAGGTAAAGAAGATGGAACATTTCATCACATAAGAACACCATACTCTACCCATGTATACCTACTATTACGCAATTTTTTTTATGAATATTTGTGTACTTGACTTATATTTTCATTTCTGTTTCAGATTGGATAACAACATCATCAGAGTGCTAGATCCGAGCTCCTTCAAGAACTTTAACGTTTTGAACTCTACGTCTCTGGATGGAAACCCTATCTGGGTTTTAAGAGTAAGTTGATTTTGAAAAAGTTACATAAACATTTTTGGGCATAATATGAGCGAAAATAATCACGACCGGCAGGATTCGAACCTGCGTATTTCTGCTACCGTCCCAATTAGGCTACGGTCTACTGCCAGGCGCAAAAATCCACACTCATTTCCAAATACTAAACTTCAGACTAAACGACTGATGGCGCCACTTGTAAAAAAAACATAAAAAGTAGTTTAGAATGTATTTATTTCCGTAACTACTCAAAATATAATAGACTTATCTATTCTATCAGCCTGTAACTAGCCAGAATTGACTTGAATTAAACGAACGAATAGCTTTGACCTGTTTTGACAGATTATGTATTTTGGTTAGGTACCGTTTACTGTATCAAAATATCCTTCCCAAATATACTGTTATACTATTTTTGTAGAAAATGGTAGAGAACCTTCCGAACGTAAATCTGACTGACATTTAGTCGGGTTTTTATGTACCTACTTACTTTCGTCTGTTGTTTTTTTGTGGTTTCGATGCAGTTAAACCTCCTTATTTAGTAACTAAGGCAAAGTGCAAACCCGTTCTGGTAAAAAAAAAACCTTTTTGATACAATTTCAGGAAGACGCCTTCAGAAACGCAAGAATCAAGACTCTGTCCCTGCGAGACTGCGGCATCACAGACTTGTCCCCGGCAGCCTTCGCCGGTCTAGAGAATAATCTCGTGAGCCTCGACCTCTCGGAGAACAACCTCACGTTGATTTCCAAGTTTATGCTCAACAAACTTGATGCGCTGAGATTCTTAAATTTGAGAGAGAATAAGGTAAATATTTCTTTTTGTAATGTTTGTATTGTGACTAATTGCGTTTTATCATTAATCTGTACCCGTCAACTTCTGGACTACCTCTACTAATAAACTTCACTAGACTTTTTGTGCGATTGTTCTACGTTATAAAAAAAAACATGAATTAGTTCAGGTTAAAATGTAACTATGTCTTAATCCAGAGTCCAATATACCAATTTTTTTCCAAATCTGTTTAGCTGTTTCGTTTTCGTGCGTGGAAGTAACAAACACGCGCGCACAAACTTCTACCTTTATAATATAATATTTGTAAGATGGTATATTAGTGGAAGGATATATTATTGTGTTGTGTATTTCTTGTTGTTTCGTGTCCCAATAAATTGATTTTATTCTTTATATTTTTATCAAAAAGTGATTAACAGCTCCTGCAATGTTTACCATCAAAAGCTTGTACTTGTGACGCATATGAAATAAGCTTGATTATATATGAATATCCATAGTTTTAAATCATTTTTACCAATTTATTTATTACTCAATTAATTCCAGGTGGATATAAACCTGCTAGCGACGAGCTCTCCCGCCGACTACCAGATGAATAGTTTCAACAACTTCCAGTACAAGTTGTTTGGTCTCGACGTCAGCGGAGCCAACTCTATAGAAATGACTTTGCAGGACTTTAGACGGTAAGTTTTTTTTCTAGTATTTTTATAGGTATAAATCAAACATACATATCTCTAAATAAATTGTAACGTAATAAATGTACTCAATTGAAATATGTATATCTCACAGAAATAAATATTTTATATTCGTCGCAAGGAAAAATAATATCGACTTGATTCGTGAAAGACAAAATTTAAAACAATAAAAAGCATTCCATAAAATAAAATAAATGAAAAAATATTCCGGGACTTTGCACACATCGCCATCTAGCCCAATATAAAAGTGACAAAGTAGTAATAATCAATTTGTTTTGCTGTACTTCAAATGAGCGACAAATCATCGTTTTTAGCAGCATTTCGTTACTTTTTAGCAGCACCGCCCGGGCGAAGCATCTATAACAAAAAAACTGCGATAACGTAGCGATGGTCTAAAACAAAATTAAATAGTACACATACACACCCATTTTACCATAAGTGCTAGCCGGTGTTAACGTATGTTAATTTAATATTAAATTCTAGTTTTTAAAGCTAAGATATTCTTATAAAAAACTCACCATCAATATTACTTCCAGTATGCGTTCCCTCCGTTCCCTCTCAATCGGCAAGCTGATCCGTCAGAGCATTCGCTCCGAGGACTTTCTGGAGTTCGGAGTAGAGCTGGAGGACCTGAGGATATTCGGCAGCACCATCACCAGGATAGAGTCGAGCGCCTTTCAACATGTCAGGACTATCAAGACACTGGACCTGTCAGAGAATAATGTGGAGTTCATTGACCCGTTTGCTTTTGCTGAGGTAAGTTATTGATGTACATACATATTTAAACATTTTAGTCATTTGTGTAGTAGCCCTTAGCAGAAGATTGAAAGCTTCAACTGTTTATTCATAAAGATAAAAGAAAGAATAAAATTGTATAAGAGTAAATAGGTACACATTTAACACATACATAATTATGTATTTGTATTTTGAAGTTATTTTTTGTTGATTGACTTTTTCTTATTCAAACAGCTGACCAGATTTGAATAAGAGGTGGCGTGGATATAGATTAGACTATAATTAACACAAAGGCAACCAACGAGCTAATTTTACAAAACGGGCATTATTTAATAAGGTGTTTTCCTTCTTTTTTTCAGCTCCACAGCCTAACCAGTCTAAAGATGGCGAACGGTCTCTCAGATAATGTCATAGTTCTACCATTCGAACCTCTGAAGGCACTTATAGAGCTACAACACCTAGATCTGAGCAACAACAGACTGAAGAATGTACCAGACACGTCCTTCCACTTCTTGTATAAATTGAAGACGTTGAATCTTCAGGATAATTTTATTGAGCATTTCTCGAAGGGGACTTTGCAGGTAAGAAATAAATAGACATGTAGGTATATTAGATATAATAATGATAAAATTAAAAAAAAAAGTCAAAAAGTGCCGCTAAATGCTTTGTTGCTTAAAGCGACTTTACCAAATATGTAGGTAATACATTTTTAAATTACTTTCAAAGTTTGTAATAGATCAAGTAATTTGACTATATATATTTTAATCTTTCTGCTTCATGTTGCTTATACCGCCAAAAAAAACAAATTTATTGATACTTATACGATTACTTATTTTTCTTTTTGATGTAGGTACCTTTTGTACCTACATCAAAAAGAAAAATAAGTAATCGTGTAAAGTTGGGATTTCCCTGTTTAAGATTAAATTGTGCAACAAAATAATGAAAGAGCAACAAATTCTAATATGGTTTATCAATATATGATTCGAACCCAAAATAACTTTTTTATCTACTATCTCAACGAAGTTAATCTTTTTTCCAGGGTGACATTCACAACCAACTAGAAAGCATATGCCTCTCTCTCAACCAGATGCGTCAAATAGTACAACACACGTTCGTAGACTTGAAAGAACTCCAAGAAGTGCGCATAGAAGACAACTTGATCGAAGTTATACAACGCCGGGCCTTCACTAGCTTGGATAACCTGAATGTGATCAAATTGAGGGGAAATAGGATATATGAGATCAGTGAAGAGGCATTCCAGAATATACCGTCTTTGAAAGAGTAAGTTTGATATTGTACTTAGGTACTTAAGTGTATTTAGGAACTGAAAAAGTCGTCTGAGTTATATACTAAAGAAAAGAAAGAAAGAAAGAAACATTTATTATGGCAGATCTAATACCTACAAACCAACAACAATAATTAATACACATGAAATAACATAATGTCTGCCACTACACAGCCCCAACTCCGCATAAAAGCAAAAGTTTGTTAGAGTGTCTTTGTGTTTGTTTACGGTAAAACAGCTCGACTAAAGGTAAATTAGACCTCGATTCGGCTCAAACATTTAACCCGCGAAACATCGCTAAAAATCGATGTGTTTGCGCCTACCTTCATAGTATGGAACTCTCCAAGAATTATAATATATTATGTACATACATAAAGAACTTCAACAAGAGTAAATACCTATTTTGTAGGTAAGGGTATGTCTTAGACTACAGTGAAGCTCTTAACCTAGTGAGTTGTTATCTAATCTCTAATAAGTGTTATTTGTTTTAAATTTCAGACTGGACATATCATTCAACAACCTAGACACGTTCAAGTTCTCAATGTTCGACCAAGTCGGCTCCGCGACGGCTCTCAAAGTCAACGCTTCATACAACAGGATAGTTACTCTGACTGACTCTAATGCGCCCAGTCTCACCTTCTATACGTCCAACTTTTACCCACCGCCGAAAGCTCAGAGTAAGTATATTTTAATTGAACTAAATGTTTAAATAGACTTTGTTATGCGCTTTTATATATTTGAGAGAGATTTTTTTTTAATTCTCTGTTGATCCACATTTTTCGGCAATCAAATTTGCGCCTAGTTTTCAAGAGTTAATAGTAAAGGTTTGTCTTGAGGGCCTTTAACTAAAAGATTTGGTTTATTCCATCTAGTCCTACCAGTAGTTCGATTGTCGATCTACTTGTAAGTTTTTATTCCAAGTAGATCGATTGTCGAACTGCTTCTAGTCGAAACCAAATTATGACTTCAGAGTTGTGTTACCCAGAAGGAATGCTCACTAGAAACAATATTTGTGGTTCTCTGTGACACAGTTTGATTTGAAAAGCACCACAAAATCTTTACTCACATCTTTTGTTCACTCTTACATTTCGCACACATTATTCACAAATCATTGTTGTGATCTTTCAAAATACGGAGGATACTACTTTAGCAAACTTTCTAAATCTCACTTTAATTTTCACAACTTTAAACCAAACAAAACAAATAAATAAATAAATAAATAAATACAAAAAACAAAATCTCCTGTTTTTGTAACTTATGTGTTCTTCATTATGTTTTTATACACCCATGTTTCTCGAATCACATTTTTCTTTCACCTATTCCCTCGTTCACCCAGGATCAGATTACATAGAGGACGAGACCCGGCGACCTCTGTTACGACCACAGTCTCAAGGTGACATGTTTGTTTCGTCGGTGTTGGCTAGATGGCTGATAATGCTATATGTGACTAATATTAAATATACAATATATTATGTAGGTTGTAAGCTATCGTATGTAAAACTAACATTTCAGGATTTTATAAAGTAAAGTGGCTAAGTATACACAGTTTCAAGGTAATATTGTATGTTTGTTTCATCGGTGTTGGTACTATTTGGTGGTTTTTAATGCTAAATGTGACTAATATTATACACATTTGTTATATTAAGGCTAGTATTAAAAAGGTGTGAGGTTTTATGTTGGCTCGTAAATAGTATTTAAATAGCTACTTAGGTTTGTAACTATTTAGGTATGTATGTCTATTGAAAGTAAAAGTGGCTGGTAACATACGGCAATAAAAACGGAAAGGAAAAAAAAGAAGTGTGGGAATGATCGCTCAAATTATTCTCATGTAAATTGCATAGCATAATCTAAAATGAAAATATTGGTAAATGCTAAAACAGTTATGTTTCTAGATATGGTAAAATATTTAAAGGTGCTAAATATAAAAGATTTGACTGGGGCCATTGATTTGATATCTAACTTTGAATCGCTACTTTATTAGCTTTCATTATTTTAGCGCTGCTAGTTTATTAACACTTTTTGCAATTAGGTACATTATAACGCCTGAAGTTAGCGAGACTTTTAAACTAATTCTACTCATCCAACTAGATATAATGCCTGGAAGAGATCACTCAAGGTGATAAGGCCGCCCACTTGTGCATTCTTTTATAGTTTAAGCTCATCTCATATTGTTATGTATTTTTGGTGTGCATAATAAAGTTATATTGTATTGTATTGTATATAATTTTTATATTTTTGTGTATGTAATTCCAGGTCTGGGCACAGTGTCTGTCAACATCAGAGTGTTGGATTTCTCGCACAACAACATTACGTACATCGCGCCTTATTACTTCAGGTACTTTAATTAAACTAATATTTTTAAAATAAATACGAAGAATACGTATACGAGTAGGCTATTCTCCAAAAATCACCGTGATACTAATGTAAAAGGTCACAACATTTTTTTTTAAACTCTTAACCGAATTTAGTGAACTTAATCTAAATTTATAAAACTCAAAGGTGACTGACTGACTGATTGACTGACTGATATAGTGATCTATCAACGCACAGCCCAAACCCCTGGACAGATTGGGCTGAAATTTGGAATGAAGGTAGATGTTATGACGTAGGCATCCGCTAAGAAATGAGTTTTGGAAATGCCACTTTTAAAGGGGTGAAATAGAAGGTGCAAGTTTTACTTCTTAATGCAAGCGAAGCCGCGAGCACCCACTAGTTTATGATAAGACCCAGGATAAACAACAATAAATAAATTATATAAATAAAAATAAACATAAATACAATTTTAAACTCATAAGTGATAAGTATGTAGTGTCTGCTTAGTATGAAAACCTAAAAATAATATCTACTCTAATATGAAATGCGCTTTACTAAGTAATCAAGATATTTCAGTGAAATTATTTTCAATGTCTTTTTTTTCAGGCATGCAGACCTAACTCTATCTGAGTTACACCTGTCGCACAACAGAATCCGGAATATAACGCGAGAAGTATTCGGTTCTATGCACATGCTGCAATATCTGGACCTGTCACATAACCACATCTTTGACATGGAGTACGATTGTTTCAAGAAGGTTAAGAATTTACAGGTAAGGAGTTATTTTGTGCAAGAGTATATCTTATAGTTTATTTATAGTACATAATTTGAGATGTTTTTGGATACTAACTGTTACTTTTAAAAGAATTCGAATAAATTAAATTTACATTGGACCGAAACAGATAAAATTGACATTATAAACAATGCTTTCTTAGAATATCAACTCTGCTTACATGACTTATTTTGTAAAAAAGTTTCAAATAGAACTATGAATAGGCTTTAAAATACTTATCTTCTTCCTAAAATGTATTCTTCATTACTAAATGTCTTAACTCCACCACAGAATCAATTCATTGAGAAGTTAATCTGAACTGTTCCTTCCACGGTTGACATAATGATATAAATAAGTCTCGTAAAAGCTTCTGTTTTATGACATTTGAAAATCCAAGTAGTCCTACAAGACCGCCTGAATACATGTAAATGATTATGTTATAATACATGTTTCTGGACATAGCAATACTTATCATATTATATGACTGGCCTGTTAGCTTAGTTGGTAGTGGCTCTGCCTTCTAATCCAGGGGTTGCGGGTTGAATTGCCGCGTGACACAAGTATTTATGCATTTTAAAAAATTATAATTTCTTGTGTTGAGTCTGGTCGTTTGTATGTATAATAAGTACAATGTATTTACAAAAGAAAAATATGTACGTATTATATCCGTTACCTAGTAGGACACCTACCCGCTACACAAGCGTTTGCTTAGTGTGGGGCTAGATGGCGATGTGAGCAATGTCCTGGAATATTTATTTATTTATATTTCCAGATAATTAACCTGTCGTCCAACCACCTGATAGAGATGCCAGTGGAGTTGTTCCACGAGATGCCCTCCCTCACCTCAGTGGACCTCTCCGACAACCGACTCAGGAATCTCAACGATAACTTCCTGCCTTCGCCTTCTTTGGAACGGTAAGGGATTTTATGATAATTTTTCATTTGCGTTATTCCATTTAACTACTCCACAAGAATAAGAAGGTAAACGAAAAAACGAGATAGCACAGTAAACAATAAGCGTTTGCTAATGAGAATTATGCAGTCTAGTTTTAAGAATGCATTTGGTATGTACTTTAAAGGAAGGAAGCAACCGACATCCTAAATGGGATAAACACAATATTAGATGTTTTTCAGATATCAGACAATTTTCTCTCGGAAATCAGAAAGTAACTAGTGCAGTCTACCAAACTTTTTAATGTTGCGTTCTAGATTGCTTTTACACAATTTTCACAGTTATGTTATTCAGTATAGACATGCTCCATCTCAGGCTATAGTGTCGCTTATGAAATTGTCTCTACAGGTGACCTGGTAGTCAAATAAGTGTTTGTACAGTGTCAATAATTTTATTTACATGTGAATAAATAAATTTAACTCCTTCTTTCAGGCTGGACCTGTCCAACAACGCCCTGTCCCGGGTGCCTACTAACTGCCTGTCCCCGGCCGCCGCCGCCAACCTCGTGCAGCTGGACCTGCGCTCCAACACCATCCCCACCGTCTCCATGTCGGACCTCGTGCAGAGGTTCCGAGTGAGTACAATAGAAATTTGTATTGCAAACAACAATTATAGTAGTACCCGCTTAAGACATTTTCTAGGACACCTAGACAAATAATGTATGAAAAAATGCTTTAGAAGACCGACGTAAAATGGCGTACTAAGCGAGACATAAAATAAAACGTGATCGTCTTAAGCGGGTTCTGCTGTATAACAACATACTTATATGTTAAAAAATCTGCTCCCTGTTCTAAAATAGAATTTTGAAAATGACTTGCCAAGATAATTATATAGCTCGAGTCATTAAGATTCAGAATATATTGGTTTGCGTTCAGCCCTAACCCCTATTGATAGTCGTAGTAAAGTTGGTAGAGTATCTTTTTGCAGTATGTGCTCGTGTATGTTATGCTGTGGCTACATTAGCGGGCGAAGGTTCGTGTCGCATTGGCGCGCAAAACAGCGTGCATCGGGCTTACACGATGTTTTTGTCTACACATGGCGGCGAAGATTCGGTAAACGGCCTTGGCGAATATTCGTTGTTCAGTTGTGTTGTTATATATTAATTCCATGTTTGAATCAGACTGAAGTGACGTAGGTGTGGCCACTCCAGCGAATATTGTCGCGACAAATCCCTTTGCCCCGATGCTACATCGTCTGCGCGCGAATACATCGCGTTGTCGCGATGTGCCCGCTACATACATTGCCGTAGCCCGAATATTCGCCATAGCCCGCTAATGTAGCCACAGCATTATGGTAAACACCTACAACAGTAATATGTACTAACTCAATGTGCTAATTTGCTAGTATGTTGCGTGTGTCTGTAGAGAGTTGTGACACCTCGATTGTAATATGAACAAACATTTAATACAAAAACAAAAAAGAGAACAATTTGCAACGCTCGAGGGCAGATCTTGTTCATGCCATCAGGATATTTCACAAACTCGGACATTTTTCACTTGAGAACGATACGCTTATCACACGAATCCTTGTAGTTGATATGATTCGTGGGTCACGGTTATTGGTAGAATAAATATTTTAGATATCGAAAACTTTACGAGTTTGTTGAACATTCTCCAGCTTTTGAAAACCAGCAACTCAAATTCCCGTTTGTGTACATTACTAACTCTACCATGTAGTGCTAGTTTGCTAGTGTGTTTGTGTGTGTGCCAGCCGGCCGGCGAGCCGTGGCCGGAGGAGCCCGACTATAGCGACGAGTACATGTACCACACCGCCAGGAGGGACCACACGAGGGTCTACAGCCAGAAGAAACAGTACCCGCAGAATATACTGTATAAGGTTAGTACACTTCAATATGTGAGACCAGGTATCAAAAAAAAGGTCACGTAAAAGCTAGTGTGGCTCACCGGTTCCAGTGTCTTCTTTTCATCCAGACGCACCCTGGTTAGAACCCGGCCCTACAAAACACTGACTTATATTTTCAAGTTATGTGTGGATTTTGCACTCGCTTAACGGTGAAGGAAAACATCGTGCGGAAACCGACGTGTTTGAGGACCAAAATATCTGAGGACTAGAGGACTCCCCTAACGAATTAGTTCTGCGGGGGAGTCACGACCCTCAGTCATGAGGAAGTCCAACTCAAAGAGAGAGGTATCCAAATTTACATACATGAAGCGGTGATTCTAGATACCAAACTAGGCGTTAGCCTGTGTATGATGTATGTATGATTCCTAGTCTTTATCGAGAATATTGCATTACCAATCAATTTTGTACAATCCTTTAAAATATTAAAGCTCTTTGACCCAGAAGTAGTTAGTGCAGTTATGGTAAAATGTGATCACCAAATAACGTTGATTGCAATAAAAAAAGGATTGCGTATTTATGATGATTTTGTCAAAAATTAATCTGTTAGTAATAAAAAAAGACACAAACCAAGCATTATTTCTAAATTCTATTCCGAAATGCAAATAGAATCGCAATGGATTCAGTTCAAACCACCTGAAAAATGTTTGTATGATTTTATTGAGTTAACAATTTGTTTAGTTATTATTGCAAGTGTTTTGGTTTGTTTTATTAGTTTGTTTTTGCTTGTTATGTGTTTGTTATTTTTATATTAGTTGTGTATATAATATTTTTATTTTCTAAATGAGTGGTTACTCTTTATCGTAATGCTAAAGTACCTAACTACACAATTATTTTGTTCTGGTAACATGACTAACTCTATTTCTTTCCAATTTCAGTCTCTAGCCTGGCTAGATCTATCTGAAAACCACCTTGTGCGCGTGGAGAGTGGTTCTTTCACAGCTCTACCACGACTGCGTTGGCTCGACCTGAGTAATAACCTGCCTTTCAACACTAATGAACGAAGCGGAGGGATCTTCAAGGGCTTGGAAAGAAGGCTGTCGCATTTAGGACTCAAGAACGTCAGTTTGATGTCGGTAAGTACGTTGAAACATCAGGTTTAGATACGAAAATGTGTTTTAGTTATCATACAGCCCCTGGCATGAATAGCCTTTAATTCAAAATCAAATTCAAAATTATTTTTGGTCAAATAAAATGTACACAAATAATAAAATCACTCAAAACCGCCGTACTGGACGCCGCCGCCGGTGTGTCTGTGTCACGGAGATTAGCTTCTTCCAGGGTCTTAATTTTAAAGAAAGGGAACATATGAACATTTATTTATGTGTCGCTTGGGGCTGTTATTATGTCTATCTGGAAGTGCTGAAACCCAAAGAGTTTTTATCAGAACTTTAAATGGTACAACGATTGATATTAACATAAGTGAACATACAATTTGAAATAGCATTATAATTTTCATGGGTCACCTATTAACGGTCTTACCAATTTAACGTTACGTTTGTCTAATAACACTTTTAGATATCTAATATATAAAGTAATTTTATGAAAACATCATAAATATGGTATGAAACGAATCAAATAACACGTTCAATTTCCAGATCCCGTCGATCCCCCTGAACAAGTTGAAGAGCTTAGACCTGTCGTACAACAACCTGCACTCGATCCCGCCAGACACCACCGCCAACCTCACCCGGCTGCGGGCACTCGACCTCTCCTACAACGACCTCACTATGATACCTGTGGTAAGTCACTTGATATTTTATATTCATGCAGTTTAGTGTTTAGATCCCATAAATCCCGCTGAACAAGTTGAAGAGCTTAGACCTGCCTCACGGCTTTACTATGATACCTGTGGTGAGTTACTAAAATTTGTATTTGTTTGCCACTTTGACATAACATCATCAAACAAGCGGGATCTTGGAAGGTTGATATCTGTGTAGGTATGGGTATACATTAGAAGATACAAGAACGTGTAATAAAGCGCGTTGGTCCCGCTATCATAATAAGCATAGCAAAACTTTATCATTCATTGTCTGTCATCCAGGATCCTTATTTCTTGAGAATCACAACACAGTTTTAATTTCAGAGTGAATGTGTTTTGTTGATAATTGTACTGCTTTGTATAGGTATAGTAGTGCCGCGCGTATATTACAGTGATAACTTACCATAAAGCAATATATATGCTGGACGTAAGCCTTTTGTGGATTAAACAAACGCTGCATGGTGTGAAGCCATTGTTTTTTTTTTCTTTGTACTCGTCGAGGGTGATGACTGCTCAATCAAAATCGTAACCAAAACATTGAGAGATACCTATACCAAACTTCTCGATGGTTATCAGACTTATTGTGAGTGGGTGTGTGTGTGTGTGTGTTGTACAATAAAAAAGGATAAATATTTGTTATTAATTATTATGTACCTAGTTGGGAAGAGGTCGGCTCCAGGATACGGTAACCCAGTCTGGAGAACGACGCATTATTTTTAAGGCTAAGTTAGTTAATTTAGTCATTTTATGTACACAATATATATTTTTCATTTTTCATTCCAGGCCACCCACTCCCTGAGCGAGCTGCGCTGGCTGTCCCTGTCTGGCAACCCCATCACAGCCCTGATGAACACCAGCCTGTACGGAGTGTCGCCGCGACTCGAGTACCTGGATGTTACCAGGCTGAGGCTGAGGATCATGGAGGTATGTTTTAAAAGTTTAGTAAAATTAGTCACAAAATTAAATGTAATTCCAATAACTGTCTTGGTTGCTCCTCAAAATTGTAAGGTAATTTATAAAAAAAAAATATAAACAAGTAAACGAATTAGTACAGTTTGCCAAAGATATTTAGAGCCCTAGTTTTTCTGAACATACACTTTTAGCCTAGTTTGTGCACCTGAACTTGTCTAGTAGTTCTATCTCTCATAGAATGGCAATCGCTATGCCATGTCATGTCACCCTTGGGTGGTTCAAAAGTGTTTAACACCAAAGCTTCTCTTATACGAATTAATTTCTTGCGTATGTTATTTGCAAGAGATCATAAAAATTCTAAATCGCGTATTTCTTCTAATATAAAAATACTTAAATAAATTACTTGCTCAAATTAAGTGAATTGTTTGTAGTAGTTACAAATAAATATATCATTTTACTGTGAATCAAGAAAATGTTACTAACTAAACCTTTTCCCTTCTACAGTATGGAATATTCAGCAAAATGTACGCACTACGTACACTAAAGCTGACCGCATTTTCCAACGTGCGTGACTTCAACATACCGAGAATGTTGAACTACAACTCGGCGCTTGAAAACTTGTACATAGATGTGGATGACAGCGGAGTAGAGTTTGGCAAGGAAATGTATGGACAACTACCCACGAAACTGAATAATATAACGATCACAGGACGAACGTTGAAGTATTTGACGCAGTATATGTTGACGGTAAGTTTTTAAACAGATAAAATAACATCATTTTCTGTTTTGTGATTGGTCACGAAATTTTTAGTTCCACTAACTAGCACTTCACACTAGGATGGATCTGTATTGTGGGGTACAGATTCTCCCACAGATTTTTCATGGAAAAGGAAAACCTACACACCCCTTTTTGCCAATAGCTTCTATAGCTCAAGTTCAATTTTATCTTACAAATATTCAAATTTTGTATTTGATGGTGTGTTAAGAATATTTTCTTATTAATATTAACACTAAATAATCTTAAAAATCAGTTATTAACGGTGACTGTATTAATAAAATTATCTTTTACTTATTGTTCCACAAATTATAGTCAAACTTTGAACTTTACCCAGTAAGGTGGTTCCTTCTTGTGTATTTTAATAGATTTTTCTTTATATTCCAGGGCATGCAATCCAAAGTGCTTCGTTTAACGATCTTCAACACGAGTATCGAAGAGATAGCCCCGGAGGTGTTCTGGCGGCCTGGTCGCCTCAAGAACCTTACACTAGACGTGCGAGGCAACTACATACAACGTGTCCCCAACCCCTCCACGAAGCCCTGGCCAGGGGTACCCAACAATGTGTTCTTGCAGGACATATTGGTGGCTGGGAACCCGCTCTACTGCGACTGTGGGATTGGGTAAGTGAAAAAAAAGGTTTACGTATTTACTCTAAAACTACGGAAACGCAGTCAATTATGTAAAACGGTGTATTCAATACGTAATAAAAGTAGGTGTAGGCCGTATAAACATAATTTATTAAATATGATTTATGATAGTTTGTTAAGCAGTTAATTTGGATGGAAAGTTTCAATTTGACTTTCCAGTACAGTTGTGTTGACTGAATTTCTATAGAAATATCTAAACAAATTGGTGGTCTGCTACACAAAATCTGCCAGTTTGCTGCCAGTTTGGGGCACGCGTCGTTTTGTTACAAATCCTTACATGTTCTAGTTCAATTGCATTTTAAATTCTTTATCCAACATGTGTCCAATCCTTCGAATTAATTTTGGTCTTGACGAATGAAGATTTTTCCTCTTTTCGTGCCATATCTATAGATTAACTAAAGTTCTAATCTATTCAGTAAAGTCTACTGCTATAACTAATTGAACTATATTCTCCTTCCAGTTGGATAGAAGCGTGGGACCGCTCCCGACGACAGTACCTGTGTCCCCGGCCAGGTGCGTGTGAGACGACACGAGACGACGCCAGGTTCGCCACCTGCCCCGCTTGGGACAACCGGACACTTAACGATGTGAGTACTAACTTTGTTACTGTATTGATCAATCTGTCACGTAGTTTCTAACTGTGTGTTCTGTGTGCCTCGTTTGAAAGCCAGTTCTGTTCATGAACAATGGATGAATGGATTTTGGACTATATTGTTCGCTAATGTAAGTACCCTCGCTTCATTGATGCGTCACTCGTACAATCAATGTCAACATTTAATACACAAGATTGAAAGAAATCACGGCTGGCAGAATTCGAATCTGCGTCTCTCTGTCATCTATCTATGACCCCTCAAACACTATAGTGTACTATAACTCAATGATTTTCATCCCTCTCTACTATTCTGTAGTAAATATGTCATCAAATTGTATGTTTGTAGGTGGCAACAGTTCTTAAGTCATATCTTAAGTGGATTAAAAACTAGGTACTAAAGTTAGCTCCTTTCATACGAACTAACATAATCGTTCATTCCAGGTTATAACCCGAGACCTGGACTGCGGTTGGAGCGCCGCCTTCCTCCTGACTCCCAAACCCATCGCCATCTTCACCATGACTCTCCTCACCATCCTCTGGATCTGAGGCTTGTTCTGGCTGCTGGGCACGTACGAGGAGTACCACAGGATCCTGGCCAGGATCTATGGCATCTAGGGTCATTAGCATCTAGCTAGGAACTACGGTATCTAACTAAGATCTATAACGACTAGTTAGGACCTGTGCCTTGTCTAAAATACCATGATCATTTTGACAGTTGTCATCTTTATTCTTAGCGTCAATTCAGCGAAAAATGTATGAACATGATAGTTGCTAAAATAATCGTGGTGTATTAGACAATGTATAGCCAGGATCTATGGCATCTAGTGAAGATCTACGGCATCTGATGATCGGAACTCGAGAGCTTGGTGTAGTGAGTGTCAAATTAATGGAACTGACAAAATGGGGAGGAAATATTTGGAAATATGTAAAAAGAAATAGACAAAGCGATGATTTTAACATCGGCCGGCTGAAAGTGATACTCAATTATCTTTTTGTCTCTTTTTGCTTAACATGTTTTGGAAAACATCCTATATTTCTTTGTTCTATTATTTTGGCGCAAACTAAACACGGAACTTGCACAGAATTATTGAGTTTGTTTTGTTGAAAATCTGTATGGAAATTAATATTTCGGCCAACTTGTACCTCTGTTGTAATTAATAAAACTAACAAAATGATATTAATTATTTACGGCTCTTTTTTGTTTTAATGAAGAAATTATTAGGTATGAGTAGTGTAGAACATAATGTTTCAAAATTAAAATTATTTTTATAATGACGTTAAAATAAAATAAAGCTGATTCTCGTGCAAGTTACAGTACCGTGTAAAACCAGCATTACACAGACCAAAGATATAATTACACAAATAGAATAAAAGAAGAATCTTTAAATTTTTATCTGTAAATACAACATAAGGAACAAATTCAACAAATCAATACCAGGAAAGAGTGAGATGCATAGATACAAAAAAAAATAGAATTTCTTATCTGTACCTGTCTTTGTGGCCTACTTTATCCCTAAACCCGTTATTTCTTTAAAGACACTTAGTGAAGTGAAGTGCTATAGAACATATAATATATTATTATAGAAAGTAGAAGCCTAAAATGTGATTGTATTGATAAAAGCGGATGTGTGATCTCAAACGATTGATTTTGAAACGCTGACGTTTAGTTACCCATAATGTGCCCTAAAATGTATGTTAATATGCTGATGTTTTACAAGCTTGCGCTCACTTGCAAGTACTGACAATTAAAAAAGAATCGATTTTTTTAGAAAAAATCATGGCCATTTAAGTTTTGTCTTGAAAAGAACTGTTGACTTATACTTAATACTTACCTATGTCTAAAGCCATGTTTGTATTAACTTTTTTATCATGTTCGTTCTTTTTTTCATTCATTCAATGAATGAATGGTTTAGTGATTTGAATAATTACGGCAGTACCTACTTGCATAAAAGGCGTCTTTATCATGACCCATTTTGTGCTCTACAACACTACTGTTTATAATAATTACATAAAAAATAATTGTAGATTCTGTAACATACTAACAAATGGAAGAAATGGTCAGCCAAAAGGATTTCTATATAAATGCGTGTGGAAGTGCACTTGATGCGTTATAAATTGCATTTAACGTGTTAATAAATAAGTTTAAAAAAGCAATGACTCAGCGGTGGGAGTAGACTGCATTCGCTGGAATGATATGTGTTCGTCCATTATTAATATTAATAATATTATTATTATTTATAGGTGTATTCGTTTTGTAATAGAATAATAGTATAGTCGTTTTCGTGGCTGGTTTATAATGGTCCAGCTGGTGGATGAAATGCTGGATTTAGGTCGATTTATGTCTACAGATGTTGACAGTGACAGATATGTGCCGTACAATCATTGACAGTGACATAAAATAAGTGTAATGTACCAAAAGAGGTCTCAATTGCCGTTCTACATTGCTGCAGCTGTAATTATTTGGAGCAAATATCTCTGGATGTGATTAAATTTGAATAGTAAAATCCACCACGAAAAATGAATCTGACATGTTCAATATCTCGAGATATAAGTCGATCTTTACTGGAAACGGATAGCGGGTCCAGTCAACGCCTTTTTCTATTTCAAAGGTGTTCGTTAGCCTGTAACATATGTAATTCCTCTTCTTCTTTTTAGTATCATTAAAAAAGATATTTTAAGTAACGTCAATTTATCTATACGACGTTTGCAAATTTTTCTAAGTGTAAAGTTTAAATAATAAAAATTCATATTCATCTGTCAAAACTATATTCAGAGTCACTGACTGAGTTTTGGGTTCTCTTACTAATTTGACGTTACAAATGACTTTCCAGCTTTTTCAAACAAACTATACATACCTATTTAGAGAGAAAAGGATAGCAATATTTAAGGAACGTCAAATTAGAAAGGAGATGTCAGAATTGACGTCACTATCTTCTATAAGCTTAACTCTTTACCTGTTCCATTGTTTAGCTGGTTACAAAGTCTATCGGGTTATTGTTGGAAAACATATTTTATTACATATATTGTGTATAATGTATGTATGTAGATGTACGGAGCATGCTGTAATATATTACATTATGTCATCGTGTAACAATTAGGATTTTAACGACTGATTTAAGTGTTTGGGATCGGATGAGGAAGGTGGTTCGAAAAGAGTAAGATTTGAACAAAGTTTGGGCATGAAATGTCTCTTTGTCGATTAATTTGTAAGGAAAAACTTGCTTTGAATTCAACTAAATATATTTTTATTTTATTTTTCACATCAAAAGTAAAATGTTGATTTTATTTTATTATACAATATTTTTATCAAAATCAAAATTCGGCAAAAAATGATACTTTGGCTCGCTCTTTTTGAATCACTACAAATTATAAATAAAGTTTGTATGTATTGTACGTCGTTCGTATCGTAATGATGTCCTTCGTGGCTTTTCTTTATGGTTGCTATCGCTTTTGATAACATTTATTTTATTGTTTATCTATTTTTTACGGTTTTTATATGCACGCGAGCCGTAGTCTATATGCGATGTTATTTTGAAGCTTAAAAGCACGTTACTAAGAGTGAGTTTTACTTGAATACCTCTTTTTCAGTGGTCCAGATCTGGTTTAGTAAATTTATGAGTCGTCGGATATTTGCACGAGTTTCTGCACAGATGTCTAATAAAATAATACGTTTGACTTTATCTGCGTAGTTTGAATTCGTTCCTAATATCAGACAGTTCATAAACATTGGTAACTATTATACGGTGTCAGGCCTAATTGTCGACTTTTGTTTTCAATGCCATTTTAATTCACTATTTTCTTCTGTAGTTTGTTGATATCATATTAGTATTTTAAATACTTTTATAACAGTCCAGTAACCATACGTGTAGTTCACTGGATCAATGTAAAGTTACTCTTATTTCTAATTTATTTTAAAAATGTTTTAATAATTTTTGGTATTGAAAACAAAGGGGATGTTGATGTATCAATGAATATATTTTGTGATATAATATTACTCTAATCCTTCTATTTTTGATATCGCCTACTAGTAATATTGCTGAAGTGACAGGAATTGTAAAGTCAACTTTAAAATAATATCATACATTTACAACTGCTTTTAAAAGTAGCGTTGCATCGTCAATTGTAAAGGATTTTATTCAAATAGATTAAATTTGAATGGCGCTTTTTGAAGTTCAAATTATCTACCTAGTTGGCTAGTTTACTTAGTAGCCATAACATAATTTTTGCTTACAAATTGTTGAATATTTACAGTCAAGGCTTAGCCGAATTATAAATGAATCAACTATTTCTAATTAGCTCACAGAATATTGTAAATGAAATGTTAATTTTCTTACAGCCTACGACAGTTTTATAAATATTGTTCAGTAACTTTTCTACTAAGTACAACTAACTTCAGATTGTAACTTGTCAGCAAGGTCTCATTGTGATAGACATAGTTAGTGCCAATCAATATAATAAAGAGAACAAATGGTTTTTCTGCTGGTATCTTAAACAAATGAAGCTATATGACCAGCATTTAATGGGCAAGGGGGATGCCATCAATCTCGCGACAAGCTAATAGACATTATGAGTTAATTTATTAAGTGCTAACCTGCACTATGGTTGTTTTAAATTAAACTTTTATTGGGAAATGAGCGAAAATAATCACGACCGGCAGGATTCGAACCTGCGTATTTCTGCTACCGTCAGAACGCCTTTTAACCACTAGGCTACTACTAGCACTAGGCTAGGTTAGTGGTTAAGGCGTTCTGACGGTAGCAGAAATACGCAGGTTCGAATCCTGCCGGTCGTGATTAATTTCGCTCATTTTCCAATAAAAGTATAATAGACATTGGCAGTAACAAAAAAGAAAAAGACTGTGGTGATCTATAAACCCTTTGTTAACCATCATCTGTTTTACAATGTCAGTAATTTTAGGAGTTAGAGTTAGAAACTTGCTCATAAATTATGTAAAAATGATTCCAGCAGCAAAATTATTCAGGTTAAAAAAACAACATTAAATGCTGTAAATATTTATTATTATAAAATATTCTACTAAAGTCTACCTAATGCGATGCAATTTAAATAAGTTTGTATTATTTCGAGAAGGACAAGGAACATATTGTCTTCACTATTTACTTAACGAGTCTAAAATAGTGTATTAAATTAGGTAATCATTGAATTATTAGCGTATTGAAAAATAAATTATTGCGAATACTATTAACTGTTTTATTTATTAAATATTACTAACATAGAAGTAATAGAACTATACACACTCACACATACACTCTTTATTGCTCTCGCTTAACGGTGAAGAAAATATCGTGAGGAAACCGACGTGTTTGAGGACCACAATATCCGAGGACATGTGACTTCCGTAGAAGGACATGGGCGCCCACCACGATGTATCTGCTCAAGAGAACTCCCTCAACGGATTAATTCTGCGGGGAAGTCACGACCCTCAGTCATGAGGATATACGACTTAGGAAGAGAGAATAGAACTATATAATATAAAAACTAAATAGCAATAGGATGTGCTTAACAAATTTCGTGAATTTGTAAAAATCCTTTATATTAGAAACTCCCTAGACATTCTTGAAACGGCCTGCCTGATGTAAAATATTACTGTAGACTTAATCTTAGCGTGATTGTTTAGAAGTTAGTTAATTTACTTACAGAATTTGAGGACCCTTGTATTGGAACTTCAGGAAACGAAAGTCCTGAGACTATAAATCTTTGAAACTTCGCTTCTGGTGGCGAGTTTTAAGTTTTATTACAAGAAGCAAAACAATTGGTGCATGTTTTTTAATTCAACTGAGAATTAATGCATTGGTAAGTAAAGACAGATTAATTCGAACAAGTCTGCACTGCTGGTGAAATGAAGCGTAATTTTTATTTGTAACTATATATTTACATATATTATTTTTTATGCTGTTATTTTCCGAAGTCTAATTCATGCCTTACATCAAACAAGGCGGTGAGTTTGTTAATTTGGCCCTTGTAGCAACAAGTAGGTGATGTAGGGCGTCCCAGCTTCACGGAAACGAGGTCACGTCACACGCTGCGATAATGTTCGGGGAATGGTAGCTGCATGTATAGATGTAGCTATTTATACACGCGTAGGTTTATGCGTATACAGGTTTATATGGCGTGCATATGTGGAGCTCTTATTAACGCTGTACTAGTATTTTGACTTACAGATAAATTATTAACCGACAACTAAAAAGGATGCTTTCTACTTCTTTTTTGAACTCTTTGGAATGTTATTTTTATATGAAGTCAGATATCACAGATCATCTCACAGATAGTTGTGAAGGATTATTTATTTGATCAATTACAATGATAGGTACACTAATTAATGAAAATAACATTTTACATATTCTTTAACAAGCCTCAGCCCAAATCAATAAAAAACAACGATTTGCAATCTAAGCATCAAAATCAAATTTCTTTATTAGCATATTTAAATGTATTACATTTACCCTGTTAAGAGGGAAATTAGGGCGTTGCTAAAATTAAAACTAAATATTCTAAAATCTAAAACTTAATATAAAATCTTAAACTTAAACTAGTATGTATGTGTACAATATTTTCTTATATTATCTATTATTAATCTACTTTACATTGAGTTCATTATTATTATATCCTATTCCTTATTTTCGTCATTAAAATAGTCTTCTATTGTGTAGTAGCATTTCTGTATGAAATATCATCGTTGAGAAACAAATAGAATTATTATCTTACAACCAGTAGTTAGTTTTTCCATCCTCCTCCTCCTCTTCACGTCATGTTCCTCCTTACCAAGGGTCGTGTCGTGTCATACTCCCCGCAGATTTTACTCTATGGGGAAGTTATCTTGGTTCTTACATCGATTGTTATTCTATGGCTAGATACATATTATCCTCTACAGTTTCCAAAGCCAAAACTCAAATAGAATCTCAAATCGATCGGTGCGGTGGCTAGGCAATCATTGCCCTCATGGGCTGTTAGCTGCGAGGCAATTTGGGAAGGACCAATAGGGAAGTCCCTCGGCTATTTCAATATTAAACCTTAACAATCGTAGCAACTTTATCTAAAAGGACTGGTATCTTAATTCTGGAAATTATCATAGACCGAATGCTTGACTATCAAGAATTTCATCATATTGTCATATCATTGAATTAAATTAATATAGCCATTTGTTCATTCCCTAATTTCCTATAAAACATAGTCTTTTTATGTTAGTACAACTAAAATTATATTATTAATATATTATTATTTTTTTGCGTTTTATTGTAATGATTTTATGTTAATATATTATGTCGAAAATATCTACACTTAAAATGTGGTTTTATGTCAGATTTTTTGCATTTCGCGCGTCATCAGGGATCGTCCAGTTTCGGACGTAGGCCTCCTCCAACTTAAGCCACTCGATCCTATTCTATGCTGTCCTCGACCATAGTTCCCAGCGATTATTTCGATATATAATTCTATCATATATTCATGCGTATCACTTAAATTATTGATTGATTTGTATTAAAACGTTTATCATTATGATTTTGGCCTTTACTTGTCAACATTGATAAAATCACTAGTCTTAAACAAAGTTACAAGGTCAAGTAACAATAACTAACGTATGACCCTTTCTATGGTGACTTTTGTGCCTCTGTACGAAATATAGAAATTCTTGAAACCTTGTACTTATTACAATAATTTATAAAGCAAGTGGATAACCAACAGTAAGTAACTTCCAAGACCAGAGCAAGTAACGTTCTTGAGAAAATTAAATAAACCCCGTGTTTAAGTAGCAGAGCTGACAGAGCCATTCGTTGGAGTTAATTTATTTCTCCGCTAATGAGGTTTCTGGAGACTTGTAACTGATTTGTCTTTGCAACATAATACCTGACCTTATTACCATGCTAAATAAGTAAGACAGCCAAAGCTTTACAACTTATCATGTCATTTGTCCCACGGTTACTCTTCAATACCTAATTTTGGTCACCCATCCAAGGATTGGCCTTACAGACCGTTTCTGAACTGTTATTAAGTACGTTATTTGAGTTGCATTTAGTGTGTAAGTAAGTATTTTCTTGATGTTTTCGAAGCTGAATCAATGTGATACTTTTTGGTTTGGATATACATATTAGATTAGATCTTGGATTGGCACGTAGGATGTCTCTTTCGAAATCCTTGCACCGCTAGTACATAGAGCATAAAAAAGTAAACCACCTTATAGTTGTTTATTACTGAATAGTAAATTGTCTGTAATTTAGCTCGTAGCGTAAAATATCTGCGCTCGTAGCTTTGAAATCTACGACGTAGCAGGAGTCTTGGCGTAGCATTTCGTAGCACCAACCCCTTAGACAAGAGGCGTATTTTAGTGAGCGTCTCGCTTATGGAATTCCTTACAATTATATACGGCAGGGTCTATATCTTTACTAAGAGTTCAGGATACTTATGATAATTTTCGTAGCTTTATGTATCCTTATTCCCTGGGTTTATCATAAAAGAAGAATGTTATTAGTATGACGCATGTTTTTTCGTCTACTATTCTGTAATAGATACACACATAATGGCGTAAAATTTTAAAAAAAGTCTTCCAGTCTATGTGTATGAGTTCACATTTTTATAAAAAAAAGTTTATGTTAAAATTTTTAGGGCACTATTGATAAATTAACTGCAAAGAAAACGTTAGTTTTTTTAAAGTAATATGAAACGTCATCCCATTGATGTATAGTATTTATGATAGCGAATGAAAAAAATCCGAGAATCTGCTCGTGAAAAAGCGAATGGTATTTTCCTAACAGTGATGAATACCCAGTAATGCAGTACAGTACTAGTGGTATAGACAAGATAATACTACACAAAGACACCTTATTACAATGGATTAAGACTATTTATTCCAGCATACATGTTCAGACAGCCGAAACTATTGTTTTCATCAATTTTAGTGTTTTGTTTCATTTTATATAAGTACTGTTTATTATATTACTTTATTATTATTTTTAACAAAGATAAATATACTAACTTACATAAAGCGTAACACTTATATTAGTAAAAGATTTATAAGTGAATTGGAAACAAAACTGATTTATCTTTTTTTTTTGTTAACCTATATTGTCCCACTTCTGGGGAAAGGTCTGAGTTACCTATATCGTAATTTTTTTACGTAAACGGATTTGTACTGGAAGATGCCGATTTTTTTATCATGTACAATATAACTAACTCACTTTTGTTTCCAATTCACCTGAATGTGTGTCAGTCAAACCCCGAATGAAAGATTTTCATTTGAGTTGATATTTGTGACCTTTTCTTTTCTTTCTTTCTTCTTTTTTTTGTGGTATCATGTGTATCGGAAATTTCGTCTTCATGAGGCATCTATTGAGACATAATATCGTTGGTATATACTGTCTAGTTAAGTAATACTACACGACACCCCGGGGCGAACCAAATTGGACATTTCGCTACAAATGTGGATGAAGTTTTTATTATTGTCATTGTTTATTTGCAGCATGTTTATGCTGAAACGAGCAATCTTGTTATGTAGCTGGAGCTTTCGGTTAGCTATGACTGATTTGCGAATTGTAAGAGAGTATTTTTTTTAATTATAGTTGTTTTTTGTAACCACTATCCACATGCATTATTCTACATATCGTTGGTTAATCGCTGTTTTATGTAGTACTTACATAAAATCCGTTAAGCGAGTGTGGCTTAGCGGTTCCAGTGTCTGCTTTTCATCCAGATGCGCCCTGGTTCAAATCCGGCCCTACACCAACGGCATGTATTTACAAGTTTTATGTGTGGATTTGCACTCGCTTAGCGGTGAAGGAAAACATCGTGACGAAACCAACATGTTTGAGGACCACAATATTCGAGGACATAAAATTCTAGGCGCCCACCACGATGTATCTGCCCAAGAAAACTCCTCTAACGAATTTATTGTAAGGGGGAGTCACGACCCTTAGTCACGAGGAATACTACTCAAGAGAGACATAAAATCCGTATAGGATGACAACTAAGCGCATGATTAGAGGCAGCACTAACTTTCCTGACTGTCTATAAAATATTTGTAGACAGTCAGGTCAGTCAGTTTGTCCTGTGGTTTGGTTTATGATTTATTTGCTCTAAGAATTGTCTTGTCACACACACACACACACACTCACATCATTCAAATATTTATATTTTTCTTATCAGAACTACTAAATGTTATTTTTAATCATCACCCTAATGATATAGAATATTATCTCTTTGTTTCAGTAACAAGTTTCCTACAGTAAGGTTGCTTGGCTGATTGTTTTTCAAAGATATGAACATAGACAATATAATCGAGAGAATCCTGATGTGAATATAAAGCTTCAGTACATATTGTCTGGTTCAATATTTGTCTCTACATACCTATATATGATACATATATCCAATTTTTATTTATCTATCTCGTTAATTAATTATGCAAAATGAAGATGGTAATGTCGTTAATAATTTTACGCCTGGACCTTTGGTTTAGTTTTTCAGATAAATTTTGGCACATTCAGAACTCTAAGCTGCCTCTATGTCAAAAATTACGATGACCTGCCGCCAAAGACGTTTTATGACTCTCTCTCTCTCTCTCTCTCTCTAGCTATTGTATCAATAATCTGCATCTTATATAAAGGTTATATTATGGTACATGCTTGTACAATAAAGCTTAAGTGAAACAACAATTATAGAAGTTTAATCTGTTTATCTGATAATTAAAACGCATCACTCAAAAAACGGCTAATCGGATCATCGTAATTTTTGTTATTTAGGTAGTACCTTAGAGTATAATAAGCTTTTAATTGCGAAATAATGCGAGTGAACTATATTTGTGTGGGAATGAAGTGTCTACCATCGACAATGTTGATAGAATCGTGTGTCGAGTTCCCAGTGGTAGTAATCAATGAGAGTTGTTTGTGGTCACTGGAAAGATCTGCCTGTGTCTGTTCTTTGTACCTATTTCAATCTATTTTTATCGTATTGTAGGTGCAATCTATAAGAATCTATCTTTCTACCTATTTATTTATTTGATTGAAATAAAAATACAAAGAAAAATACAATGCTCACATGGCAAGGTTATCATGTGTGGGTTGTATTTTTGTAAAGCATCGTGTTATTTACAAAGTAATTTATGAAAGTAAAACGTAAGTTGATCTATGACATTTTTTAAACACATGTAGATCTAGATAGTCTCAAGATAAAAACGTGAAGACGACTAAAGCCCAGTTACAAATATTTTGTAATTTTTCTAATAATTCCTGTCATTACAGTTAAAATTATTTCTGCAAGAGAGATCAAACGTTATTATCAATATTTAATCAAATTATTGCATGACCTTCTCCTTCTTATCGAATGAAAGTGGCCAACACTGGTGTCAAGAGTTTTCAAACCGCCCTAAGGGCCTCTGACATGGCTAAACGACTGCCGTACTAGACATACAGCCGGGGCCTGCACCTACTTGCATTACCTAATATGTAGCCTTATTCACGTTGACCTCAACAAATACCTGCCAATAAGTACTGGATTGGCACCACATTTGTTCATGTCAACTCTTGTATTGATACAGTGCCTGTGTCCAGTCAGGCCATGTTTGGCCCTCCCTTAGCTAATACGTAACTCAAACAGAACGGCATGTAGGTTATTCTACTAAATACAGTGAGTCGTGGAAAAAGAGACAGCTAATATGTCTCTGCTATTGCCAAGTACGAACAATGAATTACGTTATAACGGTTATAACATACCAACAGATATGTGTAAGTATATGGAAACTAAATGACTTAAACTTATATTTTTTGGTTCAATAATGGCAGAAATAAATAGTCAGCATGTCTGATGCTAGAACATTTTTTTAACTTAAGTCCTATTACTTACCAAGAATGTGTGTGATTTTAATTATTTCTTTTGAGATTAAACATTAGCAGGATCCTTTTAACTATCCACAGAGCGAACAATGAACGTGTACGATCTCCACCGCACAAAATTTGTCCATGATTTTGACCATAGAGATTTTCATTTCAACTTTAACGAGAAAAACGTCCTGACACATTTGCAACATTGCTTACGTCAAAGCAATGTTGCAAATGTGTCAGGACGTTTTTCTCGCGAGGAAAATGGAAAAAAATATTATCGATACTTGCTTCGAAGTATTCACATCTAGAGTGTTATAAGTGATGTCGTGGAAGAGAGCAAAGGCGAGATGGATCAACCGTCGAGCAACGTGCCGTCACCAGCCTTACCGACGAGAGACCCCTCGTTGTCTAAAACCAGACCCAATACTTCCCACCACGGACACCACAGCCACCACGGTGCCCACGGCCACCACACGGGCCATGGGCACCACCTCAACAGGGTAGACGTCGACAAAGAACCAGAAATACCCTTCAAAGTGAGATGTTGCAACTTCATCTACAACAAGAAAGACAAAACATTCTGTGGCCGAACTTGCGCGAGTTGGTTCCACATTATCCTCTATTCCATAGTGTATTTATGTTTCTTGACAACTTACACGGCGCTCGTCCTATACGGCTCGCTGTGGTGCATCAGGCTGACGTCTGATTTCAAGCTAGCGTCTAAGATAGATTTATATACCTACTCGGAACACGGGGTCGGTCTGTCGATGACGCCGTTGTCTGATTCATATCAGCCTTTGATTTGGTACTCGAAAGGCCACAGTCAAGATTACGAAAAGTACGTTAACGCGCTAGAAGATTTGCTTGTACGGAAGAGGAAAAAACGCAACGTGAGTTCTCTCGGGCCGTGTGGAATGAAGTCGTATGGATATGACAAGAATGAGCCTTGTATTATTATAAGGATTAATAAACAGTTTAATTGGGCGGGGAAGCCGTTACAGTCGAACTCTAGTTTAGCGAGAGTCGCGCCAGTGGAGGTTCAGAATTGGATGAAGACTGATAAGAAATTGTGGTTGCATTGCGCGGGGTTTCACGCTTACGATAAGGAGCACATCGGTAGAATACGATATTACCCCGACCCGCCGGGGTTTGACCCGGGGGTGTTCCCCCTCGGGGAGAAGGACTCTCCTCTAGTAGCAATGCAAATATCCAGTTTCACGGTGGGAGTGTCGCTGGCAGTCGAGTGTAACCTTTGGTACGCAAATGGCCCCGCGTCCCTTCAGTTCTTGCTATACGTCGCGCCTGACGACAAGAAAGCTTCCAATAGGACTAGAGTTTAGTGTGTATCTTGTACAGAGTAGCGTATTATGGAATAAAATAACGGATTTTTATGTAAGAGAAAATTATGTGTTTCTTTTACTGTATTTAAATTAGTAATTACCATATACCATAATAATAAACATATTTTAATGGGTAACACATATATCCAACAGTTATGGTCGATCAGTCAGATCAATGAGTAGATTTTCTAGAAGTAAATTTAACAAATATCCAGTTGTGTAAATGCTGACAGCTAGTAGCAAATAGAGATCTCATCTTACTCAAATAGTCCACTGGGAATTGAGCTCGAAATCCATCAAGATATCCTCGAATTCTACGCTCATATGAATCTTTAAAATAAAGGTTTTTCCTTGTACAGATAGAAAAAACAATATCCAGCAAAGTTATCCAACGAAATAAATAGTGATACGGTATTTCTCCTGAAAAACTGCATACAAATTTAAAGTCGACTTTTGGACGAAACGCATGCATTAGTAATTTATAAACAAACAAAAATTCCATAGGAAGGTTATATTCTCAAGTTTTTAATAAACAAATACAGACACTTTTATTCTGCTATATTAGTCAGAGATTCGGTCAAGTGATGAAAAATTCATGCCGTGACCAGTTTTATCGCCACAAACTCAACTGAACTACACAAAAGAGACAACAACTTTTTTCATAATAAAGCCCTCTGTAATATATTCAAGGACTTTGTTTTGGTGCTAAGAAACGTTGGTACAAGAATTAAATTTATTATTTGTCTTCTTTGCAGCACTTTGGTATGAAATTTCAGACACTATTCACTTAACACTTCAAATTTAACATAAAATGACGTTACTAAGCGCATAACTATGTGTTTTAGAAGCGTCATTTGAGCGACAAGAGGCATGGTTTAGTGAGTGTACTGACCCATATTTATGGAATAGAAAGACCAATGTACAAGAGTGACGTAACAACTCCTCCCGCGGAGCGCGTCGCGATGTCAATCCCATACTGTCTTTCTGTTCCATAATTATGCGACAGTACGCTCTCTTGTCTAAGGGGGCTAGAAGTGTCATTCGAGAGTCAGTTTCATTTCAGTCCAGATATGCTTCACTTTAAGCCACAATATTCAGGTGATCTTGTAGTAAAATGCCTGACTGCTAAGTGTAATACTAGTGGACGACTGCAGCTTCGCTCGCATTGTTTTGGGATATAAAGTAGCCTATGGCACTTCCGGGACTCATACTACCTACATATGTATATGAGAACGCAGAAGGAACTAAACCATTTTTGCTTTCATCACATAAGTGTCATAGTTTGATCTCTTTTGGAAGCATCCTATCTTGTTCCAACGAAATGGAAGGCATAGACTAAATGCGTTTCTTTTAGTACTTTTCCAGAAAACTCTTGAACTCGTCTCGGGTCATCTGCTATATTTGCCAAACCCGTCCGTTCGCTTTACATCACAGATAAGAGGGATTAGATGCATTTACATTCTACGATATTTTATGTGTAGATAACGCTTCTGGTCTTATGAAATGTTTTATTTGACGAATATTACTAGGTATTCTCGATATCCTTAACACAATCAACCATCAACAAGCACACAATAATAGCAAGAAAACCATTGGAACCTTTCCTCTAATTTAAGGTTTGAGGAAATTCGCCAAAAGAGTCCTTATATGTATTTCGATGTACCCTCTAAGCATGCAAAGCTAAAAAAAAGGAAAAAACGCGTGCGAGGTTGTATTTAGGTAACAACGTTGCTAATCATCAGGTAAGATGCAGCCGAAGCCATTTAAGAAAAGTTGAGGTTGAAGGTAAGTTGCAGATAATCGTAAGAAGAGTTATCATAGACGTAAAATCACGAAAATTTTCAAGTAAATATATATCGCATCGTTTACTTAAAAACATACAAGCGTCACTACCAACCCGTTTGATTTTATGGTTGACCCGCGGTCTCGACACATTGGTCTGGAAATTTTCCCTTTGAGACTTCCTCAATCAGAAAAACCACAATCTTGATTATTCGTCCCCTTTTATGCTTAGCAGATTTTGAAGAATACATGTTTTTTTTTTGTAGAACTATCTAGAACATGTGTGTGGAATGGCCTGAAGTATGTTATGTTTATTTTATATTTTAATAAGGAAGCCCTTTAACCAAACTAATATTAATTTCACTGGTTAGATTGAAGTATATATGTATATAAGTATATGTACATATTATGCAGATTTAAATTAATGTATTGTTTATTATACTCCTCCATATTTTACTAATTGTTTCCCAGATTATGACTATTCTAACGAATACAATCCAAATCACTCATAGTCCAGTCATTATAGTAAGTTTACCTCGGAATTCGAGATACCCAGCTGTAAGTCTGTAAATACTTTATATTGACACCCTAAAAGTTGTCTCAAAACCTACATATGGTAGGATGTACGCGGCTATTAAATTTCAAGGTCAAAGGTCACAAAAATCGGTTTTTTGTAAATATCTCATTCCCTATGGGTTTTTTGCTATTAGTATTTATTATCAATATTGTAGAGTACAAAATTCTCTACAAATTTTGATATATATATTTTTTAAACGGTGAACCTTTTTCGAGTTAGAGGGCGGAGAGCGCGCGGTTTACAAAGGCATTACAGTTCCAAAATAATTGTTGTATTTGACGGATATTCAGATATATTAGACATATATCAGTTATGACACGTAGTAGTAAACTTTCTCTGGTCTTCAGTATGGGTCAATTAACTAAGATGTTATACCTAAATATACCTCGTATTTCTAAGAAAACTAATACATATTATCTGTTTCGCGTATTTTTCTTGCTACCCAGGATAACAATACCGAGCGCCTGTGTACTGTTTTACCGAAAATACTCTTTTGTATAGAGAAAATCCCAAAATCAACAAGACTATTGATCATAGATTTGGGTCAACTGTCAGGAATGGAGGCAAAGTTTCGTGAAGCCTTATTAAGCGCCTAATTTATAGATATGTCCTACGATTATGGATACTATAGTAACGGAACTGAAAAAAACAACGAGATGGCCAACCGCCAAAACTGCGGTTGAGTTGGCGGGGCTCAATCATTTACCGCCTTATTACAATGGTTTAAATATTAAGCCAGGACTTTGAAAATGAAAAGTAGGTTCTTGTTGTTCAAACATCACATACAAACAATCAAATGTGAACTTCAAATTGGGACGTTGATTAATCATTGGTTAGGTACATTTTGACAGTTTGATATTATGATAGTAGATTGACAGATTTCTAACAACAAAAACAGACTGCATGATTTAAAGTTCTGGACTAATAGAAAAACCACGTTTTGTAATAAGACCTCTTAGTAATATTTCTATTATCGTAACTAATCACGAGCAAGCTTTGTTTGCGATCTGTGTATGAAACAGATAATGAAAAGTGGAAGCATTTGCAACGTCACATTTGTTTGGATTAACAACTCCATATTATTAATTATTCGTAGGATATATCTAAGGAAAATCTTTTTGGTACAGATCTTTTTGGTGAGTGCGATAAGGAAGTGGGTATGAGATATCAGAGAAAATGTATTGCAATGGTACAAGGGCTTATATATACAAGGTTACGGGTTACTAACGCATGACCTTTTACTTTAAGGCTGCTTTGAAACTTCAAAGCAACAACGTTCGTTCTATATCGTATCTTTAACAACGTCTACTACAACTGGAAATTCAATAAAAATCTGCTATATCAAACCAAAATTTATCGCACCCTAACCAAATGTAAGAAGCGAGTGTGGCTCAGCGGTTTCAGTGTCTGCTTTTCAACCAGACGCACCCTGGTTCGAATCTACACCAATGACTTGTATTTTCAAGTTATGTGTGGATTTGCACTCGCTTAACGGAGAAGAATAACATCGTGAGGAAACCGACATGTTTGAGGACCACAATATCCGAGGACATATTGTGTCTTCCGTGGAAGGACCCACCCGCCCACTACCCGCACACACGAATGGGCGCCCACCACGATGTATCTGCCCAAGAGAACTCCCCTAACGAATTAGTTCTGCGGGGGAGTCTCGACCCTCAGTCATGAGGAAATACGACTCAAAGAGAGAGAGAACCAAATGTAAGAAGAGAGAATTTTTATGTTGCGAATTTCCAAAACTTCTAGAATAAAATATTGTTGCTTTAGACATTCTAAAGTCACTCATAAAAAGTTTTTCATGTGTTATCAGAAACCTTGTATATGTAGACTAGGTAGGTATGTACTCGTTCATGCCTGAAAGCTAATGCAATGTCTGATAGACTATTTGCAAAATTACTAGAGAAGCAAAAGCAGGGCACTGAGACGCTGCTGTTTGACTAATGGATTGGTAGGTATGTACCTAGTAGGTATATTGTGATCATTTATTCTGTGGCAAGGATATGGAATTACCCTGGATAATTCCTGATGATAGTTCTGTGATTTAGCTGTTATTAACAAACACATTTTTATATTTTTTCAATTGTTTTACAGGAATTAAATTATTCCGATTAACGATGAGGCCATAAAATACCCAGCAGTGGGCTGATATAGGCAGAAGATATAGAAAGTAAAATATTTATTTTTTATCTACACGATTATTATACTTTGCTCTCGTAGGAACGGTCTTGAAGACAGGTTCTTAAAAGTGGTTTAGTTTAGATGGTTACAAATTCAAATTCAAATTCAAATAATTTATTTATATAAACGATTACATGAAACCTTAGAATAATACAAAGCTGTCTGTAATAATAGGGTTTTAAAGGTTAATTTGTGCTCTTGTGAGCACTGCACTAAGAAACTTGTATCGCAGGCGCCCACATCTAGCATTACTTGAGAGCATTACTGATGCGGTGTGAGATTAATTTGAATGTGGTTTCAAAACTTGTTGACACATGGTTTCGGAAGTGTATGTATGTGTGTGTATGCATGAGTGTAGATGTGTGAAGGTGTGTGGGTGTAGGTGAGTGTATGGGATGAGTAAGTGTTAATGTTGCGTAAAATAAGATAAATAAAACTTAAACTATGGACATCTTAAGAAAATAATAATATTAGTATACGATATACCTATAATATACTGAACAATGTATATAAATGTACATACAAGATGATGAAGATGAGGTGTTTAAAAATGGTGTCACATCGATTATTGCCTATACCTAAACATATTATTATAAATCATCATGCAAAGACAAGGATTCGTGGGCAAACTGACAGAGTTACCTACTTCGCAGTAATAAATGCGAAATCACGAACTGAGGCGAGGTCTTTGTTCTCGATTTCATGAAATATTGAGATATTTCAGTTTATTTCTATGTCGTCTGTCGTCCATGACCTTTGCGATTTTATATTGAACAGATGTTGGTAGGTACGTGAATTTATTGTAGTTTATGAATTTATGGACTATTGGAAAGAGCTTATAAGCTTTACAGACTTCTATATACCAGATTCTGTGATTTGCAATATGTGTATTGGTATAAACGTAAAATGAATTTATTTACTTTCTAAAAAATTATAAGACACATCTGTTTAGTAACAAACTTTAAATGCGACTGAAAAAAATTATTATGAAATGAGGTAAAGTAAAAAAATCATCAGGATATTTTGGACAATTTTACTCGAAACTGCAAGTAACTAATGTAATCAAAAATCTTAGTAAGACTCTGTGTCTAGTTTTTTATTGTATTCATCCTTTTGTTCCTTGATATTATCGTGAACTGATAAATTGAATAGCAGTTCTTGGAGATACAAAGTGGGTGAATAATTAAGTAAATATGCACTTTATTTGAGGTCACCATAACCACATAATCACGCCTACCAGTTGGCATTCAAATCAGTTTTAGCCAATTTTCAGTAACTTTGGTGATTTTTCACTGAGCTCTTGTAATATAGAGTAGTATTTTAGTGTTGAAAAATATATGTGTATCGGACACTCATCTGTGAATTTTTTACTCCATGACACAGAAATAACGTATTTGTTAGAAAAAATGCAAGTTTTTTTTTTTTTTAATTAGATAGACTCACTCTTGACTACAACTTGCCTGATGTTAAGCAACGTTGTAATCTACGATCTAGCGCGCTTGCCTAGAAGAAACTGGTTTACTCTCGACTTGAAGACCGACAAATCATAGTTCAAGGGGAATAGAGATTCGGGCAAGGAGTTCCACAGTTTGGCTGTTCGCACGACAAGTAAGTAAAAAGTTAAATACAAAGTAAAGTAGTAAGTTAAATACAAAGGTAAGGACACATTGCAATATTTTTATATATATTAAAAAATATTATTCTTATCAATACTGGGAATATTAACACACATCATCATCATCATTATACGCTACTGATCATAGAAAAAAGAGAAAGCTGTACCAAACTGAATTCTGTCAAATCAGGAAGTCAATCGTATAATATAACGTATGATAAAGCTGAAGTCTAAACAAACAAGATATCAGACAAAAAAATTGTGTATGTATACATTAAATCCATAACAGAACATTCTGTCTGTTTATTTAAAAGCTCATAACTCAAAAAAAGCTAATCGGATCATCATGATTTTTGGTATGTAGGTAGAATAAAGTTTTAGGAGTGTCATAGGCCACTTTTCATCCTATTACATAACATCCACTAGTATAAAATAAAAACGCGTGTTAAAAACGACTAGACTTCCAAATCTTACGAGGATCACACGTTACTTGATTATTATTATTGCTTCACAATTGAATACACAATTTTAGACCTATTTATCGATATCTTAATAACATAGACTTATCAAATATCAAGCTACCAGTATCAATATCACATAACAACATTATCCCACCGAACACAACAAGCCACACAATTGAGTCTACGAGATGATATTACAGCAGTATTAGTAACAAGCATCATCCAGCTTCTATAAATAGAAATAATAGTGCGTGGAAAGAAAGTAGAATCGTAGTTACGAAAGTTACTGAAAAAAAGTAAATTTGTTATTAAATTTCTTTTTCATTCTGGTCAACTCTGGTCTGGAGAGTTTTAAAACTACCCTTGGAGCCCCAGATGTGGCCTAACGATTGCTCGATTGATTTTTCCAAACCTGGTACCTACAATTTAAAGAAACTCCCGTTAGTCATCCATCCAAGGACTGACCTCATCGACTACTACTTATAACAAAAACTTTCAGAAGACTTGATAACCTCCTTTTTTGGAAGTCGGTTAAAATCAATGGATAAATTGGAACTCAAAGTGGAATGGAAGTTGTATCTAATGTTTAATTAAAACTTGCTTATTACAAAAATCTAACCAAAAACTAGCCAATGGTAGGCCATAATATCAGTATTTTGCGTTTAGTTTAATTGTGTTGAAATGAAATAAATGGTTCGTATACATTTCATACACCCGACTAAACTTTTAACTCAAAAGTTTAAATTAGTCAACCGAATTGTATTATACAAACGCTGTAAGTCTCCCTATGTGCGCTATCTCTAATCAAAAGTATCCCGCCGGGCAAAACAATTCAATTCCTATCGAAATAGCCGCGACAAACTATTCCAGCAAGTAGCAGCAGAACAACTTTAGCTCCAATAACCTATAGAAACTGCGCTTAATCCTGAATAAATGAAATTCCAGACTTCAGTAGCCTTTCTGCCGTCGACTGGGGAGGACGTGTGACGATTTAGTAAAGTTTCACCCAACTTTCGGTCGATGAAAATTGTTGTCCAGGAAAATTAATTGAAATGTGATTTTGGTGTACGTGCATTCTTTAAGTAAAGTGTAATGTGGTAGTTTTTGTACCTGACTGAGTTTTTTCAATGCCTGGTAAGCAAATGTTTAAAAAAAGATGTTTAGAAAAAGTTTATAGCTTTACATTACTTTAAGTCAAAATTTATTTCGTTTTCGTGTAAACTATTTGTATGGCGTATTGTTTTATTCGCTTTAAGACTGTCTCAGCAGCAACTATTCGACTTGTCAACAGTATATTTTTAAATAATAACAAAAATCGTTTATACAGGGTGATCGGTAGACAAACTTAAATGGGGGGTTCGAGGCCTCAAGGGGAAAACACAATTTGGCCAAAAAAAATCCCAGACCAGCCTAGGTATAATATATACCTAGACCTATAATATTGTTAACGATAATAACATCGAAACTCGTTTCTATGATTTTTTACGAGATATTTATGAGAAAGATAAGATAAATTATACCAATAATTTCCTTACAAACCATAAAGGTCATTATCAACGTTGTTCACAATTTTCCTGTCATCCTCCTCAACCAATTCTTCTTATTGCTCATTATGTTTACTTTCATTTCATTATAATATAGGACTTCCTCATTCCTTCCTTTAATTTTTGTCTAACGTTTCTATTAATCACTCTTCTTACAATATTAGGATAGGTTGCTAAATTGTTCGCTCAAATAAATCATTTTTTTTAATAACGAGTAGGAATGTAATAAAATATGTATATGAAAAGTTTTGATGATAATTAGCATTGTAACTAAAATTTTAACGAATTCCATTTAGACATTTTCTATCTATATATAATTTTAGGAGTAAAAGCAAATGTGTATTTTTTGTTCCGCTTTCACGTCAATATGGAGCGACTGGTCATCGTGATTTCCAGTTTTGTAATAGCATAGGATCCTGAAAGTGACATTCCGCCACGACGGGATTAAAGCATTATATCCAATAGTACATTTCATATAAAAAGTAAAAGTATTAAACACCTAGTCATACTTATTTTACCCGAACTCCGTATCATTTATTAGCTAGGTAAACTTAGTAAAATACTAGGTCAAAAAGGACTACTACGAAACAAACAAGATCGTGGAATAGGCATTGTTCTCGTGGATTATTTGATAACGAAATAAAAAGCAGGAATTTATCGCAGCTACATCCATTAATATATTGTAGCTAGTAGGTTTATAAATTTCCCAATATTTTTCACAGATGTAGATCTGTGAAAAATATTGGGTAATTGGATAAATTATTAAAACGGAGACTTATTTAAATATTTAAACAATGTAACCGTGTCTAGTTCTTCTGTATTCTTTGCCATTAATTTTTATAAGTACATAATAAGTCTTCAAGTCGAGAGTAAACCGGTTTCTTCTAGGCAAGCGCGCTACATCGTAGACTATAATGTTGCTTACCATCAGGCAAGTTGTAGTCAAGCGTAAGCCTATGTCATGTAAAAAAAATATATAATTATAATATAATAACTAATTAATACTACACATATCTATATATATACATATAATAAAGCTAAAGTGGGTCAACAATCTGAACACAGCAGATAAATTGACATTGACTGGCCTGTTAGCTTAGTTGGCAGTGGCTCTGCCTTCTAATCCGAAGGTCGCGGGTTCGATTCCCGCATGACACAAGTATTTATGTACTTTTAAAATGTTTAATTACTTGTGTTGAGTCTGGTCGTTTGTATGTATAATAAGTATGTATTTACAAAAGAAAAGTATAAAAGTATTATATCCGTTATCTAGTACCCGCGATTCAAGCGTTTGCTTAGTGTGGGGCTAGATGGCGCTGTGTGCAATGTCCCGGAATATTTATTTATTTATTTTATTTATTTATTTTATTTATTAGAACAAAAATTGTTTGTATATACTTTAAATCCATAAACAATATGAACGGATCATCATGAATTTTGGTATGTAGGTAGTATGAAGTCTAAGAAGTGTCATAGGTTACTTTTTATCTCAAAATAATGTAAACGAAGCCGCGGGCGTCCACTAGTAATAAATAAAAAGATGGAAAAATCTTACCTATTAATTTCTTAGCATAATCTGACATTGTCGATGATGAAAACCGGCATCTCTATCTAACAATATCTACTCCACAATGTTTCCAAACTACAGTAGGCACTTAGGTACGATAAGTACCTACCAATAAAGTTGTGCGAGGTGTGGCGAATGGTATGCGAGTCCCTCGGCAAGTAGCTGTGTAGTGAGTACATACGAGTAGGTAAGCTTGAATTACTTCCCTGACTAACTAGGAACTTTCGGGAGCAGAGCTCTTGTTACCTTGTGTATAAGAAGAAAGCTATTATTAACATTGTTGTTTCTCATGACTACCTATTTTGGCCTGCAACATAAGAACATCATTCTGGGCACTTACCAGTCATAAATACACGTACAATAATTGTATTATGCTTTAACTTTATAAATATATATACATAAATCTAGGGAAGAGCCTACACTCCACAATACAGGTACATTATATACCTACATCCTAGTGTGAAATGTAGCAAAAAAATTGTATAGGAACCTAAGTTTATGCGAAATAAAATCTTTATCTTATCATTTTAGTATCATTATTATATTAAAACTAAAGTGAGTTTGATGGGACAGAGCGACAGAGCGACGAATCTTCGTGTTTTTGGTAAAAAGATAGTACCTGTAGGGTCCCGAAATTGACAATACTACTTAATCCTGAAACATTGCGAGTGAAGCCGCGGCATCCACGAGTGTATGATAAGAGTGCTAGCAAACATTTCCTCCTTCACAAGTTCAATCTAAATACATGTGACGTTTTTAATAGACCGATCATAAAATTAATAACGCCTAAGCAAATGTTCAGCCAGAAAATGTCCTTGACTTATGTTGAGGGAAACAATGGTGGAACGATAAAAAAAAACTAAATACATATTTGCAATTAACATAATGCATACAATCTAAAAAGAAATGATTTTGCTGTCTTACAGAAACAAAAAAATAAAGGGAATATTTGTAGCTTTTTATACAATAATTGTACGTTTCGTTCTAAACACTATACTTTTAGACTTGTCTGTACACAACACATCCATAAATGTACGTTAGGTATCAGATAGACACTAGACTACATAGTAAAGTCTGGCCTCGAGTGATCGACTTGGGACTTGATTCATTACTTAGCCAGTAATTATAAATTGTCGAGTGATGTATGGATGTTAGATCTTGTATTTATCTAGTGAACACGCAAGTTTTGTTTAATAAATTGGTATTATTATACAAATAACTTTATTATAATAGTATTACAAAAGAAGAGTTTGGTTAATAGTAGTTAGTTATTAGAAGATATTGATTAAAGTTGTAAACAATAATGTGTCTGTGTATTATTTTAAAATTGTATTTTCTTTAGAAAATAATTCTAACGACACAGTTGAAGATTGTTATAAAAATAATATTCAAGTATTTGTAACATCAGAAACTGAAAACTATAAAAGTTTCAGATGTGTCTGTAAAAATAAAACGTCTAGATATATATCGAAACTATCAAGAAAATAAACTCTCTGCCTGGAGCCCTGTTCCCAGAAATTTATAACCCAGGGGTCTTTAAAAGTAGAAGTAGAGTATATAGGTTTCTTCTAGGCAAGCGTGCTAAATCTTAGACTATAGTGGTGCTTAACATCAGGCAGGCTATAGTCAAACGTAAGCCTATTTAGTGTAAAAAAAATGTCAGCGTCACGCAAATTCAATATGGAAACTCTTCTTTTATGTGTATGTGATCTCATGCACATAAAACTAAGAAAATCTGGCTTTACCACTGTTATTATATGTCGATGAATATGTTATTTTACATCGGCAGTTACTCGTTATATCGACTGGAAATGATCTAAGATGTTTAGAGAAGGAGGCTATGGCTAAGTTTATTATGTTTTTATTTAGTCTCGATATGAAAATGTTTCTAGGCTTGACATCATGCCATTATATTACCTACTAGTGAATGCCCGTGAATCCACTCGCATTATTTCAAGACAAAAAGTGGCCCATGACAATCTTAAGACCTTATACTACCTACATACATACCAAAATGTATGATGATCCGTTCAGCCGCTCTTGCGTGATGAGCGTTTAAATAAACAGGGACACAGATAAACAGACAAAAAATATAAAAACTGATGACACGTGTTTTAAGTATAACTAGAATAACATCATCTGAGATGAAAAATAAATTTAGCTAGTTTTTGCTAGGAATGTGTGATATAAACTCGACATATAGTGACTGATATTGATAAAAAAGTGACTGATAAACTGTAGTTGTACAAGTAACTGGGAGTTAGTATTCAACAAGGTATGTCTCGATTCCCAGTTATTTCAGAACCAGCAAAAAGCAGAACACTACAGTTAAGTTTGTGTTTTACCCAGTAGTCAGTCAGTTTGGTTATAAATTGCGAGATTTCGGCCAAACAGAAACTAGTTAACATATTTTGAATAGCCAGAGTTAGGGATTGTTTGAGTCAAATTCCCAGCTTTGATTTGCATGGCGTACAAATAAACTTATTGTTTTGAGTTTCCGCCATGTTATGGACATTTCAATTTGTGACGAATTTGAAATACAATTTAAGTTTTTGTTGTTGCCAAAACTTTGTAAGATAAATCCTAATACTAAGCATATGATGAGAATGACTTAAGTAACTTGAGTAGATGTTTAAAAGTACTAATGTAAAAATTAAAACCAACAGTGAAAATTTAATTAGTCACTTTAACCTTGTATTCTGTCAAATCAGGTAGATCGGAAGCCAACCCCTTGAATTTAGAAACATGGCTAAAGCTTTGATTTCCTAGGAAAGGCACCGCCTTCATATAGCGGCCGTAATACAGCGGTGAATGACGTCACTAAAACGTTGTCTATGTAAACGAAATGGCGCGGTTTCCTGGAGAGCGGTAACTTGCACCGTAATTTACTTTAATTATTTTTGCGTCCGTAATATCACCGCCGCTATACGATGGCACCGCTTTCCTAGGAAACCAAAGCTTAAGAGAAACAACAACAATTGGAATATTGTTTTAGTGTAAAAGTATGAATTTATATATATAAGTATTTTGTAATGACACGAAAATATAAGTGCATAAGTATGAAGTTATCTAATTTTTAATTTTAATTTTAATAATTTTAAATTTAAATTTTTAAAGTAATTAATAAAATAAATACTTAACGTTATCTAGTATTTTATAATTCCACGAAAATAGTGAAAAAAATCAAAGTACACTAATTCAGACTTTACTGTGGAAGGACTTTACAAGGAAAAATTACCTTACTGGAAAGTTTTCCCGACCTCGTCTAACTTTAGGACCCATTTAAAATGTTTAGGATTTTTGCTAACACTGTTAGAGGGAGCAAAGAATTTACTAACTTTCACCAAGTATAATAAGAAAGTGTGGATTACTGAATTGTTGGATTTCCTACCTTATTTACCTTTAATACAAAACGTCTCAAGAGTATCGTTTACCTACGTAAGTGCCTAATAAAAACGTATTATTTATTGCAATAGTACGCGTTAGCTACTATTCTGCTGGCAATATTTTCCTTATAACGTTTTTGCTCAAGGCTAGTATAACTTTCTTTTTTGATTTTAAGTTCTTTAAATCATATCATACCATTATATGAAAGCAAAAGTGACTATGTCAGTTTATTGGTTTAGCTTTCACGCCATATCGGAGGATAATAGTATAGTGTTTGTGTAAGGTCCTGAAAATCACATAAGCTACATTTTTTTTGTAAAGTACGAGCGGGAATCACTAGTTTACTATTTGAAGGAAAAATCATATTAGAATGCAGAAGTGCTTGCATATTAGGCTTGTTGTTGTTGCCTTAATAAGTACACTATACAAAATAATCCGAGGACATGTGTCTTCCGTGGAAGGATCTGGGCGCCCACCACGTTGTGTATATCCAAGAGAACTCCTCTAACGAATTTATTTCGGGGGAGTCACGACCCTCAGTCATGAGGAAACATGAGTCAAAGAGAGAGATATATATATATACAAAATAATGAAATAATATGTCGGTGCCCAAGCGCACCGAATAAAATAACTTCTAATAAGTCGTGAGCCTACTTAAGGTGTGAGGGTTCTATACCGGGGTTACCGGCACTGATGGTCAATAAAAACTCGCGTGTGAGATTAATGAATTATGGAATTTAATTCCCCAACAACTAACGCGTCCACTCAGACCACCAGTGCGCAGCAACTGGGGTGTCGCGTCATACATCACGCACACATACACAAAATGCATTCGTCATCATTCACAATTACAATTGTGTCCCTACAAATATTTAATTATTTATTTTGTAGTGTACACTTATTTAATATATTTGTAAGTATAGTATCTGTATAATAATATACATAAACACTATACATAACGAAATAGGTGTTATAGATAGATAGGTACTATAATACAAACTTACCTCATACGAAGTATACCATAGAGTACAAACATACCTCTGCGTATATGTCTAAAGCTGGTAACTAACATGGAAAATTGATAGTCTCGTCTCGGTTTATCAATAAGCTGCAGAGCTTCAGTAGGCTTGAGGCTTCCAATTTGGATCACATACCTACATCTACGTTCCTATCTAGTGACCTACATTTGATACCTACTACCAAGGTGGATTTTAGAAACTATAATGACTCGTTTTACTGACTTTTTTCTTATTAGTAGTCGTGACTTCCCCAGCCGAATTAATTTATTAGGAATATTATTTTGGGCAATCGTGGTGAACGCCTACGGAAGACGTGTATCATCAGATTTTTGTAGTCCTGGAACATGTCAGTTTCCTCATGGTGCTTCATCATCAAAGACAATTAGAAATCATTGTTAGCCGGAATCGGATCAGGGTGCGCAAGCATTTTTCAACCACCGAGCCACAATCGCATTGACTTTTTAAATAAGTGTTTTTCAGATTTAGATCAAATAAATTATTCTGATGAGTTGGATCAGAAGTTTGGATTATAAATAGTAGTAGTATAACTTTTTGTCCATATTTTGACCTTTACTTTTACTGTCTACGTATTCTGTCCAATTTTCGCCACACAATTGTAACGTTATCTAACTTATTATTCGACACTTATCTAATAGAAATTCTTTACCAGTTTCTCAGGAATTTAACACATATATGTGCTATATACTATACATACATAACGTCTGTCGGTTGTAGCAAAACGATGCATGATTAATGTAACGCTCGGAAAGCCGGCGGTAAACGAGAAACAAACACATTGATTGATTGAAGCCGGTTGAATTAAACAGGGGCGGATTGGTTAAACGGTGCCAATAGATAATCAAAATAAATATATGTGGTCCATAGATTTTATTGTTTTTCTCCAGCAAAATAATATTTACCGCTTTTCTCATAAGTATATCATTGTTATTTGCAATTTATGCTTTTTGCAATTTATATTTCACAATGTATGCTTCAGTAAAATCGGATATTTTCGTCCTGATTCCACTCTGGAACCAACTGTTGGTAAAACTCAGGCTTCCTCACGTCCTGTTTAACAAATAATGGAATGTAATTAAGAATGTATAAAATAAAGCTTTTATTAGATTGATGCCTCATTGATTATGTACAATTCATTAACTGCTTACACAATACACATACTTACATAATTCGTCAATTGAAAAGTAGAAAATGTAGTGGTTAATATTTTTTTCGTGAGTTATTGAATTATTTACTCAGTAGGCACAAATAAGAAAAAAGATAAAGAATCTCTATTGATACTGTAAAGTTGTAACATACATAGGTATAGGTATAAGTACTAATATGCAATATTTCGTCAAATTGAATTTATGATATTTAGTTTTAATACAATATTTTTCATTGAAAAAAAAATGGAACAAAAATTAATGTGAGTACACTAGCTCGTAATTTTGATTGATCGTTTAAGTTCATGATTTTTTAAATAAAACAATATTTAATAGATAATAAGATAAGATAAGATATTTCTTTAATGCACACGAAAAAAAATACATGATGAAAGAAATTTAGAAACTATTTTAATGCACATTGGGCGGCCTTATCGCCTTAGGCGATTTCTTCCAGGCAACCTTTGGATGGACAGGATTTAGAATTATAAATAGGCGGCGTACAAGAATACGTAACATAAATAAATACCTATGTGAAAGAACACAATACAAACTCGAATAATACACTAATAAATAATAATAAACAATACAATACATAATACTATATGGATGATAAGTAATGATGATACACTAGCTTTTGAAATTTGCTTAATAATAAAACTAAAATCTTCTATTGTTGGTGGGCAACCCGTCCATGAAATGATCGCGGCCACAGTTGGTTTACATTGACAATCTGAAGTGAATAACTTTGGCTAGTTGATCTTTATTACGTTACAAGTTACTATTAAACGTTAGTAAAGGAATTCGATAAAATTCAACAATAGGCAACTATAAAAATAATAATAATATTGAAACAAAATTGCGACCGACACCGTATTTAAAGCAATGAAAAACGTTACAAAGTCTTCTAGGCAAAGCGTTCATAAGCTTTGTTAAACGGGAACAAAGCTCTCCATAAATAATACTGTAGTTTTTCAAAGTCCGTCTTATTAAATTAGAAAGAAGTCGACAAAACTGTTATTATTTTACTGGAAAAGGGTTTTTTCGTTGGCCGGTTTCCACAGAATTTTTCTAATTTGTTTTAAACACAGTTTATTTTATTCCTGTCGTCTCTTGAATACCAGTAGTTTTAAATTAATTCTATGAAAAAAATATATTGTCTTGGTAATAGGGAATTACTGGTAAATAACTTATATTTAGTTTATTGTACGAGTAAATTATCGGTACCTGGTCATACATTTTGGGAATATTTTATTACTAAAGTTCATTCTGTAAAACAATTCATTGCCTATTATTTAGTATTATGATATAAAAAGACATATATTTAAAAAATAAAAATGTAAGGAAACTGCAAATTGATTGTTAGTATTATTTAAGGTAGCTAAAAACTAAATGTAGAAAAAAATTACATGATAAAAAATATGTATAGTAAACGTTCACGATCCATTTTGTTGCTATAATATAGGAAGGTGTACTTACTTATCCTGGCGTTTCATTTATCACTTATTTATCAGCAAGCTGCCTGTCAGTTCCCCGCGTTATCAGCGTTTTATTTCGATTCCCTGATTTTCACAAAATATATACCTATATCTAATGGCGTCGTGCAACTAAGCCACACTATGTAGGTGTTTATTTTATTTATGCAACGTATGCACGTAAAAAACATGCACTCTGATAATAATTCGAGGACATGGTGTCTTCCGTGAAAGGATCTGGGTGCCCACCACGATGTATCTGCCCAAGAGAATTCCCCTAAAAACGACGAAATATAATTTAATTACCAATTTATGTAACATTTAGTTCTAAAGTTGGAATTTTAATTTATCAATAAATAATTATCTATGCATATGTATATGTCTCCAACGAATTAATTCTGCTGGGAAGTCACTCAGTCATGACGAAATACGACTCAAAGAGAGAACTAAAATTATGTTTTTGAATACTCTGACATCAGATTTGGCCACTCTAACCAACTTACTCGTAACGTATTTTACATTTTATTCCAAAACAATCCAGATGGAGCCACTAGCCGCTTAGTATGCGATACCTTTACCGCGTTTCAAGCTTCCAGTTTGAAAAACCGTAGGCTTTCATCCCAAGCCGGTAGAGCCAGTTGTACATAAGTAGGCATTACACTTTACAGGCTCGCGGTGACGAGGGTCCGACCTTGGGCCGAGCATGCAAAATATTTCGGGCACATAACGCGATACAAAATATTTAGGACGATGTACGAATTAATGCTAATTCACTCTGCAAATTGAAATACCTGCTGAAATGTTTGTCTCCTGTTTTAAATTTAAGTTTTGTTGGTAAATTTTGAGTATGGTAAAGGTTTTATTTTTCTCATTAGATATATTTTATTATCATAAACTTTGATCTATCGAAACATCAGATACACGTGAGGTTCACTAAGAATCTATGATAAAATGCATACAAAGTGTAAAATTTCCATAAAGGCTCTTCTGTTTCATTAATAAATTATTAAGATAATTATTAATAGTGGCGTTATTAACAAAAAATCGTTACATTTTTGACTTAGGTACGCCTACGCATATAATTCGCCTGATGATAAGATATCATTACGGTATAGGATGTAGCGAACTTACCCAGTAAGAACCGATTACGGATATATTAAATCACGGTGCTCTACCCGTATGTCTACGGGACATGCTTCATCATCATTATTTCGTTACCCGCAGTTCTCCACGCCAAGTGTGCGATGTGGTCGCGCAAGGAGTCAGTCTGCAGCGCCGTGAGCGGCACCTCGCGGGGAGACGAGCCAGATAACACGTACGGACTGAAGCTGTACCCCTTCGCTATAGCGCTGAGGGTGCGGGTGTTGCAGGTAAATAATAAATAAATAAATATTTCAGGATATATCACACAGCGCCCTCTAGCCCCATACTAAGCTTATGCATGTATCATAGGCACTAGATACATACACTACGCATTCAAAATACGGTGTAATTATACTCTGTGAGTCGTATTTCTTCATCACTGAAGGTCGTGACTCCCCCGCAGAATTAATTCGTCAGGGGAGTTCTCTTGGGCAGATACATCGTGGTGGGCGCCCAGGTCCTTCCACGGAAGACACATTTCATGTCACCTCGGATATTGTGGTCCTCAAACATGTCAGTTTCCTCACGATGTTTTCCTTTACCGCTAAGCGAGTACAAAACCACACATAACTTGAAAATACAAGTCATTGGTAGGGCCGGATTCAAACCAGGGTACGGGGTATTTGTATGTTTTTTTATTGTTTTAATAAAGTATTTATCTATCTACGTCTGACTGAAAGCAGACACTGGAACTATATACAGAAGTATGTACAACCTGTACCTACTGCACAGTTCAAATTCACGTCTGAAATGCAATTGCACAGGAACGTGTTATTTAATAGTAGTTTATGCAACTGTCATATAATGAAGACACACACTACTAATGAAGATACACTCGTTACTATTATGAAACTCGCTGCGCTCGTTTCATAAACTCACACTCGTGTTTTAATACCCGTGTTATATGCAGTTGCATACACTTCTTTATCTTCACTAATGCAATTAATCAAACAACAAGAGTAAAAGCTGACAATAGTTAATTTTTCATATAATTTTCTAGATTTTTCTGGCAAAAGATTGTGAGTTAGTACTTTTGTTGCCAATTCTAGAATATCCGGAGGCGTGCAAATATCATCGTCGCTATCCATTTTTAACTTTTAATTTGTATTTAAAAAACAAAACACATTGCGAAACATTAAATTCACGCGTACCTACGTGTATTGTCACAGTGATTTTGCCGCCATTAAAATCTAACCATCTATAAAGCGCGACCAACCTGATTGGCCCTGCACTCAGGTTGGTCGCGTTTTATTGATGTTATAATGAGCTATTACGATATCGATGTGGATATTATACCATCATGTGAAATTGCTTAAATTGAGTGTTTTGGTGTCTGTGCTATAACAGTAGTAATTATAAGTCAAGTATTGGAAACATAAGTAGAATGTTACAACATTAGTGTAGATAAAATAAATAATAGTTACTGGGGCAAAATTTTTATACCTACTAAATATACACTAAGGCTCGATTGCAAAACCACTATTGAACACATTAGGCCATTTTAACCAGATAATTATGTGTTTAAATATAGTTGAGTACACAGACGTATATATCAGATAGACCTGTACCTATTAGGTACTGATCGTAACCAAACCACTCTCAATCATTCAAGCCACACCAAAACTTCTAGAACTAATTAATTTCCTTGCAAATTAATTCAAATGTAACAGAGCTCGCACTAAAGTGCTCCAATTACATCTAGAAGCTACAAAACCGTACAACTGACGAATCATTACGCCCGCCAATTTTATAGGTATTTCAACCTAAAAGCAGACCATCCAGTGATTTGGTTTTGACGAGCGTTCTTATTTAACTGCCTCTAACTCACGGCTTAAAGAACACAAGCAAACTGAGGTTGAAAGTAGGAACATAAAACTGTTAGCGTTTGCTGCTCTGGCTTTTCACTTGGTTTATCGTCTAGGTGTTTTCATTTCCTTAATTTTGGCGGCAACATAAATTACTTTTTGGAATAGTGACTCAGTGATCATTTGAGTTATTTATGCTGTAGTAAGTATGTATACTATATAAGTATTTAACATACTTACGTCTAACTCCATTGCTTGGTAGTGGCTCTGCCTTCTTATCTATGGGTTGCGGGTTCGATTCCCGCTTGACACAAGTATTTATAAATTTTAAAATTTATAGTTACTTAATGTGTTGCATCTGGTTGTATCTATGTATACCTAATAAGTATGTATTTACAAAAAAAAAGTATATAAGTATTATATCCGATAACTAGTACCCACGATACAAGCGTTTACATAGTGTGGGCCTAGATGGCGCTGTGTGCAATGTCCTGAAATATTTATTTATTTATTTTATATACATAACATACCCTATGTATCCATCGCTTTGTATATAATTTAATTAGGCAGATTGCTGATGAGGTTTTTGTTGGCATTAATTAAATTATACCTTTGTCGAGTCGCGGTGCGGCCCTTGCCCCGTTAGAATTTAAATTATGCCTGTGATTATGCCATTACCTTTTATAACGTGAAATTTTGTTGGAAATTGAATATTTCGACATAAATCGCAGGGAATTAAAATTGGGTTATATATTTCAGATATAGGAACTTGGCATGACATAAATGCTTTTTTATTCATTTGATCTTTAATTTACACACAAACTAAGTACCATTAAATGTTATCGAAATTATTGCAATATTTCAAAATAAATAAATGCTTCAAGTAAAATTGTGTGTACACTCATAATTTAAGCATTCAAATGTTTAAAGTATTATAAAATATGGAAAGGTTCATAAATCAAATACAAAGTAAAACTCATCTCCTAAAATGTTCTGTGTGCGCTGAACAAACACTGCGTCAATAGATTTACAGCTTACCTACTTATCGCACTTAGCAGTTTAAAATTTTGGTTTTACATTCGTATTTAATACCACCACTCAACTGCATCAACTAATCCTATAAAATGGACTCTTTCTCGCTTGAATAAAATTTAAACCGAGATAATTCAACCTAAAGCCTGTAATTAAATATGCATTTTCATACGTCAAAGATAATAACAAAAATAAAATGAATAGTTTATATTTGTCTGCGGTCTGCCTGATATCAAGCACTAATAATGTAGCATACTATGCCTAGAATGTACTTTACATTTTTTCACCTCGATAATTCAATTAAATATATTTTATTTCGGTTTTCACCATAATTCATTATAAAAATCACATAATGAAGAAAAAATGCCAGATTTTTACGAAAATTTGTAAGATAGATAGATTTCTACAGGATATAAAAGTTTCTTCCCTAATCAATATATAACTCACTGTATTATAGTTCCCGTAAGGCATGCTTTAATTTAGTTGTAATAATAGAGTCTGGACGAGGCGGCCAACCGGGACGCGCGTGCTGACTCGTCCTCCTGATGATGAAAACCTCAGTTTTCCGAAACTTGTCGAGCTAATTTTTCGATGTAATTTTTGACGTAAGTGCTAGCCGGTTATTACAACTAAATTAATATATAACTCTGCTACACTTTATTACATAGTAGTATAAAACCAAAATGTGTGTCACATCCTGATTAAAATAATTAATTGTATTCAGAGTTGTGTTATCACGTCACAGTTCGTTCTCACATTAATTATTTTTAGATGCGCGGAGGTAATCACTTACGAGCCAGTGACGTAGGTTGTTCGCATCGGAGGACATACAAAGTCCTGAAGATTTAGCACTGTAGGTTGGGTGGTTCATAGTCTGAATCAATCGTGAAACTTTCGGTGGACCAGTTTTTTTTAACAAGGAATGGGTCTGCACTTTTGCCGTATCATAGAAATAGCATTTATAACTAATATTTCTTGAAAGTTTCATTTACAATGGATTTCCGCAAAGTAACGCCTGATTAATATCTGATATTTCTTGAGTGAAAACGCGTAATTTATTTCTATTTGTAAAATAGTACGTGTACATACATATTAAATACTTAATAATTATAAGTAATATACTAAATAATAGTAATTCAATTGGTAATAAATTATACAGATGCGTTTATACAGAAGGTAATTATAGGGAATTTCTATAAGAGTGACAAACATTAATTGCCCTAGATTATTTTCCAATGAAATGGCAAAAAATTAGGATGTCATTTAGGTACGCTATCGAAATAATGAAATCGTAGTGGCAATTAATCGAAAATCAATATATTATGTTAATTTGAAGTATGATTAAGGTAGGTAACAAACATCATAACAGTTATATTAGTGGGGTATGCAAATTTAAATTATTTCAACAATCAAGTAAGCTATTACTTTAACAGTATGTATCAGAAGCGATAAGATTTAGTTTATTTTACAGAAAGCATTTGATAGTAAATCCCAGCTATGCTAAGCCCGCTCGCGCTGGTGTCTATGCATACGTGAGAACATAATTTGCATGCTGATGTGTCACGGCGTTTATTCTCTGAGATAATTACCTTGCTATGGGAGGATTTGTACTTAGCTATAGTAGGTAGGTAAGAAACAGGACCTTTTTGCTGACGAGGGGGCAATCTGGGCGGTTGGAACACCATTGGGGGTGTATCTACAGGGTCTAGGATTTCGGCGTTGTAATGCAAGTTTTGCCCTTTAAATCAATATTCTCTTATTTCTCAGTTGTCCGACAAAAGTAATCTATCAATGGTTTACCTGAAAATTAACGGTTCTAATTAATAGATATTTCATTTATTAAACAAACTAGATGAAACTCATATTTTACTGATAGTATACCTTCAAAATAGGGATGGGAACCATAATATCGATACTTATTGTTTTCCTCTGCTTCGCCTTTTAACCGTGGTAAAAAAGCCTTTGTCATTCTCAAGACCCCATTATACGATCACCACGATGATCTGTCACTACGTCTCGGCGTGACACAAAGGACAAACTGACCAACAAACATACTTTCTCTTTAACATAATAATTAATTAACTTAAAATATTTGTAACATGTTTATAATAGCTGAATTCCTATTTGTCCCTCAGATAGTATGTGGTATCGGCGGCCTGGTGGTGGGTGCAGTCGGCTGGTTGGAAGAGAGACAGAAACCTGCCCTGGGGCTCGGTGTACCAGCTGGAGCTATAACTGTCATTGCTGCAAGTAAGAACTACCTCTTCTGGACAAATATCATATTACCTTCACTGGGTTTCTTGCTAACTTATGCTAAACTTTATAAGGGTACCTTTATTTCAAGATTCTTCAATAAAAAAAGAATAGACAAAGTCTATTTTAGTGCTTTCTGTAACTTTCCATTGTAGAAATCTTAAAAACATTAATCTCAAAACATCTCTCAACTCACGCCCTAAACGTGACAAATAAATTCAGGCAATAAATAAACAAACTGAACTCAACGGGTTGCAGATGTTATTTATTATAAGCAATTTACGAGTCTTTCCCTCGGGAATGGATCCCTTAACGGGAGGTTCTAATTACTAACGGCACTTGTTTAACGGGTTGGAGTTAACGATTTCATAGAAACTTTGAGGTCTACGATACAGCTGACAGATGGTGTTTCATGTCATGACAGTACCTTACCCTTTAATGCTCGAAGACCTTACCTAAATAATAATAGTGCCATCTGACTTTGCCTTTGTTAATCCAGAGTAAATGTTAAAAGTAAATTTGTGTGAGATAGTAGTGCTCTGTTCTCTCAAGAGTTTTAAAATCGCTACATATTTGGTTACATGTACTAGATCCCTACCCGATACATATTTTTTTTTACGCGGGATGAGTTTACCTTTGACTACAGCGTGCCTGATGTTAAGCATTGCTGCAGCCTAGGGTGTAACACGTTTACCTAGAAGATACCTATTAACTCTAGATTTGCAAACCCCTGGATTGTAGTTCGCAGGAAACACAGCTTCTGGTAAAGTGTTCCAAAGCTTTGCCGTCCGTACAATAAACGTTATATCTGGTCAACATTGTCTTTGATTGCAAAAGATCTGGCAAAGGCGTTTAACAATTAGTTGTACTCTGTATTATGTAGTATTAGCTGAAATCTACTCCAGTTGACCGAGCAATTATAATCGAAACACATATCCATTATATACTAGTAACAAATCAGGTAGAGTATTAATTACTCAACTTGAAGAAGGCAATACTTTCCGTGACTGGTTCATTTTGGAAAGATCAGCTATAATTTACCAGAATCTGATTTACAATTTGTTTGTTCCAATTATTCGCTCTATCAGCATTCGTCAGCAAATAATCAAACCGTTCGTTTCAGCGTTATTCAGCGTATTTTCGGGAAAACTCTGGACAAGATAATGTAAATGCTGTTATGATAGTGTCAGTTATTACTCACCATTAATTTTTGTTTGTCTGTTTTAAAAGTGTACAGAGTAAAACCTTATCGTGGGCATGCACTAGTCATTGGTCGGTTGGTATAAGTAATATGTAGCATAGTGATAGTTTGGAGTCCTGAGAATAATATAGACTACTCGTAAGTCGCGAGCATCCAGAAGTAACTTTATTTTTCATAATGATATAGATTCCTTCTTGAGTCGTATTTTCTCATAACTAAGAAGGTATCATGATCCCCCTGAGAATTAGTTCGATAGGGGTGGGTGTGTTCACTTGGGCATCTACACTAGCACTAGTTATATATACCGACGTAAAATATGATTAATTGTTCCAGCGACATCAGTATACTACAGCCGCGGGTTCGGCGGCTGGGTGTCGGCCCGAGCCCGGGGCCCCACTAACTGGGGAGTCCCCTGGAGAGCCCTGGGGCCCTCGCCGTGCGCCGCGGTGCCTCTCACACTGCTGTGGACGGCCGCTATAGGGGCCCATGTTGCTATGCTCGCCTTCTGTATTAGATCGCTGATGAATATTGGGTAAGGACGACCATTTTTTAAAGAGTGAAAAACCATTTAATTAATATTTTTTAGTTTATCTTCTCAAGCATATTGTTATTGAATTTATAAAGAATTGGTGTTCAAAGGGATAATCATGGAAAGAACAACGCCCAGGCTTTGAAATTTAGAAACCTCAAATTTGTAATAAATTTTCCTTTCGTTTAGAAAGTATTTCTTAATTAAATGTTTTTTTAGAGTTTTACGTACTATTGTTATTGAATTTATAAAAAGTTGGTGTTCAAAGGGATAAACATGGAAAGAACAACGCCTAGGCTTTGAAATTTAGAAACCTCAAATTTGAAATAAATTTTCCTTTCGTTTAGAAAGTATTTCTTAATTAAATGTTTAATAGGTTTTACGTATATACAAAAACAGTACCATATTACACACAAGCCTATACTAGCATGTAAGTATCCCAACCATGGTACTTGCCATTATTATGCAGAGCAAATTGCGGCTCGTCATAATTTACACAAATCTAATTTTCTATCTTAGATAACCGAGCGAGCGTATATCGACGCGACTTATACGTGCTCTGCATACTAAACTTGATTAATGGCATCAGTGAGTAAAGAGCAATGTGAATAAAAACAAGCTGAAAATTATATGTATCTTATGTACGTAAACCGAAGACAGAATTTATTTAAAGCCCGATGTTATGTACCATTTTAAAAGATGAGATATCCTTCCTGGGACTGCACTAAAATACTTACTTCTTTTTGATTAGAAAATTGTTTTTTTTATATTGTGTACTTTTAAACGATAATAATATACGAACTTACAAAGTTCGATCAATATTATATGAGTAAGTTTCATGCAAAGATATAATAAAGATAAAGATAAAAAGATAGAGAATCTTTATTGATAATGTAAAATTGTAACATACATAGGTATAAGTACTAATATCACAGAATATGCTACACAAATTACAATATCTCGTCAAATTGAATTTATAACATTAGGCTTTTATACAATTTTAGAAGTTACATATTATGTCTAGTTTTATTAATAAAACAATGAAATTTTTTATTAATATATAAATTAATTAATAATATATAAATAATTAAAGAAGAAAATAATAATTTATTCGTGCAATGTTGCCTGTAGGATAAAAGTACTACCATGTTTATTATATCTGAAGCATGAAATTTACGAAATATACTATTATAGTGACTAAAATCTTGTAGAACAACTTTCACTTGATACTAAAATAAGTTTTTTATAAAAATAACATCAGGAAGGTACATATAGTCGGTATTGGAGCATTTAAAGGTATACGGTACGATACTCGCGATAAAATATATCTAAAGGGTGCGAAGTGGAGTTGCCTCTTTATCAAATCAATTCACCTCTCGGATAGGCACGGCTTTGTGCATTCACACTTTGCGCAATGCACAAAACGCCCCAAGCGGGATGTCAGTGCAGGACTCATCGCCCCCACCTTAGAATTAGAATTAGAATTAGGCACGGCTTACGTATCAAGTAGGCACTTTGTTAACGTAAAATATATAGAGGGAAAATGAAAAAGTGAGGTAGATATTATTGTATCGAAATATTACAGATGTATTTTAGGAACTGTAATGCTTTTATTCAAACTTGAGACGTTAATGAAATGAGAATAAAGTGGCAGTACGCACGTTGTAGGAGATAAAATAAGCTGTATGCAGAAGCAACAAATTTTTTCTGCGTTGTGAATTGTGTATAAAAATGTGTAATTTTAGTAAGCAAACCAATTTTAACGTTTCAGTTCCATCAAATCAAATTTAAAAAATAACTTTTGTAGGTACAAAGTTCTCGAGATATGGAACGAATTTGAATAATGCGTTAAAATAATTTTCTATAAATAAAATAAGTAACCTTTTTCCAGGTGTGGCAGCAACACATGCGTAGGCGTTGCCGGAGCGCAGCTGTCAATGTCAGTGACTACCCTCGCAGCAGCCGCCTACATGCTGCAGCTGGACCTGCGGTTCGACGCGTCACTGTCACCGCCACACAGACAAGATGCCCAAATCTGCACCGCAGTATCCATGGTAATGTCAATGTCAGTAACAATCTTAGAGACCGCGGTCTATAAGTAATAGACGATGCTTACAGCAGTGGTTGGCATAAATAAATAGACTGCCAATTGTTGGTCACCCATCCAAGGGCTGACCCTGTCGACAGTTGCTTAGCATGCCTTTGCCGCCGCTAGATGAGCTGCGGGTGCTGCGGGGCTTTGTTGTTGCTGTAGTTGTTTTTCTTATTGTACTTGTGCCTTAGTTTAGTTTAGTTATTTAGTTCTTATGTTCACTTGGTGTGTGTGACGTCACCGCCAGCCGCAACAAGATATCAGCGCTGGTGGCCGCGTGCCATCAGCAGTAGGCTGAGTTGCTGCTGTATTGGGACATCCCATTCTTAGCATGTAAGTTTAGTAAGTAAATAGGTTAAAGTTTTATGTGTCTCAATAAATATATTTTCTTTCTTTCTTTTTTCTTTCTTCGCTGAAGTAAATAAGATTTGGCAATATTACGAATTTTCCTCAAACACAAATTGTAGAAAGGCAAAGAGCTATCAGTTGCAAAGGTCAGTGCCTATGAAGCGATTTCAATAAAATTATATAATACCATTATCGTCCTCTTCCTCTGATATAAACCTGAAAGACGACGCTATTCTGTTAAGGATAAGTAATATAAGTGACCGGATATTTTCCTAAAGCTTTCCTTATGAGGAGTTACGAGAGGATAAATGTGGGTCTATCATGGATTAATACCACGAGAAATGTAAAGCAGCACTTTCTTATAACTACATAAGTATATTATATACGACTGTATCTTTTATTTTATAGATACATACATTTGTATAGAATTTATTCACCGCACAGTAAAACAGTGGGGAGCATCCAGCACTCTCGTTATGGCCTGTATCACCCTCCGAAAGCCCCCATGAAAGCCACCGCGGCCCCACAGCTACAGGAATATTGTGAAGCTTGTACAGGGTTTAAAAATAAATACGCAAATTAAGCAATTCCTGCGGCGACGGCGTTTTAAATAATTTCATGTGATAAACATTTAAAAAAGTGCATTCTTTTCTTAACGTCAAATTTTTGTCCGCATAGTCTGTGTTACACGTATCCGATTAAATAAATTTGGGACATACTCTCTCTCTTGAGTCGTATTTCCTCATGAGTTAGGGTCGTGACACCCCCGTAGATTTAATTCGTTAGGGGAGTTTTCTTGGTCAGATACATCGTGGTGGGTGCCCTGGTTCTTCCACGGAAGACGCATGTCTTCTGATATTGTGGTCCTCAAACATGTCGGTTTTCTTACGATGTTTTCCTTCACCGCTAAGCGATTGTAAATCCACACATTAATTGAAATTACAAGTCATTGGAGTAGGGCTGGATTCGAAACAGGGTGCGTCTGGATGAAAAGCAGACACTAAAACCGCTGAGCCACACTCGCTTATATATGGTACTTACTATTAACATTAAAACACTTTCATTTCGATATAACCATGTACAGAGGGCATTTTCTCGAGCCATTACCCGGCGAGGCTTGAATATTCGGCCCGAATCACGTAATTTATGTTAACAACTACGACTACGGCCGAATTGACAATTTGCGCTAAGATTCGACCTACAGATATATAAAAAATACTAGCAAAGCCCCGCGGTGTCACGCGAGGTAAAAATAACCTTACAGGTTGGTAACTCCGAGCAATGATTACTAGGTAATCAACCTGTGTAACGTAACATTTAGCGGAAAACCGGTAACAATAAAAAAAATAGATGAGTTTAAGAAGTTTTATGTAAGTGTGCTTTAGCGTGTAACTATTTAAAATCTAACATTTCATTAAGGAGCTTTCGTTGGTTGGTACGTTAAAATGTAAAAAATCTTGAAGAAGTAATTTGATTGTCTTTCCAGAAAGGAAGTATTTTAACGCTTTCACATAGAAAGTTCCGGTTTTCCTATAAAATATTGACAACTTTTATTTTATGTGAGTAAATTTCTTTCACTGCTACTAAAATAAGAAAAGTAATTTTGTCTTACGATCCTAGGATAAATGACTCGAAAGTTTCTCAGTAAAAAATGGTAACACAAAAAAAGATTTTTGAGCATTGGTTGTAAGACTATCCCATTTTTTGAATAAAATAAATAGCGGGATATTATTCCAACAAATAAATTATATACATATTACTACGACTAACTTTAAATAACAGGTTACCACTAAAACTGCAAACAACCTATTATTTTTGAACTAATATTAGCATAATTCAATTATCGTACCTACTATGAAAATGATATCTCTATCACAAACACAAATATCAGCCGTTGTTCTGTGTTAATAAGTGCTTTGGGGCATTGACATATAACAGTACTGGATGGGCTTTAGGCCAAAATTTTATAATACACAGAGCACTCTCGTTTTAAGATAAAAGTTTATAGTGTTATCAACTTCTTCAAAAAAAGGAGTTTATCTATTCGACCCGTGTGTATGTTAAGTATGTTGATCTTCTTAACCTTCTAAACCTTGTAAATATCGGCTTTCTATGTTTATCTAAACAGATATGCCAAATTTCTTGAGTGGAAGTTTATCTGTACATAGAGACTTGTAGTATGGGCGCTGAAAAAAGACGGTACATTTTTTTTTCAAATTGCTACATGTCTAATGTTTAATTACATATATTCTAAATTTGATACTCCGTCTCCGACTTCTATATGTTGGTGGATTAATCGACGAACATACAAAAAAAAAATTGATACTTGTCTTTTATTTAATGACTGTCTAGTGTCTACGCATAATTTATAAAAAAATGCGTTGACAATGTTTATCTTATTCTTCAAGTACTATGTCGATGTTTAAAGACATCTAAATCAAATCCCAAGTTACAATTGTATAATTGAAATTGTCTGGATTAAGAGACTTGACGTCTTGATTTATTCAGCAGGGACTGCCATTTACAGTAAATCTATTCAGTAAATGAGATGTTTAGATAAATTTAGTTTTTCGAGGATAAATTGAAGAAAAGATAGATAGATTTATATCATTACTTCTTGTGAAGTAACATTTAGCATTTAGCGCGTCTATTTAATCTTTTCTTTGTATTTTTCTCAAATTGTAGACTAATAACATGAAATTTAATCTTAATATACCTATACCAACTTGTAGTCTTAATTAGCGTCCGATCTATTTCTTAAAATGGCACGATGCATAATGGCGTAAGGAATCCAGGCTTTCAAAAATATCCGAATCGAATCCTGCCGGTTGATAACATTTCGTTTATTTTCAAGTTTCTTTTATTTATCAATTACTATAAACTATTATAAAATATTTATTTACAATAATAAATCATAAATACAAGGGAAGTGAAACTAAACATACTACTTCTAACTACAACATAAAAAGGGGTACTTAGGAAATATTTAGAAAAGCCTAAAGATAAACAACTAACATATAACTTTTTCCCGCAGGTCCCTTTAACATCAGTAGCCATCAACAGCGGGGAAGGTGACCCAGGAGGTAGTCCCCAGGGCAAGGAAAAAGACAAGGAACTGCCCATGCAGCACCCACCCACCTGATGCAGCAACGCCTGGGCGTGAAGTCACGGCCCGAAGCCAAGGTGTGAAAGGACTGAATTCAACAGACTGTGTATATATGTACCTATTGTTAAGTAAAATATGATACTTATTTATAATACTTCAAGGACTGCGGCTAGAAACAAAACTTACACTGACACATAAAGTCACGCTTCACAACAGTTTTAAAGGTTTATAATTACATTTTAACTTCTTTCTATAATCGTGAAAACTCCATTTTACTTTGTAGTTCTCAAACATAATATTGTTAATTTTCCTCCAAAGAAAATGTCCGGTACATCTATCTCTACGGACCTCCAAGATACAGGTTTTTGCCTAGTTTGGGGTCCAATGAAAACATGTGTAAATAAAATAGTAAGCCTTAGTTAAACAAAATAGAAATATTGTAATAGGTAGGTTAAGTTTTCAAATGGCAAATAAACATATTTTTACTTTTTTACTTTTACTGGTAATAAACGAACCGGTCGAACTTACATAACTTATACTCTTTATATATCGAAACGTACGTTGGTTTTTTCGGTGATTTCAGTTATGTGAGTATCTGTGACACCATAGTTGGCCACTCTCTTACGAACTTACTTACTTTTTTTAGTTATGTGAGTTCGGCCTCTGTTATTCCACATGCTGTTGGGGTTCCTTTCTAATTTTTCCGCCTCCTCTTCGCCCTCTGCTTGACGTCTTGTTCGATCACGTCGCACTCTCTCATATCCCTCTACACTACACGCTCCTGGTCTTGTGTCTTCCTCTGTGTCTTGAGACAGGAACGGAGAGTGGCAATGCCAAGTTATATACATAGTCGGGCCTACTCTTGAAATGAAAAGCATATAGGTATATCGTCTGGACAACGAGGTAATACATGATGTTTACAAACTAATTATACAGAATATCACGTGTACCTATATGGATGGCTCTCTAGTGTTTACCTGAATGTAATATATTTAGATGTTAGAGGGGAAAAAAATAAGTTAATATAATCTTCTACGTCTTTATATGAAAAGGCCCCTCAATGTGCCCGATATTGCCATCGGTGGACAGACAGTTAAGATAAGATAAGTTAAGAGAAGTAACTAGTTTCAAGTATCTCGACCATATCATAACGTCTAATCTATCCGACAACGAAGACATTGAACGTCAGAGAAGAGCTTTGTGTGTTGTAGGAAATATGATTGCTAGAAAATTTCACAGAGCCTCCATGGATGTCAAAATTTCTTTGTTTAAGGCATATTGTCAGTCCTTTTACACGTGTCAACTCTGGACCAATTACACTATATCGTCGCACAACGCAATAAGAGTAGTCTACAACAACGTCTTCAGGCACCTGATGGGCTTGAATTTGGTATTGTAGTGCCTCTGAAATGTACACGAATTCGCGAGTTGACTCATTTAACGCTATCCAAAGGAAACGCATCGCATCCTTCATGTCCAGAATTGACACGTGTAAAAATAAGATTGTTAGAAGCCTTATGGACCGGCAGCTGCTGTCTGCAACATATGAACGATGGGTAGCAATTGCAACTTAAAATGTTTCTATATAATATTGTATATATTCTCTGTTTATGATTGTGTGTGATATGGATCTCAGTGTCTGCAATAAAAAGTTATTATTATTATTGTTCACAGACTCTCGGGCCTTACGCCCGGTATTTTTAAGGCATCAGTGGGGCCGGAGCCAACACTGAGAGGCCTTTTACAATATTATACTTAAAATTAAGTAAAAATTACAGATAGAGGATGTTAGGTATATAAAGTAACTATTGCAGACATGGTATTAATGTTACAGGCTATTGTGTTGAGTTGTTCATTGACTTAATTAAACTGGTCTATTGTACGAGGAACGGCACCCGCCAGTTATGCCTCATTCATAATAAAATATAGCGGGTGATGACTTGCCACTCACTAAATGGGCCCTCCACAAAAGGCAGCCTAAGGTGACGCCGGAAGGGCAACATTGGTGTAAGTGGCTTAGGGTGTCGAGAGGTGTGCTGCGCGTTCTCTGAGCGGTACTAGCGGCGTTATGCCCTTTAACACTTCCACCCTGGAGCTTAGGTACTAAGCTCTTGCGTCTTCCACTCCCGGACGGCCAATCAAGGCAAGCCGGGAGGCAGGGGGTCTCATTTAGCCCCCAGGGAATCGGGGTCCGCGGTGACGCTACTCACCGACGACTCGCCATAAAGTCGCCCCTGCGGTTATTATTGTTATTATTATGTTATTTCGCCCGGTTCGTTTAAATTATAAGTTTCAAAGTGTAATAATTAAATTGGTATGGAGTATTGGTATGTCATCGATCTTTAGTGGATCCATGTACCACCTATTCGTCAGTTTGGATAGATCTAATGACACGGTTATATAAATTATACTAGCAAACTCGTAAGACTTTATCTATTGTTTACTCTGATATAAAATAACATGAATTTTAACAAGTATTATTCTGTCATTTTTTTACCAAAATTATTCTCTTGGCAGCCTTTTCTACGAATATCCGGTGTAAAACAATAAAATTGTTGTATTATGATGTCAGCTTTATAAATGAACATACAGTCTTGTGTCGTTGCTGATGTTTATCAAGTAAACTTTTGTACTTACTATATTATATAATAGTATATATAGAATAAACATAATGGTGTAAAGTTTATTTACTTATATGTACACAAAAACTACATTGAGAAGACCTCTATTACGTTTTTATTTACAAATAATGTTTTATATTTAAACCAAATCAATGAGTTATGAATTGACTTTTGGAATTTCTTGACATTCTTTATCGAATTTTATATTTCGTCACAAAATACCATAAAAATATAGTCATTTATCGTGAATTCTAGTCAATGTTGTATAAAAGTTTTATATAATTAATTTTTTTTGACAATGTTCTCATTAGCTGTTGTATTTTTATATCATTTAAAGCGCTTTATATGTTAAATTGTCATATGTATGTATGGAGCCAATATATGAAGTGTTGTTTGCAAATGCGTCCAGAAATACTGTTGTATAAAGCTTTTTTATAATATTTATCGAAAATGTAAATAAACTGAAGCTATGGAACTTTTTGTTTTTTTTTTATTTTGTATTATATTTTCTAAAAACTCTCGACACCAGAGTTGGCAACTCTCATTCGATAAGAGAAAAAATTCAACCCAGTGGAAACGACTAAGACTAAACCACAGATTGCATCAACATACGTGTTTTTAACATACTTTAGTAACTGTGGGTTCAGCCTGAAATAAATGTCTCCTTTTATTTTTTATTAATTTTATTTTTAGTACAATAATATTAATCTTATGTATACTTAATCATAATCATAATCATCATTTATTCATAAAGCCATTTTACACGTCACATTGTATTGTTGTAAATACTAGATAATAATTACAGTATTATTTAATATATGTAAATTTGTAAATTTACATATATTAAATAGTACTGTAATAATTGTGTAATTGACTTGTAAGTCAAAAACTAAATTGTATTACTTAAGAGTAAGTATAAATATACAATTCAAATCATAATTAAAATAATTAAACTCGAATTAAAATTATTAAATAAGTGAACTTCTTGAACTCCTCGATAGAACAGAAGGAGCCTAGATTCTAAAAAAAACTACTTTAGTACTGCGTTGGTCTAGGTATTTACCGAAACCGTAAGTCTGGTTAACCTATACCTATAGCCTGTTTAAACCAGAACCAGAATTTAATCTTACAAATATTTAATTTCGTACGATGAGATTGTAAGAATATTCCTTCTTGCAATATTAAATCCTCCATATTACGAAGTATAGAAAAAGTTAGGGAAAGTTTTCCGGGAAAATTGGATGGACACTTGACATTTTTTATTCCCAAAGTGGATTACACCCAAAAGTTAAGGAAAAAAGGTGTCAGTTGTTTATAATATAGCATATATTATATTAGACAGATATATAAAAAAAGTTTACGTATTCTCAAAAAAAATATCACCAAACATTTCGAAACACAAATAAAACTTACAGTGATTTTAATAAGAAAGTAATAGAGAATTATCTATTTGTAAATACACATACCTACTCAAATTTTAATTAATATTTAAAGATATAAATTTTACCTATACTTTAATTGTCAAAAACTACGATCGTTACTACCAACTAAGCATACCTTGTTTCAAACTCTAATAACTTCCAACTCCATTATTATATTCCAACATTGGTCTGCCAGTAAAGTACTTATTTCCTAACTGCTTTATCCAAACATCTCTATCCAATTTGGCGGATAATCCAGACTATACAACATTGTTAGAACAAGTCTTAGAATGGGGATAATAATAAATTTCTTCTTAGAAGCTTAGGGCTACCAATGTATAGACTTGTCTAGAACTTTGTACGATCACCATTTTGTATTTTGGAAAGAATTTAGTCAGAGTGTACATTTTAAACGTAAACATTTAAACAATCTATTTCAGTTCACGAACGAATAATAAACATTAAACCCGTTATGCGAACATAAATATGGGCATTTAGTAATAATATTTCTAATCACAGCTGATAAAGCTTTTAAAATTACCACAGGTGTGTTAAGACGGCTTCCAAGTAACCATATAATTAAATGAAAGTAATTTAATCTCAGATCAGACCAATCCATTTAAGCGAAAATTTAGTAGTCTTTTCTGTTTATATGTAACGTACACTACTAGAGATTTGGGTTTATGTACTTTGTAGGTACAATTTATATGAATACCATAATCTTTGCTATTCAATCGGTTGAGTTAGATTTAGCTGTCCGTCGTCCGTGAATGACTTTGATTCAATTTGCGTTAAAACTCAAATCTTTCGTACAAATTCCTAGCAGAAAATCACTTCTCTTCTTTTACGTAACGTTTTTTCAACATATTTTTCTTAACTGTGGATTAAACAAGCCTAGTCCAAATTAATTACTTAACAAGATTAACTTTTAAAACGAGGCAGAAATTTTGCCGCAACTCTAAGCAAGCAGGTATATTTAAAATCAGAGCATTATTTTCATGATATAATTAACTTTTAGCGGTGAGAATTATGGCTTAAGTAGTAAGATTTAGAAAGTAAAACTGAAATTCTGAATCATGAACATGTATCTTAATTAAATTTCAGAGAACGATGCTTTTAAAATTCGTATACTTAACTTTTACCGTGTAGTAACTTGGTAAAAGTTAAATTGCAAATAAGATATATTAAAGAAGACCCTTTGTTAGGTGTTTCATTTCTTTTAAAAACTACAACAAATTTTGCGCTTTCACTGTTAAAGGACCACGACGAGTGGGATTTTAGAACAGAGGAAGTTGTAAACGATATCGGGCTGATAATGATATTCTTTGGCTTAGGCTTATTTTATATATTTTTAATTAGGTAATTTATTCTTTTTTTAGATTATATAGTTGTTAGTTAGGTACTCTTAATAACCTATGTGTTTCTTAAGCTGGTTTGAATAAATAAAAACCCTTTATGAACAGGCTTTATTGTTATCTAAGGAAATACCTATCGGCACTAATCTGATGTCAATATTTCATCTGAATTCAGAGGAAAGCGCTAGTGAGTAAGCGGCACATAAATTGCACTATTTGTTATGAACATAAATCGAAAGGACAAACCACAGATCTAGAAATTTAGAGAATGACTCTTCTTAGTATACGATTTGGTGATTTTTATGGTCCATATCCCACTTATGATTAGCTACAAAAGTAATTATCTACTGGGGTAAGTACGTAAATTTTTATTTTATTTATTTATCTAATATACAAAAATAAGTCGGGTTTTCCTTCCTGACGCTATAACTCCAGAACGCACGAACCGATTTCCACGGTTTTGCATTCGTTGGAAAGGTGTCGGGCTTCGAAAGGTTTATAAAAACGAAGCCATCTGGTGGCGAAACGGAGTTCGCCGGGTTTGCTAGTTATTTATGTATATCACTACTCTTACCAAAACTGGCCTCTCTAAGGAGACTGTACAGTGTACAACACAATACAATATTTTTTAAATAACTCCGCAATTACATGTCGTCAGTTACCATCAATTCAACGTGTAGTCTAAGTAGAGCCATAATTCCCTTCACAACTCTTCGGTATCGACTCGTGTGGTGTTCCATAAATCTACCGGAATCACCCTCGCGGTGGTAACAGTGCTGTGTTCGCTTCATTCACTTAGGTACCTACGAACGTACATCTAGTTCACACTTTGAACTTGTTTATGTTTTAGGTAACCACCAAAGGAGTAAGTTGTAAAAATGAACTGTTTTCTATGTCAATATTTTATAAATACATCGTATATTATTAGATTTACTATTTTATTTCCTTAATATTATTAAATTAACTCAAGAAAAGTTTACTAGGAGTGGAATATGTTAAGAGTACCAAATACCTTCATTTACTACTTTGGCAAAATTGAGATACAGCATATGGCATTTTTTTTTAATAACCCGTCAGTCCCTTAACAAGCAGTGGCCATTACTTAACTAACATACCTATTTTGTTTTATAATATGTTGCAATTATTCTAGATCACATTTTCCAACCAATATTTTTTCAAACGAATTCTGTAAATAAAGGTAAAAGTAAGGAAAGGTTGTCTACGTCTCACAAAGATGATCAAAGATGCCAACCATGTCTCGCCTGATCGAGTAAAGGAGCTCAAATCGTTTATTTCAACAAATCGCGGATAGAATAAAAACGTCATGTATTCGATGTGTGCAGCTTTTGATTCTTCTTTGAAAGACATGTTTAAATCATTTGGATGGTTTTATCAAAGGAAGACTCATTTTTTTTAAATGTATGGTGATACAGTCACATTTTTTGTGTTTTTTTATATTATGGTTCAAAAAAATGATGCCATTTAAAATCTTATATCTCTTATAGAAGAGAACTCGAGGACAATTCTTAAGAGACACATCAGATATTATGATTATTATGATTATGTTTTTAGGATTTTCTTGAGGGGGGATTTATATAAATAAATAACACCAAACTCGTATAGATAATTTAACTTCGCATCTCTGTATACAAGTAACGAATACTTTCTACAACACAGTCAACACTACAGTACAAGGCAGAGCAACACTAAATTGTATCATATGTACCTGTCTCCAAATAAAAATCTTTTATCTTTTTAATACCCAACAATGACACGAGGTTCAAATACATTACAATACAAAGACACATTCCTATAAAATGCTCTGTACAAATTTGGGCCGCCACAAAATTTGAGGTCACGGGAGCACCATAATCAGGGATTTCTTGGCACCGTGTTTACCAGAGATTTATACAACTGTAACTCGGGTAAGCCAACCTAAATGGCGGATATGGTCCCAGGGACCGTTACTATGTACTTATGTATGTATAGGGATAACTTTACCGAACGACCGCGACGTTGCAAATGAATTGAAATAGCGGGGAGAATATTTTTTACAGAGAGTAGGGTACAGAAAACTATAGATGTAGTTAAGAAATATGACATTTAAATGAATGACATGTAATTGTAAAACATTACCAATAAATTGTTTTATCTGTTTTTATCTGTTTTTTATCATTCAATACGTAATATATACATATACAATGAATTTACGTATGCATACATTTATTTGTCCTATTTCCTCATGACTGAGGGTCGTGACTCCCCCTCAGAATTATTTCTTTAGGGGAGTTCTCTTGGGCAGATACATCGTGGTGGGCGCCCAGGTCTTTGCACGGAAGGCACATGTTCTGAATATTGTGGTCCTCCAACATGTCCGTTTCCTCACGATGTTTTCCTTCACCGTTAATCAGTTCAAATCCACACAACTTGAAAATGCAAGTCATTTACATTTATTTGTGTGCATGGTTAAAACAACAGTGATGTCTCATAAAATGATCAACTTAAATATTGTTACTCACATATGTATAAATTGAATGAATAATCACTATTCATACCCGTTGTAAGGGTGTAAACTGTAAAGTAGGTAATCATTTATTAGTTTATAATTGTATATTTTTTGTGTATCGAAATCATAAGAAAATAAGCTAATAACGACAGTTTCGTCAATGATTCCAATAATTAAAAGCATATTTACATAAAAAAATATCTACCATTTTATTCACTCAAATAGGGGCGCAAATTTAATTTAAAAATACCATGGCAATGATTAAGGAAATTTTCTCCATTAAAATGGAGAAATTCTAATGAAAAAAGCAATTTATTTCAACAGATAGACTCAAGTTTTTATAAATCTTCAACGAAAGGAATCTTTGTAACGAGGATCCTTGGGCTTATTGAATTGTCTGGACTCTTTTGACTTTCTTGTTTATAATGGACGAACTCAAACTTTGTCACAATGCTAAAGTAGGCAAAACAGATCTAAATAAGCTTACAGAAAAAAACCTTTCAGGAGATATGTGGTAGGTACACATATGGAACAAAAAAGATACATGTATACATAATGTATATATCAGACAACAAATCTTGATTACACAATAAACAAAAAAAACCGCTTCAATTGACTAAAAAAAAGTTGAACAACGTTTATGTAGCCAACCGATCATTGTTGCAATTCAATTGAAATGTTCTGAAGCCAATATTTATATTTTATGATCGTTTGTTAAAAATATTGATGCCTACTGTAGAAAATATTGTATCGTAAAAATACCTACTGCATGGTTTATAAAACATAGATTGGATGATTTTCCGAGAAACGATAATAAATATAAACCGAGTCTGTGCTTGATCAAATTTTGAAAGAATTTGTTGATAGGAAAATTACCAATAGGATGATCGAGTAAATTTAAATCGAAACATTAATTGTAAAGTGAACTTGATGAATCTTTTACGTCTGATTTTCGTCCATTTTTCTCGAAATAAATAGGCAAGTAATTATTAATGAAATTTATTTAAACCTACTGAAATGCCGTAAGCTGTAAATATGCAAAAACTTTAACATTCAGAGTCTAGCGGCTTATGTGAATACTGAATATTTAATCATTGTGTCGCTTATGCAAAATACAATCTAAGTTTTTATCAACCCACAACCTAAATCACTGGATCGATTGGGCTGTAATTTGGCATGCTAATATTTACTACGATGTATTGTATATTTCATTTGATTTGGATATTTCACTTATGTAATGTGGTTTAATATAGATTGCAAATATGTATAAAACTTTAATTGTTAATTAAGCCTGTAGCTCAGGTAGCGGAGGCAATTGCATGCGATTACCAATGCATAAAGCAAAGTAAAATCAAATTAAGCAAAGGTCGACGCGGTCAGACCTTGGATGGGTGACCGAAAAATGTCTTTCTATTTTGGGCTTTTTCGTGGGTTGGATGACACGTTAAATTGTAGGTCCCGGCTGTTTGTCTAGTGCGGCAGTCGTTATGCCATGTCAGAGGCCCTTCCGGCGGCTTGATAAACTCTCGACACCAGAGATGGCTAATCTAATAATACTTCTCAACGCGAACAGAGCAAGTTTATTATTATTTATGTATGTGGCTACATTAAGTTTTAATTCATATAAATTATTATTGCTTACTCAAAATAAGTTTCACTGGTTTAAAAGTTACATACGAGTACAATTTCGATTTTATCTTACATACTTCATACAGACTTCTTATATCAATACATTGCTCTACGTATATCTGTTGGGATACATCCACTTGCCCAGCACACACACACACATTTGTACAGTATTTGTGTTTCCTACCTTTTTACAGGAATATCCCCATAATATGTCACCTGTCCCACCCATCCCACTACACCTTGTATTTGTTATGAAATATTTTGTCATTTCAACAATTTCACAGTGAGAGCGCGCGGTCTGTCCGAAACAGGAAATTGAATTTTTCGACCGACCCACTTCTCAGTCAGCTGCAGCTGTAGCTAACAAATTAATTATTTAACTATTTTTTGCATTTAATTTTAATTACATTTACAGCGTTCACAATTTCAGGGATTTTTTTAATTAAATTAAAAATAACAATAAAAAATAATCATAATATACGATAAAGCACTCAACGGTATAATTTTGTAATTGAAAACTTGCGGTATTACTGGAGTAGAGTAGATAAAAGAATTAGCAAACGTAATAATTTTTCAACAAGCAAAAGTTAAACTCATCTCCTTCAATACACATTTACACTATTATGTAAATAGGAAATGTTTGTTAAGTACTTAATGCGTAAAAGTCGAGCAAATCTCAAGAATTGGTTTCAAAAATGAGATACCTACTACGTATGCAATAAGTCGGAAAAAATCGTGGTACGGCGTTGTACATATATTTTTGCATATGGCCTGTCTAAACCGGTAGACGTTAATAATTTACATCATATATGGTGTCTTCTAGGAAAGCGTATTACATCCTTGGCTGCAGCAATGCTTAACATCGGTCAGGCTGTAGTCAAACGTAAACCTATCACACGTAAAAAAAATGGTAAGTTAGTTTAAATAATAAATAAATATTTCGGGACATTGCACACAGCGCCATCTAGCCCCACACTAAGCAAACGCTTGTGTCGTGGGTACTAGATAACGGATATAATACTTATATACTTTTCTTTTGTAAATACATACTTATTATACATACAAACAACCAGACTCAACACAAGAAATTATACATTTTTAAAATGCATAAATACTTGTGTCTCGCGGGAATCGAACCCGCACCTCTAGATTAGAAGGCAGAGCCACTACCAACTAAGCTAACAGGCCAGTTAGTTTACTTCAAACTTATGTTGCTTACCATCAACTCGGGGATTTTCTTGCCTATAAACATCTTCGATATATACACCTATTTATAAATCAGTACCTATAACAAGGTTTTTCATTGACATATCTCCAAGAGACTCTGGGCCTTACTTAGATATTAATAAATGTTTATGGTAGCCATAAAATACCGTCGTTAGGCTGGGAATCATAAAATGGACTTTAAGGATGTCAACAGTCGTTAACGTATTGGGCTCAAGATTATAATATTACTCCTTATATGTATATAGCTACGAAATCATATTTGATTCATCGGCGTTTGACTTATGGAAATCCTCAAAAAGGAAAAGAGAAAGGAAAAAGCTCTTCGCATTAAACACATATTTGCATTTGATATGAAATATACAGATAATTTTGTATATGTTATATGATCACTGTATACATAAAAAAATGCTATAAATGTTTTTGTGTATTCAGTAACTGCGACTTCGTCGCTAAAAGTTAACACTTCCTAACTACAATCACGATAATAAGATAAACTTAAATGCTATTATCAAAGAATAAACGCAGTGTATTCTGAACCCGATTATGCTCCAAAAATATATTTCCCAAAGTTTGGAAACAAATGAACCGCGGGAGCTATAATTTTATCATTCAAAGTCGGAGCTCGTTCAAATGCCGCCGTGTGCCGGCGTTTATTCGCTCGATAAATCAAACAGACAGCGTTGAATTGATAATTGGGCTTCACGGTTTGTGAAGTTCTTATATTTTGATGAAATAATTTCATGACATGGGTATGGTCTAATCCTTTTTTGCAGATGCTGACTGGACCTGAGCATAGTACCTTAAAGGGTGTTAAGGATTATTATCATATATGATTTTTCTTCCGATTTCAACCAAAACTGCGCTTGTTCAGTCTCTGCTACATCCTATTTTAGATTACGCTGACGCTTGTTATCCTGACCTAACCGAAGAGCAGCTCGATAAGCTCGAGCGTCTCCAAAATTTCTTTATTAGGTTCATATTTGGCTTGCGTAAATATGACCACATTTCTGAATTTCGCAAAAAGCTCAAATGGTTACCTATCCGTCTTCGTCGTAATACTCACCTGCTGTCCCTCCTCTACAAAGTCCTATTTATTCCTTCCACTCCTTTATACTTAAAGGAACGTTTCTCCTTTGTGAGTGAAACTCACTCTTCATCCCTTCGTCTTTCACGTACTCTCATCCTACAATATCCTAAACTCAACCACTCCAATCTGTTCTATCAATCCTCCTTCACAATTAAAGCTCTCTTACTCTGGAACGACCTGCCTTTAAATATCAGGCAGGCTAAATCTCTGTCGATTTTCCAGAGTATGGTATACAGCTATTACATCTCTACGTTGTAAACTATCAATCGCGTTTATTGGTGTTAAATGTGTGTGTTCATAGTTTATTAATTTATTATTATTTGTAACATGTAAATTAGTTTGATTTTCTTTTACTTTCTCTATTTAGTTATAGGTTTAATTTTTATTTTTTTTATTTTTTAAGTATTGTATTTATTTGTACGCCACCGACCAAACTGATTTCTGTCACCGTTTTCTTGCTAAGGTTGCCTGGAAGAGATCACTCAAGGTGATAAGGTCGCCCACTTGTGCATTCTTTTATAGTTTAAGCTCATTTCATATTGTAATTTATTTTTGGTGTGCATAATAAAGTTATATTGTATTGTATTGTATTGTATTGTATTGTATTGTATTGTATTGTATTGTATTGTATTGTATTGTATTGTATTGTATTGTATTGTATTGTATTGTATTGTATTATCAGTAAAAACAATCGTGTGAAAATAATTCTTTCTAACAAGCGTTCATTTTCCTCTTTCTCAGTCGTATTTCTCATGAGGGTAGTAAGTCCAAGGAAAACCTTCAGGTTCTGGGTCTGATGAATAGTGATCGTCTTTATTGTCTTTGTCGTCTTTATTTTTTTTATATAAAACCGATAAAACAATTGTACACAAATAGAATAAATACTCATAAACTTTTACCTACTATAAAATGTGATGAATATCATCAGCAATTCTCAAATCTCACTCACACACTAAAGTCGGCATGTTCTGTCTTTATTTATGAGTAAATTTATAGCGTTATTGCGAACATACCGCACGTGCACGATTCGTTCTGAGTTGACAGTTAGTAATGGCTGTCCACTGTCCATTACATACAGAGCTACTGGAGACTATTAACAGTAACTTATAACAGAACTTGATGCTGTCGTATTAATGTATTAAATTTCGACAGTGGAACCCTCAGAACAAATACCAATTGGAGCCTTCCAACTTGACACGAAAATTGTACATACAATAACTTGTAAGCGTGGCTTTAGTGAGTGGCTTACTCGAAGTATGACGAAAATGTGGACCAAAAAAGTGCTTTATTCCTATACCTGAATACATGTCTCAAAACAGGATACAAAAGTGAGCAAGTTAACATATTTTAGCCTTAAAAGGTTATGCGTCAGTAATTATGTAGTAACACAGTATTTATACAGTTCATTAATGGTCCGTGCGAATGGCAGTCGGAGTACAAAAGCGTGTTGAAATAAATCGCAGCCTTCGTTGTTTTACTTCACAGATATATTGAGAAGGCTTTTTTTAATTAATTGCTTCACACATATAGGTTTTGCCAGGCCCTTAGAGAGGTTTGGTGGTGCTTACAATAAAGCTTTAGAAGAAGGTATATGTAAGAGAATGAATTTAATTTATTTGTTATTTTAGACAGTTACAATTACAGAACTAATTATCAAACTCTAGATATTCTAGAAAAAAAAATAACATGTGTAGGTAACTTTTATTGTACAGCAAGATGGCAAAACAATAGATATAAAAAAAAAGTTAATCATGTATTGACTTGGGACCAATATTTACAAAAAAAACAGATCATCAATTTAAAAATTACAAGGTAATTTAAAAAGGATAATAGTTCAGGTTCTCCGGAGTGACGCTCGGTATGAAGGGCATCTTAGTCAGGTATCTGCGGTAATCTTTGCAGTGCTGAGTCTCGTAGCACACCCATCTGCAAATTAAAATACATGCAAGATATACAAATAAACTGAATTTTAAAGCATTGGCTTGGCACTATGTCATATGTTGAAGGATTAAAAGTCGGTTTGACCATGTTTACTAAGTTAATTAAACACGCCATGTCAGAGGCTCTCGGCATCAGAGTTGGTCACTCATTTGACAAGAAAAAGATATTGTTCAGTTTTAAAATTTACTTTTACCCTAAACAGGGTAATTCTCGGTAGATAAACTTAATACTATGTACATAATTTAAAAAACGTAATTTTAAAACTAGTACAATATTTTCTTATATAGTAAGTATAATAAAATAAAATAAAATAAAATAGCCATTTATTCATCCACTTTCGATAAAAATTTCATTACAATGTCCATAATTACTGTTATATAAATTTTATGTCAAATGAAAATAAAAATGTTAATGTTTTTGTAGGTATGCTTATGCTTAATGTCAAATAAAATAAATATTAATGTCAAACATTGTTTTAGGTCCCTGTGTTACAGCTTAATTTAAGTAGACGTCGCCTCTTTGGCGTAGGCCTCCCCTAGTTGCGACCATAGCTTTCTGTCCTTCGCCATCCGCCTCCACTCCTGTCCATATTTGTGAGTAAAAACATCGTCCCATCTCCTTTTTGGTCTGCCTTTCTGTCTTCTCTCCTCGCGCGGAAGCCATTCTAGGACTTTCTTCGTCCATCTATTAGTGTCCATTCGGCATATATGCCCTGCCCAATTCCATTTCAACAATCTCACTGCTGTGATGATGTCTCTAATCTTGGTCTTCTTTCTTATTTTTTTTTTTTTTTGTTGCTAATTTTGTCTGAGAGTTTTATTCTGAGCATAGTAAGTATATAGATAGATAAATACTTTATTAAAACACCACAAATGAAACAATACAAAAAAAACATACAAATTAGAATCAGCGTCTTAATTGGCGGCCTTATCGCTAAGAGCGATCTCTTCCAGGCAACCAATCTGGCAGTAGGATTTAAAAAAAAATAACAATGACCTACGTAAGTCTGGAGAAATATACCTATATAGTGTTTTCCGCTGTGACTTATCTTTTGCCGGCTTAAAATAGCTAACTTGGTTGTTGTTAGGTGTAGAATAGAATAGAAAAATATTTATTGAGACAGACACACATACATACATACATACAATAAATAAGTCTGCCCCAACACAGCCCCAACACAGCATAATGCCAATTACTGGACTCAATCAGCGCTGGTCTTCCGTTGGGTGTATTCCTCCGTATACACCCAACTCCATATAACACTGACCTGTTCGGGCAGATGAAGATACAGGCGCAGCCAGTGAGAGGGCAGTCGAGGTTCCTGGGGCAGTACGGAGGAGGGTTAGACCCAGGACAGGGGTGGCTGCAGGCTGACATGTTGCACTGCAGCCCGGGGGGCAGGTCTGGAGGATAGGTAGAAAAGTTAGTAATATTATATAGCCTTTAATAAAACCCCTTCCTTTATTAAAAAGTAACTGTAGATGACTATATTCTTCCGAATTCACTATGAATGTTTCATACTTAGTTCAAATCCTGGTTTCTCTTATGAAAATAAGCTGGTACACATAAAATACGTATTATTATAAAATAAGTATCTTCGAAGTAAGCGTGCTACATCCCGGTGATTCACATCAGGCTGTTGTCAAAAGTAGGCATATAAAAAAACGGACCTTTTTACAGGACGCGTTACTAAACCATAAGCAGTGTTTTTTCGATGTTACAACACACGGAGAAAAAGTAAGGTTTGGGAACGAAGGCATGCGTATCTTGTTCTTAGCTCAAGCTTAACGTATCCAATTAAATCCAATATATCCAATTTGTAGATAGATTGGTCCCAGAATAACTTAATTGCAATGAATAACATATGACACTATTTATATTTTTTTGTATAATACAGGAGGCTCAGTTGTTCGTTAGAAGTACGAATAGATTGAATCCCAAATGCTTAACTTCCGAATTTTATCACCGAGTAACGCCGATAATGAACGTTTCAGTAAAATTGCGACAAGAAAATCAGTTTGCTACCTCCAAAATGTAGTAACAAAACTACGAGAAACTGGGAAATAATTTGAAAGACATCGGAACTCCAATTTCTCTCCAATAAAACGTATCCTGACTACAAAATTGATGCCATAGAAATGTAACGGAGTCAAAAAATCTACGAGGTCGACAAGTCAACCGTCGCCGCCGCGGTTGAGTTGTTGGGTGGGGCTTAAGTTTTTAGCCTGACAACTGCGATCTCAAGCAATCGGCTATATCCAGCATCGTTATCAATAACGAGCAAGCTGCGTATGAGACAGATGAAATGTGGAAACGTTTTCGATGAAAAATTTTTCTTCTTCTTCTTCTTATGGTGCCTCTCCAACTAGTGAAGGCTGGCAGTCAGCTCTGCATACTTTATTTTGTTCATTGCCAAACGAAACAATTCTGCGGCACTTCTGATCCCGGTCCATTCTCGAATGTTCCGCAACCAGGACTTCTTTCTGCGACCGACTCGTCTTCTCCCCGCAATTTTTCCCATCATTATAAGTTGCAAAAGTTCGTACCTATCGTGCCTGAGCACATGACCCAAGTACGCGAAAAATTTTTAAGGAGTTACAATACTTAAGTATTATTTTATTCGTAGAGGTTTGATAAGGAGTGAAAATGCCGAACTGTCGACGCACCTTGGAATTGTTCCGTTTGATGCCTCGATTTCCATTTACCTAAAGGAATTTATGATTTGAATTTCGGCGTCGGAATTTGAGAACTTTACTTATTACTAACATCAGGTTATGGTTCAAATAAATCTTGTCGAACTTGTACGAGTAAGAAGTTGTAACTATGAATTGTAACTATGAATTGTAACTATGAATTGTAACTATGAATTGTAACTATGAATTGTAAATATGAATATTGTCGTTATTGTCATTCTCAATAGTAATTGATATTCCCAACTTTAACTATAAAAGCAACTCACAAAAGCAAACAAAACCTAGCTAGCCTTATTTATTAGTGTTGATTGAAAACGTTTTTAAAGAAAATTTTGTTTGTTAAAGTACGGCAGTATTTAAGCCAAGAGGTGGCTTGTAAAACTCTTGGTGAAAAACCCACATATAAGAGATGGCCCCTTTTAAAACAGATTTTTTTTATTAGAAGGATAAAGTACCAAGGACATCATCTAGTAAGCAAATTAAAAGTATTATGTCTCCTAACTACTAATACTTACTTAGCTTCCAAGGATCAAGTTTTAGATCTTCATCGCTGGTTTCAAAAAGTCTGGTGCCATTCTCAAGTTTCCGAGCTGATATCGATATTAATATTGTAGCGAATAATACGACAAATAATTTAGGAAACATTTTGCAACATGTATTAGGTAATCTGCAAATTCACAAGAATTTTGACTCAAATTTTTCCAAATAAATAACTTGTTAATTTTGCTTCATATTTGTTTATGAAATGATCATATTCAATTGACAATAAAGACAGTAAGCTTGAATGTCAAAAAGCTTAAAAAGATTAAGCATAAAGTTTTATATGTAGTAATAATTAATTATATATGAAAAAAGTAATTAGTTTTGGTATAAATCAATAGACTAGAATTTCCTTATGCAGAAAATGTAAACAATTTCCAAGAAACTCAACAGTGATGCTCCAAAAAACACCCCGATCACTCCGCCTATATCCACTGCAACAAAAATATATAAATATCTTTTATTTCACAATATAATTCTATAATGGCTAGCAGCTAGCTAACCACTTGCTGCACTCAACTCATGCGAGTTTTTTGGATTCGATGCCCTGTAGCTACAAAACGTACCACAAAAAACGAGACTTTCAGAATCTTTGGCAACAAAAAGTACCACGGGCGGGAGCTGCTTTCATTTCCTTCTCCTGCTCTTTCTAACTGTTCTAGAGCAAACATATTATCGCTATAGTCAAAATAGACATTCAAGGTTACATTAATTCGCACCTGGCTGAAAATTGGCATGAATGTTGGGAGCCCTATCATACACAATTTGTCAAAAATCCCCATCAATCCGAAGTGTGGAAAAAAAATATTCAAGGTCAAAGGTTACAAAAATTGGTTTATTGAGTTTTGCAGCTAAACGGTAAGTTTTATAATAAAATTAGTTGAGAAAAAATTACTCATCAGGCAATTATCTATAAAAATTGTGCATACACTTTTTTTCCTAAGAATCACCATTTCGAAGATACAGCGATGCAAAATGTTGAAAAAGTTGTATTCTACATAATATGCACACGTTTCCGCGCCACCCGTGAGGTAGTTGTACATGGCGCGTTTTTTGCGTGGTTTCTTCGGTAGGCCTATTCCACGATCTATTGTGCTTCTGTTGAGTTAAAAAGTTATTGTTTTAAATTGAAAATGGTACTATTGTAAATAACAAGAGGTGTAAGTAATGCGTAAATTGAGAAAATTATTCGTCTGATCGATACTCTATTAATGGAGCATAATCCATACTGTCTTGCTCTTCTTCTCCTTCTCCCAACATTCATGGCAATTTTCAGCCAGATGCGAATTAATGTAACCTTACCCCTATTTTTGGTGCTAATTTGACCGGACTACTATTCTTATCTACTTGAAATTGTTCATTCAATTCAACGTCAACCGACTCAATTTCTTACTTTATCTGTACCGAAATAAATTTCGAAAAGTCTCCGCCGCGCCGCTAAAAAAATGTAGTTTTGTTTCGTGCTTATAAATAAATATTGTTGTACTATACCACACGTTTTTTTTATTTTTTGTTAGATGCTTAATATATTTGGAAACATATTAGGAACTTAAAAAATATAGGTCATTTCTCAAATATTGTAATTATTGAATATTTTTTACCTATAGGTCTGATTTTGGTTGTTTTTTCGGTATGAACCGGACTAGGAACTAAAAGGGACAATGAAATTTAATAAATTTTACACAAAAGAAGCGTTAATTTAATAGCATTTAAAATAATTATATAGATGGTGCACAAGTGGCCTGGTCGAGCCACAATTTCCGTTTTTGTGAACGGCGCGCGCGGGCCCTGTTTGTTCTGGGGCATCGAATCCAAAAAACTCGCACGAATCGAGTGTATCGAGCGGCTCGTTTTTAGTGGTACGTTTTGTAGCTACAGTGCAGCAAGCGGCATGTACGTAACTGACATCTTATCAAATCAAATCACATCAAAACACTTTTTTGTACATTAATTACATAGAAACACAACAAATATAAGGAAATTAAGAACATACGATTGGGACAGAGGGCGGTCTTATCACTTGGAGTGATCTTTTCCAGACAACCTAACTTGGACAACATAGACAGGAAAACAGTAACGCTGGCGTACCTACTAAAACGTATACTAACTAATAAAATTAAACTTGTAGAACAAGATATATAGATATATGAGAGCTTGGATAAGCCACTTTTAACCCTGGATTTTATAATTCAGCTCGTATTTTGCTTTAAAAGTAACATACCAGGCCATGGCAAGTTCAAAAATATCAATCAACAGTACGTCGTGCTATTATTTATTTTTAAGGCAACTTCAATAATGCAAGCACTCACCCACTAATCCAAGCATGTCTCTGATCGCTTGGCGTCTTACTCTCAGGTGTGGTAGTTGTGATATCTTTATGAAACCTTTTATTGTATCCCGAGTTTCATCTACCTTACTGGAAAAAAATATATATTTAAATATAATAATACACTACGATTAAATTATACTAACTAAGCTAACTAGCCCTGAAAATAATAGTAAAGTAAATGCTTACGCGCAAGAACCATAAACTACGCTATAGGTCACCTCAGAGCAACTCATCGGGCAGTGACAGTCCTTATCCACTTGGATAGATTCTGAAATAATATTTCGAACGTAAAAACAGTATTATTTTTTATAATTTTAGGAATTTTGAAAAGGAAACTTACTTCGATTTGTAGACAGGCACTTCAGCCCTTGAATGTTGCATACCGGTACATTTTCTAGAACATTGATCAGCAATATTAGATTTAATCAAAAAAGTCAGCACTAACTTACTACACACAAAACTGTTATAGTAAACTAATCTAGATAGCACAAGTTTAATTCCATTCAAACTAGTAAGTAAGTTCGTATGTGAGTGGACAACTCTGGTGTCGAAATTTTTCGAATCCCCTTGTGGCCACTGATATGGCTTAGCAGCTTTATGTAAGTACATACAAGTCATTAGACACAATAATAATATACCGTAGACTCCAATAATAATAATTGTATCATCCCTATCGAGCTGCGATTTGCTGCTGATTTCCGAGAAGATTTAAATTTTATTTTAATTTTAGGAACTCACCAATTTTTGGCATGAAGTGGTAAGAGCAGTTGCACATCTGTATCTGCGCCATAGTCCTGCAGTACCAGATGCAGTCGCTGTAGGAGTACTCTTCGAATGGCCAGTCGTCGAAGTTCTGAGGGAATTCGTCATCGAACAAACAGTCGCGACTGCTGGGCGCTATGGTACGCACTGACACGTCGTTCACTATCTCTTCCACCTGAATAAATGTAGAGTTTTTTAAAGGTTTCAATAAATGAGGAAGTTCTGATTATTTACTTCCAGAAAAGTTTGAAAAATCAGGAAGTTGTAACGTTAATGAAGGTACTGTAGCAGGTTTAAAAACAGATTTTTTTCATTTTTTAACGATAAAACGATAAAATTCAGAACATTGATTGACTGAGGGAGAATTTTTTGTCTCCCTCAGTCAATCAATGTTCTGAATCTGATCTCTTCTAGCTTCTTCTAGCTAGCAGCTTATTTAAAGGAACAATCTAGAATACTGTGTAGGGTGCAGCATATGGCCAACTATATATTATGAATCTAATAATAATAACATACCTTGAGTTCTGCTATAAAGTCCATTCCAGGCACCAAATTATAGCAAAGCTCGCCAAGTAGATTTTCTGTAGGCACGTTGATCCGTTCATCAGGCGCATGCACTTTGATCTGAAAATAATAAACACCTTGTTTTAGTATTTTGTTATGGAGCCAATGTGCCCCAAATAATGAACTGTTTTTAACATCCTAATGTAGGTACTGAAATACGACCGAGTAGTAGTGACCTGTGGACTGCAGTTGACAAGCACTAGATGTGAATAACGGAAGACATTACGGCACTTCGAATTGAATTTAGGTACTTAAGTCCAGAAGTGTACATACAAGAAACGCTAATAATGGTGATAATAACCGCAGGGGCGACTTCATGGCGAGTCGTCGGTGAGTAGCGTCACCGCGGACCCCGATTCCCTGGGGGCTAAATGAGACCCTCTGCCTCCCGGCTTGCCTTGATTGGCCGTCCGGGAGTGGCAGACGCAAGAGCTCAGTACCTAAGCCAGGGTGGAAGTGTTAAAGGGCATAACGCCGCTAGTACCGCTCAGAGAACGCGCAGCACACCTCTCGACACCCTAAGCCACTTACACCAATGTTGCCCTTCCGGCGTCATCTTAGGCTGCCTTTTGTGGAGGGCCCATTTAGTGAGTGGCAAGTCATCACCCGCTATAATTTTTATGAATGAGGCATAACTGGCGGGTGCCGTTCCTCGTACAATAGACCAGTTTAATTAAGTCAATGAACAACTCAACACAATAGCCTGTAATATTAATACCATGTCTTCAATAGTTACTTTATATACCTAACATCCTCTATCTGTAATTTTTACTTAATTTTAAGTACCTATAATATTGTAAAAGGCCTCTCAGTGTTGGCTACGGCCCCACTGATGCCTTAAAAATACCGGGCGTAAGGCCCGAGAATCTGTGAAGAGAAATAAAGTGATAATAATAATAGTGATAATAGGGGCATGGGCGACTTTATGGCGAGTCGTCGGTGAGTGGCTTCACCGCGGACCCCGATTCCCTGGGGGCTAAATGAGACCCCCTGCCTCCCGGCTTGCCTTGATTGGCCGTCCGGGAGTGGAAGACGCAAGAGCTCAGTACCTAAGCTCCAGGGTGGAAGTGTTAAAGGGCATAACGCCGCTAGTACCGCTCAGAGAACGCGCAGCACACCTCTCGACACCCTAAGCCACTCACATCAATGTTGCCCTTCCGGCACCATCTTAGGCTGCCTTTTGTGGAGGGCCCATTTAGTGAGTGGCAAGTCATCACCCGCTATAATTTTTATGAATGAGGCGTAACTGGCGGGTGCCGTTCCTCATACAATAGACCAGTTTAATTAAGTCAATGAACAACTCAACACAATAGCCTGTAACATTAATACCATTAATGTTATAAATATATATGTGTAAATGTTATTTTATATACCTAACATCCTCTTTCTGTAATTTTGTACTTAATTTTAAGTATAGTATTGTAAAAGGCCTCTCAGTGTTTACGTCCCCACTGATGCCTTAAAAATACCGGGCGTAAGGCCCGAGAGTCTGTGAAGTGATAATAATATTAATTTATGAGTTATATTTATTCGTATACATACTGTAGCTCTAGTTATAATGGTAAATGAAAGCGCAGGTAAGCCGGTAGTTCTGTTGACCTTAACTATATCTTCGCCGGTCTCGTGTGAGTTGAACGCAAAACATACTCCGTACTCAGTTACCACTGGTTTGAACCTGAAAAGATATTTTGTAGATATAATGGATTTTCTATACTTCTAAATAATAACATAAAGAATAAATGTATGTGGGTATCAAGAGAGAGAGAGAGTACATAATGTAAGTAAGTGTTTGTTAGTGCTAATCACAGAAACTATTGAGTCTCTTTTGTTAGTTCCTAATTTACCTTTCTTGGATAACATCTATTCAATATTTCTAAATAAAAACAAAAGGCACCTCCTTATTGGACAGCGAAAATCTAGTTGGTCACGATCAACATGGCTACTCCAGGAAGTATATCAAAAGGCTGTTTCTTTGTCTTACCTGTCACAACACGGGAACTCTTCTCCATCAAACGAGCAGTCGGACATGATTTCCTCACACGGGGACCTGGCGAGTTCCACCAATGGAATAAAATCTTCCACACAGTTGACTCCCATCTTGCAGTTGGTGCAGCTCTTGCAGAACATGATGTTCCAGAAGGCTATCTCTTTGACAAACGTGATCATTGATGTTTTTGTAGTTTTGAACTTTTTTCTGTGAATTTTTAATGAATGGATTTAGAACTGTAGTAGTCTATGCCAGAATCTTTGTTTTCTTCGGATTATAGTAGGTATAACAACCCAATGACTGTAGCCTAATTGTTCACTAGAAAATTTCATTATAACCATGGAAACACACTGTACCCATACCTAAGTGGCTGATGAAATTATCATAATAAAAAAAAACTGAATTATCTATTGAAGATGGTATCTGGCTTTGAAAGATCGGTGTTAAATATGTATCTATTTAAGAAAAAATTTAAGTACTCAATTACTCACTCAACAAACCGCTTGATCTTGGTAGAATTAGCGGTCTCGCAGACGGTGAGGGCAGGGAAGGGGGTGTTCCAGTCCAGGTAGTCTGTCTCCACGGAGTAGGACACTGCATCCTGCGTGTAGAGCCCCAGGGCTCCGCGGAGCACCACGCCGGAACAGTAGCAGCAGCCGGTCAGTGTGACTAGCCAGAATAGTCTGGACAATGTACGTGTGTTATATATTGTAAGGTAGTTAATTAGTATTACTTTTTATTGAAAATAATTTAAAAAAGAGATATGTGTTTTTATTGTGTATTTTGTTTAATGAAACCAATCAGTTAAAGTTATAGATATATAAGAAAGCGCGAATGTCTACCTCAATTAGGTAATTCTTCTGGGTCTCCAAGATACAAGCGTGGCCTAGTTCGGGATCCGCAAGAAACGCACATAAAAACATGATACAAACACAAAAAAATAAAATTTGCAAATTGTCAAACGTGAGTTGTTAAATTAACTAAAGTTACACAGTTATCAGGAATTAAGTAAATTATGTGGTTGTGTTTAGGGATTTACTGTAACCCTGTATACATATAAGCTATTATGTAGTGGAATACAAAAAGTTAAAAGTAAACTTTTATAAAAGTTTTTTTTGGTCCAATTGCCTGACTAGTAAGCAACAAAGCATATTATGTATAATAGAAATCTTTTGGACAATTTATCAATATAAAAAAACGTAAGCAAAATAATTACACCATCATCCTATTTCAATAATTCCTTACATTTTTTTTTACAAAAAATGGGTTTGCACTTGACCGTAATTTGCCTGATGGTAAGCAATCAAAATTAATTAATCATTTCTTACCTTTTGAAGAGTTGAGAGTTAGACAAATATATCACATAACCAAAGCTCTGCAAGGTGCTGTTATCATTGAAATATTGAACCCGAGTCTTGATCTTACTGACAAATGCTTCTCGATTTGTCCTCAATATTTTAGTAAACCGTTCCACAATAACCTGCCAAGAGAAATTCATCTTTAGCTTCTAATATTCAAGAGATATTTTCCTTTGATACGTTGTACGATTTATTTCCATATTTCTTTCTCTAAGTGGGAAATGAAATGCGAATCCCATGAAATAACTGTGACACTGATTCTTATTTGATATCAGAGCTTTTCATCTAATATTTTCTGTATTTGCGTGGGTTAAAAAGCTTGCGTGCTTAGCTTAGCGATTAATTACTTTTACTAATGCATATTATTTGTTTTTTTAAAATTATTTCAGTTTACAATAGAATTCAATTATGTCACAAGGTTAATTCTTATTTACCTGTTAATGGATAAATAATAATAATCAGTGATGTAACTGATAATTATAAGCGAAAGCGAAAGAGATAATCTATACATACTCGTATATAACACTAATAGAACTAAAAAAGAGTATTTACATCTAAACTAAATTTAAACAATCTACATGTGGTATGGAGCCAAGAACGCTGGCTGCATTCCCACGCTGGATTGCTATAGAAATCCTTTGCGCAAGGAACCAGCCAGCGTTCTTGTCTCTAGTGATGTCAATCAACATTTTATTTAATTTTTTTATAAAAGACTTCGTGCTTTTTCCCCACGGACCAAAAGTTTCGAAGCCAAGCGGTACGAAAATATAATCAGTCGATAATGATGTATATTTTCGCCGCTTGGCTTCTTCTGCTGCGTCCGCCGCGGCTCCTGCCGCTTGTACTGTTCCACTGAGGCGAGAAGGAGCTAGTGTATCGACGCAAGTTGCGTCCCATACAAGAGCTTTTCCCAGCTCCCAGGGAATCAGTGTGAGGCCATCGGGGCGCTTACCATCGTCACGGACCATGCCAATCGGTTCAAGAACTGATGGTACGTTGACAGTGGCAAGTGCCCGTCTCACTATATCATTCAGCGAGCCGTGGCGGGAGAATCTGCCTGCACTGCGAAGGCATGAAAGTCCGTGGAGGCCCTTCCTATCGACATCGCTACCACATGTGCAACTGTGTTGTTCGACAATAGCAGCTCCAATTCGCAAGCCGATAGCGATTCTGAAACTGCCATTGTCGAAAAGTGTACCGAGGTTGGCAGAAGGGAGGGCATGTAGCCATTGGCCAGATTCGTGTTGAGACACTGCTTGAAGCCTTGCGCGATCGTTGTCACCTATTAAATTTTGTTTTAAAGAGTTAAATTGCTTCTGTACCAATGGAGCATCCCAAAGTTTTTGGCAGAATGGTTCCTTAGGGATGTCAACATTGGTACAGAGAGATGTCCACTCTCTCACTGCCTCTGCCGCACAATTTATCTCAACTGACGATGATTTCAAAATAGATGAACAAAGTTGAGATACGCCATGCACAGAAGACAGAAAGGCAGGAAGTGCAACACTAGAAATTTTGCGAATGCCGATACCACCCGTTCTAATAGGTAAAGTTGCTTGTGTCCAAGAGTTCGATGCGAGGTTCAAATTTATAATTTTTTCCAATGCTGTTTTTAGCGTGGTATCTAAGTCTTGTAAAACATCTAAATGTTTCCAGATTGGGCAAGCTCTTAAAGCGTAAGTAAATTTTGGTACAAAAAGGCAAGATTTAAGTATGGTGTATGCAATGTGTGAATTTAGATAACCCAATCTGTGAATATTTTCCGAAAGCAACTTCAATTTATTTTCTAAAAAGGGCCCGATACTATCCTCGCAAATTGGGGCACCTAGAAGGCAAAGTGATTTGGAATCAAGAATTTGTATATTTGGAGCTATTTTTTGAAAACTTTCAATCAGGTTAGTACGTTCATGATTATTGAATTTTTTTGACAGGTGTAACTCACATTTATCAAAATTTATCAGTGATTAATAATGTTTTTTGCTGTTGAGCGTTGGAGTCAGAGGCCCTGGGGCGGCTTGAAATACTCTTCATACCAGAACTGGGTTCTCTCATTGGATGAAATGAAAGATAATGGTCTTATTAAAGAACGAAAAAAACACTGTTGTACTTACGGTTTATTACAAACAAGTAAGTACTGTTTCGTTTTTTTTTTATTTATCTTCAGCTGCTAATAAAATACATACCTATCGCGTTTGGTAGCCATGCTCGTATGATATCGCACCAAAATTATATCACACTCAATTATCTTTACCCCACATGATAGTACCTACTTGAACCTGGCAATGACATTGTCCTTATTTTATAACTACAAAAATATTTTTTTATTCGGAAACCTACAATTTTTGTTGTACGATTGTAAGAACGAAATATGCTCGGTTGAATATATATTTATATGTAGAGTATTAGTAGTATCGTATCTCATCTAGTATTACATAAATTGCCAAAACAGATCTAAAATCTAACCAATATTAATAAAACATAAAAATAAGGGAAGAAAAACTAAACATACTACTTCTAACTACAACATAAAAAGGCCTTTTAGAAAATCTTTAGAAAAGCCTAAAGATAATGTAAGTGCTACAGCCGACAGCCAGAGGGCAGCGTGCCATCACACTAGATTTGAAATATAAAATTTTTACCTATATTTAGATTAAACATTTTACAATATATATCCTTTTTGTGGTTTAAATATTTTTTTGCCATTTTATTGTTCTTATGGAGCTCGTAAATGTTGACAATCTTAGAACAAAATATGTATTAATAAAGATAACGTGAAATTGCACAACTTCTGAAATTATATCATGCGCTACGATAGTAACACTATACGTATTTGTATTTCGGTCTACAAGTTAAACTACAAACAACATGCATGATTTAAGCTTTAATTAAGTCTAGGATTTTAAACCACTTACCTGGAGATAAAGAAATCAAAACTTGCTGCACTTTTGCAGCCTAATTTACGTTTATATCGCTGTTAGCCCAATTTGAACCTTATTAATTTTCTGTGCCAATAATAATCTAAATAATTATAGCTCTAACTTTACACAATTATTTCTTTAACAACATTAAATTATCAGCAAAATATTCTGTACAGTTTTTCTAGTATTCAGAACCTATTCAGTTATTGAGCTTCACGTGAAAACAATATGTGATGCCACAGAATCCAGAGAACACATGATGATCTATAAACCTATACTATACTATATCTATACTAATATTATAAAGCACAAACAAACTCTTCAAGTTTGTTTGTTTGTTTGAACGCGCTAATCTCAGGAACTACTGGTGCGAATTGAAAAATTATTTTTGTGTTTAATAGACCATTTATCGAGGAAGGCTTTAGGCTATATAACATCTCGCTGCAACTAATAGGAGCGAAAAAATAATGGAAAATGTGGAAAAAAACGGGGAAAATTGTTCATCTTTGAGGGCTTCCGTTGCATGCGCTGCGTAAACGGTTCAAGATATCACAAAAATATGTATGAAAGAATTATTTCTCTTAAAATAATCTAACAAAATGTCCTCAACAATAAATGTCTATCTTTTAAGGTTAACTCACTAGAACCGTTTTTATCTATACTAATATTATAAAGCTGAAGAGTTTGTTTGTTTGTTTGAACGCGCTAATCTCAGGAACTACTGGTCCGATTTGAAAAATTCTTTTTGTGTTGAATAGACCATTTATCGAGGAAGGCTTTAAGCTATATAACATCACGCTGCAACTAATAGGAGCGAAGAAACAATGGAAAATGTGGAAAAAAACGGGGAAAATTGTTCATCTTTGAGGGCTTCCGTTGCATGCGCTGCGAAAACGGTTCAAGATATCACAAAAATATGTATGAAAGAATTATTTCTCTTAAAATAATCTAACAAAATGTCCTCAACAATAAATGTCTATCTTTTAAGGTTAACTCACTAGAACCGTTTTTATCTATACTAATATTATAAAGCTGAAGAGTTTGTTTGTTTGTTTGAACGCGCTAATCTCAGGAACTACTGGTCCGATTTGAAAAATTATTTTTGTGTTGAATAGACCATTTATCGAGGAAGGCTTTAAGCTATATAACATCACGCTGCAACTAATAGGAGCGAAGAAACAATGGAAAATGTGGAAAAAACGGGGAAAATTATTCATCTTTGAGGGCTTCCGTTGCGTGCGCTGCGAAAACGGTTGAAGTCGTGGGTAACAGCTATAATTTATACTGCTGAGAGGTTGTTTGCAAAAATAAATATTATTCCCAAAATAACTATTCCACGCGGCCGAAGTCGCGAACACAGCTAGTAAAAGATAAAAAATATTTATTTGGTACCAGGGTGGCATTTACAATGCTTAGCTTTATATTAACAAGTATAGTTTTAGAGAAAGTGTGTGTGAAATCTTATAATTACAGTTACACAATGATCTATAAAACGAAGACCTTTTTCAAGGTACGTATAAATTAAATAGCTTATCACGTTTTATCAAGTTTTATTAATTGTTGTTGCCAATTACTCCGTTGAACGTAATATTTATCACTAATTAAATACACGTTATCTCATATTGGTAAAGCAAATAATGTAATAATAATGCTTTGACTCAATCTACTTTGCCGAACTGCATGAAATATTGTAATTTACAGAAATATGAGATCACATATAAAGTAATTTTAGATGAAAATTTACTGAAGAAAGAGCTTTATTAAATTCGTCGCTCGATACGAGTACATACCTATATCGTTTCACTATTTTTATATTTTCCAACCACATAAAAGCGTATAAGTATATATAATTATACCGTAATTTGACTAACAAATGTTCCAATTATTTCATAATAGAATCCATTTACTATATCAACACCAACAACAACATTATCAAATAATCATTATCACACCATCTTCCATCTCTATCCAATACGAGCGAGCAGTACGCGACGAACCGTCGCAGGCCACTCCCGCGCACGCGTTCTAAATTTAAACACTTTGACATTGACATTAGTGTAGTCTTTTTCTGTGAATTTGAATATGGAACAGTGATAAATAACAATGTTCGTGTTAAATAAGAACGGCGTAGAGAAAGTGGCAAGATGGAGCAGTTATTGTCGAATGAAGTATCATTCTGGTGCGGGCGTGTTCGGACATCGACCGAGGAAAGTGAATGAAGCCGGTATGGTACAGATTATGTAGAAGTGCTTGTAGGCATGGCTAACATATGTTTCTACACACAATTAATTATACATATCTACGTATGTGATATCAAATTTGTTGTTTGGGATGGACGGTTGGTTACAAAGACAAGATAACAAACATACAATGCGATATAAGTTAAAATGTTTATTTATTAATTAATTAGGTCATCCAGTAATTCCAAGCAATTCAGATACACTACATTAAGGTAGCGTTGGTATATTCTAAGGAGGTTTACAATAAGAAATACATGTTATCGTTTTGCCAACTATCTTACAATCTGCTCGACCTATATCAAATGTAATATTCGCGCAGTTGCCATGTAAAGAACATTATTTTATCGGTTAATAACGATCATCAAGTTATAACTGATAAACAGTTTGTTTATTATTTGAACACCTTTTTTTAAATCAAGATAAAGCTGCAATTTCTATAGCTACTATAATTTAATAAAAACTTTATTTACAATAATAAAATATAAAAACAAGTGAAGGAAAACTAAACATACTACTTCTAACTACTACAAAAAGGGGTACTTAGAAAATCTTTAGAAAAGCCTAAAGATAATCTGAGTGCTCCAGCCCACTATCAGAGGGAATTGTAATTTAACTGTCCCTAACAAATCAAATTATTGGTAGACTTCAAATTATTATCTAATGATAGCGCGTAGCAGTAGATTTAGAAATTAGCGTAATTAGACAAATATTGACTATTCTATAAATCTGTTCAAAGTCGTGTTCACTCAATATTTATCTATAAAAGTACACACGTATTGATATTTGTTATCTTGTTTGACATTGTTCATCGAATAATAACAATAGGGCCCTTGTCTGTGGGGGCGCCTCCTTCCCGATCTTCTGCCAATTCATTGACCTCCTTATACGACATGACAACCGCCTTTTCTTTTACTTGGTCCATGTATGACCTTCTCGGCCTTCCTCTTCCTCTTCGAGCTTCCAATTTTCCTTCAATGATGTAAAAAACAAGGTAATCTACCTTTCCCGATGATATCTTTATCCCACATAGTTAAGGTTTATTCCATGCTTGGATTGTTTTTTCGGACAGAGAATGACACATGCTATTGTGTATGGAAATGCACCCGTTATTTTGTATTCTTGCCATTTCAAATTGTTTTTCAAATTGAGTGAGCCTTGCCAATTAAGAAAACATTTGGACTACACAGTATACAATCAAGGGTATATACTATATATTAATTTATTTTGAACTGTGTTTTGTGACATGATTACTTGAAATAAATTACAGAATTATCAGAAGAAGTAATAGTAAAACGCTACGAGAACTGCCGGGCGCAGAAGCTAGTCGAGGCATATCGCACATACGGCCACTTGCGGGCTTCCATAGACAATGTCGCTTACAGACAGGAGGACAAGTGAGTTATTAATTATAGGTATATGTATGTATAATACATTATTAAAACATGCTAACTAATAATAACAGTGGTTTGAGTAGGTCAGAAAAAGTCATAAAATTATGTTCCATGGCCTCTTTAAATTAGCATTAAAAAATGCTTTGCCATGCATCTTATCAACTTTTAAATATTTTGTATGGAACTGTTCCCCTGCCCATTTTAGTGTTAATGTTTGGCTTTCAATTAGTCATAATAAACTTTTGTATTTTTTTATCATAAACATATTTTTGTGCCACTATTTTCCTGATGGTAGATAGAAAGAAAGTTATTATAACGCCAACATACAAGAATCATCATCATCATCAGCCTGCCATCGCCCTCTGCTGAGCATAGACCTCTCATCTTGCACGCCACTCCGAATACTTACTACAAAATATTGAATTAGTATACTATTTGGTGACCATATTACTATGACTGATCTATTCTATGTAAGTAATCTAGCGAGTATGAAAAAAAGTAATTGCAGTCTATAATGATTTCCTATATTATTCTTAGCGATAAGGCTGCCAATTAAGACGCTGATTCTAATTTGTATGTTTTTTTTTGTATTGTTTCATTTGTGGTGTTTTAATAAAGTATTTATCTATCTATCAATATTTCAGACACATCAAAGAGCTACAAATATCTAGATGCGGCCTCTCAGAGCACGATGCGGTGGACGTGAGCCTATTATACGGCTACGAAGGAAAACGACCTGTCAAGAGCTTAGTACAAGAACTGGAGAACATATACTGTGGACCTATCTCATATGAATTCTCGTATTTGGAGGTAGGTAAAATGAAATGTCTAAAATACAATATTCACTAGGAAGTAAATGCACGAAATTTACAATGACTTGTTGCTTCTTTGTATAATGAAAGTGAAATAAACTGATCACAAATATGGTTGCCTGGAAGAGATCGCTCTTAGCGATAAGGCCGCCAATTAAAACGCAAATTTTATTTTCTATGTTTTTTGTTTTTTTTTATGTATGTGGTGTTTTAATAAAGAATTTATCAATCAATCACTTTTGCTTTTATAACTTTTGGTGGACTAGTGTATGCCCTCAGTTTCGCTCGTGTCGTCAGAGTAAAAAGTAGCCTATTGTATGCCTCTGGGACCTTTTACTACCACTATATTAATCAGGGTGATCTCTTGCTCTGTTGCGGCAGAAAATGGAACAGTTAGTGCAACAGTTTCAACATTTTTCAGATATCATTATTGGTAGGTTCACTGTGAATCAATTTAGATTGAGAAAATTGCCTTTAGTCCCCAACTAATAGATTTTCTTGAAGATTTATGACTTTCGTTCGGACGCTAAAGGTTTTTGCAACACCTGTCCTGGGTATGATTAGATTTATTTGGGCCGGTGTGTAAAAATACCTTTAAACTAAATTGCATTTTTTTAAAAAAAATTTATTTTATGGAATGTGTGTATGACTGAGTTGGTACAGACAGACTATGGATTCAGCATAAACTATGATTTCTATTAAGGGCATTATTTTGGGCATATACATTGTGGTGACCTCCCATATCCAGCCACAGAAAACACGTGACTTTATTATTTTAGTAATTCTCAAACGGGTTGGTTTCCTCGACGTTTTCTTTCACTGCAAAGCAACTGCAAATCCGGTGTGGATTTGCACTAAAAACAAAAAATATATACCATTAAATTTCTAACCCCAATTTCTTTAATCTCCAGTCAGAAGCAGAGAGAGAATGGTTCGCACAACGCATCGAAAACTCTCCCGACACCGTCACAGACGCGCGCCGCAAGGAAATCTTGAAGGAGTTACTTGAATCACAAGCATGGGACAAGTTCATGGCGATCAAGTTCCCGACAGTGAAGAGATATTGTGCGGAAGGAGCCGAATCCATTCTGACGTTCTTCTCTACTCTATGCAGACTTAGTACCTCAGGTAAAAATATCATCATTATCTATGGGTCTGTAAGCTGTAAACTTCTGAAAAACGAACGTTTCAAGCAGATATAGAATGAGGGAAAAAAGTCATTTTTTACTACATATGTAAATACTGCTACTTATTAGACGCCTTCTCTTGTTTTAGTGGTAGCTATTACTAAAAGGTTTAAACGTTTTTAGTTATTAAAGAAAAGACAAACGATTAGTTATTTTATTTAATTTTTATTTTATTTATTTTGGCTCAACATTGGTCATGACTTTGTTACATTTATCTTACACTAGTATTTTTATATACTAAATGTATTAAGTACCTATTTGAGTTAAGCACAACCCACTCTAATTATTATTTATATCTATACAATTAATAAATACATATAAAGAAAGTATTTTTACAAACTGAATCTATTTGTAAACAGTGGCATTATTATTAAAGTAAGCAAGTTTTGGATTTGAAGTGTATATAATATAAAAGTATATATAATATGATAGGAATGATACTTACTACTTCAAAAAGGATAATTTTGAAAATTTGGCTTCAGTACAGCATTTAGCAAATATATACAAAGGGTTTCAATGTTAACTATCAAAACTATCGATGAATAAAAGGAACAGAAAAATTAGCAACAAATTAAAGGTATATCTTGAATCCTTTATCCATATTTTTATTAATGTTTATCATTTACTTCCGTCGTGGGTTTTTACCGTTATGGTCTGACGATAAACTGCTTGGTCATTGCCACAGCTATGCTGCGACTCCTTGTGCTATCAATTCACATCAAATTATTTACGTCACTGATTTAGCGGAACTAGAAACAGGATATATTTACATATCACAGTATATATCTATAACAGGGAATACAATTACATGTATAATAACATTTATGCATATGAACTATTCCCAATTCACCACATAATTGGCATAAAATTAGCCTTAAGCACTCTAAATTGGAGCAGACAAAAACTTGTTACAGACATTCACATATAAAACTTTCAATTCATACGTCCTGTAAATGCGATTGCCATTTACAGTAACTGCAATCCAAGTTTCACCGTCAGGTAAGTTCATTCGATAAAGCAATCGAATCAAGTCGGTAAATCGAATGAATCAGGAATATCGATGATTGGATGATGCGCTGGATTGCTGCCACGTGTTAAGTTGTTGGTGACGTCCCGATTCCAATTTCACTCGATTTAGTTTGAATCGAGTGGTGTCGATTGCGAGCACTATTCGTATCGGTTTGAAGAGAATTCGTGTGTGCATTCCTGTATTGAAATTGGAATGTAGCGATGAATTCTGACGTGAAAGCAATATCTGATGGAAATATGAAAGCTCTATTGTACCGTGTACCGCAGTGATAGGTTTCTAAGACATTTTATCTTGTGAAGAGTTTAAAATGCTGGAGATATGTAGGTATCGTTAAAAACTTTAATATTTGATTCTGATTATTTTAAGCCTTTCAACTCAATTCGTATTTAAGTGAACAACTTATAAATTTTGGCGAGCAATTTTAAGTAACTTAGGATTAAATTTGTGTACCTAGGTTTCTTATGCAGACCAGACCATAGTTGAAAAAGAGTACAAACACAGGACCTATTTATTCATTGTCAAGTATCCATGTTTCTAGTTGTGTAGCTACAAGATGTAGTTTTTGGTGTCTGCACATAACTGGACTAATTACTAGCTATTAAAACTTTACACGTACGTGCAATAATATCTCGCGATGATAGTGCTATTGCAGTGACGCCCTAAGATTTAACACTCAAAATATTACTCCAACTAGAAGTGGCAAGCTTATGCTTTGTTAACGGACACGAGATTTCTTATCCTCTGATATAACAAGCCAATTTTATCTCGTTACAGAAGGTATAGAGCACGTGGTGCTAGCGATGGCCCACCGCGCCAAGCTGAACACTCTGACCGGCATCCTGCAGTGTCCTCCCGTGAAGATCTTCCACAAGATCAGCGGCAACCCAGAGTACCCGCCCGAGGCCAACTCGGCGTGTGATACTGTCATGCATTTTAGTAAGTAGTTGTGGGCTTACTTGTATGATACGATCTCTTCTTATCAAATGAGAGTAGCCAACTTATCACAACAGTTTATCAAGCCGCATAAGGGCTAACGACATCTTAATTCAAAATTGTACGTTATAGTGGTCCTACTATATGAGTTCTTTGTTGAGCACCTGGAAGTCTATACAGACAAAAGTATTTTTATTAACCTATGCAGCCCCACTCCTGGGTTGTTCAAATTTATAATTACTTGTCTAGAGGCTGGTCGTTTGGTTATATAATAAGTATGTATTTACAAAATAAAAGTATATAAGTATTATATCCGTTATCTAGTACCCACGACACAAGCGTTTGCTTAGTGTGGGGCTAGGTGGCGATGTGTGCAATGTCCTGGAATATTTATTTATTTTATATAACAGCACCCTGTCTGCAGTGTTATCTGGAATTCTGTAAGCTTAGTTTTGTACAAAGTCTTACATATCCTTGCCTCAACTTAACATGCATTACCAATTTAGCTTAAAGAAAAATAAACTTAAAGGACGAACAAACACATAACGCAATTATATGTTCGTCTTAATGGTAAGTCTTTATATCTCTACAATATATTTTCAGGTGTATCTGCGGATGTTCCAGTGCAAGACAAATCTGTAAGATTTTCAATGCTGAACAACCCTTCACATTTAGAGGTAAGATTTACTATGATTATTTATTATTAAACTTGATATAGTACACAAGACTACATCGAGTAAGCTCACTCCACCGTAGGCCTCAAGTATTGATTACCATCAGTCAAACTGTGGCCAAAAGCAACCCCGTATTAGATTAAAAAATCAACAAACGTATAGTGATAGTAGCTTTAGCTAGATATTTAGTTCTATAAATATAAAGCTACAACGTTTCATAGATATTCTTACAACCAAGTTATTCAAATCCAACCCCATAAACTATTTCTCCAGAGAAAATATCACAAAAACATGTAAATAAAATGTAAATATCTCATGTTTCTCTTTATTGAAGAATACGAAGAAATATTACTTGGTTCTTTTATTCAACAGTCGCAAAACAAGACTCTAAGTTTTGTAGCTGTTTAGTGACCCGGAATAACATGATTGAAAGAGTCTTCACTTCAACTCAATTCCCTGATAGATACCTATACAAATGTCTTTATTCTTCTTCTTTTTTATACGGAATAGGCACTTGACCATAATTCGCTTGATGGTAAGCGATCATTACGGTCTAGGACGGAGCATCTTATCCAATTAGAGTGACCAGCTTAGTATTTTTATCTAACCACACAACAAACGCCAGACTTAGATAAAGAAGCACTTAAGACAAAAGCATTTCGGTGTTCAGTTCCAAATAGACATTGACTAATCAAAAACCTTTTTCAGGTGTTCAGATTTCTTAAAAATAGTTCTAGTACTTATTTATCACACATAGTACGACCAACTGACCTGATGCGTTTTTATTTCGTGACTCATTTGATCGAAGTACAGATTAGGCTGCTAGTTCAGCTGTAAGAATTTTTTACTCTCATTAGAACTTGCTAAAAATATTTAATCTCAACGTACTCCTTTTCTAAATGTTATGTACAATATGAAGGACGTAGCCTGCACCCCAGGCTCTCTAGACACCTACTTCAGGACACAATCACTACACACGCACGAATGAAAAAATCGTAAAGTTTGTCTGTACAATAAAAGGTTATATTATGTACATATACCTAGGTGTAACATTTTTAGCACTATAAATAACTTAAAGCGATTGTGGTTCAGCGGTCCCAGGGTCACCTTTACATCCAGACGCACTTTGGTTCAAATCAGCCAATATCTTGTATTTTCAAATTATGTGTTGATATTGTGTTGTTGTTGTGGATTTGCACTCGCTTAGCGGTGAAGAAAAACATCGTGAGGAAACCGACATGTTTGAGGACCACAATAACCGAGACATGTGCCTTCCGTGGAAGGACCCGGGCGCCCACCACGATGTATCTGCCCAAGAAAACTTCCTTAACGAATTAATTCTGCGGGGGAGTCACGACCCTCAGGCATGAGGAAATACGACTCAAAAGAGAGAGATAAATAACTTTTGTATAGGTATGGTGTATAATTTGTATTCATTCTAAATATATGATTTTACGTTGTCTTTAGGCAGTAAATCCAGTATCAATGGGCAAGGCGAGATCTAAGCAGATGCAGTTGAAAGAAGGAGATTATTCTGAAAATGGGTGTTCCAGGATGGGGGATAAAGTACTAAACGTTCAGGTAATTAATATATTATATCTATCATAATCCAAAATTTTTTGAAACATAAAATAAAACTTTAAACATAAACCTTAAGTACATAGATATAAAGACAATATGGGACTTTATTTACAATAATAAAATATAAAAACAAGGAAAGAATAGCTAAACATACTATTACTACTACAAAAAGGGGCACTCAGAAAATCTTACAAAAGCCTAAAGATAATCTAAGTGCTCCAGCCCACTACTAGAGGGCAGCGTGCCCAGCATACTGGCAGCATTACCACGGTGGATGGCAATGCTGATACGAAAAACAAATAAATAAACCTTATTGTATTTTTTTTTCTATTAGATCCACGGCGACGCAGCCTTCACGGGGCAGGGAATAAACCAGGAGTGCCTCATGTTGTCCCAAGCTCCACACTTTAATGTGGGAGGCTCTATGCACGTTGTTGTTAACAATCAGGTACGGTATATTCATAAAAGAAGCGCCCGTAGCTCAGCTAGCGGAGGCAATCGCATGCTATTACCAAAGTTATGTTAAGTTCGACGCGATCAGTTCTTGGATGGGTGACCGAAAAGTGACATTCCATTTTGAACGGATCATCTGATGACACGTTAAATTGTAGGTCCCGGCTGTTAGTCTAGTACGGCCGTCGTTAAGCCACGTAAGAGGCCCTCAAGTTTTGCCAACTGACCTCTGAACTTCAATATTAAAATGGCACCTTATGATGCTGTAAGGCCCTTAGGGAGGTTGGAAAACTCTCGACACCAGAGTTAGCCACTCTTATTCGATAATAAGAAGAAGATACATACCTATAGATAAACAAAAATAAGGAATAAATATGCGCCTATAATTTTTGGGAGATTTACAGCTAAGAGCACTCTCTTATGTAATTATTTTAATTGTAATTATCTTTGTGTAATTAATTGATAATATAATCAGACCAGTTATTATTCCATCATATATTTCACAGTAAATCCTTACTAAAATAACCAACCAAAAAACGGTGTAGGTCCCTCTACGAATGCTACGATTTCATTTCGTAGAAGAGCTACGAAATCTACATAATGTAGAAGTTCTACGAATTTTCGTTACATTCTAAAAACATTTACTTTCAAAATGTACTATATCATCAAGTACTAAAACAAAGCAAAACATTTCAAAAACGTTTTGGTGCTATTATGTGTTTTCAATCATGTATGGAAATTAGATACTCATAACCATTTTCTAAAGTGTATTATTTTCTATTCCAATTTTAAGTAGAAAGTTGTCGCTTTACTTTACTTTTACCCACACTTCATGGACTTTAATAAAGTGTGTTTGTAATTGAATCATCATTATCATCATAATCATTGCTTTTGGAGGTTAGGCGTTAGTTGATAATATTTACTACCATCCTATGGATTCGATGCTACTTTTTAAATGCAGAATCAGAATATCATTTAATTGTCCAACTGTGTTCCAAAGATTAAGTCGTGTCCATTCCGAACATAAAATGTTTTTTTTTATATGTAAATGAATTTATTTGTAAACTTTCTAAGATTACTTTCATAATTGTAATATTTTTAATGCATAAAGTCATTTACACGTCTTTCTAAGCTTATATGTAAAGGAATTTATACGTAGGTAAGCTTTCTTAACTAAGCACAACGTTCAGTTTCATTCAATCCTATCGTAACGTGATACCTGTACCGATGTCCGAAAACAGGCCTTGCAGCCTTAGAGAGACATCGTATTGTGTAGGTGTTTACACTTTGATAAATAATACTTAATGCTTGTAAGTCTTTGCTTCCGTCCTTGGGGAAGATCTCCAGTATCCGACACACAAGCTTCAGCTTCGGGACTGAGGGTCAACCTCTGGGACGGATCCACTGATGTTTCATGAACAAATTATGTTATTTTTTGTATCACCTGCACATTGTTTTTTGTAAACTTAAAGAAAATAAAGATTTTGTATTTGTTTGTTTTTGTAATTATATTAAAAAACTCATCAAACTTTAAATATGTCTATTTCCCAGGTCGGTTTCACCCTGCCGGCGTATCGCAGTCGCTCCAGTCGGTATGTGACGGATTTAGCCAAAATGATATCTGTACCCGTCATACATGTCAACGCAGATTACCCGGAGGTAAGCTATACATCGGCAACTGAGCATATGAGTAGCTTAGCAAGGGGTTTTATGACATCACACACACACATTCATACATGCAAACACCATAACACAAATATTATATACTAGTGGACGCTTGCAGCTTCGCTCGCATTATTTCAGGATAAAAAGTAGCCTATGATACTCCTAAGATCTCATCAGTTCAGCCGTTTTTACGTGACGTGCGTTTAAATAAACAGACAAATAGAGAAACAGATAAACAGAGAAAATCTATAAATTGTTGGAACGGGTTCTGTTATCAATTCTTAGATAACAGAACACTTATTTACTAAATATCTTCAATGATCTGAATTTCGACCCTCCTCAGCTTTATTAAATGTATAAATAATAATAAAAGTCATTTATTTCAGGCATATTCAACCCAGAACTTAATACTAATAGAACACTGTAAAGGGGTGTAGTCAATTTAAAAAAAAATATTATAACTTAAAGATATACAAATAGCATGCACAAGATTGTGCATGTGGGTCATTTCTTGTTCTTGTCCATGTGGACAGAGATCCAGCGTCTATACACTGGACTCCGAAAGTCGTCAGACACAGCCATGAGAATATCCTTGTTGGAACGGCGCATTCTCCGCCAAAACGAGGCTACGCGAGTTCTTATCACAGCGAAGAAATCAGGGACCCCCGCGTCCGCGAACATGCCCGAAGCGCTACAGCACCGCGGGAGCCGCATAAGAGCCCGGTACGCGTCATTGTACTGGACTCTTATTCTGCTCATTGCTTTCTGCGTGAACGTTATCCACAGCTGACACGTGTACATGCTTAAGCAGTACGCCTTAAAGAGCGTGGTTTTTACATCCTTACTGCATCGTATTACTGTATAGATCACAGCGTGCTACAGGTGTTGTATGAGTTATATGTACGTTCAGATTTGACACCGAACGCTTGACAATTTTTTTGCGTTTAAGTGGTGTATGGTTTATAACTATTTAACGTATACAGTACAAGTGGACTAACCGAAGAGATCTTTTTATTTCTTGCTATCTAATATAGATTTGCGATTGACTACATACATCGCATCTGATGTAAGTGTTACCACCAAACATACTGGTATATATAGGAAGAATACTGTCATTAAAAATTCACAAAAGTACTTACTTAGAAATACATCTGTTTAGATTTAAATATTTCTAGAAAATCATCATCATCAGCCTTCTCATTAACCCACTGCAGGGTATCCCTCTCTCTTACGCCAATACTCCGTGTCTTGCGCTGTTTTTGCCCAGATGTTTCCTTCTAACTTTCCAGCCACCATTGCACAGGTCTTCCTACATTTCGCTTACCAATAATATGATTTGATTAAAAGATTAATACGAGTAGTTTATATAGGTACATAAAGTAGTCTATATATATTGTCTATATAAACAAAATATCGATCAATACACAGTACCAAGCAACAACTAGTTAAACACTACTGAAAACATGCAAAATAATAAAGCTTGAAACTGCTGCTATAACTGTGAACTGCTTTCTGTTTGAAATTGGTATTTCAAAAGCACTAAGCAAATCAAACTAGAAATATTATTAACAGGCTGTTTGGCTGTTGTAATCAGATTCTTTAAGTGTTTGAGTAAACAACTCTCCTCTCTATTAAAAGTTTTTATCCATAGCTGCTAATTGAGAATTATTGTTAAGTAATATATTAACTAATTAAAACGTAACAACTAAAACATTTTTTTAATAAATGAAGTATGTATGAATGAAATTCTATTTTCATTATGTGCTATAAAACGACAATGTATGAATCGAAATATTGTCCAATTAGGATTCCAATTATTCGTTTGCTAAGTATGCTGATTGTCTGGTCTATTGGACGAGGAACGGCGCCCGCCAAATATTATTATTAAATAATTATCTAAGTACTTTGCTATCAAATAATCCTTTAACTTACACATATCACTAACACCTTTTTTATAGTTAGAAGTAGTATGTTTAGTCATTCTTCACCTTGTTGTTCAATTCCAGATGGTAGTAAAAGCCACGAACCTGGCATTCGAGTACCAGCGGCGGTTCCGTAAGGACGTGTTCATTGACCTCAACTGCTTCCGGCGCTGGGGACACAACGAGCTGGACGAACCCACGATCACTAACCCGCTGCTTTATAATGTTATACATAATAGGAAGTAAGTTATTTTAACCAAAACACTAGACTTACCTATGTACATATATTTCATACATATGTACATAGGTTGTGAAGGTCTTATGGTAGTGTTCTATGTTAAAACTTACTGCCAATTCATACCTGATTGGAAGGAGCCAGCCCCAGCAGCCCTACAAAATTTTACAAACCAGAAACATAACATAAAATTTAATAAATCTTTTATGTTCTCCTTAGCATGTCTATCAATGGTAAATTTAGCCTTTTTATGTAAACACAGTCTGAAGTAAGAAACAGTCTAGTGTATGCCAAATTTTGTAATAAAGACAATCCCTACATATCTCACCATAGTAAGTAGTTACTCTAACCGTAGCAATATCTAATTTCCAGAACAATCCCCGATATGTACGCAGAGAAGCTGGTATCCGCTGGACTTGCGTCGAACGAAGAGGTTTCTACCATTCAGGCAGAGTACACCAAGTACCTGCAGTCACAGTATGAAGGAGTCAGCTCTTATAGGCCTGAGGTTAGACTGTGCTCTATACTTTGACTAATACTTCTCACCAAAACTGTTTTTTTTCACACAAAATGCTTTTAAAACGTTAAATTTACAATGGCATTATGTTTTGTATTTACTAGCCATATTGAGTTATTTGAAGAAAAAAATATTGTGACAAGAAAGTACATACGAACACATTCAGAAAAGTAAGACAAACACATTTAGCACATATACAATTTTTTATTATTATTTATTAATTTATTTATTTTATTTATTACTAGCAAACCCGGCGAACACCAATTTTTTTTTTAATAAAATTCACTAATCCCGAGACCTTTCCAATGAATGCAAAACTGTGGAAATCGGTTCGTGCGTTCCGGAGTTATATTGTCAGGAAGGAAAACCCGACTTATTTTTGTAAAGTAGAAGATGTATGTGGTTTTATAATACTGGCCTAAATAGTATTAAGTCTGGTTTTGGAGATAGTAATTACTAATTTACCTACCTTCGTTAATTAGTTTAATGTTTCTTATACAAACAATACTAATTGCTTTGTACGAATTCTTTGAATTTTTAACCTAAATAAGTATTACGGCAGTAACCAAACAAAATTTCATGTTAATTAAAACACGAAATGTACCAGATTTTGTTTTGAAAATGTTGAAATCGCTAAAGGGCAAAAAACTGGCAGTGAAATCGAATTTAAACATTTTTTTTAGTTTATAATAAAATTAGGCTCTATTCATAAAATATGATTAGTGGCATTAAAGTATGATTAGTGGCAAATATCATTATTCTTCGCGAAAATAAACCATTTGTTTATATTCTTCTTCCCAGGTGCAATACTTCCAAGAGCAATGGTCGGGTATGTCCCTTGCCCCACAGGCGGTTGAGACGTGGCACACAGGAGTCGACGAGAGCACGCTCAAACTGGTCGGGTTGGCCTCTGTTAGAACACCGAGTGATTTTGTAAGTTGGTTTTAATCAGACACTTTAGGGCGGTTAGAAAACTCTCGACATCAGAGATGGCTATTGTCATACTACTATTATGCTAAATGTCTGTACGGTCATTATTATCTATTTCAGGCGCTTCATTAGGTCAGATGTTCTTCTTATCGAATGAGAGTGGCCAACTCTGGTGTCGAGAGTTAATCATGACGCCCTAAGGACCTCTGACAAGGCTTAACGACTACCGTACTAGAATACAAACAGCCGGGACCTACAATAACAGTAGGTCAGACAACACGTTAAAATGTACCTCCCGACTTTATATAATGTACGGCAGTCGAAGAACCATGTTAAATAAATATCAGAGGCCCTTAGCGCGGTTTGAAAACTATGACACTAGAATTTAATTGTTTAGATAAAAGCTAGCCTAAATTAAATAAAAAGGTGAAAAATGCTCGTTTTATCAATAAAATGCTAAATATATTATATCTGTTTGAAAGCTCACTGCTCATAACTGCCTATTAACCTATATCAAGCGCCATAATTTTAATTGCCCATCTTTTTAAAAGCAGCCTCTTCAAGGGTCGTTTGGACCATCGCAGATTATAATTAACTATTGATGTATCAAAACAGAAAAGGAAAGAGTTTTTATATTACCTTCGTGATACAAGATGCAAATTTAAATTTGTTTACTTATATGTTTATTACGATTATATACAATTTCAAAACGACACCTATATAAACGATGCTGTTGTAAAAACGAAGTAGTAGGTACCTACTGATTCTAAAATAAGGCGATTAATTTTACATTTGAGAGTGATAGCTGCCCAACTAGGCATCAGAAAGCACTTACCTACTATCGCACTGTCTTCTGACTTCTTTTTATCGAATGTGAGTGGCCAACTCTGGTGTCGAAAGTTCATCAAGCCGCCCTAAAGGCCTCTGACATGGCTTTACGACTGTAGACTGATATTAATATTAATTTATGACACCGTCATTGTCGATAAGGATTCAGATTTATTATATTTTATTGTTATTCATGGTCGATGAGGACTAAACAATTTATGTCATCTGATACCACGCGAACTAAGTACTGGCGAGAGGTCACCGCTCACTTAATGATTGTGTTTATGGTGCACCTTTGTGTTGTAACCTTAATTTAGACTTCTTTCATATTCGGAGACAATTAAATCTGACATTCGGTTGCAAATGTTAGGAAAAGTTACATAGGATTATATGTCTAACTTGCATTCAATCACTAACTTATTATTCATCAAAAAATATTAGCAGGCATATAGTTTATGTTGTATATGTAGTATTTTTGCCTTGTTCCAGTTAGTATATATTTTTTTTTATATTTGTTACAGAAAATTCATCCCAATCTAGCCAAAAATCACGTGAAGAATAGAATAAACAAGATATCAGAAGGAAAAGACTTGGATTGGTCTACCGCTGAAGCGTTAGCATTTGGTAAATATGTTTCATTATCACATTCTTAGTGAATTTTTTTTTCTTGTATCCATTAATTTAATTGCATTTTTTATTGATACGTGACATAAAGTGAAAATATATGTACATGACCAGTTTTTTTATATCATGCTACTTTTACGTTTGATACAAACACACACGTTGTTTTACAGATATTGCCTTACACTAACCTGAAATAACCCATTATCTCGTGAACACATGCCTAGTTTAATATCATACTTAAACTATCTCCAAAGAAAAGAAAGCAACGGAAACATACTCATAGTTCAAGAACCAAATTAAAGCTAATTATTTCCACAGGTTCCCTCCTCATGGAGGGTCGTACCGTACGTATAAGCGGCGAGGACGTCGGCCGAGGAACCTTCTCCCACAGGCACGTGATGTTTGTCGACCAGGACACTGAGGGGATACACATACCTCTGAACCATATACATGAGGAGCAGAAGGGATATTTAGAGGTAATTATAGAGACGATACGAAAAAATGTTTCTTTTTCTATCCATCTATCTTTTTAAAGCTTAAGTAAATTAAATTAGTTTTTAAATTTCTTTCATTATGTAATTACTTTGGTGTGCATTAAAGACATATTTCATCTTATCCTATGTACGCTGAGATGCATAAAACACTTTTAAATTTTAGATAAAGTTGATACAACAATTGTTTACCTTCTAGAATCGTATATCTTCATTACTGAGGGTCGTTACTCCTCCGTCAATTTTCTTGCGCTGTTGTTTATATGACTACATATTTTACATCGCTCGACGCGATGTATAGAATTTACTGGCATATCGTATGCGAAATCATTCTTTTACTGCAAAATAGTCATTACTACAGTTTGCATGAATAGAATTTTAAACAAATATTAACGTTCTTTACTTTCTGTTGCTGTTTGCCTTATTCGAGTAACAGGCATATTTGACATACACAGAATTTTGAGTGAAATATAATGAGAAGAAAGCATTATAATTTGATCTGCAAATGTATAATCCCTATTGCGTTAGGAATATATACGGTCATAGTAAATAAAAGTCTGGTATCTACTTCATAAAATTCATGCCAAACATTTGCAGTACAAACGCGGTAGCTCTCTCACAAGAAAACCTTTTCATTTCACCAGAATATTTTACGCCAAGTTTGTCTTGAAACCGCTTTTGAGAGGAGCTCAGAATATAAGACATTCTTGACTAAATGTTTGTTTAAAGACGTCGTAGTCGAGATCTTCTTGTGTCTCGGTGGCTGAACACAACTCTATTTTTCAGGATAACGGTCTTAAAATTATAGCTTAACGACTTAAAGCATTTTTAAGACAAGTTCGGGAATTGGTACTGCGTGGATTTTTAGACAAATAATTTTAGTCGTAAGAGATGTTTGTGCGATTAATATTCATTTCTTTTAGTTAGTTCAGTATCGATATTATGTATGGGTATTTGTATACGTAAAATAATCTAAATACCTATATAAAACTCAAAGGTGACTGACTCACTGACTTACTGGCATAGTGATCAGCTATCAACGCACAGCCCAAACAACTGGACGGATCGGGCTGAAATTTGGCATGCAGGTACATTGTTGTTATGACGTAGGCATCCGTTAATAATGGAATGGATAAGGATTTTTTGGAATGCCACTTTTAAAGAAGAGACACTTAGGGCATGCAAGTTTTACTTCTTAATGCGAGCACAGCCGCAAGCACCTTCTAGTAGATGAATATATTCCGAGTATACTCATATACGCATCTAGCAAAATAATTTTATTTTATTATACCTTATCTTAGTTCTTAGTTCTTAGTTAAATTTCGGCCCTCCAAATCTGATATCGGATCTGTAGATTCGATATGGGGTAAATCCGATATGTTAATGGGGTAACGATATGTTAATCCCAATTCACATACAAAACCCCAAATTTCGATTTCCCAAACATTCTTGCTGATAATTCCATTTGATCCTTTTACCCTTTCTAATAATCGTTTATCGTCTAACAAGCAGGAAAAAAACAAAAGCGATTTTGCTTTTGAAAGCAGAAAAATCAAGCGACGCTTCATTCCTGCCAAAAATTACCTGAAAGAAATTTAGAGAACATCGGCGGTTTCATTTTATAAATTTAGAGAACATCGGCGGTTTCATTTTATAAATTTAGAGAACATCGGCGGTTTCATTTTATAAATTTAGAGAACATCGGCGGTTTCATTGTCCAATAAATGAGAATAGTTTGCTAATAAAAGCAAAAGTAGAACCTTTGAAAGCGCACAGCGTAGAGCCTGAGTTTCGTGCCTAGGCAATCAATATTATAGACAAAAAGCAACAAAGCAACATTTTCACGAAGGTAAATTCAACATTGAACAATTTAAAGATTTTCTAAAGATTTTCTAAGTGCCCCTTTTTGTAGTAGTTAGAAGTAGTATGTTTAGTTTTCCTTCACTTGTTTTTATATTTTATTATTGTAAATAAACATTGAACAATGAAAGTATAACAGTTTTCCCGACGTGATGAAACATTATGGAGCAGATACTGTTTTTTTTACTTCGCCAAATGATTCGCGTAAATTGGATAGATTTCAAATATAGGTTAGGTCAGTTTCTGATGAGATTTCCAACTCGATTTTATTAGATCTCACATGGGTGAGCTTTCCAGTTTATTTGATTTAGGATTAGTTTACTGTACTCGTGTAGCCATTCCTAATTCTGGTAAAACGATAGGCTCTAGTTCCAATAGTAAGTAATTAAGTCACTGAAATAACAATAGTTTCTGCCAAAAAGGTCGAGCTTGTGATTTTAGGGCGCAGAAATAGAACCAACCTTTATAACACCGGAGGCAGTCTAAGACTATTTACAAATAGCGTAATGAAGCAGTTGCCAAATAATGATTCACAGTGATGTTTTATTGTTTTATACTATTTTCTTTCAATAAGAGATAGTTAGATTTAAAAACATACGGCTACTTTTTGTCAATTTCGATATAAAAGTATATAATAATTTAAAAAAATATCCTTGTCAGTGCGGGGGAGTCACGACCCTCAGTAAAGAGGAATATGACTCTACGAGGAGAAAGCTAACAACTGATATTAGCGACAGCTTGGCTTCTAGATTGAGAATAGTCATAGTCATAGCATTTATTTGCAAATTGTAAAGGTTTAAACACTGAACAATCACCCTGATAGGGTGATTGTTCAGTGCAAATATGTTTGTTAGTTATAGGGCAAATATTGTACATATATATCTGAGTAAGAAGCGTCCCGATTCATATCTCGATTAAAAATTATCTCGATTATTCGATTTCTCGTTTAAAAATTCCTCGACGGAGTAGTAACATTTCATAGCCAAATATTTTTAAGTCACGGGAAAAACGTTCTAAGTTTACAATACTTTTTATGTTTTCTGGTAATTTATTAAAAAAATAATAGCCATTGATTTAGGCCCCATATTTATCATTTGCAATCTAGCTTTTGACGTTTTTAGTTTAGAATCCACAAGCTTAAGTCCCCTTAACGACATAGTTCGTAAATCTGAACTTTACCGAACATTTCTTCATGTATATGAAGAAATGATACCTGATCTGATAACCTGGAATATTCCAGGTAGCAAACTCCATCCTCTCCGAAGAAGCAGTCTTAGGCTTCGAGTACGGCATGGCCACAGACAATCCCAACAACCTGTTTATATGGGAGGCGCAGTTCGGAGACTTCTACAACGGAGCGCAGATCATAGTGGACACCTTCATTGCTTCCGGCGAATGTAAGTGTTTTTTTATTGTTCTAGGTTTCGTTGGTATTGAAATTCGCCATATCTGTTGTCTTCATCATAAATTATATGCCATTGCGAGTTCTATTAGGATTGTGAGACATGGAATTGTTTAGGCTTATGTAAGCATATATTATGTATTATGTATCTGCCCAAGAAAACTCCCCTAACGAATTAATTCTGCGGGGGAGTCACGACCCTCAGTCATGAGTAAATACGACTCAAACAGAAAGATGTAAGCATATAAACACCTATTTTATGTAGATACTTGGTACTCCACATAACATAGGTAGGTTACTTACCAATAAAAACTCAATTAAAGTATTGTAATTTTTGGTGTGTTTCTCGACAATTAACTACATAGAGAGAGAGAGAGTTTTCGAGATTCCGTTTCTTTATTGAAGGAACATAACTACCAATGAATTGATGTCGTCCCGCGTCTTCGCTTTTTGATGTAAAGAGCAGAGAGTGTGTATATACCTACAGATATACTAGATCTTATAAAAGATCTACTTCGCAAACTTTTTTTATGATTCAAAATTACATTATAGCATTACCTTACAATAGCCATAGATACAACAGACAGGCATACGTTATGGATAAGAATACAATTTTGTTGAAATATAACACCTAATCAAAGTTACTATGCCTTTCCACAGCTAAATGGGTCCGCAGCAATGGTCTAGTGATGCTCCTTCCTCACGGTTACGACGGTATGGCGTCAGAACACTCTTCATGTCGCGTGGAGAGATTCTTGCAAGTCACCGACAGTCGAGAGGCAACTCCTGACTCTGAAGCTGTTTGCTTACATATTGCCAACCCAACGACACCGGCGCAGTACTTCCATCTATTGAGAAGACAAGTAAGATAAGATATAGCAGTTCCTTCCATACTATGTGGACAAACTTCTAGACAATTTGGTTAACGACTTCAGATTCTGTGGATGTAATGAATAATTTGGCTAACCCCTTCACTTCTGTACGTACAGTACTTCTGTTTACTAAGGAGGCTGTGAAAAGTCGTCATAATTTGCAAAAAAAAATACCGTCAGAAATGTGGTGTTTTGTTTACAAGTTATTTTTTCTTATTACCTCATAAGTAATTCAAAACTTCTTCCTTTTTAGTTGGTGAGGAACTATAGAAAACCATTAGTGGTGGTGTCGCCAAAAATCCTGCTGAGGTACCCTGAAGCTGTGTCACCGTTATCAGAGTTCACTCCTGGCACACATTTCAAGACTGTTTTAGGTAAGTTCATGCAGAATTCTTACTTCGATCAAAACAAGACTAGTGTTAACTGTTGTTGTAACACTCTGTACAAACAAAAATATTAAATAATATTTGCGTTTTTAGGACCAGACCAAAAATACCAGATAATATACAGCTGGCTCTACAACACCATATCTTAGACTTAGGGTATGATAATACGGTAGAATACAGAATACACCATAGCAAGGCTTTAGTCCTTTCGACTTTGCCTGCCCACAATATTTCTAGAGCTATACCTAAGACTTATTTTGTCCCCAGGTGATCCTCTAGCAGATCCCCTCAAAGTGAAGCGAGTGATCCTAGTATCAGGCAAGCACTACTACGAGCTGAACAAGGAACGAGCGAGAGCCAACATTGATGACGTTGCCATCATTAGGGTGGAGTCTCTGGCACCCTTCCCCCTGCCAGCCCTGCAAGAACAACTTGACAGATATAAGAACGCTAGGAGTAAGTAATATTGAATTAGTGTTTTGGCGAGATTCGACGCGAACCAAGGTTCGTGATGTCGGACTTGCGATAATGCGTTTAAAATGGAGCTGGCGGGACATGTGGTTAGGAGAACTGATAACAAATGGAGTAAAGCAGCTACAGAGTGGTGGCCTAGAACTGGCAGGCGAGGATTGGGTCAACCGGTCGCGAGATGGGTCGACGACATCGTTAAAGTCGAGAGTCCAACCTGGATGAGGTCTGCACAAGATCGACGTAGATGGCACATACAACGGGAGGCCTATACCCAGCAGTGGGATCCCAAGCGCTGTGGATGAAGATGATGAATGTGACTGGGTAGGAGAAAGACCACAACTAAGTTGAAAACGACACAATTTACAATCTAATACATATATGAATAGAATATGTACGTAACTGATATATAATACATAGTTAGAAAGTTCAGAAATATATTTAAAGTCACTTCTCTTTAAAATATTACTATCGATCATTTTTGCCGCCTATTTCTTACTAAACCTTTCGTAATAGATCCTCGTTTTTAATCATGTCAAATTGTCTTTTATGTAAACTGTAAAAGGAAAAATCGTAGAAGTAGGTACTTTACAAGTTGTTATGGTATATGTGTTTATGTATCTTCCAATCAAGACCACTAAATAGGATCGTTTGTGCCTAGTCTTGATCTTAATGCCACTATCATAATCAAAAATATATATATAATTTATTTACCATGGAAACATTAAATACATTGGTGCACTTATAAGTAAAATATGAAAGAATTATTCAGGTTATAGATTAGTTTTTGTTGCATTTAAGTAGCTGTAATTTAGGAAATAAGTATACAATAGCATGCAGCGTTGATTACTTTAACCATAGCATTGTGACTATAAAGTTATGTTGAATTTACATATCACGCGCAGCGTGCAATAATAGTGGACCCCAAACTAGGCTTAAGCCTGTATCTTGGGCATCCTTACATTTGTTTTTTTAATAACAGATATAGACACAGAACAGATAAAATAATTTATTCTATGGCCATACTAAGAATCGTCTTGATAATGTAGCCACTAAATGATTTACTCTGCACCCCGCAATATCCCAAGTCAATAACCAACCCTTATTCTAAGAACCTTTACATTGTTTTGCTTTCAAACTGTAGATTCTACTTAATCGAGAAAACGTGGCTAGGTTAGTTATTTGGTCCTCTTAATCTAAATCTGTTAAATATAGTCTCGTACAATCTTGTTAAAGTTTGATTTCTCTCAGCAAAACAATGTTTCTAAGAAGGCACTTAACAATTTTAACACTCGGAGCAAAAGATACGCTAAGTAGTCCACTTACGCTCATACCTTCCGAAAACGAGCCAAGTTCACGAAACAAAGTTACAGAGACCTTTTTACCCTTAGGGTGCTTTTACACTATATCACTCGGCTTCATATTAAAATATATATCGCCATTACATTATATCGGACACAAATAAATTATGTACCTACTTAGCATTTTTTTATACTTGCGTCACTGTTCTTATACCTTATTAATTCAAGTCACTAGTTTTTTTTTTTCGTAGAAATACTATAAGAATAAAGAAGGTTAGTAAATAAAATTACATGGGTATTATTATTACGGCGCTAACTTGACCCAAATCGACCTCAATCGAGATAAAACGATTTAGTGACGTAGCACCCAAACCGGCGAAAAACGCATTTAAATTTCAAATCACCTCAAAAGAGAAATAGCTTAAAAAGAGACCGTATTCATGAGTCCGTACCTACGATTATATCATATCTAGAAGCGTATCTCCGAATATTTATCGCTTTAAATAATGCTGCTATCTTTCATCTCTCTTCCATACACAGCTAGAGCACAATGCTTTCGCTCGCACTCACTCGCACACCCGGCCTCCAACTCAACCGCGCGGCGATTGACCATATCAAGAAATTACTTTTTGGCCCAGCTACGTTTCCATAGTATCTGTAATTCGCAGGACTGTACTAAGTGAACGTGTATTTTCAGAATATATTTGGAGCCAGGAGGAGCATCGCAATATGGGAGCTTGGAGCTTCGTTAAGCCGAGATTCGAGAACCTTCTCGGGAAACAGGTAAGACCTTTAGTTTTAGGCAACCTTAGTCAAGGTCGAGAAGTCAATTTGGAGCGGAAAATGTTGAGAGAACTGTTTTGCTGACGATTTGATTTACCGTTCTCGGAGCTGTGAGAATTATAAGACCTGCTTTCGCAAGATATTTTGGAAGAAAACTGGTTGAAATTCTGCCAAAGGGCTATACTTTAGAGATTTTAGACAATGAATTTTACTCTTGAATTTCAATTTTGTTTGATTAATTATTTTATATTTATTTTACATAATTATTTTGATATTAGCTAAGATGCTATATCCCAAACTTTGTAAGAGCTAACTTCGACAATTTAATGCAAGGAAAATGCAACATTTGTTCTTACATTCTGTAGAACTTTCTAGTCCACAAGCTTCACTTTCCTCGTGAGAGAGCCAACAACTTGAATGAAAACTAACGTGGGCTGAGACTGTGCAAGAAAACTAGGTACGGATTAAATTGGAACTAAAATATCATGTCTGCGATTTCATAGTATTTCAAAAGGCTGATAAAAGGCTATGAAATATATATACGAGAATATGCTAGCTGGCATACTCTCTCGAGTATGGCTTTAAGTAACATTTTTTTTCTGAAACCAAACAGTGTTCCAAACACAGAAATCTAAATAAACAGGTACCTACTTATTTAGATTTATGTGGTTCTAAATGTATAAAAACGGTCGTTTTAGCCCCAAACGGCTATGATTATATATTCCAAAGTCAATATGTGGTAGAAGTGCTGCTTCAGATGATTACTAAAGAATCTTGAATGAACTCTGGTACGCTATTGTACATGTATGAGTACTTTTGATTCTTGTTCAAACTTTGAACATAATTTCCAAGTTTTAATCCAATTTCTGTACGTTTTCTCTCAAAGGCTAAGTAAGAGCTTAACTGGGGAAAAACAAAGGGTAGTTAGGAAGTTGTTTTACTACTAGATGGTAATTAAAGAGTTAGAGAACGGGCGGTTAAAATTTAAATCGGTTGAGTTTTCCTTTTAGTCCATTGAAATGTTACAATTTTAGGTCCGAATATTGCAGGACGCAATTTTATTTTTGGGGCATGTTTGGGAGGTCAAGGTCAAGAGCTTAACTTCAAGTTTGTGGGGTTGCCACTCTTGTCTCCCGGCCGCCATCTTGGAAAAGGGGTGGAAAAAACGTTTCCACCTCTTAAACATGCCCCGAAAATAAAATTGCGTCTTCTAAGAAATGCATAGCTCATGTAACATTTCAATGGACTACCTACTAAAACTTGAAAGGCTCAATTTTTGTGCTGTGCTAAGCTTTATAATTGTTAGAAAATTTTCCGTCGCCAAAATACATTTTTGTCTTTGTCTTGTCTCATCTGATTCTTATACATATATCTACTGTTGAATGTTGGACTTAATTATCTTAGGAAGAAGCACGATTCCCACGACACAGCATAAGCTAGTGTGGGATCCCCACACTAGCTTATGCTGTGTCGTGACATTACTTGTTATACCCTTCACATATAATATTATATAACAAACTAAGTACTTAAAATAGCTAGTATCTTTGTTCGCATATAATACATAAATAATGTAAAATAAATATCTTATTATTTTTATGTTAATAAATGAATTTTCTTACTTTACTTTTCAGTTACTATACTCTGGTCGAGCTGAGCTGGCCACGACGGCGGTTGGAGCGGGTGCGCTACATCGCAAGGAAGTTGAATTTATACTTAAAGATGCACTTTATAACATCAAATAAACACAATGATTCAATGTAGGTACCTAGAAATATGCGTTTAATGAGAGTTCTCATCTCAACAGTGATTACGCGCGTTGAGTTGGAAGTCAAAAATTATTGTAAGACAACTCATATCCAATCCAAAGCCAGAATTTATTTTTTACACGGATAATCAAATGAAAACTTTGTTTAAATTTTAATAAATTTTATTTTTTATTATTATACATTATTAATCGTTAATAATGTCGATAAACATGAATGAAAATGAATATTTTCATTAAAAAAACTGTAAATTTACCAAAAAATAAAATTGTATTCATAAATTAATTATTTTATGCATCTTGACACATTTTATACATTGATATAATTATTATAAGTTTATTATCTAAGTAAGCAATAAAATATTTTGTTACGGAAAGAATATTTGTGAATTTTAAGAACATAATATAGATATAGTTTACACATAATATGTTGATGAAATTTCTTCATGACTGGCTGTAGCCAACGTTGAAAATTAAGGATTGTCACATTGTCTGCCGTTAGCAAAAACCATAGAGTAATATAATATACCAGGAAAAAAAACCCGCCAAGGTTTTATACTCACAAAAACACGATTTGGCTTACACTGCAAAATTAAGATTCCGCCCAAAACTACAACAATCCCCTTGCATAAGTAAAAAGTATATAGACAAACATTGAGAGCTCAACTGCATTTTAGTTAACTTACGTTGTTAGGTACCAAAATAGATCATTGTGTACATCGCCCACGATCCCCTAAGAGATTTAATTCTGTGTGAACAAACATAGATAAGTATGTAGGTATATAAAGAATAGAAATTGCGAGCTTATTATTTACTTTCATGTACCAATGTCAAAGAAGCAGATTTCGTCTGCAAAATAAGGCGCTGTTTACCTATTTCTAGATTGCTTTATTTGCTACAGGCGCGGCAGCCAGAATCTAAATATGGAAACAATTCCAGCGGGCGTTTTGTAAATAGACAGTCAATATGAGAAATACAGTAGAATAATATGCAGGATTCTTATGTTTTCATATTACTTTTTTTTGCTTTAAAACAGACATATTAGCAGTTTTTAAGAATCTAAGTATACCCTTCAAAATGGTTTCTTTACACTACCTATATATTCTGTTCCCAAAATAATATCTTATCTTCGCTATAATAATTTCCTTGACCGAATAAGGTAACTCTATTTTGTTGATTTCTCGCCACATTGCCCATCTAGGGCCACAAGGGGCATCCAAAGTGTAATTGAAGATTAAGGATCGATTAAGGCTATGTCAATTTAGTACTCTACCACTAAAACAAGTTAGGTAAGCCACTAAGCCCTAGGGTTTATCGAGACCTAGACTCAATAAGCCTTTGAGTCAGTTTAATCAATAAATACGAGTTACTTCGGTTTCCACGGCTACCAAACTCTGTTTTGTAAGAAGTTAGAAAATAAAAAAGCAACAATACCGAAGCGATATAAATTTAAATAAAACAAATGAATTTATTCCAAAATGGCTGGTAAAGGAAAAAAGAAAGAAGAAGGAGGTGAAGCCAAAGGAGGTAAAGCAAAGAAAGGCGGTGGTGGTGGTAAGAAAGGCAAGTCCAAAGGAAGATGCAACGTGGATATGTTGACAGACTCCGCGATGGAAAACGTGTACTATGCATGTCATAACGTGCAGGAACTGCTGGCTTCTAGAGGGTTCCATCCACCAGACTTTAATAAGAAGAAAAAGAAGGGCAAGAAATAAAGGAAACAAAAGTACGTGCCATATGCACTGGTATGAGTTTATTACCCATTTCGTATTAAATTAATTAGTTAGTGAAATAAAAAACAAAATTCAAGCGTTTTATTTCATTTTTTTAAAGTGCTGACATGATATTCACATGATTTGCTACAGTAAAAATATGATACAAATTTGTTAATAATTTATTAGATATAACTTCCAGCACACTCTAAATTTCCCTAAACATCAGATTAGAATCTATTAGTCTACTAATTATGCATAGTAATTGTAGTAAGTAGATATTTTGAGACAATGAGATGAAGCTAAGATCTATAGCCAGTTTTTAAAAGGTAAACAGTGACTTGAAAAGGGGAATTCAATCAAGTTCCGTGACTCTAGGACCCCCCGGGCTATCTGGTCTGGCACAGCTCGGCCCACCTCCTCCCAAGGCTCCATGTAACTTCATCATGGCTCCCTGACAGACTCTCTGAGCATTCTGCAGTCTGCGCTCTAACTCTGCCTTGTCAGCATTGGGATTCTGCTCCAGCCATTGTATCTGAGCGGTGCATTCCCTCAGAACTTCGTCTCGCTCTTCGTTTGTCAAACGGCTGCTGGCGTTTTCTGCTGCCTGTCAAGAACGGATATCTTTCTTTTAGAAGGCGTTATCTGTGGTCTTTTTATGTGCCTGAGCCACGCTAATAGGATAAAGGTTGCTATATCAAAAGCTTCAGCTATAAAAATATAAAAAACAGCATATTTGCGTACTAATGTCTTACTAATGGTCAAATGAAAATAGTGTAGATATACATCCACTATGAAGCCAATAATGTCACGTTAAAATTAACTTTAAAGAAGAATTAATCCAGCAATCAAAAAGCACCTGTCTATCATTTAGTTTACTTCTTACACTTAAAACTCACCGTCTTGCATCCATAAAGGTAACTTTCTAGTTGATTCCTAGCTTCCACTTTCTTCCTCACATTTTCATCTTCATTCTTGAATTTTTCAGCGTCATGCAGCATTTTCTCTATATCTCTCTTGGAGAGGCGGCCTTTATCATTGGATATGGTGATGCCTTCAGATCGACCCGTGCTGCGATCTTGTGCGCTTACGTTTAATATGCCGTTAGCGTCTATGTCAAATGTGACCTGGAAATGCAACAGAAGAGTTTAAATCATCATTCTCTCTAAGATATAATATATAAAGTGTGAGTAAAATACTTTCTTCGATTTGTGGTACTCCTCTGGGTACAGGCGGCAGGCCGGTCAGGTTGAAAGTTCCGAGCAGATTATTGTCTTTTGTCATTGCGCGTTCACCTTCGTAAACCTAAAACATTCATATGTACATACGTAGGTATATTTTCCTAATATATTTATACCGTGAGGTTTACCTATTACTTACCTGAATAGTGACAGCTGGTTGGTTATCGGAGTAAGTGGTAAAGATTTGCTTCTGAGCAATTGGAATTCTAGTATTTCTCTCAACTAGCTTCGTCATAATTCCGCCAGCAGTTTCAATGCCCAGAGAGAGTGGTGTGACGTCAACAAGGAGCACATCTTGTATTTTAGCATCCTTGTTTCCGCTTAAAATAGCGGCTTGGACTGCTGCACCGTAAGCTACTGCTTCGTCTGGGTTTATGGACATATTCAATGGTTTTCCACTGAAGAATTCCTGAAAATAATAATGCGCTTTAGTATCCATTTAAGCACTCCTTGACTTCAAAGGTGCATAGCGCTTACCTGCAAAAGCCGCTGTATTTTTGGGATACGCGTAGACCCTCCAACCATCACCACGTCATGGACTTCTCTTATATTCAACTTGGCATCTTTCAACGCCCTTTCAACAGGGCCAATGGTTTGGCGAAACAAATCTGAGCACATCTCTTCAAATCGTGCTCTAGTGATCTTTGAATAAAAGTCTATGCCTTCATGTAAAGCATCCACTTCGATACTAGCTTCTGTACTAGATGACAGTGTCCGTTTGGCTCTTTCACAAGATGTTCGAAGTCTTCTAAGTGCTTTTGGATTCTCTCTAATATTTTTCTTGAACTTTTTCTCAAACTCTTCGCTAAAGTGATCGACCATTCGATTGTCAAAATCTTCTCCACCAAGATGAGTATCGCCAGCAGTAGATCTGACTTCGAACAAGGAGCCTTCAGCTATTGTCAGTACAGAAACATCGAAAGTTCCTCCTCCCAAATCAAATATCAACACATTTTTGTCACCTTTCAGGTTTTTATCTAGGCCGTAAGCCAAGGCAGCTGCTGTTGGTTCATTGATAATTCGGAGAACATTTAGACCAGCAATAGCTCCTGCGTCTTTAGTGGCTTGTCGTTGGGAGTCGTTAAAATAAGCGGGTACAGTAACTACAGCATCTTTTACTTTCCCACCGAGAAACGTTTCAGCTGTCTCCTTCATTTTAGTCAGCACCATTGACGATATTTCTTCTGGAGTGAACCGTTTCTTTTCTCCTTTGTATTCTACGACTATTTTAGGTTTACCAGCATCAGACACCACTTGGAAAGGCCAGTGTTTGATGTCACTTTGAACAGTTGGATCGTCAAATTTACGGCCTATAAGTCGTTTTGCATCGAATACAGTATTTTTTGGATTCATGGCTATCTGTAAAGTAAAGTTTGTATTATTTTTATACCGAAGATAGCTTTGTTAAGAACACACGTTCTCTTTTTACTAACGTCTCTTTATTTACATAATTGTGTGGTAAATACTTTCAAACTTGGTACTCGTATAAAGAGGAAACTAAAATCAATAATGTGGAAAATTCACATTAGTTGGCACGTCACGGTTGAGTTGACTTCAAAGCGTGCCCCAAAACTTTTAATGATCTAGAGAAAGTTGGGAACTATTCCATCTTAACTTGTATAAGTACTTTTTAAGTGCCAACCTGGTTTTTAGCGGCATCACCAATGAGTCTCTCGGATTCATTGAAGGCAACGTATGATGGAGTTGTTCGGTTCCCTTGGTCGTTGGCGATGATTTCCACGTGGCTGTGTTGGAAGACCGCCACACACGAGTACGTGGTGCCAAGGTCAATGCCCACCGCTGGCGCCATTGATCAAAATGTTAATACTGTAAAAACACACCATTGTTTTATTTGTTTGGTACCTTTACTGTGACCTCGCAATACAGGACGTAGACCTAGCGTGGAACACACTGATTTCGGATTTCTAATTCGGAGTTAGTGAGATAAAAAGATTATTCAGACTAGGTAATAAACATTATTTAAGTTATTCCGTCAACCGAGTTTCTGGATTTCAGCCACCAACTTTTATGATCACTCTTAAAACAAGGACTGAACTAGTTGTTAGTTTTCACTTTTATCTCTTGTTGACTTTATTTTGAGAGCTTGGAAAGTGCTAGAACGCTAGTTATTTTTTACAGTTATGGACCGAGTTTGACGTTTCACTATTATAGCTCTAAGTTTGCTCCTGAATAGAAGCAGGTACCTGGATTCTCGTTCGGTGACCTATTTTCTCTTTACCTTGGGAGAAAACGAGAAATCTTTTCGAGCTAAAATTTTGCAGAGGAAAATCATGTCGTTTTAAAATGTTCAGTGAAAAATTCTTTGATATCTAATATGGAATAGGTGAGCATAGTTTTAGCCAATTACTGAAAAGCTAGGTTGCAGATTTTATCAAGTTGTAGCAGAAGTAAGTGAAGAAAACGAACATGAAAACTGTTAAAAAAATACTAACCTGTGACTAGACACGTTGGGCAATCCGAAGTATTGAATTCAAACTAGTCAAATCTACTAATACATTATTGTAGTTAAATAATGTGGCTGATTCTTATTATAATGGTAACAGACGGGCAGAATGGCATGCCTCATGACTGACAATGGTCTATAAATTCCGTTTTGTAAGTATAAAAGACTCACAGACTGACTCGTATACGAGTACTTAACTTTAGGAGCGTTCAGAACCAATGTTTTTAGGTTTATATTTTATAAAAAGATGTGTAATATTGACCGTCCCATGATTCCAATGTATGTAATAGAAGTGGAACAGTTATTAGAATATATTATTCCGGTCTGGTTACAAGAGTTTAACTTTACTGGTATTGTTATCTAGTACAGTACCCACGACACAAGCGTTTGCTTAGTGTGGGGCTAGATGGCGCTGTGTGCAATGTCCCGGTACATTTATTTATTGTAACGTTGTTCTAATCCGCCATACAATAAAGTATTGCTCTTTATGGAAGCGAAACTTGGACCATGACTCAAAGAGATAGAGAACGAATAGAAGCTTTTGAAATGTGGTGCTGGCGGCGGATGGAGAAAATTAGTTGGACAGAAAGAAAGACCAATGAAGAAGTGCTGAGCATGGTCCAAGAACACCGTACAATACTGGCAACTATTGAAAACAGAAGAGGGAAGATGGTTGGCCACCTTATACGACATGACGAATTTATAAGAAACATCATGGAAGGAAAATTGGAAGCCCGAAGAGGAAGAGGAAGGCCGAGAAGATCATACATGGACCAAATAAAAGAAAAGGCGGGTGTCATGTCGTATAAGGAGGTCAAGGAATTGGCAGAAGACCGGGAAGGATGGCGCATACTCCACAGACAAGGGCCCGGCCCTTAAATTTATGATGAAATTTATGATGATGAAGATGAAACACGTGAAAACATTCCAACGGTATACGGATCACAATGAATTTTGGTATCATGGTATTGAGATAGCCCTTAGGCTATTTTAAATAATGAAAAACCGCGAGCTAAGTATGGGGCTAGATGGCGCTGTGTGATACGTCCTGTACACTGACCTCCATTACTACTGGTAGTAGTTATGGAGGTCAGTGGTCCTGTAGTATTTATTTATTTATTTATGAAAAGTCGCGGACATCCACTAGTAAAAACCACGAATAACATAAAACTAGTTAAAAACTCACCTGGTATCACAAGCCTGAATGAAAAGCACAACCTCTTTTAGCGTCGCAAAACCTTTCCTTAAATTTTATCCGCATTTTGCTTCCTGAAGTACACGATGAATTTCGCATCAGACTTTTGGCGCATTTTTACATCTTATAAGAATTTTCAATAATTTAACTAAAAATAAACATTACAAATTATTAAATTTTCATTTGACAATGCTTTGACCTGACACCAAAACATTTCCAATTTGATAAAAAGGAGAGGTTTCTCTATAAATGAGAATTATAGTTAGTCCTTTTTTAAAAGGGTGTTCTTTGTCGTGGAGCAGAAACATTTCTAGCGTAACAATAATATGTGTGTATTTTTTAAATTATAATGTTCATATAAAATTCTACGTGTCCGGACTCTATAAACATTTGATCTGCTTCCATTCTAAAAATTAAAGTCAGTTTTGGTCACCCAAATAATTTATTACAAAAATATTAACATTGTCGTAAAAATCACTTATTTACCACTTAACTTGTGCATGAATAATAATAAATGCTTCCATTCTCTCAGTTTTGTTTGGGTCATACAATCATATAAAGATATTTCATGAAATCAAGAAAAAGACATTATTTGCCTGCAAATGCAGGTCAACGACCGAATTACTTCGTGTTTCGCGGTCGGAGTATAAAATCAATTCTTATATTTTAGATTAAGAAAATGTGTTTAATTACAGAATAGGCGTAAAATACAAATTCTATCAGCTTTCACGTTATAAGTAGTGCGTAACTAGCGACATCTCTAATACAAGCTATTTTATTACTAAACCATTTTGCATCAGCACCAAGTGTTGGTTGTATTCATCAAAAAATATACATGATATATTTAATAATGGTCGAAACTAACGTATTATTTTTACATTATTTCGGTCAATATCATGAGAGTTGGCCAACTCTGGTGTCAGAGTTTTCTAGCTGCACTAAAGGCCTTTTTAATTCCATTTGTAATATGCAAGTTTCGAATATTATGAAATACATCATTTTGCAAACACGACTTACATTAATTTGCAAAGTGCAAATTTGCATACATGATGATTTAGAACTAATTTTATTCTTCTAGTAAAGTGGTGTGACTAATGGAAATTGATTGGACTATATTTTTTTACATTTGATAGCTCACGCTTGACTATAACTCGCCTGATGTTTAGCAACGTTGTCTTCTACGATCTAGCGCGCTTGAAATTCTATGCTTTAGATAATTAGACTTGGACTAATTTAAACCATTATTGGTATTTGTTTGGTTTTTTATTGGCATTCGCTGCCCTTTTATTAACCGTCTTCAAAATAAGGAGGTTTTTAAGTCTTTTTGTATGTCTTTTTGAACATGTCCCCTTTTTGAATTTCAATTTACGAAGCGTATAGAAACGCATTCTTGCGTTTTTGAAAACGCAAAGACGCGCTAGGAGCAGTCAAAGCGTTAAGCATATTAAAGCATTCTTACTCTCAATACAACTTTTTTAAGAAAAAAACACAAATACGGATCTATCATTATAATATTGTATGTTAGTATTTGTTGTGGTAGGTACTTCAATAGATAATATTGTATTTGTATAAGTATTGAAGGTACTTCAATAAATCAGTTGTTGTCTGCACTTACGTTTTTCACTTACATCACAACATGGTGACAGCGGTGGGATACAAACCCACGCCCTTTCGGACTGGTGGTTAAAACCAGAAAGAATTGTTTGGTTATAGCATATTATTTGTGTTTTTTCTGTGGTTTTATCGCGTGCAATGTATGCATAAAACATATATTTGTATACTGTATGTATTTCTACAATCTAATCGTGACCTAACTGTTGTAGCGAATTGATAAAGCACTTGATTAAAGCGAGAATTTATATAATACAGGCACTAATTTGTATTGTGCTGTCTATGTATACATCAATTTTGAAGCTAAAACCAACTTTTGTCTACTATACTAAATTAATTAAAAATTTGATTAAATCAAATGTGGAATATTTGATTTTATATTTCATTGTCCAATGAGGAAACTAGTTTTAGCTAAAAATTAGGAATGGATTTAAAACTGTGGTATTCCCACTTGACATTGGCAGAATTGCGAAGTCATATCTTCGCAAAAGCCATAACAATAAAAACTGTGGTATAGATTATATTCGATATTTTATAAAATAGATGGATTGAATGTCGCGTGTGATTTAGGCTAGGACCGTATTTTTAAATGCATGTTTTGTGAATCAAATCGAAAATAAGCAATTTACTATAATTAATTAATGTACTATTAAATTTTTCGTATTGTTCTAATAATTATTGCAATTATACTGGTCTAGCCTCTCGATGCTAGTAAAAAATTAATATTTCGTCTTCGTTTTCGAATTCATTACGCAGATTTAAGTAAAAAAAACCATATTAGGAAATATAATCAGAAAACATACATTTTACATAAAATATTTAAATTAATTAACAAATTCACCCAGACACCTTAACAAGCTAGCGTTTTAATACAAGTAAAATAAAATATACCGAACTTAGTCCCTGTACCAACTAAAATAACTAAATAACATGAAAACTTATGATAACTAGCAGGAAATTTCAACTTTTTCAAATTAATATTTACTTTCAAGAATTAATAAAACTTTTCTTGTACCTAGTTTTGTTTTAATTTCACATACATATTTATATTTTCCTGCAACTCTATGATAAATAATTAAAAATTAAATTAAAGACAACTTATATACATCGAGTGTTCAATATTATACTTTAGAATTTAACAAAATTATACGAATACTCGTAAACTCCATAGCATTTAGGTACTATCGTATTATTTCCGCCTGGGACATTATCCACATAAATCTAGGAAAATATAAAAAAATAAAATAAAAAAACATAATAAAAGGATAAAAGCAATTTGATCCAGGGTTTATCTATTAACCTAATAATTGGTACACAATCACCCTTAAAGCAACGACATAAGGTACATTTTTGAAAAACACTAGGCCGCAGAAACGAGTTTTCAAAAGATTTCTGAAGAGTCAAGAATGTCATGGAAACACATTACTATTAATATTTATAGAATCGTCTTTAAAAAGGTACGTCAGAGGCCTCTAGTGCTCATTAAAAAACTCTCAACACCAGATAAAGATATTGTAGAATTGATTTTTACTAAGCCCTTCAGAGTCCTCGAAGCTGATTTAAAAAACTCAACACCAGAGGTAACGAATTTCACAAGAATTACTTTATATGATTTTAAAAATGCAAAAGTCATTTCTGCAATGCAGCGTAAACCAGTAAATCAGTATACATTCACACACAAATGAACTCAATAATCACAGTTTCGCCTAAATAAATACAATTAAACTATTTGTAATTGAATGTATCACGTCGTTTCTTAAACGAATTAACCTAATCTCCATTTCATTGGCTCTTCAGCATTTTCTCAATGAACCCTGCTTGGATCTCGTCCGCTCTGTGAAAGATAAATATGCATTTGTAACTAAGTACACGTATGTATACACAAAGTTTTATTCTAAGACAAGAAACAAATAACTTAGATTTTGATGTTTGAAGAAAGAAAGAAAGAAAACATTTATTGTGACAGATTTTAAAAACACACAGGAGTAAAATCATAAAAAACAAACATAATATCTGCCACAACACAGCCCCAACTCAGCATAATGCTGGTTGTATGGAAGCAATCAGCGCTGGTCTTCCGTTGGGGCTGGCTGTGACGTCACGCACGTACAAGAAGGCAGGCAAACAAACAAAGGACGTATACAAAGAGGAACACTGGTAGTGGAAGAAATGACGTATACAAAGAGGGTTTGGACTCTCCACTTCTCTCCAAATACGAAAGAACGTGTAGTGGGTTCTTTTATATATATTACTAAAAGAGAGAAAACATAGTGTGGTAGATATCACGCAATTTATTTCGATGCTGATTGGACCGTCGCCATGGACACGTGACAGGTCTGGATGCTGGTTGGCCCTTATATACTTATGTCGTGGACTACGAATGATTAGGTACGTACACGTGTGTTGCCGGTGTAGTGTTATTACGTTCACTCATGTGAATTATTGCAGAATTAAAGAGGTCGATTCCAGGATTTCCATTTTTAAAGCTTTATTTAGATTCTTACTATGATATTGAAATTGTTTCTTTTAGCAATAAGTCATATTATTATACAAAAAATTAGTCACAGAAGGAAACATTGTCCCGAAACACAAGTCCATCTATAGGACTTAGCGCGGGACAATGGAATACCACCTTGTACTGCTACATGTAAAAATTACTCCTGTACATAAATTTAAGTACTAATTGTGTTTATTCTGGCATAATAACAAACATGTATCTGTATAATGTATCTATATATGGATCTGTTACTGTATTTGCAGGCAATATGTATTACTTTTATTTTTTTTTAATTAGGTAGTATATGCGTATACTCACTTGGCCTGCGTGACGGTGTGCATGAGGTTGATGATGTACCGCGGGCACACGTCCTCGTGCATGACGCGCGCGTGGAACAGCAGCCCCTGGCACGCGCAGTACAGCAGCTCCACCAGCGGCCAGTGCGCCGGGATCATGCCTTTTTGACACGCCCAGGAGGACAAGATCTAGAGACAGGTAACTATTGTTTAGGGTGTTCATTAATTCATTGTTAATTGTATTTTTGTATGAGTGGAAACTTCTCGTCCATGTTGCATAAAAATTTGTCGATATCAGCTTTAAAATGACAATAATCCATCACTCTATGTCAGCGAAAAAAGCGTTGGACGAAGAATGCAAAGTTCGCAACGCCACTCATGTTAAAAAATAGCGCTTTCATGCCGTGAGCCCTAACCCTATTATTAACTCTCGCTATAAATCGCGACTTTACGCTGAACGCAAGGCAACTCTGTATGCATACTACCAGCCTTTTAACGAAAATTGAACCTAATTATCTATTTATTACTACAATTAATACCTGTAGTGACCCAGTAACCAGTACTAAAGCACTGGGTGTGTAAGACGAAGGTTTAAACGCTGCCTCCGCTAAGATGCTTGCCAGTGCTCCATACCAGAACCAAAGCAAATTAAACTCTATTCTCTGAGTAATAAGTACCTGTAGTGATGTGTGTTTGTGAAGCAAACACACCATACTTTTCATGTAAATTGAACCTTATTATCTACACAATAAGTACCTGCAATGACCCAGTTACAGGTGCTAGAGCGATGGGCGTTGAAGGCGAAGCCCTGAACGCAGCCCCCGCTAGGAAGCCCGCCGGCGCCGCGTACCACGCCGCGTCGCGACCGTGCGCGCGGCATAGAAGGCAAACGACCAACTGGAAATAAATATATTTATTCATTAATATACATAAAATAATATTAAATGCTTATTCAGGCAGGCTGTACCAACCTCACGTAAATAAAAAAACTGAAAAAAAACCTATTTCGTGACGTGTCTTTCTTCGAAGGACTTAGGCATCCACCACGTGTTAATTAATTCAGCGGAGACATTTCAAGTCTCAGTAATTAGATATACGGCTTAAGGGGGGAGGGAGGAGGGTTATCTACTATATAAAAATAAGTCGGGTTTTCCTTCCTGACGCTATAACTCCTGAACGCACGAACCGATTTCCACGGTTTTGCATTCGTTGGAAAGGTCTCGGGCTCCGTGAGGTTTATAGCTATATAAATCATTTTTCACATACAGCGCCATCTCTGATGCATAGCATGTACTACAAACTAGTGAAACGGAGTTCGCCGGGTTTGCTACTGCTATATAAATATTATTTTAATTCTTTGAATTTATATTCTATCACTCACCCTATAAATACCAATGTATCCTCCGAAGAACAGCCCCAGCTTGAGATGCGAGAAGCGCAGTGATTTAAGCGCCTTCGTGGGAGTCAGTATGCGGGGGATGATCGTGCGGAGCATCGTCATCGCGCAGCCAACGCCGAACAGCTGGGCTGTACCCTGGAAAATATAGACAGTACTAAATATATTAAATGAATGAATGAATGAATAAACGAATATGTGAATGAATGAATTAACGAACGAAAATGTGTATGTAAGAACGAATAATTAAATGAATGAATGAATGAACGCATTTATTGTCCGAAAACTAGGTATAGTACAGATCTTAATAAAGCTAATAGAATAGACATTTTACATTTAGCACGCTAGTTTTTACGCAAGTTTTTTTTTTTTTTTTTAAACATGAAATAGGCTTACGCTTGACTACAACTTGCCTGATGTTAAGCAACGTTATAGTCTACGATGTAGCGCGCTTGCCTAGAAGAAACCGGTTTACTCTCGACTTGAAGACCGACAAATTATAGTTCAAGGGGAATAGAGATTCGGGCAAGGAGTTCCACGGTTTGGCTGTTCGCACGATGAAAGTCGAAGCAAAACGCTTGGTGCGAGTCTTTGGAACCTCAACTGTATATCGGTGCCTCCTTGCCGTGCCTCTACTCGTGCGATGGTGAAATGGGGCAAGTTTTACAGACATAAGATATCTGATTTAATTCAATGAATCCGTCAATATCACATTTGAAAAAGAAAAAACATTATAACTTATGTCACAAATTTATAACATAGGTATTTCACAAATTATGATATAATAAAAATCATATTACAATACACAAACAAATAGAAAATTCCCAACAGAAACCCAGCTTACTATACTGCCTTATAGTTAAGAGCGATCGAAAAGGATCAAACTAAAAGGATTATTGATAATGAACATTATACCTTAAGGTGGTGTTATGAAGGTGGTGTACAATTGTGAATATATTTTAACAGACTTTGAAAAAAGGATCTGTGGATAGAGTTGGGCGCCCAGCGCGATATAGCTGCCCAAGAGAGTCAGATGATGATGATGGCAGAATACCAACAAAACAAATGTTCAGCTGTGTAAATATTGTATAGCATATATATGTACGCATTTACATACACACATATGCATATGGTTATATAATATAGCATAATATACATACAAGCATAAATAGAGCATATTTTTTTTACATGAAATGGGTTTGCACTTGACCGTAATTCGCCTGATGGTAAGCATAATATCATACAGCAAATACTTGGAATTTATAATTATGTATGTTTATAGTATTAGATCAATTAAGAATACAAGATGTAATTACTATGTGACAACATTTATAACACTTGTTAAGATAACTATAGCCTTTATAATTGTTCAGTAAAGTTAGTAGATATGTATAGCAGTGCAAAGTGTACCTAATTGTAATATTTTTCCTTGTATCAATATTTGTCATTGTACGGATCGTTATTCGATATTAGAATGCAACCTGCCATACTACATAAGTTATTACCGGATAAGATAATATAGCAGTTATTAGGAATCTAGCGGAATTTGATTGTGATTTTTTTTACATTATAATGCGTTAAATTGTAGGTCTCGGCTGTTTGTTTAGTACGGAAGTCTTTAAACCAAGTCAGGGCGGTTTGAAAACTCTCGACACCAGAGTTGGCCACTCTCATTCTATAAGAAGAAGATTATTATAATGCTGGTCACTTCAAATAATGAATATATATAAAAATCTGTTGTTCGACCCAAACAAATGCAACAGTCGAAAACAACTACAATTTTTGTTCTTATATTGCAACTTGTAACTCAGACTAAAGGAGACCTTATAAAAGTAAATAAACAGAGACGACACTGTTCAAATAATTGCCTTTAAAATGTGTCGTTTAACCCAATTGCCAATTGCAAAATATAAAAAATAAAGTTGTTATAAAAAAAACTGGTCACACAGAATAATAGACCTTATGAACAGGCAAAACAGTTCAAATTACCTTCAAAATGTGTTGTTTACATGTCCCTTTATGCGGACAAGCGTCGCTCTTGCCCTCAATTCCTTGCACTGGTTTGCCGACTTCTTTGGAAACTCGAGGTGGTGTGAAGAACCTGCAAAAATGTATCAAATCGGTAAACATTAAGGATCAATTTTGAATACACGAATGCTGCATTAAAATATAGATTAAAATTTATAATTACTTGTGTTGAGTCTGGTCGTTTGTATGAATAATAAGCATGTATTTACAAAAGAAAAGTATATAAGTATTATATCCGTTATCTAGTACCCACGACACAAGCGTTTGCTTAGTGTGGGCCTAGATGGCGCTGTGCGCAATGTCCCGGAATATTTATTTATTTAAACACACAAGTATGAAATCAATAAAGTAAAAATTGATAAGTTGATCCATAAAATCAATTTATTTGAACGAATCAACCTTACGATTTTTTAATGCCAATTTCTCACGGTGAAAGTGTTCTACCTACTTATTTATTTTTCGTACACGTGATTTTGTTGTCCTGTTTTTTTTGTCTATGTACACATAGTAATAACTCTAAACGCTAAGACTGCCAAGACTTTTAAATATCAGATATCAAGCATTATTGAATTTATGACCACGCAGCATTAGAATTCGTCTAGATAGGTACAATAAATTTATTCGTAATTCCTAGAAGCTCCCGTAGCTCAGCAGAGGCAATCGCTTGCGATTACCAATGTTAAGCATTTGTCGACACGGTCAGTCCTTGGATGGGTGACCAAAAAATGGCATTTCATTTTGGGCGCTTCCGTGGGTCAGATGACAAGTTAAATTATAGGTCCCGGCTGTTTGTCATACTTAGTACGGCAGTCGTGAAGCCATGTCAGAGTCCCTTAGGGCGGCTTGATAAACTCTCGACACCAGAGTTGGCCACTTTCATACCATAAGAAGAAGAAGAAGATTCGTAATACGAATATTGAAAGTCATTGATTCATAAATTGCATACATACATACAATACAAGCACTCACAAAATCGTTTATGGCAGACATTTTCGCCTCATTTTTGTGTAATAGGAAAGCTAGTACATAGTTACCAAAATATAGGAGTCCGTTTTTCGTTTTCTCTGTCTCTCCTCAAGAGGTAGAAGAAGAGGGCGCTACCGAACATGAAGATAAGAGTTTCCTTGCTGGCCGTCCGTCGGAGCCAGCCCTTCATTTCTAACGTGCGCATCCAGTACTCGAATACCTGGAATTATTATACGATAAACCATACAGATATCTATCTATCTATACATAATAATAAAACTGAATAGGGTCTAAAATCTGTACATAGAAGATACTTATTAGAAAAAAATATACTTTAAATCGATAAAACACGGTTCAGCATTTTTTTTTATATTTTTTGTCTGTTTATCTGTCTGATCTGAAAAACTGAATTTAAAATTTGAGTATATTTAAAATCTATAACAGAACACGTTTCAGCAGTTTTTATCTGTTTGTCTGGTTATTTAAACGCTCATCACGCAAAAACGGCAGAACGGATCATCATGTTTTTTGGTATGTAGATTGTATGAGGTCTTAGGAGTGTCATAGGCTACTTTTTATCCTGGAATAATGCGAGCGAAGCCACAGGCGTCCACTAGTAAATAATAATATCCTCCAATTAGTACTATCCAGTACTATAAACTTATTCGTTTTATTCATACACAGCTAAGTAGGTACAGATGCTATATAAGTATATCTGTCAGAGCAAATTAGACTTGTTAATTTTTGATAAAATATATAACATGGCTCACTTTTTCATGGACGTAAGAAGCGTTTTAAAGCGTTTTTAAGCAATTTTAAATACAAAAAAATTCTAAAAATCTTGTCTGTTTATCTGTGTACCTATTTAAAAGCTTATCACGCAAAAACGGCTGAACGGATTATCATGATTTTTTTGTATGTAAGTAGTATGAGGTCTTAGGAGTGTCATAGTCCACTTTTTCCTTAATGTTAATTTAATATCAAAGTTAATGAATATCATGAAAACTGGAGTTCTATGTGGTATTCTATCGGTTTACTTTTTACAAAACTGGTACAAAAAGCTATCATCATCATCATCATCCACAGCCCTTGGAATCCCACTGCTGGGTATAGGCCTCCCTTTGTATGTGCCATCTGCGTCGATCTTGTGCAGACCTCATCCAGGTTGGACCCTCGACTTTGACGATATATAAAAAGTAATAAAGATAATTATAAAAAATAAATACTTTACAAAAAGATATATTTAGTTGTAATAACCTGCTAATTTACGTCGAAAAATTAGCTCGACAAGTTTTGGAAACCTGTGGTTTCCATCATCAGGAGGACGAGTCAGCACGCGCGTCCCGGTTGGCCGCCTCGTCCAGACACAAACCGGTACACACAGACAGGACGGATAGCCGGTTATTACAACTAAATTTAATCATGCCTTACGGGAACTATAATATATATATACGGTGAATGGCCTGAAACTGAATACTGATAAAACGAATATAATGTTCTTCAATGCTGTATCACCAAACATTAAAGAAACTCCATTAATATTAGAGAATGGAACTGAATGTTTATATGCAAAGCATGTAAAGCTATTAGGATTCGATTTAGATCCCTCCTTAACATGGAAAGAACATATTGATAATACTTGTAAAAAAATGGCTAAAGGGGTTTATACATTAAAACAGTTAAAACCAATAACAAGCCCAGAGCACCTAAAGGAAACTTATTATTCATACATACACTCTATACTTTCATACAGCATAAGTATATGGGGCAATGCTACAGACTTTGAAAGAGTGTTAATAATGCAGAAACGAGCAATAAGAGTACTTGTGGGAGGTAGATATAGAGAGTCTTGTAGAAACCATTTCAAAGAGTTGAAGATATTGACGTCAGTGTCACAATATATATTGGAGATTGTAAAGTTTGTAAAAAGAAATCCACATTTGTTTAAACTTAAGACTTATAACTCAAATTGATCCAAGATAAACAGAGTATTGTTAAAACCTACTGTATCTAGGCTGTGTATGACTAAGAAACTACCCACTATAATGGGAGAGAAACTGTTCAATAAACTCCCCGCACACATTCAGTCTATGAATAACGATCAGCAATTTTGCAATAGCGTCAAACAATTATTGTTAGATCAGACACTTTACAGTTTTAAAGAATACTTTGAAAATGACTACAGTCAACTAGCAATTGATTCTAATCTTGCTTAGAAATTAAGTAATTAACTACTAGGTAAGGAGTGTGATGCCAAATTGTCATTTTAGCCCCTATACAGCTAAAGTGACAGTAGGTACAGTCAAGAAGGCGTAAGCTGAGCTTTGCATTTGTGTGGGTGTACATAAATAGTGTAGGTGAGACAATCGGCTTCTCCATCGTGCGATAGCGCCATCTCACTCCCCCGCCCACCTGCCATACTTCACCCACACAAATGCAAAGCTCAGCTTACGCCTTCTTGACTGTACCTAGATTTATTTAAGTTGACATATTGTATGATTACATACCTATTATTATGTTTGACATGATTTTAATAACAAAAATTTAAGTATGATAATAATAAAATTGACATTGTAATAATTTCTAAAATTTTATTAAAACTAAATGTTATAAATTCAATTTGACGAGATATTGTAATTTGTGTAGCATATTTTATGATATTAATACTTATACCTATGTTGCAACTTTACATTATCAATAAAGATTCTTTATCTTTATCTTTTATCTTTAATACATAATATATATTATTTGGTTTCCCCTGATATCGGTCTGATGAACATTTGGATTAGCATTTTTGTACTAATTAGCAATTTTTATTTATGCGTCACATCCAATATCGGGGTTTATCTGTATCTTATCTAAAATTAATTTATTCATGAAGTACAAATCAGGCCACCTGTAAGTAAGTCACGATAAGTTACATACGCCTACTTTTAAAAGATATTCTTTCTCTTGAGTCGTATTTCCTTATGACTGAAGGTCGTGACTCTCCCGCAGAATTAATTCGTTAGGGGAGTTCTCTTGAGCAGATACATCGTGGTGGGCGCCCAGGTCCTTCCACGGAAGACACATGTCCTCGGATCGAAATCTGATTAATATCTATTATAGATACATGTAATAGAAAAGATAATGTAATAATAAATTTGTCTAATTTACAAACTATTGCTAAGACATTTTTTTGTACGTCATATGTTTAAAACATAGTTCATGCTAAACTGATAGGAATAAGAATTGCATATAAGTAACATAATATGTAGTCATCCTAACTTATCCCAAAATATGTTTTTGATCATTATTTCAATAATCGCATTCCGTAAAATATGCTACCTTTTCAAATGTATAAAGGTAGGTACATGGCAAGCAACTTAATAACCAGTATTATGTTTGCGTACTTTGAGTTCAAAGTTGTATTCCGCTTTGTACTCGTTCACACACAATTATATGACGTTCATTTATTTTTAGGATAATGGTTTTTTACCCCAGACACAGGTCAGAATGACTGTTTGATATTCATGGTAAAAACAAAACAACAAAAAAGTTTTTTTTGCGGGATCCATATAAACTTGTTTTAAATTATTTTTAGGCATTTGGTGTGTTGTTCACAACGTTATAGGTACATAACTTAGCAAATTATCTTGGTTAAAAATAAAATAAAATAAAATATTTCAGGACATATCACACAGTGCCATCTAGCCAGGTTGGGCTAATATGCCTAAATAAATACTAAATAAATACCAAATATAATAATATTGACAACAGACACTACATTTTATCCGACTTCAAAAACAGAAGACAATCAAGTCTTCTGCATTTTTTTTTATCTTATAGTCACGATAATTTTCAAGAAGTACCTACAATAATTGAATAGATGACCAAAATGTGGCATTTCCTATAGCATTTCTAAGATGGTATAAGGAAATTTCTGTAGGTTACAGATTTTTGTCACAAAATACAGCCATTAAGCCATGTCAAGGCCTTGGGGCAGTCTGTAAGCACTTGTGACTGTCATATGTTAATACAATTTCGTGACTATGATAGCCCTTAATTTAAAAGGTGGTATTCGATTTTCCATTCGAGAAACACGTTTTATTGTAGGTCACGGCTGTTTGTCTTATTACGGCAGTTGTGAGAGGCAAATTTGAAAACTATATTACATATATAATTTATTTTAAAATAAGATTATAATAATAAGTCTTCTTGTCCTTATCGAATGAGAGTGGCCAATTTGTGTGTGGTGTCGAGAGTTTATCAAGAGGCCCTTAAGGCTTCTGACATGGCTTAACGACTGCCGTACTAGACAACAGCCGGTATCTACAATTTAACGTGTCATCCGACCCACGGAAGCGCCCAAAATGTATGACACTTTTTAAAATCCCATCCAAGGACTGACCGCGTCGACCTTAACATTCGTAATCGTATGCGATTTCCTCCGATAGCTGAGGACGCTAATATTAAATTGCCGATTTGTATGACGAAATTGAAAAAAATGATATTTCCATACAAACATTTTTAATGTTTGTATGGAAATGTCTGAACAGATTTAGATGCAATTGATAACTATAGTTAGATGGAAAAAAAGCTATGCACTGCGTATATCAATTTAAAAAAAACAGAGTATATATCATAAAAATATACCTAGTTAAAGTAGTGAAACCGACGACACATTGAAAGAGGTGTTTTCAATGACTTCCCCATAAGTAATATGCACTAGTAATACATTTTTTTTTTATCTTAAAGGTACATAATTCAACAATTGATACAATAAAAATTGTATTTGAAAAAAATATAGCTGTACGTAAAAGTTACAAACAGATTAAAATGTAAGAAAAAAACGGCAATTTCATAGGTAAAGACCTATTAATAAGTTAATAATGTAAAATGTGACTTACTATATATGACGATTGTAATATAAATTGGTCTAAAAGAATCTGAATCTAACTGTGACACCAGCCTACTTTCGTACGAACGTTCAAATGATAGCTCTTAACACTTACCAACGAGCGTATATTTACGTATTTTCTAGTTACCATGTGTGGTTTTACACTCGCTTAGCGGTGAAGGAAAACATCGTGAGAAAACCGACATGTATGAGGACCACAATATCCCAGGACATAGTTCTTTCGTGGATGGACCTGGGCGCCCACCACGATGTATCTCCCCAAGGGAACTCCCCTTACGAATTAGTTCTGCAGGGGAGTCATGACTGTCAGTCATGAGGAAATACAACTCAAGAGAGAAAACTTACCAAATTGACAAACAAGTTGACCACCATGACTCTTCTGTATGGTGGCTCGAAGTACACAGCCAGGCCGCTCACCGTGCACGGCAGTAGCACTGTTGTGTAGTACGAGAACTCACTGAAGAACAACTTTCTGTAACAGAAAATAAAACTTTACCCCTGGATTCTAGAATGATAAATAGACAGATAAATACATTATTAAACACCACACATAAAACAATACAAAAAAAACATAGAAACAATCAAGATGTAAATTTTTACGTCTTAATTGGCAGCCTTATAGCAAATGATGATAAGTTTAAGTAATTCTATGATCAGTTTATCTGGGTAAGCTAAATAAGGTAAGTAAGTTATTACTGACTCGGTAAACCTAATGAATCAAAAAGTTGAAAAAACAATTATAGATACTAGGTAGCAACTAGGATAACTACTGTCTCAATGTTTGTAATTCAGCAGGAGCGGCGCGCCCTTGCAGTGACCTACCAACTCAACCTGCGGGATGTGGGTTGCTTCAATGATATACTAGCTGTGCCTCACTGTGACGCGGCGAGAGATCTGTTCTCCTACATGTCTCAACTTAAGTGAGATATTTGGGTGAACAGGTCATCATCAGGTCATCATAAGCATGTTCCATCCCAGACCAAAATGATTGCTTACTAATAGGCAAATTATGTTTGCAAACCTATCACATTAATAGGTAGTTGAGAGTAATATGGTTTCTTCCAGGCAAGTCATGCTCAATTATAAACTATAATTTGACTGAACATCAGGCAAGCTGTAGTCAAGTGCAAGTCCATCTACTATCATATGGTTATTAGGTTTTTTGGCATTGATCCTAGAAAAATAAGTAAATTATTCCAGGTATGCTTGGCATTGTGCCCTCTGGCAGTGGGCTGGAGCAGTTAGACTATCTTTTGGCTTTTCTATAGATTTTACAAGGTCCCCATTTTTTTTGTTGTAGTTAGAAGTAGTATGATTAGTAGATCTTCCCTGTTTTATGTATTAATATTCTAAGCCAGTTTTGTAATAGGTATGCACATAGAAATATAGTTAATTGGGTTCGCTATTTTAATTAACATCAATAACTACAAAATTAACATAAGTGGAACATGTGTTTAATATAATGTAGGTAAGAAAAGGTGTGATTAGCATACATAAATAAATAAATGTTATTATGTAGGTATGTATAATATATATATATATATATATATGTACATACATATACACCCACAGTTTGATTACAAATTAAAAAAATAATATTTTGAACATTATCTATGTTATCTTTGTTACATAATGAGGTGATTGATATTATTTCTGATTCTAAAGGAATAATGGATCACTTATCTTTATTTTTCAGTCGCTTATTATCATATTAATGTAAAATTGCCATAATCACTGTTCATATAGGATTAACATCTTTTTATCACACTACCTAATATCACTAAGGGGCAGATATGCAAGTTTGTTTCTTTTAGACTTATGGCAAACTATTTTTTATTAGTACTCAAACACAAAACACAATAATTCACTAAAAGAATATTTTAAGTAAATAGATGAATATAAATTGAGTAAGTATATATACAGGCTTACAGCAGTAGCCATGGAGGACTAGGTAGTTAACAAATATTTAACAATAAAGAAATCATATTCTATAACTCTTGTAAGTTTTTTTTTACATGGTATAAACTCATGCTGGACTATAACTTCCTTTTTTTTACATGAGATAGGCTCACGCTTGACTACAACTTGCCTGATGTTAAGCAACGTTGTAATCTACAATCTAGCGCGCTTGCCTAGAAGAAGCCGGTTTACTCTCAACTTGAAGACCAACAAATTATAGTTTAAGGGGAATAGAGATTTGGGCAAGGAGTTCCACAGTTTGGCTGTTCACACGATGAAAGTCGAAGCTAACCTCTTGGTGTGAGTCTTTGGAACCTCAACTGTATAACTTAAAAAGAGCTGCTTTCTTAGAAACATTGTTATCTTAATGCTTACCGAAATATACAATTAAGTGTAACAAATGAGCTCCCCACAGTGAGGCCAAAAATGCCAGATTTCAGGTACAGTTTCAGTTGCTCTATTATCTCTTTCTTCCCAAGTTTCTTGCCTCTCATTAGGATTTGTATCTGAAACAAAGCAACAATATTTATCGATAACTAATTTCTTCACTGTGTCAACTAGATGTACAGAAAGATTTTAAAATAAGTGTACTAAGTTGTGTAGCCTTAATTTTTAACAATTTCTTATAAGTAATTTTGTGCAAAACTTTACCTAGTATTTATAAAGAATAAAATTTTATTGAAGTATGTACTGATGCTATACATATATCATTCACACCCGAAATCAATGAGGTTTTACTAATAGAGACGTTATACTCATTGAAAATCACCCTAGCACATAGCGAAATTATGCTATAGCTACTTAAGTAGAATATACACAGCGTTGTTTACGTTATTCAGGAAACTAAAAGAGATCAGTGATATATATTAAACCCGGTTGTGAGAAAGGGATAAATGTATGTTCACAGCTATGTGAGCCGCGAACCGCGTAGCCTCGAGGCAACTGAGCCATCCACACAGAACGGGGTATAACACATCTACCTCAGTTTATATAGAATATCATTACCCGAAATGCATAAACAACATATGCGAGAGGTGAGATAAAACCATAATTATTACATATTAGGTAATAAGAATGTCTCATGAAAGTTTAAATAATAAAATAGTATTTAGTTGCTTTGACCTCCTGCCTAGTGAAGCATATATATTTATATATAATGTACATACTCTTAGAATTGTAAACTGTTTTTAGTAAACAAAAACATTTATTTATTTGGTGTACTTAATCCTGGCTGGTGAGATTAACTATATTTAATTTCTATTTTAAAAAAGAGGGACATTATAAATATAAAATCTTTTAATGAAAATAGATACCTACTTAAGTATTTTTTACTGAATATATTCTTGTAGGTATGGTATGCTTTATTAAGTATACAAAAATAAATAGAGATCCAAATAAGTACTTAATAAGACCATTTATGAATAGGATATTTGTTATGTAGACTATCTGATAATTGGATGTTTTACTAGGAATTCCTGCTGTGTTTTTTTTTTTTTGAGTTTTGAGTTTGAATTTACACTCTATACACAGCTAATAGGTAAGTAATACTTAAATTAATAAATATTTCAAGTCATATCACACAGCTAAGTACTTAGTATTCTTGATAAATTATAAGGCCTATACCTAAGTAAGTAAGTACCTACCTACCTACTTAATGCTAAAAAACTTGTGTATAATACTGTGATTAACAACCCTCTTTACCAGTTATTATTCTTATTTTTTCTAACCAATGCTAAGTAAAATTAAAGCTCTACTTCTTGTGCTCGGATAAAAAATAATTCAAACTGATAAATATTTTAATGGTAAACCATTAAAATTAAGGTGACTTGACAATAAACTTGAGAGAAAAATACATCATAACCACTTACAAGATACACCATGGCGTAAAACTTGTAGCTGCCTTTAATACAGCTTATCAGCATTGTGGCAGTGGCATCAGAGCATGTAGCAGTCCATGGATGAATCAGGTCTCTACATTCGGACCTGCTGCACGTCCTCTCGAACCACAATTTACTTGCTTCAACCATTGTGGATCACAGTCTTATAAAAAAAAAAACAACGCCGAAAACACACTACAACACTCACGAAATTAATTTTATTGCTCACGACAAAACATTTAAAATCAACAGAGAAATATAATCTCAAATATTTATGACTAATATTTATCTCAGGCTATTTCTATTAATATTATATAGACAACACAAAATTCTTAATATTGTACAAGAAAATTAGTGACCCTAAAGATAGCGAGAAAAACAATATAAAATTGATCTAGGTACTTTGCGAATTTATGTTATTCACATTCATTGACTCTGCTGGACGAACATTGTACGAAAGACAAAGAATTAATGAATAATATGAAACATCAATCAACTATTTACTCCGAGAATCAACTGAAACGATAGACGTCAAACACATGTCAAATCAAACACAGAACCAAAATGATATGAGGTGGGACAAGAGAATGGTCAAGAAACTCGATATAGTTATAGGGCCTATAAATATTGTCAGGAAGCCCAAGAGGGAAACAAAATTATAACGATAAAACCGGCCAAGTGCAAGTCGGACTCGTAGACGAAGGGTTCCGTACTATCATTTGTTCCATTTGACGCCTTTCACTTTATTTTGAGGAAACTATAATGTTCATATCCAACTTCATTAAAATTTACAGTATAAGAAAGTTAGTAAGTAAATAAGTTACAGTGATTTTAACATACAGAAAGTAAACCTCAAACAGACTTGTGTAAAACAACAAGTCACACAAACAACTCTTGTGTTTTGGCTCTTTTAAGTGGTTTTGGTTAAACTATTGGCGACACATAACTGTTGATTTACATTGGGTTGCGGGTTCGATTCCCGCCTGACACAAGTATTTAAAAAATGTATAATTTCTTGTGTTGAGTCTGGTTGTTTGTATGTATAATAAGTATGTATTTACAAAAGAAAAGTATATAAGTATTATATCCGTTATCTAGTACCCACGACACAAGCGTTTGCTTAGTGTGGGGCTAGATGGCGCTGTGTGCAAAGTTCCGTTTTTTTTTTTTTTTTTACATTGTGTCGTAAAAGATACGACTGGAAAAAATATTCATACACAAACACAACACATTAACACAAATGTTGGTGTGCGGACAGTGCTTCATTATTAGGCATGTGAAATTCATTATTAAGCATAAACAATGAGAGATGCGTAGTATACTTCTCTTTAGTTTCGGCCAATCAGCGCCTTCCTAGGTCTCCGCTAATCACAGGTTACCTTGTCGTCCAATCAGAGCACCTGTCACCACTTTTCTCTTTGGTCGCCAAAGAGGGTGGTGGATCAATTTTCCGTCATAGCGTCGTTACTTCTCAAACTGAACGCACGTTTTTGAATTAACGTGTTTCGAGCAATTTCTTTTTAATTTTCAAGTTTTAAAGAATCTTTTTCGGTTGTTATCCGAACAATCTTTCTAGAAGTCTTTCGGAAAGACCTAGCATAGTGATTTTTAGTGCGCGATGCAGTGTTATTCCGCAATGTTTTTGAACTTTAAATATAACAGCGTTTTCTCAAAACCGCATGGACTCTTGGAGTGCGCAATTTAGTGCTTTTTCGCACATTTTTTAATGTGAATATAACGGCATTTTTTTGAAAGGCCATATGAACTATTTCTGTGCGCGATCACGTGTTATTTTGGAACATTTTTAAATTTGAATATAACGGTGTTTTCGAAAAGCCGTATGAACTGCTTCAGTGCGCGATCACGTGTTATTTTGGAACATTCTAAATTTGAATATAACGGCGTTTTTGAAGTGCCGTATGAACTGTTTTAGTGCGCGGTCAAGTGTTATATTGGAGAATTGTTAAGTTTAAATACAATAGTGTTCTTGAAAAACCTCATGGAATATTTCGGGCGTGGTAAGTGCAATATTGAGTTATTTAAACCCAACGGTTTTTCAGAAAACCTATTGGACTGTTATAGTGTGTGAATTAGTGCTATTCTGAAATATTTTATTCTAACGGTTTTTCGTAATAACCTTATGGACTATTTCGTGCGTGTTAAGTTCAATTTTGTGTTATTTAAATACAACGATTTTTCGTAAAATCCTAATGGATTGTGATAGTGAGTGCTTAAGTGCTTTTCTGAAATATTTAATTTCCAACTTTCGGGAAACCTGATAGACTGTCATAGTGCGTGAATAAGTGCTATTTGTCAATAGCATACGGGTTAACAATGTTTTCGCGGGGCCCGGTAGCTCATCGATAATCGGGTTGGAGAGATCGTATCATGTCGGCTCCAGCAGATCAGGATTTCGGCAGCAAACGCACAGCCTGCGTGCTTCTTCGCACAGGCTCACTTATTTATTTATTTATATATGCTGTACACAATACAAAATTACATTTTAGAACATATTCTAAAAAAAATGAATTGTGTGACCCTGTTGCTTGTTTAGTTTATGGCATTGCACTTTACAATATTAATTTAAACATTATTTTACTTAATACTAATGTAGTTACTAACATGCCTAAGTACTTCATAATATCCTTTAAAAAATTTAAACCTTATGTACCTACATAGGTCTATGTTTATTTGATTTATGTACATAATATCTAAAATATCAAGCCTTTCTTATTCAAAGCTTGATAGACCAGATCGGTTTCTTGGGAATCATCGTTCAATATTTCCAAGCATATCACGCTAATAATTATAATAGCTGGCCGCATTTGGCAAGTTATCATTTTTAAAGTTACTTTCAAATTCATTTAATTTTAATAAACGGCTAGCTTGCGTCTACCTCAGTAATTGCGTCGAAAAGTAGCTCGACATTTGATATAGTAGGTACAAATACTTTCAAATTATTCGTGAAATTTCGATCATCCTATACCGGTGTCGTTTCTTTGCGCCTAGCCTAACGGTTGAGGTTGCATTAAATCACCTTATAGTAATCGCCTATTACGAAACTTTTAATATTGTTGCGAATGAAATTGCAAGTCGGAGGAGATACCTGTTAAATCTACTTATAGTTTTTATAAAAGACCAACTATCGTACTGTAGCGAGGCACGACCTTGCTTAACTGGGAGGAGGCCTGGATTTTCATTAATTTCTTGAAGTTGAAGGCCCTGGCTGTGGAGACCTTGGGCATGGACGCACGTCACCATCACCAGGAGGAAGCACCACCTGCGGAGGGCGTTTTACATTTTTAATTGGGACCTTGGTGTCTCTGTCCTTGATTTTTATGGGTACGACGTTTTGTTTAGCTTCACCAGTTATTATAGCTTTTTGGTACCTAGGTTTATCCTTGGATTGTCTTTTGTTTACTGCCTTCGCATATAATGCCTGTCCTTCCGTGAAAGGCGGTACTATTTCTCCACCGCGTTTATGCTTCACCTTTTCTTTTTGTCTTTTCGCAGTTTTTCCGAGATTAATTTATATAATTCATTAGTTCATTTCTTATGATCTTTTATCAGTTGTCGTTTATAAGCTTTGTCAAATTGTACGTCAAAAGAGGAATTTAATTCTGTGTGTCCAAATACAACTTCGAATGGTGTTAAATCTGTAGCGTTATGTATGGTATTATTGTATGCCATTATAGCATAGGTCATTATATTTGCTGCGTCTGTGTATTTCCTTTCGTATTTGGCTAGGCGATAAATTTCAATTATGGTGGAATGGAAACGCTCTACTATGCCGACAGAATTCGGGAAATGGGAAATGAAGGAAGGAAGGGAATGCCATAGAAGCTGAAGTATTTAAGGAGTGTTCTTACTACCTCGGGCGTTGACCGTGATGGTATCTCTATTGCCTGTGCTAGCTTGCTGAACGCGTCTACTATCGTTAGGTAGGATTTGGAGTCGATTGAAAATATATCCATGAATAATTCTTGGAATGGGGCATCCTGTGTTTCAGTGAGTTGTAATACTGGTTTGATTGGTTTTCGGTCATACTTGGCGATCCTGCATTGGTCGCACGAGTTAATTACTGCAGTGACCGTTTCTTGCATGTCGGGCCAATAATAAGATCGCTTTATTCTTTTAATTGTTTCTGTTATACCTCTGTGGCATGGTTTTCCTTCGTGTAGGTATCTTTTTGATTATCAATTTTTGCTCGTCTTCATTTTCAACGTTAATCACTCTCTCGGTGCATTCATGAAAATTCATAGTGCCTTGTTTGAACATGGAAATCACAACGTTGCTAAATTCTCGTCGGTGCTGTGTGGTCTCGAAGTAAACGAAGTATTTTTCTTTGGTTTAATGTATTTTTTTAGGAATTCACATATAAGGTCTGGTTTGCCGTGAGGTAAGAAAACCTCTAGAATTTTTTGATGTTTCGTAGATATATCGGTTACTTGTAGTCCGTCAGTGAATTTTTGAAACACGAGTATTTGGTTTGGTTTTGTGTCCACAGCTTCATGTAATATAGGTATACCTAGAGATTCTAAGTCTCTGCCTGAATGAATCGTTTCTGTAGCGCTGGAACTTGTCTCCGATGGTACCTACAAGACATTCGGGTTCCTTACTCAAAATTTGGTCTATGGAATCTGTGTCTGAGATAGTTATAGGGCTGTTGGTTGCCGTTCTCTCTGAGTCGGATATAGATATGGTGTCAGATTGCTGAGAAGGATTATCTAGATTGACAATCATTGATATATCGTCAGGTTCTTCTGCTGTAGTCAATGCATTAAGTTTGAGTCGTGATAGTGCGTCAGCATTTGCATTTAGTGGTCCATTTTTGTGTTTTATGTCAAAATCGTATTCTTGAAGTCGTAAACGCCAACGTGTTAACTTACTGCCCGGCTCTTTTAGTTGATATAGCCAGAGCAAGGGTTTGTGGTCGGTTACAATGTCAAATTTCCTTCCGCATAGGTACGGCCGGAAGTGTTATGTGGCCCAAATTAATGCCAATAGCTCTCTTTCGATGGCACTGTACTTTCTTTCTGTGTCCGATAAAGTTCGACTGGCGTATGCAATAGGTCGGTCAGAGCCAATTGTCCCTTGGGATAACACGGCTCCTATTGCCACTTCCGAAGCGTCGGTGGTCAATATGAAGGGCTTGTTCATGTCTGGGTATTGAAGTATCGGGGCGTTGATTAACAGCTCTTTACACTTTTGAAAGGCTTCGATGTATTTTCCGATTTTTCAACAGTTTTTCCTTTCCTTAAACAAGCTGTTAACGGTTGTGTTATTTTTGAAAAATCTTAAATAAATCTTCGATAGTAGCCAATAAATCCCAGGAATCTTTTTATTTCGGTCTGAGTCTCTGGAATTGGGTAGTCAATCACCACTTGGATTTTGTCATTATTTGGTCGGAGTCCGTCTTTAGTTAGTGTGTGACCAAGATATTGAACTTCTCTCCGTAGGAATTCTGATTTGTCTAGTTGGACCTTGAGGTTGGTGAGTCTGAGCCTGTCAAAGACTGCGCGTAACTTCTCCAGATGCTCACGGAGTCCGTTAGAATATATAAGTATATCATCTAGATATACCAAACAGTGTATACCTTGCAGCCCTCTTAGTACGTTGTTCATTGCACGTTGGAAGGTTGCTGGGGCCGTTTTTAAGCCAAATGGCATGCGAAGGAATTCATAATGACCATTTTGGGTAGAAAACCTTGTCTTTTGTCTGTCCTCTTCTGCTATCTCGATCTGATTATAACCGGAAGCAAGATCCAGGGTTGTGAAATAATTGCTTTTACCTAATTTGTCGAAAAGGTCACAGATGTTCGGTAGAGGGTAGCGATCGTCCGTCGTTATTTCGTTAAGGCGCCTATAATCGACTACCATTCGGTATTTCACTTGTCCGGAAGCGTCAAGCTTTTTAGGGACGAGGTGCACCGGAGCGCTCCAGAGTGAGTGTGATTCTTGTACCACGTCGTCCTTGAGCAGCTTTTCTACTTGATTTTTAATTTCTTCAGCTTGGGCTGGAGCCTGTCTATACGGCTTTATGTATATAGGGTTGTCGCTTGTTGTTCTGATTTGGTGTTTAACCTGATTCGTGAAGGTAAGGGGTAGGTCTTCACAGTAGAATATGTCTTTATATTCTATACATAAGTCACGTATAGCTTTTCTTTCTTCCTCTTTCTTCCTTCTTTTCCTTGAGTAGCTGATCAATTTCTACTTCAGTTGATTCCGATATGTAATTCAGGTCGCATGCTATTACGTCATCGTTTCGGACTGGCCGTAAAACAAAGGGTTTCTTTATAGTCATGCCTACTTCATTTTCAGATGCATTTTGGATAACTGTGGTGGCATAAAAATTTTCACACTTGACAATAGCGGCGGGCATCTTGACATTTTCACAAAATTGTTTGTATTCGATAATTGCATCTCCGTTTTCTACGGACACTGGTATCTTTACTCGGGTTTCTGACCTTGGTTCTAGGGTCACCGAATGATCCTTGTCATAATTATATTGGGATGGTTGCGTTTTGTGTTTTGAAAGTTCTGTCGTCTAGATCAATTTTGGCTTTCAATTTAAGCATTAGGTCTCATCCAATGACTCCATCATATTTGGGGTCTACGTCGTATACGAAAAACTTGTGGTCCATTTCTTTGTTGAATTCTTTGAATAAGGGTATGTCCACCACATGATTATGTGAACTGGATGCGTGAGTAGTTACTTGTTACCTCGAAGGGTTCATTTCTTTTGTATTGTTGGTAATGAGTGACTGCCTTTCTTGGGCTGATAAAACATCTGCTGCTTCCTGAGTCTAGCATAAATTTTGCATTTATATCGTTGAATTTTACATAGGGTAGTTTTCGGGTGGCGTCGTAGTTGAGCTCAATTACCTAGGGGGTTTTGGGTTAAACAAAAATTTTCCACTGTATCGTCCTTGGTCTTTTCTTCATTGATTTGTTCTTCAGTGTATTCAACCATGGGGTCGTAATACAAGTTAGTGTCCTCATAGTAACCATAACCTTGTTCCTCATAATTAGGGTTGAAGTCGTCGGCCTGTTCCTGTGTTATGGTCATTTCATTCAGGGGTACCTGTCTTGGTTGTACCGTTCTCATGGTGACGTCTCTGGTAAATGGCACTGGTGGTTTGTAGTCTTAATGTTGGGGTTGCTGGTAACCAAACTGTCCCGGTTGTGGACGAAAGCCTTGAGGCTGTGGCGGCCTCTATCCGAATTGTCCTGCTTGAGGGCGATACCCTCCTTGGTTAAATGGTTGTGAAGGGTGCCATTTGAGGTCGCGGTATGTTTGTTTGAGTTGGGAAATTTGGCTTGTAACCAAACTGCATAGGTCTGTAATTATTGTTAATATTAAATGGAGGTCGTATAGGCTGTGGTCTGAATGCAATTTGGGCTTGATTAGGGATACCGAATTTGAATTGTTGTTGTTGCATTACCGGAAGAGGTGGAGGTTTTGGTACTGTCAAGCGCTGTAGCATTTTTAATCTTAATTGGTATTGATCCTGGAAGTTGACTTCCTCCAGGAAATGTTTAAGGGCATCTTCTAGAGTTAGGGGTTGTTTCAACCGAACCACCCTAACCATGTGTTCAGGTAGGTTGTAGAGAAAGACGTTCAAAGCCGTGTTATTATGAATTATTCTCTTCGCCTGTTTCACGTCTTCGCAATTTGCCGAATTTTGGTGAATTTTCGAAAATAATATTGCGCGCATGTCCTGCACACGTCCGCAGAAATCTAGATAGGACTCTCCGCTTTTAAATTTAAGGGATTCTAATTCAAACGCTACTGACTCTTCACTACGTGGGTCTCCGAAATGTTGGATCAATAATGCCCTGAGGTCGTCATAACTTGTGAAGTCACCCCGCTCACTGATTAGGGCGGCAGCTTTTCCTACGAGTTTGCTGGTGAGACATTGCATAAGGAATTCATTTCTTTGGGTGGTACTCTGAAAGTACTGAATGACATAGGTACTCGCATTTTTTAAGGAAAAGCGTCAAAGTTTTAGTATTGCCGTCGTAATCAGGGACCAGTTTTAACATGTCCCTAAGAAGGGGCGGTGCTATGGTAGCTGCTGTGGCTGCATCCACCATTTTTACAACTATCTATCACAATTCCTTCTAAATCAAAATATTAGGTACATACTTAATTATAATTATCTGTGCAATTTTCGTCACAATTTACCAAATTTAACCTATTGCGTAATTTTAATCGCGTATAAATCTAAATTAATCTATGTTGTGCAGTTTTACAGTTACCATAAATTATCCTAAACTGTGCAATTTTAATCACAATATAACTAAATTTACTTAAATTGTGCAATTTTAATCACAATAAATAGACTTATACTAGAAAACAATTTTCGTGGATGGGGATGGGGTAAGCAGGAGGATTTTACTCCAGAGGATGCTACTCTATGTACATGTATGCCCAGCGCCATCGTCGACCGCTTTAACAAATTTGTTTGGTTCGGGGATACGGGTGTCAGCTTCCGATGCTAGGGTGCTGGCACAATGCTGCCGCTCGAGGATCGCGGAATTCAAGCGAATATTCACACGCGCTGGCTAGCAACTGATATCCGGCCCGGCTGCGCCAGTTAAAAATCAAGAACGCACGAAAGTCTTTTTAAAATCTAATTAATTAAACACTACGTCTGTTCAGACTAAAGATTTTATTTAGACTGCTCTAATTCTAACATGCAATCTTATTTTATACCTAACACCTAAGCCGAGCCTTATCGGCCGGATGCTGAGTTGGCGACATGTAACCTGATCCGCGTGGTAAGAGGATCGTTGGGTGGTCTACGAATGTTATGACCATTGTGTGCGTGTACCAGGAACATAACGACCTAGTTGGAAGTAGAATGTTTTTTCTGCTTGTTTAATAATAATAATTTATTTTGAGTCAAACTTATTTGTTGAGTTTATTATGAACTATAACAATATGTTCACTGCACTCCACACTAGGATAACCTGTGTTGTGGAGGGCAGGCTATGTTATTTATAAATAAATGTACAGTTTACAAAAATACAAAATTATAGATTATAAATAAATGTACAGTTTACAGAAATTCAGGTTCCAATCCGGTAGTGATGATTTTTGCTCATTTTCCAATGAAAAGTTTAAATTAAAAACACTTAAGCACTTGATAAATAACTTATAGCAATATTCATTATGTATATATGTATATATGTATGTTTTGTTATTATTTTTGGGTTAAAATTTACACCATAAAATATAGAATATCATTGCCCATAAAATGTAGCGGCGTCAACGCCGCAATGTAACCGCATTTATTCCTTCTAGTAGTAACGCTATTTAAACTTGAGTATTTTGTTCTATCTGATAGGTACCTACCTACATACGTATAACCAACACATGTACCTATGTTACCTAAGTATAGCTAACACCTTCATAAGTAAAGTTACACTTCACAGTTGCCAAATTCCTTTTTATTTATTTACTGTAGGTACACGAAAGTAATACGTTTTGAATCTCACTTAGTTTTTTAAAATAATTTAACGTGAAATAGGTACTTATGTTCATTAGGTGCCTATCATGTTAGCTATGATAATCCGCTGTTGGCAGATTTTAGAAAAAAGTCAATGCTTAGCAGCATTCTGATATTTTAACCCTTATCTATACTTCTATACTAATATTATAAAGCTGAAGAGTTTGTTTGTTTGTTTGTTTGAACGCGCTAATCTCAGGAACTACTAGTGCAAATTGAAAAATTATTTTTGTGTTGGATAGACCATTTATTGAGGAAGGCTTTAGGCTATATAACATCACACTGTAACTAATATGAGCGAAGAAACAATGGAAAATGTGAAAAAAAAACGGGGAAAATTATTCATCTTTGAGGGCTTCCGTTGCGTGTGCTGCGAAAACGGTTCAAGATATCAAAAAAATATGTGCGAAAGAATTATTTCTCTTAAAATGATCTAACAAAATGTCTGCAACAGTATAAGTCTATCTTTTAAAATTAACTCACTAGAACCGTTTTTGGTAATAACTATTCTATGCGGACGAAGTCGCTGGCACAGCTAGTCCCCAATAAATAGGAATATGCGTAGACTTTATCTTGATAGGATACATAGTAAATAAATAATACTCACTGCTTGGAATATGTACAATGGTGCGTAGAACTTCAGTGATCCTATGCCACACCATATTGACATAATTCTGACTGCATCGAGACAGCTCGTGGTGTGAGGATGTACAAGATCAGAACATTGGAGAAAGCGCAACTCCGATTTGTCCACCATAAATTTACTAACTTCCACCATTTTCGAACTAATATATTTCTCACAGTAAAAGACAAACAACTACAGTTTGCTGCTAGGTACGTTAATGAAATGTAATACATTTCATTAACTTTAAATCGTATGCACCATGTTAGTTACTTATGTAAATAACACAAGTCAATTTCGTGTGAACAAAGTTCATATAATTCACAGTAGGTACCTATGAGGTAGGTAAGTATTTGGCTCAAATAGGTACTTAAGTTTGATTTATTTTCTCACGCCTTGAAAGAATTGAATGTAAAAAAATGATCTTAAGTAAAATTTATACCTCTATAATTATTTCAATTGCAAGAAGTAGCGTCGAATAATAGACACTAGTAGGTAAAATCAGAGTTGGTTTCATATAAAATGTAATGTTATAGGTAGGTATAATATAATATATTACATAATATTATTGTAATGTAACAAGTAGAATAATAATAAGCGAGTGTGGATCGACGGTTCCAGCACAGTGTGTTTCCAGTGTCTGCTTTTCATTCAGACGCACACAGACGTACACTAAGTTTACCTACATAGTACCTACATACATTTAACCAACTTCAAATAAATGAAGTTTTCAGATAGGTATGTTTTGTCCATGGATAACAATAATGGTACATTTTTTTATCAGTAAGATAGTAAAAATTTTACCTATTTAATTTGGTTTGGTTTTTGAGTCATATATATCATATGTACATATGTAATGTTCCAAATTACCATCATAGTGGCGTGACGATAGGTATTATTATTGAAAGTAAATATCCTGTGTTCCATGTTGACTTTCATCTTCACAGACTCTCGGGCCTTACGCCCGGTATTTTTAAGGCATCAGTGGGGCCGGAGCCAACACTGAGAGGCCTTTTACAATATTATACTTAAAATTAAGTAAAAATTACAGATAGAGGATGTTAGGTATATAAAGTAACTATTGCAGACATGGTATTAATGTTACAGGCTATTGTGTTGAGTTGTTCATTGACTTAATTAAACTGGTCTATTGTACGAGGAACGGCACCCGCCAGTTATGCCTCATTCATAAAAAATATAGCGGGTGATGACTTGCCACTCACTAAATGGGCCCTCCACAAAAGGCAGCCTAAGATGACGCCGGAAGGGCAACATTGGTGTGAGTGGCTTAGGGTGTCGAGAGGTGTGCTGCGCGTTCTCTGAGCGGTACTAGCGGCGTTATGCCCTTTAACACTTCCACCCTGGAGCTTAGGTACTGAGCTCTTGCGTCTTCCACTCCCGGACGGCCAATCAAGGCAAGCCAGGAGGCAGGGGGTCTCATTTAGCCCCCAGGGAATCGGGGTCCGCGGTGACGCCACTCACCGACTGACTTTCATTATTATTATGAAGTTGATTTATGTACAAGTGGCATTTTTTATATATCGTGTGACTAATAATGTAATTACCCGGAGCCCTGTTCCCAGAAAATTATAACCCAGGGGTTTTCAAATCTAGAGCAAATAGGTTTCTTCTAGGCAAGTGTGCTACATCTTAGACTATAGTGGTGCTTAACATCAGGCAGGCTATTAGTCAAACGTAAGCCTATTTAATGTAAAAAAAAACAGTCTACTAATTTATCCTGTAGGTTGTGGTTACTTTTTTGTCTGTACCTATTCTACCTATGATGCCGATAGTTAATACTATGAAGATAAAAGATACCAACCAACTCTTAAATTAAAATTTAAGGACGTAGCATTATGTTCATAAGTAAATGTTTTCAGTGGGTTTTATTTCAAAGTAGCGGACCTGACAGACTTCGTCCTGTCTGTTGACTTTTTTAGTACCTACTCTTTAGTTACTAGTTAGAAATCTTTTATATGGGAAAAAGAATAGGGCGGTTTTTAGGGATTTCCGGCTTTATTTCGATTTTTTCTCGCCGTAAAACCATCCTTGAACTTCAACGAATATTAAAAAATAAATTGGCCAAATCGGTCCAGGCGTTGTTGAGTTGTGCGCTTACCAACACATTTTGCGATTCATTTTTATATAGATTATTATACTTTTGTTAATTACTAGTTAAATACTTTACATAAAACAACGCATGTCCGCCGTATGTCTGAAGCGAGTAGGTACTGCAGTACTATGGGCATGTTGCACGGAAACCAGCGGACAATTTGGAGAAGCTCATAGTGACCGGAAAAATGGCAGAAACGAGATCTAGAGCACGGTAATATTATGATAATATTACCGTGTCTAGAGGTCGAAGCCCTACAAGATGGTCCGATCAGGTGGCTGAACACATTGGCGCCAAAGCAAGTGCTGCCATACACGTAGCTACCGATCATGGTGTCTAATGGTCCACAATTTTGGTCGGGGTTATCACGATGCTCAGTATTAAGCTATTGCCTAGAGAAAGAGAACTTTATGCCTGCCTGATGTTAAGCACCATTGTAGTGTAAGATGTTGCACGTTAGCCTAAGAGAAAACTATTTACCTACTTTGGATTTGAAGACCCTTGAGTTATATTTTTTTGGAAACAGTGCGCCAGGTAGTGATTTCCTTAATCACGCTGTCCTTACTACGAAGGTAGAAGGAAAGCGCTGTGTGCGCGATAGTTCATTATATTACTGATTAATATTTATATTAAGTGCGTCGTACAATGATTTATGGTTAAAATATGAACCCTGATCAAAGTAGGTACTTAGTTAGTTACTTGTATCTAATTTCTGTTTCCAACCATTTGTAAAATTAAAGATTTTTTATTGCTTTTAATTAAAGCACATAATAAGACCAATTCTTTATTAAAAAAAAATATGGAATAAGACGTAATAAATTTTTGATATTTCATTGAATTATATTACCAAAAACTTAAATTACCCGCGGAAAAAAGCGTAAAGAATGAACGACTGCTTATAGATAAGTTTTCTGTGAGAAAACTTTATTGTTGTCTATGGTCACCAATAAGTTCTAGAATTCGTCGCAACTTCGCAAGTGTCGAATGTCGCTGCAGTCGGTAAATGGACGTTTGATGTGGTTGTTTATCAAGATTGAGCTATTTGTGTGTTTACAGTGTTTCATTTGCTCGTTGGTATAATCCTAATTGAAGTAAAACGTATAAGGGAGTAGATGAAGGTAAGAGTCATATTTTGGGCGTATTATTTCATTGAATTATAAGATTCTAGTGATCGGTGATCTGGCGCACTGAGAGTCGATTTCGCTACGAAGTCAAACCCTCTCCTTTCATGTCAGCTGTACACAAAGATGCTACGCATTTACTCATTACAATTAAGAAATAATGAATTAACTTGTCACTTTTTCCATGATACGAGCCCCATTTACTAGTTGAATGTGAGACGCAGTTAATTTATTTTGCCATTTCGTAGGTTTCAGTCAAAGGGCTGAGGTTATGGAACTCTGTTGTCCTGATTTTTGGAATAGAGTGAATTTATTGAACGCTCTGGTTATATCTCAACTAATGACCCCTCGCGTGCTTACTGAGGTACCTATACTATTCATGTTGCTATAGTTTTGAACACCACTATTTGGTGCCCTATGAAAACAAATTTATCAGTTGTTTATGTAGATAAGATACAAATAAAGCAGTCAGTATCATTGTACCTTGTATCATCATGTACCTACCTTGATATTTTGAATCATGTTTGAGTAAGTACATTAATTTATTGTAGTTTTTACCTGGTTAGATTGTAGTGTTTGATAACATTCAGTCATCATTGAATATGTAGATGCAGCAATCTTTGTGTATAATTAGAACCAAAGTTATTCATAAAATCTACATGTTTCATATAAAAACATAACATGTATCTACACATAAAAGCATTCTACATAAACAAACTATTTAGGTATAGTAATAAGTTGCTCTTCAATTGCCAAATGAATAGCCAATCTCCTTATCTAAGCTTAGTGTTATTCTTTGTATCAACACCAGTATCTAACTAAATTGTAATATATTTGTTATAAATATAGAACCATCGAATATACATTTTACCAACAACTTGCATATTGTGTAGTTATAAAATAAGAGCAATATAAAATTTTCCTCAATCTATCAGAAAATGTAATTTGATATAAATTTTCTTAAAATAATCTCATGATTCATGCTTACTCTGTCCTACTGACACAAATGTGGTGTTAGAAATATCCCACATCCACTAGGTAACAGTGCAAAATTTCAGTTTTGGCTTGAATGGATTAGAAATTGCCCTAGTTACATTCAAAGTTACCATTGTTTGACTTTTTGTCAGTTTTATGCAATCATGTTGACGTCATACCATTTCACTACAAATAGGCATAAGAAGAATTACTTAGTGATCAAACTCTGTGGTAATAAGTATTGAAGAACTAATTGTATTTTGTGAGTTTGCCTGTGTCAATAGGCATACCAAACTAAATTGAGATGGAATGATCATAGAATATTTACTTATCGTTTAAACCTAATAATCCTGTAGCATATATACAAACACAATACTATTGCTTGTTTGATTATAAAACTGGATTTGATGAAGTCTGTAAATCTTAGTTAACAAGCTCTGGTTAAAAGTACCTCATAATGAAGGTAAAATAATCTCTATGGAAATTTTTACGCTTTCTTTTGCACCATTATTGTCTACTAAATCCTTGACTTCCTTGAGTGACATGGTTGGTATCTGTTCTTCATTAGGTCTGTATTTGCGGTAATGTCACAATATAAAGAAAGTAATGTGTAATGCTAATTTTATTTATTATTTTAGTTTCAACTGCCAACATCACTTACACTTTCCCAGCGTGGGCTGTGGGCCAATCTTTTATAACATACCAATATCATATGAAAATGCACATGTGTGGTACTTTGGTTTACCAAATATTGGTCACTGGTTGATCAGCTGGGAAAAAATAAAATATTCCAATATATGATATCAGCACATTTAAAAATGTATGAGGTAAAGGTTCATATGGCTGGATGCATGTGTTCCAGGTGTCAGCATGTCTCGCAACAAAGATAAGCATGAGGGCGCTAGTGGGCGCACTTACCACATTATGTCGGAGGCGGAGCGAGCCTCGGGCCGCCGGGGGGGCTGGACCACACTTGAGGTAATGTTTGTAACTAACTTCTTAAAAAAGGAGGTTATTAATTCTACCTGTATGTATGTCATGTTGTCATCTATCAGCTAGTTGAGAAACTTTAAAGACCATAAAAAAGTTAGTTCAGAGGTAAAAAGAAACCTGTGCTGTATTCAGAACTCTAAGCCTCCATCATAACAAAAACTATGATTTTCCGTCACTTCTCTGCATATATCTTCATATCATACTGTTGACCATAATAATGCCTAATTGGTGACTGCCCTTAGATGCCAGTTCAAAACATGTCAGTTGTTCTTATTTCTAAATAACATATTCCCTCTCTACGTTCCAGGTAACAGGAGGTGTGCGCGCCCTAGCGCCGCCCCTGTTCCAGCTGTCGCACCTGACCGCGCTGTACCTGAACGACAACTCCCTGCAGCGCATCCCCCCCGACATCAGCCACCTGGCCAACCTTCACACCCTGGACATCTCCAACAACAAGCTCCGCTCCCTGCCCGCTGAACTCGGTGACCTTATTCAGTTACGGTGAGTTTTTAATAGTACATACATGATCAGTAGTTTTGTTGGTCTTCTTCTTCTTATCGAATGAGAGTGGCCAACTCTGGTGTCGAGAGTTTTCAAACCGCCGAAAGGGCCTCTGATACGGCTTAACGACTGCCGAACTAGACAAACAGCCTTGACCTATCCCACGTAAAAAATACCTACAATTTAACGTGTGCGCCTGAAATGGAGTGCCACTTTTCGGTCATCAAGCCAAGGGCTGACCGCTCCGACCCTTGCTTAACATTGGTTATCGCATGCGATTGCCTCCGCTAGCTGAACTACGGGCGCTTCTGTTGGTATAAACCTAGATCAATAATATGAACAGAGTTAGATTTCAAATATTTGTTTTACTGTTATTTTTCCAGAAGAACTTATCATTAAATTTGCTAATGTTAAGGTCAGAAGACTAAGTTCAAGTACTCTGATTGCAGTGCCTACCTTAATATCTGTCTTGTTCTGTTCGGTTCTTAGTTGCTGCCATACTCAAATAACAAACATATACCTACTAACCTACTCAATAAGCACAAATATTAAACTCTAACCAACTGTATTAGTTAAATAATAAATAAATATTCCATGACTTGTCACACAGAGCCATCTAGCCCCACCCTAAACAAACGCTTGTGGGTCTACTTGTGTTGTCTTCTTTTGAAATACAGTTCGATTGCAGAAATCATTAATTTCACCTCTAGCCAAACAAAGCGAGTTAAATCCAATATAGATAGACGCGATGAATAAATTACATACATTGAGACTTGCGTGACCATTAGCGCTCCAAAGTTAATGTCAATAAGAAAGTTAATTCAGGAGTGAGGGTGCGATCCACGCATCATCCATTACTCATTGAACTGCTATTTAATCTGTGATTGGGTCTGTGGCATAGAAATAAAATAAAAAAACCGGGACATTGCACACAGTGCCATTTAGCCCCACACTAAGCAAACGCTTGAATTGCGGGTACTAGATAACGGATATAATACATATATATACTTTTTTTTGTTGTAAATACATAAGTACTTAATATACATAGAGACGCCCAGACTCAACACAAGAAATTATAATTTTTTAAAGCTTATAAATACTTGTGTCACGCGGGAATCGAACCCGCAGCCTCTAGATCAGACGGCAGAGCCACTACCAACTAAGCTAACAGGCCAGGCTAAATGTAACTGAGTCATAAAAACATTTCCACGATATTATGGTCTACCGCCGCCGCGGTTGAGTTGGTGAGCGGGCGACTGAGTGCGAGCGAAAGCGTTGTGTGCGCACGGTGTGAGAGAGATGAAAAATGAAAGCATTAGACGTTTGAATTGAAATATACTTCATCATCATCAGCCCGTTATCGGCCACTGCTGAGCATAGGCCTCTCTTGTACGCCACTCGTCCCGGTCCTACGCTTAACTTCTAGATATAGTTTATTTTCTTATAGTTTAATTCTTGTCAATGGAATTTAGTCATTGTTGTGCTTTAAATTATCATAATTGAAAGAAGAATATGCAGTATTTTTTTGTAAGTTCGAAAACCGGTTGTACCCTAAACATTTTTTAACCAAACTTGTATTCTGTGACTAAACTAAATAAAAAGACAGGTTTTCTAAACAAGGGTGAGTTCTTGTCTCCTAATTTCCGACTACGTAAAGAGGTCAATAACCTTATGTTGTATATCAACAAGGCGTTCTAATCTACATATCTATCATAATATGGTTTTATATATATACATATATATTTTATATAAATGATTGCAAGTTGGCTGATATTTAGCGATAATGCGATCAAAGATAGAGCATACTTGTTTTTTTTTTCAATCAAGTATAATGAATGTAAAGTATAAAATGTAGTAAAAGTTGCCTTTTTTTCCTTTGCAATCCAAACTTTGTTATTTTACTGTTAAATATCATCATCATCATCCACAGCCCTTGAAATCCTACTGCTGGGTATAGGCCTCTTTGTATGTGCCATCTGCGTCGATCTTGTGCAGACCTCAAGACCTCGAGGGTCCAACCTGTTGAATATGTGACAGAAAAATAAAATATTGGACAATAATTAATGTAGACGGATTTTTTTCTTATTATAAAAACAAACAAGCTCCATTTTCTTACACTAAACTAGATTATTTTCATCATCAAATTTTCCTGTAAATCTTCCCTTCTCATGGATGTCGTAAAATTAACTATGTTGGTTAGTTAATGTTATAGATAGTACATGATTATGTATTCAATGTTGGTGTTATCTCTCCCCGTTTGATTTGATCGTGACCGTTACTATAAGGACATTGACGTTAAGGCGTTGCGCGTCTTTTGCGAAAATCTAACAAATTAATAGATAGATAGATATATAGATTAACGCTTATTGGACACACAAATAAAATAGAACACAAACAAGAGAAAATTTAAATCTTATGCCACAAATGGCGGCCTTATCGCTAAAAGCGATCTCTTCCAGGCAACCGTAGGATGGAGAGGAAATCATAAAGAATAATAGAAAAATTGTGAGGCTAAACCAACTATATTTAGTTGTAACAAACTAAATTATTTAGCGATAAAGTACTGTCTACAGATACAATCATAAAACAAACCTTGTACCTACAAGATTTCTTAAAATCTTCTTCTGTAAGTATATTGTAACATGAGTTCTTCTTATCGAATGAGAGTGGCCAACTCTGGTGTCGAGTTTTTTTCTTTTTAACGGCCTTAACATGAGTTGAAAAACACTTTTTCTATATACAAACCAGTCACAAAACAAGTTAAAGACTTATTTTATTTTTGCCTCAGTACTTTGCATGTTGGTGATATAGCAAACAGTCACCGTTAAAATGCCAAAATGTGAATTGAAAACCTACTTGAGTACTCAATATATCAAATTTATTCGTCCTTTCTTTCTGTAAATACGTAAGGATATGTAATACTCTATGTAATACTATGTAATACTCTATGTAATACTATGTAATACTCTATAATAAGATGTATATTTTTGGGTTAAATATTGAGGTCAGCAAGTCATATCAGACAATCAGATAAATAAATACCTTCGCTTCGCCCTCATTAAAATTATAAATATATGTAGTTACTTTATCAGTCCTAATTATACTAATTTGCTATCTCTAATCACCCGTATCGCTTATTAAATTCAAGTATTTCTATTAAAAATTGTTTCTTTTATACTTACTTACATATAGCTGAAGAAACAAAGACAGATTTACTGGCATAAAAAACTAAAGAACCCCTTAGATAAACAGTGTTTTGTCCCGTTTGCTAGTTGTGAAAGCTAAATAGACACAGTTGTGGAAGTATTGATCAGTTTTTAAGTCAGGCCATAACAGTATTTATACTGTTTTCTTCTTTAAGTGTTACAGCATTCTTGAAAAAAATATTATAGTTGTGCCAGGATGCGTAAGGCGATATCTTCTTATCTGCATATGCGATCTATCTGCATATGCAGATAAGATGCTGATTGCATAGTAGCACGTACCACACGTAGCATTAAGTATATAAGTTAAGATGTTAGTCTTAATAAGGACTCACATACACATTGACAAGACACAAGTCACAATATACTTTGATACATCTCAATATGTAAGTGTTAAAATTATCCCATCACCCTTGCCGCGCCGGCAAATAGTCTTAGGCAAAAGAAATATTTTTACCCCGAAAATTCCTCAACTAAACATAAGGCGATAAATTTTAGTAGTATTTTATTTCACCTTGTATGTACGTACCTCGCCTTAAGATAAGTCAGTGGGCACATTAATTCTGATCACTTTGACCCCGTTCGACGTTAGAATGTTCATCTGTTTGCATTAGCTTGTATCGACCTTCTATCTTTATCACTTCTACTAGACTACTACTACTATAGATGCAATTTGATAAGAGAATATCCTAACAAAACATCTTCACTGTACAATGGAGAACTTTTTTTAAAGTTCTTCTATTATTCTTTTAAGAAATGCACTTCCTTTTATGATTGCCATTTACATAGTTTGGCTATTTGTCTAGTATAGTAGTCATGTCATAAAAGAATATCCTAACAAAATACCTACCTGCTAAATTGTGGAACTCCCTGCCTGAGTCCTTGTTCCCCGCGGAATATAACCTTGCGATCTTCAAAGCGAGAGTGAATCGGTTCTTACTGGGTAAGCACGTTTTATCCTAGACCGCAATGATTGCTTACCATCAGGCGAATTACGGTCAAGTGCAAACCCACTTCTTGTAAAAGAAACCTGCTTCGTGTAAATAAAAAGAATAAATGGTAGGTTCTTGAATTTCGTCTGTGACTCTTATAAGAAACATACTCTTGTATTAGACTAGATATCATTTAATAAAAAAAATCTAACAAAATATCTGCATCGTGTAAAATCAAAAGAAAAATATTAGATTTGTGAATTTTGTTTGGCGGTCTTTTAAGAAACCTACTCTATTGTTTATTGACCTCGGCAGGTGACTTGTGACGTAGGATTAATTGTTATAAAATGAATGTAAACAATAGTATTGACCTGATATAAATTAGAATGAGGTTTAAGATTCTTAGTTTAATCCATGCTATTATGGAACAAGAACATTGTACCATATCTATTGTTTTGTTTAATTGGCCAATACGTCAAGATACTGGTATCTCATCAAACACATTACAATACAAGTAAACAAAATAGAAGTAAATTATTTCCCGTGTGTTGTCTTCAACATATTTTTTTTTCACTCGGTCAGGTTTATGACCTTTGACCACCAAGTCACCTAGTTTAGGTGACTTGGAGGTGGTGTCTTAAAGCGATACCCGCATAGGCGATACTGTGATCGGATGAGCACTGAATAAAACCATGTATGTACCTACTGAAATACACGTGAAACATGTAGCGGCCGTAGGTCAGCTAGCGGAGACAATCGCATGCGATTACCAAAGTTAAGCATACGTCGACGCGGTCAGTCCTTGGATGACCGAAAAGTGGCATTCCATTTTGGGCGCTTCCGTGGGTCGGATGACGCGTTAAATTGTAGGCCCCGGCTGTTTGTCTAGTACGGCAGTCGTTAAGCCATGTCAGAGTCCCTCGGGGCGGCTTGATAAACTCTCGACACCAGAGTATGGCCACTCTCATACGATAAAAAGAGGAAGTTCACAAATAACACCTTTAAATCTTTCACTAACAATATTTCTTGAGCACATAGAGTATACATTACTTACTTTATAACACAATATTAAATATTTTAACAAGGTATTCTTTCCGTTTTCATTTTTGTATGCCAAGAGCAACGTCTTACAAAACGAACCTTGATGTTCTGAGTCAAGGCTCTGTATCTGACTCAATTGCATAAACATAAACACTTTGCGAGCGAGATCTCTTGACATGATACTTTTATTTTAAAGAATATAAAAGACTACAATATAAAAGAGTTTATTTCTATATTCATCATTATCAGCCCGTTATCGCCTACTGTTGAGCATGGGCCTCTCTCTAGTACGTCATTCGTCTCGCTCTACGCATTTTTTTTACAATATTTACAAAAGAAACAACTACACACAAAACTTTCAAATAAATCGAGTACCTCCTACTATTTTTAAAGACGGTTAAAAATAATCTCCAAAAGATTAGTAGGTAGGTGACTAAGGTACAACAAACAAGACATAAACTCAGAAGATTAAAGTGTATGGTCTACTGCTAATAAGGTAAGTTAAATTAAGAACAATGGATATTTCGGGCACGGAACTCCTTGCCCGAATCTCTATTCCCCTTGAACTATAATTTGTCGGTCTTCAAGTCGAGAGTAAACCGGTTTCTTCTAGGCAAGCGCGCTAGATCGTAGATGATAACGTTGCTTAACATCAGGCAAGTTGTAGTCAAGCGTAACAGCGTTACAGACAAGCTCCTTGGACGACCATAACAAAATAGATATCCTAAACATTCTCAAAACAATAACATCACAAGTTGATTTAACCCAAACAAGTTTTCTCACGCTAAAAACATAAGAATGCAAACCGAGGTCCTAATTCCTTCACATCAGGTTTACTACAATCTGGTTTTCTAAATATTGTCAAAGCAGAGTAAATCTCTGCGTTCTAGGTATTGGAGGTCGTTGAACTGAGCCTGTTATGATAAATACGCGAATTGAACCATATTTGTAAACAATTTGCGTCGGCGCTAGTGTAGCGAAAAGCAGCTTGTTTTAGTTGAGGTTTGTTGTTGTTTTAAATTACTAGTTGAGGCCAATAACCTTCTTGTATGTATGTATTTATTTTAATCTGGACATGGAAATTCAAAGACAATTGTGTTCTTTAAGAACCGTAAACAATATTATAAATCAACTTAACAGTGTGTTAACTTGTTTTTTTTTTCAAAGTTTCCACTCGTATAGAATTAGTAAAACTCTCAAATTAAGTACTTATCTGTCTTCTTTGTAAATCATAAAATATTTGGCAACAAAACACTTACCTATATCAAATCTTTTACTTTCTTATAATAACTTCACAATTTTATCAATACATTAATTAAAATTTCGATTTAAAATCAAGCCAGTTTATGCTTAAGCACATTTAAATTTTTTTTTTATCTATTTAGAAGATTAATTAATTTAATTTTGTTTCATATTTTATTTTAGGTAAGTACATATATGGTATATTTTAATATTGTGTTTAAGACTTGTAAATATATACAAGGTGTAACAGAAGGGTGTGACAATATTAAAGAGTATACATATATATCTTGTAAGGAGTCATGTACCAAAATATGAAAATTTTAATCGCATATATTTTTTACCATACAAAAATTAGATAATATTTTTCAGTTGATTTCGTGGCAGCCCTAGCGAGTGACGAAACCGAAATAAGCACACATTCTTTCATCCCGTTCTAGCATTAGTTTTAACGCAACGTATTCTCTCTCTCTCGCGCTCTCAGAGAGACACCGCCGCGCCGTGTCATTTGTCAATGAAAGAAAAGACAATGAACGCTCAAAATGATAAAATGTAGGGTTGCAAGTCTTAAAGTTTTAATGAAAGTTCAACTAATGATTACTCGAAATCTATGACACTTAGAATTCTGAAACCTAGTGGGCTGTATTCTATATATACATAGGTATGTATAGTATAAGTATTGTCACACCCTTCTGTTACACCTTGTATAACTAATTACTTTATCTGTGCTATATTTAGTATATCGTGGAGAAACTTCCCATGTTTGATTAAGATTATTTTGATATCAGATTTAGCATTGTTATTGTTATTTGTGGCACAAATATAATTAATGTCTAGATAAGAACTACACATGTATCATATATCATGAGACAATTTTTTACTTATTTGTCAAATATAAAAATAAGTCGGGTTTTCCTTCTTGACGCTGTAACTTCAGAACGCACGAACCGATTTCCACGGTTTTGCATTCGTTGGAAAGGTCTCGGGCTCCGTGAGGTTTATAAAAAAACGAAGCCATCTGGTGGCGAAATGGAGTTCGCAGGGTTTGCTAGTTTGTCAATAAATTAATTATGTGACTTGTCTGTTTTATTACTGTCACATCTAACAAATTGTAAAATGATGTTAACAGAACTGAAATTAAACACGGAATAGTATAATCGTAATTGTATTTTGCAATAGTTTTTAAATTGAGTGTAAAAATGCATGTTTTAAGTTGGTAAATCATTTCAACCTGCAGAGATGTTTAACGTTTAATGTCTTGCAACATTCTCAAGAAAATAAAATCATAACTATGTGCCACTTTGTATAGTAATGTGTTTATGGTTTATGGTATCAGATACCCATATCCAACATCTTTCAGAAAGCATATAATAAAAATAATCACTTTCAGACTCTTGAGTTAAGATATTGAATCAGGCGTTACTTTGTGGAAATCCATTGTAAATGAAACTCTGGAGAAATATGCAGTGTTTTTCCGCTGTGACTAACAAAAACGCAGCTGCAACAACACTACATTATGTATGTATTTCTCCAGTTTCATTGACTCTTGAGTGTAAAGTTCCTTTTTCCAAGCCATACCTACATGTCATGTTTTTTTTTGCATTAAATAGGCTTACGTTTGACTATAGCCTGCCTGATGTTAAGCACCACTATAGTCTAAGATGTAGCACGCTTGCCTAGAAGAAACCTATTTACTCTAGATTTGAAGACCCCTGGGTTATAATTTTCTGGGAACAGGGCTCCAGGTAGAGAGTTCCATAGTCTCGCTGTCCTTACTATGAAGGTAGAATCAAAGCGCTTCGTGCGAGTCTTAAAAATAAGTATCTTATGTTAAAATAGTATGGACGCTACATAAATTAGCTCTCCTAGATACAAAAAAAGCCAATGATTCATGTTGCAATACAATTAATATTTATCATTATTGATTCGTTCCAGAGAGCTGTCCCTGCACAACAACTACCTCCGCACGCTGCCGTACGAGCTGGGCAAGCTGTTCCACCTGCAGATGCTGGGGCTGCAGGGCAACCCGCTCAGCAAAGAGATGCTTTCCATCTACAATGATAGCAACGGAACCGCCAAGCTCATCTCCTATATGCTGGACAATTTGCAAGGTAGGTTTTTTTTTAATACAGCTATGTTGTTTTTTTAATACTGCTATTTTTTATATATTGACACGATACCAATTTCGATTTTACTCGGGATAGTTAGGCATTTAACCACCCAACTATAGCAATGGAACTTCCAAGCTCATCTCCTATATGCTGGTCAATATGCAAGGTAGGTTTTTTTATACTGCTTTTGATATTGACACGATACCAATTTTGTTTTTACTTGTGATAGTCAGGCATTTAACCACCTAACGATAGTAATGGAACTGCCAAGCTCATCTCCTATATGCTGGTCAATATGCAAGGTAGGTTTTTTTATACTGCTTTTGATATTGACACGATACCAATTTTGTTTTTACTCGGGATAGTCAGGCATTTAACCACCTAACGATAGTAATGGAACTGCCAAGCTCATCTCCTATATGCTGGACAATTTGCAAGGTAGGCTTTTTTTACTCTGCTTTTGATATTGACACGATACCAATTTTGTTTTTACTTGTGATAGTCAGGCATTTAACCACCAGCGGGCCTACCGCCTAAGAGTAAATACATGAAATGCTATCGTTTATGACGTCATTTGCTACTGCAAATGATTGAAATGACGTCATAAGCGATAGCATAGATATAGTTTACTCTTAGGCGGTAAGCCGGCAGGTTACATGTACAAGCGATACTGTTGTCTATAGAATCATATCTGCTCTGGTTAGATAATGCGCTAGATGACAGATTTTATATTTAAGGGTTAACTAACAAGGAGGGTTGTGTTTATAAACCACATTTTTTACAATAATACCGAATCGGTTCATCGTGACAACAGTTTTATAGTGGGAATCAAAAACTTAGAAAGATCACAAACGATAAGTTATCTAAACAATGAGTTTCCTTTCTGTCAACGTACAACATTGGTTTTGTATTTATCGTATAAATGGTTTACGCGTGACAAAAACAATTTTTTTAATTGATTTTTAAATAAGAGATTTTATGAGGCAATCTCATTCTGCAATACAAATAAGAAATCCATCCCGATAAACTCAACTTTATTTCAAACATGCCAGAACCAATTTCTCGCCAAGCTCTTTGATTTCAATACTAGTGCTGCCATCTATTGTATTTTTGGGTGATACGCATTTACGAACTTATCACCTAGATGGCGTTACAAGGCTCGTTTTCAATAGCGTTAGAATGAACTGTGATAAAATTAACAGAACAAGTTTACTAAAAGTAAATAATTATTCATTAATATTTTAATTCTTTGTTGAGTTTGTTTTGTAGATTACGATTATAATGCTAAATATTACAATACTTATATACTTACGATGTATATTAGATAAAACGCGTGAATTTCGGTTCACACAGATAGGTTGAATTATTTATAGATTCGGGTAGGTCAGTCCTTCGTGAAAACATCATTTACATAGCATTTGACGTCATGGAAACTACAGTTGACTTTTGTATTCGCTTTGATTTATTTTTGAATGTAATGATTTTTTTAAAAGATAAATCTTCACATGCCAGTAATTTTGTTGTTGTGAACGAGAAGTATTTTTACTTGGTATAGTTATTGACTAACTTTTAAAGAAAATATCCTATATTCTGTTTTGTCCGATGATATTTGATGGATCTATTTGGAAAAAACTTTTATTGGTTGTAAAATATACATACGGTTCATTTTAATCGGTTTGAAAATGGCAGGTTTTATTTTCGTCCATTATAGCATGTAAATATAAGATTTTTCTAAATTTTCCTTAGGTACCAACGGGGAACCTAAACCTAGTAATAACCTAGTCATAAAATAACGTCAATCTAAAAATACAAATACAAATAAATTTATTCATAAAACCGATTATAACTTGACTATAACTTAATTGTTTAACAAAATTAAATTCTTTGTTCCGAATTGCTGACCAATATTCAATTATTAGAGTTTAATAGGAACGAACCATATTAGCCCACTCATTACTATTCAGCTAATTCTCTAATACGGTACAAATTACTTCTTAGCGCAGACATGTTATATGTTTATCTATAAAAGGAGACGAATAATTTTCCCTTAATGATACCTCTATATAAGGCGAGGTTGAAACAACTTGCACTTTTGTGAAACTTGCAACACTTGACATTGCCAAATATATATTATGGATATAGTATGTGTTGGGTTTTAACAGTAGTATTTTGATGCAATTGAGGGTAGTTGTGAATTGCAAGAGCCGACTGGAAGTCTGCGCGTCGCAAACCCGGTAGTAGCGAAACTCGCGCCGTGCGCGGTGGTTGTGTCCGTGACAAACCAGCACTCGAGGAGTAGTAAAGATCGCGCCGTGCGCGGTGGATGTGCCCGTGGCACACCAGAACTTCTCCAAAATATCAAGATCGCGCCGTGCGCGTCAATTGAGTCCGTGACTCTGGAACACCAAAAGAATTCATACAGAAGAGGAGCAAGTGCAGCACCATTCGCCTGTCGCGCATCACGGAGGCTATCCCCGGAGAAGCAGCGTCGTGGATTAAAGGTTGGTGAATGCTTTTTATGATTGCCCTCTTTGCATCAATTCTGTTACGCCATAATCAATACCACCATACAGTCCACTGTGTATCGAATCTTTATGGTCCTTCGACCGGATTGTACCACAATCCTTTTGGTCACTTTGACCCATTGTGCTAATTAGCCGTGCTAATTTATTATTTTTACCATTTTGGTATAAAACGGTTACGTTCGTTGCAGACGTTCTGCACGACACGCCTGCCCCACATTCAATATTTAATTTGTCAGTAATCTGCTTATGTAGGTGCTGAATACTTCTACACTATACACATTATATCTTGTCGTACATGTATATAAGTATTTATTGTGTAGTTTATTTGCATAATTTATAGCATATTTTACTCGATAAGTTAATGTTAAAAATTTCTTTGTCCACCGTCTTTTGTGTCGCACCTTAAAAAAATGCCGCCAACATCTAGTAGGTGTAAAAAAGATGATGACGAAGTAGAAATGTCTAAGGAATTAACCGTGTTAATTCATAGAAAGCAACGCATGTTTCAACAAATGCAAACAGTGTACGATATGTCTTGTGAATTATCGGATGCGAACTCAGTTGAATTGTTCTTAATGCATGTATCTGAGATAAGTGTAATAATTTTCGAGATTTTCGAAAACGAACTTCAGTAAGATCCTAAATCTATTCTTAGAAGTCAGGAGTTAAAAAGTTTTGATGACCTATATTTTCGTGTTAAGTTGTGTGCGAATCAAAATCAACCTAAAACGCAATCAGCTAAGGTTAATAATCCCACGAACTCTGCTGGAGAAATGAAGGTTCGTCTACCAAAAATCGAGTTGTATACATTCGATTCTTCGAACGTTGAGAACTTTACGACATTTTACGAAACGTTTTGTTCTATGGTACATAATCAGACTCATATTTCTAAGATAGAAAAATTCCATTATCTTTTGTCTTGCGTGAAGGGTCCGGCCTTAAATATTATAAAAAGCTTGCCGATTACCGCGAACAATTACGATTTGATCTGGCAAAGTTTAATCGATAAATATCACGACAATAGATTACTGCTATGTAGATACCTTGATAAGATGCTCAACTTTCAACCTCTTGCAAAGGAATCTCCGGATAATCTCAGCGCTTTTATCGAGAACTTTGATTTTTCGTTCAAAGCTATTCAAGCGCTGCAAATTAGACTTAAATAATTATGTAATATGTCATATTGCATTACGCGCTTTGGATCCAGCGTCTCGAAAAAGTTTCGAACTTAAATTAAATCAAGACTCAATACCTACGTTTGAGGAGCTGATTAGCTTCATTCAAAATCAGATAAAGGTCTTAAATCATGCAGGGTCTTTTATGCCGTCTACTAATGAACGAAATAAAAATCAATTAGGCAGAAAACAAAACACCTCGAGTGCATCGAAAAGTTACACGCATGCTTCTTCCACGCGAGTTAAAATGGAATGTTTACATTGCGGTGACAATAGACATTTAATTTACCGTTGCGATAAATTCCGTGAAATGACTGTTGATCAACGGATTAGCCGTGCTAATGAGTTGAAGCTTTGTTATAGCTGCTTAAAGCCAGGACATTTTGCTGGAAAAACATGTAAAAGTATATTTAAATGTTGCGTATGTCAGTCAGCTGATCACAATGTACTCCTACATCGTGAAACGTCACTCTGTTGTACCGCGGATGTACCTACTAACTCGGAAATAGCAGTCGGGCAAGCGTCGCAGGCACTAGTAAACAAAACCTGCTCGCTGTCATCGAACACATCTATATCTACAAATGTGTTAGGTACTGCTATAGTTCACGTGATCGATGCCTACGGTAATTATCACGCGTGCCGCGCGCTTATAGATTCATGTGCTCAAACGAATTTTATTTCAAGAGAATGCTATTCTCGTCTCGGATTGCAGTCGGTTATGAGTATTTACGATGTTTATGGTCTTGGTGGTGAATACGTGAAGAATTACGGCATGTTGTCTTGCTCTTTGAAGCCGCGCGATAACACGTCGGTTAAGTTTGCACTCGACGCCGTAATATTAAAGAAAATAACGTCTGACATGCCGACCGTGCCAATCCCTGATAACGTAATTAGTGCATACAAAGATCTGTCACTTGCTGATCCACAATATCATGAGACATCGCCTATCGATATTATTATTGCGGCCGACATTTTCCCTTATGTTTATGACGGACGTAAAATCATTTTGAATCATGATATGCCGGTTGCATTAGGGAGCGTATTTGGCTACGTAATAACCGGTAAGCTTGCACTGCCCTCGTGTAATTTCAAGGTCGCGCCGCGTGCCGCCTTGCACACAACATTTGTTGTCAAACCTAGAGAAACTGATGTAAATGACACTTTCAAACAGTGTTGCGGGACGGAACCTTTGCCGTGCGAAGTTCCGTTAAATCCGCTAGATAAATTAGCGGAACAAATATATTTAAAGAAACATAATACAGATAACGGTGGTCGTTATGTTTTCCGAAATTACTGAACCCCGATCACGAACCCATCGATAAATCTCACGATGTTCCTTCAAAGCGTCTGAAACAAGTAGAACACGTAACTCCGTCTGAACCGATGCGTATTCGCGAGTTGAAAACAAGTACGCCCGGTCTTCGCAGTGCGCCGTACGTGCGCACGTTGCTTCAGCTAGCAGCAGACGAGCTTTGCATCAATTCTGTTACGCCATAATCAATACCACCATACAGTCCACTGTGTATCGAACAGTATGTCTTTTAAATCGATGTCAGCTTTTTTGGGAATACCTTCTTTGTTTTAATGACATACATCTACCAATGCTGAGAAAACTTTACATAGTACTAGTGTGCAATGACGTAGTTATTTGCAACTGTCAGCTTATTTACTTTACGTATGTAGTATAAATTCTACTACGGGCCTGATATTACAAGGATGACAAAGGCTAGTTTACTTGAGATCTCAAAGAAAATTCTACACCTAAGGAGTAAGGCTCAATTTTAACATGAATAGTAGCAATTTTCCCTTTTCTAGTTTCATCGTTATATATATATTTTAATGCGAAATCCAATTACAATAAAATAATAATTTTAATTAATATTTACTGTCCCAAAATCTTTTTATGACTAAATCTAGCCCTGCTCTATCTAGGTAGAGTCAGGCTCAAAAAGCTCGCTTTATCTCACCACAGTGCTTAAATCTGACACAATAGCAAAGCTGACATATTGATCACTAGCTGTGCCTGCGACTTCGTCCGCGTGGAATAGTTATTTTGGGCATTAATTCTTTGAATTTTGAACTGTTTTCTCAGCGCACGCAACGGAAGCCCTCAAAGATGAATAATTTGCCCCGTGTTTTCCACATTCCATTGTTTCTTCGCTCCTATTAGTTGCAGCGTGATGTTATATAGCCTAAAGCCTTCCTCGATAAATGGTCTATCCAACACAAAAATAATTTTTCAATTCGCACCTTCTAAGTTTCTGAGATTAGCGCGTTCCATCAAACAAACAAACTTTTCAGCATAATATTAAGTATAGATTCGCTTTTTATTGTGTCTCTCGTAAACATTACAGTCCCATTACTGGCCTGCTCAAAAAGGTCCACGAAGGTCGCTCGAACAATAAACGAAAGTGCGCCCGCCAACCGAACAAAATACATTTTTTCACCAACAAAAAGTACCTAACCTCGTGATTTCAGTCCGTGACAATAAAATATACTATTGTCTCGCTCGGATACAATAGCGTTAGAAAGTGTGAGAACGATAGTGATTATAATTGTTTTAGCGTTTCTCGGTTCAGGTTGACGAGGTCGTTGGGAAATGACTGTTTGTGCTGTCGGGCGGAAGGGAGACTTTTTATAGCTCTATTCGATTATTTTTCATATGATTTTGTTTACTACTGGTATTTATCTGGAGCATAGGACGGAAACAATATGATCTATACTTTTATGATCTGATAATAAGTCAGGGCTAGCTTAGAATAAACATGTTTTCTTTTTATTGAGATATTTTAACGTAAACAAAACTGATGGTGATCCCAAACCTATAAAAAATAATATCACAATATAGTGTGATTAAATGTTTCAAATGGATAATGGATGTAAAATATAGTCCAAATACAATAAAAAATATTGTCTTAGCTTGTCTTACATAAGACATACACTTTTTTTCTAATTTCTGGACTCCTAGAAAATAATTTTTCTAGCATTTTTTTTCCTATTGATCTAGATTGTAGAACAATGGCTGACCTGGTTAGATGTATGTTTTGTTACACAATCTTATCGATCATATTCTCTTATCAGCTTCCATATAACACCAGGTCCTAACACTAACTCGTTGTGAAAATTCAGGTCATAGATTTCATATAGGCATTGCAAATTGTACAACCACTTACAAATCGACTGAAATGTGCAGGAAATTGAAAACTCTACGTTATATGAGTTTTACTCAATTTCCTTTATATAACAAGTGCCGTAGTTCTCGTGAAGTTTTAAAACTGTAGAAAATTCTGTATCTTTGGGTAATAGAATTTCTCTTCAGCTTGATATAATATATGACACGAATATGTGAAGATTCAATCTCTATTAATCTTACATGAATTTACAGTATGTGAAAACATCTAAAACCGCTTAGTTGACGATATGTTTATATTCTAGGTCATACGATATCCATCGTTAGACCAGCTAAGTTTTAATAGGCCCTAATTCCACCATACATTGGCAGCCACGTTAGATATAATCATAAAAGAAGTAGGTTCTAACCACCATCGCCTCTAGATGTAATAAACTAATTGATATTTATGTGTGTTAGTAGAAAACGTCATTAATTCATTAGTTAGCGGTCTTTCTCGCCGGGAGCGGGTGATTAGACGTTGAAATTGTCCATCTAAGATACCTTTTATGCTCTCGGCTCTCGTAAAGTCCACATTCAATTATAAAGAACTGTTAAATCTTGGAACGGAACTCTGCAAAGTTACGCGAGATAAATGACAAATGTTGTGAGACTCGTTGCGTAAGTTCCGGTGAAATTGTGAACGATTCCGGACTGTCCAACCGGTTACGAGTGTTTTGCATGGATAAATATTGATACGTTTATTTTTTATTTAATTTTTGTCACATTAATTTTATTGTACCCTGCACTCCGCACTAGATGCGCCTGTGTCGCAGAAGATAGTGATAGTTACTTAACGTTATGGACTACTAATTAATTATTTTACTGAAAATGAGGCGCATTAAAAAAAGGAAAAATATATAAAGAAAGATTCCATAAATTCAAGAGTTAAAATAATACATTATGTAAGAAGGAATGATACACTTATTTTCTAACATTGCTAAAGCTTTTTAATATGTATCCGTATTAAATGTAAATGGTAACACTTTATCATTCAACAAAGGCACATAAATCCCCAAGTGTTCTATGAATATATAATACCTTAAGGGCTTATTACAAAACGTGGTTTAAATATAAGCCTAGACTAAGTCCGTTTTAGTTGTTCGAAAATTGTCTGTCTACTGTCATAATTATCAAACTGTCAAAATATACCAATGTTAAATCCAATTTTTGTTGACATTTTGATTGTTTGTATGTGATGTCTGAACAACAAGAACCCACTTTTTATTTTCAAAGTCCTGGACTAATTATTTAAACCGCGTTTTGTAATAAGACGGAAAATGCTTTTAAAGCCCTGCGTTATTTTCGTCTAAATACATAAACATTAATCTCATCCATAAATACTGGCCACTTACCTAGAAGGTTAATTTTAATTTGGTATTTCTGTTTTCTGATACCTTTTTTATCTTAGAGGAAATGCATTTACGCCTCCCCGCACTCTTCCCGGGGGAGTCAGTGCTATATTTTGGGCTCGGAGATAATGAGACTACTAATACCTACCACGATGTCCCTTCGTCCTTGCAAGGACGGGTTTCGCGGGCAAGCGAGCAATACTCCTCCGCCTCCTCCTCCTCCTCCGCCGCCTCCTCCTCCTGACACCTGACCGGCTTTCACCAAGTATTTGACCAATAAGTTGGTCCGGGTCATACGGTGCCTATTCGTGTAACACGACACATTATATGACTTCATTTCTTACGCAAGCTCCTTGATAAGATCCGGTGAAATTAGCCTTACACGGAGCGGACCTTAAGCATGCTAATAACATATTCTGAGAGTGTAGTATGTGATGCTAATATTGCAAAAGGGAAAGTTTGTATGTAAGTGAGTATATGTGTCATTCATTCGCAAAGAAAACATTTATTTATATATATATATATATTTTACATTATATTGGCTTACGCTTGACTACAACTTGCCTGATGGTAAGCAACGTTATAGTCTACGATCTAGCTCGCTTGCCTAGATGAAACCGGTTTACTCTCGACTTGAAGACCGACAAATTATAGTTCAAGGGGAATAGAGATTCGGGCAAGGAGTACCACAGCACACACAGCACAGTATATTGCTTTTATGTGAAGGTGATGGCTAACAGTTTGGTTGTATCATAATTATGCACATTATGTGATAACATCTAGCATTATGTATTCTTTGTGGCTAAAATTAGAAAGCTAGACCGATATTGCTTTAGGACTTTCAATAATATTGCGTAAGAGAAAGGTCTCAAGTTTTGCTTAAAGAAGACCTAACTGTGGTGTTTTGTTTCAAGTGCCTAAGTTCTGGTTATATTTATGAGATACTAAAACTAAGTATTTGGGAAAAAAATTGTCTTCGATTAAGCCAGTAGATATTAATTAATTAATTAGATCAGCGCTGGATGCTTGCATCCAGCATATGCTGAGTTGGGGCCGGATTGTGACATGAAACTTCTTATTTGTACTCTTGTTTTTTTTATTGTATGTCTATTTTATGTTTCATGTGACAATAAATTTATTTTATTCTTATTCTTATTAACGATGCAAACAAATACCATAATTTAATTACTAATGATTCATGACATGTTTGTCCCAAACCATATGACGCGACAACTTTTTGACCAAAGAATTGCAGCGTTGTCTATGATGATAGTCATGTAATACTTTTACCTAATTAATCTATAAATTCGCCAATGAAAACTGAAAACCATGCTCCGTCCTGTATTTTAATAAACTATGCATCTGAAACTGTATAGTTGAAACCCGTTTGTTGTTGAAACGCGTTTTAGGGAAAAACGCGCCAGATCTAGTTTTTACAATAAAATTGTCTTTTTTGTTGTCGTTCCACCATTGTTTCAAGGACATTTTCTGGCTGAACATTTGCTAAGGCGTTATGAAATAAAATTGTCTTTACTAACTGTCACATAATTTAAATATATCTTATCATTTACTTTAGCTATCATTGATTCTGTTCCCATGCAATTCTTCTAAGACAGTTCATAGCAACCCACGTCGAGTGTAAGTCGTAAACAATCGCGTTCGATTTTGAACCGGTCACCGTGGGTCGCGCTCGGAATCGTAATGGATCGCGTAAGCATGACGATGTGCTGGAACACAGTAGCTTGGTGCTGGCTGGATATGATAGACATGCATATTGTACCCGTGTCACAAGCGTTTGCTTACTATGAGACTAGATGACGCTGTAAAAAATCTCAGAATATTACTTTGCTAAGTGAGGTGGTTTACTTTTTTATAGATTCGATTATTATTTATTTAGAGAAATTAAATGTTCATAAATCTTGTTAAAATTAATCTCTATGATGTAACAATATCTTAAAACTTGTTTCTTTGAAATGATTGCTTCGAATTTAGTTGTTGTCTCTTAGTAATTTCTTTTTTAGTATTACTGACCTTGAAAATAGTAATAATCCTTCTTCTTGAATTTTTACAACTAAATAGCTACTTAAATCAAATTAAAACAACGCAGAATTTTATGTTCTCTTGCATAATATGTAGATGCCTTTAACAGACTGTAGTATGACGATGTTTCATATAAAAACTAATATGTAATAAATCTGTCAACTCAAATGGATAGGGACCCGATCCCGTAGAGGAACATGGCTAAGATGAACGGCATCTGATGTTAAGATATTACACATACTCGTAAACCTAAACTTGTAAAACCAGGCAAGCTCAGTCACTGCCCTGAGCCACAGCGCCCCCGGTTCGCCACACGTCTAAGCGGGCGCGGGCGCGCGGTGAAAGTGTTCGCGAAAGTGAAGCCGGAACCGCGCTGACGTCACTCGGATTTGCGCAACACACCGCCTATGGCGGATTGCGAAACGTTATCCGCGCTATCGCGACGTTGTCGGTGTCGGGGTGAGGATGTGGGTACTGCACATAGGTATGCGACATAATGTACATAGTATACGGGATACACATAGGATAACCGTGTAGCTACGTATAGACGGTTTTACACACTATTCCTTTTTTATGGGTCGGTTCTCAATTCACCTGTTTTTCGTAAAATACCGGTATGTAATCAGAACGACTGCCATTGGTAGAGCGAATCACACTGACTAATATTATAAAAAAAAATTCACGGTCAAGCGGCTCTATTAAATTTGATAATGTTTATTTAGTACGGAGAGGAAAGAGGCCCTAAAAACTCTAAATTAACGCATGGGCTGAATTGTCGTAATTAATAACAGGGTGGTTTTTTATTGACTTTGTACTCCCTAAACGTCTATAAATAAATATTCACTCATTAGATAACTTGGTGTAACTTACTCGTTTCTCTCCCAATTTATTTATGTTCAAGTTACGAGCGAGTACTTTCATTTATTTAAAAGAGTGGATCGTAAATGTCACATATTATCTGCTCACTGTAACTTTATAAGCACGAAAGCCGTTTAAAAAGTTTTTAAATAAAATGTGTAGAGCAGTTTAGGGGTTGTTTATTAGCTCTACGCAAATAGACACCGCTGCGGCGATAACGTCCCACAAACTTTGGAGAAACATTAACTCATCATCATCATAAATTTAAGGGCCGGGCCCTTGTCTGTGGAGTATGCGCCATCCTTCCCGGTCTTCTGCCAATTCCCAGACCTCCTTATACGACATGACACCCGCCTTTTCTTTTATTTGGTCCATGTATGATCTTCTCGGCCTTCCTCTTCCTCTTCGGGCTTCCAATTTTCCTTCCATGATTTTTTTTTTTTTTTTTTTTTTTTTTTTTTTTTTTTTTTTTTATTAGTTTACAAACAGTGACGTACAGTTATATATTCACTCTTAAAAATAACAATAAATTACAGTGTGTACATCACCTTAGACAGTAAACCTAACTTTCACATATAATCTATCACATATAACCTTCCTAACAATTAATACTTACTTAAAAACTAAACATGCAATCTAACGAAGAACAGAGGGGAACAAGGCACATTAACTAAATAAACATGTACAATATCATCAATCTACTAATTTAGACAGTTCATTTTTAACAGCTGGTAGTGACTTATTGGAGAATATATCAAATTTTAATCTAAAGTTGTCTTTATCATAAGTGTTACACATGCGAACTATGGGAGAGAAATGTAGCATATTTGTGCGTTGTCTATCAGGACAGAAACAATTTTTCCAATATAGTCTAGCACACGGAAAAGGCACTCTGATGTTAAATTTGGATAAAATTTCCGGGCAGTCTATATATCCGTTTAATATTTTATAAAGCATCAACAGATCTGCCATCTCGCGACGAGCATGAAGGGTTTTTAATTTATAGTGATTAACTCTTGATTGATAGGATCGGAGTGTTTTGCATTTATTTTCCATAAATGATAGGTGATACAAAAAACATTTTTGGACCTTCTCTAATACCTCTGAATGGGTTTTATACCCCGGATTCCACACAACTGAGCAATATTCCAGTATACTACGCACTAAACTATTGAATAGCGTTATAGACAGTTCTTTGTTTTTAAATATCTTACCCTGCCTAGTTATAAAGCCACAAATTCTCCTGGCTTTATTTGATATGGATGTAATATGCTCTCTAAAATCTAGTTTAGAATCTATAATTACTCCTAAATCTCTAATGGAGTTTACTTCTTTCAGTATTACTCCATTTATATTGTAATTTGCTGGAAATGGTTGTCGCTTTCTTGTGAACTTAATATAAAAACATTTCGATTCATTTAAGTTCATTTTATTATGCAAACACCATAAACTAATCCTATCAATGTCCTCCTGTAAGTATCTCACATCTCTTTCACTCTTAATTCGCCTATATACTTTTAGGTCATCGGCGAATTGCCTAACTTCAGACCTAATAATATCAGTCAAATCATTTATAAATATCAAAAAGAGAAGTGGACCCAGATGTGAACCCTGTGGTACACCAGATGGAACAATTGTCTCATCTGATTTGAATCCCTTCACGACAACTAATTGAGATCTGTTTCTCAAGTAAGACTCAAACCACCGAAGTAAAGATCCATGAATGCCGAACCCCTGCAACTTCTTTATTAGCAAACCGTATTGGACCCTGTCAAATGCTTTACTGAAATCTGTATAAACTGCATGTACTTCACCTCCCAGATCTAGAGTTTCCAAAATATCAGTAACGTAACTCACTAGGTTAGTGCAAGTTGACTTTTTAGGTCTAAAACCATGCTGATTACAATTAAGCAATTGTGAAACATGCCAATAAACCTTTTTTACCACCAGACTTTCTAAAACCTTGCCTACACCTGAAAGGATAGAAACCGGTCTATAATTTTCGATATGCCCTAAGTCACCTTTTTTGTGTATAGGCGTTATATTAGCCCTCTTCCACTTTGCTGGAAACACGCCCGTTTTGAGAGATTGGTTAAAAATAATTGTAAGTGGAGGAGCCAAGTGAACAGCGCACTCATTTAAAACCACTGCTGGCAGTGTATCGGGACCAGCTCCTTTACTTCTGTCAAGTAAAAGCAAGGCTTTCAAGACTTCGCTGCTGGTCAATGAGACTGCTCCCAATGTATTATGGTTAATAAATACCTCGTCTAGTTCTGATTCAGTCCTAATAGCATCAGGCATTGACAGCTCATAAATAGAATTAAAATGTTCAGAAAATAAATTGCAGATTTCCTGTCCCCCGGTTCCTAATTTATCTGAAAGTGTCATTTGGTTAGGTAATGTAGAATTATTTCCCTTCAAGTTTTTAACATAGCGCCATATGAATTTAGGATCCTTACGAAGATGAATTGATGTATTGCTTTTAAAAGTATTAAAACATTCCCTTAGTAATTTATCACTACGTTTGCGTGCATCAGAGTACGCCAACTGGTCCTGCAAATTCCCATACATTTTATATTTTAAATGATATTTTGCTTTTTCTTTTAGGCATTTGATTAATGGAACTGAAAACCAGTTAGGGTATCTATCATTTTTTGATCGTTGTAACGGGGTGTGTTCTTTTAATATTGGCATTAAGATATCATAGAAAATATCGACCATACAATCTACATTTTTATTCTGTAGTTTATGTACCCAATCTATTTCTGATAATTTATTATTTATTTTGTTATAGTCTGATTTGAAATATTTGAAAAGCAAGGCTGATTTTCTTTTTAGTGGTTTCACCCCAGTGATAACATTGATGATGATGTTTCTTATAAATTCGTCATGTCGTATAAGGTGGCCAACCATCTTCCCTCCTGTTTTCAATAGTTGCCAGTATTGTACGGTGTTCTTGGACCATGCTCAGCACTTCTTCATTGGTCTTTCTTTCTGTCCAACTAATTTTCTCCATCCGCCGCCAGCACCACATTTCAAAAGCTTCTATTCGTTCTCTATCTCTTTGAGTCATGGTCCAAGTTTCGCTTCCATAAAGAGCAATACTCCATATGTAAGATTTTATGAGCTGTTTTCTTACGTGTTTTGCAATTTTGGATTTTAGTAAATGTTTCTTCCGGTTGAATGCTGTTTTTGCTATGGATATTCGGGTTATTATGTCTTGAGTGCATCTTGAGTCTTCTGTTATTACGCTTCCTAAATATTTGAATGCATGTACTTGTTCTATTGGGTTATTGTGCAGTTTAATGGGATTTCTATTGTAAATTTGGTTTCTGGTTATTGTCATAGTTTTGGTCTTGTTTGAGTTAATTTTGAGGCCTATTTCTTGAAAAGCTTCGTCCATTTGTTTGATTAGTTTTTCCAGTTCATTTCTATTGTCGGCTAAAGCTGCAATGTCATCTGCGTAACGTATAAAGAAAATCCGCTCTCCATTCACTTTAATTCCACCGTTTTCAGATTCTATGATTTTACTAATTGCATTTCAATAAATATGTTGAAAATAGTTGGTGAAAGTGGGCATCCTTGTCTTACTCCTTGTCGTATTTTTGCTGTTGTGGTTTCAGTTCCTATGTCTATTGTGGTTTGCTGATTTTTATAAAGGTTGTATATTATTCTTCTGTCTCTATAGTCTACTCCAATGTTTTTTTAAAATCGTAAGCATCTTTTTCCAATTTACTTTGTCAAAAGCTTTTTCCAGGTCAATGAATGCAATATGTGTATCTATACCCAGATCTATTCGCTTGTTAGTGATGAGTCTTAGAGCCAGTATTGCTTCTCGTGTTCCTTTTCCTCGTCTAAATCCATATTGGTCTTTGGTAATATTTTCTTCGGCAATGGGTCTTAGTCTATTGTGAATAATTTGTATGAGTATTTTTGAAGCATGTGATATGAGACTTAGTGTTCTGTGTTCTTCGCATTTGTGGGTGTTAAGTTTTTTGGGTAGAAGTACTGTTTTAGTGGTTTGAAAATCATTAGGAATGTTACCTGTTAAGTACATTTCTTGGGTCAGTTTAAATATTTCATCTAAGAGAGGGTCGCATACCGCATATTTGATAAGTTCTATGTGAATTTGGTCTTCTCCTGCTGCTTTTCCATTTTGTATATTTTGTAGAGCTCTGTCAAATTCTTCTCGTACTATTGGTGGGCCTAAATCATCACAATCTATTGAATTTTCTTCTTCTAGATCTTCATCATCCAGTCCTGCTCCGTCGTATAATGTTTCTATGTAGTTTTTCCATCGTTGTACTATTTCTTTTTCGTCCAGTAGCATTTTTCCATCTGAGTCAAGGATTGCTGTGCTTTTTGTCTTGTGTTTAAGGTCAATTACTATTAAAACATTAACTAACAGACTTATATATATTATATTATATATAGACAGATAAAATTAGGATAGTGGGCAACTCTAGTGTATAGATATTTTAAACAATACTAAGAGCTTTTGAATGATAAAGGTAACACTTTATTCGACCCACGGAAAATATCAAATTGAGTACTATAATTTCTTTGAAAAACATATTATTGTTTTCCGTTCTAGTAGATATCTTATGTCAATGGAGATAGTAGCTGCAGGATCTTATGCTATGCTATAATGTTTTATCTACATATATCTATTGGTATTAATCGTAGAAAAGCAGACTATTTTTTTTCTGTTTTTACAAAGTTTTATCAATATCCATTTGTATTTTGGAGAAAGATTTCGCTCTCAACCATGCTTCGCTCTGTATTATTTCTACTCCAAACCACCTTAATGTCACCCTTCGCAAGTAAAAATGTTCAGCCCTTTTTAGCTCCAAAATAAAGGTGTATTTTTTAACGTTTGTTTATCCAGCGGGTTTACCTGCCCCTGTTTACGGAGGTGTCGCCTCTATGCTCCTCTTGGGACTAGCTTGAAGGCTGCGTAGTCGCGTTGACAGTGCTGCCTGCCAAAAAAAACGCGCGGCTTGCATTAGTTGGTATCTATGTGATGTGAGTAGTTTTGGGGTTGACGCTGTTTGCTTTTTGTGCGTGTTTGAGTTGTACAAAAATAAATGTACATTTTGGTATTTTTAACGAGTTTGAATCACGAGTACCTACCTCTACCTATGTACTTGCTTGCTACTACCACTACTTGTAAAAATATTTTAATTAAAATGTTGTACTCATACATTTGTACATTTACATAAACGTAAGTTAAACGACATGCCAAATTCTAGGCCTGTATAGTTAATTGATAGTTGTTTAAAAGCACATATTTAATTTTTTGTAAGTCAATTTTATCTGTGGATCGGCAATAATAATGTTGCCAGTAATATTTTCTTGCTAAATTAAGTTTTTGACTGCATGTTTCGACTGAAACGCTAACCTTTCAAATACATTCATAGAGACCTCTCTAAATAAGATGATATCGGCATATTCTGCCTAAAACTTTCTGTTATCGGAAATCAAGATCTCAATTGGGTAGCCGTGCTAGTCCAAATACAATCTCCAACTTAGCTAACAAATTTTCACGCAAACGATTCAAAACGTAATTGCTATTCGTAGCATATGTGCCCAATTCAATACGATAGCATATAACATGTATACATATTATGTGTATAACTTGTCAAAATTGTTATCAAAAAAGTCATACAGGACAAACGTGATCGCGCACCTTGATTATATTATCACTAAAAACACGTAGCTTACTCACAACTTGGCGAATTCTCGTCTGACACATCTGAGGAAACCGTCGCAGGTACTCTATATAATAAATCATATTATTACCACGAACAAAAACCTACCAAATAAAACTCCGGACATGTTTCATTGGACATTTTTTGCTAGTTTCCATGTAAATGGGGCAGACCATTACACGGTTGGAGATAAATTGTCGTTCGTAGTTTGTTATTCATCCGGGGTACGTGCGAAATGTTCGTACATGTTGCCACGAGCGACGCCGACGACGATCATTAGTCTAATGCTTCTAAAGTTTGGCTAGAAACTGTGGAACTATGTACTCCGATTATATAGTTTTGGACTATGATAGATGATTGTTTATTTAAAGACTACGTAATTGCTTGTCTTTAATGGGAAATATATGTTTTTATTATGTTTACGAATATAAATGTTTGCTCTATAGTGAAAAAGCATGCTATCGGGAGTCAACTGTAGCCATTTAATAACTTGATTTTTGCGTATTTTTTTATTTTATTTGAATTTTGAATTTGGTACATACTATGTATATTTATCGACTTTTAGTTTTATTTATGTATTGTATAATGATTTAATTTGTACTTTTTTACGTTACTATTAGAATTAATGAAATAATTAATGAATAACTTTATTATTATGATTAGATTATTTATCATTAGAGTAATTCGCTTTAAGCGGTTCTAATTGTGAGAATATATAAAGCTATATATTCTTAGTACTTTCGGGCTGAGTTGCATTTAAAAGACAAAATATCTTCTTACATTGTCTTACTCCTTATTTCTTAATTTGTATCTTACAAGTAAAGTTATTACATGTCTGTACTCTCATACATAACAAATTTTAGGTACCACAAATTGAGACTTGGTACATCAACTGGCAAATGTTAATTAAAAATTAGTAATTCAACACACGCAAAGTTTGGACTGCGAAGCATTAGTCTTACAATATTTTTTTTTGTTTTATTGCCTCTCGTAAGCAATAAGAGGACTGAATCTGTAAACCCATCAGTGTCACGTGCAAAGCTTAAATAAAAATTGTTAATACAATTTGTGAATTAATAAATCATTTATGATGCCATTTGCACTGAGAGTGGCATTTTATAACTTGCTTTAGAAGTTACACATATTTGTTTAGAGAAAATACTAAACTACGTAGCTGAAATTTTAAAATATGTATGTAGGTATAATGCGTTTTTTTATTAATCGACGTCAAGACGTCAACGTTTTATCATATTCAAAGACACAAGAAACTCACTTGACAACCGTATAAATTTAATTTGGCCTTTAGCATTTCATCATGTTGCGTTGTGTCATCTGAACAGATTTGAGCAATTTAATTATTGCGCGGTACAACCCTTCTTATTTGATGGTTTTAGTTGATTACATCAAGGGGACCGAGCTTCGGTACAAAAAGGGAAAACAAACGGCACCATGCATCGGGGAGGATACTAAACTGTTTTTGCATCTCATTTTGGAACGCGTTTTGAATTTTATGATTTATAGATGTCATTCTGATGGTTGTTTTTATTTGTGTGGTTATGTTATAATGCTTAGCGAATAATTTCAGTGTGTGATTTGATAACTTATCACATTAAGTATAACAACAACGAAGTGTTTGCAAAGTGCAGATATGGTCGATTCAAAGTCGACAGGAAAATTCTCGACATCACCCAGTAACTTCAACTTTTCTGACATCTCATGGTTTCTCTCCAAGTTTTTTCTTGCATCACCGACAGCATTTTTTTCGTACAATACATACATATAGTTACACAGTCTATTCAAAGATGTATAGCCATCTCCATTACATCACTTTGGCGTGTTTCGTAATTTTTCATCAAACAAACAGACAATCGTCTATACAAAACATTGTGAGTGTTTACAGTGAAAGAGACAATGGAGAGATTAGGCGCAGCGGTGCGTGTACTTAGGGTTAGCAATGTACAATATAATATAATATCCATAAGTGATAAAAATGTTATGGAAATTACCGTAACTAATAATTAAAATTATTTTTTCTTGACTAGATTAAGTATGTAGGTAACTATGATTAATTTAACTCATTCGCGTGACTTATTCACAAAATTAGATATACAGCATTTTTACTACTTTAACAAGTTTATCAGAGCCATCCATAAATTCTTAAGTCTTAAGGGGCGCCAAGTTTCGTTTACAATTCACAACACTCCAAAGTCTAGATCTCGATAAACGACGCAAGGAACACAACCACCCAAAACTGTCACCTATGAAATGGTTAGGTGTTCAAGTCTTAAGCCTACACTTAAGAGTCCAAAGCCTCGACAAAGAAATAGTTACATGCGCCCAAAACTGTCACATATGAAAAAGTTCAGGTGTTCCTAAGCCTGTGTTGGGTAACCCTGCGTACAGTAAATCATGCCCGTTGGCAGACAAAGGGCGCTCGGGCTGCATCGCAAGGGCACCCCTCGCCCTTGGGCGCAGGGCGTAGTCTGGAGGTCGCGGATGTACCCTTACTGCGTACCAGAGAGTTGAAATACATAGAAAGTCTATTGGAGGCGAATGAAGGAAGGATTTCTACTGTACAATCAGATATTTGACCACTAGGTCAACTGAAACTGAACTGAACGCATACCAGCGAACAGTGTGGCTCAAGGTGGAGCATGTCTGTGGCCTCTGTGCTAGATGGGACTAGCCCTCAAACTAGGCGGCCGGAGCACATTATTAGTCGCTTGGTGTCAAATTTTATACTTGAGGGTGGTACCTAGCCAGCCGGGTACCAGAATATACCCTACCGCTGTGCTGTATTTGTAAAATGTCTGTTCTCACTTGTCAGAATGCTTCAGATTTTGTGTGGCAAGCTATCAGGTTGGTGGCAATTTCTATAAATCAGCCAAAAGGGTAAGTGATAAGCACTGTGTGTGTCTCTGTTTTTTAATAGTTTTGTGTTTGACTACAGGATTGCTTCAGCTTAGGGTGTTACAAGTTTACCTAGAAGGTACGTTTAGATTTGAAGACGCCTCAATGGTATTAAAAAATATATCTGTTAAAGCTAGATGAACATAACGCAACTTAGTGCCTACAACTCGATTACTGGCGCCAATAAAAGTCGCCCGATCATAGGCCACGATGACACCTAGATATTTGGAGGGCGACGCGGGCGAAGGGAAAACTGGGACGTCGCCGCAAATTGTATCATTGATAAGTTGATAGTTGTGGCGAATGATTTGGTTAGAAGTTGTTGCTTAGTTTTTAAATTGGCTACGCTTTTATTGGCTCTGGAAATATAATTTTTTTCGAAATGGCACCGAAACACTCTACGCGATAAGGTCGCCCAATGTACCTAGGTTTAGTAATTTTAGTGTAAATTGTTTTTGTATTTTGTGTTCTGGTGTACAATAAAGCTATATTGATTGATTGATTGATTGATTGATTGAAACACTAATGCTTGATTTATATTTCCGTTAAACACAAAAAGTTCGCGATTCTCACGGGTCTATCCGAGAGATCTGTAGTACCATCTACAAGTAAACAGTAGCTGGCATAATAGTGTCGAGTTGTATCCACACGCAACATCGAATCGAAAAGACGCCGCGTCGAATCGATTATGCACTCTCTCTTTCACTTTAGATGATGGGACGACTAGCATTCAAAACGCCTTTCTTATTACTTAATCCACTTTCGATATTCGTTCTCCGTCCAAAGGAGCGTTAAACGAAACTGACGTGGAAAGTCACGATTTTCCGCTTTGGAAACAATCCTTAGAAACCGTGCTCCGTCAACCGTGAGCTAGAAATGTGTCCAATTGTATAAAATATGCTCCGTAGTAACGAACCCGGGCCGAACTTACACATTCATAACTTTATGTAAATGGTATCAGAAGATATGCTCGGATAGCCTAGGTGCCCGCTCCGCTGAGATTACTTAGGCTTTAGAGATACGCAGTGTCCGAAGGACGAATTGCGAACATAACTCGTCATAAGCTACGAAAGCTAAGCGCATAGTTCCAGCAGACAAGGGCTACAATGAAATTCTAAGTTAACGCCGAGTTATGCGATTTCTCGGCACGAGTCAAGTTTACGAGGCCATAAAGCTAACCGCGCCGAGCCTATGAGTGGCCAATATTAAGAAACCATCCTCTCCATCCTCACTCTGCATTCGCATAAATCTGCAGCGATCATCGCGCAGATGTCATTAGCTGCAGATATATTGTGGCAGCTCCGAACATAAATCCATGAATATGAATGCAACTATGTTTTCATCACCGCGGTCGAACTGGAATATTCATGTAGTTTTGTCACTGAATTGAATAATTCCACTTTTATTGCCCAACCTAATGGCTGGAGTCGTTAGGCATCCTTAACCTTAGCATTTTGTAAGCTTTCGTGCTTTAATCTACTTTCGATTTCGCCATTGTAATCGGCGGCGTCTTCGTAATTAAGTTTGGAGGTCAGCGGGTAAAACTTTATTCGAGCGCAAGAAGTTTTAATTAATTTAAACAGGGCTATCACAATTTGGTTGGCAAACTCTACTCTCTATGATGCAATGTTAATTGAAGCTTAGGTGCATGTACAAGTAGATTGTCGAACTTTGAATAAGTTCTACACAACATTAGGTACATAAATATTTTTATAGGACCATCTCGGAAACTATCCTCAACGAATAAAAAAAGAATTTTTGAAATCGTTTGATAAACAACGGAGTAATCGCGTAACAACCCTACAAAAAAAACTTTCAGAAGACTTCCTTTTTTGGAAGTCGGTTAACAACAAGTAGTGGCATTTTCAATATCATCATGATACTGAAAATGGCACGTGTAGTTTCCTTACTTTGATTACCACATTTACGAATCTTATTTTTAGCAATGACGCGCTCCTTCAGTTAATATCCTCATTATAAATACACAGAGTTTACTAATGAGACTATCTATATGACAATCGCCCATCATAACATTAAAGTTAACGCGCCAACACAACAAAACAAATAATAAGATTTGATTTTAAATTCCAAGTTAACCGAGTTCAAAATTAACATTTGAGGTAGCGTTTAAAGGCTAACCAGGTTATTTAGCCATCCGGTTCGGTGCAGCGTGAACCTTGGTGAGAAATGCGCCCGGGGCTTTTGGCTACTGCACACACATATATTTCAGTCTTGTTTTACCTACACAGCCAAATCTGGCTGTAATTTGGCAGTCGAGTTTTTGCCGAGACTGCCTGTAATATGTTCGCAGCGCTGGTGCTATATTATAAGCATTCTTTGCTCTAGCTGAAATCTCAGCTCTTGTAGAAATTAACAACGTAGTCTGTCTGTATACCGACAAAATTTTCGATATTGTCTTGTTTAGAGTAGATATTATCGTAGACAAAAGAAAAGTTTGAGTTTGACCCTATCAAGTACACTTTTACAGTAAACTTGAGTTAAGATCTCCTACTGCTTTAAGGATGTTATGGATGCTCTATTATTATGATAATAATAAATACAAAAGATAATTTAGTTTTGGGACGTATAAGTATTCCAAATAGACATGTTTACGATACTATTTTTTATTCATACCCTCAGCCCTTTTCTAATTTTCTTTGTAAGCTATAAAGTCGAACGAAGTTTTGCGAATAAAATATTCAGAAAGCAGCTCGAAAGGGTTAGCCTAGTATAAGCGGGGAAACAAACATTGAGGGGGAGAATGTAAACTAGCCACCCTATCTGCTGGCTTTGCAAAATTCAACCCGAGGGCGACCGACGGAGCAGAATTAAATAAAAAAAAACTCCATAAAATAACAATGCAAAGTTAATATTTGGCGTTATAGCAGACTAGACACGATAAGCCGCCTCGCTGTCTAATAACCGTCTCGAATGTAAATGAATCTTAATCTCCAACGCCACAAGGTTGAGTTTCGTAAAATTACGCCAGATATTCAAATCGAAAGCAAATGTGCACTTGCATCATCTCGAGCTGTGTAGTTTTGTAAACGTCTCAAACATAAACCATGGCTCGTAATGTGAACGTTTGACGGTAAACGTTAGTGAAAGTGCTGGATGCGAGCGAGCACAATCAAAAACGCATTATGGCCCTAAGCGGCGCAAGCGCATCTAAATGACTGAATGCGCTTTTTGTACCCGCTCTGATATCGATATCATTTATTTGTAAACTAGCTGCGCCTCGTTGTTTCACCTGCTTATTACAGTAATGTTGCAGGTGAAAATAAGCCTGCGCTTGTGTATGATCGCCATTTTCAAATAACCCGGTGTTTTTTTTTATTATTACGCCATTTTGTTTTCTTTTCTCGCGCTTTTGATATACATACTTGCATTTATTGTCTACCACTCATACGAAATCTTACAAAAGATACTCAATCGGGTACAAATAGTTCATAGACATTACGAGTACTTCTAGTACTTAGTACTTCAGCTAGTACCGCCATTTAGTGCTCAGCGTGTCATATGCGTCGAAGCGGCGTTGATCGCGTAATTGCGCTTCCGTTTGGCGCCACTGAGCGGTGCGCGATGGCACTGCTTCTACACACAGATTAGAGTCTTACAGATTTCCTACTACTTGAATGAATTGAACATTACTGAGCGACTTCACTTCAGCACAGAAATTGAGTAGTTTTCTTGGGTAGATACGTCATGGTGCGTGGGCGCTTGCGCAGCTCCTTTCATGGATCTACTTTCTTGATGAACCCGGTTGCTTATAAGTAAGGTCAAATGAAGAAGACGATTCAATCAATTATAATTTAATGTACCTGGAAACTCATTACTATTTTGTATAAATTTATTTTAACCTGATGGGCGAGCGCCCATCAGGTTTTCTAACCTAAAATGTGTTTGACGACTTTAGTACTGTAGCTTTCTTTACATTTCTTTGATAGGTATTTATTTACTAAAATATTCTCTAAGTTTCGTCTCTGCCGTAGTCAGTAGTTGCGAACAGCGATAACAGCCCATTGTTTACGCTTTACGCTAATCGGTCGTGTGTGAATCGCCTTAAACGGAGCGTTTCACGGTTCATTTGGCTGATTGAAATGCGGACTTAATTAGCCGTACAAAAGACACCAGACCACCTCTTGCTACGAAAATGTGGAAGAAAATTTGTAACGTTGCTTGTGTTTTCGTATTAGTCGCGTTTGAGGTGTTATTGATACGTAAATATTGATCCAATTTTAATGTAAACTTCCCAGAGTGTAAGACCATATCTACAAAATTTAGAGATGTATTTATGTATGTAAAGACTTGTTTATATCTTCCCCGAGCTCTACATTCAATAGCTCTACACATTAATCAATGTACTGTAATATACCTCTGAATTATGTTCGGTGTAAACCACACCAAAACTTGCTATTTATGTCAAACTAAAGAAATATCGGGACACAAAAAAAAAAAATCAAACTGGACACATACATTTTTGCTTGGACAGCTCAGTCTGAACCGAACGAAAACCGTTCACTTTCTTCGCCCAAGAGCATATATTAGCCCTGTAGTTTATTTGTGGCAAAGGCCTTTATATCAAACCTGTCGCAGAATGATGAGGCGGTCTCTCTGGAAGACGGAGTACTTCCAAGATACTTGTTGCTTTATGGTGTCCGTGTCACTTTTATCTTTTAATAGCCGGACCTCACGCGCGCCGCGCGAGCTTTAACGCCACTCGTAACCTCCTATTAACCTTCTCAATGTTTATTTTATTACCTCAACCCATTCAGTTATTAACTTTCTACAGTAGTCTTAAAACACACTTATTATTGTAACTCAAAGCTACAAAAGAAACACTCACCTTTGTTTGAAACGTATGAATCCATTCGCCATCGAAAGTTATGAAAATAACCTCCGTTTCAGCATTTTCACGTTTCTAAAACACTAGCCGCAATCCAAATGATCAACAGACATTTCGCATACTAACAACCGCCGAGCACGTACACAAAGGGAAGAATTTAAAATAGTCGAACAACTTTGAATTGAAACGAACAACTTTTGACTGTCATAATTGAAACGCAAAGTTGTATCTCGAAATTGAATTTTCATAAAGTGAAATTAATTGTGAACGAATTCCCGTTGCCTTGATGAGTTTCGAAATCTCTTACTGTAGCGCTCTTTGACGGCGGCCGTAATATCTCGCGATAAAAAAGTTCCCGAAAGCAATGAAAACGGAAAGTGGCTGTCGTAAATAACGATAATTAACTTGCAAATACGATATTTGACTACTTTCGAATGTAATGCGGTAGTAATGTTTATTTTTCCTCTCGCTGCGGTTACGAACTGGTTGTAACGCATTAGCACCTCGAATGGAAGGTCACCAGAGTCACCACATTCTTGTTTGCTGTCGCTAAAACACGCTTTGTCATTCTCGCATTGTTTGATCTGTTTATTGGTCCATCACAAACTGTTTCTCGCATTTCTCTTGCTTGTTTTTCTTTACAAACGGACTTTCAATGGCTCACACGAATACACTAATGCTGTTTTCTTTATTCTATTTATTTTATTCAGACCGAAGTATAAAATCGCAGTGAATGCAATGCACAAGTCACGAATGCAAATTAGTGTGTGTCGATAATTGCACCTTTCATTTGCAGCTGTTGCTTTTTACCGACCCTCTTTGGATAATGAATACGGGAAACAGGCCTACTTATTTTATATTTTAAAAGACTTTGCTCATACCTTCTTTGTTATGTTTTCATGTAAAAAAGACTGGAAATTTTAGTTTAAGATATTTAATTTTGTACAATACAATCGTTGGATCCAGTCTAGCACTTACTTGTAAATTTTATCTGTGGTGGTAAATTCACGGTCTAAGATTATTCATATCGTTATATTTCAAATCTTCTCAGCTTTCATTCAGTAGCTACACGTATACACAAACTATAGTATAAAAAGATAAAAAAGATAAAGAATCTTTATTGATAATGTAAAGTTGCAACATAGGTATAAGTACTAATATCATAAAATATGCTACACAAATTACAATATCTCGTCAAATTGGATTTATTACATTTAGATTTAATAAAAATTTTGAAGTTACAATGTCAAGTTTTATTAATAACATAATGATAATTTTTGTTATTAAAAACATGTCAAACATAATAATAGGTATGTAATCATACAATATGTCAACTTAAATAAATCTTGGTACTGTCACTATACGTTCTTTAATATTCATATATTGGCTCCGACACGATTATCCTCCATCGATACATGTTCCGATTACGTCTGTTTATTTAGCGGTCTGTGTTTCCGAAATTGCAAGCGTATCATCGTAAAATATGACCGCTATCATTATCCGATGCTATCTAATATCTGTGCCGTCATATTTGGCGCTGGTCCATGCTGTGATCTGTGTTTACTGATTAATGATTACGACTGCTATTGTATATTGTGTTAGTGGCGAATTCAAGATAATGTTTATTGATGTAATCGACGTCAGATGATCGATTGTGAAAAGTTAATTTGGATCTTCCTTTCTGGGCTATATTTAAAGTACCTATTTTCTTTTTCGTTTGTTTCCTATATACAACTTATTTTTTTTTTAATTTAGCCATTCTTATCAAGGTAATGATACATACTTATGATTGATTATTTCAATAATGGTGTTATATAATGCGCTATTGACATATTATACTTACACAAATTTCCAAGCCTTTTATCAATTGTATTTTCACTATCCATGATATCGCAATATTTCTACATCAATAAATAATTCTGAATATCAAAAGCCGCCCAACTGCAGCCCATTTGAATACGTAACAGCGATACCCAAGAGACATGACGTGCAGTGTTGAGTTAGTTCTCTAATATTGCGTGTGGCTACAACTGCATCCACGAGCTAATGCACCGTGGATCAGAGAAAGCTGCGCAAGATTCAATGACCTTTGCGCGGTCGCGTGCCAACACAAAATCAAATGGACCACTCTCGCTATCCCGGCTACTCAGTTACCAAGTAGACGAGTCATTATAGCGCCTAGAAAATGTACATATACATACATATGTCGTAAAAGGAGTGTTAATGTAACGGGGAGTACAAAAACGGTTAGGAAAAAGAAAAACTTTAACGTAGAAAAATTTATACACATTCTCGCCAAATATGATTTACCTGAAAACATAATTAATACATTCGTCATCCCTCACATGCCAAAAAAATCCATATTTGTACTCTATATTCTATGATTTACCAAGTAGACCAGTCATTATAGCGCCTTGAAAATTTACATATATGTACATATATATGTCGTAAAAAGAGTATTAATGTACCGGGGTGTACAAGAACGGTTAGGAAACTTTGACCTAGAGAAATTGATACACATTCTCGCCAAATACGATTTACCTGAGAACATAAATTATACATTCGTCATCCTTCAAATGCAAATAAATCCATATTTGAACTCTGTATTCTGTGTCCCTGTCCATATGATTGGTTAGTAGCAAATATAACGCGTTTCATCTTAGTCCGTTACTGTTGCACTTTATAGGAACAGATTACTTAGATATGTCTGTAAAACAAGTTCCCATTTAGTATAAAAAAAAACGAAATTCATCTGCAATGCTGTTTAGTCCGTCACCGTGATTGAAGTAGACACTGATTGATGTATTCAGTTGATAGGTAGACATTTAGGTGTATCTTAGCTAAATGGTCTGTGTTAGAATCAAATGGGCCACTCTCGCTATCCACTAGATGCGTTAACTCGACATTACGTGTTGCTGTTACATGATTACAGTTTTGAAGGGAAAGTTATTAAGAACTGGCGCCGGCTTCGCACCAGACGGGTTATGTAATGTTTGTTGTTTTGGTACACATCCTCTCGGTGTGCTCTCGTTGGCAGGCTTTAGAATTAATATAACTAATTAAATTTTCATCTGTTTATATTTATGACTTCATAATTCCAATAACATGGAAACTAATTAAAAGTCAAATATAATCATTCTACTCTAATTAGAGAAATGAAAAAGTAGACACCAGAGTTGGCTTATTTTATTTGATGTAGTGGTATGTTTAATGATATTCTTGTATCACAGAATTTCCTTACATAGAGTAACGAAACTAGCTGTATAAAGAATATAGACTGTTCTCTGTTTAATAAACCTAAAAAACCTGGAACAAGCTGCGTTTTTGCCTCGCATGTAAAGTGGCAACTGCAAAAACGAAACGCCCAAAAAAAGTTTTTATTTTTTTTTGTCGAGCCTCGCTCTCTTTTTATGATGCCCTTTGATTTTGTCCAAAGCGAAGAGCGGTTAACGAAGGTCGACAGTTTCCGTGCCATTTTCAACATCGTCCGTTTTAAATAGACATAGTACAGTAAAAGACTGGCCTTCTTAATATTAACTTAATTTAGCTGGCTCTGTGACCCAACTGGACCCTTCCCTCTGATACCAAAAGACGCCGTTCACGGTCTTGAGCAAGAGCCTCCCACTGAGGCACTCAAAATTTGCGCAGATCCTCTCGGCCTGATCTTTCCAGTAATATTTAGGGCACCATACCTCCTCTTACTACATGTTTGCTTCAACTTTATGCGCCTCTTTAATGCACTTGCACTACCTTAAAAAAGTCAACACAAAAAAACTCGTCAGAGATCAGTGCGGGGAATTTGTGTGTATCCAGTGCACCATACATTATCAGTTTCTTTGATATTAAGACTGCTCCGTGTGTTCCCAAAATGATACCAATAGACCATTCCGTTATTGTTCTATGTCAATAATTTTAAAGCGCCTCCGATCCTGTGTCTGCCGATGACAGTGGAGCTATAAAAATGAGATGTGAGACCGTTTCAATGAACTTCCAACAGATAAATGTTCCATCTGTATTTAGCTTTTCAATCCGTGACCCAGTTTCTTTTGTGCTTCTCGAGGATAAAATATAGCATTTTCATTTATTCATATTTTATTATCATACTGACAGATTTATTTCAGCTAGGATATGCGACGTTTTAATTACGTAATTCTAGTTTGTACACAGTTTCTGAAAGAGTGTTATTAGCGGCAACCAACGTTTTTACCCGGTTTAATTCCGGATAAATAAAATGAAATTCTCTCTGTGAATCCAGGGTCTAATATACATATCCCATAGAAAATGTTATCCTAATCGGATAAACCGTTCGAGCGTGAATAAGTAACAAACAAGCATGCACACACACACACACACACACACACACACACACACACACACCCACACACACACCCACACACACACACACACACACAAACTTTCACTTTTATACTATTAGTAGGTTGGGGTTAATGAATATTCCGCGCCGCGCCTTGAAACGGTTTACCAATATACTCCAGATTACATGATTTGCAAACAAATTGCGTGTTTATAATATTAAAATATTGAAATCGTATTGTGTACGATAGTTGCACAATCACGCGCAAAGGCGAACGCCTCCAAACTTTCCCTGGAAAGTTCGCTGTTGCAATATGAATATGCTAAACGAATTCACATACACGTATCGTCTGAACGCAATCTGCGGTTGAGGCCCTTTAAAAAACCTTCCACTTTATTACCGTTGAAATAAGGTTCCATTTAGATGAGCTTGATGAGTACAGTTTTTAACCGCAGACATGTTAAACAGTCGCCAGATGTGTTTACTGTATCGAAGATTATACAGGGTAGTTCAATAAAAGCTGTCAAACAAGAAAAACTTAAAAGTTATATTTTAAAAAGCTTTTTTTAACTTTACTTTTACCAAGACGCAAAAATTGTTTGTTGTGGTTGTAAAATTTTGGAGGGAGGAATCTTTATTTTATGGTCAATTTCTTAAAGTCAACTTTTATTTACTGATCAACCAGCATGAACATAAGTTTTGCTGTTTTTTTGTAACAGTTTATCATTATTTGATGCCAATCACCCTGTAGAGAGGAGTGAGTGAGTCATGGCATCACTTTCATCGCCCCGTGGGCTCTCACAGGCGATGGATGCCCGCCCGGTGCGTCATCCGGCTAGCATCCCTTAGTTAGAGCTATATCAAACCAAAGGGTGGAACAGATTTATTCCTTCCGATGCTTTTATAATGTCTAGCCTCTTTATGAAGTTCTCATGCAATGATATATCCAACAAAATAATAAAAAAGCAACATTACTGTAAACCATCAACGCTGTTAATGCAAACCCACTAGACCGCTCACGACTCCCAACATTTTAAGGAAAATGCTCTTAAAAGCACTTCGTGAAAATATGCATTTTTATTTTTTGTTCCGACTTTTGGCTCGCCAACGTTTCCAACCCTATGGGCCGAATGTTAAACACAGAGTAGTTTTGAAACGTTTTACAGCTCAGTAAAATACTTTTTTATTAACTCCCGTTTCGTATCGAGCAAAAATTTACAGAAGACATTTTTAGGGCGCATTTTATGTTTCCGGATTTGTTCTGTCAGTGTAAATTAATGAATTTTATTTTATTGTCGCAGGTAAGTGTGAATTATGGTCGATACTGGCAGAGAAAGTGATCGGTAAGTGCCCTTTCGTATTATCGTAGGTAATTATCAATTTGCGTTCTTCGTTTTTTTTTACGTGGGATAGGTTTACCTTTGACTACAGCTTGTTTGATATTTAACGCTTAAATACGAGTGTCATTAACGTTTGTGAGGAACTCAACATGAAATAGTTGCTTTGTCCGCGTTGAAGTTAATTATAAGCCATCTTGTGTAAATTTTAACACGTTTAAACGTCTAATTAAGCCGTAATTAAGCTTCTTGCCCCGCGTGGTACTGGTCGGACGAGGTCTGTGACTGCGCCGAGAGGTTTTCTTTTTTAGAGCGCGTGGAAAGTAAACATTGACGGCGGCCGGTTAATTGTAAAGCGATTAGGGTTGTAAAGTTTTCCGGTGCGTTGGCTCGGCGCGGCAGGGCGACAGTCGCGTGTCGTGGCGGCACTCCCACTCGGTCGGCCGCCGCCGGCCGCGCTCACTCATTCACTCTAGTTCCCTGCCGGCTGTCGCGGCGAGCGAACGTGCGCACCGCCACGCGCCTCCGATGTTAGTGTACGATTGCGACATCGCGTCGACTCTCGGAAATTTGCCGTGACAGTGAAGCGAACTTTTTTGAATATGGGTTAAACGTCTCCCGTGACGGTATGAGTCCGGGCGAGCGCGCCACCCACGGGCGCCGCGAACCCGGCCGCCCTCAATATGCCACCACCGCATCGGGTTTCCCGCCGCCCTACTACCCGCCCTATGGAGTGCCGCACCCAAATGCATGGCTCGGCGCACCGCTCATATCTATGGCGGGCCGGGCGCCGCAACCTCGCCACACGCCTGTCGCCAAGCTGGCTTTGCAGGCGCAGGGCGCTCCTCTCATCATTCAAAACAGACACGACCGAAGGAAATTCACCGGCGCACCGGAACAGCGCAACCACCGGCCTCTGGGACCGACGGAGCACGTCTCCAGGGACAGGTGCGAGGCGAGCGAAGGAAGTAAGCCGCGGAACCAGCAGCAGCAGGCGCGCTCCGCGCGGGCCGGACGCAATAACAACACGGATGCGGTCAGTGTCGCCAGCGACGAGAGTTCCGGCTCCACCAACTCGGAAACTATGCTGCCCAGGATTATAAAACCGCGGAAACGACGCAAAAAAGATAGAAAGCCTAATAATATTGTGTCGCATGATTTGACAGCTGGGTTAGAGCTGGGTGAAGTCGATCCTTGTGCCGTTTCGGGCATCCCTCCGTCTCATAGCATGTATGAGGATACTTACTGCAGAGAAATGTCGCTACCATACCGGTTGGACATGAAAGTGATGGAGTACCCTGACCGTGTGCCGGAGACATACCGCGTTGCAGCACTGGGAGAAGCCTTGGAAGCTACCCGTTTCGGCTTAGCGGAAGCGGCGTCGCCCGCCGAGTCCGCCGTCAGTTCGTGCCAGTGTCGACTTTGTGATCCCGTTGGTCAAATCTGGGACGCTCATTCGATTGCGGATTTGCTCGATGAAAATTCTAGTGGCGACTTTGCACCTACTAAACTGGAAGAGTCTATGAAAGTCGTGGGACCTCTCGGAAGACGAGGAGCCGATACGACGCTGCGGCGAAGCTGGAGCGATCCTTCATCCAGGATCCCCGAGCGCCGGGAGGCGAACAGTGGCGAGGCATATTCCGCTCCGAACCTGTACTCACTGTTCCCGCCGGCGAGACGGGCCAGCTCGCCTGAGCCTCGTTCGCCTCTCGCCCTCGAGATATCCTCCGAGATCGTCACTTCCATGAACGGGCACCGCGATCTGGAAATAAAACTGTTTTCAACCTCGCCCTCAGCGAACTCAGAGCGACGTACCTTCTTCGGCGAAAAAAGTGAAAGTTCTGTGAACAAATGCATAATCGCGAGCTACGATCTTAAAGTGAACAGTGCGGTGAGTGACAACAAAGCCGACTCTTGTGTGAAAACAGACGTGAAACAGAGTGATGATGTGTCTGAGGCGGGGTGTTCCTCCGCTCTGGTGGCCGGCGAGCGGCCGCGCAACATTTGTGATTTAGCCTTAGTTACTGCCTGAGGTGGCTACTGGATTAGTGTCGTCGAACAGTCCAGAGAACTCTACGCTCGCCATTTGAGCTGGACTCAAATCGTCTCAGCGAGGCATGCACGGAGCGTCTCAAAGCGGCCCACTAAAACCATGAGATCTCCGATTCGGTTTCCTGTAGAATCTATAATTAATTTATTATTAACAATAGCGTAGGAAACTGACGGGGAACTTTATCTGGATATACGTGAGGATATTAGAAATTTCGCCGTTTATCATCTTTATGTAAGATAAATAATTTACGTATGACCATAACTTTTCTTGGATTTCGTTACGAAAATGACAATCAAACTGCAAGTCATCCCGACGCTGCACACGATAAGGATTTACAAAACATAAGAAGCGCAATGAGTTCTAAATGGAACAGTATAAGTAGTGGGTTGTGTAGAAACAGTTGCGCGATGTGCAGCGGTGCGATGGCTCGCCGGGTGCAATTAGCGTTTCACACTACTGACACGGTTCTCGCGAGTGGCAGCCACGTTGCGATTGCGGTTTCCCGCGGTTTTCTCCGCGCGCGCCGTTCCGGCTGGCGCTTCTCCGCCACCGGTTCATCCTCCTAATGACTTTTTTCATCGCTTCACACCTAGCTTTCTCTGACCATTTAACCTCGCTACACTACAAGTAAATTGAAATGCTAAAACCGCACACAAAATGCGTTGCACTGTAAACGCTCTCTCGACATTTTCTGTTACGTTTTCCGAGTCATGTTTGCAATTAAAGTTATTTCTCACGATTTGATAGTTGGAATCGAACACGTTTTAATATTTCATTACCGAATCATCAGCGAATCGTGCATGTCTACCTTTCGTAGTAATTTTATTGAATTCTACGTTATCATCGAATTAATCGTTATTTTCACTTAGATCACGTCCGATGACCCGTCTCTCGGCATTAATCACGAGTGCCTTTATTTCAATTATCTTACCTACATTCAAATTGCTGATATTAATTGAAATTACGTGACCGACGTTACTCACCTCGCTCACGTCACGATTCTTTATTATTGATCTAATTCCATATAATTTGAGAGAGATACTGATATCAAAATTGTTATTTGAATTGCCTTTGTGCTATAAATTTTATACCATCATAAAGCACATGAGCAGTTTCAAATCTATAAAAATAATATTTGTGTCCTGGATCGAACAGAAGAAACGAGTATTTTGACAGTTTAACAGCTTTGATAAATAAAATGAAATTTTATAATAAGTATTAAAATAGGGTCGTAAATGTTCATTGATAAACGGCGAACACGGAGTTTCTTTTTTTCGAATGTGTTGTGATTGTTTTAAAGCTCGGGTCCAAGTGTGGGTCACGCCAGATAAAGTTCCATCATGTAGATAATGTGAATATCTAAGTTATTCGTGGACTGCACCGAGAGTTGTGAGCAGTCTCTATCATTGGGTTTTACACTCCGCGCCAGCGTCCTATGTTTTACATTATTATTTGTGTGATGTGTTTGCTTATATTGCTGGGCGAGTGTGTGGGTCGACAAGATAAATTGGTTCTTGCTTCACTATCTTTTTTTCTATACGACAGGCTCGGCGTAGACGGGAGTTATTACATTCCCTTATCATAATGTTAAATTCTGATTTGAATGTGTCGATTCCCCGTGCTCTCACGTCAGGGACTTGACACGTTTATACATCTGCGTTTACGGATTCCGAAGTTGTGCCTCCTTCGAGTAATGCATACTTTTGTTCAAAAGGAAGGCGGCAATAGCTTCTTTGTTACGTCGATAACGTAATACTCGTATACACTCCCTGCGATTAGATAGTATGGACTGTCATTTCACCTACTATGAAGCGCAAAATTTTCCATTCATATTTATTTTACAAGCCGCCTTTGTAAAGTTACCTACTCTTTTGTTTTCTTACTTTTGAAATTTATGAAAATAATTTAAAGATACACATTTAAAAATTCTGTGTCCTTGCAAGGGTATCGCTTACTTTCTGGTTCTTTGATGTCGATTCTAATCCTATAATTGATGGGTTATAATTGGAGACACTACCAACCCACATTTGTGATCTGTGTGAATGTAAAGTGTAGCATATTAGGGTGGTATAGTTACCGCCGAGCCTGTCTAGTATTGGGCTACGTTTGGGGCTTGGCGCCGGCCGCGGCTGTAAAACTCAACGATACCACACACTATACTAAATAAATAGGCTATGTCTATAATTTACGAGTGATTGCATTTTATAAAATGAAAAAACCTTAGGTTAAATATTTGTTTGTGTATGTCGTGAGGCATGTCTTACTTGCTGGCACACTATTTTTGTACAATAAATACCATGTCCTGATATAAAATATGGATGTTGTTTCATTATCTTCTTTGAGGCTATAGAAATGTTAACAGGAAAAAACCAATATTTTTAAGTTAAGTTTACGTAACTCCAAGTAGGTACTCTCTCTAAGTTATGCAACCGAGTTTGATTCAGTTATGTATTAGAAATCTCACATAAGATGCAAATCGTGTTTTGGTGCGGTCCATCGGGCCGCGCGAAAGTTCCGCATCTCTGTTATTAGCTTACCACTTGTGCGCAGTTACATAACAACACCGAACACTGTTGCATATTCATGAGACACGACTCATCTTCGCAAAGCACTTGAAGCCGTTTGACGTTCTGCTCGTGAATCATATTTCAGCATAGTAAGGAAAGTATCGGCCGGTGCGGACGGTGGGCGCGATTGAAAATTCAAAAACGTGTTTGGTGAACACGCTCGGGGCGTTTGCGTAACTCTAAACGCGACTTTCTATTGTGGTCGAACAGCTGTTAGCCGGTTACGCGAGCCATTGTGCTCTTATTCGCGACGGGCGAGTTTGGCCGCACTTCCACACAACTACGCCACAAAGGAGAAACCGGAAAGAGAATCTTCCGTTTGTCGTTAAAATGTAAATATGCACACAACAATACAGATGCTTTATTTTACTCGACGTCGAAACAAGGTCGTTTACATTTCCTTAGAGATTTGTAGAAAATCTTTTACTTAAATTTGAAGACCGTGCAGTAAACTGTATCAATATTTAGTTTGTTAGCATTTAAATCGTAGTTGCGATGTAGGAAGCGTGCGCAAACGCGGAATTATCATCTGTTTTTCGAATAGGACCTGCCTGCTCAAGTTTGTTTAAAAAATGTTTCGCTTCTCGCTAATGACTTATCCTAACTCTGAGCACAAAGCGTTTGACTACGTCTTTATTATTCATCGGACATGCTCTCAGCAAGGACGTTGGTTCGGTCAATGTCATGGCAGTTTGTTTTCCAATCTTTATGGCCGCTTCGTGAAACTGCGCAGATATCCAGTGTTGCTAGGTACCTACTATTTTCAGTGTATATTTTTTCAGCTCCACGTTTAGGTGCTCACATCTTCTTTCCACTTTGATGACTATCTCGAATGATAAATTGTTTACACGTCCCGAGTTGTTGACGGTATATTTTGCTTGCTACGACGCTAGGCATTAAAATTTTACGCGTTTGATTTTATGTTTTTTGGATAGATATAACATTTGTGCAAGTACAATGAATATTTTTCATTATTTATTGTGAAATTACAATTTTTTTGGATTTTATTTTATGTACCTACCTAACAACATATACAATGAAAATTAGAATTATAAGGATAGAAATTCATCACTGTCAAAGTCGGGAGAAATTATTTTTAGCCGGAATTTCTGAAGTGGGAGCATCGCAGGCGTTGTATTGTCCCTGTACATTGTAGGTCGGCCTGTCCCTGAGCCCTCGAATCTAGAGCACAGTTTTAGCATCGCTCGTAAATCCCCACATATAAGCCGGTCACGTTATATGTTTGCGTAACTTCGCATGTCACTCGTTATTTTATTACGTCGCGTTTGTGCCACGAGAACATTATAACAGTTTTATGTTCACCACACTTGTTCCTGCTCGCAGAGAAATTAAATACCACTCTTATCACACTGGCCATTCCTCACCAATTATACTGCCGTTCGCATACTCTTACTTTGATACCAATAAATAAATTTATTGTAATCGAAACCATTAAAAGGCATTAACTTTAATTGACTACGACATGTACCGCTTTAAAAGCGACCAAAATTCATGTATCATCATTAGTGAGTTGCGTAAACGTGGGATTTTATATTTAAGTTGTGCGAGAGTGTCATTATAATGTTGAAGTGAAACTAATTGGACACAGCGCGTTGTTTGACTAGCTTTATATTTAAATGTATGTTGATGTGTTTGGCACAAAGCGGCATAACAAATGGTGTTCACACATGAGACAATGGTGCGGCGGGCACGTGGCGCGGCGACCTTGCGACCGTGCCATGGAAACTGCGCTCTTGTGGCCGCTACAATGTAAGCGAACACCAGCCCGCGGCACCCGACACCGACACCCCGCCGGTAACGGCCGTGCAAGACATACGCGCTGTTAACATGCTTTATGATGTTTCCTTGGCCGCGACGAACATTGATTAATGTTATGCCCTGTTTTACGGCGTTCACTTTAAAGCCGATTTACAGCTGCAACGGCTCGGTAGCGAGGTTCTACTCCCCACTGTAAGGCGATACACTGTCTCGAGATTTTATTACTGCGTGGTGTTATTTATACATTATGTGCCGTTAGCCGCTTCGACCCGCTCGCTAGTATTTTCAGGATCAAGTACAGAGTTTGCTGTGTAATTGCGCGTAAATTAACAATAACAACAGTAGTTAACATCAAAGTGGTTGTAAAACGCATAACTGTTCACGCGTCTTTGCTGATATTGACGTACTGTCCGCCCACCCAACTGTTTTTGAAAGGCTCTCTCGGAGCTTGCTTGTGGAAGAGGATTCACTGCGGCGTAATTAAATATTTAGATTTAAAATGATTTAAGTCGTAGATTTGTACAGATATTGTATGCCAGTAGGAAACTGCTGGATAAACAAAAAAATACATTTTCAGCAATTTCATATTTAAGACCTATTTCAATGGAGCGTTGTTACTGTTGTCAGCTATATAATGAGAGTTACGTAAGCTTTTAAAGTATTTTCATCAGAACTTCCCCCATCGTTTTAAGACCCCGTGTCAACAAAGCAAATTTCCTACAAAATATCTTAGACATGAACTAGTATAGTATAGAGGCAGCAGGGTTAGTTTCTCAGCAGCTGCAGGCGGGGTAGAAAGCCGCTTCCGCTCGGAAGTTTCTCGGCTTTCACTCCCGCCTGATATGACGCACCGCCGTTTTATACTCACAGAGGCTTTCGTAGCTCGTACATGCAGTTACTGAAGTTCGGAGACTGGAGTAAACTGTATCAATATTTAGTTTGCGATGTTAATATTTTAATCGTACTTGTGATGTAGGAAGCGTAAAAACGTGAAATTATCTCTGTTAAATAATTCTTTAGTGAATATTGTTTTAATAGATCTAGTTTGTTTCTTGTTACGTGTGTGTTTTTTTTTTAATAAATATACTCCAAGAAACTGCCGGTGTCGTAATGTAACTTCACGAGAGCGCTGGCTAGTGATGTGAAGCTTTGAGACTTGCTTCGGAATGGAAAGACTTTCTGATATTGGTTCGACTCAATTTTATTAGCCTTCGTATCGATTTTCGCAAAAAGCCTTTTTGCAAAACATATTATCCCAACTAAAAGCTTAATGATTGAAAAAAACTAAAAGCTTGACTGCTCTGTTAGCTTAGTTGGTATAGTAGCTCTGCCTTCTAATCTAGGGGTGCGGGTTCGATTCCCGCATAACACAAGTAATTATGAATATTTAAAAATTGTAATTACTTGTTTTGCGTCTGGTCGTTTCTATGTATAATGAGTACATATTATGTATTTACTAAAGAAAAGTATATTATATGTATTATATCCGTTATCTAGTACCCATGATATAAGCGTAAGCTTATTATGGGGCTAGATGGCTCTGTGTGTTACGTCCTGAAATATTTTTTTAGTTATCTAATGCTTATTGTACCTGAGTAAACTTCCTATTTTACCCGTTATATACGTTAGAAACACAATTGACATTCATGATATTAATGCCATTTACAAATCAGATTGTTTACTCTTAAAATACGAATACAATGAACACATCCCTTATATTTTGTTGGAATTATTCAGTTTATTTTAACTACGACACCTCACCGGGGCTGGCTCCGTATCTCAGTCTCGGCTGTTACCGGCTTTGCCACAACGTCAGATGAATATTATATGCTCGAGCTGATTAGATCCTCCGGCTTATAGAAAACTCACCGAGAATGTTCTCGCTTTAACATTCTGTAGAGGTTTATCTTAAACAGATTCAGAGCACCCCGGGGTGCAATTTTATCGGTTTACGTATAACCGGCCAATAAATTTGACAACGGTTATTTATTGCGCTAAGCTTTTAGAAAACAGGCTTTTTATTTTATGATCTTGATCGGATTTTATGTGTTCTAATCCATATTTGCTTTCCATTAGATAAAACAGAGAGTCCTGAACTTGTAAAGAAGCTCGCATAAATTAGTATAGGCGGACAGGTTTACCTTTTACAAAAACTTAGACGTCGCCAAAATGATTGCGATTGTCTGAAGCATCGCGTGCAACATCGGTGCTGTTGACCTCTGGCGGCAAACAATAAGCTTTATTCCGGTGACATCGAACGTCATTCTGTTTTTATTGAACTCCAAACGGCAACTGCGGAGATATTCTAATTTAAAACAGCTTACGCTCTGGATATCTCACCGGGTCGTCGCTCGGAACACTGCCCACCAAATCATGCTGCAGGCGTGTTATGAAAAATAAAAGCATCATATTTATCTCTCCATGTAAACGGCGATTTGTTTCGCGGGTGTTTAATCGCGTGTCCTCGTGCGATTAATGTAAAGCCCGCAATGATTTATTATTTCGCCAATCGGCAATATTTTACATTTTTCCTTATGCTTCGCACCTAATTGCGAGAAGGATCGATAAATCCGTCACGATTCGTTTGCTCGTTTGAAATTTTCTTGGAATAAACGTGTCCAGAACTCTTTCTATTAAGGTGACCTTTTTTCGTTTTGTGTCCTAATAGAATTCGAGTTTTTTAGTGTCTGCACAAAATCGAATGGGTAATCTAATTTTGTCAGTGGAGTCCTGATTCTCGATAAATAGCTACCCAAGCGTCATTCCTTGCTGGCAATTTACCGAAGTTTCATTTTTTACCAGAAATGGTTACACCTGTGAATACTTTGTCTGATGTTAAGCGTATAGTCAGCAACTTTGAAGCACGGGTACCAATTTACTCTGATCGTATATCTCTGACTTGAAGACCCCTGATTAAAATTCATAGGAAACCCTGAATCCGAGCGCTATGTTCCGAATGATGAAAGTTTTGAGAGTCCTCTCTCTTGAGCTGAAGCAAATCGATTGCGCAGCTTCACTATTCATATCTAGCAATATGTCATGTGATTATTATGCTCCTACACATCTAGAGCGACATTACAAGCTGTCCACAAAGATGATGTGCAAATGCTTTGTACGCGTTTATTGCACGTCTCAGCCACCTATTAACAATTCGTTCAGTCATGTAATGAAGTATTCAGGCCTGCAGCTCCGGCTGCGACCGATCCGGTTAAGTTCTTCTAACAAATCATCTTGCCTATTGTACAGTGATTTATATGTAACTCGATTATACGCTGTAAGTCACTCGTGGATACCCTCACGTGACTTTAAACTTTGTTATTGTTGACATTGCGTGGTAATCTGATGAGTTGTAGACCTAATATATGTACTGAGCTCTGGGACTGCATAATGTACTGCGATATCTGATGGTACAATCTATGGCGAAATGCAGTAATTCAGTAGACTGGCATCTATGAGGCATACATATTTAGATGGCTGGCTTCAAGATTGTCTCTGCTCACGAAATGGTACGCTTTACTCCATAAGTTTGGTTAAGTAAATAATAGTAATAATCATTTATTTAAAAAACACATTTCATGAACACAGTACTTAAAATTAGTTATGTCATAAAGCAATGATGTTATTAATAATTTACATTTACACAATTTAGTTTAGGCTGCAAAGAGTATTTACATTGGGTGCCCTGACTACTGCTGTAGGATAATAAAGTAAAGTGTGGTTCTCTTAAAAAAAAAAACTCAATGAACTCCCAGGAGTGTGTTGTGACTAATAGTTATTTTATGTTGTAGGTACTTATTATTGTATAAATTACAGATAAATGCTTTTCGTTACAAAAAATATTTTTCGTTCTCTACATTTACATTAATCAGTTATTACCAGTCAAGAAGAAATCTATACTTATATATAAAGCTGAAGAGTGTGTATGTTTGTTTGTTTGTTTGAACGCGTTAATCTCAGGAACTACTGGTCCGATTTGAAAAATTCTTTTTGTGTTTGATAGACCATTCATCGAGGAAGGCTTTAGGCTATATAACATCACGCTACAACTAATAGGAGCGAAGAAATAATGGAAAATGTGGAAAAACTGAAAAAATATTCATTTTTGAGGGCTTCCGTTGCGTGCGCTGCGAAAACGGTTCAAAATATCACAAAAATATAACCCGTTTTTATGGTAATAACTTTTCCACGCGGACGAAGTCGCGGGAACCAGCTAGTGTATATATATTTCCTGTTCGTTTTCCATTCTGTCGTTGGTTCATTTTAGATGCTGCGCTATGATTGTAATGTATAGTCTGTGTATATTACTGACCTGACAATTACGTAATGTTTTGTTCTTTAGCCTGTGAAATGATTTATTTTACATGATTTACGAGACCAGAAACTGCGCGTGGGCATTCATTGTCTCGATCATAAAATGTGTTTTGCCAAAGAAAAACGACAATTGTGCCTACATTGTTACTGTCGCTTAGGACGTTTTATTACAGTGAGAACTGTCTGCATAAATTGGATGATCCATTATAATAGATATTTCGATGCAAATTGTTGTACACAAACACATGGCAAAATTTTCTACGAACATCACATTAATCGTGCGTTCAACTCTCGCATTATTAAGTTAAACATGTATTTTAACGTTACCATGTAATTATTAGATGAAATCATCTAGAGGTACATTCAATTACGTTTTTGTTCGTGTATTGCTCGGCTAAATGTCGCGTGGACCATCAATTTGGCTGAAGTATATTTAGTCTAATATATGGTTCAATTTGAGTTTAGCGTCACCTCTGAAATTGTTTTATTATAACAGTCCTCGGTCTAGCTAGACAGACAAATGAGCTTTTTCAACTCATTTCATAATACTCTGTGTAATTCCAGCGCAGACGATGGCAACGCCGCGTAGGCACAAATTGGAAGGTTTTGTGAGGTATTAGCGACGTAGGCCCGATGCTGAGGCTTTAATCAGCCTCCCAGCCACCCTTATTAATTCTTGTTCGTTTATTTTCTAGATTGTACGGTATTAACGTTGTATTGCCAGTATTTATATAAGTATTATATCCGTTATCTAGTACCCACGATACAAGCGTTTGCTTAGTGTGGGGCTAGATGGCGCTGTGTGCAATGTCCCGGAATATTTATATTATTTATTTATTTTTCTTAGTGTTAATTATACAGGATATGTTATTTTTAGAACAAGTCATATTTGTGAAATCGGTACCTATCCTTTTATAATATAATTGTCGCTTATGCTTTCCTATAGTTGGACGCCAAAAAACCTCATACTTAACATACTAAAATTTAATATAAAAAATTGAATATTTCCTTTTAATTTAAAACACACTCGTTCAAAAAACTCTTACTAAAATTTTAAATAGCACATATGTTATACGTAATTATATATTATAAATTCTCTTGAATTCTATAGAAAATGTTTTCATTAAAATATATAAGCATCAGTTTTCACGGCTCGTCTCGGTAAGGCGCTGGTACTGACACGAGAGAAAGCCGATATGGTGTTGCATTTCCCGATGTTCTTGCACTAATACGCCGCAATTCATAAGCTGCCAGCGCTTGAATATAAAAATGTCGAGGAATTATTAAATCTCCAATATCCATCATATATGTATATGTGCCCATTAGGTAAGATCCCTTTTCACGTTGGAACAGAATTCTTAATCATCTAGATTAAAGCCAGTAAAGAATTCCGAATTTTACAGAATTTTGCTTTTACACTAACAGATACGAGTTAATTAATAGTTGGCAGTTAGGTACTAATTAATACATAGTTAACTTTGAAATTGTTAAAAGCGTATTTATGAAATTATTAGGTGATGCGAAGTAATAAAGATAAAAAAACCACTGTTTGTTATCGCGATTTATGTTTAACACAAAGATATGAACGACGATGCTATCTTTCCTTATTTTCATCAGCGATTTAGTAACGTATCGTCAGTCTCTTGTGCCTTATACCGCTAGTAGATAACTGAGCAGTCGATACCGGGCGGTGGGAAAGTTGCGCGGCTGCTCTCTCGGCCCCGTGCGATGCTCTCCTATACATCACCTGACCACACTATTTACCTGTGTATGTAGTTAGGTATAGTTACTATGAATAAATAAATATTCTAAGACATTTCACATAGAGCCATCAAACACGGTACAAAGCAAACGCTTGTGTCCATGTGTTTGTCAAAGCTGAAAAATGTGCCACTGTCTGCTGTCTTTTACAATTTGACGATTGAAACCGTGATTGAGAAAAAAAATGCTGACTTTGAAAACAAAACAGAATCGTATGTATTTTAGAGTTCGTGTAGTATAGCAGCGCTCGCTTAAGCTTTGATTTCCTAGGAAAGCGGTGCCTTCATATAGCGGCCGTAATATAGCGGTGAATGAAGTCACTAAAACGTTGTCTATGTAAACGAAATGGCGCGGTTTCCTGGAGAGCGGTAACTTTATTTTTGCGTCCGTAATATCACGGCCACTATACGAAGGCACCGCTTTCCTAGGAAACCAAAGCTTTAGCTTCACAAATCATGACGTTTCGTGACACCTTGTATTTTGTTTGCGGTAGACGTCAAAGCGACAATATCAATCGAGCATATATCATTGTTGACTTTATAATCGTCTCACGCGTTCGAGGGAGCATTAATCGGTCGATGACATTCGCTTCTTCATTTCTAAAGGGTTCGCTTTCACATACAATGGCCAATTTGCGCCTACGCAGGCCGGCACAGGCTGCCTGCGGTGGCACAATACGTGATAAAGAAATTGCCTTATTAGGAGTTATTGCTTTAGTTACGTAACTGTACGTTGCCGATTTATATTCGAAGACGCCAAAAGGAACAGTTACTATGTGCTGTTTGAAAAGGAGACGTTTTATGGCGCTTTAACCTGTATCTATCGACTCCGAGCTTTATATTTATTCTCCGACAGTCCGGTAGATTCCGTAACATTCTATAACAGATATGTCAAACAGTTCACGTACACCACGTGCAGTGGTAATGCCGCTGTGAGTGTAGTTAGTAAATCCGGTGGATTATCGCGGTGTGCCCACGCGTCCGCCCGTTTCCGCCCGAAAGTTGCCAGGCCCGAGTGGAACGAGTACGTAATCACTATCAAAAGACACTCGGAAGGCTCAGCCCTGATAAGGGAGAAGCTTTATGAAACCGTTGAGATTACGGCCGTGTCGCCGTAAAACAACATGCCAGATAAAACTGTGATAAAGCGCTCGAGGAGGTCACAGTTATCTTCTTCCTTATTTGATTTGAGGTCGGCTTTCGTATGTTACCGAGAAACAAGTGCTCGGTTTGATAACGCACATTTAAATTCAAAAGACACGCCCCGTCTGCACTGAAGAGAATCTCTTTTTAACAAGCCAAACGGTTCTTTATCATAATTTTTAATCTCAGTTAATGTAGCCTTTAATGAGAATTTAAGCAACAGGTTTATCATCGGCTGTAACTCGTGCCCTTTCCGTTCTTCCTCGAACATGTATTACATGTTCCCTTTAATGATTTCAACGAAAAGCCCCGAGCACATGAAAGCTTAGCTATCGATATAGGAGCGTTATTTGGCTTTTGGAAAAGCCTGATTCATGTCAAAAAGATAATCTTTTGCGCTATCAGCTTAGAACTTAATCTATTTCATGTTATCGTTATCGTATGGTTCAACGAGCTTTGCTTTTAGGTGAAGTATGTATTTCGAAACTTTTATTTGCTATGTGGAATGTAGATAGAATGAGTACGTATATTTACTCGTTCCAAAACAGTTTTTCATAAAAGGATAAGGTAAACGTGTCACTTCCCTACACTTTAATGCAGTAAAGCTTATCATTAGGGTGTAGTGTAGACAACGGAACCGATATTTGGAAAAAAAGTGAAGCAAATACAATTTCTAATAGTGTTCAAAGGAAAAAGACAACAAAGATATATCTTTGTTGTCTTTTTCCTTTGAACTTAGTCGAATAAAATTTTGGTGAAGAGTCACGTCCTGGGGCGGGCCATAAATAAGGAGTCTCACACGAAAATAGAATCAATTCGGCTCCTGCCGCTAATCGAATGCACGTGACCAAGCCCGCGGCTCTCTGGAACTTTCATACAGTTATAAAAATCACAGTTTTCAAATATATTATCTGTGATTGTTTTTTTTATAAATTACACACGGTGATGCATAGTTTTATTTATAAGAATATGGGCTAGCCTACTAGAAATCGAATGTAATATTTTTGTTCTTGTTATAAATAATGTTTCATGAGTACAAAACTAGTAACTTGTCTGGTACTGTACTGATGTCATAATCATAATAATTTTTATTTCATAAGTCATTTACACGTTAATCCAAAAAATGAGGAAAATATTAATAACTTAATATTAGATGTCATATAAAAACTATCTTAGTACAAAGATGTAAGTACTATTGTACTGGTTTCTTTATATAAGAAACATGTCAGATAGCTGATCCTAATCACGGCTAAGATCTTTGAGTCACCTTATCTACTCCGTAAATATACTTACGACCAAAAAGCCAATCCCAAGAAACGAAACTAAAACCTACGATCTCCGTGCTCTTTGAACTACAATGTGTTTGTGAAGCTAATCCACTGTCAAGGATAGATCCAGTCGGTGCGGGGGACCAGTAATGGCTCACACGTGATTCTATTTAAATGCTTGCCAAATAAAACTCTGTGAGATGGTCTGGCTCTAGCACCTTCTAATTCTTGCCACTTGTTGAACACGGCTTTGATTTATTTGCTGACGTCGTGCGCGTTCGTGGTTCATATGTTTGAGAATTGTCGCTTGGAAATGTTTGGATTTAACTGGTAATGTGAAATGGGTTGATGTTGCACTCTTATGCCTTTACAGACATACCACATAGGTCACTTTATGTGTACCAATTTCTATTAGCAATAATAATAATTCAAAGTGATCTCCACTTGGCCTAGGCCCGTGGTTTTCATTTAAATGACCGAAATTCTTAAAATTTCGAGAAAAACAAACGTTTTTAAAATAATAATAATAATAAATATTTCAGGACATATCACACAGTGCCATCTAGCCCCATACTAAGCTTACGCTTGTATCATGGATACTAGAAAACGGATATAATACATATATACTTTGCTTTTGTAAATACATACTTATTATACATAGAAACGACCAGACTCAACACAAATAATTACAAATTTAAATGTTCGTAATTATTTGTGTCATGCGGGAATCGAACCCGCACCCCTAGATTAGAAGGCAGAGCCACTACCAACTAAGCTAACAGAGCAGGCAATGGTAAAAAAAATAATTATTTCTTATGCAAAAACTACAACAGTATAAATGACAATTACTTTAGTGTTGATATGTTGTTTTCGTTGCATCCTTTACAGGAGTTTGTAAGTCCATTAAGATAAAAGATAAAGATAAAGAATCTTTATTGATAATGTAAAATTGTAACATACATAGGTATAAGTACTAATATCACAGAATATGCTACACAAATTACAATATCTCGTCAAATTGAATTTATAACATTAGGCTTTTATAAAATTTTAGAAGTTACATATGTCTAGTTTTATTAATAAAAAAATGAAAATTTTTGTTATTAAAATCATGTCAAGCATATTAATAGGTATGTAATCATACAATATGTCAACTTAAATAAATCTTGGTACTGTCACTTTAGCTGTATAGGGGCTAAAATGACAATTTGGCATCACACTCCTTACTCAGTAGTTAATTACATAATTTCTAAGCAAGTTTAGAATCAATTGGTAGTTGACTGTAGTCATTTTCAAAGTATTCTTTAAAACTGTATAGTGTCTGATCTAACAATAATTGTTTGACGCTATTGCAAAATTGCTGATCATTATTCAAAGACTTAATGTGTGCGGGGAGTTTATTGAACAGTTTCTCTCCCATTATAGTGGGTAGTTTCTTAGTCATACACAGCCTAGGCACAGTTGGTTTCAACAATACTCTGTTTATCTTGGTTCTATTTGAGTTATAAGTTATAAGTGCATTAAAACAAACAAATGCTCATACAATATGCGCCTTTTAATATTTCCTGAACCAAATTTATATACGAAATAACAGACTAGGTATACTTAATATTACTCGATTCAAAGCATAATATAGCTATATCCGTCAGTCGGTTCGGATGGCTCGGAATGGTTGGTTGTGACATCAATGTGAAGGTAGCTGGATGCCACTCTCAATACAAAAGTAATTCATTTCGCAAACTGTCACCGATTCTGTCGAGCGAATAAGCCCGCGCCGTGTGCGTAGTACCTGATTGAACTTATCGAATGTTTGCTCAAATATTCAGTATTGATGCTACGTAGGTGTTATATATTATAGACTAGCTGCTCTGCCCGGCTTCGCACGGTTACACGTTAGATACTTAAAACCGCCCACTTAAAACACTATCTGTTAAAAAAACCACATCAATCCCGGTGCGTAGTTTTGGAGATCAAAGAATGTAAGGGCCGCCCGTACACCGCCTGTATTTTATGATATTAAAAATTTTATTTTTTTTTGCTTCAAATTTTTCTCGCCGTAAAAACCATCCTTGAACTTCAACGAACATTTTAAAAAAAGAATTGGCTGAATCGGTCCAGGCGTTGTTGAGTTATGCGCTTACCAACACATTTTCCGATTCATTTGTATATATAAGAAGATAGTAGTTTGTAGCACTGCAGCTGGTGTGGACAAGTTTGACTCTATCTGTTTTATCAGTAAAGTATTAACAGATAAAACGAGCAAATAGAGTTTTTAAACATCCCTTAGACCCAACCGACTACGTCAATAGCCTATAATTTAGTGTCATTCGAAATATGAAAGCCCACTTTTACTTACCATATATAGGACACTTAAGTCCACCCATCCAAGAACTGAACTGACTGCATCAACAGTTTCTAATATTCGCATGATAAGCGTATGAAAAAGATACGCTTCGCCATAATCGCGATCTCGAAACAAAGTGCAATAACGTTGATAACGTTATTTTACTTTGTATCCCAAATTTTATTAAAAACTATTTGCATGTAAGTCTAAGAAAATAGGCTGAGAAACACCATCTTGAAACCTTGACAAAGCCATTAAAGAATCGATACAACATTACCATAGCGTTAACATAAACCTTGGAACTCGAAACTTTGCAACATTGCAAAATTATCCTCATAATTTTGCAAACTGGAGCACAACTAAAATTAAGTAGTCAAATTCTTCTTTCGCTCCACTTATTACCGCGGATTCATATTCTACTTAGCATATTAAACTACTTTTTTCAGACTTAATAATGCCCACGTACGCGCGGAGTAATGCAGTAGTCAAATTTCGAGTTAATGTTGTGTTAAACGACTTCATTACAGTTTATCTGAAAGACTTTCTTTGTGTGACAGGCGCGAGCGAGGTGTTTTTAATTGAATTGCCTTGGGCATCGCGTGCTCGACCTAGAAATTACTATTAACGCTTAGAAATGAACTGAGCTCTGTAGAACTGAACTGAACCAATAGACGTTGATTATGTTTGATTTAGCTTTTATTGTGTGAGGTTGAATACGCGACTGGAATTGAATGCACTTTATCAATATACCTTGTATAAAATAGGGAAAGGTCATTTGTTAGAATATTGTTTGGAATCAAACAGTTTAATAAGCATCGTTTGATCAGCTATTAGAAATTTTAACTCCTTTTGTTTTGATTAAAATGCTGTGAACCTTTTGATGATAATGAATCCAATAAAAATATCATGTCGTATTAATTTTATTTACATTGAAGTAAGGATGTGCTTATGTTATTTTTGTTTATTGTGTCAAATATCCATTTTAATAAAGATTGAAAGCAGTTTTCGTTTACTAAGATAAGTGAATTGAAAGGAAAACTTTGTGATGCTTATCGAAAGCTAATAAATACGAATATAACCTTGCAATCTTTAAAGCGAGAGTGAATCGGTTCTTACTGGGTAAGCACGTTCCATCCTAGACCATAATGGTTGCTTACCATCAAGCAAATTACGGCCAAGTGCAAACCCATTTCTTATATAAAAAAAAACATAAAGAAACAAAATATTTTCTCTAAAGCTGCTGTAACATAGTCTTGCACTAGTATTAGCACAAATCACGCCTCACACCGAAGTCCTGTTACAAACACGCAGCCTCCAGTAGGCGCGAGAAAGCCCACCGATGCGTAAGGCCGTATCGTTTACCCGCAACTTGATTCCGAATGTCTTATGTAACAGTTCAATGCCTATCACAACACAACCACGAAAACAACCTCTATCTTCATAGACATAAAGGTTAAATTTGTTTAGCTAAATTTCCCGATTTCACCGTACATCGGATACGCAATGAAAGCTCGATGCAAGCGTTATCGACGAATGTACATGATATCTTTTACATAGGCGAATTAGCAGTATTGCCTCATGCATGTTTTACACATTACGGTTTGCGTGTTTTCTGTAATGAGATAAGTTTGTATGAAGCGTAGGTGGGACTAGGGACTAGTGTGGTAACTGCTGTCTTTTGGTTTTGAGATAAATTATTTTGACTGCTTAGTAATCTTAGGTTACCTACGTTCCAAAAATGTAGATCGAATCACACATTGACAGCATGTAATTCATAGTTTCATTTGAAATCAATCGCTGTCTAAGTTTGATTTAGTCTGAAAATCTTTTAACGAAACAATTTAGATTAATTGTCATTCCATTTCGTGCGCTTCCGTGGGTCGAATGACACGTTAAATTGTAGGTCCCGTTTGTTTGTATAATACGGCAGTCGTTAAGCCATGTCAGAAGCCCTAAGGGCGGTTTGAAAACTCTCGACACCAGAGTTGGCCACTCTCATTCGATAAGAAGAAGAAAAAGATTAATTACTGTGCAGTTTGTTCAACACAGATGTTTTCAGAACATTTGTGTATAGAAATCATTCGTACCAGCCAAAACCACTCGATGAAAAGAAATAAAACAAAAAGCGGACACAAAAAGCGCATTCGCATTCGAAGATTAGCTGTAAAATGACTAATTCACCGCAAAAAAATGTGAAACAATAGCATGAAAACGGGGACAATGGAACTAATGACACATGTTCGATCATCAATCTCTCGACTAGACTAATACCTCGCTATAAATTCTGGCCGTGGTACCGACTCGATCAGTTTTCGGAACTTATGAATGCGAATAAAGCTGAAAATGTCACCGAACAACAATCTAACATCATTTCGGTTGTAAAACCAGTCGTGCTGTGTTATTGGATATATAGGATACCGCTTAGTGTTACTTATATGACAGATTTTATTGAATTTCATATATAAGAGTTTACAGGTCAAATGAGTAAAAAAACCCATGAAACCGTAATTAAAAGGAACCGAATTAAGAAGGTAACTAAAATACAGTATGTAATGATAAATAATCTCATTTAAACCTAACTAATACGTTATAACTAACATGTTTCCACAAACAGACCAAAATATTACCACGGCGTATGTTTGACCTATCATGTCACCAACAAACAAGTTTTCGACGTAAATTTTCTTTCACCTCATTCCTAATTTTGGCGTAGCTCGTAGTAGATTGGCTACGCACTGTGCTACGAAGCTACGCACTACGTTTTGCAAGGTCACTTGCCCTCCATAGGTTTACTTACACTGTCATTATGATATTGTTGTAGGTAAATGTAGGTTTTGGTGACGCACTACACCTTATTTAATATTAGTTGTTTTATTATTCCGACAATATTAAGATAACTGTATATTACTTGGCTTCAATAAGATGGTTTATAAGACTTACTGCGAACTACAATTCAGGGAGCTTCAAACTTCTGAGTAAGCGTGTTCCTAGGCTGCAGTAATGCTTAACATCAGACGAGCGGTAGTCGTCTATCGACCTATCACACGTAAAAAAACTGTAACGAATTTTAGTCTGTCCCTTACCAATCTAAATAGTTTTATATGGCATAGTCATAGTCTTAGTCATAGCATTTATTTGCAAATTAAAGGTTTAAACACTGAAAAATCACCCTGATAGGGTATACAAATATGCACATTTGAGTGAGAAGCGGCCCGATTCATATCTCGATTATTCGAAATTCGTCGACGGAGTAGTAACATTTCGTAGTCAAATATATTTTTAAGTCAAAAAAATATATTTGAAAAACGTTCTTTGTATATATTTTATATATTCGGGCAAAACGTTCTTTGTATATATTTTCTTATACCTTTTGATAAAGTACCCTTAATTGCCAGTAAACTATAACCAACATCACCCCCGACTAACAAGTAATCACTGCAAGCCGGTAGCGCTGGCCGCTTGATGTATCGCTCGTTACTACAATAACAAATTCCTGCGAGCAACAAACTGTTCTCGAATAATGGCTACCCTCGCGTTCACGCCTCCACGCCCCGGATTTATTGGGGCGATGCACAAAATATTATCACTTAAAGCTTAGTATCCAGTAGTACAAGTGGTTTTTTTATGAATAGGCGAAGTTTGAAGGAAACGTCTGGACAAGAACAAGAAGGGAGGAAGCTTATTCCCTGCATTGGGTTTCCCTGCCCTGGTGTCGAGAGTATCAAGCCGCCCTATGAGCCTCTGACATGGCTTTCTTGAGGTGATGATGATGGTGGGGCGAACGTTTGACTATAATTTTCACCTGATTCATGATAGAACAATATTGTCAAAGATTTACATATTTTACTGAAGTAAAGCGAAATGCAAACGTTATTGCTTCTTTGAATAAAAAAAATGTTAAATATTATCACGACATTTGTAATCTAGTCTAGACAAACACTCAAAGGTCACTTGAAATGATGAAGACACTGACCTATACAAGTCATTCCTGTAATGTGTAATGTTACAGTTTACGGTGCGATCACAAACTGAAACGAATATTAGTCTCTGCGTGTGTGTGCATGTTCGTCACTTTTTGACGCTCAAATGAGTGAACCGATTTGAGTGAAGTTTGATTTGAAGGTGGTTTATATCTTGAATTAAAGTATAGGCTATTTATACCTAATTAATACGGGGTACATCGCGTGGCGTCACTGGTAATGCAATATGCTTTAGAGAGTATTTCTATCCGTCCCCTGTCTATCTCACCGAATGTGTATACTATCCTTAATCTCTCCGAAGCCGGGGCTTACGTGAAAAATTCACCGATCAAGCGCGAATCCGCGCAACTTGGACGACAAACAATGTTTAATGGAGAAGTTAGTCGATGCTTGCGAGTTGCGGTTGAAGTTGAAGTTTTTCTACTCGGCTGTGCTATATTTTTGTTTTGCCTCACTTCCTCTATATACTCCTTTAAAGACGATTTATTACAATTAATTCATTTTTGCAGTCGATTCATTATAAGGTGCATATGTAGGTATTTATTTTGGGCAGCATTTTAACTGTGGGCTTCTGCTACAAAGTAGAATCAATACACAAATCAAATAAAAAAAACACAGGAATTTATAAAGATAATTCATTATTTTCAAAACTTTGCGTTCGTAGATTTTGGAAATACAAATTAAATAAACTATCGAAATATTCATCTAAGTTATATACAAGTAGTTCAAGTGATCATATTTTTAATATATTATTTATTTTCTAACAAATTAATTAAAAAAATTATACAATTTTATTACTCTTAAAGATGATTTATTCATTCATTCGGGTTTTCCGACAACAAATCATCATAGACTATTTAGATAAAAAATATTAACAAACTCCTAATTGCCTACTAATTAAGCTAATATTATTTTAAAGCTGTTATTATTTATTATGTCTGCGATAACATCCTATTTAATATAATAACTTATCATATAGTTGATTGCGACGTATCAAACTCATGTCAAATTCAAAATCAATTTTAAACTCGTTAGTACTAACTAGCAACCGAGATATATAACCATTAACATTTATAAAGGTTAAATCGATTCTAGAGCTAATTCAAGGTTGTATTATATTGTATTTTGTTTTTAAGGAAACGATCCAATCACTTGTTTGTCCCCAAAAGGCGACGTTTGATCAAAACAATCAAATGATCGTTTATCTTATCCGTTTGTGTTGTAGAGATCTCTAATTATAGCTAGTTGAATAGCTATTGTTTATCTTGTCAACCGTTTGAATATGCATTATGGTATCACGGAACGTAGGTGAACCATAGTCGATGTGCATAAGCAGATCTATTTTTAACCCATATCTCTTTTTTCCGGGACATGAAACTTGGCAGGTTGTTCATATCGTAGTTTATTCAGTTAATTGTACTTACAATATGAACGTACGTCCTGAAATATATCATATAATTAAAAAAAATGTAATAATCTGATAGAATACGATTCATTGGTTTGCACTAAAGTTTGTAGGAGTAGATTAAACAACACAACATGCTACTATAGATGTTATATACGAGTACCTACTTACCTTTAACAGAGTTGTACCTACACATCGCAAATTCCAACCAAAACTAAAACCCTGAAACCTATCATCTACATAAGTGTATGCTTTCTTTAGTCGCGTGCTCCGAGCCAATACGAGTCGTTGGGGGAACCTCGGTTACCGGCCGTGATATCTCCACTCAGGAAGCGTATTAGAACCGCGCGGACACGGGGGAATAGCTATTTTACGAGACAAATGCCTTTCCTGGCCTTGTCACATGTTATAGAAAATAATTTGTGGATATGTATCTAAAAGCGAGCTATGTACCTAAAAGCGAGTGTGGCGCAGTAGTTTGACCTATGTGTGGGTTTGCACTCACTTGGCTTACTAAAGTACAATAATTAAGCTATAATTAAAATACATAATAATAATTGTATCTAAATAAAGGTTTCACACAAAGTGAACTTAAATTTTGCCTACAAAGTTATAAAAATATGATACTACATACAATAGAGTTAAAGAAATATCGAGAAACATCTTTGGAAGCTATGAAGACGTGCGTGGGCAGTTATGACTGTTTACTACCAACTACGTCTTCGTGGCTTGAAAATATTGTATTACGGCCCATATAGATGCAGAATGTTCTCAGAATATCAATTTCGGAATGCATTTTCCAAGAATTTGTATCCACTGTACTGTCCATACTTGTTGATGCAGTCGTTTGTCAACACAACAAAGTCGGATGATAATCAACAGTCAATGGAAACAGAATGCATGAGAATTCTTGTCAAGTCGTGACAGTTTTTTATATTGCCAAGTGATGAGAGGAGCAAGACATCCCTGATGGTTAGCTTTACGGCGATTCTCTCCAGAAGCTGTAACACCCGAAGTTTTGAATTTCATAACCAACGGTCCACTGATCTGCGCATAATGCGGTAATTTTAACCGAAAACATAGCCTTTGAAAAAAACGAATTGTATTCGCACACTATTATATATCAATCTATTGCTTGGCGACAGAATAACAGCCAAAGAAGTGGTATTTTCCCGGACGGTCCCCGCATAAGAGGCTCCACTGTAAAAGTATGACAGTTTCTAAGTATTGTTGTGTGTTCGCACTTAAATCACGCGTGTTTGGATGAAAGTACGATTGTGCTATCGTACATCTTCCCACGACGGGCGGGTGCGTGCGCCGGCCCTATTGTCATTCGTATTCATGCCACACAACGTCATATCTGAAAGAAATCTACAAGAAAACAATAACAGAGACGGATCTATTACGATGGTAAATGTGTCACACTCATGCATCATGCATACGGCGAATAAATAATGCCCTTTTCACTGGCCATGCATCATTTTGTTTTGACTTTTGAAAAATACTGTTTCAAATTAATAAATAGTTCTTTGAAATTATTTTATAAAATTTAGCCTTTAATTAAAAACTGCACCTATGTGTAAAAGAGTTTTGAATTTATTGAAGTCACGTTAAATATTTGTGTAAAAAATATTCGAATGAAGTTATAACACTTTTCCTAGAAGTAACGTTGTACTGACAGTTGTGTAAATATCGATGAAGTCATGTTGCCTCAATTTGAACAATCGATCACAAAAAGCGAACGTGAAGCAATACGATTGCATCGGTGCCGTCACCGACGTCGCACCAAATAAAGAAACGCACAATACCTACCTGCCTCATTTCATAAATTAATTTCGTAATTTGACATCAAAAGTCGACAGGTAATCCTTTGAGACGTGGCTTCACAAGCGAGGGAGGCCGTCGTGCCTCTACAATGAACAGAAAAACTCATCAGACTCAACCCATCCACACAACAACGATTAAAATTCCACGACGCGATCCTCCATTTTTGGGAGGCTGACATTATTTCTTATTGTGGTGTCGACGTTTTTATGTTAAATATACTTTCATGGACGTTTACCGTCAGTGTCGCAATATCCCATATACCTCGATACGCACCGCGTGACCGCCGGACGTTCGTAATGAAACGCTATGGGTTAATAACCGACGGCTCTGCCTCCGGGATATTCCTAACACAATAAAGCCATTATTATGGACGCGGGCCTTCTCTTAATTCGTCACATGCGTCCGGCCAAACCGTGACAAACGGCGATATTACGCAATACGAGGCGTTTATCGAGAAATTACATGGAAATAGTCGGTGGTCGGTGGATGTCGGGTGGACGCGGTCGCTCGCGGCCGACGGGAGGCGTGACCCGAGAAGCTGCGACCGACACCGAGCCAGCGCGCGGCTATCTCGCGCTCACATTGTGTGGCTCGCCGGCAGCTGCAATTGCGGCTCGATTTCCCGCAATAACTCGCGCTATTTTCAATTACCCGTACGTGTTCGCCACGCGTGCCGCCGACCACAGCACTGCGCTGCCCACAATTTCGATAAAACCCCCTCTTCATGCGCTTAGTCTTTTGAACTCTGCGGTTGGCGATGAATAGTTTAGCGCTCACCGAAATTGAATGCTTGAATCGTTCATAATTTCCGCTAAGCCCCGCTTTGGTAGGCTATTTTCTAGAGCGACCGCGAGGGGCTATTTCGAAATATCTGCCCTCTCGAACCACCCACCGCAGTCTGATTGATTGCTAATGACTATTGTTACGCTGTTACACAAGCCCCGGGCCGCTGTCCGATCTGACGCCGAACATGACGGCTAACATTAGTTACATATTCCGCGCTAAACCGTTTATTTGTAAACAACAATAAACGGATGTGGATCGCTCCAGGGACGCCATTTACGTATGATACCACGCACTATAATCCAGCGATCTTCAAAGCGAGAGTGAATCGGTTCTTATCGGGTAAGCACGCTCCATCTTAGGCCATAGCCTTACTTGCTATCAGGTAAACTATGGTCAAGTGCAAACCAGTTCAAGTTAAAAAAAAAAAAAAAAAAAAAAAGATACCGGACACACAGCGCACTGCGATGCGATGCTGGCTGTAATATTCATCGATACGGCTCCCGAGGCAGGCGAGCCGAAATGACATCGCTCCGTGTACGAGCGCCTCATACTTTGCCGTGGCTCGCTCTGTAATCAAGTGGGATAGGATAGCATTACAATGTAGAGCCTGCTTTGGGGCACTGATTGCCGTCCAACGCGGCTGATTGATTGTTAATGGTTATTGCTACGTGATCCTTCTTATAGGAGAGATAATATCTCGGTGTGCTCGCTCTACTGCTGATTGACTCCACTCGTTGCAGTCCCGTAACTATGTAGTTTGCGATATTGCGGCGGCCGCCCGGTGGAAACATCACGAGTTCTCTCACTCGCAATTATGTTTCGTAATGTATTGAAGTTAAGTTACTGCTAATGAAAAGTCCAAACGTTTATTGTTATTGGAACGCCTCTAGCGTCGATATTGAATTATCCGTGCGTTTCTTAGCATTGCTCGGAATATACTAGATCGGCGATGATTTGTTTGGTGGCAGTTTATCACATCGCATGGTCGGAACTCAATGTTTGGATCGAGTTGTGATCGATGCAGACAACCTGTTCTGGCGGCGTCGGGCTGACATACCTCGATCTGAATCAGCACGCGGCGTGCACTGCGCGCAGCTATCTGAACAAGTTGCACGCACTGCGACCATTGTGCAGAGCTACATATAGAGCATATGCAATGCAACTCGTCCGATGCAGGACCGTGATTACGATCGTACCAACGCGGAGCCCCATTAAAGCCTTTTACGTAGCGATTGTATCCTCCGTGACGTCCGCTATCGAAAACTTGTCGAGGTCAATTCGGTTCCCACAAAAAAAAAACCTTTGAATCCATTCACATGTTAAAAGGGTTTATCGTAACCTGTCGATCGTAAAGTCCGATATGGCGCCTATAAATATTCAATAGGATATCATTTAAATTCTGTATACTTGAGGCGTGATTATCTCAAGGTGATTACTTAAAACGGGCAGGCGAGTAAACAAAGGCGGCATCGCAGGGTCAGGGCAGGCGGGCCGGGGGCGACGTGCTAGCTTGATTTATGTACACTGGATACCGGAGCTCTTCCGCAAAGTCGGCTGCCGGTGACCGCACGGATATTGGAGAAACCCTTTTAAACCGCGGATAAATACCCCTCGCGGCAGGTACTAAACCTACCTGCTCACTGCTAGGGGACGCTTAATGCGCGTACCTGTGTAGCTAGTCCGTGTGATGTACGAGACTGCTATACCAACACCGGCCACGGTATTATACTACTCTGTGTGTGCCACAGGTCGATTTTCGACGACAATTGGGCTAAATGCCAATCGTTAATTAAGGTTATTCTGGTACGAAGGCCGTCGAAAGTTCATTGAAATTAATAATGGCAAATAATGCTCCTTTATTAAAGGGCGCCTATAGATGACGTAGGCAATGGAACAACGTTTACAATAGGTAAAACTAATTAAAGTTTTATAGGGCCCCGATATAGCCTTTTGCAATTAATAAATAGTTGATTAATCTCTGTTAGACACTTAAAACATGCCGATTACTTGATTAAATTAGGCTAGACCGCTAAAGAATATCGATCTAAGGCCACTCAACGGTTCAACCGAGTGGAAAATCCGAGGCTATTCGCAATTCCGGCTTTAATTTCAACGCTTGGCAATAATGTACTCGCAAAGTATTGGATCAAAGTTGAATGACTGATACGTTACTAGACCGTCGGAACATGTTCCTTGACCAATAGAGGGCGCTGCGGTTTCCACTCGGTCGGTACAAGTAGCCCAGGACGGAATTAATTATCAACCCACCCAACGGTTTCTAATGTAAAACGAGACGATGGGAAAAAGGTTAATAGCGCGTAATATATTCACGCACGCATTGTGTTGTGATTTGTTGACACGGAGAAATCACTTAGCGTAAACGCGTATATACCTATATATGACACCCGATAGCAGAGTGGTAGAAAAAAACTGAAGTAGGTTTTAGCTATTATACTTGATAGTATATTTGGCCCTTGGTGTCCCGATTAGACGATGTTAAGAAACCTTTCAAGATTTTCAAGAATGCAATTCCTTAATCGTTGCTTCCATTAATTTTTTTTTCTGGATTCATCGCCCGCTTTTTACTACTTGGGCAAATAAGCACAATCTTACATCCGCTGCATCTGTCACTGGGAAACTAGAACTAAGCTGAGCACAATCGTTAATACCTTTATTACAGAACGTTTACATGTTTTAAAACCCTTCAATGTTTCCTTTACTCATAAAAGTGGACAGGATAAAGCAATTGGGGCGCAGATACGACCTGGTTCTGGCGTAAATGGCTTTGGCACACAAAATCATATCAAAATTTTTGCAATAACAGCCAAGCTGCTATCCGTATAAATGTTTACTGCACTGTATGCACGGAATAGTTATGGTCGCTTTGCAATGACAATGTTGTTATTCGTAATTCTAGGCTCGTCTGAACGACTTTATTGGATTGTCTTAATTTATGCTTCATAGATTTTTATCACCTGTGTTTATGGCTTGCACGATGATACATCAAAGTGTTTAGGGCTGGGGTGGAGCAGAACTATCAGGTAATTGGATACACTTACGAGCTCTCTCGCTGCCTCGGGGTTGACTCGTCTTGCATCCAGAATTTATTACAATGCAGTCGGTTCGTCTCCCATTCGAGCTTTAATGCTATTTTATTCCCGGTTTCTAAACCTCCACTGCATACATTTTTAAATTGTACACAGCGTAAGTAACAATTATTCTGAGCTCACCAGCCTCTTTGTTTAAATTACTTGATCAATATCCATTTGATACGAACGCTTACAAACACCTATTTTGAACTTGTTCAGGTTCGACACATGTAACGTCACGTGTAAATCCTTACAAGACACCTCCGCTAATGGAATGTTACAAATCCCTTATAAGTTGTGTTGTTTTGGCTGCGAACTCCGCCGCCTTGCTCATTTACATAACTATTTCTAGAACCACGAGATAAACCAACACGGCCGACTCGATTAATATGTACCAACTTCTCGAGAAACTGTTATTCCATTGCGTCACAGCTCCATGAAACTTCACCGGGCAATTAATTAAACTCAACTCGTATACAGCTCTGATTACCACAGAGCTTTATAAATCGGTTCTATGTAAAAAACCTCTTAGGACGATGCCGACTAAATATCGACGGTCATTAGAGCCTCCATTGAAATTATAGCGGCAACAAATTATCAAGTCTAGTTGCGTCTCACAGAAAAAACATTCTTTATGTTTACTTCTCTACATATCTTACAAAGCTCCACCCTACTTGGGGGATCGTTGTTACTATCGGAATGAAAGCGTAGTAATAAAAAGTTTTAACTTGGGGTACCGTCTAATAAATTGTTATACCCTTCGAAATTACTGTCAGCCTGTATCGACGTCGTAAACGAGAGAGAGGGTAGCGTTTTATTTTGAAACGTGATATCGACGCGCAAATCCTGCTGATAAAATGGAGGATTAAGATTTGCTTTCGTATTATCTCTCATCGAATTCGTCAACGTCGTGTCGATAAACGAATCCGGAATGCATTACCCTTTGTGAACCTTCGTCGGTAAAACTGTTAGTGATAAATGAGACCTCGTCTAACGTGAAGCGATAAATCAACGTCTCCACAGGCTAAAAGCTTTCAAGGCAAAGCCTTTGCTTTCTCAGACCACATCTCCGAATTTCTCCCTCTCATGAGTGTCTAATTTCTTGCGTTAAATCTCATAATATCTCTACTGGCTGGTTCCCTGATTTCCCTGATCCGTTTCACTATAACATTGTAACAACTGTTTCTTCGCATAAATATTGATATACGAAAGGATCGTTTGTCAGTGTTTGGCCTCTGATCTTATCCTGCAATCTGCGCGGTCATAAACGTCTGAACTGAACAGTTTAGTGGAGCCCATTATTGACCTTCTGCCAGAAGTGAATCATCCTCGGCTTGCGTTTCCAAAGCATTACGATTCGTGGTTTCTGTGTCGACAGTTTATTTTTATGGTCTTTACTATTACCAACAAACAAAAGTTCTCGGAACGGTTCGCCTGTTTTATATGTTTTATTGGGTCAAGCGAGCATTTTAATCATTCGCCGAGATTGCATAACAGGGTAGTTGGTATCGAGTTCAGTTCACGTGTCGGCTCGCGCAGTAACCCGGGTGCGAACAAGCGCGGGGCTTCACTTCCAACACAGGGCATCCTTTCCCGAGCCTGCCTTGTAACTTTACGCTTTGTTTCTCACGCGTTGGGAGCTCTAACTAGATTAATGTCGCTTTGTGACCGCTAGCTACCAGACAAGGGCTTTAGCGCGAACCCTTTATGTTTCTAGAGTAATGTAATGCTGTAACACGATTTTCCGCTCCTACTCATATGCATCAACTCGATAATTACTCATTCAAGACACCGTTAAGCACTTGTCCAAGTCTAGTAATTATCGTGGAGCATTTGCGTGCCGTCGGATTACTTCCATAATCCCGACGGGTTTCGCAAACAAATGGATATCCCGGAGAGTGCGACGCGCGGGCGAGCAGTCCGTCAGCGCCGCGAAGCATGTCACTGGGTGAGAGCGTCGTGCCCAGCGCCGCCCAGCCCTACCAACTTGTACGCTTTACATTTTATTCCACTTCTTAAATCGTGCTGTCTTCGTGCCGATCGAAATTGAGTACGGCTCGGACCTTGGCCCGATAGCGGTTAACGGAACGAGACACTTTGCGATTCTATTTCTGTTCTTTTGAAAAAGTGAATTCATTCCCGCTGTCAACCTCGAGGCATTCATACGGTACAATTGACAATGAAAGTAACATTAGTAATAGTCGCGGCACACATACTGGTATCTCGTGGGTCTAACGAGGTCTCGTTCGGAAACGGCACACATTCGGCGGCCTTAATCCAGTTTCCTAGTGCGTCATCGGATCACGCGGCCGAGCGACTGGATGCGAACGTGATTTGTCGAAACGGGGTAAAGCAACCGAGTCCACGCAACCAGCCGCGTGAGCTGCGGCTGCTGCTCGATGTACCTGCGCTTCTGTTTGCACATCCACCGCTGCCGCTGCGGTCAATCACGTAAACCGATTCACGGAACGTGAACCGAACGGACGCCGAACAACGTAAGCAACAGCCACCATAATCGAAAGTGGACATCCAAATCCCAAATAAACAATAAGTTACTACGAGTTACTAGTTCCATGATTCTTATAAAATTAAAAAAACTTGATTGCAAAATAATTAAATTTGTAATTGCCATTCTAATAACCACGTGGTTCTTTAGATATGAACATAAAAATATGACGAGCAGAAATAAAGTTGTGCTGTAACACCGGTCCTACTATTTATTTTCCAGTACATTTTTTGTTCGTCGATAATTGTACGCTCATCCTAACGTTAGAGAGCGTAAGAGTTTGTATGTTAAAATGTATTAGGGATCCGCGTTTTAATAAACTAAATTAAAATATTTGTCATCGTAACAGATCTGTCACCGTTGTGTTAAAATTTGCGATGGCATTTAAAAGTTGACGTGATTAAAATATTCAATCTAATTCCAAGAACCGCTTATTATTATTACGTAGTCTGATTTCTTTACTTTTATTTTAATCTTTTTTTATAAATATCTACAGAACCTTTTACTCAGGCGTCTGACGAGCTTATAGTTTTTATTTTTATTTACTACATTCAGGTTCCTCCGCGTCTGGTCTTCGATAATGATATTAAACAGGTTGACAATGACGACATGTCCATTATTTTATAATTTTATGTCGACTTACTGCACTCATTTACGGACTGAAGCCGTGTTTAAAGACCGACGAGATTGTGACATTAGAAATTATGATCTCGAAGTATGCTTTGAGGTGTCATGCCGCGTTGCCATCAACTGCCATTGTATTTTACTTTTATATATCCATATAATATGTGTCTATTTATGCGTTCGATTCATTCATAATTCGTATTCAGATTATGTTATAATATTTTATTTCTGTATTTTCCTCTTTCAACAATATTAAGCATAATAAATAATAATTGTTCCATCTTGTGTGTTCTAATACATTTTGTATTTTTTGCGTGGCTCGTTGACGGCCCAGTCATGGTGGTAATAGCGCTGGACCCGTCCGTCCACATACATCTACCTACATCTACAACCTTTAATTTTAGCCCGACACCGGCGCTGCTTTGCAAATATTCGACAATTTGTTGTGCGTAATAAGCGGGTATAAGTAGCGGACGACTAATTTGATTATTTGCTCACTGCGTTTAAATATACTGGTTGGTAAAACTCTTATTATGTCGTCCAACAGAAGATACGATTCTATTCCCGTTCAAATTGCTATCGCTCGTCTAATTATCATACAATCAACATCGATCTCGACAATGACTCAATTTAAAATCTGTCTCGTACGTCGTAATAAACCTATCAATTGGTTCGGTTCATTTATTTTATTTCCGAGGCAATTTCTTTTGAAGAAGCGCTCGCGTTGTAATTGTAGCCCGCAAATAGGTGTTCTCACTAGAAATTGACTGGTTTACGTACGGCCCGCGGCGTGACAGGCGCTACGTCAAATTGAAAATATAATTAACCAAGACCCCGAACTGCTTCATTGTAAAACAGAATTGTCTTATTAACGGTTGCTGCTTTAATTCTATGTATACAGTGTATTGTCTGCGCTCCTTTTTAATTATAATCTCGTTAGAGCTTTCTTTGTGTGTTTAAACAAGCTGAGCCTTTTTACACTTTAGATATGATTAATCGAATACGCTTTAGTCTGGTTTGCACGTGTATTCATGAAGTCATGCTAGTTTCTTGCTCTGTCCTAATGATGATCAGCTGTAATTATAGTCGGTGAAATGCAAATGTCGCGCCAGTCACGCGAGCCGCTCGTTTGTCCTACTCGTCATGAAGTAATTCATTTATTGCTTGTGATGCCAATCTGATATTAACTGATCAGCTGGCTGTAACTGTATAGAATTTGATATTGAAACAAATTCTGATACTATGCGACATTGTTTGATTTATTCCGATTTATTCAAATAAATTATTCATATAGACAGGCTATCTAATACCTACTTAATGGTTTTTTCACTCGAAATCTAATTATAGCCATCGTTTAAAGAAATCAACATAATAGCTTTATTGATATAACCTTCATGCAAATATCGGCTTCTGTTCACACACGTCAAATTAGAGTAACCTTCGGCTGCGGTTTTATTATGACCTATTATTATTTATTATTCGTGTTTCTTAACCCGTTGCATAAATAATCATTTAAGGTTATTATTAAGGTTGAATAGCTCCTTATGTTAATTTGGTTAATTGTGTATCATTGGTGTCGTCATTGTTACAATGGACTCATTAACCGATTCCACTGTAATAACAGTTTCTCTAACACCCATTGTGCATCGCATTTCAAGGTCGATCGATTTGTAAAACATTCCTTTTGTAGAAGTCGACTCGTGATAAATCAGGTTGAGGTACAGAAGTGTGTATGTGGGTCAGGCATAATAGGCGATGCCATGACTCCATCGGCAGGGTTGTAACTAGCCTTGTTCATGATTGGACTAGTTTTTTTATCTATCTAGACGAGAGCGAGGTAATCTTGAACTCGGATACTTACATTAACTTGGAATAAATCAATAACATCGTTATCGGCGTTTTCTCTACGTATTTCATTTTCATTGTTTTTCTTTCGTAGTATATTTTGACCTACAAACAGATTTCTAATAGATAATTAACCTAATAGGTGACAGGCTAAACAATTTTAGCCAGACAATGGCAATACGCGACACACAAAACCAAATCGAGACGAAAGAAGTTTTCTCCGCGGCGCATTTCTTAAGATAGTCATTAATATCAGAAACCGTTCAAGCCTCCACAAACATTGCTTTGTTCTCCGACCCAAAATTCCACATTTACCCGTAATAGATTACATTGACGTTGTTCGTTAATAGCTTTTTGGTCGAGAGCCAGCGTTCGCCGATTGCTTTCGCACTTCCATCGATACTGATATATGTCAAGGCACTACGGCGAGCTTCCAAGGATTCCTAACTACTCCTCATGAACTAGACTTCGTCAGATCTGTTTTTAGCTTCTATAATCATTTTCTTTATCTGCCATTTTGTGTATTTATTGGCTTACTCAAATGAGAAGAAAAATATTTTTGGTTGAAAATATACGAAAAACGCCTGAGTCCGTTTTTCGTATATTTTCAACCAACCACTTTCCATTTCAGTAGGTAACTCTACCTTTTTCTCTGCCACTGAATGCCTATTTTCAAACATCTTCCATATGCGCCGTATAATCCCGTCCTTTTATTGAGGTAATGAACTTTATAGATGTGGCTTTGAACTAATAGAATTTGATTGACGTGCGACCATTGTGGTGCTCCTCCGGCCAAGGTCGGCGTGTTCCCACTCCACCCATCCCAGCTGACAAATGGGTTCATTGACGGCCTCACTGATACCTTATTTATTGTGAACACCGGCTACTGACTTATAACACTCGTGTAAAGTCTATGCTAAGGGCTACGTTAGAATTCCTTTTTTAATTTGCTGTTTTTTTCTTGTATTGAATCTTGATCTGCCAAAGAACTTAATCCATGCCAGCTGACAAATGGGTTCTCCGATATTTTACTGATGCTAGATAGACAAGATTTATTTATTTACGAGCTTTACCTTAAATTTTGAATTACGTCGTCGTTTCTTTGTGGAATCTTTAATTAATTGCGTTTCTCCTTAATTGTTTAGGTGGCAAAGTCATATTCCTGAGTGATTTACTTTATCGGCCCGGCCATTTATCGTGTCTTTCGGCAAAGTTTGTGCCGTCCTCGCTACTTTCATGATATTTGTCATCCATTTCTCTCCCTCGGGTAAACAAGACGCTCGCTAAAGTTTGTCGCCATCTTCATTGAGGTCACGCGGTTTACGATTTCACTCAATGCCTCAAATACTCTTTCGTCGAGACGTATCGGCTTGTTGGTTTTGGATACCGTTTTATGTCGCCATAAAACGTCGAACGTTTTATTTAGAAAATTAAAAGGATTAGTAATTGAGACGTTTCTAGCAGATAAGGCGGGAGTCGTCGCGCGATTTACGATAAGCAAATGTTTATCGCCGATAAATATGGAAAAGATATGGCGCATCTTGGGTGTAATAATAAACTAACTGAATGCATAAAGCGTCGCGACGTTCACAGTCGTCGGTGTCGATAGTAATAGCGTAATAGTTTACATAACTGGAAGGTTCCATGCTTCTTAATGGCACGGTTGTTCGTAATCGTATCGAGACGTGAACCGCTTTAAACTGGGCAGCGATTGTGGCTTGTTAATATTTAATAGCAACATCGGCATTGGTGTCATAGGCGGCGGAGAATGGAAGGTCTATCGGCGCACCTAGCTGATAGGACGTGTAATTTGCGCCGCTGCATTCCAGCCCTTCGTACTACCGTCTACTCACAGTAGGGGATTGTCCAATCATAGATGTGTGATAATCGTAATACTATCTCGGCAATAATCCACAGCTTTTATCATATCTGTAACCTACTACGCTTAGTTAGACCTTAACTTAGACTAACTTTTAAATCTGGTATTAAATATGAATTGAATGTGAACCTATGAGCTATAAAAAGTCCGTTATAACATTAAAAGTATGTTTTAACAAACTTCGTATTTCATCAAAGTAAAACTTGTTAAAAAGTTGCTTATAAATTAATGAATACAGAGCCAAAGTCAAAAGAATAAAAACTATGTTATAGTTTCTAAAAAAATATATAAACTTTAACATGAACATCATCCCTTACTCTATAAACAAACTTATTTTCTTAGCACTAATCTAACCATCGCGCAGTCAAGGCGTAATTAGACTAGCTTGAAATGCGTCTGCACTGCAAATTAATTCTCAAATAGAGTTCTCTATTAAGCTTTCATGCAAGTGAAATTGGGAATGACGGTGGAGAATGTTAAGCATCTATGCTAATTTGTTGGCAGCTCTCGTTTTTTATGTGATACAACACAACTTAGATACCTTCGTTCTCCACATCTATTTATATAGGTTATATCTTTAGGTTTTAAGCTTTTTTAGCGGGTAGATGATACTCTTTGATAAACCTTAGGCGGGATGAATTCAGATACCGATATCATATTTTGCTGAGAATAACTATCTCAGTATTCAAATCAGCTCGCTCGATCCATTACTAGTCGACATGACCCTTTTTAACTTGCCGCTGAGAAGGGGCGATGCGAAAAAGCTTTCCCGAATACAAATATCGTAAACTGAAACGTCTGCAACCTACGCAAAACTCGAACTTGACCGGAATCCGAACGATTGCTCCGATAAAAGTATAATAGTCTTTATTTATATTATTCGTGATATTGAAACTGAACAAAAACCAGCCTTGCATTCGCGGCATTCACGAATCTATTTAGACGTAATGTAAATCTTAAAGGGCAAAGGCGTGGTGTTGCGTAGTCAGGTACTCGAGTGTGTTGGCTTCGGAGTACTTTATCGCAATTACAGAGCTGGAAATACCGTTGAGATTTGAGTAATGTCCAGGGAAGTTTGTGAGACAAGGTGGTATCCCTGCGCCGGCTGTACTTGGACCCCGCTTTATTTATCTGTAGGCGCAGCAGGTGACCTCTCGGGTGTTTAGTTCGTGAGCTTAGTTACATATTTATTGCGTCCTATTCATGTTTTATTGTACGCCGGACTCATTGTGGGATCTCATTTAAATCATCCGACAGTTTCGAAATCAGTGTTCCGTCTTGAGTTACAATTGTAACTGTTGCGTATATCAGAGATGAAGTCTGGGTGTGCCGACCGAAACGGTATCCAGCTGCTATGAGGAAACTGTTACTGAGAAGTACAGAGAACTTATATGAAATGAAGTGCTGCTGGCCAATGGAATCAGATATCACGTTTTTGCAATAAGATTTTTTGATGAAATGACAATGACGAATGCAGAATCAAATGTTTCTATCAAGCAAAGAATAAAATTGAAGATACCATCTCTAAGTTTTTAACAGCAACGGTAACATATCAGCCTATTAATATAAGTAACGCTAGAAGCAATCATAATCATAATTACACATACTATCCCAAAACAATTGTGTCCGGCGTCAACACAAAGGAGCAATAATTGGCCAACATTAACATTCGCGTAGTAATGATTGCAAGCGGCTCCGTGGCACCTGTTTGTTTGAAACCGCGTGGGAATCGCCAGCGGGTTGGCGCACCGGCCTGCGCTTGCGCAACCGCCGCTCAGCCACGCGGCCTTTCAAAACTGTTGCGACTCAGCTCGTTAGGACACATCGCTAGTAATGAGGGGTTTGATAAACTAACCTTCTTTCAAGTGTCGATGGAAGATTATATAAATTGTGTTAATCAAAAGTGGTGATAACCATCATAAGGTCAAAGAAATCAATGTATGCGAGACTTCTGTTCCTTCTTATACTAGTCCTATTCAACCCTTGTTTTACATAAACTTAATTAGCCTGTGTAATAATAAAACTAAAATTAACATAATCATAATCAGTGAGTGTCCGTAAAGCAATCAAGGACCATCAGCACATTCACCGCCAAGCATATCAATGTGCCGACCTTGATGCGGCGTATCGATTAACTATCTATTAACGAACGTACCGTGCATAAGACACAAGTAATGGCACATAAAATATCTCATGAGTCTATTTCCTCGCCACTTTACGGCTGCGAAGATCCCATTGAAATAATGCTACACGGATGTCAAATGCATCGTAAACATAAATTCTGTTAGAGCTCGAGAATAATGAGAGAACACACAACTTTCACATCAAAAACTACTTTCCGTGTATCACTCTATCAGACCAGTCATATAACTTTAAAAGCTTTTGCTATCCGTTTGTCTGTATATCACGACAATGCAGTTGTGAGATATATTTAGCTAGGTATCGACAATTTACACATTCTGTTTAGTTCACCATCATCTTTGAGTCCCTGGAAGATACTGTTCTCAATTTATGTAGTCAACACTATAGTAGAAGGTTGAGCTAACAAACAAAAGGATTGTATCTTATTTACCTGCTTACAAAAAATAAAATGTAGACAAAATCGCCCGGCGTAGCTAGTTATACTATATTTTATAGACCAAATATGAGTCCAAGACTCCAAGCGGCGGAATAGTTCCATTTATATGGGTTATCGACGATGATTAAACTTGTTTTGCCTAATATTGTGTCCAATTTGATAGATAGCCCACTTGTAGTTGCTCATTACCTAGATTTACGATGCGAATGGTTTCACTTGGTAACGAAGTTGTTGCGTCAACATTGCTAAGTTTTTTATTAGCCTATCGGGTCAAGTCTTCCGTCGTGGATACTGATAGTAAATAAAGTATAATTAATTAGTACTTATGCCGTTCTAATGTTTTATCGTAGAGATAATGTTTCATTTTAAAAAGTACTCTTGGATTGTCGGTCTATTATACAGGAATGAGGTGTAAACTTTATACTTTTTTGCATGGTAAAACCAGCACTAAAACAAATTTTATTCCTTATCTTAATTCCAAGTCACTGTACATAATTTTATTTTGTTATTTAAATGTATTTACTGATGCATCGAAAGTTACAGCGTGGTGAGTCCGTGACGAACAAAACACTTTTATTATCGGCCATTTGTCAAACGGTGCCATCATCTCAGAATCAATATTTATCGACTCGGAGAAAGTATGATTCCACTTCGCCACACACGTGTCGACAAACTGTGTGCTATGTGTGCTTACTTGTTTTCTTATTTACACTGGATATTAAAAGATTTATGGTCGTTGTAGGCAGACCGTTTCGTAGAAAGACCTGGGCATCCTCAGCAATGTATCTGCCCACGAGAACACCTGCAGTGAAATAATTTTGCGGCGAAATCATGACCATCAATAATTAGGGAAGCTGTATTTTTGAATTTTATGATTAGTTTCCACAGTGAAAAGAAACATAGACGATTTCACTATCATAGTAAAATACTATTGTTGATAACTATGGAAAGTAGCTTATGTTCATGCAGGTAAATTAACTACGTAATTATGTGGAAAATCGATTCAAAGTTGTCGACATGCTTTATACTAATACAAAGACTCAAAAGTTTATATTTCTGAAATAAAATAAACAGATTGATTTTAATATCCAGTTGATAGTACAAAAAAGTTTCTATGTCTCTCTACAGATTATTCATTGTCTACGCTCTAAATCTCGCTAACTACGCTACTTTACCACTTTAAATCAAACCATTGAAATTCGTCTAGAATTTACTCGTAGTTTCACAAAACTTAACTGAATGTGTCTTCACATGGTCGGAACTCTACATTGTTTGCTTAGAAGGTGACAAATTGCTCGCTACGTCTTTGAAAACCGCGAGATCGTGAGTATCTAATTGGACATTGTAAAAGTGAAATCTCTAAACACGCGGCAATAAATATAAAACCGAGGAATCACACGAACGTGTTAAAATTTAACATCCGCACGTCCATTGAGTAAATTTGATGGCGCTTCTTGTTTTTATAGGTAGTTATGTTTCTCGTTCGATAAAATTTGAGGTTTTTATCTTGTCGAGTAGGTGTAGATAAGACGCCCTAATTGATTGCTTGTAATTAAGAATAAATAGATATGAGATAAAACGCATTAACATGAGGTACTTACGCCTATCTATTAATGATATCTTATAGGACGGCGCTACTTTCTATCCCACATTCATCATCAGCTTGAACAACTTTCTTCTTATAAAGCGTTCGATCATTTGTTTCCCCAATTAAGTCGCGGCAATTATTCTTATCGTGGCGTAAAATAAATCTTTTAAATAACCCAATTTCTAAAGGTATGTTTCATCTTTTTGTTTGTTGTTCGCGCTCGGCCGGCGCCGCGGGGGCACGCTACGCTAATTACTACGATGCAGTAGTTTGGCGTGCAAATTGGAAATATAGCATGACGTGTCGTTGACGTTGAAGCTCAATTGTTTTTGCATTGGCGTACTAATATACAGTCGGATACGGCCGTCCCTTGCCGCTGAGCTGCGCAGGGCCCGAGAGCAAGAGAGACGCTGTATTGTGTCAGTGGGTGCAGGTGAATGGCCGGCACACATTGCCTTATCAGCGGCGCGGACCGGTAGTGATGGCCGAGCCCTTTCCTCGAGCCTCTCGTAAAAATTGTGTTTGCTCAACAATTAGTGCTAATTGCTCCTACTTCCAATATCATACTATTGCTGAGATATATTAAGACGGGATCCATTAACGTCGCTGATTCAATTCCTATCTCTGTTCGTACAGTTTACGAGATAACTGGAACACGGATCCTGTATTAAAATCTATTAAAGCCAAATTAAATGCCTCACGGATATGCTAATGAAATTGCAAGCTTCTGCAGTTAAATTTTAATATATGCGGGAACCGCTCGCTGCATCCGAACTATTCGGAGCAATTAGGAAACGTCATCGATATCTATAAAATAGTAGATGGCTGCAGTCAGCTCTATGTTTGTCGTTGCGAGACGATTAAATATAATTGAAACTGGCGAGCTGCGTCGGATCGAGGCGATCTAACCTCTCACGAACCACAGCATGGCGGGCCGCAACACTCCACACTATGCCACTAACTTTACGATTTGAAACGATTTTGCAACAAAACATGTTACGATTCTCCCATGGCATAAATATAACGAAATCTTTATCTATATTAAAACTCATAGGTGACTGACTGACTGACCGACTGACTGATATAGTGATCTATCAACGCACAGCCCAAACCACTGGACGGATAAGGCTGAAATTTGGAATGAAGGTAGATGTTATGACGTAGGCATCCACTAAGAAAGGATTTTTGTAAATGTCACTTAAAAGGGTGAAATAGGGGATGCAAATTTGACAGCTTAATGCGAGCGAAGCCGCGAAGGCCTACTAGTCTTTGATAAAGTGGGTACACAATTTGGTCACCTTTCTAAACACTAAAATTAATGTTACCCGCTAGAGCTTACTTGTTTTAGTCTAAGCACTTATCTCGCTACATATTTTTCTTTTCTTCACTTACTGTTTCTAATTGGCTTAGTGTCTTCTAATTGCGCTCACCGAGAATCGAAGAGTAAACTGGTTCTTTTTTTTCAGGTATGTACCGTGTGCACCTCGCCAGGCTGCGCGTAGGTTTAACTGGAATAAGGTACGTGCGTCGACACCGTTGACCGCTAACTTGGAATGTTCCAATGTCAACTCTCCGACCGACCGCTGATTTAAATCATACAGGGATTTTTCTGAAAGACAACCCAATGTCGAACGATGCAAAGTCACATTGACCGACGCTGCATGTGTGTGAACTTTTGTTTGCTTGTCGATTGACAGTGACAAAGCGCTGAATCAATACACTATGAAAAAGAAAATTTGAATAATAATAAAGATCGATGAGAGATAACTAAGCATATTAATTATCCTGTAAAAATGTATCGATGGTGGTACAGCTAATGATGTTCGCGGCGCTTGTTTGTCTTCTTAAGGGTAAATGAGAGCTCGGAGCGATACGTCGGGAGTATGTTGTCGGCGCAGCGTGCGGTCTACGCCTTTTGCAGGTCCGCGCCGTGTAAAGTAAAACCAAACAAGCTTTACTTAACCATTACGTTTTTTGTTCCACTGACACTGAGATTATCTCTGCTCAGTCTCGATCCACATTATCGCGCCGCTCACGTTCCATTCACGGTGCTCGACCAGGCATTTTTAAATTATCTTCAATGAACGGTTACAGTCGTGATTGAATCTCTATTGCGGTTCCATATTCATGGAACTCGTCGATAAGATCCTCGATTCACCGTCGATGTCGCAACGGACTCGGATCGACCAAGGACGCGGCCTGCGGTCGACATTGTTTATTGTTTATGCCTTCACTTGTCCTTTTGTTGCCCAAGAATGAATGACATGTCATATATGAGCGCTTACAAAAACCACGCTTGGGAATATACGTCGGTTTAATTGTCGATTGTTTTCCTAGAATGTGGCTTTTGCAACTCGTAAGAACTGTCGGGCCCCTGTCCGTGCACATTACGAAGGCCCAAGTTTCATACGAAACAGAAAGTTTGTCGCGAAACTTAGGGCTATCTAATACGATATCCTCTGCCATTGTTTCGAAACTTACAGGAGTAAAGACGACCGGTGTGACCTTATCGGAATTTAGATCAGATATTCCTTTGTACCTTTCTGGTTCTGTGTTTGCCTACTTTATGGTTTTGAGTTTGTTATTTTATGCCATTAATTATAGACCGCTGGCTTATTTAGGCGAAGTTGTAACAAAGTTATTATAAGCTCGCACGTAATTCATGAGAAACAGCCTTGCGTTACGCAGCGGGAACAAGTTTGTACTAATGTACATGCTGTTGGACATAATGTCAATTTGTCACGCGATGCCCTTGCTCGTCATAGTGCCAGAAATTGTAATTATACTTAACTTTTAAAGTGATGGACGTCAAGGACATGACAGCCCTCTGTTGATGCCCTCACTTGATTTAGGTTAAGGCGTTATTTAATCAGTTGTCGCTGTCGCGTAAAATAATATTTTTGCATTAATTTTGTAACAAAAAAAATATAGCTACTTATTCTAAACTTTTTAAACTCTTACGCAAACTTTACACTAGTCATACCATATAGTTAGGGGTATACCTAATAGGATAGACACGACCCACAGGCATGAGGAAATACGACTCGGGAGACGAATCTTTAGCGCAGCTATGCTCCTGATGTCTTATGCAGATATGTAAATAGCTTCTGTTCAAAATGATCGACTTCCTTCGCAGCATCGTTGCCTTCACTCCTTCACCTGGCCAGGATATCTCCAAGGACACGGCAGTAGGTTGGAAGCATAGCAACACCATTGAACAGGAAACACCGACCACACCAGACCGGTCTACCTACTTCCTTCGTAGGTTCATTAATATAAGGCGCTACTTGAAAGTGTGCGCGTATAAGTTGTAGCGTGGCTTTTTTAAACTTGTATTATTTTTTACGTTGTCTCTTTTTACTCTTCCTTCCCTTGAAGGTTGAATGTTGTTTTGTTTGCTATCTAGTACCCACGATACAAGCGTTTGCTTAGTGTGGGGCTAGATGGCGCTGTGTGCAATGTCCCGGAATATTTATTTATTTATTTATTTATATTAAGTATTTTTATTGACTTATTCATTAAATTGTGTCTGAGATGTCTTATCAACTATTATTCGTCAACAGAAATTAGAAAGCCATCGAAAAGTAGTTTTATCCCTTTAAACATTTTGAAGGAAAATCTTAATCAATAACTTCTTTGCGCGTGTTATCGCGTATAGTATTAATTTTTACACTTCCTTACACTTTAATTAAAACTTGTTTCAATATCGATAACTTCAAGGAATAGGTACATATAGAGGCGATAAAGTTATTTTTAAATTTGACGTGGTCGTCATGCTATACCTACGACCATTTTAGGTGATTGCTACTGATCGTTCAAGACTTAACTATATGTATAGTTCCTTAGTATTTTATCATAATTTAGAACAGCTCCTATAATGTAGTTCTCTTACATAACACATCGATTGCTTTTCATAGTATAATAGTCTTTAACTTATACACTAATTATAGACATCAATATTGCAAATTTAATCAATGAAAATAATAACTCGCAGTGTGTTATTAAATTAGCGAATAAAATCTATGTATCAAAACGTCATATCATTTATTTATTATTTATTTATTTATATATTCTCCCAATTAGAACCGCTTAAAGCGAATTACTCTAATGATAAATAATCTAATCACAATAATAAAGTTAATTCTAATAGTGACATAAAAAAGTACAAATTAAATTATTATACAATACAAAAATAAAACTAAAAGTCAATAAATATACATAGTATCAAATTAAAATTCAAATTAAAAAAAAACACAAATATCAAGTTATTAAATGTCTACAGTTGACTCCCGATAGCATGTTTTGATCATATTATATCTTCTCGCTTGTTAAGTAAAAACCTGGTTCAGTGAATATTGAATAATAACCGCGTCTTCAAGTCTAGGTCGGCAGCGGCAAAAAGTGTACCCATGCTCAGCATACCAACAAAAACTACGCGAGTGTTATTTTTCAAACTGTAACTCAAATAAGCAATTACGAGTCCTGTGTATTTTATTTATTACCTACCGCATTCGCAATTTATCGATTCAGTTTGCGACGCGAAATATAAAAGATATCCTGCTATTTAATTGCAGCTGCAATAACTTGGCGACACTTGAAATATATATGGCGATTGCTATTACGCACGTCTATGAAATCTAAACGTTTCACGTCCCTTATATCTTCGGTAGTTGCTTTACGAGGAATGACTTGCCATTCGATTTCGAACCTGATTGCGTAAAATTAGTTATAAAGGTTTAATGACAGTCAATCTGACAAAAGAAAGTCGTCGTTTCGATACAAAATCCCTTCGATAGAGTTAAAATTTACCAGAAATGTACATGAGAAAACGTTATTAAAATTTCCCTTTTCACCTTTTCGACCCGCCTGAGTGACTTTCTTTTCTCCGTCGATTAATCTTCATACACGAGCTCGCGACTGCATGTGACGTAACTATTTCACCCATCCCCGGGCCGGTTGCATAATAATGAGTTCCCGTTTATTTTGCACGATAACATTTATTCGAGTATTTAGGTATTTTATGCACTTAAAAAATTGCTATTACTACTAACTATTTTTGAACCAATTCGTGTTTTCTGTTAGATATCGAACTCGAACCGTTTCATTTACTTGCATGTACTATCAGTGCAATATTAAATTAAATTTACGAGTTTCTTTTTCTTCAGAATTTCTAAATAATTCAATGTCTTAGCTACTTAGGGTCATGATTGAAATATCAATAAAAATGCTTCTGGTGAAGCCTGTCCAGAAGCGTTTCAGAAGATTATCTCTTACCTCTAACTATACAACATACACAGGGAAACCCTGTGTAAGGGAATCTATATTATCCCTCGACAAACATCCCCAGCATTTTTATACAGCCTTCGAGGACAGGTCGTGGACAATGAAACCCTAGACCGACACCGGAATGCACTTAACGCTTACCTTCGTTTACCCCCAAAGCCTCCCGCGACTAAATATTTCACCTCTCTCAATATTTATAGGTACCGCCTAGTTTTGAGACACGTCGCTTCTCAGAGATATTGGAAAATGCGCAAGTTACTACTATGCAGTATACAATTTGTACAAAATACTGCTAATTTTACTTCAATAAGTATGATATCCAACTATAACCAATGTCTTATTTTTTAATCATCTTAGCAGGGTTTTAACCAACTATCCATAACGGCAAGATGCAACTTTTTAATGAACGGTTAGACTAAGGTTCTAAGTTATTCTTCTGAGACAAGAAAATACGATACTTGCTATAGTAATTATTTCAACTAGTTTTTTTTTTCATTCTAGAAACCTGGCTCAACATTTATATCCATGTATGTATATGTAATTTAAACATATTATAGATAGTTTATCTGCAATAAATAATTGCAATAAACTTAAAAATTCTCAATATATTTAGAAGAAATTCGTGCTCGAATTAAAGTAAGCATGAGCGTCTGCTTTGCTTCCGCTGCTGGCGTTATTTGGCGATATAATTAATGTCTGATACATATAATGATATTACAGCGATAATAACTAGTATTCAATTAAAAGTTATTATTGATTGGCTTGATAATTATACAGATTTTATCAAAGTTAAATCATTTCTGTAACCACCTTGAGTGAAAGTGTTTTTTTTAACACTAAATAGGCTTACATTTGACTATAGCCTGCCTGACGTTAAGCACCACTATAGTCTAAGATGTAGCACGCTTGCCTAGAAGAAACCTATTTACTCTAGATTTGAAGACCCCTGGGTTATAATTTTCTGGGAACAGGGCTTGAATATGTATGCTTGCTTCGTGTATGCATATGTTCATATTTCTAAGCGCCCTTGGAGCTACTGGAAGAGCTTTAGTTGCATAATACAAAATGTTTGTACTACATATGTATATCGGCTATTTATTTATTTACTTATTTTGATTTACCTGTAATTGGGCGCAGGAAACTTATTTCCAGATAATGCAAGTACCTGTTCGCGTATACAAGGTGTAACAGAAGGGTGTGACAATATTAAAGAGTATACATATATATCATGTAAGGAGTCATATACCAAAATATAAAAAATTAAATCGCATATTTTTTTTACCATACAAAAATTAGATAATATTTTTCACTTGTTTTCGTGGCAGCCCTAGCGAGTGATCACTGACCGAACGAAACCGAAATAAGCACACATTCTTTCATCCCGTTCTAGCATTAGTTTTAACGCAACGTATTCTCTCTCTCTCGCGCTCTCAGAGAGACACCGCCGCGTCGTGTCATTTGATAGCGTCAAAAGTCAATGAACGCTCAAAATGATAAGATGTAGGGTTGCAAGTCTTAAAGTTTTAATGAAAGTTCAACTTATGATTACTCGAAATCTATGACACTTAGAATTCTGAAACCTAGTGGGCTGTATTTTATATATACATAGGTATGTATAGTATAAGTATTGTCACACCCTTCTGTTACACCTTGTATAATTGCAGATCATATATTTATACTCAAGAGCATCAAAATAATAACATGTTAGATATATTCGCATCACGCCCACAATGAAACTTTAACGAACTATTTCTAGAAGCCATGAGGAAAATCTCCCACATGGCAACCATCGTGTCGGGGCTTTGTGGTTGGCTCGTGTTTGTCAGTTTGTAATCAGATGTGCGTGCTGCTGTCTTGGTACTTTACTCGACCACACTTTTAATAACTTTAAAATTTTAGTACCTTTGATGTCGTCATCAGTATCACTCACAAACACATACTCACACGTATTAACATATGATGTTTTTTTAGAGTTGGGCGGTAATAACACAAAATTATTTGGAAAGAGATCGGAATTGGCTAGTCAGTACCTACTCGTAATTTGCTCCGCATATGTTATTATTTTCTAGAGATATAACTATAGAATTAGTCAAGTTTTTTTGTGGCTGACAGTCTAAACGAGTATCAAACATCGTTAGAGTTGGTTTGTTCTGTTCGCTCGCAAGTCCTCGATGTGGCGCGTAATTGAATTGTGTACGTGATACCGTCGCTACCTAATACACCATTATAGCTTTGCAACAAAAGTGATCTATTGCCTTTGTTCGATACACCTCGCAAAAAATACAAGCGCCAGTTGATTGTTTGGTGAAGTAATACAACGTATTGCCTCAGAACGTAATCATGTATTGCATAACTCACTGCGGTCGATCAGATTTGATATCGACAAATTGCTTGGATACAAGTCGCTCAGTAAAATATGGTAAGCTCGTGTGATTTATACTAATGTAAATATTTGGGGATAAATTGCTTTTAAAACGTCGTAAATTAAGAAACTGGCACCGTTGCTTTTCGCAAGTGGAGCTCGGGTCGATAAATTTGAGACTAATTTAGCATATTCTAGTTTTTAAACGGCAATAACTCTTACACTTAATTTCCTTCGTTACACCTTCTACAGTTATTGCGTGTCATATATTTTTCGGAGTTGTCAGTCTGGCTGGTTATTGAATCTTTATAATATTCCTTAGATCATCTTTGGAGATTTGTCGACCTCGTTACCTAGTCGCTAATGTTTAAGACCTAGTTTGAGATTGTTTAGCTAATTTTATTGTACCTGGATGAGAAGCTTTTATTATCATGTTCCGATTAATTCATTAATGGATTGATTAATTAATTTATAGGGTATCATAGTATATATGACAGATCATCGATGATGTCGCACTATGATAGTAAAACAGTGATATTTATAATTTCTAATATGTAAATTAAAAGTTCCTGAAAGCATTACGTCCCCAAGAAACCTTTAAACTTAATAAATAAGAATAGATTGTAGCATGCCTAGTCTCAATTTTTTTGTGATATATGTACCTATGTGTTAGTGTTTACCTTTTATAAGGAACCTATTCACACCTGTTTTTGACTAGCCTTTAGCCTATCAGTACCAGGCAGAATATAATGACTGATGCTGAGCCTTTCATCACAACAGAAAAGACCACAGTGGGGTCATTGTAATCTTCCTTATACGAGATAGAAGATATGGATTATGTGTCACTGCAGCCGAAGTTTAAAATTCAATTTGATTTAAAATTCGAAAACAAAACGGTACTCCTGTTGGAATCAGATTTGTTATACCTGATGCGCCGGGATCAATGTATCCAATGAATAAATCCATTTTATATGAACAAGTCGTTTCCAACGGCCAGCCTTTTATGTTTGTCGAATGAGATGTTAACGTGGAAAGTATAATTTTTATTGGACCGTCTTGTTTGTGGCTTTAAAGTGTGTTTTGTGAGCGTTATAAATAAGTTTGCATAGGTTGGTATGTGTAGAATTTGTATATTGAAGCTATGGGAATAATAGCTACTTTTTTATCGACGAAGCTGTATATAAGGTCTACATATAAGCGTTTTGTCTGAAGTGGCTACTGACTAAATTGTATAAAGCTATTTCCTAACATGAGTGTTACAAATAAGACAAGGAAACGAACAGATTTTAAGGAATTAAAAGGACTTTGATATTTAGTACCATTATTTGAAAAGCAAGAGTTTTTTACGTGGGATAAGTTTGCGCTTGACTACAGCCTGCCTGATATTAGATAAGCATTGCTGCAGCCTAGGGCAGCCTAGCCTACACGTTTCCCTAGAAGATACTGTGGCGTAGACAGCCGTAGTACGTCACTCGCCGCCGTCACCGCGTTCGAAAAACAATGACAATCGTTTTGAAATTATGTGTAGAAGATTTTCGACGCTACGTCATAAGGATGACTAGCCTGGGACATTGAGTGTTTGCTTTGCAACCCAGAGACCCGGGTTCGAATCTCAACTGAGTTTATGTCTTTTTGTGAATAAATAGAACATTCTCGAAGATTCTCGATCGAATGGAAAAGAAAATACGGGATAGAAGATTTGTGAGAGCAAGAGAGAAATACGGTTTCAAAATTAGAAGTAAATCAAAGTTGGAACGAGTTCAGGGGTATATAAGCGGGGCAAGACGCGGCCTACGGCCCCCACTCCGCCTTCTTGTGTTCTCTGCGGGACCCACTCCGCCTTCTTGTGTTCTCTGCGGGACCCACTCCGCCTTCTTGTGTTCTCTGCGGGACTGAGGGTCACACCGCGAACTATCGTGGATGCCCCAAAGCACCAAAGGGCTACACAAACCCACTTCTCAAGAAGCCGCAAACTTCGCGGAAGCCAAAAGCAAGCCAAAACCCGGGCGGCTCCAAGCTGTCCGTGGTTGCGGACCGGCCGGAGGCTCCACGTTTTGTCGCAGCACCCCTTCCAGCCGTCAACGCTTGGCAAGCACGCTCCGTTGTTGCCAAACCGGCTGCGGTCACCTCGGCCGTTGTCATCGCTCCGATCCCCATTCCTGCTCCCACGCAGCCAAAGGCCAAGCCTTCAGCAAAGCCAGCGGCTTCCTCAACGTCTTCAAAAATGTATGACCCGGCTGCTAACGCCACAGCTGTGACGGACTTCATGCGAATGCTGCAACACATCAATCAAGACCGACTCAACGAGTTTGGATACAAACTCCGCAGCACCAACGATCCCCTCGAAAAGCTTCGACTATACTTCGACTACACTGATGTAGTTGATGCTCTCAAGTCCCACTTTTAGGTTCAACTATGGATAGTACACCCAAAAGAATTAGGCCCCACTCGTTCTCGTTAGCATTCTACAACGCCAACTCTCTCCAAACCGACCAGCAAGGCGATCAGCGTATCGCTATAGCCCAGTTTCTGTCAGCTCATCAAGTTGACATCTTACTCGTTCAGGAGACGTTCCTCAAGCCCGGTAGGAGAGATCCCAGGATCGCCAACTACCGCCTTGTGCGTAATGATAGGACTGCTACCTGCAAAGGCGGCACCCTCATCTACTACAAGAACTCTCTCCACTGCATGCCCATCGACACACCTCCACTCGCTCAACTCGAAGCGTCCTGTTGCCGCTTAGCTCTCTCCGGCCATCAGCCGATCACCATCGCCTCCTGTTACCTCTCGGGTAACAGGCGATTCGTAGACTCTGACTTCGAGGCACTGTTTTCGTTGGGGGACTCCGTCATCTTGGCGGGTGACTTCAACAGCAAAATGTGTGACTGGGCTGCAATCATGACACGCCGCACGGCCAACGTCTAAGCGCCCTCTCTGACTCAATAGGTTTTGACTTGATATCTCCAATCACTCCCACTCACTACCCACTCGTTCTGACTCACCGCCCCGACGTCCTCGACATAGCACTTCTAAAGAACGTAACGTTACGGTTACGATCCTTAGAAGTACTACACGAACTGAACTCTGACCACCGACCAGTACTCATGCGACTCGGACCCGACCCTTCGCAACGCAACATCTCCACCAGACAAATAGTCGATTGGCACTCCTTAGGGGAAACTCTTAATTCCATTGACTCGCCCCAGCTTTCTACTCTGCCGGACGACATTGTTACAGCCGATGACGTAAATAGGTCGATCGACGCTCTCACTAGCCACATATCAGCTGCCGTGGTCAGTTCCTCGAGGAGAGTACCGGCTGAGGACTCCCGACGCTGGGCTCTCTCAGAGGAGGATAGGGCACTCCTGACAGCTAAGAACGCCGCCATTAGGGCTTACGACTGGACTCGCACCGAAGAGAACAGAGCCACTCTGCGCCGTTACGAGCGTCTCGTAAAAAAGCGTATGAGTGATATCCGTAATCAGAGGTGGGAGGACACTCTATCGGCGATCAAGCCTTCGCACCAGGCTTTCTGGACGTTGGCGCGATCACTCAAGTCGTGCGACACCCAGGCCTCCATGCCGCCCCTCAACCGACCCGACAATCTTCAGCCTGCGTTCACCGACGAGGAAAAGGCCGAGTGTCTGGCCGACAGCCTCGAGGCGCAGTGCTCCCCCTCACTAGGCTTGATCGACCCTGCCCACCTGGATATGGTGGACAGGGAGATCGAACACCGTTCCTGCAATCCGCTGCCGGAACCTTCCCTTGAACCGGTGTCGACTTCTGAAGTCGTCCTAGTGATAAGGAAGCTCCGTGAGCGGAAGGCGCCCGGCGCCGACGGCATCAGTAACAAAGTGCTCAAACACTTTTCCTCACCTCTCCTACACCTTCTGGTGAGCATCTTCAATGCCGCCATGAGCCTATGCATGTTCCCTGACGCTTGGAAGTCCGCCAACGTCATCGGAATCCACAAACCGGGCAAAAAGGCTAGCGAGCCTTCCAGCTACCGACCCATCAGTCTCCTCAGTACTTTGGGGAAAGTCTATGAGCGGCTTCTTCTAAGGCGCTTATGGTCCCACATCCACGAAAACCACCTCCTCCCCGACGAGCAGTTTGGCTTCCGCCCCAGACATTCATGCCCCCAGCAGGTTCACCGCATCACGGAATACATACTGGAGGGCTTCAACAACATCCCTCGCGGCTTTCGCAGCTCCCAGATGACCTGCGCAGTCTTCCTGGACGTTGCCAAAGCGTTCGACAAGGTCTGGTACAATGGGCTTGTGTACAAGTTATACAAGCTCGGTTTCCCAGATCAAATCGTCCTCATTATCTCGGACTACCTTCGCGCCCGCAGCTTTCGCTACAAGGTCGAAGGTGACCTCTCTTCGTCGAGGAGAGTGCTGGCTGGCGTCCCACAGGGCTCTGTGCTAGCTCCTCTCCTTTTTACTCTCTATACGAGTGACATTCCGCGTACTCCCAAAGTAGAGTTAGCCCTATTTGCAGATGACACCGCGATCTACTCTAGATCCTGGAATCCCTTACATGCTAGAAATGCCGTCCAAAAGGCTCTCACGAGCCTCTCCCGCTGGTTCCGACTCTGGGGGATTACGGTTAACCCGGAGAAAAGCGCAGCCATGCTCTTTTCTCCGCGTTACCATAAAGACCTCAAGAACCCTCCCACTATTCACGGTACGGTGGTACCCTGGGTCAAGTCCACCAAGTACCTAGGCGTCACCCTCGACAACCACCTGACATTCACCAAGCACATATCCACTGTCCGCAACAGGGCGGCCTTCTTTCTAGGGCGTCTTCATCCCCTTCTTTGCAGCAAGAGTAAAATGTCTCTTAGAAATAAGCTGACAATTTACAAGACTTGCATCCGCCCCGTCATGACTTACGCCTCCGTAGTGTTCGCCCACCAGAACGACACTGTTTTGTCTCCATTACAGCTGATCCAGAATCGATTCGTCCGCAAGAGCACAGGTGCTCAGTGGTTCCAGCGCAACGCAGACCTGCACGTCGACCTCGAGCTGCCCTCCATCCGTCAGTGGATGAAGTTCACCTCTCGCCGCTACTTTGACGCCGCACCGCATCATCCGAACCCGCTTGTCGTCCAAGCGTCTTCTTATTCCGCAGATCCGGTTGATCCCGAGCCCCTCCGTCGTCGCCCGAAGCATGTTCTGGTCGATCCGGATGACCCAATCGCCGTCGTGGTCTCGGCAGCGTTGGGCTCCCCTCCTTCCACCACCTCAGCAGGCGGTGTCTCAGCCAGTAGGCTCTCCGTCTTCGGCATTGGTCCAGGTTACCAACGCCCATCTCCCAGTGTAGGTTCCAGTGCACGTCCCCGATTCCGTCCTCGCCGGCGAGGCGGTAGACCCCGACCCCTCAGGTCAACTCGTTTATCTCCAAATAATCACCCAGACACAACCACTGATAGGGCCTTAGCTCACTCCCCTTCAGGGATGAACAGGGCAACCCGGTCTCCCCCTTCTGGCGACGGTCCAAGCCGAGGTTCGTGCCTCAGAGGCGCCCTTGTGCCAGTCGCCCCTAACTAGTACATAGGCCCGGGCACCATCAGTGCCCAGCCATCGTCCGGTGACGCAGCAAAGGTAGCTACTAGCAACCAGCTGCACAGTCCTTTCAAAAAAAAAAAAAAAAAAAAAAAAAAAAAAAAAAAAAAAAAAAAAAAAAAAAAAAAAGCGGCCTACGGCAGTGTTGATTTAGAGGTGAAAAGAAGAAGAAGAAGAAGAAGAAGGGAAAGTAGAAAAGTGAAGTAGTGAAGTAAAGTGAAGTACAGTACAGTGCAGTGGACAGTGTTGTGCGCGCAAGTCAGTGCATAAGCCGTGTGCGCGCGAGTGTCGAGTGCTCGAAGACACAGTCGTGCACGCGCAAGCGACGTATCGTGCACGCGAAGTGACTGTGGTATACCGCGCGTCAGTGTCAGTGTCATTTTGAGTGCGTGTCGAAGTGCTCCATAGTAGCTCTACCGACCTGTGAGTACCCCCGTGGTGAATAGAGGCATCAAACTATAAAAGGCGAGTTTATTTCCTATCCCCAAACCCTCACGTCGTAACAATTGGTGTCAGAAGTGGGATAGGAAATGGAAAAGATGCCTTTCGTGCCCAGAGGAGTAACGACCCGGGCGGGTGCTGTGGCAGCAGCGGAACATCCGCATGAGGAGCCTAGCCCTGAAGGTGATCCATCGACCTCTGTTCTTCAACCGGCGCCAGTGGACATGAGTGCTTTGCTCCAACAAATGACAGCCATGATGCAGGATCAAACCCGCCGTTTAGAGGAACAAGCCCACCGCCAAGAGGAGCAAGCCCGTCGACAGGAAGAGCAGCTGCGTGAGCAAGCCCACCGCCAAGAGGAGCAAGCCCGTCGACAGGAAGAGCAGCTGCGTGAGCAAGCCCACCGCCAAGAGGAACAAGCCCGTCGACAAGAGGAGCAGCTGCGTGAGCAAGCCCACCGCCAAGAGGAGCAAGCCCGTCGACAGGAAGAACAGTTGCGTGAGCAAACTCGCCGCCAGGAGGAGAAACTTGAAGAACTACAAGACCGTCTCTCCAAGGACGTGCTAACAGCGGTGCAGGCCAATCTCGTCCGCGTAGAGGTAGTGGAGAAGAAGTTAGCGGAATGGGACAAGATAGGCCAGCAATTGGAGCAGACCGTTGAGCAGCTTGGCAAGGAGTTCCGAATCTTTAAAGCCAGTGGCTCGACAGCAGGCTACGGTGTGGCCCTTCCTACGAAAAACCTTAAGGTGCCGCCGTACGACGGGAAGTCTTCTTGGGCTGCTTTTAAGCTACAGTTAGAGACGGTCAGAAGAGCCAGTTGTTGGAGCGAGCAGGAAGCGCAGTCAGCGTTAACTTTGGCCCTGCGAGATGATGCTCTCTCCGTGCTAGAAGCACTTGGCGCCGGCGTGAGAGAGGTGACCTATGAAGACCTGGTCAACGCTCTGGAGGCCCGGTACGGCGATAGTCATTTGGAGTACGTGTACCGGGCGCAACTCAAGGACCGTTGCCAACGAGCCGGAGAAAACATACAACAGTGGTCAGTGGAGGTGGAAAGGTTGGTGCGGAAAGCGTATCAGTCGTCGCCAACCGTGGTGGAGGAATTGCTCCTGCAAGTTTTCATTGACGGGATTCGCGACTCCGACATTAGAGCAGCTGTCCGACTGGAACATCACACAACACTAAAGGAAGCGGTGGCACATGCTCTGGAGGTGGAAGCTGTGCGCTATGATTCCCGTTCCGCAAAGGTGCGGGAGGTCGTGGCGGTGGATACCGAGAGGCAACGTGCACCGAATAGCCGTGTCGTGTGCTACAGCTGCGGAGAAAGGGGACACATACGATTTGAATGCCCAAAGCGGAGATGCGGCAGTGTCGACGTCGGAGCACCCACAGGAAAACTAGAGCAGGCCAGGGCTGCGGGGTGGGCGCTCACCAGTGGCAGAAAAGCCCCAGAAATTTATGTGAAGCAAACAAGTGAAGGGAATACTTTGGTGATTGACGGCATGATTAACGGGATGCCTTGCCAGGTGACGTTGGATACGGGAGCATCGCGTACGGTCATCAGTAAGCGCAAACTGAAAAGCATTGGAATACAAGGCCTTCGATACAGTGGAAACCTTGTGCTCTCGACTGCCACCGGCCAACGAATATCAATCGAGGGGGAGAAGATTGTGGCCATCAAGATTGGAGGTACGCTCTACTGGCACAAAGTGATCGTTGCCGATATCACCGACGACTGTATCATCGGATTGGACTTTCTTAAAAAATTCCAGTGTGTCATTGACATGAAGCTAGGTGTCCTCAAACACGGGAGCGAGGAAATCCCAATGAAGGGTGGCGTGTTTGGTAAGGTACTCTGCCTGAAGGATACCACCTTGAAACCGAGATCACAAACCTTGGTCCCTGTTGTTCTGCCACGGAACGAAGGAGGATGTCCACGGAGGTGTGCTGTTATCGAGAGAGGAAGTCCGGATACAGCGTGGATTCCGGCCAGAACTGTGGTGGGAAACGTTCAAGAAGCGGTTGTACCCATATTAAATCTGCATGAAGAGGAGCAAACCATACAAAAAGGGACAGTTATTGGAACCTGCGAGGAGGTTGGTTGGTTAAAGAGGTGTGGAGAGGAGCAGAAACAGAAAGTCCCGAGTCAGCAGGACAATGTGGTGAAACTCCTGGAAGACTGCAAAAGTAATCTAACCAAGCTTCAACTAATAAAGGCAAGAAATTTCCTGTTGCGTTATGCTCATATTTTCTCCAAGAATGACAGCGACATCGGCAGAACTGGTTTGGTAAAACACAAAATTGATACAGGTGATACGACACCCATTCGACAAAGACCAAGACGAGTTCCTTTTGCACGAGAACAGGAAGTCGATGACATGATTCTGGATATGAGTAAGAATGGCGTAATTGAACCTTCGTCGAGTCCGTGGTGCTCACCGGTTGTACTAGTGAAAAAGAAGGATGGATCGACAAGGTTTTGTGTGGATTACCGGCGACTGAATGATGTCACTAAAAAGGACAGTTACCCATTGCCAAGAATCGATGATACCCTGGATTAATTGTGTGGTATGTCTTGGTTCTCCACTTTAGACCTGAAGAGTGGCTATTGGCAGGTGGATTTGGATCCCAAGGATAAAGAGAAGACCGCATTTTCCACCGGCAAAGGTCTATGGCAATTCAAAACAATGCCATTTGGACTCTGCAATGCACCAGCCACGTTCGAGCGGTTGATGGAACATGTGCTCGCTGGAATGCTGGGAGAAACCTGCCTAGTTTACTTGGATGACATAATTATAATGGGACGTGATTTCGACGATCACCTTAAGAAGCTGGAGCGAGTGTTTGCGAAGCTGCAAGGCGCAAACCTGAAGTTGAGCCCCAAGAAATGCTCTTTCTTCCAGAGGCAAGTGAATTACTTGGGACACGTTATTTCGGAGAAGGGTATTGCGACTGATCCATCCAAGATAAGTGCAGTCAAAGATTGGCCAACACCGACAGATAAGACACAGGTGAGAGCATTCCTGGGTCTGTGCTCTTATTATCGTCGCTTCGTGAAAGGATTCTCGGACGTCGCCAAGCCGTTACATCGTTTGACCGAAGAGAAGAGACCATTTTCTTGGAATGAAGACTGCGATCAAGCTTTCCTGGCTCTAAAGCAGCATCTATGCGAAACACCTATCCTCGGATATCCTGACACAGAGGGAAAGTTCGTCGTAGATGCCGACGCCAGTAACACAGGAATTGGAGGAGTTCTATCACAGCTGAGAGGAGATCAAGAAGTTGTAATAGCCTACTTCAGCAAGTCTCTATCAAAACCAGAAAGAAATTACTGTGTAACGCGCAGAGAATTGCTGGCCGTGGTAAAAACTCTGCAACACTTTAGGAAGTATTTGCTGGGCCGTAAATTTTTGGTGAGAACAGACCACGCTGCATTGAAATGGTTGCTAGAGTTCAAAAATCCGGAAGGGCAGGTGGCCAGGTGGATAGAGCAACTCCAGGAGTATGAGTTTGAAATTGAGCATCGTGGAGGAAAGACTCATGGTAACGCAGATGCTCTGTCTAGAAGACCGTGTCCAGATGAATGCAAGCATTGCAACCGGCAGGAGGAGAAGGAGAACATCAAAATCAGGTTGATAAGAACAGACTCCATAGACGAGAATTGGGCTAACGACGCCATGAAGAAGGCCCAAGAGGACGACAAGGATCTTCGACCATTAATGAATTGGCTGGAAGATGGTACTAGGCCAGCGTGGTCTGAAGTAGCTAAGCACAGTACGGCGACCAAGAGTCTGTGGGCACAGTGGGACAGTTTAGTACTTCAAGATGGACTGCTTTGCCGCAAATGGGAAACACCGCAAGGAAAGGACTGCCATTTACAATTGGTGGTACCCAGAGGAAGAGTAAATGAAATCTTAAGGGCCTACCACGATGGTTCGTCTGGAGGACACTTGGGAGTTAAGAGAACTTTGACGAAAATCAAGGAACGCTTTTATTGGTTGCACTGCCGGGACGATGTGGAAGATTGGTGCAGAAAATGTCAGAACTGTGCAGCTGTCAAGGGGCCGCAGACAAGGAGCAGGGGAGCAATGAGGTTATATAATGTTGGGGCCCCTTGGGAAAGAGTGGCACTTGACATTGCCGGACCATTCCCAGTTACCAAAGAAGGTAATCGTTATATCCTAGTAGTGATGGATTACTTTACGAAATGGCCCGAGGCATTTGCTTTGCCGCACCAGGAGGCTATCACCGTGGCAAATAAACTGGTGAAAGAAGTGTTCTGCAGATTTGGAGTACCCTTGGAGATTCATAGTGATCAGGGGCGAAATTTCGAGTCACAAGTATTCCAAGAGGTGTGCAGGATTTTTGGAATTCACAAGACCCGGACGACGCCATATCACCCACAGTCAGATGGAATGGTGGAGAGATTCAATCAAACATTGGAGCGGCATCTGGCGAAGGTGGTGGGAAGTCATCAAGACAACTGGGATGAGTACATTCCTTTATTCCTCATGTCTTATAGGACTGCAATACATGAGACCATCACCGTAACTCCAGCGTACGCAAATTTCGGCAGGGAGTTGAGATTACCCGCTGACCTACTTTCGGGCTGTCCACCTGATTCTCCGCAGAGCGTCACGGAATATGCAAGTGATCTACGGACAAGAATGGTTGAAGTCCACGAAGTTATTAGAGAGGCTGGTCTTCAAGCAAGTGAACGGATGAAGTCTCGGTATGATCGTAGAGCCAATGGACCTAGCTTTGAGGAAGGTTCCCTGGTCTGGTTGCATAATCCCGTGCGGCGAAAAGGAAAATCTCCGAAGCTACAACCTAGTTGGGAGGGACCTTATAAGGTTGTCAACAAAATTAACGACGTGACCCTTCGGATTCAGCGCAATCCACGGAGTCCTCCTAGGATCGTTCATGTGGACCGATTGGCTCGCTACTACGGAAGTAACGATGATCGGGACGATCATGTCTTGGGAGGGGGCAGTGTGGCGTAGACAGCCGTAGTACGTCACTCGCCGCCGTCACCGCGTTCGAAAAACAATGACAATCGTTTTGAAATTATGTGTAGAAGATTTTCGACGCTACGTCATAAGGATGACTAGCCTGGGACATTGAGTGTTTGCTTTGCAACCCAGAGACCCGGGTTCGAATCTCAACTGAGTTTATGTCTTTTTGTGAATAAATAGAACATTCTCGAAGATTCTCGATCGAATGGAAAAGAAAATACGGGATAGAAGATTTGTGAGAGCAAGAGAGAAATACGGTTTCAAAATTAGAAGTAAATCAAAGTTGGAACGAGTTCAGGGGTATATAAGCGGGGCAAGACGCGGCCTACGGCAGTGTTGATTTGGAGGTGAAAAGAAGAAGAAGAAGAAGAAGAAGGGAAAGTGGAAAAGTGAAGTAGTGAAGTAAAGTGAAGTACAGTACAGTGCAGTGGACAGTGTTGTGCGCGCAAGTCAGTGCATAAGCCGTGTGCGCGCGAGTGTCGAGTGCTCGAAGACACAGTCGTGCACGCGCAAGCGACGTATCGTGCACGCGAAGTGACTGTGGTATACCGCGCGTCAGTGTCAGTGTCATTTTGAGTGCGTGTCGAAGTGCTCCATAGTAGCTCTACCGACCTGTGAGTACCCCCGTGGTGAATAGAGGCATCAAACTATAAAAGTCGAGTTTATTTCCTATCCCCAAACCCTCACGTCGTAACAATACGTATTAACTCTAGATTTGATTTGTTTCAACTAGTACTAAAATATTTATGGTGAATTCATACAAAACATCTCCTGCTCGTTCAATTTGGCTCCTGCACTAGCAAAATGTAAAAATCAGAGTAAGTACATTATGCAGCCGACAACTCGACATTTTACTTTAAAAATTTAAGCAAAACTCGTTTGGTAGAGCTGTCTGCATTCATAACGATTTGATTTCATCGGCATCGGAACGAAAACACTTTATTTTTTGGCTCATTCAACAAAAGCTCCGGTAATCATTTTAAAGCTATGTTATGTTGTAAACTTATTTACTGTACGTATACGTCTGTCTAAGTTTTGTAATATCAGAATAAAAATCTGTATATTTATAGTTGGCTTCGATTTTTTACACCTCTAACTGATACATATATCGACTATCGTATTTCTTCAGAGACTGCAATTAAAACTTTTTACAACAACTTTTTATCAAAGACACATAATATTGTGGATCGCCTTCAAAATTAATTTTGTCTATCGTTTGAGTGTCGAGCTTTTGTAATTAACATTTTATCTTTTGAAGTTTTGTGAAACTTGGTTCCATCCGCCACTCACGTTTAAGTTTTATTTCTTCAAGTCTCAGAAAATCTGTTTTGTTATCTTTACATTTTGTAACTTGTCTCGAATGCCATAAGGTCGATTATGTGTCGTAGTAATATAACGTGCTCTTGATAATAATGTGTTATTTCAATAATGTGAACGCGGGAACGAGGATATCATTCGACTGGTAAAGGTCGCTCGGTTTGAGGAGAGACCGGTCAGCCTTGAAGCGAGTAATTCACTTTCGTACTCGGCTGTGTACAGGGCCCTTCATGTGGCCTCATTTCTCAACCTCTTGCTTTGTTTGCTCACGCTACTCTGTTGATTTTACCACTCACTTTTTCTTTCGGAACATGTCAGCGATTTTCTTTACACTCAACTGCTCTCCGACATCTCTAGATTCTAATCGATATGTTTCGTTCACGTTTCTCGCCAATCCGACGTCGCTTTCGGCTATTGCTTAACCCACCTCCATAACGAGTCTGGAGAAACCAAAGAATTGATCGATTTAAATTTACAAGAAACAGCACCAGTTCCTTATTTTACAATCTACTTATACGAGCATTAAATTGCGGCTTTTCCGGGTTTCCATTAAATGGGAACCATTGAAATCGTTTTAGATTTATTACTATAGTTTCGATTACCTTCCTACGTGGAATCCTGTGCAATATCAGGAACACGTTTAATATAATCGCGGGAATTCGATTCCGTATCCCATTACCGATTCGTTTCTCCATTTTCTGGAAGCATGTGTGCCCTGCGCCGGCGCGGACCTAGCGGCGCTGTTCGCGTTCATTAATAAAGATTAGCCATATAAATCACGAGAATCTGAGCTGCACTGGAATCTAAAGTGTCGCCAGTATTTTAATGAATTCACGAATTGTCTGCTTTATCCGTGGCCACGGCCGCAGCCGGCTTCCAGTCCCGTTAGCCGCTAACAAAACATTGCAGCGTGGACGAGTGCATTATCCTAAATGACCATAATTGGCAACCACTGAATGCTCCTGAGCGTTTATTCACAAAAAGGGCGCGATAGCGGTACCTATGCTTCATTCAACATTCTAAGTGCTTTATAGTTTTTGTTTTGTGGATGGACTTTTTAGAATTTGAGACATTTTGTGCAAAAGAGCATAAACATATGCTCAATTAAATAAAACTCATTAAATGACAAACATTAACTATTACGTTAGCTTAGGTCTAAAAATACTATGCCACCAGTGCAGTAGTGTACAAGTCATAATAAGGACCACCGAGAGAGCCGCCTCTGATCATGTTACGATATAAACTCAACTTACTAGATTAGTACCATAACTAAGTACACCGCGGTCCGCGAATGTTTACTATGACAATTACCGTAATTACCAATATGAGGATGGAGGGAGATACCGACGTCCGTCGATACCGCTACGACAAACATACCTATGTACATTGTTATGAGTACATAGACTACTTATAGAGCACTTGGCGAATGCGCGAAATGCAATCGTTCAAGTATTTTAATCGAACGACATAGAACTTTGATGGAAGGTAATTCACTCATTACGATCAATAAAATCTGTCGCGGCGATAGAAAAACAATAATTATCACCCACCTACGATCGTGATTACAAACTTGTAGGTTTATTGGCGTTCTTAAAACAAGAAAGTGGTTTGTCATCTGGGTTTAGTTTTTATTCTCATAGCGAGTAAGCTTTTAAATGGGCCCATTTTCGGCCGACATTTATGATGTTTAAATTCAAATTGTGATTTGGAAAATTATTGGAAACCACACAATCAGCTTAAAATCTTGATTATGAGTTGTTAAAGTATCATTGTTTGTTTTATAATGTGGCAAAGACGATTGTTTTAGCGGTAAATAAATTCGTTAGGTTAATTCAGTACAAATGAACAGGTTTTAGTGTTTGTATACGTAATGTATTCTTGGTGGATATGTTAATAGCGTGTAGTGTAGGGCATGAACCACGAAGCGGCCAAGGACTGCCTTAGAGAAGGGACGGTTGAGTAACATTCCGACGGTTTCGTGAGATCTATCCACGCTAATCACTGTTTCGATGATTCTATCGTTACTTAACTTATTAAACTTTATTCCACAAAGAGAGTTTTAGAACATAGTGTACATATGTGATAGTATGATTTATGTTTTCAAATTAAGATTTATCGTCTAGCAATAAGGTTTTGGCGAGTATTGGTTTTAGCTAGTTGCCAAGCAATAAAAACTCTTTAATTCGTTGTTTTTTATAACTGTTTTTTTCTAGATATCACTGATTCTCGAAATGGTTTTTAAATATAGATACCGAAATAAAGCTAGTACATAGGCACTATATATTAATTATATTGATAGCACAATTAGATTCGAATAAAGCAATTGGTCTTGTCATTATGTTCTCATTCGGTCGTTATTTTCATCGTTATCGCCCAGACTCGTTATTCCGCCAATTAGAATAATATCGACGGGGCCCTCCTTCAATATTTGATTACTTCATCAAATGCCATAACTTCAATTCTGTACCAATTGGTACGAGTTGGAGTGGTTATTTATTTTTATTCGTGTTTTTGGTATCCAAGGTGAGAAGATGACTCTGTTATTATGCAAATGTGGATGTATACGCTCGACGATCACTATTACCTTTTTTGGAAGTTTTTAAGATACCTGCCCGTGAGACAAGGCAATATTCATATACAATATAAATATTGCGTTTCAGCATAGTTTTTAATGACACCGGATAAGCAAAGATATAAAACTTTTAAAATTTATCTAACGTCTACTTAGAACTTAGCGCCTCGTCAACGAGGACTGTTATCTGAATATCACGTGTATGTATGACCGCCCTGATTCTATTTTCCTCTATAAAACATTTCCGAGTACATTATAATGACAGATAGGGTAGCGCATGTATGTGGCATAGCTGTCCCAAAGCAGGCGCGGAGCCACGCAGCATGTCAGGTAATGTATCACAGTGCGGTCACGTTCTAAATAACCTACTTGTATTATATTTCAGTGGGTTTCGTGGCAGCGCTTCTGTGCCTGTACCATCGCATATTGTGCAAGCCGATGTACCTCCAGCCGTGTGCCTGTTCGCAGGGGCGCGTTACCTAACCAGGTTTAGACGCGGTCGATTTCCTAAGCTGGACGGCGCGGTTTTTGCCTATCCGTCTGCTAGATTTACGAAGCCATAGTAGTGAAAGTAAACCTCCTCGATTACGAAACAGCGTCTAGGCGCCATCGCTGTGCGTCGTATGGGAATCCAACAACCTCTGCTCCGTAGAGTTAAACATAGTTCACGATAGTAAAAGCAAATTTTCATTGTCGTGGGTCGTCTGCCAGTCCCCAAGGGGGAGCTGGTAGGTCCTCAGCGAGCTTGCGCTCTTTAGAGGGGCTGGGCGCCGGGGTACGCTGACCCCGGGGAAGTTCACGCACACACACGACGAGTCGCTCTGTCCGGCGGCGCACCAGCGACGGTCGGCGTTGTTCGACGCGTCGACGCCGAGTCGCTCAGTCCGCGCGGCGTACCAGCAGCGGCGGCGTTGCTCCACGTGGACGACGTCGAGTCGCCAGTCCGCGGGGCGCACCAGCAGCGGCGGCGTTGCTCGAAGTGGTGTGGTGATGTGTGGCGATGTGCCGATGGCGATGTGCCTGTCGCTGCGGCGCTTTCCTATAACGCCGGGACGACAGGCTGTAGTTCCTGGAGTGATGCAGGCGCGTCGACCTCCCGCTCGGGAGCAGCAGCACGCGGCGCACGCACCCTCACGGGAGGGAGCGGCCTGCAACGTGACGGACGACTAGTGCGCGCGACGACTCAACGGGAACTAAAAGACTATTTCATCATGGGATTTGAATCTGGCCACTTCGGTTTGAGTCAACGCTTTGCACCACTCTGCTACTGAAGCGCCTCATCAATTTTCATTGCACGCGTCAGTTAATGGAGCTCGCGTACAGATGGAGTTTGAAAGGGGACATCTGATGAGGCGAGTTCACCGGACCGCATATCCTGTGACATGCCCGCGCCGTCCCAACTACACATACCTTAAATGCATTCAACGTTAATTGTGCTCCATAACGCGCTGCTAGCTTTCTACTCGCATTTTCAACTCCCTTTGTTTGAAGTTCTATTTGGTTCGCTCCCAAAATACGTGTCACGTTCAGCCGGCCATTGGCATTTGCGAGTAGATTGATTAATTTCCGTTTACTTTGCGGATTCGGATTGAGTTGAGCGAGACCCAATTTAATCACGTAAATTAATTCGCTGCCGATTTCTAGGAGTTTTAACACATTCGACATGAGGTATTTTTGCCTATATTCATTTGACTCTTATTGTACCTACTACTACTCTTGTTTAAACTAGAATAATTTTCCTTAAGTATTTTGTGTGGAAATTTTACATTGTACGATTATCATTTTCTTGACGCAAACCAGGCGTTGGCAACAACACAATTCTCAGTAGAAAAGAATTCACTAAATTTGTCTGTTTTGCTAAATACTAAACAAAACATAATATATTTTGCTTGACATATATCTCAAAGTTTTAACGAGTCTTTGTGTTAAAACATAAAAATGTCTCCTGTTTCTGGCATACTGCCACAATTTGAAATTCCTGCAGAATCATGTTCTCCTTTGCGTAACTTTGCATTGTTTGTGAAATTATTTGTAGAGCAGAGATTGGAAAATGAAAATGTTTGTATTGTTTCCTGCATGAATTCCGTCAAATAACAACTTTGTCGACGTCGTACTCATTTAGCAATATGCTCCATTATTTGTAGAAATCCGATTACTACGTAGGCTATGTTATTTCCTGTGTCTATATTTTTTGTAACTAAACTGAGCTACCTCGGTTTCGTTAGTAAAGTCTTGTACTTTTGGAGGATCATCGAGCGAGTAGCGGGTCATCGATGAAACCGTAAGATAGAGCTGCCTTTCTACCGCCTCATTAGTCTGAACATTGTGTTTGGCTGCGGATTCCTCCCATTCGCTTTATCTTGTTAATTGAAGAGCTGCGCTGTCATCGCTTGCTCCACTTTGAACTATTGTTCGCGACATGACACTTTCTAAACTAATCTCTGCCTCGTATCTGAGTGCCTCCAATGACATATAGAGCGAGCTTCAATCTGCTTTACCAACCATATGTCACTCTTCTTCGTCTCTTTAACTCCATACGCGCAAGTGGTTAGCTAATTGCTCTATTACCAACATAATGGCTAGTCAAGTTACTACGTTCTTATACTATAGGTGTAGTTTACCTTTACATAAATGCTTGCCATGTTGTCGATATTGAAACATCTTAATTGGCATATCGATTTGCGCCATCACACACATGTGATGTTTGCTTTTTGCTTCCATATCATAATAGTTTTCCGCGCCGCAACACCTGACTCTATTATCTGTCGTGATGTGTTTACCTACTTCTGGTAATTGCTGTTTGCTCATCCCACTCGTAGACGTCATTTAAATTATAAACTTAACACTTATGTAACACGTGTTTGTGTTTATTATCTTGTTTGTACTCCACTGCACGTAATTACAATGTTCTATTACGACAGGAAACATTCTATCTGCTTCGTTTTCCTGAACCGGTGCCGCACCTACCGCATCTGCACTAAGTACGCTACGTACAACTTCCAGTTGATTATTGGCCTTAATTGGAGCTATGATTAAATTATCGTGGTTTATGGTGCGTTCAACATCCATCCCAGGCCGGCGAGTGGGTGTTCACGAAATATCTCTACCATAATTACGATCTCGACTCAGCTCTAATTCGTGAGTCACGGCCGAGTGAAATGGCACGCGGTCCATGATCGCGCCGGCTCATTCAATTACGCCGCGTGATGTGAATACTAAATTACTATAACTTTGGATTTGTCATCGTACTATGGAACGGAGGAGGCTTTCACCTTCTACCGAGGTGCAGTGTTGCTAGTCGCAGGGCCCGGGGTGGGAAGTCACGACCGACGATCATTTCTCATCGGATTGATGGCGCCACGGACAGCTTATGACGAGAAGCAATAGAGTGTAATACATGCATAGACGGGCGTGCCAATAAATACACAATCATTATATTGTCACAGGCGACGAGTGTGGGCCGGCCGCTAACGGTGCCGCCACCCGCCTCAACTGGGACACCAACGTCGACGTGTGTACTGTAATCCTATTATGAGCTCGTTAACGTTATCCCACTTGGACCTCGATTCCTCGGGCCTCGAGCTAACTTTTAATCAACTCGATCTTATCAACATAAGGTGTGGTAGAAGCATTCTATTCTCCTTGACACGGACGTCTGATTCATCCACGATGCGCATTCGACCAATTAATTCAATGTGTCATCACAACTGCCGGGTCAGAGTTTACGATCAATAAATATGACAAAGTAGAACGATCATAGTCCACTGAATATGACCGTATCAACATATCGCTGCCTTTATTGTTTTGCTGAATCATAAATTAAGATGGATGACAGACATCGCTGCGCCCTTGATGGCTCCTCGTAAAAATAATCACAACAAAATGATGCATTCAATCTTGACGATTAGTGCTGCGGTACGAAGCTACACCTTCATAATAAAACGGAGCACGTCAGGGAGCGTGGGTACTTTCAAGTGCAGGCTATCATCAAGCGTATTACATCATACATATTTGCTGACACCCTGCAATTTGCAAAATAAACGAGAAACAATCTTCTCGCCGCCGCGTTGTAACCTAGACCTTTGTGAAATTCCTCGAACAATGAAGTTCATATTACTAACTTATGCGATATTATCGCGTTTAACAAAGAAGCATTCAAGTGACTCGCATGTCATATGGAATTAGCTACGTGCTCCGAAAAGCCCAATTCTTCGAGTTCATTACGGACAATGCGATGGTATCGGGAGTGGGCGAGCGTCACGATGGCATTCCTCGGATGTAGCCTTCCTTCATTACGGTCTACTCGGCGGGTGCGTGACATCTACAAGAGGTAGTCATTTGTGCGTGTAATGAGGATCGTGCTCGACGATTTACATGCGGAGCGGGCGTGTCTGGACAACAACTGGATTGTAGTAGATCTCTCCGCCAGATTGCGTCCTGGCGGATACTGGCCGACCTGACCGCCCCGGTGACATTGCACGAGGTTTTTTCCGTGCCGACGCAATTTGCTCCATTAGTAGGCAATTGCTCTCGTTTGACTAAAGTAATTGGCTATTAGTCTGGTGCTCATGTTGTCTGAACGACGCGGCGACACGTGGTGATGTACCGCTGCGCTCACTTTTAGGCTTAGGAATGGTTTCCATGTTTATAGTAGCGGTGCCCCGCCATGTTTCCCGCGGTAATGCAGGTGAACCGCGTGTAAAATAGAACTATCTAACATTAAAAACACCACAAAATATTTCAAAATAATACCACATCACACGTAAAATAATGACGTCCGCTATCAACGCGATATAAAATTAGACGGGTTAACCGTCTAATTTTATATCGCATCTATAGTTCTTGTATTCGCTCTCTCTGTTTCTATTTATCTGATTGATCTACATCGAACGGAAATACAATCGCCAATCCATCAATGCACTTACTTACGTGTATTGATACTTTACATTCGGAATACATTACCGGGACATGTCTCGTATCATACGTTTTCCTGTTTCACAATCTGATACACTGATAAGATAAAGCGAAACCAAGCTTACTCACTTTCACGTACACATTGTCGGATCAATAGAACAAGTGCTTAGTGAATATCAATTACAATATTGTGTGAGTGGTTTGGTTAGTAATTAATTAATTGTACAAGTAAATTTTACAGCGTGTCTTACAAGATAAAAAAAATAAGACATGAAAGGCCTAGAAAAATTAAACTATTTTCGGTATTTTATGTTATTAGAACAGTAAGGACGCATGCCACATACATATTGGTAATTTGTATAAAATGTACAAAGATTAGTAGTAACAACATTGTTACAAATCGTTAGTTAGCAATAAAAGCGTGGTAAAAGAGTCGGCGCCGGGCGTCGGCCGGACTGATCCAAGCAATCGACAATATGCACTGCGCTAAGTGAATATCAAGAGGCTTGATTATTCTAGATCCACGCATTGCATCTGCCATACACGGTTATTGGTAATAATAACCATTTAGAGGTGGCTATAGTACCTACGTCAAAAGAAACAAAAATTGTTGAACGACTTATATAAAAAAAAACCACGATAAAATCATCGCGATAAAATGTATGGAGAACCTAGTCATAGAACAAGTTATTGCTTTTAACGTAATAAAACCAACATTGAAAGGTTATGTGTTAGTTACCAGCATCCCTGTATGTGTATGTACATATGTAGATACATGTGTGCATCTGCTAGGGCTGCTTGTTCACACGCGGCCAACTAGATCGCACGCAGATATCCCGACAATGCCACCGACTGTATTTCCATCGATACAAGTCGACGACATCATATACAGTAGACAACTTATTATGATTAATTATTCCGGTGTACATATGCCAATCCATGGGATAGGTCAATGATGATAGTGACAAATATCACACATGGTATACTGATTGCATCGAACTTCACATATTGACGGTTGGACGGTACAGAACCAATAGAAGCTATTGCGTGTGGGGTTTAGAAAATGACAAATGATATATTAAACCTCACTAATTTGCCGCTAGAATCGCTAGTGAAACGTTACATCTGATTTGTCTATGAAACGGTATATGTATGTACATACATACAAATGTCAAAAACGGCAAAAAAAAACTGCCCTTACGGTGTGATTCTGCTTTAACCATATCTTTTGTTATTTATATTGACGACTATAGATCGGTAGTTGTCTCTAATATATATTGTCTATGTAAAAAAAAATTTCTATCGATACAAGCATTCGTTTCAATTATTCCATTATTCTGCGAACGCAAGCCGAGACGGTTTTTTGTCGGTCTGAGTGCGAGCGGGCCGCCTGTTACACTGACACACTAATCAATTGCACAATTAGAACAAATGGCATTCAACACGATACACTTCCTCGTGACGATGTGGCGAGTAATGATGGCGTGTGGACAGTATTCTACCAAATTAATTTAGGACTTCTCAAAGGGTGTGTATGTGCTCTTTGATTATTCGCTCTAAAATCTCTGGAGTCTGGACGAAAACAATTGTGATAATATTTCGTATAGAGGTAATCAAAGTAAGTTAAGATTCGGATTATTATAATAGACTAGGCGCGTTGCGATTTCGCATAAAATAGGCTGTGTCACTCTTGATTGTGATTTATACCAATAAATATAGTTTTTTTTTCTGATAAATAGTTATGATAATAACATAGTATTTTTTTGTTAGATTATTATTCTGTATTTGGATACCTTGAAGAGTTTTGTGGCGACTGTACTTGAGATAAAAGCTGGTCCGGTTCAATTAACACGGCCGGCCTGTCACACCGATGTTTCACTTCTATCAATTACTCATGCAAATGCTCCCGCCATGAATATTCATTCATCTACATCACGATGAATGTGTATTTTTAAACGCTACTCACTACTTGTTTCACCTTTTTTACAAGCAACAATAAAAAGCTACTAATGAACCTCTTATGCCTGCGTTTCATGCAAAATTGTACACGTTTCGGCTACTACGTGTAACTTTATCGTCAGTCATATCGCCTCTATTAACTCATAATATAATTTTATTGCTATTGTACTAATAAATTGTTCGTTCTTTTGTTACAGGTAAGCGGACATATACTTTCGGTAAGCCGACTGTCTTCGATAGGGACGCAATAATAGCCCACAAAAGGAAGCGGCCCATTATATCGTATGTTTATTACTGCTTTATTCACATTAACAGAACCTATATTCTCGGAAAAAAGTTAGGCTCGTTCCTTTGTTCGAACTCCACTTTATCTTATAAAATTGTCTCGCTTTTAGATGTGTTCGTTGCGTTCAAGGCTAGTCGTATGCTGCGGTGTTTATTTTTTCATTCCATTTAGGTGGAAAGTGACACCAAGTATGCTGTTAAACCTGAATTTACTGGAGGTCCCTTATTGTATTCCGATGTTGTTTTCGAATCTCTTAAATTCAATTTGGTCGCAGTGTGTTGTCTCAGTCAAGGAATTGAATTTAAAAAGCTGTATTTACGAGTATGTGTTAGTATGTCCATACGTTTGTGGCTACATAAATCTAGGAGAGACAACTCAATGGTGTGAATAAATTCTGATAAGAATATGCTGGTGAGTACTGGTGACCTTATCGCCGGAAGGCTCTTTAAATCGTAGCACTCGTACATTGTATTAGGAGTAATATAGAAAATCACATTTTCCATCGACTGACTTTAAATCCCTGCGCTTTCTAACTCCGGTGTTAAAACGCGCGATTATTTACTATTACTTTCGAACAAATTGTTCCGTTTGTGTGAACCATGTCTCGCCTTGTTTTCCAACCGTCTTATATTACTGAACTTTACTAGATCGGTAAACGTTGCTAAACAATGAACTTACCAAGAAACTATTTTTTGTCCAAATCTATATCTGGAATCGGTCGCTTAGAGGTTTCTTTTTATGGGGCTGATAGATTATTCCGACCACGTTTTGACAGCTCGAAGAAAAACACCCGAATCCGCATACAAACAATGTCCTATCATTTTGACTTCCTCATACTACGTGACTACAATAAGGAAGAGCTCGAAACGTATAGACTAAATCGTTTTACTATCCATATACGGACGTCAATACATAAGCATGGGTAAATGAAGCGTGATGGATTAATGCTAATGTGCAGGTGAACTAAACTGCTATAAGTGCCGAAGATTACTCTAATTTATTAAGAAGATAAGTATATACTTATATTCGTCGTTAAGGAAAGTCCAAATACCACATTTATCTAAAAAAGCTTGTTTCAGTCTTGGCTGATATCAGATTTTATCAACAATTACCTAGATATTTCCTGATGACAAATTGCACTGCCATTCCGATTTTTCACTAGATCAGTGAATTTCGTCGTCACTGCGACTTCCTGCGATACCAATCTCGGTAATGTATTTATTAAGTATCGCGTAGATCAACTTAGGCATGCGTGAATGCTTTTCAAAATCTTCTGGAAGCCTCCGCTCGGTATTCACTCTTTATCTGTCCTTGGATCAAATACCAGTCCCACTTCAAAGATACGATGTGTCCATTTACCCGTTTTATGTGGTTTGATCTCCAACTAACTCGACCATTAGCAACATTGTGTGCGTTGTTTACTGTTTTTTATAGCTCTGTCCAGCGCTGTCTTCACATTTCCTTGAATGGGAACGGGCAAAGAAAAAACGGGTTGGAAACATGGACTTTCTCTTGTCTTGTGTAGGACCGTGGGAGGTGAAAGTCTGGCTTCGTGTCCTTGAATGCCTGTTTCAGAGAAAAAGCGCCCAGCGGGAGATACCTTATGATCGTTAATGCAGAAGCCCCTTGAACATGTTGTGCGTACAGTCATACAATATCATTGAAGACGGCATCTTGTGTCCAATTAATAAATGGAACATATTAAATATTTTGTTTTTGAGCAACAATTTATACAAAGATACTTAAAAACCAAAATATCTTTCCATTTGCCCCAAGGTCGAAGAAACTCCACGGTCCGCGGAGTCGAAACAGACAGGAAGAAGAATTACCATGTCTATTATGTTAATCAATTCTTTTAACCTCGCCGCATGGGGGCTGGAATGTTCGGACATGCACTCACTATTGTATACCTCTTTCCTAATGCACCATACATAACATGGCCATCTCTGATAAATTAATTGATAAAATGAACTCGTGAACATTGTTCTAATCGGAGTCATCTCCCTTATCATAAATACAAGCCATCATAAAATGTAAATAGAACATTGTTAAAACCGCTCGTTATTGTTCGAGTTTACTTGTTCTATTTAGAAAATCAAATAAATGGTAATTTGCGCCGCTAGTCGTATCGCGTTACTGTTACTGCGATGAAACCTTCCCCGAGCGGGCTGTTTGATACGGGCCGCGGTTATAACGGCCGCGCGGGTTAAACCGCCGGTTTCACTATGATTCCAGTGTAATAGGTTCAACTAATCATTCTCTCATTTTGTTTCCTCAAATTTTGACTACAATGAAATGGTTGTTTCGTCCGACTGGCCGACCGTCTACTCTTTCGCTTCCATAAATTGGACCGGCTAGACGAATATGAATTGTAAATGAATATAATGTTTGCGGTTTTTTCTTTGTCCTCTGTAGGGAGGACACGCTAGGCATTAGTAAGTGGCTCGCGCACGTTTGCTCTAATAAATTCCATAAGGCATTTAATAGTGCGCTAAATGGGGGCGTGTCGTGACTCACAAACGGAGCGCTACTGGGTTTGACATAATTCGAGACTTGGGCCGGTGCGGCGGCGGCGAGATCCGGCCGAGAGGTGCCACCTCCGCACTCACCTGAGGGTAAATGACCACCTGACCCATATCCGCGTCCCGACTTTCACCGCCGCCGGCCGTTCACCCGGGAACCGACACGTAAACACCCGCTCCAATTTCCAAAATGGACTCGCCTCGGCACGAACGCAGCCCACTATTAATTGGGGCGCATTCCAATTAAGACCTCGTTACGTACGCCTCTTACGCAATTAGCATCGTCCGGTCCAACCATTAACAGAACTGGCGCATAATTTTTTTGAAATGAGCCGCCTTTTATGAGAGCTGTTTCTCATGTTTTGTCCTTCTGCTAACGAGCTTTGCTTGATTACTCGTCTGCTTTGTCCGTACGGTGTTTTATTCATTTGTTTTGTTCTAGCCAAACGACTATTTTTCTCGTTCGTGGCGACAAATAGAATTATACAATTACATAAAATTACATGCATATATGTATCTTGATTCAATTAAAAGCTTATCAACCAACTTAATCTAAATTACAGGTAAATAAAGAAATTTGTTATCTACTTTATTCTTATTGCTAGGTACTTATTTCTTATTCAAGGTGATTGGTGATTGCACTAATAAAATATATTTTTTGTACATGCTGATAACTTTAATAATAATACGCATACTTAAACCGCAGGGGCGACTTCATGGAACCGCAGGGGCGACTTCATGGCGAGTCGTCGGTGAGTGGCGTCACCGCGGACCCCGATTCCCTGGGGGCTAAATGAGACCCCCTGCCTCCCGGCTTGCCTTGATTGGCCGTCCGGGAGTGGAAGACGCAAGAGCTCAGTACCTAAGCTCCAGGGTGGAAGTGTTAAAGGGCATAACGCCGCTAGTACCGCTCAGAGAACGCGCAGCACACCTCTCGAAACCCTAAGCCACTCACACCAGTGTTGCCCTTCCGGCGTCATCTTAGGCTGCCTTTTGTGGAGGGCCCATTTAGTGAGTGGCAAGTCATCACCCGCTATAATTTTTATGAATGAGGCATAACTGGCGGGTGCCGTTCCTCGTACAATAGACCAGTTTAATTAAGTCAATGAACAACTCAACACAATAGCCTGTAATATTAATACCATGTCTGCAATAGTTACTTTATATACCTAACATCCTCTATCTGTAATTTTTACTTAATTTTAAGTACCTATAATATTGTAAAAGGCCTCTCAGTGTTGGCTACGGCCCTACTGATGCCTTAAAAATACCGGGCGTAAGGCCCGAGAATCTGTGAAGAGAAATACGCATACATAGATTTGTAAGCGTACTATCACTAAATGATTATATTACATCTACATTATTATGTTTTCAATTGTAAAGATAGCATAAGTAGTGTATCTGAATAAATACTAACTGTAAGTACTTAATTATCTATTCAGTTAGTATTCACGATTAAAACAGAAATGTTATTTGTTTTGGACACACAAAGAGATCCTTTTGATTCCGGATCGAGCACAATGATCGGTATTACACCGATTCATACCACTATTGTCCTTGCGCCAAACAAACACGTCCGATACAAAGAGCCGTTTGCATAAAATACCTATCAGGCACACATAATTAGCATCCAGCTTAAAGGGAGAGCGTCAAACGTAGCCAAGGCCCGCACTATTGTTCCGACAAAAAACACTGTCGACTGACGCGATCAAACTTAAACTTGATGAGATAAAAATTAGAGATTCTGAACAAAAAGCAAGCAATTTACTTAGTAATTGAAAGTAGATTACAATTCAGGTGCAACGAAAGCGTTTACTGCGCGTAACACGAGTTTAGATAATATAATAGCTATAGCACTTTCTAAATCGTTTCTTATTTCGAGTGAAAATGTACTTTGTGTTTGAATTAGCTCTACGGCCTACGCTTTCATGGGCACAGATCGTGCTGTGAATTTTCACCGTTTATTGTTTCTTATTGAAAAGGCTCGTGATTGAAGTATAAGTACTCTCTTAAGACGTGTACTTTTTGCATTAGCAAATAGTGATACTGTATGAAATATGGAGCCAGGAAATAATTACCATAATAAACAAAGGCATACTGGCGTTCAAATTCGCTATCTAGTTTAAATATAATGACATGGTATCATGAGGAATAATTCTCGGGTTGAACTGGTTTGTTTGAGTAGCCTTGGTGGATTGTCGGAGCGCTCTTCCTCGTAGCGGGCGCGTTTCTTTTTTTAGCTGCATACATATGTACATGTACCGGAGCCACCGTGGAGTGCAGTCTAAAACTCGACTCTTTCGAGGTAAACGGGGTTTTGTTCCCTATCAAAACCCCGGTAGGAGTTTTCTGTATGTTTATGTGGCAGTTCTCCAACGAATTCGATTGCTAATTCTAGAAATGTCTCTTTTACTAATTACAATCGCATTTTAAAGTCGACTAACGAATTAGTCTTATTTATCGGAGCGCTAGTTTTGTTGGAGAATAATTTCTTGTTTCGACTATGTATTTCATTGTATTCAATGAGGCAGAGAACACATGTTGCAAGCAGTGAAATGTATACTCCCGTAGAATATAGTCAACCTTGGTTCGAACAAGGTTGCATACAGCATGATTCATCCGACGCAGTGCGTGATCCGACGTTCTCTCGATCGCAATGCAGTGATTATCTGTAATGCGCCCCATGTGAATTTAATTTTAAACGCTCCAACTGCATAGTCATCATTCCGCATGACCTTTCAGATACAAATCCTTACAATTCGTTTATTTTTTACAGTTGCGGTGGTGCCTAATTGTTCGCGGTTAATCCGCTCTCCTGCTCGTTTTATTTTACCGATGATTGTGAACAGTCCCATTCAATGTACACCTTATTGTCTAGTCCCCAGTTGGCTCTTTTTGTATAATACCAAATGATAAGTATCGCGGCCGTCACGAGCGTTTACTGTTATATCAACTGGCAACAATTCGGTCGCAATATTTACTCACCGCAAACATTAAGAGCATCTTTGAAAAAATCAATTCTTACTTATCTGTATTGGTTTATGTTCCTATTTTATTCTTGTTAGGAGAAAGGTCGTGACTATGCTCATCTATCTCACCATTTCACGCTGAGTTTTTGAAATTTTTCATTACTGCTTGAATGCGTTTTGATGCTGCTATCTCTTAGTCGCTATCCTCAAATTCAATAACTACATTTGGGATTAGTTTAACATTGTCGCCATCAAGATAAGTTTATGTGGGACCTATTCTAGTTTCGTCTATTGGTATTGTGTAAATATTTTGCAAATGGTAAATGAGTAGTTATGCGTATGGTTAATTGCGGAGTGCACACGTGTTGCGTGACAAGCGTTGTATAATGAGTGGTGGCGCGCGGGTCCGGCGGGGGCGTCGTCCCAGTGAAAGTGTGAAAGTGATGCGAATGCGCCCGCGCACCGCCACCGCTCCTCACTGTAAGCCGCTCGCGTGCACTTCTCCCACTATAACCTTTGCTTTTATGGTTTCATGCACGTAAAACTAATTAATGATATGCCTAAAAAACCTAATTGATATGCCTAAAAAACCGAATGCACACACTGTGTGTGTGCATTCGGTTTTTTGTTCATCATTTGGGCGTGGAATTATAATCATCGTGGGTTGGGACGGAGAATCATTTAAAGTATAGGTTAGAATAGATTTCGAAGGGTATCGATGAGTTTCTTTGTCTACGCTTTAAATAGACTGTTTATTTTGCAGACACGATGGCTCGCACCGTTATTAAATGCGTTTGTTGCACTGCTTCTAATATGGTTCTTACTCATTTTAAACCTACGCAATGCTAAAAGCAAAGTTACAATCTGAGAGACGATTATGATGTACGCAATAAGGCAAATATGATAACTGTAGCAGTGGTAACGAACAACAAACACATTTAACAGTAACGCTAGCATAGATAAAAAAGTAACGAGCTCGGTAAATAGTGTGTATCTAGAACATGCTTGTTAACAATTCGACCGTTGTTCCCGTATCAACTGTATTAACTAACTAGCTACACTATTTTACATACAGAAAATGGAATTTAGTTTTTACTGCTGCGCCATTTGCACACCCTAACAAACACAATTGTACACTCTACATCCATTGCAGTTTAGCACTTTATCTCGAATCAACGCAACAATTGCGACTATTACAGTAATCGAAACGTGATCATTACGTACGATGTTATTTGCAGACTGTAAAACTACCTGCGTTCGCGGTTGTGCATCAATTTTCTCGCGATCATTATCAGGGATCGAGAGGAGCCAATTAATTGTTATTACCCCGAGGATTTCTAATTGGTGTGCGGGCTCATTTAAAGAGGTGCGCGCGATCTTCGCGAGCTTTCGAAACGTACCTACGCGACACAAAAATATGTACGCGCAGTATAATGACGGTGAATTATCGTCGAGCGGCTCGAGTAATTCCACTGCGATCGATGTATTGAAATGCGACCTCCATAACTGTTAAACATCCTTCGTGTGATGATGGAGTGCGGCGACAGACAATGTTTTAGTACGTAACCATCGTCCACGATCGCGAGTTCAAATTGTGCCGATATAATGACACGGCACACGACCGGAACCCACATCGAGTCGCGATTTATGGTGGCTTTAATCTGCCAGTAGGTTAATATGCATCGACGTTTTAAAATATACAGAATATCTGTGGACATTGCATGTCATTGTGTACTTAACAACAAAAACATTGTAACCTCGATCCACATAATAATCATACATTTACCAAATGCACAACATGATATTGTTATAATGACAAAATGTTGACACAATGCTTGAATGTTATGACTGGCATTAGTAAATAAACAAACAGTGTCCTTGTGACAGTTTGCCAGTGCTGTGGCTAGGCGGGCCCGGGCGCTGTGGGTAGTTATGAGACGCATGTAGCCATGATTAGTAATGCATGATGCTCACGCTTAGCGTCGTGTCGCTCTCTCTATTGTGCACCGTATGACGTATCACAATCTTTTGTAGGCTGGCCAACCACCGCGGTCCGCGCACTAGACCTCATCATTCTTTCATTGTGGCCCACGGTCGCGGCAAGACTTTTTGTAAAGTTTTTCTTATCTATCCTCTTTGTGTTGGCCCTCGAGCATTTACTAATGTCCTCTGTCTGTCAGATGATATCGGGCGCTCGTTAGTGGCATTGTGGCGCCCACGCCGGCCCTGCGCGCCCTAATGGACCTCTGTCAGGATTACCTATGAGGTGTCCGATCAAACCTCCGCTGGACGCTACCTCAGCTGCTGATTTATAAGTGGCACCGATGCGAGATAGTCTCGCTGGATAGGTCACTCACAAGTCGTGCTATTTCCAAGGTCCTCTGATTCACCGGTGTCGAACGCCAATGTGCGTAGGTGTGTGACATAACACGAACTCTTGAGGGCGTGCGAACGGCGATACGCTCCGGGAAGTGTTGCGCGATGTATCGGTCTCACGCGCGTCAGATGGTATCGTACACCGCGTTCCAACCGTCTCTCTTAATCATTGATCTTTACGAGGCTAATGGAAAATATCATGGAAATTAGAAACATGGTATGTCATGCTGCTCTATACCCACTAGCTAGTTTCCCCAAGAGATTGATCGCTCTCACTCTTGAGTTCGAATGTGAAATCGTTGTCATTGTCTCGTATGCGCTCTCGTGAGCACGTTATCTAACAGGCGGCCACAATAGATCAGCAGCGAGCTGAGCGCTGCCACAATGCTTCCGTCGGCATCGGTTCCGCTCTCGTGAATAAGGTAAGTGGTGCATTTGTCGAAACTTCACTTTTTCACTGTCCCACTTTGCCCTCGCTGACAAATTTGCCAATAGAAGCGATTATTATTTGTTTGCTGACGATTATGATCGGATTAAAGCATAAAGGTGATTTGCCGGCGCCGTCTCAGTCTCGGCCCGCGGATGCGCGATCTTTCGCACGACAATCGGGAGCGCGACGAACCAACTGGAGCGACTAATATTCAAATGGACCGGTTTTGAGATCGTCTAATATCTGTCGCTCGGTAGCCGTTCTGCATGTACTACTGGTTTTCTAGTTCATTAAGAATTTACTCTCAAGTTTCACGAGCTCGTCTGTGACCGTAAATTGGCGAATAGGATTCGTTATTGCGTTTTTATTCTGCAAATTTGAGTTGGAATTAGAATGGTTCATAATTCAGCTTGTAATTAGTAGCGGTGGAGCGGCTCGGCTCGCTGGGACCGCTACACTTTCGTTGGCGATATGCAAATCAGACCGTGAGCAATCCACGCCTACGCTTCCTGCGAAATTGTTTAGAAATTGTCGCTGCGCGCTCGATTACGATTTGTTTCTACAATGCTAACGTTGTCATTACAAATTGCAGTTAATCAATGCATGTGGAGCGATCATGCTTTCACTAGCTATCTTGGCTCCGTGTGATTTGAATTTAAACAATGCTCGTTCTCAGCCATTGAACTTGTTTCGTAGATTTGCATTTGCATGTGCAATAACAATTCAACGGTTTACCTAGTGAACGGGAGAAACTATGGATTTAACGTTTTTTTCTGTTTCTTAGAAACTACCGGTATTATCACCATACTGTATACCTCCCGGAGTTGCCGTAGGTCGGAAAATTCACACGTTACTCACCGGCCCAGAATTAGTTGTGGATGATTCATAGCTCCAGGATCGAATTAATTACGCTAGAGCTTGTAATTTTTATTTACAAAGAAGAAATTGATGCAATCGTATTAGCAGAGTGGTTGATTTGAAGATGTACATACGCTGTCGCCTGTCGCCTCGCTGTCTCCAACCAATCATGCAGCTAATTATATCCCACCAACACGCTGGTCGAACGTCTTTCCAACAGAGATCAGTGAAAGTAGGCGGTGGTGGGTATATTCTGGTGGCTTATACCCGTGTACTGGCTTACTCGCTAACTCGGATGGGAGGTTTACTTGATCCTTACTATTTTTGTTTTAGTTAGTGGCAGTTTCAATTTCATAGATAAACTTTACACGTACATATATTATTTACTCACTATGCCAATAAACAACGCAAATAACACTTCTTTCTTGTATGAAATTGGTTCATAGAAAAGGCAGCTTTTAAACCTCTTCGAGTAGAACGTAGATTGTCCACAACAGGATGCTAGATTCTAAGTGACCCTGTATATCCTCTGGTTGGTTCTGGCCTATTCCTGGTTACTCCGGCGGAACCGCTGGCACCACCCGGTCGACGACCTATTAGTGGAACTGAATTTTCATTTTGTGCTATTATTTTAGGATTGGACCGCTTCATCAAAATAGCTCTGTCAAAGCTTGCCGGGCCGTTTGCTTGATATATGTGCTCGTCCCCGTAGTACTAGCATGTCCCTTTGATTAGTGACTTTGGTGCGGTGTTTGTGTAGGTCTATTTATTGGCTATTTTCGTTTTAGAATTAAATTTAAGTGTGCGTAGGGTAGGATTTCCAGGAAAAGTCTCGTATCATTTTCTGTCCACTTTGTTCCAACATCAAGCGTAATATTGGAACAAAGGGGACAGAAAATATATGTCAAAAATACTACTACCTACTAGTATATTAGAAAACGTATTGGCCAGCCGAACTTCGTGACTGCCACCTAATAAAGCTGTATATATCCCGTAATTGCAATTCCGAGCAATAAGCGACTCCGGTCCCCTCAATTAATTTCCAAAACGAGCGACCAATTCCACGTACTTGCAGAATCCCAATCGCAGTTCGGCATCGCACCGCTCGTGACCCAGTGACAGCCTAATTCGCAATTCTCCGTGAATATACTCCAACCTCGTTTGCTCGTCTGTGTCCGTGACGAATCGTAAACTATCTTACTTTTCTAATCCTAAACGTTCGCTTATAATTCCGAGATTTCTAAGTAATGAAAGCAAGACGTGCTCTCCGTACTTTACGATTGAGACTCATTCAAAACTTCAAGATAGGAACGTGTCCAATGCTGTGTAAGTAACTGAGTTGGTCTCTTCCGTGACTGCAGCATCTATTTTGAATTGCAGGTTTTAAAGATTTTTACTTCTGAAGTAGGTACTCGTAAAATGTAGACTATATTGTATTTGGAGATAAGTGTTACTTTTCTATATTTGTTTATATTCCCATTTGAATAATTATTTTTTGATTCAAAGATGCGTCATATCTTGTCGCATGCTTGAACGTCGACGTTATATTTAATTTCAAGTGTAAAAGATATCTTTTATGCACCACACATTACATTAGATAACAATAGAGCAAACGTAAAAAAATAAATGTAACAGCTCAAATTAAACAATTTCACTAATATGCAGTTTCTTTTTAAATTGATGTAAATGTCGTATTACATCACATCAATACTCGGGCATTGCGTAACGCCAGTTTAATAGAGCCTCCGAGCTACAGCCTCCACACTCGACTAATGAAACCGTAGCCGATACGACTCATTAAAATGTACTGTGAGGTCATTCCCATTACATTACTCATTTATTTTACTCTAAATAGAATTCAAACAGAGCTTATTCGTAAGCTAATTCTCGACTGCAATAGACTAGCTTAGAACCTTATATTAACAAGACAATATTCCTCCCACGACTAGACTAAAAATTTAAATTACAAAAAAAACATGTTTATTACATTGTAACCAATTTGCGTTTGCAAAACTGTGCTTACGAAAGAGCATGCCGTCTTATTAGTATGGTAAATTAATAACACCTGCCGCGCTGCATTTCAAGTGTTTATCAAATCCAGTCCGTTAGTCCGAGGCCTAGATGGCAACGCGGTGGAAAGGTACGTCTATCTGCTATTTGGCACAATACCGCTCCGTGCAATTACATTCACTCATGATGAGCCCATTATTCTCGTACATGATACTGCAGTCGCTATGCACGCGGAGAATGCAAGGCTATCCGATAGGCTCTGTTTCATTGAGTCTACTCCTTGCCAATGAGACTTCACATGTCAAACCATTTGTGCTCGAGTATTCCCGACCAACGCAATTACCTCGTGACGATTCCTTTTAAAGTGTAACATGCTCTCAACAACATTAAAGGTTTACGTGTACATTTTCAATAGAAACCGCGATCCGTAATGTGCCTAGGATGTTGTCAGACACTGTACACGCCCAGAGCCCTTGCCGGAGCGGCTGCCTCACATGTCTCCATTAAATAAAGCCATTTCATCTAATTCCTGGCCAGAATCATCGCATTAACCTCTAACATTGCCTGTACACTGTAGAAAGGCAAATCAAAGCTAACGGAGCTTTGAACAGCGCAATGTCTCTTTCGCGAGCCTTTTGTGACAAGTATGTCTTTTAATTGACTCCATTTCTAAATGAGCTGAATTTATTTTATTTTACAGAACTTGGATTGAAATGGGACTGGTTGGAAGGATGGATACTATTCTGAAAAAGAAAAAGGCCGATGAATTTATAAAATTAACGCAATATCGCAAGGTTTGGGTCTAATAAATGATTAAAACGTAGTAATTATATGTATTTTAAATTATTCTAAGTAGTCTATCTAATGTTATAAGTTGAAAGGTTAGGTCCCTGATTGGTTTGATTTCAAAGGTAAATCATATCCATCAATAGATGTGTATCGTAATAAAGGTCTAGGTTATGTCGACAAAGATTCCAAGATAAAACCGTATTGAGCACCCGCTTCTATTTCGTCGCGTTTTAATGTGATTTTACTATTTAATTTATACTATGCTCTAGTGAAATTTAATTTAAGATTAAAATATTGCTCGATGTATTTGAGAAAATTATTTTAAGTTTAATTGATTAAAAATGAATAAATACATAGATTTCGACAAATATTATAAATTATAAAAAAAAACAAGGTCACGTGACGACAATTAACATCCACATAAATCAGAAAATCAACATTAAAAATTGAATTATTCTCGCATGGCCGTTGTTAAATCTGCAATGGGCAATTAATTTCTCATGGATGAAATAGTTTGTACCTCACCAGCCACATGGAGAGTACAATGCTCACTCATTTACATATTTAACTCCTATTTCTTTGTCAAGGTCGACCAATTTGAATATTTAATTAATAAAAGCAAATTAAGAAGTGATTTAATGCGAGACACAGATAGCAGCTGAGCCCATAACTAGTTCGATATATTTATATTGGAAGATTACTGAAGATTATTCACAGTCGTAGCTAAAATTGAAATATATCCAACAGTTTGAGCAAAAACATGCTAAATACTTGGTTGCTTGTTTTTAGGTTTTTAGTTGTTCTTTTTGTTAAATTATTATTAAGTTGTATTAGTTTTATTAGGTACGCCAGCTTTACTGTTTTCCTATCGTTGTTTTCCAAACTAGGTTGCCTGGAAGAGATCACTCTAAGTGATAAGGCCGCCCTCTGTCCCAATATTATGGTTTTTTTTTTCTTTATACTTGTGTTCTCTTGCTATATTGGTGTACAATAAAGAATTTTTGATTTGATTTGATTTGAACACGTTTGAAATTTAACATCGTAATAAAAGTTAAAGCGCAAGCCCGGCTGCCTAGATCAGAGCTAGATGAGTCACTGATAACGCAGGGGCGATGCCATCTCGCAACGAAACCCGACATTTAGCCTAAGATTTACGGCTTGATCACCGCGCTCAATGATTATAGTGATTTCGCGATGCACTTGCCAAAATGAACGACACAACTCCGCTAGGATAACTAGATTCTGCGCTATGCTAATCTGCAGCAGTTTATTACTAGATTAATTCTTTAGAGTACGTTATACTCGTATAGTTCACAAAATCTCGATTTAATAAAAAACAATTTCCAAATTAATTACTTAATTATGCGTTTCAAAGACTGTCTATAGAATTGTATATACTCAAGCTCATTCCAGCTTACTACAGTGACTTAAATACGTAATACTCCCATAAAACATATTACTGACTGATTTAAAGCCAATAAATTCTATGAACACGGTGAGAAATTACCATAGCGTAGGGATAACTTGTTGCGTGTAAAAGTAATTTCAAGATTACTCATAATTCATTCTAAGTAATCGGCAATTAACACTTGACTCAAAGTAACATGATCGGCTTAGAAACCAGTTCAGTTTTTATTACGGAATTCAACTATATATGTAATTACATTACAACGGAACCCCATGAGAGCCGACTCCCGAGTTCACCTCTACCATATTTTTTTACACCCGAAGCCGTCACGTTTTTATCTTTCTCTTTTATTTTATCTGCAGTCTAACGATAAAAACATACACCGTTCTCGGCAGTCGTTTATAAATTTATTTAATCATAAGCTTTCAACTTGCCTCTCAATGTGAATTGCCAGCTATTTTGCATGTTTAATTTTTTTCGCTCTCAACTATTACAGAGAGTTTTTCACCGGTCACGAAGTTAGGCGGCTGCTTGGTTTTTTGGTGATTGTTGAGTCGCGCTCATAAATGGTTTTATTTCCTGGATGCACCTGCGGCGACAGACTCGGGTGGCCGTGCTGCACTCATTTGTTATAGTCACAGATCAATGTGGCCCCACACTAACAAAAAAATACCAAGATTGGAATCGTTTAAACTTTTTCTATAGAATCCCTACAGTGTGAGTCCCGGTGTCACAAGCTCGGATAAAAAGGAGAAAGGAGATGCCAAAGAATGTCTTAAGGGACTGCTTGATAAGAGCTTTCTGATGAAATTGCTATCCAACGATAACAACTTAACGACTCGTTTTTTTTTCTTGCACGCCGGTACTGTTACGTTCTTATTTTGTTATCGTCGAATTTGTGAAAGAAGCACAATGCCCGTATTACATCGTCAAGGTCAAAGATCGCACAGAATATTGTTTACTTGGAAAACAATTCTCGTGTTCTCGAAGAAACCGTTTAAAATTTGAATAAAATAAGCGCTGTGACTAATACGAGATGTCCCATTCACATCAGATACAAGATACAGTGAGTTCAAATGCAATAGCATCTGAGAGCAGTCGACATGCGGAGCTGATGTGTCATGTCAACGGACGGACGTTTTCCTCGAGTGTCGACTTGGCTATCCTCTGACAATGAACTCGTCAAGTCGTCACATTTCGCTCATGACACTGGCAATACCGACGTCTTTACTGCTCTGGCGACGGTCGCTTGCCAAAACCAGCAGAATCACTCCATCACGGCCACTTGCGAGCTGCCAGAGCGACCCACTCGTCCTTTCGTTGCTTTCTAATGAGTTCAAATTGATACTTTGTTTCAAGGTGCAAGTACTCGTTTCGACCATTTTATTACAACAATGTGGTAAATGTTTTTCAGTTACAAATACGTAATGTATATCTTCAATGCCAGTTCAGGCCTTTCCAAGATTACTGCTAGTAGTTCTCAATCACTCGTTAGTTCTCAATAAGACTACATCCCACCATACATAAGGCGATTGCGTTTCTAATCAATGAAGGGAGAGTATTGCAAGATGGCAAAGTCCAGTTATCGTACCGATGTAAGAAAGTTACGGCTCGTTAGCGTCGATAGCTGCTCCGTACTGAACGAGTGTTTACGATGTTGCCACAATAATGATGTCACATGTCTAATATAGTGTATCTACTTGCAGATAACGAGTCCTCAGGTTGTTCACCTCGCGCCGTACTTGAGCCATCGCATGACAATATACAATGTGTGTGACTGTGTGTGTTTACCGATGCTCCTAATTTATAAGCCGCAGTACCGAGGCACGGGCGGCTCGCACGGGTCACGGACTCAACTTTGGCTGCTTTTGATATATTTACGAGTTTGAAAGCTCGATAGACTCGGGCTCGCATACGTACATTCAATGTTCCCGACAAGAATTTGTTGGCAACTGTCCACTGCATGTAAATACTCGTCCATCGCGGGAGATATATTGCTGGGACATGATACAGTTCAGATCCACAAGATACCTCCGCGCTATCATAGAGTTATATTCCACAATCGCTTCTCAGAATACAACACGTATTTTGCAAGAATGTGGGCCGAGCCTACACAGTATTCTCTCCAGCCGAGATTGCTAAATACTTTGTAGCGAGTCCAAACAAAGGCTTGCAACAAACATTGTTACTGCGAAGCATAAGCTGCCTAATTAAAACCTCGTCCCACCGTTAATATTTAAGCGAAAAGTGCGACCTCTGACATCAAAATTGCAAAAGTTAATTCCAAAGCTTCTCTTTGTAACTATTTTCCCACACAGTTTGCGTAGGAGGATGTTTTCTAAATATTTCACGTCTACGCCGCCATCGCGCTGCCGAGTAATTAATGAAACGTTATTTATTGCTCGCGAGGTTCAACACACTTCCTAATGCGATTGCAAATTGAGAAGTCCACGTACGTTAACCCACTATCGGCTCTATTGTATTGAACAGGACGACATTTTAGCGAAATATTGTTTAGTTTAGTTAATGTCTTTGCACTAGAATATCACTAAATTATTACTTCGAGTTATTTCCTCATATCTGTATTGCATAGATGCATTGTTATAGTAGCGGCTTTGTCTGTTATATCATTTTATCTTTGCTTCCAAACCTATATAAATAAATCTAAGAATATATTTATTTTCCACTTCTGATATTTATTAAGACGACCCTCTCTAATGCGATCGTGGAATGAAATCTACGGACAACAATAAAAGGTATATTTCCCTTGAGCCTCCAGCCTTGTTACGTATAATGACAAGCGATAAATTCCTTACAAATAATAAAAACAGGGTCAACGTTCTTACCGAGTAAAAAGAACCCTAAAAAGTAAATGGAAGCCATTCAGTAGGACATTGAAGAATATGACTTGACACTGGAATACAAATGTTATAACTTCAATACGTGTCTTGATAACAAATACCGGGTATAAATAAACGTAATCGTCGCGTATAGGCACAATAGTATCTTTAGATTTGAGAGTACGGTTAAATATTTACTGCGTTCGTGTCGAGAATACATTCGTAAATTATTATTTTGTATTTTTACCGAGTAATCAAACAAAATACAGATTGATGTGCGGTTTTATTAGAATGAGAATGCGATAGCCAGAAGTGGGATTTATCACTATCTCATTTGCATTCGTCGCACGTACCTCACTTTCACTCGGTGACTATAAATCTCTTGGAACACTATTAAGAAAACATTACTCCAACGTGGTCGTATGATTTAAGATCACTCTGAGATAGTGCGCTTATGATTCTTGTATTTACTACCTAGACATGTCTGAATTAATCTCTTCGGATAAAAAACACGCAGCATCTTTATTAAAACGAAGCATATTTTGATAGAAAGACATTTTATGCATTTGTCTCTTGATTAGTCATGGCTATGTGCTGTACAACATACACAGTAGGTACCAAAAAACTAACGTTTTAAACGTCGGCCATAAAAAAAAACATAAAAGCTGCTGAAAGGTCGTTGATCTTGACATCTCTTAACTTGTGCTTTTGTCTGTAAGAAGCTATTCAATTGTAGTCAAAGTCCTCAGACAAATAGATGTTTATTCCACTCGGTGTGTGCCGCAGGGTCTTTGCTCTCGGTGGTATCACATTTGACGTTACTTAGCAATGTAATTTCATCAGGCTCTCGGTATTTGTCTTTCACTATTATTGCTCAAAGAATCTTGTTATCTTAACTTTATTGGTTACCCTGAGTTTTGAAAGTTTTGTGAACTCTATAAACATATCTGTTGATTTCGTATAAAATACCGGTTTTTATTAATCCACTTCTACATATCAAATCGAACGCAGATTCGATACAGTAGCAAGCTTAGCTTCTCGCTTAATTTAACTTTACGATCCTACGAATGGAAGTGAAAGGTACACGCAGAATTTACGCTGCTTACTTAACGATTAGTGTTTACTTCCTTCACATCCATAATCATTTCACGGAGGATTAGTCTCTGACTTGCGTAGTTTCTCTTTGCATTTTCACCTCTCATAAATTAATCACAGTTGCACGCAGTACCGTTAATACGTCATTATGTGATTGTTATGGTTTTGTTTGAATGTCAGAAGTCAATCAATGTCATCCTGCCGCCTCCCATATCACTTTCTCCAGTTACGGTCATCACCAGTCATAGTTCAGCGCGTAACATCTCGACTTGCACTCTCCTTGCTCACCCCTGATCCCGCCTTGTACGTTGGAAAGCTTGTTTGCTTATATGCTCCACTATAAATAAATCTAACTTTACCTTTAACATTATCATCGGCCGTATCGCAGGGACCGCTCTCACCTGATACGGGTCTTAATATACAACTCGTGGGCCCTACCTTTGGTAACTTTATTAACATCTCAGTGCTTTATTACCGGCTCGCAAGCTCTCTGATCTGTTTCGCAAGTGTTTACTACCCATGCTTTGACGCTGTCTTTACATCGGCCTTAACTAACTGCCTGAAAAGTTTCTCCTCGCTTTCTTGTCGACAATCGCTTTCGTTTCACGATAAATTGTGTAATTTCACTCTAATGGTAAACACCGATAGAAATTTCGATATTTCAAACGGCTTCACGAATCGCAACACAGTCACTCGGTCGCTTTCTATTCGTCATCATAATTCTTGCTGTCATTATTATCGCTACTCATATTTTTATCCGCTGACAATGGCCTAAGAGGTTCGGTGAAGTAAAAGTTGCAAATGCATGCTAATGTCCCATTGTTGGTCTCGTCCGAATTGCTACAATGTGTCGACATGAATTATATCGGAGGTCGAACCGGTAATGGACGAGCTGCGAACGAGAGTTGTAATGATTGTTCTTACTTTCTTATTTTAATGTCGGTCAGACCTTTTATTCAAATCAGTCAACTAGGTAAACAAGACCATCAGCCGGTTTTTATGGTTTGCAGCTCAGAGAGAGCGCAATGCTTAATTAACGTTATTAAGGCTCATTTCAAGTAGTGCCGTCCGGGATTTCAGTTTTATACAAAGTGCGCTAATCGTGAGAAACTCGCTAATGTGCTAAGACAACCTGTTTTATTGCAATGTAAATAGTTTGTTGTACTTTCTTAGACTAGTACTTTCTTTTGCTTAACTTTCTTTAGCTCAACACTAATTCCTAAAATTACGATACTCTACTTTAATGTCCTAAAAAATAATATTTCATGCAATGCAGACGTAATGTCCAAGTAAAGTCTATGAAATTAGTTCCGCAGTATCTTACGCTTAGGTCTTTACCGTGTTTGTGGTGTGCGCGAGATGGAAGCAATAGACAAGGTGCGGCATAGCGGACGTATTGGGCGGCGATAGCGCGCCGAGAGCCGCGTGTGGCCGATACGATCTGACGCGGCGAGCAATTGCCTTGTTTGTAGGACCCGCAGCACATGGCGCCGTCAATCTAATCATCTAGCAATGGAGGTGGCACCTGAATACTGTCGAGTGTACACCCATCAAATATAGTGCATTAAATAATGTGGATAGTGTGGTATTGTCAAAAATTGCCAATAATACTTGAACTTGTATTGTTTGATCAACAAAACTTACTAACTCCTCTTTTTACTACCATTAGAACGATAAAATGTTGCATCGAAATCCTCATCCGATAATAAAAACACTGGAATGATCTGCGTGCTCGGTGCCCTTGCGCCATAAAATATTAAATTTAATTTCGGTGCGTTCACCTCCAGCTGGCGAGTCCTGGCTCCTCGCCGCGAGGTGGGTAGGTGAGCGCGGTCCTGGCGTGACACGGCAACCTCCCTTGGCCCTTCAACTGCGCATCGGTTGTCTCACAGCAACGTCGCCATTCCTCACATTTGATGCCAGATTGCTCCGTTACAAGGCCCAGCGACAAACCCTCCCACAATCCTGCGTACCTTTCAAGTCGTTTATCCCGTGCGTACATCTAAACTGCTGCTCCGTTTAGGTCATGACTCCGACTTGCGTCGTTTCTATTTCTACAAAAGGCACTGATAAAACGTTCGCAGCAGACATAATATAATAGTTCGTGATGAGAGATCGACAAAGTAACCTTTCACATCGCCGAGATCGTAGTGACAGATTAGGTAATCAATCAACATAATGTTTACCTATCGTCGAGTCGGTTCGTTCACCTCGCCATTCAAGGTCCCGTGTTCAGCATTAGTTATCTTCGCGTCGGTGGCAACCCACACACGCACTACTATGCACATTTCCAAGTACAATGCACTAGCTTGGAGCAATGAGAGCGCGTGATGCGAATACGCACCGAACCGACCTCATACATTGTTCGTACTACCTGGACGTAAAAACTTAGTAGTGACCACACGCTCGTCAAACAGTGCGGCTAAATTGAACCCCCTCTTAACAAGGCCTTTAATCGCTCTTGGACGATTATTCACAAAGGAACTGTATACGAGTATACCTCGCTAATACCCGACTCGCCCGACTTGCCATCGCCCTGTCTGAAACCAAATTGAAATCCTAGTGGTAATTAGATTGCTATTTCTCTGTCGTCTATAAACACATTCCAAGAATTCAAATGCAGGCAATTTGTGCGCCCATTGCTAGCAGCGAGCAAATTAGATGGTTAAATAGACGATATCTGTACTTCCTACGCTGTGGTAGGAAGTTGGTATGTTTCCGTTTTTGGCATCGTTATTTAGTTGTCGGCTTAGCGTTAGCTCCTTGAAATGTCTATGTTTTCCTCGACGTCTTATTTGTAAAGCAATTAGGCAACTATTTATTACACATGTAAATATAATGCTATATGCAATAATATGCATGCATAAGAGTTCTAGTTCTCTTAGCTTAAATATTAATGGCGTTGTACTCTCCTGTCGGAGTTGTGAGAAATTGAATAAAAACGAAGTGATTTATGGCGGTCATTGTAGTCTCTGATGGATACCTGTATCGCGAAACGATTCGTTTAGTCTGATACACAGTAGCGGCTTGTAAAAACAGGTTGAATAGCTACGTTTAATAGCTATTTGAATATCCTCGAGACGGTGACAAGATACGCAATATTTTTTTTCTGATATCTAGCGTGTACGAGTTCCGTTGCAAAAACTGTTATCTAGCAATACTTTTCATTTGTTGAATTGATTTGTCGGCTGCGCAGTAATTTTCCGAACCATTAAATCTTGTCAGAGGTCCATAAAGACTCCCCACGTGGGCATGCGCAAGCGCTTGTTTTTGTGCTGGCAGCTAGCACATCATTCGTCATCACGCGTTCATTATCTGTTTGGCCTTGACCGTGAACGGTCGTGCTGCCGGGGACACGCGAGCGTGTGGACAGCTAGACGTGATCACCACTCGGTGATCAATTCCGAGGGGGCCGCGCAAAAACCTCATTGTGTCCGCACCTCCAGAATGTTTTATTTAAACTACGTACAAAAAAGCACCATATTCTCAGAAACCACTTCGTCAATCACAGCGATGGGAAAAAAGAAATCTATTAACCGATATTTATTTTCAATTCAATCCTCTTAGCAGCGACTTATGAAGTCAAAAATACACGTTGTGAGTCAGGAGAGTGAGTTGCATTTTGGATCTTCCTTTTTTTATTGGTCGACATTTTGTAGTTTTAGAACCTTCGACTATGTATTAAACTTAATACTATCATATAAATATAAATATTACTTCTCTGGACATATAAACGACATAAAGAAGTAGTTTCCAATAGGGCGTCGATGTGGGAGTATGTGATTGTAACTTGTGTTGCGTGGTTGAGAGAGCTGCCCCCGAGCAATGTCCATGTCCACGAAGCTGTTAAAAGTTTAGATTGGCTATTACCGTTTTATGTGGCGGCGTAACCCTGGTGTCCATTTGGGTCAATTGCATCAATCGACCAGCTCCCGCCTACTGGCGGACACACGTCCTCACCTATTGACTTATACGACACTAGTCAATACTAGTTGTTCATGGTAAATACTGCCTTGGTTTGTCTTTTCCGTCGGGAGTATGAATAGTCAGATAAACAATTAAAAATGATAACAAGCAATATCAATGTTAAACTTTAATTAGAATAGGTACTATATAAATAATTCAAAACAGTATGTTTTTATGCCCGTAGAATTAACCTTGTTTACGCACGTTGGCTCGGCATATTTGCGGCAGTGTGTATGTATATCCCTGCTCATTACCATATCACCAATGAGCATTCTCGGTCGTCGTTTCCCTTATTTCGCTAGCATATCGTCGACTCAATAAAAGGCAAATGTCACGCGACAAGGTGTAAAATGTTCTCCTTATCAGTTCCATCACCAGCTCCTTGCGAAAATGTGTATTTTACGAGCACATGGCCTTTCAGATACCATCGCTGACGGAGGTCATCGCTCCTATCTTCAAATCTTACAAATACATAAATGACATTCTCTAAATGTGTTGCCAGAATTAACTCTTAATTACATTAATGACTAGATTGCATCGCTGATAGCCCCGCCAGAAACAGCGTGGCAAATTAATCCATCCGTTGTTGGAGCAAAGGATTTTACAACAGTTGGATATTGCTCTAACTTTGCTCGGTGCTTAAGAAATTTGTTTTGCAAGTTATTCCAAGGATTTTACGAAATCGATAAGAATTTAAATTGCAATTCTTCAAATATTTCAACACTATTATTTTTAATACGATATTTCGTTTATATTCAGTTCTATTATGATTTGTTTAAAATTCCGTCGCATGGAGGATTCATCGAATGCACAAACATGATCATTCATTAATGTCACATTACGAAAATGGATTACCGTCGCTTCCATACAAACATCGTGTCAGAGCTCTTCGCAAGCATTCACAAGCATTGTAGAGTCGGCTCACGCACCCCAGCCAGGGACACTGCATGTTTTCGCTCATAAAATAATACCAAACGATGAGTAAACGGTACAGTCACGTACATTTTTACGGGACCCTTTACTCGAAGCGTGCGCGAAATAATACAAAACTTGGAATCACACAATACACTTATGCCATATGGACACCATATTCTTAGCAAATGTTCGTGTTTTCTTCGGATTTTCTAATCCCAGTGCTTTCTTGCATAATCCCAGATAGTGCTTGTATGGCTAGTGGTGCAACAGGCGCAGTACCGGTTCTCGTTCGTTGTGCTCGGTCGGCTCCCCGACGTCTAGCGAGCGCAGCCTCAGATACTCAATGAGCTGAAAATGTTTGCATGGAATTGATTAACCCTGTGCCCTCAGCGCTATTGAGGTTTTATTTAGTTAAAATGAAATGGTTCTTCCATCACATACTGCCAACATTTGCATATTATATGATCCTTCTCGTATTTAATTTTATGCTAATATATCTGTAAACTTTCTGTGTTATTTCTTAGTTTCTTTCTTTCTTGTTATTTGTTGTTTACACAAACGTTTCAAATAACAGCACGCGCTGGAACGCTAAATGCCTGAATACCGTGCAGGTATGAGTCGTTAAAGTCCGTATGCCGAAATTGCCGAGTTTTATGCAGATCGCCGTCGCGATAAAAGAAGCTCCTGTTGTACAAAATGTCAAGACGTATTAGAGGAGAGGCGTTCTCACGGTAGCTCTCGAGCGACGAGCGGAGAAAGCCTTATCTCATGTATCGGTGCGCGAACAATGTGAAGAGCGTGTCGATGCCTACCTGCGGGCCTATCTAGTGGTTCTAGTGCTCATTGGACTTTCACTCCCCGCGAGCTCCTGCCTCGAGCCACGCCGCCTTGTTTGTCTCCTCCACTCCGCTAACGAAGTGACAGCTGGATGGTCGCTGTCTGGCCACGAGTGAACGACCCCAGTATTGTCTAATTCAAAATATGTAAAGCGCGTCACTCCTGCGACAGGGCACCACTGTTCCAAAGATTAATATTCAATAACACATCCATAAGAGGGCATTGTGTCGGTATGGGTTATGGTCGTCGGGGGAGAAGCCGCGCATGTTAACGCGCCTCGTGATTTAGTGCAGGGCCGTAGCTGGTACGCAGCCCACGATCCTAATTACAAAGTGTAATGAGGCGACGACGGCCTCAGCTCCCGCCTCCCGGCGCAGCCATCCTCTGTCAATACCGAGACACGTTCACGCTCCTTCGCCGCTTTCCATAAATGTGTTTCCCGGCTGCTCACTTGTTTATAAACCCACACCTTGGAACTGTTCCGCGCCGAATAAATCATCATTAAAAGCTATTTGGTCATATATTACGTACTCTAGTTATAAATCATCGCCTAACCGACTCCATTTGCTACTTATGTACTTCAAATTATTAAACAGAGCAGAGGTACAAAAACATGTACCGTGCCCACTCAGTAACGAAATGATTTAATCTTATCGCATAATCTATTTGCAAAAGTATGTACTATTAACTCCTTAAACCACGAAGGCTATGTTCAAATTAATATGTTCGTTACGAGAGTTCATTAGCAGATATGCATCTGGACATGTTATAGGAGAGCGCAGTGTTACAAGTTACGTAATTACGATGTGGACTACGGACGGACTCATACATTTTGATTTACGCACGGACGCTCGCGAACCGATTAATTGCCGACGCAAAAACCTCGCAAAAAAAACCATCGTCAAACTAAATCGACTACGTTTTGAATTTAAATTTTGCAATAACGATACATATTTTTTGCTACTTTCCACCGGACAATGTCTCTCGGCTAAACCGTCATTAGAATATAGGAACGGTTGCGTAATGACAGAATATCCCAAGTCGATCGATCAAAAGTAAATGAGAGATAACCATCGGCTGCGAGAGCAATTTGAAACAGTCTGGTTAATAAATTGAATTATGCAAATTGTCGCTTTTTGTATCGACTTGTCGTCACTTGGCCGGCCGCTGATAGACACATGTATTATGTTCTTATTAATCTCCATTGAACGGTTCTGGCGATGGACAGCACCTGGCGGCTGCAGGTGATCAATTCACTTCAACAATATCAATATGCTAATGAAATACTCGACCGGTTGTAGAACATCTTCTCTCCAATCGACGTTTAAACTTATGCAAACTCTCCGCCCGTACAAATTATAGTCGATCAATCTGCATTTTTATTGTTTCTTTCTTGCCTCAACTCAATTTCTTTCTGTTTCGATTTAATGAGTTGCTTCGTTTTCATTTTTGGAATTGTATTTTCTGTCTGTTTCAATTTTCGAAGTTGGTTTATTAGGTTTTTGCGGAGGTTTATTTGCAAGTGTCCGCTCGTTACCGTTGTCGTTGAGAGAGCTCGTTCTAGTGTTGTTACGCTTTATTTTGCTTGTACCTATTTAATAAACAGAATCAAGAAGAAATGTGTTTTACAGATGATATCTGTCAAAGGAATACTCATAGTCTACAAGTAAATCATGAGTATCCTCTAGTCAAGCTTTATAGGGCTTATATCTATATTCTCTAAATGCTCTATCTAAATTGTCTCATGTAGTAGTAATATGACTAGTTGGTATATTATACATGAAAAAATATAGTAATATATTCATATCAGACATTTGATAAACATCAAATACAAGATAAACAAAACAAATAAAATTGAATCAAATCATAAGATGTATATTAAAAGAATATTGTTTGTTTCAGTATCTGCCACGTTACCACCGCAGAGGCCGTGGATCCCGCTCACGAGGCCCAACAGAACTCGTCCGACATGTAAGTACACATTTATATCTACTCTAATCTCACCATCTCTATACAGCTTCCTAATTACTATGAAAATAACTCGAGGCGCGGCTATCGTCGGGTTCAACATTAATTTAACCGATTGGATCGCCGCCCGCACCTCTAGCTCGCCGCAGGTAAAGGTTTAGGCATACTTGTAGAGGACTTAGACTTCATCATAATATTGTAAGTTATAAATGAAATCTTGTGAAAAGTTACTGTAATGGATCTATTCAACAGTATCGCTTAATGGTCAGCTGTCGTGGTTAGACGCTGTATAGATAAAATTACCAAATATGATTTGTTATTTGCTATAACATTCGTAATGATAATAATATCCATATTCTACAAGGAAAACATTTCCCAACAAAAACACGCGAAAACTAATCTGGCTGGACTGTGCCCTCGGCCTAATACGATTCATAGCCGGGGCGGCCACACTGCGAGATACAACAACGATAACAAAAAGCCTCCCAACAAGTTCGTCATTAATATGGTGTCATAGTGGCGTATGGGCGCGGCCGTAAATAATAGCTGCGGCCCGCCCCCTCGCCTCGCTAATGCTGCATACACTCGCGAACATGCAGCGATCCATCGCAGCCCGTGGGACGCAGCCTCGCACTGACATGTATATTCCCGCATCCCGTTACACTCCTTACTTATTTTGACGTTTGAATAATTGCCAACGCTAACCTCGAGACGCGATCATATTCATGGCCGGCGCTTCCAATCTTGTTAAGGTTTCATCGTTTGCCGTACACGTTACCAGAAATGGCTTCATAACTCAAATTCGCGTTCCCAGAGCGTCTCTCACCATCAAGGAGACGTCGACCTCGCCTCGACTGGCTCTCCTGTGATCATGATTAGCTCGTGTAATTACTTATCTAATCGCACCGCTATCGGGAATCTATAAAAAATTACAACACGTTGTTTTATTTTAATACATTTGATGCTCTATGTTTTCAAGACTAGTTAGTTTGGCAGATAGCTCTATCACGGTACGGCATAAATCTATCCAGGTCGAATAAATCTCTCGCTAAATTGAAGTTATCTATTTCGCCTATTTACATCCGAGTACGTAGCGCGAAGCGTGGCAATCATCATTGATCAGGTGAAAATAATCATCGGACAATTCTAAGTTTAAAAGGAATTAGTTGCGATTCGCTTAATGTATGGTGGTCACGCATCGGAGCCAGGGCCGCTTCCCGCAGCTCCATGCTCCCAATTTACATAAATCAAGGAGTCGGCGCAGCGGCCGAGGCTCGCGTCTATTGGCCAATAATTGATGTACCCGCGCCTCCATCACTCGCCCTGCTCTAATGACGCGATATGTGCCTCCATACAAAATTGCCAAGGGTCTATTACTCACTAAGAACCTTCATAAACATACTGACCTCCTTTAATTTGATGGCCGTGAAATTTATAAAGGGCTGTTTAGACGTTTATGCACTTCTATCCATTCAGTTTACAGCGATAATACATTGTATGTAGGTATTTTGTATTATGTTGTTGTCAGTTTACAAACCTTGCTGTGCGTAGCATTTTGTGTAGTTTCTGTCAGGGTCAGACAAAATGTACATATGTATGCTCTCAATCTTTCTCAACCAACAAATAAATGAACTCATTTATTGTGTTCAACAGATAATTCAATAAATAAGTAAGTGACGACCCCGATTCAGACGGCATTGTAATTTGTAAGTGACCAAAATCGTAGATCTAGATCGTTGTCTAGCACCATCCGAGTGCCGCGACCATGCTTACGTAAAAGGAGTTCTAATCGCCACATAATTACACGCGCCACTTATACTTATACGTAACTCTTTACGGACACTCGCTCGGTTACGTGACGATGTTATCTGCGCCTAACAGCGCTTCAATGAGCCTTTTAAGGAATAGGAAGTGTAGGCTTTGTCAGTACTTTCCAACAATTAGACGACCGCTTACTTGGACACAGTGACTTAACTCTACCCGTTTTAATGACGGCCATTCGCTTACTAATAATTACCAACTATCTTGAATAAAGTTACAGATCAATTACTGTGTTTAAGTATTTTACTATGTTATTTGCATTGAAATGGCTTATTTGACAACAATCATGACAAATGTTATTGCAGGAAAACGTGCAATGCGCTATTGGCAGCAACATCGTAATATTGTCCATAACAAGACAGTAAAGTCATAATCGCTTTATTAGTGCACAATTTATTACCAGGCCGTAGAGGTGGCTCGCTGTCCGCGCTAAGTCGCTCGCCGGTTTATCTTGGCCACGGTCAGGGAAAGAGGAAATGCCCTTCGCTCGCCATCTGCGAACAATACGAGACATTGGCGGGTGGCCTCCTCGCATCCGTAAACTCGAAGCATTGTCGATTAAACCCGCGGCGCAGATAATTGGAAATACTTCCATTTGATACTTATTTGTAAGGGCCGTGAGATCGACGTTAACCAGTTTCCACTTACCGGCGTCACATCTAATGCCCGCCTCTACTATTGAACCAAAGGTTGAACGATGCTCCCTATATGGCAACTTTTAATTTAATATCGACACCGGAAGCGATGAAGACAAATTATAACCTCCCTTAAGGCGAACGAATCGCCACTTTTCCATGAAATCTATCGTATTACAAACTGCGAGGTTCATTAAGCTGATAGCAATCTAACGGAACGTATCATGAAAATTCAACGAAGTTATCCTTCCTAAGCGAGAATACCGGTAAATCGTGGACTTCCCTGTTAATTTCTCACGGAGATTTGTTATTCACCTTTGATCTCGTAACAAACTCATTTCAAATATGAATTTCCAATTTCCCGAGCGAGCGTGTAACGGTCTCGTTACCGACCATTCTTGTCGTCTCCGGCTGTCACCGAATAAACATAATCTCGGGCGCCGTTACTCATGGGACACATCTGGTAAAACGAAATCAATTTAGAGCGGAATGCATCGCCCACATGCCGACACCGTTGTGTGGATTTATCCAGTTCACTCGCGACTGCACCGATCCCAGCAAGTAGCAGCGCGACCTACACGCCATTATCAGCTCCGCGCACATATGACACACCACCGTTTGATTTATTACTTACCTCACCAACCAACACACCAGTAACACACAATATGAAACAGAAAATTGTCAAGACACGCCACTGTGTACTGTCCTTGAATATGTTTACTGCCCTGGACTGAATGGAAGCTCTTCGTAGCCGATCTAACCCTTATTTGATCGAACTCGACTGAGTCGTGTTGCCTAGAGGCCAGAATAATAAAATAGGCGGCAAATATAAACAGAGCCCAAAGCGAGCCAATAAACCTTGTGATTTGTTCGCACATAAAACGGTTCTCTATAAAAAGTTAATCGATGTTCTCGATGAGGTCAAAGAACACGCGCATCACGCCAGGATCAGCGCTCGTCTGTTGCTATACTCGTGCATACATCACTATTACCGCTCTGAGAAGTACATACTGATGTGCATTATATGTACAAAACATAAATGTGTTGTTACAGCTTGGTCATTCAGAACATATATTTGTGACAGATTCCCAAGAAAAAAAAGTAAAAGTCTTTCTTGGAAAGCTTTAAAGAAAAGTCCCAATCGCGTGAATTGAATACTGAAGAAAATAACAACCAAACAATATTTTTCATTTATTTCTTTATATCTAAAAGTAATGGAATTTATCTCGAGAATTCAAAGAATTTTTAGCCCTTTAATGCTCTTAACAGAATAAAGAGATGCCATTTACCTGTGTATTTATAAGAACTGGATCGGTGCGGAGCGGGTCGGAGTCGGGCGTAATACAAAATGCGCACATAATGACATGACATTGCCAATAAACAGACAGACGGCTCTGCGCCTCCTGGCATTATATTCAGATGAGGCACGATAGCACCCGAGTGGTTTTATTTCTCGTATATTGTCGGCTCATCGAGCGACGTTCAAAGTGAGATGTTGTGATGATGACGCCGCAGTATCGGGCCGTGCAGTTTCCCTCTACTAAATCACTCGCATTGCAACGAACGCTCGGACTAGTTGGTGCTGCATTAAACCCGTGCCATTTGATTAATGCGCATTCATGAATGTAGCCAATGCTCATGCCTTCCGCACATGTCAGCCGTTCAAAGGGAGATCGCATGTGAAGAGATACGCTGGACTTGATTCATAACCTTCAGGGCTAAAGTTTAAAAGTAATTTGTTTGCTTGCCATGTACTCGTACCTTACTGGCTATATCGGTGCTTTAGTCCAAGGCGAGGAACGATGCAAGGAAGAAGTTATATAGGTAAAGCTGCCTAGGTAATTATTGTTGGCGTAACATCCTTCTAATCTTAGCAGGAAGGATTCATGAGGCTCCTCCCATACATCGCCGCCGCCGACTTCCACGTTCGATATAATGGTTGCACATACATCGTCCACAATTAGATAGCGCTCTATTACGCAACTTTGTATTCGAATAAAAGCATTAACCCGTATGTTATGTTCAGTTATAACAACTCGCTAATGTTTAACCTTATCTTGATGTGATCGATCTCTACAAAAAGTTAACTGTCGGCTAAATTGTTGTGCTATTTGCTTAACAGCTCAATTAGCGCTCGGCCAGAATCGCATGATACGCTCCCATTAGCCGAAGGTGAAATCTATAGAGCGAAGCGGCCGGCGACGTGTCCCGCCCGCCGCCCGCCGCCCGCCGACTGCTGCTAACGACTTCTTGTTAGCACCTATTGAGACTTCTTGCGTCATATATTGTCGATCCGCCCGCGCTGCACACGCCGGTCACCCAACGTGATCTAATGAGTTCTCTAGAACGCCAATCCAAATTGAAATCTTCGCGTACATAAATCGCTTTTAATGAGCTTCACTCGATTCGAGCAAAAAAGACCCGTTTCGATCCCTCACGATTGATATTAGAAAATCAATTACGCGAGCGTGATTGGCCATCCACCATAGCGGGCAGTTCTTGACCAAGATACGACACCTGGACGTCTGCTCGGGGTGGACATTTAAATGCGATTATTCAGAGATGAACCAGTATAGAGACTGCTCGATCATTGCACTTGGCAGCCATGACACGGTTCGTTTGCCGCCCGACGTTCGTAGACACCACGCCTTTTCCGATTGTAGCTTATAACCCTCCTTTAGCCCTACATTACATTTCGCTCCTGCCCACACGCCATAAAAATGTCGTGTCACCTCGCCTTCTATTGTATCTGTTTAGGATTGTGCGACTACTAGTTTATTTGTCCAAATGTTTCACCTTTTATTATTGTCTGCATGGCGAGCTTTCGTTGCGGTCACAGTTTCCTAAACAACGTGTGATTATCGATGCGCGTATTGTTTCGCCACGTTTGGCATGCGCCACGTCTCCTCGCCGCAGCCAGCATACAATGGCAGCATTTGAAGCACGTGCTTGCGGCCACATTGATCGCGACGCGCCGCCAGGTGACTTTGACTCGGCGACGATTAGCATAAGCGCGGGCGCACCTCGCCCCGTGCGATCGTTATCAATTTGTCCCGAGTACGGCTCGCGTCCGCGCTCGTCATTGTCTTGTCCCTCGAGCCAGCGTCGCGTTGTTACGCCGTCAGCGCCGCTTTGTCTTACACGCAGCACTCCGGTTCTTTGTTTGTTGATAGACTGGAACTCGGCTCGATTAAATCTAGATAATTGCATCGGCGCGTCTTCCACGAAGTCGACATTTAGACGGGCCGTCACCGGGCGCAGCGCCACACTTTGATCCGCGTAATGAGACGGGTGCGAGCGCGCCGCGTCCGCATAAATCTAAGATAATGGCGCGGAGCGTGAGAGAGCGCAGTCGTGCCACCTTAGTTTACGTAATAAGTGGATACCTACGTCGAAATGCCTCCGTCGCTGTTCGCGTTACACACCCTCGCTATGCCCAATTTCCTCGTGCTTAACGAGACCGGAAATGGTGTTTTCTGAGTATTCTCCGCCACCCGAGGCTGCAGTCGGATTGTTATGTCTCTATTTAGAAATTCCTCAATCCGGTGATGTGAGGTGTTTTCGCTCGTAAACGCGAACGCTTATGCAGTTCTCTCGTCGTCGACGCTAATCTTCCGAGTCGTCGACACGATTGGCTCGCGGCGGCTAACGTGATTGTTTATCTACTATACGGCTTCTCATGTCCATCCGGGTTGCAGCTCGGGCTAAGTACTGGAGCTGCGCTGTATTGATTGCCAAGGCGGCTGTCGCGTGCTCGCCGCATGTGGAGCGCACTGCGCGCCTCTCATTTTAATTGGGACATTTTTTAAACTGACACGCGAGCGTGATTTCTTCCATCTACGTAATTTTTACTCGTATATAGAGCCTGTCTGTCAGAATATTAGGTAATTGCCACGCACAAAGAATGAGGATCATAACATGTCACAAAACTTTTTTTCTGCGATACTTCTAATAGGTACAGTGTTTTCTGTTATTCTAATATTTATTCTTAAAACTTAGATGGACAACAATTAAGACATACTTAATTACTAGGGCTCAGGCTAGTTGAAAATATGACATTTACAATTCACGGCAGCTCTGAAATGAACATCGTCAGTAAAACGACATCGTACCTATTTTATATCTTATTTTCTGAGTTGTACTATTTCTCATATAACTGTTGACATGTTTGATATAGGCATAGTCACTGTGCTGGCTTCTGTTTGTTGTATCGGTTATATGTATAACTCCCGGAATATTTATTTACGTTTGTTGCAGGCATCTTCACGGTGATGTGTTACAACGTGCTGTGCGACAAGTACGCGACGCGGCAGATGTACGGCTACTGCCCCAGCTGGGCGCTCGACTGGGACTACAGGAAGAAGGGTATTTTGGACGAAATTAGACATTACTCCGCAGACATCATTAGCTTACAGGCTAGTAACTTAGTACTCCTTAGTTACACGAACTATTGTAAGTCATCTGAACTACTGTACTTGTGGAGCGCAAACTTCAAACTTACGTTTCGGTTAAATTACGAGCGCGAACTTCACCGCTTTTTCGGTCGTATCGAAACGAACGTCGGTTTTCGACGTTCTAAACAGTACCCCCCGGTTTCAGGAACAAGGATCAGTTTAATTCAAATCTCGAAGCAAATATTTTATAATATTCAATTCTTCGCGCCGTATTTGCTTAAATTCTTAAATCTACCAATGGCTGCGCGTAGTAAGTGGTTTGATGAGAGAATTAAACTGATTACCGCCGTACGTTTCGGAACAACCGATTAACTAATGAAGATGGTACTCGGTATGTACCGAAATATATGTCGATATAAGCGATGTTTATAATCAGTATGACTGTTTGTGCTCTATCAGTATACTCCTTAGTTTATTTTAACTGCACAAGCACTGTATTCTCCTTTGACATGACTCTTGATTATTGCGATCACAGAATATAACCAAATATTTATAACATAATATATGATGAATTGTTAATTATTACTGACGTATATATTATAAAGTTTGGTGCTGGTATTATATATATTATTATATAGTCCACCATTGCATATCATGCGTACACATATTTTCAGTATGAAGTCGAGTTTTTGCGTAGTTAATTTCAATTTCTTTAATGTATTGTAATATCTTTCCGTACGTTTAGTTTTATAGCTTTTCAAGTAAGCGTAACTGAGACTAAGCAGATTTATAGTAACATGCCTAATACATTGGTATTAGTTTTGTAATATACCTACGTCATTTTTAACACGTTTAAGTACAGGCGTTGATATTTTTCTTAAATTTATAATAATTTAAAAGAAAATAAAGACAAACGGTACAAAATTGGTCAATTTTGCATTGTGGCGGTTCTTAGTCTAGGGTGACAGGGTGTCTGGTGTCTGGCACAAAAGTATGCAGCAGGTAGGATACGCCTGGGTCGCCATATATTTACAAAAATGTTCAAAACAAGGCTTTTCTTGAACTGATGTTGAAAAAGTCAAAACTATATTAGTAATCTCATACATCTATTAAATAACCTTTGTCTGCAATCCTCCGTTGTTGTTTCCCTTACCAGCATTATACTGTGCTCATAAATAAGTATATATGTTGTAGGTAAGTGTGTGGTACCTTACATCGTAAGCTGCACTGCTTAACATCACGATATGTACGTAAAAGAAAGTGCTACTGGGGTTGGGACAACTATGTTCTTTTATACTTGTTTTCTTGCTAGCATTCCATATTAATCGTATTTTATCTACATTCCAGGAGGTGGAGACGGACCAGTTCTACAACTACTTCCTGCCGGAGCTGAAGAAGGACGGCTACGACGGTATCTTCTCGCCCAAGTCGCGAGCCAAGACCATGTCCGAGTCGGAGAGGAAGTACGTCGATGGATGCGCCATCTTCTTTAGATCTGCTAAGTAAGTAACAGTAATAGATTCACTAAATATGTATGATTATTCAATATATTAAACAGTAATGGCTCGCGGCTTCGCTCGCACCCCTTTAAAAGTGGCATGTCCAAAAACGGGTTTTCTTAGCGGATCCCTACGTCATAACATCTGCGTGCCAAATTCAGCCCGATCCATCCAGTGGTTTGGGGTGTGCGTTGATAGATCGCAGATTGTCAGTCACTCAGTCACCTTTGAGTTTTATATATTTAGATATCATAACAGCATAAAAGTGTGTTATGCCATGTTTGTTCTTCTTCCACGGCGCAACGTAGCGATAGATCATCATGATTTTTGGCATGGTGGCCGTATAGTGTAACAATGACATAAACTACTTCTTATACAGGGCTACGCGACAGAAGCAGAAGGCATCTCCTAGTTTGAAAATAATTTCAACACACACATCACAAGTGCCTGATTGTAGATATTTCGCCCTTTCAACTGCAATAAACCTATCAGTTGTGAAATCAGTTTGTTCACTACGTACCTACACTTGAAAAACGACTATGTTACTTAAAATGCATTTTATTCTAAATTAAAATTCCCTTATCCGTAACAAATGTTTATGTTTACACCGTATGACACTTCGCACCTGCATTGTTTTGCATTAGGTCCAAAAGGACAATAGAATGAGCTTAGTATTTCATTCGCGAATTCTTTATGGCGATATAACACGGCTCATTGGTGCATATCAATTAGCATTGAATCACGAAACAGTGATTCAACTATTCAATCTATTTGTTTTTGTTCTTTACTCGCTCAAATAAATTTTCTGTTCATACAAAAACAGACCTATTTGTCAAGATTATGTCGATTTATTTTTGTTTGCAATGGTGCCATTTATAATGCTCGTATATTATGTATGTTAGTTAGATTACGTAAATCTATTGTTGTTGATATCGAGGATCCATATTAATCTGCCAATTTATATGTATTCATATACGTATACGACCTACATATATTATGCGAAAAGAATGGAATTACTTTCACCGCTCTTTACAAAAGTCGCGTTTAATGAACCGGGTTCTATTGTACACATGTTGTAAAAATCGTTGAAAAAGAAAATTGGAATTCGGCAAGAGTACCTTACAAAAAATAACAATAGATTATTAGAAATATTACAATTAGAACATATATTAAAACACTACAAATTAAAATAACAAAACTGAAACAACCCTAACAAAAGGGCAATGCAGAGAGAGAGAGAGAACACAGAGAAAAAAAACCGTGTTCTATTATATTTCTTGGTGCATATAAAATTATTCAATGTTTATAACTAATGTATATCTCGTTTCAGGTTCGCCCTAGTAAAGGAGCACCTAATAGAGTTCAACCAGCTGGCGATGGCCAACAGCGAAGGCTCCGACAACATGTTGAACCGAGTCATGCCGAAGGATAACATTGGTCTCGCGGCGCTGCTCAAAACCAAGGAGGCGGCTTGGGAAAACGGTAATATTACCATTTATTAATTGTAAGTACGAGAGAGTGGACGAGTGGCGTACAAGAAGAGAGGCCTATGCTCAGCAGTTGGTGATAGCCGGCTGATGATGATGATGAAGTACGAGAGGAAAATTTAGAAAACGGAGAAACTACCTTAACCAATAACTGATCGTAATAAATGGCCTGATAATAAAAAAAAATGGTTACAAAATTATATTACACACATGTCATAATTAAGCAAAGTTGTGGTCTCTAACACGATTTTTTTAAAGGAAAATGGCTTATTTTCGTCTAGAAAACCGTTAAATCATAATATTACCTTTAGAACTTATGATGCTATTTGTAAGTTTACATTCAAACGAAATAGTATTACTGGGTAGTCTATTTTAATTATTTTATGTAGCAAGTTTGAGAATGTGTAAATAGATAAACGGATTATACCAACCTCTTACTTAATTCTAAATCAACAAATATTCATACATAAATTAGCGGGATCTAGTTAGTGAGGGTCTATTTGTTTGCTAAGTGATGGTAATTCAATAAATGTAATGGAGGTCTGACCTAGTTTCAAAGGTCAAACTATCGCTTGAACATGTCGGGATCAGTCAGGGCTAGCTTCGTAACACTAGTCCAAGTTGAGACTAGCTAGAGGAAATGCTTGCTTGCACAAGATCGATCGATTGTTTACTATTAATTTGTGCTTTGCTATTTATATAGCTTAGCATAGTAATTTTATCGTCTTGGGTATTCAAAAAAGGCCAACTTATCACTGGGCAAAAAGGAGTGAATTAAACCTTCCAAAATGTTGTCACTGTAATCTGTTATGTTTATATCAGATTGCACTTCTTTGTGTTTTAATGATACACTGCTTATCAACGAAAAGATTAGTATTAATTTTTAATATATGCTTCAAAAAGCAATGTTTAATGTTTGTTGATGGGGAAGGAATCCTCCAGTCTCCTTTCTATATTATAACTTATTGGATTAGTCTTGCTCTATCAGTTGATCTGTGTATTCAACCCTAAAATTCATCAATTCCAGGCATACCAACGGACTCGTCGATGCTCTCGCAGCCCATCCTGGTGTGCACGGCGCACATCCACTGGGACCCCGAGTTCTGCGACGTGAAGCTCATCCAGACCATGATGCTGAGCAACGAGCTGCGAGCCATTCACGAGGACTCGGCGCGCACTCTGCGCATGTCGGGGCAGAGGGACAACGTGCAGCTGCTGCTGTGTGGGGACTTCAACTCACTGCCTGATAGTGGTACGCAGAAGGTGTATTTGGAAATGGAAAAACTATTTAATCGTGCAATGATCGACAAAATATGTCTCTAACTGAAAGAGGAGCTACGTGTATCTCTAGGGTTGATGTGTTCTGAAAAGTCACCTTTATAATAAGGTCATCTCACTGAAATCATAATATTCTTGGATAATAATGAAACATATTTTTCTAGTGTTATCCTCTCGCAATTAAGCTTGAATGACGCCAGTAAAGTATTCTACCAACACTAAAATAGTGTCACAGCAACATCAGTAGAGTGTCAGACTGACAAGAGAATTGTATCGAAATATTAGTACTTATGATATTTGTTTCCTGTATTGATCACATGATAGGTTTAAAAACTGTAAGTTACATTTTTAATCATGTGGCTCTCTCATTCCAGGTGTGATAGAGTTCCTGTCGGCCGGGCGGGTGTCGGCCGAGCACCGCGACTTCAAGGAGCTGGGCTACGCGGCGTCCCTGCGGCGCATGCCGGGCTCCGAGCACGAGTTCACGCATAACTTCAAGCTCGCCTCCGCCTACAGCGAGGATATCATGCCCTATACTAACTACACGTGAGTTTAGTCTATGCATAGTAAAGTCGCAAAAAGTTTTGGTCGCAATACTATTGCCATTACATTAGCTTTGGTACACTGGTGGTGATTGTGACCGTAGATGACTAGATTGAAATGTCAGAAATACCTACATAGCGTCAGTTGAAATTTGACATTTGCATTGACGTATAAAGCACGCAAATACACGGACGTGTCGCTTTACACCTGTTGCTTTTATTTTCTTACAAAGCTCCCATTAAACATTCTTTCACTAAACTTGACATTGTGTAATTCCAGATTCGACTTCAAAGGCATCATCGACTACATATTCTACAGCAAGCAGACCATGACTCCGCTGGGGCTGCTCGGGCCGCTCTCGCAGGACTGGTTCCGCGAGCACAAGGTGGTCGGCTGCCCGCACCCACACATACCCTCAGGTAAGGGAATGTCTTACTCTCCATCTCTAACTACCAAATTTCGTGAGACTAACATTACTCAATTATTGTTTCACTAACAAGCAACTTTGACTCAAAACTACTGTCAAAATTGCTGTCAAAAGCTACCATCTTTTTATATACATTTTTTTGATTCCGGTTGTTAACATTACATTTTTTTAATTTGTTTATTATTTTGTACATTATTCTTAAATTATATTAGTACAATGAGTACTAATTATTCGTGCATTTTTTAATTCTGATCGAATTGTACACCTAAAAACCAAATGTTTTTGTTTTGTTCATCTTACAACTAACTAATGAATCTTACTTATCTATATTCTCATCAAAATATTGTTCCACTTGCAGATCACTTCCCCCTACTAGTAGAACTGGAGATGTCCCCGGGCGCGGGCAACTCCAACGGTCTGATCGGGCGGCGGTAGCACACGCCGCCGCGCGAGCGACGCCGCGCGCCGCGACACAAGCGTGCCTAGCTCGCGCCGCCACCGCCACCCACCACTAGTACAAGGGAAACGTGTTCGACCGACATCAGTGTTCTACAAAAATCAGTGTTCAACATACATCAAATTAGTGCTTTGCTGACATCAGTGTTCTATCAACATCATAATAGAGTTTTGCTGATATCAGTGTTTTGCTAACATCAAAGCAGTGTTTTCCTGGCATCAATGTTATGCCAACATCAGAATAGTGTTTTGCTTACATCAGTGTTCTACCGACACAGTGTTCTGCCAACACCAGTATAGTGTTATACTGACAATAGAATAGTGTTTCATCGACATCAGATTAGTGTACCATCAAAATAGTGTTCTGTTAACAGCAGAATAGTGTTTTACCGACATCCGAATAGTGTTCTACCGACACTACAGTAGTGTTTCACCGACATTAGATTAGTTTAACATCAGTATAGTGTAAAACCATTACTTTAGTGCTTCATCGACATCAAGTGTCTAACATAAGTGTCAGACTGACAAGACTACAATCAACATCAAGACCTGTACCAATTTTGTTGAATATTTTATTTGTGACTCCATCATCAATCAATCATTATTTTATACCCATACAATACATAAATATTATGTAACAAATCGAAAGCTGAAGCCCTTATTTTAATTGTGAAGAAGGATCACTATGATATAGAATGATATAATTTATAGTAATTTCTAAATCAATCTTGTTTCGTTAGTCCCACTTTATTAAATGTTTCTGAATTTAAAATGAAATACGGAGAACCTTGGCTGATGATTTCATATATGTACATACTTAATGTATATTTTTAAAAATTTGGTCAGATGTAGCAGAACATATTCTTTGCTTTGCTTTTATGTGTCTCAAAATATTGCTTAGTTTCTGATTATGTTTCTGAAATTCAATAAGTCTGCTCTTTCTAACAATCTAAAAAGTATCTTTAGTAAAACATTTGTGTGTGTGTTACTATTTTAGTGACATCAGAAACTATTATAGAAAATCAACTAAGTAATTTCCTCTGTAACTATTATGGTAAAATAATTTTGTGACCATTTCTGACAAACATTACACCAACTAAGATTGGTGTCTATGTGACCACTTTTTCACAATTCAAAATATTCAATAAAGTTGTCAATGAAATCCTTACAAGATAGTAATTAGTTTTTCTATAAATCATGTCTGTATATGTCAGTTTTCTGTAGTTTAGTGTTGTTAAGGAATCTGTGCAATTTGTTTTGACAGGCTCGAAGCAAGTTGAACTCAAAATGGACCTTGTTGTTTTTACATAAGATACAATTTACAATACCTGTTTCTTAACTATGACCCAACTTGCATGAGTTTTGACAAAACAATATGAATCTGGTATTTTTTAGTTTTTAAATATTGACAAAAGCGATCATCTGAAATTTGATGTTGTTTCTGTTCTGTGACTAAATGTAAAAAGTGAAAATGAATTATTTGAATGCATGTATCGATTGATAGTAGATAACTAAAATAATATTTTTTCTATCGATTACAAATCAATATATTATTATACAGTCGAGGAATGGTACAAAAATGCTTAGTGAGAAAAAATAAAAAACCTGCCTTAGTATGATAATAGTTGTATTATATGATACTTGTACATTGCATGGATGAAGGTTTTTTATTTTTTGAGTGCAGATGTTCTCTGTTTACTTTATAATTGAATTCCTTGAAGTGAGTGTCAAACGTCCATTTGCTGAATTAATTTTGTGAATCTGATTACTCCTCTGTATATTACGTAGATGTGTTACTCTTTGGGAATTTGCAATTGCTTGTGTTGTGATGTGTGAATGTGACGTATTCTGTGCAGGTCTCGAAAGTTGCTCGTAAACTTTGAACTGGCAGATTTTTCATTGAAAATCTTTTTGGGTAAATTTTGGGTCAGGAGTCACATGTCTAAAATATTGATCGAGCTTAAAATTGTCGTTGGATTGTGATTGGTTCCCTGTCAGTATTGCTGTTTTTCAATGTTGGTTGTTATCTTGCATCAGATTTCTTACTGGCCTATTTCAAAACTAATCAATTTTTGTCTCATCTCTATGTTGAATCATCTGCTGCTATTTTAGACAAACTTTCACAACTATAAGTGTAGGTAAATAATGCTGGTATATTTCTGTATTATTGTTGGTCTGGGTCAGTGTAATAGATGTTAGACTAGCTCATTACAGTTAAGAAATCATTGGAACCACTGCTGTCTCTGTCTCATATATTCAGTCTCTGTGATGTGTCAGATGAAAGGATATTTCAGGTGGTTTCTTTATTGCAGTGAGTTATATTCCCACGTAAGTGTGTTGATTCACATCTCGGTGTCATTCAGTAGTAGGATAGTTGTAGTTGATACATTAGGGCCGGGTGTAACATAGCTAAAATCTATATCTCGATGTACTAATTGACAAAATCAATTATTTTTGATACTTAATAATTACCTAACTAAGTATATACCTTTTATATAGAGTTCAATAATAATGAAATTATAAAGCTATCGAGAGAACATCAAGTGTGTGCAATAATTTGATTAATGTTTTGTGAACATTGATAGTTAAGCGATTAGTTGAATGCTTCCATGTCAGTGAGACCTACAGTGGATATATCGATCGTATGATTTATACTTTAAAAAGAACTAATAGTACCTAATGTCTACATAATACTTCTGTTAAATATAGCGTTAATAACTCGTGAAGTAGTCGTGACGTTTTACAAAATGCTCTTGGATGTTTTTCTCCCAATTTTTGAAAGTAGTTGTCAGAAACCAAATGTCGTGTCGAGTGATGCTTTCTGATGGAGCGCGAGGAATGTGTAGGTGCGGGTGTAGTAGCGGGCGCGAGGTGGCGAGTAGTGGCGAGTTAGCGCAGTGTCGGCGTAGAACAAGGCTCTAGGTTAATGTGGCATCGTATGTCCAACAAACTGCAGCGGGAGAGGCCCTGCTCCCCTTCAGATATCTCTTTGACTCCGTTTAATCGTGCTCTACGTAAGTTGTGCACCCTAGTAGTGTAAGTGTCGGTCGGAGCCGCGCGGCGCCCCTGTCTAGTTGTAAGTAGGTTATTATTAAATTACGCGAAGGTCCGGCCCTCTAGCCCGAACGAGAACACCTTTATGTCGCTCGCAAAATCTATAAATGTAAACCGTTTAGATTGGAAACTGTTCAGTATTCTTCGTCAGATCCGGTCCGGTCCGGTCCGATCAAAAATTGCAAAACGATGTTAGTTGCATTTTATTTTTAATGTTTTAGTTGTAGTATTTTTGAGTGGACGGTCAGGTGTGTCCCGCCGCGCCGCTCCGCCGCTGCGTAGCGGGTAGCTACTGGCGCAGTACAAATGTGTGTGAGTGTGGTGTGTCCTTGTGGCCTTGGTTATTGCGTCACTCGTCCCTCGCGGACGATATTGTTAATGTAACGCGGGCCTTACATCTGTACAGGTGCCGAAGTATCATATTTTATACCTGTTTCGGTTTTACCGTTCCAGTGTAATCGAGTGCAATGATTTCCCTGACAGATGTATTCGCAGCGTAATCGTAAACATGTGAACCTTGTGATGGGGGTCGCGCCGCGGCGGTGGCGTCGTGGCAAGACCTGTCTATAACCTAGTCATAGGCTGAGTTCGCAACATGTCGCCCCTTCACACGGCACACTCTCACCAACACAGCAGGCTGCATTCTCCCAGCTGCGCCGGAGAGTGCCTCGCACTGAGCGGGCGACATGTTCCGACTTCGAGCATATATTTCTCGTTGTGAAGCGTTAGTTGTCTGATCGAAATATGTAGTGATATTTACAAATAATCAAACATTTATATTACAAAACTATTTGGACCACTGCATAGTTGTACGTACGCTTATTTCCGTCTTCGTCGTCGGAAATGTTTTATATCGAATATGGTAATTAATTTTGAATATTTTTTTGTAATTCATTGTATATTTATCATTTAAAGTTAGGTGCTGATCGTGTTTATTTTAATGTTACTGACGCGTTTGTGATAAAGATGCGACTCTCTTGTAAACTATCGGATGTAGTGTGAAAATGAAAATTAAGCCAAATCATGAAAAAGGGTATATTGAATTATTACTTTTAGGATAAAGGAGTTGAAATGAAGTTTTATACGAATCAAATTTTACTACTTACTTACTCTTACTACTCTTACTCATATCACGATGATCTTGTAGAGTTTTTAGAGATGTAAGTCGCTCGGCGCTTGTGTCTGGAGCGCTGCTGCCGCGCGAGGAGCACAAATATAACGTTTGTTACCTATTTGTATGGATATCATTGTGAAGTGGCGGGCGGTGGTGGTGGCGGCGGCGGGTGTTCCGGACTCGGCCCTACTTGCCTTTATACTGCAGTCATAGGTTTATTTGTAGCGCTACCGATTTTTTACCGAATACGCCACACACGATTACATAATTGTAAAATAATAGGAATGATTCTTGCATGTAACGACAAATTTAATTATACTGTATCTTATGATGCATAATAACTAAATTTACGCGCAAAATGTTTTTCGTGAAATTATTTTATTGGTTACAGAAAGGGTTTCCAAAGTGTGTAGAAATTTAGATTTTTGTCTGCTAAGTAAACTACTAACTTATAGTGGAATGTTAAAACATCTTACAAATTCTCTTGCTCTTTTTAATTCACAATTGTGATGTTACTTTACTTTGGACTGCTTTCATTTACTGTAAAAGTTGTTTTTAATTTCAAATAGAGAGGCATATTTTTTGCCTTCTTTATCTTTAAAATTATTTTATGAAAGCAATTTGTCCGTAAATTACACGTAGCGTAAAAGTAAGATTTGGCTAAATGAATATATTTCAGAATTGTTATTTTCTATACTCAATGCAACCATTGTGTTGTCTTGATTGTTAGTCTTTGGAACTGTCTATTTTTTAAATTTCTAGATAACTTAAAGGGAAAATTAATTTTAATTTTACCAGTACCTACTATGCTGTATTATATACCAAACTCTTCCTTTTAGTAATCACATGAATTTTTCAGTCTTCAAATTCGTAATGTCTTCTAAAAAGATTTTGGTCTTTTCCATAAAACATCATCATTTTTCCCTTACAAGTTTAGGGAAGTGATTGTCAATTTCAGATCTTTTTTATAATAGAAAATTTACCATTTGAAATGTCTGTTGTATTGGTAAATTAGTTTTCCTTGAGAGTGATCTACAAAGACAGTGACTGTATCCACTTGCAGTATTGAGAGAAGCCAATAGAATATAAATAGCTCTGAGTGGCGTCTGGTACAACTCCTGTGCCACTTATGAATAACAAAGCTTTATTAACGAGTTTATCTTATTTGTAGTAGAACATAATATGATCTCTTATTTTTAATAGAATTTTGATGGACATTTTTACTTAATAGACTTAGCATTGAGTAGAGTTGAAATAGGAATTTATCGATCGCACATTATTACATTTTGCTAAATTAACAATTACTTACTTACAAAATTGATGCCATCCAAAATTGTGACACTAATTCGTTTTCCACATCGCTGAAACTTCCGTCAGATGGCGTCGTGTGCTTTGATTTTCTGTGATTTAGTGAACTGTTCCTTTGGAACTTGACATTTATTTGTACATATGTGTATTATATTTTGTTTATTTTCATTCGAATGTATATAATTGTGTGTGTAGTGATGTCCTCTCAGCCGCATGCGAGAACAACTCCGTCTCGGGAAGTTTCAACGGTGTCCTACAGCTTTAACATTTTTAATAGATATTCGAATTTACCACAAAGCCTTTGTCGTCTGTGTTTAATTTGTAAATAGCGTAGTTTCGATAAACAATTAATGCTTAACAACGAGCGAGCATCCAAGGAGCCGCGGACTTCTGCGCACGCACGCGGCGGCACCGCGCCACCCGTGCACGGTATCTAGTGCTACATTCCACACCCACTATCGAATTAGCTCAATACGAAAGACTGCTCGGGACTTAAACAAATAATATCATGATAATTAAAAAATATTTTCGGAAGCACCTTGACGACTTTACTAAACGTGTATTATGGTGATATAACGAATAAGATCGAAAATTAACTCACTAGAATGTAAGAACAAATGCATTGTCACTGTGATAAACAACTATTAATGGAGACACCATATTCATATGAAGTTGAACATCGTTGTAAGTTGGAATGTTACTGTCAGTGTGGGCGAGCGCCGCCCGCCCGGGGGCTTGTATGACATATTGAAGTTTGTGGCACCTCGCGAAGCAATAAACTCATGGCCTTAACTAACAAATAAATATAGCATTATAGAGATGACTAGAGCCCCCGGGTCGTGTAGCGCGCGCTACATACCTGTATTTGTGTAAAAAGTACAAAGTATGTGCAGAAGTTCAGAAGCGGCTCGAGTGAGCGGAGCGGGGCGCGGGGCGGGGCGGCGGCAGCGCTGCCGAGTTTGTTGACACATTATGTATATTTGAATGAATCAAATTATAAAATAATATGAATTTTATGACATTGTTTCCTTTCATCATCTCCTGATACTCGATAGAGGATTCCTATTAAAATAAAAAAATATAGGTACTTATTTAATTTTCATTACATAGCAATTGAAGAAAACAAGATTACAACTAACATATAAGAACTAGCCACTAACCATTTTAAAGAGAAGGATAAAGTAAGAAGTTAAATATACCTAACTAAGAAATAAGAGGCAATTCTCATAATTTATGTACAGATTTATTTTAATTACCTACAGACTACAGAACAAAAAACCATTTAAATATACTTGAACACAACATCCTTGAAGCTGTCCACAGTCTGCAGCTCCAGTGTGACGGGGCACTGCAGCCAGTTGGCCAGGAGTTCCTCCGTGTAACCCAGGAGGAAGTACATCTTAGTTGGAGACACAGCGCGTCGGATGATGGCTGCCACTCTGATGTGGTTGAATTGTCTCTTGATTATAACCTGAAATCATACAAGAGACATCATATAAACTCACTGATAATCAGTTAAACTGTAATTAATGCCTGTGATTTAATTTGTGTTTTTTGGGATAAAAACTAGCTTATGGCATGCTTTTGTCTATACTACCACTACACCAAAAAATATAATTATACCGGTGTCAGCAGAGCAGAACAAACACTTCTTATTATAGTGGTATAATTTTACAAAACTAATAGAGTTTAACCGATAAAAAAAATATTAACATGCATCCTACGCAAAGAAACAACATGAACAACTAAATGAAAATGATAATAAATTTAACATCACAATCATTTGGTAAGTAAAGTATTAAAAATGAGACATACCTCACTACACACTAAACCATGCCAAGTACCAGTCATGAATTTTCTAATGAACTCATCTTCAATAACAGTTTCTGATCTGCGAAGACCATCTTTTAAACTTGCTGGAAACAAAAACAAAATATTATTCTCAGGCGGCAAAACTAGAAAATATGTGAATTTACCATTTTGGTGCCTTATCTGATCTCAGCCATCACTATTTTGTATTTCAAGTTGTTGTGGATATATGCACCAGCTAATGGAAGCATTGTGAGGAACCATCATGTTATGAGGAACATAAAAAATGAGAACAAATCTTTCATGGAAGAAACTGGGCATTCATTATGATATCTCTGCTCAAGAGATCTCCCAGTGAATTAATGCTCTATAATCAGCTAGAAATCTCAATTATACACATTGAATAATAAATGTGGAAATATAAGGCAATAAGGATGCACAACTTACAAGTATTCCACGAGTTCCAAGACTTGCGATGAGCGATGTAATGCGGAGGGTTTGCCATCTCGTAAGTCAGTGGACGGTCGCGTTTTTTGGTTATCCTGTATTTGCCAGCAACCACCCTGCAGAGCGGGGCCGATGTGTGCAGCTGGGACGCGAGCATGGGAGACCATTGTGCCAAGACACCGGGTAAAGCACTTGCACTCTACAAATAAATCGAAATAAAATAACAAATCCAAACATTTCATATTTACATGGACATGGTTACCTGGAAGAGATCACTTTAGTGATAAGGTCGCCCAATGTCCCTGGTTACCTTCCACCTTTATGTTAAATATGTTCTTTTTTATTTGGTGTACAATAAAGTATATTTGATTTGATTTGATTTGATAATTACGAAGACAAATAACTCACTTGCGCTACTTTGATTACAGACGTATTCATCTTTGTGCAGTAGTAATTGCTGGTTATATATTAATTGTAATTTGTAACCATTTATATTTTATTATTATTTTAGAATTTATTTTTATAATATTTTTTTTGCGGACCGATTATTCATACACAGTATCGTACATTCGCGAATGAACATGTTCATAATAACGTTCATTCTGTTCATTCTATACAGATAACAAATATACGGTTTAGTTCATTCATTCATAGAAACAATGAAAATATCTATTATCTGTACTACTATTTCCGTAGAAGTCGCAAACTCGAATACATGTCTTTAATTTGATTGAACGCTAATATTTTCTGTATTCTGGCAATATCCCTTTTCTTTGAAAAAATATAAAATTTTCGTTGTGTGAGTAGAAATTCTGTCAATGTGTTTAGGTTTTTATCAATGTAGTAAACTGCGTGAAGCCATGGAATAAGTAATAGTTTGTTTGTTTTGGCTATTCTCACGCAGTACCAATCTGGCAAGAGCTATCGTACCTACTTACTTACTTAAAAACAGGGGTCTAGATCTACTGGGAGCTTGTTTGCTTGTAGGAGTGTTTAAAATTTTCTTAATTTTTGTGTACGGATAGGACATCGTGTACATACACGATTTAGTTTTGGATTTGTTTTGATTTGGTTACGCCATCTTTATTCGCAACTCGAACGCGTAGGTTAGGTTGATTAGTCTGCGTTACAAACAAAATCAATTTGGATTGGAACCTGATGCAGCGATATAATGAATGATAGGTAATACCAATTTATCCATGGTAATCCTTATGACACGTTGTTAGATTTCGTGTGGTGCTAAAGTACATAACTGCTGTATTGAGTTTGATATTCGGAGTACCTAGGTACATAAGTGATATCATCAAATACCTATTCCTCTTCAAATAACCTCAAAGAAAGGCAAGGATGGTGGCTAAACGATAAAAGTAGATATAGCACTGGTAGGTACTTACAATTATTGTATGCTATGTTCAAGCAGAATGCGCTGATAATGATGACCACTTCTAACCCTTCTAGTCAGTTCTTGCACTGTATGTAGCCAACATTGTTATCAAGAATGAGATCATTTACAATGTTAGGTACCTATATGTTATTTTGCCAAAATCTAGGTGAGTATGTTCTACATAAATAACGTTGAGTCTAATAGATAGCTTCTACCTTCATGTACCTAGGTACATACATAGTCTGTCCACCAAAGCAGAGCAGAAAAACTAGGAAAAATAAACCAACTAGCATTGATGACAGGCAGAATTTTATTTGATAAACTCCTTATCTTGTTTAGGTAGTACCTTTTCTGTATTCTGAGGTCTACCTTCCTACCTACTTCAAATGAAACATTACTTATTTAGTAGGTACCTACCTACAGAATAATGTCACACTAAGGAAACTTGAAAATCCATGGAAGCCTGCTTCTGGTTACCTAACTGTGTCTCACCATCTATACCCAGGCTTCGGTCGTGGTCCACCTGCTTAGTTCTACCTACCTACTGATGTATGTTCCTGCCTGACTGAACATTCTCCAGCTCACCTCAACTTTCAAGAGAGTTAATTCTGAGAACAATACTGGACTGATTATCTATTACTATGGTAGTAAATACATTTTTATTTAAGTAAGTATATATGTTACGGTAAATGTGGATAATCGGGAATTATGCATAATTCCCAACGCACACGGTAAATGTAGTGAATTATCCATATTTACCGGTAATTATATATAATTACCATACCCCTTTGGTAAATGTAGAAAATAATGAAATCAAACTTCAGAATCAATATATTATTAGAATAAATACATTTATTTATTTATTTAATTTACAAGTTGTCCAACGGACACAGACACACAATAGCAAATAATGATATAAACAAAAATCCAATTAGAGGACAACACGGACAACATGTACAAATAAAATAAATAAATTGCACGAGTAGAGGATCAAGAGCTCAAACCTTCTGTTTGGTGTTTGGTTGGCAAAACATAAAATAAAAATAATAAAGTAGAGTAAAGTAAAGTAAAGAAGAAACCAGTTTGCTTTCGCCTTGAAGACCGACAAATTATAATTCAGTGCGGTGCCTCCTTGCCTGTTTTGTTTTTTGCCATGTTTGATTTCATTATTTACTACATTTACCAAAGGGGTATGGTTATTATGTATAATTACCGGTAAATGTGATTAATTCGAATGTTTTTCTCACTTTTACCAAGAGCACTGGTAATTATGCATAATTCCCGGGAATTATGCATAATTCCCGCATTATCCACATTCGCCGCAACATATACATACCTATTACTTATTATTTATCTAATAAAGTGTTCTCATAAACTAATCTCTTAATATTGTTTGTTTTTATACTTAACCTATGTACCTAGGTACTTACCTAATTATAATTTTCTAATAATCTTATAATTAATCAGTAAATACAGTAGGTAGTTAAGTACCTAATTATTTATATACCTACCTACAGTTGTGGACTGTGCCCAGGGGTAGGTTTAAATCAAAGAATGAATTTCCATAACTAGACTTTTTTTCAGAATCTGTAACTTCACAATAAAATAGGTAGGTACCTAGATAACCAACAATTAGATTGAAATTAAATTGATATGGTAATTGGTAGGTACCTATTGATGACGATAATGATCTTTTGAATTTCTTGGCTTCTTCGAGAACTTTCCCGTTGTCTGGTCACATCGCCTGGAAAAAAAGCATAGTTAGATGCTGTAAGTACATATCAATTTTGGTTGAATTGTAAATCAAGGGATATCGCAACATTTGTAGGTTACTATTACCTACCTAAGCCTATAATACCTAGACATTTCCAAAGATGATTATTGAAATACTTAACTGTAGGTAATTTATTTTTAGTTTTATTTAGTCATACCTACCTATTTACTTAATTGTATGCCCAAGTAGGATTTATTAACTTCTTATGTTCCTACCTACCTACTTATCTTTTTATTTGCTATAGGTAAATACTGAATGCTAAGTATGGATAAGCTAGGTAAGTACCTACATATTGTACTTAGGTTAAGCCTAGTAATAGGTTAGTACCTAATAACTCTGAGCTTAAGTTATTAAATTATCATATACTTAGGGCTTTGTGATTTCTTAGTAGGTAGGTAGTGCCTATCTATACCTACCTATGAGGTCAAATCTCTGATTAAAAGTTCACACTTAATACCTACTTATCTGAGTTTTAAGACATTGAGAGGATATACTTATATATTCAAAAAACATTCATTTTACCAAGAAAGTATTAGGTAAGTACCTATCTATTGAGTGTTATTCATTAATGTAGGTACCTATTTAAGATGTGCCTGTAACAATGATCTTCTATATAAACTGAGGTATAATATAATTATAGATGCGTTATTACCCCGTTCTGTGTGGCGAACTCAAACAAGGCTAAGTAACCAGTTTCGGCTCAGTCGCCTCGACTCGAAGCAACGCGCGGCGACGCACGTTGTCGGCGCGACTTTTTATCATATCATACATCACTGGTAAATTATATTATGGCGAATAAAAAAATTCTATTTCTAAAGCCATATATACGACCGAAACAGGTTTTACTTATGCTGCCCTGATAAATCAAAATGCAGTAATCGACAAATGGCGGTTTTGAGAAAAACGCTGACACATTTTGAGTGATCTAGACATCAAATACCTACATGTTTTATAACTATGAAATTGTACCTACCTACCTTAAAATCAAGCTTTCTATTGGTAGGTACCTATGCAAATTTATTAACTTTTCTGTATCATTAGGATAAAATGTTTTTCATTTCCGTCTAACGTTTGGTCTAGCGAGCATAACAAGATTGCTAAGACCAAGTTCAGTATATGTGTCGATTATACTGAGTTATAGCCTAGCACGTGTTTGATACTGCGTTTTTAGTTAGTATCGTTACCTATATTGTTATCAACCCCAAATGAAACAAGGGTTGATAATATAAATAATATATTATCCAAAAGTAGTTATACAGTAACAAGGGTAAAATGAGGCTCTATTGAAGGCTTTATGGTCGCGTGTGTCGTCACTCGGGCGCTCTCAGGGACTGCCGCCTGGAGGTGCCGGCCGGCGGGCCGCGCCCTGCTCCTAGCGACGCCAGGTACTTCCCCTCGTAGCCGCTAACAATATTTTGGATGCAATAAATAAGTAATAAGCTGATCTTAGGCTGTTTGTTGGGTGGCTAAGAAAAAATATATTTTAAGACGAATTTGTTTTGAAATTTTAATAATACTCTTAATAACCAAATCTGTAGGTACTTACCTACATTTAAAAAAACAGTAACTCATCTGTTTTTGTACATGACAAATAATTTATATAAAGATAAAATAAATAAATAAAAATGTTTATTGGACACACAAATTCTTATAAAATAAAATACCTAAATCTAGTAGAAAACAAAATGGCCGAGGGTGTTAAACGAGGTTCAGCAAGACTTTTATTTTCTAGCGACACAATAGCACCTGACAACAAGGATACGTTATTGGCGCTTCAAGACAAACATCCGCATTCACCAACACCTCACTAATCAGGGGAACCAGAGGAGGAGTCCTTAGTGGTGACACCTGATGACGTTGCCACCGCTCTCAGCACGTTCCCTAGTGGGTCGGCAGGTGGGCTCGACGTTCTCACACCACACGATCTCTCAGTAGCACGCTGAAACACTGAAACTAGCACACGTCGATTAATGCAGATTGCGTTAGCATAAGTGATGTTTTAATGCAAGTACTGCGTTTTATACAGAGTAAAAACTATTTGTGCTATTGTAACTATTTCTATCATTAATTAAAACACACAAAATTAAACTATACAATAAAAACTTAAACTACTTCTAAAACTAAAATATTACTACTAATATTTTAGTATAGATTAGCCTCATAGGATGCCATTTTTGCAAAAAAGTAAAAACCCCTAAAATGACGATTACCTACTGCATTTTGAGTTATGAGGGCAGTATGTTGTAGTAGCTAGTAGCTACTACAACATACTGCCCTACTACTAGTCCGATTCCAGTAGGTAGCTACTAGCTACCTACTGGAATCGGACCTACTAATAGTATACTTACATCCGAAAGTTTGTGAGAATGTAAGTATGGATGTTTGTTACCTACTCTTTCATGCTACGTTCTAGTATTACCTATTGAGAAAAAGTAGTTAAGATTTTTTACTTTACCTGTAAAGTTTGGACTCGTTTATTTGTCTCTTTCCAAACTCTCAAACTTAGTTTTGGAATCAAACTTTATTATATACAATACAATACATTTATTCATAATTCCATTATTACATAAATACTAAGGGGCTGACCACCTAACGAATAGCTAAGTCTAGGAAATCCCTTTTGTTTGTGACCATGTGATAGTTATATGGTAGGTACTGCTTAGGGAGATAACTAGTCCTAGAATTCATCATTACTGTTCGTTTGGTGGTCCCGTTATTAATTACTGGACCGGCGCGCCGATTCAGGAATGACAACGGAGAGACTTAGAGGTACATACCATTTATAGTAGGTATGTGTACAATTCTGTCAATATTACATAAAAACACAAACAAATTATCTAGAAAATATTTTCACAAACTTTGTGCCTTCCTCCTTTATCCGGGCTTAGGACCGGCATCATTAATGTTACAAATCACAAAAAGATTTTTTAATCAATAATATACATAATTAATACCAGATGATTTTATACATAGATTATCTATCATCTAGAATTAATTTTGCCATTTTTATAACGAATAAAAAAAATTAAGAATAAAAATATTAGTAAAAAAACTTTTGTGTATTAACATAAATTGAGGCGGAGTTACACAAACATTCATCCTTTCAGCTATATACAACCACACATTTGTCTGTTAGAAAATCATCATGCCATGCCATCACATACTTGAATCAAACTGAAAAATATTCACATTCATAAATTACATAATGCAATACACACTTAGAAAGGAAGGAAGAGTAGCAGTAAAGTAATAACTCGAAAAGCAGACACGAGCAACAACATTAAGTTTAGCATTTTCATTGAATAGAGGCAGGTTGGTGTAGTATTTCTTGAGCATTTCTGTCACATCTGTCTTTATGATTGTGACTGATAGAGAAAGATAAAAATAACCTCTAATTAGAACCTCTTATGATGTGTCTATCTAATCAAACTAGTAAGCATTAAATAATTAATGGCAAATGAGTTGTGATAGATTTATTGAAAGAATAACAAACATTACATCTACTAAGCATATTATTTCAATCAGATGTTATTTATTTATGCACAACTTTGCAAACTGTCGAGTGACAATAGGACATTTAGGTTATAATAGCAACAAAAAAGATTTAGGTTGAGAATTGCGATACTTTACCTAAATTTTTCTAACTCTCCTCTTGTCATAAGTATCATAGTCTTTTAGAAATGTCCAAAATGGTTCAACCTCTGGAACTGGTTCCTGTAAGTAATCTTCATTGTCTGAGAATAAGTCTGGAGATCTCACTCCACTGTCAAAAGATGCCTCAAATGAGGAATGGCTCTGGTCCAAGTTCCATTTAGTGGTGCTTGCTTCGTCACTCACAGGATCCTCTTTCCTGACTATAACCTCTTCATACTGGGAGTCGCCAGTACTCTCAGAGGTTTTTTCTACTCTATTAATATAACTCACACTCACATCCTCAGAGGTTTCATTAAACTTGTGACCACAACTCTTGTAATCTGTGTCCAAGGATGTGCCATCGCTGCTTCCTGCCTGAGACTCTCTGTCATCTGATTTTTCATCCAAGTTTAGTTTGTTTGAGCTCATGGCTGAGATGGGGTCCACAATCGGTGTTAGTTTCTGCACATGCTTGATGGTGCCGTTGAAGGAGAGCTCACTGATGGGCAGCTTGAACACGCTCTCGTCGCGGCGCACGTCGTGGAACTTGATCACACTGTCCACTGCATTGTTGCTATTTTCCATAGTAGAGGTTATGAATATGGGCTGCTTGAAACTCTCTCGTTTAATTGCCATATATATTTTTTTAAATCGCTAGATGTTTTCCACATACCCAGACAGAAGCTGCCAGCTTCTATCAGGAACAATTCACAGGATTTTTTACGTAGGTCACAACTATAGGCTATGAATTTAAGTTATGTTTGTTGTCCAATTTAATATGGTCTACAGCACGAGGGTTATTAAGATCTCCGAACAATATACCTCGTGAGTCCTTACATGTATGCAGAACCACCTTAAAAATATAACATAATTTCTTATAATAACTATATACCCAGGGATAGATATTCAAAGCAGGATTTGGATGTTTATTAGTAAAAATGGTAGGTATTTAATACATAAGAAAAAGTAGCTAAATATAGCATTTCAAGCAGATACAGACAACAAACCTATTTTTTTAAAACCATCTATTCACAATTTCATGTCTTCAAAAAGAATGAACGAAGTACGGTTTTTTGAATTTTTATATGGTATACGTATGCGTAATACCATGAACAAAAATAAGGAAAATCATCTATTGCCATATAAAAAAATCCATATATTTGGTGTTGCCAGGTATAAAAATATTATTTTTTACATATGGTAACCCCAATTCCACTGCGTGAAAATAGCCCTTGCCTTTTTTTTGAGGTTATCTAAATTTCCAATTTTTTTTTTTTTTTTTTTTTTTTAATTGGCTATAACTTTGTATTGTGCCAGTTCTCAAGTAAAAACGGGGAAACTTCATAACCCCCAAAAAAGCACGCGAAATTAACTATAAGTAGTATTAAGTGATCAGAAAGCTTTACATATATACAACCTAACAAATTAACTTAACACGTAACTACTATATTTACATTAAAAGGAAGGAATTACAAATTTACAATTTGAGGTCGTTATCTATGATTAACTTTGACAGTGCGCCATATACTGCTTTTGTTTTGTATGTTAAAAGGGAGGATACATTTATTGGAAACGGAATCTCCAGTTCTATTAAGCTTTCGTAAAAATTGGTTACATCAGTTAGAGGGCATTCGAGTAGTAGATGATTGACATCAGCAACCGGTTCACCACACGAGCATGAAGGATTGTCTACGATTCTAAATTTATGAAGGTGTGCAGGACTACAAACATGTCCAACACGTAATCTTACTAAGGATGAAGTGGCCCTTTTTCCTTATAATATTTTAGAAAACCATGGTTTAATTTGCAAGTGACTTTGTATAGAATAATAATGTTTTCCAGTTAATATTGCAGACTTCTCCCATATATCTCTCCAGGCATTCTGGAGATATAATTTAGGTAAAGTTGCTATATCATGGCAATAATTGATGTATGGATACATATCTCCACACCCTGTAGCGTCATTAGCAATTTGATCAGCTCTCTCATTTCCTTTTATACCACTGTGGCTCGGTACCCACAGGAACGTAACAGAATAACTCTTTTGATGACATTTGTACAAAATATCTCTGATATTCACAATTACAGGCATAGTTGCTTTTGATTTGAAAGGAAATCTTTCTAATGATTGCAAGGCGCTTTTGGAGTCTGAAATAATCAATGTTTTTGGTAATTTTGCCAGCAAAATATATTCTAATGCTTTATATATAGCGAAGCATTCACCAGTAAAAACAGACGTTTCTTGTGGTAGTTTGATTTTTTGGATAATGTTGAATTCCCGGTGAAACACTTCAACTCCTACCGTGTTATTAGCACCATGTTTCGATGCGTCACAATAAATATGATGCCAACCATCCCAGTTATCATGTATAATAGAATTAAAATTATTATTAGAGTTAATGTCACCTTTTTCTACATCTAGATCTACATGTATTTCCGGGCTTAAAATCAATGCTTCGTAGGGGACATTGTCAAACAGTGGGAGTTTCGTAGAGCGATAAGTAGGAGCTGATAATGATGTAAACCTATTAGCACTATTGACAAGACATGGCACTGTTTTATGTACCCAATAAGGTGAAGTAGAACAAAGATAAATCAACTGGGATAATTTATGAATTAGTGGATGAATGCAAAATTGAAAGGCTCGGCAAAAGAATCGATCCGCCAAGAATTGGCGTCGGATATTCAAAGGGGGTTCTGCGCACTCAACTTGAAGAGCATTAATAGGGCTTGATTTCATAGCACCAGCTATTATCCTGAGAGATTTATTTTGAATAGAATTAAATTTATTGATAACTGAAACTCTACAAGGTTCCAGGAGGAAACTTCCATAATCAAGAACGCTTCTGATAAGAGCATTATATGCCAATTTAAGGGAAAACGGATGGGCACCCCACCATACTCCTGCTAGACATCTTAGCATGTTAAGACGCTGTTCACACTTATATGAAACTAGTTCAGAATGAGGAATGCCAGAGAGTTTGGAGTCTAGAACTAGACCTAGGAATTTAGCTTCCTCTTTTTGGGGAATTAACTTGCCATCATATTTGATGTTTAAAAACGGGGGATTACGTAATCTAGAAAAAAGAACGGCAATGCTCTTTCCTACAGATAACTCTAAACCATGCCTATCTAGCCATGATTTAAGACTAATTAAAGATAGAGAAAGTTGGGTACACATATATTCAATTGAATTGTCAGAGCAATAGAACAGTAGATCGTCTGCATATTGAAGAACTTTAACTGAATCTAGTAAACAAAATTCTAAATCATATGTGTATATGCTATAAAGCAGAGGGCTTAATACAGACCCTTGTGGAAGGCCTTTCCAAAGAGTTCTGCATTCGTCTGATGAGTCGAGTCGGATTGTTCTGCCACTAAGAAGGTTGATGATAAAATTGGAAAGTATCAGTGGCACTTTCAATTTTTCTAGTTTAGTTTTCAGAACTGTAAGGAGAACATTGTCGTATGCTGATTTAATATCCAAAAATATACCAACCGTGGGTTTGTTGAGTGTGAGAGAAACACGAATATCAGTCACAAATATACTGATGCTATCCATGCAACTCTTTCCTCTCCTAAAACCGTACTGTGATTTTGCCAAAAGATTATTTGATTCAACGTACCATTCAAGCCTATTTTTAACCAGATGTTCAGCAATTTTGACTACAACATTAGACAATGCAATAGGTCGATATGAGGATACATCGGAAGGCTGTTTGTTTGGTTTTAAAATGGGTAACACTATTTGAGCTTTCCACGATTTTGGAATATGGCCTGATATCATGATGGTGTTTATCACGTCTAACAAATAGAACAAAGCTGAATCTCCAAAGTGTTTATAAAAAGAGTAAGGAAGACCATCCTCGCCTGGAGCAGAGTCTTTGGTGTTCATTAAAACGCTTTTCAGCTCTTGGAAAGTGAAAGGTGAGTTTAGTCCGGCAAGACTTGTAAGAGTATTGCTATTTAAGTCAGTAACTAATTCCTTCTGGGGAGCGTATGAAGGTGCTAAATGATCAAGATATTAAGAAGATAATTGTTGTGGAAGAGAAAATGTTGGATTTGACAAAGTTGATTTGAATTTCCTGATATTTTGCCAAACTATCGATGATGGAGTCTGGGGAGATATTGAGGTACAATATCTTTTCCATCCAGTCTTACGCTTTTCTACAAGAATTTCTTTAGTTTCTTCTATTGTACTGACTAAAATGTCGTAATTTTCTGATGTCATGTTTAAATTATACTCTTTTTCTGCCAACTTTCTTTTTTTGACAGCTTCTGAACATTCTTTATCCCACCAAGCCGGAGAAGGTCTTCTATTTAGTGCGCTATTCTTTTTAGGGAATAGCTCTTCAGCAATGTTTGACATTGCATTTAACAAGCTTTCGATACAAATTTCTTCAGTGAATGTATTGGGTTGTTTAAGAGTTGGTATAATATTCTCTAGCTTTGATTTATAAGAATGCCAATCAGCATCGGCAAGTCTGTATTTCATACGAGGTGAAAATGGGTGAGGAGGTGGTGGAACATTTTTATTGGCTAAACTAATGACTATGGGATAGTGGTCGCTGCCATGAGTGTAAGGACGAATGCACCATGTAAAATCCAGAGCGACATCTGGTGTGGATATGGATAAATCTACGGCACTCAAATTTTCTCCTGGTTTAGTCCTACGAGTAGGAGTTCCATCGTTTAGGACACATAAATTTAGGTCATCAAAAATATTTATAAGTTGGTTGCCATATGCATTAGAGATCGAACTGCCCCACGCTTGATGGTGACAATTGAAATCACCTAAAACTAAGAATGGTTTCGGAATATGCTGAAGAATTTCATGAATTTCATTTATTATAGAAGTAGAAGGATGAGGGATGTAGATAGATACAAAACTTATATTTAAAATCTTAGCACCAACAATGGAAAAACCATCGCCATGAGGGGGAAAAGACAAAGCAGTAAACAAAAGTGTGGAATGAATGAGTAGTACGACACCGCCATGGTTGTCGATTCTATTGTCATTGAGACAAAAATAGTTTTTAATTTTTAATATAGAGCCAGGTTTTAACCATGACTCTGACAGAGCAATAATAGAAGGATTGATTTTTGAAATTATATACAACAATTCAGTTTTTTTATGTTCTGCACTTCGGCAGTTCCACTGAACAATCGTGAGTAGATTGCCCAGCGGGACTGTATCGAAATGTTTTATTGTCGACGTTCATATTGTTATTGAGTTGTTCAATTAGAGGGGCAACGTTGTTCGGTAACATGATATTATTTTTCCTTAAAGTGTCTATCAGGGTTGACATTATCTGTTTGAGGGTTTCAATACTAAGTTGATCATTACTATTCGCTTTATTAAGGCCGCAACCATTACCAATACCAGACAGCATATCATAATCTTTAACTAATTCGCGATGTGCTCGGCGATCGTAGCCCTTAGCTTGTGTATTCGTTCTTACAGGTGAACCCGACTTGGACGTGCGAACAACAAACCCACCACGCGAGGGGCCAGCTGCAGACGGTCGTGGGCCAGGAGTTGTAAACATGATTGGTCTTTCAATTTTCGATATAGGAGGACTTGAAGACAGTACTTCAGAATAGGACTTGCCTATGGGCGCATGAAGTTTCGCCGCTTCTGCATATGAAATGCATTGTTCGGCCATAGAAAGCTTAATTTTTTTCTGTCTAACAAATTCCGGGCAGACTTTGTTCGATGCAAAATGAGATCCAGAGCAATGACAACAGGTAGCAGAATCTTCTTCTGTTTTGCATGAATCGCCAGAGTGATCCTGACCACACTTATAACAGCGGGGTTTCGACCTACACTGGTTTTTGGTATGTCCAAAGTGGCAACAGTTATAACACATTATTGTTGGAAAAGTGTAGAGCTCAACTTGAACTGAGTTATAGCAGACATAGACATGATTTGGAAGAAACTTTCCGTCGAAAGTCAGGACAACTGACTGCGATGGCTTCCATACTGGTGCACCATTAATAACAACCTTATAATTCAAGCGTCTGACTTTTAAAATTTTCCCACATCCAATTGAAACGTTTATGCTTTCAAGCACCTCTTCTTCGCTCCACTCAGATGGGATTCCTCGCACTAAGCCCATGCGGGTAATTGTAAATGTCGGGATGAATGCCTTTAATTTTTCGGTGGCCAGGAATTTATTCGTTATAAAAATGTTGGCATCTTTGAAAGTCAAAAAAGAAAGAGTTATTTTATTTCGACCGATACGTTTTAAACTTCCATTAACAACATTGGTAATTTTGTGTTTATGGAGGAACCTGCCAAATGTTATTGGGTGTAGAGTTGTGCCATCATTCTGATTATTGTTTTCTCTTAATACATGTACTGTATAGGGGCCGTTGTCCGTGCTAACGTATAAACTTCTTACAACAGGGGCAGGAGCTGGCTTGGGTGATGAAGCCGGAGCCTTTATCGAATCACTACTACCATCAGAGATTTCATTAATTTTCCTTTTCTTTTTATTTTTTACTACTGGAATTTCCGTATCCATCTCGCAATTATTTGTTTTAATTGTTACAAAACAAGCTGCCGGAGGAACAGGGTCCCCCGGGTCGGGAGGCTCCTCCATGAAAAGAAATGTAAAAAGAACTTACCTAGATTACTTATATACACTTAAAAACTAATATTACACTAATTTTAAACACAAAGTAATAATACTTAGCTGATCTGATCACTTTTTATACAAATAATGATAAATAATATTTTCCCAGAAAAATACGCGCCCGCCTTGTTGAAAGTTTCCCGCGCTTTTTTCCTAAATTTCCAAAAAGGGCTAGCTGACACTGACAGTTACAGAATTATTTTATTGACTTTGACAGCTATTTCCTATAAAACTGCCATATTACAGCTTTGACGCCTATTTGCACAAAGGCTCAATAAAATTATTATGCAAGCGGACCTAAAAATATATTATATTTAAGTACCTAAATAAAAATATAGGATAAACCACTGACTCATAAAATAATGCTACGTGTAAGTTGAAAGATCAATTGAAAAACTTCCTAGAGATTTTCTTAATTATGGTAATAAAGCATACATCCAATATTTGCTATTAATAATATTTGACTGGTATTTTCAAATTATGTGTGGGTTTGCTCTCGCTTAGCGGTGAAGGAAAACATCGTGAGGAAACCGACATGTTTGAGGATCACAATATCGGAGGACATATATCTTCCGTGGAAGGATCTGGACGCCCTCCGGGGGAGTCACGACCCTCAGTCATGAAGAATACGACTCAAGAGAGAGAGAATCATATTACTTATATCATAAATATTGTTTACTCAACTTAAAATGTTATTTATATATGAAACCTATATGCAAAAGTTTATTGGCGATCTGAGCAATAGAATTCACATATTCTTTTATGTTTATTGAAATTTTTGATAGCCTTGTACAACTAAGGCAAGTAGGGAGGTCTAGGTAAGCCTAAAAAACCATGCTCACAAAGCAAAAATCGTGCTACCTTAGTTTTCAAAATAATACGGATATTATTTTTAAAATAAAATCATCAAATTACTTTATGGAAATAGCGAATCATTAAAAATTTATGATTCCCATAAAATACAAAATGGTCATAATTTGTACCTTTCATTGGTTCTCTTATCTTAATAAGTATGGAATGTTTAATTAGAGAACATTGTATTTGTGAATTTGACAAGCAAAACTAATTTCCATCATGTTGCCGCTGAACGCCGTGCTTGGTACTTTATATTTTATTGTCGGTTCATTCACTCTATGTAATGGTATGTATTTATCTAGTATAATATAGCAGATAGTTAAATAGTTATAATAGTAGACCGGCCTGCACCGATCTTAAATTAATTGCAAAGTGTGTTTTGTCGACCCTAAGGCTGTATTAAGACAGTGTTAGTCAACAGTCAATATTTATGATTTAAATGCTCGTCTTTGACCTGTCTGAAAAGGCCTACATAATATTTTTAAAATTATAGGTACCATGCACTCCTTGTTGCCAAAAAAATTTTGATTTTTTTAAAACATTAGGTACTTACCTACTATTTTATTTACCTATTTATTTCAAAACAACAAAAAATAATAGTAACACTTCCAAATAATAATAAAAATAATATATATATCTTACCTACATATATCCACATATTATATTATAATTATGTTTGAAGTACCGTATATCTACTTCTGTAAAGTACACTTGTATTGAATACTTTTGATGCTTACAGCAATTACGTTACCTGAGACAACATTAATTGAAGAAGCTCCGCTGAAGATGCGCTTGGTTGAAGAAATTGTGAGAAAGATTTGTAACATATCACTTGATACTTTCGCTAATAAAACTGCGGTAGAAAAGGCGAATCTTATTGTGAGATTGGAAGAAAAACTTAATAAATCCGCACAGGCTTTAGGTGACCATGGGACTAAATATGTGAAACTAATTATGAAGGGCATAAAAGCGAAAGCGTTTGTTCCCTACGGCTCTGAAAGGAGAATGGTAAAGAGTCCCACCCACGTGGGTAAAAGTTTGAGTGAAATCAAAACCCGCACTGCGTTAAGAGAAAAATTGTCAGATAATGAATCGTCTGATAAAAAATCGCACAAACCTATAAAAACACTGATCCATACAATATCGGACAAAATAAACCGATTAGCTAGAAATTTAGTCAGTAAAGCGAAAACCATAGAAGAGCGTAATGTAGCCATTAAAAATATCAAAAAACTCTTGATTGAATCAGCTAAAAGCACACATTCAATTAAACTAGAAGAATTAGAGAAATATGTAGATCTAGTTGGACGCGGAGTCGAAGCAATGGTAATGAAGGAAGCAGGCGAATATGACCAGCGGAAGAAAATGGATACTGATTTGACACAATATATAGGAAAGGATGCTATTGGAAAAGAAAACCTGACAGATCCCTTAGGGTTTGATATGCCCCTTAGCAACGAGGTGGGTCATGAAGGAAAATCCCTAGTTTTGAATACCGAGAAAACGGGTTTGGTTAAAAACCCTTGGTGCAACCATACCCTTGGAGATACATGTCATAGTATAAAGTCAATCAAAACTCGTAAGTGTTCCTCTGGGAATAAAGAATTTAGTATCTTAAAACTATGTGATGGCAATAATGATTGTCCAGATAATTCAGACGAAATTAATTGTACCAGACAGGGTAAGTCAAGTCAATTATCTTCTAATGCTATCCATCTAATACAACATCCATCATTTTGCATCCAAATCCCCGTCAAATTTGCTTTAATATTAATCCAATATCGCCTATTATTTATCGCCTTTATTCAAGGGAAAAGTAAAACGTACCGATCTGGACTCGACCCGTTTCTATTATTCCAGCCATTTCAAAAATTTTTGAAAACGGATTGATTTCGCGGCTTACGAAATATTTAGCCTCTACCGAAGCGCTCTCCGACAGACAGTATGCTTACCGCGCGGGGCGGTCTACAACTCGTCTCGCGCGTGAGGTGATTAAGCGTGTGATGGAAGCGTGCGACCGGAAGCAGCGAGTCGCTGTGCTCTGCTGCGATTTATCTAAAGCATTCGAAGTCGCGGACCACAGCGTACTCGCTGCCAAGCTAGAGCACTACGGTATAAATGGCCCCTCCCATTCGTTATTTACAAATCTATTGCACGGCAGGTCTCAAGTGGTTGTTTGGAGACGGCGGAGACACGCGCTCTGACCCGATGGAGACAGAAATGGGTGTAGCTCAAGGATCCTCCGTGTCGAACATTCTTTTTTCTTTATTATTAAACGATCTGCCTGACTCTATCATCTCGGGAGAGTCGTTTATGTTCGCTGATGATGTCGCAGCCGTCGTAACCGGCAAGACATCATCTGATTTACAAAGCCGTCTTAATCAAACAGCGAGTGAATTAGCGCAATGGTTTAATCAAAACGGCCTAGTTTTGAACCTAAAAAGACACATTTTATGTATTTCTCATTGTCAGGTCGAACAAGAGAGCGACTTAAAGTAATGATCGACGGAAACTCGATAGGAGAGGTAGCCTCTACTACGTTTCTGGGCTTTAAGATAGATCGCGGGCTTACTTGGTCGTCTCATATAGACAAACTCTGTGCGAGGTTGGGGAGTGCATGCTTCGGCTCAGGGAGACTTTCACGAGTGGTCTCTGCCGACGTAGTGCGGACGTGCTACTTCGCAACTGTACATTCGGTCCTGCAATATGGAGCCGAACTCTGGGGGCACGCCGCCGACAGGCTGCGTGCCTTCAGGATGCAGAAGCGGGCGATACGAGCAATAGCTCAAGTGTCGCGTCGCACGTCGGCGAAACCACGCTTTAAGTCACTGGGCATTATGACTCTGCCATCAATGGTTATTTACCAATGGGCTCAATACGTAAGGCTTAATCTAGATCTCTTTGAGACGCGTGGTGACCTGTATTCGGGTACGATGGAGCTCCGCTGCGCAGACGAGCAGGCCACGCGGCACGTGCGCCTCGCTCGCGCCGGGAACTTGACTCACGTGAAAGGACCGGACGTATACAATTGTCTTCCGGCTGATATTAAGAAGTCCATGTCAGACAAAATATTTAAAAATAAATTAAAAAAGTGGCTCGTTCAAGAAACATACTATTCCATAGACGAGTTTTTCGATACAAATAAAAAAAGCTACCTAAATATCAATGGTAGAAATCTTGTCATTAAATAATTAGAATAAGATATGTATTTTTTTTATATAATAATTCATGTTATATACAATTGTAATTCCTTATTGACGTGTAAGCTTTTGGTTACAAATAAATTGTTTATCTGTTTTATCTAACTTATATGTATAGGGACATACAGCACAGAATAAATAATACAACATACAGTATGAAAATGTATATGACTTCAACAAGTAATATTTTTCTTTCAGCTATTGATATTATTCGCACAACTGATCGTCTAATGGACTATATTGACTCATCTCTCGTTCACAAATGTTACCCTGATTTAGCTGACAGAAGCTTGCTAAGCAAGCAAAATAGTATTTTGAAAGATGTGCTCAAACAACAGCTTACATATCTCATAAAGAATTCAATGCACAACGATGTGAGACGTGATGATGGATTGACAGGCGCCAAAAAAGAGACTTTTCGCGAAGCTTTAAATGTAGTGGATTCGCTTACATCAGCTCTGGGCACGTCAATGTGTCGAGATTTTAGTAGCAAGCAAAGACCGCACACCCGCATGGATTACTTGACAGAGATCCGACAAGCTAATCCAGAGATAAATCCTGAGACTACACTTGCTCCAGAAGTTTGCAGATGTAATGGTAAGACCTGTGCAAAGACGTGTACTCAGAGATGTAGCAATGTATGCGCTGAAATATATGCTCTTGGCCAGTTGACTTGTCAGGCTGTTTCCGGAGAGAGCAGTGTGCCTTTAGACTTGATCTGTGACGGCAAACTAGACTGCTACGATGAAGCTGACGAGAAGGACTGCTCCCTAGGTACGCATATATTAGTCACGACTTTTTATTATTAAATAAATAAGAACATTAACACTTACACAGACACACTTTATATTCCAGATGCTAGTCTCGCTAAATTCGAAGCTACTAACATGTATAACTACATTTTAAAAGACATAGAGGCCAAAGTTTTATCTGTTACGCAAAAACATACTAGGGTGAAGTTACAAAATTTGCATGCGGCGGTGACAAAATATCAAAAATTGAGTTTGAATCGTAAACCAGATCTGACTGAGGTGAAGCGCTTTCGAGACGCAATGTTCAAGGAACTGATGGCAGTGTATGAGAGCGCTGTTAATTATTATAGGGGAGATGAATGGTTTGAAATGCGCTTCGGACTGGTGACTATGAAGGAGAGATTGATAAGCGCCGTGAAGAGGTCAAACACCGGGAATGAGAAGATCATATCGTCTGATGGTTGCGTGTGCAGAGGATACAATTGTGCGTTGCCGAGGTGTTCTAAGACTTGCGTTAAGGCTTGCTCCGCGGAGCCGCAGCTGACAAGGTTCTTCTGTGGAAACCAAACTGACCCGCTCAACAACACCCTGCCCATTGAACTACTCTGCAATGGGAAAGCGAACTGCGCTAATGGAGAGGATGAGAAGGATTGTAATAATGGTGAGAGACATATAATAAAAATCATTTTATAAACCTATGTAAATATTTTTTTGGTATTGTACCTACTCATTCAATTAACTTTCAGGAGCATGTCGTTCTTTGCATCTGAAATTGCTTCGAAAAAAATTACTTGACTGTGGAAGAGATAACATCGGAACTGCAATCGGTGAAGCTTTGAGATCCTGGAGGATAAAGGTAATTGGATTTTAGGTAATAGTTAATTTATTGTTATTACAATACGCCCGAGACTTACAGACGCTACGTTAATTGAAATAGCTATCCTGCAAGTCGGTTTCTATTCTTGTCAGTGTATCGAGGAATATATACTTGCTCACAGACAACCAGTTTCACATGTTTATATTAACATGGTGGTTTCCTTTCTCAGGCTCTAGCATCTCTATCCCTAGCCGAGGAAGGCAGCCGCCCCACGCCGCCGGTCCTGCATGAGATCCTGCGCGGCCTACTCCGAGATCTGGTGGTGGCCTACTCCTCGCTGGAAGACCGGAAGGACAACGCCACCGTCCTCCCGGAGTTCACCACTTGGGCCCATGTGGTCATGGACACGCTGAAATCCTGTAATGCTTAGAACGTTGACGCATTGAATATGTCAAATGATAACATGCAAAATATTAGCCCTGTGTTTTTTTTCAAATACTTACTCAAATGCAAGTAATAACATTAACCACCGACCGATGATATGATAATCTTTAACTTCTCAGAAAGTCATTACAAAGTATGTAGATATGTTTTTAGTTGAGTTTATGAGTTTAAAACCTCTTAACTGCTACCTATAAGATGATAACATAACAAAAATGGTAGTAACAGTTTGCTCTTAAGTCGTCAGTATACAATAATTATCTTTTCATCCCACCATCTCGGAAATAGTATTTTTGCTCTTCAATATCTGAGTGCAAAAGCCGTTTTTATTCTCTAGAGGATAAAGTAAATTGAATTTAGAACATCGTGTGTTATAAGTTTTTGAATTAAAAAAATCATTAAACCTATTTACTGCTACCTCTATGGTGCCGAATATATCATACAACTTTTTTTAAATTTGTTAAAAACTCAGACTCGGAACCTTCTTGGTTTTCTTTTTTTCAATTTGCTTTGTACGCGTTTCTTTACGCGGCATATTTTCACGTCATTGTTAAACCTTATAACAAGAAACTTGAAAACCAGTGAAAAAACTAAAATGAGTGATTCTAGCGACGAGGAAGTTTGTTTGACGCCATCAGAATTGACTGAAACTGTTAATAATGCGCAAATAAGCTTTCTCCCTCAATAATCACGCGTTTTGCATTTAGTCATTTCTTCGCTGAGGTGGAATGAAAAGTTACGTGTTGCACTCGAGTGCAAAGATTTTTCACCTCGTGCTCTTTTGATTCCCTCGCTAACGCTCAGGATTCTAATTTTGAATCACGAGCGCAGCGAGTGATTCAATTTTAGAATCCTTCGCTTGCTCGGTCATCAAAATTGAACACGCGGTTAAAAAACAACTTTGCACTCTTATATAACAAATAACTATTTTAATTGATATCGATATTTTTTCATGATAAGGACAATGATTTAGATACTTCAGGAAAATGCTACTTTTACCGGTGAAATACTCGTCTTTATTACCTAAGTAGATAAGGAGAGTGTTGACATAGCTGTTCCAATTGTGTCTCCTTCAAACAGTGAGCTCATTTCTCCACAAACTTTACCCGAGTGCTGTTACATTATGTCTGGTAAGTGTAGTTTTATTCGTATTAATTATTTCGTCTTTTTAGAGTAGTATTTTGTACAGATATAGGTACAAAGGGTTACTTTCAATGTTTTGTTATGCATTTCTTATATTGGTCTACAAGTAACTATATGCTGATCATCTCACATCGCATCTTATCTTTAGTAATTAATGCACTCGTACTTGCATTTTTCGTAATTTACGAATTTAGATACTTTGAAATTAGAAACATTGGTTGTTACCTTGTCTATCGCAGGATATCCTATCGGTTTTGAACATTAACTCCAACTGAACCAATACTTAAAATTAAATTGTTTACGTTTCTTTGGGAATAACTGATCTGACTAGATCTCTGATCAAAGTGATTTATCCTTACTTTCAGGTCCATTCAAATGGGTGCCTCTCAGCACTAGTTCGATGCCCCACGGGTTTCCAGCCGGAGCCATTCGGGCTGGCACTGATGTCGACGGCACCTCCCTATTCGTTGGTCGCGCGAGGCACGGCGGAGACACGCTCCCGGCCAAGATTATACCCTCGAAGAATGCGTGCTACGTCGCGCATGGTGGACAGGAAATCTTGAAGGATGAATTTGAGGTGAGGTTTAAGAACGAGATTGTTGTCTTTGTTTTATAATGCTTTATTTTTAACTCAAGTTAATGGACAAGTATGTAGATTGAAGATTTAGCGGATATTAATGTCCATTCGTCCATTGTTAAAGATAATAAACTAAATCTACGTAAATTAAAAAACACATTCAAACAGGATGGTTTACTTTTGTTTATTTATTCTGTGCTTTTGTATGTATTTTTTGTATTGTCTCAACCAACTAGGCAGATATAGAATCATCTATCTACCTTTTTAAAAGTCGTTTTAAAGCCACTATATTCCTCCTACAGGTGCTAGTTCCCCTGACGGCCTCCTGGCAGCCCTGCAGCCACGGCGCGGTGCCCCCCGGCGCGGTGGAGGCCGGCTCCACGGCCGAGGGAGAGACGCTCTACATCGGCAGGGTCTCGCATGATGGCTGTACCACGCCTGGCAAGGTAACCTGACCATCGTAGCCGCGGGTTTCATCCGTTTAACATTGCTTAACATTGTCACAACTTGAGTGATTTTCTTCACACCTAAATAAGCTAAACTGATTCGGATGAAATTTTGCATGGAGATTGATTAAACTCTGGAATAATACGTTCTTAATTTCATATGCAGATAACGTCATGATATAGCAAGTATTATAAAAAAATAATTTTTAGACCTTTTTTTAATTTTATTTTTTAACAAAACGAAGTAGTTTTTTTAACTTCACGTGGTTTGGCTTTAAATTTGTAGAGTTAAGCACCTATTGCGTCATTTTCAAACACATGTTTTTAAATTTTGGTATTCCTGGCTCTTGAAAAACTTTCATCTTTATAATATTCAAGTAAATAGAATGTTTGATTTTCAGATCCATCCGAGTCACGGCACCTGTTACTTCTCGTTCGCCGGGGCCGAGCACAGCTCCCCGGAATATGACTGCTTGGTTGCTGAATAGCCTTACATAATATTAAGACTTATAAATTATACTTGAGTTTGAGTTTTGAAATTATTTATTAACCATAAACTTATAAAACATTTGATATAATAGTGTAAATAATAATCCTATCATACAAAATCATGCACAACAAAACATTTAAAAGGATTCCACTTTTCTATTATAAACTTATTACATGTAAACTTTTTAATGAAATGAATAATTTATAAGACTTTCGTGTCTACAACTGTAGTAAACTAATGCACTTATTGCTAGTAAAAGCAGTACACTTTTAGGCCTTTATGTATGAAGTTATATTTAATTACCACACTTGGGGGTAGAATGATAAAATTGTCCACTGACTTGGCAAACTGTCGTACAAAACAAGCAGCGAGAACGTAGATATACAAAGTTATGTTGCTATAACTAATAATATAAATTATACTAAACATTTCAAAGTAAAACATTTCAATGCTAGAACAAATTAAAATATTGATCATGTAGAGACATATCAATATTTTTTGTCCAAGCATTGAAATGTTCAAGTGAACCACCAAACCACGACTTACCATTAGATAAATTTGCTTGATGGTATGCGCTAATGCCTGCTTGTGGTATGTGGTTCTGGCAGTATACTGAAAAAAAATATTTGATATTATTATTTTTCTACACACTTTTATGTATTATTAACTTAGGAAATAAATATTTACAATGATTCAACCCAAACAGTTTTATTCAGAAATAAATATGTTTTCTTTTGTTTTGATTACCTCAAGACATACATCAGCCAAAGACAAAGACATTAAAATGTAGATAACATATTAAACATAGCAAACATTCTAGGAATGATTATGACTAGAGAAATTAACAAAAATCATAGTCATTAATTTCAACGACATTTATCGTTAACTACAGATTAAATTCATATTATAGTTCCGTTCCAAATGGACTCAGGTTTCCTTTAAATTACTCATCAAATTAATCGTCATTCTATTGATAACAGTAGTGTCCGTTATCAGGAAATTTTCTCGAAGTAAATTTATATCAGCCGTGATACGCCAGACTGTCAGTAGTTCCACCGACTTCGCCATGGCAGGTGAGTGGTAATGATAACACTGATAAGGAAAATATAACCTAAATTGATAGTAAAAAGAAAATTTTCAAGATAATTTGTAATGTGATTGAGCATATTTTATTCTATAATTTTGTAAAAGTGTTTCGAGTAATTTTGAGATTTTTGAGATATTTATTGTGTTTCAATATTCAATTGGAAGTGACCACCTAATCTATATATAGTTCAGCACGACCAATCTATAGATAAATAGTTGACATGACGTTAAAAATGACATAAAAAGATGTCAATCTCAATTAATGTGCTTACTAAAATTTTGGTGTAAATGAGGCTCTAAATTTTAACCTAATTGTTAACGCGCTTTAAAAATTTTCGACATAAGGGCTGATCCCTTTCACACTATTTATGACCTAATCGGTAATTAATTTAATTCAATTTACTACAACTGAGTGGATACTTATCCTTGTGAGCAAGGATGGTCCATTCTAATGTAAAATCACCTATTGAAGTGCTCACGCGCAGCATTTCTTGTTTATTTTTGTAACAATAGACGCACAACATAATAATGGCACTTAATCCCCACACAATATCATATCTAACGTTACTAAGTGTACAGTTTCTCCTATCCTTGAAAACCTATTGATAAATGATTATATTTAGTGTAATAACAACAAAAAGTTTAAACTTAAGCATATTTTAAAAATGCTATTCAATAAGGAAATTGCATTGAAGTTCTTTCGCTCTTACTTCTATGAGATACAGGGTTTAAAATTGTATTAGAGAGAAAATTCAAATTGTTTTTTAATGCATATTGTAAGGCTACGGACTTTAGTCCTTATAGAGTCCACGTCAACATAAAAAGATTATCTACCACACTTACGTGTAGAAAGTGCTGATAAGATATCAGTATATACAATGAGTGAAACAAACACAGCGGAAATTACTCATTATTAATGAGTAATTCCCGCTACACCAAATTGGGCAAATAAATGAAATGAAACATTCAGTGTTTCATTTTATTTATTTGCCCAACCAGATGTATCTATTGGAAATCAGATAGGTACTTAGCTTAGTTCTTAGCAATCCCATAATGTCGATTCGGTCAGGCTTAATTTTGTATCTAAGCCTAATCGATTTTAATTGGAACCTAAATTTATGCTTTACTTGTAATACTAGATGTTAGTAAGTATGCAAACTGATTTACAGACTTAACTACAACGATATCAGATACCGATATATACCGAGACAATGACTAGTTATAACATCTTTTGTTGGAGCTAAAAGAGGCTAGGCCACAACTTTCTCTGAAGCTTTCAAACAGTTGTCAACAAACAATGGATGGACGATAAAGCCACATTATCGTCTATAATATGATAAGTCAAATGCCTGACTACCCATTTAATGAAACCATCTCGATAGAGTCACTATAAGAGTTATACCCCCATGTTAACCAGGACGCTACCCCGGCTACGGCGCACCGCACCATTACCCCCCAGGCCCACCCGGTCCTCCCGGGCCCCCAGGTCCCCCGGGCCAATACCCCCACATGTACCCGCACGGGCCCAGCGTGGTGTACTACCCCGTTCACCCCGCATACTTCTACCCCTATCCCGCCCCCCCTCCCGCCGACCCGGTGCAAATAGCAGAGGAAGCGGAGATAGTCCCAGAGTTGCCTGGAGAGACAGTCGAACTGCCCTGGAGTAAGTCGAGGAAGGGGCAGAGAAATGACACCTTCTTTGTTAGGGAGATGATGTTTGTCTTTGAGTTAAGTGAGGGATGTGAATAAAATGTAGAAAATATTTTAGTCCTTTCAAATTTGTATTTCTTTACGTATTTTTTAAACAGAAAATAACGTATTGCGTTGAATTGATGGAGATAAGGTTGTTTTGTATGGCTGAAGACTACCTCAGTTTTTGCTAGGTGGAAATAGAGAAATAAATGAAAACGGCTAAGTATATAAATAGTAAATTGTCTTATTTTTTAATATAAAAGCCGTAATATTAACAAAAAACAATTGCACTGCGCATGATTTTTTTGGAGTCATTCGCCGGAATTCCAATAACTACATAACCTGCCTTTAGTAATCTAATCCATTTCTTACCGATAAATGTATGATAACGCGTTGTGAACTATTTTTATTTTCCTGAGTCAGTGTTTATCGAGTGATAAATAAACTTCTAAGTAATTGATCATGTTCCACATGGTTTTCCCTTTTGTTATCTTTTGGTTTGGGTCCTCATGTGACCCAAATTTTTAGTAATTTTCGAGTAGGATTTAATATAAAATCTAAAAGTAAGTATAAAACAAAGAACCCACTGTATTAGTAAAATTTCTCATGTCCAAGCAAAATGAGAGCATCGCGCTTAATAACTATGGTAACTAGAAACTAAAAAACTGTGGAACTCATTGCCCGAATCTCTATTCCCCTTGAACTATAATTTGTCGGTCTTCAAGTCGAGAGTAAACCGGTTCCTTCTAGGCAAGCGCGCTAGATCGTAGATTACAACGTGCTTAACATCAGGCAAGTTGTAGTCAAGCGGGAGTGTTTTGAGGCATAACTTGTCGGTTGACTCAACCAGATTTACAGGAAGTAGTGGTAGCAGAAGATGTCATTTCCGGGTTTTAGCTTCGTTGTGTCGCTCGCCGATGTTGGGCCAATCCTCTCTATGGTTCCCTTTCCCCATTCCAGTCCCTCGATCAATCTTGTCTTTGTGGTAAGATGAACTAATCACTAACTTATCATAGTTTGTCCATGCACTTAAACCATACAGAGTTTTGGCCGTTGCTTTTTGTGTTGTCATAGTTTTTTGTGTCTTAGAAATTAATATTGTCATCATTATTTACCACAAAGAACTAGATTTGATCATCATTCCTTCCAACAATTTGAAGCGTCCGTTTTTATCGACGAAATTCCTGGCGCAACTTCTCGTTTGATCCAAAAAAAGGAGTGAAAGACATTGAAATAGCCTGCAGTAGGTTTACATCCACCATTTAGTAATCAACTACCGAAAATGTATAAAGTGCCACTGGTTTTATAGACCTAGTGACCCAGTGTAAAACATGCACTAATTACAACGCTCCCTCAGGTACATACAAGTGGGTCCCGGCTTGCCTGAGCCAGCGCAGCATCCCTCCCGGCGCTCTGCGTGTGGGCACAGACGGCGATGGAGAGGAGATCTACGCGGGACGGGCGCACCATGAGGGAGACATCCTGCCTGCTAAGGTCATCCCCTCCAAGAACGCCTGCTACATTGCCTACGGAGGCGAGGAGATTCTCAAGGACCAGTTTGAGGTAAGAGAGCAATTTTCAATTTGGACTCGTATTCCTCATTACTATTACTGAAGGGCATGACTCCTCGTAGAATAATTCATTTTACTCGTGTACAGAATTAGCAAACTAGCACGTGGTATATATCTCAAATACATTAATAATAAGCAATCAATTATAATCTTCCGGTCATCTAACAAAAGAAATAATGTGACCGGTAACATTCAATCACGCTACATAATTTAGCCATGGACGTTATAAAACCTATTCTTGATATGTCCTTTCCAGAAAAGATGACATTATTACCCAATTTAATATCATTCCCATTTTGTTTCCAGGTGCTGGTCCCGTCCATGTTCTCGTGGCAGTTCTCGACAGGCGGCGCCGTGCCCCCCGGCGCCGTGGAGGCCGGCGTCACGGCTGATGGAGAGAAACTGTACTTCGGACGAGTCACGCACGATGGATGCACCACTCCTGGGAAGGTGAGGGGCTAAACATATATCTAAAAGTTTTTTTAACTAGCGCTATAGTCAAATTTTCAGTCAAAGCTCGGAAGGATACTAAATTTCATCCATATGGTACTACTACTTAAGCGCGATAAAAGAACAAACCCTAAATTTTCAGATTTTTAAACATGAGTTTGATAGGCAGGCATTTCATTGAATGATGATCACCTAGAAAGCAACGGATGCATAGGTGTTGTATGCCCGCCGTATGCACCTATGTATCTAGAATAAAACTTTAAAGGAAGCTGCACTACATTGCTGCAACAGATGCTTTGTGACTGATTTATATAAAGCTATAAATTACAGCCTAACAGCCTCCCATTTTCTAAGTTTCTCATGTTGTATCTTTGCTAAGTCAGATCAAATGTATCATTCTATAACTGTAGAAGTGTAACTGTGTCATTCTTGCAATCACGTTTTTTACTTATCGCCCTAAAATTTATCGGAAATATATTTTTACCTCGCAGAAGTGTTCGATAGTTTCGAAACACCTAAGGCACGGCTATCTTATATTTTAGTCGTAATGCTATCTGCTTATCTGTGATTCGCATGGTTTTTTGTTTTTTTTTCCTTAAGTAATATGTGTAATAAATATTTTACTACATCGTGAACTATGTAAACTAGGTTTATTTACAACAGAATTTAGATAATTAATAGCTATAATACATTTCACTGGGGGTCTCTTATAGGCTCACAGCCTTCTTTCTGCATCTTTTCTTTGAAAAGTTAAAATCTCGTTTTCTATCAAAGTGGGGTTACCCACTTTGATAGAAAACGAGATTTTAACTTTTGGGAATTATTATAGTAAAAGCAACCTTTTTATCAGTATACTAGCTGTCCCGGCAGACTTCGTACTACCTCAATCGATAAATAAAAGACCTAAACTTTTGTATAAATTATTATTTTTTCCTTTTTAACCTTCCCTAGACCTCCACGAACATTTCAAGACTAAGATAAGATAAATCCGTTCAGCCGTTCTCGAGTTTTAGTGAGACTAACGAACAGCAATTCATTTATATATATATATATATATATATATATATATATATATATATATATATATATAGATTGGGTATTCATATTTTGTTTTTTTTTTTCTAGTTCTTAAAATATGTTTTCATTGTTTGCAGATCCATCCGAGCCACGGCTCTTGCTACTACCCGTTCGATGGCGAAGAAAGGAGCTCAGAGGAATACGAAGTTCTTGTACTCTTGTAAATTATTAAATAACATGATAATATTTCATGCAAGACCCTAATTATGACGTATAAATCTTCAAATGAATGAGGGGTCAAAAATATTTGTGAAAAAATATATTGGTCGATCAATTTTATAGTAATTTTATCGTTTAATAACTTATCTATATAAAATTAATTGTATCAAAACTCGTCCATTTATCATCAAACTAGATATATGTAACTTTTGTTTGAGTATTATGCACATATTTATACTCTATCATTTGTCGCAATGTATTGACTAGTCGATAGATTATGAGGCAGACTGGTATAGAAAGTACTTTAATTAAATAATATTTTTGTACTAAAGTATTCTGTATTATTATAACCCAAAACTACATTTTCTAAACAGGCGCTAACATCGGTTCGAAGTGGTTCATACCACGTAGGCTTCGATACTTTAATATGTCTTATGTTCGACAGATAAATTCTAAATGGAATAAGACCCCTTAATTATATTTTGTTGAAAATAAAATAAATAAAGCCATTTATTTCAGGCTTGTACCCATAAACTTAAACTACTCAAAATTAATACCTACACAATAAAAGCTCAATACATAGAGTAATATAATATGCTCAATAGAACCCAATTTGATAATGAAGAGTTTTATAAGTGGTTGCCATCGCACGAGTAGAGGTACGGCAAGGAGGCATCGTTATACAGTTGAGGTTCCAAAGACTCGCACCAAGCGTTTTGCTTCGACTTTCATCGTGCGAACAGCCAAACTGTGGAACTCCTTGCCCGAATCTCTAATCCCCTTGAACTATAATTTGTCGGTCTTCAAGTCGAGAGTAAACCGGTTTCTTCTAGGCAAGCGCACTAGATCGTAGATTATAACGTTGCTTAACATCAAGCAAGTTGTAGTCAAGCGTGGGCCTATTTCATGTAAAAAAAAAACTTTTTCCATTATTTTTGTATCTACTGTTGTTATGTAACAGGTTTTCGCCATGATACATTTAAATGGAATTTGTTTTAGCTTGCACCTACATTAGAACAAACCGCCTAACTCAAAGGTAAATCTTGGAGTAAAATATGAATGCCAGAGTAGCCTGAGATGTTGAATGCGTTGCGAAACGAGCCCTTGGTTTCATAACACTGCCACTATATGTAGGTATATTATGTATGTAAGTATGCATCTTGCATTACACAACATTATATCAACAATCCTAAGTACTTGATCAACAGCGAGAGTGCCTTTATCAACATTAGCGACGATTCTACGATTTTCGCAATGTTTGAGTAAAATTTTACTGAGAATTGAATACTTGGACAAAAAACTTAATGCACAAATCAAACTAATTATGATTTAAAAAGAAATCTTCGTTTTTCTTATCTCATTCACTATTTGGAGAACAGAACATGCTTGTGGTGTATATTAGGGAAGAAAGTACCTAGAGTACCTATCAGATTGCAGTAGGTAAATATTTTACAAGGCTTATTTATTAAAAATTCTATGTCAAAAGTTAACTCATTACGAAGGCATGTTCTATTCTCCAAAGAGTGAATTAAGTAAGAAAAACGAAGATTACTTTTTAAATAATTACGGTTACGATTGAGGTTACTTTTTAAATTTAATGTTTTTTTTATAATAAGCAATTTACGCGTAGAAAATCAAGCTATAAATCACGCGCAACTGAAAATAAACATTAGGTACAGCAGACATCGAGTACCTATATAAATAGAAATATAATAATATAAATAGGAAGTATAGTAAATTATATACAAATAAGTTACTGACAGTAAGCCTTAAAACCTCCTCGATGTTTATGCGATCAGGATGAATCTTACCTTACTTAAACTTTATAACAAATGGCCTACTCAATATGCTTAAGCATAAGTCAAGCCTTAAATAATTGAGTAAAGCATTGGCACGCCGACCGCCGTCGCTGCACCACGTCAAATTTATTTACATTCAAATAAATAAATCGGACAAACTTTTATCTACTTTAACTATTACCAGAAAATAATTAATCTATTCGTAATTGAGTGTAAAGTGATGAACTCGACCATGAAGGCTGTACTGTGTTTTGTGATCTTTAGTAAGTAGCTTTGTGAATTATCTTTTAAATTGATAGTTTAAGGAAGTCCTCGGACTTCAAGTTACTTAAGTACTTAGATAATAGCTTAAGTTAAGGCATCGTTAAAGCTGTTTCACCAGTTGCCTTTATTTATTAATTAATTGGCTTATGTGAGTACAATTATTATTTTTCTTACACTGTTTTTAACGCGATAATTATCACTGAAAGGGCATACATACGAAGCACATGCCAAAATACTTTTAGCCAAAGGGAACTGTAGTCAGTTTTTGAAGTCAGTTTATAAATAAAATACATATACACAACATAACTAACACATAACATTACCTATAAGTAAAAACCTAGTTATTTATCAAAACAGGTTTTTACCTATCTCAATTCAGTGAGAAAAGTAGTGTAGAAACACGTAAAGTACTTAAGATAAGAAGGCATAGTTTTACTTATAAATGTAGGTATACGGCCTAAACCTTCACAGCACACTACAATAAGACCTGAGAAACTTACCAGTGAGTAAGTCTTGTTATTTTTTTATACTAAGGTAGCTAGTAATATTTAACCACAATCGTGTATAAGATTACAAATCTATGTAGCTTCTATAAGCAAATAAATACATATTTCATTTGTACCTTCGTATAAATGTACAGTTAGATTAGAATCACCTGGGCAGTAAGCAGTGCCAAGAAATGCCAAGTATTTATTTAAATTACTTATTGTAGGCATCTTTGTAAATACCTATAGTCCATTGACATGTTACATGAGCTTCGCATTTCTTAGAGGAAGCAATTTTATTTTTGGGGCATGTTTGGGGGCATGTTAATAGAAGCTTTACTTCATGTTTGTGGGGTCGCCACTCTTGTCCCCCGGCCGTCATCTTGGAAAAAGGGGTGGAAACGCTTTTTTCGCGATATCTCGGAAACTATGCGTCTTACTAAAAAAATGTGAAAAATAGAATAAAAAAATAAAGACTATAATAAATACATTTCACATAACACTGACTTTTGAACGCACAAATTTACGGCGAATATTTTATGTATGCACGAATATAACCAAAATGGTGAAAATTATTCAACGCAACTAATTTACGCACAAGATACTTTAGGGAAAGTATTAGTTCATACACTCACAAACAGACACCCAGACACCTGTGCTCGTATTGAAAGAAAATTGTGTATACTTATTAAAATTTAAATTGAACCCGACTTGTACCGATTTCTTAATTTTATTTAAATTATAGAATATCTCGTAACATTTTTTCCAGGTTTATACATTTTAGCCAAGTAAAGTAAATATTCAAAGATTTTAGCAAATTATTAAAAAAATGATATTGACATGAACATTTTCCAAAATGTTCCAGGTGTAAGATACGCAGCAGGCGACATGGCGGGCGAGTGTGCCATGGCAGGGTTCTACCTGGAACTGGGCTGCACCCCCTCCGCCGGCAACACCTCGCTCTGCCCTGACTCCTTTACCTGCCCAGACCTGCATCCTGACAAGACTATGTGTTACTATAGGTTAGTAGGAATTACTATATGAACCCCTTAATTATTCTCTATATGAACCCCTTAATTATTCTCTATATGAACCCCTTTAATTATTCTCTATATAAACCCCTTAATTATTCTTTATTATGGTGTTTGACAAATTTGGGAATTACTCGAAAACGAAACACCAACCTACCGCCTATACTGAGAAACTGGTAAGCGAGGGATGGGTTGTTGGGTTTTGAGATGAGTCGACGACATTTTAAAAGCCTGGGGTCAAAACTGGACGAGATCAATACCTACAAGAACAACGCAAATGGCACATATCTACAAGGATAGGCCTTTATCCAGCTGTAAGATGATATGGGGTAGGGATAATAATGATGTTACGGTGTTACAGCAGCCTGGATAAGTAATCGTGCCTCTTATCCACAAACAATTGACTTGCTCATCTTTTCTAACGGTAGACAGGTAAGCACGGTTCAGCTGAGCTGGTAGATGAAGGGGTTCCAAAAATGAAACATTTTTATATGAACCAAGGACGTTTATTCGCCTACATGGCTACGCTAATACTAACTTACAAAACAATACTTAAAACTAAACTTAGTTACAATACTACCTGCGTACAAAAAAGGGACAGCGTGCACATGTGTGGGTCGGGAACCGACCGCGCGGCAGGACATTGGAGCCGTCTCCAGTGTTGATAAAAAAACATTGGTTATTGCAGATGGCAGGACATAACTCCTCCGTCCATAAGAATGAAATTTTACGATGATGAGTTAATCAGAGGAAAATTACATTAACATTTTTTTTAAATGTCCATTAAATAGATATCTGTGTTATAATGTGTTCCGTTTCAACAATTATAATCAAAAATCAGTTTCACATATTTGAATAGCAAAATGGGTTTTATACAATTTAACAGAATAATACAAATATTAGTTACACAGAACTAAAAGGTCATGAATAGAAATATTACACAATGACATGTATATAAACTAATATTTTTCCTTAATAGCTTTAGAAACAATAAAAATCATTTAAATCTGTCTACACAAAGTGTTACACCACATTAACAAAGAAAGACTATAAAAGATGACAGTAAAGTAAAACATTTAAATTAGAAATTAGTGAAAACGCACAGGGTTGTATCAAAATATAAAAAAAACGAACTCAATTAAAATTGACTATAACATTGAGACAAAATATTTGATTCAAATCAATTAATGTGATATTCCATAGTTATACCTAATTGAAATGAATTATGTTTTAAAATGACATGATAATTAAGATGTGGCAAATTAAATATTTTTATGATTAATTCAGAAATTGAATATCTACTATAAATGGTATATGTGTTAACAGATAGCGGCGGGATTATAACATTATTTGTTACAACTTGTTATCAATTTCATAGTTTCACTTCGGTGGTTGCAATGTATAAATCAACTGATAAAAACTTAATTTTTTTTGCATATGAAACATTGTTACCGCAAGAGTACTTATAATTTATTGGTATTACTTAAACGATTTTAATAGAATTACACATAAAGTAAAATTATACAAAGTTTTACATATAGGAATGTTTTACAAGTATGATGTTAGATGAATATGAGGTGACCTGTTATTATAAACAAAAGTTAGTACAATGTATATAAAATATTTCAATGCAAATGTAAAAATAATTAGAGCAAGTGGAGCAGTCTATAATTTATAAACAGGTTTGGGCAGATTTTACATTCAATTATAAGTTACTTGTTAGAAACTGCATTTCAACATTTTATGGGGCAATTTTATAGAACAATACATGATTGTTTTTACATGAATATGCAAATAAACACATAGGCAATGCAATTACGAAGAAAATTAAATAGTTAAACTAAATTTACATTTAAAATTTTAGAAAACGAACACAAAAACCTGTTATAATTGTCCATTGTCTGTTCTGCATTTTTTTTCCCTTATGTAACGTTGTTTAATCACTCCAGTAACGTTATCACAAATACGTTTTTAAAGTACGGCACTGATTGGAATTTCACTGTTGTAGATTAAATATTTCACTAGTTTTAATTTAACGGCTTGCACAAACACTTTTATGTAGGGCAGTTTCAACCGCCACCAGAGCTGGAACTTATTTGATGTATCAGGAGACATCATGAAGGCGATAGGCAGAGTTACCTGCATCACTTTGAGGATAGGATTGGATAGGTTTTTGGAACATAAACTGTTTTACGTATGGGACAACCATCTAGTAATTGAAATGATCTCAACTTGACAGAAATACTGACATTATTAACTCAAAACAGTAGTATGTAACTAAATTGATACCTAACACACAAAATTACATTATACACATTATAACTTCACTAAGGTGGCTAGATTTTGTAGCCTCATCTAATGCTAGAGCTTAATTCTACTTAGCTAAGTCGCTATTGACTCCGCCGATTTCTAGTGCAGAGTGCAGCGACAACTTGTAAGCAAGCGATGCTTGTCTCACTCCCAAGTTACCTAGTCTAAACTTACCTAAGTCACTATGCATCCCGCCGATTTTTGTGCAGTTATGCAGTGACAACTTGTAAGCAAGCGATGCTTGTCTCACTCCCAAGTTACCTAGTCCTACTTACCTAAGTCACTATGCATCCCGCCGATTTTTGTGCAGTATGCAGTGACAACTTGTAACACGAGCGATGCTAGTTTCAGTTACAAGCTCCCTAGCCTAAGATCTATCTAAGTCGCTATTGATTCTGCCGATTCTAGTGCAGAATGCAGCGACAACTCGTAAGCGAGCGATGTTTGTCCCACTTACAAAGTTCGTGGAATAGGTAGGAGGTCATGGGATTAGTGATGGGTACTACTCACATGCCGTCGCAAACCCTCCATGAGTATAGCTGCCGGCGCCGTCCTCTGCTCCAACCTCGAACCAGTTTCTTCTACAGCTGCACACGCGTCCAGGAGTCGTATTTGTTTGGTTCGCGGATTCAGGTTCCAGAACTTCGTGATATACACCGGCTGATGATGTCACTAAAGAAGTCTGGACTTCCTTTTATCCGCACCGGCCGCGCCAGACAGGTAAGCACGGTTCAGCTGAGCTGGTAGATGAAGGGGTTCCAAAAATGAAACATTTTTATATGAACCAAGGACGTTTATTCGCCTACATGGCTACGCTAATACTAACTTACAAAACAATACTTAAAACTAAACTTAGTTACAATACTACCTGCGTACAAAAAAGGGACAGCGTGCACATGTGTGGGTCGGGAACCGACCGCGCGGCAGGACATTGGAGCCGTCTCCAGTGTTGATAAAAAAACATTGGTTATTGCAGATGGCAGGACATAACTCGGTATCTTAAAAAGTTTATTAACCTCCTATACTCACAAAAGCGTTACCGTAACCTAAAGATAACAAAACCTTGTCTAGTTTTTACCGACAAAAAAAGTCTACAATCTTGAAATTTCCCAGTTCCTTATCATTAAGTAAAATGACGGAAATGCGACTCATCGGTCAGGGTCAGTGGCCGTAAAATCCTGAAGGTTTACACAACGCTGGCTTGTTCTTGTGATTCATTTCCAGTGCACTCAATATAAACAAGTATTATGTAAATACTAATAAACATAATGACAGACGCGTTGACCTTCCGCTCTGCGATGTCAAGTTTGCAGATCATTTATTTTGCGGAGATGCAAAAACGGAGGCTGCGGCCTCGGGGCTGCGTGGGCGTCGCGGTTGAGAAATACCCTGACCTTAACTTGTCAGACTAACTTGAGTACTTTATTTACTTAGAGACTAGATCACAAAAGCTTTTTATAGCTAATTGTATTTTTTATTTCAAACATAAGCGACGTAAACTACTTATTCGCAGGAAATTCTATCAGCAGTTGCAAATCTTTGAGCTCGCGGAAATCAACCGCATATTCTAAGTACGCACACACGTGAATACGAAGGAGTCGTATTTAATAAACATTCTGGGCAGGGTCTTACACAAGCACATGACCTTATTCTGCTTATACCTACACACGAATAATGTCCGAGCGGAGACTAAAAACGCAGGACACCAATGGCTTAAGAGATCACTTAAGATGATAAGGCCGCCCACCTGTACATATATTTATTATATTTGGTGTGCAATAAAGATACATAGAATTGAATTGGTTTCCGCAAATTCATTTTAATGACCATAACATTTAAGTAATCGTATTTAACGATCTTTCAGAGGCATCGCGTACGGCGACCGCGCCGGCGTCCCTCAGAACGTGATCCTGAACCCCTGCTCGCAAGCCTGCAGCTGCCGCGTGCAGCCCGGCGGAGACGCTAGGTTCGACTGCGCTGCCGTAGACTGCTTCAAGACCTTTGATGAGAACATGCAGGAGTGCATCGAGACGTACGAACTGGATTCCTGCTGCAGCACTAACACGGTTTGTGGTTAGTATGTGTTATTTAAATGATCTTAATTTATAAAACTCAAAGGTGACTGACTGACTGATATAGTGATCTATCAACGCACAGCCCAAACCACTGGACGGATTGGGCTGAAATTTGGAATGAAGGTAGATTTTATGACGCAGGCATCCGCTAAGAAAGGGTTTTTGGAAATGCCACTTTTAAAGGGGTGAAATAGGGGATGCAAGTTTTAGTATTTCTTAATGCGAGCGAAGCCGCGATCACCCACTAGTTATTTAAATAAACTTTTACAAATACTCTTATATGAGGTAGGCTTCAACTTCGACCATAGTGTAGCTGGTGTCGATTTTCTTTCAGGCAACCCGGTGGCATAATTTAAAATGCATAACACTGAGTAGTGACTGATTTACTCGTTAAATGCTAATTAGCACTAACTGTAGAATCTCAAAAGAAATTAGTATTATTTATTTATTACCTACCAAGTAGGCCTTCTAAGACGCAAAATATTGTTTGGGTAACAGAAGATTTTATTATATTTTATAAGATTTCATCGTTAGAAAAATAACGTGCCAGTATTAAAAACAACAAACCTCAACAAATTGATTTCTAATGCCCACTTCTACGAGAGAGCGAAAAAAAGTAAATCAAAGCATCTTTCAGAAAAGAAGTGAAATAGTAGATTAGTAGCCGAGGGCTGTAAGGCATCAATTGCAGCCCGAGATAGTTAGGCGCACGAGCGCAGCGAGGGCGCCTATAGTTCGAGGGTGCAATTGATGCTTACACCCGAGCTAACTACTCTGCTTTACATCTCGATGGTGAGGTAGTAGAAAAAACCCGTATTACAAGAATAAAACATTTTAATGGTTAAAATTTATAGTGAAATGAGAACAATTTAAAAATTTTAGGGACAGGTGTTTTATGGGTATGTTAAAAGTTTGAGATTGTAATATTTGCTGGTCACGGACAAAATCAGAACTTACTCGTTTTTCTTTTCGCCACTTCATGAACTCGTCGTAAGTTTTCAAATACCTCTCTTTAGAACTTTCAAGCAAAATATTGTTAATAGCTACTTCAGCTTCCATTTTCATTGAATCAGGAGTGCAGCTTACATAATATATATCGTCATCACTTGCAGAATTCATGTTTTTTTCCTAATTAGCACGTATTTATAAAAAAATCCCAAAAACAAACAACATTTAAAATGAATGTTTTCTCTTCCCGCCTTTTTTCTTCTTTTTGTCAGGAAATAAATTGAGCATCGCCGTTCGATATTTAAAATTGATGATTATCATACGAAGAAGTTTGAGTTTGAATAGCGAAGCGACCTCCTTTGTCTACTACTTGAACTTTTTGAAAGAGTGAAAAGTTTTTTTTTAATTACTTACCGCCCTAGAGCTTTTCTAGCTACATTATTGCCCTAGAGCGCTAATTGGTTACTTACAAGCCCCATTTGGGGGTAATAACCGAACATGAGAGATGTAAATCCCATTTAAGCGATCACATGATTAAAATGAACACCTACGTTTCAAACAGTACATATTATTATATTTCATGGTACACAGAGATGTAAAGTATCTTAGATAAAAGTATTTGAAATACAGATACAAGATACAAAATACGTATTTATATCTTGTATTTGAAACACTTTTATATATTTTATCTTGTATCTTATATCTAGATACATTTTCCTGGTATCTTAGTATTTTGAAGATACTTTTTCCCCAAGATACTTTTGCTAAAATAAATTTCATTTTTTCTTTCCGAACGCAACTATACAAACCACCAACCAAACGTCGTCTAAACATTTTGACAATATTGCCGAAAACCAAATGACAGATGGCAACACTATCTTTCTCAAAATGTCCCCGCCTAAGGTGGAAATACGCACACTATAGGAAAAAGTTTCCAAAATGTCCGCCCACTTTGTAAACGATCAGACTTAGACTTGTAGCTTGTAGGTATCTTCATAGAAAATTACTATTTAAAGCTATGTTTTACAGTTAACGATATATAATTCGCACATCATTCTCATCATCAAATTTCTGAACTCTCGCTCGCAAATGCTAAAATAATGAGATATACTCACATTAAGATTTTTTGATGATTATAAATTGCGGTTGTGATGTTTTTCACTACTCTGATTACTTTTCTACATGATATTTTGATAACAATAACACATCACACAATTACACACTGACAAAACAAATACATTATAATCACTCACAATATGTCCAGACTTTCAAATCATAAACATTTTCACACTTGAAATGCAATATTTACATAAAAAAATCCTTTCTTCCTTTCTTAATTCATTCCTTTCTTAATATGTGAATTAATCTCTATTGCATTGTACATTATAGCAATTTATTGATGTTCAGAGAGCTAAGTTGTGTTTGGTGTCATGTTGAAATAAAACAATACAATATACCTATATAAAAAAAATATAAACAAAATCAATTTATAACATTTTCGAAGATTTGTTAACCCTTCCTACATTATTCTTTGTTTAAAAGTTAAAAGTTGGCAGTTAAAATAAATGTTGTTTTCTTACAAAAGTATTTTATCTTTAAAAAGTATTTGAAAGATAGGTATTTTGTATCTTGTATTTCAGATACCTTTTTAGAAAAGTATTTGTATTTGGATCTGAAATACTTTTTTTTAAAGTATCTTGTATTTCAGATACTTTGTATAGGGTATCTTATACATCTCTGATGGTACATTGTTTTTATGTGTAGGTAAGTCTTAAAAATATTAAATTAAACTTTTATTGGAAAATGAGCGAAAATAAAAATATTGTTGAAATGTACTCACCTAGTTGTTATGATCACATTGTAGCTGATGAAGAAATTAGCTTTTTTGTTGAAAATATGCGTAGCTACTTATATATTTTTGTATATAATACATGTAACTAAAATAACAAATAAATAAATATTTAATTTCACGCAGCTTACTTACTGTATCTATATTATACTTTCGTCTGCTTTAAGACAATCCCATCCTATCAGGCCATTACATAATGAATAACATTTATTATGTATCTTTAAAAAACAATAAGTCGGTGGTCCATCCTGACGACCCCATTATTCATATTTCTTCTTGCTACCAACCGTCATTAAAACATTTATGAGTTTATTATTGCTTATTTAACAATAGTGAGGTCTCTCAATATGGAGCTTAGACAATAAATATACAGGTTAGCTGTTAGAATGATGTATTGTTATAGAATAGATAACTCAAGTATTGTTTTCGTTGGTTGTACTCATACCGGCCAGTTATAAATACTTATACACGTCATTTTATGTAGAACAGTTAGCACTTCCGTTAACACTTATTTTTTCTTTGGTTTCGTATAATATTCCAAATGTACTCACAGTTGAAGATTGTAGACAAAGACCACGCCAATACTTGGCAACAGAACATCGTCATATTTACAACGCCAGTAACAAGCTGTATTCTACTGTTTTAATGTTTTTTGGAAAAAAGGCCTTAATTAATTATTTTTATTCTTTAAGTCGTGTCACAACTGTTTTTTTTTTTAAGTTTCTAGAAACCGATAAAATATGAATCTCGTTTTAAAAAATGCTCGTATTGATGTGCCCTTTTCATAGTAGGTACCTATACTTGTAATATTTTTCCAGGCAAAGACGACATAGCCAGCCTGAAGACCTGCGAAGTAGACGGTGAGACATATTACGAAGGCCAGATGTTCGAGCCACAGAAGACCAGGAAATCCTGTCTCTGCACTGCGGAGTGGACCGGCAAGGCGGACAACTATACCTACTGCAAGGACCTCAACTGCGGCCTCGAGATACACTACCAGGACAAGATCCTGGACAACTGTGCGCCTATCTTCGCCGGGGCCAGCGATAGGACTTGTCCTATTGGTTTCCAGTGTCGTGAGTATCCTTCACTACTACTAATTTTATGAACCAAAGAAAGTGAGATCTGATCATTTTCGTTTGAAGAGACTGCATATCATGTCCAACTACAACTGAATAGGTATCGTTACGAAGGGCATACGTCTATTAAGACTTTTCGATACTCTTTGATAAATAGAGTTTTTATGTATATGAAAGGAATATGACAAGTGGTTCTGGAGACTTGTTTAATCGTTAATCTAAGAACCACTACGCTTGCCTACAGACGTTGTACTTAAAATATTAGTACAATATATGTCTTTAAAGCAATCTCACAACTAATCTTAATTCCAATATTACTATTGTTTCAGCATCTGCAAAAACCAAAGTGGTCCGCGGTCTGAACATCCGCAACATCAACATCCAGTGCGTATTCGGAAACGAGACCCTCACCATTGGAGACGAAGTTACTTCCGACGAGAAGTGTGTCAAATGCGCCTGTAAAGTACCCCCATTTGTTACTTGCAGTCGGAAAAATATATGCGACGAATGATGACCCAAGACAGCCTGTTTGCCTTGTTAGTCTGCTTTCTTATTTCTCGTCTCAGTTTACCTACCAAAATTAAGAAAGTGGACGAGTATCATCATCATAGGTTCATAGTTGTTAGTTGTCTACGTCTGGACATATGTAGGCCTCTCCCAAGGCACGCCACTCACCCCAAATACTCTCGTCTCCATCTGTTCCCTGCTGCTTTCATTACGTCCTCGGACGTGTAAAGTAGACATTTGAATAACACGTTTTCGCAGCGCACGCAACGGAAGCCCTCAAAGATGAATAATTTTCCCCGTTTTTTTCCATTGTTTCTACGCTTCTATTAGTTGCAGCGTGATGTTATACAGTTAATGTGCCGTCCCCATGTTTTTTTGTTGGTCGAATGAGCTGTTTGTCGTGTACGCTAAGCATTAGAATGGGTTATTAGTCGTAAGATATTAGATTAGAGACGGGTCTACGGGAGATACGCTCTCTTTTCGAAATGTCTTGTTTTGTTTGTTAGCTAGTTAGAGTTTTCTTTTTCATTGTTGATTTGTTACTTGTGAAAACTACGAAAGAATGTTCGAGTAATAACGAAGAAATTGTTGCGGTGCATGAATGTGTTTGGATTTTGTTCGTATTGTTTTTTAGATATTAACTATAATGATATACAAAAAGGGAAAATGCGTATTGAATTTTCTTAATCAAGAATATATTGTTAAAAATTGCGTATAAGTACATAAAATTATTATAACAGGTACTACAAAATCTCGTACCACTTTAACGCCTTAAATCTATTAAGTGTATACTAGTTATATTTATATTATAAGTACTCAATGAGAATATACAATCTTTGGTAAGTTTTGTATGAGTACTTAATCTATTAGGAATATAATTTCTTATACATAATTATTTTAATATTTCTTTACAAAAATATAGATTTTGTCGAATCCTATTTTGGTAATTTATAAATAAGGATAGGTAGTATTTACATTATGTACAGCACACAGCCTTAAGAGAACCTTTGTAATATTTAACTAACTTATAAATAAACTTGTGACGACTTAGAAAAATACTTAATGTTAACTATACTTTAAATGTTTACTCTATTATACGTATTAGTTAAGTAACTTAACAATTCAATAGGAATAAATGCATAATATGGCAGTTTGAACTTAAAAAGATAAATTTATACAATGTTGCTTGTATACATTCAGGTCACTTAAAGTCAGGCACAGAAATTGTAAGTCACCAGCAGTTATAGTATCATTATGCTTTTGGTCCTTATTATTTTAAAATAAGGGCGAAGCATTTTACATATTTTGTTCCTGACTGTACAAGATTAATTCTTATTTATCAAGGTATTTCGCAGTTTCATAGGAATTTACGTTATGGCACAAACAATTTTAGACTACGTATTTGCTTTGGAATATTGAAATGCCTATAAAATATAGAGTAGGCAGTTTCAATCTAATTTAACAACCGCAATTTTTTTGAAGTATTGGATAAAGCATCTCTTTTTTGTCTTCGCAGCATTTTTCAGTATCATCCGAAGGCTTATAATGAAATCTGTCAATGGACTGGCCTAAACACACTATTTTGTAAACTCACCTACTGCGTTGACTTATTACTCGTAATTTGGAGACAAAGCCAGTCTTTTTACTATATAAAATACTTTACTACGCAAAGATTTTTTGAGACTTTTTACTATGCATGTATAAGACGACACTTACACTCTGTGAAAATCAATATCAGCTTTCGAATGATACCGAAAGATTAGCTTAAAGAGCAGCAGGATGTTTCACAAATTCTAAAAGTTTTCGAGAACTATCCGAATTTGTAAAACACTCTGTTAAACTATCTGCATTGTATAGTTAGGTACCTCAGGAGAAGCAAGCGAGTCCCAGCTCTACACGGAACATCTGGTTGGGTCGGCCGACGTCACGCACCGCCACGTCGACTAGCGGCAGGCGCCCAGCCTTGTCTGTCTCGTATTCTACCACCGTGCGCGCCCAGTTCGAACTCTTGTGCTGAGGGAAAAAGTTAGAATTAGAAGGGTTTCATACAAGATTTAGAAACTTAATCAAAACTGGCAATCATCATCTTCATTACAGCTGTGTATCAGACCTCTATTTAAATGTGCCAGCTGCATAGTTCAAAGCTGGCAATATCAACGAAAAACATAAGTCAAGAAAAGACTAGAGTCGTTCCAAACGTAATCCTAAACAACGTAACGTATTAATTATAGTGTTTGAAAATAAGAACATTATAAGACAAAAATTGTAAAAGAGCTGCTTACCTGACATTCATCCAGCAGTGCTCTATATCTCAGCCGGTTGTTAGCCTTGGGCAGTATCTCTGCATCGTTGTAAGCCATCAACTTGATGCCGTGCCGGTAGTTGTTGGTCCGAGGGTCGAAGTATCCGACAGTGTTGCGGCAGTGGAAGGTGACGTTCTGGACGGCGCGGGTCGACATCAGCTGCAGGTAGGTCAGCTGGCTGTGGTCAGCTTTGTACGTGATCTGGTTCAATAAACGGGAGTTTGTTGAATAAATTGTGCGTTTTGGACAAGGTTATAAATTATGCAAGTGGTGGTTCCCTTCATTCAAATTCAAATCACAACCTGGAAAACAGTATTCACTATCTTGTCTAGTTCATCACAGTCTTCAATCGCCAAAATTTACAAATGCACTTTAGCAACTCATGGACGAGTGTCGTAGTACTATTATGCATAAATTCTCTAATATATGTACCGAAAATGATTTATGTATCAGAAGATTAGAATTAGAGATTTATTTCAGGATCTGGGTATTCATTTTCAAGGCTTCATATGGTAGACGTCATAAAATGAACTAAAGAGTCATAGGATTGTAGTATATCTAGATGTTAACGCTCCTTACCGTGAACCCTTCCTCCATCTCCCCGAGCCAGACCTCCCGCTCGCTGCCCGCGTACTGTATGTCGGCGGACTGCAGGGGGCGCGGGTAGATGCAGGAGGCGCCGGTGCTCATGTCACAGTGCACCAGGATGGCGTCGTTGATATTGCCGCCGTTCGGGTCGATCCAGTACTGACCTGCAATTATTTTGATTGAGTAAATAAAAGCAGTGTTTAATCAGTCGACTTAAAGTCACTCTGTATATCCAACCCTCCTACGAAACGACCCTGACTCGGGTGTGGCCAGTGGGGAAATATATTGCCGCAAATATGCGGTGAGCGATTGAACAGACATTAATAAGTGAACAAATGTTTGCCTTTATGTAGGTACCTATGATGAGTAGGTATAGAAAGAATGCTTACCGCTCTCAAAGTCCGGATGATGATACTTGATGTCTCCGCAAGTCTTAGCTGGTGCTTCTTGAGTTCCATCTGGTTTGAGGAACTTGTCGAGAGATACCTTGAGTCGTTCGTATGCCTTCATCACGATGGCCTTGCGCTCGGCGGCGGGCATGTCGTCCTTGAAGAAACGTGGCGGGAACGAGTTGGGGTCGTCGCCTTGTGGGTCGGGGCCTTTAACTGAGCCTGAAAAAAAATATAAATTAGAATTTATATCACAGAAAAACACTATATCTACCTACATCACAGTTAACACTCTTTTATTTATTTATTTATTTTATTAGGCACACAACACAATACACAGAAATTACATGAGTGACAGCATAACATTTTAAAGGTATTGATCCATTCTGTGCAACAAACAAATGCGTGCACAACACGATTATAAACACATCCAATGTTCAGTAAGTTAAACTAAAGTTAAACTTTTTAAATAATACATATAATACAAAAATTACAATAATTATAAATATTAAGCAAAATCATAAAATAAAAAAAACACGTCTAAGGTACAAAAAATATTTGTGTAGCAAGCAAAACAAGGTGAAATACATAACATCTCATACATAACTCTATTGCCCTAATCTTACCTTAAACTTTGGTTACAGAAATTGCCAACAAAAACATTTTGTTTTTCGATTAAAATACTAAATCGATAAGTTACCTGGTCATCACTAGTAAATCAGACGGTAAGTGTACAAACCTTGTTGCAACATAGCAGCGATAGCAGCGGCGTCGTAAGCCAGGCCTTCACCAGGCGGTCCGGGGGGTCCCGGGGGACCTGCTGGCCCGGAGGGTCCATGTCTGCCGGGCTCGCCGGACGGACCACGCGCACCTTGCGGACCAGCCGGGCCTTGCGGACCTGGGCTGCCGTCGCGACCGGGAGTACCTGGAATTTAGTTATTTATGGTGATAATAATTGTAAGGAATCCAGAGAGAATGTGATTAAAATACAAAAATGCCTGAAAATAGGTACGTAAATCATACATACAAATTTGGTTGATGTGTTATTAACAGAAGTTAATAGAAAAAAGTACAAAACTGAAGTAATTTAGCACCAGTTAGAACTCAAACATACCTCTAGAGCCAGGCTCTCCATCCTTTCCGGGCGGTCCGCTCGGCCCGGGCAGCCCCCTGTCTCCCTGCCTGCCCGGCGCACCCATCATGCCGGGCAGGCCGGGCAAACCCGCGTGTCCTTTATGCCCATCCATGCCCGCCTCTCCCCTCTCTCCCTTAGCGCCGTCAAGTCCAGGCGGGCCAGGTTTACCCGCAGGTCCCTGTGGTCCGTCTACGCCTGGTGGGCCAGATTCGCCGCGTGGGCCACGCTCGCCGGCTGGGCCTGATGGGCCAGATGGACCAGCTGGACCCTAGGGAGACAGATTCATTGGTCATTGGGTCTCTTATGATTATACCGATAGGCTAAAAATATAACATATACTAATTGTACGGGGCTTCCGGTAATTGATGTATCCAGAATCGAAAGAACAAAATTTACTTTCGCGATTAAAATCGTAGTTCCTACAGCTTTAAAGGTACTAATGCGAACCTAGAAAGGATGCGTCAGATACCAGTAGTCCTGTATGCAACATAATATACCTATTATTTTTTTGAAATATTACCTGCATCCCCGGAGGTCCGACTGGTCCAGATGCGCCAGGTTGTCCGGTAGGTCCCTTGTCGCCGGGCCGGCCGGATATACCTGGCTGGCCCTGCTTACCCGGGCGACCTTCAGGGCCAGGCTCTCCCATCTGTCCCGGAGGCCCTTGGAGGCCAGGGCTCCCGACTGGGCCGGGTGCACCGTCTGCGCCAGCCTTGCCTGGGGTTCCACTCTCTCCCTAAAAATACATTATAGTAATATCTGTCAAGTTAAATATCAAAATGTCTTTTGTATCTTGTTTCTCTGCAGATATTATCAAACAATAAGAAAAAAATGTGAAAGAATATTACTTTTTCTTTAAATTTGGTATACAGAACAAAGTTTTGTTCTGTTCAGTTGAACACCAGTGAAGTTGGTAAACTATACAGAGACGATGGAATATGACGAGTATACAACACATACCTACATACATACATACGCTATCTACTTTTATTTCGATCACAATCACATTCTTAGTTATCTATTTTTTTTGGAATTAGGTACTACTATATAATAACACGCTTACCTGACCACCTCGCAGTCCTTGCGGTCCAGCTGGTCCCGCGAGTCCAGGCAGTCCACTGGGTCCCCTTTCTCCCGCCGGCCCAGGAGGACCCTGAGACCCCTGTGGTCCTGGTTCTCCCTCGCTGCCTCGCTCTCCTTTCGCTCCCTCGGGTCCTTGAGGTCCAGTAAGCCCAATGGGGCCGGGCGGTCCAGGTCTGCCAGAATCACCGGTGGAGCCTTTAGCTCCGGGTATGCCAGACGCCCCGGCTGGACCTGTGCTGCCTTGTGGACCCTACAAATAGGAAGTATTATGTTAATTAAGAAACATTACGCAACTAGCGTGAAGTTTCATAATTAAAGTGTACTTAATATTTTAATTTCTTCTTTGGTTTCAACACCTGCTGCACTTTTATATGGTGTATTTATACAGTCTTACATTACCTTATTTTACGACATATGAATTGCGGCATAAATAATATTGCAAACAAACGGATTTGTTTGTAAATAATTACTTTTGATTTCGTGGATAAAGTCAGAGTCACAATACGAGAAAAAAATTGGCATTCCCATTATAGAGATGTAATACATACCGGTGGTCCCAACTCCCCAGGCCTCCCCGGCAAGCCAGCATGTCCCGCCTCTCCCTTGTGTCCCTGCTCCCCGCGCGCTCCCTTCGCCCCCGCCAGACCGGTCAGCCCACGGAGTCCCATCTCACCAGGAACACCTTTGGAAAGAGCAACCATAAGCGTTATATGGAAAGTAATTCAAAACATCTCATTATCAAGACATCATAATAGGCTGCCTAATATGAGGCTAGCCCTGCCTGCTGCCACAGTATACAGAAATGCCTGTTATAGATTTAATATTAAGATATTTTTTAATAACCTACCTCTTGTGAATTAATTTTAATTAATGGATGAAATATGTAATACGTTGATTTTTTAAGCTTTGATTATGACTAAATATGTGATAATTGATTTATTATTTTAAGTATTGACATGTAACTGCTGTTTGTTATGAATAAATATCTGAATCTGAATCTAATTAATGCTAAACTTAAATGTGTTGTAATTACCTGGACTACCAGGCGAGCCCTGCTGTCCCTTGGCCCCCGCATATCCCCTGTCTCCCTTCAGCCCGGGCATGCCCGTGAGTCCCGGAGGTCCGGGCAGTCCAGGAGTTCCCTGTGACCCAGGCTGTCCACGCTCTCCCGGTGATCCTGGCGCGCCGGATTCTCCGGGTACTCCCGGGGTACCAGGCTCCCCGCGCTCGGCCGGCTCCCCGGGCGGACCAACGGGACCCATCGGACCTTGGGGACCTTGCTCGCCTTGCCGACCTAAATAGATACAATATTATAGGAATTAGAATTTGTAACGTCGTAAGTACATGTGTGCAATAGATTAAACTAATGTTCGGGTCACACTCTTATTAATTTAATTATGAGTTGCAGCGTGACGGAGAAACAAACAAATCCATAAGCAAATTTAAACATTTTTAACATTACTAGGATTTTGTCAAATTGCTAGTGCCTTTATGGGCGATTAATAAAGTAAAGGTACAAATAAAAATATTTATAACTCTTCGATTATTTTGGTACTTAAGTATCTAACGCAGCCCCATGCAAGGTCATCATGGAAATAGTTGTGATTCGAAATAATAAGACACACCTAGGAGGACTATTATACATAAGTATAACGAAGAGAATACCTGGTGGTCCATCGTTCCCAGTGGGTCCCGCAGCGCCTCTTTCACCCTTCTCTCCCGGAGTGCCAGCCAGTCCCCTGGGTCCCGGCATACCCATGGCTCCCATAGGACCAGGGTGACCTTTGCTGCCTCGTTGACCTTCCGGACCCTATGAAATTAAAAAAAAACCTTAAAGTTCCCTTTTTCTATGTACAAGTATAGCCATTCACATTACAATATCATTAATTAATTACCTTAAGTGTGTTGATAATTTGTTTCTTAATTAATTTAATTGTTTGTTACCGTTTTAATTAAGTAAATAATTAAATAAAAAATCAGAAACCTAATCAGTTTAAAATAGTAAGTAGTAACTAGGCAATGGTAAAGTCTTATACTTATTCTAAAAAGTATTTTTAATAGAGAACTGCACTTTCCATGGGATACCAGTATCTAAAAATTATCAGTTTCCTTACCGGGGGTCCATCAGGTCCCTGCGAGCCCGCCTCTCCCTTTTCTCCCGGAGTGCCAGTGAGTCCTGGAGCCCCACGTTCCCCGGGGAACCCTCTCTCTCCCCTGGGACCGGACGGACCGGGCGGGCCGGCCGGACCAGCCACACCCGGTTCGCCTTCTTTGCCGGGAGAGCCGGGCATACCAGCTGATCCGGGCATACCCTGGAATATTAAAGATATGTGTCAAAGGAAATATTATAAATACAATGTTCATAAGCTGAAGGCGAAGAAAGAAAGCGTCATAGAAATAATAAAAAAATCTTGTAAATTTTCCGTCTTTTCAGCTGTAAATGCATATAAAAGTGCCCAAATCTGGTGTCAAAGTTTTGAAACATGCGGCCTCAAGCGTGGCAAATATTAATTTAGCTGGAAAGAAATATACTCACAGGGAAGCCAGTAGGTCCGGCGGGTCCCGCAGGCCCCCTCTCTCCAGACGAGCCAGGCAGCCCCTGCGCGCCCTGCACTCCCGGGTTACCGTCGCGTCCCGCGTCTCCCTTGGGACCGTGAGGCCCGGCCTGACCTGCCTCGCCGTCTTTGCCGGGTTCACCCTTGTGGAAGAAAATATTGATTGATGTTTACAAGCTATGACCCTAAGTATTGAGGAATATAACATCGATATTCCAGCTGATATATAAATTATTTTGGTGTGGATTCACCAAACATACTATGTATTCACAATATTTTTTCATAATATAGATACAAAAACACATCATTGCCATGTTATATAGGTATTAGGTGGTGATTGATTGTTGAACTGAAGCTAAACAAATAATTATCACGATTTGTTTACTTTAATAACAATTAATAAATAATGAAACTCACTTGTAGTCCGCGTTCACCAGGGCTGCCCATGAGTCCAGGTGGTCCTTGCAAGCCTTGTGATCCTTGTTCCCCTGGCCTGCCATCTGCACCGGGTATGCCCCTCTCTCCCTGCGGGCCAGTCTTGCCCGGCATACCCGGCCTGCCAACTGTGCCTCTGCTGCCTTGTAAGCCTTGAGGTCCCGGCCTACCCGGGTCACCAAAGCTGCCCTTGGGTCCAGGAAGGCCGACACCTCCTCGTTCACCAGGTTGACCTTTAGCACCGATCGGCCCGTCTGCGCCAGGCAGACCCCTCATGCCTTGTAGTCCCCTCTCGCCCTGAGGTCCAACGCTTCCGGCAGGCCCTCTGAGTCCCCTCTTGCCCCGCTTGCCCTCTGGTCCAACTGTGCCAGGTAGACCGCGTGGTCCCGGCGCACCGGATTCACCGCGTATACCGGAGTCTCCTTTTGTACCTCTTTCGCCAGGTGCACCCTGTACACACAAACCATATTTGAACACACATAGAGTACAGAACCTTACCAAAACTTAATACAATAGCTCTAACTCAAATTAAACATAAGAAATTAGTCAGTATTACAAAATTAGACAAAAAAGTACTCTGCAAAATGTTATTAAAAAATCGATCGTTACTTACTGGCATTCCCTTAGAGCCGGGCAATCCAGGATCACCAGCGACACCTGGGGTGCCTCTAGGTCCAGGGAAACCTTGCGGTCCCGAGGGACCCATAGCGCCTTGAATTCCTTTTTCTCCCGGGGTACCATCTCTGCCAGCCAATCCTGGAGCTCCGACATCACCCGGGGTCCCAGGACGTCCACCTTCTCCACGAGGTCCTTGCAAACCTTGGCTACCTTTGGGCCCAGTAGTACCTGTTTCTCCTTTCAGTCCGGGGCTGCCGGGGAATCCTGGACTACCAGGTTTACCGACATTACCCTGATAAACGACAAAAAAAGATTAATACTCAACAAATAAAATAGAATAGAAATCATTTTATTTCGGAATAATACTTGTGACATTTCACTGTAAAATGGTTCACTTACCATCATTCCAGGAGGACCTTGTGCTCCGTCCGCGCCTCGAATGCCAGGAGGTCCAGGGGGTCCTTCCCGACCCCTTTCACCGCGAGGTCCAACAGGTCCCTGTTACCAACATTATTCACTGAGAAACGTGAAATATAATAAATAAATAAATATATACATAATCACAAGTTATATTTGAGGACCTGAATAGTCTTGTACTTTGTAATAAGAGTTCTGTCAGTTTATTTGAGAATTGGGTAAGCCTTAATGATTAATGTCAGATGGTAAATTATTATAAATTAATATTGCCATTATCAAACACTGAAAACTTACAACAGGTCCAGCTGGTCCCATCTGTCCAGGCAAGCCAGTAGGTCCCTTCTCCCCCGGTTGTCCCTGATCTCCTTTGCTGCCGTCTTTTCCATCAAACCCTCGATGTCCTTTCAACCCCTGTATGCCAGGTACGCCGGGAGACCCTCGAGCTCCAGTTTGCCCGACAGCACCAGCAGGGCCGGGCTCGCCGTCTTCTCCGGGTGAACCCTGGAAAGATATCAAGCCAGAATATAGATTCAAATCATATAAGTTACTATTAACCAATTTGTTTCAGACTTATATTGTAATTTGTGGTGTTCTCAATAAATGATTTATTTTTGTATTTGTATTTAGAAGTTCATTATCTATCAGTGAAATATTTATTTGGCAAAACTTACATCTTTCCCAGGCAGTCCTTGAGGTCCCCTCTCCCCTGCAGGTCCCTGTAGCCCTGGCTGGCCCGGCTCCCCCGGCTCTCCCCGGGGACCTTGGAAACCTTGCGGACCGGGTGGGCCTTGAGGTCCTGTGGACAACATTTATACATTATCTGATAATTTTGAAATTAGTCATCTACATTATGTTTTACTACAAATTTAAAACAACGGAACATTTGTATAGAAATGCCAGGTTTTAAAATTTAGTGATTGAGTCCACAAATAAATTTTACAGTAGTAAACCTTGAAAACCGAACCTTGAATTCCTCTAATGCCTGGAGCTCCGACGGGAGCGGACATGTACTGGTACGGATCGAAGGCGGGCCCCTTGTCACCGCCAGAGGTGGCTGCTAGCTGGGCGAGGTAGGCATTCACCTGGAGGAGACATTTAATGATTATATTACAATCTTTTGCTACCACGATAAAATGTCTTTAAAAAAACGGCTACTTAAATTGTATATAATTCGTTTAGTATCTACAATGTTAACCACGAGCTCACAATGATACTCACGTGATCATGTTCTTATGACATTTATTGTTATTTATTTAGTTGGCTATCGACTGAGTTGGTGGAGACCCTGGTATATTATATTACTCTATGGTGGAGACCTTTGCCCTGGAGTGGTACAGCATTGGTTGATAAAAAAATAGTACTAGCCGGTATAGATAAAACTTACACATACTCGTATATGTATGTACCTGTACCTCCCATGTATCAATGACTTATTTCTTAAGTTCATTTCATTTTATTTATTCATCAATATAGGTAAAAAGTACACTTATGATAGTCAATTCAGTAGTTATTTGCGGTTTTACACTCACTGAAAGAAAACATCGCTAGGAATCCAGTATTTTTAAGGACAACTAAATCCTAGGATATGTCATTTCTGGATGAGCTTGATCTACAAAGTGTTTGTCTAAAGGGTCTGCGAAGGAGTCAAGACCCTTAGTAATGAGACATACGAATCAAGAAGGTGAAAAGATATTACTTACATCAGGCATAGGTCCTACAGAGCCGGGCATACCGGGTGCTCCCGGGACTCCGTTGGCGCCGGGCACGCCGGGCGGGCCGGACGGACCGTCGTCACCCGGCCGGCCTTGCACCCCGCGCACAGGGGGCTGGCCTGCTGCCGCTGCGGTGTACACTGGACGACTGGGGGCTGGAGCTGAAGGAAATTATAAATATTTTTTTCGTCCTTGCCCGATCTCTATTCCCCTTGAACTATAATTTGTCGGTCTTCAAGTTGAGAGTAAACAGGTTTCTTCTAAGCAAGCGTCGTAGATTATAACGTTGCTTAACATCAGGCAAGTTGTAGTCAAGCGTGAGCCTTTTTCATGTAAAGAAAAATGTATTGGTTATTTACACTGGACAGTCAGGCCTTAGACCACCAGGATATTTAGATCTACATCTACACAAATGATAAAGTGGGCTAAGGTGGATATCTATACTGAAATGAAACTAGCTCTCAAACAACGGGTTCCTAATTAAATCTAATATATCAGATTGTTGTACTTTGTTTACAGTTTTCAGTTTCTGGATTTGCTATTGGAAACTGGGGATTTTCTCATGATAGTAGTACAAAACAAACATACCAACAAAGAAATGTTTGTATTTATATTGGTATTAGGCAGTTGAAACAACATATCTGTTCTGTAACTCTTCTTTCTTCTCAGGCTACCAATTGGAAGATATATTGGTAAAAAAATCCTGTAATGGGATTTGTGTCTCTATTTAAGTTTCTACTCAGTATTTGTGTCCGTTGGTGAGAAGTTAATAAATAAATAATACAGCCTCACCGGTGATGCAGGCGGGCAGGACGGAGCAGTTGACGCGCGCGGAGAAGCACTGACACAGCGTGCAGTTGTCTCGCTTCCAGCTCTCGCCTTCCTCCCACGTGCGACCGATGTCCACGCACCGAGCCACTGGGTACATTAACATTTTAACAAAAAAATAGCACTAAATTAGCCTGCTTGGGAATAATTCCCGTATTATACAAAAAAGCGACCTGGTAAACAGGAGCCTCAATATTAATACTCGTAGTAAGAAATTCAAGCATTTAATTATTATCCTAAAAAATAATCAGACAAAAAAATAATTGCGTAGTTTATGCCTGTTATTTTCCAAAAACAACTAAAATAAGTCATGTAATTAAATATATTTTATACTAGAAATAACCATTTGAATGTTGTATGTACAGACGTGATCACTTGATCAGTGTTGACTACACATTTCAACATTTAATTAAGGATGTCAAATAAATTTGTGCAGCAGGGCTAGCACGGGCAGAAGACAATATATCCCGAGGGAAAGAAAAGAATTTGTTTCCCCGCTGTCAATTTTGGCACGGAGTAGCCGGGGAAAGTCAAACCGGGATAGATATACGGCAGGAGTAGCATTATAATATTTTATTCCTATTTTGTTGCCATAATTACGAAATCAAATTAAAATTAATACAATGTTTGAATTATGCTTCAAACGTTGTATCAATTCATCTAACCTTCAGAAATTGTTCATGCTTTTTATTTTATATTTACAGCGGGGAGTAGCGTGATAAAATTTCATGAATATTGCACCATAAACGTCAATGGGATAAATAATATTTCTTTCCACTGTTGTCATAGGTTGTCATGATAAGAAAGGTGGGAATGTCACTGTCAGGTGGATAAAATGGGGGAAAGACTATTTATCCCCATGCCGTGCTTGCCCTGCTGATATGTATTTTAATTTTTAGGTCCAATCAAACAGATTAAAATCGAGGAACGTGCGTGCAATATTGAATGAAACGTTGCAATTATTTAGCATGAACTTGTTAAATCAGACCATCGACCAAGATAGCTTAAACAGGTCGCAGGCCTTATGAAGTCACCACTTTTAGACGGCCTAGAGAATGACCTAATTTACGACATGACTAGGCATACTAGGCAAAACATATCTATATAATATATATAACTTTTCGTGAAATCATAACATATCGTTTTTAGATCACGAAAAGTTTTGATGAATTTATAGTGTTATTTCTCGATAGAATTGGACAATCATTTATTAGTATTTTTTTAGATGCTTTTTTGTTTTCTATAGTTAAGTAAACAAATTTACTAACTAAATAAAAATTCTTTTATCTTATCTTATCAAGTATATTACTATTTCAATACATACCTCGAGGGTTTGGTACAGGAGGCGGCAGAGTAGGTCTTCTATAAACTGTAGATTGTTCTAATAAAAGCAAAAAAGATTCTTTAGTGCTGTTCGAATGGTTTACTTTCTGACAATATACGTAAATGCTTTTGACTTACCGGTGGAGGGTTGTGCTCTGAAGTCTCTTTCAGCTATTACCGCTGTAAAAGAACGCCATATTTTACTTACAATTTGGTGGTACCGTGTAGTAGTAAACAAAAATTGACCAACTCGTAACAGATACATTTTTTTTACATGAGGTAGGCTCACGCTTGACTACAACTTGCCTGATGTTAGGCAACGTTATAATTTACGATCTAGCGCGCTTGCCTAGAAGAAACCGGTTTACTGTCGACTTGAAGACCGACAAATTATAGTACAAAGGGGAATAGAGATTCGGGCAAGGATGTCCCAATCAGAAGTCCATATATTAAAAACCTTGGGTAGGTTATCTGGTATGAACTTAATACCTAACACGAACTTAGAGGTGTAAGAAGTCAAACCACCAACCGTTTTCATCTTCAAATGGATTGTAGTCATCATAGTTGATGAGGTCCGGTTCCTGCGCCTGCATGACGTCGTGGACATCCTCTCGCGGCTCCAGCTCCTTGGCGGCCGCCAGCGCCAGGGCCAGCCACGTGGCCCACGCCCACCACATACCTAGGAAATAAGTATTTATTTATTTATATATGCTGTACACAATACAAAATTACATTTATTTATTTATAACGGTACACTAAACAGAATGAGTTCATAACTAAGCCAAATACACATTCAACACTGGTTTTGAACCAAAACAAATTCCTCAGATGAGTGTACACAGCTAGAATTTTTTAGAACTTATTCTAAAAAAATTGAATTGTATGACCCTGTTGCTTGTGTGAAGTTTAGGGCATTGCACTTTTCTTACAATATCAACTTAAACACTATTTTACTTATACTAATTTAGTTACTTACATGGCTAAATAGTTAATAACATCCTGAAGGCTTGATATGAAATTCGATATATGTACATTTATTATAACGTAAAACTTCTAGTTCTGTAAGTATTTCCAGCTAATTATTTTAATACAATCCGCGAATATAGATAGAATAGAGTGCTAAATGTCTAAAAATAAATAGTATCTAACTAAATAGTCAAGATGATAGTATGTCTAGAGCAAGTGTTAGATTTCCGCGGTAAAATAAGTACGAGTACCTACCTATCTGTTAAAGATAATAAAAATGTTTTATTGATTTTAACTTTCGTGTTAAGTACATTAAATGGGTATAAAACATGCAATAACAATGATAATGCACTAGGTTGGTAGGTGTACTAAGCCCTGTACTAGGTATCGCAAGGGGTCCTGTGTTACAGGCGGAATGGAGTTAAAGTTTCTGTGTAGTACACACGGTACATATAATAACAAATGAGGATGTTTATTAAATCATCATCATTATCAGCCTATATTCCGTCGCACCGACTGTACCTAACGAGGCCAGTATCTGCCACGCTTGGATAACTATTTCAGTGCATAACTTTCCGAATTAAGCATATACTTACCTACATAAAAGTTTCCGTTTGCCACCAAGCAGAAGACATAAACGAGCTCGAATGTTTTCAATAAACGCAATCAACGGTGTAGGTACATACGTTCGCGAGCTCTAAAAAATAATTGCCAACCTAAAATGCCCATTTGTCTCCATCGAGCGATATTAAGAAATATCGCTCGATGGAGACAAATGGGCATAGAGACGCCCAAATTCCATCAATAAGTGCGGCTTCTATCAATGAATGTTCAATTAATTCATAGAATCAGTTCGCCTCACATTAATGGTCCCAGCCTACATTATCGGGACAAGGTTAGTCGTCAAGCGCCAATAATGGGAATACGCACTTGCGTTTGAAAGGAGATTGCAGTTGGACCAATTGGCTGTCCCCTTTAGTGGGGCTTACTAATGGGAGCTAGTAAGTCAGACTGTTACAGATTTTGATTACTACTTCGATATCTTGCTACACTAATCTTTACATAAACAGTATCTACAGAACAGATTCTTGAGAATAAACCACTAAACCATTTTATTGCCTAAACTGGACTTATCGCATAATTGTTTTAAATGCAATGTAATGCAATGCAATGTAAGATTTAAAACGTATCTCACCAAAAATAGAGTGAAATCAAAATTGAAATCAGGTTCATGCATCAACAAATTCTTTTAAACTTTTAAGAAATCACCAACAATGGGAACCAAATGCAATGGTTGCAAGAGGAACATCGTTCCGCGTCCCACTAACCCTCCGAGAAGAAGTTCGGCGAACATCTATCTGTATGGAGTTGACAATATCAATTGAACGCTATAATTAATTTTAGCATTGCAGCGGCGCGGGCGTCAGTGCGACCATTTGATCGGATTGTTTTATGAGGCCGATGACCACTTTCGATCATTCAAATTTTAATGCGGCCTAGATTTTTTTAATTGACTTGCAGACAGAAATATGGTTATAAAAAATTTCAATAATTGATGAAGACAGCTTTTTTTTTTACGTGTGATAGGTTTACGTTTGACTACAGCCTGCCTGATGTTAAGCATTGCTGCAGCCTAGGGTGTAACACGTTTACCTAGAAGATACCTATTAACTCTAGATTTGAAAACCCCTGGATTGTAGTTCGCAGGAAACACAGCTTCTGGTAAAGTGTTCCAGAGCTTTGCCGTCCGTACAATAAACGTAGAAGCAAAGCGCTGCGTTCGACACTTCGGCACTTTCACCATAGCTTTGTTTAAAACGCACTTTATATTACTATCGCCTTAATAATATTAACAAAAACCAAAAATTTCAAAGTTTTTTTTTCTGCAAGACAATTTACGAAGTCCGAAAAAGAAGAAGTCGAATACCTTTTTCTTTTAAGACTTTTGATCAATTATTACCTGCTTCCTAAATAAAGCATGAACATAAATCTCAATAATTGACATCAAAAAGTAGTAACTTTGCTAAAATATATGATTCTAGTGCAATAATACATTCTTCTTAACCATCATATCGAATGAGAGTGGCCAACTCTGGTGTCGAGAGCTTATCAAGTCGCCTTAAGAGCTTCTGCCGTACTAGACAAACAGCCGGGACTTACATTTTAACGTGTCATCCGACCCACGGAAGTGCCCAAAATGGAATGCCACTTTTCGGTCACCCATCCAAAGACTGACGTCGACGATCTTAGCTTAACTTTGGTAAGCGCATGCGATTGCCACCGCTAGCTGAGCTACAGGCGCTTAATAAAACAGTACATTAAATTTTAGTAAACACACCGCAACTTTAGTCTTTACGACATTCAAGTTTGCAACATTGCAATGCATGAACAGAAGAAATATCACAAGTTTCAGCAGCTATTATTAGCACTGTTGTTATCTATTACAAAGATCTCAGGAGTATAAAGTGGTGGTAGTGGCAGTGACACGTTAGATTAGCTCGAGGAAATCATCTATGCAGGGCTCTGAGCAATTAGGGCCAGCGGCTAATGGGTGATACTGAACTAGACATACATGCTATTACTGTAAATGTATTTATTTATTTATTTATTTATTTATTTATTGTTCACTTGCCCACAGCACTTACAGTTTCCCAAAGCGTGCTGTGGGCCAACCTTAAAAATATACTTATATTAAAATTAATCCCTATACCTAGACTTTTAGTAAATTTTCCTATTATTACAAATAAATATACTACAACATTGTAATATAAATTTAAATTTCGAATGGAATATATCAAGATCTGGCATCTGTGCAAGCATGTCGTTAAGCAGACTGACAGCATGTGTTGTGGGAGCGTACCGCGCCGTGGCGGTGCGCACCACCCCGCACGGCATAGCCAGCGGGCGGCGCGGGCAGCATGCGCGCGCCGCACGCGCTCCCGCCGCACGCGCTCCCGCCGCCAGCGACAACCGGGATAGAACACTAGGATCGTCGATGGATCCGCGCAAGAGCTGGAAGTAATGCGATAGCAAACTGCATTTTCGCCTTACTTCCAACGCATACATACCTACCATACCATAGACGAAGAGAGACGGATACAGAAAAGGGTAGAAGCCGTATAACTTTTTGTACAAATATCTAGCAAACTTTCTTTGTACTTTTTCAATCATTTCTTTGTACTTCTCTTCATGCGGATCCCAGATTAGGGCGTTATACTCTAGTTTACTGCGCACCAAAGAGTAATACAGTACCATGATAGCCCCTCTGTCATGAAATCGTCCTGTTTGCCGTATCACAAATCCAAGAGCTTTAAAAGCACTATTGCATATATTTTCAATATGTACATTAAATTTAAGCTCTGTATCTAATGTCACACCGAGATCTCTTATTCGTGAGACACGCTCCAGACTGACACCAGACACACAGTAGTTGTAAGTGAGGGGATCACGTAGTCTAGTGAAAGTCATAGTCTTACACTTGGAACTATTGAATTCCAAGTAATTACTCTCGGCCCAACTCACAACCCTGTCAATGTCAGCCTGCAGCGCGTCACAGTCCTCAATGGCACCAATACTCCGGTATATCTTAAGGTCATCGGCGAAAAGAAGACACTCTGCTGACCTTATGACCTTTGGCAGGTCATTAATCATAATTAAAAACTGGGTCGGCCCCAAAGTACTACCTTGGCTGACCCCAGAAGTAGTAATATATGAATTTGACTGGACGCCAGCTAGACGCACATACTGAATCTTATTAGTGAAATAGCTCGCGAATAATTCCAGTAACCTAGGAGTGAACCCTACAGCAGCAAATTTTTTTAATAAAACATCATTGTGGACCCGATCGAACGCTTTTTTGTAATCAAAATAAGCCACATCTACCTGCTTATGTATTGTTATGTATGTTAGACTTACTTAGAAGATTTTGACTGATATAGGATACAGTTAACAACGCAAGCTTCATTTACTTAAGTATTTATATTTGTTTATGGTTGCCTGGAAGAGATTGCTTTTAGCAATAAAGCCGCCACTTGTGGCACTAGTATAAGTATATCTTTTTTGTTATTTCTTTGTAATTATTATCGTGTGTTGCAATAAAGAATTTTCTATTCTATTCCGATAAACTCTCGATGCGAGAGTTGGCCACTCTCGTTCGATAAAAGAAGAAGAAGATTTACGTAAGTGGCTATAGAAAAAAAATGCGACATTATTTTTATTAGTGTTATTTCATGAGCTACTGCAAACAAAACAAAAGCATAACTATTACCGAATGAAAATATGCTAATAAATATGATTTTCATTGATAAAATTTTTACAATCACGTTATATGACAAAGGGTTGTGACAAAGACAATATTTATTTAATTTTATCTCTTAGGATTTTCAGACTTTATTTTTCCGTGATTTTTTTAAGTTTGGCTAATTAAAGTTTCTGTTGGAATAATTCTACAAATAAAACATTATTTCAGGCGAACGTTGTTTTCATTCTCGAAACACAAAGAACTGAAGGAGGGTAGGTATTATATTATTACCCGAAACTGGTCCATAACAAAGTAATAAAAGGTACTCTGTTATCACGTTCCCTGAGGACCTGAAATGTTTTGTTGGAAAATAATGTGGACAGTTTACATGGAAAATATACGAAAAGTTGTCTTGTAGAGTTTTAGTTTTTCAAACGCTAATATATAAAAATACGACTGTAGCTTAGTAAATTCAGTTTAGACACTCACAGGCTTTGTGTATATTAGTATGTAGTTTGTATCTGATGTTTGTGAATGATGTTTATCATCATTAACATCATTAGTATTAAAACATAACAACTGAAAATTAGTGAAAACTAGTAATTACCTAAAGATGAGCAAGTATTATTCGGGTATGGTATGGTGATATCGGTGAGAAAGCGCATATTTTACAATCTGATCTCTAGTTAGAAGACGTTTGTATGGGAAAAAAGAGCGGTTTTTAGGGATTTTCCGGCATTTTTTCGAATTTTCTCGCCGTAAAAACCATCCTTGAACTTCAACGAATATAAAAAAAGAATTGGCCAAATCGGTCCAGGCGTTGTTGAGTTATGCGCTTACCAACACATTTTGCGATTCATTTTTATGTATAAGAAGATTTTTATATGTATATAAGAAGAACAATGATTTCTTAATCTGGTAAAAGCTTTTCTTGGGAGGATGGAGGCTTTCAAACTTTTTAACCGATTCATTTTGAGTCGCAGCGTTAGAGAGTTAGTGAGTTGAAGTCTATGACTTACCGGCTTGTGTCCGCGGAGGTAGTGCAGGGTAGCGCGGCCCACCCGCGCCGCAACTATGCGCAGGCTCGTCCCGACGCGCCTAGATATGCGCGCGCGCATGACCCGCGGGATCTAGCCCGCAGCGCTGCGCAACTGTTTGTCTACGAAAACAGGAAAAAATATTAAGCTAGTTACAAAATGTCAGTGGTCACGGTTTAGTTAAATAAAGTTAAAAACTCTACATTTTTGAATATATTTACGATGTATGTCAATTTTATCTCTCCTCCTTCAACTCCACAGGACACTCCTAGAGCCATAAATGTGTCTTCTTAAATTTTATTTTCATTAAATGTGCATACCTAATTACGCCAATGAGGCGACAGCTATGACACCATGACAAAAAGGACAAGAGAAATCGCACAACAACATGACATTCAAAATAATAATAATAATAAATAGATCTGGTACTTATAAAAAGCTCAGAATATGTAAATTTATAATATATCCGTGTGCAAAAATGTAAAACTAATTTTTAAATAGCTGAATAAATGGCTTCTTTACTTTTACTTTTACCTGATTACACATATCTAGTATTTTACATTATTCTTGTAAATACACAGTTCTCGAGCTCGTTTCGAGCTTATATCCTCGTCTTTATGACTCGCCTATATCCTTTATATCGGAGGTTGTTCCTTGTAGACATGTTTCCAATTTATGGAGTTGAAATTGATTTAGTAGAATACTGATTTTTACATAGAGGTACTGCCATCAGGCGTCCGCAACCCCAAATATGTCATGTGCCCATATGAGTAATTATGAGTTATTTTGTCTAGTGCTTAACCGGATTCGACCGGCAGGCTCGAATTCTGCCGGTCGTGATTATTTTCGTTCATTTTCCAATAAAAGTTTAAGTATAGAGTAATATTTTCACAAATCACTTAAATTTTATTTTTCTCGAAGTTTTATGTGAAAGTAGTCCAAAAAGTTTACTACGTTTAGTGACACCACAATAAAAAAACCTGTATGTAATTTATAGTGAAGATATTTTACTTTTAGATTACATAATAAAAATTGTAATCTAGATTACAAAATGAAATGTGTAATCTAGTGCTGAAAAAGTTTGGCATCCCTGTTTTCAGGCAGTAAGTAGGGCGGTCTAATGTGTCTTTAGTTTGGTATATCAATTGCGATTACTCGCACCAATTCGACAAACGGACACTTTTTAATGGTGCATCAAGTAGGGCTATACACAATGTTTTGAAAAATTGTAATACATGCTTTTCCTAGTGGCAATTGCATAATTGAAAATATCAATAATTATCTACTATTTTTAGCGTTTTCGAGAAAATAAATTCGATACACCTTGATTTTTAGCTTATTAACATATAGATTTGTTTTTTTTTCTAAATAAAAACACAACACACTTGGAACAAGGATTCTGAGCCTGAATTTTCTTTCATGACATCCATAAGAGATAGGCTGATACTCGTAAAGATAAGCAATGTGTTTCGCTAATTTGAAAAAAAAAACCCCTTGTAAACGAAACTCCAACATTAGGCGCCTGGACCTCGCGAATCACTGATTGAAAGATGTCAATTTAGACATCACTGGTTAGTAATTCATTTCCGAATATCTTCAAAAAGCTTCCAATTTTATAAAACACCCTGCTAGTGTCAACCCTAACTAGGGTCAGGTTGCGCACGCGTCCCAGTGATTGCCGAGCGCCGTTTGATTGGCCAGATAGATAGGTCACTATTTTCTGATGCCAGGATTTTCGACATGCGTAAATTAGCTCCATGGTTGAGATTTATGTGATTGCATGTTTCGTAGACCGCAATGTTGTAATAGAAAATTATGTTAACCAACAATGAAACTGTAGCGAAACATAATATAGTATATTCTTGATGATTATACAAAAAGCAATAAGTACCTACGATGAAAATTTTCCCGTTATCCTTTTGAAAAACAAATGCTTACATTATGTCTTTGTTTGTTGTCACACAAAAGAAGTTCAGTGAAATATTGACGTAATAATTATATTTTATGCGAGAGAAAATATGAGCAATGATTTCAGAGTCCTGCAAAAGTTTTAAATGAACTCAGTTTCCAAATCGATCATAACACCCGAACAATAAAAATATTATTGTCTCCAGAAATATCCCACACTTTCTTGTCCCTCCCTGTTATTGACAGCAATTAATTAAAGTACCTAACTAATTGAGGAAATTGCCACCTACAGAGTAGAAAAGTTTGCCGATAATTGATGTGGATATATTCATTATTGCAGAATAAACCATAAAAGTTAATATCTTTTAGCTGCCTTCTTTATAAAAAATATGCATTTAAATCTCCAAATCTATACTATCTATATCTATACTAATCTATACTAATATTATAAAGCTGAAGAGTTTGTTTGTTTGAACGCGCTAATCTCAGGAAATACTGGTGCGAATTGAAAAAATCTTTTTGTATTGGATAGACTAGTTATCAATGAAGGCTTAAGGCTATATAACATCACGCTGCAACTAATAGGAGCGAAGAAACAATAGAAAATGTGGAAAAAACGGGGAAAATTATTCATCTTTGAGGGCTTCCGTTGCATGCGCTGCGAAAACGGTTCAAGATATCAAAAAAATGTGTACGAAAGAATTATTTCTCTTGAAATAATCTAACAAAATGTCCGCAACAGTATATGTCTATGTTTTAAGGTTAACTCACTAGAACCGTTTTTATGGTAATAGCTATTCCACGCGGACGAAGTCGCGCGCATCAGCTAGTAGGTAAATATACAGTACGGTGCTTCGATAAACTAGGCAACACATTACGAAAAAAATAGCACCTAATAAAAACCATGGGCATATCAAGTAAGAATAGATACAAGTGACTACAAATGAAATACATATACACTTAGTAGCATATCAGTTGCGCTTTAGGTTAAATAATAAATATTACGTCTATATATCTCTATAAGTTGGTACATCCCGCCTTCAAGCTAATTAATGTAAATATATGGGTGAAGGCTTGCGTCCTTCAAAGGGCGAAGCACAAATTGGCCCGAATGCGTTTCACCGACCAATTCAGATCGCCCGCAACTGGGCTGGCAATTCTGATTTATTAATCATACTCATGTTTAGGGTATCAGAACATGTATCATAATATGTATGTATTAATAGAATATAATAGAATATATCTTTAATGTACACCAATGTAAAACATAAATAACAAAACAGGAAATAATCTTAAATATATTAAAGTGCTGTACATTGGGTGTATTAATGTAGTTATTATGAGATTTTTGGTAATATTTTGTTTGTTTGGCAACTTGCAAATATGATATCCCTTTAGAAATCTACAAATATATCCTTTACGCTACATTACGCTATCAAGTGTTTGAAATGAACTTTAAATAATTTTTTTGATGTTAAACCTTATTTTGTTAAAGCTACACAAATGAAATTATGTATTCTGCTACTGATATGTTTAAAGCAGCATTGAGCTTTTTCTTCTCAAAAATATAATTCAATCTTCATAATATCCCCATAAAACATTCGCTAATCGTGAGAGAATGTCTGAATAAGTCAGTAAATGGGATTTGCGTTATCTCGTCCCAATACCAACCGAAACGGCTAAGTTGAGCCAACTGTAAGTAATGTAATTGATAGGACGGCCTTTGGAAACTTTAATTGTAATCCTTACTTATTAAATCTGAAATAGATTCAATTTAAACCAAACGAAAATTACTTTCTACAGTTACTTCAAATAGAATGCTATAGAATAATGTAAATTTATCAGCTGTAGTCAATTACATATTTATTATCTGAACTTTGAATCGATTGTAATCATCACAAGTCCAATAAGAGTGATCTATTAAAGTTAAGTTAGGTCACAGTTCACCAACTTTTAATAAGCAATCAGCAAGGAAAGCGGTCGACAAGCAAGAAGTTCGTACGATTTATTACTGCTAATTTATTGCTGAAGTGTAGATGGGAACAGAATATTTAACTAGCCTCACAGACCCACAGACTATACAAGAGTTTGTATATATCCTTACAGTTTGAGGTCGCACAATATACGCAAGTTGTATGTCGGTCCTACCTCCCTTATCCGGCAGTAGTACCGCGAAAGCCTTACTGACTCAACGCCCTGGGTTAACCACAGTCTATCGATGATATTAGTATAACGACTTGCGATTTGTTAGTTTGTTTTGTGAAGAGCAGTATTTTTATACTAGTCTATGACGATTACTGTTTAAATTCTTGGGGGTGATAAATTGTTGCAAAAATGTACGGGTGGCTATTGGAAAGTGTGCAGCATTTTATTGTGGTAAGATTTATTTTATTTAGACGATATTTTATTAATTTTCGAATGTTATCTGTAAATTGTTCCATTATGACTTACTGGGAGTATCAATTTTATTTTATCACACAGGCCATCAGACATATATTTTACAATATTTAATTTCATTCAGGTAACAGTAATGTTTAAAACGTGTATAACAATGGTGAAAGACCACATATGATTGAGTATTCCATTGACATCGCCTATATTACAATACAATAAAATATACACCTGTCGAATTTTCAAGTATCGATTTCGAGGTTTATGTTAGTAAACAAATCATACACTCAAGCATGAAATATTCACGCCACTTCTTCAAATTAAAGTTTTATCAAATGTAAAGACTTTATCCGTACTTGATTTTGTTGAACAAGCAACTGCAAATCTCACGCCGACAAAGTTTAAAATTTGATCCGCCCAAGTTTTGGCGCGTCACGTTCGTTGTTGCAAAACGAATATGATCCTTCGAGCTGTTGAATACAAATCAATGATATTTGTCGGCCAACCTTGATGGATGTTTGTTCTTGTAGCAAGAATGCGGGGAAGAGATATGGGAAAGTATCTTGAGAGAGGCCGGCGCCAGGAATACTATCTTCAGTGCTACACAGGTATGATTTGAATTTATATGTATTATTATGAAATAACATAAAATAATTATGAGAAATTGGTTACACTTCTGTCTGAATTATTAATGAGAAAACGTAATTATACCTTAGGTTTTATATTTTTTTTATAATTTGTATAATTTGATTATTTTTTGTGTTTACAAAGCAATACCCCGACGCTCTGATGCCGCGCCTGGCCTGTGCGTTGGCTCAGCTCATCAACAGAGACCCAAACAGTCCCAGCACCTCCCGGCCAGCCAGTCCTGGCCCAAGGAAGACCTCCTTAAAGTCGAAGCCTAGCTGGCGCAGTGCTTCAGTCCACGCCGACAACAGAACACAACACTACAAATGTCCCTTTACGGCCACTAGAGCTCTCACAGCAGCCACACAGAAAGAAATAGACGCTTACACGTCATCGGAAGAAATACGATCACCAATCATGTCCATCTCCACAGATAAAATCAATGAGAGCGAAGAACTTGAAATCACCAGCATCAGAGACATGCATAGACGCAGCTTGGGAATCCGGTACGAGGATCATAGGACGAGAGATATTGAAGAGGTGATAACAGAAGCTCCGGGAGAAAACTTAAAAAGTGATCAGGACAATGGCGTTGAAGACTCTAAAGAGACTAAAGACGCAGAGGCTAAAGATGTTGTAGACGCAAAAGATCAAGTCGCAGGTCCTGTGAGCCTAGCTAAGTCATGTCCAGCGAGCACTTCCAAGTTGTGTCCAGCGAAAGATACAGAGCCTACTTCTCCTGATATTGAAAGTGGCAGGAAATTATCTGAAGCATCTTTCAAGCCAGCTCGTAAGACCAGCTGTACTGTGGCCCTGGACGTGTATAGGAGGCGAGGGTCGCTCCTCACAGCAAGGCCGCGCCTGAACAGCCTCACAGTCCAAGCAGACAAGATCACTGCCCTCAGGGAGAAATTCGGAACTTCCGAGAAAGCCATGCACTTCTTCGGGCGATGCTTCGTCAAGTTTTTCAGCAACTACGGGTGAGTGACTTATCTACATGGACACAAGGTTTTTGCTCCCGACCAATTTTTTATACAAATTCGCGTTGAATTACTACGGACAGCCGGCCAATAGCTTCATCATTTCGCGCCAATTCGGGCGATACGCAAAATAGACTAAGTGGTCCAAATGATAACATAGGTATGGGAGTACCAACCACACATTAACACACGCAATTTTTCTGGACACGCGTCAATCCCTAATGTTGTTAAATATCTAGGTTCCATAAAATGTTATTATATCACCTAAATAAAAACACAAAATGACGCAATAACAGCTACAGCTCCACTACTATATACCTACTTATACTTTTTATTAAAACTGTTGATGTACAATATAGGGAGTCGTAGCAACTTCATATCGCTGTGAAAGTCAAACAAAGTAACTTTATTTCGTCAGTTTCATGAAGCCACCACATGTTGGGTAACCATTTCTGAAATTCATCAAACTTAGCTGCGTTTTACCACAACATTATTAACAGTAATAGCAACTTGGTAACTAAGTAATAACAAATTATTTTTGCACAAACTACTAGAAACTTGCAATACGGTGAAGTTTGACCACGAATAATATTTCTTCATTTTGAGTGAAAATTATATTTTTTAGTAATACTGGTAATACTGTATAACAATTTTATTAAACAAGTATAAAAATTGCGGCACTTTCACCGACAAGAGACAAGCTCGTAAATACGAAGAAGAATATAAAAATAGCTTACTATTCCGAAGAAAACACAAATAAAATACCTTTGTCAATCAAACGCTCGCTCAACTACGAGTATGTTCCATGTACAGCATATACGAGTATTCACTAGGAATATATTTGTAGCGAAAAATATATGAATATACAGGGTTTATAAGGACAGCTTTAGTAGGTAAGGTCATAACTAACATTTTTGATTCAACGACTTTTGCAAATTCACCGATATGTAAAGAAAACAGATCAAAAGTTGTTAATTTGATGTAAGTTAGCAGGTATGTACTTAAGTCACCCATGAAAAGATTTGCGTTTATTTATAAGATTCGAGTGTTCACGCTTTATATTCCATTTTGACAGCTCCATACATTTAACGTCCAATGTGTACATTGGCATTATCTCTTGCAGCTACGACACCATGATCCGAGCCACCGGCCGCTACTTCTGCACGTTCCTGCAGTCTGTGGACAACATCCACCAGCGCATGCAGTACACGTTCCCGCGCATGCGCTCGCCGAGCATGCAGCTCACTCGTGCGCACAGGCACGGCGCCGAGCTGGTCTATAGTAGCACCAGGGCTGGCTTCACGCATTACTTGATGGGTGAGTAGATGAGTGAACAAGAGTGACAGACCTACAAGCAAAAAGGTATTTAACTACGACATCATATGGCTAGATGATAGTTATCTCTCCGACCAGCAGATAGCAATTTAACTTAAAGCAACTGGGAGATGCTTAACTCTCTGAAGTAACTTTACTCAGTTTACCGGGGATACTCATTTTTAGTACAAATACCGACCAGAAAATTTTATTTCTGGAAATGAAGAAAAATATATCGCTAAATCCGAAAGCTGTGCTAAGCCCGTAAGATGTACTTATGTGTGTAAGCAATTTATATTTGTACATGTTTATTATTCTCGCATACAGGGCAGTTGTACGAGATAGCAGAAGACATCTTCTCCCTGAAGCTGAAGGTGTCAGTGGTGAAGGAGTCCCTGGAAGGCAGCTACTACGTGGCAGTGCTGCGGCTGGAGTTCGATAATAGCGACTATGTAAGTCATTTACAGTTTGAGCATTTTTCAGCTGGAGAATTTGCTTCAACCGGCGAAAGTGGAAAAGAAGATTATTGCAATGATCAAGTATGTATGTTGGCAATCTGACACATACATTACATATAAAACAAGCACCAACTTTAACTGGAAGTAGTTTAAACAAAGTACGTCCTCGTACAATGTCGTTACGATAAAATCTCATTAAACACTACTTATGTAGCATGGCTTAGTCTTCTAAACTGCAAAATCGCTAAGCTCTATCAAAGTGGATACAGTCGAAGCAACAATGATCCACAAAAGCTTGTCAGCTCCCCAAATCCCGGCTTATTTTAAGACCCTATAACTTGCTCTCGAATTTTATTAGCATTTCCTGGAATCTGTTGTTTATACACCCTTCTTTGTTGTTTATGATGGAATCTTCCATTCTCATGGAAAATATTGGCCGCAGATTGGACATAAAGCGACCCTGAAACAAGCGAGAATCTATCGAAAACTAATAACTATTGTACTTTTACAAGGGTCTTCGATTTTATAGTGGTTTTCACGGAACGTTTTAACTAAATTGGATAAGAAAACAGGTGGGTATTGTATCTTAATGCAAATTTATGTTTGCTTATTTTACTTGTGCAATAAATTGTTATTCACGAACCATAGGTTTCGGGTTAAGTAAATAGGCGTGATTTATCTGTATGCATAATTCAAATAATTAAGTTTCTTAAGGAAATATAATTGGTATGGAAATAAACTGTAAGACAAAGAATACCATATTTTGCATGGATAGAGATTGTACATAGACAATAGACGTAGTAACAGCATTGCTAGACATTGGAAAAATTAAGCAATGCAAGATTTTTAAGATATTAAAAAGATTTTCATATTTCTATCCACGACGACGTAAGATTACTCTCTTCTTTATTCATGTCACGTAATAAGTAGATAACATAGATCTTTCGTAAGTTTTATAGTTCAAACGAACCCTCTATGAATCACCGCGACAAAATCTTATTTTATCTCGCCCAGTCGACTGCCAGTCTATAAAAAATACCTCCCAGTTAGTCCTACCATTTTTGGTGTCGGGTAACATTTGTGCCAAAACTATCCGTTGACTGCCCATTGTGATATTGTTCCTGTAACCTTGAACTTCCTGCTACAAGCCACGTCATATCGAATTGTTCCGACCAATTAAGGATAGAATTGGATAGATCTAATGTGATATAAGATAACGATACTTCTAATTTCAGTAACAGCTCTTTTTGGTAGGAAAATGCCTGAGTTTCGGTTGCTAGACGGGAAGCTTTGACGTAACTATTCATACATTATATTGTAGCTTATATGTAGCGACTGGACAACTTGTTTGGAACTAAACTACAAATAACCGAATTAAGTAATGGTTTTCATAGAACACGTCATAAGATATAAGATTGCTAGGGTAGTTTAAAAACTCTGAATGCACTCTCATACGAATTTACCTACTTACATCAGACTGATCAAACTTTTCTCTATTCATACTAACATAGGTACATACTAATCATAAATGATAACAATAGTGATTGAATAGGTACCTACTAAACAAAATAGAACTTCTCGGGAATCGCTTAGTTTGTAGAAGCCTGCCTACGCTGTACGAGATTAAATGCCGCCTTCATAAAATATGGAAGCAAGGTAACTACCGAGCGTTGTTTATTTATATTGCTAAATTAATTTCCATTTTCAAGGGAGCTTCAATTAGTTCTTTTATTATTTGTTATAAAGTGTCTCGATATTAACAATCATTTAAGGTTGGCGAATTAATATAATAATGACGACTGAAAATGAGCTCATGGAAAAAGTATTTTTACAATTTGAAATATACACTTTTAACAATTTCTTCGAAAAAAACGAGGTTGTCAATTGGACCTGTATTAATGTGTTTATGTTTGAGTTGAATAAAAATTTATTAAAAAATTTAGTCACAAAGGATTAATAATATATAGGTAGTATTATCCAAGTACCAACATAAAATAAGTAAGTACATACCTCACAATCCTGCCCATGTCCCCAGGTGCAATCCCTGATGATGCGCAAGAACCTCCCGTGCGAGCTGCCCAGCGTGCCCGCCTCCGTGCTGCTGCAGCTCTTCCCCTTCGGAGTACTCCTCGACAGGAAGATGAACCTCTTGAAGGCTGGAGACAAGGTATTGTGTGAATTTATGATCAGTGTTGATGCTTTCTATGGATTGTGGTTGGATATCATGTTACTTTTAATAGGAATTGGCATCGTGGAATTAAAAAGTTTTTGTAAAGGTTTAGGTATTTCTTCACATTTTACTCTTGAAAATTCACAAAAAAATCAAATACATTTGATTGTAGGGTACATTTTCAAAAGCCCTGGATGAGCTGGTAGTATTATATGACATATTCAAAGCTCTCTTTAAAAGTTTTGTGTCGGCAGTAGCTCTAATTAGGAACTTATTTTACCTAGATCTAGGAACATTTACAACACAATGTTTAACATGGACAAAATCACATTGTTATACGTTACCATCAAGCCTACAGGTCTCAGTTGCAGACGTGTTCAATAAATCAGTATTTCGCCGACATGACACCCGCGTCCCTCCTACATCATTAATCATCTCGTTTATCACTGCCCTTGGATTTTTCATCCTGAAGGGCACTTAGATACGTGAACCCGTGTTTTTTACGTTTAATCCACAACCTATCATGTAATAATTGTATATGCTCCTTTGTATTTTCAGTAATAATCATTGAATTGATTGTTAGTTTCAGTAATAATCACTATTTCGATAGACAACCTTAGAAGTAGATTCAAAATTGAATCATAACGTTTTGATTAATTTTTAAAACAGGCTCACTGGCACGACTTTACAACATTTTACCTATTTTTCAAGAGGTGATTGTGTTGCCAAATACATACGTTGTCCAAGTGGCACAATATTCATAAGTAGATATTTAATTATTTGTCGTAATTTTGGCTATTATTTACAGTTTAACCGGATAATAACCATTTGTATAGAAATCGTAGCACATTAAAATAATTATTCGTAACAATTTTCTAGCTGGCAGCGGCATGGGGCGGTCCGTACAACCGCATTGTGAAGACTCCCATATCCGAGATACTTCGCTTGAGAAAACCCAAAGTAGCCTTCACTTGGGACAAGGTATCTACAATGCTTAATCGGGCGTAAAAGACAGCGGTATTGGAAACCGTTTAACTATCCTTTGTCTTAGTTTCGCTAAGTATTCTTGATAGATTAATGCGGAGCGAAAATATTTATTTTTATGTACGGAATTCTTCTAAATCTCATACGTACCTACTAAAGAAAATAGACATGAAAGAAAATGAACAAAGTCAGGAATTTGTAAAACGTAAAACTTAGGTTATCTACTCGTAGGTACTTCTAGATTACTAAATACAACAAAATTTAACAAGTTATGCAATCAGTCGAAACTTTACTTACACTTTTAATATCCACTTGTGTTTCTTGATCTACTTTTTTCTCCATTGACTTTTGTCAAATACTATGGCTAAATGATTGGGTGTAATTCGCCGTACCGTGTCGTCTGCCTAATAAAACTACAACCTCAGATGCATAAGTACAACTACAACATTTTGTCTTTTACCAGGTAGTGTGCATGCAAACAATGATATTCGAGTTGGAGTTGATGCGGTGGCGCGCGCGCAGCACGGCCGACGCCCGGCGCGGCTCGCAGGGCGCGCGCTCCATACTGCTGCGCGGACCCATGTACTTCCTGGAGGAGATAGATGCACTGATCTTCTTGTGCAGTCCTATGTAAGTATTGGAGATAAGACAAGGCATGTAGTCTTAGAAATAATGTCTAATATTATAGCAACCCTTTTTTTTATATAAGTATTTTATTTTATTATAGCAACCCAGAGTAGGTATATTCATATATTCGCCGTTTTTTTTCGAATAATAAATCAAATAACAAAAAAGCTTTAGGTAGGTATACAAGTACCTACCATAGTGAGTGGCATACGTTTTTCGTACCAAAACATCGTGGGTGAAGTCAAAGGCATGCACTAGCATAATCTAGTACACAGCTTAGTTAACTCTAATAGTTCCCAAATCTGAGTAACTTATGAACTTTGGGTATTCATTCCAGCTTCAACAACCTAGACGAGCTCCGCTTGGCTGGCTTGTACCTGGCTGACCTGAACGGGCACGGGCTGTCCAAGGAGATGCTGCTCAACGGCTGGCAACACCTCTCCAGACTGGACCTGCTGTTCGAGAAGGCAGAGAACAGGAGTCTGTCTTTGCAGAAATCTTGCAGGTTCTTGGATGGCTTTCTATTGCAATTCATACTACGTAGGTACCTACCTACAAGTAAATTGCACAACACTTCATTATACTGTCATCATTTCATACAAGTACCTACCCAATTCAACTGTGGTATTACAGCCAACAGCCTTATTATTCTGAAGGAAATACAAGCAAAGCCTGGGCTCTGAACTGTACGATACTCGTACGAAGTCCTGGACGCATCCAATTCTTACGCGTACTATCATTGCATGATTATGTCCTGTTTTAGATATTTAATTACAAACCTTATAGTATGTACATTCTGCAGATTACTGGACCAGTTGAAGAAGAGGAGTGACCAACTGTTATATTCTATGATACCGAAGGCAATTGCTGATCATCTCAGGGACGGGAAAGACGCGATGGAAGCATGTCAGGTAAGACAATGAACTTAGTTTTATTATTCATTCTAATGAAAAAAGCCGTTCAATCGGCGATAAACAGAGCTTGGTAATATAAAAGAGATATCAAATGAGAATCTTTCAAGATTTTACAGAGAAAAAGCATAGGTAGGTATAGTTACCCAAATCTCGCTAAATTAACCCCTACCACTTCTTATTTATAGGCATTTGACAGTGCTACGATCATATTCTGCGGCGTCCAGATAGCGGAGGCAGGCTCACGAGCTGACGTCATGCAGACCGTGGCCTACATGAATGATGTCTACTCCAAGATAGATCGACTGCTTGACACGCACCGCGCTTATAAGGTAAGGTAGATCAAGCTCTAGAATAATTGGAAAAAAGGTTTAGACCAAAGATCAGGCCTTCCACATGAAGACATAAACTACACAAAACCTTTTATACTTACATACGTCATCTTACTGTCAGTTGGGCGGATGCTTAAAAACAAGCTACAACATACTTGTCGAGATTAAGTTGTACGCTAAGGATATGTTTTTTTTTATATCGATACAATGAAGACCAACATTAAAATCTACCTGTTGAAACTTCCATAAGTCTGCGAAGGTATGTATGTTCAACGAACCTCAAAGATTGGAATACAAATAAAACATCTACCTTTGCTTAACGAAAGTTAACACACCTTACTATGTATTCGTGTTGCAGGTGGAGACAGTAGGCACAGTATACATGCTGGTGTCGGGAGCGCCGGTCAAGTGGAGCGGACACGCCGCCTCGGCGGCCAGCGCCGCGCTCGCCATCTCGCGGGCACTGCCTTTGCTCACCATTGGTACATACTTAGTAATAGAATATAAAACACCGAATGTAGGCGTTGCGAATATACCTACATACCTACTTGCATGATTTGTTTCGGTACGCCAATCATTATAGTCTGTCATAATCTCGACAGCCAAAACACGATGTTCGCCCTATCAATTTTCATCGGGAAATTACTTTTGCATTTTCTCCTTTTGTTAATGGAGTTCTTGATTTTATCTTTATCTTGTATACAATCCAACCCCCCGACACAAGAAATTCACATCTACAAAAAATATAGCTAACAACGTTACTAAAACTACAGGAAGTACTTACCTACACACGTAGGTGATGTGTAAAGCCTTACCATCCATTTTCACGCGGTCTCCCAGAATTCTTCTCAAAATCCCTCTTCTTGTATCGTCATCATCATCAATTTTCACAAAAATATTCTTCTTCAAGTATTTTCTGCTCACCCACAACCTTACTTGTGATTGCAGGCATCCACTCTGGTCCTTTCATGGCGGGCGTGCTGGGTCGCAAGCTGCCACGATACTGCCTGGTGGGAGACTCAGTCAACACCGCCAGTCGGATGCAAACTTCCTCAGAGGTAGGTCTGGTAAACACAGTGATCAACATTTACAACAAAAGTTTTTTTTTTTTATAAAAGGACTTTAGTGTGTTATTTTTAATTGACTTACAGTAAGCATGGTTCAGTAAAGTCGTGACCAGTAAACTATAGGCGCGCGGCGCTTCGAAAATATTACCTTTTCCAACTAGATCTTTGATTTCTTTTATTACTTTATTCTTTGTTACAAAGAATGAAGCAAGAAAGGATTATCCACATCTGTTCTTTTCCCATTATGATGTTAAATATGATATTTAGGTGTAAATATACGTTTTTTACCCTTCGGGGGAAAAACGTTGCTATTAATTGATTACTTCCAGCCGGGTCGTATCCAAGTGTCCTCAGCGACTGCAGCGCTGCTGCCCCCGGGACGGTTCAGGCTGCGTCGTAGAGGACTCACTAAAGTCAAGGTAAGGGCTATTTAGATCAGTGGCTTAACTAAAATAAGAAAAATTAAGGAAGTGCCTTTATAATCGGTTATCTCTTCCCATTGTAGTTATAAACATAGTGAAAAAAATCCTCAGAAGATATGTAGGTACTTGCCACGAACACATTGTATTCATTTGAATAATGTAAAGTCACAAGTCATAATCAGTTGTATCTTGTCTTGTCAGAGGACCTTAGGGCGGCTTGATAAATTCTCGACACCAGAGTTGGCCACTCTCATTCGATAAGAAGAAGAAGAACTTGTATCTTGTAGTCAGAAATTATCTATAGCTAAAGCAATAGGTACCTACTTAAATAACCTTTCTATTAGGTCCAGTACTTTCCCAGCTGGTTCCCATATAATAACACAGGTTTCTTCCAGGGTAAGGGCATGATGGAGACATTCTGGCTGGAAGGCGAGTTGGAGCAGGAGGACCAGCACGAAGCGCTGGAGCTCATCTCTACATTATACGGAGAAGAATAGATACAGGGCTGGGCGCATTGTATGGAAAATTATACCTTTCATTGTTTTTTGTGGCTATGGAAAAATAAAAAATCAGTTGTAAAAAAAGCTTTCAGGAGATTAAACTTAATAACCTTCTTTTTTTTGGAAGTCGATATCTACTTCAAGTAAGTATGTTTGTCAAGTACATGAGAGTAAGAATATTTGACAATGAACCATTGATTTCCATCAGTACAAACTGATGGAAATCAATGGAATGAACTCTTATTACTGGTTTTGAATCAGGGATATCTTCTGGTTTGTTGGCTTGCACTTTAACAAACAGTCCAAACTTAAGACTTGTAACATAACATCCGGGTGACAATGCTAACTGACATAGATGCCATTGTTTTGCACGGTCACCCATCCAAGGGCTTACCACAAGGTACTCAGTAACTTTATAATCACAATATTTTTTACATTCCTAAATATTCCAATAAAATTAAAAATACTTAATACTTCATTTAATATCAATCAACAATCGAATTAAATTCGTATATTAATGTTTGAATTTATACTTTGCTATCATAGATACATACATTGGGGAATCAATCCCTTTTCGTACATTTTAGAACTAGTTGCCATAGTTACTTACATTTTTACATTAGGTACTACAATCAATTATATATAATTTTAGTAATAAGGTACATAAGTGTAGTACATGGAATGTGGGTACAGGTGCAGCCAATACATACATACATTATTTTCGTATATAATGCTATTTTAATATAATTTATAATAATAATAATATATTAATAGATAAATGACATTAATTTACAATTAATAAATTTGAATAAATTACTATTGGAACGCTTTATATATTTCATTGAAACAGTCACCTATATTTTTTTAAAGTTGTGCATTTGTGCAGTAATCTACTGAACTATGGTGGGGCTATATTATATAGAGAATACTTCTGCAATTTCAGTTTAGTCTTTCAATATTCGAAGATACATTTGCTTCGAAAATAAATTCACATGAGCTTTAATATTTTCAGATGAATCTCATTAGTAAACATCAGAAGATTTTAGTTTCTATTTGAATTTTAAATAATACAATTTCTTGGCACTAAGTTTGTGTATGGGACGGTTGGTAGGAATATAGATCTAATATATAGAATTATAGATGATTTTTAAATATGTATATTTAGTATACTGTCTAATACTTAAGTTCATATAATGCTAATTGCATAAATAGAGGAGTAAAATAAAAATATGTCGCATAAAATTATATCAAATAATTATATCGACGCATTAGTAGGTATAAAAATTAAATTAAAAATTGCAAAGTTGATGTTAAAAATTATTAAATCAAAACATAATCAAGCTGCGTTGGAATTACTTTACGTTTCATAAATATTCTAGTCTAAAATAAGTTGTGTAAAAATGAAATGAAGGCACTAGGGTTGTGACTTGTGACACTAAAATAAATAAACAAATATGAAATAAAATATAATAACAAAGAAGAAACATTTGGTCCACAACATTTTGATGACAAACATATTAAAATCAAACGATCTAACAAAATTCATTATATACATTACACTAATATCACGGAAATAATTAAAAATAGGTAAATGATTTCATCAAATGCGGCGTTTCCTGGTTTGTCTCCTACCATTGAAAACCAACAATACATAACAAAACCTCGATAAAACCGTATCTAAAATACTCCTTAACAACTCGATTCGATAATATTTCTACTCGTTTAGATATAAGTACTTTGTCGAATGTTATCATTATATGTATAAGGTAGAAAGATTTAGTACACGAGGTGTTCAGTCTTGCTATAACAAACAAAACGGCAAGTGACGGCACTTCACCTTACAAAATCTATAAAAATCAACAAAGTTAAATATACAACATGACATGGGTGCATACCTGCAGTCCGCTTGCGATATTTTAACATACATTTTAGTACAACACTATTTGCTTCATTTGGTTATTTTGACTGTTGAAAATACAAAATCGAATTATCAAATGAATAGTTAAAACTACTAATTTTGGTGTTAGCTGCCAGCACTCTTAGTACAGGTTAATAATACTGTATTTGTTGCAGCTTCGGGCTCTAAGACCGTACTATCGATTCTCTACATAGCTTTTATGAACGGTATCAAATTTATTTCTTATATAATTGATATCTAAACAAAATATTTGCAATTCATCATTTCGTATATCGCAATCAGACTGCGGCAATCTCGATCTGCCGTGTTCAGTTCACTTATCGCAATGTACGTTATTGCGATAAGTGAACTGAACACGGCAGATCGGAAATAATTAAAAATAGGTAAATGATTTCATCAAATGCGGCGTTTCCTGGTTTGTCTCCTACCATTGAAAACCAACAATACATAACAAAACCTCGATAAAACCGTATCTAAAATACTCCTTAACAACTCGATTCGATAATATTTCTACTCGTTTAGATATAAGTACTTTGTCGAATGTTATCATTATATGTATAAGGTAGAAAGATTTAGTACACGAGGTGTTCAGTCTTGCTATAACAAACAAAACGGCAAGTGACGGCACTTCACCTTACAAAATCTATAAAAATCAACAAAGTTAAATATACAACATGACATGGGTGCATACCTGCAGTCCGCTTGCGATATTTTAACATACATTTTAGTACAACACTATTTGCTTCATTTGGTTATTTTGACTGTTGAAAATACAAAATCGAATTATCAAATGAATAGTTAAAACTACTAATTTTGGTGTTAGCTGCCAGCACTCTTAGTACAGGTTAATAATACTGTATTTGTTGCAGCTTCGGGCTCTAAGACCGTACTATCGATTCTCTACATAGCTTTTATGAACGGTATCAAATTTATTTCTTATATAATTGATATCTAAACAAAATATTTGCAATTCATCATTTCGTATATCGCAATCAGACTGCGGCAATCTCGATCTGCCGTGTTCAGTTCACTTATCGCAATAACGTACTCTTACATCTAATGTGGAATAACAACTGGGACTATTTCTTAAAGAGAGCGGTGACCTCCTCGATGGTCTTGTTCTTCGTCTCCGGGAGCATGAAGTACACGAAGATGAAGAAGAGCACCAGCAGGGCCGTGAACGGGAGGAACACGAAGTTACCGAGAGCTGTCGACATGTGGATGAACGTCAGACCGACCACGAAGTTGGCGAACCAATTAACCAGCGCGCCCACACTGACGGCCGCGCTGCGGGCGCCCTGACCGAACAGCTCCGACAGAATCATCCACGGGATGGAGCTCGGACCCACGCCGAAGAAGCCCACGTACACCAACGTGAATATCACCGCGAAGATACTCATCGTTTGGTTGTCTTCATACGTGAAGAAGGCGATGGTCATCAGCACCGAGGAGACCGCCATGCCAGCGAGCCCGACCAGCTGCAGCGTGCGCCGACCGAGCCGGTCCATCAACGGGATGGACACCAGTGCCATAATGAACAGCATGCTGCCCACTCCGATAGCTGCCAGGCGAGCCGTGGCCGAGTCCAGGCCGGCGCTCTCAAAGATCGTCGCCGAGTAGTAGAGCACGGCGTTGATTCCTCCCAACTGCTGCGAGAGGTGCATCACCACGCCGATGATGAGAGGCGTGCGCAGCGCCTTGATCACGAACAGATCCTTGATAGTGAACTTCTCTTCCTGTTTAGCTGCCTGGTCTTCTACGTGCATGTCGTTGATCTCTGTCTCGATATCGGCGGTGCCACGGATCTTCGTGAGCACGATTCGGGCTTTTTCTTCGTCACGGAGGCCGAGGAGCAGGTAGCGGGGAGATTCGGGGGCGAAGGGCAACATGAGGCACTGCACGGCAGCCGGCACCACCGCCAGCCCGAGCAGCCAGGGCCAGCCCGCGTCGCTGCCGAGGATGACGTCGATGCCGAGGATCTGTCCGCCGACGAGACCGAAAGCGACCGCTAATTGATTGACTGTGCCGAACGCACCGCGCAGCCGCAAGGGCGCCATCTCGGACACGTAGGTGGGCGAGGCGGTGGTCGCGAAGCCGCAGTTGATGCCGATGCAGAACCGGCCGATGATGATCATCCACACGGAGCCGGCCAGCTCGCTGAAGCCCATGAACGCGGCGCCGACGACGCCGAAGGCCGCGTTGAAGAAGAGCGCCTTCTTGCGGCCGAAGGTGTCGACGGCCCAGCTGGCGAGCGGGCAGCCGATCATGCCGCCCACCGCGAAAATGCTCACGATGACGGAAAACACGAAGTCGGGGCTGGAGTAGTCGTTGGCGCGGATGAAGTTCTCGATGAAGGCTCGCGGCGCGTTGATGACGCCGGTGTTGTAGCCGAACTGCAGCATGCCCAGCACGGCGGCCGACACCGCGTACAGCAGCGCGCCCGTCGCGCCGCCGCCCTCTGCCATGGCGCCGCCCGGCCGCGACTCTGCAACCCACAACCAACACCATTTAGAACATAAAGATACCACACACAGAACAGGCTAGGATTCAGAAAAACATTTTCGATTAAGGTAGAGCTTTAACATCAGGCGGGCTATAATCAAACGTAAGACTATTGAGAGATAAAAATAACGCCATGACTTTGATGATTTAGCTGGCCAGAAGTTGAGGTGCGGATAAGACAACTTATATCAAAACCTCTCGACGCATATCTATCTCCAGGTTGATAGTAAATGTTATGATGTTTGACAAGTGTTATGTAACTTATCAGTGAGCTTATCTACATCGGTAGCTAGAAATTTTGAACTATATGGTGCCCAAAAGCTATAATATTGCGACATCCAAAACATAAAATTGTATAATAGTGGCGTAATCTAAGACGTAGTTTATCGATTTAATTAATAAGCTAACGATTATTTTGGGTGTACGTCAATCAGGCGTGATTTAATATTCTTCGTGAATCCGTGAGAAAACTGTGACTATTACAGGTGCCGAAAGCTTACAATCAGCCCTAGAGGCCTCTGACACAATAACAAACTAGGTAAATATAAACTACTAATATTATAGCAAGTCGAATAAAAATAGTGTGCCCCAGTTTTTCAAAAATTGAGGTAATTATGTGACTTAAATCTAAGATTATTTTTATTTAAGGGAAAGATTTAAGGTACCTACATATAAACATTGATAAATTATTTCATTACTTAATACTCATAGGTACCCATTATTTACATTTTGATTAAAATATTAAATATGATACGTATATGTTCAATAAACGAAAAAAAATACTAAAAACTTACTGGTCTCCTCCATTACTATACAGATACGTTGGACGAATACAAAACAACAAACGTAACTGGAAAATATCTCCAAACGTTTCGTATATCACACATTTGGTAGATAACAAATCTGATCTTAGCTTGTGATTATAATAAAAGTATAGGTGCTTATGATAAAGAAACTAAAGTACATCTCATGTACACAATATCAAATATTGGAGTGAGTCTCACGTAAACCGAAAAATTTGCTCTACCGTTTCCATTTTGGGCGCTTACGTTGGTGGGATAACATGTTAAATGGTAGGTCCCGGCTGTATGTCAGATTACGGCAGTCGTTAAGCCACGTCTGAGGCCCTTAGGGCGGTTTGATTAACTCTCGACACAAGAGTTGGCCACTCATTCGTTAAAAAAGAAAGAACGGACTAATAGTAATCACTAACACGCATACTCACAGATTCATTTCCTTATAAACTTTTTAAATATTGTTAATTGATCTGGGGCATAGTATGACATTAAATCGGCACTCAATCTTTAGACTTTTGATTCCACGTCATTATATCATATAGTCCATAAATAATTACTTGAAGAGTATACTAGTTATAAATGTAACTACCAAGTAACAAGATAAATTAAAAATAAGCTAAAAACTAGCTATTGCTCATTCTATAACTTATGTATGAGAAGTAAGGAAAGAGGAAACACTAAATAAGGATAATTATAAATACCTACTCCTTATGATGCACTCTGAATACATGTATATATGTTACGGTAAATGTAGATAATCGGGAATTATGCATAATTTCCGGGAATTATACATAATTACCAACGCACTCGGTAAATGTTGAGAATTATCCACATTTACCGGTAATTATATATAATAACCATACCCTTTTGGTTAATGTACAAAATAATGAAATCAAACATCGGAATCAATATGTTTATGAGAATAAATACATGTACAAATAAAATAAATAAATCGCACGAGTAGAGGATCAAGAGCTCAAACCTTCTATTTGGTGTTTGGTGGCAAAACATAAAATAAAATAACATACCTACAATAAATTAAAGTAAAGTAGAGTAGAGTAGAGTAAAGTTTTTATTTTATTTTTACTAAGTTTTTTTACATGAAATAGGCTCACGCTTGACTGCAACTTGCCTGGTGTTAAACAACGTTATAATCTACGATCCAGCGCACTTGCCTAGAAGAAACCAGTTTGCTTTCGTCTTGAAGACCGACAAATTATAATTCAGTGCGGTTTTTGGTTCAGTGCCTTGCCTGTTTTGTTTTTTGCCATGTTTGATTTCATTATTTTCTACATTTACCAAAGGGGTATGGTTATTATGTATAATTACCGGTAAATGTGATTAATTCGAATGTTTTTCTCACTTTTACCAAGAGCACTGGTAATTATGCATAATTCCCGGGTATTATGCATAATTCCCGCATTATCCACATTTACCGTAACATATATAAATAGCAGAATTATACTCATCCGAGTAAGTATATAGTAGAACAAAATAGTTTTTGTGTTACGAACTTTGGAAATTCAGATAAAAACGCTTCTTTTTGATCCGGTGCGAAAAATTATATATTTTCAAACATGGATATGACAAACGATACAAGTGAAAGTACTTCCGTTTGATGTACTTCCCAAACCCTGAATAGGATTGGTTTGGTGGTATAAAATTACACTTTAGTTCGTAGTAACACTGTAAAAGCATACCTAAATATTATTCAAAGGCCGTCTGGAGAAGTAAATAACTACTGCCAACTTAAATTCGCTTCGAAGAGCATTGTTTCGGTGAAATCTAGTAAATATAAAATTATTGTTTTGATAAAAGCTTTGTACTAAGTCGGTCGGCTTACAAACTGAAAATTCGGAATGGACAGCCGTGAAGGCTTACGATTTGTTCGTCAAATCTCTCTGATATGGTCCAAGCTTAAAATACGAATACTGAATATAACAATATGTAAGGAGGCGTATAGATGATATCACGAAGATAGTTAGACGGAGTTGTTTGACTTAACAGAATGGATCTCTATAGATCCATTCTGTTAAGTCAAACAACTCCGTCTATAATAAGTTTTAAATATATTATGATACATTGAAAATTATTGTGATTCAAATAAGATCGCCTTATTTAATGGATGAAAAACACCAACTGTAGCCCGAACACAATACCTTACAATCGCAATACTCTATTTGTCTTAAAAACAATAGTTGCAGAACTAAAGCGCCCATAAATGAGCCATGAAAGGTCCGTAAATAATCTCACATACACATTATATACCCATATAGTACATATTTTAAGTACATATTTATTATATACTTGCTATATGCGTTCGACAGACTTTAGGATACGTTTAGTCATTGGTGAATTTCATTCGGGTGATAGGTTCAGATATCTCTCATGCATTTGTTTGCATATTTATTCTTAAAAACAAGTAATCATTGAGATGGTTAATTCCTATAGATTATAAGCACATATGTTCCACCTTAAAGAACAGACAAAGTTTCACAATAAAACGCTTCAGCCATTTTCAAGATATGTATACGTAATCAATTCAGGCATTTCTAGAGGGCATGTATGGACATTGAAGATCGAGTAGGTTAAAACATGATGAAATTAGTTCTTTTCTGAACGTAGCCCCGGAGAATATTAACAAGTGATATAAAGAAACAGATGAATGGACAATGCGTCATAAGAGTTGTTTATTTGCGTTTTAAGTATCACGCAATCCTATTGTGAAGTTAATATTGGAGCCTTTTGTGCACGCGACTATAAATAATGTTTTCTTCAAAGTATTTACATTAAGTACGCTACATTTTTACTTCATGGTTTTAGCATTCATCCTCATTTGTGGTTTCTCTTCGTTTTTATGTACCTAAAGTCATTAAAGTAATCTATATAAGCAGAACGTAAGTAATTTTTGTAGGTATGGATATCGCATCTATTCTAGTTTTAATTTTCTTTAACATAGTCTTATATTTTTGTCTCTTTAGTAAGCTAACATGTGTAAAAGACTTTGTTTTAGAGAATTCAGAGTTAGAAACATGGCATTTCTTGTGATTTGATGACCTTTTTGACATTGCAAGGCATGGTCTCGTCTTGGCAATATTTTACATGAAAAAGTTATCACAATTATTGGGCTCGATATCCATATTGTAAAAAATAATAAAAACTGAGTATGTAAGTAAAGTTAATCAACAATAAAAACATCAACAATATCTCTTGTGAAAGCCCAAAGCGTACAATTTGACGATTGATTCATCACAAAATGACAAGGATACAAAATGAGTAGAAAATTGAACCGACAAATATTCGCAATTCGGGGAAATAAAAGGTCACACGATTCCCTGAATGGAAATTAACACTTGTCAAATGTCGGATTTAGGTCTAATTTGGAACAATTAGTGTATTAAGTTTGGGAGAAAGTAGCATACCAAGTTACCAAACTAGAGTTTATTAAAATATAAGTATGTATGTCTATGTATATTAGGAAAGAGTTATAGTTGCCAAATTCCGGGGTCAATAACCTCATCTTGCTAACCATATTTTGGCAGTCATGATAATGAATGGAAGCCGTTTGTCATGGCATGTGTTATACATTTTTTTTAAAACTTACATTTAAATAACTATGAAGTACTATGAACTAAAAAGGAAACGAAAAAAACTAACTAAAATAAGCAAACCTATCCCACGTTAAAAAAACGATCGACATAATGTTACTAATTACAATGTTCAAGTTTAAAAATAACAAAATAGTTATATTGTTTTCGTTATCATATTTCCAGTATTTCTGTTTACAATCACAGCGACTCTCGAGCAATTTAATCATTTTGTCAACAAACAAAACCGACTTTCGCTTGCGCGGCAAGGCCATCCGCTTGCAACGTTGACAATATCTATTTAAGTAACATTACTTTTGATAAACCAAACACAGAACTCAACAAAATAAACTCTACATGTATACATTTTACATTTAATACGAACCACAGTAGAGAGTCTAGAAGTAATCCGATAGAAAGCTGGTGAAGTGTTGATTTGTTTCAACACTCGATGGAACGGACGGTAAACACGATTGTAAAGTCACAGAAAAACAGAATAGGAGTGAGGCAAGGCAGTGCGGCGAAGGCAGCGGCGTGGAACTGACTGCCTTGACTGACTGACTGGCCGCGCTGGGACGAGCGGTAAGGCAGGGGACACAGTGTACGTGATGATGATGATGATAAGCATACCGGTATTAATTAGTAGCGAGGTGACGTATGTTACAGAAAGAGTACCTGCTCATAAGAAGCATGGCGAAAACCGGTGTTATATCAGTAGGTAGTGTACATACGACATGTGACACAATTCAAATAAATAGTCACGACTTTCCAGTTTTTTTGTTACAATATAAGTAATCTTCCGCCTTAGAAAGTAGAAACATTCCAGAAAAATACTAGAGTCTATAAAGCGAAGTATATTGTAGTGTTACCATGACATTTATTTTTAGTAACTCAATGCAGATTGACTGAAAAGTATAAGATTATATCAGATCAAAACCTTGACATGATAACAGATATATCATCATGATGATATTTTTTTTACAAGAAATGGGTTTGCACTTGACCGTAATTCGCCGGATGGTGGTAGTGGCTTGTGTATACTAATCCTAAGTAAAACCGGCTTGTCAAGGAACCACACATTGAATGCAAATACGTGTAATACTCAATCAGGCGAGTAATTTGATAATAACAAGGCGAGATGTTCTAGAACATGTGACATCATAGACTCCTGTGACTTGAGGCGTATGGAAAAGTGTTATAATGGTATTACTTTTAACAAAAGTAGTAGTTTTGTAGTAAGTCAAAGCATTTGTCATAGACTCTAGTAATGATATGGGAAGATTCGCCACACATTACGTAATTTTAATTTTGTTCCTTACGTTGAAACTTTGTTGATTACCTTTTTTTGCATGTACATGCATTGTAGGACTTTTTTTAACTTAAACAAGTTTGCACTTGACCATAGTTTGCCTGATGGAAAAATATTATCGCTAAATACTTAAATTTGTTGATTCGATCAAATAATATAAATGCAGAATATATTTTAAATTTAAACGTGTGAACAGAGGCTAAGAATGAGAATCGAAATGCCAACAAGATAAGTACCGAATGTTTTTGTTTGCAAATAAAAAACTGAGGACGAGCTCAATGTATTACATAAACACGATGGAAAAAAAAATTGGTCTCGAAATAGAAATACGATCTACCTATTAGATACAGACATAATATTTTGAATTAAACATATATGGTAATTTAGAATAGCTTTGTAAACATTGTTATGAATGTGATTTTACACCGATTTTAAGTGACGCCTCACGATACAGTTAATATGGTTTACTCGGCGTGTGAAGTGCCTCACTCGGGCGCCCGTGTGTCAGCGCAGTAGCCCCCAGCCACCTGAGTCGCACAGTGCTCTCCCCGTCAGCCGCAGCAGAAGATGCCTGCATCAAGAAGAGGCTCAAGTATGCTGCCCTGGAGTCGCATTACATCTTTGTTCCCCTGCCAGTGGAAACGATGGGCTGTTGGAGTAAGGTTGCGAAGACATTCATCGGGGAAATTGGGCAGAAACTTAGAGTTACGACCGGTGACTCCCGCTCTGGATCGTTTCTGGTGCAACGGCTATCTATTGCCATCCAGCGCGGAAACGCAGCGAGCTTGATGGGCACATTTGCACCGGGAACGATAAGGGGCGGGTTATTTGATAATTTGACATTAGTTATTCATAAAGATTATTTACGTTAGAAGTAGTATGTATAGTTTTCCTTATAATTACTTGATTATTAATAAATTTAAAATTGTCTTGATGTTTAAACTTATATTAGGGTTATTTTTATCAAATACTTTTAAGTCATTAGGTGTGGGAGGAAAATTCATTCCATGACTATTTAGAACACTAGAGTAATGAGGATATGAGCTTGTACGATTAACATAAGTATGTTGTTAATATTAATAAGGTATTTAACTTGTTATAGCGTCCATTTTGAATGCAATGGACATAACTGAATATAATGAATACCTACCTACATTACATACTAAGGAAACGCAGTCGCGCACTACTTTGCAATGTCAGTCTAAATGCATTCCGACACTAACGTACAAATTATATACAATATAATATACAACCAATTACATTAATAAAAACTATATACTTTAATCACAATTACCTACTTATTAATCAGAGAGCGAAGTGGAGGCGAAAAACTAGAAAGGTTGACCCCACTACCATGTGGGATAACAATTAGGAAGAGAGATATAATTTCATCACATATTAATTTATAAATAGTGAGCACTTTATATAAAGTCTAAAGGTTTCAGTTCGTTTGTTCAAAGACTTTAATTACAACCTGGCTCACTAACCACCAAATAAAATATTTAATTGTGGCGTACTTTAGCAAAGGAAATGAATTATTTTACATTATATAAAATACCTTAGTAGTTAAATGTGTCAAAAAGCGAGTGTGGCTCAGCGGTTCCAGTGTCCGCTTTTCATTTAGACGCACCCTGGTTCGAATCCGGCCCTACACCAATCACTTGTATTTTCAAGTAATGTGTGGATTTGCACTCGCTTAACGGTGAAGGAAAACATCGTGAGGAAACCGAAATGTTTGAGGACCACAATATTCTAGAACATGTGTCTTCCGTGGAAGGACCTGCGCGCCCACCACGATGTATCTGCCCAAGAAAACTCCCCTAACGAATTAATTCTGCGGGGAATTCACGACCCTCAGTCATGAGGATATACGACTTAAGAGAGAGATAGTTACATGTGTACGTAGTGTGTGTTATGACTACGAATAATAACAATAAAGGGGTAAACGAAGAGCACGCGAGTTTTTGCGAATAAATGCATAATGTAGTGACTCGCTCCTTTGGGTTTTCCCAAAACCACAGCTGATATAAAAACAATAGCCTCGTACCTATTGTTCTTTGATCATACGCAAAAACATGGTAAGTACAAACTTTAGGTACGCATAATGAAATCTATACTATCTATACTAATATTATAAAGCTGAAGAGTTTGTTTGTTTGTTTAAACGCGCTAATCTCAGGAGCTACTCGTGCGAATTGAAAAATTATTTTTGTATTGAATAGACCATTTATCGAGGAAGGCTTTATAACATCATGCTGCAACTAATAGGAGCGAAGAAAAAATGGAAAATGTGGAAAAAACGGGGAAAATTATTCATATTTGAGAGCTTCCGTTGCGTGCGCTGCGAAAACTGTTCAAGATATAAAAAAATATATGTATGAAGGAATTATTCCTCTTGAAATAATGTAACAAAATGTCCATAACAGTATACGTTTATCATTTAAGATCACTCACTAGAACCGTTTTTATGGTAATAACTATTCCACACGGACGAAGTCGCTGGCACAGCTAGTGTACAAATAAATGTACTTGTATTTTACAAAATACAGCTAAGCTATCACAGAACTCTACTCCTATATGTAATAATATGTGATTTGAACAGTAAAAAAACTGCAGATAATAATCATGATAAAAATTAAAAGTACAACAGAAACTAAAATTCAAACAATGTAAACTTACCTAAAACTAAAAATTTAATCTAAGACATGGAAGCGAAAGTCCCAGGAATGGCGGAAATAGTGATATGGTAACCATAATTTTAGATAGATAGAAAATTCTTTATTGCAGCACACGATAATAATTCCAAAGAAATAACAAAAACAAATACTTATAATAGTGCCACAAATGGCAGCCTTATTGCTAAATAGTTTTAAAAAATTATACATATTAATTTAAATTCGTAAAGATGAAGGATTAGGCGTCTCAGACGAGATATCGACACAAAAAATATCTACCGATAGTTTTTTTTTAGATATCATCGCTACGTGCAAATGGGCTCATGAAATATACTTATATTTAGTAGGTAAATACTATCGGTGTTTATGAATGCGATTAAATAGATAGCTTATCATTTATCTATATCTATACATATAATAAAGCTAAACAGAATCGAAAATCTGAACATTAAATATATTTGGAAAAAAATGTTTGGAGATACTTAGAATTAGCAGCAGAACACGTTCCAACAATTTGTAGAATTTTTGTTTGTTTATCTGTTCATTTAAACGCTCATCACGTAAAAACGACTGAACGGATCTTCATGATTTTTGGTATGTATGTAGGTTAGGTAGTATGAGGTCCCGGACGTGTCTTAGGCTACTTTTTATCCGGAAACAATGCGAGCGAAGCCGCGGGCGTCCATTAGTTATCAATAATCGAACTAGTTTTAATAGTAGTTATCATAGTTAGCAAGTAGATTAGATAATGTACCTAATCGATTAATATTTCCTATTGTTTTTTTTTTTTAATTTTTTTTTAAATATTCCGGGACATTGCACACAGCGCCATCTAGCCCCACACTAAGCTAACGCTTGTATCGTGGGTACTAGATAACGGATATAATACTTATATACTTTTTTTTTGTAAATACATACTTATTATACATACAAACGACCAGACTCAACACAAGTAATCATAAATTTTTTAAATGCATAAATACTTGTGTCACGCGGGAATCGAACCCGCAACCCCTAGATTAGAAGGCAGAGCCACTACCAACTAAGCATTATAAATTGCCTACCTATATAGATAACTAAATAGCTAATTGTATTCACGTAGTCAGCGATACGTTTTTCCCACGAGTGCGTTCACGCGTTATTATATGTATAATTTCCGCAATTATGCTGTTTTATTAATTTGATGAGGAGATAGTTTTTTTTGTTTATACGTATGTATTCAATTTTTATTGATGACTTGCTATGCTCTCTATGCAGTAATAAAGTGGAATATACCGGCACGACTACATTAAGTTAGTTGTGAATTTTGATGCTCTGAGTTTCGGCAAAATAAATAAATATTCCGGGACATTACACACAGCGCCATCTAGCCCTACACTAAGCAAACGCTCGTATCGTGGGTACTAGATAACAAAAATAAAACACTTGTTAATTCGGAAGATCTGAAACATCATCGTCTTCGTCGTCGTATCGTATTTGAGTGGCAGTGTAAGTCTAGTATCGAAAGATCCAAACTATTTCAAACCTCCCTAGGAGCCTCTGCCATGGGATACTAACTGCCACATTATGACACAGCCACTGACAGATCAACAATTTAACGTGTCATACCACCCACGTAAGCGCACAATTTTTTGTACAGTGAAAATTCCTTATAGGTCACCCATCCAAGGACTGACTGTGTTGACAGTTGTTTACACCTGATCATACAATACAATACAATATTACTTTATTATGCACACCAAAAATAAATTACAATATGAGATGCTTAAACTATAAAAGAATGCACAAGTGGGCGGCCTTATCACCTTGAGTGATCTCTTCCAGGCAACCTTAGCAAGAAAACGGTGACAGAAATCAGTTTGGTCGGTGGCGTACAAATAAATACAATACTTAAAAAATAAAAATAAAATTTAAACAAAATTAAACCTATAACTAAATAGAGAAAGTAAAAGAAAATCAAACTAATTTACATGTTACAAATAATAATAAATTAATAAACTATGAACACACACATTTAACACCAATAAACGCGATTGATAGTTTACAAAGTAGAGATGTAATAGCTGTATACCATACTCTGGAAAATCGACAGAGATTTAGCCTGCCTGATATTTAAAGGCAGGTCGTTCCAGAGTAAGAGAGCTTTAATTGTGAAGGAGGATTGATAGAACAGATTGGAGTGGTTGAGTTTAGGATATTGTAGGATGAGAGTACGTGAAAGACGAAGGGATGAAGAGTGAGTTTCACTCACAAAGGAGAAACGTTCCTTTAAGTATAAAGGAGTGGAAGGAATAAAAAGGACTTTGTAGAGGAGGGACAGCAGGTGAGTATTACGACGAAGACGGATAGGTAACCATTTGAGCTTTTTGCGAAATTCAGAAATGTGGTCATATTTACGCAAGCCAAATATGAACCTAATAAAGAAATTTTGGAGACGCTCGAGCTTATCGAGCTGCTCTTCGGTTAGGTCAGGATAACAAGCGTCAGCGTAATCTAAAATAGGATGTAGCAGAGACTGAACAAGCGCAGTTTTGGTTGAAATCGGAAGAAAATTACGCAAACGCCTAATAGCTGCAGAGGATGCAAAGACCTTTCGACTGACCTCATTGAGCTGTGATATCCATGAGAGCTGACTGTCAACCATTATGCCTAAATTTTTTACAGTGTCACTTATTTGAATTGGGACGCCATCAAACAAGATTTGCGGGATGCGTGACCAATTAATTTTTGAAATAAGTTGTGAACTTCCGATTATTATAGCCTGTGTCTTACTTGGATTAATAGTTAGACCAAACATGCGACTCCAGTCACCAATACGCTGTAGGTCACCATTTATTGTTGTAATGGCCACATCAAGATTTTCCAAAGTTGATTGAGTATATATTTGTAAATCGTCTGCATAGAGGTGATAGAGAGAAGAGATCATGGGTCAACAAGTTTCGATTATCAAGCTTAGTACCTTATTAAGGCGTAAGTAGTTATGTCAAATTCATTATTATAAGTATTATCTCTCAGCTAGAGCAAGGTGTCATCCTGGCGCCACGTTCCTAGATAAGTCCTTCGTCATGACGTCATATTACAAAGAGCATTCCTCTGAGACAGTAGGTATGTACATAGGTAGAGCAACGTGACTTGCACACAGATTCCTCTACTATCAGTATGGATGAGGGGATTATCTCCTCATGTGTTATAGTAAATTAGTAATAGTTAAGTATTTATGTATCGCGGAGAAAATCACATCATAACTTACCACTATACAAATGTGTAAGTCAGATTAATGATGTTCATTCCTTTTACTCCACAATGACGGGACAGAACATCATGATTTTTGGTAAGTATAGGGTCTCAAGAGTGACTGACATTAGCTACTTCAAGTCTGTAAGTACTGAAAGAATGTGAGCTAGGTGTGCCCACTAGTAAATACCTATGTATATAAATAACTATGTATTTTTTCCTCTACATGTGTGTTATGTGTGACCACAGAGTTGTAAAGGTGCTTGTATTTATTAAAGCCTGACTGTATACCACAAAGTAAGATATTCCATATTATTTACAAAAATGAAACTAAATTTTACTATGTAAGTTAAGTTATTAGTAGCAATAAAATTGATGCAAATTGCTAACTTGATGTGAGTGACAAAAAAAAATAAGTTTAAAATAATATTAGGTCTTTACCTATGAAATTGCCAATTTGTATGACGAAATTGAGAAAAATGATATTTCCAAACAAACATTTTTAATGTTTGTTTGGAAATGTCTGAACAGATTTAGATGCAATTGATAACTATAGTTAGATGGAAAAAAGCTATGCACTGCGTATATCAATTTCTCAAAAACAGAGTATGTATATGATAAAAAATACCTATTTAAAGTAGTGAAACCGACGATACATTGAAAGAGGTGTTTTCAATGACTTCCATATAAGTAATATGCACTAGTAATACATTTTTTTTTATTTAAATGGTACATAATTTAACAATTGATACAATTAAAATTGGATTTGGAAAAAATATAGCTGTATGTAAAAGTTACAAACAGATTAAAATGTAAGAAAAGAACGGCAATTTCATAGGTAAAGACCTATTATGAACAGTGACACCCAGATATTACAATCAAAATGTTTAATCTACTAGAAGTATATATGTATTATATCAGTTATCTAGTACCCATGATACAAGCGTAACCTTAGTATGGGGCTTGATGGCTCTGTGTGATATGTCCTGAAATATGTATTAATTTATTTATTTACTTAACAATGTCTACCACAGTTTGCCTGATGGTGAGCAATATTTGTGGCCTAATTTGGGTAAAAGTATTAAATGAGTTATAACAAAAAAACATTCCCTCTTTGGATAAATTTAGAACTATTTAAGCTTGACACACTCTTAACATGTCAAGATGTTATTTACCATAGTTATATTGTATGTTATTGGGTGATCTGCTTTAATTAAAACTTGAATAATTAAGTTAATCCACACAGAAAGCTGGTGCCATTGCTGATACGATTTTTTTACTATTTAAAATTAATTTCTTGGAAGTAAGTAGCTACCCACAAAAATCAACTAAGTTGTGATAAAAATATATTGTCCCACACCTCGGAGTAAATATCACAATGGAGGGAGCCATAGAGACGTTGCCGCTCTTACGTCTGTGTGTAAAGCACTTAAGTGTGTCTTTGTCTTTCCTTCAAAATGAAGCTACGAGTAAAAGAGATAGCAAATTTACATGCTGGCAACGCCGCACCGTGTCTTTTTATGACCGACGAGTAGGCCAAAACATTGCGTTTGTGCTTTAGAATTTTAAAGAATATCAAGTGATTTTACGGTGTTACAGATTTGTTTAAAGTTAAATGTAAAACTATGTCGTGCTCAGCAGTGTCATGTTCATCAAGAACTACAAAAGGAGGTGTAAAAGACCCGGATTTGTCATTTCATACGTAAGTTGGTGACAATGTTTAAGTCATTGTAAATGCTAAATTGATGATGTTTTTGCCAAAATGCTATTGTACCATCATATTAACAATCTAGTTTATATACATCCATGTGATTTGGGTCAAGATAATGTCTAAAACTGTCTTAAAACAGCAAAAGTGTTAAAAGATAATTTAAGCATAAATTCTAGTGATGTCCGTACCATAGATTTTAGTTTTATCGATATACTTATCGATAAAAGATATATCTTCTAATCTTGATAAAACTGTGCCTAAGTACATGTAATGTAATGTCATAACTAAATGTATTTTTTTACACTGAATGATGTACATATCTTTTCTTTTTTCTTTTAACATACAACTAATTTTTAGGTTTCCAAAATGTCCAGAAATGAGAAGTGAGTGGATCAAAGCTGTTAGGCGTGATAACTCAAAATAATGCCAGATTACCTACCTTTTAAGCCAGATTACCTATCTTATGAAAATAATTAATAAACAATTCATATAAAATACATGCATTTTTATTCACTTCACCAATTTTCCATCGATAGACTTGATGGGAATGTCACATCACTAGTCACACACACTAATGCAAATCTGTAACTGCACACTAGCAAAAAGTGGCCACGCTCAAAATCTCTATGGCTCCCTCCATTGTGATATTTAATCCGAGTCCCACATACAGAAAGCACAGACTGTGTATTGGTAGCACATAGCATCACAAAATAAACATGGTGAGCAGGTTTATGTTAGTAAAACAGAGGAGATAACACAGAAAAAGAAAGTGCAAAATATCACAAAATAAGCAAATGAAACTAACCTCTTCCATGTAGAAGCGATGTAGACTGGTTAGGCGGCATTTTGATCACAAACTGGTCTACAACTCTTTACTAATACTTCAAATTCAAGAACCACATTTATGCTAATGATAATAACATTAGTGAAAACCAGTTTGAACACAATTTGCTTAATTTAGATGTAGGCAGAGAAACACAATGAAGGTAACTGGAAAAAATAGACATCCAATATTGAAAATATAATAGAAATAAAACCAGGTTAAGAAAACACGATATAGCATTTCATCCACTGGGAAAGTGTAACAGTATGTTTAGATAAATAAAGCATTTAAAGCAGAGTCAGAAGTTTTCCGTAGTTTATTTATTTCAATCGCAAATACATGATATTAAACGACACAGGCATTTCAAATAAATTCGACACGGCTAAGAAATAACACCCACCTTTTCAATCATGCATTGCCTGACCCGAATGAAAGTCGTTTGTATTTAACGATTCTTTGCGGGAGAAATAGTGGCCCACTTTGATAACACGAAGCCAAGAGGAAATTATTCTGAGAAAGCGCGAGTCCGACTTAAAGGCTAGATTGCATGCTTGATTGTCGAATAACAAATCAAATGTAAACATACCTCCAGTTGAATCAATATTGGGCAAAATTGATGTCCCGGCTAATTAGCATTCCTGCGTTCGGCACAGTCACTTCCCTGTTTCGTTTCACTATACTTAATCTGCTTTGTCATAACATATTGTGCATAATGTTTAATAACAGTAAAATTAGTTCAGTATTTTCAGAAATACACTTTTCCTAAAAATACGCGCGCCTCGATAGGATTAAATAAAATAATCAAGTCAGTCAAGGCGGAAATTGGGTAGCGGAGAGGCGGGGAGGGAAAATAAGTGGGCGGAAAATGACAATGTCATTATCGATCGCCTCATATATTCAGCAGTCACTGTCATAGCTAGGACTAATATTTGACTGTTCAGGTTCAGACTATATAGTTTAAATATTAAACTGTTTTATATAAAAATGTATTATAATTTATACCGTTTGTAATATGTACATAAAATATTTTTAAAAGAGCATATCACAAGCACTTTGTACTTTTTTAATACACGTTTTTAGAAAACGGCAAATACGCATATTTTTCGAATGCTAGATAAAAAACACCTAAACGTCAAAGTTACTTCAATAAATTTTCTAGAAAAAAAATAATCAGCTGTTTGTGTGTTGTTCGGTAAGTTTTGTTTGTTGCGCAATTTACAATAAACCTAACAGATAGTAATTAAACCTCCATATTCCCGCAGTTAATAATAAATACAAAATCCACAAGTACATTTAAATAATAATGGCACACGAGTCGTTCATGGACAGACTGCGAACGTTCCTGGGAATCCGTCAGGAGCCACCTAGAAATGATTTCCGAAACCCCATTTGGAGTTCGGATGACGAAGACGACGGTGACGACCTATATACGAGACAGAATATCGATATACTGACATCCCCAGAAGCTATGCAACAAGAGTTCGCCAAACATATGCACGATATGTTCAAATCTTTCGGCAGCATGTTCGGTGACATGAGATTTTTCCTCAATGAAGATCAATTCGAATCTATAATGCCCAACGAACCGATGGAAGCTGAACCCGACAACTTCAACAGCAAAAACATCCGAGACTTCTACCTAAAACCCGGCTACCACAACCAGAAACATCAACACCCACAGGAAGATATTGACTTAGATGGTAAGGTGTCGTCCCAGGAGATATCTGGCCTGCTGAAACAGAAGGACAATGGACAGACCCCAGGCTATGTGGCACCATTCAATGGGAACTTGGTGCCGGGCAGGACATTCTGCAAAACAATAATTACAACCAGTGTGAAGAAGCCAGATGGTACGATTGAAACTAAAAGAATAATCAAGAATGGGAATGAAGTGATAGAGGAGACCACCACCTCCCATGTGCCCGACACCAGCGGCCCCCTGGGAGCCAGCATGGATGCCCAGCCCAACACCAGCATCATTTACAACAATGTCATGTCAGAACTGTCTTCACTCTTTAAAAACTTTTACTAGCAAAGTACTGATCAGGTAAACTGCAATAATTAAATGTAGTACTTACATTTCTCAATTCCATTTCATTGTAACTATTTCTGTGACCAAAAAAAACCTGATTTTAAATAGGAATTGTATGTGATATGATTTAGGGTTATGTGACAAAGTTATTGCTACAGTCGAGTATACATAATATTAGTAGTTTATTTTTATGTATTATTGTAAATTAGCATGTAATTATTTATTGCATATTCTTAGCATGTTTATTTAGAAATTCAGCTCCTTAGAATGATAATGTTTCAATTTTATCTTCAGGTAATTTATTGTTATGGAATAAATTAAACTAAGTACATAAGACAATGTAATAGAATAGTTTTGAAGTTATTTTTCGAAATTTTGACTATTAATCTCTTTGCTTGTTAGGATTAAGTCAAATCTCCTGTTCTTTTTTAAAATTTATCATTAAAAATTAATAGTTGATGATAAACAATGTGGATTTTCCTGTACTGTACTATTCCTTGTAAGTAATTTACAAATTTGATATAAGTCATATAAGTAATCAAATAAATAAGGAAAAAAATTGAATCCATGCATTTTTCTTTAATAACCCTTTGAAACTATAATCATCATCATAAAATTCCAATGGAATATTATATCTAGGGTAGGGATAGGAGGGTGCTAGTAAAAAAAATCTTTGGTACTCATAATAATGTATTTTAATAGAACTTGTTTCAATAAATATATAATTTAGAGAGCTTATGTAACTAAGTAATAAATAAGTCTTCTTAGCCAGCTAGAATTAAATTGATACATTTACATCACCTTTGACATACTTAAACAGAATATAGTTTACACAAAGTGAGCTGTTAATTAGTAAGTATAGGTACATGTAACAGAAAGATTTTCATCTCTTCAATAATTTACTAGAATTAAGATGATAAATTAAATAAGTAATATGGATAATGCCAACTTACAAAAACCATTTTGTCAAAATTAAAATCTCCCCTTTTTTAGGTCAGTTGAAAAGTGAAATATAATCTTGCCAAATATAACAATTACTTGACCAATCAATTCAATAATTTACAAAAAGTAGTATCTTTAACGTTGTTCTTGTAAGTGCCTGCAAAAAATCAAATACCGTAGCGCTAGTAACGTGAGTCAGGCTAGAAAGTTTTAATAAGAAGTTATCATAGCCATTTAAATATGAAAATGTGGCGTCTTTGTTTTCAAATGATTATTTTCCTTTGTGACAATTGATCAGTAAGCCAGTAGATCTATTCGCAAGTGCAGGCGTCTCTGGTGTTGCTCTTGAGCCAGGTCATGTATCTGTTGACCCGCGTGTACACGCCGGGCCGGTCGGGGCGCGCGCAGCCTTCGCCCCACGATACCACCCCTGGAAATTTGAAAAAGAAATCATCATTATTGAACTAACAATACAAGCTGTAGAAGTAACTTTGTATGAGAGTGGCCCAATCAAACCAGGTTTCAAACCTTAACAGCTTCTGAGATGACTGATGTACTACGGAAAACCGCTGGGATCTACAATTTATAGTGCCATTCACGTAACCGCCCAAATGGAATTTTCACCTATTTTTTGGTCACTCATCCAAAGACACGCCATGTCGACCTTTAGTTAATATTAGTAATCGCTTGCAATAACTACCTACGTTAGCAGAGCTACGGGCCCTTCAAATAACAGTATGAATCGATGATTAGCAATGCCATGATTCATATTACGTAAGAGTTGCAAAAAGGTATAAAAATGAAATCCCACGTCAGATCCTCAAGAAGGCCAATAACCCAGCTGCTAAAGTCAATCATAAACATGGGCTCCTACATCGCCTTCCGTATGCATAAGAATTTCTGCTCCGCGGGGTAACTACATAACTGTCAACACTAAAATTTAATCAGCATGTCTCGATTGACCTACTTAAATACATTTCCTTGCCGACTTCGAGGAAGGTATTTCGAAGGCAAGATGTATATTCGTTAAACACATACATACTTACAGCGAGATGTTTGAATTTCTATTACCCTCTCGGCTATTGCCTTCAAAATGTAAATCTATCGCCATCGCATACCACCTAACGGCATGTTAAAGTACAGTCGTCTGATATGATACCTAGTTCTAGTCCTGAAGGCATTACGCACAGCCCAAACCACTGGACGGATTGGGTTAAAATTTGGAATGAAGGTAAATGTTATGACGTAGGCATCCGCAAAGAAAGGATTTTTAGAAATACCAGTATTTAAGGGGCGAAATAGGGGATGCAAGTTTTATTTCTTAATGCGAGCGAAGCCGTGAGCACCAACTAGTTATATATAAGACTCAATTGACCTATTTCTTTCCTTACCGACTTCGTGGAAGGTAGCAGTATCGTTGTTGAGCACATGCAGCGGGCCGCCCGAGTCCCCCTGGCAGGCGTCGCGACCTCCGTCGGGCTCGCCGGCGCACAGCATGTTCTCAGTGATGCGGTTACCGTAGCCAGTCTTACGGCAGTCAGCGTTCGATATTATTGGCACGTGTACCTGGAACAGTTTTCAATTCGTTAATTAATAACTTAATTAGTATTCCTAGTAGTTATAAAATCCAACTTAATTAGTATTACAATTACGAGAGTAATTGAAAAGTAACTGAGGTATAATCAGATCACTGAATTAGTTTGACCTTCCAGGATCAAGATATATTTAAAATGGATGTTACATATTGATTTGCCAACTATTGTTGGTTTTATACAAACTTTTAAAACACAAATTTAGGATCACACTTACTATTGCCATCGAAAGCTTTTCTGATTTCTTATTGTTGCTTACATACACACATACAAATACATACAATGCCAGCTACTTTATATGTCTAAACGTCTAGTTTAAAAAAATAAATGTACAAGACATACCTCTTGCAGTGTGCTGGAAACAGACCCCCCTTCCTCTGTGGTCCCCCAGCCAGTCACCAGCGCGTCCCAGCCAGCATACGAAGGCCCTGCCTTGGGCAGGCAGACTGGCCTGATGCCTCCTTCGTCGGTCGCTGAGTCGCCTGTGTCTTCGCCGTCGTCTCTGAGCTTCTTCAAAGCATTACTGAGATCCACCTGTAAATGAATTAAAAAAACTGGCTAATTAGTTTTGTGAATCATATCCTTTATTTTGTTGTAACTACATCTGAGTACACTCCTGTTGTTATTTATCTAAATTAAAAGTGTTATACTCGTATTTTCTATTATATTGGCCTAAATGTTATATCAAATCAATTTTCGTTAAGGTTACCGCATGTCAACCTTCAAAAAAGAATGATTTCTTCATGAAGTAAGGTGTTCTCCTTACCCTCTCGCTGAGCTTCAGCAGTGCGATATCATTGTCGTAGGTCCCAGGGTTGTACCTCAGGTGGCGGATGATGGCCTCCACCTTCCTGTCCACGGTCTTGGTCTCGTTGTCCTTGGAACGGTCGTGCTCTAGGAAGCGGACTGACATCTTCTCTTTGCGGAATCTGTGTAGAACATAATAAAATGAATATCGTTTAATGTAGTAGCTTAAGTATAGCACAGACAAAGGTACAACACCTTTGTCTGTGCTATATTTAGGCTATATATTTATGTATATATATTTATATACTTATCTATATATTTATGTACTTATACTATTTCTTCTCATTGTGTGGACAGGTATAAATAAAATAAATAAATACTGACGAAAAATTAATCTGGTGGGTAAATTTTCAAAATGTCGCAAGTGTTGTTGCATAATCCTTATTATTTTGTTTGTTACAGAAAGCGTCACGTCCAAAGCCAAAAAATTATAGCTGTAGCTACTTTCTCTAAATTTATAAAACGTATGTTTTTGATTTATTACTGTTCTGTAATAAACACTATCTGTACTTTTGTTGAATTGGTTTTTGTGTTGTATATTATTTAATGTAATTAAGCCTGTAATCATTTAAAATCATTGTTATAGAAAGCGCGAATGTTTACTTCAAATATGTAATTCTTTCCTGGGCCTCCGAGATACAGGCATTGCCTAGTTCGTGGTCCGCTAGGAACGCACATATTTTATGTACTTAGTGTGTAAAATTAAAATAAGGTTATTTTTGTATTAACTATGTACCTTGTATGTGCATGTATGTATTTTATTTCTTTAGTTAATAAAAACATTTGAATTGAATTGAATTGATTACAATGATGAGGCAGGATTAATGAAAATATTTTCACATTCGCGTGTCTACGCATTCTGTCTATAAATGGGATTTTTGGCTTCAGCCTAAGTTTTCTCGTTTCATTGTAAGAAAGTTGTGTACTTGGCAACATCTGTGTAGAATAGAAATAGACTCCTTATAGTAGGTACACATAAATATCTACCCATAATATTTTATTGTAGTGCCGTAAAACATGCACATTTGCACATAATGCAAAAACGTAAGTAACATTATACAAAACGAGGCAGAATTGGAGACGGGATTAGAATGCTGTTCTCGCGTCCTAAATTATTTATTTGCAAGTACCTATAAATCCGGATACAAAAGGTGCTCCTATGCCAAATCAAATTTGTTCCAGTGACCTTTTTGATATTATTGTGTTTCTACTGAATTTCATAACATAGATTCTCGGTAATCCACATACCCAGCAGTGCAATGCGCAGCTGTGAGCACATAGAGGTCGTTGATGAGCGATCCTCCGCAGTAGAAGCGGTTGTTGTACAAGAGCACGGCCATCCAGGGGAACTCCATTTCCCTTGTCTCCATGCCGCCCACGATGCGCCGCCGAGTGCGCGGGATACCGCATTCTGAAATGATAGGCCATTGGAACTTAGAAAGAAGTTATGGTTTTAGTCTTTAGGGGCACGTTTCTTTCATATGTAAGTAACCAGGTAACGTGCAGATCACTAATTTCCTTTCATGTAGCACGACCGCCTATACGCAAGAAGAGAGTTAAACGTGCAAATACAATTCAATCACTTATAATATGGGTTAAAACGATGAAGTGCTCGTTAACAAAATTCGATTGCCAAAATCCCAGCTATCTTTTGTCTCGAGATACTTAGTAAACTAGTTCTGTAGTAAATATTAGGATTTTTATAAAATGTAGGTACGTAGAAACATTAAAAATGCAATCATAATAGTAGTTTATGCAACTGTCATATAATTAAGGGTATTAAAACACGAGTTTCATAATAGTAACGAGTGTTTTAATACCCGTGTTATATGCAGTTGCATACACTACTTTATCTTCACTAATGCAATTAATCAAACAACAACAGTGAAAGCTGACAATAGTTAATTTTTCATATAATTTTCTAGATTTTTCTGCCAAAAGATTGTGAGTTACTTTTGTTGCCAACTCTAGAATATCCGGAGGCGTACAAATAAATATCATCGTCGCTATCCATTTTTAACTTTTAATTTGTATTTAAAAAACAAAACACATTGCGAAACATTAAATTCACGCGTACGTGTATTGTCACAGTGATTTTGCCGCCATTAAAATCTAACCAACGAGAGCGCAGCGCGACCAACCTGATTGGCCCTGCAATCAGGTTGGTCACGCTTTTTCGATGTTATAATGAGCTATTACGATATCGATGTGGATATTATAACATCATGTGAAATTGCTTAAATTGAGTGTTTTGTTGTCTGTGCTATAACAGTAGTAATTATAAGTCAAGTATTGGAAACATAAGTAGAATGTTACAACATTAGTGTAGATAAAGTATATTTCTAATGTACTCACGGCAAGCAGGGCAGTTCTCGGGCGGATCATTGATGGGTCGCAGGGTGGTGGTGGTCGGCGTGGTGCTGCCGCCGAAGATGGAGCTGATCCAGTCTGAGAGGATGCCCTTCTCCTTCGTCTCCACCGGCACTGGCGCCACGGAGCCAGCCAGGCAGAGGAGGAGGATTACACACAGGGGTGACATTGTGGATGCTGGAACGTGACAGAAGGACGGGTGCGTTTTTTTTTTTAATTTTTAGTTTGTACAAACATGCATTTGATTTCTACACCGACATCGTTAGGTATATCTAATCGAGTATCAAATGCATTGACTTTATTCGTTGATAACATCATATTTTGTCCTGTCTTGCACCGGACAGTCAGACATTTGAACATTTGTCAACAAAGTAAAGTGATATCCTCACAAGAAATAGTGACCTAAGTTAAGGCATACTTGTGCTGAAATGGAATTCGAGATCAAATAGCTTAATTTAGTTGTATTAACTGGCTAACACTTACGTCAAAAAATACGTCGAAAAATTAGCTCGACAAGTTTCGGAAATCTGAGGTTTCCATCATCAGGAGGACCTTACCTTACGGGAACCATAATACAGTGATCAAATAGCTTTACCACAAACACCTGCTTATGGCGAATTTCCAAAAGCCAAAGAATGAATTTTGTTGAAATTAAGTTACCAGTAAGCCTGTATTGATACCTTAGTATCTCCTTTATTTAGTACTCGGAAGTAGGTGGGCGGGCACATTAATACGAGATCAAGGACAAGTTCGAAGCAGGTCACCCGCTGCTTTGCCAATGTCCCGCTATGCTATCACTCATCTTATACGATTTGCATGATTATACTCGTACGCGGAGCGGTTGAGTTAGAATTGCCTAAAAGATACAAGCGAAAAAAGCCCCAAGATTTATTTACCAAAACGGATTTGCATTTAACCGCAGATTGCCCTATGGTAAGCTTTAACCGTGGTCTGAGATATATGGTGAATGGTGAAAAAATACTTTTATCATATGATTATTTTTAACTGCAACTATTTTCATAATTACTCTGACCGGTAATTTTAAAACTTACAGAAGACCGAAGAACGGCAATCGTTGAAAACAAAGCAAAATATCCTAAGTAAATAGGTATATGCTACTCACCAAAAACGTTGATTAAACCTTAACCACCAATTATATACTAATACTTTAACTAAAAAAGTTATATCACTATTTTAAAAATTTGATTTTTAAAACTATTTTTTATCTCTTGAACATTAGTTTTATACTGAACCTAGTAGAAGTTGATCTAATGTGTTTATAATACGGAACACAATTAAGGCCAAAAGAAAATTAAGGTTGCTCCTGTGTTTTCTTGGTAAAACATGTACTCAACAATCATAAAACATATTACCTTGGTAGAGTTTACAAAGAGATCACTTTTGATATAATATTTTTTAAGAACTGTCAGCAAACCTTTATTGAGAAGATGCGTCAGCTTTTCAATTCACAAAGCTTAGCTTCTCAGAACTGCTTCCTTATTTTATTATTCATTAAGTCACCGAGCATGCTCGTAATAATATACGAAATTACGGAGCAATAAAAGTAACATGTGGTTTTGCAACGGGACTGCCTGATTAAGGTTTGATGAAAGAAATTGAAATTTTCCGATTGGTATGCGTCAGGCGTGCTGCCGGGCTCAACCAATCCGCGAGAGCTGTTTTCCTGCTAGAAAGTCGCACTATCAATAGGATTAATTTATTATCTGACTCATTCAGGGCACTAGGTCTTTGCCAAACACAAAACAAGTGTACCTTCACAACTAGCTTAATGTACACACATTATTAAAGCCTTCACAAGCCCTTCTAAGCCATTGATATAACAATAGAGCTCTTATCGCTATTGTTCTACATATTATATTACTGATTCACAAAGAGGGTAGACGTACAGTAAAACATGTCTTGTTGATTATTATACTACAAAGTTGCCAAAAACTAGTTTCAAAGTTATTATTAGGATATTCTTTAGAGGTCAAATCTAACATGAAACGAGGACGAAAAAAGCGAATCGAGAACGTGCCTAGATTCCGAAAGCGGTCGCTATCACTTTCAAAGCAGATCCTCGCGCAGTAACTGTCCAAATATCGTCGCACTTCACTTATTGTAAATCACGTGGATTAATTTATTTACTCACGAGCAAGGAGCAGGCGGCGGCTCGCGGGTCCGTCAAGTGACTGCAGAAAGGCTCAAGACAGAGAAAGCACTAGCTACTTTCACCACCTGCCGACTTCCACTCCACCGGCTCCTGGCAGCCCCAATGCGAGTCCTGCGCGCCCGCACCGCTATTATACTCCCGCGCAAACAACAAACATTCCACATATGCAATTTTTTTACAATTATTATCGCTAATGGGCAATTATTGTCATTTGCCTTCATGTGGGATTGTAAACATGCTACCTATTAGTTACCGCCTAATCGTAAGGCCCTCGGTGATACATGGCACGCACTCATCAATGTTGCATCATTATCCGTCATATGAATGCATTAGCAGAGTATTGTAGAGTGTACACGATTATGCCTGGTTACACCTGAATCAGATGATGTAGAGTACAAGTACAAAAGTCCCTAATATTTGCCTACGTTAATATTTTTGTTTATTTTTAAATTTGCAAACAGCGAAAATTATTAATAAAATTTATAGCAAATGGAAATTAAGATTAATTGAAAAATGTGATAGCGCCTGAAAAAAACGACTATCATGTGTAGCGGCTATTTGCGCGCAGTATAGTTGTAGGCGTTTTTTCGTTTTCATCCTTTTATTCGCGGTCATGCCTATTTGAATGTTCTTAATTTTTTTTAGTTGGAAATTTAGGCCTTGTTTTAAATAAAATGGTTATCACACAAAGATTATACAGATCAACCATAAAGAACATAATGGGGGTGCCACTGAGATATACCTAAATGAGAAACTGTAACTGTAATTGTATGTGACTGTAATTGTGTTTGTTACTTCTTCAGCAAATCACTAAAGAAAGCACTAGCTAAATCAATTTGGATGAAATTTGGTAAAGACATTAGATGAACATATATTTTTTATCCAGAATTAATACGGGCAACACCAGAGTACCTTTACTCGAAATTTACTAAACTAGTGGACGCCCGCGGCTTTGCTCGCATTATTCCAGGATAATAAGTAGCCTATGACACACCTAAGACTTCATACTACCTACATACCACAAATCATTATGATCCGTTCAGCCGTTTACTTCTTCTAATATCTTCTTTGTTCAGATTTTTGACCGTCCATTATTATAATACGGATCTGTTATACTAGCTAGACAGTGCTTAGCATTATTCTGTAAGTAAGCTTTTCCTTGTGTGATTCATATCCGATGAAAAGTTTTAAAACTCAATGCTCATTTCATAGTAGGTATCCTCAATTTTTCAATTTTCAATTATCTTTATTCAGGCATAAATTATTTACAATATACCTAAGCACCAGTGTTAATGTATCCTAGTGGTATATACTTAATAATAGTTTACATAATACTTTGTCCAAGCACACAGGCCACTATAAAGCTTTTAATTTGTTGATTACTAATGATATGAAAACAGAGTAAAGTTTAATGTGATTGGTAGTCTAAATACCGCTACTTAGGCTTAAGTATAGCACTAAGTTACTAAGATCAAATTCGCACCATCATAATTAACATAAGAAAAAATTGTGGGTATTTTCAAAATGAAGCGAGTATTAATTCGTAGTAGGTATCCTAGTAAAAATTACAGCAGACTATTCATGGTACCTGACCTGCATGTACTAATAATAGAATTATATGTAGTTTTTCTTTTGCTTCAAAATATATTTAAATATGACAACAGGGTGCGCTGCCCTATTTTGATATCACTTTCACTTAACTTTAGCTTAAAATTTACTTCAGCATAGAATGTAGCACTTTTGCCTGTTCGTACACTTTTTTTACTTATTTTATAATTGTCATAAGATGTAAGAATAACCCTACACTTCACAATACAGGAACATCCTAGTGTAGTGTGTTAGCGCACAATTTGTGAACCTAACTTTTGGCAGTATAAAGTATTGTTTTCGTTGTAAGTTTACCAACTAGCGTAAGCCAGATTACATCTCTTGCGGCGCCTAGTTTAAATGCGAGTAGCAATAAAAAACTTAATTACTTAGGTAAATAAATTACACTCTTGAGATATTTTGTCAAGTCCTAAGCCCGCACTATGGTTTTTAAACTTAAACTTTTTCGAATCCTGCAGGTCGTGATTATTTTTGCTCATTTTCCAATAAGTTTGAGTAAAGTTTATTCTTTGTCATTGGCGTCGTCTTTTGTATCGCAACTTTCGTAATTGTTATTTGATGTGTCAATAAAAGTACTTAAGTGTGTCAATCACATGGCCACAGCGAGCAGCATGCAGGTGGAACCTGGCCATGGAGAGATGTGCATCCGATTTCATGACGCCCACAATATCCATAAATTGAGCTGGGGGCTACTGTTGGATCTACTCGACAGTGAATTGCTGAAAGGAGTTAATTTGACTCATAAGCACTATTAAACTAATGCAGACCTACGTACATTACGTATACGTGCATTTGAATCTCATATGCTCAAATCCCTAAAGCAGGGGTGTACCTATATGGCATTATCATCGAACATTTATAATAATACTACAGCTTTATTGCAGTATATAAGATCTTTACCAAGCAAATTTGAGCCTAGTATGATCAATCAATTAAAACCAAGGATATATTCAAGATCAACCATCTCGGTGTCGTTGCGTTGCGCAGAAATCGGTTAAAGCGATCAGATAAATTAAATGTAAACTAAAATATATCTACACATGAGACAGCCTAGAAGATACCTCAACTTTGATTATTGCAATAACTACCTGTGCATTTTTTTTATATATTATTAGGTTTTTCAAATATTCGAACTAGATCTAGGTATAAGACAATAGTTCTAAAGTAGGCATTATAAATGGTCAGGTGACGCTCATCTCCTTAGTATGCCGATGCTGTAAGGCCGACAGTGATTGATCAAGACGTACTAATGTCAAAGATGACCCCACCACTCCTCGCCCAAGGCGACTCCTAGTTAACGTAACACTAAAATTATGCTAAACCTCTTTACCTAAGGCCAAACTCGATCGCATTAGCATCTCGCGTGGAAACTGAATTGCATAGTAGTGCATTAATAACTATATTCGCTGATAAGTGCAGAGAGGCTACATTGTTATCGACATACGGGTGGAGTCGTCGCCTTGGCCCCATTGCTGCGATCTTCCACTGATTCATGGCTCGCGCTGGCTCTTTCCATCTCTCGCCGGAATGAAGCCGAGGTCTTGTCTGTTTGTCTAGACGACCAGACGCCAACCACCAATAAAACGATTGCCCAATACAAATAAATGATAACAAAGTTTGCTTCCCTTTACCTAAATTCCTTCACGCAGGATTGAGCAACCGTTAAGACGTTTACGAGCGAAGATAAAATTATTTAACTTTATATGGCACGCAACTCTCAATGTTACAGTGCGAGCAATAAATAACGAAAACGGTATGTTTACGCAGTGCTGCCGGCTGCCGGCGTAAATCAGTAACTAATTACTATACGAAGTGCACTATAATATAACATTGTAAAATAAGAAAGTGGAATGGCGCCGAGCATGTTTGCCGTGGCCATCAGGTCAATGCGGCTGCATAAAACTTTGTTCCGAAATATCAAAAATTGCAAAACTTTAAATACTGCGTCGTTTTAATCCTGGCCTTACGTAAAGCGTTGGGTAAGATTGACCAAATATAAGAGTAAAATTGTGGTGCGTGGCATCAGCTGAGGTGAAATTAAATACAAACGTTGCGTAAGAAAGATCGACTTTCCGCAAGGATGCCCGGGTGTGTACAGGCGACCTTCACGATGCTTGCGATTATCTTCTAATACGAAACTAACATCCTATTCCTCGTTGGCTATGATGAAACGCTAAAGCGAACACTTGAGATTCGTTACGAGCGTGCACTTGAATCCGCACTTCAACACTCGTGCGGTAACTCTGACAAACAAGCTGTAGAAATCGAAAACACAAAATAGAAAAGCATAACAAATCAATTAAAAGCCTATCATGTTACTGTATTTACAAGTGTGAACACGGTGTATATAATCACGACTCTAATTGCGGTTTCACCGAATTTAAGAGCTTATATCTTTATTGAATTAACGCTTCCGTCGGAAATGCAGATGTGAATCAGAAATCAAATGTATTTTTTTAACAAACAAATTGCAATTTTTTTATTTGCAATGAGATAACGATTATTATTACGGAACGCCCGAAGGGACGTTGTAACTGGTTAGACAGAATTTTTGGTTGATTTTCATTGCAATAACGGTAAATATGAAATCAATTAAAGGCGTATGTACGAGTATGGCCGCACGAAATTGTTAGAAATCATGGCGCAGAATATATTTGCACCATCATAATATACTGATATAATGCGTCGTAAAAATATTGATTATTTCTATGACAAATTGTAACTTTGGTATAATTAGTGCGACTATAACTCTATTTAAGATAAATTAGAGTATTCAATATTTGTAGCTGTCCCATTTTTAGTTTGTAGTTTTGAAGTTACCTATATATCTATGACCTACTTTTTTTTTCATTTAATATCTTAAGCACCTCGTCCTACTCACTTATTTTGAAGAATATATCCCTGCCAGATTGGTTGCCTGGAAGAGATCGCTCTTAGCGATAAGGCCGCTAAGTTCTATGTTTTTTTGTATTGTTTTTTATGTATGTGGTGTTTTAATAAAGAATTTATCTATCTATCTACTTTCGATTCACACATTCTAATAGAGTTACATCAAATCAACTGCATTTCTCAATAACATTGCAATTTATCCTCTTCCAACGTCACCTAAGCAATCGGAATGGAAAGACCCATCTGAAATAATTCCACTGTGATATGTAGGGCAGCAATCAGTTCCAATAATGAGTAAACAAAGCAGTGCGTGTTAGGTAATAGATGAATGGGGTGTGGTGGCGGCTCGCTCGGCCGGCGGGCGGCGGCCGAGGCAAGGTCAGCTGCTAGCAGGCGGCTGCAGGCGGTGCAGCGCTCACTCGCGCGGCGGCCGCGTCGCCGTGAACTTGGCCTGCTCTGCTCACCCTGGCCCCGAGGCCTTATCGGAGGCGCCGCCCGCGGCCTATAATAGCTGGGCCGGCGTCTCCCCCTGACTCCAGAGTGGGCCGTGCCTCCGCCAGACATGTTTCGCATCTTCTGTCTCCTCGTGGCCGCAGCCGCCGTCGCCCGCGCCTGCAAGCCCTGCAGTGAGTCTCACACCAATACTGGGCGGTTCTTGTGAAGTGTCTCAGTGTGTTCTGTGAATACCGAATACAATCGAAGCAGTTCGAATACAAGCAGTGATATCACAGTATCGTTTATGTTTATTATCTTTTTTCGATCGAACGGTACGGTGAGTAAGAATGGAACTGTTCGCATTTTTATTGCTCCGATTTATATGAATTCGCGACTTTAATAGCACGTGAGGTTTCGTAATGGCCCATCAGGCTTTATTTATAATTCACGCGTGCCCGTTAAAGGCCGCGATTTTGTTCGTTTTTATAATTTCTAAACCGCTTATTCAATAGGAATTCGTCAAGATCTATTATGTCATAAATGAGTGCTAATAGTTGAAGTGTTTTGAGAGAGTGCGCTTGCAGCATACAGTGTATGTGATAAAACTGTGAGATATTTTCGCAAGTATGTTAAGTGCCCCCGGATGTGTAAAACGTCTTCGAAATGGTGAATTTATTGCACCCGGATTAACAATTACATCTGTGATGTCCGTTAGCCGCGTGTACGTTAATTTTGCTTTAAAAAGTACGCGCAAATATGTAAAGCCATGTTCCGCTGCACTTAGCGTTATCGACTCGATCGCAAATTAACCCACTTCGTGATGTGTGAATGTAAACTGTAAACCATGGTTTCACTAAATACTGACCCAATACTAATGCCCGATAACGTGCTGACAATACCTTTAAATTTATCACAGAAATGAATAGATTTATTAAACTCATACCAAATATAATTGAATGTGTCAAATAAATACTTTAATAGCAGTAAAACACCCATTCATTTGTATTTTTTTTAATACAATCTTTATTTACAATAATAAAATATAAAAACAAGGGAAAAAAACTAAACATACTACTACTACTAACTACTATAAAAAAGGGGCACTTAGAAAATCTTTAGAAAAGCCTAAAGATAATCTAAGTGCTCCAGCCCACTACCAGAGGGCAGCGTGCCCAGCATGCTGGCCGCATTACCACGCTGAATATTAATATTAATTACCACGCTAATTTGTAATAAATATTGTGCAAATCTCTCATTAAATGTTGAACAGTTTGTTTACAAATAAACCCGCGGGATTATGCAGACGGTCTCGTGGCAGCGAGGCGTGACAAATCGATCAATACTCAAATCGACGTTCACTGTGTCACTTGCTACTGGCTCATAGGTTACCTCTAACTAAATACTAGACAACAACAGATTTATTACATAAAAATGCAATTAATAAATTAAGTGTCATTTTTTCTTACAAATGAAAATATACATTTTATAAAAGTTTAAAATTTCATTGAACAATGTGCCTGCCAATTTAATGTGTCAGACTTGATCTGTGGATTCCATGATGCATTACTGAATTGTATTAAGTTGAAAGAAAATTTCTTAAATTTGCTATTATTTGATTGATTTGCTCTTCTAGCCTAGCCTATTCTTGTTTATAAAACTTTACATATTCCAATTGGAGTAATAATAATAACAACAGCAAGTAAATCTAGGAAATGCCTCCAGTAAATTTCCAAAACCTTGAATAGACTACTGTTAAAGCCATAGTCATATTATTAACATTAAAAAAACAGTAAAACGTAAAGTCATTTGTTCATAAGGGTTTCCATATTATTATTTTGGGTATCTATCAGAAGTAACCGATAGCTGTAGACTGCCTGTCTCTTGTGGAAGGCTTGTACCCGCCCACTGTGATGCGATCTCTGATTTATGTAATTGCTTGAGAAAATCTCTCTTTTTCAATAGCTTTTAATATCTTTTATAAGGATGTCGCATTGATCGCGTTGGTTTTGGAAAATAATTTGTTAGTCAATTATTTTTTGGAAGACTTTAATTTATTGATTTATAAGTTTCTCTAAAAGTTTGTTTACGATATTAGGTAAGGTCAGGTTGTGACTTATTTGTTTAAAATATTTGTTGTAGACAACATCTTGTTTATATGGTCGTGGTAGTAGGTATGGATACAAGCTACAGTCTATAAAACACAATAAAGAAAATTTCTTTAAAATAATTATTTGTGCGTACTTAAAAGATTCAAAAATATAACATATCTAGATAATATTATTTACTATGAATAAACTTATGTAAATCAGCAGTTAACCCTCAGCGCAGCTGAAAACATAATAGCGCGCGTTGAACTCTTTTGTATGAGCTGCCATTTAATTTCACGCGTTGAGGTCTTTTGTATGGGATGTATATATTTTTAAAGATATGTATAAGATTATAGCGGATACCTAAATATCGTTAGTTGAACTATTTATTTGCAACAGGAAATGGGCAAAATAATTGCCGGTTAAAATAAGTACGCCAAGATTATAATGCCTTGGACAACGTCCGAGATAAAGAAAATTTAAATAAAATTAAAAAAAAACAGGAGTAAAAATACAATAGCAAGACAAAGCCCATAATTCCCTGTCACAAGCCGGTCTAATGTCAGCTTCTGCTGACTACAAGCTACATTTGGTGATCATAGTTGCTGTTCTTTTTAACCAAGTTCCCAAGGGGTGACTTAGGCTTTTTTGTCCTTGTAGTGAAAAACCAATTTTCTAATATTCTGTGATTCCACACAGCGCCATCTAGCCCTATACTAAGCGACTCCTTCATTCCAGCATGTGGCGTAGCTCGGCGCGGGCGCGTGGTGGGCGGCGAGGAGGTGACCCCGGGGGAGTTTCCCTGGCTGGCCGCCCTCAAGCGCGACGGGAAGGTCATCTGTGGCGCCACCGTCGTCGCCAGGGACCATCTTATCACTGCCACGCATTGTGTGCACGAGTGAGTATATATCTATATTTGTAGTAGTTCATCAATGAAGTTTCTTCTTGAAAGTCAAGTGATTCAAAGGTACACTTACATTGTAGATTTTATGAGGGCTTTTATTTTGTCATATACATCTATTAAGTTATAACTAGGCACAAAGATTGCTAATAGAATTAGCAAGCTAACAAGATCTAGATTATCCAATATACTTGTGATAAATAACGCTACATGGACCACCTTATAGCAAAACTACCTTCGAATGTCCAGTACAATTATCGGTATGGTGTTTAGTTCTTACGTGACGCAATTGTGCCAAAACATTGATAGCTAAAATTAGGTATATTAGACATGGAAGCACATATCAACCTAATCAAATATATACGGCTACCGTAACCGAAATAAGCTTGGATCGCTTTGCTTTCGATCAAACCAAGCCGACCGCTCTACATAAGTAGAGCCAGTTTACATAACTAGTTACAGTAGGTATGTAACCTTGCTTCTATGACACTGACCTTCCCTTGTAACAGAATGAACACTATCTGCGTAAACAAGCAGTTACAGTGGAATACTGTAAGACTAGGCTGTTTGGATTCTATAGACTCAAAGAGTTTTAAATACTTCTATATTTCTCATAAAATATAACATAATGTACGTGTCCCATTTTTGAGTCATATTTGGTACTAAGATAGATAGATAGAAAATTCTTTATTGTAACACACGATAAAATTAAAAGGAAAGAAGAAAAAAAACTTATACTAGTGCCACAAGTGGCGGCCTTATTGCTAAAAGCAATCTCTTCCAGGTAACCATTGGATGGAAAGGAATTAATAAGAGATAACAGAGGACGTGGTATACAATAATATAAACAAAGAAGAAAAGATTAGATTAAAAATACATACTACAAACCTACTTAATAAACTATACATATAAATCATACACCCTAATACATATAATAACAATATACCAAAAATAATACTACTAAGTACCCTTTTCTCCCCCGAAGAATGGATTAATTGGGGAAATTCTCTTGAGCAAGTAAATCGCGGTGGGTGCCGAGCGCTTATCCTCGGATTTTCATAGATTCATTAAACACGGCGGTATCCTCGCGGCTTCAATTGTTATGCTACATTCAAACTAAAAATAATCATGATAAATTTAAACTTTTTAACCGACTTCAAAAAAAGGAGCTTATCAAGCCTCCTGAAAGTTTTTTTTATTGAATAAATCAGTCTTTTAGGGTTCCGTACCTCAAAAGGAAAAAACGGAACCCTTATAGGATCACTTTGTTGTCCGTCTGTCCGTCCGTCCGTCCGTCTGTCAAGACCCTTTTTCTCAGGAACGCGTAGAGGTATGAAGCTGAAATTTATATCAATTACTCAGGTCTACTGTCCCTTGAAGCTGTGAAAAAATCAAACTTCTAAGCCAACGCAATCAAAAGATACAGCCATTTATGCCGCAAATTTTCGACACTTGCAAGGGAATCAAAACCTACAGGGTGCTTCCCGTGAACTCAGAATCTTGAAATTTGGTACGAAGCAACGTCTTATAGCATAGATAAAGGAAAAATTACGAAAACCATAAATTTTTAGTTACATCACAAAATATTTAACCTTGCAGGTTTGTACGGAACCCTCGGTGCGCGAGTCCGACTCGCACTTGGCCGGTTTTTTTGATTATATCATTAAAAACTGAAAAACTCTTGCTATTGTAAGGTCACCAAGAGCACATCTCCCCCAGGTACAGAATCGTCTGCCACATTAGCCTTGTTGCCAATTTCTATCAGAAGCCTGGCTTATCAGTATTAGTGAGTGTTGGTGTAGGTCAATGCTGGTGCTAAGTGCTTCACAAGGTCTTTGTGATAATGATAATGTGCAGACGTGATTGGAATTAATAAAGATTAATAGTTACTCGTAATAGTTTCGCACTTTAAATTTATTTATGAGGCTTTATTTCTGGGCAGTGTTGAAAATAGAGGATGAAAATTATATTTTTTATCTATACTTATTAGCTTTTTTGTGTTTAGATGATCAAGACTAGACATAAAACTAACATTTGAACACCTATCGGCAAAATATTTGATACAAAAAAGTATGTAGCACCAAGTGCAAATAAATGAATTTTGATTAGATTTTTTGATTTGAAGAAGTCCGAATCTCTATTCCCCTTGAACTATAATTTGTCGGTCTTCAAGTCGAGAGTAAACCGGTTTCTTCTAGGCGAGCGCGCTAGATCGTAGACTATAACGTTGCTTAACATCAGGCAAGTTGTAGTCAAGCGTAAGCCTACTTCATGTAAAAAAAAGTCAAATTCAGCCGACCGTAATCGTTTACTGTATCTATACGTTTCGATTTCTTTGCAAGGATGGTTAACTTGAGTTCACTGTACCGGTGCTTGTATTTCTTGCAAATTCTATACCAATGATCTTCCAACAATAATTACCTATCAATATAACTAATAAAAAGGTTATAGCAGAACACTGCTAAATAAAAGTTTAATTCTTAACTGTTTACAAAGCAGTTTTCTAAACTGTCAAAATTCGAGTTCAAATTGAATTCGTTAATTTTGTGCCATTCATTGCGCCTCTAAAGGAAAGTGTCCGACAACTTGCATTTTCATCGGTCGTTAATTTAAATTTCATTCATTGTTGTTTCACTAAACATTACTCGACATTTTATTGAAGGAATTCGACCTCTTTGCTGTGGGTTAAGAAAAGTTTACAACTTATTCAAATATGTTAGTTATATCTTTAATATTATACGTACAAAAATATACATATTAATTTAAATGTATGTTATAATTTTTTTTATTCTCATTTTTAAGGGATTTTTATTACATGTCAGTCCCATATTGTATGCTATATCATCCTGTGATATATTTACCTAATGGCTTAGGTATCTACAATAAAACTTATGCTTTGTCAAAATAATGTCCTACAAGAAGAAATAAATTATAAAGTTTAGCGGTGGAGTAGGAGTAGGGCCTAACACAGATGTCATTCCCTAGTTCATATTCCGTAAATCTGCAAAAGCACATTCTATTCTTTTTTAGTAGAATGCTACGGTTTTTTGCAAGATTTGCATCTAAATGAGTCACCTATGAACTATTGGTACCTGTAAAAATAATTGAAAACTAGCAGTAAAACGATAATTATTCAAACATTTCCATTACACCTATTCATTAGAAACGGCATCTGACAGGTGTTCAATACCGTAAATCAGCGATGGTTTAGTGACCTCTGAGATTTGGGCTCTGGGTTCAATATTACGGGTCAATTTATTATACTTATTAACGTTTGTACACCAACGAGGTTAGTGGTTATTAAAATCTTTGTAATTTAAGTGTTGTATATTGTATGGATTGACAAAAGATTTTATGGAAATTGTATCACATGTTGTACCTATGTAAGAACCCATAAACTGAATAATTGCTTTTTCCTTAGTTAAGCATTTGAGCACCCCATTTAGAATCGTGGGCCCTTAAACAAACACTTAATAATTTAGATTTATACTCACTTGACATCTTGTAAATTTTACAAATTTTAGTAATTTTTTTCATACCAATGATATTTCATATGTACACAACATAAAAAAAAAACGTTTATTTTAGCTTTCAAAAGGGTGTACAGTAAGGACGAAAAGAGTTTAGTTTATCTTGTATCTTATTTAAAGTGTAAAAGCACACGAAGCCAGTTTTCTCCTCACCAAAAAACGTGTTAGCTTTAAAGCTATCAAAAGCCACACCTCTATCTTTGCGTGCCAGACACATACATATACACCTACAAGAAAGAAAGTCTTAACGCATCTTTACGCGCAAATAATATGTCATGAATATTAATGAATAAAACCGTGGTACCTAAATTAAATTATTGTGAGTCATTTGAGTGAGAGTTAGTGCCTGTTGCCCGGATTTACTCGTAATTTGTAGGTGTATTCTTAAATTATTGTGAGTTATTTAAGTATTGGCATTTATTTATTTATTCATAACTTGCAGCACATTTATACTAATTTAGGAACTAAATGTGTCTAAACATTAGCGCTGCAAGAGATGTCTTTGCTTTACTCGTTGCTGTTGAGTGCAATTCGCTGGAACGCACTTATAAAGCTCATGTATGTTTTGCAAGTGAAGCTCCAAGTTTTTTTTATTTTTACACTCTGGGCAAGGAAAGTTTTATTAACAATATTAAAACATAAAAACAAGGGAAGAAAAACTAAACATACTACTTCTAACTACTACAAAAAAGGGGCACTTAGAAAATCTTTAGAAAAGCCTATAGATAATCTAAGTGCTCCAGCCCATTACCAGAGGGCAGCGTGCCTAAAGGAAAGTTCATTTTTATATTTCTTAATATCGATACTCAAAAAAGCATGTACATACAAAGAGAAAATAAGTATTTTTTCAGTGTAGTTATTAAGTTTGGTGTGAACCAAAACACAGCCGCGTCGGAGCAAATCTGCAAACAATAGAATTGAGCCTCAAATTGGTGAAAGTTGATTATTGACTGATTGAATAGTGAAGTATCTACACAAACATCAAATTAAGATGTTCATTAGAAATACCGATTGGGAATTAGTTTTCACTTCTAATCTCTATTACCACTACGGCAAAATTATTTAAATTGACATTTGGGATTGGTTTTTTATTATATCTTCTAAAAAATCTAATCAGTATATTTATTGTATATACTTAATAAAAATTTATAATTACCGCTTTCATTAAAATATCGTCACCGCGGATATCGCTAGCAAGAATCTTTAAAACAAATTATGCATATAATTTGCAAATAAATTAGCTTAAAACTGTAAACTGCAATTTAACACTTTTTTCTTTTAAGACGCTCTTAAAAGTTTGGAAAATTTATACCGCGTGCCGGAACGCGGCAGTTAATTTGAAACACGAAAAAAGTTGTAATTTTTTTTCGTATACATATTAAAAGATACGTATATGTCTCGCAATCCCTCTTTAATTGAATTAAATTCCGTCTTAACAATGCACAAGAAATAAATCACCGAAAAAATGTTCCAGAGATATATTAAGCCAATTATTTGAGGTAAACCAGGAAGAGGGAACAATCCACATGTGTATAATCCTTACAAGACATGTTGTTCATTTGTGTAACGTGCATTCCTCCACGTATTGTATACGAATGTACGAATGCATTTTGCGATCAAAACCTTTTTTTATAAGTACAATGGTGAATTATGTACGTAGCAGTTAAGGAGAGCCGTTAGCCGTTCAAAGCTATAAATTATGCGGATTGATTGTCTGCGGCGTTGATCCAGTGCTGCAACGCATGCTAATGCGTCACGGCCGTGCAAGACACATTCCAGCATAATTTGTAATTTATTGTCAATAATGTACGTACTTTATTTGTGAAAAAGCTTGAAGAAAATGTTGAGAATAATCTCTACTTTATTCTAAAATAAATGCACTTAAATTAAAAACAAAAATAACAACGGTTCTAGTATTAACAATTCTATAAATTGTTGATACAAGAACCGTTCTTAAAACTTAATAAGGCTTTGTCTTTTAAGAGTCAGGATAGTCTCCAGTTTTCTAAATTTTACCTAGATAAGCATATATTTTATACCCTAAATTTCAGTTTGTTTTTTTATATGTAGTCGAAAAACATTTGAAACTAATTTCAATTATGGACAAAGATCTACGAAACAGTTTGGTCATATCCACGTTGAATGTTATCACTGTCCCAACGTCTTTAAAATATAAGCTCTTACTGTATCTGATCAATTGGAACAGTTATCGTGATTGCTCCGAATTAATTAAATCATCAGTAAAACCGATGTCCGTAAAGTGATTAAGGAAGCGGCTAAACGCTGACCAGTTTTTAATTAAATGCTTGTTACTAACTGTATATGTCGTGTTATTTGTTGTTACCGCTTATTGAAACCGGATTTTGGATCTGGCTGTGGCTACAGGCTACGCAAATTTGAACAAAAACTAGCTCCGTATGAAAAAGGATTTAATTTGTTGTGTATTTTGAATTGCTTTCTAAGTATTTGAATGGTACCTATCTACTATTATAAAATTCGGATTTGCTATAGTGACTTAATAATACCTATCTCTTAGTTATATTTCCTCATAACTGAGTGTCGTGACTTCCCCGCAGAATTACTTCGTTATGGCTGTTCTTTTGGGCAGATTAACCGCGGTGGGCGCCCAGTTCCTTCCTCGGATACCCTAATAAATGTTACCTATAAAAGGTTTTTAATTCTGTTTTGTTCTGATTTGAAATACCAACTTGCCAAATTAAACTTGTATCCATGCTGTACCTACTTCACAAAATAAGGACACTCTTCCAAATAAGACTCGAAATTGAGTTCCAATAAAAACACATGTAAATAATGAACCAGTTATACTTTGAAGGTGTGTCGTTTACCGTATTATGCAAACTAGATTGCCCTTTTGGACAAAACCCGGCCCCTACCAGCAATATAATAAACGTTTTTTGGTCTTTACGAATCGTTTAATTCATTCTCGTATAATTAATTCATGCGCTCTTTCTTGTTTTACAATAACGGACACATTTCTAAATCGTTTTATTTTGAGATCGGAATTTAATACGGGTGTTAGACATAATTTGCAGCACTTTTTTGCTGTCCAAAAAGAATTATAAAGCTACCGGTCTTGCGTGCGGCATTCGACCGTGTGTTGATTAATTTGAACATGGTGAATTATTGCGTACAAAAATATTTTTACATTTTGATACATGCATTATTCAATTCAATCCATTTATTCACTTAGGTAAATTATACAAATTTATATGACAGTGACCTGTAAATTGACATTTATTAATAAATTATTTGTATTTGGTAAAAACGAAACCTAGTTAGAACAATTATATTTTAACTGGTCTTTTTACGTCAGGAATTGTTTTCTCTTCTTTCCTCATCATCTTCCACAGCCTGCCTTATCCCACTGCTGGGTATAGGCCTCACTTTGTATGTCCCAGCTGCTTCGATCTGGTGCAAACCACGTCTTCTTCTTAACAGAAATGTTTAATTAACCAGTCCTTCAAGGCTCCTAATCTGTGAGCTTATCTACTAATCAATTTTAAGCAAAGGTCGACGCGGTCAGTTCTTCGATGGGTGACCGAAAAGTGGCATTCCATTTTGGGTGCTTCCGTGGGTCGGGTGACGCGTTAAATTCCGACTGTTTGTCTAGTACAGTGCAGTCGTTAAGCCATGTCAGAGGCCCTTAGGGCGGCTTGAACACCCTCGACACCAGAGTTGGCCACTCTCATTCGATAAGAAGAAGATCTACCAACCATAGGTCTCAGAACATATAAAAACACTAAATATTCTCTAATGAGTTTGTTTAGTGTGCTAACGTGTTGAATTAGGATTCATCTCACACGAGCGATGCGACACAATGGATTCGCTTCGCTCGTGGCCGGCGACGACAATAGGATCGCAAGCGCATCCAAACCGAGATCTTGACCTCATTGCTGTAACCTTGACTAGTTTACCCGAGCTATAGAACCATATAGATAAAAGGCTTTTGGTCTCTATTATAGTTAGTTGTAAAGCTATGTCAGAGGCCCTTAGGGCGGCTTGATAAAACTCTCGACTCTAGAGTTGGCCACTCTCATTCGATAAGAAGAAGCTGTAAAGCTTTAATTAGCTAAGTCTAGCAAATATCTAATTAACGCCATGATACTATGAATTCTGAGATTTTAAACTCGACTTTTCACTCCATTTTAAAAAGTATGTATATACCTGCTTATACACGCGCTTACACTTCTCTGGTATGAGTAGTGTTTGTCCCGTCGTCACTATAAAAAATAATTACTTAATGCGATATTTTCTGTAGGTGTGTCAGTTTTTCTAAATATTTATAAGAACTGTCTTCATTCATAACTTCATAACATACAATTCGTATAGCAGCTATCCAATAGATTTAGCTTTGCAAACATGAAATCACATCTCGTTATTTCACTTCGAAATAGTTCTTATGCATTTGTTACAGATAGGTAGAGCCCGTATGATCCATCAAACTCCGTTATCTTCTTTCCAATAAATCCAATATCAATCGTAGATTTCAAAGATGAAGTTGATGGGGCCGGTAAATAAATCACTGTTACTCATAAATCAGTTGCATACTTCGAGCATTGTATTTCCTCCGAGATTGCATATGACACGCCTGCATATTGGGAACAGTAGAGGCTACTGCAACCTTGGACTTCCTTTTTTACTCGACTACGCAACGAAAGTAGTGTCATTTCACCGTCTGTATACGTACAAGCTAGTATGTATGTGTGATTCTTATAAAAATCGCGAAATCACGTGTTTACTTTTTAACCGACTTCAAAAAAGGAGGTTATCAATTCTTCTGAAAGTTTTTTTACTCTGTCGTATTCTGCTAGCGTGCTTTACCTGAAATCATCATACCTACTTCCTACTAATATTATGAAAGTGACATTTTAAGTAGGTTTGTGCCTTCTTCATGACCCAAGTGCAAATTGTTATACAGGAAATTTGGTGTGGATATATTAGACCTTGGGTTAAAATCAAGGCCGCTAGTATTATACAATTAGATCATACCTGATACATACAGCATTGTAGTTGATACGCACAAACCAGCTGATATACTTTAATGGTATAAACTATCAGGGTAACTGGGAAGGGTTCCTTTTACAAGCAATCGTTTACCGGCATAAGTTTACCTACATAGGTATTATATGGCTGATGTATTCAATAGATACCTACTCCATCCGATGCATTCCATACTTACAAAAAATACAATACTTTTCGAGCCAGGTGCGTTCGGTATTTTTGGAAAGCGGTTGCAATCCGATATCGAAGCCAACTTTTACAATCAACATCGCAGTTTTCTTACAACAAAGCGCACACAAAATCACGAGCACACGAGTTTAGTGAATTACGTAACAACGGGAAAGTATGCCGTAGTGAAGGTCACACATACCCTAAAGTGGGCCACAGCCCTAAGGGCCTGTGTTATGCAAAATACGACAAACAAACCATGTGTGCTGACGGCTTGAGACAAGTAGATAGAATAGTTATTAACATTGTAGTTGCTCAGGTTCAAATTCAAATTATTATGGGTTTAAAACACGAACATGTTTATTATTAAATTACGAGTATATCGGGTAAGTTGTTGATAAATAACGGTAAGGTTTTTATAAAATTAGTAACATATCAATAATATCACACGGAGAGAAGGGAGTGGATTATCATCACCATAATATAAAGCTCAACCAGATTAGTACCAGAAAATTCCCCTAGATGGCGCTCAACGAAAAATGGCGAAATCCTGAATCGCGCAAAGACACGCTTGTAGCATATCAGTGCGAAATTTTAATTTTAATGTTGGCGTTACTCTGGTTTCCCTTCAACACGTATATATCTTTCGCCTTTTACTAAAGATTTCCGTGGAGGGGAACACTCAAATGAGTCTAAAACCAGTTTTTGGAGGGTTTACTTCGGTAAACCTAATAAATTGTTAAATGATCAAGCGAGCTCTGCTCTATCTATTTACGCGCTAATTAAACCGGCTTAGAGCATTCGTGTTTCTTTTCTTGGATAATTTAGCACATTTAAAATAGCACATAGGTAGGGCTTGAGGAGATTGTTTTTTTTTATTATGATTAGTAATGGGATAGTTGATCTGACATGATAAAGAGGATTACAAAAGTAGGCACTATTTATTTACTATTTCAAATTCAATTAGATGTCGACTCGTGTTATATTTATTTGAGTTTAAAATAACAGTATGATCCCCGCACGCATTTCCTTGATTGTTATTAATCGATACGTCGTCGGGCATGATCGCCGTTTTATTATTTCCTTATGGTACCTCTGAATTCTGCTGATTAATTTTATATTATGAGCTTTGTTTACATTCCCTCATTAGCATTTAGTGTTTGGTTAGGTTACTGATGTTTTGGAGAGTTATTATTTTTTGTCTCAAAATACTTATTATATTTTATATGCTTATTATAGATAGATATAATAAAAGTGTGTTCTTCGGATGTATGCCTATTTTGTTTCGCTTTCGATTAAATCGTGGTAAACGCGGGATGATTTTAAAAAAAGCTATTATCTTGAGCCCTGGTTGCTAGAGTTTGTTACTATTTTATACCGGCTGTTTGTCTAGGAGGTAGGTACTTACGGCAATCGTAAAGCCATGTCAGAGGTCCTAAGAGCGGCTTGATAAACTCTCAACATCAGAGTTGGCCACCCTCACTTTCTTTATTTTGCAATTACATAAACACAATACTTTTTTATCAACCTATGCTGTCCTACTCCTGGTCAAGGTCTCTCCCAACTCCCTCCGTGAATTTCGATGTACATTAATGTTCTATAATCTTTATTCCAGGATAGAAGCGTCCCGTCTGTCCGTGCTAGTTGGCGAGTACGACGTGAACCGGTCCCGAGCTGACGGCTTCGAAGTCTCCCACGTGGTTCAGCACCCTGACTTCAACCGGTTCTCGTATGACAACGACATAGCAGTGCTGCGGCTGGCCGAGCCGCTGCCGGACCATCTGTACAGACCTGCTTGTATACCTGGTGAGTACTTACAACCTGCAAATCTAGGACACATAGTTATTTAGATTGAAAAATCTTGACGCCATACTAGACCATTAGCATACGAAGAAGAAGAATATTAAAAAAAACCCGGGACATTGCACACAGATTTAATATAAGTATAACAAGTTTAATGAAATATTAGCTTACGTTTGACGTTTTGTTACCCCACGTAAATAAGTTCTACTTACAATACGTCTGATAAGTGATGTAAGGAATGCCCATGACTCATTACAGTGGTAATGCCGTCACTCACAGCCAATTTTGGCTCTGTGAACTTGGCATACGACTTTAGAAAAGTAGTTTATTTTTTTTCTCTAACGAGGTTTTTGGGATTGTACTTGATTGTACTGAAGCTATTTTTGTAAAAATCTTGGGTAAGTGATCGATGCAAAATACATAAAATAGCAACGAGTACTCATAGGCCGTTAGTGTTGGTCCCGGCTGAGTTATAAAACTTGCATAGCAGTTGTTAAACCATGTCAGAGACCACTGGGTGAAAGTTGAAGAATTGTGGGTCATTTATCTCTTACTTTATGCATTTAACATCAATAATAAGAAACATTTAACTATGTAGGTACAGTTGTTTGAGTTGTTTCAAGGATGATATCATTTCACCTGTTGACCCCGTCTGTATACAAAATACAGGTTTGATGTCTCAGTTCAGAGTTCGACAATATACATTTATTTAGGTACTTGTACGTTGATGTAACCTTTTATTTCGTTAGGTATTTGAACATTTATGTAACGGGACCGCACCACCCACGAAGATCTCTTACATTTGATGTAATTTATTTTATGGCTGGCGAAAAGTATTTTTGATTTTAGGACCAAATGGCTAAATGGCCAAATGTAATGATAATAGGTTTTTATTAAGAAAGAGTAGTAAAAGTATTAAAGATAAGTGTTGATAATAAAAATCTGTTTCTAATCTTATGCTAGATAAAACAGTTCATTTTGCTTCGGCGCATTCAATATGTACCTAAGTATAAAGAAAAACAAAATCACAAGTCAAAGAAACGCGTGTTTTGTATATTTAATTAAATCTGAATAACAACACGTTTGTATCGAAACAGGTAAATAGCGAACTTACACTTGCCGGAATCTCTATTCCCTTTGAGCTATAATTTATCGGTCTTTAAGTCAAGAGTGAATCGGTTTCTTCTAGGCAAGAGCGCTAAATCGTAGATAATAACGTAGCTTAACATCAGGCGAGTTTTAGTCAAGCGTGAACATATCTAGTTTAAAAATATACAATATCGCTTAAAATAAAAATAAAATATTAGATCATTGGAGGACCAAATTAAAAATTTAATATTGTTTTTCTCCTGCTAATGCTAATTAATTGTTTATATTGTTATTTCAGACGCCGATGACGGCTCGCTCAGGGAAGGCGCGGACGCCATCGTCACAGGCTGGGGGAGCACGGTGGAGAAGGGGCACTCCTCTAATATACCTATGAAAGTAAGTACTAATATAGTTTTGATAATATCAAAGATCAACTGTACTATTGTGTAGCTTTAGGCTGCGGTTGAATTAATTCAAAATAAAATGATTTTTTTATTGCATTATAAAAACTGGCGCCAAGCATGAGGATGTTCGAGCGTACATCACGACGCAGCAAAGCAAACAGGGTCTTTTACACAGAAATCTAAATAAACAGGTACCTGTTTATTTATACGTGATATAGGCACAAAAAACACAGACCGACAAATCACCTTTGATAAACTACTTGTTAGAATATCTAAGCAAAACACAAAGTTGTCTTCACTTTTATGTAATATATTCGTCCAATGATGTGAATATTGAGTCCCTGCACTAATTCCAGGCGGAGGTGCAGATCTGGGCGCAGGAGGAGTGCAGCGGCGCGGCGTACGGGCGCCGCAAGGTGACGCCGCGCATGGTGTGCGCCAACGCAGAGGACCGCGACGCATGCACTGGGGACTCCGGCGGGCCGCTGCTGGTGCCTAGACCGCACTATACCGTTGTTGGTCAGTATACTTTATGCCAGATTGCCAAGCAACAAACTTGACTAGTTTGTTGCTTGAAGTCGGTTAAGGAGCAGTCGCAGCGGAAAAACACTACATATTTCTCCAGAGTTTCAGTTACAATGGATTTCCGCAAAGTAACGCCTGATTCAATATGTTATCTACGAAGTATTTTATTATTAACAGGCGCAAAGTGCAAACAAAGTAAAAAATCTTCAAAAGATTTTTGAACTGTAGATACCTACATGATTGGTGTGCTTAGCTTAGCCTTGAAATAAGCGTTCATAGTACCTTCTAGTATGTAGTTTACCTTCGCACAGGTGGTACATGACCAACTTTAACAAATCCTTCCAACAATAAACCCGAGCAGACACTACAACTCATACGAAACTTCTCCCCACAGGCATAGTATCCTGGGGCCGAGGCTGCGCGCGGCCCGGCTACCCCGGAGTGTACGCGAGGGTCGACCGCTTCCTGCCCTGGCTGAAAGTAGCTCTACGACACGCCTGCACCTGCCAACCTCCTTCGAGAGGGTAAAACCTCGCCACATGGACGAAATAAAAAAAACTATTACAATCAATGGCAAAGAAAAAAACAAAGTTTGACAGCAAAAAGGATTTACTAAAAAGTTTGCTACTTTGGCACCTATGCAAACTGGTTGGAAACGAATAGACAGAGGGCTTAAAGTGGTGGAAACAACAACATTTATTTTAATACATTGTTGGTATAGTTTTTAAGAGAAAGACTGTTTATGAAGTGAGCATATGGCCAGTACAAACTACTTTTGTAGTTATAAACTTGCTTAAAGTAAGAACCTGTATTGTATTCCGTAGTTAGTAGTAGTATAAACGTGGTCAGTATTAATTGATTCTAGACGATATGAATTTATAGAAATAGAGGCTGTGACTAGACTTTACTTACATAATAATAAGCTATACAAATATGAATAAAATTGAATATATTTACTAACTTTCTTTTATGTAAATTATGAATACGCATTATGTAGAAATCCATTAATACATATATAATGTATAACTTATACTTAATTTATTGTAAATTTGGCCTATGAATGTTCCTATAGAAATATTCTAATGATTTTTATAAGTATTGTATATGTGTTGATTCGATAATAATACTTGTACTATTGAAATAAACTGTTTTAAATGCGTTTTATATTCTTCTTTGTTTTATGTAGTAATCCCATATTCTAAATAAAATTATCCGTTCAAATACTCAGTGGCTCGTATTTACCGGAAACGGTTACAATATATTTTTACGGAACGGAACCAAAGACAAATCGGATACTAAAAACTTCGTAGCGGGAACGAAAAACTTGGTTTCTATAGCAAATTTCTCGAGTCTTTCTTTACTTTATGGTTTATCCCGCGAAATTTTGACACTGACATTTCATAACGCTTTTGTCAGCTGATATTATCGAGGTCCAGTTTTATGAGAAATAAACAATAAAATTAAATAAAACTCACGTATATTTGGCCCAACATCAATTAAATTTAAGTAGTGCTGCATGATAATATGAATTTTTCAGACAATGAGGCCGTAAGTATTTCATAAAATCATGTTTAAATTGTGGTGTCTTTGTGCACAATTTGAAAGCGTTTGTTAGTGATTAATGCCAAGAAATTTGTGTTTTGGACTCGTAGATCTATTCTTGATATGTTATCTGATTTTTGATTCCTAAAATGCTTATATTCAAGTTATGTTTATATGGCTATGTGTAGGACGACACTTCGAGTGTGGAAAGTACTTCAAACACCGACAATACATCGCGTAGTGAAACTCCGACTAACTCTCGTGTCAAGAAACGCCGCCGCGGCAAGAAGAAGACCGTTATAAAGCCAGTGAAACCTCCATATAAGTTCAAGTAAGTAACCAAACAGAACTGTAATCATAAACACCAAAATTATATGGTTGTATGAATAGAATAGAAGCCATCAAGCTATTGTTTTGTAGAAGTTGGAGTCTAAGTGAGAATGTAACCTTTTGGTAATCAGGTTGGTCTCTCACAATGGTCTAAAGTTTCTTATAGCAGTACTTAAATTCTATTCTGACCTCTGCTATTAAATATTCACTAGTCATATTATCAAGCAAGACAAATATTTGCTTTTTCAATACTCAGTATATTGGCTATTGTAATTTATTTATTTTTCTTTTTTTATACACAAGCCCTGTTAGCACTCTGTTTAAATTTGCTTACAGTTCAGACAAGGTTTGTCATCCTACAACAATAGAACTCCTCCTCCTTGAATTATAATCTTTGTTACTAAGGGTTGTGTTTTTGTACTACTCAGACAGCAACATTATGACACCAACTAACACAACTAAACTAACATTTCTATAACCTCAGTTGCAGTGCCAAAGAGGACCATGGGCAGCCCTTATTTGGGTGTCAGTTTAACCACCACCTGGGGGAGGGGGAGCCACAAGTGTTTGCAGTGGTGGGCAGCAACAGGGTGTCCATATATGAGTGTCCAGAGTCCGGGGGGTTCAAGTTCCTGCAGTGCTACGCTGATCCTGATGTGAGGGGCTTACTATAGCTAATAAATTACATAATTTTGTCTGCTTAAATGTCTAAGTACAATGATAGACTAGGGAAGATTTCATAAATTAATTGTATGTGAATCTGTACACTGGCTTATGGTAGTACTGTATGTTTTTTTATGTCATAGAACTTAGTAAATTATCTCCTTATCTATCATTCTATTGCAACCTGATCCCTACTATATTGGTTACCTGGAAGAGACCACTTCAGTGATAAGATTGCCAATTAACTACTAACACAATAATTTAAGATTAACTAAGTTTTATGTATGTATATCATTGTGTATTGTCTCTACCACAGCATAGCATAGCAACAGATAATTGAGACTTTATATACAAAGTCTCAATTATCTGTTGCTATGGTATAATTAAGACCTGGGAGTGGCATGAGCTATTTTCTCCCCAAACATTGAGAGCAATAAATATGCTTATAAAACTTATATATATTATCTTGTTCATATGTTATTATTGTTCATTATGTTGGTTGTTACTGTTTAAATTAAGTAAATAAATAAATATGCAACAACTTTAAGAACCGGCTTGTTGGCTGGTTACAGAAAACCAAAAAATGAACTTGTGATTGTTGCTCCAGTGGACTGTATAAATTTGAATTTTGTGTGGACTATATAAAACAATTTTGACACAGTGTGATATGGGCACATCAGCAATTTGCTGCTCGCCCATTAATCAAATAAATAAATAAATGTATTAGGTGGATGAAACATTCTACACGTGTGCGTGGTCGTACGAGGAGGAGACGATGCTGCCGCTGCTGGCGGTGGCGGGGTCGCGCGGCATCGTGCGGGTGTTCCAGCCCTCCACACAGACCTGCATCAAGCACTACATAGGACACGGACATGCTATTAATGAAGTCAAGGTAATTATTAGCAACTAGACTGGTTTTGTTATTTATAGGGCCAGATTTTATTATAATTCTGGGAAGTAACACAGCTTTGATAGCTGTAAAACAGTGTTAAAGGACTATTTTGTGTTTCAAATGGGAAAACAAATCAATGAGAAAACCATTACTTCAGTGGAGTTGTTCTTATTCTCCTGATGATATTGATGCAATAAATCTTTTCATTTTACAATACCCTCACAAAACCCACACTGTCATATCTTACGGGACCTTGTAAAAACTGCCTCATCATTAAATAATAAATAAATAAATATTCCCGGACATTACACACATTGCCATCTAGCCCCACAATAAGCAAATCATTACATATATTATTTTTTAAACATTCCAGTTCCACCCGCGCGACCCGAACCTCCTACTCTCCGCGTCCAAAGACCACGCCCTCCGGCTGTGGAACATCATGACGGACGTCTGCATCGCCATCTTCGGCGGCGTCGAGGGACACCGGGACGAAGTACTCAGCGCTGACTTCGACCTGAAGGGAGAACGCATCATGTCGTGTGGCATGGACCACTCGCTCAAACTGTGGAGACTGGACAAACCTTCCATGCATGAAGCTATCAAGCAAAGCTACAATTTCAATCCGCATCGAGCATTGAGACCTTTCAACTCGTTGAAGGAACACTTTCCAGACTTCTCGACGAGAGATATTCATAGGAATTATGTGGACTGTGTGCGGTGGATGGGTGATCTCATTTTGTCTAAGGTGAGTTTGTGTTAGTACAGTGGTAGTTATACCATGCAAAATGTATGAGGTACTCAGGGCTAGTTTCAGTGTTTTCCACTCAACTTTTCATTCACTCAATTTGTATATATGTATGTATTTACTTACGGGCAGAATGAATATGAATGTATCATGAAAAGAAACAAGACAAATCTCCTTGCTTTATATCATGCAAGTTACAAACTATGAATCTTTTTTATTTGAGTATCAAGTACATAATTAGTATTTTCGGTAACATGAGACATTTTGACCAAAATACCCTGTTTCATTCTCACAAACATAAACACCAAAAAAATATAAACATACATACAAGCTAAATGTTTTTTTAATGCCCTTAGTCCTGCGAGAACGCGATAATCTGCTGGAAGCCAGGCCGGCTGGAGGAGGCAGACCTGCGGCCCGGGGACAACTCCGTCACCATCGTGCACAGGTTTGACTACAAGGAGTGTGAGATATGGTTCATTAGGTTCGCTGTTGACTACAGTCAGAGGGTGAGTACCTACTGGAACTGTTCTGCTGACAGATTTACATATGTATATAGCGCTATTGGCCTAGTTTGCCATCCCTCGTTACCATACACAAATTACAGTTTGGCCTATATATGTAGTCTTTAGTAAATGTGTTTTAGATCTTGCTGCTGTGCAAAATCCTGCTAGTAGGTATTATTACCTGGCAGAATAAAATGACATTATCAAGCACAGCCTTTCGCACCCCACTCCTGGATATAAACCTCCCTTTGTATGTGCCATCTACATTAATCCTGTGCAGACCTCGTGTTAAGCCCCCCAACTTTGACAATGTTGTCAACCTATCTCGCAGCTGGACAACCTACTCCTTGTCTGCCAGAGTAACCCATCTACAATAAAATTGTGTTCCAGGTGATAGCGCTGGGCAACCAGTGCGGCAAGACCATGGTGTGGGAGCTGGGCAACGTGGCGGGAGGCTCGCGCGCCTCGCAGCTCGTGCACCCGCGCTGTCAGGCCGCTGTCAGACAGGTACGAAATAATAGAGGCACGATGAGGTATGTCTCCTAGGCAAGGCCCTAAGGCCTTACCTATGAAGTGACACTGGTGGAAGGTGGAGCAAACTTCTACCTACTAGATTGTAACTGACACTCATTTATCAATTGGAGCTGGCAGTAGCGACAGATTCTCTATTGGAAGGTAGCCAAGCGAGCACCAGACCACCTTCCACTGTGGACACTCAGAAGCACGAAATTTGTCATGAAACAAATACTCAGCGCAATCCAGTATAAACGCCTTAAAAAACCATAGTTTACAACAAGTTTACTTACTATCTCCTCCCAGGTGACCCTGTCCCGTAACGGCAAGGTGCTGCTGACGTGCTGCGACGACGGCACCATCTGGCGCTGGGACCGCGTCAACAACACCTTGTGACCGCACACAAATATACACACATAGAGGCAGGTTTCTTGTGTTGTGTGAGGTATAAATGAGAAAAAAAACAGTAGTCCTGTCCTGTGAACCACTTAACAGAACTGGGGAGTAAATTTAAGTACTATAGAACACTGCCAGCTTGAAAATATCTACAACCTACTGTCTTACTTAATATTATGTTTTCAACGAATCATCTGTTTTTTAACCGACTTCAAAAAAGGAGGTTATCAATTCTTCTGAAAGATTTTTTCTTGCATCAATAGTTATGTAAACAGTATGCTGATTAATTAAATACACGTTAATTACGATGTGAATTTGTTACCTAGGCTATGGAGTCTACTAGTTTCAAAGGTTACTTGTATTTGAACCTTTTTATAACCAACATCAAAGTAGGAAGAGGTTATCAAATTATTTATCTAAATGTTTTTGTAAGATTAGATCATGATGCTCAGAATGGCATTCTAATATAAAATGGTACTATACCCATTTATTGCAACTACACTGCATTAAATAAATGATAAGATGATGTAAATGTGCAAGTAGTTTTATAAAAAGACTATTTTTGTAACTTTAAGTTGGTACAATGCATTTTAATTAGACTAATGAAAAACCCCGCTGTTGTAAACATGGGGTTTATCAACTATATTTAGGTATTAATAAGTGTATTCCTGATCAATAATTTACGTGGATTATCTCAATAAATAAGACTGTTTAGTCAAAATTATAAATGTGTGTTTTGCTTTATTTACTTAGATAGAATACAACTGGCATTATCACTAGTTTATTAGAATAAATAAAAGACACATATATTATGACAAATTTATTGTATGACCAACATACCTCTACGTTAATTAACAAATGAATCACAGGGGGCCCAGGTGTCATCTCGTGGTCGCTAACATAGTAACAATGCATCTACTGTATCGTGATCTCTATATTAGCGAGGGGCACTCCACACTGACAATATATCTACCTTGTTTTGTATATTGTACAACTAATTCGACAGATACAATTAATTCTACTCGTTACTGGGAATGGGACGGAAAGTGTTAGAAAATTCAAAGACTACTTTTATTAAAACAAATTCTCTTGAAGAAAATATTTTAGGTTTCGTTTTGTATAACCCCCGGTTTCTAGAACGACAAACAGTTTGATTGTTTCTTCAAATCAATTTCTACATGCTTGCGTTATTTTTTCTATGTTTTATTGGTGAATTTCAAATAGCCAATGGCATCTCGTAAAAATCGTCGATTCGGGGGTAAGACACTTTTACAGGTATATATATCTACATAGTAAAAAAATCATTTCAAAGAATCATGTATCAAATCTAAAAATTTTTAAGAACAAAAACTTATGAACTATTACATGTTCCCTGCACTCCACACTAGGATAACCTGTGTTGTAAAGTGCAGGCTCTTCCTTTAGTTAAATGAATAGATACAAATATCGTTCATAGTCAGTGTTGAGTGCACCTGGCTCGCATTAAACTAGACACCAATATAACGCGTCTACTGCTGCTACATACTGGTACCAATACCTCCATAATACCTACCAACTAACACTAGACTAACATCCACGACTGCGTAATTGAATTTTAGTCAACTTCCATTTTAAATTCAGTCTTTAAAATTTTACAATTAAACGAGCAATAAAGTCCTGATAAACGATAACCAATATACACAATTTTAACGAGATCATTTTATAAAAAACATGTAGCTTTCGTTTTAAACATTAATTAACAATGAAATCTAAGTGAGAGGGTGGTACAGAAATAGTTCGTACAATAAACAAAGTACAAATATCAGTCACTTCGAGAGATATTGAGCCAAGAACATACTGAAGTCAACCACACAAACAGACAGAAGATATCAGTCGGATGCTAATATTATTGCTATATTGTATATGTTATTGTATGATTTATAATGTTATTCAATTAGCAAAAAATAATTAGAATTAATTGGACGCATTAGGAAAGCCGGAATACTAATTTTTATTTTCGGTTAATTCTTCTATTATCAAATTATTTTATTTTTGCGATGATTACGCTCACGGTGTACCATAACTAGCCAGACTGTTTCTCGACCTCGAAAGAGAAAACCATGTCGAGAAAACAACCAGTATACACATAAAAATTATAACATCATAAATTTGGAATATTTTAAATTACATTAGAGAAACGCATCATACGACTGTTGACTAAAACATGTTAAAAGATTAGACATTTGAACAAAGTGAATGTATAACTCTATTAAACTTTAACAATCAACAACAAAGGACAACACGGCGAAGGCACGTAAATATAAATTAATTAAACCATCCAAAACATGGTTGGGGTGATCACTATATTAACTGCATTTGATAAATAGCAACGATATTTATACGGAGTTATTTTTAATCCGGAACGAGGGATTTTTGTGAACAACTTTAGCTTTTAACTAAAGCCTTTAACTTTACTATTAATACAAGTAAATACCAACTGATTCCAAAGACTTTGACGTCAAAGTCGAGGGTCCAACCTGGATGAGGTCTGCACAAGATCCACGCAGATGGCACATACAAAGGGAGGCCTATACCCAGCAGTGGGATCCCAAGGGCTGTGGATGATGATGATGATTCCAAAGACTGATTTCACTGTCCTTAGGATACTAGTTGCAAAATAATTTAGATGTGATTTTCACGAGTTTACAAATGTGGTTAGGTTTAGTTTTCAAAAGTCGTACAACAATAATAGTTTTTTTGACATACTGCAACAAAGGTTATGCATTAGTGACCAGTAACCTAGTCTAACTATAACCTTATTACCATAAACTCTTCAGAATAAATTAAAATTATTAACTGTATAAATATCGTTCCTATACAAATAGCAAACTGGTAATAGGTACATCCGAATACGGAATGCGATAGGTACAAAGTGTTACTTTAACTATGACTAGAGTATCTTGGGGTACGACATAGAATATGAGAGTGCAACATCTGTATCGACTACTATATTGGGGCTGCTATACATAATACATTATAACTTATACACTATTTTGCTGTGAATGATTATTGTGTACCCTTAACAACTTAATTAAATAATGTAAAAAATAATGATTAACGTTTGCATCAAGCTTCACTTCAGCACTTCTATGTAAATGTTATTTGTATAGATTACATATACCTATTTATGATTTTTGGGGCTTTCACTAGCTAAGGAACTTTATTCGTGTGGGTATACAGGCTTTACTCTACTTTTTCTCTATATCTTGATAAATGCTATACTAGATTCAAAAGAGTATTTATGTTCTTGTAAAATTGATACGTAGTATGTTTAAATTCAGCCAATCACGTCTTATTCTGTACATGTGTACACGTCCCACAAAGTCAGATAAATACCGTTATTCGACGTACCCTGCCTAATATTTGACTAGATATTACAAGTTAGAAACGTGAAATTCGTAAGCAATCCTTTCAGATTAGTAAAAGTAAGAAAGCTTCATATCCGCTCACTAGCCCAACCGCGCGCGCGCGCAACGCGCCTTTGCTCCTGGCCCCAGCGCGTGTCTATCTAAAATGCCCCATGAAAAAAAGGCGGCACCTCTACTTTGTCCCGCCATTTTTTGCGTCCGCCCGCGCGCGTCGGGTTTCACAATATCGATTCTTGCGACTAAATTTTTTTTAAAAAGTGTCAAGTATTATATATATATTATTAAACTAGCTAAACAATCAGTGAAATGCAATGTTAACTACATATTGACATGGTTATAGCTGACTTAGATTTCGCCTCAGAGCAATTCTGGACAAATGTTATAGTCAATATTTCTTACTTTTACTAGTCTGATAACCTAATCGAAATGTGAAGATCACAAGTCACAACACTCAATTGTAGTAATACAAATCTATATAGGAAAGTTAGGTCGTTCGCCGTTCAAGCGACCGACCGTAGGGTGCCCAAGTGACAGAATCATATAAAAGAAAACCGTGAAAAGAGATGAAAGATGAAGACAATAGCATAGAAAAGTCTACATAATTAGAAAGACTAGGGTTCCTATCAACCCCTGCTATAGCAGACTTTATTCAGTTTCTAAACTGATTATTAATTACGTTTGTATAAGTTCTAGAATATATTTGTTTCATAAGAGAATGAGCTGCTGTTTTATCGGTTTAATTTCGATGCTGGATAGTTTTCTACCAACTTTTACTCGTTACTTTGATATTAGGTTCAACATCAGAATCATACTTTTATTACTGAAAGAGTAATTATAGTTAGATTAGAGAATAGTTAGAGAGTGAAGAATGGAAATACAATTTACGAAGATATCACATCATAATAACATGACCACATGAAAATGTAACGGTCTAATAAATTAAATAACAAATATCTTCAAAATTGGATCTTACAATTTAACACCTGAGTATTGACTAGATTATAATAAGATTTTACTACAAGACTGTTCATATTTAAACTGTATGAAATAATACGTATCAAATCTGTTTCTATTTGGAACATTTAGATCAATATAAAACAATCTTAATAACCTTCAAAAGAAAAATGTAAGTACATTCTTATTTGGATTCCAGGACAAAGAATGCAAAGTCCAGACCTATTAAGATGTTATTTATACAACACGAGACAAGTACAACGTGAATACTATACAAGGCTTAGTTATTTTAGTTGTTGCAACACCGATCCTAAGTCTAAGGAAATCTTCGAGGCTTTACAGTCATTCGACAGCTAAACTTTTACACAAGTTTCATTTGAATATGGACTGTTGACGAAACTGTTTAATCAACTTTGTTTACAAAGCCATTCATCAAGTATTTCTGTGGTTTCCAACTTCAACCGAGTCACAATTTTGTAAATGTTTAGCTTCCAAGCATAATATAATACATTTATAACAATCTCAGATTTCAAAGGACAGAGAGGGTAATTATGGAACTTTACACTTTTCTTGAACGATAGTAATTTCAAACACTTTACCCTACAACAGCAAATTTCAAGTCCGATTAAATACCACTTTTTCGTATTAATTGTTGCAAAACTTTTTCGGTGTATCTCACTGTAACTTCACGAGTCGTTACTTCGATGTATATGTCCATAGACGATCCAATCATGCACTTTTTAAATTTGGATTATTGCAGTTATCCATGTTCCCAATTCTTGGGAATGGGTCTTGATCTTACGCATATTATTTATGTGAAGAGTTATGGTATTACTTTGAAACCACTTTGGATAAAATCTGATACGAATCCTGGTCACGGCACCAAATTTTGGTTACCTCGCGTGATTCGATCATCAATGGACATAATTTGACATGTGATAAATATAGTGTGAGTAGTATCGCTACATGTACTCGCCGGGTTGTTCGCGCTGGTGGTGCAGTAGTTGCGCGGTGGTCGGTCACCGCACGCGGCCGGAGGGCGAGCGCAGGTGGGAGCGGATGTAGCCGGTGCGGTAGTCCATGGCGTCGCGGTTCCGACCGGAGCCGTTGTTGCCGCGCTGGCGGCGCCGGCTCCATCTATATGACAAACGGGTTTAGTGGGAATAGGTTCAGAGAGAAAAATGGTGTAAGAAAAAAATAGGGGTTTAATAAGTAGGAAAAATTACAGATATTTGAGATTTCGGTCGAAGCCAATTAAAAATAAGGTCACTTGTCTATAACTTTTGTAGCATAATTGCTGGCTGTTATTTCAAATTCAAATTCATTTATTGCACTCATGGGTTGCTATGCAGAAAGTAAAAACATACAAATACAGAAACATTCGCAACAAGTTTACCTTTCGGTGTGCAACTACAGCACACCATAATCTGTAATTTTTCGAAACTCATATAAAAGGGGACATAGGAAAGTAGGAAAATCTGGTAGGGTTCGACGGTCTGGCAGTCAATAGAATCGGAATTACAAAAGCATGCCCAAACTGCATGGCCGCTCTGAATATTATTTATGATACATTTTTGCTCTAATTTATTGTGGGTTCGAATCGAAACCAGATTGTCTGGTGTGATGGCATTTGCATTAAAAGCTTTGCAAGGCAGTTCGCGTATATATAATCGAAGTAGGTATAATGATGATTTCTTGTCTTGTACTAGAAGATATCATCTCAGTTCAGTCAGCTCAGCAGCTGTGCGTGAATCAGACGAAGCAGTCATGCTGTATGCTCCCATACCGTGGCGTGGGATAGAAGTACAATGATGATGATGACATTCGAGGCTAAGTTCAGTGCAGTCATAAAGTTTGGTGCATCTACTACGGTCTATCAGTAGTGGTTGATTGCCAGTCCGTTCCTCATACATACACGATACCAAATGTTATTGTACAGAGTTCACATCATACTGCCGACCATTAGACACGTGAAATAAAAGGTATAAAAAAGTCTGGGTGGATAGAATAGACAGTTGCAAGATAGAGAGTCCATCATGCCAGCCAAGGAAGGAGAAATGAGCTAAATACCGTCATTTCTAGCTAAAGAATTTCATAATATCAATACCTGATGTGGGCGGCACCGTCCAACTGAATTTCTAATCGAGGTTCCCTAACGGACTCTATAGGTCTTTCTCTGAAAACGGTAGATGCCAATTCTGATAAACACCTAGACATTGAGAAAACAATTAAATTTTGCAAATTATTACAGATATGAGTTGGTGATGTATTTGTGTGTTAGATTGAGTTGAAATAGCCAAATCAGAATAGGTACCCACACTGGGATTTGTATAAATCTAATATTTTAGGGGATCTAACCAACTTAACACTCGTATCGCTAGTTTAAACATTCATGTCAGTTTAGTGTGATTAAGATTGTTAATTGTGTTTTTAAACTTGTTGATTTAGGGCTCTATGTCTGTCTAGTGCATGCTTCTATGCGCTAACCTATATCACCGCTACTTCACACACTTATATGGAGAGAGTATGCTAAGCCAATGTAAACTGCTTCGATTCTGACGTGTCTAGCTGATGTAGCATGGTAGGTACATGTATCTCGAATCTGTATATTTCAGTGTACAGATAATGTTGGTTCAGGCATACCTAAAAGGATATCTCAACATGTGCCAAATCAGAACCTCATTTATCATGTACATATGTATCAAAGTAAAAAGACAAAAAGAAAACTTTGGTTTTGAAATAAATTGTTACTTTTTTCCCAATATTACTGTAACTAAAAACTCACTTCCATTTTAACTTTAATATTTCTCGTGCACCAGAGCGCATGTTTATCTTTGAGTCCACAACATGGTGTTAGTGTACTTTTTAGTATTTGCCTGGCTACCTGTCTTATTAACCGACTTCAAAAAAGGAGGTTATCAAGGGCTCTGAAAGTTTTTTTTACGTTTTTTATATTCAAATAGCGGCAAAAATCATTCTATCCTATAATTTGATAACGATGATTTTGGCCTCCATTTAAGATTTTGTTGTAAAGAACCGGTTTATAAACCCTTTGCCTAGCATACTCTCCCAGGCCCAAGCAGAGCAGTCCCAAGTGCACCCACCTGAGCAGGCGCATGATGTAGTCGGGCCAGTTATCGGGGAACATGACGAGGAAGAAGCCCACCGTGATGAGGATGATGCCGGCCAGCTTCATGCCCTCGAACTCCACGCCGTACAGCACCACGTCCAGACCTGGGACAGGGAGGTTGAAAGTTAACGCTTAGTTCATTCATATGTTTTGGATGATTTAATTTAGGTATTGGTATGTTCTAAGCATGTTATTTTTTTTATGTAGGATAGGTTTACGTTAAATGATATAATATTTTAATGAACAAAGAGACATCAAAAACTGTAATGTGAAACATTTTAAATAGGGAAATAAAGACTTTTTTTTATTAGTTTTACTTTTGACTACAGCCTGCCTGATGTTATTACAGTAATGCTAAAGTACGCACAGCAAGACTTACTTAACTTAATCGGCAATATACATAAGTATACGGAAATTCAAGTAACCGCAGTTGCGCTTGTGTGAGGGATGGTTCTGGTAATGGATGGTCGAATCCAATATGAATATGGTCAAATGCCTGACAAATAACTAAGTAAGTATAAAAAACCGGCAAGTTGCAACAAAGAGAATATGCATAATATGGACTACAGAGGCATATTAAAGTTTGGGATACATTTGCCAATTTTGGAAACATACAAAATGAAAATTCCAAGGATTTAATAAAAAAAACATATTACCTGCAGACACGGGCACGGCGGTGATGAGTGCGAGCGAGACGAAGATATTGTACGTCATGATGTTACCGAACTGAAACACCAGGTGGAATACTGAAACACAAAACACACATTTTTGAAATTCAGAATAAGAACAAACATTAGTTACAAAGAAACAACATTATAGAGTTTTGAACCGCCACAGATTACGACATTGGTAACGCAAAGTCGCAAATTGTCTGAGCTGTTTATCCCATCTCTGTTCATATGCAAAAGTATTGCCACAGCAGTCATGGCTAACACGTGTGAGACGGCAATGCTGTTCGCATTAACAACAGGTCAACGGCTAATATTCCTCGCGTAACAGATTAAACATTTCATTAATGAATTTGATGAATTATAACAATAGGACTATAGTAATAGTAATATTAAAGTAATTGGTTTCGACCGAGTTAATTATTATTAACCTTTAACTGACGACCTATACCTACGTCTCACAGACGTCAATATTTTTGTAATGACAATTATTTTTAAATAAGCGCCGTGTGGCTTCCTTTTTCCCGTTACCTTCCTCTTTTGCCATCTTGAAGACACAGTCGATGTGCCTTACATGCTATCTTGAATGACTGCAAAGTGCGAAAGTAAAATGTGTCAAATATATGTGTTGACTTGTTGTCAGTTTTTATTTTTTTATAGTTAGAGTTTCTAGTTTCGTTTTATTTTGATACATATTTCAAGAAAAACATATTTATATTAGTCACTTTGTCGAAACTTATAAGTGTTTAAAAAAAAGAAAATTGAACTATGTTCCTAAATTTAGTAGGCAAATTATGCGATCTCATAAATTAATGTTAATTATCTTTAAATTTGAAGTTTAATTTATACATATATTTATGCACGACTCATTAGCACGCTTACAGATTTTTTTTAATTATTTTAATTTTGTACGTCTGTGGGACGTAACCTCGGCGTTAGTGTTTTTTTTAGACCAGGTCGTAAGCCAAAGGTTAAATAAATAAATAGTACTCACTGAGCAGAGAGACACTGGTGGCGAGCAGGTATGGCCAGGGCATGCGGTGCGCGGGCAGCGTCTCCGAGCCCGCCAGGTACAGCGCCAGGCACACCGGCCACAGCAGCGACGCGTTCACCACGCCCACGATGGAGAAGAACAGCGCGCGCTGCCCCGGGCTCACCTCGCCCATCACCTTCCTGAATAGCACCTGGGAACATACAAATATCTATAGTTATATCCGTTTCTGGACGTGATTACACACTTGCAGAAATGAGATTTTGCAATAGTTGTTGTAGAAGAAAAGACTCCCCTAGATTTTGGCAAATTTACTGGCAGCAAGTTAACGGTTGAGAAGGGTCGCGAATGGGTCTACGCCCCAAGCCTACAAGTGTGCAATTTTTATTAAAATATTTTGGCTTCCTGACTGCTTCATGTCGTAAAATTACCGCCAAGGGATGTAGAAAAAGTTTAAAGTGTTTCACTATCTATTTATTTTTTTGTTTATTTGCTTATCCTTCTTTTCTTTCAATCATATTCATCAATACATACATTCTAAAGTATTAAATATAAGCCATTTTACTATAACACTTGACTCTAGACATAAAATAGGTACAAATTACTTAAGTAGTGAGCGTACGTTACTACTAATACCCTTCCATTGTTATTCAAATACGATTAGCGTAACCTCTGAACTGAGTGGCCGCGGAGGGAGGTCGAGCTTCATTGTTATACTAATAGAAGCAGCCGCTGGCAACTATTAATCATCACTGGCATTCACTTGGATATGTATTGGGTTCGAAATGCCTGACCAAAAAAAACCTTTTTAAGATGGTATAGATTTTTGTCTTGGTGGTCAGGATCAAGTTCTCAATTTGATCAAATGGAGGCGTTTGGGATCTGAGAAGTTATAGATAGATATATATATTTTAATAAACCATTTAATTAAATAGTTATCATTTGATTTTTGCTACGCCGGGTCCAAAGTTAGTCCGAGAGCTTGGAAATGAATGTCGATCTTCTCGCTTTGCTGTAAATTGGCCGTGGCCGAATAGTTAGTGTATCTTGGCATTTTCATAAAGCAGGTTCGAAATATGCATTTACATCCTGCCACTAATGATTATTTTCGCTCATATATTTTTTAGGGAACTAGTGGAGTTGGGAATCACAAAATCGAATTCGGAACATGCCAAATCTTACAAGGCAAACGATAATGATGATTATGTATATTTTAATAATAAAACTGAGTAAGCACGTTCCAATCTAGACCGTAATGATTGCTTACCATCAGGCGAATTACGGTCAAGTGCAAACCCATTCCATGTTAAAAAAAGCTAGTAGTACCTTGAATATGCCGAACCCGGCGGCGGCGCAGGCGGCGAGCACCACCCCGCCGAGCGTGGAGCTGCCCGCGATGCCGTCCATGTACGCCAGCAGCGCTATGCCCGTGTCGCACAGGATCGCGGCCACTATCTGCCAGGGGAACCACAGGTTATCTCAATAATCCCTAAAAATCAAATCTAATTCAAACAGAGACAGTTGAGAATGGCTATGATATCCGAAAAAATCTTGGTTGCCTAAGATTTTTTTATTTTATATAGGTACGGGCCGCACTCACCGACAAATAAGAGAGTTACGATATTCAGCCCACTTATTTAATGTCCCTTAGTTGATAACATAAATAAATAAAATAAAATAAAAATAGCCTTTATTTCAGATCTTTCAGTTAATAATTAGTAATTAATTTGGTATTCATTACAAAACAAAATTTCAAGTGTCATTAAAATGGGAATATAACAACAAGAACTCATTGCGAAATTAGTTTTTCCATGTCCGTAAAATAATCTTCGTCAGTTGATGTTTAATATATTCTTCCCATAATGTCCAACTTTGAAATAATGGTGTTATTTGTGTCAAAAGTTTCTTTGAAGTCAATGTTTTTATGTGAGTGCGTCTGTCGCCTCTCTGGCGTAGGCCTCCCCCAGTTTAGTCCACTGCATTCTGTCTCTTGCCAGTCTCTTCCACGTTTGCCCGTGTCTCTGGGTGAACACGTCCTCCCATCGTCTATGTGGTCTGCCTCTCTTGCGTAAGTCACCTCTAGGGATCCATTCTATTACTTTTTTTGTTCATTTATCATTCTTCATTCTGCAAACATGTCCTGCCCAATTCCATTTCAAAGTCCTTATGCTTTTTACTATGTCTCTTATCTTTGTCTTTTGTCTAATTTTCTTATTGCTAATTCTGTCCGATAATCTGACTCCTAGCATACTCCTCTCCATCTTTCTTTGACATATGACTAGTTTATTTTCATCTTCTTTTCGCAACGCCCATGTCTGGCAACCATATATCAGGCAAGGTAGTATTGCGATGTCATATACTTTGCTCTTGATGGCGATGTCAATATCTTTGCTTTTCATAATCTCCTTGAGACTCCAATACCTCTTCCAAGCCAATCCGATCCTTCGATCTATTTCTTTTTCTGTCAGATCTTTGAAAGCCATCGATTGGCCCAAATAGGTATATTTAGTCACGTATTCTATGTTTTCATGGTCTACCGTTATTTTAGCTCGTCTCCCGTTTGTCATTATTTTAGTTTTTGATGCGTTTAATGATAGTCCGACTTTTTTACTTTCTCTTGCAAGGTCCAGTATCATGCTTTCTATTTTTTCTGGTGTTTCAGCAAAGATTGCGATGTCGTCAGCGAAACGTAGGTGACTTAGCTGTTCTCCATTTATATTTATTCCTTCGTTTTGCCAATCTATATTTCTAAATATCATCTCCAGCACTGCACAAAATATTTTTGGTGACATTGGGTCTCCTTGCCTTACACCTTTCTTGACTGCAAATTCTGGTCCACCTTTTTCCATCCTGATCTTCGCCGAGCTTTTAGAGTATATATTATGAAGAACTTTGATATACTCTTCTTCAACTCCTTGTTCTCGTAGTGCTTGCCATATTGAATTAAACTCAAGGCTGTCGAATGCTTTAGTAAAATCTATAAAGCCTATGTACAGGATTTTGTTGTATTCTATATATCGGCTTATAATCGTGGTCACTACCTGAATGTGGTCAACTGTCGAGTACCCTTTCCGAAATCCTGCCTGCTCCTCTGCTTGGTTTTGGTCCAATGTGGGTGTTATTCTTTTTAGTATTATTTTTGAGAATATTTTGTATATATTAGACATGAGGCTGATCGGTCTGTAGTTGCCCAACTCGCTCCTATCTCCTTTTTTATGCACCAAAATCGTGGTTGATTTGCCCCATTCCTCTGGTGTAGTTCCTTTCTTCAGGATATTGTCAAAGAGCTTTTGTAGCGGGGAAAGCAATAAATTACTCAAAGCTTTTAAAAATTCGTTCGTAATGCAGTCTTCTCCTGTAGCTTTGTCATCTTGTTGAGTCATAATTGCATGTTTTATTTCGCTTGTTAGTATATTCGGTAGTGTCATATGATCCAAATTATTAATGTCGAAGTTTGATGTCTGTGTTGTGTTGTATAATTCTTCGTAGAATTTGGTCGCTTCTTTGATTATTATAGGTCTCTTAGTTACGATTTTATTTTTCTTCGTTCTTACATTCGCCGTCCACTCTTTCTTGTCTGTAAGTTCCTTGAACGCTTTCTTGATAGCTCCTGATTTCTTGATATGTTTTTCCAAAACTTCTCGCCTGTATTGTTTTTTGTCCTTAGCTATATTTCTATTTATTTCCTTGCTTATTCTAGTAATTTCTTTCCTGTTTTCTCTTGTATTCTCTTCTTTATACAATATTTTTCTTCTTTCTAGTAAATCTTTCGTCTGTTCACTAATGCATTTCTTCGTCTTCTTCCTTTTGAGTGTCATTTCTTGCATTGTATTCGTCAAATGTTTTTGTAGATTTTTATATTGTGTATGTAGATCATCGCTATTGTCTATGGCAGTATGAAATTTTTCACTTAGCTCTTCCAAATTTTCTTCTGGTAGCTCTGGTATTATTCTCAATGCCGGTGGTGGGTTGCAAGTTATTTTCCTCAGGGTTTTGATGACGAGTCGACATCTAATCATTCTGTGGTCAGTATAGAAATGTGTGTTAATCACGTCAAATTTCTTTATCTGGTTTGGTTTATTTGTTAGAATGAAGTCAATTTCGTTGAAGTGCATGTTGTTTGGTGTTTTCCAAGTCCATAGCCTTTTCTTTTTTCTTCTGAACATTGTGTTTGTGATCCTTAGGTTATTTTCCAGGGCAAATCTTATTAATTCCTTTCCATGAGGACTCCTTATTCCATGAGAAAAATTTCCGTACGCTATATCTTCACCGCATTGTTTCTTGCCAATTTGAGCGTTAAAATCTCCCATTACAATTAAATTTTTAGAGGTCGAGGAAGCAACTGCTTTTTCTAAGGTTTCATAGAAAGTTAGTAAATCTATAGGTGCGCTCTTTTCCATTGGGGTTGAATAGGCCGCACCACACAGTATAGCTATGATATCTGACAATCCACATCTTTTTCACATAATATAGGTATGGAATGCAATTCACAATAGCCCATCTGATATTTTAGCAAAACTGCACCTTGATTGCAATCTCGCTAAAATTAAGTTCAAAACTGTAACCTACTTACTTACTAAACTTACATGCTAAGAATGTGATTTCTCAATACAGCCGCAACTCAGCCTAATGCTGATATTCTGTTTAAAGACCCTAAATTTCAATGGAATAAATATATATATACTCACCCTAACTCCAACAAACTGCTCTTGCAGTATGACCCAGGACAGCAGGTAGATGCAGGACACGTTGGTGACGAACAGCGCCACCACGTCCGTGGCCAGCAGGTACTTGAGCGAGTAGGTGTACATGAACATCGTCACTATCCACAGCAGGCAGAACAGCCCACAGCGGCTGATGAAGCGAGCTGCAACAAGAAACTACTGTAATAACTGTCCATACAAAACTACTCTAACACCAAAATACAGTTAAAGTTTTTTTTTAAAGAAAAATTGGAATTTATATATAATTGGCAGAGTAAGTGAGTAGCATACACAAAAAAACATTCGGGCGATTTGAGGATATTAAGAACCTGAAAGTGTTTTTCAAACAGACTGAGTTTGCAATTCATCAAATGGAATGTGCTTACCCTAGCAAGAACCAATTCACTCTCGCTTCGAAGATTGCTGGATTGTAGTAGTAGATGGTAAATATGGAATTTAGGCCCAGTTGTGGAATAGTGGCATTTTGTATGTTGTATAAATTAATATATCTTACCAGAACTACACATACACATTTTAAATATTTCTTAGAGAGAGTGAAAGAAGAAAATTATGTACTTACTAGCAATTACATATACATAGGTACATGTAAGATTTTAAATTCAGCCCTTACCAAATGTGAATCCCTTTTCTCTGTAATCTCCAAAGGCGTCAAACACGATGTCATTGGCTGACTTGCACTTGTTGTGGATGAGCATGACAATCAGGTAGAGAGGGTAGAAGAATATCAGCCAGTTGGTGCAGAACCAGGCCGTGAAGAACGGGGCATTGTAGAGATGCTGCAACGGAGGAACAAGATTAATATTTATTTATTAACAACCAATTACATTCATTAGGAAATGAATTTATCAACACACTTAAGTAGCAAATTAATTATATATCTTTAAAATTAAAATTTATAAGTATCATATACAGATATGACATAAAATGTTGTTATTTGATTCAAACTGATATGATATGATTGTAGGAACCTTTTTGAATCATAGTTTGACTACAAAATAATCATCATCATCTTCAGCCCTTGTCGACCCACTGCTTTGTAAAATGCTATTAACCTAGGAGTAAATAATGTATGTACATAATAATTATTAAGTACAATATAGGAGTCTTGATTTGTTGTACATCTATCTAAATTATAGTATAATAAGGAGTTACACGAAATTAAAGCTTAGCTTGATAGCCTCTCATGCCGAATTTCACTTCATGTGGTGCAAAACAAAGTAGTTTAAATATTCACTTAAAAACAAAATGTTTAGAAATGTTTTATTTTAGTTTAAAAGCTTACAAGTAAGTCCAAAAAATAGGAATAAGAGAATCATGTTTGAAGCCACAAGCTCTTAAGTTTAATACTTACATGTGTATGTACCCTCACAGTGTGGTTGTATGAGACAGATGGTTCAGTGCCAAACGACAGTGGGTGCACATTGGGTGGGTACTCCTGCAGGTACATGTGCTTGATGCAGTGAGTGGTTGTCACCCACGAGATGGTGAGCAGCACCGTCACACAGATGCCGTAGTATATCTGGGGAGATAAAAGTTGAAGGAAAATATCATATCTCTTGAGTCATATTTCCTCATGACTGAGGGTTGTGACTACCCCGCAGAATTAATTTGTTATGGGAGTTTTCTTGGGCAGTAACATCGTGGTAGGTGCCCAGGTCCTTCCACGGAAGACACATGACCTCGGTTTCCTCAAGATGTTTTTCTTCACCATTAAAAGAGTTCAAATCCACACATAACTTGAAAATACAAGTCATTGGTGCAGGGTCTGATTCAAACCAAGGTGCCTCTAGATGAAATGCAGACGCTGGAACCGCTGAGCCACACTTACTTAATGTCATATAGGATGGAATAATTACTTATTGTTTTTTGTGATGACATATAAGTAGTTCTATTATAAAAACAAAAAGAATTTTCAAACTACCTAGGAAGCCAACAACAAATTGCTGCTGGCCTAAAAAACAAATAAATGAAGGAGTTGCCAAATATTATTATTTTATATTAAGCAGTACCTACTTATAGTACACAGCCAATGACCATTTTGATAATTCACAATTAATTATTTATTTGAGATTTGACAAACCTAGCAACTTATTTAACAAGTCTTTAAGAATATGTTCATAAAACAATAGTAATAGAGGTTCAGAATCATTCAAGCTCGAAAATAAAAAATGTTGGTATTAATTTCTGAATGAAAACTAGCTTCAAATGCAGTTGATACCTTCTTGGCAAACTTGGAGCAGCAGGAGCGCGGACACTTCTTGTCACGCAACTGGCGCTCCTCATCCTGGCTGCTGGTGGCGGACTCGCTGTAGGCCTGCTGCAGCGAAGGCTGTGTGGTGAGCGGCGGCGCCGAGCACACGGAGGCCTGCGGAGTAAGAGGCGCGCGCGGGCTCAGCGGCGTCGGCGGCCCGTTGGCGCGCTCGCGCTCTGCCTCGCCGCCGCCACGCTCCGCCTCCACCACCTCCTCGCTGGTTATTATCACTGACGGAGTCCGGACTCGCTTCGGGTTGAATATCGTGGGCACGTCGCCGTCCCTCGCCATCACGCTACATTACTCCGCTACACATCGCACGAAGCACAATAAAACACCTGGTGACACCACCGATGGATTGCTGTTTACATGATTGATTTTTCGGCTAGCGAAGCTAGAAATGAAAATACCCTAAGACTGCCAGTTTTATCTTGAACTAACTTTTCGAACGTAAAGAAAATCTTAATTTTTTATCTATAATTATCTCCATTACAGAAGCGACTTCCAAACAAATGTATCTAGAGAAAATCGCGAAATTATACAAAGGAAAGTATGTAGCAATAATTTTCTTTTGATTTTTCTTCTTTAGTCTGAGATTTTTCTTGAATTATTGAACGAATGGAAAAGTTGATGAATGAATTCGTTGAATGAAAGGTGTAAACAACTGACACTCCTGACCTCGGAGGAAGAACAAGCCTGGAGTCATAGTAATAAATTGAACGTGTTCTGTATGTCTGCACTCTTTCGACTTAAGTGCGCACCAACGCGGAAGAAAGAGATAACTAGTTACTATATAGATCACCTTCAAATGACAGTGTAGCCGTTTTTTAATACCTCAATTTAGTGATGTGCCTACGACGTACGAAATAAAAAACCGAAACCGAACCGAAACATACATTCTGTTCTGTCACGTTAACGATTATTCTAGTAGTTTCGCTAACTAAACCATATTAAAGTGACGTAATTGTAACATGTTTTCAAAATCGATCTTTTAGGCATAGTTAGAACTAGGTGAGAAAACCTGAAAAAGGATTGTGTAGTTCGAAATAAATAAAATAACTCAGATAACTTTTGTAGGTTTTTATTTACTGACCCTTAAACAATACAGTTTTATTTGAAAAATTACGTTCTTTATCTTGTGGTTGTATAAGTTGCTTAGTCATATAATGAATTTTCGTTTTTAAGTATGTCTCGGCTATGGCTTTTATGAGTAGATTTCTATGATTATCAATATTCCACTGATCAATACTATGTTGAAATAATTGTTCGAATAAATTACTACTATTGGCAAAACCGAGACCCGATTTTAACCGAATTCAGAACAATTGTGCACAACACTATAAACCAAACTTTTGCGTATTTTTAACATATAACGGCAAAATTTAATTGTTTTCCTCCAAAATGAGGTTCTAAAAGAGTAGAAATTTGTTATATTTTAATATTTTGATTCAATTTTGTATTGTTTTGTGGAAAATGATAAAAAACTCTAACCTGTGAAATGACAAGCTCTGGATTTCGTCACTTTTCTTCGAAGCATGGCTCTTACAGCCATAGGCAACGCACGCCATTTGTTCTTCAGTAGAAAACACTTCTCAAACAAACTCATTTAACCAAATATTCCAAAGATTCACGGTATATTCGCCAAAAATCCAAATCCACAGCTAGTATCCAAATTGGTTACTCGAGCTAGAAAAACCGGCTTCACTAACGTAAAGGGCCGAACAGATTGTATATAGTTGTCTCTTTTTAGCACACTAAAAACATTCATTAAAAAGAGAGGTTCCGATAGTGCGCCACACTTCAACTTATTACTATGTCTCCAGGCTTGTCCTTCCTCCGAGCTCCTGACAACTAATATTTTTTTTTATTACAATCAAGCAAGTCCTATTGGTCAAGGGTCAAGGTATCAAATTAGTCCTATCAAGAAATAGTCAACGAACTTGTAATGTTTATACAAACCAATGACTCGCGACGCACTACGTAAAGATCTCGCAAGCATTATGATAGCTTCGATGATAGCAATCGACGAGGTATAGACAAAAATTTTGCTAGACAAAATAAATATTTTGTGAGTGGCAATTTTACAATTTTGTGTTTAAAAAAACATGCACAGTATTTATTGGATAAAGATGAGAAATGTCAAATCGTAAATTCAAGTCATTGGGCGATAATATGACAGTGTTGCATTATTTGAAATATGTTAACAGACCATGCGATATGGGCCACAAACATGCGCTTTCATCCGTTTGTATGTCCAGTCCGCGTGCTTATATTCCGTGTGACAGATATAGTTATAATTGATAAATATATACATTACTAGTGTACACCCGCGGCTTCGCTCGCATTATTTTATGATAATAAGCCTATGACTCTTAAGACTTCATAGTACCTACATACCAAAAAGCATAATTATCCGTTCAGCGGTTTTTGAGTTATGAGGGTTTAAATAAACAGAGACACGGAGAAACAGACAAAAATTATGGAAGCTGCTGAAATGTGTCTCAATATCATCGATGTACAGATTTTTTGACCCTCTTCAGCTTTATTATATGTATAGATAGATACTAATGGGCTCTCGCAGCTTCGCTTGCATTAAGAAGTAGGTAATACTTCAATCCCCTATTTTACCCCTCTAAAAGTCGCATTACCCTAAGTCCTTTCCTAGCGGAAGGCTACGTCATAACATCTACCTGCATGCCAAATTTCAGCCCGATCCATCCAGTGGTATGGGCTGTGCGTTGATAGATCAGTATGTCAGTCAGTCAGTCATCTTTAAGTTTTATATATTTAGATAAAATAATCATGTATAGGTGTACTTAATACAGGAAACCTCTTAGATCCGACAGCTTTTCGACTCGCGGTTAGCTTGCGTTTGGGTGCGAGGAGCTGTGAGCCGCATCGCTGCCAGTGTGGTACTGATGTAGACCAGCTCGGGCACCACGGCTTCTCATGTTCGAGGAGTGCTGGTAGAATTAGCCACCACACTAGTCTGAACGACATCATTCGCCGGGCTTTTTCCACTGCCAATGTTGCAGCTACGAGTATGCTCGAACCGAGCGGCCTAGCACGTGACGATGGAAATAGACCTGATGGTATGACTCTTGTGCCCTGGAAGTTGGGTCGACCCCTTATGTGGGACGCAACTTGCGTCGACACATTGGTGCCGTCTCATCTGTCTTTGACACGGTGTCGGGCTGGAGCGGCGGCTATTATTGCCTAGCAACACAAGAGACGCAAATATGCTAACCTCAATTAACAATTTACGCGATTTACACGTGAGTGAAAACCGTTTTAGTTAATCTTTTTATGCTAACCTCGGCCGAGGTTACATATTTGAGCCTTTTAGAGTCGAGACTTTGGGACCGTGGGGTCCGGGAGCCCATACTATTTTCCAAAACCTCTCGGAGCGCTTGGTTGACTCGACGCATGACCAAAATGCTGGCTTTTTTCTGGCTCAACGTATCAGCATTGCCATCCAGCGTGGTAATGCGGCCAGTATGCTGGGCACGCTGCCCTCTGGTAGTGGGCTGGAGCACTTAGATTATCTTTATTCTTTCTAAAGATTTTCTAAGTGTCCACAGAAAATCTTTAGAAAAGCCTAAAGATAATCTAAACATACTACTTCTAACTACTGTTAGAAAAAGAATGTTATTTATTGATTTATTCTCACAAATTAGAACCGCTTAAAGCTTGTTCAGTTTTTCTTTCTTTGTTTTTATATTTTATTATTCTAAATAATGTCGTCAGATCCTCAGCGTAATGTATAACACATACCTATATGTTCATAATTACTACCACTGTCACACATGTAGGTATGTTGAATATTGGTGCGGTGATAATAGGTATCCTTCTCAAACTCTCTGTTTAATATTTGCATTTGTTAGCTAACTTCCTATGTCTATTAGGGTTACTGGATTATTCGCTGTCTCTGTAATCAACTCCGATGTTTTTTAAAGTCGTGAACTTTTTATTTGTCTTTACTTTGTCGAAAGCTATTTCTAAATTTATAATAGCTACATTGTGTGTATACTTTCCCAAGTTTATGCTTTTGTTAGTGATCAGTCAAAGTGTTAATATTTCCTTACGAGTTCCTTTTCTTTTTAAAAATTGTATTGGTCTTCACTGATGTTGCATTCGGTATTGGCGTATTCATCTTCTAATTTGAATTTCGATGTACCTAGGTTTTCCATCTCTGTACAATTTCTTTGCCTTCTACAAGTTCTTTCTGTAGTAGCACTTTTCGATTGATGTCAATTATTTGCTTCTGGTTTTGTGCGAGGTATTATATTAGTTTATAATAACTGTATGCTTGGTCCATTTTTCATTCTTCTAGACATAGAAGTATAACACACTTCTAGATATATTTCGACTAGGTTGCATTCGTTCTGTGTTTTGTTTTCTTTAGCTTCATTGCATTTCAAAGTGTTTTTTTTTAAGGGTTTGTAGTCTTTAACGCTTTTAGGATCTCCGTTATTCTTCATTATTCTTCTGTCTAACATGAGGTTTATTATTGCAACTGTTATCAATTTCTTTTTCGTACTATTTTAATAAGTTTTATCATTCTTGAGGGATAAAAATACACATGCAGCAAGATAAACAGTTGGCATGCTAGAAAAAACTTCGTTTTGGTTATTGCTTTGTGCTGGACTAGCACACAGTTATGGCCAACGAAGAATCAAATACCTTTATTGTATTTTATAGGTACACCAGAAACTGTTATCTCGGCACCAAGCTTAGGAAATTTCAAGAGTAGACTAAAACACTGTCTTCAGGAAACATATTTAAGTTAAATATGATTTTGACATATTTAAGTTAAATATTTAATTCGTTTTACAATATAGGAACTACCTAGGATATTGTAGTTTTTTTAATATCTTTTGTTGTAACGTAATTCTTTTTTATTAATAAAGATGATTATGATTATACATAGCAATACATCAGATGGGGCAAAATACGGCGCGCCTAGGTGGTGCCATCTCTTAACAACTTTAGTTTTTAAAATTAACTTTGTACTGGAAAATCGCTCATTCATTATTGATGTAATAATATTAATTAGATATTAATACATTAATAATGATTTTAATACATTATTAATAATATCATCTTAGACTATAGTGGTGCTTAACATCAGGCAGGCTATTAGTCAAACGCTTTGGTCAATAATGATTTCGCCACTTTCGTGTAAAAAAAAATACTCATGTAGGTATAGAGCTTGAAATGACAATGTAAAAATTGTTGTGTTTTATGCAAAGAGGCACGGACTTATTTATCCACCCTCGTATGAAATTGTACAGGTTATCACCTCAGACTAAAGAAGAAAGAAAGGACTCGGCATAACAAACAGTAGTTACTGACATATCGGCATCTCTTTTTATCTTATGAGGGCAATCATAATGTAAAAGAGCACAACAGTAGTTTTATCAATGGCTGATGACGTCACAAAATGTATCACTGCGGCCGGTCGCCATGTTTTATCACAGCCAACAACAAGTACATCAGTTGTCATCGTAACTTGTTTATTACAGAGTTTTGAAGAAAATTTAGTGATATTAAGCGAAAATTGTGCTTGTTTATAGTGTGTGAACTTGCAAAATACTGCATTTATTATGGGTAGGTGCAGTGTGTTAGGCTGCCGCATGAAAAGCAACACAAAACATCCCAAAATAACGTTGCACAGGTAAGTAAACGAATTCATTCAAAATATCTTGTCTTTTCTATTATTTTAAAATATTTTGCTGTTTGTGGGAAAGTTTATAAAGATAAACGTGCTTTTCTCTATTCATTTACTGTTTTACTAATAATATTAGGCGATTATTTAAGAAAATCATTCGTCATAGTAAATAGAGTTGCGGTACGGCATTTTCAATGTATCGATAACTTAGCGACAGGTGAATATTATCTAAACTCGATTTCTTTTATTTGATTTTAGATTGCCAACATGTAAAGAAAGAAAAGAACAGTGGCTGGATATACTTGGTATTGAAAATTTGAATACTACAACCAAACATATTTTTATTTGTTCCCTGCATTTTGAAGACAAATGTTTGAACCGAACTTTAAATGTAACAAGACTGCGCGATGATGCTTTACCTTCAAGTGAGTTGTTGGTAAGTTTTGAAAATAGACCAGATAAGTTTATAGTGTTTACCTACTTACTGACAAAGTAATCGAACTAAACCAGTTGATGACAAGGGACGAGAATCATGTCAGCAGCAGTAATTCTATATTGTTGAAATACTGATAAAAAGTTTCAGATTTAAATGTACATAGAACAAAATAGATAAATGTACCTGTGTTAAAATGCAAGTTATACAAATGTGTGCATGTGTTAGTGATTAAATTGGCAATGTAAATATTATTAAACATATAAGGTTTTTTTTGTGTAGATACCAGCGCAAATAATAACAAACACACTCAATATTAAAAATTATTGTTATTTTGCTTTACAGTTACCAGCCCAATTTAATGAATGCCAGGAACATCAATTTGTTTCTCACAAAGCACTGGAAGGGGAGCCTATCTGCAGCACTTCTAGCTATTCAGATGTAAGTATCCTTTTTACAATGTTAAGTATCGTACTTCATATTATACAATCTTGATTTTTGAAAACAAACACACTCAATATTAAAAATTATTGTGATATTGCTTTACAGTTACCAGCGCAATTGAATAAATGCCAGGAACATCAGTTTGTTTCTCACAAAGCACTGGAAGAGGAGCCTATCTGCAGCACTTCTAGCTATTCAGATGTAAGTCTTCTATTTTATGTTACTATAGGTACTGCGGGCAGCATAACTGGTAATTTAAAATAATTTAGGCCAAAAAACTTGTACGAAGTTGCAAAAAACTAGAAGTCAATGTGTTTTTTTTTTGTTTCAGGAAAAAGCGCTTGAAATTATTCAAAAATTAAAATTAAAATGTGAAAATCAGAAAAAAAAAATAAAAAGATTAAATGAAAAAGTGAGAAGACAGAGTAAGAAAATAGCAGATTTTAAAACTGTAATGAAAGATTTAAAAGACAATAATTATGTGAATGATGATCATGCGGCTGTGTTGGAGCAGTGCGCAGGCCCCAAAGATTTTCTAAAAAGGCAAATTGCGAAATCGGTAGGAATGCCTTTGGAAAGACAATACAGCGAAGAAATTCGAAAATTTGCACTGACACTCCACTTTTTATCTCCAAAGGCCTATAACTTTGTTCGTCGTACGTACAGTTCCTGTTTGCCACATCCAAGAACTTTAAGTAGGTGGTATCAGAATGTAAACGCTGAACCTGGGTTTTGTACAGAGGCTTTTAATGCTTTGAAACACAAAGTTCAAACAAGTGAAATGCCAGTGATATGTGCTATGGTTTTGGATGAAATGGCTATTAGAAAGTCTCTTTGCTGGGATCCTCAAACTAAAACCTATTATGGACGAGTTAACGTTGGGATTGATTGCGATATGGACTCATTAGAAGTAGCCAATGAGTGTCTTGTGTTACTGCTGACCTGTATAAACGGTAGTTGGAAGTTACCTGTGGGATACTTTTTCATAACGGCTTTGTCTGGGGAACAAAAAGCAGTACTAGTTAAAACATGCATCCATAAATGTGAAGAAGTCGGCGTCAAAGTTGTGAGCTTGACCTGCGATGGTCCAGCTGCAAATTTAAGCATGTTTTCAGCATTAGGCTGTGATTTCAATTCAGGCCAGGTAACATTTACTTACAGTAACAGCATCATACACGCTTTTATTGATCCCTGTCATGCTATCAAACTAGTCCGAAATGCTTTCGGTGAATTGAGGGTGTTTTACGATATGCATGGCAGGAAAATAGATTACATCTACCTGGAACATCTACTAAATTTGCAGGAAGCCGCAGGACTGCACATGGCCTCAAAATTAACAAAGGCCCACATACAATATCAAAAACAAAAAATGAAGGTACGACTTGCCACGCAGCTTCTTAGCGACTCGGTGGCAGATGCCTTGGAGCATTGTGCTGATTTAAAAATCCCGGAATTTCAAGGAGGTGAAGGCACAATTAACTTCATTAGGTTAATAAACAGCGTTTTTGATGTCTTAAACAGCCGATCAATTAGACCACCGGGGTGGAAAAAGGCTATATTTTCGGGAAATGTTGGTCTGGTAGAAGCTTTATTCGAAGGTGCCACAACCTACCTTCAGAATCTGATACTGCCATCTGGGCAGAAACTCGTCGATTCCAGAAGAAGAACAGGCTTTGTAGGACTTATTGTGGACATGATCAGTGCAATTCAACTGTATAAATATTTGATTGCCGGTACCAAACTTTTACAGTACCTGCCACTGTACAAGGTCAGCCAGGACCACCTCGAGTTGTTTTTTTCTGCCATCCGAGCTCGAGGTGGCTTTAATAATAACCCTAATGCGGTTCAATTTAGGGCCGCTTTTAAAAGATTGTTAATAAGAGCTGAAATTAGGGATGCGGGCATTGGCAACTGCGTTCCTCTAGAGCAAATTAACATATTAACCTGCTCTAGTAAGACAAACCCAGTCACGGCCATAAACGAACTAACAGAAAGGAATTCATTTGTTGAATTGCCAGAGGATGATAGTGAGTTGTTCGAAGAATTTATACACTGCATGTACAATAACTTACCCAACTACTCCGAAAGCGTAGTTACTTATATTGCCGGTTTCATATCTAGAAAGTTGGCTCGCTCTGTAAAATGTGATATTTGCGCAAATTTGTTATTTGGAGATGCACAAAAAAGCTTAATAACTCTGAAAAATAGGGGTGGATTGGTTTACCCGTCAAAAGACGTGACGAATATTCTGATTAAAATTGAAAAAATCCTTAAAGGTATTTTTCAAAAGCAGCTTCGGTCTGAACAGTATTATCTGCATGCATTTCGATTTTTCATGGAACATTTTGATGAATCCAATTTGTTGAAATCGAATTCCGAACATGACACGACCCACAGACTTTTACTTATTAAATCTATAGTCCAAACTTACATGGATCTGAGGTTTAAATACTATGGTAAGAAAACCACAGAAAAGATTTCGTTTCGCAATTACTTTAACAAAATCATATTATTCCGTAATGAGTAAATTACTGGCAATTTTATTAGGGTCCGATATGCTCTTATTTGATTATTGTGTACCTATATTTGTATATAGTTTGTATTTTTAGAACTTGAAAATGACTGTGATTGAGGGTTCAACATGCTCATAGTTGATTAATGTGTATATTTGTATTTTTATTTACAACTTGAAAATGACTGTCATTGAGGGCTCAACATGGTCTTATTTGAAACACGATTTGAAACATATCCTTTGTATTTAAAAAATACAAATTTTACAGTTTTACAACTATTATAGTTTTTAATAAACCTGTGTGAAATGGTAATTTTCGTTTTATTATGAATGATCGTGCCAAGTTGTATAAATAAAGTATTAAGTAATTAATAAAATTAAGTATACTCTGCAAAACGAGAAAAAAATCTGTATTTAGTAAGTACCTATTTATTTATTCTTTTCTTTGGTAACTAATTACTTAAAGACCGTGTTGGTATTGAAGGCGTGGTATGCTGATCAGTAATAGTGATACTCAAGGCTCCTATACATATGCCCTGGCACGAGCCGCAGTAAGTGGCAGTCCGCACGAAACTCAATCTTAATTCCAATTTCGGTCGCATACTACGCCCACAGGTAAGATATAGGTACACGGCTATCACAAGGCTGCAGTTTTTATTCGTGATCGCAGCGGTGGAAACTGGGAGTAATTAATGGGATAAACATACCATAGTAAAATTCGTTTTATTATGAACATGTACAAGTACAGAATAAAGAGGATGTTCATTAAATTGCAGTGGCATCAGTACAGTATCCACGTGCCCTGCCATAAATAAAATGTCACTGAGCGTGTGCGTTTTTATAGGTCGCATTTCCACGTAAATAAAACTGAAGAAATGTAACCGAAACTCATTTTCGACAATTTTCAATTCTGCAAACACCGTGCAATTCAACTATCGATATTATAATGCGCGCATCCCTACGGCAAGCCGCCATCTTTGTGCCAGGCTCACGTTAGGTATGCACGTTTTTTTCGTAGGTATTTCATGTCCATTCTTTTCCTATTGTCTGTGGTTATCACACGGATAAACAAGCATGTGTGTGACTAAACATAAAAATAAAAGTTGTCAATGGTCATAGTTAGCATTTTTTAGGTTAGATGGCGTACCAGGAGTTGCGTTAAATTACCGCAAGATGGCACTAGTGGTCTAGCCTATTTGATTGAAGCATCCGGGAACCTCGCCATAGTAGTAGACAGACATGGCGGGTATCAACCTGGTTAAATGACGAAATAAATCTTGTTTGCTAATAGAAAAACGTGTTGATTTCATATAAAAAGTGTTAATACTGAAAGACTAATTAAGTTAAATTGGATTAGGACAAAGATGCAGAATGTTGGACAGTCTGAAAACCGAAATATCGATAAGGTGAATGTGCAACTTGATGTGGTAAAATCGTCCACTCCTCAGAGTTCGGCTTCGAGTCCGGCCAAATCTGAAACCGAAACGTACTCGGGAGCGCCTGCCAAATACATGACGGACTCTTCGGAAAGCGAGGATGACTCCGTATCCGAGGTAAAACGTGTTTTGTTTCCGACAGAGGCGGTGGCACTGAGGGAATGTGATTATCTTTACCGCTATAAACTGCAAAGGACATCTTGTACATGTCTCTTCTCATCGTCCAATTTCTTCTTTTAGAAGAAATATCCTTTGTCACGAATCCCTCGAAGAAATAATGCTGTGTCGAAAAAATCTTCTACACTCTCGATACAGTACATCGCTTGCCAAATATTCCGTAAAACGTCAGAAAGTCATAAGTACATACGTATTCCCGAGTAATGTATGAAATTATTCAATCCTGTGCCTGCTAGACAACATCCAATTGATACCTTGCAATTACGAGCAAGGTGCGGGCTGATCCGCCGGAGCAGTCGTTCCATTGTTCATTTGTGTTTTGGCCCGAAAATAAAGTTCGGTGGCCATGTTTCTGGAATCACATGCAATCATACGGTGTAAATATCTGAATAATGTATATTTCTGTAGCTGTTCCATTAGAAAATCGCGAATTACATAAGTTAGGCTGGAAATCGTCATTGACGTCGTTAATCATGGTATGTTTTGTGCAATGACGCGCGGCCCTCTTGTGAGCGATACGCCTACAGTTTCGCGCAAAAATCACAAAACTTGGTGAATTACAAGGACCATTGACAGTAACTGGTAGGGTCCAACAATCTGTGAAACACCACATTGTCAGTATCTTACATGTTTCTCGTTGGTGTTATAGATCTTGCTGGCTTGTTTGTGCCTTAGCAGGCCAGACCTGTTGGTAAGTCGAGACAAACTTATTGAGTGCCAGAAGCTTCACGGACAACTTTAGCTGTTGCCCGTTGAGTAACCGTTAACCTGCATAAAATGTGTGTGCCGGACAGTTACATATCACACAATATGTTTTGTTTTCTTTATGTTGAATGGTCCTTGTGATTCTAACAAAATGTATCACTCAGTTTCCTTGTGTTACATTAACCTCACTAACTTTGTGACAAAGGATGATATGATAAACTGGAAGGCTGCACTTGTCGCAAAGCCTCACATTCAAGTTCACATGTTGATATGTGCCAGATAAATTTATACCAGTATTGTTTTTTGATTACTTGCTTTTCTTAAGAAACTAATGAGCTTGTACTGGATGTTTTATTGCATGTTATATTGTTATTGATGAAGCTTTACTGTCATTAACATTTGAAAAACTTCAAGCAGGCTGAGCTTTATTAACTATAGAGTAATTTTGAGCCACATAGAAGAAAGAGATAAAGATGAGACTATGATTACTGATTAATATATTAAATTAAAAGGTTTAGGAGGATTGAAATGTGACTAAACCTCTGCAGAATAGTCCTATGAGTTAATTAACCATGGAAGTGTGTAGAACAAAGCTCTTCATAATATCTCCGCCAGAATAGTATAGCTCTTAGTAACTATCACTATCATTATTGATAAACATATATTATGTATGGTGATTAGATTATATATCCCATAGACATATTTAAAGACCCTAAAACCTACGTTAAGAGAACAAATGAGTGTACAAATATGGATGCATATTAAAAGTATAGTAGCATGTGATCCAAACTTTGTGTTTACCCAAGGATTTGTGTACCTCCAAACTAAATTACATTCAAATTGGTCTAACCATATGAGTGAGAATAAAAAAAAAATTTGGCAGTTTTATTCAATAAACAACAAAAATAAATAACACTTACGAATAAACAAGTGAGAATAAACACATATCACACTCACAATATTTTGTTTATAATGGAGGTGCCAATCCAATATTTTTCACAAGATAAGTTGTTGACTATATAAATAAATAATAAGTATATATTCTGGGACAATGCACACAGTGCCATCTAGCCCCACATTAGGGAAATGCTTGTGTTTTGGATACTATGTAGCAGAATGTACCAATGTTATAGATAATATGACATAAACTACACTTCTATCAGTGAGGCATTTGAACACCAGGTTACCTCAAGTAAACACATGCTGCTGTATTGGAAGTAAAGTAAAGCTATCAAAGAAGGCTGCAAGAACACTGTTCTTAGGTGCCTGTTTGGCTTTAGCTTTCCAGAGATTACTTGTAGCCTACTTGTACCTCTGTTTCATAGATTGGACCAGCAACAACTTTTGTCACATTTGATTAAGATCAGTTGATCAGTTAGTTAGGCAGAGGTGGTACTTGCATACAAAATTTAAAATCAAATAGAAAATTAAGTTTATATCCATACATAGTATTTTTATTTGAACAATAGGTTTGGTAACAGTTTTAAGACAATACAACTCAACTTATTATCTGATTAATTATTGAAAAATTACATACCTTAGTAAGTAATTTGTTGAAACCTAAGTCACATAGTGACTAAATCCAAGTTTGTACCTTAGTTCTGTGTTCACTTTTAGTTTTCTATGTGGTTGCTTACCATTTATTAGTTATGATACATCTATTAGGTTCAATGTTAAAAGAGTATATAGTAAAGTATTACTCCTATTCAGACACTGCAGTAATATGTGCCCTATGGTATGATTTAAGTTTAATGTGCATTGCAATTACTGAGTGCTGAGATATAGGACATACTGGTCACAAGAATGAGCACAGTGGAAACATGTGTTTTGAAATTCAAAACTTAGGAGTTTATCATGGCTGAAATGGGTAGACCTTAGTCTTGAATTATTAAATCAGACTCCATTCAAGTTTATATAGTTTAGTAATAGTTATGAAAGTGTCCAAAATTGATAGCCTGGGATTGAAATTGAAGACCACTGTGCTGCAAATCATATACCAAATGTCTCAATCTTTTATACTTTTACCTGTTCTTATCATAAGTAATAATATTTGTATATTCTTCTGAATGTATGTGTTAATAGTTAAGTAGCCAAAACAAACAGTACAATGCTATAAATTAGTTTGTAGGTGTAGTAAACCCTGCACTAGGTTTCACAGTTAATTGTTTTTTATAGATTTGTTAGCCTTTTAAAGTGTTCTAATGTATGTGTGGTGGCAGGCGGAGATGGAAGAAGAAGGCAGCGGCAGTGAGCCCTCCAAGTTCCTGCTATCACACGACGACCCCGAGCGGGCTGTGGACCCCGAGATGCAGGCGCGGCTTGAAGCCCTGCTAGAGGCTGCCGGTGAGTACTACACACATATAAACATTTTTTCATAATCTGTCAAAATGATTACTTATTTACTATTGTTTTATTTATTACAACAATTTGCTTTTGTTACATACTCATACCATATTCTCCCCCTTCGAGATGCATTCCTCATTACTGAGACTCCCCCACAGCACCCACAGTATTGATTCAACGTGAAAATACTCTTAATGAAGTCCATAACACCAAAGTGGACGCCCAGATCCTTCCATGACACTTAAAGGTTCATAATATATCTTGTTGAGCACTCCAAACGAAATATAAACAAGTATTTTTGTAGTTGGATGAATTAATGCCTTTTCTGTGCAGCTTGTTATAGTAGATTGATTTTGTATGTTTGTACATACAGGCATTTACATAGATAAGGATATGCCTACATATTATACAGTGACTAATAAAATCTTCTAAAAGTTACCAACAATACTCTGAATAAGCATATTGTATTATATACTGGTGGCACAGTAACTACTTACTATCAAGTCACTCACTTGCTTGTTAGCTCATTTGAAAAATAAAAATCTTACTCTTTGAAAGAAAGCCAGATTTATAATTCTCATAAAGGAAGATGACAAATGAAATTGCAAACATTTCTTTGGTTCATTTGAATTTTCATTACAAGAGATAACATTTTCTTTGTAAATACAGAGGGCTACTCCACCATAAGACTATCATAATTTAGTATTACTCTACTGACTGTTTATTGTTTTTTCTGCATTTGTGGTTCATAACCAATGCTGCTAATATGATGCTGTTAAGTTAAGGACATACCAGACTAATATTAACACATTTTTTCTAAAGCTATTTTGTACATACTAAACAAACTAAGTAGAGTGTTAATCTTTTCATTAGACTTTGCCCAGTTTATTAGTCGAACAATATAGTGTTTTGTTGACGTTCATTAGGATTCTATTTACTTTAATTTCTGATATTATACACTAGCATAGCCACTAATTATGGAATATAAAAACAAGGGAAGAAAAACTAAACATAGTACTTCTAACCACAACATAAAATAATGATATGTTTAAATTGAAAAATTTTAACTGATTAAATTAATTTCAGTGCCATGAGTGCACTTCCCACAAGCATCACATGCGAAGTTATTTTCCACCATACAGAGCACTGAGCAGTAGACAAGGCTGTCAATCAGCTGATGCGGGCGCAACTAGGCCGCGCCTGCCCTTACAGAATATTTATGCTGCCCCTGCTCCACAGAATACTTACCAGTAACTGGCACTTGATAGGTCTATTACACGACGTGACGTCACAGAAGTGTCGGAAAATATTTTGTTGTAGTGTATGTAAACATGTGGAATTCGCAGTTTTATTTTGATTTTTTGATATAAGCATGAAATATGTATGTATAGAAAGGCAATTAGTTCGATCTAACATAGAACCTATAGCAAATTAATTTTCAATAACATTTCACCTCATTATAAAAATCATAGCTAGTAGGTATCATAGCATCCAATGAAACACAGATATGACTCAGTCGGACATTTCACAAACCTGATCAACAACTACAGTGCAAGGTGGACGTAGAAAATTGAGGAATTTTCCTTGAATACAACTCGCGGCGCATTCTCTATCAGTCAGGAAGTCAACTCAAGTTTAGGTGTCGCGTCGCCACCGGCAACTTAGCACACGCCACGCATAACTTTTATCTGAGTGCACCTGTTCTTTGTTGACATAACGTCTATGACGTCGAAAGTTCGGCAAACAACGCCGTACGGAAAGGTATCGAGATCCTCGCTTTAGGCGTGACGATGCAGTCATTCACGTTGAGGTGACCTGTTTCATGAATTCACGGCCCGGTCCGATGCAAAACTCAATATACATGCCCCTCAATAATCCCTGGATGAGCAAAGTGTCGTACCGCACGCATCCACGCGGACTGCTCGGTCACCGCTCATTATGATAATGTTCCTTCGCTGTTTGATTCATTATGGAAACTTTGAAACTCACTCCATATGCATAGATATAAACTCTCACAGCACTCGACGTGCCACGCCACGGAGAGGTATTTGCATGATCGGATATTCACGCGATTTTGAATCTTATTTATGGGAGAAGTCGACTGGGAATGGGGTCTTTTCATATCCTAAATGTGCAACGTCACTTCTAAGCAGACGCGGCAGTCTGAGGCCACCGACCAAAGGGTTTGGCGCAAGCGAGGATAGAGAGCGATTATATTATATCAATCAACCGTAATCCTCATGAGAAGTGTTAGTAACCAGGTCAGTTTCGTTCCGCATTTCGCATAAAATTGTCGTTAAAACTAGTTTGGGCCGGGGATAAAGTTCGCCGCTATCAGATGTTTGTGTTTCGAGCATATGATTATTACGTATCAATCTCGGGTCCCAAACAGTAGACGGAGGCGGTCATTGACCGGGCGTGCGTGCTACGTGCTAGGAAGGCTCGGCGCTCGCAGCGAGCGGGGATTGCCCCATGGCGCTGGCCGCTATGTCTGTGCTCTCCGCCGCCCTCCACCACGTTGCGTCCGATGCAGCTCGTATGTTTAGTGATGTGCTCATCGCAATTCGTCTCTTTCGAGCACGTCAGTTAACGAATTGGAGCTAATTTATTCTGCAATTCGGGAATTTTTGGTGGGAAAGTGATGTGATTGGATTATTGTGTGTGCTTATTTACATACAACACAATTCGCCGTGAATATTCATGTGCACTGCTGCTGTGTTATTGGTCAATAAACCTGCGGGCATATTGTTGTGTGACAAAGCATTTTTTGTGCATCTGTTTAGTAGTCGTTTTTATCTGTTTTAGATGTCGTAGTATTGTAGGTCTTGTATCTAAAAAGTCAATAGTGAGCAAAACGTTATCAATTGCGTTGTTTATCAGGGCAGCAACTAGTTTTAGTGCGCAACTATCGCCCGAGTACTTGTTAAATCCCTCGTATACTATTTAGGAATATCATTCACAGTCACAGATTCAAGATAATCAATTTTTATCGATGTTTTAAATTCTAATTTTCCAAGGCGTCTGAATGTAATATTTTTGTTTTATGTGACTCAGGCAAAGCAAAATGAGACTGTTACTAAGTAGAGCCGGCTTGTATCCTATGACACGATAAAGGATTTTATACGAATCAACTGCTCGAATATTTTTAAGTTTGGACCTATACACATTCATAAGTTAGTATAGTCTATATGATAGAGCTTTAAATAGTCAGATCAAGTATCTATGTATTAAAATATATAGTTATATTAACGTCAGAGGTATCATATCGTTTGTATTTTGTGCAAGTTTCGTGCTAATAAACGTGTACCTATCGATAAACACCATAACACTAGTCTACGTAGAATTGTAGATGCTTTTTGTAAAAAAGCAACTCATCATTCCATAAAAATATGTGCCCGCTAATTCAGTTTAAATACGCCACTATGCGCCTTGACCTTTTCACGTAGCGAACTGCACTCGTTCTATTTGTCTAGGCGTTCAAAATCGATAACTTTCGTCAGACTGCACTCACGACTCCACGTCTGCACAAATTGACTCACGCTCCCAGACACTTAGCCATTTTAGCTGCTACATATTTACATTTGTAACGTGTAATTATGTCTGTTAGATTAGTGGCACAGTCTTGCCCATGACTCTAATTGAGCCATTTTAGAAGACTTGCCAGCTAATTCTAAGTTTGTTGTAGCATTATATCTAAGATACAGCATGATTTGTACTTTGGTAACTACCTGGCTAGCTACTACACTCAAATGTATAACTATCGCCAAGTACCTAAAGGGACATAATCTTTATTGCATTGTATCTCATAATGAATTTTTCTTTATATAAGTACAATACTTTTAAACTTAAATTATTAAGTTTACTATTGTAAACAATACATGTACATGACGTATTCTGACTTGTAACTATGGAGTTATAAATAAATAATTTGTATTTGTATTTGTATTTGGTGTGTGCTGGCAGCCTCAAATGAAAGATAGATTTATTCCATTTAGTACAGACATAATCTACCTTCTACCGTAGTGTCTCTTATATGTATCTTGCTGTCGCAAGGAAGTAAAAAGATTATGATTTATCATAAATATGTATACCATCTCAAACCTTCGAGAGTGAAACATGAATATTTCCTTAAATATCGAGAATTGAATACTAAACAAAATGTTTATGAATTCTCACGGGTTAAGCCATCGGCAGGTTGCATAGCGAAGTATAGCGGTAAGTGTATATTTAACATTTGCACTGATTGTTTATCACGAAATACCGCATGCTAGGTGACTAACGTAGCGCAGGTAACGCGGCTATAATTCGGTATGTCTAATCTGTTACTTTTAGGTCTACACGAGAGCAGAAATTCCTACGATTAGTTGCATTTTCAATTACTTAGCTATCGATTCAAAGATTTACTCCATTGACTATTTATTTTATTTTACGCAGAAGCTTTTTAAATCGCATAGGATAGTTTAAGCTATGCCCCTGGAGCTTCTCAGACAAGATATGACTTCTGAACCTTAACTACACTAATTTAATTGATTGATTGTAGACATTTCGTCATAGTACAGCAATCGTAAAGCCATGAGATAAAAGCTCATCAAATTACATAAGTTTTCGTGACTAGGTCTTACTAGTACTATGTACTACTCGTAAAGTAGTATAGAGCTGTTGGTGCCAATATGTCTACACTTCTACTGGCTGCAATTGTAGTTTGTACAATAAAATTGAAGCCCCAAACACAATCAACGGTGTACACGTCCAGGTCTCCAGAGTAAACATGTACTGAAAGATCGTATTCCAATACTAAGACATCTCGTTTGACATTACAGCAACGACAACTCAGTCAATAGATGTCTCATTGTAGCTGATAATTTGGACACTTCAATCATTCTATTATGGCGCTGTGTGCAATTTCCCGGAATATTTATTTATTTATTTTATTTATTTATTATTTATCTACTAATGATACATAAACGATGTCTTTACTTCCGTTGTAGGTATATTTGAAGTAAGATTGCTATTATTGATACCGATTTTAGGGATATATCTAGTACTTATCCCGTATAAGTACTATCTCCGTATCATAAATCCATAGATCCGAAAGTGAAATATGGTACTATTTATTACAAAATACGTAGGCAAAGTATTATTTTTTTACAATCAACACTTCGTATAGCTAGCACACGATATCGCCATGCATCTGCTCACTGATTGATCAGTCACTAATTAGATGCGTAGCAGGACTCGCTAGATGCTGATTAGTGATTGGTGAGCGCAGGATGTGCATGTCTACGAGTATACATATAGATAAGGGATAGGGGTAGATAGTTGTCTCTAAAGTCTATTTTCTACGTACGAGTTTACGACGGTAGGTCCGTTACGAGCACATCGCCACCCAGGCGGTTGTTATGTCTTGCTTTATTCGGCAGGACTTTCGTAATGCCTTAATCATCGTGTAATGGGAATCTTTGAGTACACACTCGTAAACGTAGCCACTGGCCGGCGCGGTAGGGTTGCCAGGCTTGGAAGAAAAATTGATATGGCTTCAGTACATAGTTCCGTTAGGTTTTTCACAGGATATAAAGTAAGTAACGGAGACATTCGATTTTTACTGGCATTCTTAACTACTAGTTCTATTTTTTGGGAAGATATAGGCCAAACTAACATTTTTGAGAAGATAAGCCATGTTGCTGAATTTTGACGACAACTGGTTCGCCTAGAAGAAGACCCCCTTGCGCTGTACAATCCAGAGTAAAGACAGCTTTCGCACAGCGTCTCCCAGACTTTCGCTTTCCTTTTATATATAATAGAATGTTAAAACTTTGCAAAATCAACGAAAAAACCGTAAAAGAATGCAAAACAATCATACAAGAATATTTATCATCTCTCACTCACACTGAAACAGAAGATATACTTAAGATAGTACAGTAAAGACAACCCTTCCCACTCTCTTCCTTCCATTCTCTACATGCACACGCAAACATACATATACACTCATACACATACCTACACACACACACATACACACAGTTCAAAACCCTAGTTGTAACCTAATCTTACCCAGTTCAAGCTTTTACACAGTTTCCATAAAAGAAAAAGTCCAGTTTTATTTTAATAATAATGTTAGCTAGAATTTAACTTTTATAAGTTATGTACCAATATTGTTATACACACAGCAAGTAAAACCGCACCGTATTTTAGTAAAACTTGTAGCAAAGCGAAGTGGGTGCCTGCGATACAAGTGTAAACTTAGTGCAGGGCTCACAAGAACTCTAACAAACCCTTCTAGAAATCGTAACTAAGTATGTAAACATTAGTTTTTAAGGTTTTATGTAATACCTTCAGTCAATAAATAATTTTGTATTGTATTGTATTGTTTTACACGGGCGATTAAGAATTTGATCAGAAAAATGTCTTGATATTAAGAAGTTTACTTAATGTTGTATTTCAACCCTAAACAATTGCATTGTTGCACCCACAATAAACATGTTACCGTAAAGAGCAAGTAAGCATTTCATGTTTTCCTATTTTGGTTCAGCTTAGTTTTCACATTTAGGTATCATCAGCTAATCATATACGATTGAATAGAGATAGATACGATAGATTTCCATACTCCTTTTTTTCGTGGAGGAAATGCATTTATGCATCCCCGCACTCTCCCCGGGGTCAGCGGGGTATGTCAGGCTCGGAGCTAATGAGACTCCGCTACCGACTGACACCTACCACGATGTCCCTTCGTCCTGGGAAAGTCGGCTTTCGCGGGCAAGCGAGCATTAACAACGCAATAAGAGTTCCTTACTCCTGGCGCTGCAGCCGCAACAATACAGATATCACTGTAGTCATCGCTCGCCCGTCAATGTGCCCGGGTTCCCATTGCAGCACAATTTCTATTGAACCTAGTATAATGACCTCCTTGCGAAGAGTTCAACAGTTTCCTTGCTTCACCGTCGACAGTAAAGACTTGTTGATATTGATCGCATGATATAAACTCTTCTAGGAAAGCGCGCCTCGTCTATTGTCGACGTGTACCCGGTATCGAGTGAAATATTCAATGGATTACTTTGCCACTGTTGTAGTTATAGGTCAGGGAATTGTGGACTTTTATGTTGGAGTTAATCTGAAAAGGAAATATGGGTCAAGCGAGACTACTTAATTCCGATAAGTTTGTATTATTTATCTTCTTTTGGATAATAATAATATTTACTTTATTTACACAAAAATCCTTAGACTAGTATACATCACTTGTACTTAAAGAAAATTGGATCAGAAAGGCTATATAAAAATAAATGGGTAAATGATGTTGACTGTGATCCCCACACTAGGTTTCCCTGTGTCGTGGGAATCATGCTCTTCGAAAAGGAATATCTAAACATAAATGATAGGAAACTATCATATACATAATATATAGGATCTGTATATACAATTTTTGATTAGTAAGAAATACAAGATTATCTAAAACCGGAAAGGATCAATTTCGAACAAGTAAATTTGTACGTACTGATATAGCTATAACTTAAACATACCTACTTAAATAGTTTATGTGTAAAAACAGCCAAAACTAAACACCACATGGTATCAATTTGTTGTTGTAGAACTAAGATGACACCATGTTGCCGATAGATTGCATATAATGCACAAGTGGCTTCCAGAGATTTTACTTTGAGCTTTGCACTAATATGGGGATATAGTACAAGGTATTGCAGATTTGTAGGAAATCAGTTCAGGACATTGTATGACTACATATATAAACAAATGTGTAAATTTTATACCTAAAACTATGCGTACAATGTACAATACAATTAGAAACATAAATATATATCGTCATCACGTTGCCGCGCAGTATACTATAGAATAGAAGAACTTTGAACTCGACTAGGTTGTTCTGTATCTACTAATAACTATTCAATACGCTTGCATCAAGTACAGACAACAATTTTGCTATAGAATTTTACTGTGATTGTGACATTACAGATTAACACTCATTCATTACTTGTAGGTACATAAGTGGTATATAGGATTGGTATAAAATGATATATAGAAACGTTACGATATCTTTTATGATGCTTTCCTAAGATGCCTATTACGATAGCAACGATTAATAACTACAGCTCTTTTTGCAAGAAAGATATCAAACATACGCGGCTTTCTTTACTGACTGACCTTAAAGCTTTTTATGAATCGACGTTTTTGCCAAACAAGACTATATTTAAATTTACAAAAACACTTGCACACGTACATGCATATTACGTATAATTGTATGCGTATATTAATTTACTGTTACCTTTCTATAGTTTCCTATTCCGTCTGGCTGTATCGAACCGGATGTAGTTTTCGATCGGGCCTACAAATACTTAATTAATTTTTATTCCGCTGCATGAAGACGCAGAGGGTACGTTTATAAATGAAAAAAAAAACCCTAGATTGAAAATTTAATACATTAAGATGTAAATATTACATGAATCTTAAAGTGACAAATATTTAGTAGTAGATTGTAAAGTAGCTACCTACTATAAATTAGTCGAAGTCATAGGAAACACACGTCTTCTGATTCATTCAAATCTAGTTCCAAAATGAGACTAGTTTCCGGACGTAGCTGTATTATGTATATACTTATAAATATATATAAACATTATAAACATTATATATGTCTATGTAATGTTTTTATTAATGTTTGCTTTGATCTGTACTCTGTACTTATTCGTGAAGATAGATTTAACTGTTTAAAATGACATGGATTGCCAATAACTACAAGTTATAAAAGTAAGTGAGAGTACTACAAAAGAAGATGTAGTAAAAGCAATAAAGTTTCAAAGATGCGCTTAATTTATGATGCAGTATCCAATGTGGGGGTGAGATATACCCACATACACACACAACATTGAGATAATATGAAGGCAATTAAGCTTTTGTACAATCATGTTTCCTATTGATGTTCAATTTAGTTATTTTTGTTTGGGAACCGGGAAACTTGAAGCGTAGGCAGTATGAACATAAATGTTAGAATTACATTTTTATGATATTTCGTCCGTTCGTTTCTTGTTATAGCAAATTAAGTAACTATACTAGGGACAAGATAATAGGTCACTTTTGACATTTCATCAAAATTCAACAACGTGACCTTGTAACGGCGGGCATAAAATAAGAACTGCACAATTGCTTAACTTTTTTCAATTACGGTTACATATTTATTGTAATAATGACCGATACGAGTAATTTTACGATTTGCTTTCACTAATAAACCATTCTAAACATAATAAACAATTTCTGATCTAAAGAACTGAACGTCGTTACAATGTTGCGTCAGTCAACCCTTTTTCTTTTTAAACACTAGGGATGTTACTCTAAAAATCGAAAGCTGATAGGATTGTAAGTTGAATCGAATGCAATGATTACTTGTGAAGAAAAATCACCATAAATTTATAACCACGTTGTGATTATAGTAAAACCTAATTATACATATTTATTATTCTTTTAACTAACTAGAAAAATACAAAAAAATAACTAAATAGAAAGGTCATTGATGTTGGGTGCAATTTAGGTGGATGTTGCTGGCAACACCAGTGCCTGTCGATGACGCATGTCATGTCGCCATAACATGATGATGACGCAGTCTTTTGTTGTTGTGCGAAGTGACTGTGCGTTTTGAAGATAGCAGTTCCGATAGTTCAAGTGAATAAAAGCAATTTTTTTGTTAAATTACGTAGGTACTTGTCTTATTTTGCTCCTTTAATTTATGAAAGAAATAAAAAACCGGCCAAGTGCGAGTCGGACTCGCGCACCGAAAGTTCCGTACAAACCTGCAAGGTTAAATATTTTGTGATGTAACTAAAAATTTATGGTTTTCGTAATTTTTCCTTTATCTATGCTATAAGACGTTGCTTCGTACCAAATTTCAAGATTCTGAGTTCACGGGAAGCACCCTGTAGGTTTTGATTCCCTTGCAAGTGTCGAAAATTTGCGGCATAAATGGCTGTATCTTTTGATTGCGTTGGCTTAGAAGTTTGATTTTTTCACAGCTTCAAGGGACAGTAGACCTGAGTAATTGATATAAATTTCAGCTTCATACCTCTACGCGTTCCTGAGAAAAAGGGTCTTGACAGACGGACGGACGGACAGACGGACAACAAAGTGATCCTATAAGGGTTCCGTTTTTTTCTTTTGAGGTACGGAACCCTAAAAATAATAATGGGACAGGGATTCGCATGATCATTTTTAAAATTCACATATGTTTCAAGTCTGTATCGATTCATTCGATTCATTAATTTAATCGATGTTTTTAAGCAGGTCACCTCACTATGAATATAAAACTGACATCTGTCAAAAGTGACCTATTATCTTGTCCCTACATTAGTTTACCCCTACCACGATTAAATAGTCACTTTTGGCTTTTAATTCGACTCGACCTTCTGTAAAGCTGCTATCACGTATACATTATACAGTTCAAAGGTTCCATGTATGGTCAACTTGGTCGATTATAATATTGTAAGATTTAAGAAACGACCGAAGCGAAGTAGTGTTGGATTAGCAGGTAATCAAGCAAGAAGCAGCGAGTTAATTATTATAAGAAATGCGGCGTGTTGTTATTAATGGCACTCCTAGAAAATAATCTATTGTAGTTCTCTTATCCATCTCGGTATTAAATAATATTATTAAACAATGTGCTCCTCTTGTGCACGTACAACACCTGCAACAACACTGGGAATGTTAAAGCAGTTGAACAGGACCCAAACGTATTAAGTACCACACGTAATATATATTTTTTATTCGTGAATGGACCAGGGCGCCCAAAACGATGTATCTGCCCAAGAGAAATTCACTACTACGAGGAGTCACAACCTACAGTTATGAGGAAATACAATAAGACTCGAGGAGCGAGAGAATAATATGATTATTATTATTAATTATTGTAAAGAAACGCAGAGCAAGGCAAGCGCGCTAGATCGTAGATTATAACATTTCTTAACATCAGGCAAGTTGTAGTCAAGCGTGAGCCTATATCATGTAAAAAAAACAAAGTAAATTGTTATTGATTGATTTATGTCAGCCATCATCGTTGCCATCCAGTTGTGGAACATGTTGCTATATTTTTCGTTAGGCAAGCTAAGTCCTTAAGTAAATTCCAAAAGCTAGTGTATCATCATTATATTTATCATCCATATAGTATTATGTATTTTATTGTTTATTATTATTTATTAGTGTATTATCTGAGTTTGTATTGTACTTTCACTTATTATTTATTTTTTTACTTATTCTTGTACACCGCCTATTTATAATTCTAAATCCTGTCCATCCAAAGGTTGCCTGAAAGAAATCGTATTAGGCGATAAGGCCGCCTGATGTGCATTAAATTATTTTTTTAATTTCTTACATCATGTAATTTTTTATGTTGGTGTGCATTAAAGTAATATCTTATCTTATTAACCGACTTCCAAAAAAAGGAGGTAATCAAGTCTTCTGAAAGTTTTTTTTTGTTATGTGTCAGGTATCGGCAAGCTGTCGGGCGAGGGCAAGCAGCTGGCGGACCCCGAGGTGCTCCGGCGGCTCACCTCGTCGGTGTCGTGCGCGCTGGACGAGGCGGCCGCCGCCCTCACGCGCATGCGCAGCGACCAGCCGCCGCCACACCACCGACACCATCCGGACAAGAAGTAAGGATATACCCAAGGTTTTCGTGGTAGCAACAAAAAGTATGAGATTCTTCCCAACTAAAATTCCAGACGCCTTACTTTTGATTTACAGTTAGGTAGCTACTCTGATGTTAAGAGTAGCTGTAGTCTGATATGTAAGATACGTACTTGCGTAGAAGGAGCCTATTCGTTCAAGATATATACAGTACTTTATATACAAGATATTAGTATACATATTCTAATGTGCTATATGTAGGGAGTCATACAGGTATGACGTTTCCTTGTAAAAAAAACCTTTCCGAAATAAATATTTCACTAAAAATAAACAGAGTCATTCTTTCACATTTTTTTTTAACTTGATCGGGTTTGCACTTGACCATAGTTTACCTGATAGCAAGTAAGGCTATGGCCTAAGATGGAGCGTGCTTACCCGATAAGAACCGATTCACTCTCGCTTTGAAGATCGCTGGATTATAGTGCGTGGGGAACAGAGAGCCAGGCAGGGAGTTCCACAACCTAGCGGTACGAACAATAAAGGTGGAAGCGTACCGTTTCGTGCGGGTCTTAGGAACTTCCACCATAAACCGGTGTCGTCCTGCCTTACCTCTACTCGTCCGGTGAAAGAAGGGCGCGGGCGGAATTAGTCCGTGCAATTCCGCGGCACACTCTCCGAAATGCAACCACATCACATTTATAGTATTTGCTGGTACAGTTCCTAACAAATAGCAACATACTATTTTTGCTGAAAAATGACTCATACATAGTGCAGATAAGCTTTTAGCATTGTATCCGCGGTCATCAACCAAACGCCCGCCTACTAACATCAAGTTTTATCCTAAAAGAATGGCCCAGACTTGTATCCACTCTCCATACAAACAAATAGTAACTCGGACAATTCTATTTTTTCCTCTCGTGTCTTTTTTATTAAACTGTGTGTAGACTAAGTGAGTAACGCGGCTTAGCAACATTAAACACATATTTGTTGGCAAGATGACAATTTATAGGTAGGTAACGTAAACAAAGTCGTATACACTCCCCTGCGGTTTCACTTGCAACTTTGATGTGTATGTTTAGTCATTTCTAATTAACGAATCCATTAGACTAAAGACGGAATTTAATTTGCATTATATGTTGCGTTGCATTGAAATATATATATTATTCGAGGAAAAGGGGCCACATTTTGTTTGTCAAAATTGAAAATTCTTTGCTAACTGTAATTCTTTACTATAATTGAAAGATAAACATTTCTTATTATTTAAGAATTCTTTATTAAAATAGAAAGAGATTAAAGATGTTTTGATAAATTAAGGTTATGTGTAATGAACAGATTTTTCTATTCAAATTATCAGCTAGTTAGTGTGGTAACAATTCTTATTAAATTAACTTGCTTCAAGCAGAATTTTCGTATTACGGCAGTGTTCAAAAATATTTCAAAGTAAGTTATTCGTACCTAATTTATAAATTAGGATTCAAACAGCGAGGCCGGAGCGCAGTGAGGTAATCGCGCTGCATCATTGTTCGCGAGTACTCAAAGTCACATAAATAGTCAGCGCACCACTTTACTCATTCATCATTTTTACTTACAACAAAGTAACAAACAATCCCAACTATTTACTCGTTGCGTATGTGACGACGTCACAATAATAGTAAAGTTTGCATTGTCTACAAACATGGCCCAATTTCCGCCAGTCGCTTTGTTCTCTGCAAAACTTCCTCGTTACAAACTCTTAATTTATTCCACTTTTGTACATATACTTATCGCCGCTGTTATCTCGCACTAGGTTCAATTAATCATTAGCAGTAAAGTCGAATAAATAATTCGCAATCGTATTTTTTGCCGAAACCGGGACAAAGTGCATTGAAACCCAATCAAATTCACACAGAAAATTGACAGTGGTGGAGATGCAAGTTTTTCACGAATTTCCTGTCCTATTATTGCGGTCGAATATATTTCCATGATATTGTGAAAATGATGACAATCCGAGAATTGAGTCGTTCGTCGGGTCCGTTTCTCCGTCGGCGCGGTCGAGTTTACAATTCCCGCGTCGGTTCGGATCCAGACGCGGCCCGCGACTGTGATTCGTTGAAGCTTTGATCTTATCTGATGACGTGACTCTACTGTTTATGTATCATAGACAAGCGAGTGTGCAGATGTTATAATGTTGTTTGTTTAGTTTCAGCCAGCAATGCGGGTCGACAGCCACCGGCACGACGCCCACGGTCGGGTCGTCCGTGGCGGAGGGCGCGCCGTCGCTCGCGGAGGCGTGCTCGGACGGCGACGTGGGGACCGTGAAGAAGCTGCTGACGGAAGGTCGGTCGGTGCACGAGACCACGGAGGAAGGGGAGTCGCTGCTGTCGCTGGCCTGCTCCGCCGGGTACTACGAGCTGGCGCAGGTGCTGCTCGCCATGCACGCCAGCGTCGAGGACCGCGGGATCAAGGTTAGCAATATGATCATAATTTAGTGTACAAATCTGCAGAGTATTTCACAAGTTTCAGAAGATTTGACAGAAAAATGTAACGCTGATCAAAGACTTTTATTCTGATTTATTTGAACCATTGACTGTATCAGACACTTCTCGAAAGGCGAGTTGATTTTCTTCACCTGCTAGTAATATAATTATATTAATATAATATTCAATTATCCTTCTTATGTTTTCTATTATATTCAAAATTTAAAAGCGAAGATTTTGTTTGTCGTGTTTACGCCTTTCTTCCCCGTCTTCAGCCAATTTCTTGGCCTGTTTATACGACATTACACCTACTCTTTGTGTGTTCAACTAATGTTTAAACGTCACTATTACCAGCGCTGGATGCTTGCATCCAGAATATGCTGAGCTAGGGCCGGATTGTGACATGAATTTCTTATATTGTACTCTTGTTTTTAATTGTGTGTCTATTTTATGTTTCATGTGACAATAAATTTATTTTAATCTTATTCTATTTGTCGCAGGGCGACTGCACCCCCCTGATGGAGGCAGCTTCAGCCGGTCACGTGGACATCGTGCGCCTGCTGGTGGCTCACGGCGCCGACGTGAACGCCGTGTCGGGCTCCGCCAACACCCCGCTCATGTACGCGTGCGCGGGCGGCCACGAGGACTGCGTGACCGCTCTGCTCGAGAACGGGGCCAATGTCGAGGACAGCAACGAGAATGGACATACACCGCTCATGGAGGTGTGTACTAATTTACTGATAGTTCATATTCAAAGCATTCATGAAAATACCTAATTAATAGAAAATTAAAATTTTTGGTCACATCACATAGCTCCATCTAGCCCCATACTAAGTTTACGCTTATATCATGGAGACTAGATAACGGATATAATACATTCATACTTATTGTTTGTAAATAAATACTTATTATACATAGAAAAGATCAGACTTACAAGTAATTTCCAATTTTAATATTGGTGCTATGCGGGAATCGAACCCGCGCCACTAGATTAGAAGGCAGAGCCACTACCAACTAAGCTAACAGAGCAGTCATTTGAACATGTCCTGTTTGTACCAATTTAGATTTGCGTATTTATCCATTATAAAAGCCTGCCCGTAACCCTTTAAGTGTGCGAATTATGTTTTGAAATACATTGAAGTTGTTTGAAACTGCTTGAATCATCAGGCTATTGCCTTGTAACATTCCACACTCCAATTACACGTCCACTAACCACCCGACCAATCCGCAGGCCGCGTCAGCCGGTCACGTGGGCGTGGCCAAGGTCCTGCTCGAGCACGGCGCTGGCATCAACACCCACTCCAACGAGTTCAAGGAGTCCGCCCTCACGCTCGCCTGCTACAAGGGCCACCTGGACATGGTGCGCTTCCTGCTGGCGGCGGGCGCGGACCGCGAGCACAAGACGGACGAGATGCACACGGCGCTCATGGAAGCCAGCATGGATGGACACGTGGAGGTGGCCAGGCTGCTGCTCGACTCTGGTGCTCAGGTAAGTTATTAGTTACAATATCGTCCCACTAACTGACTACACTCCAGTAGGTGTGCCTTTTTTGAATGAAATGCCGTTTGTTGTTGGTTGGCTAATATGCCTAAGTAAGTGTACAATGTAAGATCTGTCATAGCGGTAAGTCAAATCAGACAGAGACAAGCACTGTTAGCGACTGCGATAGTGGAGGCGACTAGCGCAACTGGTCAAACCACTCCTCTTTACGCGATAGTAGACCCAGGTTCTGAAGCAGCCTTTATCAGCGAGAAGGCGACTCAAGTCCTGAAACTCAAGTGACATCCTGTACAAGGTAGTGCGTCAGGATTAGCTTCAATGAAGACAAGATTCAAACATGCAGTGGAAGTAAATATTCAACCACGATGGGCCTCAAACTTTAGCTTACCTTTTCAAGCCTATGTGGTACCCAAGATTTCCACCAGCACGATGGATTCAACAACCTCAACACAACAATGGCCTCACCTCAGTGGATTAAAACTAGAAGATCCAGACTACCTTCAAGCTGGTCCTATGGACATGCTTCTGGGAATCAAACAATATAACAAAACTCACTCAAAAAGAAAGACCCACTCTCAAAATTACAAAGCCTTGAGCACCGCCGTAAGGTGGCCAGTCTTTCGGTTTTTTACAGGTTGCATTTCGGGGAGTGTGCGGAAGAATTGCATAATTTAATTCCTGCAGCCCCATTTCACCATCGCACGAGTAGAGGTACGGCAAGGAGGCATCGTTATACAGTTGAGGTTCCAAAGACTCGCACCAAGCGTTTTGCTTCGACTTTCATCGTGCGAACAGCCAAACTGTGGAACTCCTTGCCCGAATCTCTATTCCTTTTGAACTATAATTTGTCGGCCTTCAAGTCGAGAGTAAACCGGTTTCTTATAGGCAAGCGCGCTAGATCGTAGATTATAACGTTGCTTAACATCAGGCAAGTTGTAGTCAAGCGTGAGCCTAATTCATGTAAAAAAAAAAACTGTTCAAGATGGTCTCATCAAAGGACCACCAGAAACTCCATCAGCCCAAAATACTTCTTTCGGATGGATCATCTTTGGAGATCTGCCTGAAGATCAAGAAGAAACAGGGAACCACTCCATGCATGTCAATGTTGATGACATCTTGCAATTAGATGAGAAGAGACGGCCAACAGTAGAGAAGATCAAAGAGGTATATAAAATTACAACGACCGGAAATGAAGCAGGAAGATACATAGTCCATTCACCAAGCAACAGATACAGTCCACAAGCTCCTGAGAGCTACATCAATTAACAGCTGCACGTGTAGCCTCTACGCTAATCTCATAATAATTAAATAAGGATTTACTTGAAAATACAGACATATTTCTTATTTTCCATTTCATTCATATCACGGTACAATTATTGTTCAGTCGGTTATTTCCATGGCATCGATAATAATAATGTAAAACTGTCAATCTTGCAACTGTCATTGGTTTTCTTTTTAAAAGTCTCTCGTTACGAAGAGTTTTATATTATCAGGGTTGACTCTTTTATTCATTAATAAGGTTTGCTTACACCACCTTACACACGAAAACTTGTACAGCTGCAACGAATGTTCAATGAAGTACCAAATTACAAATCACTAAGAAGGAACACAAAACACAAGATTGTAATAAACAACAAACTGTTGCGCTTCTCATAGACAAAATATATAATACAAGTGCTAGTGTCCAATTTGTAATGTTAAAATAAGATAATTACTAAGTTCATTAACAACAAACATTTAATATAGTTCAAACAATATTTTTTTGTATTCAGTTTAGCTAAAATATGTAAATATTTAGTCATTAACATCGAAAATGTTGTTCACTTAATTTGAAGTCATAAAATGATGTTAAAGATTTTTAAGTTTCGCGTTTTTACAAAATTTGCGATATACGTACCGTTTTTAATATTTACCTAGCATATTACCCGCATTTGTCTAACATCAAATCACATAATTGTTAAACAAAAAATGATGATGATAAGCATTATTTTATCAGGTGCGACTTTACTCGCGTGAATCCACAGCATACAAAACAATTCAAGTTGTGTTATGTTTCCATATTATGTTTAGCATCTATTTGTGTTCATCTACCCCCCGTTTTGTATGAAAAAGTTTAGTCGTATTTTTATTGTGTCGTGAATTATTGTGATTGTGTTGTGAGATGAAATTTATGTGATACTATGTGAATTATAGGGCTAGCGCCCTTTTGGTGGGCGGTATGGTTAGCTAATATGCCTAAGTAAGTGTATAATGTAAGATTTGTCATAGCGGTAAGTCAAATCCCCAGCCACCAATACATATTTGCAGTGACAACCCGCATATCATTTGCTTCCCGTGATAGCCAAAGTAATTTCAACCTTAAACACCCACCAGTTGTGTCTACTCTTTATTTACCATTCAGGCTCTTCTAAGTTTTTGGTATAGTTGTGATGAGATGATCAGATTGTGTCTTTCGTGGAAAGTATCATGTGTGGCCATTCTGGTTGCAGTGCTTTTTATTGTAAGTTTACTTCGTTAAAGTTTTCTTAATTGAGTATTGTTCATCATATGATGTGTTCGTTCAGTTCAATGTAACTAGTAAGATATGCATAATGAAACCAAGACGAGCGGTATTACAACTGATTTCTTTAACCAAATGAAGGTATCAAATCATGATATTTACCCACAATACTTTACACCTCCTCACCTTATTTACACAAATCGAAACTACGGAAGAAAACATTAAATTTTACGTTGAGTATATAAATATCGAACACAGTAAGTATACTGAGTTTAACCGTAATATAAGTGGAACATATGTGAACATGTTCTACATTCAAATCTAAGATCAGCGTTTTTAAGAAACTTATAACTAGTAAACAATAGGCAAGTTTACATAATGTACCAATAATTAAATATAGGTAAGTATTCCTACCTAGAATACTTGCATATTACAACGGACACGGTTGATCCCTAGTTACGTGGGCGCAAAGTCATATGATCAGCCACTCGAGGCTTGTGTTTCCGAGGTGTGGGAGCCAGCTCGGGCCTGACTTGGCCAGGGGAAGCCGGTCCCTCTGACCCCGCGCGGGAGTGCGCGCTGGAACACGCGCTAGCACTCGCCACTCCGCTGTCACCGTCTTCGTTGTTTACATCTTTATCAATATTATCACCAGCGTGACCTTTAACGAAGGGATTAGCCGTCAGCGAGAATCTGTTTCTATTCGACCTAGGTACTAACATTTGATCGATATGACGTCTCACCACATTTGAATCAGATAAATTGACTGTATAGGAATTTGGCCCTACACTATTAAAATTAGAATTTATTTCTTACCTTAAAGATACTTAATTAACAGAGCTTTAAATTTTATTTTAATTGACCTTAAAGTTGAGTTACCAGTGGCTACTGCACTAGGTATCGCAGCAGCCACAGGTGCTTTAAAATGGTATGATTTAAATATGCTATATTAATTTATATAATATTCTGTAGTGTGTTTGCCCTACACTATTCAGCGCGCGCTGGCGGCCCAGCACGCGCTGCTCCGTGCTCGGTCGCAGCACGTCGAGACGCCCGCGCAGGCGCCACGCCTGTCGTGGCATGTTCGCAATTTCTATATTGGAACAGCATTTACTAATAGCCTGCTTGACATCAGCGCCTTCGCTATATGCCTTTTTGATATATTGTACGTATTGTGTCCCCAGGTGAACATGCCGACGGACAGCTTCGAGTCGCCGCTGACGCTGGCGGCGTGCGGCGGCCACGTGGAGCTGGCCATGCTGCTGCTGGAGCGCGGCGCCAACATCGAGGAGGTCAACGACGAGGGGTACACGCCGCTCATGGAGGCTGCTAGGGAAGGTATGTACACCAAGTTTGTCTTTGTTTGCACTGTTTGATCAAGCTTCTAGGACCTATGTGATGTTTACCAAGTGGTCCCCTGCTCCTTTAGGCGATAGCTCAATGCTGAACATCGTAACGACCCCGACCAATGTTGTGGACCATTTACCGTCATTTATCACGATCGGTGGCTTCGTGTATAGCAGAAGAATTATCTTTGTATTAAAAAAACCATACTTCTATTACCATTAATTTTTAAGCTATATCTGAGACATTCCTTACTTAGCAGCAGCGATATACTTCAAAGAACAGAGGTTCTTAAACAAAGTTTCCTCCGGCAGGTCACGAAGAGATGGTGGCGCTCCTGCTGGGCCAGGGCGCGCAGATCAACGCGCAGACCGACGAGACGCAGGAGACGGCACTGACGCTGGCCTGCTGCGGCGGCTTCCTCGAGGTGGCTGACTTCCTCATCAAGGCGGGGGCTGACGCCGAGCTCGGCGCCTCCACGCCGCTCATGGAGGCCTCGCAGGAGGGACATCTCGAGTTGGTCCGGTACGTACTAATTTCTAGTTTAATCTAGTGGTCAAGTTCTTATTACTGTCTGCTGAAATGGCTTGTACATAAAATGTTACTGTTAATAATAATAAAATGCGCCCGGCACAAATGAATTCTATTGTCCCGTGCAGGCGTAGGCGATATTTGTGACACCAGAATTGTTGAGATGAGTGTGTTTATTATAAAGAACATTTCATTGATTGGTGGTTATTTAGATGAAAACGTAAACTGATTTTCCCTGTATGGCGCGGTGTCATAAGTTATATTTTTTAGATGTTTGAGTAAACTTATTAACAGTTTTTTTCTGGCAACCCTATGTCACAGTAAACAACTCGCTCACATCAATTAAATTTAAAAAATACGAATAAGTTATCTAAATACGTAAAAGTGATCGCAAAGTGAAGTCTTAGTTACAGTGGGTAGTTTGTGCAGTGTTAAGAGTGTTTTTTATGTTCAATGCATGCAGTGTCTGTAGTAGGTAGGACATGCGGCCTTGTTTGTAACCAATAACTGTATTGTCACGTGTATGTTTGCTGTGTTGTCCATTTTACAGACCTAAATAAAAATAATAATAAATAAAATACTGTGATTCCGTGCAGGTACCTGGTGGGCGCGGGCGCGGACGTGCACGCGCAGACGCAGACGGGCGACACGGCGCTCACGTACGCGTGCGAGAACGGACACACGGACGTGGCGGACCTGCTGCTGCGCGCCGCCGCCGCGCTCGAGCACGAGAGCGAGGGCGGCCGCACGCCGCTCATGAAGGCGTGCCGCGCGGGACACGTGTGCACCGTGCAGTTCCTCGTCGGCAAGGTAACGGCATGCTTATTGTCACTAATAGTCTTCCTTGTAACGTTACATGTATATTTTTCCATATGAAATCAGCGGTCATTAGCAGATTTTGATGAATCTTGTTGCTGTTTCCTTGGACCAATGTTTGCTAATGTGGATGTCGCTTCTGGTGAGCTGGTGGTCAGATACCTGACTGTACAGTGCAAAAAAAAATAGGCTTACGTTTGACTATAGCCTGCCTGATTTTAAGCACCACTATAGACTAAGATGTAGCACGCTTGCCTAGAAGAAACCTATTTACTCTAGATTTCATCATCATAGAGTCATGTCATAGCCGCAAAATGTATCTCTTATCAAATATAATCAAGTGATTTCTTTCCTATCCTTATTGACATCATTAAATTATTGCAACTTAAGATCTCTGAGCCTTTGTCTGTGGAGTGTGCGTTACGTTTTTCGTTCTTCAACCAAATCCTTGAGTTTTCTTTCTGACGTGTAATCTGTTTTCACGTGCAGGGTGCCGACGTGAACCGCATGACGGCGAACGGCGACCACACGCCGCTGTCGCTGGCGTGCGCGGGCGGGCACGTGGACGTGGTGAAGTTCCTGCTGGCGTGCGACGCCGACCCCTTCCGCAAGCTGCGGGACAGCTCCACCACGCTCATCGAGGCGGCCAAGGGGGGGCACACCGCCGTCGTGCAGCTGCTGCTCGACTACCCGCACTCCGTCATGCTGCCGCGAGGTAACACACTACTGACACACTATCACATTTTTAACACAGGACGACATGGCCTGCTCGCCTTATGAGAGACAAATTTATCTCTATGGACGAGACGGCTTGACTCTACAGCCACAGAAACCAACATGCTAATTCTTCCTGACAGCATAACACATCAATATGTTAACTAAACGGTTTTCACTCACGTGTGATAATAGCCGCGTGTGTTATAAAGTGTGTGTAGCCGTTTAGTTAACATATTGATTAAATGTCTCACAAAAGTTTTAATATTAAAATAGCATAACACATGCTAATATTGTGTCCGCAGTTGCTGTGGCTCTCGCATGAAGTTACTTAGGTGGCTAAACACAGTTGCAAAAATTAAACTGTCACTATAGATTACACAAGACCTACATTATGTTGATGGTGATCATAAGGAGAAACTAACCCATTATATGTTGTGTAGGTAACAACGGCGCGGCGTGCGCGGAGGCGGAGGGCGGCGGCGCGGGCGGGCTGAGCGCGGCGCAGGCGGCGGCGCTGGGGCTGGCGCACGCCGCGGCGCCCACCGCGCCGGCCGCGCGCGCGCTGCTGCCCCACCACCCGCACCCTGCGCACCCCGCCCCGCACCACCAGGACCTGCCCGTCAACTTCGCCAAGGCGTACCACCAAGGCCTCATTGATGGTCGGTAACACCTCGCTAGTACGCAAACCTCATTCATGTTTACGAGGCCTATACTCTGCAGTGAGTCCCATTAGGCTGATGATGATGAGTCATGTTTACCATATTTTTAAAACGAAATAGGTATGAGTTTGACAGCTATTCAACTGATGTTACGTGATGATACAGTCTAGGCTAGAAAGGATCAAATTCACAAGATGCTGTGTCTTTTAATATAACGTCAAGTGAATGTATTTTGCAATTAAAAAGAGATATTCGATGACAAAATAGCTTGTAAATAAAAGTTATACATTTGTGGAAAACCGAAAGAAGCTATATTTTGTCTTATTCGAAAGTGTATCTTACAATTCTTGTATATTATATTCTTATAATCTATGCCATATAAGTGTGAACATATACATCGCATTGCAGGTCGCAAGAAGGGCGCGGTGCCGGCCCCGGCGGCGGCGCCCCCCAAGCACAAGTGCGGGCGCAAGCAGCGCGCCGCGCCGCCGCACTCCGACCACCACCTGCCGCCGCCGCCCGACCTGGACGAACATGTACGTACATTTTATACTTGCCAAGTAAGTTAGACTCTTCTTGCTTAAAATGTACGTATACTTCATATTAATACGTAGGTATAAGTACATAAAATACGACTCGAGGAAGAGCCCCCTCTTCCTCGAGTCGTATTTTCCTCATTACTGTGGGTCGTGACTCCCTAGCAGAATTGATTATATGGGAAAACTATTTTGCTCTCAGTTTCGCTATCTAAGATATGAACTGTAATACGGTATAACACTGGGTGTTTAGGAATATAAGGCGAAAAAGAAACTCAGGAGAATAGATATACCTCCTTTTTTTGAAGTCAATTGCTGCCAAGGTTGTTTTTGTGATCAGTAAATTTCAATAGCAGAAATAGTTTATTACATTGTCTAAATTGGTGGCTATTGTTTGAGCTCTTATGTCAAGTTTCTGCATTATTTCTTACTACTCTACCATCTGATAAACAAACCTCTTACTAATATATTAATGTCCATATATTTACAGAGGGGCGAAGCGCTAGCGCCGCAGCCCCGTACTGACGCCCTTACCGAGACTGAACGGAGCCTCATCGAGCTGGGAGACCAGTCAGGTATGTACTAACACATATTTACATGTGATTTTAATTTATTTTGATATAGAGTTCGGTTTCGAATGCCTGAACCTGAAAGAATTTTGAACTCACATTTTTATGGCTGTCTTTGTAGCGCTTAATATGGTACATATTTCCGTTTGAAATTGTTCCCTGTTCGCAACCGATCTCTAGCAGTTGAGACGTATTAGCACAGTCATGAATTCGCGATCAGACAATATTTTACTCGTATTTGTATTTTAAATTACACATCAGTTTGATTCATTGGAAGTAGCACTGTAGTTTGTATCAAAGTATAGTAATTATTGTAATGTGTCTTTACACAATTACAATAAAACGAAAAACAGTCACTATGTCAGTCGATTTGGGAAGAAGCCATAATCTTGACTGACTGACTTTATGATTACGACACGACACGACCCTTGGTAGCAGAAGTATCAAAACTAGCACTAAACGTCGAACTTTCACATTTTAATTGTGCGAACTGGCCAACTCCTAGTTCCTAACTATACTTGAGCCTTAACTATACTTGAGCCGATTGCTATGGCTATGGGTTTTGACTCCCAACGTTACTTAGTATCAAGCAAGTTATAATCAAGTGTAAACCTGTTCAGCTTAATAACAAAACGTTTCCTTAGTGTGGGCCTAGATGGCGCTGTGCGCAATGTCCCACAATATTTATTTTAATCAAAACCCTGACCAACAAAACATGGACCCCTGGCTAAACGTACTATGTCCGTGTGTGAAGGTCCGCCGACGCTGGCCACGTCGGCGCTGCACGCCCTCGACCTTCAGTTCTGCGCTCAAGGCAAGTGGCCACCCGTGACGTCATAGCCGCCATTTTGTTTTGTTGTCCTGCTCATTCTCACCGCCCATGGAGAGAGAATAGCTGAAACTTGTCTAAACTAAACTAAATATTTTAAAAGTCTATTTAATCATTCAGTACAGACAGACTATTATAATTGTTACATGATTAAAAATATGTATTTCGTACACATTTTTTAAAGAACCACAAGTAGGTAAATGTATACTTACTCAAAGTTCTAGGTCTAAAAGCGGTCAGTTAAACTGACAAAATAAAATTCTTCCGCTCTCTCAAGTTTCAGCTATTCAGTCCTGAACTAAACAATTCTCACCACTCCTAATAATTTGCTTACAAGACTAGGTACTATAAAAAGCATAGCTCACATCACTCATCACAGATCATTTTGTTTGTGTATTCGCAATTATGTAACGCACTTTTGTCAAACACTAATGAATGCATAAGCCCAAATACCTAAGCCTTAGCTAAAATAAAATACATATTCAATTACGGAGCGTTTAATTCCTCAAATGAAACCTAAATAAAATGGAATTTATTTATTAATTAGGTGTCCCCTCTAAAGATTCTAACTAAATTGTGTTGTAAAATATTTTACTGCAATAGTTTATTACGAAAACTTTGATTTTAGTTTTCGTCCGTAAAACTAGCCAAAATACCTTAAATAATTTTGAGCTTTTTTGCTTAGATTCCGTACTAGCTATTTGACTTCGCCGTGGAAAGGTTTGTATACCTCAACGAAAAACGCGTCCAGTTCTGAGCATTTTTCCATACAAACTATTGTATACCTAGTCCTATATTGAATAAATAATGTATCCAAGTAAAGAGAAAACTAACAATATTTTATATAATTAATAAGCCAAGGTAAACTGGTTGCTCTCTCAAAGCAAATTTTTCTTAGTTTTTTAGTCTTACTATTCAAGAGTTTTTATGGAATTTGGTCAGAATAACAACAGTTTTTTTATAGAAATCAGCTAATATATCAATGTGTGTGTATGTGTGTTACAGGTGTGACGACGATCCACACGCCGACAACCCCGCCCTACCCCCCGCCTCAGCAGCTGTTCCCCGTGCAGCAGCTGGCTGCCAACCTCACCCAGGTAACTATCTCTTGAGTCGTATTTCTTCATGACTGGGGGTCGTGACTCCTTCGCAGAATGAATTCGTTAGGGGAGTTTTCTTGGGCAGATATATCGTGGTGGGCGCCCACGTCCTTCCACGAAATACTAAAAAACTAAAACTATTCTCTTCCACTATAACACTTATTACCTTAGTTCTGTATGCGCCAAACGTACGCTAAGGTGTTTATTAGTGGATGCCCGAGACTTCGCTCGCGTATTTTCGTCATTAAATGTAGCCTACGTCTCCTATAGCCTATTCTCAGCGCCCTTTACTCTCACCATATCAAAAATCACGATGATTTGACGCTCCGTTGCGGCGTAAAAGCGGAATAAACAGACCAACAAATACACTTTCCAATTACTAAACATAGTTAGAGCAGAAAATAGTTGTAGAATTCCCATAGCATCAGAATTTTTATTATTCACATGTAATATCTCTGTATTACTGCTACTAATTTACTATTAAACGACTAATATAATACATTGAATTATCTGTTGCTTCAGTGGTTTGTTTCAATGTTAGGTCTATGGGTATCTTCAGGGCGTTAAAGCAGTGCGCAAATATACGAAATTCAATTGCAAGTTTGTATTATTGGATGCTTTACAACGGTTAGACCACCACCTGGATGAAGTCGGGACCGTAGTCGCGGTAAAAGTCTATTAAACTGTATTCAGTATTAAAGTATACAGAAAAACTTATTAGTTGAACTTACTGAAAAGAATAATCACTGTATCTCGCTCATGTAAACTGTCTTGTTGTCATCTCTAGTGTATGTTAGTCAATATTTTATGTTCCTGATTGCTGTAATTAAAAATAGAACTAGGGTGTAATATATGCTAACTTGCAAAGTAGTCTTTGTTTATTAGAAGTACTTTTCACATGAAGGAAACGGGTTTTATATAACTTGTTGGTGTTGTCACAGTTAGTTTTAGCTTATGTTCTATTTTGGGTAAAGATTGAGAATTTGAACTTCACCAATCGCAGCGTGATTAAACGTCAGTTTTTCGATTGTCGGATTAAATGATCGCCATTCTTAAAGCTGGGGGTAAAGGTTTCTGAAGTTATTTTGTACTCCAGTGTAATGCCACAAAGTAACGTTTGAATCGATATCTTCTCCTTTGAAACCTAGAAACCTAACATAAGAAATTATATTCTTCCAGCACCAGCTGCAAGAGCTCCAGCAGCAGCAGCTGGCGCAGCTGGCGGCGCAGCACCAGCAGAAGCACAAGCCCTCCGCCCACCAGCTCCAGCAGCAATATGCCAGCGGCGTCGAACTCCAGCAGGTAAGCTGTTCCATCTACAGGTGTAGAGAACTGAAAGTATTTGACCAGAGAGTAGGTCGGAAGCACCACGATGCTGTGCATTGACCTAACGACTAAAGGAGGGAAGAAGAGGTAGAAGGAAGTATGAGGCAGGCATACGGACTGACCAACAACCAAATGAATGCAGCAGGATGACTTTTAAGAGACAGATATAGGAGAGCTCCCTCATCAGATCAACGACTGCAAAAAAGCCGCACTACCGAAGATATGTATTGTTAAGTTATTGAGTTGGTAACTTGGCTTTGTGTCTTTTTCACGATAAGTGTATTTTAGTGGACTACGAGATGCTTGAGATGGTGAAGTGGCTACAGATAATGAGATAACAGGTAATTTTCTATTATTAACGCGAATAACTCAAAAGATATACGAATAAATGTTGGGTGTACCTACTAGATGTTTATGGATTTGAGAGAAGACGAGAAAATTTCATCTGAAGAAACGAGCTAATTTGAGTATGGTGACGGTAAAGAAAGCAAAATGCGTTTTGCACGAGTGATTGAGGTGAATCTTGCATGCGATATGTTAGATTTAATGGTAAATGTTGCATGGACTGACTGGCGCGCATCTACCTGCCAATCTACGAATGAATACATCAATAAAATACAAGACAATATTACTATGTACGACTATATCTCTTTTACATGGGGACTTACAGACATTTGGCCACTTGGTCACCTGAAATGACATTTGAACAAGCGACACTGTCGAGGAGCATCTGTCTTTTGAAAAATGTAGCTAGTCTTGTCAACACGAAGCCAGAAACACTAGCTTATGAGAACAAGCTTGATATTCTAACATGGAAAACTAGCATCATATCTTTAGGGCAAAAGACATAATAAGAGTCTTGAGTCCCAAGAGTCCAAGACACAAGACCAATAAGTCTATCATGTCACACAAAGAGGGATGTGCGCTCGGTCAGTCATATAGGTGTTGTGTGTTCTACAGCAGCAGCTGCAAGAGCTGCAGCAGCTGGAGGCGCTCGCGGCACAGCAGCCGCTGCACCAGGACGTCAGCGTCATGGAGCTGCAGCAGGTAATGCATGGCTGGCACGCTGTCGGGGAGACCACCCCACTTGGACCATTAAACATTGCTATCGTGGTCTTGCCAAGAAACATCAATCGATTCATTCGTGTTGAGATGCGTGGTGTTGTTCAGGATTAATATCAGGGTGTCGGTGTAATGTAACAGAGATTTTTTTATTTCCCTACGACAAGGATTATTAGATAGTAATAAATCTGATGAATACAGTTTGTTGATGATATCTTACAACGATGTCTAGTGTTTTTCCGCTTGTAAGTAATGCCTGAATCGATATCTTAAGCTGTTTCTTGGTAGGCTTTGAAAATAAACCCATTCATTTTGTTTATTGATTGGATATCGGATTGTCTCCTCGACAGTTACTTGTGTGTGGCATCATTTGTTGTTTGAATGAAATAAGATGGTTAAAGAAAACATACCCGTCTTTTTTGTTGCTACATTGTTTATAGAACATCACCATACAGCAAAGAATGCTTAGCTCTAAGTATTCACCAGGTTACAATATATTACCTGTATCCTTTCATTCGTTTGCTTGTATCCATGGGTGTTTGTGGACATGGACACCCTACACGATGGACTAAGCTATTTGTAACTGTCACCCTCAAAAAAAGGTAAGTCACATTTTCATAAAATATTCGACATCACATTATTCGGTGAGAGAAGAGTTTTTTATGGTTGTACAGAAATGGTATGATAACCCGATAGAAGTGATTGCTCTTTTTTTCAGTGATTTTCAGTCATACCATTTCCATATAACTGATATACATATCTTACACATATCTACACTGCTAAAGCTGCTCTAGCTCAAACATAAAAGCAATATTTTGTTTATGCCAATTGAGTATAAGTAATGAATAAAAACAAAATAATATTTTTTTATCATAGTATTTTCTTTTGTATCAAAATGTACGTAGTATAAATTAAGCTTTAGTGATTGCATATTTCGCTTTTTTACTATCCACTCACATTCTAGTTTACGTACTGACTTACGATATTCCCCTCATAGCCATATGAAGAGCATTGAGAGTGTTGTTTGTATGTTTGTGCTGAGATCATACCTAAGATTCAGACGCACATAAAATCTCGGACAATGACCTTTTATGTCTGTTCCTGTTGTGCCCAAGTATTAAAGTTATAGTTGAGAGATCTGCGCGAACGAGATTGCAATTTTACACAGAAACAACCTAATTAAATACTAGAACAATCGTAATCAATGACATTTATTGGCAGTGAAAACTAGGTACATTTGTGTGGTCTTGAAAATTAAGGTCAATGACCGAGATTCTATGTGTATCACAACTGTAATAGTTTTATAAATACCATTTGTATATTTTATCTACATATGGGCATGTTTGTGTGTGCGCAGTGCCTGGCGGGCGAGGGCGGCGCGTGCGGCGGCGCGGTGGAGGCGCGCGAGCTGGGCGCCGTGCTCGCCTACCTGCAGCGGGAGGTGCCCTCGCTCGTTGCGCTGCCGCCCAACGAACTGCGCTCACTCGTGCTGCAGGTACGTCATGTGGAAACATTTCAAAGCATGTGTGGACATAAGAAAGATAATGGTTGCATCATCGGATCTAAAGCATTTGTTGAAGAAGTTGCAACTGGAATGATTGAAAGATAATCATTGTTTGAAAAATTGTGTGGACATTTGAAAGATATACGTTGCATCATCGGACCTACGGCATTTGTTGAAGAAGTTGCGACTGGAATGATTGAAAGATGATTATTGTTGAAAAATTACTGTGTATATCTTCTTCTTTGTATTTAGGCGCTACGCTCTTGTTAGTGGAGCTGCCGTCACGATATAAAGATAGCAATATATCAAAAATATTCTTTTATACTTTTTATTTCGTATTGGCTTAAAATGTGCAAAAATTCTAACAAAAATGAGTCTCGAACTCGAAACAGATAATTCACCTATAAAGCAAAAGTGATACCTAAGTTTTACAAAAGTATTCAAACGTAAAAAAACCGATGGTTTAAAAACTATCGTAAGTCGTTGCTGATTCGCAGACAGACGCTACACTAGCGCCTGTCTGTCTACACGCCACACAGGGTAGCCACCTTTGTTCAATAACTCAGCTAATTAGTGTTACATGTGTGGTTGCAGGTGATGCAGCAGAAGTCGCACGAGATCCTGAGCGGCAAGCTGGGCGAGGGCGGCGCGGGGGAGGGCGAGGAGCGCCAGGCGCGCCGCCTGCTCGCCGCCGCCGAGGAGCTCAGCGCTGACTGGGCCGCGCGCCAGGAGCACGCGCACACGCAGCACCAGGTAACCTGCACACACCAAAAACTGTTATCAAGCAAACTAACAGAAGCATATCAGGCTCAGAATTACAGTGTTAATGATTATCTAGCACTGGATTTTCCACTTAGATCCTATGTTGAAAGGTTACAGTACTATCTGCCGCCGAGCCTTCAGTTTAGTCGGATATGACCAGATTGTTCATCAACTAAAATACGAACCTTATAATATTTGAACGCAATGCATCACGAAATATACTGAAACATAGACATTATCATTGAAACCATACTTCTTACGTGTTTGTTCCGCTTTCACACCTTCTTACGTGTTTCTCCTCTCGGCTGGGCCGTGTATGACCGTATGATGGTGTTGCAGGGCGCGGGCTGCCAGTACCGCGCGCGGCCCGCGTCGCCGGCGCTGCGTCCCGACGAGCCCGAGCAGCCGCACTTCGCACTGCCACCGCCCACCACCACCTACGACGATTATAGGTACGTATACTACACGACATGATACATGCTTTTTTATTTACCGTAAAGTATTTGAGCGTTTAAACACTAGCTAACAATTCTCTTTAGATACTTTTCGTAATTGATAGAGTAAACTAAGCTAGCTTCTGTCCCCACTGCTACTGGATGATATAGGTACCATAAATCAATTCGTTCTTTTCACATTTGCCTAGAAAACCGATAAAATTTAATATTTACTTTATATTGTTTGAATTTCGTACTCATTATCATCATGTCATAATAGATAATGGTTTGAGTAATACAGGACATAGCTATGGGATAATCAAATTTTGTTTTGTGTCGCAATAAACCATCGCTTAATTTTGTACAACATAGTTAAGAACTAAGCACTTTATACACCTGATATGATAAGTTTCTCTATTTTATGAATATGTTTAGTAATAATATGTTTTGTTTTTTTTATATGTATTTATAAATAGTACCTAGCTGTAAGTTTTTCTGAATCCAATAAACATATTTGAATTTGAATTATAAAACACATTATGATTCCTTCAGACAAAATAAATTTTGCATTACCTTAGTGGATATCTGTTTGATGTTTATAATACATCTTAAGTCGAAATACGCTAACCCCTTGTATTTTTTCCCAGATCGTCTGTGTACACGCCCCCGGTGGCGGCGGCGGCGGGCGGCGCGGCCCCCGCGGCGGCGCCGGCGCACCCGCCCGCCAAGCGCGACCAGCACCACCTCACCAACGCCGCGGTCAAGAAGAAGGTTAGTAAGAAAGAGGTAATGTGTCGTCTCGTCTAACCTATACCATACTAGTCTATGTTCTGTGGATTGTGCGCTACTTTATACCAATTGTATCAATCGTAATATTTCAGTTTTAAAACTGAAATCTTACTTGAAGAGACAAAAACTTCAACAATAAAAACTACTTGTTTTACGTCAACTTTTTTCTTACGGTGATTCTAAACAATAAAAGAATCACCCATGAAAAAAATTAGGTATTATAATAATTATGGAATTATTTTAACGTTAATTAATATTTTTTTATCACAATTTGATTGGAAAATTACTAAGACTAGCGCACAATCTACATCTCTAATACTCACTAGCTAAAGCATGTGGTTACCGTCAGACGAGAATGTCTAAAGTAATATTTTGTAGATATAGAATCATTTCCTACAATTTATACATGTTCTGTTCTGATGGTGACTGTAGAATATTTTAACAAAGTATTAATAAAATCATAGATCAATAGTATTCTGGTAGAATAAAAAGATACAATTTCCCTACGAGTTTGCCGTGTGAACATTATGGTTGAAAATTATTTTACTTAATTTTTTTGTGTGTTGTATTCTAGATCTATGGTAACCTAATCAATCATCTTACATAATTAATTCCATTAGCACTATCTTTGAATGTTATTTGTTGCACGTTTTACTAATGTTCTAATACTTTTGTGATGATTGTTTGTCAAGATTTTAATGAAAACATTTAATATTCTCCATCAACTTATGCTCTAAAGATATGTGACCTATTTCTCGCAGTAAAATGTTTATTCAGTCTTAATTCCTTCAAGTTTTTAGACCTCATATTAGATTTAGAGAATTTTTATGTTTCTTGAATGTTATTTTTTGTACTAATGATACAGTTAGAGTGTATGTTATAACCATAAAAAAAATTGATTTGTGCTGATAGAATTTGTATAGATTGATATCACTTAAAATACAAGAATAAGAATAAAATATAAATAACAAGAAACACATAAATAGAAAAATAATGAACAAATAAATAGAACCCACAATAAATTCTAAATCTTGACTAGATAAATAACGTCACTTATTAATCAACATCAACATTTATTTTATCATGTTGTTGTTTGTTTTGAGAAAAGAGTGAAAGTTGTCCTGTCAGCGACAAACATTTTATTTTTGTACGCTGTGCACCGCACTAGGATGACCTGTGTCGTGGTTTACACTTCGTCACTAAGAGTATTTTGTAATTAATTAAAAATGATGTTATGTTGAAGCGTAGGTTAATAATTCATTATATCTTCCACGGATCCGTCATCCAAGTTGCATATGTTTGCAGCTGCGCGCGCAGAGCCGGCTGACGGCGCGGCGCGCGGGCACGGAGGGCGCGGCGGCGGCGGCGGCGCCCGCGGCCTACTCCGCCATGGACGTGGACGGCGAGACCGACTCCAACCACGACACGGCGCTCACGCTCGCCTGCGCCGGAGGACACGAGGAGCTCGTCGAGGTGTGTACTGCTAAATATTGTAGGGATATGACGTGCTTAAGTTCTGATAGAAACTGGATTTAATCTGTAAAAACGTGTCGCCGCCATCGCCAACAAAAGGGGTCGCAGTAGCCGTAGTCTGCGCTGATATAATCCCTAGGTTAATCTGGCATAGTCTTCGTCTATCAAAACTATCTCTTTCAAACTACTTACGGAGAAAATTAATTTAAAAAAAAAGTTTTTTGTGACTTTTTTTCATTTGTGACTAATTTCGCTACGTTTACAATACATACGGATTCTGTATAGTTTTTGCACGCTTATCTAAGTAACCTCACATATAATGTCGTACCCGCAGCTGCTTCTGTCCCGCGGCGCGGACATCGAGCACCGCGACAAGAAGGGCTTCACGCCGCTGATCCTGGCCGCCACCGCCGGATTCGACAAGATCGTGGAGATCCTGCTCAACCACGGCGCCGACATCGAGGCGCAGTCTGAACGCACCAAGGTATGTTGCACCATGATACTTGCTATTACTATCCGTTTTGTAAAGTCAAACACTGACGTATAGTGATTCTCATATTGAAAGCATTGTACCAATTAACTTTTTCAAAAAGTATAGCAAGCTTATTTAATCATGTCATAATATCCGATGGCTTGATTGTTGACTGTTGCTCTAAATTGAGAACATTCTCAACAAAATGATCTTGACTTGTCACGAGAGCCATTAGACCCAGTGAGGGTCGAAAATAAAACGACGATTTTCGTATTGTGTTTCGGTGAGTTTGCAGATTTACCATACATTGACTGGTTTCGATGAAAGATGTCTAAGCGATGATCTGTTTGCAGGACACGCCCCTGTCGCTGGCGTGCAGCGGCGGGCGCTTAGAGGTGGTAGAGCTGATCATGTCGCGCGGCGCCAACAAGGAGCACCGCAACGTGTCCGACTACACGCCGCTGTCGCTGGCCGCCTCCGGGGGCTACGTCAACATCATCCGCCTGCTGCTCACGCACCAGGTACTGCCCGCCAACTTCTCCAGCGGGGCAAGCACGCCACGAGGAAAAATAGTCCTTCCACCATTTTATCCACCTGGCACCATACAAAAAGTGGATAGAAATGGTGGAAGGACTATTAGTCCTCGTGCCGTGCTCGCCCTGCTGGAGAAGACAGCGAGAATTACATAAGATTAACTAAAACGGTTTTCACTCACGTGTAAATCGCGTAAATGGTTTACGCGTTTCGGATGTTATGACACCCATCTTCAGAACAATTACATAACTCTGATAAAGCATAGTCGGTTTATTGATCACTGGGTCAATCGTTTATCTATTGTACTACTACCAACGCACTGTGAACGCATCAGGGCACCCACCGTGTTGCAAAGTTCTTAACAGTTTTCGAGTAAGTGATATGAATGTTCTGAGACTATCATGCCATCGAGAAAATGGAACACAATGTTTTTCAAGGCTCTCACAGAGCTAAGGGCGAACCACGTAAAACTCTCAGAAAGTTTAGTAATGCTAATTACATAGTGAATGTTTTGCAGGCGGAGATCAACTCCCGCACTGGCTCGAAGCTGGGCATCTCGCCACTGATGCTGGCGGCCATGAACGGGCACACGGCGGCCGTGCGCCTGCTGCTCGACTGCGGCTCCGACATCAACGCGCAGATAGAGACCAACCGCAACACCGCGCTCACGCTCGCCTGCTTCCAAGGTGAGCACTCTTAATGAACGGGCACACGGCGGCCGTGCGCCTGCTGCTCGACTGCGGCTCCGACATCAACGCGCAGATAGAGACCAACCGCAACACCGCGCTCACGCTCGCCTGCTTCCAAGGTGAGCACTCTTAATGAACGGGCACACGGCGGCCGTGCGCCTGCTGTTCGCGTGCTTCCAAGGTGAGCAGTCTTATAAAGTACTCTAGATCTTATGGAGATTTATTATCTACATAGGTGATATATAAATGAAATGGACAAACATTAAAAGAGTGTAAATTATTTTTAATGCAATCCAATGAAATTATCTACATTATTAGCTCATTAAGCCTATGTACAAACTTTCTTCCTTTCACGAAGAATTATATAGCTGAGGACGAACTATTACTAACTTTACTAACTCTGGATGATGAACAGATTCATTTTTCTTGGACATAATCGTACGTATATACCACGCACGTACGTACATATTATTCTCCATCTTGGAGCTTTCCGGCACTTCCGTGAAGTATCCTCTCTCATGTGTGTAATACCGTTAATATCTTTAACCTAATATCACATACAATGTCCCGCAGGTCGGCACGAAGTAGTGAGCTTGCTGCTAGACCGCAAGGCCAACGTGGAGCACCGCGCCAAGACCGGTCTCACGCCGCTCATGGAGGCGGCTAGCGGCGGCTACGTGGAGGTGGGCCGCGTGCTGCTGGACAAAGGCGCCGACGTGAACGCGCCGCCCGTGCCCTCCTCGCGGGACACCGCGCTCACCATCGCGGCGGATAAAGGACACACCAAGTTCGTGGAGCTGCTGCTGCAGAGGTTGGTAGCGTTGAAACAAATGTATCTATTAACGATACTAAAATTAATCGTTAGTTCGCTCGGCTAAGATATATAGCGACACGGCGTTGTAGCCATTCCTATTTGTTTTTTTTTAATTGTATCTATGAATAAACTCTCCACGCTAATGACTTGTTTTGCAAGTTACATGTGGATTTGCTCTCGTTTAGCAGTCAAGGAAAACATCTGGAAAATCTGAGCGCCCACCACTATATACTTGCTCAAGAAAACTATTAAAATCTGCGGGAAAGTCACAACTCTCCGTAATGAGGAGCACGACGCTAGAAGGAGATGATTAAACTGTAAATTTGTTCCACAGACGAGCTGCAGTAGAGGTGAAGAACAAGAAAGGCAACTCCCCCCTGTGGCTGGCGGCGAACGGCGGCCATCTTGCCGTCGTAGAGATGCTCTACGCAGCCGGCGCAGACATCGACTCGCAGGACAACAGAAAGGTATGACTGTAGTAACACTTGTAGCGCCCTGCAGTCTTACACGTGCCAATCTAAATATATAAAACTCAAATGTGACTGACTGACTGATATAGTGATCTATCAAAGCACAGCCCAAACCACGAGATGGATCGGACTGAAATTTGGCATGCAGGTAGATGTTACAACGTAGGTATCCGCTAAGAAATTTCGGATTTTCGGAAATGCCTCTTTTAAAGGGGTGAATTAGTTAGGTCAGGGGTTCCCAAAGTGTGCGCCGCGGCGCCCTGGTGCGCCGTAGAAAGTGAAGAGGGGCGCCGTGAGTCAATCCTCTAATTACAGTCAAACCTGGATAAGCGAGAGTTCAAGGGAGCACTATCTCATTCTCGCTTATAGAGGTTTCTCACTAACCCGAGTTTCTCGCTAATGCAGGTACATGGGAGCGTTTCTTTCTTATAGAGGTACGAAAAGCCCGAAGCGTAACTTCTATTATTGTAGGTACCTATTTCTTTCGACTATTTTCCTCAAATAGTTAACTAGGACAGGGCGCCGTGAAAAAATATATAACTCGTAACTGCGTCGCGGGTTACAAAAGATTGGAAACCCCCGAGTTAAGGGGATACAAGTTTTCCTTCTTAATGCGAGCGAAACCGCGAGCACCCACTAGTCTGGGATAAAAAGAAGCCTTTGTGTTAATCCAATGTGTAATCTGCCTCCATGCCAAATTTCATCCAAATTGGTGAAGCGTGAAGAAGTAACAAACATTCACACTCACGCACAAACTTTCGCCCTCATATTATAAGTGTGATGTGATTTTACAAAAAATTGTTGAATTTTTGAAGGTATCTTGCTTGATGGCCGCCTTCCGCAAGGGTCACACTAAAGTGGTCAAATGGATGGTCGGCGTAGTCACGCAATTCCCCTCCGACCAGGAAATGACGAGGTAAGCATTATCTTTACATTGTTTTATGTAATAAAATTGTGTCAGCTTAAAAAAAACATTAAGATGTACTTCAAGAAAGTCACAGTCTTTCCACCCGAATCACTATTATGTCTTGCGTTATTCTATATATACTTTATTCTTTGTGTAGAAGCAATCAAAACAATATTCAGCATCACGAGCCCATATCTTATTCCAGGACACATAACTGTTTATGAATGATGAATGTACTGACTTTCCACATTGTTCCACCAGGTACATCTGCACCATATCAGACAAGGAGCTCCTGGAGAAGTGCCAGGAGTGCGTGCGCGTGATCCGAGTGGCGAAGGAGACGCAGGCGGCGCGCGCCAACCAGAACGCGACCATCCTGCTGGAGGAGCTGGACGCCGAGCGCTGCCGGGAGGAGTCCCGCCGCCAGGCGGCCGCGCGCCGCCGCGAGAGGAAGAAGAAGAAGAAGATGGAGAAGAAGGTCAGCGAGGTCAGTATAAGAAGTACTTGTAACAACAGTTCTGCTTATAACCGTCTCTCTCTCTCTCTCTCTCTATACCTATCAATCGTTCTCGCTCTATCTATCTCTCTCTCTCTTACAGTATTCAGATAACTGTAAATGTTACTTAAATTTGTTCTGGATAGTTCATTTGACTGATTGTATTTGTCGCTGTTGGTGAGCTTTCCATTCTAGATTTAGTACAGATATGCTCCACGTGGGGTCGCATTTGACCAGGTCATGAAGCTGATGATGGCCTGGTGGTGAATCACCCGTCTGTCCAGTGTAAAAATAAGATGAATCCTGCACGGTTGAATATTGCTCTCTAAGCGTAGAAATTGATGAGATTTTGAAAATTATATGTTTATCCTATATATTTCAGGAGGAGAAACGCAAGCTGGTGGCTGAAAACGACAAGAACTCGATTTATAGCGAGAAGGGGCTCGGCGAGTGCTCCGAGACAGGGGACGGAGACGACGAGCCCGCCGCCAGGGAGGAGGGCGACTCCGGCATCGACGCCAACTCACAGGTACTAACTAGACTAGTGCTGGACATAGGCCTCTCTGAAGGAGCTCGGCGAGTGCTCCGAGACAGGGGACGGAGACGACGAGCCCGCCGCCAGGGAGGAGGGCGACTCCGGCATCGACGCCAACTCACAGGTACTAACTAGACTAGTGCTGGACATAGGCCTCTCTAAATGATGACTCAATGTATGATTGAGGACGCCTGTCTGGACTCGAAAGTAATTCTTATAAATGGCTTTTAGGTCTAATATCGAAGTTTTTTTTATAAAAGTTAACCATAATTGGCCTATTACTTTGCCTTGACTTCTTTGACCTATGTTATATTTTTTGCATATAACGACTTCCGTTGTAAGACTATAATGTTGCAGGGCTCCTGCTCTTCCTCTGACGTGAAAGCGCCGCCCGCGCAGAGCGCCAAGGTGAAGAAGAAGAAGAAAGAGGACAAGTCCCTCCCGCCGCAGCCATCAGCTCCTGCCAACAAGCAACCTGATAAACCTGATAAGGTATACATTACTACTGGATTAAATAGGCGCTTCTGTGGGATGGATGACACGTTAAATCTTAGGTCTCGGCTGGCAGCCGTTAAGTGATTTTGAAAGTCTCCAACTCTAGAATTGGCAACTCTCATACTCCAAGGAGATGATTTACGCTATGAATGCTTCCATCACTTATTAATTTATCGTAAAACGAATACAGTACTTTTCAAAATTTAACAACTTCATGCCTTTTGGATTTATATAGAATCTCTTCTCAATTCAACTTGCAATCAAGAAAACTAATTTTAACAAAAATTCTACACAATATATAATGTGAATTGATCGACCTGATTTTATTCCACGAAACCAGCAGTAGCGGTAGGAATACCTTGTCAGGTCTCATTGTAAGAACTCAAGACAAAGATCTTACACTAGCTTTTTTGTTAAGACACCTATATATTCGTTTCTACTTACAGTGAATGTGTGTGGACACAATAGTGTCTGATCGAAATGTTTGCTGTCAAAGATTTTCGCGTAATAATTTGTAGAATGGTAGACAAAGATCTATATAGTATATATTATATAGTATCTATATAATATATTTAGGTCGATTATTTGTTTTATACTTGCCCAACTTCAAACCTCCCTCTCTCTCCATTTGTGGCATAAGATTTAAATTTTCTCTTGTTTGTGTTGTGTTCTATTTTATTTTTGTGTCCAATAAAGCGTTAATCAATCAATCAATCAACTTCATTTCACTCTCAATATGTTTCTTACTACTTTTGAGTTTATTTAGGTACAAATAAAATATTAAGCGCGTGTCCTCTGTTTCAATGTTGCAGCCTAAACCCAAGTTGGAGAGCAAACCTGAGAAGGAAGCTACGAAACCAGACAAGAAGCTAGAGAAGGAGAACGTAGCGCCGACCTCTCCCCCCGCAACCCCCGCCAAGCCCGCGCCTGCGCCCGAGCGACGCGTGCCGGATAAGAAGGACAAGTCAGTACTAATATACATTTATATGGCTTTAAACAAAAAAGTTCACAAAAACTATGCAACTCCGTCTGTTTCACTGGAAAATACAGCGTCATACATCACTGGAATACGGCGCCTGTATCGCGTGACGTAATGTCCAATTATTCCCTTGAAACTTGAAGAAAGGAACTCGGTATGTGGTTGTTTCCAGGAGGCGAGCTCTTTGATTAGATATCTACAATTTAAGATATAATGTATCGCATAAACTTGTGTCCGTTAACTGTAACTTAAGTACGTACAAATGTTTTTAATGTACAGTTTGCATGTAAATCGGCTCGGACTGCTCTATTGTTTTGAGATGTTTTGGTTTTTGGATAGGAGTTCGCCTCCCTGACAAACAAAACGCCTGCCTGATAAAACGATAGTATGCTGTCCAGTCGCTTTACAGAATGACGGATGTTGATCGATGTATGCCTGTTTCTCAGCTACTTACGAGCTGTAACTTTTTTGTTTTATCTTTTGTTGGTACCGTGCACACGGCTTGCACAGGTGGCGGGCATGCGTGTAACGGCTATATATTTAATATTCATAATACTGGAACAAAAGAGACAGGCATACACCGATCAACTTCCTGTATCGGGGTTGATAATGAAGTAAACCAGCTTATTTCCTTGTCAGAGATTGTCTGTAATGCCGTTATTGGTCTAAGGCGGAGGGTTGAATATCTTGCTGATAAGTACCATGACTTGTATCAGTAAGATTACCATGTTTTAGATTCTGACAATGAAAAATGCTGGATAGGAACTGGGTATAATGCCAGAGGCGGGTGCTGCTTATGTTTCTGTAGTCGCTAAAGAAATACTTGAAGTAGAGACAAACCTATAGCTTTTTACTAGTTATAAAATTATGGCTTAGTTTGGTCTATTAATATCTTAAACAAGCTTCTATAAATTAACCGATTTGCATGCTATATTTTAATAAAATTTAACCCCAAATATATTTATGAATGGGTTCTTTCAAATCTATATAAAACTGTGTACAAATCCCAACAACTAGTGAAGACATGTTTAGTGTCCTTAAAATGTGTGTGTCTCAATAGTAATAAATGGAAGTCGTATCGTCGTATGTGGGGTTTAAATAAGCTAATTGTTCTTGCAGAAAAACCGAAGAGGAAATCCCAAAGAGCATAACTATACCGAATGCTAAATACGGGAATAGCTCTAGAAAGAGCCAAGTGTTCGAATCCAGTAGGCTCAATATGGACGATGTCGAATCCTACGATAAAATTAAAAAACCCCACAGCAACCAGTAAGTGACTATTATAATATGGCTCCGTCTGACGCAATCTAGTAGTCTATCTCTGTCTTTCACAACAACACATTCATGCGAAGGAAAGAGAGAGATGCATCTGGAATGCTTCAGATATCAGCCAACTACCACAACATTTTCATTTCACGAACATCGTCAACACATCGAATAATAAGATGCTATGATTATGGAACAAAAATCCCAATATCTAAACTCCATACAAAACCCAAAAAATACGAAGTAGACGTAGCTTGCATGTGCTAAAACTAATAATATTCCTGATTTTTAGTAGACTAGTAATTGCATGTTTTTCTTTTGATTTTATTTGGCTTATAATTTATTTTTTATAACACAAAATGATCAGCTAATGATAGCGAAATTATCAGCTTTCTTAACTAACAAACGCAAAGTTTTGGACATAATATTGTTGAATATTACTTCGAATTGTGCATGTAGTGCAAATATTGTACATTATATGCTTACCAACATAAACTTAATTACATGGACAATAAGAAAGAGAAAATTCTTATACCTTCAAAACTAACTATGGTAAGGGAGCCCACAATGCTAAATGGGGATTTACTCGAGCGTCATAGAGACCTATTGGGTTGCAAAGCTTAGATGATAAGAAGAAAAAAATGTTATATGATATATACCTTTTCATCGGTGGGGGAAGCGGCTATAGATTTTTAAATATGTAAAAAAAAACTGTTGCATGGACATCCTCGAGCGCGTCAGATATTGATAGCATCAATGCCCTACGTATTTTTAATAATGTACGTATGTTAATCTGATCGTTTGCATGATGCAGGTGGTTGTATGTAAGGGTTGAAAATGAAAAAAAAAATATCGAGCGCGTCAGATTTTTTAAGGGAATGTTAAGTGCACCAAAAAAAAGCTCTCATTCACTAATCTGACGATTTTGATGGGACGCAAACTCGCAGCCATTTACATAATGTGCAAAAAAATTCGCCATATTGAAATACTCAAGCGCGTCAGATTAAGATATATATGGTTCATCTCTATGTTCTTAATGTACTTACTGTCTCATAATCTGACGATTATCTAGAGGGATTCGCTTGATCTGACAAAAAAAAATAGAAAAACGGTTCACCCTAAAGGCCATCCATGCAACTTCCCGCTAATTCCAAATGAAAAATTGAAAAGTTAACATTCATTCATTCAAAACCAGTTTTGAATGTGTATTTGGCTTATATATGAACTCATTCTGTTATGTGTACCGTTATAAATAAATAAATAAATTCCATTTCTGTGCACTTAAAATTGTACTTATGACATTTTTGAGCTCAAAATATAATTAAGTAATGTGATATTTTAAGCTTGCTGAGTCAAGAGAAATAATATTTCTATGCATTTGAGCTCTCCCAGCTCGAAAGTCTGATAGAAGTTTCATAGAACACTATTTTTTAATTTTCAAACCACATTAACTTTTCAATGGATCTAGTTTTATCATCCTCATAAGCAATTTTCTAGTTTTGATTGATCGAACCAAAAATTTCGGAGTAATCCCGAAAAAAACACTTTTTCGGGTTTCTTTCGTTCACGATATCAAATTCAAATTCAAATTCAAAGCATATATCTCTCGAACGAATCAACCGATTTTGACCAACTTGGTGGCGATCGACGTGGTTTTTCAAGCTCAAAGGCGGATAAGTTTTTGGAATTGATCAATAAAGCCGTTTAAAAGTTATTCCAAAAAAAACTACTTAAAAAATGATTTTCTTATTTTTTTGTGATTTTTCATAATTTCTCAAAATCTATTGGTTTGAATCGGTTCAAATTCACAGGAAGTCTAATTTTAAGGAAACTCTTTAGAACGCCGCTTAGTTAATTTCAATCGGTTCGGTCGTTCAAAAGTTATAAGCGAGTCACATAGTCACACACACAAATACATTTTTGTCAATTCGGCTTGCGGAAATCGTCAGATTATATATGTTTCATTATTCTTGAATTATTTCCTTCAACATAAAAAAAATTTAGCTACGCTCGAGAATGTCGAGATGACGTTTTTTTTTAACAACTTTGCTGCCCTCCCCTTTCTTTACGTCACTCTCAAATTGTCAGATTAGTGGAATATACACTATTTAGGATGTAATTATCTCACCCTACCTTATATACGCAGATAAACACTCGCTACACATGACACTCCGCAGAGATAAAGATCTCGCGCCCGTGTCGGTGAGGTTGATGCGATCGAGGAAGTTGACGCACGTTATGGGCCCGGAGGTATATAACTGCTTGCCGGTAGATATTAAGAATACTATGAGTGATAATGTTTTTAAAATAAAGCTCAAGAACTGGCTGGTTAAAAAGACTTTTTACAGTATCGCTGAATTTTTTCAGAGTGAAAAGAAATGTTACGTAAATAATTTCGGACGCAATGTTTGTGTCTTATTTGTGTTTAAAACAAATGTAATGTGACAATACTGTATATATATATACATATTTATTGTTTAATTATTGAATTGAATGATTATCAATTTTTATTGATCTTGTATTATTTTGAATAAAGACAAATTGAAATGTAATGACATGTAATTCTAACAAATTATGAATAAAAATGTTTATCTGTTTATCTGTTACCTTAATCTGACGCGCTCGAGAATTTCCGATAGCCAATTTTTTTTTACTAATCTGATCCTGTATCCTTTACGGGCGGCCTTATATATGGGCCTCATATTTGGTGGAGGTACTTAACCGGGTACAAGGTATCCCCCTGTATATTAATCTGCCGCGCTTTAGAAAGTCACGAAATCCCCGCTTGGGCTCCCCTACCACTACATACATCTAGGGTCTCCAAATCTGTCCTAAGATATTTCTCTTCAATCATCATAAATCAATCATATACATATTACTTCCAATATAAGCTGTTATTTGGTAGGCAATAAGAGTGTGTTTCCGTTGCAGATGGGAGGCGGACCCGAAGGCCACGTCTCCCAAAGGTGGGTGCGTGGGAGGGCGCCGTGAGGAGGGCTGGAAGGAGGTCGTGCGCAAGTCTAGTGTGCAGACGCTCTCCACTCTCGAACCTGGGTAAGGAGTTTCATATTATCTTTTTCAGTAGTGACCTTTATGTATTAAAGACAATTTAAAAAATACTTTGTTATTGGCACGTGCTCGAACCTGGGTAAGGACTTAACATTATCAGCCTGTACATCTATAACCAGTGATTACGCAGCGTTTTAGAGCGGTTGTTGTTGGCTCTTCTTGTCATTGAAAACTAGGTACAAACTTCCAAGGACGTTTGAAGCTTACGAATCCACTGAATTTGTTGAAGTAAAAGATAAACTGAACTATTTTACTTCGTAATCATGGCTTATCTAATTTCCAATATGTATTTCATGATACGTTTTCCCAAAAGTACCTACTAAATAGTCTACCTTTACGATCAAATACTTAACATGTGATAATTGCTACAATTGAATATATGCACAGTACACAGACATTCCTAGTTTACATTTTATAGAATACTCATCTCTTATATTATCCCATATGACAGCTGCAAGAAAGTGTCGGTGGCGTCGCACGCCATCTCGCGGGTGATCGGGCGCGCCGGCAGCAACATCAACGCCATCCGCGCGGCCACCGGCGCGCACATCGAGGTAGACAAGCAGAGCAAGGGGCAGGGCGAGAGGATCATCACCATCAAGTGAGCGATACGGAATAATGTTTTGGGGAAACTCAAGTGACCAAATTAAAGTGTTTAGAGCGCAAAAAAGATGCATTAGATCAATATGTAGACTAAAAAAGAGAGCAACATGTAAAGAACATTTTATTAAATTAAAAATTCTTACTGTTCCTTGTCTATATGTAAGTGAAGTAGCAACATTTGTTAAATCTAATCCTCAACTATTTAGGATGAGGCCCGAGGGTAGCAGGTATGAAGGACAATTGTACACCACACCGTCACATACATCATATCTAAGTAAAAGTGTTTTTTGTATGGCCACAAACATATACAACAAATTACCAAAGAAATTTAGATTGGTAGATGATTTATTAATTTTTAAACGCAAATTAAAGGAGTTCTTGCTACGTAAAGCATATTATTCTATCAAAATGTTCCTTAACGATAATGATGATATTTGATAAATCGATTTCATGTTATTCCAATAAACTGACATATTTGTATATTACCTTTGACATATATTATCATGTAAATCTTATATAATCACTTTATGACTTTTTTTTTTAAATTGAATTTGTTTTGTGTGTCATCATTTGTATACTTATTAAAATGTATTTTCATAATTATGTATTCGATTCAAATAGTTCTAAGGACAGTCTGTAAGCCCAAATGGGCAGTAACTAGAGGACTCATATCTCAAACATGACGAAGCTCTGTAATTTGAACATCTATATATACCTAGTTTACCAGACAATAAACATTTCATTTCAAGTAGGCCACTTGTACAATACAGAGCAATGACTGTGTAATACAGCTGCGTCGCACGCCATCTCGCGCCCACCAGCCGACCAACAGCAACATCTTCTGCTTTCGTAAATCGTTCCGAGTCCTGATAGAAATGTATTATATGTTGGACGACTATTATTCCTAGTTATGTATAGATTTACACTCACTTTGATTTGTATGTGCGATCACAGATATCGTGAAGAAAACAACATGTTAATGTTGTAGAAGACAGTAAAATCCGAAAATGTGTCTTTCGTGGAAGGATCAGGGCGCCAACAACGTTAAACATGCAAAGAGAACTTGCCCAACGAGCTAATTCTGAAGAAAGTGATAAGTCTCAAAACTCAGTAAAGAGGAATATGATTTGAGGAGAAGGGAATGAAATGTGTTTTAGTTTAGGCTCATGAACACACGTTATTTTTGTAGGGGCTCCGCGGAGGCGACGAAGCAAGCAGGCGTGTTGATCGCAGCCATGATCCGCGACCCGGAGGCAGACATCGCGCTGCTGCTGCCGCGCGCCAAGCAGCCCGCGCAGCCGCAACCGCAGCCCGCGCCCGCCAAGCCCAAGCAACCTGCACCCAAGGTACTACTCCTGCACTTTACTAAATACCCGTTCGAGAAAATTGACTAGATAGACGGTTGACAAAAGGTGAATTGGTGTGACCGCTCCCGCTCATATGTATTTTTAAATCTCTTCTGTTCCTGGTCAATCTTAATCTTCATGTAAAGGAACATTTTAGTCACTGCATTAAATCTCAAGATTGAAGCAGGCGACACCGGAGTGTTAGATTGCAGCAAGCCATTCTTGACTTTTTACGTTATAAATCTTGTATTGACGTTTTTCTCTCCTGTACTACTTCACAAACACTATTATTAACATGAGCTGTCTGTTTGTAGCCGGTGTCAGCCGCCCCGGTGGCGGTGAGCGTGCGCTCGGCCGCGCCGCGCCCCGCCGCCAAGCAGGCGCACGGTGCCGTCGCGCGCCCCGCAGCGCCGCGCCTCGCGCCCGTGCACCGTGAGTACACTACAATAATAATACACGAGATAAAAAATCGTACCAGATTTAATTTATTAAGCCGTTGTTTCAATTTGTATGATAAAATTTGTTTCATTTTCTTATTTTATCACATTTGTCATTACAGCGGCCACGTCGTCGGAGAAGCGCGTGGCGGCGGCGGGCGGCGCGGTGTCGGGCGGCAAGGGCGGCGCGGTGTCGTACACGGGCGCCATTGTGGGCGCGCGCTCGCACACCTTCGCCGCCAAGCTGACGGCCGCGCCCGCGCTCGCGCACCACGACCCCAAGGCCAGGCCGCAGCCGCAGGTGCGTACTAGAAAGATCAAGAGAAAGAAATATTTATTGTGACAGACTTTACGGGAAAAACACAACATATAGGACTACTATAGTGTTACTATATTATAAAGCTGAAAATATGGTATTTTTTTTTTTGTAATGTTATGTATATCTTGAATTAACAATTAATACTTCAAATAAAAAAAAATTGCATCTATTTTATTTATAGAATTTCTAAGTAAGATGTAAATTAGGAGCTGTTCTACACTATATATAACATTATCGACCCATATACGTACATTGTACATATTTTATATAGATTGATATGTTTGTGCGCGCAGGCTGCAGGCCAGCTCCCCGCGGCGCCCCCGGCGGGTGCCTCCCCAGTGAAGGCGGCGCGCTCGCCCTCCCCCGCCGCGGCCGCCAAGCCGCTGGCGGAGCCCGAGCCCGACACCAAGCACCGCCTGCCCGAGCGCACGCAGCAGGTATACATAATCATACTTTGACTGAAAAGAGTTTAGTTAAACAATGACTTTATGAACACTGTCGTATAGCTCAACAGTATATAATTAACATGGTGATAAATATTATACAGTCAAACTCTCGACTCTCGAATTGGAACTCATGTACAAAAAAAAGTTTAATGCATGTTTCACGCTTGAGTATAAAACTCAAAATTTAAATATAAATATATTTTGTGTTTTAAATCATCTCTGTACCAGATTACTTTCATATGAAACTCAAGCTTTTAATTACTCTCATACTTTTAGCCAAGAATGCTCTAATTTGGTAAAGTAACACTTATCTAGCCTTTTATGCTGCTGTTTTAATACCAGGTCTAGTAAAATAAAGTATACGTTTCGGATTGATCATATGTAATATGTATGTGTTTATTAACAGCTAAGTCCCGACAACACCAGCACCTGGAGCGAGGAGAACGCACTCAACACCTCCGCTGCGTTGCACATCAACACCACGCCATCTGTGAGTTTATTTACCATCTTAATATTTATTATATTTGCTGTAGACTTGCTAAAAGAACAGGCAGACGAGGAGTGGGTCGAAATAACAGTTCTTGTCGTCGATATGGACGACACACCAAATCAACGCAGATGGTACATGCAAAGAGAGGCCTGTACCCAGTAGTGGCATATATATAATGTCTCAAAATCTAATTTATATTGTTAATGCAATTTTTTCGTTGGCTTGAAAAAAAAATTCTCAATACTTTTGAATTATTTTTCTTTATTAAATATAAATAGATACAGTTTGAGTAACGTATATGTTTGGCCTGCAGTCGAGTGCGTCGAGCGGCGCCGCGCAGGAGTACTCGCTGTTCAACGACCTCAACATGAGCGCGGCCAACGTGTGGGGCGCCGGCGACGCGCACCACAACGTGGACCTGCCGCCGCCGCAGGTAACATACACCCCTTCTATTGAAATACGTCTTGTTTACGCTTTGTATTTCACTTCGACAAATGTCATCTCCATACATTTTAGGTCAAATTTGATGTAAAATGTATGCAGCTATAAAAGTAATAAATATAATGCGTGGACAGAGAGGGTATATAGGACTGGACCCTATATAGATAATAACAAGCTCTGGTAACTTACGCGTAAATTTCTAAATGTGCCCTAATATGAACTAGTTGTGGTCTAGGCGTTTTCAAAAAGTTATTTTCCCTTATAAAACCCCATACACGTTGCTTATCAACGAATTCTTCGTATTGAAATAACTAACGATATACGCAAGAGGGTCTCTCTAAAAGAATTTGCGTAAGTTATAGTAACCTGAGAGACCGAGTAGAGTGGAGACCGCGTGTCGGTACACGTAGTGTGGGAAGCCAATTAGCCAGATGGAGTGACGACCTGTGGAAGGTGGCTCGGAAGCACTAGATGCGTAAAGCAGGAGACCGTGCAGTGTGGCGATCATTGGGAGAGGCCTATGTCCAACAGTGGACGAATATAACATAGGCTGATGATGATAGTAACCTGTAATTACAGGTGCTATTAAGTCACATTGTATAAATGTAAGGGGGTACCGAAATACAAAAACAAATGTAAGATAATATTTCCAGTTGATGCCGAGACGCTTCGCTCGCTCAGTCACTAAAGACTTTCTCACTCACAGCTCGCAAGTAAGACTTTATGCCCTCCTAGTACAATCACTACATCGAGACACGTGCTCATACAACTACAGCCATATCCATCACTCTTGTAACGGGGTCGAAATTGGGTCGTCATCTCAGCTAACAGACAGATGTTTCATATCATCAGATTGTATTTGTGGTGTCATTTTGGGTTTTTGGATTGGTGCATTGTTTTCCCAGTGATGTTGTTAGCTACTGGGTGTTATGTAATAACAAAGGTACATATTGCATATAGTATATTTTTGTTCATATCATTTACAGTGATGTAATTTTTAAATGGTAAATTGATCATGTAAATTTATATGAATTAAATATTTATTGAACATGAACATTAATTATATGTAAAGAAATGACGTATTTATGAGTAATAATGGTTATAATTATGTATTGATTACATATAGCAGAGAAGCTACAAGTAATATACCCAATCGTTACATACAGCACGCCGTGTACAGCTGCTGTATGTTGCATGCAATATATACCTTTCCTGTAATAAGGTGCAGTAAACTTATAGCATTTTCATACAAACTGTTGCATAGTAAAGCTCATTATTTGTGATATAACTCATCAATTTATCTTTCTTTCCTTCTGGTGCGAGTCTTACTAAACAACAGTTTGTGTGCAAAGCTTTCGACTTAGCAGGACGTTTCACAAATTCGAAAAACACGATCTTGAACTTTTCGAATCTGTGATACACTCTGTACGTTTATTTGTAAACAGAGCCATGAATGTTATTGTGTTGTTTATCAGGCGGACGCCAGCAAGGCGCCCGGGTACCGCGGCGCGGGCGGGGGCTGCTCGCCCTGCTCGCGCACGTCGTCGCACGGCTCAACGCCGCCGCCGCAGTACGCCGCGCCGCACTCGCAGCCCCACAACTACCACCAGCCCATGGCTGTCGGTGAGTCCACAACTATATGTCAATCAATTATACACCACCAAAAAGTTAGAGAAGATATTATGTCATCCGTGAAAAGATCCAGTCACACACTAATTTATCCCACTGACATGGTTGAGGTCTATAAACCTTGAGGAACAAAGAATCAGAGTTAATAAACTAATCTTCGGGAGAAATACGACTCAAAGAGAGGGGAGAAGGGGAGAAGCTTAGAGTTAGTTCGAAGCGTTACCGAATTATAAAAGCAATACTTTGTGAGTGTGTATGTTTTTTTTTCATCCAAAGTTCGTACGAAGAGAGATTGGCACATAGCGACTTTATCCCAGATTGGCACGAGTGACATTGAGGTGCGCCGCTAGTATAAGTATAAAAGCTATATTTCTATTCTTGTGTTGTTCAGGTTCCAACAACGTGAATTCGATGGACATGAGCGGGATGTCCAGGAACGGGCCCATCTACCAAGACAACTCACGGAACGGACACAACATGATGAATCCTATGGTGATGACTATGTTTAAAATATAATTACGTTTTGCCTTACAGTTACGAAATTTTCTATAAATCATCATTGTGAAAAAGATTTTTTTTAACATCATGACTCAATCACATGATTTAATTTGCATGTTATAATTTGATCGATTTTAGGAGACAGAAGTGATTCTAGTGTATTATTTTTCCAATGACAATGGTTCACCAATAATAGAATAAATAATAGAAGAGTGAGATTGGCGATTCGTTCAAAACTTTCGGAATTTTCGCAAAACACCGTCATTTTGAATTACTTTTTTATTAAACTAGAACGGCTTCACACTTGTCCATAGTTTGCCTGATAGTAAGCAAAGGGTCTAAGATGGATCGTGCTTACCCGATAAGAACCGATTCACTCTCGGTTTGAAGTTACTTATTACGTTATTAATGACATTTTTTCCAGGTGTCGATGTCGAGCGGGTCGCACGGCATGGGCGGTGGCGCGCTGGGGCTGGGGCTGGTGGGCGTGGAGGCGGTGTCGCGCCTCAACCCGCGCGCGCCCGACTTCGCGCAGCGCCACCCGCTGCTGCACAAGCACGCGCCCATGTCGCACCACTCCAACCAGGTACCTATATACACCCACACTGAACAGTGTAGTAAACCATGGAATGACAGTTATATTGACCTTTGTCATTTTCCCGACGAGTACACTATTAAGATTAGCTTGAATTAATATGCAACGGAGAGTTCTTGTCATTGAATTCCATTTGATTCGTGATCCTAGTACTGCTCAAAAAAGTACAGCCAAAAAAAACCTCAGAACGAAATTTCTGTGTACCTACTCCGGCACCACGCTTAATTCAATGCAGGGAAATAAACTCATACAAGATCTAAATAAACACGGCTCTTGATGTGAATGTTTCATGCCGCTAGCACGAGGTGGTGCCACTAGTCGGAGACGTTTAGTTCGTTCACTAATGATTCCCTCTCCTCTCCAGATGTACTCGAGCAACAACAGCGGCTCGGGCAGCAACCTGAGCACGCTGCTGATGTCGTACCAGCAGCCCATGAGCCAGTCGCCCAAACCCATCTCGCACTCACACCATCCCTACCAGGTACACACAAACTGATATTAGGAACTTGCTCCTGTGACCTAGTGGTGTGGTATATCAACAACAACAATCGGTCCACAGGAAGATAGTAAACTTTCGATTAAATTTTATTTGGCTGATTGTTCTTATCGTAACTATTTATGAAGTTGAATTCATGCTAAACCCAGAGATGCCATCTTTTTTTCTTTGTTACCTCATATATAAGATTGCCACATACCTATATATATGAGGTAACAATTGCCATATGATATAGGTACGGGATAAATCTAAACAATCCTTTGTCTTACATTGTTTATCAATTTTCTTGCCTTCTGTCATCTTTTCTTTCTCGTGCAACAAAATTAAACGTGCGTTTTGTCTCTCAGTCGCTGCTGGAGCGCGGCGTGGGCGGCGCGGGCGGCGGCGGCGTGCCGTGGGGCGAGGAGGAGGAGCGCAAGCCGCGCCCCATCGGCACGGAGCGCGCCTGGACGCGCGCGCACGCAGACCTGCACCACATGCCGAACCTGCAGGAGCACGACCGCTACCAGGTACTGTGGTGGCACGGGTTCTACTATAACTTTTTTGAAGTGAAGCCATGCTTAACCGAACCAAACGAACAGAATGAGAAACCTTTTAAAAAACCTTTACTTGAAATTGTATGAAAGTTCGCACACTTACACGCGTCGAAACGGTTCGGACGACTCTACGCGAATGAGCTGCTTTGCTCGAATACGGATTGCATCTTTTATGACAATTTTTTTTTTTTGATGTGTTTGTTCTCACTTAATGTAATTATAATGTTATTTGCAGGGAATGGGCAGCGTAGGCCAGGGCATGGGCGTGGGGCTGGAGAGCGGCGCGTTCGGCGCGGGGGCGGGGGCGGGCGCGGGCGCTGGGGGCGGTGCGGCGGCCGCGGCGTTGTCCCTCATGCACGCGCTGCCGCTGCAGTACCTGCCCGCGCAGCCTGAGCCGCTGCACCACTGGGAGCACGCGCACCACGCCGCCGCAGACAAGCAGCTGCCGCACCACACACCACAGGTATACATCATTACTTGACACTCTGTTGATATAGCTTCACTGGTCCTTGACATGAATTTCTTCATCGGTACACCATTGACACAAACAACGGTCGTGTTCGTGGTTATTTGTAATCTACGTATCAGTTCTAATGGATTGAGCACATTATTAATATTACGTTGTGTTGTTGCAGACTTGGAGCAAGTGGAGTCACTAAGCCGCGGGGCCCGCCGCCCCGCCTCGGGGGCCCGGCGCCCCGCCCCGGGGGCCCCGGCACCGCCCGCCGACGAACATGTTATTATCCGTACCGGCAACGGTGTAGATATTAGTGACAGATTATATAAAGAAAATATCTATATACATAATAGAAAATCCTATCAAAAACTACTTATACGGTACGACTGAAATGTTAAACGATTCATTATAATGAGCATCGTCAGACCGCTGTAGTGGAGTTGTTAGTGCAGCGCGGGGAGGCGGGGAGGCGGGCGCGGGATCAGATCCTGCGCGACGCGAGCTACTGGCGCTCGCCGCCCGCCCCCGCCGGAATATTCAACGTGTATTCATACAAATTTGCTTGTAAAATTAAATTACATATATTGATGCACTGTATCCACTGGTGTTTTTGTAATACCACCTGTTTTCGATGATTCTTTTTATTAGGTTTATTTGGGTAATGTGTATATTTATAAGTAAATTATTACAGAGGACTCGCTGTGTCTCGAATATTATATATGCAGGATATGCGGTAAGTTCTAGGCAAATAAACCGTTGTCAAAATATTGTTGCGTGTGTTCTTGAATAGAGCCTCAACTTGCCAACAAAGCGAGGGAACCCGGCAAGCATTGCTTGTGCTTGCAAACGTCAATAGTTTTGTTAGTTAGATAGTTTATTTGTAGGTATTGCTTTTAGTCCATTGAAATGTTACATGAGCTTTGCATTTCTTAGAGGACGCAATTTTATTTTTGGGGCATGTTTGGGGGGTCAATAGAAGCTCAACTTCAAGTTTGTGGGGTCGCCACTCTTGTCTCCGGCTGCCATCTTGGAAAAAGGGGTGGAAACGCTTTTTTCGCGATATCTCGGAAACTATGCGTCTTACAACAAATTTTTGAAAACATAATTTGTAGCAGATTGTTTTGAAAAAAAAATGTTTTGCCTACAAATATGTTTATATAACTTTTTGCCCTAAATTAAAAATTAAAGAAGTTATAGGCAAAAAAAGAAACAAAAATACGTTTGAGAACCAGGTCCAAAATGTTTTTTTTTTGTAAATTCATGACATACATTACGACTTTAACGCAAGTCACTATGATCCTGGAATAATTCACCGCAAATAAAACAATAATTTGAGAAATCGATGTCAGTATCTAGATTTTCTGATACTGAAGATGATGAACTGCTACAGCTGAGACGACGAACAACATTATTTGTTCGACTATCACTATAATAATGATAGCAGGGAATATGGACAGTTACTTCAGAAACAATTTGTAAAAATAATTCTTTATCCATACACACGTTTTTGAATCTTGCTCGCTCAAGCAAAGTTTTCACTCCTCTAGCTTTCACAGTTCGATTAATGTCCCCAAAAGGTTTTTTACATATAAAACAATCACCCATGATTAAAATTTAAAAAAGTCGTAATTTTTAAAACTAAATGAAAATTTCACCACACAAAACTCGATAATAAAGAGGAAAATATATATTGTACGTCATGATATTACAAAAAGAAGCATTTTGGACCTTGTTTTCAAACGTTTTTTTATTTCTCTTTTTTTGCTTATAACTTCTTTAATTTTTAATTTAGGGGAAAAACTAATATAAACATATTTGTAGGCAAAACAATTAACTACAAATTATGTCTTAACAAGTTTTTTGTAAAATACGTAGTTTCTTAGATATAGCGAAAAAAGTGTATTTACCCCTTTTTCCAAGATGGGGGTCGGGGGACAAGAGTGGCGACCCCACATACTTGAAGTTCTATTGTACCCCCAAACATGCCCCAAAAATAAAATTGCGTCCTTTAAGAAATTCAATATTAAGACCTAAAATTGTAACATTTCAATGGACTATTTCGCTATTCAGCCTTCTTTTGGCCAGCAACCTGTGTTTTAACTAAGTATAGGAAGAATAGGACATAAGTAATACGATTATGATAGTTTACAATAAAAAGACAAACTTTAGTTAAAAATATATTAGGACACCAACACTTGACACCACAGAGCTTTGAAGTCCATGCTTGTCGCACTGAAATCCAATATTCCAATCGCACTCCAGTGCAATATGATAGGAAAAATACCTACCCTTGAGTTTTTATCTGATTTGATTAAGTTTTTAGTTTTGATGTTTGGGGGGACGACGTGGCCCGATCGTTGTTCTGTGCTTGACACCCAATAATAAATTCTAGAGATTCTATAATTAACTTTATCTACACTAATGTTGTAACATTCTACTTATGTTTCCAATACTCGACTTATAATTGCTACTGTTATAGCACAGACAACAAAACACTCAATTTAAGCAATTTCACATGATGCTATAATATCCACATCGATATCGTAATAGCTCATTATAACATCGGTAAAGCGCGACCAACCTGATTGCAGGGCCAATCAGGTTGGTCGCGCTTTAGAGATAGTTAGATTTTAATGGCGGCAAAATTACTGTGACAATACACGTACGCGTGAATTTAATGTTTCGCAATGTGTTTTGTTTTTTAAATACAAATTAAAAGTTAAAAATGGATAGCGACGATGATATTTGTACGCCTCCGGATATTCTAGAATTGGCAACAAAAGTAACTCACAATCTTTTGCCAGAAAAATCTAGAAAATTATATGAAAAATTAACTATTGTCAGCTTTTACTCTTGTTGTTTGATTAATTGCATTAGTGAAGATAAAGTAGTGTATGCAACTGCATATAACACGGGTATTAAAACACTCGTTACTATTATGAAACTCGCTGCGCTCGTTTCATAAACTCACACTCGTGTTTTGATGCCCTTCATTATAAGACAGTTGCATAAACTACTATATCAAAAACATTTTACTGTCACATTTCACTTTTATTCTTTAGATGTACATCAATATATTACACAGAGCTTATAAACTATTTTAGTTCATTTTATTGAGTACTACAAAAAGGGGCACTTAGAAAATCTTTAGAAAAGCCTAAAGATAGAAGTACATACATAACTAGATAATAGATTTCTATTTTCTGTTATTTACATTATTATTTACGAGATAAACTCTAAGATAAAATATTATATTATTAAAAAATAAAAATTCTATTTAACAAAATCCGCTTTTGTAAATGCATAAAAATCACAAAGATTAATTATGTTAAAGATGTTAGTCCAAATTTGGCCACATTGTTGGTATTTGACTTACATACATATCTAAGCTATATTCTAGTTTTATTAGATGAAATCTTGACACTGCAATAAAAATATAGGTACATACTATTATAGCATAACATAATATAATGTGGCTTTGTAAACTGAAGTTTGATCAAGACTTGATAACCTCCTTTTTTAAGTCGGTAAAAAGTACTGTACATGTTTAAACCTCATTATATTTAAATTATTGACAGTGGGATATGTCACAATGAGCGATTTTCAAGTTTTTAAAAAGTTTTTTCTTTTTAACTTGAACTGGTTTGCACTTGGCCATAGTTTAGCCAAAGACGGAGCGTGCTTACCCGATAAGAACCGTTCTACAAAAACGTTCCCCAGCTGGCGGTTGTCACTCTTAGTCCAAAAGAATAAACCAATATCTAATTTTTAGTGTATTTTCGTAAAAACAAATCAGGTTATGACAAAACTACAATTATTATATGTTTACTGTGAGAATATTACAAAACAGTCCTCAGTTTATTTTATACTATACAAGAAGTAAAACTTGTATCCCCTATACATACCCCTTTAAAAGTGGCATTCCCAAAAATCTTTTCTTTGAACTTCGCTAAATCTGGCGCCATCTCTTAGCCACAGTCGGCTACAGAGGTTACTAAAATAAACTTGGTACTGAAAAATCACTCATTGTCAAATTTCAATAATCTTTTGGAAACTTTAGAAGGTTACAACTCGCTGTGCCTCTCGAGTATCCTAGACTCTATATCAGCATGCATCTTTTCAACCTTCCTCGAGTGCTTCTTGAGCATCTGCTGCTGTTCCTCGAAATGGTTGATCTTATCTCCCGGTGCTGCCATCTGGGGGCATTGAGGACAGTAAGTATGAAAAGAATCTTTAATTTATTTTTAAATAATTACAGAACTGAAAAATAACAGACTTCTAGGAATAAGAAAATAATAAGAAACCTGCCATGCTAAGAAATTGCAGGTAACAAAGGTTAAACTCATGATGTAGGCGAGGCAAACTTCATACACTTATAGTAAAGATCAATAAGTGAAGAGCTAAATTAAATAAAATAACAATGACCTTAGTGTGATGTTTTTCTTTATTGCTTACATGGTCTGCCTGCAGGTGACGCAGCTTCAGCAGGCGCGACTCGTAGTGCTGCAGCTCCACCTGGACACAAGATATAACACTAGCATACAGATACCTTTATATGTAAATCTTCATAATATGGCTTATTGTATGAGGTCAGAGATGGCCACTCACATACAAACTTAGACGATGACCAACTGTAGTCTTAACTCTGTGGGGGGTATGAACTCTGCCCTCAAGCTTCTATAAGAGATTATAAGGCATTACTATAACAAACAGATGTTGATCCATGAAATCACCCAAATGGAGTGCCACTTTTTAGTCCATCCAAGGTTTTAATAGATCAATAAATTGAGTCAACACAACACTAGATCCAATTTTAACATCTGGTACATACTGAAATATTTTTGTTAGTGTTTTTTCTATCTATCTATGTATTAAGCATCTATGCATGTTCTATAGCGAGGTAGATATTCTTCAATCATGGTTGTAAAAACTACTTAGAATATAGAGTGAATATACCTTCAAAGAGGCAAGTTCATCGACACTGAAGTTGGCGGCTGCAGCCAGCCTCCACAGTCCCTGCACCTTGGGTTCAATGAACTCTTTGTTGTTGGGCCCTGGGAACAAAGTATATTACTAATGTATGTCTGGAAATGTAAACAAAACAGATAAGAGTGCAATGACATTGTTATCTACTGAACAGATGTGTGGTATACACACAGAACAGACTTGTTTTTTCTGTTCCGTGGGTATACATATTGCTTGTATAATTTTTGTGTGAATGGTATGGATGATGAATCAGGAAATAAAGGGCTGACAATTTAGTAGTATTTTTTTCAGTGCCAGATTCACTGGTAAGCCATGTTGAAAGGTAGATTACAGGCTGAAAGGAACATATACATATGTACATACAATATAAATAAATGCTCCTTTCTTCAATTTTTATGGTCTAGATATGCTTAAGTATAAAAATGTAACTTGTCATTCAAGTATGATCACTAGAGTATATTATTATTATGTATTCATTTATTTATTTAAAACTATTTTTTTACTATATAGATAGATAGATAGATTAACGCTTTATTGTTGACACATATTAAAAAACAGTACATAAAACAAATTGCATCTTAACTAGTGCCACAAGTGGCGGCCTTATCGCTGAAAGTGATCTCTTCCAGGCAACCTTCGGCTTATATATGTATGTAAATATAACAAAACAAGAGTATATTATTATTACCTCTAGCAGTAATCCTAGTGAGCTTATCATACCCATCCCTCAAGTCCCGGTGTTTCTCTCGCACCAGGTTGGCTGTGTCCAGGAAATCCTTGGACAGCTCATTGTTCTCGGCGTTGATTTCATTGAACTTGTCTATCTCATCTTCATTTAGGGCATCTGGAAATGTAATACATATCATATGTAAAATTAGCAAAACTAATATAGTTAAACTAATCATAAGAAAAAGCAGGGTCATGGAAGATACTTAATATATTTGTCTTTCATCAAAACACTATCTATGAAAACAAAAATAATGAAAAATATACACATAAGTAATACTAATTACTTAACTATCAAGTAAACACATTTACAGAAAATGCCTCAGACACAATACAATGACTCACTACTTACTTCATTTAGGTTTTAATTAACAAGGCCATTTTGATTCAGTATTGTTAATCAAATCTGGACATCACAAACTCCCCATACTAGAAGACTATATATGTAAGTTGATACAGCTGGCTAGTCAGAAGGATTGATGTCATACAGTTATTATGTATGTTAACTCTACATTTGACACACAAATGCTTTTGACTGCTCTGTAAGCTTAGTTAAAAATGGCTCTGTGTTCTAATCCTTCAAAATGATCATGAATATTAAAATTTGTAATTACTTGTGTCTAATCTAGTAGTTTCTATGTATAATAAGTATGTACATATTTACAAAAGAAAAGTATATGTGCATTATATCTGTTATCTAGTACCCATGATACAAGGGTAAGCTTAGTATGGGGCTAGATGGTGCTGTGTGATATGTCCTGAAATATTTGTTTATTTATAATGTGGACTGAACATAAGACAAGACTAATTCTTCAGTTTTCAGGTCTGACCAAATAACTAAAGAGCTGGACATACCAATAAATGTTGCAAGGCACCAAGCAACAGAATGAAACCGAAGGCGACAACTAGTCAACAGTATCAGGAGTCACGATCCTCAGCAATGGAACACAACTAAGAAGAGAATTCTGCAGTCAATTTAAAACTTACTTTTATATCCATCATCTGTCTTCCCATCCATGTCAGTGAGCAGGTCATAGTACTGATCAATCTTGTCCTGATGATGCATGAACTCCTCCTTGAGAGCTGCCAGCTCTTCGCTGGTGAATCCGGAACTTTCTGCTTTAGACCACAGCATGTTCAGCTTCTTGTCTTTGAACAGGCTCTTGTTGATGTGGTGATCTGAAGCCTCATTGTATGCCTGTATTTTTAATATAAAGATTACTTAAGTATAAAGAACATACAATATATTTTTTTTAATTGCTTTTATAACCAAATTTTGTTGTAAATTGGTATAGACAGATATTAATTGCTAGAAAAGTTTATTAAAGATAGCTCCTTTATGTGAAAAGGATGGAATTATTTTGGCAACCATTTTTATAAAACCTATCTATAATAAAGCCATTTTTACCTGTAAAATTATATAATCTTGGTACTTACACCATGTTCTTTGTGTCTAGGAGGAGCCTGGTCATCAAAATGTTCCCTGAGACCATACACTTCCATGATATTAGTAAGTTTACGCCTGATTTGTGCCTCCTTCAGACCTTCCTTGTCACCTCCATCACTCTTCAACCTCTTTAAAGTAAGTTCTTCTTTATCTTGTATCATTAGATCACTATACAAAGATTTTAGCTTTGGCTCAGTGAGACGCTGAAAAAAACATGATAAAGATTATAATTGAAGAATTAAATATGAACACAGTAGTAGTACAAAATGTATCTTTGAATTAAATATGAACACAGTAGTAGTACAAAATGTATCTTTGAATTAAATATGAACACAGTAGTAGTACAAAATGTATCTTTGTTCATCATTCATAATTGTTGATACTTACATGCTGAGCTTTAGCCCATAATACATTTAACTTGTTCATTCTGAAAGGCTTCTCTAGTGTCCTAAAATCTATATTATCACTCTTCTTTTTCTCATTAGCGCTTTTTGAATATTTGTTTTCACATAAACTTAGGCCTATGATAAATAAAAAGCACAGAAATACACGTAAATTAAACGTACTCATTCTGTTCGTTGGTACGTAGCACAGCTTAGAATACAATAAATAATATTTTAAACGATACGCTACGTAGCAAAATACCAAAAAGTACTCTGTGCTAAATAAATACTGAGATCTTCTAAAAATTTCTATCTATAGAAGAACCCCAAGTGTACGGCAAGGGCTATTTTCTGTGTTGCCACCTTGAATTTTTATAAAGCGCTAGGTCAAAAGTAAAATGTCGCTAGATTTCACAAATTTGGATCACAAAAAAACCACTAAATAACGCTAAATATATCAATAATAAAATAAAAACATAATAATAAGATAATGCTATTGCATAAATTTATTTAATTTCAGGCTTTTATACACTCCATTGTTAATACCAGTCATGACTGACCCATTGTCTGTTCCCAATCCAATCATTTTATTTTTATTTAATCCATATTTTTGTAAGCAAAAAAGAAGGGCTTGAACAATGCTAACTGCATCGCTGGTTTCAAGTTGTTCTAGAGCCAAAAACGAAGAAACTACTTTTTTTTATTTTCTACTGAAATACCTGATTACAATACCAAGTTGCTTGCTCGTACTGATGTCAGTTGATTCGTCAATGATAAGACTATATTTTTGCTGTCCTATATCCTTTATAAGTTCTTCAGTAAAATGTGGTGCCAAGACATTGTGGCGACACAAAGCGCCACCATGCGACACAAAGCGCCACTATACGACTACGGCGCGCCCTTCGATACACGGGCCCAATCACAAATATACCTGCTCGAAGAAGAGAGGGGAGCGGGGGGAGAGCGCGCGGTCGCGTGAATATAAACACATCACCGCACCAGAGGGGCAGTCAGTCTGCCGCCGCTTTCGTACACAACACACGCCGCGTGATCCGCGCCCTCCGCGCGGTCTCCCGCCCGCGCCTCGCAAAGTAGTGCCTCTAACTTCTGTACTATGTAACTTCTGTGCTATCTAACTTTTGTACTATGTACAACAATATATAGGGAGCATATCTCCGATTGTGACGACACCGAATAAACATTCAATGTAAATCACCTGCGTATCATTCCCGTCACCCGGGGCTCGTGCTCCCCATATTGGTGACCCGCGAGTACAAAACACGCCAAGCACCCTGTCTGGGGATGCCTCATCAGCCGGTGCCCGCCGACAACACAACCAAACCCACTCGGTTTGGCCATCACGGCGTGGCGGCACCACGGCGTCACACCACGGCTCGCTGTCGCTCCGCCGTCCAGTTGCACGCGCTGCACGTGCTCATCAAACGCAAACACAAACCAACAAGCACGGCGTGACATGGCGACGTGGACAACGGCAGTCTGCAGTCCCTAGGCGGGACCATCATTTTCGGCAACATTCCACGAGGAGGTACCTATTGCAAGCAACCCGGTGAGCAAACTTCAATTACCTACGACAACACGGGTTTAAATATCGCAATAACGCTGCAAACAACGCGCCGCGTCGACGAGTATTGGGCATAGCGCGGCAAACATCAAACGAAACACGCCGCGCCGCGCTCGAAAACACGCAACGTACCTACAAAGCGCGCCGCCGCGCCCAGCAACTAACTACGACAGACATTTGGTGAGCGAACTCTATTATTACTAAAATACTCAGTAAAACTTCGTCAACATAATAGTTACCTACAGTGCATACCTAAAACATTAGAACTCGAAACAACAGTGAAGTGAATTTTCGTAGTCATTATATTAGTTCTAATTAGGATGTATCTACGTAACTACAAAATTTCGTTGAACTAAACACGTTCACGGCGGCCGGATATTTTTACCTACATATTTTAACCCGTTACGTACCGCCCGCCGTCCGATTATTGTTATTTCAACCCATTGCGCACCGACGCCGTCCGATTAGTGTATTATTTTTTTTGGTTCAACCCACTCACTACCGGTTAACTTATTTTTATACCGGATAACAATTACTTATCATAATATTATTTTATATGTTTAAATTGATAGTTCTTTTCTCTTGTACTTGTTTTGTAATAATGTAAATAAGTATAGATATTAAGTACAACCGTTATTTTTGGTACTGATTATAATTTGTTATTTATTATTCCGGTACTGACAGCGGTTGTTACTTTCGGTTCGTGTCACGTATATACCTATCTATATACTTACTGACTTACCTATTTCCAACCATGTTATAGCTATAAATTTCACATTTGTTTATAGGCACCATACCCAACCACAAAATTTTTTTTACAAACATTCCTTATTTTTAGGAATTTAAATTTATTCTTGTGTGCTAATATTTTTTTTTGTATATAATATGTGTGTTGTCTATTGTATGTTGTGACCTTTTATTGCATTGTGTTTTGACATTACGTATTGTGACCTAATAATGTGTACTTATACTTAGTGTCCACTTACGGTAACCACCGATCGACTTTCGGTCATTGACCTTGGGATTGCACGTACGATTGTACAGTGACCAGTGACAATCGAGTGACATACTTCCAGTCCTATCACTATTTGTTTACACTAGTTCAACTGCTCACTGACTCGTTTTCGGTATTCAACTAAACCTGTTTCGTCTTCAATAATGGCGACACCCGAGGAACAGATCAGGCTTCTGCAGGAACAGCTCCAGGTGCTACAGGCCAGCCAGCACAACAGGACAATGGCAGTTTCGGTTAAACTGCCCGCTTTCTGGGCCGACAAGCCCACCGTATGGTTCGGTCAAGTAGAAGCACAGTTCGAGTTAGCCGGAATAACACAGGACCGTACAAAATACAGTTATGCTGTATCAATGCTGGACTCGAGGACTGCCGGCGAAATAGCCGACATCATTGAGCATCCACCGGACACTGACCGATACTCACACTTAAAAACCGAGTTAATAAAGCGATTATCCGCCTCAAGCGAGGACCGCGTACGGCGTCTTCTAGGAGAAGAAGACATCGGAGACCGCAAACCATCACAGTTCCTGCGCCATCTACGCTCATTAGCCGGCGCTGATTTCAAGAGTGGAAACATCATTCAACAGCTGTGGTTGCGTCGCTTGCCAGGCAACGTGCAAGCCATCTTAGCGGCACAAGAGGATCTCCCTCTTGAAAAAGCCGCCGATATCGCCGACAAAATAGTGGAGGTAGCAACACCTACGGTTAACGCCATCGCTACCACCTCAGCACTCTCACCCGAGCTTACGCAACTTACCCTGAGAATAGATCAACTAACTAAATGCGTAGAAATGCTCACAAACGATGCCAGATCTCGTTCACGGTCACTTACAAGTCAAAACGACCGCTCAAGGGCGAGTTCCAGATCACCATCATCATCACGATCATCATCCCTGTGCTGGTACCACCAAACCTACAAGAAAAAAGCGAGGAAATGCACAAGTCCTTGTACCTGGGTCGACAAAAAGCAGGGAAACGACCATAGCAGTCAGTAGACGCGGCGACTGACTGCTGCAAATCCTGCCGCCGTTTATTTGTCTCAGATAGGACGACTTTGTTGCGTTTCCTAATTGACACTGGTAGCGACCTTTGCTGCTATCCCAAACGTTTAGTCAAAGGTCGCACCAACATACCTACGGGATACAAAGTAGCCGCAGCTAACGGTAGCACCATCAACACATATGGCAGCATTTCACTTCGCCTCAACCTAGGTCTACGTCGCGACTTCCAATGGAACTTCACTATCGCCGACGTAGACACACCGATAATAGGCTCAGATTTCCTGAGTTTCTATAACCTGCTGCCCGATCTCCGTCGTACTTAAATGTCTTATTGACGGAAATACAAGTCTGACCACACCGGCTTCAATCGCTCATGTCAACCAAGTTAGCGTAAGAGCCATATCTGTAAATGATTCCTCACCTTACTCCAAACTTCTTCTGGAATTCCCAGATCTGACACGCCCCCCAGGACTTCCAAGACAGGTGAAACACACAACAGTTCACCATATTGTTACTACTGAGGGTCCACCAGTTGCATGCCGTCCACGCCGCCTTGCACCGCAGAAGCTGGAAGCAGCCAAAAAGGAGTTCGACGACATGGTACATTGTGGTACAGCCACACCTTCCAAAAGTCCTTGGGCCTCTCCCCTTCACATGGCGAAAAAGGGTGAGCTAGGATGGCGTCCATGCGGCGATTATCGCGCTCTAAACGCAAGAACTATACCAGACCGTTATCCCGTTAGGCACATAGCTGACTTCTCCAACAACATTACTGGTTGCACCGTATTCAGCACTATCGATCTAGTAAAAGCTTACCAGCAGATTCCTGTCAACGCCACCGACATTTGCAAGACCGCCATCACCACGCCATTTGGCCTTTTTGAGTTTCCCTTTATGACCTTCGGCTTACGTAATGCAGGGCAAACGTTCCAACGTTTCATGGACGAGGTCGTAAGGGGGCTAAGTTTTTGCTACCCGTACGTTGACGACATTTTGGTTTTCTCGCGTTCGGAATCTCAACATCTGGAACACCTGAGAATACTATTCCAGCGACTCAACACATTTGGAGTCGTTGTCAACCCTTCCAAATGCGTTTTTGGTGCCAAAGAAGTGATCTTCCTTGGTTACCGCATAAACAAAGACAGAACGCAACCACCTACCGAAAGGATTGAGGCTCTCCAAAGCTATCCATTGCCAAAAACAACCCAAGGGCTTCGCAGATTTTTAGGCATGATAAACTTTTATCGCCGGTTTCTCCCTAAGGCTGCTGAACTCCAAGCACCACTCAACGATTTACTAGCTTCTTCAAAGCTCAAAGGGACACAGCCAATACCTTGGACGCCCGAACTCGAACTAGCATTTCAAAGGTGCAGGGATAGCCTCGCTAGTGCTACTCTCCTTGCTCACCCAGTGAGTCACGCCGAGTTAGGACTTTTCACAGACGCCTCCTCGGTACACGTCGGGTCTTGCCTTCAACAAAAAGTAGGCAACGTTTGGCAACCACTAGCCTTTTTCAGCAAGAAGCTAACAAGCAAACAAGCGCAGTGGCCGGCATACTACAGAGAACTTCTTGGTGTATACGAAAGTATACAACACTTTCGCCACCTGCTCGAGGTTCAACACGCCACTATTTACACAGACCATAAACCACTCATTTATGCCTTTACCCAACGCCGCGACAAGCTTCCACCTGTTCAACTCAACCAGCTATCCTTCATATCCCAGTTTACGACTGACGTAGTGCACGTTAAGGGAGAGGATAATGTAGTCGCTGACACGATGTCAAGGATCGAAGCAATCACCTTAGAAGAGAGTTTCGATGCGTTGGCAGATGAACAAGCCACAGATGACGAGCTCCAGGAGGCTCTTACAAATTCTTCCCTAAAATTGGAAAAGGTTTGTATTCCTGGATCTAACATAACCATCTACTGCGACACGTCAACGGGGAAGCAACGACCATTTGTAACACCTTCATTCCGGCGTAGTTATTTCAACAAAGTCCATAATCTCAGCCACCCTGGCGTGCGAGCCACTGCACGCATGGTGGCTGAGCGTTTTGTGTGGCCAAACATGAACAAAGATTGTCGTAAATGGGCACGTGAATGCACTTCATGTCAACGGAGCAAGGTGTCAAGGCATACTATAACGCCACTTGGACATTTTACTACTCCGACCAAACGCTTCCGCCACGTCCACTTGGACATCATAGGGCCTATGCCTTCCAGTAAAGGCTTTCAATATTGCCTGACAGCCGTAGACCGTTACACGCGATGGCCAGAGGTATGGCCCATGGTCGGCATCACAGCGGAAGAAGTGGCCGAAACATTCACAACTGGATGGATTTCACGTTTTGGCGTTCCGTCCATTGTAACTACAGATCAAGGCCGACAGTTTGAATCCGCGTTATTTAATGCTCTTTTAAAGCAGTGTTCAGCGATTCGCACGCGCACCACCAGCTATCATCCGTGCGCCAACGGCATGGTAGAAAGATTACATCGCCAACTAAAAGCAGCGCTCATGTGCCATGGAGGCACTTGGTGTACTGCTTTACCACTCGTACTTCTTGGCATGCGAGCAGCCTTAAAAGAAGATCTACAAGCATCAGTCGCTGAACTTGTTTACGGTGAACCTTTGAGACTACCCGGGGAATTCTTGAGTCCTTCATCCAACAACGAACGCCTGGAAGACGTCCACAACTTTGCGTCACAGCTACGAATGCACATGGCAAACTTAAAACCTGTTGCAGGATCACGTCACACCCAACGCCAACCATTCGTGTTTAAGGACCTACAAACATGCACACACGTGTTCCTCCGGGATGACTCAGTAAAGCCGTCACTGAAACCACCTTACACGGGGCCCCATCCGGTAACAAAAAGGAATGACAAAACCATATGTATTACCGTGGGAAACAGAGACATCCAAGTAAGTCTCGACCGTGTGAAGCCAGCATTTATCGAAGAAGTAGACGACGACATAACGCTTTCATCACCCGCGCAAGCAACAGCAACACCATCACCAATTCACTCATCTACACCCGCTCAACCTGCACCCCCATCGCCTGCACCAGTCGTCACTCGCACTGGTCGCAGAGTCAGATTCCGGGACATCCTCGACCTGTAGATTTAAATCTAACATCACAATTTCTTTTCGCATTCCACTCAACGTCACTCGATCGTCATGGGGTTACCTTATGGCACCATTGAGCCGTATTGAGATCTTATTTTGTAAATAATTTGCATTATCATCGATGTTACTCTAGCTATTAAGACAACTTAATGTACCTACCTAATAATTTGGGGCACTTTTCTCCGTGGGTGGGTGGTGTGGCGACACAAAGCGCCACCATGCGACACAAAGCGCCACTATACTACTACGGCGCGCCCTTCGATACACGGGCCCAATCACAAATATACCTGCTCGAAGAAGAGAGGGGAGCGGGGGGAGAGCGCGCGGTCGCGTGAATATAAACACATCACCGCACCAGAGGGGCAGTCAGTCTGCCGCCGCTTTCGTACACAACACACGCCGCGTGATCCGCGCCCTCCGCGCGGTCTCCCGCCCGCGCCTCGCAAAGTAGTGCCTCTAACTTCTGTACTATGTAACTTCTGTGCTATCTAACTTTTGTACTATGTACAACAATATATAGGGAGCATATCTCCGATTGTGACGACACCGAATAAACATTCAATGTAAATCACCTGCGTATCATTCCCGTCACCCGGGGCTCGTGCTCCCCATAACATTTTTAATAACTTCAGTACACTTAGTACGATGCATTTTTAAGTCGTCCGTGGCTTTGGAGTCAGGGAAAGCCAATTTCATTAAATCTGTTAGATGATCAATGCAGGAAACTGAGCTATGTTCTGTAATGTAAAGCGCGAGCATTCCTTCAGCTTTGCGCGATTTTGAGTTGGAAATCTTTTCACCATCGGGCTTGAATTGTTTAATCTGTTTGCCGGATATCACTTCCATTTTTTGTTTGTGCTTCTTTGTTTGAGCATGTCTTCTCAAGTCTACCAATTTCGCTAGTAATTCTGCCTTACAAGGTTTAAGCCAGGATTTGAATTCGTCATGTGATTCCCACTCTTTTCTATAATTTTGTGCATAGTTTTTTATCTTGAACGGAAGTTCCATTATAGGATAGTATTGAGTCACGATTTCACAAAGCACAAACCAAATTCGCGTTCGCGACGTGATACATAATGACAAGATTCAAAGAAAACATTAACAAACGATTGCACTAAGGGATTCCCCGGTCATAGAGTAAGCATACAACAATATCCCTGGTCATAGAGCAAGCACAGAACATTGGGAATTTCTGAAATAGTAGGCAAAAATGTGTTACCAGTTTTCATACTGAAAAATCCTCTAAAAACCACTAAAAAAATAAAAACGCTATGTTACTCAAAAAATCCACTAAAGGCTTTAAAAAAACGCTAGTTCTAGTGGTAAAAACACCAAGGTAGCAACACTGGCTATTTTCACGCAGTGGAAGAAGGGATACCATATTTAAAAAAAAAATATTTTTATACCTGGCAACACCAAATATATGGATTTTTTTTATATGGCAATTAAGATTTTCCGATTTTATGTTTATGGTAATACGTGGTAATACCTCAGACTAAAGAAGAAAGGGTAATACGTATACGTATACCATATAAAAAATTCAAAAAACCGTACCACGTTCATTCTTTTTAAAGACATGAAATTGTGAATGATGATTCACATTGAGACCGAACTAATCCGAAGACATACTGTGTATGAATAAGGCCGGCCTCACACATGCGGAATTCGTCTCTGAATTCATAATCTGAATTCATATTATTAATTCCGGCTCCTTCAACTCACTAGAGGTGAGACGTACTAGGTAAAACTCGTACTGAGTCTTGCGAGTACGCGTCCAGTTAAATACTTAGTCTTAAAACCTGTTCCACGAGTATTTACGAGTAGGTACAGTATTTAATACATACGTATCTAACGCATTAGTTCAAAAATACGTTTGATTACGAAGTGTATTTGAATATTTTATCAAAAGATTAACTAAAACGGTTTTCACTCACGTGTAAATCGCGTAAATGGTTTACGCGTTTCGGATGTTATGACACCCATCTTCAGAACGTTCGTCCTGGGCCGCGGCTGGGAGTCTGCGTGTTGCCGCGGCCCAGGACGAACGTTCTGAAGATGGGTGTCATAACATCCGAAACGCGTAAACCATTTACGCGATTTACACGTGAGTGAAAACCGTTTTAGTTAATCTTTTGTATTTGAATAGGTTACTTCAAGGCAAGCGTGCTACATCTTAAACTATAGTGGTGCTTAACATCAGTATTATTTATTCTGTGACGTCAGGCAGGCTTTAGTCAAACGTAAGACTATTTAATGTAAAAAAGGGCTTCGTAAGAAAACAAAAAAAAATAGTTTTTCTTTTATTTACAGTTTGTACAATTCTCTGACTACCTATTATTTTGCATTTGCTACATTTTAAATTTTGTTGTAAGAACAACATCTGTTGCACCTTCCGAACTCCAAGACGAGTTCGCCTGTCACTTATAATATTACCCGCAACTGAAAATAATCTCTCGCATGGCACACTTGTAGCCAAGGCGTTTAGTTTCTTACGTGCTAGTATTGCCAAGTGCGGGCCAAATCTTCTTCTGTTACTTCTTCATTTCGTTCAGAAATTAAAGACGTGACTAATCCTATGACGTATTTCTTTGTTTGCTGTGTTCTCATTTTCAAAATATAGTTTGTACCTTGGATCAAGGAACATGCAAGTTGTGAAGGTGCGGCTGTTTTCCAAAGAGGAAAATCGTGATGAAAGTCCACTGAGAATATCTTGCCGGGCCATTTCAACTTCATTAGGTAAAGGCTCAGCACCATCTAAATCAAATGCCACTAATGCTGATTTTAGTGCAATAGTGATAGGAATAACTGCACTACCTGTTACATACTTCTCACCACTCATTTCCCTTGTGACCTCTTCGCAGGGTTTCAGTATGAGAACCAGTTTTTAAATAATGTTCCAATCGTATGATGATAATGTCATTATGTTGACATTCAGATTAGAAAGTGCGCTATTTAGTTCTTCCTTTAATTCCAAAGTTCAAAGTTCATTTATTCATATAACTTAATAATACACGTCAAAATAACAAAAGTTATTAAGTGTAACAATATAAAAAACAATGCATTTAAATTAACATTATTGATTAAATAATTTCAAGAAACATCGAGTATTCAAAAAAATAAACATACACATGGACAACAACATCGCACTAACACAATTATCTTACGTCTGGAATGAATTCCTCGAAGGTATAGAAAGATTGCTCGATAAGCCAACGTTTCAGGGACCATTTAAAACTTTGCAGACTGACTGAAGCTGTAACATTCGCCGGTTACTGATTGTATACTGCCGCACCCATGATATGCGTCAACTTGGAGGACTTCTTCAGGGTGCGCTGCTCATTCCCCAGCTTTTGTCCGTCGCGGGTCGGGTAGCGATGCCTCGTGCCGCGCTCCGCGTACTGAGCTAGGTTCTGACGCACGTACACTGCCACCTGATAGATGAGAATGCCAGGAAGCGTCAAGATACCCAGCTCCTTGAAGTATGGTCGCGCTGGAGTGCACCACTGGACTCCCGCTACGGACCTCACTGCCCGCTTCTGCAGAATAAATACACGCTTCCAATCAGCTGCCATATTGTAGTAGGGAATGTACCGTCGCAAAGTAGCACGCCCGTGCCACCTCACGTGGAACCGTTCTCGCCACTCGGCTTAGAGCAAAGCACGCGCTACCCAGTTTCCCGCATACGCTTTCAATATGTGCATCCCATTTTAATGCTCGGTCGATCTGAAAACCTAGAAAGGTCGTCGTCTCCGGTTCTTCAATTCTCACGCCATCCACGTATACTTCCAGAGGACGGACTGACCTTCCTGACAAGTCAAACTGAATGTAATGAGTCTTGGAGAGATTCAGAGCGAGACCGTTCGTCTTGAACCATCGGGCCAGTTGAGCAGCTGTTTCGTTCAATCTATGCTCGAGAACTTCTGATGATGGGGCTAAAACTACGCCTGCGACATCATCTGCATACATGAGCACGTCAGCAGTGCTGATAGCATCCGGCAGGTCGTTCAGGAGCAAAGAGAACAGTATGTTGGAGACAGCTGACCCCTGAGCCACGCCCATGTCAGAGGACATCGGATCAGATCTCTGCGAGCCGCCCGCACATACCACAACCTGGGACCTTCCTTTCAACAAACTGGTCAGAAAATCCAATGTGGCGCCGGTCACGCCGTAGTGCCGTAGTTTTACGGCCAGTACGGCGTGGTCAGCGACAACAGCCTGGAAGAAATCGCTTAAGGCGATAAGGCCGCCCATATGTACGTCATCATAAATTTATCCTTTCATGTATTTCTTTCATGTTGGTGTGCAATAAAGACATATTATTATTTCACTTCACAGATTCTCGGGCCTTACGCCCGGTATTTTTAAGGCATCAGTGGGGCCGTAGCCAACACTGAGAGGCCTTTTACAATGTTATACTTAAAATTAAGTAAAAAATACAGATAGAGGATGTTAGGTATATAAAGTAACTATTGCAGACATGGTATTAATGTTAGAGGCTATTGTGTTGAGTTGTTCATTGACTTAATTAAACTGGTCTATTGTACGAGGAACGGCACCCGCCAGTTATGCCTCATTCATAAAAAATATAGCGGGTGATGACTTGCCACTCACTAAATGGGCCCTCCACAGAAGGCAGCCTGAGATGACGCCGGAAGGGCAACATTGGTGTGAGTGGCTTAGGGTGTCGAGAGGTGTGCTGCGCGTTCTCTGAGCGGTACTAGCGGCGTTATGCCCTTTAACACTTCCACCCTGGAGCTTAGGTACTTAGCTCTTGCGTCTTCCACTCCCGGACGGCCAATCAAGGCAAGCCGGGAGGCAGGGGGTCTCATTTAGCCCCCAGGGAATCGGGGTCCGCGGTGACGCCACTCACCGACGACTCGCCATGAAGTCGCCCCTGCGGTTTATTATTATTATTATTATTATTATCAAAGGCCTTCGAAAGGTCGCAACATAGTACCGCTACTCGCCGCTTGGGGCGCGCATCACGCGCCGCCACCACGCGCCGCACCACTTCACGCGTCAGAGACGTCGTGGAGTAGCCCTCGCGGTATGCGTATTGGCGGTTGGATATAGCGTTTGTCTCCGATAAGAACGAGCCCAAGCGACTGCTGATGCCGTTTTCCAGTATCTTCGCTATCGCAGGTATAATTGATACTGGCCTGTAGTTATCAACAACCTGACGCTGGCCTTTTCCCTTGTACAGAGGAGACACTTTGCTGATTTTTAGTGCCTCTGGGAACTTTCCTTCGTTCAAGCATGTGTTGAATAGGTCGGCTAAAACTGGAGCCAAGGCAAGTATGGACGCTCTTATAACCTTCATAGACAGGTCATAAATGTCCTTAGACTTCTTAGGAGGTATACGCGTCATAACGATCTTAAATACCTCATCTGGACTAAAGCGCAGGAACCGTAGTGAGCGGTCAGGCGGCGCGCGGGCCGCCACAAGCGCGCGCTGTGCCTGCTGCACGTCAGCGGGCGGCGCGCCGCAAGCGGCGGCAGCGCTCACAAATCGAGCATTCATGGCATTGACAGCAGCCTTCTTGCAGCAGTAGTTTGTGCCGTCCGGTTTTTTTTATCGAATCTGTAAAATCCAGTTGTGGGCAGTTGTCTTTTCCCCTTTCTTTATTTATCACACTCCACATAACTTTTGACATATATTCACTATTCTGTATTAAATTCGAGTAATAATTGGATTTGGTCTGATTTATTAGCCTATCGTAATATGTATCCATGTTATTAATTATAGTATTAAGTTCGTCATTATTTGGAATGTCACGACTAAATTGTTTAATGTCAGATATTAAATGCTTATAATATTTTACCTCGGGTGTTACCCACGAGGAGTCCGATTTATTGTTATCATATACCTTTTTTAGCGGAAAGCAGTCTTCATACTTATTTTTAAATATGGTTAGCAGTGCTGACGCTTTTTCTGATGCGTTGGTATTTCTAGACAATACATCAGACCAGTCCATACTGTCAAGAGAAGCTACAAAGTTCAACTGGTTTAACTGTGAGTAGCACCTGGCGTACCGCAGGCCTGGCAGCTGAACATTACGCGTGACCCGGCAGAGGACTCCATGGTCGCTCAGGTAGGTGGCGACCGGGCGCACACTCACCGAGCCCTCAGGCAGGTTGGTGTAGGCGTGATCTAGACTGCTAGCTGTGCTCGCGGTCTCCCTAGTTACAAAATTGACTTCGTTTCGCAATCCACTGGTTGACAACAAGTCAGCCAAAGTTGAATTGTCGCATTTCAATAGGCGTTTCAACATATAAAACGTGGAATTCCATCTTGTTGGGACTTCTTGGAGAGGTCTTTTTATGGGTTTTCCAGCTTGCTCCAAATAGCGCATCAGTAACTCCCATGGAACATTGCTTTTTTTTAAATGTGCTACTATCGCTTTAGATTTTTAGATTATGGTGTTAATCGCTTCATTTTTGAATGCTTTATTGACTTCTAAGTTCAAGCAATGTGCGTAACAATTGAAATGTTTCCAGCCCAAACATTTTTCAATGGCAAATTTAATGTTGGCGCCATTGTCGGATACGGCGAGAAGAATCTTATTTTCAATATTCCATTCCCGTGCTATCCTAGATAGTTCATCTGCCAGAGACACAGCAGTGGGTGAAATTCCGTGTAATGCACTACATTCTAAAAGCACGGAACGCAATTTCATGTTATTGTCTATGAACTGTCCAGTTAGAGCGAGAAACCAATCGCCATTTCGAGATGTCCACATATCCGTAGTGAGACCATTTCAGAATCTAACAACTTGTGGCGACACAAAGCGCCACCATGCGATTTGTTTCACTACGTCGCGCCCGCCGATATACGGATCCAATCCCAAATATACTTCTTGAAGAAGAGAGGGGAGCGGGGGGAGAGCGCGCGGGCGCGTGAATATAAGCACATCTCCGCACCAGAGGAGCAGTCAGTCTGCCGCCCGTTTCGCACACGACACACGCCACGTGATCCGCGCCCTCCGCGCGGTCTCCCGCCCGCGCCTCGCAAAGTAGTGCCTCTAACTTCTGTACTATGTAACTTCTGTGCTATCTAACTTCTGTACTATGTACAACAATGTATAGGGAGCATATCTCCGATTGTGACGACACCGAATAAACATTCAACGTAAATCACCTGTGTATCATTCCCGTCACCCGGGGCTCGTGCTCCCCATATTGGTGACCCGCGACAATTCGTAAACGAAAATTCATAGTGCAGTTCAGTGTTCTGTCCAAATAAAAACCGCGAGTACAAACTGTTTATAAGCTCGCCAAGCACCCTGTCTGGGGATGCCTCATCAGCCGGTGCCCGCCGACAACACAACCAAACCCACTCGGTTTGGCCATCACGGCGTGGCGGCACCACTGCGTCACACCACGGCTCGCTGTCGCTCCGCCGTCCAGTTGCACGCGCTGCACGTGCTCATCAAACGCAAACACAAACCAACAAGCACGGCGTGACATGGCGACGTGGACAACGGCAGTCTGCAGTCCCTAGGCGGGACCATCATTTTCGGCAACATTCCACGAGGAGGTACCTATTGCAAGCAACCCGGTGAGCAAACTTCAATTACCTACGACAACACGGGTTTAAATATCGCAATAACGCTGCAAACAACGCGCCGCGTCGACGAGTATTGGGCATAGCGCGGCAAACATCAAACGAAACACGCCGCGCCGCGCTCGAAAACACGCAACGTACCTACAAAGCGCGCCGCCGCGCCCAGCAACTAACTACGACAGACATTTGGTGAGCGAACTCTATTATTACTAAAATACTCAGTAAAACTTCGTCAACATAATAGTTACCTACAGTGCATACCTAAAACATTAGAACTCGAAACAACAGTGAAGTGAATTTTCGTAGTCATTATATTAGTTCTAATTAGGATGTATCTACGTAACTACAAAATTTCGTTGAACTAAACACGTTCACGGCGGCCGGATATTTTTACCTACATATTTTAACCCGTTACGTACCGCCCGCCGTCCGATTATTGTTATTTTAACCCATTGCGCACCGCCGCCGTCCGATTAGTGTATTATTTTTTTTGTTTAACCCACTCACTACCGGTTAACTTATTTTTATACCGGATAACAATTACTTATCATAATATTATTTTATATTATGTTTAAATTGATAGTTCTTTTCTCTTGTACTTGTTTTGTAATAATGTAAATAAGTATAGATATCAAGTACAACCGTTATTTTTGGTACTGATTATAATTTGTTATTTATTATTCCGGTACTGACAGCGGTTGTTACTTTCGGTTCGTGTCACGTATATACCTATCTATATACTTACTGACTTACCTATTTCCAACCATGTTATAGCTATAAATTTCACATTTGTTTATAGGCACCATACCCAACCACAATTTTTTTTTTACAAACATTCCTTATTTTTAGGAACTTAAATTTATTCTTGTGTGCTAATATTTTTTTTGTATATATGTGTGTTGTCTATTGTATGTTGTGACCTTTTATTGCATTGTGTTTTGACATTACGTATTGTGACCTAATAATGTGTACTTATACTTAGTGTCCACTTACGGTAACCACCGATCGACTTTCGGTCATTGACCTTGGGATTGTACGTACGATTGTACTGTGACCAGTGACAATCGAGTGACATACTTCCAGTCCTATCACTATTTGTTTACACTAGTTCAACTGCTCACTGACTCGTTTTCGGTATTCAACTAAACCTGTTTCGTCTTCAATAATGGCGACACCCGAGGAACAGATCAGGCTTCTGCAGGAACAGCTCCAGGTGCTACAGGCCAGCCAGCATAACAGGACAATGGCAGTTTCGGTTAAACTGCCCGCTTTCTGGGCCGACAAGCCCACCGTATGGTTCGGTCAAGTAGAAGCACAGTTCGAGTTAGCCGGAATAACACAGGACCGTACAAAATACAGTCATACTGTATCAATGCTGGACTCGAGGACTGCCGGCGAAATAGCCGACATCATCGAGCATCCACCGGACACTGACCGATACTCACACTTAAAAACCGAGTTGATAAAACGATTATCCACCTCAAGCGAGGACCGCGTACGGCGTCTTATAGGAGAAGAAGACATCGGAGACCGCAAACCATCACAGTTCCTGCGCCATCTACGCTCATTAGCCGGCGCCGATTTCAAGGGTGGAAACATCATTCGACAGCTGTGGTTGCGTCGCTTGCCAGGCAACGTGCAAGCCATCTTAGCGGCACAAGAGGATCTCCCTCTTGAAAAAGCCGCCGATATCGCCGACAAAATAGTGGAGGTAGCAACACCTGCGGTTAACGCCATCGCTACCACCTCAGCACTCTCGCCCGAGCTTACGCAACTTACCCTGAGAATAGATCAACTAACTAAATGCGTAGAAATGCTCACAAACGATGCCAGATCTCGTTCACGGTCACTTACAAGTCAAAACGACCGCTCAAGGGCGAGTTCCAGATCACCATCATCATCACGATCATCATCCCTGTGCTGGTACCACCAAACCTACAAGAGAAAAGCGAGGAAATGCACAAGTCCTTGTACCTGGGTCGACAAAAAGCAGGGAAACGACCAAAGCAGTCAGTAGACGCGGCGACCGACTGCTGCAAATCCTGCCGCCGTTTATTTGTCTCAGATAAGACGACTATGCTGCGTTTCCTAATTGACACTGGTAGCGACCTTTGCTGCTATCCCAAACGTTTAGTCAAAGGTCGCACCAACATATCTACGGGATACAAACTAGCCGCAGCTAACGGTAGCACCATCAACACATATGGCAGCATTTCACTTCGCCTCAACCTAGGTCTACGTCGCGACTTCCAATGGAACTTCACTATCGCCGACGTAGACACACCGATAATAGGCTCAGATTTCCTGAGTTTCTATAACCTGCTGCCCGATCTCCGTCGTACTTAAATGTCTTATTGACGGAAATACAAGTCTGACCACACCGGCTTCAATCGCTCATGTCAACCAAGTTAGCGTTAGAGCCATATCTGTAAATGATTCCTCACCTTACTCCAAACTTCTTCTGGAATTCCCAGATCTGACACGCCCCCCAGGACTTCCAAGACAGGTGAAACACACAACAGTTCACCATATTGTTACTACCGAGGGTCCACGAGGGTTGCATGCCGTCCACGCCGCCTTGCACCGCAGAAGCTGGAAGCAGCCAAAAAGGAGTTCGACGACATGGTACATTGTGGTACAGCCACACCTTCCAAAAGTCCTTGGGCCTCTCCCCTTCATATGGCGAAAAAGGGTGAGCTAGGATGGCGTCCATGCGGCGATTATCGCGCTCTAAACGCAAGAACCATACCAGACCGTTATCCCGTTAGGCACATAGCTGACTTCTCTAACAACATTACTGGTTGCACCGTATTCAGCACTATCGATCTAGTAAAAGCTTACCAGCAGATTCCTGTCAACGCCACCGACATTTGCAAGACCGCCATCACCACGCCATTTGGCCTTTTTGAGTTTCCCTTTATGACCTTCGGCTTACGTAATGCAGGGCAAACGTTCCAACGTTTCATGGACGAGGTCGTAAGGGGGCTAAGTTTTTGCTACCCGTACGTTGACGACATTTTGGTTTTCTCGCGTTCGGAATCTGAACACCTGGAACACCTGCAAATTCTATTCCAGCGACTCAACACATTTGGAGTCGTTGTCAACCCTTCCAAATGCGTTTTTGGTGCCAAAGAAGTGATCTTCCTTGGTTCAATTCAATTTCAATTTCAAAATTTCTTTATTGAAAGAAAGAAAGAAAGAAGAAAGAAAACATTTATTGTGACAGATTTTAAAAACACACAGGAGTAAAATCATAAAAAACAAACATAAAATCTGCCACAACACAGCCCCAACTCAGCATAATGCTGGTTGTATGGAAGCATCCAGCGCTGGTCTTCCGTTGGGGCTGGCTGTGACGTCACGCACGTACAAGAAGAAAGGCAAACAAACAAAGGACGTATACAAAGAGGAACACTGGTAGTGGAAGAAATGAAATAAAATTAATAAAAAAAGATATTACATAAGAGCTAGGGCTACACTAATACATATAAAATACTGATATAGAGAATAAAATATATACCTACCTATGGACAAAAACTTATATGGTACTGCAAAACGAATCGTAAATATATAGAATTGAACGTGAGTATTAAATTGCGCTGGTGTCATTTCTGAAAAGGGCTTCTCGTTTTTGATGCTCAAAAATAAATTTCTTTAATTTTAGTCTGAAGGTATACAAAGTACGCAGGTTCCTTATCGGAGGCGGGATGTTGTTCCAACATTTGGAGGCCGCATAACGAAAGCTACCTCTGAAGGCGGCAGTGGCGTGTCTCTGTGTGAGAAGCGGCGCGGAGCATGCGCGGGCGCCGTGCGAGTGCCGGCCCGGCTTCCAGCTCAGCTTCGCGTGCAGATAGGAAGGCTCGCCATGCTTGACCACTCCAAATAGAAGGCATGCTAGGTGAAGCTTTCTACGGTGCATCATTTTTAACAGTGCGTTCTTGTTTAAGAAAGGTGTTACATAGGCACGAGGTGGTATATCGAAGCAGTAACGAGCACATGCATTCTGTACCCTCTGTAACACCTTCCTAGTTTTGGCAAGGAGACGCGGATGGATGACCGTATCCATATAATTGAGTTTCGACAAAACTAATGACTCAGTAAGCTGTATACGAAGCGCCGTAGACAAGAATGGTCTCATTCTGTACAAAACCTTGAGTCTGTAGAAACACTCCCGCATACAATTTGTGACATGTTTCTCAAACCGCAGCTCACTGTCCATAATGAGACCAAGATTGCGGGCCTCGTACACGCGCTCGACCGGCTCACCCAACAACATAACGTCTAGTGTTGGAGCCAGGCTTGCTAGCTGATGCTTATTATTATAAGATTCACCTTAAGTAACATTGTCAGTGTACATATTATATCCTAACAGTTACAACAAAATATAAACTGTTTTTTTTAACACTATGGTCATACAAAACTTTTATCATAAATTTTAACAAACAATAATCATAGCTTCCTTGACGTATTTTACTATTAAAATCATGTAATCTTTATGTTTGATTACAGCTAAACATTTTTAACAAATACAATTTGCGGGTAGAAAAATATTTACTTCAACAACTATGCATGTGACTCGGTTGAGTCATGCTGTGACGTAGGCGTAGGCAGCAGGAGCCGACAGAACGCTGCGTGGTTTCATGCATAAGCGAGCGCGTGCCGCAGCCGCCCGCCGCGATAGCCGCCGCGGTCCGATACCCACTGGTAAACCTGCGGGGCGACTCGCGCGGCGGAACGACCCGCAGATCGCGCACGCTCATGCAATGGGCACGGCCTAATCTTTGCACTCAAGTCTGTGACTCAGAAAGATATGGTGGGGAAGTTTGTATCGACAATAAGTATCGATAAAATTTAAGTTAGTGACACGAGTTGTGCAAAGTGAGTTTATTAGTTTGTTTTTACTTTGGGGATTAGTATAAAGATAAAACTTTTCGGAAAGTTTATAAATATATACATCAATACGTGGAAGGCCAATTGTTATGTGCAACTTATAAAGGTTAGTACGAAATGGGGTATTATATGCGATTTTAAGCGCTTTGTTCTGTAACACCTGCAGTTTATTTAAGTTGGTTACGCATGTACTGCTCCAGACTGGACAAGCGTAAGTAATGCACGGGCGGACCAGAGTGCAGTAGATCTGCAATTTAGTGTGGCAGCTGAGGTTGGATCTCCTGTTCAGCACGGGGCTCAAGGCATTTAAGGCTTTAATACCTTTTAAGCGCAACATGTTTGTATTTTCTGTCCAGTTGAGCTTGTTGTCTAGAACAGTACCTAAATACTTAACTGATCTACTCCAACTGACACTGTGACCATTAATATTGAGCACGCGCGTAGGCAAGGATCTTTGGCGGGTAAAGAGAATCGCTTCCGTTTTAGACCCGTTAATTTTGAGCTTCCATCTATTAAAGTACTCAATTAGCAAGTCAATGGCTAGTTGTAACCGTGATATAACTATGTCAACATCTGGCGATGACGTCATACACGCGGTATCATCGGCGAAACACGCTAGCTTGGTGCGAGTTTGAACTGGAATGTCATTCAAATAGAGGAGAAATAGGTATGGGCCTAATATTGAGCCTTGCGGGACTCCAGCAGGCACTGGAAAAAGGACAGATTTACTGCTTTTAATGTGGACGCGAAAACTTCGTTCAGAGAGATAAGAGTAGGTCATTTTTATTACAGAAGTGAGTAGGCCTAGAGAATAAAGTTTATAAATGAGGGCCTTATGCCAAACGCTGTCAAAAGCTTTTTCGACGTCTAGAAGGAACATTCCAGTAGAATTTTTCAGGTTAAGGTTGTGGGAGACCGTTTCAGCGACTCTTGCCAACTGTTGGACAGTGGAATGCCCTTGGCGAAATCCAAATTGTTCTTCAATTAAAAGGTGGCTTGATGCCTGGAGTAGCCGTTTATAAAGAATTTTTTCGAACAATTTCCCCAAACAGGGCAATAGACTGATGGGACGGTATGATACTGGATTGGAGAAGTCCTTTCCTGGTTTGTGAATGGCTATAACTTTAGCCACTTTCCATGGTGAGGGGAAGTAGCTAAGAGTTATACATGCATTGAAGAGTTTTGTTAATTGCACTACGCACTTTTGGGGAATATTTTTTATTACTACATTTGTAATTTCATCAGGACCAGGTGCTTTACGTGGTTTTAAACTCAGAATAGCTTTTTTGACTTCCCAGGGACGGACGAGCATGGAATGGTCAGGGCTAGAGGCCTGTTCCAGAATGTTGCCTACAGAGTCGAAAACGCTTGATGAAATATCGCTTGGCCAATCATTAGTCAAGAGCATGTTGTTCAGGAAACTCTTGGCTAGTGCTTGGCATTGTTCACTTTCAGTAGTAGTAAGCGAATTGTCATCCGTTTTCAAAGAGGGTATAGTAGTTGAAGCATCTGAGCGGAGCGATCTGGCAAGTCGCCATAGATCTTTCCCGGGGTTGTCGACTCTTTGTAACTTCTGATGCCACATAATATCATTGTACTGCTTGATAGAGGTTGCGATTTCTATTTTTAGGTTGTAGAAACGATGGTTCAATATTTTGCGTACTAGGGGGCGTGTTTCTATAGAAGCGTACCTACGTAGTTTATTTTTTAGCCTGATGAGCCTTTGGATACGCCTAGGCAAAGAGCAGATGGACCATGGCCGCAACTTGCTGATAGGTACACTTGAATCCCTAGCATCAAGTATGTTTTTCTGGAGCTGGGAAACTGTGTTATCTATTGCGGATGCCGTAAGGAATGTTTCGGAGGTAAGAAAAGTGTTATTATTTAGATGCTGTCGAAATTTATTCCAGTCAGCTTTAGCGTAGTTAAATTTGGTTATGGGATGACGTTGAAATTTCATTTTAAAAGTAGCAAGGACTGGTAAGTGATTAGAAGACAAGGCTGAGATAGTTGTGATAGATTCCAGGGAAAATACATTTTTAGTTAACAGTAAGTCCGGAATAGATGGCATGTCACCAGCACGATAAGGGACAAGAGTTACTTTCTGTGGAGCATGAATCGTAAAATCATTTTTAGTCATGTGATCATACAGGGTTAATCCATGCTTGTTAGGATGACTCGGTGACCACAAGGGATGCTTCGAGTTCAGATCGCCCATTGCAATAACTTTGACACCCGTAGCCATTATCTGATCGATGTCAGTAGTGATGAGTGGAGAATTTGGAGATTGGTAAATCGAATAAATAATAAGATTGTTATTAGAGTTAAGATTCAGTGAGACGCCTACAGCTTCAAGTTTCTGTGTTTTAGGTGAGGGGAGTACATTGTGAGCTAAGTCAGAACGTACCAATATGGCTACACCCTGGCCAGAGCCATCACTGCGCTTGTCCATGCGGTAACAAGCAAACCCAGGAATTTTAAGATTGAGACGGTTAGTGATTCTAGTTTCGTTGAGTGCAATGATATCGGCCCTAAGCTTACTTACTGCGAGATCGGCCAGCTCATGTTGCTTTTTGTGTACGCCATCCGCGTTCCAGTAAAATAGGCGCAATTCTTGGTTACTACACATAGTGACCCATATGTGTCACTATAAGAATAACTTTTTCCATGACAGTTTTACATTGTTTGAATTCCTGCTTAATGGACTGTAACATCTTTAGGATTTCTAGCATTTCACTTGTTTCCGCGTCAATAGCAGGTTTCTTCTGGGAGTATGTTACGGCTGGAGAATCTGATGGTGTTCTTTTCGGCAGCGATCCACGATCAAGTTGAACCGTTGCTCTGGCGATAGACAATTGAGCGGCAGCTGTGTGGGGCTGAATATCCTGAGGTTTCTTCTTCGTAGCAGCAATTTGGGCCCACGAACTTCGTCCACTCAATATTGCTTGTGAATTCCCGGAATTGATGGCCAAACTCGTAGTTTCACGCTTGGTTTTTATACGCTCCAAGTATTTTAAGCGTTCACTGCATTGGGTGTAGTTTGCAGGGTGCTCTTCCTGGCAGTTGCAGCAGCGGGCCGGTGCTTCACGATCCTTTTTAGGACACTCCCAAGTTGGATGCTCTTGCGCACACTTGACACAGCGCGCCTGACGGTTACAATTCCGGGATGCGTGTCCAAAACCCTGACACCTGAAGCATTGTGTACCCGGTTTCCTATTGGGCTTGTATTTCTGTACGTCTACGACGCAGCTTGACAAGTAGCGGATCTGCTTAAACTTTGTCATATTTGTGCCGCTTGGCAATTGCACAACCACCGGAGGGCATTCAGACTGATGAATGGTCTTTAGTTCAGATATGATGGCACCTGGGAATCCCAAGCTTGCTAATTCCTCACATATGCTGGGCTGGACAAATTTTGGTAGTCCTTTGATAACCGCCTTGGGAAATTTTTCGTCCTTCCTTGTGAAAGTATGAAAAGACACGTTTTCCTTTACGAGCGCATCTTTTAGCAGTTGATGGCTTCTAGCTGAATAGCATTGCACTCTTACCAACATTCTTCCTTTATATTGCATGTGGAACTCCTCTTTCACATGCTTCTTTATAGTGTCTCTGAGTTTTTCTAGGTTCCAAGCCCCTAGAAGCTCGATGACAATTGGAGGCGTGCTACCAGCCAACTTCTTCTTAGTGGCTAGTTGGTACGGTTCCGTTTCTACACTTTCCTCATCATCCACTGGGAGGCCCTCAAAACTGTTTGAGGTAGGCATCATCTTGTATCTACCTTCAGGATTAGCCAGGAACTTCTTCGATTGCTTCCTCTGGTCAGGTGGAGTAGTATTCTCCCTTGGTCTTTTCTCTCCCTTGCTAGTCCTGCTGGCAGTACCGCCAGTTCCGGACTCGGGTCGGATTAGGAATTTGTCCATGTTGGACTAAGGTGAACTATCGATAAAGTATCGATAGCACCCTAGCCCATCACTATCTAGTTTGACGGGTGACGAATGCGGAGCGGAAGGTAACTTAGACGTGTGATCGCCGCGACAACCAAACGCTCACTGTCGTCGATCTTCCTTGGTTACCGCATAAACAAAGACGGAACGCAACCACCTACCGAAAGGATTGAGGCTCTCCAAAGCTATCCATTGCCAAAAACAACCCAAGGGCTTCGCAGATTTCTAGGCATGATAAACTTTTATCGCCGGTTTCTCTCTAAGGCTGCTGAACTCCAAGCACCACTCAACGATTTACTAGCTTCTTCAAAGCTCAAAGGGACACAGCCAATACCTTGGACGCCCGAACTCGAACTAGCATTTCAAAGGTGCAGGGATAGCCTCGCTAGTGCTACTCTCCTTGCTCACCCAGTGAGTCACGCCGAGTTAGGACTTTTCACAGACGCCTCCTCGGTACACGTCGGGTCTTGCCTTCAACAAAAAGTAGGCAACGTTTGGCAACCACTAGCCTTTTTCAGCAAGAAGCTAACAAGCAAACAAGCGCAGTGGCCGGCATACTACAGAGAGCTTTTTGGTGTATACGAAAGTATACAACACTTTCGCCACCTGCTCGAGGTTCAACACGCCACTATTTACACAGACCATAAACCACTCATTTATGCCTTTACCCAACGCCGCGACAAGCTTCCACCTGTTCAACTCAACCAGCTATCCTTCATATCCCAGTTTACGACTGACGTAGTGCACGTTAAGGGAGAGGATAATGTAGTCGCTGACACGATGTCAAGGATCGAAGCAATCACCTTAGAAGAGAGTTTCGATGCGTTGGCAGATGAACAAGCCACAGATGACGAGCTCCAGGAGGCTCTTACAAATTCTTCCCTAAAATTGGAAAAGGTTTATATTCCTGGATCTAACATAACCATCTACTGCGACACGTCAACGGGGAAGCAACGACCATTTGTAACACCTTCATTCCGGCGTAGTTATTTCAACAAAGTCCATAATCTCAGCCACCCTGGCGTGCGAGCCACTGCACGCATGGTGGCTGAGCGTTTTGTGTGGCCATCCATGAACAAAGATTGTCGTAAATGGGCACGTGAATGCACTTCATGTCAACGGAGCAAGGTGTCAAGGCATACTATAACGCCACTTGGACATTTTACTACTCCGACCAAACGCTTCCGCCACGTCCACTTGGACATCATAGGGCCTATGCCTTCCAGTAAAGGCTTTCAATATTGCCTGACAGCCGTAGACCGTTACACGCGATGGCCAGAGGTATGGCCCATGGTCGGCATCACAGCGGAAGAAGTGGCCGAAACATTCACAACTGGATGGATTTCACGTTTTGGCGTTCCGTCCATTGTAACTACAGATCAAGGCCGACAGTTTGAATCCGCGTTATTTAATGCTCTTTTAAAGCAGTGTTCAGCGATTCGCACGCGCACCACCAGCTATCATCCGTGCGCCAACGGCATGGTAGAAAGATTACATCGCCAACTAAAAGCAGCGCTCATGTGCCATGGAGGCACTTGGTGTACTGCTTTACCACTCGTACTTCTTGGCATGCGAGCAGCCTTAAAAGAAGATCTACAAGCATCAGTCGCTGAACTTGTTTACGGTGAACCTTTGAGACTACCCGGGGAATTCTTGAGTCCTTCATCCAACAACGAACGCCTGGAAGACGTCCACAACTTTGCGTCACAGCTACGAATGCACATGGCAAACTTAAAACCTGTTGCAGGATCACGTCACACCCAACGCCAACCATTCGTGTTTAAGGACCTACAAACATGCACACACGTGTTCCTCCGGGATGACTCAGTAAAGCCGTCACTGAAACCACCTTACACGGGGCCCCATCCGGTAACAAAAAGGAATGACAAAACCATATGTATTACCGTGGGAAACAGAGACATCCAAGTAAGTCTCGACCGTGTGAAGCCAGCATTTATCGAAGAAGTAGACGACGACATAACGCTTTCATCACCCGCGCAAGCAACAGCAACACCATCACCAATTCACTCATCTACACCCGCTCAACCTGCACCCCCATCGCCTGCACCAGTCGTCACTCGCACTGGTCGCAGAGTCAGATTCCGGGACATCCTCGACCTGTAGATTTAAATCTAACATCACAATTTCTTTTCGCATTCCACTCAACGTCACTCGATCGTCATGGGGTTACCTTATGGCACCATTGAGCCGTATTGAGATCTTATTTTGTAAATAATTTGCATTATCATCGATGTTACTCTAGCTATTAAGACAACTTAATGTACCTACCTAATAATTTGGGGCACTTTTCTCCGTGGGTGGGTGGTGTGGCGACACAAAGCGCCACCATGCGACACAAAGCGCCACTATACTACTACGGCGCGCCCTTCGATACACGGGCCCAATCACAAATATACCTGCTCGAAGAAGAGAGGGGAGCGGGGGGAGAGCGCGCGGTCGCGTGAATATAAACACATCACCGCACCAGAGGGGCAGTCAGTCTGCCGCCGCTTTCGTACACAACACACGCCGCGTGATCCGCGCCCTCCGCGCGGTCTCCCGCCCGCGCCTCGCAAAGTAGTGCCTCTAACTTCTGTACTATGTAACTTCTGTGCTATCTAACTTTTGTACTATGTACAACAATATATAGGGAGCATATCTCCGATTGTGACGACACCGAATAAACATTCAATGTAAATCACCTGCGTATCATTCCCGTCACCCGGGGCTCGTGCTCCCCATAACATTTTTAATAACTTCAGTACACTTAGTACGATGCATTTTTAAGTCGTCCGTGGCTTTGGAGTCAGGGAAAGCCAATTTCATTAAATCTGTTAGATGATCAATGCAGGAAACTGAGCTATGTTCTGTAATGTAAAGCGCGAGCATTCCTTCAGCTTTGCGCGATTTTGAGTTGGAAATCTTTTCACCATCGGGCTTGAATTGTTTAATCTGTTTGCCGGATATCACTTCCATTTTTTGTTTGTGCTTCTTTGTTTGAGCATGTCTTCTCAAGTCTACCAATTTCGCTAGTAATTCTGCCTTACAAGGTTTAAGCCAGGATTTGAATTCGTCATGTGATTCCCACTCTTTTCTATAATTTTGTGCATAGTTTTTTATCTTGAACGGAAGTTCCATTATAGGATAGTATTGAGTCACGATTTCACAAAGCACAAACCAAATTCGCGTTCGCGACGTGATACATAATGACAAGATTCAAAGAAAACATTAACAAACGATTGCACTAAGGGATTCCCCGGTCATAGAGTAAGCATACAACAATATCCCTGGTCATAGAGCAAGCACAGAACATTGGGAATTTCTGAAATAGTAGGCAAAAATGTGTTACCAGTTTTCATACTGAAAAATCCTCTAAAAACCACTAAAAAAATAAAAACGCTATGTTACTCAAAAAATCCACTAAAGGCTTTAAAAAAACGCTAGTTCTAGTGGTAAAAACACCAAGGTAGCAACACTGGCTATTTTCACGCAGTGGAAGAAGGGATACCATATTTAAAAAAAAAATATTTTTATACCTGGCAACACCAAATATATGGATTTTTTTTATATGGCAATTAAGATTTTCCGATTTTATGTTTATGGTAATACGTGGTAATACCTCAGACTAAAGAAGAAAGGGTAATACGTATACGTATACCATATAAAAAATTCAAAAAACCGTACCACGTTCATTCTTTTTAAAGACATGAAATTGTGAATGATGATTCACATTGAGACCGAACTAATCCGAAGACATACTGTGTATGAATAAGGCCGGCCTCACACATGCGGAATTCGTCTCTGAATTCATAATCTGAATTCATATTATTAATTCCGGCTCCTTCAACTCACTAGAGGTGAGACGTACTAGGTAAAACTCGTACTGAGTCTTGCGAGTACGCGTCCAGTTAAATACTTAGTCTTAAAACCTGTTCCACGAGTATTTACGAGTAGGTACAGTATTTAATACATACGTATCTAACGCATTAGTTCAAAAATACGTTTGATTACGAAGTGTATTTGAATATTTTATCAAAAGATTAACTAAAACGGTTTTCACTCACGTGTAAATCGCGTAAATGGTTTACGCGTTTCGGATGTTATGACACCCATCTTCAGAACGTTCGTCCTGGGCCGCGGCTGGGAGTCTGCGTGTTGCCGCGGCCCAGGACGAACGTTCTGAAGATGGGTGTCATAACATCCGAAACGCGTAAACCATTTACGCGATTTACACGTGAGTGAAAACCGTTTTAGTTAATCTTTTGTATTTGAATAGGTTACTTCAAGGCAAGCGTGCTACATCTTAAACTATAGTGGTGCTTAACATCAGTATTATTTATTCTGTGACGTCAGGCAGGCTTTAGTCAAACGTAAGACTATTTAATGTAAAAAAGGGCTTCGTAAGAAAACAAAAAAAAATAGTTTTTCTTTTATTTACAGTTTGTACAATTCTCTGACTACCTATTATTTTGCATTTGCTACATTTTAAATTTTGTTGTAAGAACAACATCTGTTGCACCTTCCGAACTCCAAGACGAGTTCGCCTGTCACTTATAATATTACCCGCAACTGAAAATAATCTCTCGCATGGCACACTTGTAGCCAAGGCGTTTAGTTTCTTACGTGCTAGTATTGCCAAGTGCGGGCCAAATCTTCTTCTGTTACTTCTTCATTTCGTTCAGAAATTAAAGACGTGACTAATCCTATGACGTATTTCTTTGTTTGCTGTGTTCTCATTTTCAAAATATAGTTTGTACCTTGGATCAAGGAACATGCAAGTTGTGAAGGTGCGGCTGTTTTCCAAAGAGGAAAATCGTGATGAAAGTCCACTGAGAATATCTTGCCGGGCCATTTCAACTTCATTAGGTAAAGGCTCAGCACCATCTAAATCAAATGCCACTAATGCTGATTTTAGTGCAATAGTGATAGGAATAACTGCACTACCTGTTACATACTTCTCACCACTCATTTCCCTTGTGACCTCTTCGCAGGGTTTCAGTATGAGAACCAGTTTTTAAATAATGTTCCAATCGTATGATGATAATGTCATTATGTTGACATTCAGATTAGAAAGTGCGCTATTTAGTTCTTCCTTTAATTCCAAAGTTCAAAGTTCATTTATTCATATAACTTAATAATACACGTCAAAATAACAAAAGTTATTAAGTGTAACAATATAAAAAACAATGCATTTAAATTAACATTATTGATTAAATAATTTCAAGAAACATCGAGTATTCAAAAAAATAAACATACACATGGACAACAACATCGCACTAACACAATTATCTTACGTCTGGAATGAATTCCTCGAAGGTATAGAAAGATTGCTCGATAAGCCAACGTTTCAGGGACCATTTAAAACTTTGCAGACTGACTGAAGCTGTAACATTCGCCGGTTACTGATTGTATACTGCCGCACCCATGATATGCGTCAACTTGGAGGACTTCTTCAGGGTGCGCTGCTCATTCCCCAGCTTTTGTCCGTCGCGGGTCGGGTAGCGATGCCTCGTGCCGCGCTCCGCGTACTGAGCTAGGTTCTGACGCACGTACACTGCCACCTGATAGATGAGAATGCCAGGAAGCGTCAAGATACCCAGCTCCTTGAAGTATGGTCGCGCTGGAGTGCACCACTGGACTCCCGCTACGGACCTCACTGCCCGCTTCTGCAGAATAAATACACGCTTCCAATCAGCTGCCATATTGTAGTAGGGAATGTACCGTCGCAAAGTAGCACGCCCGTGCCACCTCACGTGGAACCGTTCTCGCCACTCGGCTTAGAGCAAAGCACGCGCTACCCAGTTTCCCGCATACGCTTTCAATATGTGCATCCCATTTTAATGCTCGGTCGATCTGAAAACCTAGAAAGGTCGTCGTCTCCGGTTCTTCAATTCTCACGCCATCCACGTATACTTCCAGAGGACGGACTGACCTTCCTGACAAGTCAAACTGAATGTAATGAGTCTTGGAGAGATTCAGAGCGAGACCGTTCGTCTTGAACCATCGGGCCAGTTGAGCAGCTGTTTCGTTCAATCTATGCTCGAGAACTTCTGATGATGGGGCTAAAACTACGCCTGCGACATCATCTGCATACATGAGCACGTCAGCAGTGCTGATAGCATCCGGCAGGTCGTTCAGGAGCAAAGAGAACAGTATGTTGGAGACAGCTGACCCCTGAGCCACGCCCATGTCAGAGGACATCGGATCAGATCTCTGCGAGCCGCCCGCACATACCACAACCTGGGACCTTCCTTTCAACAAACTGGTCAGAAAATCCAATGTGGCGCCGGTCACGCCGTAGTGCCGTAGTTTTACGGCCAGTACGGCGTGGTCAGCGACAACAGCCTGGAAGAAATCGCTTAAGGCGATAAGGCCGCCCATATGTACGTCATCATAAATTTATCCTTTCATGTATTTCTTTCATGTTGGTGTGCAATAAAGACATATTATTATTTCACTTCACAGATTCTCGGGCCTTACGCCCGGTATTTTTAAGGCATCAGTGGGGCCGTAGCCAACACTGAGAGGCCTTTTACAATGTTATACTTAAAATTAAGTAAAAAATACAGATAGAGGATGTTAGGTATATAAAGTAACTATTGCAGACATGGTATTAATGTTAGAGGCTATTGTGTTGAGTTGTTCATTGACTTAATTAAACTGGTCTATTGTACGAGGAACGGCACCCGCCAGTTATGCCTCATTCATAAAAAATATAGCGGGTGATGACTTGCCACTCACTAAATGGGCCCTCCACAGAAGGCAGCCTGAGATGACGCCGGAAGGGCAACATTGGTGTGAGTGGCTTAGGGTGTCGAGAGGTGTGCTGCGCGTTCTCTGAGCGGTACTAGCGGCGTTATGCCCTTTAACACTTCCACCCTGGAGCTTAGGTACTTAGCTCTTGCGTCTTCCACTCCCGGACGGCCAATCAAGGCAAGCCGGGAGGCAGGGGGTCTCATTTAGCCCCCAGGGAATCGGGGTCCGCGGTGACGCCACTCACCGACGACTCGCCATGAAGTCGCCCCTGCGGTTTATTATTATTATTATTATTATTATCAAAGGCCTTCGAAAGGTCGCAACATAGTACCGCTACTCGCCGCTTGGGGCGCGCATCACGCGCCGCCACCACGCGCCGCACCACTTCACGCGTCAGAGACGTCGTGGAGTAGCCCTCGCGGTATGCGTATTGGCGGTTGGATATAGCGTTTGTCTCCGATAAGAACGAGCCCAAGCGACTGCTGATGCCGTTTTCCAGTATCTTCGCTATCGCAGGTATAATTGATACTGGCCTGTAGTTATCAACAACCTGACGCTGGCCTTTTCCCTTGTACAGAGGAGACACTTTGCTGATTTTTAGTGCCTCTGGGAACTTTCCTTCGTTCAAGCATGTGTTGAATAGGTCGGCTAAAACTGGAGCCAAGGCAAGTATGGACGCTCTTATAACCTTCATAGACAGGTCATAAATGTCCTTAGACTTCTTAGGAGGTATACGCGTCATAACGATCTTAAATACCTCATCTGGACTAAAGCGCAGGAACCGTAGTGAGCGGTCAGGCGGCGCGCGGGCCGCCACAAGCGCGCGCTGTGCCTGCTGCACGTCAGCGGGCGGCGCGCCGCAAGCGGCGGCAGCGCTCACAAATCGAGCATTCATGGCATTGACAGCAGCCTTCTTGCAGCAGTAGTTTGTGCCGTCCGGTTTTTTTTATCGAATCTGTAAAATCCAGTTGTGGGCAGTTGTCTTTTCCCCTTTCTTTATTTATCACACTCCACATAACTTTTGACATATATTCACTATTCTGTATTAAATTCGAGTAATAATTGGATTTGGTCTGATTTATTAGCCTATCGTAATATGTATCCATGTTATTAATTATAGTATTAAGTTCGTCATTATTTGGAATGTCACGACTAAATTGTTTAATGTCAGATATTAAATGCTTATAATATTTTACCTCGGGTGTTACCCACGAGGAGTCCGATTTATTGTTATCATATACCTTTTTTAGCGGAAAGCAGTCTTCATACTTATTTTTAAATATGGTTAGCAGTGCTGACGCTTTTTCTGATGCGTTGGTATTTCTAGACAATACATCAGACCAGTCCATACTGTCAAGAGAAGCTACAAAGTTCAACTGGTTTAACTGTGAGTAGCACCTGGCGTACCGCAGGCCTGGCAGCTGAACATTACGCGTGACCCGGCAGAGGACTCCATGGTCGCTCAGGTAGGTGGCGACCGGGCGCACACTCACCGAGCCCTCAGGCAGGTTGGTGTAGGCGTGATCTAGACTGCTAGCTGTGCTCGCGGTCTCCCTAGTTACAAAATTGACTTCGTTTCGCAATCCACTGGTTGACAACAAGTCAGCCAAAGTTGAATTGTCGCATTTCAATAGGCGTTTCAACATATAAAACGTGGAATTCCATCTTGTTGGGACTTCTTGGAGAGGTCTTTTTATGGGTTTTCCAGCTTGCTCCAAATAGCGCATCAGTAACTCCCATGGAACATTGCTTTTTTTTAAATGTGCTACTATCGCTTTAGATTTTTAGATTATGGTGTTAATCGCTTCATTTTTGAATGCTTTATTGACTTCTAAGTTCAAGCAATGTGCGTAACAATTGAAATGTTTCCAGCCCAAACATTTTTCAATGGCAAATTTAATGTTGGCGCCATTGTCGGATACGGCGAGAAGAATCTTATTTTCAATATTCCATTCCCGTGCTATCCTAGATAGTTCATCTGCCAGAGACACAGCAGTGGGTGAAATTCCGTGTAATGCACTACATTCTAAAAGCACGGAACGCAATTTCATGTTATTGTCTATGAACTGTCCAGTTAGAGCGAGAAACCAATCGCCATTTCGAGATGTCCACATATCCGTAGTGAGACCATTTCAGAATCTAACAACTTGTGGCGACACAAAGCGCCACCATGCGATTTGTTTCACTACGTCGCGCCCGCCGATATACGGATCCAATCCCAAATATACTTCTTGAAGAAGAGAGGGGAGCGGGGGGAGAGCGCGCGGGCGCGTGAATATAAGCACATCTCCGCACCAGAGGAGCAGTCAGTCTGCCGCCCGTTTCGCACACGACACACGCCACGTGATCCGCGCCCTCCGCGCGGTCTCCCGCCCGCGCCTCGCAAAGTAGTGCCTCTAACTTCTGTACTATGTAACTTCTGTGCTATCTAACTTCTGTACTATGTACAACAATGTATAGGGAGCATATCTCCGATTGTGACGACACCGAATAAACATTCAACGTAAATCACCTGTGTATCATTCCCGTCACCCGGGGCTCGTGCTCCCCATATTGGTGACCCGCGACAATTCGTAAACGAAAATTCATAGTGCAGTTCAGTGTTCTGTCCAAATAAAAACCGCGAGTACAAACTGTTTATAAGCTCGCCAAGCACCCTGTCTGGGGATGCCTCATCAGCCGGTGCCCGCCGACAACACAACCAAACCCACTCGGTTTGGCCATCACGGCGTGGCGGCACCACTGCGTCACACCACGGCTCGCTGTCGCTCCGCCGTCCAGTTGCACGCGCTGCACGTGCTCATCAAACGCAAACACAAACCAACAAGCACGGCGTGACATGGCGACGTGGACAACGGCAGTCTGCAGTCCCTAGGCGGGACCATCATTTTCGGCAACATTCCACGAGGAGGTACCTATTGCAAGCAACCCGGTGAGCAAACTTCAATTACCTACGACAACACGGGTTTAAATATCGCAATAACGCTGCAAACAACGCGCCGCGTCGACGAGTATTGGGCATAGCGCGGCAAACATCAAACGAAACACGCCGCGCCGCGCTCGAAAACACGCAACGTACCTACAAAGCGCGCCGCCGCGCCCAGCAACTAACTACGACAGACATTTGGTGAGCGAACTCTATTATTACTAAAATACTCAGTAAAACTTCGTCAACATAATAGTTACCTACAGTGCATACCTAAAACATTAGAACTCGAAACAACAGTGAAGTGAATTTTCGTAGTCATTATATTAGTTCTAATTAGGATGTATCTACGTAACTACAAAATTTCGTTGAACTAAACACGTTCACGGCGGCCGGATATTTTTACCTACATATTTTAACCCGTTACGTACCGCCCGCCGTCCGATTATTGTTATTTTAACCCATTGCGCACCGCCGCCGTCCGATTAGTGTATTATTTTTTTTGTTTAACCCACTCACTACCGGTTAACTTATTTTTATACCGGATAACAATTACTTATCATAATATTATTTTATATTATGTTTAAATTGATAGTTCTTTTCTCTTGTACTTGTTTTGTAATAATGTAAATAAGTATAGATATCAAGTACAACCGTTATTTTTGGTACTGATTATAATTTGTTATTTATTATTCCGGTACTGACAGCGGTTGTTACTTTCGGTTCGTGTCACGTATATACCTATCTATATACTTACTGACTTACCTATTTCCAACCATGTTATAGCTATAAATTTCACATTTGTTTATAGGCACCATACCCAACCACAATTTTTTTTTTACAAACATTCCTTATTTTTAGGAACTTAAATTTATTCTTGTGTGCTAATATTTTTTTTGTATATATGTGTGTTGTCTATTGTATGTTGTGACCTTTTATTGCATTGTGTTTTGACATTACGTATTGTGACCTAATAATGTGTACTTATACTTAGTGTCCACTTACGGTAACCACCGATCGACTTTCGGTCATTGACCTTGGGATTGTACGTACGATTGTACTGTGACCAGTGACAATCGAGTGACATACTTCCAGTCCTATCACTATTTGTTTACACTAGTTCAACTGCTCACTGACTCGTTTTCGGTATTCAACTAAACCTGTTTCGTCTTCAATAATGGCGACACCCGAGGAACAGATCAGGCTTCTGCAGGAACAGCTCCAGGTGCTACAGGCCAGCCAGCATAACAGGACAATGGCAGTTTCGGTTAAACTGCCCGCTTTCTGGGCCGACAAGCCCACCGTATGGTTCGGTCAAGTAGAAGCACAGTTCGAGTTAGCCGGAATAACACAGGACCGTACAAAATACAGTCATACTGTATCAATGCTGGACTCGAGGACTGCCGGCGAAATAGCCGACATCATCGAGCATCCACCGGACACTGACCGATACTCACACTTAAAAACCGAGTTGATAAAACGATTATCCACCTCAAGCGAGGACCGCGTACGGCGTCTTATAGGAGAAGAAGACATCGGAGACCGCAAACCATCACAGTTCCTGCGCCATCTACGCTCATTAGCCGGCGCCGATTTCAAGGGTGGAAACATCATTCGACAGCTGTGGTTGCGTCGCTTGCCAGGCAACGTGCAAGCCATCTTAGCGGCACAAGAGGATCTCCCTCTTGAAAAAGCCGCCGATATCGCCGACAAAATAGTGGAGGTAGCAACACCTGCGGTTAACGCCATCGCTACCACCTCAGCACTCTCGCCCGAGCTTACGCAACTTACCCTGAGAATAGATCAACTAACTAAATGCGTAGAAATGCTCACAAACGATGCCAGATCTCGTTCACGGTCACTTACAAGTCAAAACGACCGCTCAAGGGCGAGTTCCAGATCACCATCATCATCACGATCATCATCCCTGTGCTGGTACCACCAAACCTACAAGAGAAAAGCGAGGAAATGCACAAGTCCTTGTACCTGGGTCGACAAAAAGCAGGGAAACGACCAAAGCAGTCAGTAGACGCGGCGACCGACTGCTGCAAATCCTGCCGCCGTTTATTTGTCTCAGATAAGACGACTATGCTGCGTTTCCTAATTGACACTGGTAGCGACCTTTGCTGCTATCCCAAACGTTTAGTCAAAGGTCGCACCAACATATCTACGGGATACAAACTAGCCGCAGCTAACGGTAGCACCATCAACACATATGGCAGCATTTCACTTCGCCTCAACCTAGGTCTACGTCGCGACTTCCAATGGAACTTCACTATCGCCGACGTAGACACACCGATAATAGGCTCAGATTTCCTGAGTTTCTATAACCTGCTGCCCGATCTCCGTCGTACTTAAATGTCTTATTGACGGAAATACAAGTCTGACCACACCGGCTTCAATCGCTCATGTCAACCAAGTTAGCGTTAGAGCCATATCTGTAAATGATTCCTCACCTTACTCCAAACTTCTTCTGGAATTCCCAGATCTGACACGCCCCCCAGGACTTCCAAGACAGGTGAAACACACAACAGTTCACCATATTGTTACTACCGAGGGTCCACGAGGGTTGCATGCCGTCCACGCCGCCTTGCACCGCAGAAGCTGGAAGCAGCCAAAAAGGAGTTCGACGACATGGTACATTGTGGTACAGCCACACCTTCCAAAAGTCCTTGGGCCTCTCCCCTTCATATGGCGAAAAAGGGTGAGCTAGGATGGCGTCCATGCGGCGATTATCGCGCTCTAAACGCAAGAACCATACCAGACCGTTATCCCGTTAGGCACATAGCTGACTTCTCTAACAACATTACTGGTTGCACCGTATTCAGCACTATCGATCTAGTAAAAGCTTACCAGCAGATTCCTGTCAACGCCACCGACATTTGCAAGACCGCCATCACCACGCCATTTGGCCTTTTTGAGTTTCCCTTTATGACCTTCGGCTTACGTAATGCAGGGCAAACGTTCCAACGTTTCATGGACGAGGTCGTAAGGGGGCTAAGTTTTTGCTACCCGTACGTTGACGACATTTTGGTTTTCTCGCGTTCGGAATCTGAACACCTGGAACACCTGCAAATTCTATTCCAGCGACTCAACACATTTGGAGTCGTTGTCAACCCTTCCAAATGCGTTTTTGGTGCCAAAGAAGTGATCTTCCTTGGTTCAATTCAATTTCAATTTCAAAATTTCTTTATTGAAAGAAAGAAAGAAAGAAGAAAGAAAACATTTATTGTGACAGATTTTAAAAACACACAGGAGTAAAATCATAAAAAACAAACATAAAATCTGCCACAACACAGCCCCAACTCAGCATAATGCTGGTTGTATGGAAGCATCCAGCGCTGGTCTTCCGTTGGGGCTGGCTGTGACGTCACGCACGTACAAGAAGAAAGGCAAACAAACAAAGGACGTATACAAAGAGGAACACTGGTAGTGGAAGAAATGAAATAAAATTAATAAAAAAAGATATTACATAAGAGCTAGGGCTACACTAATACATATAAAATACTGATATAGAGAATAAAATATATACCTACCTATGGACAAAAACTTATATGGTACTGCAAAACGAATCGTAAATATATAGAATTGAACGTGAGTATTAAATTGCGCTGGTGTCATTTCTGAAAAGGGCTTCTCGTTTTTGATGCTCAAAAATAAATTTCTTTAATTTTAGTCTGAAGGTATACAAAGTACGCAGGTTCCTTATCGGAGGCGGGATGTTGTTCCAACATTTGGAGGCCGCATAACGAAAGCTACCTCTGAAGGCGGCAGTGGCGTGTCTCTGTGTGAGAAGCGGCGCGGAGCATGCGCGGGCGCCGTGCGAGTGCCGGCCCGGCTTCCAGCTCAGCTTCGCGTGCAGATAGGAAGGCTCGCCATGCTTGACCACTCCAAATAGAAGGCATGCTAGGTGAAGCTTTCTACGGTGCATCATTTTTAACAGTGCGTTCTTGTTTAAGAAAGGTGTTACATAGGCACGAGGTGGTATATCGAAGCAGTAACGAGCACATGCATTCTGTACCCTCTGTAACACCTTCCTAGTTTTGGCAAGGAGACGCGGATGGATGACCGTATCCATATAATTGAGTTTCGACAAAACTAATGACTCAGTAAGCTGTATACGAAGCGCCGTAGACAAGAATGGTCTCATTCTGTACAAAACCTTGAGTCTGTAGAAACACTCCCGCATACAATTTGTGACATGTTTCTCAAACCGCAGCTCACTGTCCATAATGAGACCAAGATTGCGGGCCTCGTACACGCGCTCGACCGGCTCACCCAACAACATAACGTCTAGTGTTGGAGCCAGGCTTGCTAGCTGATGCTTATTATTATAAGATTCACCTTAAGTAACATTGTCAGTGTACATATTATATCCTAACAGTTACAACAAAATATAAACTGTTTTTTTTAACACTATGGTCATACAAAACTTTTATCATAAATTTTAACAAACAATAATCATAGCTTCCTTGACGTATTTTACTATTAAAATCATGTAATCTTTATGTTTGATTACAGCTAAACATTTTTAACAAATACAATTTGCGGGTAGAAAAATATTTACTTCAACAACTATGCATGTGACTCGGTTGAGTCATGCTGTGACGTAGGCGTAGGCAGCAGGAGCCGACAGAACGCTGCGTGGTTTCATGCATAAGCGAGCGCGTGCCGCAGCCGCCCGCCGCGATAGCCGCCGCGGTCCGATACCCACTGGTAAACCTGCGGGGCGACTCGCGCGGCGGAACGACCCGCAGATCGCGCACGCTCATGCAATGGGCACGGCCTAATCTTTGCACTCAAGTCTGTGACTCAGAAAGATATGGTGGGGAAGTTTGTATCGACAATAAGTATCGATAAAATTTAAGTTAGTGACACGAGTTGTGCAAAGTGAGTTTATTAGTTTGTTTTTACTTTGGGGATTAGTATAAAGATAAAACTTTTCGGAAAGTTTATAAATATATACATCAATACGTGGAAGGCCAATTGTTATGTGCAACTTATAAAGGTTAGTACGAAATGGGGTATTATATGCGATTTTAAGCGCTTTGTTCTGTAACACCTGCAGTTTATTTAAGTTGGTTACGCATGTACTGCTCCAGACTGGACAAGCGTAAGTAATGCACGGGCGGACCAGAGTGCAGTAGATCTGCAATTTAGTGTGGCAGCTGAGGTTGGATCTCCTGTTCAGCACGGGGCTCAAGGCATTTAAGGCTTTAATACCTTTTAAGCGCAACATGTTTGTATTTTCTGTCCAGTTGAGCTTGTTGTCTAGAACAGTACCTAAATACTTAACTGATCTACTCCAACTGACACTGTGACCATTAATATTGAGCACGCGCGTAGGCAAGGATCTTTGGCGGGTAAAGAGAATCGCTTCCGTTTTAGACCCGTTAATTTTGAGCTTCCATCTATTAAAGTACTCAATTAGCAAGTCAATGGCTAGTTGTAACCGTGATATAACTATGTCAACATCTGGCGATGACGTCATACACGCGGTATCATCGGCGAAACACGCTAGCTTGGTGCGAGTTTGAACTGGAATGTCATTCAAATAGAGGAGAAATAGGTATGGGCCTAATATTGAGCCTTGCGGGACTCCAGCAGGCACTGGAAAAAGGACAGATTTACTGCTTTTAATGTGGACGCGAAAACTTCGTTCAGAGAGATAAGAGTAGGTCATTTTTATTACAGAAGTGAGTAGGCCTAGAGAATAAAGTTTATAAATGAGGGCCTTATGCCAAACGCTGTCAAAAGCTTTTTCGACGTCTAGAAGGAACATTCCAGTAGAATTTTTCAGGTTAAGGTTGTGGGAGACCGTTTCAGCGACTCTTGCCAACTGTTGGACAGTGGAATGCCCTTGGCGAAATCCAAATTGTTCTTCAATTAAAAGGTGGCTTGATGCCTGGAGTAGCCGTTTATAAAGAATTTTTTCGAACAATTTCCCCAAACAGGGCAATAGACTGATGGGACGGTATGATACTGGATTGGAGAAGTCCTTTCCTGGTTTGTGAATGGCTATAACTTTAGCCACTTTCCATGGTGAGGGGAAGTAGCTAAGAGTTATACATGCATTGAAGAGTTTTGTTAATTGCACTACGCACTTTTGGGGAATATTTTTTATTACTACATTTGTAATTTCATCAGGACCAGGTGCTTTACGTGGTTTTAAACTCAGAATAGCTTTTTTGACTTCCCAGGGACGGACGAGCATGGAATGGTCAGGGCTAGAGGCCTGTTCCAGAATGTTGCCTACAGAGTCGAAAACGCTTGATGAAATATCGCTTGGCCAATCATTAGTCAAGAGCATGTTGTTCAGGAAACTCTTGGCTAGTGCTTGGCATTGTTCACTTTCAGTAGTAGTAAGCGAATTGTCATCCGTTTTCAAAGAGGGTATAGTAGTTGAAGCATCTGAGCGGAGCGATCTGGCAAGTCGCCATAGATCTTTCCCGGGGTTGTCGACTCTTTGTAACTTCTGATGCCACATAATATCATTGTACTGCTTGATAGAGGTTGCGATTTCTATTTTTAGGTTGTAGAAACGATGGTTCAATATTTTGCGTACTAGGGGGCGTGTTTCTATAGAAGCGTACCTACGTAGTTTATTTTTTAGCCTGATGAGCCTTTGGATACGCCTAGGCAAAGAGCAGATGGACCATGGCCGCAACTTGCTGATAGGTACACTTGAATCCCTAGCATCAAGTATGTTTTTCTGGAGCTGGGAAACTGTGTTATCTATTGCGGATGCCGTAAGGAATGTTTCGGAGGTAAGAAAAGTGTTATTATTTAGATGCTGTCGAAATTTATTCCAGTCAGCTTTAGCGTAGTTAAATTTGGTTATGGGATGACGTTGAAATTTCATTTTAAAAGTAGCAAGGACTGGTAAGTGATTAGAAGACAAGGCTGAGATAGTTGTGATAGATTCCAGGGAAAATACATTTTTAGTTAACAGTAAGTCCGGAATAGATGGCATGTCACCAGCACGATAAGGGACAAGAGTTACTTTCTGTGGAGCATGAATCGTAAAATCATTTTTAGTCATGTGATCATACAGGGTTAATCCATGCTTGTTAGGATGACTCGGTGACCACAAGGGATGCTTCGAGTTCAGATCGCCCATTGCAATAACTTTGACACCCGTAGCCATTATCTGATCGATGTCAGTAGTGATGAGTGGAGAATTTGGAGATTGGTAAATCGAATAAATAATAAGATTGTTATTAGAGTTAAGATTCAGTGAGACGCCTACAGCTTCAAGTTTCTGTGTTTTAGGTGAGGGGAGTACATTGTGAGCTAAGTCAGAACGTACCAATATGGCTACACCCTGGCCAGAGCCATCACTGCGCTTGTCCATGCGGTAACAAGCAAACCCAGGAATTTTAAGATTGAGACGGTTAGTGATTCTAGTTTCGTTGAGTGCAATGATATCGGCCCTAAGCTTACTTACTGCGAGATCGGCCAGCTCATGTTGCTTTTTGTGTACGCCATCCGCGTTCCAGTAAAATAGGCGCAATTCTTGGTTACTACACATAGTGACCCATATGTGTCACTATAAGAATAACTTTTTCCATGACAGTTTTACATTGTTTGAATTCCTGCTTAATGGACTGTAACATCTTTAGGATTTCTAGCATTTCACTTGTTTCCGCGTCAATAGCAGGTTTCTTCTGGGAGTATGTTACGGCTGGAGAATCTGATGGTGTTCTTTTCGGCAGCGATCCACGATCAAGTTGAACCGTTGCTCTGGCGATAGACAATTGAGCGGCAGCTGTGTGGGGCTGAATATCCTGAGGTTTCTTCTTCGTAGCAGCAATTTGGGCCCACGAACTTCGTCCACTCAATATTGCTTGTGAATTCCCGGAATTGATGGCCAAACTCGTAGTTTCACGCTTGGTTTTTATACGCTCCAAGTATTTTAAGCGTTCACTGCATTGGGTGTAGTTTGCAGGGTGCTCTTCCTGGCAGTTGCAGCAGCGGGCCGGTGCTTCACGATCCTTTTTAGGACACTCCCAAGTTGGATGCTCTTGCGCACACTTGACACAGCGCGCCTGACGGTTACAATTCCGGGATGCGTGTCCAAAACCCTGACACCTGAAGCATTGTGTACCCGGTTTCCTATTGGGCTTGTATTTCTGTACGTCTACGACGCAGCTTGACAAGTAGCGGATCTGCTTAAACTTTGTCATATTTGTGCCGCTTGGCAATTGCACAACCACCGGAGGGCATTCAGACTGATGAATGGTCTTTAGTTCAGATATGATGGCACCTGGGAATCCCAAGCTTGCTAATTCCTCACATATGCTGGGCTGGACAAATTTTGGTAGTCCTTTGATAACCGCCTTGGGAAATTTTTCGTCCTTCCTTGTGAAAGTATGAAAAGACACGTTTTCCTTTACGAGCGCATCTTTTAGCAGTTGATGGCTTCTAGCTGAATAGCATTGCACTCTTACCAACATTCTTCCTTTATATTGCATGTGGAACTCCTCTTTCACATGCTTCTTTATAGTGTCTCTGAGTTTTTCTAGGTTCCAAGCCCCTAGAAGCTCGATGACAATTGGAGGCGTGCTACCAGCCAACTTCTTCTTAGTGGCTAGTTGGTACGGTTCCGTTTCTACACTTTCCTCATCATCCACTGGGAGGCCCTCAAAACTGTTTGAGGTAGGCATCATCTTGTATCTACCTTCAGGATTAGCCAGGAACTTCTTCGATTGCTTCCTCTGGTCAGGTGGAGTAGTATTCTCCCTTGGTCTTTTCTCTCCCTTGCTAGTCCTGCTGGCAGTACCGCCAGTTCCGGACTCGGGTCGGATTAGGAATTTGTCCATGTTGGACTAAGGTGAACTATCGATAAAGTATCGATAGCACCCTAGCCCATCACTATCTAGTTTGACGGGTGACGAATGCGGAGCGGAAGGTAACTTAGACGTGTGATCGCCGCGACAACCAAACGCTCACTGTCGTCGATCTTCCTTGGTTACCGCATAAACAAAGACGGAACGCAACCACCTACCGAAAGGATTGAGGCTCTCCAAAGCTATCCATTGCCAAAAACAACCCAAGGGCTTCGCAGATTTCTAGGCATGATAAACTTTTATCGCCGGTTTCTCTCTAAGGCTGCTGAACTCCAAGCACCACTCAACGATTTACTAGCTTCTTCAAAGCTCAAAGGGACACAGCCAATACCTTGGACGCCCGAACTCGAACTAGCATTTCAAAGGTGCAGGGATAGCCTCGCTAGTGCTACTCTCCTTGCTCACCCAGTGAGTCACGCCGAGTTAGGACTTTTCACAGACGCCTCCTCGGTACACGTCGGGTCTTGCCTTCAACAAAAAGTAGGCAACGTTTGGCAACCACTAGCCTTTTTCAGCAAGAAGCTAACAAGCAAACAAGCGCAGTGGCCGGCATACTACAGAGAGCTTTTTGGTGTATACGAAAGTATACAACACTTTCGCCACCTGCTCGAGGTTCAACACGCCACTATTTACACAGACCATAAACCACTCATTTATGCCTTTACCCAACGCCGCGACAAGCTTCCACCTGTTCAACTCAACCAGCTATCCTTCATATCCCAGTTTACGACTGACGTAGTGCACGTTAAGGGAGAGGATAATGTAGTCGCTGACACGATGTCAAGGATCGAAGCAATCACCTTAGAAGAGAGTTTCGATGCGTTGGCAGATGAACAAGCCACAGATGACGAGCTCCAGGAGGCTCTTACAAATTCTTCCCTAAAATTGGAAAAGGTTTATATTCCTGGATCTAACATAACCATCTACTGCGACACGTCAACGGGGAAGCAACGACCATTTGTAACACCTTCATTCCGGCGTAGTTATTTCAACAAAGTCCATAATCTCAGCCACCCTGGCGTGCGAGCCACTGCACGCATGGTGGCTGAGCGTTTTGTGTGGCCATCCATGAACAAAGATTGTCGTAAATGGGCACGTGAATGCACTTCATGTCAACGGAGCAAGGTGTCAAGGCATACTATAACGCCACTTGGACATTTTACTACTCCGACCAAACGCTTCCGCCACGTCCACTTGGACATCATAGGGCCTATGCCTTCCAGTAAAGGCTTTCAATATTGCCTGACAGCCGTAGACCGTTACACGCGATGGCCAGAGGTATGGCCCATGGTCGGCATCACAGCGGAAGAAGTGGCCGAAACATTCACAACTGGATGGATTTCACGTTTTGGCGTTCCGTCCATTGTAACTACAGATCAAGGCCGACAGTTTGAATCCGCGTTATTTAATGCTCTTTTAAAGCAGTGTTCAGCGATTCGCACGCGCACCACCAGCTATCATCCGTGCGCCAACGGCATGGTAGAAAGATTACATCGCCAACTAAAAGCAGCGCTCATGTGCCATGGAGGCACTTGGTGTACTGCTTTACCACTCGTACTTCTTGGCATGCGAGCAGCCTTAAAAGAAGATCTACAAGCATCAGTCGCTGAACTTGTTTACGGTGAACCTTTGAGACTACCCGGGGAATTCTTGAGTCCTTCATCCAACAACGAACGCCTGGAAGACGTCCACAACTTTGCGTCACAGCTACGAATGCACATGGCAAACTTAAAACCTGTTGCAGGATCACGTCACACCCAACGCCAACCATTCGTGTTTAAGGACCTACAAACATGCACACACGTGTTCCTCCGGGATGACTCAGTAAAGCCGTCACTGAAACCACCTTACACGGGGCCCCATCCGGTAACAAAAAGGAATGACAAAACCATATGTATTACCGTGGGAAACAGAGACATCCAAGTAAGTCTCGACCGTGTGAAGCCAGCATTTATCGAAGAAGTAGACGACGACATAACGCTTTCATCACCCGCGCAAGCAACAGCAACACCATCACCAATTCACTCATCTACACCCGCTCAACCTGCACCCCCATCGCCTGCACCAGTCGTCACTCGCACTGGTCGCAGAGTCAGATTCCGGGACATCCTCGACCTGTAGATTTAAATCTAACATCACAATTTCTTTTCGCATTCCACTCAACGTCACTCGATCGTCATGGGGTTACCTTATGGCACCATTGAGCCGTATTGAGATCTTATTTTGTAAATAATTTGCGTTATCATCGATGCTACTCTAGCTATTAAGACAACTTTAATGTACCTAATAATTTGGGGCACTTTAGGTTTAGGTTTAAAGAACTTTATTTCACACTAAGATAGGTACATTTATCACTAACGCGTGAAACATAGCTTAAATTATAAACATATATTACGTTCGTCGTCAAGTAAAAATATTTTTGTGACCACCCTACAGACAAGTATGACGCTGTCCGTCCACCGCATTCATAGCAGTGAGGTGTCTCTTAAAACGTGTTGATAAAGCCTATTTTTGAATGCGGTGAACGGGCTTACATATTTTAAATCTGATGGTAGCTGGTTGAACATTTTCGAACCTTCGGTAGTGACCATTGTTTTGCCGTAGTTAGTGCGGGACTTCGGGAGAACGAGATAGCTTGCGCGTCGAGTACAGGGGTGCCCAACTTTTTTACGTGTGAATCGCAAATTCGTATGAAGTTTATTGTCCAGTGTTTTGCGTACAAATATGCAAATATTGTATTTATATAATTGTTTGATGTTCATTAATTTTGTTTCCTGGTAAATTGTTTTAGTTTCTGTCAAATAGTGATAGTTAAAAAGCATTTTTATTATTTTATTTTGTAAAATTTGCAGTTCTTTTAAACGTGTTTTGGCTGAGCTGCCCCATATTTCGAGAAGATATAACAGATGTGGTTTAATTAGTGCATTATATATTTTAAGGCGGTGTGCACGCGGTATACATCGTATGCTGTTTCGAAGAGTGCCGAGAAGAGAAATAAGTTTACTTTTAATGTGTTTCATGTGTATATGCCAAGTTAATTGAGTATCCATATATAGGCCTAAATATTTTTCGTGTGTTTTAAGTTGTAAGGGAATATTATTTATTATTAAAGGTGAATGAGTGGGTACAGGTTTATTTTTAGCTTTAAAGATAATGTAGCAAGTTTTCGAAATAAAAGTAAAATATTTATAGTAAGCAGGTTATGTTGAAGCCAATCGAAGATAATATCTAAGTCACGTTGAGCATGTTTAATAATTTCATGGATATTTAGACCAAAGTAGAATAAACAGGTGTCATCCGCATATTGGGTCACGTGACCTTTAAGGTCAAGGTCATGGATATTGTTTATGTAGGTCAAAAAGAGTAAGGGACCTAATATTGACCCTTGGGGTATACCACATGATATTGGTCGCGGGCCGCTTTGAGAATTGGCGTCTATCTTTACAATTTGCGATCTATTGCTGAGATATGAGTGGAACATTTGTAAAGCCTTATCTTTGATACCAATAACCTCCATCTTTTTTATAAGTAGGTTAAAGCTTACGGTATCGAATGCCTTTTTTAAGTCAATAAATATTCCAAGTGCTATTTTTTTTGTCAATGTTGTGTTTAATTTTAGTTACAAGATCAATAGTGGCAGTTAATGTATTACTTTTAGGTCTAAAACCATATTGTCTTTCAGAAATGTAGTTAATTGATTCCAAATATTTATCCAACCGTGTATGTAATATTTTTTCGAAAATTTTGGAAAGTACTGGCAATACGGAGATAGGGCGATAGTTGCCAGGATCTAATTTTGAACCAGATTTATGAATCGGCGTAACTTTGGCTATTTTCAAAGTATCAGGAAAAATACCATCTCGTAAAAGCTTATTAAAAGTTTCTGATAGTTTTGCGACTATTATATGCTTTATAGATTTTATTACCTTTGTACTGATACCATCTAATCCGACACTGCAACTAGAATCGAGTGAGTTAATTATTGATATAATTTCTTTTATAGTACACGGGTCTAAAGTTTTCAGCTCTGTATTAGCTGAAGGGATTTCTGGGAGCGCTACAACATAGTTATCGTGATACAATTTGGGAATTTCGTTAGCTAAACTCGACCCTATGGTTGAAAAGTATTCATTAAATTTATCACATATATCAATAGGATTTGTAATTTCGATAGAGTCCACGTCCAGTTTTGATGGTACACTATGTTGTTTTAGCTTATTAGTTGATAGGGTGTTAATAAGATTCCACATCTTTTTGGGTTTTTCATTAAATTTATCAAATTCTTTGTAATAAAATGTTTTTTTCTCATCCTGTATTAATTTTATAACTTCATTTTTCTCCGTGGGTGGGTGGTGTGGCGACACAAAGCGCCACCATGCGATTTGTTTCACTACGTCGCGCCCGCCGATATACGGATCCAATCCCAAATATACTTCTTGAAGAAGAGAGGGGAGCGGGGGGAGAGCGCGCGGGCGCGTGAATATAAGCACATCTCCGCACCAGAGGAGCAGTCAGTCTGCCGCCCGTTTCGCACACGACACACGCCACGTGATCCGCGCCCTCCGCGCGGTCTCCCGCCCGCGCCTCGCAAAGTAGTGCCTCTAACTTCTGTACTATGTAACTTCTGTGCTATCTAACTTCTGTACTATGTACAACAATGTATAGGGAGCATATTTCCGATTGTGACGACACCGAATAAACATTCAACGTAAATCACCAGTGTATCATTCCCGTCACCCGGGGCTCGTGCTCCCCATAAACTCCTTTTCTTCAGATTTGGTGCCTTCGTAAAGTGAAGGCAGCATTTTATTGGCGAAATACTTTCGCGACGGCAAGATATAATTAGGAAAGGCAAATAAAATGAGCTCACGAAATCCTCGATCTTCTACAATTGAAAAAGGCTGCATATCATATATGAAAAGATTCATTATGTAGCGATCAATATCATTTTTAATTTTCGAACAGTCTCTTCGTAAATATGACGTCATAGTATTTCTGACTGCTGGCACCACCCCACCTGCATATATATTGGCATCTTGTCTGGAGGTAGATGCTTGAGGCTCTGACAAAAGCGTAGTAACAGTACGGACCTCTTCAGCTTGTGTTACGGCCGCCGCTGGAACCGTTAAAGTTTCTTGTCTGGATAGCAATTGAATGGTACCATGTCTCCTTTTCAAATGTTTGGTCAAATTTGACACTGACGCCTTGTAAGATATATCCATTTTGCAAATGTTGCACTGCGCTTTATAATCACCTCTGTCACTAAAATGGTCCCAAGCTATGCTGCGTTTTGGAGCCATATTTAAAATTATTTATTGTTTATATTATGTTTTTTAGTTTAAAAACCACCACCAACCGTCACCAGATAATTTATTGAAAACCTAACCAAAAACTTAATTTACTATGTAAAGAATATACAAACAAACATTTAAAACCACCATCGTTATGTAATACCACCACGCATGCAAAATTAGTTTTTGATACGATTACTAACACACCTTTTAAAAACAACACAAGTTAACCTTTAATTCAATAAAAGTTTAAATAAAAGCATCCACTATTAACCGTTTCGTATAGGGCACTAAAGATTCAAATTTTGAAACATAGGCCGATAGCAAATAGTTTAAAGTGAGAAAGAAAATAATAATAATAATAATAAATATAAATATTTCGGGACATTGCACACAGCGCCATCTAGTCCCACACTAAGCAAACGCTTGTGTCGTGGGTACTAGATGACGGATATAATACTTATATACTTTTCTTTTGTAAATACATACTTATTATACATACAAACAACCAGACTCAACACAAGAAATTATACATTTTTAAAATGCATAAATACTTGTGTCAGGCGGGAATCGAACCCGCAACCCCTAGATTAGAAGGCAGAGCCACTACCAACTAAGCTAACAGGCCAGTCAATAATATAACAATATAATTCATCTGTTGTTCAAAAATCAGTCTAAACACTAAGCAATAAAGCTCATTTATATAATACATCGACTTAACAATCACTCACACAAACATAATCAGCATGGTGTTTCACAATGAGTCGGATATGATCCGATCCGCTCGTAGTAAAAATGGTAGAAATTAAATACAATGGTAGAAATTTAAAATATAAGTTTTAAGGCTAATTTTACCATTTTTACTGTAGATTTCATATAAATAATTATAAATAGAAATAAATCAATGTATAATTATGTGTAAATCAGGTTAAATATCATGAAAAAAAAAATCGAATTTATCATCGACGGAAACGAATCCGCTAGCTTTTGGCTCACGGAACGGTTCCGATTTTTCTGATGAATAAATTTGTTAAAAGATTCGTATGGAATCATTGTGATTTGGAAAAATCCTTTCCGTGCCAATTGATTTCCGTCTCAATCGAATCGGATCCGTATCCGACTCATTGTGAAACACACCGCAGATGGCGTCTCTATGCTTAGGTACGCGTCTCATTTGCATTCCGATCCGAGTAGCTCAAGGAGTGGCTAGAAATTATAAGTCTGTGTGCGTTATGGTTCCGCGTCGCGTCAGACTTCTTAATACTCGAGACGCCTTTGGGCGTCTTGACTATAGTCTTGAGACGTGGCGGCCGAAACCTAGTCTTGAAACCTGTTGCAGTATATACGTTCCACCTCTACAACTCACATTATCTTAAAAATTGAGATAGATCCAATAGTTTAGTGCGTAGTATACTGGAATATTGCTCAGTTGTGTGGAATCCGGGGTATAAAACGCATTCAGAGGTATTAGAGAAGGTCCAAAAATGTTTTTTGTATCACCTATCATTTATGGAAAATAAATGCAAAATACTTCGATCCTATCAATCAAGAGTTACTTAATCACTATAAACTAAAAACCCTTCATGCTCGTCGCGAGATTGCAGATCTGTTGATGCTTTATAAAATATTAAAAGTACATATAGGTAGACTGCCGGAAATTTTATCCAAATTTAACATCAGAGTGCCTTTTCCGTGTGCTAGAGTACCTATATTGAAACAATTGTTTCTGTCCTGCAGGCCTAGACAAGTTCCAAACATACCGGAGCTAAGCACTTCCGAACGCGCCGGGCGCTGAATCCTAGTGATGGGCGTTGATTTAACGAACAGCTTTTTTTAACCGTTTTATTACGCTTAACTAGTTAACCGTTTCTCTTTCACACAAAATCCAGTTAAATCTATCAACTGGTTTATTCAACGCCAGTATGCATTTAACGAAACGCTTGCCCTCTCCCTCAACTCAACGGCGAAGGCCAAATTCCTACCTGCCGAAAACTACCGAACGCGGGTCGCGGCAGCTAGCAGCGCGCGCGTCGCTCGTACGAACGAGCGAGACGCCGTCGCCTCCAGTATGAATGAATTGTTTGAGAGTAAAAGAGATGTGCGTATATTTGTTCGTTTCGGATTTCGGCTCGGCCGATGGCGAATGCAACTCGTTGACCGAGACAAACAGGTTTGTTTAGCTAAGCATTTTGTTTGTTTTAATTAATTCAAATTAGGTTGTTCGAGTGACACGTTGAGGTGAAAGTTCACGTCGCGGGTCGTGGCTAGTAACAAATATTGTACAAAATCTGTAAAAGTGTAAATTAAAAAAAAAACAAAACAAAAAAAAACTTGTAAATATTAATGGATCATTATTATGTACATAAAATGAAATAAAACTTTTAAATACGCCTGGTTAATCCAAGTACATATTCAGTCACCAGCCAGTCCTAAGCCTGGAAAAGTATGAAGGGAAGTTTAATTTATTCGATGTCATAAACTACATTTAACTTGTCACTCAAACAACTGATAAAAAAACGTCTTAGCGTAGTATCAATGTATCAACTATCCGTAACGTACAACACAACGTAACTGTGTAGAACGGTTAAGGTTTCAGCGACGCAAACCAGTTGATAACGTTAACTAGTTTATCAACCGGTTAACCGATTCTAAAAACCGGTTTCATTTCATTAACTAAAAATCTGTCAACGACCCATCACTACTGAATCCCCAACTCCATCGCTGGCGCTCCCATTGCTAGCAAACGTCCCATTACGCCTGTGTACGCTACATCTCTTCTACAGGGTGCTCACTTGCGAACGAACCACAGACAATAGGAAAAGAATGGACATGAAATACCTACGAAAAAAACGTGCATACCTAACGTGAGCCTGGCACAAAGATGGCGGCTTGCCGTAGGGATGCGCGCATTATAATATCGATAGTTGAATTGCACGGTGTTTGCAGAATTGAAAATTGTCGAAAATGAGTTTCGGTTACATTTCTTCAGTTTTATTTACGTGGAAATGCGACCTATAAAAACGCACACGCTCAGTGACATTTTATTTATGGCAGGGCACGTGGATACTGTACTGATGCCACTGCAATTTAATGAACATCCTCTTTATTCTGTACTTGTACATGTTCATAATAAAACGAATTTTACTATGGTATGTTTATCCCATTAATTACTCCCAGTTTCCACCGCTGCGATCACGAATAAAAACTGCAGCCTTGTGATAGCCGTGTACCTATATCTTACCTGTGGGCGTAGTATGCGACCGAAATTGGAATTAAGATTGAGTTTCGTGCGGACTGCCACTTACTGCGGCTCGTGCCGGGGCATATGTATAGGAGCCTTGAGTATCACTATTACTGATCAGCATACCACGCCTTCAATACCAACACGGTCTTTAAGTAATTAGTTACCAAAGAAAAGAATAAATAAATAGGTACTTACTAAATACAGATTTTTTTCTCGTTTTGCAGAGTATACTTAATTTTATTAATTACTTAATACTTTATTTATACAACTTGGCACGATCATTCATAATAAAACGAAAATTACCATTTCACACAGGTTTATTAAAAACTATAATAGTTGTAAAACTGTAAAATTTGTATTTTTTAAATACAAAGGATATGTTTCAAATCGTGTTTCAAATAAGACCATGTTGAGCCCTCAATGACAGTCATTTTCAAGTTGTAAATAAAAATACAAATATACACATTAATCAACTATGAGCATGTTGAACCCTCAATCACAGTCATTTTCAAGTTCTAAAAATACAAACTATATACAAATATAGGTACACAATAATCAAATAAGAGCATATCGGACCCTAATAAAATTGCCAGTAATTTACTCATTACGGAATAATATGATTTTGTTAAAGTAATTGCGAAACGAAATCTTTTCTGTGGTTTTCTTACCATAGTATTTAAACCTCAGATCCATGTAAGTTTGGACTATAGATTTAATAAGTAAAAGTCTGTGGGTCGTGTCATGTTCGGAATTCGATTTCAACAAATTGGATTCATCAAAATGTTCCATGAAAAATCGAAATGCATGCAGATAATACTGTTCAGACCGAAGCTGCTTTTGAAAAATACCTTTAAGGATTTTTTCAATTTTAATCAGAATATTCGTCACGTCTTTTGACGGGTAAACCAATCCACCCCTATTTTTCAGAGTTATTAAGCTTTTTTGTGCATCTCCAAATAACAAATTTGCGCAAATATCACATTTTACAGAGCGAGCCAACTTTCTAGATATGAAACCGGCAATATAAGTAACTACGCTTTCGGAGTAGTTGGGTAAGTTATTGTACATGCAGTGTATAAATTCTTCGAACAACTCACTATCATCCTCTGGCAATTCAACAAATGAATTCCTTTCTGTTAGTTCGTTTATGGCCGTGACTGGGTTTGTCTTACTAGAGCAGGTTAATATGTTAATTTGCTCTAGAGGAACGCAGTTGCCAATGCCCGCATCCCTAATTTCAGCTCTTATTAACAATCTTTTAAAAGCGGCCCTAAATTGAACCGCATTAGGGTTATTATTAAAGCCACCTCGAGCTCGGATGGCAGAAAAAAACAACTCGAGGTGGTCCTGGCTGACCTTGTACAGTGGCAGGTACTGTAAAAGTTTGGTACCGGCAATCAAATATTTATACAGTTGAATTGCACTGATCATGTCCACAATAAGTCCTACAAAGCCTGTTCTTCTTCTGGAATCGACGAGTTTCTGCCCAGATGGCAGTATCAGATTCTGAAGGTAGGTTGTGGCACCTTCGAATAAAGCTTCTACCAGACCAACATTTCCCGAAAATATAGCCTTTTTCCACCCCGGTGGTCTAATTGATCGGCTGTTTAAGACATCAAAAACGCTGTTTATTAACCTAATGAAGTTAATTGTGCCTTCACCTCCTTGAAATTCCGGGATTTTTAAATCAGCACAATGCTCCAAGGCATCTGCCACCGAGTCGCTAAGAAGCTGCGTGGCAAGTCGTACCTTCATTTTTTGTTTTTGATATTGTATGTGGGCCTTTGTTAATTTTGTGGCCATGTGCAGTCCTGCGGCTTCCTGCAAATTTAGTAGATGTTCCAGGTAGATGTAATCTATTTTCCTGCCATGCATATCGTAAAACACCCTCAATTCACCGAAAGCATTTCGGACTAGTTTGATAGCATGACAGGGATCAATAAAAGCGTGTATGATGCTGTTACTGTAAGTAAATGTTACCTGGCCTGAATTGAAATCACAGCCTAATGCTGAAAACATGCTTAAATTTGCAGCTGGACCATCGCAGGTCAAGCTCACAACTTTGACGCCGACTTCTTCACATTTATGGATGCATGTTTTAACTAGTACTGCTTTTTGTTCCCCAGACAAAGCCGTTATGAAAAAGTATCCCACAGGTAACTTCCAACTACCGTTTATACAGGTCAGCAGTAACACAAGACACTCATTGGCTACTTCTAATGAGTCCATATCGCAATCAATCCCAACGTTAACTCGTCCATAATAGGTTTTAGTTTGAGGATCCCAGCAAAGAGACTTTCTAATAGCCATTTCATCCAAAACCATAGCACATATCACTGGCATTTCACTTGTTTGAACTTTGTGTTTCAAAGCATTAAAAGCCTCTGTACAAAACCCAGGTTCAGCGTTTACATTCTGATACCACCTACTTAAAGTTCTTGGATGTGGCAAACAGGAACTGTACGTACGACGAACAAAGTTATAGGCCTTTGGAGATAAAAAGTGGTGTCAGTGCAAATTTTCGAATTTCTTCGCTGTATTGTCTTTCCAAAGGCATTCCTACCGATTTCGCAATTTGCCTTTTTAGAAAATCTTTGGGGCCTGCGCACTGCTCCAACACAGCCGCATGATCATCATTCACATAATTATTGTCTTTTAAATCTTTCATTACAGTTTTAAAATCTGCTATTTTCTTACTCTGTCTTCTCACTTTTTCATTTAATCTTTTTATTTTTTTTTTCTGATTTTCACATTTTAATTTTAATTTTTGAATAATTTCAAGCGCTTTTTCCTGAAACAAAAAAAAAAACACATTGACTTCTAGTTTTTTGCAACTTCGTACAAGTTTTTTGGCCTAAATTATTTTAAATTACCAGTTATGCTGCCCGCAGTACCTATAGTAACATAAAATAGAAGACTTACATCTGAATAGCTAGAAGTGCTGCAGATAGGCTCCTCTTCCAGTGCTTTGTGAGAAACAAACTGATGTTCCTGGCATTTATTCAATTGCGCTGGTAACTGTAAAGCAATATAACAATAATTTTTAATATTGAGTGTGTTTGTTTTCAAAAATCAAGATTGTATAATATGAAGTACGATACTTAACATTGTAAAAAGGATACTTACATCTGAATAGCTAGAAGTGCTGCAGATAGGCTCCCCTTCCAGTGCTTTGTGAGAAACAAATTGATGTTCCTGGCATTCATTAAATTGGGCTGGTAACTGTAAAGCAAAATAACAATAATTTTTAATATTGAGTGTGTTTGTTATTATTTGCGCTGGTATCTACACAAAAAAAACCTTATATGTTTAATAATATTTACATTGCCAATTTAATCACTAACACATGCACACATTTGTATAACTTGCATTTTAACACAGGTACATTTATCTATTTTGTTCTATGTACATTTAAATCTGAAACTTTTTATCAGTATTTCAACAATATAGAATTACTGCTGCTGACATGATTCTCGTCCCTTGTCATCAACTGGTTTAGTTCGATTACTTTGTCAGTAAGTAGGTAAACACTATAAACTTATCTGGTCTATTTTCAAAACTTACCAACAACTCACTTGAAGGTAAAGCATCATCGCGCAGTCTTGTTACATTTAAAGTTCGGTTCAAACATTTGTCTTCAAAATGCAGGGAACAAATAAAAATATGTTTGGTTGTAGTATTCAAATTTTCAATACCAAGTATATCCAGCCACTGTTCTTTTCTTTCTTTACATGTTGGCAATCTAAAATCAAATAAAAGAAATCGAGTTTAGATAATATTCACCTGTCGCTAAGTTATCGATACATTGAAAATGCCGTACCGCAACTCTATTTACTATGACGAATGATTTTCTTAAATAATCGCCTAATATTATTAGTAAAACAGTAAATGAATAGAGAAAAGCACGTTTATCTTTATAAACTTTCCCACAAACAGCAAAATATTTTAAAATAATAGAAAAGACAAGATATTTTGGATGAATTCGTTTACTTACCTGTGCAACGTTATTTTGGGATGTTTTGTGTTGCTTTTTATGCGGCAGCCTAACACACTGCACCTACCCATAATAAATGCAGTATTTTGCAAGTTCACACACTATAAACAAGCACAATTTTCGCTTAATATCACTAAATTTTCTTCAAAACTCTGTAATAAACAAGTTACGATGACAACTGATGTACTTGTTGTTGGCTGTGATAAAACATGGCGACCGGCCGCAGTGATACATTTTGTGACGTCATCAGCCATTGATAAAACTACTGTTGTGCTCTTTTACATTATGATTGCCCTCATAAGATAAAAAGAGATGCCGATATGTCAGTAACTACTGTTTGTTATGCCGAGTCCTTTCTTTCTTCTTTAGTCTGAGGAACGAACGATGGAATTTACTTTCATTTCTACATTCAACAGTCAACGTCACTTTTAACTTTGGCATTTCAAAAGACCTATCATTATCTTTTTACGTCAAATAAAAAATCAATGATACCAAATAGTAAATTATAATACATTTTGTGTAACTTATTCTCACAGATACGAAATTGTCATTTATTGGAGCAAATAATAAAAAATTTTGCTTATAACACAAAAAACAAAGGCATACCTTGCTAAGATAATAAATACTAGAGTTATGTTAATTATAAGTATTTATTATTATGATAAGAATATGTTGATGAAACTCTGGAGATTTTTTTTGTGTTTCACCATACTGCAGCGCCACATCTCTATTCCTAACCAAAGTCTTACCAACACAAATAAATAAAATAGAAAGAAATAGATTTAAAATGGTCTACAAAAAAGTCCGCGATGGTAGTATTATGTTTAGTTTGTCTACTAGGGATAACCCAAAATAACCTATTTTTATTCTTTACGTTAAACAAACTACGCAACTGGTTTTGATAAGTACATATGTTTTTTTTTACAGATAGTGTCTTAAGATGACGGTTTTAAGTTTTTAATATATCGTGCAACCCGTGCGAAGCCGGGCGGGGCCGCTAGTTTTATACAAAACAAGGCGTGCATCACGTGTACGGTTCCTGCCGACGAGTCTCACCTAAATTCAAACAATTTATTCCTATACCTACTTTATAATTTCTTATATCAATAAAACAAAACATTTCGCTTCCAACACGGAGCTTAAGTAAATCATTCGCTTTTAAGATTCTTGTAAGTAGGTTATTTTCACTGTGGCTGTAATAATAATAAATAAATAGGTAAATATAAGATACATTTAACTGCCTAGCTGTTTAATTTGAATATGTGCCACTGGCAACACAAAAATATAACCAAGAAATAAGAAATTTCGTAATTACTAATTTTTGTTGTTGTTATTAAAATAAGTAAATCGAAATAAAATTACAGCTTTACTAAAAGTAATTCACATTTGCAAGTAAATCACAGAGTGACATAACACACAACCAAACAGTGAGTAAAAAATACGAATTCAACCTACAATAAAATCAATCACAATAGTTTCATTATGATATGATAATTTCTTAGCAAACCCAGAACATTTTCTTGCTTTGTTGGACTAAATGGAAAGGTAATTCATAACTTATTTTATTTAATTTACAACTACAACGAGTACAAGCTCAATGTCTATAAGTAATTATTGTTGATATTGTTTGTGTGCCAGTGTATTATTTGTACCTATACTTACTTAAATATTATTGTATGAACAACATGTGGTTGATTTCCTTTGAATAAAATATCTAAATATTATATTTCAGTTGAATTACCGCTGGTATATTTATCTGACTGCTACTATCCCACCGGCCCAATCAATATCTGCGGCAGGGACGCCTCCTGCAACACTGATTCCAGCTACATAGCAACATCGGCGCCAGCTGCAGCTGTACCGACACGAGGCCGTAGCCGCAGAAACAGGATGACGCCTTTAGAAAGCACTGCTGCTCGATTTTCTGCTGTCGAGGAAGGGGCGACTTGACATGGACCACATACACAACCAGCAGAGGTTAAACTAAACCTCTAAAAAGAGATTGTGCCTATAATTTTATAAATAAAACAATGTTTTTACATTCCATGTCATGCTTTTTATTTACAAAAACCTGATTATAAAACCAAATGTTACCTACTGAACTTATATTAATTCTAAACTACATATAACACTTTTATGAGGTATACTTTTATAATCTATTCCCAAGGAGAGCCACCCATACTACAATACTAGTATGGGTGGCTCTTCCCAGCACTAATTCCTGCTGGAAGCAGTGGCGTGAGCCAGCACTCTATCCTCATCATCTACAATTTTGCTGGCAACTTGTGGATGGTAGCGAAGATCAATATTCTGCCCCATATAATCACTATTTAGTGCTTCTACAAATTGACTGATACAGCGGCTAGCAGCTCCCTGATTTAAATGCTGCGTGAATTCAGCGATTCTTTGGTATGAACCTGTTGCCACGAAGCTCAGTGCACAGAGGACCTGCAAAAGAACAAATATGATCATCTTTAAATCTAGGTGTAGCCTTATAACTTTACATAAACAATAATAATAGCTAGGTGTTGAAAGAGGGGGAGGCCTACGCTCATAACAGCGACTATTACTCAGATTTGTAAAACTTCCTAACCATATTTAACTTACAATAAAAGTTTTGAACTATGTAGTCAGTAGGTATCAAACATGCTATAATTATAAATATGAACTTACTGCATACCTTTTCAATTATATGAGAATATTGTAATATTGTTAGTACCTGATTGCATGTAAATGTAAATTCAAAAGTTAATAATCTGATTATGTAATTAACATAATTATGTATCATAAGTTTACAAAAGGTGTTCAATAGTACATATCTATTATTAAGATGTAAGCTTACGGTCTTATTTATAAAAAGTTATAGAAGACTTAAAGTGTTCTATAACATCACTATAAGAAAAATGACCATAATCAGTATTTATAAACGCACTATAGCGCTAAACAGTTCTATAAGTCTATTGTAAAGTTATAGTAGCGAGGACCCCACTATAACCGTACTATAGCGGTGCTATAAGATCTAAGATGGCCGACTATCCTGTCATCTGTCAGCTGATTTGCTGTCTTTGAAGTAAAAACAAACAATCAAATTTTGTAATATAAATTAATTTTTTGATGATTTGGGGTTTTATAACAGTATTTATTTAGGTTATATTGCAGTATTACATAATATTGCCATTGACCAGGGGGATGCTGTGCTTACAAGTAACTCAGATGCTCACCAGGCAAATCCAGTAGTACAAGAGGAGCCAGGAGAAGTTGCAAGTGGACGCTCAAACACCATCTTGCAATCATTTATTAGGTCACATTTTAGTGAGTAAGTAGTTAATATTTGTGATACTGTGGTTGAAGTTGGCATATAACTGTACTGTAATGGAACTGGCTCTCAGAGGAGGCTGCAAGAACATACTGCTAGGTGCTTGGTGACACATTTACATATATGTACATAGAAGTGATAATCTTTATGAACATAGCATGAAAGAAAGTTATGCTTTGGAGCATGTACCTATGATTTTACTGTTAAGCCAAAACTAAAACAAGGAAAAATGTGGAATTGTAAAACCAGATCCGGTGACATTATGTGTCTCCACTCAGAATTATATATAAAAAGATTAGCCCTTATTGTACACAATGACACTGTTGCTCTTGTAATAATTAATTAATAGTAGGTACAGACATGTGATAATGCTAAATGAAAGTATCTTAGTATGTGTGATTAGTGATAAACATGTTAATAAAAGTCTTCCTATGTATTTCATTCTGTTTTACTTTTATAATAAATTATTTTTAATTTTAAAGCTCTTTTAATTTTTCAATTTTTATTGCTCGTTGGCCATTTGGGCCTCATGTAGCTCTCGTCGGCAGGCTATTTCAGCATCGCAAATCCTCTGGGCTGCAGGAGTTTATAATAAATTATTTTTAATTTCAATAGCTCTTTTAATTTTTCAATTTTTATTGCTCGTTGGCCATCTGGGCCTCATGTAGCTCTCGTTGGCAGTCTATTCCAGCATCGCAAATCCTCTGGGCAGCAGGAGTTTATAATAAATTATTTTAATTTCAAAAGCTCTTCTTTTAATTTTTCAATTTTTGTTGCTCGTTGGCCATTTGGGCCTCATGTAGCTCCCGTCGGCAGGCTATTTCAGCATCGCAAATCCTCTGGGCAGCAGGAGTGATGCTATTTACTTATTTTCATTTAAACTTTTGATATTTGCGCGTCTGAATATCAACAACTTTGACGTTTCTTTGTGTCTGAGTATAGACAAAATTTTGTGTTTTATGACAAAGTTAGCATATATTTGGCACTAAGATACGTATTATCTGTGGTAAATTTCGTTCTTCTTTGATTTTTTCTTTATACTGGCAATGATTTGGCTTATTGTCGGTACCACGTGGGTACTATAGTTATAGAAGGCTTATAGAACGTTTATAAATAGTAAACTTTATAGAACACTTTAAATGCTTATTGAACACTTTAACTATAGTATGCTTATAGCTTACTATAGGCATTTTTATAAATAAGACCGTTAGCATTTAAATGTCCAATATTGGTATCAGATACCATTTCAGCTATTATGTTCACCAATTTTTGTTAAAATTAACTACCTATGTCAGAAAATAATAATGGTAACTTTGATTGATATTGTAACTTGGTGAACAATTTTTTTGTAATATGTAGTAACCAGTTTTGGCTGTAGTACTAGATGTTTAAATACCCATACATTTATTTTCTTATGTGTACACATTGGTTTAAATAAATACCTATATACTTTTCAAATTTATTAATAAAATATGTGTTTACTTGAGATTGGATAGATCTTTTTTGTACAAAAATATTCAGTAGAAAAATGAAAATCCATATGTACTTAGTTTGTAAACATAAGGAACATGTTTCAGCACTTTTTATTAGGTAACACTTTTAGTTTAGGTATATGTACCTTACCTTCATTAAATGTGGTTAAAAATTGTAATGTTAAGTACTTATACTTAATACATAATAGGTAGGTATCTGTGTCTTACTTTTTTAGTAGAAAATAAAGGCTATTTTATTTAATTTTTAGGAATTTCTGGCATTTCACTTAAGTTTCCCAAGGACAGCCTTTCTTTTTTCTCTGTTGACGCCTCAACCACACTTCTTCAGAATGTGATCGCAAATTTATGCATTTTTTCGCAGTAAAAAGGAAAACTTTACAAAATATGTCACCAAATGACAACACTACGCCATTTTGAATGGCTTTCTATCCGCTAACGCAAGCCTAACGCCATGGTTTTGGAGCACGCTCGAAATTGGCGCTCCCCAAGAGAAACGCTTGTCATAATGTGGCATTTGGCTTCCTCTTTTCTATGATTTGTATGGATAATGACCAACTTGTTCTTTCGATTCCGTTTCTAATCGTTCGGGGATCACTACTTTTGATGACATTCATGCAGTTGTCTAAGAATTTTGATATCTATTCTGCAGGTGAAAACAGGGAGCGTCACCGTAGGTGATTTCCATACATTTAATCTCTCTAAGCGTTTGGCGCTATATCTATAAACGGCTCTTGTCTAGGCCTGCTGATAGACAACGCACAAATATGCTACATTTCTTTCCCATAGTTCGCATGTGTAACACATATGATAATGACAACATTAGATTAAATTTGATATATTCTCCAATAAGTCACTACCAGCTGTTAAAATTGAACTGTCTAAATTAGTAGATTGATGATGTTGTAAATGTTTATTTAGTTAATGTGCCTTTTTCCCCTCTGTTCTTCGTTAGATTGCATGTTTAGTTTTTAAGTATTAATTGTTAGGAAGGTTACATAGGTATATGTGATAGATAGGTTCACTGTCTAAGGTGATGTACACACTGTAATTTATTGTTATTTTTAAGAGTGAATATATAACTGTATGTCACTGTTTGTGAACTAAATAAAAAAAAAGGAAAGAAATAAGTACACTGTTTTAATAAACCTATTTTTGATTTTATCAGTCTTCTTGATGCTTTCAATTACGGCACATTGCACACAGCACCCTCCAGTCCCATACTAAGCTAACACAGGTGTCATGGGCACTAGATATTGTATATAGGTAATACTAAAATACTTTTGTAATAAAACATACAAACGTCCAGACTCAACCAAATAATTGCATATTGAAAATAGACAATTATTTGTGTTGTGCAGGAATCAAAACTGAGACACCTGGCACTGAAGGCTATGCTTACTGGGCCAGATGACACAGATCATGTTCTATCATCCCCAGTGTGGAGGGTAAAGTGGATACTTCACTGGTCTCATAATTTGTGAGATACCTAGTAATAACTACATGGAAGAAAGGTGTTGGTTGAACTTATAAATCAAACTGCTTAGTATACAATAATCAGTTTTTATTATAAAAATATTATTATCATGTTCAAATTCAAAAAGGTATAGGTAAGTACTTATATATGTAAGTAGTCTATATTAGGTTGAGTTTACACAAGTTGATAAAAAGATGACATCAGTTTAATAATAAACTTGACATTATTAAGATTATTCATAATAATTATATACTTGACATGTACTTAAATTTGTTTTTTTTTTCTTCTTAAAACTTTAATGTTGTGATACAGATGTCAGGTAAGTATATACATTTATGTTATACTTCAGGTTATTGTCGCTTGACGAGGCATAAATACATATTAAGTATACCTATGAGACTTATTTTGTACAATATCAAAGTTAATAACTAATTTGTGTACAGAACAGAATGATTTCACACAACACATGAGAATAATCAAGTCATTTATTTATTTAACTTAAAAGTTACACAAACACACAATAGCAAGTTACAATAAAAACACAATTCAAATTACTTATAGGAAAACATGGCTAACTAATGTTGTTGGCTAACAACACAATATACCTACATAACATAAACTAGGGATAAAAGAGCCTTATTTATAAAGAGAAACAATAAAAAAATTATAAATTGATTTTCATTAATTTAATGATGTGGAGAGAACTAATATATTTATTAATTACTAAGTGTGTTTACACATATTATATTTGAATGGTTTTTTCATTTGTGTGTTAGTTTGTGTCGTTTTAGATGTTCATGTTGAATACTTGCTTAGTCACATAGACCTATCACATTTAAATGGCCTCTCACCTGTGTGTATTCGTATGTGTCTTTTTAATGTAGTACTGTCCCTGGCAGCATAGCTACACATGACACATTGGAATGGTCTATCACCTGTGTGTGTTCGTTTGTGGGTCTTTAAACTACAACTTTGCTTACATTCATAGTCACATACATCACATTTAAATGGTCTTTCACCTGTGTGTATTTGTATGTGTCTTTTTAATGTAGTACTGTCCCTGGCAGCATAGCTACACATGACACATTGGAATGGTCTATCACCTGTGTGTGTTCGTTTGTGGGTCTTTAAATTACCACTTTGCTTACATTCATAGTCACATACATCACATTTAAATGGTCTTTCACCTGTGTGTGTTAGTTTGTGGGTCTTTAAACTACCACTTTGCTTACATTCATAGTCACATACATCACATTTAAATGGTCTTTCACCTGTGTGTGTTAGTTTGTGGGTCTTTAAACTACCACTTTGCTTACATTCATAGTCACATACATCACATTTAAATGGTCTTTCACCTGTGTGTGTTAGTTTGTGTCTCTGTAGACTACTACTATGCTTACATGCATAGTCACATACATCACATTTAAATGGTCTTTCACCTTTGTGTGTTAGTTTGTGGGTCTTTAAACTACCACTTTGCTTACATTCATAGTCACATACATCACATTTAAATGGTCTTTCACCTGTGTGTATTCGTATGTGTCTTTTTAATTTACTACTGTCCCTGGCAGCATAGCTACACATGACACATTGGAATGGTCTATCACCTGTGTGTGTTAGTTTGTGGGTCTTTAAACTACCACTTTGCTTACATTCATAGTCACATACATCACATTTAAATGGTCTTTCACCTGTGTGTGTTAGTTTGTGTCTCTGTAGACTACTACTATGCTTACATGCATAGTCACATACATCACATTTAAATAGTCTTTCATCTGTGTGTGTTAGTATGTGCCTCTTCAAACTTTGTTTGTCAGAGCTTTCATAGTTACACATATCACAAACATATGGTTTTTCGCCTGTGTGTACCCGGATATGTAGTGCAAAATCACGAGAATGAGTGCTTTGATAGTCACACATTAAACATTGAAATATCTTCTTTTTCTTCATAGTTTTGTTACTGGGTGCCACTAATCTTCCTTTAGTCAGTGACATGGAACACAGGACCCTGGGCCCTAATTCTATAAGGACTTGTCTTGCTCTTTTAACACGGCAAGATACGGAAAATGCGTGTTGTGTTAAGCGCAAGCGTGTTTGTGTTTACGATTATTACGATACGATACGATATTCGGCCATCGCTATTTTCACTTCCCGGAAGTGGGGATACCATAATTTAAAAAATAATATTTTTATACCTGGCAACACCAAATATATGGATTTTTTTTATATAGCAATAATCTTTTTTTGAACTTTTGTACATGGTAATACGTATACCATATAAAAATTCAAATTCCGTAGGTACTACGTTCATTCTTTTTGAAGACATGTCATCATCATTATCATCAGCCTAATGGGACCCACTGCATGGCATAGGCTACCAACCTCTACGCCAATACTCCCTGTCCTGCGCTGTTCTTGCCCAGATGTTTCCTTCTAACTTTCTAATATCATCCAGCCACCGTTGCACAGGTCTTCCTACACTTCGCTTACCTAGCCGTGGGTACCATTCAGTTATTGCTTTGCTCCATCTGCCGTCTATAACCTACGTCTCGCCAAGTGCCCATCGCCACTTGAGTTCCGTAATACGAGACCCGACGTCTTCCAAATTCGTACGTTTTCGCCTTTTCGGATCTCAGTATTACGAACCCTGTCGCGTAACGTAATGCTTAACATGGACCGTTCCATTGCTCTTTGTGCGACTCTCATTTTTTCGATGGTTTCCTTGGTGAGCGTCCATGTTTCGGCAGCATACGTCATTGTGGGCAGAACACATTGGTTGTAGAGACGTGACTTCAAGCATTGAGGCATTTTACGGTCTTTTAAAATATCGCTCAGGTTGCTAAATGCCGCCCATTCGAGTTGGATTCGTCTTTTGATCTCCTTGTGTCTATGCTCTCTGCCAAAAGACAAACAGTGTCCAAGGTAAGTGTACTGTTCCACTACTTCTAACTTTCACCACCAATCTGAATAATTGGTTGTGAATCTCCAGAAGCGTTGGTCATCACCTTAGTTTTGGACATGTTCATCTTAAGGCCCACTCCAAGAGAGACATGGTGAAGGTCTTCTAACATCGTTCGGAGATCAGACTCAGTATCACTAATAAGAATCAGGTCATCTGCAAAACGAAGATGGGATACTTAAGTGAACACCATTTATTGAGACGCCTCTATTCTCCCAGTCGAGAAGCTTCAAGACTCTGCATACCTACATGTAAGGTAGATCAGACTCACGAGGTACCTTTACTGTTCGGAGAACTACTAGTAATAGTAGGTATAGTTTTAATAACCCTCATGCTGTAAACCATTTTAAATTGGAAAACAAACTTAAAATCCATTTATTTATTTATTTATTTATTTAATAACAATCAAAACGGCCGAAACCAATTACATTAATTGATTAAAACAATACTTATTCTACAAACACATAATCAAATCAAATCAAATCTACAAACAAATAATAATCATCATCATCCATAGCCTAAGGCTGTGACCAACGTAAAATATCCTGTGAATTATTCTGTTATACGACCCAGATAGAAGCTGTAAGGCAGCTTCTGTCTGCTGGGTATATATAAAACGTCTAGCGATTTAAAAAAAATATATGGCAACTATAGCGCCATCAGTTAAACTTCCCGCGCGTCCTGTGAACCAATGCGACGCGCCGAATGATAGCAAATATTTGAATGGTCCAATGACAGCGACTCCCGCGGCGTCGCTTGTAAATTCGCCGGACCCCGCGCGAGTCGAGCCAGTCAGTAGTCTCTTGTTTCACGACACACGCAAACGTCTCGAAATGGAGGAGGAATTAATACTAATCGCATTGCTATTGGCTCAATACAGAAAAAAAAAGAAATGCAAACGCATACACTGGATTCATCCTCTTAATGTAAACAGAATAAAAGAGAGTCAGTTTTACATTACGGCGACAAAATTACGACAATTTCCTGAAAGATTCTTCGATTACTACAGAATGTCGATAGCATTATTTGATGAATTACTACGTTTGCTGAAGAATAAACTCCAAAAAGAAGACACACATATGAGAAAAGCCATTTCTGCTGAAGAAAGACTCACAATAACTTTAAGGTAAGATTATTTATGTAGGTAGGTACATATTTTAAAATCATAATAAAGTATAGTTCGCGCAAAACTTTATGAGCTCTCGGAACACGCACGCTAGTGGCTGCGCAGTACGCATATTATAGGTATCCGAGGGACGGGACAGGGCGTCGGGGAGGGCACCGGCCCCCGCGCCCCGCGCCGTATCACCGCTCGCGTCCCGTTGCGCCGTGCCTTAGTGTGAGTGCTACGTTCGTACACAACATTTGCGCACGTTGTAGACGAAAGTACAGTCGAGTGCAACAATTAATTTTCATTCCTATTGTAATTTTTTTTACTGTTATTTGTTTTCGTTATTTTTATTTGTTTCTGTTATTGTTGTTGTTAAGTTTTGTCACCGTTATATTGTATTTGTTATTTGTTTGTTCTATTACTGTGGTTTCTTACTGTTATCGAACTTTTTGGTTTAATTAGATATGCCTCGCGGACGCTTTAATGTGCTACGTCGCCAAACATAAATAAATAAATGCACAAGTTTTATATTAAAGTTTTTAATTTACTTAAATAAATACCTACCTGTTTGTTCTAATATCCTACTGCACATAAAAATACCTAAAATCTAAATACTTTGTGATAGGCATAAATGTACTATGTTTTTTTTTAAATCTTACAATAATGATTGTGCGCTCAACTGTACCATGCGCGGTTACGTACTCGGGCCTAACTTCAGAGAGCTCATAAAGTTTTGCGCGAACTGTAGTTAAGTCAGATATATAATTTTATTCAAAAAGTACAGTACTCATTTGAATAATATAATAATAACTCTTTGCCGATGAATAACTGGTCCGGAATTTGTTTTGATTTCATTTCATGCGCGTCACAGAGTACTTTTTTATATACGGAAATTTTATTTTTATATACTTTTTTATATGATGCGCGTCGCCGAAACGTAAACTCGTAGAGGGAGTATAGCGTAAACTAAACTGAATAAAATTTCACAGTTATTACTAATAGTTCATATAAATACCGCATTTATATTACACAACAATGGAAGGCGTTGACGATCCAGGAATTTTCTTCTCTGATAACTTTGGTGTTGAAGAAAACGAATCCCAAGTTAAAGCTAACCTCCAAGCGGTAAAGAAAAAGTTTAAAGAGTTTATGAGGCAGTTTCACACTGGAAATTTCAATTATATATACAGGTAATATCAAGATTCTTTGTCATCTATTAGACACGCTCAGTAGAAAACATAAATATCACAAAGAATAATAAAATATTTCAACATGTTACAGAGACACTCTGAAGCGAAATTACAACTTGGGACAGTACTGGGTGGAAATAAATATTGAAGATCTGTCCAGTTTTGATGAGGTGGTAGCTGAAATGATGAAGGGTGAGTTAGTTTATTATTTTATTGGAAACATTTTTATTATATGTTGTACCTCAAAGATGTCTGAGCAAGTTGATGTACCGTCCTTCGTTGCGTGCACTCCTGGTGCGCTGATGCGCGCACTCCTGGTGCGCTACTGCGCGTGCTGTTGCGTGCATTCCTGGTGCGCTGATGCGCGCACTCCTGGTGCGCTACTGCGCGTGCTCCTCGTGTGCTGTTGCGTGCACTCCTGGTGCGCTGATGCGCGCACTCCTGGTGCGCTGATGCGCGCACTCCTGGTGCGCTGATGCGCGCACTCCTGGTGCGCTGATGCGCGCACTCCTGGTGCGCTACTGCGCGTGCTCCTCGTGTGCTACTGCGCGTGCTCCTCGTGTGCTGTTGCGTGCATTCCTGGTGCGCTGCTGCGCGCACTCCTGGTGCGCTGCTGCGCGCACTCCTGGCGTGGTTGGCGCACGACGCTGCCTGGCAACCTGACGCGGATGAAGGGTGAGTTAGTTTATTATTTTATTGGAAACATTTTTATTATATGTTGTACCTCAAAGAGGTTTGAGCAAGTTGATGTACCGTCCTTCGTTGCGTGCACTCCTGGTGCGCTGATGCTCGCACTCCTGGTGCGCTACTGCGCGTGCTCCTCGTGTGCTGTTGCGTGCACTCCTGGTGCGCTGATGCGCGCACTCCTGGTGCGCTACTGCGCGTGCTCCTCGTGTGCTGTTGCGTGCACTCCTGGTGCGCTGATGCGCGCACTCCTGGTGCTCTACTGCGCGTGCTCCTCGTGTGCTGTTGCGTGCACTCCTGGTGCGCTGATGCGCGTGCTCCTCGTGTGGTGTTGCGCGCACTCCTGGTGTGCTGCTGCGCGCGCTCTTCGTGTGCTGTTGAGCGCACTCCTGGTGCGCTGCTGCGCGCGCTCTTCGCGTGATGTTGCGCGCACTCTTCGCGTGATGTTGCGCGCACTCCTGGTGCGCTGCTGCGCGCGCTCTTCGTGTGCTTTTGAGCGCACTCCTTAATCAAAATATTTTTAGTTCACGTGATTTATGTGTATTAAAACATTCGTGACTATATCAACAAAGCATATTAATATAAAGCCCTATCTGTCTGTTTAAACAAACATTGGTTGCTACACCAGATCACGTTCAGCTTCGCCAGCGTCCTACATTCCGCGGCAGATGGAGGTGCTGATTCGTCAGTAATACTTTATATAAGATGAAGATTGTTAGAAATAAAGGTGGTTGCGATTGAGAGTTCAGAGTTAATTATTACAAGAGAAAGTATTGTTTCAATTCACATCCCACAGTCCCAGTAGAGTTATATCATAAGTAGTAGGTGCTAGTGAAAGTTCTGCTACTAGTTAGTTAGAGGTAGTCAGGAGTGTATCCGTCAGTACCAGAGCAGCAGAGAGTCGTCGTGGCAGCCACATTTATATATACTTTCCAAAACAACTTGTAGGACATTAATGTAATTACTGAAAATTAGGTAAAAACGGAAAAAACTAATAAACCATACGCGGTATTTTGCGGTTGGTAATTTGTTCGTCCGCGCAGCGCTTCACGGCTAGGCTAGCGCGTTGCGCCAGCGCTTGAGTGGTTAGAGACAAGTATTCGAGTTTTTCGACTTCTACGGAAATAGTAGTACAGATAACAAATATTTTCATTGTTCCTATGAATGAATGAACTAAACCGTATATTTGTTATCTGTATAGAATGAACGTTATTATGAACATGTTCATTCGCGAATGTACGATACTGTGTATGAATAACTGGTCCGCAAAAGTACCGCTTCCTTTGACCATCCATCCTGAGGACCCGAAATAAGCTAGTACACCCGAAAGGGACGACGACGAATCTCAGGGCTGCCAGTCATAAATATTCCCCTACTTTTGTTTATAAGTAAAAACATGTACCTAGATGTAAGCTTTTGTCAGAACAATAAACGTATTTGTATTGTATTGTATTTGTTCATACTTACACATACACACGTACCAAAGTTGTACGTAATCATTAGTATCACCTAAAAAAGGGACTCAAATAAAAATGACACACACAGTACCTATGTCGATAAAATTTATGTAGGAATAAATTATACTCAGAAGGATTTGTAAACAAAATACATATTTATTTCAAGGAAAACTTTTTACATAGAAATACAAAGAATATAGTAATAACCAACTGCTAAAATAATTTGTTGATTAATTTTCTGGATTAAAGTAAGAATATTAAAAAAAAACTACTTTAACATACCTACAAATTTACAAAAAAATACTTAACTAAAACTGTACGAAATTTTCGGATACGAAATTTTTCTTTGGAATATCTAAATTCATATATTTATTTTATTACTCACAACTTTAATCAATGGAGTCAATTGTCTGGACGTGAATGGGACATTCATCCTAACAGGAGACGTACACGTCTCCATTTGAGCAACATCATATTTCAGCGCAGCCTAGATTATTACGAGTACAAAATAAAATTATTAGTATAGATCCCTTCAACTTTAATTTTAATAAAGTGGGTAGGTAGTTAAAACATTTGAATCAATATATTATATTTATATTTGAAAAAACTTACAAAACTAATTTTACTAAATTACTTAATTTCAATTAATAAAAAATATATTCATCACCTTTGTCTCATTTTCATTAATATACAGTGTGGGTACAGCAGATATTAAATAAAAAATCTATTATTTGGAGTTTTTCTCAAACTGTTTTGGTCAAAATGTCTAGAACACATGCGTGCATGTTTTGAGATTCCCAATTATGTCGCCCTGTTGCATGAATCCATATTTGACGAACGCCTGGATCCATCGGAAATCTTTATAAATAAAAACAATTATAAATATACAATACAATATAGCTTTATTGCACACCAAAAATAAATTACGATATGAAATGAACTTAAACTATAAATGAATGCGCAAGTGGGCGGCCTTATCACCTTGTGTGATCTCTTCCAGGCAATCTTAGCAAGAAATCGGTGACTGAAATCGGTTTGGTGGGTGGTGTGCAAATAAATAAATAATACTTACAAACAAAACCTATAACTTAACAGAGAAAATCAAAAATATATTATGTGGTATATAAATTTAAAAAATTAATTGTTTATTTTATCTTTATTGTAATGTTTTTTTGCAGAGTGATATACGTTGCTTTGTCTATTTCAACTCAAACCATCTTTTTAAAAAAATATTTTGCCTTAATTTCTTGGGTAAAATACCAAGACGAAACTGGTATTACCAAAAAACGCATAACCCGATCAAATTCAAAATACTGCTAAATGACAACTATGTTTGACAAACGCTTTGCGAGTAAAATAGTTTACTATACTTTAAATTTAGCCGAGTAATTTCATAAAAACATTCATGTTTTTAGTCTTAATTTACTATTTATGACCCATATAAATAGCGTTTCAATAAAGCAGGGCTCTCATTGCTCCTAAATTATTCGTAATCAAGTCACATTGTCGTAAAAATATCGTACTTACGTATGAAAGGATATATTTTCTTCTTTGCGTTCACTACGGCTTTTACAGCCTTTTACATAACAAATCACCATGTTCTATGAAATTTTCTCTAATAATTCACTATGTAAATCAAGTTTTTTCAAGTGAAGGAAAACTAAACATACTACTTCTAGTTTTTTCACACTTAGCACTCGTTATCACCAAACAAAAGCAAAAAATTTTTTTCACGCAACTGCCATGTTTGTGCCAACTGTAGCGCCCAACGAATCAAAAAGTGAAATTTAGACAAAGACATAACATAATGCTAAGCCTGTCTCTTTCGCTCTTAGGTTTTCTTGGTATAGTTGTCCCGCACGCTCATTTACTTGACAGGTGTCATGACCACTCCGTCTTGATGGATGCTCGAAGACCGCTTCGCTCTAAAAAGTAAAATCTGACCATGAAGTTAGAGGTAGAATGGAGAAAACACTCCTAATACCTACTTGATTCAAATACCTACGCATTGCTATCCCACTCTAAGTGGTGGGAAGTCTCTTTCTAGTGTGGTGTTCGGTATTTTTATATAAATACTCAAAACTCCCAAAACTGGGTAAATTAACCTATAAAGTTTAAAGTTCATCTATCATCAAATTGTTATTTATATGAGTTTCTGGTGTTTGCAGTTTAAAAAGGAATATAATATAAATTGTTAAAGTATAATATACTTTAACAATTAATATTATATTATATAAAAGCAGAAAATACAAACGGAACACATATGTTATGAAGACAATATATACCAGTAGCAAATTCTTATTATAAAATGTTACAACAAATAATTGAAAATCATTACGAAAACAATTACTAAAGTGTATGTTGCAATTGAAGTAAATCAAAAGATTACCAAATATTTTGGGAGTTTCTTCATGTGGCAACACTTGATCTATCCGCCATCAAACAATGCTGTCAATTGAACTGTCATGGCAGGAAAACAACAAAAACATTCGTCGACTCGCGCTTTTGAACCTAAAAACTAAGCATAAAAGCCTTTAAAAGGTATGAAAAAGGGTGCAACGATGAATTGTGTGTGGTTGTGGAAGCGAGTGATATCCAAGAACACACATATATTACACACGTAAGTCCTTAAATTGGATTTTTATAAACACTAAGTCTATCGACCGATTTCATGAAAATATCTGGAAAACATTATGATTACTAGTGTGATTTGGCCTTTAACTAGTCTAAATTAGCATGTTAAAAGATTTCTAATTGATGTAACACATATATTTAATGTTTTATCAAAGTTATGAATAAATCGTAAAAATGGAGTACAGTGACCATAAAATATTTTTTGCGGATATCTCTCGTAGGTATAATGAATGCCATGTTCACTAAATCACAAAGCACTTATATTTCTTATTAGATATAGGTACTCTGTTAACCTGTTAGATAAGAAAATAATTGAATCTCTATTTTAAAAAAATATACTTGAAAATATGTTATTGTATTGACTCTTTTTAATGTCATAACATGTTGTGCTATTATTATTCCTATTGTTAAACTGTGCTCTGCTTTCAGATTTCCCAAGAACAATATACTTACAAAGAACTTTGTGGATTGCAGTTGTGGCGATATCCATTTTGAATTTGGCGCGCCTTGAGCATGCGCCCCCAGCCACGCCACGGCCACAGCGTAAACTAGGAGAGCTGCCATGGCAATGATATAGATCGCGAGGATTTCTGGTTGTGTAATTGTGTAAAAATGGAGTGAGAATAAAAAGTGACTCTTGTACATAATGAGTGTTTTAATTAAACTGCACACCCAGTAATTTAATAATGGACACGACAACGTGACATTACATTGGTGACCCCGACGTGATCTATATCTATACCATTGAAATTAAAGTTTTTTGAAAGTGCTTGGATATGTAGCCTACACTTTAAAGCATCTGATTATGACTACCAAGTAAGAGATTGAAGGCAACGGCTGTGCCATACTACAGTGAAAATGGGACCGATGAATATAATGTATCGTGTGAATTTATGTATAAGTTATTTTCTGTAAATAATTTGTAGATTATGTATTGATAGATGCTGGCTTCCTCGTACTTTGAATAGTAAAACGGAACATGTCCCTCAACTGTGTTATTTATTTATTTTATTCTTTCTCTTAAACATTTTAGAAGTTAACTAGCTAATGTAAACTGATATAAATCCAAATAACGTCATAGATTGGACCACGAATGTTCAAAGATAATAATCATAGTACCCAGATAAAGCAAATGAATTTTTTTTGCTCTACTAATTTTCGGGCAGTTTGCTTTAGTTCTAATGGTTTTGCTATACTATAGGTACTATTGTTAGGCAGAACGAAGTTCGCAGGGTCATTTGTTTTTATCATAAATCAGATCAATCTAGAAAAGATATATGTACAAAAAATATTACAGTTAGCTATTTGGTTTCATTGTCATTAAGATTAATTTTTGATGTGTCCTGCTTTTATGCATACATGTTGGGTCACCCTATTAGAAAGAGACTTCCCACCACTTAGAGTGGGATAGCAATGCGTAGGTATTTGAATCAAGTAGGTATTAGCGCCGCTCACTCCATTCTACCTCTAACTTCATGAATCTGACACATATTTGATATCACTGACAGCTTACCACAGACTACTAAGGATACTAACGTAACCAAGGATTTTTTATATCATCCCTCTCTTTCCCTCTGGATTGTTCTCTCTTTGGTTTTGTTAAATAAATTTTATATGAATAGAAACCTTATGTTCTTACACTTAAAGTTCATTTTCTATAAATGGTAAATCGGGGGGGAAATCGGTCAAAAATGAAAGGCATATAGAAAAGGCCGTTGTCTTGCTTCAACAGCTTGCCAGTTTAAAAAATAATGTGTGATAAATGTCACTGTCAACTTAAGTTTTGAAATATTTAGCAATAAATAATATTATTTAATTTTATTTATTATAAATCTTACTTGACACATAGAAATCTGAATTAATTTGTGAAATTAACACAAAATAAAATAAGTATCCAATTAATATTATATTATTTTTCACACAAGCAACATTAAATTATGATGACATTATATGACAAAAGATGGCGGGAAAATAATAATTTCATATGTAAAAATAATTTAAATGTATTTTATTGTAAAAATAACAAAATGGTAAGAACTTGTAGTGTTCCGGGATTCAGAAATGAATCTTATAGTGGTTGCAATATATCTTTCTACAGGTATGCTAAAGTTTAAGTAAGATTACATTATAGGGACTAAGGTGACCATATTTTCTCGTGCTTGAAATGGGTAGTTCTTCAGAGGCAACATTTTCGATGTCTATGGATATATTTTATGTAAGCAACTTACATAACGGCACGAATTATTTTTTTATATACAGTTTAGGTTTGTCCTTATGTAGGACAATTGATATTTTAGAAATAATTGCAGTCTTTGTACAAAATAAAAATATTTAAAGTTGGTTCTTCTGATTCATATAGCGTGTCCGCTTGCCATTTTCCGGAACAAAATGGTCGATGACGCATTTTAGTTTTAATAAATCAATTTAAGACTTAATTACATCGAAAGAAGATGAATCGGTCTCTTACAAAAAAAATGGTTATTAATTAGAACTATGTAATTGTGATTGTAAATAAGTAAATAACAAGTGTCCGGCGTATAATACTGATTAATATGGCGTAGGCTGCGTTTGACCGTATTTGATCGGGTATTAATCCCGAGAGGCTGTATTCCCGCACGAGGGGAGGCATTCCTGTAACGAACGACCTGGAAGGTGGACGTGCAGCTAGTGGATTAGATCGCAGAGTTACGAAGGTAAATATCTGATTTATCTGTGCTTTGTTCAGGTGAGCTACTGATTACAATGCCTACTTTAAAAAAAAAACTGATTGTTTTACAACTTCAATCTGTGTTTCGTATGGTACTTTTGGGTTACAGATTCTTGTAGAAAAATGACAATACTGAAATCTATATGTGTGATGAGTTATGCATGATTTTAGGCAAAATTCTGATTCATCTGTGCCTGATTGATATGGTAAAAACACTATACGAATCATGAAAAAAAATTGATTTTCCCTTTTCCAGCACTTAAGGAGCTGTTTAGTGGCGTAATTCTGCTACTGGAATTCAACCTAGAGAAGATTCAGATATAGTCCAAGAAGACCTTGACCTTCCCGATGACGACAGCTTTTGGATAAAAACTTCTTCATTTCAATAGATGAAAAAGTTATGACTCCAAAGTTCACCAGAGACGTCCTATCGACCCTTCATCAGAAAAGTGTCGGTGATCGTTCAAGTTCTGACGATGAGGATATATTTGGGTTAAAAAGCATTAATACTGTAAACAGACAAAAGTATCTGACATTATGTGTTAAGATTATATGATTACTCCATCTTCCTCAAAAAATTCAAGATCTCGTCATCAACAAAACGACTTTGAGGAAGACTGCGAAAAGTTAAGTCATAAGTCATTTATTGGTAAAGAATAAAGTTTACACGTCAATTATTTGATGGTAGATATACAATATACAACTTATTGTATTTTAATTATCAAATATAAATAAAACTAATAATTTAAATAACAACTTCATAGCTATTAATAATAAATTACAGTTCATAAAACTCTTTATAACTGTAGAACGATTGCTCGATCAACCAGCGCTTGAGGCGAGATTTAAAGCTACCTAAGGAAGGTGCCATGATGATCTGCCCGGGGAGCTTGTTATAGATCCTGGGACCCATCACGTGCGGGGACTTGTCCGTCCGCGCCAGGCTGCGGGACTGCTCTGCGAGCTTGTCTCTCCTTCTGGTGGGGTACGAGTGTCTGCTGCCCACTACTTGGTACGCGGCCAGGTTTGATCGGACGTATACCGCTACTTGGTATATCGCCAATGATGACAACGTCAGGATGCTTAGCTTCACGAAATATGGACGTGCATGCTCCTCCTGTGAAATTTTGGCAATGGCTCGAACTGCTCGTTTCTGGAGCCTAAACACCCGCTCCCATTCCGCGGCCCTGCCGAACAGTTCCGCTCCATACTGCAGTATGGAGTGAACGGTGGCAAAATAGCACATTCTTACAACTTCTGCAGACACCACTTTGGCGACTCTTCTCAGTGCGAAGCACGCACTGCTCATCCTACCGCACACTTTGTCAATATGGCTTTCCCAAGTTAAGCCCCTGTCGATCTCATAGCCGAGAAAAGTTGTCGCTGACACCTGGTCTAACCTTCTACCTTCCACGCTTACCGACAACGGTATGGTGGTATGTCCGGCCAAGTTTAAATTGGACAAAACTGCGTTTTTGATATGTTTAGAGCTAGGCCGTTGTTCTTAAACCATCCTGCTAGTTGTGAGGTGGTAATGTTAAGTTTCTTCTCCAGAACTTCAGAACTAGGTGCGACGCGTTTGTACCTTCATTTTCATATGATTCTAGAATTATGAAAAATGAGTATACATACAGAATTTTAATAGTCACTTGCACACAATTAAAGAGAGAGATTTAACAAGTGTATGTAGCTTAGAGTTTTTTTTTTAAATAATATTTTTGATCTTACCATAATGTATACTGTAGGTATATGATTTCTTATAATAGTTTTCCTTTAATGAGACAATTGCAGTTGTTGAAATATGTTTTTTTTTTTAATAAAGAGTTGTTTTTTTATTTTTGTATTTCTATTTCTGATTCATCTGTTACAAATTCTGATTTATCTGGACACAAAATATTTCAACGTCCCTATCATAATAACTACTTTATAGAAACGAGTCCCTTATCCATATATATGTTATTTGGTATACCTATTTCCATTAAATATCATGTTATACACCTAAAAGTAAAATAAATTTTTGGCCAGATGAATCAGTCGAAGAATGAAATTTTGAAGAACTATCCAAATAATTTGTGCAATATGATATTTTTTCAGTTTTCCTAAAAATGAAAACATCAAAATAAATTCTCCAAAGTTTGCAGTCTACTCTTTGATCCAAAATCTTTTAATACTCCAAATTCTCTCCGTTTGTTAAAAAAAGGGCGCTATCCCAATTCCTGCCGTGGTGAGAAAAATTTAGTAATTGATTTGTAGCTATTAGTAGTAGTGCTGATAAAAAGTAGCCAAGTCATATATTCTTATAGCATAGTTTCACATACGATTCCTTAGTATTGTATACAGTTTGCTTTATATTGGTGTACATAGTTTAAACCATCACTCGTTTCAGTTAGAATTTGAAACACAAGGAAAACGATAGTGTTAAAAATATAGGATATAGGCATGCAATTCAAATGTGAACTTGTAAATAAATATTGTAATTGCTGCAAAATGTTTATGATTTTGATCACATTGCCTCCCTGTCAATTAACCGAATCGATACTATTATAAGTTACAAACTAAAGTGCATTTTAATTTCTAAGTAAGTTTGTTGGTGTTTGTTACTTAACGCGTCAATAGAGCTAAGGATCATCATGACTGGCAAGATGCAGGTAAAATAGGACCGCAAAAGAGACTGCTCCCGATTTGGTAAGAAGATGAATTGGTATATCCTAATTATATAATTTATTGTCACCCTAGTTAGAAAAAGACAACTGCCTTTCATACTTCGCTTCGCTCTGCTCATATTGGATCAGCAGTAATATTTCCCTATATATTACTTCCATGAACGTAACTAACTTACCGTCTGCCATGGACCATGGGAACTGACACTGACAATGCACAACCATAAATTTGTAATTTACGGCAGTCCAAATATGGCCTTATATTTTATATTTTGTTTAAATCCTACTAAACGAATTCTTAACTCACCGCCACGTATAATATTGTATAAATGTGGTAAAGTTTCGAGATAAGTACCTTTCTGTTTGTTTTTCTTAAAATACGCAAAATTTAATTTGCCGATGTTGAAGCGTTCAACTTCAACTTCAACTTTTTTAATTATGGCTTCTGCTGTTGAAGCGTTACGCATATAGGCTGTCATTTAACATTATGACAATGACAACAAAATAATTTTGATTAATTCAAGTGTAATCAAAATTAGGGTGCCCAGTGTATTCTATTATGTGCTACTGAAGCTATAAAGTTATATGTAACTAATAATTTAATTTATGTATTACAGTTCTGAGTACAGCAAAATTATTTCACATCAAATAAATTAATACAAATTCCCAGGATGTTTTTTTGACGATATTAACCATCTTTTTATAAATATTTGAGTAAGCGCATCCAATCGATTACAACAACAGTCCAATGCTATGTTTTGTTTGTTTATTGAGCTTAATGTGTCAATGACCCATCAATGAAGGAAGACACAAAAACACTGACGAATTATCTCTAATTCGTCTGTGCTACGCTACTACAAACATGCTGAAAAATAATAAATTAAAACCAAGTAGTTTTTAGCTAAAATAAATTGCGTGCTTATATAGCAACATTAAAATCTGACCAAAGAGTAGTATATAAATATTACACCAATTTGCATTGTATACGAAGTACGATGTGGTGATAGTACGTTCGATTTTATTTTTATTTCGTCCAAATTGCACTAAATTAGGCATTGTAGTTCGTGATTATGCTTTTATTTGGTTGTAATATCGCTTACTATTAACTGACACGAGACCTTTAAAGAGCTACAAAGTTAGTTTTGAAGAGCATTTGTGGTCAGAACGAGAGCAGCATAGCTATTCGTTTGCCGTTACGTCGAGCCGAGAGTGCATCTGTGCCGAGAAGCACGCACGGTCGCCTGGCTCGTCACTTTCTCTCGCTGATGCGTTGCGAGTTCGTTACTCAACAGTCGGTTGTGCAAAGGGTGATCTACGGCGAGGTCGGCGACGGCGCCGATGGTCGCGTTCGGTAACGGTAGTCTGTGAGCGGGGCGCGCCGATGTCGCCCGCGTGCGGTGGACGAGTGTGATGAGTGCGTGATGGTGGAGCGCGAAGGCATGCGGCGCGGCGGGTGCGGCTGGGGCGGCGGCGTGCTGGCGCGCCTGTCGCTGCGCCGCCTGCTGCTCGACAGCCCGCTGGTGGGCCGCCCTCTGCAGCACACAGGTACCACACTACCCTCTCTCATTAATCATGCTGAAACTACACCTAATGCTCTTTGCATCAACTTCCTAATCTTTGCTTGCTTTTGTTCTACATAAACCTTTACCCTGATTTTCTGTTGATTGTTGATGCTAGTATAGTACCTATGTATAAAAAAAATTTAGTTCATTACTTCAGTTAATTAAGTACACATTTTTTAAATACCCTAAATTTAATTTATGATGTCACTCTTTCAAATCTTCACACACATTGTTGATGAGGGTAGGTAAAAGTTTAATTGTATTTTTCCCATTAGATACCTACATACCAAACAGGTAGTTAAAGCTGACCCAAGAGTTGAGAGAATAATAAACAACATTGAAAGTTTAGTCTTCTTCAATATAATTACTTGAGCTAGGTACATAGTAAGTAGTCAATTCAATGTATGTTTAGTTTGATTATAATAAATAACTTATTAAATTGTTATTTTTTAGAATTAATAGATAAAAAGGCAAATTTAGGTTAGATACAAATAACAGCAACAGAATTTTAACAACAATCTTATCAAGCATTTACCTTAATTTTGATAATTTCAATATCTTTGCTTAATATCAGAAATATACTTACTTACCTACTATTATATTGGGTCTTAGAAATCATTGTTTTGAATTGTCATTATATTTTATTTTAAATATATTCTAGAAAAGTTCTAATTAGGTACATATAAAACAAAGAAACTATCCCTATTGTCTCTTTCCTACCTTCCCTTTCCTGTTTAAGATAGGTACATATTTGATCCTACACAGAAATAAATTAAAATTTATACACCACACCAATGATACAATACCTATACACATACTATGAAACAATACAAATTAATTGAAGGCAAATATTTTAGATAGAGTTTACAAGTTTAGCTGATTGAGACATTGACAGCAAAAGGTCCTCACTATACAGGCCAATGCCATACCAATACCAGCGTAAAAAAGCATTGGACTTTGACCTCTCATTGTAATTAACAATGTCACTAGTTTTGGATGCTATTGACACAGTGACATTGGGAAAGGGTTGAGCACAATGATGGGTAATTAGCACCTTCTTGCTGAAAAATACTCAGTGCTGGCTCATAAACATAATGTTTATAATACTGTGTGAATTAATATTGTAAAAATGTGTTTGCCTTCTTATCACCTCTGGTGTCAAGAGATTTCAAACCTAGGCTCAAGAACCTAAGGGTTCCTGATATTGGCTAAATGACTATTGTTCGCCTCTAGTAGACTCTAATATAAGAATATTTAATAAAAAAAAGCATTCAGTTGAAAAGAGAATCTGCTCTTTCTTTGAAGTAGGTTTAGTTATAGACATAAAAATGGTTTAGTAGGTTAGTATGTTGATTACAGGTTCATTCAAATGCTTTGTTTAAAGTTTTACAAAGCAAAATTCTAGACTAAAAAGGCTAGCCTATTTATTTACCCAACCAATAAAGGGATAGTTCAAATTCAAATTATTTATTTAAGTAAATAATTTATGAGCTATAACATGTTCACTGCAATCCACACTAGGAATACCTGTGTTGTGAAGTGCAGACTCTTCCTTAAATTAAATGATACAATCAAAGCTCACATACTAGTCAATTATTTAAGATTAGCTAAGTAATGTTGGCTAAGTATTGTTGTGAAATGATGCCAGTAGAGACAATATTGGACTATAATCATCTGTTCTTACTTGCATTATTATCAAAACTATGTAATAGGTTTGTGTTTCAGTCTTTGTTTATAAACCTATGATCACAAAACAGCTTACGTAATCTTCAGCTTACCTAATATTATTAGATCAAATACTTAGTTACTTTTTATCCCAATCTATCCTGAATGAACAACAATGTGGTTTTATTAAGGGTAAATCAACTAAAGATGCTGGCTTAAAGCTTCAATCATATATACTTAAAGCGTGGGATGATAAGTGTGACGTCATCGGGGTTTTTTGTGATCTCAGTAAGGCATTTGATTGTGTGATGCGCAGTATCTTGATAATGAAACTCAAATACTATGGTTTGGATGCTAGAGCACTGGAATTGGTTTCATCATACTTGTCTAATCGGTCTCAGAAAGTTTGTGTTGCTAACTTTGAATCATCGGCAGCTCCAATAGATTTGGGCGTACCACAAGGGTCTATTTTGGGACCATTCCTGTTTCTTGTATATGTGAACGATTTACCGTTCATGATACAGGCTCAAAATAACGTGGAAGTAGTAATGTATGCAGATGATACATCCTTGTTATTTAAACTCAAAAGGCAAGAAACTGACCTGCAAGCTGTGAACAACACATTAGAATTTGTTAATCAATGGTTTGCATCAAATAATATGATATTAAATCCTGCCAAAACAAAATGCATTAAATTCACTGTACCTAATGTAAGACAAGTTAGAAATAAGGTCGTACTAGCTAGTAAAGAATTAGAGTTTATTGATCATACAACCTTTTTAGGAATAACAATTGATGCTAAGCTGCAATGGGGACTGCATATCGAAAATTTGGCTAATAGACTAAATTCGGCTGTACATGCTATTCGTGAAGTTAGGAAATTGACAGATGTAGCTACGGCTAGATTGGTATACTACGCCTACTTTCATAGTATTATGTCTTATGGAATACTAATGTGGGGGGCGGCAGCTGATATAGATATTATTTTTAAGCTTCAAAAGAGAGCAATACGCGCCGTATATAAATTAGGTCCAAGAGCATCACTTAGAAATGTGTTCAAAGAAATAAATATTATGACTGTTTATTCGCTGTATATTTATGAAAATATAATGTATGCTAGAAAACATAGACATCAACTAAAAACAAACAAAGACGTACAAACAAATCAAATGAATACACGTAATAAACAAAAACTTGTAACACCTAAACTTAGACTATGTAAAAGTAGTAAAACCTTCATTAGAAAAAGCATAGAATTTTACAATGTAATCCCACAATCGATTTTAGAACAGAACGATACTAGATTCAAAAACATAATCAAGATGTTGTTAAGTAGGGGTGCCTACTACAAATGTGACACTTTTTTGAAAGACAAAAATATTTGGATTGTTTCCAACTCCGCAAATGACTAATGTAACTTACCGCAGTGGTAACATAATATGTTTTTATTTATTTATGTAAATTGACTTTCAAAAGTGCACTGAGGTGCCTACTTGAAGAAATTAAGAATTAATAATAATAATAATAGAATTACTTGATAATCCAAGGACATATTATATTAAGGTAGACATAGCCATAGGGAAGATCACAAATTCTAATACACAACCACATCTAATTAGATGTAGTCTTATCAAGGTATATAATAATTTAGTAAGTAATTAGAAAAATTTAACCAACTCTAATGCCCATATATGTGAATACTGACATAAATTCATGATTACCATGTGGTTTCCTGTGTGTTGTTTCCAACATGCTGTAGTTTGACTTAAAAAGTATAAGAGAATAATTAATTATATCTCCAATCATAGGTTTCGAAACAATTGTCTCACATTTAGACAACCAACTGTAGTTTCAACAGTTTGTATAAAAGTGTGGCTCGGATGTTGCCTTTCAACCAACTAAATACTTAGTAATTCAATCTCACAAAATGCATCATAAATGTTAAAGATAAAAAGATAAAAGATAAAGATATTTATTAATGATATAAAAATGAATACTACAATATACCTATGTACAGTGTGTATCATATTATAAAATCTCGTCAGTAATATAATTCATAATTTCTTATCAATAATAATATTATTTGTATAATATTAAAAAATAATAATTTACTAAAAATCCAAACAATTGCACAGCATATAACAATTATATTTTATAAGTATGTTCATTATTATTGGTATGTACAGGTACAGTTTCGTCAAAAGTCATGTGACTGTAGTCATTATTGAAATATTCTTTGAGTGTGTACAGTGTCTTATCGAGTAGAAGTTTTTTTGTCGAATTGATGAACGTATTCTCATTTGTCATAGTCTTTATTTTTTCTGGAAGTTTATTGAAAAGTTTTTCACCTATAACAGTAGGCAATTTTTCAAGCATGGCGAGACGATGTTTTGGTTTCTGTAAAAATAATCCATATATTCTTCTGATCGATCTCTTGTCTCCATTTGAAATTTTGATATTGTATAGATGAAAATGTCTGTGTACGTGTTTAAGAATTTCCAGAATGTATTGGGATACTGTCGTCAAAATTTGTAGGTTCCGAAAGTGTTCTCTGCATGGTTCGAGATATCTACCTCCAACTAGAACTCGTATGGCTCTTTTTTGGAGTTTTAATACTCGCTCATAATCTGTTGAGTTTCCCCATAAAATAAGTCCATACAATAGAGTTGAATGGATATATGCATAGTATAACTCTTTCATATTTTCTGGTGTTGTGATTGCTTTGACTTGTTTAAGGGCAAATATACCCTTGGTCATTTTTTTACATGTGGTGTCTATATGTTGTTTCCATGTTAGTGAAGGATCAAGTTCGAAACCAAGAAGTTTTACCAGATTTGATGTAGTGCAAGTAGTGCCATCATGAAAACAAACTGAGTGTGTTTTGGTGTTAGGTGAAACAGCATTAAATATAATGATATTAGTTTTTTGAGTATTCAGTTTTAAGCCATTGTCCTTGAACCACTCATCGAGGTGATTCATTGTATTTTTTATTGCTACGTTCAGCATGTCTGTGGTGTCTGTGGAAATTATGACGCTTGTGTCGTCAGCGTACTGAATTAACTCCCCATTGACGCCTGACATTTGTAAGTCATTAAGAAATACTAGGAATAGTATATTCCCAAGGGAGGATCCTTGTGGAACACCAATATTCATAGTCTGTGGTAAAGAGCGCACACGCTTTTTCTTGATCTTGATTTCAACAGTATGGACTCGATCACTTAAAAACGATTTAATTAGCTCAAGAGGGTTGCCATCTACTCCATACATTTTTAGCTTTTTTATAAGTAGGCTGTGATTAAGGGAATCAAATGCTTTGGACAAGTCAAGAAATACTCCGGCCACCTTTTTTTTATTGTCCAAAGCATTCATCACAGTTTCAACTAGTTTCAGCGCTGCTGAAGTAGTCGATCGACCACGCCTGTAGGCATACTGAGCGTCTGAAATCATGTTGTTGGTCACCATATGCTTCATGATATTATCTGCAATTATAGACTCAATTAGCTTAGATAATGTAGGGACAATCGCTATCGGTCTATAATTTTGAACAGCGGTAGGTGGCCCTTTACCTTTGTAAAGAGGTGTTAATTTAACTTTTTTTAGGGTATTAGGGTACTCGCTGGATTCTAGAATCTTATTTATGAGGTACGTAAAATGGTCACTCAATACTGGTAAAACTGAAGTGATAAATTTACCTGACATATCAAATATGTCTTTAGTATCCGAGTGATTTAATTTATGTTTAGCTATTTTGATGAGATCCATCGGTGAAATTGATTGCAGCTTAAAATCAATGGCAATAGAGGGAGCGACAATACTCATTGCCTTGTCATAGTTTGGTGAGTTGTTTACCTGCAAATCTAAACCTATTGCTGTAAAGTGATTGTTTATATGATCAGCTATATGTTCCTTCTTGATCGGTAGGTTATTTGAGTCGTCTACAAGATCCCATTCAATGTCTTTTATATTTTTGTTAGTTTCATCCTTTATTACATTCCAAATTTCTTTTTTAGGATTTTTTGAGTTGCTCAAACGATTTTTTATGTGTTCTTTTTTGTTTATTAATGTACGATCATCTCTATTCTTACTTTTAGTACAAATCATTTCTTCAAAATCAATTTCTGGATATTGTCTCTGAAACAAGTTTAAATCTTGTATATCTTTTTGCAGCTTTATTATATCACTTGTTATCCAAGGGCATTTTTGTTGGTTTTTTACTCTTCTGTTTATAATTGGGAAAAAAAGATTGTAATTATACTGAAATCTGTTAAAAAAGGCGTCAAACGTGTTAGACGTGTAGTTACAAAAAATTAAATCCCAATCGTAGCATAGCATTGCATAACAGAATTCATCTACTTTTGATGCACCAAAGACACGGTTTTCAATGTTAATAAATTTAGGAATGCGCTCACGTTCAATTTTTAACACAGCTAATTGAGCGTCATGATCCGATCCAATATTTGCGATTATAGGTTCTACATTTATATGATCGTCTTTTAAATTAGTAACTACACACTCCAAAGATGTAGCTGATGAGTTCTCTATTCTGGTTGGAAAGGTTATGACGTTACGAAAACCATTTGCATTTATAATACCATTTAGTGTATCCCTGTTAGTAGAGTCCACGAGAAAATTTTCATTCCAGTCCCCAGTAAACACGATTCTGTAATCTTCTTTCGATGATACACTGTGCAACAATGCAAATAGTTTAGATAACACTCTTTCCAGAGTCTTAAAGTCACCTTTACCCGTTCTGTACATACCAATGATGAGAAGTTTACAACCATTATTACTTACTTCAATTGCGGTTAATTCACAATGATACTCATGTGACAGTTCATCAACTTTTTTAAATCGCTTACTTTTAATAGTATCTTTTACAAAAATCGATACACCACCGTGTATGTATTTTCTCCTAACAAAATAGTTAGCATGATAGTAACCCTGAATGACTATATTGTTTACATCATTTTCATTCAACCAAGTCTCGCTAAGTATTAATATGTCTACATCATTAGATACAGCTAATGATTCTAATTTTAAAAGTTTTTTCCTAATAGATCTACAATTTTGGTGTAAGACTCTTAGTCCACGCCTATCTGAGTGTTTGTGAATATTATTTGTATTACAAGTGTCTAATCTAAAAAAATGCTATCATTATTCGGTGTATTTGTTGCAGCAGGACTTACAATTTTATTGCCCTTGTCAAGAGAGTTATTCGTATTACAATGTGTCAAATCAGTTTTATCATTTTGTACATGCATATAGTTTTGACCGGAATTGCTTACAATATTATGAAATAAAAATCTAATAAAACTTTTCTTCAAATTTCGCGTCTGGGTAAAAAAACTGTTTGTATAGTCATTTATATCTATCAAAGATAATTCCTTCGATCTTTCAACGAAAGCGTAGATTTCCTTATTTTTCTTGTAGATATCTTCGTTTCGTCGTGCATTATTCAGATTTTCACGGTATGGTATGGTAGTAACTTGTAATTTTAATTTACTAGCAGTACAATGTTCTTTTGCTTCCTTAATATAATCTAATCTATATTGCGATAGCTCCGATGATATGATTACTACGTGGTCACCTTCATCGAGAGATTGTGTATGTCGTAAAATATCTTGAACCACTTGCTTTAGAGTAGCACCAGGTTTACATATCGCTATGGCTGAGATGTGATTTGTGTTCAATTGTATATGCTCAGCTAATCCTTTCCCAAATCTATCACATAATATTACCATTTTTTTCTTTGGCCTAATGGTCTCGTCCTTTATAGATTCATTTCTTCTGCTGTTTTTACTGTCATTATTTTCACATTCTGTTATATTATGTGCAGTCGTTGTATTATGTTCTTTGTCATAATTTTGAGTTTCTTGGTTTGGGTGACTTGAAACAATTTCCGTTGTTTTATTTGTCTTATGTTCTTCTAGTTTCGATGATTTATTTTTCTTCTTCCTTGTTGGCTTATTTGTAGTGATATTCTTAGAGAATGGATTTCCAGTTTCTTCGACTGCTTTTTGAGTTTTAATATTGTCCATTTCATGTTGATTTTGTCTCGTCTCTATTTCTATTTTTTTCTTGTATTCTTCACCTTCTTGATATAATTTGTGACACTTTTCTCTGAGACTTAAATTTTCTCTCTGCAGTTCCAGACTTTGATTGGTCAGGTCATCAATGCGTGCATTGAGTTCTTCTACTACTGCCTTACAGTCATTCTGTGTCTGTTCCCTGAGCTCTTTATGTAAAGCTACGTTTTTTTCCTGCATTTGAATTAAGTTAAGTGCATTTTCGTAGTCATCAAAGTTCATTAGCTTTTCGGTAATTATAGTCTGAAAATCATTCCGTTGGGTAGTGGTTTCTTCTAGTTGTTCTTCTAGATTGGCCTTTTCAGATTTTAAAATGGCAACTTTATCTAATAACTCTTTATATTCTTCCGAGTAGTCATCTTGTTCTTTCAACAGTTTGATGTTTAATTCTTGTTCTTTTTGTAGTGCAGTTGTCAATTCTCTAATTTTATTATTTGCGTCCGCAATGGTTTTACCCCTCGTTTGCGCCATGTTAAAAATACTTTTAAAACAGTATTTATTGATTTATTATAGTAGTCAATTTTTGTTGATGTACACTGTTCTCTACAATCTCAGATGATTAATTTAAAAAAAAACATGCCATACCATAATCACTTTTAAGGTAGTACTTTACTTAGTTTTAAAAAACTACTACATTAAGCTACTATGTACATTACATACTTATGCAGTAGGTATGTGACAAGGAATTGAATTATCATTTTCAAAGAAACAATGTGATACTTAGATAACTATTAATTAACATACACAGAATTTAGATTATCTAGTAACTTATCATTCAGAGAATAAAGTATATAAATTCTACCAAGATAAGTGACAGTGTAAGTAGGTAAGTATGTGCATACTTAGTACTTTTGTATAACTCTGGACTAAAAAATAAAAAAGTTAAAGTTGCAAAATTAAATAAGTAAGTTATGTGATGTCAAATACACAAAGAATTAAATCTTGAGGTGGCAATATTTATGTAAACATTCAGCATATATATTTTATTTTGTTGCTGGCCTCATATTTTAAGAATTCATTATGTATCTAGGTTCCAAGATCATTCAAACAAAATGAAATAAAAAAATCCCTGACAAATGTGATGTGATCAATATTAACTACTTAATTTTCTTCTAAATTTAGATATTGCAGGTGTATTTATGATTTGTAATTAATACTTGTTGCCTTTAAGGAGGAAAGAAGATGAAGAACAGATAAAAAATAAAATTAACTGGTTATGCAGTAAGAATCATTGCTATAAGTGATCATATTAATTGACACTTATTAAATAATCCTAGTCCATTGTAATAAGTAACATGCCTGCTATTCTTGCAACAATGATGGTGGAATGCTAATAATATGTAATACATAACATCTCTCATAAGATGTCATATGATATAAAAAGACTGAATCAAAATACAAGTCAGTGACTGCACTTAGTAAACACAAGCTGTGCCTGTGACTTCTTCTGCGTGGAATAGTTATTTTGGGCATAATATTTATTTTTGCATACAACCTCTTCTGCTTTATAAATGATAGCTGTTACCCACGACTTGAACCGTTTTCGCAGCACACGGAAACCCTCAAAGATGAATATTTTTCCCCGTGTTTTCCAGTTTTCCATTGTTTCTTTGCCCCTATTAGTTGCAGCGTGATGTTATGTAGCCTAAAACCTTCCTCGATAAATGGTCCATTGAATACAAAAATATTTTTTCAATTCGCACCAGTAGTTTCTGAGAGTGCTAATCTCAAGAACAAACAAACAAACTCTTCAGCTTTATAATATTAGTATAGATTTAAGTAAGTACTTAAATACTACATGAGAATCATAAATAAATAAATCTACATCAAAATATAAATTGTAGAGCTTTTTAAATATTTGTTTAGATACTCGTTTTCTAGGTCGTCATAAACTACAATACAAAAAAGTATGATCTGACCACTCACTATTGCTAAGTCATTTTTTACAGCTATATTTATGCCAATATGTTACTGTTACATGGGTACCACAGGTAACAGTAACATATTGGCTGGTTAGAACTGTTGAAACCAAGTACCTAAGTACGGTACATGGTTCAGTGCGTCACTAGTTCGCGTAAGTAGAATCCAAACAAAACAATCGTACCGAATCACGCATTCGACCAATGCCATCGGATACAAGCGAAATTGAATAGATAAACCGGTGAAATCCGATGCGCGGGCGCACTATGAATGGCAACATACGAGTAGCTTCTCACCTTGCCACGCACCACACTCAAGGAAGCAGGGTTTTGCTTTGCTTACCTCTGGCAACCCACTATATTTTAACGGTTCAATTTTAACGGACTAAAACTTAATGCTGACAAAACTAATATAATGTTTTTAAACTCAGTAACCGCCAAACAAGCGCCTGTACATATAAGTTTTCTTGACGGAACTGTGTGTCTATCGACAAATGTAGTAAAACTTCTGGGGTTTGAAGTTGACTCTGCCCTGACATGGAAACATCACATTGAGTGCACGTGTAAAAAAATGGCCAAAGGTATATATGCCTTTAAACAGCTAAAGTCCATATCCACATCAGAGACTTTAAAGGGAACCTATTATGCATATATACACTCAATCTTGTCCTACGGAATCATTTTGTGGGGCAACTCAACGGATTATGAGAGGGTACTCAAAATGCAGAAAAGAGCTATCAGAGTACTGGTCGGAGGAAAATTTGACGAAACATGCAGAGATCACTTTAAAAATTTAGAAATTCTAACTTCGGTATCTGTATACATTCTTGAAATATTAAAGTATGTGAAGAAGAACATGCATAAATATAAATTGAAAACAGTACCGAGCAAAAGAAGCATAAGAAATATAGGAACAGTGCTAGAGACAGCTATTCCAAGGCTTAAAATGACAGAGAAATTGCCACTGCGAATGGGCCAAATGTTGTTTAACAAACTTCCGGAATGTTTAAAAACAATGACCAATGAAGCCCAATTCCTAAAATGTGTTAAAAAGCTATTGCTAGACAGAACTATATACACAATTAAGTGATTCTTATTGTAAATTGACTATCTAATCTAGCCCCTATACAGCTAAAATAACTATAAGTTTAATTTAATTTTATTGTAATTTTAATTAGTAATTTTTTTTTGACGAGACATGACCGATGCCTACACTTATTAGCATTGTAATAAGTTAGTTGTAATTCTGTATGTTAATAAAATATATCTATCTATCTATCTATATAGTTTCTTCTAGGCAAGCGTGGTACATCTTAAACTATAGTGGTGCTTAACATCGGGCAGGCTATAGTCAAATGTAAGCCTAAAATAATAATAATTAAGAGATTACTTCTGGATCTCAGAGTATTCAGTTTTAATTTATTCAGCAAATCATTGACTTTTACTTGTTTATAGTTTTTTGTAATAAAGCCAAAATAGTCTGGTACAGCTTTATCTACATTTGTAAACGTCGACAGCCACTTTTCGGGGGTACAAAAAAAACAAAAGGTTGATGTCTGCAAGACATCATACTTACGACAAACTACAACTTCATCTGTAATTGAGACCACAATCAAAAACAGGCATGTACCTATATATTTAACTAGTGGGTGCTTGCGGCTTCTCTCGCATTAGGAAGTAAAACTTGCCCATCTCTTATTTCACCCCTTCAAAAGCAGAATTTCCAAAAATCCTTTCTTAGCGGATGCCTACGTCATAACATCTACCTGCATGCCAAATTTCAGCCCGATCCGTCCAGTGGTTTGGGCTGTGCATTGATAGATCACTATATCAGTCAGTCAGTCACCTTTCAGTTTTATATATAAAGAAGATTCCATCTTACAGCTAGTTGTTTTTTTTCAAATCTGAGGTTGTTTTACTGTTCTAAGCAAGATCGTAACTTCTCCAACCATATACGGATTCGGAAGAAACAATGCCCTTCCAAATTATTTCACCCCATTTGCCACAGCTAATTCGGGCTCGTTTAAGCAACTAAGTTCTATATTTATACCATAAGCAATGACAGTCATGTCGTGTACGTCACCTTAGAACTGGTTCTCTTGCGGAAGCAGTCTAGTGGACAAGTTCTCAGTCTGTGTCCTAGTTAATATTCTGCAGACTCGTGTGGTTACGACAATATTAATGGATATTTGTATTCAAACTAAATCTGTGCGCTCAGGTGAATTAGGAAATATTTGCTGAGACAGGATATAATAAAATTGAACGCTGCCGTGTTTTATGTATTTCGCTGCAAAGTAGGTAACTAGTTCAGTTTCGTTGTTTATGAACTAACAACGAGTTATATACTGATATTTTTCTGAATTGCTTATGCAACATTTTTTGGTTAGTTACTTTAAGTTGACGTGAAATTTATGCCTATTATAAAAAGTTAATCAATACTAAGTGCAAAGTATTCGTAGATGCGAACATTCCGTAGAATTATCCTTCCCGAGTTACCTATTCACTTTGCCTTAATCATAAGGTTCGAGCCCTTGATGAAAAATTCAATTTGTCAGAGCCTCGTTAACTATGAAGAAAGATCTCGTTTTCAGAATTAATATTAAGTAAGATTCTATTTGAATACAAAAGATAAAAAAGCACAAGGAAGTCTTCTAATAAAACATTTTGTGTATTGTATTTATTTGTAAGTAATATTAGGTATAAAAGATGAAAATAAACTGATAAAAATCGTTAGGCAGTCCTAAGAACTCAAATAAATGTACGATAAAATAATTCTATCGTCAGGCATTGCCCTCTAGAATTGGACGGATAAAGCGGTCGTGGACATTTCTAAACTAATATTGAGACAATTCTCCCCAAATAGCCGGGTCTTAATTCCAGTTGTGAATGTCATGGAGTTGAAATATTTCTGAAGTCATAAAGAGGATGATGGAAATGCAAATGTATGTGACAGACTCTTTGGCCTATAGGATCGTTCTTTTTCTTACGTTAACGTTAAGTACTTACTTACTTTTTATCTAAGCACCAAACCAAGCTAAACTCTTACAATAAGGAAAATTAAGCAACTTTTCCCGTGTCGCGTAATAATCAGTTTGTATAATTCGCTACTCTTATAGTTAGAGACGTAACACCTCGATTCACTTTCACATAACTTAATAGTAAGTAACCAATTAAGTACCTATTTAGTTGTAGTCAAGCGTAAGCCTATATCATCTAAAAAAACCTACTTATTACAGAAATCACACATGTTGCTTTCACAATTAATTGGTATCGGATAATTTAGTTATAGTTAGGTATTCCTCATTAAGCAACAGTCTTGCTTGGTTTATGTAACTCTCTCCGCAGGGCTGTAGAGTTCATGTTCACTGCACGCCCATTAATTGTTGTTTATATGCGTAACGCATCCTTGACGTGTCAATGTTGATGAATTATACACTTTCCGTATTCTAATCCCCTTCTCTTTCATTTGCTTGCTGTTTTGTTACATAATGTTCCTCTGTTAGTAGGTTCACCTTGTGTGCTTTACAAAGTACTAACTAATTATTGTATACATGAATTCGTCGATACGACTAGATTAGCAAGCTAGGCTCTGCTAACGCAGTTTCCATTTGGGTCAATGCTGCCAGTATTGAGGTTTAGTCATTAAACTAAGACTAAAACAAACTAACGTAGTTAAACAAGTAATTAGTAAGTACAATACTAAGTATAATGCTTTATTTGGATTTGGACTTAATTTATTTAGGTACTTAGCTATATTTTCCTTAAGATACACTATAACTAAGTATATATGTATAGAGGACCTTAGCCACGGTATATGAATTAAACTAATTGTTAATAAGTATTATCAAATGATTGTAGATGAATATTTACAAAGATCAGCTTTAAGTTTAAAACTTCGAAAAGTCAAGGAGAGTTTCAAAATATCGTTGTCATTTGAAGAATGCATATAAATTATACATACATGTATTGATGTCTGTAACGGACCTCGAAAATGAATACTTTAAAAATAAATGTTGCGCATTTACCTCCCTGCGTGCTGATAACTATTCATAACGTTATATTTATATTTTTGGACTCGCATGTGATTCCATATTTTCCAGTTCCATGAATCGTAGAAAATGAAACTGGATATGTATCATATCTCGAATATTTTATTGCAAATACTGTTTCGTAGAAAAGCACTCGTGAGAGATTTACATTTGACTCATAATTTACATTCCACAATAGAACCTCTCGTATAATGTAGTGTTAAGTCGTTAATGCCGGAGCGACTTTGTTGTGAGATCATAAAATGTTATATGATTCTGCATCGCCATCGAAGATGTTTGGACACTGCACAATGAGTAGCACTGAAGATTAACTTCGCAATAGTGCAGCTGTTAATTATATAGAACTTGTACTTAAAAGTATTAAACACTTTTTAATAGACAGTTGTAAATGTCCCGTCAGTTCCGGATTGAAACTACAAGGTATATGTAGTTCGATATATAGATGAATGGTCCTATTTATCAACGACATTAATAATACCTACATGGACCGGCCACGGTAATAGAATCATACAGTATTCCAACTTCATATAAACGGGCGACGCGCGAGCTATACCTACGCGCTCGGGTCGTGGCATGCGCGCGGCAGGTTAGGGCTGCCAGACGTACGAGAAATCTCGTACCGTTACGAGATTTAGAGGGTCAGAACGAGATTCAAGATTAACAAGAATCTCGTACATTTTTTTTTCGTTAACTTTTTTAATTGTACCCGGCGATGATTTCGTGGAATATATAAAAAAATGGAGAAAATATTCCGAACTTCATTTAAATATATTCAAATATTTTTCGTTCGCAAATTTATAAGATTGATTTGTTATAGTCACATACATAATCATGGTTTTTTAAATATCTATCAATCAAAAAAACAACTTGCATTTTTATTGAACACTTTCTATTCAATTCACAAAGTATTTTATTTAGGTAATATTAATATTTTATCTGTGCTAATAAATAAATAAAAAGTAATAAATTTACAATCTCAAAACTAGATAGAAACTCAAAGTAGCCAGATGCAATTAATACGCTGTAGGTGGGCGACAGCGACAGCCCTATCTCATGTTTACGTACCGCGCGTAGGCACTTATTTCAAGGACACGGCCGAGTTACAATACTGTATGATATTATTACCGTGGACCGGCCTAGCCGAGCTCAAAGTTTAGGCATACAAAAACTGAGTGAATTCTCTCACTTGGCACTTCATTCTGTGTTCGGCCACGAATGAGGCGAGACCTTCATTGACATGCGACGCGATCCATAAATATAATAAAAATGCCTTCTTGTGCTTTCCGAAAGTGTAAAAGTAGCAGTAAAATACATCATAAAGCTTCAGGCATCACATTTCACGCGTTAGTACTGATTTCTGCACGATTTATCGTTATTTATTGTGAGCCTAAGTAACAATTTTTACAACAAATTATTTGTTATGACATTTTGAGGAAAATAATGAAAAATGAGATAGATTTATATGATTGCGGTTAGTGCGACAAGGAAATCATGACTTGTCATTTTTAGCATGGAATGGAACATTAGTACATTAGAGTTCGATCGTATCCGGCAATCCGGCCATAACATTGGCCGGATTGTATTTTATAATTAAGGGCGACGGTGAATATTTTTTTTCACATTAGCTTTTTATTTATTTATAAACCTACATTTTTACCTGACTGCGTATAGTTAATAATAGTTGTATCATAAGTTTTCAAATGTAATATTAGTTCATTTCTGTGTCAAACTGTGTTGATATAGCAATGTTATAAATATTAAAAAATAAACTGAACAATTTTTCAAGTTGTTTTTTATTCAGTTACTGCATCCGGCAAAAAGATAACTGTCTCGGCAAATTTTGCCGGATGGTTATCCCTATTCTGCAATGACAATAAATGACAATAGGCTCGCCGCGATTGTGTCAACTGATTAATGTTTATATTGTTTTCTCGTTTTCTCTTGCGACTTTTTGTATTGCCTATCTTGTTTTAACAATTATGCTACGATGTTTACTTAGAACTTCGTAACATTTAAATCTAACAGATGTCGACTTGTATTTTTGGATGGTAAAGTACTGAGAGGGCCGGTCCATGTAGGTATTATTAATGTCGTTGCTATTTATTATCTTGTCGCTTTCCCTAGGCTACAAACACAAGTCTGAATATATGACAGGAAAAGCGCAAGGGCCCTGATTGAACGTTTATGACTTCTCATGGCATCCACTGCATCTTCGCAGGCGGGAAGTGGTGCAACTCATCTGATCTTCATTCTAAATTGCCAGGAACTATAAAAGTGGATGACCGTATATAGAAATTTCAAATGGCTTGCGGAATCGGCTTTCTAGGAGCGCCCACAGTAGCATGTAGGCAATTTATTTAACGAGAAATGTTATTTCTTTCAATTCCTTTACAAATCACTTTGTATCATGTACAATAGATAGTATACAGATGTACTTGTAAGTACAATTAGGTCGTCGTTGTGTCCCAAAAATGGCCGGCAATTTCGTCCTCTGGAGTGGAAATAACATGCCTTTCGTGGCAGCGCCGCTATCGGCCCGCCCCATCTACGGCAAGCCTACCGCAATAATTGAAATTTCAGATCCAATCTCTGCCGGAACCGCTCTGCAAATGAACGCTTGTGCAACCATCTCCTAACTAATCATGATGGTTTGTGCATGTTTTGTTCGTGGCTCTAGAGAAGCAGGCAGCTCTTGGGAAATGCATTCATGTGCTATATCATCCGACAAACCATTGTGCAATGGGGACATTGTATGGCTTTCCCATCAGCTACCTGTGTCGTGTCGTGAGGTCACCGCTCAAACTAAACTCCAAATCATCGATGTTTAGAAATCAATCACCTGCATAATTTACTAGCTATTGTGCCGAAACATTCTCTGGTGCAGAGTCGTGCGAAGAAATGCATCGCATGATCACGAGAAATGGGCGGAGAGCTCTCCGTGTTCACTTTCACCGTCATGTCTTCACTCAAGAAAAACTTAATACTAGTTTATTACTTACTGCAATAAAACTAGAGCTAACTTTTTTTGCATTAGAATGAGCACATTTTAGCCATGTACATGCTTGTGTAGAAGTTTTAGATAGACAGCGTCGTACATATGACTTCCTAGGTCGTTTTCTACGCTGACTTGCATAACAGCGTCCGTCGCGTCCGCGTATTGCCGGAGACGAAACTGCTTATCTCGTACCGTTAGAGGTACAGAGTACTACTCCTACGAGTACTACTACGAGTAGACTCCGCGGGATCACGGGTGAAAGTGAAGCGAACCATTCCGAATGTTCGTCACCCCGAGTAGGTTACCTCAATACTCGTGCGCAATTTGCCGCGCTGCACCTCATATAATATCTGCGAAGACAATTGTAACGAAGGCCACGAGTTCAATCAATGTAGGGCGTCTGTATAGAAAGTTCCTATTGTGGCGAAGCGATACTCTCCTTGTCGAGAATGAGGACCCTAGAAAGTTGTTCCCAGAATTTCCCGACTCGAACTGATTAAGCGGTATTACGTGACAGTTGGGAAGTATGTACTAAGCTCGTGTCTCGCACAGATATCAACATATTCTCCGTTGAAGTGGGTCGCTCGTTTCGTTTTTGGCATCCCTCCTTGTAACTTCGTCGCTATTGTTTACACTTTGCATATTTTCCTGTGTGTAAAACTCTAAAGAATCATAGAGATTTAAACATTTCGCATAGAACATTTTCTTTATGTACGTAGATAAGTTTAAAGTTGTTTCATAATCATATTTTTGTAGAATGATATGAGTAAAGTACTGTTTCTACCAAACTGTAAAATCACTAAAATCTTCTGGCAAATTCGGCAAGTTCGCATAAGACAGGCTAAGTCCCACGCTCTCGTAGTAATTTGTGAGGAGCATTTGGACCGCAACCAAAACGGTAACGTTCGCAATTAAACTACCTACTTAACAAGATTTTTACTGTCCTATCGCAGAGGCTACATACACGGCCATCTTGGTACTGATGACGTAAGCAGAATTACGCATGCAAGAAAATCTTCGTGTTTTCTTAATTCCCGAAGAAACATAATTTTTACCATTTAAGCATAAAATATATGTAGAAGTAAGTATATTCCAATTCGAGAATTCTATATTTAAGTAATCATTACACAGAATGTAAAAACTTTCTTTATCCGTTTTTTTTGCAATATTTATTTTCTTGCAAAACCGAATCGTTTCGTTTTTTCAATTTAATGATCCGTTTCTCTTCGAAGTTGATATTATGTCACTTCTCTTCTATGTTACTCGAGTTCTGAGAATTCACAAATGATCCTGCTTAATTGCCTTACATTTTTGATATTCTTATAGCCGAGTAAGCAGTTATTGTGAAACATCAGAACAATGTATTATTAATTAACAAGGCGTAAACAAACAATGAAATTGAGCCATCGTTCCGATCAGGCTTCACTTTTTAATTATTGATGTTGTACTAATTATGTTAATATTCAGTGTGGTTTCACAAGCATTTCTCATTGACCCAGATGGTCTGCTGATATTTAACATTATGAATGTCATGAATGCCGAATGCACTCTACTTAATGAACTGTATTAATTGTACTTTCTGTGCGTATAAACGGCACACTCCCATTCGCTCCCATTGAGTTTCCGCACCATTTGTTTTGTAGGAACTTTTATTATCGCATAAATTACACTGAATAATACAAGAAGTGTTTTGATTCTTACATTTGGATACTTCTGGTTAAGTAGTTAGTAACACCCGCACTTAGAAATCCAGTGCTTATAAAATTTGTAAATGATTTCAAATGTATGGCGTTATTAATTTAGTAGAAAATCAATGTCATGAAATGGAAACAGTCTTACATTAATGCGACATCACGTAAATAGTATTTTATTGTTATATTTTGCAAACCAACTCTGCTGGGAGTTCCCAACCGATGTGATAACAATGTTAATAGAGTGATGATGTCCCATACAAACGTGTTTACATACGTATTTATTTGAGTAGGTGCGTAAATCGTTAGCTTGTTTACACTTCATTATCTATCTGCATTCTACTTTGGCCTCAACCCAGCTGTACATTACAATTTATTTGTTGTTACTGCACTGGCCGTGTAATGTTTTGTATTTGCGAGATCGATACTGAAGTACCTGAATATTACAAGGAAGCCGTGCAGTCGGAATATTAATGTTATTTATATAGAGAACCTCTGTTCAGTACACTACAAGGCTAGGCGCTACCGAACGCAGCCAAGCGAATTCCACTGCCAGTTAGTTAATTATATCGAAACATTTAACTAACCTGCTTGGCTTGGCCTTTGTTGTACCTGTTTAATTAATTCTCGGTGTGGTCGGTAATTCATCAAAAGATTGGGACCGCCGCCCTTCCTGACTGGCGCTGAGGTTCGTCGACTCAGCCAGAGTCTGTGTATGTCGGCCTGGAAGAATCTCGGCCAGAGATTCATGCCCTGACACTTAACTATGATAGTACCTCGACAGGGCCTCACGTGTTCCGCTTAAGCTATTTATCATTTGTCAAAAACATAGGTACTACTGAATTCTCTATAGCATAAGTTTTGTGACTTATGCAATGGCTTCAGAGTCAGAGTCAATCAGAGGTCATATTAGAACCTACACATCTGCAAAGAATAGGGAAGCCAAGATCTCGATTCACGTAAGAGAATTTACTTGTTGTGCGTGGGCAGGGTCTTTATTGTGCCTTTGACGAACTCGCTTCCTACGCACAGCGCCTACTCATGACATCTTCGAGCCTATAAGCAGTTCTATATAAAACCCGTCTTATCGGTTGGACTACCTCACCATCCTGACAAAGTTTCCACTCTCACAAAAGAGAACTTCCGAACTTTGGGTCAAAGACATCTGCTTAATATTTTCCGAATATAATACACTATTCGTGAATATTCAACTTCCAAGGAAATAAAGGTAGTTAGGGCATATTTCCTGTTTGAAAATGATTTGAAGTCCGTATCACATTCTTGTTTAATTTTAAAGTTGCAGGTCAAGAAGCTATATTAAATATTCACATACATTTTCATAATTACCTTGCTTACCTTTTGCTATAAATATTTTGCGTATAATGTCTATCTGGTCTGGAGCTGATTTTATGTACTCATGGAAATAAGTAAAAAGTATACTTACTCTTGCTATAAAAAATAAATACACATGCTTAGTAAGTATGCCATTACTTCTATTGTAAATTTTAATAAGTAAGTGCAATATGCTGCAAAGAGTCATAGTAACATATTTACCTAAATTAACGTCGATCTGTTAAAGCCTCCTCTCAGTCGTGTTTGTACGCACACACTAACAAAAACTCTTCCGGTGAAGTCATTACAGTTAATGAGTTGCTTACACTTGCGGCTGCAGAAGCAGGCACATGGGTACTGCTTCGGTGCTATTGTAAATAATAATTATGCCCCTGTACAAAATTTCCTTGACACATTTTAGCATTTTTTGAAGCTATAGGCTAGAAAATTATTTTTGTCGGATTTGCAAAAGTAAATTGTTTCCCCTGAACAAAAAAAGGTGATACAGCACTGACCCGGTATATTATGTGCATGCAGAGAAGGTAGGTCGAATATGCAAGTATTTATATGTTATGCAGGAATTTGGTTGCACTTTAGCACGCTTAGTTGTTCATCGAGTGGCGCGGGTAGCGAGTCTGTTTCCGAACCGGTTTCTATTCCAACCTTACCAAACCAAGTCCCCGACTATTCCTGGCAGAGGACGACCTATGTTGGGAGCTCACTGCCGTGATTCCGACCCGTCTGCATTTGTATTGGATTTTTTATCTGAAGTTTTGTACTAGATATATACTTGATAAAAGTTCACAGTTTTTGTATATGCTTTTTGCTTGCTTAGTACTCTAAATCAATGGCTGCATTGACATTGCCAGCTTTAAAGGACGCCTCCTAATGATGATGTGGTCACACAAAAAATATTGCGGATATAATTCTCGAATACATATTATTATAATGTTACTACCTGGAATGTTTCTTAATTGCTTGGATGACTTGGATTGTTAGCATCCTTGAGCTGCAACATGTCAACAGTGAGAATGCGGTGACGTCACGTGCTGTTTAAATTGCATGGCTCTGACATTACGGAGGTTCGAGAATGGAAAAGTCTGTGGCATTTAGCCCGGGTACAGTAAAAAAGAAAGAATGGCCGTAATGTAAACAACATTAGCATATTCTATTTTAAGTATAAGGCGATTGAAGCGCAATTACTCATTGGCGTTTAAGAATAGGTTCCAAGCGGTGTCTAGAGTGGAGTTGTATTGTATAATGATGTCATAGTGCTGTTGAGTGAATGGCCTGCGCTGCGCAGGAGCAGAGAGTCAGTTCGTTGCCTCCGTGGTGCTGCCGGGATGGTCGCGCTCTCCTGATCTTGGACCCCTGCTGGGTGTGATTCATATCGTTCGTGATATCATTGTGCCTTCAATCTTTGTAAAATCAAAAATGCGAAAGTTTGTGAATAGGTATGTGTACCTACACATGCGCATGCTCAGTTTGCATATTTTTATCTCTTTTCGCTCCATATTTGGTAGGAGATAATAGAGAGAATAGATTAGACTCGGATATATGTAAAAAACCATAGGCAAGTAACTGAGACGACACTAGAGTTAGTTATATTTTGCTACGCTTTACGTTCATGTACACAGTTTTCGTAATATGTAATTACTTAGTAGGTCGGGTCTTTAGTGGTGACATAATCGCTGCAAAATAAAAATAAATCTGATCAAGTCAAGGTGTTAGGCTGTTAGGTAACAAGAGATGAGCCTTGGCATGAATTGGTGGTGTTATGTCTATTATTACTGATAGAAAAGAATACTATTTACGCAACACAATGAGCTTATGAGACCGATAAGAAAAAGGGAATCAGGGGAAATATACATTTCCCCTGTGTCACAATGTTTGCAAATGCATAGATTTTTGACCAATACAAACTGCAATGAAATCCCCAGCGATCCCGTATAAGAAGTAAAACCCAGAATTATCAACACACGCCTATAAATAATGTTTCCTTAAACGTTATAATGTTTTAATGTGTTCTTGAATAAAATAAAAAGCAATTGGTAACAAGTGGGTGAGCGCGACACGGGCCCGTTTAACGATGTGTTATTAAAACAAATATTAGTAGTTGAGTAACGAGTTGTCAATATTACACCTATTGACTCCTGGTAATCATGTAGAAACTTCTAGACGAATGATAAAAATATTGAAACAGAATATCCTTTATTTAGTACCCATATCACAAGCGTTTGCTTAGTACGGGGTTAGATGGCGCTGCGTGATGTGTCCTGAAATATTTATTATTTATATTTATTATTTAAATATTTATTATTTATTATGTCTACTACCAAATATAGGTACTGGCTTATGAACAGTGTCTCTACATACATTATGTAAAGTTCTACACACACATATCAAGGGTTTTTACAAATGGTCAAGCTTCTCAGTGGGCTTTTACGTAAGTATGTATGTACGTAAATATAAATCATGTTACGTATGTGCGATAAGGTATTTTAGTACCTAAGTGTAAAATATTTATTAAAAATTTGTAGTTATCGGGTTGTTATTAACATAAGGCGTAACTACTTACTAACTATTATTATTATAATTGAGTTCGTGCATTGTTTTACAGGGGTTTTCTGCAAGGGGACGCGTACTTTTACCTCGTTAGCTAGGTTTCAGTTCCTCGCTAGGCGGGTCGGGTTTCCCCGCTGCCGATGCCTAGACTCAATTGTTATTCCAAACCCGACGATGAATTCATTGTCTTCCAATGCCATACCTATTGTGCTACAATTTGATTAATTTGTACCTCGTATTGAAATGAAAACAAAGATGATTTGAGCTATTTGTCCGACTTTGTTTTGATAATAGAGTAGCTTTATTTCGTCACGTTTTATGTTAGTTATTAAAGCGAATTAAGTCATTGTGTTTCGAAGTTGATTATTATGCGACTTGGTTATTTAATTTACATACGGTAATTTGAGTTCTCGTGCACCGAGGTGAATACAAATATTGAGCAAGGCTATACAAACATGCCTAGTCCAAAATATTATATTATGTTAGGTCCATGGGTATTTTCTCGACCCCAACTACACGAGCTTATTATGACTACCTATCTATACCTATATTTGTTTCACCGTCCTCCGTGGATGTCCGGAAAGCAGTTTAAGTTGTTCTGTACAAAGTAAACGCGAAACTGGTATTCTTTAGTAAGCCTGTCACGTGTTTTCCTCGTCTGGCAATCTGGTTAGATATTTATATTTACGTGTGTTTGCCCAAACAGCACGTTCTGATGACTAACCAATGTTTTGTAACGAGCCAATCACTCCTTCGTCCCCTTGTTCGTAAACACTAAACTTTCAACAACTGTTTGTTTTCTTGTTCATTCCCCTAAAACAAAGACTATGGGGCATGTGTTACCCTGTCGCAGTGACGGTGGTGATATTGGCCTTGTATATAGCTTGTATTTCTGTATTCTGTGCCTTAGCTGAGTTGCTTCATATGTGGGTACAATATTTACTAATGTAACTATGTATATACGTAACACTTCTCTATACTGTAGTATTGCTAACATCAATACTAGAACCTATAATAAATAACCAATACTACATACCATGAAATTGTTATGTAAAATCCGAGATGTCAACCAAGTTCTTATACGGTTTTTGTATTGTTACAGTACTAGATCAAACGGATGGGCGCGCGGCGAAGCAGAGCAATGCCGAGCCACAGCGACATCAAACCACCGTCGAGTTCATTGCTGAAGATGAGGAGGTAAATAACATTGAAACAAGTAATCAGAATTATGTTACACTAGCTGTGCTCGCGACTTTGTCCGCGTGGAATAGTTATTTTGGGCATAATATTTATTTTTGCAAACAACATCTTCTGCTTTATAAATTATAGCTGTTACCCACGACTTGAACTGTTTTCGCAGCGCACGCAACGGAAACCCTCAAAGATGAATAATTTTCCCCGTTTTTTCCACATTTTCCATTGTTTCTTCGCTCCTATTAGTTGTAGTGTGATGTTATATAGCCTAAAGCCTTCCTCGATAAATGGTCTATTCAACACAAAAAGAATTTTTCAATTCGGACCAGTAGTTCCTGAGATTAGCGCGTTCAAACAAACAAACAAACTCTTCAGCTTTATAATATTAAGTATAGAAGTATAGATAAAATACTTTTAGCATATGACTAAGAATTGTGACTTTATTAAGTTTTTTGTTAAAATTCCTATATGTAAGCCTGATTTTGCGAAATCCCTGTCTTTATTTCTCTTGACATTGTGCCTGTGCAATAATAACAGATGGAGCACACCGCAACATGTAGAGTCGTAGACACACTACACTGGTGTGATCACGTTGGAGAGCACGCCCCCACGAGTGCGTCCTGCGTTATCGAGTAGTGTGGTGTGATAGCAGTGCACTGGCGGTGAGTCACAGGCTCACAGTGCAGCGCTGCCACGGCGAGCCCAATCGATACGTCTAGCCACTTCTACGCTAGGTTTATTCCACCCACGCTTCATCGCCGATAAAGTCTAGTCGCGTCTACTCAACAAACTTACCAACAACCTGCTGAAATTTGAGTTTTCAGCGAAAACACGTTTCGCTTATCCGTCACGATCGGCGACCTTGGGGGCCGGATCGGATGCTCGTTCCTAACGACATTGTGCAAGAGGCTGGCGGAGGCCGGCGGCGGCACGTCCCGCAGTAATCCGCACGCCTTGCATGTCCGCAACAACACTTTCCAACGTGTGCTATCCACACACACGTCCCAGCATTGCGAAACTTACCACCAACTTGATTATTCCACTTTACATAGTAAACGCTCGTCTCGTGCGCCTTGCCACGATACAAGACGCGAACAAAGAATTTTACCTCGATTATTTGCTGAATCGCCTTGCATCGTGAATGAAGATGTGGTTTTATGTATTCTCGCAGACACAATAGATTCCAAGTTAATTCGAGTCACGTTGCCCTTTTTGCTCGGAATTTGATATTTTCCTCTCGACTCCGATCTTGAGTCCTTTTGAAGTTTGCTCTTCATCGTTTGTACGGAACTGAACAAAGCGACTTTAGTACTTCCTGACTTGTGGAGTACAGATAAGCTGCGTAAACATCGTTATGGCGACTCCGTTTATTAGTGGCTTCAGAGTTAACTTAAATTGCGTAAGATAATGACACAAAGTTGTAACTGTTGTAGCTATGTATTCTGCGGCTCTAGTAAGGCATTTCCCGTTGTAAGCAGAAATGTGAGTCATGTTTTACTGCAATATCTACATAGATCCTTCTCGCTCCGCACTTCGTCAGCGTTGTGTTTGTCTTCTTAGAGCTCTCTCATGTCACAACCTTTCAACACTTTTCAAAATGTTTCCAATAGTTAACTAGAATAAGGCTTGATTTATAAAAAAAAAAAACCTTAAACATTATTAAAACACCATGGACGCCATAAATATTAATGGTTCTCCAATGTAACAAGAGGTGAGATCCCAGGAAGCCGATTTATTGTAAAGCGATATCATAATTTGTTGGGAATAGTTGGGCAAACAGCCAGTTCAGGGCCCTGTTTGTTCGCCGGAGCGAGAGTGATAAATATTCACGCCTCCCTTACAGGCAATGATAAACCTTGTAAACAAGGGTGTGACCGTATTGAACCTAATCTACATACATAACGCTATTTATATGCTGATTTCCAGTGATCGGGACTTTCACACACGGAATAGACTAATTCACTATTTGAAAACTGGATATTGTACGCACTGTATTGTAATATCAGCTTGGTTAGTTTGTCTGATCTCTTTCTTTGATACTTCTGTTCAAATAAAGTCATTATAGTTATGTTATTTGTTCTTTACACAGGTGTTGAGATGCTTTACCTGTGTTGCGCTGTTTCGTTTTAATTTGGCAGCAAATAGGTCGGAGTGGTCGGAGTAAGGCAGCGTGTTCGCGAGTGAATATTTCATGGAAGCAGCCGCCGCTAGGAACGGTTATGGCCCTTCCATTAAAGTCTGAAGACAACTTGCCTGTGTTTTATCTCGTAGATTTATTGTTAGAGGCCGATATTGGCCCTATGTCAGGATTCAATTTGCTATTAGGGGCCGTGCTAAGAATATTGGCAAAGTTGGTTCAAACAATGTAACCAATACGGCCTTAATCGAATTCTTATATCTTTTGTATCGTATCAAGTTGTATATACATCAGTTAAGTACCTATATGAATTTTAATCGGTTGCTTTATTTGACGAAAATGTTTAGTGTGACACTAGATCTTCATTCAGTCCTTCTACGCTTCGATAATTTCAGTATTTTAGTTTGGTTCGATACCAAACAGACAACTGCCTTGCCAAGTCGATAATACCGACTAAAATACTGAAATTATCAGAGCTTAGAACGACTGAATAGCTAATCAAATAGTAAAGGAAAAATAATAGCGTTGCATGTGTCAATGTGTTTAACTATCTATTAAATAAGTTTGTCGTTGGAGCTGGAACACGCTGCCATCTCGCCGATAGTCAACTCTGGGATGCACACAGCTGTTTGATAACATGATCATTTTACTTGGGGATTTTGTATGATAATTATACTCACATGTAGAAAAAAACTTTTTCGAAAAGCAATACAAAATAAAGTTGCTGAAAACGAAAAGACATATGATCAGTAGTAGGCAATATAAGAAAAAAACTTAAATTTAAGGTAACCATCAATAAACTAGGTAAGTAGGTAGATAAAATTTGATATAATGATAGAAATATCTGCTGGCTGGGTATTCTAAGAAATAATTGGCCGGAATCACAGGGCAGAAGAACTAGAGCAAATTAAAGCCATCAAAGTACATATGTTATTTTGGAGAAGTAGACTTACGACTGCTATTATGATATTATTACCGTTGCTACACATTATTTGTTGCTATACGTCGTTCGTATTCGATAAAACTTAAACAATGAAGCTTTACCTAAATAGATAATATCAAAATACACTGTAGGACTATAAAATCAAATATATTTCATGTAGAAAAATCTGAATAATTATCGTCTACTTGATTATCAAGGGTCCAATGTTTTTCACTTATGTGTAGTGAATAAACTACTTATTTCTATCATAAGAGCTGGTTCACCTTTGCCGTATGGCGTAATGGCCAGACAAAACCACCTTTCTCTTAATAGATTGTAGTCTGTGTCGGATTAAATGTTATTATCGACTTCATGTCGTTTTGTTTGATTGGATTATTAAGTGCTATTGTCATTGTATTCTTTCCTATCTTACTAATTAATTAATATTCTTATATATCTGTTTGTCTTGACTAGTATTGAGTAATATTGTTACACACGCTTTTTGTACTGTCATAGTTTTAATTTAAATCTATTTTATATAAAAAATAATGTAAGATTTTATCAGTGTCATACTTAACCAAATAAATCTTAATGTAACCAAAGAAAACATCTCGGGGAATTAGGTATAAAAATCCTTAATTTAGGTAGATACAGGGCAGATTAGAGCGGTGGAAACAGGCAGGCTACGATCCAGTGAACCTCACAATCCAAAATGGCTAACTGTAAAGCCTGATGTAATAAGATCGTGTGGGTTCGCCACATTATTTCGCGGTATTCGCCCGACCGTTGCTTCAATAATAAAAGGGGATCAAACTGATACCTCGCCCAAACCCAAATTGGATCCAAATCTCAATAAATTATTTCGCTCGTGTACGATCGTTGGCAAGTACATTAGTAGCCGTATATAACGGCAATATTCTTCATTAAATGCTATCAAATAATTTGTAGCTCGTGCGAGGACGTCATATGTTTGATCATGAACTCAATATACATATTTCAAATAAGAATCAAAAATTTGACACGGAGTAATGGAATAATTGATTCGTCATATTGCGACTATTCATTGTTTTTTTATATGAATAATTGTTTATTTATTGTTAATTGATTGTAGTCATGTCATGAGAATATCGGTATGACTGGCGTGGTAACGAGTACTCGCTGGTAATGTCTTGCTCTTGATTTGTACGTGGGAGTAACATACGGCCTATATTACACATCCTTGCATTTGCGGAGCTAATCAGCTAACTAGTCTCTTAAGTATTTGTTCGTAATCAATGTATTTTTTACGCAATATAACAATAAATTCGATGACTAACCAGTCGCCTTGTGTTCAACATAACTGCAATTAAGATGCAGCACCTAACCCCGGGGTTTCAGTTTGCTATTCCGGCGCAGAAACAATTCTCTAGAGTAAATAGGTTTAGGATTGCATATATTATCAGATGTAGTCGATTGTTAATTGTTACGAACACAGGGTTGTGACACGCTATTGTTCGGTCTCCATCGCCGCGCCGAGACATGTGCTGTTCACTCCGCGCGTTAGATTAGATGTTTTCCTTTCGTGACAATGGCGGCTGGGACAACAATCGCCATTATGAACCACCAGATAAATGTCGAAACCAAGATTCAATTACCTACCACTGTTAATTACTCCCCGCTACCTACATATAATCTACATGCACAATACACTCGATACGCCCATGATATGTTGTTTTGCATACATATCGTTATCATTCGTTGCACTTTTTACTTACCCCAATTCGTCGATAACGCTATTATCGTGAAATTTGACAAATTTAATTTCATTACCTATCTAATCTGTCTTTATGACTCATATTCTAAAATTAATGACATTTAAAGTATGTTTTTGTTCGGTGAAGCGAAATATCAGCGCAAATTATATCTGCCCGAGTTAGTGGATATGCCGAATCGAAAGGCATGAAATTCGTTTGACCGTGAAAGCGTACAGTCGAGTTTTTGTGTCTTGTTTCTTGGAAATTAAAAACAGAAGATGTATTTGGTAAAGTAAAATAGAAAAGATGTGGTCTCGTCGACAGAGCGCGTAATGACCTGATTAATCAAGCGCTGCGTCGAGAGGCGCGTCCATTGTTTAACTCCCTACCTACTGTGAGACACTATTAGAAGCGAGACACACACACTGGGCCAGCTCGATGACTCTCACTCACTCGTCACTCTCAGATATAACATAATTGCACTGGTAATTAGAATCGATCTCACAAAGATGAAAGGTGAATGCTGTTGGCATGTATAATGCAGTGTCGATCTTATTTGACAGCACAATTAAGCCACAAGAACAAATAAACAGTCTCCTCAGACGTTCAATCAACATCAGGGACTCATTGAAGATGTGTAAACTCGCTTGTCGACAATTACCGTCTGTGTGGAGTCTCAATGTTGTATTCATCTCTTGCGACTTTATCCCGAACCGCAAGCTGGTGGAATTTTTAGTTGGCCATTTGCTATGCTCGTCTCGTCGCGAAGGTGCTTATGAGCTCCGAAACGCGGCTCCAGCTTGCAAAGCCTTTACAAATTTAAGATTTTCACGTGGCACCGAATTGTCAAAGGCAGTAATTAAGCTTAAGAGCTTTTCCTACGAAACAACTTGCAAACTGGCTTTGCTGTTTTAGAGGATGGTAGTCATTTCGCTTATATTTCTGGCAAACAGGGTCTAGTTTGCAGGTCAGCTATCTTTCACTCAGCAGTCGCGATGTAAAGAGACGTCAACATCCTGTAAATTAGTAATTAGAGTGGAAACTTCGCGTCTACAAATGTCTTTGACCGGATTCCTAAAAGCTTCGCGACTCGACGCTTACCGAGCTTGACGGAGTCCATTACTCTTAATTTACTCCCACTAGGAAATTGTGCTTTATTTCTAACGATACTTGTAGGTATACTTCAATTAGAAAGAGCATAGACTGTTGCTTCGTCGATACATTTATTTGAACCGTCAGTTCTTTGACTCGACACAAATGAAACGATAACAAGGCCGATTCATGTTTCGCGACAGATGATTATGTCCCACACAGGACTGAATGTTTTGAAAACTAAGTGCATGCGGCGTGTCCGATGCACTAGTTACATCAGCTATGCTCGATTAACCGGGTAAGGTTGAGTAAAAACGCGATTTAATTAATTTCGCTGTTTGTTATTACGAAAAAGCGCGAATATTGATTCGATCCAATTGGTGGATAGGTGAAGCGTTAAGTCACATTACACGCATGTCGAGTATTTATTGTTTCGCCAAGAGAGGCCTGCTCCGAGCCACTGGCAGGAGCTAGTGCTCTACATGCGAGCGAATCAAATCAGAATATAGGTTACAGTTACAGCCGCTCAGCACTTTGTGCTTCATACCATTGCACAAGTAGGTATGCCCTGATAAGCGGATTTCCCGTTCGTAGCGATTGTAATATCGTAATCTATATCAGATATTTATCCATAATAAGTTTATTAAGTTTGACATTTCAGATTCTTATATCCTTAACACGTAATAAATGAAAGTAGTAAAACTAGTGTCATTTTTAAATGCATTTATATAACCTTGGATTGAATGTAATTAACATGAGGCTAACTAGACAGTAGAAAGTTCACTCTTATTTCTGCCGTGCTGAAAATGAGTTGTCCTAGTAGTCTGGGACGCACATATCTAGTACATATATGGTTAATCACAGGTTGCTAATTGACTGTAATAAATAATGGTAAGGAATGTTCAAGTAAAACCTGTGTTTTTAATAAAAAAATCAATGCAAATTCTTAATTATCTTTTTGTATTCATCGTCTATATTTACTTTCAGTTGCGTTCGATTACGCTCTGCATACCGAAGTCTCCGTACAAGCATGATTGAATATTATTGATATTCAATCATGTTTAAAGAGTGTACTTCTATTGGTTTCGTTTGATTGACATTGTATACCGTCGCAGTGGAACAGGACAATATTTTCCCAAAGTGTTTCGTACAGATATGTAAGACAGTCGTTGTTGATTCCAGGGTGAAGTGCTGGAGTGCCCGCTGTGCCTGTCGACGCTGCCGGCGCCGGGCATGGAGCGCCTGGCGTGGTGCGCGCACCGCTGCTGCGAGCCCTGCCTGCGCCAGTACCTCGCCATAGAGATCTTCGAGGCGCGCGTGCCCGTCAACTGTCCTGTGTGCCACGAGAGCATGCACCCTTCAGGTAATACATACCTACTAACTAATTAAGGTAAGGTTTCACTAAGTGAAAATGGTTTGCGAATGCGATTCTTGCACGGAAATCCAAGCTGTATTAATATAGATACTAGGGCGCGCACATGGTTTTAATAACTATCTGATATGCTGCTGCGACCTAAACTGGATCCTGGCCTAGACAGGCCAGGATCGATTTTGGATTATATTTATATAGCGTGGGTGATCCTATAAGAGTACCTATTATTCTATTAATTATCAAGCTCATAGCTTTTGCTATACTTAGGAGGCTTTACGTAGAGATATTCAAGAGTAAGGAAGCAGTAGTCTGTTAGGCACATCAATATCTTTCACACCAAAAGCGCTAAAACCCTCATTGCAAATAACACCATATATCTACCCATTTGAAGGTTGACCGTAGGTGCGATAAACTGTTTCCTATTTCCCTATTGAGCTTTTATCGCGGTGATAATCATAGGCACTTAATTATGTGACGCCATTCCTTATCTATCGACACTTCAAATTGTAGTTCTAATAATATTTGTTGAGATGTATAATGTTGTTTAACTTTTAATATCGTTTATTAATTTATGCATAATTAACTATACAATACCTATACAGATACACTGAGTGGGTAGTGGGAGTGTAGGCATAGGTCAACGAATCTCATTTAGGAAAGTAAATGCCATCGCCATATGTGAATGTGGCGTCTGTTGTCGTTGCTAACTCGTGTACATACACAGTAACTAGTGTGCCGCGGCTTCGCTTGCATTAAGAAGTAAAACTTGCATCCCCTATTTCACCCCTTTTAAAGTGTTATTTCCATAAATCCTTTCTTAGCGGATGCCTACGTTATAACATCTACCTTCATTCCAAATACCAGCCCAATCCGTGCAGTGGTTTGGGCTGTGTGTTGATAGATCACTATATCAGTCAGTCAGTCACCTTTGAGTTATGTATATATATATATATATATACCTATATATAGAAGATGTTATAAAGATGTCATTAACAGGACACAGATTGTGTTTCAATCCACAATCGAACACCTCTCCGCAGAACCGGATCTGACTGAGCTGTCTAGGATACAGGGTGGGTAGGAAAGGTTCTGTTGAAATATGAATTATGTAACAATGTGAACATGCTACAAAGTGCAGCTAAAAATATAAAGATAAAATATTATTTGACAAAGTAAACGGGAATTTATAGTAGATTTTACAAGCTACAAAGTATCCCATGAGACACCATGCATTCAAAAACACAGGTCTATAAGTACTTTAGTAAATTAGCATTGATTAGTGTATTTATATTGTCAATCAACCACTAACCAGCTCTACATATCCCTATAGAGTGCAAACGAGGCATGCGGTTTTGACCTAGATCTCACCGAATCTATGATTAGATACGTGAAAATATTAAATAATCTGAGATATAAACTAGTCTCCGTCTATTGTCACTGCATTGATTTACTATGCATTCAGCCTCCGGGCTTATCGCCGCTTTGGGACACATTCGCTCGGAAGCAGCACATTGTACTAACGTTGAGGTGTACAATATGTAGTCGAGTTACATATGGAATAGCAAAGTACGAGTACTCAACCACATCCAGTTGAATCCGTTCTTTTTTTTTTTTACCCAGGAAAATCCTTTTACAGATACCACTACTAAGCCATGGGGAGGGCCTTTCGTGGTGATGTTGGACTCACCGTGCATGGGACCGGAAATACCAACCAAAAACCTGGGATAAACACCTCGGAATCGCGATTCAGGGCCCCGGGAAGCTAGGCATACATCCGCAGCACATCCTGGCGATTCACGTCCCAACATTTTAATGTCAGGACTCTACTCGAAAGATTGCGCTCTCTTGTGTACCACACACCAAATACACATTCTTCTCTCGGAACGGTGTGTTAAACGCATTGACGCCACCGTGCATGCAGCGGGCTCGTTTTGCAGGCGGCGGGCTCCCCCAGCCCGTCGCCTCGAGGAGCCTTCAGGGAGGCCGGCGGTTGTTTATAATAACAATTGCCGCCTTCCTGACCCTCGCACCCTCTCCATACGCAGAGAGGGCCTACCTGCGTCCACCTCCTGCCAGCTGTCCCCAGAGGGGACCGGGCGGGGACGCACCGTCTGGGCAAGCTCGCCACCGTACCGCCCCTTCAGCAGCGCTCCAGACACGAAATCCGGTTTGGCGCACTGAGGGGCCCTTCTTTTGGGTCACTTTTGACTTCCCTATTATGGCCATAAAGCGCAGGTACTAGGCCCCCCACCACGCCCAAGGTAGTGACCCACGGGGGGGTTGACCCAGTTGAATCCGTCCTAATTCAACTGGATGTGGTTGAGTTGAGCGAGCGAAGCCAAAGTGGAATAACAAAATGAGGGCTCTAGATACTTACTTACTAAAGTTTATTTTTAACATAATAAAATTTGCCCATAGAATAATATAGGTACATAAAAATATGTCCAAATACACATATGTCAATTAGTATGCGTAGTTTTTTACTCAATAATTTTGTATGTTTGAGTTGTAGATGTACGACATCAATTCAGAGAGATTTGTTTAGCCTTTTCTACACAACAATGGAATAAGTAGGTGAGGTTATGTGGCTACTGGTGGTGGTGGTGTTGTTAATTTGTAACAAACATTTATTTGATGAGAAAGACAAATTCAAATGTTGCAAATGCGATGCTGCTAAAGTGTCAGTTTTCAGTCTTAAATGAAAAAATAACAAACTGAGAATATATAATTGCGATCCATTGTGCCAGATCATATTTGAAAACTGAAAAAGAAAAGGTTTCAGATGTAATATTCATCACATTACACTAACCAAATCCTAATAATAATTTTGTACATCCTAATGAAATTAAATCGAGCAAGTATGAGATTCCCTCCGCGGGGCGGGCTGCTGCCCCCTCGACCGCACTCCGCCACCTGTTGCTCGTCTAAATGATGTTCACATTACGGCGGTCGTTGCGCCATCATCAGGTAATTTCGGCGAGAAGCCATTTTTGTAAATCTTTCACAATAACGCCCAATTCTTGTGCGGAGATAATCGTCTACAACTTATTACATACATATTTATTATTATATACCTTGTTTCAGCTTTTATGTTGTCAGGTTTTCATTTCCAACCCACCGGCATTTTACCTTGTTTAGCAGTGACTTAGTTTTATGTAAGTTCCTATATTATAGTGCCTCTTTCTAGTGAAGCACAGACAGAAGAGCTTAGTTGCAATGAGATAGTTTAGCGTGGTAGGTACGCTTGAGTGAATCTAGTGTAGAGAGAATAAATCTATCATTTGCCTATTACGGTAGTCGCAATCTTAGTCAGGCACTTACCTAGACATCTTAAAGGCCTAAAGAAGGTTTAAAATCTCAGCAACTAGAGTTAGCCACACCTTTTGAACTTCATAATCGGTCGCCCAAAGACTGGTCATCGACGATCACTAAACATCTTCTAGTTGTTAATTTAATCCCATTACACATTACAGACTTAGCAATGATCGGTTATACTATACCTACTACATATATACGTACTGTATACATTATTGTATACCACGTTCTCTGTTATCTCTTATTTATTCCTTTCCATCCAATGGTTGCCTGGAAGAGATTGCTTTTAGCAATAAGGCCGCCACTTGTGGCACTAGTATAAGTTTTTCTTCTTCTTTCTTTTTAATCATTATCGTGTGTTGCAATAAAGAATTTTCTATTCTATTCTACGCTACTGTGTGCGCGTTGCAATACTGTGCATGTCAAATATGCTTAATGCTTATGTAAATGTGTTACACAATATCAAGTATTTAATTCCTTTAATTGTGTGTACATGCAGTGTATAAACGTATGAGGAAAATCAAAAGGTGTGTCACAAATACACTAATTATGACAGGTTGTGATTCAATATTTTAAATTCACAAGTAATATTTTATGCCTTAATTTGGAAAACTATGCAAAAATAGCTTGCTCATTTCTATTGTTTATTATTGTTTCAATGAGAATAATAAATAAGAATAAGAATAATTTATTTACCTTAACAATTAACTTAAATAACATATTTGACTTATCTTACTAGGAATACTGCATTTTTGATATCCCTGTGGGTTCTGCACTAGGAACATCCTGTGTCGCAGAAACCACGGTTGATTAAATAATAAGTATTAACACCATGCAGATACGGCTATAAATATATATCTGGGTAGTGGTTTATAGTTATACAAAGTAAATAGAATGAGTACTTAAAGTCAGTAAATAGCATGCTATGAGAGTACCGAAGACACATTTTGAGTGCTGTGTATGTATGGGTGTGTGTGTAAGTGAGTGTGTTGTGTGTGTGTGTGTTTGTAGGTTAGTATGAGTTGTTTAATGCGAGTGTATGTTGAATGTATGAGAGTAAAAATAAAAATATTTTTCTACTTAGGGATTACGAGCAGATTTTCTGTATCTTTATATGAAAGAGTATTTAAGTACTGTATCACGAGAAGTTTGCATTCCCTAAAGGTTGTACCACGAATGCTGAAATCAGTTAAAACTTTAGAGAGAGAGAGAGAGAGAGAACACTGATTGAAAGATAGTCGGTCGAGCTTCGAACAAAACAAGATGCTGTTTTTGTGTGAATATTTAACAACCTGTATGACCTCACCAGTCACCTAAATAACATCTTCAGTGTTAAATAAATTCTCAAATAAATATCAATTTAAATTTCATTATCCTCACAATGAAGTGGCAAAACTTTGATTTGCTAATTAGCGTGTAGGAACAGGTAGGTGATTAAATAATTAAGCAATGCTAATTATGTTAGTCCTTGCGCGCTCAATCAAGCGTCGGGGTTAGGCTAGAAAGTGACGGAGCCGTTGTTTTCTTTTTTCATTGCCACCAGTACTACAGAGTTACTGAGGATTAGGTACTAGGGAGGGACTAGTCTAACTCGTTAACCCCTTTATAGAAATAGAGTTACAACCTAGTTGCTTTATTACATCTATATTAAATTCACCGACTGAAACGAGACCTCGCTGGTGTTGTAGATATAAAAGTTATGCAGTTAATAGATCGTAGTACTTTCTTTATGATCCGGCTAGTGATGAATGGTCGAGTAGGTAGGTAATCGATTCCTTCGGTAAGAAAAATCTTAAAAAAGTAAATTTAAAAAAACTCGACACCCAAGTTAGAGGCCACTCTCATTCGATAAGAAGAAGAAGAATTAAGAAGCTGGTTCATTAAAGTACATATACTGATAGCCGTGTACATATATTATTGCCAGTGACACAAGTCAGGGTGGATATTGTAAGGTTACAGCTATCGACGCCCTAGCCGTATTCATATATATTGGATTATGATGACGGACATGCGGGCGAATACCTCCGAGATGATGATTCCATCACTCACGTTTGTATTGTCCACATGTATATTTTTTTTTAAGTTAATTTTTTTAGATCCCAAAAAGTGTTTGTCGATGTATGAATCTAAATTATACGAACTTTAATTTTGGAATAGTTGCGGAACATGTTTATGAGTTAAAATCAGTGTCTACCTGATACAGATTTCAATAATTAGTTAGGGCGTAACACAAAACTCATGTCTAGCGTTGCAGTTAGCAGTTATTTTGATTCTCTTGATTTTCTCACACATTCTGAAATACTTACGTAGTACCTACGTACCTATTACTCACACAAATTAATTAAGTGTTGACGTCTTTTTCTTGAGTATTATTCTGAATAAAATTTAATTTATGTTTTTCAGTTTATGCATAAGATATTGAAGTTTGGCTAGTTTGAATTACAGATTTCTCTAGATAAATGAGTTGTCTTATCACATAATTAAGAATCTAGAAAGAAGAAAACTTAGGGCTTAGCTATGAAGTCCTAACATTTATTTATTTAGAAAAGAACACAATTAGTTTCTGGTTTGTTAAATTGAGTCAATTTAGGTAATAATTTAAACTTGAATTTTAAACTGAATTATTTATAGACAATTTATGCAAGGACATTTGCACATTATGCATTCTTTACATTATAAACTCAGACTATGTAAATCGTTGGCGTATGTATATAAATGCCAATACCAACTAAAACTTATATTTCTATGATACTCGTAACTTTAGTAACTTTTCATATTAATTTAATTTGTATATGAAATTAATAATTGCAATAATTTATCTTTATAAATCAGGGAGAATAAAGCTTAGTGTCGAAGTACGCAAACAAGTATAAGGGTATATTTTCGCTAAGACAAATAAAATGTACAGTCTATGTGCGTATACATTATACATTTTGAAATTTAAATTATTGATCAAAGCAAAAACACAGGCTCTTCTTTTCAAAAACGAGCGATGGACATGAACTAATGCAATGTTTTATGTCCTCGGGTTTTTAAATAAGCATATTCTTTCCCAGCTTTTCTTATCCTGTTTTCATTTTTCTCGTGAGTGGGCGGCCCGGTGGGATTTCCCGCTCATTTTCCTCCTTCTGTTATTTACGAGACCTTTGAGTTTACCTTTTACTACGGGAGTTGCACGACCAACCACACTACAGCTAATGAACTCCTTATTATTGCAAAATAATAATATAATAATACACACCTTTTACCTAATACATATATCGGATTCCTCACGATGTTTTCCTACCCCGCTATATTGGTGCTAGGGTGCAAATCCATCTCAAATCATCACCCAACGTCTCTGTGAAAGCATGATAGTAATTTGGACTATTGATTATTCTGTTCATGACAGGAGGCAGCAATATAATTTATTTTGTTCTATAGCATTCTTTATGGCATATGGTTGACGAAACAATTTTCAAAGGTAATAGTGTAGTTAGGAGTCTGGTTTAGTTTGTGCGTGTGCGCGACATACGCGGCTAGCTTTATAGCCGCCAGCAGTCACGTAGCGCAATCTCGTTGCTAAACAGGTGATGCAGCGATTGCTTATGTTTCATGTGAATTGCACACAATTTCTTATTTATAAGCTTACTTCTTAGTCATGAGACTAAAAGATAATGTCGTAGGATATTTTTTTTTATTTATGTTATCTGCAATTTAGTTTTCTATCTTATATCTGACTCATTGTGACAACTTAGAGAAAATTAGAATAAGTTGATCTTCCGTTGGGTTTTTTCTTCTGTGTTTTCTTATAAGACTTGCCTAAATATCACTGATAGACAGACTGAAGAAAAAAATTGTCGTGGTAGCAATGTATATCGTTGCCAGTTAGTTCAATTGGTGCGGTTATCCGTTCTGTGTTCACTTGGTGACCAAGAGGGAAACGGGAAAACGAAGTATGTAGGTATATTTCATTTATAAATACTTACTAATTACTCAACAAGTTACCAATTATAATGAATGCTTCAATTGTTTTATCATGAATTTAGGCCTGAGTCCAAATAATATGGTAAAATGTAAGAAGTAATGAATGAATGAATTTCGCCATAAATATGAGCTACGGCTGGAACAAAAATTAATTGTTATTTTTGTGCATGATGTTTTTTTTACAGTTAAAACTTGTAGTGAAACGCAAAATATTGTTTTGTATTCATTTGCAAGTTTCCAGAAAATAATAACTCCCAACTATTTGCCTCTAAAGAGCTACAAAAATAGATATTTTTTGGCCATAATCACAGAAGATAATAAATCTAACTGCAGACCTAGTCAATTCTGATGAACTGATGGAAATAAGTTTACAATTTCAATATGCATTCACCTTTACCATACATTTAAATATTAATATACCTACATATGTGCCTACATAAATTGAGTATGACATAATATACGAGTAATATTCACTACATACTTCAGTTGTATAGTATCTCGGTGAAAACCCCTTTCCACTTGTCAGTTACGTTTCCATGTAATATGAACTTATTTTAGTAATTAATTATTAATAAGCTGGTTGTAAATATCTAATAACTTTAATTTATTATATCGTACATTTCTCTTTGTAGTTCCAAGTAGTATTGCGATGTCTAATGACGATGACAATGAAATATTGCCTCGTGTACTGAAAAAAAATACTTTACCTTCTTTACTCATTGTTTGTTTAAAGTGAGAAAGATTATATTTTTACTACGTATATGTTTATTGGACCTATGTGTATGTTTGGATATTGTCTCTTTCCCTCAAATATTCAACACAAATGTCACGTAGGTACCTAACACATTTGGTTTAGATTCTTAGTGGCCCATGATTTTGGTATCAGCGGTTAATGTGATTTGGGTTGTTATCAAATCTACACATTTATCGCGGAGTGTCGGTTCATCAAAACTAAGCATGACGGGATCAATATTCCAAGCTATTATGTACATATAATTTTATCAATGTACAATATATCTACGTATCTATGTATGGAAATTGTTGCAAAAGTTAGTACTAATCTAGCTACTGAAATGAAATCAAAATTGAATATTTGACCTGATTTTTAATATGTAAATCCATTTTCCTCTTTTTTGACTCTGGGAATATGATCAACTGTCTTTTACTGCCATCATCATCCATATAACACTGTCTTCATCATCAATCCTTCTAGATTCCTTGGTAGACAACTTACACTATCTCAAGTTTTAAATCATAGTTTGAATACCTTTGCTAATGAATACACTGTTTTTATTCTCGATGCTGATGTTATTGTACATCTATTTATAGCTCTTGTTTAAACCGTATGTTGTATTGTTGCAGACGTCCGTCGCATCGTGGACAACCCCGTGCTGTACGACAAGTACGAGGAGTTCTCAGTGCGGCGCGCGCTCGCCGCCGACCCGGACACGAGGTGGTGTCCCGCGCCCGACTGCACGTACGTTGACCGTAACTCTTCTATAGCAGCTGTACCATATGAAACGGGCCGAAGGAAGGGGATGTGACATAACTTTTCCATTCTTGGCGATTCAAAACTGTCGCAGCTGTCTATAAGCACTATTATTGCTTTATTAATAACCCTTTATTGTTTAAACTTAAATAAGACATTCAATAACAATTATTATGCACTACGTTGGTAGGTGCACGAAGCCCTGCGCTAGGTATCACAAAGGATCCTGTGTTACAGGGCTATAGAATCTTGTCACGGCAGGTTTTCTCCTGCTGAAAGAATTCCCATTGAAGGACTTATAATAGGAACGTAGAAACACTGGATAATGTTCCTATCATCAGCCCTTCCCTTCAAACTGAGTAATATATTAGATATAACAGTCTATCCATCTTCTAGGTTTTACATTCGTTTGCTAAACATAAATACCATTATCTAAGTGTATAGTATAACAGGCTATGTGTGTGGTGTTGCAGGTACGCCGTGGTGGCGACGGGGTGCGCGTCGTGCCCGAAGCTGTCATGCCAGGCGGCGGGGTGCGGCGCGTCCTTCTGCTACCACTGCAAGGCGGCGTGGCACCCCACGCAGACGTGCGACGCCGCGCGCCGCTCGCGCCAGCCGCCGCCGCGCGCGCCGCTGCCGCTGCACGCCGACATCGATCACGGTTAATACTTTACATACCTATGTCTAAATACAGCTTTGAAAAACATGCTAATTTCTTCTTCCAATAGAGTTGTTATAGCGGGTATCTGCTTGACCAATTCTCGACAATCAAGTGTAAAAAAAGCTCCTTCATATCACGAATCCAGCGATCTTCAAAGCGAGAGTGAATCGGTTCTTATCGGGTAAGCACGCTCCATCTTAGACCATAGCCTTTGCTTGCTATCAAGTAAACAATGGCCAAGTGCAAATCCGTTAAAGTTAAAAATAAAAATCCGGTTCGATTCCCGCATGACACAAATAATTACGAACATTTAAATTTGTAATTATTTGTGTTGAGTCTGGTCGTTTCTATGTATAATAAGTATGTATTTACAAAAGAAAAGTATATATGTATTATATCCGTTATCTAGTACCCATGATACTAGCGTAAGGTAAGCTTAGTATGGGGCTAGATGGCGCTGTGTGATATGTCCTGAAATATTTATTTATTTTATTTATTTATTAAAAAGTAGGTTTGATTTCCAACAATGCCATACAAGCATCTTTAGCGCCGAATCCATTTGCAGCAGCTAACATAGAAGTTTTGAATGAAATATTTTAGAGTAACATGCCAATTAATCAGAGAATGCTAATACTTTGTAAAGTTGAACTAAATGTGGACATTCATAACAATATTTTATTGGTATCGCAGGCGACGTGAAGCCCTGCCCGCGCTGCTCGGTACTGATCGTGAAGGTGGAGGACGGCTCCTGCAACCACATGGTGTGCTGCGTGTGCGGCGCGGAGTTCTGCTGGCTCTGCATGAAGGAGGTCTCCGACCTGCACTACCTTAGGTATTGCTTCTGGACTCTATTTGTATTGTTTGATTATCTTGGGCAGAAAGAAACATCGTGATGCGCACCTACATAAGTGCTTCCACGGAAGACGCATGTCCTCGGAGTTTGAGGTCTTCAAACATGAGGGTTGCCTCTTACTCTCTCTCTTAAACTCTCGAAAATTATACGTGATTTCAAAGGGAATCGACAACATTTGTGTGATCGAACCAAGTACGTATGTAGGTCATGTGGAATGAGCTTTTTATGTACTCAAAAGTATTTAAGTATTATATCTGTTATCTAGTACCAGCGACACTAGCGTTTGCTTAGTGTGGGACTAGATGGCGCTGTGTGCAATGTCCCGGAATATTTACTCACGTAGTTTGTTTCGTTTGCAGCCCGAGCGGGTGCACGTTCTGGGGCAAGAAGCCGTGGTCGCGCAAGAAGAAGCTGCTGTGGCAGCTGGGCACGCTGGCGGGCGCGCCACTCGGCATCGCCGTGGTGGCGGGCGTGGCGCTGCCCGCGCTGCTGGTGGGGCTGCCGCTGTGGGCGGGCCGGCGCGCGCACCGCCGCCTGCGCCGCGCCGCGCCCGCCAAGCGACGCGCCGCCGTCGCCGCCGCTGTCGCTGCTGCGGTCAGTATTCTATACTTATCAATCTCTTTGGCACACACAGTTGGCGACAGTTTTTTCAATAATATCCTTCGCCCAAACGCAATATGACCACATCAACCAATATGGTTAACCGTATAAAGGCCGGCAAGCTACATTTAAATTATATTATATGGAGTCACGTACTTACGAACTTTACTACTTCTACTACATCTTTTTACTCAGCTTCCTTACATTGAGATTTGTAGACTTAGTAATTCGTATGCCCCGTACCGTACGTTACCTCTATTTATACATACATATACCTACATATGTGCGTACAATGTGTACAATCAAAATCTGTCTCAAATATTATTACTCTCTTTCGTGTATCGTATTTCATAATCATAATTTATTCATAAAGCCATTTTACACGTCACATTCTATAGTTGTAAGTACTAGAAAATAATTACAGTCCTATAGTTTTGGTGACGCTGCTAACTTTACAATTTTCATGTGTGATGTATCCGCCATCTAAGTATATTATTATGTTCGGCAGCTGTTGGTGTCCCCGCTGGTGGCGGGGCTGGCGGTGGGCATCGGCGTGCCCATCCTGCTGTTTTACGTGTACGGCGTGGTGCCGGTGTCGCTGTGCCGCGCGGGAGGGTGCGCGGGGGGCGCGCCCTCGCACCACGCGCCGCGCTTCGACGACGACCCCAGCCACGCGCTCGAGGACGCCGCCTCCAGGAGACTCGAACCCAGCATCGGTGAGTGTGACTCTACAATACAACTTAGTATAGTTCTACGTTGTGCTACCACCGCCTGTGGCTTCACAATGGCGGTAACACAGACTCGAGGTCGAGCCGTCCAGCCTGTTAGCGTAATTATAGTAGGTATGTATGGAATCTGTGTAGTCTAAATATGGTGTGAATCTCTGTCTCTGCTTACCATCGGCGACAACCCTAGTTAAATACTCGAGGATGCCGCGTCTAGGAGACTTTTGGTGAGTATGACTTTAGAATAGAAGTTAATGTCCTGCCGCATGTCTTCATCACCTGCCATTGATTAACATCGAACCCACTTACACGTTTGAAGATGCCTTGAACCTAGCACTAGTAGGTAAGTGTAAATATAATAAAGAATATGTTGGCAATAATATTTAATAAGGTACTATGATTTCATTCACTCTCCAACATTTTGCGAGTGTATGACGTCACGTCTTATCATTAATGTATGAGTCATCGGTAAGTGTATGTTAAGTAAAGTGTGTACTTTCTGTTATGGGCTGCAAGAAGTCAGCACGAGCGCTGAACGCCAGTTGCTCTTGCGGTTCATCCCGCTCGACTGAACACAATCTTACTCGTTTAATGGTAAGTGATCAGTTGGATCATGTAGCTGCCATCTCATCTCACGGAATATGGTGATCTTGAATCTGCGGTAGGTATTCATATCATTAGCTAAGGCAGAGTAGAGTATAATAAAATATTGGTTAAAATATGCATTGTTAGCAGTAACTGTATAATCTCGTGTTGCAGGAGACGCCTCTCTATCAGCGGGCAGCGGCGCGGCGGAGGCGCGCGCTCCGTCCCTGGCGGCGCTGGCGGGCTCGCTGGGCGGCGCGGAGGCGGGCGGCGGCGCGGAGGCGGCCTCCCCCGCCGCGCTGCGCCTCGAGGTGACGGCCGACGTGGCGGCGTCGGATAACTCGAGCGCGGCGTCGTGGGCCGACGAGGCGCCCTCCACCTCGTCCCGCTCGCAGCGCCTGCGCACGCTGTTCCTGTACGGCTCGGCGCCGGAGGCGCCGCCCCCCGCGCCCGCGCCCCCCGCCACGCTGCACGTGGCGTGCGAGACGCGCGCGTGCTAGCCCCGCGCGCGCTAGCCCCGAGTGCCACCGGACATGTGATATAGTCGCCGGCCGACGAGGGCGGCGCTACTCGTATTCGATAGATGCTTTGCGCTTCCGGGCAGTGTTACTCTATCAGATATTTGTGATACTTTGAATAATAATTACTATTAATGATCTAAATTATTTAATTTTTCACGTTTGTAGGCGAAAAGTAATCGTAAGTGATAATAAATACATGTGTATATCGATATACCTATAGCGTAACTATTGAATAAAATGTAAGAGAATCGTACTGAAGTTTTTGTCTATTTTCTCCTTATTAAACACTACAGTCTAAATAAATAATAGTAAATGCTGCCTGACTCATAAATCTCAATCTATGATTAATAAATTGTCACTTTTTCTTCTACTTTACTCGTGCTTTTGAATACTATGATGCAAGAAACATCACTAAGGCAGTGGTCCGCCCGCCGACGATGAACGAGTAGAACTAGAACTATAAACGAGCTAGCGATCAGCGGGAAGCGAGTGTAGTTTCGATAGTTTGTCGCCGGGCTATAAGCGAGTGTGCAAGTGCGACGAGCGATTGCTCGCGCCACTCGCTCATGATAGCTCAGTCATGTGCTTACCTGCGCGCAAGAAATGACCAAGCAGGCGAGCGAGCACCACTGAACAAGTTTCGCCGAACGAGTTTATTTTTGAAAGCTCGTCGCTCGTAGCTCAGCGACAAAACTAGTTAAGAGAGTTGTCGCCGGCAGTGTGAACAGTCAGCGAGCAACTTAATATATGCATCTCTTTCGTTTACACGGGATGTACATCTATTGTGTGTTTCTTGAGAGAAAATCGCCGATAGTTAGTCGTTTTCTCGCCGGCTGTCGGAGCACTGCCTAATCAACGAACTCCTTGCTTCTATCAGAAGTGAACATTTATTGATTCAGGTACATAATATAAGATTTATTAAAAGAGACACATATTTATAACATTTAGCTTTCATTTATTTCGTTATCTATTAATGTACATCATGTAGTAAACAACCAATATCTGGAACTCTCCCCTACACTGGAGACATGATTATTTATTTAATAACAACTATTATATATGTACGGTCAACTCACACTTAGATTTCTTACGCAAAGATAAAAACTTTATTAACCTAATGGTATCGCACCATATAGGCAAATGCAATATGTAGTTATGCTGGATAGTTTATATTTGGCTGTTCATATTTTTATAGTAAATACATTTTATATGACAACAAACAGAAAATGAGGGTGCTTAACAATACAATATAATAGCAATTAAACCTAAAATATCTGCATTAAATATCATATTTTTTAATCGTCAATTCATCGTGATTTTATCTAAACGCATCATGTACAAACTTAACTAACATGGTTTTCATTATAGTATGGAATGTTATAGTTCATATGTTGTGATTTCATAGAAAATTTAATGCCGATTTTTTAAACTACAATTAATTTACATAATATGCTAATACATAATCTTTATACACTTTTTACATCCTTATATGTATATTGTCAATTCTCCATTGAATAGATCTTATATTTACTTTATCTCATACAAATATTTGGTTATATCCATTGATTAAAATATTTATCTAATAAAATATTGTATGAAATTGATGAACTTATTCTGGTATCACTACAAAATATACTTTTTTCTCTATATTTCGACTCAATAGTCACAAAATATAAATTCTTGGATAAAATGATCACAATTTCAACAACAAATAAAGCAGAATATACAAATATACAACAACAAAAAGCAATAATTTTTGATGTCCGGAGTCAGGACAGATTAAAATAATTATCTTACAGTTTATCTGTGCATTTAGGCTACTTTCATAAGGAAATCGGTGAAGAAATATTTCACAGATGAACCTTCTTTAAATTAGTGAGTAAATATAAGAAAAGCTTAGATATTTTATGACATAGAATATTTCTTACCTTCTAGTTAGACGGCAGTTAATAATAGTGAAATCCGAATCGAAAACTGTAGCATACATTTTAGTCAAAGCACAATGAGAGCCAGAGCCGGATAGACTTTAACATTATACAAGATAGTCATTTGTAAACGAGAGGCAAGCAACCTACAGCAAAAAAATTATAGTTACATCGGTGGCAGTTGATTTGAGTGTGAATAAATAAATAAATATTCCGGGGAATGTGGGGTTAGCCCCACACTAAGCAAACGCTTGTGTCGTGGGTACTAGATGACGGATATAATACTTATATACTTTTTTTTCTTCATTCTCAGTTACCGAGAATTAGTACCTATTTTAGAGCCGCATCGTAGTAACTCGGATGCGAATTGCTGCGGTGCGATTTCTTGCGTTACATTATAATGGTCATTCAACCCAACGATTTACTAAAAGAGAATGCCTTAATATTTCTCTTCTAGTGATCGAATTATATTTTACAAAATTTCAAAAGTCGAGACCACTAACCTGCGTCTCCCAAAAACAAGTGATTACAGAAGATGCAGGTTCCAATCCTTAAGGTCATAATTATTTTTATCCGATAATATTTATGTGAGTATATGAACAGAATATGTGATTGACGTTGAAGGCTAAGTTGTTTTGCACAATACAAAAAAATACGTTAATAGGAGCTATAGGTAATACATCAAATTCACAAGAGAATATTTTACAGTATACTTGTAAGTAGGTACATACCACTTATGTTTACAATGTGTAGGCCCGCATGATCCGTTTTTATCACCAAATTTTACAAGTTACCTAGACATAGTTTATGCGTGCTTATTTTGGACGAGAGATAAATATCGCTATAAAATTAAATAACTTACTAACAGGTGAAAGAAAGATATACATTTGATGGAACAATGTTGCACAACAGTCTTTATATTTTAAAAACCATATGTGATGTGAAAATATTGTGTTTTAAATATTTTATGCATGAAAACATATCATAAATTGTGTGAAAACGATGATGCTTAAACTGAAAGGATATCAAATTTTTTTTTCCTATAAAGTAACTACAATAAATAACATATTGGACGCTATTTCATACAATACATAAGCCCACTTTTATCTCTTCAGAGGCACTTAGCCATTAGTCCATTCTCTCATACATTTTAAAATACAGGTCCTCCATATTATATAAGGACAATCGGTTTTTGATAGATACATAATATATTTTTTTGGTTATTAATCTGATGTGAACCAAAATTGCTTACTCATTCATAAAGATATATCTACTCGCAAATACATGAAAATTTGAAGCGGGTTTCATACTTTCTTTGCAACTGTAGAATCAGGCTGCATGATTGAATCTGCATTACAAGTAGCTTGTTGAACATCCAAGGGCTTGAATAGCTTGAAATAGACTCATACGTTCATATGCAACATGATAGTTTAAGCAAATTAATTTCAATCACTCACTAATGCAGCTGAAAGCTAGAAGTAGTAGATCCATTTTTCCAGGTGGGTTCGTCAGCCACTTTAGTTTACAGAGGGGGCAGGTGTCCCGGGCCAGCCAGGCTAAGATGTAGAGCCCACAGAAGATATAGAGCCTGCCCTCTTTTACAGCTATCCCATTCTTCTATGGAGCCAACCAACCATGCAGATATTGTGGAAACTGAATACCATCCACTTCTCATAGTGCCACTATTTCACTTCACTGACTAATACAGCTGGAAGTCGTAAGTAGTAGATCCATCCCTCCAGGTAGGTTCGTCGGCCACTTTAGCCCGGCAGAGGGGGCAGGTGTGCTCCCGGTCCAGCCAGGCTGAGATGCAGAGCTCACAGAAGATGTGTGAGCATCCGAGTCGCACTGGAGTCGTGTAGTCGTCGTGGCAGATCGGGCACGAGTCGCCGGCAGACATCAGTTGCTCGCATGTCGGCTTTGTGCCTAAGTTCTGTGTACAGGAGAACGTTTAATTAAACAATTTGCTCAAATAGTTTGCGTTTTGCAGTAGCAGCCATTTGATACAACTTTGGTTGCAACTATGAGTGGGCCGGGTCGGAGGTATCATATCACATGGTATGTGACCTACAATGTAATGTGTGAATAGTTTAGATACAGTTTGATATAGTAAGCCATGTTAGAGGGCCTTAGGGCCGTATGTAAACTCTCGTCAGCAATGTTAGCCATTGTCATACAAACTTATTTCGACTATGACGAGAGAGCACTCACCACACTCTGCAGCAGCGTCCAGGTGGCGTTCTTGAGCAGGCGCAGGCGCAGCAGCACCTCGAGCAGCTTGGCGCCTGCGTACACGGCGCTCAGGAACATGCCCACCATGCGCTCGGAGCCCGAGTACGACTGCAGCAGGAAGAACAGCCACGGCTGGATGGTCAGCAGCGAGCGGTACAGCTGCGACACCGCCTCCGTGAACAGGTACACCTTGCCCTGGAGAGACAGAAAAAATTATATCAATAACTGGATTATAAAACAATAGACTAGGTACTTAATAAATTTCTGAGTGTTGTTGCTTAGTGATCACTTTAGGAAAAAGCTCTAAATTTGAGAGCTTTTTCCTAAAGTGATCACCTTTCTTAAATAAACTTTCTACATCTAATGAAATCAACTTAGCTGATTGCGGAATGTTGAGGTCTTTTACCTTCTCTATTAGATCATAACTTGACTTAACTCTATTAGATTGGCGGTGGTATATGGAGGAACACACCTAAAAACCATCAAGTTTGTTGTTTGATGTCGGTTAAGGAGCATTCGCAGCGGAAAAACACTACATATTTCTCCAGAGTTTCAGTAACAATGGATTTCCGCAAAGTAACGCCTGATTCAATATCTTAGTGATATTTGTGGTACCTCTAAGAAGACCTATTTTTCTTTCATATTTATAAAATGATCTGTAAAATACTGCAATGACTGCAAAATAGTAATCATATTTGTAAAAGTATAACAATATAATTAAATTACTAACCCTCTTCTGAAACGGTAGTATACAAGCAGGCATCATGGTGACCAGCAGTTTGAAGTCCACCGTGATGATCTTCAGTATCAGGTCGGTGAGTACCACCAGCCAGAGCAGCTCCCACACATCCAGCTCTGTGTAGCTCGGGAACATCACCACGTTGGGCAGCAGCTTGCCGTGACCAAACAGGAAGTGCACTATCACTATACAGCTAGATGAGAACATCAACTCGCTGAATAGCAGCGCGAGGCTGCGGTTCATTTGTTTGCCGTGCTCCCTGGAAAGTAGAAAGTGATCCTGTTTTAGCTTGTGGCTCCATAAGTTCTAAGTTAAGATTGTGCATAAAAATATGAAAGATTGATAATACTAACTAACATGGAAGCTATTTTGATATATCTTTACACATTTTTAGTAGGTTTTTGTGTTTATGCCCTGTAAAGTCAAGTGGTACAATTTTCAATAAATTCTGTAACACTGTAAGTACATTGACAAGTGCAGGATAGTGATATGAAGCACCCTACACCTGGAGACAATCACTATCTACCTACACATTAAAACAGATACTCAAGTCAGATAAACATCAAATCAATGGCTTCTATTTTATTGTAAGTTGTTTTTCTACAATTATATCTCTTTACAAAAAACATGTCCAAGGCTAAAGAATGGGAACAAAAACATAAATCAATTCAGATAAGAATGACCTAACTTCGTGTTTGGCATGCAGCCCTGGGGAATTTATAAGGAAGGATAATAGTATTGTTAGGTATATTACATATTTATGTAGTACATAAGTCATTGGAAGTTGTCTATGTGTAACCATGTTATAATTTAAAAAATATATATAAAATAATATTAGCTTTGCCAACAGGGTACTTAAAATGTCACTAAAAAATGGCAGACTAGATGAACCTAGAAATTGAAAAGAGCAAATATTTTGCTTTCCATCTGACAGGTGGTCACAAAAAATTATGTCTAAGGTGACTACTTTCTGCAATATACCAAGAGTATCCCAGTGTAGGTGGCAATTTCTTGTGCAGGGAATTTAATTCCAATAATACTGCAAAGTGGTAATGTTAGGTATCAATATCATGCTTTCAAGAGGTCACAGTTTTCTTCCAGTCTATGCCTCTGATCAATTTCAAACTCTTAGTCTAAACTAAAAAAGTAAAGTCTAAGTCTTAGTCTATGAAAAAAATAATTAGGTTTAATTTAGACACTAGAAATCTTACCTTCTAACAAGTCCATTGCTATGTGCAAATGTACAGAAGAGTATTATAAATGTGAATATGCCTTCTCGGCTGTCGTACATGAACTTGATGAACAGGATGAAGTAGAAGGGGGCGTAGCGGATCAGGAGGTTCAGAGTTGCTCGCACGTCCACCACCTGCAACTCAATGTCCTTCATTTAAATATAAGATAAAGGTCAAAACAACTTCAATCTTTACATAGGGGTGGGTTTGATAACTATTTATTATTTGTTTTTGACAACAATATAAAATTTATCATAACTCTGAATAAGGGTTTAAAAAAACGAAGCATTTGATTAATTTGAAAAAAAATATCCAGTTATGAAATAAATGTTTGTGTTGTTGTTGTGTTACTAATTCTTTACATTCAAACAGGCTATGTAAACTTGATAACCTGATATTTCTTATTTAATCCTGATAACCAAATGAAACACCACCTCAGTAAATGAGTAAGTGTAAATTTCTATGATTTACCAATAAACATCTGTATCTGTCTGTACCTCAAAAATCATCATTAAACTTTATGCATTCAGTTAACAAACACCAGTTTGGAACCAGAGTGTATATTACCTGTTGTGCTCCATCATCACTCTGGCTCTCATTGTCAGCATTGTCATGTATATTGTTGTTGTTGGCCGGGTTCACCGACACATTGATCTCGGGGTGCTCCTCCTCATGCTCAGGCAGGTTAGATACATTGGAGGCAGCACTTGTGTTGACTGTGTGACTGCTTGGTACCACTCTCTCGTTTATAATAAATGTTTGAGAATTAGGTCCGAGGTTGACATGAGCTATTGAGCTCTGTGGTCTCTGGTGTCCCAAGTCTGCACCCATCTGGTGTGTGCCAGGCGCGTTCCTTGGCAACCATGTAGGGAGGGATAGTCTAGCATTGTTGCCCTGAAAATAATCATGTATGTATGGTACAATATTGTCATGTATATTTGCGAAGAATTTGTGTCAAGAATTAACTGAAAGCAAAGTTCTACTCCAAGAAGGATTCTAAATAAAAGCAATGCAAATAATCAACAATTTGGATAGTTGTAATCAAGAAAACGATGAGTAATGAGTAACATATTGCATCACAATTAATGGTTTGTAGTTGGTACATACCATGCGCGCATGTTCCACTAATGGTCTGATTTCTCTAAATACACTGTTGAGACGGTCTCCGAGGCCTAAGTTGTTCCTATTTGGGGTAGGCTGCCTCGGTTCCCTTAGCGAATCCATACGATGCAGAGCATTGTGTCGCGGAGTCACTTCAGCAGGGTCTTCCTCGTCTATATCAAGAGTCACTTGATTGGGCTGCGCCATTGCACAAACTAGTGCCGAATTGATACCTTTATCACACAAATAAGTTCAAGATATTCTCATTTCCAAATATTTACGAGCAGATTGCACGAAGGTCAAGTTTTTTTTTTTTTTGTTGCAGATAGCCTTCTTTATCTAATCAGCCGTCAAAAAAAATGAAATGTCAAATTACTTACTTTTTAACTTCTAAATTATAGTTATTTAGCCATTTTAAATCTTATTTAAAAGCTTATACAGGGTTAGTGTACAATTACTTAAGACAAGTATTGTACACAGATTATTGATAGACTTAACGCATATTATTTTGTGAGTGCATGTGAGTATAGGAATTTAAATAATATTTTAATTACATTAAAACGAATTCTATCATATTTTATGTTAATGGATGGTTAAGGATTAAGGAATAAAAAACTATACCTTGATGGCAATAACACATATATTTTGAATTTTCATTGAAAGTCAATAGACCGCAACGAATAGTTTTATTTTTGGTACAATGAGCAAAACACACCTCAAGTGGGTGTGACAAACATTTAGATACATACTTACATACATAAACGCAGTATAAATTATACGTAAGTAATATTTATAATCAGTCTTTACTTAGGCTCACCTCACAATTTATATAAGTACCATCACTGAACGTGCGTCTTCACAAGAAACAATTCCAATCGAAAAAATATCAAAACGTAATGATTTTACTTGGACTAAGTAAATCAATTAATCATCTATAATTTGCTTAAAATATTTGTGCATAAAATGATTACAGGAATTTCAACTATGTATTATGATTTGGTTAGCCTGATTTTGGCACCAATTACTATTGTAACTTGAATTAAACAATGTTATGATCCTTTGCTTAGCATCTACTGAAAGATATCTTTTTCAAGTTTCCGTGTCTGGTTTCAAGTCAAGGACCCCGTCTGCGTGGAGGTCCCTCACAGCTTCCAGCAAGCGAGCCTCCGCGCGAGGCTCACCGAGAGCCATCTCTACGCTTCCAGCGCACAGCAGGAGTGCTCTGAGCGCTGCCCTCGGCCAGTCGGAGTTCAGACCGCGTCGCACGGCACTAGCGGCTCCGGGGGCTCCGAGTCTTGTACATTCAGATACCAATCTTTGTGTATATTCTTCAATTAAACTATCTCCAATAGCTCTTCTCAATTCGGGAGACAGCGACGATAACAACAATAAGGCGATATCATCCATGGGCCTGCCGAGAGAAACCATCTGCCAATCCAAAACGATGCACTCGGTTACTCCATTTATTTCTCTGAATTGTAAATTTCCGCACCAAAAATCTGCATGAACTATAGGAGCGGGTTCCGCCGGCCTCAGGAGTGTGCCGAGTAACGCTGGCGCCCGCGCGCTGAGAGCAGCCACTGCGTCAGCTTCTTCGATACACTCCGTGCGGTCACGGAGGAATTCTTCTAGCTGTGGCAAACCCCTTCTGATGAGCCGCAAGTAGCCAGCAGCTGCCCTTTCACAAGGGAACAAGAAGTCAAATCGCTCGTCTAGAGCGCCTTCCTTTTCACGAAGAGCAAGTGATAGCGCGTGGAGACGAGCTGCAGCGTGTAGCGCTGCACGAGCACGATCTTCAGATAGACCTTCTGCCAAATCCGCCGATTCAAACCCCTCATTGGAAATGTCTTCAAGCACTAATTCGCTTTCAGCGCCAACCATACCTGAAAAATTGAATAAGAATCACAGGAACACATGGTAAGTACTTATAAGTTATGAGAAACGTTAGAAAAAAATTGCTTACTAGGAATTCTACCCCTGTAACACTTCGCTATGTTAAGACCATTCCCTGGACCAAAGATATTATCTGCTAGTCGATTTAGTACCGGGGCTAGTTCAGTGTAGAATAAGATCTCTCTTGTATCAAACTGGGCTTCGGCCATAAATAATCGGCCAAACGGGTCCCTCGGTGGTAGCTTGACGATAACAGGTAAAGTTTTATGTTCGCCATCGCTCTCGTAGTTGATGTTTACTGCGACCACTCGACTCAACGTGCCTCCTACTCCAATCCTCACGTCAACTGAAACTTGCGGACAAGTCACCTGAAAAATATAATAATTGTTAATTATTTTATCCAGATTATGTAGTAACGTACGTTTATTTCTGTATGACGTGTTAATAATCTAGACAAACCACAATATAAGCGATCATTTAAAATTTTAAAATGATATATATCTTTATTGCCTATTTAATTTACCTACATCAATCAAGACAATTGGATTTAATTGGTCATAGCTACCTACCTTGTTTGCGACTATTTAGGAGAGTAGGTATGTACTTCTTTGTAAAAGAAATGTAGGTCGTTATTTAAAGATATTTTAATAATTTTAAAAATAAAAAATAATATTAACATTATGAAGCTAAGCTTATATTATATCGTAGAAAAATTATAAACTTAGCGCTCAAAGTTCAATTAAAAATAAATTAAATTAAATTGTAAGTTAAGTACTACCTCAGACACATTGGCCTCTCCCGTAGCCCGCAACAGTTCCTTCGCCCATTCTTCGTCTATGACAGTGGCTGGGTCAGCGGGTGCCTCACACTCGGACTCTTCACTGTCACTGCTTGGCACCTCCGAAGCCGCCGTACTGTCGGGCTCCGTCTGCATGCCGCTCATGTTTCTACTCTCGTGTTACTTATTAACTAGCAATCAAATTGCTAACATTGCGAATTCACCCAGGCAGCTAAACATGATCGTGGATCGTTCGAGTGCAGTATGCGGCGATGGGCCGGGTCGGGCTCCCCACAGATGGCCCGCGGTGCGCGCATGCGCGGTTGCTCTCAATTATTCATCGGCCCGTGACTTGTCGCCGCGGCCCGCCCACTCAGCGACTCAGCTCAATCATGCATCAACCTCTATAGAAAGCATTCTTTGTTTTTTACAACCTAGCCAGCGAGATGTTTTATTTGGACGTGCTGGAGTTATCATGAGCTTTTACTATAAGTACCTACCTACCAACTAGGTACTCAACTTTATGTGTATGGATCATTCGAATAGAATATGTACAAGGGCTTTATTCTATGGAATTATCTAAAGCCATAATAGGTTATAAAAATAAATAAAAAGACATATTATTGTATTTAACGGTAATTATGAATTTGTTCGAAAGATATTCAATATAATATGCAATGTTGTACCTATTTTAATAGACAAACTAATATAATTAAATAATATTAATGCATGTAATGTTTTGTTATTTATTTAATAACATTACATAATGATTAATTCTTAGTATTATCCACCCAAAAGGTTGCCAGGAAGAAATCGCCTAATAGTCCAGTCAATAAAGCCCAAAACCCCCAACAAATTAGTTACTCGTCCAAACTAGGTATGTGAATTTGTTCAGAAGGGTAAAATAAGTGACCGTGTGAGTTTGCACTCTTGTGGGGTGTACGGAAAGGGTTGAAAAGGGGTGAAAAGTGTTTTTTATCAATAACATTGCCAAAAAAATTAGTTACCTACTTTGTGCAAATTTGGAATTAAGTTTTTGTTACCGTTTTCTAACATGTATCAAATTTGCACACATTTGCAACATACGGAACATTGTTTATTATTAAAAAACAATAATTATTGTTAATAACATGAGTGAAAAAATTAGTTACTCGCTGCAAATTTGGAATTATGATCTTTCTTTGGTTTTCTAGCATGTGTTAAATTTGCACACTTTTGTAACTTACGGAACATTGTTTATTAATAAAAAAAACATGATATTCGCTGATAACAGGGATAAAAATATTATTTAGGTGTCCGAGCCTTCGCTTGACCCACTTATTGAGATAACATCTTAGATTTTACGTGTGGCAACACTATTTTGCTCTATGGCGCCCCTCCACGCGTCGAGTCATGTCAGCTCGACTTGGTATCGATCGGCTCCCCCCTCCCGCACAACGCTCGCGCAGCGCCGGGCGGACTCGCTTCCTCAGTACTCTCAAGCCAGCAAGATTGTTAAATCTTAGTGGGTCAAACTCCGGCTGGAACCTAAATATACTTTCCATTCTTCCTAAATATACTTTCTTTCTGCACCTTTAATTTTTCAGCAGCAGGTGCCCAAGCGCTCGAAGCATACAAAATGATAGGCTCAATTACGGCGACATATATTGTCTTTATGATATCCGGACTTAGTCCCCACTCTATTTTGGCAGTTCTCGCAAGTTGCTTGTAGATATTAGCAGCCTTACGACAGACGTTGACCACGTGGTTGTTAAAGGTGAGTTTTTTGTGTATCGTAAGGCCAAGCAGCTTTATTTCGCTCACGGTTGGAATGGCCACTCCGCCCATGTGCTTGATTGGGGTGTCAAATTTAAGCTTCCTGGTCACTACCATGGACTTGGTTTTGTGAGCAGCAAACTTGAGCTTATTTTTGACTCCCCACTCATGCACAAATGCAAGAGTTTTGTTGGCCTCTTCCTGGATGCTGATAGAAGATTGTCCAGAGAACATCAGGATGACATCGTCAGCGAATGCCTGCACGTATACACCCCGCGCAGTCAGATCATTCAGGAGTGGATCCAGGAGCAAATTCCAGAAGGTTGGACCCCATATTGAACCCTGGACACAGCCTTTGAGGGTGTTTTTGGTGTAACTTTTACCAGCGTAAGCTACAGTAACTTTTCTACCCTCAAAGTAGCTGTTAATGAGTCGGCGCAAGTTAAGGGGACACTTCAGCTGGATCAGCTGGGATTTAATGGATGGCCACCATGCGCCATTAAAAGCACCTTCGATGTCAAGTGACACGATGGCCATCAACTCCTTCTTCTTTAAGTTGCTGCGGATCTGTTGCATGAGGTCGTACAGGGCATCCTCTGTGCTTTTTTGCGGGACAAAGCCGTACTGCCTGATGCTCGCTTTTGGCAGTAGATGCCACTTGACTCTCCTCATCAGCATCTTCTCCAGGATCTTGCCAAGAATGGAGAGTAATCCGATCGGCCGATACGATTCGGCTTTGCTGTAGTCACTTTTCCCTGGTTTGCGCAGAACCACTACCGCAGCCTCTTTCCAGGGTGAAGGGAAGCAAGACAAACTCAGACAATTGTTGAGGATCTCCAGGAAGACGTCTTTCCCCGCGAATATTGCCCTGTAGCAAATATCAGCGGTGAAACCGTCCGGTCCGGGAGCCTTTCTAGGGTGGAAACTTCTTGTAGCCCTGTTCAGTTCAGCTGTCGTGAATGGTGGGTCGTATGTGTCTTCTGGCGTTGCATCACAAATAGTCTCCGCAAAACTTCGAATGACCTCGTGGATATTACTATCCTCGGTGTCATTGTCTTCTGGGTAGAACAACTCAGCCAGCGACTTCACGGACTCCTCAGGGCTTAAAGTAGTTCCAAATACAAATACAAATACAAATTATTTATTTATAACTCCATAGTTACAAGTCAGAATACGTCATGTACATGTATTGTTTACAATAGTAAACTTAATAATTTAAGTTTAAAAGTATTGTACTTATATAAAGAAAAATTCATTATGAGATACAATGCAATAAAGATTATGTCAAAATTATAAATGTCAATAATATCAAATATATGTCAAAAGAATCTTTAACTTATTCATATGTCCGTGCTGTAAGAATTAGGTATGTTTAGTTACTAATGTAATGTCAAGTTTGAGGTAGTCGTCTAAGTCATAAAATAATTTCTCGAACAGCCACTTTTTTATCCTGGTTTTGAAGCATGCGGTGGAGGGTGCATCTCTCACGGTGGCGGGCAGCCGGTTATACACCGCGGGCCCGAGTATGTATACCATCCTCTCTGATTTCACTAGTCGATGTGACGGCGTTACAAGTAGGTCGGCTTTTACGTCGCTACGCAATCCCCATGTTCCCTGGACACCCCTGCGTTGGTAAATCTCCAGATGCTCGTGTGTGAACAGTGCAATCCGGTAGATTAATTCACAAGGTAGAGGCAATATCTGACTCTCTCGGAACATATCGACGCACGACACGATATCTGATTTCCCAAAAATGGCTCTGACGGCTCGTTTTTGCAGGACAAAGACTCTATCACGATCACCAGCTCGGCCCCACAGCTCTAGTCCGTATGTGATCACACTGTGTACAGTGGCAAAATAACAGGAGCGCACCACGCTGCGAGTAGCGGTGCTCGCTAGCCTCCGAAGGGCGTAACACGCGCTAGATAGCTTGCTGCACAGCCCTTCTATATGCGTCTCCCATGTCAATGCACTGTCAATGTGGAAACCTAATAATTTTGTACAAGGGACCTGCTGGAGCGCGGTCTGGCCGATTACTACTGAATGCTTTTTTGTCGCATGGCCGTTTAGAGAGAACGCCATGAAGTTTGTTTTGTCCTTGTTCAGCGCCAACCCGTTCGACCTAAACCATCCGTCCAGCTTGTTAGCTATCGAGTTGAGCTTTATCTCGAGTAGACCATGAGTCGGGGCGCTCACTACGCTCGCGACGTCATCTGCATACATGTAGATCTCGGCTCCCTCGATAGAGCTGGGCAGGTCGTTCAGGAGGAGGCTGAACAAGGTGTTGGAGAGACAGGAGCCCTGGGGAACACCCATAACATTCTCTATTTCCGTAGATACGGCGCGACCTTTGTCACCCACGACAACCTGCGTTCGTTTTGACATGAAGGAGGTCAGGATGGATAGAGCCGGGCCGCAGATACCGTAGAGTTCCAATTTATTAGCTATAAGGCTGTGGTCAGCTGTGTCGAACGCGCGGGAGAGGTCGCAGCAAAGTAGAGCCACCTGCTGCTTCGACTCACGCGCACTTAGTATTTGCCACAACACCTCACGCACCAAATCAGTGGTGGCGCGACCGGCCCTATACGCATACTGCCTCTCTGAGAGTATGTTGCGCTCTACCACAAAATTCAGGAGTCTCCTATTCAATCCGACTTCAAAAACCTTGCTGACAGCAGGGACTAATGAGATAGGGCGGTACGACTTGGGATCGGCTTTTTTGCCTTTCCCTTTGTACAGTGGACTTATCTTAACTTTTTTTAGAGCTGTAGGGTACACGTTTTCCCTCATACAACAGTTGAACAGGTGAGCAATAACGTGCGCCACTGGTCCAATTGCTAACCTCAGTGTGCTTGCCGATAAGCCATATGTCGGTGCTCTTTTTCGCAGCAATTCGCTTGGTCCCTATTGTGAATACCTCGAATGGGGTAAAAGGTTCCAGTCTAAGAGAGACGTCGCTAGCCTGCATCCCACTACTAAGCACCGCCATCGCGGTAGCACTATTGGCGGTGGGCGCTCCACACTTGCTCGCAGCAGTCACAAACTCGTAGTTCAGGGCGTCCACAACTTCTTTCTTGGTGACAAATGGTTGACCGTTAGCATCTCGGACCAACTCTGTAAAGTCTAGCCTATCGCGGGTACCGCGGCCGAGCTCACTGTTAATAACACTCCACATGCGTCGTGGGTTGTCTCGTATTATGTTCGAGTAGTAGTCAACCCGTTTTTCTTTTAGCAGAGAGTGATACTTAACTGAGAGCTCGTCGCATCGCGTACACAGTGCGTCATCCGCGGGAAACGTTTTCCTCAGACGGAGGGCATCGTTGAGAAGATGCTTGAAGTCGTGGATGTCTGCGTCTACCCAATGTAAATTCCGACTTAACACTTTTCTCAAAGGGAAACATATGTTGAATGTATTGGCTATAATATTGGTTGTCATTTCAGCTAAGGACATGCAACAGCCGTTTGTTTTGTTTATTATACTTTGCCAGTCCACAGATTCAAGTGTGTTAGCGAAATTCACCTTGTTTGCCTCAGAGAACGTCCTGCTCATGCGGTGGGCGGGCGCGGGCGCGGGTGCGACATGACTCGCCAGTACAAGGCGTTGCGCTTTGTGGTCGCTGAGCGGGCGCGTGTCTATATTTGCAACCTCAGTTACACGTTTCGCATGTACATTAGTATACACGTGGTCTAGTAACGATTTACGGCCACGTACATCGGTACGCGTGTGGTGATCTATGAGTTGCTTAAATCTAAAACTATCGAGCAAGTCTACTAGCTGCTTTTGTTCGTCAGAGATTGCCAGTAGATCGATGTTAGTGTCTCCCATTATTACGCAATCTATACCCTCAGCCGATATCTTGTCCAGAAGCAATTCGAATAAGTCGAGATAGTCCTTGTGGCTCGTTGCATTCGAGTGATACACCCCTACAGCTAGAATGTTTTCCTCCAGTAAGTGCACCGCGCACACATCGAACATTTGTTCAACTGACAAGTCGCAATAGTCTTGCCTGTTAACGGCTAACATACCAGACCGTACGAAGATGCAACTCCCACCGTGTGCTATTTTATGTCTACAGCTATATGATAACAAATCAAAATTACAGAGTGTAACAGAAATCAACTCATGTTTGCGAAGCCAGTGTTCGGTAACCATTATCAAGTCGCAGGAAAGATCCTTTGTCAATAATACCTCGAGTTGTTTCGTTTTGTTGGTAATACAGCGGTAATGTTTTGGTGAGAGAATGTTAAACAAGGCTTCAATTTACATTGTCGCGATAGGGGCAGCGCGGGCTGCGATAGCGTACGTTGCCTGTTTGAATGTGGTGGGTCTACCTCTAAGAGTTGGTCGAACGTGCATGAGTGTGTACTGAACTACTGACTGGTGGAGAGCGGACGGAAACGGCGCGGTGTGAAGTATTAATAATAATTATATAACCGCTGCCGTCCGCTCCTAGATGGCGTACTTATACATATAATAAATATGTGGCTATACAACGCCACATATCCATACATCAATTATTGCCATGATATAGCAACTTTACCTAAATTATATCTCCAGAATGCCTGGAGAGATATATGGGAGAAGTCTGCAATAACTGGAAAACATTATTATTCTATACAAAGTCACTTGCAAATTAAACCATGGTTTTCTAAAATATTATTAGGAAAAAGGGCCACTTCATCCTTAGTAAGATTACGTGTTGGACATGTTTGTAGTCCTGCACACCTTCATAAATTTAGAATCGTAGACAATCCTTCATGCTCGTGTGGTGAACCGGTTGCTGATGTCAATCATCTACTACTCGAATGCCCTCTAACTGATGTAACCAATTTTTACGAAAGCTTAATAGAACTGGAGATTCCGTTTCCAATAAATGTATCCTCCCTTTTAACATACAAAACAAAAGCAGTATATGGCGCACTGTCAAAGTTAATCATAGATAACGACCTCAAATTGTAAATTTGTAATTCCTTCCTTTTAATGTAAATATAGTAGTTACGTGTTAAGTTAATTTGTTAGGTTGTATATATGTAAAGCTTTCTGATCACTTAATACTACTTATAGTTAATTTCGCGTGCTTTTTTGGGGGTTATGAAGTTTCCCCGTTTTTACTTGAGAACTGGCACAATACAAAGTTATGGCCAATTAAAAAAAGAAAAAAAAAACCGTCCGTCAAAGTCAAAGAACAAGGCAACATTTTCCTACATTTTCAATTTTGCATTTCCAAATTTTCCAATTACGTCTAAAACCATAGAAAATCTAAAACCGTCGGCTTTCTTTTCGTTATAAAAAAAATGGGGAAGATAAAATCAAAGAAACGAAAGCGTTCATCTTCGTCATCTAGCAGTACCAGTACCAGCAGTTCTGATTCCTCGCGAGAGAAGAAAAAGATTCGTAAACTAAAGCAGAAGCTCAAGAAAGAACAGAAAAAGACTGAGAAAGCGCTAAAAAAGAAACTCAAAGAGGAAAAAAAGAAGTTAAAGAAGAAAAGTAGGAGTGAAAGTACATGCAGTAGTACTGGAGCTACAGCTACAGAGATATCAGCAGACATACCTATTGGCACGTAACTATTATGTATTATATAGGCCTGAAGCATACTCCATGGCTTCAACTTGTATTATATTTTAGTCAACATTTAATTATTTTGAACCTCATACAATAACTCCCTGTTTGTTTCCCAGAGTTAATGGAAAAGTCTAAAGCAATGGCTCCAATGACCAAAGAAGAATGGGAGAAACGGCAGAGTGTAGTTAGGAGAGTGTTGGATGAAGAGTCAGGAAGATACAGGTTATCCTATTATTCTTATTTCTTTAGGATAATGCTAATACTATTTAAACATGCTTTCTCTTTCATGGTACATTTAAATACACCTGTGTTATGTTTTACAAGCTGATATTACCTAATCACAATAATACTAATGAAAAATCTGTAGTTAAATAAGAACCTTTGTGAAGTGATAAATTGTCTCACTTTTCATATGTAAATACTTATATAATATTATGTTCTCTGACAGTTTCCTTATTTTCTTTCTAATTAATAAATGCTCGTATAAAAGAGTTCAGTACCTACACTTCCTCAGTTGTCCCTTGCTTTCAGGTTAATAAAAGGAGATGGGGAAGTGCTGGAAGAGATAGTCTCCCGAGATCGGCACAAACAGATCAACAAGAGTGCCACACAGGCTGACGGGACCTTCTTCCAGGCACAGACTATTGACAAGAAGTACCTTTAGGGTGGTTTCATGTGCAAGTGCATATAAATACATGTTCTTAGTAATAAGCAAATTGAGTATAGTTAACAAATGGCATTCATTTCTGTCATTATTTGCAGTAAATTTCATGTATTACTTAATAAAACATAAACATAATAAATGTACATAAATACTAAATGGACATTCAATAGATTTGCAGATAATTTACTGTTTTATTCATATACAAACATACCTACCATTACACAATTTATTCCACCATTGTGATCTTAGTGCAGCTTATACTCAATTTGCTTATAAATTGTAACATGCATTTCTATGGATTATTACATCAAACCATCTTCCTAATGCAAAAGACAGTGATAAATATTTGAACTCTAATTTCCATCCTTGGTTACAATTTACTATTTTAAGTTAAAACTATTGTTAGTATACATAGATAGGCCTTTAGAGCTGGATTCTAAATACATGTTGCTACTAGATTTCTAGTACCCAGCATTTTAGTGGTAAGACTTAAATACCAATGTCTGCTAACGACAGATTAGGTTATTATTCTAAAAGGCATTTATGTAAGCTTTAATTTCAATGATACTTTGGTAAATAAGTAGTACCTGGCCTTTAATTATTTTTCTGATAATAAAGGTGAATGTTATTTGATTATTTATGTATTTATTATTCCTTTTCCCAAGACTTGTTCAATATTATGATTAAATTTTCTATAATGGCTCTTTAGGAATGTAAAAACCCTACAAATATTGTACCTTGTTCTAAATGACAATGCATTATTTAATTCACCATGTGGGTTTGTGGGTACTCTTATGTTGATTAAGAATTTCTGCTGCAGGGATTTTTTTATATCAGGTAGTGTTTAAGAAATGCAGGACATAATTAAAAACCAAAGTATGTAACAAAATTAAAAAATTTATTCTTACATCTAGTAGTGTACACAACTATAGTTCATCTTTGGTGGTGGGTTTCTCCTCGCTGGTTTCCTTAAGGTGCTCGGAGACCAGAGACACGAGGGAGTCGAGGGGCTTGCTGCCGTGCTCCTTGCTCACTACCTTCTTGTACTTGTATAGGACTAGAGTGGGGAGACCATCAATCTGGAAACACACAATAACAAGTTTGAATAATATCTATCAGATACTTACATTTATCAGATAAAGTCCGAACTGAGTTTGGACTTATGATTTAAGTCCAAAGTCAGTTATATACTACTAGCCTATAATAATAATATAATATAAGGTAGGATGTCAATGTTTTCCTTTGAATGACATCTAACCACGAAAAATTTAATATAGAATAACAACTATCAAAACTTGTTTTATATTCACTTGTTATATGAATTTTACTGAATCCCCATGGCTTCGCTCGCGTTAAGAAATATTATTATCTAAGCAGGCAGGGATCATCTCCATCTGAGAGTATAATGGATAAAATAATAAATTAATAATCCGGGACATATCTCACAGCGCCATCTAGTTCCTTACAGTCCATACTACGCAAATGATCTGAAAGTTACCTTCTCAGTATCACAGATGGACTTGGAGCGCACGCAGTCCACGTCTGCAATGAGCACGCGGCTCTCGTTGAGAAAGCGCTCGCCCAGCGCGCGCCACAGCGGACTCAGCTGCATACAGTGCGCGCACCTGCCGCCAGAACATAGATTCATTTACATTAAATCAATAAATAACGCCATTTATTCCTACTAAATAACATAATATTGGGGTCATGTGACTTACGTTAGTAACACATTTTTTTACTCATATGACGTAATGATTGGTAGATTCTTTTTATTAGAATAGACGTAGTCGATGACTAAAAGTTATTTACAGGTACATGCATAATAGTAGTTTATGCAACTGTTACATAACGAAGGGTATTAAAACACGAGTGTGAGTTTATGAAACGAGCGCAGTGAGTTTCATAATAGTAACGAGTGTTTTAATACCCGTGTTATATGCAGTTGCATACACTACTTTATCTTCACTAATGCAATTAATCAAACAACAAGAGTAAAAGCTGACAATAGTTAATTTTTCATATAATTTTTTAGATTTTTCTGGCAAAAGATTGTGAGTTACTTTTGTTGCCAATTCTAGAATATCCGGAGGCGTACAAATATCATCGTCGCTATCCATTTTTAACTTTTAATTTGTATTTAAAAAACAAAACACATTGCGAAACATTAAATTCACGCGTACGTGTATTGTCACAGTGATTTTGCCGCCATTAAAATCTAACCAACGAGAGTGCAGCGCGACCAACCTGATTGGTCCTGCAATCAGGTTGGTCACGCTTTTCCGATGTTATAATGAGCCATTACGATATCGATGTGGATATTATAACATCATGTAATTATAAGCGAAAGCGAAAGAGATAATCTATACATACTCGTATATAACACTAATAGAACTAAAAAAGAGTATTTACATCTAAACTAAATTTAAAAAATCTACATGTGGTATGGAGCCAAGAACGCTGGCTGCATTCCCACGCTGGATTGCTATAGAAATCCTTTGCGCAAGGAACCAGCCAGCGTTCTTGTCTCTAGTGATGTCAATCAACATTTTATTTAATTTTTTTATAAAAGACTTCGTGCTTTTTCCCCACGGACCAAAAGTTTCGAAGCCAAGCGGTACGAAAATATAATCAGTCGATAATGATGTATATTTTCGCCGCTTGGCATGGTGAAAATATACATCATTATCGACTGATTATATTTTCGTACATTTATTATTATTATAATATTATTATTATTCCCTCATTTACATCATGTGAAATTGCTTAAATTGAGTGTTTTGTTGTCTGTGCTATAACAGTAGTAATTATAAGTCAAGTATTGGAAACATAAGTAGAATGTTACAACATTAGTGTAGATAAAATTAGTTATGTGGCTGAGACATAAAGAAATGGTGAGATACCAAGTTAATTTTTTTGTCCCAAGGCCCAATGCGAAATAAATATAGATAGATAAATACTTTATTAAAACACCACAAATGAAAAAATACAAAAAAAAAACATACAAATTAGAATCAGCGTCTTAATTGGCGGCCTTATCGCTAAGAGCGATCTCTTCCAGGCAACCAATCTGGCAGGGATATATTTTTCAAACGAAACGAAATATAATGTGTTATAACCACGAAAATAATATCTTGCATAGAATTTAACCAAAACAACCACTAAGTAACTACTAACCAAGGTGCAAAATAGTTGACAAAGACCAGATCCTTCTCAAGGAATGTCTCGAAGGTTTCCTCAGATATCCTCGCTACTGGCAGCACTTTCTTCTTCTTCATGAACTTCTCCGGATCATGGTTCTCAGTGAGCAGCATCTGGTCCACGTACAACTTCAGCTCTTCAAATGTGTTCTTGTTTGCTACAGCCATCTGTAAATATTTAAAAGCCTTCTGTTACATATATATTATTATAGGAATAGATATGACGTGTAATTTGTGGCGTTATCAATAAATGATTTGTATTTGAATGGTTTTCGATTGTGGACCATGTAATTTTAGCTAACATATCCTATACTACTTCAATATCAAAAATCATTATAATCTAATGCTTTACTGAAGCGTGAACGCGAAACAAATACAGCAACACTTTCATTGTTATCTATATATACTGATAGAATAATGATAAAAATGTTATACTGTAAAGTAGTAACCTTCACACTCCGAAAAGAAAACTGTCCGCCTGTACAACTAGAAGGCACAACGCTACCTCACAAAGATAAGGTAAAATACCTAGGTATGCACCTGGATCGACGGTTAACCTGGAGAGACCACATTGCAGCAAAGAGAGATGAACTAAAAATAAGATACCAAGGTTACTCTTGGCTTCTTAGTCGTAACAGCAAGTTATCAACAGATAACAAACTCCTGATTTACAAGAGCGTGCTAAAACCAATCTGGACGTATGGAATCCAATTGTGGGGAACCGCTTCGAAGACCAACATAAGTATTATCCAAAGGATGCAAAATACTATGCTCAAAACAATCAGTGGAGTATCATGGTACACAACGAACGCTGAGATCCACGAAAACTTAAACATGAAGACCGTGATTAAAGAAGTTGGGGCAATCACAAATACTTACACCACCCGCTTGGCAAGACATCCCAACATCCTCGCAGCGAATCTGACAACCAGACAGTATGAGCCCAGGCTTAAACGGAAAGCAGTAATACCCAGCGACTGAAACCAGTGAAAGGCCCTGTCCTGCCACTTTAAAATAAAAGGAGAAGCACTCAATGGAGAGCTCACTTACATGACAGAATCACTCAACAAATCTGCTTATAGTGAAAACACTGATTGTAGATCGAAAACAGATAAAAAAAAAAACTGTAAAGTAACATAATAGTAGTTTATGCAACTGTCATATAATGAAGGGTATTAAAACACGACTGTGAGTTTATGAAACGAGCGCAGCGAGTTTCATAATAGTAACGAGTGTTTTAATACCCGTGTTATATGCAGTTGCATACACTACTTTATCTTCACTAATGCAATTAATCAAACAACAAGAGTAAAAGCTGACAACAGTTAATTTTCATATAATTTTCTAGATTTTTCTGGCAAAAGATTGTGAGTTACTTTTATTGCCAATTCTAGAATATCCGGAGGCGTACAAATATCATCGTCGCTATCCATTTTTAACTTTTAATTTGTATTTAAAAAACAAAACACATTGCGAAACATTAAATTCACGCGTACGTGTATTGTCACAGTAATTTTGCCGCCATTAAAATCTAACCAACGAGAGCGCAGCGCGACCAACCTGATTGGACCTGCAATCAGGTTGGTCACGCTTTTTCGATGTTATAATGAGCTATTACGATATCGATGTGGATATTATAACATCATGTGAAATTGCTTAAATTGAGTGTTTTGTTGTCTGTGCTATAACAGTAGTAATTATAAGTCAAGTATTGGAAACATAAGTAGAATGTTACAACATTAGTGTAGATAAAATATAATATAAGAATAGAACATAGTACATACAATCCTGCCATTAACAATCCACAGCAGGTGCGGGTACTGCTTGATGTCGAAGTTGTTGCAGGTGATCTCGTTGTCCATGCAGTTCACCTTGCCTATCTGGATGTACTCGTTGTGCGCGAACTGCACCGCCAGCTCCGCCCAGATCGGGGCCAGCTTCTGGAAGGGAGGAAATTATGGTCTAGTAGTATAGTACAGTAGATGTATCTGCCCTAGAAAACTCCCCTAACGAATTAATTCTGCAGGGGAGTCACGACCCTCAGTCATAAGGAAATACGGCTCAAAGAGAGAGAGAGTACAGTGGGATCTGGGAGCCAACTACAAGGGCTGGTTGATGGGTTGGGGAGTCAGGACCCACATTAATGAGGAATACGACTCAAAGAAAGAGTGTATAGTACTGATAGTCTAGTTTATGAATAATGTTGCAAATCATTTTAATGTTAGGTTAATATATTGAGCGCTCAAAATCGATTCTCGATAGCGACGTCGTTAGGGTAAACACACTACTGGCTGGACACACACTTATAACAAATCTAAATAAACTTTGTGAATTATATGGAACCTTTGCTTTGTACCTTGTCGTTACTCATTACACGTTTTGCAATAAAACATGTTCAAGATATACAATTGGTCACTGAATGTTAGTATAAATGATTGTACCTACTATATCTTTCAAATTTTGTAAACGAAAATGCATATTGATTAATAAGTGTACCTGTGATGCTTTACACCAGGGTGCAAAGAACATGATGAAGTGCTGTCCCTTAGACACAAACTTCTCAATGTTGTGGTCGGTGAGGTACGCCATGCCACTATAGAACTTCACCTCGCTTGACTCCTTGCTCTGTTTCTGAAATAATAATGTTATATGTTATTAATAACATGTAAATATATTTTTATTGGACGTGTAAATAGGCTTTACAAAATAAATTAATATTCAATATCAGTATCTATTCTAAATAAAAAAATTGGTATATAATATTTTTGGAATTAGTGGTTCTGTAGTCAGAAAGGAGCCCTGGCCCTCAGTAAACAGGAAATATGACTAATGATAATATCACAAACATGCTGATTATTGATTTATTTTAGATGCTTGTTAATATGTGTAACAAAACCAAAATACACATAAGTATAAATATTTCCTTGAATTGAAACTTGATTAATTGATAATTATCTAACAAGAATTTCTAAAAGTGTGTTAAAATAACTAGGTTGTGTCTTAGAATTGTATAATTCCTTGCTTATCAGAGCATAACTTAAATTGCTAGGTGTCTGGAATACATTTTCAATTTTATCAGTATTTTGAATTGCTACTGGTTTTTATTGCATTCTGAGTAGATTGGTTTTCTTCATCAGCTCATTAAACTAGTTTAATTAATGAAGTATGAAACATGAAGAAGTTGGGGGCAATATTTATGGCACACATAAATATAATGCACACTGCACTGATTTATTTATTATATTAAGCCTATACTTAATTAATAAAATAAATAATTTATTGAAAATATTTTTTTTATAACATACAAATTATCCTTTCGCCTTCACAATGCATGAAGGCGAAAGGATAATTTTTATGTTTTTACTTCGAGGCAGCATAAAGTTAGAATGAAATTTGGCTTGACTGTAGGAAGCAATTTCTCATCCTCAACTTAATGTAGATAACAAAATAATGTTCTCCAACTTGTGTTATAATGTATTAATTTATGTAATACTAGGTAGTGGCTGCCAAGACTTCATTTTGTATCAGGACAAAAAGTAGGCTAAAACACAATCAGGACTCCAGACTTTCACTACACCAAATGTCATCATAATCTGTCATTCTTTTAAAGGCACAAAAGCGGAGCAAACCTTTGACGATCCATCCTGAGGACCCGAAATAAGCTAATTAGTATACCCGAAAGGGACGACGACAAATCTCAGGGCTGCCAGAGTCATTTTTGTTCATACTTACACATACACACGTACCAAACTTGTACGTAATCATTAGTATCACCTGAAAAAGGGACTCAAATAAAACACACACACAGTGCCCATGTCGATAAAATTTAAGTAGAAATAAATTATACTCAGTAGGTTTGTAAACAAAGTGCCTAAATATTTATTTCAAGGAAAACTTTTTACATAGAAATACAAAGAATATAGTAATAACCAACTACTAAAATAATTTGTTGATTAAGTTTCTGGATTAAAGTAAGAATATAAAAAAAAAACTACTGAAACATAGGTATCTACAAATTTACAAAAAATACTTAACTAAAACTGTACATTAATATTACAAATAGCAGACATATTCCTTTGTAATATCTAAATTCATAATATATTTATTTTATTACTCACAATTTTAATCAATTAAGTCAATTGTCTGGACGTGGATGGGACATTCATCCTAACGGGAGACGTACACGTCTCCATTTGAGCAACATCATATTTCAGCGCAGCCTAGATTATTACGAGTAGAAAATTAAATTATTAGTATAGATCACTTCAACTTTAACTTTATTAAAGTAGGTAATTACGTTATTTGAATCAAAATACCTATTATATATTATATTTCAAATATAATATATAATAGGTTTTTTTTTAGAAAACAAATTTTACTAAATTAATTTTAATTAATAAAAAATATATTTATCACTTTGTCACATTTTCATTAATATACAGCAGAATATTAAATAAAAAAAATATAATTTGGAGTTTTTCTCAAACAGTTTTGGTCGAAATGTCTAGAACACATGCGTGCATGTTTTGGAGATTCCCAGTTATGTCGCCCTGTTGCATGAATCCATATTTGACGAGCGCTTGGATCCATCGGAAATCTTTATAAATAAAAATAATTATAAATATATATGTGGTATAAATAAAATATCTAATTGTTTTTTTAATCTTTATTGTAATGCATTTTCGGAGAATGATATGCCTATATGTTGCTATGCCTATTTCGACTCAAATCATCTTTATAAAAAATATTTTGCCTTAATTTTTTGGGTAAATTGCCAAAACGAAACTGGTATCACCAAAAACCGCTTAACCCGATCAAATTCAAAATACTGCAAAGTGACAACTATGTTTGACAAACGCTTTGCGAGTAAAATAGTTTACTATACTTTAAATTTAGCCGAGTAATTTCATACAAACAATTCATGTTTTTAGTCTTAATTTACTATTTTATAACCCATATAAATTATAAATAGCGTTTCAATAAAGCAGGGCTCTCATTGCTACTAAATTAGTCATATTCAAGTCACATTGTCGTAAAAATATCGTACTTACGTATGAAAGGATATATTCACATCTTTCCGTTCACTATTGCTCATACAGCCTTTTACATAACAAATCACCATGTTCTATGAAATTTGATTTAATAATTCACTATGTAAATCAAGTTTTTTTACACTTAGCACTCGTTATCACCAAATAAAAGCAAAAAATATTTTTCACGCAACTGCCTTGTTTGTGCCAACCTGTGGTGCCCAACGATTCAAAAAGTGAAATTAAGACAAAGACATAATGCTAAGCCTGTCTCTTTCGCTCTTAGGTTTTCTTGGTATAGTTGTCCCACACGCTCATTACTTGACAGTGTCATGACAACTCCGTTGATGGATGCTCGAAGGGAACAAACAAACCAGAAGAAACACTCTTATTTTATAACTAGGAGACACACGTGGCTTCGCTTGCATTATTTTCAGATAAAAAGTAGCCTATGCCACTAATTGTAAGACCTCAACCAAAATCATGATGATCTGTTTCTTCAGCCGTTCTTGCATTATGAGTGTTTTAATAAACTGACAAAAAATCTCAAAACTGCTGAGACAGAGATCTGTTATGGACTTAAAGTATACTTACCCAAACATTTTTTTTTTCTAATATCTTTTAATTTAAGTTTATATTTTTGACCCTCTTTAGCTTTATTATTTGTATAGAATATAGCTAATGTTATGATACAAACCTCAATGTTCATGGTGAACACCTCACTGAGGAACAGAGTGAGTGAGGGGAGGTCCCTCGTCCCCTTGTACTCCACCGGAGAGTAGGAGTTCTTGTGGAAGTACAGCAATGTGGGGTACCCTGCCATGTACAGGAGAATAGGTTTAACAGAAATAAATTGTGAAATTCAATAACATGTGATTTTATGTGATGAGTAAAATGATTATTATGTTTACTTAAATATTAAGATTTCATACAGATAATATTTATACTTATTTATACTTGAGAGAGCATCATAAAACACATTCAATTTAAAATAAATGTTTTTCTTTCTTTCTTTCAATATTATAGCAATTATCATGCAATTACTTGTTACCATTGTAATTAAGTAAGTAAATAAATAAATAATTTTGGTTGCTTTAATACAAGTTCTACTAAGCACCCCTTGTCATTTGTAATCCAACCAACCAAGCTCTACAGAAATGCAAAACCAAGCTTTGAGTTGACAGCAAACAAATTGGATTTTAATTTTTTTATAAAGTAGAATTAGCAAGAATTTGTATTAAAATGGCTGGTAACTTGATCTTGAAGTGATGGAATCAGTTTTTAGTATGAAGTGTATAAAGTCTAGTAAGAGTTTAATGATGAAAATCTTCTCTTATTCCTAAATTGGTTAACTAATTACCGGTGATATCAGCTTCCTGGCACAACTTGAGATGCTGAGTGCAGTCTACTTGCGCGATGGCAAACTTGGAGTCCTTGGTGTTGACCAGCTCCGCCAGCTCGGCCCAGATGGGGTGGAACTCTGTGCAGTGCCGGCACCTATGAGGAAATCAAATAAATATAACATAGCTTTTATATTTCCTAATCTCTTCTGCCTGTGTCTAGATAGGTGTCCCAAACATGATATTACAATTGAGTGGATAGTTGGATGATACATTCAACTGTTTCCCGGTTGTTGGCGGTAGTATGCCGGTGGTAGCCAGGTTGCTATTATAAAATAGAGAATTAACTTAAAATTTAGAATAACACAGGTAGGTACTCTAGTTCTACAGAATTTGTACACAATATTGATTTGATATAACTTACCAAGGTGCGTAAAACATGATAAAATTACCATCCATTTCTTCTATTTGATAACGAAAGTTACTAGGAGTATATTCGTACACAGAACCATCTTCGGGAGCCACAAAATACGGTAAAAATAGAAAATATAGAAGCACTATTTTCCTTACTGATTCATACATCACTACAGAACCTACAAACAATACAAGAAGGTGGCCGAAGCGGTTCAATATTTATGCACTGAACTGATACTAAATTAGTGTGAATGTACTGAACTGAATGTATAAGAAAATTTAATATAATCAAAGAATACTATTACCCTTTTTTAAAAAATTAATAACCCGAACCCCAAAAACCGTGTAGTAGGTACAGCCAAAGTATACTATTACCCAAGGATTTTTTATATCATCCCTCTCTTTCCCTCTGGATTGTTCTCTCTTTGGTTTTGTGAAATAAATTTTATATGAATAGAAACCTTATGTTCTTACAGTTAAAGTTCATTTTCTATAAATGGTAAATCGGGGGGGAAATCGGTCAAAAATGAAAGGCATATAGAGAAGGCCGTTGTCTTGCTTCAACAGCTTGCCAGTTTAAAAAATAATGTGTGATAAATGTCACTGTCAACTTAAGTTTTGAAATATTTAGCAATAAATAATATTATTTAATTTTATTTATTATAAATCTTACTTGACACATAGAAATCTGAATTAATTTGTGAAATTAACACAAAATAAAATAAGTAACCAATTAATATTATATTATTTTTCACACAAGCAACATTAAATTATGATGACATTATATGACAAAAGATGGCGGGAAAATAATAATTTCATATGTAATTTGTAAATATAATTTAAATGTATTTTATTGTAAAAATAACAAAATGGTAAGAACTTGTAGTGTTCCGGGATGCAGAAATGAATCTTATAGTGGTTGCAATATATATTTCTACAGGTATGCTAAAGTTTAAGTAAGATTACATTATAGGGACTAAGGTGACCATATTTTCTCGTGCTTGAAATAATTTGTGCAATATGATATTTTTTCAGTTTTCCTAAAAATGAAAACATCAAAATAAATTCTCTAAAGTTTGCAGTCTACACTTTGATCCAAAATCTTTTAATACTCCAAATTCTCTCCGTTTGTTAAAAAAGGCGCTATCCCAGTTCCTGCCGTGGTGAGAAAAATTTAGTAATTGATTTATAGCTATTAGTAGTAGTGCTGATAAAAAGTAGCCAAGTCATATATTCTTATACCATGGTTTCACATACGATTCCTTAGTATTGTATACAGTTTGCTTTATATTGGTGTACATAGTTTAAACCATCACTCGTTTCAGTTAGAATTTGAAACACAAAGAAAAAACTTGTATGTAAATAAATATTGTAATTGCTGCAAAATGTTTATGATTTAGATCACATTGCCTCCCTGTCAATTAACCGAATCGATACTATTATAAGTTACAAACTAAAGTGCATTTTAATTTGTAAGTAAGTTTGTTGGTGTTTGTTCCTTAACGCGTCAATAGAGCTAAGGATCATCATGACTGGCAAGATGCAGGTAAAATAGGACCGCAAAAGAGACTGCTCCCGATTTGGTAAGAAGATGAATTGGTATATCCTAATTATATAATTTATTGTCACCCTAGTTAGAAAAAGACAACTGCCTTTTATAGTTCGCCTCGCTCTGCTCATATTGGATCAGCAGTAATATTTCCCTATATATTACTTCCATGACTATTACCCTTTTTAAAAAAAGGGAAGAAGTAGGTACGTGTCTATGGAAATAGAATGCAAACAAAAATAGCGCCATCTTACGAACGCACAAGAAGTTAATTATAAAAAAGCGGGAAATTCAAAATGACAGGCACCTATCCACGACATCGCGTTGAACTCCAAAATACTTATACAGGAAAACGGAAAAATTCCGAAATAATTCGCAGGAAAACGTGGACGTCCACGAGTATTTCGTAGAAATGAAATAAAATATCAAAACTTTTACATTCAGATTATTAAGTATTTATTTTCAAATGTTGAAATTAAGATAAGGAATAAACTTTATAGTATAAAAGACGATATCGTTCCTGTTTACCAGTGTTTACCATGTTAATCACTTTATCACTACGATTCAAATTTGCTAAAAGCGGCTACACACGACCCTAAAATCACTGGCGATATCGAGACAGTGAAATCGGGGCTGAATCGGCGATAAAATTGTCTCTACTCTACACACGTACTTGCCTGTCAGTACGTAACCGACCGTGCTACAGACTGCTCGTTTTTCCGAAATGCCGCCGACGCTCTCAAAACAGCAGAAAATAGGAATTGTCTTGGCACTTACTACGGTGCCACTGATTTCGCTACACACGTCCTGACAACGCTCCCTGAGACCTGCTAATACTAGCTGGTTCCCGCGACTTCGTCCGCGTGGAATAGTTATTACCATAAAAACGGGTTAACTCAATAGGAGTTAACCTTAAAAGATAGACATATACTGTTGCAGAAATTTTGTTTGATCATTTCAAGAAAAAACATTATTTTATACATAATTTTGTGATATCTTGAACCGTTTTCTCAGCGCATGCAACGGAAGCCCTCAAAGATGAATAATTTTCCCCGTTTTTTCCACATTTTCCTCCATTTCTTCGCTCCTATTAGTTGTAGCGTGATGTTATATAGCCTAAAGCCTTCCTTGATGAATGGTCTATCAAACACAAAAAGAATTTTTCAAACCGGACCAGTAATTCCTGAGATAAGCGCGTTCAAACAAACAAACAAACTCTTCAGCTTTATATATTAGTATAGATTTTCCATTGTTTCTTAGCCTAAAGCCTATATAGTATAGTATAGATAAAAACGGTTGTAGTGAGTTAACCTTAAAAGATAGACATATATTTTTAAGGACATTAAGATTATTTTAAGAGAAATCATTCTTTTATACATAATTTTGTGATATCTTGAACCGTTTTCTCAGCGCATGCAACGGAAGCCCTCAAAGATGAATAATTTTCCCCGTTATTTCCACATTTTCCATCATTTCTACGCTCCTATTAGATGTAGCGTGATGTTATATAGCCTAAAGCCTTCCTCGATGAATGGTATATCAAACACAAAAAGAATTTTTCAAATCGGACCAGTAGTTCCTGAGATTAGCGCGTTCAAACAAACAAACAAACTCTTCAGCTTTATATCATCAGCATCTTTTCCTCCATAGATAGTCATATATTTGTCTTCACCTAAATACAAAAGAAATGATATAAGCTTACTTGAAAGTAGACAAGAGGTCAACCAATGGGTGCTCAGGCCCAGTGAGGTGCCCTGCCTCCACGATGGCCTCCTCCCTGTCACTCAGGGCCCGCACGGCACTCATCACTGTCCCTGCAAACACACTCTCCACCTCTTCTATTGACATGCATTCTAAATTGAATTCTCTGTCTTCAATGTTGGCTTCTTGGTATGTCACTTGAGGCTGTTTTTCTTCAAACATGGGTGCTGATTGAGTGATATTTTCTTTTTCAAGATCATGAGAAGCAGATTCCACGACTTGTGGCACATTTGTAAGGTAAGCAGTTGAGTCCTGAAGTTGAGACTCTCTTGTTTCAGTAATATTTGGCTTTTCTATTGGAATGGCCATCCGTTGTAAGCTTGCATTCAAGTATTCATAGTTATCAGTGCCTTTATCAACATGCTCCACCAACTGTATTGGATCAGCTATGACCTGTTCTGATTTCGTTATGTCGGATATCTTCGATGTCTTCATTTCCAAAGTGTGTAAGGATTCAGGTACAATGTTCAGGCAAGATTCACTACTTGCAGACGAATCATTGTCAGGTTTCTCTTCTAAAACGTTCTGTATTTCTGATATATTTCGTTGTGAAGTAATGTGTGAGGTGACCAACGTTTTACTATCACTGGTATGATCCTGAGTCTCTGCAACTTCATTACTTACATCTACCTCATTGAAAGAGCCAGAAATTATAAGAGAGCTATTATCTAATAATTTGGGTTCATCTTCTAAGTTTTCTTCAGAAAGAGCACCTTCATTCTTTGATTTTTCTTTTGTCTTTTTTTCTGGAATTAATTGAATAAAATCCAAAATCTTATTTGTTGCCTCTAAGGCGGAACAGAGTTCGCCGGGTCAGCTAGTCTACATAGAATAAAAACAATTTAAAAAATACTTATGTATATTGTCAAGGAGTTTTTAGTAATTTTTTATAAGACCGGGCCGGTTCGCTAGTTTATTTTTATATCACGAAATTTGAAATAAGTATAAATAAGACAGACAAGTTGACATACATTTTTAAGGGCTCTCGTTTCTCGCCATTCGATTACCAAACCTGAAGTGTACGGACATAACAGTTGTACAGCCCTGTAGTCAGAACTTTTGAAAACTACAATCGAAATAGGTAAATAATCTATCGTAGGCATCCGCTAAGAGAGGATTTTTGGAAACGCCACATAAAAGGATGAATAAGGGACGCAGTTTTACATCTTAATGCGAGCGAAGTCGCGAGCACCCAGTAGTACGTGAAATTTGCATACCCTGTTTGTCTAAAATTAGTAAAATAAGGTTGTTACCTGCGTAGACGACGCCGGAGAAGAGGTCGTTCATGATGAGCGCGAGCGCGTGCGCATGACAGCATGCCGTGCAGCGCGCCGCCTGCAGCCGCACCGTGCGCGCCGCCTGCAGCCGCACCGAGCGCGCCGCCGCCCAGCTGGCGTCCGCCACCGCCCATGGGATCACCTGCACCTGCAAACACAGTATTACACACTGTTACACAATTATATTTCGTAACTTTCATGCTTCAGATATAATAAACATGGTAGTACTTTTATCCTACAGGCAACATTTGCACGAATTTAGAGACTGGATTTGACTATAGTCAATACAAGTAAAATAAACTCCTTCTAACTTCACTTGGAAGCCATCTTGGTATCCATCTTGGCTGTCGACCTCATTCTTTTTTCGTGCACGGCAACCAACGCACGCGTCAAGCGCCTAAGCGCAACTTCAAAATTTAAATAAAATATATTCTTAATTATTTTTTAAAAGTCACAAGTTTCAACGGATTCAACATTTTGGAATAAAATTCGTTTATTTTTAAATCGTCATGAGATGCCGAAGATAATCTGGGTGAGTCGAAATAATTTCGTATACCGTTCTACCTTCCTGAAAAAATGTTACCGACTTTTCAAAAGAAAATGAAGATCGATAATTGATTTTGATTACTCCTTTTTCTCTATCAAAAATAATAAATACTAGTGAAAGAATTACTTCGATACGTCAATTAGTTTCCGACTTATAAGTAAAACAAGTTGTAACAGCACGACGCGGGCTGCCGGTGACTCTGTGACGTCATCATACAGCACGCTCAGTCTGGCTCACTCGTCGCGCGCTCGTGGCGTCTAAATTTTGACTAAATACTTTTAAAATGTCCAATTCGAATACTAGGAAATTATGTGTTGTGCCTAAATGTAAAAATACAACTACCAATTCACCGGAAAAGTTTTTTTTTTTATAGTTTAAAGGACGTTAAAATGGGAAAAAGAATGGATAAAAGCTATGAAGAGGGTTAATCATCCATTTGGAGATAAAAGAATAGTTAATTGTTGTGAAGACCATTCAATCATATTAAATTACCTAAGTAATAATAATGATTTCTAACAGGATTAATCGTGTGTTTATTGATTTTATATTGGCAGGAAAATATTGAATCAATAAGTACTTAAAATAGTTTAATTATAGTTTACAGAGATCGTGAATACCTAAGACTATGAAAATATTTTTGTAGTTTATATTTATTTATAAATATATATTTATATACAGAACTTTCCGTTATGTTTTTACATTGTATTACAGTTATAATATCTTGAGAAACATGTAGCTGTTTTGTGTAATCCTTTATTTTCTATATAAGTTAAAATCACTGTGCCTACTCGCGTAGACTAGGTGTAGATGGCTTGTAAGAATTTTCTTGTTTTAGATTTTAGATGTGAAATTTTTCAGTGTCTACCTGGTTCGGTCGCCTGTTGGTGTGAGTGTGCGAGCGAGACAGAACGATAAAAGTGCACAAAGATCGAAAGAGAGGGAAAAAGGAAGCGGTAAACACGGTTGCCACTCTCAATTTATTAAGTTTTAAATAACGGTTAAGTTATTTAATATGTAGTTTTTTTAACTATAACGTGTTTGCACTTGGCCATAGTTTACTTGATAGCAAGCAAAGGCTATGGCCTAAGATGGAGCGTGCTTACCCGATAAGAACCGATAACTTATTCGTATTTTTAAATTTAATTGATATGAGCGAGTTGTTTGTTTACTGTGGCATAAGGTTGCCAGAAAAAAAACAGTTTACACAAACATAAAAAAGAATAACTTATGACACTGCGAAAGACTCACTCTGTAGCTCCAAATTACAAAGCCTTGAGCACCGCCGTAAGGTGGCCAGTCTTTCGGTTTTTTACAGGTTGCATTTCGGAGAGTGTGCGGAGGAATTGCATAATTTAATTCCTGCAGCCCCATTTCACCATCGCACGAGTAGAGGCACGGCAAGGAGGCACCGATATACAGTTGGGGTTCCAAAGACTCGCATCAAGCGTTTTGCTTCGACTTTCATCGTGCGAACAGCCAAACTGTGGAACTCCTTGCCCGAATCTCTATTCCCCTTGAACTATAATTTGTCGGTCTTCAAGTCGAGAGTAAACCGGTTTCTTCTAGGCAAGCGCGCTACATCGTAGACTATAACGTTGCTTAACATCAGGTAAGTTGTAGTCAAGCGTAAGCCTATTTCATATTAAAAAAAAAACTGCAGAGTATAGGCCTCGTAAACATGAATCAGGTTTGAAGTATTAGCGAGGTGTTACCGACCATCAATGAGGCCTTGGTGGTACGCCTTGGCGAAGTTGGCGGGCAGGTCCTGGTGGTGCGGGGCGGGGTGCGCAGGGTGCGGGTGGTGGGGCAGCAGCGCGCGCGCGGCCGGCGCGGTGGGCGCCGCGGCGTGCGCCAGCCCCACCGCCGCCGCCTGCGCCGCGCTCAGCCCGCCCGCGCCGCCGCCCTCCGCTTCCGCGCACGCCGCGCCGTTGTTACCTACACAACATATAATAGGTTAGTTTCTCCTTATGATCACCATCAACATAATGTAGGTCTTGTGAAATCTATAGTTACAGTTTAATTTTTGCAACTGTGTTTAGCCACCTAAGTAACTCCATCCACAACAACTGCGGAAACAATATTTATGTATTAAGCTATTTTAATATTAAAACTTTCGTGAGACATTTAATCAATATGTTACTAAACGGCTACAAACACTATATTACACACGCGGCTATTATCACACGTGAGTGAAAACCGTTTAGTTAACTTATTGATGTGATATGCTGTCAGGAAGAATTAGCATGTTGGTTTCTGTGAGAGTCAATCCGTCTCGTCCATAGAGATAAATTTGTCTCTCATAAGGCGAGCAGGCCATGTCGTCCTGTGTTAAAAATGTGATAGTATGTCAGTAGTGTGTTACCTCGCGGCAGCATGACGGAGTGCGGGTAGTCGAGCAGCAGCTGCACGACGGCGGTGTGCCCCCCCTTGGCCGCCTCGATGAGCGTGGTGGAGCTGTCCCGCAGCTTGCGGAAGGGGTCGGCGTCGCACGCCAGCAGGAACTTCACCACGCCCACGTGCCCGCCCGCGCACGCCAGCGACAGCGGCGTGTGGTCGCCGTTCGCCGTCATGCGGTTCACGTCGGCACCCTGCACATCAAAATAGATTTCACGTCAGAAAGGAAACTCAAGGATTTGGTTTAAGAACGAATCGGTAACGCACACTCCACAGACAAAGACTTAGATCTTAAGTTGCAATAATTTAATGATGTCAAGAAGGTTAGGAAAGAAATCACTTGACTGTATTTGATAAAAGATAAATTGTGCGGCTATGACATGACTCAATGTCTTTTTTGCACTGTATAGTCAGGTATTTGACCACCAGCTCACCAGAATCGACATCCACATTAGCAAACATAGGTCCAAGGAAACAGCAACAAGATTCAAAATCTGTTAATGACCGCTGATTTCATATGGAAAAATATACATGTAACGTTACAAGGAAGACTATTAGTGACAATAAGCATGCCGTTACCTTGCCGACGAGGAACTGCACGGTGCACACGTGTCCCGCGCGGCACGCCTTCATGAGCGGCGTGCGGCCGCCCTCGCTCTCGTGCTCGAGCGCGGCGGCGGCGCGCAGCAGCAGGTCCGCCACGTCCGTAACAAAAAAGAATAACTATGACACCGCGCCATACAGGGAAAATCAGTTTACGTTTTCATCTACATAACCACCAATCAATGAAATGTTCTGTATAATAAACACACTCATCTCAACAATTCTGGTGGCACAAATGAAACGCGACACCAATATTGCCTACATATATCTGCCCGAGAGCATATATATACATTTGTACCGGGCGCATTGTATTCTTTCATTTTATGAACAAGCCATTTCAGCAGACACTATTTTTTTAACACGAAATAGGAATTATTAGAAAGTAGCACATACCGGACCAATTCGAGATGTCCCTCCTGCGAGGCCTCCATGAGCGGCGTGGAGGCGCCGAGCTCGGCATCAGCCCCCGCCTTGATGAGGAAGTCAGCCACCTCGAGGAAGCCGCCGCAGCAGGCCAGCGTCAGCGCCGTCTCCTGCGTCTCGTCGGTCTGCGCGTTGATCTGCGCGCCCTGGCCCAGCAGGAGCGCCACCATCTCTTCGTGACCTGGGGGAAGAAACCTTGTTTTTAGAATCTCTGTTCTTTGAAGTATATCGCTGCTAAGTAAGGAATTTCTCAGATATAGCTTAAAATTAATGGTAATAGAATAGTCTTTTATTTATCGATTGAGGCAGTACGAAGTCTGCCGGGACAGCTAGTAATAACATACCTAAAACTATTAATATTATAAAAGCTAAAGTACTTATTTCTTTGTACACTTTCAAGGACATTAATGTCCTTCCGAAAATATGGGCTCCAGACTTGAAAGCCATAGGTACTTTAATAGTGTAGTAGTATTTAAAAATAAATGTTCTCCAAAAATAAGTGCTTAGTGCATAGAATACTTCTTTAATACTGTTATTTACATACCATCGGTATAGATTGTCCCCAGCTCGACGACAGCAGTGCGTACGCGGTGCTAAACAGGTCGCTCGGTTCTGGGTCTGGATGCGGCGCGTCGTGTTGCAGGGACCAGCATATGTTGGTCGTGCGCAGGCGCAGCAGGAGCCGCCAGCACAGCTCGGCCTCCGCCGGCCTGCTGCGTTGTAGCTCGCACAGGAAGGTGCCGAGGGCGAGCTGCGCCGGTAGAGATAGACCACTGGAAGAGATTCATATAAATGACAAATTATTAATATTCCAAGACATTTCAACCGACTTTATCTAGCCCAAAGCGAAGTGAAGAACTATTGGAATTTTTGTGCAATCTTTGGATCAAACCAGGGGTAAAAAAAAAGTAGAAATGAATGAACAATTTCTAAAGGTTTGATGAATTGACAGAATGTTTGAAGAATAATTCGCCATTTTAATTTAATTTCGTAATTATGGGAACAAAATAGGAATAAAGTTCGCGGTTTGTCTTTCCACCGGCTATTCCGTGCTCTGTGAATAGACAAATTGACAGCGGGTAAACAAACTCTTTTCTTTCCCTCGGGATATATTGTCTGCTGCCTGTGCTAGCCCTGCAGGCGTACATATTATCATATTTTAACATTCTATTCTATTACATTTACGTTATATTCACTTACCTCTGATTACACCAGCCATTTCAGAATATACTATGAAGTCATCAAACTGTATTAAAAAAATCAAATCTAAACTATCCCAATTTGTTTATGCCCTGGCAAATTTAAAAATCAACACTAACACAGAAACTGCAATAACCGCTTACTACGCCTATGCCAATTCATGGTTAAAATATGGTATACTACTATGGGGAAACAGCACAGATGCAGAATCACTACTAATCATTCAAAAAAAACTTATAAGAATAATAGTTAACATCAGACCCAGAGAAACTTGCAGACCTCACTTCATCCGCCTGAAAATACTCACACTTCCATCCATTTACATTTTAGAAGCCGCGCTATTCACCCGAAAACATAGAAATCTTTTTACTTCCGATAGCAACCCCCGAAGACCAAACAAATTACTACTACCCGTACCCAGGTTAGAATTATTCAGAAAAGGCCCAGAATACATGACTATTATAATACACAATAAACTCCCACATGAAATCCGTAATGAACCCTCAGAAAGAACATTCAAAGCCAAATTAAAAAAGCTCCTTATAAAAAAAAGTTACTACTCAATAGATGAATTCCTACAAGACGATTCCATTTAAAGATCCTAATAATGTAAGTAACTTATCTCAAAGAGAATAATTACAATGTAAGTATACTATGCAATAAAATTATATAGGTACCTATAATGTAAGAATGTAGGTAATATCGCATGTAAGAATATCGCAATATATGTCACAGATCTCATACATATTTAATTATTTATATTTATCATAGAACTATGTACATAAGGTTTAAAAAAATTAAAGGATATTATTAAGTACTTAGGCATGTAACTACATTAGTATTAGGAAAAATAGTGTTTAAGTTAATATTGTAAAGTGCAATGCCCTAAACTAAACAAGCAACAGGGTCACACAATCCATTTTTTTTAGAATAAGTTCTAAAATGTAATTTTGTATTGTGTACAGCATATATAAATAAATAAATAAATAAAAATTAACTACAAAACATTATAAGCATATAACTGTACATAGCTACTATAGGTCCGATGATGAAACGTGATAAATAAATTCCATTTTATTTAGGTTTCTTTTTAGGAATTAAACGCTCCGTAATTGAATATGTATTTTATTTTAGCTAAGGCTTAGGTATTTGGGCTTATGCATTCATTAGTGTTTGACACAAGTGCGTTACATAATTGCGAATGCACAAACAAAATGATCTGTGATGAGTCAGTCAGTCAGTCACGGTGGTCTTCCTCTGTTGAGGGTACTCTCCTCAAGTCTGTGACTTCTTGAGAGGGCTGGGCGCCGGGACACACTGACTCCGGGGAAGTGGTACAGGAACCCTCATGGAGCTCGCCTGGGTGCTGGTAGGTAGTGGTTGGTTGAGTGGCGTGATGCTGCGGCGGGCGCGCGGCTCGGCGAGGGCGCGCAACTCGTCGAGGGCTCGCGCGGCGGAGGCACGCAGGTCATCACTTGCCACGATGGAGGTCAGGAGGCCCACGTACGACTCCAACAAGCTGTCGTTGTCGCTGTAGGTCCCGACCTCTGTCGCGCTATCGCAGCGCAGACATTGCGGCTCGGTCTGTGTTGATACTTGCCGCGGCGCGCTCGCTTGCGCTGCCTGCGGCGTGTTGCGGCCTCTCTCGCTGCGCGGGCTGCGCAGGAGGGAGGGCGACTGTACGGGCGGCCGTTGCTTCCCTGGTGGTCTCACCACCGCTGGACTGGCCGGCGGGGTGATCGCAGGTGAAGAGGGGGGGGGGGGAAGGGGTACCCCTACCACGCCTTCCCCTTCGCCGCTGCCTTGGTGGTCCAGACTTGGGTGTGGATGGTCTGGACGGCTCGTCTCGTCCACTGGGCCGGTGAACCGGCGCCGGTGATGGCAGCTCGAGTCGTCGCTTTGGTGTCGTGCGCTGTAGCACGGGTGATGGTGGCTGAATGACGCGCCACTGTTGCGGAGGTTGTCGCTGTTGCGGTGAGGGCACGGGCTGCGTAGGCGGGCGCCTGTCTCCAGGAATGGGGACAGCGCGCTTGCGCGCCTCCCGCAAGAACCAGCTGCAGGTGCGGTTGTTGGCCGCATGTGGCCCCGCACAGTTGGCGCATTTCTTAGGTGTATCTGGCGAGCTAGTGCACTCGCGTCCGTGGTGAGGGCCCCCGCACTTGACACAGCGCTGGGGGCGGTGGCAGAGGGCACTGGCGTGACCGAACGCCTGGCATCTGTGGCATTGTGGTATTTTGGAGCTGCCGCGCCATGCTTCGAAGGACACGTGCGGCATGTTAAGTACAGTCGTGGTGTTGAATAGTCGTGCTTGTAGCTCCCGGGACATCATGCTGAACTGTAAGAACACGATGGAGTTTGCTCTTCCTGGGAGAGGCGGTAAGTTGCGGGAGTATTTTATGGGGAACCCGCGCGCTTGAAGGTCTTCGATTATGAGTTTGGGATCTGTATTTGTGGGGAGGCCCCGCAGCGCCACCTTGATAGGTCTATCTGATCGCAGCGAGTAGGTGTACCAGGAAAGGCCTGGCACTGCATTCTCTAGCCCCGACAAGTAATCCTTGATAGCGTGGTACTCTTCCTCCGTTCCTGGTAGCAGGCGTATCCCGGCTCCCAGAGGGCGAGCCGCAGGTGTTCGCCCTAACCTGCGGCCCAGCTCCTTCAGGTGCTGCGGCCAGTTGGGGAGACTCTCCACCGTGATGGGCGGGAGTTTTCTCGACCCAGCTGGTCTACTCGGTGATCCAGGCGCTGCTTGTGTTCCAAGGGTGGTTGGACTGAGCAGCACACGCGGCTTGTTCGCGGCAGGCGCTCGCAGTTTGTCGGCATAAGTGGTCGGAGCTTCCTCTACCGAGTCGCTCGACTCATTCGATGTGGTGGATCTGGATGATGATGATACCTCCTTGGTCTCCGGTAGTACACGGTCACGCGGGAAGGGCCAAGCATCAGTCATCTTGTAATAGGTGTGGCGGGGCTGCTTGTCAACAGCCGGAACACTCGATGGGCGTTGCCGCTCTTCTATTGTCGGTCCATTATATGTGGGGTGCTCTATGCATATGTAGGTAGCAGTTGCGGTGTATCACGTATCGCGGGAACTCCGCCAAACTCCCGTTTGCCGCCCAAACAGGTAGATTGATCGGAGCGAACCTAACGAAACGTTCGCAAACACTGCACAAGGTTAGAATGTTAGCATACACTGCACAAGGTAAGTTAATAATCGTGTAACACACAAGATCACTGCCCGGCGGCGGAACAGCGCTCACTGCGCGGCACTATGCACTTGCACGATAAAAGGATAACAGTCATGTCTGTGGTTGTGATGGCACACGAGTCGCGATTACTCAGCAGACTCAGTGTGGAGTAGGCGTGTGCCTGCCGTGGCGGCGCTTGGTCACTAGGTGACGACGCCGGGGCGGTAGTCCCTGAAGATGGTGCAGGTCGCATCGACCTCTCGTTCGGGAGCTGCAGCACGAAGACCGACGAGCTCAACCTCGCGGGAGGGAGCAGACGAGCAGCGCGAATCAACAGGAACTCTCTGTGATGAGTGATGTGAGCTATGCTTTTTATAGTAGTCTTGTAAGGAAATTATTAGGAGTGGTGAGAATTGTTTAGTTCAGGACTGAATAGCTGAAACTTGAGAGAGCTGAAAATATATTTTCTTGTTACTTTAACAGACCACTTTTAGATCTAGGACTTTAAGTAAGTATACATTTACCTATTTGTGGTTCTTTTAAAAATGTGTACGAAATACATTAAGTATATAGTTAGTGTTTTTAATCATATAACAATTATAATAGTCTGTCTGTACTGAATGATTGCTTTACACTTTAGACTTTTAAAATATTTAGTTTAGTTTAGACAAGTTTCAGCTATTCTCCATGGGCGGCGAGGATGAGCAGGACAACAAAACAAAATGGTGGCTATGACGTCACGGGTGGCCACTTCCCTTGAGCGCAGAACTGAAGGTCGAGGGCGTGCAGCGCCGACGTGGCCAGCGTCGGCGGACCTTCACACACGGACATAGTACGTTTAGCCAGGGGTCCATGTTTTGTTGGTCAAGGTTTTGATTAAAATAAATACTGTGGGACATTGCGCACAGCGCCATCTAGGCCCATACTAAGGAAACGTTTTGTTATTAAGCTAAACAGATTTACACTTGATTATGACTTGCTTGATAACTTGTAACGTTAGAGGCGATATCTATAGCCAAGTATAGTTAAGAGGAACCAAAAGTTTGCCAGTTCGCACTGTTGAAATGTGAAAATAGTTATAATTCGATGCTTGGTGCTGGATTTCGATACTTCTGCTACCAAGGGTCGTGTCGTGTCGTAATCATAAAGTCAGTCAGTCAAGATTATGGCTTGTTCCCAAATCGACTGACATAGTGACTGTCTTTCGTGCTTTACACATAACAATTATTACTATACTTTGATACAAACTACAGTGCTGTGATCCAGATTACGATTGTTTTTCTACTTCCAATGAATCAAATTGATGTGTAATTTAAAATACAAATACGGGTAAAATATTGTCTGATCGCGAATTCATGACTGTGCTAATACGTCTTAACTGCTAGAGATCGGTTGCGAACCGGGAAGAATTTCAAACGGAAATATACATATAACATATTAAAAGCGCTACAGAGACAGACATAAATATGTGCGTTCAAAATTCTTCCTCCCTGCATTCGAAACCGAACTCTATATCAAATTAATTTAAAATCACAGTAAATATGTGTTAGTACATACCTGACTGGTCTCCCAGCTCGATGAGGCTCCGTTCAGTCTCGGTAAGGGCGTCGGTGCGGGGCTGCGGCGCTAGCGCTTCGCCCCTCTGTAAATATATGGACATACATAAATATACAAGCAAGAGGGTTGTTTGTCAGATGGTACAGTAGTAGTTAATGTTGCAAAAACTTTACATAAGAGCACAAAAAATAGCCACCAATTTAGACAACGTAATAAATTATTTCTGCTATTGGACCTTACTGAGTACAACTTTGGCAGCAACTGAAATAATAATGCGTTGAGCGCGCATTTCGTTTGTTTTTAACAGACTTCAAAAAAAGGTGGTTATCAATTCTTCTAAAAAAAAAATTTCTTTTTCTTTTATTTTCGTCTCGTTTTCTTAAACACTCAGTATCATACCGTATTACCGTAGATATCTTGAGATAGCGAAATTGAGAGCAAAATAACTTCCCCATATAATGAATTCTGCGAGGGAGTCACGCCCCTCATTAATGAGGGATATACGACTCGAGGAACAGGGGGATGAAGTATACGTACATTTTAAGCAAGAAGTGTCTGACTTGGCAAAAAAGTAAGTTAGACTGTTCTTACTTAAGAGTGTTAAAATGAATACAACAATAGGTTTCAAAGTGTACAACCCGGCCACATTATCTCGAGACCTGGAGTCTTGTCGCGTCTACGCTCTGATATTGTGCGCAAAACAAGCATCCCCTAGTGAGATATTATTATAAACAATAAGATTTCCAACAAAAAATACTGTGTTAATAAATGTAATTCAAGCGTGTTACATCCTAGGCTGCAGCAATGCTTAGCATCAGGCAGGCTGTAGTCAAATGTAAACCTAGCCCACGTAAAAAAAAAGTAAGTTAAAAGTAGGTAAAAGGGGCGGGAGGTTCGCATTCCAGCGAGGTCTCGAGATAATGTGACCGGGTTATGTACGTACATGTTCGTCCAGGTCGGGCGGCGGCGGCAGGTGGTGGTCGGAGTGCGGCGGCGCGGCGCGCTGTTTGCGCCCGGACTCGTGATTGGGGGGCGCCGCCGCCGGGGCCGGCACCGCGCCCTTCTTGCGGCCTGCAATGCGAGGTATATGTGCACACTTACATGGTTAGATAAAACTTTCGAATGACAGAAAATATAATTTCATGACAGAAAATATAGATATTAAAATTTTATCTTTTGTTTTCTATAAAAACTTTTATATGCAAGCTATTTTGTCATAAACGAATATTTCTTTTTTTAATTATCAAAAACATTTACCTGACGTAATATTAAAAGACACAGCATCTTGTGAATTTGATCCTTTCTAGCCTAGACTGTATCAGACCAAATCATCACGTAACATCAGTTGAATAGCTGTCAAACTCATACCTATTTCGTTTTAAAAATATGGTAAACATGAATCATCATCATCAGCCTAATGGGACCCACTGCAGAGTATAGGCTTCGTAAACATGAATGAGGTTTGCGTACTAGCGAGGTGTTACCGACCATCAATGAGGCCTTGGTGGTACGCCTTGGCGAAGTTGGCGGGCAGGTCCTGGTGGTGCGGGGCGGGGTGCGCAGGGTGCGGGCGGGGTGCGCAGGGTGCGAGTGGTGGGCAGCAGCGTGCGCCAGCCCCAGCGCCGCCGCCTGCGCCGCGCTCAGCCCGCCCGCGCCGCCGCCCTCCGCCTCCGCGCACGCCGCGCCGTTGTTACCTACACAACATATAATAGGTTAGTTTCTCCTTATGATCACCATCAACATAATGTAGGTCTTGTGAAATCTATAGTGACAGTTTAATTTTTGCAACTGTGTTTAGCCACCTAAGTAACTCCATGCGAGAGCCACAACAACTGCGGACACAATATTAGTATGTATTAAGCTATTTTAATATTAAAACTTTCGTGAGACATTTAATCAATATGTTACTAAACGGCTACAAACACTATATTACACACGCGGCTATTATCACACGTGAGTGAAAACCGTTTAGTTAACTTATTGATGTGTTATGCTGTCAGGAAGAATTAGCATGTTGGTTTCTGTGGCTCTAGAGTCAAGCCGTCTCGTCCATAGAGATAAATTTGTCTCTCATAAGGCGAGCAGGCCATGTCGTCCTGTGTTAAAAATGTGATAGTGTGTCAGTAGTTACCTCGCGGCAGCATGACGGAGTGCGGGTAGTCGAGCAGCAGCTGCACGACGGCGGTGTGCCCCCCCTTGGCCGCCTCGATGAGCGTGGTGGAGCTGTCCCGCAGCTTGCGGAAGGGGTCGGCGTCGCACGCCAGCAGGAACTTCACCACGCCCACGTGCCCGCCCGCGCACGCCAGCGACAGCGGCGTGTGGTCGCCGTTCGCCGTCATGCGGTTCACGTCGGCACCCTGCACATCAAAATAGATTTCACGTCAGAAAGGAAACTCAAGGATTTGGTTTAAGAACGAATCGGTAACGCACACTCCACAGACAAAGACTTAGATCTTAAGTTGCAATAATTTAATGATGTCAAGAAGGTTAGGAAAGAAATCACTTGACTGTATTTGATAAAAGATAAATTGTGCGGCTATGACATGACTCAATGTCTTTTTTGCACTGTATAGTCAGGTATTTGACCACCAGCTCACCAGAATCGACATCCACATTAGCAAACATAGGTCCAAGGAAACAGCAACAAGATTCAAAATCTGTTAATGACCGCTGATTTCATATGGAAAAATATACATGTAACGTTACAAGGAAGACTATTAGTGACAATAAGCATGCCGTTACCTTGCCGACGAGGAACTGCACGGTGCACACGTGTCCCGCGCGGCACGCCTTCATGAGCGGCGTGCGGCCGCCCTCGCTCTCGTGCTCGAGCGCGGCGGCGGCGCGCAGCAGCAGGTCCGCCACGTCCGTAACAAAAAAGAATAACTATGACACCGCGCCATACAGGGAAAATCAGTTTACGTTTTCATCTACATAACCACCAATCAATGAAATGTTCTGTATAATAAACACACTCATCTCAACAATTCTGGTGGCACAAATGAAACGCGACACCAATATTGCCTACATATATCTGCCCGAGAGCATATATATACATTTGTACCGGGCGCATTGTATTCTTTCATTTTATGAACAAGCCATTTCAGCAGACACTATTTTTTTAACACGAAATAGGAATTATTAGAAAGTAGCACATACCGGACCAATTCGAGATGTCCCTCCTGCGAGGCCTCCATGAGCGGCGTGGAGGCGCCGAGCTCGGCATCAGCCCCCGCCTTGATGAGGAAGTCAGCCACCTCGAGGAAGCCGCCGCAGCAGGCCAGCGTCAGCGCCGTCTCCTGCGTCTCGTCGATCTACGCGTTGATCTGCGCGCCCTGGCCCAGCAGGAGCGCCACCATCTCTTCGTGACCTGGGGGAAGAAACCTTGTTTTTAGAATCTCTGTTCTTTGAAGTATATCGCTGCTAAGTAAGGAATTTCTCAGATATAGCTTAAAATTAATGGTAATAGAAGTATGGTCTTTTCAATACAAAGATGTTTTTTCTGCAAGTGCAGCTATACGCGAAGCCACCGATCGTGATAAATAGCGGTAAATGGTCCACAACATTCGTCAGGGTTATTACGATGTTCAGCATTGAGGTATCGCCTAAAGGAGCAGGAGTTCAACATTACATAGGTCCTAGAAGCTTGATCAAAGACTGTAAACAACTATACCCATGGTGCACATACCTTCCCTAGCAGCCTCCATGAGCGGCGTGTACCCCTCGTCGTTGACCTCCTCGATGTTGGCGCCGCGCTCCAGCAGCAGCATGGCCAGCTCCACGTGGCCGCCGCACGCAGCCAGCGTCAGCGGCGACTCGAAGCTGTCCGTAGGCATGTTCACCTGGGGACACAATACGTACAATATATCAAAAAGAATATAGCGAAGGCGCTGATGTCAAGCAGGCTATTAGTAAAATGCTGTTCCAATATAGAAATTGCGAACATGCCACGACAGGCGTGGCGCCAGCCGTGGCACATAGGACGGCGCCTGCGCGGGCGTCTCGACGTGCTGCGACCGAGCACGGAGCAGCGCGTGCTGGGCCGCCAGCGCGCGCTGAATAGTGTAGGGCAAACACACTACAGAATATATAAATTAATATAGCATATTTAAATCATACTATTTTAAAACACCTGTGGCTGCTGCGATACAGGGGTACCTAGTGCAGTAGCCACTGGTAACTAATAAGGTCAATTTAAATAAAAATTAAAACTCTGTTAATTAAGTTATTTTTAAGGTAAGAAATAAAGTGTAGGGCCAAATTCTTATACAGTCAATTTATCTAATTGAAATGTAGTGAGACGTCATATCGATCAAATGTTAGTAGATACCTAGGTCGAATAGAAACAGATTCTCGCTGACGGCTAATCCCTTCGTTAAAGGTCACGCTGGTGATAATATTGATAAAGATGTAAACAACGAAGACGGTGACAGCGGAGTGGCGAGTGCTAGCGCGTGTTCCAGCGCGCACTCCCGCGCGGGGTCAGAGGGACCGGCTTCCCCTGGCCAAGTCAGGCCCGAGCTGGCTCCCACACCTCGGAAACACAAGCCTCGAGTGGCTGATCATATGACTTTGCGCCCACGTAACTAGGGATCAACCGTGTCCGTTGTAATATGCAAGTATTCTAGGTAGGAATACTTACCTATATTTAATTATTGGTACATTATGTAAACTTGCCTATTGTTTACTAATTATAAGTTTCTTAAAAACGCTGATCTTAGATTTGAATGTAGAACATGTTCACATATGTTCCACTTATATTACGGTTAAGCTCAGTATACTTACTGTGTTCGATATTTATATACTCAACGTAAAATTTAATGTTTTCTTCCGTAGTTTCGATTTGTGTAAATAAGGTGAGGAGGTGTAAAGTATTGTGGGTAAATATCATGATTTGATACCTTCATTTGGTTAAAGAAATCAGTTGTAATACCGCTCGTCTTGGTTTCATTATGCATATCTTACTAGTTACATTGAACTGAACGAACACATCATATGATGAACAATACTCAATTAAGAAAACTTTAACGAAGTAAACTTACAATAAAAAGCACTGCAACTAGAATGGCCACACATGATACTTTCCACGAAAGACACAATCTGATCATCTCATCACAACTATACCAAAAACTTAGAAGAGCCTGAATGGCAAATAAAGAGTAGACACAACTGGTGGGTGTTTAAGGTTGAAATTACTTTGGCTATCACGGGAAGCAAATGATATGCGGGTTGTCACTGCAAATATGTATTGGTGGCTGGGGATTTGACTTACCGCTATGACAAATCTTACATTATACACTTACTTAGGCATATTAGCCAACCATACCGCCCACCAAAAGGGCGCTAGCCCTATAATTCACATAGTATCACATAAATTTCATCTCACAACACAATCACAATAATTCACGACACAATAAAAATACGACTAAACTTTTTCATACAAAACGGGTAACGGGTAACGGGTAACGGGGGTAGATGAACACAAATAGATGCTAAACATAATATGGAAACATAACACAACTTGAATTGTTTTGTTTGCTGTGGATTCACGCGAGTAAAGTCGCACCTGATAAAATAATGCTTATCATCATCATTTTTTGTTTAACAATTATGTGATTTGATGTTAGACAAATGCGGGAAATATGCTAGGTAAATGTTAAAAACGGTACGTATATCGCAAATTTTGTAAAAACGCGAAACTAAAAAAATCTTTAACATCATTTTATGATGTACAAATTAAGTGAACAACATTTTCGATGTTAATGACTTACGGTCTTATTTATAAAAAATGCCTATAGTACGCTATAAGCATACTATAGTTAAAGTGCTCAATAAGCATTTAAAGTGTTCTATAAAGTTTACTATTTATAAACGTTCTATAAGTCTTCTATAACTATACTTAGTAGTAGTACCCATGTGGTACCGACAATAAGCCAAATCATTGCCATTATTAAGAAAAAGTCAAAGAAGAACGAAATTAACCACAGATAATACGTATCTTAGTGCCAAATATATGCTAACTGCGTCATAAAACACAACATTTTGTCTATATTTTTTTATATGTATAATAAGTATGTATTTACAAAAGAAAAGTATATAAGTATTATATCCGTTATCTAGTACCCACGACACAAGCGTTTGCTTAGTGTGGGGCTAGATGGCGCTGTGTGATATGTCCTGAAATATTTAAATTTTTATTTTAAAAAAATTTAAAAATTTTTTTATTTTTATACTCGGCTTAGATCAATAATGCACTAGATTCAGCATGCTTATAAACACGGCTCAAAAAAGTGGCATGAGTTTACTATATTATACTGTATAGATTACGATATACACAGAAATACAAAATATGACTATGTCACAAAAAATATTTATATGAAAGTCAATCTTACTACTGCATCATAAGGTTGAGTTTCGACTAATGTCGTATACATCATAAGTCATCTTGCTCCGCGATAACAACGAGAGCTCATAAAATTTTATGACCATACGCAGTGAGCGTTAGAAAATTCAACCGTATTGCTATAGCGATAACGCTTAAATTCTAACCGTCATAAGGCCGTGTGACGGTATTTAACTTACCATGATATAATAAAACATAGAATTCATAGAGTCGCTTTGTTAATAAAAAGGTGGATAATTATTTTACACTTCTACACTAATATCACCGGTTTATGGTGAAAGTTCCAAAGACTCGCACTTTCAAAAAAAAAATTAGATACCTAGAGGAAAGAATTGATGTTTGGTTTTCCGAATTATATTACATTTACTACTTTATATCCCGGATTAACGCGAGTGAAACTGTAGAGTGCTGCTAGTATAGGTACTACAAACATTTTATTTTTCTTATAATACTAAAAAATAAATTTTATTACAGTACCTATTATTTTATTAAAACAGTATTACCTAAATCTTGCATGTTATTATAACACAATAAATTAAAGATATTAAATATTTTTTATATTTATAAACTATTATATATATATTTAAACTACATCCATTTTACAGTCTAAGCAAAATAAAAGAATGCGGTGTCTCCATTAGACTTGTTCTAAATCAGGCCTAATTTGTTCTTGTCTCGCGTGTTAAATCTATTATGCGTGCGAAAGAGCCAACTGCGAAGCAAATACAAAAGGATTTAAATTCTATAAATACTAATTTGGAGATGATAACTGGACTATTTCGAATATTAATCACTAAGTATTTGTCAAAGTATAAAACTTATCGAAAATACGAAATCCCATGTTGTTTTCTCTTTGAAGCGTGTTATTTTTGCAACTTTTCACAGCACACTTCGGTACTGTTTCACATGACGGTCGGCGCGTCACTGACGGCAAAACAGTGCTTAGTGTGAATTTAAGCACTGTTTAGTTTGGTTACATTTAGCGCGCTTTCGCGTGATCTAGGTTATATTTGATCAAAGATACTCAGACACAAACAAACGTCAAAGTCGTTAATATTCAGGCACGCAAATAGAGTTCAAGCAAGAAACTGCGCGCGGATAAAATTGGAACTAAAATGTTCAGATTGCAATTTGATCAGAGGCAGAAGCCAATACTTGGCATAAGTGCTGCCGCCAGTCGCGCGCAAAGTTATGTTGTACAGACTCTATCATAGTTTCCGCAAAAGTTTGAATTAAAATAAAATTAATACGGAATTTATAAACAGGCAACGTAGTGAAAATTGTCTGGAGGATGGAGTCTGTATGATACAGGCTTTACGAACATTTTAAAACTACCTACGCAAGTCATTGAAAAACCGTTAAGAATTTTTTATTACAAATAAGATTTTTTTTTTTTTTTTTTTTATTCTCATTTTTAAGGGACTTTTGTTATTACATGTCAGTCCCATTGTATATACTATACTAATTACAAAAATAATTAACTATTATGGAGATGACCTGTTCACCCAAATATCTCACTTAAGTTGAGACATGTAGGAGAACAGATCTCTCGCCGCGTCACAGTGAGGCACAGCTAGTATATCATTGAAGCAACCCACATCCCGCAGGTTGAGTTGGTAGGTCACTGCAAGGGCGCGCCGCTCCTGCTGAAGGCGGACACACTCTACCAGTACATGGTACACATCCTCTACAACTCCACATGTTTCACAATTCGGTGTATCCGCCTTCCGCATGAGGAATGCGAATTTTTTTAACGGCATGTGTCCAGTTCTTAGTCTATGTGCTGTAACAATTAACTTACGTCCGATAGAAACATTACTGAACCATGGTATATGAGGGGGCTCACATACTATTGTTTTATACCAAATACCTTTATACATAGATCTTTCATCGAAGTATTCTTTCCATGTTTGAAAGCACTGTTTTTTAAATTTGGGCAGTATTTCGGTATAATTTGGCAAAACACTATAATTACGACCTTCTAAAACCGCCTTTTTTGCAAGTGAGTCAGCCTCCTCATTGCCTTTCAAGCCAATATGCGATGGTACCCATTGCAATTTAATATCAGATCCCCGCGCAGTTAACTCGGCCAGTTGAGATATAACTTTATAAGCCGTGGACACTCCCCGCCTGCCCGACGTGCATCTCAAGATATGTTGCAGTGCACTTCTACTGTCAGTACATATCACAGCCTTTCGCGTCATTTTATCAACAATGTAAGCGAGTGCTTCCGATATTGCAATGAGCTCCACCGTCATAATGGATACATTTTGATTATTTATTTTATAACAATTATTACTATTTATATTAGAGGATGGGTCATAAAACGCGGCTCCTCGTCCATTGTCACTCTTTGAACCGTCCGAATACAGTATACACCAACCATGATATTTATTACTTAGCTCTTTAGTCGCTTCGGCTTTTAAATTATTTACCTCTTGCGAGTTTTTTGGGCCTTTTAAACAATCTAAATTAGTAACAATAATATCCGCACAGTTACAATTAGTAATCCAAGTATGTAATGAGAACATATCTAATAGTGATGAAGTATATGTCTTCGTGGCAAACATTAGATAAAGTGACTACTAACAAAGGATTTTTTTTACGCCACCAATAGCCGTAGGTAGTTCTAGACTCGTCACATCTCGTATGCAGCAGAGACAGCGCTCTGAGCGGCTCGTTCTCTGTGGACGCGCGAAGCTTCATACAGTACTTCATGGCTAAATACCTTCTCCTAATATGCAGTGGAAATACACAGAGCTCACTCTCCATGGCGTGTACCGGAGTACTTCTTATAAACCCACCAATCGTTCTCAAAGCCTGATTCTGAACCTTATCAAGTTTATATGTATGCATTTTTGCACAGTTATCAAATAAGTATGATCCGTAATCTAATCTACTCCGGATTAATGATATGTATAACTTACGTAAATGTGTGGGGTGAACGCCCCAGTTAGATCCTGTCAAAACTTTTAGTAAATTGAGGTATTTTTGAGTTTTAGAGACTATTTCGACAATGTGTTTTCTCCATAAAAGGGAGCAATCTAACCAAAGACCTAAATATTTGTATATAATAACTCTTTCAATCTGGTGGTTGTTTATTTCTAATTTTAAACTTTTCTTTCTTTGTCCCCTGCTAAATACACAAAATTTAGATTTCGGTATTGATAATTCGAGTCCTAAATTATCAAGCAATTTGATAAATATTACTAATGCGTTTTGTATAGCATTTCTACTAATATTGATATTCTTATGACTATTAAATAGAACAAAATCATCTGCGTATTGGCAAATGTATACAAAGTTTATGCTTTTACAAATTTTAGCTGTGGTTAAATTGAAAAGCAAGGGAGATAATGGACAGCCTTGAGGAAGTCCTTTGCTTGCATTTCTATATAATATGTCAGACACCTGGTATGTATCATTAAAAATTACAAGTTTTCTTCTGATTAAAAAGTTCCATAGATACTCACAGATTTGTTTACCTACTTCTAAACTGTCCAGTATCTGTGTGGTTTTGTCAACGAGAATATTGTTATATGCGTTTTCGATATCAAGGAAACATGCTACGGTCGGTATATTATCATCTGTAAGCCCTGTTTGTATGTAAAAGGAGGGTAGAAAACTACTATCTTCAATAAAAATATATAAATACCGCGCTGGCACATCTTGCTGCACATTAACTGCCATCAAACCGGATGTCGTACGCTACATTATGAACAGACAATAAAACCTACAGCATTGTGCTTAAAATTTGATTTAAGTGCAGCGTTGGCTCCGGATCGCAATACAAATATAGATATTCGGCGTGTTGGCGCCCAACGTGGGAGTGGCGGGTCAATCTGCAAACTACGTACATACTTACAATGTAACGAACGCTTAAAAAATTTATTCCAAGTTAAAAAAACAACGGCCGAGCTACGTAGCAAAATATATAATAACACGCCCAATAACGCTCACGAAAACTACTTAATAAATTATTGGGAAATAAAATGGCTTGAAATCGAAACGAACTAACGATCAAATTGAATAAAACTAAAATCGTGTAATATTGCAGGTACTCACATTTTTCGCGACAACAGACGCTCCAACAGACTCCGGCCGCATGGAGTCCAGTATCTCTGCGATGGACCGGTAGGGCTGCTGAGGCACGTCGCTGGGGCCTCTGCCCCCGCGACTATTATCATATGAATAGTAAAAAAACGTTAGCAAATTTGCAATCAACTTGTAACTAATCTTAAAAGTTGTGAAAACCGTTCAATTTCAAAGAAAATAAATATTTCCAAGCAATATTCACGACATTCAGACATCATATCTTTAAAAATTAAATTAAACACTCACAGGATGTAGTAGCGGCATCGATGCTGCGAAAACTTTCAGAAGTTCCAAACTGTCGAAGGAAAATTGGGCAGAGGCCCCTGCAGAAATCTATTTGCGTCGGCGGCTCTCGAACGACTGAGCTAAGGACTGAGCTGAGTATCGATCGCGCGCCGTGCGATGGCTTCCACCAATATCCAGTCGCAGAAAATATGGCGGCGGACCAATCACTGAGCTAGAATACGCTACGCCCACTTTGCGCCACTACAGAATTTAGTCAGATAACCTTTTATAGTTATTTAAAACATAACAAATATGCAAATAATAAATAAAAGATTAATTTAATTTGTTTCTCTTATCTTTAATCTTTGCAGGTATCATATTAAACACCAAAAACAATAATTGAATTTGAATTTAGGAGAAGATTTCCGGTTACGGTATAAGACCGGAAATAATCTTGTAGGTGAATTCAAATTCAATCTGATTTAATATAATACGAAAGTGAAACAGAACTATTACGCCAATAAATAGAAAAGTAAACTACTGAGTGTGATAAAAAGTTTCTTTAAAACTAGGTAATGTAAGTTTTTAAGAGAAGCTACAAGTGGCGGTTTGATGGCGCATGCTAAATCAGACGCTCAATTCATTGACTTACAACGCTATGATTCTTTAAAACTATTAACAGGAAGTCCAGAAACAAAGTGTTGATAATTTTATTTCTGTAGATTCTAAAACATTTATAATTTCTGTATAAAAAAATACTTTATGCGTTTTTTTTTAATAATTATTCCTCGTTTTTTAGTATTTTGTAATCAGGCGTTGCTCTCTTTTTTGAGCCACGTGTTACGGCAAAAGATCCTTTGGCTTGATTGGCTCTACCAAACAGAAAATAATAATTAAAATCTATTCAAAGATAATCATAAAACAGTAAGAGCACTGTTGATAGAACTCGACACTAAAACAAATACTTATTGTTATTATTTGTTTTATTCCGAGAGTTCTCACGTAAAATTAAAGAGGCATATTAATCAAGTTATATATAAGTACTTAATAAATAGACGCATATAAATTAACTAATCTATATATGTTTATAAAAATGAATTGCAGTTCGTTAGTCTCACTAAAACTCGAGAACGGCTGAACGGATTTATCTTATCTTAGTCATGAAATGTTCGTGGAGGTGTAGGGAAGGTTAAAAAGGGAAAAAAAAATTACTTTATACAAAAGTTTAGGTCTTTTATTTATCGATTGAGGCAGTGCGAAGTCTGCCGGGACAGCTAGTAATAACATAAAACTATTAATATTATAAAAGCTAAAGTACTTATTTCTTTGTACACTTTCAAGGACATTAAAATGTCCTTCCGAAAATATGGGCTCCAGACTTGAAAGCCATACTTTAATAGTGTAGTAGTATTTAAAAATAAATGTTCTTCAAAAATAAGTGCTTAGTGCATAGAATACTTCTTTAATACTGTTATTTACATACCATCGATATAGATTGTCCCCAGCTCGACGACAGCAGTGCATACGCGGTGCTAAACAGGTCGCTCGGTTCTGGGTCTGGATGCGGCGCGTCGTGTTGCAGGGACCAGCATATGTTGGTCGTGCGCAGGCGCAGCAGGAGCCGCCAGCACAGCTCGGCCTCCGCAGGCCTGCTGCGTAGAGATAGACCACTGGAAGAGATTTACATAAATGACAAATTATTAATATTCCAAGACATTTCAACCGACTTTATCTAGCCCAATGCGAAGTGAAGAACTATTGGAATTTTTGTGCAATCTTTGGATCAAACCAGGGGGGGGGAGTGTCACTCACGTGTGGGGTAAAAAAAAAGTAAAAATGAATGAACAATTTCTAAAGGTTTGATGAATTAACAGAATGTTTGAAGAATAATTCGCCATTTTAATTTAATTTCGTAATTATGGGAACAAAATAGGAATAAAGTTCGCGGTTTGTCTTTCCACCGGCTATTCCGTGCTCTGTGAATAGACAAATTGACAGCGGGTAAACAAACTCTTTTCTTTCCCTCGGGATATATTGTCTGCTGCCTGTGCTAGCCCTGCAGGCGTACATATTATCATATTTTAACATTCTATTCTATTACATATTACATTTACGTTATATTCACTTACCTCTGATTACACCAGCCATTTCAGAATATACTATGAAGTCATCAAACTGTAAACTACAAAACATTATAAGCATATAACTGTACATAGCTATTACTGAACACTACTACTGCAAAGCGTAAAATATGCTACGTTAGGTATATAAATTACTTACAACACACATAGGTACTAATAAAACTGATATACATGGAAAAAAAATGGGAAAAAAGTTTAGCGTTCTGTAGCGTCTGTTTGCCTGTGTTTGTTCGCATTAAAATAAGATTGATATCAGGTACCTACTATTTATAAAAGAAAATTGATAAAAAGTATCATAGGATTCAATAAAACTATATTGATAGCTCTAAGGTAATTATGTAGATATCTCTACATAGATAACACTACATTGTATAGCTTATACATAAATGATATAGCTCTTTATTGTTATAGAAGCTCTAAGAGGCCATTTCATTTAGCAGTAGTTCATTATAATAGAATAGTCATAGTATTTAAAACCTACAAACTTACGTAAATACTAATAATAACTGGTCAAAAATAGATGATACCTATTAAAAGTGATAATCAACACTGGTTACAACGAAGGAACTGCTGGATGAAACGGTCTTTTCAATAATAGCGCCTATCTGACAGCACCACATAGCTCTCCATTTCAATATCTACCTACATGTAAGTATAGCTTTAAATCGAGAGCACTGTGACAATGTTTTTATTATGATGCATTTTGTTCACTGGAACGCTAACTTTATTATACGAAGATCTTGCTCGCAGCTGCAATTAAGTTAGGGACTCACTAATCCTACGTTCGAACAAATACTACTTAGTACCTACTATCATAGAAACTAATTGATTTTGACTGCAAAATTAATCAAAAGTAGACATATACCTATATGTACCGGTAAATCGCCAAATGTTTGGCGAGGGCCCCAATGATGAAACTCTCCGCCGCATTTGATGTAGTTTGAAGGATTCTCGAGTGAACAGAAAATCTGTCTGGACTGACCTGTGTGATGTAAAAATTATTTAAACCCTGCGCATATTTTCATACATACTGTGAGATGAAATTAATCATTTAGTGTCAGGGATTTAGGTAGGTGCCTTCTATGTACTTGTGAGTACCCACAGTTAGTTAGAAAAACCATAGAAAAGATTGGCGAATAATACCTCAAATTTAAGATGTGTTTTAGGAGTAAATAACTAATTATAAAATTATAGACTTTCTAGGCAAGCTTTTTATTTTAATACTTAAAATTCGAACAGATCTTACCCTCTCCATCCACTGCTGTATGAAATAGCTGTGAAACTGCACGCTAAAAGGCAGTTGCAGTATCACAGCTACTTCTTCCATTTCAGATACACCTAAAGGGATATGCGCAGGTGGCAGAAATGCAAGGGCGGCGTATGCTTGTACAAGCCGCCACCCAGGCAAGTTACGGCGCACTTGCATCCCCAAATGGCGTGCTTTGCGCAGGAGCGCCTGCACGAAATGGAAGAAGCAGCCGTGAACTGGCTGCCCCGTCACAGCTGCTCCAGCATTTTAAAGAGCCGGTTCATAATCTGATATAATCTGAAGGGAAGTGTGACCGGCCGCCACCAGCACTCGATGGAGTATTATTTCATACAGATTTCACCGCCTGTTCTCCATCAGGGCCACTACAGGGTGGAAGTAGTGGCCCTGAATCACCACATGCAAGGTCAAAATCTGTGCCGCTGGAATACCAGCTGGTATTGTTAAAAATGTCCCGTCAACTATAGCAGATTCGGCACTGCGGATGGTCTGAATAAAGTAGGGTGACGTTAAAATAACGGCCGTGGCACTCCCCGCCATATCCCTCTATAGAGGTAGGCACAGGAGGTTGATTAGTCCTACGCCATTTCCTCGTAGACGGTATTATGGAATCGAACAACAGATGTGAACAAGCATCCGGGTATCTGTAAAAAAACATACTTAGGTACTTGTAAGTAGATGACAAGCTACTGTAAATCAGCAAAGTAATCTAGCCAGAAGCTAGTTCAATAGGCTCCCTAGATTGCGAATCTTGTTCAACAATATGGATATTATAATGTTTACTTCAATGTCTGTCTTTCTCTTAAATAAAATTCACCCAGGTTTCTTTTTGTTCCAATACACTACCTATGTACGGGTCACGTACAGGCAAACGATTTGCTTACTCCGCGACATACTTTACCTCATACATTTTATTGATTCATAATTCAGTTGACATTTACGCTACCGCGGATAAGCATCCTATCGAACTCTGTTAACTATATACAAATAAACTTTTGATAGTGATATCTGTGGGTTTGGTCAACTCACAACATAACAAACCTCTGGGCCCATACATCTCGTTTTGGTCCTTCGAAACTCAAACTAATTGGTATTTGGTGTAGTGAGTGTCTCTAGTTAGCGACAGCGATTCGGTTCAATTGGTCTCCCACAAGCGGGTCGCCCCAGTTGAATTGAGAAGGCGCATATGTCGTAAGTAGAGTGCTAATACACTGAGTACTGGAAACTAGCGCCTATTGCGGTGATACTACTTCTACTACTCTATCAACGCATAACAATACAACCATGGCTCAGAGCGTCGAACAACTTATCGAGAGTCAGGGAACTATCTTTAACGACTTGAAGCAAACTTGCAGCAACTACAAGAAGGATAGTTCTACGAGGAAGAGTCTAGTATACCTTCAAGAACGACGTGCTCGTCTAAACAAGCTTTGGGAGAAGTTTGTTTCCAATAATCAACTTTTGGAAGAGTCCGAAAACAGTGACTATCCGTATTTTAAGGAGGATGTTTTCAACAAAACAAAAAGTATGTACGAAGAGGTGTTACATGACATCCTGAAACGAATGGCGGAGTTACCGGCTGCAACTACGAGTCAGACGGGATCCGGCGGAGTAGCCTCTTCTGCATCGTCTGCTAAACAAGGTACACAAGGGTTGAAATTTAGTTTCGATGATATTAAATTTAATGTACCTCCTCGCGAAACTACTGAGACGAATGACAAGCAACAAGATCTTTTACGTCAACAGTACTGTAACTTCAGAGCATTTGAACGAACAGTGGAAAAGATAACCTCAGCTCAGTTATCGTTGAAAGAAAAATGGGAGCTAGAGGACAACTTGAACATGCTTAAAATTAAGTGGGAGCACATCGAGAAAGCTAATTGGGAGCTTGACTACATTTTACAAGATGAAGATACGTCTTACAAACAAAAGTACGATGCTGCGGAAAAGATTTTCGATGATTTGCGAAAGCAGATTCAACACAGCATCTGGAACAATGCGCACTACGAGAAATCGACGCCAAAAATAGAAATACCTGATTTTTATGGCAAGTACAATCAGTGGCTGACTTTTCGAGATCTCTACGTTGAAAGCGTTCACATCAATCCAGTACTTTCCAAAGCCCAAAAAATGCAACACTTAAAGACGAAGCTCAAGGGCGAAGCGGAAAAATTAGTTCAACATCTGGGAGTCAGCGCGGAAAACTATGCATCGTGCTGGGAGATCCTTACGCACCGATACGACAACAAACGGCTGCTATTTACATCTTACATGAATACGCTTTTAAACCAGCCTGCCATCCAACAGGCAAGCGCAGCGAGCATAAGGAAACTTCATGATGTTATGACAGAGTGTTTGAACGGACTGAGTAACATCGGACTTGATATTACCAGTTGGGATCCGATTGTGGTTCATCTTCTGGTGCAGAAGCTAGACAGCGTAACGTATAACGAATACATGAAGGATGTCAAGAACCCTCGAGATTTTCCTGATTTACATGAATTTATGGAATTTTTAGAGTCCAAATTCATGGCGCTGGAAGTTTTACAAGGAAACAGTCAAAAATCAGTCACTCAAAACAAGCCCTGGAAGACAGAAAAACAGCCTTACAACATATCTGAATCTCGAAACAATTACCCACGGAGGTCAACGTACTTTAACAAGGCACAAAACTCGCCAAAAGTCTTCTTCACTTCAGTACGAAACTGCCCGATATGCAAAATTGATCACGTGTTGATAATGTGACAAATTCGTAGCAATGACCGCAAAGGCCCGCGGCGAGGCAGTTCGCAATCTGCATGTTTGCAAAAATTGTTTATTTAGTCACGGTGAAAAACAATGTCAATCACGTAGAACATGCAAAGTATGTCATAAACCACATCATACAATGCTACACGATGCGGAGCCTGAACAATCGAGCAATCACCAAGCGAAGCCGTCGACATGAACTTCGACTTCCTATACGGTTAACAACATCATGAACGAAGAAAAGGAAGTTTTGCTGACGACTGTACGTTTAAAAGTGAAAACTGTAAATGGAGACTATATCGATTTAAGAGGCCTACTGGACCAAGGTTCTCAAGTTAGCCTCATAACAGAAAATGCAGCTCAGCGCCTCAGATTACCGCGACGAAAAATGAGTGCCGTCGTGTCGGGTGTCGGATCACTTGGCGGCAACTGTAAAGGAGCAATGAACTTGAAATGCAAGTCGATTCATACAGAGCACAACTTCAAGTTAGAAACGCTTATTATGAATAAACTTATCAGCAAATTGCCAACGGTCTCCTTTTCAATCACAAACTGGAGTTATCTAGAAAACTTAAAACTAGCCGATCCGCACTTCAACATCTCGGGCCCGATTGATCTACTTTTGGGTGCCGACATTTATTCCGAACTAATACTAAATGGAATTTCACACACACACACACAAACACACAATCTTACCCGGCCAAAGTGCTTAACATACCTATAGTACCTAATAATAAATCTACCTAAGCTTAAGCAGCATCTTCATGCGGTAAACATCAATCAACTGATTTCAATTTTCAATTTTCAAAATGTAATTTTTGTTATCATAAATATTGTATTAAACTTTTTGACAAGGTTTTACTACAGATATCTTATTTAAAAAGATTTTTTATAAACTATGGATGAACATTTCTGTAACTAAACTATGTACATGGCCGTGATTATTATTGTTTTATACATCTCTAGATAGTATTGAAATTATTCTTTTACTAGCGTCAACTTCTTTCTGGAAAACAGGATCTTTTATAATTGGACCACCAAGATACAGGCTAACGCCTAGTTTGGGGTCTACAGTTAACACTATTATTGTATTGTAAGTTAAACAAAATATAAATATTGTAAATATTGTAATATTGTAATAATTAGGAGTGACAACAACTACCCCGTAGCCCAACAAACAAAGCTGGGGTGGATTTTATGTGGAAACGTAAAAACATTTAATTGCTTCGTGAGTCTCAACGACATCGAAAACATGGCACGATTCTGGGAAACTGAAGAAGTTACGAACACTTTAACGTCAACTAACGATGAGCAGTACTGTGAAGAAAACTACAACGCAACGACAACGAGATTGGCGAACGGGCAATATGTTTTGAAAATGCCAATGAAACCTAACTACGATACTAACTTTTTAGCCGAAGAATTAACGAGAAGACGGGAGACACCCGCTCTGGATCATTTTTGGTGCAAAGGTTAGCCATCGCGATTCAACGTGGCAACGCGGCGAGCGTAATGGGAACCTTCGCGCCGGGAGCGATCCGGGGCTCTTTGATTAATTTTTGTTTGTTTTATTTTACTTCATATTTTATTTTAGATATATTATATATTTATTGTAGTATATATATTATATTTTTATATTTATTATTATTTATTGTAGTAGTTAGAAGTAGTATGTTTAGTTTTCCTTCACTTGTTTTTATATTTTATTATTGTTATTACAGTATATTTTTTTTTTTATATATTTTAATATTATGTTCAGGACTTGTAAATATATACTATTAGTCAGTTACTTTATGTTTTATAAGTTATGAATAAAATATTAATTAAGATTACAATCACATTATATAAAAATTAAGAATAAGAATTAGTTTCACAAAAAAATAAAAATAATTCAAGAATGGTAGACCACTTGTCACAAAAAATGTCACAGTCAGGATTTTGATCAAGGAATGCGTTGAAACCAATCATGGCACGGCATATTGGGTTATTTTCCCGAGCTTCAGTCCGGCATAGGTCATAATAAAACAACTTATGCCTGCGATTATCTCGATGCCGAAGGTAGTTGGCAGGGACGTACAGATTCAGTAGCCTATCAAGCAGATCTGCGCAATCAATGTCATTCCTCAGCACTTTTGCACAAGTTTTTAGTTGGTCAGAAGCACGTCGAGTCTCCAATGAGTTAAACCCCAACTTGTAAAGAAGCAGAAAATATCTGATTAATAATATTTTCATGTTTTTTTTATGAAACAAAAACAAAGTATTTTAGCAATATATTTTGTTATATTAAACAACATTTTATTACATCAATTTATTCAACATTGCAAAACTAAATCACAATAGTAGGTATTTTTACAACGAGTGGGTGCCCGCGGCTGCGTTCGCGTCAAGTAGTATTATTATCAAAGTTATACTATTTTTCTAAAAATCGAACCAGATCACTTACTATAAATAGCCCAGACCCCTCGATATTATATTGAAATATTTTAACTAATTAAGATGAGCTCTGTTTTAATTGTGTCGAAAAAAGCGGTATGTTTTAAAATGAAATTGAGGTTAAAAGTCAGTTAAAAAAGTTTTAATTTTAGTTAGAAAACGAATAAATAAGATCTATGTCTTCGTTACATACTTAATATACCTAATAAAACTTGAGGTAACGGATCGGATTCTGTACATGAACAGTAATTGAGAAAAAACAGATTACCTACGTGGTATTTATTTAAGTAGGTATACTAATAGAACGATGCGGCGAGTTGGTCAAAAACGCAAACTTTTGCAGACCGTCAAACAACGCAAAGTTGCGTACTTGGGTCATGTGCTCAGGCACGATAGGTACGAACTTTTGCAACTTATAATGATGGGAAAAATTGCGGGGAGAAGACGAGTCGGTCGCAGAAAGAAGTCCTGGTTGCGGAACATTCGAGAATGGACCGGGATCAGAAGTGCCGCAGAATTGTTTCGTTTGGCAATGAACAAAATAAAGTATGCAGAGCTGACTGCCAGCCTTCACTAGTTGGAGAGGCACCATAAGAAGAAGAAGACTAATAGAACACACAGCATTACTGTGTCCATGTTTGCAATAATTAATGTTTGTATGGAAATGTCTGAACAGATTTAGATGCAATTAATAACTATAGTTAGATGGAAAAAAAGCTATGCACTGCGTATATCAATTTCTCAAAAACAGAGTACCTACATGATAAAAATACCTATACCTACCTAGTTAAAGAAGTGAAACCGACGACACATTGAAAGAGGTGTTTTCAATGACTTTCCCATAAGTAATACGCACTAGTAATACATTTTTTTTTATCTAAAAGGTATGTACATAATTTAACAATTGATACAATAAAAATATACCTAGGTCTACACAGTGTTACCTCTCCTAGTAGTTTGTGTTCTTATCCTTATATCTGTTTTGATAATAGTTATGTTTGAATAATGGTCTCTATTATTTCTCTGTACGGGCTTATGTACTGTTAGGTACTTATAATGGTAAATAGGTACTTAGGTATAATTTAAAGTAAGGAAATGAAAAAAAGTATGCATTTGAGAATCTGGTGTTTATTTCATTATAATTATGTCTACATTCCCCCCCTCAATCTAAGTACTAGATGTAGTGTGGATTCCTTCTGAATGTTGTAGTCGGAGAGTGTGCGTCCATCTTCCAATTGTTTGCCGGCGAAGATAAGTCGCTGCTGGTCTGGGGGAATGCCTTCCTTATCCTGAATTTTGGCTTTTACGTTTTCGATTGTATCCGAGGCTTCAACTTCAAGTGTGATTGTCTTGCCAGTCAAAGTTTTGACGAAAATCTGCATACCACCTCGCAGACGCAACACCAAGTGGAGGGTAGATTCCTTCTGAATATTGTAGTCGGAAAGTGTACGTCCATCTTCCAGCTGTTTACCAGCGAAGATAAGTCGCTGCTGGTCTGGGGGAATGCCTTCCTTGTCCTGGATTTTGGCTTTCACGTTTTCGATTGTGTCCGAAGCTTCAACTTCCAGAGTGATAGTCTTGCCAGTCAATGTCTTAACGAAAATCTGCATACCACCTCGCAGACGGAGTACAAGATGTAGTGTGGATTCTTTTTGAATGTTGTAGTCTGAAAGAGTGCGTCCATCTTCAAGCTGCTTACCAGCAAAGATCAAACGCTGCTGGTCGGGAGGAATGCCTTCCTTATCCTGGATTTTCGCTTTAACATTCTCAATTGTGTCCGAAGCTTCAACTTCCAAGGTAATAGTCTTGCCAGTCAAGGTCTTGACGAAAATTTGCATACCACCTCGCAGACGCAACACCAAGTGGAGGGTAGATTCCTTCTGGATGTTATAGTCTGAAAGGGTGCGACCATCTTCCAGTTGTTTTCCGGCGAAAATCAATCGCTGCTGGTCTGGGGGAATACCTTCCTTATCCTGGATTTTAGCTTTTACGTTTTCAATTGTGTCTGAAGCTTCGACTTCAAGGGTGATTGTCTTGCCAGTCAAAGTTTTTACGAAGATCTGCATACCACCTCGCAGACGCAGTACAAGATGAAGAGTGGATTCTTTCTGAATGTTGTAGTCAGAGAGAGTACGTCCATCTTCCAGTTGCTTTCCAGCAAAAATAAGACGCTGCTGATCTGGGGGAATACCTTCTTTGTCTTGGATTTTTGCTTTCACATTCTCAATTGTGTCTGAAGCTTCCACTTCTAGTGTAATAGTTTTGCCGGTCAAGGTCTTGACGAAAATTTGCATTCCACCTCGCAGACGGAGTACTAAATGCAGAGTGGACTCTTTCTGAATGTTATAATCTGAGAGAGTACGTCCATCTTCCAGTTGCTTGCCAGCGAAAATCAGACGCTGCTGGTCTGGGGGAATGCCTTCTTTGTCCTGGATTTTAGCCTTCACGTTTTCAATTGTGTCCGAAGCTTCAACTTCCAGAGTAATAGTCTTGCCAGTTAAAGTCTTGACGAAAATCTGCATACCACCTCGCAGACGGAGTACAAGATGTAGTGTGGATTCTTTTTGAATGTTGTAGTCTGAGAGAGTGCGTCCATCTTCAAGCTGCTTACCAGCGAAGATCAAACGCTGCTGGTCGGGAGGAATGCCTTCTTTATCCTGGATTTTCGCTTTAACGTTCTCAATTGTGTCGGAGGCTTCCACCTCTAGTGTGATTGTTTTACCAGTCAAGGTCTTGACGAAAATTTGCATACCACCTCGCAGACGCAACACTAAGTGGAGTGTAGATTCCTTCTGGATGTTATAGTCTGAAAGGGTGCGACCATCTTCTAGTTGTTTTCCGGCGAAAATCAATCGCTGCTGGTCTGGGGGAATACCTTCCTTATCCTGGATTTTAGCTTTTACGTTCTCAATTGTGTCTGAAGCTTCGACTTCAAGTGTGATTGTCTTGCCAGTCAAAGTTTTTACGAAGATCTGCATACCACCTCGCAGACGCAGTACGAGATGAAGAGTAGATTCTTTCTGAATGTTGTAGTCTGAAAGAGTACGTCCATCTTCCAGTTGCTTTCCAGCAAAAATAAGACGCTGCTGATCTGGGGGAATACCTTCTTTATCTTGAATTTTAGCTTTGACATTTTCAATTGTGTCAGAGGGCTCTACTTCCAAAGTTATAGTTTTTCCAGTGAGAGTTTTAACAAAAATTTGCATACCACCACGGAGGCGTAATACTAAATGGAGGGTCGATTCTTTCTGTATATTGTAGTCGGAAAGGGTGCGACCATCTTCCAGCTGCTTGCCAGCGAAAATAAGTCGCTGTTGGTCTGGCGGAATACCCTCCTTATCCTGGATTTTTGCCTTCACATTTTCGATAGTGTCTGAAGCCTCAACTTCCAGCGTAATGGTTTTTCCAGTCAAGGTTTTGACGAAAATCTGCATACCACCTCGCAGACGCAGCACTAGATGAAGAGTAGATTCCTTCTGGATGTTGTAGTCTGAAAGGGTACGACCATCCTCCAGCTGTTTGCCGGCGAAGATAAGTCGCTGCTGGTCTGGGGGAATACCTTCCTTGTCCTGGATTTTTGCTTTTACATTTTCGATCGTGTCTGAGGCTTCAACTTCCAGAGTGATAGTCTTGCCAGTCAAGGTCTTGACGAAAATCTGCATACCGCCTCGCAGACGCAGTACCAGGTGAAGAGTAGATTCCTTCTGGATGTTGTAGTCAGACAGAGTGCGGCCATCTTCTAATTGTTTACCGGCGAAAATAAGACGTTGCTGATCTGGGGGAATACCTTCCTTATCTTGAATCTTAGCTTTCACATTTTCAATAGTATCAGAGGCCTCAACCTCCAATGTGATGGTCTTGCCAGTCAAAGTCTTCACAAAGATCTGCATGGTGATCTGTAAATAAATTAAAACGAAATTAGACTTCTAGTTTGCTATGCATAAATGTGTATGATAGGTTGTTTCACTAGGTCGCTATGTATAAAACATGTATAAAACAAAGGACAGCTGCACAAGGCCATATATACTTTAATGTCTATAACGGCACAATTTATACTTCTAAAGCCAAGTATAATGGTTTGTTTCCTTTCAGAACTGGTTTTATCTAAAATACCACTATATAAAAAAACCTATTATTCATTAATTTATTCCTATGGCAATTTTATGAGTGTTGACTGTTGTGTATATATAACTATACCCCTGTATTTCTATATTCTGTACTGATACTAACATATTATAATGTCAGAAGTAGGTACATCCTACATAACATACATATGCATTTAGTAGATAGGTACCTAAGTACTGGAGATTGGAGAATGGCTTTTACCTATCTTTGAAGATAACGTGAATCAACATGTAACACATCGCTTTATTTCGTCATTCACTTTCTAGATTGTTGTATGATTCACAATATTTAAATAAATATGGTGCAATAAAATACGGACCCAAGGAAATATATATATATATCTTAATAGAGGATACCTATTTTATTTACATCAAGCTTAACATCAAGATGAATTTGTAAATTAAATATTTATAAATTTAAAAAGCAAAGGTCTTGAGATTTTTATGTGCCCATTTCTCAACGTTGAGAATTTATACATTATTGAGGTATTATTGGCATATGAAATGTGATTTGTGGAATAATAATGAACTAAATTTATTTTAATGATAATAGGTCAAACTAGGGCAAAAAGCTACGCCATTCGGTTCCTGCCGTTATGCTAATTTTGTTGACCTACTTTCAGAATAGCATCCGATTTCCACAGAATTAACCATTACAGAAAAGTAACATCAGTGATGTGGGATATTGTCTAAGAGTAAAATAAATAAAATCGATCTGAATGTTCACAAGTGAATTTTCTCATCAGTTATCCAAATCCATGCCAAAAACAAAATGGCGAACGATATGGGACAAAAACTACGCAGTAGAAGGAGGAAGTCCATTCTCCGTCGAATCAAACAAAGCATCTAACTATAAAATAACACAATAATGAAAATAAACATAATATGTAATGAAAACACTTACCTAACGCTCACTAGAATTTTTCTTAGTAAATAACACAAAAAATCAATGGAATGATTCACTCTCTACGAACAACTCTAAAAAGTCACTCAACTTGTTCCTTTTTCAATAATTCGTTTTGGAATGCCCTAACAAAATGGCGCTCATCTCTTTTTATAGAATCGCCTTCGTGTCAGATCAATGTTTCCCGAGGACACGCGAACATGGCCGAAGCGGTGCTTTATCTCTTTCTGTTATTGGAAAAGTGATGAAATAGCAAGCTTTATTTTTCTAGAACGTAACGCATGCGTGATCATCGTTTCTTTGTGACGTGTTCTAGTCTGGAAGGAAAGAAACCAAACAATAACAATTTCACAAAACATGAGCAAGTGCGCAGAGATTCTGCGAAATCATGCCAATCAATAAAATGAAAATTAGAATGTTTGTCTTGTTTTAAGGCAATGAACTTGTGTATTTACATGTTTTTAATACAAGTACCTACTTTACTAATAATATGTATATAAATACCTACAATGATACTGTAGGTAGATATTTCCAATTATATAGAATATCATTGGATATTTCACTTCAATTCCTTTATTAGCATAAATGTATTTTGACATTTACCCTGTTAACAGGGGAATTAACTTTCCTTGTAAGTATTGCTTCTTTTCATAAATTCGACCTTGGCGTCAGAAAAAAATTTAAATAGGTAAGTATTAAGTAAGTAGGTATATTAGATAGGTAGGTATCTACCTATTAATTCACTTTTATGCAAAATATAACATCAGTACCCCAGGAAATGTAGGTAGAGGTACCTAATACACTAACACTAACCACATAGGATGCCAGTACAAACATGAAACATGCATAAGAGTAATCCTCAAGTAATCTAATGTAGGTAGGTAGGTACCTACTTAGTTCCGTTCGTTCCTAGTCATTTAAGCTTATTGGAAGGTACCTAAGTATTTTTTAAGAGCAAAATCAAAATAGGTAAGTATGTACCTACGACCCTACGACATGTTTGTGTTATCATGTAGGTAATTTGGAAGCACAAACATCGTTGTTTGTCCTACTGTCTGCTTATATTTTAGCACGCAGCAGATAAGTACGGAAATAACAAGATTATTGCGATGTTTACGGCCTCGTGGAATACGTACCATTAGGTAGGTAGGTACCTATGTGACTTTCCTTGTGACCAAAATAGTATTTACTCGTGCCATAGCAATACCTATTATTTTCCATTTACTCGTGCATAGGTACTAACTAACACGAATTTTATGTGGACATATCTATGTACCTAGTTAGGTATAAGATAAACCTATGTTCAAATACCTACAATCTGCGTACCTACTTATACCTACCTAATTAGTTAACGTCTTCAACGTGAGGATACTTCGTGATATGAAACATTAGAATTGGATGTCGTTTCTTCACTTAGGTCCTAAAAGCCTTTAGGTATTTTTCCGCCAAGTAGTATTTCTACTAGTACCTAGGTACCAATGCAAATTGTGCAAGTGCTAAGTTTAGAAGGGCCTCAAGGAAGGTCAATGTTTTCGACGTTGCAGGGTGCAGAAGTTGCATCTTTTTATAGCATTGATAAGCATAGTGCATTGACACACTGGGTTTTTAAAATAAAAGTAAGTGTATCACCGTATTTAAATACGTTAAGCGTAAGCTTACCATCAGGCACAAGCTCTGTTCGTATTGTCACTCGATATTCTATAAATGTATACCTATCCTTAAAAGAGTAGGTATTAATCCCGTCCCAGGGGCCTCTGAAAAAGGTAGTTGACCGACCGAAGCGAGGTCATGAGTCCAGCCGGTGCCAGCAGCCAACGGCTTATTCGTATTGTATGTAAGAATTTACCACCTATGTACCTATACCTAGTATGTATGTAAGTAGGTTGGATATGTTTATTTATATTTTTTGTTCCACAATAATGAGTATTGTTGTAGGTCGATATGCTGTTTTTTTAGATTACAGTGAAAGATAAATACATAAATTAAAAAAGTACCAGTAGCGGTGCCGCAATCTTTTCACTCCTAAACGTAGGTAAAGGTACCTATCTAAGTACTTGCAAATCAAACAATTTTAGGCCTAGAACAAAGGTAGGTACACCTATACCAACCATTGCCTGCCTAATAAAAGAACATTTTTTGAGACGTTAAGGTCGGTCAAGGTCTTGCACCAATGGGTCAAACACAGAAATCTAAATAGTACCTGTTTATTTAGATTTCTGTGGGGTCAAAGATGTTCAGAACTTCGGAAGTCCAGAAAATGAGGTCATAATCTTCCGCTTGAAAATATAAGAACGAAGTAACGATTTAATCATATGTCTTCGGTAACTATAACACAGCGAAGAAACGAAGTTGAAGTTTTTGCTGTTTTGGTTTTAAGTATCTACATGAGACTTATAAAAGAGCTAAGATTCCCCGTCATATGATCATTAGGTACCTACCTAACGAAGAGTATCGTATTCGTCTAAGTTTTTTAAAGTCTAGAATACTAGACTAGACTTGAAATGCGTCATGGGTATGACCAAGGTATGACTCATAACATTATATCATTTTACTAGGTATTCATATATGGTGTAAGTTTTATTTACCTATACTTATTCTTACACAATAATTAATTGAATTAACTAATATGGGGTGCCATAAAATATAAAAATTACGCAATTTTGCACTATTGGCGATCGTTGTCGATTATGACGCTACCTAAATATTTTATGAGTTATTATCGTCAAGTGCTAAGCCCGCACTATGGTTGTTTAATTTAATTGCAAAGATATTTTATTTCTGACACCAATAGATATGGGAGGATATTCGTGAATTATACGTATAGGTGTACCTACCTAAGTACAATAGAAAGCATATAGATAGAAACATATTGTATCGAATAAAACAAGGTATACAAGGTATACAAAAGTCTCTTGTCCATAGTAATTCTTATTATAAAAGGGGGAGATTCTCAATTTTGTTTGTTTCATTCTTTGAACATTTATTTAAATATAGCATAGGCTGTGGCATAAGTAAGACACAATACAACCTTCATTTACGTATGTAACGGTAGGTAGGTAATTGAATTAACGTACGCATCATCGACAATAATTAAATGAAGCTAGTTTTATGCCAAACTTATACATGTTGCAGTCAAAACTCTTAACCAGTCAAAAGTACAATTGACTAGCGAAATCAGTCAAAAGTACTTTTGACTTAATAGGTTGGTCAAAAGTGGTTTTGACTGAAAGTTATTGGTTATTAAATAGAACTTTTGACTGCAAATTTGCGGTTAAAAGTATTTTTGACTGACGCTCTTGGTCAAAAGTAGTTTTAACTGCAATGAAGCCTCAAGGTCATAGGTAAGCATTATTAACTCGTTAGATGTGAATAAAAAAAATAATTTATCAATAATCTCAATTGAACAAATTTAAGTCCATTCGACCAGTTAGTAGTTTTATATCTTCCATCCAAGATGCTTGCATATTTTCAACATCTTGATTAGCCCTTTCCACAGAACCTTGATTTTTGTTCTCTTGAGTCGTATTTCCTCATGACTGAGGGTCGCGACTCGCCGTCGTAGAGTTAGGGCAGTTCTCTTGGGTGGGTGCCCAGGTCCTTTCAAGGAAGATACATGTCCTCGGAAATTGTGGTCCTCAAACATGTCAGTTTCCCCACGATGTTTCTTTCACCGTTAAGCTAGTGCAAATTCACACTTAACTTGAAAATACAAATCAGTGGTGTAGGGCCGGATTGGAACCAGGGTGCGTCTGGATGAAAAGCAGACACTGGAACCGCTAAGCCACACTCGTTTGACTTTGGCTTTGACGTGGTTTTCCAGTTACCTACTGGTTTCGTCTCCGGCTAATACGATGTTAATTTATTTATTTATTTATATATGCTGTACACAATACAAAATTACATTTTAGAACTTATTCTAAAAAAATTGAATTATTAATAAAAAGAGTTTGTTAACTCAGGGTCACACACCTGAGTTAACAAACTCTCTGCCATTATTGCCTGAGTGAAAAATACATGGTGCTCCAAAGGTAAAAAAAAAATACCATTAATTGATATGCAACTTCAGTAGAAACATAGACTAAGACTTAGTCTATGGTAGAACCATTAGATGTCAGTGGTCGCAAAATCACAAATTTCGTCGAATGATACTAATAAACCATAATTAATTTACGCCCGTGATCTTCTTGCGACTACATAGGTACACACTACCTACGTCTATAAAATCGACTTGGCAGCGGCTGTTCGTTTCAGTGTGCAGGATCAGACTCGAAACTATTTTTCTTTTCATAAAATTTCGCCTCTTCCACATCCATAGCAAACTTTGTAAATTTTTCTTATGTCATCACATTGAAATTACTATGTTTCATACCTTCTATCGCTAAAATTCTTTGCAAAAAGCGTTCCTTGTTTTCGTAGTCACTCATGTTTGTCTAATATCAGCACGTTCCTCACTAATAATGAGACATAATAATGATGATGATTAAGAGTTTTGACTGGTACAACCAGTCAAAAGTACTTTTAACCAGCTCCATTGGGCAAAACTACTTTTTACTGATTTTTCTAGTCAATAGTACTTTTGACTGGTTAAGAGTTTTGACTGCAACATAAACATTTAATTCTTATTTTTTTTATACAGTTTGCAAGGATAATAATCTCATCAAAAAAGTCAAGTAAGGACGTATTATAAGCGTATGTCATATCTCACTCGTGACTTAGACTAAAAAATAAGGTTTCCAAATGTTGTATGAGCGGAGGTTCTCCAAACTATGAAAATGTTTACTTGATAATATCAAGAACACCTGATGAGAAGATAAGAAAGAACTTGAAGACTTCAAAAGAAACATACTTACTTACAAAGTACTTATATAAACCTACTACCTACGTTGCACGTATGTAGATAATGATGAGTTTTCGCTTTTCACAGAGACTACTAGCGACATCTAGTTTGGAGTTTGGAAGTACACATTTTTTCTTTTAAATAAATGTGGCAATGGACGATATCATACATTTATCTTTGAGGAATATTGTTCGGATACACGCAAACTGTGTTGCTAGTCTTAAATTAGTTGTGATGTGATTTAGCGCATTTTGTAAAACTATACATATTTTTATATTAGGTATTTACATCTAACTTATTATACAAATAAACGTGTTAATATTGAGATACAACTAAATCTTAAAAAATAATATATAATAAATATTATATCAAAAATGTTTCTAGCTTTTACCAACATACAAAAGAATGTGATAATTCTTCAAAATGGTCGCTTTGTATGGTTTGCCAACTTGCATGTCTGTGCCTCAAAGTTCTTTGTTTTCCTAATTCTCTTCATATTTCTAGTTAAAAAACAGGAGTATATTAAAATTTCGTGATATCGCTTTATATAAATACACTTTGTGGCGTGATCATAATATGTGGTGTGCAAGAAAGATGTCATCGGTAATGTGAGAGCTCTGCGAAAGAATTTTTTATTTCACGATATTATGACGTTTGTGCCTATAAATTGGATTTGCGGAGAGTGAAAAAACTCGTGGTAAACATTGTGCTTTTATATTTTTGCCAACAATCACCTCATAAGAGGATCTGATACGAGACAAAGCTGACTCTAATTTTGGCATTCCACAGCACGTCATGATTGATTCGAGTTCAACATTCCTTTAGCTTGTTACTGAAATTCTCCGCTCTACTGTTCGGTTGCTCAGTGTACGAAACATTTAATTTAGCCTTTTCTGTGCTCAACGCTCATTTTGGCGATAAGCAAATGGGCAAAAATTAGGTTGCCAAGAAGTTAGTAAACAGCTACCCTATTGGGTATATTTTCAGTTTGTTTATAGAATATATCGTGCCGAAAGTATACTTTTACAATTGGACTGTGTACTACATGTTTCATTAAGTATATAGTAATGTATTTTTGTTTCAGGGCTTACAGAAGATATCAAAGCTAGTGTCAAAGGCCACACTGAAGAATATGATAACACAGACTAAATTGTAAGAAAAGGAATCACCGAGCTCGCAAATAGTATTGGAGGTCGAGGGATAGCTATATTGAATGAGTGATAAAAGTGTTGCGTCCTTGTGAGTATGTGTAGCAGTGAGTGTGTGGAGATGTGATGGGTGGGGTGGGGTGAGGCGTGAGGCGCTCGGGCGCGGGCGCCATGAACCCGCCGGCGCCCGGCAAGACGGCCACGCGCTCCGGCTACCACCAGAAGGCGCTCGCCGAGATCCGCAACTCCCTCCTGCCCTTTGCTAACATTGGCAGCTCTGAGCCCCCGGGCTCCTCGGCTGCCAGCACCGTCAGCTCGGGGGTGAGCTCAGGGTTCAGCACTTCTTCCGTCAATGGCCTCGACAAGGACCTCAGTGTGCTGCCACAGTCACTCAACCAACTCATTGCTTTGGGATATGATGAGGTAATCTAATACTTTACTACTTAAATTGAAATCTTGCTAGAAAATCCAAATCTCTACCTACTAACTGCCTATTAATATCTAGATCCCATCACATCGTACTAAATTAATAACTTCAATAAGATCATTGTTATTCTAAAATAATACATTATTCTGGCAACAACCACTTGCACATCCAGGCCAGATACAAATTAAAGAACCGGCTCGAAGGCTGGTTACAGAAAACCAAAAAATCTCTTGTTAACTTGATATCATTGTACCATGTGTGGACTATATATATACATAAAACAATTTTGACACAGTGTGATATGGGCACATCAGCAAACTGCTGCTCGCCCATTAATCAAATAAATAAATTATAAATATTTTGGGACATTGCACTCCACACCTTTTAGTACCATTGTCCCATTTTGTGCAATGAAGATCGATAATTGATTTTGATTTTTATTACTCCTTTTTCTCTATCAAAAATAATAAATACTAGTGAAAGAATTACTTCGATACGTCAATTAGTTTCCGAGTTATAAGTAAAACAAGTTGTAACCACACGACGCGGGCTGATTGTAAAACTAACCAAATTTATAAAAACAACCAAACTATTTGTAAAAACAACCAAATTCAAACACAAATAATTACTGATGTTGCTAATGGATAATTATATGTGTTGTATGGGAATTGAACCCATAGCCCCTGGCACTGAAGGCAGGCATACTACCAACTGAGCTAACAAGCCAGTCTAATAATGCTTTACTTGAAAGTCATATTCCATAGTCTGGTTACACAGAAAATAGAGTTTTACAATTTATTTAGACATTTAATTTAAGTGTATCATAATAGTAAATAGGTAGAAACATTAAGAAATGCATCCTACAATTTGTGGTGTGTTAATCAAGCTTCATATATTATTACTAGTTTTCGCTGTGTCTCAGGAGTTGATAGCTTCTCCCTGCTTAAAATTAACACACAAATAAACAGAATGCCAATATAATAATTAAGAAATGGTAGCATTTAAATAAAAACATAACAAATATTAAGATTTAAATAAATAATACCATGGTACTGATATAGTTCTACTGCCAGTTATAATTAGTTCCATGTTAGGTCAAAATTTGTACCCAAAAAAATTTTTGCAACTCTGTGTATACATACTGTGTATATGAAAGAAAAGAAAGCTAAAGAAAGAAATATTTATTAAAATCATAAATATTACAAAACAAATAAATAATTTATATTATATATTTTTTATATTTATTTTTATTTATATTATTATCATGTAACACTATGATTTCTTGTCATAATTGTTTTTACATACATTCTTGTATAAATAATAAAATATAATATAGTAAATAATGGTTAAAAATGTTTTAGATTGTATCATATTATACCTTTTTAATTATGTTGCGGTAAATGTGGATAATCGGTAATTATGTATAATTACCGGTAATTATCCACATTTACCATAACATATACATTACATAGTCATTGTAATTTAAATTATTTCAGAATTCTCAGGCATGTTTGTGGTGAAATTAAAAAGTAGACATGTTACTAAAATGATCCATAGCCATGTTTAATTTAGCTTTATGCCGTATATCTGCTCTCTCCATACTCATGTATCTTGTCAAGCTATTATCAGCTTGTTTCAACTTACATATACCTTATAATAATTTGTGCCTTTTTTTAAAAGCCAACAATGTGCTTGAATGCTAATTTGATATCAAAGAACTTTTGAACTAATTTGAAAGCCAGTTTCATTTCAGTTAATATGTAATTTTTCCTACCCTGTTGCCTGTCCTGAGTATTATAAATCATAAAAAAATAGTACAGAAAATAGTCAGCATTATAAAAAACTTACATCTTAGAATCATTTCTCAATATTTCACATATAGAAACCCTTTTCATGGAAAGTATAGATATGTACAACTCAACATTTGAAATCATAATATTAAAAAAAATAAGTATAAATGTTTGAATCAATGAAATCAAAAAACCTTAAAGAATGAATATAAATTCTCATACTTTTAGGTCTCTTATTAAAAAAAAATAAGTATAAATGTTTGAATCAATGAAATCAAAAAACCTAAACGAATGAATATAAATTCTCATACTTTTAGGTCTCTTAGGTCTTTCAATGTTGAATTGTTGTTGTAATTTAAGTTAAGATTTATTTTGTTGTTACTTTTATTGTCCAGCAATCAAGCCTTCATATGCAATTTTAAAGTGACTGTTGAAAGTATGTTGGCCATCTCATACATTATAAATATGAATGCAATATTTGCAGGACCCAGCCCTGCGCGCGCTCAAGTACGCGGGTGGTCGAGTGGACGTGGCGCTCGACTGCCTGGCCAAGCAGCACGAGGCGCACAACGGCGCCATCAAGGCCAGCAGCCTCAGCGCGCTGGGCACCAAGCTGCACCGCAAGCCCAGCCTGGAGCGCGAGCTCAGCTTGCACCGCGGCAGCCCCGCGCTCGACTCCGGCGCGGGCTCCTCGCGCTCCGACTCGCCGCGGCAGGCCGACGCCGACAAGCTGGGCCGCCAGTACTCTCCGTCCGGCTTCTCGGAGCCGCCGCCGCCGCCCCCGCCGCGGTGTCCCTCCACGCCGCCCGTGCCGCCCACCGTGCAGCAGTACATGAAGCGCATGTCCCCCGCGCCACCGCTACCACCCGCACGCGGCACCTCCCCCGTGGCGGCGGCTGCGCCCACGCCCCCTGCCCGCGCACCGATGGTGGTACAGAACGGGCCGCAGGCGCAGCAGCAGCTGTCGCAGCAGATGCAGGCGCTGTCTCTGTACCAAGCGGCAGGTGCAGAGCCCCCGCCGCCCTATCCGCTGCAGGCGGTGCCGCCGCCCCCCTCCTACTCTGTGTCTATGCAGAACCGGCAGAGCCCCACGCAGTCGCAGGACTACCGCAAGAGCCCCTCGTCAGGGGTGTACTCGGGCGGTGCGTCGGCCGGCTCGCCCAGCCCCGTGCCCACCGCGTCCTCCGGCCTGTCGCGGCCCGCGCCCATCCAAGCGTGGACGGCGCGACAGGCCGTGCAGCCGCCCATCATCATGCAGTCTGTGAAGAGTACGCAAGTACAGAAGCCGGTGCTGCAAACGGCCATCGCGCCCGTGGCGCCGGGCTCGGGCCCGCAGCCGCCGCCGCCCAGCTACGCGACGTCCATCCAGCAGAAAGCGGCGGCGCCTCCGCCCGGGTATCCGCTACCACCCAAGCCGGCATCGCCCGGCACGACGCCGCCGGCACCGGGCGGGCCCTCCGTGCCCACTACGGAACCACCGAGCTACGCCATCACTATGCAGGCGCTGGCCGTCCAGCGAGGCATGGCGCCCGCGCCACCGCCCTACGGCACGGCCGACACGGCCACCACAGCGTCGCACCATGCGCACCTGGCGGCGCACCGCAAACACTCGGAAGGAACGCCTCCCGCCTGCCCCAACCAGAAGTGCGGCGCGGGGCTGCCCAAGGAGGCGCCCGCGCCCGACGAGCGCCGGCCGCACAAGCCGCTGGAGAAGATCCGCCACCAGTCCCCCATCCCGGAGCGCCGCAACATCAGCAAGGAGAAGGAGGACGAGCGGCGCGACTGCAAGGTGCGCAACTACTCGCCGCAGGCCTTCAAGTTCTTCATGGAGCAGCACGTGGAGAACGTGCTCAAGTCGTACAAGCAGCGCACCTTCCGCCGCATGCAGCTCGAGAAGGAGATGACCAAGATCGGGCTCAGCGCCGAGGCACAGTGCCAGATGCGCAAGATGTTGTCGCAGAAAGAGTCCAACTATATCCGCCTGAAGCGCGCCAAGATGGACAAGTCCATGTTTACCAAGATCAAGCCCATCGGCGTGGGCGCATTCGGCGAGGTGACGTTAGTGCGCAAGATCGACACCAGCCACCTGTACGCCATGAAGACGCTGCGCAAGGCCGACGTGCTGAAGCGCAACCAGGTGGCGCACGTGAAGGCCGAGCGAGATATCCTGGCCGAGGCCGACAACGAGTGGGTGGTGAAGCTGTACTACAGCTTCCAGGACAAGGACAACCTGTACTTCGTCATGGACTACATCCCGGGCGGGGACCTCATGTCTCTGCTCATCAAGATGGGCATCTTCGAGGAGGCGCTGGCGCGCTTCTACATCGCCGAGCTGACGTGCGCCGTGGAGAGCGTGCACCGCATGGGCTTCATCCACCGAGACATCAAGCCGGACAACATCCTCATAGACCGCGACGGACACATCAAGCTCACCGACTTCGGCCTCTGCACCGGCTTCCGGTGGACGCACAACTCCAAGTACTACCAGCGGAATGGTGAGTCCATTATGTTGTTCTATGAAACATTGTGTTGACACTATGTGTGAAAAATGTAACCTATCTATTTAGTATAGTATATGTGATGGCATGTATCGTGTGCGGTTGCAGAGCACGGGCGGCAGGACTCCATGGACCCGGTGGAGGGCGAGTGGGGCGCGCTGAGCGAGTGCCGCTGCCACCAGCTCAAGCCGCTGGAGCGGCGGCGGCGGCGCGAGCACCAGCGCTGCCTCGCGCACTCACTCGTCGGCACGCCCAACTACATCGCGCCGGAGGTACTATACATGGCACACAGCGCCATCTACACACAATACCATACAATCTCCGTGGGTTGGATGACACATTAAATTGTAGGTCCCGGCGGTTTGTCTAGTACAGCAGTTGTTAAGCCATGTCAACTGCCCGTAGGGCGGTTTGAAAACTCCCGGTACCAGAGTTGGCCACTCTCATTCGATAACAAGCTCTAGACACATTCTGAGCAAACACTTGTGCCATGACTATCTATTTGTTACTTCTTCACGCTCACCTGTCTGGTAATTTTATAACCTGAATTAACGCGTTCCAGACGGCAGAGCTTTGCCAGTAAATTATTATTTAATCCGAGATATTTCGTACAACGCCATCTATACCCATACTAAGCAAACGCTTGTGTCATGAGCACTATATTCATTGCATAATATAGTGACTTTTTAATTACTTAATCAGATGTAATACTTATGGTTATGTTTGTTTATTGTAGGTGCTGCAGCGCGAGGGCTACACGCAGCTGTGTGACTGGTGGTCGGTGGGAGTGATCCTGTACGAGATGCTGGTGGGGTCGCCGCCCTTCCTCGCCGCCACGCCGGCCGAGACGCAGCTCAAGGTGGGTACAATATTTCAATTATGGTTGTGTGAGCTAGTTTGTGGACTGGTAGAATAATTTCCTACACTGGTGTAGGTCAAATTCTGAATAAAATATGATAATTACTAGCAATTGACTAACAAAAATCTTACCTTTTAATCATTCCAATGGGCCAAACAAAATTAAAACTTGTGAACGACAGTTAAAACAATCTATGATTAAAGCATGGTTGAATCCGATTCGCATTTGACCATATTGAGTATGTTAGTGAACTGTTTTGCTAATCTGACTTGTTATTTGCATTCCAGGTGATAAACTGGCAGAGCACGCTCCACATCCCTGAGCAAGCCAAGCTGTCTCCCGAGAGCGCAGACCTAATCCTCAAGCTGTGCTCGGGGCAGGAGACTCGACTGGGCAAGGACGCCACAGAAGTCAAGAACCACCCCTTCCTTCACGGAATAGACTTCGATAAAGGGCTCCGGAGACAAGTGGCGCCTCACATCCCCAAGATAGAGTATCCCACAGACACGTCCAACTTCGACCCCGTGGACCCAGACAAGCTCCGACACTCGCACAGCTCCGACTCCAACAAGTCAGATAGTGATGCTCTCGACAACGGCAAGACCTTCCACGGCTTCTTCGAGTTCACCTTTAGGAGATTCTTCGACGACGGATACACCAACAAGATCAACCTGGACGATAACGACAACCAGGGGCCCGTGTATGTCTGACAACACGCCCCGACGGTGCTAACCAATGTGGACTAGTTGGAAAAGTGGTTTTTTGTGGTGTTTCAAATTTTCTTCAGTCATTGTGTGAAAAAACGACTTCCTGCTGGCGTCCTTTTTACGCACAATGTGAGAGTGAAGGAAGCTGGCGGAGCACGCTGGCGGCCACGATATCAATGAACGGACAGTAAGGACATCCCGTCAATGTCCTCGAACACTAACTCATACGATTTTTTTTACAAAGTGTGTGCCTTTGACTCTCTATATTAAAACGTTAGTTTTTTGTAAACGTAACTTCGTAACGTATTAAATTAAATAACTGTAACTGTATTGTTAATAATCCCGGTGATAATATGTAATATTGTATCGTTATGTATTTGTAAGAGTAATCTTATTTCGGTGTATTATAGTAACGGACGGATCACAGAGTAGAGTGCGGTGCTCTCGGCCACGCTGATGTCCCTTCGCTGTATACTATTTTTGTAGAAATTTATTTATGAGATAAGAACGAGGTTACTCGGATTAGCGAAAGTTTGTCGTGGCGGCCGACTCGCGCGCGCTGCTGTTTTACAACTGAACTTTTAAACTAATTTTTGGATACTAGTGCAGCGCGCTGGTGTCGGGCGCGGCGGCACTTTATTTTCTTACGTATTTATCGAAATAGGTCTCGTTTAAATGTGTGTGTTGTTGGTGTAGTCCGCGAGCCCCCGCCTCGCGACACAACGAGTGCCCACACTCGCCCGCGTCGTGCAAGTGCAATACTATTTATTCACGAAACAAACTCACATCGTTGATATTATTTTATCCGAACATCGTAGCGTCGGAACGTATCACAGTTCAGTAATAAATGTAGTGTAAAACGTGCAACTTTATAGTAATTTGTTTTCACTAACCATATCCAATTCTATGATAATGTAGTCGCGAAATAACATAAAGTGTATAAGAACAAAACGACGTGTGATTTCTGATTAGCCATACAATGATCACAGTAATATTATGGACGAGTGAGGGCGGTCCGTATATGTGGCTAGTGTAGTTGGATGAGTCGGTCTTGATACTTAGTTGGGAACTCGGCATGTTCGCCGCGTCGCGAGCGTCCTGCGAGATCCGAGTCACATCAAGCTGCCAGTATATATATATATACATGTGTACAGAGCGCCCTCGCTGCGTGTATACTGTAATACTGCTTGTTTAAGTTGCCTCAAGGCATCGTGTACAGTAAGTTAAATGAGTCACTTCAATTTTAAATTATGTGTTATTTGTAAATTGTTTTATTCTGAAATGAAACATGCTTATAAGAAGTAAAAAAATGAAAATAAAACATGGGAATTTCTTGTTACATGTTTAGTTTGCCCCTCCTGTAGTATTAATTTAAATAGTATAAGCTTTTTACAAACAACGAAATCTGGGAAACACTTTCATTATTAGAAATCGATTTTAAACAGTTAAAATAATTAAATATTTTCTATAACTAATATTTAAGTCATTGCCAAAAATGTTTTTTGTTCTTTATCGTAGGAGGACTAAAACCAGGATTCAAATAAAATACAAAGAAACAGTGTATACTTTTATATTAAAACAATTTTACATGAATTAACATAATTCGGCTTCATTGTATGAATAGTTGTTACCAATTTATGATGAGTCATAAATTACTTCAAGAACATTATTTATTTATGCTTTGAGCAAAAACTCCTGAACTCTCGTGTTGAAATCTTCAGCGTATCGCAGATGTATGTTGTGCTTGCCGTCGGGGTACAGGTGTAATCTAAAACGCAGAAAAATCACTTTAAAATTTTGTATCAAAATTCTTGGTCGCAGTATATTTTACACTGACTACCGAGTTGGTGGGAAATATTGTATATTTATTTATTTAATTTACAAGTTGTCTAACGGACACAGACACACAATAGTAAATTATGATATAAACATAAATCCAATTAAAGGACAACACGGGTAACAACACAATATATATACATAAAACTATGAACACAAAAACACTACACCTACATCTTACTTAAAACAGAATATACTATACAATTTTATACTTAACAACAATAAGACACAAATCAAACAAAGAACTCGCTGCATATAGGACAGGTAATTTCTTTATTTTTAAAAAGCTAATATTATTCTCACATGAGCTTTTGTAAATCAATAAGTTGTTAATACAAAACTACTGGTAACTAACGTAAAATTTGTGTGTTTATGATTCTTCTTGCTGAAACAATTCAGTATGGGGGCTATAAACGCGGGTAGCACCGCGAGGTGTTTGATTTCTTTATAAATAATTCTGATTCCTATGATAAATATATATAACCTTGAGCCAGTAATCTTCGTATGCAAATCCGAGGCATGTATAGGAGCGACCAGGGTGTCCTTTTCTCCGTACAATATGTAGGTGGGACATTTGATGTCCTTCAGCAAGTTGGTGCAGATATCTCCGTTGTTCTTCTTGAATATGGCCTCGTATCCGTCTATCCAGTCACTCCAGTACTGCGGGAAGAAGTCGCCGTATATTTCTGTCATTGGCTTCTTCATTTTGTCGGACCATTTGCTGACGTCTCTTATTTCTGGACACAAATAATGTTATATGATATTTAATTGTTTTATCTTAATTTGTCGGTCTTCAAGTCCAAGTTAACCCGTTTTTTCTAGGTAAGCGCGCAAGATTACAACGTTGCTTGACATCAGACGAGTTGTAGTAAAGCGTGAGCCTATCACATGTAAAAAAATATATGACTAGTGGGTGCTCGTGGCTTCGCTCGCATTAAGAAGTAAAACTTGCATCCCCTTATTTCACCCCTTTAAAAGTGGCATTTCCAAAAATCCTTTCTTAGCGGATGCCTACGTCATAACATCTACATTCATTCCAAATTTCAGCCCAATCCGTCCAGAAGTTTGGGCTGTGCGTTGATAGATCACTATATCCGTCAGTCTTGAGTTTTATATACCTAGTCAGGTCATAAGTATTGTCACACAGTAAAAACTTTTCTTTTAGAATGCTGGCCACAAAAAAGTTTATTGAATTCGAATTTCGAATTGTTCATGAAAATAAAAATGTATACATTTTAGAATTTTACTCATTTTTAAATATGGAGTGGACGCTTAAAGAAGACCGTGTTGCAGTTATTGCATTGCATCGTTGCGGTTACGCGCCAATTCAAATTTTTGACATACTGAAAAATTTGAATATAACCAAAGGATTCGTTTATCGTACCATCAAACGATACAATGAAGACTCTAGTGTAGATGACAGGTCAAGAAGTGGTCGCCCTCGGTCTGTTAGGACTCCAGCAGTGATAAAAGCTGTGAAGGCGCGAATTCAAAGAAATCCCAAACGTAGGCAGAAACTGTTGGCCCTTCAGATGGGGTTAAGCAGAACCACGGTGAAAAGGGTGTTAAATGAAGACTTAGGGCTTCGGGCATATCGAAGAAAAACAGGAGATCGTTTGAATGCTCGTCTAATGGACCTGAGACTGAAGATATGCCGCGCTTTGTTGAAGCGGTACGCGGGAAAAAAATATCGAGTAATTCTTTATTCGGATGGAATTTTTTTTACCGTAGAAGAGAGCTACAACAAACAAAATGATAAGGTGTACGCACACAGTAGTGAAGAAGCGAGCAAACGTATTCCGCGTGTCCAACGAGGTCATTTTCCATCCTCGCTCATGGTATGGTTGGGAGTTTCTTATTGGGGCTTAACAGAGGTACATTTTTGTGAGAAAGGTGTAAAAACGAATGCAGTTGTGTATCAAAATACAGTCCTGACGAACCTTGTGGAACCTGTTTCTCATATCATGTTCAATAACAAGCACTGGGTATTCCAACAAGATTCGGCGCCAGCTCATAGAGCGAAGAGCACACAAGACTGGCTGGCGGCGCGTGAAATCTACTTCATCCGGCACGAAGACTGGCCCTCCTCCAGTCCAGATTTGAATCCGTTAGATTACAAGATATGGCAAAACTTGGAGGAAAAGGCGTGCTCAAAGCCTCATCCCAATTTGGAGTCACTCACCTTGATAAGGCAGCCGCCGATATTGACATGGACCTCGTTCGTGCAGCGATAGACGACTGGCCGCGCAGATTGAAGGCCTGTATTAAAAATCACGGAGGTCATTTTGAATAAACTTTATTGTCATAAGAATCTATGTTTTGTTAAGTTCATTTTGGTATATAAATGGTTACATAAAGAATAAAGTTGTTTCAATTATTTTATATTAAACATGTGACAGAATTTATGACCTGACTAGGTATATGTATATATATAGATAGATATTTATTAAATGTGTGGTCGTTATAGTTTTCAGTTGTATATTTGGGTTCCATTCCATCCTGTTGTTGGTTCTGTTTGGCAATCTTAATTCACTATGAAGCAATATTTATTTTAGGGTGGTTATTTTCGTAGAGACACTAAAATATTTACAGTGATCATTACAAAATTGGTTTTATCGTCATAATATGAGGAGCAAACTACCTATTCTTTCTTTTGATGACCTTTATTTTATACTTAGCAATTGTTTTAACATTTGCGTAAAGTACGGCAATAGGTATGGTAGACCACTAGAATATAATTTGGTAAGAATGTCGTTCCATCCTAGACCGTAACGTTTGCTTACCATCAGGCGAATTACTGTCAAGAGCAAACGCATTCCTTGTAAAAAAAAATATTACTCTTCATAGCCTCTATCTCCTGCGGCAGTGAGAAGCTGTTGGCCCCGAAGACGACCAGCTTGTGCATGGAGTCGGGGTGCCTGGCTGCGTGGATGAGCCCCGTGATGCCGCCGTCGCTCCAACCCACGATGGAGTAGCGGGGCAGCTGCAGCGCCTGGGGGAGGGTAAAAAAGATATACTTAGGTAGATAAAAATACCTTTATTAACCAATTAAATTATGATTAAGCTAGTACAGAATTGTCTGTTTTAGTTGTTGAATAACTAATTACAAAGGGAATGTGAATGAGCGTTTTTTTTTTAATAAAAAATAGTATAAGTATGTATATGTATACGAGTATAATAATATGCCTACATAGTTAATTTAGCGCCATCTCTTAGCAACAAATCACTTTCATACCTACATTTGTAATAGGCAATATTGTGTAACAAAACTATTACACATAAAAATGTACAACTTCATAAAGTTATTTTATAGTCGTACCTGCATAAATTCCATAGCGCATTCCGCATCCTTTTCAAAGAAGTCTGGCTTGAAGTCTTTATTGGGGGGTCTACTTTTCCCATAGCCCGGCGGGTCCCAGACGACCAGGGTGAACTTCTCCCGGTCAAACCCCTCTAACTGCGGCTTGAAGTCCGTCCATATAGTGCCCAGGGCTCCGGGCATGAACAGCACGGTGTGTGGGCCTTCGCCCACTCGGATGTAGTTGATGTCCCATTTGGATATTTTTATTTTTTGTTCCTAAAAAATAAAAAAGTTCGGTACCTACACATTTAGTTAGTAGGCAATGTGAAGTTTAACTCCTTACCGGAATCATTGTTCTACTTAGGTATTTACGTGATTCAATCGGTTTCTTCTAGGCAAGTTCATAACATAAAGTAGGGACAAGATAATAGGTCACTTTTGTAATTTCATCAAAATACAACAACGTGACCTTGTAACGGCGGGCATAAAATAAGAACTGCACAATTGCTTAACTTTTTTCAATTACGTTTACATATTTATTGTAATAATGACCGATACGAGTAATTTTATGATTTGCTTTCACTAATAAACCATTCTAAACATAATAAACAATTTCTGATCTAAAGAACTGAACGTCGTTACAATGTTGCGTTAGTCAACCCTTTTTCTTTTTAAACACTAGGGATGTTACTCTAAAAATCGAAAGCTGATAGGATTGTAAGTTGAATCGAATGCAATGATTACTTGTGAAGAAAAATCACCATAAATTTATAACCACGTTGTGATTATAGTAAAACCTAATTACACATATTTATTATTCTTATAGCAGTTCCGATAGTTCAAGTGAATAAAAGCAATTTTTTTGTTAAATTACGTAGGTACTTGTCTTATTTTGCTCCTTTAATTTATGAAAGAAAAAATAATAATGGGACAGGGATTCGCATGATCATTTTTAAAATTCACATATGTTTCAAGTCTGTATCGATTAATTCGATTCATTCATTTAATCGATGTTTTTAAGCAGGTCACCTCACTATGAATATAAAACTGACATCTGTCAAAAGTGACCTATTATCTTGTCCCTACTTTAGCTACTTCAGTAGACCGCAACATAAACCAAGCCTGTCAGTTACGTAATCATGCACTAAAATCACAGAGCTTTGAGGTAAGCGTCCACCTATCCGTATCGCACGCACCGGACGCATCGCATCAAACGGAGGAATTTTTCACAGTGCGTCCACTGTATTAGCAGCGTACGGATTACCGACGGTGAGTACCAGAATACGGATTGACGATGCCAGTTCATTCGGATTTTCGTAGTGAGCGTACGTGCGGACTGTGAGGATGGAGGAAAGCGATGAAGAACAAATTGTCGTTGTAGCTTGTTTGTTAGCAGAAGAGGAAGAATTGGAAAAAAAAGTTAAAAGGAAACATAGTATCTGGATACACGACATATTCAAGAAGAGATCGGAACATGGAGAATATCACACCTTGTTTCCTGATTTGTCAAACGATGACATCAAGTTCTTCCAATATTTTCGTATGTCGCAAGCTAAATTCAATTATCTTGTTGATATCCTGAAACCACATTTACTGAGACAGAATACTAAATACAGGGAGGCTATAGGACCAGAAGAAAGGCTTGCTGTGTGTTTAAGGTATTTATTGAAATGAAACATCGTATGCATTACTTTTTATTAAAATGTAAATATTGGCCGAGAATCTGCGTGGTTTGATCCGTATAGTTCACATTTTCTTGGGAGGACATCATGCGCTGTGTTTCGCTATTGAGACGTGAAGACATCGTTTCATACATGGGAGAAGGCGGCATTTCGTTAGGTGTAGATGAACGAGAAAACATTGCCGAAGACAGATTGTGCAGAGTTTCGTTCATGGCAGGTGGAGGAGGAGGAGACATCACGTATAGAGTTTTATTCACAGATGGTGTCGAAGCGATGGTTGTGATTTCGTTAGGTGTAGACGAACGAGGAAACATTGCCGAAGACAGATTGTGCAGAGTTTCGTTCATGGCAGGTGGAGGAGGAGGAGACATCACGTATAGAGTTTTATTCACAGATGGTGTCGAAGCGATGGTTGTGATGTTGTTCATAGCAGTTGTTGTATTTGAACGAGTAGGTGCCGCAAGCATTATATTTGAATTAATTCTCACTCTCTCTCTTTCATTCAAACCAGATGTCATAGGATTAGAATCAGGATATCCAGGATTGATTGGAGTTGTCGCCAGCCTCATCTCCACGCTATTAACCATTTGAAACAATTCAGATTTAATTTGAATTTGGTCTTGTAAAGGAAAAGTCTTTACTGTTTTAGCCATATTGATGAAAAAATCCACGAGAGGATCACTCAGATTTCTGTTTTGTGTCGTTCTTGTTAAGTAGGTATTGTTGTAGAACGTTGGCTGCTGTTGGACCTTGTGAAGTTTGTGAAGCTGCGTAGGTCGATTCCCTACCGACAGTTCGAGCGGATTCAATTGATTGTTGACTTCCTGCATCGCTTGTATCTAGATTACTAGAATCAGACAATGCTTCAAGCTGTGTTTCGTCGATAGGCGATAGGTTTGACCGCCGGTCTTCCTCATCGTTTAGATATGGTACTAGGAAAGAAAGTTCTTGGAAGAATTTGGGAGGTTTTAGTTTCGATGCTGCTTGGCCGCTTTTGGTCTTACGCAAATTCAAAGCCTTCCTATGGTTGTCTCTGATTCTGGTCCATCGCTCCTTGCATGCATTGCCTGTAACAATTAAAAATATTTTATTTTATTTACCTATTTCAGGTACTTAGCCACTGGGAATTCTTTTCGATCTCTGGCATTTTCCTTCAGGATGGGCGAACGTATAGTGCGAGAAATTGTGTATTCGACCTGCGAAGCCATTATTGAAGTCCTACAGCCCATAGTGATGCCAAAACCTTCTGAAGATACGTGGATTGAATCAGAAAAAGGTTTTTACGAGAAATGGAATTTTCCCAACGCGATCGCTGCCATTGATGGAAAACACGTGCTTATTCAAGCTCCACCGCACAGTGGTTCAAATTACTTTTGTTATAAAAAACATTTTAGTTTGGTACTGCTAGCCTTAGTCGACGCAGATAAAAAATTCATAGTCGTAGATGTCGGTGCGTTTGGTAAGAACTCTGATGCAAGGGTTTACAGGATGGCACTCTAAACATACCTCCACGAAAAATACCACCAGGAGGCACTGAACCACTACCTCACGTCATCATCGGTGACGAAGCTTTTCCACTGTGCACGTATTTAATGCGACCATACTCTCGAGATGATGCCCAAAGAAATGAAGAAAAAAAAGTGTTTAACTATCGGCTCAGTCGTGCGAGAAATACTGTGGAAAATACATTTGGAATATTGGCAAGAAAATTTAGAATTTTCGAACGAAGATTGTCTATGCACGAAGAGCACATTGTAACTGTCGTAATGACTACATGCTGTTTGCACAACTTTTTAAGAAATGACTCATGCCACTGGACAGACAACGATAACACATCTATCAGAGGACTGCAAAACCTAAGGAATGTAGGTGGTAATTCACGCACAGATGCTTTAGCAGTCAGGGATAGCTTCAAAAGTTACTTTAACTCAGAAGCAGGGTCGGTAGATTGGCAATTGAGGAGAATTCGGGCTGGAAGGCGCGATGTATGAGCTTTTCATACCACCTCAACGTGACGTTTTTTAGTATGGCATCGTGTATCTGCTCCTATCTCTGTAGTAATTAAATAAAAATTTATAAACTTACCTGTTTGATTTAACCTCTTCCCAATTTCCGCCCAAATATTGTCACTTCTTTGCTGGTTAGAATAGTTAGGGTTTTTTAAATTATAAATTTCTTCGTACTCTTGCACAATCGCGATTAGTCTTGACGCGTCCATGTTGCAAAAACAACGCGACACGACAAACAAATGCAAATGGCCGACGATGGAGAGCGAGCGCGCGGGGTGCGTCCACTGATCGGCATTCCGTATGACGTCATCGACACGCATCGCAAAAGTTGCCTCTCGGAGCAACGGTGTCGGCATTGCCGATGTGCGATGCGTACGATGCGGACAGGTGGACGCACTTATATGAGTCTCTATACAAAGAATGCTACGATCCGTTGCGCGCGATGCGTCCGGTGCGTGCGATACGGATAGGTGGACGCTTACCATTGAAGTCCATGCTTGTCGCCGTGGGGGGGCGCGCGCGGGGGCGATGTGGCCCGATCGTTGTTCTGTGACTAAAATGCATTGTAAAGAGTAGTAAAATAAACGTATCTCATTGAAATGTATTTATACCTACTTCTTTTTTCCTATTGTCTGTGATTTATACAAAAATACTGGACTCACCTTGACGGACGATTTTGAGGTTGAATAAGCACAAGAGAAGTTTTTATGTGATATTATTAATTGAGAAGTCAACTTTCTAAATTGAAACATATTTACAGCACCATTTGTTCTCCAAACAAACAAAATGTTTTATCAAATGTAAAAAAGAGCGCGTCTTTGATAAGATAACGAGGTTACATTCTAATCATATTGCTCGGACAAGATTTTTTGCTCACTGCTTTTTATAATACTTTGTGCTGAGAAACCAGATATATTTGGCTTAAGTTTTTTGTAAATAAATCTCAGTTGAATGAAGATTTTAATGAAATACGTCCGTAACTACAATACAACACAATCACATCTATGTTTACGTAAAATCAGAGTGCACAATTTAATCCAGACCCTCCGAAGTGAGTGTGTTTGATTGCGCAGCTGCTTATTTCAGGCGTCGGGAGGGAAGAGAGAGGGCCTGTGCCTACATTCAGATAGGTCTATCTAAGATGGCTACATACGCTTGGAAATAACGATGGATCGTCAAAGGAAATAACATACGGATATGACGGATGGAAAGGTCACTATGCTCATTCATTATGTATTGAGAACCTAAGTACCTACACTACCGGCTTGTGTCTTGCTACATATAGGTAAGTACATAGGTATTTACTTGACATATTTTTTTAAAATAAATGCACACGACTAAAAAGAAAAGTGCTATGTCCTTAAAGAGATCGCTCTTAGCGACAAGGTCGCCACTTTTTTTTACGTGGGATAGGCTTACGTTTGACTACAGCCTGCCTGATGTTAAGCATTGCTGCAGCCTAGGAATTACCACGCCTACCTAGAAGATACCTATTAACTCTAGATTTGAAGACCCCTGGATTGTAGTTCGCAGGAAACACGGCTTCTGGTAAAGTGTTCCAAAGCTTAGCCGTCCGTAAAATAAACGTAAACGCAAAGCCACAGAAATCTAAATAAAAGCGCTGTGTTCGACACTTGTAACACTAGATTATAGTTGTTTTCTGTTATGGATCTATACTAGCTTGGTTCATTAAGCTACCGAGGGTTGAAAGCTATATTTTTAATAAGACGAGACAAGTCGCGTGATATGTAGACACCAATGCATCACGTTTGTCCATTCTATCTGCCTATGCAGCAAAAAATAAAACAAGGATAGAGGACTATTAATAAAAACTTTATTCCAGCAGAAAATCTTGAACTCTCTTATTGAAATCTTCTGCATATCTCAGGTGCAGGTTGTGCTTACCTCCTGGATACACGTGATACCTGAAACGTGTGGAAATCGATGATTAATATAGGAAAATATGAAGAGACTTTACACAGGGTTAAAATCGAAAACTTGGTTCTGCTGTAGTGTACGTAGGTACAGATACACTCAAAGTTTTTGATTTCAAAACCCTGTTAGTTAAGTCTCTAATGGTTCGTCTCAATTTTTGGATTTGGTGTCATAGAAAAAAATGATTGCGGAAAAGGGTGAAAGTGAGGAAGAGGTTAAACTGAAATTTCCTAAACTTAAAACTGTCAATTTATATTTTAAGGTGTTTTCTGATAAAATACATCGGCGTCATTCAATTCCCTAGTGTTTAAATAGGTTCCTTCTAGGCAACCGTGCTTCTTAGACTTCAGCGGTGCTAAACATCAGAAGCCCTACAAGGCTACAAACTTATTTTATTAATCAATAAAATAACACAAACCTAGATCCAGCTATTCCCTCCATAGTTTCAACAGAACACTCTACGGGCGCCACGTTGTCCTTAGCTCCGTGCAGAACCAAGGTTGGGCACTTTATATCCTTCAGCAAGTCTCCACAGATATTTCCGTCTTCACCGTGTAATGATAGGTAGCATTCTGACCAAGCCAGCCAGAGCCCTGGCAACTGATCTCCGTAAATTTCTGCCATTGGCTTTCTAGCATTCTCCGACCAAGAGTTGATGTCTTTTAAATCTGGAAATGGGTCAGGTATTGTATATAATATAGGTACCTAATACCTATGTAGTTTTAGGATTTAAAGAAGACGGCGGTTTCACCGACACTAGACTTCCCCACGACACAGGATTGCCTAGTGCCTAGTGTAGTAAAAGCGCGGTGTCAATTCTGTAATATATTTGTTAAGTCCATAAACCTTTTTATTTTTCTGTCACACTCACACGAAAAGTAAACTTAGATAACATATCGTACTTGTATAAAAAATAAAAAAGAGTATCTGTAAGTAGTTAATTTCCTAAGAGCATTGAAAAGAAAGAAATAAGTACCTAACTAATTATTGTATCTATCTAAGCTGAAGATACGTACTTTCTAAATTTTCCCTGTTCTTGGGCAACATCCGTGAAGCTGTAGCAGTGACGACCAGCTTCTCCACGGCGTCAGGGTGTTTGGCAGCGTGGATGATGGCTGCCACGCCGCCGTCGCTCCAACCAACCAACGAGTACTTGGGAATAGACAGGGCCTAGAAACCACACGAGAAAAAGTATGTCTAGTAAGTATGCTATTTCTTTTTGGAAACTTATGTTTGTTTATGTAAGTCATAAGGCAAGTGTGATTTGTGAGAAAACAACTTTATATGAGGTAGGTACTATTACCTAAAGTCAACTTTAACATCATTATGATGAATTATATGGTAATGCTTTACAAATAAGACTATTTAATTTTAGACTGTTCATTCCAATCCAGAGATATAGATAGATTGACATGCAGTTCAATTGCACACATGGTGCCAAAGATTAAAATTGTCTAAATGCGACATTTTACCTTTGAGGACTTTAATACACGCCATTATTATGTTAATACGTAGATATGTATTTTTAATTCGTATACAAATGAGCCCAATTGGTAAAATATTAAAAAAAACTTACCTTCATAAACTGTAACATATACTCCGCGTCTCTGTAATGCAAGTCTGGCGTGAATTCCCTGTTCGGGGGACGACTTTTCCCGTACCCTGGAGGATCCCACACGATGAGCGTGAACAGTTTCCTGTCAAATCCTTCTATTTGTGGTTTGAAGTCCGTCCAGATGGTGCCCAGAGCGCCAGGCAGGCAGAACACGTGGTGAGGGCCGGTGCCTACTTTGATATAGTTGACGTTCCATTTGGCTAATTTAACTTGTTTCTCCTGAAGCAGAGAAGTTTTTTTTTTAATTGATTAGTATACCTATAAGATGTAAGTTTATGTAATGTGGTAAGTTCGAATCCGAGGACGTAAATAATAATCATGTAGGTATGTTTTTATGCCCGTCTCTAACTCCTGAATTAATTTAATAGGTAGGTACCTATCTAAGTAGATAGAATTTCATGTGCGTAGAATTCCAACGCTAATAATCTATCTTTACAGCTATAAGAGTAGAATGTTTGTAAATTCAAGATATTTGAAGAAAATATTATGTTTTTGCGTTTAAATAACTGATAAGATAACAGAACACGTTCCCACAGATTTAAGATTTTTTGTTTGTGCTCGCATCACATGAAAATGGCAATAACGATCATCTCGGTTTTTAGTTTGGATATAGTATGAGCTGTGAGATCTTGAGGGTGTTACAAGCATTGAGCTATAATGTACTTACGTACATTATAGCTCAATGGTTACAAGCTACTTTTTAACGCGAGTGAAGCCAGGAGCATCTACTTTGTTGCGTTACGCTCGAAATTACCTACTCGGTGACATTATAGGTACTCATTCTTGCTGAAACAAGCGGACGCTCGGAGGAAGGCCTTCCTCCGAGAGCGGACGCCTTCCATCTCTTTCTAGCATGAAATGTCATACTCATATTAAGTACCTATGTGAGCACGCGATATGAAAAAATAGACCAACTGATTGCAATACTTACTTACCTTATCTCGGAAATTGTATAGGTACATTTTACAGCTGGAATAATAGATAAAAAACTCCACTTACTTGTATACCAGCGGAGCTGAAACCACGATGAAACGCATAACGAAATTTTATATTTAAAATAAAACTTCTAAACAACACCATTATAAAACGAGAGTAGAAATAAAGTCCGTTTCTTATCACAGCGATAAATAAATGTTAGATCTTATCAAATACACAATTACAAACATATTAATAACTTATTATAATTGCTTTTAAATCTTTTTGGCGATCCAATAGGTCGTTTTTGTAAGTAAGTACAAGTCACAAAAATTTGGATTTAATCGCCAGCAATTAAACCTGTTTATAATTACAAAAACTTAGAAACAAACGCAATGTTTCATTTATACAGAGTCACTAGGTTAGGTTATTTATTTATTTATTTATTTATATATGCTGTACACAATACAAAATTACATTTTAGAACTTATTCTAAAAAAATTGGATTGTGTGACCCTGTTGCTTGTTTAGTTTAGGGCATTGCACTTTACAATATTAACTTAAACACTATTTTTCTTAATACTAATGTAGTTACATGCCTAAGTACTTAATAATATCCTTTAAATTTTTTAAACCTTATGTACATAGTTCTATGATAAATATAAATAATTAAATATGTATGAGATCTGTGACATATATTGCGATATTCTTACATGCGATATTACATTCTTACATTATAGGTACCTATATAATTTTATTGCATAGTACTTACATTGTAATTATTCTCTTTGAGATCAGTTACTTACATTATTAGGATCTTTAAATGGAATCGTCTTGTAGGAATTCATCTATTGAGTAGTAACTTTTTTTTATAAGGAGCTTTTTTAATTTGGCTTTGAATGTTCTTTCTGAGGGTTCATTACGGATTTCATGTGGGAGTTTATTGTGTATTATAATAGTCATGTATTCTGGGCCTTTTCTGAATAATTCTAACCTGGGTACGGGTAGCAGTAATTTGTTTGGTCTTCGGGGGTTGCTATCGGAAGTAAAAAGATTTCTATGTTTTCGGGTGAATAGCGCGGCTTCTAAAATGTAAATGGATGGAAGTGTGAGTATTTTCAGGCGGATGAAGTGAGGTCTGCAAGTTTCTCTGGGTCTGATGTTAACTATTATTCTTATAAGTTTTTTTTGAATGATTAGTAGTGATTCTGCATCTGTGCTGTTTCCCCATAGTAGTATACCATATTTTAACCATGAATAGGCATAGGCGTAGTAAGCGGTTATTGCAGTTTCTGTGTTAGTGTTGATTTTTAAATTTGCCAGGGCGTAAACAAATTGGGATAGTTTAGATTTGATTTTTTTAACGTGCTCCTTCCAGTTTAAATTTGAATCGACTGTTAGGCCTAGGAGGCTATGGTTATTGACTTCTTCTAGGCTGAGATTTTTTCGGATAACAGTTAAATCTAGAGGTTGTTTCTGATATGGGTGGAATTGGATGATTTTTGTTTTCTTGTTGTTTATTTCCAGATTATGTTCGTATAACCACGATTTTAAACTATTAAAAGTTTGAGTAATTTCTATTTGCTGTGTGATTTCGTTACTTTTGCTTTTGAATATAAGGGACACATCGTCCGCAAATAGAATACTTGGAGAGTGTAGCTGCTGGGGGAGATCATTAATATAAATTAAGAATAGAATGCAACCTAGGACACTTCCTTGCGGTATCGAGGCGTTTATTGTTTGTGATGTTGACTTTATAGACTCTACTGCATGTTGGTCATGGAAGTGATGTTCTAATTGCACATGCTGACTCCTATTGGTTAAATATGAGCGTAGCCAGTTTAGTGGTTTTTCTCGTATTCCAATTTGCGATAGTTTTTTTAACAGTATTTTGTGAACGACTTTGTCATACGCTTTGGTCATGTCTAGGAGGATGGCAATGGTGTAATATTTATTTTTAATGTTTTCTAATATGTTACATGTGAATTTATATACTGCTAGACTTGTGGATGAGTTTTTGCGGAAGCCGTGTTGGTTTTTGTGTAAAAGCTGATATTTTTCAAGAAAATTGTAGAGGCGATCGGACATAGCGCGTTCAAAGATTTTTGAAATAGCTGGTAGTAGAGCTATTGGTCTATAACTACTTGGGTCTGTGGTGTTTCCGCCTTTTTTTAGGATAGGTATAATTTTTGCTTTTTTCAGATGATCCGGGAAGCGTTCTTCTATAAATGATTGATTAATGAGGTAGGTTATGGGTGGGGTCAAGGCATCTGCACATATTTTAATGAGGCAAGAAGGGATTTCGTCAATACCATAGCTATATTTACTCGGAAGGTTTTTTATTATTTTGTTTATTTCTTTTTCTGTGACCGGAGACAGATACATTGAGTTTGATGAATTTGAGTTATAGGCAGTATTAATGATTGGAGTCGTATTTGGAATTTGACCTATTGATGCAAAGTATTCATTGAAGATGTTAGCAATCATATCAGGCGAATCTATTAATTTGTCATCTTGTTTTAGTTTTATATTTTTAACTACCGTTTTTTTGTTTTTATTTGTAGTTAGCATCTTTTATGATGGTCCACATAGTTTTTATTTTATTGTTTGATTTTTTAATTTTTTTTTGCATTGTTTATCTTTTTATAGTATTTTACGCACTTCTTAAGTATTTTTTGGTATTTCTTTGTAAAGGCTTTTAATATTATACTTTTGCTTTCATTTGTCAGTATTTGCAACATTCGTTTGTGCCTGCACGAGATTTTAAGACCCTTCGTCATCCATTTTTTGGCTTTATCTGTGATTTTAAATGTTTGTAGGGGTAGGTATATGATGGTCAAGGACATGTTTGAGTTTGTTTTCAAATTTATTGTAGTTTTCGTTAACATCCAAGTTTATGTTGATTATTTCATTCCAATTAATTTTTGCAATAGCGTCTTTAAAGTTGCTCATATTTTTCTCGTTGAAACATCTTTTTGTTACATGTGTAGTGGTTTTAGTTTTTTCTTTATTTTTTGATTCGATGCTATAATAGATAGCCTTATGGTCCGATATGCCATAGTCTTTAACTTGTATAATTTGATTTGTATCATGAAAATTTGTGAATAGAAGGTCTAGTTTAGTAGCTGTTTTGTGAGTAACTCTTGTTGATTTGGTGACCATTAAATGTAAGTTGTGTTTGAGCATTATGTTTATAAATTTTTCATAATGTGTAGGATATTTTTCTTTATCCAAATTAAAATCACCACCAATGATGATGTGTTTTTTTGATTTAAGTGAATTAATTTTTGTTAGAAGTGTATTAATGAATGTAAAAAAGGTTTTTATGTGGTGGTCTAATCTGTAGATATTAATCAGTAATATATTTTCCTTTGGTATATCTACTGCACAACATTCTACAATACTCTCTGTAGAAAGTTCTTCTATGTCTGGTCTTTCTGGTAGTCTATGTCGTTATGAAGTAGTATAGCTGCGCCGCCTCCTGTGGTTAATTTTCTATAGAAGCCGGCAGCAAACTTGTAGTCAGGAACTTGGATGAGGCCTTTTTGTTCATGTGTTATCCACGTTTCAGAAAGGCATATTGCTTTTACATAATTATTTTCTTTGTTTTTGTTTTCTCCTATTGCGTCCAGTAGTAGGTGTACTTTATTCTTGATACTTCGAGTGTTTTGGTATATGGCTATGAAGTCAGAATCGAAATGTCCGGGGTTTACGGCCAAGAGTCTTACTTCTGGTGGTTATCGGGGTATGGCTTCGGATTTGTTGTTCTGGTTTATTTCGTAGGTTAATCGGTTCATGTAGAGTTTGTTTTTCGTTATTGCTGTCTTGTTGGGATGTAGGTGGCTTTTGTTGCTGGTTATATTGAGGTTGCGAGGCCAGATTTGGGTCTTGTTCTTTTTCGTGGGTGTTAAGATTATTGTTGAGGGGGATAGGTTCTTGGAGCGTTTGTTGTTCGATGTGGTTGTCCTGCCGGGGTGTCAGGTTAACTAACGGTGTTAGGTTAACTAACGCATGGGGTGCGATGATCGGACTACCTTCACGTTGGGTAAGCTCAACTAATTTCATCTCTCCATATGGGGATTTGGGGTTAGTTGGGGAAACCTGGTGCACCCCGTCCACAGGTCAGTAACTTCCACCTTCCGGTGGATCTTGCTAGCCTGTGTCCTAACGTTCGATCGAGTGGGGGCCCTCGCCTATACCTCCCCTTCGAGAGGGCTGGTTGTAGGGCCCGAGGCGTGGAGCTCGCTGCACCTCGCGGTGTAGGTGGAGCTGGGTGCTCTTTAAGAGCACCCGAGGTGGTCGCCGAGAGGCGAGAGGAGTTCGGTGTACCGGCCGAGTAGCGGCGACCCGGGAACCGAACTCCGTGCGCAGAGGGCGCATTGGAGGAGGGCGGTCGCTTTGGCGTGCGACTGCCTGACTCCTGGGGGCTCTGGGTGGCAGGTCGGGGAACCTGTTGCCCTGGAATGAGTCCCCACAGGATGCACGACGTGTCCCGTGTTCTGACACGTCGTCCATTGAGGGTTGAGCTGAAGCTCCCCGAGGCGGGGCCCGTTACCGGGCCAGCATCACCAGGGCTGCGGATGTATGCATCGCGCTCTCGTGGCCCTGGACCAACGATGCGGAGATGGAACACCCCAGGTTTTTAGTGGGTATGCCGCCCTTATAGAGTGGGGCGGAGACTCCCACATAACCACCCGCCCTCCCCGGGGTTTTTTGGGTGGTACCTGTAATAGGTTTTCCTGGGCAACAAAAAAAAAAGGTTAACTAACGCATAACCTTTTAGTGGCTTTAGTACGACAAAAAACAACACAATTCTTAAGCAATAAAAGTTCTTTATTAAGGTAAAGTAATAACATTAGATAAAAGCTCTTCCAAAGTTATGAAAAAAATAATAGAGAATGAATTGCCCCATTAAATCGTAGACCAAAAGTTGATGCTTGTGACGTACAGTTCGCGCAAAACTTTATGAGCTCTCTGAAGTTAGGCCCGAGTACGTAACCGCGCATGGTACAGTTGAGCGCACAATCATTATTGTAAGATTTAAAAAAAAACATAGTACATTAATGCCTATCACAAAGTATTTAGATTTTAGGTATTTTTACGTGCAGTAAGATATTAGAACAAACAGGTAGGTATTTATTTAAGTACTTAAATTAAAAAGTTTAATATAAAACTTGTGCATTTATTTATTTATGTTTGGCGACGTAGCACTATAAAGCGTCCGCGAGGCATATCTAATTAGTGTGGGGCTAGATGGCGTTGTGTGCAATGTCCCGAAATATTTATTTATTTATTTTAATTAAACCAAAAAGTTCGATAACAGTAAGAAACCACAGTAATATAACAAACAAATAACAAATACAATATAACGGTGACAAAACTTAACAACAACAATAACAGAAACAAATAAAAATAACGAAAACAAATAACAGTAAAAAAATTACAATAGGAATGAAAATTAATTGTTGCACTCGACTGTACTTTCGTCTACAACGTGCGCAAGTGTTGTGTACGAACGTAGCACTCACACTAAGGCACGGCGCAACGGGACGCGAGCGGTGATACGGCGCGGGGCGCGGGGGCCGGTGCCCTTCCCGACGCCCTGTCCCTCGGAGGAAGGACAAGCCTGCAGTCATAGTAATAAGTTGAAGTGTGGCGCACTATCGGAACCTCTCTTTTTAATGAATGTTTTTAGTGTGCTAAAAAGAGACAACTATATACAATCTGTTCGGCCCTTTACGTTAGTGAAGCCGGTTTTTCTAGCTCGAGTAACCAATTTGGATACTAGCTGTGGATTTGGATTTTTGGCGAATATACCGTGAATCTTTGGAATATTTGGTTAAATGAGTTTGTTTGGGAAGTGTTTTCTACTGAAGAACAAATGGCGTGCGTTGCCTATGGCTGTAAGAGCCATGCTTCGAAGAAAAGTGACGAAATCCAGAGCTTGTCATTTCACAGGTTAGAGTTTTTTATCATTTTCCACAAAACAATACAAAACTGAATCAAAATATTAAAATATAACAAATTTCTACTCTTTTAAAACCTCATTTTGGAGGAAAACAATTAAATTTTGCCATTATATGTTAAAAATACGCAAAAGTTTGGTTTATAGTGTTGTGCACAATTGTTCTGAATTCGGTTAAAATCGGGTCTCAAAATCGAACTTATATTTCGAAACCAGTCAATCCAGCATGTTTATGTCCGTCATAATATAGTAATTTATTCGAACAATTATTTCAACATAGTATTGATCAGTGGAATATTGATAATCATAGAAATCTACTCATAAAAGCCATAGCCGAGACATACTTAAAAACGAAAATTCATTATAATGACTAAGCAACTTATACAACCACAAGATAAAGTACGTAACTTTTTAAATAAAACTGTATTGTTTAAGGGTCAGTAAATAAAAACCTACAAAAGTTATCTGAGTTATTTTATTTATTTCGAACTACACAATCCTTTTCCAGGTTTTCTCACCTAGTTCTAACTATGCCTAAAAGATGGATTTTGAAAACATGTTACAATTACGTCACTTTAATATGGTTTAGTTAGCGAAACTACTAGAATAATCGTTAACGTGACAGAACAGAATGTATGTTTCGGTTCGGTTTCGGTTTTTTATTTCGTACGTCGTAGGCACATCACTAAATTGAGGTATTAAAAAACGGCTACACTGTCATTTGAAGGTTATCTATATAGTAACTAGTTATCTCTTTCTTCCGCGTTGGTGCGCACATAAGTCGAAAGAGTGCAGACATACAGAACACGTTCAATTTATTACTATGACTCCAGGCTTGTCCTTCCTCCGAGCCCTGTCCCGTCCCTCGGATACCTATAATATGCGTACTGCACAGCCACTAGCGTGCGTGTTCCGAGAGCTCATAAAGTTTTGCGCGAACTATACTTTCGCTGATAAGGTTATGTGCCTTATGTAGCAAAGAGAATATAGGTAACCGTTATGTAGATCCAACATCAAGCCGTTTATTTTCATTTTGACAGATCTAGTTTGCAGTTTTTTGGCAACTTGAGCGATATTTTTAAAGACCGTAAAATGCCTCAATGCATGAAGACACGTCTCTACAACCAATGTGTTCTGCCCACAATGACGTATGCTGCCGAAACATGGACGCTCACCAAGGAAACCATCGAAAAGATGACGGTCGCACGAAGAGCAATGGAACGGTCCATGTTAGGCATTACGTTACGCGAAAGGGTTCGTAATACTGAGATCCGAAAACGTACGAAGGTGGAAAACGTCGGGTCTCGTATTACGAAACTCAAGTGGCGATGGGCTGGACACTTGGCGAGACGTAGGTACTGACGGCAGATGGAGCAAAGCAATAACTGAATGTTACCCACGGCTAGGTAAGCGAAGTGTAGGAAGACCTGTGCAACGGTGGCTGGATGATATTAGAAAGTTAGAAGGAAACATCTGGGCAAGAACAGCGCAAGACAAGGAGTATTGGCGTAAGAGGGTTGTTAAACAGATAAGCAAACGTTTGGTCCTTGCCACAGGAGATCTCAGGGCTGGCAGCTATTTTTCTCAACGATTGAGTCTTTCCATTCAGAGAGGAAATACTGCCAGCATCCTGGGATCCCTGCCGCACAGCGACAACATGGACGGTGTGCTGAATTTTTTGTAAATATCTGTTTTCTTATTATTGTTAGTTTTTCTGTATGTTTAAGTCTTGTTTGTATATATGTACTTGTGAAATATATGTTATATTAGTTAGTTATTGGCAATAAATAGAGACTATTGTAAACAAATGTATCTATTGTAAATTGAGAGTGGCCAACTCAGAGTTTTCATGAGTAGTAATAATTGTTTCATATCTATACTTACTACATTAGAATGCTACAATATATCCGTGTAAAAATAGTTAATAAACAATATCGATATCTCAATCGTAATGTTGATAGCCATAGAATGTAAAATTTTAAAAATGTTTGTTATTTTATGTAATTTATAATAAAACTACTGCACTTATGGACTCAATTTTTCAAAGATTATTATACGGGATCAAGGAGCTAACTTAGGCAGTTGTCATATATTTAAAACCTCTCATTTAAAATTGTACTTTTGCGTAAAATAACACGCCGTTACGATCTATTGGGGCTGTCAAAAAGAAAATAACTATCTACTTTAGTTACGAGCTTGTATATTATATATTATTACTCTATGGCTACGAGTAATCCAGTATATACCTAATGATACGGTGGTAATAATATGGTAATACCTATTTTCCAACGTAATTATACTTGAATCGCAATAAAACAAAAGCCATTGTATTAAAATCATTTATTAAGTGCGACTGGTGTCGCCACCTATCGAAATAATCTAGCATTAATTGTTAAAGCAAGGAAACCGATCGGTTAAAATAAATACAATAAGTTGTGACAACCCTGCATGGGAACAAAAATGGACTTATTGCAGACTTACATTATATTGTCTCTGAATAACTAAAAATGCCCTTTGGCTGGTTAAATGCCTAAAGCTCGCAACACACTCGCGATAAAATATCAGCGACGTTATGATATCGTGTCAACCAAATCTAAGTACATTAAAACAAAGTTAGTGCGATTTTGCCACACTTTTCTCGAAAGTGTGAAGCGAGCTCAAGTTTAAAAACAAGATCCAAAAGAATATCAACGCAAATTCAAGTTAGCTGTAAATGTGTTTAGCGAGCCTACATATCATGTAAAATATATATGTATTAATACTATAATTTATAACTAAAATACCAAAGGCAGCAGTGGCTTAGAATTTAAAACCGAGGGTACTAGCGAAGACTGCGTTACAAGTTTGGTCACTGCCTAACTAAACACTCTCTGGGGTAACACTGGACTCTATACATTCTCACTTTAATATTGCTTTGTTCACTTTATTGACAATCGTCTGAAAAAGTCATATTAAATGGAAGAAAATGTATAGAACTCAGTGATAGTCCATAACATTCAGGCACCATTTCACACTAGATCTCAGTACATAAGCTTTCAATATAAACAAGTTTGCTTCATTATTTTGTGAAAACTATTCTTCATTACATTTTTATTCAGAATCTTCTGCATTCCATCTTCATAAGATGCAATAAAAATCAGCTCACAATATAAAACACTGGATATGATGGTATCGTAACAAACTTCCCATCTATTTGTGTACAACCGATGGTTAGTTTCATGTATACTGTTACAGAAAATAAAGTTTCAAATCTACTGCATGTTAAGAAAAATGCTTGATAAATTTCATATTTATACATGTCCTAAGTCATGTAAACATACCATGACACATACAAAATCTACATCAACTGGTATAAAGAAACCAACCACCGTCGTACAAGGAACAGAGTGCACAGGCACCGACACTGCACTGAGACCCCACAGTACTAGCATCTAGTCGAGCTCGCCCGCGTTGCAGGCGTCCTGGTAGCTGCGGCCGCCGCTCTGCTCGGGGTCCAGCTTGATCATGTCGTCGATACGCAGGATGGTGATGGCAGCCTCGGTGGCGAACTTGAGGGACTTGATCTTGGAGATGGCGGGTTCGAGCACGCCCGCGGCCAGGTTGTCGCGCAGCTGGCCTTCTGTTAGGTCTAGGCCCACCCACTTCAGGTTGGCGTGCTCCACCTGGGCATTCAAGGGACTTTAGCATGATGTTTAGAAATAAGATTTGTGTATGCGGCATTTACCAAGATGTTTTCATACAAAAAAAATACATACAAATGTTGTAATTTAGCCCTAGTACTTATAGAACATTTACTTGTTACAACAAGTTGGTTTGACTACTCGATTTATCTCAAAATGTATGCATATATCTACCAGCGGCAACCCATGGGGTTTTCAACGTTAAACCAGATTAAAAAAGAGTGTCTATATGGGTTCAGATGATGTTCCACACATCAAATTTCTTTTGAATCGGCACAGCTCTTAGAGAAATGGGATGTCACAAACATACAAAGACAATAACATGTTCATAATATTACCTTGGTCTGCGAGGAGTTGTGGTAGGCCCGCAGCTTGGCGACCAGGTCGGTGGCGTCGCGCGCCGCGTTCACCGCCAGCGTCTTGGGGATCACCAGCAGGGACTGCGCGAACGCAGCGATGGCCAGCTGCTCGCGGGAGCTCTGCGGGAATGGACACAGATTAAAATTTGTTGTGGTAAAATGGTGGTCGAGTTTGTTAGGTAGTGCACAATACGCAAAAATGACCAATTAATTTAGATGTGTGGCCCTGTAGCATTGAGTTACTGCGGTAGACTCTGGCCCGAAAATAAGAAATTATTGGCTAACAATAATTTCTTCGATCTTTTCGACCTTTTACACTATTTCAAACGAGACGGTTAATCATTTTTGCAAACGACTGATCAAAGTCTTGGTGATCTTTATGAATATTTCATTATTCGGAAACATATACGGCGTCAAGTCGAGTTAGCTACAAATCAGAACAATGCTATATACAGAGCTATGAGTAATGTGAAATTGTGAATATATGGCTGACCAGCGTGGTGGCGAAGTTCTCGAGGTAGATGGAGAGCGCGGCCTCCACGGCGCCGCCGCCGGGCACCAGGCGGCCCGACTCCAGCACGCGGCGCACGGCGCACAGCGCGTCGTGTGCGCTGCGCTCCATCTCGTCGCAGTACGCGTCCGTGGGGCCGCGCAGGATCAGCGACGCCGCCGTGCGCGCCACCGGACTGCGCGGGAAACATACATTTATGTGTTACTAGGGAATGCCCGCACCTTCATTTGAAAGCAAGAGAGAAATCACTAACTATAACTAAAATACATATTTGCCACAATACAACCACAACTCAGCATAATACTGGCTGCATAGCAACCAGCGCTGGTCTTCCGTTGGCTTGGTGATGACGTCACGCACGTGTACATAGAATTGAAGTGTTTTAACAAAACAGTGTGTATTATAGGTATAACAAGCAGCCTATGTCACTCTCAGGCCTCTATACTCTAAAAATCACAATGTTCTGTTGCTGTGCTAAAGCAGATCAGACCAACATAAAATGCATCTCTGACCAGAATTTAAACAGCTTTCTGTTAGGTAACTTGAATAGTTTACAGAACAAATCTTTCAGTTTCACACACTTTGAAGATCAAATATGGAAACTAATTAAAAACAGCTAAGAACATGATCATCCCTCACCCTTTGATAAGAATGAGCTGGTCATCGCAGATCTGTTCCTGTACCACCTCGGCCGCCTCTCCGATCATGCTGGCCTCAAACACCTCTTCACCTGCAAATAATATATGAACTATTTTGTCAAATCATCAAGCCAAAATATTTTATTGTACACCAATTACATAAGTACCCAAGTATAAAGAAAATAAGAACATAACACACACTTGGAGTGATCTCTTCCAGGCAACCTAGCTTATTAGCATATTTAACAAATTTTATTGTCTCACGATACAAGCTCCCAGCACTAGAATTAGAAGCGCCTTCATGTATATTTCACAGTATGATTACATTCTCAAACCTTCAAATTTCACCAGGACTACTCTTTTAAATTAGTATCAGGCTGTCCTGGTAACCATTATGGGACAAGTCATAAAATTTTTAATGTTCAGTTTGTACGACGGAAACTTATCATAGGAAAGCAGAGGCGCCAATTAAAGATGCCACAACCAAAGTTGACAATGATATCTGTCTATATAATAATTGTAGTTTCGTTTCCGAGACGTTATTTATTTATTTAATAATAATTAACACGGTCGCAACCAATTACATTAAATTATTTCATTAACAATATTCAAATACCTTACAATTACAATACGACGTGACGAGATCTGCATAGTCGGTACCACAATAAAAAAATCGTCTTACCCTCCATATTAGTAAGTGAAGTGAGGAAGGTAGCTCCCGTGGCCTTGGCGATCCTCTTGAGGTCGTTCTTCTTGCAGCGCCGCACCCCCATGGCGCCTGCCTCCACGAAGTACTTGAGGCAGAGGTCGTCGATGCCGCCGCTGCACAGGATCACGTTCACTCCGGTCGCGAGGATCTTTTGCAGGCGCTCTTTGGTGATGTCCAGCTCGCGAGCGCGGATGGCTTCCAGCTTCTCAGGGTCTGTGACCAGTATCTAGAGAATTTGAAGTGTACTTTAAGTAAATTCAACATGCTTCAAAGTTAACTAGTAGGTACCTGTGGAATTAGAATAGAATATCCCATCAAAAATATTTTGAAAAAAACTAGCTAAAAGTCTTGATGGAGCTGCTTGTTTATCTCTAAAAAGTAATGAAATCTAGACAAGGTCCTGCCAAGTCTGAGGTTAGTTACTGCAATTTCTTTATTATTATAGTAAATGTTATATGACTGGCCGTTGAACATTCTTTATTTATACGTTAGTGGGTACAAGTCAACAGCCAAGTCACACAGCATTAACTATAATAATAAGAAAATTGCAGTTGCAAAAAAAACTCATAAATTATCATTGGAAATATCTAGAAAGTCAATTGACAAAAAAAATATTAAAATTATAGCAACAAATATCGGCAAACTTTTATTCTTAATCACACACCTGCACTCCCATCTTCATCTTAGTCTTCTGCAGCGAAAAGTCCAAGCACGCGATCTTAGCGTTCAGTATCTTCTTGGGCATGGCTTGTGAGGCCACCGTGCAGTTCAGCGCGTACCCCTTCACCAGCACGGACTCGCGCGCGCTGCGGCCGTGCGCCTTCAGCACGTTCACGGCCTTGATGGGGTATGCCACGTTGCCGCGCGCGTCCTGGATCTTGATGGCCATGGCGGCGTCCACTATCATCTCGGAGAAGAAGTCTGCATCACTGTGGCGAAGTCAAGGAACTTGCTTGCAAATGTGTGATTAAAAATATTGGATATATAGTAAGAATTTGTCTTATTATTAAAGTTTACCTTATTTTAAACTAGGATGTAAGCAGTAATATAATTTCATGTTATATTTGATCAATACTAGCATGACAAGTAGTGTTTCTTAGAACAAGATAAAACAGATACACTGAGAGAAATGTGTCATGTAATGTGCCCTACTGAACAAAAATTGTAAATGTGTGTATAAGTCTTCATCTTCTTATCGAATGAGAGTGGCCAACTCTGGTATCGAGAGTTTATCAAGCCACCCTAAGGGCCTCTGACAAGGATTAACAAGTGCTGTACTAGACAAACAGTGTGTGTGTGTGTTTCTTAAGCTTTACCTAATCTATTATGTGGCAGAATTGGTTGGTTGGATCCAACATGGTGGAACAGGAGGATCATAAAAACATAATCTAGTTATGTAAAAGGATACGCTCCAATGAGCTTAGAGGACATGGTGGTCTTGGCAGCATTGACAATGCAGGCGCGGCCCAGAGACTCCACGGTGACTGTGAGGTTGTCCTGGATGTACTTGACAGCTTCCTTGCACGCTAGACGGTAGCCGGAGATTATGCTCGTCGGGTGGATCTTGTTCTTCACCAGCTCATCTGCATTCTGAAATTATATGGAACAGAAGATAAAAAACTACCCACACTTTTTTGAGAACAACTTTACAACGGTTTTCTCGAAATATGAATGAACGCTAAAATGTTATCTACAATTTTTTTATTACAATAACTGTAATATGGCATAGTTTAGTGTGAGTTGGATTTTTTTAACCATTTCTTAGTCCAGCAAGATAATTTACTATAAAATAAAATCACAAATAGGTACATACATATTATACAAGCAATGCTATTATGTTACTATACAAACCTTGAGTAGTTCAGCAGCAATAATGACTACAGATGTGGTGCCGTCTCCGACCTCCTCATCCTGGAGTTGAGCTAGCTCTACCAGGACTTTGGCAGCCGGGTGCTCCACCTCCAACATTCTATAACATACACACAAGTGGTTTATAAGAGAAGCAAACACTTTTATTGAAGACCTTACTTGCTACTAACAACTAATTTGATTGATTGTTATTAGTTATGTGTGCCAGGTGATAAAATAATGTTATTATTTTTTTATTAAATTAGTACTTACTTGAGAATGGTAGCTCCATCATTTGTGATAGTGACATCTCCGATATCGTCTACTAGCATTTTGTCCAGTCCAACAGGACCTAATGAACTCTTTACTATATTGGCGATCGCTGCTGCGGCCATTACTGTAATACAATACACGATATTAGCGTGGGCATTGAAACAATGAGACATCTTTGTATGGGAACAAACAACATGAGGTTATTTTTCAAAATTTCAAACATATGAACAGAATTATTGACTATATTACCTAGTTTTCGGCATTTTATAAACAAATGATGAATTACGGCAGTAATTTATACACTTTTTGAGAAGTTATTTACAAAATTATAACCATAAGTCGCGATGCATGTGATCCTACCGGGGTGAAATCATCTTGGTAAATTGTAACATAAACATTACCATTTTGAGTTCGGATGGGCTGGCCCGAGGATCGGGTCCCTGCGACGGATAATGCAGCAGCTAATGTCGACATTTTATTCTAGTAATTCACCAAAAATTCAAAAAATAAATCGTCCGTCACACTTTTCGATTCTCGTCTCGAAGAATGTTTCAATGCTACCAACTTTATAAAAATAATTTGTTTGACAGTTCATAATTTTGTTGCTAGATAAAAAAACAACAGAAAACCAAGAAAAATGAAAATCGATCGAATGAAATCACCACATTCGTACTATGGGACTAGAACCCTAATATCACAGACCTAAATAACAAGCAGTGAGATAACCAGAATGAAATGTTACCGGAACGGAAAATAATAATTTGGCGCGAGATTTTTGTTTCCCACTTTTTCTCCCAATACAATACACCGCGGGCATTCATTAGTAGAAAACAACATACCTACCTGCCTATAAACAAACAACTGATTATATGTCCATGTGTGAATTTAATCGACATATGTTGTACCTAGTAGCCAATGCAACACCACCAACGAAGTAAGATCTAGTTTGGTGAGTTTTCATGTCCGACTGTTTAGGGCCGGATTGGAACGAAAGGGCCCAAATTATCATGGGAAGGCATACATTATGTCCATATTAAAACTCAACAAGAAAAAGTTATTTCTTTCTTCTTTTTGCTGAAATACACCATACATTTTAGAATTAGAAACTTAAGCTATACCTAGTAGATTTAACCTTCTCAGTAAAAGTCGTGTCCTTAAGAATAACTACAACAGTTGCGAAACGTCAGCAGTGTAATGAAGTTTTTTTTGGATATAACCTCCCTTATAAACAATCTGAATAATATATAAAACTCAAAAGTGTCTGACTGACATAGGTACCTAGTGATCTATCAAATCAACGCACAGCCCAAACCACTGGACGGATCGTGCTGAAATTTGGCATGCTGTGCAGGTAGATGTTATGACGTAGGCATCCGCTAAGAATGGATTTTTGGAAATGCCCCTTTTAAAGGGGATGCTAGTTTTACTTCATAATGCGAGCGAAGTCGCGAGCACTCACTAGTTACTTAAATTAAAAATGAAATTATTTTTTAAGACTTTTTACCCCAGCCCACCTGGAGTGTGTGTGTGGTCCGCCCCTGGCGCGCGGCTTACAGGCGTGCTTACGTGACCAGAGCGCGCGTGAGCTCGCCGCGAGGAAATTGGGGAAAGCACTCCGTATGTACGTGACTTTACTAGCACCGGACATCTACAGGGTGCTCATAATACATTACAAAATTATTCATAAATTGTTCTTAATTGCATTCTAAGGTTTTAGATCGTCATTATAATAATTCCGTAGACCATACTGATATGATAATAAACGTAGGTTGTTGCTTCTTCACGCTGAAAGCGCTAATTTTGTTATATTTTAGTTTATAATTGTTGGTTCTGTACAAACAGTATAGCACCATCACTTAAACTTCCCGCGCGTCCTGTGAACGCGCCGAATGAAAGCAACGATTTGAATGGTCCAATGACAGCGACTCCCGCGGCGTCGCTTGTAAATTCACCGGACCCCGCGCGAGTCGAGTCAGTTATGTTAGAGTCAGAACGCCAAGCTCGCAAGCGCATGGTAAAAAAACCCATGCGCTATGCTGATTATATTATATAGTTTAGTGATAAGATTCGGGCCAAGAGGCCCTGGCGCCCAAGTTTGTAATTATAGTGTGTGTGAATAAACATTAAGAATGTATCTACTACATTGTGTTTTCATTCATTCATAGATGCTAAAGTGGCGCCCAACGTGGGGCATGTGTTTGTTGTGCAGTGAAGTAGAGTATAATCGTCAATAATGCCGCGTGCACGACGCCAAACACGCCGTCAAACTGAGTTTTACGATGCCGACGAGGCGGACGAGTCCGCCCCGGCGTCGGCCTCCGCCGGCGTGCCCTTGAGCGACGTTGCCTCGCTTATGGCGTCGCTCCAGCAGTCTCAGACTGAGGCCCTCGAACGCATAATGACTCGTGTGCTCGGGCCTCGTCTCGACTCACCGCATGAATTCAACCAGACCTTCTCCGCGCCCTCGGGACACTTCGCTGCGTGCAAGGCGCGCTTCAGCGGAGCGTCGGGCGAGGCGGTCGAGGTATTCATCGACGCCATGCAAGCGTACCGGGAGTGCAGTAACATCTCTGAAGAGAACGCGATGCGCGGCCTCTCGATGCTGCTGACGGGAGACGCGGCAGTATGGTGGCAAGGCACCAGGCATGACGTAACCAGTTTCGACGAAGCTATCGTAGCGCTTCAAAATGCATTCGGGGAACGACGCCCTCCGCATAAGCTATACAGAGAGCTTTTTAACAATCCACAACAACACGACCAGAAAACTGAGATTTTCACGGCTAGAGCTAGAGCCTTACTGGCGAAGTTACCGAGGGGTGATATAAGTGAGAGAGCGGTACTATTTCCCCGGCATGCGGCGGTTTGTTACCGAATATTTGAAACAATGCGCTGACTGCCTTAGATATAAGCCATCCAACCAAAAGCCAGCAGGTCTCTTGCAGACTCCTGTATTGCAGCAGAGAGGAGAGGTTCTAGCTATCGACCTTTTTGGCCCTCTGCCACCAGGAGATCAGGGGGAGCGCTGGGTACTTCTCGTGGAGGACGTCGCCACCAGGTGGGTCGAGCTGTTTAGTCTCGCCGACGCCACTTCCGAGGCATGCGCGCGTAAGCTACTAGAAGAATACTTCCTAAGGTATGGCGTGCCCCGTCGCATCATCTCTGACAATGGCGTACAATTTATATCGGCAGTTATGCAGCAGTGCATGCATTTGCTTGATGTAAAACAAGAACTAATTCCCGTTTATCACCCTGAGGCAAACCCAGCTGAGAGGAAAAATAGAGACATGAAAACTCAGCTGGCCATACTAGTTAAAAAGGTTCATACTAAGTGGCCCGATTACCTAGCGCATGTACGTTTTGCCATGCACAGCGCGGTATGTACGACCACTGGCAGAACACCTGCCTATTTGAATTTTGCTCGTGAGTTACGAACCCCTTTTGACGCGTCCCACGATCTACGCTCTGTTCTTACAAAAGATAATTTTGTTCCGCAGATCACTCCTTATTTGAAGTCCTTCGTGAACACACTACGTGATATCAGGGAGAGCGTTGAACAGCAGCAGGACCGGCGCAAGGCTACCGCCGACGACGCCCGTCGCCCCTTTCCTGTACTTCAACCGGGAGACGCAGTCCTTGTTAGCGTGAAAAATATTAGCGATGCAAGCAAGGGAATAACGTCAAAATTCATGCCCAAACGGGACGGCCCTTACTTTATCCAAAAGGTTGTTAGTCCTACTACTTTCTTATTGGTTGACTCCAAGGGCCATCCAATGGGAAAGTATCACAGTACGGATCTTACTCCAGTCAATAATAATTTTAATACCGGCCCTCCCGTTTTACCAAAACGACCCCGAGGTAGACCTTGCAATCCCAGGTCGGAAACGAGACGTTCTTCCAACCTGGAGGGGGAGTATATAGCACCATCACTTAAACTTCCCGCGCGTCCTGTGAACGCGCCGAATGAAAGCAACGATTTGAATGGTCCAATGACAGCGACTCCCGCGGCGTCGCTTGTAAATTCACCGGACCCCGCGCGAGTCGAGTCAGTTATGTTAGAGTCAGAACGCCAAGCTCGCAAGCGCATGGTAAAAAAACCCATGCGCTATGCTGATTATATTATATAGTTTAGTGATAAGATTCGGGCCAAGAGGCCCTGGCGCCCAAGTTTGTAATTATAGTGTGTGTGAATAAACATTAAGAATGTATCTACTACATTGTGTTTTCATTCATTCATAGATGCTAAAACAGTTTATTTATTTATTTATTTATTCTCACAATTAGAACCGCTTAAAGCGAATTACACTAATGATAAATAATCTAATCATAATAATAAAGTTAATTCTAATAGTGACATACAAAAGTAAAACTAAAAGTCAATAAATATACATAGTATCAAATTAAAATTCAAATTAAAAAATAAAATAAAAAAATACGCAAATATCAAGTTATTAAATGGCTACAGTTGACTCCCGATAGCATGCTTTTTCACTATAGAGCAAACATTTTCCCAATAATTCTCTCCAAGCATCACTGAAAATGTCCACATCTGAGTTAGCGCCAATAAGCTCGTTAAATGCGCCTAGGGAGCGCGGTATCGGGGACATTGTGTGAGCAACTGTACTACTCCACGGGACTGAAAATAGTTTGTGGCTCCTGGCCCGCAAGTAGTGGCTGGGTACAATTAAACGACACAAGCTGTTACTGAGATCAGATGCATCCTCCTTGCCTCGCAAAATTTTAACCATCATAACCATCTGGTCGTATGACCTCCGCACTTCTAGGGAGCTGTACCCGAGGGAACCGAGCAGATAGTTAGTAGGGTAAAGGTAAGGAGTTGGCTCAAACAATCGCAAGGGGTCCCAAAAGTTGTAAGTTTTGACGTAGCAGATCAACTCTTAACCTTTACCTTCAGGTCACTCCATCAAGTCCAGTGGCAAGGTCTCATCATAACTAACAAAACGAGCCCAAACTCGGTACACTTAGCTCTATTCATCCCGGAGTTCCAGTAGCAGACGCCAAGGGTATACCTTCAGGTCACTCCATCAAGTCCAGTGGTAAGGTCTCATCATAACTAACAAAACGAGCCCAAACTCGGTACACTTAGCTCTATTCGTCCCGGAGTTCCAGTAGCAGACACCGAGGGTATACCTTCAGGTCACTCCATCAAGTCCAGTGGCAAGGTCTCATCATAACTAACAAAACGAGCCCAAACTCGGTACACTTAGCTCTATTCGTCCCTGAGTTCCAGTAGCAGACATCGAGGGTATACCTTCAGGTCACTCCATCAAGTCCAGTGGTAAGGTCTCATCATAACTAACAAAACGAGCCCAAACTCGGTACACTTAGCTCTATTCGTCCCGAAGTTCCAGTAGCAGACACCGAGGGTATACCTTCATGTCACTCCATCAAGTCCAGTGGTAAGGTCTCATCATGACTAACAAAACGAGCCCAAACTCGGTACACTTAGCTCTATTCGTCCCGGAGTTCCAGTAGCAGACACCGAGGGTATACCTTCATCAGGTCACTCGTCAAGTTCAGAGGTAAAGTCTCCTATAAAGATTTCATATTGTATTTTATTAAAAATGCTCGAAAAATAAATTGTACATGTTTTATTTTTTGTTTCACTGTACATCGGAGTCAAGTGCTACTTATTTGGAATAAAATCCATGATTCCAAATAGTTCGATCCGTCAGTATAACAAATTGGAATAAAAAATTCCAACTAGTTCGACCATCGAACTACTTGGAATAAATATTTCCAATTAGTTCGACCATCGAACTACTTGGAATAAAAATTTCCAACTAGTTCGACAGTCGAACTACTTGGAATAAAAATTTCCAACCAGTTCGACAGTCGAACTACTTGGAACAAAACCTTCCAAACAGTTCGACTATCGAACTACTGGTAGGACTAGTTGGAATAAACCAGTTTACCCACTATAAAACCTCTAAAAAGCACCTTGTAGATCAGCACATAATGCTCGATTCTAAATTATACTTGGCTGTATGTTATATGGTGTGGTGGGATTTGACGCAATTTTCCTCCTCAGCGTGAGAAATTTACAAGCGACTAGCACTCCGACCCGGCTCTGTACGAGAGGAATTTAAACGAAACCCATTATTAAGGAATTTCCCATTCAATAAGGAAAATTGCATGAAATTAGAATCTTGCGTGGCAAGTATAGCACACTCTTGGCAATATAGAGAAATGAGCGTATTTATTTTTTAGATTTTACATACTACTGAAAGTTGTTGTATTTTTTTCAATTGACTTTTTTAAGGCGTACGTTGAGCTGATCTTTACTAATATTTATATGTAGGGTAATGCCTAAGTAGATAGGTACCCGTTATAATTATTTGAATGCTTTATGTCCGTGTAGAGTCTACCAACTCTATCGCATAGACACATGTACCTATTTATTATAAATGTTAAAGAATGCAAGTAAATGATCATGTACCATAAAGCCCGTCTCTGAAGTACAACAAGAAGAATGTTTTCCGAGCGCGGCCTGAATCCGACAGCGATTGCAATTCATGTCAAGCGACGTGAATAAAAGCCGGCGATATCTCAGCGAAGTTCCGCCGAGATTCATTGGCATGGCCGGCGCGGCGGTGTGTCTACACCAGAGAATAATCTCGTTTTCTGCGGCTTTCGGAAGCCCGATACCAGCGCAGAGCAAAACAAATAGAGGGTAGTTGTGCACATGCGTGGGGCTCGGCACGCAGGCGCGCGCTCGGCCGGCAGTCGCGCGCTGCCCCTCGCCGCGCACGCACGTCCCGCCAGCTCGCGCCCATGTCGCCCCGGCCTCGGCCTGCCCAGAGCGGGTAAGTGCTTACATAACCAGCGCCCCGGGCGCTTCGCCCGTCCTGCCAGCCGGGCCCGCAGCGCAGCCCCCGCCCGAGGGCGTGGTGCCGGCCACGGGAGGGGCGCGGTGACGGCGTGTTGGCGATAGCGCCTGATAACGCTGCAGCCCTGCCTCCACTGTCAACAAACCCAACGTTTTCTCTAACATATTGTAGTTAATACGTGCGAGTTGATTCATCTCTGAGTCTATTGATTTTCTCTCGCGCGAGACGTCGCGGCTTCTTGCTTGTGATCATTATGATGTATTGTCGCAGCCTCTTTGGCATTCAGCTGCGGTGCGCTCGCAAGTATCTTTATCGGTGACTTTTGTCGATCAATTACGGCTCCTCTCGCCGCCTGCAAATTTGTCATAGTCGGAGAGCTCTCGGTGTTACTTGATATGTTGCTGGCTCTGACGCTGGCGATTATTTAGGGTAAATTATTTGATGTTTTGAGGAGACTCCGAATTTAAATAGGTCAATTATCACATTAAGTCAAATCCTTATTACTCACAGAAAAATAGAAAGATTCAGTTTCATATACATATATGCATGTATAAATGTTTGATGTTTTTAATATATTATTTCTCTGTACGTCTTTGCCACAAAAATACTATAAATGATTTAATAGACAACGAAATTCGATTTTATTTTTATTATTAATGCAATGCCACGTATGATCGTTATCATGTCATCATACAACATATTTACGCTTATATACCGTTTATTATTATGTACTTATGTACTATTTACCTACCACCAGTCAGATTTTACACATATAGGTAGGTACTTAATGTGTGTATACCACGTGGGTTAATCACATGGAAGTAATGTATTGCACTATAAAACTAAAAGCAAAATAATCTCATGTTGTTGTTTAATAAATAATTATATAAAGCAATTAACAGTACATTAATCAAGTTTGTCATTGAATTTATTGCTTGTACTCATGTTATTTACCTTCGTTACTCAATCAATAGCAAAGAGCTATTACAATTACCCGGGTAAGAAGCATGTCTTAGATCATAATGATGGCTTACCATCAGGCGTGAATTATAGTCAAGTGCAAACCCATTAAAAAGATATGCATTCTTATTGGATGAGCAGTTCTCTAAATTTTTGGCCAGTTACTAAAATTATCAATATTTAAATCTTCACTCTCTCTCTTGAGTCGTATATTCATGACTGAGGGTCGTGACTCCCCCGCAGAATTAATTCGTTAAATCTTCACTCTATCCCACCTTAAAAACAGATAAGAATAACATTTTAATGTATTCCGATAATAATTGCGAATATCCGAGGCGGGTCACGGGCGGTCTGCAATTTGCTTACTTTGCCTATCCAATCAGGGATAGCCATGATTTTGTGCTCGTTTGCTGAGGTTTAAATTTGCAATGTGTAGGTAATTATAAATTAAGAATATTTTTTACATGGAACACCTCGTTCCTGTAAAATTTGTTTTATTAGGTTACCTGTATCAGAAATATTACTTACATATCTTTTCAGCTGTAAAAATGTTGTCAAACATTACTCTATGCTACCTATAGGTTTGTTTCCCACGTAATTAATGTATTCCTCAAAAATATTTTTCTCAACCAATTTAAAATGAATTAATCTATTTTACTTTACATTAAACTAGCCATAGGAAAACACACATTGAATATTGATAATCTCAAGTGAAATTTGAAAAATCATAGTATTTTGTATATAAGAAGAACCTTTCTTGTTTACCATTTAAACTTATCAAAACTAAATCAAAACAATGCTTGGAAATCAAATTACATATTATCGTTTAACTATTAAACATGATGTAAATGATAAAATACTAAAAGGACTGACCGCACTAAACTGAACTAAAATCCAGAGGTCTATGTTTCTGCAGACGCTCACAGACGCTGCAGAAATGCTTAAAATCAGTCAGGATATAGTCAAACGCAAACCACGTAAAAACGACTAAAACCCATCGGTGCCTACTCATCTTTACATTGAAACTGAATTAAATTTAGATTCCATTCCCGTGATCTCACGTTGCTTTCCTCACGGTGAATGCTAGAAAGAATCTCTCCCCATTGAAGAAACATTATCATTTATGAAAGTTCCCGTCTCACGCCTATTTCTTATGAATTGATTGATTCCTTTTCAATATCAGACTCTGAATCTTGCTTATTGGATCTACTTTAATAAATTATTGCGAAAAAAATTGACCGTTCATTGGGAAAATGTAGCTTTATATAGCTTTATTTATGCTTCGCATATTTTCAAACTAAATGCTTTAAAATAGCTTATTTAACATCGCTAAATGTTGTAATAGTTGTACTTAAATAGATTTTACTAACACTTGGTTGACACTACACATGCTTTATAGTGTAGGTAGACTTATACAGCTACTAATAATGTGGTATGGACAGAAATTGTTACCTCTTTTGCGCCAAATGAAAGAGATTACAAAATAACATATCCAAATTAAATATACATAGGCAAATCATAAAGACCCTATTAATATTTTTGAGGGATAGAATCTGCATAACATCAGGTTAAGTCTAGTATGATCTCATTTAGTAGATATTAAAAGAAACAAATTTAATACCAATTTTGAGTAAATTCACATACTAAAACAACATATTCCCAGCTAAATCAGCATTTGTTCTACTACCTACAGCGTTATTCTATTTACGGCAACTTTGACCCGGCAAAAAACTGTCCAACGATTTGTCGCGGCCGGATATAAACCCCCAAAAAGTGATCCGGTTTAAACCACAATCATGTGATAATCTCGCGCCGGCCGAGGGACAGAGATCGTTTTCCTATTTATATGATAATCAAGGGGTTACACTGTGAAAACACGGCATTGAATAGGTATTGTGGTCGTCATGTCTGTGATACTCGTAGATGAGAGAAAAGTGATACGAAATATTAAGTAAAATTCAAACAATTTTTTTTATGAAATAGTTGTACATATAAATTTGTTTGTATTTAAATAAGAAATACCTGTGGTATGTTCGTAATGGACACGACTGTTGAAACAATTTATATTTTAAGATCTATGTAACACAGTTGAATAACAAGTTAGTAACGAGCTGTGAACTACATTATATTTATTTACAAATTCAGTAAAAGATCTCAATTCTCAAAAATAACATACATTCATGGAGTAGGCCTTTCGTAAAAATACCATACCTTTATGATGCCAGCACCATTTTCCCGCTGGATGATCAAAAACAATTATGTTATGGATTAGGACTAGATTAATTACAATTTACCAGGATAGATCTGGGGGCACTGCCGTGCCTCCGCCAAGTCGAGCAAAAAAGCGGCACTGCTGACCATCCTTTTTCCAGAATATGTTATATCACAGAAAAATGTTTTACTGCCTTTTTTGCTACTGGTGATAACTAGTAATAACTAAGCCTGTATTGTATAATCAATGTTTAACACCATGGTCAACACTATGATAGCCCCCTGGAAGGGTGGCCTCCCGGATATTAAGTGGACTGTCTGCTCCGGGTAAATGTTACAGTATTCCAGAAATTCAGTATCACTTTCTAAGTGGCCAGCTTTATTTATGGGATTTATTCTGCGGCTTGTAGTTAATTCAGGGAAGAGGTACATTTTAATAGACATTGCTGCAATTTGAATGATAAATATATTTTCAGCTATATCACTTTTGCTTGTGACAGTATAATTTGTTTTTTATAGTATACAATATGCGTGAAAAATCATTTACGGTGTGCTGCGGTGTTAACTGCAAATCTATTTTACAAGATAAGTAGGTGAAAAAGGAATAAACACGTTCCCACAGAGTTGTCCGTTTTCATAAAAATGTAATCACATTTGAAAGCTTATTCTCACTAGACTCACATTCACACACTCAAAAATGTTTCTAAAGAAGAAATGCGCAACACATTATCACTATTCTTCTTGCTTATTTTGATGTCATCGCTAGAAACAGCTGCGTAGAGGCTGTGCATTACATAAAATAAAACTCAAAGATATATTCTATCTAATACAGATTAACTAAGTTTTTATAAAGATTCATCTACAGTTTCCCTCCTCGTATTTTCTCTTCGCTTAAATCGAGTAGCAGTCAGGTCCAGGCATGACTCAGCGCTCCCAGCGAGCTGAGCGAGGATATAATCCAAAAACAGAAACCACACTCACATTATAAAACCAACCAAAAAGTAAGAGAAAAATTATATTTTTGTATATATTATCATTTGCCTGGAAGAGATCGCTTTTAGCGATAAGGCCGCCATTTGTGGCATAAGATTTAAATTTTTTCTTGTTTGTGTTGTGTTCTATTTTATTTGTGTGTCCAATAAAGCGTTAATCTATCTATCTATCATTTGGCCACAAATATGCGAAAATTAACGACATCGTCAAAGTCGAGGGTCCAACCTGCATGAGGTCTGCACAAGATCGACGCAGATGGCACATGCAAAGGGAGGCCTATACCCAGCAGTGGGATCCCAATGGCTATGGATGATGATGATGATTATGCGAAAATTGATACAAGCGACACTATAGTCGAAGATGAAATACAACAGTTCTGTTCTTTGGAAAATAGTTACTATTTGTGCTATTTACAATGTCCGTCCAACCAGGGTTAAAAGTAACAGATATGTACCTAATATCGCAAACATTGATTTATCTTCATATTAATATTCATTAAAATTGGTTGCTTAAATAGCTCGCATGTGAGGACGGACCAAACATCTGATTGATTGCATTTAACTAAGCGCACGTATTTTAATAGCTAAGCATTAATCCCTTAATTTGAAAAAGAACTCGCGAGAAACTGAGCAGCCGCTCTCAAATATCATTTATTTTCCTGACTAGCAAGAAATGGAGATTAAAATTTAAAATTGGCCGTAAAATTAGACGCTTGGATGTAACAGTAGGTAGCTATAGTTTAATACTTACTGATTAGGGTGATATTTTACGATTTATTTATTATTTGTTATGCAATGGGCTTTAAAGACAGTAAATAAGTTTTTTCCAAATATGAACTCTATATTGTGGGTTGCAAGGGTAGTAATTGTACTATGTCTAACTTGCTTGTAATAGTCAAGACGACACCTATTTTCTTCGTATAACAATAATTCTCAGTGAATACGGATATCTTGTAAAGATAGAAGGCGTCCTATTTTTTTTTATATAAATATAATCGTATTTAACAAATTGCTTACAACTCCATCTTGAGTTGAACAATTTTAATCACCAAGCACATATAAAGTTATTCGTATTTAAATTTATATGGAAATGCGGATGAAATTTACTGTGGAGAAAGTACTATAAAGTTCTGAGTATTTCTTAATGGTTCCATACATCGAGCCACAACTTGACGATGGATATGTACATACTATGTACCATTACATGTTACCATTAGATCTTGTCTTCTAACACTGTCTTACGTCTACCACAAGGCCAGAGGATTCACAATTTGTAAAGTTTAATAATTATGACGTGAGTAAATAGGTACAATTGGTAGAGCTTTTATCGCGCGTATAAGAAAAAAACACATAATATACATATGTATATGTAGTACAGACACACAGTTTTTTAGTGCTGCAAACAGTCCACTTAGTGCGTAAATTATTAAGCCGAAAATAGTATTCAAAGTACCTTAGTAGGTATCTGTAGAGCGGTGCTAGGTACAAGACTGCAGAATTCGCTGTGAATTGGCAAGACGCTGCGTCACGGCCGCGGTGACCCAATTCGTAGGTCGCCAGCCTCTCACTACACTCCCATTTTCGATTAGCTCACTTGTTTCAACTTCTTGCTTGCCCGACGTGGCCCGATAAAGATGAGAATGCCGCGCGTGGCTGTACAAGCTCAGTAGTAAATGTTTTAAAAAAAAGAAATAATAAAACAATAACTGTAGGTACCATTTTTGTATAATCAAATACAATTAAAAAAATTATCATAATAGGTAATAAATTCATTATAAATACGTATTTTTGTATAACAAACAAATTCGTGTACATAGGAATAGGACTACAAACTCGCAGCCAAGAAGCTGGGAATCCTCTCGAAGGTGCGACGATACTTCACTCCAGAACAGCTGCTGACCTTGTATCAAGCGCAAGTTCGGTCATGTATGGAGTATTGTTCGCACCTTTGGGATGGATCTGCCAAGTACCAGCTTGAGGCGTTAGAGTTAATTGAGAAGCGGGCAAAAAATCTCATCGCGAAAGACTCACTCTGTAGCTCAAAATTACAAAGCCTTGAGCACCGCCGTAAGGTGGCCAGTCTTTCGGTTTTTTACAGGTTGCATTTCGGAGAGTGTGCGGAGGAATTACATAATTTAATTCCTGCAGCCCCATTTTACCATCGCACGAGGAGAGGCACGGCAAGGAGGCACCGATATACAGTTGAGGTTCCAAAGACTCGCACCAAGCGTTTTGCTTCGACTTTCATCGTGCGAACAGCCAAACTGTGGAACTCCTTGCCCGAATCTCTATTCCCCTTGAACTATAATTTGTCGGTCTTCAAGTCGAGAGTAAACCGGGTTCTCCTAGGCAAGCGCGCTACATCGTAGACTATAACGTTGCTTAACATCAGGCAAGTTGTAGTCAAGCGTAAGCCTATTTCATGTTAAAAAAAAAAAAATTTGGTAAATCTCTTTTGGTATTCCTCACCTGATCAACTATTTATTAATTTATTTACTACAACACACAGAAAATACATGATTTCTAGTAATATATGTATTTTGAAGGAACTCATCTTTTCTGGGCATTTTTCTCATGAGTGCACATCATGATTGTAAACAGTGATAAAAACTATGTGTCTAGTTCGAACAATGTAGTCGATCAAAAGCAATAAACAGACATGTATCCTCCCGGTACCTCACGCCTGGCGATGGTCTCGTATTTCAACTATTACCGTTAAAGTATCGTTCAACTCGATTAAAGTTGGTCCAACTCGCTATCGAGTTTGTTGGGGTGATTTCTCTCGCCACCTCCGGGGTCTCTCTACAAGGTGACTGGTCATCACTTCACTAGTACTACCTAGTACCTATAAAGCAAATTCGCTTACGCGTCTGTAGCAGTTTTGTTTACTAGATAAGATAAGATTCAAGAGGAAGGTCTATATGCACATATAATAATGCGTAAGAAGCTGCAGGTAAAAGCTAGTTTTCGATATAACATCGGCGTATCGAAGCACAATGATAATAGTACTTTTTCTGTGAAAGGTAACTGATATTTTTTATTCGGTTTTTATTTTCAAAAGTCGTAAAAGTAGTTTCTTTTGACGTCCTAAAGCCACCTTTGAAATGTTATTTGTTAGTTACCAGTGACTGACCTATTATATCCTGAGTAATCTATCAACGCACAACCCAAACCACTGGAAGTATCGGGCTGAAATTTAGCATGTAGGTAGATGTTATGACGTAGGCATCCGCTAAGAAAGGATTTTTGGAAATGCCACTTTTGAAGGGGTAAAATATAGGCTGCAAGTTATACTTCTTAATGCGAGCGAAGCCGCGACCATCCACTAGTGTAAGCATCAAATATTATTTATAGGTACTAAAATGGTTACCATAAATTACTCATCTCAAATGTTTGTTAAGTTATAATCGTTGAGTATTTTTTTTACTCTTAGATTTTAGTATCTAATATATATAACGTAATATATCTTGCCGTGTACAAATATTCTGGATTAACTTTTTCAAATACTGACTAATCTCAACCAAAATAGATTGAAGTAAAACCTTCCAAGTTGTAAAAGATTAATATTTTCAATTTATCCACCTTAATATTTTGTTTACGGCCTTCAAAGAAAATAATTTAGGGAAGAATTTTAATAAAAGCTTACAAGAAGATTTAACCTGACGTCAGCGTCGATTCATATTTACTTATTGGGGGTTACATTGAATCGTAAAATATAATGTTCTAGTTTCTATGTATCATAAGTATGTAATTACAAAAATAAGGTATATGTATTATATCCGTTATCGAGTACCCATGATACAAGCATAAGCTTAGTACGGGGCTAGATGGCGCTGTGTGACATGTTCTGAAATATTTATTAATTATTATTTATTTATTTATTAGTATTTTTGTGTCCCAATCTTGTGATTAAAAGAGTCACATGATGTAATCACACCAAAAACATTTTCATGTAAAATGTAACCAACACTAGTTAGATCCAAATTCAATCCAAACGTGAAAAGCTAAATTTACAAATCAATTTATTACAAATATGTGTTTTGTCTATTGTTTTTTTTCTGATATATAATTAATCAAAAAAAGAGACAGATAGAAAATTTGAAAGAAAGAAAGAAAATATATTTATTGAGACACACACAAAATTTAACCTATTTACTAAATACTAAACTTACATGTTAAGAATGTGATGTCCCAATACAGCCGCAACTCAGCCTAATGCTGATGGCACAGGGCCACCAGCGCTGATATTCTATAATTTGTTGCTCATATACATACGTTGATATAACTCATAGAAATATCATCAAAATGGTTTATAAAATAAAAATAAATAGCCTTTATTCCCTTATATAAAAAAAAAAACTAGATATTTACAATGTTTAAGTAAGATATGAAATTATTTAAAATATGTGATTTATTATAATAGTTTTATTAGGGCACCCAAGTACGGGTATAGGCCTCCTCCATTGCCTTCCAAGTAGTGCGGTCTCTAGCTAGTCGCGGCCAGGTTACGCCTGCAACCTGGGTAATGTCATCGCGCCACCTCTTCTTTTGTCGTCCCCTTGTCCTAGTGCTGTCTCGTGGGTACCAGTGGACATACATGACCGGCCCACTTCCACTTAAGACGGCAAAGCATTTTGACTGCGTCGATTAGTTTCGTTTTCCGTCTTATATCTGCGCTTTTCACTTTGTCTATAAGCTTTATTCCCAACATTGATCTCTCAGTAGCACGCTGAAACTTAGCAATTTTATTAACTATGTCCTTACTTAGTGCCCAGGTCTGGCAGCCGTACAGGAGAGTCGGGAGGATGGTATTGTCCATGAGACGCTTCTTAAGATGTACTGGGACTCGACTTTTAAATACATCTTTATGAGCCCAATATTTCTTCCAAGCTGTCGCTATTCTTCTGTCTACTTCTTTGGCGGTGGCATCCCGAAAAGATAGTATTTGACCAAGGTAGATATATTCCTGAACATATTCTAAGCAGGTATTGTTTATTTTTACTGGGTTTTGTTCTCCGTTAGTCATAACCTTTGTTTTGCTGAAGTTCATATGTAAGCCAATTTTCCTGCTCTCCTGGTCGAGTGACTCTAGCATACTCTGCAAGGACTCATGTGTTTCGGTCAGGATCACGATGTCGTCGATGCGAAACGAAGGTGGCCGCAGGCCGCTTCAGGCCGCATGAAGACCAGTCTAGTTTCTTGAACATTGACTCTAGAATGGCTGTGAACATTTTTGGAGAGACAGGATCACCTTGTTTAATACCTCTTCTAATCTCAAATGCAGGACCAATTTGTTCAGTTTTTATTTTTGCGTAGCACTTAGCATATATTACTCGTAGTATGGATATATATTTTTCATGTATTCCTTGTCCTTCCAGGCTGTTCCAGAGATGCCCGTGTGAGAGACTATCGAACGCTTTTGTATAATCGATAAATGCTAAATATAGAGTCTTGTTGTATTCATTGTATCGCTCTATGCATTGACTCAGCGTAAACATATGGTCTACCGTAGAATATCCTCTTCTGAAGCCGGCTTGTTCCCGAGGCTGTTGTTCATCTAAGGCTTTTGTTATGCGGTATAAGATTGTAGATGAAAATAATTTATACAAAGTAGGGAGCAAACTTATTGGTCGGTAACTGTCCATTTTGTTAGGATCGCCTTTTTTGTAGAGTAAAGTTATTATTTAAAAAATGTGTTTGTTATGGAAAACCTGTACTCTTGGCAGAAACTCAACAATGTCTCTCCTCTCTTATTTCTTTCTCCGTAACCATACGGCCCGCAAATGTCGTTTTCTTCTATGAGGGGTAATCAAATTTTTGAGTTAAAATCACCCATAATTATAGTATGTTTTCCAGTATTGTCTAGAGCTCTTAATATATCTTTATAGAAGGATTTAACTAGACTATCGTCAGTTTTTCTGTGGGAGCGTAAGCTTGTATTATATGTACAACGTGATTATGTATTTGTAGGTCGAGACGGACCACTCTACCGGAGTAAGTTTTGAAGTCGATGATAGAGTTTTCAAGGTGCGATGCTATCATGAAACCCACTCCATTTGTAGCTTTCTTATCACCCCGGTACATTAATATATATTTCTCCTTTTCTATTATATGCTGTGCAAATATTTTGACTTCAGATAGTCCTATTATATCATACTTAATGTTTGATAGAGCATGTTCTAATTGGATGATTCTATTATCGGCTTTAAGAGATCGTACATTGTAGGTACATACCTTTAGATGTGGTACTCGTTGACATGTTTGGTGATTAATTTCTTTTTGTTGTGTGATTTCTTTTGTTTTTTGAGACTCACTTGCTGTCGATTGATGATAATTATTACAGCAATGAGGGTTCTGGTCTGACAGCTCGCCCGCGGTGACCAACCGTATTGGGAGCTTTTCGTTTTGTATATTATTATTTTTATTTTGTTCACTGTTTGTACTTCTTCGCGAGGTGGCTTGTTTATTCTTGGGTGCCAATGTTCGTTGCTATTCTTTAGTATGTGTGGGCGGGGTCATGCCCTGTTTTTCTGCTTGAGGCGTTTTTTTCATAAAGGATGTGATAGTTGAGCTCGACCCCTGAACCGCTTTAGTAATTTTGGCTGTTTTGTTAGTACTAGGCAAATTGATACTAGTATTTGTTTTTGATTTTTTGGTGATCTGTTCTGGTTTACCTGTAATTTTTTGGCTGCCTGCTGTGTTACTCTGTGGGCTAATAGAGAGCGCACGTTTATTGTTAGTTTTTTCTACGGGTTTTTCCCTCACAATAAGTCGGTCATACTTTAAGATTACTGGGATTCCTTTATCCCTGTATTCTTGCAACTGTGGAATCAACGCTTTTCTTTTTTCTAAGACATTGGGAGGAAAATCTTCATTTATGTATGCACCTGTACTTGACAAAGCAGACTTTTGTTGTAAAATTGCTAGCTTCTTTCCAAACTTAGTTAAAGTAAGCCTAATAGGTCTTGGTTTTGAGCCCTTTTTACCCATGCGTCCCACAAATTCTATGTCTCTTTGATCTATATCAATTGGCATGTTTAAAGTTATTACTTGAATTATAGTCTCTTCCAACTCTGAGTAATTTTTCTCTTCCTCAGATATGCCAAAGATTATTAAGTTTTTTGTCGTAATTTCTTATCAAAAATATCAAGCCTTCTTTCATGTTCTGCCTGTTTATTTTCCAATTGTTGTAAATTACCACCCATATCACCCTTTACCAGGTTTAAACTGCCATCCATATCCTCTTTAATCTGCATACGCAATGCCTTAAACATTTCTGCAAGCGCACCTTGATCTGACATTTTCTTGACCGATTGCGCCCTCTAAAATGTAGTTTCAAGGTAACAAAAATGGCTGATTTAATGTGTAAGGCAACCCAGTTAGTTACACCTTGGTGCGTATATTGGTATTTTTTCAGATTTATATGTAGATATTGTACTGTTACTCGTTCTTAGATGACGCCACTTAGATGTGGATTTCGTGGATATGGTGTTGATAATAAGTTGTACCACCTTCGATAGATGGCGACACTTTCTATGAATTTGTGCTGTAATTTGTACATACATTAATCGGTTACATTACAGAAGTACCGCTGCTCGCTGATAGATGACGAAACTTTGTATGTGGTTTTATTTGTCAAATATATGTTTCAACGGCACTTGTGATCATAATAAAGGCAGTGTCGGTAACACAGTTTATGTTTCTTCAAGGTGATTATGAATATAGGTACATATTGCAAGTCAGAAATGAACGTTTAAATTTTGACAGTAACAACTGTTCGGCAATGTATTTTTCAATAATATGGTTTTGGAGGGATTCTAGGGTCTGAAATTTGTGTGTTTTGTGCTCGTGGTTTGACAATATGTGTGTGCGCTCACTTGTTTCGGATATTGTGTTCCAAATAGTTCTCAAAACAAGGATTTGTTCTTCACTTCGCGCCACTCATATTTTGTGAGTTATTCTGCCTTCCTTTGTATTTATATTTGTATCTTTCAATAATTGCTGAAAAATAATAGTCCTGAAATATTTTTAACACAATTTCACTGACTTAAAACGACTTTAACTATTTATTTAGAATAATTAATACGGGAGCACTTTCAGAGCAAACTAGCGAGGCGAGCGCCACCTAGCGAATCAAAATGGTTTAGGGTTTTGTTAATATCGTTGCAAAATGGGTTAATGTTTTATAGACCGAGTATAAAAGTGTGTTTGAACTTTATGAGCACTGGTTAATATTTAATCATTTCTATGACCAATTAGCTTATCAATCAGAGATATACATATATTTTTCGAAAGTTATTATCTAAGATATCTCTGTCTGTCTAGTTGTTGTAGAAAGCGGTCCAGGGATGTTCAAAGCACATTGTTGGCGAGCTCCTTGCGCCGGCATTCCGAGCATCTCTGCCTTCCCTCCATCTACTATGTATAGAGCGTCTTATATAACTGGTGTATTCGGTTACTATTTGCTTGCGTATGAATATATTTAAAGGTGGTTTAGTCCATCAATAGCAACAACAACCCAATAACCCTGAATAACCCTGACTACTGCAACACAGGGAATCCTACAGCAGTAGCCAGGACACACAATGTTACCATTTGAATGCATCTTAATATTATATTGTAGGTATAAATGTAAATCGTTATAGCAACTCTACATTATGACATACTGTAACTTATTTTAAGATACTCTGTACATGAAATGTGTGTTCAAATATTATTATGTTGGTATTCATTTATTTACAATTATTTTCATTTTTTTACAATATATGTATGCATAAAAATCAAATATCATAAAAACCTTAAGCAACTTAACTTATTTTATTATTATTATGCCTTAGCGCCACCTCCTAATTTCTAAAGGTCGCATGTGTTGTGTATTAAAAGGTTTGCCCCTAAAAGGTTTTGCGAAAGTTCATTGAAACCCTATATTTCTGTAACATATCAAATCACTATTAGTAACAATTGCTGCTTTAGCAGATGTTGTCCGAACATGTAACCAATAATGAACATCGTCATCGTCAGCCTGTTATTGCCCGCTGCTGAGCATACGTCTCTCTCTTAGTACGCCACTTGTACCGGGCCTGTGCAGATAAATAATCATAATTTCGAAAATATACAATCCTTGTATAAAAAATGGTTTGCCTGAATATATTCATGTTTGGCAAACTTAATGATAAAGAAAATAAATTGCTCGTTTAAAATATCACAAAACGGTTATTATATCTTATTAACCGACTTCAAAAAAAGGAAAACAAATATTGTAATCAAAACACTTTGCAGCAACATTCGAGCTTTACTGTTCTACTTTTCTCCCATTTCCAAGCTAAGACCTGGTAGAACATTAAAAAATTCACCCTTTGAGAGTTAACAAAGAGTCACAAAGCGGTCGGCGATCTTTACTCCGCCTTGTAAATATATTGTTCTATTTGCAGTTGACATAAATATTAATTAAGTGAACAATGGCCGGAGCCATAATGTTGAATAATTAAACTTGCGCCCACTGTCCCGGTGTCAACTTGGGAAATTAAATATTGTCGAGACTCTTCGGTTGAGTGTGGCTGTTGTCATCACATTACTAATGGAAGAGAAAAACTTTGTTTAGTACTTTGATAGCTTGTCTGTATCTTTGCTCGTAAACCATGCATACTGTCCTGAAATATTTGTTTTATTCATAAAATTGGTGGATTGAATTAGATTTGATGGAGTTTTGACTAATATATTGAAGTGAATATCCAAGTTAAAACACAGATTTCACAGTCAGACTCACGTCTGTATGTTTATGTTTTTCTCTTTCACGTTTAATTATGTTTAGTATGGAATGGGGCTGGATAGCGCTTAGTGATATTATTATGTCCTGAAATATTTATTATATTACTTGTTATTTAATATAATAGATTTAGTTGAAATGTGATATGGAGATAGTAACGTAAAGACAATTTTTATTTTGTATTAATGCGTATTATATGGCGAGGATTTATTAATATACATTAATAATATCTACAAAAACTTTAAATACACATAGACAAAAAACAAACTTTAGACGACGTTTTTCAAGCAAACTTCAAACGACAAATACTTTAAACGACTGCCCTAATAAATGTTTTTCTAGTTGCCATTCTGGCTTATAATGTATGTATGCGATGACAAATAAGATAAGATAAGATATTTCTTTAATGCACACCAAAGAATTACATAATGAAAGAAAATTAAAAAACAAATTTAATGCACATTGGACGGCCATATCGCCTTAGGTGACAAATCTAGTTTAAAATCCCATAAGTATTATCCTGTAAGCCTTACCAAGCTATCAGTCAAGTAAGTAAGATCTCGTGATTCCGTTTAAGAAGTAACGATCGAATATGAGTTGCGTTTATGTTTATTTCCTCATCCTTATATCTTTGGTGACCTATTTTCGTCTTTCTTACGCGAATGCAGTTTGCGGAAGAATAGTTACAAATCCCATCACGGAATAAGTTCCCTGGATAAACTAGTTTTGTATAACTAGGGCATTTCCTACCAATGTTACTAGTTTTCACAAGTTGGATAAAAACTAAATTCAACGTGTATTTCAACGAATAACTTGCACGTTTAGAGAATAGTGACACGAATGAATATTTTTTAGTATAAAATAGTAATAATAAATGATAATACTTAAAATATGAATAATTTATAATAAATAAAATAGTTGTTAAAATATCAGCATATATTTGTCTATATTAATTATAAATGGCCATACATACTTACCGTCGTAAACACACATAAATCATAAGATTACATATTATTTTTTTACTTTTTAATTAAGAGGCGTAGTTACATCACAGATTCTAACTTTTTAAACAAATTTGGTCACAATTTTATATACTGCACCACAAAAAGCAAACAATAGAACACTGAATTTCACTCTTATGTGCCATATATGGCCCAAGAATGTACAAAAATGTAGAATGAATATGTGATATCTTGTCAGCTGCTTTGTGTCGTTTATGTAGCGTCGTAGCAGTGCTACGTTTCTCCGTAGCAGCCGTAGCCGGGAGCTACGAGCCACTAACGAGCCCGTGCGAAGCGAACAAAAGCAAATATTTTCACTAGCATATACTCGCGTATTCACTGCAAATAAAAGCCTTTTTATATGCTGTTGAAAGTTGTTTTTGTTCATTTTCGCTTTAGCCATAGGTTAGCTTTTACTTATCTAAAAAGATTTGGTTTAACACACCATGTATGCCATGAGTGCAGTTTGTTACTACAATGTATTGCTGTATGAAAATTAAAAAGAAGATAAATTGTAATATTATTCTGTGAATCAGCTCTGATAAACAGATAAACATTATTTTGATAATTTGTTCGAATTACATGTCAGATTATGATTAATATTAATAGTAGATTAGTAGCCGAGGGCTGTAAGGCATCAATTGCAGCCCGAGATAGTTGGGTGCAATTGATGCTTACACCCGAGCTAACTACTCTGCTTTACATCTCGATTGTGAGGTAAGTAGAAAAAACCCGTATTACAAGAATAAAACATTTTAATGGTTAAAATGTATAGTGAAATGAGAACAATTTTAAAATTTTAGGGACAGGTGTTTTATAGGTATGTTAAAAGTTTGAGATTGTGATATTTGCTGGTCACGGACAAAATCAGAACTTACTCGTTTTTCTTTTCGCCAATTCATGAACTCGTCGTAAGTTTTCAAATATCTCTCATTAGAACTTTCAACCAAAATATTGTTAATTGCTACTTCAGCTTCCATTTTCATTGAATCAGGAATGCAGCTTACATAATACATATATCGTCATCACTTGCAGAACTCATGTTTTTTACTAATTAGCACGTATTTATAAAAAAACCCAAAAACAAACAACATTTAAAATGAAAGTTTTCTATTCCCGCCTTTTTTCATCTTTTTTTGTCAGTAACGAAATAGAGCATGGCCGTTCGATTTTAAAAATTGATGACTATTTATACTCATACGAAGAAGTTTGAGTTTAAGTTTGAATAGCGAAGCGACCTCCTTTGTCTACTACTTGAACTTTTTGAAAGAGTGAAATGTTTTTTTTTTAAATTACTTACCGCCCTAGGGCTTTTCTAGCTACATTATTACCCTAGAGCGCTAATTGGTTACTTACAAGCCCCATTTGGGGGTAATAAGGACCTACTTACCGAACATGAGAGATGTTAAGATATATTCTTGTATGTACACTTATAATAAAAATCTAAAAATCTAAAATTATTGACCTGACTACCATATATCTGACTAATCTAAAAATCATTTTTTTATTTAGAAGAAATAGAAAAAGCAAATTTAATGGCTCATTTGAATATTCTCACGTCCTCGAATGTATTTACCTCAAGATATGTTTCAAGTGTACTTTACTCATATTGTAATTGTTTTAAATTTCAGGTGACCAGTGGTGGGCAGCGGACGGCCGCGGCGAAAACACACATGCTGACGATATGGTGAGCTTCATGCTATACAAAAATAGGTTTAAAAATCCTTTAATACTTTTATTACAAAATGATATTTTCAACTACATTTAAATTAATGTAACCAGTCAGAAAATATTCAAAGTAAGTGAAAACGTAAAAAGTTTAAATAAACAGAGACACGGATAAACGGACAAAAAATAAATTGTTGGAACGTGTCCTGTTACCAATTCTAATTATCTCCAAACACTTTGTTTTAAATATTATATTAATTATCTCTAAATATTAATTATCTCTATTTTACTCTTTTCATCTTTATTTTATCTTTATTTTACTCTTTTCATTTTTATTTTTTCATATTTATTTCGAAAGTCTGAAAATTAAAGATATTTAAAAAAAAGTGTTTGGAGATAATTAGAATTGGTAACAGGACACGTTCCAACAATTTATAGAATTTATTTTTTGTCCGTTTCTCCGTGTCTCTGTTTATTTAAACTCTCATCACGCAAACACGGCTGAACAGGTCTTTGGTATGTAGGTAGTATAAGATCCCGGAAAAGTACTACTTTTTATCCCTAAAAACGCGAGTATAATATTTTCAAAGATTTTGAGCTTCCTTTTACCCTATTTTAGAATATGCGACTAGTGGCGCCATCTCGTCGTTTCAGGCTGTACTCGGTACTGAACATTGAAGCCTTCAGAACTTTTCTGAACCTTTAGCACTGTCAGAGCCAATGTTTGAAATGATTCAGGCGCCACCCGCTAGATGGCGTGCTGTTGAAACGTGGCGCACTGTAGAAGATAAATTTCTACATAGTTTTATCAAGTATTTCAATAAAAATAGCTCCCTATATTCAGAAAATTATTGTTGGACTTCGCCTGGCACTCGTATATACAAATTATTTTATACTATAACATTATTAGTCATGTTACATATGTATGTCACTTATAACGTATATTGTTGGCTGTGCTGATATTGATGGTGTTACCAGGGTGCAGTATGGCCGCGGCTCACTGGCAGTACTCGCTCGGACGCCTGTCACTGTCGCTGCTATGTCTCCTCGCTACTACTCTTCAAGTCACAAGCGGTAAGTACCACACAAAGAAAGGAAGGAAGAAATATTTATTATGGCAGATTTAACACATACCAACAACAATTATTACACAAAAAATAACATATTATCTGCCACAACACAGCCCCAACTCAGCATAATGCTGGTTAGATGAAAGCCACCAGCACTGATCTTTGAAAACTATAGTAAGTTATTTTAATATATCTAAACAAGTACCATATGTACATGCGTCGCTTAAGACGTATTTTACTTTAAAGGGTAATAGTATTATTTGGTATTTTAGCCAAGCACATATTACGGTAAATTTCATTTCGACTTTATCTAGCAAACGCTTAGGGCAAGCCGAGGATGCTTTTGTAAATATTTTGAGAATAGGTAAACTCTAGTGTTAGGCATTCGTCAAGAACTTACTTTTAATGGTAAAAGATAGGACTAGATGGCGTTGTGTGAAGTGTTTCGGGATATTTATTTATTTGTTTAAGAACTAACTAGTTAGTTTTTTTTACGTGGGATAAGTTTGCGTTTGACTACAGCCTGCCTGATGTTAAGCATTGCTGCAGCCTAGGGTGTAGCACGCTTACCTAGAAGATATCTATTAACTCACTAATATCACAAGCTTCATCAGTGTGACAGTTACATTGCTGGCCCGTCGCCCAGTCGCTTCAAAAGTTCTTGTGCATATACCTGACTATTGTTTAATATATGCCGATAAAAAATAAAATAAACAAAACCCGGGACATTTTACACAGAGCTTTCTAACTCCATACTAAGCAAACGCTATGGATACAGATAAAATTGTCTGATTATTCAGTGAATAAAAGAATGCTAAAAAAGTTATAATATAAAGTTGTACCATATTCATGACAGGTGCTTTTTTCAGCAACATAATGGTGCAACTATAAACTCTTGCGCTAAGCGATTATGAAACTTAAAAACAACTTGAGTACTTATAAAGCTTCGAGCTATAAGCAGAGCACTTAGGCAATGCATTCAGTGTTACGGGTACAAAGACAAAGTAGGATTCCGATGTACCTATGTATATGTTACGTTGTTGTCCCGTGGGAAGAAACTTTACCATGAATTGTTTTAATATAAGCACTGAAAATTTAGAGAGTTTAAATCTTCAGTAGATATTAAAGTTCTTTCCAGGTATCTTTTCGTTTAATTGACCACCGGATATAATGCGTAGGTTGCCATCTACGGGAGGAGGCCTTTACCCATTGCTGGGTAAAGGCCTCCTCCCGTAGGTGCCATAGGTGTCGGTCTATGCTTATTGATGGTCTGTATATATTAAATGATATTTGTATCTGTCTAACTACGTGATTTTTTTTCCACACTGAGGCGTCTATTAACTATGATATCATTGCACCAGTATAAGAGCTGCTTGCTCTCAACGGTTCATGACAACGATTATTTTAAGTAAGCGCTTGTGTTAACTTAAATACTCATTCCCAGGTTTAAATACATATTACGTAGCCTTTTAAGGCGGGATGTTTGAGTTCACATGAAGTAACTGCGCGTTTGAGATGATATAATGTGTAAGTATGCTTACAAAGACATAATCGGGCAGGCAGGATGCGATGATTTTATCATAATGAGCGAAGCCGCGAGCGAAAGCTAGTAGGTATTAAATAAAAAGAAAGTTTGGAATTGTTAGTATGCAATTATATTTATCTCTTTTTCATGGTGAACTATGTTGGATTATTTTTAATACTTATACGGAGGTTAGAATCTCAACTGTAGTGCAGACTAAATACATTTTGTAAAGATTCCTTGTTTTACTTCATTTTTTACACAAGTAACTCGGTCCATAAAAAGATACAATATTATCAGGCCATAAAATTGGGTCGCCGATACATCTATTTACCTGCCCTCTACAATATATAACATATCTCGTGTTTTCCTGCGAAGAGCCCATCTCCGGGAAGACCCATTCTTCCTGCTTGATAGCTATCACATCACTTTTCATGTGTATGTTCTTTAGATCGTTCTTTATTCGTGTTTACCTTGATTTTTGTTATACATTGAGTATTTTTTTGCTGGTTTTTTTGTATGTTGGCTTGATGACAAATATTTATTTATATTTGTCACGGTACGAGTATTATCTGAGGCACTGATTCTTGTATGTAACTGAATGCTCCGGTTACAAACAGAAATAATTAAATAAATATGGTCTTTTTTTACGTGGGATAGGTTTATTTTTGACAATAGCCTGCCTGATGTTAAGCATTGCTGCAGCCTAGGGTGTAACACACTTACCTAGAAGATACCTATTAACTCTAGATTTGAAGACCCCCAGATTGTAGTTTGCAGGAAACATAGCTTCTGGTCACGGTAAATCTCTATATTTTATTGTTTAATTTATTGTAATTTTGATGATTACCCAGGAACCTGTAATACGACTTTGATGTCTAGTGTATAGATCAATCCATGCCTAATGTTTAATATTTTCAATACACGAATGCATTCTGTTTCATTATTGCGATACTGGTGAAATAAACATGTTCTCTTCTTATGAAGGACTAATCTCATTGTCTGTCACATCGCTCTGCTCTAATAATTATTTATGAACACCTGTGCTACGCTTACTATACTTTATTGACAACTAATGAATGCCCTCGGCTTCAATCTCATCGTAACAGGATAAAAAGTAGCCTATATTACGCCCAAGACCGACACTATGACTTTATCTAAAATCATGATGATCCGTGGCTCCGTAACGGTGTGAAAGCGGAACAAACAGATCAACAAATCCGCTTTGGAATTTATATAATAGTATGACATTAGTTTCTTATCATTTACTAAATTTATCTTTAGTACATAAGGTATACATAGCCCTACGCGTAAATACGTCTCAGAAGCCCTCAGCCTCCGAAAGTACTTCGGTACAGATACGAGCTTCTCACACTACATCCTGAGCATCTATCTCTGTCCCTCTCGAGTTCTAGACGCGGTCTGTCTCGCTCGCTCCTGCAGCGATCAATAAGACGAACAGATACGTTGGGCTCAGGAACTGCTAATGATGCTTTATGAGTGCATTGGGATCGGTTTAAAGTGATATCGATATTTTAGGGACAGACTCAAGATTTATATCATGATTTTTCTGAAGTTTTCAATGGCTTAGCTAAAATGTATTGAGCTGCATAGATATTAATTAATTTTATTAATTACTAAAACAAACTGATCATGCTTATAGGTCATAACGACAGCGATGGTAGGTTTCTTCTAGGCAAGCGTGCTACATCTTAGACTACACCGGTGCTTAACATCGGGCAGCCTATAGTCAAACGTAAGCCTACTTCGTGATAAAAAAATAAGGTATAGAAATTGGCTGTATAATAGTTTGCTTCTAGAGCATATGCTTTATGTAGCGTATATATATCATGAAACCTCTTTAATAATATATAACACATATAAAACATTAGGTAACCTCAAATCTAATGCACCAACTAAGCCCCATACACCAAAATCCACATCACAAACCTCATTGTTTACCCCACTCAGTAGAAATGAACTAACATCAAGACTGATTACTTCACATTTCTTAATTTCGAGCGCGACACGTTTCCTTTGACTATTGTTTATGGCCCCATGGCGGCACTGTTTTCTTTAACACCATTAGCGTAATTGAGGTACTGAAATCTGGGCCGTTTGGAATACTTTCCCAGAGGCACTTGAAGAGAGAAGGGAGCATGGAAAGTGTCGGTGAAGTTGTAATTTATTAATTGGTCTGAATTGCAAACATGTCGGTTTCCTCACGATGTTTTCCTTCACCGTTAAGCGAGTGCAAATCCACACATAACTTAAAAATACAAGTCATTGGTGTAGGGCCGGATTCAAACCAGGGTGCGTCAGGATGAAAAGCAGACACTGGAACCGTTGAGCCACACTCGCTTGTGGTCCTCAAACATGTCGTTTTCACCGTTAAGCGAGTGCAAATTCTCACATAACTTGAAAATACAAGTCATTGGTGTAATGCAGGATTCAAACCAGGGTGTGTAAATTGCACTAATTCTATCTTATCTTGTTAAAATTATCACGACGAGAGAAAGTAAGTCGTCAGTGAATGTGAAATAGTTGTATTGAATTGAAATGGCGTTCAAGTTTTAAATTACCTCTTATTGGCTAAAACTAGATCATACTGATTGTTTTCAATAAGGTAAAAAGCTCGACTGTTAATTCAAATCCATCAAAAGCACATTATGTACATATACAAAAAAATAATAGCTTATCCTCCAAATTATGTAACTTTTTACCGGGTTCCCGGCTCCTCTTGAAATATAATACATCAGTGTTCGCTTTTTGGCAATTGCGGCAAAGCTTGCAACTTTCCTTAACATCTGGCGAGTAACCTACGTGTGATCTTGAATTAAAAAAAAAAACTGTGTACTCAATGAAAATCTAAACAAAACTATGTTTTCAGCTAATCTTTTAATTGTTCCGAATGGAGCTGGCCGCATTCCTCCGGCACGTGCAAGCCGCGCAGATCCAGAAGGCATTACCGCCGGCAAATTGATATAAATGGACGATTAATTTCACTCGAGTAAGCTGGAAAATTACAATTGCCCCGTGAGGGCGCCACTTTCCTGCTTTTTACCTTCACGTCTACCCTAGTGGGAGTTCTACTTTATAAAGCGTGCATGTGATAAATGATGTGACTTTAAAATCTATGTTGCAAGTTGAAGGTTTCAAATTTAGCGTAATATGTTATAAAATGATTCCTTATGTTTTGTTTGCTGTCAGGCATTAATTTTTTGATCCCTATTATCGTCAAGAGTTAATTTTCTAGAACTATCATTTACATTATTTGAATAATTATTAAAAATCTCTAAAAGTTAGTGAGAGAAAGAACGGTACAATTAAGAAAGTTATAAATCGTATGCCTCAATACTCATTACCTGAGAATTTATATTATGTAAACATTTTATAAAATTCAGTCCATAAACTGACAAATCCACGAAGTGTAGGCAGTGTATTACTAGCATGCTGTAAAGTAAAAGTGCGGTGGATTCTTTATTTATATCTGCATTTACGTAGCAGCATCAGAATGTAAACCAACCGCTCGCCTGACGCGACATTGTCACGGTTCGTCCATATTTCCACCTTGTAAATGTAAAATATAAATTCCTCCCGCGCGCCAGCCAGATAAATCCAGCTGACCTACCAACTTACCTCTACACGAATACCTGCCAATTTAAACTCTATACAAACAGACATAAGGTCCAATTGACATCGACGAGCACGTTTAGCTGAACTCGCGAAAGATGGTGCGGATTTGTAAGCAATATGAGACGTATTCCCGAGGGGTTAGAGTTCAGATATGGATGTGTCTGTCGGGATGAATATTTGTTACAGGTGTACGTGGGAGGTTCGGAAATAGATTCAGTTCTGAGGGCCGCCGCTCTAACGAATCGGGTCATATTTAATATCCTGGAATTACAAATAGCTAGATGGACTTGTCTAGGTATGTATACCAGCTATTTTTTACAAGATATACCTATATTCAATTTGCTACAATCTTATCATACTATTTATAACCATTATACCTCTCGGTTGAAGGACGCAATCATCTGATTTTAAAAACATAACGTTTTTTCTGCTTATTTAACAGGCATTGAAACGAAGTATTTACATAAACTCTGGTTGTTATAAATTGGAATAAAACCCAATCTAAATCCAGATAGGAGACCTCTACGCCCTTCCATTTCAATCTATAAATTATGAATGTCCTCTGAATTCATGCTTGCTTTAAATATATGTCCTTGATAACAGAGTGGTCTGGTGACGGGATATTTTCAGCACTAACTGTCACATTCGGGAGGAATGGAAATAAAAAGGTTTGAGTAGGATTTTTGCGGGGACACTGTGGTAAACTAACAAATACTTTTATGAAAATGTTTAAAAAGCTGCAAGTTACAAACAACAACAACCGAGCAATATACCTCGTAGCGCGCGCATACAGAGTTGCGTAGATTTGTAGACATTCCGTAGTGAGTATCGCTTTTGTTTTTATTTTGCATTAGATTTTAACAAATAATTCGAGATCCTACTTTCTATACACTCACTTTGTTAGCTTATATAACATGACAAAATCTTTTTCTGCGTAATTTAATTAGGTTTTTAAAGAAAGTAACAAAGATAAATAGTCGCCGCTGAAAAACAGCAGCTGTATAGTTAAAGCTCTACATGTACAGTTAAAACACCATAAACTCGTCCAGAACGTTCCATCCCGGCTCCCTTCAGGCTGCGTGATGCGATCCATTCATTACTCCACGCAAGTCGTCCATCACGACCAAACGAAGACTGACCGGCTGCCACACAACATACGCTAACTGAAAAAATAAATAAACAAGCGAATAGAGTTAGAAAAACTAAAAATAAAATGAAAAAGCACAAAAGGTACTCAATTCGACAAAAAAACCATACTTCCTTAACATTAATAAAGCAGTATTTTACAAACAGGTAGTGGTTTCTTTGGTGATGACTATCTTCTATATATATATATATATATATATAAAACTCAAAGGTGACTGACTGACTGATATAGTGATCTATCAACGCACAGCCCAAACCACTGGACGGATTGAGCTGAAATTTGCTAAGAAAGGATTTTTGGAAATGTCACTTTTAAAGGGGTGAATTAGGGGATGCAAGTTTAATTTCTTAATGCGAGTGAAGCTGCGAGCACCCACTAGTTTTCTATAAGAAGACACATTTAGTATATTTACTTATCTCTTGTTGCTGAAACTTGAAAATAATAGCAAAAAATGGCACTTTAATTCCATTTTGGTCTTAGATAGGTTTACAAGTAGCTCTTAAGATATCTACAACACCTAAAATCTTATGACAAGTCCTAAGGTCTCCCCAAGTCATCAGGGACAGCGATGGCTGTAAGTAAATACATTATGTTTGCTACATTACCTCGACCTTCTAAGACATCAATTTGATAGTTTAGGGATCTCTGGCAAGGCCCTATAGGCATTCATCTGGGAAAGAGATATTTTTTCTCCTAAGAGATATTTCAAGACAGCATCTTTGCTATTTCAATGGCTGCTACTAAGCTGACAATATGGATTGTTCGTACCTTTTTCAAGTTTAAGTAGATTACAGAAAATAACCTTCTGCAGCGTAACTTATTTTTGATGTGAGATTGTTCTCGCGACACTAGGTATGTATAAACTTAATTCAACGAGTCTTAGTCCATGAAATGTTATTAGTGTTTTTTAGATTGCAAGTTTTTTATATGTGGGATCGGTTTGCGTTTGACTACAGCCCGCGTGACGTTAAAGTACCTACTTCTGTCAAATGAGTGAAAATCTTCAACTAGTTTCTTTTTAATACAGGATAATATAGTTAGTTACCAAGCAACATAAATTTAATAGTCATCTTATAAAACTACTCCACTAATCATAACTCTGTTCAAAGTTAAGTAATTGATACTTGCAATATTCACGGTCACGAGGTCAAAAATTAGTCTACAATAAATTGAAAGCCATTGAGAGGTCACCTTACAAAGCGACGGCTTCAATTATTTCAGTCCGAAAATGAGAAAAGTTCACGAGACGATTCATTGTCTTTATCACTGTCTTTCATCACACAAATGAGCGAAACTGAATTGAAATATAAACGTAAATAGTCTGAGGAGTGTCGATGAGCCTATAACTACAGATAAACAAGCCTATATTTGAGTTTTGTTTCATAAATTATACTTTGCTTATTATAGTGAAATTTAATATTATAAATAATGCTTTACTAACCTAAAACCAATAACTCCTGAATGTTACTTAAGTTGGGAAATAAATCGCTTCATTTATTTATTATAATATAATGATTTTGATGGTTATAATCTTCTTACACTTAGTTTACGTCAAATACGCGAAAAATATATGTGAAAATTGACAAACTGTTATCATAGAGTATTTTTCGGAGGTCCATACTATCTATGAATCAAAATTAAACAGTTCTTTGATATAAACCATACTTTGTTTGGTATGATACAATATGGCTTTTTCTGCTGAATTTATTGCTGTTTCTTGGAATTCGCTATCTTTTTTTAAAAACTACAAAGCCAGGGTTGAAATGAGTATGGTTGCAAGCACATACATCCGGTCACGTGGCATGTGCCCGAGGCTCTCGACGACTGTGACTCGTAATTTCCGGTTTAAGCTTATCAGGCGTCCACTCCGTTTTGCCACTGTGTTTCGTGTCTACTGCTTCTAGCTTCTTTTTGGTTCGGGAGCATAAGAAATTGCTTTTTAGCGGTTAATATGTTTACTGTGCAGATGTTGTATTTTACAATTAAAATATATACATACATATATATGTGTTATATTCGTCATCAGTACCGGCCCACGACACAAACGTTTGCTTAGTGTGGGGCTAGATAGCGCTTTGTGCAATGTCCCGGAATATTTATTTATTTATTTATGGGTAGTGCTCTTGTTGAGAAAAATTATGAATGTAAAAATGAGTAATCAAAAATACGGAAAAATATTCGTGTTTTGCATTAATTTTAATGTATTTCTTTCCCACTTGGCACGTATAAAGTTATTAAAATGTTTAGGTACGGAATAGTGGGACTCTCGTAAAATTAAGAAATATTTGGCTAAAATATTCATTCATCGCCACAACCGCTACAAAAATACCGAACAAAACATGTCAGAGCGAAACTTTTAATTAGAGCATATAAAACACGAGGCAAAGTATGCTTCTGGTGGAAAATAATAAGCCTCGCGTCACAATGTCTAACGTAGCGCGATATGAAACAAAGTTCGTTGTATTCAGGGCTTATAGCAAGCTAATCTCAACGACGTGCTTAAAACAGACTTAAAAAGGACTGAATTATTTTGTGCATGTATGTGTTCATCTCTCTCTAACTTGAGTCGTATTTCCTCATGACTCAGGGTCGTGACTCCCCAAAGAATAAATTTGTTAGAAGAGTTCTTTTGGGCAGATACATCGCGGTGGGCGCCCAGGTCCTTCCATAAGTGTTGTAAATAATATTGAAATTGGATTTACTTGGTGCATGCATATATTTGGATAAACAATTTTGTTTTTCTGTTTATATTATTTTTTATTTATTTTATATTTATATAATTTAATTTTTTATTACAAATTAAAATCTTTTATCTTTTTTTGTCATCGTCTACTATTATCACTATTAAGCGCAATTTTCGGGCTGGTGCAAACGTAACTCCTTGATATTTTTTTTTTTAAACTTGAATTTGAATTATGTATAATACGCTAAATTGTATACTTTATCCAAGCGTGCAACATGGTACACAAACCTAATTATTTTACCTTACGGATTAAAAACCCAAACAAACATGTTTCCCACGGTGTTCAGACGCACCTTATTAATTTGCGGGACGAATATTAATACCGGGGTCGGCGGGACATGGCGAGATTATGGGACAAGTAAACATCCTTGTCGGGATGGGGACAGCGGGACAATCTCCGGGACTGTGACATAACGTTAACATGGATACTTTGTTGAAAAAAAGAAAGAAAACATTTATTATGGCAGATTTATCAGAGAAACAAACACAAGTAATAATAATAAACATACACACATAAAATCTGCCACAACACAGCCCAACTAAGCATATGTTGAATGTTTTTAGTTAAACTTCAAAAAACAAGATATTTCATGTCGGTTTTTTTAAATACAAATATGCTAATGATTGACTACAACTCACCTGAAATGAAGTTGTAATGTACATACGTTTTAGTACCATTAGAAGTAGCCGGGTCATTGTTTTTGCAATATTATGATGTTTTTGTTTGTCATCGCTTGTAACGCCATCATTTATGGAAGGATAAATAATCTTCATTAATTGTGTGATAATGCTTATATTGCAGTTAGTTCTTACTCTAACCAATCTTGTTCTTCGTGTAGTAAGAGCGTGGCAAAATCTAGAGGCAAGAGTATACAAACCTCCCCTAGGGCCTGTGACGAGCCTTAACGGCTGCCATACTACGACAAACAGCCGAGTCATTAACCAATACTGTGTATATATGATACCTACCTATGTTGCCAAAATTTTACGTCTACAAATTTAGTTACACAGTTAAAACTTGTGGTGTGTAACGGCCTAATTTCTCGCGTGTGGTTTGGTCCCGGATTAAATACCCGCACGGTTTAATCCCCAATAATCCTAGCACTTGGAAACTAAGGATTCCCTTAACGACTAACAACAGACGGTTAGACTAAGTAAATTTTCCATTGAGGATAACTTGTTTTAGTCTCGAGGTGGTCTGGGAATGAATAATTATCAGAATCCTGCTAGATTATAATAAGTTTGATAACTAGACTTCAATTTTAGTAGGATTAATATTTGTACACAAACAAATCTACACAAATAATATAAATCATTTGAATTTGAACTTTATACTTTGGGCAGTGCCAAATGCTTTCAGTTCATCACTACGTCATTTAACTTGTCAATTATTTATTTTGTACACATGCTTGTAATACTCAAAAAAATATGAACAGTTTTCATTTTTACAATAAATAAAAATAAAAACAAATGAAAAACCTTTTATCTTTTTATCTTTTATGCGACTCTCCAATGTACAGTATTTATCATCACAATGATGAATGTATTAAGTTTGTTTCGTATCGCGTTGATTGTGAACTGGTTTATTGAAACGGAGTGCATTCGAATTAAGTGTTATATCCCAAAAATGTGGGAATAACACTATGTTATGTTATAATATAGTGTTATTCGCACATTTTTGTAGCGAAAGTGTCTGTATTTTAAACTTTTTATATTGACACGGTTACCTCATAACTATGATATATAATTTATTTATTTATTTATTTATAACGGTACACATAACAGAATGAGTTCATATATAAGCCAAATACACATTCAAAACTGGTTTTGAACCAGAACAAATTCCTCAGGTGAGTGTACACAGCTTGAACAATATGAATTTGATTATTATTTTCAAAAACCTGTGTTGGACAGAGAATACAGTACCTAACTGGTACTGTATTCTCTGTCTAACAAACAACAACGATAAACAAGGACAACATAATTACAGACTAAATTTTATCTTAAAATTAGTGATCATGCATAGCTTTGCATTAAAATAGCTAGAACATTACGCTTGAATGTGGATACCACACAATTAAATACATCTAGTGACTGATGGTGGTTGGCTAGGATACTATTGTATTGGCGACACATTCTAACTAATGGGTTGTATAGAGATGTATTATTTTTATAAACACTGAGAGAGAATATATTTTGGGGCCTGCGCGAATTGCAATGCTATTATAACTTATATAATTTTATTACTACGCTAATGTTTAATTTACATATTTGAAAATTCAACTTAATAAACAAAAACAGACACTATTAATATAAAAAATAGATTAATGCAGGTAACATTTCTTTAACAAAGCACTTACCGTCTTATTGCTGACTCCAACCATTATGGTGCTTAATATTGCAAAATAATCATAAATAAATAATAAACACTGAATAAAATGATCAAAGCCGAACGATCAAAACATTTTCCATAAAAAAATCTGTAGCAAATTTTCTCGCCTTCGTGTAGTATGAAATTACTCGCGCCGTGTTTATAAATTATGGACCTACGTCATAAAACAATCCAGAGTATTTCACCTGTCCAACTTTAATCATTCAACTAAGTTTGCTTCGTACGTCCCTGTTCTCGTCAAGAAAGTTTCATGCCTACTGAAAGGGTCCTAATAAAATTTAAGCATACATAAGTTGGAAGAGACAACTTTTAAAACGTTATTATACCTTTTGTTTTATTTGTATGTCCAATAAAGTATTAATTTACCTAATATTCATATGTACACGTATTACTGTAAAATATCAGCAGCTAAGTCTAATTTACATATGTAATTTAATTCAATCCAGGGGTCTTCAAATCTAGAATTAGTAGATATCTTTTAGGTTCAGGCTGTTGTCAAACGTAAACCTAACCCATGCATAAAAAATTGAAGTAAAGTACTTATACCTATATATCTTGTTTGTATACGTATGTAGTTTTCCAAATTCATCTGTAGTGGTGTCCGCGTGATGGCAGACCCGTGCAGCCTCCAGCCCGCGTCAGTCGGTGAGCGGTCGCGCCTCGCACTACACACGTCCTGCCCCAAAGGACAATAAAACGCGCCAAATTCAAACAGCGCTCCAAACATAAAACCTTTTCTGAAGGAATTTAGGATTCAATATTTTTGAAACGTTTGGCTTGTATTTACGCGGTTTACAAAAATGTTTACTAGTTGTTGAATTTAGTGTTGATTCATAGTGTTTTTATTTATAAAATTTGTGATACGATACAATTTATGATAATAAGCATTGATGGTGGTGAGGATTGGTAAGAAGTTAGAAAAGGTTCCATACAACTTTTATATCTAAGTTGCAAATACGTTTGGGCACACCGTCTCGTCTCTTTACGAAACTGTCTGAATAAGATTTGTGAGGCTCAACCAATCTGACTGACTCGGCATTTTTAGAAAAGACTAAAGGATAAAAATCAGAGAACAAAGCCCATACGATGGTATTAAACCCATCGGAATGGAAAAAGATCAAACAAATACGGACGAGTGAAGCGAAAAACAAGTTGTTTTCTATGCTTCGTCGATAAACGAATTTGCGTTTTAGGGATATACGTTTCTAATCCAATAAAGAAGAATTTGTTGAATATTTGTGTCAAATATTGGATTACGAAAACCTGCAAAACCTTCAAGGTTTTGAAGTTTATTGTACCCCACTTTTTTAATTTTACATCAATTTATAGCACATTAAAAAACTTTTAGGGTTTCCCCACAGTCTATCCAGTTGAACTAAAAAAAGGCCGATAGAAATTTGTAGCGTAAAATAAAGCATTTCATTTGAAGATTATATCCCTGCCAGAATGGTTGCCTGGAAGAGATCGGTCTTAGCGATACGGCCGCCAATTAAGACGCTGATTTAATTATATGTTTTTTTGTGGTGTTTTAATAAAGTATTTATCTATCTATCTATCAATTTTTCTATTAGTTTTTTATTAATAACTTATCCCAGTGACGCCATTTAACTAATCTCATCTATTTTATGATAATTTATCTCGTTTCCCCTAATTACGTGTCGTGCAAGATACATCTGCGGGATCAAGTGAGTCGGACGAGGAGATCGATGGCTGAGAGGCAATCTTCGAGCCTCCTTTTTTGGGTCCACTTAAAATATTGCGCCTCTTACCGAAATTTATTACGAGATTTCAGAAAAAAGTGTCATAAGCTGTGGAATATTTCGTATTTTCCCACTTTTTGATACATTTCTATATATAACTTTATTTTAGAAATTATTCATAACATCGTGTTGTCAAAAATAATATTTTTTTTAATAATAAACACCTTTATTGTTTAAACTTACGTGTTACGTACATGATTGCATAGGTATAAGACAATATCAATGTTTAAGCACTACGTTGGTAGGTGTACTAAGCCCTGTACTAGGTATCACAAAGGATCCTGTGTTACAGGGCTATAGTATCCTTGTATATAGGTTTTATTTTAAAATGTATTTTGAACAAGTCGTTACTAAAACATGTTTAATCCTTTTATAAAACGAACTAATTGCGAGGGACCGCGAGTCAGATTGTTTCATACAATTAAAAAATAAACTTAACAATTTATCAATATAGTTATATAGCAGCGCTTTCAACACCAGAGCTGGCCAATCTTATATACTTTAGCTGAATTATGAATTAATATTGAACTAAAAAATGCTAAATAATAATGTAAATACGTTTCTACTGCTTATATCTCGGGTGCCATGGTGTTAAGTAAACCTTAGCCAGATCACATGTGGCCTCGATAAGCAAATATTTACTAAAATGATCTCAGATTTCTATACTTACTCATAATGATTTTGTCACACCTCATTAGAGTTCTCACGAGTTTTTATTACTGTGCACATTAATTTATTTACAAAGTACTTATTCTTACAAATATTCAGTTTTCCAAGGCTGGTTTTATTAGAGTATTCCTAGGTACCAATTTTGGCAACTAAAATTACACATTTTACCTTTGATAAGTGAAAAAATATTTTATTAAAAATGTTGAAGATACACAAAACCTTGATTGTTCCAAAAATAGATCCTCATAATTTTGGTTTATTTTATTCTAGTCATAGATGTAACCAAATACAATAATTGTAACAAGGTTACAGAATTCCTAATACATTTTACCTATCTATTAAAATTATCAAACAGCTTTATGTCTAAAAAAGCTATAGCATAGGTACTTATTTCCATGTCTAAAAGATTAAATTCTCGGTAGACAAAGCATGACAATAATAACAAGCGTCTTGAAGTATTCTCCGCCAGTTCCCTTTATCTGCTTATTATTTCTATTTCATTGTAGTTTCCTTTATTCCGCTGAAAACCCTCGTTATAAACAAATAGGCGGGACTCTACTATAATATAAAGTATTTATTATGTGAAAAAAGTTTACAAAATGTATTTAGAGTTGGTCTATTTATTGTAGCCGTAGCTAATGTTTTACAAAGTTTTTAGATCGAAAAAAAGGTCAAAGTCAAAGTTTTTAGATGAGTTTCAGGCAGTAAGTTTGTACACGTGACGTAAGACCACAAAAAATCTTTTAATTTATATTTGCTGCGTTCAAAATAAATTTATATCTGACTAAAAGCTTTAGACTTCATAACGATATTGGACTATGGCGTATCATTGATGACTTCAAGGTATATCTATCTTTTATGTTAGATCTAAAAAACGGTAAAATGATACTTAAGTAGGTTGATAATATACAATATCTTGAGATAAGAGCCGTAGTACGATAAGAGCTTGCCAGAACTCGTGAAAAATAAGACCATTTTTTAAATCCTCAATTTCAGTTTTCCTCTAAGTAACTTGAGTCATTCACAAGTGCCGTGAAAAGCTAGACCTAATGAAATTGTATTTTATAGAACCATACTTCGCCTTATACAGTGACATGACGTTCAATGAACTCCTCAATATGGCGAATACTAAAGTAAAAAAGTATGTACAGTACAATAAACAAATGTAAAAAAAATATCTTGATAGGGTAAAATAACAATAGGTATATATGCACGTTTGCCTAGTTTGATCAATTAGTCAATTAAAACAACAAAAGTCCGGTCCTTGGAAACAAGGTTTTTTTTACATTGCTGTCGTACCCATATCGCGCTCGCTAAGGTGTAAATAGGCGGATGTCAGCGTGATGGCAAATATTTTCTTTTCCACGATCCAGTATCAAGTAGGAATCCCTGTTTAACATTATCAGTGAGTCTCCCATAGTCCGGACCGACTCTGGCTGAGTGGTCTTTACTCTCCGCCGCTTTACGGTTATAGTACGTCGTCAAATAATACTGTATTGCAGCAATTACGCAAATGTATTGAACCACTCATTGCCCTGTTGTTTTTCTATAGAAATACGAAAATTTACCAGTAAGAAATGTAGAAATAAAATCGCTCTGTTATACAGGATCCTTTGTGATACTAGTCCCGGCTTAGTACAGCTACAAACGTAGTGCATGGTTTGTATGTGTCAAGCTACAACGAAGTAGGTACTTAATATGTACGTAGCACGTAAGTTTTTTTGAACTATTAACTTTTTTAGATAATTTGTTTGACAAATTTTTTGTGCTGATCGGCTTACATGGTTAATGTGGTTTGATGATTACTTACTAATAATAGCAAAAAAGACATGTTCATACAAAGTGATTAGAAAAAATGTAAAACCAATTCTCTAGTCAAATACAGTCTTATACTACATCACATCAGCCGCTTGTGTTAAATGTTGAATAAAGTCAAGAGAGAGCCAAAAAGAAAGCTAACAAGAACGAACTTTCTTGGCCAGTTTGATCACAGGTAGTTAGTGGATAGGCCAACTTCACACTTACCTGAACAAGTTGGGTGATCAATCAAGATGAACATACTTACCGACTTGTTGTATACACGAGACTATGTTCCAGGACGTTTAGGTTGAGTGGAACCTTTGAAAGAGTGCAATGAAAACATGAATTCAACTTATTTTTAACCGACTTCAAAAAAAGGAGGTTATCAAGTCTTCTAAAACTTTTTACGCGATTACTCCATTATTTATGTACCGATTTGAATCATTCTTTTTTTAGAGATAAATATGTAAGGTGTGCATTGTGCGCTATATAGTTCGCCTGACGTCGTATATGGTCTCTGATATGTTGTTTTATGTCCAGGTAATATTCCCTATTTATGTAACTTAAATATGGATACAATTTATTTTAAGTCCATAAAAATCTTATTTGAAAACTTCACGTAGAAAAAATATACAAACACTTTTCAGTTTCACGCACTTATATTTTAATATAATGTTTTTTTTTCTCATTTAAATTACGAAGTGAGTAAAAGAGGCCTTTGTTACCACAGCATGGAACTTCTTAATTATGGATTCCTTCACAAAAATGTGAGGTATTTCCGGCTTTGGAAGGTTTATAAAATAATTTTGAGTATATTTGGGTCAGCGGGGCCATTCTTGTTAAACATGTTTATGTATATGCATCTACAATAAGTAAATAGGAAGTATAATGTTGGTAAAGCTAGTATACTCGTACATATACTATATAAATACTGGCGATATTTTCCTTAGGCTTTTTATTCAAATAAAGCCTTAGAAGATGAAAATTCCTTATCTCTATGCGGCATGCTTCACGCTACGGTAAACTTATGGAAACGAATTGTGAATTCGTCTGTTTTGTACGAATACGTATGGTTTTAGGGGAAAAACAATTTTAGAAAAGAGAATAAGAGTTAAGGAGCATGATGAAATTCTAAAATATTTCACTGTATTTTTTTTATAAAAATCAACTTTGCTAATCCACTTCATTCATGCATTTCGCAAAGCTTTAAATCTACCTTTTAAATTAAAAAAAAAACTTTTAAACTATAGCCTTGAGCCCAGTTGAGTCATTTTTGTAAAAGACGTGATTAGAAACTATACTTAATAGATACATTTTGCTATTCCCGACATTATTGTATTTGTGTATTATGTTAAATCATTTAGTGTACCAGACGAACATAGTCATACGACTTATAAATTAGCCATGTTAATTAGTTACCTATTTCTACGTGGATAGTTTACCTGTCTGCCACTACACAAACCAGCCCCTAGTTTCCAATAACTCGCGGCATCCAAATTGTGGTATCGTTTAATATAAAATCAATAGTCACTATTAGCGGTATAATAGATGGTATTACTGCTATGGTAGATCTATACTGATATAATAGGTAGGTATAACCAGCGATAATAGGTATATCTGTTGATATTAGGTAGGTATTATATTCCGCGATAATAGGCAGAATTAGCCCCATTAGCGGTAGATCCAGCCAGCTTCCGATTGTCGACCTAGATGTGTTCTATTCTATACTTCGATAGGTGAGATATGCAGGGAAATTCTAGGTGAAAATACTCTATCTGTGAATACGGAGAGCTTAACGAATCGAGTCATATTTTCACTCACAATTTTGCTCTTTAGGTGAACACAAAATAGTAAGGAATTGAAAAAGAATTTCAGTAAACTGATAAACAATCATTTATTATAATATTTAAGGGATAAATGTGCCAGATATTTATTTGAATGCTCTCTACTCTGCTTACTTAAAAATATTAAAAAACAGTGTATTTTTAATGACCCAGTCTCTACAGTCCTCCAAACACGTATATGAAAGCATTAACAAACTAAATGACTTTCAGCCAACGAACTGAAGCTGAAAGCAGCTCAGTTTCCTTTTATGTTATTAACATTAATAAGCTGAGAGGTATATACATATTAGAGTTATATATTTGTTGATGAAAGTTGGTTGGGCGGCATTCACACAAGTTTTCCGTGGCCATAACATTGATGACACGAATGGAAGGAAGTAGGCCGGAAGGCTTTGCTTCTCATGTGGACAACTTACTAGCGTGGTTACATGCTTTGTATACCTGAGTCTACACAGACACAGATACTCTAAGAGCTGTTATTAGGAAAAGTAATGTTTTTGACATAATATTGTGTTTAATACTACAGCGTTGGAAAATTAAAAGCAGGAAGCAGTCTTAAGGAGGACGTGTTTTATAAATGTTTAATACTCATTTCAGAATAATTAAGTTACTAATGTTAAACTTAAAAAAATTAAGAGTAAAAAGTAAATGCATTTCTTCAGAACATATAATATGGTGTGTAGTTAGAAATCTTAACGTATTAAATGAAATCGCAACTAAAACTAGATATTTGCAGTTTTGTATCAGTTTCACTGAATAATTAAATAAAAAATACTGTGTGTCCTCATTTAGTGGCTCTCACACGGATCAAAGCCTCCTTCGAATTTGCAATGAAGTAAATTTTACTTAAAAGTTTTTACGTCTTCAAAGAACTTAGTACTTCGCCATCCTTCCAATTAGCAACCTTTGAATAAAGTGTTGAATCTCCTTTAGATTGGGAATTAGTTTTAAAAGTGATATAAGTAATTATTTTTAGTAATGTTGTAACGGCTATTTTTAATATTTAACCACTTGCACAAAGCATCTTAAAAACATTTAGTGTCAAAATTATCCAGTTGCAAATAAATTAATCTTGATGAACGCGCCCTGTAAGCGCCCAGTAAGCGCCCCGCAACCTTGTAAGGCATATTACGAACGACAACGGCGTATAAATGTTCTGTAAATGTAATAAACATGACGTAACACTCACATAAATGACACTGACGGGAAGTTTATTAAATTAGATGTACAGCCATAGTAGGTACAATATTCCTACTTAGTTTGGTGGGGAAATTAACTTAAATAAGGACTGTTTACGTATTAGATAAGACTTTTGTCAAATTATTCTGTTAAAGAGTGAGATATATATAAGGTCAGGTCTTCCTCAGCAATCAAACAAAACTGTGATTTTGTTGCTAAAAACAAGATTTTATTAATTAATAAGGGTAACAATTTTGATTAAAACTATTGTTATTTACTACATTACCTAATTAGTTGAATTACTTACCTAAAAACAAAATCAACAAATAATGTTCATGCTTTAGTTGTTACTTTAGTTACTTTAAATAATTTATACAATATTTCAGTTTCACATTTCAGTACAGTATTTTTATAGGTTATCGTAGCTGTCAATGTCTATCCAATAATACATCAAAGCTGTCAAAGCTTACATCTCCCCCCCTTGAAAAAACAATTTTTCCCACATTATTATGATAGGTAAAAATTTTCATGAAATCTAAATATTATTAAGCATTGGTATAAGTTTTGTAACATGATATAATCCAATAGATTTCGTTCCACGACCGGTGTTTATTTTAAAAACTGTATCTGATAGTTTCTCTTCAATTTCAAAGGGACCAATTCTAATTTCATCCATTTTCCTTTTGTTTAATTTATTTGCATAGTCAACATATACCTTGTCCCCTTCCTTAAATTCATGTTGTATTCTATTCTTGGAAAATAAAGTTTTATTGTATTCATGTGATTTTATTGACCTTTGTAGCGCTATTTTTCTATTGTCTTCCAAATTCTTTGTTAATGGCTGTTTTTCTTTCAATTCCATGGGTAACAAATCAGTAGACTCACCAGATAGCAAATATTTGGGAGAAAAACCTGTTACAGAATGGTTTGTTTCATTGTATTTACATCTGCATTCCTCTGCTATTTTTGACCAATTTGTTTTTCCTTTTGATTCATTCATTTTGCACCTTATTTTATTTACAATAGTTTGGTTTAGCCTCTCGTTTAAACCATTCGAGAATGGTGCATCTACTGCTGTAAGTATTAATTGGATACTCTTGTTTCGAAGGTAATTTTTAAATTCAATGGAATTCAAAGCTGGATACTGATCACAAAGTAAGATGCTTATTGTTTCTTCTTTAGGAATTTTCTCTAAAAGTTTGATGAAATCTCGGGCATTTTGATTCTTGGAACATAAGATATATGAGTACCTGGTGAAATGGTCCACTAGTAGATGTAAATATCGTTTTGTTGATCTTTGTCCACCAAATCCTCCTATTGTGTCCAGCGACATTATTTGGAAAGGTCTAGTAGCTGGGCCCAATTGTGACATAAATCCATATTTTCTATTTAACCTTGTTTTATTCTTTATGCATATCTCACAGTTTTTACATATATTTTTAATATTCCCTGATAAATTTGGGGCAGTATAAAAAGGCTTTATCTTTGATTCTGTCTGATTAATTCCTGTATGACAATATTCTTCATGTGTCTTTTTTATTAAAGTTTTGCTGTAAGCTTCACTCAGAACAATCTTCTTCTTATTTTTTCCACATTTTCTGTAGTATACCCCATCTTCAAAAACAATTTTCTTATCCAAATTTTTCAATCCCAAATTTTTCTCTTGGTCGTATCTTATATCTTGAATATCAATAATATTTACTGTTCTTAAATTATCTTCATCATTAACATCAACGTCCAATACCGGGTTTCTGCTGAGGCAGTCTGCTTCAGTATTATTCTTCCCAGGGTTATATTTTATTTCACAATTGTATTGTGACAGATAATGTAACATGTCCCCTAATTCATCATCAGGTCGGTTTCTAACATTTAACTTCTCCAGGGGTTTATGATCTGTATATATAGTGAAATGGTTTCCAATTAACCAATGTTGCCAAAACTTTATGCTCTCTTTTATGGCTAAACATTCTAAAAATATAGCTTTTTTTTTCTTTTGAGATTCATTTATTTTTTTAGAAAAATATGCAATCGGTTTTTCTTCGCCATTGCTTTGAATTTGTTTTAAAACTGCGCCTATTCCTATGGCACTGGCGTCTGTATAAATTAATATTGGTGCTTGTGGATCATATATAGCTAGTATTGGTTTGGAACAGAGATAGTTCTTGATTTTTTTAAATGCCCCTTCACACTGTTCTGTCCAATTAAATATCTGGTCTTTTCTCAACAAATTATGCAAAGGATCAAGAACTATAGAGACATTTGGAATGTATTTTCCATAGAAATTAATTTTCCCCAAAAACTGACGTATCTGCTTTCTGTTCTGAGGAGTAGGGAATTCTTTTATTGAAATCAAATTGTCTTTTAGAGGTCTAATTGTATTCCTTTGCAAAATATGACCTAAATACTTAACAGAATCACATGCAAACTTACATTTTGTGAATTTAAGTCTGAAACCTTCTTCTCGAATAGCATCCAGTAATTTTTTTAAGTGTGTGATATGTTCATCAAATGTTTTAGAGAAAATCAGTATGTCATCGATGAAATTCACTGCAAATCCTGTGAGGTCATATTTTCTTATGATATTCCCCAAAATCCGTTGAAATATAGCCGGTGATGTCTTAAGACCAAAGGGTAGACAAGTCCATTGGTAATGACCTTCTTGTGTTACAAAACTAGTTTTATGTCGGTCAGTAATTTTCAATGGAATTGACCAAAAAGCTGAGTTTATATCCAGTGTTGTAAAATAATTACAATTAATTGTTTTTGTTATCATGTCTTCTATAAGTGGAAATGGTTGTGATTGAGGTATGATTATTTTATTTAAATCTCTGAAATCTATGCATAATCTACTTTTTTTTCCTTCGTCCCTTTTAAAAGCTAAGGTAACAGGTGCCGCAAAGGGACTGTAAGATTCCTCAATCAATTCATGTTTCAATAGTTGTGAGATCTGATTTTCTATTTCTATTTTATCTTGAACAGAACACCTATATGGTCTCTTATAACAATATTTGTCAACTTCCAAATCTATGCAGGCTTCATACTTTTTCACTCTTCCAGTATCATATTTATGTTTAGCAAAAATATCTGTGTAACTATCCAATAATATATTTATCTGTTTTCTTTGATCAGAATCTAAGTATTCTGTCTGTATCTGAAACTTATTTGTATCTATACCTTCATTAAAGTTTATTGAATAGCCTTTTTCTTCTCTTATTATTTCCAGATTTTCAGTTTGTTTTTCTTCAAAAATGTTTGTATTTTTTATTTTTGTACTATCTGTTTTTTTTATTTGGATATTTAAATTCTCATCATGAGTCAATCCAAATGTATATATTGAATCTAATCCTAGTATTAGATCATACTCAAAGTTTTCATTCTCATAAATAAATGCATTTATTCTATTTTTTTTATGCAAGATTTCTGCATCCAATGTAATTAACCCTTTAGTTTTGCCTCCTCCACATATTGTCTTTATTGTGTCATAACAATAATTTGACTTCTCATTTGTCACCTGAACTAATTTTGAATTTATTAAAGTTACTCGTGAACCAGGGTCATACAAACCCTTGGCTTGCAGTGTATTATTTAACAACACTGTTATATCAATTAGTGGAGGGAGGTCTAGTTTTTTGGATCTTCATTACTCAGTTCAACTTTTAATATTGAATTGGAATTTAAGTTTTTGTCATCTACTGTTTTCCTATCATAGTTGTACCAGCAAACATTCTCCGGATGAAATCTATTTAATTTTCCTTTATTCTCACAAATCTTACATGATTTTTTTTCAGTCAGTTTTATTTCTTGTTTAGTGAATTTATTTACTGTGTTTGAGTATTTCTTTGTATCATATTTCCTTGTTAAACTTTCTAGTCCTCTTATGAAATTAAACAAGTCATTTACTTCTTTAAGACTTTCTCTGTCTATCCTATCCATTATAAAGTTTGGTAGACCGGTGGCAATCATATAAATTAAGGTTTGTGTATCAATTGATTTGTTTATCTCTAGTAACAATCTCTCTTTTTTAAGAGCATAGTCCAACACAGATCCTTGGATATATTTAAAATTCATAGCATACCTGATCGGTGACCAGCCTTTATCAGCAAATGTTTCACATAAACTTTTTTTCCATACAGACCAATCCGAATCAATAGTATGTTTGATAATCATTGAGGTGTACCAATCTATACAAGTATCTTCCAATAGTAACCTTAAAATTTCTACTTTTTGTAAATCTGTTTCTATTTGTAAGCGCACACATTCACTTTCAAAAGTTTCTAACCACTGTCTAACATTTGTTGTATGTCTAGAAAACTTCTCTATTGAAAATTCAGCCACTAATCTTGTCTTATTTTCAGTCTTCTTTAACAATGTTGGTTCAGCCGATGATAACTCCTGACCTTGTTCCAATTTTTCAAGAAAAAACCCATCAATTTGTATGTTGTCATCATCCAAATATGTTGATTTCATTTCCTTCGTTAAAGTGATCCAAACCTGTCTCTTATCATGCCTTTTTTGTAGAGATTTTTTTATCTTGATAAAGATTTCATGTTTCAATATCTCTTTGTGGAAATGTATTGGTTGATACTCTTTGGGTACAATATAAGTTTGGCTATTTGAGTCCATAATTGAGGTTATGGCTATCATGTTCGTTTTTGCGTCATCAGGTTTGGCTTTTATGATGAATTCAAAGCGTAACTTCTCCATGTTTATTCACTTCACATGTAGACATCCAATTTGTTGATTTATAAGGTCAGGTCTTCCTCAGCAATCAAACAAAACTGTGATTTTGTTGCTAAAAACAAGATTTTATTAATTAATAAGGGTAACAATTTTGATTAAAACTATTGTTATTTACTACATTACCTAATTAGTTGAATTACTTACCTAAAAACAAAATCAACAAATAATGTTCATGCTTTAGTTGTTACTTTAGTTACTTTAAATAATTTATACAATATTTCAGTTTCACATTTCAGTACAGTATTTTTATAGGTTATCGTAGCTGTCAATGTCTATCCAATAATACATCAAAGCTGTCAAAGCTTACATATATAAAATTTGGAGATATCATCATGGTGTAAAAGATCAGATGGCATAACAAAACGAAAAATATATAAAAACAATAAATATCCAGTAAAGTATAAAACGGCTTTGTTTGCTTCCCGCTCGACGTGGCGGTGGCACTGCCGTGCCCCCAAATTCACAATGTTATTGAGCAATATAGAAATGAAAAATAACATTTAGTTACGTTAAGGTGACAAATTATAAACATGTACATGAAAAGTTTCTTAAATAAAGATTTAAGACAATGTATGTCTAACTAGGTATTGCCTGCAGCTTGGTACACGTTATTATACATAAATAGAACTTTCCTTTGAATAACTCTATCTATTTTAAAAAGAGAAGAAGAGATCGCTTTTAGCGATAAGGTCGCCAGTTAAGACACTAGGCTTAAGTTTTAATATTATTTTTGTAAATTTCTGTATTGTGCTGGTGTTTTAATAAAGTGTATATCTATCTATCTATCTATTATACAAAACGGAATCAAAATCCGTTGCGTAGTTTTAAAGATATAAGCTTACATACATACATACATAGGGACAGACGCGGTAAGCGACTTTGTAGTGATAGTGATAAACAAATAGAATAAAAATAAAAAAGTCTTTATTCAACTCAACTCATGACAAATAGGCCACTTCAAATTCAATACCATATAGAAATAAGAATCAGTAAAATTCAAGATTACAGAGCGTTAGCCTCTAGCTAGTTCGGTTATCAGGCATCAGATCAAGCTGTAGCTACGTTACAGCAAGCCATCAACTGTCACCGAAATAAAACGCCGCCTGGTTGTCGCAATGACCCGCCATTGAATAGATAGCAGTATCGGCTTAGCTCACAACCGCCCGTTTGCCGAAATGAGTAGCCATTACCTTCCACTGATTATTCTTTAATAGATTCTGTATGAAAAATTAACTTTATACTTTTGTCCTGATTAATATCTACGCATGTTTACTTACTTAAAGGTTTTTTCTGTAATCTAGATGTGCAGTATAAAACTTTTTCTGGTTATCTAATGTTTATAACTGAAGAAAATGCATAACATTAAAAGGATAAAATTATTAAACATTTTCGATGCCCTCTGGTAGTGAGTATTTATTATCTTTAAGCTTTTCTAAAGATTTTCTAAGTGCCCCTTTTTTGTCGTAGTTAGAAGTAGTATGTTTATTTTTTTTCCCCTTGTTTTTATATTATATTATTGTAAGTAGGTAAATATGTTTCTAATGTCAGAAAATGCATTCTGACCATGCTTTATAAGCAAAACGAGACAAATAGTTTTAACATAGATACGTCACGCCTTAGTTCTGTTTGACTCATTTTTTGCGTTATGTGGCTTTACTTTCTTTTGTGTCTTCCTTTTTGCAAGAAATATGTTGTACGATCGATTTTATAACCGTATTTTGAAATACACTTTATACTCAAATTAGGTGATTTTGTTTTTCATTTAATCCTTTATAAGGAATCTAAGATGAAGTAATCTGTAGTAAAGCCATTGAAAGACGGATGTAGGTCGAGGAACACAAGTGGGGTGTGACGATCACATCGACGAGAGGAAATTGACACGTTTGATCTACTAACACTTTAAAACAGGAGTGGTTTTTTTTAAAAACATTGCTAGTCAAGAAAATTTTCATATGGTTGATTGATTCTTGGCGGAGAAACTTAATTTTGAGTTTTTATTTGTCCATAATAATAATTTACATAATATGTCATACAGAAAAACAAAATTATATTAGTTTTGTTGAAATTAAAAATATAATTAGTTGAGAGTAAGGCGTGAACGTTAATAATGATCAAATCTTATTAGTCGTAGACCCAGTGTAGCCGGCCTACGCAAGTGCTACGTCTATATCTTTATAATATCATAATATGCCGGCTAGCGAAAGGCGTAGGTATAGTTTGTTCGATATAAGACTACTGTACCATAAAATGTACTTTATACTTTCTTGAGATAACATTTTAAGACGCCACAATGTGTTTGAAACTTTCACTTGATAGCTTGCAAAGCTAGACAACTTTTGCAGTTTGCGCGGCCAAAACAAAATAAAGTTAACAACAAGATCATAAAGCGTACCTTTGATTTTATTTTTTAGCTGAACATAAAACAGATGTGGTTGAAGCGCTCAGTAGTGTTTATAAAGTTTACGGCAAATTCATAGGTCAAAGTTATCAGCTGCTGCCAGGAGCCTATTTGCTCGTGGTTGGCTGAGCGGCTAAATTTGCTCTCCTTGTTTTCTTTGCAAACAGTCACAAATTGTGTTATGTGGGATGAAAATACACAAGCTGTACAAGTTATTTATTAATTTACAGCTACAGTGGTTTTGAATTAGGTATTTATTATGTTTTTTTTTATATTTCAACAAATTCGCAAAATCTTAGTCATTCATTGCATTTTATCAAGAATCATTGTACCATCCAGGCTTTTTATGTACTGTTATTCGAAAATTTCCAAGTCTTCAAATTAATAATTTTCGTTTATTTACTGTTCAAATTAGTATTGTAGGATTCCCTGTTTGTGGGAGCTAGTTCACGATGTTTTAATTTTAGTTATCTTTAGATGTGCTTATCAATGAATAATCCAGATTTTTGTTGTGATTTTCCAACAAACGTTTAAAATATAATTCAGTTACAATTAATGAACTAATAAACTAAAATCGTGTAAATGTTGTTGTCACGTTGAAATACCGCGCGCCGGCTACAACATTCAGTTTGGTCGACACGTGTCACATACATGTGATGGTGAACGAGATAAACCGTTGTCTATTACAGCTTTCTGATTTACTTACTTTATTTTATTTTTATTTTGAAGGTTATATTAAACTTGAGCTCGTAGTGAACTGGTATTACTTCTTATGGTTTTTGTCAGTAAATTTTCTAGATATTCAAGGACTAAAGTTAATCTATTTTGAACTCTATAAATGTCAACTATATATTGTCATTAAATCTACTCAAAAGGTATAATAATTATATCAGATAAATTAAAGAACACCCCCGTTTTATTCTTAGTCAAATAAAACAAATAAATGTTTATCCAGAAGTATTTATATAGCTATGAAATGTATGCCATTCTGTCTGTACTTGATTTCCATAATTGTTCTGATGTAGTAGAGACAGTGCTCTTCATCATCACATGCCGCGAGCAGGCGTCCATGGCGCCTGCTCGCGCCTCCATGAGGCGGGGCTCGGTTTAAGAGGCTGTATTGTTTATAGCTACCTACTCGCAGTATACTCATTGAGAAATTAGTTTAATAAGAACGATTAGAAGCAGATAAAATAACTTTATTTTGCATTAATACATTATGTAAGTTTACATTGTTGGAGTCCCTGGCAACCGCTGCAGGATTCCCTGTGCCGCGATGCCATCTGTATGATAATTTAAAAATGTTTTTCTATAATGATTGATGTATGTATGTACACACATAATGTATGTATACTATGTATAGTACACACATCTACAAAAATCTTTATCTTTTAAGATTTATTGATACTGTAATGCTGCAACATACATGTAAGTGCTGTGCTGATATCATAGAATATGCTACACAAATTACAATATCTCGTTAACTTAGATTTATTGAATACATTTTGTATTAATAAAATTTTACAAGGGTACAATGTCAACTTTTACCATCAGAATAATGTAATTTTTTGTTACTAAAATCATGACAAGCAAATTGGGAATTATACATATGTATTTATGTCTCAACTTAATTATGTAAATCTAAGATTATTTCAGCTGTATAGGGGCTAAATTGTAAATTTGACATCACACTCTTTACCTAGTAGTTAAATGTTTGTACATAGAACCATGCCATCCCTTGCCACGCTGCCTCTGTGTCTAACGACGCGAGCTTGATGGATGTTACACTGACAGTTGGCACCGGGACAATAGCACAGCTTGTATCTACAGGGTTACTACATATCTGGGCCGTCTGGAAAGAAAACTAGTATTATGAATCATTTTTTTTAAATGGGATAAAATTCTCACGATATTAGACGGGCAGGAAGATTGCCAGGTACTACTAAGATCTATTTTAATTTTGCACATATTTCATAGCAATGTTTTTTGCTATAATAAAAAATCTATAGTAAGTCAAAATCTATATAAAAAAGAATCTAGCTTTAAAATCGTTAATAAAATAATTTTCACCGGCATTTTCACTAGTTAGTCAGGTAGGGTTGTAAAGAAAAAATTAAATACAAACACGCATATATTTAAATCTGAGCGGATCAACAACAACATGCTGATGTTGTGCTGCAACATAACGTAACTGTCTATGACAGGCTGTCAAGTAACATTGACAAGTGCGCCTGTAGAGCTGTCACAGAAGCACTAACGCGGTGATTACCGCACGCATTCAGCTCTCTTGACCTGGAAACAGATAGGAAACGTTATCTAACTATTATATGAGGTATTTACTTAGTATAGTTACCGTAAGGCATGATTAAATTTAGCAAGTTGTCGAGCTAATTTTCGACATAATTATTGACGTAGGTGCTAGCCGGTTATCACAACTAATTTTACTTAGGTAGTTAGGTGGAGATGAAAATTGAGATGGTTATGTAGTTGCAGGTAACAGTTCCCAGTAGTAAATAGATTAACGTTGCATGTGGAAGTTTGCTGCTTCTTGCTTTCATGTGACTTATACTTATTTCTTGTTTCCTTGTGAATAGTTCCCACTAAACACTCTTTTAGGTTTAAGTAGTACAAAAAAACAAGCTACTTAAATGAAAAACAAATTATAACCCAATTTGTTAGTGTAAGTAGAGAGATTAGCTCAAAGTTCGATGAGAAGTTTTAAAAACAGGCTAAAGTTTGCTGGTTCAGAACACACAACTGCAATATACCAAATATAGATTTACAGAGCTTAGTTTTATACGCCTTATTTGTGTAAATTTTGATGAAACTCCTCACATAAAGCTTTATTCCACACGCTGACACTGCATTAATTCTGAAATCCGAGAAAAGGATTTCCCGGGATTTATTCATGCAAGCTTGAGATCGTCATTACGCGCGCTCACCCCGGAGACAAAAGCCCGTCGCATGCGGCTCCCCCCGGTTACCTCGGACCGTCGCTTAAAAGATCCTCCTCTAATCCCCCCCATTGTGTCTCCCCCATTTGTCACACGCAGCCGCCGCTATTGATTCCCATCGACGCCCACCAATCACCGGAAAAAACAAAGAATAAAAAAGCTCGTACATAAATAAAAAGGCTGCGAAGTCCGATTGGACCACTTCAACCGTGAACGCCGCTCCGTTGATTCCCAATTTTTTTCTCCCACTGTTTTTCATTTCACAAATGATTTCAGGCCGCTAACAATGGTTAAGGGTGCGACCTCGGCAAGGTTTTTACTGTCAAGTCGTTGATTGCGGAGTAATCTCGACGCGAGCGAAATGTTCAAGATTGTTACAGTTTCGGTCGAGGTGTATTTTTCTCGCTTTAATTGGAGTTGTGAATACGAAACAGGTCCGCGGCACTAATGGCCCCCAAATTGGAAGACGCTTCCCGCATTTTAATTTCGATGGCGACATTATTGAATCTTTAACGATTTCTCATTTTAACGAGCGGTGACTTAAATGTTACTGGAGTACATTTACATCGAAATTATGTTTGCGAAGACGGTGTGCCCAATTGATTGTTTGTTTCTATTTCGGGAACAGCTTTATGATTGTCGAAGGAAATTAATTCTCCTAAGGGGACTATATTGTCACACGAAGTGATATTCGAAAGGAAAGTTGAATAAGTGGTCAAGTCATTAAGGGGAACAAACAAACATTGTTTAAAATCAATGACTGACATAAATTTATTTTAACTCTAGTCCAGTTGGAAGTGTACTTAAGCGGAAGTGTTACTAACGCTCGAAAATATTACTACACAAGTTAGTGGGCTCATTTTGAATACACGATAATACAACGAGAGTGAAAATAAGCGTGTTCAATCTCGCAGTGCAATCCATCAAGTGCTATTATTACGCAAGGAACTCGAACATTACATTAAAAAACTGCGTAAACTAAGCTAAAACTGTGTACCAAAAGGTAGTAGTGTTTGCAAGGAAGCAGTCGCTCGGTTGGAGTAAGTGTGATCGCGGCGCGGGCGTGCGCCGCGCGGTCCGCCGCCAAGCTGGGCGAGCATGCCGCCATGCTGGCTGTCGCCATCTGCTGCATCCTGGTGCTGCTGCTCGTGTTCATCATCCTCATCATCGTGGTGGGCCAGAACATGGGCGTCAAGCCCGGCTCCTAGCCCTGGCGAGGTGAGTTACTACACGAAACTATGTTAGTTATGTAGGCTCACTGTTATTATAATAAAAGTACTATTTGTAAGTTTCCGAAAATGTACTGTTTTTTTAAATGTGTATTCAAAAAGAATGGCTACAGATCTATGCAAAACATAACTTGTATATTTATTTGGCTGCACTTAATAGGTGCAAGCGCTGCAAGATGGTTAAGGTCAGTCAAATATGCAATTATTATCGAACCTCGAACGAGATGTTTGCACGAGACGGGTGCAGCCGATATTCTAAAGTCGAAACGAGATAAATTTCACGCAAGAACGTGAGTTATATCAGGAGAAATATTTATGATATATTTTGACACAAGTTTTTCTATAATATCGATAAAAAAACATATCCATATGACTTTGGCCAATCATTTTGCCATACTTTATTAGATTAAACTTTTATTGGAAAATGAGCGAAAATAATCACGACCGGCAGGATTCGAACCTGCGTATTTCTGCTACCGTCAGAACGCCTTAACCACTAGGCTACGGTCTACTAACTGCCAGGCGCGAAAATCCACACTCATTTCCATACACTTCAGACTGAGCGGCTGATGGCGCCACTTGTGCTGTCAGAATATGTCTAACAAGCACTCATATCGATGTACTATGGACACCTGATATGACGAGAAATGGGCCTTTCGCGTTTTAATAATGAGTTAATTTATTAAGTGCTAACCTGCACTATGGTTGTTTTAAATTAAACTTTTATTGGAAAAACAATTCGATTCCTGACAGCACAAGTGGCGCCATTAGCCGCTCAGTCTGAAGTGTATGGAAATGAGTGTGGATTTTCGCGCCTGGCAGTTAGTAGACCGTAGCCTAGTGGTTAAGGCGTTCTGACGGTAGCAGAAATACGCAGGTTCGAATCCTGCCGGTCGTGATTATTTTCGCTCATTTTCCAATAAAAGTTTAATTTAAAACAACCATAGTGCAGGTTAGCACTTAATAAATTAACTCATACTTTATTAGGGTCAAAAACAGACTACGCTGATTGTACCGATACGATCTAGTCAATAATGATGATGCCTTATTTCCCAAAGGACTAATATGAATTGTTTCGTCCTATGAACATACACGCAAACGTAATTTTGCGCTCAAACTGAACTAATAGGCCAATGAAACTCAATAACTACATTATTTGGTATTAACAAACAAACTATATTGTTTGTGTTCTCTATATTTACTCTATGCAAATTATGATAACGTGACTATGCATAAAGTTGCCCGATTATTCAAATTATATTCCCCTTGTTTTATTTCTCTCTTGGAAAATAAACTATCGTTTGGCTTCTTGAAATATTAGAAATAAAATTTATGTGAAAAAAATATCCAGACGGGTTGTTTTTTTTAGTTAAAGTTGATTTTGTTGTAAATATATATAGTTAAGTTGAGTTGAAGATGGTGATTACTTATATATCTCAGTTTTAATACTATTCTGCCATAATTTCTCATTTAGAAATCATTGATCCATAAAGATAATAAAACCCCACGCCATTAATATTAAGGCCCTCTGCCGCCTTCCCTGAAATATATGAAATATGTATCAAGCTGAAAGTAGCTTGATCATATAATCCTTTCCAACAATCACTATGAAGTCAAGCCCCATGCGAGATATCGGATATAATCTAGGACACGTGTTACCGGTTCATAGACTTCAGACCTTTGGGAAACCTAATTTCGATCCTATCTACCTTATCCATCAAACCATTCATGTGAAATTCACATCAAAACTGTTCCCATTATAAAAATGCATAAGTTTGCTTGTTTATTTTTGGTCTCTTTGACGTAGTATTAGAGAAAACGAGTCTTACGATTTTTGGAGTGGCCGCAATAAATGATCGCACGAACAATTAAGTACATAATTTTACTTTATTATAGGTACCGAAATAATGAGTACTAAGGCGTGGGCGTGTACAACTGGAAGACTAAATGTAATTATTTCATGATCAATAAAGTTATTTGATTTGTAGATCATAGATAAAATGGTCTTTTGCTATTAAATTTTGTCAAATGCTACAATAATACCTTAATATTAAAAACTAAACTTACGCGATTTACACGTGAGTGAAAACCGTTTAGTTAATATATTAATAATACCTTAAGTTCATCGACCATACATAGACGATAGTTGACGTGTCTAACACATATAGCATTGTTTCACCAATTTTCCTCGTTATCTATCCAATATTAAACACGGTATCGCTCCTATCTGAGTAACTGACGTGGTATTCTGTGTTATTAGAGGTAGTTTTTGGACGTAAGTAGATGTAGTGTTTCTACTAGGTATCAAATTAAATTACATACATTTAGTTGCTCAAAACTATACGATATATTTCTATTAATTCAAGGCTAGATGGCTTTGTGTGAAATAGATTTTATAATTAAATAAATTTGTTATTTTCCACAGGCTTTTGTTTCGAGATTATCTATACATACATATAATAAAGCTGTAACCGGTCGGTGTCTGTACATTGAAGATAATAAAAAAAAATAGTTGAGGAGTCTTCATTGATGCAGTAGAACACAAAAATCATGTTTAAAAAAAATGTTTGTCTGTTTGTCTATCGGTATGTTTGTTCGTTATAGACTCGAAAACGGCTGAACTGATTTGTCTACGGTTTTCACTAACATGTTGGTGCATTTTTAACTTAACATTTAGTGTTTATTTCATTTCAATCAGTTCGTAAATAAAAAACTTATGTTCATTTTAAACCAAGTGGTCCGCTATCGATATCCGCTGCCTACAGCCAATTTAAAGATTCGTGTTTGTCGACGTATGAACTACATGGCGCTGTATAATATATATATCTCAAAATAATACGAGCGAAGCCGCGGGCGTCCACTAGTTTTAGATATATCTCTGATAAATAGATTACACATTTCAGAACTTGTTCCTCTGATAACACAAAATTTGGTTTCCCAAAATCTAATCGTGAAGTTTTTGTTGTGGTTTGCAAACTAAACATTCTCGATCAGTTTCCAGAGAGTTGGTACGTTGTTTTGCTTACTCAGGGAGAGGTCAGGGAGAGGTTAGATTTCCATCCAATATCTGCGCAGATACGTTACGATATTTGTAAACATGTTTCTTTGTGGTGTATCAAAGTTTAGATAACGCTGAAGATATAAGATGTAATATGAATATGATAAATGTCTTACCTTCATGCATTCTTTCTTCTTTCTTCATTCTTCAACCATCCCTTCCTATCCCATCCTCGAGACAGCCTTAGTTTTATCTTTTTATCTTGTTATAATGTTTTTTGTTATCCTGAATATTTTTCGAAGCCATATAGGTATCAAAATAATATTAATACTTAGATTAAGATTTTATAGCTAGTAGCATATAGTTTTAGTCAGTCTTTTACTTGCTCGGAATTGATCCTTTCCGGTTTTAGATAATCTTGTATTTCTTACTAATCAAAAAATTGTATATACAGATCCTATATATTATGTATATGATAGTTTCCTATCATTTATGTTTAGATATTCCTTTTCGAAGAGCATGATTCCCACGACACAGGGAAACCTAGTGTGGGGATCACAGTCAACATCATTTACCCATTTATTTTTATATAGCCTTTCTGATCCAATTTTCTTTAAGTACAAATGATGTATACTAGTCTAAGGATTTTTGTGTAAATAAAGTAAATATTATTATAATATAATATTATTATTATTCTTTTAAACGAAATGGCCATATCTTGGCCTCGCTGCGAAAACGGTTCAAAATTCAAAGAATTAATGCCCAAAATAATTATTCCACGCGGACGAAGTCGCAGGCACAGCTAGTACATTATTTAATTATTTAATCATAATTAATTATTTAACTTGAAACCTTACACTATGTAATATACAATATCTTATGGATATCTAACTAGATGTGAAAAATATGTTGCATTGAGTGAAATAGGGATTAACCCTTTCCCTCCTTACGGTACTTAGAAGTACCACCACATTTTTCGTCTAATATCTTTAGTACGAAAACACTTTACGTGAACGGCAACTGACGATCCTTTAGAGTACCGTTTCCGTCAGCCAATCACAGCGCGTTAATTGAATTACCGCGCGACATTGGCGTAAAAATTGAAATTCTTGTCACAACTTGTCGAACGTTTTTTCATTTCGTTGTGCAGTGAAATAAAAAAAGTTTTATAAGTAGAATATCACAGGTAAGTGCTATTTTTTTTACTATTTACGTTGTTTATATCATTGGCTATATTTCTAAAAGCTGTTATAATGTATTATCACGATATTTCATACGAATATTTGATAAAAACTACTGCGGACTTAAAAGTACCGTCAGGTGATTCTAGTCTCAAATATTATGATTTTTTATAATACATGTATACGATGAAGTGGTTATTTTATTTTATTATTATTTTTATAAACCCATGTTATTTTTTTTTTATTATTGTTCTAATCAAGGTTTTTATTGTTTTAGGAATTGAGATGGATATTAAAAACAATACGGCTCTAATTGAAGCCCTGTTATTAGAAGAGCTTCCGGACTGCGACGAAGCGTCTGATGCAGGTGTGTCCGATGATGAAGTGGAAAATGTTCAACTACCCTCGCCAAGAGGTTTCGATGAAATTTTTGAAAGAGCTATAGAAGATGTTTTGGCCGAAGTTCCGCCGTCGTCGCCGTCAAATGAAGATGTATTGGAGTACCCAATAAATCAGGTACCCACATCTTCATTACCTGCACCTAGTGTTCAGCCTGATCTACCATCTGCAAATAACTCTTCACACCGAACTAACCAGCGATTACCCGAACCAAACCGTAAATGGAAAAAGAGGGACCTAAGTACATCTTTACCGGAATACATTGCGGATACTGGAGTAGTAGATGACTGGTTTGCTCACTGTACCACACCGACTGATATATTTTTAGTATTGATTGATGACATTGTTGACAATATTGTATACCAAAGTAACCTTTATGCTACTCAGAAAAGCAAAGTATTGAACCTAAAAAAAGAGGAACTCCTAACATTTATAGGTATTAATTTTTTTATGGGTTACAATACTCGTCCGGCGTGGAGAGACCACTACTCTTCGGCACCTGATCTCAACAACGCGCTTATTTGCAAGACTTTGCCTAGAGACAGGTTCGCTATTATTTTATCTCATCTGCATTGCAATGATAGCTCCAAAATGCCTTCAGGCTGCAAAGATAAATTATATAAAATTAGACCAATGATTGATGCACTCAATAAAAAATTTGAAATGGTTTATCATGGTACTCGCGAACTGAGTGTAGATGAGTCCATGATTAAATTCAAAGGTAGGTCTGTCCTAAAACAGTATCTACCTATGAAGCCCATAAAAAGGGGGTACAAACTGTGGTGTCTTGCTGACCAGAGGGGGTATATAAAGAAGTTTCAAATTTACCAAGGGAAAGACGAAGAACTGAACACAAAATTTACCGGCTATGGATTAGGAGAGAAAGTAGTTTTGGAGTTAACGGAACAAGATTGGAGTAAGGGGAAGGTAGTTTACTTTGATAATTTTTTCACGTCTGTGGCTTTACTTGAGAAACTGAAAACTGAAAACACCTACGCATGTGGAACTATCCGAAGTAACAGAAAAGGACTGCCCGGAAATATGCTCGCTGATTCTCAATTGAAAAGGGGCGATAGTGATCATCGATTTTCAAATTTAGACATTGGATATTGGAAATGGAAGGATAATAAAATGGTTCATTTAGTGTCTAATTTTCACGGGAACGAAGAGGCAACTGTGTCACGTAAAGAAAAAAATGGAACCAAGTCAGCCATTACATGCCCTATAGCTGTCAAAGATTACAATATGTATATGGGCGGCGTAGATAAAGCTGATCGTTTGAGAGCCCTTTACTGTATAGATCGCAAATCTCCGAAATGGTGGCACAGATTGTTTTGGGGTCTTCTGGACATCGTATTTGTCAATGCATATGTCATTCATGGACTTATAATGGAACAGACTACCGTAAAAGATTTTAGACGTTCTGTTACTCAAGGCTTGATGACAATGAAAGATGCTAGTCAGAAAAGGAAGACTTCTACTGACAATACTGCAAAAGGCGGCCCTTCCAAAAGACGCAAATCTGACTACTCCACTATAAAAGACGTACGCTTAGGTAACAGAGGCATCCATTGGCCTACGTTTGTAGAGAACAGGGGAAGGTGTGAGGTTTGTAGTTTGAAGAAGATTCAGTCGAAACCTCATAGTAAATGTTCGCATTGCAACGTGTTTTTGTGTGTAAACGAAAAGAAAAATTGTTTTATTGAATACCACGAGGTTAACCTGTAATTTTTTTTTTTTATTACTACTACTTAAGTCATTAATTTAATTACTGCTAAGTCAATAGTGGATCTCATTATTTTTGTAGTTTCAATCAAAGTTCCTACCACTCTGTTAACACGAAGTTCCTGACGGTACTTATAAGTCTAGGTCTTGGAAATAGTACTTCTAACTATAATAAAAATCTAAAAAAAATCTGTGTTTTTAATTTTACCTACCTTATTATGAAAATAAAGTTCAAAAGCGGAAATTCGTTAAAAATCACTACCCCGGGGGGAAAGGGTTAATATGAATGAAATAAGGCCGAAATCATAGCATAAAGCTAATTGCGCCAGAACTGTGGTTCTCTTGTCAGCGTCGCCTGTCAATGAGCCACATAACTTTTATTGCTGAAGATAAACGTATTACTCGGAGAAGGAAACTCCAGAGCTATAGATATTTATAGGCAAAGTTTCTAAGCGATTACACAAAGTTGTCGTTATCTACAAATCCACTGCGAAGAGATTGGACGTTTATTTCTTTTTACTTTGGTTAGAGTAACTCAATCCAACCCAATAAACACAGTGTTATGGTGGATATTATACACATCATTCGATTAAAATCCTCCCATCAGATATTCCATATTTTACCAAAAAACAACCAGAATACCTAATAGATCCAAAGTGTACCATGTCCGTTTTAATTTGCTTTCTTTTTTATTATTTCAGCCTCAAACGAGGCGGTTGAAACTGCCCCTCTGATTAAAAAATACAAAAAAAAATATTGTACTGTTTTTTTTGTACATGGGCTCATATTTTTCGAACTAACAGTAAGTATTTTAATCAATATCTGTGTTGTGTTTTACAATATTTTTGTTTCACAGAAACAAAAAACAACTGTAACAAGAAGTCTCTAAATCATATTATCGTGGAAATTAGAGTACCGCTATGGGGTCTGGCCACAGATTACATTACTGCCTCACACATGATCGAGAGGATCAGGAGACCCTCGTCACTGCACCTGTTATTGGACTAATCAATTTGCCGAGCTAGGAAATGGATCGTTCGTTTTCGAACACGACCTATTTTGGAGCTGTTTTATAAGATTTGACTTCATTTAACGATTGTTAAACTGTCAAAAATACAGTTTTTTTTACGTGGAATAAGTTTTGCGTTTGTCTACAGCCTGCCATCCTAGGGTGTTGTTACACCTTACCTAAAAGATACCTACTAACTCTAGATTTGAAGACCCTTGGAGTGTACTCGTAGTTCGCAGGAAATGCAGTTTCCGGTAAAGTTTTCCAAAGCTTTGCCGTCCGTACAACGTAACGTAGATAAAGTAATATTCTCTTTGTGTGGATAAATAAATAAAGGCAATTTTTTCTTACTCAGATTATAGAAAAACTGTTTTAAAATATACACTAAAAATACATAAATTAACACAATTACTGTTCTTCGTTCTATAATTTAAATGTGACGAAAATATGATTGTTTTCCAAAATATATAAATGTCTACGTTATTTTCAAACAAGGTTTACAATTAGTTTACTAGATAACTCTTTTCTTCATTTTCTGTACATTTAATAGTGTTACATGAAGCTCGCACCGATTGTGTTGTCAAGTCCACCTGAGCACAACTAAGCACTCGGCCGCTTCTAGTTTGTTCCATTTTACTTTTAAATTGACTCTTCTGAAGTAACTGGAACTTTCTCTAATGGCGATGTTGTGAGAGTATTTCTAGAGAGATGTTCTTGGATGAGTTTTCAGTGGATTTGATAGATAGCGGGAAGGAACTATGGCCGTAGATGTTTTAAAATACATATGTTATTTTAGCTTGTGCTATCTTAGTTGTCTAGTTTTCATCTTTATCCCAAGAAAAAAATTTGAGAACATTGATTCTGATATTTTTATTTCTACAGTTGAGAATATCGAAGATATCAACCAAAACAACAATTTCTATTTAAAATAACACTTACTTTCATAGAATAAAACCAAGCGTAAACCGTAATTTAACTATATTTATTTTTGTATTGACATAATTAACAGTATAATTGTGATTTTTCAATCGATTACTTCATTACAAGTAACCCATAAAAACCACCAGTTTCAAATTGAACGCGAAGAAAGCTACGTTATCACCTTCGTAGCGGTGCTACGTTGCTACGTACCCTCGTAGCCGCTACGACTTCATCTAGTTCCGGAAATGCATCGTCTGGGATGCACCCGCCATGTTCCACCTGACGATGTTTCCAGAACATGCAATATAAATGCACATGCATCAGTGTTCATTCTCGTATAATTGGAGTATGCCCTACTACTCTACAAGATATGGAATTTTACTATAATAGTTACATATAATTTAATGACAGAAGATTCAAGTTAGTACTATTCAATTTAATTTCTAACATATCAAGAATTTTATTAATTCTAGAAGAAATTGATTAAATACTAAGAGTTACCTTTTACATGTTTTTAATGGACCCCAAACTAGGCAAAAATCTGTATCTTGGAGGTCCGTAGAGATAATAAAAAATAATACATTTTATATTTTTATTTTGATTTTGGTGCTGGTATATATAAAACTAGCTGATGCGTGCGACTTCGTCCGCGTGAAATAGTTATTACCATAAAAACGGTTCTAGTGAGTTAACCTTAAAACATAGACATAAACTGTTGCGGACATTTTGTTAGATTATTTCAAGAGAAATAATTCTTTCATACACATTTTTTTGATATCATAAACCGTTTTCGCAGCGCATGCAACGGAAGCCAGAGATGAATAATTTTCCCCGTTTTTTCCACATTTTCTATTGTTTCTTCGCTCCTATTAGTTGCAGCGTGATGTTATATAGCCTAAAGCCTTCCTTGATAACTGGTCTATCCAACACAAAAATATTTTTTCAATTCGCACCAGTATTTTCTGAGATTAGCGCGTTCAAACAAACAAACAAACAAACAAACATACAAACAAACAAACAAACTCTTCAGCTTTATAATATTAGTATAGATGTTTGATAAATTCAAAGATTAGATAACTAACTCTCTAAGAGTCCATTGTGCTTTTGTTATTCTGCTAAAATGTTCCTACTTAGTGCAAAAGCTTACCGAACTTAGTAGGTTTTGAGAAAAATAGGTGAGTGTAAAATAGAGTGCTGAAATGTAGGTATTATCAGCCACCGTCCTGCACCGGGCTCTTATCAGAATATTAAAGCTATTATCGTAGTTTTTAACTGCATCGTTCCATTTTCCAGCGCCCATTCAGACTTCAAGCTAAATAAAAAGTTTAAATAGCCAGTTTATTTTTAATCATTTGGTTTTTTATTTACTTGTTGTTCTGGAACATTTAAAAAATCTGTATTTTTTGTCCTGTGTGAAAATATCTTGTAGTCTATTGGTGTTTATTATAATGTAGCTAAATACTTTACATACACAAAAAAGTATTAGCCTTTAACTCTAGCAAGTTGAACATGAAGTTAGGAATAAATTCGTTTTTCTATATATTACTTAGTACCTAGTAGTACTTTAGTAGTTTTGCACAATATAAAAACAAATTGACTATTTGATTGCCAGCGCCAACAAATCGAATAGGAAGTAGTTGAGTATAATCGCCGGCGCGGTGTCTTTGTATCCGACCTCAAAGGCGCCGACCGACAAGCGAAGCCTCCGCCGCCTCTCTGCTTCCGATACAGGTGTACTTACAGGTATTTTTATAACGGGCTGTGAGACGATCGTCTGTTTTAATGTTTCAATATTAAGTACAAATTTTGAAACAACATTTTAAACTGTGTTAGAATGCACAAATGTTAGTCGTATTTCATTGTGACAATTTTTTTAAGTAAGTACTCAGTTTTTAGTTGCTAAAACAGGTGATGTAATATTAATGAAATTAAGCTTCTTTGAGCCTTTTGGAGTCGAGACTTTGGGGCCGTGGGGTCCGGGAGCCCATACTATTTTCCAAAACCTCTCGGAGCGCTTGGTTGACGCGACGCGTGCCCAAAATGCTGGCCTTTTTCTGGCTCAACGTATCAGCATTGCCATCCAGCGTGGTAATGCGGCCAGCATGCTGGGTACGCTGCCCTCTGGTAGTGGGCTGGAGCACTTAGATTATCTTTAGGCTTTTCTAAAGATTTTCTAAGTGCCCTTTTTGTAGTAGTTAGAAGTAGTATGTTTAGTTTTTCTTCACTTGTTTTTATATTTTATTATTGTAAATAAAATGAAATTAATATATCATAAGCACTTTTTTATAACCTTCTTTTACCGTTAACGTTTTTGAAGAACTGAAATACATACAAACAATATTTTATTATATCAATATAATCATATCATTTTAAAAGATTTTCCTCAACGTAAAATTTCTTTCAAATTCCGTAAGTGGTTTTCCCATACAAGTTTCCTTGTGCGTTTACAAAGCTAAGTATGTATTATAAAAGGCCACAACATTCCAGTTCCATTAACTTGACCGCATTTTAAAGCTCTCAGCGGCAGGAAACAACAAAAGCTCGTTTTGATACATTGCATCCAATCATACGGCGACCTTCATGCCCGAAATAATTCATAGGATTTGAACACATGGTTGTAATATTTCAGACCACAAATTCATTCATGTATATGTTTTGAGTTAAGTATTTTTTTCAATTTTACATTTTCCATATTTTGGATAATATATTTGCCTACAAATTTTACCTCAGTTTAAATACGAGTAGCTTTTCAATTTTATTTACGTGTAGTGATTTAAATTTTATATTATTTTACGAATGGGAAGTGAAAAGATATTTAAAAAAATAACATTAAGTTCTAAATAACGATGACTGTTGTATAAAATTTAAATTGTTGTAATAATATATTATGCTGTAGTTTCTATATAAATAATATAACATTTCGTTATTTCACTGTAAACAAAGCCTAACATTCAATTCGGTCAGGGTCGGTCCTTTCTTCTTTTATACATGAAGGGTCGCAATCGCTTATACGTTCTATAATGGATCAAAAGTGTTAGCGAGGCACACACACTCCCTACACAGTATGTATGTGATATATGTTTTTTTTAAATTAAACTGTATCTGTATATCAGCATGTATATCCTACTTATCGGTAAAAGTTCTAACATTTGTATGAGTATAGATTTTAAATGCATTTGTGTTGTGTTGAACGTGCTTTTTCGCAAATTTATTTAGATATGCTGTTTTTCATGACTTCATAAAAACTTAACTAACGTATGTAACTTCTCGAGTCGAGATATTTTATCTTTTCCAATTTCTACGTCGATGTCATACAAATGTACATACATATATGAACAATATTTCAAGCATATCGTTAGTAGTACGCGCAGAAAAAGCGGTGAAATATTCATCAGGGACATACGCCGAAAGGCAGGAGGTTTTGTACATTCGGAGCTCAATAAGAGAGATTTTGCGGCTTTGAACCGGAGCGGAGTGCGGAATCGTTAGGTTTCCAAGCTAGACGGATCTGACGCGGTACATGTATACTTATTACTTTCATGCATATTTGCGTATTGGGATAGGTACAGTACCTTTGTGGCTTTGTTGCCAGGTATAAGTAGCAATGGTGTAGATGTACTTCAAGGCAACGTAACGTCTGAATGTAAGTAAAACAAAAGTTACTGTAGGTGAATGCTAATGTTATGTATTTTTTGTATTTTGTTGGTACTTGTCAAATATTAGTCGTGAATCTGAATCTCAAGTTTGGATTGAGCTCCCGTAGATTTTAATAATTTTACAGCAACTGACTGGTACAATTTTTACAATCTAAATTAAATATAATATTAAAAATCGTTAAATGTCGTTTTGTATTTTAACTACGCCTGTACTTAGTACGTTAAGTAAGTTTACGCTTTCAAAATGTCATAAACCAAATACGAATGCCAAAAAAGGTTTTATATGGAAACTTGGACGATTCGCTTGAGTAAATGCTTGAGCGGAAATGAAGCAAATGTGCCCATTCATTAAACAAATTGCTTTTAAATACATAGTACATTACACCATACCAGCGTTGTTTGTTTTCAATTAAGTTGTAGTACCGACTAAGGAATTATGTTCAGGTATTGAAGCTTTCTTTAAAAAATCTGAACAATTAATTCCTACAAGAAAAATAACTGCACTCAATGCCAGATTACACAATGATTTTAACGTTAATTCGTTTAAAAATCGTTCCGCAAGTGTACCTATTTGGACCGCTACAAAATAACTATCAGTCAAGATTAGTGTGTGTAACATGTAAATATATATATATATATATATATATATATATATATATATATATATATATATGTAACATTTTCATATTGTATTTTATTTTAGGTATATTATATATTTTAATATTATGTTTAGGACTTGTAAATATATACTATTAGCCAGTTACTTTATGTTTTATAAGTTATGAATAAATAAAATGTTGGTATAAATATAATTTTTCAAAAAATAAAACTATCGAACAAAGTAATATCATTGTCATTTGTAGATTTCTATGGTTTATTATTATGTTTAAGACTTGTAAATAAATATTCATATCTTACCAATGTCATATTACAACAAACAAGGTAACAAGTAAATGAAGCGAAATATATTTATTGTGTAACATACACTTTGATGAACCTAAAAAATAAACAATTTCTCTATCAGTTTTCCTCCGTACTGTTAGTACATTCGGAATGCTGTCCGAGCTCGCAACAGATTGAAAGCAAATAAACCAGCATCAGGAATGGCTCCTGTATATGTAGCGAGGGCACGAAGTTGTTTCGCTCCAAAGCCTGCTATATTGCCGATAGTACCGGGATTCCGGGATACTCTTTCTCTTTATATTCTCGGTTTAAAACACGTGCATGTAAATATCAATGATGTATCAGTTACAGAGCGATACTAGTTTCAAAGAGGGAAAAACTTATAATATTACACAATTGAACTATGATATTTTTTTTTAGGAAATGTCTCTCTCGGGGCTGATTTCGTTTACGCTTATTACAATTATTTGTTGTTCTTTTACTCACATCAGGGCATAATTTAATGTTTTATTAAATATTTTTTATTGAATTTAGGCTGTCATGTAAATAAAAATAAAAAAATCGGTGTAAACTATGTGAAAAGCAAAAATCTAATCCTAACATCCCTCCTACGCATAGACCCTTCGAGCATCATCGAAGTATCGGCTATTCCAACGAGGTCGGCAACCATATTAGCTCAGCCCTCGCGCGGGCCGCTTCAGCCGCGTGTGTGAACAGCAATGGAATGCAAAACAGCAAAGCTAACGTTTAGACTCGCACAATACAGGCTCTAATTGTACAATTCCTGCTATCGAAGGAATTGAACAAGCGTTTGTTTGTCACTTGTCACTTGTCGACTAACAGCGTTTAGTTTGTTTTATAAAACAAGGTAATGTGTGAGCATTATGACGCAATAACAAGCCCATACTATATACTGTTCGCCTAATTTTATTACAGAACAAATGTTACAATTTTATTGTATTTATATAGCTTACCCTTTTCAAGTATTACGAACTTGTGACCTTGTGACTATATTTTTACACTGCCATCCATCTTTCACTGAAGTTCAAGACAAGATAATGTCTGTGATCTATCACGGATTGTGTACAAAATATCGTTTACATCTAGATAATGCTCATTGCGGTCTTAATCCATACTCACACGCAAGTAATATTCACTAAGTTACAACTAAGCCTGACCCGACCACACCGTTGACCCAATATCAAACATTATACATATATAAAAAGTGTGTGATCCGGAGACAATAGATGAGCAACAATAGGCGACCTTGGGCCGAGCGACGCCGGAAGGCAGGCTTGTATCGCTCTTCAGAGCCTCAATGGAAGCTCCACATTGATGTTTTCCGCTTGTCTGTGGAAAAGACTGGAAACTTCTTATTCATTCATGAAATCTTTTCTTGATGGCCTAAATCTACAGCAAGAATGGCGGGATTGTTATGGCAGTATGATTTTGGCTTGACATTTTTTACCTGTTTACGATTATGATAGTACAAGCGTATGGAGCTAACTTGCCGAATTTGATTTTTATACCAACGAATACTGATTTGTATTACCACGGAGTGGATTGAACTAGTATCAAGGATTTTTATGCTATACACAAGAACGGCTAGCATAAAAAATCAAGAGATGCATTTAAAACTATGACTATACACATTCAACCACGAAATATGAGGACCCAATTAACTCAACCTCTTTCATACTAAATACAGGATTTTGCTTTTAATTTCTATCACCATTTCTTAACTGCAGCTCCGAATACGAGTAAAAATGTGGAGAAACGTTCCAGCAACACTCTCGCCAGTAATAACGAAAGAATTAACCGGAGGCGCCGCTTTAAAAGTAGGTCAGTGAAATATCGCGCGCCAAGCAAACTTGAGAGGCCGCCGAGTTACTACACGGCATGGAGAGAACTTAGGGGAATAGAGGATGTGGAATATGTATAAGAAGGGATTTTTGGGTTGAAAATTCACTTAACTTGAATTTATCTGGTGGTAATAATTAATCGTAGAACTTAGTCAAAAGGATGGCTTTACTCCTTTTGGTAGATGAGTAAGGAAGTTTTACCGGTACGAACCTTCCTTGCCGTTTTATTCTCTCTAGGAATGTGCTATTCATAAACCAGTCTAGAAAAATCAAAGGGGAAATTCATTCCAAAATTAAAAACCTCACAATGATAGAAGCCATTAATCAAATTATGATATTTAATGATTCCGATGGCCGAATTGTTTGATATTTAATGATTCCGATGGCCGAATTGTTTGATATTTAATGATTCCGATGGCCGAATTGTTTGATATTTAATGATTCCGATGGCCGAATTGTTTGATATTTAATGATTCCGATGGCCGAATTGTTTGATATTTAATGATTCCGATGGCCGAATTGTTTGATATTTAATGATTCCGATGGCCGAATTGTTTGATATTTAATGATTCCGATGGCCGAATTGTTTGATATTTAATGATTCCGATGGCCGAATTGTTTTCACAGTGCAAATGTTATAATTGGTAGTCGTTAGTAAGTCAGTTCTAGTGATAGCAGCGGTAGTCTTTTCCCATCAGTAATTTCATTTTACATTTTTTAATTTCATTTCTTTTACTCATGCTCCTAAAACATTCCAAGCCGAGTTCATATACACAGGCTCTACGCTAGCTATCTCGCGCTACTCGGATATCCCTCGTTTTGTTTAGCTTTCCACGCAAGGACCCTCCGCGGCTGGCAAAGGAGCTGCCATCTGATGCGACTCTCATCTCAGATTACGTCATTATGTAGATAGATTAGAAAACACGAATTTCATTATCTACAGATTGTCAGGAAACGTCTCTATAATTCTGGGCTTTATTCAAATATTTGTTTATTGAATAAAAATGATTGATTACTCTTTAATCCAATCTAGATATTATGTTACATCCGGACTATCCGTTCTAATCTGTTTAGCTTCATAGCGTTTACTCGGCTTATGTTTGACTTGGAGTTAGGGTTTATATGGGACCGGTTTATGTTCCTTCTATAAACAATTTGATATGTATTATTTTAATGCTTTTTGATATGATGCTATAATCGTAAGGTCGTAAGGACCTCTCGATTTTATTGTTTTTGGATATATGAGTACTTAAACTTCTTTTTTATAAATTTTCCTTTATGAGACTTCTGTGTAAACCGACGTACAAAAAAACTTATTGACACAGGTCCAAAGCCGACATCTAAGTGGAAAAAACAGTTTCTGTAATTAAACGTGTAGGCTTCGTCGTAAGAGAAAACTGTACTAGTTATAACTTTTTTGTTCCAGGTAAGAAAATCGTTTCATCAGCTACGCTACTCTTTTCTCAGGTAGAAGTACCAAAATTTAATAATATCCCAGCGGGAGACAGGTAGGCTGGTAAATGGACAATGCATAGCTTGAAACAAAATTGTTTAAAATAAACCTGAGTCATGATTGGCTACAGACGAAAAACAAAAAATATTAGACAGATTGCTTGTCTGTGATTCTAATTAAAAGTCGGAAGGTATCTGTTCAATAGGTATGCCTTGTCATGAAGATAAAAATAAAAAATATACCACTTGCTGAGAATATATAAATAGATGCGATTTGTCGACTTGTAGTTCTGATTCAGTTTTAATAAATACTCTCAATTACATCGCATATTTATAAAAGTCCTTTATGCCAGTCATTTTAATAGTGTAACTGAGGGCGTCTATAATCGGGTGTGAGAGTGGTAGCAATTAGTGGGTCGCTAATGAGCTCCCGTCTTGCAGCGCACAGCGCCGGCAACTAGGTGAATGTAAGGCGTCTTGCATGCGTATGTGGTGCAGGCATAGTCTGTGGGCAAAGGTTGCGAGCATACAGCTTGGGCATTGGGCGTACACCAGGCTAAGTATGTGAATATACAGAAATATTACTCCACACGTATGTGTAGCGGGCATTTATCGGGCAAATTAAGTGAAAATGGAAATTTCTGGGTAAAACGGGTGAATCTGGACTCTTTGTGCTAAGTATATCAATCATATTAAAATTAATAAGTTATTATGAATATTAAAATTTTTAATTACTTGTGTTGAGTCTGGTCGTTTCTATGTATAATAAGTATGTATTTACAAAAGAAAAATATATAAGTATAATATCCGTTATCTAGTACCCATGATACAAGCGTAAGCTTAGTATGGGGCTAGATGGCGCTGTGTGATATGTCCTGAAATATATTTTTTTTTATATCAAATAATACGCGTGCCAATATACAAAAGCGAAAATGAGTTTGTACTTGATTTTACTGCCTTCAGTAGATTTTACTGAAAAATAGCATCGTATCACAATCATTATTGTGCTGAGTTTGCATTAAATCAACGATCTAACACAAACATTTTTACCTTTTACAATTCAAGTTTTCGCATTTTATGGCGACAATGCAATCATTTAGCTATCTCGTTTTCGCGCTACAAAGCTCTTGATTGCGTTAGATCGATCCCTGTGCTCGCTGAAAAACTAAAAGCCTTTCTATTGGATTACGCTTGCATTCTATTTTCAATAAAAGCTAGACTCTGTAGCTATAGAATGTAGACTTTCTCTCATATTTCTCAATTCTAGCTTGAATCATGCAAATCTTTTAAATTTCTAGCTTTTTTCCATCCTCGCCGACGCCGCGGTACATTCTGTATTCACGCATCCGAGTGAATATTCAATTCGTAATTGGGTTTACTCGAGTTCTCGTTATAAACATTGTGGTTTTATTTGAAAAGTATAAATGTGGCTTTTTTATCACGTTTTATACATACTTGGCGGATTTTTATTTCAAATCTCATTTTGAGAGAAAGATTTTGCGTATTTAATTTTTTGTGGAAGTAAATAAACTAAATGTTACTATGATGTTTAAAAACAAGTGATACTTTGTTGGCTGTTGGAACCAGTAAGAGAAGCCCAGAAATAACTACAGCTCGCGGGAGGTTCCTGGTTAATTATATCGTAATTCATGGAGTCACGCGAGGCTTCATTCATGAGGACTCCTTTGGGGCTTTGTAAATAGTTCAGTTACAAGGATTCAAATGTGATATCCTTCCGAATATTAAGAGATTTTCTTAATTGTTAGATTCTATATTTGCTCATACAAAGCAATTAAAGTAAAGTGTAGTAAGTAATCTGATCAATATATTTAAACTTTCAACTTAACTTTAGATGTGTCGATAGTGTAAAAGTTCAGTCAAATTAGTCAAATAAAATTGCTCACCACAATGCCTAACAATATTAAGTCCAAATAGATCCCAAAAACGTTTAGGCTAAATGTACCTCTTCAAAATAAAACGCTTTATACACCTAAGACTGTCTTTCGCAGGCTGTAAATTTTCATTCACGAAATTTCTCAAGTGGAAGTTTACAAAGTAACCAAAAAGGTTGTTCAAAAATTCCGCTGTGAAACAAAGGACCTCGCAAATTAAACTTTACCTTAAATACTTAAAGCACTCCTTTGTCCATAGGATCTTTGCGTCGGCTTCTAAATTATCTCTTCTCAGTGGATCCTGATAAAGATTAAAGTATTAAAAGAGAGTCTTGACAGTATTTGGGACGTCCTTTATCGGATTTCCTTTCTATCGACCGGCATATGAAAATAATTGGGAAATCAAAGATGGCAGGGGATCATTTGTATATTTTTTTCTGTATCAGATAAAATCAATTACTATGTATATCCAAACGCTCGTAGGTACTATAGTACCACTAATAGATGTAGATAAGTATTTTACGGTATACGTCTATCAATTAATAATATTTTATATTATTAATTGATAGATATATACATATATTAATATTAATAATTAAATAGTAAGTATATTTTTGGCTAGTTGGCGCTGTGTGATATGTCCTGAAATATTTATTATTATTATTTATTTTATTATTATTATTTTGTCAAATTTGTGCTATCTCGCTGAAGACCTTTTATTTACTTTTATCATAACGTCTTAACCTACTCTCTAAACATAAAGAATTGCCAAAATTACCTACCCCTGATTTAATCACAGGGAAGGTAATCAAATTAGCAAGTAGGTTTGACATATTTTGTAAGACCACAATATAGGGGGCTATTGTCAAACAAGAACCTATATTACGTAAAACAGCTTCTGCAGCAACCAAAAACTAAAGTTCGCTTACACGTATTTTTCCAACCCGAATTGTGCCTTCATGATTGATGTTAGGGAAAGACCCGGAATTCGCTCGCTCACCCTACCTGAGAGGCAGTAGTCATTTTCATGCAACGTTATCCCTCGAGCGGTGATGGTCACAATGTTGTTATTAAGGCACAAGTGATATATACATTGTTACACACAAATAAAAACATGCATAGTCCGAACTTTCCTATTTTATCTATCAAAGGAAAGTTGTCTGCAAAACATACGTATGTACCTCTACGTACATACTAATACCACAGAATCAACTACGTGCGTTCCTAATAAGTATTCATAGTATGCTAATTTTATTTATTGCTTTCTTTATGATGTGTTTTAAGACTACTTTGTGGGAACATAATTAACTTATATATATTTAGATATTTTCTAAAGAGTTTCAGAATGTTTTTTGAGAAGTCAGAATTTGTACATTTAGTCTGTCTTATTTTACGTAAAAGACTCTTTCAGTACTACACAGTTATAGGAATAATATTTTTTTTTTAATAATAATTTACTTTATTCACACAAAAATCCTTAGACTAGTATACATCATTTGTACTTAAAGAAAATTGGATCAGACAGGGTATATAAAAATGGGTAAATGATGTTGACTGTGATCCCCACACTAGGTTTCCCTGTGTCGTGGGAATCATGCTCTTCGAAAAGGAATATCTAAACATAAATGATAGGAAACTATCATATACATAATATATAGGATCTGTATATATAAATTTTTTTGATTAGTAAGAAATACAGGAATAATTACAAGATTATCTAAACAGGAATGGACCAATTTCAAGCCAGTAAAAAACTGACTAAAACTATTTGCTACTACTAGCTATAAAATCTAAATCTAAGTAATAATAATAAATAAATAATATAATAAAAGTATTAATATTATTTTGATACCTATATGGCTTCGAAAAATATTGAGGATAACTAAAACTTTATAACAAGATAAAACTAAGGCTGTCTCGAGGATGGGATAGGAAGGGATGGTAGGTAGATCATATTGTTGCTAAGATATAGGAATGTAGGAAATCTAAGAATATTGTACAACAGAATAGAACACTAGGAATCAATACGCATCCTGTTACAAAATACTGCGCTATCTACGAGTATGTAGGTACAAGTACATGCTACAGAACACATCTAGAGGATGCAAATGGAATTAGGGCGGTAACTGGATCCCTGCCTCAGCCTCACTTGAAATATGTCCCGCATCGGCTGGCGTGTTATCTGTGACTGTGGCGGACACAAGCGCGCACGGTGTGGCGCTGTGCCCCTGGGTGGGTGGACGGCTCGCGGTTCCCGTCTTGAAAAAGACGTCTGCGCCGGTGCGAACCGTCCCTACGTCGCGAAACTTAAACTTGTGTGCGAGATGCCTTGAGGAGGCCTAGTTGTAAGAGATGCCTAGATAGGGTACTAAGTCTATTGTGGGTTGAAAGCGAAACCAATGTGTTGAATGTAGGAAACTATGAAACGAGGAACGGTACCACTATCTAACACCCCCTACGCTCGCGACCCCAGCCCAGGTTCACAGCAGCTGCCCGCGGTGCGGCTTCTTGTCAGCCCTTCGATGTCGCCGCGGTGCTCACTTCTTCGAGCAATCTGCAGGCTGGAATCCTTCTTGGCTGGGGTCTTGAGGTCACTTCTTCTTTCTTGATTTAGACGTCGGCTGGAACTACTACATAATTTCGACCGATTTTCGACCGCGGCACTGGAATTCATCGTTACCGCAAAGAGAGCCCCATTAAAATTCTCTATACTTTGAAGCAATTTCATTATGAGTGGCACCATTTCCCGTCCATATCTTTATTGATCTTAAAGTTACACACATAATATTTACACCATTAGAAAGCCCTTACAAAACTCTATTTATACATATAAAATTTACACAGATCAACCAAGGACTTTAGACACAATCAGCAAAAAATGGTGAATATTTACACAAAACGCAACTTTCATTATACATTTTCGTTAATTACAAACTAACTACGGTCGTGATCCGCGAGTATCATACCATTCTAATTAGATCTCGTCACGCAGCATCTGTTTCACTAAGAATCTTATTAGATTTTAACATGAAAAATTATCACTAATTCATAATATACAGATGCCGCGTGCGAAAGGGATGCAAGTATATCTCCATCGCGTTTCACTGATGATACTCGCGGAGCGTGGACGAAAATGATACATTCTCTTAGTTTGTTACGCGCACTCACTTTCACTAATTAAACTCGAACAAGGCATGCGTCGCTGACATCACTGTTCATATTAGTTCTTTTCATACATTGTCCACATGTCAGTGCATGCATCGCCGACATCCTCCCCCTCGTGCGAAAGCACATCCTCCTGGCTCGGCGATGTGCAGTCTACAAGAGCGGGCGACGGCTGCCTCTGTTGTTTGTGACCGTCCTCATCGGTCCGCTGTCACCCGGCGCCTGTCCCGCCGTCCCGTTGCAAGGCGTCTCGCAAACGGGCGTGCTCTCGAAGTGGTGAGGGCTACCGCTCGGCAGCCCTGCGCAGCGCGATGTCTCGGTGCGGAGCGCCCTGTCGACCGTGAGGTGGCCGACAGACGCTCTCTCGTAGTGGTGAGGACCGCCGCCTGGCGGCCCCACGCAGCGCGATGATGCGGTGCGGAGCGCCCTGTCGACCGCGAGGTGGCCGACAGACGCTCCCTCGTAGTGGTGAGGACCGCCGCCTGGCGGCCCCACGCAGCGCGATGACTCGGAGCTTCGCGTCTCGTGGGGAGATGCGCCGCCGCTGCAGCGGTCGCTCTCGTGCGACCCGACGTCCGGCGCCTTAGCGCCTCTCGGCGCTCCGGAGTTGCGTGGCTCGTCTGTAGTTGCCTGCCCCTCTTCGTTGCGACGGTCGTTGTTGAGCGCCTCGGCGCTACTGAGCGCGTCTGCAAGCGCCTTGTCGTCTTGCGTTGGTACTAGCAGCACCGTCTTGGAGCTCGGTCGCTTCAGGACTCCACCGTTGGTACGCACTTCTACAATGCGTGTGCGCCCATCAGGACCTGGATAGGTCGCCACGACCTCTCCTCGCGGCCATGTATTTCTCGGTAGAGTGGAGTCTACTATGAGGACGACATCCCCACATCGCAGGTCTCGAGACGCGTCGCTCTGGTTCAATTTCCTGGGGATTAGAGTTGGTAAGTACTCTCTTACCCACCTACTCCAGAAGTGGTCGGCGAGTCGTTGCGCCGCTCTCCACGCCCGCCGCCCCTTGATCTCGTCGTCGTTGAAGACGCCTATACGAGGCGCGCCGCAGGACCTCCCGATGAGGAAGTGGTTCGGAGTGAGCGCCTCTTCTTCGTCCATGACGGCTTCGACGAGTGGTCTGGAGTTGACGATGTGCTCGGCTTCCAATAATAGCGTGTGGAGTACCTCTTCTTTCGGGTGCCTTTCCTTGAGCGTTATGGCCAACGCTGTCTTGATCGACCTAACTAGTCGCTCCCAAGCACCTCCCATGTTCGGCGCACCTGGTGGTATAAACTTCCAACGCACGCCTATTTTCTCAGCTTCTCTTACGGCGTCATCTTGCTTCAATTCTGTAAGGGCGTCTTGTAGATCCTTGTTGGCTTTCACGAAGTTGGTTCCGTTGTCGCTGAAGATGACTTTGGGCGATCCTCGTCTCGCTGCCATCCGTCGTAGTGCCAGGATCATTGAGTCGGCCGACAGGGATGCTGCCAACTCAACATGCACTGCCCTTGTAGTGAGGCATGTGAACAGTGCGCCCCACCTTTTCTCGTGTCGTCGTCCCACGGTGATGCTCATCGGGCCGAAGTAGTCGACCGCCGTACAAGTGAATGGTGGCTCGTTTTTCCGTAGGCGCTCTCTCGGTAGATTGCCCGTAGGCGGTGTCTGTGGCGTGCTCTTGTGAACGCGACACCACTGACATTCATGCGCCGTTGCTCTGACTGCTGCCCGCAGTCCCAGGATCCATAAACGCTGCCTCACCTCATTCATTACCGTGGCGTGGTTACCGTGGTTAAACATTTCATGATAGTGTTTGACTATCAACCTCGCGACCGGGTGCTTGCTATCCAATAGTACCGGTCGTTTGAAACTCTGCTGGACATCTGCGACCGCATCGATTCTTCCTCGAAGCCGCAGTAGGTCGTCCTCTAGGACAACGTCTAAATTCTTTAACTTACTCGATCGGTCCAGCGCCTTGCCTTTTCCAATAGCGTTCAGCTCCTTTCGAAAGCTCTCACGTTGGCTGCCTTGTAGTAGCAGCTCCTCTGCTCGTGTCAGATGAGCGGGATCGAGTGGTGACAGTTTCCTCTCTGGCGCCGCTTGCGGGGTCGGAGCCTGCTTTGATGACGCCTTCTTGTTTATTACCTTCCAAGTGGGATCTTTCTTTAGTTCCTTCTTAGTGAGGTGTACCGATGCTTTCTTGGGCCTGATCAAGTCGATGAATTGAAGGACTCGAGCTGTCGCTCGCAGCAGCCGGTTCCAACTGGAGAATCTCGTCCAGTCTGGTGTCGAAACTTGCTCGTTCATACGCAGAGAAGCGAGAGTATTTGTACTCACCCGCTCTTCGTCTCGGTCGGCGCTTGAGTTCTGACGACACGGCTTGCGCTCCTGTTCCGTACGGTCTCGGTGCTCGGGGTCGTTCGCATCTCGTCTGGCCGGCTTAGGCCATCGCTCTTCGTCTTCTGTCAGGAACTCAGGCCCGGTGAACCACCTGTGGTCTCCGTTGAAGTCCTTCGGGATGCCGCGTGTCGCATCATCTGCGGGGTTCTGCGCTGTCGGAACCCAACGCCACTGTTGCGGTTTAGTCGTGTCCTCAATCTCGGCGAGACGGTGTGCGACGAAAGTTTTAAAACTCCTCGGGTCGGCTTTGATCCAAGACAGTACAGTGCTTGAATCGCTCCAATAAAACTTACGCGTCGGCTTGATGTCCAACTCCGTCTCGACTGTATGCGCCATCCGTGTCCCGAGCAGCGCAGCTTGTAGCTCCAGGCGTGGAATAGATACCGGCTTCAACGGCGCCACCCGTGCCTTGCCCGCTAATAGTGAAACTTTGTACCTTCCTTGTTGATCCCGCTGTCGCCAGTAGACAGCGCAAGCGTACGCAGTCTCGCTGGCGTCGGTGAAGACGTGTAGCTCCCCCTCGGTACCGGAGTGTGTAGCGCACCGCGGCACGCGCAGCTCTCGCAGGATCTGCAGGCTCTCGAGGTAGTCTCTCCACGCCGCCTCGTTCTCTTGACGATGACTTCGTCCCAGCCGACGCCGCTCCTCCAGATATCTTGTAACAGCTTTTTGCCCTGGATCAGCACCGGGCACGCCAAGCCCAACGGGTCGAAGGTAGACATCACGGCGCTGGTCACTTCTCTCTTGGTCGGGACGTTTTGTCTAGTGACAACATTCTGCACGTTCCGAAGGCAAGTTCTGAAACCAATTTCATCGCTTTGAGTGAACCAGCGCAAACCCAAAGTTTTCTCTTCGTTGCTCCCCAGGTCGACCTCTTCCTTGGTCTCTTCCTGGGTGAGCGCTGCGGTAACCTCTGGCTGGTTGGACGCCCAGCCTCGCAGCTCAAAGCACGCTCTCTTGTGCACCGTGTCGACCTCGCGTGCGACTTGGATGGCTCGTTCCGTAGTCTCGAAACTGTGGAGATAATCATCCATATAATGATTGCGTTCAATAGCTCTTACCGCGTCCGGATATTCATATGCAAACTCTGCTGCGTTCATGTTCTTGACGTAGATTGCGGTGCTGGGTGAACACGCGGCGCCGAAGACGACTGATGTCATCCGATACTCCTTCGGCGCTCCGGTGCGTCTGTCTCCTCTCCACAGAAACCGCAGGCTATCGCGATCCTCTTCCCGGATCTTTATCTGTAAGAACATCTCCTTAATATCCGCCACCACAGCAATCGGATGTTGGCGGAATCTCATCAGTACTCCAAACAGCGATTGAAGTAGGTCCGGACCCGGTAGCAGCGCGTCGTTGAGACTCTTCCCCTCGTATTTAGCCGCAGCGTCGAACACGAGGCGCAGCTTCTTCTTAGTTGGATAAACAACAGCAAAATGAGGTAAGTACCACTTACGGTTCGAAGAGCTGTGATGCTGTACCTCCTCGGCGTAACCCTTATCCAGCAGGTTCTGGATCTGTGCCTTGTATTCATCCTTCAGCTGCTCGTTCTTGTCCAACTTTCGCTCCATAGTCTTGAGACGCCTCTCTGTAGACTCGAAGTTATCGGGCATCGTTTCTTGGTCGCTTTTCCACAAAAGCCCGGACTCATAGCGACCACCTTCAATTCTCCTGGACGTTTTCTTCAGGATTTCCAACGCTTTTCCGTCAGCGTCGGTACTCGGCAGGCGAGGTTGCACACCCAAAGATTCGATGGCGAAATGTTCCTTGATGAGCCGCTCGATATCTTCCTCGCTCGACGTACCATGCATTTGAACGTGCGTACAAGTAGCAAAATTTACTCGCCTTGTAGCTGCTCCTCCGTTGGTGCCGTGTAGCACCCATCCAAGCTGCGTGAGGGACGCGACAGGTTGATGTTTCCTGCCTCTCCTTGTGGCTCTCGAGACGATGAGCTCCCAGTTGTCTTGACCAATGAGCAGCTTCGGGGGTTCGTCCTCGTAGTGGAGCTGATCGGCAAGCCGTCTCAAGTGCGGATATTCAATAATAAATTTATAGTCAATACCTTGCGGAGTTAACTTTAGTCCCTGGATTGTGCGAACGCCCTCGATGGTCCGCTTCGCACCTTGGTAGACTCCTTTGATCTTCATGGCGATCTTCATGGAGTCCCTCTCGACGATGTTCCCTCCGCCGACAGTCTCGATACGGAGTGTCTCGTTCGGTCCGCTGAGCCCGATCTGTCTTGCCACCGAAGCGTCTAGAAGGGTTATGGTCGAACCCTCGTCCAGCAGTGCCAGCACCCTGGCTTTCCCGCCAGGGCCGTAGAGCTCCACCGGCACCATCTTCAGGTAGGCGCGCGCTGTCTGGGCTGCGTTCACCGGGACCGCGTTGTTGGTGGCCGCTTCTGTCTCGGCCTCGGGTTTCCGTTGCTTTTCTGAGTGCAACAGAATGTGGTGCTTGCGTTTGCAGCTCCTGCACGGTGGGCGTTTACAAGTGTCATTACGATGTCGACTTTGTAGGCACTTAAAACACATGCGGTACTTACGCGCCATTTCCCACCGCTGTTCGATCGACGCTTGAAGGAATTTCTTACATTCGCGCAAGTAGTGTGCCTCCTCGCAGTGCGGGCACTTCACTGGCTGTTGAGTTTGCTTCTGTTGCGGGTGCTCAGCAGGTTGATCGGCCGCGCTGTGCGCGGCTTGCCGCGGAATTCTCCTCGCGGCGGCTGGTCCCGCTTCTTGCAGTGCATACGGCCCGCAGCGGTCCGCCTCGCGTTCCAGGAACCTGCTTAGTAACACAAGGTCCGCGTCTTCCCGGTCCGCCGCGTAATCAAACCATCGGTAACGCAAAACAGCAGGCATTTTATCTACGATAATCTTTATCATTTCAGGCGAATGCAAGTACTGAGGCCTCTTCAGACCTTTAATAGTAGCGACAGTGTTACTCACGTGGCTGGCAAATATACAGACTTCCTTGGCACCTTCTGTGATCCTGGGCAGCTGGCGCAGCTTGTCGAGCTCGGCGAGGACAAGCGCCTCCGGGCGCCCGAAACGTCTGCGTAACGCTTCAATCACTTCACTCGCTTTCACGTCGGAGTACAACAGGCTTTTGATCGCTTCTCTTGCCGAGCCTCTCACTGCGCGTCGCAGCCGCGCCAAGTTCTGTACACTGTTAAACAAAGGAGCACTGTCTTCATACACTGTTTTAAATGCCAGCCACTCACCACTATTTCCGTCGAAGGCAGGCAGCTCGTGCAGGTAGGCGGGCGGCGGTGCCGCCGGCCTTGCAGAATGTTCGATTGCGCGCAGTATTGCGCCCGCGAGGTCCGCCGGCTCTCCTTTGACGTCCGCTGGAGTCGTCTGCTCCTTTGGTGCAGCGCCTTGTTCCCGGGTCGACTGCACCCAACTCTGGACATCTTCCTCGTTGTTGGCCGGGTCCTCGACGATGGAGTCTCCATCCTCTTCTTCGCTCGCCTCAAGCTGCAGCAGCTCCAGCTGCACCTTGGCGAGATGTGTGGCCGCTTTTGCTTCCTCGACCACCCTTCGTGAGTGCTCTGCACGCGCCTCCAGCAGGCGGCGCAGCTTGGCCGCGTCCAAAGTCTTCGACGCAGCACGCAGAGTCTTCGTTGGTCGCTCGACGGCGGGCCCCGCAGTGCCGGACGGGCAGCGCCCTCGGGTCCGGTCCTCCTCTGTGATGCGGGTCGCTGTCGAACTTCCCATTGTCGCGTCGCTCGATGTACCGGTAGTCGCGCCCGCGGGCGCGGCCTCGGTCGGTGCGACGGTGCTCGATGTAGTAGTGGCCGGTGTGGTGGCGGCCGGCAGCACGTCGCCACGTGTGTGCGGCGGCTGCGCGGCGTCACCCGGGCCGGGCGGCGACGGGGGCGGACTTTGCCCTCGTGCCCGGCGTTGTCCCTCGTGGCTCCTGGTGACTGGCATCTCGACGTAGCTTCGCGACGTCTTCAAATCCGGCTCGAAGGACCAGCTGTGGCGGACACAAGCGCGCACGGTGTGGCGCTGTGCCCCTGGGTGGGTGGACGGCTCGCGGTTCCCGTCTTGAAAAAGACGTCTGCGCCGGTGCGAACCGTCCCTACGTCGCGAAACTTAAACTTGTGTGCGAGATGCCTTGAGGAGGCCTAGTTGTGAGAGATGCCTAGATAGGGTACTAAGTCTATTGTGGGTTGAAAGCGAAACCAATGTGTTGAATGTAGGAAACTATGAAACGAGGAACGGTACCACTATCTAACACCCCCTACGCTCGCGACCCCAGCCCAGGTTCACAGCAGCTGCCCGCGGTGCGGCTTCTTGTCAGCCCTTCGATGTCGCCGCGGTGCTCACTTCTTCGAGCAATCTGCAGGCTGGAATCCTTCTTGGCTGGGGTCTTGAGGTCACTTCTTCTTTCTTGATTTAGACGTCGGCTGGAACTACTACATAATTTCGACCGATTTTCGACCGCGGCACTGGAATTCATCGTTACCGCAAAGAGAGCCCCATTAAAATTCTCTATACTTTGAAGCAATTTCATTATGAGTGGCACCATTTCCCGTCCATATCTTTATTGATCTTAAAGTTACACACATAATATTTACACCATTAGAAAGCCCTTACAAAACTCTATTTATACATATAAAATTTACACAGATCAACCAAGGACTTTAGACACAATCAGCAAAAAATGGTGAATATTTACACAAAACGCAACTTTCATTATACATTTTCGTTAATTACAAACTAACTACGGTCGTGATCCGCGAGTATCATACCATTCTAATTAGATCTCGTCACGCAGCATCTGTTTCACTAAGAATCTTATTAGATTTTAACATGAAAAATTATCACTAATTCATAATATACAGATGCCGCGTGCGAAAGGGATGCAAGTATATCTCCATCGCGTTTCACTGATGATACTCGCGGAGCGTGGACGAAAATGATACATTCTCTTAGTTTGTTACGCGCACTCACTTTCACTAATTAAACTCGAACAAGGCATGCGTCGCTGACATCACTGTTCATATTAGTTCTTTTCATACATTGTCCACATGTCAGTGCATGCATCGCCGACAGTGACTATATATGTAGGTATACATCTAGCTATATGTAGGATTTATCTGCTACTTGATCGTGGATTAGACGGTAAATATATGGAAGGATCAACGTACGGGTTCGGTTGAATGCTGTGTTTATAATGTAATTTGTATACATAGCAGCATACACAATTTAACAATTTTTAAGATACAATTTAATAGAAAACCTGTTTTGGAAACATTGCAGATGATATTAAAATATGCCTATTTTCTATTAAAAAAATTCCGTACCACCTGGGTCAGCAAATGTAATTTTTACTTTATTTCTAATGCTGGCCTTTTTCTGGCTCAACGTATCAGCATTGCCATCCAGCGTGGTAATGCGGCCAGTATGCTGGGCACGCTGCCCTCTGGTAGTAGGCTGGAGCACTTAGATTATCTTAAGCTTTTCTAAAGATTTTCTAAGTGCCCCTTTTTTGTAGTAGTTAGAAGTAGTATGTATAATTTTTCTTCCCTTGTTTTTATATTTATTATTGTAAATAAAGCTTTATTTCTTTTCTTTGTTATCTAAAATTGTAAGCAAAGTAATAGCTAATTTTTAAGAGGCAATAGACGACTAGAAACAAATAAACGAACAATCTTGATAGATTGTTCGTTTATTTATATCTCGTAGCTGAGTGCGACGTAGATGGTTTTTATGGTGTTAGTTAGCGGAGACCACCTGGGACCTCATTAAGGAGCTACGGGAATCAGGATGCAGCCACTTCAGGCTACACCAGCCTCGGGAAATAGCAATGTTTTTCAATAATTTCATTGGCGAACATTGCTACAAATAGTTTTTTTTATTTGTTACGTAGCTTAGCAAATAATTTACTTACTGAACAAATATTATGAATATGGACGATTCAAGCAGGAAGCTTATGTATAACGCATCTTCTTAACTTTACAAAATCGTTCCAAAATCTTGATGAAAATAACTAAGTACTATCAAATTTAATGCCTAGGACAATTATTTTAGTAAACATGATAGTTTTAGGTTCAACCTACTCTTAGTAGTATGTCGTCATAACTTTTTAATGCTTTAATTATTGTCTGTTCACCCCCAATTCACTCTCCTTCTTCCGACTTCCTGACTCGTGCACGTTTTACTTATAAAAGCTTCCCATGTACACTAAATGTGTACGTTATATTTAACCTACCTATAGCTATATCAGCCCACGTTCCGTCCAGGCAGCGAGCAATACATCGTCAATTATAAGCAACAGCAACACGCCGATCTCCAATATCCGGTGCCAATCAAGATGGCTCCGCTTCCGGCGGCCATGTTGTCTCGCCCGAATTGTGTCGATTTTAATAGGGCATTGGCATGATTAGCGGAGCCGATAGAGATGCACCAGCGCCACCTGACCTCGTTTCTAGAGGGTTTTTTATGCATTTTACAGTTTTGGTGACAACGATGTTTATTAATGTGAATTTGATTTGAAAACTGGGCATTCAGTGTAAGAATATTTTTTTTTTGTTTTCATATAATTAGCCAAAAATAGAAGACTCAAATACTTAAATAGTTTTAGCCTTAATCGTTCTTATACTAATCTTAGTTATACTCGTATATAAGTCTTTATTTGAAACAATAAGCCAAAACGCTTTCTTGCGATAAATAAGCTTTTAGTATCCTCTACGCTCACGTAGAGGATACTAAAAGCGTTACGTAGTTTTTCTAAGACAGACACCGAACGAGTTTGATATTTATGTCCCCACTTATTATTAGGAAGGGGGCAAAAACCAACATGAAAGTTGAAGGAAGTTTTGCTTTCCCGCGTCGGTTTCATTAACATCTTGAGTTTATGTTGACTCGAGTCTCGCTGTAATTTGATATTTCTCTTTGAACAAGGACGTTTGTAAGTGTTTACTTCGCAAAGTTGTGTGGGTTGCAATCATGGCTCTTTATTTGTTGTCTTATAAATATATTTTGGTGTTTTTATGATGAGTCAGTTTTTATGGAACAATATTTGTAACATTTACACGGTTGGTTAAGTGTCTTTTTAACTTTTCCTTGATACAATATAAGTTTTTTAATAAAGATAAAAAGATAAAGAATCTTTATTGATACTGTAACATACATAGGTATAAGTACCTACTAATATCATAGAATATGCTACACAAATTACAATATCTCGTGAAATTGAATTTATAACATTTAGTTTTTATAAAATTTTAGAAGTTACAATCTGTAGGTATTATTAATTGGGTTTAGGTACACTTGTGTTCATTTATGTAGGTATGGCATATAACTGTTGCTCTTTACTTACTTATATGTTAGCCCATTCTTCACATTCAATCGAAAAAAAATGATAATAAATAAAGTCCTAGCTTAACGTAGGCTACTTTTTACCAAACAAACATACAATTATACAAACCCTCCTGCCAACATATTTCACTCCACCGAGTCCTGTTGCCAGCATTCTGATTAGCAATCTGCTAGCATTGTGGTGCGCGCTAATATCTGCCATTGTGGCCGCGGAATAATCTCGAAGGCGGACAATTACTTGCGGTTATATCGCTGACAGTTTTATTTGTGCGAGGGACAATATAGAATTATTTTTGTGGTAGGATTAATATATTTTTTTACAAGAATAGGTAGGTTACAAAGAGGAAATGTCTAAACAAACTAAGTACTACTTATAACTTATACTACAGTACAAAACACATTTAACGTGTATATAAAAGCTTAAAAATAGAAGATATATGTGTACTGTTTTTTTTCTATTTACTATAATATACATATGATTACTCTCATTGACGCCCTCTCTGTGGCTATAACATTACATAATCATTATGTACTCGACTTGTATGTTATCCAATGAATAAAGTAAAATTTTCCCAAATCTCTCTGTACTTCACCTTCGATATGCCCTAAACTAAAGATTTGCGCTAAAAAGACGTCAAGATCGAAAAAACTGCTATCAATATCAGTCTGTCCCCTAATCCGTCGCAAAATGTCATATTTCTCGTGGATTTGCCAGTCATTGCATTCATTTTATAGGTACTTGTCGCAAGTATTTATACGATATCGTGCATGATTGTGTCATTTAGCATTATAGCAAGTATCTATCTTCACAAGTTACAATCTATACTAATATTATAAAGTTGTAGAGTTTGTTCGTTTGTTTGTTTGAACGCGCTAATCTCAGGAAGTACTGGTGCAAAAAGAAAAATTCTTTTTGTGTTGAATAGACCATTTATTGAGGAAAGGCTGCAACTAATATGAGCGAAGAAACAATAGAAAAAGTGAAAAAAAAACTGTTAAAATTATTAATCTTTGAGGGCTTCCGTTGCGTGTGCTGCGAAAACGGTTCAAGATATCAAAAAAATGTGTATAAAAGAATTGTTCCTCTTGAAATTATCTAACAAAATGTCTGGAACAGTATATGTCCATCTTTTAAGATTAACTCACTAGAACCGTTTTTATGGTAATAACTATTCCATGCTGACGAAGTCGCTGGCACAGCTAGTGTTTTATGAAATCTATCTCAAATGCCTACTGTTAGCATCATATGTATATCTATAGCCTATGCTACATGAATTTGTTATTTTCATTCATAATTTGCAATTTTAAATGCGTTTAAACTTCTGTTTCTGGGAGTAACAAAAAGATGAATGGAAGCTACGTTTAGGGAAGGGATCCAAATGATGATAGATGGTCGGACCATTGTGAATGAAACTTTTCCTCCATAATTAATTAATAACAGGCGTTTGAACGGAAGTTTACTGACCTAGTTTACAGTGGGCCACTTTGTTACCAAGCTTTTATACTTATAACGTAACTTTACTTAGGAAGAATGAAAGTGAGATGTTTCATCAGAGTTGTAAAAGTTTTCAAAGCTGTTTATTTTAAGGTAAGCCCTAGCTATACAAAACATGGTGCAGGGCGAACTAACAGATACAACTAACAGGCTTAATAGGATCACAGATGCGAAGGCTTTGTGTCGTTTACATCAGAAGTCACAGTTGAACAAAAAACAAAAAAACGTGAGCTAAAAAGAGAGAGTCTACGTCTAGATGTGGACTTGTGGACGGATACATATTGATGATGATGAAATAATGTCATATACCAATGTACATACTATGTCTTATACCTATAAAAATTGGTGTGTTTTGATAACAGCCTCGTGGTACTACGGACGTTAAAATCAACAGCCCACAATCCGTTCCGCACAAAATAAATAAACAAACGTAATTTACATTAAATTAAACTGGGTTCATAGACAGTGGCGTACGTGCAAGTAAATTAATAAAGCAGCATCCCAAGGTGTAAATACTTCCACGGAACTTGCTAACAAAGTTATGTTTAACGGGGGACGGAAACTCGCGCGAATCCGATATTAATCTGCTCAACGTTGACGGGAAATTAACTTTACCTGAACACCAAACTTGTAAATTTAATATCTGTACACAACTAGATACCTACCTGCGCATACCCACTGAATGTACTCATTTTTATTAAGACGAGATATATCAAATAATTACATCGTCTATGTTGTTAGCAGTTGACTCTCAAGCGCTCGACATTTTATGAAAGCATCATTAGGGCTATAGACACGTGAAAAGGCTACAAGTTTAATTATACGATTCCAACTACATAATTTGTGATTATTAATTGTAAATAAAAAAAAATAACCTAAGTGAGGCTATGGATTTAGATAGAACAGACGACAGAGCACATAGACGCGGAATACCTTATGCAACAATAGTGACTGGGACAACTAGTTTGTTCAGAGTTCGAGCATTCCCGCTAGAGCGAGGTTTAACCGATGTTGTTTCTGTGCAGTGCTCGGGCAGACCACGGAGCTCTCGAGGCACGACGCGCTCGCTGAGCCCGCGCCCACTAAACCACCAAGTACGTCTCTCAGCACCTGCCTGCAACGCTACAACAAGATCTCCAACTAAAACCAATCATTACTAGAACCACGAGAATAAACAATCGCGACGCCGCGTTTCTCGATTCGTATGATTTTATTCGATTCGATCGGAAGTTCGCGCTCTGTTCAGCAACTTGAGACCCAAATAAGTACACAAATGGCAGCGGGAGATTAATCTAAACTTCGCGCTCTGTCTGTTTCACATTTATGACAGCCGACAAAGTTTCTAATGCCGAAAATCTCATCAACCATCATGGACTTATTTGCATTTATAACTGGGCTCTTGCTTTCATTCATTTCTTCTAAATTAGTAGCATGAGACTTTCTTCGCCACATTTCTTCTCTGTGTAATTGTCTCGAGAGAGATCTTATTTTAGCGTTCGATCATATCTGTTATATATTGCTATCTACATACGTTAGTAGGCATGGTATGTTACACCTCTATATTGATTGTAGCGCACGTAGTGGGTCATGTTACATACACTATTTAGAATTTATCACTCCAACCAAGTGTTCATACAAAAACCCATTTTGATTCGCGAATGGATATTCAATTTTATTATTCCGCAAACGCAAATATCGGCACTGAAAGTGTGGACTGGAAAATGAAATGGAAAATATTATATTTGTCGTTTTTCCAATACGTGTCGGTAGCGGCGCGGGGCGGCACAATGTAGATTGCAATCAGCGGGCCATTCGGCGGTATTGTGGCGCCGTATCCGCATCTACCGACACTAAATTAAAAAGCGGGTTATCTTCCTTCATTACGCTTGCAAATTGTATCGATACCAACAGTAGCCGTCAGCAACTTTGCCTGCTCGCATTATCACGGTACCTTACTTTGCATGTATCACATGAAACACATTCCGCATGTTATATTCCATAGCTATTATTCTTCAGATGTGTCCACGTGCTGCCACTTCATCAAGATACATCGCTAAGTTTAAGCTAGTATTAAATGTCCGAGTGTCTAATGAAGGTGGATCCAGGCGGGGAAAGTTTTAATGGGTCCGCTAACAGGCCCCGGGAGGCTCGAGTTAGAGACTAAGCCGCAGCCTCGGCTTACACACAGATGTAACTTGATTTAAGTCTGCGTTGGAATGTTGGAACGATGGAGGTAAACACTGAAGAGACAGCTGTTACAAAGATTATTGGGAGTGGAATTACGATATATGTATGTAGCTCGAAGATAAAACGATAAGAATAATCATCATGACATTAATCATAAACCATGGTGGTATAATAGCATTTTTTGTTATGATAATCTTATTCCCCGTATTGCAGTAACTAAAATAAAACTTATTGCTTTATGACGGGCATAAAGCGTGGGCTTGTCGCGTGTATTTAATTAACTAGACGATGTTTTATAGCCTCAGCTTAAGAACCTGCGCTCATCTGACCGTAAACATTCAATGGACCGCGTTTGCAGACTTTAGGCGCCTGGGCTACGCTTCAAACGACTTTTGTCTCCTACAAACAGAGATAAGAAGATAGGCTATAAAAGTCATGTTTTAGACTGAAAGGTGAAGAAAACTAGATTAAATAAACTCTGTAAAAGTAGTATCTAGTAAGTTGGCGAAATAATACTTAGACTTTTCAAAAGTCCTAGAACATTCTTCATGCTAATTCAGCATCTAAAAGTTTGCTCAGTAAGGTCCTGTATATCATATATATGTCCTGTATATAAATAAAATAAAAATAAAATAAATGTCATTTATTTCAGACTTTAAGTCCATACACATTAAAGATAAAATTAAATTAAAATTATTACATAGCAGGCATGTCAAACAATAATCAAACCAAATACCGAGTTATTAAAATCAAATGTCTACTAATAAAAATAAAATTAAAATTATAAATATACTTCTATTTTATTTTATAAAAGGAAAGTTAAATTTATTAAAATAATAAGAAACAATATTTACACATATTAACACTAATAGAACTAAAAAAGAGTATTTACATCTAAACTAAATTTAAACAATCTACAAGAGAGAGAAGAACGCTGGCTGGTTCCTTGCGCAAAGGATTTCTATAGCAATCCAGCGTGGGAATGCAGCCAGCGTTCTTGGCTCCATACCACATGTAGATTGTTTAAATTTAGTTTAGATGTAAATTATAAATTGTATTGTATTGTGTTTATTTATCATTCCATTGGATCTTACGAACACTGGGGCTTCGTCAAATATACATAGTTAGGTACACAGTGTACGTTCGTATAAATAATTACTACATTAGTTTTTATTTATTTATAATTGCTTGCGTTCAGAGCTAGACAACCACCACACATGTGGATCTTTAGTGTAATGTTCAAGTTTATAATAAGCTTTTTTAATTAGGTAATCTTTAACATATTTTTTAAAGCAAATTTCATTGAGGTCCAGGATTTCATTTGGAATCTTATTATAGAAGCTTACTCGTATAGCATTACCTATAAATGATTTTCCGCTTTTCTGGAGTCTCAAACGTGGATATAGAGGTTGATTTTTTTGGCGGGTAATCATGTTGCAGTCATTCTTTTTAAGCTGAGGCCTCAAGTATTTACGGGCATACATTATGTTCTCGTAAATGTATAATGAGTGCACTGTTAGTATTTTTATTTCTACTAATGATTCTAAACAAGTCGGGTCTATTAGATCACATTACCAAGCTGGCTAATTTTCCAGGTATATCATCTGACTGATTATATAATTTTGCTTATTTTTCCTAACTTATGCCCCGTGGGTAGACAAAATGGTATGGAATTGAAATAACACAGGAGCGCCCGCCTACGTTACATTCATTGCGCTTGTCAAGCGAGTTGTATGTACAAAGGCATTCTAGATACTGAGACCGGAACAACGCATTATATAATATACAATGGTTTTTGTTTGATATGTTTTTTGAAAAACTATAAAAAGCGGATACTAATGCGGCTTCAAAAATAAATAATATACTTTTTAGATGCAGCTATGTACATAATCTGTGTTTTATTCATTTCAATGTGTGTATATGCATATAGCCGTGCAAATATAATGTTCTTGTAAGAATAATATTTAATGTGTAGCATCAATATAAAGCTCTCTGAAAATTACATTTGTCTTAACTAACGATAATTTCAGGTTGCATGAATTATAACAGAAATTGGATGATCCTAAATCCTTCAGTAAATTTCTTATCCGTTAAGCACGCTTAGTCCAAGGATAGGGTTAAATTAAAATATAAACAAACAAGTTTACAATAGAATAATGTTATGTTATTGTTCTTATATGTATAATAAGTATGTATTTACAAAAGAAAAGTATATTAGTATTATATCCGTTATCTAGTACCCACGACACAAGTGTTTGTTTAGTGTGGGGCTAGATGGCGCTGTGTGTAATATCCCGGAATATTTGATTTATTTATTGTGATATTTGTACATTGCAGAGTGCGACCGCACGTTCGTGAGCCGCGGCGGGCTGAGCAACGGCACGTTCCACGCGCCCGAGCTGTTCAACCCCGGGAACCACTCCCGCCAGTGCCTGTACACCTTCCTGGCCGCGCCCGGGCAGCGCGTGCTCGTGCAGTTCCGCACCTTCGACCTCCGGGGCAAGCCTCCAGAGTATGTACTTCATACAGAAACTTCACTCAAATCAGGTTTAGGTTTATAAAACTTAATTTCACACAAAAATGCATTCATCACTTACGCGTGAAACATAATTAAAATTAAACATAATATAATACGTTCGTCGTCATATAAAAAATTTTGAAACTACCCTATAAATAAAATAATAAAATCCTTTATTTATGTACTACAGAGTGTATACGTACCACTAAAATAACTTACGTTGGTGAGGTAAACTGAGCTCTGCACTAAGTGTCACAGGGACCTTGTGTTGCAGGCTGCAGTATTTCTCGCCGCGGTAAGCTTTTACTTACAATATTACACCAAGGTTTAATGGCATGGTCTAAGTTTAATGCTAATAAAACTGATAAAAAACAATCACGAAGCCCTATACTAACAAAAACATAATTAAAATTAAACATAATATAATACGTTCGTCGTCATATCAAAAATTTTGAAACTACCCTACATTTCAAATACAAATAAGTATGACGCTGTCCGTCCATCGCATTCATAGCAGTGAGGTGTCCGTTAATACGTGTTGATAAAGTCTATTTTTTGAATGCGGCTTACATTTTTTAAATCCGATGGTAGCCGGTTGAATATTTTCGAACCTTCGATAGTAGTAGATAGTAAATCTAAAGAGGATATGTTGATTTTTGCAAAATATGCTACGTCTACACACCTATGATATTCTTCGTCAGAAGGCTATTGTCAAATATAGGCCTACAATGTAAACCTTTGCATGCAAGTTTCTCGTACGCTTTAGTAGATTAAAGGATGAGTAGAGGTTTAAAAACACTTATAGATAATTTTACACTCACAGTTTCATCACAATAAAACATTATGTTGAACTAGAGCAAAAATGTGGTACACACTCCAATTTAGACCCGAAACTACCTGTAACCTATATCCTATAACTGTCACTACAAGGTGTCGAGTGTAGTGATTCGTCATCGAGGCAATATCGTCGGCCCACCGTGCCTTGCGCCGCTCCCAATAATCGCCGCCCGAGGTTTATAGCCTGTCCTAATAAATACTTGTGTTTCCAGTGGCGCCGCGGTCGGAGAGCTGCCAGCGTAAGTACATCCACTCTTATTCCATCCATTCGACTATTGCTATAAATTATTCGAGACAAACATGTTTTCTTCCCGCGAGCCTATTATAATTTATTAGTTTCAGTACAATAGAAAGAACTGGGTCAAACTCGACCGACCTTGACTCGGTTGGACGGACTTTGAAATATTTATCAAATTAGCTGCCCAGTACCGTCAATAATGCAGAACTATTATCTAGTTGCTTCTATAAGTCCTTCTAACTATATCCTAACTTTACTTTGAGTAAGTTGCAAAAACTCGAGTAGGTACACAAATTATATTGCGTCCTCATTTGTATCCGACTTGTGCTATGTTGTTTCTATTTATCGTAGCGTTTGCTTTATTACTAATTGCTTTATACTATGTAGAGATGTGACTCACTCAACTATAATGTAACTGTATGGTGGTACAGATGCATGCACGAGCACATGGACATATTCTCGGAGATGGCGTCCCTGGAGACGGGCGAGCTGGTGAACTCGGCGTTCGGCGGCCGCTACTGCGGGCCCATCCCGCCGCGGCGCCGCGTGTCGCTGCACCGCGCCGTCGCACTCTCCTTCTTCACAGACAAGCCCTACACGCCGCCCACGCTCTTCACAGGCTCCTACCAGTTCATCAACGCATGTAAGCTTATATATACACTTATGTTCTGTTAGCTTAGTTGGTAGTGGCTCTGCCTTCTAATCTATGGGGTGCGGGTTCGATTCCCGCAAAACACAAGTAATTATGAAAATTAAAATTTGTAATTACTTGTGTTCAGTCTGATCGTTCGTATGTATAAGAAGTATGTATTTAGAAAAGAAAAGTATATATGTATTATATCCGTTATCTAGTACACATGACACAAGCGAAAGCTTAGTATGGGGCTAGACGGCGCTCGTGTGATATGTCCTGAAATATTTGTTTATTTATTTTACTTATAATGTACATGTTGTACTTACATTATAAGTAAAATATAATTATAAGCATACAATAATTCGATGGTGTATTTTCTCATACATCTTACGATGACATGTATCTTTGTCTTTGCAATTTATTTCCCCCTTTCATCGTCTATTTTCTCTTCTCTTTCTTTGATCTAATAATACGCAAGCCCCTTTGTATAGTTGTATATATTCAAATAAAAAGGATACATTAATTGGATCGTCTCCATCAACATGTTCCTATTTCCGTAAATAATGACCCCAAGAATCCATCGAGCCGTCCCATCCCAAATGATCGGAGAGACCCTGTCATACGTATTCCGAGAAAAGGAAAATACAAAAGTTTTGTGACCCTCGCAGTTTCCGACGAGTACACAATCTTTTATTTGTATGTCAAGTTTTCCTGAGACCATTGGTGTTATTTATGGATGTCGGCGAGAAGATTCGCCGGAATGATTTTGTTTGTGGAGAGAGAGAAATCTCCCGAAGTTATATAAGCTCGTATAAGCTCGTTATGCATTCTCAATGTCTGACAGTTCGTTCCAGCGAGGCCGGCAGCAATGCTCGCTCACTCAATTATTTAGCCCGTGAATTAATGATCTGAGAAAGCCATTCGAGTGGATGATATTATTTTTACAGGTTCATAACAAACTAGGGCAGCTGGTTTCACATAGTGAACAGTTGTTATGTGCAAATTCAGGTTCCTTGAAGGAGAGTCCGTTCCATATTCCATTCAAGCTTTCTCCAGCTTTGATCACTGTATTTCTTGTGCAAGGTCAACTTAGGAATCTTGGTGATAAATATATGACTGACGATTAAGAACGTATTTTTGATGTAAAATTAAAGAACCCCTTGTCCAAAGAGTCTTTTAGTATTTGGTTCAGGTTTTAAAATGTAAATACCTTTTCATTCCCCAGCGGAGTTCGAAGTGGGCACCCCCGTGCCAAACACGCTATGTTCCTTCGTGATCGAGTCGAGCAAGGGCAAGACGGGCCTGCTGCTGTCTCCCACCTACCCGGGGATCTACCCCAAGGACATCACCTGCAACTATCTGTTCACCGGCAAGCAAGGCCAGAGGATACGCCTCGAGTTCAGAGACTTCGATCTGTTCTTCGGAGGGCCGCAGTAAGTTTATTGCGTCCCTTTAAAGTATTAAGTACTACAATCTACAGAAAAAAAAAATATGAAAAAGAAGTAAAAGTTTTGCAGCCAAATAACTGACGCGTACAAGAAAAAACCCTTATTAAATGCAGTCGACTTTTGAATTGAATAACTGGTAAGTACCTATCACCGAAAAAAGACAAATAAAAACTGAAAATACGTCTATTTAGTCTATTTAGTCTATTTAGGTATACGACCTGAGACATTCACATTTCCTTTCATTGCCCGTCTTCCATTCGAATAGCATTATTCTAAAAGTTACTTATACCTATTCTTTTTGTTCTAAAACTCTTTCGTCCTTCCCTCCAGCTGTCCCTTCGACTGGGTGCGCGTATACGACGGGCCCGACAACTCGTCGGCCGTGATCGGCACGTACTGCGGCCAGCAGCGCAACCTGGTGCTGTACTCCAGCGACGAGCGCCTCCTGGTCACCTTCTACTCCCTGCCGCGGGCTGCTTCCACGCAGAATCGGGGCTTTAAAGGCATCTTTGAGTTCTCAGAGAGTTTTGTTAAGTTAGGTCAGTACTTTATAATACGAGACACTTTACCGCAGAATCCGATTTAAGTTTAGTATATTATTTGTAAGGTTGTATTATATTTTAGATTATATAGCTGTTAATTTAGGTGATATTGTTATGCAGTTTCTTTATTGCTTTTTCTCACAAAATAAATTAATTATTCACATAGGTAATACGAGTACCTACCTACGTCTATAGTAGCAGATGACAGTCCGAGGAGATGAAAATGCAATAAGTAGATACTACCTTAGTATTTAACCCTTAAATTGGAACGCGAAACTCTTTTAGAACTTTGGTTGCGAGTTGATTATGTAGCTACAAGATTCTTTTTTTTGGGCAATCGCACGCTAAAGGCAAATACGCTATTTTGCCAACCATTCAACACATATGCAACTATTTGTTTGCATCATTAAAGTCATGAATTATTAAGATTCCGATGATTTATTGACATGTTTCAGATTTTATAAGCAAGCACGACGCCGAGCACATCAGGGGCTCCGAGTGCGACCAAAAGATTCTGAGCAAGAAGGAATCTACCGGATTCGTATACCATCCAAATTATCCATTCCTCTATTTACAAAAAGTTGTTTGTAGGTAAGTAAATGTGACATATATAGTTTATCTACACTAATGTTTTAACATTCTACTTATGTTTCCAATACTTGACTTATAATTACTACTGTTATAGCGCAGACAACAAAACACTCAATTTAAGCAATTTCACATGATGCTATAATATCCACATCGATATCGTAAAACCTCATTATAACATCAATAAAACGCGACCAACCTGATTGCAGGGCCAATCGGGTTGGTCGCGTTTTATTGATGCGCGCAGCTGCGCTCTCATTGGTTAGATTTTAATAGCGGCAAAATCACTGTGACAATACACGTACGCGTGAATTTAATGTTTCGCAATGTATTTTGTTTTTAAAATACAAATTAAAAGTTAAAAATGGATAGCGACGATGATATTTGTACGCCTCCGGATATTCTAGAATTGGCAACAAAAGTAACTCACAATCTTTTGCCAGAAAAATCTAGAAAATTATATGAAAAATAAACTATTGTCAGCTTTTACTCTTGTTGTTTGATTAATTGCATTAGTGAAGATAAAGTAGTGTATGCAACTGCATATAACACGGGTATTAAAACACGAGTGTGAGTTTATGAAACGAGCGCAGCGAGTTTCATAATAGTAACGAGTAACTTAATTATATGACAGTTGCATAAACTACTATTATATATTAAAATAAATAAATAAATATTTCGGGACATTGCACACACATATTCAGGGTTATAGGTTAACAAAAATCTATAAGAAAGAGTCAGTGCTCTTTCTCATAGATTTTTGCTAATGTGCAATCTGTTTTTTCCCGTGGTATAAATGTGTTAAGCCCAGTACAAAAACTTACATCATTTTACAAATTTGGTATGTGACGCCAAATGTTTGCTTCATTTATTAATGTACAAAGATTTTTATTACGAACATGGATAGATAATTAGCGTTTGTTAAAAAAACACTGTATTATGTTTTAATACTTACCTAGTTACATTTAATATCAATTATTTTTTTACTGTTTTCAGATATTTTATATATGGTATGCAAGATTCACAGAATTTAGAAAGGGTCAGATTGGAGTTCCAAAACTTTTCTATACCGAAAGGAGGGAATATGAAGCCAGAGTAAGTAACTTTACCAACACTCCTTTACTTTGTTTGCAACTTTACTCATAATTAAGTGGAAAGAGTTGTTGCCCACGAACCCTGTTTATGCGTAATTTTGTGCCATTACATAATATATCATCAGCTTGTAATTTTGGGCCGCGCATGCGGCCCGGAGTGTTTTTGGGACTGTGTTGGACTTAGTATTTTTTGTATAAGAAATAGTATTTGTAAGTATTAGTTATAAAAAAAATTGGCGCTAGTAAAAGGGTAATGAGATAAAATGAAGAAATTTTTGAAAATTTTATGAAGACTATTTTGTATGAAAGCCAAAATTTTTTTGTATGATTAGTAACATGCAAGCAGTTCTCATCAAATTTGGTTCAAACACCAACCCGCTAACTCTTATAGTTTTCGAGATCCCTGGGGTACTCCAGGGTCTGATCGGTCTGAAGGTCGGTCTCCAACCTCGCGTCACCTTCACTGAGACGTCGCAAGTACTGCATTTCGGCCTTCGGCCTCACCGCAGTACTTGCTCCGTCGTTTCGTACATCCCTAGAAAAATGTATGGAATTTGTATGAAGAAAAAATGTTTTTGTATGAAAGCCAAAAATTTTTTGTATGATTCAAAACATGCATGCAGTTCTCTCAAATATTAGTTCAAACACCACCTCCCTATCTCTTATAGTTTCCGAGATCCCTTCGGTACTCCAAGGTCTGATGGTCAAAGTGGAGGTGATGCTCGGCCTGCGGCCTCGCATCCCCCTCACTTTGACGTCGCAAGTACTGCAGTTCGGCCTTCGGCCTCACTGCAGTACTTGCTCCGTTGTTTTGTTCATCCCTAGGGAAATGTATGGGATTTGTATGAAGAAAAAAAAATTTTTGTATGAAAGCCAAAAATTTTTGGTATGATTGAAAACATGCTTTCAGTTCTCTACAACATTAGTTCAAGCATCACCTCCCTATCTCTTATAGTTTTCGAGATCCCTTTGGTTCTCCAAGGTCAGTTCCACCTATCACCAACTTTTCATTTATTCTATACATTCTGGACCCAAACGTATACAGTTGCACCAAAAACGTCAACCCTGCACCCCAGCAACATGGAGATCTACTCCCCACCCCCTCGAAATTTTCACATGTATGGCGGCCATCTTTATTTTTTGACATTTCGAAATTTCGATTGCAGATATGGAATCCGCACCCCAAAAGACCCCCGGATGCAAAAAATCAGCCCCCTGCGGCCATTTTGAAAATCGGCCGCCATTTTGACGACGCCATCTTGGATTTTTGCAACCAATTCCAAACGTCCCCCAAGGCCCTCTATGACATTTGGTCGAACACCCCCCACCTATCTCCAACCGTTCCAGAGTTACGACCATTTGAAATTTGTATGGCGGCCATGTTTTTTTGTATGGCGGCCATCTTGATTTTTGGTTTTCTGGAACTTACAAGCAGTTCCTACCAAAATTAGTTCAAGCACCCCCCCTCCAAGTCTCATAGGTTCCGAGATCCCCTACCCTACTCCATGACCAGTTCCACTTTCTCCAAGTTTCGGATTTTTCCTCTACTCATTGGAGCATCCTCTATACGATGACATATGACACATGCACCCCACGAAACTCCTTCCCGGAGAACTACTATGTCAATGAGTGTATATATATATTGTACTATAGATGAATGAATGAATGGTAATCCAATTATATATAATAAGTCTTTAACAATAATCTTTAACATACAATTGGATAGCTTCTGAGTATGTATATCTGCGACTCATTTTACGCAAAAGCTCAAAACAAACTTTCATCAAAATGCTATTTAGCTACGAAACAAAAATTTCAACAAGTTTATTTGTTTGTCATAATAAAAAAGATATAAATGTCAAAACATCTCTTTTGCTTAGTGAAAACTGATGCGTCGATACTTGTCCATACATCCACATCAAGTTGGCCCTTTATGTTTAGTTCTCCCTCACCATACAATACAATACAATATTTTTATTAATAACACATTTGTTACAGCCAGACCATACAAATATAATAAAACTTTTATCTTTTCCCAGTGGATCATGTCCAGACGGGTACTTGAAGGTATACCTCCGCGGCCAGGAGGCCACCGACTCGTACGACAAGCACGACGCGGAACTGTGCGGGGAGAAGCTCCCCGGGGAGCCCTTCCCCGCTCCCCTGTTGTCAGACGGACCCCGCCTGGTGATGGTGTTCAGCTCAGGGGAGTTGCAGGGGAAGGGGTTCAAAGCCAAATATACGTTTGAGACTGGTTAGTAAATTCTTTATTAAGTATTAGTTTCGCGATATTTAAATCACCCGAGAGACTATGGGAGTAAAACTGACACCCTTTTTAAAATCTCTAGAAATCAGTGATTTTTTTATCGTTTCTCAATAGAGTGTTGGCAAATTTTCGAATAATAAAATTTGAACGTGATTGTGCTTGTGTGTGGCAAAATGAGTTAATATCAATGTCGCCACACTTGTGAGTCTTGTCATAGGGATAATGATACTTTGTAACATTCTGGCATTTGTATTCTTTAAATGTTCTTTTGTAACAATTCGACAAATAAAGAGTTATGTGAATTTCATTTTCAATTCTCATCACCGCTCCCCAGAATACCGTGTCCCGGGCACGGCGGCGCCGGGCGGGGAGTGCGCGTTCACGTACCGCTCCGAGTCCAAGAAGCGCGGGGAGTTCAACTCCCCGCGGTACCCTTCCAACTACCCCTCGCACACCAACTGCACCTTCATGCTGGACGCGACTCCCAACGAGCAGGTCACGGTGGTGTTTGACCACTTCAAAGTAAGGGCTGACGCGTGGAATGCTACAGCTGGATTGTATGGGTAAGTCAAACATATAAGTAAGATAGTACCACTTCAAAGTAAGGGCTGACGCGTGGAATGCTACAGCTGGATTGTATGGGTAAGTCAAACATATAAGTAAGATAGTACCACTTCAAAGTAAGGGCTGACGCGTGGAATGCTACAGCTGGATTGTATAGGTAAGTCAAACATATAAGTAAGATAGTACCACTTCAAAGTAAGGGCTGACGCGTGGAATGCTACAGCTGGATTGTATGGGTAAGTCAAACATATAAGTAAGATAGTACCACTTCAAAGTAAGGGCTGACGCGTGGAATGCTACAGCTGGATTGTATGGGTAAGTCAAACATGTAAGTAAGATAGTACCACTTCAAAGTAAGGGCTGACGCGTGGAATGCTACAGCTGAATTGTATGGGTAAGTCAAACATATAAGTAAGATAGTACCACTTCAAAGTAAGGGCTGACGCGTGGAATGCTACAGCTGGATTGTATGGGTAAGTCAAACATATAAGTAAGATAGTACCACTTCAAAGTAAGGGCTGACGCGTGGAATGCTACAGCTGGATTGTATGGGTAAGTCAAACATATAAGTAAGATAGTACCACTTCAAAGTAAGGGCTGACGCGTGGAATGCTACAGCTGGATTGTATGGGTAAGTCAAACATATAAGTAAGATAGTACCACTTCAAAGTAAGGGCTGACGCGTGGAATGCTACAGCTGGATTGTATGGGTAAGTCAAACATATAAGTAAGATAGTACCACTTCAAAGTAAGGGCTGACGCGTGGAATGCTACAGCTGGATTGTATGGGTAAGTCAAACATATAAGTAAGATAGTACCACTTCAAAGTGAGGGCTGACGCGTGGAATGCTACAGCTGGATTGTATGGGTAAGTCAAACATATAAGTAAGATAGTATGAATTCTTTGCAAATAATGTAGAACTGAGGTACTTTATTCTAGTTTATTAATGTAACGGCTGTCATGATATCGATACTGATGAAGTTTGCGTGAAATATAAATAAAAATTGGAACTGCTACGCCGCACAAAAGATATCAACGCGTACCCGTTTACGTAAATGTAGTTTCAAAAGGAAAGTTGATACGCGTTCCAAGTTGATTTTAGTGTCCTTGTTTTAATGGGGAGAATAATGGTATTTTTAATGGGACATAAAATTAGTATACCTACTTCTTTTCACCGTATGTTTGTTTTATTCCAGCGGCCTAACATGTAGCGAGGACTGGGTGGAGGCGTGGTGGGTGGGCCGCGAGGGCTCCCGCGTGCCCCTCGGCCGCTGGTGCGGGCTGGCCACGCCCGGCCCGCTGCACTCCCCGCGTGGGGCGCTGGGGCTCCTCCTGGCGCTGCACACCGACACCGACGCAGTCGCCTCGGGCTTCAAGGCGCGCTATATATTCGAGGTCAGTTCATAAATAGTCAGTAGGTTGCGAAGGCGAAGAGTCCCGCGTACCAGCAAACAGCATGTTTAATTATTTTGTATGCCTGATGGAGAAAGTTCAGCGTCGACATTTCTCGTCATGTTTTGAAGTTTGAATTTTCTACAATATATTTGAATATAAATTCAAGCCTAAACCAAGCCGTTACACATTAGGTACTTGATAACAGAATAACTGAACAAGGTCAAGGTATCATTCATCATAAATTCAACCTCACTTGTTATCTGCTCTGTCCTCAGCCTGCGAAGTCAATATTCGGCGACTGCGGCGGCAACATGTCGGGCGCGGAGTGGGGCGTGGTGACCTCCCCCCGCTTCCCGCTCCCCTACGAGCCCCCGGCGCGGGGAGCTGCCTCCAGGGTGTGCAACTGGTTCGTCACGGCCAGGCCTGGGAAACGACTACTGCTCAATTTTGAACATTTCGCTGTGGAGGGGCATTTGACTGGTAAGTTAGGTTTTGAGTTAAGCCTTTGATATCATGATATAGCTAACAAACCGCGTTTATGTCTTTTAAACTAACTTAAAGACTAGCGACTATATCTAAGATCTTGTAACGTTTTCGAATAGTCTTCAGTATCTCTAGCGTAGCATAGGGATTGCTTTAGGAACTACGATATAAAGCAGAAAAAATAAATCTAGACTCACTCAACTAACAATTCAGAATAAATAATCCTTTCTGGATTAAAAATAAGTCAAAAAGCTATTCGGTCGTATAGTTAGTTAGCTAATGTTTGCTAATCACAATAACATTGTGTATGTATCCCAGAGCGCGGCTGCCCGGCGGCGGTGCTGCGGCTGTGGTACGAGTCCCCGGGCCCGCCGCTCGAGCTGTGCGGGGAGAAGGCGCCGCAGGACCGCTGGCAGTACCTCTCCTCCTCCAACTCCATTAGACTATCGTGAGTACGCATATAATGATTGTACAGTTACCAAGAGTGACTAGATACCACCGATTGACTGACAAACTGCAATTACATATATAGAAGCGAATTTTTGTCGCTTTGTGGGTCCGTTTATTCCTGTGATAGTAGTATAGTGTTCCGAAAGTGCCTCAGGCTATTTATTCTAAAACAAACCGGACAAAGTAGGAATCATTTAGGGTTTAGAATTAAAAGTAAGCTAAGGACCTTCGGGACACACACAATACATCTACAAGTAAAGTGCCGCAGTCGGTCGTGAATATTTATCTCAATTCTAAATAAAAGTTAGTGCGATAGTAGCACTTCGCCAAATAAATGAATATCCTGTTTCCACTTTCCAGATTTATAATAGCTGATAAGTCAGTGGGCGCGGCGGGGTGGCGCGCCGTGTGGACGGAGGTGAGCGAGCCGGAGAGCGGCGGCTGCGGGGGCGCGGAGTGCGCGGGGGCGTGCCTGCCGCCCGCCGCCGCCTGCTCGGGCCTGCAGCACTGCGCCGCGCACCCGCCCGCGCCGCGCAGGCCCGACCACTGTTAGTATGCCACATAGGTACACGCACTTTATGAGCCCTCTAATGAGCGCGATACATTATAGCTCTGTAGCTGTTGAGCGTAGACAGACACGCGTAATATAAACAAAACATTTAGTTAACTTGAGGAACTTCTATTTTAAAACCTGTTGAAAATTACCATTATATCTGTTGAAAATTACCACTTGGATTATAGTGTCACTTCAGGTGACCCACGGGACAAGTGCAAAAAAATTTTGTAACTTTCAATTTCCGAGGGCTCATAAAGATTTGCAACTATTGTACGTAGCTACACGGCTATATGCACACTTCTCGCCTTGTGGACGATGCAATATATCAATAAATTATTGTATAAGGCCATACTATAAAAACGTTCAAGGAAAGCCTATGAAAAACTTATAAAAAATAAAAATAAAATAAAAACTTATTAGCACAGATTTCTACGTGGTCTGAAATAAACAGCAAATTACTTGCACTACCATGCCTCACAAGGCGACAAAGTTTACATATAAGCTTCAACGTAATAACAAACATATAGGTAGCTAAGATTCTGCAATCTTGCATTCGACTTAGGCAGATATATTATCTATACTTCTCGTGTATATTCACATATCAAGATCTCTTAGGTGTTCTAGGGTCCGACTTAGAATGTTCTAAAGTAAATTTCTTCATATCTACTTAACTAGGTGATCTTTTCCAAATTTTTAAGATTCACTGTTTATACCAATTGGCACTGCACTTGCATTTTACTTAATATAATTGTATTCTACACTTGCATTTTGTCGTTGCATTTTAGGGAACTAAAGTTTATATAAAATGTCGGATATATAACGGTAGCTTGTTACATTTCAGGGAGTAAGCAGTGATATTTCTTCCGCGAAATATATTACAATTCAATATGCGTGTTTAGTCGCTTTTCTATTGGTTGCCGGCAAAGGTTCACAATATCATAAATTAATACCAAGAAAAAAAAAATATGCAGTGTATTTTATTATGTTTTTGCTAAGGTAAGGATCCGTTTATACAAATTTGTGTTCTAATATATTTTGATTTCAATTAGTCCATTATTTTCCTAGGCATACTAACGGTAAAATTTGATATTTGGTTAGTGAGTTGTGTCCGGGTGTCGGCACCAAGTTTGCCTGCACTCTGTGCTTCTGTCCGCGACGCTGCTTACTCCTGCTTCTATCTTCTGTATCGTTGTGTAAAGTAACTCTAACACTGTAGTACTATAAACTAACTCCTAACTAATATCGATAATATGTTCACTGTATTCAATATCTTCTCAATATTATGATGGTTCAATGCAATCTTTGTCTCTGAGGATAATGTTCGTAGGATCGAGGTGTTTAGAACAGTTTTAAACAAATTATACGATTACTGTTGAAATTAGCAGAATATATTGAATTTGTTGCAAGAACAAACATTTTTTATTTATACTCACGATGATCCCTTTAGATTTTTTAAAGTTCTAAATGTTGTCATTTAAACAAGTCATTGTTTCATTCATTTTAAACTATTTAATTAAGGATAGATTTTTTTTAATCTAATATTGTGATGACTCAGGAGAGTTGATTCAGTCCTAAGTCAAAGTTTCTATTTGTTGAGTTTGTTTTCGTAATGCAATTAATGATCACTTGTTATGACGATCCAATGGGACAGAGCTTGCATTGAGTCATCGCACTATGGGGCCCGGGGGAAATAACCTTTATTCTGTAAAAAAATATTAATTTCGACTTCTGACTACAATTTGAAGTTGCAAATACACTGCGAATTTTGAATCTAGTCAGAGGCTAACTAAATCTTTGTAATTGACAATAGCGTCTCATAACAGTAAATTAAATTAAGCACACGAATGTATAAATTATCACTATAAGCACTAGTGCCACAAATGACTAATAACAGGATTGTGTGAAACCACGTGACCGATAAGTTTGTGCGTAGCTCTCTCGTAGCACATTCGTAGCACTACACGAAACACTGCAAAGTATCGTAGAAGCAGGGACGCTATTGTTCATTTACAAAACTAAGGCTATACAACTTATGTGCGTTGATGTGGTGCTTTAATGATACTTTCACAAGAGTCTGCAAACAATGATATAATTATTAAATGTTTTCTAAATTGCTTCTGCCTACATCAACGTACATTTTGTTAGCACTAAATAAAAGGGGGATAAAACACAGCTGGGATATTTGCATCCGATCTTTCTTAAAAAAATATTCTAGGCATAATGATAACAAAGACTTACTAACTTCTGGGTTTTAGCTTATATCTAAACATAGCTCGGGCGCACAAGTACATCTAGACTGAACAAGTTGTATACCTAGTCAAGCATTTACGAATAAATACCTACTCATTTAAAAAAAATACTAGGTATTGAAGTTTCGATATGCTTGATATTTTCAAAATACAGTGTATATAAACACTATATGTGGTTTACTACTGTATAACTAAAAATAGACGAATAGATACAGAAATTAATTACAAATAGTATCTCGTTGGAGGGCTGGTCTGTCGGTTTGAAGACTCAACACCAGATTTCATACGAACACTCGTACGACACACTTATGCGAACTTACAAACTAGATCAGGTTAGGTTAGTGAGGGCGGTTGCAAGGATCCCGGCTGTGTGGGCATTCTGACGCGGGCTGGGTGCAGGCGGCGCGGCGGCGGGGCGGCACGCGCACGCCGCGCTGCTCGCGCTCGCGCTCGTGCTCGTGCTCGCCGGCCACTGACCGGGCCTGCACACGTGAGTTACACACACACACACACTATAGCTGTGCTGCACTCCGGGGCAATCTTAACCTTGTCTTCTTTAAATAAGTTACTAGCCTTTGACTATCCCCGCTCAGCTCAAAGAGCGAACGAAAATAATCGAGATAGTACCCATTAAAACTCAAATAGTGGTACTTCACGATTGCTAAATCAACCCGCACGACCAAATTTTTGTTAAAAGATCTCAACAAACCGTGTTTCGTAATCCGGAATCACTTAACATTCAATTTGCTTAAAAAGCTTTCATAGATCTTTGGGATTGCTATTATTCCTTTGTCTCGTCTAAACATTCCTAATTATCTTTTTAAAGGATGTTTATAAGTAAATTTCTGATAAGAATCATCTAAGGCTCTTTCAAGTACCCCCTGCCCCCGCGCGCAGCACGTCCCCGCCCCTCGCTCCGCACTCCACCACATGCTTCTGTGATCGCATCACCTGCACTTTACTTCACGCTTGCTCAAATTAATGAAAAAAAAACCTAATAGGGTCCATTATCTTTGCGGTGAAATTATGAAGCTTGATTTGGAAATCGCGCCAACCTACATGTAATTATGTATCTGATGTATTTAAATAATATTTTAATAGATTTACAAACTATACCTACACTACTTTCTACAGTTCCTAAGTCTTGTTAAATAATATTGTGTGGGCGGAAAAAAGTATGCTAGTTTATTTAGAAGGTATACAACTAATCTTTTTTTTTGGAATATTCTATAAAGTCATAGCTGTTTCACTCGCTTGTTGATTTTGGCATCATTACATATGTACATCATCTTGAGCTTATTTTCCTTCACTTCTTACTAAATGTTGCATGCTTATAAAACACCATCTAAAACCAACCATAAAATCATAAACTAAAAACTCTTAATAACTTTACAATATTCACTGAAATAAAACAATTTAGGTAAATGAGTAATAGATGGACAAAACTTTGTTAAAAAAGAATGAATTTGAACTTTAGTACATTTCCTTGGATATTGTAAAGCTAGGGTCGAGAAATTGGAAGGCACATCTTGGCTCCAACATTAAAAAAATAATCAATACAGTACATGCGTACCATGTTTTAAATCGATCATTATTTTAACTTCGGTATGTATACCTACTACTTTTAGAACTATTATTCCTATATAGTTCCTATATCGCCAGTGTTCCAGAAGGAACGATATAATAATGTTGGAGGCATGAATGTGGGAGTGTGTTTGAGCGGGCCCGTAGGCAACTAGGCAGCAGCGTGTGTCGGCAGGCGGCGCGGCGCCGGTGGGCGGCGGCGGCGCGGCGTGGTGGTGGGCGGGCGGCGCGCTGGCGGCGGCGCTGCTGCTGGGTGGCGCGGGCTGGCGGCGGCGGCGCGCGCGCAGGCCGCGGCGCCCGCCACCGCCGCCGCGCCCGCCCCCGCGCGCGCCCGCCGCGCGCCTGGCTCAGCCCGCGCACACCGTGTGACGCCGCGACACACTACATACTTGAATACACCACTTTAAAGTATCCAAGACTTTTATTTCTTAATCATTAAGAACTAAACAACATACAGTCAAGCTACCTTTGACCACAATTTGTCAGAGTGGCTAAAACCCTGTGTGATAGGAGCAGATAAGGATAGTTGTAATCAAAGAGCAATACGACTAGCGCACGCCCCGTTTTAAGATTGTATACTATACGTATAGTAAAAGCAAATACCTACCTGTACAAATAAAGTATCCTAAAAGTACCTAAATATGAAAATATACCAATGCATTGATATACCTATATTGAGTGTGCGCGGTTTTTAATACCTCACGTGTCTGTATAAGATCTTTAGAGTGTACCTGCCTATATTTTGTACGAATTTAACTACCTACTTAATAATTTCCTAGCAGATTTTGAAGGGTACAAAGAAACAAGAGGATGTAAAGGAAACAAATATTTAATAAGGCAAACACAGTTTTGCAAATTTATTCCACATTAAACTGATACAAGTTGTATACAAGTGAGAGCTAACAGTGGGACATGCTATGTGGTCGAATACAAAAACAACGTTTAGAGTACATTCAATTACAGAGAACGTTACAGAAATCCTGAACTTTACAATACTAGTTCCTCACACTAATGTATTTAAGGGAAATATGTAGTAATAATAATAAAGCAAAAAAACTAAAGCAGGAACACAGTGGGAAATGTTATCGAGTACAGAACAAGGTGGTACTATTTCAGCCGTAATCTAAGTAAGGGTCGAGTCATACCTCCGCGGACTGGCAGCAACTTCATAATATCCTAACTTGTAAGTATGTCAAAAAACAACAGTCAAACTCCTTATAATAATAATAATTACTGCTAAAATACACATCACATCGCAAAATGCGTTCGCAGGAATAAAATATATCGAATAACATGTATTAAAAAAACAGTCGACTCGTCGCGAGCCGGCGGCTCCGCAAACAGGCAACCGCGGCGCCGCCACCCTCAATAAAGAGTATATATTACATATATACGGCTAGTACGGAGAACATAAGCATAACGGGAAACTTACAATCGAAACATTTCATAACGTCCTACTTTAAGATTTTTACCGAATCGATATGCGTTACAAAACTCGAAAATCAAATAAAAACACGTATATAGAAAAGTGTCGTTCATTCTGGGCCTCGTCGAGGGTCGCAGCGTTGGGGCCCGCGCGCCGAGCGCTCCCCTGCTAGCTTGTAGTCTCCGAGACAGAGGTCGGCGCGCGCCCGCTCGCCGCGCCCGCCTAGCTGGCCGGCGCGCCCATCCGCCGCTTGCTGTCGCCCCCGACGCTACACTGACCCCCCTCCAGTTTACGTTTACCTGCGTGTACACACGGTGGCATTAGTACCTGGCAGCATACTCCATACACCCACTACACTCACTGCGGAGCTACAACGACTATACATCTATACTAGACTATACATACGAGTACAACTATAAGGAATAAACAAAGATGGATAACCGAAACTTACTTTAAACATCTATTAGTCGATTTATACAAGCAAAAATCAGAATGCCGCACCTCACTGCGGTGTGCAGACCAATAAAATATACATTAAGTACTTAAATGCTTTGTGCCTCTAACACCATTATGTTATGTACACAAATGTATTGTTTTAAACTGAATGAAACAAAGTCCTCGATCTAAATGTAGACCAACGATGTCAATGCCTTAAGTATCTTAGAAAAATAATTAGATTAGAGACAACAAAACGAAAATTAAAGAAATCTAGCCAAAATCAGCAACCATCTTCGTTTATTCGTCTAAACTAAACTAAGGGTCTCCCACAAACTTCCAATAGAAAATTTGGACTCGTGTAAACCGAGCATCAGATACAAACAGGTACAAGTTTGTGGCAGCCCATACTTTACCATAGGAGGGTGGTAGGGAGCAGGAGAGGTAATTACCGATAATAAGTGTTGCCAGATTACACGCAAACCATCAAACATGCTGCAACCAAACAACATGTTTTAGATAATAAACAGGTAAAAAGGATAAAAAGAACGGGTAGGTAGTACTTCAGCCGAGAGAGTCCAAATTTTCTACCAGGAAATTTAGAATTTTGTACTCACGTATACTTTAACATTATACTGTATTCAAAGCTTTTTTTGAAGAACTAACTACTTTCAACATGAATTTAGAATAAAGGAAATCAGGCAAGTATTGGTAGAATAAAGAAAAGTTTGAAGCCGTAAATAAAAAAGTAGTTACGCATGAAACCGCTCCTGCGGACCGGCGTCGTGTAGTCTCGCATGACTATATCAGTGTCAGAGTCTGTACCAATTTCACAACAAAATTGAAATAAATTCAAACGGCATGAACAATTGCAAATCAGCATCACTAATATTTTGCTAATATCTCTGGCGGGAAAATAAAGAACATAAGCAAAAAATAAGTAAAAAGGACGAGCAGTAAATAGGTTAGTGTAAGTCGAGAGGAAATATTAACATGAAAATAAACACGACTCTGCTGGCACTTCGTGATAATCCGAAAGATAGACTTGCTACTTCTCAAAATTTACGACTGTTATGTACATTGAAGTAAAGAAAATCCAAGGCAGAATTCTCGAGAAATCCGCCATAGCTAGTTATTTTTTGCTAGTTATTCCAAAACAATAATAACCTGCGGTATATGTATGTTTATGATAAAAAGCAGTACTACTAGCTACTTTCGGATTATCACGCATTTTCGGTGATTAGGAAGAATGAGTTTCGGACCGTGTGCGTCATCCCAAAAATTCTTCGTTTTCCGCGAAAACGCTCTAAAAGTTGCTTTGCTACAAATGTCAGTTTATATATCCTCGAAGTATTTGTACGAACTCGGATCATCACATAGTTTCAGACACAGCTAGTAAGAGTATATTATCGAATGCGTATTTATGTTTCATGTGGTCTAAAGCATATAGACCTGGTAAACTGCTTGTTGTTGCCTTGGTGTGTAACTCTACGTCTTGGAAAACATTCAGCCATTTTTTAATAGGTAGGTAATTTAATATCTGAATGTGGTTAACTTTTGTTTTGCAAATAGACCTTGGTGTAGGGTATACAGTGTAATATGTACCTGGTAAACTTGGTATGACTGTATGGTTAGTCCATTGAAATGTTACATGAGCTTTGCATTTTTTAGAGGAAGCAATTTTATTTTTTGGGCATGTTTGCGGGGTCCATAGAAGCTTAACCTAAATTTTGCGGGGTCGCCACTCTTGTGCCAAGATGGAGGCCGCCCCCGGCCTTGGAAAAAGGGGTGGAAACGCTTTTTTCGCGATATCCCGAAAACTACGCGTCGTACAAAAAAATTGTGAAGACATAATTCGTAGCAAATTTGCAATATTCGGTCCTTAAATTGTAACATTTCAATGGACTAGATTTGTGTAAGAGTGTCAGTGTAGGGTGTACAAGTTACCTGGTAAACTTGGCTTGGCGCGTTGGCTGCCACGCATGGCGCTGGGCGTGCGGCGGCCACGCGCGCCGCGTCGCGCACCACCACGGGGCCCAGCCGCGCCCGCCGCCGCGCGCCGCGCCCATCGCCCGCCCGTCCCACATGACCCAGCCTACCACATACAACATCTTACTATCTATCCACCTACACCTACACGCGCTCACAACTCTCGCAGTTACATCTCGATTACACTTATCAAGAGATCATGGCTCCAAATTTCAAAAATAGAGATCACTGGATCGTTGATAAAATTTTACATCACTATTTTCTAGGACGACAATTAGTTTAATTGTGCCATCAAATTAATTTGTGATTTGTTGAAAAATGTAAATCAACCATTGCCAGTGTCAACTGTTTTGATAGGAGAACTAAACTGATTTTGAAACCAAGGGTGAGCGATTTATAAAGAATCAAATTATAGCAAACTATTTTTGATTGATTGTTAAGATGGTCAGATAATAGCTGGATATTGAGAAACATTACAATATATCCTGATAGGTGGGATCGATAACCAAGTTTGATTTAAAATGTTGTTGAGCGGGGTAGGTTTTCTGTGAACAAAGTTCTATTTACTAACTATTATAGGTACGTATGATGCACCACGAAGATTTTAAAGGAGTATTTAATATATAATAAGTGTAGTCACGTTTTTTATACATTGGGAAGCTTACCATAATCGACGAATTAATAGTTTTAGGCCAGGAGCCAAATTATATATATTTCCACTCCAGTAAGTCTTGTGGTAGATCATCTACAAATAACTACAGAATCTTTTTTTCATGCAAATACAATTTTAACATTTTTATCTATACTACGAAACAAGGTACATTTGAGCAGAACGCTCACTACACGAAAATTTGTCTAACTTACTACAATGGATAATACTTGCTACAATTTTGACTTACCACCTGAAAGAGAAAAACAATATAAAATTCCTTATGATTTAACTAGAACTAAGCCAAATACAGCCATTCTACGTAATTTGCAGAATAATGCATTCTTTACTTATGTAACTATAGTACAGTTATAAATTATACACTATCGCTTTCGTGTAGCGAGCTCTAAGCTCCTTTAAACCATATTTTAATAACTACATATTCAGTTTTCAGCGATTTCTGAAACGCAACATCACCAAAATTGTAGAAATCAATCAAAACTGAAGAGTAACATGCTTTAAGATACAATCGCTATGCTTTCTAGTGTCTATAATAATGTTGATCTAAACTAAACTGGTAGGCTACTTCTACGTAGGTAATGAATAACGTTGGAAAGCATGTTCTATTGAACGGTTGTCTTCACAGTAAAAGATCCACTTTGAGGAGCGTAAAATTGTTATCAAGCTGAGGTTATGAAACACACAAAATGGACTCTTTCACCGAGGAAGGAAGCGGGTGATACTATATTGTACACAAAACGAAACAACCAGGTACCTACAAGTACTAGAATAATTCATTCTCTAATCTAATTCACATCTATCTCCATTATTGCATGCCAGGTATCTGACAGTCTAATCAAAAATTACTTCTACAACACTAACATGAGTGAATGGTAAACATCAAGATACATGTATAGAGTGTAGAGTCGGTGGGTGGTGTGTGGTACCTGAATGCCTCCGGTTAGATCGTAGTAAAGCGAGTTGGGCCCGATAGCGAGCTCGTCGTCCTGGGTGAGGCATTTACCAAGCGGGTCAGTTAGTCTCGCGGAGAGAGCTCGGTGCAACAACAATACAACACGTTACTGGAGCGGGGGCGGGGGCGGGGGCGGGGGCTAGTATGGCAAGCGAGCGCTACATGGGGGTGACAAGCGCGCGGAACAACGTTAAGCGGTGCAAACGTGAAATGGCAACTGAAAACAACGAGTACAGGTCAGATCGGGCTGTTAGTGGACGCGCGGGCCGGCCCGCGCCAATCAACCGAACAAACATCAACTAAATTTGGCAAATCAAATCGAAACAATGATGAGTACAGCGACTAGTGACTAGTATAAGTGATTAATAGTGAGTGTGTGTGGGGACCCACCGGTTGCGGTCTGTTGGGAGGCTGGCGGGCGGCGGACGGTTGCGGCGGCCCCGCGTAATCAAAATAGAACTCATCGTACCGGTAAAATGGCTCATTGTAGCCACCTCGGTAATCACCGTACCCGTAATAGTCGTAATCATAATCTATAAACACACAACACAGGCCTTTTAGAGGCTAAGCTAGACTATGCTAACTTACAAGCTACCGCGAGGGCTGCCTCCGCGACACTCGAGTACGTGGCAAGCGCTAGCTGCAGTCGCCACCACCACCGCGACACCTCACCTCACCGCATGCTGGTTAGTGTGTTAGCACTGGCCTGCCTCTCCGGGACCCGCTCCCGCGACCTCGGGAGCACTTCACGCATGCATACTGCCTATCCTAGCTGGAATTATCTCTAGCCTGTCGGTAGCATTAATGGGCTTCAAGAGAGGCGTCAACGATACACTCTAACACTTGTGTATATGTATAGTATCAGCCTCGGTTGTTAGTAGGGAGTTTAGCGGAATGTGCGAGTGCGCGTGGAGACCACACCGTGTTCATCTCATCGTGTCACAGAAACAGACCACTCACTAGGTGGCGGGACCGGACTACTCGACACACTTCTTGCCCTCTGAACTTGCACATATACTTCTCACATTTTTCAAAAATCTTATCTAAAGGTACTATTCCAGCACTTGATCAAATAAACACAACAAAAAACTATCTTTATCCACTTTTTAGTACATTCAGATGACAAAAAGTATTTGCGCGAGCTGTGCCCAGAATGAATTGCAATGTAATTCCCTCCACCAATCACAGATGCTGTCAAAATGTGCGTGTTTGGTATGGAATGCGGTGGCTAGACGGCAGAATGATCGACTTGAAGAGATGATGATGATGATTAATGTATGGACATTACCTACACAAACATGTTCTAGTTCAAACCGCTTGCGATCTTCTTGAACCGACGAACGTTATATTTGTACGACGTAGTGTAACCACCGTATTCAGAATGTTCAGAGGCGTCACCGCATATTATTTAATTTTCTCATTGTTCTATAACTTGTTCAATAAACAGTAATTAGATAATAAACAGTCATACAATGAATCCTCCTCGTGTAGCTTAAATCTGAAACTCTCGTTTCACGCTCAAATGTGATAATGCATCCACACATATCACACAAGTGTCACAACTTTGGTATTAAATGTCACACGCATTTACACATTTGATATTCTTGTGTGTGTGTGTGTGTTTGATCAAATATGGTATTGTTAATAACAAGATAATGAATCGTGCGACCAAACGGTTATACCGTATAAACGGGAAATGTTTGACATAATGTCATATGATAAATTCGAACTCAAGAGTTTGGAGACATTGTAATTACGCGTGACATGTATACGCGGTTTTATAATACGTACTAAATGTATCGTGTGTATGTATTTATTTATATAATGTAGGTATATGCTGCAGTTCATCAAACATTTTTTCTGTAAAATTCATCAGATTTCTTTCACACATTTAATTAATCATACGTGAATCGTTAAAAAAAATTGGTTGTGTTTTATTCACAATCACAGACATTTACATAGAGTGAAAGTCAAAGTTTATTCATCCATTGTGTCCGAACGGCAGCACGTGTGTATCATGTGTGTATGTGTTGGTGTGGGGTAAGTGTATGTGTGTGTGTATACGCACCGTAGTCGGGTCGCGGCTGCGGGTGGCGCGTCGTCGGCTGCGGCGTGCGGCCGCGCAGCGCGTGCACGGGCGAGCAGCTGCACCAATCAAATCTGACAGTTAACGCACAGGTTACACGCACAGGCACCAGCTAATACTACCCCTAGCCAATCTTATTTCATTTTAAACATCTGTAAAAAAATATGAAATACTACCCTAGCTACTGTGCCATTATTAAATAAATAAATAAATAAATATTTCGAGACTTTGCACATATATTATTGTGCCATTATTTCATATTCAATTTAATAATAAAGTGTTTATCTAACTATTACTCTCTTGCAATTTACGCTGTTGTTCTCTCCTGGGACGTGATGTCTTTACTAATAAAGCAAGCGTATACTGTCCGAAATATTACTAAAACAAACTAAGGCCTTTTCAAAACGGTAACAATGTATACAAGTGCAAAATATTTTTCACAAATGTCAGGTGAACGTTTTGTAGCAGGCGTTAAGAATTTTGCACAAGTAATAAATTTGCGTAGGCGCGAAAATAACTACTTTTTCTACAGGCGTTAAATAAGGAAATCTAAGCTATGTGAAACCTGTGTATTTTATATAAAAAGTTATGTAAAATTCAAAACTAAATCATAGTTTTGAATTTTACATAACTTTTTCACAAATCAAGAGTGAGCTTAGACCAGTACCAGTAGTTCTATAGATAAAGAATTCGGTAAGCTCGTAGTTTTGCTTTGTTATTTTGAACTTTGCTCAACATCAGGCTAGCTGTGGTACCACTAGAGTGGTAGAGTGATCTATAATAGTCTTTTTGCTTTGATAAAGGCATTAACATCTTTTATACATATAATTAAGCTGAAGAGGGTCGAAATTTAGGATATTAAATTTTTTTATACTTTAAATTGAAAACAGAACACGATCCAACAACTCATAACTTTTCTCTGTTTATCTATTTCTCTGTTTATTAAAACTCATCAAGCAAAAAACGGCTGAACAACAGATTTCCACAATTTTTGGGACGTAGGTGGTATGAGGTCCCGGAAATGTCACCGGCTATTTTGTATCCCGAAATAATGCGCGTCCAATAGTTGTTACTAAAATAATGTTTGAGGGCACGTACCCGCCGCGGCCGTGCATCATCTGCATCATGCGTCGCTCGCGCGCGCGGAGGATCTCCTCCTTCTTCTTCTTGTCGGAGGGAGGCTTGGCGAGCGACACCTCGAGCCGCGCGCCGCCCACATCCTTGCCGTCCAGCTCTTGCATTGCCTAAAGACCAACCACGGATATATGTACTACTAGTTGACGATTCTTGGGGCTAGAGAAAGCTATTGTTACACAGAAGACGTTACTATCGACTTTTTACATTTTAAATGGAACAGCTGATCGAAATTAAGAGATTCTAGATACACTATTATATATCCTTGTCAATAACGACATGTCAGGGCGTTTCTCAATAAACTGTTCTATAAATTTACACTGGGCAGTTTCTAAGCACTGCACTGTCTCAAGTACAAACTGGTAACCTGAAGCAACATCCGAACATTTTCACAGTCATTTAGAAAACCTCTGAATAGTTTTTTTTCGAAGAGTTGTCCAATAAGGACTCTGAATTCCAGTTGTAGATAGACTAAGTGATGTTACAGAGTATGAAATGTTGCCATTCTTAGCTAGAAAGCATCATAATGTATACCAGTATGTGTACGTACCTTGACAGCGCAGTCCCGGTCATCGAAGTGCACGAAGGCGTAGTCCTTAATCTTCTTGACTCGCTCCACGGTGCCGTAGCGCTCGAACTCCTCCTTCAGCGCCTCCTCCGTGATGTCCTGCGTCAGGTTCCGCACGTACAGCACTTTCACCTGCAACGCACACACGTAAGGAATATATTTGACCGCCAAGTTTGGTCTTCTAAGTGACGACCAGTTATCTTAACGCGTTATCGTGTGAATGTTATACACACTGGAATACTAGATCACAAGGTCTTGTAAATGTAAGTGGTCTGGACGGATCAATGTTGTATGTATAGTATACCACAGTAATATTGGCTGCACATCGAGGTATGGAAGTGTATTTACACGGATAACAAAGATTTGTTTAAATTAGTGTATAGAGGAATAAATAAAAAAAAATGAAAACAAATGATTCACAGGAGTTACTTCTGGCCTTGAAAATGGAAACTTGCGAAGCCTTTGTGTTTAAGAAAAATAAACCCTTGATAGAGACGCCGATAGATATATACAAATGGTATTATTTGAACAGTTTGTACTCGTCGTGGTATCAACAACAGTAAGCCCACACACACAGCGGCAGAACTTGCGAAGTAATCAGAGGAGCATGCAACATTCAACTTACTGCTCTCGATTTACGATACACATTCCTTTACCTTCTGTAAGACCTATTTCATAATGAAAATATAGTCTTCAGTTTAGAAATACATTCGAGTAAAAATGAGAAAAATTAGAGGCAAAATTAAGATCCAGCCTAAATAAGTAACAGTTAAGGCTCAAGTAAGATATTAAACACAGCCTATATCAGTATTATTGTCTGTATTTTTTTTATGACAAAGATGTATTTGTATACTCACTTTACTCATAGTTTGCTCGTCGGGTTCCTCCTGGGGGTCCGCCCAGTCCACTATTATATCACAGCCCCAAACCTGCTTGAATGGAAAAATGTTTTATAAACATGACTTTTACGGTCAACTAACTAAAAAGAAATAAAACAAAAAACAGAGAGGCTCCAGAAAAGCATGTTTATCACAAATTTATTTGCGGATTATGTTGTTTGAACTTTAAGATATGGTACTCACATAATATGATCAGAACACTAATTGGATGTCACGTGTTAACATACATATTTTTATATACTTTATGATTGTTTCTTTTACTTATTTCGATTTCCAATCATAAAACTTTTGTCTATAGTCATCGGTAACCTTGTAGCTATTAGCATGCTTCTCTGGATCCTGTGTCCCGCGGCGCGCGTACACCGACGAAGGGCCGAGCTACGCGCGCCACGTGTAGTAGCTCTGCAGTGGTTCGTACCTTTATCCTGCCCGTTCCGAGCCTGCGTTTAGCCAGTGACGCCGCTTTATGAGACTCGTATTCCAAAAAACAAAATCCTCTATTTTTCTTCTTGTCATCGGGCGAACTATATATAATGACTTCGACGAGTCCAGCTGCAAACACAGGAGAGGATGAGGCGGGTGTGGCGGAGCGCGCGCTACAAGCGGTCCCGCGCCCGACGCGATCTCAACACGCTACTAATATGAAGCAAATCAAACGTATTCCAGGAGAACATATAAGGTACTGAAGAAGTACTAGTCTAGAGAACAACAGCGAGATTCTCCAGTCATTACCAGTGAGCATTCTCGAGGCGAGGCCAATCGTCAGGTTAACACTTAGATCGCAAACTACGGCGGCGCGCGCGCGGCGCGGGCGAGGGCTCACCGTGCCCGCGGGGCGGAGCCCTAGGGCGCCGGACCGCTGCGGCGCCCGCGTCGCGCGCGCGCCGCGCCCAGTAGCACAAATTATGAATTCGACAAGGACTTACGTGCGTGGCTAGTAAACTCCTCAAACAAATCGTCCCGATCTCGATTCTTAGGGATATTCCCCACGAATAACCGGTGATTGTTAAAGGAAACGGTAACGCCAATCTTTTTCCCCTTTCGAATTTCATAATCATTCAGCTGCAAGAACAATTCGAGGGAGAATAGCCTTGGGGCCTTGGGCTGACTGACTGGAGACGGGAGGGGAGCAAGCGGGAGCAAGCGGGTTCCGGCGGTCCACACCAAGCCCACGCACTCAACCCCACATTAACTCTTTAATCATTCGAGTGACACTTTACCTGTTAATTTACCAAACTCTTCCAGTATCTCCTCTTTGCCTTTAGACTTGGGAATGTTGCCGACGAAAAGTCGAAGGTTCGGTACGCTAATCTTAATTCTCAGAGTCTTCCCCGGTTTTATTTCGTGATTATCGAGCTGTGGGAAAAATAATAAGGGAACAATTTTGAAAAGGGCGTGTCGGTGAGGTGGCTCTGCGCAGCGAGCGACACGGGCCGAGTGTTAGAGCCAATCTGATGAGTTGCGGATGACAAGCGAGCGCCGAGGGGCGGCGCGAGCAAAGAGGAGAGCCTGACATATACCTCCTTTCAAGCCAATTAACCCTGTAAGTGGACCGATCATGGAAGTGAAAATTAAAACAAGCGAACGTGTCATGGTAACCAAACAAAATAAAAATTAAAGCAACTTAAAATTGAACGAGGTGCAACGGTAAGAACGGGATGATATATCAGGACAAGCGAGGCCAGATCAGTTTATGGGTGTTACGATTGCACATTTACACAGTTCGTGATTACATGGAGGCGGCGCCCGGCGCTTGCGTGCGTGCTGCCAGAAACACGCGCCCTGCTGCGGGCGCGCCCTCTAGCGGGCCGCTGCTGGCAGCACTGGACGCAACCACCGGGCGCCGCACACAGGATTAAATGACATGCTTTCAATGATAAAAGAAGCTTAAATCTAAATCCCAGTGTGACTGTGAACATATTCGACGGGCAAATGATTGGGACTTGCAAAAATATATGATAACTAGTAGTCTTGCAAGTGGCGCCGGCCTGGCCACTTCTACCGCTCGGAGAAAACCATTACGCAACATACTCTATTTCTCTCGTAATTTTATGCAATATTTTTTCGTAGTCTGATAAAATCCTTTAAGTTTTTCCAGTTCTATCGGGTTCATGTTTTGTTTTTGTACCAATAGAACTGGTAAATATACAAAATGTCAACAAAGAGTGATAGTTTTCGCCGCGTGATTACATAGGGCATACAGAGAGTAGCGGCAGGAGTGGCCAACCTCCGGCCACTGAGTGCGAGAGTCTGTATGTTCATGGGATTATACTTAAACAGTCGGCGAGACACCTGCAAAGTAGATATCAAATTAGAATAAATTTTGTTTCAATTTCATACACCAATTATTAACTAGAGGTACAGCTGTAGTGGAGACAATTTAGTGGTACCAATTGTTCGTCTAATGGTTATCTTTATTTTGGGTGCAGCAATGTTCGAGATCGGGCTCGGATGCAATACACTACTTATATTTTGATGGAGGGGGTAGGTGGGTGGCATCAAAATATAAAGTCACGAAACATATTTGTTATTACCTACATTAAAACTTGCTTTGATTGTTCCAATTGTGAAAATGAAGTTAAAGTTGTTGGTACTAGATTCTTATTGCATTATCATCGAGCCACGATCCGTGAAACAGTAGTGTCGAGTCAAAGAGCAAAGTTGTTGAAGGATCATTTTATACTTGAAAATAATAAACGATATATGTAACTTATTTGTATAAATGCTAAAACAAGCTACAATTACACAAACTCCAATTCAGCCAAGCTTCAGCTGAGCTCGCTTTGTGATGGAAATTTTAACATTATCACAGTTTATTGTAGAAATTACCCTAACATTAAAGTTATAGCAACTGGTACCGAGAATCTGTCGTCAGGTGACAAAATGAATATTCTTTCATTCATCATTCATTCTTTGTCATATTTCTGACCCTTTTGAATACCATACATGAGTTTAAAAGGTTTTTTTTTTCTCTAGTAAAGGCGAACATTACAGGTCCTATTGCTATTGTCATAAGGTTTAATTTACAATAGCGGCAGATAGTCAACAAAGTCTTTACGGGTCAATTGTCTATAGTTCTGTATGTTCATTCAACTACTGAGCTGCTTGTATAGTTGCTAGTGTACAAGAGAGTGGTAATGCGTGGGAAGGCACATTGTACGGCTGTTACGGACAGACAGTATGAGCTGTATTCTTTGTTATATAACCCGGTGAGTTCATTGAACGTGACTTTGCAAATGGTTGCGAAAAACATTCCATCCTTTTCGCACCAAGGGAGGAGCTATATTGTGCGAGAAGTAGAGAACGATTTTGGCCGCCATTTATGAAACTCACGTTTAATGAACTGGCCACTCAGCCAACTGACAAGAATGTCCCATTTGTTGTAAATTAGGGATTACATATGTAAAATATTCAAATATTTAGTTCTGTGTGTTAAAAGTACCATATTATTATTTCTGTCCATACTGGCCTTACAGCGTGATCTAGGTCAGTTTCGCGAAACAGAATCGGCTCGTGTTAGAAACTAGGTGAAATGTGTTATCTAGACTTGTATTTGATAACTAACACAGATAAGTGGCGGCGTTTTGCGCTAATTTATAAATAGTCCGGTTTCCGGCCGCGGCTGGATCAATGTCACCGCGATATTGGCCTCAGATCGTGACCTAATTTGCAACATATTAAGGCACGTGTAACACTTTTTAGTGCTCATTTGGATTGTGTCATATGAGTATGAGTCACGTGGTCGCTGACAATATGCCATTTCAGCGCATTTTTGCGCACAAACTGATGAGATAACACGCCGGACATGCTGTCTGATAAAAATAACTAGCTCGGGAGTATAGGTATAGTGCTTTCAAAATAACTGTAGCCCACTTTGGTGGCCAGAGGTCGTCACTGTATCTTGAGTACTAAATATGACGTAAATGTCACAAACTTAAGATGCCCAGATACACAATACACTGAACAATGATTAAACAACGATTTATCTTTTCTACTAATTGAGCTATTATTATCCTAGCTCAATGTTGCTACTCGTTTTTATGTTAAAAGGAGAGACAAGCAGTGTCTTAATTACCAGCTGATTCGTCAATGATAATTTTACAAGCCATTTAAGTCCAGGGAAATGCGTGCATTTTTACATTTAATTATACTATCGTAATTTTATTTTCAAACTCAACGCGTCCTATACACGTAATTTTATTTAATGTCACATATAAAAACTATTTGAATAGTTTCCTACATTCAGCACAAAAGTTAATTACCACTTTCTTGTCACCACACCCAAAGGTCGCGCCCCCAACACTCGCATTGGAGACGCGAGCGGCCACATCGATACACAAATGTACGAGTAATACTTCATGGGCATACAAGTACGTACATAGATATGAATATTTAGCTGACGGACTTTGGTGAGGTGATACTCTTTAAAAAGCCATATTTTTCTTTGTTCTTCCCTTTTTCGGTTACGACGATTTCCACGGTTGCGGTTTATGATTTTTACTTAATTTGAATTGGATTACTCATCTATAATCTAGCCTTTTGTTAATTTTGAATGCTTCCGTAGATCAGATGACATGTAATTGTAGGTCCCGTGTCTAAAGCTTGGATTTCCTAGGAAAGCGGTTCCGACATATAGCGGTCGTAATACAGCGGTGAATGAACGTTGTCTATGTAAACGTAATGGCGCGGTTTCTTAGAGAGCGGTAACTTGCACCGTAATTTACTTTAATTATTTTTGCGTCCGTAATATTACAGCCGCTATATGAAGGCACCGCTGTCCTAGGAAACCAAAGCTTTAGTGTGGCAGCCGTTGAGTCATGTCAGAGAGCAGTGTGGAAACTGACAAGTTTCAGTTTAATAAATGTATTTTTGCTCATTATATTGGTATCCCAAAGAAAGAGCCAAGTGCCACTTGGTGCAAAACAATCATTTAATTACAAAGCTGACCGGCCACCTTACAGCAAACTGGTTTCCTTGACCAAAAGGGTTACTTTTATATCTGCCACGCGACTTTCACCACTACACACAATAAATAAGGTTATATATCGCTTGTAATAGTGATTATATTCTGCTTGTTCCCACGGTGTCAGGGCAGATGGCTAAACTCGACCGATGACATTCACCCATTTGCCATTTCTAATATTAGCAACAAGATGCTTTGTGAATAATAAAATTGATTTATTATCTACTGGACATTGGTGGAATGTAATCAAAAAGATGAATAGAAGCGCTAAAATTGAGAAAAAATAATATTGAACTTTATCACATGAACATTGCGAACCCTTTTACATTTAGTTATACAATTTTTCTCCAAAATATTTAACTTGAATTAACCCTATGACATACCACCAACAAAACAAGACTATAAATTTTACTATCATACAAGAAAAACTACGCGTTGACATACAAGTGTTAAACTACCGGAACCTTTTAAAAGTGTCAAGTTTTTGTCACCCCGCCTTATCTACAAAGTCATAGAAAAAAACGCCTATACAAGAGACCACCCTTCGTGTTTATAATCTTGTCTATTTATGTCATAATAGTGTTGGGGCAAAAAAGAAACCACTTCTATTGGAGTTCCTCGTTTTTTTACTACGCTACTAGATTTGCGGTAGCGGCGGGGGTTAGGCTACCCTTTGTCATTGTTATCTTTTTTCTACTCTTTTCATTGTGTTTTAATTAAACATTTAACAGTTGTAAAGTTATCTATTGTCGGTTGTCAACAAGTTGCTATATGGATCATTACTGTTGCTGTAATTTTTTGTTGCTTGGTGATAAATAATTAGAGCGCAGTCTTATAAGAAGGCGAATCTTTTAGGAAGATAATTGATCGTAAGTTTTTGACGTGATGTGACGCGACGTTTGAATACATAAACTATATGACGATCTATTGCTAAATCTTGCCATTCCCAAACTCCGTTGATGTGGGCTTTCCCATTCCATTTTTATTTTTTATTTTAAGCGTGAGCTTCTTGGTATACAAATCGCAGAGTTTCCCATCCATCATTTGTCTGTTCCCGACCCTATACAGTTGCCTGTAAGCACCCCCTCACCAAGTCGTCCAAGCGCGGTGGTGGCCTGCGCCGGCCGCAGCACTCACCTCGTGCACGGCGCGCTGCGTGGCGTCGCGCGTGGTGAAGGTGACGAAGGCGTACCCTCGGTTGGCGCCCGTCATGGGGTCCATCATGAGACGCAGGTCCCAGATGGTCCCGCACTGCTCGAATAGAGGGATCAACTCGTCCTGGAACGTACCAAGTTTAACGTTCAAACAAACTTTCTGACGTACGGACTTTGATGTGAAGGATCTTGTGAAAATGTTCACTGGCCTGCTTTTTATAGATTGCCGAGGACAAAAAGTCCTGGAAGAAACATAGTGTACCGAGTAACCCATAATTTGATCAGAACGATCTTTAACAATGAAGATACTGCCTAAGAAGCGAAAACATGGGTAGATTGGCAAATCTGGTTTTTGGTTTTTATTTTATTAATGCCACATTTTTTATTTATTTATAACATGATATTGGTTTACGCTTGTCTACAACTTGCCTGATGTTAAGCAACGTTATAATAATTTATATATCATAAATAAAAGCCCAGGTTCAGCTACAATGTTATATGTCCTGGATATGTCCAGGTGTTATCAAACTTTAGTCACCTGGAAGGAAGCTTGCGTTACCAGAATTCTTGCCGTGGCCAGCTCAGAAGAGAGTAAATCATAATTTAATTGTTATTCCAGGCTACTTCAATTACTATGCGATACGAATGACACGTTAGCAAACATGGCCAGTTCCATTTATATTACGTTCTTGGTCTACAATGTGACCTGGTGGCCAAACGCCCGAGAGTCCAGTGTAAAATATACAAAATAAAGTACCTCATACATATCCTTGGGTATCTTGCCACAGAACACCTCGCAGCCGGCGCCGGGCGTGCCGCCCTCCCAGCCCGGCGGCGGCCCGCCGTACTTGCGCTGGCCTGCAACGCGACACCATACTGAGTTAGCCATACTTGTAATAACACGAATACTTTACTAGTACACGTACATGAAGATGTAAGGTAATCGCCAAACCACTGCGCTTTGATAAAAATAACAAGATAAATGTAAGTATTTATCCCTTCGCAGAATTGATTAACTGGGAGAGTTCTGTGGAGCTGATACATGGTGTTGGCCCTGATCCTTCTGAAGCAAGCTATTTTACTTCAATTCTAAGCAAATTTAAATTCACACATTATTTGAAAAACAAATTGATGGCATGAGGCTGTCATCGAACCGAAACAGATCCAACTCTTTTTGTATACTACACTACCACCATGCCAAAAATCACGTTGATATATCCCTATATCTCTGCATTGCAACGTGAAAAAGGAACAAACGGACCAACACACTTTAGCTCTCATTGTAAAGGTATGGCACAGTATAGATAGAGATACATTACATGATAGTACAGTGCACGCAGGAAACTGACCTGTGGTGACATCTAACGTGTATCCGGTGCGCGCGAGGATGAGTTTGATCTTGTCCTCGTCGGGCCCTTTGACCGGCACCGCCACCGCCAGCGCGGGGGCACCCTGCGCGCCCGCGCGGCTCTTCTGTCTGTAATTTACAACAAACACCTTGTTAAACACAGCATTCGTGGAATTCGCATATTTGGGGTTCTAGTCAAGTTCAAGTCAATAATAAATAAGCACTCATCCAAGTAATTTAATCTTTTTGAAGGCGTTACTTTGCGAAAATCCTTTACAGACGACTCTAGTTATGTTCAGTGTCGATCAACCGTACCCCTCGGCGGCTTCAGACAACAAACAAATTGGTTTGTATAAAACAAAACAGTTTGTTTGTTGTCTGAAGTCGGCGCGGAGTAGTTGCAGCATAAGAACACTAAACACAAATAAACTTCCAAAGTTATCATATTAAGTAGTAAACAGAAACACTAAACGTGTTTTGCGGCTGCAGCTTTGCTTAACATCAGGCGGGCTGAAGTCAAACGCGAACCTTGCCTGATTTCCTGTCTACCACATACTTAATTATAATGTAGCTTACTGGGTAAGCACGCTTCATCCTAGACCATAATGAAAGCGTACCATAGCGCTAATAATGGTGAAATGGAAGCAAGTAAGGACTGAAATAAAATCCGGGCGCAACGTGTTATTCTTACACATTAAACGGATATTCTGATTGCATATTGCACATTTTTCATTTCGCTTAGCATGAATTAGTGTCGCTGCTGTGTTATCTACCCTGGCATATGTACTTATGTACACTTTTCGTTTAGCATGGGCCCTGTAAATGTCCTACCTCACATAAATCGGTGACTACAAGGCAGGGGCGTTGCATTCATCACCTTGATATGCCTACTCGGGTTGTGAGACCGAAGCCCGTAGCATATGCCGTATCAGATGTCAGAGCTTAGTGCGTGAAGGTGTACGGTAGCGGCAAACAAGGCGCGGAATACAGAAAATTGCAAGAAAATGACACACGAGATACGAGTTAGAGGTGAAGAAACTTTGCACAGTAGCTCCCGGCCACAGACGTACTATACAGCTGGCCGGTAATTACCCGCGGGCGTGGCGATTCAAACAGCAATTTTCCAATCAATAACACCGAAGCTGCATCGTTAAACCTTCAGCGCGAGACAAAAATAGCGTAATCTGCCCGACGACCATGTTTTTTGGTGATTAAGTGTCCAGCGGGGACGAGTTTCGGTACGGCCTCGGGCCGGCACAGACATGTCATTACCGGCAAGTGGCAGCAGCAGGCGCCTTGACCTGGCGCAATAAGGCCGTCGGGCGAGCAACAACGCCTGTGAGCAGCCCTGCAGCGCCGCCCCCGCGCCCGCGCCGCGCCGCCGCACCCCGCGCCCGCGCCGGGTAAATGACCACCCGTAATCTAATCTGTGGCCGAGCGCAAACACGCAAAGGACACCGGCAGAAACATCTCGTCCCGCAGTGCATTACACTTATGTACGAGCCATTGGTCCGGATTTATCGAACTGCTGATGCGAAAACGTTCGCTTTATTCTCGCAAAATCGCCATGGGAAATAAAGTGAAAGCATAAAGAGCCACTGACCTAACTACAGTAACTACTCGACAGCTCTCACAGCTATCGAGCCCGGCTGGCAAGGGGTAAAATCTTGATCGGCAATATGCGGCTCGAGGGGCGGCTAGCGATACATGCCTGCTGCAACTCGACCAGATACCTACTGTGTTAGAACCGCCTTTGTAAACAACACAGATCTAGTGGATATCTAGCGGCCGCGATATTTCAGACGCAGCAATCATTTTTTATTGCATTTTAATAGCCGCTATCGAGTAGGTACTCGGCTACCTACTCGCCGTGCCCTCTTTACCGGCAGAGGTCAGAAAGATATTTAATTCGCCACAACGTATAATCATATCGTGACCAATTTTGGAACATTAAATGCAACTTTTAGGAGCTCGACCGGGGACGATTTTTTTTTAAATGACTATGCAGCTGGTTGCTAAGTCTGGGGACGAGTCACCAGGCTTGTTATTTAGCAGTGCGCTGGGAACAAGTGTTAATTTGCGAGTTGGCTTTGTCCAAATGTGTCACAAATAAGAGGTCATCAATCTCGCGTCCCCTCGCCGCCCAAGAAGGCCGCGAGTTTCAACCCGACAACGGTCATCCGCATCGCGATAATATGTCGAATCAATTTTTCGAGATTGTGACCCACTTTCAGCCGGGAGTTTGGCAAACATCCAATACTTTACAACGAGTCGCTATGTAAAAAATGCTGCACTTGGCAGCGGGGGTACTCACCTATAGGTCTTCATTACGCCACATAAATAAGCACTCTTATTAGATACATGTTCAAGATTTGAATCTAAAAATTGTCCAAGAACACTTAAAGCACCGTCGGATGGAAATTCTTTTAAGGCATCTAGCGCACGCTCATCCAGTTCTGCATGCGCTAGCTTTCCAGTCTTATAAATGTCGTCGAGCTTGGCGGCTACCTGGAAGGCAAAGGAAACTAAACTTTATTGCGGTCGGAGTTGGGTGCACGTCCCCTGGAGTGCAGATGCATCGATAAGTGGCGCGGTGCGGCGCTGCGGCCTGCGGTCGCACTGCGCCTATGTACCGCGGCCAAGGGACAGATTTATGGCCTCCACGCTGTCACATAGGGGGTGCATTATCTAAAAACCATATACATTTACTCATTAGCCCGATTACTACAATCGTTGATCTACTTTATCGTTTCCGTAAGGACGTTGCTAAGTATAATTGCACAGATAAAGCATAGTGCTTGTCATTACAGTGGGCCAATTTTGTATTTTGAGTTACAGATAAGCAATGCTGATTAGCGAATATAAAGATGTAGGAGACATGTCGTTGGCTAGACGATAGGGCATTGTCCGAAGGCTGTGTACTGATTGTCAAACATTGTCCAAATGAAAATTGCCAAGGCTAATTCTTATATTGTCTAAGTTAAGGATGTAAATAGTATTTGGTCATAGCCATGCAGATCTAATTTTTGGGGTGGAAAAGTTGAATACTTCTATCTTGGCTTGATAGGTACTTTATATACATATGATGTAAGTATGACAATAATTTCGCAATTATTATTTTTTGGTAAACGGGAATAAATGTTAAAGCAGTTTTATATCAAAAAAAAAAGTATTTTATCTTATTGGAATCCAGTTGGAGTCGTATTTGTTTAAAGGGTGGTCGGGTGTTACAACGTAAAAAAATAATAATGTAACATATGAATGATATTATCCGTGCAGAAGAAACAACAAGCAACTAAGAACGAACATCTCATATTTTAAAGCATCCGTAAAGATGCTGGCAGTGTAAATTGAGGTGCTTAAAAATATTATCGAATCCATACACAACTTATTTATAACACCGTGATAGCAAAGTCAAAAGGCTAGGGCCGTATCGGGAGAAAGTGCACTCGTATCGCACAAACATTAAACAATACTGATTATAGGAAGGCATACAAAGACGCGCCGAAAACAATACACCTACATATATGCATATGGCAAGTATAAAACAATAAACTCTGTGATGAAAATAACTTGTGACTGAGCCGCGATCCAACATTGGAGTATTCTCCTAAATGCAAGCGTTTTTGTAGTCCTTTTGGCAAAACAGCGACGTGAACGGATCGCTGATCCGCCGTCATTATTTACAGAGAAAGTCTGAAACTGAACAATGAGGCGGACACATTCATCATTGAAGTTAGAAGGCGATGTAGGCGGACACATTCATCATTGAAGTTAGAAGGCGATTGGGTACAATTTAGTTTCCATACTTCCACGAATTTCCTTTTCTAACAAAATTGACCAAGTGTTTCTGAATACAAACTTGTAGCGATGCACTTTACTGTAACTGTCGGTCTTATAAAATAAAGAGAAACAGATGTACATCTAAATTAAACTTTTATTGGAAAATGAGCGAAAATAATCCCGACCGGCAGGATTCGAACCTGCGTATTTCTCTCTTTTTTTTTGTTTTTTTGTGATGTACATCTGTTATAAAATATAGGTAATCTATGAGCACTTACAGAATGTGGCCAGTAATGGTGGCCAGATAATAAGTAAACTTGAACGCATCGAGATGGGTAGACCACGGATTTCTATACTGCGTCAAACTACTACGTTTATATTGAAGGTCCATGGGGTGGACAGGGTCTATATCGCAAGTAAACTGTGGACTATGGATGAGGTTCGCATAAAACCTGACCTGATCATAAAAAGATGCTTCAGCACTCCTGGGGGACAAAGAAAGCTATAGACGATGATGGATGATTAGGTGGTTATTTCGTAAGGCTGGGATTTTTAAAGACCCATCGCTCTTTGGGCTTCAATCGCCGCATATATTTTATCCAAGAAAAGAAGCGATAGATATGTTGGATAACAAAGCCAATGTAAAAAATAGTTTCAGCGACATGAGCTTGGTTCTGCTGCGCGAGTTAAAATTCAAGCAGTCTACGTGAGCTAAACAAGGTCCCTCTATCACCCGCGCCTCACCTAATTGGTGGAACCATAAACAATTTAATTTTACATTTGTATAAAAGTAGCTTGTCCCTGAACATTGCAATTTAAAAAAGAATATCCATTGCAAAGAAAAGGGTCCAGACTGGACTAAAAATTAGATAAAGAGTACCTACACGACGTACAATACGAGATTTCGCTTGTGTTAAAATTTACGCGAATAAAAACTTCACAGATTTCTGCCAGCATCATAATCTTAGATACCAGCTTTACAGAAAAGCAAATTAGAATAACAGCTATGAAAAATCATTAAGTCATCTGCAAGGGTGGGTTACTTTAGTACTGGAAAGCAATAGTCCAAATTCTTCTGATCCTTATCGTTTCGAAATAAAACGATTAATAATAAGTAAACTAGACGCGAAGTATTTTAGTAATTCAGTATAGTAGTGAAATAACTTTTTCAGATAGAAAAACTTGACCAATGGATGGTAAGTAAGTACTAAAAAACAAATAATGTGACAACAGGATCGCTGTATCGGGATTTATGCGGAATAAATCTGTAGTTACAGCTAAATTCTAGACCAATTAAAACATTTACAAAACCTCCATCATTTAAAAATACCTCCATATACCTAGTTATTTTGTTATTTTTTTGTGAATGAACTGATTGTGTATTAGTAACATATTATGTACAGGCGGCAAATAGGAGTAAATATATCATCAGAAAAAAAACCATATAAGGTACATAGGTTTAAGTAGGTATATGTATAAGCTAATGATGATTTATAGCATAGACTAAGTATACTCAAGTATGTAACTAAGTATACTTGAGTATACTTAGTCTATGTTTATAGTAATGTAAAATGTATCAATAGATACAATTTTAAATTGAAAATAAACTAAATATTTTATATCTAAGTGAGCACATGAAAGCTTATTACTCAAATAATAACACTTATAACAGGTAAGTAAAAACATGCTTGGATTCCACTGAGGTACCTAGATAGCAGGTTCCAGGTATAACTTAGTCACAGATATCCTACCTATACATATACACCTACCTATATTGGCACAGCAATAACTATATAATTAGGTATAAGCTACTTAGATATGGGTACCTAGGTACAGAATGGTTAATATTACCTACTGATAAGAATATTATGAGCCCTCCCTATCAAATGGCTATACTATAACTACTTGTAAGAGATAAATGAAGTGACCAAGAAAAGGTAAGGTTCTAGGAAGTAAAATATAGCACTAAAGTACTTATTCATGTTTGTAGTCACTAGGGATTTATTTCTTATTAAAAAGTTATACTTAAGTACTTTAATAAGTAAGCTCTTTCAACTTTAGTACAAATTTAGAAGAACTTGAGACTTAATATTTGGTTAGCAACAAATTCAGACCAAAGATATGAAAAATTGTATTTTAAAAATACCAAAAGTAGCAGTATTTTCTCCTTATAATTATGAGAGTAATATTCGTACACATTTAAATAACACATATATATTATAGATAATTATAGGTATAAAAACTTAGTACCTGAATGAGAAATTTTAATGTACTTATTATATTATTAATTCCCTGCTGCAAATAAATAAATGTATTATGTTTATAGAAAAGAAATAATTAATTAAATAATAAATTAGTCTCAAGCTGTCAAATAGTTTGTACAAAGGTTTGTGTGTTAATATGTATCCATGTTTAAGTAAGATATATCTTCTAAGGAAACAGTAATTAAAAAGGTATCATAAATATGTAATTATATACATTTTAAAATAAATAATAAAGATAATCCAATAAGAAATTCAGTACCTATGCTAAAAGAGTCGTGACAATATTTAAAAAAGAGACTAAAAGAGATCTAACAAGAAAACCCAACCAGATTCCAGTAAGAATGAAAAAATATTATTTTGTAATAAAAGTTTTTGTAAAACATTGATAAAAACAAGGTTAACAGCAAGTGGCCTTTATTATAGCCTGATATGGTATAATGTGGCTTTGTCTGCAGGATAAAGCTATTTTGATTGCATTCAAAAGTTTCATGAGATAGTCGAGTTTGTCCGTGGCAGAAGGACAAATTATTATATACATATTTAAAAAGTAAAATAAACATACAGTAACTATTAACAATACATCTGCATTTACCAAACAGAAATATTCCACTAAAATTTTGCCTCTCCGACTAAGTCATACAGACATTTGTTCCAGCCATCGCTATCAAAAATAATATTAAAAATGCTTAGGAACTATAAATGTGGGAAATCTATTACAATCTACTAGTATAAAGCTTATATGAAAGATAAATAGGACTTACCTTAGGATCCAAGCCATAGTCAATGAGTTTGCGGTAATCCGGTGTTCGGCCAATGTCGGAGTCCTTCCCAGGTACCTCTTCAAGGGGTATTTCTCCATTTCCCTCCGCCATTCTGCACATTTATATTCTTTTTAACACACCAAACACTACACTCTGGTATTTTAAGTGACAACAACAGAAGTAGGTACTAAGAGAACTCAGAACTGAGACTTGGTTGGATTGGAATATCAGCGGCTTGTGTGCAGATGATGTCATACAGTACGAATTCGAGGAAGCCACGTGTGTAAGCAATACTAAACATTTTTATAATAGTAATAATGTGCTCAATTTTAACTCTACATACTATCTACTAATATTTACCTTTATTTTGAATTTTTTGTAATTTTGGGAGAAAATTATAACTTTATTATCCGTCCGAAAAACAAAAAAACAAATGATGTTCAAACATATGAAATTATGAAACAATGGGATTGTGCACTCCTCATTCCATCCGGGTATTGGTAATTTCAAAAACAGAATGCGCGGTCAATGCATTCTTCTAGGGATGTGACACTATTGTGCGGTCCTAAAATATAAAAAGCGAATTTTAGCTACTAATATAGCAATAGCATTAACTTAAAGGGATGTGATTTACGGCGGTCAATGACCGAAATAACACAGAAAGTAAACTATGACAGCTCAAAAGAAACTTTTTTCACATCACTTTTAAAATAATAGTCACTTAAACACGTTTTCTATCCTTTATGAACAAAATTATCGCACTTAAACTTTCCGCGCTTGAAACTTTTGTGAATTGCAAAACTGCAATAAGTTGAGAATGCAACTGCATTGCACCCGATAAGAACCGGCCGGCGCGCGCCTTATTTTCCAATGAGAATCCAACTGGAATGAGCACAGGGGGCACCAGAAGAGAAAAATCACTTTAACACACAATCACTATTGAGCCAAATGAACTAAAACACTGGTACGCGAAAATAATTACCTATTAATTTTGCTAGTTGGTGGCCGAGACAGATATGGCGGCACCGCGCGACGTCAACGTGACCACCAGTACGGGGTTCTCATAACGACGCGCGCGGGACATGCAACGAGGAGTGCATTCAAAGTTTTGCAAAACTTAATTTTATCGATCAAATACCAATAATCTCTCTGTAATATACTGTAGTTACAACCGCGTTTAACGAATAATATTTTTATTGCACAGAGAGTTTTTGCAATGGTTGCGAATTGCGAATAATTTTGAATATGAAATAGCGCGGCGCGTCGCGCAAGGCTGCCGGCCGCGAGGTGAGACAGGCTAGCGGCAAGACGGCGATGAGTGAGAAGCCGAGAACGAAGGGGGGAGGGTGTTGCAACCGCCGGTGCAGGGCAGGCGTGCAGCAGCAACGCCGCACTGAGCTCGCCTGCATACTTGCATACGTACACACACTTTCAAACCCTTTGACCTTCGCTTATAATCAATTCACTGACAGAATTTGTCTTTGTTATTAAAATTAGAAACTTAGTCGTTTTTAACACCTCATTCTAATAACAATGAGCACACTGACAAGTAGCTCTAGTTATTCATGTTTTATCATTTTTAAGATATTTGTAATGATAAATTTTTGTGATGATACATTAGATCATCACAAAAAAGAATCATGACAATTTAAATTGAACATTTTGGTCAGACTAACAATAGCATCAGAAATAGTAACGTTAAAGATGAATAAGTTACAATCCAGTATAAAACTAGAAACTTATTGGAACTCTTTAAGAATAAACAATAAAATAGCACCTTAATAATAAATACCTACAAATATTTTATAAAAGAAACTTCACTAAATTGCATCAAAATAATTAAAATAACTAGATATTAGTTAGGATCTCACTCCAATACTCCTGGATAAATATAAAACTAATGGATAAAAAGTTAATCGCAATAACCCCTTACTTTAGTTCGCTTACACCTGCTGATCATTGAAGCCGTATGTATTTGCAACCCGAAACGCGACACATACACATATTAAAACTGGCCTTCGTACTGCGCGTGTATGTGTTAGTAAGAAACTCTGATCTGTATCCGCCGCATTATGTGGGTAGGTAGGTAGGGCAGCTACTGCGGGTGTCTCGTTTTGTAGGTAGGTACATCCAAGTAGGTACTCGTGCAGTCCTTTCTGCTAATATGAATCTTACTGGTGAAAACTAACACGTCTAAAATTGCGTAGCAAATTAAAACAGCTTGTTCCTTTTTAAAAGTTTGCGGTGTAGTGTGTCTTGTAGCAGCAGCATGACAGACAGACACACTTCCTTTCTCACAATTTCTTGATATCAATAGCGTTAAAAGTGCTGCAGTAAAACGAACTCTCACTGAGTTTCCGGCGTTGTCAACCTATCTTGAGAAAAAGATTTCGCATAAGCGATAAAATTTTATTCAGACCTTATGAATGGTAGGTTAGGATAAAAACTCAATTAAGGACCAATTTAATTGAGTCAATGGTAAAAATAAGCACTTTAAAAAACAGCTCTCATATTTACTTACTTACCTAATTTACCCAATCAGCTACAACGTAAAGTATACCTCTACCAATAACTGGAATTTAATTAAAGTCATTTCTAAAAACTCTACATTAATTTTACATGCGTACCTATTTTATTAGGTATAGGTACTTATGTTTCTTAAAAATAAAATGTATACTGAATCATAAAAAGAACAAATAAATTAAAACAAACACTTCCTATAAGTGGAGCCGCCATATTTTCAACACTTTTTGATATTGTTATATATTAGATTATTATTAAAAAAGATGCCATATTATTTAATACTGCTAATTATGTTATTGGAATGTTAAACTCGTTCCCAACACTATTTTGCAAAAAGTGACATTTCTTTACGTCATGACAGATGACTTCAAATATTTTGATTTTTCGCCCAGGTGATTTTTGGCCAAAGAGGTCGAACTGCTAAAGTGTAGGACTGATCTATTGCTGTAAAATAAACCTACCTACTATTGAAGGTTGCAATTAAAGAAAGTTAAAAAAATAAAGTATGAAATAAATTGGATAGAGTTCGAGAGGGTGAATGATAAAAGACTCCCAAGAATTTACTTTATAATTACAGAGAACTAATATCATTAAGCCTACTGTGTTTTAGTTCTTATGTGTTTCTTTATCGTTTTTCGTTGTATAGTTTTGATGCGAGTCTGTTTTGGTTGTTTTCATCCTAGAGAAATTAACCACTACTTACGTTATAGTTTTCATGATTAGTGATCGTGTCATCAATCCAACCATCTCGGCCAACAATCCCAACAATAGATGCCAAAGAAAATATAAACACTAGTTATTATATTCTCTGTGATGATAAAGCTAATTACACACTATTTTATAGAATAAGAAAACCTCTTGTCTCATATCTTATAAAAAAACTATGAATATTTGCGATAAAGTAATCCTATTTATATTTAAAATTGATAATAATCTTTTTAGTGAGACATTTTAAATACACAATAATTTTGATGAAAATCTATCTAGTGACATACTTAAAACTTACGATTGCAGTAATTTTAGTTAAAATCCGTTTCGCTTTCGCTTGATATGTTACGAACTTTAATATACCTAATTAAGTAGAAAAACTTTTCATATTATAGGTACAATACTGAACTAGATCAATTTATAGAAATAATTAATAAATTTACTAATAATAGTTAGCTTACCTATTTACTCATTCAAAACCTACTTTATCAAACATACGTGAGCAGGTCATTGACCTAATGCGTTTCGTACCGTATTTACGTCAAAAATTTATTGTGTCTGTAGATTTGTGGGTCACCGCACCGCTCTAACATTGAGTTGGGGCCTAATGAACAACGATAATATGACGTCATCTAACATGTAAATCTAGTTTCTATGTTATAAAACATATTTAAATTGTTATTCAAAAATCCTGCTCTAAATAGAACTTGCCCTATTCTGACCTTAGCCAGTTAGATTCTGGTTTGTATGTCGAATCTAGTCTATCATGTGTGTCGAGGTCGTTGCTATTTGTTTATATTTTGCGAATTCAAGGGCGAGCGAGAGCGAGAAACTCGTAACTAGTCGCGCCTACCTATCAAAATTCTATGATAGTACAATCATCGCGTAAAGCGTGACAAATTTATTTGTAAAAATATAGTCAATAATAATGCCGCCTAAGATAAGCTTCGCGTTAGTAGGTTAGGTTAGTCATTTTATCAGAAGCCTAGATTAGTGACTATGTCAGTGTAGTGTGCTAAAAAATAACATGGATAAACTAAATTATTGGTAGTTCAGCGGCGCACTTCAATCGTGTAAGAATCCTAGCCATTGTCGCGGAGTTTGCTGACCTTTGCGCAGCGCGTCGTGCCCGCTTCGTCGCTCGCATATTTAAATTACGGATTGTTTCTTTTTTTTGCGACAAACAAAGGTAGACTGGTAGACAAAGCTAGTTTTCGCCAACTTGGCTGGTTATTCTGACCATGCTGATACGTATCCGGGTTTGCTGATGACGGATTCAAATAATATAAACTATAACAAGAAGTGCAATCCTTAAAGACATGTCTACGCAGGGCATCACTTACTCGCTGCGAATCCCTCCAGAACTTTAGTCAGACTGGTCATGCACTATAAATTATGCCTAGTGAGCTGATATGTTTACTTAATTTATTTTGTCACTGGCCTTCAGCCGTAGACAAGTCTAGTGGTATTAAGAATTTCGTATAAGTTACATATTTTTTTTTTATTAAGTCACGTTTGGTTTTGACTTGGAAGGAGTACAAAACAAATTAAATTTCTTTAATAAAATATTAGACAACAATATTGCTATCGAATCGATTCACAACGAACTTAAGTAGGTATAAGGGACCTGCATTATAGAAACTTGCTTTGGCTTGCTACGTAGACGTGTCAGTCTTCATTCGACCTTGAGGAGCTCCGCCTTTCTTTCACTTCAGCCGATGCTTCAATGCACTGCTTGTCACTAAGTGCACATAATAATATGGTATGCCGAGTGCCGACTTAACTACTTTAAAACCAAACAAAACCGTTTAACTTTTCTCGTCTAATTTCAATATACTAAGTATACTCACATAACTTAGCACTAAGAATCACTAACTTGGCTGTAACCAAGTGTGCAATATTAGTAACTGATAATTGTGACCCCCTGCTCCGGTCTTTAGGGACGCAAACAAAAAAATTAAAAGTAGCATTATCTGGTGGCTGTGAAAGATTACTCTCACCTATCACAATTTCTCCCCCATTGTCTGGACATCCATTAAATATATTTTTCTTTGTGTAATGGCAACGGGTTCGTCTGGCTGCCCACTGCCTTAACAAAAGTAGAATGGGAAAAAAGACGGCACGGTTAAATTATTCAATTCAAAAGACGGGTCAAGACGGGTGCTGGTTTCAGATTGAAGTTATCCACGAGCATGAACTAAGGGTGAAAGGTGTGACTGTTAACCTCTCCTATTTGTACTATTTCCCGTTTTATTATTCATAGATCAAGTTGCATTGATACGATGAAAGCATAAATTTTTCGCATAGCTTCTACAGACATGCGCTGAAACCTGAATGGCTGCACTCCTAGACAAGGACTATAATGAAAAATAGGTTCCCATGTCTTGAATAGCGAATAATCACATTGTGAGTTCTTCAATCGGGATTGAATAGGCAGAAAGGAAGTACCTAGGTAGGTCTAATAAAGAGAAACTATTGTATGCTAATACTTTTATAAAAAGCATTTCAATTTCTTCGATTCGCAAAATTCTCATAAGAGTGTGCAGTATTCGTACTCTTTATTATATTGGAAGCAAAATTATTAAAATATGTACTTAATTAAATAAATAACTGCGCATGACAATTTCGTTAAAAATGGGCATTAGAGTTTGACTGAGTTGTAACGTACGATAGCAAATACTACTTAATATGTGTATTACATATTATGTAGTCTTTTCTCAGTGTCTGTAAATCTTTCACATGGCATGTTATTCTATTCTAAAACGTAGAAAACAAGTAACTAGGTAGGTTTTCTTTATTTGTTTTAATGAGATTCCATTGTTGTGCTTAGAAATAATATAACCTGCTCATCAATTTCAATCAATAAGAGAGATTGTGATGTGACCACTGTCCATCGATGCTCTCATGAATGCTAGCCTTAGAAATAAAAGCTAATAAGCCAAAACATACGTTTGAAAGGCCTATTCAGTTCCTTTAAACATAGTAGGTACCACCCTATAAGAGAATCCAGTTGGGCCGCAGCATGGGAATGTTCTGGGGGTCAACGCCATTCGTTTCGCGTACTTGTCCCGGGTAAGCAGTGCGTATTATTATTTAGATAGATGTTTTTATTTTAGGGTCTGAGATCCGGTCTGAGCGCCCCCTCGCGTTGCGGCCGGCTGGCGTCCGCGCCTTGTCTCGATGCTCTCGCGCAGTTGCGATTCATCTCGGTTATCGCCACTGTCTTGTCTTAGCAATTCGTTGTTCTCACGCTCTATAGTGTCAACCGATACAAGTGCACATTTCAGTTGCAAGGGTCATTGGCATTTCGTTAATTAGAAATTCTTAGTAGCAAAAATGGTACATTCAATAGAGAATGATTGGACCATGATACCAGAATCAGCTGATCGTTACATGCCACTCGTATGACTTTTATTTTAGAAGAGAAACTGTACCAGTATGACAAGTCACCGTAGTAATTAAGTAAATTTATTTTAGGTCTTTTAGGACTAATTACTTCTGCTTAGTGTTATAGATAGAATTTTGTATATTTGCCAATTGAATTTAGGTGGTATTACCAGCTAGCACTTACGTCAATAATTATGTCGAAAATTAGCTCGACAAGTTTTGCAATTTTCCAATATGAATAATGACTATAAGTAGTTATATTCAGTACAACCTATGTATATAACTTCTTATAGTAGTTCTTATAGTTGGAGTGCAATGGAGATGAGGACCGGTTTGAATCGGGCATTGAATCGCGCGCGAAAGCAATGGCCCCCGCCTACCCTTGGTGCGAATTTCACACCATTACAGCTGGTGTAGAGTTACCTTTGAACAACAAACCCTTCTGTCGTTAGAATTAGACTTCAATGACGTGTAAGATCTATAAATTTCAGTCTAAGTTATCAGACAAAATTGTTACACATTACTTAAAAATGTACTACGTTTAGAATGACTTACCTACACACGTTAGCTATTTTTTTTACGTCATGCATAAGATGAAAATCCTAAATCATAGTAAAATCTGAATTTATCAATTCATCCCAGCCTTATAAACCAAATAGGTAACATTGATATTAAACAGTCTATTTCGCTGATAGGAAACCACTGCCATAGTCATAATATTAAACTGCAAGTGTCTAGAAATCTAGAACGACGTCGACTATATAAATCAGGTATTATTATTCGTAAATCACGCGATTCACAACAGCAAAATGGAAACCCTAGCTCGGCTAGACTTCATTGTGTCGCAATATGCCGCTTAGGTCCCCCTCCCTTGTCTAGGCTAGGTTGGTGAGAATCGACACAGATTTCGCACCAGTCTGTATGGGGCAGTAATAGTGCGCGACGCATGACTGGTCACGACTTCCATTTTACATTTTACCCTATCCTTTTAGAATTATAATAACTGTGATATATAAACAAATATTGTGTAAAAATATTTAGGACTTATATATTAATATATTTACGAATAACGAATATAATACATTTCAATAGAATCGTTGATTTGATTTTATTAAGCCCTACGCAAAATTATTAATGTATAATTATTATTATAGTAGTGGACGCCCGTGGCTTCGCTCGCATTATTTCAGGATAAAAAGTAGCCTATGACACTCCTAAGACCTCATACTACCTACAAATCAAAACACATGATGATTCGATCAGCCATTTTTGCGTCATGAGCGTTTAAATAAACCGATAAACAGACAAAATGTATGAAAATTGTTGGAACGTTATCAGTAATCAATTCGAAGTATCTCCAATTTTTTCTGAACATTGAAGATATCTTCAATGTTCAGACTTTTCTTCCCTCTTCAGCTTTATTACTATATGTATAGATTTTACTATCAGGAGTAAGTAAAATTTTATGACTTGCCTGTGGCACTTGTCACTACTCATTACGCACTAATAAAAAACACCGGGAAACTACCAAGAAAAAAATATTGGACGGACTTAAGCTTTCGATAGGTAGGTAAATACTATTTTCCTGTTATTTTGCGGCCATAATAATGTTGAGTCATGAAATTAGAGACATATTTAGGTAATAGGTACACGCATATAGTTATTATTGTTATCTATACTTTAAACAAGGCATGAAAAACTTGAAAAGCAAAGCGTTTGTTACCTAATTTTATTATAGAAATCATATGTTTGTCCATCAGCAGTTGTCTGACAACCCTTTGTTTTAATAACAGTTTCCTGTCCGCTGTTGTTCTACAAAATAGAAGCCTTAAAAACTTAGGTTCCGTCTAGTTAACAAGCGCATGAAGTACCTACGCGTACTTAGGTACCTACTGGCCGTCAACGAGCATATGTTGTGCATTACAGCATATTTAACTTTGTACACGTCTAAGTATGGTGTTGACATAACAAGATAGTATTTTTCCTCCGAGTCTTTGCTAGTGGCGCCCTCACCGCACGCACTTTTATTTTTGTCTAGCTGTAAATGCATGTGTGACGCTGCCATCTGTGGTTCGCGTTGCGCCTATCGCATAGACTGGGGGTGAAACGCCCGCCGTCGTGCCGCAAATAGGGGAAAGCAAAGGCTTGCTAACTAAAAGCCTGTATTATAAAGGCCTAGAAATATACACGGGGTACCTATAATGCAGCTAGCGTATAGCATAATAGATGCCATGCGTGTGTTAACTGACGTGTTAATGGATTGCACCATTTGCCCTGCAAAGCCGTAATTTTGCTCGCGTGGTTTTAATTATCGTTAGCAGTGTTTTTGAAAGTAGAATAATGTTTTTACGCTGGGAACTTTGGTATATTGCTTGCTTGATTCTCATTTCTAACTAACCAAATTATTCCACTATTTACAGCTTGGCAAAAACGTCTTGAAACGTTGTAGGTAGGTGTTTACCAATCAACCAAATCTAATATTAAATGAAGTTCCAAAATAAAAAAATGTAAGTATATAGAGATACAGCGATTTGTAGTTGATGATGATAATGATGATGAAAAAGCGTGCGCCATTCCACGTGGTCAAGCTACTCATTGTGGTAATATCGAAGACGAATTACCAGGGTAACATAAATAAATTAAACAGACTTAACAAGGGTTTTCCTAGTGCATAACCCGCTGGCATATCACTTAAAAGCATATATTTTTAGTAAGATAAGTGAAACGTGTTATATACTTACGTTAATTGTTAAGGAAATAGCTAGGTAGTTCTCATTTATCATAATATGTACATTTGTTTTTTTATATATTTTTGTTGTTATATGATACTCATTAAATAACATTGTAATATAATTTAGAAGCTGCTCTCTTAAGTAATAAATCCTATGTCCAAAACCGTATCCAAAAGTATACCTATATCTACCTACAAAAATACACACCCACCTATTAAAGTGTAGTGAAGTGTGTACGCGGCTTAACTATTGGTATTCCTTGCGTCAGTGTATTCTGGATAAAGATGTTTGTTGTTATTTTATAAACTACCAGTGATTAGGATAAATTATATCGATATTTTTGTTACGAAGGTAATTTTCTGTAGGACTTTTTGATATATTCAACGGCGAAATCAGTGAAACATGGTGAAATTATTCCAACGTGAGAAGCCAAAATCTTGACAATGACGTTAAAATATTTTAGTGTTGGACAATGTGTGGACAATGGTGATGAACAATCGAATATCTTATTCCAAAATTAACAGTTTGCTCGATTTATTTTTAATGACCAAGCTATTTTGACGATTCTTATCAAACATTATGTATTATTAATTTAAGCCCAAAAGTAATATATGAGTTACGTCTTTCACTGTCTGGATTTCGTGCCAGCAATGCTATTCATGTCGCGATACGTACATTGTGTTTATAGATAGGTAAGTACTAGATAACATACCATTTGAGATAGTATTAAAATTACAAAAATCTCGAATTATTTCCTTAAACTTAATTTAAAATTGAAAGTGAGACTAACATGTATTTAATCAGTAAGACATTCTTTGAATATGGTCTGAAAAGACAATGAGCGATTTTCAAATCTCAAATTTAAAAAAAAAGTAGTACCTAAGTACATTAATTTCAATTTCAATTTCTTTATAAGCATACTTAAATGTACCTATTTACATTTACCCTGTTCAGAGGGGAATTAGGGCGTTGCTAAGATTAAAACTAATGCAATCTAGGTGTCGCTAGACCTCGTTTGAACCACGATCTGACATGGGGCGAGGTAGACTTGCTAGAAAAAAAAAAAACGTTTCTATCCCTCAGTATTATTGGTTATTTATTTTGTTTCAGTTGATGTGAAGCATCGGCTAACAAAGAATCAAATAGGTAGGTACAATATTTTGTTCATAGTAAATATGGCAATACTTGAGATGGGGCAAAAAGACGACGCGCTTGAGTCATCTCTTAGCAAAATTATTTACTAAAATTAACTAGAAAATAAGTGAACTTTATTTACAATAATAAAACATAAAAGGATAATTTAACTTGGTACTGGAAAATTGCTCATAAACAAGTTCGATTGTAAATTAAATTGGTCACATTATTAGCATGTCCAACCCTATTCTAGTACCTGTCAAAAAAATCAATCAATTCCATTCGATTTTGATTTTTCAATGAAGGATTGAAGAATCATGTTTTCTAAAAATCGTGGTTTTACTAACTATTCGCAGTTTAACTAAGTTTATTCAGCTGTGTACCATTTAGTTACATCGTAAAACTTGGATATATTTGTTGTTTATTGTTTTAAGTGTTATTCAGATGGTGCGTACAAAGCTCAAAATGAATTCAGATTTGAAGGAGGCTTTTTCTCAAATAAAGCCAGTTTGTGATGTGCTGATGGTTTGCCCGTCGGTGGAAAGCCTGTCTGCATATTCAGCCAGAGTGGCCGAGTTGAAAAAAGAGGTGGTTCAGGAGCTACAGCAGTATTTGTTGTATCCACTTATCTCCCGCATTAAATGCAATGAGATACGGTAAGTGAAACTGTTTTCTACTATTTAACTAGGAATATGGGCAATTCTATACTATTTCAACAATTCATAAAAGTATTTTCTTAAATAGATCAACAATATACCAGGCAAATACCCTACCTATGTGTTTTCTTAGCTATAGAATATGCTTTTTAGGTATAATAGATATGATTTATCCAAGATAACTAATTCATTGATTTGCTCAAGTAATTTGTACATTATTGTTAATATCCTGGAAATATCTATATCTATGAACATACCATACTTAGAATCTTTTGCATAAGTAATATCTACTCATAAGTGAAGCCAATGAATTTAGCACTACCTGTAAAAACCTGTCAAAAATTAAAAAAATCCACAAAATTCATTCCAAAGACAATCTATATTCAAGTTGCAAATCTTAATAGAATAATTGTTTGTTTTAGCCGAAGAATAGAAATGCATTTGAAAATACTAGATGCTGTTAGAACAGTGCTTGAGAAGATCACTGTAAACAGCTTTGAAATGTATATGAAATTGGAGACTGGATTGCTAAGCATCATCTTTGACTCCAATAGACAGGGAATGAGTAAGTACTTACTAACTATAAAATCCACTGAACTTAAAAGCAAGAGTGAACTGATTCATATTGGGTGAGTAATTTAGGCTATTGCTTACTATCTACTTCTTAAAGTTGTTTACAGATGTTGCACTGACCACCTCTTGGCAACCTGTTCCAGTTATGAACCACTCTGTTGCTGAGTATGTGGTGACCTGTGTTAGTAATATTAATTGTACTTGCATATTGCAATGCTGATACTCTAAAAAAGTATGCATTAACTACAGCTGACAATGGTATTTAATTCCAGTTTCAGATGCATCTGAAGAGGTGAAGTACAGCACAGTGAGATGCCTGACGGTGCTGATGTTGAACATTCCACACGAGTTCCGCGTGAAGCTGCTGAAGAACCAGGTGCCGATGCTGGCACAGGCTGTGTTTGTCTCCGTGCACATTGCCAAGCTGGAGAGGCTGCGGGTTTTGAGGTATACTTTTTTTTAATGGTCATTCCACCATTGATTCCCACAACATGAGTCAAGGACATTTTCTGGCTGAGTATTTGCTTAGGCATAATGAGATTTTATGATCGGTTTATTTGAAACGTCACATGCAAACGCAAGAGGTCTAATTTTATCCTTGACTGTCAAATGTGTGTCATATTGTTAATCAAAGACTGCTCAAGTCAATGCTGCTTGCTAATAGCTATCGTCAGGACATTTGTAGACAATGGTGGGCATCTCAACCATAAAAAAAATAAAGATTTGACAAACAGTTGCCTAAAATGATAAGTGTACAAGAGACACTGGACAAAGAAGCCTTCTATATCTATGTTTAAAGTAAGCATTGCTCATGATTTCACATAACTGACTTGATATACAATGTGTTTGTCTACCCGTGTCGGAGCCTGAAATGGCAAAATAAATGATTAATTTTATCGACAAATCAAGCTCTAAAATTTTTTTTTTCCTCCTCATGGTGGAATGGCAGCCATTTTGTTATTTTTGACACCAACCCTTGGGCGCTTGTATTAATTTAGTCATAACTTATTATGTAAAGGGCATATTGATTTAAAAAAAATATCATTTGATAGCTGAATGTATGGGCAATAAAACGAGGTTAAACATTTGCAATATTTTATTAAATAAAGGTAAGAAAAAAAAATTAGAAGAAAAAAAAATATAACATTTTTCAGAGAAAAAATCTTAAAAGTAAGCTTTTTACGAAAAAACATGGGAGTAAGTTTTGAATTTGTTTCTTCCATAATGTAGTACAGGATGTAAGCTTTCTAAAATAATCACACAGTTTTGATGTAACTAACATAATTTAGAAGTTATAACCGTTGGAATTTGTCTCTTTGCAAGTGCTTTGTTTGCTTATCATGGAATAGACTAGCGAATTCGCCGAATTCTGGCAACAAGTTTCTAAGAAACCCATTCTTAAAAAATGCCGGTAATTAGGATGTTTCTAGGTGGGAGTACGACAGAAATCCAGATAAGAAGCGTAGATAGCCAGGTCAGTTCAGTCATCCCTCGCTCTGCGTTGTGATTACATTTCTTTGCCCGTACAGACGTTGTTATTATTGGAACTTTTGTTTTGTTATTGATTTGTTTTATTGTTATTTTGGACTGTGTTGACCGACTGAAGTGGGAGATGGCTTATTCTAGCCAACATGTTGCCGACATACATTTTGTTTATGGATTTTGCAACGGCAACGCCAATAGTGCCGTTAGAGAATATGCCAGAAGATTCCCTAACCGACCAACGCCGAATGCTCGCACTTTTATAAGAATTCACATGCAACTGGCTGAAAATGGGATAAGAAGGACAGCAAATGAACGCTCTCGTTTTTTAACACCGCTCGAGGAACAAGAAATTCTGCAGCTGATTACTGAAGATCCTACACTAAGTGTCAGAAGGATAGCAAACATGCTTGGTTTATCCGAATGGACAGTGTGGAAAGTTCTGAAGAATGAAGGATTACATCCCTATCACCTAAGACGAGTGCAAGAAATTGTTGACCTTGACTATCCAAGAAGATCAGTTTTTTGTTCTTGGATTTTGAGAAGAAATCGGCAAGAGCAAAATTTTTTGAAGAAAATTATGTGGACCGACGAGGCCACTTTCACTCGGACTGGATACATAAACCACCGAAATGAACATTTGTGGCTAAACGATAATCCTCATGCTGTTCGGCCCAGTTCATTCCAGCATCAATTTTCAATAAATGTTTGGGCCGGAATGATCGATAACGTCCTTGTTGGGCCAATTGTTCTGCCCGCTACAATGAACGGACCAAGATTTTTGGAGTTCCTGGAGACAACATTTCATGACGCTTTGCTGGAGTTACCGCTGACTTATCGTATCGGTATGATGCTGCAGTTGGACGGAGCACCAGCGCACTTTGCAACAAACGTGAGAAACCATCTCAACGAACGCTATTCGCCCTGGATTGGACGCGGTGGGACAATCGCTTGGCCACCGCGTTCACCCGACCTTACCCCACTTGATTTTTTTTTGTGGGGTACGATGAAACAGAGGGTTTATAAAGACGTTCCGAATACTCGGGAAGAGTTGTTAGAAAAAATACTGCATGTCGGAAATGAGTTGCGCGAGGATAAAGATATGATCCGGCGCGCAACACAACATGTTGGTATTAGGGCAACTGCCTGTTTGCAGCACCAGGGTGGTCATTTTGAGCAGTGGCTGTAATAAGTATGTTAAGAGAATAATTGAACATTTTTGCACAAATAAATGAAGTGGCTTTTAATTTTATCTTGTTTATTTCAACATGACTAGTAAACTAGGGTCCTATTCAACCAACCATATCTACTAAAGTATGTTAGTCACATAAATACTGTTTGGATCTTTTAGAAAGCTTACATCCTGTTCTACATTATGGAAGAAACAAATTTAAAACTTACTCCTATGTTTTTTCGTAAAAAGCTTACTTTTAAGATTTTTTCTCTGAAAAAAGTTATATTTTTTTTTGTTCTGATTTATTTTCTTTCCTTTATTGAATAAAATATTGCAAAAGTTTAACCTCGTTTTATTGCCCATACATTTAGCTATCAAATGATATTTTTTTTAAATCAATATGCCCTTTAAATAATAAGTTATGACTAAATTAATACAAGCGCCCAAGGGTTGGTGTCAAAAATAACAAAATGGCTGCCATTCCACCATGAGGAGGAAAAAAAAATTTAGAGCTTGATTTGTCGATAAAATTAATCATATATTTTACCATTTCAGGCTCCGACACGGGTAGACAAACACATTGTATAGAAGCTGTTTGTAGTTTGAAATAACAAAAGACAATTTCATTTTACAAAAGCTGGCTTTGTATGAAATAACAAAAGACAGTTTCATTTTACAAAAACTGGCTTTGTACGGAGTTTCCTAACTTGGCACATTTTTTTTTGGCAATGTTTTGCATTCAAAGTTACTATCTTGTTCTAGACTTACTACAGATAGTAAATGAAAAAAAAAATCGTTGCCTTCTTTCCAGGCTAGCAGCGATCGAATGTGTGATAGCACACACAATGACCCACCCTCAGATAACAGTGGACTACCGGATGCCGGACCCGGAGCTGGAGCTGCTGGCGGTGGACAACATGCTGTCCAGCATACTGCCGGGGGTGCTGGCAGCACTGCAGGACGTCTGTGCCTGCACCGAGAACCCCACACATGCTGTTGTAGCAGTAAGTTGATGAACATGATATGTTTTATTTTGATCATCATTACTTTAGCCTGTATCACCAACTGTGAAGTATTTATTTATTTATTCATACTGGCACACATAAAATAAAAAAAAATATTATATGTGCCCCAAGGTATTGGTATTTTTTGTATGTGATAAGTTTAGATATTTTTAATTTTGGTGACCTCACATCTTGACATGATTTCTTGTCTGATGTGATGCATGCTAATTACACCGAAAGTGATATTGTACCATTTAGAAATTTTATGTGTGTATTCCTACAAATTTAATTCTTGCATACAACTGCTTGGCTATATTGAAAACCGCAAAAGTATTCTAATAATAAACCTCTTATTATTCAAAAATCTTTTGTGTCACATAACATACAATGCAACATTGTTGTAATGGTTGCTTTATGTTGGAAGCAGTGACAAGCTTTGTAGTATGTATCACAAAGAATCCTGTGTAAACAGTATTATATACTATGTACCATCTGTTATGATAGGTATTATATAGGTAAATCTAGAGTTAATAGGTATCTTCTAGGTAAGTGTGTTACACCCTAGGCTACAGCAATGCTTAGCATCAGGCTAGTCGTAGTACACGTGCGTAACGTCACCTGCCGGACCCAACGGAAGACCAGCGCTGGATGTTTGAACATCCAGAACATGCTGAGTTGGGGCTGGGTTGTGACATAAAACTTTAAATTTACTCATATTTTGTAATTATAGATTTTTGGCTGTTTTTGTCTAATTGAACGTTTCATGTTGCAATAAATGTTTTTTATTCATTCTTATTCACGTAAACTTATCCCACGTAAAAAAAAGGTAGATAGAGGCAAAAATGCTATCAGTTCAGTATCAGACACAAATTTAAGTAGGTATTGTGTGTCTCTTCTCATGTCACAATTTTTGTAAAGTATTAAACTATCTACTTACTTCATTCTATTTTTGTCTCCTTTCCAGGCAGCGATAGAAGCGATCCACAGAATACTGTGCATTCCGATGCACAACAAGTACTTGGCCAAGAAACCAATCACGACAGACGACTTTGTCACCATGCTCAAAGAGAAAAAGGCCAAATGTGAATCAGAAGTAAGCAACAAGGGTAATTAGATATTTTAGAACATTTCAATGTTGTTTCACATCATATAAATTATATTCAATGTTTATACAAGTTATATATATGAACCTTTAGAAATTAGCCATGCATTTTGTAAAATAATTACCTATTTTGTTCCCTAATTTCTTAAGGTTTATAAAGTATAATCGATCGTACTCGTAATGTATTTGCATGCTTATTTGTTTAAATGTTCAACTATTTAATTACATAACCTTAATTTGCAGTAGGCTGAGAATTTTCTATGAAAATAATAAGACTTTAAGTCTGAATAGCCAATACCTGTCTGAATAACAAACGATTTATAGTTTGTATCTCGAAATGACTATCCAGTTTGTATGAAAATTGCTTGGGATACTGCAACATAATGTTAGTATCAGTTATAATCTATTTTGCAAATTTAGTCTTATAGAAAAAAATCAAATTAAATGTTTAACCATTATTTTAAATTATGAGTTAATTTATTAAGTGCTAACCTGCACTATGGTTGTTTTAAATTAAACTTTTATTGGAAAATGAGCGAAAATAATCACGACCGGCAGGATTCGAACCTGCGTATTTCTGCTACCGTCAGAACGCCTTAACCACTAGGCTACGGTCTACTAACTGCCAGGCGCGAAAATCCACACTTATTTCCATACACTTCAGACTGAGCGGCTGATGGCGCCACTTGTGCTGTCAGAATATGTCTAACAAGCACTCATATCGATGTAGGTGATAGGTCGTGATTATTTTCGCTCATTTTCCAATAAAAGTTTAATTCATTATTTTAAAGTATCACATTATTTTCCACTAGTGGACTCATATCATTATCAGCATTATTTTGAGATAAAAAGTAGCCTTTGATACTTCTAAGACCTCATAACCTACATACCAAGTAGCCTTTGAAACTTCTAAGACCTCATAACCTACATACCAAGTAGCCTTTGAAACTTCTAAGACCTCATATAACCTACATACCAAGTAGCCTTTGATACTTCTAAGACCTCATAACCTACATACCAAGTAGCCTTTGATACTTCTAAGACCTCATAACCTACATACCAAGTAGCCTTTGATACTTCTAAGACCTCATAACCTACATACCAAGTAGCCTTTGATACTTCTAAGACCTCATATAACCTACATACCAAGTAGCCTTTGATACTTCTAAGACCTCATATAACCTACATACCAAGTAGCCTTTGATACTTCTAAGACCTCATAACCTACATACCAAGTAGCCTTTGATACTTCTAAGACCTCATATAACCTACATACCAAGTAGCCTTTGATACTTCTAAGACCTCATAACCTACATACCAAGTAGCCTTTGATACTTCTAAGACCTCATATAACCTACATACCAAGTAGCCTTTGATACTTCTAAGACCTCATATAACCTACATACCAAGTAGCCTTTGATACTTCTAAGACCTCATATAACCTACATACCAAGTAGCCTTTGATATTTCTAAGACCTCATATAACCTACATACCAAGTAGCCTTTGATACTTCTAAGACCTCATATAACCTAAATACCAAGTAGCCTTTGATACTTCTAAGACCTCATAACCTACATACCAAAAATCTCGGCAATTGTCACGTGTCAGACGGCAACCGCTTTTTTATATGTAAAGATATTCTCAATTATAAAATATGGTAACTAACATTCTCCAGCGTACTGTTTGTCTGTCCATGTAACTACTTACCTGTTCCAGCTCAGAAAAGTCCCAAGGACATGGAGAAGCGCAGCGAGGAGTGGTACTCCATGGCGGGGGAGAAGCTCACTCTCATCACCAAGAGCCTCGTGTCTCTGAGGGTACATGAACACTACAAAGTGAGGAAGGAACTCGCCATCTTCTGCTACAGGATCTTGGATGAGTGTAGCAGGTGAGTGGAATTGGTTTGGTCTTGCAATGGTATCAATATTTCACTTGTAAAGAAAGTGTTCTGCCATATCGGTTGAATCAAAGCTATTCAAAGAAAATCCTCAAATTGATTTATACTTGAGCAATGAAAAAGAATTATTCTTAACTATTTATTAATTAGTTCTCTATTCCCCTTGAATATACCTATATTATTATTTTTTCCCATGAATATATTTTTACTAGCTGTGCGCGCGACTTCGTCCGCGTGGAATAGTTATTTTGGGCATCATATTTTTTTTTTCCTAACAGATTTCACTTGTAAAGAAAGTGTTCTGCCATATCGGTTGAATCAAAGCTATTCAAAGAAAATCCTCAAATTGATTTATACTTGAGCAATGAAAAAGAATTATTCTTAACTATTTATTAATTAGTTCTCTATTCCCCTTGAATATACCTATATTATTATTTTTTCCCATGAATATATTTTTACTAGCTGTGCGCGCGACTTCGTCCGCGTGGAATAGTTATTTTGGGCATCATATTTTTTTTTTCCTAACAGAAGCCCTCAAAGTTTCCTTCAAAGAGAGAATTTTCCCTGCTTTTTCCACATTTTCCATTATTTCTTCGCTCCTATTAGTTGCAGCGTGATGTTATATAGCCTAAAGCCTTCCTCGATAAACGATCTAATCAATACAAAAATAATTTTTCAATTCGCACCAGTAGTTCCTGAGATTAGCGCGTTCAAACAGCTTTATAATATTAGCATAGATATATTTATTGAGCGCGCTAGATCGTAGATTATAACGTTGCTTAACATCAGGCAAGTTGTACTCAAGTGTAAGCCTATCCCATGTAAAAAAGAACAATTAATTTTGCATACATTCTAAGTTCCCAAGTGAGATATTTGTTCAAGACTTATTCACACTCACATTGAATTAAAATAATAACCCTATTCGTAAAGAGTGAGTTTTAGAAATCACGGCCAAAATAGTTTCGTTATTTTCGCACAATATATCTCCTCCATTACTGGGAAAAGGACGGAAATAAATTTCGCCGGCTTTTATAAAACTCACATTTGATGAACCAGGATTTAACTTTATTTGAATGTGACTTAAAAAAATATTCTTGTACTGAAATATATAGCCATCCTTATCTATTCCAGTACAATGCCGCACTCCATCCCGCTCTGTCTCGACGTGCTAATATCCCTCTCTAACGACGACTATCCAGAAGTATCAACATATTGTACAACTGCAGTCAACAACTACTTCGCGAATACTCCGGAACCAGCCAGAAACAAGACTATGGACAGCCTCTGTGATAACTTTATATCGCTGCTCACTAGCTTGCCGAGGATATTGAATAATATAGGTGAGTCAGATGTCTTATACTCCTCTTTTATCAGATTTATACTCCTCTTGAAACCTAAACTACATTACTGAGGGTCGTGGCTCCTCCACAGAATTGAATGTTCCCCATATGGGGAGAGATTTTGTCCGCAAACTTATTATATCTTAATGTTTTCTTTCATCGTTAAAGAAATTGGAAGTATACATTTAACTTGTTGCTTGGAGACATTACTCGCATCTTGCTCCAATATTTTATAATGCATTTAATACTTATTTTAATACAACAAAGCTGAATCAACATAAATTAAAAACAAATCTTAATGAATGGTTATCAAAAATGAGCTATGATGAAATTGAATTATTACTTGTCAAACCTGACAAATAGCAGGTACATAAAACACAAGAACTTAATTATTTTTAAATAACACAAACACCCAAGTAGCAGACATACCCAGTATACACATACACTCACAAATGGTCTCACACACACACACACACAAACACACACACACACACACACCTACATACACATACACATACAAATCCAAATGCAAATATACACAGCAGGACAAACATGTATATATTGTATACAGATAAAATTATATATTCTTCTATTTTTATTATCTTATGATGTCCATAGTTTTAGTTTTATTTACTTTTAATTGTATTTGTGAACCGTCCAAACCACTTGGAAGAACCTGTCTTTTGCAACACAGTTCTAACTAAAGCAAAAGACAGAATCATGTAAATTATACAATAAGGTTGCTCAAATAAAAATTTACTTTACTTTACTTTACTTTAACTTGCAAAACATAAAAATAACGTACATTCTGTTTCCATGGTAAATTTATCGCCAAATTAATAAGTACGAACAAAAAATTAGTATTTAAATTTACTCATATTATTGTGTGTGTATATTACAGATGAGACCCGCAAACTATCAGTCCTGAACCTCCTGTACGGCTACATCCAGGCTCTATGCACGGGCCGGCCGCAGCGCCTCACAGCCGCGCTCAGTGTGGCCTCCCACATGCAGCACCTGTGCAGCGCGCTGTGTGCCGCCGCGCAGCATGACACCAGGATAGTGCGACACACGAGAAGTAACATAGGTAACTAAAGGAGCAACAATAAAAAAATACTAATTGAAAAAACAACCCTTTCCACCTTCTAGTTAAGCTCGCAGTAATATGAAGGCCAAATTTTAAAAAAGATCATCTATGATGGGCTTGTAGACAAGTTCGGGCCTACATAATTCACTATGGCTTTAATAAAACCGGCCAAGTGCGAGTCGGACTCGCGCACCGAGGGTTCCGTACAAACCTGCAAGGTTTACAAAGTATTTTGTGATGTAACTAAAAATTTATGGTTTTCGTAATTTTTCCTTTATCTATGCTATAAGACGTTGCTTCGTACCAAATTTCAAGATTCTGAGTTCACGGGAAGCACCCTGTAGGTTTTGATTCCCTTGCAAGTGTCGAAAATTTGCGGCATAAATGGCTGTATCTTTTGATTGCGTTGGCTTAGAAGTTTGATTTTTTCACAGCTTCAAGGGACAGTAGACCTGAGTAATTGATATAAATTTCAGCTTCATACCTCTACGCGTTCCTGAGAAAAAGGGTCTTGACAGACGGACGGACGGACGGACAGACGGACAACAAAGTGATCCTATAAGGGTTCCGTTTTTTCCTTTTGAGGTACGGAACCCTAAAAACTGGTCACGGTCACTTGCAAGGAAGAAGTCTCTTCGCATTTTGTAGCTTCAGATGATGTAGACTGGATTCCCACTTACACGTATCACACGTAAACGGAGCACGGAGTCCGAGACACAGATTATATTCTAGTTCAGAAGTAGGCAGAGAATTAAAAATGTATTGTGTCAAATGTATATTTTTGTAAGTAAAGCTTTGATTGATTGATTGTAAATTAACTCCTATTTCTTTTACACTCCACAGACGTGTCGCTCCCTCCGCCCGCGGGCTCCCCGTGGAGCGTGCTGCAGCACCTGGCGGCGGGCGCGGGCGCGCGGCGCCTGCTGGCGTGCTGCGCGCTGGCGGGCGCCGCCGAGTGCGCCGAGCTGGTGCTGGACGTGCTCCTCGACGCCTTCGCAAGGGAGCGGGAGCCCGAGCCGGTGGCCGTGCTCAACTGGATGGTGGCTTGTGAGTAGCTTTCTTGTAGGTTACTCATAGAAGGAAAGTTCTCACTTACATCACTCGTTGAGTAGTATTCTGTCAAGTTAGTGACATTAGCATTTTTTTATTATTTGTGTAGTATACATACAACAAAACTTTCCAGATTCTTCACCAGTCTTAAAGTTAGCCTCAGCCTTCCTTCATTTAAATTCCGTTGGAAAGGGCACTAGAATCCTAGTGTTTCAGGGGAAACTTTGCCCTAACATTTCCACCCGCAGAAAATGGCAGGCAAGTATGACGTGAAAAGCAAAAGACTTTGCATTGTGGAAAACTTTGAGGGAGACTTAAGCCTATTCATAGACAGATGTAAAATAGGCTGATGATGAAGTATCTAATACAGGGGGGTGAAAGTTAGAACAAAATGCAAATATAGAAACACAGTGCTGATAATCTATATTTCTTGACCGCAAATGAAATAGTAGATGTCGCTTTAGTAAAAAAATAAAAGTATAAATAAATAATACAAAGTTAAAGCCAAAGAAGAAAAAAGAAAAAACTGACGTTTGCAAAAATAATTTTTGAAAACTTCAGTTGAAAAATCCAAGATCTTGTGCGAATTTGTTTGTGTTTTATTTTGTGATTTCTTCATATTCATATCAACAACTAGTGTGCTACAGTATCTTTTAATGTGATAATATACAGTTGGTGTCCAATGTTAGCCGGGAAAATACTACATATAATGTGATGGTGACGATACAATCAAAATGTCGGTGCAAAGTTGTTACTAAAGACATAATTATTATGTAATATTACAAAATAGTAAAATTATATTCTGGGTTTTATTTTAACTTCTAACATATATATGTAAGAAGCAGGATGTAGGTAGGTGTTGTATTTATATTTTAGGTTTAGGCTATAGGATAATATACTTAAGTATTACTAGGTATGTATATATATATATATATATATATGTTTTATATACAATATTGTTTTTGGTCAAGAAATACAGAGGGCGCTTCAATTTGATTGGCATTAAAATTGCACTAGATGGCTCTCTATTCCTGGTATATTATATTACTCTATGATCTAATATGTTTTTTTTGTTGTTCCGTCTGTACTTCCTCCGACAATGAATGTCAGAGACATTGTTAGACTAAACATATTGCTTACGCTGTTTGCTTTGTTTATTCATCTGATCGGTAAATAATTTCACCTTTTTTATTGTTCGTTTTAATAATGTAAATAATAAATAAATAGCATTACAGGTTTTTATATCTTACATACATACATACATTCCGATACTAAAACAATCACAAACAAAGAACCTCTTTCCAGCCAAATGGCGAACCATCATAAACGAAGGAGCACTCAGTGCACCCCCGGCTTATCAGGTTCACAATATTTACATATTTTACAAGACACATCGGTTTTCTTTTTTGGATTCCTTTTTTGTTTTGCTCTTATTTTTTTTTCTTACTCTAAACAGCCTATATACATGCAATATATTACAAAATATATAACTGTATATAGTTTGAAAAACTGATGTATTACATTATCTATGTACATATGTTGAAAACTATAGATACTATAATAGTCATTAATATTTACATTTCATATGTATTATCATATATCTTCCAGCGCCCGAGTCCACAGCGAGCATGGCGCGACGCATCATCTACCTGTACATGGAGCAGGACGTGTGGTACCTGCCCCTGGAGGTGGCCCCGGGGGAGGCGGCCGCGACCCCCGCAGAGACGCTCGACCTCACTGTGTACAACCCACGCGCCTGGACCAGGGACAGTGTGCCAGGTATGTAGGAAAGACTACATAGATCTACGTGCGTGTACGTAAGTACGCACGTATACCAAGGTGCAGTACGTGAAAGAAGAGAATTTGTTAAAACGCAAATCATTTGTCCGTGATCACGTTTTTGTACATCCTAGGACACTTTAAGCCGTCTGTTTTCAGCTAGGTCTACAGTTGGTAATCACATAAATCACATAAATACATCCCTAAAAAGTGAAACCTATCGCCAATAGTCTTAGGGTGTGTTTCACCCGTCTTTTATTTAAAAGCCAGGTCCATTTCAATACATGGTCTGCTTTATTTTGTTACTGCTACAATTATATATAATCCATTGTTTTTCATTTATCCCGCAGATTTATACGAAGGCGCAGTGGAGACCCGCTACACCGACATCCCGTACAGCGAGCCGCGCGCCGCGCCGCGCCGCGACCCGCGCTACTGTACCAACCTGGGGGAGGCGCAGAAGAACCTGGTCATATGCTGCCTGCTCACCGAGGGGATAGGGCTGGTGGCCAGCCGACTGCAAGAGGGGTTCGATAATTATCTACTGAAGACGCTGTGTCCTATATTGGAACGAGTTGGTGAGTTTGAGTTTATTTCTTTTTAAGTTTTACTTAAATTTTATTCTATTATGACTGGCAGTGCTGGACTATTTTGAGCAATCTAAATATACGCTATCTGCTCACTAAAGGGTAGAACTCGTGGTCAGTCCTCTGCAAAAAAATATCCAATGCTCAGAAGGAAAATACAAGCTACAATATTAACACTGTCTTCTATTAAGACTGAATTTTTGACATAACTTTTATATTTTCTTCTTCTTTTCATTTTACATTTTATGTTTTCCAGGCAGTGAATACGAGCTCCTCCACCTAGCGGGTCTGAAGGCGCTGCACGCGGTCGCACGCGCGTGTGGACATGAAACCCCCGCCTCACTAATATCCGTCAATGCTGACTACTTCACCAGTCAAGTGTCTAATAGGCTCAAAAAGGTACAATATATAAATAAACTGGAAGAAAATCATAAACATTTACAACTATTGGAGTTCTTCCTAAGTTTAATAATAAAATTATATAGAGAACATAGTGCTTAACATCAGGCAGGCTGTACTCAAACGTTGGTCTATTCCGTGGTAAAAAAATACATGTTAGTTTTTCTTTGTAACGATCGTCCAAAAATGTCTCTTTATGCTGGCAATGCATAATTAAAATGTAATTTGACGGACAAAGTATTTAGCTGGTCTATTGGTCCTTTTGAAAGCCTTTCTCAGTACTTTGTATGTTACAGTAAGTTCCAATATGTACCTACATAACATTTTTGTTTATTTGCAGGCGTGGACGTGTCAGTCTGCGTTGAAGATATTGTCGGTGGTGATGGAGTACAGCGACTCCAGCATAGGCCCGTGCTTGTATGGGATTGTATCTGATGTGAGTATTATTATTTACCTATATTTATTAACTTGTTATTATGGAGTTACAAATAAATATTTTTAATAAGATACCATTGAGCTAGGATAATACAGAGTCCCAAACACTCGAAAAAAATGTCCGAGCCAAAACTCTGCCCACGCTACTCGTTGAGCAGACTTTTGGATTACCTATCTCTTTTGCACGTTCTTAAAATGTGTAAGAGCGAAAGAGACGAGCAGTCTTTTGTTTGCGCTCGCTGACGATGTTAGCGTTCGGACACTTTCCTGCGCTTTTTAGTTTGAGATTGAGTCTCTGTATAATCCTAGCTCAATGTTAGATACTAATTATTTATTGTTTTTTGCATTGTGATATCAGACATGTGATATTGCAGAGCGGCAAATCCTAAATTAAGAGCTGTACAAAAATGTTACTATCTTTTTAGAGTTCCGTACCTCAAAAGGAAAAAACGGAACCCTTATAGGATCACTTTGTTGTCCGTCTGTCCGTCCGTCCGTCCGTCTGTCAAGACCCTTTTTCTCAGGAACGCGTAGAGGTATGAAGCTGAAATTTATATCAATTACTCAGGTCTACTGTCCCTTGAAGCTGTGAAAAAATCAAACTTCTAAGCCAACGCAATCAAAAGATACAGCCATTTATGCCGCAAATTTTCGACACTTGCAAGGGAATCAAAACCTACAGGGTGCTTCCCGTGAACTCAGAATGTTGAAATTTGGTACGAAGCAACGTCTTATAGCATAGATAAAGGAAAAATTACGAAAACCATAAATTTTTAGTTACATCACAAAATATTTAACCTTGCAGGTTTGTACGGAACCCTCGGTGCGCGAGTCCGACTCGCACTTGGCCGGTTTTTTTTTACTAAACACTAGACCAGTGTGACTATTGACGAGTATAAATAATGTAGTACAATTGCTTATAATGAAGTACCTACACAGTTTCTCTTATTTAGAAGACTTTAAACGAAATATAATCAACTTCGTTAACACTATTCTATTGTCACCTTGCAGGTTCTAGTCCAAAGCTGTGATAAGTACCACGAGCGCTCGTTGGCGGCGTACCTGCAGGTGTTCCTCACGTTCACGCAGTGCATCCGCAAGTGGTTCCCGGACAAGCCGCCGCCCGCCGCGCCGCGGCCCGCTGCGCCGCCACAGGTGGACCTGCTCGCGGACGTTAGGTGAGTGAAGTTTTGCAAGGATCATCATCTTCATGTCAGCCCGCGTCCACCCTCTGCTGAGTTTAGACCTCCACACCAGCGTTTGTAAGGATACGAATTAAAATATCAAACGAATTCATTGGAGTCTAACGGAATGTTATACCATATTTATGATCATACTTAATCATAAATTATCCCGTTGGCTAAAAAACTTTCTGGTGAATGCCAAGAACAATTACACAAACAAAGATTTAATTTTGTTTATTATTTAAAGCTCAAACTGTTAGCTTGTCTGAACTACACTGTTTTAATAGTTCTTAAGAAAATAAATCACTTCCAGTAATGAAAGTGCGTGTTGTGTGTATATGTTTCAGTTTTGCGTCGAACTATATCGATTTAACTAATAAGCTATTAATGTTTACTTCCCCAGGACTTACGTAAAAGACACGCTAGAAGCGGAGCGGTTGCTGAGCGACTGTGACGTGGAGAAGTCAGGCAAGAGTACTGAGGACATGTACTGGGAGGACAGGAGGAGACAGGAGGAGGACCAGCTCGACTATGATGATACTGTTACTAGTGAGTAGATAAAACACTGGTTTATTTGAGTTTGAAAGGAAAATGTATTCGGTTAAAATAGTGAGAGTTGATATACATCAAGTGTTATAGTCAAAATTTAATAACTCACTGGGCTTTGAAATCCAAAGCTCAGAATGTGTTAGTAATTGAAATGGGCATCCGTGATGGTAGTCCCATTCAGTAGTAATTTTATTGTATTGTATATTTAACCTGTTTTAAAGCAACACCCGACTAAGCGAGAGTGGCTCTGCCTTCTAATCTAGGGTTGCAGGTTCGATTTCCGTATGACACAATTAACTATAATTTTTTAATTTGTAATTAGTTGTGTGGAGTCTGGTCGTTTCTTTTCTATGTATATTAAGTATGTATTTACAAAAAGAAGTGTATATAAGTATTATATCCGTTATCTTGTACCCACGACACAGCGTTTGCTTAGTGCGGGGCTAGGTGGCGCTGTGTGCAATGTCCCTCAATATTTATTACTTGATTTATTACCTCCCATCCTAGAAGAGAAGCCCCCGCTGCCGGTGCACGTGCAGGTGGTGTCGTCCATCGTGCGTCGCGCGCTGCACCACGTGACGAGCCCGCAGCGCGACGCCGCGCTGGCCGCGCTGCAGATCCTGCAGCAGGGGCTGCCGCTGCTCGCGCACTGCGAGGACGAGCTGCTGCCGCTGGTGCACCAGGTATGTAGAACTGTGTGTGGGTTATGGTTAAAAAAGCGAGTGTGGCTCAGCGGTCCTAGTGTCTGCTTTTCATCCAGACGCACCCTGGTTCGAATCCGGCCCTACACCAATGGCTTGTATTTTAACGTTAAGTGTGGATTTGCACTCGCTTAACGGTGAAGGAAAATATCGTGAGGAAACCGTGAAACGTGTAAATTTCACTACCAATGTTTGGGAATCACGCGGGAAAATTTTGTTAAGGAGTCTAAGCAGCATAAGGGAAACTGGAAGTGCCCAGAGTGCAAGTCAGGTGAGAAAAAGGGGGACAACTCTAATACTCCCATCAGAGGCCCACAAGCGGCGGCGGTCTCCTCGCCCCAGGGGGAGAATTTGTCGGAACATGCCATAGAAGCAATAAAGGCCTATTTTGACCAAGAGTTTTTAGAAAACTCGAATAATGTTGCCAGGATCGAGAAGAAAATTGAAAGTAAGAGTAAGGATACACAAAATTCTTTTCTCGAGCTGAAGGACAGTTTGAGTCTCATGTCTGACCAGATGGCCGACCTAAAGAAATTGTACGATGCACAAGCTTTGGAGATCTCGTCTCTCAAAGAAACAAATGTTGAGCTCAAAAAGGAAAACTGTGCTCTTAGAGCTAGCATGAAGGACGTGAACTCACGCCTTGGGGTCATCGAGCAGTTGTCCAGAGAAAACAACCTTGAAGTACAGGGAGTGCCTGAGGCCAACAATGAAAACGTAATCAGGGTGATTAAGAAAATCAGCCAAGCCGTGAATTTTGATCTAAAGGGAAACGATCTTGTGACCGCGCATAGAGTAGCGAAACTGAATAATGAGTCATCTCGACCGCGCGCTATTGTGGTGAAGCTTGCATCACCTGGGCGCCCACCATGATGTACATGTCTGCTCAAGAAAACTTCCCTAACGAATTAATTCTGCGGAGGAGTCACGACTCTCAGTAGTGAGGAAATACAACTCAAAGAGAGAGCGGGTTATGGAAATAGACTATGTGGTTTTACAAAATAAATACAAATTATACAAATACATGGCTAAGTAGTTAAAAAAATAGTTATAAGATTTTGTTGCTTGTTGATCCGGGTGATGAGAATAGTCTATTTAGTTAGCTAATTTCGCTACGTGTCTAAAATATAGTACCTATCTGTACTACCGCAGACGTGGGCCCCGCTGGTGGCTCGCTTCCACTCCGGGGAGGCGGTGGTGCTGCGGCGCGCCTTCGACCTGCTCGTCACACTCGCGGCGCTCGCCAAGGACTTCATACATGCACGGACTGTCAAGTAAGTACCTACCTGGCGTACATTGACTTTGGTGATCGCGAACAGATCCTTGTGGCATAAGTGCGTGTAATAAAGAAACAGCTCGGCTCAACGATGCAAAATATGTACATTCATAACAAAATTAAAGTTAGAAATTACACGCAAATACCGTTTTTGTTTCTACCTTTTTGTGATCACTGCGTACCAGTCGAAAGTAAATTACCAAGCGGTAGTAAGTGGTCAAATACGAACGAAATATAACGAAAACTGACTTTAAAGCCGTTAGCAATACTCTACATATTACAGACTGGTCTAATATTTTGAATGAGCAAAACGTCAATCAGGCCGTAGAAAAATTCCATCATGTAATAACATCGGCAATAAATAACCACACACAAGAAAAACGACTTAGGAGGTCTGAGTTTGCTCTAAAGCCATGGATTACTCCTGGGCTGATCCGTTGCATGAAACATCGAGATAAACTACACCTTGATCTCAAAAAAGACCCTAAAAATGACATTAAAGGTCTCGTATATCGTAGGTATAGAAATTACTGCAACAATCTTTTACATAACCTTAAACACGAGCATGAAAGCAGCAAACTTGAAGCACACAAAAATAACCCAAAAAAGCTATGGAAAACTATACGTAACATAATTGATACTCCCAGCAAGCAAAACACTGCAACTGGCCTTCTTTCAGCTAAACCAGACAAAAACGAAGCTGCAAATTACTGCAATGAATATATGGCTAATATTGGCTCAAATCTTGCAAACAAACTTCTCCACAAGACCAATAAAACTGAAGCCAACCTTGCTGCAGAGGTCAGACTAAATTCAACTTCTACGCCCAACTCCTTCTTTATGCAACCCACAGATGAATTCGAGGTAGGAAAGTTTATTGATAAGCTTAAAAGAGACAGTGCATCAGGAATAGATAATATTAAACCGGCCTTAGTGAAAGAAATGAAGCTTCAAATTTTAACGCCCCTTACTCATATCATGAATCTAAGTTTATCCACTGGAATATTCCCTGATAAGTGGAAACTCGCAAGTGTTACTCCGATTCATAAAAGTGGCCCGAAGAGTCTGCCAGAAAACTACAGACCAATCTCGTTATTGGGAACTTTTTCGAAAATCCTAGAGAAGATTGTTAATCACAGGCTAGTAATCTTTTTGGAAAACAATAATCTCGTTTCTGATAAGCAATTTGGCTTCAGGCGAGGCAGGTCTACTGAAGATGCTGTAAATCTCCTCTCCAGGAAGGTTGCAGCTAGTCTAGACCATAGCCAAAAAACTATCGGAGTGTTCCTTGATTTGGCTAAAGCTTTTGATACCGTTTCAGTGGCAATTCTTCTAAAAAAACTGGAATATTCTGGAATCAGAGGACTGCCACTGGAATGGTTCAAAAGCTATCTTACTTGCAGGAGACAATGTGTCAAAATAACTGACACTCAGAGTGAAACTTTGCCTGTTTTATTCGGCGTACCACAGGGAAGTGTCCTTGGTCCAACATTCTTCATACTCTACATGAACGACATCCACACGTGCTGCTCACCCTCTCCCAATACAGAGCTTATCTGTTACGCGGATGACACAGTAGCTCTCTTTCACAGCAAGACATGGAAAATGGCATATGAGAAAGCGGAAACAGGCATGGCACTTCTCACGTTAAATTTAAGCAAAACAAAATATATCTGCTTTCATAAAACTAAAGCTTCAGAACCACGTCCAGGTTTGAATTTGCGAATTCATTCTTGTAATATCCTATCCTCTTGCACCTGCCCACCTGTTTCACGAATAAGTTCTATAAAATACCTTGGTGTTGTGATTGACGAAAAATTATCTTTTAAGGAGCATATTTCAAATTTGGCTAAACGAGTTCGTAAACTCATTTACGTCATGGGAGCTTTACGAAAGTCCGCAAGCGAACAAACTTTACGTCTTGTATATGGAGCCCTATGTGAATCCATTTTGACTTACTGTATTGTAGTTTGGGGAGGAGCTTGTGTTACTGCTATGATTGAAGTAGAAAGGGCACAGAGAGCAGTACTTAAAGTAATGTTCAAATTACCTTATCGTTACCCAACATTAGACCTCTACTCGAAATTAAAAATGTTGAACGTCCGACAACTCTACATACTAAGAGTAACTATGACGGAACACATGTCAACTCCCTTGCCCATTACGCCCGATTCTCCAAGGAGAAGACTTCCACGTGCTTTTCAACCTATAGTCAAAACAGCGTTCGCAAATCGTCTGCCAGAATTTAGATTTCCGTATATATATAACAAAATGTTGGAAAAATGCAGCATTCGTGGTACAACTTTTAGGAAATGCAAACTTCTCGTGACACAGTACTTAAATACTCTCTCATATAAAGATACAGAAAATCTGCTTGTAATCCCTAAGTAGAAAAACATTTTTATTTTTACTCTCATACATTCAACATACCTACACTCGCATTAAACAACTCATACTAACCTACATACACACACACACAACACACTCACTTACACACACACCCATACATACACAGCACCCAAAATGTGTCTTCAGTACTCTCAAAGCACGCTATCTACTGACTTTAATTACTTATTGTATTAACTTTGTATAGCCATAAACCACTACCCAGATAAATATTTATAGCCGTATCTGCATCATGTTAATACTTATTATTTAATCAACCGTGGTTTCTGCGACACAGGATGTTCCTAGTGCAGAACCCACAGGGATATCAAAAATGCAGTATTCTTAGTTAGATAAGTCAAATATGTTATCTAAGTTAATTGTTAAGGTAAATAAAATATTATTATTATTATTATTATTATTAAATAGATTTCATTCAATCAAATACGCATGCCTTTAGTAAAGTGATGTTTGCGTATGTAATATAACACACTCAAACAAAATAATATGCAATTCAATCGCATCATTTTAATCCTTACTATAATTACCAATTTTTTTCGTTACAGAGAGGTGCTCCCAGAGATTTACAAATACTTGCACAAGTCATCCAAAGACAGCTACCTGAAGGACAAGGGGTCAGCGTACCGCGACAGTCAAGCGTACAGCTTGCAGGTGGCCGCGCTGGGAGCGCTGCCCAGTCTGGCGGTGGACCTCAACCTGGCGGACGAGAGGCTGACTGAGGCCATGTGCTGCGTGCAAGTGTACCTGTCTAATAAACAACCTAAACCGTTGCAGGTGAAATTTCATATGGCTACAATATCAAATTTATTTCTTCGATCTTTTGTTATTGTTTATTTTTCTTGAACTGTGGTATTTATAATCATAAACCGGCTGCATGATAATGACGACATTGAACGCGAGCGGAGGGCTCTCGCTATCAGAGGCAACATGCTTGCTCGGCTCGCGTTCCGGGCTCTTATGCGGCTCCCGCGGTGCTGCAGCGCGTCGGGCATGGTCGCTGCGGAGGTCCCTGATTTCTATGCCGTAACTAGATCTCGTGTGGCCTCTTTATGGCAAAGAATGCGCCGTTACGGCAACAGTATACTTGTGGCTGTCTCTGATGATGTCCGGAATCCAGTGTTTAGGCGCTGGATATCTGTTCACATGGACCGAAACAAAAAGTGACCGCACATACCTACGCATATGTGCATTTTATTTTTTATTTTATTTTAATTAGACACCCCTATACAGTGTATCACCCCTATACAGTGTATTAATTTAAGTTTACGTTTATGGGTACAAGCCTGAATTAAATTACTTTTATTTTATTTTTTTTTCAATTTATTTTATTAGTGATTAGTTGATCAGGGTTTTGTTTTCCTGTATCTTAACTATTAATTTTATAAAAACAATATTTATGAAATATATAATTACTTTAGTTTCGTTAATAAGTTAGACACCTTCATTGTGTAGGTTAGTGTTTTTGAATGTTTAGTCACTTCTACGAGTACACTTTACAACAGCTACACTGTTGTAGTTAGATGACATTTAATATAGATCTATCGATGTAGATGAGTGTATGCCATTTAGATGGGAGAGGCCCAGTGATATGCTTACCATGTTAGATGACAATAATCAAGTTCCATCATCCCCGGTTAGGGGAAAAATGAAGAAGAATATCAAATCTGGTGAAATTGGAATAACATGCTGGTTATTTAATCATCAGAGAAGTTAAAAAATCATCATGACAGTTTCAAATGTAGAACTAGTTTTTTTGCATTGCTCAGTTCTTTACCAAATCGCTTATGATATTGTCCGCAGGCATCAGCAGTGAAGTTCTTCAAGACGCTCCTGGAGCACGACTACCCCGCGACCTGGTTCCACCTGCGGCAGTTCTGCGACAACGACGCGACACTGGAGCCGCCCACTCGCACACACATACAACTCGACACAATCACCGGCACACCCTACACACACACGAACAAGGAATACGATAGTAATATCAAACTTATATTCGACTTCATGGTGTCATAAAATAAATGATGTTATAAGGACAGTGTTTTATTGTTAGTTACTTGTATTAGGAGGATGATGATGATGATGTGAGACTCGAGTTGGGAAAAGCGTGCTTACATTCCGAGTAATTTGTTCAGTTTATATCTATTTTTAGGTCATTTTAGTTTTAATTGTATGTTTGAACCGTTTGAACATAGTAGTGTATTTTGTTTTAACAGACTTCAAGAAAAGGAGGTTATCAGTCTACTGAGTTTTTTTATTGTGCTTGTTGGTGCATAAGACTGAGCTAAGCAATGTCTAGATGAAAAATATTTTAGCGATATGGCAAGTTTCATAGAAAACATGAGTTCATGTATAAAATTGTTCAAGAAAGTAATTATTTTAATGTGCTAATTATACAAGTGCTATGGTTTATAATAATTTTGCAATCTAGTATTTGGTAAGTCTGCCCAGTGATTATGTTATGAGATTGATATCATTTTATCTATTTTACTTGAACCACCATAAGTAATGACACAAGCTAATAAAACATCTTTTTATTTTTATTCGCTAAGGCTGAAAAAGCTAAAAGTTGTAATGTGGATCGTTCAAATAAGAAAACCCGAGAAATGCTTTTCACACAATATCACTCAGCGCCATCTAGCCCTATACTGTCTATTCTATGATGGGGGCAGGTCTTGGCGGGTGGTTTTGGAGGGTGGGTATAACGTAGATACATAGATATAGGTAGATTATTAATTATTCGTTTAAATGTTTTTGTTTATACGCCTACAATTAAGTCTCGATTTATCAATAAATAATTTTCTTTCTTTCTTTCTTTCTATACTAAGCTTACACTTGTATCATGGGTTCTAAATAATTGATATAATGCTTATATACTTTTCTTTTGTTAATTCAACACAAGTAATTACAAATTTTGGTATTCAAAATTATTTGTGTCATGCGGGAATCGAACTCGCACCCCAAGATTAGAAGGCAGAGATACTACCAACTAAGCTATGACTGACACAAGATATAGTTGTTATACTTATCGACTTTTTACTTTGTTAAGTTGAAATGGGGAAGTTTGGAATGTAAGCGCGCTGAAGTACGCCGTTATAGTCGTACAAGATAGTGCCATACACGATTGTTATACATATGTGTAAGTTACTGTAACTGTAATTGATAAAAATGTAGATGAATAAATATGTCGATTATTTACATTTGTGTATTAATCGTGCTTCTATCTTACACCTACAACGTAGGTACCTATAGATCAGGCTTGTATTATTCTAGATAGAAAAAAATGTAAATAGAAATCATTTACTCTAGTGCAAAGGAAATTGAAAATGAAACAATTTACTGGCAGTATTTAATTTATAATTTATTCATTTTATACAAAACTTATTCTTCACAGCATTCCTGTACGCCGTCGATTGAAAACACAGCTACTTATGATTACAGGAACCACTTCAATTAAACTGAGTAATACTTACAAACTTCCCGAAATACTCTAACAAGGATATTTAGAAATAATGAAACTAATTGGTCTCGAGCAACTTTAGACGTTTCAGACGTGGGGCCTACTACTTAATATAAGAACATAAAATACTAGGACATTGTGACATTATATAACAATGAACAATTTCACTTAGTGGACTGGACTTCGAGTACTTGTAATAAATCGCTTTTATTATTTCCTGGAAACCATGCAATTATAGCGAAGGCTAATAAAGTCTCAAGAGGAAACCGCTGAAACTAACATCAAAAAATCAAATCACGTCATTAAGGCTTTCGTAGTTGGTTTACCTCAGCTGGTTGCAGGTACAAACGGAGTAAACAGGGATTAAAAGTCACAATTTCCCAGTAAAATATGCCTCAAACCCAGGAATATTATATTTACATTCACACATTTAAATTAAACAAAATCTTAACTGAAATGGTAACATATCGATACTGCATAATCATATGTAATTTCTACTTTACTGAAACTTTAGAATAAGGCATGTACATATACACTTGTATATTTCAATATAATGTCCATACAGTAGGATTTCATTTCATTTATTTTATCAGTAAAGTGAAGAAATGCTATTTTGAACAAAAATGACACATATTTTGCTAAGAACAACAACCGACAGACTTTCAACCATATACCAAAAGTAATGAACAAGCTAAATTTTCAAGTTTTGAAAAATGTGTGGAATTCAGACAAAAATTAAATAAGAAAGAACCAAAAATAAACTTGTCCATCGACACGTAGTTACAAAGTTAATACTTACTTTGATCAGACCTAGTACTCTAAATATGAATACACCGGGGCTTTGTTCGGAAACCAATCCACATGACCCCAAAGATAAGAAATCGGTTTTAATTAAAGCAAAAAATAAAAACTACCGAGACATTTCATACAGCGCCATCTAGCCCCATACTAAGCAAATGCTTGTCATGGTTACTAGAAGACGGGTAATGAAACTTTAGACTCAAATACTAAACCTCAGATGCGTGAAATTGATTCCAAACAAGCCCAATTGCATAATGTGTTTCATATACAGAGACATTTTGCTAAAACCAAAAAACCTACAACAATAAGTAAATGAAAAACCATGCGCCCATAAAAAACTTTAACCTTAAACGCTAGATAACAAACGTATGAGCAAAATGCTACGGATAAACAAAACCGAGTGCATCATACATATAAATAAAATACATAGAAACAGCTTTAACGTAACTTATGCAACTTCGTAGAGTAAATGAGGAACTGAGTAGAAATGCATACGACATATCCCATAGACGCCTCATTTATATATGTATTATATCCGTTATCTAGTATCCATGATACAAGCGTAAGCTTAGTATGGGGCTAGATGGCGCTGTGTGGTATGTCCTGAAATATTTATTTATTTATTTTATTCATTTTGTCTTCTTTTTTTTACATGAAATGGGTTTGCTCTTGACCGTAATTTGCCTGATGGTAAGCGATCATTACAGTCTAGGATGGAACGTGCTTACCCAGTAAGAACCGATTCACTCTCGCTTTGAGGATCGCAAAGTCTTTGTATTTATATCTTTCTTTTATTTTATATCAAGTATTTAAGATGGAAATTCTCAGAACGGAAAGTTTTTTTTTGGTTTAGACAGTCTATTGACGGGTTCACATACATAAGTCAATAGTGACAATAGAATAGCTGTATTCTGATATTTTCTTCGCTATTTATTGACCAACCGTTTCCGTAGTTTAATTATTATCAAGATATTTTGTTAATAAGACGTCTGTGGAATATGTCGTCTATGAAAGGGTTACACTAAGATATGGCTTACTGATTGATGAGAATTGCAACTTATTTAAAATTAGGAGTCTTACATGAGTACTAGTATTGTATAGTTGTTATTTTCCAGATATTTAGTCGAATGCCGTAAATTCTAGGTATAATACCGTAGGCTAAAACTATAGAATAACTAGATGTTGTATAAATATACTATCATAGTGCCAAATATAATAGGACACTTTGACCCCTGCCATTATCGAATATTATACGTCAGATTGAAATAAACCGTCGCATTGTTTTGTAAATCACAGGTGCGTAATGCAGCCTATTAAAATGGCCTATAATATATTTTTATGAAAGGGTAAGTAATGTTTGATTTCAAGTTAAAAGAACTCGAGAATTAGTAGTGACTGGAAAGTTAAATTCTTTACAAGATGTCTCCTTGGAATGGTTTCAATTTCATTTATAAACCTCACGACACGACCACCCTTAAATAAATAATTCTTACCTAAATTGCACTAGCTACATATTATTTCATATATTAAGTGAAAACAACGAATATTACAATATTTCATTACAACAAATAAAGATATTTCATTTCTTGATACTCAGTTTTCTAAATAAATTGTAGTGCCCAAGTGTTAAAGGCCTCAATATACAAAAATTCATATTTAAGTGAGGACCACACACAAACACAAAACAACAAGAGTTCATGTTAATTTGTTCCTTTTTCTATAAACAATATTTGTGAGGAGAAAACTTTTTATCTTTAACCTATTCAAAATGGTCAAAATCCTTACATTGATTACTTGGTATTTATCAGTTTGGTTATGATCGATCACATAACTTACAATATTATTAAGTCCATTATTGTTGAAGAAATTTCGACTGTGCTGGATATATAAGGCATGAATAAGGACCCGCTAGATATGATAGTTTTATGCAATATAACTATGTAGATGGTAAATATGTTGTTCTTAATATGTAAGCTAGATGGCAGTGTTGTCAGACACGAGTAGAAATATCCTGCTCGGATTTTATAACCAATGTTGATAGCTTATAAATTATTTTTTTGTTTAAATAATACATATTGATCAATGTCGGATACTTCAGCAGAGAAATATCAGCCCGTTGTCCTTCTTAGATGAATGTAAACGAAATCACCATACTATCCCATTATTTAGGAAAAAGGTATTTGTAAGTATTTTTATTTTAAGGGTTTACTACTAAGTCACTAAAATGGGTTTGCAGTTGACCATAGTTTGCCTGATGGTAAGCAATAGCTACGGCCTAAGATGGAGCGTGTTTACCCGTTAAGAACCGGTTCTTAGTGCCAGGTATATTCAAAGCTAGTGAGCTTTGAATATACCTGGCACTAAAAAAACTACCAAAAATCCCATTACAAATTCAACCTTATCTCTCTACTCGTACAGTCGAAATTCCCCCAACAGCCCACCTGGCACTATCACTTCCACGCCATCTTGAGCATCTTCCTAGAGGCGAAGTACTTGGTGCTGTAAGTGGCCACGATGAGAGCTGCCAGCACGATGGTGATCAGGTAGTAGTCGAAGTCATCCTTCAGCAGGTCGTAGGTCTTGGAGGGAGCCACTCGCGTGTAGAACAGGTCTGGGGATGTAATTTAGTTAGTATGACGAACTAACAATATTTACACGTTCATAGAAATGATTGCAATCGCGACCTTTATTGTTGCACCTATTTGCTTGTTACGGACGGTTGGAACGATGGAAAAAACGGTAAACAAAGAACACACGTACGAGAATTTCATAGAATTTTGGTAAATTTTGCGACACTCACAACAATACATATTTACATTGCTCTTAAATAATGCATGCTATGTCTGTCTAATGACTGACACTTGGTTCGTCACATCAATACTTATTTCGTTCAACAAAATAAAGACGATTAATATCACTATGCAAGCAATGTATGACTCCAAGAGTGTTTAAACTGCCCTTGTTAAGACTAGTTTTTGTGTGCCAGTCCAATTTAACTTCCCTATCAATTCAATTCTGCGGGGAAGTCACCCTTATTAACGAGGGAAACGAGTCGAGGAAGAGGACAAGGTGAATCAAACTTACCTAATCCTGTGGCTAGCACCAAGCTTGTAGACTCGAGCCCCGAGGGCGCGGTGTATATGTTCTTGACGCGATGCACCGTCTTGTTGTAGTTGATGATGGCGTCCGAGTGTATGGGCAGCTCGGGCGCGTAGGGGATGAGGCCTTCCTCCCGGTCCGTGGGGGAGGGGGACAGCGGCCGCCGGGGCTCCAGAAATTGCCACGGGAGCTCCACTATCGCGCCCGACGAGAGGGCCACTGGGGAAGAAATGGCCATGTTAAAAAGACAGCTAATTGAGAAGTGTATAATAGTAGCATATTTGCACTACTGCCATAAACAGAACAAAACATAATTTCGATTGATTTGAAGATAATCCCTTGATGGGTCTGTGTGACAGAAATGGTAGTACTGTTGCACACACATAGCTTTGTCGGAAACAGTCCATTTTTTTCCATTTTTCGATCGATAAAACAGTGAGATATGGAAGGAACCCAGACAGTTTTTTAGGACTCTGCCAAGACATGTCATAACACATACATATGTAGTGTCAGGAGATAAGCGTAGATAGATGAGATCTCAACTCTGTAAATAATTAGTATAGGTATATATATATGTTGGGAGAGATCTTTACCCAGGAGTGGGACAGTATAGGTTAACAAAAAAAGGTATATATATACGTACAGAGCACGTGTTTGTCGGTGAGCGAGCGCTGCGTGTGCGTGTTGGCGGCGGCGGCGGGCGCGGCCGCCACGATGTACACCTGGCGCTGCACGCTGGGCGCGCGCCACGACGCCAGCGAGCTGAACGCCGCGCCCGCGCCCACCCAGCGCTCCTTGCCCTCGTACAACTCCATTGTAGCTAGTATTAGCAAAAATTCAATATTATGTCACCATATACATGTCAGTAACAGCTTCCTGCTACCGAGTGGCAGGAGATGACGCAGAACCGGGAGTGGCATCTCTTTGTGTCGAAGGTCAGATTCCACTTTGAGTCGCAGCGCCACATTAGTAAGTAAATGCCGAAAGCTTCAGATCCCAAAATAGCGTATATTATAGAGAATGAAGACGTGGCAGGTGGCAATGGTCGAAGACATCGCAAGCGAGACCATGGTCAGCGCCACATATTCCGAGTGGTCAGATGAGTTAATCATTCACAATAATTAATAGAGAAAGTTTTTCTTGACCAGATACGTAAGATCTCGGTACAACCGGGACCTAAGTTATTTTCCTATGTACGTTCATGACAAAGCGGTTTTTGTCTTTTCGTAGGAATATTTATTTTTCACATACCTAATTCAGTCCGGCGGTGCTTGTCATTGTAGTATAAGTACGCGAGTGCGTTGTCCATATGCACCGCTAGAGGTAACGCCCGCGCCCGGCGGTGCGCCGCGCTCGCTACGACCGCACCTGAGACGCCGTCCACACATGTCGCTACCACCATGTCTGAGAAATAAATAAAAAGTTTAGGTTAGGTTATAGATGAGCAGCGAGCAGAGATGAGAACGCACAAAGTGAAGCATCCAACTCGTACAGCGCAGAGCTCATAATGGTGATAGGTTACAAATGAGCAGCGATCAGAGTGTATTACAACCATTATCTCGAGACCGCGCTGGAATGGAAACCTCCCGCCCCGTTCTCCTTTCACCTCCCTGCGCTCGCCACGGCGCATCAGTATGGTTAGAACTTTCGTTGCTAGATCCTACTACAGGATGCTAGGATGCTAGCGGACCATATCAGAGCACGACCTGACGTCATCGACGCCAGGTCTCGAGATAATGTACCCGGGTTATACATTAGTATTGAACAAAATGATCGTACAGTATCCATACCTTTATGTAGAGGATCAGGCACATCGGTGACAAACAGCAGTAGATTAGGGTTGGAGTACTTGTACAAGACAGATCTATCTCCGAGCACGGTCCCGGCGGAGCGCACGCGCTCCCAGGCCGGCTTGCTGGCCACGGACGCGATGCGCGCGCCGGACTCTGCTGACCCGCCCAGGTAGAGGGACCACGTCTTTTCTGCTATCGCTTTCTGGAATGAAAATCGAGTACAAAGGAAGAGTATGAATTTGGCAATTGGAACAGATTGATATCTGCCTTCTAATCTACAGGTCGCGGGTTCGATTCCCGCATAACACAAGTATTTATGTACTTTAAAATATATATATATATATATAATTACTTGTGTTGAGTCTGGTCGTTCATATGTATAATAAGTATGTATTTACAAAAAAAAGTATATAAGTATTATATCCGTTATCTAGTACCCACGAAACAAGCGTTTGCTTAGTGTGGGGCTAGATGGCGCTGTGTGCAATGTCCCGGAATGTTTATTTATTTATATACATATGTGTGTGCCCATTCCTGTAAAGCATCAAGAACAATTTTGTAAACATCATCATCATTATCATCATCAGCCTATCTTATATTCGGCCACTGTTGGACATAGGCCTCTCCCATTGATCGCCACACTGCACGGTCTCCTGCTTTATGCATCCAGTGCTTCCAAGAGATTTGATTTATTTTCTGCTCAGGTATTTATTTATGTGTTGTCTGTGAATGATAGCAATTTTTTTCCTATACCTGTCCATTGTATTTGAGTGCGTATCCTTGCACTTTGGCTGTGTTCTTGTCTGCTACGTACATGAACATGTTTTCTACTAGAGGCGCTGCGGACTCGGGGAATATCTGTAATAAAAAAGATTCTTTTTATATAAAATATGGATTGAAGTCACCAACTTGGGTTTCAATATATGACAGTAGAAAACGCAAAATCGATGTCATAACCAAATTAATTAAATTTAAACTATAGTGAGACATTTAAGTAACATGTAACAATAACGGTTTTTAATCATGTCTAATTTCGCGTATGTTGTTTACGCGTTTCAGGGGGATGAAACCCACCGCGAAATTAGACGTGAGTAAAAGCTGTTGTGTGGATTTGGACTCGCTTAACGGTGAAGGAAATCATCGTGAGGAAACCGACATGTTTGAGGACCACATATCCGAGGACATGGTGTCTTCCGTAGAAGGACCTGGGCGCCCACCACAATGTATCAGGCCAAGAGAACTCTCAAGAGGGAAAAGCCGTTATAGTTACATGTTATTAAAATAACATGTAAGCACGCGTGTGTTAAGCCCGCTCCATCTTAGGCCATTTGCTTACTATCAAGCAAACTATAGCCAAGTGCAAACCCGTACTAGTAAAAAAAAAAGTAATATATGTCGATGGAATCAACTACTAAATAAAAAAAGCGTTCTGGGCGGTAATCAGAAATACGCAGGTTCGAATTCTGCCGGTCGTGATTATTTTCGCTTATTTTCCAATTAAAGTTTAAGTTATACAACTAAATGTCACTTGTATACAGCAACACTAGTACTGACATGTACATCCTCGTTCCCGTCGAGCAGCGCCACCGCGTGCAGGTGGTGCGCGTCCGCGCGCGGCAGCAGCGCGCCCTGCAGCGGCCGCACCGCCAGCAGCGTGCTGCGCGCGCCCACCGACTCGCCCGTGATGGGGTTGATCGTGATCAGCACCGCGAACCCGGTGTCCTGGGGAACACGTGGATGGTAGGTAAACACAAACAAATCTTTAAATATAATGGGGTCGAAAATCTGTACATTGAAGATATCTGAAAGAAAATTGTTTGAGTATAGTTTAAATCATCATCATCACAAATTGAAGGGCAAGGCCCTTGTCTGTGGAGCATGCGCCATCTTTCCCGATCTCCTGCCAATTCCTAGACCTCCTTATACGACCTTTTTACTTGGTTTAATAGTTTAAATCGAGAACAGAAAATGTTTCAGCAGTTTTTAAATTATTTGTGTTTATTTAGACGCGCTTCACGCAATAACGGCTGAATGGATCATCGCGGTTTTTGGTATACAGATAATATGAGTTCCTAGGAGTGGCTTATGCTACTTTTTGTCCCGAAATAATGCGAGCGAAGCCACGAGCGTCCACTAGTCAAATATAAATTTATCCAAGACTAGCGGCCTTAACCGGCTTCGCATGGTCACATATGCACGACATATACTTAAAACCGTCTTCTTAAAACACCATCCGTTTAAAAATCTCAACAAAATCCGTTGTGTAGTATTTTTTAAAGATCTAAGCAAACATACAACATACAGACGCGAAAAACGACTTTGCTTTATGCCATGTAGTGATGTTCATAAACAGAGTAGTATATACCTCCTGCTTCCCCAGCAAGGAGAGCTGCGCGGCGTGCGGCGGGTGTCGCGTGCTCCGCTGCGGCAGCACCAGCACGCCCTCCGTGTCCAGCCCCGCCTCGAACGAGCGCCACAGGATCTCGCCGGACAGGTTGTCCATGCCGAAGATCTAGGAACAGTACAAAAGAGTAATAATTGGAATTATTTTATGCAATTCCCATAGTTAAATGGAAGTAAAAAACATGCTGTGCCGACTTCACATAGTGGGGTAACGTAAACACAGAAGTAACCAGCCAGCAGGCATTTGATTATTGTAACTCTCGACTCGATGAAAGCATCAAAGCTACTTCAATTGAAACGGGACGCCTACCTACATATCTAAACTTGGGGTTTAATTAAATAGGAAACAGGATCATGTCAAATTTGACAAGGAGCTTCTAACGTCGTCGGTTTTTGCTAATATTGGTGTCGTCCATCCTCTTCCGCGTATTAAATTCATTATGTCAGTACACCCAACAGGGTATAAACTAGAGATACTATGCTTGTAATCACTTTTAAGACCACTGTAAAGCAACCTAGTTTTACTAACAAAAAATGATTATTAAATCTTGACAATGTTGTATTTTTGCTATTTAAAACAATTTATTGAGATTAAATGTATTAGGTTAATTCAATTCGACGAGATATTGTAATTTTTTGTAGCATATACTATTATTATTTAAATATCATATGTATGTGTTGCAACGTTACGATATTAATAAAGATTCTTTTATTACTGATTACTCCTTTAGCTGCAAGACTGAACGGGCAGTCTTGCAGCTAGAGGAGTCAAATCACAAACAACCACAGCCTTTGCTTGCTATCAGGTAAACTACATATGTACAAGTGCAAACCCGTTCAAGTTAAAAAAAAGAATCCAAGCCAGCTGGAAGCTTGCCAGCCAGCAGCGTACCTTGCCGACTTGCGTGACGAGCACGATGATCTTGTGCAGGTTGAAGTAGTCCCGCACGAGCGCGGTGTCGGCCTCCTCCGCCGGCTCGGCCTTCTGCAGCCCCGCCACCAGGCTCTGCAGCTGCTGTAGCTGCGTCTGCAGCCGCCGGGAGAACGCGGACCAGATCGAACCTAAGGAAGAGGTTTAAGAGGTTCAGGGCTTAGTTCTTGATATCGCGGGACCGGAAAATATAGATAGATAGAAACGATAGATAGATAAACTCTTTATTGTTGACACATTAAAATCTCCCTAAACAGTGCATATTACTCGTATATACATGACCGCGCGGCACCGCATGTTACCGCCTTTATCAGTAGTGTTTCACTAATTCATTCTCTGTTAAAAGTAACCACAAAGATGTGAATACAACAACTAGATTGGGCTCCACTCAATGTTTCATAAAATCGTTGCAATTTCGTTTGTTTGCTGTCAGGTTGTTGCTGACCAAAATAGGAGTTCCCAAACACCTCGTAACGCTGATTCGTAGTCTGTATGAATCGGGGTATGGTACAGTCACTGTAGGAGAAGTAACATCAACTCAGTTCAAGTTCCAAAAAGGAGTTCGCCAAGGATGCGTTATATCTCCTATTTTATTTAATATATATGGAGAATATATAATGCGTCAAACTCTCGAAAACTGGCAAGGTGGTATTAAGATAAACGGAGTCAGAATATCCAATCTCCGGTATGCGGATGATACCACCCTCCTGGCGTCATCAGAAAGAGAAATGGCGGAACTGCTTAGTCGTCTCGAGGCGGTCAGTCTGCAAATGGGTCTTGCTATCAATAAAACCAAGACCAAACTCATGGTGATAGACCGTTTCGGAGCTATTCAACGTACCAACCTCCTACAAGAATACGAGACTATAGACCGATTTCAGTATCTAGGATCTACAATAACTAACAAAGGCAGTAGCGAACCCGAGATAAGAAGGCGCATTGGAATGGCCAAGACAGCAATGACCGAACTGAGTAAGGTGTGGAAAGACAGGAATATTACAAATCGAACCAAAATGCACCTTGTTCGCACACTCGTCTTTCCCATCGCCCTCTATGGTGTAGAAACGTGGACTATCAAGGTTGCCCTCAGGCAGAAAATTGACGCCTTCGAAATGTGGTGCTGGCGCAGGATGCTGAGGATACCATGGACAGCCTACCGCACAAACATATCTATACTTAAAGAACTAAAAATAGAAAATACTCAGCGCCTGTCCACAGTCTGCTTGCAAAGGATTTTGCAGTTTTTTGGCCACATTGCTCGCAGAGATAATAATAATAATAATATTTTTAATAATAATAATATTTATTCAGAATCAAAAACCTTATAGCTAATTTACAACATTTGTTTGTTAGTATTATATTTACATTACTATGTTAGGATTGGTTACAAATGATGTGTTCTATGTTCCCCACACTAGGTACCCCTGTGTCGTGGGGAACGCGCTCTTCCTTCTGGATTGCAAATTACTAATATAATTTAATTTAAGAGGAAATAATTTACTTAACTGTCTCGGAAATGGGAAGTGAGAGGGGGGGGGGGGGGGGGGGGCATGCCGATAATCTGGAGCGCCTAATAGTTACTGGGAAAGTAGAAGGGAAAAGACCGAGAGGCCGGAGTCCCATACGGTGGTCTGACCAAGTAACAAAAGAGCTGGAGATACCTATAAATGTGGCAATGCACCAAGCAACAGAACGCAACAAATGGCGACAACTAGTACACAAAATCAGAAGGAGTCACGATCCTCAGCAGTGAGGGATACGACTAAGAAGAGAAGAGAGAGCTGTTAGGTTGTAGGTTTTTTAGAACACACTGAAACTACACGTAACACAATTTTACAATAGGATAAAGCCAATAAGGTAGAAAAGTTTTAGTGTATTTCACACGTTTTGCATTCGGTGGAAAGATCTGGGAGCACGACAGTGCCCCCGCCAAGTCGAGCATAAGTTATTTACACCGCAGTTAAAAAAAAAACTCAATAGATTATTATATACAAAAGCTGGTTCACACTGAATAAAAATCTCGTTATTTAGAGTTTGTAGCGACCACACATATAAAATACTGACTGCAAGTACTTACTATACATCTTCGCAGCTAAAGGACAAACAAATAACCATATAAATATGTTAAAATATAAAAATGTACTCGTGAAATACATTGCGGACAAGAATAATAACGAATTTCCAACCATGTCAATATTGTTGCAGACTTTTAAAGAACAACTGTAACATTATTTCATGACTGTATTTTACGATTTATCGAGACAACAATAATGATTGTAGGCAGCTGCAGTGATGCTTGACATTACGAAGATTTGTAGTCAAAAATTTAAAAAATACTATGTACGTCAAAAGTATCATTTTTCGAATTATTTTTTCTTTGAAACTTGTTGTAGGATCCAAAAACTAAAAAAAAAAACATAAAAATACATATTCCCTCGTACTGACCTTCTTTATGATCGAACTCGGACTCGATGGCCGCGTCCAGCTCCGACACCGGCAGGTCTACAAACTCGGCCGCCACCACGTTGGCGAGCGCCTCCTCGCGCGTCCACATTACACGCCCTGGAATATGAAGAGTGTTTTAAACTATACTAATACTTTAACAGATTCCGAAGTAATTTAATACTTAGTCATAATAGATAGATAAATACTGTATTAAAACACCACACAAAAAACAATAAAAAACACATGGTAATTAAAATTTGCGTCTTAATTGGCGACCTTATCAGCGCGGCCTACCCTAGCGGGCCAATGTTAAGAACCAACAAAGGTCGACGCGGTCAGTCCTTGGATGGGTGACCGAAAAGTGGCATTCCATTTTGGGTGCTTCCGCAGGTCGGATTACATGTTAAATTGTTGGTACCAGCTGTTCCCCATATCATGTCAGCCGTTAAGCCATGTCAGAGGCCCTTAGGGCGGTTTGATTAACTCTCGACATCAGAGTTGACCACTTTTATTCGATAAGAAGAAAGAAGATTCATCACACTCAATTATGAACCAACCAGTCGAGTGTTGGAGCTGTGTTGTTTGAACATGCCCTTTAAAAGCTTTAAACTTCACTTCGAATTTTAAGTTTACTAACACAAAGTGGATCTTTTTACTTCCTTAAATAAAAAAAACAAAAGGTACCTCCTTGCTGCATGAGGTGCGATGCATCGTCAGCGGCAGTGAGCAGCAAGCGGCACACGTTCTCGCGCGCCCTCGTGCACAGCGCCGCCGAGATCTCGGGCTCCGGGAGCTGCAGGCCGCGCTGCGAGCTTTGCAGCTCGGGCAACTCCTCGCCGGACGAGCTGTGCGCTGTCAGTGTGAAGCCCTGCCAGGAAGAAGTAACATTTAATTATCCTAGTAGGTGTTATATATATCATTCATTAGCGACGCCCGTCGCCAGCGTTAATAAAGGAAGTATCTGATATGTTAATTCTTAAACCTTCGGCTCAGGTTTTGAAGAATATACTTGGAGTATTTTCAACAGTTGCCTTTATAATATCAGTAAGATAATGTTTACAGCACTTGTGCTTTCCCATGGGTGGAAAATGGTCTACATATTGTAATGAAGTTGATGACAAGGTCTGATCAATAAATTATTATTTATGCAATATTTATTATGTGAACTGTTTTTGCTACGTAAAGTATTGATTTATAAGTCTTGAAGGTGAAAATGTTTGCTTATGAATTTTAAATTAGCCATTAAAATATTGTACTAAAAAAAACATGTAATCTTCAGTACAAATTGTACAACAATCATAGCCGACAACACACAATTTCATTTCTACAACATTATAAAATCTACAGTCATTGGCTAACAACCAAAATTATGAAGCGGATAGTCAACCAATAATTTGTTTCCTAAACTAACAACAAACAATTAAATCACCAAGTAAAACAAAGCTATGTAAAAAGAACAATTCATTTTTTCCCTATTCTATTAAGAAATAGAGAAGAGTTCTTATTGAAGAATAAATAATAAAATAAGTACATATAATGTCACATGAAACATAAAATAAAAAAATTAAATACAATAGAAGTTTCATGTCATAACCCGGCCCCAACTCAGCATGTGCAGCATGATGCAAGCATCCAGCGCTGGTCCTCCGTTGGACCGTCGTGTAATCTCACTCCATTTTCGTCCACAATGATTACTTACCATCAAATTTTGGTCAAACTGATATCTACAGACAGAATAACTGTAAATATTTGTACTCACCTTAGTATGATCAGTCCATGTCTGCAGAACAATCTGTCCAGTGGCTCCCTCCACCACCGCCACACTGGCCACCTGGTCGCCCACCGCCACTGGCAGTACTTCAAACTTGTTGTCCTGAAGAAGTGTACAGAAATACAGTAAACAAAAGTTAACTCATAGTTTGTCTAGGACCTCAAAAAGCTTCCAGGATATTCCTATATAAACTCATATATAAATAATAAACAATCTTTGATTCAGCCAACTAAAAGATTAAGTGAATGACTATTATGATGACTACTTATGTCAAATAAATATGGTAAATATCATGCAAGTATAGATTCTGTTCACAGGATTTTTTCCACTGACACCATTTTTTAGTCCTTTACCTTCAACAAAACAATCTTCTCATCATCCAACAGGAAGCCTGGAACCACACTGTTCCCGTCCAGCGGTCTCAGGTTGATCTCTCCCTGTGGCTGGATGAACTCAGAGACAGGCTTGCTGATGATGGAGACCGCCTGTGAGGTCACGTCCAGTGAGATGAGGAGCTGACCTTCCGCGCGACCGGAGATGCAAGTGTAGTAGGGGGCTGAGAGGACACAGCTGGGGACAAGGGGATAACAATTAATAGATTGGTCTAAAAGCATTCAGTTCAGTGATTGCTGTGAAATTTTATTTATTTATTTATAGCATATGTTTGTTTTATAAAGTAAAATAAATTTTGGAGTGCTGTTTACAGTTACTAACATATTTTACTGTTTGGGTTTGAATTTTTATGTAGTATAAATTGTACATAAATTAATAAAAATAATTGTATCTTTTCCATGAGTTTATTTATTACTTTCGTTTTTGAACCCAAACAGTAAATTTTGCTACAAATTAATATGAATAGGTAATGTAGGATTTGTCTGAGGAATTACCAGTCACATTCATAGTGAACCTGAGGGAGATAGTATGGTTGGAAACTCATGTACAACACCTGTAAATAGTAAGTCAAAATCTTTTATCTCTAAGAATTTGAAAATCAAAATCTTTTATCTCTGATAAAAGAATTTGACTGAATTCTTAGTCAATTAAGTAGCCATCATTAAACTCTTCAAAAAATAACAACTCACCCATCATTGATCCACTGTGCTGGCAGCTTGGAAGTGGTTCCCTTATTGGCTCCGGACCACAGGTTGTAGACAGACACTTCAATGTGAGAGCCCAGCACAGGCACCATGTGCACCAGGGTCCCATGCTGCACCCAGAACTCTGACAGGTCCGCCAAATCATCATTGTTGAGCACCAGGGACCATTCCCAGAGGAGCACACCTGGATGATGATTGTTTTATAATCATGTACATCATAAAATTTATAAAAGCATCTAAAAAAATTGTTGTTATGCATGCACATTGAAATGTTAAATTATGTGTCTCAGAATTTGTTAATTTATTGAATCTTACCATGTTCCTACATGACTATTGTGTGGCATATTTTAGTTAAATGTAACAAATTAAAAAAATATTGTATGCTTACTTTACTTTTACTTATTACTTTTTTTTTAACTTTACAGTATCAATATTTTTTACTATAATAATATTATTTTATCCATTATTACCTGTAGAGGAGTCCCAGCTTCGCACCAGGTAAGGGTTGGCTCCGGAGACAGTCACCACCTTGTCTGTGACATGCAACAGCTGGATGTTGCCCGTGGAAGCACTCTCCAGCACATGCCGCCATACTACTTGACCTAGACAAATATTATTCATGTAATAATACAATACAATATGTCCCATTACATACAATACAATATGATATACCTATTTAATTTTGTTACAAATTTATATGGTTTAATTAAACCATAGATATCTAATGTATATCTAATAAGAATGTAATCTTATTTGTATATTAGCATTATTTATATGAGGAAAAGTATGTTTGTTCAACTTAGGATTGTTTATTACAACAGTAATGATAACAAAGTCATATTTGGCATGCCATTTATACAATTTAAATCTGAATAAAGCAACTGAACGTCATAATTTTTGGTATGGTGGTAGTATAGGATCTTGAGAGTGATAAACATATACAATATTTTTTCTAGAACCTACTATTATAAATAATATTCAAACCAGTCTCAAAGTAACATAAAAATGACTACTTTTTTAGAAAATGTAAAAACATGATAGTCCAAGATGATGAAAGAAACATGAAATCTACTATGCTCTTTGGCTCAACAGAGCTAACTTCAATACAATACAACAAAGATTGTTTATCAATGCCTCTTTGAGAAGTATACCACACGGTTGAAAAACCGACCAGGAACAGTGAGATAGAAGCATAATAACAACACAAGGGTGCTCTGTTGGCGGATACGATTAATAAAATCAATTACCTGTCTTCAAATTCAATGCAGCCAAAACATTTTCCTCCGTAGCGACAATCAACTTCTTAGCGGTCGACACTGTATCAAACTGGGCGAACTTGATCCTCCCTACGTAAGACTGGCGCCTGAAAGCGATAATTTCATTAAAAATTCAATTTATTCCGAATCTACGATGACATACAAGAACCATAACCTAAAAGTTATCTTTACCAGTCGAATTTTCCTATCTGATCTTCGTAAATGCATACTGATAAATTAATTAAACTAAAGAATACGATAACCCAATTCAATTTGTTTAAACATTTCAATAAACCCAAAAAATTGGAATTAATATGCACTGACAGCACCCCCATTTCTGATTGACTGACTCAAAGAATACTATTACCCTTTTAAAAAAAGGGGACTGACTATTAATTAATGTTGCAAGAGTATAATAATATAATGTTACATATTGAAAGAAACCAAAAAACTTTATTGCACTGTAGTTTGACTTAATATTTTTTTTTTTTAAATGATTTTAAAAATATATTTTTAACCATTTAATAAGTTAATCTACAAACCAGCACTGACGTTATTTTTTAAGTATCTTAATATTCATATTATAACAGCTGTGGGAAACCGCTCGAGTATATCCAATGCATATATAATGAAGAAAGTTGGTTATAAAAATGTCTATGATATTAATTTATGCAAGTGCAAAAGATTTGATGTGTAACTTGTTTGTTACATAAAGTATGTACTAAATTTGGATAATTGTTTTACGGGCTGGCACGCACAATGTTACGTTTTGCTTTTGACTAAAAAGAATTATGTAGAAATTGCAGCGAACTAAGTTATGCTAGTGGGTAATCTAGTGAAAATAAGAAAATTAGGATATAGGTATTAAGTCGAAAAAAACAGGTTCGAGTGGATGAAATCAAAACAAATAGAATGATTAAATTTTAACGGGATTCCAGGAAAGGCTACAGTAATAATTTTATTTTGCTTAAACGAAACGCAAGTGACAATTAATTAATCGATATTGTCAAAGTTGTCAAAGTCAGGTGTTTTCTCCTGTCATTTAATCTTAAAATGGTGTTGATCGAATTTGAATTATTTAATTTAATTAAAGCTGTTTTATAATGTTTTAGTGTCGTTGTAAGCATTAAATATAGCAAAAATGTTCTCGCTAATACGTCCGAGGGTCTTACATAAGTGCCTTAAAGTTTTGAGGTTATCATGGGCCGACTTTAGCAACCTACCTGATATAAAGAACTTGAACGTGGTCCGGACGGTGGAGAAGACGATCGACAACAACACTAGCATATTCATCGAGAGCCCCATCCATGTGAAGGTGCAGCCCATCGATGTGAACGACCTGAAGGCGCACAACAAGCTCACCATGACCCTGTACAGCCAGGGCAAGGATACGAGCGACTTCCAGGTGAAGCAGACCTCCAAGCGCCTCGAGCTGCTCAACAAGAACACAGCCTCCGACAAGAACGACGTGTGCGTCATACAAGTACCCTATCAACTCAAAGTACAAGTCACTACCACAGAAAATGCTTCTGTCCACATGACCAAGCTAGAAGGCGAGGAGTTTATTGTTAAGACACACAAGGGAGCGGTGAACGTAGCCGACATCAAGGCACAGAATATCAAAGTAGAAAGTGCAGAAGGAGATCTCACCACTGAAGGCAGATTACAAGCGACTAACATTGACTTAAAAACTGGCTTAAATTCTAGCATTAAGTGTAACAACATAATGGCAAACTCATTCAATGTTACAACACATGCAGGGAACATACTCGTGAAGTCATGTTACAGTGACAAGTCTCATTTCATAACCCTGATGGGCAATATTCAGCTGGAACACTTGCACAGGTCTGTCATGATAGATGTGATCCAACGAGGCAATCTGCACATCTCAGGCTTCTCCGGTAACTTGCAGGCCTCACTAAAGAGTGGAGATGTGTACATGAATGCATCACAACTCACTGACAAGAGCAGTATCTTTATTCATGAGAAAGGAAAAGTTGAGTTACTCATTGTAGATATAGTGAATAACTTGCCAGCAACTAATTTAATTGCAGAAAAGATAACTGTAGATGAAAAGATTATGAAGTTGGGAAGGTTCATGGATGATTCTTTGCCAAAAAGGTTTCGCTTTGAGAAAGAACCCCAGAATGAGTTGCATATAGTTTGTAAAAATGGCTCAATTGACTTGAAAGAGACAGCATCATCTTTTAACATACTATAAACATAATATTGTTAATATATTGAAAAGCAGAGTTAGAAAAAAATAACATTACTCAAAAGATTTTTATATCTGTTCTATGGTTTTGACATTAGTCTAATTCTGATTTTTAGCTTAATAAGATACTTTGCTGTGTGTTGCACAGTTTTAAAGGAGTATGTATTGTAAATTGTTCTCTAGATTGTTGCCAATCACAATATGGGAAGTACATTGTTAGCCTGTAATTGGCCTTAAAAAATAACAAAATAATGTTATATGTTTTATAGGTTTCATTTAACTTGTATAAGAGGACACCTAGCAATTTAAAAATACTGAACACCAATAGTAAGAATATGAATAGAAATAGATATGTAATGTAATACATAATAATGTTTTTTGTCATTATGGTTGTGTAGTGTTAATGAAAAGTTTTGCATTTGTTCTTCCATTAACAATCATCTCTCTGTTATATTTATATATGTGAGAAATCATACTAGGTTATAATGTGATCAAAATTTACAATATCGAATGGTTAAAAAAAATTGAAGTAATACACTGCCAAAATATACCAGAACAAATTACATTAGGTAGTTACCTCCTATGAAGAATTACAGTAATGTCAAACAATCCTTTGCATTTATAAATTTAAAGCTGCATTTGTATACAAACAAATCTGGATATGCAACTCCTATAAGTACATACATTAATCATATACATACTTATGTAAAAATATTTTCATACCAGATAATTTTATAGTATTATTTTTAAACTAGACAACTTTCACTGTACCACTTCTTATGAATCACTAAATAACCAGATTTAATTAACCAATTATGTATTTATTTAATTTTTTTGTTATGCTCTGATTTATTACTGACCCCATCTTTATTACTGTCTTCTAATTATAGAGAAATCAATTAATATTGTTTATAATCTAAACTGGGTACTATCATGTTGTTGTGTCTTCCACAATCCATAATCAAGTATTAATTAGAAATTAAAGACATTTATATAGCAGCCTGTACATTTAACTGTAATGACTGATATTTTAGACCTGTGAAGACCAAAGAAACTAATCATTTGGTATATTTAGTACACTATTTGAGTGAACAATAGTCACATCAGTTAACAATTCTTGTATTTTTTGTAAAATAAAAGTTCGTTGCATACTTTATTTTTAGTATTATGATATGTAGGTATGTAATTGTTTAAACAATTTTAATAGTAAATGAAAAGCTTAAGAATTTCAATTGGCAATTATGTAAAAGTTAAACTATGTTTAAGAAAGTTATGAAATATTATGTTTATTAGATCTCTTCTTTAAATTGTAACAACTGTAGTTTCTGATACATTTATAGAAATTATATAATATGTAGACCCCTGTGTTTTTAATGATATACAAAAGTGTCAAGAGCCAACGTAAATATATATTATATTATTATCTATTCATTCTATGTGCTAGATTAATGTGACTAGTCTTAAGTTTGTTATTATTCATAGTTAAGCTATTGTAAATACTATTCCGTATGATTATTTAAAATTGTATGTATAGTTGTTGAAAGTTTAATTAAAATATGTTTCACTCGTACAAACAACTTTTTATTCATCACGTTCACAGGTGGCAACTACGTGACCGAGCGCAACTAGTGTCGTTATAGTTACATTAACGAGTCTAAATATCAGGTATCATCAGGTTATTCGAGTCGGTTTGGTGTCTTAAAACTGCAAAGCTACAAAGCAATTATCTAATGTTGCAAGGATTAGTGCATTTTGTAATATTTGTTTGTTTACTTTTTAAATAGGTAAGTGCTAATTGGGTACAAAGAATGAGGGCGGGCGGGGCGCGGGGTGCGGCGCGCGTAGATAAGGCACGGTATATACGGGCGGGAGCGGTGCGCGCGCGCCACTGCCCGCCGCCGCCATGCCGGCCTGCGCGCCTGAGTTCGCCCGCCTCGCGCGATCAAACACGGAGATAATGTTCGCCCCCCGCGCCAAGCGCTGCTCGCACCAGCCGCCCTTCACGGCGCTGCGCCGCTCCTTCTCCTCCACCTTCTCTCTGATCCCGGAGGAGCGCGCCGTGCCCCCGGAGCGCCGCCCCTCGCTGCCGCCCGTACTGCGCGCTCTCACCTGGGGCCCGCGCCAGCTGCTCCGGCCCTTCTTCGCGCTGCTCGCTGTCATCGCACACCCTGCCTGGAAACAGATACTGGTGGTGCTCCCCACGCTATGGATCGCCGCCTCACTCTTCATATTCTGGAAGTGTATACAGTGCCCGCTCGGAGTGCTCAAAGCGATCGGAAGATTTATAAGCTCGAAGAATACCAAGCAACCTCGTACGGTTCTCATCAGCGGCGGGAGCTCCGTACAAGCGTTGCACCTGGCGAGGAACTTCCACTCGGCCGGAGCTAGAGTGGTGGCTTTTGAAACAGAAGGACAGTTCGCGCTACTCAAATATTCCGCGGCGGTGCACAACTTCTACACGGTCCCCCGACCTAACCCGGCCGATCCTCTCGCGTACGCGCGCGCTGTGAGAGAGATCGTCGAGAGAGAATCAGTGGTGTTCTACGTGCCGGTGAGCTCGTCCACTCCCGCCTACTACGATGCCCTCGCGAAGCCGCTCCTAGAAGTGATCGGATGCCAGTGCTTTGTGCCCTGCGCACGTGACGTGGTCACATTGGATGACCCTCTGGAGCTGATGAGGATCTGTCGTGCCGCCGGACTCACCACGCCACAATTCTGGGTGGTCGCAAACGAAGAAGACGTACGAGCGTGGTATGACGCCGGACATTCAAAGGGAGGAAAACACTTTATCGCGAGTGCTGGAGCTCGCGGCGCCCGCGACAGACTCCGCTTCATCATGCCTGAAGAGAAGACTCAGTTCAGATTTCCCCGCGAAATCAGTGCCGAGAAACCGTGGGTGATTATCAGAGAGCCGAAGGGAGAGAGAATAGTGACTTGTACGACTTTGAAGGAGTCCCGCGCCGTAAATAATGTGACATGTCGCGTAGACTCCGCCAGGAAGGGGCTGGTGCCACAGAAGGACGACGAGGCGCACGAGTGGGTGAAGAGATTCGTGTCGTACATGGCGCCGGTGCGCCCCATGACGGGGCACGTGTCCTTCCGGCTGGTGAGGGAAGAAGGCGGCCGGTTGGTGGCCATTGGAGCGCGCGTGGGCGTGTCTCTGCCTTACCTGTGTCAGAACTCGTCGGCCCGCTGCGGGCACACAGCCACCGTGGGCAAGCTGCTGGACACGGTGCTGGACACGCGCGAGGCTCTGTTCGCGTTCTGGGACCCGCTGCCGTACTGCGCGTACTACCAGTCCCGCGCACCCGAGGGCCGCCGCCTGCCGTCGCCGGAGCCCTGCAAGACGCCGCCCAACGTGCCGCTTTGAGCGGTCGCCATTCGAATTAGGACTAATTTATTAAGACACTCAGTACCTGAATAGTGCGTGAGTGGAGCTCTCTGCGCTACGCGTGTAGTTTAGTCGCGCTCTCTCTAAGTTAGACGTTGTCGCCTCGACCCGCTTGAGGGCCACAAGTGAGCCCGAGGATATGACTGTTTTGTACCTACTAAGTAGATATGCTAAGTACCAAATATTGTTATTATATTGTATCGAATAAGAAATAAAAAGTTGCTCAATATTTCTATTAACATTTTTTTTACTGTGCTCATGATATTTTTACTTTCCTTTCACCTAATCAGTATTAAGTATGTGTAGTTAGTCATAGGTAGGATTATGGAAAAGCTTCTTATCAATTATAATCTCTACTTTACTACTTTCGATATCCCTTACAAAATTACTTGCAGATAAGTACCTACCTATAACTAGGTTTACAAGCCCTTACTCATATTACAATCAACCTACCTACAACACGCATATTGCAGCCTATTTATGGAAGTCTCATTCATTTACAAAAACTGCGCTGTACAATATTATTACAAAACAATTGAACAGATCACGTATCCTATTTAAACCACTTTCTTATCGTTTGTTTTCATAAAGAGATGCGGAGAAAAGTTTCTCCCTGACAGGCGCTGTGACCCGGACGCGACTTGTGTTATCTTCAAGTGCACAACATTTATAATGATATATTTCAACCGTATCAGGTTGAATGACAAACAGGGTTACAGGGCTGCGGGCACCATGCATACATCAGGCATTTTTTTAATTTTTTTTTTTTTACCTAACTGAAAAGAAGTGTTTAAATTCCAACAAAAACGAAAAAGTAGTCGCCTAATACCTATACCTATATATAGGTATATAGTGTACCTACTAAGTAGTGTGGTTTAGTTTAAGCAATCGTTAAAAAGAAAGCCTAACAGATGGACCGGAATTTTCCGGTCCGACCTATAAATGGTCGTACTTTACTTAAATAGATAGGTATATACATAATTAGTTTAGAAAACATCGTAAGGTTTTATTTAAGATAAAATACTTTTTGCGTTGAAACCACTATGACTAGTAGGTGCCTAATGGGTATAGGTTCTACTAAGTCTAATACAACCTCGACCACGACTAAGTACCTAAAACATTAACAAAATTAGTGACATTTTGTCCTTGCCTTTATTTATTAGAATTAGTTTCTTAACACGTCGATAGAAACATGTTTTCATCTTGCGGAACTAATCCCGGCGTGTTGTTTTGAACTCTCGACTCCAACCGTCTATTTGGTTCACGCTTAGTTGATATATAAGTATCTATGTATGTACTATAAATACATGTGACTTAGTCAATATTGTAGATATATTATAAAGTTCTACATATTATAAAGTACTATAATAATTATTAGAGGTTAATTTCCACCACTCAATTACTGATTTTTCAGGTAGCAGTTTATGCCAGAGCGAACCTAGACGAATACACCACACGTGGCTCATGTCACCGGTACCCTACGCGAAACGGAAGAAAGTTTAAAACTGTAAAAAGAACCCTCGTGAAGTCGACTAAGTTAACTCATGTCATGGCTCCGACCGTATAGGTACAACAATCTACCGGACAAAGTCACAGCAGCCACTAGTGTACATGTCTTTAAACATAAATTGAAAGAATGGCTAATAGAACAGGCTTTTTATACATTTGAAGAGTTCTACAAAATAGATAAATAAATGAAACGTACAAAGTACATTGTACTATATATTTATATTATATTAATTGTATACAAATTGACATTTATAATTATCCAATTTATTAATATTGTAATTATGGAATTTGACGTGTAAATAATCTTTATGAATAAATGAACATTGAACATTGAACATTCAATCAAATTCGATAAATACCTAGCTGATGATGCTTTGATACTTTCCTTGTTACCTACTGATTTTGATGTTATTTGTACGTACCTAACGTGTTACTAAATAAGACCTGTGGTTCTTACAAGGTAAAGTCATATTGGCATAAGCAAGTAATTTCTTCTAGGCAACCGCATGACAAACAGCATACTAATAAAAGCAGGACCGATCAAAGTCTAAAGTGACGAAATGTACCCAATCTCGAAAAAACAGACAAACGAGATAATGGTTTCCAATTGGCCTATCTATGTTTGACCGTGAACTGGCCATTCCTACCTACTAATTAAGAAAAGAAATTGATAGCGTTTGTGATATAATATATGTATAAGTACTGTGTTGTGTAATCAGAATCACGTGGTAGACAATGGGCAATTATTTGGTCTCGTATCCTATAAAACTAATATCGATAAGTGTTTGGTGCGAACGCTATATAGAGTACTAGATAGGTATAGGATAGAGGTGTAATATAATTTAGAATAGGTTTTTAAAATAGCTGATTGCTGCTTGAGACGCTAGAAAGAGAAGATAAAGAATTGCTAAGCAGATTTTTTGCAAAATATTAATTGTAAAGTCTAGGCCTCCTCGTGAGTTTTGTACCAAGACTGGTTGAAATCTAGATGAGATAGAGACTGTAAATGAAAATATGAATGTAAGTACATAGTTAATTGCGATAACTAGAAACATATAAACTAACGACGAACCTTAGATTACCTACCTATATGTTATGTGAAACAGAAATATGTTAATAAGTGAATATTTAATTTCAATGTATTATTTAGGCAACATGTATTATTTATTTATTTAGTAGCAATACATAATTACAATGTTACAATTATAGAACTTATTCTAATAAAAAGTGACATGTGTGAACCTGTCGCTTGGTAAGTTTATTTATCACTAAATAGGCTTACGTTTGACTACAACCTGCCTGATGTTAAGCACCACTGTAGTCTAAGATGTAGCACGCTTGCCTAGAAGAAACCTATTTTGTATAGTTTAGTGCATAGCAAGTCATGTGCGGTACCTAACCTATTCATAAGTCTATCTTCTGTAGGTATATAGTAATAATATACTTGCATATAATTATTTATCACGGATTACATTGTAATAGTAGTTATTTATTCATGAAGGCGGGGCTAGAGATATCTGCTAGTAATCTAGGTCTTGCTAAACGGAGCATTTTATTATCTAGATAAGTTTATTCATCACTATAATTATTTACATTGTTACCCCACAGATATATGCGTGTAGTTGTGCTACGTAACTACATATGTAATAGTTAGATATACATACAAACAATTTAGGTATTATTAACAAGGCCTTTGAGTATAATGCCTTCAGACCTTACAGATTATTTAATATAGGTACTTACCAGTCACACGCCTCCACTGTTGAGGGGTTGTTTTTAAATATTCTTAGTGGCTACGAATCACATTATACCGGTTGGAACTTTTCAGGAATTAGTAAACTAGTTGGCCTGCAGCTTCAAAATATCAGTTGTAAATTTCATCCAAATTGATCTTGTCTTTTATAATGTACTAGTGGACTACCGCGACTTCACTCGCATTATTTCAGGATAAAAAGCCTATAAAACTTCTAAGACCCCATACTACCTACAAACCAAATACCATGATGATCCGTTCCGCCATTTTTGCGTAATGAGCGTTTAAATAAATATACTAACAGAGGCACGGATACACAGACAAAATTCTAGAAATTGTTGGAATGTGTTCTGCTATCAATTCGAAGTATCTCCATATTTTTTTTAAATATCTTTAATGTTTAGACTTTCAACCCTCTTCAGCTTAATATATATAAAGATATAGATATAGGTGCATAACTGAGATGTAAATTTCCCCCAGCATTATTGACCGACAGTCTGGCAGATAAACTATCAGTGTAAGTAACGTGCAGCGGTCACGGATTGTCACGAGTCAGCCGGCGCCCGCGTGTAGAGACGAAGTCTGCGACAGTTTGCTTACTGGTTTAGCTTTGTGATAACTTAATGAATGTATCTATGTACCTAATCTAGAGTTAATAGGTATCTTCTAAAAAAGCGTGTTACACCCTAGGCTGCAGCAATGCTTCTTCTTATCGAATGAGAGTGGCCAACTCTGGTGTCGAGAGATTATCAAGCCGCCCTAAGGGCCTCTGACTTAGCTTAACGACTGTCGTACTAGTCAAACAGCCGGGACCTACTATTTAACGTGTCATCTGACTCACGGAAGCGCCCAAAATGGAATGCCACTTTTCGGTCACCCATTGAAAGACTGACCGCCTCGACCTTTGCTTAACATTGGTAATCGCATGCGATTGCCTCCGCTAGCTGAGCTACGGGCGCTACGGGCGCAGCATCAGCGCTGAACATCAAGCAGGACGTAGTCAAACACAAACCTATCCCACGTAAATAAAATATTGTCTAAAACGAGTACTTGTTATCATCACCATTGTTTCAGTTTGTATCTACCCATTGCTGAGTATAGGCCTCCTGTCCAATCCAGCGCGCCATACAGTGTACTTATATGGGGTGACCAAAATGTGGTAAAAATAAAAGGGGTGCCTCTAGTAGCACTTTATCAGGTAATTTGAACTTTTAGTAATGATATAACACTTTAAATGAATAAAAAATAGGTCCCGGCTGTTTGTTATAGTTCAGCAGTCGTTAAACAATGTCAGAGGCCCTTAGGGCGGCTTGATAAACTCTCGACACTAGTTGGCCTCTCTCATTCGATAAAAAGAAAAAGAAGTTATCGGTAAAAATAATCTGGTTTTACTATAATATAGATAAAACATTTAAACGATGAAATCACGTTACCCGCACTAGAGAGTTTGATGTTATATCTACTTTTGAGATCCTATAGGTTCAGAAATTATCTTCATATTTTGAAATAAGATCGTACCAAATTGGAATTACATATTTTTAGTTACTTGAATCGATATAAAAATCCGAGAAGAGGCTTGTTTACTTTCCTTGTACTCATAATTAGGCGTCGCAGTGGAAACATACGCGGGCCAAACTGGATCAGAAGGATATTTGATTTATGAGTCAATTAATAAGTTAATAATAGGGCTCATGATTATTCTAGGATTGCAGGTAGGGATTATTCTAGGATTGCAGGTAGGGGGTATTCACGCTGTCCTAATTTTGTATCGTATTTCTAAGATGGAGGCTGTACAAGCATACTCATAGTAAAAAGGACTATTTCTTTTTATATTTTCATTCTCTCGTACCCTATATTATATTGAAGCTACTTTATTGGTTACCGAGACATCGCTTTTTAAGGGTGGTTTTAGTGCGTAGGTACATCAAAACCAATAAATTTTAAGCTCTTTAGAAATTCTCTTTTTACTATCCTTCATAGATTATAGAGGTCGCCCACCAATGAGGTGGGTTGGCGACATTAGAATAACCGCAGGGAGCACCTGCGCAGGACCTGAGACGATTGGCGTACTAGAAGAGAGGCCTGTGCTTACCAGTGGGTGGTATCAGGCTGATGATGATGATGATAGTACAATATGTAAAATGACTGCAGTGTCAGATCTTATTCTATATAAATATTGAATAAGGAAGTTATATTTCTCAAGCGAATTCTGTTAACGAGCGACATCATCAATCCGTTTTTACAGTAGATATATGATCTCATAGAATACTTTCACTTTAAACTTATAAGTAATTTAATTTTATTAACTTTTTAAGAATTAGTTTTTAGTTGTTATTTTTAGGTCTCAGACAAGACATTGGCATGTGCTGATAACAGCTAATCAGCCGTCTACCACGCGTCTGTCGACGCAACCTTGCGTCTTACCAATTTATGCGTAGTTTTTTGGAAATAAGTACTTATGAAATGAGACACTTTATTTTTAAGATACCATAAAATAATAATGAAAAAAAAAACTTGTACGTGTGATTCAGTTTAGAAACTGACGATTTATAAAGAAAAAATCCTAAAATTTCGAAACAATTACTAACAAAACAGCAGCAGTTTTTTGACTCCATGTCATTAACAAAGTTTAGAAATTGATAATTAAACTTGCACCTTATCTACCTACTATAACACGGAAAGGTATACCGTTTAAATCGTTATAATACCCCAAAGTATATAAAAAATAGCTCCCAAATATTAACCGTAATTCGCAAAGTAACCTCCCGGATCTTAGATGAAGTCCGCTAACTGCTAATTGGGCGGCCAATTATACAACTATGATATCACTAGTTGTAATAAATCAGAACTTAATATCAGCTGATGCAATAGTCACCCCGTCTCTCGTCCAAGGAATAGTATCTTAAGTAAATATAATGTATAGGTACTTATATAATGTATAGTGTTCCGGTTAATACAGGTACGAAGCTAAGAGGGACGAATCTTAGGGCAATTTTTTTTTTACAACAAACTAGTCTTTGGATTCTTTAACCAGCGCTTTAAGTCATATTATCTACCTCTGATAAAACATGCGGCAAAAACTTGTGATTGATTCATTTAGCAGATTAGTAGCAGGACTAAATTCAGGCAAAAACAGTGAACACATCAAAAGTAGAAAGTTAGTAAAATTACCTTTCGGTCCTTTCTTCTATTCTACACAGTTCACCACACTAGCACTAGTTAGCGTTCAACCCGTTTTGTAGAGATTAGGATCTTAAGGGCACTGAACCCTTAGACAAGAGGCGTATTTTAGAGAGCGTAAACGTTAACGTTACTTATGGAATAGAAAGACCAAATGTATGTGATTGACACCACGATGCGCTCCGCGGGAGGAATCGTTACGTCACTCCCGTACATTGGTCTTCCTATTCCATAAGCATGCGTCAGTACACTCACTAAAATACGCCTCTTGTTTAAGGGGGGCTGAACACGCTTATGATAAAGCGCCTACGCTTACATCAGGCTAGCACTGTGATGTGTGAACAATCCGTGTAGTTATGGGCTATATAAAAATGTTATCTATTACCCTCCAAGGTCCGTCCCTGGCGGCCGGTGATTTTTCCGCAGCAGTGCAATGGCTCTGATCGAGACGTCCAAAGTTCACGCCAACCAGACGACACGACCTACTTGTGTGGACGGTAAACAAACAAACAGGAACTTACTAGCTTTTTGCACTAACATATGTACGTAGAGGTAGTATAGTAACATATGTAGGCTCGCAACTTTAGAATTCTAGGGTTTCCTATATTAAAAACTATAAAAGTTTTAACAAGATAATATGACAAACGCCAGGATAAGTAGCATTATTCACATATATTTAAGAACAAGAAATAAATTGAAGAAATTTACCTTTTGTGTATGTGTAGAATATTATAAATTATAAAATAGAGTCGAAAGACACTGTGAAATCACTATTTTTAGTTTTTTACGACTTAAATTTTCTAACCCTATTGCTAAATCCGGCGTAGCAGTCGCGTAGCAACTGCTACGCGGGCGCTGTAATGAAAAGAAAGGTAGCGGCCGCGAAGACGCAACGGCGTTTGCAAAAATAACGCCGTCGTTACTTTATGAATGTTATGCATGACGTATTTATTTGAAGATGTCTTTACTTATCAAAAAATTGTATCGCCATTTTCTACGTTGATCAACTACACATCATATTATGTTCACTGTGATGTGACAGATTTATAAGCACGTGAACAAGTATCTGCTATGGCGGAAATTAGCGATCACGATATTTATACGTGAATTATTATATTGTATACAAGTTAAGAAAAATAATGCCAATTAACTAGGTGTTAGGTTAATAAAGATACAACCTTGTTCAACCATAATTAAGGTTTAAATTCGTACAATTTTTTGACTTAAAACATTGTGATATCACCTTAAAAATGGTGCACTTTAACCACTGCGAATATCATTTATGAGCTGATAACCTGAGCTCTTGCATAAATTAACTGAGATACCTAATTAGATAATAATGATTGGGATGGTTTTTTCACATCCGGGCCAGATTAATCTCTTAATTTATTTTAAAATTTAGTGTATAGTATCACAACGATTCTCTCAAACAAAAATAATTATTTTAACCAGCAAAATCCAATTTAAATTGTAAGAAAAGATTGAACTGTCTGTCTGTACTGGTTTTTAATCAAAATTGTCTCACTGTAACCTGGAACCTAGGTTAATTGGTTCATTGAATGTCTGGACTCACGGACTTGATATATTCATGATTAATTGCTTTTGATTAATTGCTCACTTTAATGAGAACTCCATTTCCTGTGACTTGAGGAGAGGTATCTTATTATCAATAGACTTGCCAAATGAATTTCTAATTGCAATTGAAGTGAGGTTTAAATAACATTACGAGCTTGGTGACTGGATTTCCATATAAGAGAGGAGATTATGACAGTGGCCACCCATCATGTTTTAACTCGACGGTTAAATGTGGTTTTCTAAACAAGAAATCTTGACAGAAATATGCACCACAGCTTCTGGTTAGCAAGGTAACGCGCTCCACCCTTGCTACAGAGATCGCCAAATATGTACTATAAGACTTATAAAATAGCTGATACGATTGGAACGTGATACTGATAATAATAATAATAATAAATTCTTTATTGTTTCAACTTCCGTGTTACGTACATACATGATTGTATAATGACAATAACAAAGTTTATGCACTACGTTGGTAGGTGTACTAAGCTCTGTACTAGGTATCACAAAGGATCCTGTGTTACAGGGCTATAGTATCCTTGCCGCGGCAGGCTTTCTCCTGCTGAAAGTTACGATGATAGTGTCCCAAATAAAAATTAAACATTAATCCGGACATTTCACACCATGCCTCTCACTGACACTCGTATAATGTAGCTGTTCTACAAAACTATAGATTTATATATGTCCACAGCGTACGTCGTAATTAGTTAGTTACTTAACACACATTTATTTACTGTTGACAGTCCGTTATCACACATCAAAGTCCCATTGATAAGCATCCCGGATTCCGAATTCAATCCATATTATCTAAGTAACATGTATAACACCTTGAACTTAATATATACCTATATATACATACCAGTATTTGTTAGTCTGATGTTTGTTGCGTCAGATTTATAGGTAAATAATAATCACAAGGTAAGTAGGGATTTTATTTGAACTTAAGTTAACGTAACTAATTTTATAGCTGGTGTTTATTACATTTCTGCCAGTTTTGATTTTGGTTTCTATTATAGAGTGGATTGGAGTTACATACAAATGTAGGTAAATTTTTTAAAGTGGTATAAATAAGGTTTATCTATTAAAATCACATGTCCAAAATATCGGGTTAAAGCATGGTTAAAACAAAAGAGGAAGAAAAAAATACATATACATTATATATTTAACATTTTATCATTTTGGTGAAGTGTCTAAAAGGTAGTTTGGTATTATTTTATGTACGGTTGCTTGGCTAAGACAAAGTTATTGATTTGTTTTTTAAGTTTAGTATTTGTTTTTATTGATCTAATGTAACTAAATGACATGCATTTCGCATAAGAAAAGCGATTACACACTGACCTACTTTATCAATGGAGCCTTCATTAATATAAAGGTACAAAAGCTGTTGTTGCTATTTTCACTATATGACGGCCAGAATCTTGAATAGACCATGATTTGGCAGAATTTTGGAAACTTTCTACGCGGAGCAGTATTAGTTGGACCTTCTTGGGTGAAACGTGTGTGTTTTTTCCATTTCCTATTAATTAAGAACGTGTTAAGTTATAGAATGGTCAAAAATGTCCCAAGAATCCATGCCGAATCTTTCAGCTCGATCTAGAGCTCCTATAGACGAAATAGGTGTACAGTGGTGGAACCAATTTGGTATCCAGCAAACTCAGACTGCTAGAAAACAAATAGAACCAAGAGTCAAAGACAAATCCACAAACACTTTGCCACAGCAAAAAGAGGTGACTTTCAAAACCCAAAATCAATCGTCAGATCCAAAAGATATAGTGCTGAAAAAATGGAGGGAAGACCAGGCAAGAATGAATTATGAAAAGGCCAGGAAAGCGCTTATCAATTCACTGAAAGAAAAGTTCCGTAACAACAATCAGGGGAATATAAACCATGTCATTGATAAAGATAGAGGTGGTATTTGTGCAAGTGGGAGCAGTATTGAAATGATGGAAGACAATGTCGAAGACTCGTCAAATTCGAATGTAAATCATAAAGGGGAGACGCAAGCGAAATCATCCGTTATCGTAAGTAGGAATAGGGTTGATTTTATGTTGGGGGAAGTTGAAGATGGTCGTCACGCGAGGATCGTCCGGATGGAGTCAGGTGGTGAGGTGGCACAGTGGAGGCCTGCAGCCCGCGGCAGAAGGGTGGCGGGCGCCGAGAGCGGACCACGCACCGAGCTGGAACCATGCCGGTAAGTCTAGACTTAGCTCACAAGTTATTAGCCAAACGTGCGAATCTCGCGGCGAGAACTTATCGCGAGAAGTATCCGACAATAACTGCATCCAGAAAATAATATGACAGGTGAAAGATCTCGTCTCGTGATTAAGATAAGTTTTGTCGAGAAAATCTTGCCGCCAGAATAATATAGAACCTCCTGACTCTGATGAAATGTTGGTAAGTACATATCCTTACCTACTTTTAATTGCTCGAGCAATACTTGCTAACTTATATAGGACGTACGTGTAGTAAACCGATATAATGCACTTTCGATACATATTGACTACACACACGAAAAGCTAAGCACTACTAGGGCTATATATATATATACACTTACAGCATATGAGGTGCCTAATGTGCTTCCGGTAAGTATACTCGTGTGGATTGCATTTGAAAGTATACGGCTAAATGTCATTAAGTACAATGATCCGGAATAGTCATCTATACTTATTACTTATATTACGTATAATATTATAAAGCTGAAGAGTTTGTTTGTTTGTTTGAACGCGCTAATCTCAGGAACTACTGGTGCGAATTGAAATTTTTTTGTTTTCAACACAAAAAGAATTTTTCAGTAATCGAAACAGTATTTGTCTACTTTTTAAGGTTAACTCACTAGAACCGTTTTTATGGTAATAACTATTCCACGCGGACGAAGTCGCGCGCACCAGCTAGTATATTATAAAATGCGCCTTAGAAATCTTGTAAATGTATGGATGGCTCTAGAAGCAGCCTCTTTCGTTTTCCCGCCGATTCCTTGTTCTCTCTACGTGATATCAGTAACACTTATCTTTTACAAATACCGCTATAATACACCCACCCCGGTTGCTCATCAAGTTTGTCAAATCTGTCAATCTCTCCATACTACAGTAAGCCCCTCTCTTAGGAAAAAAACAAATAGTACAATAAAGAAATCACAAAAGTCTTAAATGTACATGAAAAGAGGAAGTATAGCTGATACATGTTGTGTCTGTAGAGCTCAACAAGCACGTATCTACGTTTACTTAAACTTTCCACCCCTATCAATGCATTACTTTGTTTATTTACCCGCCAAGCGCTATGCATCCCCCCAAAGCATCATTAAAATTGAGGGCTAAAAATAGACCTTTACTTACTTCAACTGTTGTTCTCTTAGCAATGTTAAAGGGGTCAGCTCTTAATCCATCTGATTTGCATAAAAATAGAAAAAAAATAGAAACAAGTTTAAAAATCTAACAACCAGATTTTAAAACTCTAGACGAAAACAATCAATTCAGCTATGATTTCAGCTCATTAAAGTTAGGTCATAAAAATCCAAAAGAGCCGCTTTTTTCAGTAGACATTTCCATCATACTTTCTATGACTGTTCACCGGCATTTCTTTCAGTATACTAATCGACTTTGTAGATTTATAAATACAGCTTGTTCGAGTTGAACGTAAAGATCGCTTTTAAAACTTCAATGGATAATTTTATTGGTAACAGTCTATTTATTCACTCCTATTTTGGACATAAAACGGAGGCTTTTGTGGAATAAGTGAATAACCGATAGTCATGCGATCGAGCTCTAATCGCGGTTTGGATCTACCTTCTTTCAGTACAAATCGATTTTAGAATGCCTTCCTTGGTCCTTCTTCGATTCTCGCTCCTACGTTTTAACTACTCTATGATGGGTGTGGGTATAAATTTATATTCGTAATATCATATTCTCGTAAAAACGAACGTTAGATTTTGGTTCGTCAGAAGTTAAAGTTTTCAGTTTCCTGGCTTGAAAGTGAGAAAGATTACTTTTTATCCCGATGCTTTCATAGCGGGATGCTCGCGCTAATACGTTACCTATACATATAATAATATCATAAAATGTGCGCTCATAATTATGTCAATTAGCAAATCTTTAAAATACAATGCGCAAACACGATGTAAGCATCGTTTTAGCACCTGCTAAAGCCAGATTATTAGGTATCAACTCTCTATGTAGTTGTCCACGAATCATTCACGTAATTTTTAAAAATACTACATGATTACGTACAAGTATATCTTGTGATTTCATATCAGTGATATAAAACGTGAGATCTATAAAACTTGAGAAAGTAATAATATAGAAAGTAGCGTAAATAATAACATCTATTTATCTACTCGTACCGCATTACTTAGAAGAAGCATTTACGTAATAGGGTATTTGACATAGTTATCAAATAAATAAGTTGTCTATTGAATATTATAGAATTAAAGGTCCTAATTAAGAATATTTCACTTAAATTACGAATAAAAATTATTTAATATTTTATTTTCCTAAATAAAAATAAGATTTTTTTAATCTGTACATCATTGAAACGAAACGTCTCAGCGACCAATCAGAACCCGTTACGTCACAAAGTAACAAACAAAATGTCTTGTCATTCACAAATAGTGATGTGGTTAGGTCGAATGAAGGACAATTTGAATTTAGGGAATGAACATATGAATCTAAATTTTGAAAGTATGTTGCAAATGAACGCATTCATTCTCCTAGTCTTATTTTACGTTCATTCTTTTAATGCCATTCCCATCACTAAAATGATGTTTGAGTGACGGTAAAGTCTGTCATAGAGTGTTTATCAAAAGATTTTTGTTGTTTTGATAACGTCTTCGTATTTTAGTGAAATACAGCGTAATTATGTTGAATCAAAGTGTTATACGTGTGTAAATAGTAGCATACATGTACCGTTTGTGTATAAGAACTATTAAAAATAACGAAGTGGAGTAATTTCATCGAAAATTTTGTGATTTTGTGAGAGCCGGCGGTTTGTTTACTATTTTTTGCAAGTATAGATGAATAGTCTATGCTGCGCTATTACTTACATATTCTATAAGGTTTGAATCCATTTTTACATAAATCTTGAACAAAGAACGTAACGAATTAACCAATACCTATTTACGCGTAACCCTATCGTATAGTTTTGTTTGTTTGCTTTTTACGTTGTGACGTCACGCCTCTGACTTATCACGTGACCTAGCGTTTTAGCGGGAAATACGAGATGTATTTGTTAAAACTGCATTTTAGTTATTAAAATGGCTCAACATTTAAGAAAAACAGTCGTAAAGCGTTTTTTTTAGTGACTTATAACATTTTGGAGTAGTTTACGAAAATTAGTCAACAACCCTATTTTACTAATTACTAAGAGTCTAAATTTTATTTATAAGTTGTTTGTCCATTCTCTTAAAGGATGTGCTTGTATGTGTTTCGTTAGTAATTTTTTCAGCTATAACTAGCTATAGATATCCAGTTGCCATACAATTCGTACAGATTGCGCATATATAACTTACAGTTATTACTAATTAAGTAGCAGTAAACAAGTAAACACAGCACCTAAAGCCCTGTGATAACACTATCCAGACAGTTAATACCTCAGACGGCCTCGATCCAAATCGACTTATCGCACTCTTGGTCTAGATTATTCGAGATTATTATATCTTTATCAATAATTAAATAAATTGAACAATGGGGAAGTAAACAAACATTGAATTGGAAGTCAGGCAGCTGATTTGGTGGTCTGGCGGAAACCATTGCAGGCAATAAGGCATTGTGATGTCAAATTACAATGTATAAAAAAGAAAAACACGTAATACATACAAAGATATTTACTTTGATTTTATTTTTAAATAATTTAAAAATGTTCTTATAATTGTTACATACGATTAATCAGTTAAATAACGAAGTGTTAAGTACATAACACGTACGTGTACACTCTGTAATACATAAATTGAATTGAACCAGTTTTGAATGTGTATTTGGCTTATATATGAACTCATTCTGTTATGTGTACCGTTATAAATAAATAAGATTTATATTTCTATTCTATATTTTTTTTTTGTGGCGGTTATTTTTAACTTTGCTGTTAAAATCAAATCTAGTTGAACATACTAGCCACATGTCTTTCACGAGAAGCTTAAATTGATATCTATTAATTAATGTCAGTATTTTTACCTTATTTACTTGGTGGATTTTTCGCACCACAACTTTTTCACCGTGTGAAACCTCATCTGAAACATGTTACTACCAGTATATAGGTCATTCGTTGACAGTATGATTATTTCCCGGCAAGGCAGAATGCTACATTCGCAAGAATCAAGGTAATAACATGGCTAATGTTACGTTAACACGAGACCGGCTGCGAAACGCGCAAATGTTTACCCCCGGGGAAATGTAGACGGAAGGTGCTAACTGTTGTAAAGGTAGATTGGCAAAAAGGGTGTTTTTCTGTGCCAAAGGTAGTCGTAACATATTATTTTATACGTGGGCTAGGTTTGCGTTTCACTACAGTAGAATCTGATGTTAAGCATTGTTGCAACCTAGTGGGTAACACGATTATCTAGAGGTGACTATTAACTCTAGATTTGAATACCCATGTATTGTAGTTCCCAGGAAATATAGCTTCTGGTAAAATGTACCAAAGCTATACTATAATAAAATGGCAATTAAGTAAAACAAATGGAATTATTTTGTTTATCTACACTAATGTTGTAACATTCTACTTATGTTTCCAATACTTGACTTATAATTACTACTGTTATAGCGCAGACAACAAAACACTCAATTTAAGCAATTTCACATGATGGTATAATATCCACATCGAAATCGTAATATCTCATTATAACATCAATAAATCGCGACCAACCTGATTGCAGGGCCAATAAGGTTGGTCGCGTTTTATTGATGCGCGCAGCAGCGCTCTCATTGGTTAGGTTTTAATGGCGGCAAAATCACTGTGACAATACACGTACGAGTGAATTTAATTTAATAAATTAATAGTTAAAAATGGCTTGTTGTTTGATTAATTGCATTAGTGAAGATAAAGTAGTGTATGCAACTGCTTATAACACGGGTATTAAAACACTCGTTACTATTATGAAACTCGCTGCGCTCGTTTCATAAACTCACACTCGTATTAGGGTATTAAATACCCTTCATTATATGACAGTTGCATAAACTACTATTATTTATGTGTTTCTTGGTGTGTATCTGCAGCCCGGATATACATATGTACATATATGCATGCATGCATGTATGTATGCATCACAGACTAAAATGTAACAAGCTAACTTTGAAGGTACCCATTAAATATACATAGATTTGAATTCACCTGGACTATAGTTTGCAGGAAAAGCAGCTTTTGGTTTTTCAAAATATTGGCATCTCAAACGCTATGTTGGATACTAATTTGAACTTTGCTTAGTTGGTGTTCTAATAAAAAGTGTAGGTATATATTTATCTATCCACTGTGCCTTAGAGGAAAAAATATCGTTCCCTGTATCGTAATTTTTTTTTAAAAACAAAATAATTTTTTGGAAGCGATCTCATGGATTTATAATGTAACGCGCGTTCTAACCACGTGCTCAGGAGATGAAGACGCATTAATTTAATAATATTATCAAAATAATAAATGTAATCCTATATAGATAAATAATTATAATTACACCCGATAGGTAACTAGTCTATGACTATTGTATCTATTTTACCCAATAAAATCAGTTTTAATATTGTGGGCTGAAAATACTTGATTTTGCTAGCGCTGTTTTTTTACCTAACTGAAAATAATAGAAAAAAAATGTTACAAAGAAACCTTTACCTAAACACAATGTCTAACTAGGCGTTTGTATGTAATGTGTATCTTAGTATAACATAACAACTATACATTATTGGTTTAATGTCTCAAAAATTTACATATTTATTTGTAAGAACTTCTTAGAGTTTTTTGTATACAGTTAAAAGGGCATTATTATTTATTAACCTCTCGGATCATGTCTACGTGACTTCAAGTGCGCGTTAGGGCCGCTTTTATGCACAATTTCATTGCATAATAGAACTAAAACTAAATAATTAATTCTAATTACTTTGTAGGTAAATCATTAGGCGTGTTATTTTGTACAACGATATATTGCTATAGATACATTTATTGAAAAATCCGACTTCATTTGTAGGTACGTCTTATACTTTTTCTGTCACTAAAATGATACAAATACTTTATTTACATTTCTGTGAATGCAGAATTGTTAATGAACCAAACCATTGAAACCCATAATCCTATATATATAACAAATATTATGGTAGTGTCTTATTTCATAACGTGGTTTAAATATTAGTCCAGGACTTTGAAAATAAACAGTCTTGTTGTTCAAACACAAGGATTTTCATCCCTCTCTTTCTCTCTTCAAACATCACTTACGAACAATCAAATGTCAACTTGGGACGTTTATTTGTCACTAGCTGGTGCCCGCGACTTTGTCCGCGTGGAATAGTTATTATTACCATAGAAACTGTTCTAGTGAGTTGATTTCAAGAGAAATAATTCTTTCATACATATTTTTTTGATATCTTGAACCGTTTTCGCAGCGCACGCAACGGAAGCCCTCAAAGATGAATAATTTTCCCCGTTTTTTCCACATTTTCCATTGTTTCTTCGCTCCTCGTTGCAGCGTGATGTTATATAGCCTAAAGACTTCCTCAATAAATGGTCTATTCAACACAAAAATATTTTTTCAATGCGCACCAGTAGTTCCTGAGATTAGCGCGTTCAAACAAACAAACAAACTCTTCAGCTTCATAATATTAGTATAGATTGGTAACATTTTGATTATTATGACAGTAGACAGACAAATTCCGATCAAACGAAACCGGACAGCATATTTTCAAAGTTCTGGACTAATAGTTACACCACGTTTTGCAAACGTTTTGTAATAAGGCCCTATGTGTCTATGCGCTAAGACATTACCTTTTTACCGCAAGAAAGTAATCAACTCACCATTTGCGTAACAATCAGTAAAGTTCCAGTGAATAACATGTATTTCCTTAAATCAGATAAGCTGAAATCACTCCGCGGACTTTGGTCGCCGGCGCCGAGGTCTCGAGTGATCACTGATAACTCATTTGTGTATAAATAACTCTCAATTTAAATGTTTTTATTGATAATTTACCCCTCCTCAGAACATTCTTATTCCAAAATTTTATTCAATAGAATAGAGTATTATATAGCTGACAATAGAAGGTAATGTGGTATAATATACCACAGTATTGATTGAGGGGGTGTTACTTTATGTAACTGTTTGATGTATTCCAGGACTTTCGTGTGGGATAATAATTTTTCCAAGTACATACGTTATACCTTTACCAAATTTTATAATACATATAACAAAAAGACAAGAATTCTTATCACAATTTTTGGACTTACGGAAATATGATTCTATAATTTATTTCATACACTCTAGGAATATGCCCGTTATTTACTCGTGCCTTTAATCATTCTTATCTAATTAAGATTCGCACGACAATATTATTGTTAATCCGTTAAAACATCAACACGGCTAAGTCAATATGTGGTTAAATATAACATTACATACATAGATTACGTAAAATATAGTTAATCTTTCACTTGAATGAGTTGAAATGTCGCTTTTTACATTTGGCAATTAGATAGTTTGACCAACAACCGCTCACAGCGACACATGTGGTAGAAGAATGTAAATTAAGAAGTGGAATAGAACTAGATATTCATCGAGGTTGCTAGAACACATCTTGTGTTGTTTGGTGACAGATCCACGTATATATAAAAAGAACCATATTACATTGATAACAGTAGGAATATAACGGCCTACCACAATGCAATGAACTGAATTTCCTCTGCAGGCTGCAATCAGCGGAAGTTGTCTGTTTTTAGACACCCGGCCGTAGATTAGCTAATAGTTTGTATTGAGAGAGCTATGCCCTTTTGTACTAGGGGCAAAGTCCAAACTCATTACGAACAGAGTTAATTGTTCCCAGTGATATTGGAGAGGTACGATTTAAGTTCAACATGCATTTCTTAAAAAAACTATAATTTGATTATATTCTATTTATAAGTCATATGGGATAAAAGAAATGACGATTACATAGAAATATGTAAATCATAACAAGGGCAAACACGACATTACTAAAATGTAAACAACAACGAAAATAAGGTCTTAATAACAAATGAGTTTTGAATTCATCTACACTCAAAATAAAAACCAGCCCGTTAGTAGAGTAAATACTAATTAATTAATTAATTTATTTTATTTTCATATGAATACTTTTTTAATCTTGATGCAGATTAATGTTCTTGTTTGTGTCGGTTATCAGTGTGCCTGTATACCTTGTGATGTTTACTAATTTATATTCTACTGTTATTAGTTTGTTTTTTTCCTTATTAGTTTGTGTGTTGTTACAATTGCCACTTTTATATGAATCTTAGACATTATTATGACTAACCCAAAATTGTAATTAAAACGATAAAAAAGTACAGGCCGCGAGGTCTAAGCTGAGCTTTGCATTTGTGTGAGTGATCACCAAAAGTACACTCAGACAATAAAATCCTAAAACAAATTTTATTTATATTTTTTAATATAAAATTCACATATAAAAAATATATTACCAAATTCTTTTACAGCGGAAATTGCACCGTCATAATTTTCCTTATCACAATCGTTTTAATTTTCACTCTCGTCTTATGTGTCGTTTGTGTTAATAATGAATCGTTACATTATTATTATCAACAGCGGCGTCGTATCCATGAAACTTTTTTTCCTTCTTTTATTGCGTGGTCACATACATATTTCCATTCTTCTATAGTGATAGTTTCATTTTTTTTTCTTTCGCTAACCTCATTATTGTATCCATATTCATTGATACGTTTTTTTCGCTACGTATTGAATTTATATTTTTTTGACTTTTATTTTGTTTAAATATTTAAAATGAAACACGTAACGGTGCTATCAGTACAAGAGGTGAAGTATGGCAGGTGGGCGGGGGAGTGAGATGGCGCCGCGCTGTAAGCCGGTTGACAAAAAACAGTAAAAACCGCTTTAAACCAAACTAAGGTGGCGCCGCGCTCTAAGCCGGTTGTCTCACCTACACTATCTATGTACACCCACACAAATGCAAAGCTCAGCTTACGCCTTCTTGACTGTACTTACATACATGCACTTAGATTAGTATTTTTTTTTACTATAATTTAAGTGATATTCTTATGCAACGGTTACCTGCCAAACATAAAAACTATAACATTTTAATCCCTGGTTTTTTCCTATTGACACACAGTCCTGTGTGACAACAATATACATTAGGTATATACACAAAATAGTTGAAAAACAGGTGGAATACAAAGGTGATTACATGTTATTGCATGTTTTAGTGATCAAATATTTAAATTATATTTCCAGTGTAACCTACGGATCTAATACCTACGACAGTGCTCCTGAGCACAGATAACACCAACATTAAAATCTTGACCTCTAATTAGTCGTAATTAAGCGTCACATTAGTATATTAATGTATTTATTGATTGACTTGATCACGTGAATATAGCATGCTAGTGTATCAGGTCGGACTCTTTCCGGCGGAATGGAAAAAAACTTGCCAGAGCCGCAATTTTGAGGGTGACGAGGAAAATATTAGTGTACTTGGATTTTTCCATGTCTGTGGATAAATCAACATAAATATTATTTTGGGTAACGAATGAAACTGATGTTTTTTTTACTCATTTGGTTTTTAAATATATATTTTTTACTTGGGATAGGTTTACGTTTGACTACAGCCTGCCTGGTGTTAAGCATTGCTGAAGCCTAGGGTGTAACACGTTTACCTAGAAGATACCTATTAACTGTAGATTTGAAAGCCCCTGGATTGTAGTTCGCAAGAAACACAGCTTCTGGTAAAGTGTTCCAAAGCTTTGCCGTCCGTACAATAAACATTGAGGCAAAGCGCTGTGTTCGATACTTCCACCATAAAACGGTGTCTACCTGCGGACCTTCTGCTTCTTTGGTTATAGCTCCTTATTTGTAGCTCCTCGGCACACTCTCTAAATCAACTAGAAATAAGTAAAAAAAGTTAACTAAATTAACATTAAATAACAACTTAAATAAATTAAATGCATTGTATTGTACATATTATTGTATCGCAAACATTTTATTAAGACATCCATTATATTATTATCAATAGTGCTTTACACCTAGATGTTAAAGTTTTATTCAGGGAATACTCTACATACCATATTTTCTTCAAATTGATTCAGATTTTTGTGTGTAAAGAGGTAACAAACTTCACACGCACGCACATATTTTTTAAAAACATAATATTAGACACACACAATGTATAAAAAAATCTTTACTGCTAATTTCGTAATAGTCTCCAAGTTCAATGCACCCTGGCCTTGTCTTCTTATGTATTTTATTGTCCCACCGTTGCCCAATTTCCGCCCTTGGTCCTTATCAGTCATGGTGTTGATTAGGAGGATTAATGCTTATCATAGGTCAGCACCAATAAGGTCACACCTATGTATACACATGGTCATACGTTTATTGATTATCTATATATATAAAACTCAAAGGTGACTGATTGACTGACTGACTGATATAGTGATCTATCAACGCACAGCCCAAACCACTGGACGGATTAGGCTGAAATTTAGAATGAATTGATTGATTTTAAGATGTAGGCATCCGTTAAGAAAGGATTTTGGAAATGCCACTTTTAAAGGGATGAAATAGGGGATGCATGTTTTACTTCTTAATGTGAGCGAAACCGCGAGCACCCACTAGTTGATTATTATGTTAAACTATTAGACTTTGATTTTAAGTTACCCAATCATTAGAAAACTCTACAGAAGAACAGTACTTTGTAAATTAATAATTTTCTAAATATAAAGTTAAAAATCTTTAACCACGTCAAGTGTAGTAAAAAAAAAATCGAATGCTTTTTTGTAGTCTATAAAGCACACGTACACAGGTATTCCATATTTGTTAGATTTTTTTTCGATTACCTGAGTTACCACCTGTACGTGATCCATGGTAGAAAAATGTTTTCTAAAACCAGCTTGTTCTCTAGGTTGATTCCCATCTAAATTTTTTTTTTTTTTAACCTTGTCAAGTGAATTCCATAAATGCCTACCAGCCTTACATTACCTTGGTCTTTTGTTTTTTTGAGCTCTTGGTAATAATTTATTTTTTTCGAGTGATAAAGGGATTTATTTTTACCGTAGCACGATTGGGCTACGTTTCCCGTAGCCATGTCTACGTATGTCGTATCACTATATACGCGAGCGTAGCACCGCTACGACAGGTGTACTCATTCGTATACTTTCAAGAAATAATAACTTTCCCTGAACTTTCCGACTCGTAAAGCTCTTTGAACAATGTACGCTGTGACGACAGCTTTATTGCTCACCTAACTATAAGTTTGTGTTGAAAAATAATGACAGTTTACTGAAAGATTTACCGTCTACTTACATTCGGCTTTACCAAATGTTGTCTAGAGTTAATAGCTACAAAAGTACAAACAGCTATTCTACTTTAGCAAAGTAAGAATGTCGTCAAGTTTCGTGTTCGCGAAATTGGGCTCCAGTAAGATGTTTCCCGCATTATTAGCGACTAAACATCACCGAACCTAGGTTCATGCAATAATCTAGACATCAAACGACAGGGCGGCAGTGCGCGGCTATTCACTAACTGAAGATACGGCAGTGGCTCCGTCATTCGATTCTACAATAGGAGTAATCGAGTCGATTGCCGCCGAATCGAGATCCGCGGTAAGCACGAGTTGGCACAATCGATAGAGACGAGCCTCCAATTTTTCTGTACGCGTCCGTAAATTTTTGCCAACCGGAAAAAAAGTTTGGTGTGATTGTAAACTCTATGTCAAGGGCGTAGCGCGGTGAGGGCTAGTGTTGGGACGTAAACTTATGTTTGCCGGAATTCACCGGTAAGCAAGATGGCGGCCTTTGACACGTGACATAAAACGTTATTTATGGGCGGGAAGTTCGCGAGTCGGGATGCGACATGCGAGGCGGTCACGAACCGCGGAAATGTGGATTTAATGAACGATTTTTATTCATAGCAGTTTTATGTAAAGGATTTAGGTAGTTGGTATGCCAGATTTAGGCCTGAAACGGTATTAATTCTATCTAAACTGCATAAGTTCGATGGCATTAGTTACTAAGCGTGGTTGTGACAAACAAGCTAATCGAAGTACAGCTCGATAAACTCATTCCCATTGTGTTTGTTTACTAACTTGAGTAGCCCGTATCTAATCAAATAAATGCTTATACGACTCAAATATCGGAAGTATTAAACTTAAACCAATAAAATGTGTTTCTTTGACATACCTACACGTTAATTATATTATTGGAAGATATTAATAACAACAAATCGTTTTCATTTCAAAGGCGATTGAAAATTTCGTGTACAAATTCATTGTGACAGTAATATTATTTTGCAGACATTTCCATATAAATTAATGAAAACCATATTATTTGCACGTTTAATGTAGGTAATACTCGTTAAATAATATAGCTACTTAATCAAAGCCCGTAAATTAATTAACAATTCAAGTTATTAAAACGAACTAACCAAAACTCCATTAATATTGTTAACAATGATCCGGCACGTAATAACCGGTAAATCGTTGTCGAACATAAGTTTGGCAGTTGTGACGTTAATGAGGCTAACTTTGTTGGAATGAAGCGGCCAGCACTATTAGGCCCGTTCCATGCCAAAACTGCGAAACTGCTTCAAAACTGCTAATTTGTAAATAGATAGACTACCTACAAGTTTTTAGAGTTAATACTTAAACAGTAGTTTAAATTATATAGTATAGTTACATACTATACTTTTGCTTTTTATTATTACACATTATTGTGACTAAAATGGCAGCAAGATGGGTTTTCAACGCAACACGCATCCCATGGATAATTTGTTAAACCAATTTTGAAAAGACCCTTGAATTAAACCCTTTGAAAAGCGATAGAAAGGATAATAGTCTTTCTGTGTTCAGATTTTTTACAGTCTCTACAGAGCTATAAAAAAGTCTCAAAGTAAGTTTCAAGTGGATCTCTGGACGGCCATGGAATAAAATAATCTCAGTTAATAGTATTGACTATCATGAGTGATGATGTATTCCACACTGTAGATGCAATAATGTTTTTGATCATATTAACACATTATCACTTTCATGCGTTTCTTTTGCGTCTTTTAAATGTTTTACTGTTGAGATTTGAACTTAAGCCACTGCTCGACACAAGCTACTACTTAGCCAGGACTACGGGAAGAAAAGAGGGGCGTCCTGTCAGTTTACTTATAAATCAACGAAAGGAATGTAACTACTATCTATTACAATAGTACGCAGGTACTATCCATCAGAACACGGTCGTCGTGCCATCACCGTTTCATTATTTACCAGATTATCATTCTGATCGTAAACGTTTATTGTGACCCAGTTACTATTTCCCCGCGGAACCAACACGCACAAAACGTTCCAGAGAACTGAAATCTTGCTTAAACGGACTGTATAATATAGGCATAAGTTCGGGATTCAAGTTTGAGCCTGATGTAATGCAAACGTAGCATAATAACTTAACTGTTGATAATCACGACTCACGCATGTGATTCGTGGAAACTTAGATAGGATTTTGGTAGTTGCAAAACCTATCTGAATGTCTGGTAATAAGCGATTTGCAGAATAATCAAATACAATTTTCAGTGAACGCTCAAACGTTGAATACCTAAATATAAGTAGGTAATTCTGGGAAGTCTGCAAATCAATATGCCCGTAGATGTACTTAGATATGTATGTCAAAAAATTTGTCTTGTATTTTAAATAGATAGATAGATAAATAGATATTTATATATCTTTAACTTGTTTTCTAAACCCTCTTTTAATTGTGTTTGTCATAAGTTTTATATCCCTCCAGTCTCCACTAGCCTCGGTATTATTTTTATACTATGATACTGTTGTAGTTTTCATTTCAGTTCAGTTTTAATTTGAATACGCATAAGTAATTTATAAACCTATATCAATAACAATACTAGAGATGATAAGATAAATCGGAGTCAACGCCCGAGAGATGGCTACACCCACAAGACGTTCTCGTCACACTTCTGTTTTTGTAGATAATGTTACTTTAAAAAAAAAAAGACTGAACTACCTATTTCTTCCTCCTTGGGTCGTAGTCTTCTTTACTTAGGGTCGTGACTACCCCACAGAGTTCAATTCTGAGGGAAGTTCTCTTTAGTCTTTAAGAAGACACATCGTGGTGGGCGCCCAGGTCCTGCCACAGATAACACATGCCCTTGGATTTTGTGGTTCACAAATCAAGTTTTGAATCTCGCTCAAATCACGGGACACTAATTATTTTGTACATAACACTGCTTATAGTAATTATAAATCAATTTATTCAATAAAAATAAACAATATATACACATATATAGTTGGTTTGGAAACTGTATAATAAAATTCATATGTTACCATATGTAAATAAAATATTATATATATACAGGCTCCTATGCGCAGAATAACAAGACAATAGAGTTAAGATAAAAGTAAGAAGAAACAGGCTTTTGTTCAATTGTCACCTCTGTGATTGCAGAGAAAATATTAATGTATCTATGCACATATACATATATGAGAGTAAGATAAATTGTAAAATCTACTCAGATTTTTATGCCTACACTTCGTTACTTTATTTGAGTGGTTATCGCTTTGGTAAAAGTAGATAGATAGATAGATTTATTTTAGACGGGTTTATTGAGTTAACTTTAAAAGATAGACATATACTGTTGCAGACATTATGTTATATCATTTCAAGAGAAATAATTCTTTGATACATATTTTTTGATATTTTGAACCATTTTCGCAGCGCACGCAAAAGACGCCCGCCCTCAAAGATGAAAAATTTGCCCCGTTTTTTCCACATTTTCCATTATTTCTTCGCTCCTATTAGTTGCAGCGTGTTGTTATATAGCCTAAAGCCTTCCTCGGTAAATGGTCTACTAAACACAAAAATATTTTTTCAATTCGCACCAGTAGTTCCTGAGATTATCGCGTTCAAACAAACACACTCTTCAGCTTTATTATATTACTTAGTATAGATTTTATCTCCTTTAAGGGTAGAATTTATCAAAATCTTTTCATAGCGAGTGCCTACGTCATAGTAGCTTTATGCATGCAAAGTTTCAGCCCGATCGGTTTAAAATTGACAAAGTTTCATACAAACTTTCATCCCCTATTTTATCCCCTTAGGGGTGGAATTCATCAAAATCTTTTCATAGCGAGCGCCTACATAGTAGCTTTATGCATGCAAAGTTTCAGCCCGATCGGTTTAAAATTGACAAAGTTTCATACAAACTTTCATCCCCTATTTTATCCCCTTAGGGGTGGAATTTATCAAAATAATTTTATAGCAAGTGCCTACGTCATATTAGCTTTATGCATGAAAAGTCTCAGCCCGATCGGTTTAAAATTGACAAAGTTTCATACAAATTTTCATTCCCTATTTTATCCCTTTAGGGGTGGAATTTATTAAAATCTTTTCATAGCGAGCGCTTACGTCATAGTAGCTTTATGCATGCAAAGTCTCAGCCCGATCGGTTTAAAATTGACAAAGTTTCATACAAACTTTCATCCCCTATTTTATCCCCTTAGGGATAGAATTCATCAAAATCCTTTCTTAGCGGATGCCTACGTCATAACATCTACCTTCATTCCAAATTTCAGCCCGATCCGTCCAGTGGTTTGGGCTGTGCGTTGATAGATCACTATATCAGTCAGTCAGTCAATCAGTCACCTTTGAGTTTTATATATTTAGATAATGCATCAAGCCGCGGGAAATACTAGTGAGCTATAAATAGAATCAAATGTCACCCATAGTTAAATACTTAATATATGACGTAATTGAAAGCCTATGCTCGCAGTTATTCCTTCGCGCTATATTTCAATCTTTGACAGACGTTCACTGCATGCTATGCATGACTCAAACAGCACTTGCGAAGGGGTTACATTTTCCCCATGTCATAAAACCTTAGTTATGTTGTAGGTATAGTTGTGATTGTGTTCAATTCAACTCAAACAACCGGAGAATAATTAATTTAGGTGACTAGAAGAATGTAGGTATGTATTTCGATTTTTCTTTTTTAGCAATCCTGCACTTACTAAGATACTCGTAAGTGAATTTGAATATAATCCGCAATGTTATATAAGTGTTAGTAAGGTATAAAGGCAGTACAAATCTGCCTAATCTATCAAAATTTCAACGGTCTAATAAATGTACCTACATGCGAGATTGATAACAGGTAGAATAGTTTCTTTAATAGGATTCCCATTTTCTCTTTGTATTCGGAACGCCTAAAATCGAGCCTAGAAAAACCATAACATTTATAGTCTCTATAGGAGTGCTAGTACCTAAACCATTTACAAAACCTAAAGAACCAAAACTACAAAAAGGCCGCAATAAAAGTGCCACTGGAATGGAACCGAGTAGAACTTTCAAACAGATAATTTAATTTTATCATGCAGTGAATTTATACAACTGCTGTTTGGAGGTCACGATAACTGTTCTTATTTTATCCACACTCTGGTAACAACAGAATGCAGTGTTTTTTATTTTGTTATTTGTTTCAGCAGTAGGTATTTGTGGCGACATATTCCCTATCTTTTCCACGATAAGACCTTGGTGCACTCCATATCAAAAAGTAAACAAAACAAGTGCATACATAAATAGGTAGGTATCATATCAACAAGAATTAAATATAATTTGATATACTACGGTCATGGTGCTTAACATCAGACAGGCTGTAGTCAAACGCAAACCTATTTCGTGATAAAAAAAACATAAGTTCCGGGTACATACTTGCAGTTCAGAATCACCAAGTTCCAATTTAAATTGTACGTTGATTTTTCGTAATCGTAATTTTTCGAGAAAATAATGCAAATTGTAAATAATTGTGAATACCTACTAAAAATATCCAGCTAAAGTTGTTGTGTAATAGACTCAAATAAAATATATTATTATAAACAATAATGGTTTAAATAAGGTTTACCAAAGATTGGTGAGTAAGTTTGAGTTGAATTAGTACAGTATGAGTCATATATATTTTTGGTAGGTACTCATGCATATATCAGGCCATGTAAAGCCACATTATTTTTCCTTACATTTCCGCGCATATTACACTAATACCATTGTCTAATCATGCGAATAGCAACTAACGTACTTTAATACGCGTGACGTCACAGGGTATTAGAATGTTTTCGTAACGAAGAATAACATCACGCACAATTATCAAGCTTATCAGTTCCTGATATCGGTCAGCGACCCTCGCGGCTTGCGGCATGTACTATTTCTATCTTATTTATGCCGAAAAATGTTAAACCTTGCTTAGCCCTTTTGGTGAAAACTCAAATCTTAGTACTAAATCATTACCTATTATAGGTATGTTTTTGTTGTATGGTTTCAATGTAAATACCTTATACCTGTGTCTGTTATGTTTTACACAGGTAGGTTTACATATAAGAATCTCTTATAGGATCGAATTGTCCACTTACACTCGAGAGATATATAATAAAGTGTAACTTAAGCTCCAGCTTAGAGAATTTTAAGCTAAGCAGTAGGAGTACCTCATAACCTGACACCTAAAAATAAATTCCATTTTAGTCATTTAGTACTATCTACTAGACTTACCATTTCCTTTTTACATATATAGGTATAACCACAACTCAAATGTATAAAATATTGATATCGTTATCAATACAAATAGGTGTAAATGCGAAGGGTGACCAGTGAAGCGAAACTTTTACCTCGTTCTAAAGCAACCACCCTCTCCAAAATAAAAATATTCGACAAATTTAGTACCCCTACACCTCTGCTGCAGGACACACGTAGCTAAAAATAAAATAAAAATGTGGAAAAATAGTTTAAATTATCTAAAACAGTTATAAAATTTTCTTGTAGAGAAAGTTCTATTGCTATTTTATTCTGTAAGGCGTTATGTGAATCTCTCAATATGTTAATAATTTCAATTTATAGCAATGGCCTTATGTTACAGCATCAAATATATTTTAATAATAAACTGTCATGATTGTTATAATGTTAAATGCATACGAACACGTGCATAATAAGTAGTAAGTTATAGATGTAACAGCACTTCCCGATTGCGTTGCTTAGTGACGAGATCCTTATCAACCACAAAATAACAATCGAAAGTCCATTTTAGTGAAAACAAAAGCGAATCATGTCTTTGGTGCTTCGGATTTCGTCGAATTAGGTAAGATTTCACTGTAAGTTCGGCTTAAATACGTTGTTTAGGTGGAATTATGTTAGTTTAGTTCGCTAGTTTCCTAATGGTTTGTTTACATTTTAGAGACAAGGTTAGTTAAGTCTAGGTTTGAACTGCGGAGGGTCTAGTTCAAAGCAATTTACATACATTAGTGGCACCTTGTGCGGAGGTGATCGACCTGTGTTTAGTCTTACTTTGTTTAGTTCTATGATAAATACCTACCTAGTTCTGCTATGGAACTAGATAAGGAAATGTCAAATAAATAGTTGCATTGCACGCAGTGAAGACAAATAAACCCGGCATTCCTCATAAACCTTAAAGTAAAGTAAATAGTAGGTCCCATATATCAATGGATTTAATCAGTCGGTAACTAGGGATTTAATTGCCCATAGCTTTCACCACATATACCTACTACGTACTTTTATTGTTCTTCCTTCACCTGTTTCCACCGATTTCATAGCTCTATGCTGTGTTAATGAGGGGGAAGTTCGTTCGCCTCACAAGGGTTCCACCGTTCCTCCATTCCCATTTAGATTCCTAAGCCTGATTAGCTTACCTGGTTCAGAATTGCCTGGAAACAACACCTAATTACTACTATTTAGCCTATTTTCTGCAGTAGGAACCACATTTTCGTAGTTGCATCGCCTTAAACCAGTCTTTTTTCACTTTTTGCTTGAGCTTCCTTTGTCTTGGTTTTGTTTCGTGTGGTGAAATAAAATTTATGGTGTCAGTGGAAAATGGCCTACGAATATAAGTCGGCTCGTCAATTGTACGTGGAAATGAAGAATGGGAAAATTGAAAGGAGAGTTTCTTTTCAGGTCATTGTAAAGCTATGTTTACCTAAGTATATTTAAAAGTATCTCATTACGAAAGTAAGGTGTTTCACGTTCTATTGGGTACAAAAACAACATATTTTTGATCTTAAAATAAAATGAGGATAGGTACATGCTAATTTTGATGTACCTATACCTACTTACCTACTTAATTTTGTTAAATTATAGTGAGTACGATATATTCCGATATCAAGAATACATAATATTTGACATGAAATCCAACTGCTGGGCTAAAAATAAAACGATGGTCGGAAAACATGAAATGAGCGAAACAAAGGCAGGCATGCTACCATACGTAACAATATTCTGTATATCGACGGAAAGGAGTTTATAGAAAATCCAGCGATAAGAGCACCCTCAAGGAATATAGAAGGTACTGTACCTGAAATACTCCAAAATCAACCAATGACCGAAGACACAAATCCAAGCCCTACTAGTCAAACGAGACTCTACTCCCAAGTAGCTTCAAGTACTCACAAACCTAATACAAATAAGTACACCCCAGAAAATCAAGCTAACATGAACAATACCAACCAAGAAAGTTCACGCACAAACACCCCAGATAGCAGGATTAATGACTCAGGACTCCAAAGCAATAGATCTCATAGTAACACAGCCAAAAATCATACATTTCGTGGCAATCTTCCAAAACATGCAGAGTCTTAAAAACAAGACACATCTACTCGAAAGTGTCATAGAAGAAACCCCAAGTATAAATGCTATCTGCCTATCTGAGACATGGATAACCGACAAACAAAAAGGTTTAATCCAAATCCCTAATTACGTGTTTGCTGCTGGATTTTACAGAAAAACTTATTCCCGTGGCGGAGTTGCCATCCTAGCCAGAGATGGTGTTGAATACATAGAAAGAGCTGACATTCAAGAAATCTCTATTGAATTTATAGTCGAATGCTGTGCGTTAGAAATAGTAAAAGAAAATATGCTACTTATTACAGTTTATCGGTTAGATAGAGATATCGAATCATTTTTTATATTCATCCATAAATTAATGATAAAACTAAAACTACAAATCACTAAACACATTGTCATCACAGGGGATTTTAACTTAAACACTAATTATAGCAAATACCTCAAATACTATCAAAGATTAATTAATGTTATGCTCCAAAATAACTTCCATCAAAAAGTACACGAAAATACCAGAGACACAGAAAAATCATCATCTTGCATAGACCTCTTATTCACTAATAAAATAAATGACTGCAGTACTACAGTAAAAGATTATGGCATATCGGATCACAAAGCTATCTATTATTCTACACAATCAATCAACAACAACACCACCCACAAAACTAACTACATTTTCAAACGATATTTTACGCCTAAAAACATAAACTCATTCAAAACCGAACTTGGTAAAGTCATTTGGAGTGATCTATTATCAGAAACATTAAATATTAACGAAAACTACAATATATTTGGTGAAAAACTTGGCGAAATCTTAAACAAAGCCATACCTATCAAAAAAGCAAAAATAAACAAACAATCTAAAAGAAATCATCTAACTAAAGGTATAAAAATCTCCTGTAAACATAAAAGACAATTACATATTCTGTATTACATACAAAAAATAAAGTACTTAAACAGCATTACACAACTTACAAAAAACAACTAAAAAAATGTGTTAAAATATCAAACAGACTTTACTACGCAAAAACAATGAGAGAAGCCCAAAACAAAGTTAAAACTATGTGGAATATAATAAGAGAAAAAACGAATAAGCCCAAGAAGGAAAAACATTCCAATATAACTATAAAAATAAACAACATAAACACTAATGAGCCAAATATAGTCGCAAATGCGTTCAATGACTACTTTTCGTCAGTAGGTCAAACAGATCACAAATCAAATAAAGCAACTCAAACTCCTTACAATGAATCTATGACAATAAATTATAATATTTCCAGTAACTCAATGTATCTATCTGCAGTATCTGAAAAAGAAGTTTGTAATATAATTAAAAGGCTAAATAATAAGCATAGCAGTGGAGTTGATGACATTCCACCATCACTAATCAAGCTGTGCATGGAAGAACTAACCCCCCCACTGACTAGATTAATAAATATGTCGATAAACCAAGAATGCTTTCCAGATCGCTTGAAAATTGCAAAAGTAAGACCCATATTAAAAAAAGGCGGGAAAAAGCTTGAAGTAAGCAATTATCGACCAATAGCTCTATTACCGGCCATATCCAAAATATTTGAGAGAGTCATTTCAAATAGGATATACAATTTTCTTGAAAAATACAAGCTCCTCGACGAAAACCAGTATGGCTTCCGGAAAAACTCATCGACAACGCTTGCCATGTTCAAATATACACAAGAAATTCTAGAGACTATAAAAAATAAACATATTGCCATCAGTATACTCCTAGATATGACAAAAGCATACGATAAAGTCTCACATAAAATACTTGTTAAGGACCTGTCAGATATTGGTATAAGAGGCAAACCATTAAACTGGCTAAGATCATACTTAGAAAACAGGATTCAGTTAGTCCAAATAGAACATCAATGCCCAGACACTGGACAAATTAAAACAATTCAATCGGAGATGAAAACAATCAATCATTCAATCCCCCAAGGCAGCGTCCTAGGATGTGTGCTCTTCCTTATTTACATTAACAAGTTGCCCAAATTACTAGATACACATTGCACACTATTTGCAGATGACATCTCTCTCATATTCAAATGCTCTCCAAGTACCAACTCTCAAATACATGCTAATATTATAAAAACTTTATCAACTATAAAATCATGGCTATCAGATCGAAACTTAGAAATAAACACACAAAAAAGTAAACTAATCCAATACTTACCACACCAAAGGAAATCTATCGACCTAAACACATTATCAATGACTCTAGAAATGGATGAAATAAAGAAATGTCGATTTCTCGGAGTCAATATAGATACTAACATGAACTGGAAAGAACACATAGCAATACTAAAAACTAAAATGTCTCAATTCACCTATGCCCTCTCCATACTTAAAATCAATACAAATATCGAAACAGCATTAACAGCATATTACGCCTATGCTTTTGCCTGGCTACGCTACGGCGTAATACTGTGGGGAAACAGCACCGACGTTCAACAGTTATTCATTATGCAAAAAAAATGTATCCGAATAATAGTAAACATCAATATCAGTACCAGCTGCAGATCACACTTCAAAGAAAGGAAAATCCTAACATTGCCCTGTATTTACTTATATGAAAATGCTGTCTTCGTCAGGAAAAATCTCAATCTTTACACAATAGACCCAAATCCACGCAGAACATTTAAAATAGTACTTCCGGAACCAATACTAGAAATATACAAGAAAGGGCCATACTACATGTCTATACGGATATACAATAAACTACCAAACTTCATAAAAAAAGAACAAAATATTAAAACTTTCCAAACTAAACTAAAACTATATTTTATACAGAAATGCTACTACACAATAGAAGACTATTTTAATGACGAAAATAAGGAATAGGATATAATAATAATGATCTCAATGTAAAGTAGATTAATAATAGATAATATAAGAAAATATTGTACACATACATACTAGTTTAAGTTTAAGATTTGAAATTTTATATTAAGTTTTTGATTTTAGAATATTTAGTTTTAATCTTAGCAACGCCTAATTCCCCTCTGAACAGGGTAAATGTAAATAGGTACATTTAATGCTAATAAAGAAATTGAAATTGAAATTGAAATTGATGAGAATCGGTTGACAGGGGCTACTTCCGTTTTGTCGAGTGAACTTATTTATAAATCCCTCATAAAGATTTATATACAACAGACGTTTGGGTTTTTGTCTTGAGTTACAGAGATGTATGTCTTTCCAGTTGCCATCGAGGGATAGTTTGACGACGCCGCGGAGCGCCCGCGCGCCCATTGGCCGCCGCACGCCGGGCACGCTGCCGCATCAGCGCCTCAAGAAGGATGTGAGTCGAACAGCCTGTAGGGAAAACAATAGCAAGAAATTGCTAAGATATATTTGCTAAGGTGTATCCGACAAAATTAACTTCTGAATAAGCTGGACGAAACTTATATTGTAGTCGTAGATACTAAGCACGGTCAAAAGTATCTAAATTTTCGTACGATTTCGATCATCATTCTGTTCTTGAACGATCATAGTCTGTAAGTATTTTAAAAAAAACTTGTGCACAGAAGTCGCTGGATAGCCCTCCCGAGATGGATTCTCCGGGGGGCAGCATGGGCAGCGACTTGCGTCGGCAGAACGAGGAGCTGCGTGCGCGGCTGGCGGGGGAGGCGGCTGACCATCGTAGGCGCCTCGACGCGTACCGCCGCGCGCAGCAGGGGCAGGCCGCGCTTGTGTCGCGTCTTCAGTCGAAGGTAACATAAAAAGTGACAAAAATATTGAAAAGCTGTTTCGTCTAGTTGAAGTATAAATACTTTAAAGCTTTGAAGTGTAAAAAAGTAAATTTATATAAATTCTTATGCCAAACTCACACAACTGTCAATGTCAAAAATAAAAAGAAAAAAAAATCAAAACAATAAATGCCGGTCGGTTGATTGAAGAAATAACTTTGAAAAGTTTCCTGAACTATGTTTGAAACGCCGTGTAGGTGCTCCAGTACAAGCAGCGATGCTCGGAGCTGGAGCACCAGATGCTGGAGACGACGCCGCGCGACTCATACCGCTCTCTGGGCACCAAGTCGAGCCTTCCTCTCCCGTCGTCTGCCGCTCTGCCGTCCTCCACCAGCTCGGACAACCGCCTCGATGAGCGCATCAACGACCTGGAGACTGCTTTGCGGCGCCTGGATGAGGAGAAGAGGAAGTAAGTGGAATATAGCTGGGTTCCTTTTATTTATCTAAACAATGTTCTAAACAAATTTCGAGTAAAAAATGTAGGTATTTAACATACTGGGTAGATAAAAGTGACACAACATAATTTACTATATAGGTAACAGTGATGTGTTAAACATCAGGGAAAGTGTACTTCAAAGTAAAGCAAAACACATCTGTGTTCACTTCATAAAATACTACATGGTATAGGAGATAACAGCTATAAAATATGATTATCTCATTGACAGGAATAAGATATTTAGGTTTTGGCTGTTTTAGAGTGAATGAAGGGCATACAATTTCACATCATATGTATAGTAACTATATAGTCAATGTCCATTTTCCCACCCAGGTGTGAGAAGCTGGTGTCCCAGAACAACCTGCTCCGAGACCAGCTGGAGGAGTCCCACCACCTGAACGAGGCTCTCACCGGGGACCTGCAGAAGCTCACCAATGACTGGGAGGCGCTGCGGGATGAGATGGCTGTCAAGGAGGATGAGTGGAAGGATGAGGAACAAGTAATATTATTCATCATCATTCACAGCCTTTTTTATCACACTGCTGGGCATAACATTATTATGTAAACTTTATTGACATGACAATATTAGTTGACTTGTGGGTACATGTGTCTTACTAATCTGAGAATTAGTAGGTAAATAAAAAAATATAATTTATATCCACACTTCCACAATATAGAGTAGGTATTGATAAAGTTGTTGTTTGGTAATTCAAATAATATGTAAGTACGTACATGTCTTTCCCAAAAGACCACTTATATCCAATATCAGCATCAGTCCAGAAATCAGAATTGCTTTAAAGTAAATATAGTTTTTTGGATAAGTTTATGTAGGTACTCATTTTTTTATGCAACTTGGGTGCATGTTTGTTCTTTCACTAGGTATGTAATTACTTATTACAACTCTATAGTTGCTTCTGTTCAGATGTAGTATTCAACCAACAAAAACCTTGTTTCAAATTAGTTTATGTATCTATATCTTCCTAAATCTTAAATTTTCCACTCCGCAGGCCTTCAATGACTACTACTCGTCCGAGCACAACCGCCTGCTCAGCCTGTGGCGCGAGGTGGTCTCCGTCAAGCGCTTCTTCTCTGAACTCCAGTCCACCACCGAGCGAGACCTGTACCGAGTCAAGAATGACCTGGACTCATCTGTCAGGGAGCTTGTGGGTACCCTCAGTGGGTACTCTATCAATGCTTTCGCTCAGTCTGGATCTGGGTCTGGATTTGGTCAAAGTGGAGCTGGTTTTGCTCAGGGTGGAAGTGGGTTTGGCCAGGGAGGAACTGGACTGTGTGGCCAAGTCTGTGGCGGCATGTGTACTGGTGTGAAGGTGAGATGTTTTTTAGATCATATCTTAATTTTAAGTAAAGTATTTGACAGGTTTGATGGTTTCTGATATGTTTTTGTAAGCTGATAGCCCTTGGTAATATATAAATAAGTGACGGTGTAGTGCTGGGACACAAATCCACCACATGAGTCGAGGAAATCGACTAATTTGAAAGGGCCACAAATCGCCACAGACCAGAGATTCAAACGAATTTAGGGATGGGAGAAAAAAGAAAAAAGGTGATGTTACCATATTATTATATATGATAAATCGAAGGAATAGACAAGTTTAAAGTGGCCTCCAAAGACCAGAAAATCGAACAAATTTAGAGATAAAAAATAAAAAATATACAAGTGTCACAGTGGTTAACTCTAGTCCAAAGTAAGTTTTAAGATAGAGATAAAAATGTTCTAATTGCATAGTCTGTTTTGCATTCTATTCAACTTCACCTTTTGTCCATATGGTAATAAAACCAGTTCAATAAGATATAAGATGCTTACAATACATACCTGATTAAATTTAATGCCTTATGGGAACTATAGTAGGTATAGTGATCATATCTGATTTGCTTAGTAACCGACTTAAAAAAAGAGGTTACCAAGTGTTTTAAAAGTTTTTTTGTTATCAGCCGGATGGCATGTTCCAAGGCGCGCAGTCCAGCCAGCCGTCCAATATCACCGTGGAGAGCATGCGCGTGGACCTGCGAGACGTGACGTCACAGCGTGACACTGCCCTCGCAGAGCTGAGGGAGCGCGACGCACGCATACAGCGCCTGCTCTCTGAGCTTCAGGGATTGGTGAGGACTGTTTTCAAATTAGAATGCTTCTATTAACGTCGCGCACGATTTGAATTTCTATCGAGATTCAATTGTTTCACCATAGAGACGCATAGATATATCATCATATTTTCGATCGTACATCCGCCCAATAAAAAAGTGGGATGCAGTTATCCACCATTTTTTATCTAAGTTGTAGGCAGCGATTGCTTCTAACCTTTTGAATTTGGCATCCATTGTAAATCAATGATTTACAATGGCGAAATAAAGTCGCATAGACTTCGCTGGCTCGGCCACGTGGAAAGGATGGGAGAGTATCGTGCTCTAAAGAAAGCGTACTTGGGACGACCAACTGGTCGCCGGCTAGTCGGACGTCCCAAGTACCGCTGGAAGGACCAGAAAGAGGAGGATCTGCAACAACTCCATGCTACCGAGTAGGAGATGGCGCACAACCGAGAGGAGTGGTGTCTCTATGTGTCGGCCAGGATCCACTTTGGGTCGCAGCGCCACATTAGTAAGTAAGTAAGTATCTATCTAATTCTGTATAACCTATGTTTGCAGGAGGAGCGGTGCGAGTGCGCGGAGACGTTGTGCTCGGAGGCGGGCGTGATGCGCGCGGCGCTGGAGGAGGTGGCGCGCGCGCTCATACACGACTCCGAGGCAGACACGCCCGCGCACATGCACCTCGCGGACAGGTACACACACACACACACACATACACGACTCCGAGGCAGACACGCCCGCGCACATGCATTTCGCGGACAGGTATACACACACACACACACATAGTGTGGGGCTAGATGGCGATGTGAGCAATGTTCCGGAATATTTATTATTTTAATAAATAAATGTTTAGAGTAAATAGGTTTTTTCTAGGCAAGCAGCTAGCTACATCTTAGACTATAGTAGTGCTTAACATAAGGCAGGCTATAGTCAAACGGAAGCCTATTTAGTGTTAAAAAATATGTTATATATTGTTTACAGCCTGTCTCGTTCCCCGAAGCGCGGCGTGTCGTCCTCGGGCAATGCGACTGCGTTCGCTGAAAGCACCATCTCGGCGGTACAAGCAGTGCTGCACAAGTACCAGATACAGATACATGAGCTGCAGGTGGGTGGGCATGTATAGTAATAAACAAATTAAAACACACACAAAACAAACAAATTAAATATAGGAAATTTCGATGTGATTGTTGTAAATTTATAAGTAACAAAATGTATATGTGTTTTACCCAAATCAGCAGATCCAAATTTCTACAGTTATCATAAGGTAAGAAAAAAGTTTATAATTTATAATATAATTTTTCCAGTAAATTGCTATTTTTGAAGTTATGGCATCAAATTTATAAGCCTTTAATCACCGCATTATATTGATTTACAAAGTTATTGTACTATTATATATATGTACATAAGTAAATAAATAAACAAGGTTACATAGACAAGGTTTTTATAATAATGTTTTTGTGTAGAGAAAACGCAGAAATAAACTGAATTTATGACTTTATAATTGATACTGAGTTCTTTATGAATGACCTGATACCGTCGCACTAAATTAATTAAGAGTAGGATTTCCTATACATTCTTGTTAAAGCTGCAGAATCCTGATATTCCTACACACACAAGTGTTGAGGTTACCATGAATAGATTGAAAAAAATATATTCCATCTATTAGTATGTAGATACAAGTAGATAAAAGTAAAATATATGTATACTATGGAATTCTCTACCTGGAGCCCTGTTCCCAGAAAATAATAACCCAGGGGTCTTCAAATCTAGAGTAAATAGGTTTCTTCTAGGCAAGCGTGCTACATCTTAGATTATTGTGGTGCTTATCATCAGGCAGGCTATAGTCAAACGTAAGTCTATTTAATGTAAAAAAATATGTAGAAAATAAGTTTTTTTTTGTTTCATAACCATAAGTTATACACAATAAATATTTTTTCATTCTTTTTTCATTTAATTTACATGAAACATAGATATTCTTAAGTTTCTCACACAATTATGTGATTGGTGATTATTTATTTAACCATACATTCGTATGTTTCCAGGTGAAGTTGCAGAACAGCCGCGAGCAGCTGGGCTCGTGCAGGAAACACGCTGAGATGGCAGACGCCAACGTCGCCTCGTTGGAGAACAAGGTGCAAGATCTCACTTGTAAGTAATTAAGTTAAACAGAATTATGCAAAATAAACCAATTTTATTTTATTTATTTTTATGTACATTAATGTAGAACACAAGACTATTTATCACAGGCCAGTGGATGTGTTACCGATCTCTTTGATTTCAGTTTATTTTTCTCAAGAAGTATTGAGACTATTTTCGTAAATAATTATAATATTGTCTTATTAAGAATAAAGTGCTTGACTTTTTGATTATTCGATTGTTGAGTAACTCTAAAACACATATTTTTGTAACACTTGCTTTATAATGCAAAAAAACGAAGTTTATGGGGATTTCATGGATCCACTTTAAAGTCAGGCAGATTGCACTGGCTACAAATTTTACCTAATTTTGCCTTTGCTTCCCAAGTCCAACTGCCATGCCTTTTGGTTCTTAAGCCTGTATTATTCTTATTTCCCACCCCTCCATCCAGGCAAGCTGGACCAGGCCAACACGGACATCAACCAATTGCTCCAGGAGAAGGAGTCCATGCAGAAGACGGTGGAAGCGCTCCGGATGGACAAGAACAACCTGGAGCGGAACCGGGTGGAGATTAATGCTATGGTCAGTTTGTTAAGTACGGTTAAGGAGTAGAGAGTATTGTTTGTCGCACTAACGTCCTTGCCGGATCCCTATTCCTCTCTAACTATGATTTATCGGTCTTCAAGACGAGAGTGAATCGGTTTCTTCTAAGCGAGCGCGCTAGATCGTAGATTATAACGTTGCTTAACATCAGACGAGTTATATAGTAGTCAAGCGTGAGCCTTTAAAAAAAATAACGATAATGCGATTGCTACAGGAGCGTGACAGTAAGGTACCGCCACTATATACAAAAAATATTTCTATTTTCAAGAAGATAATTCTGTGGAGGAGTCGCGAGTCACGACCTTCAGTCATGGCAATACAACTATTAGAAGATTTTTTAAAAAAGACAATGTACTTAATATTTTATATAATTGACTTGTACGTTTATAATGCTCGCAATTAAGTGATGACACTTTTTCTCAATTTAATGTTCGAACTAGAATTTCAGAAAGCCACAAATTATGGCTTACCATGAGAATAGTCATTTTATCTTAATTCCTGCTAATAATATTTCGACTTTGTATTTTCTTTTGATCATCTTTGTTTATAATTTGCTTTCTTTGTAGGTGGAATCTCTAACATCAGATTACGAGAAGCTGCAGAAGATCAACTCTCGCATGGAGAAGGCTATAGAGGCGTTGGAGACAGAGAAACATAACCTCAACTCTGAAATAGACCATCTGCACCGAGAGGCTTCTAACAGGGAGTCTATACTCAGGTGAAACTTATAACGTTAAGATTTTTCAGCAGTTTAAAAAGCCGATATTTCTGCCTGTTACATAATTTCACAATATGGGTCCTACTATATTAAAGTAAATTGGAAGTCATAAATCTTTGGATGATTGGCCAAGAAGTGGCATTTACTTATGGCCCTTATGAGTACCTACAGTTTTAGTAGTTAGGTTAAGTTTTAAATTCCAGTTCTTAGCTATTCATTTTAGCAGTTTTTATTAGCATTATTATTACTAAACCATGTTATAAGGTCCTAAAGCGTGGTCCGAAAATTGTTGATACCAGACTTTTTCTCTCTGTAAATTATGTACTTATTAAAATTAAAATATTACTTATGTTTTCTCAGGAACGAAGAAGAGCGCTCGTCCCGTCTCCGCTCCGAACTAGTGTCATGTAGGGAGGAACTAAATAAAACAGCGTTGTCTCGAGACTTGCTCGACCAACAGAAGATAGAGTCCGACGCACTTATATCACAGATGGAGAAACATAGGAGTAAGTAATTATTAGAAACTCTATGAATTAAGCCCAAACAAAGTATACAACCAATTAGTATCGGAAATGAGTTGCAGTTCTATCAAAGAACGCTTTTCCCAATGTACAAATAGAAAGACAAAAACAAATTTGCCCATTTGATACCAAGGCTCTACCCTCGCTCAACGAAAAATTTCTGTGAGCAACTCAAATTCGCAATTCAAACATATTCACTTGTTATATCGAACTAAACATAGACGCGCATCTAATAGGAAAAAAGAGACGTTAACGGATCGATATTTTTTTCAAATAATCACTCTTCAATTAGAAGTCTGTTTAAGTTATAGCAAATAGTTTCAGTATGTTTGATATTCTTGTTCTTTCACTACCATTCTCATCATTTTATCGTAAATGTATACAGTACTCACCACTATTTACTATTATTTTCGTGCAGGTGAGCTGGAGATAGAGTTGGAGCGCACTCTCATGGAGAGGAGTGACCTGCAGGACCTGGTGGAGAAACTGGAAGGGAACCTCCGGAACCTGGACAACGAGAAGAAGAAGTTGCAGGAGGATCTCAAACATGTAAGTCAAAGATATGATATTCCTTTATAGAAATGATTTCTTTAAATAGTTTTTTTTTTGTAGTCGGGATATGAATTTTAGTAAATTGTTGGAATTGAACGACTTGTAAGTAACTTTGTATGGGTTCCTTAGAAACTAACAGTGATGACAATGTCTTTTATATGTTTGTCAATTGGACGTGATGTTAAGATACAGTCCAAATTAATCTGTACACTTTTCAATTATTTCATTAATATTCCGGGCGGGATATTTCACACAGCGCCATCTAGCCGCATACTCAACACTTGTGTTATTATTTCTCAGCTGGAAGATGAGAAGTCCAGTCTATCCAACCAGTCGTCAGAGCAGCAAGGAGACCTGAACTCACTCCGCAAGGAGTTGCTGGCGGCTGAACAAATCCGCATGGAATTGGAGGCGGATAAAGCATCGCTGTGTGAGAAGATCAAGTTCTTGGAGTCGGAGAGGGAGAAAGTGGAGTTGGAGTTGAGACAGGTCATGAGGTGAGTGAATATGCCCTTAGGAGCGGGGCGGACCACACGTCGTAACCACTCGCCCTCCTCGGGTTGGGGTGGTACGGTTAAAAGGTTTTCCTGGGTCAAAAAAAGTTATGAAGTGAGAGTTTGAGTTATCGATATCAGTGAGTTACGAATGTGTGTTTATAATTTTTGCGTGAATTTTACCACTAAGGTTGAATCATGAGCTTTCTATCCGCTTTACGACTGTTTTAATGATGATAACATGCAACTATATTAGTGCGATAAAAGTAGATTTTATATTTTTTTCTGCATATTAGCGGTACTCGATAAAAGACTCGAAGTGTCAAAACCTCGTGTGAAGTGCTTTATTACTAACTTCGTAGTGAGTACAGCAAAACTTTGCAATTTGCTAACAGACACCATACTGAACCTTTCTTTGGCTTTTTCCAGGGGGCAATGAATTTTAGTTTGTAGCAGTAGATTTTTATTTTTAGGACGCCCTGTAAAAGTCATGTGTTAGTTACCAGTAGGTTTCGTTCATATTCCATTTATTGTTCAATAGGGAGCGCGGCGAGCTAAGTTCTCAACTAACTGCGATGGTGCGCAAGAAAGACACGCTGAACGAGGAGATAATGCGGCTGCAGCAGCGACTGGAACAGGCCAACGAGATGATCGGCCGACTGAACAGGAGCCTGGAGGACCATGTCAAAGATGGAGAGGAGAAACAGGTCAGCTGCTGTATCTATGATATATAGACGTCAATAACAACTTAATGGAATACTGTAGTCTGAAGTAAGACTGGAAAGAGTTGACGCTGCATTACGACAGGATATTTTTGTCTGTTTTTACGTGTCTTTTTAAATTGTATTTTGCTTCTTTGTGGCAAAGAAATATTCCAACTATCTATTATGATTTGTGGATGTGTGTGTGGATAAATAATGTCATATGCCACTATCGGATCAAAAAATAACAAACAAATATACATGGTTTTGCTAACGGACACAAATGCACCCGGGCCTACCCCCTAACCTACCTACCGCCGCCTAAGAGTAAACTAAATCAATTGCTATCGTTTATGACGTCATTTCAATCATTTGCGGTACCAAATAGGCGTATTTACTCTTAGGCGGTAGGCACGCTGGGATTCGCTTTAATAACAGTTACAATTATTGCCCTGATTTCTCTAAAAAGTCTTTACCTACATCACCTAGTCACATAAATATAATGATCCGACTAAACACGACTATCCGTAGATTCTGATCGACTCGCTCGAGAAAGACAAGCAGCACCTGCAGGAGCAGCTCGCCGGCGTGCGCTCGGAGAAGGACGCGCTGGAGGCGGTGCTGTTCGACACCGCCAACATGTTGGAGGACACCGACAACAAGAAGATGAAGCTGGAGCACGAGCTGCAGGAGGCCATGCTGCAGCAGGAAGCGTACAAAGGTAGGGCTTCATATAAATAATAAATAAACAATAAATATTCCGGGCAATATGAACACATCGCCATCTAGCCCCACACTAAGCAAACACTTGTGTCGTGGTTACTAGGTAACGGATATAATACATATATACTTTTCTTTTGTAAATACATACTTATTATACATACAAACGACCAGACTCAACACAAATAATTATACATTTTTAAAATGCATAAATACTTATGTCACGCGGGAATCGAACCCGCAAACCCTAGATTGAAGGCAGAGCCCCTACTAACTAAGCTAACAGAGCAGTCAAATACAGCACACCTTGACGTTCACCAATTCAACTATTCTTCACAGGGGCCACACCGTCCTTACTTAGCCTGCTAAGCCCTTTATATAGTTGTAGCAACATTTTGGCATCTCCAGACAATGGAAATGCCAAAATGTTGCTACATTGTCCTCTCAGATAAAGGAACCAATAGATATAACCCTGATGACGTAACGTAATGGTAAGAATGAGATAGCGCGCTACAGTTTTCACAAGTGTAATGAAATGCACGATATTATTTTTTTGTCCTTGTCACCGTGGCCGTTTTAGTTTGTTTGTCAAAAAGCAAGTTTGCCAAACATACCAACGTCTTAGTGGTGATTTTGAGATTTTACTGTATTTTGGAGTTTTGTAGGTGATGTGATAATTAATATAGTGTTGTGGTGTTTATGTGCAATGGTGGGTTGTAGTATTTTAGGCTGCAAAAGCCGTAGTGAGCGGAAAATTGAAGGAATTACATTTCACTCGTAAGTTCATTATTTAAGTAAAAATATGATGATATTGATGTTTATTTGTGAATAATTTCGTATTATAATGTATATTCAAACCATTTCTTAATCAGAAATATCGATTAAATACGGAATATTTACAAATAAACAAAACATAACCTTTAATTCTTAGAAGTTCAGTGTTGCACTGTTAAGAAACTTATTTACCTACCCAGATTCACATCAGAAAAAATAACATATTTATATTACATTTTAGGTTTCCTGCTAGTGATGACACACTGAAAACTTTATGGGTGGATGTTACTGGACGTCAAAATTGGCAGCCTACTAAATATTCAAAAATTTGTTCAATTCACTTTGATGTGAATTCCTTTGAATATAAAAAGAAGAACGTCATATTAAAACCAAATTCAGCTCCAGTGAAACATATATTTGTAAGTAAAATTCATTATCATTTTTTAATTATTTTAGCAGTTTATTGCAACATGTTGTGATCTAATACTTTGCCGGAGAGACTAATAAACTTCTGTTTAAGGACTGTTTCTGTATTCTGCAATCCCAATCAGTAATGTGAGCAGCAAATATAGCTGGATTAAAGGGCAATGTAGTCAGTGAAATTATTGGGCATACGAGTTTAGTAGGCCAATATCCCTGAATAAGCACAAAATTTTAACCTGAATGGTGTTAAAGACATCCGTTTAAATGCTGTAAGCAAATATATTATGTACATTTTATTAATTGTGTTCAAATGTTTTCAGTCTAAGAATCCAACGCAGTGTGGCAGAGATGAAGGGGCTAAAAGTTTTCATGATGCAGTCAGTGTTATGGTATGTACCTACATACCCATACTTCATAAATCATCTACATACAATTTATTGCTGGTAAATATTTTATAGATGATTTTTAAATAAAATATTTAACAGTAATAATTATATGACATATCTGTCAGACTATTGCATATAATATTTAATTTTGATTGGTTTTATTTAAGTCAGTGATAGAAGTTTGCATTATTTTTGTCATAAAATTACATTTAATGCCTTATTTTTTTACCATTTACAGCCAGGTACCAGCACTAGTCATGACCATGTACAAATGTCTGGAACCAAACGAACTAATGTTTTGCAAGAAGTCCAAAATATTCAAAATAAGAGGCAGCATTTGGTAAGTGTAATCTGTATAATATATCTCAGACATGTTCAGTTTTTTTAAGTAATACATATTGTACATATGACTGAAATGCAAATGCATACTATTGTCTTAACATACAATTATTGTCTTTTTTCAGATGTCACAACCTGTTTTGGAGCAGTCATCAACTCCTATAAAACATAAAAGCATACAAAAATTGTTCGAGCTTGAGAAGAAAAAATCAGCCAGTCGCCTAAAAAAATTACCTGCTGTGCGTGAACGTAAAAGAAGACTAGAATTGCATTTCATTAGCCCAAAGGCTTATATGTTTATTCGCAAACAATTTAATACATGTTTACCACACCCTAAGACATTATACAAATGGTATACTTGCATCGATTGCGATCCAGGGTTCACGCGTGAAGCTTTTGATGCGCTAAAACTATTAGTAAAGAAATCTACGAATAAAATACTTTGTTCTGTTAGTCTTGATGAGATGTCCATTCGCCAGCATCTCCAGTGGAATGGTAAACAAACTGTTGGTTATGTTAACATTGGACAACATTTAGATGCAGACAATGTACCATTAGCCAAAGACGTTTTAGTATTTATGGTAACATCTTTAAACGGCAGCTGGAAAATTCCTGTGGGTTATTTCCTTACAAATGGAGTCAATGGGGAGCAACGGTGAATTAAAAAATATTACAACGGGAAATTGTATACCTCTCGAATCTATTAATATTTTAACATGTAGCACAACATCGCTTTGTAAAAAAATAAATAGTCGAAGATCAAAACTTATGCAAATGACGGAAGATTTAGATGCAAAAGACAAATTTATTGAGATACCAGACTGTCGTGACTACATTAACGCAGGATTGACAGAATTTTCAAAAAATGTCACCATTTATATAGCTGGCTACATTACGACAAATTTGAAAAAAAAAAAATTAAATGTAGTGAGTGTCTGGCAGCAATTGTTTCCCACGAAAAATATCCAGGGTTCATAAGAAAAAGAGATTTTGGCGGATTGCATTATCCATCTAAGGACGTGATCGAAATATGTTTATATGCTGAAAAAGTTCTAAGGCATATCCTCACAGTCAATGGTATTGCATATTTTAATAATAAAAATAACCTACCAAAGCTGATAGTTGAAATTTCGAAAAAGTTTATTTTTTCAAAAATGTTTGAGGAATTAAGTGAGCATATATTGGAACAAGATCCTCTTGAAAATCATTTGATTCTTTTAATCAGAGCCATTACGCTTAGATTTTTAGAAGTAAGAATCCATTTCTTACTAAAGAAAACATCTAGAAGAGATGAGAGAATTAGGAATTTTCATACAAAATTAGTTTTATTTAAAGGACAATAAAAAATTATAAAAATTATGTGTGAAGTTTTATTTAAATGCCGCCTTGAAATTTGTTCGAAAAGACTTCAGGGAGGTGATGCAGCACCTCTTTTTAGGCTCTTCCAAGCAGTCAGGGCAGCAATATGCTGGTAGTTGATACGGCTGCTGTAGGTATGCATAAAGTGGCCATTTTAAATATTATATATAATGATGAGAACAATATTTCCACTTCTAATTATCGCTCGTTTGCCTTCAGTAAATGCAAAGTTGTATTTATTGTACTAATAGATCATATTTAAAGTTGAATTGTCTCAAAGATAATATTATTAAATTTTGCCACCGAAAACTGGTAATTTTCCCAACATGGTCACACCGAAACAATATAGTGCTGTTTCATAGGCGGCCACGCTACGGTTATATCTATTGGTTCCTTTATCTGAGATTGTCCTACATTGTAACTGTCATAAGTTGTCATTAATAGATCTCTTCTAAGGGCCTCATTTCGGACACATTCCCTTAGCACATGGAGCACATCTATTAACCTTATGACATCGCACCATATAGGGCATATTTAAGCAGCACTTATTCAATTTTGGCTGAAGATTGACCATGCTAGTCTGGAACGAAAATGACCAAAACGAGTACCTTAGGTTAGCGTGTTGTAATGATTAACTACAACTACAATTCCTGTATACATGTTTCATGTTTTCAATCTTTTTTTTTGCTTTAATATGTGTAAAGTGTCGCATAAACCAAATTCATCAACCAATATCATATTCTTTTTCTATCTTTCCATTCTATAGGTCAAATAACCCGCCTGAGCAAGGACCTAGAGAACAGTGAGAAAAAGCTCCGCGACACTCGCAACTCCATGTCGCAGGCGTCCGGCAAGAAGGAGGCCGAGTACCAGCAGGTCATCGCCAATATCAACCGCACCTCGGCAGACAATATTACCAAGCTTAAGGAAGAGAAAGTAAACTTTTTTTTTATATATTTCTCTATTCTTTTTATCGAATGAGAGTGGCCACGTGGTGACTCTGGTGTCGAGAGTTTATCAAGCCGCCCTGAGAGCCTCTGACTCTGACATGGCTTAACGACTGCCGTACTCGCCATCCGACCCACAGAAGCACCAACTGACCGCATAGGCCTTTGTTTAACATTGGTAATCGCTTGCGATTGCCTCCGCTAGCTGACCTACGGGCGCTTCTCTATGAAAACATCGCGAGGAAACCGACAATTTGAGGACTTCCAGAAAACATCCCAATGAGTAAAATTTGTCATGACTTTCAGATATGAGAAGCACGACGCGAGCAAGAAGATGAAGACAGTGCCTGTTCAAGTTCTTCTTTATTGAATGTAAATAGAGATTTGAAACAGTAGTAAGTATTTGTTAGAAAGTACATTTTATCATTGTTTCATTTCAGGAACAACTCCGTCAAACTCTCGAGCACAAGCTAAGCCAGACTATAGCTGCGCTGACGAGCGAGAAGGAATCATCTGACGCCGGCGCGAGGGACAGAGAAAAAAAACTGCTCGCTGTCAGAGACCAGCTGATACTGCAACATGACGAGGCCATGCTGCGGGCAGAGAACGACAAGCAACAGGCGCTGCTTATGGGTAAGGGAAATCGCACTTTATCGTCATGCTCATAAGAGTGATTGTCCGAGTGAAGACTGGCAATTATTTTTTTTACTCATTCTGTATAACTGTTAAAAAATGCTCAGCGATCGATTTTTTTTAAATTTAATTGTCGTTATCAATTCGAAGTGTTTTATCTTTACTTTCGAAATGGTTAGTATTTTTGTTCGAATAATATTTTTTAAGTGTGGGTTTCGAAAATTTAATGTTTAGATGTTTCCTCAAACGTTTTTGTTTTGATAGGTAGGCCGATATTTGGCTTTGTACTTACCTAATTGTTTTTCTGTTTTCTTTTTATCTAAATGAAACTTTCGACCAGATTTTAACTCCAATATATATCGATTTATGTATCCTCCCAGCTCACCAAGAGCAGCAAGCGCTCCTCGAGCGCCTGGAAGACATGAAGCGCTCCCTCGACTGCGAGATGAACAAGCACGAGCGGTGTCGGCGCGAGGCACAGGCGAGAGCGGACCAGGACAGGAACTATGTCAACCAGCTCAAGGACGAGATGGCAGCTTTGAAGACCAGGCTGGAGGAGACTAAGTGAGTAGTATGATGATGATGAATAGAATACTTTGCAAAATATTACAACTTATGAAATTAATTCTAGTAAAGTTTTGCACTGGAACAAAATAAATATTGCTATTAAAAAAGTTTCATGATAAGAGTTCACACTCTATCTCATATAATCATCAGCTCGTTATCGCCTACTGCTCAGCATGGGCCTTTTTGTACGCCACTTATCCCAATCCTGCGCAGATTGAATATGAACTTACTTAATTACTTACTTACTATATATGTACCTATCTCTGTAGGGCCGCGGCAGAAGACGACTGCGCCCGCTTGGAGAACCGCATCAAGGAGATACAGCTGGAGAAGGAGAACGTAGTCCGAGAGTGTACGGAGATACGCGCGCACCTGTCGCTCGCAGAGGACAAGTATGACAATGCGTACGCGCAGCTGCAGGAGACCATGCGCAAGCTGAAGGAGTGTGAGTGTCAGTTTGTTCGTTCGTACTCATATCTGAAACTATTGCACGCATTCAAATGAAACTTTCTAAGCTTACAGATTTTATTGATTAACCTTGAATTTATAAAGGTTAGCTAGTTTTATCTTATATGGTTGCCGGCAAACTTCTTGAGCTTGAGTGCGATTATAAGGTACCTTTGGTGGAAAGAGGTGCTCGGAGGCATTCTGTCGGCACGCGTCCCCGTGATTGGCCGATCAGTTGGGCCCTGTTCCCTGCGTTGCGCGCATGTTCCGCTGGCATCTGACTACACTTGCGTGCAGTGTCAATAGGCTATTTCGAGTTTAGATGTTTTGTTGTGAACGTTTGTTTGTTATTGTATTATTGTTACTTTTATTTTTGTTATATTGTATTTTTCTTTTTACCTACATTAAAATTGTTAATAGATTCTTAGTGACAAAAATGTGATTTTTGCACACCAGAAATGGTAAGATGTAAGATACTATAAATATTTTTGTACCATGATTCTCACTACATCTTTGCAAATAAATGAATTTGAATTTGCATAACTACGGCATAATATTAGATTCATCATCATCGTCAGTCTGTTATCGCTCAAAACTGAACATAGGCCTCTCTTGTACTGTGTTATGAACTTAAAAAATACATTTCTCTTTCCCCAGTGGAGAACGAATCCGACAGTCTCCGCAAAGAGCTAACGGACGTTCGTCGCCAACTCACCAACTGTGTCGCCGAGAGGGACAAGTATAACAGCAGCTGTCGGGAGCTCAGGGACCATGTGAAGAGGATCGAGGCAGAGAGGCGGGACGCGGCGAGGGCGAGGGATGAAGCTTATCATAAGATTGCAGGTAAGAGATAGAAAGAAGAGATAGACTTGTACAAAAAGAGACGATGATTCCGGAGCTAGACGATGATTTCCGAAGGTAGATGATCATTACCAAAGCTAGATGATCGTTTCCGTCGTGAGCCGAATATTTACGAGGTTAACCGATAGATAAGTACAACAGCAGCTGTCGGGAGCTCAGAGACCATGTGAAGAAGATCGAGGCAGAGAGGCGGGACGCGGCCAGAGCGAGGAATGAGGCTTATCATAAGATTGCAGGTGAGAGATAGAAAGAAGAGATGGAGTTGTACGAAAAGAGACGATGATTCCGGAGCTAGACGATGATTTCCGAGGTTAGACGATGACTTCCAAAGATAAAAGCAGAGAGGAGGGGCGCTGCGAGAGCGAGGGATGAGGCTTATCATAAGATCGCAGGTGAGTGTGTTGTACGAAAGTAGACAATCATTTTCTAAGTTAGTCCACACAAGTGATTGCTTCTAACCGGATTTTAGCATTATTCTGTCTTTTATCGCCGAGCTCGCAAAGATGCAATTCCGCGTGAACGAGCGTGACAAGCGTCATAAATTAAAATGTTTAAATCCAGCATGTACGTTCCAGGTTTGGAAGAAAACCGCGCATCCCTGGAGCTGGAGTTGTCCAGGGTCCAGACGATGTTGAAGGAGAGCGAGACGGGGGGAGACCACGTGACCCGGGAGCTGAAGCAGGCCGAGGGGCAGCTGAAGCGGGAGCGAGCCGCGCTAGAGCAGGCGCACCATGATATCAAGGAGCTGCAGTCCAGGTCAGTACCCTCCTTGAAATGTGTTACTCATTATTGAGGGTCGTAACTCCACTGAAGAATTAGTACATTGGATAAGTTTTCTTGTTACGTGATGTGAGCCCAGATTTTTCCACGGTCAACTCATGTTCTCGGATTCTATTATACTCAAACATGTGGTGGTCCTCACAATGATTTTTCCATTATAATATAAAGTGACAGTAGAAGGTCTCGAAAGTGAAATAGGTAGAAGATAATTCTGACACAATTCAGGCGAATTCGCGGACATATCATAGCTCGTGATTAAAAAAAAGATTAAGAAATAGGCAAGATTCGAGAAGCAGAAGAAGATATAATAGTTAATCTATAAACTATTTCTTATACTTATATACCATACCAACCAGACCTTATCACTAAAGTGACACAATATTATTGTTCTAAATTCTTCTTATCTCTCAAAGATTACAAAACGAGAGCGAAGAGCGCGAGCGCTGCGCGGGCGACGCGGCCGCCGCGCGCAGACACGGCGCCGAGCTGGAAGCCATGCTGGCGGCGTGCCGCGCCGACCTGAACGCGTGCCGGCAGCGCGGCGCCGAGCTGGAGGAGGCGCTGCGGGCCAGGGACCAGGTAATGTTCTACAACCAATACTCTCAATTGCTTGCAAATTGCAAAGGTTTTCCTTTTTTTTAACACTAAATAGGCTTACGTGTGACTATAACCTACCTGATGTTAAGCACCACTATAGTCTAAGATGTAGCACGCTTGCCTAGAAGAAACCTATTTACTAGGTTTTTGATTAAAGCTGACTTTCGATGTGTCAATGTGGGCAATGAGGCAAACTGTACGAGCCACAGTGCTTACATGGAAGCTCGGCGAAAGGTACTACATGAACTAAAGGAGTTTTCATCGGGTTTGCTGCAGTTTATTCCTATTTATTGCCTCGAGAAAACGAAAGATCCCTAGAGTGAAATAGGCCACTTTTTATCCATCCGACGCGTGCAAAGCTGCGGGCATATACTAGTAATAAAGTAACTGCATCCAATGATTTAATTTGCCAGGAGCTGGTTCTACGCATGGAAGACTGCCGCTCGAAGGAGCGTCGTCTGGAGGAACTCAAACACAACTTGGAAGTGTGCCTCGCAGACGCCACGCAACAGATACAGGAATTAAAGGTACCTATAGTAATATTTAGTTATATTATTGAAAAAGCAGGTACTAACGTTAGTCGATAGAATTGGAACGGCTTCTTGAAGGAACATTAAAGTTATCTTGATTGTCACATTGATGTAACTGTTATAAGCTATACTATACGGTATGAATAGAAAAGCGTAGTGTGGATAGATTACTGAATGTTGAATATTGATGATTTGAGTATAGGCATGTATGTTTTTGGCATCTCAGGACCTACTCCACACAAGAAGACATCTTATTTAAGGTCCACAAACCGTAAGATATCTTATTGGAAGCACAATCACTCGTAATTGTCTACAATTTATTATTTTCCTTCCAGGCCCGTCTAGGCGGCAGTGAAGGCCGTTGCCGCGCTCTCGAAGCTTCTCTCACTCAGACTGAAGCTTGCAAGAGAGATGTGGAAGCGAAACTGAGCTCTATTGCCCACGCATTGAGACGTGTTTGCGGTGTACAGCCTGACGGGTCCGTTGTAGCTGCGGCGAGGAGACGGCTGGCCAGTCCGGCGCGACGGTACAGCCCGCACAGAGGTGCGTCGCGTGAGTAAACGATAATGAACTCCATGTGTGTGCCTTTAAGTTTTGTTTTTCAACAGAATAAATGGCGGTCTTGAGGAGTATTGCAGTGACGTAAGTGAGAAGAGGTTTTTGTGTGTTGGAGTGATATTTGTTTGTGTGTGACACTGGTTGAAGTGAAAATCGCACATAACGTGTGGCTTGCGTGTGATGAACATATAATAAATGTGTGTTTTGTTCTATCAATTTTTGTGCGTTTGCATTCAGTTATGTTTTGTTGTAAATTTTTACTCGTGAAAGCCAAGCTCGATCGACAGCTTTCCACTTGGGCCATAGTGTTACCATGGGCTTCAAGTAAGAGAGAAAATGTGCAGTCTTGCATGTACTAGAATGTATGATGTGTTTATTCCAACATTGTTTTCAATATATGTTATGTGATTATAATTCGAAGTGATAATGGTTATTCCAGATCATAAAAAAATATCCACTAACTTTATTCTGTTGTATGGACAGGTCGCGACCACTCGGAGGACCGCAACGAGATAATAGACGTGGATCCTGAACTCATCAAAAAAGGCATGAGGAACCTCATGCACGACGTGTGTCAGATTGAACGGGAGAAAGTAAGGCTACAATCTCATATTTTTTAGTCTTTGACTAAATTCACTTGATATAAATAATCTATATACTACTAATACACTTACCGCAACATCTCCGACTTCTATTATGTTGGCGGATTAATCGACAAACATACAAAAAAAATACACTCACCATAAATACCTACTCGTATGACCGCGTCTGTGGCTCGTGAATTGGCTTGTTTAGCAGATTTTTTTTATTCCGCCAATGATAACGATGACTACTAATAATTCTGATAACTTTTGTTTATTTTCAGGACGACTACAAATCCCAAATGAACATGCTGAAGAAGCAGCTGAAGGAGGCCACCGAGCTGCAGGGCAAGGGAGACAACAAGCTGCAGTCTGTGACCAGCAACCTGCGCACCATGCAGGAGGAGAAGGCCAAGCTGGCCTCCGTGTGCTCGCAGAAGGAAGCCATGCTGAATGCAATGGTAAGAAAGAAACAAAGAAAAACATTTAAAAACAAATAAGTACAATATATAAGTAGTTTAATAAAATACATATTTACCACAATACAACCCCAACCCAACATAATGCTGGCTGCATAGCAACCAGCGCTGGTCTTTCGTTGGGTTTGATGATGACGTCACTCACGTGTACATGGAATTATAGTGTTTTAAGTCATGTTAGCATACAAACTTTGATAAATCCTCTTCTTTGACATATGTTCCTCATTGACTGGCCTCAGTGCGTCATTTCATATGGTGGTGGTTCCATTAGCATATAGATCTTAGTGAATGCCCTGATCCACTCACGGTACATCAATACTAATTGGGTTTCACGACACATCAAAAAATTTGTATCATTATCGCGAAAAAAGTAAAGCTTTGTCACTATTAAATTTCATAACTTTTTTCCTTAATATTACAACTAGCTTTATTGGTTATTTATAATAAATAACGGGACATCATCACATAGGTGCACACTTAGTTTGATGTCCAGGGTTCACAAACTATTGTGTAGTCCTAAGCCCTATTTTATAGTACAATTTCAAATGTTCACCATTACTATACCTACCTGTATATCTGTAAAAAGGTCAAATAAACGTTATTCTTATAGACATTTTCTGGCATCTGCATCGTAACTTGACTTAAATAACATGTTATTTATGTGCTTACCTTCTCTGACATAAAAATATGAAATGTTTTCAGAATGAATCTGTGAATTCCAACAAAGTGGAGATCAGCAACCTGCGGGACAAGATCACGAGCTTAGAGGCGGCTCTCAGCTCTGTTACAGAAGAGAAAGTACAAAATGAGGTAAGTATACAGATCTTAACAAATATCTAGTAAAGCTAATACATTTACAATATTATTTTTTATTCTTCACACTGTTAGGCCATTTCTGAACAAAGGTATCTCTTTGTTTTTGCCATGGATTCGTTATTATATAATATTATTATGTTCCATTATTATATGATGTGTTTAGAATGTAAATTAAAATGAGGAAATTTAACTTAAATTTTTGGAAAAATATAACAATAATTCCTTTATCATGTTCTGCTTATGTTTCCAGAACAAAGCGGAAAGTTTACGTGTGCAGTTAGCAGAGAGAGTGCAAGAGGTCGGACAGTTGAGAGAGGCGTTGGCGGCGGCTGAAGGTAAATAAATAATAAAATAAAAAAATATCACGGGACATTGCACACAGCGCTATCTAGCCCCACACTAAGCATAAAGGTATAAAAATATTTCAAGTAAATAAAAAACCGGTTATAAGTCTACTGTTACAAAAAAGTTAGTAAATAATTTATTTTCATTTTTGCTACTTCAAAATTTTGAGTTGGGAGTAAAGAATCTATCAAATTATCAAAACTCACAATTCAATAAGTAGTCTTATTAAAATTGGTTCATAAAAAAAGAAAAGTTAAGACTTGATAACCTCCTTTTTTCGGAAGTCGGCTAAAAATCAAATCGTTCCCCAGTGACCTTTGTGATATCAGATTTGGGCTACTGACATGTCAATTGTTTTATTTCTGCTTCAGATTTATTATTAGTGACTTGTGAATTGTCTCTATTTTGAAGTCAATTTACATATGATCATTGTTAAAATAATTAATTTTATCTAAATTATTTGCGTGCAGGTCGTGCGGCGAGACTGGACGTGCGTCGCGCACAGCTAGAAGGTGATATACAGCGCGCCGCCGTCGGGGCGAGAGATCGGGACCAAGCTTTGAAAGTACGTGATTTTATCTCATTCGTGTTTCGTAATATTGTTAGTCCAAATTTATCTAAATAGCGACAAAAATTAAGGCGCTACCTAAGTTGAAGATGACAGTTAGACTTAGTCTTTATAAACACACACGTTAATCTGTATATAAATTAATAAATACATGTAATTCTTTTTATCAGTCTGTAGAGCAGACTGAGCGACAAGCGAGTGTGGCTCAGTGGTTCCAGTGTCTGCTTTTCATCCAGACGCATCCTGGTTCGAATCCGCCCTACACCAATGACTTGTATTTTCGAGTTATGTGTGGATTTGCACTCGCTTAACGGTGAAGGAAAACATCGTGAGGAAACCGACATGTTTGAGGACCACAATATCCGAGGACATGCGTCTTCCGTGGAAGGACCTGGGCGCCCACCACGATGTATCTGCCCAAGAAAACTCCCCTAATGAATTAATTCTGCGGGGAGTCACGACCCTCAGGCATGAGGAAATACGACTCGAAGAGAGAGAGAGCAGACTGATAAAACTACATCCATGCTGATTTATGATTTACCTGTGTTTCACACTAAGATTACTTCTTTCAGAATAACATGATCTCTTGTAATTGGACCACCAAAATACTGTAAATACTATAATCCTGTTGTATTGTAAATTAACTAAAATTTTATAATTGTGATGGTAAAGGTTAAATTTTTAAATGCCAAATAAACATATTTTTACTTTAACTGTGTTGTGAAGTACAGACTCTTCGTTATTATTTGCGGTAGTTTTGGTCACTGCGTGTTGTCACTGTATTATAGTTTCCGTAAGGCATGATTAAATTTAGTTGTAATAACCGGCTAACATGTCGAGCTAATAGGGAATATGCACAACTTTTTATTATTACTTCAATGAAAGCTTTTCAATAGACAATGAGCATAGTGACATTAACTTTCAATTAGCTTTAACAATAACGCAGTTATACACGTTTTTAGTTTACGATTATACAGAGAGAACCGACATGCCATGTGACGTCACATGGCACTAACGCCATACAAAATACCTAGAAAATTCTGTTTTGAAAGAAAGTGATGGAATAATATCTTCAATTGGTCGTAATTTCTTTATTTTTCAGTGGATATAAATGAGGTTTGCACAGCTCGTTTATTATTTTGGTATATTTTTATAGTTTATTTACAAAAAAACAAATTTCGGTTCCATGCATATACCCTATTGTCGACATATTTTTTGACGTAACTGCGCTTTGTGATGTCAGAAGCTGCAAGAGCGCTGCGACGGCTACACGCGCACCATCAGCCAGCTGGAGGAGCGCTGCACGTCGCTAAAGGGCACGGTGGAGCAGCTCTCCGCGGCGCTGCAGAAGGCGGCCGGCGCGGAGAGCGAGCTGCGCGCCGACCTCGGCAAGCTGGCGCGCCAGCTGCAGGAGGCCAAGAACAACGAGCACAACGCCCGGGACAAGCTGGCGCAGCTGCACAAGAACTGCTGTGAGTGGCTGGCGCAGCTGACCTGACTAAATTATTTTAAAATACTTAACATGCTAGTTATTAGATAGATCGAGGGTACGAGAGCGCGAGCACGTTGCCCAATGCGTTGGACTGATCAGATTTGTACCACACCCGACATAGAAGTTCGGCAAAAAATGCGAGTCGATGGCGCAAAATCGTGCGGGTGATGATGATTCGTGGCGGCGGGCACGTCTTGTGTAGTTTTCTTCACTGCTGAGGTTGCAGTGAAGAACCGAATGAAAAACAATTTTTATGGGACCATCTCGGAAACTGTCCTCATCGAATAAAAAAGGATTTTTTGAAATCGGTTGATAGGAGTATACAACGGAGTAATCGCGTAACATCCCCACAAAAAAAAACTTTCATATGACTTGATAACCTCCTTTTTTTGGAAGTCGGTTAAAAACTAGAAATGTAGTCGTCAGATTGTAGAGTTTCAAAAACTACTTTTTATGCCTAACAATACTCACTCGTTATTAAGTAATAAATCTTCTAAATCTTACTCTTCCAGCGTCATGTGAGAACGAGAGGCGCGTGCTGACCGAGAAGCTGGAGAGCGCCAAGTCAGCGCTGGGCGAGCTGAAGCGACTCAACGCCACCTTGGAGGACCAGGTGCACCGACTCACCAACCAGCTCGCCAACGTTGAAGTGCAGAGGTAAGCGTTACTAGTGTACCTACTTCCAGCCGAGGGGCGACTTTCACCAAGTCAGCGCTGGACAAGTCAACGTTGAAGTGCATAGGTGACGTTACATTCTATTAATGGTTGTTATTCCATGAACTGGCGAGAAAAGTTTCGATTTTCCTTTTTTACACTGGCCTTCTGCCGAATCCAAGTATGTGCGACAGACCGAACAAATTGTCGCGATATAATGACACAGAGACAGTGCTGCATGAGTAACGGTACTGCGCTGCGGGTTAAGAAAAGTTTTTGTACTATTTTATTAATAAGTATATGATACATTTCCTTATTTTATGTTTGAGATCCTGTCTTAACTAATACTGTTAACGGCTCAAGCTGTTTACAACAATTGCTAAAGGATAAAATCTTAAATCTTTATTAACATTTATTTGCAGTTTTTTACAACCAAGCCTTTTATCCTGCAAGGAACCTCAAAGAAATCTGTATGCGATTTGCTCAAATATTATTTTCACTTTGTTAATTATTTTGTCTTTGTGATTTTGACGGACTTTGGCCACTTCTTGAAGTCAGAAGTAAACAAACTAACTTGGCCACTTGTAATGTCTAATCTCTTGATTGTATTTAGTTGTTACGATTTTCGAAATATTTCTTTGTATTTACTTTTCTACATAGGTACTTACAATTTGTAAATTATTGCTTTATCTTTTGTAAAAAACACACTATATTTTGGTATTTATTTCACCGAAAACTTAAACAGTCTTTATCGTTACCTTATAGCTAACTAAACTCCGTAAAAACCGGAGAATTAATAGACATGTTAAAACTACAGCAAACAATAAAAAAGTATAACTAAGAGTTCGTACACTTAGTATTCATATTGAGATTGTATACTTCTTGAAGTAGAATACACGTTTTTGTACTATAGATTTGAGAATTGCATGTATATATCATGAGTTATGAGTATACGGTCTACTCTTACTTAATACGTCTTCAATATGCGTCGCGTTTCACAAGCATTCCTCCTGTTTGTCCTGTGTGTGACTCGACCTGACAAAGAAGCTCCGAATTCTTGCGAAACGCGTCGCATATTGAAGACGTATTATGTAAGTGTAGACCGTACACACATAATTTAATATATATGGCTTACATTAGTTTAAAAAATGTATACCTATATCTTTTTCAATATTCCCTTCCAACCACAGATCAGGTCTAGAGTCCCAGCTCCGCATGACAACATGGGACGGCAAGGAGAGCAGTGACAGCGAGTTGGAGCGAGAGCTGCACATGCTGCAGAAAGAGAGGTCCGAGCTCAAGGCCAAGAACGATGCTCTCAACGACGCCGTGAAGAGGATGGAGGCTGACAGGAGGAGGGGGCCCTCCGTGCTGCGCTCCAAGAGCCACGATAGGACGGAGAAGTCCGTGTACTACTCGGATCTGGACTCAGGTTAGTGTAGAAAATTCTAGAAGGTAAATGTAGCAAAAGGTTTATATCCTAGAACGATGATGTGGTAGACGTTCTGTAAATATTAGTAGTAGACATATGCAGAAGTCTTTTACCGTACTGAGATCAAAAGTCACTAGTTGATAAAAACTGTCTTTTATATAAGGTTGCCAAGCCAGAATGTTGTTGTATATAACTGCCCCAGCTTCAAAGCTAAATTGCATCTTATTCGAGTGAAAGTGATCGAATGCGCTGCTCAAGATGTAGGTAGAATATAATGGACTTAAATGATTCATCAAAAGGGAGAAAAATAAATCTAGAGTAATTCAGCACCGTATAGAGCAGCGTTCAGATAAACGTGTTTATTTGCAGCTCAAAAGAAGACAAGCTGGAGTGAAACACTAAACTAATGTATGTAATAATGTATATGTAAAAAACTGGTTGTGAAAATGAGAATTAAAGCATACTAATCTTACAAATATATGAGCTGTTGTTTATAATCTACTTATTTCTGTCCGCAGGTCCAGATTCAACGAAAGACTCGTCCCGCTACAAGGACTCGATCCCGACGAAGGAGAAGCAGTACTGCAGCGCGTGCCAGGGAGGGGTCAGCTTCGTGGAGATCGAGAACAGGGAGCTCAAGATGAAGATACGGCGGCTGGAGAAGGAACTCGCTGATAAGGTCACTGTCTTCATCTCCTCTAGTGGCAAGACTGGCAAACCTAGAAAATATCACTTAATGTGATAAGGCCACACCTAGATTTTAAGTATATGTTTTTTAGTTGTGTGTATTTCTGGTGTTTAATAAAGATATATTGACTGAAGACTCCCCGGTATATATAGCGGCGGATCCAAAAATTCTAATAAAATCCTTTATCTACCCATTCAAGGTGTGCGTACATTTCTATTTAGGTAGGTGTATTGCTGCAATTTGTGTTGTACGCTGAGGGTTTTCTGTACACCATACTAGATATCTTTCGACTCTGAATTATGATGTGTACAGGATCCAGTAGCTGATTACGCGCTAGCGGAGGGGATATAGAAGCTTTGGTATCTGTTTGTCTGTGGTAGAGGTAAAGCAGGACAAAAAGGTTGCTAGAATCTATTCCATCCTGCTACCTACTAATATTAAATAAGTGTGTTAGTAATTCAAATTAGACTCGCTCCCGTTTGCCATGAATTGCGAGAGTGAATTGGTTCTTACTGGGTAAGCACGTTCCATCCTAGACCGTAATGATGCAAATGTGCAAACCCATTTATTGTAAAAAAAAAATGATTTACTTTAATTCGAACCCTACCCTCTGCACTAGGCGTACCTGTCTCGCGGAGCCCGAAACTGCCTATTTGTATAAATTAAACTAATGGAGCGTATACACTTACTTATATACTTTCACCAGGAGTCGGAACTGTCCCTGGCGCGGAGTCGCTACCTGTCGGAGCTGAAGGCGGGTGGCGGGGGAGGAGACGCGGAGCGCTACCGGCAGGCGGCGCTGCAGGCCGAGCGGGCGCTGGAAGCACGCGAGGCCAGCTACCGACACCAGATCATGCGCCTCGAGAACCAGGTAGGTACATACCATATTAGCGTGGACACCAACTTTCGTAGAATTGGTTCACTATTTAAAAAATATAGAATTTATACCGGGTCGGCTTCATTCACTGCCAAGCTAATTTACCTACAAATTAATATTAAAAGTCTTGTTTCCCTCGTCCCCAGGCCTCCCAGCTCCGCGCACAGCTCTCCGCCGAGATCCGTCGTCGTCAGGCGTACGTGTCCCGCTCGGGCCGCGCGGCGCGGGACGTGGCACGCCTGCGCTCGGCGCTCGGGGACTCGCTGCGGACTGTCTCACAGGTACGATAATACTCTTGAGTTGTATTTCCTCATGCCTGAGAGTCGTGACAGATCTAATTCGTTAGGGCAGCTTTCTTGGGCAGATACATCATGGTGGGCGCCCAGCTTCTTCCACGGAAGACACAATATGTCCTCAGATATTGTGGTCCTCAAACATGTCTGTTTCCTCACGATGTTTTTTTTCACCGTTTAGCGAATGAAAATTTACATTTAACTTGAAAATACAAGCCATTGGTGTAGGCCGGATTCGAACCAGGGTGCGACTGGATGAAAAGAGGAAACTGGAACAGCTGAGCCACTGCTAGATATATAGCAGTAGCGAATAGTGTGTAAATCCTAGTTCAAGTGTGTTCAGTAGTATAATCTGAGCGCCCATCACGATGTATGTATCTGCCCGAGAGAACTTCCCTAACGAATTAATTCTGCGGGGGAGTCATGACCCTCAGTCGTGAAGCAACACGACTCAAGAGAGAGATATATATATCTGTAGCCTTAAGATACATATATATACCTGTAGGGACAAGATAATAGGTCACTTTTGACAGATGTCAGTTTTATATTCATAGTGAGGTGACCTGCTTAAAAACATCGATTAAATGAATGAATCGATACAGACTTGAAACATATGTGAATTTTAAAAATCCCTGTCCCATTATTATTTTTTCTTTCATAAATTAAAGGAGCAAAATAAGACAAGTACCTACGTAATTTAACAAAAAAATTGCTTTTATTCACTTGAACTATCGTTTTTTTTATAGTTAGTTAAAATAATAATAAATATGTATAATTAGGTTTTACTATAATCACAACGTGGTTATAAATTTATGGTGATTTTTCTTCACAAGTAATCATTGCATTCGATTCAACTTACAATCCCATCAGCTTTCGATTTTTAGAGTAACATCCCTAGTGTTTAAAAAGAAAAAGGGTTGACTGACGCAACATTGTAACGACGTTCAGTTCTTTAGATCAGAAATTGTTTATTATGTTTAGAATGGTTTATTAGTGAAAGCAAATCGTAAAATTACTCGTATCGGTCATTATTACAATAAATATGTAAACGTTATTAAAAAAAGGTAAGCAATTGTGCAGTTCTTATTTTATGCCCGCCGTTACAAGGTCACGTTGTTGAATTTTGATGAAATGTCAAAAGTGACCTATTATCTTGTCCCTACTGTAGTCAGGTCATAAATTCTGTCACATGTTTAATATAAAATAATTGAAACAACTTTATTCTTTATGTAACCATTTATATACCAAAATGAACTTAACAAAACATAGATTCTTATGACAATAAAGTTTATTCAAAATGACCTCCGTGATTTTGAATACAGGTCTTCAATCTGCGCGGCCAGTCGTCTATCGCTGCACGAACGAGGTCCATGTCAATATCGGCGGCTGCCTTAATCAAGGATGTCTTGAGTGACTCCAAATTGGGATGAGGCTTTGAGCACGCCTTTTCCTCCAAGTGTTGCCATATCTTGTAATCTAACGGATTCAAATCTGGACTGGAGGAGGGCCAGTCTTCGTGCCGGATGAAGTCGATTTCACGCACCGCCAGCCAGTCTTGTGTGCTCTTCGCTCTATGAGCTGGCGCCGAATCTTGTTGGAATACCCAGTGCTTGTTATTGATCATGATAGAGAAACAGGTTCCACAAGGTTCGTCAGGACTGTATTTTGATACACAACTGCATTCGTTTTTACACCTTTCTCACAAAAATGTACCTCTGTTAAGCCCCAATAAGAAACTCCCAACCATACCATGAGCGAGGATGGAAAATGACCTCGTTGGACACGCGGAATACGTTTGCTCGCTTCTTCACTACTGTGTGCGTACACCTTATCATTTTGTTTGTTGTAGCTCTCTTCTACGGTAAAATTTTTTTCATCCGAAAAAAGTATTTCCCGATATTATTTTCCCGCGTACCGCATCAACAAAGCGCGGCATCTCTTCAGTCTCAGGTCCATTAGACGAGCATTCAAACGATGTCCTGTTTTTCTTCGATATGCCCGAAGCCCTAAGTCTTCATTTAACACCCTTTTCACCGTGGTTCTGCTTAACCCCATCTGAAGAACAGTTTCTGCTTACGTTTGGGATTTCTTTGAATTCGCGCCTTCACAGCTTTTATCACTGCTGGAGTCCTAACAGACCGAGGGCGACCACTTCTTGACCTGTCATCTACACTAGAGTCTTCATTGTATCGTTTGATGGTACGATAAACGAATCTTTTGGTTATATTCAAATTTTTCAGTTTGTCAAAAATTTGAATTGGCGCGTAACCGCAACGATGCAATACAATAACTGCAACACGGTCTTCTTTAAGCGTCCACTCCATATTTAAAAATGAGTAAAATTCTAAAAAGTATACATTTTTATTTTCATGAACAATTCGAAATTCGAATTCAATAAACTTTTTTGTGGCCAGCATTCTAAAAGAAAAGTTTTTACTGTGTGACAATACTTATGACCTGACTAGGTATATATCTGTTAGCTTTGTGAGATAATATTCTAGCTCATGTATTATCTGTGGAAATACTAGCAGGATGTATACAAATCTGGAAAGTTTTCATTTAGAAACGAAACGTTAATCACAGATGTTTAAACTGACATATTTTATTTAACCAATGATTGAATCCACTGAAGTTCTAAGGGATTCTACCATTGGCGTTTTATTTTCAAGTGAAAACTTTTCAAGTGAAATGTTTGCCGTTTCAGTGGCCACATCTACGTACATACGTACCTAAGAGAACTTTAAAAAAATGAACGTGCTTTTTGCCATGTTTCCTTGGGGAACCACTAATTGTTTCATAGTTGCGGTACCTAGTACCTACCGCGTTAATACCCAGACTACGCAATAACCACTACTAGTCTGTGAAGGCGCTGTTTACGTCAACAAGGGTGGTAATAAGTACCTATACATACATGTGACTAGACCATAAGATTATTGTACCTAATATGAAGTCATTTAGCTGATATCTTCGACTCTTAATTGGACAAAAAATAATTAATATGCTACTCATATCATATTATTCACTTGCACTTATATTAGTTATGTTTTGAAATAGCGATAGTTTGAAAGTGTGTGTGCTTTCTTATAATGTTAAAATAATAATAATTACATAGAAAAGTTCTATACACTGCTATATCAACATATTATTTTCTCGTGGGCCCATTCCTGACCAATGAGGTATAAGTTAATATTCTGAGTAGCTGACGTCAATTGTTAGGTACGTATAATAATAATGAATAACGTTTTAAATATGTTCAGTTTACAAGTAAATCAATCACGTAAACAAGCGTATTTCGGTTATCCTGAACGTCATTATTATATTTAGTAAATAATGTACATACATAGGTACCTATATGTATGAATGTACATTGTTAAGTATATCTAATACCCTATTTACTACCGTGCTAATACAATGTAGATATTCCTGTTAATTGTAAAGGATAGCACCTACTAGAATCGCCATTTATTGATACTACACATAGTAATCTTAATATTTTGGCAAATCTGTAATTAATTATTCTGTATGTAAGTAGTGTAGGTATGTTTTATAATTAAATTATTATTTTTCAAAATAAAGTTATTATTTTCTTGATTGTGTAGGTATTTGTTGTTGTATGTATTTATAAACTCTTAATATTTGTTTGAGTACACCTCTGACCCTTTTCTTCTCAGCTAATCGTGTCCATCCAAAGGTTGCCTGGAAGAAATCGTTTAAGGCGATAAGGCCGCTCATATGTACGTCATCATAAATGTATCCTTCCATGTATTTCTTTCATGTTGGTGTGCAATAAAGACATATTATTATTAAAATCAGATGCCACTATAATATGATTTGTGTGTAAGGTCGTATGATAGTGATCAACTCTAGAGTCGAGAGTTTTCAAACCTCCCTAAGGGCTTCTGACATGGTTAAACTGCCGTACGTAATAAATATCCGGGACCTACAATTTGACGCGTTATCCAACCCACAGAAGTGGCCAAAATGGAAAACTACTTTTAGGTCACCCATCCAAAGACAGTCTTCGTCAAAAATAGCATAGTATGTGTTTTATTGAGTATATCTCCTTAAGCTGAGTCTCGGGTGTTTTATTATCTGAGTAAATGACGTACCTACATATATATGTTTATGGAATCTTGTTTTTTAACATGTTTTCCTTTTACCGGTACTTGACAATCAATACAAGCTGTTTTATAGTAAGATTCAAATACTAAGAGTGATTTAGTGATGAATTATACTCCAAATGGTTGATATTAAAGATAGTAAAATCAACCACATTGGTAGCACTTGTTAATCCTGGATCTAATATACTTATTCGTAAAGCCATGTCAGAGGCCCCTAGGGCGGTTTAAAAACTCTGACACCAGTGTTGGCCACTCGTACGAACTTACAGGGTCGTCGTATATCAATACTCAGATAATGACCAGCCCCCTTAGACAAGAGGCGTTTTTTTTGTAAGCGTTCTGACGCTCGCTTATGGAATAGAAATACCAATGTATGGTAGTGACGTAGCATGTCAATAGTCGCGATGTCACTCCCATACATTGCTCTTTCTATTCTTTAAGTGAATGTAGTCCAGTCATTATAGTAAGTTTACCTCGGGATTCGAGATACCCAGCTGTAAGTCTGTAAATACTTGTATATTGACACCCTAAAAGTTGTCTCTAAGCCTACATATGGTGGGGTGTACGCGACTATTAAATTTCAAAAGTCACAAAAATCGGTTTTTTGTAAATATCTCATTCCCTATGGAATTTTTGCTATTTGTATTTTTATCTTGTAGAATACAAAATTCTCCTTCTCTTGTATTTTTATCAATATTGTAGAATACAAACGTTCACTAAAATACGCCTCTTGTCTAAGGGGGCAGTTTATGTAATACAATATTGTGTGGTTGATATTAATTTAGATAACTGAGAGCACCAGAGTGCAGGCCCGTCGCCAAAACACAATTGGAGATCAAGGTCGAGGTTAATCTCATAGGATGATGACTTATATGTATTGACGTATTGACTTTTCTTAGTATTTTAGTACCGAAATAATGGAACAATTTTATTAGCCAGTTCAAGAACACTGTTGTATGTATACAACTCTGAAACAAAAAAAAACGTAATCGTTTTAGGTAATCTAGGCGATATCTGTAATATGTTCAATTTTGACTTGTTTTTTTGGAAAAGGACCGATAAATAGCCTTAATTTATAAATTTCTGTGTTTCCTAAAATCCACTAAAACTGTGAAACGAACGCTTTACTTCTAATCACGCATTTATGTGTGCTGTTTTAAAATATTTATTCTATGGTCGTATAGCATATGAAGCGTTGATACTAACATGTCACCGAGTGCCTCAGTGATAGATCAGATTACAAAGTGCACATAAAACTGGCTCACGGCCCGAACTTGGTCATGACTTCTCTCGACCGGAACGAATGGCATAAGTAATAACTAGTAATACCTACTCGAGAAGGGCGTGGAGATGGTGAGACTGGTGCGGAGATAACGAACTATAAATAACTGGGAATGTATGTAACTGGTTCGACATTTATCTTACTGGGTAGGTAGGTAGGTACTTTATTGGTATGAAAACTTTGGTTCATAATAAAACAAGCTTTTGCTCGCGGCTTCGCACCTGTTATTATACATATTAGTTAATATAAACCTTCCTTTTAATCACTCTATTTATTTAAAAAAAACTTAATCTAAATCCGTTGTGTAGTTTTGAAGATCTAAGCATAGGTACATAGATAGGCTTAGAGACGGACGCGGCAAGCGACTTTGCTTTTTAAACGATGTAGTGTTGTGTTGTCGCAGCGGAACATAATGTACCTACTACATATTCCTCCAAAGTTGTCATATGCACTGGATTTCCGCAAAGTAACGCCTGTTACTATTCAATATCTTATCTACTTTATTGGTATGTATGTACCTACCTTATGATGAATGAGTATGCCAGAATCAGTGAAAGTCGAATTTCTACTTAGGTAGGTAGGTATGTAAATTTAAAGTCAATGTGCTAATAAGTTCACACATAATTTATTTAATTGAAACGAATATTATGATGAATGAATGACCAAGAAAAGTGTACACTGAATAAATAATGAAACAATTATATGACGGAAGAGTATACTGAAATTGCAACATTTTTATTTGGGTAGGCACAAGGCTTTGACAGGTAGATACTTACTCGTAAGTACCTATGACATGTACGAGTGACTAAGAAAACTATAGTCGATACTTAATGAAGAATTTATATTATTGCGTGGATGTGGTAGGTAGATATATAACGGTAACTCGGAAAATATGTAGGTGCGTATAAAGCTACAATTACAAACTACCTATATAAGTAATTAATTCGTAACGTTGTGGTACAAGTTGTAAGCAAGTTCCATCACAGTGTCGCTTGAGCTGATGTCCCTTCAGGCATTGTTTACCTACCTACTGCTCAAAGCCAGATAATATCAAGGGTATAAATAAAGATACAATAACCTTCTAGGTGAGCGTGTAACACCCTATAGGCTGCAGCAATGCGTAGCATCAGGCAAGCTGTAGTCAAACGCATACCTATCCCACGTAAAAAAAAACCTTAGACTTTATACCTTTCCAGCAACATGTTCAAATTAATTCCTAACATAGAAATTATTTCTCAAACGCTTGCTCTTGTATCTATTTGCGATGTCGCGCCATTTAAAGTATCGTTTGTGTGTTTCGCCCACGTCGCACGATATTCATTCATATGTGAGCCCACGGGCTGCCGAAATGTCGCCGACATACTTTCCGATCCGGTACCCAGATAATATTTCCTGTTTTCAACGCTTTTGCTATTTTAAATGAAATTAAGCGAGATAGTGATGTGCTGATGAGACTGACTTGATATGGGGAAAGATATTTTTTAAAGTTCTATTGATAAAGCCTGTATTTACATAAAATATACTACCTATGTGCTATCTGGTTTGATTTTAACGTCTTACATTTCAAATCCACAGCACTTGGGATCCCACAGCTGGGTATAGGCCTCCCTTTGTATGTGCGATCCTGTGCAGACCTCGTCCAACGTCATACATGCCTTCTTAAAGAACACCTAATCTCACATATAATACATACAGAATCTTTATTAATAAATAATTTACATGTCAAATGGTAGGTATCCAAAATTGCGGAAAAGCCACATTAAATTTATTGTGTGGGTTAGGAAGAGTTAACACAAATAAAACTTATATCCCCATCATTGTAGTAGGCAATGGGTTTTTATAATGCTACAAACATAGGTACCTATGCCTTCTCCGCGATAAAAAGTAGGTAACTTATGATTATTATTATTTATCGAGTGTCTAATTTACCTGCCTCTCTACGACACAGTATTTTTTTTACTAATGTAAGAGGCAGAGCTATTTGTAAAATGTAACATATTGTTTTGTTTACAATAAATTTATCTTATCTTATCTAACTCTATATCAAATTTCCCTCAAATCGGTTCAACCATTTCAGCGTGATTTAGGAACAAACAAAAAGTTACAACTTCGCCTTTATAAGCAGTAATTTTATTTTTAATTACGTTAGTACTTTTACCTATCAGCGTATAATATCACGCCTAATTTCGGATCGAACTATAACGCGGCAAATGTGAGTCGTTTTATCGCGCCATTTCATCGCGTTTTGGCCAGATGATGAGCTGTTTAACGCAACTGGCATGCCATTGTTTGTATCCAACCATACATAGTTACTGCAAAAGAGATATGCAATAAATATATACCTACCTGATTAATTTTTATATATACCTCACGTTTAAAATGGTCAAAAACCTATAACATCAGGCTTTATGTTCAACCTGAGCGTAGGTATATAAGTAGGTACTTAGTTAAAATATCTCCATAACATATTTTTTTATTCAATATGTAATCAAAAAAGAATGTTTGTGTTGGCGTTAATATAGTTTTATAAGCATTTGTCTCTGTCAGTTCGGGTGCTTGGAAAAGAAAGGTTTTGGTTATAAGGCCGTCGAATAAAACGTAAATTTTAAGTGTGTTTGTGTTGTTTCTTTGTGGTATTTAAATAAAGTGTTTATCTATGTGCCTGCTAACCCTGTTTTGAGAAATAGAACGTTGAAAGCTAGTTAAAAGCTGTAGTTGGAATATACCACTACCAAAGTGCTGGCGGAAAGTTTACGTAGATATTGCAAAATTTGTGCGGCTAACTTCTAGAATGAAGTGAAGCTTCACAATGCTTCTTTGTTCTTTAACTTATTTATAAGTTTTATTGCAAGGGTGTGATATTTTTACATTTGTAACAAAAGTAGGTATTTAGTTGTATTAACCGGCTAGCACTTACGTCAAAAATAATAATAATAATTGTCGAGCTAATTTTTCGACGTAATTTTTGACGTAAGTGCTAGCCGGTTAATACAACTAAATTTAATCATGCCTTACGGGAACTATAATACAGTGAAAGTAGGTATTTACCTAAAGTTATATATCCTACTTAGCATATTTTTTATAGCACTTGCCGAAGCTTTGGTCCAATACCTATTGGACGAATACCTGATTAATTACGTAAATTACATACCTATTAGATACTGGTTATTATAGGGAAGGACGCTCCGTCATAGTTCATAGCAATTGCTCACCTTTCACCACATCACTATAAATTATAGTCAAATGCAAACCCTTATTAGTTACAAAGGTAAATGAAAAAAAAATCCATATCCATATACTTATATTACTAGACGTAGATGAAATTCAGCCAATATGATAAGTAACTTATACGTTTCTTCTTCCCGCAGGACCCAGCGCTGGACTCGTACACCCTGGAGCACGAGGCCCGCAAGCTGGACAGCACACTGACGCACAGTCTGCCGCCGCTCAACGACAGCTACGATTCTTCCAAATAAACTAACAATGACTCTTTGGAGAACAATTGTATCCTAAACATGTGGACAGAACGAAGGATTGATCCGTATGGAATGTTAGAATTTGTTATGCGATACTAGTTTATTTTGAAATAACGTATTTGCTCATAATATCATATTTATTTGAATCTTCAGTTTAAATGTTAATTTTCCTACCTAGTCTTGGTCTAGTCATGTGAGTAGCAAAATCTATTTACAGAATGAAAGTAGGTCTTCATAATAAAATTTTCCTATTTGATTATAGAGATATGTATCGTATAATTTAAGGAAATTAGTAGATAATCCTACGTAATTTATTTTATTAATATAATTGATTTTGTCGTTCCATAAAACGACAATTTATAAGGCTTGGCATGTAGGAGGTTAAACAATATGTACGGATCGAGTCGAAGCTAGAGCACGAATGGACGAGAGAGCGCGAGATCTCAACTATAAGCAGAGCAATAACATGTTGAAAATGGCAAATATTTATACATAATATAAGGAAGAAGCACTATGTAGGAATCACAGTAGTGAGAAACGATGACGGTCACAAGTAGGAATGATTTGTTTGATAACAGAGCTGAGTCAGGAATTCTTCAGGCCAGAGATGAGTCATTGATCATCTACTGAGGTCGCAAATACCGGAAACTAGCAGGAAGCGAATTAAAAACAACATGAGTCAAGCCCTACTCCTGTCCCAAATGACTGATTTAAATTTACACAAATACATATTTTAATCACTTAAGTTTTACTCCAATTAAAACTCTTCTAGTCGAGTTATAGCATTTAATTGTTCAGAAAATATGAGTTTATTACAGAGTGTATCTTTAACGCAGATAACTTGTTTACATTTACATATTTACATAAAAACGTCACACGATTTTGCATTTAAATTGTTATTTACATTATGTGAGAACATAATTATATATTGTCCAATTTATCTACAATTCTAGGTATATAGGTAATGGAGATTTTAAGAACATTTAGTAATTATTCTAGTCACTTTATCGAGTAAACCGTACCGTCCATAGAAGTTAAGTGTTTGTGGGTCAACTTGGTTAGAGTAGGTTTCTAATTTTAAACTAAATTTTCCGCCTTATAAATAAGGAATATTACGTTTAAGCGTGACATGTTCATTTTACAGGATATATTTATTTATATCATATATTAAAAGCATATACCTATCGCCGAATTGGGAAGACACTATAGTATAAGTACTACTTATGTAAGCCATATCTAGTATAGGCTATCTCTGTCAAATCACCATTAAGTAAATAGTAGGTATAGATAACGCTTATCAATGTAATTTTATGAACATAATGATATATCGAGAATTCGAGAGATAACCACAGTTCGCGGTATGTCATAAAAGTTCATACTATCGATTGCATGGTAATATACAATACAATGTTATTTTTAATTTAACAGTTAATTTGTTAAAATCGTTTATCATACTGAGTTTACGCCCTGTCTGCAAGTGTTCATAAAGTTACAGATAAGCGGTAGGGCCCGACAACAATCCCTGATATAAATGTCCATCGCAGTATTTATTAGCGGTATGTGTGCCGGCGCGCGGCACTTTTACCCTAGAGTTCAATTGTATGTAGATTAAAGCACTCTCCCACAGCTTTCGACGTCCAATTTACTACTATAGTAGCTATAATTAAATTAATTTTCCAAACACGCCTCAGAGTGAGCTCGATCTATGCGTTAGACCTTGTTACACATCAATGGGGTGTGTAAAAAGTAAATGTGGAGTACTTCAATACTTGTTTGCATCATAGATCGCTTGTCCCGCGCTTACACGATAAGTTAGGCGTATTGTGTTCATTTCCAATGGACTGTGTCAATTCTTATGTTACTAGAATGTCGACATACGCCCGCCACGTCACACTGCCAGTGTTTTTATCATGTTTGTAACGTACCTAATGTTCGATTCTATCAGTATTGTAATTCTTATAAATGAACACATTTTATGTAACTTTTTTACACTTCAATAAAATAGTTGTAGATGGAATGCAGTTGTTTCAATTAATCGAATTCCCTCGAAATGCCTGGCAATTGGTGTTTATTTGATTGTCGGAGGGGCGACGGGCGAGCAGCGCGCGCGCGTGACTCAGCGCCGCCGGACGCCCGCGCCCGACCTCAATTGACATCACGGGAGCGACGCCGCGGGGGACTTGCGAAAACATACCCCAAGTGTTCATATTTAAAATTGGTTTTATTGATAAATTTGCAAAAAAGAAATGAATAAGTAGTTATTGTACAATGTCGATTATTGATTCCAAAGATAAAAATATACAAGAGTTCTTACTTTGCACAATATATAAAAATATAATTCAACTCAGATCAAGTCATTACCAATATCCTTGTGCAGTAAATCTTACGAGTTAACATAAGAGAACGGTAGAAACATCTAATCCCGTATTAACAATATTTGAACACCTATATAATAATTTTACGTTTAACAAGGGTCTATTAGCGAAACATAGGTTGTTGATTTATGAATGAGCCAGTTATAATAAAAATTTATCCATTTACAATAACGATAATTCACTTTAAAATGTTTGTTCACAAGTAGGGTTTATAGTCCGCAGCGGGGCCTCTGGGCCGCCTCCCCGCAGACTATACTCAGGGTGCACTCACCTAAGGCTCACTATTCTTACAAGATACCAAATACTAAACTGTGTCACATTAACCTTCCTTCGATACATTTTAATTACATAACAAGACAATAATATATCTGAAAAAATTTAATGTATCCTTAATTTATTAAACATTACCCACTGGTTAGCTCCACTGGCACATTATCTAGGTCTCCGCGGAGCTCCGAGCTTGCTCACAACTCTCATTGTTCACAAATTTTGGGCTCTTTTAGTTGTATTAATACTAAAATAAGTAAGTGTTAGGCCCAGGCAGTGGTGTTGGCTTTGTAGAGGCACACATCGGCAAAATAGAATTTTGTTTCACCTTCAAAATATACAAGTGTGACAGTTTATTGTCACTTATTTGTCTGAAACGGCCTTGGAAGTTAATTTCATGGTAATTCCAAGTGTTTTCCTGTTTAATTGACAGCGTACTGTCTGCGCCTAACACTGTTACAATATAAATATACTAGGTTCTTCACATTTTGTGATTAAAGTAAAATTAAATGATTGTCCGAGGTCATGAGGAGTGCATGCTATACAACTATGTTTATAGATGCAGATTAGAATGGAATGGAAACACCTATACATAAATATCCAGGTAAAGAAGTGGGAGCAGCAGGACACACTTCCCATGGCCTCCTGGCGACACACTTGTATACACACACTCTGTAGGCAGGATGTTGATAACAATAACTTTCAATACCTACAACACTCACTTCAATGCTAGAGACAGTGAAGTGCATGGTTTGTTCCCTGCCTAGGTCTCAATTCATTGTTAACTGGAATAATAAATGGGAAATGACACATGAACAAACTTCTATCTATAAAAACATACACAGAATCTTCAACTTCATACTATAAAAATATAGACCAAAAAGTTAGCAAAATAGAAGTTTGCACGGGCTGCAGCCCCAACACGGGGGCTCATCTGAGCGCCGACCAACAAATGCACTCTCTCAAATGCTACAGATTCAATTATCAAGCAACAATGCTCTACGCCCGACCTAATTAACTTTGGGAATAGTTGAGAGCCAAATCCGGGAACGAGAAGTCTTTCAAATTATTAAATATTTGTATACCTACAGGAGGCTCTATCCGTCCTTACAGAATACTACAATGTTTAATTCCTCGATTTTGTTTCTTTACATCGTCTTTCTTGGGAGACTTCTTGTTGATCTGTCGCACTAGGTCATAGAACACATCATTCACGTGTATTTTCGCCTTCGCGGAGGTCTCCATGAAGGCGCAGTTGAAGTGGCGCGCCAGGTTGGAGCCCTGCTCCTTGCCCACGACGCGCTCGGCCTCCAGGTCCATCTTGTTGCCCACCAGTACCATGGGCACGTCATCCTTGTCCTTCACTCGCAGGATCTGCTCCCGCAAGTCCTGCAGGTCGTTGAACGTCGACTGTGCCGTGATTGAATAAACTAGTACGAATCCTTGCCCGTTCTTCATGTACAGATCTCGCATCGCCGTGAACTGCTCCGTGCCCGCCGTGTCCAGGATCTCGAGCATGCATTGTTGCCCGTCCACTTCCACCTGTTTCCGATAGCTGTCCTCGATGGTGGGGTCGTATTTCTCGACAAAGATGCCTTGCACGAATTGCACTGTCAGAGCGGACTTTCCCACGCCTCCGCTTCCGAGCACGACTATTTTGTATTCACGCATTATTATTTATTTACTATGTGATTTAATCCGAGAATATCAAGGATTATATTGCTAAAATGCACATTAACTTTTATGATAACGCAAAAAACCTCTACAAGTCAAACCGCCATGACACCGTTAGCAAGGGCGATGGCTCACTGTGTCAGTATTGCCAATATAAAAAACTACAAACAGTCGGTCAGCATCATTTTGAATGACTAATCGTTTGGAACTTTGCAACAATGACTAATAAAATATTTTACAAATGGTATGTACGCTTCGACGTACCATCGGTACATACACGACAAGAGCCCAGTTGAAACTGTACAACGTCATTTGATTCGCTGAAGGGAAAATATGGATATGACAAATTATTTAATTTAATTCATTGACCTCACTCTTAGGTCACAGGTAGTCAACTAAATTACTAAACGCCACTAAACGGACAACATCATCAACTAAATTACTAAACGGACAATGAAATAATTATTTATACACAGTTTATAAAATCATAATATCGGATGTTTAAGTACCTAGAGTGAAATCTAAAAGTAAATAATTCTTGAATACACTTCAAATCAAATCAGTGAAATTTATTTCACCATAAATTTTGGCAACTTGGATTATTTTATTTTTAGTGTAGTCAAAGAATTAAGTAAGTAATTAATCTACACATTTTGATTTTACTTTACTTAAACATCCGAGATTATGATTTTATAAGTTGTGCAAAAATGGTACTTTATTTATTTAGGCTGTACAATTATAACTTGTAGCGTACTTGTATTGTACTTTGTATTCTGTGGTGATACAATGGGTCAATATTTTTAACTGGTAGCACCGTTGTACTATTTAGTTTATATTTATTACACTAGGTGACGCTGTAACAAATAAATAATCACGGGGTCGCCGTCCACTTCACCATTTCCTGTACCTGCGTTAGAACTACCTAGTTGGCGGGAAATTATAATGACACACATGTCCATAAAAACTTTTAGCAACTTCGTGGTGTCGGTGTGTTTGAGATAATATGTAGATTTTAATTTTAATAAATTATAACGTACTGCTTAGATTCTTGGAAACCCTTTGTAGCTAGATGAAAAACTTCAATAGAAGTAACTTCTTTTTTAAAGTGCATTGTATCGCCGGAATAAAGATTAAGTTAAGTAATATAAAAAATACATGGTTTGTACAGAATGACGGAGTAGAATCTTTTTGGCATAGGCTACTTTTTAATACCTACTCTTTTCTTAGCTGTAACTAAATAATTAGGTAGGTTTAATTAGGTCTCCCGAAATAAGACGGGAGACTACCGAGACGGGCATCCGCAACTACCTATAAATGAATAATTATATGTAAATTTACTTAGGTACTATGCATTTAATACTTAAATGCGAATCCAGATACATTCCCTGTCAGTAAAGTATGGGGAAAACAACTAATCCCGTTAAAAGTTATTACAGCCACTAATTACGTCTGAATCCAATTATCGCTCGGCGAGGCAGATTTACTGCTCCCGCCGAATCACCCACCAGTAATAAGCGAGATTAGCTGTATAACTACACAAATAGATAATATCTTTTGTATCTATGCATTAGTACAATTTATCGGTGTCTATGTTGGGAACGAACCCGGTTGTGCTGGGCAAGCAGGCTACAGAAATATAAAATTATAACGTTGCTTATCATCAGGCGAATTGTAGTCAATTGTGAGCCTATCAAGTACAAAAAGTATGTATAAATGTTCATACAGGAGTAAGTATATTTACATGTAATATGTATGTGAGTACTTGCATATATTTTGCATGTCGATTTTCAAGTCATGATTATTATTTATTTATACACGGTTGCCAAAAATGATCATTTTTGTGTAAGTAATGTACCTACCTACCACCTATCCTCGCTTGTTCATAATTAAGTTTTGAACGCGTTGAATAAAATATTTAAAAATAACTTTCCCACATTGATTAATTTATGGATGTCAAGGGGTCTGCTATAGGAATGTATCTGATTGAACATTTACCTCATTTAATTATTTTAAAAACGTATCTATAACTTAAGTATTTATGTGTAATATTTTATAAAGTACATAGTAGAAAGGCAATTGTTTTAATGAATGTACCTAACAAATATCATGACCCTTGCTTGCAAAAATATAAGCAAGTATCTACAACTGTGAGTACCAACAGTAAATGCAGTATAATGCCATTGTTCCGTGTTTAAAAGCAATTAACACGCCAGTGACTGTCGTGATTATGAGAGGAGCGGCGCTTGCCCAGTTACTGACACTGTCATATCATGGCATATCATGTGGTAGGGAGCGGGCCGGATGTAGGGAGCATTTGTATGGGGGCATAAATGGCAAAGATAAGATAAGATAAGATATGTCTTTAATGCACACCAAAGAAATTACAATATAAAAAGAAATTTAAAAATGAATTTAATGCTCATTGGGCGGCCTTATCGCCTGAGGCGATTTCTTCCAGGCAACCTTTGGATGGACAGATGTTTTTTTTCACCTATTATGCAATTTTTGTTATAATATAAGCACGATGGCTCGATCAAAAGACTGACTGAATAGAAGTTGTACTTTTGTTGTGTTGTTTTTGTAAATGTTGAAATGTTTTTGCAGCAGCTCAGTTACACTGACTGGGTACTTTTAGGTTTTATTTTTTTTACTTTAGTAAGACTCAATTGAGATACGTTCCGTGCATTTACAAAATGTTGTAGTCAGTCTATCCCTGTCCTATATCCATTGTAACATATTAATTTATAAAAATAAAAAATAATATATTTAAAGCAACTACACTTATTATATTAGGCATGTGACGATGCCCAGCATAAAAAATGAGAGATGCGTACTATACTTCCCTTTAGTTTCGGCCCATCAGCGCCTTCCTAGGTCTCCGCCAATCACAGGTTACCTTGTCGTCCAATCAGAGCACCTGTCACCAACTTTTCTCTTTGGTCGCCAAAGAGGATGGTGGATCACTTTCCGTCATAGCGTTGTTACTTCTCAAACTGAACGCACGTTTTTGAATTAACGTGTTTCGAGCAATTTCTTTTTAATTTTCAAGTTTTAAAGAATCTTTATCGGTTGTTATACGAACAATCTTTCTAGATGTCTTTCGGAAAGACCTAGCATAGTGATTTTTAGTGCGCGATGAAGTGTTATTCCGCAATATTTTTGAATTTTAAATTTTCTAAAAACGCATGGACTCTTTGAGTGCGCAATTTGGTGCTTTTTCGAGCATTTTTAAATGTGAATATAACGGCATTTTTTGAAAGGCCGTATGAACTATTTCAGTGCGCGATCACGTGTTATTTTGGAACATTTTTAAATTTGAACATATCGGCGTTTTTGAAGTGCCGTATGAACTGTTTTAGTGCGCGGTCAAGTGTTATTTTGGAGAATTTTTAAGTTTAAATACAATAGTGTTCTCGAAAAACCTCATGGATTATTTCGGGCGTGAAAAAAGCAATATAAAGTGCAAGTGGAAACCTGATAGACTGTCATAGTGCGTGAATAAGTGCTATTTGTCAATAGCATACGGGTTAACAATGTTTGCGCGGGGCCCGGTAGCTCATCGTTAATCGGGTTGGCAACGATCGTATCATGTCGTCTCCAGCAGATCAGGATTTCGGCAGCAAACGCACAGCCTGCGTGCTGTGCTTCACACAGGCTCACTAATGCAGCGGCAGCGCGTGCGGCGCGGTACCTACTGAGCGGCCGTGCTCTTCATAATTACGAGATGTTGGACTCTTCTTCAAAGTTGGTGATTTGGTGAGTCCATTCCAATTTGATTTGTGTAGGTACATATTATCTAAAATATCAAGCCTTTCTTATTCAAAGCTTGAGAGACCAGTTCGGTTTCTTGGGAATGATCGTTCAATATTTCCAAGCATATCACGCTAATCATTATAATAGCTGGCCGCATTTGGCAAGTTATCATTTTTAAAGTTACTTTAAAATTTATTTAGTTTTAATAAACGGCTAGCTTACGTCTACCTTAGTAATTGCGTCGAAAAGTAGCTCGGTATGTGATATAGTACAATTACTTTCAAATTATTCGTGAAATTTCGATCATCCCTATACCGGTGTCGTTTCATTGTCCTAGCCCAACGGTTGAGGTTGCATTAAATCACCCTGCACTGGGTGTAATCGCCTATTACGAAACTTTAATGTTAACACTATACTGCATTATAAAACCTTAGCATTATACGTCATTGTAAAGCCCCAACAACAAGCCTCAATCTGTTCAAGGTCAAACATTTGGACGGAGAAATACAATACTCAATAAAATTTCATTTATTTCGGTTTACTGTGACCCATATCGGAAAATCACATTACATTCAATTTAATTCAAATCAAATCAATATAAATTAGAATTAATTATTATTATGTAGTAATTTATAAATGAAACTAAACATAACAAAACTTAAATAAACATTCTAACTTGTTCTATCCCTATTTAACATAACTAAACCCTTTAACTAAGTTTACAACAAAAGAAACTAAATTTATTTAACAACTATCATTTTAAGTGTAAAAAAAACAACTTGTTATGAATTTACTTATTCTATTCTCATACAACAGTAATCTAAAGTTACTAAAATATACTGCTTACATATTCTACTTACTTATGTACAAACTTGAAAGTAGTTTTGTGTTTAATTTACAATTTATTAACTTTGATACTATGGTTCTATTCTTACATTATACTATGTGTGAAAATGCAGAAAATTTTATACAATTATATCTATTTGAACTTTATAAAATTACAATTAATTAACTGAACCTTTAAGTTTCAGTTAATTAATTGTAATTTCACTGTACTCACTTAAAGTATTGCAAAGATCTACAAATTGATTAAATCTCAGTCTATTTACAAATATACCTATCTATTTACAAATACACATCGTTACTTAATACATAATCTTAAACATTATAAATCTCATATAGGTAGGTACTATATAAATCTTAAATTATCACTTCTTATTGTTCATAAGGTAATTTTCACTATTGTTTCACAAGAAAACTATTCACATATGTACATAACTATAAATGTCCAAATTTATATATAATATCTGCTTGGTTTCTTTGTAATGCGACCTCTTCTGGTCACAAATTGGATCCTGCCTTCATCATCATTGGTGTTGTCATCATCATGAGTATGTGGATACATACTATTTGAATCCATATGATTGTTATTACCTGAAATATCTGAAATAGAATCTAGATTAGGGGGAGGGATGGTTTCAGGAACATAACATGTACAATTTTCTTCTTGGTAGGCTGACGAACATTCTGTATTTTGTAGCTTACTGATCCAATTTTCTTGATTATCTGATATGGCCCTTTGAACTTGGGTGTCAATTTGGTGTCTGTGGCTTGTGGCCATTCATACATTACGTATTCATTTATTTGAAAATCATGGTCAATCTTTTGCAAGTCAAATCTTGCTTTATTTTTCGAATTTGCTGTGGCTGTATTTTGTAACGCAGTGTTTCTTGCTTCTGAAAGATAATCTAGTTGATTATCACGTTCCATTGCTGGTATAATTGTGCCAATTAATATCTCGTTTGGTGAAATTCTTGGGTGAAAACCATGTAATAAATAAAATGGTGAATATCCAGTAGTATGTTGTTTAGCTGTATTTATACATAGCGTTGCCATGGGTAACAATTTATCTCCTCCCCCAACCCCCCTCCCCCCTCAACCCCCCCGTGATTGGGTACTTTGGAAAGTTTAACCTTGACCAATAATTTATAACAATCGTCATTTATGGGAAGTCACATTTTACATTATTAACTTATTAACTAATGAATATTAATAATTTTAAACTAAATTAGGTACATAAAATTGACATAAGTTTTTTTACATCAAATTTGATCTGATATGAGGAGCGAAATACAGCGAAAAGCCAAGTCTGAAAAAAGAGTGAATTTTTCTATAGTTGTATAAAATTTAGTACTTAATATCAAGTGTGCGGGTGGTTTAGAATGATTTTTCAGTGAGCTTCATATCCAAAAATTCTTTTATTTTATAGAAAGGGTGCTGTGTTAGGAAAGTTTTAATTTTAGTCCTAAAATCTTGATAACTATTTCAATTTTGTGATTGCTAATGGTAATTTGTTAAACATTATATTTTTTATGTAGGTAACTTCCGTGTCTTTGGGTTTTGACTAGTCTTGTTTTAGGAATAGATAATTTATTCTCATGTCTCAGATTCATGTTATCGATATGTTTGTCTTTCCTTTTTAGGTATTTATCGATATTTATGTGTATGTCTAATAAGCATTTGTAAATATATAATATTATCACGGTTATTATTTTATGTTGTTTAAAATATTTGCGAGCTGAAATTCTTTGTGTGATCCCACTGATGGTCCTGATGGATCGTTTCTGGCATACAAATAGCTTGTTAATTTCTGCACCATTTCCCCAAGTTATTATAGCATAGCTCAATATTGAACATATGTACGCATAGTAAACTGATGAGGCTTTTTTGATCGAGTAAGGGCTCGAGTTTGAATAGAGCATAATTTGCGCTTCGGATTTTCTTTACTGTCTTCATAATATGTGCACTACGTGTGATAGTGTAGTCCACATTATATCCCAAAAATACATGTTCTTTGTGGGTTATAGTCTCCTGTTTCCTTTTCCTAGTATGGTATTTCATAACGATGCTCTTATCGGTGTTTAAGATAATTCCGTTTGCCTCAAACCATTCTTTAAGTATATTCAATGTGTCACAAATTTTATTTTCTAGGTTTTCATCATTCCTATCTTTTATCCCAACATGGGTATCATCTGCGAATTGATTCACGGATGCCCATCCAGGCAGACAATAGGCAAGGTCGTTTACATAAATTAAGAACAATAAGGGCCCGAGAACAGAACCTTGGGGAACTCCAATATCACTCGTACCAACTGCGGAACATTTATCATTTACATTTACAATTTGGGTCCTCTGTGACAAATAAGACTCCATCATTTTAAATTATTTTCCTTGAAAACCATAAAATTTTAATTTTAATAACAGTATTTCATGGCGTAAACAATCAAAAGCTTTGGATAAGTCACAAAAAATGCTTGCGCATTTTTGTGACTCATCCATTCCTCGTAATATGTAGTGTATGACTTCCTGAATAGCCATTTCAGTTGATTTATTCTTACGAAATCCGAATTGCCGGTACCCTACGCGAAACGGAAGCAAGTTTAAAACTGTAAAAAGAACTCTCGTGAAGTCGACTAAGTTAACTCATGTCATGGCTCCGACCGTATACAACAATCTACCGGACAAAGTCACAGCAGCCACTAGTGTTCATGTCTTCAAACATAAATTGAAAGAATGGCTAATAGAACAGGCTTTTTATACATTTGAAGAGTTCTACAAAATAGATAAATAAATGAAACGTACAAAGTACATTGTACTATATATTTATATTAGATTAATTGTATACAAATTGACATTTATAATTATCCAATTTATTAAGATTGTAATTATGGAATTTGACGTGTAAATAATCTTTACGAATAAATGAACATTGAACATTGAGCTGGTGTAAAAAGTTCTACTTCAAAGTATTTAATTATTTTCTTCTTTATAATAGATTCTAGTATTTTAGATAAAATTGGTAGGATACAAATCGGTCTATAGTTGCCTAGGTCTTGATGATCACTTTTTTTATACAGTGGGATGACTTTACCACATTTCAATATCTCTGGGAAAGTACCTTCCTCAATACAAGTGTTTATAACTTCATATAATAGTTCCAGTATTAATTCATTATGGATAAATATCTTTTTAATAATTTTAGCATTCATTTTATAAACATCTTCCGCTTTCTTATCTTTCATTTCTTTTATAATCCGTCTTATTTCTTCTTTAGTAGTTGTTTCAAAAACTATACAATATTGTGGCTGTTCTATAATAATTAAGTATTTTGTGCATTTTTCTATATCTAATCTTGAATGTTTAGTTAGGTTATGTGCTATATTTAAAAAAAATGTTGAACAAATTTGCTATTGATTCGTTCTCTTATTTTATTTCCGTTGTGTTTAATACTGTTTATGCAATTTCTCTTCTTTATCTTTTTTTTCACTTGTTCGCTAATTATTTTCCAAGTTTCTTTAATTTTGTTTTTAGAATTCTTAATTCTGTGTGCGTAGTGTAACTTTTTGGCAGATTTTAATACTTTTGTGAAAACTTTCTTATATTTTTTAATTCTTAACTTTCTGTTTTCTTTAGGGTCGATGCATTGCATCATCTGTAATTTAGCTAAGTTAGTTCTTGATACTTATATTCCCTTTGTTGTTAATTAAGTTACACAACGTGCTTTCGTAGATATTTTTCATATCGGAAAAGCGATTTTGTAATAGTGTTCTATAGCATCCATCAAAATATTCATTTTTGCATTAGCTGTCTTCGCATCCCTGATTTCGTCGTACAGTTTGTCATAATCAATGAATAATAAATAGTGAAAGACAGTAATTTATATTGTTGTCTGAATATATTCGAGTATGAACATTGAAATCATTTCCATCTTCCAAGTTAGAGTCTATTGTTGCAAAGTCTAACATGCATTATGATATGACCTGATAATTTAACGTCCAAAACTTTCCCACTACACTCTTTAAAATTTGTGATAAAATTATCAATACAAGTGTCACTTGTGCCTTCGGTTCTAGTCGGCTTATCAATAATAAAATTAAAATTGTAATTATCTACCTAATTTTTTTTTTAAATTTGTGTAGTTTCGAACTTGGCTTTAGGATGTTTACATTAAAATCACCTGCAATAATTACTCTCTTATTTTCCTGGCTAAGTTTAAATAGCAATTTTGTTAACACACTGTAAAATATATCTATATCGTGATCTGGCCTATACACATGCTAATAATAACTTCTTTAGATTTACGCAACTCTATCGCCGCTATTTCACAATTCATTTCAAATGACATCGATTTAAGGTCTTTTCTAATTTTGTAATCTACACCGTCTTTTACAAATATAGCCGTTCCTCCGTGTTCGAATATTTGTCTATTAAAATAAGCTGCTAGTTCATAGTTTTCAATATTCATACCTATAATTTGGTGGTCATAAACCCACGTTTCAGTTAAACACAATAAATATGTCACAGTGGTTCTATTCTATTGATTCAAATTTTTTATGAATACTTCGTAGGTTAGATGCAATAACTACCTTTGATTTACGGACAGCAGATTTTTCTGAAAAGTTGTTATGCTATATTCATTTGTATCTGATTGCTTTATAAATGTTAGGGCGGAATGGTCTAAAGTTATTTAACAATACTGATCTTATTTGCTGGGTGATAAGCTCCTTTACAAAATACATACGTTTTCGTTGTGAGTAATTATTGTTTATATTAAGGTCTAAATATTTAACATTTTCGTTGAAGTTAGCCAATGAAGCAATCTCATTGTTTACAGTAAAAATTTGTCTATCATTCCGGCCACCATAACAAAATCCGGTAAAATAAAAATTTTTATTTTCAACTTTATCTTTCAACTGTTTCAGATATGCATTTTGACGCAAGTAGTTATCACGAAAATTGCTTATTATTATGACTAATGTATCGCCCTTATTAAGATGCTTGGTTTTTCCTTCGAAGTTTTCTAAAATTCTCTCCATTGTCGCTCTTGGTTTACAATAATTCATAAAATTCTTTGGTACGTCATAGCTTTTGGTAAGAATATCAGTCATACCTCTTCCAAGTTCGTCTGATAGAATCACACAGTCTGTTTTGTTTTGTATCTGACTTGTTAGTATATTATCACTACCATGTTGATTTGAGACCTCTGCAGCTAGTAAGGCTGTTTTTTCGTCATGTTGCAATTTTAAATTCATCTTCCTCTGTTGTAAATTTAATCTATTACAATTTTTTTCTAAGAATTCTGCTCTCTTAATCAATTTTTTTTTGAAAGAATTGATTTTTTTTTCAATTTTGTAAATTTTGTGCTAGGCTTTATACTCTGTGTTGTAGCTTGAAGTTTCGCGCGTAAATTTGTTGATTTTTTCTTTTCTTCTCCTAGCCATTTATTGAGCTCCAGTACTTTTTCCTCCAATTCCTTAACCTGTTGTACAAGACCGTCTCTTGTTGGTACGCTGAAACTGGAGTGAGTAGATGAGTCAAGAGCGTCGCCTGGCAGTCGACGCCTCTTTCTTTTGCGACCCGCTAAGGGGTATAAATTTCCATATGTTGCATTTATAACTTTAGACATGATTGCTGGTCCTCCAACCAAACCAAACATAATTCTCATAAATTCTACATGGTAATCTTGTGTAATCACTGCAGTTTTGTAAATGTCTTCTTCTCTGATTTTAATGTTATGATAAGCATGATAAATATCAATTTTAAATTTATATACAAATTCTGATATTTTACTCACAATATCTTCCATTCGTTCTATGGGCTGGACATCGACTTTTGTAATGGGATTTATGGTCTTCGAGTAATCCACAACTGGTCTATATGGGGTCGTAGAATGTTCTGTTCAACTACAAACATCGGAGCAGCATATGGTGAGTCTGATTGTCTGCAAACTCCTTGTTGTATCCATTGTTCGACTGTTTCTTTCAAAAATTTCCTTTCCGGTTTCGGTAATCTGTAAGGCTTACATTTAATTGGCTTTTTATGTGTCAAATCTATTTTTAACTCTATATCCGGGACTTCTCCTATGTCATTTTCATTATTTTTAAATACATCTGGGTATGAATCAACTACTTTCATTATTTCTTGATGATCTTCATCTGATACTTCTACTTTATTGTTAACCTCCATGCAACATGCAACTGAATTTTGACTGGATGATGTGTGTGGAAAACATTCTGTGTGTGTAGGCGTTATAATACAAATTTTTCCATCAGGCTCATGTATGATTCTGGCATAGACAGCAAACTGCCAATCTTTTCCTAAAATAATGTCAACAGGCAAATCTACACAAATAGCGATCTGTGGCATGATATAATCAATTTTTCCCACCTGTATTCTACCTGTGAACCATCCAACTGGTGTCAGCATGTTACCTGCAACCTTGTATGCACCTTTTTGCCATGGGTAAACTTCTATGTCTGGTGGTAGAAGCTTCCTATCAACCACTGTGATGACAGACCCCGAGTCAGCTAAAGCGTCTGCCTTGATATCTTCCTTTAAAGTTACTGGAATCAAAGTCACAGAAGGTACATCAATTTCACTATGTGATTCATTTTGAACAAAATTAATCTGCTTTTGTATGTGTTTGTTATTTTGATATGGTTCTCTTTTAGATTGTACTGAAGTTTGTGGTAAATTTTTGTTTGTCGACTCGCTGTCTTTTGTATTTAGTGCCTTTAAATCACAATTATAGGATATATGCCCTTTACTTTTGCATCTGAAACAGGTTTGTTCTTCCTCTCTGTCAGTCTATGGGTTAAACTTTTTATAAAGTTGTTCTTAGTAAGTGGTTTATCATTGTTACTTACCTGCATTTCCTTGGTTTGTGTTACTTACCGTCTGCTTATTGGTATAATAACTTGTTTGTTGTACTTTCCTTACTACATCCAGAGCCATAGCATGGTTGATTAGGTCGGCAACCTTCTTGCAACATTGCACAGCCAGCGGCGTTGACCATCTTCCATCTTTGATACCTTCCAAGATGAGCGAGACTCGATCAGTATCTGGAATATGTGTTGGAGATTTCTCCAACATTGCATTTTTTGAGTAAATATATTCACATATTGTTTCATTTGCCTTTAGAGTCCTTTGTGACTGATACATAATAAATTCAGCAAAACTTATTTTTATTTTGAAGTGTTCAGCAAAACTTTCTTTCCATTCCAACCATGTATTGATGTTTTTCCCTATTACTTTTTGCCAATTTAGGGCGGGACCTCTCAAACGCATTGAAGCATTAACTAAGGTTAGATTTTGTGACCAATTAGCTAAACTTGCAATTCTTTCTACTTGTCTGATCCATTCGGAAGCGCTTTCCATTTTATTTCCACCAAATAACGGTATTGCGTTACTTGTATCACTGGTAGAAAAAATTTGAAATGTGGGTGATAAGTTTTGAGCAATTTGATTTTGAGTTTCTACTATTTTTTCAGAAAATTCTGTAAAATCATGATTTTTACATTGTGAAGTGCTCTGACCTGACTGTAATTTGTTGAGTTTCTCCTGTAGAACTTGTATTTCACCTGTTTGTGACATCCTTCGATACCTTTCTTCCTTGAGCACTTCCATCGTTCCCGATCTCTTTTTTTCTTCGTTGTCATTTAATATTCTTTTTATTAGATCTGGTTTGTTTCCTGTGTACGGTAATATTCGTAGCTTTAACTCTTCGCGTAATTGTGCAACCGTATAATTTTCTAATTCTGTTTCCGAATCGGATTCCATAATTATGTATGACTAATTGTGGCTGAAAAAAATCTTGATTATTTCGTTAATCTTGAGTTTTTCTGTTCACCTTTATTGTCCACTTTGTAACTACTATCTTATACACTTTTTTATCATTATATTTATAAGAAAACTTGACACAAAACACATTTTTTATTTTTTTATCCGTAGTGCCATGTTAGGTTCGTGTGATTAAAATCCAAACGTTGATTTCAATGGCGTCTTTATTATCTTGCGTCTTACTCTAACATACAGTTTTTGACATAAATCTGTCGTTTTCACAAGCACGACGTTGCTTGTCTGTGTCGCTCGACGTCGTTCCAGTCGACAGGGTTCTATAATTTCTTCAATACAATAACGTTTGCGTAGAGACAACAAAGATGGCGCTTTCACAAATTTTACACAAAAATAAAATTTGTATTATTAGCAGAGACGATGCCCAGCATCCCCTTAAGGGCTCCTGGTGAGAGACTTCTATGACGGAAAGTGATCCACTGGCGACCAAAGAGAAAAGTTGGTGACAGGTGCTCTGATTGGACGACAAGGTAACCTGTGATTGGCGGAGACCTAGGAAGGCGCTGATTGGCCGAAACTAAAGGAAAGTATACTACGCATCTCTCATTGTTTATGCTGGGCATCGTCTCTGCTAATGATACAAATTTTATTTTTGTGTAAAATTTGCATATTTTTATTAACTGAATCGATTTTTGCCAAGCAAATTCCATCCTAGATTATAATTTTAGGCAAATTATGGCTCAATGCAAACCATTTCGTGTGAAAAATAAAAATAACGATCTTTTTTCCCCCTCCCCCAAATCCTTACCACGTTTCTGTTCAGAAAATCGTGCTACACAGAGAAATTAAAACACGGCAATGATATTAATTATATTAAGGCGTTTTCTAATGGTTTTACGACCGAATATGAACGTCATGCTGAGTAATAGAGCATAATATGAGTTAAAGCTAAATGTAGTTATTTAATTATCTCTGGAGCGTGCGCTAAAAGAAACAGTCCAAATTTAATGCAAAAATAAAAAGAATAATAAATCTATTTTTGTTTGTTACCTTGAGTAACGCTTTCTGACAATGATGAAAATCACTAATGTAATCTATAAATATCAATAATTATTATCTATCTGTTATTAAAAGGTTTAGTTTTTAATTTATTATTTCCCTATGAATCCCTATGTTTTGAATATATACCCTGGATGTGTTCTTGTTTTGATTGTTATACTGGAATTAAAATATCTTAATATGTGAAAAAAAAAATGACAAAGAGTATTTTAATGCTACATATCATTAGAAAAATAAAACATAATATACAAGATCACATGTATTCACAACTTTGTAAATAAACGAGCCACTAACATAAATCTGAACTAACAAAGTCCCAACAAAAGAAAATGAAAGACTTTATGCTATTCATCGCACAATACGAAGTTTGTGGAGACTTTGTCCACCTGGACTGTAAAGCGATGCAAACAATGTTTGCTAACAGACCCACCGATGTCTAAACTTTTATATAGAGATGTCTGTGGGACACTGGACAGTGAAACTAAGCACTTTCGAAACATAGTACGTTGTTTTGTGTGTTTTGTAGTCACTTGTACCTACCTAAATTATACGGATAAGATATAGTATTTGACACTGTGTTTTGCGTGTTCTTGGTATACGGCATACAAAAAATAATGTAAGTAGGAGTGTAAACTTTTTATTGTTAGTTTGTTTAAAACTTAACTAATTAAAAACTAACTAATAATAATAAACTTAAAACACATGTAATTGCTGGCGTGTAAATATGCCCAAAATTAGTTCAAGATGATGTCAATCTTTACAAAAACCAGTTATAAAGTTTATGTGTAATTTCGCTTTCCAGCGAAGGTTATTAGGTACTTGGCGTTTCCCCCGTAAGGTCAAGAAAATCAATATAAAAAAAAACATACACTAACACTCACTCAATAACGTTATGTTTTATTATGGATATTGATATTGAAGTAAACACAACACATATTTTTATCCAATTTTTTTGGTACGGTAAACAAAATTCATTAGTACTTGACTCTTTGCTGCAAAATTCGGTAGTAAAATACCTACATAGATTACAAACTTAAATGTAACGGATTATAAGTTAGTAATAATAACCTGCGCCCTAATTCCTCTATAAACAGGGTAAATGTAAATTTAACATTTAAGCTAATAAAGAAATTGAATTAAATTGTTTGGTGTTATTTCATATAACTACGCCATACAATCCTATCAATCACTGCGTACAACCTCAGTCGCACAGCAAGCAATACCGTCAAGGTAATAAAGCACCGCTCGACCGGCTGAGTGGTCGCGAATTATACAAAACGCCACAATATTGTCTCTGAGGGTAGGATTCCCGGGAAAGTGGCCCCCGGAGCCCCTGGTGCCCCCATGGCAAACTCGCACGCTACGTTGCTCCCGGGACTAGGTGGGAATGAGGGTAGATAGGAAAAGTTATCCTATAGTCTGAGCAAGTTAATTCTATGGGTATTGGTACCATACATTTCTAGGCAAATATTTTAACCAAGTGCAGTTTGAGCGACGAAGTGTACCGAATTTTACGCATATGTTAATCATACTTAGTACAGCTTCGTTTAGTGTGAGTTATTTTTAAATTTTTGTAGATATACTTTACGCTTGTGCCGGTTGCTTAAGATTCATTTGTCCAAAAAACAAACTTAAATTAAGATAAATATTAATAAAATGCAGTGTTAGTATGAAAGTGTAACATGTACATATTTCTCAATAGAAATATGTTTTTTCTGCCATTTGTTTATATCTCTGCAATGTTGCAAGATCTGTGTTACAATACGGTACGTCGGTCACGCAAACGCGGCCATTATAAATATTACAAAAGGAGCACAGCTATTGTTTGTTTTCGGAAAAATGCCGTCTCGTTTATATCACGATTTTCTGACCTTTTGCTTCGGAAAAAAACATTGCCAAATTTAAAGAAAAATAACACAAGTAAACATTTCGAAATAGAAATTCCAATAATATCATTAGATTTTCTTTACTCACGAGATTTAAAAAAATAAATTTTGTTTTCCTTAAAGAAACTTGAGCTTTTAAATTATTTTGTTGCATCATATTTAGCAAAGTAAACTCTTTTTTTAATAACAAACCTCTTACATGATACCTACTTCACTATAGGCAGCTTCACAAAATTAAACAGACTAACAAAATACACTGATAATATGAAAACCTAAGATTGTAATTCCCTATAAATAAAAAAAACCGAAACTTCTACCACAGTCGCAATTCAGCAACTGCCACAGTTCATAACAAACATCTAAACCCCGAAACATGCGCAATAAAAAAGAGTTGCAAACAAAATATGGCATCCGCAAATCTAATTCCACCGGCCGCCTGATATTGGGGCCTCGCTGTGTGCAAGTTTAATTGCAAACTTTTATTCAATTTGTGAGGCATATCTTTGCGCTCCGATGCGGGCAGTGACGTTTTACCTAATAGACGAATAACATAAAAACAAAAGGATCGATAAATTATTCGACCTATTTTTTTTGTATTCGTTATTGATTGTCATGTTCTCATACTGGAATCTATCATCATCATCATCATCAAAAATTTAAGGGCAAGGCCCTTGTCTGTGGAGCATACGCCATCCTTCCCGATCTTCTGCCAATTCCTTGACCTCCTTAGGCGACATGACACCTGCTTTTTCATTTACTTGGTCCATGTATGACCTTCTCGGCCTTCCTCTTCCTCTTCGGGCTTCCAATTTGCCCTCAATAATATTTTTCATAAATTCGTCATGTCGTATAAGGTGGCTAATCATCGAATCTATCTGGAATCAATCTTGAATGCACAGATTTTCAGCATTGGATTCTATATCTGTAGTTGGAAAAGCATCGCTTAGTTTTTGTATCCGACTCTACGTGTGACTCTGTATATACATGTACAACTGTACATACCACTACAAGCGTATACAACAACAAAACATCAAGCAGTAAGCTTAGTATGGGGCTATATGGTGCTGTGTGATATGTCCAAAAAAAAAAAACATAAGGGTGAAAGTGAGTTTTCTCATTTTACTTATATTTGTTCACGCAGCGATGAAGCAGCGGTGCACTGTGATTATTGATTTTCAAACTAATATTACAATTTTTTTGAGCAACCTTAGAAAAAAATAGAATATACACAGAGAGGTAGGCCTTTTGGTTATATTGTCTATGGATGCGGGCGAGTGAAAGCCTTCGTTAGGAGGCTTTTGACCTACAGGGAGAGAATACAAGTGGCGGTGGAAGGGATAGGTACGTTTGATATCAGATTCGTGTTTTGGGGTCATTTTTTATTTTCCTATATGATATAGTCTAAAATTGTTTTTGACGGAGCAAGATGTTGTGAGTTTTTGTCCTTTTTCACAATAAACAAATAATCATACGTGTTTTATAGAATTTCACTTTTTATATGTGCCGTAATTTCTAAATATTAAATATAAGAGGGTAGTTTTTAACAATTTTGTTTGAAAGATGATAAAACAATAGTTTGAGTACATAGCGATAACAACTAAGCCTGCAAGTGTTTTAAAAACCGCTACAGAAATACTGTAAGATAAAATAACTAATGATATTATTTCTCTAGCCCACACCAAAACTCGTATAAAATTTCGTATCGAGCACAAAACTAACAATTTCAAAGAAATTTATTGCTCCTCCGATATCTCATTGCTACTTCCTACTAACAAATTTTTGAAATAAATTTATAACACAACTACTACGTGCCTGCCTGCTACGAGCGTAGAGGCTCTACAACGTAGCAAAGAGCTACAATTTCACGATAAACATTTTTGTAACCTACATACTGTAAAAATGTTTATCTACACTAATGTTGTAACATTCTACTTATGTTTCCAATACTTGACTTATAATTACTTACTACTGTTATAGCACAGACAACAAAACACTCAATTTAAGCAATTTCACATGATGCTATAATATCCACATCGATATCGTAATAGCCCATTATAACATCAATGAAGCGCGACCAACCTGATTGCAGGGCCAATCAGGTTGGTCGCGCTTTATAGATGGTTAGATTTTAATGGCGGCAAAATCACTGTGACAATACACGTACGCGTGAATTTAATGTTTCGCAATGTGTTTTGTTTTTAAATACAAATTAAAAATTAAAAATGGATAGCGACGATGATATTTGTACGCCTCCGTAAATTCTAGAATTGGCAACAAAAGTAACTCACAATCTTTTGCCAGAAAAATCTAGAAAATTATATGAAAAAGTTAACTATGGTCAGCTTTTACTCTTGTTGTTTGATTAATTGCATTAGTGCAGATAAGGTAGTGTATGCAACTGCATATAACACGGGTATTAAAACACTCGTTACTATTATGAAACTCGCTGCGCTCGTTTCATATACTCACACTCGTGTTTTAATACCCTTCATTATATGACAGTTGCATAAACTACTAATATAGCTGTCAAAACAAAGCCTATAATAAAGTGCGTATAAAAACACTTTAATTTCTACGAATGAGAAAAATATGAGTCTGTATTTTATGTTGTAACTTTGACTAGTGGTGCCTCACCGTATAAAATAGCCGGAGTTAATCTAGGTTTTAATCTACTTTCACACCTAATTTCATACATATAACTGTTTGCCTAATAATAAGTATAAATATGACGTAATATACGAAACTGGCAGCGCTTGGAGGAGGCCTTCACCCTAATTTGGGTGTCTAATAAAAATCTAATCTAAACTTAATTTAAAATGAAAATTGTGTTACTAACGTAAACCCCATAACCACAAAATGTTAATTAAGTTACTGGGAATAAATGACGTTTTTTTTTTATTTATGACGTAATATATTGAGTGATTTGATTATTTTCAGATCAGTAGTACGAATATTATTATTAATTAATAAATATAATATTGATACTTTGCATATGAAAAAGAAAGTTAAATAAATGAATGAACATTTATATAATAAAACATTCGAAACCCATATAACAAGACTACAAACCGAAATCTTCGAACCTTGATCTTTGAAACTTGTGAGATTGAGTTCGATCCCGTTTTATATTTCTCCCATATTGGTTTCATTTGAGCGGCAACCTAAGTTTATCGAAAATACGATTGCATCGTTCCACTGCATTTCGTTTCATATTTTCTCTTTGTGCTTTGATTTATTTGAAGCGTATTTTTGTACTAGCGGTGCTTCGCTTTGTTACCTGTAAAACGTCGTTCATAGGAGTATATTTTTGCTCCTGCCTAACACACTGAATTACAACTAAATATAGGATTATTTCCAGTTAAATTCATGTACGTTTTCCAACAATCGCATTCTCTTTTCAAATGTTCTTAAAAGGAACTACTAAAAGTAACTTAAGCTTCTTACTCGAAAATAGCGAAAATAATCACGACCGCCAGGATTCGAACCCGCGTATTTCTGATTACCAGCCTGAACGCCTGAAAGTAACTTAAAGCCAACTTAAATAATAAGAAGTAATTAGATAGAACATTTAAATACTTTTTTGAAAATATTTAAATAAAATAAAATAGCCTTTATTTCCCTCGTTCTTTATAAAATTGTAATAAAGAAATGAAATTGTTATTAAAATTATTAATTTAAATTGTTACGGTGAAATTTTATGGAACTGTTATAGTTTCCCACGGTTTAATTTGTAATTTATACTGACTAGATTAAATTATTAAATTATTGTTTTGAAAATACTCACTTATTAAACATAGAAACGACCAGACTCGACACAAGCAATTAACACAATTATACCTATATATACATAGGTGTTAAAACCATAGTCCTTTTCTGAGCGTAAAAGGAGATCAAACGAACTTAGCTACACACTGATACTACTAACAAATTTGCCCTGTTATCGCGAAGGTTTTTATCCAGTATTTTATTGACACGGGAATGACTTCCTCATTGCTATTGTTGAGTTTACCGCGGTCTATGGCCCCACCGTAATATTCGGGCATGACGATGAAATTTTATGGAACTGTTATAGTTTCCCACGGTTTAATTTGTAATTTATACTGACTAGATTATTAAACCTATATTTATAGTTACTGATACTGATTTAGTACGTCTATTATCTATATATAGTTGACAAGATATGTTTGTTTGTTATGTGCTGTCGGCTTTGCTCGCATTAAGAAAATAAAACTTGCATACCCTATTTAAACCCTTTAAAATTTCCAAAAATCTTTTCTTAGCAGATGCCTACGTCATAACATCTATTTGCATGACAAATTTCAGCCCAATCTGGCCAGTGGTTTGGGCTGTGCGTCGATAAATCACTATGTCAGTCAGTCACTTTTGAGTTTTATTTATTTAGATAGTCCAGCAACCTCGTGGTCAACTACCTGACTAACCGTGCAAAAACAATAATTAATTAGACATTCATTTAGCTTTTCGTATTACGATATAAATAAATAATTATAAAATGTTTGTATCAACAACAAAGTTAATAATGAGAAACATTCTGATCACCTCTTTTACTCCAAATAGGTATTGTCAAAGGCTCATTCCGTAATCTAGATTCCTGCCTTCCTTTCCTGCCTTCTGGCAAAACAGCACTCTGACAAGCAGAATATTACAGGGATAAGTATTCAAGTAATTTGGCCGAAAATTAGTGTTCAAGCGATTACTGTTATAGTTTACACATTGTTTCTATAGTTATGTAATTTAGATTAGTATTTAATACTAATGCACAAATCATTCGAAATATCTCATAATGCACAAAACTGCTATGAAATACTTGATTCAAAAATTTAAAACTCTATGTTCATATCAGATAAACGAGCATGTTGAGCGAGAATTAGTCATCTCGACATTTACATTGATTATCCCTCCCACAATAATTCACTTAACAAATTTACCCGTAGCATAATCTTAAAAGTGTCAAAGTCCAAGATTCGAAACTTACCTTCTGTATCTCTTCTACTCAGTGTTTTGACGGCATCATATCGTCCTCTTCAAATATTAATACCCAAGACACTACAACGAATTTTAATGAAGGCACATTTTGCTAAGTAACGTACCAAAGTTTGTTTAGGGCCGGGCTTTTTCGCTGAATGTAAGGATAATACTGGCAATAGTTGGGTTGATTGGATTTTCGAGGATTGGCCCTTCAAATGAAGGTACAATAAATACATCCATTCGGCGTTAAAAGGTTAGGGGCGAGGTTTGAAGGTTTTGACGGATTTTGTGTTAGTTTTTTAAGAACAACCACAATCGTTGTTTGGTTTACATGCGTGTGATTATTTTTATTTGTTCCAAACAACCACTTGCCATATTATTGAGATATGAAAATGAAAAGTGAGTCTTTGAACTTTCTTTCTTTCATTTTGAATTTTATGGAGAGGAACAGGTAGATTCTTGGGGTCTTTTAATTATATTTGAATAGAGTCAAATATCTATCAGTAATTTATGATGTAATTATCCTTGCTATTTAGTTTATAATTAACTTTTTATTGTATATAAACTTAACCATAACTTTCTCTTTCTAGCTTATGATAAAAAAAATATTAAGTGCCTGTTACAACCAAGGTTTAAAAAAGTCTTGTTTTATAATTTGGCCAAAAAGTGACTAATCCGGCCAAAACATACCACAACTAGCGATCTCTACCCAGCTGAAGGCGTAGTGTTGTTGCTTGTTTGGTTCAGATATAGTACAGCCAATGTTAATCCTCGTGTACGATTAGGTTAGGTTAGGACCGGACAAAGACTATGTAATAAAGAGATGCTTAAATATCCATTCAATGTATAATTTCAATGAACCGGACGAACTTAAATTACCGCAAAAAAGAGTATGTATGTGCGTTTATTTAAAGTAAAATGACTCTCATTCGTTTGAAAATTTTATTAATTTAATCCATTTTTGACAAAACCTCATCGCGAAAGACTCACTCTGTAGCTCAAAATTACAAAGCCTTGAGCACCGCCGTAAGGTGGCCAGTCTTTCGGTTTTTTACAGGTTGCATTTCGGAGAGTGTGCGGAGGAATTGCATAATTTAATTCCTGCAGCCCCATTTCACCATCGCACGAGTAGAGGCACGGCAAGGAGGCACCGATATACAGTTGAGGTTCCAAAGACTCGCACCAAGCGTTTTGCTTCGACTTTCATCGTGCGAACAGCCAAACTGTGGAACTCCTTGCCCGAATCTCTATTCCCCTTGAACTATAATTTGTCGGTCTTCAAGTCGAGAGTAAACCGGTTTCTTCTAGGCAAGCGCGCTACATCGTAGACTATAACGTTGCTTAACATCAGGCAAGTTGTAGTCAAGCGTAAGCCTATTTCATGTTAAAAAAAAAAAAAAAAAAACTACCAGGTTGAGAGCAACAGCCACTGGAGCAAGAAAATGGATACATTTTCTGTACAGAAATTGAACTGGCTTTTAAACGGGACTGTGAAAATATAACTTTGGTCACTAAGCCTGATTTTCTATTTGGTGGTGATTGCTGGTTAGACCGGCATCAGACTTTATAATAATCCATATGTCTTGATGCAAAGGCATTTTTTTTAAACTAAAATGGTTTTGAATTGGACTATAGTTTACCTGATGGTAAGCAGACTATGGCTATGGAGCGTGCAGGGTAAGCACGCTCCATAAGAACGGATTCACTCTCGCTTTAAAGATCGCTGGATTTATACCACGTGATATGTTTAGTTACTAGATATTTTGGTATATCAGTGTCAGAATTTTAACACTATAATTACCAATCTTTCAGGTATGTCGTCGTCGGGACCAAAATAGCCTACTTATTTTATGGCGGTCATTTTCACGCGCCTGAAAAGTTTGCTATTGTTGAGATTGGAACTTAGGTTTTAGTACTAAAGGAAGTTACGTGTTTGTGCCTAAGGTTAAAGGGGCTTTGGTGAGCTTATATTTTTTCGATTTAACTGGCCTGGAGAGACGTTAAAATGATAGTAAAGAGTTCTTTGTTCAAACTTCGAGTCCAGTTCTAGTTGGTACCTTGATTTTCAACATGTATTTTTAAGTTTGTATGTTAACTGATATATATTTTTTTAATTGATCCCTGATTTTATTAAGTTCTGTTAGTAAATTTTAGAAAATTAATGTTGTTTACTAAAAAATAAACAACAAAAACCAGAATAAAAATTTACTCTTGCTTTAAGCAAAGCTTTTACTTTTATTTATTTAATATAGCCATAGAAAAACTTATAATAGTAAAGGTACTTGTTTAATAATATATCTCGATATGTATGACTTTATGGAAAGGTATTTCAGCAACCAAAGTACTAACTCGCTAATATTTCATAACATCCAAATCGTGACAAATATTCACATTCTCGAGAAGCGTTAAAAAGAAAATAATGTTGCTCAACTTTTCCCCGAAGGAATGCTCGAACTCCGCGACATAAGGACTTTTTAACTTATATCCGCAGTTGGAAACTTCTGCCGACTTGTACTCGGAAACATTACTTTTTGTAGGATTTATCATTTGTTGCAATAGATTTTGGTAACAATTTTCGATAGAGGTGCCAATTTAAATAAACTAGATTTATTGGTATATTAATTACTAGCTGTGCTCGCGACTTCGTCCGCGTGGAATAGTTATTTAGGTCAATTTAGGGCTTCATATTTATTTTTGCAAACAACCTCTTCAGCTTTATAAATTATTCTTCCATTGTTTCTTCGCTCCTATTAGTTGTAGTGTGATGTTATATAGCCTAAAGCCTTCCTCGATAAATGGTCTCTTGTACACAATAAGATTTTTCAATTCGGGCCAGTTCCTGAGTTTAGCGCGTTCAAACAAACAAACAAACTCTTCAGCTTTATAATATTAGTATAGATTATGACAAGATGATAAGGTAGTGCTGTAATTGTTTCGTCTGTATGCCCAAAGTTTTGCCTGCGTTGAACGGGATTAAGAAGAATCTACCCATGGACAGAAAAATCAAAATGGTCCGCTGCAGCTTAAAAGAGGAACTAAAGTTCATAACCAAACTCATGATAATTTCAGTGCTTAGATATTTTCTCCTTAGAACTCTCTTCGTTACTGTTGGATTTGGTCATTCAGTTAGTCTATGTTTATAAAGAGAAAAACAAAATTCACTTAATTAATTTAACACCTTATTCAAAAGAGACTGTAGAAATGTGTAGTGGTTTTCCGATATAACTCCTCTTCTACAATGGATTTCTGCAAAGTAAAGTCTGATTCAATATCTAACCTAACTCAATTATTACATTGATTTCCACTCTGTTTTTCAATCAAAATCTCCTTATTTATCATTTTTGTTTGCGAGAGATGGCGTCGGAGGGTGCGCGCCGGAACTTGAAGGGTTGAGAGGAAGTGCGGTTTGCCTACAGAGCCTCCTAGATGTGTATATTTAGATACATACATACCTATATACATATATAGGTATTTTATCTATCATGCGTAGTAAATATTTGTTGCTGAAGAATTTATATTTGTACTATTGTATATTATGACAGTAATAAAATATAGCATCAACAATTTATGCAAGTTCAATACGTCTAGCGGAAGCACATAAAATTATGTCACTTTTGTGCAAAGAAGAGCTGATCAGATAGATCGTAGCCTAACTTTGGTGATCACGTACTCTCGACCAAGATTCTCTACGAACGCTTTACCTAAACTGTAACTAGATAGCATTTAAGCTCGCTCGATGGTTAAAAGCCCACTCAATTAAAGCTCATAGCTACGATGTGCTTTATCTTGCAATCTACACGCTGCCTAAGTTATAGATCCTTAGACATGCTTAGTGGTGCCTAGAGTTTAGTAACTGTGTGTTTGTGTTAGTTTTCACATTTGGGTCAATTGATATTATATTTTCCACATAATGTACGTAAGTAATTGAGTCTCAAATATTTGTTTTATAGTTATTTGCAGTTTTGCACACCGAGTAGCAATCTATGACGAGATATCGTCAAGTAACTAATATGATCGAAAACCACATTGCCAAATGTATAAATCATAGAAGTACCTAAGAGCCCAGTATAAATCTAAACTAATATTATAAAGCTGAAGAGTTTGTTTGTTTGAACGCGCTAATCTCAGGAACTACTGGTGCGAATTGAAAACATATTTGTTGTATAGACCATTTATCGAGGAAGGCTTTAGGCCATATAACACAACGCTGCAACTAATAGGAGCGAAGAAACAATGGAAAATCTGAAAAAACCCGGGAATATTATTCATCTTTGAGGGCTTCCGTTGCGTGCGCTGCGAAAACGATAATTATATGATGCCCAAAATACCTTTTCTACGCGGACTAAGTCACAGGCACAGCTAGTTATGTATATTTCCAAGTAAACCTAAACACACAACAGTTCTGTTAAAAACGTAATGAGTAAAGAGATATACTCATAGTATTAGTAATTAGCACTTTGTATTATTACATAAAAATACCTTTGCTCTTTCCAATGCACAAATCAAAGAGATGGTCCTATACATGGTATACGCCATTATCATCTATACGTTCCTTTGTGTTTCCATATCTATGTTAAAATATCTCTAACATACTAAACCCGTAGGCGATACACAAATCCACGAACTACATTTAACGATGCAAGCTTTGAATCACGTAAGTATCGTATAATATCCAAGTCCAATCAACAAGCAGGCCGCATGTTAGCTTCTATTTATTTTATGATTTAAACTTTACGATATTAATTGAGGATTTTGTTGGGTCGTGCGGTGGCTGTAAATTGGGGAGTGAGGAACCGAAATTTTGCTACGAGCGTGACTACAGGCATGTGTGTACCGGATAAAACTAAACTAATTGTTTAACCATATCAGAAGATTTTGGACTATCGAAGTAATAAAAGTCCAGTGAAACTACCTAGAAAAAAAAAGATTAGAATACTGCCAACCAAAAATAAGTACTTCTAACTGGAATTATAATTTGAAACACTATTTCTTCAAGAAAACAAACAGCTGTAGAAAAGTAACAAAGTAGCGTTATTTATTCGCTCCAAATACCGTTTACTCCTTAATTAACCGCTTGCAGCCCTCGGTGTAAAGTTTCCAGCAATAAAGGTGGTCGAGACAAGGGGGTCATCCCGGAATTATGTCGGTCCCTTGTTAATACCAGCGCTATGAAGTAACGCTCCGGAGGGTCATAAAATGCAAGAATCCGTGATAAATTCCGTGTAGGACGCCCCCTAGTTGTTTCAGAGATAAATTGGTTGATTAAAGTTATCGAACTGTTTGTTGATTTGTATAATTGTGTTTGCTCATATCACAAATTAAAAAAAATATATTAAATAGGTACTTGATTTGGAAAAAAAATTTTAACACACGATAAATGGTTTACCTATGTACTATACAACCAAATACATCAAACAACATTTAACAACTATTTTACCTAAAATTTTGTTCACAAAATAGTTATTAGTTTAGCCTCTCTAAAGTAATGAACTGCCACTTCAACTATCTCTGCCATAAAAGGGCACACATCTTCACTATATGAAAGAAACTACTCAATCGATAGACCGCAGATGTTTGAGGCCCTCACTCGTCACCATTTTTTATCAGTTCCTTTCTTGTTTGGCGCAGTCATTCTAGTATATTCGAAACCAAACGAAATAGTTACGAAAAGAAAATGTATTCCTTCATTTCTACATTCCAGATGGTTTAGACAGACGTTAGGAATTCAGAAATAGGAAGAACGGAGCGAAAGTTTTTGTAGATAATAAGTTTTAGAACGTGAATCGAGATATTCCCTTTTCTCAAAAGTTTAATTAAATTTTGTTATTGTTAGGTAAAAATCTATTGTAACTTGTTATAAAGGCTTATTGTTATTGTCTCTTTCGTAGATTGTTAAATCGTGGAGAGGTGCTTACCTACATAACATATTGCTAGATTCAGAGGAACTCATATCCGACTACAAGTTTTCGAGAGATTGAGACGAATTTCGTGAAGTTTCCATATTCACAAGAACATTTCTAAGGTTCTACTTACACGCTCAGTCATAAACTTGTAGCTATAATTAAACAGGACTTCACAAGTTTAATTAGTACCTGTACATCTATACATATAAATCTGTAATTTATTTTACGCGGTGAAATTACGAGAACCCGAATGGATATACGTTTTTTTTTTTCAAAAAAAGATCATTTTGCTAACGTAAATAATTTTTCGTATAGCAACTTTTATACCGTTAGGATTTAAAAACCAATTGGAAAAAGAAAATAATAGGCGACTAAACACTTATCTATTGATTATTATCATGGAAATAAGAGCTAGTTTTAGTTTGACTATTATTTATTTTAAGTAAGACGATTATTGATTAACATACTTGGAACTTATTTTGTTTTGCACTTTTATTTTATTTCCTTGTTTGTCTATTTCCAAAAGTCATGGGACAAAAGTTATTGCCTTTGACGTTCTAAAACCGTCTCTGAAAGGTTATGTGTTGTTAGCTACCAGGAACATTGTGAATGGGCAACACTTATATAACTATACATTTATGTACATAGGTGTAGGTACATCATAACAAGCAGTACATTAGAGGTGGCATGAGTAGTGACGGTTTCGCCGCTTTGTCAGCATTACCCGGAGGTGCTGCATTGTTTAGTGAGGCTTACTCGGGCCCTTCTGGTAAACCTTTTAACATGGGGTACTGGTGGTTGTGGGGATACCCGTTGCATAATCATTGTTGTTTAGATGCGTTTAATTTTCTGTTAACTGTCGGATGGAAAAAATTTACTACTTGACAATTGGTCTATATCATTAAGAAAATTAGGATAATGATAAGATAATTTAGACCACAGGGTGACGGGGTCATTTGGTCTATATATGTCACGTAAAAGTTTGAAGAAGGATTGCGTAAAAGACCACGGAGTGACGGGGAAACAGAGTCCCGACCCTCAGCAATATAATACAACTCAAGGAAAAGTGTAATAGACCAAGCATAAAACCAACAAGCCTAAACAAAAACCGGCGCACGTAGCTCTATTATTAATAGTAAAGCATGTCTGTACCGGAATGAAATTGTCTTTCTAACGCGTCTGTCCAAAACAACCACAAGTAGATAAGTAAAGTTTCTGCCATTCAAAAGTTGAGTCTCTCATAATGTACATAATGATCTAGTTCCACAAATATTCTACGAAAGTACATCCAGGTGTAATAGCCGAGGCGTCAATACCCGCGGGCAAGTTATCGCGGCGATAGTTAGCGCACCACCTGCGCGCTCACAATACTCGCACTAACTAGGGTGGTGTAAAATATTGACGAGAAGAGGCACAATAACATTTTCACTATAGGTATCGTACTTTTTATGTTTAGGCAAAAAAAGTTAAAAACTCCCTGTTCTTTAAAACAAATTACAGGCTGATTACGAAAAACTATTTTGTTTAAAATTCTTCTTGTTCCTTTTTCATGTGTTTTAAAAATAGATTAGACTTGGGGTAAACATAGGTTATTTTTGAAGTCAACATTGCGGGACGCCACTAAACGTTGGTTAATGTCAAATAATGGTTAAATAAGTTTTCACAGCATGAAATGCACAGCGGCGTAATGATGCAAAATTCACAAGCTTTGTACCTACTTACAATAGCTAAAAGTGAATCGCTGCCCCTCCTAACTTAGGTCCCAATAAACTAACAATACAAGTTACGAAGTACCGGCGTGTTCTTACTGCGAGTCGGCGCATCGTATAAGCATTAGCGAGCATCCATAACACTAGTTTACTACCTCACGCCATCGCAGTACGGACTTAACCAGCGGGTAACTAACAACCTACTTCTTGGGAAGTTTAGTAGTAGTAGTAACGTCAAAACAAAACAGTTTAGCTCTGTGTGGGTCCTGAAATATGTTTTAATATTATGACATAAGTGTTGTGATGTTTTTTTACCTATGTCAATATGCTTTTTAGCAATTGGTCGGTCAAAAAATCATATATTAAATTATTTAAGAGTAAAATACTAACATACAAGTTAGTTTCTAGTGTACATAAGCATTAGCGAGAATTCATAACACTAGTTTACTTCATACTGTCAAAGTACGGACTTAACCAGCAGGTAACTAACAACCTACTTCTTGGGAAGTTTAGCAGGTTATTTACATCAACGCAAATAGTTTGGTTCTGTGTGAAACGACTGAAATATTTATTATTTTTTATCATTATAACACAAAATAACGACTTCATACATTATGTTTAACTAATAATATATGATAAATATAAGTTACCCAAATCATGAACATAGCGTGATCTATAACACCAGCGAATAAGTAACGGACATAATCTAGTGTAAAGAAGTCAAACGATACATAAAATATAAATTATAACATAAATTGAATTAAGTTTAGTTTTTATACCTATTATGTCTAATTTGCACACCAGTAATGGTTGAGATGTATGATAATAATATTTGTTTTTTTTTCCTACCATATGTAACAAAACTACATCTTGCAAATAAATGAATCTTAATCTTTACCTTTACAAACAAATCTACTTTTAATCCACATACAAAACATACTAAAATATACTTGATAATAAGAAAACTTTTCCCTTTTTTACGTTCCGAATATTCTTTAAAATCTTATTAACAAGACACCTGAAAAAACCCTTTCTTTTCCGGGTTGCGAGTTCGAATAAGGAAAGAAAAACATCACCGTAATATTTTAATTTAGAGGTTTAACGTCGTACAACAGCTGCTGGTTGCACGTTTACTTTTGACGAAGTAAAACTTGCGAATAAAAAAACAGCAGCAGGTAAGAAAAATTAACATATTTTATCCTTTTTTTTACTTAAAATCTAAACGAATGCGGCGCGGTGGAATAACAATCGCATTTGACCAAATGGATATTAGTTTAATCCTAGCTCTAAGTTAATGTTTTGCAGATTAGTTTTTTTTTCTTATCTCAAAAAATCTAGCGAAATTTGACGACATGACACATCGAACAAAGAAACGTTAACAAATAATAAGACTTGTCCAGTTATTTGATTACTCGCAAAGAAAAATACAAAGCGCAAGTTTCATTAAAATGTACCTACCTAATATAAATATTATGTTCTAAAAATACCGAGGCGAGCAACAAAACATTTATTTTCATTCATATCACTGACCTGTATAAACACTCCAAAAACAAAAGAAGCAACCCAATTAAAACCGACACGACTCGAAATTATACAATTTAGCGTTGGCAATTTTAGCTTATTACGTTGCAAATATCAGCTATTTTTCGCCGTTGAAGACGAAACGCTAACGTTTCGCAATTAACCATAGCAGAGGTACTGCTAATTGTAGCGGGAAAATATGCTAAACTAAAGGATGATATTAAGGCTGGACGACGCTGAAAGGAGGAACGATACTGAAACGAAGTTGTAAAAAATAAGTGGTCAATTAAAGTAATTTAAAATTGATAAAATAAAATATTGATATACGCATTTAAACACTTGTGGGTGCTCGCAGCTTCGCTCGCATTAAAGAGTAAAACTTGTGTCTCCTATTTCACCCCTTTGAAAGTAGCATTTCCAAAAAATCTTTCTAAGCGGGTAAGCATTTACATCATAATAACTACCTGCATGCCAAATTTCAGCCCGATCCGTCTATCGGTTTGGGCTGTGCGTTGATAGATCACTATGTCAGTCAGTCAGTCAGTCACTACCTTTTAGTTTTATATATTGAGATATAGAAGTATAGTGCAAACGGATACAAAAAATAATTAAAAAATCCCGTAAAAAATCCCCCAATTTTTAAATATTTAGGGAACTTTTATTAAAATAAATAAAAATTCCCTAAATATTTATGAAATTGTAGTTTAACGACGTTTATCTTTTAGTCGAAATTTTACTTCGTAGTCATAGATAGTTAAATAAATTGTTTTTTGTAACATAATTGGATCAATTTTCACCTTCACAAATGTTACTTCCAATATAATAATAATTAACATACCAACACAGAGTTATTTGTACTGTCGTCGGAACTCTGACACAGCTATTCTGGTAAACGATATCATACCATTTAAATATATTAATATCGTTACTCACAATAGGTACCTCACAATTAAGCAAGATTAACCTGGATAGAAGGCTCAGTAGAGAGTGCTGGGAACTAAACTAAACATTAGTAGCTTTAACTTATACTTACATGATACTGTGTGGATTACACGGCGGTGTTACTGTGCTTTGATGTGACACTGATAGTTACATAATATGTTTTTGCCTTTTGCACTAATTAGAATGTTAAATTAGCGTATATACCTATTACGGATTTCCAGAAAATATCAGATATTAAGTACTAATTTTAAAAAAAGTGTAAGCAATGTACTTCACTAATATTGTTAGTCGAAGTTTGTAAGTTTTTGATTATGTGGCTATGCATGCAGTTGTATTGTTTGTCTTTTTCTTTCCGGTACTTTTGGTTTCGGAATAATACAAGAAACAGAACAGAGCGCAGTTAGTAGTTTATATTTAGGCTTTTCTGAAGATTTTCTAAGTGCCCATTTTTATTGCGTAGTTAGAAGTTGTAGTTTTTCTTCCCTTGTTTTTATGTTTTAGTTTTGTAAATAAACATTATTGTATCCATTACTAGTAATCTATGAACAATTTACGTATTTTTACTTATTTACTTTATTCCTAATGCATTTATTCTATCGCCAGTGCATAGCATCTATTATACAATATCTCTAGGAAAGAAGTTGTGAATGTTCTCAAAGTGGCACCATAAGAGGCGTCTAACTTACCTATAGTTTCGATAAATCTTCTCCAACTTATAGCGTTTCGAAGTGTTTTGATGCGGGCAAAGCCGTACGACACTCTATTCTTTGACAACTATTAAAAAGTTACGGGAGCAATTTTGCCGTACAAATAAGGAAGATAGAGAGAGAGAGTGAGTTTTTGTATGTTTATGTTTTTATTTTTAAAATTTTACGACACAATTTGAGTTAAAAATAAGTCAGTTTACGTGCCATAACGTAACTTATCTTACTTATATGAATATACTAATAGCCTCTTACTATTATTTTAAGTTCTTTCTATATATTTTAAGATCATACACTATCAAGAACTAGCGCGGTACCTTTTAGAAGATGGCTTATAAAATATGTCTCGTATTAAGGTCCTAAGATGTTTCTACGGGCGGACATAAATTCAGAATCAATCGGCGTTAGAGCATTCATCCGAAAAATAGGCCAGAGAAGTTCAAAGAGGGCGGACTTAGGCTCATCAAAGGGGAGATAACCTAAAGTGAATCTAAGTGTATGTTCCTAGTGCGTAAGGAGAAGCACGCTCCACCATAGGCCGATTTTTTTTCATTAAAAAAAAATGTGGTTATGTGTAGAAACATAATACGATCTAGGTACATACTTGTATGAAATACTAAGCTATCTATGGGGCTTAGCTGATAGAGGTAGTAATATACCTCGAAATAGTTATAGGTTTATCGAAAGTATAGGTAAGTTAGACGCCTCTTATGGTGCCACTTTGAGAAGACCCACAACCTCTTTAAATAAGAGTATACTACACCTAGGTTTGTAAATTATTCTGCTTCTATCCTTTTCAAGCGAACACCGTTTCCAGAAAGTTACTAAACTGCTCCTAGTCATTTATTAATTGCTTTGAAATTGGGAGTGAATATATACCTGACGAAATGTAGGTACTCAGGTATATTTTTATGGTGTGAAACCTAGATATATTTAATTAATGCTGTAAGTGTACTATTTAACCTGTTGAAAACTGGTTCAGTATCTTTAAGAAGGAAATATTTGGAAGCATCAGTTAAACCTTTAATGTTTTAACGTACATATCACGGTATATAGGGTATAACGGATATAAATTCTATCCCATATATGACAGAACTTAAATCTTACTTACTTATATCTAGTATAAAAAGTAATTTGAAAAAAATACACTGTAGGTAGTGTTTATCACCGTCTTCAAATGGTAGTTTGCTATAGAAATCAACGCCATATTTCGATCCTGTCATACAAAGTATGACAATTTGAAACGTGCTGAAGGCGCGTGATGTCCTTTACAAATCTTGTGTTGGTGTTTTCTATTTTTATTTGTTGTAGCAAGTGAGCCCCTATTCCTTTGTCCCTAGCTCTACCCCTGTCTTCGAGTCGCGGAGAGCTTCTTACCAATCATGACACGTAGTGAGGGTACTTAGACCACTCCCTGAGTATACCCGTGTGTGTACTCCTTTTTTGTACCAAGTTCAGGGGAATAAAGAGTTTGTACTTAAGTTATTACCTACATTCTCTTATAGGTGATTTTATGCATAATGTTGTTCAATAGCTTAGCTCAGCTCCCAATGAACATATAATTACTATAAACATAGACAGATAAATTTAATGTCAAAGTGAGAAAGATAGAGAAATTCATGAAAAAAATCTACGTACTCTTACACTTACTATTGATTAAATTTATTATTGACGATATTTCCACTACATTAAATAAGTGAACGGAATCCATCTAGTCAGATGCTCTAAAATTTTAATGGGAAAAATCACATCAGCAAAAACCGTCTGAGTCTTTACACTATTTGCGGTCAGCTCTTTTAATTAAAAGAACGTCCTGAAATACTTATCACCATTTCCATTCACTCTCTCAAAAAGTGCTGAAAGATGTCTTGAAATAAACAAGTAAGACTCGTAATTAAAGTAGCTGCTATTCAAAAGTCAAGAACGGCGTGAATGCAAAAAGTAGCGAACACCGTGCGTGCGGAAACTTGTACTCGTAATGGCGCTCAGCTGTTGCCGGCGCCATGCTAGCACATTATGGCCGGGACACGACACCTATAACTCCACGCAAATTACAATTTTACGCTCGCAAACTTTGAGGTGTAATAGACGGGATTCTATCAGCACATGCTGAATGTGAGGACACAAGGTTGTCCGCAACATTGTTGCAATTTTCCATAATTTCAAGCTCAGCTCCAGGCATTAGGAATGATCATACCATTAAATAAAAGCAATGAATGAGTTTATTGTTTCAACCTTCCTTGACGATGGAAATTCAGTAATAGATACGTTATTTTGATAAGAAGGTAGTAAGTAACACTAGGGACTCGAAAGTGATATATATCCCAAATCAGTAGAAGTGCAATGTTGAATAAGCCACGGGCATCCAGTGGACATATTATATGTACTTGGGTCCACCCGCGTTGGTTTTTGTTTTCTACATATTTCATGGTAACAACTGAAAATATATTACGAGAGTCCATTTTATGATATATAGAGTGATCTCTTATTGACATATCCTTAATCTTTGATTGAGAGACCAAAGACAGGATTTAAAAGAAAAATCCTTTTCGACAAACGATCTTTCTTATTTCACTTAAAGTACCTAAGAAACGCTCGTCTGCCAATCCTCACAACTGGTCCTGAGATGAAACTTACGGTGCAATGCAACTCGCGTAGTTGCTAGATACCTAGGTGGTGCCTAGGTACGTGCTAGGTACCTTGCGTGCTCCGTGCAGTACACAGGAACGTTATTGCAGCGCCACCTACCTTCTTTGCAAACGGAATTGCAATACAGCGCTCTTTGAACTCTGTTGAGCGGAGAAAATTTAGACGAAACTTTTTGGTCCGGTTACAATGAGTTCTGTACTTTGTGTTCGGTTTCGGTAGTTATGTATTAAATAAAATGTATATAATAATATGTATATAATATAAGTAGGTCATTTTATTTGAATTTAAATTGGATATGATGATCTATTTCGATTCGGAATCAGAATGAATTGATCGATTGGATTTAAATGTTGACGACAGGAATTGAATTCCTTTTTATATGTATATATATTATGTGGCTTAAAATAACTTATCTAATCGTAGCATCAATTTATCTCTCCAATATTGACAAATAGAATGTCCATAAAAAGCTGAGTGGAACCGGAGCCGGCTGATCGGTCGGTCAAAGGACAAAGAGTTCAATTTACCGTGTTGTTAGGAAATGAACAAAGCTAAATAGATATCGCGGTCAATTTTCTTTATTTTGCAGTTGGTTAGAACTAGATTATGGCCGGAGGGTTTGCTCGTCTGATAAAATGTATCTATACAGCCCTTGTATAAGTCTAGGAAGTTATATTTACATCTAGGTATACTTTTCGGCTAGCTCAATTAAAAGTGTATCTTTAGTTTATGAATCTCATACAAAAATGATATTAATTGTAATATTGTAATATTAATAATTAATAATAATAATTTATTTTGAGTCAAACACTTATGAACTATAACAATATGTTCACTGCACTCCACACTAGGATAACCTGTGTTGTGCATATTAGAATGATTTATTATGTACTGGTTTACTCGTCTAATTATGTAAATTATGTGCGTACATGTTATATGTTTAATTTGTACATCTATAAACTAAACGAAAAGGATAAACATATATAAAACCAAGTTAAATGTATAAATAGAGATTTCTTTTAAAGATTTTGAACAAACAAACATTCCTCCCTACATATATAGTAACGTACACAAAAATCGTTTTGTTTTGTCTTTATCTCACTTAGCCGGTTTATTGCGAATAAAAATAATAAATGTTTACCTTATAGAGTTCATATTTTGGTTGCTGTAGGTTGTTTGTTTTTGTTAGTATTTTATCTGTTTCAATGAAAGGTTTTGAACTCTGCACGTTATTCTATTATAGGTATAGAGATCACGTGTTGGGTATTGTAGGTCGTTGATCTTTTAATACAATACTAATATTGTTTTATCCATTCACAAAATGAAGATATTGAAATGAATGGAATCAACTTGAATAATTAAATTTCTAAAATTAGATAAAAAAATACGTTGTGTTTTTTATTAATCTTAACCTTTCATATCTAATATGAAGGCACCAATAAAAAATTTATTACAAAACTCCTGTAGTAACGTGTTAATAACACTAAATTAAAATCGAACTGGCATATAATTAAAGAAGCCTATCAACAATGCAATAACCCTAAAGGCCTAAAGAAAGGTTTTACAGCAATGGGATCAAATCATAATACCTAATACCTACTAAAGTAATGAAGAAGTAGATTTAGTTTTACAAAACAGGAATCATATATTTCAAACAATGTGATACTGAAAGTAGTTGTTATTACTAAAGAAACTAATGTATTGTTTTGCCAAATATCCAAACAGAGTCGCCTCCAATATAAACGAATATTAAGCTCATGTAGCCACATCAGCCGCGCCATCGAACGCAATTCGGTTGTTATTGTACAATAATTGGGTATCGGATGAATGGTGGCCATCAGATGTAATAAACTTAGTTAATTCACTACCATTTATTATATTCCGGGGGAGGTTAATTGCTCAGTAATGGCTGCGGATTCTGGACGCGTTTTGTTTATGTTTTTGATTGAAAGTTGTACCAAAAAGTATCAGAAAACATGTATATTTGTCAAATACTACTAATGTGGGTGCTTTTGACTTTGTTTCGATATAAAAATAAGACTATATCACTTTAAGGTTGATAATGCTATATTGTGACAAAAGTTACGATGAAGTTCCGTTTCGGCGTGAAAGAAAAAAAATCTTCCTAGTGCCATTGTTTGTACACGTACAACAAAGCACACTGCTCTGTTATTAAATACAATTTATTTTGCAAACGAAAGATACGACTATATATGCGGAATCGTTTCAATGATAAGCTATTATGTAAACGAACACAGCCATTTAGCTCGGTCATTTTAGAAAAATAACAAACACAATACATCCAACTAGTTTACCCGCTTCTGGCCAAAAGGATCAAGTTTTTCTGTTACTCTTGTAGCTTTAATTATGTATATAGCCGTTGAAGTACTAGGTAGGCCCCGCGTAAGATGGCTCTTCACGAATTAGATGGCAGCACTTTCCAAGACATATTTTAATACTCTACTGATACATAAAAATACGTCTAACAGCAAACGTAACCAATAACAAAACAAGAGAGGCATAAAATTAATTGAAAAAAAACAAAAACAGTGGGTAAGATGTTAGACATCATCCAAATAACTGCTGGAGAGTGGGTTGTTGGACGCAAATTTTAATTTTCGTACGGCAAAATGTAATTGATAGAATGTATAAAGTTGTATGCCCAGTTTTTTTTTATTAAGGAATGGGTTTGCACTTGACAGTAATTTGCCTGATGGTAATAAAACTTTATGTAGGTAGATTATGAACTTTACAATTACTGATCACTTCCTTTTTAGTTCCAATTCTATCCACTCGCAGAGCTATCTTCCACAGACTATCTACAAGTATCGTTGTAGGCGGGCGAGGCTATCAATCGGGAGAGCTTATTTGCTCATCAGTGACGTAAAGGTGGACCGTCTTCACGTTTCAGATGAGGGAAATGTTACGCCCTGTTTGCTTGTCCAGTTTATTATTAGGAAAATATTTTTTACACTCTGTACAGGTATTGTGAGGTTATGTAAAGTGCTCTATGTATGTTTTTTTTAATGTTTTTATAACGTCTACCTGAAGGTAAGGTTATGCAAAGTGCTCGAATAGAAATGAAACTGTAAATACCTATTGCGCCGGTTCCATTAAGGAATAATTTATTAAATAATATAATTAGTTAAAACGGCGGTAACCAGTTACGTAAAGCGGCTCTTGCGTATTCACTCTAATGCTCATACCACTAGGAGTTAGGTATATATGAAAACAGTACTTACTATTCAATCAATACAATTAATTATTCTCCTGATCGTCTTTAGCTTAATTTTATTTTGATTTAGCTTAGTTGGTAGTGGCTCTGCCTTCTAATCTAGAGGTCGCGGGTTCGATTCCCGCATGACACAAGTATTTATGTACTTTAAAATTTATAATTACTTGTGTTGAGTCTGGTCGTTTGTATGTATAATAAGTATGTATTTACAAAAGAAAAGTATATAAGTATTATATCCGTTATCTAGTACCCACGACACAAGCGTTTGCTTAGTGTGGGGCCTAGATGGCGCTGTGTGATATGTTCTGAAATATTTATTTATTTATTTATTTTATTCGTCAAGTCGACTGTGCCCTCACGTAAATAAATGATTATATATATACAAAGTTATTACAAGTTGTACGAGCATATTCTCATCATTTCATAAATGCTACAAGTAATAAAATTGAAGCACCTAACAAAAGTAACAGTACCTACGTATGTACGTTCTGAAGTTGTGTGTCATTACACCCGAAACGCGTAGACAAAATACGCGAAATTACACGTGAGTGAAAACCGTAATAGTAACATGTTGATAAGAATGTCTCACGAAAGTTTTAATAATAAATCAGATAATAATAACTGGCCTGTTAGCTTGGTTGGTAGTGGCTCTGCCTTCTAATCTAGGGGTTGCGGGTTCGATTCCCGCCTGACACAAGTATTTATGCATTTTAAAAATGTATAATTACTTACTTGTGTTGAGTCTGGTCGTTTGTATGTATAATATGTATGTATTTACAAAAAAAAAGTATATAAGTATTATATCTGTTATCTAATACCCACGAAACAAGCGTTTGCTTAGTGTGGAGCTAGATGCTATGTCTTGAATTATTTATTTTATTTATTTATTTAGATTAGTTAGAGTTAAAATTCCCACTATCCTCGTATCTTGTATTACAATCACCAGTCTTACAGCACCGATTGTACTAATTGGGTTAATCTTAGTATTGCTATAGTATATATCATGGACGATGGCTATTCTAATTTGGCCTGGAATCACGTTGCAGTAGCAAATCAGCTTAGTTAATGTATACTTACTGGACACAGTAGATATTGAGGTAGATATTAGGTTAGAGGGCAGGCGTTTGCGTAAGCGACTTGGTGATTGGCGTTTGTAACAGCTGTGTTGGAATGTTGGTCTCTACGTGATAACTATCAATTTGATTTTGTAATTAGTTGCACTTAATATATGTAATGAAGCGCCCGTAGCTCAGCTAGTGAAGGCAATCCCAAAACATACGTTCTGAAGATGGATGTCATAACATCCGAAACGCGTAAACAACATACGCGAAATACACGTGAGTGAAAACCGTTTTAGTTAACATATCAATCGCATGCGATTACCAATGTTAAGCAAAGGTCAACGTGGTCAGTCCTGGGATGGGTGACCGAAAAGGAATACCTATTCCACTTTGGGCGCTTCCGTGGGTTGGATGAAATGTTAAGTCCCGGCTTTTTGTCAAGTACGGCAGTCCTTAAGCCTTGACAGAGAAAAAACACTCGACACTACAGTTGGCCACTCTCATTCGCTAAGAAGACGAAGAATATTATGTAATACTATAATCAATTCTTAAAATTGCGAAAGTCTTTTTTATCGTAGGTTCGTCTGACAACGGATAGATCGTAGAAGATCGACATAGTTGCAAAACTTGAATATAGACTATTATTGTTATGAATTTAAAGCATTAGGATTTAGATGGCAAAATTAGCCGCTCTATTAATTCTTCTTTCTTCAAAAAAGACAAATTTTGCGCTATCTACAACATTCAATGAATTCCTTGATAAATTATCTTTCTCCAAATTTCTAATTAATTTCAAGCCTAAATGTCAGAAGTTTCCGAAACGGAAATTCCTAGGTCCACTAAATAGAATCCAATCTATCAAGCAATTGTTTGGGGTGGAAATTAGTGCTAGCCGCGACTTCCAAACGTTTTTGGAATGAATATTTATTCTAGATATGCCATATCTATTGAAATTGAATTCTACCATATATACTGCTGTAAGCTATAAATTATTGTTAAATCTAATAGCGAGAGTGAATCGGTTCTTATCGGGTAAGCACGCTCCATCTTAGGCCATAGCCTTTGCTTGCTATCAGGCAAACTATGGCCAAGTGTAAACCCGTACAAGTTAAAAAAAATCTTAGTAAGTACCAACTGTACTAGACAATAAATATATCTACTGAAAGAAGAAAAGTAGTACAAACAGGTAAAGTTAGTTGATTATGATACATCCTGATGTGAATTGATAATGCAATTCAAGGCATGATTTTACAGAAGTTTAGCAAAATGTATCACATGTGTAAATTTTCATTCCCTACATTTTCCTTATTTCTATATCTCATCCAGATTCGTTGTTCAAGACCCCAGGTTATTTAGAGTGATTAATGAATACGTCGATCGCAGCGCCACGGGGTGAGGTGGCCGCGGTCGGAACTACGTGATTGGGCATCGAACAGGTATTAGTGCTATAGTGGTGTGAGGCACTAACCGCCTCATTAGGAATCTAGACAAGGAACCTAGATTCTCAATAGTATATGTAGATATAGAATCTTAAAATAGTGTTTACAAAGCCTTTAGGTAAATTTATGAAGCGTTATTTCTACTTAATCATAGCATCATAGTCGTAAATCGTAATTGCAAGAAAATCCTGTGTACATTTTAGCTTTTATTTTAAACTAGTGGGTGCTCGTGGCTTAGCTCGCATTAGATAGTAAATCTTGCATCCCCTATTTCACCCCTTTAAAAGTGACATTTCCAAAAATCTTTTCTTAGCGGATGCCTACGTCATAACACCTACCTGCATGCCAAATTTTAGCCCGATCCGTCCATTGGTTTGGGCTGTACGTTGATAGATCACTATATCAGTCAGTCAGTCAATCAGTCAGTCACCTTTGAGTTTTATATACATAGATACCGACACAAACTTATGAACAAAATAAGACAAACTTCAGCCGTTTTTTGTAATACATAAAAGCATGATTTTCCCGTAACCGTGAATAGGTAGGTACAAGTATTGTACAAGCTAAAATGTTTTTGTTAAAAAATAAAGCTTGACAACATTACTTGTTCAAACAAACTTGTTTCTATCGAAAAATGGAGCGGAGTTTTATTTCGCATATCCTGTTATTTATAGCAGCTTTAGTCTCATATTTCAAAGTATTGTCACGAAACAAATGGGAGTTTTGCAAAAAAAAAATCGGATAATAAGCCTATTTTATTGAGCTTTGGACAAGTTAAGTATTTAACTTTTGGCCCGTGGCGGCAAATGTAGCTATATAATAGGAATTACACCTAAACAGATTAGTTTCATTTATGGTTGCTTCTTAAATCATAAGTTTTAAATAAAAGTAAACAATGAATACAGTGTAGCGCGCATCCCAAACGTTAGCCCCTCGTCCCGTCCCACCGCTAGGGAGCGCATGCGGCGCTCCGAGAGAATAAAAGTAAAACAGTCGCACAGAAACTAGGGAGCGCGCCGCCGCGTCGCCGCCTGCGCTCTCCGCGGCTCGCAGTGATATTATATTTTGTACCTAAATCTTTGTGACTGTGAAACGCACGGACTATACTGTATTGTTTTATTGAGACGCTTCCGAAAATAAATGTTTGTAGTGGGACCCGGTGTCTTTTCTTTTCGTATCATCGACGCCCCGCTATAACAGAAACAAATAACTAGAACACAAATCCTTGGATTATGTGAACAAAGCGGACAGAATGTAATATTGTGTTTTAATATCTTTTTAATGGTTTATCGATGACTGACATTGAAAATATGTAACCAAAAAATATCAGCTCAGTTTTGGAAAATTTAATCGTTTATTATTTCCATTTGCATTTTCTTAGATAAAATAAAAGATATTAAGTACAAATAAAACTTAACTAATTATTTTTAAAATTAAAACACCAACTTATAATTGACTTAAAACACCTATATACCTATATATAATTAAAAGATTATTTAGTTATATAAATACTCTAAAATAAATATTTGATTATAGCTGTCTGGTAATATTCGATCAAAAGAGATATTTTTTTAAGCCAAATATTACCTAATAAATATTTTCACAATAGGGAAATTTGTTGATATAATTAATTTGCTCACAAATTCTGTGGGAATTCCGGCATGGTAACCACACTTTACTTTCTTTGTTTCTCTCTTGAGTCGTGTTTCCTTATGACTGAGAGTCGTGATTCCCCCTCAGAATTAATTCGTTAGAGGATTTCTCTTGGGCAGATACATCGTGGTGGACGCCCAGGTCCTTTCCCTGAAGACACATGTCCTAGGATATTGTGGTCCTTAAGCATGTCGGTTTCCTCACGATGTTTTCCTTCACCGCTAAGCGAGTGCAAATCCATACATAACTTGAAAATACAAGTCACCGGTGTAGAGCCGGATTCGAACCAGGGTGCGTCTGAACTGAAATTTGGTTTGTTTAAATAATTAATAAATCTGTGTCAAGAACTCATAGTTATATATAATTTGCATCGATATCAAGATTTAAAAAGTATTTTTGTTTGGTTACTTTAAGGTTATAAATGTGTGTCCAAAAGTCATTCAGTCTAAATTATGTTAAAATTTTATGATAATTTAGAGTTTTATCAAAAACCGTTTTACATAATCATGGTATTTGTTAACACTCTGAATTGTTTTATTGTAAACTCTGTGACAATACATCTATAATGAGCAATCGTAATAATTGCCATGAGGCACATGGTGACGCACGATATTGTAAAACAAAACTATTAAACTGTTAGTACTTAGAACAGCTGCAAGACACAGTCACCTTAACCAAAATAATCTAGATCATAATGAAAGTACATCCAACCATGCGTGTCTAGTCTTCATAATAATTTTGATTAAACTTCAGTGCAGGCGCGCGTGATCATTAAAATTACATACATATATAGGTAGAGTTAATGCACGTTTCTTGTCTCCAATAATATTTAGCTATTATACTAACTGCTACATTATTATTTTAATAAATCTTTATTAATTAGTTTAATAAATTTAAATAGTACATTATTTTAATAATTAATATGTCACGGTTAAGCCAGAATTGTACTGCTTTCACACTTAAAATGAAAGTAAGCATTTATTATTTACTTAAATCTACATAAACTATTCTTAGCCAATATCTGCTTATATTATTCACTGGTTTCAATTCACAAGAATACCAATTTGAAACTATGGTAGAAATACTTGTGTCATGTGAAAATATAATTCTCTTTACCTAATATAGGATTCTTAGTAACCACAAGAGTTTCATTTCTCACTCTAAAGAGTTACAACGCACTAAAATATAGGATACCTGATACTCTTGGTCAGGGCTGTATATAATTAAGCGTAAGCTCAAATTAATTCTAATCAATTCCGGCGGACAATTTGCTCAATCTCCTTAGTAATTCAGGGCCCATAACTATTACCAACCCTGACCCTTGAACTTGATAAGTAATCCACACACAAAGATAGTAACAGTATGGATATAAATAACAATATTATCTATACTAATATTATAAAGCTGAAGAGTTTGTTTGTTTGTTTGAACGCGCTAATCTCAGGAACTACTGGTGTGAATTGAAAAAATATTTTTTTGTTAAATATACCATTTATCGAGAAAGGCTTGAGACTACAATGTGTTTGTCTACCCGTGTCGGAGCCTGAAATGGCAAAATATATGATTAATTTTATGGACAAATCAAGCTCTAAAATTTTTTTTTTCCTCCTCATGGTGGAATGGCAGCCATTTTGTTATTTTTGACACCAACCCTTGGGCGCTTGTATTAATTTAGTCATAACTTATTATGTAAAGGGCATATTGATTTAAAAAAAATATCATTTGATAGCTGAATGTATGGGCAATAAAACGAGGTTAAACATTTGCAATATTTTATTAAATAAAGGTAAGAAAAAAAAATTAGAAGAAAAAAAAATATAACATTTTTCAGAGAAAAAATCTTAAAAGTAAGCTTTTTACGAAAAAACATGGGAGTACACAGTTTTAAATTTGTTTCTTCCATAATGTAGTACAGGATGTAAGCTTTCTAAAATAATCACACAGTTTTGATGTAACTAACATAATTTAGAAGTTATAACCGTTGGAATTTGTCTCTTTGCAAGTGCTTTGTTTGCTTATCATGGAATAGACTAGCGAATTCGCCGAATTCTGGCAACAAGTTTCTAAGAAACCCATTCTTAAAAAATGCCGGTAATTAGGATGTTTCTAGGTGGGAGTACGACAGAAATCCAGATAAGAAGCGTAGATAGCCAGGTCAGTTCAGTCATCCCTCGCTCTGCGTTGTGATTACATTTCTTTGTATAATATAACATCACACTGCAGTTAATAGGAGCGAAGAAACAATGGAAAATGTGGAAAAAATGGGGAAAATTATTCATCTTTGAGGGCTTCCGTTGCGTGCGACGCGAAAACTGTTCAAGATATCAATAAAATACATATGTACTCATAAGAGAATTATTCCTCTTGAAATGGTCTAACAAAATGTCCACGACAGTATATGTCTATCTTTTAAGATTAACTGATTAGAACCGTTTTTATGGTAATAATTATTCCACGCGGACAAAGTCGCTGGCACCAGCTAGTTATAAATAAAGTTATTAACTATTGTTTTTAAAGACAATACTGTTAGAGTTAATAGGTATCTTCTAGGTAAGCGTGTTACACCCTAGGCAGCAGCAATGGTTAACGTCAGACAGGCTGTAGTCAAACGTAAACCTATCGCACGTAAAAAAAAAGATGTCGTATTAACAATGTTGAATTAAGAAATATTTTACTGTAGAGTAATTTGTCAATTGAAAAATAATGTTTCAATATCGCATTGTAAGCAAATATAAGAGTTTATGCTAAAACCATAGGTATCAAAAAGTTAAAACTGTACAGGTCGAACTAATAGGTACGGGAGTATATTTTCTCTGTTTAGAAAGTCAGTAATTTCCATTATCCCATAATGAATTCTAATTACTAACCTTCCTAACCAGATCCGGTTACAATTTAATTTCCAAATCGGTGAGGCCGTCATTTGTTAAATCGATGACGTCATAACCGAACGCAAACTAATAAAGAGAAGCCTAATTGACTAATCACGGTCAATTGATTCTCTAAAGATAGGTTTATGGGCTAAAATTCGATTTCATGTTTGTATAATTAATACTAAAGCTTTGATTTCCTAGGGAGTATTACGGCCGCTATACTACGGCCTTTCGCTGTATTACGGCCGCTATACGATGGCACCGCTTTCCTAGGAAACCAAAGCTTTATACCTATAGCATTACTAGTATTGACGTAAAATTGATTAACTTTTTGATGTTTTTAGTCCGTTCATACTAAGTAACTCTGTTAAAATACTTGTAATTATAATAATATGTGGATTTTCAAGTTTAATTTTAGATATTCACAAAAATTAAGTGTTGCTTATAAAACCAATACTTTACCCGCAACAAAATCCTGAAAGCTCTTCAATTCTCAAAATTGTTGCAAATTAAGCAGCTAAATAATGTTAACTGGTAACACTCAACTTTGAGTAACTCAACTTAAGTTATTTAACCACGTATGATTTACCTAGAACTTGGTTTTCACATATGTAATTATATTATATTTGTCTCTAAAACTCTACTAGACCTAGTCATAAAGCTAGGCAGCTATAAACAGGAGACGATAAAGTGTATTCCGAACATAGAAATCCTTTGGGTATAGTTACACGTTATTATCTCAATAGAGGTTTAAATCCACCAAGTTACGTTAGCCATGTTTTCAAATTTTATACATAATATGTGCATACTAAAACTTTGTATTATGTTATTGTTTCAAAGACATCATGGTTAAATAAAAAATCCTTGACATATTTCATAATGTCTAGCGATTTTGCATTTCACTGTGCTAGTTTTTATTTGCCTTTGTGACTAAAGCCAAGAATTTATTAGATGAATAATTGTCATGAGGCGTGTTGGCAGTAAAAATATTTTTGTGAGACATTATGACCAGTCATATTCATTATATATGTTCTTTTTAAATAACAGGATTTATTAAAAAACACGTTTACCTAGTAAGTAACTAAAAACAATAACTTTATTTCGTGTTATAGTAGCTACTCGTAGAGAAAGAGCTACGCGTATCGTAGCAAAGTTCTACGTTCTTCGTAGCTACTGTCTACGACCTTAGTACGTTCAAACTACAATCATATCAACTCATCACTTTTTATATTTATCAATTGACTTCTACGAACTTCTTGTTCTTTGACAATACGCAATAAACTATGAAAAACTATATTTCAAAAGCTTCAGAAGATATATAAGAGCGTTCCCATCTTTATTATTGGTATAAAATTTATCGCCTTCGCCTGGACCGCCGATTCTTGTTTTATACCGATATTTTCGATGATGGCCGAAATACAATAAATCTGATAAGTAACTGTCGATATTTCCACTACGTACTTTAGCCTCGAGGTAGGAATTTTCATCGACATTTTGGGAATTTCATCCATTGAATACCGGGCGTTAATAAACAAACATTAAATAGGTGTTTTAAACAGTAAACTAGGACACGTGCGTAGTATTTATTAAATCGAAATAGCATCGAATGATACTTGTTTTTTTGTAGAGAGTTTGTATCACAAATAACTATACAAACTCATCATGATTTATTCACTGGCCATTTCCCGTAATATTACATAGAATCGTGTTAGTTTGTTTAAATATATGCAAGTTAATTAGCTATGCATCAAATTAAAGTATTTAAAAATAAAAAAAACACATAACCATATATTAATTATCCCATACAATTATTTCACATGGTTTGTATTACTTTTAATTTTCCACCATCATATGACCTAGCAAATGTACCTAATTATTTATGAGTAAAATATCAGGTACATTCCTAAGTGCAACTTTACAGCTTCGTTCATCGAGTGATACCAAGCAATATCATGGAATAAGAGAAGGACATATAACTTATTTGGCTCAGTAAAAGTATTAAAGCAATTTTGGACACTGGTCTGCTTCCATATTTCAAGACATAAAGCAGAGCAAACTGCCCCGTGTCCTGCGTAGTTGTGAGGTTGCTTTTGACAACCGACAATAACATCTCGGTGGCAATTTGCCGGACACGGTACATGCGCTAGTTATTTCTATACTTGAACTTTCGGAAAGTGCTATCCGGCCAATAAAAAAACAATACTTTTTATCTGTAACATAATGAGAAATAGGAAGTTAGTTTATTACTTTATTGGAGGTTAAGACTTTCTACTTCTGTATGAAAGTAACTGTGAAGCGCTTTACATGATGATCCATTAATGTAGGTAGAGCACCAAAATAAAGCTTCTTTCTTTCAACTTAGATCTATCAATGAAGAGCTATCGGTGTAAAAGTTACGATAATTTACCTCGCCGTCGTCTTCTCTGTCATCAATCCAAAATTTAATGAAAGTTAATAAGGGTATCAAACGGGCTGAATTTTGGCGATATCAGTTAAAACATAATGTTAATAAAGGTAATAAGTATTATTTCCAATTCTCCGGCAAATCTCCGGCAGAAAGTCATCTCTGGTCTCGCTGTAAAGTTTGTAAGAGTATGCGAGAGTGATGTTGCGGCCAAAGTTGCGGGCGGCGGTCTGTCCCAAATCTTGCGCTATTTGTATCTGTTCCTACACATCGCCTCGCGTATAAACATGCTCGTCAGACCGGAGCGAGGAAAACAGAGATTTGATAGGGAAGGAGTAGCCAAGGTAACATTAAATAAGGATTTTTTAGAGAGTGGCCAAGTCTGGTGGCAGAGTTTTCAAACCTTAAACTTAATGACTGCCTTACTATAAGAAACAAAACACCACTTTTTGGTCTCCCACTCAAGGAGTAATAATATATAAATAAGCAGTGTTTACTTGTTCATGCACTTTTAATTATTTTTTTGTGTATGTATATTATCGGTTCAGATTATAGTTTAGAAATTATACCGTTTCTAAGCTCTTCTGTTTGGTATCTTTGGTTAAGACATTTTAGGAGCTAGATATATTAGGACTTGTGAATGAGAACACATTTTTCTTGTCAGAATATTACAAGAAATAGGAATAGTTCTGTCGTTTGCTCTCAAACTTAGCAAATTATTATAGATTTTTATTTGAAGATGAAATACCTAGTGTTGACAAATATCAAGAATTTATCTGTGACCAAAAAAAAAGACAAGGTATGGTATTTTTGTAATGTTTTCTGATGAGACTGAGCGGTCACACAGTGACTGGCCTTTAGTGGACAAGTAAGTCACAAACTAATAACAAAAATAGTTTAATTAATTTATTAAAATACATGCAGTTTGAAAAATATTTAATTAATCTTAAATTCATTAATCAAAAATGTAAATTTATTTTGCCACACTTCATTAATTATTAAAAATGTAAATAATTCAGAAACTAAGAAAACATAATATTATACAGACGGATTTCTATGTAGATAATAAGCTTAATAAGCATTAAAAATAGAGCAAAAATAATTTACGTAATATTAGCTAACGGAGCCACGTAGTATCACGATTTCTTGCGTGTAGGTGGTATAAACCTTTCAAACGAGAGGCAAGCATTTACTAATCTTTTTTCCCGACAATTTTACCACACAAACAAACATATCTCGAAAGTTTTCAATCTAGAGTTGGGTAATTCCACCTGTCTTCATCCTAAATACAGTTTAATGGTTCTCCGCGCAAATTTCGATGGATTCCCCCAGTTTTACGAGGCTTAGAGAAAGTATAACGCTCGAAGTTGAGACGAGTGTTATGCAGCTGTACTGGTATATTCATATTGTTGGAGTCAAATTACTTATTATTCAAAATGATAAAATATGGAGATAAAAATATGTTGGAAATCAGTCGAAAAGTTTATACAATAGTAAGAGTGATATAGTTAGGTTATATTATTAGTAAATTCTTCTGACAATTATTATTCTGGACTCCCGTTATCTTATTGTTTCCAAGCAAATATATTAAATATTTTTTAAAAACACGCTGATCCCTCTCAGTGCTCGTAAATTCTCAAAGTTTCAAACAGCCTGAGGCATTAGTTGGCATCTGAATATTAATTGGAAGAAAAACCCCTTGTTAGCTTCTTTAGTTTCTGAAGATAAACTACATTTTTTATCCAACTTTTTTACCTTTAAGGTAGAATTTCCGTTTAGTAAAGGTCGTACAATTTACTGGTTTATTTATAAAATCAGTGCTATGATATTCAAAATACACTGTAAATTTAATTTTTATTTTATAAAAAGCTATGACGACATTGCGTCGAAGCAAACTTTACAACAATAGATATGCAATGTACGATACTTAGAAAAGTAAATACTTTATAAACATCAAAGCATCACATAAGGTTGACAATACAAAAGACACTGTGTATAAGGTTTGCGATTTAATTGGTGGCTTGGATAATCTATTATATTTTTTTGTAATAAATCTCGCAATATTTTTTTTTCCTACTGTTACAATATATATATATATATATTGTAACAGTAGGAAAAAATCTAGGATGAGAAATGGAATTAGAACGAAGAGTTGCTTTGGAGAGTAAACAGGAAGTTTCTTTTCTCAATGGAACTCGCTAAACTTTACAGTTTCATATTATTAGGCCCTTTGTAACGCTGTTTGCACGTGTAGCTGGTTTTAATTTTATTGTTTCATCTAAGTAAGACTTGTTTTTGAAATGCTGATTCCGATATTAACTTGGTTGTTTATGTTGTTTTGTGATGAATTAAGAAGTAATGATTTGATAAAGAATTGTTTGAAATTATGTTTCAGTTATCGTTAATATATACATAGATAGATTTATTTATTGCAGCACTCGATATTAATTACAAAAAAAGTGCCCAAAGTGGCGGCCTTATTGCTAAAAGCAATCTCTTCCAGGCAACCATTGGATCATTCATTCATTCATTGGGTTGGATTGGATTTATTGTATATTATTTACCAGCATTGGTAGTATGTGTTTATTTAAGTTTTCCAGTGTATGTTTGTTTTTACTTCAATCTCAAACTGCGGAATTAATTTCAGTGAAATTGATTATGAAGATTAGATTTTTCGTTTGCATACTAGTTGTATCTAACATAGCTCTTTTGTATGACATTAGGATTAGAAAATCATATTCAAAAGCAGCCGTTTTATTCACCAAATATTTAATATAAAGTAGAAAAATGACTTACACCTGTCCCAAATCAATTGAGCACCTAATTTAGTCAAAGAATCTAAAATTCAAATCAAAAACTGATCACCACTTTGGTAGCAGGTGTGCTAGTGATAAAACAAATCGTTTCAAGAGTAATTTCTTTGGTGATTTAAGTTTGATGCAATAGAAAAGTTTTCGTTTAAAACCGGTATTAAGTTGGTAATTCTGTTTTAGTGATTGATGCGAGAAACTTTTCTACTTCCAGTTTATTTGTGAGCTAAATATCCGAATCAGCGTGTCGCTTGATGGATCTATCTAGGATTTACCTTATTTAAAAAATAGCTATAACATTAAACACATTCAATGAAATTGAAATGTCTACTTCCTGTGCTAAATATAGATTTAAAGAATAAGAATAAAATATATTTATTGTCACATGAAACATTAAATAGACACACAATAAAAAATAAGAGTACAAATAAGAAGTTTCATGTCACAATCCGGCCCCAACTCAGCATATGCTGGATGCAAGCATCCAGCGCTGATCTTCCGTTGGGACCGGCGGGTGACGTCACGCACGTAGATATATCATAATACACGTAATAACATAAACATAATACAGCGAAGTAGTAATACACATACACTATAATGAATACAGAAAAATATCACAAACAGGCGATGGATTATAGTAGGTAACTAACTAAATATATAACTAAAGAAAAAAAACTAATATATTATTATATCTAACTAAACAATCTACAAACTGATTATCCAAGTAATAATAATAATTAACAACTAGAAATTAAGTTCCACAGAATACATCTATTTTGTGCAGGATAGGTAGCCAACAAGACAACACTCTCGCCATAGTACAAGCATATGGTAATATTATTCAGTAAAAACTAACATATTTAACTTAAAGGGTAAACACTATTTATTATATCAGTGATGAATATAATGGCACTCTTCAATAGATACATATGTAACAACTGTTCATCATCATCATCATCATCAGCCTAATGGGACCCACTGCAGGGCATAGGCCTCCACCCTCTTACGCCAACAACTGTTCACTATGTATAAAAATTGATAAATAAACTATTGCAAAAACTATGAGTAACTTATATTTCATGAAATTACATCAAATAGTTAATACCTATGAAAGAAAACAAAAAGACATGATTTTATGTTTAAACAGGCAAGACTACATTATGCTTTACCTATTACCAAATCATTGATGTAATATTGTAAAAAATATCGTATTTTCAATTTAATTTAGTCCGAAAAACAATGACATAAATCATTGAGAAATTGAGCTATAAAATAAATAAGCATTGTTGATCAATTTATATTGCGCTTTCATTCATCGGCTATAAAATGTCTGATCTACAGTCGTATAATACCTATTGAAACTTTGAAGGACTGTTTGTTCATCAATTCATTTGATCCCGAATTTATTGTTTTGTTGTTGTTGAGCAATAATGATATTTATGAAAACTAGCTTAACAACAAAATATATGTAATATATTCTGATGCTAGACTATTATTGTATTATGTAGATATTATATTAAGGGTAATATACCAAAAGTATTAAAAAAAAATACATACCATGGAAGTGTCCGTACCCGGCTGAACTACGTACCCAAATTCAGATCTAAGTTTGCTACACACAGCATAGAGGGCCGCGTGCTCAGCATACTGGCAGCATTACCACGCTGCATGGCAATGCTGATACATTTAGTCACAAAGCATTTAGATCACGCATGGCGTCACCAAGCTTACTTTAAACTATGATTTTTCAAATAATTCTTTCTGGATCTTAAAAATCATAGTTTAGTTTACTGTTAGGCCAACTGAGATCTGCATTTGTGTACGTAGTTCAGAAAGGTTTTACATTTGGACACTGACATAAATTGGCCAAAAGGTTAATCACAGGGTTTAGTGCTTGACGTAAGATTCTACATTAGCTATGGGCTAGAAGTGAACTAATGGATCTCGAAAAATGTCCTGTAATATCCATGCTGAGTCTAGTATACTTATCTAGCGGTGACCTGTGGTGGTACCTGGGTCAATCCGGAATAAAATGTAGCTATACCAAAGTGCATCTAAATTGGTTTAGACTTTCAAGCCCGAAGAAGTACGAAACACATGTATATATTATGTACATACATACACACACACACTCGCAAGTTTTTGACTATATTATAAGTGGATAGCTAATTCTATTTAGATTACAGATAGGTAAGTAATGTGTCTAGACAAGTTATTTCAGGACATAATACAGTCAAGCAAAGAAAAGAGACACACGAATTAAGCCAAACTACAGTTTGATTACTTTTTCATGGGTCTGCCACGTACTCGTACTTTTAAAAATGAAGAAAGTTTTAAAAAGACATTTTGATGGCGATGAAGGGGATGCATTTTACGAAGTGCAGTAATTTTTAACTTTCAAAAAAGAAGATTCACAATCTCACTATATTACGATATTTATACCGCATTTTTTAAGACAAGTTTAATCGAAGAGTCAAGCGCTCGTAGGTCAGCTAGTGGAGGCAATCGCATGCGATTACCAATGTTAAGCAAAGGTCAACGCGGTTAGTCCTTGCATGGGTGACAAAAAGTGGCGTTCCATTTTGGGCGCTTCCGTGGGTCGGATCACTTTAAATTGTAGGTCCCTGCTGTATGTCTAGTACGGCAGTCGTTAATCCATGTCAGATGCCCTTCGGGTGGCTTGATAAACTCTCGACACCAGAGTTGGCCACTCTCATTCGATAAGAAGACGAAGACGTAGAGTAAAAAAACTGTAGTTTTTGTTTATTTAAAACAGAAATAAAACAATATGATACTGAGTAAAAAAATCGTCCCTTACAAATAAGACTAATTTGGATTTATGCACTTGTTTCTGAGTAATTAATTGGGCTGAAGGAAATATTCTTAGAACAAGGTTCTAAGGAATAAACTTGTTTTCTAATAAACTTGTATACTTGGAAATTTGCAATATACTTGAATATTGCAAATTTCCCTTGAAATCGTACCAAGTAAGAGGCGCCTTCCTCGGAAAGGGTAATAGAATTATTCATAGTTTCTGATAAAATCAATGAAAAAGTTTCACTATTTTTTATAACTTGATAGTTTCACGCTTGACTGCAACTCGTCTGATATTAACCAACGCAGTAATCTTAATATATAAAACTCAAAGGTGACTGACTTACTGACTGACATAGTAATCTATTAACCCACAGCCCAAAACCACTAAGCTTTATTTTTTAATGCGAGCGAAGCCGCAAACACCTACTTGTCTACAAAATAGCGCGCTATTCGCAATATTTCAGAAATCAACATAGTAATAAATAAATAAATATTCCGGGACATTTCACACATCGCCATCTAGCCTTTTACTAAGAAAAGGTTGTGTCCTAGGTACTAGGTAACACAAATTATACCTAAATACTTTTCTTTTGTAATGTACAAACTATACACAGAATCAACCATTTTTTTTTTTTTTTTTTTGTTGCCCAGGAAAACCTATTACAGGTACCACCCAAAAAACCCCGGGGAGGGCGGGTGGTTATGTGGGAGTCTCCGCCCCACTCTATAAGGGCGGCATACCCACTAAAAACCTGGGGTGTTCCATCTCCGCATCGTTGGTCCAGGGCCACGAGAGCGCGATGCATACATCCGCAGCCCTGGTGATGCTGGCCCGGTAACGGGCCCCGCCTCGGGGAGCTTCAGCTCAACCCTCAATGGATGACGTGTCAGAACACGGGACACGTCATGCATCCTGTGGGGACTCATTCCAGGGCAACAGGTTCCCCGACCTGCCACCCAGAGCCCCCAGGAGTCAGGCAGTCGCACGCCAAAGCGACCGCCCTCCTCCAATGCGCCCTCTGCGCACGGAGTTCGGTTCCCGTGTCGCCGCTACTCGGCCGGTACACCGAACTCCTCTCGCCTCTCGGCGACCACCTCGGGTGCTCTTAAAGAGCACCCAGCTCCACCTACACCGCGAGGTGCGGCGAGCTCCACGCCTCGGGCCCTACAACCAGCCCTCTCGAAGGGGAGGTATAGGCGAGGGCCCCCACTCGATCGAACGTTTGGACACAGGCTAGCAAGATCCACCGGAAGTTGGAAGTTACTAACCTGTGGACGGGGTGCACCAGGTTTCCCCAACTAACCCCAAATCCCCATATAGAGAGATGAAATTAGTTGGGCTTACCCAACGTGAAGGTAGTCCGATCATCGCACCCCAACACAGAATCAACCAAACCCAACACAAATCATTGCAGATTGTAAAAATACAATTATTTGTGTTGGGCGGAATTCAAACCCTCGACCCTCAAAACTAGAGGCCAACCTAGCTACGGATCAGTTGGTATTAAGTTGCCTCTGTGTTAAGGATTCTCTTACTTGTTCCATCTACGTTTTACAAAGAGGAGCGTATTGAAATTCAATGAATATCGTTATTTAGCTCTCAGAGGCTTCAAGTGTTTGATTATTTCTATGCCCTATATCGTGTTCTCATCTTCAAGACCTGTTTAGCACTGACGCAACGTATAGGTCATATATACGTATAGGAACTCGAGCTCTCGTTTTTCATTTTAACAAATGGAACGTTTTTTATTAGAAAAGTTTGCGTCTCCTTTCAATATTTTAATGTCGGCTCGAAGCTTATTGGATTCCAAAGGAGGCGCCGGTTGCTTTTTTCTAAGTCCTTTACCGAAATAGGATGAAAATGCCGTGTTGCTTGTGTATTGAGGCTTTGTTATGAAGACGCCGTGTTGTTTACAGACGCTTTAGGTTATTTTTGGGCTGCTTTAAGTAGAAACTGTTATATATTTTTGCGTGTAATAGCTATACGATATTGTATTTCAATCGATATTTGCAACCAAACTGTAGTTAATTAATTATTAATTTAATTTCTCTTTTTTAGTTCTATTAGTTTTAATATGTGTAAATATTGTTTTTAAGTTATTATATTCTTGAATAAATCAACTGTAGTAAGTTTATGTTTTTTCCGTAGAACCTGTGTTTTTGAAGGATTGATTTTTACACTAAATAGCTCTTGATCATCGGGGTATCATGATTCTCAGTAATGAGAAAATATGAGTCAAGGAGGACCTGAATAAAATTTTGACTCTGTTTATTTAACCTCTAAATCTTTTTAGTCGTATTTCCTTATGACTGAGGGTCATATGACTCCCCGCTGAATTAATTCGTACGGGAAAAAAAGGGAAAGTTCTCTTGGGCAGATACATCGTGGTGGGCGCCTAGGTCCTTCCACAGGAGACACATGTCCTAGGATATTATTGTCCCCAAACATGTCGGTTTCATCACGATGTTTTCCTTCACCGCTAAGCGAGTGCACATCCACACATAACTTGAAAATAAAAGTCATTGGCCGGTAAAATATAAATCAGCAAATAAAACTTCTTATCGTATTTCTGGGCATAGCCCTGCCGTGTAAGCAGTCTAGTGTATAAAATAAGCACTTAAGATATACAAGTTAGTCAACAAACGATTCTTGTAAAACTAACTAAAGAGCAGTTAGTTCCATGTTCGAGCTAACTAATTATTCAACAGTTAGTGAGTTAGGCGGTTAACGTGCGGTGTCCTGCGCGGAGTTATATACAAGCTGTAGAACACTTAAATACTAAAATAAGTTACAGTTATTAAATCAAAACTAAAAATTATACGTAAAAAATAACTACCTAGCTTTTAGAACAAAAAAGCAAGTATTGTAGGTTCATCAAAAAACTGTTTTTCATACAAAATAATATTCACGAACACTAGTAATTTTGTCTGTGTCTCTGTTTGTCTGTTTATTTAAACTTCAACACTCAATAGCAGCTGAATGGATCGTCTTGGTTTTTGGTATGTGGGAAGTATGAGGTCTTAAGAGTGTCATAGGTTTTATACTGAAATAATGCGAGCGAAGCCGCGGGCATCCACCAGTATAATATAATGCAACCGTTGGTTTTCTAGACTTAATGTATAACTTTTTCTACCTTTTTTACTTTATGAGTCTTACTACATGCCTTGGTTATCCCTAAAGGGTGTGAAGGTTTGACGACATTCGTTATTCATAAAACCTATATTTTGCCAAAACTGGTAGGTAGCCGATTATAGAAAATTTGTAGCATGATTAAAAGGACCACCAAAATAATTCAAGTGGAACAGTTTGTATAAATAAATCACGAAATATATAAATATTTCGGGACATTACACATAGCGCCATCTAGCCTCATACCAAGCAAACGCTTGTGTCGTGGGTACTATATAAAGGATATAATACTTACCTATATACTTACTTTGTTTAAAAATTATTATAATGCACATTATTATTATACATTGAAACGACCAGACTCAATACAAGTGATTATAAATATTATGTTTTTTTTTCATGTATGAAACCATGCTTAGGCGACTGCACCAAAAGAGCAGAGTTTGGCACAAATTGAAAAGGGAGCTTGAACTAAGCAAATTGTAATAAGAAACTAACTAAGCTCGTTAGAAAAGTTAGGTTGAGGTTTGCCAAAACTTAGTTAAGTGATTTTTACACATTTTAGTAAACATTTTTTACGAATAGAAAAATTCACGCTGTTAGAATTTTCAATTGCATATTTTAGTTGAATTTTGAGAAACATGTTCTAAGTTGCTTTATTACATATTTTTTGGTTATAACTTCAAGGTTACGGAATCGAAAGGTTTAGTGTGAAAACTGGTAAATCAGGTAGATTGGGAACTGCCCCCTTAAAAAAAGGGGGATTGCTGAAAGGAACAACCACTTGTTTCATACTAATTTGAAAACAAAAAACTAAAATATTTTTGTAAACAATTTCTTACACCACCATTACAAGTAGATGATAACTATCGCTACACGCGTCTTATTAGTTTTGTGCTTACACGTTGTTCTTCATTACATTTATCCATTTCCCAAATTAGTAAATTAAATTACCCACTCTCGAACGTGACCGGAATTGGCCCTATCGTTTCGGTATTTGACACCCTGAATCAACCTCGCGGCGGTTTGATATCTAGTGAACTGTAGATACAGTATACATATAAAGCGTCCGCAGCTCATTTGAATTGTATTTTTTTTTATTAATAATTAATATATTAAGTTGTACACGATTACCAAAGTTAAAAAAGCAACACAGAAAGCCGTAATCAATCTTTGGAAGGAATATACAATAAATGTCAGTATGGGTTGGCTGATACGATAAATGTTATGTCAGTTCTGGGTGTTTTTAATGATATGTTAGTAAATTTCATTCGTTACCAAGTAATTCGTAAAAAAGTGTTTTCCTCCTCCACGAGTTCTATTCCTCATTACTGAAGATTGTGTCTCTTCCGCAAATGGCACTTAATTATTGGAAAAAAAATACTTTTTAAAGTTACACATATGTAAATCACTTGATTCCATTCATTCTTTTCTAAAGATTTTCTAAGTGCCCCTTTTTGATGTTGTTCGAACTAGTATGTTTAGTTTTTCTTCCCTTGTTTTTATATTATATTTTTGTAAATAAAGACTTCCTACCTCTTGACTCCATTCCTATATTGGAAATTTGAACCTGACATAATACAAAAACCAACATACATAGCGTTGAAATGCTCAACCAGCAATCCCTAATTGAATCCAATGATACAAACTCTGCATAATCAAACTGAGACCGTCGCGTAGTATTCCGAAACCGCAATTTCAAAGTCATAACTACCGGATCACGGTTCTAATTGGCAAGTTGCCTCTATTACCGCCAGTAAGCAACTTTGAGAACCACTGCCGGCTCCGTGTTACCTTGTGATTGAAAAGTTTGAGAAGCGGTTGCTTTTGTGGGCCAAGAGCGAGCGCTTGTAACTTCTATCTGTTTATCTGTTTGTGAGTTGGAATGTACCTACTATAGAAATACTGTTCATATTTACTTAGTTGTAGAATGAGACGCAGATTATCATTTTCCATCTCATTATCTCCACCTTGAAGGTCCTTCGATCTGTTAAGACGTGGAGGAGAAACGAACTTGCATTTTATTATTCAGTCTGGTCGTTTCTATGTATAATAAGTATGTATTTAAAAAAAAGATAGGTATTATATCCGTTATCTAATACCCACGACACAAGCGTTTGTTTAGTGTGGGACTAGATGGCGCTGTGTGCAATGTCTCGGCAATAAATACTTATTATAATGGTAAAAAGGAGTATGATATGATATCAATGTTATTCCTATTTATTTACTGAAGCGGATACCAACTATGGAATTCCCTCCCGGATTCCGTTTCCCAAAAGCTTTCATAATATTGCATTCTTCAAGGCCAGCGTAACCGATTTATTTCAAGCTAGTGGTGCCCCGCGGTGTGACCAATGTCAATCGGATATGGCTTTTAGATTAATTATTCAGTACATAATTTTTGTTCTAAATTGAATCTGAACTATGTCTACCGCTAAATCCTTAGGGAATAAAAACCGTTATATACTTATCTTATGTTCGTGTTCTTTATATTATTGATAGAGTGTGATACATTCCTTTGGATTTTGTCATGAAACTTATTATTTTGATCTATATTTCTCTATGTTTATCTAGCGCCTACAACAAAGATGATGCACCTTAATTATTATCCCAATCTTCCTCCTTACGCCGACTTGTTAAGATTTCCATTAATGAGATCGCTCTGGCGAACTTTTTTATCAGCTTTCTGCGAGTTTTGAAACAAGCTCGCGTGCTTCCGTAGGTATCGGACTTTTAAAAGGTTTTCTTTAGGGATTTGAGTGTTTTCGGACAGGCATTTAGCGGCTTTGTGTTTGATAAATTACCTGTTGTGTACATCTGGAACAAATTAGGCGTTTTTGTACTCTCGTTTAAACGCTTTTGTTGTGTCTAGATGTAAATAGAATTTGCAAATAATAATGTCTGACAGTGGTTGAATTGGTAATATAAATAGAAAGGAAAGAATTGGAAATAAGGAAAAATTGCCATGATCAGGAGATGAGATTAAGTTTTAAGAATGTACATGTATAAATAGATATCAAGGCCGTATTTCGTATAAATAAACCTAATAATTTAGATCTAAATATATAAAACTCAAAGGTGACTGACTGATTGACCGACTGACTGATATAGTGATCTATCAACGCACAGCCCAAACCACTGGACGGATTGGGCTGAAATTTGGAATGAAGGTAGATGTTATGACGTAGGCATCCGCTAAGAAAGGATTTTTGGAAATGCCACTTTTAAAGGGGTGAAATAGGGGATGCAAGTTTTACTTCTTACTGCGAGCGAAGCCGCGGGCACTCACTAGTTAATATATAAATTATCATGACATTGTATATTCGTATTCAAGCAAAATGAGATGTTGGTGTTTAAAGTTAAATTTACGAATTGTTATGAGTTGAAGACATTAAAATTTTACAAACACATTAGTGTTGCCACATATACCATATTTGCAAAAATATTAGTTTATACAATCAGTGTACAGTCTCAATACCACTATCGGAGATATTCAATATGTATCGGCCATTAGTACAGCTTTGACGTCTTAATCAGAATTGTTTTTTTTTTACATGAAATAGGCTTACGCTTGACTACAACTTGGTATTATTATTATTACCAAAACTTGATCTTCTGAACCAGTCGAATTAGGTTAGTATTGCATTCTGTTATAATCTAGATTTCTAAGACAAGAGAGCACTGATTATTGAGCGGATTGTATTCTATAGTTGTTTTTGTAGATTGTTTAAATAAATATTTTTTATTCGATTGTTGTTTTAAACTATTGTTGCATTGCATAGTTCATAGTCATTTATTCATAAACAGAGTTTACATGTCAAAATCAAAAATGATATTCTTATACCACATAGTATTTCAATTGTATATTAGCAGAATGATATTTTATGATGCTACGTCAGAGCATCAAATTTTGATATTCAAACAAAAATATGTTGACAACTTCTATGCTGCAACGATATTTAACATCGGGCGGGTTTTATTCAAGCGTGTGCCTATCAAGTAATAAAAAAAAATACGGCCAACATTAATACTTACTATCGAGAAAAGCCTCGAGTCATCTCACCACTAAACAAAAACAAAATTCACATTGTATTTATATCTAGGTATGTTAAAAATACATACGATACCTTTCTACTTTGCCATCATCACAATGAATGTCAACCCTCACGCTATTTCCGAAGCGATCTATATTGTAATACTAACCTTTCACTCCTGATATGACTGAGAGCGCGATTATCCCGCTACATCCCATTTAGAGAACAAAGCCGCCGTGGGAGGAAGGTGCCGTTATACGATACTTATGCAGCGGGGACCTGGGGACTGGTATCGGTAGATACTGGGTTGAGTATTTTTCTCTAGTAGCATCGCAACAATAATAATGTTTTTAAAGTTTCTTCTAGGCAAGCGTGCTACATCTTAAACTACAGTGGTGCTTAACATCAGGCAGGCTTGTAGTCAAACGTAAGGCTATTTTGTGATAAAATAAAATATCTGATCCAGGGGTCCTCGAATCCAGAATAATGAGATGGAGTTATAAAACAGGGATTTGTTTTGGCAAGAGTACATCAGGCTGGCTGTAATCAAACACTATGTAAGCCAATCAAAAAAACAACAAAACTATTTTTTTCGATGCGTCTCTATTTTACTGGGAAATTTCTACCATGGTGGACGCTCAAGGCCTACCACGAATGACAAATAATACTCTTATGAATTATCTAAATACATAAAACTCAAAGGTGACTGACTGATTGATTGACTGACTGACTGACTGATATACCTAGTGATCTATCAACGCACAGCCCAAACCACTGGACGAATTGGGCAATATTTGGAATGAAGGTAGATGCATTATGACATAGGCACCCGCTAAGAAAAGATTTTTGGAAATGTCACTTTTAAAGCGGTGAAATAGGGGATGCAAGTTTTACTTCTTGATGCGAGCGAAGCCGCGAGCACCCACTAGTGATAAATAAATATGATAACTTTTGAGTTGGATTACAGTGTCATAGCTTAGGTTTTGGTTTAGGCAATTTTTCAATCTGTTATTAATAATCATCAATAATCGTACTTTATAACCCTGTAACACCGCTTTAAGTTTTCACAGCTTAGTAAGAAGATAAAATATTAGTATGTAACCTTAGCATGATGAAAGTGGTGTAACATAGTAACGTGTATACAGAGTTATTGATGCACAACCTTTTATTAACTTTACTTCCATAGATTTTGCTTACCATCAGGCAAACATGGTCAAGTGCAAATAAAAAAAACGTAATTTCAGTACGTCTAAAGTTGTATGAAAATGAAAATGTTCATTCAAAGATTTTAGGGGTATTTATTACAAGATTGGCACATAGTAGACTTGCGGCAGTTAGTTTTATGTATCCATAGCTTATTGTCTTTTTTGTGTCCTAGTAAAGAAATAGTCAAAATTTTATCTTAGCCAAACGCGTTTCCAAATAGTTCGATCCGTCAGTATAACAAATCGGAATAAAAACGTCTATAAGCAGTTCGACTATCGAACTACTGGTAGGACTAGATGGAATAAACCAGAGCAAAACCGTCACATAACTTTTAGCAAGTTGATACATACATTAGTTAATTAATTTTATAACAAGGTTTGTTTACATGTTTCAAACAAAAACCTCGCATCTAAGTTTTAATGAACACAGCCTAAAATCACCCTTCACTGTTCACGCACATAAAACGAAAACAAAAAGTCATTATTCACGCGTCAAGTCTTCTCAACTTCATAACATCAGAAATATAAGCCCCAAGATGAATGTACGTAATTTGCCTCACACATGGTAGGCGAAATTAAACTCTACTTCCCTCTACTCAATCATAGAATGTAACTACAGCCTTAAAGGCAATTTTGATTGAGCTTAGGGTTTGTATGCACGTGGTATATGAGTACTTTATCATGAGCATTCCGTCAAAATTTGTTTGTATTGATTTAAGAAAAGGAAGGATCTATCACTCCATAACACAGGTTATCCTAGTGTGGAGTGCAGTGAACACGTACATAATATGTATTTTAATTAAATAAATAAATTGAATAATTAAGTCCCCGTATCGGTAATAAAATAAGGAACATTTTTCTAAGTTTTAATCGTAGACAGTAAAATTTTGTATCCTGATTTGGTTTAATTTAATCTACAATCCAAGGAGTGTTATGGTTGGAGAAAAGCCTTGCTAATATTACAGAAAAGTGAAGTAAGGGTATGTAAAATCTGTGGCTACTAGCAATTTCTTCGTAGCAGTCTAATGGCACCTAAATTCACATACAAAATCGCCACGCGTTCCTCGTCCTTAGCTAGTTGAGTTTAGACCACTCGAACTTTGATTGGGCTCTTAAAGCCGACCCTTATCATCGATGACTAGATACCCCATGAAAACAGAGCCCCACGGGAAATACCTTGACGTCTGCAAATAGGCCCTCACGTGTTACTGTAATGTTTGTTCTATTAAGGAAATAGACAAGTCATTGGTGAAACGGGAAACTGGCATTTTGTGAGACTAATTGTCTCGTGTTTTTCGTTTTCTGCTTGGACTTTTTCCTTATAATGAAATGTAAACAGACCCGGTTTTACACGTGGAAGATCTTATTAAGTTTTGTCAAGAGTTTAATTTATGAGTGAATTGTTTATTTTGGTTTTTAGCTATGTATGAATTGTTCAATATAATATTTACTCTTAGCTTGACGCGATATACACAAGGTCTATATTTTAACCACATCTAGAATTACAACTGGAGAAGGATGCCCAAATAGTGGTCTGCACAAGCAAAATTATTCCTTTTTAGAGGCTGATTTTACTGTTTGTTGTTTAAAAAAACACTATGATATAACATTCATTTACGCCGCGAAAGAAGATTCATTACAACACACAATACATTTATGTATACGCTTAGGTTTTAATAGCGTTAATAAGTTTAGTACACTTATATCTAGGTACAATTATTTTTTTATTTAACATATACAAAAGAGACTTGGCTAGCGATGCCACACGCGTTAGTTCCCCTAGCTAGCCTGTAGTACCCGGCTTCACCCCACTCGGTCCCCCACGAGTTCTTTATAATCCAGAATGGCGTAGTTTTGTTGTTGGTGTCTGTAAAAGGCAACTTAATATTATTATATAGAAAGCAAATGAAATATTTTGCAGAATGTAGAAAAATCACATACGCAGAGTAAATAGTGATAGGCCCATACATATGTCGTGGTATTGTTCCATGTATAAACATGGATTGAAGTGTTTATAGAACTTTCTTAAAGTATATATTGTGACGTCATCGGCCACATTGTCCAAAAACTTGGGAACATGTGAGACTTTTTTTCTCAAAACTGTACGTCGACCGATGCAGTCGCAAGTATCTTAGACATTTGCCTAGAAAAGACTGGTTACTGCCAAGTCATGATCACAAATTTACTAATAAGTTTGATACATTGATCAGGTGATGTTTTATAAAAGAAGATAAAATATCAAATTCTGAAAACAAATACTTATTTGTTAAGCATCGTATACAAATTTAGTATCAAAGTAAACGTCACAGTAACCAAGACATTTACATCGGTTTTACGAGTAAATCGTTCACATCACGTCTCTGACACAATAAAATGAAGTAGCTGACATGTGATCGCCCTTCAACCGTGTCGAGTTTCGAAAGGGAATTACAAACTCATCTATCGATTTCTTCTCAAATAAAGATATCTAGCTTGACGACATAAAACCAGGTGCACCTGGATTCAATCTGCACAGGACCGGGACGAGTGATATGCTCGTAGAGAGGCCTAGGCTCAGCAATGGGCGATGATAATGTAACATATATGAAAGTAGGTAGGTCAGTAAGTCGAGTGCTGAAGTAAACAATTTCTACCCGGTAATTTGGACGTTTGACCTTACTGAATATTTACTCATTTACGAGTACTTCAAAACATTTGATAAAGTTAGAAAGAAATGTTGTTTACTTCAATAATTTCCTTATTTTGTTCTCATAATCATTTACCACGAAAGGAAGTCCTGATTTCTGTAATACGAAGTACATATATTTATTTTGTTATATTGTGCTTTTAAAGACACTTAAATTAAGATAAATAAGCATAAAAGTACGATTAATTACCAACCTGTAGTAGAATTATATCCAACTATCAAGACAGTGTGGTTTAAATTCTTTGGATTGCAATGTTCTACAGTAGGCATGTCTATACCGCCTTTGTAGTGTATCATGGATTCGGAATTTATTGCTGAAAAAAACAATAACAATTATGTAAGTAAAATATCAATTATTATTTTTAGTTAAAACATGGAAATGTTGAATGAAGCAGGCTTTCAAATACACCTTTTCTATAAAATTCACTATTAATATATCTGGATAACAATTTTCATAGAAACATTTTTGAAGCGTTTTCTTGGCTCGGGATGTGAGAAATACCTCATTTTTTATTAAAATTAGATTAATCTCTAGAGTAAAGACTACATTTTGTAGAACTACTTTCATCATACTTATTTAAACGTTGTTGGATGTAATAGTTCAGTTTAACTTAACTCGTGTTTACTATTATTGTTAATGACAGTATAAGATGACATTGTGATTTGATTCTGGTAATATTTAAAAGATTACGTCTGAATTATTTTGACGCAGTTTTCTCAGCAGTCTACATAAATATTTACGTTCCTTCTACACATTACGGTGTTTTAGTGTCTAGCGAACCGTTAACCGCCTGCTTGTGTGCCGAATAAAGGTTTTAGCACACACTAAACATATAAGAGAGATATAGTAGAGATCATCACCGTACTAAATTATGTGTAGTATCTTTACTTGTTGTCCCGGAGAAAAATAAGCACAAAAAAACCCATCAAGATAAAGAATTTAAGAAATGTAGGATACTTTAATATTACAACAGTTTTATAGTGTGGTGATTATTTCAATACTGCCAGGAACCCAAGCAGTATTGAAATTATAAGCGTTATCATTAACTTTAGTGAAGTTACCTTAAAATTAGTGTTTATTACAACACTGTCTAAAATATGTATACCTTATATATTATATTATACTTCAGATCAACCGAAGACGATTATATGTTAACTAAGCAGCAGTACTGCCGCTATCACACTTTTTAGATACTCAACTATTTAAAAAAGTAACAAGTTTGACATCTGGTTCTTTCCACGAACGCAGGAGGGCGCCTGTAACTCACCATTACGTGATTTTGTGTCGTCGCTGACGCACGTTCATTGTTTGTAAAAACCTAATTCTTCAATATTCTATTCGTGTAGTGTATTCAGTGCTACTAAAAACATTGTGAACCATGGGAAAAAGAAAACATCCAATCGATCTTAACAAAATTAATCAAAAACTAAGGAAACTAAAGCAACAATTACGGAAACACAAATATGTGACGTCGTCGTCCGAATCATCGAGAGAACATAGTAAGGAAAGTGGTGATGGTTCACCGCATTCTTACCACAGTTATGAAAATCCCGTCTTGGACGGAGATTACGATTACAACATGGGTAAGTGATTTGTTTTGCTAACATACGATCTTATTTTTCATCTACCCTCAAATTATTTTAATGATTGCTTTGACTTTTACTCAGTCGAATAACTATCTAAATACCTACTTTATCGTACTTTTAATTAAAAATGTAGTTACAAAGATTTATTAATATATCAAAGAAAGTATTCAAAATATAGAGAAATAACACGCACAGCCGCGCAGCCCAGCTCCTGGCGTAACACGCACAGCCGCGCAGCCCAGCACCTTGCGTTGTACCTTTCATGTTTCGCGATAAGTATCCATTCGTTTGTGTAGATCAGCTTATGTTATCTACATACCTTAGGTTACTCATGCGATTATAATATTCTACCGCAACATCTACATGATGTTGGCATATGCTTCACCCACGTAATCGCATGTAAATCATATGAGAATACTTATATTGCTTTACGTATGTCTTTGTAAAGTAATTAATGCAAATATTATTTTCAGTAAATCTCCATATATTGCTTCACGTACTTATATCGTGTATAGTAACGAAAGTAATTTTCTGTCAATCTCCATGTAAATCAGTTGAGAGTATTTCTATTGCTCCACGTATGTGCATCGTGAGTAGTAATTAATGTGGATTATATATAGATATATATATTTACACTCCGCGTATATCGCGTTGAGTTACCTCTATACCTACCTAAGTACATGTATTTACTAGAAATACATCTATAAATTGCAGAAAATGAAGCTCTACAGGATGAAATGGCTCAGGACACTGATAACGCTCCAGAACGAGAGGCTCAACTAACAAATGCTCCCGAAGCCACGGCCTCAAAAGCGGCAACGAAGGAAGTTGCAGATCTTGATCCTGAAATTTTGACCTTACTCGGTGAAGATCCTAATTTACAAAAGGAATATGGAGAGGACTTACATAAAGATATTTCAACTAGATGGTCGCATATAATATCTTATAGGTTATCAAAGGAAACAAAAACACAACTGTTGAAGGAGATACGCTATCCTCAATGTATTGAATAAACAAACCAAGGAGGCGGTCAAAAATAGTAAGACTGACGAATTCTTATTTGGTGCCACACTAGCTGACCACCTAAAATCTACAGAGCAATATCAAGATCAGGCGCAGAAATGAGATATACTCCACGCGAGACTCCTCTGAGACCACTGTCCACGGTGTCCACACCTAACAGAGGTTCTTTAAACTCGAGGGGGATGTCGCGGCTAGTACCAGCCTTCGAGCCACGTCAGAACCCAGGAGCCAGGAAGCAAGCGCCAACCGCGACACCGCAGGTGCCGTGGAAGGCGTCTTCGGTTGACCCTCGCATAATTGGAATCAAACATCAAACAGGTAAGTTTTCGTTTGATTCTTAATTATATATATTACTACTACTGAGAAGTCAACGCGTTGCATGATTTTGCGCCACGCTTTGCTGTACGCTGTACAGCAACTATCCAGTGAGTATCAAACGCCCGTGGAGAATAGTTTGGGTCGAATAAATAACAACATCAAATGCCTGGTTGTGTTCTTAAAGACTGCCATATACACTCCAGAACATCAAAAAAACGCGATGGTTTAACATTTCATCGGCAAGTAGACATTTAAACGTTAAAAACTCTTTGATTTAAAGTTTTTCGCGATGTAACAATGCTCACAAGAATCGGGCTGCCGGGCGCCGCCATTTTGCAAATACACGGCGTTTAAGTCGTTTTGGTCGCGAGAAAACTGTACTCTGTACGCTTTTAAGCGCAGCATATTTTAATAGCTTGGTTAGACGACATAACTATGTTTTGCGCGGCAGCGATTTTTAGTTCAATAGCTTTCCAAAATGTAGCAAAGCTTTGGTTCGGGGTGTCTGTTCTATAGAGTTATATAGTTCAATGACCTTAGGCTATTTGAACAATAATAATTTCGCATCACATCGTATCTATCTTAGAACTTCAAAACATTTATATTATATGCTTCATCCCTTAGTGGGTACACAAGTTTAAACCGCACTAAACATACAAAGTAGTGGTACTGAAACTGGGATGTATCAAACTTTATAGCAACTTGTGTCATCGTTGTGGAAAATTGCTGACTAGTAGCTGTTACTTTATCTTTGAAGTTAAGGTTTTGAGAACGAATTTTCCTGATCATCATCATCAGGTGCCATCTTTGTATCGAAGTTTGGAGGTCAATTAGCAAAATGTTCTGCGATGCCATGCTGCTTCTTTTGGACGCGGACAGCTCAGTTTTGTCCACTTTTTAATGTCGTCTAGCCACTTACTTCTTAATTTTTCTGATACTTAGATAAACATTTAATCAAACTACAAAACATAAGCGGTTAGTTCTGTAGAGGTGGGTTCATTGAATCCATATATAGGTATATTGTCACTAAGTTTTCTTTTGTTGTTGTCTAGTCTAAAATTTGTAGGTATAAAATTTATTGCTTTTTGTGTCATATCAAGGTATTATGTAGGCTATCTTTTATTGTGGAAATACCATAAACTAAAAGAAGAACGGGGAAAAATAAATGTCAAGTTATCAATTTCATACATAATAATAAATAAAGGAATACAAAATCAATTACAAAATCGGATATTCGACTTTCCATTAAAAAATTCCTCAACCAAATCGGATCATCCGTTTGAGAGTTTCAATTTTTTTTGCCACACACGCTATTGTTAATATAATTTTTTGAGTCATACTGAAATCATTGCTAACAATTTATAATAGTTTGATAATAATATTAAAAAAATAATTTATTATTTGTAAATGGGTAAACTTATGTAGATTGTTTTGTTTTCTATGTGTATGATACTTGTAAAAGGTTTTGGTATAATTCTGTAATTATAACATGTGCTAGTATATAAAAAAAAAAACAAATAAATCATAATAAATAAATTTGTAAAAATAAATAGGTATTAAAAATAACAATAGTAAGCAAACATTTTATTAAAGTGGTATGTGCAATATAATATAAAAAGGCTTTTAATTGCAGCTGATGCAACCTGTCTCGTTCAAAATAGTGCTGCACTTAAATTTATAAATTCTCACAAAATAAATACGTTTGGACTAAATGACTAATTGATAGTCATGACAACCTACGGTCTGCACAGAACTACTAAGTTATTACAGCAACCCTAAGTTATCAGCCCAAAGTTAGTCACCAGAACCACCAGAACAAGGCACCGAAACTTCATTAGCCAACTTCAGAGACGTGCGTGAATTATTTTCAGTTTAATTGCCCTCCAATACCCTCGAGTAATTAATACATTGCTACTCGCTAATTACCTCGGGCCTTTAGTATCTTAGTTGTATCGAACAGTGTCGAGGGAAATTTGCTAATCTTACCTTGGACTATAATTTAGGGATTCTGTGAGATGACAGTTCAAATTTACTACTGTGAGTACTGCGTTTAAAACGAGGTTAATATTAACGGTCTCAAGCGTTAGCAGATAAAATAGTATATGAATACGTTAATTTACTTTTTACTGTCTGTCTAGTGGAAACCTGTCTCGGGAAACCACCAGCGTGATGAAACAGTATTTTATTTGAATATTAAGACTCCATGCTACGTCCACGATTAATATTATGAACACCTGTTATTTTGTGGCTTGAAACTTACCAATAAACGATCACTATTTTTTTTCTAAATTACCTTAAATTATTATCTTTGTAAAGCTTACTTGCACTTATTTTCGTAAAGTAATTTAATATATAAATTCTTTTCAGAATCATTATGTACTTTGGTCTTAGTTATAAATTATCTGAATGATTAACTTACCAGCAGCTAAAGGACCGTTGCTAAATAAAAACTGTTTCATAACATCTTCATCAGCTGGTACTCGCCTGAAACCAAGTACATCGACCAAGTCGTACTTTTTGGTTACATTATTTGTACCGTTGGATGATTTCGTTGTAAACTCAGGTAGTGGCCAAACGCATGGTAGTTTCCTTGCCATGTAGGGCCGGTAGTTACTGTAGAGAGGGACTCCGCCTATTTTGACAATGTTACTGTAAAACAAACCTAATGAATTTTCTCTCTGAAGAATAGTATTGATCAAAATTGTATGAAGCGCGATTAATGAGAATAAGGCCCCCGATTTTGTCCAGGATTAGAAAAAAACGTATTGATCGATTTTATACCTACTTATCAAAAGCAGTTACTTAAAAGTCAGACAGTCTTGCACTTGGGTTGGCACTCTTAAACTAAATTAATTACTTTTTTGGTATGAAACTAGTAGTACCTAAGTATTACAAATTAACATCCTTCCTATTATAATCTTCGTACTTAGGAAAATGATCAAATATACGTGCTTAGTGCGTGCAATTGCTTTAAATAGTTTTATATGAAAGATATTGAATCAGGCGTTACTTTGCGGTAACCCATTGTAAATGAAACTCGGTTAAGGGGCAGTCGCAGCAGAAAAACACTGTATATTTCTCCAAATTTTCAGTTGTATTTGTTAACATTTTCGTATGTGTATAAACTTACGTGAAAGTATTGACCATAGAAGAGTAGCTGCAGTTCTTTTCTTCCATGTCGCAGTCTAGTAGGAACTGTTCTGAAAGAGTCTCGTTCTTACTCTCGTGGATCAATCTATGGCTCTCAATGGTCGCTGAAAACATAAAATTGTGAACTAAACAAAAATCCTGACTTTTTTGTACTTGTCAGGTAAGCCAGGAAATCTAATTTAAGATTTATAAAGCAAAATATTTTAACTAACAAGTGGTCAGTTCGCTTAACTCGATAGATAACAAGTAAATTTTTATACAAGGCCACAATAAAACTACAGAATACAACAATACATAACTAATATTACCAAGTAAAACATTTATATCGGGTCACTGGGAATGACAATACATTTTAAATGTTTGTTGTATTAATGCGAATAAATTTTTATTTAACACAACTTGGTGGCAGAAACTTAGCACTTTCCCGAACTACCTCTATACCGAATTGATCAAATATAACAACGGCTTAATTTTTTAGCTTACCAATAGCAGCAAAGGCCCAGCCAGCCCCACATTTCCCCTCATCCTTGACCGGTGTGACCATGTTCTGCTGTCTCCAGTCAAACGACTCTGGAATATCACCTTCTTTAACATCCGTAGATATTTCTTGCGTAATATTTGCCAACTCACTCTTAATAAACTTTAATCTCTCATTCAATATCGCAACATTTACTGGCACTTTATTAAACGTGTCAATTAGATTGCTTGTATTTGTAGCTACTATATCCCCGTCATAAAAATTTCTTTCACATAAAATTACTTTAACGAATAATAAAATAAAAACGACTAACATTTTTGCTCCGCTTTTTACGTCTGAAATTGCATTTCAAAATGCGCAACGATTTGTTGAGTTATTTCTGCTATTCATGTTTTACAAGTGACAGTATTTTTGTGTTTTTATGACGTGTTTTTTTTATTAAAGTGGTTCTGTCTGGTACAAGTAGCAAATATTGTTTGAATGTTTGAATGGTTTACTAGAAATTGTGTTTGTATTTATTGTGACTGTTATGTTTTATTTGGTACGCGTGATTTTTAATATTTTGGACTCTTTATCATATGTATGTTATAGCTAGAATTTTCGTTGCTATTTAATTTGGCCTTATATTACTTTGTAGAATATATTATTTATATAGAACACGGTGATATGAAAGTAATATCGTAACATTGTGAAATGAACAGAGATATAAATTTCACGCGACCATTAAATTTGCATTGTTTTCATGATTAGTTCTAAATGAAGCGTTGATAATTATGCTTTTCTAGCTATTTAAGCGTGCTATAGTAAGTAGTATGACATAATACATAGTTCTATTTTCGATTCTGCATAAATATTACGTATCTTATGAACAATAACAATAGTTTAACTTATTTAATTTGATAGGGCAAAAAGTTATTACATTTGGTTTTTAGGCAATCGTTTTAGTAAACTTGTTTATAATATTTTATTTTGAGATTTTGCTAAGAATTTCGCAGTTTTAGTTAACAATTTACTAAAGCCGCTTCTACAAAATTTTACATATTTTATCAGTAACTCTGAATGTAACTATCATCCATATAAATCCAAGTTTAGCGACTATTTAAAAATAAACCAGTGCTGCCGGTGCAGGCACTTCGTGAAAGCTATCTTTCAGATGTTCAAGTTTTAATTGATCAATTTAACTTCAGTAGCAGACCTGAGATAGGGGTGCCATCTTTGAGCAGTCTGCAACTGTTGATATTTTAAAACTTTGAATTTAGAATAAATTCTATGAAATAATTTATATTCTAACTTCAAAGTTTGAGTTTTTTGTGGAGCTGTGTAAATAACAATTATTAGGAAAGCCACAAGTCTATGACAGTTTTTTTTACTCTGAAAAAGCAACAAAAAATACATCTTAGTTTTAGTGTTATAAACATTTATTATTATTATTTTCTTTATTTCACTTCACAGATTCTCGGGTCTTACGCCCGGTATTTTTAAGGCATCAGTGGGGCCGTAGCCAACACTGAGAGGCCTTTTACAATATTATACTTAAAATTAAGTAAAAAATACAGATAGAGGATGTTAGGTATATAAAGTAACTATTGCAGACATGGTATTAATGTTACAGGCTATTGTGTTGAGTTGTTCATTGACTTAATTAAACTGGTCTATTGTACGAGGAACGGCACCCGCCAGTTATGCCTCATTCATAAAAAAATTATTAATTAAATTAATTAATTAAATTATTTATTATTATTATTATTTGAGTTATTTATTTATTAACAACTATTTTTAAATTTTTTACAATATATGTATAAAAAAAAATAACAAATATCATAAAAAACTTAAAACTAGTGATGCCGCCGGCAACGGGGCAGGACCCAAGCAACCGGTGGTAGAGGCTACAAAGAAAGGAACCTCCGGACAATACGCGCCGTATCAAGAATCACTGCCTTCTGTATCTGTCCCCTAACCCAACCTTCCAAGGAGAGCCTCTTAAGGTGTTGATCGAGGCTCTTCGCTATAAGACCGTTCACCGAAACAACTATCGGGACAATTATCGTCGAATCAACATCCCACATGGCGGTAATCTCATGTGCCAAGTCAAGGTACTTGCTGACTTTGTCCTTCTCGGCCTTCACGAGATTCTCGTCATGTGGTATGGTGATGTCAACAATAACTGCCCGGCGCTGGGGCCGGTCCACTATCACGATATCAGGCTTATTGCAAGCAATAGTCCTGTCCGTGATAATGGATCGGTCCCAGTAGAGCAATGCACGACCATTTTCGAGAACTGGCTCTGGTACATACTGGTAGTACGGTAGCTGAGACTCAACAAGGCCATATCGAAGAGCAAGTTGCTGGTGGATGATCCTGGCTACTAGGTTATGCCGGTGCAAATACTCGCCGTTAGCTAGATGAGAACAACCTGAAACTATATGCCTGAGTGACTCACCGGGACGGCGGCATGCTCGACAAATGTCGACCGTACCGTCTTTCAGGATAAATTTCCGATAATTGTTCGTCATCATAACTTCGTCAGCAATTGCACAAGCAAAACCTTCGGTTTCCCCAAAGAGGTCTCCGAAACGTAGCCAGTTCACTGATGCCAAGAGATTCACATCCGGTCCAGTAAGGGCCTGATAGAACCTCCCGTGCAGCTCTTTGCTCTTCCATATCTCCTTGCGATCCTCAACACTAAGTACCACCGGTCTGTGCCAGTTCTCATTCGCCAAGGAGAGCGGAGTAAGGCCTTTGTCGACAGCTACTACATCGCGATGTATCCCACACTCATTGTTAAGGAAATAATCCCTGAGATTGCACACCTCGCGGTTGTGAAGGGTCTTAGCGTTTAAAAAGCCACGACCCCCCACTTTCCGCGGGAGGTACAATCTCATAACAGACGAGCGTGGGTGTAACATGCGGTGCAAAGTAAGCTGTCGACGGACCTTTCTATCCAGGGCGTCCAGCTCAGTTTGAGTCCATTTCAGTATGCCAAAGGAGTATATCAGTAGAGGCATCACCCAACCGTTGAAGGCACGCACCTTATTACCCCCAGACAGAAGGCTGTTAAGCACTTTTGTCAACCGGCAAAAGAAGCGCTCCTTCACCGTTCGCTTGACGTCCACCACTGATATACCCAACGACTCCGACATACCAAGGTATTTGTAGGTTTCGCCTTCGGAGAGAGACTTTAGAGTCATTGTATCAGAAAGTTGTAAATTCGGTGAATTTACAACTTTCCCTTGCTGCACATGCATGACCGCACACTTATCTACACCAAACTCCATCTTGATAGCGCTACTGAAAACCTGCGTGGTTTTTAATAGCGTCATCAAGTCAGGAAGTTTCTTTGTAAACAACTTGAGATCATCCATGTACAGCAAATGACTAATGATCTCACCCTGTCTCCGGAGTCGGCAGCCTAATCCTGTATCCTTCAACAAAGTGCTGAGAGGATTCAGTGCCAGGCAAAACCATAATGGGCTCAAACTGTCACCCTGGAAGATTCCTCGCTCAATCCTTATAGAATCCTGCAAATCAGAGGGGCTCTCGATACCAAATGGATGATGAAGAACTGTGGTCCACTGTCTCATACATGTACATAGAAAGGACCTCAGAGTTGCATCAATTTTATACAACTCCAATATCCTTTCCAACCACGAATGAGGCACCGAATCATAGGCCTTCTTGTAGTCAATCCAGGCGGTAAACAGAGCCCCTCTGTTACGTCGGACTTGCTGGCTAATGGTCGTGTCAATGAGGAGGAGCTCCTTAGTACCGCGGGACCCAACCCTACATCCATTCTGAGCAAAGGCCAAAATATTGTTCGCGACTATATGAGCGTTTATTTTAGTGGTCAGAATGGATGTAAGGAGCTTGTAGATGGTAGGTAAGCATGTGATGGGTCTGTAGTTCTTAGGATCCGCAGTACTACCGGACTTATGGAGCAGGACAGTAGTACCAGTAGTAAGAAAAGCAGGGAGGGTACCGAGCTCAACGGCTTCTTGAAATTGTGTTGCCAGGCGATCATGAGAACATCGACACCATTTAAGCCAGAAATTATGTAAGCCATCGGGTCCAGGACTTTTCCAATTCTGAGTTGAACGAATCGCATAACTAACGTCCTCTGGGACTATCACGATCGACCCCATAGATTCAATGGTCTCACAGTTTCGCTCAATAACACGTATCCAATCACCCTCTGTGTGCTCAACGGGCACCGACCAAATACTACGCCAGAAGTTAATCATGGCGGAGGCATCCGGTCGCTGACCATCGATCACACGATGATCGGCTTCCTCCCACTTCCGGTACACTCTCCTCTGATCGCTTTGGAAGACGCGATTCAGCCAATATCGGTCCGCACGCTCTCTGTAGCGACGAATACGGCTTGCCCACGCATAAACTTTTTGTTTCAGATAATCTATGCGTTCCGTGACATTGACCAAAAAATCTGGGGGTCGGATTTCGGTCCCAGCAAAGGCCTGTGTCACAAAACGCATGACTCGGGGACGATTATTTCCCTGTCTGAAACAGATTAGCTTCGCAATGAAAGTCCTAAACGTAGTGATACGCCTTTCGATTCTTAACTGCCATGCGGGTACCTCAGCAGCGGGTCGCGTTGTTCGATCAGAGTCTGGAAACTTGACACGAGCAACGCGACATACCGCGATGGCACCACAGTAAAGAATCGAGTGCGTATCTACTAAATCTTCACTATCCCGTATATACGGTATAAGTAAAGAGTTTAGGGCTCCCATTAGCGCTAGATTTCGTTTATGATATTGATATTGCTATATATTTTTGATATTGCTGAATAGCATCCTCCAAAGCCCTCCTCAATTGCTCGCTCACCTGGTCTGATACAGTGGTCATACTTGCACTATCTCCCTCGTCACCCACGGGATCCGCCAGCATCACTGGTGTCATCTCTGACATTGGCCTATGAGCCGAAGTCGAGGTTGACGCGACGGGCAGGTCCAGTGGGAAAGACGGAGCCGCACAAGCATGTAGCACCTCCAGGCGGAGCCGATCAAGTACGGCCTGATCCAATAGCTGGCACCGTTGGATAGCTCGCACTTGATCCGACAGTCGTTGGGCGGAGACAGTCAAAGCTGGCTCAAGGGCCTAAAACAGAAGTAGCATCCTATCACGATACGCAGTCCGTAAAATTCCCCCCTTTGTAGCCTCATAATAGGCGCGCATGCAATTTTCATTATTTGATGGTGACCATCGCATGCGACGCACTACACCACCGGTAGCGGGGGCCGGGCGCGGAGCGGGTTGCCCCACAGGCCCCAAGCGTGCCGGCAGCGGTGGACGTCCACGTCGCGCAGGTCTCGGCGGCGGCGGTGGCGTCGGCGGCCCGCCCTCGTCGCTCGACTCACTCTCTGGCGCGGTGGCGTACTCAGAGGAGGAGGAGGAGCTGCTGCTGGACGGGGTGGGCGGAGGTGGTGGGCGTGCGCTTTGTTCATCACTATGTCCCGCTGTGATTCTGTTTCGTGACCTTGTGATCATTCTCCTTATTTATTTATTTTTACTTTTGGTATGCCATTATATATATGTGTCGTAGGATAATTCGATACTTCGAATCTTCGCGGAAATCATTTTTTATGTAGAAATTTATATTTAAATTTTAAAATAAAATTTTCAAAAAACATGTTTGATAGACAGCGGTGACATTTGACATATTATTATTATTATTATTAGTGTTACAAGTATCTGTCAGTGTAATAAGAAACTGGAACATTTGTTTCCCTTATGTAACCCTACTTAATTTCCCATAAAGTAAAAGTCCCTTAGAGATTTAGAGCGGACACCTTTTATCTAATTTTAGAGTCGCATTGCCGAGTCCGTGACTTTAACTGACCAATCGTAGAGTTTAGGGACATTGCACTCTAGTGGAAATACAGGCATGGAGTAAGGAGATAAAGTTAATGCCCTTATCAATTGATAGTAATATGGTTGTGCTAGCAACTCCTAGTGTTATCACAATGCGTTAGTCCGTGATAAAAGGTCCAGAGTCTAACCGGGTCCGGTTATTGCACGTACCTGTATTCCACGTCCCTATATTGTACGGGAAGTATTCCGATGCCATTTGGCATCCAATTATTGGGGCGTACAATATTGGATGCGCATTATCGTGACGGCAATTATCGCCCCGAACCAAACCGGTACGGGCTATAATGCGCGACACAAAATGGCACACCCCGATAATTCGATGCCATGTACATGAAATATTTGCCCGTGCAACACTTGCACTACAACAGGACTTGGCTCCTCCTCGCTTCGCTCGTCGTCGCATGTGCGTGGTAGAAAGCAACCTAACGAACCTAATCTACCTTCTATCACAGACAAGTGACTTCGAGTCCAACACTTGCACTACAACAGGACTTGGCTCCTCCTCGCTTCGCTCGTCGTCGCATGTGCGTGGTAGAAAGCAACCTAACGAACCTAATCTACCTTCTGTCACAGACAAGTGACTTCGAGTCCAACACTTGCACTACAACAGGTTAGGTTAGGTTTAGCGTCCCGTAAAGTACACCCCAACCCTGTATTTCATGGCCCTGGATTGCACGCCCCAATAAAACGATGCCATGTACACCATTTATCGTGCTGTGCAATACGGTGTCGTGCTTTATCGTCCGTACCAAGCTTGTACAGGCCTGTATTTCATGGCCCTGGATTGCACGCCCCAATAAAACGATGCCATGTACACCAATTATTTCCCGTACAATCCAGGACCGCGCAATATCGGGCCGCGCATTATTTGGACGTGCATTATTGCTTCCCGTCTAACCTTCCACCGCAAAAAAAAACAAATTGGTTCTGTCATTCAGCATATTTATTTTACTTTCGCATTTATTTGTTTCTCATTTTTTTAAAATTTTTGAATAATGTGTTATTGAAACACATTCCAGAGATATATGTTTTACTGAAACTGTAACTAGTATATACAGTTTTGGTGTAGCTTTGTAAATAACATTTTCTTCATTTTCTTTATTGGCAACATTTTGGGCTGTGTTACAAGGGAATATTTTTACAATCACTAATCATTTATAACTTGAAACATCAATAATGAAACATAATATATTGAGCTCAGGTTTGCTAAGATAATATCTCCTGCTATAAGAAAACCATATTAGAGACCCTTAGAGAGTGGTCTGTTACACTAGATGTATTACCCTCAAATGTACTTATTTAATTTTTAGACATCTAATTGTCTGAATCCATCCTCAGTAACATTGGCCTTTAAGGGACAAACGTGCAATTATGGAGAATTTGTTGAGGGCCGACTTTTTAGAGACGGGTCAAAATCCTCTGAGAGTAATGTGGCCTTAAAATCTGGTAAGGATTTGGTGCCTAAAGAACGTTTTTTTTTTTACCAAGAACCGTTGCTAAACCTTTGTTCAATTTTCGGAAATAAAAAAAAATATAATGATATTTTCATATTAAATCATATATGAAAACTTTTATTCACAAGAGTCTCAATTTTTTCTTCAATAAATTTGCCTTAAATTATTCAATAAGCTCTCCTACGTTTTGTTTAAAACAAATATAGAGTAAGTAAAATATTTATTTATTAATAAATATTTAAAGCCCATCAAGGCGTATTAAAATTTATCAGTGCTGGTCAAATTTGTTCATCAAACCACCGGATAAAACGAAATGTATCTGTTATTTCGTTTGTTAGTCTGACTGTTTTTTTCTTACATCTAATGGTAGGAGATTTCAACATTCAAGTCAGTTTCATTTCAGGCATGCTCCACTGTAGACCAAAGGTTAATGATCAGGATAAAAAAGGTCAAATGCTGACTGTATAATGTCGAAAACTTCAATGGAGAAATGAATTTGTCGTCATGTTTGTTATGATTATAGAGTGGCATAAGCTACTTTTTATTGTAACTAAAACAGGTATGCACTTCATTACATTTTGCTTTTTTACTACCGAAATAATGCGTACAAATTCAGCAACAATAACTAGTTGAATATAAATACAATTCCCGTTAAAATAACAAGAGGCGCGTTATAAAGTGCTAACACTTCGTTTCGCCTGCAACGAGCAACTTCATAATTAATTTTAAAACATTTAATGAATAAACGTGCAAACAATTTAAAATTTACTTTTGTGGGAAACTGTAGTGTCCATGGCTTTGGATATGTGTAAAAATCATGAATTCATTCTGTGAGGATTCACAAATCTCAGTATTTTGGAATACAATACCTTTAAAACGATATGATAGCCGTAAAAGAAAGAAACATGCTGGGAAAAATGACAAAATCAGCAAAACAGATCCACCTGAATTTAAACCTATACTAATATTATAAAGCTAAAGAGTTTGTTTGTTTGAACGCGCTAATCTCAGGAACTACTGGTGCGAATTGAATTTTTTTTTTGTGTTGAATAGACCATTTATCGAGGAAGGCTATATGACATCACGCTGCAACTAATAGGAGCGAAGAAACAAAGGAAAATGTAGAAAGAACGCGGCAAATTATTCATCTTGGGGGGCTTCCGTTGCGTGTGCTGCGAAAACGGTTAAAGATTTCAAAAAATATGTATGAAAGAATTATTTCTCTTAAAATGATCTAACAAAATATCTGCGACAGTATATGTCTATCTTTAAAGATTAACTCACTAGAACCGTTTTTATGGTAATAATTATTCCACGCGGACGAAGTCGCGCGCACCAGCTAGTAACAAAATATTTATAATATGTGTTACTTAAAATGTACCTCCTTAAACATAACATATTGTAATACAGTTTTTTGTGTACAAGAAAGAATATATTCTCAAATCATTATTGTAATATTTCTTCTCAACATCAAATAAAAGCTGCGCCTAAACTTTATTTGTTTACTAAAGAGTACAATAATATTTGCCATAGCTTACAAAACTAAACACATAATGTGAGATATATAATGCCAACTAATGTTTTGTTAGTTTACAAATAAATTTTTCATTACATCCAATTTGTGAACATTTGTGGTTGTTCAGAACAAATATTAAACGTAATTTCAGCCCATCGAGGGTCCAGTGACTCAATAACGTTCCATTTCAATTTTGTCTTCATACTTTGGTTTGTGAAACGAATTTAACAAAATTAAATACTCAAACGGCCAATCAAATATCAATGAAATCAGATTGTTTGGTAAAAGATTTATAAATTGATTAATTTAAATGTCTTTAATTGGTTAGTTTCTGAGACCATTGAAAATTTAGTAAATAGGAGTCACATTGACTTATCTAGTTTTAATTGGATAGTTCTCATTAATGTAGAAGTTTGGTCATTGGAATTTACTGCAATAAAGTTATGATGATCATTAATAAAATAAAATTGACCTATACAGGGTTACTGAAATGAAATACTGAGACTTGCGGAAATTCCGCCTTTGGAAAAACTTCTCTTAATTCGTATTTCCTCAAAACTGAGGGTCGTGACTCCCCCTCAGAATAAAATTCGTTAGGGGAGTTGTCTTGGGCAGATACATCGTGGTGGGCGCCCAAGTCCTTCCATGGTTGGAAAAACTTACATCCGTACAAATAATGCAAACATTTAGTCATGAAATTTGGCACACATAGTTTTGGCAAATCATTAATACGTTAAATATATTATACATAATATTTAACAAAATACACAGTGCACACATGAATCGAATTGGTAACTTCTTTTTGGACGTTGGTTAAAAAACAGACACTATCTCACAAAATCACGCTTTCTAGCCCCTCTACTCTCCGATATACAACCGGCGCTGAAACAAAATAGGTCTGCCTGCGGCTATTGTTTGCGTTAATACAGTCGAGCATGTTTGCGGTGCAAGACAACGCAACACCTTCTTTACTACTAACGAGACCGACACGACATTAATAAAATAAGTATATCATTTATTGTGACAGTTTTATAGTTATTGAACATAGATACATGATAAAAAAATATTTACATGTATATAAAAAAAAAATATACATACAAAAGAAAAAATAAATTACAAAACACAGATAATAATTTTACAAAAAACTTAGCATACCGTCCAAACCATCGCTGTGTGGCTGGGTTCCCAGGATGCTGGCAGTATTTCCTCTTTGAATAGATAGACTCAAACATTGATAGAAATAGCTGCCAACCCTGCTTACACATACGTACATACAATAACACATAGTAGAGGGGTGATTAAACGGCATTGGTATACAGTAAAAGTTCCAAGGATCCACTCCAAGCCTTATTCATATATTTTTCTTTTTTAGATGTAAAGGAAATATAATTCTAGTGTTCTCATCTTATTTAATGATAGTGTCGAATAAATTGTTCGAATTACAATTATTACACCTTTTTCATAAATTAGGTTTACAGTAAAATCGTATCGTTATCAATAAAGTAGCCGGCGTATAATAAGGCAATACCTGGAATTGCCGTGACGTTTGTACATTGTAGACTTAAGAGGTGAGCTATCTAAGCAAGGCAACTGGACAACTTGAATAAATATGTATACCTTGTTATGATTACACAAACGCAATACTGTTTGTACATTTGATCATATGGTTGACTAGTGGGTGTTCGCGGCTTCGCTCGCATTAAGAAGTAAAAGTTGCTTTCCCTATTTCACCCCTCAAAAAGTGGCATTTCCAATAATCCTTTCTTAGCGGATGCCTACGTCATAACATCTACCTTCATTCCAAATTTCAGCCTAATCCGTCCAGTGGTTTGGACTGTGCGTTGATAGATCACTATATCAGTCAGTCAATCAGTCCGTCACCTTTGAGTTTTATATATATATATAGATATTTGATTAACATGTTTGTATTCTTCTTCTTTTTATTGTGTGAAACTGGCAGACACTAGTGATTTGATTTATCATCAAACACAGGTCACAAATCTTCCGCCATCATTTTCTTCCATAAAAACTGCCCCCGGCCGAGTATTTTTCCCGCGTTATTTGGTATAGTTAATGCCGGGGCAATGCCGCGCCCGGCTGCCTGCGGCTGGTGCCTGAGATAAACGGATTTCATTTAATGCCTTGTTGTCCGTACATACTAGGGCTCAAGTGACCTGAGGTATTGTAGTTGTGGTTTTTTCAGTGTCTTTGTTGTAGCTATTTTGTTATTTTAAAAGAATATGGTAAACAATTTTCTTGTTGTACATACACGTAAAGTATACAGCTATACGTAGAAGAGATTTTAGTTTTTCCAGGCAATTTTTTTATTTTTTTTAATAAAGATTGATACACATTGACATAGAGTAGGATATCACGTTCATATTTATTTATTTTTATCGACTAAATCCAATTTTCTTAGTAGTTTTAAATTTTGTTAGATGATCAAAGAAAATAGACTAATGCAAGCGATAGCTACTCTTTCCTATAAAAATAAACTACTAGAACATCTTCGCTTGAACCTTTCTTTATAACAATACCACTCTAACCTAAGTTCCTAGTATTTTTTCACTATCATCGCAAAGTTCATCTTTTGTCTTCGTCGACCGAAGTTTCCTTTTCATTAAAGTGCCCTGAATAATTATTACTCTGATGAATTTCTCTGCTTTTGTGCTTATAAAAAGTTGCATTTTTGTTAGAAAAAGTAACGCAGAGAAGGTGTTGATGAATGGTATAATCAAACCCGGTAATTAAGGCTTTGAAGTTTGCGGAGAGATTTATTTCTGCTATAATGTTGGCTAAGTTTTGTTTGGATTGAGCTGCTTTGTGAAAATTAACAAGAACCAAGGTTATTTTGGTTTCTGCTATTTGTTAGTTGGCGCTAAAATATATAGAATGCTCATCGTGACCATGGCTCAATATGAAAAGAAGAAGAAAAATCAAACGTCTGACAACTTTTTTTAATTATACCAGATCTCTTGGCAAATCGACTTGAGCTAAAGCCGTTATTAAAGATGGTAAGACAGTTCGTAATTATTCGCATTTTCTTAGTTATACTATTTCAACAAAACAGTTTATGTAAGCTCAAAGTCACAGACCTTACTTTCCTTCTTACAACCTAATCTTTAGGCTTAAGGAAATTAAAGACATTTCTCTACAACTCGAAATCCCAGCTTAATAACTGAAACTGAAGGTCAGTCGATATGGGCCGAACCTACGGTATAACATCCCTTAAACTACTCCTTATGTCAAAAATGAAGCGCCATATCATTTCACACTAAGACACATGTAATAAAGTGTGTGAGTAAGTGAGTGTGTGCTGTGTGTGTTTTATTTATTTTCTTTATGCTCAAACGATTCAACCAATTTAGTGTCTTCATCAGTTTTTTTTTATTTAAAAAAAATCTAATGATGCTTCGAATTGATAGCAGAACACTTTTCAACAATTTCTTGATTTTTTTTCCGATTACCTCTTTTTTGTGTCTCTGTTTATTTAACTCATCATACAAAAACGGCTGAACGAATCATCATGATTATGTATGTAGGTAGTATGAAATCTTAGGAGTGTAATAGGCTAGTTTTTATCCTGAAATAATGCGAGCGAAGCCGCGGGCGTCCACAATTTCATAATAAATTTTATCTACACTAATGTTGTAACATTCTACTTATGTTTCCAATACTTGACTTATACTTACTACTGTTATAGCGCAGACAACAAAACACTCAATTTAAGCAATTTCACATGATGCTATAATATCCACATCGATATCGTAATATCTCATTATAACATCAATAAAACGCGACCAACCTGATTGCAGGGCCAATCAGGTTGGTCGCGTTTTATTGATGCGTGCAGCTGCGCTCTCATTGGTTAGATTTTAATGGCGGCAAAATCACTGTGACAATACACGTATGCGTGCTTGTTGTTTGATTAATTGTATTAGTGAAGATAAAGTAGTGTATGCAACTGCATATAACACGGGTATTAAAACACGAGTGTGAGTTTATGAAACAAGCGCAGCGAGTTTCATAATAGTAACGAGTGTATAACTTCATTATATGACAGTTGCCTAAACTACTATTATCCACGCGCAGAATAGTTCAGTGAGATCTATTAAGGTGCTATACAGTATACAGATAGGTGTCCCTGAAATTACAGTATCTTTGTGTCGAACAAAGCGGAGATTCAGACGAATTGGAGGTATTATTGCAGGCTTTAGCTACTCGTAGGCCGGGCTTCTACCCGGGTGTTCGAGGATTTGCCCACGACGCCCTCTGTCGGTGACACTTTAAACAGGGACCTAGTGTTTGCTTGTATCGCCCTGAAATGAGAATAAAATAAACTAATATTACAAATAGTCTATGGATATAACAATGTAATGTATATGTCGTAGGATAATTCGATACTTCGAATCTTCGCGGAAATCCTAGGGGTTTTGCGAAAACGCGGATAATTAGACATAGGCGAAAAATTATCAAATCTTACTGGACAAAGTCAGGATTTTTGCCCCACCACTTGCACTACAAAAGGACTAGGCTCCTCCTCGCTTCGCTCGTCGTCGCACGTGCGTGGTAGAAAGCAACCTAACGAACCTAATCTACCTTCTGTCACAGACAAGTGACTTCGAGTCCAACACTAGCACTACAACAGGACAGATAATTTTTCGCCTATGTCTAATTATCCGCGTTTTCGCAAAACCCCTAGGATTTCCGCGAAGATTCGAAGTATCAAATTATCCTACGACATATATAGCATTTGATTATTACACTGAAAAATTGGACTCCACTCTAATTATTCAGATTAACTGGCAACACATTTGATGTGTTGCCAGTTAATTTAAATAAAATTCAATCCCACTCTTATTTATATCTTTTTTATCATAAAAAGCTTTATCTGTTTCTAACGATAGTTGATACACAACAGCCGAACTTTCGAGAGAAACTTGGTGATTTTGACGTCTCAATAAAATACAGTTTGTAAAAGGGACGTTAGTTACTAATAACTCTGTTAGACGATATTTCTATCATCTCGTACACGTGTCTAATAATATTGTCAGAAGGATATTTACATTGTAACTGACACGAGCTCTCAAAACATCTCTTTTGGCTTTTCTTTGAATAAGTTTGGAACTTCTGAATTAGACATTTATCATTGCGTAACAATGAAAGTTAGGTACCGTATTCTCATCAGAATTTAGTTTTTGATAAGATAAACAAGGAATTGTTACCAAGGGTGTATTAAAGTCCTTAGTTATGTCAAATTTCGAATTAGGTAAGAACTTGTTGAAATTCTGTTATATGAATTAGGAAACAGTTGACATTTCAAAGATTTTATAATATGCTACACCAGCACCTCTGGTGTCGTAATCACTCACCTTTCTTATTAACCTACTTCAAAAAAGAAAGTCATTAATTCTTCTTTATTATAATTCTAAATGACTGTGGTGTGGGTGTAATTTCTAGGATATAAATATATCTATATATTACGTATGAACACATCCGCAACTAAAATAGCGCTATAATTCAACCGCTGAAAGTCAACTAAGCTTGAGAAATTGAGTATGCTAGAGTATATTATCTTATTCAAATGGATCTATTTATAGTTCAGTCAATATCTCTTATCCTCGGAAATAGACAGAGACAAATAGGCTAACCTAAATACCTCATCGGAAACAAATTGAGACTGTCTTTGTCTCAGCCAAGTTAAGGTCAAGTTAGCTAAGTTACCTAACTTCGCTTGACCCCACCCTAACATCGTTAGTAAGGACAGAGGTTTACTTAAGTGGCCCTAAGTAATGGCTACAGAATTGGCTTAGGATAGCTAAAGTAAAGACCTGATTATTGAGGACTCAAAGGTTAGATTAAAAAGTTGGCTATTTTCATGAATTTTAAAAAGGAAAGTTTTGATAGATTTTCGGTTTTTTTTTTCGAATATAAAGATTCGTTCTTTTATCTTAGAAAATACTTGTTACGGTTAACCAGTAAGATAATTTTTATCACTATTTTGGTGTTCAATTTTAATATTTTTAAAGTTTTTGATGCAAACTGTCTTAAAAGAGATTATTTAATTTTTAAAGCAAATGCCATCACGTATAATGTGTAATACACGTTTACGTAGAATATTTCTTAACAATAGGTAGTTTTACAGGATAAAATGTAACTTTAATTAAAACTTTTGTTATAACCATAAATAAACATATCATATCAAGAGCATCGTAATTAAGTATGGAAGTTGCTACGATATTATTAGGAATTATCATCCTCATTAAATTAAGTATCAATTTTCAAGTTGACTCAAGTAATTGAGGTTAACTTTGTACACATTTCGGTCGATTGCTCGCATGATCGATGAGTTGACTTTGGTAGTAATTTACAGAGATTATACGGAGTCTAAGTATAACAATGGTATTCATAAGATACATAATGTGGCTAAATGTAGCTTAAAATATTTTAGTTACTAGCAGTGAACCTATTTAGGAATTTAAAAATGCTTACTTTTGCTTCAAGAGTTTTTGGTAAGTATTTGTCATCTTAATAATTTGAATTCAATTTTTCAATTTTAAAGGTCTTTATTGATTCATAACTTATAAAACTAGTACAATACAAGGGTTAAATTTAAACCTAGTGGTACAATGAACTTGATTTACTTTTACTGGTTTTTCAAACACTGTGCACTTTTGAAACAAAAAATACATGACAATAACATAATAAACTTATAGATGTAATTCACTTAGAAACATGAACATCAAATTACATAGGCTTTAGTGTAAGCACTGCGTTTTTAATACTTAATAGGTAATGATATAACCCAAATTCTAATAATTTAAAAAATTTATATAATTAAAAAAAATACCTCAATTGTATTAAAAATTAAAACATTGATAAAAAATTACACTGTATTTTAAGATAATTTTATTCGTGGATCACTCACACATTAGCTTCAAAGGTCTTGACAGACTTGAAATATAGTAAATTACTTATGTACCTACTTTAAGTACATATTACTACTTCTCAAAATAGGACATAATTTTATTACGAGACAAAAAACGGTGTCCATAAATCAGCTCAATCTAGGAGTAAATAAATTGCCCACTTCAATTATTATGTCAGGCTTATGAGTTATTTGTTATCGAAACGACGCAAATAAACTAGTGTCGTTTGGAATAAGATAAAACTTTGCTATTAACCAACTTATATAAAATACAGTAGCATTTCAATGGTTTGATTTCAGCAAATGTAATCTTAGATGCCAGTTACCTATTAAAATAATAATATTTTGTGCACTATCTGTAAAACAATGGTACATTTAGTGTTTTATTAACATACAATAATATTTGCATCACCGTTCACACAAAAAGTTCGTCGGCCCCTGAAAAATAAATGGCAATCCGTTACTTTTCTAGAACTCCCAAAAGTCATAGAACGAAAGTTGTTTCTATTTACATACTTCATATTTTATTTTAGGTATATTATATATTTTAATATTATGTTTAGGACTTGTAAATATATACTATTAGTCAGTTACTTTATGTTTTATAAGTTATGAATAAATACCTACTATTTTTTATTAAAAACACCAGCACAATACAGAAATTTACATAATTATATATACCTTACATTTTACTCGTTATATGGTGTAATACTTGTACAAATGTACATAGATAAACTAAAACCACACTAAAAGGATATGCGTTAGTTTCATTTTACGAAAGGTTTCCGTTTGTGTGCAGCCCATCGATGTTAAACAATGCTGTAGCCTAGGGTTAGTTATTTAGCTATGGCATTAGTGACAAGTACCTAACTCTGGACATAAAAGTATTTGGTATTCACAATAGGGTCATCAGAACCCATCAATCACAGAGATCTAAAAATAGACAGATTATAATAATACCAGCAGAAAATAGCAAAAAGGCAAATGAAAGTGTAATTAATTTGGTATCAAGTGAAATAGAATTGAGTCTCTGGCGTCCAGCAGCATTGTTCTGTTTCAAAACAATTCATTTTCCTTTGAAAATAGGAATTACTTCCACGGGAAAGGAGTCTCGATTAATGACCGGTTTAAGAGGCACGTACTCTCAGAATGGACGCGCCCACTTTATTTGCCTTTTTAAGTATGTATTGTAATATAAAATAAAAAAGCCTTTATTACTCATATTTCTATTACTCATTGTACATGAATTTGAGTACAAATCAAAACTCATGTACAATGCGTACATATTTAGAATGTAATAATTCAGGACATGTAAGTTGAACATGTAAAATAAAATAAAGTTAAATAAATAATATCGAGTAAAGTCGAGGGTCCAACCTGGATGAGATCTGTACAAGATCGACGCAGTTGGCACATACGTAGGGAGGCCTATACCCAGCAGTGGGATCCCAAGAGCAGTGGATGATGATGATGACGATAATAACAAGCCTGAAATAAATGACTTTTATAATGATAATGAATTCGAATAAATCGAAATATATAAAACTCAAAGGACTGACTGATATAGTGATCTATCAACGCACAGCCCAAACCACTGGACGGATCGTGCTTTAATTTGGCATGCAGGTAGATGTTATAACGTAGGCATCCAGTAAGAAAGGACTTTTGAAAAAAAAAAAAACACTTTTAAAAGGGATGCAAGTTAAATCAAACTGCTATTCAGATAAAATACGTAATTATGTATTTCATCTGAAAAACAGTCTGACTTTTTTCAGATATTTCATATTCATGAAGTTATAGCCAGGCTTTTAATTGATGACTAGATTTAAACATAAATACATCCGATTATCTTAGAATTATATATAGACTATAGTGTTTATACCTATAATTATTTCCAGAAAAGGGCTGTTTTTAACACTCTCCATATAATTACTATAAAACTTACGTTAAAGGATCGCAAGTTCTCGCCTTACTGTTTCCACAGCTAAGTGAGTGTTCCGCTATTCTTTAGAGTGTTACGTAATTCGAGCCGATATTGATGGACTTAAAATATCAGCGCGGAAGCATGCTGAATTTTATTAAAATTAAAAAGGAGCTCCGATCGCCAAATTTGTTTTTTACAGGAAACTGGGTCAGACTGGTATTAATATTTTGTCATAATGCTTTTAGGGAGCGAATAGGTGTTATATTTTAGAGCTGATGGGATTCGAAATGTGTTTAAAGATTTATTCATCAACGTTTTTATAATAACATCGTAACATAAAACGTCAAATGGAACCTTTCACGCTAAAACTAATTGTAAAGATGCCAATTGTATTTGAGCATTAACGTGGGTCATATGACAAGTTTCATTGTAGGTCCCAGATGCTTATCGTAGAACGCCAATACGATTCAACTCCAAAGACAGCCACTCTCAGAAGATCTAACTTATATGATTTAGGGGTGCCCTGTGTAGACAATAAATGTTTTATCATTACATAATTATGGTAAGTTGACACAACAACAACAGTTTGAATAGAGAAATAAGGTCTCGTTCAATAAAAAATAAAAACACAGAAGTGTTCAATCAATAGTGAACATATTTCTTGAATACATTTAAAATTAGCAGGAATCAGGTCTCACAAACTCGCTCACTACTTAGGTATTTTTCATTCAGATGGCGTGGCAAAAAGCCAAGTTCGAATATTCCAGAGAAAAAATATAAACTGTAAGAGGCTTATTTTCCTTTGAAAGGCAGTCAATAACATCTCTGGAGGCTTCGAATTCTGTTCACAAAATTAGAAATATCAGGCCACCAACTTTGATTGAATATATCTTAGGTATGATTTGATTATAAATTAAATAAATAAAGTAATTAATCAATATTTTAGGACAATTACACAGCGCCATCTAGTCCCACTCTAAGCTAAAACTTCTTGTATCATGGGTTTTAGTTAAGGGATATAATACATGTTATATATTTTTCTTTCGTAAATACATACACTTATTACCTATACAAAGAAACGAGTGTTTTTTTTATTATTTAAGGTTTAACGATCTTTTTTACTATAGCCTGCCTGATGTTAGGCACCACTATAGTCTAAGATGTAGCACGCTTGCCTAGAAGAAACCTATTTACTCTAGATTTGAAGACCCCTGGGTAATAATTATCTGGGAACAGGGCTAGAGAGTTTCATAGTCTCTCTGTCCTTACTACGAAGATAGAAGCAAAGCGCTTCGTGCGAGTCTTAGATCTTCGCATATCGGTATGTTTTTATATTTATTGCTCTTAAAATGTTTAGTAGTAGGAGCAATCAGAGATCAAAAGTTAAATTATATCCAATTTCGACAATATCACATAGTCTTTTAAAATACAAAGTGTCCAAATTGAACCCTATTTCGAAAAAGTCGGCGAAAAAAGATATTTTGAAGTACTAAAATATTATTTATTGTATTTGAAAGAAAGAAAACATTTATTGTGACAGATTTATCAGAAGAACACACAGGAGTAAAAACATAAAAAAAAACAAACATAAAATCTGCCACAACACAGCCCCAACTCAGCATAATGCTGGTTGTATGGAAGCAACCAGCGCTGGTCTTCCGTTGGGGCATTATTATTTGATGTCAATATCCCTGTATATTGTGTACCTAAATTGTGTCATTCTATCTAGTAAAATATTTCCCTTGCGGTCGCTAAAACGTAAACACGACAGAGTTCAAACAAAGTGGCATGTCACTCAGGAAAAGGTAAAAAGAGAGATACATGAACCTTCAAAAAACAGACAGCCGTTTGTCTGCCTTTATAAAATCAGTATCATGTCAACGAGTCTACTTACAATGTATTTTAAAAAATAAGCAGGACAATAGTTAGCATAGTTACAAATTACAAAAAAAATATGGATCACTTCGTCACAGTTCCAAATTAAGTTCAATCAATCTATCAATATAGCTTTATTGTACACCATAAAACAAAATACATAAACAATTTACAGTAAAATTACTTAACCTAGGTACATTGGGCGGCCTTATCGCGTAGAGCGATCTCTTCTAGGCTAAGCTATTACGATTTTAAATTAAAATGTATAACAAACGCTATTATTGATATTAAATACGTTCAACGTTAATATAACGTATATTTAACGTTAAAGTAATTCAAATAAAAATAAATTAAAAATTTGTACTTGCTATCAGAATAACAATCCGTATCTCAATCAATCAAGCTTTTTTCGTCGAGACGCACCCTGGTTCGAATCCAGCCCTACACCAATGACTTGTAATTTCAAGTTATATGTGGATTTACACTCGCTTAACGGTGAAGGGAAACATCGTGAGGAAACCGACATGTTTGAGGACCACAATATTCGAGGTGTGTTTGTCTTCCGTGGAAGGACCTGGGCGCCCACCACGATGTATCTGCCCAAGAGAACTCCCCTAACGAATTAATTCTGTGGGGGAGTCACGGCCCTTAGTCATAAGAAAATATGACACAAGAGAGATAGAAAAAAAAATAAAAAATACCTGGAAGAGATCACTTTAGTGATAAGGTCGCCCAATGTCCCTGGTTACCTTCCACCTTTATGTTAAATATGTTCTTCTTTATTTGGTGTACAATAAAGTATATTTGATTGAAAGTATATTTGAAAAAACATGATGATAATAATAGGCTTTTTGAAATGTTAACCAGAAAAAACTCAAACAAGGCAAGTTTTTGAATTATGCTCGTCACCGCGAGTATGTTTAAATACTCAGATCACTCAGATTAAAAACATAATCAATAATATAAACACAGTAGTAATACCACTACTACTTAGTAGTATTATTTTATGTTCGGTGACTTCAATATTCTTCTGCCCTTTTATAAGAATAACCAGCACCACCAGATAATTCTTTAAACGCTTTTAGTTTTTCGTTATCACAATAGATGTCGTTGTTCCAACTTAAAACACACAAATCTGATAAGGTAAAGGCGTTCTTAAGTGTTACTTAAAAAAATTGTGTTATAATATAAATGTCGAATTATGGTGATGAAAAAGTTTTTGGGTGACAATTATTACTGTAGTTGTCATAATAAATGTATTTATTGTCGAGATGGAATTAGAAATGAAAACCTGTTTTATTAAAGAATAACGAATAAAGAATCTTTATTGATAATGTAAAATTGTAACATATATAGGTATAAGTACTAATATCACAGAATATGCTACACAAATAACAATATCTCGTCAAATTGAATTTATAACATTTAGCTTTTATAAAATTTATATGTCTAGTTTTATTAATAAAAAAATGAAATTTTTTGTTATTAATATCATGTCAAACATAATAATAGGTATGTAATCATACAATATGTCAACTTAAATAAATCTTGGTACTGTCACTTTAGATATAATCTGTTTTATTTTGTATAATCTTAATCTATTTGGATCTATTTATCTTGACTTGACCTTACTATATATTTAATCATGTTTATTATGTATATTTATTTGCATTATATGCCCACCTTAGGCACCTTATCAAACTACATTTTCAACAATAAAAGAAACTAGATTAGAAATTAGAACCCAATAAACCACGGACGGAGTCTAAAATTCATTTCTAAAACTCGACACTACGTGTAAGTTTATCCGTCACATTTTTACGTGCAAGATGAAACAGTGTGTGGGTAATATTTGTGCGATAAATTTTTACAACTGAGCGATTTACTTACATTCAGGTTTACTGTAAAGAAATATTATGTGACACTTTTGCCCTACGGTATACATTGTGGTATGTGATCAGTGTGTCATTCATTCAAGGGTGAGCTTACACTCGACAGTTTTATTACAAAGTATCTTCTATGTGTTGGTTTTATCGAAATTAATTATTGAAGTTTTTTTATCTATTTCTGTTTGTACCATTGTAGTAAATAAGACATATATATATATATATATATACATACCTATAGTCATAATTCGACATTAAAATACCGATATTGCCGAAATTTGGTTTAAATATAGTGTACAAGCCAAAAAGTAGTGTGTTAATCCAGGGTCTACCGCAAAGACTACTTGCTATCCCGAATTAACGCAAGAATAAGATAAGAGTTACAAATTTTGCTAGATTAAATGGGACACAGGTTTAGGTTCAAAATCTTTATTTTACACAAAGATATATTCGTCACTTACGCGTGAAACATAATTAAAACATATATTACGTTCGTTGTACATCTAAAATACAAACAAATATGACGCTGTCCGTCTATCGCATTCATAGCAGTGAGGTGTCCGTTAATACGTGTTGATAAAGTCAAAAATTTTATCCCTTACTGAGCCCGCGTGCTGCAGCCAGGCAACGTATTAATGATCGTTCTGCATCTCATCCCCAAGTTTGAACTATTGCCTCGCACCAGCCTATTTTCCTCTCCGTATAATGTTACCGTTGGCTTGATTCACTGATTACCCCGGGTAGATTATATCTATCTATACATATAATAAAGCTGAAGAGGGTCGAAAGTCTGAACATTGAAGATATTTAAAAATAATGACTGGAGATACTTAGAATTGATAACAGAACACAATCTAACAATTTATAGATTATCTGTATATCTGTTTGTTTGTTTATCTGTGTTTCTGTTTGTTTAAATAAACAGCTTAAACGTTCATCACGCAATAACGGCTGTACGGATCCATCATGATTTTTGGTATGTAGGTAGTATTAGGTCTTTAAAGTGTCAGAAGCTACTTTTTATCCTGAAATTTGATATTAAGCGAAGCCAGGGGCGTCCTTTAGTGATAAATAAATGCCAATGAAAAATGGCGTTAAAAATTTGTACCACTATTGAAAATGACGTTTGCTAGCAACATAAGCAGAACTTATTTGTGGTGGAAAATGCTGGGTGAATGATATTGTAAAATTATTGACTTGTTAAGATTGAAGCTAACTTAACTAACTTATGAAGCTAAAAAATAATGGTTAATGTAATGCCACCCATAATATTGACTTGATTGATCGATTACATAATTTTTAGCGAGAATAACAAATAGGTATACATAAATCCTGGCATTATGATATTAGTGCGAAACAATTCCATCCATATAAAGGCTTATGTTTATATATTTTTTAAAACAATCATTTTAAGATATCTATTGTGAAGTAATCTTTCGTGTGCTCTATTTTATAGCGCACTGGTGCGGACGGTGGCCATAAAACCGGCGATGGTTGGCATAATTATGACTCCTATTATTTTGATCTTCGGCCCCGAAAATAGGGGATGAAAGATGAGCGCGGATTGTCAGGTAGGTATAGAAGGTAATTACTTGTCTTGAACTTGTAAAATACTTGTCTTAAACTTGTAAAATACTTGTCTTATTAAGCAAGAACGGTTTTGTGAACTGTTCTATTCGTCGACTAGAGGGCGCTTCGGTGGGTTAGATGACACGTTAAATTGTCAATTAGCTGTTTGTCTAGTACAGCAGTGGTTAAGCCATGTCAGAGGCCCTTAGAGCGGCTTGATAAACCCTCGACACCAGAGATGGCCGCTCTCATTCGATAAGAAAAAGAAGAAAAGGTTGCTCACGGCTTCGCTCACATTATGAAGTGAAACTTGGATCCCCTGCAAGTTTTACTTCTTAATGCTAAAGTTGGCTTGTATTTCACATAAAATTGGCATTTCCAAAAATATTGTCTTAGCGGATGCCTACGTCATAAAATTAACATGCATGCCACAATTCAGACCCCAAGCCATCCGTATTTTTTTACTATGTGTGTAAATTGAGTTTATGTGTGTATTTGTAGTATGTGATTGCCTTATATTGTAGTGAATACAATAAATAAATAAATACATATTTCAGGACATATCACACAGCGCCATCTAGCCCCATACTAAGTACAATGTACCTTAAATTTGACTAGTTATCATAAGTTTAGCAATAATCTTGTACCTACTCTTTTACTAGTGAAGTACTTTTCCCACTGATGTTATTTTAATACAACTCTATATCGTATATTTTGATTCCAACGTTATATTTTACCATGATACACAAAAATATTCAAAATATTATCTACTGAGCTGAATTATTATTCGATGGCTTATTTTTAAACTAGAGGGATAATAAATCATACTGAATACCTATAAAAGCACAAAGGTAATGTATTTATGATTGAGTAGGCTAATCCAAATTTATGATTATATTGTGCTATTTTTATGACAAGACTAGATGACTGACTAGAGGTGAAACTAGTTTCTATTTTATTACATATTTTTATAAAGAGTAAGGATTTGTTTGGCAATATAAATAACAATTCCATAGCTCAAGAGCAGATTATGTTATGATAATTGTGCATAGCTTACTTGTATTGTTCAACATAAAAAATATGTTATCCGATTCCACAATAACTGTAAAATTGGATCTAACATTTTGTAAGACATAAAACTGTGTTTGTGTACGGCAAGTATCTAATTGGTTCAAAAGATTTCCGCAGACCCACGTCTTGTCTTTTCATTATTCCCAATGAACAGATGAAAAAAGTTTTCAAATAAGTCAATTACTTTCCCCACAGTGAGTTCCAAACAAAGATTTGGAACAAAAAGTAGATAGGACATTTTTGTAATGGTAACTTACACTTCCATAGTTTGTGAATATTTGTAAAGATTGTTTTTTTTTTCATTTTCATATTTTTTTATTTTTTTTTACACATGAGTTAAATACTTAATATGGCGCTGTGTGCAGTGTCCCAAAATATTTATTATTTATTTATTATTATTATTTAGTCTTGATCTAAAAATGTGAACAAATAAATGCAAATAAAATATAAAATTTTAGACAACTGGTTAATCATCAATAAAAAATGTTTAGATTAAATAAAAACGGTTACACGCGGCACAAAAAGATATTTGTTATCAAAGTATGAGCATTAAACACGGACAATTCTACTGATATTCAAAGAACAATCTTCCTAAGAAACGCTGCTCTTTCTCATGTCGCTAAATTCATTGAGAGGCCAACGTAATATAACTTTGGCTGAAAGGGATGCAGCAGTTATAAAGTGTCTATTGTCCTATCTTATTACTTTCCGAATAACATCCTGCTGGGTTAACATATTGCAGGGATAGAAATTCAGTAACTTCTTTTAGATAATATATGTATGGTCTTGCTTTTCGTGACTATGCTATTGGTTTTTTAGTCGTTTTGATGTATATAGCTGTAATTTAAACATGCTTAATAATTGTATTAAGCATGAGTCGCTGAAATCTGAAAATTCGATGGATACAAGAGTAAGACCTGTACTGGACCGGGAATTATAGCGTACAATCAGAGAGGCATATGCTCAGCGCGGTGTGATAATAGACCTGAGTATGATTAGGAGAGTATTTTTTCAGATTTTTCCCATCCATTTAGAGATAGAACATTTAGCGCATTTTTTAAGAATTACATTGATATAAGTGGCTTTTTGGACGGTCTATGCAATCAAATAAATCAACGTGAAAACGCCCCTAAATTAACAACTGCCTCGTTCTGTTCCTCTGATACATTTATTACCAGTTCTAGGTTTAATTAACATAAATGCCTATTTTTGTCAGTAGCTTAATTAACGAATTTCACTTTTTTACTATTCTAGACCGCCCACGCCGAGTGGCTGTTTATTTTTCTTAAGAAACAGACGAAAAAAGAAACCAAAACATCTAATTAAAAATAATTACCGTACATTTCCATCCCATCTCACAAATTCCGCTGCAAAAGGATTAAAGCGCTGACGGCGCTAGTATACATTCTACAAAGCATTTTCCGAAACCGCACCGAGCCACCGAGCGCCGCGTAAATAACGCTATCGTACCTAAAGCGCTATTTTCTAGAATAATTCAACGTTCACCGAACAATCGATTATGGAATGATGGATCTACCTTCGAGGTAAAGTACAGTTTTTGCTCGAAGAAAACAACGCGCTGATAAATGCGACGCCATTTTTTATTCGGTCTATTTTTCAGATATTGAAATATTTTCTACGTTTTTTATCTAACCATTTGAAATATTGAGCCTTTGACGAGGCATTCGATTAGAGAAGGATTAAAACAAATTTTGTTGATTTAATTTGTTTTACGAAGAGAATAATTAGAGCTGCTATATTGTTTTAATGTTTCTGTGATGTCTGATAATTAAAAGTAAGCTCTTTTCGATAATATTGGAACTCAGCTTTTATTTCAATTCAACGATGAGCCTGCTACAATATTATTTATTTCGATAAGAAATCTTTGATTGCCCAATTAAAACAAACTGATATGCAACTGGATGTAGTGGCATGACTATTCTAAAGTTGCCTAAACAAGGCATTGTGACAACAAATTTTATTTTTTTTCTTTTATTTTCATATAATATTTTTGCATCTTTAATCTCAAAATCCGAAACACCTTCTCAATTTGTCGGCCAAACAACGTAAACCGAATTACTTGAAGGAAAACGCATCGTAGCTGCAAGCAGAGACGCCTGGAGAGTTAATAGCCAATTTGTATTGTAAAGCAACGATTTGCACCAGGATACGACCTCTATCCAGCAAGGAATACATGGAGCTTATAATACGTAATACGTGTCTTGGAATAAGCCAATTTGACAGAATATCAAAACTGTCTTTAAATTACCGTCTGGTCTTGGCACTGAAATATATTATCTAAAAGAAGAAACCGGTAAAAAGGATAAATAATAATTGAAAGAAATAAAATAAAGGTTAGGTTACCCATATGTTAGAAGATCAATGAATATAATTTACGACTGGTCTTGTGCGCTTCAGTTGGTTGGTTTATCAGGCGATAAGTTAAATGACAAGACTAAATTTTTATGGCAGTGTGGACGTAGCATCAAGATCGACACAGGTTGCTTCCACACAATCAGCATTATGCTGAGTTTGGGCTGTGTTGATTTTACATCTGTCTTTGTCTAATTGTTGTTGTTGCTAATGTGTTTTAAAACTAACAAAATAAATAATGCTGAGTTGGAGCTATTATAAATATTTAGCACGTTGCTTTGTCAGTTTTTGTTTGCTGGGCTTTTCTGTAAAATCTGTCACATAAGTAAATGATTTGTTTCTTTCTTTATTTTCTTTCAATAAAACGCTGTCAAATTCTGGACCCATGAAAATAGAAAGATATGCTTACGCATACATAACTTTTTGTATAAACGGAGTGATTCTAAGCATATAGCAAGTCTACGATAAGAATGCAACCTTCGGAGATCGTTACGCAAATTGGAGGAGGGACTTGAATAGAAAATTCTTTCTTTGGAGGGCGCGACAGTTTTTTGCTTCATGACATGCGGGCGGATGGTACACTTTGATACCTTTCATGTGAATCTATGTACATTACACCTTATTACGTTAAATTGTAGGTCTTGGCTGTTTGGCATAGTACGACAGTCGTTGAGATAAATTAGAGGCCATAAGTTTGAAAAATTTGGCACCAGAGTTAGCCACTCACATCCGGGTATATGTACATATGTACTTATTTACATTCAATCCTATATCTATAGGATTGATATCTTGATTATTCGTTATTACAATAATTTTATTATATTAAGTATGTGTATTGCGTATTTATATGTATATATATATATATGTATATATATGTATATATATTAGTAAAATTTCTTTTTTCCTTTTTGTTGTACACCACATTCTTCTTTTTTTTCTTTTGCTTATTTCTCTCCAGCTGAAGGTTGCCTGGAAGAGATCGCTTTCAGCGATAAGGCCGCCGCTTGTGGCACTAGTTAAGGTGCAATTTGTTCTATGTACTGTTTTTTTAATATGTGTCAACAATAAAGAGTTAATCTATCTATCTATCTATTAATAAACTGGTTGTAATTATTTTTATTCCGTTATGTAGAAGAAAACCAAATCATGTGACCACGCAACAAAAAAAATATCTTTTCAATATCCATGATGTTGAATGAATCATGATGTTGACGATTACATTGTTCTTATAACACATTTTTTAACCAGTTGCCTGTTTAGAGCATAAAAAACATAAACAAACCCGTAAAAAATGTGCGTTCACATAACTCATGTCAAAGTATTATGACCATGAACATTTGTACCGTAAGGGAACAAAGCTTACATATTTAAAAAGCTCTGAAGCTCATGAATGTTTAACAAAATATCATGAATAAGTGTTTTTGTGTAAGGAAATTTAGTATTCTTCGCCCATGTTGGTTGGTGGTTCTTTTTTTTAGACGAACAGTTATTTTAACAGAAATAAGATGTAGAATATTATTAAGGTACCTACATACGCGCTGGTTGATGTTTAAGACAGAAAAGTTAATTTACGCATGTTATAATAGTTCGAAAATCAAGACAAATAACATGTTCTAAAATAACTGAACTGAAATCCTACAAGATATATTACTTCAAAAGCACAAATATATAAAGTGAAGAAATCGATTCAAGTTCGTCTTCCGCACGGTTTATACGCATTATGTTAGAGAATTCTAAAAGCATGATCTATTGATTCTTACCTTAGTTAGAAGTGATAAAAGAAGTAGCTATCATAATATCTTTGATACTTGTTTCTATAGAATAGAATAATAAATAAATAAATAAATAAATATTTCAGGACATTGCACACAGCGCCATCTAGCCCCACACTAAGCAAACGCTTGTGTCGTGGGTACTAGATAACGGATATAATACTTATATACTTTTCTTTTGTAAATACATACTTATTATACATACAAACGACCAGACTCAACACAAGTAGGTAACTATATATTTTAAAATGCATAAATACTTGTGTCACGCGGGAATCGAACCCGCAACCCCCAGATTAGAAGGCAGAGCCACTACCAACTAAGCTAACAGGCCAGTCAATAAAAATAGAATAAAGATCACAAAGCTTAAAATATTTTAAATAGCTTGTATCTTAAGTGTATTGTATGTCCACGTGCATTCCTAGCTCCACGTATATATTAACATACGCCTGCATATTATGCATATATGATTGTCGGCTCACCTCGTGAAGCGACTAATTGCTTGTGGACCTCACTCAACAACGACATCATAACTATGACGTCTAATTATAGAAAAAATGTGATACACATCTTTCTTAGCTTTGCTTTGACAACAGATCTTCTCATCTTTCTTGTAAATTTATCCAAACAATAATTTCCACATGTACCTACTCTTCCCGTACACAGGCCTTTATTTAATAAGTTCATCCACGTTTTATAAGAGTGCTTTCAGAAATAATGCAAAATCTATCTGATACGTCAGATACAAATTTTTATAACAATATGTCTGGACTCTCATTGGGTCGGCGTTTTGGAAGCATGATAGAACCAAGTAATGATTTATTTTTCTATTATGTTTATTGGGTTGACTTTATTATTCAAGTAATGACTACATAGAAATTGGACTTATTGCGCTTGCCCAAAAAACTGATTTAACTTCAATTTGATTGATTGTAGTTCAAGGAAATAGATCGGAGATAATTAAGAGTCTTAAAGTAGTTTTGTATATGGTTGTGTGCCTCAGGCGGTTAGATATTATTGTCACGTGTGGATGGACCGTTAGGCACTCTGTGGCGAATGCAGGAATTTTAGCTATAGTCTATGAGAATAAGGCAGGACTGTTACTGACAGTCAGTAACTTAAGTGGAATTTCGTAAGACCAAGCTTTTATGTTATTTGCTTTTTGGCTGGTTTCTCAATAATGGGGTTTTCAAATCTAGAGTTAATAGGTATCTTCTAGGTAAACGTGTTACACCCTAGGCTGCAGCAATGCTTAACATCAGGCAGGCTGTAGTCAACGTAAACCTATCCCACGTAAAAAAAAATGAAACTAACTAACTATTTTTGAGACTTGCTGACTTAGAAAGACTACGGCCTGAAGCCAAAAGAAAGGTCTGTACTGTATGGCGGGCGGGAACAAAGATCTATACTCTGCAGTACGTAGATACAGGCGGACAATAATTATGATGATTCGTTTCTTGAAATGCGTGTTTATAACCAGTTAACCAATCCTACATTTTATATTATTTGCCTATCACTTTTCAAACATCCAACATAAACAGATTCACAGTCACAGTGCTATAACTAGGTATTCATGCCCTCACACGGTCGAATCCTCTTCCGATTCATATCATATCTGCTTTGAATATAGAAGTGTTGAACTCAAGTATTATGCGACCAAGCCTGCACAGCGCTTCCGCTACGGATTAGCCAGACTTAGAGTGGACGAGCACGATTACAGGGTCATAAATTTCATGTGCTTTACTATTTTGAGGAATGTCATCATAATATTTTGTTTACTGGTGAGAAATTTTGTTTCATGTGGCATTTTGGACATTTTACCACCTGTAAATTTTACTGTGAGGTATCGTTTTACCTTACCAAGTTTCAAGGAATGCAATGAACTGAATGGCTCACAATAAAATCGCTAATATTTTTACCATCACCGAATATAGCCTGACAGGTTTTAGAATAACTAGAAAGAACATAATTTGTCTTTTTCTCTGTCTGTGTTGAGTGAATAAAAGTGTTTTGCGAGTTCAACTTTAATATTAATCTTGACCTTTAAACATGTAAAGTTTTAACATGAGAGCTGATAAAATCTGCTATTACCCGCATAACGGCTCGCCAAGTTATTCGAACGCTTTTCTCCAGTTATGAAACAATCCTGATACGAATATCCCAGCAGTTTGCCACTGTCACAGTAAAGGTAAATATTAAAGTAATTAGAAGGTCCTTGACACCAGAATTTGTTAATTTTATAACTTACTAACTATTCGATGAAAACAGAAGTGCCTAAAGTATGGGGTTTAACTAATGAGTGCTACCGTTTTTTGACATTTGACATATCAAACCTTACGATCCAGAAGCGATCCTAGCGGCAAATTGAAGCGTTTTGCTTAGTTTGAGAACATATTTTATACCTCACTGTACACTAGCGCCTCTAGCGATGATCTAACACGCGCTAGCTCTCATTAGCGCTACCTCAAATATAACTTCTACCGGAACATGAACCAATAGTTAATTAACAACTGTCTACCTTAACATTCAACAGAAAACATCGTATCATGTAAAGGCCTTTCCTAGAAATGTTCCAAATACACTGATATTCCCTTGTGCAGGATTTAGATTTTTCGTTTGCATTGATAGTTTGTTTAGCGTGAAATTGTTTTCTTTTCCTTCAAGCTTCTAATAGTACTTGAAAATAATACTATCTCACACACTCCTATTGTGAATACTTGTTTTTATTGCCACCCTTGTTGACGATTGAGTAACTGTCATCAAGACAAGCATAAGGCAGTGACACATGCTTCGGTTTGTAATTACAAAATATGAACAATGAATTAAAATGACAAAAGAGAGAGATCTACTTAAACTGAAAAATAAAATTTTAATGATTTAAGATTCTCCATAAATTAAAAACTTTACACAATACATTTTGCAAGAGTTATCATCCATTGTTTATGATTACTGTAGAAGTATAGAAAAGTTTATGTAATCTGTGAGATGGTCTTTTTTATAAAACTAATATTGAACCAATGACTTTTCGTTCCGAAGAGAAGTAGACTCTGTGTCTCTATTAGTGTTCCTAGCCAACAAAAATGTATCTACCTTTTCTTTCCTAATAAATAATCATATTGATACAACTAAAAATATAACGTAAAAATCGACCACAAATATTTCCAACAAATATTTGGGGACAATAAATTATAAAAGCCATGAATTGCAGTAGATACCATTATGAGATGGGTTCTATGCCAAAACCGCGAGCGATTTGTTGCTAAACATCGACACGTTTATAGCCCGCGGCGCTTCGGTAGTACTGCTGCAGGGATGAGTTATAAATTGTTTTATGAATAAAATATTATACTTCTATGAAAAATATATCATTGAAATCAGTACCAAAGTCCGCTACGTTATCAAATGATAAATAATGGAAACTTTGTAGCATCATTACTAAAAAGCTTGCCACAAAATATGATGCTTGGTAGGTATTAGTAGCTTTTTAGATATAAATTAACCGAGTCTAAACTTTGGTATATACGCAAGTTCAAATCCTGCCGGTCGTGATTACTTTCGCTCATTTTCCAATTAAAGTTTAAGTTTGGTAATATTTATGAATTGTACATTTTAAATCGAGTATTAATAAACTCGAGTACTTAAATTTTATTCATGTGATGCAATTTTATTTACGTTTGTCAATTTTTCATTACTTTAAAAGCATCTATTTCTCAATAACTTTGCAGCCAATCTAAAGACATGTTTGTAGGCTGACGGTACTTCGCTAGTGCGAACACTCTGAGCTTATTTAACGCATAATAAGTCAGAGTAAGCGATTGCTGTATCATTTGAGAGTCATCCAATACCGTGTCCCGCCGTGTGCACTAACTAGAGTGCAGTTTGCAGTTATAATATAAATGTACGATTTTCCCGATTGTCTCGTTTGACAGCCATGATTCCATTTAAAAAAATCTGACATATTTTATACAAAATTAAACATAGACTATTGAAAAACCTCGATTATATAAGCCAATAGCATAGTTGCCTTTCATGATCATGTAACGTCATATTATTTATTTTATATTGGTTGGCGACATTAGAACAACCGCAGGGAGCACCAGGATTCGATCTGCGCCGGACCGGGACGAGTGGCGTACAAGAAGGGAGGCCTATGCAATATGAATATTATTTTTGATTTTGACAGGTAAACTCTGTTTATGAATAAATTACTATGAACTATGAACTATGCTTAGCAGTGGGCGATAGCGGGCTGATGATGATGATGATATTATTTAATCATTGGCTAGACTTCTGTAGCAGGCGTAGCACAGTAGGTATGTTTTGTGCGCTCTTTGCTTGGCAAGCTAATGCAAGAGCTTTAGATGCGGTTCAATATTGGCAGAAGTGTATCGGTGCTGAGTGGAATTCGGGAGACATTTTGCAAATAATGTTAGAAAAAGAAAAGTCTGTAGTTAGGTACTTCTGTATTCTATACTACAGACCTGTTTTAGCTACAATGTACAGTTGACAAACAAAACTTAATATCTGCTCCATATAACCTCTTTTCTTCCACACACCGATAAAAATGGACTGCATTTTATCACCCGACTACAGTCACAAGTTCGTCGATAAACTATCGAATCTGCTGTTCACAACGTGCCCACAACTCGTAAAATACAAACAACTATCCAAAGTCAAAACGTATAAAACTGCGGAACCAATAAACGTTTCCTACTAACGGAAAGTTGACATCGTTTTTTATAGGGGTCAGAGTGCGCTGGATTAATAGAAATATTGGAGTGAGAATTTATAAATAGAGACAACAAAACCCAACACAAATAATTGCATTTATTAGTCTAGCGTGGGAACCGAACCCAATCCCTGGGGGTAAAGACATATTAGGCCATTCGTAGTACATACAACAATATTTCTGGCAAAGATTGAAATAAAAACCATGCATAGCAAATGCGAAAATATGAAATTACTATAAATAGATACTAACACATTATGTGACAATACAATAAATTAAATTACAAGACTTTTTGTTTAAATAACTTAGAAAAGTTCCAGTTGAGCGTTTACCTACTTAGAACCACTTCATTTATTTATTTATTTATAACGGTACACATAACAGAATGAGTTCATATATAAGCCAAATACACATTCAAAACTGGTATGTATGATATGTATATATTTGATATGTTAAGTGATTAAAAAAATACACGCTTTGTACTTAACTGTCCAAAATAACTTACAAACAGTTCTCGTAAGTCAAGCAACGTAAGTAGCAAGCTCTCTTGCACATAAAATAGCTAGTGTGAAATATTTACCTAACCCAGACTTGGTCACGCCACCGAGTTCTGGATAAATGCAGGTCTGCAGGAGACAAATAGTCTACAGACACGATAAGAAACGTGGGAGTTTCAAGAGGTACTTCTAGGTTAGGTAAGTAGAATTTGTAAAATTTGAATTTGTTGTTTGTTTGTTTGTATTGTTTGTGAATAGCTTATATAAATTAAGATATATAAAATGAAAAAAGTTAAAATAATGTTATAAATAGAGCCTTAGATCAGGTGGTTGACTTATTGATGCTCTTCCCTGTGTCACATTACATCATACAAATAAATGTAAATCAAACATTTGTGAGTGAATGCGTATGAATTTTCACAGACCTGTGCAACGGTGGCTAAACGATATCAGTCAGTCTTCTTCTTCTTATCGAATGAGAGTGGCCAGCTCTGATGTCGACAGTTTATCAAGCCGCCCTAAGGGCCTCTGACATGGCTTAACGACTGCCCTACTAGACAAACAGCCGCGACCAACAATTTAACGTGTCATCGGACCCACGGAAGCGCCCAAAATAGAATGCCACTTTTCGGTCACCCATCGAAGGACTGACCGCGTCGACCTTTGCTTAATATTGGTAATCGCATGCGATTGCCTCCGCCACCTGAGCTACGGGCGCTTCATCATTAAGTTAGAATAAAACATCTGGACAAAAACAACGCAAGACAGTATATATTAGCTGATTACGATGGTGATGGTGTTGGTGAATATTCTTGGGTATCAAATAAAAATTCAAGAGTTTTCACCTTGATAGCTATGAAAAACTTCAAACTTAACCAAACATCTGTTCACTCCCACCCTAATAAGAAATAAGACAACCTTCAGGCGTCATTACGGCGGAGAATTGAGGGCTTTTATTAAAAGTCACCCTGTAGTAGGACATTAGAACCGGAAGGAGGCTAGTGCTCGGCTGTAGAGCATCCAATCAAAGTTTATTGTGCGAGGCACCAGATGCAAACTGCCACTTGTGAAGGGCGGTGCAGACGAGAGACGAATTTTATTTTAAACTAGTGGGTGCTCGCGACTTCGCTCGCATTAAGAAGTAATACTTGCATCCCCTATTTCACTTTTTTACTTTTACACCCTTAAAAATTGGCATTTCCAAAAATCCTTTCTTAGCGGATGCCTACGTTATAACACCTATCTGCATGCCAAATTTCAGACCGATCCGTCCAGTGTGTCCAGGCTGTGTGTTGATAGATCACTAAGTCAGTCAGTCAGCTTTGAGTTTTATAGACTTAGATTTTATGAAAATAAATTTGGAAGAAAAGGAAAGGAAGCTTTGTGTTTTGGTTGAAGACCGAGAGAATGCTAAATATTTCAAAAGCAAGAGGCCAGATTAATTTCATAAAGGAAAACAGGTCAAAGGCAAAGAGTTACTTTATTACTAAAAACTATCAGGAGACACTCGACACACGTAAACAATATACGCGAAATTAGAAGTGTGTAAAAACCGTAAAAGTTATATATTGAAAAGAGCTATGGATGGAAATTACTGAAAATATACTTAAAAATAAGACTTACGACTCCAAAGCACAATGTTATGGCTCACTATTATTAAATCTCAAAATAACAATTTGTTGATTTCTTAATATCCAAACATAAATACCTAAAATACTGCATCGTCACTGAACTATTAAAAAAAAGGAATTTGAAATAAATACTGGGACCAACACCACAGCCAATACATACCTAACATCTGAATTACTATCTTCTATTTTATAAAAAACAAGTTTTCTACTCTTTCAAATTCTTTTATTAAGGTGATGAAATGAAATCTTTGTGTTCTGTGGGGAAGCATACTCTATCGATTCATGCTTACCAACATTATTGGGTTTTGCTTCTAAAAGTGTCTCGCCTGCGCTGTATTTAAACAAGCATCTCGCACTGATACCTTACCTTCTCGACTGCGCTCGAGCCCTCCTTTTACTTTCTCTGGGACACGACTTACGAATATAATTTTGCAAGTCGTTATTTTTGTTCGCGAACTTTTGCCTTTCTTCATTAAGCACTTGGACTTGACTTTTGCTTTGAAAAAGGGGTAATTTAGTAAAGTTTTTAAGGCAAGTTTTTAACGAGTATTTCCTTTTGTATTCTTTTTGCAGTAGATATATATTTTGTTGGTGTTAATTGCTTTGCTTATATTTTATTACTAGTGGATGCAAGCGGCTTTACTCGCGTTTCTTGGAAAGAAATGAAGATTTTGTTACTCCTAGGACCTCATACTATCTCTAGCAAAAGCCGCGATGAAGCTTACGGCTATTTTTATCGTGTGTTGCAATAAAGAATTTTCTATTCTATTCTATTCTATTCTATTCTATTATTGTGTGATGCGCGCATATAAACAGATACACATACAAAAACTGTAATAACTTGCTCTAAATATCTTTTAAGTATCCCATGTATAGTTTTAATATATTTTACATACGCAGATACAGATAATTTTATTATTTAATATTTGCATACTACCTGCTTAGTCAAGAATTTTGCTCAGTTAATCAGCATAGCTATAAAATTTTAAAGTTTGTAACAACAATATTAATAAAACAAATGCAGCTTGAAAGTAGGTACATGCTTCACTTTAAATGCATCTATAAAAAAGCAGTGAAAACCAAACAAAAGCTTTATACATGAACTTGCATTGTAAAACTTACAGCTTTTGGACCATAACTTACTGAATCCTATTTTATAAACGCTAAATTTGATTTCACCCGTTTTGATAAACTCTCTCTCTCTCTTTGAGTCGTATTTCCTCATGACTGAGGGTCGTGACTCCCCCGCAGAATTAATTCGTTAGGGGAGTTTTCTTGGGCAGATACATCGTGGTGGGCGCCCAGGTCCTTCCACGGAAGACGCATGTCCTCGGATATAGTGGTCCTCAAACATGTCGGTTTCCACACGATGTTTTCCTTCACCGCTAAGCGAGTGCAAATCTACACATAACTTGAAAAATACAAGTCATTGGTGTAGGGCGGATTCGAACCAGGGTACGTCTGAATGAAAAGCAGACACTGGAACCGCTGAGCTACACTCGCTTCTAAAAACTACATACTCGATAAGTTATCAACATTTTATTTCATATGAGCCAAAACTGTTGGTTCAATATTAATATCAAAAACGGAGACCATAAACTAAAAGAAATAACATATTTATAAAATTAATGAATAAATATATTTATTTTTTAATATTAAATATTATTTTAAAAATACTCCGTAATCATAGCAGTTATTGCATTATTGAAAGCTTATTTTATTAAATTATTAATTAAATTGTCTCCTTTTACACACATTTTTGAAACTTATGCATATGTATTACTTATACATACATACTACCATTCTGACCATAGATACACTACACATTCACACGGTATGTACCTATGTAGGTACTTACACTACTAACTGTAAAATTTGAAATGAGCGGTCCACCGCGTTATATAACCAGTTAGGTGTTCTTCTTGACTATTGTAGTTTCTGTATAAGTTTATTATAGTGTCGTTATTGTGGTGACAGTAAGAAGCCGTTACTCGGAATTATTGCTTTGGTATACATTTACAACATACGGCACCAATTTGCTTGCTGTGGCTTTTTATTAAAACTTTAATAAAAGGAGATTGATTTTGATTTTTTTTTGCAATCGATGATAATGTTTATTTATAATTAACATCTGACTGTATAAAAGATAAGATAAGATATGTCTTTAATGCACACCAAAGAAATTACAATATAAAAAGAATAAATGTAGTTTCCGAAGACAAATTTATTTATTTATTTATTATGGCACACACATCAGAATATGTCCATAAATTTTACTAGTTTCGTTCCAGGTTTCCAGTTTTCGTTCATCTTGATCTAAATGTAAAGTTAATAATTACAAAAGAGTATTAGCCAGTAAGAATACAAATTTAAAAGAAGTGTGTTTTATGCCTTAGATACCAGAATATCTTGTTTACTCGTTGGTAACTTTGAGTAAGATGAAAGCTGTATTGTTTTTGATTGGAAAGCTACGCAAACATTATTTAAGACCATTATTTATTTAGATAAGGCCGCCCAATGTGCATTAAATTAGTTTTTATATTTCTTTTTATATTGTTATTTCTTTGGTGTGCATTAAAGACATATCTTATCTTATCTTATTTATGGATTAAAATCTTTCACTTGGCCTATATTCTGTAGGTTGTTTGTTACAGAATTCAGAAATAGGTAATAGTCCTAGTTTCGCAGACCAGTATTACCTAGTTCAAATAAATAAAGAAGTTTGAGGAAGTATAGATTTTAACTTCTAAATATAGGCTGGCTGGGTTTACTCTAGTTTTTCTCATTTTTTTTACGTGGGATTGGTTGTGTACATATACATATATATATTTCAAACAATCATAATGTTATTGTTACATTGATTTGAGTCGTAATATTTAATAAAATGATAAAACATCCTGTAAGGTACATAGACAAAATTTGAAATTATTTAAATTACCATGAGTTAATTATGTTTCCATGTGTTGACGTAATTACTAACATTTTAGTCCAACTTTATTTTTGCAAACAGGTACATAAATTGAACATTTATTAAAAAAATGTTATTTTCATTTACTTAAGTGACAGAATAAATACAAAATGCAAATCGATGTGACCAGTATGCAGAAAATTCCCCAAAATATCGCAACAAAAAATAGAGAGCTCGAACTTCCTAGTTATAAATTCGTCAAATTGCAGAAGCTTTTTAGATAAAAGGCCATCATTGACGTCGAAATAAACGAAGCTGAGAAAATGCGACGTAATTTGGTTTATTTTGGGACAACTCCAATTTTGGAAAAGGGCAACAAGAAGAAAGAATGTTATCTAAGTAGGTATTTTACCTAATCATAGTGGATACATACTGTAGGTCAACCATCACTTATAAAATACTGGAGGTTAAAAAACTATCTTACGTATTTCAAGATATTTTTTAGATTAGTTTAAATCTTCAACGAATAACAAATACGAAAAAATAAAAAATTATATATTTACTAAAAATATTACATCAAACCTTAAACTAATAAACATTGATGTAGAGTTACAGTTATCTTATTAATAAAGGCTTGTTTGTGTTTTTGTGAGTCCTGCACTAAGTATACACTTGTATCGCAGGCACCCACGTAAAATTATGTATTTGTATCTAATAAAAAAGTTTTAGTTAAAGAAATTGTGAGAAGTAGTTAGTAAAAATTTCGAGATACATTCACAAAGTCCCGCAAACTTTTTAAAAGGCGAGTTCCATGCAGTTGCGAACTCACAGATTAAAAATACGGCGGCAAGTTTTGAGAAGTGGCAACACATCCGTTCACTGTCAAATGTTGCCAGCGTGGAAAATTGGCGCTCGTGACGTCATCAGTCACCGGACGAATGCGTTTGCTATTTATTACGCTGCATTGCAGTTTGTATGATATTTTGAGGAGTTAGTTTGGGTACGGTCGTAAAATCATAGTTGTATTTATTATTGTTGTCTTTTTGGTTTTTCAAAAGAATCTTTGGTGTTTACTAAGCAGATATGCATGGAACGTTTCATGCATATTTTGCTTCGGTTTTCACCAGTAGTTTTCCTGAACCGTACGAAGTATTTTATATTTGTTATGAAGTGTTCAGAGTAAGTGACTATCAAAGAGTTCAATGAGTTTTGTTCCTTTCTTCACGCCGTCAAGAAGCAACGGATTATCGTTTGGAAGCAGTAAATACTAAATTTAAAATTGACATAGCCTAGTTTTTAGGGATTTTAAACCTTGGGACACTTTCTTCGTGGTTAAAATACTTGGTAAAAACTTGGCTATAACACTTAGGTAGATATAACTGACTTCGCGAGAGAACCGCGTAACGACTACATAGGTAAAAGTGAACCTTTCATCCTTTCCTACATAATACATCGTAGTTCCGGAAGAAAGCTGAGAGGTCTTTTAGTAAAATTAGTTGTTTGTCTCTCGGGACGAGGAAAATGGCTGTAATTAATGTATGGGAAGGTTACTCGGTAATGAAGGTAACGGTTATGACGTCAGAAGTGAGAGCCTGCAAAGAAACTGTATTCAATTCGTCAAGGATCTTGTATGAATCTTTCTGATATTTATACAGTCAACTGTTTCAACTTTGAGCCGTAGGGTGAGAAGAAGGAACAAATATCAACAAACAACAAAAACTTACTTTCGTTTCTATATATAGGTAGTGTTACTGGTAAATAACGTATACTTAACCTTTTAGTACTGTTTGTATATCAAAACCAATAATGTTAGTTTGACGATTATCGAAGAAAAACTACTGTTTCATATCAAGTTCTTCACTTTCTGACGAGACGATTTATGTCTAGTGTCTGTTTTATTTTTTTACCTATTTCTAATAAATTTGTTTTGAACACTAAACCAACAATTTATAAATGTTTTAAGACTGTTAGAAGTTTAGCTGCTTTGCTTAGCTTGCACATCAAAAGTAAAACTAATTCCTTTTCTGAATTTCCAAAAGTTGTATATAGTAATATACTAAAGCTACACCATATTTACCGATAACCTTTTAAAATAATTTACTTTCATGATTCATTTTTGGAGGTTTTTATTTCCGTGAAATAAAAACTATCGTAAACGTACACTAGGTTAAAATTTTGTGTGTGTCTCAATAAATATATTTTCTTTCTTTCTCTCTTTCTAAATCGTACCAAAATCTATAAATCACCCAAACAGCATCATAACGCCAAAGCCGGTATATAACGAAGATTTGCCTTCACGCACAGACTAACCCTGGTAGATACCTCAAAAGAGACCAAAGTTTCGTCAGGGTGCCAATTTCATGAACTTTAACCGATTTTTAAGTCCATATTTAGGTATAGCACAGATATGGAATGTAACTAGTGACTAGCGAAGGATAAGTTATAAAAAAAACATCATTTGAACATTATTGGTCAATGTTTTCGATAAATCCTTCTAACATAAAAAAAGAGTTTTCTTTTCCTCTAGATTTCATTTTCACCACAAATCAAAATACTTATTAATTGCTGATATCAACGGGTGGTGTGTACAGTACATGTGTAACTGGTGGTACAAACTTTAGTCGTAGTATTAATTTCATACTCCTTAAACGTTGCCTGTTCGGGTGACATTTGGTGCATTGGTGGTAAAAGAAGCTGACAGTAATATATAAAATAAAAATTAATCCATATTTTAAGTCTCATTTCAAACAATTATCCATAGTATCTATAAGGGATAATCCTCACTGATGCATCAGCAGTAGCCTCACGCACATCTGACAAGTGAAATGATCATTGAAACAGATGTATGGCCTGTAACGGCCACCTCACTTGTATGCAAAGCATGCCGCTGAATGGAGACGGATAAATAGATATAGGTGGCTTGGTTGTAACTGGGTCTTTGTAACTAAGGAGATTCCTCTGTTCTTAGTGTTCGTAGGTATTATAAAAATAAAATATCTGGCCATTTCACACAGCACCATCCAGTACTAAGCTTAAGCTTGCATTATGGGTAACGATAACGGATATAATACATATACTATATATATGCTGTATATACTTTTCTTTTGTAAATACATACTTATTATGCATATAAATGACTAGACTGTTTATTGTTTTACTATTTATTCATTATTTATTTATTGCTTTATTAGTTGTAACTGACTTTTTTATCAGGGAAAGATAACAATTTACATAACTAGGTTTATTGACAATCAGATGTTTGACGACTAGATCAACTAAAGCAACAGTTGAACTAAACTAAACCCAGCTGTAATGAAAAAAAAAATACTAGAAATCGAGGCTGTGGGAGCACGTCGGTAAGTGGATATAAGTAGTTGTCTATAAAACCCAAGGGTCTTTAAATCTAGAGTAAATAGGTTTCTCCTAGGCAAGCGTGCTTCATCTTAGACTATAGTAGTGCTTAACATCAGGCAGGCTAAAGTTAAACATAAGCCTATTTCGTGTTAAAAAAGCGGTAAGATACGGGTTATGATTTCATCATCATCATCATCAGCCTAATGGGACCCACTGCAGGGTATAGGCCTCCGCCCTCTTACGCCAATACTCCCTGTCCTGCGCTGTTCTTGCCCAGATGTTTCCTTCTAACTTTCTAATATCATCCAGCCACCGTTGCACAGGTCTTCCTACACTTCGCTTACCTAGCCGTGGGTACCATTCAGTTATTGCTTTGCTCCATCTGCCGTCAGTACGATTATGATTTGATATCAGCTAATTCTTCACTTGATCATCAATAAATAAACCACACAATTATAATATCTTTCGTACCTTTTCTTGACAAAACTAAATAAACAGCAGCCATTATTACAAAATCTGTTCGACTATGCCGCCAAGCTTCGTACTTGATACATTGCCAAATCTAGGCGTCGATCCCATTTGGCCCAGACTACTGATATGCAATTCTTTTAGCCAAAAATATGAACACACATACATCATACAGAGAAGGCAGAAGTACTGCCTAATTGGATTGCGTAGTTCATAAAAAGTACGATGTGGTTCTCTGGTAATACGTAGTCTGGTGGCTTTTGAATGTCAAAGTTTTGAATAGGTTTGATAAACCACAGGACGATGTTCTAAAATTTAAATTAAAGTGGTCATTTTCTTGGCAACAATATATACGACAAACCAGAAAATACAGGTTTAAAAATGCACCAGAAAATTAATCTAATTCATTTAGCGATTTTATAAAGTTTAAATGTTTTGTCATCTACATAAGCTTTGTCTTTCGGGCTACAAAATGTCTAAAAATCTCTTTTGCAAACTTTCTAATATAATGACGTATTATCTTTAAATAAATTCGTCACTTTTTAGGGTTCCGTACCTCAAAAGGAAAAAACGGAACCCTTATAGGATCACTTTGTTGTCCGTCCGTCCGTCCGTCTGTCAAGACCCTTTTTCTCAGGAACGCGTAAAGGTATGAAGCTGAAATTTATATCAATTACTGAGGTCTACTGTCCCTTGAAGCTGTGAAAAAATCAAACTTCTAAGCCAACGCAATCAAAAGATACAGCCATTTATGCCGCAAATTTTCGACACTTGCAAGGGAATCAAAACCTACAGGGTGCTTCCCGTGAACTCAGAATCTTGAAATTTGGTACGAAGCAACGTCTTATAGCATAGATAAAGGAAAAATTACGAAAACCATAAATTTTTAGTTACATCACAAAATATTTAACCTTGCAGGTTTGTACGCGCGTGTTTACTCGCGCGCGCGACGTTGCCACGCGTTGCACGTCTCTTTAGCACCTCCGTGTGTTTACTTATCTTAAAAATTTAAAATGCCTCCGAAGAGTGCTGAACCAACCCTACGCGACGTGATGAGGGTTGTTACGGAGCTTGGTGTGAAGGTGGCTGCCATAGAAGCCCTACTACTAAATCACGGGACAATTTCCACGAGCCAAGCTGACGCCATTGTGACAACAATCAAGGAAGCGATCGTGGGTAAGTCCCAAGTACCTATCGTCCAAACCGATGTGGACGCAAGCAACTCTCGCGGAGAAGCGGCAACGTCGCATTCTGCGCAGAGCCAGCGACCGGTGCGACAAGCGCGCAAGCGCACTGCCACCGAGGCGACGCTGGAACCAAACAATATTAAAAAGGCGAGAGCGACCAGCAAGAATCAGCCCGCTACTTTGACTGAAGAAGTGAGCGAGAGGACAACTACCAACGTGACTGGTAAGAAGGCGAGCCGATCAACTCCGAAGCTTGTTGCGAGCGTGACGTCACAATCAGTAGTAGCTGAACAGGCGGATGCGCCTACAGCGAATGGACAATGGCAAGTAGCTGGGTCTCGGAAACGCCGCCGTAATAGTAATAGACGAGCAAAGACTGTAGTAACCGGTACGTGCACTGACGACCTCGGCTTAGAAGTCGTGGAGAAGACTAGGTTCATTCAAACGTGGCAACTCAAACCTAGTACTACTGTTGACCAAATAAAAAATTTACTTAATAAAATATCTAAGGCGGACTATTTTGTTGAGAAGAGGGAAATTAAAACAAACCGACACGCAGCTTTCATAATCGGTGTGCCGGAAAGAATATATTCGCAAGTCGCCACGCCAAATGCCTGGCCGCAAGGAGCACGATTTGCTGACTGGTTTTTTCAATCCCGTACGCGAGCGTCGACGGCGAACGAGTAGAACCGAAGGAGAGGTGCGACTGCGAGAGAGTGCGTGCGACGTTGCCAGCCGGGCGCCGGCAGTTGTATCACCGAGCGAGCGCGGCGGTGAGGACGTGCCTGTGTCACCCACCATCACCAATGCCTCGAATAAATAATGCTTCTATCGTACATAAGACACTGGTGCTATGTCACCAAAATATTCGGTCTGTTTATAACAAAACCGGAAGGTTGGAAGTCCAACTACATAGCGACCTGAAGTGTGATGTGTTGGCGATGACTGAGCATCATCAAACGAACGACAAGTTAAAATATGTGGCTATAGCAGGGTATAAGTTAGCATCATATTATGGTCGGAAACAGTTTGAGAAAGGTGGCTCGTGTATTTACATAGGTGACCACTTGAAATGTATTGAAAACTCTGAATTAACTTCACTTTCTATTGAGCGTTATTTAGAGATTTCTGCTATTAATGTAATAAATTATAATTTGACAATTGTATGTGTGTACAGAACTAACGCTGTATTAGCCAAAGATTTTTTAGTATATTTTGAACAATTATTGGATAAAATATGTGAACTATGTATCGAATGTGTAATTGTTGGAGATTTTAATATAAATGTATTAGACGGACCTAGTGATGCAAAGACATTAGTAGATTTGTTGTCGACCCGCGGCATGGTAAACTGTGTAGACTTCCCGACCCGCGTCACTGCGACGACATGCACGAGCTTGGACCACGTATATACCAATATGCCTGCGGGTGTGATAAGCACTGCACCGGTGTATACGGGGAATATAAGCGATCACTACGGTGTTAAGTGCTCGATAGAACGATACTCGCAAGTACCGAGATTACCGTATGTCAGGAGATATTCTGAATCGAATAAGCTCAATTTTGCCGCCGCAATAGAAAGTATAGATTGGTATGATTTCTATGTTCGTAATAATTGCGCGGTAACGAAAGCGAGTGCTTTGGTGAATATCATTAAAAACTTGCATGACATATGTTTTCCTTTGAAAAAAGGACTCGCTAAGAAAAACAAGCCATGGGTGACGCAGGATGTACTTAACTATAAACAACTATTATTTGACATTACGTTGTTTAGTGAGCAGCATCCTAACAATGAACAATTAAACGCCTTAATTTTTAAGATGAGCAATGTGTACGATGCGCTGATTAGATATGACAAATCCAACCACTATAAAAAAATAATTGGTTCGGCGAATAATGCGTCCAAGATGATGTGGAAAATAGTTAACACCGAGCGAGGTAAGCACAATTCGGTGCATGTCGACTTCACAGAAATGCTGAGGTCGCCAGATGGATCACGGTATGATTGTGCGAAATCGGCAGTGGATGCGATTAATACTAGATTCGTAACAGCGGCGGCTGCGTGCGGCGCGCCACACGCTGACGTCACAGGCGTTCAGAATATGCTTGCCAGCGCAGGTGCGCCAGCAGACCGCTCGCTTAGATTACTGCGCTTCACTGCCGACGAAGTATATAGTAATGTAATGACTCGCATTCCTCCGAAGGCATCGAAGGACATCTATGACTTGTCAATGAAACTTGTACGCGAAGCGATAATGTCTCTCGCCCCAATACTAGCGGACTTATTCAACTCGTGCTTAAGAGAGGGCGTCGTTCCTTGCGTGCTTAAAACTAGCAAAGTGACACCGCTCTATAAAGGGAAGGGCAAACGAGATAGCGTGGATAATTACAGGCCAGTTTCCATAATTCCCGCTATCGCAAAAATTTTGGAGAATGGCCTCAGTTCTAGACTAGTTAAGTTTTTAACGGAAACAAATGCTATGTCAGATCGACAGTACGCTTACCGGCAGGGGCGCTCTACTACAATGGTGGCACGCGAGGTGGTACGCCGCATTGTTGCCGCCAGGGATAGCAGAACGAAGCAGAATGTCGCTCTTCTTTGCTGCGACCTTTCTAAGGCATACGATGTGGCAGACCACTTGGTGCTGGCAGAAAAGTTCTACCACTATGGCATACGAGGGGTATCACACTCCTTGATAATCAGTCTCATGCAGGAGAGATCGCAGGTAGTAGTTGGTGGAGGGGGAGAGCACAGATCGGATTCCATGTCGTCAGATATGGGAGTCGCCCAGGGTTCATCTGTTTCCAATATCCTGTTCTCTCTTCTCATGAATGACCTTCCTTGAGCTGTTCCCAGTGCTGAAGTTCTCATGTATGCCGATGATGTTGGAGCAGTTCTGGTAGGAAGATCAGCTGATGAACTGGAGAGGAAGCTCAACTGTGCGGCTTCTGAATTGTCAGCATGGTTCAAAATGAACGGGCTCGCTCTCAACCTGGGGAAGACTCACTTCATCCAGTTCAGCTTGTCAGGTCGGCCACTGAGACCCATGACAGTCCTGGTGGATGGAGAGAGAATAGAAGAACAGCAGTCTACAATGTTCCTTGGGTTTGAGATCGACCGCGGTCTGACGTGGGAAGCCCACATTGAAAATGTTTGTGGTAAGCTAGGGAGCGCCTGTTTCGCACTGGAGAGAGTGGCAAGAGTAGTGCCTGGAGACGTAGCGCGAACGTGCTACTTTGCCACGGTACACTCACAGCTACAATATGGTGCTGAAATATGGGCTACAGCTGCGGACTGGGAGCGCGTGTTCCGCATGCAGAAGCGCGCGGTGCGGTGCTTGGCGCGCGTCCCCCCGGACACCCACGCTCGCCCTTATTTCAGAGATCTGGGGATCCTAACGTTGCCTGCTTTACTGATTTTTCAGGTAGCAGTTTATGCCAGAGCGAACCTAGACGAATACACCACACGTGGCTCATGTCACCGGTACCCTACGCGAAACGGAAGCAAGTTTAAAACTGTAAAAAGAACTCTCGTGAAGTCGACTAAGTTAACTCATGTCATGGCTCCGACCGTATACAACAATCTACCGGACAAAGTCAGAGCAGCCACTAGTGTTCATGTCTTCAAACATAAATTGAAAGAATGGCTAATAGAACAGGCTTTTTATACATTTGAAGAGTTCTACAAAATAGATAAATAAATGAAACGTACAAAGTACATTGTACTATATATTTATATTAGAGTAATTGTATACAAATTGACATTTATAATTATCCAATTTATTAAGATTGTAATTATGGAATTTGACGTGTAAATAATCTTTACGAATAAATGAACATTGAACATTGAACATTGAACATTGAACATTGAACATTGTACGGAACCCTCGGTGCGCGAGTCCGACTCGCACTTGGCCGGTTTTTTTTGTAGACAATAGGCGTTTTGAAGAGAAGAAAAAAATTAACCAACATCTTTCGAATATTTGATATATTCTTAGAAATCTTGAAAGATTACTTACAATTATGTAATTCTGTAATTAATAATACCAGCATAATAATTAAAACGCTAAATTTCACTTGTACCTTCTTTGATGTGAAACAAGCGTATTTGAATGAGTATTTATAATGTACTTATAGTAATATTTTTAAGGAATGACGATTGTACCATTTATGTTACTTTTTTAATTTTTTACTACCTACTTATAATTACGTAATTTGAAGATGAAATAGACCACATACACAGAGAGGTTGCCAACCAATGTGGTGGTTTGACGATATAAGAAAAACCACAGGGAGCACCTAGATTAAATCTGCGCAGGACCGGGACAAATGGTGTACTAGAAAAAAGGCATATGCTTAGCAGTTTGCGATAACTGACTGACGATGATGACGATAGATATTAACATGTATTACCTACTAAGGTGTTGGGTATTTCCAAACAAATACCCAAGTTAGCTGCGGTTTTAGTAGCACAAACTATGAATTTTATTTATATAATAATAGCCTAATTCATTTTTTTTTACAAAATAATTTGCCTTATCATTTCAATAAGCCTATTTTCGTCCACTTCTAGACATATCCTCTAAGACACGCTTCTGCTTTTCGTGTCCACCTGTCCCCTGCTACCTTCGTTAAATCCTCGCTCCACCTAGTGGCAGGGCGTCATATGTACACTAGTCATTATTAATATACGCTTGCTGAGGCACAATTTCCACTTCAAACATTGCCTACTCCATCGGTTATCAACTCTAAGGGAAAATACGATCGCTCCTTTGCAATTTTTGTGTGCGCTTTTGTTTTTAGTTATACGCTAAGTTGTAATTATTTATACATATGTAGGGTATAATCATTTCTCAGCCATTAATAAATAGGAATGGTCATGTGTTTCAATTTATCAAAACCATTATGATATTTCGTCCTTGGTTTTAGAGCAGCCATAACCATAAAGAAGTAAACACGCGCACGTTTAACGAGTGATATGGGCACACCCTTTATGTGTCACAAAATTAATTAGCTAATTTATTTTAACTGTCATAGAATGCTACACTTCTGACGCAAAATTTCAGGGACTAAATTTTGCGGTTTGACCATCATTTTGGTGAAATTGAAACATGATTTTGAAACTAGTTGAAGTAATAAAATAAATAGTAACATTATACATCTACGTTGTATCAAATTTAACAAAGAAATTAATTTCTTCTATGGATCAAATATTTTGTAAAAAAAAAATACCAAACATATTTTTTGCAACATTCATAAAGAATAAAGCATTTGAACTTCACCCGTATATACCTACTTGTAATCTCATAGACCACCCGTGTGACTCCTGAAATACATTAAACCTATAAAACTAGCTCAAAGCTGCTGAGAGCCTTCAACACAGGTACTATACTTATACGAACATAGGTATAGTATTTGTTACTCACACATATAAAAATCGAATGTGTGTTTTGAGGTATGTATGAAAAAGTATAAACGTATCTGACGCTTTTAGCACCTTACCATCAGATTGATTAGGCAGGTCCTTCAGGCTATGTTACCCCGTGAGAAACAGATTTATTATGTATTTTGTTTGTTTGTAAATCAATTTAAAGCAAGCTGACCCGATTTTTGAGAATCGGCCCGCCCCCACTCTTGGGCTTCTTGGAGGGCAGTGGACACCCTGGTCTTTCCGGAGAAGACTGAGAGTCCTCAGATTGTATGATCCTCAAACATGGCGGTCCCTTCACGATGTTTTTTTTACATCGCAAAGCGAGATTGAAACACGAATAGCACTTTCAACTCAATAAAATATTTTACTCAGGAGTAAAGCGAGTAACACAGCAGGCCGCTACTAGTTTCTTCGTAAAAAGTAAGGAGCTCACATTGTATCGGATTGTCCCTTATTTTATGAGACATACGTGAGCTTCATGTCGAGTAGTGAACTACTAGAACAGGAGTCAGCGCGGAATGGATGTGGCGACAGGTTTACGGTGCTCATATAATTTATGCTAGCTATGTCTAGTAACTAGTGGATGCCCGCGGCTTTGCTCCCTTTATTTCGGGATAAAAAGTAGCCTATGACACTTCTGGCACCTCATATTACCTACATACCAAAAATCATAAACATCAGTAGTTTTTGCGTGATGAGCGTTTAAATAAATAGAGAAACAGACAAAAATCGATAAATTCTAAGTATCTCTATCTCTATCTTTTTTTAATAACTTCAATGTTTAGACTTTCGACCCTCTTCAGATTTATTACATGTAGGTAAGTGTGTGTGAGAGAGGTAGACTTTGGTGTCAAATATTTAAACCGCCCTAAGGGCCAATACGGATTCCATAGCAGTCTGACCAACAGACGCTTTATAATAAATAAATAAATAAGAATAAACTAAGTAAGAATATGCTAAATTTATTTAACTTCTACTAAGCACAAACTCTTATAACAGCATTATTAATTATTTAGCTTATTAACATTTAATTAAATAAAACATACAATAAATAAAACATACAATAAATAATTAAATTTTTATGTCAATCCCTGTTTTTCAGAGCACGTATGTATGTATGTACGTTCAACACTATTTCATCAATAAAAAGGTGGCCAGTCTATCGGTTTTTACAGGTTGCATTTCGGAGATTGTGCGGAGAAATTGCATAATTTAATTCCTGCAGCCCCGTTTCACCACCGTACGAGTAGGGGTTCGGCAAGGAGACACCGTTATACAGTTGAGGTTCCAAAGACTCGCACCAAGCGCTTTGCTTCGACTTTCATCGTGCGAACAGCCAAACTCTGGAACTCCTTGCCCGAATCTCTATTCCCCTTGAACTATAATTTGTCGGTCTTCAAGTCGAGAGTAAACCGGTTTCTTCTAGGCAAGCGCGCTAGATCGTAGACTATAACGTTGCTTACCATCAGGCAAGTTGTAGTCAAGCGTAAGCCTATATAATGTAAAAAAAATAATTAAGTGCTTACTGCTTAGTGATAACTTATTATGTTGTTGATACTTACATATGTAGGCGTAAAATAAATTTGTGATGTTATCAGGGCTAGCGTTTTATTACCCAGACAAATAATTTACTCATCGTTTTAGCCCAATTTCGACGAAATCTCGTAGACTAAACATAATTTCCATTTTAACTTAATGTATTTAATAATTAAGTTACAGTGTTAATTTGCTACATCATAATACTTTATTAAGTATTCAGATAGGTACTCATTAGGGGACGATATATAATTTTTATTTTAGATACTGCGCATAGGATTTCTTAGGCGACGATATGGATGATTTTTAATTATTATTTTTAACTTCACGTGAAAATTAGGTAATTTCTCAAACATATTTGTCAATGGTATGCCTATTGAGAATTAGGGAATACGTTAAATGAATTAGAGCCTCGCCCAGCTGTCGCTAACTACTCGTTAAAATTCGATTACTCCATCATAAGTGCTAGAAACTTTGTGGAAAGCGGTCTCAACAATTATAACGGGTAAGTCTTTTGGAAATTATTTTCTGGACCTCCACCTTTGTAATTTGTCAAAATTGGGCTTAATCGTTTTAAGATAATTTCAGTGGAGCCATTGTTAGTCTGTCTGCCTATTTCAACATAATTTACGTATCAACGGCTCCAGTTATGTCAATTTTTTCACTTACACCATAAACATGTTGATATTATCACGTAGGATTTCGTAGGTATCACAAGAAAATACGTCATTTTTTTACATTTCTAGAATGTGTTTCCTACATTTGTGAACCCCAGAATAAATGCAAAGCAAAAAAGCTATCCCATGCACTTAAAGTTAGACTTCTATTGCAACACTATCCAACCCATTCTATTACTTCGCATGTTAGTTTTCTAAGCAGAAATTCTCATAACATTTGTAGCATAACATAGAAGGAACAATAAAAGCCTGTACTTATGTGAAGTGGAATTCTTTCATGACAACCGAAAGCTCCCTCTAGGGGCTGTTAAGTTCGTTATCAAAACAAAGCGCCCCTTTGCCGCCATTTGAGAGAATTTAAAGTCATATAAATATTGTTTGCGCTCCCAGCTGTGAGATTTCTTTAGTTTTGTGAACAATATTTTAAAGATAACTTGGTACTTAGGCCATTTGTGGTAACAACTTTTACATACATTACAATGAGAACCTTTTGGATAAAGTAGCATTATCTTGTCGTTGGTTTTCAGTCCGCCTTTTTCCGTTCCAGAAATCATTGACTTAAGCAATCATATCAGTGCCACGAAAACCCCATAGCAAAATACTTAATTATTCTTGTACATTTTGGGATATTTATAGTTGATGCTAGTAAAGCGTTTCTAGGTATATAATTTCAATGTTTTTTTGGCTGTAGGCTACATTTTGTCCAGTAAATAAATTCAACGTTTTTATTTCGTCGCGGCTTTAGTCTACATTTTCTCCCGTACAGATCCAAGCATCATAGCCTAATACTACTAGCTTCACTATATACCGTCTGATTACTCACATTATATATTCTGTGTCTCCGTGACGTCATATTTCACGAGGGTAGGTCCGTACCATTAACCCCCTGGTCCCGCCCCTACATTTGAATCACGACACTTGATTTATATTTTGCTAGTTGGTACTGTCCATTCCTTTTACTGGCCCACTTTATCATCCCTTTGTGACCTACATAATTTAATAAAAATGTAACCGGCCTAGTAACTTTCACTTACATTTCAAAAGTTCTGTATAATATTTTATATCGGATTTAGTTTTAATGACTACCTACTTATTTAATTTAAGTTTATGGTGCAGTAGCTTTTCTAGAAATTATTCTACAAGCAAACTCGGTACCTGTGCAATATGCGATACAATTTATCAATTAAATTTACTAAAAAGCATAATTACGCACGGGATATTATACGTTGATAACACCTCTCAAAAACTTTTTGGATCAACTAAGGATTTAAGTAATGGTATGCGTTTTAAACCAAAGTAGGAAAGGGTTCTATATAGATTCTTATGTCATAAAATAATTTGCTTATGAAATTTAGTCCAATAAGTCAGTAAAAGAATGATTCATATTGAAGTTTTATTAATGTAGGTACTTAAGTAGGATGAATTTCTTGTCATCAAATTTAAATTTTAGATATGTAATATGAACGGAATCCTAACAAAAAATGTAAGTTGTAAAACAGGTCATCAAATAATTTGTCTAAAATTCCTTAACATATTTTTCAAATATAAATTACCATGAGTACTACATAACAATAGTCGTTTTAAATGAAACAATTATCAAACAGCTTTTCGTTTCTAAATAATTGCACAACTGCGTCGTTTCTGCTGATAATTTTAACTACCGTTTTCCGCAATTTGCTCTCATTTATGCAACATACGAGAGAATAAGGGGCTTTAATTCACCGAATAAACAAATGTTAAAGTGTACGGGATAATTCTGCACGCGGATAAAAAAGGAACTAATAAGTGCTCATTTATTAAAACCGGCCAACTGCCAGTCGGTCTCGCGCACAAAGTGTTCCGTACCTAAAATATCCGTAAAAGAAAATCCGTTTTGTTGTAGGTATGTAGTAAAAAGTTGCTTAAAGTGATGTCTGTTTTATGTGGGCTCCTAAATATTTTTAGTATTTGTTGCCATACGACAGCAACGAAAGTACATAATTTCTGAACTTTTCAGCCTTTTCGCTATCACGGTTTATGAGATATAGCCTGGTGACAAACAGGTAGACAGCAGAGCCTTAGTAAGAGAAGCCCAAATCTGACTGATATGACAAACAAAATTACTTACTTTAATTTTCACGGAGGTCTAAAAAGCTATAAACCGAATATAATCTTGTAAGCCTATATGGCATAGTTTGCTTAGTATGGAGCTAGATGGCTCTATGTTATGGATGTTCACTTTATTGTAACACAACAACAGACAAAAAAGTGCCAAAACTGGCGGCCTTATCGTTAAAGGCAACCGTAGGAAGGAGGAGGAGAAATATAGCGGACTGTGATGGGTGCTTGATATATTTATTTTGGTTACTATTAAATAGGAGTCGCAAGTGCTGCCAACTTGCTAGTAGATTTATCTTGTGAGGGCTCTAAGTAACACCCTGTTTATTGACATTATACCGAAGTTGATAACGCTATTCTCAATCTTCACCGGGTGCTCATTGAATCTAGGGATGCATGTGTACCCATTATGACCTTAAAACCTTGGTCCACCACTGCCTTACCGAGACGCATCAAACGGCTTATCCGCAAAAAGAACCGACTACAGAGATATCTTGCTGCAGAAACAAACGTTTATGTTCGTAAAGCATTACGAATTAGCATTAACACTATTAAGGTAGAAATAAAATTATCTATCCAGCAGTATGATGATACCGTTTGGAATGCAAAATTGAGGCGTGTTGACAACCCAAGCGCTGATATATGGCGGCTGGTTAAGTCATTACGGACTAGTGACCAGCCCACTATACCAGCTTTAAAAAAGGTAAATGGGTCCCTAACCACAGCTCAAAATGAGCAATGTGAGGTATTAGCCAACGCCTTCCTCAATAACATGTTACTCACCAAGGATTGGAACAGCTGCGTTACGACTAATGTCAATCAAACTCTGTCAAATTTAGATAATTACCCAAGTTACGATAGTTCTTTACTTGTTAGACCAGCTGAAATTAAAATAGTCATTGTTTCCCTAAAACCACGTAAAGCCCCCGGACCTGATGAAATTTCTAACATTCTTTTAAAAAATATTCCTCAGAAGTGCTTAATACTCATAACAAAAGTTTTTAACGCGTGCCTTACTTTAAACTACTTTCCATCTGCATGGAAATTAGCTAAAGTAATAGCAATACATAAACCAGGAAAGGATACCACAGACCCCACATCCTATCGGCCTATCAGCCTCTTACCTTGTCTGGGAAAGTTATTCGAGAAAATTCTCTATAGGCGCCTGTCACGTGCATCTACCAACCTGCTTATTAATGAGCAATTTGGCTTCCGCCAAAGTCACTCGACAGTGCAGCAGTTAGCCAGAGTAGCGGAGTCCGTGTCACATGACCTGAACCTGAAAAAAACAACTGGAATGTTGCTATTAGATTTAGAAAAGGCGTTCGACACCGTTTGGCACAAGGCCCTTATTTTTAAGCTCTTGACACTAAATATACCCATACCTTTAGTAAAAATCATAAGATCCTACTTACTTGACAGAAGCTTCCAAGTTCACATCAAAAATAATGTGTCAGATTTCAAACCAGTTCCCGCAGGCGTGCCTCAAGGCTCCATTTTGGGGCCGTATTTATTCTTGATCTACTTGAACGACATACCCAAGCAGCCTCGCACCCAATTGGCCTGTTTCGCCGATGACACGGCGTGCTATACGTCGTGCGCGGACACTGACATCGTAATAAGCCGTCTCCAACTTGCTATTGAGCTCCTAATGGAGTACTTCACTAAATGGAAGCTTAAAATTAACGAAGCTAAGACTGAAGCTATCCTTTTTACGAGGAAACGTACCTTACCAACACGCAGCCTAAAAATTGGTAACTACTGCATCCCATGGAGTCGATCAGTAAAGTACCTCGGGACTGTCCTCGATAATAAACTTAATTGGTCAATAAATACTTCCAAACTTCATTTAAAAGGCATCAAAGCCATCAATGCTTTAATCCCTCTCTTAAATAGACGTTCTCGACTGAGCAGTCGCACTAAACTTAGAATATACTGCACCCTAGTCCGGCCCTGTATTACCTACGCATGTCCTGTGTGGGGCAACACTTGTAAAAGTAATATCGATAAATTGCAATTGATTCAAAACAAAGCTATTAAATATGCCTTCAGCACTCCATTCCGCACGAACTTACAAAAACTTCACCGACAAATTAGATTACCACGTATAGACGCTTATGTCTATAAACTATCTGAAAAGTTTTATTTGCATACAAACCCTATCAACGATAACCCACTTATCAATAATATTGGTAAAAGTCGAGTCAACAATATCGCATATATCGATAAATATCATCGATATAAACTCCCGCATCACTATTTCTTATCTGAATGACAAACTGACATAAAAAAAGATTAGGCTGCGTCTCGTAGCATAGGCGGTAGCGATCTGACGGCCGCGGGGCGCGAGCGCCCGACCTCTCTCGTGTTACACTCGGTATCGCGTGGGGACGGGACTCGCGCGTCGCCGCGTCGGCCCGCTGGCGCCTATGACTGTGACCAATACACGATTGAAACTGGTTTCGCGCTGCTTGCTGCGGACGGCCACTCGGCGAGTAATATTCATATCTACCGTCTTTTAGGCATTATTTTATTATTGTAAACAATTCTAACCGTAAGTTATTAATAGCCAAGCTATAACTAAAGCTTGCTAAGTCTAAGATTAAGGTCGTTATATTGTAACTGCATTTTATTAAACATAATATTTCTGTAACTTAACTCCAACATGTTATAAGTTTATGCATAAGTAGTGACTTGATAAACAATAATGTAAATATTAATTGAACGTTACTAGGATTAATACTTACACTAGTAATTGTACATAGTCTAATTATTATTATTGAATAAAGATATTTTGAAATTGAATTGAATTATTGACAAACAACCTTGCTTTGAAACATAGCAGCTAATCAAGACCGGGAAGCTCTTTAATTGATGACTTAAAGAGATTAGTTATTTATAGCCAGTAATTTACTCCATATTGTTTTAAAAGGTAATCAAGTAATATAATTGTGGTGAGCTTTCAACTTAACAAATTTATATTTTGACTCAAATCTTTGTATAAGTTTGTTAAAATCAACCTTAATCATAGAATGTTAAGCTAAAGATATGTATTACCCACATGCATTTTCGAATTGGGACATTTCAGTTAAATTGAAATATACACGTTAAATTGTAGGTCCCAGCTGTTTGTCTAGTACGGCAGTCGTTAAACTATGTCAGAGGCCCTTGTGGCGGTTTGATAAACTCTCTTCACCAGAGTTGGGCACACTCATTCGAGAAGAAGAAGTGTTCACTCGTGAAATAAAAACATGTTTTCTGTAAAGAAAATGTTTTCTACACTTAAAGAAAACATCTTTTTTTTCATAAGGGAAATAATAAATAATATTAATTTCTTTTTGTAAAGCCCATTTACAAATAACATTATGACAAACATGCTTAAATATCAAAATATATTGTCGAAATATATTTGTATTATACCTATAGATTTTGTATAAACATTTACTTAGTGAATGTCTGTCGAGTATTGTTTTATTAAGGTATCCTAATAGGTAAGTTTTTCTAGACCTAATGGTTTCTCAAGGACGCCTCTGTTTTCGAAGAGACAAGTTTATCTAGACCATATACCACAGAGTTATGAATGATACGGACATTTAAAGGTAAAAACAACTACAATCCAAGGAATACCGTCTGATGAAGTACGGTACATTTTAAACTATAGTAATTGAGCTGTGATCATACGCTAACTTATGCCACGTAATAATACTTTTTAAAATATAGGTCTGTTTTTTGCCATAATTAGAATAAATAAATAAAAACGTCCATATCAGTTAAAAATCATGCTCTAAATTGTTAATAAAACACGCTTCAGCAGGTTTTATAACTTTTGTCGGTGATGCTGTCTGTCTGAGTATATTTTTGACGGTTTATATCGCTCATCACGCAAAAACGGCTGAATGTATCATCATGTTTTTTGGTACGACCTATGACACTATCATAGGCTACTTTTTATCCTGAAATAATGCGAGCGAAGCCGCGAGCGCTAACTAGTATTCGAATAAATAATCGAACATCCATATCAGATAAAAATCTTTTTATTGGAATATTTGTAGAAAACTATACAAGTAACCCTGTATTCAAGGTATATTTGTCTAGAGTTGTCGCTAGCTGCCACTTCAGTTTGCTAATCCTATGAGCTTCGTTACCATTAACATCGGTCTCTTGTCAGATCTTCTTGTTTCTCAGTCTGTCTTCTTTGTGATTACTATGTTTCGGACAAGGCTTCAGAAAATAGGTCCATTTTGGTGACTGGAAAACTTATGCAAAAGATATTCTAAATATAATATATCAAGACTTTGGCAAAAGTTGTTAAATTAGTTATTTTGTCACGTGCTAAACCCGCCCTACGGTAGCTTTTCTGGTAGAGGTTAAGGCGTTCTGGCTGGAAATCAAGAATACGCAGGTTCGAATCCTGCCGTTCGTGACTATTTTCTCTCATTTTCCATTAAAAGTTCAAACATTCTAACAATTAGGTGAAAGAATGGGTAATTTAAAAAAAATACAAAATTTGAGGTTCTTATAATGTCTATTAATATTCCTCCCCGTTTTTGATTGATGCCTTAATTTTATATAAATATACATGAAAAGTTTACTAGATTGTACATATTAACATGTAGACAACAAATAAACATATTTCAATGTTTTCAACACACATCAGCAGGTTTACAAAAAAAGAAAACACGAAAAGTTTGGATGTATTATCTCACTCAGAATTCTGAATTTCGCACTGGAACGATAAAAAAGATTTACTGAATTGCGTCTACAACTGCTATAGCATTATGATCCTTCTTTCCATATCACTAAGGTTGAGAATGGTATATTCTTTGTTGACGATCGTAGCGAACATTTTGTCTGGTCGGTATGACAATGACACGTCGTCTAGATTTTATCGCAAATGGTTTGCAGTCATTAGTGAATGCAAGCTTTATTATTTTTTAATATCCCTAAGTCATGCGTTTATTGCGGAAAATACGATGAGACGTATTTTATTGTGTTAAACCACTTTAATAAATTTACTTCGCTAACACAAATGCTCGTATGTGCAAAAATATTCCATAGCATATTAAATTTATGTGTTTGGTGGGATTTGTGGTATATGGAACCTCTTAGGAATAATTTATTACTTAAGTCTTCTTCTTATCGAATAAGAGTGGCCAATCTGGTGTCGAGAGTTAATCAATTACTTAAGTGATTATAATTCATTTAACTTGACGCTTGATAATTTTATTTACGAATAGCGTATTTTAAATTTTAGTTAACAATAAAAATGCAAGAATAATAAATACCATTCAATGTTCAATGATCCCGTTTACGTCAATTGACCGTTTGAAGGTTTTACTTAGTTGGCCATGTATGTAATGCGCGGAATATCGCCTTGCGATATTCATAGCGAGAGTGAATCGGTTCTTACTGGGTAAGCACGCTCCACCCTAGACCGTAATGATTGCTAACCATCATTACGGTCAGGTGCAAACCCATTCCTTTGAAAAAAAAAAGTATAATGCCTGGCCAGATTTCCTTTATACATATGTACGTCATTAAGAAGAGAGTAAATTCGATTTTTTGTGTCAGCTTGACACGTCCATGGTGAGTTGTAGTCCAGCATATCTATTATGAAAAAATAATATAATATTCACCTGTTCAACTGAACAGCCTACGTAACAAATTCCCTTGATGAAGAACAACGATAGAAAGAGCCCACTTTGTATAGGAATTTAAACGCAATGTGTCAAAACATACGGAAGACCTCGTAACTTTGAAAGCTTTTGAAGTGGCTTGTAAAAAATCCTACATAAAAAGAGTTACGTATTTCACAGTAAATACATATCGCATACAGTAGTTTATGTTCGAAGAAACGCCGAAAATGCGATAAGTATACTAAATACGTATAGTAAATAAACTTAATTGCATTGATTCAGTTATTGTGCTACAAAATAAATGATAATCAGACCACAGAAAAATTATAATTATGTTCGATACTACAGCCGTCGCCGGTCGATTTAATTACGATAAAGTAAAATTATGTAGCATAAAATATGGAGTGTAAGTATTAATGATTATTTATTTATATTAGTCCAGACGCTAGTAAATGTATTTTACATACACTGCCCCCCGTATTATATGCTTTCGTATACACACTGTAATCTAACACCTGTCTCTTATGTTAGGCCATAGCTATTGCTTTCCATCAAGCTAACTGTCCGTACAAGTGCAAATCAAAGCAGTGTTTTAGTTAAAAAATGCCTACATCTTCTATTACATAGCAGAAAGCGGCCATAGCTATAATTTTAAAGAAGGAGATTTAATTATAATTTTTAAGACGTCAACTCTCAAAACTAGATCTGAGTTAAAATACTGCGTACAATACACATTTACTGTGAGTGTATGTATGTAAAATTGGACGCGACAGAACGTAATGGAGGGACGGGCTCTTCTTTTGACTTTGACAAATTATTTGGAAGAGGTCATAAAAGTTGCAATATACGAATGCAAGGAGCTTGTTTTGTTTATTTGTATTTGTTTGCATACAGGAAGAATTTTAGGTTACAGAGACATAACAGTCGTTCTTTTCATGAACTTCTTCTTCTTCTTTTCGTATGAGAGTGGCCAACTCTGGTGGCGAGAGTTATCGAGCCGCCCTAAGGGCTTAACGACGGTCTTACTAGACAAACAGCCGGGACCTACGATTTAACGTGTCATCAGACCCACGGAAGCGCCCAAAATGGAATGCCACTTTTCGGTCCGTCCGGAACCGTCCGACCGTCGCGACATAAATTTCAATTACAAAGGTTACAAAGGTTCAATTACATCTTAAAATTTGTTTACGCGGCGTACATTTTGCTTGTAAAATTCTCTCTTCTTAGTCGTTATCTTCATTGCTGAAGGTCGTGTCTAGCTTGAAGTCTTGATCACTTGGTGCACTATGCTTCTCCATGATGTCCTGTCCTCCGCGGTCTTGAGAGCTTGGGTTATTGGCAAGCCTGTAAGAGTCTTAACTAGGTCAGACCAGCGGGTAGGTGAGCGGCCGCGTGATCTTCTCCCATCGACTTTGCCAATTACCATCAGTTTTTCTAAACTGTCAGGGTCCCTACGAGCAATGTGTCCGAAATATTTGAGAATTCGCTGAAAGCAGATAGCAGACAGTCTTGTGCGTACGTTGGTATTCTCTATCTTCTTTTACGGCGCCGAATCCTGGACAATTAGGAAGAAAGAAAGAGACAAAATAGATGCGTTTGAGATGTGGTGTTGGAGACGGATGTTGCGTATCTCGTGGACTGCACGCCGAACCAACGTATCTATTCTAAAAGAGCTCAAGATAACCACATGACTGTCTGCTATCTTGTAAAATTAATTTAACCAGCGGTTTTTTTCCAAAAGCTAGATTTCGAGAAAAAACGCTAATTGCTTCTTACAAGTGACTTCATATGACCATGCACATAATTTCAGCATCTTAATGAGGATAGTAAACATTTCGTTAATCACAAATCCCTATAGTATTAAACTTAACTAATAAACCTTGCCCCATAAAACACAATGACACTAAAATCTTCAGCTACATTTATTTTCCTAATTCCTAGCGTATTTCCTAATACCCAAGATTATTTTCTAGGCACAAAGTAGAATGTGAATTATAATTGAATTTGGGTGGTAACAAAGAAACATGAAACAGTATGAGAATAAGACAATACCACTTTTATTTAAATAATCATTGGTTTTATGAGTGTAACCTACAATACTAGCACTTGCACAGAAAAACTTTAAGATATTTTGTTTTGACTTTTGAGCCAAACACAAATAATATTTTGGAAACGTAAACGCATACAAAGAGTTTCTATGCAATCAATTCTATTGCTTTGAAAAGAAGTGTTTAGAGCAAATTTCAGAGCTTTGTTTTATTCTTCAATGAACTGATAAAAACAATGTCTAATCAATAGTGTCTGAACCTCATGGTAACCGCTGAACAGCGAAAATGACGGAGTAAACTTGGATTTTAACGATGTTGATTTAGGCTCGTAAACAATTCTCGACGGGGGATAATGCTGCCTCTTTTCATCATTAAAATAGTACTTACTTTGATGATAGTGAGAATCTATTATTTATCATTTTGTATTTGTTAATTGTATGATAAAGAGCATAGTCTCATTTTATTTGAATTCAATCCAATAAAGAATTTTTTAAAAGACATTAACTCACTACATGATCCATGATTTCGTGATATCCACCACCAATTGAAAACCGTGAGAGAGTACATACAAAGGGAGCAGAGATATGAGAAGAAGATTATTTTAATATACATATCATAAGTAGGTATAGTAGGTATTCAGACTTTATCGAATTTTCTTCATATCAATCCACATATAAAGGGTAAAAGACACGCCTTCTTCGCTATTCTACGGTCACTACAACATTTACTTGTAACCGAACAAAGAGCCGCTCTATGATGTGGTCCAGTGTATCACCCTTCTCGAACCAGACGTCGAACACTTCGCGGTTTTGTTACAACAATAATTGTACCAACCAACGAGCGTATTGCCGTAAAATTACGACGAACCTTTGCACGAGCATTTTGAAGAAAGAATTAACGAAAGAAACAACTAAATGGTGAATTGCACCCTTGCTGTGCATTATGCCGAGCATTCGCAGAAACGTTACATTACATGGAAATGCTTTGGAAACTGACCTTTTACTTGTGTCGTACTATTTGTAAGAATGTTTGCATTACACAGAAATGCTCGAGCAAATGCTCTAGTCTGGTCTCACCTTACCAACATAAAATCATTGACAGTAAGTCCTAGGTAAGGTACTTCACCACATCCGGTGCACCACAATGGGCTGTCTCAGCTACTCAGTTTCACCGCCAGCTCAAATAACACTCTTTTGTGTGCCAGCGCAACAAAATTAACTCGGAAATGGTCAGTGGCTGTGAAAAGTGCGTTTTCAGAAGCAGTTTCTTACTAATATTTTTTTTACATGGAATGAGTTGGCAATCTAAATATATAAGACTAAAGGTGACTGACTGACTGACTGACTGATATAGTGATCAACACACAGCCCAAAACACTAGACAGATTGGGCTGAAATTTGGAACAAAGATAGATGTTATGACGCAGGCATCCGCTAAAAAGGAATTTTGGAAATGCCACTTTTGAAGGGGTGAAATAGGGGATGCAAGTTTTTCTTCTTATTGCGGGCGAAGCCGCGAGCACCCACTAGTTAACTATAATTCGCTTGATGGTAAGCGAGCATTACGGTATAGGAGCATGCTTACCGTGCGTCTGTGTGTTTTTGAGCGTGTTTTTTGTTGTGTACCTATATGCGTGTGCGTGTTGTCGAGAGTTTGTTTGTGTGTTTTTGTGGTTTGAAGTTCGCTTCCACAACAATTTTGCGATGCATTTACCGACAAATGACATGTAAGAGAAATAGCTACATATATTTAGTATAAAAAGTATTGTGCAACTATTTAGTATTTCATTGTTCCTTCTTCAAACATAAACAGCAAAATTGATTTATTTCAAATTTCAAGGTAGCATTTGCTAGCTTTGCGATACGAGAGAGTATATTTCTTCTGTTTTATTTGGCAAGTAAGCCTGTTTGTTATCTTTAACCGACTTCAAAAAAGAGGTTTTCAATTCTTCTGAAGTTCTCTGCACTACCGTTGCTTGGATATTTATTTACCATTGATTAAGAAAAACATTAAAGTATAATTTTCTTAATAGGTATGGAGAAAATTTACTTCAAAACCGATTACAAAAAAAGTATCCAATCGGAACCTGTTTGAGAGAGGATTAAATCCTTACTTTAGCATCTAATAAAACAGCGATTAGATTTGTCAATAAAAGTTTTAATTTGCTTAAGATTTACTCCATTTTATTAATTAAATTGTCAGTAAATTAATTTATTGTAAGGGATTACTACTTATATATTTTAAATGCATGATGAAAGGCCAATTTAGAGAACAAGATAGCTGTGGTATTTTCATACGTATCATTCATATTCATCATATTTGAAGTAAACCAACTTAAAAGACCGGTGTCAATTTTTGAACTTTCTTTTTCATGATATTGCTCCTAAACGGAAGAACAATGAGAAATAGAGAGTAAAAACAACATGGTGGTTAAATCGTTGAGAAAATGAATTTGTTATAGGTACATTAAAACTCATATGGTAAAATAAATAAATAATGGTGGTTTGGGTGAAGGAAAACATCGTGAGGAAACCGACATGTTTGAGGACCACAATATCCGAGGACATGTGTCCGTGGAAGGACCTGGGCGCCCACCACGATGTATCTGCCCAAGAAAACTCCCCTTACGAATTAATTCTGAGGGGGAGTCACGACCCTCAGTCATGAGGAAATACGACTCAAGAGAGAGAGAAAACTCATATATTAATGTTAGGGATGTATAGAATGGCTTACGATTTATTATAAGAAATTGGTATATAATTATTGCCTATAGGATTAAAAACAGAGCAGATATCCCGGCTGTATTGTATATTACTATTTCTTTAATCATAGTATATTATTAAAAGTGAGTTTGTAGATCCTTAAACTGGAGCTAATTTACGATATTTTGCATCGAGATCTGATAAGAGCCTACATCTTTGAGAAATTCAATGAAAATTGAGAAATATGCGGACTACTAGGTTGTTAGTGATGTTTTAAAATGTTTCATTCCAACTCCTACAGTAAAATAAGTAATTATAATTTTAATTATCCCCTTTAATGTTTATGAAATAACCAAATGCAATGAAACTTTTGAACGCCATTGTGATTCAATCGTGACCCAATTCCTTTTTATAATGTTGGCATAATTAAATTTTTCTTTCTTATCGTACAAATTAATACTTTTACCAACGTTTTTTCAGTTGGAATACGAGGAGAAATATTTAAAACTTTCATGATATAAAATAAAGAAATATATTTTTATTTCTGAGTTAAAACTATATAAGAACACATTGGTTTGTCGATAGCAGTATTTTAAGAATAAACAATAAGAAATATATATCAGCTAAAAACGCTTTGGTTCTAATGTATGTAATTACTAATTGACTAAAATGCTGGCTTGTATTTTGCCCAATATGTTAGTCTAGCTATTCAGCGGGGCAATGCAGCCAGCATTTTTGGGTACACTGCCTTTTGATAAAGTAGATTAGGTTATATATACGAGTATTACGTGTTTATATTATGTATTTTTGTTGTTTACTGAATAAAAGTAGGTATAAATTTAATAACGTATAATTATAAAACTGAATCAAGGCATGCTTAGTAGTTTAATCTATTGTTTCTTCTTAAATTGTCATTTTTGAGTACAAGTAAAACGAGAAAACGTTTTCTAACTAGCACACGTTCATTCATGTTTATTAGTAAGGTGTTATTTTTAATAAAATTACCATAATCTCTTCCCGCCATTTTTCTCGTATGTTTTCAAGAAAGAATTACGCTTGGCTATAAAATCCAGAGAGCTCGTAAACTCCGGATGTTTGCATTTCGTCGTAAAGTGTTCATCCTAAACTCATTCAATTTACAATTTTTGACCAAGCCGGCTGGGTGAGGACTTGTGACGTGATATTTTTGGGACAAAATACAATGTTGGAAGCTTTGTTTATGATCTTTTTGCGTAAATTGAATTACTATTATTTTTCAGCAGATTTTTTAAATCTCGTAATAGGCTTACGTTGAACTACAGCCTGCCTGATGTTAAGCATCGTTGTAGTCTAAGTCTAGATGTTCTATAAAACCCTACTATTCATTTATTTTTATATAATACAACCCATCTGATAGTAAGCGCCGCTGTTGTAAGTAAGGATATACATATATTTTTCACAGTTGATAACTTACTACTTGGGCATTTTATAGTTTACCGAGAGGCGTCTCTGGTGTCAGCCGCATTAATGTGCGATAAAAAGATTTAAAAAAATGGCAATTAATGTGTATGAATATTTTGTACCTTCTTCACATTCAATCAGCTGAGACGGTTTACATAAAATTTTGTATGAAAGAAAGAAAATATATTTATTGAGACACACACAAAATTTAACCTATTTACTAAATACTAAACTTACATGTTAAGAATGTGATGTCTCAATACAGCCGCAACTTAGCCTAATGCTGATGGCACACACAGGGGGACACCAGCGCTGATATTCTGTTGCGGCTGGCGGTGACGTCACACACACCCAGAGAACATAAAAACTAAATACAATAACTAAACTAAGGCACAAGTACAGAAAGAAAAACAGCAAGAACAAGAAGATATTAAAATAACCGTAATAGTCTATATAAACAAACAATAAGATAATAATAAAACATAAATATATAATGATAAAAATAATAAATTTAAAACTATGTGGTATCAAATTACACTGGTCTCATGTACCAAACGGGCTTCCTTGTTTTGGTGGACAAACATACATTTTTTAAGACTTATTTTAATTTTTTTTAAAGATGAAGCTAGATTAGACCCTAGACCAGCCGGGGCGCCGCCGCTAGTTTCTAATCTATTTTTTATATTCTTCTATTATATGTATAAATATACATATACATATAATAAAACTGAAGTGGGTCAAAAATCTGAACATAAAAGAAAAAAGAAAAAAGTTTCAGCAGTTTTTATAACTTTTGTTTTTCTTTTTTTTATTATATTCCACACAAAACTCCCCCAGCCTAGGCAAGGGACATTACTAAGTCTTATATATTGATTTTTAAATCTATATAACTTCTATTTACAATGCTCTGGAGTAGAAAAGTGTCTTAGCAAGTTAACATTTTTCTTCTCATGTTTGCAACTTTCTCAGATTTACAATATAATTTGAATATAATATATTTTTCAAGTTTTTGGTTAGTTTTAATTATTATTTATATATTGTTCTGTACATTGTTTAACATTACACACTAGACATATTTTGAAAACATTAATTATTCTTCTATATAAGTAGGTACACATGATTTGTTATTGATAATATTAGATCTGATTAGGTACATTACATCCAAGACTATTAAATGAAAGTGAATATGTTGTAGGCTACAACATATTAACTTTCATTTAATAGTCCTGGATTGTAGCTAAAGGTAGTACACAGTAGTACTAGTTACTAGTGGATGCTTATGGTTGAAATAAGTTTATTTCTATTTTTACAAGCAAATTATCAAATGTATGTATACAACGCGGAGCTAGCTTATTTTAGTATATATTATACTTACAACTATTTGGTATCAATACATTTATGTTCCTATTTACATATTTAATTGTTTTGCAGCAGTTATTAAAAATGTTATCTACAATCACAACATTGCAGATGTGCATTTCATAATAAGTTGTTGCATTCTGCAGAAGCATTCTGGTAATTTAGTCATATGATTATCATAACCTTTTATAATCTATTGAATTACAAACTTAAAGTAATTTAACAAAGTGTTATATTGTATACACCTTCATGATCACCTTATGAACTGTTTGTACTTATAAAATATGAAACACTAATTTAGGTACTTACTTATCTTAATTTTATCCATCTTATTTTACATACTTAAGTTTTTTTAATAATAATCCAGTGTCTTGCAAGTACATGTGATTTAAGTTTACATGTGTTTTGATAAATTGATATAGTTTGAGGTATGTTTTTTGTTTTTGTTTCTATGTTTATCTGTTTATTTAAACACTCATAACGCAAAAACGGCTGAACGGATCACCATGATTGTTGGTATAGTATGGTATTAAATGCTACTTTTCATCTCAAAATAATCGTCCCTTCCCTGCGAGCGAAGCCGCGGGCGTCCGCTGGTATTTTATATTTATAGCTTTTTATCACAATAGATTCATTCTGAAACCATTAGTCTGTTAAAATACAATAGAGAGAATCAAATATCTTTTCTATGAAAATATCTAACAAAGTTGTAGACAGAGGTAGGCGTCAATATTAATAGCAATACACCCTTTTTATAAACTAGCAAAATAAGAAGAAAAGCTTTACGTTTGATTTATGATTTTATTTTAAGCAAATTGTATGCGTTAACTTACATTTTACAGCTTCAAATAAAATATTGAAATTGTAATTATGCCATAAGATTTCCGAAAAAAGTTACTGTCATAATTATTTTATTCTAAGTTTGATTAATATGTATGTCTATTTTTCTTTTTCTTATCATTTGATCACTGTATTGTCGACGACTTTTTAAAGTACGCGCTCAATGGAATGCCACTTGTTGCCCACTAATGCCCACCCATCTAGTGACTGACCGCATCGGCAGTTACATAGCATTAGATACCTATATTGTTTACGTTTGACCACAACCTGCCTGAATTTTAAGCATCGCTGCAGCCTATAAGATCCATATTACTATAATATTCAAATGTCGTTATAAGGTTCTCTTTTCTACCTCTGTTGTATAGAACTACTACAAAAAGAAGGATAACAAACCAGTAATGTGTACAACCAGAAAAATGGAATACCAAATATACCTATTACCAAAAAAATATTAAATGTTGATTTGGTGGGTTGGTATGCCATATGAGAGAATGAAAGATGAAAGCATTTTTGAAGCGATAAAAATACGGAGTGACCATCTATGGTATAGATTATTCGTAGCATACTACGTAAAATATGGCACAGTACACCCATCAACAACCAAATAAACGCGATCCTCTCAAAATCTGGCCAATCCTTTAAGCAGAAGAAAAAGATATCGCAGAATAAAATGGCTGTACTTATCCTTTGCGGCTTAAATTGGCTAATTTTGGAAACCCTCTGTAAGCAAGCACGCCATCTCATTTACCAAGTCACAGACTATATGACTCAGAGATATCTATATATCAGAGATTTGTAGGGTGGTTTGGAAGCTCTCGACACCAGAGTTGGCAACTCATATAAAAACTTATTAACTTAGAAATGTCTGACTGTCTTTAGTGTACATATACTTATATACAAAGAGGCTTCGTGAGTAGGTAAGGTAAGTGTCGTCTCACGTACTGAGTGTGGCAAACTCTGGTGTAAAGAGATTTCATATCACCAGAGACTCTGTGTCATAGTGGACTGTAGTATCACGTGTAAAACGAACAGCTAGGATACGCTATTTAAAGTGCTATCCGAGTCACAGATGCGCTCAGATATTATCGCCACCTATTTTCTTTTTAATTTATCCTAATAATATTTTTGTGATCTATAACGAGGTATATGAAGATTGGGGATTATTTTCTTTGCTGTGCGACATCTATAAATTGTGATGTCATTGCCATAAGTACATAAATAGCATTTTCGATTCGTGCAATATCAGATAATCCGTCCATATTACCAATTCCGATATCGGGAAGATTCGAAGAATTCAGGGAGAGGTAGTAGATCCGTAGAGACCGTAGATCTACGGTTTTCAGATATGTATTCCGGTGTTTGCCGGTGAAAAATCTGTGGTGATAAAAAAAGATTTTGCTTATGTTATTTTTTTGTTTTTACAGTATTTTCGCAGAACTAAACAATTGTCAGAATAACACCAAAATTACTACCAAAATTTATAAGGGGAAACAGATTAAAACTCTAAAAACAACAAGTTAGGGCAAATGTTTTTTCTAGTGTGTCTAAATAATGATTTGAAATAAAATCTGCCTTTCTAAAAGAGAGGTGGTATATGCTCTGCAAAAGGCGCTGAGCTGATATAATAATGATCACATTGATTTTTATGATTACATAATAGCAAAATTTGATAAAAATAATCTTTCTACGGATTTGTTTCAGTCTAAGAATAGCAACATAGCCGTATGAAAGGAAACATTTCAATTTAATTTTACCCCTTTTAATACCTCGAATGATGTGGATTCGATAGAATAAAAACAATTGGAAAGGAAGGCCTACAAAATACGGGCTAAGTGGTATGGTTTTATATAGAATTGTAATGTAATTTGTAATATAAGGTTTTTTTATGAGAAAGTCTCGATCATTTTTTCGGTTATCGGTTTTCATTGCCTACAATATGTGGTTAAATGTTTTCATAGGTAAAATATATTCAGTGAAATTGAAATAAAATATAATTTTCATTCACGGGTGATCAAAATTGTATATACTTTGGTTTATTATGTAATATGCATCATTATAACATCAGAACTGTATAGATACGCGTGGTAACCATGGAGTGAAAAGAAAATTGGTATACCTAAAATCGCGAAAAGATTTTTTTTTAAAGTAGAAAGTCATACATATCCTATTCTTCGAATTAAAACTTCTCATCACAAATCTCCCGTTGTAACTGACAACGCATAGAAGAGGCCTACACACAAAATTGGGTGCCCATATAAAGTGGATTTAAGAAGTTATATTTATATATTAAAAATATTTAAGTACTACTAACATCACAGAAATCTAAATAAAAAGTTATTTAGATAACTGTGACTAACATAGTTCAACTTACAAACAAATAATGTTTTTTAAGAAATGGGAATAAATTGGCTTTATTATTTTATTACAAATCACGAGATCATCATATTGAGTAATCTCTATAGTGACTAGTCTTTATAACAACGGGTCTAATTCACCAAATCTGTTTCCTAAATCCTTCAAACAGGCCATAAAGTGCTTGTTTTCCTCTCCACTTGTTTCCACAATTCTCCGAAGACCTTTGTTTCTGAAATGATCGGGAAGCGTCCTCTGCTCCATTATGTAAAAACATTCAGATGTTATTGAATTATGTGGCCTACTACCCATTTACCTGTCGGGAGGTATTTGACAAAGGTTTCTATAATAAAATGGGTTTGTAAATTGTAACGGGCCTAAAACGTTTTGTTTTTGTCGTCACGTTGATAGGGTCACAAAAGTGAAATAATATTTAATTAATGTATTTCTATAATACATAGAGATAAAATAACTAGGATTTCTATTTGTAATTTATTTAGAAGAGAGTACAAAATCATCTTCTTCCGGCAGGATTCTAACTTGTGTCTCAACTTCACGCTTACTTTCAAGTCTTCGTCGTTAGCGGAAAGTAATAAAATTAAAATTAATAAAATAATTAGGCACATACAAAGTTTTGCTATGTTGCTAGCGCACAACGTTTTGTAAATATTCAATTAATAAAACAGTTTCTTAAACACTGCACTATGCACAAAAATTGCGACGCAGACGCCGCAAGTCTTACGTTATAGTTACAATATTGACCATAATAATAATTGTTATGTTTGACACAGTTAAGAATAGAGTTCTTAACTGTATACCCCATTTTTTGTTGGCTTTCAATAAAATGTCTGAAGGGCAAGCTTCAGAATGGTCTACAAAGACAAACAATCCACTTAGTAAAAAATGTGCTAGATACCCTGAATAGCTCCTATACCTAGCAAGGTATTGTAGGTATCGCTTGCATTAATTGTATTTACTCAGTTGATTGAGTTTCGTTCTACTCGATTGGGCTGTAGGGAAGACTTCAAGCTGACAGGCGGCGCTTTTTTAAATAAACGTGAAGACATTGACTGATGGAAATGGATGGAGTATTAGCTATACAGCAAGATATAGGCTGTTCGTTCCGAAAGGGTTAGTGCGGTAGTAATTAAGCCTTGTTTGAGGCTCTTAGGGCGGTTTGAAAACTCCAACGGCTGAGTTAAATAAATAAATATTCCGGGACATAGCACACAGCGCCATCTAGCCCCACACTAAGCAAACGAACATAATTGCATATCTACTTTCAATATATTAAGTAAGTACTTGCAATTTTAAAATTATGAATATGGGACTGAAAATATGAGTGTGTGTGATAATTAATTTTCTGATACGATTTTTATGAAATGAAGTCCTCCTATTTTATTTATCAATAGTACGAAAACATAAAAAAATAACGAAACACGAAAAAAGAGTTTATGTGGATTTACCCCAAGAGTCGGCTTAAGTATCTTAATTTTAACATCTTACCAAACCATTAAACCTTTTCAATATACAGCTTAAATTGTTAGTGTAGCTACGGTTTTATTTAACGTCAAATGTTAAACTTATCTATGTAGTTAAATTTAAGTAGTGACAAGAATGATATCACACATAATTATCGTTCTTCTCAAATATATGGAAAGGCAAAAATATTATTTCATTTGATGAACCCTCACTTTCCTGCCAATAAGCTGATAATAATACGTCTTCCTTATTTTTTCATTATCTGTCTGACATCGTTGACCTGATAAGGTCAAGTGTTGAGTATCAAATAAAGCAATAATCACAAAACATAATGTATCATTATTAAAATTTACACCAATTTCCGAAAGCAAAATTTCAAAAACCAATGAAAACTTCAAAGTTCAAAGTTTCAAGTTAAAAAAACTAAATAGAAGTGTGAAAAATATTTAGATAGATAGAAAACCCCGCAAATTGTTTGTGAGTAAAAACAGCGGTTGAATAGACCCGAAATTGTCACACGATATTCTACCTAAATGATTCGCACTGGTGGCGTAACCACTGATATGGACGCAGGCCACAGACTTAAATTATCTTTGTATGAAAACTAGCTGTAGCAGCAGAATGGAAAATATTTGCTGTAGTTTTTGTTGGTCTGTGTACTGCGCGGGTGCTGAAATCTCACAAACGGTTGTCAGGTGGAGCGAGTTTCAGTTCCGCCGAAGCCTTTGAAGAGAGATAACGTATCGCACGCACGAATTTTGGCGCCGAATTTCAAAACTACATTATTAGATTTCTTTTCTAAAATGCCGCTTTCATGACAAGCTTACAAATATTTCATGGACGTAAAAGATTGTGTTTAGTGTAGAAAAGTGAAAAGTGGAATTAAAAATTGAAAATGTTCGGCCAAGGATTCACTGTCGTTAGTTGTTTGCTGATGTTGTTTGGAGGTAAGCTTTAGTTTATTATATTATTTTGTTGTGATAGATTTGCTCACGACTGATAAAACCGACTGTATTTGATAATAATCTCGTTTATTGATTGAGTTCATGTTGTAAATGACAATATATCAGTCATTTATGAGCGTTTTTATAAGGTTTTTATATATCAACTTAGTGTATCTTTTCAGTAATTTGCATTAATTTATTTATTTATTTAATTTCCAAGTAATATTTCAATCGATTAAAAATACATAGATCTGTGAAGTAAAATATGAATATGCTTAAAAGCTCTCCGAAAGTTAATCAGTCTTTTTTGACCTTTTTACATAGATACAGGTATAGTAATATGGATGGTAATGTTAAGAAACAATATTTACACATATTAACACTAATAGAACTAAAAAAGAGTATTTACATCTAAACTAAATTTAAATAATCTACATGTGGTATGGAGCCAAGAACGCTGGCTGCATTCCCACGCTGGATTGCTATAGAAATCCTTTGCGCAAGGAACCAGCCAGCGTTCTTGTCTCTAGTGATGTCAATCAACATTTTATTTAATTTTTTTATAAAAGATTTCGTGCTTTTACCCAGCGGACCAAAAGTTTCGAAGCCAAGCGGTAATAAAATATAATCAGTCAATAATGATGTATATTTTCGCCGCTTGGCTTCTTCTGCTGCGTCCGCCGCGGCTCCTGCCGCTTGTACTGTTCCACTGAGGCGAGAAGGAGCTAGTGTATCGACGCAAGTTGCGTCCCATACAAAAGCTTTTCCCCGCTCCTAGGGAATCAGTGTGAGGCCATCGGGGCGCTTACCATCGTCACGGACCATGCCAATCGGTTCAAGAACTGATGGAACTTTAACATTTTTAACTTTTGTCCTTTTTTTAAAATTATTCTGCAATAAATTTATTAAGTACCATATATGAAAAGTAAATCATTCATGACGATAATAATCTTCTCACAAACAACGTAAAATAAAAACCTTCCCAGAATTCATAAAATAACAAAAATATTCCTTCTTTCATCGAGATTTACTTAAAGTTATATCAATGGTCTGTTTCTATGAATTTTGTGTTAACTTATAATATTTACCATTTCCTGATCGGGTTATACTTAGCTGTATTTTTAAAACATCATTTTCATACATTATTCTTTTAATTTTTACCTCAAATTACAGTAAAATCTCGCAATTGCATAATAATCGGCCTAACAATGACTGAATCTCCATTTTTAAGTCGACAGAGGGTTTAGAATCCTGCGATGACAAGTATGAATATTTATAAGCATTCCGTAAAGCGCGGACGCATTTCACTTGACGTTTGTCAAGGCTTTTTTCAAACGCAGAGATGGGTAGACAGGGGAAATATGGGCTTTAAAATTAATTTTCACGTGTTTTTCGTTTGAAAGCCTCGTTTCTTTGACTGCTATGTGTTTATGGAAGGTTTTTACGTTTGGTACTTTGAGGAAGAGAAATGTTTGCTCATGCTTTTGTTGTACCCGTATTATAAATGAAAGGAGAGGGTGTTGGTGGTTGGTATTTATTTAAGTACTGTTTCAATATTCATGCTTTTGATAAATGATATTTGCGCGTATGTGCATATATTTTTGCGCTTTGCGTACTTGTTCATTTTGAAAGAAAGATAGGTATTTTTTTATGTAATGTTATGCTGTCATAATATATTTGATACCCTGGACGCTGGACGGTAGTTTTTGCTGTAAAATTAAAGAATACTACGTGTAAACTTGCAGTATTTACAAGATAAAATCTTGTTCATAACCAATAATAATAATATTATTTTCTTTATAATTTTATAAAGAAAATATGAAAGTATTATTGTATAGTGAACAAATTAATGTATTCCCAAGCAAAACAATATTATTGTATCTACGCACTTATAAAGAGACAGGCCACCATTTGTCTTTCACGCACGAAAACGAACATCATAAAACCTGACTGAACTGGTTTGTGACTACAAAAATGAATCATCATCATCCACATGATAGTTTTGTTTTAAAGAATCCATTGCAATTTAAATGCCATTTGACGTAGTAAGTAATAACTATAGATATAACTAGTTACTAATAAATATAATATCTAGATTTCATCAAAATGTATGCCGATCCATTTGAGACAAGACATATTTAAATAAAAGCGTCGCGCGCGCGATTTTCCGTTAATCCAGGAATCAAGTCAATTCAAGAGATTAAAAAGTGTTTTAATCCAGCGTGAAATTTAAAAAATACCAGTTGGGTTCAATCGTTTGGCCATGGTAAAAGGATCAACATGTTACACACACAAACATTCATCTACCTGAACTAGTAAGCACTACGAACATTGTACTCACTGGAATACTAAAAAACCTTTCAAAGCTTATGCCATGAGTAGCAACGAGCATAAAAAATATTTCAGAAAAAATATAAAATGGAATATTCGTTTTATGCGGTGTGATTTTGACACACGTTCAATTTGAAGCGGGCTAGCGCTACAATGCCTTTCAACAACGACATTAAACAATTTGCAAGCGTACTGACTGAGCGAGTTAATTGGGCGATATTATTATAAACACAGGGAAATAGGTATTGTGTCTATGATTGATATTTAAATCTACTAGAACCAGTGAATGGGAATACCATAAAAGAATATTTTTTGAGAAAATTCGGGTTGGTGATGGGTGTTAATGGGTGCAAACGATACCTTTGTGCTCTAGTGGTGGGTGGGAGAGAGATAAAAGCATTTTGAAAGATATAATTGTACGGAGTTATGTACGCTTTTTTATCTGTAGACTAAATACCAAGAATCAATGGAAGTACCTATTAATAACATTGGATAAAATAGGATTTTCATTTTATTTTAAGTGTAACGCGTGAATCTATATGCCTGGAAGAGATCGCTCTACGCGATAAGGCCGCCTAATGTACCTAGGTTAAGTAATTTTACTATAAATTGTTTCTGTATTTTGTTTTCTGGTGTACAATAAAGTTATATTGATTGATTGATTAATTTTGTTTCTTGTATATACTCGTATCTATCTTTCCTGAAAAAAAAAAACCCAACCAATTAAGAAACATCTTGATTATTTTATTAAAATGACACTTATTGCAAATTTGAAATCTAAAGTTTAAACCAAATAATTTAGTAAAATTGTGTTTGTTCCCAAAGTCTACTGCTCCCCAAATAACTAAGTAGTTTGAAAACAATTCGCTTAGCATCCAGTGAAGCGGCGATAGGGAAGTAGCCTAGTAAAAGAGTTAACTTTTAATTAACTCCCCATTTGAAATGTCTAACCGGAGGTCCTTGGAAATTTGAAAGGGACCCAACTTTAAGCAATAAAGAGAAAAAGTTCAAAAAACTTTTTGTATTCTAAGCCCAAGCTTTCTGCGTAGTTTTGTGTAATTACAATGAAGTTTTGTGAACGTTTCCTCCAGTGTTTATACAGGCCTGGGGGGGAATTCGTTTTAATTCTGAGTATTGTTATAAAAGTTCTTTTTTATGAATTGTTGTATTACAATATTTACAATGTTACGTTTTACCACAGTTTTGGTCACTGTTATGACTGTATTCGTTTAGTTTTTAGATGAACTTTCCTTAGTTTTAAGATTACTCTCTTTTTTTTACTTGAAGGTTACTTGTGATCAATACACTATTTGGTTTATCTGTTGCTAATCAATTTAATTGGCTCCACTGAGTCCCCCAATTCTCTCAAGCATTTAGTGACAAGATTACCCAGTAAAGAGGCTAAATATGTTTGAGAGTCGCTGTCAAAGTAGGTTGGTTTCAATCATCACCACATTTATCATTGCCGAGTAAAGCTTTGATTTCCTAGGAAAGCTGTGCCTTCATATAGCGGCCGTAATACAGCGGTGAATGACGTCACTAAAACGTTGTCCATGTAAACGAAATGGCGCGGTTTCCTGGAGAGCGGTAACTTGCACCGTAATTTACTTTAATTATTTTGGCGTCCGTAATATCACGGCCGCTATACGATGGCACCGCTTTCCTAGGAAACCAAAGTTTTACCCAAAATAACCATAAAATTGTAGTGATTGTGATAAGACGTACGTATTGTCCAAATATTTATATGTATAACTAATCAATTTTAATGAAAAAATACAAACACATCCACTGTAGGTATACGTTGTAAAGTTGTAATTGTCAGGAAATAGTTGATAATCCTATCTACACGGTTAGAAGTTACGGATGTAACCAATTAATATCATACTAGACATAGTACCTACTCGTCAGTGGCAAAATTTTGTTTTAGTTTTAAGTCTATAGTTGTAAAGATAATGTCCCGGACTTAGTCCTCCTCCTTGAATCGTATCCCTCATGTCTGAGGATCGTGACCACCACCTCCCAGCACCTTCTCCTTGATGACATCTTTCCACTTCCTTCTGTCCTCGGCAACATGCAATGCATTATAGACTGTAGTGTCTAAAGTGATGCGAATTTGGTCCGACCAACGTGTTGGGCTGCAGCCTCGGGATCGATTGCCTTCTACTTTAAACCGGACTTAGTAACTTGTAATAAAAAAATGATATACATAGAAGTAGTTTCAAAACGTCGTTGTACTACCATCACAAAAAAAAGATATAAAATATCGAAGTAGGTAAATATGTTTTTTACTTTTTAAATCAAAAAGCTACTTTTTCCCGCATGTAAATTCATACAGGAGCATAGAACTAACAATATGGGATAACCATATTAACATGTGAGTATCTACAATAACTACATTATACTATTGATTCCATTATAAAGTAATTGTAAATTCAATAATTGGTTGAAACAAACACTTAAATTAATTAATATAAATCCATTCGGATCCAATTAAATTATCCGAAAGATGTAACCTTTTGAATTATTATCTCCTTAGAGATAATAAAATGCAGGATGTTTTCATCCAATTGGAACGTTGACGGTTCATTTACTAAATTAATATTTTTAATTGCTTGCGATGATTAATTCCCAGCGATTTTGTTGAATTAAAATGGCTCTTAGGGATATTTCGGAGTAACATGTAGCGTAATTAATTTGCTAATGTCTGTTCAGCTTTGTTTTCGATGTGGAGTGCAAAATTAGGAAGATGAATTATAATATTTTGATGGAAAATTATGAGCCGAGATTTGGCTGCCTTATGTTTTCTCCTTACTTTGATGCTAATTAATTTATAGACACGATAGCAAAAAGCAACATCGCACTATCTAATGTAAGCAAACCTTATTAATGAATAAAGGAGTCAAACCTGATAATGTAAAACTCTTTGGTAACAATAGACTTTAAAAAAAGTAAAACAAATGACAGTTGCAAGATTAACAGTTTTATATTATTATTATCGTTGCCATGGAAATAGCCGACTGAAAAATAATTGTACTGTAAAATCAATGATATGGAAATTAAGAAAAATATCTGTATTTTCATGTAAATCTTTGTTTAATTATTATGAGATTAGCGTGGAGCTTACACTAAGGACAAAAAAACCAGACACCAATCTGTTATTACTAAATGTTTTATTTTTTTCGAAAGTCTAAAGACAAGATGATATCTGTACAAGACCGATACGAATATACATAATAAGAAGTGGCCTAGCCCGTGCTAATTCAATTTGTATCTACTTTTCTCTATAAAAAGATAAGTTATTTGAAAAATTAAGCCAAATCAGATATAATATCGACACATTATTTCTAAACCATAGCTAAGAAAAACCATAGTACTTAGTGGTAGTAGTTACTTAGAAAATGGCGACCAACAGTACATACCACTTCTTAGAAAATCATCTTAATTCTAGCAAATAACTAAAGTTCACCAAATGGTGGAGAAAAATGCTTACAATGTCTCTATCGCCTTCAGGAAAACGATGACGTTTTCCTTCCCTCATATTGATTTGTCAGGAAATGAAAAGAGGAAGGCTTTTGTATTTTACCCTTCCAATATATTTTGTCAAGGGCACTAATGATAGACTCGTTGCTCTGCCATTTTATTTCGCCTGTGGTAGATGTTTCTGTAGAAGTTATATGAGTACTTATATAGTTATAATGTTAAATTGTATTGATATAATATATTGCGGTAGTAATAGTGTTCTAGTGAAAAGAGAAAGTTTTCTGGTTGATCTCGTTTTGTCCTTTCATAGTTTAATAAGAGTCCCGTATTGGGTTGAAAAGTTTATTTCAGGTAACTTTCTACTTTAAGATCAATCAAGAGTCTCTTGATGTCATAGTGTCCCAGAATTTCGAACTCCTACTTTATTTATTGACTAGTGAGTGTCCGCGGCTAAGAAGTAAAATTTGCTTCCCTTATTTCACCCCTTTAAAAGTGGCATTGCACAAAAATCGTTTCCTAGCGGATGCCTACGTCATAACATCTACCTTCATTCCAAATTTCAGCCCAATCCGTCCAGTGGTTTGGGCTGTGCGTTGATAGATCTCTATATCAGTCAGTCAGTCTCACCTTTGAGTTTTATATATTCAGATTAATGATCACTTTAGTTATTAAATTATCTTTGTCCTACTTTCAGTGTATTGCCCTAGTTAATGTTATTCTTGAAATCATCTTATTGGACACATTTAGAACCTTCATGAGATTTTTCATAATAATCTTACGCTACCCAGGCTAATTTGCCGCCGCAGCTCAATAATTAATTAACGAAAAAAATGTTCAAGTAAAAAGAAATCCATCCCGGTCGAGGCCTGTAAGTGACGTGTTGTACGGATGGACTACCTATTTTAATTACTCCCGCCGTGTGTGTGCTTTCCGCAAATTAAACTCTATATTACTTGTATGTTTTTGCAGCCACCGCAAGGTAATTAAGAAAAGGGAAAAAACGTAGCTAATTCCTTACTAAGTGCAGCGCAGCTAAACGTTATTAAAGTACCTCGCTGAGTTCAAATTCTCGGCTCGGCTTTCCTGAAACTATAAGCATTAAGTTTATAAACTTGGGGTTTTAGAAATTGCTGATAAGCTGCGGCAATCTACATTTATAAGTGTTATTAGTTGCGGAACTGCAAATCTATCCTATAAATTTTAAGATAAGATAAATAAATATCGTCACTTTCACTCATCTTGTAACGAACCGTAAATAACCATTCCTTATTAAAATTAAAATAATTAAAATAAAAACATAAACATAACAAATATGAATATATCTCTAAATTTCACATGTCAAAACTAACTACTAATCAATGTACAGAAAGCTAAGGTTCCAATATTCGCATACTACTAAGGAGTTTCTTTGCAAAATCTCAACGAAAAAGTTTTTATGTTTAAAATTGACAAGAAGGTTTTACACCTACATTGAAAAAAAAGACTAAAGTCTTTTCAGTACAAAAAAAGGTTGAATTAATCGATAGACATATGTATTGGTATTAAATATGTCGATAATATTCATCTTTTATATTAAAAAGCCTAGTATTAGTAACATTTGGAAAATTATAGACAATTAGAAATTTCTTTCATCTATTAAGAACACTTTTTGAACGGAAATAGCTGTACTGTTTCATTTACTCGACGATTGAAGGCGGATGTTATCATGGCCGATGCGATGGTTTGGTGGATAATGAAGTCGTTTTAGTCTTCTTGTTGTATGAGATTTCGTAAGATATTTGCGTTGAGAGTTCAATAAATAATATTCAGTAATATAAAGTTGATTGTCGTTTTTAGATATTGAGTATTTATTCCGGATGTAAATACCTTGCATTATTAGTAGCGGAAATGACTCGCAAACGATGGTTAGCCGGGGTGCGGGTTTTCGTGGAACGGATTAAGAGGTCACGTGGGCCTGATTTCTAAGAATTGTCGTAAAAAAGGGATTAGTGCAAGTCACGTAGGCAGGAATTCCAAGAATAGTCATAAAAGATCGTATGATATTTAAAGTATTGCCAGTTTGGATTAGGAGTACGGTACAAAACGTATGTTTGGCAAGGTTTGGTCGAATTACATGATTATGCAAAGTGGCCATGTTAGAACATAATCTTTACTAGTAAAAGCATTCACAGAGATTTGTGGTATAATTCTTAATAATTTAATCATAAACAGAGTTTACATGTCTAAATCAAAAATAATATTCATATGCCACATAGTATGTATGTAAACACTAAAGTAATTACTTAATAATATTTTAGATTATAATATAATCAATTACACACGAAGTCATTGGGGTATTTGTTCCGAATTTGTAAGTAAAGAAAATAAAAGGAGAGATTGTTGAAATAAATGTTAAAAACCTAAAGACACTAGAATGTTATAACAGGAGTTCATAATTAACTATTGAAATAAATACTTATGGTGTTATATTTTATTTAGGTAGATAAACCGAATCCTGGGGAATAGTCGCGTAGGGCAATACCGGAGTGAGAGGGGATAGAAACTTCGAGAAGGATTTCAGCATAAAAGGGGGAAGGGAAGGGGGCTCGCCCTCTTTGGTCGCCTGGTCTTCGAGGTAGTCGGACGCATTTAAATCTCTGAGTGAGTAAATTGGTTTTAATCCTTAACATTGTGCTACAAATTTATCATTGAAATATGCCACATTTAAAAGCATATGCCTGGTATCTTGACAGACGGTCAGCTTGGGTGTCTGAAGCATTCCGAACTATTCGGATTTCGAGGTAGTCATCTCAGTTGATTGTCTGATTAAGGTATGTGTATTTTAGCAAACGTTGAATTTGGGTGTCTGAAGCATTCCGAATTACTCGGATTTCGAGGTAGTCATCCAAAGTCAGGGTTTGATGAAATATAAGGTCTTCATAAAAACTAAAATTTAAGCACCAGTAGCATTTCCTTTCCTAGTAAAGAACATTAGGTTACAAATTTATCATTGAAATATGCCACATTTAAGAGCATATGCCTGGTATCTTGACAGACGGTCAGCTTGGGTGTCTGAAGCATTCCGAACTATTCGGATTTCGAGGTAGTCATCTCAGTTGATTGTCTGATTAAGGTAGTTATGTCCTGCCATCTGCAATAACCAATGTTTTTTTATCAACACTGGAGACGGCTCCAATGTCCTGCCGCGCGGTCGGTTCCCGACCCACACATGTGCACGCTGTCCCTTTTTTGTACGCAGGTAGTATTGTAACTAAGTTTAGTTTTAAGTATTGTTTTGTAAGTTAGTATTAGCGTAGCCATGTAGGCGAATAAACGTCCTTGGTTCCTATAAAAATGTTTCATTTTTGGAACCCCTTCATCTACCAGCTCAGCTGAACCGTGCTTACCTGTCTGGCGCGGCCGGTGCGGATAAAAGGAAGTCCAGACTTCTTTAGTGACATCATCAGCCGGTGTATATCACGAAGTTCTGGAACCTGAATCCGCGAACCAAACAAATACGACTCCTGGACGCGTGTGCATCTGTAGAAGAAACTGGTTCGAGGTTGGAGCAGAGGACGGCGCCGGCAGCTATACTCATGGAGGGTTTGCGACGGCATGTGAGTAGTACCCATCACTAATCCCATGACCTCCTACCTATTCCACGAACTCTGTAAGTGGGACAAACATCGCTTGCTTACGAGTTGTCGCTGCATTCTGCACGAAAATCGGCAGGATCAATAGCGACTTAGATAGATCTTAGGTTAGGGAGCTTGTAACTGAGACTAGCATCGCTTGCTTACAAGTTGTCACTGCATACTGCACAAAAATCGGCGGGATGCATAGTGACTTAGGTAAGTTTAGACTAGGGAACTTGGGAGTGAGACAAGCATCGCTTGCTTACAAGTTGTCACTGCATACTGCACAAAAATCGGCGGGATGCATAGTGACTTATGTAAGTTTAGACTAGGTAACTTGGGAGTGAGACAAGCATCGCTTGCTAACAAGTTGTCGCTGCACTCTGCACTAGAAATCGGCGGAGTCAATAGCGACTTAGCTAAGTAGAATTAAGCTCTAGCATTAGATGAGGCTACAAAATCTAGCCACCTTAGTTAAGTTATAATGAGTAATGTAATTTTGTGTGTTAGGTATTAATTTAGTTACACACTACTAATTTCAGTTAATAATTTCAATATTTCTGCTAGGTTTGAGATCATTTTAATTACTTAGATGGTTGTCCCATACCGTAAAACAGTTTATGTTCCTAAAACCTATCCAATCCTATCCTCAAAGTGATGCAGGTAGCTCTATATCCTGTCGCCTTCATGATGTCTCCTGATACTTCAACGAAGTTCCAGCTCTGGTGGCGGTTGAAACTGCCCTACATAAAAGTGTTTGTGCAAGCCGTTAAATTAAAACTAGTGAAATATTTTATCTACAACAGTGAAATCCCAATCAGTGCCGTACTTTGAAAACGTATTTGTGATAACGTTACTGGAGTGATGAAACAACGTTACATAAGAGTGAAAAAAAATGCGGAACAGACAATGGACAATTATAACAGGTTTTTGTATTATATACCTAACTAAAACTTTAAATGTAAATTTAGTTAACTGTAAATTTAGTAACTATTTAATTTTCTCCGTAATTGCATTGCCTATGTGTTTATTCGCATATCCATGTAAAAACAATCATTTGTTGTTCTATAAAATGGCCCCATAAAATGTTGAATGCAGTTTCTAGCAAGTAACTTATAATTGAATGTAAAATCTGCCCAAACCTGTTTATAAATTATAGACTGCTTCACTTGCTCTAATTATTTTTACATTTGCATTGAAATATTTTATATACAATGTACTACTAACTTTTTGTTTATTATAACAGGTCACATTCATCTAACATTTCTACATGTAAAACTTTGTTTAATTTTACTTTATGTGTAATTCTATTAAAATCGTTAAAGTTATACCAATAACAATCTTTCATATGTAAAAATTTTAAGTTTTATTACGTTGATTTATTCATTGCAACCACCGAAGTGAAACTATGTAATTGATAATAAGTTGTAACAAAAAATGTTATATTACCGCGATCTGTTAACACACATACCATTATAATGTAGTAGATATTCAATTTCTAAACTAATTATAAAAAAATCTTATCACACATCCTAATTCTATTTTTTAATTTTAAAATATGTAAAAGGCATTTTAACTTGAGAAAAAAGAAACACATTTTTTTATTAATAATTTAATTTTAATTCGTCTGCTGAAGCATTATCTTTTGATTGGTTGCCCCAAAGTGCGTACGTGTCATAATGTAACGACCACATAAAATAAAATATGAACAAAAAGCGTAACTTTGTAAAAAGGAAATATAAAGACAATCAAATTTAATATTAATTAATAACATTTATTGCTTGTGTAATAGAAAGAATTTAATCATGTTTGTCCATATTATTTGTGATCTGACTATTTTTGCAATATTTATATTATTACCTGCTGTGAATTTGTTATTCTAAATCCATGCTAAATAGCATAATATTTATTAATATGTATTTTAAATAATAGTAACATTACTTATCATAATACTTTAAAAACGCTACTTATGATTTCCATTAATAGTCTATACTTCAATTGTTTATTTATACCTATCTACCATAATTATTTTGCAATTATGTTGTCTAAAATTAATTCAGAAAATCACATTATATTTAGTTGAATTTAATCAATTGTTTGTCTCAAACTAATGGTAAATTTTAATTGAGTTCTTCATGTTTTGATAAAAGTCTGTGCATTTTCACTAATATGTAACTTAAATGTTTTTACTTAATGTATTTTTTATCCTTTGCACTTATCCATATAAATTTTATTATTGTCTTTCTAAACCCAAATGTAATTTTCCTCTGATTTATTCATCATCGTAAAATTTCATTCTTATGGACGGAGGAGTTATGTCCTGCCATCTGCAATAACCAATGTTTTTTTATCAACACTGGAGACGGCTCCAATGTCCTGCCGCGCGGTCGGTTCCCGACCCACACATGTGCACGCTGTCCCTTTTTTGTACGCAGGTAGTATTGTAACTAAGTTTAGTTTTAAGTATTGTTTTGTAAGTTAGTATTAGCGTAGCCATGTAGGCGAATAAACGTCCTTGGTTCCTATAAAAATGTTTCATTTTTGGAACCCCTTCATCTACCAGCTCAGCTGAACCGTGCGTACCTGTCTAGGTATGTGTATTTTAGCAAACGTTGAATTTGGGTGTCTGAAGCATTCCGAATTATTCGGATTTCGAGGTAGTCATCCAAAGTCAGGGTTTGATGGAATACTAGGCCTATTAAGGTTCAAAATTACCCAGTGATCGCGTTAGATTACCCGTAAAGTTAAAATCTGGGATCCGCTTGAGCAGTAGTGCATGTTGTAGTGCTTTAAACAAGCTTAAATACCTTTTAAACTCTCGTAGTTTAAAGCCTATATTTTTTTGATTACGCACGGCATTATCTAAGCTGTCCGCTGGATAAATGTTGTATGTCTACCTTCATTTCCTCCCGATTCGGCCGCGACTACCTTTGGCCATGAGTTGTAGAAACTCTCTCTAGTCTGAGTCTGGGCTAGAGGGATCGGGAAAATCGTCCTCCATCCTTCATCCTTCCACCTTTCCATTTGTCGTCATAGGGTTCTTTAGGCGACAAATATCCTGTTACATTATTTATGAGTAGGCAGGGATAGGAGCTAGGAAATAATTAGGGTTCATTCTGATTAGGCAGGCAGTAGATCAGAGTAAGGTCTAAGAGTAGGGAATACAGGTAAGTAAGTAATAGGGAATAGATTAGGGACTAGTGAAGAGTTTTGTAATAGAATAGGATGGTAGGGTTATAGGGAGGTAGTTATTTATTCGAATTTTGGTATAAGTCGGAAGTATTGTGTATGTTTGACGGTATAGGAATACACTTGGAAGTGTGAGGAAACCTCGTAGAGCGGTAACAATGAATGGCGCGGAATTAATAACGGTTTTAATATAATTTAACTACGTTAGAAAGCAAGACATGATTTAGGGTAATTCTGAAATGTGGGTTTCTGAACATAAAGTTGCAATATCAAATGAAACGTTAAATATTTGCGGTGGTTAGGGATCACTAAACCAACGTTCAACTAAAATTGACAATTATGGTTCATTGTAGCCCAGTCAGTGCGATCATGAGATCATTTAAAATAAGTACGCTCTAAATTATGTAAAAGTCAGGTAGATAAATAAAACTGACAGTTGAAGCTGAAACCTGCAATATTCTGTTTGTCTTGAAACAACGGTTCTATAGTGCCTGATGGAAATACTATAGCAATTTATATTAATGTAATCAAAGCCACGCCTGCCTGAAAGACAGAAATTGTGTTAGTAGTATATTACTGACTAAGTAACAAATCTAAGATGTAAAATAAATAATATTTTTACGCAGGAAATGAACACTCGTGTATGGTTTATAAATACCATGTCTAGAAGTAATTACCTTCTCGAATTAGATAGGGGATATAACCTATTGGTTGTCTACGAGTTTATCTTGTAATATAACACTAGAGAATTTATAGAAGGGTTCCTACTTTGGCTGGTGGATTAATATACAAAATTGTTATTTAATCTCAGTAGCCTTACTGAGAGGATATATATAAGATTGCCTGCGTATGGTTAGAAAATATCAGACTAGGAGACCAAATCTTCTCGAATTAAATAGGAGAGAGTATCAACCGTCAGAGGATCTCTTTAGCTTTGTATTAAAACAAAGTACCTATAATGCCTGATGAAATTATCATAGCAAGTTATTAGAAAGGAAATAAAACCTTTGGTTATCTAAGAAACTATCTTATTTTAAGTTAAAACAAAGTACCTATAATGCCTGATGAAATTGTCATAACAAGTTATTAGGACTAGAAAGGAAAGGAAGCCTTTGTTTGACTTTGGTTCTACCTAATTTAGTGTGAAAACAATTACGTTCTGTATGATAATTCCTATTTTTGGCTGTTAGACTAGTAACTACCTAAAATACAGCTATGGTTACCTAACTCAATTGTTATTGTTTATACAAGGTAGAATCAGAAGCGATTCTAGGGTTTCGTATGTTGTAAAATAATACTAACTAGAAATCCAGCCTGTAGAAATGAAACAAAGAGCGAAGTAACATTTTATTCACAAAGTTTGTGTACAAGCAGCCAAAAGCTTGGAATATTATTAAATTTATAATAATACATTGTAAAATTAATCACCATCGTCAAACTTGGTTTTACTTGAATACAAAGTTGTTAATAAGAAAGTATCTTTTAAAATTAGCTTTAGTTCGTTTCACTTAGGTTAGTTTTAGGGTTTCTTCTGTTAATCTCCTTAAAGAACCGAGGTTACTGCGAATGACGTACGAGTCCTGGCCACTAAACGATCACATTTACGTACCTAGGTAGACATATCGGAGGGATGAGTAAGGTTCTGTTAGGCAGGTTTTGCGTTAGGTATCATAAGATCTCAATCAGATAAATGAATAGAATAATTATTGATTACATTCAGCATGCAGATGATAGAGTGTCTCAATGTTAGAAAGGTATAATCGTATCGGAGCGATTCTTGAAGTAAAAAGAATGAAAGGTGAAGTCTAGAATAAAGGCCGCTTTGGTCAGGGGTTTAGGTCTTGTGGAAATGTTAACCATGGGAAAATGCGTTGGAATGGAGCATTTTCTGTGCCTTTCAGTTATTTTCTTGACTGACTGGTACGCTAAAGCGAGCCTATTTAATAGAAATTTAAAATAAACGTCAAATAGAATGTATCTATGAATGTATGTTTGTACATACTACAAAGTAATTGATAAGCTGTATCAGCTCTGTCACTTTATGATAAATTGGTAGTATTGGTATTAAGTAAGTGAACCTATATAATAAAATATAAAGATAACAATTTATAGTACCCAAGTTTGTACAAAGTAAGTGAATTGCTAATTAATAGAACAAATAGGTTGATAGATATAAGATTCAGAGCGAGTGAATGGAGTTAATGCAATATTACATAGTTATACATTTGCATAAAACCTACTGAGTAGAAGTAAGTGGTAAGATTAATTAATAAAAATATAACAAAATTAGGTAGGCTGAACTAGTGATATCAAATATACTTAACTAATAGGCGTCGCTATGCTAGTAACATTAGACAGGGTGAAGATAGAGTTAGGTTAGATATTAATTAATCATAAATAATAATCGGATTATAATCTTAAGATTTAGATTTAAAAAAAAAAAATATAGGTAGGGTAGAGTGGTTCGTTACATTAGGTGCCGTAAATGACCAGGATTTAGTATTAATTGATTTTTGGATTTTAATTTTAAGTTATAAATAGAAATAGGAATATATGTATAGGTATATGACATGATTTTGGCCACCATAAATAGTCAGACCTAGCGGTCTGGCTACATTTGTTGTCGTTGAAATGGAGGGAGATTTTAACAGAAGGAACATAAGTATTAGCTATTAGGTACAACTACAATAAGATACTATTTTAAACTAGCTTAAAGTTAAAACGTCTGGGGGCGAGTCGTGGAGGTACAGCCTGCTATTGAAGTGGTGATTTTCTTTCCTGAAAGATGATAAATAACAATGTTAGATAAATTGTAGGAACTAGTAATACAAATAGGATAAATATGGGAAAAGTAAATAGGATAAACTAGCACATACGTTGAAGTCTTGAGGAGTTTTATAGTTTGTATGTGTATGTATTTTTATTCACACATTTAAGTATATAAAGAAAAAATGAAAAGAAAGTCATAACAAGAAAGGGGAGTTCAGGCAAATAGATAAACGTACAAACAGACAGACAGTGGAGTTTTAGTAATAGTGGTTTACCAGTATGGGCGCTTCCGTGGGTCGGATGACGCGTTGAGTTGTAGGATCCCGGTTGTTTGTTTAAATAAAGAATTTTATTTATTATTTTATTTAGAGGTTTTTCATGAATTTACTTAAATTTTATTATCATTTAGTGTATGGGACTCAAAAAAATAGCTAGCTTAATTACCTACTTGTGATAATGTCATCAGAACAGGGGGCGTTCTTCTAGGTCCATCCATATTTGCCTCAGTGTTTATTTCTGAAAAAAAAAGAAGAAGTTTACAGTTATTTATTAAAATATGTTTACTTACTAACAAAGGTTAGATCAATTCTTAAATGTTGATTTTATTATATCAGATATATATTTGTTTACCATCAAAGTTCAATCATTTTTGAGTTTACTATCGGGGTACATAATATACATTGAATATGAAATATTTTATGTACTAGGTTTGTTTATGTTCTACTAGAACATGATGTCTCAATTAGACAAAGGCTGTTAGATGCCATTACATCATCATGAATCATAAGAAAACATATTTATTATTAATCAAAAGAACCTTAGAGTTTCAACACATAAAATAGAACTGTGTAAATTGGTTATTTTATGTCAAGACAGTTCACAAATCATTTCTTAGTATATTTTAGTTATTTCGAGAGGAAATTTTGATTAAAACAAAGAAGGCAATCCGGACATTTAGTACTAAACTCACAATATGCAGGGCATATACTAGCAAGGGGTGTAGATTGTAGAACCTATACTATCGGCTATATTATCTAGGTACCTAGTGTAATTAACTTGTAATTTATGAAATTAAGGCTAGAAAAAAATAGAAAATAACTCACCCATTTGGTAATATCCAGATTGTTGTATTGTCATTAATCTATGTAGTATTAGCTCTTGTGAGATTGCGATGAAAACCACACGCAGGGGCTGGGCTTTCGAATTGTTTACAAAATAGTTTTATTGTGATTTGAGGTTATCTATATGTTGTTCGATATTTATTTTCTCTTTTTGCACAATTCTTGTGTTTAGGAGATAAAGTTCATTTGTATTAGTTAATAAGTACCTATTTGGTGAGTTTTAGTCAAGTTTTTACACTATTTTTTCGAATTCGGAGGTGAGTAGGTATAGTCGCCGGTTTTCACAAAACCATTCACAGATAGTAACGAAGAAATCACGTCTTTAGACTCAAACTGTACACGTAAGCTATTAATTACACACGTAAAGCACGTTGGTTCAACATAATTACGTTTTATTACACTCAAATACGTAGACATTATCAAAACAGAAAAAATCTTTTCACAAACAATATCGAAGAGTAGGTACTACTACCTACCCTCTTAAAAGGAAAAGAAATACGTCTCTATAGAAATAAAATGCGATTAAGAATAGCGCCATCTTGCGAATGCACAACTAGTTACATATAGTGATAGGAATGTTATTTAATTAATGAATGTGAAATAGGAGAATTAATGCGTTTTTTTTTGCAAAATAACAATATACTGTTGTAGAATTTAAATATATTATAAGTACTGGGTTATTAGTGACTATTAAAATTATGAAATTTGCCGCTAATTTTAATTAGCCGTTATTTTGTACGTATGTATGATGTTGTCTCTTTGCACTTAAATTAACGATTTGATTCAGAAAATCTTTATAACTTACAACCTGTATCTGTTGTGTGTGTGCAGTATTGTTTGATCTAGGATTTTTCAATAGTTTGTACTTAGAGTTTAGGTAAAACAAACATAATAATAGGTTTATTACATTCTAGTTTTGAAAAAAAAGAGGGTTTCGGTTCATAATTAATTACTTGCATTAAAAGCACGTTTTGATTGCATCTATAAGAAAAATAAAAATAATTTAAAAAAAAAAAAATTGTAATATTCAAACTATTTTCTATTAATTTAATATGCATAATATTGTTCTTGCACGGTCGTATCATAATATATATATTAATATTCAGTAAAATCTTAATTAATCCACCTTTAGAACTGCTGGCAAATATTTTATAAAGAGTTTGTTCATCCTTGTAAATAAAATAAATATATCGGCGCGTTTAATTTGAAGAGTGTGTAGGTTGTTCATAATGTTGGAATCGGAGAAAAGAGTTATAATGTTTGTGTCACTGTCGATAACGGCTGACATTGACTGGAGACGAACTTCGGAGTCTTGCTCTGACGCAACAATCAGCGCTAGTGCCGTGCGAGAGACCGCGATTTTATTACTTAGGACGGCAATCGGTTTGCATCGCGTTGTGGCGTCACGAGTTGGTTAGAGTATCGATCGAATTAGTGTCATTAGTTATCAGACTACCTATCTACAGTTATATTTCATAGTTTAACCCCCAACAAATTGTAATATTACCCTCAATAAGTTGAAGTACTACGCATAGTCGGTAGAATTACTATTATGGATAAGGGACGGCAATCGGTTCGCATCGCGTTGTGGCGTCACGTGTTGGTTAGAGTATCGATCGAATTAGTGTCATAAGTTACCAAACTATATACCTACAGCTGTATTTCATAGATTAACCTCCAACAAATTGTAAAATATCCTCGTTAAGTTAAAGTATGTACTACGTTTTATTTCTCAACGTGGCGTGGGTACGCCTAGTATATAGAATTACTATTACGGATAATGAAAATGCTCCGCTGTCCCACAAATATATAAGAGATTAGATTCATATGTTCATTCACTTAAATTCAAATTTTCGATTATTCGATCTATAACCACATCACTATTTGTGAATGACAAGTTTGTTTATTAAATATGACGTCACGAGTTCTGATTGGTCGTTTCATTTCAATGTCATTTCGTTTCAATGACGTTTCGTTTTACGATGACGATTATAATATAAAAAAAATATGAACTACTATTTATTTGATTTGTACTTTTAGCGAAATAATCTTAATTAGCACCTTTAATTATAAAATACTCGCTATAACATTTATTTATTTGATAACTATGTTAATTATTTTATTGTCAAGATAGTCTGATTAATTGTCGGTTGGGAGCCGCGAAAATTTGAATCTACTTGGTATTTTAAATTTTTGTTTAGTTGAGTTGAAAAGGGAACGGACGATTTTATGTAGAAATCGAACAAATGAGAAAACTGGGTAATGAGGAAAAATATTGTTATAGCTAAATTCTTGCGTTTTAAACTCTTTAAACCAACGAGAATTTACACTAGGCAAACCCCCTCGGGAATGTTAGATTACTGAAAGAGGTTGCACTCATAATTTAATTTAACTTTTTGGTTAGAACCTTACGCTTTACGCGCATATTAGGCTTCCGAAAATAAATATTGTCTAGCATTACAGTTTCAAGGGGAAATAATAATAATAAAAAATATTTAAAAAAAAAATAAAAAATACAACAATGGCATAGATGTTTATAATATACGATACCTACATGGTTTAGGGTGAGTTAAAGTTTTAGGTTGAAATTAGCGCGCGTGGTAATTTGATAATTTGTTTGCGAGTACTAACTCAGTTGAATGTCATTTATTTTTTAGAATTGTCTAACTTATTAGATGCGTTTTTCGGAGACGTGGTTTGGGTTTGGATTCATGTATGGCTTAGTGTTACGGGGCCTGGGGGCGCTGAATTAGACATTTTTAGATTAATTATAAAAAAGTTTCCAATTAATATGGTTTATGCATTTTATAATATTGTGTTTAGAATAATTTCATATACTTTTGTGTATTAAAAGGGAGATGAAAAAGCGAATGTTAGATTTAAATTTCATCAGGGGTTTAGAATAGAGTAAAAATTTCATTTATTGATCAACTGTGTTACATAATATTAGTTAGTTTATTTTATCAGGATCTGAGACAGAACAAAGAAGAGGACCTTATTAGCCTTGATTTTATCAGGCGCCGGAATAGTAAAATTAAAGGTCAGTTACAGGATCGTAAGAGATAATCCATAATGGATGAGACCTAGCAACCTAGGTGACGTCATGAATAACTAAGGACATTGTTATCAATTTGAAATTATCCATTAAAGTTGTTCATTTCCATTTGTTTTATTGAACATACCTAATGTGTCTCCCACAGTGCAATTAAGCGATTTCTAAGCATTTATCCTGGCACTTATTTAAAATAGAATGTCTTTATTTTATTGCCTTTGCGAATGTCTTGTGAAATGGGTAACAGAAAGGTAATAAAGGTAAAACGGAGGTAATTGTAGCTTGGTATTGTCAAATTTAAATTTAATATTGAACCCAATCTCTAGTTCGGAAATTAATGGTTCTTAGGTTTGTCATAGCGTGGTGTGAACAACCACGAAAGATGGTTCTGAATGGTGTGAAAGTGAGAGAGCAGTGGCGTTATGGCAAAACTAGAATTCCTGATTTCCGAATAGGTCATTTCATTTTCAAGTTTGAATACACACTTACAAAGCGGTCTACAAAAAAAGGAGAAGTGGTGTTAGGTTAGTGATTTCAGTAGGTTTACTACTTTTTTTTTGTAGACTAAACTGCACAAGAAGCTATCATTTATGCTAAAATATGCATCATCGCACACTACACACAACTCCTCGTGAATGATTGGGGATATGCTTTCGAGATGTACTGTAAGAGGCCTGATTACATCTGGCAACTTATTGTTTTGAACCAGAGACATTTAACTAAAGTATTTGAGGGTGGTTCGGTCGATCCCAGGTCAAGCGGGAAAAACAGGTTTGGGCTGATGGATCGTCAGATCTATACTGGTTAGCGGTTGATGAATTCACAACTCATTTCTTTGGGTACCTTGGTTATTTCGAGGGGAAAGGACAATTTTGCGTCAATGATTCTCATGCTATTCTTTAGATACAGAACGGGAGCATGTCTTTATTTATTCATTAGGTTTAAATAACACACCACACGCCCAGGGCCACACTACATTATATAAGATTTAAAATTGGAAATGAATGATTAACGAAGTTTTAATTGGTTCTATTGATATTTGAACGATTCCAAGTGAGGTATTAGTTTGATTTTCAAAGGTATTGAAAAAAAAAAAAAAAGGTAACACTTATAATAAAATAATTTTTTATTAAATGAGAAAAGAGTCTTTTATTTCGTCTTTCAACTGTTTAGTTTCAGCCGCCATTAAATCCTCTTTTCGAGGGCGAGTGTAACGAACCGTAAATAACCATTCCTTATTAAAATTAAAATAATTAAAATAAAAACATAAACATAACAAATATGAATATATCTCTAAATTTCACATGTCAAAACTAACTACTAATCAATGTACAGAAAGCTAAGGTTCCAATATTCGCATACTACTAAGGAGTTTCTTTGCAAAATCTCAACGAAAAAGTTTTTATGTTTAAAATTGACAAGAAGGTTTTACACCTACATTGAAAAAAAAGACTAAAGTCTTTTCAGTACAAAAAAAGGTTGAATTAATCGATAGACATATGTATTGGTATTAAATATGTCGATAATATTCATCTTTTATATTAAAAAGCCTAGTATTAGTAACATTTGGAAAATTATAGACAATTAGAAATTTCTTTCATCTATTAAGAACACTTTTTGAACGGAAATAGCTGTACTGTTTCATTTACTCGACGATTGAAGGCGGATGTTATCATGGCCGATGCGATGGTTTGGTGGATAATGAAGTCGTTTTAGTCTTCTTGTTGTATGAGATTTCGTAAGATATTTGCGTTGAGAGTTCAATAAATAATATTCAGTAATATAAAGTTGATTGTCGTTTTTAGATATTGAGTATTTATTCCGGATGTAAATACCTTGCATTATTAGTAGCGGAAATGACTCGCAAACGATGGTTAGCCGGGGTGCGGGTTTTCGTGGAACGGATTAAGAGGTCACGTGGGCCTGATTTCTAAGAATTGTCGTAAAAAAGGGATTAGTGCAAGTCACGTAGGCAGGAATTCCAAGAATAGTCATAAAAGATCGTATGATATTTAAAGTATTGCCAGTTTGGATTAGGAGTACGGTACAAAACGTATGTTTGGCAAGGTTTGGTCGAATTACATGATTATGCAAAGTGGCCATGTTAGAACATAATCTTTACTAGTAAAAGCATTCACAGAGATTTGTGGTATAATTCTTAATAATTTAATCATAAACAGAGTTTACATGTCTAAATCAAAAATAATATTCATATGCCACATAGTATGTATGTAAACACTAAAGTAATTACTTAATAATATTTTAGATTATAATATAATCAATTACACACGAAGTCATTGGGGTATTTGTTCCGAATTTGTAAGTAAAGAAAATAAAAGGAGAGATTGTTGAAATAAATGTTAAAAACCTAAAGACACTAGAATGTTATAACAGGAGTTCATAATTAACTATTGAAATAAATACTTATGGTGTTATATTTTATTTAGGTAGATAAACCGAATCCTGGGGAATAGTCGCGTAGGGCAATACCGGAGTGAGAGGGGATAGAAACTTCGAGAAGGATTTCAGCATAAAAGGGGGAAGGGAAGGGGGCTCGCCCTCTTTGGTCGCCTGGTCTTCGAGGTAGTCGGACGCATTTAAATCTCTGAGTGAGTAAATTGGTTTTAATCCTTAACATTGTGCTACAAATTTATCATTGAAATATGCCACATTTAAAAGCATATGCCTGGTATCTTGACAGACGGTCAGCTTGGGTGTCTGAAGCATTCCGAACTATTCGGATTTCGAGGTAGTCATCTCAGTTGATTGTCTGATTAAGGTATGTGTATTTTAGCAAACGTTGAATTTGGGTGTCTGAAGCATTCCGAATTACTCGGATTTCGAGGTAGTCATCCAAAGTCAGGGTTTGATGAAATATAAGGTCTTCATAAAAACTAAAATTTAAGCACCAGTAGCATTTCCTTTCCTAGTAAAGAACATTAGGTTACAAATTTATCATTGAAATATGCCACATTTAAGAGCATATGCCTGGTATCTTGACAGACGGTCAGCTTGGGTGTCTGAAGCATTCCGAACTATTCGGATTTCGAGGTAGTCATCTCAGTTGATTGTCTGATTAAGGTATGTGTATTTTAGCAAACGTTGAATTTGGGTGTCTGAAGCATTCCGAATTATTCGGATTTCGAGGTAGTCATCCAAAGTCAGGGTTTGATGGAATACTAGGCCTATTAAGGTTCAAAATTACCCAGTGATCGCGTTAGATTACCCGTAAAGTTAAAATCTGGGATCCGCTTGAGCAGTAGTGCATGTTGTAGTGCTTTAAACAAGCTTAAATACCTTTTAAACTCTCGTAGTTTAAAGCCTATATTTTTTTGATTACGCACGGCATTATCTAAGCTGTCCGCTGGATAAATGTTGTATGTCTACCTTCATTTCCTCCCGATTCGGCCGCGACTACCTTTGGCCATGAGTTGTAGAAACTCTCTCTAGTCTGAGTCTGGGCTAGAGGGATCGGGAAAATCGTCCTCCATCCTTCATCCTTCCACCTTTCCATTTGTCGTCATAGGGTTCTTTAGGCGACAAATATCCTGTTACATTATTTATGAGTAGGCAGGGATAGGAGCTAGGAAATAATTAGGGTTCATTCTGATTAGGCAGGCAGTAGATCAGAGTAAGGTCTAAGAGTAGGGAATACAGGTAAGTAAGTAATAGGGAATAGATTAGGGACTAGTGAAGAGTTTTGTAATAGAATAGGATGGTAGGGTTATAGGGAGGTAGTTATTTATTCGAATTTTGGTATAAGTCGGAAGTATTGTGTATGTTTGACGGTATAGGAATACACTTGGAAGTGTGAGGAAACCTCGTAGAGCGGTAACAATGAATGGCGCGGAATTAATAACGGTTTTAATATAATTTAACTACGTTAGAAAGCAAGACATGATTTAGGGTAATTCTGAAATGTGGGTTTCTGAACATAAAGTTGCAATATCAAATGAAACGTTAAATATTTGCGGTGGTTAGGGATCACTAAACCAACGTTCAACTAAAATTGACAATTATGGTTCATTGTAGCCCAGTCAGTGCGATCATGAGATCATTTAAAATAAGTACGCTCTAAATTATGTAAAAGTCAGGTAGATAAATAAAACTGACAGTTGAAGCTGAAACCTGCAATATTCTGTTTGTCTTGAAACAACGGTTCTATAGTGCCTGATGGAAATACTATAGCAATTTATATTAATGTAATCAAAGCCACGCCTGCCTGAAAGACAGAAATTGTGTTAGTAGTATATTACTGACTAAGTAACAAATCTAAGATGTAAAATAAATAATATTTTTACGCAGGAAATGAACACTCGTGTATGGTTTATAAATACCATGTCTAGAAGTAATTACCTTCTCGAATTAGATAGGGGATATAACCTATTGGTTGTCTACGAGTTTATCTTGTAATATAACACTAGAGAATTTATAGAAGGGTTCCTACTTTGGCTGGTGGATTAATATACAAAATTGTTATTTAATCTCAGTAGCCTTACTGAGAGGATATATATAAGATTGCCTGCGTATGGTTAGAAAATATCAGACTAGGAGACCAAATCTTCTCGAATTAAATAGGAGAGAGTATCAACCGTCAGAGGATCTCTTTAGCTTTGTATTAAAACAAAGTACCTATAATGCCTGATGAAATTATCATAGCAAGTTATTAGAAAGGAAATAAAACCTTTGGTTATCTAAGAAACTATCTTATTTTAAGTTAAAACAAAGTACCTATAATGCCTGATGAAATTGTCATAACAAGTTATTAGGACTAGAAAGGAAAGGAAGCCTTTGTTTGACTTTGGTTCTACCTAATTTAGTGTGAAAACAATTACGTTCTGTATGATAATTCCTATTTTTGGCTGTTAGACTAGTAACTACCTAAAATACAGCTATGGTTACCTAACTCAATTGTTATTGTTTATACAAGGTAGAATCAGAAGCGATTCTAGGGTTTCGTATGTTGTAAAATAATACTAACTAGAAATCCAGCCTGTAGAAATGAAACAAAGAGCGAAGTAACATTTTATTCACAAAGTTTGTGTACAAGCAGCCAAAAGCTTGGAATATTATTAAATTTATAATAATACATTGTAAAATTAATCACCATCGTCAAACTTGGTTTTACTTGAATACAAAGTTGTTAATAAGAAAGTATCTTTTAAAATTAGCTTTAGTTCGTTTCACTTAGGTTAGTTTTAGGGTTTCTTCTGTTAATCTCCTTAAAGAACCGAGGTTACTGCGAATGACGTACGAGTCCTGGCCACTAAACGATCACATTTACGTACCTAGGTAGACATATCGGAGGGATGAGTAAGGTTCTGTTAGGCAGGTTTTGCGTTAGGTATCATAAGATCTCAATCAGATAAATGAATAGAATAATTATTGATTACATTCAGCATGCAGATGATAGAGTGTCTCAATGTTAGAAAGGTATAATCGTATCGGAGCGATTCTTGAAGTAAAAAGAATGAAAGGTGAAGTCTAGAATAAAGGCCGCTTTGGTCAGGGGTTTAGGTCTTGTGGAAATGTTAACCATGGGAAAATGCGTTGGAATGGAGCATTTTCTGTGCCTTTCAGTTATTTTCTTGACTGACTGGTACGCTAAAGCGAGCCTATTTAATAGAAATTTAAAATAAACGTCAAATAGAATGTATCTATGAATGTATGTTTGTACATACTACAAAGTAATTGATAAGCTGTATCAGCTCTGTCACTTTATGATAAATTGGTAGTATTGGTATTAAGTAAGTGAACCTATATAATAAAATATAAAGATAACAATTTATAGTACCCAAGTTTGTACAAAGTAAGTGAATTGCTAATTAATAGAACAAATAGGTTGATAGATATAAGATTCAGAGCGAGTGAATGGAGTTAATGCAATATTACATAGTTATACATTTGCATAAAACCTACTGAGTAGAAGTAAGTGGTAAGATTAATTAATAAAAATATAACAAAATTAGGTAGGCTGAACTAGTGATATCAAATATACTTAACTAATAGGCGTCGCTATGCTAGTAACATTAGACAGGGTGAAGATAGAGTTAGGTTAGATATTAATTAATCATAAATAATAATCGGATTATAATCTTAAGATTTAGATTTAAAAAAAAAAAATATAGGTAGGGTAGAGTGGTTCGTTACATTAGGTGCCGTAAATGACCAGGATTTAGTATTAATTGATTTTTGGATTTTAATTTTAAGTTATAAATAGAAATAGGAATATATGTATAGGTATATGACATGATTTTGGCCACCATAAATAGTCAGACCTAGCGGTCTGGCTACATTTGTTGTCGTTGAAATGGAGGGAGATTTTAACAGAAGGAACATAAGTATTAGCTATTAGGTACAACTACAATAAGATACTATTTTAAACTAGCTTAAAGTTAAAACGTCTGGGGGCGAGTCGTGGAGGTACAGCCTGCTATTGAAGTGGTGATTTTCTTTCCTGAAAGATGATAAATAACAATGTTAGATAAATTGTAGGAACTAGTAATACAAATAGGATAAATATGGGAAAAGTAAATAGGATAAACTAGCACATACGTTGAAGTCTTGAGGAGTTTTATAGTTTGTATGTGTATGTATTTTTATTCACACATTTAAGTATATAAAGAAAAAATGAAAAGAAAGTCATAACAAGAAAGGGGAGTTCAGGCAAATAGATAAACGTACAAACAGACAGACAGTGGAGTTTTAGTAATAGTGGTTTACCAGTATGGGCGCTTCCGTGGGTCGGATGACGCGTTGAGTTGTAGGATCCCGGTTGTTTGTTTAAATAAAGAATTTTATTTATTATTTTATTTAGAGGTTTTTCATGAATTTACTTAAATTTTATTATCATTTAGTGTATGGGACTCAAAAAAATAGCTAGCTTAATTACCTACTTGTGATAATGTCATCAGAACAGGGGGCGTTCTTCTAGGTCCATCCATATTTGCCTCAGTGTTTATTTCTGAAAAAAAAAGAAGAAGTTTACAGTTATTTATTAAAATATGTTTACTTACTAACAAAGGTTAGATCAATTCTTAAATGTTGATTTTATTATATCAGATATATATTTGTTTACCATCAAAGTTCAATCATTTTTGAGTTTACTATCGGGGTACATAATATACATTGAATATGAAATATTTTATGTACTAGGTTTGTTTATGTTCTACTAGAACATGATGTCTCAATTAGACAAAGGCTGTTAGATGCCATTACATCATCATGAATCATAAGAAAACATATTTATTATTAATCAAAAGAACCTTAGAGTTTCAACACATAAAATAGAACTGTGTAAATTGGTTATTTTATGTCAAGACAGTTCACAAATCATTTCTTAGTATATTTTAGTTATTTCGAGAGGAAATTTTGATTAAAACAAAGAAGGCAATCCGGACATTTAGTACTAAACTCACAATATGCAGGGCATATACTAGCAAGGGGTGTAGATTGTAGAACCTATACTATCGGCTATATTATCTAGGTACCTAGTGTAATTAACTTGTAATTTATGAAATTAAGGCTAGAAAAAAATAGAAAATAACTCACCCATTTGGTAATATCCAGATTGTTGTATTGTCATTAATCTATGTAGTATTAGCTCTTGTGAGATTGCGATGAAAACCACACGCAGGGGCTGGGCTTTCGAATTGTTTACAAAATAGTTTTATTGTGATTTGAGGTTATCTATATGTTGTTCGATATTTATTTTCTCTTTTTGCACAATTCTTGTGTTTAGGAGATAAAGTTCATTTGTATTAGTTAATAAGTACCTATTTGGTGAGTTTTAGTCAAGTTTTTACACTATTTTTTCGAATTCGGAGGTGAGTAGGTATAGTCGCCGGTTTTCACAAAACCATTCACAGATAGTAACGAAGAAATCACGTCTTTAGACTCAAACTGTACACGTAAGCTATTAATTACACACGTAAAGCACGTTGGTTCAACATAATTACGTTTTATTACACTCAAATACGTAGACATTATCAAAACAGAAAAAATCTTTTCACAAACAATATCGAAGAGTAGGTACTACTACCTACCCTCTTAAAAGGAAAAGAAATACGTCTCTATAGAAATAAAATGCGATTAAGAATAGCGCCATCTTGCGAATGCACAACTAGTTACATATAGTGATAGGAATGTTATTTAATTAATGAATGTGAAATAGGAGAATTAATGCGTTTTTTTTTGCAAAATAACAATATACTGTTGTAGAATTTAAATATATTATAAGTACTGGGTTATTAGTGACTATTAAAATTATGAAATTTGCCGCTAATTTTAATTAGCCGTTATTTTGTACGTATGTATGATGTTGTCTCTTTGCACTTAAATTAACGATTTGATTCAGAAAATCTTTATAACTTACAACCTGTATCTGTTGTGTGTGTGCAGTATTGTTTGATCTAGGATTTTTCAATAGTTTGTACTTAGAGTTTAGGTAAAACAAACATAATAATAGGTTTATTACATTCTAGTTTTGAAAAAAAAGAGGGTTTCGGTTCATAATTAATTACTTGCATTAAAAGCACGTTTTGATTGCATCTATAAGAAAAATAAAAATAATTTAAAAAAAAAAAAAATTGTAATATTCAAACTATTTTCTATTAATTTAATATGCATAATATTGTTCTTGCACGGTCGTATCATAATATATATATTAATATTCAGTAAAATCTTAATTAATCCACCTTTAGAACTGCTGGCAAATATTTTATAAAGAGTTTGTTCATCCTTGTAAATAAAATAAATATATCGGCGCGTTTAATTTGAAGAGTGTGTAGGTTGTTCATAATGTTGGAATCGGAGAAAAGAGTTATAATGTTTGTGTCACTGTCGATAACGGCTGACATTGACTGGAGACGAACTTCGGAGTCTTGCTCTGACGCAACAATCAGCGCTAGTGCCGTGCGAGAGACCGCGATTTTATTACTTAGGACGGCAATCGGTTTGCATCGCGTTGTGGCGTCACGAGTTGGTTAGAGTATCGATCGAATTAGTGTCATTAGTTATCAGACTACCTATCTACAGTTATATTTCATAGTTTAACCCCCAACAAATTGTAATATTACCCTCAATAAGTTGAAGTACTACGCATAGTCGGTAGAATTACTATTATGGATAAGGGACGGCAATCGGTTCGCATCGCGTTGTGGCGTCACGTGTTGGTTAGAGTATCGATCGAATTAGTGTCATAAGTTACCAAACTATATACCTACAGCTGTATTTCATAGATTAACCTCCAACAAATTGTAAAATATCCTCGTTAAGTTAAAGTATGTACTACGTTTTATTTCTCAACGTGGCGTGGGTACGCCTAGTATATAGAATTACTATTACGGATAATGAAAATGCTCCGCTGTCCCACAAATATATAAGAGATTAGATTCATATGTTCATTCACTTAAATTCAAATTTTCGATTATTCGATCTATAACCACATCACTATTTGTGAATGACAAGTTTGTTTATTAAATATGACGTCACGAGTTCTGATTGGTCGTTTCATTTCAATGTCATTTCGTTTCAATGACGTTTCGTTTTACGATGACGATTATAATATAAAAAAAATATGAACTACTATTTATTTGATTTGTACTTTTAGCGAAATAATCTTAATTAGCACCTTTAATTATAAAATACTCGCTATAACATTTATTTATTTGATAACTATGTTAATTATTTTATTGTCAAGATAGTCTGATTAATTGTCGGTTGGGAGCCGCGAAAATTTGAATCTACTTGGTATTTTAAATTTTTGTTTAGTTGAGTTGAAAAGGGAACGGACGATTTTATGTAGAAATCGAACAAATGAGAAAACTGGGTAATGAGGAAAAATATTGTTATAGCTAAATTCTTGCGTTTTAAACTCTTTAAACCAACGAGAATTTACACTAGGCAAACCCCCTCGGGAATGTTAGATTACTGAAAGAGGTTGCACTCATAATTTAATTTAACTTTTTGGTTAGAACCTTACGCTTTACGCGCATATTAGGCTTCCGAAAATAAATATTGTCTAGCATTACAGTTTCAAGGGGAAATAATAATAATAAAAAATATTTAAAAAAAAAATAAAAAATACAACAATGGCATAGATGTTTATAATATACGATACCTACATGGTTTAGGGTGAGTTAAAGTTTTAGGTTGAAATTAGCGCGCGTGGTAATTTGATAATTTGTTTGCGAGTACTAACTCAGTTGAATGTCATTTATTTTTTAGAATTGTCTAACTTATTAGATGCGTTTTTCGGAGACGTGGTTTGGGTTTGGATTCATGTATGGCTTAGTGTTACGGGGCCTGGGGGCGCTGAATTAGACATTTTTAGATTAATTATAAAAAAGTTTCCAATTAATATGGTTTATGCATTTTATAATATTGTGTTTAGAATAATTTCATATACTTTTGTGTATTAAAAGGGAGATGAAAAAGCGAATGTTAGATTTAAATTTCATCAGGGGTTTAGAATAGAGTAAAAATTTCATTTATTGATCAACTGTGTTACATAATATTAGTTAGTTTATTTTATCAGGATCTGAGACAGAACAAAGAAGAGGACCTTATTAGCCTTGATTTTATCAGGCGCCGGAATAGTAAAATTAAAGGTCAGTTACAGGATCGTAAGAGATAATCCATAATGGATGAGACCTAGCAACCTAGGTGACGTCATGAATAACTAAGGACATTGTTATCAATTTGAAATTATCCATTAAAGTTGTTCATTTCCATTTGTTTTATTGAACATACCTAATGTGTCTCCCACAGTGCAATTAAGCGATTTCTAAGCATTTATCCTGGCACTTATTTAAAATAGAATGTCTTTATTTTATTGCCTTTGCGAATGTCTTGTGAAATGGGTAACAGAAAGGTAATAAAGGTAAAACGGAGGTAATTGTAGCTTGGTATTGTCAAATTTAAATTTAATATTGAACCCAATCTCTAGTTCGGAAATTAATGGTTCTTAGGTTTGTCATAGCGTGGTGTGAACAACCACGAAAGATGGTTCTGAATGGTGTGAAAGTGAGAGAGCAGTGGCGTTATGGCAAAACTAGAATTCCTGATTTCCGAATAGGTCATTTCATTTTCAAGTTTGAATACACACTTACAAAGCGGTCTACAAAAAAAGGAGAAGTGGTGTTAGGTTAGTGATTTCAGTAGGTTTACTACTTTTTTTTTGTAGACTAAACTGCACAAGAAGCTATCATTTATGCTAAAATATGCATCATCGCACACTACACACAACTCCTCGTGAATGATTGGGGATATGCTTTCGAGATGTACTGTAAGAGGCCTGATTACATCTGGCAACTTATTGTTTTGAACCAGAGACATTTAACTAAAGTATTTGAGGGTGGTTCGGTCGATCCCAGGTCAAGCGGGAAAAACAGGTTTGGGCTGATGGATCGTCAGATCTATACTGGTTAGCGGTTGATGAATTCACAACTCATTTCTTTGGGTACCTTGGTTATTTCGAGGGGAAAGGACAATTTTGCGTCAATGATTCTCATGCTATTCTTTAGATACAGAACGGGAGCATGTCTTTATTTATTCATTAGGTTTAAATAACACACCACACGCCCAGGGCCACACTACATTATATAAGATTTAAAATTGGAAATGAATGATTAACGAAGTTTTAATTGGTTCTATTGATATTTGAACGATTCCAAGTGAGGTATTAGTTTGATTTTCAAAGGTATTGAAAAAAAAAAAAAAAGGTAACACTTATAATAAAATAATTTTTTATTAAATGAGAAAAGAGTCTTTTATTTCGTCTTTCAACTGTTTAGTTTCAGCCGCCATTAAATCCTCTTTTCGAGGGCGAGTGTAACGAACCGTAAATAACCATTCCTTATTAAAATTAAAATAATTAAAATAAAAACATAAACATAACAAATATGAATATATCTCTAAATTTCACATGTCAAAACTAACTACTAATCAATGTACAGAAAGCTAAGGTTCCAATATTCGCATACTACTAAGGAGTTTCTTTGCAAAATCTCAACGAAAAAGTTTTTATGTTTAAAATTGACAAGAAGGTTTTACACCTACATTGAAAAAAAAGACTAAAGTCTTTTCAGTACAAAAAAAGGTTGAATTAATCGATAGACATATGTATTGGTATTAAATATGTCGATAATATTCATCTTTTATATTAAAAAGCCTAGTATTAGTAACATTTGGAAAATTATAGACAATTAGAAATTTCTTTCATCTATTAAGAACACTTTTTGAACGGAAATAGCTGTACTGTTTCATTTACTCGACGATTGAAGGCGGATGTTATCATGGCCGATGCGATGGTTTGGTGGATAATGAAGTCGTTTTAGTCTTCTTGTTGTATGAGATTTCGTAAGATATTTGCGTTGAGAGTTCAATAAATAATATTCAGTAATATAAAGTTGATTGTCGTTTTTAGATATTGAGTATTTATTCCGGATGTAAATACCTTGCATTATTAGTAGCGGAAATGACTCGCAAACGATGGTTAGCCGGGGTGCGGGTTTTCGTGGAACGGATTAAGAGGTCACGTGGGCCTGATTTCTAAGAATTGTCGTAAAAAAGGGATTAGTGCAAGTCACGTAGGCAGGAATTCCAAGAATAGTCATAAAAGATCGTATGATATTTAAAGTATTGCCAGTTTGGATTAGGAGTACGGTACAAAACGTATGTTTGGCAAGGTTTGGTCGAATTACATGATTATGCAAAGTGGCCATGTTAGAACATAATCTTTACTAGTAAAAGCATTCACAGAGATTTGTGGTATAATTCTTAATAATTTAATCATAAACAGAGTTTACATGTCTAAATCAAAAATAATATTCATATGCCACATAGTATGTATGTAAACACTAAAGTAATTACTTAATAATATTTTAGATTATAATATAATCAATTACACACGAAGTCATTGGGGTATTTGTTCCGAATTTGTAAGTATTATACAATCACTGTGAATATTGTGATTGTCAATATAATATCAATTTACGTACATTTTATGATATTGACCAATATCTAATTCGGGTTTGATGAACCTTAATCCTACGATTCCCCGCTGGATATCATAGTTCTAGGAAATCCAGAGATCCATAGTCCCAAAAAACTCTCAATAACGGTTACCAAATTGAATCATTCTACATTGCCTTGATTAAACAATTTCATCAGACCTTCCGAATCCCTAAGGCTTGGGGACTCAGAAAAAAGTGATTTATGCGACAATGTTCTATGACAGGTGTGCGAGACATTTTTCCCTTCAGAAGTGGGAGTAAAATATGAATATTTGCTCTGGAGATTATGTTTCTTTCAAGCTGTAGTACTGCTGCGGTGGAGCGCGTCATTTCTTTTTGGAGAGGTATTTATGAGTCGCTTGGAACGACCTGCGACCTCCGACGGATTTATGTTTGCAATAAAAAACGTTCTGTTTTTGTTTAAACAACATGTTTATTGGTTGGTTCTGAAAATATGGGGCGAAAGCTTTACCAAAAGTAGGCAAACCATATAGGTAGTTAGAAGATACAATAGGTACATGTATTAAGAAACTTTCATACTTATATTAATCGAGCTAAGAGAGCCATTCGATCTCTTTTTTATGATGTAGGCTATAAAGAGATTGTTTACCGAAGGAGAAAAATCTTCTAACACTAAAGTTTCACGAGTACAGCTGCTGAAGACAGCCCTAGGTAGGGTCTAGACTAGAAATATGACTACATCTGTATAATATGACGATAACTAAGTACATAGTAGTATTTTCAGGCATTCCACTATCTTGTTCTCTAAATAGTATCAACGTTTACTTAGGAACTATGGTAAGAAGTTAATATGAGACTGGCCAACTCTGTTGTCAACAGTTTTCAAATTACCCCAAGAACCTTTTTTGGTTTGACGACGGCAAACAGCAGACGAACGGCAGCAGTAATTGTGTTAACATCATGTCAGAGACCTCTAATATGGTTTGAAAACTCTCGACACTTGAGCTCACATGTCTCAAACAAACATACTTAGAACTTATTTCCACCCTCCTCCTTACTTTACTAAGTAAGGAGGAGAGTGGAAACAAGGTCTAAGTATGTTGATGATGTTGATGAAGTACCTGTTGATGAAGTACCTACTGGTACTTCATCAACATCATTATCCACAGCCTTTTCCATCCCACTGCTGGGCATAGGCCTCTCTTTGCATGTGGAAGCTGCAACGTAACAGTAGGTAAATAAGGACATCGGCTCATCACTTTAATTAGTAGGGGTACGCCCTTAATTACCTCCTAAACCAACTTAGGAAATTGATAAGCCGATTAATATAGCTCGGGAATAATTAGAGCACCGCTCGATTCAAGCTATTTGGGTAACTAGGTACCTATCTTAGAGGCTACAATCACATAAATACAATTAATCACTAATGTATTGCCTTCAAATTATGAATATGACAGTTACTAGTTAAATTGTGATTGTATTCGAGGGCTAGACCTATAACAGGCTGAACGGTTTGCAATGTGTATAATTGTGTTGTAATTTCTTCATAATCATAAACTAAATTTTATCTTATTTACGATGCAAGTTCAAGATCACCAAATAGTTGGTAGTAACTAATATCATGAGAAATGAACAAATAGATTTATATTTATTATAATATATTATATCATCTTCACTTTGACCAGTTTGAGATTTGACTTCAAACGCGGAGACTTCTCGAAATATTGTATTTTCCAAGTTACTTCACCTATTTGTAGTATCCTAAGGTTGCCTCCAGGCTTGACAAAGTTCCGGTACAGAACTAGAAATGGTTACAGAATGACCGCTTGATAGTGTGAGCGAATGATTATACTTTCACTGTACCTTGTAAATGAAAATAAATGATTTGACGCTTTTTAAATGTGTTTTTCTTGAAACTGTTATAATGTCAATATTTTTCCCGGCGACCTACTCAAAAAGTGTGTGGATCTGTACGTAAGTTTTTTATAATTAGAACCATTTACGCAAACTTTTGCCCGAGGATATTATAATAAGTATTGTACATGGGCATATTAAATTAATAAGCTACCACACTAAGCTACTTGCAAAAAATATAATGTTAAATATTTTTAGCTAACAGCATGCAGTACAATTTTATTTAAGGACAATCATGCTATATTGTCAGCCACACAATTGTAACCATATCCTGTTGGTCAATTGTCAGACTAACTAGAAAAAATAAAACTAAATTTGAATTAGAAACTGGCTACTATATCAGAAGAAACAAACGTTTATTTTCCTACTCGATTTTTGATTCAGTTATTGCCTGATCTATCAAATTCCATATCCGTTAGTTGCGGCTCACATGACCCGAGGCACATCGTATAAAGGGCGTGTATTTGTTTGGGCCAAAGCGCTCAAAGATTGTTTCTCCTACTCTCAGTAGTCACTAATAAATGCACAACAAAACATTGAATAATTAATTTATGGAGATTTCTGTAACCATGTCAAGACGCTTATTGAGACGTAAGACGGCTTTGAGGTTATGTTTGAAGGGAATTTGTAATGCTCTCATTTTACATTGTGTAGTTGTTTTAAAAAAAAAGGTTGTTGGTTTCTGTTACTGAAAGTTTTTGAATGAAAAAATTATACGTATTTAACTGTAATGAATCTCGAAGTTGTCTTGCACAAACCTTTAAGAATTTAACACAAACCTAACAAAAAATGTCATTTTATAAGCAAAATGTTATCATCGCCGTAAATACATTCTCTTAGTCATGAAATCAATAAATTGTTTTTTTATTTGTGGTTACGTTGCAATGCCTCATAAGATAATATATTCATTCACAATGTGCTTAATAACCGGATACTAAACAAACGTGGATACTAGATAACAGATATAAAACATGCTTTTTTATATATATTTAACAATCATTGTAACTATCATTTTTCTACGATAAGAATGAAATTAAACCCAAGATACCACCGAGTCTAAAATCACAGAATACATCCAACAGCGTGTCAACGATTTCGTTTCTACATAACATACCTATTTCCCTAACCTTGATCACCGCAAACACGTCAGAAACCATTCTTCTTCATCCCAAGTTCAATAGATTTGCAAATTCGACGTGACATCCTCTGAAGTGTGGCAGCGACACAACTTTAACTATCACCGAGCATATTTACATACATTTACTTCTGAATTTGTTTACCGTACGTGTCTATAGTTCGGATCTGAAAACCGCTGTTTGTGCTTACGCCTTGACCGGAGAAACGAGAGCAAAGTCTTCTGTAACTCTTTGCAATAAGGTTTGTTTTTGCTCGGCCAGTGTGAGCTAGGAAATTCCTTTATCAGAGACCACTTTACATTCATAAGAGTCGTTAGTGAGACGGCTCGAAAGTAACATTTCAGTACAGCAACAGTAGCGGGCTGTCAACAACATTGCTTGCCGTTATTAATTGTAGGTATTGTTCGCGATGAGAGCGAGAAACTGAGGACATTAGTAGTGTTATACAGACGCAGTGGCAATACGATATTATCAAACTAATATTTAATAAACTTAGTGATCATATGAGTATGATTGGCCCTTTTTTACGTTTGAACCGCCGAATAGAAAAGCATTGGGGTTTACCCGTGATTAATTGGTTGATAAGTAGGTTTAATTGTTTTCCTTTCACCTTGGATATATCATGTGTATGGATCAGCACGACCGTGTCCTGCGACACAGGTTCGACCTAGTGCAGAGCGCGGTGTGTTTGTTCCGCACGATTGCAAGTTCTTTTCATCTGTTACCAGGCGTCAGCTAATCTTATATGTATTATTGACTAGTATGTAAGCTTTGATTGTATCTTTTCATTTAACTTAAGGAAAAGCCTGCACTTCACAACACAGGTTATCCTAGTGTGGAGTGCAGTGAATATGTAATAGTTCATAATCCCGGATTATAAAAAATCCCGACTTAAACAAGTTCTACCGCGTGGCGTCTTCAATAGATAATTAAATGAAAAGTGACTTTTTTGTTGGATGACGATCGTTCCGCTTTCGCTGCAGCGATGCAAACAGATCATCGCTATTTATGTTTTGAATGTAAGCAAGCAAGTATTATTTTTTATTTCTGAATATTTGACTATACTTCAATGAGAGAGAATGATGCTTAAATAAATTATTTTGATTAATTGATCAAAATGCAGCGTAGGGTGGTGAGAATCTCATAGAGCATACTTTATATCAAGAAGAAGCAGGCAAATCGTGGGGTTTTACTAGTAAGCCTGAGAAAGTGAATCGGTACTTATGGGGTAAGCACGCTTCATCTTAAGCCATACATAGCCTTTGATTATTATAAGGAAAACTATGGTCAAGGGCAAACCCAATTTAGTAAAAAAAAAACATAAAATCAAGAAATATGTATATACCGCCATACCAAAATGCACAAACCTTTGCTTTGTGAAAATCACAGTCCAACAAAAAATATTCATATATAACTGCGTCTTATATATAGTCAGTGCAATTGTACATATTACAATTATAATGTACATACATAATGAACATTTGATTTGGTTTTACAGATTTTATAAAATTGTTAAACAGATTACATAATCTTAAAGCGGATGAGGTATTTTTAATGCTTAAAAATATATGTAAAAATAATATTCACGCATCAACAAGTCAGTGTGAAATTATGAGTTTTATTTCACCTCGATTACGTTTTTTTATTTTACTATACAAATTTACAAATTATTATATAAATATAACAGACTTAATTTATTCTTCAAATAATGTATCATTTTGTAGAACGTAATAACAAGAAAAAGAAAATAAGATTTCGTTTCAAATATAATGATATAGTGCCTTATAAAATATAAAGTAAATATACTTATTATCTCTATTTCTTGTGTAGACTAACCGTGAAAAAAGGTTTCGTTTAGAAATAACGTAACTACATTTCAGAGTACTAAGTTTTACCGAGTTTTTTTATTGAAATAAGCAAGCACTGTTTGATTCAATTATTTTTCTTTAAGCCGTGTTTGGGATAACAAACAAAAAAACGAAAAACAAAATCGAAAAAAAAACTTAAATAGCCATATAAATTTTACCGTAATGAACCAATAATCACATATTATAAACATAGAGTAGTCAAGGTTACACGAAAACGTATTTAATAACAATGATTACATACACTTTTACGTATTCGGTTATCAGCTTATGCTATCAGTAACATACATTAAAATTATAACTTTTAGTTTTTGCTTATTAACGTTCAATCACATTCCCATCCAAATACAAGCGTTTGCTTAATGTGGGGCTAGATGGCGCTGTGTGCAATGTCCTGGAATATCTTATGATATATTTTTTTTTATTATATGGGACGGCTCGATCTACCTAACTTGGCAAAATACCGGTAAAATAACATAAATTCAATTAACAGATATCTAAACAAAATCATATCACATTACATCGACAAAAACAATTCCATTGTTATTTATCAGCATCTGTTATCAAGCAGTGCTGGTTATTCCCAACAGAAATATGTTTTTCCCCGAATAAAAGCTAATTCAGATATGTTCGTTGTTAAATACAATTCCAGTTTGAAATTGAGTTATTTTACTTTACAAACGAGCAGGAGTTGGCAACGCGTTATTTATTAAGTTGTGCTATTTTTAAAAAAAATCTAAATTTATACTTCAGGAAAGAGACAAGTTATTTTAACTGTAGTTTCAAAAAATAGATTGTTTGTTGCTATGTGTGTTTATTTTAACACAGAGTAAGGGTGCGTCGGCGTGGAAGGGTCTTTACGTTTTTGGCGTAAAAAGTATGGGATCTGAAAGTGACATGGGCTGCTTTTGATCACATAAAGGGGGATGCAACCTAGGACCATAAAACCATACCAACCAACCATATAAGTACATTTATAGTTATTTATAATTAAAATTTACTAGTGAACGCACGCCGCTTTGTGTTATTGTCTGTAAACCTAACAAGGTAAAAACTAGCGTGGTATATGTAAAATGTCTATTCTATTAGCATCATTTAAGATCTGTACTATACCTAGTCTTCGGACAATAAATGCATTCATTCATGTATTGTTCCGGGATAAAGCCTAGCCTTAGCTTTTAGAACCCGATACTAATCATTGATCAAAATCAGAAATCGTGATGATTCGTCACTCCGAATTAAACGAACCAATATACTAAAAAACAGTCTCGATTGTATATAGTTGTATGGTTGACGGCTCATCTAAGCTGCTTTGAAACCTAAACACATCACGCACCCCCAAATACCACAATAATCTTTCTACTCCCATTCTGCTATGCTTATCCGAGAATAATGCCCGTAATACTGGAATTTCCGTCCAAAATGGTCAGTCAGATTCAATGCACCACTTTAATTTGCCTGGACATGTGTTGAATCGGGGGCTGTGACCACAAATGGTTGAACAGGACGTAAGGATGCTTATTTGATTTGTAATTTGAACCAAAATATGATCAATATTAATCCTTAATGTAACTAAATATAGGTATATATAACAAGAAACACGTGTATTTTAAGTGTTATTTTTTTGTTCTTTATGGGCATAAAAAATGTGATTACAGTTTACCCAAATTGGTTGGTTAACGAAAACTAAAATGATTAAATATTATATTTAATTTAGAGTTTTCATACACAATTCATTATTATTGTATGAAAATTCTACAAAGTAAGACTTGTTATAAGATAAAACATACAACCTATTATTTAATATTAGTCAAACTGACTTATTATTATCAAAATAATCTAAAACATCAATCAAATTGTTTAAAACTATAGAAAAATTTCATAAGATAACTAAGCCGATGAGTAGTTTTCGTTAAATTTAGAGTACGTCTACGTAAACACTCTTCAGGCATAAGTGCTTTTAAAATACTTGAAAACTTCAGCCGCGCTTGAAAGCTTTCATTTTACAGACCTATATACTAGACCAAAATCTACTTTCCTCGTTTCATCAAAAATATACAATCCGTGGACTGTTAAGAGCAGTTTTCATGTTTCAACGGCATAATTTCTTGAGTAATCCGCGCCTTAATTTACGAGTCCTACCCTGTTTTAATACAATCCCAATTACGCTAGTTTTATTATTTTAGGCGTACCTTTTAGGTATTAAAAGGTATAAAGTGAATATTTTGCGGTCGAAGGTTGGGTTGATGGGGGTGACACCCTGAGTCTCATTTCGTGAACTACTTGACAAGTTTAGGGACGCGTCTTTTTAATCCTAGATTTTAATTTATTTTTCTAAAACAACATGTCTCTTTTTTAATCTATACATATAATAAAGCTGAAGAGAGTCAACTATCTGATCAAAGAAGATATTTAAATATAAGTATTTGGGTATACCGTAAACAATAATACACGTTTCGGCAGTTTTTATATTTTTTGTCTGTTTATCTGTGTCCCTGTTTATCAGTATCTCACTACGCAAAAGGCTGAACAGCATCTTGATTTTTGGTACGTTGGTAAAATGAGGTTTTAGAATTGTCATAGGCTACTTTTTATCCTGAAATAATGAGAGCGGAGCTGCGGGCGTCCACTAGTTTTTAAATAAAAATATTTCAGATTTTTTATGATTTAATTATAAACCATCAAAGGTAACTAGACTTGCTTTTCATAAAATCAAACAAGCACCTTTCATGATCTTAGCTCATCTAATGAACGCAAATAATACAGGGTTACTATACTAGTATCAAGTTTGGTTATCATTAAAAAAATGCTGATATCTATACTAATATAATAAAGCTGAAGTGTTTGGTTGTTTGTATGTTTGTTTGTTTGAACGCGCTAATCTCATGAACTACTGGTGCGAATTGAAAAAATCTTTTTGTGTTAGATAGACCATTTATCAAGGAAGGCTTTAAGCTATATAACTTCACGTTGCAACTTATAGGAGGGAAGAAACAATGGAAAATGTGGAAAAAACTGGGAAAATTATTCATCTTTGAGGGCTTCCGTTGCGTGTGCTGCGAAAACGGTTCAAGATAATCAAAAAAATATGTACGAAAGAATTATTCCTCTTAAAATGATCTAACAAAATATGTCTTTCTTTTAAGATTAACTCACTAGACCCGATTATATGGTAATAACTATTCCATGCGAACGAAGTCGCTGGCACAGCTAGTTTTTTATAAATTTGAAGTTGATCACATCACTACATAGTAAAAAGCAAAGTCGTTTTATGCGTCCGGCTGTACGTAATATGTATGTATGCTTAGACCTTGAAAACAAAACAAAGGATTTTGATTCAGTTGTTTTAATAGATGGAGTTATTCAAGAGGAAGGCTTATATGAATAATAATGTGGCCAAAAGCTAGTAGATGTATATAATATTGAAACAAAAATATCACTACCCTTATAATAGTGATATTTTTGAGTTTATACAAGAAACGTTCTTTATTGCTGTTTTCTATCATTCCAAATGTTACGTTTTTGTCTAAAAATGCCTTTTTGCGATGAATATGAAGGAGAAGGCTTATTCATTACAAAGTGATTTCAAAAAAGGAGGTTAATAATTGTGCTAAGAGGTTTTTTCCCATTTAAATTCAAAAAAATTGGAAAATTACTTGTCATTGACACATAAATAAATAAGTTAGTACTGTTACCTTTAGCCTAGTATGTAAAAGTGGTAAAGTTGACACTAATTGGGGAATGCTGGGAACGGTTCCTTAATAGCCTAGAATTTGGGTAAACGCCCTTTACCTAATGAGATTGTAGGGCGTGAAGGATCTAGATAGACATGTTGTTGTGAAAGATAGGGAGAAATTTGTTTGCTTCAATGTTATTTTTTGGTAGCAGTTTATTTTTTTACGAATTTTTTGTTACATGTTTTGCTCACTTCCAATGTAGTTTGTGTACATGTGTTATTGTCAATACATTCATAATAGGTACAATCATAATGTTAGTATCGTTCTTATTGGGCAGGTAGATGGCGCTGTGGTGTCCTGAAATATTTAAGCAAAGTACTAAACGCTCTGTCGTAATTAATCCCAATTAATTATCATATAAATTAGGGTTTTTGCAGCACCATGATGATTAATTAGGTGAATGTAATGTTTCATAAACAATGAAGCTATTCATCATCATCATCATCATCCACAGCCTTCTCTATCCCACTGCTGGGCATAGGCCTATCTTTGAATGTGCCAGCTGCATCGATCTTGTGCAGACCTCATCCATAAAGAACCCACGAGTAATGATGTCGACCTATCTCGCTGCCGAGAAGCTATTAGGTATTATAGTTTATTTTATACATAAATTACTTTAAAACTTATGAAAGATCCCTTTGTATTTATATTTGCTTTTTTGACATTTATTCAGTTTTTCACAAACGTTTCATATCTAAATGTATGTTTCACTGAAGGTAATTTATTCACAAAGTCACGTATGAAATTCATTTTTGTGTGACGGTGAGTCGTGAGGTCAAAGCTGGCGCGATGGCGCGCCGCTGGGATTTCATTTCATGTTGGAAATCAAGTAGCAAATGACATCGGACTACCAATACTGAGCCCATCTTGTGTGACGCGTATGCTCCTAGGAGTGAATTGTAGGCAGAGATGTCAAGCGAAATGTAGATCAGATTATACGAGTAATAATAATATGTATGTATATACTTTACTCCAGATCACCATCATAGTGATCATTAGCAGTCCGTTATCGCCCGCTACCGAGTATCGCCAACAACCAATTAATTATTTTTTTATTTTATTTTAAAATGATGTTAATTATGTGTTTATTTATTTACAATAATAAAATATAAAAACAAGGGAAAAAACTAAACATACTACTTCTAACTACTACAAAAAAGGGGCACTTAGAAAATCTTTAGAAAAGGCTAAGGATAATCTAAGTGCTCCAGCCCACTACCAGAGGGCAGCGTGCCCAGCATACTGGCCGCATTACCACGCTGGATGGCAATGCTGATACGTTGAGCTAGAAAAAGGCCAGCATTTTGGTCATGCGTCGCGTCAACCAAGCGCTCCGAGAGGTTTTGGAAAATTAGCAGTTATTTGCAACGTTACTATAGATAATAATAAAATTGTTTTTTTTTTTTTAATTAATAGTTATCGTTGTTTCGATTTGTACGTTGTTTTGCATAAAACGAACTAAACCAATAAAATAATTCGTAAATTTAGTTTAAAACACTTTGTGTCGTTAAAAAAACAATTTCTAACGACATTTTCGTACCTATACGAGCATTAGCTTGTACCAATGTTTGTATACACCCTTTAAAAACCTTAAAAAAATAACTGTATGACTGTCTGCATTTTCACATTAAGCTCGGACGGCATAACAAGTTAACGAACATATGTACATATATACGTGTGTACACTGTATAAATATATTTTTTCAACCTATTCTTACTTTTTCTTATCCCTGGTCAGGGCATCAAGTGTTGTGTACACAATATCTTTATTCAATTCTGTATTGGCAGCAATATTCAATTTCATGCCGGTGTATAGCACATTTTTGCAGTGAATATGTTTCATATCAGTATTTTTAGAATATTGCTTTTTTCATGAGGGTTTTAGAATCTAAATAAATGTGCACAAAAAACGCAACTCTTGAACTATAAATAAACTATGTTGATCAGATATTTTTGAAACTAATTATTTATCTAAATGAAATCAGTCTAGCTCTCTAAGCGTTGATAAATTATTAAAATCACTGCAACTGAAAGCAACGCTGTCGGCTGATAAAAACAACAAAAAAACTTAGTCGAATTTGGAACCCTATCACTTCTTTCCAGTGAAAAAGTTCAGTACCTGAGCAAGAATCTTGAATACTTTGACAAAGTATAAGCATTTGACGACGAAATTTTCTCCCAGTTTCCTCAAAGAGTTGTGCTAAGTACACACTTGCCAATCTCAGTCGGAAACTCACGGCTAGGGTCGTACCGAATATGAATATTTTATATCGATAAATAATTGATCGAGCATTGTTGGACCAAGTTGATCTTACAACTTTCAGAACGGTTTGGCGAAATACTTATAATTTATGCATTGAACATACTCGTATTGTATCGTGAAATTATTTTATGCGAGACAAGGGTACGCTTGTTTATCAGCAATACGCGCTCGTGTGTTACATATTGCGTTTTTGTGTACATTATTTTAAAAAGTTGATTTTGTTCGCTTACATATTATTTGTTAACTCGTAGACTGATTTTTACTGTTCTTTTGTCCGAGAAAATACAATTTATAAAAGTTGAGTAATGATAAGTTATTGCAGTACCATTTACAGTGTAGGTTCCTACATACGTACCTACATACGTCATTAATAGTTCTTTCCTCAATAAAAAAAAAACTTCGCCTTATTTTGCTTTTTAAAAAAACTTCTTAAATGCTTTAAACTGGCCAAGGGTACTTTAATAGAAAAACATTAGGTACAGTTGTAGTAACAATATCGACATTTCTATTTCTAAAAATCAGAAGTTTCATCTCTACGTGGATTCATTTTACTACCAGTTTCTTTAGACAAACGTTTGAAGCGTAACTTGAAAGTTAAATCAATTATTGGTACGTTTCTTTTTATAGTAATGCCAAGACGTGACTTAAATAAATGCATGATTCTGTCTTTGCCAGGTAGTATTATTGGGAATAGAATTTCTATTGGCTAGTTACATCCAATCAGGGTTTCGGTTGATTTGACATGGACTTTAAAAATTGAAGTCCCTTTCTAGAAAATCTTTTGACATACATTTAAAGTGTTTTTGTGATGAGTCAAAGATCAATTAGGATCAATTAGGAATTAGTGATGAGCATTTCAAGTACCAAATATCGTTCAAATTCTAGTCAGAAGTAGACGGCAAATCTTTGTTTGTAAATCAATAACGAAATAATCAAAGATAAAGTCTTATATAAAATACCTACTCAAAATCTAGCAATCTATGTTGTTTCTTTGTATTTCATCGTTATACTAAAGGTTAAATGCACTCTAATAAACCTTAAAATAATATTATGTGACTGGACTATTCCAGATACATAATATAATTTTAAGGTTTATTAGAGGAATGAAATGGAATTGTTGAACGTATTAAAAAAAACATCTGACACATCAATCATTAATCTGAAACGGATTTCAATAAGAACTGCGCAGTCTTTAAGCTCAGAAAGAAGCTATAAAGCTTTGCTGCGAAATAGCAAAGTTGGCAAACAACGTGAAAGCGCCAATTTCTGCCAAACCCCGTGGCCACTCGACCGAGGCCAATCCGACCCCATTAAAACCTGCTACAAACTTTGAAAAGATCCAAAATGAAATTAAAATATTTATTCAGCTAATAACCTGGCTATTGTTATTCGAAAAGGGTAATTTGGCCCTTTTAACCTGAGCGCTTGGGTTGTAATTGTATTTTTAATTAAACTAGCCTCAGACGCAGCGTCGGAAATAGACTAGAAATGAATAGGGTTCTGGTTTATCATAACATACGGATATAAGGAAAAAATGGGAAAATACAATGTTACAAATTCAATTTTATGGTGTCTTATGACTTTTAGGTTTACAATAAGAATAAAAATCTTGAATTACTTGTTTAAATTATAAAATTATCATTGTAAAGTTCAATTTGCAAAATGTTCTATATGGTATTTATTTTGTAAGTCACTAATAAATAATAATGACTGTAAACATCAAAGATTTGTCGTTAGTAACTCGCTTCATGTCATTTCTACTTATTTAACAAAATATTATTGTGGTTTTTTAAACGCAAGTGTCATTAGTAACTCTGTATGTATGCAACTGTTAAAATAATGAAATAATAACATTACCTTTTACTTAATATTACTTAATATTACTTAGTTCATTCATGGTATAAATTGTTAAAGTATGTTAAAACAATTATTTTGCAGACCTTACTCGCAGGACGAGTATCTGGATCTTAGATCTGTATTACTCGATTGTTCATCACTTAGGCATTTAAAATATGTATGTAAATCTGTATTTTTTTTCTTTTCAATATCATTGCCATCAGCTTCATGAGACCCACTGCAGTGTATAAGCCTCCTCTCTCGTGCGCCAATACTCCCTTTCTTGCGCTGTTCTTGCCTATAATATATACATTTTTATTTTTGTAATTCAAATAAATATTAGAGAGATATTTTTATTATTTATTACATCGTTAGATTCAAAACAAAACAATTCGATTACCTTTGATAATTTTTTAACCGTTAAGGGAGTGAAATTCCACTTATTACTTGAAAAACAAGTCTTTGATATAGAATAATATGAACCTTATGTTTAACGATCTCCTTTTAGCTAAATATAGTGCTTGTCTAGTCTAGCCTCTACGTAATACCTAATTCTAGATAACAAGATATTAATGTGCCATCTCATCAGCTACTGAATTTAAAGGTTTTCCAATTCCAAGTAAATTACTACGATTAGGGATAGACTCTTGTTGAGGACAGTCCTTGTAATCAATTTGTAGTCTTAGCATAGCTATCTCTAGATTGATACCTAAATTGAGTTGAGATAAAATATCAATACTAGCATCGCCCCGCAGTGTTTCTCGAGTATTGGAAACTTGCCTGAGTGATAATCTAGAGTCTATCTATCCCCATAGATAGCAAATGTCATCTACATTGGTTTAACCTTTTGAGCGTAAAGCATACGTCAAAAATCTTCCATATTGCTTCTTGTGATTTTAATTATATAAATTTGTTACAATTTTAAACCAAATATAATATAGACTAGAGGTGCTCTGTGCGCGGGCTCCAAGGGGCCCGCGAGAGGGGGTTTAAAGGGAGGGGGGGAGCTCCGATAAATAAAAAAATATCCATAGGTCTCATGGGCAAAGTGACGGTGAAGCTCGACCTTCAGCCTCGCTTCTTCCTCGATTTGACATCACAGCACTTGCTTCGTTATGTAGTTACCCAGGGGGTTCCATAATTTCTGGGAAATGTCCAGACTACTAAATAATATCTTATTTTAGTTGACGTAAACACAATAATTTACCTAGGGGCATAAATTTCGCTTGACGACAGCTCTTATTTCTATTCATGACAAAACAGGTCTGGAGGTATACTTATTTCTACTATGAAGAGATTACTTTATATGTTATACTAGCTGTGCTCGCGACTTCGTTCGCGTGGAATAGTTATTTTGGGCATCATATTTATTTTTGCAAACAATCTCTTCAGCTTTATAAATTATAGGTGTTACCCACGACTTGAACCGTTTTCGAAGCGCACGCAACGGAAACCCTCAAAAATGAATAATTTTCCCCGTTTTTTCCACATTTTCCATTGTTTCTTCGCTTCTATTAGTTGCAGTGTGATATTATATAGACTTAAAGCCTTCCTCAATAAATGGTCTATACAACACAAAAATATTTTTTCAGTAGTTCCTGAGATTAGCGCGTTCAAACAAACAAACTCTTCAGCTTTATAATATTAGTATAGATTAGATATTACATTCTTTATTATGTTGGAATCTGTCTTAATTAAAACGGATCCGGTGTTTTTGTTTTCAGTTAAATTTTAAGTTGTGGTTTCAAAGTTATTGAGCCTTTAAAATGTCAGTTACCAGTTAGTACTACAACCGTGAGGTTGCCTAACATGCATTGAGTGTTCTTAAACCGTATATTTATGACTTCAGATATTATTGTATGCAGATTTATAGAAGCAATCTTAATCCCGTGATTTTTACTATCACATAGAGGCCGCTCAGTTCCTACTTACTTCGAAGTGTATTACGGTTCAATCACGCTAAAATTAGAGCTTCTATAGTCATGATATAAATATCGTGATATATATAAAGGTATGAAGTAATCTTCATACCTTTATTAAAATCACTAATAGAGATATACCAATTTCACATTTAAACATTTTCCTTACGTAAAGCTTACATAAATATTTCAAATCAATACTCGTTTTAAATAGTATTATTAGAAAGTAAGTATAATAAACAATATCATGCAATTTGATAATTGATTAATTTTAACTATAGCTTTGTGACTATTCTGTTATGTCAATAGTGTCGATTTTATCACGCGCAGAGTGCAATACTGGCGGACCCGAAACTAGGCATAAGCTTGTATCTTGGGCATCCTTCCATTGGTTTTTCTAATAACTTATATATGCATTTTCACGTATCTACTAGATGTATTTTTTTAACATATTTCTATGTTACAAGGGTGACATTTAATTTAAACCCTGTATAAATGAATAAATGATATAAAAAATACAGAATTTTAAAAGTATTTACAAGTTGGTTTTATGAGAGGCAATGTAGAAATAATGACAGTAGGTAGGCGTAATGTATACCTACATTCATTATGCAGTGTTTCAGTAAGTATGAAATGAAACGATTACTTCAGCTGGTTACCGCCTTATTTATAAAAAAAATATATTTAAGGATCAAATAGCTGCTCGAATTGAAAAGTGTTTTGTTTTCTTGTGTTTTGTCAATTTTCATGCTAATGAAGACTTTTGCCTTCGAGAAAACAACCATGACAAAAAACTGAAAAGACTCAACTTAAGAAACTGTTTGGTACGTTAAGATGACAAGTAAAAGTAAGTAGGAGTTTATTGTATAAGAGTTTTTTAAGCAAGAATGTTTATAATAAAAAAATACCTTCTGTCATCTTAGTAAGCGCCTAATGGAGATGTAGGATGAAGTAAAGTATCCAAATAGTGCAGAAGTCTATATTTTTTATCCTCTAACAAAAACCGTAGGCGGTTTCTAGTATATGTAAAACAAAACAATCATTTCCAGGGATTTCGTCTAGCTTTTTTATCCTAATATTTTTGTTTGTTAATTATAAAGTTATATTTTGATGAACTATCGCGAATCTCTATTCATTATAATCTCAAAGGTCTTAATTAGCTTAAAACGTTCGTTAGCAAAAATCCCCCGAAAAAGGAACATAACAGTTGTTCACGTTTTTTTAGTTGAGGGGTCACACCAAGAATGCTAAAAAATAGATAAGGCAACTAAATCATTACAAATTATAACTGTTTTATTCTGTTTGCGTGTATTTACTTCATTATTCAAAGGTTCAAAGCATTTCCATTGCAATACCTAGATTTATTTTTACTTTAGTCAATCAGAAGCGATAAAAGAATACGAGAAATAAATAAAAGACTGAACAAATGAAAAAATGGTGTTGTGTTGTACCAGTCGAAAAAAAAATAAGATAATTAAAGAACTCCTATGCTATTTTCAGAGTACTTCTACATTAGTTTCATCCAGGCACTTTACTCCGACGGTCTGACGGAGTGAACGACGGAGTCGTTAGAGCGTTCCGAACGTAACAAAAATAGAGTTAGAGCCGAATTCTTTATTTATCCCCGCGCTGTCGGATTGTTTTGTGAAGAGCTTTCCACACTATATCCCGTATAGTTGTGAGTGTGCTCGTGCCAGATAAGTTGGTGTGAGTGATTTTACAATGGAACACTATGAGAAACTTTAATTTCTATAAGATGTGCTAACTCCTTTGTCATAGGACATGTGTCATCCGTGGAAAGACCTGGGCGCCCACTACGATGTAACTGCTCTAAAGAACTCCCCTCCCTGATTCAGAGGGAAGTCACGACCCTCAGTAACGAGGAATACGACTAAGGAGGAGATGTCAACTAGTTTGCTGGCCCGTGACAGTAACTGGTTACATCGACTTACTTCCTGCGGAGTATTTAGGGGTTTAGTTTTCACGCGGCAATTCGTCTGAATTAAACGTTAGATATCATTATTTAAGTAAAATGATACTGTGTTACAATGTAATCTGTGCGAACAATCCATGTGACTGGGAATAAGATAAAAATGATAAAAATAATAGAAGCAGTTTATCTTTGGGCTTCACACAGCTGACACTGCCGCTGACACTGCCGCTGACACTGCCGCTGACACTGCCGCTGACACTGCCGCTGACACTGCCGCTGCCGCTGGCATTTCTTACTTTAAGATAATTAAACTTTTGTTTTTCCTGTATTTTTTCATTTTTATTTTTTACTCACGTTGAATTTTCTGTGTTACTATTCGTCAAAGGTTACTATACTTCACTCTGTCAACAACAACATCCGTACAGTGACATACACAAAAAAAAATCGAGCCTTCACAGATAATCAAATAATTTCTAAATAACCTGTAAACTTATCTGATAATAATCAACTCCTAGCAAGGAAAATCCCGTCCAGCAATTATCCTGCTCTCACGTCAGCTGGATCTAAATACAAGTCTAATGAGGACGTTCTGGTACGGTGTCAAGTTGCCTGGTACTACCGTATTCAGAGCAAGACTGGGTTAGGAAGGTTACATGCATCTTGCATCTTTAATGATTAGATAGTGGAAAATTTACAATATTCAGTCTTTGATAAACTTTTCATGCATATTAAATGATATGAGTTAGGAAATGAAAACAAATTTCAGTTTTAATAAGTGTTTTAGTGGCGGTGTGTTCCGTGCGTTTTGGGAGGCAGTTTTATTTGAGTTCACTCCGCCTGTGACTTCAGCGTCACTTGTGTGAATGTCGTTGTGAGCCCGCGTTTTTTTTAATTCTCATTTTAAAGGGACTTTTGTTATTACATGTCAGTCCCATTGTATATACTATCTTCTTCTTCTTAGTCGTTATCTTCATTGCTGAAGGTCGTGTCTAGCTTGAAGTCTTGATCACTTGGTGCACTATGCTTCTCCATGATGTCCTGTCCTCCGCGGTCTTGAGAGCTTGGGTTATTGGCAAGCCTGTAAGGGTCTTAACTAGGTCAGACCAGCGGGTAGGTGAGCGGCCGCGTGATCTTCTCCCATCGACTTTGCCAATTACCATCAGTTTTTCTAAACTGTCAGGGTCCCTACGAGCAATGTGTCCGAAATATTTGAGAATTCGCTGAAAGCAGATAGCAGACAGTCTTGTGGTTATCTTGAGCTCTTTTAGAATAGATACGTTGGTTCGGCGTGCAGTCCACGGGATACGCAACATCCGTCTCCAACACCACATCTCAAACGCATCTATTTTGTCTCTAGTAGTATATACTATACTAATTACAAAAATATTAAACTATTATGGAGATGACCTGTTCACCCAAATATCTCACTTAAGTTGAGACATGCAGGAGAACAGATCTCTCGCCGCGTCACAGTGACGCACAGCTAGTATATCATTGAAGCAACCCACATCCCGCAGGTTGAGTTGGTAGGTCACTGCAAGGGCGCGCCGCTCCTGCTGAAGGCGGACACAGCGCCCGCGATGAAAACGTTTATTAAACGGCAGCTTAGTAAAACAGTGACTGTTGTTCTTAGTCACACAGTATTTGTTATGTTTTTCAATCGTTGTCAATACAATCAGAAAGAGAAAAAACCCAATACATTATTTTATAAAATAATTTGATCATTTTTAATCACAATATCTTGCGAAGGTTTATATAGGTTTCTCCTAGGCAAACGTGTAACATATTAGACTACAGTGGTGCTTAACATTAAGCAGGCTGTAGTCAAACGTTGGTCTATTCTGTGTTAAAAAAAATTAAAGACATAGTCACTCACTCAAGAAACGTTAAAAAGAAACGTTGAAAAGTTGCGGGTACTAAACTGAGCAAATTATATTTCTTAGCTTTTTAGATAGACTTGCCTATTTTGTACATTAGTAAGAAATCGACTCCGAGTACGATTTATAAATATCGGTTTCTGAGAAGTGCAAAAAATCTTTGTTGTGTTTGCGTAGGTATCATGTAGGTATTTACTTTCACAGCTAAGTTACTGAATTCCGAAAGCGAGTTCCCAAACACAAATACCTACATAAAAATAAAAAACAAAAAGATCTCTATGTACTCCCAGTCGTATGTTATGTAAATCGCAGCATTAAAATACTATCCGGGGGATCGAATGCGGGAAAAAAAATGCTATATTTGTGGAATACCCTCTTTTATCTTCTAGAATTATACTTTTACTGTTCTTGTTACAGCCTATATATCTGTATGACGGCTGATAAAAAAGAATGGTTCTGATTGTGTCGTCAAAGTGGAAATGGAGTGTCAAATTAAGGAGGTTTTAGGAAGGAGCGGAGATTTTTCCGACTCCTAATATATTACCTTTAATCTTTGTCAGCTCTGCGGAGAGATCTATTTTTTCTTAATTTTCCTTCATTGCTTAATTTGTACTTTATTTATTTACTTAATTAAAACGGTAACAACTAATTACATTAATTAAGAAATGAATTATTCACTTAAGTAGCAACTTAATTAAAACGTATCATTACATTCACAAAAAGATAATAATAATAATTTATGTTATTAGTAAGGCTTTTGTACATTATTTTCTACTGTTAGCTATGTATCCATTGGAATTTTATTTAGAACCAAATATAATTACTCTCGTCAGCTATAGAAATAAATGCTAGATGAAGGATGGGTGTTATAAAAACATACTCAATACATGTTCCTGGTTCAATGTTATCGGTTGTTTACATGTCGTCTATAAACTAGCTCAAAGACTTAATATAAACTTGTACTGTTATGAAATTGATGAAAACAATCCAGCGTGAGAGGGGTTACGTGGTATAATTTACGTAAGTAGCGTGTAAGCTTCAATTTAGTAGACGACAGTAGTTCCGGGGGGCTAACACTGGAAAACTATCCAGAGATCTTGAAAACATGTCAAAAATATGACTCATTAATGTAGAGGAACATGTCTGGACCGAAAATTTCGTCAAATCACAGGCTGTGATTGTCTAACTGTTCCTCATAGATATAGGATAGTTGTAAAATTATGACTTGAGTGATTTTGGTACTTTGAACTTTACCGTGCTTGCCATACTAGGTTCTTTTTTTATCCCGAAATAGGCTTAGGTACGTTTGACTACAGCTTGATTGATGTTAAGCACGACTGAAGTCTAAGATGTAGCACACATATTCACTCTAGATTTAACCCCAGGGTTATAATTTTCTAGAAACAGGGCTCCAGGTAGAAGTAGTAAAGTAGTTGAAAATTATTTACCTTCTAAACGAATATATTTGATTAGTTGAACATCGTCCTCCCTTTTGGTTGTTAAAAATGCTACAACCAATAAAGTCAATGCTACAAACGTTTAAACACTTATCATCTATTTATCTACTCACTCGTTGATTCAGGTACATATACTTATATATAATAACGATAACTTAATATAACAAAAATATAATATTAAGTAAATATGGTTTTAACCATTATGTTCCTTGCCCCTTGGTTACCCCCAGATATGTGTCCTCAACAACTCCCTTAACGCTTAACTAAGCTTATAAGCTTACTCCGTGGCGCATCGTTATCGATAGTTTGATGCTGAGCTACGATAGAAATAGTGATGGGGTCACGCAGATTTTATCGATGTTAATAGAAACTTGGTTCGTTTATACCTAAATGTATTTAAATAATAGAGGTATGCATTTTAAAACGTGTTTTGAATTTTAATTGGCAATTTGTAATTAAACATTGTATCAAAGAGACATATATTTTGTTTTCATTAGTTTGTTTAAAAACTCATAAATTACCGCTTGAAATAGTGTTTTAAAGAAAAAATATACTACTTCAGTAATGATAACCAAACAAGGTTATTAAACCATACTTGGTACAATATTTCTTACAATCAGGCCAATAAGAAATGCGTAAAAATAATCTTTAAAAGTTTAATTCCATATCAAGATAAACAAGCAAGTAACTAAAGGTAAAAAAAAGAACACAGACAGCAAACAAGTGAAACAAAATATTATGAGTACCACGATAAAATGAGGAAGGAAAATTAACCCAGCATGAAATTTCATCAACCTCCTAACTCTATTTTTAATCAATCTCAATATCTTAAATTTATTAACCGTCGACCTCCGAATTACTTTCGAAAATCGAGAATCTTTGTCACACAATCCCCTTGCGTAACGAAGGCAAACTTTTCTTCACAGAATTCAAATTATTAAGAAAGGAAATGGTTTTCCAGTATGAGTAATCCTTTAATTTTCGTAATTACCAGTTTAAAACTACGAAGAATCTGCCCAAGAGAACTTTGCTAATGAATTAATTCTGCGGGGGAGTCACGATACTTCGTGTGAAAAATCAACTCAAAAAGTTATAAACTTAGTGGAAAATGGAAAATAAATTTTGTACACAGCGAAGTTTAATTTTAATCACCATACCTAAGTTTTTTATAGCTTAATTTACCATTTTTGTTACGGTGACTCTTAATATTATGTATCGTAAAATAAATTGTAAATAGAAAACAATAAAAAATGCTCATACATTTTCCAAAGACAAACACGTTGACCATTCTATTGCAATTTGTAGAAGATAATTCCACCGTACTTTTACCCATATAAATAATTACAGGATTCCTTCTAAAGACATCTGCCGTGTTTTCCACATGCCAACAACGTTATTATGTATTTCGCTTTAAAACCTTACAACCTTTACGCACTACGCACTTTTGTTGACAAAAAATACAGCAAGCAGAACATTATGAGTCTTTAATCAAAATAATAATCTTAATAAATAATGCTACACTTTATTCAACAAATAACAATAACTAAAAACAAAATAACAACACATACATTAAATAAAAATTTGTTACTTTAAAATTTAAGACTATCTTAAATACAAACCAGAAATTAAAACCTAGTAAACTTATAACATAAAAAAATAAAACGAAAACTATAAATTAGATATACTTATATGAAATAATTTTACAACCGCCACCGTCGCGCCCTGTACAAGAGTTCTCAGACCACCGGCAGCATTCCCACGCTGGATGGCAAGGGATTATACAATTCTTTGCATAAGAAACCAAGAATATAATAATTATAATTTAATCGATATACTTAATCTTAAAATTGCAAGTCGCCATGTTACAATTTTTCAAAAGAACATGACAATTTTGTGTCGACTCCATGAATATCGGTTTTGTAACTGTAGTCCTCTAACAATATATTCATGTAGAGTTCTGGTATTTAAATTGCTACAAACGTAGTCACCATAGTTTTTCGACAGTTGTACTATTATTTACTTTGATAAATGGCAAGGATCTTCATAAAAGCAGATTTTGCCACAAAACTCACACATGTTCCCGTCAGAGCAGATTAACTTACAATCAAAGACTTATCAATATTGAGTCTCTCTTGTATCAGAATTTTACCCATGTTACAAAAATAAACTACTTTTCATAACATAATATGAAAAGTAGTTTATTTTTGTAACATGGGTAAAATACCCCCATTGTTTGGTGAAATTGCTGCACTTTACCAGAGATCATAAAATAAAGTTAAAATTGAACTCATCGCACTAAAATGTAACGGTATGTGTAATATTATCAAAGTAGCCGCTTGCTGCACTCAACTCATGCGAGTTTTTTGGATTCGATGCCCTATAGCTACAAAACGTACCACAAAAAACGAGACTTTCAGAATCTTTGGCAACAAAAAGTACCACGGGCGGGAGCTGCTTACATTTGCTTTTCCTGCTCTTTCTAACGGTTCTAGAGCAAACATATTATCGCTATCCTTATCTACTTGAAATCGTTCATTCAATTCAACTTCAACCGACTCAATTTCTTACTTTATCTGTACCGAAATAAATTTCGAAACGTCACCGCCGCGCCGCGATAAAAAATGTTGTTTTGTTTCGTGCTTATAAATAAATATTTTTGTACTATACCACACGTTTTTATATTTTTTGTTAGATGCTAAATATATTTGGAAACATATTAGGAACTTAAAAAACATAGGTCATTTCTCTAATATTGTAATTATTGAATATTTCCTACCTATAGGTCTGATTTTGGTTGTTTTTTCGGTATAACCGGACTAGGAACAAGTTCAAGTTCAAGTTCATTTATTCATAATATTAATTACATGTCACAAACTTAACATAAATAACTGCTAGTACATTTGATGTACGAAAAATATACAAGTACATTATGTTATCATAATCTTTATAAGATAAATAAACACCATAATCAAATCTTTCTTCTATTAATCAATTAAAATTAATAAATCAATAAATAATCAATCAATTAATAATACAATAATAAATTCACACATCATCAAAACTAATACATTTCAGAGATAAATCACCGAATATTGGGAATGAATTCATCAAACTTATAAAAAGCTTGGTCAATAAGCCATTTTTTCAATTTTCTTTTGAACCCTTGAAGACTTACAGCCTCAATAATTTCACTGGGTAGCTTATTATATACTGCCGGACCCATGACGTGCGTTAACTTGGCCGACTTCTCTAGCCTGCGCGATATGTTAGCGAGCTTGAGACCGTGGCGAGTGCAGTAATCGTGCCTCGAGGCTAGCTCGGTGTACTCGGCTAGATGGACGCGCGTGTACACGGCCACCTGGTAGATCAAGATGGTCGGTAGCGTCATCACACCAAGCTCTTGGAAATGGGGGCGAGCCGGAGTATCCCAGGCGACGCCAGCTACACATCTGACAGCCTTTTTCTGGAAGATGAAGGCTCGCTTCCAGTCCGCAGCTCGTCCCCACAGCTCAGTGCCGTACTGTAGCAAAGAGTGAACCGTCGCGAAGTAACACGAACGGGCTACCTCGCGCGGCACCACTCTCGCCACCCTGCTCAGCGCGAAGCAAGCGCTCCCGAGCTTCGCACACAAACCGTCAATGTGGACGTCCCACTTCAAACCTCGGTCTATTTGGAACCCCAAGAACGTGGTCACCTTCTGCTCCTCAATACTCACCCCATCCACCAGCACTGTCAGCGGTCTCAAAGACCTACCTGACAAACTAAACTGAATGAAATGAGTCTTGGCGAGATTAAGGGCCAGCCCGTTAATGTGGAACCAACTCAGTAATTGAGACGCCGTCTCGTTCAACTTCCTCTCCAATATGTCATTCGAAGCTGCGGTCACGATTCCTGCCACGTCATCGGCATACATGAGAACGTCAGCTGACGTCACAGCACTCGGCAGATCATTTAAAAGCAACGAAAATAAAACGTTGGAGACCGACGACCCTTGGGCCACTCCCATAGTGGTATTTAGTGGGTCAGATCTCTGTGAACCGCCGCTACCAACAACTATCTGTGACCTGTTCTGCAACAACCCCGTCAGAAGAGCGTGAGACGCTCCATTGACGCCGTAGTGGCGCAGCTTGGCTGCTAGCACTGACCAGTCAGCGACCTCGAACGCCTTCGAGAGGTCACAGCACAGTAGCGCCACCTGTTGCTTGGGCACGGAATCACGAGCCTTCACGATGCGGCGTACCACCTCGCGAGTCAGTGACGTTGTTGAATATCCCTCGCAGTATGCGTACTGCCGGTCGGACAACGCATTGGTCTCGGACAGGAAACCTACTAGCCTGGAGCTAAGACCGTTCTCCAATATTTTCGCGACTGCAGGTATAATAGACACAGGTCTGTAGCTATCTACCGCTTCGCGTTTCCCCTTCCCTTTGTATAATGGCGAGACTTTGCTAAGCTTAAGCTCATCAGGACAAACGCCCTCCCTCAAACAGCTATTATACAGTTCGGCTAACACTGGAGCTAATGGTATAATAGCTGCTCTAACAATTCTCATCGATATCTCGTACGCATCTTTAGATACCTTCGGAGGGATCCTGGTCACAACGATACGGTACACTTCATCCGCGGTGAACCTGCGGAGCCGCAGCGAGCGGTCTGGCGGCGCGCGGGCAGCGAACAGAGCTGCGCGTGCTCGCTGTACGTCCGCGCGCGGTGCCCCGCACGCAGCGGCTGCACTCACGAATCGTGAGTTCATTGCGTTGACCACCGCTCGTTTACAGCAAAACTTAGTGCCGTCAGGTTTTCTAACTAGGTCAACGAAGTCAACATGAGGAGCATTATTCTTACCTCGCTCCTTATTGATAACACTCCACATGACCTTTGAAGTGTTCTCACTGGCCCTGATTAGCTTACGGTAGTACTCGGATTTAGACTTATTTACTAAGGACTCGTAATATATATTCATATTAGAGATCAGTTCCTGAAGTAAAACATCCGAGGGGAACTTGTGACTAAAATCGGTGATATCAGATATCAATGACGCATAATTGGTAACCTCTGGTGAAACCCAAGAGGAATTCGATTTTTTACTATTACAAATTTTCTTCAGAGGGAAGCAATCATTGAATTTATTCCTAAGTATAGCTAATAATGACGTCAATTTATCAGTGGCATTGTTATTCTTAAGCATGAATTTGTCCCACTCAATGCTATCAAGTGATGCGACAAAGTTAGCTTGATTCGCATTTGACAAGCACCTAGCGTAGGTATGTTGTGGCTGAGGCTGTGGTAAGCAGCACAGTACTGTGCACTTGATTGAGCAGTTGAGACAGTTCAGTCACCGTCCGATTGTCGTAGCGATCGCACGCTTACGCAGTCAGCCCCACATCGCCTGCCGAACCGGGCTAGGGATGGGACACGGTGCTATCGTATAGTTATCGATAAACGTCACCGGACCGACGATGGAGAAATACCTGTTGAGTGCCTCTGGCTCGCGCTTCTCCGATAAGGACAAGCGGCAAGCGCCGGAAAAGAGGCAAAGACCAAACACCACACCACCGGATCAAGGAAAGAAGACCAAGAAATTTATTCCAAATCCAGAGGAAGTTGAGAAAATTCAAGGAGCCCCAACTCATAATCGTTTTGGAGTCTTGCCAGTAGATGATGAGGATCCTGAACTCCTACAAAAGGCCACTAAAAGGAAGGCAGGGAACAATACTCCCCCAGTCATCATTGAGCTATCAAGTGAGTGGACCCACCAACGTGTCAGGGACATACTAGATAAATATGCAAAGGACTTCCACATGACATGCAGAGGTCGAAAACTAGTCCGAGTGCAGTGTTACTCAGCCAAATCTCACCAAGACCTCAAAGAGGGCCTCACCAAAGAGAATGTTGCTTTCCATACTTTTACTAGGAAAGACGAGAAGCAACCGAAAGCCGTGATAAAGGGACTTCCTAAGTTCCTGATGGACCAGATCCCTGCAGAACTAGCGTCACTTGGTTTCCCAGGGACTACTGCTACAGAGATAAAGACACACTACCCATCCGACTGCCCGCCAGTTTTGGTGCAGGTACCCGCTGGAACCAATATGGCCAAGTTGAAGTCAATTAGATATCTGTCTAACTGTAGCATTCAAGTGGAGCGATTCAAACCCTCCAAGAGCACAGGGACTCAGTGCTTTAGATGCCAAAGCTTCGGGCATGCCTCGCGCAACTGTAACAGACCTCCCCGTTGCGTCAAGTGTACACTCTCCCACCCTACATGGGAATGTACCAAACAAGATCGAGAAGCACCAGCTAAATGCTGCAATTGCGAACAAGACCATCCGGCCAACTTCTCAAAATGCCCCGAACGATTGAAATATGTAGACAGAATCGAGTCCAGGCGTGATAAGCTGCGAAAAACATTGGGATCCGATAGAGAACATATCAAACCTCAAGTATCCCAAACATGGGCAAATGTTGTGAGCGTTGGTGCTACCAAAAAGAAAAGTAACACGTTTAACGTTCAACCGACAGTTCACCCTGACAAAAATCAAGCAAGAAGTGCACCAAGCCCCTCAACGTTCAAAAGCAGTATAATGGAGCGGACACCTTTAACGCTCCCATCTCTCAATAAGCCTACCGTCCAGATACAAGCCCAGTCAACCCAGCATACTGGTGCACAGCCCACGCCCAACACCCATGATTATGACGCCATGGAGATGCTGGAGATCCTTGCTACAATGTCATCGCTCAAGCAAGAATTTTCGAAATGCAAGACTTTCCTGGATAAAGTGATCCTAATAATGACACATCTTGGTCATTATGTGTAGTTCGCGTGAATTACGATTACTCTTTTGGAACGCTGACGGTGTTTCCAAGAAGCAGCAAGAACTTGCAAACCTCGCAGTGAGTAAACTTAACGTAGACGTTGTAGCTATCAGTGAGACCCTTCTTTCACAAAGACTTACTTTTAATATTCCTGGCTTCGTATGCTACCGCAAAGACAAACATCATGATACTGTTGGCAGAGGAGTTGCTTTACTTGTTAGAGCTGACATACCGCATAATCCCATACACATATCCAAAACTCAAAACCTAGAAGTAATAGGAATCTCAGTCACACTTGGCAAGGACAATGTTAGTATTCTGTCGGTTTACCAATCTCCAAATCTCCCAATTATCAACTCTGACCTTGATTGCGTCATGTCTGTCAGTAACAGGGTAATTGCAATGGGTGACTTTAATGCAAAACACCCCCTATGGTCACCTGGACCAAGTAACTCCCGTGGCATTACGCTTTATAATCACATGCATGATAATGATTATGCCATCGTTGCGCCTTCTAAAGTTACATTGGTTCACTACTGTCCAGATTTCACTCCTTCAATACCAGATATCTTACTGTGCAAAAATTTCCATCTTCCTTCCCATATAGAAACTATCCCAGCTTTAACATCTGATCATTATCCTGTACTTGTGAAATTTGAGGCTCGCATCATGAGGATACCTATCAAAAAGCTAAACTACTCTAAAGCCAACTGGCCAAAATTTCGTAACATGCTAAATCAAAATACCATACTCTCATCCAAGGTATTTGCTTCACCACAAGAAATCGATGCAGAGATAGACCACTTTCAGGGAGCTCTTCTTGACGCCAAAAATTCGTGTGTCCCTGTTTCCACATTGAAACCCTGGTCAACCTGCTCATTACCAAGGCGTGTGCAGCGAATGATTACAATTAGAAATCGTTTGCGTAGATATTACTCCAAAGAACCTACTCCATTCATACGTAGAATATTAAACTATAAAATCAAATTAATTAATATTGAAATAAATACAGCCATCAAACATAATAACGACAAGGTCTGGAACAACAAGCTGGACAAAGTCGACAACCCAGGCCATGACTTATGGCGTTTAGTAAAAAGCTTGCGCTCTTCCTCAACTACTTTTCCAGCTCTTCGCTCACATGATGGCTCAACCGCAACAAACCTACAGACCCAATGCGATGTCTTAGCTAGAACATTTCTAAATAACATGCTGCTCACACATGACTGGCATAGTGATAAAGAATCTATTGTAGAACAGTCGATTGCAACTTTCTATAATAATTTACACGGAAACGAGGGTATAAGACTTGTTCATCCCTACGAATTAAGGAAATATATCTCTAATCTTAAGCCGCGAAAAGCACCTGGGTTAGATGAAGTCTCTAACATTCTCATAAAAAATATCCCTCTTAGGAGTGTGGTATGGCTCACTAAAATATTTAATGCATGTCTTTCCATGTGTTACTTCCCACGCGCGTGGAAAACGGCTAAAGTGATTCCTATACACAAACCTGGTAAAGACCCAGCTGACCCAACCAGCTACCGCCCCATAAGCCTGCTCCCGTGTCTTGGTAAGCTATTTGAAAAAGTCATATATAAACGCCTGCTCGACTCGTCAGAACACCTGTTGGCTGATGAACAGTTCGGGTTCCGAAAAGGCCACTCCACTGTTCAACAGCTAGCGCGTGTAGCGGAGACTGTGTCACACAGTCTCAATGTCAAGCAATCAACTGGAATGTTCTTGCTTGACATTGAGAAAGCCTTCGATTGCGTTTGGCACAAGGCGCTGCTGCACAAGCTGATCCTGCTAGAGCTTCCAACCGCAATGGTGAAACTGGTGGGGTCATATCTCGAAAATCGAGACTTCATAGTACATCTGTGTAAAAAAACATCTCAAAATTTGCCCGTTCCAGCTGGCGTTCCGCAAGGCTCTATCTTAGGACCTTATCTCTTTCTCCTGTTCCTCAATGACATACCAGTTCAACCTAGGACTAATATTGCCTGTTTCGCCGATGACACGGCGGGGTACACGTCATCAACTGACATAGACCTAGTAATTGGTAGACTCCAATTGGCCTTAGAACGTCTTACTAGCTTTTTTCAGCAATGGAAGTTGAAGATCAACGCCTCCAAGACTGAAGCTATAATGTTTACCAGAATGCGTGCACTCCCCACTCGAACTCTCAAAATAGAGAGCATCAGCATACCCTGGAGTAGATCCGTAAAATATCTTGGCGTGATACTGGACTCAAAACTGAACTGGACGCAAAACACCAACAAAATATGTGCTAAAGGTGTCAAAGCCATGAATTCCCTCAACCTATTACTCAATAGACGCTCTTCTCTTAGTAGTCGCACCAAACTGCGAATATATTGTACCTTAATTCGCCCTTGCATCACATATGCCAGTCCTGTGTGGAGCAGTACATGTAAAACAAACATCAACAAACTACAAATATTACAGAACAGAGCGCTAAAATCAGCTCTTAACACACCATTCCGCACTAACCTCAACAAAATCCATCTCAAGGTAGGACTACCAAAAATCGATGTCTATATATATAAGTTAGCAGAAAAATTCTATTTACTTACAAACCATAAGCATAAAAATCCTCTTATACAAAATATTTGTAGGTCACGAAGAAAAGACATTACTTTTATCGATAGCTACAACCGATACAAGTTACCTCACCATTTGTTTCTTTCGTGCGACGAGTGAATAGGGAACAATGCATGAATGAACTCACTCACAGTCAAGCAAGCTAAGTACGGCCGAATCATGCGTCTGCGCGCACGCTAATGTCGACCGTTTTACCTCGGGTAGCGAGCGATATTGCGGTGCAAGCTTCCGCCGGGTTCGGACGAATCTCGCTTGCGCGACAGCCATACCTACTTTGTTTACGCTGCTTCTTGGAAATATCCAGTGCCAGCATATTAACGTTTTTTAATCTCTTGTCCCAATCTATTTGGATTATATTGTTAACAAAATTGATTTAACTATGCAGTAACATCTAAAATGTGACTACATAATCAAAACAAGTAGATATGTGTGTAATAACTGGATAAATACCCCCATTTTTACTAAATTTACATAAAACTCCCAGCAAACAGTTCGCAAAAAGCAAAATTTGCTTGAAGAATAGTGATAACAATCAAGTTTTGTGCTTCTAGGATTAAGAACAAACACTGGTCTGTACAAATTTTATAATTTATTATGTAAATAAAGATATTTTAAAATTGAAATTGAATTGACTGTGCACTTGACCCCGAGGTGGTCGCTGAGCCCCGTGGTGACTCGCTCCACACTCACCGAGCCCGCGGGTAGGTTAGTGTAGGCGTGGTCCAGGTGCTACCATCGGCGTCGGAGGTACGATGAAGTACCTGGGACTTGTCCTCGACAGCCGATGGAATTTCCGGGAGCATTTCCGCTGCCTGGCCCCGAGGCTGACAAAGGCAGCCGCTGCCCTCGGCAGCCTCCTGCCGAACTTGGGTGGGCCTAGCGTCGCGTGCCGCCGCCTCTATACAGCGGTGGTACGCTCGATGGCGCTGTACGGGTCACCCATATGGGCGGAGGCCCTGAAAGCCGAAAATATTCGGCTTCTTCGGCGGCCACAGCGGCTCATGGCCATCAGGGCGGCAAGAGCCTACAGGACCGTCTCCTACGAGGCGGCCTGCGCGTTGGCAGGCTCTGTCCCATGGGACATAGACGCCGAAATGATGGCCCGGATATACCGGGTGCTAGCGGCAGCCAAGCAGCGAGGTGAGTACCCCCTGCCCGTGGAGGTGCGGCGCTTACGGCAACAAGCCCGGGACGATGCCATCGAAAGGTGGCAGCGGCGGCTCGAAGAGCCTACCGCGGGTGTGCGGACGGTGGAGGCAATCCGCCCTGTCCTCGTGCAGTGGTTGACGAGGCAGCACACATGCGTCTCTCTCCTTCCGTGTCACGCAGCTCCTGACAGGCCATGGCTGTTTTGGCCGATTCCTGTTCGGGGTTGTGCAGAGGGAGGAGACACCAGCCTGTCACCATTGCGGGGACCCGGAGGACACGGCGGAGCACACCCTCGCGGAGTGCTCGGCGTGGGAGGAACAGAGGGCGCGGCTTGTGGCTGCCATAGACCGGAGGCTGTCGCTCCCGGCCGTTGCGAAAGCGATGGTCGAGAGCGACGTTGGTTGGGACGCGGTGCGAGACTTCTGCGAAGAAGTTCTCGCACTTAAGGAGGAGGCGGAGCGCGCGCGGGAGAGGTTTGCGGAGCCAAACTCCCTGCGCAGGAGGCGCGTTGGAGGGCGGCGCTTGGCGCACGACCGCCGACCTCCGTAAAGGGGACTCCGGGCGGCAGGTCGGGGAACCTGTTGCCCTTAGGACTGTGTCCCCACAGGATGCACGACGTGTCCCGTGTTCCGACACGTCGTCCATTAGAGGGTCGAGCAAAAGCTCCCCGAGACGGGGCCTGATTCCGGGCCAGCATCGCCAGGGCTGCGGACGCATGCATCGCACTCTCGGGGCCCTGATCGCGATGCAGAGGTGGAACACCCCAGGTTTTTAGTGGGTATGCCGGCCTTCTGGCGGAGACTCCCACATAACCACTCGCCCTCCCCGGGGTCGAGTGGTACTTTTAAAAGGTTTTCCTGGGTTAAAAAAAAAAAAAAAAAAAAAGGCGTGGTCCAGGCTGCTAGACTTGCTTTGGCACACTCTGGTCGCAAAATCAACCTCATTACGCAAGTCATGGGTTGACAACATGTCTAACAATATATTTATATCTACTTTAGGCCCGGTACAGTAATTTTATCGAGCAAGCACTTTAAATGAGTCAGAAAATCTTTCGTATCTATCAAATTAGTCCTATATACACAAATTACAGTGATTTCATATTCAATCAAATCTACAGCCGAGATCTCTAAGTATCGCTCGATAGAGAGTGACGTCAGAGTTTTGTTCTCAGCGCACTTAACATTATTTTTAACAAATATGCACGAGCCGCCACGCTCATACCTACTGCGTCCTGCAATAATACGATGCTAGCTTTAATCCATCAATTGAAACGCACTTGAGTTTACATTCCGTTTGGAAATGTTCCGTCAGAGCTAACACATCACAGCTAAAAGCACCTTCCAGCTGCACCTCGATCTTCCCCGTCTTTTTGTTGATGGAGCGAATATTCTGGTGACAAACCGTTAGATACTTATACAGCAGCTTCGACGCATTCGAAATCGCATTATGAAGTGGAGGCGCGGGCGACGTGGTGTCGCCGCGACGGCTCCGTGGGACTGGCGACGCCGCCGGCGATCCCCACTCCGGCGCGGCGGCGAGCGAGAAACCAGTCCGATATGCGAACTAGTGGTGGCCACGCATCCGGCGAACTGATGATGTCATACATACTCTCCGGAAATCCGATTATAAAGGAGGCATGTTTGTCCGATTGTATATCTCGTTTAGTGACTGTGTACTCACTACATGGTCTAATTTTATTCAGGAAATTACGCACGATCTCGGTGGTTGTATCAGGTTTGAACGACCAAGCCTGAATATGTTTTAGCCGTTCAACCGTCTTAAGTTCATCGTCTGGCTTGCCTGATCCGGTGATGATTTTACGTGGCCGGATACTCGAACGCTTCTTCGTCACTGTAGTCCATCCGTCCTGTACACTTTTGGTGATTGTAGTGGTTAAGCCGGATTGGCCGGAAACAATGCCGGTTGTCTCATCACTAGCCTTCGATATTGTCTTTGCAACGCTCTGTTCAGTGAACGTTTTGTCACTGTCTTTGTTCTTGTTGACAGCATTTCCTTTGCTCGCGTTCTTATTGGTCATCTTTTTGGGAATTGAAGCAGCGCTATTCGCCGCTGCAGCGGCTGCCTTTGCAGCGAGCCTCACTTGACGAATCGGGCGCTCGGACGGTGTTGCTGTCTTGGGAACAACTTCACGTACTGCTTCGACCGTTCTCACCGTGTTCGACGATTTGCCGCCGTTACCCATTAAAGCCGTTTGAAGTTCCAGAATAAGCTTGTTTTGATTTTCGAGTTTCTGGTCTTGCTTCGTGAATTGACATTCTAAATTCACTATCTTCTCAAGTAACACACCGTGTAACTCGCGTACAACAACTTCCAAAGGTGGCGGGGGCATGTTTTAATATTTTAAAACATTAAAAATACGGACTCACTTGTTTACAACGCGGCGGTACTAAAAGGGACAATGAAATTTTATAAATTTTAAATCAAAAAAAGCGTTAATTTAATAGCATTTAAAATAATTATAGGTATAGATGGTGCACAAGTGGCCTGGTCGAGCCACAATTGCCGTTTTGTGAACGGCGCGCGCGGGCACTGTTTGTTCTGGGGCATCGAATCCAAAAAACTCGCACGAATCGAGTGTATCGAGCGGCTCGTTTGTAGTGGTACGTTTTGTAGATACAGTGCAGCAAGCGGGTAGGCTTGTGGATACATACATGCGTCATCAAATACGTTGATTCAAAATAAAAATAAAAACAATTTAAGGATCATATTATTTTTGTTATGTACTGATCATTCACACCAATTATACACAACTACAATAATCACAATACTTAAAAGTGTATTGTGTAATCTTACAACTAGAATCCCACGTGTTGGATACGATCTTCTGTTCTAATAGACATACGTACTTATTAATGTTTCCCAGTGACGATTTCTGAATGTCATTGTTCTTTGCGTACTTTCTTTTGTCTAATAAGTAATATTGAATTATAAGCTGCACCTATGATGTGTCCTGCAGTTAGGTCTCTACAAAGCTTGAAGCGTAGAGCACATCCACTCCGACATCTTTATTTGTTAGTAACATTTGTAGCTTTAGAAACTTTAAACAAAAGCTAATATAAACAATACATATTATTACAAACACATTTGAAAATGGAAACACAGACTCTCATTTTTATTTGCGAATACATTGTGCTATGATATGATATTTACTTGTATTTACCAGCAACTTCATACGCAGTGCGTAATCTCGTTCACATTATTTATTCAATCCGGCGGAGCGTGTGTTCACTAAATGCACATAATCCTTTTAATTCATGGCTTAAGCATCTCTTGCAGGCTTAAGAGTTTCGCTAGGTAGGTACCTAATGGGACCCGAGTTTTAACGGGAAATTTGACAGTGAATTCCACATACAAGGTTATTTTTAATCGGAGACAAAAAGAAGGGGTGGTATAAGACTTATTTCAATGTATGGTGATTCTTGTTACAAGTTAAGAGATTGAGATATGTAAGATGAACCATTACAACACGCGTTCGTACCTACATAAATCGTAATATTTTTAATATCCATTTGCGAATAATGTCTAACAATTTATAAGGCGGCGAATATTACTATCAAAATTATCTGACGAAATAGTCTGGACGCAAATTATTCAAGTTTAAATATACGTATTTTCTCGCCTTTGAAATATTTTTCAAGCCTGCAAATTATGTCCAATGATTTTGAATTTTTAACAGCCTTTGAGACAGCTCATTCGGCCGAAAAATGTATACGTGACAGTTTTCATTATAAATTTGGTCTCTGTATTAAAATTTTCGGACAAAATATGTCTATATCGACAAATATCAGTAGGTAAGTACAGTGCTCAAATTTGTACTATAAAATATGAGTTTGAATAGATTTAATGAAAAAGAGCTCTTATATAAATACACATTACACATTTGTACGTCTGAAGTCAATATTGAATCGAATGGTTGGATAGAATAGGGAACATTTACATGTTTACACCTAGACTATATGTATATCGTCTACTTAGATTCAAGTGGAGCTTAACTAACTTTACACATTTTATACATACAAAGATGAGTAAAATGTTATCCAAGTATTCAGCCATATGTTTGTAATTAGTACATTATATAAAATCGTCGCCACTTATTGTCACTCATATCTATTTACGAAGGTAAGTCGTATGAGATTGGTAAACTGGTTAGATAGCAAACCACCACAGGAACCTCTGGATTGCTTTTATAAATGAACATTTTGATACCATTACACGCAATGAATATACTAAATGATGGCTAGATTTATACCAACTAAAAAGTTATGTCAACTATTCGCTAAGTAGCTCCCCACGGCCATAGAGAAACAAATTTGCATAGACATTGCATTCGTATAAATGCACCAAACAGCGGCCATATTTTACGCTGGCAACCCTATTGTTTCGTCTGCTTTTTAATTAAGAGCCCTCTGATGAAGCATCGCTGCATTTTTATGGAATGGCAAGAAAAAGCCATTTTTAAAAATAGCTTATTGCACTTGTGGCTTGCTTGTTGTTCCTGTTTCGTGGTCTTTGAACGAACTTGGTAAAATAAAATAGTACTGAGATAGCTAGTAATTATCGGAGAAGAATAAATGGTAGTGGTTTAAAAGGGAAGAAAATAATGCAAGGTATGGACATTATTTGTAATTTATAGAGTGGTTTTGTGGAAAATACTTACATTTGTGTTGCATAAACACGTTTTTGACGGTAAAATAAATGATAAATCGTCTTTTGTTGCTTTAAAATATATTGCTGTTTTTTTTTATTAAGCGAACTTCTTTGTAAAAAATCCCACATTATTTACAAAACTAAACCGAAGTCCAATCTTGACAAGCACATAAATGACTGAATTGATTTTATACAACATTTACATAAAATTTGCCAGGATCCCAATTCTAAAATTCATTGAACTTCAGAGATAATGTCTACCCACAAATTTACATATCAACCCATTCAATTAATTCGTGCGACTTTAAATAATCTCATTATCTCGAGTTCAAAACGAGATTTCTGAAACGAATCACCTTTTACCTAGAGGTCGCTGAAAGTTGGTCTAAATTTCAATCGTATTCCAATAGTTTTGTTGCAAACCCCATTTTAGATAACAAAGGCACCCTAATTCAGAGTTATCTCGTAACTTCTGACTCGATAGAGTAAATTCGTTGCTTCGCTATCCAATATTGGAACAGTATCTAAGGTACATGTATTTTACTACCTTCTTTTTCAAACCGCACAAAGCAAATGAAAATTATTAAAAAAAAATGAAATGAAAATTATTTATTTTGTGACAAGAAATTACATACGAACACATTCAAGAAAGTAAGACAAACACATTTTGCACATACACAATTTCCTGTCACAAGCCGGCCTCAACTCAGCATGTGCTGACTGCGAACAATCAGCGCTGGTCTTCCGTTGAGACCGACGGGTGACGACTCGAACTACGTACAACAAACGAAACAATAAACACATATAACACACGAATATACAACTAAGAACATAAACAAACAAACAAAGACAAATTATAAAGACGACGGATTAAACAATATAGAATTAATAATAAATTACATAAATTTATTTTAAACTAATCAAATCAAATTGCGCTTGTATCATTACGGAGCGATGCCTCAGCTTTTTAAATCAAAATAATAAAAAATCAAAGTAATAATAATTCAAATGATTTAGCGGTTTGCTTGTTTTTCTAGTTATGTGGGGTTATGTAGTCTCTCTACGGTGAAGGAAAGCTTTGATGGGAAATCAACACACTCGAATTCTATGATCCAAAACGTCATCAAATTCGAGGACAAATTATTACACATATGTCATTCATGGTAGAGCCTGGGCCCCCAACTCAATAAACTCGCTTAAGAAAATTTCCCTAAATGATTCTTCGGAGTCGTGACCCTCAGTAATGAGGGGTACGACTCAATTTTCTTCCACTCTTCCCTCTTAGATGCTAGTCATTACTAAGCATAAGCCTCTCCTAGTTTCCGTCATGACTTGTCACCTTCTGCTCCTGCTGGATAGCAGAGATAGAGTTGTTACCCGCTAATTTACTAGTAATCGTAGTAATCGGTGAGAGTCAGAGAGGATATACATAAAAAAATATGAAAATCACACATCTGTTAGCATCTCCACAGCATGTAACTGCGAGCAATCAAGGCAGCTAGTGCCAAAAACAATTCCGCCGCGATACAAGCCCGGAATAAGGTCCAATAGAGCCTGGTTCGACTTTAACATGTGAAAGACATGTGTTAAGGAATGTTTTGGTTAATATTTGGTTTGGATTAACATCAGGCGGGCTGTAGTGTAACGTAAGCGCTAAAAATGTGATAAATTAGTTTTATAATAATAATTGTAATTCTACATTATTCTCATTCAATTCACGCGTTACTCCACATTCGGACGTAGTTCAAATCGATATCCACACATTAATATTCACAAGTATATAGATTATAGATATAGGGAGAAATGGAAAAACCTTCCCATCACCCATCACAATGTGTCCAAATTACTAGACGTTACGCACCATACGTCAGGTTATAGAGTCTTGAACAGGGTGACTATTATAAGATATTTTTTTTATGTATTATTTTTAAACTTTACAGTTTTATTTGATCTGAAGGGATGGTCACACAAACGAACTCTGTAAACATCAGCGACTAGCAAATAAGGCAGGTTTTTGCAAACATTCTGGTTAGAAGGTGGCATTTAGGTTATTGAAGTACAAATATATTTATGACGAGCGCCAGCTCGTGATAAATATATTTGTAAATATAAATATATTTGCTTAATCCTTCGATCAAAATTTTGATCACAGGCTTGATCAATCAATCAAATTAAATAATGAGCGTAAATAAATTTAATCAGATTTGTTTATTGTTGTTATGTTAGACATAAAAGACTATTGGTCTATTATAATTTATTGAGTGAAAAAAAATCTCAAGTGTCTTAATTTTGTTTTAAATAATACCTGAATATTTAATTACGGAAATTTGCAAGGGAATTTTGAATTTTTAACATTCATCGACGTATAAGTCTCTTATATTTATACTAATTTATACATACATTACATACACACCATTTAAAAAATCACCTTGTACTTTACCGCGAGACGCAAATAGGGGAAAAGGGTCCGGGTTTCGGACAAGCAAATGAATCGTGAAATAATCTGAATAGAAAATCTTCGAGTATTGAATCCCGCGAGGTGACGGGTAGCCTTCATTTGGGAGGTTTTGACGGCCATGGTTGGACGTCGGGGGTTGCCAACTTCCATTTGGCTTTGTTGGACGAGAATGAAATGGTTTGAGGTTTTTTCGGTTAGTTGGGTAGTAAGGACAAGGAAGCTAAAGCGATTCTGTGGAAGAGTCATAAGGTTCTGACAAATACGTATCAAATAACGTGGTTCTGTAGTCACGACACGCGGTCATAAGGAATAAGCCAGGATGAGGAGGAGGGAAGAGAAACAACCCAGTAAGAGTAGCCAAGAATCAAGAGTTGTATAACCACAGTCACTGCTATGGAAGTTTCATTCTAATATGTTTTGATACCGATTTGGGTGGACTAAGTCCAAAACTTACTTCTTATATTATATTATTCGTTTTAAATAAATTCATTTTAAAACATACTTTATAAATTAGTATTACCTCCTTTTTGTGATAGAGGTCAAAAACAGTGACGTTCACTCTCATGAAGTTTAAACTTAAGTGGAAATAATTTGTAACTTTTTTAATATAACCCGCCGTACTGGTGTGACGTGATATGAAACGTGAATACGTGACTTTGTATTTGATGTTATATTTTTGTCCTAAAATATGTTTTACTCATTTTATATTAAAAAAACGGTTATTTCTTGATAGATAGGTAGGTAGATTATTCTTTATTGTCACACACATATAAAACAAAATTAATAAAAATTACTTACATTAACTACTCTAGTGCCACAAGTGGCGGCCTTATTGCTAAAAGCAATCTTTTGGACATTTTTAGGTACCTAACGATGACGGGTTGTAGTTTTCAGCTGTTTATCCACATAGGTAAATAAATAAATTGTTGCAGGACATACCACACAGCGCCATCTAGCCTCATACTAAGCTTACGCTTGTATCATGTGTACTAGATAACGGATATAATACTTTTGTAAATACATACTTATTATAGGTACATAGAAACGACCAGACTCAACACAAGTAATTACAAATTGTAATATTCATAATTACTTGTGTCATGCGGGGATCGAACCCGTCCCCTAGATTAGAAGGCAGAGCTCAACTGAGCTAACAGAGCAGTACAGTAATTTTATACCATGTTGTAAGTTCCTGACACAGTTTGAAACTGCTCATCACCAAAAAATGTTTATAATAATATCTACTTATAACATATTTGAAGTAAAACAAAACAATCTGGAATTCCAAGATCAAAGTTCATCATACTCAAATGTAATGAAAAATTATGTTTCCCACCACAGCATCATAAGTTTGTCAAATAAAGCCACAAGTTCAAATCTGAAGAATGTCCAATGTTTATACATGTACAATATTGTACATGTGACCTATCAAGGGCGTAATCCCTGTTGTTGTCAAGGAACACAATATTCTTGGTATTATCTCATTGTTACACGAGACTGAATACGACGGCGGTCTATTATGGGTCTAGTTTGACAAGTATTATGGAATTAGTATTTTTGGTTCAAATTTTTATAAAGCCTAGTTAGTTGCCTAATGAATATGTCTTATGGCAATTTGAATTCATTACTGTATTTGATATTTAGGAATATAAGAGATATAACTGTATTAAAGTTTTAATAATGGTAGGTAGTTTTTAAATTAATTTTATTAAACTCCTCAACCTTAATTACTCAAAACAATAAAATTAGGTTTATTTTGTGAAGTAAATTTATTTTGATTGAACTGTACGTATTTACACGTAAAGGAATAAAGAATATTGTAAAGAAGCATACAAATGTTTCCACAAAAATTCGCTACTTTACCATTATAAAATATGTATATATAAAGCGTAAAATATAATATTGTTAAATTTAAAAAACAACAGTAGCCTCCCTAAAATCCAAATCTTAAGCTGAATCTACACTTGAGGCTGAATCACGGCGTGATTTACAAGCCGCCTCGATTTGCGTATGAACTGCTACGATAATGCCTTCACACATTAGCTATTGCGTAACACAAGTATTAGGGATATGAAATCACAGACTATATTTTTATAGATCACGAAATGTAACATAGGCCTTATAGTCTATTATATTTATTTTTTTATTATTTAATATAAAGATAATATTGGCTCTCATTGCAAAACGATACGAATATAGCGGCGATACAAAATCATCAAATAGAGGTCATGAAATTAAAAGCAGAAGATTGCTATTTATTTCTTACATTAAATTATAGAAGATCACACTGAATTGATTGTACAAAAACTCTAGGTATACGACAAATTAATGCAACTAAAAATTGCTTAAAATAATATTTTGTTCTGATTTTTACCAATAATCTGACCATTTCTTAAAAAATCTAAAAATAAATAATCCTTCCCGGAAAACCCTTTTCTAATAAACGAACACTATGCGCAGAAATGTACAAAAGTACATCATCTAGTTTCATACAAACATTATGAGAATAGTCAACTAAATCGTGAGTTTATGTGATGAGCTTTTTTATCGTTCGTTCTTTATTTTTTGTAACAAAAATAAAGGTACCTATGTACTTAAATAAATTTTAAAACATATGGAAAACTTGAAAAAAAAGAGCATTTGTACATTATGGTACGGCCAATGTTAGGCATTCACATTAATCTCACAAAACTAAAATTGAGGTTCGCAATTTTAACTAATTCGGAAATTGATTCCAACTTACTTATATTTGACGTAAATAATCTACTGTCAGTCCTAGCTCCTGTTTTTCCAAATACAGAAGTCATTTAACCATGTCAAAGGCCCAGGTACCGGTTCAAAAACCGTGTACTTTACATCCTCATACAAACTCGCTCACTTTTACCTCCAGTTTGAACCGAGCTTTAGTCATATACGCATAATATGTCGTCGAGTACCTATTACAAGAAACTGGAGATGAGTTCACAACCATTTACAAGGGTGCGAGGAAGACGGATAGCTATTGTTGTGGGCAAAAGAAAGGAAGGGATAATGAAGTCTCTTATATCCATCTTAGATCATGGTATGGCGGCGACGGGTAAGGAAATTCCTCGTCGAGGGTTTGCCTCAGTACGTGATATACAGATCTATATGCCAAGGGTAAGCAAAGGGTATACGTTGTGAATAACAGTTTACCCCTATATTGTAAGGCAAAGCTGTTGCGAGAAAACTCTTTTCGGAAATGGAGCTTTTTGTGGATGTGTTATAGTGCTAGCTGTAATTTTTAGCAATCGTTTTAGTCATATTTTTCCCGTAAGCTTAGCAATAATTATAATAAATAAATAAAATAAATAATAATAAAATAGGTTTCATCTAGAGGCCAGCTAAGTCACATTTGCCAGCGCTAAACGTTCTTTTACTTTTATCAAAACGTTTTATCTTTTGCTTATGAACTTTTATATTGTATTGTATAAGATATAATATGTACTTACACTAAAAATATTTATTTGATATATTAGAATGACTGTTTGCTAAATGTGTAAGTGTTTCATGTTTAAAAATGTATGTATATTTACATGTATAATAACAGAAAACTTATAACTGACTTTAGAAACTCCTCTTACTTAAAAGTTGCATAAAGGCCTCTAAGTAAGATAAGAACGGCCAAACGCACTTACCCAGTAGCAACCTTCTTTTAGATAATTACACTCTTCCGTGACTCGTATATAAATCCATCCGAAGAGATGCTTCCATCAGGAAAAAATGCTATGTGTGTTATTTTAGGTTAAAGAAAAAACAACAAATATACAAAGGTTTCTATAATTTTCTGGACGTTGTTTGATGTTTGTACTGTTTGCCATACATCTATTTTATCATTATAGTGTTTGTTTGAATAAGGCTTGAAAGCGCTTTGTGAAAATGTCTAAGAATATTTATTTATCTATTTAATCAATCAAGATGCGATGCATTCGAAAATTGTAATATTTGAATTATAAAATGATTCTAGATGTTTGTTATTGATTACCTATCACAACCAGAATTATTTCCAGAAAATGTTTAAATGAGCCAAAAACTCAAGTTTTTCAACTTATTTTTCAACAAAGTCTGTGCCAAACTTGAGCGATGACATAAACTCTTGGAAATTCTTGAACACAATCTGAAAAGATGATCATGGCTAAGGGTCATTGCTTTTTGTCCCGTTTCTTGCCCAAGAAATGGTGACAATAATAATATTGTAAGGGTTAGAAGATTGTGAAGGATAAAATAGCTGTAAACTTGTATTTTCTTGTGTTTGTCTTCTCGATCAGTTTGGCAGACGGTACAAGGTTTTGTCTACAAACTTCTGGGAAATACTTAAAGATACCTAAGTTTTCAAAGGAATTACAAACTGCTTATATTGAAATGAAATGAAAATTATTTATTTTGAGACTAGAAATTAAGATTACTTACTAATTATTTATTTTAAACTAAATTACTTCAGATATTTCTATTTGTATGTAAAAAACTTTGATAATGTCGAAATTGTAATGAAGAGTTTGATATATTATTTATATATTGTAGGTATATATATATACATAGCTTATAAGCTATAAAAAGTTTTTTTCTGTAAGTTGCTCAAAACAAAAAAGGCGTATGTCTATGCTTGTAGTATATTTGCCTCATTGTAATTAATTCAATAAAACACTGTTCCTCCAAACGCATATAAACATAACATTAACAAGTAGAGCAAGTAAACTAGCATGAATAAGCAAAGTAACCCTTTCAATCTTTCCAGACCTTTTCATACTGTACTTTAAAAAGGAAAACACATACATAAAAGATTAAAGTATTCATTGAGTGGTATTTCCTAAGAGCTTTAATGCTTTTTATCGGTTGGATAGCCTCCAAGCAGCTAATGTGTTTATCTTGCAATGCGGTGGCTTAGTTGCAAGGGGTAATTAATTGTTAGTAACACTAGAATCGTAATAGGATATGGAGGGGTCAGTTCTAGATTATTTCGCACTATACAGCTAAGATTACATTGTTATTTAATGTGGTTGTTGAACTTTAATTTAATATTACAATTTAAAATTCATTAATTTATGTTAATTTAAAAACAAAAGTTACATTTATACTACTGTAATGAATAGTAATAAGTATATATAGACTCGAAACATTTATTTTAGTTTTTATTATTACAAAAAAAAACATCAAGCAATCAAAGGTTTCAGTCGCGTAATTATTGTACTATTTTCTCTAAAACTAGTTGCTATGTTCTTAGATTTTAACAATGAAACGCCATATTACACTTGTAGTTTCTTTATTGCTGATTTCACACATGTCTCGCACCTCCCGCTACCTGGCGAACGTCAGGGCGGTTTACACGCGCGTATATACCTACTTAATAGCTATATGCATACATACATGTCATCTCTCCCCCTTTAGCAACCAAACCTGGTAACAAACAAAACAGTAATATACATACCTATGTACTAATATCTAAACTTTATAATTAACAATTTTGTTTCTTGGTCTCAAGTCATAACGACCACCTCGTGAGGAAACAACAATAACCTCGGCGCGCGGGGGCGCAGGCGCGCTGTCAGGGGTCGAGGCAGGCGGCGGCGGCGCGGCCGCGTCTCGTGACGTGCTGCGAGCGCGCGCTTCTCCTCCCGCCGTACTATCGGGCTCCGCTTGAATCGACCCTTGATGACGCATCTGAGGCGCTTGACCTCCCGTGTATTTCATGATTTGATCGACATGCCTTTTAACTTCTATGTTATCTACAATCACATTATATAATCGATTCCCTAGCACTTTTACAATGTGACCTAATTTCCATATTGCTTTTTGAGATACAAAACATTTAACCCATATCTTCTGTCCCTTATGGAAATGCCTACTAGGTTTCACGGTATCACCGGTGGCCCGTTCGTGTGATTTCGGTGGCAAAATTAGATCGAGTCTTCCTCGCAAGTTCCGGTTAAACATTAACTTAGCGGGTGACTCGCCGGTGGTACAGTGAACCGTGTTTCTGTATTCAAATAGAAAATTCAGTAACTTATCGAGTACTTGATTACAATGCATGTTTTCAGAGCCCGCAAGAATACATTTAATCATTTTTTTACAAGTTCTCACTGAGTTTTCTGCTTGGCCGTTACTACACGGGTGATAAATCGGTGAGGTCAAGTGATTTATGCCTGTACTTTTACAAAATTCACTGAACATGTCGTTACTTATTTTAGGGTCATTATCAGACATGACGGTTTCAGGCAATCCAAACATTGAAAATAATAATTTTAATTTTTTTATCAGTTCATTAGTTGTCAGCCCGCCTTGCATGTGTAGACATTCTAACCATTTACTATGTGCATCGACTACTATCAAAAATACCCGGGAGCCAACCTGCATGTAGTCGATATGTATGCGCTCCCAGGGAGCGGCGGGGCGCGGCCAGGGTGCGGGCGGCGCGCGGGGCGGGGCGGGCCGCGTGGCTGCGCACGCGCTGCAAGCGCCGACCGTGACCTCAATATCCTTATCTATACCTGGCCACCACATTTTACTTCGTGCGATGCTTTTTGTTTTCACCACGCCAAAATGAGCCTTATGAACTTCCTGCAATAGTTCTTGTCGCAAAATTGAAGGAATAACGATTTTGTGACCTCTCATCAGGCAACCGTGCACTACTTCTAAATCTGTTTTGCATTTAAAATATGGTAGCACATTATTGCATGTTATTTTCCGCGGCCAACCTTTTGTTATGTACTTTGTGACTATTTGTAGCGTTTTATCATTTGCCGTCTCTTGTTGAATGTTTTCAAACGAGATCGGTAACTGTGTTTTATCAATGAAATTCAAGTATGAAACGTCTTCATTGTTATCTAAACCGGATTGTTCAACATTCGCTTCTATCGGCGCTCTTGAAAAGAAATCGGCGAGTACGTTTTTATGTCCCGGCATATAACGTATTTCATAATTATATGCGGACAAAAATAATGCATATCTTTGTAGTCGTGATGCCGTCATCACTGGAATGCCGTTATTTTTACCAAAAATAGCTAATAAAGGCCGATGATCAGACATTAAAACAAAAGGTTGATCACGCCCGTACAAGTACTGGTGAAAGTGTTTTACCCCGAACACGATAGCGGTCGCTTCTTTATGTATTTGGCTATAATTCCGTTCGCTTGGCGCGAGTGACCTCGAGGCGTATGCCAGCGGGCGCTCGCGGCCCTCCGCGCCCTGCTGCAGCACGGCGCCCAGCCCGGCCGGGCCCGCGTCCACCGCCAGCACGAGGCGCGCGCTGGGATCAAAATGCGTCAGCACGCGTTCAGACGCTAGCTCGCGCTTGATTTTAACAAAGGCGTCCTGTTGTGGCTTGTCCCATGTCCACACTGAATCTTTACGTAATAACGCATGTAGTGGTTCTAAGATTGACGACGCGCCGGGGACAAAATTTCTATAGTAGTTTATGATACCTAAGAATCGTTTCAATTGCTGCACATTAGTCGGTGAAGGTGCTTTTAAAATGGCCTGAACTTTTTTTGGGCATGAATGAAGGCCGTTCTTATCTATTACGAACCCGAGGTAGGTAACGCTCGGTTGAAGAAACGCGCATTTATTTTTGTGCAGCTTTAAACCGGCACCGTTCAGTCTATGTAAGACTTCCCGAAGTCTAGACATGTGCGTGGAGAAGCACGGGGCGGTCAAGCAAATGTCATCGCACCATACACTGACACCATCAATACCTACCAGCAACTTCTCCATTGCTTGTTGAAAAATTGCTGGTGCATTTGCTAGCCCATAAACTAACCGCGTATATTTAAACAACCCGCGCGTTGTACTAATGGTTGTTAGCAATTGTGACTCTTCATCTAAGCAAAATTGATTATAGGCGTTACTTAGGTCTAGCTTAGTATAAAGCTCCCCGCCGCCCAGCATTGCAAACACCTCTTCAATGCGCGGCATTGGGTACTTATCGATACATAAGTCTTTGTTCAGCGTAACTGAAAAATCACCCGCTATTTTAACTTTTCCGTCATCTTTCAAAACTGGAACAATTGGTGTTGCATAGTCTGAATGGCTTACCGGGACTAAAATACCAACAGACGTTAGCCTATCTAACTCAGCTTCTACTTTATTTTTTAATGCAAAGGGGACTGACCGAGGTTTGAAATATCTTGGCCGAGCACTTTCTTTCAACTTTAAGTTTACTGTAAATTTATTAAACTTGCCTAAACCGTCACTCCAAAGATCTTTATAATCACTTAACATTGTTTTTAATTCAGAGTTGTTGTTGCATAATGTGATATTTTTATTATCCAGAGGCATAATTCCTAAGTTAAATTTATGCATAAAATCTCTTCCTAGAATAGGGGCACCGCCGCCTTTTATTACATAAAACTTAATTTTCTCAGTTAAATTGTCATAATTCACATCAGCGTAAAAATATCCATCTGGTGTTACTTTATGTCCATTATAAAAGCACATTTTAGACTTACAAGTTGATAACGGATATTGAGAGTATTTCTGTTTATACAATGTATCTGGGATGGCAGTGACACCTGCCCCTGAATCTAGTTCCATTGACTGTTTGTGATCACAAATACTTACAACTATTTCTATCGGATCATAAGTGCCGTACCTCATGCTGAATAGCTTGCACTCCTGGCAGTCCTCCTCCGGCGTGTTATCCTCCACGTCGACCTTGTTTAGTTTTTGTTTGCATACTTTTTTCAGGTGGCCAGTAACTCCACATATCTGGCATTTGTAACGGCGAAACCTACACTTGTCGGCGAGGTGGTTCTTCAATCCACACACCTCACACGAACTCTGGCCCGCAGCCGTGCCAGCGCCGGCGGCGGCGCTCCGTGCGCCGTCTTGCCGCCAGTATGTCGCGCCCGCGCGCGCCCCCGGGGCTGCAGCGCCTCCGGAACCGTGCGCATAGCACCTTTGCACAGGCCCATTTATTTTAAATATGGGTTCTTCTTTAATAGACTGCTTCAATTGCCTGGAACTTGACACCCACTCGGCGGTTTCCAACGCTTTTGCAAACGTCAAGTGGGCAGCATCCTTTTCAAATAGTTTGTCCCGTTCTGGACCGTCTATGAGACCGAGAACAAATTTATCACGTAACACAGTCTCCAGGACGGCACCGAAGTCACAATGGCTTGCTAATCCCCGAAGTCGCGCAGCCCACTCGCTAACAGATTCGCCGGGGTCTTGAACAGCGTTGTAGAATTCCGATCTGGCTGCAAACACACACCGCTTGGGCTTGAAGTACTCAGCTAAAACTTTCGTTAGTTCAGCAAACGATAATTGTTCAAGCTCGCGTGGGAATACTACATTGCGTGCGATCCGGTACGATTCCTCCGAAAGATAGGTTAGGAGCAGCGCGGCTTTGTGATCTTCTCTTACAGCGTTTACTTTGCAGAACTGGTGTAGTCTGCCTATAAACACGTCCCAATCCGATCTCTTGTGGTCAAAACTATCGATCGTTCCCAAAAACGAAGACATCCTCGTCGCCAAAATGCTATGTTCTTAGATTTTAACAATGAAACGCCATATTACACTTGTAGTTTCTTTATTGCTGATTTCACACATGTCTCGCACCTCCCGCTACCTGGCGAACGTCAGGGCGGTTTACACGCGCGTATATACCTACTTAATAGCTATATGCATACATACATGTCACTAGTTTCCCTGGTTTTCGGAGTATTATGGTGTAAATAAAAAGAAACTTTTTTTTTAATGAACACACATGTCACTTAGATTCGGTTCACGATTCTACAAAAGATCCCTGTTTCCTTTTTCGGGAAGCAATCTTAAAAAATGCAAAACTTTTCAGCTCTGTATTAACCACTGTGTAGAGGTATGTATTTCTACCCGATCCATCGAGCCAACGGTAAATGTATGGTACATTCTACGTGAACGGTTGAAACGTTTCCATTCTTTATTTATCAATCCCACCAGCAGAGGCATATAAACTAACAGATTCCGAGAGAGCAAATCATTATATCGGTTCAGTGTAAGGGGATAAGGGAGGTTTGTAATCGAAGGTTTCTGTAGAGTTTAAAGATGATTTTAAGTAATCTTCTAATCATAAGTTTGAATTGGTAAATCTAGATGTAGTGTTTTTTTTCAATAAGGTTTAATGCTAACCTATTTAATATGTTCGTATAACACAAGTATTTATGTGCTTTAAAAAAATATAATTACTTGTGTTGAGTCTGGTCGTATTATATGTGTAATAAGTATGTATTTACTTAAGTGACCTCTTTCGATGATGCCTTAAAATCGGTAGTAGAGTCTGTCCTGAATGTAGCTCTAAATGATACTCAGTGGAGGCAGGCTTCCCTTCCGATTAGATATGGTGGCCTTGGGATACGTTGCGCACGCGATGTGGGCTTGCCAGCTTTTCTAGCATCTGCACATGGAGTTGCTAACCTAGTCACTGTCTTGTTACGTTCTAATGGTGACTTGGGAAACATTCCTTTTGTGTCTGATGCTATGTCAGCTTGGTCATTCCTCAACTCAGGCGTACCGTGTCCAGAAGCGAAGCACGTACAGCGGGCATGGGATGATGTTGGTGTGAAGCGTTTCCATGAGCAGTTGTTGGAGGATGCTGTGGGAGTTGATAGAGCCAGACTACGAGCTGTGTCGCAACCAGAGTCCGGTGCTTGGCTACATGCACTACCGTCTCCACACCTGGGCACTTTTCTTGACGACAACTCTCTGCGTGTGGCGGTGGCTCTCCGCCTGGGCTGCAAGGTGTGTGAACCCCACGTATGCACTTGTGGCACCATGGTGGGAGCTGATGGCCATCACGCATTGAGTTGCCGACATTGCTCAGGGAGATTCTCGCGGCACCATGCTCTAAACGACATAGTTCGTAGAGCTCTCAATTCTGCAAATATCCCGTGTGTCCTCGAGCCTGTGGGGCTGAGCAGATCTGATGGCAAGAGACCGGACGGGCTGACTCTGGTGCCCTGGAAGAACGGCAAGTGCCTAATTTGGGACGCAACTTGTGTCTGCACTTTTGCCGCCAGTCACCTGAGTCGTACCATTCACTCACCGTCAGCTGCTGCCGAGGACGCCTGCAGAAGCAAAAAGCAGAAATATACTGCCTTGGAAACGCTCCATCATTTTGTTCCTGTTGCCGTAGAGACCATGGGCAGTTGGAGTGGTGACGCTAAAGATTTCGTCAGGGAGTTAGGCCGAAGAATTAATGAGAAGACGGGAGACACCCGCTCTGGATCATTTTTGGTGCAAAGGTTAGCCATCGCGATTCAACGTGGCAACGCGGCGAGCGTAATGGGAACCTTTGCGCCGGGAGCGATCCGGGGTGGGCTCTTTGATTAATTTTTGTTTGTTTTATTTTACTTCATATTTTATTTTAGGTATATTATATATTTTAATATTATGTTTAGGACTTGTAAATATTAGTCAGTTACTTTATGTTTTATAAGTTATGAATAAATGTTTTGTTTGTTTACTAAAGAAAATTATATAAGTATAATATTTGTTATCTAGTACCCACGACACAAGCGTTTGCTTTGTGTGGGGCTAGATGGCGCTGTGTGCAAAGTCCCGGAATATTTATATATTTATTTAATATATAAAAGATGTACATATATTTATTGAGATCATTATTGTTTCATGACTAGATCGTATTAACATTTTTAATAAAAATAAGATTATATATAATTAATAAGCTTATTAACTACATTACTGCAATGAATCTTAATGTACCTTTCCTCAAAAAGCCAAGATCTTATTATCTTTCAACTTCAAGCGATATTTCATTGAATACTTTGTACATACATAAAAATATACCGTTTTATCAGTGGGATTTCTAACTACAAAACAGTGAATAGTTTCAGTTTCAACGTATTTCACCTGTCATAAGCATAGACGCTTGAAGGATACATGTGGATGTGTTTTAACTCCGCTTACTTGGAACTGCCTGAACCAGACTCTGCTGAAATTGCAAGTTATGGAAACAACACGATTTTTGGATCAATTCTATAGTATCCATTTATCTACCTAGTTTAAAAAAAAATTAAAAAGCCAATTTTTCAATAAACCTGGGTCTTAACTTAGCACAAGGTTACCGCAAGGTTGTGGAACTCCCTGCCTGACTCTCTGTTCCCCACGCACTATAATAATCCAGCGATCTTCAAAGCGAGAGTGAATCGGTTCTTATCGGGTAAGCACGCTCCATCTTAGGCCATAGCCTTACTTGCTATCAGGTAAACTATGGTCAAGTGCAAACCCGTTCAAGTTAAAAAAAAAAAGCACACAGTGTCATCTTTCAATTACAGCAACAATTTGATTGCTAGGTAGATACAAATTTAAAACCAATTTTTACTATGCTTATTATTTATTATCTTACATACATCTACTTAAAAATCCATACAAGATGTTTCAGTTCTAAAGCATTATCTAAAATTTATTTTGTGCAAGATTTTCTAAGTATTCCTCTTTTTATGTTGCAATTACAAGTAGTATGTTTAGTTTTTTTTTCCTTGTTTTCATGTATTATTATTTTTAATAAACACAATATTTATTTTGTGTACAATACACTCGCGATATACAGTAGTTCTCAAGAAAGCCCGAAGCAAAGGTACATACTTACACCTATTTTACCACGAATAGTGTAAAGTGTATTTTAGCACCATAATGTAACAGATACAAGCCTCTGAATGGTATCAGTTTCACCGCATGCAACATGTTCTATTGTGCCGCACAATGAGGAGAGTTACGGTGCATCACGAGCCAGCACAATGGGTAAACTGATAGCTTGAGATCAGGCATTAGCGCGCACGGGGCTCGAGTGGGGAACGAAGGGCTTAATTTCCATATCTTTACTTTATAGGTGTAAGTTAAATTAATTTGATAAAGATTTTCTTAGGCCACGGTTCCAGTGTCTGCTTTTCATCCAGACGCACCCTGGTTCGAATCAGGCCCTACACAAAGAGTTGTATTTCAAGTTGTCTAATTTGCACTCGCTTAACGGTGAAGGAATCATCATCATCATCGTCAGGTCACTGACATGTTGAGGACCACAATATCCGAGGACATGTGTCTTCCGTGGAAAAACCTGGGCACCCAACACAATGTATCTGCCCAATATAACTCCTCTAACTAATTAATACTGCGGGGAGTCGCGACCCTCAATCATGAGAAAATACGACTCAAGAGAGGGATGTGTACAGTCGTTAAACCTTTACCAAGCGCTAATCAAAATTGACACTAGAATTTATCCCACGAACTTATTACTAACTTCAAAACCTTTACAGTATTATAACCAACATCCCTAACCATAAATAAGTTGGCACTAGAAGGGGCATAAATCAGTATCTATCGATGTACACGTAATATTGTAACGGGCAAGTTGTTAATCCGATACAAGTTCGACGGTTTCACAGATAGAGAGAGCATGATAGAGAGAGCATAAATATGATGCCCTAAATAACTATTCCACGCGGTCGAAGTTGCGAGCACAGCTAGTATACGATATTTACAATTAAACATGTCCACCAATACACAGCAAATCCAAAATAGAACACCACATTTTGGTGACCCATCCAAAATCTGTCCGTGTCAATAGTTGCTTTACATTGGTAATCCTGAATCCGCTAGCTAAGCTGGACGCAGTATTGTATTATTCACAACTAGTGTAGACCACAAGCCATTGTTCACAGTTTAAACACCTGCTTATACTAGAATAGAATTACAAACGGAAACTTAAATGTATTATTTATAACCAGAGAATGTAGTTTGCTTGTCAGCGATTGATTTTATATGAAAATAAAATGAATTTGAGAATATTTTCTTACATGCATAACTAGTGATATTTTATAAGAATATAGAAATGCTTTACACATAAGTTTATTTTGTTGATAACAAAACTTCAGGACGAGAACAGTAGTACAAATTACTAAAAAATATTAATTATTTACAAATATACAAAAATTTGTACCTTTTTTTAAAATCAAATTCAAAAATTGGCGTCTGGTAGTGGGCTGGAGCACTTAGATTATCTTTAGGCTTTTCTAAAGATTTTCTAAGTGCCCCTTTTTTGTAGTGGTTAGAAGTAGTATGTTTAGTTTTTCTTCCCTTGTTTTTATATTTTATTATTGTAAATAAATTTGAATTCAAATTATATTCGTATTTGTCATTTAAATAATATGAAATTTTATCTAACCAGCATTGCTCCATAGAAAAATCATATATGTATTCACAACCCTAGTCACTGTAAATATCTATAAGTATTGACCAAGGTGTTTGCGTAGCACTTACACTCTATTTAACAATGGATGGCGTCACTAAGAAATTGTGATACGAACTGACGGGCAGGTTACATGCATTTTAATACATATCACTTTTATGGTTATTTAACCTTGAAATATTTATAATAGCTATTTAATTTAATAATAACTTTTTAATCAATCAAAGAAGGCTACATTACTCGTCTCATGTAAACATAATAAACCAAACACACTACTTCTTATTACTATAAAATACAATACAAATGTATTTATTTAACAAAAGCATTTACAATTTTAAAGGTAATTTAATTCTATATTAATCAATCCATAGATGGTTTACTTACATGATTTTGTGGGCCCTGCACTGGGTACGAAATGATTAAAGTGAGTAAATTAAAAGTTTAAAAGTTCCGGCTATGTACTTCAAATAGTTATAGTTAAATAAATTATATTGTATGTCTGTGTGTGTGTAACAATTCAAAAAGCAATTGGAAAATATTCATCAAAGCCACAAGGGTGTTAATATTTGTATGAAGCATGAAAATAGTAACCCGAGCATTCGGATATGTGCGAGTATATGTACCTTACATTTTGATACCCATAATTGTAGCATTTTGAAATACTACCTTATATTTTCAAAAACTTAATTACAAGAAATCGCATACGAGTACCAATGTTAAGCAAAGGTCGACGCGGTCAGTTGTTGGATGGGTAACCAAAAAGTGGCATTCCGTTTAGGCGCTTCCGTGAGTCGGATGACACGTTAAATTGTAGGTTCCGGCTGTTTGTCTAGTACGGCAGTCGTTAAGCTATTTCAGACGCTCTCAGAGCGGCTTGATACATTTTCGACAGCATAGTTGGCCACACTCATTCGATAAGAAGAAGATAGCCTATAGTCCATTGAAATAATACATGAGCTTTCAAATTGCAATATTCGGTCCTTTAAATTGTAACATTTCAATGGATAGCTTTTCAGATAGACAGTTCTATTTCAGTTGCCAGTCATGTAGCGTCACTTCTACACGTGTTGAGTCAGACGGTCTTTCTTAATTCTGGTGCTTTGATCAAATAATCAGAAAAATACGGATTTATTTTACACAAGAAGCTAATTTATTAATTCAAAGACCCTGGAACGCGTGACCAAAGACTGAAGTACTCCTTGAACTTTGCGTACATAACTCTTAAGGCATGAATTAATTATTTTAAGCTGAGGTTACAGTCGAAAACTTTGCCAATATATCAGTGTAACAATTAAAAGTTATTCTAGATTTATTTCAAACGTTTTCTTTGTGGTGCGGCTTGTAATTATTTGAGGTTGAAGTCGACAAGTAATAACAATTAGTATCGTTTGTTTTTGAATAAGTTTATACTTTTGTTAATTAACTTTTCACTTGAGTTATTTTCTACACAGTTATAAAAATTTTCAAGTTATTTGCAGGTGAATAAACAATAATGCGCCTCAAGCAATATTATTTATATCTATACGGACAACTCTATGTACCTACTCGTATATAGTTGTAAGCAGAACATACCTGTATTGATTGGGAATTATCTCCTCAACAAAGCTGCTGGATTACATCATTGATCGTAGCAACTGATTAACATTTTGTTACTCATGTACCTACGGATACTACCACATTTCACCAAATAACTGGATTTGAAAAACATTTTCTGATAACAGTTATTAACAACAGTTTTAAATAAAATCTTTTAAACTTTGCTTAAAACAAAAATAACTTAACTTAAAGTTAACCTTTTACTACTTTTTCTCAGAACAAAATACCATAACAATTGACTTGGTTGGCACAAACATCGAAATGAGCAGTTTTGACTTCCAAACCTCATTCGATCTCTATCGCATTACTGGGTCAAAAGATCGGGAACCCAAAAAATCGTGTCACCGAATTCATTCCCGGTAAAGTTAGGATTGTCACTTATTTTCCCATAAAGCTAGGTAAAATTGTTGTATTTTTCGTATATGTGATTATAGTAACATTATTTTATTAAAACACACAAAATTAAACTATACAATAAAGAAAGAATAATAATAATAATAATACTAATACTGTGATTATATATATATTAATATATATTATTATATATATTTATCAACAAAATAAATAATTTAAAAGAAAAAAATCTATCAAAATAGTGTGACAAAATACGTTTTGATTTAAAGTCCAAGTACACAATCAAAATTGATTGCTATGAATTTGTTTTAACCTATAACATAACCAAATTTTATCACTGCGTTTAGCATTAGGTATTCGTATTAATTTAATATTAAAACGTATGCTTTGAAGATCCCTGGATTTCTGTACTTATTTCCTATTTACGGTAAACAAATAGAACTTTATTATGTAGGTATCTAACATCTTTATTTGCAAAAGCTACATGTACATACATTTTATTAAAACCTGTACGACTACTGAAACACATCCCACCGCCACGGTGCCACGGATGGTGCTCTCACTTCAATTAAACGGGCGAAAACGTTTCGAAGACAAAACTGAAATTAGATTTTTCTCTCCCATTTCTTTTTCCACACACTGAAACCTATTCTCACAGTTTTCCACAGTTCTGCAACAGCTATTAATTTTTATCTCTTTGCTTAGTTCTTTTTGTAGGTTTAATTGAAAAAATAATTGCGATTCTGTCACGCAAAAAAATCCACTGTTTTGACTGAAATAGAATGGTTGATTAGGTCGCGAAATTCAGCTCGAATTAATTGCTAGAGTGACGGAACAAATTTGAAAAATGATTAATGTTATGTATCAACTATATATGGATATATGACTGTTATGAGGTGGTTTATTTTCATCGTGTCGATTATTTACCGCAAAAATAAAAACAGATGTAATTCAATATCAATCTTTATAAATAATAAAAACTATAGATGCATCAGCTTCATTGCCAAGCCTCCTGAATCTTGATTATTATTATTAATATGGGTTTGCGTTTTACTAGTTTTCTTGCTGATAAAGGCTGTAACCTAAGACAAAGCATGAATACCGAATAAGAATTTGTTTACGCTTTGAGTTTTGCTAGATTAGTTCATGGGATACAGTGAGTCACGCAGGGAGTTCCACAATTTTGCTGTATGGTAAATTACAAACTGAAAATACGTGTTCGCAGCCTGATTAAAAAGTGCAACAGTGGCGACAATTCACATTCACTTAATAACGTGTCTACGAGACTTGAAAACTGCGGTCTCATGATGATAAAGGGTGTCGTGTGGAACTTTCATTAAACTTGCAATGACACGGCTGTTTCACGGAGTTTTGTTTTTGTCGCGTCAACCATTTTGGATACTGGTGCTACAAGTATCATTAGTTTTGGGCTAGATCGGCTTTTTCAACGGATTTACTTCTGTCATTCTAATGGAAAAGTGAGATAATTCTAGTGTTCATGGTGATCATTTTATAAGTGGTTATTTAAAAAAAATAAAACTTTAACTAATGATTTGAAACATAATAATTATGTTTCATTAACCGTAGTTACCAACATTTTGAAACGGAAGATTATCAAATGTGCCAGTATTAACGTGATATTCAATTGAATACTATGTAATATAAAATATGATAACCTTCAGTTTAAAAATGACGGTTAAAATATGTAGTAAATACTCAAATACTCAAATACTCATTTATTGGTAATGTAAAATTATTACAGGTCGTTTCCTACTTATTGTAGTTATTCATTATACTAATTATTGTAATTAAATAATAAAATAGAATTACAGGTAATGTCACAATTCAAACATTTAAATTATACATAACATTTTATACATTAAGTCATATCAACGTTTTTTAACGTTTTTTTTGGCATATTTTAAGTCGCAAAATTGTTTGAAACTATAGAATGATTGCTCAATAAGCCAGCGCTTGAGGCGCAACTTGAATATGGCTAGCGACGGTGCTTCTGTGACCTGGTCAGGAAGTCTGTTATAGACGGTAGGTGCCATCACGTGCGTGGACTTAGCGTTCCGCGCCAGACTGCGGGGCTCCTCCGCGAGCTTGCCCCTCCTGCTTGTGGGGTACGAGTGGCCGCCACCCACGAGTACATATGAGGCTAGATTTCCCCGAGCGTATACGGCAACCTGGTATATCACCAGAAACGGTAATGTTAATATTCTCAGCCGCTTGAAATGCGGACGTGCAGTTTCATCCTGTGGAACTTTGGCAATAGCTCGTATCGCGCGCTTCTGGATCCTAAACGCTCGCTCCCACTCCGCAGCCCTGCCGTATAGTTCCGCGCCGTACTGTAGTATGGAGTGCACGGTGGCAAAGTAGCATGTCCTCACTACTTCCGGGGACACTACTTTGGCGATTCTGCTCAGAGCAAAGCAAGCGCTGCTCAACTTACCACACACTTTGTCAATATGGCTTTCCCATGTCAGGCTACGGTCGATCTCAAAGCCAAGGAAGGTTGTCGTTGGCACCTGATCTAACCTTGTGCCTTCCACGGTCACAGTCAATGGTCTGGTGTGGTGACCTGCCAAGTTAAAGTGGACAAAGTGTGTTTTGGTTAGGTTAAGAGCCAGTCCATTCATCCTAAACCATCTAGCCAATTGAGTGGTTGTGATATTGAGTTTCTGTTCAAGCAGGTCAATTCCAGGTGCTGACACTACGCCTGCAACATCATCTGCATATAAATAGATCTCTGCAGCACTTACAAACTCAGGCAGGTCGTTAAGGAGCAGCGAGAAAAGGATATTGGAAACGGAAGACCCCTGGGCTACTCCCATAACGGAGTCCAACGGGTCCGATCTTTCCGTTCCGCCACACGCAACGACAGTCTGTGATCTGTTCTGCATGAGATCTGTCAGCAGCTTGTAGGATGCGCCTCTCACACCGTAGTGCTGCAGTTTGACAGCAATCACTTTGGGATCAGCTACGTCAAAAGCTTTGGACAAATCACAGCAGACCATCGCCACCTGCTGTTTCCCTTCACGAGCATTCAGTACACGACGAACCACCTCTCGCGCCAGGGTCGTGGTCGAGTGACCCTCACGGTACGCGTGCTGACGGTCGGACAGCGTGTCCGTTTCCGACAGGAAACCCGTAAGGCGCGTGCTGAAACCGTTCTCGAACACCTTCGCCACCGCAGGTATTAGCGATACAGGCCGGTAACTGTCGATACTTTCCCGCTTCCCCTTGCCCTTGTACAATGGAGACACTACTAGCTTTCATTGCCGTCGGGTAGGATCCTTCCTTAATAGTATTACATAACGATTTGATTTACTCGTATGGTTGGAGTTTAGTTGAATCACTTTTTAGTATTCAAAACCGGTTAATTACATAGGTGCGTTTTAAGCTAACAAAAATAAAACATCGAAGCGTATTCGAAACAAAATATTTCAACATAAATTGAGAGAAAAATGCATTTGTTAGGCATCTAACTCCCGTTTCGAACCAATTGTTTGATGGTTTTAAATCCGATCACGCGAACCATCGAATCAAACATTCATTCAAATTAAAATGTGTCCGAGGGAACTAAAACGGCTGTTTCAGAAACAAATGTAAGTTTAGTATATCATGTATTTTATTAGTACTAATCATATTGAACCATTACGTAATAAATACGACTGTACATTCTGTAGGTATTTGGTAAAACAAAACGATGAACATCATTCCATAATTTAGAAAGAGAACTAAAAGAATGATTGTTTTGTGTGAAATACATGACAAGCTTAACCATTTATATTAAGACTACAATAAATTATATATTTCTTTTTGAATTCATTAGAAGAGAGAGAACATACAATTATCTATACAAAAAAAATATTTATACATATTTATCGTAGATTATAACGTTGCTTAACATCAGGCAAGTTGTAGTCAAGCGTAAGCCTATATCACGTTAAAAAAAACATTAGACATCTGTCTCGTGTCTATAATTAGGTATATTGTATCTTATCTTGCTCTCTAGCAATGATAAAAGAAAATTAATATATAGGTATTAATCGCCGATAAAGCGATTAAAGCAATTATTTAATTTAAATTAATCTGGCCAATGGCTACATGCCCTTCCTTCTGCCAACCTCGGTACACTTTTCGACAATGGCAGTTTCAGAATCGCTATCGGCTTGCGAATTGGAGCTGCTATTGTCGAACAACACAGTTGCACATGTGGTAGCGATGTCGATAGGAAGGGCCTCCACGGACTTTCATGCCTTCGCAGTGCAGGCAGATTCTCCCGCCACGGCTCGCTGAATGATATAGTGAGACGGGCACTTGCCACTGTCAACGTACCATCAGTTCTTGAACCGATTGGCATGGTCCGTGACGATGGTAAGCGCCCCGATGGCCTCACACTGATTCCCTGGGAGCGGGGAAAAGCTCTTGTATGGGACGCAACTTGCGTCGATACACTAGCTACTTCTCGCCTCAGTGGAACAGTACAAGCGGCAGGAGCCGCGGCGGACGCAGCAGAAGAAGCCAAGCGGCGAAAATATACATCATTATCGACTGATTATATTTTCGTACCGCTTGGCTTCGAAACTTTTGGTCCGTGGGGTAAAAGCACGAAGTCTTTTATAAAAAAATTAAATAAAATGTTGATTGACATCACTAGAGACAAGAACGCTGGCTGGTTCCTTGCGCAAAGGATTTCTATAGCAATCCAGCGTGGGAATGCAGCCAGCGTTCTTGGTTCCATACCACATGTAGATTGTTTAAATTTAGTTTAGATGTAAATACTCTTTTTTAGTTCTATTAGTGTTAATATGTGTAAATATTTTTTTTAAAGCGTTTAATTACAGATATTGTTAAAATTAGATGTCAAGTTCATGTAAGCGAGCATTCATCATCATCATCATCCACAGCCTTCTCTATCCCACTGCTGGTCATAGGCTTCTCTTTAAATGTGCCAGCTGTGTCGATCTTGTGCAGACCTCGTCCATTAAGAACCCACGACTCGAATAAGTATTGTTGCGCCGCGACCTTTCTGGAAGGTTTACGTTACCACCGGCAGCTACCTGCGCGTACACATACACGTAAACAAGTTGTTTACCTCATTTTAATTGCGTTCCAGATTGTTCGACATTCATCATTGTTAAGTGTAACACAAAAGAAACTAATTTGCATAACAATGGTTTTATAACCCTTTTTACATCAAGCGCTCACCTACCTAATTTGCATGACAAAGGATTTATGGTTGTGTTTTGATCCAAGTAATACAAAAGCATTCGAGAAGTTTCTTACCGATATATAAACGGGCGCAGCTCAGGCCAGTGGACAGTAAGACTTGCATCCGCCCCGTCATGACTTACGCCTCCGTAGTGTTCGCCCACCAGAACGACACTGTTTTGTCTCCATTACAGCTGATCCAGAATCGATTCGTCCGAAAGAGCACAGGTGCTCAGTGGTTCCAGCGCAACGCAGACCTGCACGTCGACCTCAAGCTGCCCTCCATCCGTCAGTGGATGAAGTTCACCTCTCGCCGCTACTTTGACGCCGCACCGCATCATCCGAACCCGCTTGTCGTCCAAGCGTCTTCTTATTCCACAGATCCGGTTGATCCCGAGCCCCTCCGTCGTCGCCCGAAGCATGTTCTGGTCGATCCGGATGACCCAATCGCCGTCGTGGTCTCGGCAGCGTTGGGCTCCCCTCCTTCCACCACCTCAGCAGGCGGTGTCTCAGCCAGTAGGCTCTCCGTCTTCGGCATTGGTCCAGGTTACCAACGCCCATCTCCCAGTGTAGGTTCCAGTGCACGTCCCCGATTCCGTCCTCGCCGGCGAGGCGGTAGACCCCGACCCCTCAGGTCAACTCGTTTATCTCCAAATAATCACCCAGACACAACCACTGATAGGGCCTTAGCTCACTCCCCTTTAGGGATGAACAGGGCAACCCGGTCTCCCCCTTCTGGCGACGGTCCAAGCCGAGGTTCGTGCCTCAGAGGCGCCCTTGTGCCAGTCGCCCCTAACTAGTACATAGGCCCGGGCACCATCAGTGCCCAGCCATCGTCCGGTGACGCAGCAAAGGTAGCTACTAGCAACCAGCTGCATAGTCCTTTCAAAAAAAAAAAAAAAACCAGTGGACAGTTTCAATCTAGCGATCGAAGCGAACAGTCAAGCGATACCGAAGCGATATTACGAGTGTGAAAGTGCTAAGTGAAGTACTGTGTAGTGAACGTGTGTGCTTAGTGTTTTTCGTGGTACTCTACGTACTTGTGTGTGAAAACATCGTCGAATTAAAGGCAATAAATTAAGGCATTCTGTTTTTCCTTAAAAACAGCCCCCTATCCCGTAACAGTATTATAAAATATTAATCAATTGCGTAATACATGTCCTAGGTATGTAAAATATGAAAAAAAGGTAATATTATATTAAATTGTCAGTTTTAGAACCAGGCATTCCATTCCGATATTGAATGCGAACAAAAGTTTAGAGAAAACGTTTCACAAAGTATGTACCTGAATAAATAAAATGTTTTATCGTATTCAGTTTCTTTTTATTGTTTTCTGGATGCATTGACACTCGTCTTTATTGTTGTCGTTTCAATAATATCGAATTCTTTCGTCCCAGATTTCTGTGACTATTTTTATAACCATTAGGTGGAAAGATCATTAAACAAAGAATCGTGATAAACTCCTCGCAAAGAAATAAAAAAAAAATCAATGAGTACCTACCTACTATTTAATATTTTCCAGATAAAATCAGTTGAATATTTTTTACGTTACATTTGATTTCACTTAGCCTTAGTGAAAAGCAAGTATACAATCAAACATGTACCACTCCTGAAGAAAACTAATAATGAAGACCTAATGATAACCCATGAAGCTGCAGGTGTCCACCTGTAGTATTTATCTAACTAAGAATAAGAATATTTATATGTCCAGACATCCTCTCCATAATGGATGACGTCGCGCAGGTATCAGCAACTTGATATCGGAGTGGAGCGAGACAAAGGGCCTGTAAAATGTAATAAAGTCTGCGACAACGAACAAGGGTCTAGTGTTGATAAAATTACATTGTTTGTATGTGCGTGATATATGGCTAGAATTTTAATAGTGAACTTTTTGGAAACAGAAAATCATATTTGATCATGTAAATAATAAATTTACTGTACATACTTAAATAATATGTATTTTTACATCATTTATTTATTTTAAATTAAGACTCAGATACACTCAATACTTACAGTTTCCACCAAAACGTACAGTTTTTCATAACATACACTACACTAGACACTCACTACACTCACACACACACACACGCACACACACACACACTACACTACTACTACTTATATATTATAAGAACTAGGTTTATAAAGCTTGGATCACTTTTTAATACAATAACTTAACTAACATACAATTGAATCTAGTGTCGATAACTCCGAAGAAATCTTAGTAACTAACAGTATACGATACGAGTTAGGTCTGTCTGAGTAACACAACATAAAGCCTTAATCTGTCAACAATATAATCTCTCTTTATCTGTCGTGAGTGCGGGATAAAATAAGGCTCCTGTCACTTTCAGGACCTCATAGATAGATAGATAGATAGATAAATACTTTATTAAAACACCACAAACGAAACAACACACAAAAAAAACATACAAATTAAAATCAGCGTCTTAATTGGCGGCCTTATCGCTAAGAGCGATCTCTTCCAGGCAACCAATCTGGCAGGGATATATTCATCTCATTATTTCTTATTCTCATTCTAACTAATCCTACTAATTACCTATACTAATATTCTCTCAAGGTTATATTAACTGATCATTAGGTACTTTTAACCTTGAGAGAACTAACTCAATGAATTAATTCTGCGGGTGAATTACGACCCCCCAGTAATTAGGAATGTTACTTATGTAAGAGAGGAACTTTTAAAGCAATACTAATATTATGAGTATTCGGATTACTGTGACTACCTTACCTTCCCCTACTAACTAACAACACTTTTACTTCTACTATGTATTGGTAAGTACATAATGAAAGGATATTTTGCCTAAATATAGATTAATAATCCACCCTAGCCATAGTTTCCATAAGCAATGGTTTATTCAACAGATTCAGTTGTTTATTTCCCTTAGTCCTCGGCTTGAGTTATCTCACTGTTTAGGGTCGGCCTCCTCTGTCATTATTATTTATAGTTATTGATACTACAGATCATTATATTTGTCACAACGTTTGAGATTTAGATCGGAACTAGCTAATAGAGAGCGGTCTTTGTAACATTCTGAAATTGTTTGTTTTTGCTGTTTGAATTGTATGTATCAATACTGAAGGTCGTGATCCCCTGTAATGGGAGGTTTTTTTGTACAAAACCGTAAAGAAAATTGATCTAACTATAGAACAAAAAAATATTATAATGCAATAACCATTATAGTTTAAGCTTTCAAAATTTGAAATTACATTTCTAAGTTTAAAATGGGAGGCTTAAAACCCAAATATTAGAATAAGTACTTTTTAAGTACCTTCAAAATTAAGCCATGTCCAAAAATCGCCTTTCTAAAGGAGCATTTTATCGCCAAGTTATATTTAAAGTCATTTAACCAACTAAAGCGGCTTTGAAGTTAAACCAAACTCATCAATAGCTTATCGAACAAAATGCGGGTAGTTGCACTAAGTTTTCTTGGCAGCAGCTTCTTGTATTTACCATAATGGACTAAAGATCGACTATAATACAATGCAGATACGGTACAAAGCCAAAATTTAGAAAATTCGGGAGCCAATTGACCTTATAAATTGAGATAGTTTTTATGCGATTGTAATTGTTAAATATTTTTTGCTATTTGTAGATAACAGTGACTTACTTACTTATACAATTTTGGAATAAAAAGTAGCACAGTTGTGTTTCTATACCACATCTTACCAAAAATAGTGATTACACAACAAAATAATCAATTGCTCCCTTTCTACTATCACATTTTAATAATGGTGTCTTTGTGATTGATTTGCATTGCAGGTCTTGGTCATCCGATCTTAACCGGAAAAGAGATACCATTTGGTATCAGTTTTATTATAGTACGATATGCATAAAGCCATGTCAGAGGCACTTAGAGCTGTTAAAAAACTCTTGACACAAATGTTGGTACTCTCAAACTTACTTTGAAAGCTTATTTAGATACTGTATAGCTTAACTATGAGTCAGTGTGGCTCGGCGGTTGCAACGTCTTATTTTTCATCCTGACGCGCCCTGGTTTGAATCCAGCCCTAACCAATGACTTGTATTTCCAAGTTATGTGAGAAACTGCACTCTATATAACAGATACTACTAATTGTCCTCACTTGCCTTGATAATTTTAATGGCCTCAGAATCTCAACGGAAGCCTCCAGGGTTGCTAGTTAAGCTGGCACTTAACTACACTATTCTAGAAAGTTCCGCCGACTTACATTACTAGCTGGATACGTGTTGGGACTAAGTTGGTTATCAGATTATGCTTATTTAGTATCTGAGGCTTAATTTTTTTACTAAGCGATTGTTTACATAAGCAATGATTTGGGTTGTTTTTTTAACTTCAAGTACTTTTCTACCTACTAAAACATTTTTTTATTAATATTCTGTTTATATCACCTAATGAAGAAATAATATAATGGAATTTGTTCGCGCTATTTGATAAACTTCAAAGAATTTTAACAAAATTAGGCAAATATTGGCTATTATTGTCTTAGCCATTTTCTCAATTTAGGGCGGAAACTAAAATATTTGAAATATTAACTGTAAATACAGAAAAGAAAACTGTAGAACAAGGTTATTGAAAAAAAAAACAAATCATATTTTGTAATTTAAAAAATATGCCTTAATTACTACCTTCCCAATTTCCTAACGATCACTATTGATATTCAACAGAACCTCATTTTTAAGTCACCTCCAATGACCATAAATTTAAAACTCCGCTTCAAACTGCCACTCAAATTTGTACCTTAACACTTAAAAATACAATTCAAATTCGCATGTCACGTAGTCTTTCCCGCGTACCTAAAACAGGGTATTTTAAATTGACCTGTGTAATGCGCCAGAAAATAGAATTTTCCTGAGCAGGTATGTTATAGATGAGAAGTAAAATACGTATTTTCGAGATACAATAAATTGGGGAACAGTTAGAAGGTTTCGATAAACTGATTGTGTTACTTAGCTGCGTGAAAGGTTTTTAATTAAATCTCGGGGAGAAAAGAAAAGAAATTGACATGGTTGCCGTAAAGGTGGAATTTACCCGTAAAACTTTGTTTATATTGGTATTTCATAAACATCACGAGTCAAGATATTTTTATTTATTTATTTTGTTTACTTACTAAGCAGAATACTTTATTCTTCGGATTACAAAAAGACTTTAAGAATAAGTATATCAATAAATAATTGCTTAATAATAAAATTAAATATCTAAAATTTTAAATATGAACTAATTGAATTGAATTTGTCAACAATAGTACCTAACTTACATAATTTTGTATCTTTTAACATTCACTGATCGTCTTAAAATTCGTTTAATAAAACACAAGCGAGTTATTTCTGAAACACACAACACGATTTTCAAAGGGATTTTTATATGATTCCATCAAAGTAGGTTTACTCAAAGGAATATTTTCTCCTGTGCTTAAATAAATAGGGAGTTTTCAGATTGCTAATGGCACACGGGAGATAAAAACGTAATTATGTTAGGTGCTTGTGTTTTCTCGGAATTTCCTTTGTGGCTTATATTAAACGTAGGTTGGTATATGTCGTCACATAATGTGTAATAATGAAAAGGGGAATCTGTTTGTTTAAGTATGATGGTGGCTAAGGTTTGGGATAAAGGTTTTAGTACTATTGTTATCAAGACATATTGAGAAACTTCTTAGCGCTGTGATAGTGGTGCATGGGTGAAATGGTGTTAAACTACATACGAAACAACCTATAGACTGCAGTGATGCTTCTTAATTCTGGCAATTCAGCCTTCAGTTATAGTAATGCAAAGCACTGCTTTGTTTTTTCAAATCCATCTATTTTTCAAATTACAGCTTTCTTCCCATTTTTTTTAAATTCACGTTTTTGATGATGCGAGAAAGAATAATGTTCTTTCACACATATTAATCAATCATATTTATTTAATGTTAAATGGTTTTATACAGCTAATGTTTGCCTTGTTTGTTTATATATATTTTTTTCGTTTGTGAACTCATTCAGAATCCTTCTAATATTATCGTATATGTACATAAAAGTAAAAAAATGTGCGTGTCTTTTCACGAAGTGCGCAATATTGGCGGCGTCTTCATTAACGAATAATGAAAGCTTCCTCTTAGAGAATACCTATAAGGAAATATCTTACTTTGAGGAAAATCATCTCATTTTGACGGGCAATACTTAATAACATCAACTTGTGTACAAGTATAAATCTACAGCGAGGTGTGAGGTCCTGAAACCAGTTTTGATTAACTCCATGTTTACTGAATGGCGTCAGAAAAGGTTCTTCAATCGATACAATATTGTTTTGAATTTAACGTCATTTATAAACTACCCCATTGCTACAAACATAGAAAGTACATAGGTATAATTGTAATAAATTTTGAAGCAACAAGCCAATAAAAAAAATATATGATGCATTCATTTGATTACAGGCAACTTGATTAACAATGTAAATTCTATCTAGAAATATTTTTTTTTAATTTAACAAAAACGAGAAATCAAGGAGAAAATCTTGTTATTACGGCAATTTTAGATAAAAGCTTTATGGTCCTTATCTGTAAAATTGCCCATTAACATTTTTAGAGGTTTCAACTGGATCCGCCCAAATACTTCGCCACAAGATTTTTTGCGCAAAATGTCGGTTCCTTGAAATACTGAAATTGAGTGTGAAATAAACGGGATTTCTTTGTGAAATTATCTCAGGTACTAAAACACCGTAACGTTTTGCATCAATCATTGTAAGGCAGATATTTTTTACTTAATTTAGAGCCTTATCAAAATATCTTAAGTAATCAATGGCAGTCATCACTGATTTAATAATTTAAACACATTTTAAACAGCAAACAAGTATCAAAGTACTTATAAAAAGTTGAGTTGAAAAATGTAACCACGTCACATTGGTATCAGATTTATGAAACCAAATGCAATTATCCGATGACAATATTCAAACAATACTTGCCTAAAAGAAAACATGAAGTAATTTGATAAGAAATGTGTGAAAAAAAGAGTAAAATAAAGTTATAGGTCCATAAGTTTGCTTGATTCAACATCAAAGCCGGTTCCGAAGTGACTTCCGTTTCAAAATCAAATTCTGAGGAGCGAAAATCTAATTTTCTACCAGCGCTTATAGAGTGGGACCGTCTGGAGAGAGGTTAAAACATAACCCACTTTTTGCAAAGTCGGGTTAAGTATATGGCATCTGCAGTTTGAAGAAATTAGCTTTTTATCGACAGGTACCTATAGAGAAAAGCTTTTAAAGAAAGTCATGCTTAGTTCTATCTAACTCAGTCGAGTTTTGAAACGTAATAACAAACTGTCTCTAAAACGTGGTTAAATAGTTTACCTAGAACTGTAAACCATAAAGTCGGTTCTTGTTGTTCAAACAATATCACATCGGTACAATGTCAAATTAGAGCTGTGATTATCATTGGTAACATATTTGGTAATTTCTCAATAAGTTTGTAATACATATTTTAAAGTTTTTTTTTTAATTTTCCAGGAGTGACCAGCCTCCGAGACGTGATGATGCTAGTCCAGCCCGACACCGTGGTCCGCGGAGGCACGGCAGCGCTCATCTGCGCGAGGGACATGCAGGGGGCGCCACTGTACTCTGTCAAGTGGTACCGGGGAAACCATGAGTTCTACAGATACACGCCCAATGAGGACCCGGACACTAGAGTGTTTGGGCTGCCGGGCATCTTTGTTGATGTGAGTTTCATTTTACCTATAATATTTTTGACTAATGTCACAGAATGTATAACCCAAAGTATGTTATGTATATTGGAACGGTTACGTTACGGAATGGAATTTTACAAATGTTTATTGCTGTACAAATATGTAATGTGAGTATTGTAGTTTTTAATTAGCTTATTTAACCGATATGGCTCAGACAAATTTTATACGTCTGCACTAGTTAACATTATTACAAATGATTATTTCTAGACTGAGAAATAAAAGTGATGTGCTCGTACTTCATCATAATCATCCACAGCTGGTTCTGTCCCACTGCTGGGTATAGGCCTCTCTCATAGTATGCTATAGGCCTCGATCTTTAGCAAGCCTCATCCAGGTTTGACCTGCGTCAGATGTTATGTCGTCAGCCATCTTGTAAATTTAAATTAAACCATACAATAGAGCATTACATGACACGAAAACAATAAAGAAACCGTAGTAGACTTTTTGACAGCTATTGTTTTATTTAACAAACTAAAACAAATCAGCTAATTACTGAAGCTAACTTTAATTTCAATCTATTTAGCCCCGTATTAGACGGGCGCGCAATTTCGCGGCTGGTTGCATCTGATAGAACCAATTTACATTGTACCTGCTGTATGGACTCGAACAAATACTGCCATTTACGGAGAGAAGGGACGATCTATCACACTATGGTTCATTTGTAGTGGACTAGTCCTGTGATGGAAGAAGCGTTATTAAAAGAGAATAAATGCAAATGTGTGTATCACAATGATTTCAAGCAAAGGCATACATGTCAAATGTTTTTTTTTGTAAATATTTTGCAGTATTTTCACATCTAAAGTTAGTATTCAATACAGACATACCTGACCGATATGATTTTTAGTGGAAATGTTGGTAAGAAACACACGGCAGAAAGTCTGGTAAAAGGCATAATAATTTTGATTTGCCTGCCTACATTACTTAAATAATTATAATCATTAGCAATCAATGTAATATAAGCCCTTCTGCTAGATACAAATATACGTAAAAAAATAACTAAAAATCCTACTGTTACATTCCAGATGAACCGCTCCAACGGCACGCAGGTGCTGCTCCGCCGCCTGGACCTGTCCCTGGCGGGGAACTTCAGCTGCGAGGTGACCGCCGACGCACCTTCCTTCGCCACTCAGATCGCTACTAAGATGATTGATGTTGTTGGTACGATATCTCTCTTTCTTTTTCTTGAGTCGTATTTCTCCATGACTGAGGGTCGTGACTCCCCTGCCGAATTAATTCATCAGAGGTGTTCTCTTGGTAGGTATACATCGTGGTGGGCGCCCAAGTCCTTTCACGGAAGACACATGTCCTTGGATATTGTGGTCCTCAAATATGACAGTTTCCTCACGATGTTTTCCTTCATCGTTGAGCGAGTGCAATTTCACACGCGTATAAGAAGAGAGGCTTATGCGTATATTATAAGTAGTGGGCGATAACAGGCTGATGATGATGATTCAAAATGTTTGTCAACTGAAGCTTATTACATTTTTTTTTATTAAGCTGTATTCTTTGTCTTATCGAATGAGAGTGGCCAACTCTGGTGTCGAGAGTTTGCAAACTGCCCTAAGGGGCTCTGAGATGGCTTAGCGACGCTTAATGCTGTATTGGTATTATTTGTTATTTCAATTTTCTCGTACACAACATAAATACTTTTATATTTATGCAAACTAAAACATGAACACCTAATAAAATTTAGTTGTATTAACCGGCTAGCACTTACATCAAAAATTACGTCGAAAAATTAGCTCGACAAGTTTCGGAAATCTGAGGTTTCCATCATCAGGAGGACGAGTCAGCACGCGCGTCCCGGTTGGCCGCCTCGTCCAGACTGGACGAGGCGGCCAACCGGGACGCGAGCTAATTTTTCGACGTAATTTTTGATGTAAGTGCTAGCCGGTTAATACAACTAAATTTAATCATGCCTTACGGGAACTATAATACAGTGACCTAATAAAATGTAAAAAACTTAGTACAACAAAGTTCTACTTATGTTTATTCCGTAGATGAGCAGCAGACGTGTTCTCATCACTTCAGTATCCATCTAGTTAGAAAGACTTGTTATCAGTTTCAGTCAATTTTATTTACCGAGAATATTGAATATATATTGAGACTAGGGCTTTTTGCGCCCTGAATAAGTAAACGTCTTCCTTTATGGAACTATGCTCTTCTAGATTAAACAGTTGCCAAGCTAGATAGATCAGCTATTTGTGATAAAGTAATATTAACAACATAATTCCTCCGTCTCCATTCCACCGTCGAACAAGCAGGAAGTCAGCAGGGCGTCACCGGTTCATGGTGGAAGTTCCAAAGACTCGCACGAAACGCTTTGATTCTACCTTCATAGTAAGGACAGCGAGACTATGGAACTCTCTACCTGGAGCCCTGTTCCCAGAAAATTATAATCCAGGGGTCTTCAAATCTAGAGTAAATAGGTTTCTTCTAGGCTAGCGTGCTACATCTTAGACTATAGTGGTGCTTAACATCAGGCAGGCTATAGTCAAACGTAAGCCTTTTTAATGTAAAAAAAAAAACTTTAATAATTCTAAACTTGATATAACGAAAAAGATCCATTTGTTAGTTATTTTAAGTACCTATGTACACCAAAAATATGTGTCTATATTTTTGGAGCCAATTATACTCGGATTCCATTGATTTACACAAACCTCCTAAAAGTAGGTACATTGAGTAGTTTGTTATACTCTGCTCCTTCAGTTTCAGTTTCAAAAAGTCTTTATTTCACATAAATAGTTTTACAATTAAAAATATGCTAGTGTAAAAAAGCTCTTTGAAAGCTTATCTGAATCATTTGTTTTCTTTATTACCAAGAAATAAAAAAACGGTTGCGAAGTAGATTAAAACTATCGACAGAAACATTAAATTTTTAGACTTCAGAATGCACAATATAACACTGAAATTTACATCCAAACTACAAGAGACAAAACTCTCGATATAAGTTGATAAACGGCCCTGAAGTTCCACAAGAATGTACTATACAAGTTGCAAACTTTCAACGTTGTAGTCTGTAGGTTTGACTAAGAAGACTTGGCTTTGTACTTAGTATCTCTGCAAGAAAATTGTCTTTACCATTGCTAGCAGCACTTCTACACTTTTAGACCAAACGCTTTCAGAATTTTTCAGTTCGGATGCTATCCGCGCGCAGAGTGATCTTGCTTGCGGACTTTAGTTACAGATTTAAGGCTCTGTGCGAACCGAAGCTCTCTGTCAAAGCCTGTTTGTTCCGTTTTGTCTGTTCAGTGAAAGTCTAGTAAAGCTTGGCTCCACACAGTTTCTAGAAGTTGTATGCAACCAGAAGAAAAAAAACTGTATGTATTATTGCCATTGAATATTTGTTAGTTCTATCGAAACCACAAATCATCAACACAGAAAAATAAAAAATATTATAAATTAAAGCCTGTTTTCATTGGAATAGAACTAATTTTGTAATAAATATTTTCGGTTGTAACTCTCTATGTTTGTATTAGAAAATAACCATATACTACATCTGCCTGAAAAAGTAACATCAATCTTGCTTAATCGTTAGGTCTTACAGTCTACAGTGTAGTCTGTCACAGGCTTTACCTAAGAGAGACCTTTGATGTTACATTTGTGATTAGTACTCCTAGATTTAACTGCCAACAATAGGTACTGCCTACTAAGTACTAACGATCCATGTTTAGGTATCATCATCATCCAACACCTTTCTTTTTTCGCTAGCAGTAATGTGATTAGCTAATATTAAAGGCCATTGGTCGATGCTCTCCTCATTTGCCTTGTCATGTCGTCTATGTATTTCTTAGCCATTTATTTAGGATCGTGACCTTTACCTATACCTAGTATTATATTGGGAGATGACTCTGGCCGCGTAACACAGTCTTACGGCTACTACGAGGTCAGAGGATTCACATGTTATTGTACAATATTTACGTCAAATAAACGAATTTAGATTATTTTTTTTGAGATGTGTTTTGAGATGTTTTTTTGGTCAGACACATCAAGGAGGGATTTGTACAGCGAGTGTATTTTTAAGAGATAACGTATTACCCCAGAATTTGTGATATTTCTTGAATACTACTTCATATGCACATGACGGAATTGGATAAGGCCAAAATGTACCTAGGAACTGTCAAATCCAAAATAATAAATTATATAAAAAAATGCCTGAAGGAATCAGCTGCTACAACACGAGAGTCCACTTTCTTTCAGTGTAGCAGCACCTCGATTTATCTTTTGTTTTCTAAAATGTTCCCCTATTTTAAATAATATTATAGGAATTTGTGTGTCCAATAAACATTTTTATTATTATTATATTTCAAACGGAAATTCACTGACCCAACTATCTAATGATAAAATTCCTAGAAGTTTCCAATTATTTATGCCCAGTACTTCTGCGACAGTTTAAATTTATTCATAGAACTTAGCTCCAAGCATCTGTAGCGTAAAATAATCTGTTTGGATATTAATAGGGGCCAGCTGGAACGGCAAGGGCTAACGCTAATGGAAGGATTTTCTAGGAAATCTCGCCAAAGGGAAGTTGGTAATGTCTGGTACTGAGATGATAACAAATTATGTTGCTGTCCACGTGTAGGTTGTTGATAAAAATGTTGGCCATAAATGCACAGGGACAAAGTTTCAAAGATTTTTTACTCTTTTAATTATTTTAATATTGGTTTTAGCTTATCTCGCTTATCTTCTTGGCCTTGTTCACAATTTGTATTAGAAAATGATGTTCAGAAAATCATAGAACAAATGTTGGTGCCAAAAGACCACTCAGATACTTACCAGTTAGTGCCCTTAAATAGTTTACTATAATAATTTATTATTATCAATTTATAGCTTGGGGCGCTTCCGTGGCTCGGATGACACGTTGAAATGTAAATCCTTGTCTAGTACGGCAGTCATTAAGCCATGTCAGAGGCCCTTAGGGTAGCTTGATAAACTCTCGACCACAGAGTTGACCACTCTCATTCGATAAGAATAAGAATTTGAAACTTAATTCCATGATCTCAAAATAACATCAAATTATAGCATACATTTTATAAAAATAAGGGGCAGAACTCCAACCGTTCAAGTAAACGGTTGGAGTTATAAAATATATCAAGCGCGCTAGAACGTAGATTATAACGTTGCTTAACATCAGGCAAGTTGTAGTCAAGCGTAAGCCTATATCACGTAAAAAAAAAATTAAAACAAAACATAAGCTTACAACAATAAAAAAGATAAAATAAGCCAAACTACACCATCAACACAGAAACCCGCGTAGCACAAAACCTAATCTCCAACAAATCAAGTTATCACACCCTCTTTGCATTAACAACAACGCGTCAGAGCGTCCGAAACATCCTTATTTGGATCCTAATTCATATTCCGGTCATCTTCAGGGAGCATTGAAATCAAGTCGTTTGGGGACAACGGGACAAACCATACACAGGATAGCTAGAGACTCCTAATGTGAGACAGATCCATCGAAACTGGCTGTCAATGACAAGTACCTAGTTAACCTTTTCTTCTAACAAAAGAGCTTTATCCGATGTAATAAGTTACTTATTATTTTATTATTAAAACTATCGTGAGACATTCTTATCAAATACAAATACAAATATTTTATTTATCGAAACACAGTGACAGTACATAATAAAAAAAATTCTAAAATAGGCTTAGGTACATTCTTTGTGTTGGCGTACGTTCGACATAAACCTTGAGCTCCACGCTAAGTCCCTTACGGAACTTGTGTTTGTGGAGCCACAGTATTCATCCTAATGTCAGTCCCAGTGTCACATAATTTTACACAATTTTTTTTTACACAATATCTTTACCTACTTTGCATCTAGTTTTACACAATTTGTTTATCTTTACTTTGCACAATAATGTTGCCAGCATATAATAAAAAAGGTCTGAATCTAAATGTAACCATAAGTAACGTTGTTAACACGTTTCGGATGTATAACTTTGTGTTATACATTCTGTTTCACCCACAATTCAACCATATCACAGAAAGAAGTTAACTAGGCTCCTCGCTGCCTGTGAACTGCATGTTACTTCTACGAGCTATACGTCATGTGAAGTGTAGGCTTATCACTAGTTTAATATAGATACAGGCCTACATGAACGTAGAAATATCATGCTTCAAATTTTAGACCATTTTATTGATATTATTTTCTGTATGATGTGTCCATTACTTTTGTTGTCGTCATTTAGAAACAACAGGACAAACAATATGCAAGCACGGCCCAGCGGGACATCTGCCATTTTGAAATGGCTTGTAAATTTCAAAATAGGACAATATGGAACCAAGCTATGCAAAGTAGTGGACGTGCGTTATTTGATTCTAGGAAATGACGTAAATAAGTGTTTGTGCACTTTATATTTCGGTTGCAATTCGTCGAACAGGGTGATATTACTATTTTTACAAAAGACTATGCTACAATAACTGACTTTTGGAAAGATATTTGATTAGTAACTAAACTTTAGGTACGCTCACAACATAAATTACTGTAGAGCTCTGAGAATAAGGACAAAAGTAAATGGCCACTATCATGATTTAAAAAAAAGTATTACTTTTACCATTTTTCCTAAATTTTTCGTTTTAATAATTAGATCAGAAGAAATAGATGAGTGGCCGCAAATAACGTAACTTTTAATCGGAGAAATATGGTCTAGCGCCTGTTTTGCATACAACAGAAACATTTAAATGTAATTTACTTTGATTATATCAATCTTCAGACATGAGGATGTTTCAAGAAGAATAACTTTAATTAAACTACATAAGTACTACTACATCACTAACCCTAGGTGGCGCCCGTAGCACAGCTAGCGGAGGCAATCACATGCGATGCACAGCAAAGATCGACTCGGTCAGTCCTTGGATGGTTGACCGAAAAGTGGCATTCCATTTTGGGCGCTTCCGTGGGTCAGATGACATGTTAAATAGTAAGTCATGGCTGTTTGTACGGCAGTCGTTAAGCCATCTCAGAGGCCCTAGGCCATCTCTTTCGATAAGAAGAAGACTAACCCTACATTGTCTCCTACTTTCCAGCGTTACCATCAGCGGGTCCCGTATTGCTCGCAGACAAGGACCGCTACCAGCCTGGTGAGATGCTGCGGGCAAACTGCACCTCCTCGCCGTCCAGACCCGCTGCCAACTTGACCATCTATGTCAATGAGGAGCCAGTATGTATCTGCATGGGTGTTGTATATGTCCAAATTCAAATTTCAATATTTCAGAAAAAGTTTTACAATTTTTCTTAAATAATAAATAATAAGCTTTTTATTTGAAACTGAGGTATTATTTATGTAGTTTCCCTCTGAATGGCAATTTATAAAATGTCTCTCAGCTCAAAGTGCCTCTGGGCATAGGCCTCCTCTAACGTCTTCCATTGAACCCTATCTTGAGCCACTCTTCTCCAGTGGTGACCGGCTGTGAGCTTCAGGTCGTCTTCCGATCTAGTCATTTGGCGTCCTCTGTATCTCTCACAATTTTTCTTAATTACTACCTAACATACTGGGTGAGGGCACATCCGAGCTATGTTAGCTAGGTAGTCCCTTATTTGATCTTAGTACTTGTTAGTAGAGAAGCATGAAAATGAGAAATGGATGAATGACAATACCTTTGTTTATTAAAAATAGTTCAAATACTATGTATCGTGATAGCTTCACTAGGCTTGAAGCCCGTATCAAAGAAACAGTTAACACTAAACTTAGTTATGCTTCATCAATAAATAAATAAAAGTTCTTCATACGAGAGAGTAAAATAAATAGTAGAATTTAAAAGTTTAAAACTGTAATGTCCTCCCGAGACCTTGACGTTTATGCATACTTAAATACATGCACATAAATAGCTAAACATTTTTTTTAGATTATCTATATTCAAATTCAAATTCAAAATGATTTATTTTTGACTACAATTGATTGATTGATCCATATTTTGTTAGTAAAAGGCTAGGGTTAGTATAATTAACAAGTAGTTACATTATTTAATACGTCATGTAGGTACTTAGGAGGCATTCCTTGCGGAATCATAGTCCGCACGAAATGTCTCAGCACAGGCGCATACGGGTCTGCTGCTACAGCTATATGCACACATCCGTCCGTATGTATACATTATGTATACATTATTTTCCTAATCACCATCTTCCCCATGTTCCAGCTGCGGTCTATCGAGACGAGTCTCCACCCCACCGAGAGTGGTCTAACATGGAGTATAGTGAAGGCCGAGGTAACGTATTTTTTTATCACTACAATTTTAGATTGGTCACTCAAATCTGCATGTAACCTAACATACAAATAACCTGATTCGTAGGAAGTTTAATGGCGTACAAGAAGAGAGGCCTATGCTCAGCATTGGGCGATAACAGGCTGATGGTGATGATGTAGGAAGTTTGTAGGACAGTCTTTTTTCGCCATATTGTTACTATTTCACTTTTACTCTAGTGGATCAAGCTTTGGACTACCTCTAATTTTTGAAAATTATAATCCTTGTTACTCTGCAATGGAATTTCTGTAATTGGCAAATTACAGAATGCCTAACAGATCACCAAGTGATAGTAGTTAGCCGCAGCAATCATCAACGTAGCTTGTACTAAATAGAATAAGCTCATAAATGTGACCGTGTAAAACATCTTCCATTGCTTGAGAAGTGAATTTCTTCACAAACATACTACTTACAAATGTGACGCTGCGACCCAAAGTGGATCCTGGCCTCCGACACAAAGAGACGCCATTCTTCTCGGAATTTTTTGACGAATGATAACATTACCCATTATTTTCTAAAATTTCCAGGTGTCAGTGAGCAGTGAGTTGTTCCTGAGCGGGCGCATGCGCGTGGCGTGCCGCGCCAGCTTGCACAGCGTCTACAACAGCTCCGCCAAGCTCGACTTCTTCACGCCCGAGACTGATCCTAGACCTGAGAGGAGTACGTGTCTGAATTAAAACCTTTAAACTAGCGGATATATAAGAAACATTTTGTATGGTAGCAGGCTCAAGATAATCCAATAATTTTGTGATGAAATGAGTTAAAAACAATGAGAAAATACTACCGCAAAAGCAACGATTTACATAGTTATTTAGTCTTTTCTTAGACCTGAGCTTTGAGGAAATTTCGCAGACTAATATAGCTATAAACATGTATTATGTGGGCTTGTCACGTACTTTAAGTCCAAATTCTAAAATCCAAATATATAATGTTAATCTATCCCGACTGCCCAGTGGTAGAGCTATAACTTTGGACGTTATCGCAATTTTGAAATGTCAACAACGAGTGTTTGCTTCCACTATAGTAAGCGGCGCAAGAGAATAATGTCAGCGCTCGATGTAACATCCAATTATTTTTGTCAAGATTACCAACACTTCCCGAAAACAATCAAGTGTGTAACTTATATGAGCTTCATAACTTGGTAGGTTTGTATAAAATAATTCATAAGTTATTTTTTCCAAAATATCTCCGTCGTATCTTTATTTACAATTATAAAAAGAAGGGAAGAAAAACTAAACATTACTTCTAACTACTACAAAAAAGGGGCACTTAGAAAATCTTAAGAAAAGCCTGATGATCATCTAAGTGCTCCAGCCCACTACCAGAGGGCAGCGTGCCCAGCATACTGGCCGCATCACCACGCTGGATGGCAATGCTGATACGTTGAGCCAGAAAAAGGCCAGCATTTTAGTCATGCGTCGCGTCAACCAAGCGCTCCGAGAGGTTTTGGAGAATAGTATGGGTTCCCGGACCCCACGGCCCCAAAGTCTCGACTCCAAAAGGCTCAAATATAATCCGTCGTTAATACTCATATTAATCATGGTACATTTTTCTCATTCCAGTCACACTCAACAAGGGCACCACCTGCAGCTTAAGCTGGATTCTTCTCTTCTTCCTCTTCCTTCTGCCAATGATAGCCTCTGCTGAAGAATTCTTCCTCGACTATGAAGATGTTAACTACGATGAACAGAAATACAACACTGCTATTAAATCTCTCGTAGGTGGTTAACAAAGTAGGGAAAAGAAGTAGATAAAGAAATTGCTTCAATTTACAACCCAAAGGCTAGTTAAACTAAGATTAAAACAGAGTGAAGCAATTTCCTTGTCTACTGTGTCTGCTAGAATATTATGGAATTGCATAAGATCTTAAGTAAAACATAAGATTATACTAATATAAAAGATATAATTTATAGTTTAAATTTAAGATTGACTAAATTAGGTTAGATCGAAATCAAGAGTCCAGTGTAAATATGTCTTGACATTTTGAAAGGGCTTTTGATGAAACCTCAAAATCAAAGATTGAAGGCAATTAATTTCGAAGTTATTGAGTCGGAACCTATAATTTAACGTACAGACCGACTTATGTAAGCAGTCATTGCATAATTTTGATAATGGCAAATGAATGACACTGTCTTTTCTTGAGAGAAATAGATGTTCTTACATATGTAGGTACAAACTTAATTCGAAATAAAATTTGTTACAACAAATTTGTTAATTACAATAATTGTAGAAAGTTTTACGATAACTAACGAAACTAAGGATAGGTGAAATGTTTTGTAAAGTTCCTAGAGAGTAACTTTAATGTTAAGCATCTTTCGACCACGCTTTCAATTCTAAAAAGATATTGCTTCTAAAATACAGACAAAAATACATCTGACTGCATCTTCACTTACTGTACCGTAATAAAATACTGTATATGTTATTGTGAAATATTTTTGTAAAGATAATAATATTTGTTAGTCAGAAATCAAGATATTCCGTTATAGATGCAAGTTTAATATACTACGATGATGCTAGTAATCATTCCATTGTCTCAGCATCGTATTTATTATGTTTTATTTCTATTGTCTACGAACAATATTTTTTATTATATATTATCGTGTGACAAAAGGGCCAAGACGTATTTAAATTGGCGAACAACACGTTTGCAAGACAAAACTAGTTTTTAATTCTTAATGTAGCGTTCTCATTGTATTTTTATTTATTGACATGCAAACTACATATTGTAATGTCTCGTTGCCTAATAATTTTCAAGTGGAAACTCCTAATTACTAAAGTTAGTTTCAATTATTTTCATGAGATGGTAAATCATAATATTTGCTAATATATAATTATTATAAGCATCCGTTTTAAAGAAGCTAGGAAATATTGTCGTAGCCTGTTTCTGCGAAATTGTATTAAAATGCACTTTTGAAAAAATGTAAATAGTTCATCCATATATTGTACAGAATAATGAAAAATAAACATAACACCTATTTACAATATACGATACAAATTATAATAGGATATTATTTTTTATTTTGTAACGTATTTTTGTTACAAATAAGAAAATAATTAAAATTGTGTTCATTTGATTACAAATGATCATTTTATATTGACTTACTAGTAGCGCCACCCGTGGCTATTTTGTGAAGCATAAACATGTAACGCAGGGCGGCGGTTTTGCAGAACCATCTACCACCAAGTGGTGCCATCTGACGCAAATTAGACAAAGCTTTTTAGTTCGCAAGACTTATTGCAGTGATTGGTGGAGCCACTAGAGCAATAAATTTTGTAAAATAGGTTGAAAACTGAAAATTTTTTGCACTATAGGAAATATTACCAGTAATATATTTTAGATTTTTTTTTGTGTTGTAAATACTTAAATTGAATTTTCATATATTATTATTACTATTAACTTATTTATAATGCGGGCACTAGCTTAAAACTTAAACATTCCACTTTATTGAGTACATTGATTTCTGTAATAAAATATTCCAAAGAGTTTACCACTTTACTGTACATACAAACTGATCGAAATAAACCATAAAACTTATGTTATGCTTTCCTTTATTTTCCAAGACTTTAGTTAGGTAATACAAATTGAAATTAACATTCACTTGAAAATAAAACATAGTTACAGCAATAATATTAATATCTGGTAGCTTGCCGTGGTTTCTACCATTAGGATAAGTAGGTATGGGTTTTTATAACCTGTAATAATTAATGTAATTGGCCAAGGTCGCGCCGTTTTGAATAATATATAAATAAAATAGGTATACCAAACTTATACAACCATGATTTGTCGCTCCGTTGCGATTAGGTAACAGACATCAACAAACCAACATACTAACTATTGCTTTTATAATTACAATGGCAGTACATAAGTGAGATAATTATTAATAAACTAGGCTGGGGTAGGTATACCCCAGATTCTATTATAATTTATTTTTCACGTTTAAAATCACTAAAAAAATAGACCTATAATTTTACACGCGTAGGAATAATATGATAGTTAGATTTTGACAAATTCTTGCTATTTTAATACCACCTCGTGATCTGAAATGAACCTCAAGAGCTCTTCAACTATTTAATAATAGAGTTGACTTGCAAAAGAATCCCCGTTTCGCGGCGTGATTGAGAACTACTACGTAAAGCCTGGATTTTCTTGGAAAATGTCTGCTGACCTATATTTGAGTACGTAAGTTTTGGTGTTTTTTATTTTTACCCCTAGCCCAAATTCAAATTTAATTCATCAGCACTGGAAGAATGTATCCAAAGAGACGTAAATTATAATGAGTTTGGCGTAAGTGATATGTGTCGAATCTTTTATTTCCTGTTCTTTGTATAGGACTATAGCATTAGATGATTATACTATGGGTGTTCTAAGAGCCCTATTAGGAATAAGTTCGTATAAAACTATAGCGTTAATTTCCAACCACTCAAGCGATTTCTGATATGATTTATGCTTTCAAACTCCATGCATACCTAAAACGTAAGCTAGATAAGTTCATTTCATCAGATTTTTATAATCCTACTTCTACGGTGCTCAGTTGAAGTCAAATACTTAATATGAAAAACTAAGGTACTGCCTGTTTCAGTAAATATACCATCGTTTTACAGCGCATTGAGCTCAGGTATTTGTGAGACAGGGTTTAGGTGTGACATAGTTTAAATTGTTGCATTATGCCTCGCTCCGGTACGCATCCTTGGATTTACTTTGAGAGTTTGTGTCACGGAAAATTACTTTTTAAAGGTGTAAGGTTCGTGGAAACCTTTGACTTTAAACTATATCGTGGTATTCAATTCTGCTCCTTAATGAATAGGTTTAATAAATACTTACTATTGATCTAATAAAAACTCTGACTATTTGAAAGTGCATGTTTGTATGAGGGTCCAATTTTCAGTCTTTACATTTTACAATCATGAAAAGAATTGAATAGCTTATTCAGCCACTGCGTTAAACATTTTTCATTATAAAGCTTTTTATCTCCATATACGTCAAGGTACAGGATTAAAATATTTCGATGGAGTGTACCCAGCAGGAGCATTTACAGACATTTTACAAAGTACCTACATTTTATTTTCAGATGCGTAGATAGTTGTATACAAAGTACCCCATTGTGCAGTATTTAGACTAATGCCTAATTATGCACGAGCTTGCAAGCTTGCATCCTAAACAAATAATTAACATTTCATCACCCACATTAGCACCTACTTACCTATGGTAAATTTAGAGATGAGGCTATGATGGTCCGGCAGATATTGGACACAATCGGTAATAGTCGATATCGTTTTTTTTTAACTTTAACGCGTTTGCACTTAGCCATAGTTTACTTGATAAAAAGCTAAGGCTATTACCTAAGATGGAGCGTGCTTACCCGATAAGAACCGATTCACTCTCGCTTTGAAGATCGCTGGATTATACTGCGTGATATATTATATATTATTATGATTACTATTAATTAAAAGCACAGATTCAAGAAGAAAGAAATCCTATAATTACTTGACCATTGAAATATTTTACCCTAACCAAATAAGGAATCAAAAACATAAAAAAATATGGTTTAAATGATGAGTTCAGTTGATTTTTTTAAGGTTCTTGTTAGATGGTGACATAGGACCATATGCAGTAATTAAATCTTCCTTATTATTGAATACGATGAGCATTGCCTATCACGTTCTTATTGTCTTCTCAATTATAAGGAAGAAAGGCATAACCATTCCCTGTTTAAAGAGTAACTTTCATGACATGTAAGTAACAAGCTACAATCAACACCCATACTAAGCGGAAGAAGAAAAAAAAATATATAAGCGACTCAATTATTACCTATTTGATAGAACAAATTAGATGAAGTTTGATAGTGTAAAACTTATAATATAAAATTTAATCATAAAACCATTAACAATCACAAAAATACGCGAATAAGGCATGAGTTGCATAATTTTAGCATTCCGTCCATACGCCAGTCTAGGCTCCGCGTCTAGTTAAAACATGGAGCCCAAGTTGCCGCCAGTAGAAGCCACAATTAACAATGCAAATGTATCTCAGCGCGAAGCTGTTCTGAATTTCATACTACGTATACATATGGTAATTAGGTTTTGGCAAGAAAAACTCGCGCGAACAGGATTTTGGGGCCGAGATTTTGGGAGAATGATCCCTTTGATGTGTGATTTTGGTTGAGAATATGCGTTGCTTGCTGGTACGGAAAATCTAGGGATTTTGTTAGGCATTTGTACAAGTACGAATACATCCACTGTAGTAACTTTATTTTTAATAAAAAATGATAGAAGGAACTAATTTGTCCATTTGTCTTTATACTTGATTACTAGGTATTCTTTTAGCTAAGAGTCATTTTGACACATTTGCTATCAGCTAATAGTCCATCAAACGAGGTCAAACTAAGTTTAAACGACATGTTATATGAGGAAAAGTAAACTGTCAAGGATCGTTATTAGCAAGAAGAAAAAAAAACAAATAATATATCGTCATTCTACCCCAACATATATCCGTCACACGAGCTCGCACTCATTTGCTTGAAGTTAAACGAGTTAGGATTTTGTCGAGTGTTAATTTATGGAAGTCAGTCGTGTTTTGTTTTGTCGCCTTGTTCTTCAAGTTGTGACGTGGAGGGAATTGAGATGAGGGGCGCGATACATGTGTCACATTTGCTACTTAATATTATGTGATTTAAGAAACAGCGAGTAAGGACACAGAATATAGAAGCTAAGGAGGAGATTCAAGCATTTTGTTTACACAAGCCGACATGAGTATCAAAAACATTATACCTTAAATATTTGAGAAAAAAAAAACAAGGAAGAACAGACAGATAAAAGATAAGTCTATCTTAGTATTTACATAATTTCCTAATTAATTGTTATGAAACTGTCTGTCTCTCTCTCACTCTGTGAGTCGTATTTCCTCATGACTGAGGGTCGTGACTCCCCCGCAGAAATTATTGGTTAGGGGTTTCTTAGGCAGGTACATTGTGGTGGGCGCGCAGATCCTTCGACGGAAGACACATGTCCTCGGATATTGTGGTCCTCAAACATGTCAGTTTCCTCACGATGTTTTCCTTCACAGTGCAAAATCCACACATAACATGAAAAAACAAGTTATTGGTGTGGGGCCGGATTCGAATCAGGGTGCGTCTGGATGAAAAATAGACACTGGAACCGCAACACTCGCATGAAACTGTCTAGCTGCTTTAAAAAATTGCCTGTTAAAGTATTGACTATGTAGATAATATGCTTCTCGTCTCCTAATCATAGCTATTTCGTAAAAGATCATGTCCTTGCTTCAGTTACTCGTATAAAACGCCAAAACAAACAAAAATGTGTAAAACCATTTTTAAAAGAGCCTCATCATATGGTATATATCATATCATCGCTCAAAAATAGCTGAAAAAGTAAATCTAAATAAACACGTCAGCAACATTTGCCTCATTGCTTCAATAACAATGGAATTGTAGTAAAAAAATCGAGCCATACATTTAAAACAATGCAATGTACAGTTGGAACATTGTTTTCCATTAAAAAGTCTATAAATCTTTATTTATATGTTTCACATCTATTATTTTCAGGCTTTTGCTATCGGAAATGTGTGTAGAGCTCGCCGTAACGAGAATTCGATTCGAATATCTCATTTCAGTGGGTTTTTTCATAGTTTTTAGTATCTGCACTTTTGACAATGTAGATGCCAAAATTACGAAGGTTGTAACTAATGCTACTGGTATGATGATTTTAATAATTTTACTATATTTCACATGAAGTTGTAGGTTTAAGCCCTGGTCATCTATTTTGTTAATGGATTGGATACGTAGTTATTTTGAAATCTAGATAAGTATCAATGTAGGTATGTTAACTAAGCAATGTAGCACAAGACCTAAATTTCGCAGTCTCACATTATGTACTTAGTTGAAAAGGGATAACGAAGCTTATTAGAGTACGATCGTAAGAGAGTAGCTAACACTTATTGATATTTTTTTAATAGTTTTAAGGACCCTGACCCCCTCCCTCCCTGACTTGCGAACGACTGTACGATGAAAATAAGCTACTTGCAATGTTATTACAACTAAAAACTATTAATTATCAAACGACATTTTAGTGAATCGAAAAACCTGCATCCTGAAACCAGACAATGGCCCATGTCGTGCTAATCTTGTCATGTACTACTTCGATCCCGAGATTGGTAAATGCAACAAGTTCAGGTGGGGAGGTTGTCAGGGCAACGGCAACCGGTTCGATACAAAGGAAGAATGCTTGGCTAGTTGCTATAGAGGTGCTGTCGAAAATCCAAGTAAGTGATCATGATATAGTTATAACTAAATTAAAAGGTTGTTTCCCGATCGTACCAATACCAATCGATTTGACTTCGACGGGATTTATTTTCCCTGATGCCCAAGAGACTAGGCCAGTTACTAGCACTTGCTTACGGTCCTGGCTTGAAATACTCACCTCGGGTCTATCGAGCATTACTTTACGTTTCTCATTTTATATTTAAACAAACGCACCCATTCAAGAACAATTTCCAAAAAAACTTAGGCTATTTCTTCTTCCAAGTTTAGACTGAAGGAGAAATAGACAAGGTATTTTGGCTGAGCCGTATTGGATTATATGTAAAATAAATAAAACAAAATAAAATTATTTAAATATATCACGTATAATCTTATCAACATAGATATATTATTAAATTATCTTGCGAATTGGAGCTGCTATTGTCGAACAACACAGTTGCACATGTGGTAGCGATGTCGATAGGAAGGGCCTCCACGGACTTTCATGCCTTCGCAGTGCAGGCAGATTCTCCCGCCACGGCTCGCTGAATGATATAGTGAGACGGGCACTTGCCACTGTCAACGTACCATCAGTTCTTGAACCGATTGGCATGGTCCGTGACGATGGTAAGCGCCTCGATGGCCTCACACTGATTCCCTGGAAGCGGGGAAAAGCTCTTGTATGGGACGCAACTTGCGTCAATACACTAGCTCCTTCTCGCCTCAGTGGAACAGTACAAGCGGCAGGAGCCGCGGCGGACGCAGCAGAAGAAGCCAAGCGGCGAAAATATACATCATTATCGTCTGATTATATTTTCGTACCGCTTGGCTTCGAAACTTTTGGTCCGTGGGGTAAAAGCACGAAGTCTTTTATAAAAAAATTAAATAAAATGTTGATTGACATCACTAGAGACAAGAACGCTGGCTGGTTCCTTGCGCAAAGGATTTCTATAGCAATCCAGCGTGGGAATGCAGCCAGCGTTCTTGGCTCCATACCACATGTAGATTGTTTAAATTTAGTTTAGATGTAAATACTCTTTTTTAGTTCTATTAGTGTAAATATAACAATAATATATACATACATAATAGCATAATACAAGATAAAAAATAATAATAAAGATCATCCCTTTTTTATTATAACGGTGTGTATTTTAAAACATCAAATATCTTATTTAAAATGACAAATTCCGCGAGTGTGGCTCAGCGGTTCCAGTGTCTGCTTTTCATCCGGACGCACCCTGGTTCGAATCCGGCCCTACACCAATGACTTTTATTTTATGTGTGGATTTGCACTCGTTTAACGGTGAAGGAAAACATAGTGAGGAAACCCACATGCTTTAGGACCACAATATCCGAGGACATGTGTCTTCCTTGGAAGGACCTGGGCGCCCACCACGATTTATCTGCTCAAGAGAACTCCCCTAACGAATTAATTCTGCGGTAGAGTCACGACCCTCAGTCATAAGGAAATACGACTCCACAAAATAACAAAAAAATATGCAGCCAACAAATTTATATAGGTCTTAGATTGGGCTCATTTGACACGAAGTTTATTTAAAATCTGGATGATATTTTCCAGAGGTTCGTCCCAAATACTGTAATTTACAGTTCGACTACGGCTACTGTTTCGGTGCTGTGAAGCGATTTTACTACGATCCTCTGTGGAAGGTCTGCAAGGAAAGAATCTATTCAGGGTGTGGAGGAAACAAGAATAACTTCTATAATGTAGATCAAGTACGCAAGTCATTTGTACTTATTGTATGTAGTTTATATCTTCATTTACTTCTTTTAAGGCAAGGTGTGGAGTGAGATTCTCAAACCAGTTTTCGGAAATCCAATTCTTTACCGATTTCTCAAAAATCTACATTTATGTAATTTACTATCACAATAGGCCTTCGCGGCGCGTTAGCCTAAAACCAAAAGTTTTAGAATTCTACTATGCTACATTAAAGTGGGTTAAATTTCATCAAATTTACGTACGATCGTTGTAATCATACTTTGTACTATTAAATAAATGCGATAGTGTGTTTGTTGGTCTGTTGGTTGCGGTGTCACGCCGTAACGGAGGGACAGATCAATATGGTTTTCAGTATTATGTAAGAATACGGCCTTAGACATAACATGACTACTTTTTATTCCGTAACTGTTTTCCGTGTTAAGTTGTGAAACTCTCTGTTCCCCATGCATTATAATCCAGCAAACTTCAAAGCGAGATTGAATCGGTTCTTATCGGGTAAGCATGCTCCATCTTAGGCCATAGCCTTTGCTTGCTATTAGGCAAACTATGGACAAGTGCAAACCCGTTCTAGTTAAAAAAAGCTGTGTGAGCAAAACCACGGCCATCCACAAATATTTAATTAAAAGTTTGTATTTGCTTGTATCCAACAGTGTGATTCTGTTTGCCGCTTCGGCAACGGTGTCCTTAACCTCAATAAAATCAGACGAGAGAAGAAAAAGGGTAAGGTATGGCAAGAGATCATCATCAACCCTCCATCTGCAACCAAACGCGATAAGAACAAGATGGCCACCAAAAAAGAGCAGTAATATAATATACCAGGAACTAGCTACCACACTCGATCCCTTCATTAACCATTAACTTGGAAACGTAACACCGGTAATAAGTTTGTTTAACCTGTCAAGATCTTTTGGGAAAGAATATTAAATCTCCATCCCAAAAGACTTACCACCAAAATATTATTAATTACATCAAGGCGGGTGATTAAAAAAATATGTAGGTATTAATTAATATTTAAATAAAATTATTGTTGTGTGACTGAAAACAATCGTTTTTGTAATTGAAACCTATACATTCAATTCAATTCGTTTATAAGCCAAAATGTAAAATTTATACTTAAGTCTGTTGACGAGGGAATTAGAGTACGTATCTCTCATTTAAAACAAGGTAAATTATTATACTAACTACGTATTAAACTACGTAGATTAATCTAATAAAGAATACAAAGTGTGACTCTTATGTGTAATCCGATTTTAAATAAAATTTAATCTCCTGTCGCTAAAAAGTTACTACATAAATAATTTTGCGACTTCAAAATTCAGAGTTGGAAGCCTAGTATATTATATTACTCTATGGTTGGAAGTAAAGAATCTATCAAATTATTGAAACTTTTCGTTCCTATAAGTAGTCTTATTAAAAACCAATATTGTTGTCGGTGTCGGGAAATTATAGTTTTTTTTTGTAAAATACCATAATATTTTATTTCCATACCTAATACCCTACTATTACAATGTATTTTACAGATTTCATTATCACAATACATATTTTTGGTCCCTTAACACATCACAATAGTTACAGCTACGATAATAACCCAAGATAAATAATTATAATTGACCTGATACATACAAAAAAACTTACACAGGTTAGATATAGTATAAGTTACAAGAAATTTTATTTGTGCTTTATATAAACACCTATACCTATACTTATTAAGGTCTTAATATTACAAAATTCGGTTAAACTATTAGTCCAGAACTTGAAAATATGCAGTTTTTTCTTAGTCCTGGACTAATATTTAAACCACGTTTTGTAATAACCCTGTATAACAAATAGTGCAAATGATATATCTCGAACCGGATATCTCGAAAACTAGTCACGTTTATGCAAATAAGTACAACATTAGAGGCCTTAATTATTTTTGGTTTAGACACTAAATACCCGCAAAAGTACGTTTTTCATTACATCATAGTTTCTCGATTGCAGTTAACATGGTTACAATATTAATAAATCTGACATTATACATGAGTTTGAACCAGATAGTTTGCTATTGTAAACTTGCTTAAACTCGCCCCAATTTATTTTTAAATAGTTTTCTCATAAGATGTTCATTGTGCCTTCTTGATTATTTCTAAGACGTTCTTGTAAATTTGCTCTGATCTGAAACAAAAATTATATAATTAAAGGAACAACAATTGAACAAAATTAGTTATGATTTAAACATCAGGTTTTCTTGAAAAATCTAATTCTTGGAGGATAAAAATATAGAAGTCACAATTGTGTATAATTTTTTTAATGATAATAATACTTCTATACGCGAATGAAGTCACAGTGGCCAACTAGTAGTAAATATAACAATATTAGGAATTCTCGCCTCTAAAAAACAATGATAATGCGTTTTAACCTCGGTATTATGAAAGTATTGTGTTCGTTGTACTCGTACATTATTACAGTGAAAACACACTAAAAAACTTTAACAAACAAGAACTTCATAATAGATAAGTAAAATAAGGATACATTTACAAAAAAAAAAGTACAAAAGTATTATATCCGTAATTAAGTATCCACGCCAAAAGCGTTTGCTTAGTGTGAGGTTAGGTGGCGCTGTGTGCAATATGACGGTGTTTTTTTTAATATTTATATATTTCTTACCTTCCACTACTAACAGACTTCATCAAATTTAACACGTAGCTAGGACAGGTTTCGGGTTGCAAAACCCGTGCGCTGAACAGTGTGCCTTGACAGATGCAGTACATCAGCTCTGGCAGGGGAATGCTGGTGGGGAGAAGCTTCTTCTCGTACAGGATCGTTGAATAGAGCTAGAAAATGTTCCAATTGGTTAGAATACACTTAAAGTCTATTCAAAGTATCGTATATTTCGGTAAACGTATTAACGTCATTAAATGCAGAGTACTAATTAACATTAACGTATTATACAACTATATTTACTGATAAATACGAAAGATATATGTATATTAATATTAACCCGTCAGGCGCCATAAGCTATACCGAGTTGCGTAAGAACATGTACCTACCGGGAAGCGCTCTGCGCTATATAAAACAAATTTACTTAGTTCTTCATAGTTTTTTTTGTAAATTTATTGCCGCCATTAAAATCTATCATTCGGCGCTTCCCGGTACATGTTCTTACGCAACCCGGTATAGCTTATGGCGCCTGATGGGTTAATATAAAAGATCAAAGAACCAATCATTACGTACAATGAATGTAATCTGTAACAAAGGAATTTACGTATAAAAATTAACTAAGTAGCTACATATACATATTAACAGTATATCCTACAATGACAATGTGTGTATATATTTGTTCCATTTCCCATCGCGCAGTCACACTTGTGAAAGTTTTTCTAGACAAATGAACCGAACAGTTGGAAGAGTCATAGTCAGCCGTGGATTGGAGCCGATTAAGGTTGATGATAACGATAACCATTTCTTACCACTAGCACTAAAAATCGAGAAGTTACAGAAAACTTCTCCATTGACCAATCTCTCTAGAGTCTTATTTCCCCATATCTGAGGGTCGTGACTCTCCCGTAGAATTAATTCGTTAGGGGAGTTCGTTAGGGGAGTTATCTAGGGCAGATACATCGTGGTGGTCGCCCAAATCCTTCCACGAAAAACACATACACAGTCCTCGGATATTGTAGTCCTCAAGCATGCTGGCTTCCTCGCGCCGCCTTTTACCGCAAAACAAGTGCAAATGCATCCAGGATTTGCACTTGCTTACCGGTGAAGGAGTATTATATTTTTTTTTATCAAGAAAGCAATTTTACCTTCAGAGCAGCAGTTACAGAAGCAATGGACAGTCCAAGCGAAGGGCTGAATAAGAACGACAGTCCTGCGAGATATCCCGCCGGTAAAGCATACAGCTCGGAATCAAAGCCCTTTTTACGGCAAAGCAAGCATACTATAGACTGGAAAGAAAGAAAAACAATTGTTACACACAAAGATATAGGGATAAGGATTTAGGGAATATATCAGTCTGAATATTTCAATTATCAAGTGTGAATTCTGTCCTAACGAAAAATAATGTATAAGTCATGAAGAGCAAGAAAAAGTTTTGAATATCATTTTTTTTTATTTTAAGACATGAACAGATGATTATAAATGTTGTTAATGCTAAAGCAAAAAGTGGTATAAGTGTATTTAACATTAAAAATGGTCTTTTTCACTAATTGAATCGATTTAAATGAAATTCAGTATGAGGAACACTGTAAGTAATCTAAAATAACCAATTAGATTTACCTAATCCAAAACCTTTTTTTATATTTGTTTATGATTGACTGGATCAAAATAATTAAATCGTTTGTAATACTACTAAAAACTAATTAATTGATCAGTATATAAGTCGTACTCTGTAAATACCAATATAACTGCCGAAGAACAGAGCCAGCTTGAAATGCTTGCCCCGAATTGATGAGATTGCCTTCAATGGGGACCGGATCTGCGGGAGAATTACCCTCGCTAGAGTAATTCCCAGACCCACTCCGAAGTATGTGCCGAAACCCTGTAAAAATAAGAAGGAAATATTATAAAAATGTACAAAAATAGTTACCTATACGTTACAACATTATTATTAACAACTCAGTTTAAAAAATGTAGCTTTTTATTATTAGAACTAGGTATCAATACCACATACAGAAAAAGTTTTTTTTTCACAAGATGCCTTCACAATTTTGACCATGTCTAACTACTGTTGTGTAAATGAATGCCTTCCCTCCATCACGTCATTATAGTGCTGTCTATATCCTATCTACGCCAGTTTCAAGATATAAAATGAGATATTCTTACAAGATATAAGTTTTTGAAGACATTTCCTTAATGGTAAACAATGTTTGTGGCAAAATAGCGCATTAGATTCCATCTCCTTTTAAAAATTCTTCGATCATATTTGTGTACATTTGCTATTTCTCATAACACAAGCAGAAGAGAAACCCTCTAATATCCCCTTTATGCTCCGTTAGCATTCTCTCAAAAACCTCAACTGAAAATAGAATCACGTTTTCATCTTAAAATTTAATATACGGGAAAGTGGGTCAGTGAAGTGGTACCAATTTGGTGCAAACTGTAACATCAATCAATTGCCTGCTTCGGTATCGACACGGCAGCGTATTTTGTAGGTTTACAAGATTAAAATACGTATACTTGACTTGTAAAGTTGTAGATGTAAATGGCGTTAAATTAGCATGAAATAAGACTGCATCTTTGTTGATTCACATGTTTTAATGTTTATTAAAGTTGATATACAACAAAACGTGTATTAAATTTTTCCTTGGATCCCGAATAATAGGTAAAATAGCCCAGGATTTATTTTTGTATTTTTAAAAATCAATGGTCTTCATTCTGTTGGTTCAAAAACATGTATTTAACATCAAAACTTTCAACAAAAAACAAAATAAATTCTTAACATAGCACCGGATCGTACTTCTATAAAAAGCAATATTTTTACTTACTCTTACAAAAAGACATTACTATAATATATAAATATTGGACGTTAAACTTGGTTCGCTCGTCTTTGGAAAGAACAAGAAATCTTGGACTTAAATGAAACTATCTAGAATAAATTTAAAGTGTTTTGTCGCAGCGGAAAAACACTATATACTTTTTCCAGAGTTTCTTTTACCATGGATTTCCGCAAAGTAACGCCTGCTTATTGAATCAGGCGTTATCTTATCTTAATCTTGGACTTGTAAACTTGTGACGATGCCCAGAATACGCCCCGTCCTCGATATGAACTAGCGTGTTGCCCACGCACTCTAATTGCGTCGATAATGAAACGCTTCCAGCAAACAGGTTGCTGTTTATTGCCTACATTGCAATAGTCTCGAAGATTCTCACTTCCCAAATTAAATGCAGGAATAGGGAAGTTTTCCATGGATATTATTTATTTATTAGGCACACAACACAACACAATTGGCTATGATTGTATTAGGCTGTATATGTACAATCTGTGTAATAATAATAAAGCTGAAGAGGGTTAAAAATTTGTTCTCAGAAGAAACAATGTTTGGATATATGTATATACCTAAAATCTAAATAGTCTATTTATCTGTTTATTTAAACACACATAACGCAAAAACAGCTGAACGGAAAATCATGGTTTTTGGTAGTATGAAGTCTTAGGACTTTTTATCCTGAAATAATGTGAGCGAAGCCGCGGGCATCCACTAGTGAATAACTATACACCATATAGCTATACATTGTTATACTAAGCAAAAGTGAACCGTGAAAGAGTTCTTATTAGGTAGGCATGCTTAATCTTAAGCCACAGCTAACGCTTACCATCAGAGAAAATGTGGTCAAGCGCAAACCTGTTTTAGTTAAAAATAAAATGTACCTAATAGAAACTACTGCATAATAATAATGGCATAATTAACAACACTATTACATTACAGCAGTAGGTATATTAACTCATGCATTTATGCAAGTATGACGTTACACGTACTTATAGATAATAACGGGAGTTAAAATGAACTGTGGCCTTTGATAACTATAGCTTCCTACATTATTATGTAGCAAAGATAAAGTTTCTAGAAATAGGGCTTTGTTTACACTCCCTGTCTTTATCTAGAATAGGTAACTAGAGATTACATATCACAGAAAACAGATGGTACATGGCAGTCCTTTATGAGTTTGTGATGTGTCGTTCTTGGGATTCTGTAAAATATAATTTAATTATGGGGCTAGATGGCGCTGTTGGAAATATCCTGGAATATATATTTATTTATGTATATAAGAAAAAACCACTTGTTTATTTAGTTTTGATTTAATTTTCTTTGTCTTCAGTTGTGTTTGTGCTCAGATATCGTACGTGTGCGTTCTAGCTAGAACGCACACGTACGATATGACTGACTGGTTTGCCGAAATCACTTTTGAAGAACTCTTTATCACCAATTCTTATTACCAAAATGTTAGTTGGGAGTAATCTATTGTATCATAGTCCAGCTCAATCTGAAGATCGTCCCATAACAAACCAGATATTCAACCACTAGATAAAAGTAGGTTCACTTGAGAAAGTGATGCCTGATTGAGCATATGATGGACCAGTGAATACATTATTCGCCTGATAGATTATTACTAAGCCATCAGTACATTTACGCTAAGATACCCCGTTCATATGCTTGGCAAACACATGTCAAGTAAGCATGTCCCAGGCAGACGAGGAGTGGGTCGACGATATTTTTCGAGTCGTGGCTTCCTTTATGGATAAGGTCTACACAAGTACGATGCAGCAGGCACATTTAAAGAGAGGCCTATGTCCAGCAGTGAGGTAGAGCAGGCTGTGGATGATGATGATGATGATGTACCAGCCAGAGAGTGGGAGAATCATCATCACATTGACTGTCTAATACTACTTATGCTCGAGAATAAATGAGACAGTCATACAAAGATCAATATACGAGATTCAATGTTTTGTTACCTTTAGCTTATGTTCTGCATTCTCTTGTTGTCTCAGCAGACTGCTAGACATCTGTTTGTTAAGCGTGTAAACAGGGAGATAATCTGTTGCAATTCAATGTCGAATTACCTCAGTAATGGATGGCCTGAATAATCAAATTATGAGGATTTGAATAGGTGTGGGCATTTGGATAATTTGCAATCAGATTGTTATATTAGCCGGAATTTCACGCACTATCACCTAATTTGATATATTATGCATGTTTGTAAATGTATATGTACAATGTTGTTATGTTTGGGTCTGTGTTACAAACATGTAATAACTGGTTAGTTGAAAATACTAAAAACACCGTGCTTATCTTCGGTTCCAACTGATTTTGAAAACCAACCAACGAAATTCAGATAATTACTGCTGACTAATGGATAACTTTATTAGGTAACCTATACGTGATGAGTTAGTGAGCACTAACCTTGTATATTCATTTCAGAGAAACGCGCCCGTAGCTTAGCTAGTGGAGGCAATCGCATGAGATTACCAATGTTAAGCAAAGGTCGACGCGGTCAGTCCTTGGAAGGGTGACCGAAAAGTGGCATTCCATTTTGGGTGCTTCCGTGGTCGTCTGTCTAGTACGGCAGTCGTTAAGCCTTGTCAGAAGCCCTTAGGGCGGCTTGATAAGCTCTGGACACCAGAGTTGGCCACTCTCATTTGAAAAGAAGAAGAGAGAAGTGTGAAAATATTGTGTTTAATAATATTTCTCACCTTAGCAACATATTTCGGGCAAGGACCTTCGTGTGGACAAACATTCTTCGAATCTCCTTTCCGTCGCACTTTCTCTGGAGTATACAACCTGTTACATGAAAAAATAAGAAAATTAGTAAATGTAAAATACCTACACATAAATTACCTATATAGGTATATTATATTAAACTCTACTTAGTATATATCAGAATACGAACGTAAGTGTAAAAATATTACTAACACAAATGTTTAAGTCATAACGAATTATATAATGCCAAGAGTTGTATTTACATTGTACACTTAGATATATTTAATTTGCTTTTTCCACTGCCAATATTGCAGCTATGCTCGAACCGAGCGGCCTAGCACGTGACGATGGAAAAAGACCTGACGGTATGACTCTTGTGCCCTGGAAGTTGGGTCGGCCCCCTGTGTGGGACGCAACTTGCGTCGATACATTGGCGCCGTCTCATCTGTCTATGACACGGTGTCGGGCTGGAGCGGCGGCTATTATTGCCGAGCATCACAAGAGACGCAAATATGCTAACCTCGGCCGAGGTTACATCTTTGAGCCTTTTGGAGTCGAGACTTTGGGGCCGTGGGGTCCGGGAGCCCATACTATTTTCCAAAACCTCTCGGAGCGCTTGGTTGACGCGACGCATGACCAAAATGCTGGCCTTTTTCTGGCTCAACGTATCAGCATTGCCATCCAGCGTGGTAATGCGGCCAGCATGCTGGGCACGCTGCCCTCTGGTAGTGGGCTGGAGCACTTAGATTATCTTTAGGCTTTTCTAAAGATTTTCTAAGTGCCCCTTTTTGTAGTAGTTAGAAGTAGTATGTTTAGTTTTCCTTCACTTGTTTTTATATTTTATTATTTTAATGGTGAATATTCAATTCATAGTTCACTCATGTTTCTATGATAGTTTAGTAGTTCCATATTTGGCTAGTACTGAATCATTCTGACTAGTTCACAAGGACTGAATATCAAAAATAAGATAAAGCTGGACTATTAAATTACGAGGGTTATGAACTTTACTGACTGTATATGCTCACTTTGATTATTTACAGCTATTAGAAATTTAAATTTATTTATTTATTAGGAACCTACTATTTTAATGCAAAAGCAGTTTTTTTAATACTCGTAAAACTAAAGTTTTTGCATGACTTTAGTTTCTAAGTCTTTGAATAGACTAGATGCTACTAGGGGCTAGATGGCGCTGTGTGCAATTTCCCAGAATATTTATTTATTTTATTTATTTGAATAGTCGATGTATTTGAAAAAAAAAAACTTGTACCTATTTTATTTTCTAGTAAAAGATACTTACATTACTAACACTACATCTTTTACATATCTCTGTAACCATTCCCCAACAGAATCAAACGATCTACTAACCCCGTTATTACAATAAGTATGCAATACCATCGTTTCCTTATCCATTCCAGAGCCTTCATCCATAAACATTGAACACTTACCAAAACAACGGTGTCCTCTGTGTCTTGTCTCCCTCTAGCCTCATGAGGTAGAAGAGGAGGGAGCTACCCAGCATAAACATGAGGGTTTGTTGTGTCTTCGTGATGGACAAATAGCCGGCTCGTTGGAACGTTTTCAGCCAGTACTCGATGAACTGGAAGTAGGAAAGAGGTTTGTTATTTAGGTGGAAAATATAGGTATGAACGTGGAATAGGTGGAATAAGTGAACTAAAATTTGTCAGTCATCCAAGTCGTCAGTAAGCCAGTTTCTTCTAGGTGAGACGGCAACATCGTAGATTACAACGTTGCTTATCATCAGTCAAGCGTGAGCCTATCAAATGTCAAAAAAACGTTTTTAAGCAAGCGTTAGACTACAGTTTTCAGTTTTGCTTATCAACAAGCAGGCAGTAGTAAAACTTACCTAAATAGTGTGGTAAGAATTAAGTTTAAAATATACGTAGTCAATAATTGTGCATTGTTATATCAAAAGCGGAGTCTTTAGTAAAAAACTTTGATAGATAATAATTGAAATATGTAGATTAATACGATTATTCCCGCACATATTTTTATGAAATCCATTCAAACCAAATAATAGTACCCATATAATATGCATAACATTTGAATGCTTATTATATATAAAATTATATTATTATTAAGTATATAAAATGAAACTGTTCAACGTATTTAATCACATTGTATAACTCCATTCAAAACTTTTCTTTACTACTTACTACTACTACTTACCAGATTACAAAACAGGTTGATGACTAGTCCCCTCCTGCTCGGCGGCTCCAAGTAGATAAAGACGCCGTTTAATGCAAATGGCACCCACAGGTAGGTGTAGTATGTGAACTTGTCGCCCAGGATGCGTCTGAAATAAGAGAAAACGTTTGTTACCTTAGATTTTTGTATTACATATACACAAAAGCTAGCCGGTTGCGAAGCCAGCTGAAAGCCTTGCCACACCCTCTAAAGATGTATAACCTAACTATCACTGTTAAATATTTTATTGATAAGACTTTGCCAAAGCAAATGTTACTGTCACACTGCCCGCTCTTTGACCAGTGATATCGAATGGCAATATAAATTTCTTCGTAGCCTGTAATAAATAACCCAATGTGGGCTTTTAAGCCACGCACAAGCAACTTATATACATATAAGACAAAACTGAATAATTGTATAGTAACAGATTTTTCGCCAAATTGTGGGAGTATTCAGTCAATCAGCTACTTTTACTAGTTTGTCTCATGCCAAACAACTTATAACAAGGTGACAGCACATACCTTACCTAAGAGTACAGCTGATGGTGGGAGCCGTGGCGGTGACTAAAAGACCCAGTAGCGTCGATCTCACGTAGTATTCTCCCATCTTCATCCACTCGTCCTTCCGGAGCATCTTCTTACCACGCATCGCGATTTGTGCCTGAAACATTTGATAGATTGGATTAGTCATGGGAATTTTCGTATGGCTGAGTACAAAGACGAGATAAGAATCGTAACCGATTTACTTATTTCAAAATTACCCGCAATAGTGATAAAAATCTTAATGATAAAATTAACCTAGAACGGTCATAGTCACCTTTGCTATTCATAATGCCATAAAATTTCATTTTATAATAATAAAGTAATTGCTAGTAGGTAGGTAAGTATTTCCACGAATATTGACAACTAGCTGTACCTGCGACTTCGTTCGCGTGGAATAGTTATTTTTGGCATTAATTCTTTGAATTTTGAACCGTTTTCGCAGCGAACGCAACGGAAGCCCTAAAAAATTAATAATTTTCCCCGTTTTTTCCACATTTTCCATTGTTTCTTCGCTCCTATTAGTTGCAACGTGATGTTCTATAGCTTAAAGCCTTCCTCGATAATGGTCGATTCAACACAAAAAGATTTTTTCAATTCGCACCAGTAGTTCCTGAGATTAGCGCGTTCAAACAAACAAATTCTTCAGCTTTATAATATTAGCATAGATTTTTCATGATACAAACTTATTATGGCCATGGCATAGGCAAAATATTCGTGGCGATCGACAAGTAAGCAAAATTGAAGATAACGATTGTAACTTACTCACTTATTGAAATACGTTAGACTTAATACCAATACAAGCGACCTTATTTTAAAATATTCTCTTTTCTAATATTTTGATTTACAAAACTTTACTTACAGCATAAATAACAGCATAAAACTTAGCACTGCCGACCGTGGAAGCCCAGAATAGAGTTGGTGTGGATTTGATACAGCTCTCGTTCCACGGATGTAGTATCTGGTGACATTCCACATCTCGAAGGGTTCGGTCAAACAGATGCTTGCTTAATTGCACCATCTTGGACGTTTATGCCTGTAACGGAAAGAGTGGTTTAATTTGTGCAAATGGATCCAATGTTCGATACAGGTTGTTGTTATACAAAATAATAACTCATTGGTACTTTGAAATTACTTGTCACAAGTGATAGTAATATGTATTGTGAGAAGGATGTAATCAAAGTCTTACTTTTTATGAAATCTTTGGACATAAATCAATTTAGCATTGTCTTACAGAAGCATACAGTACCATCAATTTATATTGTAGAACAAAAACACTAACAGAATATTCGTAATGTATGTAGGTGTGTTAATTGTATTTTTTTTTATAATTTGTCTGTGTGTATGAAAAAGTAGGTACTCAATACGTTTTAGATACAAAAAATACTAGATAATAATTTGGAACTGTATTTTTTGCAATACATCAAAAATTTAGTAATTAATAAAAAAAAATTACTACGTGCATAAAAATTGAAGCCGAAACGAAATTTTATTTTGATGTTATATCGGTAAAAACTTAAAACATAACCTACCGACAATGTTGCCAATGTTGCACATTTTTCTTATCCCGCCAAGCAGTCTTGCAAAGAATATCTCTAAACCGCTAGTCGTTTAGTAAATTGAATGATAACCCTTATGTTCTATCGCCTACCACGTCCTACGTTCCGAGCTAATTTTACGCTTTGACACCTGAATGTAATGCATCGGTTAGTAGGTAGGTTAGTGCATTCTATATACAATACTTCATTTGATTATAATAATCAGATAGTCGTGCCAACGACCATGCAATGAAATCTATCTTTCACAGATTTCTGCACGGAGTTTCATTTCCATTCTTCTCTTCTTTATTTTCTGTGTGAATCGGAGACAAAATTGCTGGCCTGTCATATAAAATCGGGCAAGTAAAATGTTAGTTGGCGCGCGTCTTTACGATTTTAATCACAAAATGACAAGTGAATATAAAGATTACAATGACATTACATGACAACTAAAAATTTTTATACCTATGTGTATTTTATTTTTGTGGACAGTTTTGTAGTACCTATACTATACCAATACCTATTATCTTTTGAATCCCGTTGCTGGTAATAGTATATTGGTTGGGATTTTATAAATGTTCTCTCAGTAAGATAAAATATATTATATTGTTTTTACTTTAAACATATACCTAAATATGTAACAAGATAACTATATTTGTGCATCTCTCTGCGAGTCGTATTTCCTCATGACTGAGGGTCGTGACTCCCCCGCAGAATTAATTCGCTAGGGGAGTTCAATGGGCAGATACATCGTGGTGGGCGCCCAGGTCCTTCCACGGAAGACGCATGTCCTCGGATTTTGTGGTCCTCAAACATGTTGGTTTCCTCACGATGTTTTCCTTCACCGTTAAGCGAGTGCAAATTCACACATAACTTGAAAATACAAGTCATTGGTGTAGGGCCAGAATCGAACCAGGGTGCGTCTGGATGAAAAGCAGACACTGGTACCGCTTAGCCACACTCGCTTTTTTGTGCATACCAGTGGTTTATTTCCTTTTGCAAGTCGTAAAACGAACAACAGACAAGAAACACGATTTATGGTAACAGGTAATATATTATGCGAGACAATAAATCAATATATAGGTCCTAGTTAGACTAGTACATTTATTGCGGTAATTTATCTCGTGCCATAAATTAAGTGCTTCCAAGTTTTGCCCATTTTTATGTACACTTGGAAAATGTAGTAATTTCCTTACTATTTTAACGGGCAATAAGATTAACGGACTTTTCAAAGTGAGTTAAGTTTTTTGATTGTAATATTATAACAGAATAGATTTTGCCAATTTTGTAGTTTCTGATGCGGTATATATGACACTTAATAACGTATAAATCTGTTTCTATAAATTTTATGTTATTATATATTACTCGGATGACATTTTTAAAACATTCGTAACAGATGAATCAAACAGGCTAGAGACCGTACTAAGAGGCGCGTTGGAGAGGAGGCCTGTACTCAGCAGTGAGTGAAAACAGGCTGACATGATGATAATGATTTATTCCTTTTATCCTGACGTGCTGCATTAACATAGCATTGGCAAGGAACTGTACCAGGTTACATACATTAGTACAATTCGCAGTTCTATCAAACAACCAATTGTTTCGATTACAACAAGCGACTCGATTCATTGAGTAGGTATTTGGTACACTTGTTAATTGTGTTGCTACGTTCATACTATTGGAATCAATAAATACAACTGAATAAATAGTAGTTCAATTAAATCAAGTAGGTATATGTATGAATTCAACAATCTTACGATTTATTATGTATTAGTAAAATTAAAAGTTTGTAGGTACCGTGTAGTTATGTGTTTACCGTAAAAACTAAAAGATTGCATCAGGTTTTCACGTGTCGTAGAAACGCTTTCTATAAAGATACTAGTAGCTCGCGGCTTCGCTCGCATTAAGAAGTAAAACTTGCATCCCCTATTTAACCCCTCTAAAAGTGGCATTTCCAAAAATCCTTTCTTAGCGGATGCCTACGTCATAGCATCTACCTTCATTCCAAATTTCAGCCCAATCCGTTCAGTGGTTTGGGCTGTGCGTTGATAGATCACTATATCAATCAGTCAGTCAATCGGTCAGTCACCTTTGAGTTTTAGATAATACTAATATCTTTATTTGAGTACATAGGTACTCTAACTATCCAGCTATACAAAGCAAACAGTTGGTTGAAATACTAAAACGTCATTTTCTCTATTATTGCATTAGTGATAACTTTTTATGACGTCACATAGATAACGGATAATCCAAAGCATATCATGCTTTCGACATACCATTGTGTAATTATGATTTGAAAGACAGATAATACCTTTAATTATCTTTATCTCAGTAGCAATAAATAAATGATGATAAAGTGAATGTTCTTTCATAACAATATTGTAGCTAAAGGGATTTTTTTCTGTGAATCTAAATATATTTGTATTGAATCGTATTCTTCATAACTGAGTGTAGGGACTCCCTAGATTATTTTGATTCATATCGGGGAGTTCCCTTGGGCAGATGCATTGTGTTGTGGTGGACGATCGGCGAGGTCTTCCCGCGGATATTGTAGGAAATGTAGGATTCTATCTATACCAAAAAATCTTTTGAAAAATAGTTAAGACTTAGTTAACTCAAAATTTAAATCTCGCTTTTTCTTTTATCTATTTAGTTTTTTTAACATAAGGTAATAATAGTATAGTTTTGTATTTAATAAGTAGGTAGGTACCTACTGGAATTTATTTTGCTGGTTGGTTTTTACCACGGACAATCCTGTTTCTATGCTATATTAATAACATTGGAGGAAAAAAATCAGAACTTACGTGATCATAACGTGTAAAAAAATATAATGGAAAACTGTGGTACACTTATTCTTACTAGTACTTACGATTATATATGTTGTTTTATGCGATAAAGTTATTTTATATGCTCGGCAGTAAATGTCACTCAATATAAATCAAATTAACACCTAAAACAAAACAATACAAATATAAATCACATTTACACTACACTCTTAGACACTTCAATTTTCATTTATATAAGTACTGGAATTCACCAAAATATAAATTTAATCGCTTCCTTTTTCATTGTTATGAATTTTTTTGTTATACTATTATTTGAATTATTTGTGTATTTTCTATTTTTGTCAGAGATTTTTAGTTTTGATTGGCACACACATATTTTTTCTCACGATAATCTTGGCATCGTCTATAAATAAAAAAATATTAAATATATTATTTTTAACAATAATTTGACCAAAATATTGGACACCACCGTTAATACTGTTATTTATTTTTTATTAAAATCTAGAACATCACTGTATTACTCGTACAATTTTTTATTACAAAACATTTGAACGACATTTAATAAAAGAACATTATAATTTTAACCATAATATTGGTAGAACAGCATTGTTCTATATTTGAAAACACTAAGATACACTTATGATGCGCGTGAGTGGTCAGATCGGCACCGATGTACTGAATGCACTGACTGACGACGTACGTGCTGAGCCATGACTATGACTCACTCTGTTTTCATTCTGTTCTCTCAATTGTAAATCTTGCTCGAGATTTACATAACTAGTGTTATAATGGTGTTCAAAACTATGAAAGGTATACTTACCATCCTCTAAAATTTTCACGCTTGTTCCTTCTTCATTCTATTTACCTTATAAGTATTATTTATTACTTGTAACACATTTAAACTAATTAAGGGGCTAAATAAATGTCTAAACAAGTGTATCCTGTTCAGGGCGCCCGCGCCAACACAATACAATACAAACAAAATTACAAATGTCATATAATTATACATTTTGCACTTTTATAGTTAATGAATCCACCAGCGTTAATGACTAGGACTTGGTTTCTCTTTTATTAATTTCAAAAGTTGTTAACTGCTTAGAGATAAAGCTAATAAAAAAATCTACCTGTACCATGTTTTACATAATATTGCTATCGATGTATATTGCTAACCAAATTAACCCATGTAGGCTAAAGGATGAATTACAAATTACAACCTTGATTTACCTGGATTACCTTATAGTTCATAAACAACCAAATCAATATAACCTAGGCTTACCCATTTATCTGGCCTTATTCGTAACAATATTAATTTTGTAATCTTTTTCATTTATTCAACTTTAAGAGTGTAAACCTAAAATTACTATCATTGTGGTCATCAGACATATCATATCATAAACCATTGAAAAAACTAGTCGGCTAGATCTAGTATTGCCTAGTCTGCTAATGGAGAGTAAATATAATTGTGCATATTATCTATGCATCTATAAAAAGCCACACTTGTATATCCATAAGTTGTTTAACAATTATTAAGAATTAGTTAAGTTGAATTGAGATAAGATTATAGTGACGTGTCGAACCGTGCGGTAATCTTAATTCAAACTACAGTTTGGCATTAATTAAACAACATTGTCAACCGATCCGAGGACATTGTGTTTTCCGTGTAAGGACCACACAATGTTCTCCTAGCACGATGAATCTGCCCAAGAGAACTCCCCTAACAAATTAATTCTGAGCGGGATTCCGACCCTCAGTCATGAGAAAATACGACTAAAACTGAAAAACAACATTTTCCATTTAGTTTCATTACCATCTTCACTTTCATCCCACAATTAAAGCGAACACTAAAACTCTGACACGTCTATCTGGCTTTATTTACGGACAGTAAACGAGTATCGCTCTAATATTCTGGAGGCTCTAAAAATTTAACCACCATAATTTATAACGAAAGGTTGGAGGGTCGGGTTACAACGTTTAGCGGTCGGAGGCACTATCCCGCGTTTAATAACTAAACGGGTGTTTAGCTGCTGTTTATGTTTGTGAAGCCGAATTTAGTGAGGCCAGTTTGAGGGAATAGCCTTCATTGTATGTAAGTGATTAAAAGACTGTTTAATACGGTGTGTATGACGAATGATAGAATCTTGTCAAAAAAACCGTTCGTTTGTTTGAGATGATTGATGTCTCGGAAATTATTAAAATAGGCTTGCAGATTATTGATGCATAGTTCATTGTTTTGTTTTTAGGCGAAATAATGCTGCTAGTTTTAGGGTAGGTATTAAAGATAAAACATTGACATAAAAGATTGTTCAATATGTATTATTCTATATAGAAAACTTGAAATATTTTTGTTTGAGCTCATCTAGAAAACTAATTTGCAATTTTAATATATAAGTTTTTATTCTTTATTGATTTTCCAATGATATGATGAAGGGTGGTGAAGCGCTTCAGGTTTCTTATCAGCTTAGACAAAAATTTAAAACTGAAAATTTGACATACAGTTAAGATTTTGTTATCTCTATTGTATTTAAATTTTGATAATAAAACATTGTTTGTGTATTTAAGTTATTCATATATTGAGTTTACAATGTATTGAGTTGGTAGCGTTAAGACAGTCAATTTATTTGCCTACATAATGAATTAGGCACTAAACATCTTTCATGAAATACAATGCAAATACATATACAATACATAACTATATATATTGATACGTGAATGACCACCTTTGATCTGAATGTCATTTAAATGTTAAGTTATTTGTTTTACATTTAGGTAAATAAATGAGAGTTTTGTTTGCGAACTAATTAGCAAACAATGGACATGCATTTATGTTTGTATTGATTTGTTATTTATGTTTATGTATCAATAAATATTTAAGTATAAATTACAATTATTTTTTTTTAATCATGAAGTATACACACAGTGCCATCTAGCCCTATACCACAGAATACAAAATACAACCTCATGTTTGGCAGCTTTATTTGCCTAAACACTGAATCAAAGATCGATAAAATGAAAAAACCCTGGACTTAGCAACTATATTTCCATTTTTTTTGTTTTTTTTTTTAAATGGCGATTCATCTCCTAGATCGTCTGCTTATGACGGATATAATCGTAGGTATATACTTTAGTTTTATTTTATTTTTGGCCGGATTTAAACCAGGGTAGTCTAGATAAAAAGCAGAAACTGTAACTTTTTTTAATCTTCTCAATATTCTAGTATTTATCAGAACACAAAAACCCTGTGCAAACAATTAGCTTACCTGGAGATAATTAATTACATATATACTAAGACTAGCTGTGCAAGCGACTTCGTCCGCGTGGAACAGTTATTAACGGAAGCCCTCAAAGATGAAAATTTTCCTCATTTTTTTACATTTTCCATGGTTTCTTCGCTCCTATTAGTTGCAGCGTGATGTTATATAGCCTTAAGCCTTCCTCGATAAATGGTCTATTAAACACAAAAATAATTATTCAAATCGTACCAGTAGTTGTGTAATTATTTTTTGTACCGTGTGTGCAATGTCCCGGAATATTTATTATTATTATTATTATTATTTCACAGACTCTCGGGCCTTACGCCCGCTATTTTTAAGGCATCAGTGGGGACGTAGCCAACACTGAGAGGCCTTTTACAATACTTTACTTAAAATTAAGTACAAAATTACGGAAAGAGGATGTTAGGTATATAAAATAACTATTGCAGAAATGGTATTAATGTTACAGGCTATTGTGTTGAGTTGTTCATTGACTTAATTAAACTGGTCTATTGTATGAGGAACGGCACCCGCCAGTTACGCCTCATTCATAAAAGTTATAGCGGGTGATGACTTGCCACTCACTAAATGGGCCCTCCACAAAAGGCAGCCTAATATGGCGCCGGAAGAGCAACATTGATGTGAGTGGCTTAGGGTGTCGAGAGGTGTGCTGCGCGTTCTCTGAGCGGTACTAGCGGCGTTATGCCCTTTAACACTTCCACCCTGGAGCTTAGGTACTTAGCTCTTGCGTCTTCCACTCCCGGACGGCCAATCAAGGCAAGCCGGGAGGCAGGGGGTCTCATTTAGCCCCCAGGGAATCGGGGTCCGCGGTGACGCCACTCACCGACGACTCGCCATAAAGTCGCCCCTGCGGTTTTATGTTTTATTATTATTATTATTAGTTCCTGAGATTAGCGCGTTCAAACAAACAAACTTCAGATTTATAATATTACTAAGTATAGATTACCTACGAATTACTTATGAAAACTATCGAACTACTTTTGATTAAAGTAGGTAATTGCGTTAATAATTCAATAATAGGTAATGGATCGTGTCTTAATCGAATCGTTATCAATAAAATTAATAAGATAAGTTATTTTTGTTTATGCTTTGATAACAATATAATCTGTGATTTTTATATGGTGTTTTTAAATAATTTAAATTAAAAATGATGTCATATTAAATACCTTTACACACATGTTACATTTTTAGTTTATGTTTGACATAGAAGTTTTCTCATTCTTAACAGACACCATTGAATCTCTCTCTTGATTCGTATTTCCTCATGACTGAGGGTCGTGACTCCCCCGCAGAATTAATTCGTTAGGGACACCATCATGTGTCGACACAATCGAATAAAAATGGTTACTTAGTTGTCGTAAAGCATGTCGCTTTTTTTTTTTTAAATAAAGCTTGCTTCTACTGTAACATATATTTTTTAACAAAAAAACATTACCTAGGTATATTTAATAAATGGTGAAAATAATCATGACTTGCAAATGAAAATAAGCCTTTGTGAAGATATTGCATTAAAATATAATTAAGCTACGATGTAAACCAAGAAAGTCCCAAATAACAATACATGTTCAATATCCTTAACCGCCACTCTTAATCACAAAACAGGATTAACATTAAAATCAAACAACCAAAACTTCAACAAATACCAATAAAACTTTAAACAAAAACCAACCTTATTACTCTAATTACACGAATGTTTTTCCCTCAGCAAGTATCACAAGCACTAGTTTCCTTTCCACTACTTAGCACAGCTCTGCGCGTGTGGCTCGGTTCGGTCCTCAAACAGTACAATTACCTACAGACTATACCTATACATGTACACCTATAGTACTGGAGTTACCTATGAAGTATACAGGGTAATATACAAATACAACTAAATTTTTATTCATAAAACCGATGACAAACAAACATGACTATAACTAAATTGTTTAACAGTTTTTTGGATTACATTGTGTTAAGGTACCGGTAGGTCCTGCAAAACATTGTAGTGGAATTTATTTAATCACCCAGATAAAATATCACAAAACAGAAAAAAACATTTTAGTCACACATACATAATGATTATCACTATTTTTTTGTTTATGTCTGTCAAAATATTCATTGATTTAAAGTCCACCTTAAAATTTTTGAAGTTAAAAATAAATGAATTGGTTCCATATAAAAAGTAACTGATCTAAGAAAATACATTATATATTTATTTATTATATATTTGGTACTTCGTTAAATATTACAGTTGGCTCTGTATACACACACTCTATGATGGATAGATAAGCGATCAAAGTACATACGTTATATTTTGTTTACTTACTCATCCTTAGCGTTTACTAATCTCACTTGAACCCAAATCTACTGTAACTTAACTATACTCTGTAACTTAACTTTACGTATGCCCGGTTGGCTGAAAAACTTTCCACTCATAATCTTTCGCCTTTCAATTATTTATTGATCATTTTATGCCAAACAATTAGGTACTGACAGTTTCCCAAAGAATGTTAATTAGTCTATACCTACTAAAGTTTTTTTTGGAATAATGTGTAAATTTACACTCGCTTAACGGTAAACTAAAACGTAGTACAACCATACCGACTAGTCTGAGAACTACGATATGACCAGCCGCAAAAGGGCCCAGGAAAGTAGTTTTTTTTCTTTCGACGAACTATGGATGTGCTGTCGTTCTTTTTTTTTAACAAGATAGACTCACTCTTGACTACAACTCGCCTGATGTTAAGCAACCTTGTAATCTACGATCTAGCGCACTTGCCTAGAAGAAACTGATTCACTCTCGTCTTGAAGACCGATAAATTATAGTTGTTTAGCATATAGTTATCAAAAGTATCGGAGTGAGAAATAAGGCATTTATTAACTAAACAATAAAAGAATTAATTAATTCGAATTTGTAAGACATGTTCAAATATATTGAAATCATCAGCCAAATTAGAATTCATGTGACGAAATCAATATCCGGTAAAATTATCGCTATAATGATAAGCCTATCGGTCAGCAAGGTGGACTGATTAGTGCATTCCAAAGGGCAGTCTGTTGACAACAGAAGCCGTGATTATAATTATGTTTTTATGAAGGTTATTAAATTTCTATCAAATGAAATTGATAATAAGAGTTAGAGTACATATTAGAAAAAAACAACTGAATATTATTACCTTTGCTACACATTTTTCAGTTAACAATAATGATATAAAATTGAGATTGTTTTAAATCATTGTTATTTTAAATTGAACTATTAATTTACTTTATGTTTTATAAGTTATGAATAAATATTTGTTTATCTTTAATTGAACTTAGGTAGTACGTAGTATTTAAAAATGAGTAAAATAATTAACATGTAAATAGGACGAGAAGTAATCTATAGTTCAAGTAATAAATATCAAAACCCAACAAATCACTGTATAAAAGTTGCTTGTAGTTCAAAATGTACGTGTGTTATTTCATTTTGATCTACAATCAGTATTACTATAAGCAGATGTGGTCTGTGCAATAATAATTGTTGTTGTAAAGTGTGCACTCCATTAAATGCATCTCCTTATAATCAATTGTCTGGTGGAGCCCAATGTCAGTCGCTGGCTACCACAAGTTTGATTTTGAATTTAAACCTAGTTTCAAAAATACAGTTAAAGGTAAAGTAAAGTTCAATGATCTTTGATCTATGTTAATGTTAATGCGTGAAAACCATTCGATTCTATTTAACATGTATTTGTAAACAGAATGAAATATCTAAATAAAATAAACAGAAATTATTACAGGCATTTTTTCCATTAAAAAAAATAGATTTTGTGAATTGAAAAATAATTCAAATAGAAATTTATTGACCGGGGTTTTTAAATCAGAGTAAATAGGTTTCTCCTAGGCAAGCGTCTTAAACTACTATGATGCTTACTACCAGGCAGGCTGAAGTCAAACGTAAGCCTACTCCGTGTTAAATAAAATAATGTAATTGACTTTTTCTATAGAATGATGTTAACTTTATTATCTTTTGATAAGGTCCTATTTTTGTCTGGTCATTTCCCTAAATCTAATAGTAGGTAATAGGTATTAGTGTTGAATACTGTGACTAGATGCTGGTAACCGCAACTTAGGAAAAATACGGTTCTAGTGAGTTAATCTTAAGAGATAGACATATACTCTTGAGGACATTTTTTAAAATCATTTCAAGAGGAATAATTCTTTGTACATATTTCTTGATATCTTGAACAGTTTTCGCAGCGCACGCAACGGAAGGCCTCTGAGATAAATATTTTTTCCCCGGTTTTTCCGAATTTTCCATTTTTTATTCACTCCTATTAGTTGCAGCGTGATGTTTTAAAGCCTAAAGCCTTCCTCGAAAAATGGTATATTCAACACATAAAAATTTTTTCAACTCGCGCCAGTATTAGTTCCTGAGATTAGCGCGTTCATACAAACAAACAAAACTCTTCAGCTTTATAATATTAGTATAGATGTGATCAATAGGACGATAACATTGGTTGGGTATCGCTAAGCAACAACCAATCAAATAGGAAAATTATCTGCGGTCAAGGCTCTTCAAGACGATAGCTTAACTATGGCCGCAATTCCCATTACTTCAAAAATCATAGATAATTTATTCGATCAAATATATAGGTACATACATGTAGCTTTTTAATGTTATTAACTCAATGGTAGTGGCTTATCTACCTCTATGGAAAATTTATAAAAAATGGATTCAATCATTTTAAGCGGGCAGAAGGTCACACATACATACTCACAAACTATCACACTTATGATCTTAGTTTGATAACACATAATATGTTTTATCAAGATATTTGACCGCCTGCAGAAATAAGTAATTCTAAAAGCGAGCGTAACCCAGCGGTTTCAGTGCCTGCTCTTCACGGTGTGGATTAGTACTCGCTTAGCGGAGAAGGAAAACATCGTGAGGAAACTGACATGTTTGAGGATCACAATATCACAATATCCGAGTACATGTGTCTTCTGTGGAAGGTTATGGGCGCACACCACGATGTATCTGCCCAAGAGAACTCCCTAACGAATTAATTCTGTGACTAAAATACGACTCGAAAAGAGAGAGAAATGATTATATAGTGGAAGGTTTGCGGTGTTCAGTAATGTTATAATAAATCGGAAAGTGTCTAGTCCAAAACACGTCGTTGATAAACACCTTCTAAGACGTTTATCATAGGCTTCTATGAATAGGTGAAAGTAGTGCCTGTAAAAATATTTTAGTTCCATAACCCATGTACATCACCCCGTTTCGTTTCAGACTAAAATGTTTCTGAAGTTGTAAAACATTTCTGGAATTAAATGTATCTCCTATTTAAAACCAATCAGCGTATTAAAGTCGGGCTCACTTACGCCGTATAATAGTTCTGGAGTGTTGCCAGTTGTTTCATCTTAAAATGGGCTAGTATATAATTTTTATTGCAATGCTTATGTCAAGACGGGACAGGACGTGTTCAGTTGTTTTGTGTGCAGTTTAATATATTGGGCGTTCTTTGTAAGGTTTGAAAGGATGATGTACTCGTTATAAATATAATATCTAAGCATTTTTATGATTTACGAGATATTGTTGACAAAAAATGGCAAATATGAAATTCATTGATGTTATAAAAGCTGTTAAAATATTTTTGCAATCACTATAAAGCTTAATTAGCTGTATGAAGGAGGCTTAAGCTGTCAAAAACGCATTCAATTAAAACTACTTACTTCATTTGATCTTGTACCTATAATTATAATAAAGTTAATCACTGCACATCACTCTTAGGTTTTGTCGAATGGTTTAAAGTTTCAAAACAAACAATTTTCTTCATATATTATAAAACGCAAAACTTTTGCTAGCTACTTCTTGGCTTATTAACCATTATTCCACAGAACAATTATAATGTTAAACCAGTTAAACTTAAATCCCATCAACCAGTGAAAAATGAAAACTTCAGACTACCAACAAAATAGAATACCGCCGCTAACTTGTAAGCAAGCACTTGCGAACCTTTTATTTTTGCAGAACCACTTTACGTAATATGCATACACGGTACCTTATCTGGTGATAAATACACTGCCGCTATAAGATTATATTGGCCTCAGGCCAATTTTAATTTCACATATATGTGCTGATCTATCTCGTGGAGATGAGGAGAATTTGAATAATGCTATGCTATGCTAATTTATTTGTACCTATGATCATAGTTTTAAAGAAAAGTTTATGTTTCTAGCTGAAACATAATAAAACACAAAAGAAAATATTTACGGACGTCAGTTAGTCAATGTGTTCTCATGATGAATAAATGCATAATTATGACACCTAACGTCAGACAAAACGTTCTGTATACCACCAATCTTCTATCTTATCCATAATTCATCACGGTTTCCTGTAGAAAAATTGGCGATATAAAGTGAGAATGTAAGCGTGAGATCAATTGAAATTTTGGGTAATGTAAGCTTTACCAGTTGATTGAATTTTTGCATTGTCTATGCGATTCTTGTAATGAAAATAATAATTGCATCTCTAAAAAACCATAATCCTTCCGTAGATTTACAAGTCTTTATATGGCAAAATTATAGCACAGCAAGATGAGAAGGTTTCCATAGTGTAACGGAAAGAAATACTAGCAGAGTAGCTGGTAAATATACCCGGTGGGCAAATTTCCTTGGCTTTTAGCTGGATAATTTATCTGAGAGAGCTGAGCACTTTGTATTTAGATAGGGTTTGAGGAAATAAACGATGCCTATTTCAGATGTGTGTGGATACGGTGCTTGAGGTAAATCTATTTATGGGTAGGTATTGATGTATGTGCTTAATTGGAGAAGCACTAATTAAAGTTTGGCTCTGTGTTTGTTAGAAGAGAAAAGATGGGTTCTCAGATTAAGACGTAAAGATAAATACTTGGGTATGCCATTTATCAGAAAGAAAAGTAGCCTTTTTGGACGGTTTTTTAGAAACTATAAAATGTAAGATTCGCTATTTCACATATCAAAAATGCTTGCATCCAAAACCTGTTAAAATGAAATCTAAATTTCAGCTATACGCGTGCACCTGAATATTCCATTAGTTGTAAAGCATCAATTTGTCCCGCCATTGACCCGAGTACGTCATACTTTCTCACCAACACTGGAAACTATGCTGACATTCCAATAATCCATTTCCATTGAAAACTACACGCAAATATCGCACTAAAACCATGTGACCGTTGATTTTACTTTGTGGAACGATACGTGGAAAACTAGTAGGAGTATATTCTTGCACCTAAGCTAAGAGGGATTTGAATGGTAAAAATATAAATCAAGGAAAATGCTTTAGGAAATTTGATGGTTTGGTTTGGACATGGTAGTCTGCAAAGTTGACTAGCCTGTTAGCTTAGCTAGTTGTGGAACTGCCCTATAATCTAGAGGCTGCGGTTGGATTCTCGCATAACACAAGTAATTGTGCATTTTCAATTTGTAATAACTTGTGTTGAGTCTTGTCGTTTCCATGTATGTCATGTAAATATCTTATTTACTAAAAAACAGTTAACAAAATAAGAGTATATCTAGTAATTGCTTCACTAGGTTAACAGTCTGTATTGAAACAACCAGATATTTTTGAACAAACTTATGTAAACAAGACAGTAAGATATAATATTATTGAATTTCAAACATTTTAATCGTTTAAACCTTTACAGACTGCTTGTAATAAAACTTAATTCATAATTAATAGCCACTTTTAGTTAGATACTTACTTATCTCTTTTTAACACATCAAACGCCCGTTCAATAGATATCGCCGTCGCCAAATATATTTACGACTCTATTGATAGACTTTTATGCGTCTCCCGCTTGTAGTCCAATTTGAAATCACGTCTCCGTGGCGACTATTCAATGGAATCAGCGTTATTAATTTGACCCAGTTTCTAGCGATGTATGATTTGCCGTAAAATTGTATAGGTATGAATTATTTGATCAGCTAATCAATTAATTTTTTATAGGACTTGTAAAAGAGAAGTATATGCGTCTCTAATATAAATTGCTCATGGTTTAACACAAAGTTTGAGGGTATGCATGCAACTATACATAAATTACAAATAATAACGTTTATTGTACATAAGAGTGTTGCTTCTGTGGCTAAAAAGTTATACTTACTGACATACTTACTGACGTTCATATGAATATATTAACCTCAACGAAATTGTATCTAAATATCGCGTTTGTTTACATACATGCAAATATTTAAAAATGAATTGCACTGTTTGGATTTAAAATAGTATGCATTTTTGATTCGAAGTTCTTATTTTTAAGGACCAGTATTATTGCTTTCTAAATCATCATGGTTTCATGTAAGAGTATTAGGTAATTATTTTTTCATCCCACCATCTCGGAAACAGTATTTTTGCTCTTCAATATCTGAGTGCAAAAGCCGTTTTTATTCTCTAGAGGATAAAGTAAATTGAATTTAGAACATCGTGTGTTAAAAGTTTTTGAATTCAAAAAATCATTAAACCTATTTACTGCTACCTCTATGGTGCCGAATATATCATAAAACTTTTTTTTTAAATTTGTTAAAATCTCAGACTCGGAACCTTCTTGGTGTTCTTTTTTTCAATTTGCTTTGTACGCGGCATATTGTCACGTCATTGTTAAACCTTATATTAAAAACAAGAAACTTGAAAACCAGTGAGAAAACTAAAATGAGTGATTCTAGCGACGAGGAAGTGACTGAAACTGTTAATAATGCGCACATGAGCTTTCTCCCTCAACAATCACGCGTTTTGCATTTAGTCATTTCCTCGCTGAGGTGGAAAGAAAAGTTACGTGTTGCACTCGAGTACAAAGATTTTTCACCTCGTGCTCTTTTAATTCCCTCGCTAACGCTCAGGATTCTAATTATGAATCACTCGCTGCGCTCGTGATTCAATTTTAGAACCCTTCGCTTGCTCGGTCATCAAAATTGAGCACGTGGTTAAAAAGCAACTTTGCACTCTTGTATAACAAATAACTATTGCTTTCCAATTAAATATCACTGAGAAATCATTCGCCTGATAGAGCTGTTAGAACCAAGTTTTATGTGTTTTAGTTCTGAAAGCGATGTTTGATGTTTGGGAAGCGATCTGATTGGGTTATCAATTTCATCTGTTATACTGGAGATGCAACTTCCTCATTCTTCGGGAAAAGATAATAATAATAAATAATAATAAAATCCTTTATTTATGTACTACAGAGTGTATACGTACCACTAAATAACTAAAAAAAAAAACTTAAAGTAAAACTAGTAACTTACAAAGGTACGTTGGTGAGGTGAACTGAGCTCTGCACTAAGTGTCACAGGGACCTTGTGTTGCAGGCTGCAGTATTTCTCGCCGCGATAAGCTTTTACTTACTTAATGCTAATAAAACTAATAAAAATAATCACGAAGCCCTATTAATACTAACAAAAACATAATGTTTACAAAATTTTACTTTGACAGATAGAGTGTTACCTGTTCTAAAACCTAAAATATGTACAATAAGATTCCGTATGTGTCTCAGTGTATGATACATCGTAAGATAAGCCTACGCAGTTCTACCATAATAATTATGGTAGAATTGATCGAGAAACTATTTTGTGGTTTGTATTATGCTTATATAAGTATACATTTTCTTTAACTCTCATTTAACCACTTTGTGTGTTTCAGTGTTTTGGGAATTAATGTAGGTGTGTGTGTGTGTGTGTGTGTGTGTGTGTGTGTGTGTGTGTGTGTGTGTGTGTGTGTGTGTGTGTGTGTGTGTGTGTGTGTGTGTGCACGTATGTGTGTGAAGGAGTGTGATATTTTGATTTTGAAACTGACTACTAAACTCATGAATAAGAAAATTTATTAAAATATAGCTATACGAGTAGACTATAATTGGTTAGATATAGAATGTAATGCTGCGGGTTTTTTTATCATGAATATACTAAGTTTGGTTACATATTTTATCTAGAATTTTTTCAGTTTCAATAATAATAGTATTGTATGAAAATCAATAGTAGATATCTCTTATTCAGTTATCTTATTAGTTACTAAGGGAAGTGTCTTATCAGTGTGTTAATTATGAGCTTATTGGAGGATTATTTTAATAAAAACATCGTGGTAGGCGTTCAGGTCCTTCCACGGATGACACTGCCCTTGGATTTTTTGGACCTCAAAAATTGACGATTACCTCATAATGTTTTAAATCTATTACATACAGGGTAATAGATACTTACTATGTTATTACATTAAAATGGAATCCGGGATGTTTATGTTTATTTTTTGTAATATAACGCAGTACCTAAGTGTCACCTATCATAATAATAATTAAAACCACAGAGATTCAGTAACAAAGTATTCTTACAATGGCTATTTTCTTATCTTTTACCAAAATTTACAAAAACAGACAGATGAAATTTATGCTTAACAACGCAAACAATATCACTTAGCTAACAATTCGAAAGCAGTAGAAACCGAAACTATAAACACAACAAAGCGAAACCACAAAATAAACTCAACATTTTCATTCCTATCGTAAACCAGTCAAGTATTTCACCAATAACACAAATCCGCCCGACTTGATCTGAATATGAAGTACCTATGTATCTTCCATCTATGTGTATCTATATCTTTGTTCTATCTATACATCAAATAAAGCTAAAAGGGTCAAAATTCTGTATATAGAAGATATACGTAAAATAAGTTTGAGTAAGTATACATTTAATCGACAACAGAACACACACCAGGAGTTTTCAGAATTTTTGTCTGTTTATCTGTTTGTTTAAACGCGCATTACGGTAAAACGGCTGAACGGATCATCACGATTTTTAGAGGTTCTAGAAGTAACATAGGCTACTTTTATCCCGAAATAAAGCGGGCGAAGTCGCGGGCGTCCACTAGTTCAAAATATTATGACTTACATCACAGTTTGAAGCCACAAAATGACAACAAACCGTAAACTAAACGTATTCTGAACGTAAACCAAACGTAAACGCTTACTGAATCACGGATATTTACTTTTCCTTGCTAAGAGTATTTAATTTTGAGTTGTAGATATTTCTGTTACGGTCAAAGAGCTATAACATTTGAGATTAACTTAGATGTAAATATTAATTTGTGCTCGTAAGTAAGCATATTAAACTTGTTGTTGTTAAGCAAAATGTTCGTTAGTTTCAGTCGTAACGATACCTATCAGGATATATGTAAGTTAAGGACTCATCCAAAGCGGACTGGAACTGCGACTTCGACAAGCGTCGATCTCGTTTGACCAGTGACTGGCACCGACGACAAATATTACGGATTTCAATGAGAATACTTAAAGGATTATAAGTTTCAATAATTTGATAGATTCTTTACTCCCAATTCAGAATTTAAAGTCACAAAAATGAAAATAAATTATTTATCAATTTTTTTGTGACACTTGAAGTTGGTTTTTGATTTTTTTGAAATAAATTTTATTTATCTTATTTTATCCTCGCGTTGGTTTAGTTTGTCTAAATCGAGTGATAGAAGCGGTTTCTTGCTCTGGTGTTTGCTCCGTTCATAATTCTAGGTAATATTTCATGAGCGGCCAGCGGTTAGGGCGTACGTCATAACGTTTACTGAAAGGTACGGATGTCAAGGATTTACGCACTACTGTAGACTTTACGTACTTACTGTGGCAGATTCTTCTCAATATAAACTGCTGAAAAATTATCATTGTTATCTTTTGATCAAAGCGCATCTTTGCAAAACAAATTATTTAGGACACAGGAAATATGTTTCGAAAATAATTGTTATTTTATTCGAGAGAAAAGGAGATATTAATAAATCTCCATAAAAATGGCCTCATTATGTTAAAGGAGACATAATAGGCATGTATACAAAAACCTTAATAAATTTATTTAAAAGACATTTTCAAGTTTCTTATATTGTCTTAATTAGCAACAAAGTGAAACGTGAAGAATAAGATGACGAAATTTTATTAACATGAAATAACCATTACATTTAATATTTTATTCAAAACCTTTATAGGTTTGCATAACTAAAGTTTTGTATATTTTTTTTAATACATCTTATTAAAAAAAATACAAAACTTGAACCAAAACTTCGACTAACTTCAATAAAACGTCAAAATTTCATATCTCACCCTAAACCAGTATAATATAATCACAGGTACGTGTAGAAGTAGCTAACGAGAACATACGCCTAGATGGCGCTTGCGTCCGGCGCGGGTCGAAGTGACGGTAAAATTGAAGGTTTATGTGTAGGTTACCTAGTGTGAAATGGTTTAGATAAGAGCTGCCTATCGCAGCGGTGTAGTTTATGGAAGTGTAGATGTGTTTTGTATTGTAGGTTGTGTAATGATTTTTAGACTTGTTTTTAATGATTTCAGTTTAAGATAAAGTAAGTAGGTATGTGAGAAGTTTCATGAAATATTGTACTTCATTGATTAATTAGAAAGCCTTTGATTTTGATTAGTTTATTTATGTTTACTAACTTTTGGAAGGTATTTGGTGAAAACATCGTTGTTGATATTATAACATCTTGATCATAATCAGCCATTAAGACATAGACTTCTTTTAATATGCTTATTTACACGTCTTCTTTAAAATATGTACATATAAACACACTGTCAATCAAGTTATATTCCGATAAAAATGAAATTGTTTTATCTATTATAAATTTTCGTGGAAATAAAACGAAATAAGTGTTCTGCAAACAATGAAAACTATTTTTTAAACGGAATATATATCTGAAAATCAAGCCTCCTCCCACAGTTTTCTCATCACAGTTCCCCATCCTAAAATATGCACTTAACGATCTTCGCTGACAATTCCTCTGGCCATTCTCTATACCCGTGTTGGAAATTACCGGAGCATCGGGAAAGAAGCTAAGCATATGTCTTTGCATTGGCAGGGTTCCATCCAGTCAGCTACTCCGAGATCTGGGAACTGAGGTTTGGAGGAACTGAGGGGAGATAATGCAGTTGGATTTAGAACATTGCTGGGTTTGGTAAGGTTTGTGGTCAGTGAGTAGGTAATTTTATGTCTTTAGAAGAGCTGGTAAAAAAGCTATCAATGCTGCATCATCGGACTGGGGCAATTTTTCATAAGTGGGCCTTAAATTCAACAGGGCTCGAGTGGTTTTGTAAATATGTGTCGCAAACGGTAAGTTTTTTTTAATGTATTGGAGTACGAATGTATATAAGTAGGTGGTTGTGTTTATCGAAATAAATTAACAAACAACGACAATAAATAATGGAAAATTTAAAATTATACAATCATTACCTTACTTCACAGTTTTTCATATATATCACCAAATCTACCCCGTTAAGTCATATTATGATTGGCTTCAACTTGCTCACCGCAATGTATGGCATCCAACTCACTTCCTTTCCCTCCCAGCAGTAGTGGGTCAAGCGGGAGCCAAATCGATGTGCAGTTGAGCCTTTGGCCGATGTTGGTTACTTTACGAAGCTGTTTAAGCTACTTTTAAAATAAACTGCCCCTTTGCTTTGTGAAGCTTGGCCCGAAGTTTCGGGTTTCACGTTTTGTGTTACATACATTTTGTTTATGTGTTTTAGGTTTTTGCGTAGATTTGCCCTCAGTATTTGTTTAGGAAAGGTACTTTTTGGAGCTGAAATTATGTTCTAACTTTCGACGTTTCAGAGTTTTTGATTGAAATTTGTTTCATAATATTTCTCTTGAACTAAATTTATTTATTTTATGTTTTTAGGTAAAGTTAAAGAAAAAAAGTCACATAAGTAAATAACAACTACTTAATTTAACATAGAACAAATATGTTACGCAAACAGTAAAAACTACACAAAAAATTGACGTAGTCCCGTACACTGTTAAGATCGCAATTTCTCCCGACTACCAAATGTTACTTTTATTGCTCACACATCGACAATGTAACTTAGAGACACCTGGCTACTTATCTATAATCTAAATTACATACTATTTCGTCAACCATCACTGCAAAGACATAATAATCATTTCACGCACTCATGGACGGATCAGTCAGATTATTTGATAGTTCGGCTATATATAAAAGTTTCGCCGTTTGTCATTCCGTTGAAAAAGTCAATAACAATTCAAACCCGTCTTAACTTATTATTTTATTTTTAGAACGCATTGTGTGAGACAAAAAATAAGCAACACTAAAAATCACGACAATCCTTGCTTTGTTACAAGAAAACAGAATAAAGTGAAAAACGAAACTGACACATTTTATCTATTTTTAAGAAGACAAAGATATTTCATACATTATAACAAAGAAGAGGGTTGAATGTGAAGATATTTAAATAAATGGAGATACAATTGATAAAGGAACACGTTCCAACATTTTCTAGAAATTTTGTCTACCTATATATCGGTTTATCTGTTTGTCTATTTAGTTATCGTTCGCTCGTCACGTCAACACGGGTGAAAGGATCTTTATTATTTTTGGTATGTAGGTAGTATGAGGTCCCGGAAGTGTCTTAGGCTACTTTTCATCCAGAAATAATGCGAGCGAGGCCGCGGTCGCCAAATAGTTTACAATAATGTAATAAATTGTGTGCATTGATATTTTTTGCGGTAATGAGACATCTATAGAGTCTTATATCATCGACCCTACACAAAACTAAATCGCCAGGTGAAATGCAATAAGAGGGGATAAAGGAAATACTCGCTCATAAACCAAGGTCTCGGTAAAATATTACGTAACATAGTGGCTCGAATATTCCATCCGTACTTTGGTTCATAAAAATACTTGTCGGAAATGCCGCTGGCTTTTTCTGGAGGTTATTATGCCGTAGGTGTACGGAAAGCTGTTACACTTGTAGATTTTTACTACGGCTACGGCCCTATAGATTTACTGTTTTCTTCTAATAAACCATAAAATGTTTTAAGTATATCTTTCAAAAACTTAATGTAAGAGCATCAAACAAATACTCATTTATATTAGGTATATTCAGTAGAAGTACATAAATAATAAATACATAGTGTAGAATAACAGACATTATTGATAAAGAAAATAACTGCTCAATATTGTAGGGTTACGCCATAAATTAGTTATCTGTAATACTACACCATACTGCTTAAAAATATCCCTTACATTATGTTGTTGGCCTTTCCAGGTGCTGTTGTTAAGGCTGTTAAAATTCATTTTTGAGACTAACTTGCAACTAAAATAAAAAAAAATATTAGAGTACAAGGTTTTTCACAGCATTTTCCTCTCAAGTAACAGCAACTTCTGCGTTGTATGTGCCTAAATAACTAAATCCCGGTTTTCCGCAACTATTATGTAATTTTCCCCAACATTAGTTATCGTTTTATTTCTCCTCTGTCGGCTCACGGTTCAGCGGATACATTTTTCTGACATTCCTACCTTTAATACCCAGTCCAGTGTTTACTGTTAGGCTAGAAATGGGTAATTAATTGAACGCCATTTTGTTGTAGTAATCTAGAACCATTTACACTAATTCTTTCTTCTATCTGAATATGTGTAGCAACAAAGTTGAGTAGCAGAATTCTTATAATAAACTATAGGTACTTTCAATTTTTTATTGTCTTGGTATAAATCGAATTGTGTCGAGAACATTATTTAGATGAAATGAGAAACTTATAATAAAGTTTTTGAATACTAAAATTCATTCAAACTAAATTCATTTGACAAATTTTATACTGGACTAACATCGTTTGCTGATTTCAGTGACTCATACAGAAGTTTCAATATACTGAAACATCAATCAGACAAACACAAACTTAGCAAGAAATTTCCTTTTTCTCAGATCGTAAACTGTCCCAATGTCACCCGATCTAAGATGTACAAGTCTAGACTTTAAATAAACACTGATTGTTTTATATTTCAATTTAGAAGACTTTTTTATAAATGAGAACAAAAAGACGGTTGGTAACCATCGTAATAAAATATATGTATTCTAGTAATTTTGGCAATTTAGAGATATCAAAATTTGCGAGCTATACACAGATTTATTAATGAATAAAAAAGGTACCTACGTAGAATTCAGATAAATTTAATATTTTTCATAAACTGGATAAAATTAAGTATTTGACTGATAAATTTTATTGTTCTTGATGTACTCATAACATTGCCCATTTTTCCATTGAACGATCCTAATTACGTATTAAGTGGAGCACATTTTTTTATAGTAGTAATTTATTTCAATACAGAATTTTAACCGTCAATTGTTGTTTATATCGTTGTCCACTATGTTCCACTTAAAACCATTCATTACAACGCCAAAAATTTGACTCCTCTAAAAAATGTCAGTGAACCAAAGTGGAGATTCAAAATGGGCGAAATATTCAGAGGTAAAGGTTATGTAGTGATAAATAAGAGGTCTGACAGTGAGTGATGGGGCCTCGGCAGGGCCTCCGGGCCTCACGTTCGGAGACCCTCAAATGTCGTTTATGCACTGATAAATTGTGACATCTTGCTGCTACTGTTTAGAAAGGTAATTAATATCATAGAGTTTATCGTCCCGTGCCCCCCAGTATCTGAAATGACAACAAAGGGTAGGTAGGTATTCTTTGTAGACGAAAGTTAGTGCGGATAGTCAAAAATAAATTTAATAAATTACAAAAAAATATATATACCTATAATTAATTCATTATTAATTATAGGCGTGACGGAATAACACATTAGCTCTTTAAAAAATGCTTTGTGAGCGTTGCTTTAAATGATTTTAGTAATGAGGGTTAAATATTTTTATCTACACTAATGTTGTAACATTCTACTTATGTTTCCAATACTTGACTTATAATTACTACTGTTATAGCACAGGTTGGTCGCGCTGCACTCTCGTTGGTTAGATTTTAATGGCGGCCAAATCACTGTGACAATACACGTACGCGTGAATTTAATTTAATAAATTATCAATGCATTAGTGAAGATAAAGTAGTGTATGCAACTGCATATAACACGGGTATTAAATGAACTACTACACTATTATGAAACTCGCTGCGCTCGTTTCATAAACTCACACTCGTGTTTTGATACCCTTAATTATATGACAGTTGCATAAACTACTATTATTTCTATAATAATTGTCAAGTTTGAATTCTATAATTACAGTGTTCAAATTCAAGTTGTGTCAAACATAATAAGATATCTGAGTTATGTACAATAGGTAGGTACACATTATTAATGTGTCTAAGTCATACGAATAAACAGGTTATTTTTTTTTATATAATTACCTAGTCTAGTTGTCTGGCTCATTATAATTATTTACTGAGAACATAAACACAATGCTTACTCACCTGTTTCATTAATTTGTAAGTAGATATTATAACGTACCTACTTGCTTACCACAAATAAGCCCTTGTTAACCATTAGTTAAGCATTTCCAGACAGCCAATTAGATTATACGTGGTGAGAAATACAGATCTAAAGCAGGTCTAGAGCTATAATTACTTTGATATTATCTGATAATGGATCACTAAGCGTTCTAGTAAGTGCCTTGATAATTTGATGTGGCAATCGAAATTGGAACGTTGCCATTATAATTATATCAGGCGTTTAATTCATTCGTTCTCAAGCAATTGATTTGTGTTATGATGAATATTCTATTCTATTCTCATAGATAAGATAAGATAAGATAAGATAAGATAAGATAAATTTATTGTAAAACAAAACAATATGTTACACTGTACAAATAGTTCTGCCTCTTACATTAGTAAAAACTGTGTCGTAGAGAGGCAGGTTCTTCCGGGGGTTCTTGTTTACAACTTAGTTTTATATTAACAACTTATAATAATGTAGTAGGTATGTTTTTAAGTGATTACAAAATAATCTATGCCTAGTTATTGTTTATACAGAATATGATATTACTTAAATCTATTTGTATCCTAAATTTTATATAATATAATATAAACAGCTATTTATATATTTACAATGATGTTATGCTTGGAGTATTGGCGATTAGTTCTGGATGTTTGTGTGTGTGTGTATGTGTATTCGCATATGTGTGTGTTCGCGTGTGCGTGTGGGTGTGTGTGTGTGTGTTGAGATAGCGTATATTGGTGTGTTTGTAAGTGTGACTTAAGGTGTTGGTTGTAATTGTCTTATTTACTTAATTTGTTTTTCCAGTATTTTCTCTATTGCATCATAATTTAACGTGGCTAGCCATTTATGCATGATATTTTTCAACTTATGTTCAGTACATGAAATGTTCTATGTCGAATCAGAATGGAATTTATTTTCTGTGTTATCTACTTGAGAGAAATGTTAACTAATCTACCTAGAAACTGGCTTTACATTATGATATTATGATAACTCACAAGTTTCAATATTGATTTCAATTTTAGATCAAATATTTTAAAACTAATTAACTATTTTGGTCAATAGACTATCTTCTCAGTCACTCCAATCCCCAGAAAATCAATTCCTATTTAACTAAAATAGTGAATGAATATTACTTAGCACAAAAAACCTCTTTTAGAAATTACATTAAAAGACAATCAACTTATAATGAGGCTGCATTTAGACGTAGCATTTACGTCATCACTATCTCTCGCAATCCATGGAAGAAAGAGATAGCTATACTAGAGAGGAAATGGCAAGTGGGCGTGACCATAGTGGCGAGGATAAGTCGGTTAGACTTAATTTTATTAAATACATACCTTAATATAGAATAAAAATAAATAAGCTCCCAGAAGAGTATTATTATATTATAACTTCTTTTTGAATTTCGATATATGTATAACAAACCGTGAAATTTTGAAAATAATAAACTTTATTTCTAATAGTTTGTCAGGTACGAGTAATCTAAAATCATAGTCGAAAAACAGTCGCAATACAAATTTTGACAGATGCCAGTTTCATATTTATTTATTCATGACAACACATTTAAACTAATTTGGTGACTATATATATCCAAGCATGTGCCTTATTCAGGGCGCCCCGTACGAGATGTCAATTCTTGACAATTCTCCTTACTTCACTCTTCTATTTTCTACAGTTGCAATCACTGCGATGTCTCACTTAGATTTCATTTAAGGGCTGCTTTTTTCTGGTGTAATTTAACACAACTCAAGTTAAGTGAGCACTTAACGGGTGAGACTTGAGTCGTAGTGCTTACTTGGGGAGTCGCGGTGATGTGGTGGAGTTAGATGCTGGGGAAAAAGGTAGAAAGGTGTATGAAAATCTAATAGAAATATTGGGCCTTATTACAACACGTGGTTTAACTATTAGTCCAGGACTTTGAAAATATCGATTCCGTTTTCGTTGTTTGAAATTTAACTCTCTACTGTCATTATAGTCAAACGTTCAAAATGTTATCAATCGATCGTCAATGGTTATCAATGATAATTGATGTTCACAATTTGATTGTTTGTATGTGATACAACAAGCACCGACTTTTTATTTTCTAAGTTCTAGACTAATATTTAAACTACCTTTTTATAATAAGACGGATAAGGTTTAGTCTACAATGTGTAATTTAGATGCAAAGTATCAAGTGTATGCGTAATTTACTTAATTTGTGTGGTCACAAATTGCAAAAAACTTATAACTCTCAACATGTTCTTTTGGTTGGATAATTATGACATGTTACAGAGGTGTCCGATAGAATTTTTATGCTAATTGGTTTAGTTCTATTTGCAGAAAAATCATCAATCAAAGAAAAATTGAGTAACGAATAATAATCACAACGTCACGGTTCTTAGCATATACATTTATGACCGACATGTGTTAACAAAATCAGATTTTTATTGGAGTAATTAATAAATCTGTCTACCCTATCATTAGGAAATCCTTTCTCTACCCTATCCTAAGTTATTACCCGGAAACCCCAGCGGCTGTATAAATAAGGGTATTTTCCCACAGATCTAATGGCAACACACCTCGCTTCCTTCGGCCAACACAAATAGTACAAGTACAGACTTAAGATTATAGGGGTCTGTCCTGACCTTGGTGGTTGCGGTGGGTGAGGGCAGCACTGGCCTTGTTTTGTGTATTTAATGAACCAAGTTTGTTGGTAAGTTGCGGTACGAAGTATGAAAGGCTTAGGGTTTTTTAGTGATCTGGCCGAAGTTTTTACCATGTTATTAGTTCTAGTTCATAAATATTATATTCAATTTTTGTTTTTTTATATCTTAAATACCTACTTAAAACAAGGATAAATTTTACTTAATACTATAATTTGTATTGTATTTGTATAAAGTCTTGTTTAAGAATATTAACATATTGGTCATTATTCTTAATTGTTGTTTGATAAATTTCACAAAGATGCTTCAATGTAATGGCGATGACAATTAAATTGAGGAATCCTGTTTTTTGTAACAAAATAGTAAAGAAGATGCATGGAACACAATATCTAATAGTATAATACTTACTAAAATTTGCTTCTTTATATATAAAAACATGAAACTACTTATAATATGCGCTTTGTACACAAAGGAATGTTAAAACAGCAACAAATTGCTCATAAGCTATCAAAGCCAGAAGCGCAGTCCTATCTAAACACGTCAAAATAAATACATAATATCTCGCGCAAAGCCTTCAAAACAGTGGAAACTGAGTATTGCCACGGTTGCACTGAAATTACGACTTGATTCAAGATATGATTCAGTTTAGAAAATTTCTATTCCAGATATTGTTTTAAACCTTTGTGTATTAGTTGTCTCCTCTTCATGACTAATAATTTAACCATTTGATTGATATTTGATGTTTGTTTGTAATGGAGCACGTAACTATACGAACTAGCTCTTATATGATGGTTCACACGACAAATGGACAATGGACGATTTGGACAAAACTAAGCGATGAGCAATAGATTTCCTATTTTCGGGTGGTAGCAAGCCAGATCTACACCAGAACGTACCCTACTATTATGCATGTATGGTATGCTATAGATAAAAGATTTGCCTCGACTACTTTTATTCTATCTCAAAGTCTCAAGTCAGACTGGAAGCATCATAATACTACGATCTACAAAAGCCACCGCAGTACAGTGTGTTTGATACAGAAAACAATCCCATCACCAATGCAGGGACATCGCTAGACTTGCAGCAGCTCTAAGAAACAGCGGTGGTGACGACGACCACTCTATCAAGAGTGACCGACTAACAAAAAGAGAATACTAAAATTAGAATCAGCTTATGAATCACGTTCTGAAACCGCCATGCTAACCCCGAGCGATTTACTGGTGGCGATCAATCAATATTATTGGCCGGGGTCTTTTAAGGCTTGCCAATGACAGATATTGATATCATAGCGACGAACAATAGGTGCCCGGTGCCTAATACCATTGTTTTTATCTGGGATTTGGGGGGCTGCGGGTTTGTTTGGGAATTGGAAGTATTTTTGTGGGTATCCTTGATATGGTATTTAAGGAAGTTATGATAATATCGAATATAATAAACAGCGAAGCTGCTTTCAAAGTAAGAGAGCGAGAATAACCAAGTAATTGTGTAGATTTTTTTTGAATTATTATATTTTGTTTTTAAAACCTTCAAATACGAGCTACCTAATGATTAAAACACCCTCACACAAAGTCTAAAATCATTTTCTGCTCTCCAACAATGTCTCTAACACGTTTCCTACAATTTTCTCCCAACATCCTCGAGTAAAAACGCTCTCCAAACTTTTGCATTAGGTAAGTAGCTAGTGCCTATACCTAAAACAAGGACATCATAAGTAACATGCGTTCCATCTATGAAATAAGTTCAAGGTGCTTAGGATTAGATTAGTCACATAAATAAAATTACCAACAATGTGTACCTAATAATTTCTGGGTGGTGATTGAACCGCGTAAGTAAGATAAACAGAAATAAAAATGTACTTTGCCGGCTTCGTATTTTTTTTCTGATAAGCAAATTACGCAATTTATATCCCACGCACCATACTAAGTAGATATACGTTTACTTTTTTCTATAATAATATTCAGAAACCAGAGTTAAGCTGTATGATATGTACTGAAATATTAAATTCTTAATATTTATTTACTTGCGCTTTGTGTAAGTTCTCTTTTTCTCTCTCTTACTTTAGTCAGGTGCCTATAAATATATTCCCTATGAGTAATATTAGTGGGAACAAAGTTGTTCGTGGAAGGTACGAACTAACATGCCCTATGCGAGACGTTTGTCGCCGGAAAGTTGTAAAAAATGCGTAAAAACGTTGTAAAATCGATGGAGTGTGAATTTGGCCTTGATTAGAACGCATATGCTTTTTATAGGAAACTTTTACAAGGAAAAAAGATATTTTCATGGAAAAAGTAGTTTATTTTGGGTTTTTTGTAGAAAGCGGTATAGTGATACGGATACACAAATACAGCTTATAGTGTACATTAATAAATACAATTACTTTTGCATTGTATGTTGTAGGTTATACAATACCCATGCAAGATTCAATTAATAGGAGCAAAAGGATTCCTGAAAATCTCTACTATTTACTAAGATAAGACTATAAAAAACAATGTTTAGAAGTAAAACGCCCATAATGCTTATCGCTACCTAATAACGTCCAGTATTATAATTGTTTATAGTTCATTATTACAAAAACTATACTCCTAAAAATCACTATCGAGTTCCAATACATGCGATCCATTACCGCTGCTGCTGTATCACAGATCGTGCGATCGACGCAAGATGGATCATGATGAATGTAGCCATTACGAATGCTTCCGCATATATTGTGCAGAGAAGTAGCAGTGTTCTGGAGAAAGCAAAGGAGAGTGAGGTTTTTCGCGCTATTTTTCTTCTTACACAAATGAGAGTGGTCAAGAGTGATATATGTATGTATTTTTGCTATATGTACAACAACAAAAAAAAACTGCAATATGCACAATGCAGCTAGAAAATCAGTAGATCTGTTTTCACACTAGATACATTAGCATTATTATTTAATTTATTATGCTTTGACTTATAACACTTTACTAAACTTAAGTTGTTGGTGAGGCATACTGTAAGTATTGTTGTGTCTGAATGTAAAATAATATAAGGAATATTTTAAGTTTTTAATATAAACAAGATGGACCTATTGTATGGCGTGGTATGGCATGGTTTGTTATACGATTGATAGCTCTAATTAATTCTGCGGAGGAGTCATGTCCCTCAGTCATGAGAATACGACTCAAAAGAGAGAGAGCTCTATAAATTATTAAAATTACTTACTTACTAATATGGTGCTGCGATCAAAAATGAATCCTGGACTCCGACACAAAGAAACGCCACTCCTCCCGGTTCTGCGCCACTTCTGCCACTCGGTAGCATGGAGATATATTTCTTAATTAACTAAATTAATGTAAGTTTTTTTATAAGTAGTGATTCGTAGTTAATTTTATTTGATAAAATAAATCTTTTTCTATATTAATCTCAGGCTAATTCACAAACAATCAAGCATTGTCCACAAGAGCTAAATTCCTAGTACCAGGACCACAAATTGGAAACAAGGTGTAGCTATTTGTTCACACGTTGGAGCTTGTTGCAATTTTCTCGAGAACATGAGAACAGCACGTGATATAGGTAAGTGGTTAGTGGAACTATCAGTGTAAAAGACCGAGTCGATCGAATAGTCTGGAATGTTGTGAGAAGCTGTAGAAGTTGTTTTTGTCATTCATTTACCATTAAATAAAAATAAAATAAAATAAAATAAAAATAGCCGGTTATTTCAGATATACTCAGTTGATTATTACAATAAAATACTTCAAATGTCACTTTAGAATTTCAATAAATGGGAATAAGATGTAATTTAAATTTTAAAACATGTCACAATTCAACACAACACCACTGATAACACTACATATGCAGAAATTATTTTTCCATGTCTAATAAAATCAGTAATACATGTCATATAAAAATTCAAAAATATAGATATTTGATGTTATTATCCCATAATGTCAATTTCGAAAAAATGATGTATTTAAGTCAAATAAAAATTCTGTGAAGTAAATCAATGTGTTTAGGTAAGGTTAGGTTAAGTACATCTGTCGCCTCTCTGGCGTAGGTTTAGTGCACTGTATTCTGTCTCTTGCAAGTCTTTTCCACTCTTGCCCGTGTCTCTGGGCGAACACATCCTCCCATCGTCTATATGGCCTGCCTCTCTTGCGTGAGTCGCTTCTCGGGATCCATTCAATTACCTTTTTTGTCCATCTATCATTCTTCATTCTACAAACATGTCCAGCCCAATTCCATTTCAAAGTTCTTATGGTTTTCACTATGTCTCTTAACTTTGTCTTTTGTCTGATTTTCTTATTGCTAATTCTGTCCGATAGTCTTATTCCTAGCATACTCTTTTCCATCTTTCTCTGACATATGGCTAGTTTCTTCTCTTCTTCTTTCCTTAACGCCCATGTCTGACAACCATATATCATTTACCATTAAGATCATGGAAAAAATAAATTGTTGTGGTTGTAAAAATTAAGGTAGGTTAATTTTTTAGTGACTAACATTAAAATGAGTATGCAATACCATGTGCAAAGAATAAGCAATATTACCGACTTCTCTCTTTATACTTACTATCACATAAAGATTATACACAATAAATACATAAATATTTCAGGATGTATCACACAGCACCATCCAAACCAAATGAAGCGGCCGTGGCTCAGCTAGCGGGTGCAATTATTACCAATGTTAAGCAAAGGTCGACGCGGTCAGTCCTTGGATGGGTGACCGAATAGTGGTATTCAATTTTTGGCGCTTCCGTGGGTCGGATGAAGTTTCGGTTGTTTGTCTAGTACGGCAGTCGTTAAGCCATGTCAGAGGTTAGGGCGGATAGATAAACTCTCAGCACCAGAGTTGGCCACTCTCATTCGATAAGAAAATCTAAACCCAACATTCCTAATCTTACTGTTCTTAAAGTTATAACGTTAAATTTTAAATTCTTTTATCTTTTAAGTGTTCAACAATTTTCAAGCCAAAATTGAGTCCTCCCACCTGCACCTTCCCACGATGTAATCCAGTCGTGCGCTTTCCTTGCTCCACCTACATATAGACTTCATCTAATGTTAGCTCACTTTAGATAGTGTTTATTTTATCTTGTTTGAGAACATCATTCACATTACATGAGAACCCCTGTAATAAAATATACAACAATAACATAGATCAAATGTTACCAAAAATCGCTTTATTTTTGTAAGAAGACAAAAATATCAAATAAACGGATTTTTATTCTTTCCAACCAACAGTTTACTTGAGCCTAAAAATAGATTTAATCATAACAAACTGTAAGGCCCACTCGCACAACGACTTTTAAACACATTTAGTTAATTTTACTAAGAATGTTTGTCACTAAATGCGTTTAACAATCGCTGTGCACATGAGCCTTAGTACTTACGTCTACTAGGTATATGTATAGACACCAGGTTACACTCATAAACATCCTAACCCGAAATAAACATCCGAAACCACCTTCCAGAACCAAGTTCCACAAATTCCAAATTCAATTAAAATTGGATCCGGGGTTGCCCTACGAAATCAGGCAAGGCGTCTGAAATAATGGCCACTACAATAACACACTGAAATCCAGCGGAGATATATACGCGCCCTGGCGGTGACAAGTTTACGAGGCTTGATACTCCCTGGGAGACAGGGAAGGGGGTAGGATTGTAGTTACAGGGGCAAAGAATACTTGTTTATTAAGTACTACTATTATTTACTACTTTATATTAGTGTATGTTTATTGTTTACTTATTTATTATTGAATAAAAAATATTTTGTATTGAATAGTTATTTTACTGTATTTTTCTTTTAAATTTTGTAACTATGTATGTAAATAAAGAAGTTCTTATGAACTTTAAAAACTTGTTAAATTAATTATACTACTAAGGGGCCGTCCATTAATCTCGTGATGTTTTTTTTTGGCATTTTTAGCCAAAAGTGAAGTAAGTTTGAATATCGAAAATGACATGTCTTTGTGATCATCGTGTTGCATGTTATTTTGTATAAATCGAACCGATACTATACCGATTATTATTTTCCATGGAAATGCGTTACTTAATTTCTATGTAATTAAACCTCGTCTGACTGCTATGAAGTTAAAATAAATTAAATATTCCGGGAGATTCCACTCAGTGCCATCTAGCCCCTAACTAAGCATGATACAGATACAGATATTTATTGATAAATTATGGAAATTTACATGTCAAATTAAATATTCATACAATACAAATACAAATACAAAAACAAAAGCTTTTATTGGGCCAAAACAATATTACATCTAGGTACTTAGCTACAATAAATATGTCTTAAAGATACAAAAAGTTTAATTATACGTACCTGTGTTGTGTTTGCACCTTGCAGTAGGCCTTATAAGAGCCTGAAGCGCAAGTGCATCCACTCCCACATCATTTTTATTAGGCATTTTACAATACTATTATAAATCGTATGTATCAATGATACCATCAGCGGTAAACTTGTCATCTAGGTAGTGGCCTATCTTATAGTAAGCTTTATTTACCAAGAATGCTTTTAATTTACATTTGTAAATATTATCGGACGCTGTATTTTTAATACTTTCAGGCAGGTGTTTATAAAACTGCAAACGCTTGTGTCGTGGTTACTAGACACGGAACAGAAAAAAAACAAACACCTATTTACTTTGCTTTTGTAAATACATCTTTATTTACACAGAACGACCAAACCCAACACAAATAATTATAAATTTTAATATTCATAATTACTTGTGTCATGCGGGAATCAAGCCCGCAACCCTAGATTAGAAGGCAACTTCTAGGCAATCTTCAAGGTAGCTTCTAACAAGTAAACTAACAGGCCAGTAAAAAAAAGATAGGTATACGAGTAAATATCAACGTTACAAAATACAAATACCAAAAGCATATCTAAGTGGTTACATAGATACCTTGATCCATCCTTGATCCCTCCCTGCCTCGGCTCCCTTTCGTGTCAAAAGCAAGCCGAGGTTAGTTGTAGGACATTTTCTTTATTTTATTGTTTTGGACATTGTGTACAACGCGCTCCTTTGTCATACTTGCACGCAATTCTACTCTTTATTCATGTTTTTACATTTCTCCCTCACTTTTTGCAAATATTTCATACGCAAAAATATGAATGAGCAAAACTGTCTCAGGAGATTACAGTTGAAATTCTACTCGGATAAAAAATGTGTTGGTAAATGAAAAACGTTGGACGGTGTCGCGTTATTTGTGCAGTCACTCCGGATTATGTTTTGAGTTGATCAAATTAGAGGTTTGTTTGTGCTTGGTAATATATGTGATGCTAAACGCAGAGTTTTTAATCAGATTACAAAAGTTTATAATCTGTATCTATCCTTTTATCTTAAACTAGTGGGTGCTCGCGGTTTCGCTCGCATTAATAAGTAAAACTTGCATCCCCTATGTCACCCCTTTAAAAGTGGCATTTCCTAAATTTTCATTTGACGGATTGGGCTAAAATTTCATTCCAAATTTTAGCCCAATCCGTCCAGTGGTTTGGGCTGTGCGTTGATAGATCACTATATCAGTCAGTCAATCAGTCAGTCACCTTTAAGTTATATATATATAAATTGGGACCCCTCATTTCGATCGATGTCGTCATTTCTCATTTCTTTTTTTATAATTTAAGAAAAAACATACCTTATACGATACTATATAAAATATACTAGCTGGTGCGCGCGACTTCGTCCGCGTGGAATAGTTATTACCATAAAAACGGTTCTAGTGAGTTAACCTTAAAAGATAGACATATACTGTTGCGGACACATTGTTAGATCATTTCAAGAGGAATAATTCTTTCACTAAATTTTTTTTTGATATCTTGAACCGTTTTCGCAGCCGCGCAACGGAAAACCTCAGAGATTAATACTTTTCTATTGTTTCTTCGCTCCTATTAGTTGCAGCGTGATGTTATATAGCCTAAAGCCTTCCTCGATAAATGGTCTCTTCAACGCAAAAATAATTTTTCAAATCGGACCAGTAGGTAGTTCCTGAGATTAGCACGTTCAAACAAACAAACAAACAAACTCTTCAGCTTTATAATATTAGTATAGATATAGATATATAATATTCACAGTACTCTTAATATGAACCGAGTTTGCAATTTAATATGAAGATGAAATCTTAAACTGTTTTATAGTAAAACCTTGAGTGCATACATAATGTAATTTTTATAGCAGCCACAATTAAATTAAACAACAATAAAATGCTTTTTACCTCTTTACGATCACTGAGAGCGATCGCAAGTCGATTGCTCTTGGATGAAGTAAGCTAAATAAATACAATGTTATGCCAATTGCACTGTAACGCCGCGACTGTCCTTCATGCAACTGTTTGCTTTGCTAGGGCTGCCATTATCTAAGTTTATGAAATTATGATGAAATACTATAAAAACCAGTGTGGCTCAGCGGTTCCAGTGTCTGCTTTTCATCCAGACGCACACTGGTTCGAATTTGGCCCTACCACAATGACTTGTATTTTCGAGTTATGTGTGGATTTGCACTCGCTTAACGCTGAACGGTGAAGGAAAACATCGTGAGGAAACCGACATGTTTAAAGACCACAATATCCAAGGACATGTGTCTTCTGTGGAAGGACCTGGGCGCCCACCACGATGTATCTGCCCAAGAAAGCTCCCCTAACGAATTAATTCTGCGGGGGAGTCACGACCCTCAGTCATGAGGAAATACGACTCAAAGAGACTGTACAGACACCTAAATATATATAGTAATATACACATAAATAGACTGTTAAACACAAAATCTCCCTTGCCGTTGATGTGATTGGGTGAAAGTTTGCTGTACTATATTGTTACTACCTATATACTGTTATTATTAATCATTAGGTATATTGTTTTATTATTGTTGGCTATCTATTGATTTGCCATGAGTCTCGGCATCTTTACAGAAAAAAATAGCAAACATGACGTTCTGACATAACTTCTTTATTTTTTCTAATAAATTTTGATTATTTATAAGGCATAAGAAAACTGAAAAAATAAACACGTAACAGGACACGAATAACATGATTTTGAACATCGACCCATTTCAAAGAATCCTGTGACCCTAGATTTTGTTTCATTTCTATCAGCAGAATGAATTCAACAAAAAACCTTTTGGATTTTCTAGGAATTTGATTGCCTTACCTAAGCTGAAATAGTAACCTTTGTTTTCGGATGAAAACCCTGGCTTAATCTAAAGCTGCCGTCGAATGGACAGAAAGGATCTATAGAAAATATATCGAGCGAGATACAGGCAAGCCTTGCGGCCAGCCGACTTTCCTCTAACTGGGGAGTAGCATATTTGCAGAGTAACTGATTTAGAGATTTTTGTGGAAAAACAAATTAATATAATATAAAACTAACTTACATAATTATTTTTTAAACCAACTTGCAATGATACTTTTACCAACTTGCATTATACTTCTTTTTTTTTCAAAGTGTTAATTTAAATAAATTATCCATACAGTGTGTTTTACAGGGTATTTGCTAAGGCGTGAATTTTTTAGGTAGGTTTTCGGTTAGTACATAAAACCAACATAATATGACTCACACGTTCAACAATTTTGTAATTGTCCACTGTATATAAAAAGTAGACTCGAAAACGCCATTTCAAATATTATTTTGTGCAGGAAATACGTTCGCCGTAGCCGAAAACGGCTTGGATTGCATCATCATCATCATCATCGTTATCTTGCATTCCTTGTAGGCGAAATGTGGTGCACTTTGTAATCAACACATATTTATTTTAAAATCTTTGGTTGCAAAGGATTAAATGAATTATGAATTCTGTTTCTATTATAGATTTAGATAGCTAAATGAAAAAAAAAACACATGACTAGCGAATTGAACATATTATTTTGGAGACGTATCTCTGTATTAATATTCTACTCCTTGTTGCGGACAACCGGCTTTCGTGAAACTCTGCGAATTTTGCTGAATTTCATCGAATCAACCAATAAAACTAGAGCTAAACTATAGAAATACAAGAAAAGCTGTTTGCTCCGTACACGCTGGTATTGAAAACTGGGGTATGAAGGTCTTGATAACGTAAATGAAAAAATAAATAATGCAGTTTTTAGATGTGTATATTTCTACGTATGTATTTTATGAAATATCACACTTACTTACTTACTCACTTACTCCTATGGCGCAGCGACCCGAAGTGGGTCTTGGCCTCCAGCACAAGAGAATGCCACCTTCGCCGGTCTTGGGCTGCCACTTGCCAGTCTGCAACTTCAAGTTCCTTCAAGTCAGCTTCCACGGCGTCTCTCCAGCGGTATCTGGGTCGACCGACAGGGCGTCGACCACTTGGGATTCCAAGATACGCTTTTTTGGCATGACGATCTTCCCCCTTTCTTTCTAGATGGCCCATCCAGCGAAGTCTCTGAGCCTTGAACTCCCCTATGATGTTCGGTTCGCCCACCAGGTCTTCGATCTCTTGGTTTTTACGAACCCTCCAACTTCCATCTTCTCTCTGAGTCTGCCCCAGAATTTTCCTCATTATCTTTCTCTCCGCTACAAGCAGCTTTTCTTCTTCTTTAAGGGTTAGTGTCCAAACCTCACTGCCGTACATCAAGATCGGCCTTATGACAGTCTTATAAATCCGGATCTTGGTCTTTCTGCTCAGAAGTTTAGACACCAACACCTTATGAAGCGCCGCACTGCACCTCAGGGCATTATGGATTCTGATGACTATCTCCTCTTCCCTTCTGTTTGTATCAGTGACAGTGCAGCCCAGATACTTAAACTTAGCGGTACCTTTAAACATAGTATCGCCCAGCTGCAGGTCCTCGCGCTTTTGCCTTATGTCTTTATACCGCTTCATATGGAGATACTCAGTTTTTTCAGCATTAATTCTTAGGCCAACCTTAGACGCTTCAGAAGCAAGAGTCTGCACCGCAACTTCCACTTCTGCCTTAGTTTGACCTAGCAGAGCTAAATCGTCAGCGTACCCCACAACCTTGTGACGCCCGTTGAGACTTACCCCGACGTGTAAAGTCATGACTTTGCGAATGACATGCTCCAAGGCTAAATTGAAGAGCATAGGAGAGAGGGCGTCTCCTTGCTTTAGCCCGGTAACCACTTCAAATTCTTCTGTCAATTCCCCTCCAACTCTGACGCGCATCTTGCTTACTTTGGTGGCCACCTTGAGCAGGTTAATAAGCTTCAATGGAATGCCGAAGTTGTAGAGAATTCTGTACAGTGAATCTCTGTCTATGCTGTCGTACGCTTTACTGAAGTCAACGAACAACGAGTGGATGCTCTGCGCGTACTCCCATTTCTTCTCCATCAGTTGCTTCAGGAGGAAGATCTGGTCCACGGTGCTGCGGTTACGGCGGAACCCACACTGATAATTTCCTATGATTTTTTCCGTGTATGGTTCCAGTCTACCCAAAAGCACGTAGGATAAGACTTTGTACGCTGTTGGCAGGAGAGCAATTCCTCGATAGTTGGAGCAAGTCTTCCTACAACCCTTCTTGTGGACAGGACATAAAACTGCCACGTTCCACTCTTGTGGCTGGCGTTCTGTCATCCAAATCTTGCATAAGAGCTCGTAGAGCTTGGACATCACCGCACCACCCCCATACTTCCAGATTTCACCGTGTAAATTGTCTATCCCGGGCACTTTATTGTTCTTCAGCCTCAATATCGCTTTTCTAACTTCTTTGAACGATAGAGGGGGAATCTCACCATCAACACTAGTGTCTGGGTCGGAAGTAACAGGTTGCTCTGGCACAGGACAGTTAAGCAATCTCTGGAAATATTCACGCCATTTTCTTTTAAGGTCATCTGAGTCTGACACCAGGTTACCCGCTTCGTCTAACAGAAATTGCGTTACGGGCTGGTACCCTTTTTTCACTGAACGCACCTCGTGATAGAATTTACGTGACTCATTCGCTCTTATTAGGGTTTCCATCTCCGTTATCATATTATCTAGCTGCTTTCTCTTTGCCCGACGAATCAAGTTCTTAGTCTGCAGTCTAAGATGGTCATACTGCTGCTTCCACTGTGGATTTTGATCTGCAAGAATTCGGTACTTTCTGGTTTCTTCCACTATTTTCTCGCAGTCTTCATTCCACCATTTTCTTTTCTTTTTTCGCTTCTTCCTTCCTATAGTCTTTAGGGCCACTTGTTTTATTGTGTTTTTCATGGATTCCCAAAGATCTTCAACACTCATTTCTTCCACCACGAGACCGTGAAAACTATTACGGGTCTCAACTTGGAACAGATTGCGTATCACTGGGTCCTTCAGGTTTTCCACATCTATGATGTCTTCACTACGTACTTTAGCCCGCTTCTTGGAACAGATCCTCATCTTCAGTTTGACTCTCAGCAGGTAATGGTCACTATCACAATTAGCTCCTCTGGAGACTCTAACGTCCTGAATAGTGCTTTTGTGTCTGGCATCAATCAACACATGGTCAATCTGATTGATTGTCCTACCATCCGGTGACTTCCAAGTTCCCTTGTAAATTTCCTTGTGAGGGTACATAGTGCTCTTAATAACGAGTGACTTGGACGCCGCGAATGAAATCAATCTCACACCATTATCGTTAGACATTCCATGCTTGCTGTGCAAACCGATAGTGGGGACAAACGCACTTTCTCTTCCAACTTGTGCATTGAAATCTCCAAGAAGTATTTTGACGTCATAGCTACTTATCCGGTCATATAGTGATTCTAAATCATCATAAAACTGGTCTTTATCCACTGTGTCCGCCAATTCCGTCTGAGCATACACGTTTATTATGGTCACATGAGAAAACTGACTTTTCACACGCAGTACACAGATTCTATCCGAGACAGCATCGAAGCGAAGAACACTCCCCAAAAGATCGTTCCTGACCAAAAATCCAGTACCATACACATGGTGTCCAGAGTCTGAACCGCTGTAGAATAAGGTAGCCTTGTTGTCGATATTGCATTCGCCTTGACCAGGCCATCTGACTTCTTGCAACGCAGCTATTCCTATACTATAGGCTTGCATCTCATTCATGACTCTATATATAGCTCCCGGTCTATAGAGACTCCGCACGTTCCATGTGGCTAATCGGGAATCCGTTGTGCCTCGCCAGTGTTCGTTAAGTTTGGGATCAGATCGTAATTCTCTTTCTCTTGTTGTTTTCGTAACATGGTCTTTTTTACGTGGGAGGGTCGTCAGCCTGCCGCACAACCCCCATATTGCTGGAGGACCACACCCTACTTTGGTCAACGAGTCCATCAGACTTAGCCGGTAGCGTAGCTAGGCTGTACTACCGACCACTCCCCCATCCGCCACCCGGGGGACGCTCCCTTTACGCCGTGAGGGCCAGCGCAGGGAGGCCATATCACAAGCCTTAGAAAATTCTAGAACGATATTTTGATTCGGTTTCGTCACAATAAATAGTGATCAATTCTTTTGGACTTTAAAACTGGTGTACTGGTGTACTGGTGTGGTGGTGGTGGTGGTGGTGGTGCTGGTGATTGTTTTTGTTAAGGAGATAGAAAATAGCGTATATAACCTAAAGGCTACTTGCTTCCAGATTACTTAATCCTTCCGGATAAACGTGGATCACTCTACGGGACGAAACTATTTTCATATATTCAAATCTTACTTGATTTATTAAAATATAAATTCTGTAAACCTCTCATTCGAAAATATATTTCTCATACCTATATAAAATCTATTTAGGTAATAAATTTCTTTGAAATACTCAAAACTGATTTATGATTTACTAGTGGGTGCTCGCGATTTTGCTCACGGTTAAAACATGGCCGCTTCGCCTGTTACCTTAGGTATTTTAGAACAACAACCTCTACAGGCGCATATAGCCTACAGGCTTACTCCTTTACTCTCTTGTACGAACATGCTCTGAAGTTAGTCTTGTATCGGGGTAATTATGTAGATATTTTATGTTAAAATAGTAATAAACCTATAATACCTATATAAATAGTAATTCAGTAAGTTCGAAGTATAATGAAATTTTGATTAAAAAAGTACCTACTCATGGAATAATTTTGATTTCGTTAGTCGTGTGTTTTAGTATCGTATTAGTCGTGTGTGTGTGTAGCATGAATTCTCTTCTTAAGTCATAATATTTCTCATTAACGAGGGGAGTGAGTCCCCCGCAGATATAATTAGTTCAGGAAGTATTCCTGGGCAGAACATCGCGGTTGTGCTTTGTCCATTTCTTGGACAGTATGGTACGAGTCTACATAAATTGTTATATACAACAAGATTGTGTAGTTTACTACAAAATTCGTATACTAATTAACATTTAGTGTCACCTTAAACTTGAAGAGAATCGATTATACACTTAGTTTTCCTTTTAAATTAAATATTTTAGAAGCTAAAGAAAACTTCATAAAATAAAACCTTTCAATTCAAAATCCGCAGACTATTTACTACTTAAAATTTCATCCCTTTCTATTGTACTATTGTTTACTAAAAACTTACCCCACCAATTTGATGAAGCCAGTTTTATTTTCAAAATTATGTTTGCTGGGAACTTGCATGAGTTAAAACAATATATCAAAGTAGTTAATCTAGTGAGATTGTTGTCTGAGCATACACTGCTTGTTTGAAAACTTTCAACATAAATTTCTTACATTGAAATTCTGTTTACAGCGTGTTTTTCGCTTGTTATTTCGTTAGTTTTGTAGATGTTTGAAGTTTCAAGCATAGACATGAAACTAGCTTTGTTTATTAGATCTGTTCTTTCTTTACAAATTGGATTAAAGATTATTATTTTTTTATTTAACGTTTTATTAACATATCAATATTAATGAATAAGTAGCGGAAACCATGATGAAATCCATGTGTTTAATCCAAGGACTAAATCTATCCAATCACCGCCCTAAATTTCATCGAAATTGGATCAGCTATTAAAGCGCCATGAAAGAACAAACACTCTTTATAATTACTGTCGCCTTTATACCATTTTTGTGATGTAATTTTTTTATTAGTAAGTAGATTCGTGTGACAGTGGCTAATTCTGGCGTCAGAGTTTTCATAATGCCCTAAGGGTCTTTGATATGGCTTAACAACTGCGATACTATGAGAAACAGCCGCAACTAGTTAATTACATGATGAATGGTTACTATTATACGGTACTGATATATTGAGTGTCTAAATATGCTGAAAAATCAATTCTTTGAAGGAAGGAAAAAATTAAAATTGTGTATTAATATTTCACATTTTTAATCACACTATTTGTTAATCTGAACTTATAATCAACTTTGTACCCGTTTTTCTTTGCGTTATCGTTCAATGCTCTCGTGATTGCTTTTATTTTCTCAAACACTTCTTGCAAAGTGATGTTTTTGAATGTCTTCGTCTTATCTTTAGGTGGTGCTCGGTACTCAGTTTTCTCTTTTAAGGCCTTCTTTATGTATTCTGGCATAACTGAAAAAAAAAGAAAATACTTATGATATATATACAAGGAATACCACGAGTATTTGAATATTAGCAAATTTATTATTTGAAATTTATTCAGTAAAAACATAATATTATGTCAATCAATGAATACATAATTACATCTCAACTTAACTAAATAACCCGCCCTTAATCGTTCCCGGTGCAAATGTGCCCACCAAACTAGCTGCGTTTCCGCGCTGAATGGTAATAGCTAGCCGTTGCACCAAAAACGATCCAGACCGGGACTCACCGGTCGTAACTCTAAGTTTCTGCCCAATTTCCCAATACCCAGTAGTTTCGACCGCCAGGGCAACGAGGAGGTAAAGCGAATATTTGTAATTGAAATAGTGAAAGTAAATGTAAATAAATTAATATTTAACATTTTAACATACCTGGATTATAACCTAAGTCATAGTACTGAGACAAAACAAACGTTACAGAAAGAAAAATCAAACTGAGCACAGTAAGCATGTTGCTAAACCAGTTATTCACTCAACAGTAACATAAACTCAAACTCCGTTCAAACTTGAATTACTCGTTTTTTCAACACTATTTTCTGTTTAGAAAACTACGAGCGTTCTCGATCGGAGTTTCAGATTTCGTTTCTAAAGGTTTATTTGCATTTTGAGATTTGAAAACTGTACTCCAGCGGAGATTTGGTGAATGAAAACAAAAAGGATCGGTTATTGGAGACGAGAACACAGAGTGGGATCTTGTTTTTTTTACTTCTATTTATACGTTTGTTTTATTTTTTATGGCTTATAGTGAGTAGCGAAAAAAAATCGTTAGAGTTTTATTTTAAGATTTTGAAACACGAGACAGGTAGTAGTAGTTTTGACTAAATTAATTAAACTTGTGGGTAACGTTTACATACAACTTTATTTTATCAATCAGGCTTTTTGTCTGATGCCGAGTTCATAAAGATTTTTCCTAGATCATGGAAAGGTACAGGTAAAGGTACAATAGAAGGAACATAGGAATGACAGTGTGCCACAGCAAACAGTGGCCATGAAACCATTATTTAAAGAAAAATCATTTAGACTGCTATAATGTATACCTATATAAATTAGACTAGGTACTCTCATACGACAAGAACAAGACTTGAGTGATAACACAAGGCGTAGCTAGACCCTTATTTATAATAGCTAAAACATACTTATGGGTAGAGGTAGGTAGTACATACTGTGTAACACAATGACAGATCGGGTGCTAAATCACTCCACTATCAACGTTCAATAAGTTAACTACAGCTGCCAACCTATATGACTATATACTGAATGTGTTAACTAAGGGATAACACATATTGTCTTATAATTTTACATATTAAAGGGTTTACAGGTAAACTAGGTTAACATTTGAGTCAGAAATAGTTAGTTGGATTTAAACAATGTGAAGTGATCATAATGCATTAATATTTGCCTTTACTGCGTGGTTGCATACAGATTTGTTTAGGCGTTACAGCCAGTTGTCAGAATTTGATTCGAAAAATTTTAACCAATTTCTATTAAATGTATTTGAGACTAGCTTTCATGCATCACTTTATTCATTTATGACGTACATTTTATTTTTTTCGTGCATTTCATGTGACTCCGCGATGCATATCCTTTATGTTCTCACAGTACGCAACTCAAAACATTGAAAAATAAGGCATTGATTTAGATAAAGCAGGCATGAAGCCTTTGTTATTTCATATATCAGTAATAATCAGTAATAATAATTTATTGTTAGTAAAACTAGTTTTCTTTACAGTGGTTGTAAAAATATTACAAGCATACTGTTAAACCTTAGTTCATGTAATCACACTACTAAATACATACTAATCACCTTAGGCTTTGTACGTGTGTACCACCTTAACCACGTAGCTTCATACCTAAAGGGGGTTACGCACGGTAATGTATCATAACTACGTCATTTGCGTCTCGATTCGAATGATTAATGTGTTAAGTAATTATTATGATCGGCTTCGGTAGGCCGATAAATTCCCGATATATATTATAAGCTAGCGTTTGCGGGGAATAATGTTATGTTACGTTTGTAATCTAAGCTTTAGAGACGCTTTGTGAGAATTTCTTGAGACAATGTTGGGTTTGTAATTGATGATTTCTACTACTAGATGTTATAATTTATTTCGTTTCTATTTGCTTAGAATTATATGGAAAATTGTTTTTGGTAGCTATGGGAAAACACTATATTTTAAGATGGTTTTAACATTTTTACACCAATCTCTAATAGATTCAACTGATACTCACTGAAATAAAAAAAAATAATATCATTTTCATTTCAATAAAATAAAGTAAATACAAAAAAAATATGATAAGTATCCTAAAATTCAGTACGGAATATGAAGATTCAACAACAATTTGAATAGAAATTTGAGAATTTGAAATATTATAATTTATCATCAGAAGTTATGTGACAATCTCGACTATATCACATATCTCTCTCTCTCTCTCTCTCGCCCATATTCATAAAATTCTTGCTTGCTGCGAAATCCACTAAACTCAACATGAAACTTTTACGTCTTAACTAACTGAAATATACGAATACCTATTTAATAAGCTGACACAACTTACCATGGTTCCGGTTAGTAGGAGAACCTATGTACGTAAATATATAATAAATATCTTTCGCTTTTTCCTCATGCTCTGCCTTTTACTCTTACTGTTTTCGTACTAATAACAGCTAAGAAAGTTTACTTATAGAAGTATTACAGTGAAATGATTTTGTAAAAAAATTATATTTATCCGTATCAATGTATTAATGAATTTGAATAAATTTGCACACGCACTCATTACACCGGATAGGTAACATACATGTAGTTTTTCCGTCGAGTTTGATGGACTCAAAACCCAAACACAAACATATTCTACTGTTACATAAACGAAACTAGTAAATGTATGGACTATTGTGGAAATAAGCTGAAACTTCTGTGAGTTTTTTTTTATTCACTAAATTAAGTATGATATCTCCTGAGTCATTCATCCTTTAAACTATGTATTTAAGTAACGAAATGCTCACTTAACATCACTTTAAATCATAATAGGGACAGAACTTAGATTTTATACGCGTTATCTATCTCGTCATCCGGCAGGTTGATGTAAGGTTCAATTTTGCTTGTATTTAGTTATATTTATAGTTTATTTTAGTATTTTATTTATATAATAATATTGTATTCATATACCTAGTATGTCTGATATATTAAATAATAGCAACTATGACAACTTCCTAACAGCGTCTTCTGAAGACGAGTCTCTAGTTAGTGATGACAGCTTCTTAAGTTTACCGTCCCTTTCGGATTTTTTAGAAAGCACCTATTCTGACGTGCCAAAAAACTTTAATGTTGTGCACATTAATGCTCAGAGCATTCCGTCATGTTACCCTGATATGCTGGCGTCACTCGATCAAAAGAACATTCACGCTATTATAGTCTCCGAAACCTGGCTTCGCCCTTGTCTTCCTTCTACTTCTTACTCTCTTCCTGGTTTCATTTTAATTCGCAATGATCGCATTGGTACTAAGGGTGGTGGTGTGGCGATTTATTTGAAAGCAAATATTCCTTATTGCGTTGTTAGCCAATCGTCACAACCTCCACCTATTGATGCCGGCGAACATTTGTTTTTAGAAATCATTCTGTCACATACCAAAATTCTTCTCGGAGCCTATTATAGCCATTCCTCTTCTGTTAACTATTTCACTTCGTTCGAGAATCTCATAAGTGAGTTAAGCACCTCCTACAGTCACACCATAGTCATGGGCGACTTCAACACCTGTCTGCTTAAACAAGACACTCGAACTACTAAATTACAGTCCTTAGTACATTCTTGCAACATGCACATTCTCCCTTTGAGCGCTACCCATCATTTCCCTAACTGTAAACCCTCTCTTCTTGATCTGATGATAGTATCGTCCCTGCAGCATGTTGCCAAATATGGTCAATACACGGCCAATGACTTTTCCTATCATGATCTTATCTATCTTTCTTATAAAGTCCGTCCTCCAAAACTTAAACCTAAAATTATTCTGCAGCGAAACTTTAGTGGTATGGATCGTGATTCTCTGCTTGCTGATGCTAGTAGCATTGACTGGAGCCCAGTTATTAATGCTGAATGTGTGGATGATCAGGTTATAATGTTTAACTCTCTGATTACGCAGCTCTATGATAAACATGCTCCATTTCGTACAATAAAGTTGAAACAGATTCCTGCACCGTGGATTACGGATGAATTAAGGGCACTTATGCATAAGAAAGCTATGTCTAAGACTAATTACAAAATTACACCTTCTGAAAAAAATCATGAAAAATATGTTCAGGCCCGAAATCGCTGCAATAGGTTGTGTAGAGACGCCTTACGCCGACACATTCATGGTTCCATTGAAGACAGCAATCCAGCCCAAGTCTGGAATTTCCTTAGGTCTTTGGGAATTGGCAAGACTAAAACTTCTACTCCGAACAATATTAACATTGATTCCATCAATCAACATTTTTCATCTTCTTCCGTACCCGCTTTGACTGATTCGGATAAAATTGCTACTATTGCTAATCTATCTACTATTCTCACTCCCGGCTTTCCTTCGTTTACTTTTAATCTGATCACCGAATGTGATGTTAAGAAGTGCGTTCTAGCCATTACGTCCAATGCCATCGGAGGTGACTCTATTAGTCGGAACATGCTTTTGCCCATCCTTGACTCCATACTTCCTATCCTGTGTGTTATTTTCAACAACTCCATTTCCTGCTCCGAGTTCCCTGCCACCTGGAAAGATGCGCAGATAATTCCTTTACCCAAGAAACCGAATCCTAAATCTTTTTCTGACTACCGTCCTATTTCGATCCTTCCATTCCTCTCCAAAGTCCTTGAGCGTCTTGTTCACCAACAACTTTCTCGTTTCCTTACTCGACATGATTTGCTCAACCCTCTACAATCCGGTTTTCGTCCCGGGCATAGCACTGTGTCTGCGCTGGTTAAGATCACGGATGACATACGTGAGGGTATCGACGACGGTCAGCTTACTGTTCTAGCTCTGCTAGATTTCAGTAACGCTTTTAATACCGTTGATTTCGATATTCTGCTTGCGTTGCTTCGATCAATTAACATATCTCCATCGGTGGTCGATTGGTTTCACAGTTACCTGTTTGGGCGTCGGCAACGGGTTCGCCTTGAAGATGCATTTTCTTCTTGGTGCAACACGTCAGCTGGTGTCCCACAGGGCGGCGTACTGTCTCCTCTTCTTTTCACACTTTTTATTAACTCTATATCTCTATCTCTTTCTTCGTCCTACCACCTATATGCAGACGATCTCCAAATCTACACTCGATCTCCTTTAGCTAATTTAGACACTGCCATTAACTTCATAAACACAGACCTAGGACATATCAGTCAATGGAGTACATCATATGGTCTCAAAGTGAATCCATCGAAAACACAAGTAATCATCATCGGTAGTTCCCGAATGATCTCAAGGATCGATTGGGATGCTTTGCCTCAGGTTGTTTTTGATGGAGTCACCATACCTTTCAGTGATTCTGTAAAAAAATTGGGTATTATGATGGATCGCACACTTAGCTGGGATACCCACATTACTTACATTAGCAATAGATTATTTGCGTCTGGCGCTTCATTGAGGCGTCTACGTAACTTTTTACCCACTGCCACTAAGGTTTCGCTCGCACAATCTCTTCTCCTTCCTATTTTAGACTACGCTGACGCCTGCTATCTAGATCTTCGGGAGGATCAGCTAGATAAGCTTGAGCGCCTTCAAAATTTCTGCATAAGATTCATATTTGGCTTACGCAAATATGATCACGTTTCCCACTTTCGTGCTAAGCTCAAGTGGCTGCCCATTCGCCTTCGTCGGAATGCTCATATACTCTCTTTGCTCTATAATATACTCTTTAATCCCTCCTCTCCGCGCTACCTAAAAGAGCGATTTTGCTACGCTCACGATTGTCACTCCCTCAACTTGCGGTCATCAGTAAACCTTAAACTCGCGACTCCGACACACAAAAAAGTTTCGTATGGTAGTTCTTTCTCTGTGCACGCCGTGAAACTATGGAACGCTTTGCCGCTAGATATTAGAAAAGCACCATCACTAGATGTCTTCAAACACAATGTAAAGAAATTGTATTTATCTTCTTTGGTTCTGACATAAGTTGCTATATTTGTTATTATTTTTTTGTCTCTTGTATTATGCTATTATGTATGTATGTATGTATGTATATATGTATATATTATTGTTATATTTGTTTATGTTTATTCATATAAGAAGTATCAACATTTGCTCTATTTTTCATTATTTTATTTAATATCTAAAACACCTCGTCCTACTCGTTTCGTTTCAAAAATATATCCCTGCCAGATTGGTTGCCTGGAAGAGATCGCTCTTAGCGATAAGGCCGCCAATTAAGACGCTGATTTTAATTTGTATGTTTTTTTTTTTTTTTGTGTGTTGTTTCGTTTGTGGTGTTTTAATAAAGTATTTATCTATCTATCTATCTACAATATAAAACATCAGTGCCGTAAGAAACTATCGGCTGCAGTGACGGCAGCTGGTCGCTCGATGGAAAATGGAAACTTCTCTAATATATCGTTGTTGTGATTTATGTAAAGGCTTCTTGCTATACTCACACTTCTACTGCTCGTTCCTTGTGAACTACTTTTTTACGGTTGAGATATTTATAAATATTACAAGGAATATTTTGATTAGAAGCCAGATAAGGAGAAGTTTGTCCATGATTCTTGTTGCCATCGCTTTATCAAAAACATACTATGAATTCGACAAAGAAATCATGAAATTAACCTAAACTTACTAAGTACTTGCTTGAAATAATTAAAACAAGTCGATAAAGCATTTAGGTATCAAGTCAACTTTAGTTTGACAAAACTGGCCTTGACATAACTGCATGCAAGACCGAATTATTTTTGTTATTCCTAAGAGTGTAATGCGTTATGCACCACGCATTTTAATCATGTTTGTAGAAATTCTCATCATATTATATCCAGAAATTACGATTCACTCACTTCTTTATTCATGTGTAACTTTACATACCAAGAGAGATATGACCAAACAGACCAGATTTTTGAAACTTATGACTATAACACTATGACCTTACCCCACACCTATTAACACCATAAAACCGGGGACAAAAAGGCCACTTTTCACTAAATTAATCCGACCCTGGGCGTATAAAACCAACTTTATCTCAGTGACTTGTGCGCGTCGTTTCTTGCTCATTGTACGTTGACGATTTGTCAACGTCTCTGCTCATATTTTATCAACTCCGGACAATGGTAACTACATTTTGATATCAAGGCCCCGGGTCGGGGTGCTGAGGACACAGTACGTTGGATTCAAGGAGAATAGCCATCTAATATCTTCTTTAGGAATTTTTAAATATATTTTTGACAAATTTAACTGGGAATACGCGGAAATAATCACACCGAGCCTTAGTGCGGGCTTAGCTCTTTAAAAAAAACTCATATTATTTGACGTTGGCTTTTTAGCTGTCAAGTCGGTCAATGTAATTAGCCATTGTAGCAGTCAGATGTTTCACCACCTCAACACTTAAAACATGACTCTGTGGTCGAAGGTGTATTTTATAGATCGGTGGTGAATTACAATAATCATTAAGACTCAAAACTAGGGATATTTTGTTATTTTTGATATCCTTCCTGTAAAAAAACAAATCACAAAATTACGAAATATCAATACAGTTACTAGATACGACTCAATCTTATTCACATCGTTTTTAAATGACATCTGTATGAATTTAACCTTTTATATCAACGCAACTCAAATGCATTTGAATCGTAAAACACGAAACACGTTTCAATGAAAACTAAACTACAACACAAAATGATCAAAAAAGCACTTTATAACACTAAATAAACATGGCTTTGTCACTGTAACCTACAACAGCAAAGGTCTAGTTTTGAAACGTTTGATGGATAGTGTGGGTCGCAAATAGTTTGTCTTCGGGCGGTTTTTTTCGTTGCCCGCCAACTTTTTGTGACGTATGCCTTCTAACTTGTACTGGCCTTTTATTTGGATTTATTTGACGAACATTGTGTACCTACTGGGATTGTTGTCATATGTTTTGTTACAAAAAAGGGGAAGCTAACTTTTTGTGGGCGCTATTTTTAGGACGATAAATGTAGACAAGCTTACCTATAATATCTACAGTTATTTTATTTTATTTATTATGAGATGTAGAAGGTTTTTTATAAGCAGTGATTCTAGAAGAAAATAATTGTTAATTAACTGAAGGTAACTCCAATATTTTTAAGAGGGTGAATCAATTCTACTTTTTATAAGTATATTAATTTACACTGAAAAACTACAAATCATTACTTGTACTTATTAAAAAGCTATTTATGTTTTGTTTCATAATACAAACTAGACTAAACAACAAGTCTTACTCTTATTTCCCAAAAATACTGCCTTATTTTTACAACTAAACAAAATTTTAGTAACACTATAAACGCCTTAGAACGTTAATTTTTACGTTATTACAAAATTTCTTGCTTCGTCCCTAAAATTTGCCAAAACAAACATTAACCTTATTATTAGACATGACACTAACCTTTTATGACGAAAGTATCCTAAAATCTGCTTATGCGGCCGGGGAAGACTGGAGGTAATCGCAATCAATGTCATATCATGACACAGAATGCATGTTTATATACCTATGTGGCAAAATTTAACAAAATTTTAATGTTACTTGCGCTTGACCATTAGTTTGTGTTTTAAAAAATGATTAATGAAGATAAAACTCTTTGTGACTGGTAACATTCCAAGCCTCGTGTGGAATGTGCGTGTAACGTAAACTAACCTTAGTTAAAGAAAGTTATTGTAATAGTTATTGTCTCCTTTAGTTTATTTCTATGAGAGTGGAAACTAGCCATCACTGATATATAGGAAATAACTTTCAAAGATGCCTGTGACATGGCTTAGAGACAGTTAAATTTATTAGTTAGGTAGGTACATACGTTGTAGATGAACAAGATTAAAATAAGCCTTGGTGGACCACTACCCTTGTTCTGAGGTCAGCAGACGAGGTATTAACAGCCGGCCTCACCGCAGGACGTGGGCAATTATAATATTGTATTATGATAATGTGGAACGGGCTCGTGACGACCTTTGATTTGAGACATACGGGTTAATAAAGTGGAAAACTAAGGAAACACGTCTTACAGCGAATTAGGACTTTTCGGTGTCACTTGTAACTTTATGGAGTTAAATATATCAATTCTTTAGTAAAGGGAAAAAATTAAATTAATTCATTAATATTGTCATTGTATTAATTCACCGTGACAAGTAAAGTTATTACTCTACTATTTCAAACCTTATGTAGATAGGAACACAAATAAAATTGAAATTTCTCTGGAAATGTATACGTACTGTAATGCGTTGTACTATTAGTACATAGTTCCATAGAAAAAAATAAATTAGAACTTCAAAGCGAGAGTGAATCGGTTCAAACAAACTAAATTAGTTCACAAAACTTCCTTCCCCTAGATCTCGTCAGCTAAGCAGGCAGATGTCGACAATTAGCTATTACCCTGATCGGATCCAGGACAGAATAATTAACACGAATTGGAAAAGCTGGATTAAGGAGAAGTTTGCGAGTTTCAGGTCAAGTGTTTAGACTGGATAAGTTAAGTTTATAAAGTAAGACTTTACTTGAGAAGTATTAGTCTATAAATAAAATATTTAAGTGAATAAACGAATCTTAAATGTAATTGAATGACATTTTTCAATTATCAATATTGATCCATGATATGGGTGTTATCTGTAACTTTTTTTATTTTCATTTAATAGTCAGACATATTACTACTAGCATACATACTAGATTGTCTCAAGAATAGCCTTTAGTTTTTTTTTAACAAACAACAAACGTATCACTATATTACTTATATCACTTTTCCATTAAAATAATCGTGTTCTTACTAGCTTACTTACTTTTTTTAACAAAATATCAACACATAAAAAGAGACCCAAATCCAAAAGCAAACAGACGAATAATTTAATTTTGGACATTCCAATTCCTTTGTTGTACAAAATCCCGTTTTCAATTTAGCAAGGTGTCCGGCCACTTGCCCGTGTTACCAATACTTTAGCTTCGACAGTGGCGCCGTTAAACCAACCAGGTACTGACAGCGACGTTCCAACCAGAAGACTCATCAAATACCTACGTATTATTTTAAGTATTACCCATTGATTTGTACACCACTGACCAAACTGATCGTTTTCACCGCCTTTTTGCTAGTCTTTTTAATATTGTAATTTATTTTGGTGTGCAATAATAGTAGATTGTATCATAAGGGAGCAAAATAATATTTTTACGGCGAGGGCGCTTTTTTGAATCCAGAGCGAAGTGAGGGATTCTAGAGTAGAATCCCGAGCGTAGCGAGGGATTCTTTAGTAGAATCCTGAACGTAGCGAGGGATTCAAAGTACGTCGCCCGAGCCAAAAATATATTTTACGCCCGAGTGATTCACTCTACTTTTCATCACCCACTATGAGAAAATAAAAGGCGCCTCATATTTTATTGTAATATTGATATTTAATGAAACAGAGTAACAACTAAATTGAAATCTTCAGATACGCTATTAATTTCGAATATGTGTCCAGTTTTACGTCGTTATTAGAACTGACTGTTGATTTTAGCATTGAGTAGGTACTCCAAAGTGTGGAAGGTTGTTTAGTTTTGGCTAAGTACTGGAAGTAGGCCAAAAACACAGATTCTGAAAAATTCTTGGCGCCTCTTGAATTTCTCCATTCAATAAAATTACCATAAGCTTTCATATATTTCTCCCGGGATTTTGCAGGTAGTAGATTATCCATCACATTTCTTGCGTCAGTTCTAATACTATCAGGAGTTAATTCTATACTTTCACTGTCACTTGAAGAACTCATTTTTCAAAACAAAATCATGAATTTCTATCAATCCGTGAAAATTGACGAAAACGCGGGCTATAGTTCGCGCGTTTTTAATTTTATTTCTTTTTTTTTTTGTATTCAGCCGGCGCGCGGCGCTATATACTATGGGCCGTCGCACCAGCCAGTCTTTATTCAAACAATATTTGCGTTCGATTTCTTGGGCCCTGAACACAAGATGTTCCAAATTCAAAAAGTGCGCGGCAAAGATAATTGCGGCGCACTTATAAAGAGGATTAAAAACTCATTACTGCCCGCTAAAAGTTTCTTATAGAAAACACCACCTTTGGGTGCACTTAAAGGCGAACCAAGTCGTCTTTTTCGAATAGGTGGGATGAAAAGAGATATTGTATTATATACATATATAATTATAATTATTGAATTAGCTTACGTTGATACCATAAGCTAATTAAATAATTCATGTGATAAATCATACACATATATCCTCCCGTATCAGCATAGTTTTAGACAAAACGGTTAATTATAAATAGTTTTTTTATTTTTTTCAGAAAGACTTAATTATCAAAGTCTTTCTGAAAAAAAAAATAGACTGCATAAATTTACTTGTTGCAACCCTCGTTTTCGTCAAATTTCAATCATCTGTTCAACCTAAAAAATAATACATCAAAATACAATAAATAAATACAATAAATATTCCGGAGCAATATGCACAGGGAAAAGAAATAGATTTCCTGTTTTGTTTGTAAACGCCGATCTTGGCGTAAATCAGTTTTTTCAGGCGTTTAAGTATGTATCAAAGGTGCAATATGCAATTGAGACCGTAAGAGTTGTGGTTAATTTTATCTATTTAAAATTGTTACATAGATTTCTCTGGGTTGTATAGTCTATGTCTGTACCGGTGTCAGTCCACAGTGACATGGGTCGTGGGTCCTGTAACGCACATGTTCCTGCAACTTTCTACCCTGGAATAGCTCAGGACTCTGTCATAGTGGGATGTTTATTATGGAATTACGAAGTTTTAACACTAAGAAGGTTGGATAGGTTTTGAAGAAAAGAATGTACTTATTATTGTCTGTTGTTAAATGAATGATATTGATCTGAACTTACTTGTTAACTTTTGTGAGATTTATTGCATGTTCTTTTTACAAAATTTAGAGATATTAGAGAAGTGTTGTACCTGGTTTTCATTAACTGAATAAATTTGAATTTATTATAATATGTAAGTTGTTGTTAATATAGTATTATGGATATATTACTATCGATAGTGGTTTACTTTGCTGTGGCTCAAATATATTTTCATAAAATTATAATTTAAGCCGAGATGACGAAGGTAAACAATATTTTGATTGAATACAGATTTTTCATAATTTTGTTTGATTTATGTTATAATGGTAGACACTGGCTAAAATAATATGCTTTGTATTTTTGTAGTTGTATTAATGTTTAGTCTCTGTTTCCTATCTAGCTTTGACCAACTTTTTGTTTAACAATATAATTCTTTCGGGTACCGGGAAAAAACTTTTCGAAAAGGCTGAAAGTTTGTGACCAAACCTTTTTCAGGTTTCCAGGAATTAGTTTCGCATACGTATTTTTGTTACTGAGGAAGTTTAGCAGTTTTTTGGTGTTCAATCAATATGGACAGCGTTTTTTTTTATATCAAATCAAATCAAATATACTTTATTGTACACCAAATAAAAAAGAACATATTTAACATAAAGGTGGAAGGTAACCCGGGACATTGGGCGACCTTATCACTAAAGTGATCTCTTCCAGGTAACCTAGTTTGGACAACACTAGAGGAAATCCGTAAATCCGCTTTTTCCTTATTTTAAAGCACGAGTTTTTTTTATTAAGCTCTATTGGTTTTTCGTCCTAGATCATTATTAGTGCTGGATTAACGATGATGTTAATGCATGTCATATTTTATTTTTAACTTTTTTTGTTTCAATATTTTTTTTTACATAATAACATATATTATGATAGTTTGTTAATATCAACAAATGTTCTATTTCTAAGGAAAAAAAGAACATTTGTGCTTAATATTTTTTTAACGGGTTAACAAACTTTACTTTTTAAAAGTTGTTTCTTTTTTCACGAATTTCCAAAATTCTAAGAAGAAAAGTATTTCGCATGTTATTTTATTTCTCAAAGCTACTTTATAAGGTTCTATAATCTTAAACCAAGTTAACAAATGTCCTTCAAACGCAAGTGAATCGTGTGACGTTACAAGAAAACACAATGTTCTCCTAAACCAATCAGACCTCACGTACATCAAAATTCAATTAGATAATCGCATCGATATAGAATCACCTTTGACCGTTTGGACCTTAATTTGTTACTCCACTTAATGTTCTCAGGACTTCTTAGGGCCAAAAGGGTCGGGGAAGCAAGGATACTGTAGGCTTTTGGGTAATGTTTCTAGTTTACTTAAACTGGGAAAACTTCTGGGAAATACAAAATTTAAATGTACAAATTGCAAATGGAAATAATTGTCTTAACCAAATATCATTGTGTATTTTCTTTGATTGGAAACGATTCAAATTAATGTAAAATAACTAATATCAGTAAAAATAGTGCCCTCGAGCCTGTTAAACTCCGTCTCGGTAAATATAAAATAAAAATAAATAAATAAAAAAATCCCTTATTTCTACTACTCTTAATAAATATGATATTTAACAATAAAGAAAACTTAATCACTGACTGTATGGATCAAATGTTGGTAATATACACTAGTACCTCAGTTTGTATGCTTTTTATAAATAATAAAGTTTAATTATAGCCTAATATAACTCTCATAATCATAATTATTTATTTATTTGTTTCACTTATAGATACTACTTAAGTAAGTATACATATATTAAAAAAATATTACTCATATTCTTTTAACATATAAAACTCGATGAATATATTACTTTGTTAATACATACGCACTAAAAATGTTTATAAAAGACCTCAGCTTCTGAACAAGTATACAAGATTAAGTAAGGGCATTGCCACACACATAAAAATGCATAACATTGAATTTTTTAGCTATAAAATCCTATTACTGCAGTAAAACGATGTGTTATCAAATAAGTGATTGAATATTACAAAGGTGAAGGGAAACAATATAACTCAATTGAGTTAATATTAGGGCGATAGTAAATTTACCACAAACCACCAAATGAGCCATAACTACCTCTTCAAATTCATACCAATATATGCTTTATATCCCTGATTATAGGGTTGGTTATTGAGTGGTAGATAATAGAATACAGGGTGACACAATGTGTATTAGGGAATCCAAGTAAACCGACATTGTTGATAAGGGTCGCAGTTCCTAAGGCGACGGTGTCCTATCGAGCTTGGCTACTTTTGCCAACAGCTCATGGCATAACATGTAGAGATTTTTTATTATTTTGTTTTCATAAATATTTGTTACGTAAGTTTTTATAATTATTTGTAAGTTGTTGAGTTATTTAAAAAAAATATGGCGCTTAGAAAACCTAAAGTTCTTGCATTAAATTTAATCTAATATTTTTAGTAAAGAAATCAAAAGATGTTTAAATAAAATTAGAAACATTTTGAACTAAGGTTATCTGGAGCTATGCTCATGTGATTCAAATGGGTTTGAAACAAACTTTTTTTTTGCTTTGAATAACAAATTGGGATTTTCAAATCTTCATATGTGTTGTAACAGTGCACTGTAGGATTAAAGGACTTTAAATCTTTTTATTAGCCCAAAATCAGGCCTAGGAGACGCTAAAATGAATAAATATTAGTTCAGAACCTCGCTAGAACAAATAGAATTTAATTACAATTTTATGATTTTCCGCTTTCATCTTGTAACTTATACATATCCATAAGTCCTGGGTAGCAAATTGAGTTTACAAGATTGGATTAAGAACTAAATTAGATCATATTTCGTAAGCCAGTTTGTGTTGCGATCACTTGATATCATGTAGACGACTATCTGTGCCTAATTTTAGGATTTACGCTCTTGTCTTGAAATTTGGCTAAATTATACAGCTCAAAAGTGAAGATATATTTTAAAGTTTTCATATACAGGGCAACTGGTAACTAACGCACAACCTTTTAAGGGTGGCTTAAGTACATCTATAGCAACAACTTTTGTTCTACAAATTTTGGAAATTCGTGAAATAAAACCAGCTGTTCCATACAAAAGTATGGAAGATTTTCGACAAAATGTATGGAACAGCTGATTTTTTATCACTAATTTCCAAAAGTTGTAGATAAAAGTTGCTATAGATGTACTAAAGCCACCCTTAAAAGGTTGTGCGTTAGCTACCAGTTACCCTGTAAATACAATTTCGTTATTAGCCACAATGTTTTTTTAATAAGACTATAAAAACAAAATCTCAAACTTAATGCCACATAAATGTTTGAAAATAAAAAAAATGACATTTTGTTTAAATTTTCATTTTGGTAGAGTAAAGGCTATAATCTTGATGTCAGTAATTAAGTTAGGACAAAAGTTCACTCATGCTAAAATACCAATTTCAAAATGGCCGGTAGCAAAATATAGCCGCTATATGGAGCTCTCGCCTCTATTAAACAGGGGCAGTCAACCAAACATTAATTCACAGCCATAAAACAAATCTGTACGAACATCCAAACGTTTAGTTAAAACGTTTCAAACTGAACGAAACAGCTAAATAAACGGATAAAAAACAAAATGGCGTCAAATCCTCAACGAAAATCGACGAGTTTGTGACGGTACAGTGAAGCCAGTGGGAAATTGTGAATGTTTTGTGAAAATCAAACGAATATTTTCACACATTTGGTGGCATGTGTGAATGTACTTAATTGATAAATCTAGTTCAAAATACCTTAATTGTAGAATGGAGCTTGCTGTGAAACTTACTCGTATGTAGTATTAGGTACACACCGGTAGAAAGTAAAGTTAACGCAATGACTTGTAGAGATTACTTGCAAGTAAATTTCCATATTGTCTATGCGAGACATTTTGTAAAATTGTATTTGGCTATAATGTAGCAATGCAAAGCTGTTGGCTAAAAAAAATACGGACCTATTTCTGTTATTATTCTTTATTAACAAATCATATTGCCTGTTTAGTCAACACCATCAGTATGATTCAAATTTTTGCCACCCTGTGACAATAGATCCGGCGATAAGACGGTGATATATAACAGCAATTGCTTTTTGCAAATTGTTCACCCCTACCCCTAGATGGCGCTGTGGATTTATGCGAATCAATTATTTTACAGCACAAATGAGGATGGACCGACATTAAGCTTCACTGATAACCTTAATGGCTTTTAAAGGGTACGAGAGAAAAAAATAATGACACTTTTTGCGTGTTATGTGTTATCGTTTCCAATAAAGTTGATGAGTTGAACAGATGATGTATTCATATTAGTCTCGCGATATCTAGGCGAATTTGGTATAAGCTAGTATAACTGTTTTTTTTACATGAATGGGAGTAATTTTATCATTTTTTTCCAAGTTTACATAAGGTTTTTCCCTGAACAATCTTTTGATATTTTTTCTGTTCAATATTTTTACAAGAAATAGCAGAATTCGAAACAAAAAACCGTATTATCACTGCACATTTACAGTGTTTAATACGCTGAAAACAGGACTGAATCCAAAAACGTTTCCTGTTCCAAGACACAAAAATATTACACCATAAACTACTGAAAAGAGTAACATGTATTACAGCACTTATATTTCTCATCGCCATTGTATGAGACTTACATTTTGTACTTCCGTTTCCTTCCCATTAATATCACCTCCGTTTTTGTATTCAAAACGGGATTCGGAAGAAAACTATTTTCCTTTTCTGCATCGAAAGCTTTACCTTTCACGTGGAGGTAGTTTATCAGAAAAAGCAGCCATTTTCTGAGGATTTGCTCTCTACAGTAATCTGTGGAGACACCGTTACATTACGTATATTTGAGGGAATAAAATTACAGCAAACGTTTAGTAGAAACGTTAATTTGCTACCTTTTATGTTTGTAAAGATGATTAAAGAATGCAATGACTTGTTTAAGTAACATTTATTTAAATAATCTAGTAAGAATGATAAACAGTATGCAGAGCTAGGATGTGAACGTTTTTTCATTGGGATAGTAGTTAATTTTAACAAATAATTACATATGTATAAGTAAGTACATATGTACGTATACTTACACATGGTAGTATACATACATAGGTACCTAGCGAACTTACAGAAATATTCGAGCTGCAAAATAGAAAGGCAAGAGCGGATTCTTTCTTTCCGTTCACCCTTCCAAAGAGGAAATTGCTACCATACATCGGAGCTTATCTGCAGATCTATTTACATCTTTCTGACGCAACGTCTTCGTTCTTCCGCTAACTTAGTACGTGTTTTTTGTCAATAAATAACTTCAATGTGACCCCAAAGAGTTTCTAGAGATCTAGACTGGTCAAACGACTTTCAACTTAATAGACAACCTTTATAAAGATTTCCCATTATTTTTTGTGTGAAAATGACATTGTTCAATGTATATGGAAAGGCTCGGTCATAATATATATTTTTTTGAGTTGGTGACATATATATTCGTATCTATACATTCTAAAGTTGTATTATTCTTTACTCTATAATTGTGATAATGTGTGAATTTGTTTTTGGTTAGCAAGTCTAGTTCTATAAAAACATTCTAACCATTCAAACCAAATGTGAGCCTATCGAATCATTCGGCCGAATACAAATTGGTAACAAGAGACCCAATAACCTAGATCTATTATGTTTGTTGTTGGTGTTGATGGTTTACGTCTTATTTATTTCATCATCATCATCGGGTGCCATCTTCATATAGAAGGTCATTTAGCAAAATTTTCTGGGATCCCATGCTGATTTTTTTAAATGCGGATAGCTCAGTTTTGTTTACTTTTTAATGTCGACTAGCCATTTCATTAATTATTTTGCATTTATTTTTATACATAGGCTGAAAGATCAATGTAGGATAAGTGTTCGATAAAAAAAAATTAATTGCGTGTTCAACTGTAGAAGAAGAATTAATTAATCATAAAGCAAGTAAAGCCAAGTAAAAGAATACATCAATCATATTTTACAAGATACCATTAAAAGAGCTAGGTATTTAAGTTATATAAGTTTAAATAAACTTGTAGATTTTCATAGTTTGTTACGTTAAAATTAACTTCATATAAACTTCGCCACATTGTAAATGTTGGTGTATTTTCATCTGAGATTACTTTGCAGTGGTGTTTGCTGCAGCATACGGGTAAATTTGCCGGATAAAACATGCTAAATATTTACTCACTCTGGAAATTTAAAAGATTAACGATTTTAAAGTAACACATTTAGAGATACAAATACATAGTACTTAATAATACAACTATAATGCCTAAACGACGTAAGGACGGAAAAAAGAGAATGTCAAGAGATCTGGATGATATGATCTGCCTCTTAAAGTCAGCTGATCCTGAATTATTTCCTGTATTTGTTGCAAAGGACTTGCATGTTCTCCCGAGTGTCAGTTTTGATCACATCGACTGTACGCGCCTCCTGAAAGATATCACAAGATTGCAGAATCAAGTTCAACAGATACAGGATACGTGTGTTACTAAAGACCATTTCGAATCTCTAAAACGAGACGTTGATCACATGAAAAATGCATCCATAATTGGCAACCACAGTATGCACAATATGTATGTTAACACGCGTAGAAGAGGTGCATGTCTACAGGACAGTTATGATATGTGTAGTGGGCCCGTGGGGCTACAATATGTACCGATTAGAGTATCTCCACAGGCATCGATGCCTACTCAAAGTCATTCCACGCCTACAAAGTCGCCTTTTCCTGCGAATAATAATGAGAGATCGGTCCAATTTCTTATCGCGCATCAGCGCGACGCAAGCGGTAACGGTCAACTGGTGAGCCAACCTTTGCATGCTGAAGTCGAGTGTGCGAGTGAGATAGCCAAGCAGCAATGCAGCGCTGGAGGGAGCGAGTCGACGCAACGGCGAGAATTGCGTATTGAAGAGAACGGCGGCGGCAGTGGTGGTGGTATTGTTACTACTAACTACGCTGCGCCGGAACAGGTTTCATTATCAGCGGTCGGAGCGCAAGTCTCAGGCGATGACTCGATTTGTAACACGAAAACGTTGAACAGATCAGCGGCAACTTCAGTTTCTGCGAACTTGCGTCACGCTAATGTACCTAGTGGTGATATTAAGGTACGAAACTGTGCACAAATTCCGGAAGAGAACTCGGAATGGCAGGTTGTGCAATCGAAATCAGCAAGAAAGTACAAATTACTAGGTCAAAGAGGACGCGCGATTACCGCACCTGACGCTAAGTTTAAGGCGGCAGTTGTTAAGGTGCCTTTGTTTATCTCAAATGTATGTAAGGAAGCTAATGAACAAGATGTTATGAAATACATAAAAGAATTAACAAAGGAGGAAGTGTCTCTAAAGAAAATTAATATGAAATCGGATAGGAAATATAACGCCTATAAATTATTTGTAAATAAAGACAAATTAGATTTGTTTTTAGATGATGATTTTTGGCCGGACGGCATTAGGTTTAGACGTTTTATGCATTTTATGTCCGGCACAAAACATGAAGAGCGTACTGCTGTTAAAGTTAATAACTAATATTTATGGATAAACAGATATACAGATTTACTAGCTATAACTGTCATTCATTTAAGAACTCTATTGATGATGTTCGTTGTTTATGTCAAGTGTCGTCGGTTGTGTGTTTACAGGAGACTTGGCTTCTAAATCATGACATCCCGCTATTGGGTACAGTTAGTAGTGATTTTGAATATACCGGGAAGTCTGCTGTGGACACATCTACCGGGATACTGAGAGGGAGACCCTATGGCGGGGTAGCCATTCTGTATCGGAAGGGGATATTTGATTCGGTATCTGTGGTCCAGTGCAATAGCACCCGATTAGCAGCTGTTAAAGTGGGAATTGGTGGGAGATTTATCTTGATTTTTTCCGTATATATGCCAGTCAAGTCAAGCGATAACCTACCAATTTTCACCGATGTCTTGGGTGAAATAAGTGCAATAGAAGAGAGTAGCGATACTGAAACGGTGTTTATCCTGGGCGATTTTAATTCTCATCCAAACGAGTTGTTTTATAACGAATTGATAAGGTTTTGTAACGATAGAAGCTGGACTTGCGCAGATGTTTGTAGATTGGGTATTGACTCTAGTACTTACACTTATTACGATCATTATCACGATTGCAGAAGTTGGCTAGACCACTGTGTGGTCTCTCTCTCCGCCTTAGCATCAATATCGGAGATAGGTGTCATGGATGACGTGTATGTATCGGATCATTTACCTATCTATGTCGAATGTAATATAGGAACTGTTAGACCGAAGTTGTATAAAAATGCTGACCGTAATAATGCTGTCATATGGGGAGACAGGGATGACTCTCAAATAAGCGAGTACCGTAACATTTGTGGTGAAAGATTGCGAGTCATTGATTTTCCTGTAGAATTTACAAATTGTAGCCGCGGGTTTTGTACTATTTCGGAACACAAAATTTTAATTGACCGCCTGTATGACGACATTATACGAGTCTTAAAATATGCTGCAGTACAAACAAATGTTAAACGCAAGCCTAAACGTAAAGGAAGACCTAGAGTTATGTGTGGCTGGAACCAGCATGTCAAAGATGCACACCGGGATGCCAGGCTTAAATACGAAATGTGGTTGCTGTACAACAAGCCCTCTACGGGGCAAGTTTATGATGAAATGTGTGAATCGCGTAGGGTTTATAAAGGTAGATTAAAGTGGTGCCAGAAACATCAAAATCAAATCAAGATGGACCTGATAGCTAAGCACCGTGCCAATAATAACTTTGGTGATTTCTGGAAGGCCACTAGCAGCTTGGACATAAGACCTGGCCTCCCGGCATCTGTGGGTGGTAATAGTGATCCGGATGAGATTGCCAATATGTTTATGAGACATTTTCAAGTGCGATCTCCTTTGGGCCCACAGACTGTGATCGACCCTGAGCCCGTCGGCCTGAGAGATGATCCTTTGATTCATTTTTCAGCAAGTCAGATAAAAGCTGTCATCAAACGAATGCGTCGGGGTAAATCTCCTGGTCATGACGGGATCAGTATCGAGCATCTAAAATATGCTGGTGACCATCTTCCGAGAGTCCTGTCCTTGTTATTCAGCTTGTGCACCAGTCATTCCTATCTTCCGTCTGAACTTATGAAGACCACTGTTGTACCGATTGTGAAGAACAGGACAGGGGACATCTCTGATTTGGGGAATTACCGCCCGATCTCCCTGGCTACAACGGTTGCAAAGGTGATGGACAGTCTACTTGATGCATGCTTAGATAAGTATTTTAATATTCATGACGCACAGTTCGGGTTTCAATCCGGGCTTTCTACCGAAAGCGCAATTGTAAGTCTCAAGTATACTGTCCATTACTATACCAGCCGCAAGACTCCGGTGTACGCCTGCTTCCTGGACCTCTCCAAAGCCTTTGAGCTCGTTTGTTATAAAGTGCTTTGGAGAAAGTTCGGGGAAAGTGGTGTACCGGAAGAAATTACTAATATTTTCAAGTATTGGTATGCTAATCAAACGAATTATGTGAAATGGTCGGACTCTCTGTCGGAAGCATACAGGTTGGAGTGCGGGGTAAGACAGGGGGGATTAACATCTCCCAAGCTCTTCAACTTGTATGTCAACGAGCTCATTGTGGGTCTCAGCAGCATGCGTGTCGGATGCTGGATAGGTGGCGTTAGTGTCAATAATATCAGTTATGCTGACGACATGACGCTGCTGAGCCCTACAGTGAATGGTCTGAGAGAGATGCTTAAGTACTGCGATACTTATGCAAGGAACCATGGTTTAGCCTACAATGTGAAAAAAAGTGAATTCATGGTCTTTAAGGCCGCCGGTAAATGTCCCGGAACAATCCCACCAATAACACTGAATGGATTGAAAATTAATCGTGTCTATCAGTTTAAATACCTTGGACATTATCTTACCGACGACCTTAAAGACGATGCTGATATAGAAAGGGAGCGTAGAGCTCTGGCGGTTCGCGGTAATATGCTGGCCCGCAGGTTCGCCCGCTGTACAGACCAGGTCAAAATCACGCTCTTTAAGGCGTTTTGTCAGGGAATGTACACGGGCGGCCTCTGGTTGGCGTTTACCAAAAAGTCGTTAGATACTCTACGTGTCCAATACAACAACATTTTCAGAGTGATGTTGGGTCTCCCTCGCTGGTGTAGTGCCTCTACAATGTTCGCGCAGGCCCACACGGACGGGTTTCACGCCATTATCCGGAAGAAAGTCGCGTCACTAGTGAGGAGGGTGCGAGGGAGCCACAATAGTATTCTGAAAATAGTTGCAGAAGATTTGAGTGCGCCAGTGCTGAGACACTTAGTAGGTGTTATGGTCAGAGAAGATTTGTGTTTTCTTTGACTATTCCTAGCCTCGTGAAGCACGTAACGGCGTTTTATTATATGTTTTATATTGTGCAATGTCCATGTATCTTACTAACACTAGTCTTTAAGTTGTGTTTACTTTTTTATGTGTGCCACTAACAAAATGGATCAATTGTTGTCTAATAAATGAAATTTTGAATTGAATTGAATTGAATAATACAACTTAAATACAAGCCAAGCTTAATATTTTCTCTCACTAAATTGCAATAGATGCATCAAATCGAACAGGATTCCTATTAAAAAAAACATAAAATTTTAAAGTACATAGTTACTATTATACATATTTATGCATCCATAAAAAGCTATAAAAACGTATTGCAACCCATCCGCCATAAAATGAAGTGGCCGGACGTTACATCATTATTAAATTTAATAACAACGAAAACAACATGCAAGTTAATTAATAAACATAATTGGATTTTATAATCCAGGTTTGTATTAAAATTAACTTTGGCCCAAATATTGGTGATTAACATGGTAATAGTAGGTTAAGGACCAATTTACATCGAAGAGTATGAGATTGGCTTTTGGATGCGGCATATATGTATCATAACAAGATTCTTATTTATTTGGTGACAATTCTATACTGTACAATTATCAAGTAATAAAATGGCAAAGTTTTCGTAGAAACCGTCGCAAAAGTGGAATTAATTATTTAAGATATCTTACATGCAAACAACTTTTTTCAACGACAGTTTTCAAGGTGAGACATCAATTAGGAGAGTAAATTTTAAGATTATCCCTTGTTTTTTATTACTTATAATTGTAAACTAATATATTTAGAGTTAATTAAAAAACGATTAATTTATTGCTCAAATAAAAAAAAACTTTTATAAGAATAAAGACGTGTTTTACACACTAGTTTACAGTTTTAACATTTTTGTCCTTTTAGGTATCTTACTTAACTAAACATATGATACAATGGTTGCGTATTTTAAGTAAAATAAATATTGCCACATTGTCCTTTCATTATCATTTCCTACAGCCTTGTTACACTTAACATGATCATCTAACCAGGTATAAGCTGACCGTGTGGAAAGGCCCGCGACTTTGCTGACCAAATAATGTGTTTGGTTAGCCGCTGCTTGCTTTGAGATAAGCTTTTTATGTTGGTCGGGTTACATCTGACGGTAAGGACATAAAATGGCGGTAGAGATAAATAATTATTGATTGTGGGTGAAAGAGGATTATGATGGTAGAAGTTGTGTTACATTTTTAGTGATGACACAATGAATAATAAGGAATGATAGATAGATAGATAAAACTCTTTATTGTAATACTCATTTAAAAAACGTAAACAGAAACACAAAATATTTAAATTATAGTGCCGCAACAGGCGGCCTTATCGCTAATAGCGATTTCTTCCAGGCAACTGTAGGATGGAGAGAAGACCTCTGGAAGAGCAGGATGGAATTAATGCCTGAACTGTATTTCCCTTTGCTAACTTATGTAGTAGTTTCTTTAGACAGTTGGGTGAACAAATACCTAACTTTAGTTTTTGTTATTAAAGATAGATTACGAACAGCTACTTGAATTTTCACATATTTTTTTGCAAGTTTAACTAACTACATATCAATTTTAAATTATAATTTTACAAACATAATCCCGTTTTTTCTTTAGTGTATCAATATATACTCAGAATAATAAATAAATTTGCGAAAGTAATATAAAAATTAAAGCTAGACAATTCACTTAAACTTTAACCAAAACTTCAATGAAAACTACACGCATTATCTTTAACTCTTTATTGAACATAATTTCATCACATAAACAAAAAGCTTTCAACTCGTAATCTAGACTACAAGGACTTGTCTCTTCAAATATATTATTAACCTTGTCTGAAGCGATTGACATATCACAGTAATAAACTAGCCTTATCAAAAAAATATATAGTGAAAATAATAATAGGTCAAAACAGTAAAATTATCTCTACCAGACAGGCAGAGAAAATAATCAGAAGAATTGATAGCTTCCTTTTTTCGAACTTGGTTAAAAAAGGGTGAGTGTAATAATTTAGAACTTTTTTTACTGTTTCAATATAGTTAATTTTTAACACTTGTAACCGCTCTAGTGCTTCATGGTGGATTTAGCAACTTCGTTTGATAATAGGTATAATCAGTTCCCTTTCAGTACAACTACTTTGCTCAAATGCTTGTTTAAACAGTGTATCAAAAAATAGCCAGTGTGAGAAATTAAGGTTCGCTTAGAAAAGGGCGTGCGCGCGCGTACTCTTACAAAATGCTACTGTTAGGTCAGCCTTTAACTATTGTATGTCGATTTCAGAAACAAGCACTCTAAAGTAAGCAAAGTACGCTCGGTGCCAAGTTTTATCTACTTTCGTGTGTTTATGAAGTTAAAGAAAAACTTGTCTTTTGATCTGATGTGGCCGCAGAGTTTGAAAGCTTGATTCGATTACTTAGAATGATTGTTTGTTTGCTCTATGAGCTTTTCAAATGGAAATTTTTGTGTGTTAATTGATTTGATTTGATTACTTACCAACACGTGGTGTATCGTCGTGTATACCACTTTAATTTTATATAATTTAATTCGAAATAAGTTAATTTTATATAATAATCAATCAAAGCTTATAATACTTCCTTTACATAATGTAAAATGTGACTCACCATACATTATCATTTTTATAAATTGCTCAGTAAAAAAATCTGAATCTGACTTGTATGGAAAGCGTATGCAACTCCATTGTGCAGATAGAACAATAAAAGTAAAGGATTAGTAATTTGGGGCAACGTAGAATATATAAACTGAAAATACATATTGGGTTTTCTTGGCAAAAATGTAAACAAAATATATGTATTATGAATACACATATTGTGTCCTGTATCTCATTTATATTTATTCATACATCACAAAACACAGCATAAGTAGGCCAGTGTTATTTTTACTGTACTGCTTAACTTCAAGTATCGCAAAAAATATCAGTACAGCTATTGAAAATTCAAAAGTGATCAACACCTTTTATAAATGTGGCGATCATTACAGACCAGTATGGGCCAAGTGAGTGAAACAAAAAGTTTTCCAGAACAATGGGCCAAAACACAATGGGCCTGGGAGCAACAGACCAAAACTAAAAGTACGCGATCCGGTCTGAGAGAAGTTTTGGGAGCCACTCGCGCGTGGACTCTGGTGCCGGAAAATAAAATATAATCGACTGGAGCTTTGTTTTGGGAATTTGGAAGATCTTGGGTTACGGTTATTATGTTAAACATAAATGGGTATACTAGTCGACCGCGGCTTTCGTTTTGTGTCGAAGCAAAAGTAGCCCATGTCACTCCCAATCAATGATCTTTTATATAATAAAACAGATTGCTCCCAAGACCGTACATTTACTAAGTATAAACAAATATGTATGTTTGTTTTATATACAAACAAAAGGTTACGATGATTCGTAGCTTTTTTTCGGCGTAATAATAAAACAAAATCACTTCCAATTTTATATTATTATGCTTTATAAGAACTTTTATAAATTTCAATGTAACATTTTTGTTAGAAACGGGGCTAAATATGAATAAATACCGTACGGACGAATCAGCCCTCATAAAAATATTCAAACCTGCTGCAAGAAAAGCTAAACACCATAACAAAAAAGCCTGCATATCGTTGTAAAATTTTGCTCTCAATACCAACGCAGCGGAATTCATTTTTCATGGAATTTTCTGGGCGTTTAAAGTAGAAACTTGTAAAACTCAGTCACCGCTCGCTTCCTTCCGCGCCTCAAACGGGGCGTTCCACCAAACTACTCAACTTTGCTAGTTACTCTAGGACAGGGTGCTTTTTAGATGTAGGAGTATATTAGTATTTTTATTGTTTTCGGCAATTGAGCGAAAATATTGTTATGAGATTTTATCTCTTGAGTCAAAAGCTAAATTCAAAGCTAAACAAAATCAACTCTTTTTTCTATATTATTTTGCGGGAAAGTCACGACCCTTACTCATGAGGATATATGGCTCAATAAGAGAAAATAACGATACAATATGGTTATTAATCTGCATTAAAGAGAGACATACTATTGTTAAGAAAAAAGTTTAGTAACACTTTTATTTACATGTCATTATTAAAGTAAAGTTCAACATGACAAATATATGTTTAAATTTCTAAAACTGTTTAAGTTAAAGAAATATCACTCTAATTTCACACTTACCAAAACCATCTCACCATATTTCATCAAAATCTCACCCTGTTCCTGTTCGCACCGTCACACGCACCGAGCTAAATAGTTTGAGCGTGCCTAACTAAACCACCCTGCAACTATGTATGTCATGGTGCAAACACCCGCTGTCATTTTATACTGACATGCATTGCACGGGGAATTTACTTATAGCGTGATAAAAGCTTGTATCTACAACGTACATATATGTTGTATGCAGGGCTTTTAGATGATGAAGTGCTACGGAAAAAGTGTAAACAAGTGTGGCTCGGTGAGTAATCGTCCACCTTTCAATCTGATGCAACTCGGTTCGACCTAAGCCTATAGGGATCCGTCCGATTGTGATTGAATGAAAAAAGTCATAGATGAAAAGTGGAGTGTAGTGTAGAATTGCACTCGCTAAGCTATGAAGGAAATCAAAATAAACAATTAATTGATAATTCATACAATTTCATGACAATTTTAAATAATTATATGATTAATAAATATTATTATTATTGTGATTTAAGATATAATGTAATGGTAACAAATATTTCATATGTATATCACATCATTTCACATATATTCTACCATTCATGTTCATATAGCTTATTTATGGGTATTGAAAAACTCGTCATTTGTATAAAATGATTTCGAAACGAAACAGTTCTTTAACTTATTTTTAAATATGCATCATCGTGACCTATCATACTCGCTTGAACCTAAACACACACGGGGAACGACGACAATTTAGAGCTTTATTGAACGCAGCCAGGGTTAAATCCTCCTTCTTGAAACATAATTCCTCATTCCTAAGGGTTGTGAATACGTATCTCTCCCTTCGAAATTGAAACACTGTGTCATTAATATAAGCATAATAATATAGCTAAGCGCCTAATAATATGTATCGATCTAAAAAATTCAACATGAATAATTTCGAAGGGAGAGTTACGTATTCACAACCCTCAGGAATGGGGAATTCTGTCTCAAGAAGGAGGATTTAACCCTGGCTTTGTTCACATGACTATAAAGCTCTAATTCGCGTCGTTTCCCCTGTTCGAGACTGGAACCTATAAAGACGATAGTTAGCCGACAACTGCTCCCAGTCAGCATTACATAAAGGCCTAGACTGTCTAGACTACCTAGACTAGATAACGCTTTGAACTTATCCACTCACCGTAAATATATTACTAGAAGATTCCCGTTGCTTCGCTCGCATTATTTTGAGAAAAAAACTAGCCTATGACACTTCTAAGACCTCATGCTACCTGTGTTCCGAAATTCATGATGATACGTTTAGCCGTTTTTTAAGTTACGAGCGTTTTAATAAAGAGATAAAAAATCTAAAACGTGTTTTGTTATGGATTTAAAATATACACAAACAATTTTATATCTAATATCTTCCATGTCCAGATTTTTTACCCTCTTCAGCTTTATTATTATGTATACTTAGATAGTATACATAACAATCTTTTATTAAATTATTTTTGCAGGTAACTGCTTCAAATAAAAAGGTCACTGCTTCAACAAACTAACTCTGGTCAACTGTAACCATAATTTTAATCCATCATCGTCCCTCACACACTTCACTAGCTCCTCCAAATAATATGCATTTATGGTATTTTACTTATCTTAAACTTTTATTGGAAAATGAGCGAAAATTATCCCGTATGGCAGGAATCGAACCGGCGTATTTCTCACCGTCCGATCACCGTCCAGAACGCCTTAACCAACTAGGCTGCGGTCTACAGCCTAACCTGACTATCTGCCCGTCTCGAAAATATACACTCATTTCCAAACACTAGTCAAACGGCTAATGGCGCCACTTACGTTGTTAGAATATGTGTAACAGACATAAGTTAAAGTTTAACTTAAAACAACCACATTGCTGGTTTAGTATCAGTCCGCCCGATGAATCGCGCTTTTCTAAAAGATACGTGCACAGACGACTTTCAAATATAATAAAAATGCTACTTTATAAACACTATTGCATAATCTATCCATTATTACGAGTAACTGCTTCCTCTCAGGCGAAGCTCGTACTAAAATCTATCTCGTAATTTGGCTCAAGACGTCGGCCGTACTTGACTGATTGCTCTATTAAAGATGGACATAAAAGGTACTAAAGTAGGCCTTTGTACTAATGAGAGAAACTTGGATTATAACGGATTTATAGATATCGAATTTGTTAGCTGGTTAGAACATCTATATTTCATATCTATATACGATTAACGTATACAGTTTAGGAATCTATGATTGTAATAATGATTATAATATATTTTGTACGGGTTAAATTTTATTCACGTCTAATTTAAAGGCAGGCAGGTAGCGGACGAATGCAGAGCCCAAACCGACTGGCCATTTCTTTATATTGCCTACCTTTAGGGCATCCGATGGCTAGTCATCAGCAGCTGATGACTAGCCATCGATTGCCCTTTGCATCGGATGCAAAGCTGTTTTGGAACGGAACGAAAAACACGGCCACTAGCTCTGGAAGAGATATCTAGTCGTCCAGACCACTCCCGCAAATCTGCAGTTGTGACTGGTCTGAAGATTTAAATGCTTTCTCCATCTTCGGTGCTCCCAAAATACGCCTGCAGCTTTGAGGCCAGGACGTCTGCCTTTTTGACTCTGTTTGCATCAGGAATAACAATGACTCTGGAACATGTCACCTCAGTAGGCTCACCTGCCTACATGGAGTTACATACTACTACTACATTATAAAAGAAATGGTATACAAATGCAAAAAAATATCAAAAGGAAAACCACATTTCAGATTTTTGAAACTTAGGTAGGTACATAAGGCTGTACATATTTTTCGTGAATCTCTTACGTCATTGATAAAGATAATTTCGGTATACTTTATAGGTTAAGTTTCAAATAAAACCTACCATCAATTCATAAACTAACACCGTACCTAATTATGCGGCAACATTTTCGACAAATTAACATTTGAGCCGCACCTAACCCTGCAGCGGCTACATAGTTTTATAGAGTTGGCTAGAGGGCGTGCCGGGCTCTCACAATATATTGCATGTACTGACGCCCGGTTAAACCCAATATAAAATGGCCATAGATCATGGATATGGCCCAGAGGCGTAGGCCAAGCTTTTTTGTAACGCCCCATCTATATTTATGATTTATTTAGGTTTCACTCTTTGAGTAAGTCATTTATTTCTTACGGCGGAAATTGTGGGACTAAATTATTTTTTTTATATTTTACAGCATTCATTGTAATCTTTTTATTTTTTTAGCGGTGAGAGAAAACATCACAAGGAAACCGATATTGTTTGACTGTTTCACGATCCTCAGTTCTGAGGAACATGACTCAAACCTCATTTCATTAAATAGCTATTGAGATGTACTTTATATTTTTCTTTTTAATTGTTTATTTAGTAATATAAAACATAATCAAGTAAAGGTAAGTAGTGAGCCATAAAAGAGACACGCGTTCATTCCCAAGACAAAAAACGTCGATCAAAATTTTTTTAGATACTCCGTAGAATTACAGCTGGCGCTTTGAAGTCTTGCCTACAAAGGACGTCAATTTTGACAAGGAGAAATAAAGTATCCTTATCTTCTGTCTCCGTTGCCAGTGGAACAAAAAGAGGGATATTTTATTCGACTCACGGATGACTATCATTTAAAAAATACGACGTTATTTAGGATGAATGTGCACTAGACAGACTTAGTTGTCTAAATGTAAATTGGTGCTCGTGTACGTTTGCCTTATTTCTGGCAGTCAACAGAAAAGTTGTGGGTTTTAGCTGTTTCTTTGTTCAAAAGTTTATGTTATTACATTTAGCATTTAACATTTGCATAACTGCCTGCTGACTTTGTAAGCATTACTTATCACATAAGAATTTAAATTATTTATTGTTTGCTTTTTTTCTAGACAACTAAACTAAATAAATTAAGCAAAGTATAAATTAAGCTTGCTTGAGTACATAACATAATACTAGGGCAAAATATAGATTCTGTCCTAAATCCTCATTTCAGATTTTTGCACTATTTTGACGATACTTCACATTTAATTGAGGTTTAGCTTCATCTATTGATATATCTACATATCTCTAGATATTTTTTCTTATATTTTCCCTCTTATGGGCGAGGTTATTGACACTTCTGCCTCTGACAATATTCTCTACGGACAATTACAAAGTCTAGTGAGCGTGAAGCATACAGCTACAGGCGAGGTGAGCCAAGTGCTAACGCCTATCCTTTGTTACGTTATCTTATACGTGCATAAGTCTAGATACACTTATTATCTAGATTTAGGTATTCTATGTAATAAAAAATCACTTAGACAGGTTTGAAAAAATCGTTTCAACATTTAATAAGTCTTGAAAATTGTTTTGATAACCTATTTAATTATCGTGGCAAAAAAATTACGTTTTGTTTTGTTTTTCTGTGAGTGCGTGTTTTGTGTCGCGAAGTATATGTATTTTATTAATATTCGTATTAATTTTGACGCTTAGCTGGGTAAAATTTTTTTTGGTAAAAATACAGCTATTACAAAACACAACCAACTCTGAAAACAATTTACAATGTTCCTTTTCCCCCTATCTATTACAAGTAGTGTTGGTACGAAACAACAAAATGCATTAACTCCTTCCCATGTCGATGGCTCCAGTAAATATTGGCAAAGGCCCGCGTGGCCAGCACTTTGTAATTTATAGTGCTACGAGATACTACCTATAGGATTAGGTAGGTATGGATTCATAGCAGTAAGAGTTTAGTTTTAAGTTAATAGACTATGGTAGTTTAAGAATACAAGTTAGTGTTTAGTACATTTTTTATTTTGTATAACTGTACGTCACTGTTTGTGAACTAAATAAAAAAAAATGATTACGCGATAAACTTATATATATATTATGTAGTATGTACTACTTAGGTACTGTGTTGTCTAGAAATGCTCGAACTAATTCAGCTACAAAAGAAGTCTTAATTAATCTAACATCTTCAATTTATATTAATGACAATGATATTCATGATTTTTATAGTTTAAAAATGTTCACGATTAAACAATGATTTGTAATAATAAATTTTAAGAACTGCTATGTTTTGCAGTATTTTTTATAAAGAAATTATTTTCAATGTAGCCTTGTAGCACATATTTTATTTAAATCAATCATGTTAAGCGTGTTGCATGGCTGATGTAATTTTAAATTAATCATATAGTGACCAAAATTTGAGTCCATTTTAGTCACTCTTAATTGGAAGACATATCAAATTGTAGATCCATCTAGTTGTTTAATACGGAAGTTTTTAGACATGGCCCTAAGGGTGGTTTGAAAACTCTTAACAAAAAAGTTGTTAGTCATATACCAATTTACTTACTTACTACTAGTGGAAGGCCGCGGCTTTGCTCACATTATTTTTAGATAAAAAGTAGCCTATGACCTCATACTACCTAAATACCAAAAATCATGATGATCCGTTTAGACGTTTTTGTGTGATCAGCGTTTAAATAAACAGACATACATAGAGACAGACAAACAGACACACAGGTAAACAAAAAGACTGTCTATTGAATCCTATTTCTAAAAATTGTTAGAATGTGTTCTGCTATCAATTCAAAGTTTTTTTTAAATGACTTAAATGTTCAGACTTTTGCCCCTCTTCAGCTATATCTTATGTATCGATATAGATACCCATAAATTTGCCAAAACATCATTTGCGAGCCAACTCAGGTATATTTCAGGTACATTTGGCGCCTAGTATTTCAACTCTGTCATCGACAGTACACAATGTACTGCCTGTTGCAATAAATCCAACGAACGGTTATTGAAATGAAGAGGGTTTGTCCCAACATGGCCTGTTGCTGACTTTATTGTATTGTCTAGGAAAAAATACTTCGGGGTGTTAATAGTAAACTGTCGTTTCGTTTGTTAGTAATTGTATTATTTTTAATAATATAAAACTACTATTGGGCGCCCGCGGCTTTGCTTGCATTGTTTCAAGATAAAAGTAGCCTATGACACTGTTAATATACTACCTACATTATAATATAACAAAAATCATGATGATTCGTTAAGCCGTTTTTGCGTGATGAGCGTTTAAATAAACATAGAGACAGAAACAGAAAAAGTTATATGCAATACCTTCATACTATTACATAAAAATATACTAAACTATTCCCGCCGTCCATCCTGCAGGGTGTGACTCTCACAGCACGAACAAAGCCACGGAACAATGCAAGGCTTTGTTGATGCACTGACTTTATTACATGGATGTAGTTTTACATGAAGGAGATAAAATTAACCAGAATTTAATATCTTGGGAGATTTCAGTTACAATTTGTGAAACAAAAAGAGAGATTTTAACATTTGGAGAAAAAAAAATGTAACGCAAAAAATAGAAAACAAAAGAAGAAAGACAATGAGTCGCTTGAAAAGATATGAATATACTTATCAGTAAGTAAATTTTAGATTAATTGTATTATCATTATGTTTAATAAAGACTCGTCAATTGTTGGACTCATTTCATTTAATTTATTTATCATTATAGGTACATAAAAGTACACTCATGAAACATGTATTTGTTAACTAATAAAATTAAATTTCCTAACAATGTACGTACATATGTACATACTAAGCTAAGTTTAAAAAGCAGATGGTAAGTATACGATTTCGCCGTATGAAAACTTTACTCAAAATAATATGGCAAAAAATATATCTTAAAACCAAAAACGTTACACATACTTACCTACCATTTTTTTTCTTCTTAATTTTTTTCTTACCATCTCAGTGTATGCTCGCAAATAATAAAGTCTACCAAATCAAGTGGTTTGAGTAATGTGAAAACTTGCCCGATACCAGTACGAAGTACGAGGTACATTTTACTCTACTGCCACCAAAAGTACTAGAAATGACTTCTAAATTAAATTTATACACAAGTAGAATGTGATAAATTCTCGCAAACTGAGTTTTACAATATTTTATCAGAAATACTTCATTCATTCATTATTATCATAGAAAATGCAGCCAGGTACTAGAATGTTTAAATTACTAAGCTAAGCCTGATTATTAATAAGCTATTTGCTTAAACTCGATGTCTGTTCGGGTATATCCAAGTTACACTAATGGAAATAAAAATAGAAAAATCTTTATCGAGATACACACAAATTGCTTTTAAAAAAGTACTAATTTGATATAAAATTATTAAATACTAAAACTGTGATGCCTCAGTACTGCTGCAACTTAGTCTGTAGCGCTAACTTTGCAAATTAACGTCATTGAAGTCAATTGTAAATATAATGTACCATTTATTTTTGGCCAATTTTAATCTAAAATACAGAAATGTCATCTCCATAAAAATGACATCCACAGCATCACACTCACCACCATAAATAATAAGCGAAGGACCGGAGGCGCCGGATCCGCACAAAAAGTAACAAACAGAGCCCTTAAATAAAGAAAACACGGGCATATGTTAACAGCTGTCGGTCGAATACTGTAACACAGGGGCGGATTTAGGTGGGAACGGGGACAAAAATACCTAATTATAGTAACTTACCTGATCATCATCACACTGTCATGATTTGAATTGATGGATTTTGCAGTTTCAGCTAAAGCACGTCATATGGGGCTAGATGGTATAAAACTCACCGATTAAGTTGTAATAGGAGACATGGGTATGGGTCATTTCTATCTTGCTGGTTTTACCTTGCCAATAGAAGCACAGTTTTCTACAACAGCAGACGTCAGTGCATTGATTTTTGAGTACTTAAGTACCTAAGATTTTGCAATATGTATGTTTATGTTTATAACTTTTTTAAAATTAAACTTAAGTAATCGAAACTTACAACTGCTATACTATAAATTGAAAACTAAGTGCTTGTTTGCCATCTTCCTTCGGTAAACCTTATTATTTTTATTCGATTTTTAGTTTTATTTAAAGTAAATTATGATTATGGCCAATTGATATTTGTGCCTTTGATCAGTTCAATATTGGTCTAAACTCCCCTATTTGAACACCGAGTACCTAGGTACATATCTGGATACGTATGGCCAGGAGCAGTAAAAAAATAAATAGAGCAAAGGATTAGATTAAGATTGAATGCTACCAAACTGTGTTTTTAAAGTTGCGAAGGATTAATGACAGATTATTATTTAGCTGTCATGTTAGGTTTCGAGAAAATGTGTCTGTGATGCTAGACTTTTATATGTATATTTCAATTGCCCATTTTAGCTATGCTGTAGCCTTTTAGGTTGTTGTTTTTGTTTCTGTTAGTTTATTGGTACATAGCGCAAACACATACAAATAAACAAATTAAACACAAACTAAACAAATAAAACATTATTGCTTGAAAGCCTAGGCATGAAAGAAAAGAAAGAAGAAAGGAAACAAAAATATATATTTTAATTTCACAGATTTTAATGTAGGTGTGTAAACAAAACATTAAAACTTTTTCTTTTACACGCAATAGGCTAACATATGACTAACAGCCTGCCTGATGTTAAGCACCACTACGTCCTAAAAGGTTCACGTTTTCCTAGGAGAAACCTCTCTACTCTGGATTATTAAATTTTTATATTCTACCTATTGTTATTTGTTGTATATATTATGCTACTTATTGCCTTAGCAGAAGATTTTTGAATGATGAAAATTTCCAATGCTGAGTTTTCCTATATCAAAATCTAAACAACATAAAAGGTAATAAAATCTAATGTTGCTGCACACATTCTATCAAGTAGGTTACCAAAACAGTTTGAAAATGTTGCACTAAAATCAAGAAAAGCTCAACATGTTCACTTAACGAGCTTTCAATTTTATCGAAGGAAACGCATTCTAAACAGAAAGAGTAAAATACACTTTTATCGTTATTTGATTTGTGTTCAAAGTAAACACTCTTAACTATATCAGCAAGCAATATTGAACTTTCTAGCATTAAGATAATGTACAGTTTCGTATACAATTTAAATAAGTGTATTGCAATGGATAGGAAATTAGATGCAATTAGTTTGAACTTTCTGTGTTCAAGTTAGTTACTATTTGAAATTCTGTTTTGTTTAAGATATGACCTTTTTATGTATTAAAGTTACTTAACTGTATAATTGTATTACAAATTTAAGCTTATTTACGCTCATTTTGAAAGTTACAGTTGTTTCTCTACCTTATATTACATGTCCATAACATAAAAAAAAAATCATCAAAAGATACATACTTTGATAATTATTTAAATTACTTTCTAAATAAAAAAGTTCAAACGTCGTCGTTAAGCTATGTCAAAGATCCCAAAGGCGATAAGAACACATTCGACTACAAAATTCTTTATTCTCTTAGTAATACATATTCACCACCGCTATAAAAAACGTGTAATATATGTGACTTACGGCACAGGAAACGAGGGAAGTAAACAGGAAGTATGCAAAGGGAAATGTCTTAGTTTTCCCCGAAAAAGGGCGAATGTAGTAAACAAAGACGTAATTGCGTTTAAAGTCAGGTAATATAGGACAATATATATGTGTAGCTAAATATAAATAAAAAAACAAAAAGTAGTTGGTTTACTGGTTGAAGTATGCAGGTAATTATAGAGAAAAAAATATGTAAATATCTATTCGAGAGCTTCCGTTGGTCAAATTATACGTTATAAAGACGGTTTTAGCTGTTTCTCATATAAGACTATTTATCGGAAGCGTAAGAATTATTTAAAAACTCTCGTCACAAGATTGGCGATTTTCATATAAAGAAGAAAATATTATATACTCCCCTAAGATCATGGCAAAAAGGTTATGAAACTCTTGAAATCAGAGTTGCTGCTTTACTCTGCTATGAAACAAATTACTGTTATGCTGAAATAATAACTGAACATGGCATCCTATTGACACTTTTGAACTCAAAAGTAAAAGTAAACAAACAGCATCGAACAAAGCGCATAACTTCAAGACGTTTCACAGTCCAAAAGTCGCATACACAGCCATTCAAATCCAATCTTGAAGATCTAAAATAAACTTGAGTCGACATGTTGTATAGAAATAAAGCTAAGAATAAATTAAAGTATGGAATTGTAACTCCTTAGACTAATATCGTGTCAAAAAAACTACGATATTTCATAGTTCTCTCACTCATCAATCGCACTCAATGCTTGTTCGTGGTTGGTTACGATACCGAAAATAGCCAAACACTGCCGATAGCTTGGTCTAAGTTTGTCAAAAAATAAATAGGAAACTTGTGACTAGCAGAAGGCTTACTGGCGCTTCATCAATTTCCCGGGGGTTAGAGTACCCCGGCGGTCTGCTCTCGCAACAAGTTTCAGACTTGAGACTATAATCATGTACCTTAAGCACTCAAGGAAATGAATAATACAAAATTTAAATATCATTTAAAAGACCTATTAATCCAAAAACCATACTACTCTATTGAAAGTTTTTTAAAAGACGAGGGCTTCTCTGCTTTACATGTTACTTTGTAAGATTACTTTAAGTTATGATCTATTTATATTGTATAAATAATATTACACTTGATTCATATAATTATGTACTAAATTGACTATCATAAGTGTATTTTTAAGTAAATACATATATTGATGAAAAAGGGTTTAAAAAGTTACGGTCCACGGTTTACCACCTAATCCGTGGCGGTAGCTGTTGAACATATCGTCAAATTATCTTTTGGCTCAGTTGCGTTACTATTCTACAAAATCGATCGTTCGGAGAAATGAAGTCATTTTTAAAGTCACCCCTCACGTCAAGTGAAATTTACCCAAGTTGGATGTTTCGCATTTGTCAAGATTTACAGTTCGTTTCGTTTCTATAAATAAGACAAGCAAACTTCATTAATGTGTACTCGCTGTGACTTTGTCGCACTGAATTTAAATTTGTTGAAATCTATATTTTGATCATGTTTGAGGAAATAATTATTATGGATATATTAAAAGGCTGATAGGTGCTTGGTTACGACTTTCTACAGAAAATATGTAGAAATATTATAAAAAATGATATATGTCACAATAAAATTACTATTTTAAGTACATAATTACAAATACAAACAGGTTTTTGGTACTCATACGTGTTTTATTATTAACGAACTTTTGCATATAAATGCAGATCTATAAATTACGAATTATTTATTAATTTATCTATTACGAATTTAAAACCATTTTCTTATGACTCATATCCGCTTACACTAACGGTAACTATGGTAACGGTTTTCGTTGAAATATTTTTTTCTTGTCCATCTGCCCAGAAATTATTTTAAATTGCCTGAAATATACCTAGTTTTATTGTCGTATTGCAGTTGTTATAGTATTTGCTTTATGTGACTATTTCAAGTAATTTCAACCCTTATATTTTTTCGACTATTTAATGTCAGGATACCGATATCCAAATATGGCTGGCACGAGGTCAGAGGATTCAAAACATTCTGTGACAAATTGTTTTTGTATTTGTTTTTTAATTTTGTATTTGTATTAGGATGTTTGTATATTTATGACTTTTTTGAACGCTAAGGATGGCAAGGAAAAATAATGATGTATGATGGTAAAAAAATCAATCATAAATGACAATATAAAGCTCAGTAAGCAATGTCATAGTACAAGTAACTTACTTGTAGTCTTCTTGTAGTAAAATTCTGTATTTTGAAAAGGTACCAACCTTTCTTTCAAGTTCAACGCTGCAGTCGTGCTTTTCGTAGAATTGTAAGTATCAAGAAGGTTCAAAGAAACAATTTTGTGTGTCACTGTAGCTAATTGACTTAACTTCCGATGCACAATTTGGGCTCACTTCAAAGTTAATTTGGTCCGCTTTTAAGTCAGATTTTTTTTTTATCAACTTCTTGAAGTGAAATTAATTTAGCCTCATTAGCGTGATTATCTTTCTAGAGAAATTGAGTGAGCGTTAATTTTTTCTTTTAGTTAAGATCAATTGTTTTTTATAGGCCAATTCTGTTTGTTTTAATCAAATGATAAATAGATAGATAGATAAAAATCTTTATTATAACACACATTGAAAAAAAGACAAACAGAAACACAAAAGACTTAAAAAATATTGTAACAACGTGCGGCCTTATAGCTAATAGCGATTTCTTCCAGGCAACCGTAGGATGGGCAGGAGTCAAAAGAAAAATAAAGACGTGATAGATCACGTTTTTAATATTTAATAAAGTATTTTCAATTATAATATAAAAAAATAATTTATGATTTTGAAATTAATGTGACGTATGAATACATATTGCTTAATTAAAACAATGCCTTAAACATACTGTCGTTAGGTGCCAACTCATAGTTTGTAAGAAGCATTGTCTTATTAAAGTAAATTATATCTTATACTGTTATAAAAATCTCAGAATACGGAAGTACCTACTAGAAATTTTTATTAGCAATCAGGCTCGAATCTTGTCAAACAAATTCACGTACAACTTTCATTACGTTAAACTAATATTTTTACCTCAAAAACTACTAATAACTACAAATACACAAGACACCATCACAAACACACGTCAAACGTATTAAGAAAATTCTAAATCTCGGAGCGGCATTCAAAAACGGCAGTTAATTTCTTGCGACATAAATATAAACGGAGGGCATTCCCTTCCCTTCTCGTCGGGAAAAATAACAAACATATCTCTTCGCAGCAAGAAAACAAACAACGTATGTTCACATCTGTACCGGCTCGTGGCGGACAGTCGAGCACAACAGGGATGTTCTCACAGTGAAACTTGTAGGTAATAGTTTTTGAAAGAAAATAATGCAACGATCAAGGGAATACAAAATGATTTTTTTGTCGTTTCACCATTGTTCCCTCAACATAAGTAAAGGACATTTTCTGGCTGAACATTTTGCTTAGGCGTTATGAATTTTTATGATCGGGCTTTTAGTAACGTCACATGCAAAATGTACTTTGGATCTTACATAAAACTTGCCATTGGTTTTAGACGAGATACTGTCATAATGTTATTATAAATTATTTGTTAAAAATGTACGACAATAAAGCTTTAAACTTACTTTACCTATGTATTTTGTAGTTGCTTGGTTATATTTTAATTTCATCTTTTGACGTGAAACATTGAGATAACTTTGGACTTCTTCAATAACTGAATCAATAAAATTTCTATATTTTACTGTATAATATTATTCATAATACTATATTGTTAATATTATTTGAATATCTAAATAACATAACTACAAATAAACATTCATCTCTTCTTTGTAAGGATTTCTGTTCGCATAATAACACCAGCCTAGAATTTCGCACATAAATTTACCTTGTTCTGTAATATTAGTAGATAATATTTAATTAACGTGTACAATACACGTGTCAGGTACAGTAACATGTAACATGTTTCGTAAAATGTTTACGAGAACACAAAATGCTCTAGCATTTTGTGGTTAATTGTACGAAATACTCGAAATTCAATACGTCAGTGTTGATTGCAATTAATTATAAATACGTCCCCTTCCATTGTCCTGTCTATTTATAGAGCGTTTTTTCCTTTTCATCCCAAAGAATTCTCGCGCATATCCCCTTGAAATACGGGTCTTATTTATTTGTTTACTAATCGGTAGTTTTGAGTTCTTCAAACGCTCATCTTAGCCCTCTTACATGGCATAATCGTCTTTGTGTAATGGAAATATAGTTCAAATTTGAATACGAAGTTCAAATAGTTTCAAATACGTTAATGTGTACGCGTCCTAAATCAAATCCAAATCAGTGTTTAAAAGCTTTGAAGGCATTACTTCCGCTAATAAAACACTTTGCTTTGTCCGGTTTGGGAGAGCGAGAAAAACGCGTCTCGGAACCATCGCTGGCGTTCGATTTGGAATTATTCAGATTGCCATTTGATTAGTTTTGTATCGGCTTGTTGAGAATTCCGGTACGATCCGGTTAATTCCGTTTCTGGAGAGGGTCCGGATTAATGACTTGTTAACTTTAAGCTGGAGGATTGCCCTAAAATATTACGTCAATGGATTGAGCGGCGTCAGTTAGGGATTTACTTTCTGACCTGTTCTGCAAAGTGTCTGTTTTACAAATTGGGCCGCCATATTTCGTCGGGTTGGTGACGGGGGCCGATAATTTCTATGATAAGGGTTGTGCTTGATTGACGCAGATTATTCTTTCGATTCGAAAATCTTGAAAGTCAAAAGAAAATAATTTGTTAATAGAAAGAAGTATCAAAATTGCAAAAAAATAAAAATGTGTAAGTACAGTACGTGTGTATCTTATCTCGTTCACACTAGTTAACTTCTCTTATAAATTTAAATACTTAATTATCTTATATGCTTATTGAAAACAAACTAATCTACTTAGTAGCTAGGATCCGTCATATTTTTAATTTAGGTCGTATTGTAACATGAAACTGTCCTTACATTTTTTGTATATCTCTGTAAGTGTTATTCTATTGTTGTTTTGTGTAAAGACAAATCAATGTGTACAGTGACTGACTTATTCCGTTTTCAATTCACACCTAAACCTTTCATTCATTTAATTAATCCCTTGCACATAAACGTATGTAAACAATATATTTAAATCCAACTCAGTACGGAAACAAGAAGGGGTTTCCAATTACATTAGAGAATTTGGCCTCGCATCCAATTGTCACTACAGTCCTGGTATAACGCTGCAGGTGGATGGTATTGAAACTAAATCATTAAACCAGATTACAGAAGAAGCAGGTCAAAGTGCTGCCAATATAAGCGCTAAATTAAAGTTGCCAGAATTCAACATGAGACAATTCAACAATGCGCACCCATTTATATCTTGGGCCTGAATCAATATTGTTAAAGGTGACCCCTGAAGGGTCTGCACTGAAAATGGCATCCGTTTAATTAAGGTTAGTAAAGAATTTCGTGGAGTGGCAAAAATAATAAACACTTTCTAAAAAACGATACGAAACTCGTATCGTAATTGTATAAGAGGAATGAAAATTTATTTTATCATCTTTAACTTCAGCCAATATTTTACTACTTTCACCTTAAAGATTTATATTTTTTACGAAAATATTGGTTCTGATTGTGATAAAATTGCTTCTGTATTTTTGATACAATAATCTTTACGGAAAATTCAAGCCTTAGTTATGTATATCGAATCAAAATCTAAAGCTTTGATTTTTCAATGGGACCTTTCTAAGCATTATCCAAGTCTATGTGACAGAAAAAATGTTGAAAGAAAGCAAGATCTGTAGCTGAATCAGTAATAAAGTCAGAGAATTGAATAAAAACTTCACCCGCCAGTTCTAATCCACTGATAAAGCTCCCCTTTGAAAATTGTCCATCACTAATAATAAATCGATGTCTTTGTCTCAAATGTCATCCGCAAGGCTCGGAAGTTTATTCGAATTGTACTCGTAGAATCTATTTAATTTCTTCCTTGCAAAGCTCTTTGTCTCGGAACGATATCTTTACAATCAATCATAATTATTCGCTTTTCTATTTCTTTTTGTCATTTAATATTTTCTAGTCTCAGAAATATTTTCTTTTCCCTTAGTGATCATTAATTATTCATGTTATTACCAAGTTCTTCTACGTGTCCATTTTGATTTAGGACAGTGTTTTTCTGTGACACGATTTTCTTTTTCTCAAATTCACTTCAATTCTACCCCAGCAAGTCACGATTGCGAAATTGAAATGGATTTTTCCCATCTCATGTAAAAACATTTTATATCTTACGAGCTTTAATTACGTCGTAAAACTGCAACGTAAAAGTAGCGGAGCTCTAAAATGTCGGATTAAACACTTATTAACTCGGATGTGTCGCTCCGCGAACTTATCTCTTACAGATTTATGTACATTTTAATTGCGTCTTCACACAAGATTCCAGCGTTACGTTTAAGCGCTAGCCTCGAACGCGAAAATCTCTCCCGTCCTTTTCTTTTCAGATCGCACACGACCTGCAACCCTTACGAAAATTTCTCCCCATCCCTCTCTGGCAGACGCTCCGCAGCCACCGTACAAATCCCTTATGTAAGTCAGTGCTTTCCCGACAGCCTCTGCGATCGGACGTGCGCGCGTCGTCCCCGAATCCCGCACGAAAATGCCGATAATCGGCCCTCGATCTAATCCCGAAAAGACTGCTGGTGACTCAAGTGCCCCGAAACTTTCATAAACAAAAGTGCTTAGCTGTAGTGAAGTGGTCGTATATCGCTGGATCGGGCATGGCGTGCCAAAGCTAAATTTCTTTCAAACTTACGCGCGAGGATTAAGCGAGATTTATCTCTGAAAACAAGAGAGATTTCAGTTTAAAATAGCTGCTTTATTCCCATTATGTTCATCGCACTAATCCATGCGAGCTCACATGATAAAACCGTCTCCTTCATGGACCCATTTATCCATGAATGTACAGTTAGAGTAAAATAAAAATAGACATAACGGGACTCCTAATAGATGATGTGACACCACGAAGGGATAGTGTCATAAAGTTATTAGTCAACGTGTTAATTACGGCTAGGATAAATGTTGACAGATTTAGTGTTACGTAGCTCGTTAAAAAATAATTTGTGACAAAAGATATTCGAAAGCAATTATAAGATAGAGTTTTAATTAATCTAGTTGTAGTGTTGATGAGTGATGAAGAAAAGTGTCAAATTAAAGTAGGGTTTATGAGGAATGTAATCAAGATGGGTGTTAGTTTGAAGATAATCAAGAAGCATTCATACTTAGTTCATGCGTTGCTTCTTTTCGTGTCGATGATATACGGTAAGTGTCTCTTATTACTTTACTAACGAACCGTAGATATAATTAAGGCGGCGCAATCACACAGGCTTCAATATCAATATCATCGGACAAAAGCTCTTTGATAATAATATCACATTTTGTTATAACGTTTTTATGTACTTGATCGATATTATCCTCTCAAGAGACTAATAATAAGGCTTTGATATGAAAATAAGTCTTGCGACAAATTTGCTAATTTACTTTGCCAGTAACGAACAATTATGTCGGAATTTAATATTGTGACAAGAGTTTGCGAACTTTTGCTTTGAAGCCTAATTTAAGGCAGTATTGATAATTAAGTTTGTTTTAACAAAATGAAATTAACGTAACTCTACTTTATTTCAAACTTTCATTTCAACTGACGAATGTGTAAATATTCTTGTAGAAATATAAAAATGACTATCAATGTTTAGAAATTTATTTTTATGAGTATTTTAACGTTTTCACTAACTATAAATAAGTACCTATTTGTGTTTAAGAGGCATATGCTTATTGCAAGTTGATGAATCATAATTTAGATAAAAAGCTTCAATTATTGAGTGTTAAATCTTAAAGACTTAACACTCAGGAACAGTATTTTCATGTGTTTAGGTAAGTTGTTGAATTTAGGATATCTTTGATTTTATTTATATGAGCACTTTTTTGAGTGAATTGAGTTTTTACTGCTAAAATCGCTTCTCAAAGGTTATTTTAATAGTTGCATAGGAGTTCATAGCTTAGTAGGATAAAGATAAGATTATTGATAACCCTCTTGTATGTGCTAGTGATAATTTTGTAGAAGTAATTCCCAAGACAGGAAAATGCAATCTTCTTTGCATGTATCAGAGCGCCCACAACGAGTACTTGCCTAAGGTAACACAACAAAATGATTCAATCTGTGAGTAGAAATGAAACTCAGTAGTGAGAAATTTATTTCTATAATCAAAATGGATTGAACTAAACTTGAGACATCATGGCAACTAAATCACCTACTAACATAACAAAATATGATATTGAATATACCTACTCAAGGACTAAATAATTCTACAAACCTACAACTACAAAATTTCTCCCGATAAATTTCAATTAATTCTAACAATTGCCCGTTCAATATAAATTTCACATGTTGCCGAGCTTGTAGACAAAGATTTAAAGGCAGTGAAACATAGGTGCTTCTGTCCCGATTCCTTTACAAATTAGCTCGGGAAACTAATTCAAAGCGAGGCAGAGCTTTGATTAATTAATTGCTTTGCTTGACAAATGCTGCTGATAAGGAGAGGCAGAGAAATTTAAGTTCGTTGGCGGAATTTAGAACATAATTATATACACATTACATTCTATATAGCAAACTTATTTTCATCACAATATCGATATTCTATTAATTTGCCTGAAATTTCTGTAGGCTTCAGTAGTTTTTAAGGCTTTTTAATTTATGTTCGAACCTTTAGAGGCTGTTTAAAAATTTTTGACACTAGAGTTGACCGTTCTCATACAAATTTTATGCATTAATTTTTTTATGTTTTAATTTAATTTTATTTTTTCTCTTCTTAAATAGGTAACTTATGGAGTAAATTACTTAGTTGGTTTTAATTGGCAATCGCATGCGTAACCAATGTTAAGCAAAGGTCGACGCGGTCAGTTCTGGGATGGGTGACCGTAAAGTAGCATTCCATTTTGGGCGATTCCGTGGGTCGGGCGACATGTTAAATTGTAGGTCCAGGCTGTTTGTCTAGTACAGCAGTCGTTAGGCCAAGTCAGAGGTCCTTAGGCGGCTTGATAAACTCTCGACACCAGAGTTGGCCACTTACATTCGATAAGAAGAAGAAGAATCAAATGGCTAAAGTTACATACTCACACAGTCGAAAAATGTAAAGTATAGTTAGACCTGCGCTTCGATATACAATCCAATGTGAATTACTCTTATTTGAAACATATTTACATGTGTACAAAGATAAACTGAATTAGTGGTATTGCTTCATCTTGATAATTGCGTACTGCTATTTTAGATGTTTTCTATTCAATGTATGCTCTCTAGTTTTTCAATCTCCATACAGTGTTTTACACCTTTGCTTTTTTAAATTACTACCTACCAAAATAGTATCAAAGTTATTTCACCCGACTACTCGCGTCCCTGTGTGAAAATGAATTTAATTATGCCTCGCTACGGTCTCCAACTTTTCCATTACTATAATAGACAGTTCCGTTGTAGCAGTTTTATGAAATTTCCTTTGATTTTCTTGTTAAGTAGTAGTTTTGTATTGAAAAGTACTTGCAGGAGAAGAAGCCCTAGAAAATTATTCTTCAGTGCTCAAAATAAAGAACTACAAATAAGTTTTAGTGGTTTTTAATAATCGAATTAATAATGCGAATTGCTGTAAAGTCTATATGTATTTATGATTTATTTATTTATTAAAATAACTTTATATTACTGTACATAACGGCATTGATGATTTAATGATGTGAAAGTGTTGTTCACAAACATGCTGAATGTATTAAGCATTTCACAAACATGACTTTACCAAAACTAAGCCCAAAATTATCCATCCATAAGAGTAACTCAGACACCTTATCTGAGACATTATTAATGGTTTGCTATATCCCAAAGTAAACATCACCACCGAATCAATTTAGGACCAGCACTTGACAGTGACAAAAGACTAACACTGTCTGTAAAAGGTCTAGACGGACCCGGGATTTAGTTTTATAGATCAAGGTTAGGTTTAGATAACAGATCGGTATGAGAAAACCCTTATCGAATCTAACTACTGGGCTGGTATTTACTTAAGCTTAAAACGGGCCGATCTTAGGATTATGGCTTAATTTGATTAATATTGATTGATTTTGGGATACCGAGCCGAGACCCTGTATACAGTGCATAACAAAATTAATGAATAATATCAAAAAGACTTAAACTAAAAATATATATACAAGTGGGCGGCATTATCACCTAAAGTGATCTCTTCTTAAAAATTGTTGCTGATAAAATTAAAACTTTATGAAAATTAGATTATTATGAAGATGTTATGACTTTGTGTGAAGAGATGAGATTGTGAAGCAAACTGTGCATAACTAGAATAAATAGTTGTATAGGTTATACATTAATATACATAGAAAAAAGACAAACAAACTCAGCACATACTATTATTCTAGCTGTACTGGATGTAATGTTTGTTTAATTTGTGGTAAACATTGATATCATGTGTATCAACCGAAACGTAACAATTTATGATAACTTACTTAAATCCGCAGCTTTGTTTGGTATTTGATCAATATTATATTTTTTATGCTGGATAAAAGAATGTTATACAATCAGATGAAAACATCGTTGAGGATATTTTAATGTGGTTTGGGAAGTTTTGTGATGGGATTTATTTTGCTCGTAACGTAATATTTAAATGTACAATGCTGTTCTTTGTTCTTAAGTACTTTGTATGTAACAATATACTATATTCCACTTTAAATAATATTTGACTTTGACTTTGAATAAGTGTTTAAACAAGTTTATACCTATGTAATAGTAATGATAATTTATTTATTGTATGTTGTTGGTACTTACCAATATAATCATTTATGTTATACGGTAAACGAAAGTAAAACTTTGACACTACTATATGATTGCGAGAAATTACATTACTTTCATTAAATTGAATTGGTTTTGAGAAAACCTGTCAAAAACGTCATGAATTAAATTGTTTAACCTTTAACAAGTAATCTTGCGTGAATGAAAAATTTAAAACCCAAGTAAAGAACTCAAACCATTTCTTAATGACTCTATTCAGAAGCTTTTCTCGTAAAAGCAACTAATTTTACATTTCTAGAATTCATCACACTAAAAGGGGTCCTTAAATGCAAGTAGCTTTAGTCCTCACTAGCTTAATTTAGTAGGTAATAAAATTAACCTACTTACTTTGAACGTCGACATTTTATTCATTAGTAGTCATAAAATTAAGTTCCAAATGAGTCATTAAAAGAGGAAGTCGGATCGTGTCAAATATTCCCTTCCATTAAATGTTGCACCATTTCCTTTGGACAATGAACGGATAGTTGTGTAAGACCAATCACATCGTATAAATTTTATTTTAGTCATAATTTTATGTCATGCTTGTAGCTGTTAATTGGAGCATTGCAATATACTTATTAATTACTTAAAATAATAAGAAACAATATTTACACATATTAACACTAATAGAACTAAAAAAGAGTATTTACATCTAAACTAAATTTAAACAATCTACATGTGGTATGGAGCCAAGAACGCTGGCTGCATTCCCACGCTGGATTGCTATAGAAATCCTTTGCGCAAGGAACCAGCCAGCGTTCTTGTCTCTAGTGATGTCAATCAACATTTTATTTAATTTTTTTATAAAAACTTCGTGCTATTACCCCACGGACCAAAAGTTTCGAAGCCAAGCGGTACGAAAATATAATCAGTCGATAATGATGTATATTAATTACTTAACTATTTTTAAGGAAAATGACCCCGATAAGTTTTATCACAACTATTCTTGGCTTGAAGAAATAGAAAACCTTTTACAATTCTGTGTGATGAACTTATTATATATAAATCACAAAACGAGATTTTTAGAAGATTATTTTTTGCCAACATAACGACTGATGAAAATATGTCTCATAAGCAACTTTGGTACTGAAACTTAGATCATTACATTACAAGACGTTCTTAGTTTCTCTAAACAATTTTGCCAGTAACTTTATTAAGTCAAAAACCTTCGAAACCACCACAAAAAACTGAACCACATGAAATATTTATGAAGTACAAAAGAGTATGTAAATGCTCGCTCTGGACTCGAGATATATGGGGCGTTACCTTGAATAACAAATGTTTTGATATGTTAGAGATAATGCTGTTGTAAGCGAAGTATGCCCTTTATGCATGAACGAATGCCCATAATTATTGGGTTTGAAATATTGGCCTCTAGACAGGCTTTATTTTGTTTTATGTTGATTTTGTTCGCCTAAACGTAAAAAAAAACAAATTCTAGATATGTATGTATACGCTTAGCTCTTGGTTAGGTTTTGTTAATAATACTATTTGACAAAATGATTAAGACGTAAGAATGATGATAATCTCCTGTCTCCTGCAAAAATAAAATCAATCTTTACAGGGAGAGTGAATAGGTAACTAGGCAAGCCCGCTTCATTGTACATCATAATATTGCTCGCTTACCATCAAGATCACATTTTAGTTATAAATGTAAGCACTAATAAATAAAACATGTCAAAAAACGCTCACCTTTTTAGATGCAGTGGCATTCCGTTATTTTCTTGTCTTGATTCATATTTCACTTCTTATCAAGATACTCGTAACATACTTGGCAAGTTGTCATTTACCAAAATGAAGTAACAAAGTTAGCGACAAACGTTTTGAAACAATGCTTGGTACGTAGTTTCATCTAACTTGCTAACTTAATATGTAAAACGTCACCGGGGCAGGAGATTAGCGACCTTATTTGGAACAATGAAATTCTCAACTAACTTTCTTGTAAGTAATGATGTAGATATGTAGCAGAGAGACTACTTGGAATTGTAAGTTGTTGACGAGTTGCAGTGAAAGGCTTGCTATTTCACTGCGAAAAAAGCTGTATGCTTATGCCATTTTTTCATGTGATAGTCAAACGTTGGATGCAAGTAGATATCATGGAACTAAATATTCACATCATTTTTGTTAATAAAATAGATTGTTTGAAATGGAAGTGTCAATCTATAAATCAAAATTATTTAGTGCGGAATATTAAGATCTAATTACAATCCAAAACTTGCTTAGCTGTCACAATATTCGTGTCATTCTCTTTCTTCTAGACAAGCTCACTAGATCTTAGACTATAATAGAGTCAAGCATGAGCAGCATGGATCAAATCTCAATGGAACAACTATACCTACAACTAAAACTCAATAAAAAACAAAATGTATAGTTACAATTGTAAACTATACGTAAAGAATAATTATAATGTCTTCATTAAGTATCTATTTCTTAATCTTCTGCTACAGTACAAAAGTTCTGTTGACGAATGAGCCGGCTACATTCAGATGTTGCAGCTAACTCCGCTTTAATTATTGTTAACTTGTCTCTGTCGCCACCAGACTACCCCAGTTGCATTGTTTTACAAAATGTATACTTGCCTTTGTAAGTACGTTGTCTCTGGTACTTTAAGCAGGCTAGGCATGTTACTGCTATTTATTCTATGGTCTAGGGCGAATAGGATATATAAAAAAAAACTTGATAAACTCTCGACACCAGAGTTGGCCACTCTCGTTCGAAAATATGAAGAAGAAGGATAAAACAAACCCTTTTCTTAAGAATTTTTAATTAAAAGCCTCTGATTGAACACTTGAATGAAAACTAATCTTCTTCTTATCGAAAGAGAGTGACCAACTCTGGTGTCGAGAGTTTTCAAACCGCCCTAAGGGCCTCTGACATGGCTTAACAACTGCCGTATTAGACTAATAGCCGGGACATTTAACGTGTCATTCGACCCACAGAAGCGTCCAAAATGGAATGCCACTTTTCGGCGACTAATTATATTCTTATAACGCACAGCTTGGCTAAGAATTTTTAAGTGCTAACCAACTTACGACAGCGTTCATGCTCACAATATCGATATTCATCTTTGAATGGACTCTAACTCTGAGTCTAGCAAGAATTAACAATGAAATAACGCTGAACAATGCCTATAGTATCTTAGCTTAACAAAACCTATAATATCCTTAGTACTTTTAATTTGACAACATATACTACTATTGCAATTTCCATAAGTTTCATGTAATCATTTTGTAAAATATTAATAACACAAACGTAACAAAACTAGAAACTGTTTAAACGAAACGTTAGAAACAGAAGTCGGAAGCGGAAACAGCAGCTCCAATAACAACCGCAACGAAACTTATTCAATCTACGAACAAATGAGCCGAAACTCTTGACTATGACAAAATGCACAAGTTTACTGGAACCTTGCGAATTGTAAACGATGGAGTTTATTTTCAGAAGGAGGTATTATTCCGGTTTCATAAACTTGTGTTACATAGTGTTTATTAAACAGTTTTTTTAAATAAAATTAACCTATCATTATTAAAAGCCTAATTATACAGGATGTATATTGTGCATTAGTAAATGAATAATTATTATCACTATTTTAACCGACTTTAAAAATAGGCTGTTCTCAATAAAGTCTTCAAATAGCTGAGAACTTTATTTGTAGCCCGCATCTTGTTAATATATTTAATCGACCACATTTATAAAGGTACTAGGTATTGGTGATAAAGACAAAGCCTTGAGATAGCAAAAAACTTTATTCGTAAGCTGAATTTCAATATTTAACTTCAGATAGATAAATCTATACTAATGTTATAAAGTTGAAGAGTTTGTTTGTTTGTTTCAACGCGCTAATCTCAGGAACTACTGGTGCGAATTGAAAAAAATATTTCTGTGTTTATTAGACTATTTATCGAGGAAGGCTATAGGTTATATAACATTACGCTGCAACTAATAGGAGCGAAGAAATAATGGAAAATGTGGAAAAAACGAGGAAAATTATTCATCTTTGAGGGCTTCCTTTGCATGCGCTGAGAAAACGGTTCAAGATATCACAAAAATATGTATGAAAGAATTATTTCTCCTAAAATAATCTAACAAAGTGTCTTCAACAATATATGTCTATCTTTTAAGGTTAACTCACTAGAACCGTTTTTATGGTAATAACTATTCCACGCGGACGAAGTCGCGGGCACCAGCTAGTATATAGATAAAACTCTTTATTGTTTTACACACATACAGAAAAAAACGATAAACAGAGACTTAAAAAATAGTGCCACAACTGGCGGTCTTATCGCTACTAGCGTTTTCTTCTAGACATCCGTAGGATAGAGAGGGGTCGATAGAAAAATAAAGGACGGAAAGGAGTTTAATGTAAGAAACATTATATTCATATTGTGTCTTCTCCAATCAAATTAGATTGTATTTTTTAATATTATCAAATGACCCGAAATTCAGAAGGAAATGAAAATTATAATTTACTTTCTTAACAAAGCGGGAACTAAGTTGTAGCCTGTCAAGAGACTTAAACCTCTTCTAAGGGCTCGTAATTGTTCAAATCCCAGTACTTTGTGTCTGAATGAGACTAATTTTTGAACTGGTAAAGGGCTTTGGAGATTATTTTCTGGAAGATTTTGATTGTGAAGCATTTATCAACTCTGAAGGAAGATTGTTCAGAAATAAGAACATCTGTTAGATGGTGATTAGGCTCGTTAGGTTTGATAGTAGATAGGACATTCCATTACACTTATAATATATTATATTATATACCTATATGTAGGATATAGCTTACTGTTTTGAATATATATTTAGCTAACAATCATCTCATTTTAGAAATTGGTTTTATAAAAACGACCAACGGCTAAATCAATTTGTATGAAAATTGGCTTCGACGTTAATACTCTTAACTTGTACGCTAAAACTAACACCAGACTTTTAACACTTGACATTTACCACCAGGTTACCTGAAGAGACACTACCACATGAGATTCTGTGAGTATGCCAAGGGTTACTTTTTATACCAAAACAAGTCAACGAACCAACAGCCATTCACTAAATATGAACAAAAAATACTATGTGAAAAATCTCGGCTCAAATATTGCCCGAACAAGCTGCAGTTTTGAGTAACAAAACATAATTACAATTCTCAGAGTACAAAAGGAATTCCCTTCGTAATTTAATTATCTTGTTGCCTCAAGAAGAATGTCGGCAAACTGGCGGCATGTTACGCATCTTTGTGAGCATGACTTCATTAAATTATAATGAACAAAACGTATATGAGCTCCAATTTTAACACAAAAATGCTTATTTTTTTTGAATTAGACAAACATGTTTGTACTTGTGACTAAAATATTACAGAGCTATATTTACCATCATAGTTCTTAAATAATTTGGAAATCGTTGTATTTTAGCACATGTACTCGACATAGTTATCGGAACTTATAAAGTAAAAATATTTGATATCTTACAAATTAAGTTTTTTAGTATTCAAAAAGTAGTAAAGATCGAAAATGAAAAAGTTCGGAAAATCTCTGCCAAAGATCCCGTTGTTATTGGTTGACAGGATGGGTTTCTCTTGCTGAATATTAAACTATATTGTTGGTAGGTACTTAACATAAGGAGGACTATAGTATACGTAAACCTATTAAGCGTAAAAAATCACCCTTGATCTTAACCACTTGGCTAAAGACCCCTAACAGTCACTGGAATTACGTTTTATCACAAAAATATTTTTTGCTTCCCACAAAACTCTGAGTTCTGACCCTAATTTGGATTTCGTTCAGACGAAAGCTCAAAAATATTCTTTTCAGGCTAAAGACTACAAAGCGAGCGACACCTTTTTTTAATCACCGAATAATTAGAGTAAAATTTCCGCTGAAAATTTAAGGTCCCTGAATAATATTAATGAGGAATGCCGAACTGGATAAAACGAGCTTAAATCTACAAGAAGAAAGCGGTATAAGCGAAATCTTTAATGAGAAGCAGCGAAAGCAAAAATTACCGGGGCAGGAATACCTAACGCTTAATTATGTTTTTTTCATTCAGATTTGTTAAATCACCCTTGAAATTTGACAGGTGTTTGAGGGCAATTATTTTTTAGGGTTCCACTGCCATGAATACGTAATTGAAAGGTTAATTTTGCGCCAAATTAAATATTTGGACGTTTCGTGGACGGTGTATTGTGATGTAGGTCTAACAGAATATTTCGTATTACTAATTAATAACTTACCTTTAAAATGCTTGAGAAAGAACATCTTAATTCAAAATATTTTGAAACGGGAATTTGATGTCACTTCTCTTTGAGTCGTATTTCCTCATGACTGAGGGTCGTGACTCCCCCGCAGAATTAATTCGTTGGGGGAGCTTTCTTGGGCAGATACATCGTGGTGGGCGCCCAGGTCCTTCCATGGAAGACACATGTCCTCGGATATTGTGGTCCTCAAACATGTCGGTTTCCTCACGATGTTTTCCTTCACCGTTAAGCGAGTGCAAATCCACACATAACTTGAAAATACAAGTCATTGGTGTAGGGCGGATTCGAACCAGGGTGCGTCTGGATGAAAAGCAGACACTGGAACCGCTGAGCCACACTCGCTACACTGATGTCACTTATAAGTTTATTAATTTGAAACTGATAAACCGCACACATTTAAGGAGTTTTTTTTTATATATTCGCAATTTTATAATGTTCCCAAAAGACCATCCGGAACTCTCCAGACATGCAATTCTATCTTGGCCAGTTTTATCTTAATGTCAGCCGCTTAACGCAAAGCTTGGACACAATAGGATCGCTATTTTTGGCCGCTTTGTTACAAAGTAATGTAGCGAAAAAATCTCTGGTAAGGAAAAACGAAAGTATTACAAAGGTAGAAATGGATAAAACGCGGTTAGGTGTAATGTATTCGGAAGGTATATCGAGTTGGTAACAATTTGATTTATAAGGTTTTTGGACCGTTTTTGCCGACTTTGTTGTAAATTGGAACTTTGTTGCCGGTTGGCCAATTTTGCCCTATTTTTCCTTTCATATATTTTTATGCAGACTCTTTTTTCAGGAGGCTACCGCAATTTTTAAGTTAGGTCCGCTTGCAAAACGAATCTTAAACACATTTAGCGATTTTATACTACATAATTGTGTTTTTTTGTTCCATTATACTGTACATAATGTACGTTTAAGAATGCATGCAAGTGAGCCTTAGACCATTCAGTACTACGAGTACTTCATTAACAAGGGTTATAAGCTTGAAATATAGTTGTCCTTGTCATTAGCGTCTGGCCTGTTAGCTTAGTTGGTATGTGGCTCTGCCTTCTAATCTAGGAGTTACGGGTTCGATTCCCGCGGAACACAAGTATTTATGCATTTTAAAATTTATTATTACTTGTGTTGAGTCTATGTATAATAAGTATGTATTTTTGGAGTCTGCGTGCTGCCGCGGTCCCAGAACATACGTTCTGACGAAAGATGTCATAACATCCGAAACGCGTAAACAATTTACACGATTTACACGTGAGTGAAAACCGTTTTAGTTAATCTTATGTATTTACAAAAGAAAAGTATATAAGTATTTTATCCATTATCTAGTAGTACCCACGACACAAGCGTTTGCTTAGTGTGGGGCTAGATGGCGCTGTGTGCAATGTCCCGGAATAGGTATTTATTTATTTTTATTAAAATATATTTGAAACTGCCAACCAATCGCTTAATTTGTATTGTTACAAAGACAAGTCTATCCAATCCCATGATTGTTATCACTCCCAGCTCCTCACGTGACTTACGTGGAGTAACATCAACATCACCTGTCTAATATTGACGCGCTACAGCCCATGACAAGCAGAAAGGCAAACAGACAGTGGCTTTCAAAGTTTGCTTTATAATAGATAGCTATAAGCTTTGCAGTCGTGTATGTGTACGTATGTATGTGTGTGTGTACATATTTCAAATTTTATGTAAATTAAAAGAATTTATTTAAACAAGGTATTTTGTATTTTCTGTGTATGACGTTAGATTGCAGCATATTAGTAAGTAAAGTTAAATAATGCCGTTTTACAAATACAATATGTAAATGTATTTAAACGCAAATTATTTGCTAAGCCGTCTTCTGAAACACACATACATTTATAACCCCCTTTTTTAAGTCGGTCATTATGCATAAAAAGCTAGATATAAAAAAGACACACAAGTTACGATTCACAACCCGGTTCATCCAGGGTTGGTCTTTTGACTGATACTAGCAGATTGAGTACCTGTGCACATTACGGGTCAATCATTACTGTGCTCAGGTTGTGATTGGCCTCAGCAGACGCGAGATCCTCAAACATTGACTCTGCGGTCTCTCTGCTCCGTACCATTGTATGCTCTCAACAGGAAGGGGTAAGCTACACCAAGATTATAGTTAACTCAAGATGTTGCGCGTGGGTTACAGACAGAGCAGAAGAACGAATAATATTATTTATACTATAGAACATAAAAAAATATTTCTTACAGTCCGTTATGATCTATCGTTAGAGGTTGGTGTTTGGAGGTTTTGGCAAAATGTTCTGCGTTCTCATACTGCCTCTTTTAGGTGCGGATAGCTAAATTCTAGAACAAAAACAAACAAAATAATTCTAATAAAGTTATTCGTAGTCATAGAAAATTTATATTATGTCGGTTGCGTCGCGCGTTTTTGTTTATAGTTTCTTCCGCTCGAAGTAAAAATACGATTTTAATTATTCCCTTGATCGCGGTCGGTAGTGCTCGATGAACCTGTCGTAGTTAGTGCGTTTTCTCCCTCAGTATACAGTAGGAAGCAAACACAGGCCGTGTAATAGTTGAGGCTTTGATCAAAAGCTACCTCGTTTAATTAACTTATTATCGGCTTTTGATAAATGAAAATAAATGTACAACTTTGTTATGCGGCTGAAAGTCATTTTTATTCTATTCACATCATTAAGTTTTTATCTACTATGCTTAATTTAACCTTACTACAAGAACTTCGCTGAAAAAATTACTACTTACTCGACAGTAGTATATTTTCATAGAAGAATTGTCTCTTTTATTCCATGTACATTTTTGATTGATATAGAAATAAAAAAATGGTTTCTTCCCGTCATCTTGGTACATCAATTAACTTTAACAATTCATATCTTATTTATAAAACATTATAGTGAAAAGCCTATCATATATATAAAAACATATATAGTATATATCTATGGAACTTTGGTCAATTTAACCGACTCCAAGTATTGCACTCACAGTGAATCGTAAGTTCCGAGCACAAGTTATTATAACTTCAGTAAATGACTGAGCAAGTTCAACTTAACCACTGTATATATAGTAAACAGATATAGAAATTTCATAGTGTATAGAATGGCCAGCGACATTCAAAATGTATGAGCAAAGTATCTACTATTTTTTGGGGGACCAAAAACTTTAGTTTTTTTGGTGTATTTGTAAATGCATGAATGTTATAAACTAAATAATGTAAAAAAATACCTCATCAAGCAAATTAAGAGAGAAAAAAAAGAAAAATGAATGCGTTTATACACAGCATGCTAGCACTGCAAAAGTGTGAGTCATTTGTGCCGTAATGTGCTATTTAAAATTTGGTTATTATTTCCCTTATTACACACAGGAAATTTTGACCGTGTCAATTATCACCGAATTGAAAAAAAAGCGTAATCAATAGACCGGTCTATTGGTCTATTCATATAAAAGCTGTCTATTCTAAACGTTTTACCAAACCTCTGGTTCCGTTTGCTAGTTAGCTTGGCGGTCAGACGCCAGCGTGGCATGTTCGTGGATTACAGGTACAGTCAAGAAGGCGTAAGCTGAGCTTTGCATTTGTGTGGGTGTACATAGATAGTGTAGGTGAGACAACCTGCTTCTCCATCGTGCGATAGCGCCATCTCACTCCCCCGCCCACCTGCCATATTTGATTTTATTGTCTGAGTGTACTTTTGGTGATCACTCACACAAATGCAAAGCTCAGCTTACGCCTTCTTGACTGTACCGACTAGTAAACTGGGGTTATACTGCCATGTACAGGCATAGACAATAACTGAAAGACGAGACACTAGAGATCAGTTAAGGTTTAACACGTTATAATGTCATTGCTGTCTGATAAATTACTGTATCTAAACTATTATTTGATTTTATGCGTATTAATCAGTTCATATTTTTGTTATTTTATGTGGCCACAGACCAATAAGCGCATAACGTATAATTTTTTTAACTAAATTCTTACTTAGGTACATGTGCTAACCATGATGTGCTTAGCATTATAACTATATGTTACATGTTTGACTAAATAACACGAAAATAAAGCAGATTGAGTCGTTTTTAAGGGTTGAAAGTCGTTTAATATCAAACTACACTGGATTTTGCACAGAAAACTTTAGGAGCTAACGTAAACATACTTTGTCGTTAAGCTTTGTTGTAAGCTTTCTGAGAACTACAAATACAGCTCATTATAAAATAAAACTAACTGTTAAGCGTTGTTCAGAGAAGTAGTGTTTAAATGTGAAGTTTTGAAAGGATTAACTATTTTAAAATGACTTGTAAAAATATAATGGAATAAATATTAGCGTGGTGACCTCTGGAATTAAGAGTTGCAAACTTACTCATGACTGACTTATCTTTTACGTTTATCCTCCTTGAATCGTATCCCTCATGTCTGAGGATCGTGACCACCACCTCCCAGCACCTTCTCCTTGATGACATCTTTCCACTTCCTTCTGTCCTCGGCAACATGCAATGCATTATAGACTGTAGTGTCTAAAGTGGTGCGAATTTGGTCCGACCAACGTGTTGGGCTGCGGCCTCGGGATCGATTGCCTTCTACTTTTCCTGTGATCATCAGTTTTTCCAGGTTGTCGCCATCTTTCCGGGCAATATGACCAAAATATTCGAGGATCCGTTTCAGACATAAAGTGGATAGTCTGGTTTTGATACCCAGTTGTTTTAGTATCGACACGTTAGTACGGAAAGCTGTCCACGGTATTCTCAGCATGCGTCGCCAGCACCACATTTCAAAAGCATCGATGCGCTTTCGGTCCGCTGTTTTTAGGGTCCATGTCTCAACTCCATAGAAGAAGATCGAAAAAACTAGAGTCCGCACTAGCCTGGTCTTTGTCTTCAGCCTTATGCCTCTATTACTCCAGATCTTTTGAAGCTGAGCCAAAGCATTTTTAGCCATTCCGATACGTCGGCGCACGTCTGTTTCACAGGAGCCATTGTTACTTATGGTGGATCCGAGGTATATGAAATCGTCGACAATCTCTAGCCCAAGTGCTCTAGTCAAGTTTAGAGTGTTTGCGCGATCAACCACCATTACCTTTGTCTTTGACTTATTTATGTGAAGCCCAAGGCTATTACTGACTCGCTCCATTTTATTCAGGAGCAGTGACATTTCGAGTTCGTTTGCGGCCAGTAGAGTTGTGTCATCGGCATACCGGAGATTAGAGATGTTCTTTCCACCGATGCGCACGCCTCCCGTCCAGTCTTCGCAGGTTTGTCTCATGATGTCCTCTCCATATGCATTGAATAAAATGGGCGACAATATGCAGCCCTGACGGACACCCTTTCCAAAGCAAAACGGCTGGGACATAACTTCGTCAATTCTTACGACACCTTGGCTCTTGATATATAGGCTTTGCACTAGTGATACCAAATGATTCGGTACGCCAAGATCTCCCAGAACCCTCCACAAGCACCCCCAATTAACACAGTCAAAGGCTTTACTGTAGTCAACAAAGCACATAAGAAATGGAACATTGTACTCGAGGGATTTTTCAATTAGCTGTCTCACATTAAGGATCACCTCACGAGTGCCTCTGCCTCTAACAAAACTGGCTTGCTCTTGCGGTATTTGCTGATCCAGGAAATAGCGTAACCGGTTGTTCAGTATGTAGAGCAGAACTTTACTAGCGTGAGATATGAGCGCTAAAGTGCGGTAAATGTCACACTGCTTTGTCGAGCCTTTTTTGTGCAGTGGAAGGATAATAGATTTAGTCCAGTCGTTAGGCCATTCGCCATTTGTCCATACACATTACGTTTATCACACGATGTAAAACAGCAAGGACCTAACTACAATTTAATTAATTCAAACCTAAATTATCTCATTAAACATAACAATATCAAATGTCTCCAAAAACCCGTATCAAATTTATTTTATAAAGCCTATTTAGCTTACCTAAGAGTATCATATTACCTAGAGACCTGTGTAATCATATTTATCATTCGGTTGATATTGGATGCCAGCCAAGAGATATCAAAGAGGAATGGGAGGCCTAGCAGGAGATTTACTTCGCGTCTATGTTATACGAATTCAGAGTTAGAAATATACTTAGCATTTTTGTTTGTTCTTTTATAATTAAATAAATATCTAAGCAATTAGTTAGCCGGTACGAATATTGATATTTATTTAATTAAAACTAAACTTTCTTCACGCGCATATTACGGTGATTAATAGAAGGCAATACAAACACTTTCATGTACCTACCATAAGGCCTTAGAGTAAGTTGCTTGTATACTGTGTCAGGCTGCTCACTTTTTTTCTGCAGGCGTTACAGCGAGTTTTTGGACTTCTCTAAATAATTACTAAATTAATTTCTACAAAATATTTAATACCATCAGGCATGCCTTAAACATTGCCTTAGAATAAATAACACCTATAATGTATTTCTAGTTTAGCCTTCTATGTAATTTTCGAGTCTGTATAAAACCAAATTCATTCTCTTCATTCATAGCCAATATAAAAAGGTGTGTGTTTTCAGTGAAGATTCCGTTTATCTTAAACATGACTTACGATAAGCCTCGCTATAGACAACAATGTGACAAGTAACTCTATATTTGGTAGAAAACCTATAAAACACGAGATAGAAAGCGCCTGATAGAGATAGATCCCTTTGTTGGGTATCGATGACGTAGGTGCCGGCGTGTTTGAATAACAATCTTGAGAATATACAGAACATAGGTGTCTTGTGAACAGGGAAGTTCAAGAAATAATGATGTTGGTATGTATATGATATTTTAGCAAAAAAATTATGTTCATTTGTTTCAGACAGTTCTTTACCATTCTATTGCACGCAATGTTCACACAATACACTTTTTTTAGATAATAAATCGCCTTAATTATGTCTTCATATTTTTTTGTCAATAAATACCATTTTATTCCCGTGTTAATTTGTTGTATTATTTAGGAAATAATTAACTTCGTACCAATGCTCTGTTTTAAAAAATAACATTAGGACTTACTATCTATGAGGCAATCACATTTGAGTAAAAGTGGATTTTGTACAGACATTATATTATGAAAATACTCGTACACTGCTAGTGTTCCAAAATCTCCCTACTCCTCGCTAGAAGGTATCTTATAAATCACAATTGCAGAAAGCCAAAGCTAGCTAACCTTTAGTCTAGGTAATAATATAATGTCACATATAAATTTCACCAAATAGAATGTAAATCTCAATTCTTTCGAATGTAAATTTATGCGACGAAATCTAGAATTGCGGTCTACGAATGTAAATTTTAGGTTTTCATACTGAGCTTTGAACTCATGTGACCTAGCTTTTGTTGAGTTTTTATTGCTTTGCATACTATTTTCCTTAATGGGCAATAAAGAAAATACTACGAAATAGTAAGCTTGTTCTGTGGCAACAAAAACTTTTTAAAAACTCAACACTGAAAATAAAATATAGAAAATTAATTGTCATGTTCCATTTCTACGACAGTTTTAAATTTCTTGACCCCAAATTTAGCGAGGAATTTATTGCTATTATTGAGTTAAAGAGCAATAAATCAATTTTGTTGTTAAGTGTTGTCCTACAGAAAATATTGGTAAAATAACAGTAGTAACAAAATACATATAAAATATACTTCCAATCCTCAGATAAACTCGCAAACTCGCCCTATTTGCCTCCGGCTATATTACTTCAATATCAGTTTACAGAAGCCTGTTTACTGTTAGTTATTACATTTGCCTCCGCATTTACATAGGATAAATCATTTTTCCAACTACAAAGCGCAACAATAATCAACTTTATATCGACATCGATAGAGATAAAAATTGAGTGGCAAAGCAATGAAACAAGATAGTCTTGATCCTTTCAGATTTTATGTTACTCCAAGTAATATTAAAGAGTACGCCATAAATAGAATGTTTCAAAGAAAATCCATGGTTTATGATTCCGGATGTCCTTAAAGTTAAGTTGGTCTCTGACCGAAAAGACTACATAATAAGCTCGTAATAAGTGTTTTATTTTATTGTAGTTATTGGCATTTAGATGATTCTAGTCGTTTAGGAGGTCATTTTCCTTGTTATTGAAGATATGATGGCTTATTCTTATTAGTCCTATGGGTTTGATATGGGATTATACGTAATGGTCGATGGTTATAAAAACTTTTTGCTTGTATACTGACTGGCAAACACAGATAACAACATAACAAGCACTCATACCCCGAGTCTTAAGGACTTGAGATTCCAACGAAATATAAATTTGAATAGGTAAGTCACAGTGTAAATTTTGATAAATATTCCGTATCTCTAGGTCAAATTGGGTGGATTGATATTAGTTCCGGTTCTAACTGCAAATTAATAACTAATTATGGCAGATTAGCTAGTCAAATTACCAGTCCAAGTGAACAAAGAAAATAAATACTTAGAAAATATAAACCCACCATAACTAACAATCCTCATTTGCTATAAGAAAAACCAAGAAAAAAATATCAATTTTTTTAAGACAACTATTGCCCTAAGGATACGAGTAAATTTAACAATAAAAAGGTGATCATCCATATGATAGTCATTTATTTCTTGCCGTCTAGTTTTTTTTATGCTGCATGTAAGATAATGGAAAATGTTTAAAAAGAACAATGGATCGTATGTGGTGACCGGCCATTTTCACGAACAAAACGCGTGAAAGGTTTTTAGTTGTCCTCTTTTTCGCATTTTTTGCTGAATTGATTTAACATTCGGCTACAAATTGACTTTTTCATTCAAGAACAACATTGATTTTGCTGGCGAATATTTGTTTTGAGAGTTTTATTAAAACAAAATGTGTACATGATATTTACAGAATAGGCAGGCCTACTCGTGTAGCTACACAAACATATTTTATTGATGGAGAAAAGAAATAAACCTTAGAAAAAATATTGTTTTATATTCAAGATAAAATTAGATAGTATTGAGAAATAAGGTTTATATTTTACTAGTTGGTGCTCGCGGCTCCACTCGAATTAAGATGTAAAACTTGTATCCCCTATTTCACCCCTTTTAAAAGAGGTATTTCTAAAAATCCTTTCTTAGCGGATGCCTACGTCATAACATCTACCTTAATTCCAAATTTCAGCCCAATCCATTCAGTGGTTTGGGCTGTGCGTTGATAGATCATTATGTCAGTCAGTCAGTCACCTTTGAGTTTTATATACATACATATTTATATTGTAGGAATATATAATAACTTAGTTTATTAGTTTAATAAAGTACAATTAAGAAATCTGACTAAGGTATCATATTGCATACATGCTTTTAATAAGGTATTAGTTCTGGGTAAAAACATTGCTTTTAATTAATCATATTTTTTATCTTTAGTGAGCATAATTTATCTAGACCTAACTCAATTCTTCGCATTAAATATTCATTCGCTAACCTCATCAACCATTCTGTATGACAAGAAATTACAATACTGGCCATCGATAAATCATTATGGTCTATTAATCTCACTAATCTACCATTGAAAGACAGATGGATTGAAATTACGACACATTGTTACAGACAGACTGAAATTCTGGACTATGTAGATTTGTACACAGATCTGAAAAGATGTGTGTACAAATCTACATAATCCAGTGTGATGTGGAAAGAGAATGATTTTCATGTTTCATTTTCTAATTCATTTTTCTTAATACAATCCAGTTAGTTAGTTTTGAGAACCAAATATACAAAGGCATAAATTGTGTTTCTTTCAAAAGGATGGCAGCTCCTACAACAATAGAATATCTGCTTAAAAAAACACCTCTGAAGGTTTCATTCTGTTGGGAACTCACGACCATCAGTAATGAGCAAATATGCCATAAAAAAGAAAATCCTATAAATTATTTTAATATCATACAAACTTAACTTATAGGTACCGTTAGTATGGAAACAACCTTGTTGATAATATGTTCTGTGCATTCACCCGTGACTATTGAAATAAATAATTCCACCCATCTACAAAAATAGCACAATCAGGGCTTCTTTTGGCAATGTTACAGAAACTGTATAAATGCAGCCTTCCTGCAACAGCCGTCAGTCACTGTCCGTGTATTTTTGAACTAGAACTGTGTTGGAGTTAGCTGGTCTTCTCCCGATGTTTCTAGTAACTTGACCTAAATATAAAGACTCTTTATGGTAAGTTTTTGTGACGTACAATAATTAGAACAAAATCAGTCTGATAAATAAAATCTCTAAGAAACTTTATTTATGCAAGTTAGACCGATTTGTTCATAATTATAGTGAAATTACTTTTCTAAATGTAATAATAATGACATAGGCACAATGACATTTTTAGTTTTTACTGCGCAAGGGGAAACCTACATATGTTATTTACTAACTGAAACAAGTTTGAGTTTTGAAAATGAGTTAAACTGCCTGATAGTATATAATAGTGAAAAAATGTAAAACTGACAATATTATAAACATTATATTTTATTTCAACTTGTATCATCACATCAATGGGACAAAAAGGAACCAGGACTATCGAGAGCAGACATTTGGTTTATATTCATTTTTCTCGGTTTCGCTCGGATCGCACTCTATTTGTGACATACACATCGAATGGCCAGCGAATTTGTAGATACGCTATTGCAGTTTGAAAAGAATCGTTTGTTTTTTCGAATGTGTGGCGAATTTTTTAGGACGCATCCGGCTAAAATGTTTGCCGGTTTGTCAAATTCTGGCCAGTAGCGGGAAAATATAGACCGCAGGAAAGAGTTTTTACACTTGACTGGCAGGCACGGTTTTATGCCGAAATAGTTCTAGCTTTGAAATAGGATTAGGCGAACGACGTATGATGAAACTGAAGGATTTTTTTATTTCAATAAAGAATTTTTGTGAAGCATTTTCTTTCTTTATATTATTTGAAAACTAAAAATTTCAAGTTTACTTACAACCAGCTACCACTTTAAGAACAAAAAGAGCGATATTATACAAACGAATAGTTCCTAGAAACATTGAAACAAATATGCATAACTACAGGTATACACAGATCCAGCCAAGCGCAGCGTTCCAATTCATCTCACGTATACATACTATACAGTACTTTGTCTAGCTTAGCTTGTAGTAGGTGCATTGATAGAAAACAATTATGTACTATAGAAGTACGTCATTAAAAATGATGAAATTTCGATTTGTGATCCCATAGATTCATTGGAAACCTTTCCTAGATCAACAACTAATTTTCATTACAATTTATTTAGGTAGGTGTGTGAAATTTTACACTAACTCATATGTCACTTAGAAGTTGTTAAGATGACAATTTAACGTGACTTAGAGAAGCCAAACCTTCCAATAAGTAATCATATTTATTTTCCCACAGCTAAAACGTATGCTTCCTGCGCTATAATCCATTATGGATTTGCGTCAAATCAAAAGTATTTGTTGGCAGATTTACTATTAGAGAAAGCCAGTTCAAATACAAGAACATATCCTGCAACAATGCAAGCATACGGTAGCTTGCTATCGCAGTACAGAACGAGCGTTATCCTGCAGTATTCTGCCGTGAACTGGCCGTTTTTCACCATTTCCCTCGGCAGCTCCATATTTCACTCTCGCTTAGGTCTGTCGTTAATCCCCCCCTTTCATAAATCAGACGGTTCGGAAATCTATGCAGATTGGCGAGAAAAATGTAAATCCGGAAATTGGGTTTATTAAATATCGTACCTTTGGTGGAAATCGTTTTCGGTTGCGAGAGATATATACTGAGTATGTTATGTTACTTACGTACATCTATCTTTACATATAATAAAGCGGAAGAGGGTCGCAGGTCTGAACATATAAGATATTAAAAATATTTTTTTGAAGATATTTGAATTGAAAGCAGAACAATTACTAGAAATTTTGTCTGTTTACCTGTTTGAACGTTCGTTACGTAAAATCGGATCATCATAATTGTTTGGTATGTAGGTAGTATGAGGTCTTAGGAGTATCACAGGCTACTTATCATCCCGAAATAATGCAAGCGAAGTATAATATAAATTTGAGTATTTGATATAGTAGATATTCGACGCCCCCAGCGAATAAACCGGTAATATCAAAATCCAAATTTTACAGGAGAAATAAAAAACCATTTTTCATTCATAAGTTTTTTCAAACACATGTTACGGGGGTCATGTGAATTGCAAATAATAACTAATTTTTTTACGGTTTGATAGTTCTTTACAAACTTAACCTATTCCTTTTAGTTTCTTCGTAATTTACGCTTGTAAATGTTACTGATTTTGTTTCATGAATCTCTTACGGTAATAAACGATTACAGTATTATTCGTGTAAATTTTTGGAGACACTTTGTATAATAAGTGTTCATTGCGATATTATTCCATTGATTAATTTTTGTAATGTATAAATGTATTTAGGTGTTACTGTATTATTTGTGTATTAACTTTAGAGTTTTGGTTTCAGTTATACTACATTGTGATATTTTTCTGAAAAAAAAATAGCCGTGGTAATGTTTCGGTATTGCCTCCAAGCTACACAAACTTTGTAAATCATTGTATAAAGCCTTGCATACAGGTAAAGGTTTGGCATATGCTGGCTTTAATTCAACATTATCATCAACCAGTTGCACCTGTTGGGGTAATGGTATTCGCCCACGACGTAGTCTGAAGTTCTTTTGAAGACCAAGTTGCCCCCGTCCGTGGGAGAATACCCCAGAGTGAATCCCCACACGTGGTCTTCGGGTGGTACGAACCAGGCAACACAATACCGGTGGTAGGCTTCGGTCGTGGCTGGTGACCACCCACTGGAGTAAGTCGCGACGCCAAACGGCATAGCCGTGTTCCGGCGCGTGGTCCGGTGACGCCGTCAAAGGGGGTCGGGTCGGGTCAGAGCAGTAGCGTCGCGCAGTATATACCGGTTTAGGAGTAAGGTTTGTCATAATCACCGGGAGACTAGTCGTGGAGTCTAGCGGGATCCGTGGCACGGTGGCCGGGCGAGAGACGAGGCGGCTTGCCCTCTCGCTAGATCTTACCCAGCTGGTTCAAGGAGCCACTAGGCTACCGGATGTTGACTCTCATACACCACATTGCTTGGTCCTTCTGTTGACTGATCCAGACAGATACTCAGTGGCTATTTCATCTCCCCTGGGTAAATCAGACCACTATCTGGTGAAATCTGTATCTGTTTATTCCCCGCTTGACCCCAGCCCTAGAGGCACGCGGCGGATGTGGCGATACAAGTCGGCAGATTGGGATGAGATGCGGTCTTTCTTTGCATTGTTCCCTTGCCAGTCCGTTTGCTTCTCTTCGAGCGATCCCAGCTCCTGCGCTGATGCCGTTACCGATGTGCTTTGTCAAGGAATGTACTATTATATTCCATTTTCAGACGTTCCATCGACTGGTAGAGCTCGCCCATGGTTTGGACCTGAGTGTACGCGCGCTGAATCTCAGAAACACCAGTCTTACCGGGCATGGGTCGATGCTCGACAGCGCAAGGCGTTTGATATTCGTAAAAGGTGAGAGCTTTTAACAAGATTGCCAAGTCCTGCAAGAAGGTGCTACAGAAGGCTCGCTTCGATCATAATGGCCGTATAGGGGCCAAACTTGCTTCGTACCTTTCGGGTAGTAAAGCGTTTTGGTCTCTTGGCAAAACTATCGAAGCGAACTTCAGCCGTCCCTCGCTGCCTCCACTGCAGAAACCTGATTGATCACTGGCTCACACCGCTACTGAGAAAGCAAACTTGTTTGCATCTCTATTTGCGGAATTTTCACGTTTAGATGCTGGTAGCGTGATACCACCAGCTTTTGCTGGAAGTTCGACGGAAATGCCGGAAATCCGAATCCGTCAAACCGAGGTTCGTACAACGCTGCGCCATCTAGACGTAAACAAAGCTAGTGGTCCTGATGGTATACCTGCTATTGTTCTGAGGATATGTGCGCCTGAGTTGTCTCCCATACTGACACGTCTCTTTAGGCTCTCTCTAGAGACTGGTGTAGTGCCGAGTTCTTGGAAGCTTGCTAACGTGCAGCCCGTGCCCAAGAAAGGTAGTCGTGCCGACCCTGCCAACTACAGGCCTATCTCGATCGCGTCTATACTCTCTCAGAGTATGGAACGTGTCCTAAACTACAGGCTCCTGGCGTACCTAGAATCGAATGACCTCCTTAGTGACCGACAATATGGCTTTCGCCGGAATCGGTCCACTGGGGATCTTCTAGTGTACGCCACACACATCTGGAGCGAACCCATGGAGAAATTTGGAGAAGCACTTGCGGTTTCTCTCGACATTTCTAAGGCCTTTGACAGGGTTTGGCATGATAGCCTTATAAGCAAGCTTTCATCGTACGGCTTGCCCTCTGGTTTCTGTTTTGTTTTTAGTATCTCTCCACTCACTTGAATTTAGTTTGCGTTTCCTTGTCAGTTTCTTTGAAATTGATGGATCTTGAATTTCAGAACCAGTGGCGAGGGTCGATTCACTATTCTCACTATATATCTCTACAGGTGCTTCTATAAGAATAACTCCAGGTGGTGTTTTAGGTCTCTCAAGACAGGCGTTTGCCTCTTCGTCTTCTTTACTTTGGCTAGTTTTGGGTTCATAAATAGTCGATTCATTGCTTAAATCTAAGGGGTCCACATCTTCCAATAGGTTTTTCTCTTTGTTAGTATAATTTTGTTTCTTGTCCGTTATAAATTTTTCTCTCATTAGTTTCTGTAGGGTGTCTGAACAAACTTGGTCATTACTGCTATTACTTTTTGCTTGAGCAACACCAGCTATATCTATTACAGGAGATCCTGGTTCTATTTCAATTTGATGTTTATTTTTATTTTCATTATTACTATTTTGTTCGTCTGGTTTATTAGTCATAACTACTTTTGACTGGTCAACAGCTTGTAATAGCGTTTCATCGCGTCTGATGGGGTTAACATTAGGTTCGTGAAAAGTCGATTATCTAGTGCGGTGCACAGTAAAGATCTGTTACTGTTTTGTGTGCCCATTAAATGATGCCGTAATGAGGATAACTTGTTATGAACCTATAAAACAGACTCGGTAAAGTGCTTTTTTGTAAATAGTTCCACGTTTAACCACTGTACTCGCAGTTACCATGTACCATTTGAAAGATTTTTACGCGAATAATATCGCAATGTTCTTTACCGTATTTACTTTCTAACATACATTTTGGCAACAGTGTAGAACCATATTATTCGTTAAAATAAAAATTTTATTTTAACGAATAATATGGTTATATTAGATATGGTTATAGAAAAAAACCCGTAATATTTCTTATCTTTCGTAATTTCAATAGAAAAATTACAGAAAAAAATTACAAGGTGTATTCCAAGCTGTAGATTCCGAATCTGGAATAACACGAAAAACCCCGTAATAGTATATTACCGGTTTATTCGTTGGGGGCGTCGATATTATTTTGTGAGTGTGTGGCAGATAAATAATGTAATTAGTATTGTATTGTAGTACTACTAGGTATATAAGTATTTGAAGGAAAACTGATCGACGTTGTACTTTTATGTATACCTACTAGGCAATAAATAAATTGGTACTTGATGTTTTTTAAGGGAATTAATATATTAGAATGTTACACATGCTTATATAAATAGTGAATATTTCACTGCAACCTAGGATTTATTACATTAACCGTTATATTAAAAAAAAACACATATGAATATGTAAAATAATAAAATTGACGGTTATCTAATTTACGCCACACTGATTTCGGTTTTCATCAGAAAAAATCTGATTTTGCTGACAGGACAAACTACATAGGAAATATATAGATAAGATAAAGATAACATAAATGTTTTTTATTGAAAATCAAAGTAATTGATAGTGTAAGTAATTAATAATGAGGTACATAATGATGATGATGCATTCCAAGCCGATTTCGGCTTCGGCGAACGTATTTCCTACGGGTAAGTTACTGATGCGTCCTCACATGACTAATATACCCTATTTTTTTACCTTTTCCGTTTAAAGGTACAAACTCACAATAATAAAGGACATCATGTTATCAAGTATAATGAGAAATACTAACAAATACAAAGAAAAAGGCAGCAGAATCAACTTCTCTTACACGTATATTGCAAGGGCATGTTTTATTATTTATTATTTCCCAAATAAACATGTTTACGATGTTGAGGCTTACACGAATTGCTTCTAGCAAATGTTTTTATTGCTTCCTTTGATCGAGCTCTATGAAATAAGTCTTAATTTTTTCAGAATAAAATTATACAAGGCCATTGGTTACAATCGTTAGCAAACACTTTTCAGGATGACTTTAAATACAGCAACTATTGCTATTAATATTTATAAAAAAAATATGTTAAAAAGCACTTGTTAAAAACGAACGTAACGTAGACTAAAAGACATTTTAATTAATACAAATACAAAATTCGTTTATTGGACGTAATATAATAACGTGTGAATCCCCTGACCTCGTCGTTGCCGTTAGACTGTGTTACGAGATCAGAGTCATCTCCCAATATAGGTAATACTAGGTAGGTACTTAGGTAAATTACGTTATAGTTAGTATGTGGCTGGCCTGTTAGCTTAGTTAGTAGTGGCTCTGCCTTCTAATCTAGAGGTCGCGGGTTCGATTCCCGCGTGACACCAGTATTTATGTACTTTAAAAAAATATAATTACTTCTGTTGAGTCTGGTTTCATACAAAAATTTTTTTTCTTCATACAAATCCTATACATTTCCCTAGGGATGAACAAAACGACGGAGCAAGTACTGCAGTGAGGCCGAAGGCCAAAACTGCAGTACTTGCGACGTCAAAGTGAGGGGGATGCGAGGCCGCAGGCCGAGCATCACCACCACTTTGACCATCAGACCTTGGAGTACCCCATGGGATCTCAAAAACTATAAGAGATAAGGGAATGATGCTTGAATTAATGTTGGAGAGAACTGCATGCATGTTTTCAATCATACCAAAAATTATTGGCTTTCATACAAAATTTTTTTTCCTTCATACAAATCCTATACATTTCCCTAGGGATGAACAAAACGACGGAGCAAGTACTGCAGTGAGGCCGAAGGCCGAACTGCAGTACTTGCGACGTAAAAGTGATGGGAATGCGAGGCCGCAGGCCGAGCATCACTACCTTCACTTCACCTTCACTACATCATCATCCTCAGCCAACTTTCGACTACTTTAAATCTGTATGTACATTTTATTTGTTTGATAGTCACAGATTTTTTACATCTTTGTGACATTTCGACTCAATGTTTCATCATCATCATCTACAGCCCTAAACAAATTGGACAAGAGTTTTTTTTTAATATCTAACCTACCGAGATTGATGATTAGTTTGAGATTTAGTAGCATTCGACTGCCTTGGTTATTGTTAGTAACAGATTATCTATTATCATCATCATCCTCAGCCCACTTTTTACCGCATTTTGTCTCATTACCCTTTTACTAGCGCCAATTTTTTTTAAATGCAATACTTATACTTATTCTATTTCTTATACAAAAAATACAAAGTCCAACACAGTCCCAAAAACACTCCGGGCCGCATGCGCGGCCCAAAATTACTAGACTCAAGACAAGTAATTATAGTAGGTGTGTATTTACAAAAAAAAAGTATTATTATTAGCAGCTTCAATCGTCCGGCCGAGACCGCGCGGCCGCGGCCGGGCGAAGTAGGTATCACGAGAATGCCTACAAACTAAAGTATTTAGGTACATCATACTATTTACATCTGGACGTTTTCTTTTGGATTGCAGGCCCCGTAATCTCGACTATATAGGCATTCATTCACATTAAGAATTATCTACCCTCACTGAAATGAGTTAACGAATGCTAACATATTCCCTTACTAGACATTCATCATCATCATCATCATCATCAGCCTAATGGGACCCACTGCAGGGCATAGGCCTCCACCCTCTTACGCCAATACTCCCTGTCTTGCGCTGTTCTTGCCCAGATGTTTCCTTCTAACTTTCTTACATCATCCAGCCACCGTTGCACAGGTCTTCCTACACTTCGCTTACCTAGCCGTGGGTACCATTCAGTTATTGCTTTGCTCCATCTGCCGTCAGTACGTCTCGCTAAGTGTCCAGCCCATCGCCACTTGAGTGTCGTAATACGAGTCCCGACGTCTTCCACCTTCGTACGTTTTCGGATCTCAGTATTACGAACCCTGTCGCGTAACGTAATGCCTAACATGGACCGTTCCATTGCTCTTTGTGCGACTCTCATCTTTTCGATGGTTTCCTTAGTGAGCGTCCATGTTTCGGCAGCATACGTCATTGTGGGCAGAACACATTGGTTGTAGAGTCGTGTCTTCAAGCATTGAGGCATTTTACGGTCTTTAAAAATATCGCTTAGTTTGCTAAATGCCGCCCATCCGAGTTGGATTCGTCTTTTGATCTCCTTCTGTTTATGCTCTCTGCCAAAGGACAAACAGTGTCCAAGGTAAGTGTATTGTTCCACTACTTCTAACTTTTCACCACCAATCTGGATAATTGGTTGTGAATCTCCAGAAGCGTTGGTCATCACCTTAGTTTTGGACATGTTCATCTTAAGGCCCACTCCAAGAGAGACATGGTGAAGGTCTTCTAACATCGTTCGGAGATCAGACTCAGTTTCACTAATAAGAATCAGGTCATCGGCAAAACGAAGATGGGATAAGTGAACACCATTTATTGAGACGCCTCTATTCTCCCAGTCGAGAAGCTTCAAGACGTCCTCCAAGACAGCTGTAAATAGCTTGGGAGAAATGGTGTCCCCTTGGCGTACACCTCTTTTAATCACAATGCGATCTGTAAGAGCATGTAACCGTACTTGCATCGACGCTGATTCGTACAGATTGCGGAGGATGTTAACGTATCGTGCATCTATGCGGCAGCGATGGAGTGAGTGAAAAACAGCCCAATGTTCAACGCTATCGAAGATTAATTCCTTCTATTTTTAAATCTGACTATTCAATGTATAGATAATAAATATATTACTTACCTTTAACTTATTGTACATATCTGAGCGACTTCATGTACGTATGCAAGTAGGTATGTTTTATAGAATAGCCGTGCAGGTATACTTATCTCTGCTTTTACTTTAGTTTATTATTTTAAAAATTATAGCTTATAATTACGTGCCGTCTTTAAATTTAAATCTAACGGAAAGACGACACAAGTCTCGGACTTAGTGTGGAATGTAGTGCACCCAGTGTTTAATATCTATGTTGTACCAATGTAACCTATCTCGTAAACCATGTTAAATATTTTTAAGTAATACTATATAGAATTAACATATGTAACTAGTTTTTAAGTGCTAAATAAATAAATAATTATTATTTAAGTATTATATCCGTTAACTAGTACCCACGACACAAGCGTTTGCTTAGTGTGGGGCTAGACGGCGCTGTGTGTAATGTCCTGGAATATTTATTTATTTTAATAATAAATTAAGAATAATTATTAATAAAATTGACATTGTAATTTCTAAAATTTTATTAAAACTACTTAAATGTTATAAATTCAATTTGACGAGATATTGTAATTTAAAGATTCTTTATCTTATCTTTTATCTTTATTATTATTATTATACATGTTACACAGAATACATGACAAAGAATAGTAAACTAACTATAAGGTACAATACCTAAAAAGAAATATAAAATGCCTTTTAACCAATTCTACACTAACTCTTTACAATGCTACAATAACTAACATGCTAAAGCAATTAACCATTTATTACGTATACGCAATATACGGTGTTATTTATAAATCTGAACCAAGACTGATAAGATGATAAATGTTTTGTCTTTTCTCTCGTTTTTGTTACGATCAAAACGAGACAGAATTCTGATAAACTCGGCACTTATATTAGGTACACAAATCTCTTTGTTCTATATTGTTTGTATGTATAACAAACAGGTAGGTATTAAACTAATGTTCTACAGTTATGGATTCAATTTCCGCTACATGTGTGTATAAGCTTTTAACAGCAATGCAATGTCAATAAACACAGTTTGCAAAAAAGTGGCTAAATAGCGCACATATTTTTAAACTATATTCATGGATATTTATTACATAAGTAGGTACAAGCCTTGCAGACTAAATCCAATGCGCCTGCCTTAGTTATTACAACTACATACGTACACGTACATTACATAACATTAGTTATTAACATGGCTCTTGGAACCGGCACCAGCTTCCGTCCCAGTACGTAGCTAACTGAATAAAGGTTAGGTTAGGTATAAATAAATAACAAATAAATAAATAAATATTTCGGGACATTGCACACAGCTTGCATTCTATTTTGTATAGATTTAATAGTTATAGTATAAAAATCAAAAAAGAACAGCAATGCTACAAAAGTTCTAATCAAGTTACTTTACAGAAAAAAATACATGGTAGTACTCCAACACAAACAAACATTTCAGCTTTTATTAGTGTAGAGAATAGATTAAACTTGAAACACCTGTTTCGCGTCATAATATGTTATGAATGAAATCCACGAAGCTTTGTAAGTGCTGTATAAATGATAATTTATTTATAGTAAGTAAAGGAAACGGCTTCAGATCCGGGCGCTTACAGCGGAGGCTTCGCTAATCCTATCTTAGAAGCACAGTGACAGTAGTAAGAAAATGTTAATATATATAATGACCACTATATTTAATAACTCAGTTAGATAGATAGATAGATAGAAAATTCTTTATTGTAACACACGATAAAATTAAAAGGAAAGAAGAAAAAAAACTTATACTAGTGCCACAAGTGGCGGCCTTATTGCTAAAAGCAATCTCTTCCAGGCAACCATTGGATGGAAAGGAATAAATAAGAGATAACAGAGGACGTGGTATACAATAATATAAACAAAGAAGAAAAGATTAGATTAAAAATACATACTACAAACCTACTTAATAAACTATACATATAAATCATACACCCTAATACATATAATAACAATATACCAAAAATAATATAAATTAATACATATTGTTAATAAATACTGATTGAGTATACACTATACACATACATAGATGATGATAGCAAAGGAACTACAAAGATCTCACTGTAATGATGACAAATACCATATTTTTACTTGAGTCTTGAAGCTTTCTTGAAATATTTTGTTGTGTATTATATGTATTTGTATATAAACATTAATTTTATTAAATTAAGTATGTGTATTGCGTATTTATATGTATATATATATATATGTGTATATATATTAGTAAAATTTCTTTTTTCCTTTTTGTTGTACACCACATTCTTCTTTTTTTTCTTTTGCTTATTTCTCTCCAGCTGAAGGTTGCCTGGAAGAGATCGCTTTCAGCGATAAGGCCGCCGCTTGTGGCACTAGTTAAGGTGCAATTTGTTCTATGTACTGTTTTTTTAATATGTGTCAACAATAAAGAGTTAATCTATCTAATCTATCTATCTTTCTATGGACGGAGCTTTTTTGATAGCAAGAGGTAAAGCATTCCAGAGGCAAACAGCCTGCGCGGTGAAAGACTTGCTATACAGCGTTTTCTTACATACCGGATACTTTAGAGTATATCTGTGTGACGATCGAAGAGCAAGGGAGTGAGTAGAATGAATATAGTTGAATCGGGAAACTAAGTAGTGAGGGGACGCAGGATTGAACAGGATATTGTAAACAAGGGAGAGGATGTGAGTATTCCGGCGAAGGCGAATGGGCAGCCACTTAAGCTTTGAGCGAAAATATGATATATGATCAAATTTACGAAGTCCGAAAATGAATCTGATGCAATAATTTTGTAGTCTTTCAAGCTTGTTCAGCTGATCTTCCCGAAGATCGAGATAGCAGGCGTCCGCATAGTCAAGTAAAGGGAGAAGCAGAGACTGAGCAAGCGCAACTTTGGTGGCAGTGGGTAAAAAGTTCCGGAGACGTCTCAATGAGGCACCGGACGCAAATATTCTTGAGCTTACTGACGTCAGGTGAGCATCCCAACTCAACGTACGGTCCATTATCAAACCAAGGTTTTTGACAGTATCACTGAATGGTATAACAATACCCTCAAACACAACTGAAGGAATTACCGACCAGTCAACGCGAGAAACCATGTGTGAAGTGCCAATAACAATGACTTGTGTTTTTGCAGGGTTTACTTTCAATCCATAGGATTTACTCCATGCAGAGATTTGACACAGATCATCGTTAATGGCTGCGACAGCTGAATCAAGAGCGCCAATTGGAGCTTGAGCGTAGATTTGTAAATCGTCAGCATATAGGTGGTAGGAAGAAGAGAGTCGATTAGATATAGAATTAATGAAAATAGCAAATAGAAGAGGAGATAGCACGCCGCCCTGGGGGACTCCTGCGGTTGTGTTGCACCAAGAAGAAAAATAATCTCCAAGGCGAACCCTTTGCCGGCGACCCACCAGGTAACTACGAAACCAATCAATCACCGATGGAGATATGTTGATTGAGCGTAACAATGCTAGCAGGATATCAAAATTAACAGTATTAAATGCGTTACTGAAGTCTAGCAGCGCTAGAACAGTAAGCTTACCGTTATCCATACCCTCGCGAATATCATCAGTGATCTTTAAAAGTGCAGACACAGTGCTATGCCCAGGACGAAAACCGGATTGGAAAGGATTGAGCAGATTGTGTCGGTTTAGGAAGAAACTGAGTTGTCGATGGACAAGCCGCTCAAGGACTTTGGAGAGAAAAGGAAGAATGGAGATGGGGCGGTATTCAGAAAAAGACTTAGGATTTGGTTTCTTTGGGAGAGGGATCACCTGAGCCTCCTTCCAGATTGCAGGAAAATCGGAGTTGGATATGGAATTATTAAGGATAATACACAAAACAGGCAGGATGATGTCAAGGATGGGCAATAACATGTTCCGACTAATAGAGTCACTACCGACCGCGCTGGAGGAGATTGATTGTATGCTCTTCTCAACATCACATGCGGTAAAAGGATTGAAAACAAAGGGAGAAAAGTTAAAGTTAGGATTGACAGAGAGATTATTGATAGTAGAGATTTTATCTTCATCCGACATAGCGGAGGAAGAAGAAAAGTGAAGGTTTAACGAATTAATATCAATGTTATTAGAAGTACAATTTTGTTTGGGTTTTCCAATACCAAGAGTATTTAAAAATTTCCAAACCTTGGCAGGGTCTTTATCATTAACAGATTTATGAATATGACGGCGTATAGCATCCCTACACACCACATTGCAGCGATTACGAGCTTTAACATATTTATCATGGTTGACTTCAGTAGCATTCATCTTATACCGGGTCTTAGCAACAGCTTTTTTGTGCATAAGAACTCTAATTTCGTCAGTGAGCCAAGGAGCCGGTAGATGTTTAAGTTTGATAGCACGTAATGGCGCATGCTTATCATACAGTTGAGTTATAATTGAATTGAAAATGCTCACCTGATCATCAACCGTTTGAGCATCAAGGACAGGGGACCAGTCAATTTTAGAAGCATCATGTAGTAATGCTTGACGATCCATACCACTCAGTTCTGCTTAATGTTAATATATATAATGACCACTATATTTAATAACTCAGTTCTGCTTAATGTTAATATATATAATGACCACTATATTTAATAACTCAGTTCTGCTTAATGTTAATATATATAATGACCATTATATTTAATAACTCAGTTCTGCTTAATGTTAAAAACATGTATGTCGTTTTTGTTCTGAAATAATATTGCTTCATTAAATGTGAGAATAGACAAAATAACGTAATTATTACTGAACATTTCAAATCAAATCCAACATTTTTCTTGCCTACGAACTTCTCAAAGAAATAAGACAAATACAATGTTTATTTCCTATTCAATATTAATTATAAATTAGGCAGATATGTTAGAAAAAAAGAAAGAACAGCAAAGGCAAACTTGATAAAGAAAATCATAAAAAGAACATAATGAAACTTTACTACTTTCATCGATATCCATTTGTAATCTATACTAATATTATAAAGCTGAAGAGTTTGTTTCTTTGTTTGTTTGTTTGAACGCGCTTATCTTAGGAACTATTGGTGCGAATTGAAAAATTATTTTTGTGTTGGATAAAAAACTTATCGAGGAAGGCTATATAACATCACGCTGCAACTAATAGGAGTGAAGAAACAATAGATAATGTGGGAAAAACGGGGAAAATAAGTCATCTTTGAGGGCTTCCGTTGCATGCGCTGCGAAAACGGTTCAAGATATCAAAAAAAGGTGAATAAAAGAATTATTTCTTTTAAAATGATCTAACAAAATGTCCGTACAGTATTATGTCTATGTTTTAAGGTTAACTCACTAGAACCGTTTTTATAGTAATAACTATTCCACGCGGACGAAGTCACGCGCATCAGCTAGTCAATAATAAAGGTATTATATTTATGGGGCCTTTTAAATTGACTCTACTGTAGTAAGTTAGTTTGGTATTTATCAGAACTAAAACCTTCATTAAACACAAACACAAAATTCAAAATTCCATAAGCAATTTTTCCCACAATTCCCTATCATCCAAGTTACCATTTGCCCAACATTCCTCTGTGGCATCTCCAATCTGGTTGCCAAGTGATTTCAGATTAATTTTGAACCGTTGCTATCTTCACATCCATCAGATCTTCTCCCAAGCAAATTGGATGATCACTTTCAATTTGCCCAAAGAACCTTACGACCTACCGATTTTTCTTTACGCAAATAAAACGTATTATTTTTCCTCGTGTAACTTTCCTTTTTTATGAATTCGTTACAGATTTATGTGGACTGCTTTGGGACGAATTTGATATTTATTGAACGAGTTCTGTGAATTTTCTTACTGAGAATCTGTGTCTGAATAAATCGTATATGTGTACAAATGATACAATATGTATGGTAAAAGAAGATAAACAACAAATGGTTATAGCGTGTGAATAAATTGAACTAAACAAAGCTGTTTTCCCAGCAATTCAAAAGATAACAAAACTTGTCCAAAAGATCCAACTGTAAATATACCTAAATCTACATTGACATAAATCTGCATGATCTAGCTATACATACAGCACACTAGCAGTCCTCAGCCACTCTTCACATACCTGAGGAGCTTATTACCGCATTCCTCACTCGACTCCCTCTGGCTGTGATTCACTGGCGTTTTTCACGCGCTTTCTTTCTAAGCGTGGGTTAGGTGAAAAGATCATAGCGGTGATTAAATAATTCTAATAAAACTTTCCTGGGCCATTTTATCAGTATATAACTAAAACGTATGTTAAGTGTGAGTGAAAACCGTTTTAGTTAACATATGATTTAATTACGATTTTGCATAAGTCAGTTTGAAGATGATGAGAAGAGCACCTTAATATTATCTTCATGAAAGCTTGTGAAGATAATATTATCTGCAAAAGGTTTTTATCTAGACACTCGCTAGAGCAAAGATGTGAGTATCCACTAGATGTAATGAACATAGTAATATAAATTATTATGAAATTAATATGAAGTTGTTCTGAAAAGATCAGATATGAATTACAGTGATTACAACACAACAATTATAAATTGTACATTTGAGACGAGATCGATAGCCTTATCTGAAAAGATTAGATACCCGACAAAAATATATGTTGATTTCCACATTAATTTCATAATTTATGCAGTATATTATTTTCCTTTTTTACGACGTTTTCGGTCCCGCGTATTTCATCGATCTGATAGTGGCACTTAACAATAACAGTTAAGTTTTTATTTATAATGTAGATTATAAATGTGATTAAATAACTGCTTACTATTTTTGTGTTTCTAAGAAATCTCAAGATCACCAATCGACAGTGGAGGATATAGCAAATAGGGCAAGTAATAAGCACAAGCGCTAGAGATTCGCTTTCGCTTATAACTTATGCCATTTAAAGGGTTGCCCTGATTTTTCCCACTCGTTGTTTAAAGAATGCTTTTATGGCTTCAAAAGGCGGCATATGATTTGTAGCTGCGAATATTTTGAATGCCTACTTTGTGTGCATTTAGAAATAACTTTATGAGCGTTTGAGCATACCACTTTGAGTTATGTTTGAACGAATGAATGAATGAATGCTTTCCTTCCGACGGTTTCATTTTATGAGCTCAGAGAAATATGGGCATGAGTTTGGATATGGGAGTTGAGGTTTGTATAAATTAATATAATAAGTCTTGTGAGGGCGTGGCGAACTGTGCTGTTTTTAGCTTTCATAATGAATTACTTTTGGTGAAGCGCCTTCGTAGAATGCATTATCAAAAGGCAGTTAAACTATTGTATTTATTGTTTTGTATTTAACTACTAATCGTTCAGTGACATGCACACAAGCGACTCTGTGGTCGAATATGTTACATATCTGTAAGATTTAATACTATATCGAAACGAAACCATATGACAGAGGCAAACTTAAGTATTAAGTATTTGACTTTACGATAACCGTTAGCCACTATCACAATTGAAACAATATACTTACGTTCCAATAAAAAAAAAGATTTAATATGCAAAGATCACCCATCCAATGACTGCTTGTGTCAACTGTTGCTTAACTTTAAAAATCACATAAATAAACATATTAAAGAGTTAAGCTTCTCACACTACAGACTAAAACCTAGCTACACGTGAACCATATTCTCAAGAAACCTTTATTCCTGTACGTACAAACCTAAGAAAACTAACGTCAAACACACTTTCCCCCGCATTTTCTTATACCTATCTGTACCAGTATTTTCTCAGCCCTTCACAAACAGAAACGCATTAGTCAGGCTAATAGCAAAGGTGGCTCATCTCATCTCAAACAAACACACACTCACTGAGCTAACGATCTCGTAGGCATAAATAATAACCTCTCTGTGTGGTATACTCTTTGACGAGTGTTTGGGTGGGGCGGTATACAGAGGGAATGGTTTGTTTTTTTTTTTCCGTACTTAGAGGCCCTTAGGACGGTTTGTAAACTGGAAAGTTTGTCGATTTCATGTAAGTTTGCTGTACTTTTGGGGATGAAATTAGTAATTAAGTAATAGACAGGAGACAAAATTGGAATAATGATAAAAAAAATCGTCAATGACTTTGTTGACGCAAGAATTTGCGAATATATTGTCTACATTGTGTTGAAATGGATAAAGAAATTGTTGTGATATTTTTAAATCGGGAATAACTTGACGTCAATACGATTTTAAAAAGACCGTTCGATGATACATATTTTTAAATAACACGGAAAAGGCATTCGTTGGTCTACCTGATTTTAAGCACCAATTTAGTCTGATATTTAGCACGCTTGCCTAGAAGAAAGCTATTTACTCTATATTTGAAATATACTCAAGACATTTAATAACTTTTTTTAAACTGAGCAAATACATATTACAACTCATTTTTTATATAGAATTGCCCACCGGTGTCAATACACTAATAAAAGGTTCTCAAACATACAATTTTAATCTGTTTCGCCTCCATATAAGTTCCATGTATGTCAAGACCCTAGTTACTGAATAACAAAGCTCTTAGAAGTTATTATTGTTTGCGGAGTGTTTATGTACTCGTCATATCCATCCATAGCTAAGTTTGGATTCGGTTTGAAGTTTAGAGTATGGTGATTATTTGTTCTGGGAATCTTGGATTGTTTTAAAAGGTAGCGGTTGTTTTGGTGTAGTTTACAACTGCTTTTACAGCTGCTAAAATTTGGTGGGGTCTTGGAAAGTAAGTACCTAATTATTTATGAATCACCTTACTTACTGATCTTAGCTCTTAGCGAGTAAAATCTCAAATGGTTTTATAATGTTTTCAAACAGAAATTCCCTAAATATAAGTAAACAAAGATTGATATTTTTTACTGATCATAATTCAGTGTCATTCAGTTGCTTCCAGTTCCTTATTGACTAAATTGTTATTTAATTTATTAAAATAATACTAAAATTAAATATATTACTAAACGTGTTCAATAATTATTGTAAAACCTGGTCTTACAATCAATATTAGTAATATCACTGAATTGGGAATACTTACCTACATCATACTTATTATTTATCTGCATTCAAAATCTATTAGACCCTTACTCTGTACACCACTAAAGCACTATCACCTCGGCTATTCCCTCTTATTACCCAAATACAGCTACAAAGCGAGAACTCAGCGATGTCACGTAACCATTGCCTGCTATATTCCAGTCACCAGTCCACAAGTGGAGATACACACGCAATGACGTGACGCCCTTTGATTTGCTCACTCATCAAAGACCTAGTATGCATGAGGTCAGTCGCATTGAATGTTGCATTCTGGACATCGGTTGCTAAAGAGGCCTTTGATTGAAATTGGTTTCAAATTGATAGAGGGAGAATTGAGGTGGAGGTTGATCAAAAGGGGCAGTGGTTAACGCCTTTGGAGGTAGAAGATATTATCTTATCTCTGTAGGATATAATGCGTCACAACCTAAATTAGTATGTTATGTAATTACATAAAATTAGTATTGTAAACAACATGAGTACTTGCCATTTATTGTTTCAGTTAATTAAACTCGGTTCTGTATTTATGGCAATCCTGTTATACAATTTTTATTTTAAACAAGAATAATTTTGCACTTATCCGTAATTCGCCTGATGGTAAGCCATAGGTAATTACGATTTTTTCTTTTTGTCAGCAATATAAAAAGATACATGTGTATATCATAATACTCTAACTATGAAATCTAATCTACTGCAATAAGAGTTAAATTTTCACCCTGAATTAAATAACAACGATAACGGCTAACATAAGTTATGTTAACTAACAAAACCATTTCAATCAATAACCTGACTGTTTTAGCCGTGAAAAGGAGCCTACGTTGCAATCAAACCACCATTGTATCAAGACTGTCGTTTATTCAGGGTAGATTAATAACTACATTTTTATGTGTACTCAGCATATGTGGGTACACTAATAATTATATTGACATCTTTCAATTACATACACAACACTGACTTAGCAATATGACGTCCAGTACCAAAATATCACCTAGAACAAGTGAAGGCTGACAGAAATACTAACTCCGCTAGACCCTAGAGTAAGATTTACAACATACCTCACCGCAAGCCGTCTCGAGAGAGCACTTTACAAACTTTCACTCTCAAGCTTAGGTAAAAAATAGCCGGCGAATACGCCATTTCTGTAAGACAGGCTGGAAAATTTGTGAGCGGATCGTGGAATTTCACACCAAGTTGACGAAATTTGGGGGGAAAAATCTAGTTGCTGGAGTGGCAAGTTTAAGATGGTCTCGGTTTGTTTTATGTTGATGATTTGCTGAAGTAGGTACTTAATAAGTTTTATGTGATGATGTAGGACAGTGGGCGTTTTTTGCAGATTATTATGTATCCTTAATCATAATTATCTGCAAAAAACGCTATATATTATATAGATGAAGGTTTTTTTTATACTCACGATCAAAACTTGTGACAATTTGGTTTTACAGCCTTGTTTGAAAATCAAGTTATAATTTTATTTAGGCAATTTTCACTTTTAACTACAAAACAGAGTTAACAACTCGCTAACGTCTACATTCATGACTGTCAATTGTAAAAAAACCATTTTACCTATGAAAACATATCATATTCATTAACAAGTTCTTTTTTTTTTTAATTTGTTACATTGTTTTATAAGCTATAAATTTTGTATCAGATAATAATTACAGACTGTTGAAGTGTAGGCAGTAATAAAATACCTTAAAATTAATATCAACCCCAAGCGCTCTCCAGATTACGTTATGAAAGTATTTCTTTAGGTCTAAATCATATTTTGCCTAAAAGCCTCTTGATCTATAATAGGTAGGTCATACACGTGCTAGGCTGGTTTCACACAAGAGAAATTTCACTTGGTTTTACACAAGAACATATTCACTTACGCGCTCCATCGGGCTTTCACTTACATCAAACTTACCGCATTTTACATCGTAATCACTTAGGTACGTGCTTAATCGCGCTGAAAAGCGATTATTTCGTGTTTAATAGCTTTTCAGTGAGTATGTAAGTACTTTTGCTGGGTAATGCTTTGATTAGAGAGGGTGCCACGAATCTGTGTACACTTGAAAGATATTTGATCCATCGAGTAAAAAGCTTTTGATAATTTAATCGTTTGCTTTTATTACATTTGTTTGCATATAATGAAGATAGCAAAATGATACCACCGAATCTCTTAATCTCCAAAAAAGTAGGTGTGTTGTTGGTCATCGTCACAGAAGGTTTTTAGTTTAGGATCCGCACAAAATGTAACGTTTTGTCATTACTTCAAAATCCTTCATATCCCTTCAGTATACATAGCTTGTTGTATCCATGTTCTGTTTTCATCAAATGTATAAATGTATCCATCTAAATTCTGGCCAATACAGTACCTAAACAAATTAAAACCGCCAATATCAGGTGGGATCGCAGATAATTTAGCTCATTGATCTCCAAACTTCTATTTACCGATGCTGATAATGATGAATATCAGATGGTAAATAAGATGACTTTAACTTTAAACAAATCATCACATTAAAATCCAAAATCCGTTTCAGCAAATGAATCCCCCAATCTGTAGTACTAATCCCAAACCTTTTCCCCGTACGTGACACGGTCTCCCGAGCACGATATTTAGTCCCGTTTGACTGGATATTTCAATGGAAAAGTCATCTCGGGCCCTTTTAGATCCACTGATACGTAATGCGGAGTTCAAATCGTGATGCGAAGTGTATATTAATCTGGGGATTTTATTTGCAGATGCATTTTTGAGATGATGTTTGATGTTGGATTATGTTGAGTGCTTTTTAGTTAGGATTGCACTGGTTACGTAAAGTTAGAATTAATATCGATTGTGTGATTGAACTTTTAATCAGTATGCGATTAGTAGTATTGTCGTTTAGTGAAGTTTATTTTGAGTTAAATAATAGGACGACGGGTGAGAAACTCTCTTTTGAGTCGTCATCCCTCATGACTGAGGGTCGTGACTTCCCCGCTAAATGAATTCGTTAGGCAAGTTCTTTTGAGCAGATACATCGTTAGACAGACTACTAATTTCTAAAATAAAATCGTATGATGTCTAAATTAGAAAGAATATAACACTTGTTGTGTAGGCAGTTAGTAAGTTTCGTACAATTAGAGACTATTTAAAAACTTAAAGTAATCATCTGACTTCGATAGTAAGCGACACATTGAACGCCTATTTTTATTGGTGTTGTCTGTAGTAATTTTTCAAAGTCTTCTGTTTTTAGCCTAATGCGGATCGATTTAGGCTTAAAACAGAATAAAACCGTCAAGATCTTCAATTCTAAAGTACAGTTAATAAAACTTTCAGTTCAAAATCAAACGCAGACGTACTTTAATTCAAGAAGCAAAGTACCTCAAGAAAATATTCCGAAGCATCTTTTCCGATCGTTAGTTTATAAGATTTTCCTTTGAAACTATTGATTTAGTTTTAAACGCGGCTGTTATTGACAGTTCACCTCTAGCTTTTACTTAATCGGCAAAATGTTCCTGGAAAACTAGCTTACTTGGATTTTAATATTGCAGGTTGGTTTATTGAATTGAATAATTGAAAACTGGGTATATTGTTTTGTGGTATATGATTGTTTGTTAGGATATATAATTTACTTACTTATTGGGTAAATATACGATTTCTCCAGGATTTTTATAAAAACGTGTGTTGATCCACCCATAATTGATTGGTTAAGTTTGGACCTGTATGAGATTTAAAGACATATTTAAGATCATTTACGAGTTTTACTGGACAAACTCAACTACAAATTTAGTTTTATTTACTGACGGATGCATCAACATTCCAAAATAAAGGAGCACAATTATCTCTTGTGTCATTTAAAAGTGGCCAACTTTAGCTTCGATCCCCAAATCTTTTTAGTTGCATTTCATCTTACTTCAATAAAAATGTACAATTTAAAATTGTCGTCAAAGGCGCACCACTTGAGTCGTTTAACATCAAATGCAGTTGAGATAGTGAAAAGGCAAAGACAACTCAATCTAGCCTCGCTCCGCGGAGACCTAGTAAAACCTCTTTGTGAATTGACTTTTTCTTTTTAAAAAGATTTTCCTTTTAAGAAAAGTGTCTGAGTATCGGTTACAAAGATTGAGCCGTGTAGCGCTGACTGAACTGCCCCCTTAGACAACAGGCGTATTTTAGTGAGCGTACTGACGTTCAGTTATGGAATAGAAAGATGGATGTATGGGACTGACATAATATTTCCCCCCGCGGAGCGCGTTGCGATGTCAATCCCATACATTGGTCTTTCTATTCCATAATTATGCGTCAAGACGCTCACTAAAATACGCCTCTCTGGTTTAGATTATTATCTATATATACATTTAGTACAAAACATTAAAAAATATTTTTTTTACTAATGTACCATGTTAAAATATTGTGTAAAAAATATGTAATATCTGTAGGTACACAAGCGAGTGTGGCTGGGTTGGGGAAGCGTCCGACTTACAATTTGACGGTCACGGTTCGAATCCCATTCCTACACCAAGGACTTGTTTTTCAAGTAATGTCAGTACTTGCTTAACGGTAAAGGAAAACATCGTGAGGAAACCGACATGTTTGAGAACCACAGAATCACGACTACGATGTCTGCTCAAGAGAACGTTCCCAACGAATTGATTCTGAGGAGGAGTCACGACCCTCAGTAATGAGGGAATACGACTCAGGAGAGATTTACACAATGTATATACATTTTGGAAGCAAAACACATACAATATAACAATAGGCACATGACAATAGCCATAGAAAATAACGCCACAATTGTAACAGTGTGTTTACGATTCACCATCCTCACCCATTCCCGCTAATCTTATGGCCCGACAATAGGAATACATGTTGTACAACGTGGAATCGAAAGAATTCAGTACACACTTGGTTTATTGTTTTGTTGTTTCCTTTCCTTTGACAGCTATGCTCTACAGAGGAAAATATAAGATAATATATAAATCAGTTAACTTATGATAATAATAAACTATTAAAAAAACTATTGTTCTAAGCCAGGTATAATTATTCTGTTATTTTTCATAGCCGAATTCAATTTTTTTGTGGTCGTTAGGAATTTGACATTACTATCGTGATATATTTTTTTCGAAACTTTATAATTATCTCTAGTTATAATAACCGGCTAGCACTTACGTCAGTAATTATATCGAAAAATTAGCTCAACAAGTTTCGAAAAAAATCGGGTTCTGGTCGCTAAAGTAAACTTCCATTTGTAACCCAAGCCAGACTCCTTTTCCTATAGCTTGATAACGTCCATGATTTCAATGCCACGTTGTACACACCCATGGTATATTGTCGCGAAATTTATTCGTAACGTCTCGTTATCTTCGATATCGTGACACATTTCGGTTTATTGTGCGAATGATTATTTTTTTTACGATTCTGCGTCGCCTCTTAGCAAGACTGTGTGGAATTTAGTGCGTAGTAAGGAACGTAAATCGCGTATTCCATCACAGTAGGCTGAATAATGAATTTTTATTCACGACAGTTGAATTAATTGGGAATAAAAATATGACGACTTGTAAGAGAGTGAGTAAATTCTTTCTATGTCGGTTTTGTTGTTGTTGTACAATTGATAGTAATTTTGTTTCTGCGAATCACGCTTTCAAGTGCCTTAGTTATCATAAAATGTAAGTTATCTTTTGTGATATTATTACTTAACAAAAAAAAAACATTTTTCAAAAAGTTTTTTTAATCTTATACCTACTTGAGTAGGTATGAGATTACTACTACAAAAAAAGGTAAATTTGAATACGGTAACTAAACGAGGCTGATGAAAGAGACAGCGAAACCATAGATGGAAACGATAAAAATATGCCATTTTTTTGATACCCCTGTCACATGAACTACAAAATATTTGCCCAGAAAAATTTTAAATTTGTGTCCGGTAGCTAACCAATTAGTTAAGCAGATCAAGTTTATTGAATAATCAACTTGATCAATTATTTATTAGGTACAAACATAAACTTAAACCAAAACATCACCATAAAAACCATAGCTTCTCATAATGATAAATCACTCTAAAAATCCTGCACCTATATTTCACGCACTGACACAGAAAATTCCGTAACACAGCAGTCGGGGGCCATCCATCAAAATAAGCTTTCTCCGAATCGCTTTCTTTAAACATAGACATGTTTATAAAAAAGAAGGACTACATAAACATGCTACTAAACGCTTCGCAGTCACATAATGCGCCTCGTAACCATACGTTCTTACGAATATAGACAATGTTTATGGGTTAGGGTTGTCACAAGTGTGTACAGGGTTATTGGTGATGGGGCAACGTAAGAAACTTTTTTTGTAAAAGCTAATGAAGTTCATGTTAATTCAAAGGTGAATTTGCAAAACTTTTTGTTTCCATTTTCATACTAGCAACGAATAACGGTTGATGTTGATTTTTGATACAGTGGTTTCAATATTACCAATTATTGTGAGTCAGTATTACGGTCCGCAGCTTGACAGTAGATTTTTTATTTGCGATATTAAGATACCGTAGTCACAAGCATCATTTTTATGGGGTACCCATAGTATTTATAAGATGATGTTGCATTAAAATCGTACTCATAATTTTTATTTAAACATTCCAGTAAAAATGATAAAAAATGTTTGTTAGGTATAACATAGAAAAAAAAATAGCCACACCGTAAAAATTAAGTAACTTATAATTTTATAATTTTCGTGATACCTAAATGTTTTACATTTCCACGTATGGGAATACTTTTCTTTTTTTGCGTTTCTATGATAAAACCGTTAATTATTTTTAAATCCTTTTTACTGGAATATATAGTTTCCTAGTGTGGCATCCCTAGTTAGTCCGTATATAGACAGTGTTTATCCGTTATTGGTGGACGCACCTGCTCGCGAGCGAGAGGCAATATTTCTTGCAGGACTTAGTTTTATTTATTCAAGGCGCTACTTCAAGCGAGTGAAAACTTTATATAAACATACACAATTATTATATTTTTGCATGTAAAACATTGTTACAGAAATATATATATATATATATTTTTTTTAAGATAACAATAACCTCCTTCATAATTTAAAGTAATCATCAATCAAACTGCCGTTGATAAGAGTTTAAATAATACTACGTCGCCCTTGAGGTACTGTAAATGTATTATGTATATTTTTATTTGACTTTAATTTTTATACGTTACCCAGAGAAAAAGTCTTTCAATTTATAATGACTTAATTATAAATTAAATTCATAGCTGTCGCTCCAAATCGGGTAAATCGTTTACCTTATAAAAAATAAGCATCTGTCATTGTTTAATTACCTTCCTTTCCAACATAACCTCGATCGCTCTCAACTTGCGCCCGACACACAAGAGACGCAGTTGTATCAATTCGCGGAATAATTCAAACGTCTCAATGTTCCTGTTTCGTTTCGCTCTTATTTCGCATCATCTCACACGATTGCTTTATTTACGCTCTCGATTGTTTATGAGCCAGTAATGTGTTCCGATTTAGTGTTTGAAACGCGTCTTTGTTCTTGATTTGAGTTTGAATTTTGAATGCAATTCGAGTGTAATTCATTTACAAATTGAACGCGAGAGTGGTGATAACAGTTTGGTTGTAATTTAATGAATTCTGGCGTTATTGAAATTGTGTATTCTGCCTTTATTAGAACAATTGAATATAGTGCTTTATTTCATTACATTCATCCACGAAATTTAGATACGTTATCAAATATTTTAAATCAACTCACAAAAATCCCTTTATCCATCCATTTCAAAAAGAATAGCAAGTGAAACAAACTGCGCCCTCACCAGCTACGACAACAACTAAACGGAACGATCTCGAACCTTTTTATATTCATTGTTTTTTCTAAAGAACTCTCCAGCGAACGTTTACGTTATGATACGGAGGAAGAAGAACTCATTGTAATGCATTGGACTTGAAAATATAATAGAAATCCTGTTGGGATTGAGTGGGAGGATAGTGATTATTTTGTTATTTTATTGCGTTGCTAAGCGACTTTCCTAGAAAATTGTTAACAGAAACTGTACGTATGTTACTAAAGTTATACAAACATCTGTCCGCAGTGTTTTCTGCAGTAATTCTGTAAGAAAACCGTAAAATGATGCCTAATTTATCAATGTAATTACCAAATTTTATTTAAAACGGTTCAACGGTTTAAGCGTAAAGGTGGAACACGCAAAATACATACAAACTATGAAATATATCGATTTATAATTTATTATGTGGGAACGGTTTGTTGTAGGTAACATTAGATTATGATGTTTTATTCAAGCTTTTAAGCACAATACATTTTGGCTAAATTTAAAAGGATATATTTAAGTGTTTGTATAAATTATGTTTTTAGTGCAAAACCCAGGCTTGCATTGAGCATAGGGATCACAAAAACATTCCAGTACCAACAAACCTCAGAACTTTTTACATACCATCAAAAAGCTTGCCTTTTGAGCTTTAAGCATACTGACCTCGCATTCCATAGACAGATGTTGGCCAAACTGGCCATTTACACCATCAATGACATCATATCATATAGATTCCTCATTATGATATAATAATATCAACACACTTTCCAATCTTAGGAGTTTACGTGGGCCGGATGACACGTTAACTTGCAGGTCCCGGCTGTTTGCCTAGTGCGGCAGTCGTTAAGCAATGTGAGAGGCCCTTAGGGCGGCTTGACAAACCTTCGACACCAGAGTTGGCCACTCTTATTATATAAGAAGAAGAAGACTGTAATTTTACAGTGACATTCAGTAGCCGGGTGTAAAACAGTGTCAAAAATCAGGTTACAAGGTATGGATCACGGATATATGAGTTTTGATTGGTAGTTAGATGTACTGACTTATATTGTCGATGAATATTACAAACCCCATAGTACACATTGTGCAAAAAGTATGGGATGGCTTATTTTTCCCAAAGGAAGTATTACTGAAATGTGTGGCTGGACGCGGGACTTCGGGGAAATCGGTCTCCGTGGGTGTACTCAGGAATATTATGTAGGGTGATGACAACAGTTTAAGTACTTTAAGTCATCGTTTGTTTCGTTAGTCATTTGCACGACTATACCTACAGTAAAAGTAAAAATACAGTAAAAAAAAACTCAAATATATATAAGTACATATATCTAATCTATACTGCGCCCTATCTAGAAGGAGGCATCATAGGAATCAAAGATGTAGGTAGCGTTGCTCAGAAGAAATCTGTCCCCTTCTTCTTTGTTGAAGAAATATAAATAGTCCGTGCCTTTTCACATTCCGTCTTATTACAAAACGTGGTTTAAATATGTCATGGTCTAAATATTTGAAAATAAAAAGTCTGTACTTGTTGTTCAAACATCACATACAAACAATTTAAATCTAAGTGTTCAAAGTGGAACGTTGATTATCATTGGTAACATTTTGACAGTTTGATTATTATGACAGTACTTAGACAGACAATATTGTTGAACAACAAAACTTGTGTTCTGTCTGGCAAATAATGTAGACTAATAGATAAACCACGTTTTATAATAAGGCCTAAGTCAGATTTAGATGCAGAATTCTCAATTGTTAAAAACTGTGTAGTTTGCCTGTAAACAAAACTCCCCCTTTCCTAATTCCCCCCCTGGCTCAGCCAAAAGAAGGACAGTGCTAATGATGCCGAATATAAGTGGGTTTGTTTGTTGGCTTTTTGGTTGTGACGTTATTTATTGGCGGGAATTTGGCAGATAAATGGCTACACGAGTTATTGTCACCCTGCCAGGATTCTATTTACCATGGATTTTACTGCCGGCAATTAGAATACTATTGAATACATATAGTACTATTAATGGTACGATTTGACCATGTTATTTTAGAAAAACTCACCAACACCAAAAAGGTGTTAAAAACATGGCATCGCTTTTGTAGTCATTCTTCAATTTATTGGTCGTTTCTCTAAAAATTGCATTGAATGACTAAAATTAACTTTATTTTTAAACGTAAAAATTTCCCATCCGTGTGTGTGTTTTTTTCATTTTATTACTAGTAGACTCTCGCGGCTTTCATATTACCTAACCAAAAACCACGATGATCTGTTAAGCAGTTTTTACGTGATGTGCGTTTAAATAAACAGACAATACACTTGTACTAACTTAACACAATGTTCTTTGTCCCCAGGCGCGGGCGGTCTCCGCACAGCCGAGCTTCGCATCATGCCGCGGGTCGTGCAAAGAGGCCGCAACGTCACCATGGCCTGCATATACGACCTCCACGGACACAGTGTATACTCTGTGAAGTGGTACCGAGGCACGCAGGAGTTCTACAGATACTCGCCGCTTGAGAACCCGTCGATGAGGTTCACGCCTGCTAGTGGGATTAAAATTGATGTGAGTACATGTTTTCGGTCAAGAATTCTATTCTAATATGACCTATAAAATTGTTAAGTGAAGTGAATGTTACTCCATAGTTTTGCTACCGCTTCCATGATCTTTTACCTACAAAGTAAAAACTGCATTCCATTTTGGGCGCTTCCGTGGGTTGCATGACACGTTAAATTGTAGGTTATTGTCTAGTACGGCAGTCTTTAAGCCATGTCAGAGGCCTTTAGAGCGGCTTGATAAACTCTCGACACCAGAGTTGGCCACTCTCATTCGATAAGAAAAAGACTGTTTCTTTAGATAGTTGGAAGCCACGATTTTGATAAGGGTTTACAAGGCTAAGTTAAAAGTCATTTAAAACCTTCAAAACATAAAAAACGCACAAAAATGCAAAGAATTAAAGTAAGTAGGTACGCTTACCTATATCAGTATGCTGATATTAAAGCATCATTTTAGAATGTTATGGTCAACCGAATGAAATTTTTCAAAACAAGATCCGCAAGCAAAAAATGTACTGCAACAAATTGCATTTTTTGCATGACACAAAACCGTCATCTCATCAACTTTATATCATTTCTAGCTGAAAACGGACCACAATATGTCAAGTTGAGCAAGATTAAAGTCATAGTGCTCAATGCCAAGCCATCTCGCGAGCCAAGACCCACTGCTTCGGTGCAATACGTTGGGATCTAAGCTGGGAGGTTACTATCAGATCAGAACGATATAGAATTTATATAATATTGAAAAGTAAGATTGCTTTCAAGAATCATGTTGTGCATTGTTTTTTTGCACACCAGAAATGGTAAGATGTAAGATACGATAAATATGATTGTACCTACCATAATTCTTACTACATCTTCGCAAATAAATAAATAAATGAATTACTTTTATACTGGACAGCCAGGCGAGGGATCCTGAAATGGCAATCGCACAAGAATATAGGCTGTGTTATAGTTGAAACATACCTGTACAGGATTGAAACTGGTTGTCTAATAAGACTAACAGATCACATAAAAAAATCGATTGTAAAGCAATTTAGTAGTTTATGATACAGAAATTAAACAATTAAATGCGGTCCTTTATGCTATGGTAGGTTTTTTTAAATCTTTATATAAAAATACATGTATAATGTACATCAGGAACATATTATATTGTTTAAATAGAGAGAAAACCAGCAAAATGTACTCGTATTTCTTCACAAACATAGTAACCTCTTTGCTTGGCTCGCTCTCAAAACTATTTATTGGTAGATACTGCTACTACATCGGCCATTTTGTAACCTAATGTATTGTGGTATTTTTAGAAACTAAGCTACATAGAAATAAATAATGGTCCAGAAGGTTCAGCGATCAAACATCATTCTGTAAATTATATCAATAGTATACCTATAATTTATGTCGATGCAAAATGAATGAAATTATCGTTTTCACACAGGTTAGCTGCGATTAGCTCTCTGCAACTGGAAGTAATAACTAATATTCGGTTAAGACTTAGTGCCAGTTTATTTTGGGGACTGAAATCCTAACAACGACAACCATTTAGGTGATCTTTATCGCCGGGTCCCTTTAGTTTATTGCTCATCTAAGTCATGGAGTGATATTTTATGTTTATATACCGTTTTTTATTTTATTTATTTATTTCATCATCATCATAATCATCCACAGCCCTTGGGATCCCACTCCTGGGTATCCTTTTGGATGTGCCATCTGCGTCGATCTTGGGCAGACCTCATCCAGGTTGGATCCTCGACTTTGACGATGTCGTATTTATTTAAGAAGTGTTTAATCTATGTTTTTTTTTTATCTTCCAGAGGCATAGATCAAACGCGACCCACGTGGTGCTAGTTCGAGTGGCGCCCAACCTCAGCGGCAACTATAGCTGCGAAGTCATACTCAACTCACCAACATACCCCGAGTATGTGGGGATGGCCAAACTGGATGTTGTAGGTGAGTAGACTACTAGTACTAACTTGGTAATTTTTTTGAGGTTCTTATAGGTTACACGTGCTTCATTTTAGTTCAATCAGGATAATTGTGGTTAAGTGAAAACCAGTTCTTATTACTGAAGTCAACTGACTTCAGTAAAGCGTACGACAGCATAGACAGAGATTCACTGTACAGCATTCTCTACAACTTCGGCATTCCATTGAAGCTTATTAACCTGCTCAAGGTGGCCACCAAAGTAAGCAAGATGCGCGTCAGAGTCGGAGGGGAATTGACAGAAGAATTTGAAGTGGTTACTGGGCTAAAGCAAGGAGACGCCCTCTCTCCTATGCTCTTCAATTTAGCCTTGGAGCATGTCATTCGCAAAGTCATGACTTTAAACGTCGGGGTAAGTCTCAACGGGCGTCACAAGGTTGTGGGGTACGCTGACGATTTAGCTCTACTAGGTCAAACTAAGGCTGAAGTGGAAGTTGCGGTGCAGACTCTTGCTTCTGAAGCGTCTAGGGTTGGCCTAAGAATTAATGCTGAAAAAACTGAGTATCTCCATATGAAGCGGTATAAAGACATAAGGCAAAAGCGCGAGGACCTGCAGCTGGGCGATACTATGTTTAAAGGTACCGCTAAGTTTAAGTATCTGGGCTGCACTGTCACTGATACAAACAGAAGGGAAGAGGAGATAGACATCAGAATCCATAATGCCCTGAGGTGCAGTGCGGCGCTTCATAAGGTGTTGGTGTCTAAACTTGTGAGCAGAAAGACCAAGATCCGGATTTATAAGACTGTCATAAGGCCGATCTTGATGTACGGCAGTGAGGTTTGGACACTAACCCTTAAAGAAGGAGAAAAGCTGCTTGTAGCGGAGAGAAAGATAATGAGGAAAATTCTGGGGCAGACTCAGAGAGAAGATGGAAGTTGGAGGGTTCGTAAAAACCAAGAGATCGAAGACCTGGTGGGCGAACCGAACATCATAGGGGAGTTCAAGGCTCAGAGACTTCACTGGATGGGCCATCTAGAAAGAATGGGGGAAGATTGTCATGCCAAAAAAGCGTATCTTGGAATCCCAAGTGGTCGACGCCCTGTCGGTCGACCCAGATACCGCTGGAGAGACGCCGTGGAAGCTGACTTGCAGGAACTTGGAGTTGCAGACTGGCAAGTGGCAGCCCAAGACCGGCGAAGGTGGCATTCTCTTGTGCTGGAGGCCAAGACCCACTTCGGGTCGCTGCGCCATAGGAGTAAGTAAGTAGTTCTTATTAAAAAATAAGTGTAGATGTTTATAATATACATATCTTAGCAATTGTATTTTTTCTTACCCGGTTATTAAAAACGCACCAATTCGTCTTCACCACATTATTTAAGGGACCATCATTCATTTCATTAATCTATAGAGTATATTGTGAGACAGACTTGTGTATTTTTTTGTTCTAACCAACAAAATCAAGAGGCCAACACCTTATTTGCAAGAATCAGGCCCAAACACTTCCATTGCCTTCTCGATGGGCACTAAAATCTTAGTTCTTCTAACTGGCATCATTAGTAGATTAGAACAGTTACAGTTACCGTGGAGACAGTGGTCTTAGCAGGAATTGTTAACAATATTGTATCAATACAATTCTTAAGCCAAATAAAATATTGATATGATTTTTATACAAACTGTCTCATCAAATTAAGTTTGACAGTTTATATTGAATTTAAACTTTTCTAGTCTATACTAATATTATAAAGCTGAAGAGTTTGTTTGTTTGAACGCGCTAATATCAGGAACTACTGGTGCGAATTGAATAATTATGTGTTGAATAGACCATTTATCGAGGAACGCTTTAGGCTATATAACATCACGCTGCAACTAATAGGAGCGAAGAAATAATGGAAAATGTGGAAAAAATGGGGAAAATTATTCATCTTTGAGGGCTTCCGTTGCGTTCGCTGCAAAAAAGGTTAAAAATTCAAAGAATGAATGCCCAAAATAACTATTCTACGCGGTCGAAGTCGCAGGCGCAGCTAGTTTTCTTATAAACCAGTAAAGCTCTACAACTAGGGTGTTATTATCTATCGATTACAATACAAAATGTTGGAAACGAAATGGAATGTTAAGTGAAATAAGAAATTGTTTTCACGAATTTATCATACACCATAAGAATGTCATGGAATGATTATAAAAAAATCGGTTTATAACCGAATAGGCAAATATTAATTTTATGTATGGTCTAGGTGTGTTTAGTTAGGCGTGTTGTTTTATAAAGCAATTTCTTTGTGTTATTAGTAGCCGATGCACAATCAAATCTACGATTTATTATTAATTCATCATACTATACTGCTGAGGAAAGTTTCTGCTGTTCAAAAACTTCGATCAAATCAGATCAGAGAATAAGAAACTGCCGTTATCAGAATTGCAATAGCAATCAATTCATTGTACCATTACCAAGCCCGTTGCCCGTAATCTCATTAGTGTGGGAACTAGGGCAACTTTATTTATCTTTGTCAGATTTTTCCCTAGATTTTCCTCCTCCGCGGCGAGGTGGTGATTAGATACATTTATTATTCAATTTTTAGGGAAAATATGTTGGTAATGGCGTTTTGATGTTATTTCTTTGCGGAGATTAAAGGTTTTTACTTTTTTCGCCGCCACTTCTCAGAATACTTGTTTTTTATTCCTTGTATTTTTTGTGTTCGATATGAAAATAACAGCTTTGTGATAAGCAATGTGATAACGATGTTGTATTAATTGTGTTATTCTAATTAAAAACCACCAGTTATTTTCAAACTTTATTTTGTCTTCTACTATCTAACTCGAATGTAAAAAAAATAAGATATTTGACGACGACGTGTTTGTTTTTTATGATTCTTTAAACACAATATACAAAAAAACTCACAAAAATGTTTTTGCCATTATATTTATATTGATTCCTGTTGCAAACATATATCCACCCATCTTCTATTCTCCATCTATCTATCTATGACTATCTCAACTCGGAAAGTAGTGGGCGGTATGCAGCTATTTCCAAGTTACGTATGAAGGTTATCTCGAGTCTCGGTATCGGTAAACTTACCCGCAGAGTTGGCTGAGAAGCCAAACAGAGCAATAAACAAGTTTTCGAACGCGCCTTGCGGTGAACAAGGGTGGAACACACTGAATTAGTATTTTATGTAAAGGTTGAAGGTACTTTTAAATATATTATATCATCCTTTGCAAATAAATTAGCCTATTGGCAAATTTATCAATAGCCTGTATGGCCTATCAACCAACAAATCAACCCTTAAGTATGAGAAAAGCTACTGATATAATATTTTAACACGACAACTGGCGCCCTGTGGAGTTATTTGTATTTACCCGGAATGGAAAGAAATGTATGTGTTAATCTAGAGTAAAATCAATTTTCATAAGTACATTATTATTTAATATTCGGTTCACATGACCTGGACTTAGTCAAGCTTAGTAATAAAATATATATAGCATAATTATAAAAAGCAGCATAATTATAACCGCAAATTTTGCTTGCGATAAACCGATAAGTATGTAAGTACATATTCGCATTTCTATAACATGTTTCTCAGAAAACAGTGTACACTGCCCTTATCTATAGCTTTACCTTGTGTTATTATTTATCCCGTAGCCCCACTTTGCATGGAGCTATTTTGTAATAAGATATTATCGGAGAAGAAATTTATGGGAAGTAGGTATTTTAAAAACTTTCTACTTAACTATATAGTGATAACTAGTGGGAGCACCCATTAAAAAGTAAACTTGCATCCCCTATTTCATCCCCTTAAAAGTAACATTTCCAAAAAAATATTTCTTTACGGATGCCTACGTCATAACATTTATGGCCTGCATGCCAAACTTCAGTCGGATCCGTCCGGTGGCTCTGCTTTGATAGATCACTATGTCAGTTAGTCAGTCAGTTACCTTTGAGTTTTATATATTTTTTGGATTGTTTGGACATCCTGGATCCAAGTAATGTAATCACACATCACACAAACAGAAAATGCCAGATTTTATCTTGTTTCTGACAGCATATAGCAGATATTGAAATAAATATGTACTTAGCAAATAAGACAACAATATGTAATCCTCTTACAGTTTCATAAATTACAAACTGGGTTGTTGCGAAATTTATTCAGAAAAGTTGACAGAATGAATGCATTCATTGCTTAAACACTAGGTATATAACAGATATTTAATAATGCTCATAGAACAGACATTTAACATTTAGCACACTAGTTTTTTGTAAGACATAAATTAAGTTGATATTTTCCATAACTTATTTAATTTAATATTAAAACTTTCGTGAGACATTTTATCAAAAAATTAACTAAAACGGTTTTCACTCACGTGTAAATCGCGTAAGTCATTTACGCGTTTCGGATGTTATGACATCCATCTTCAGAACGTTCGTTCTGGGCCGCGGCAACACGCAGACTGCGCGCCGCCGCGCGAGCGGCCCGCCGGGACACGGGCACAGGGGCCTGTGGTGGCGGGGGTGGAGGCGAGACGATGTTACTACTCCCGGCCGCTTCGTCCTCGGGTCGCTCCACTGCTTCATCAGAAACAGCACCATCGACTGATGTACCGGCGCACACAAAACTGACCGTATCTTGATCCAAAGCTCCAATGATCCTTCTCTTCGTCATCGTATTAAGAGCTGGGACCCACGCCGGAGGAAGCGCCCATCCACGGTCTCGGTTGAAATTCGGGTGGCGGTTAATCTCTATAGCCTCTCGTACTTTCTGTGGAATAAAATACTTCTCTCTCGCCAGCACAGAAGCTTGATCAAACCGAATGTAATGCTGTACATCCGAGAGCCGCGCATGTTCCGCTATTGCTGATCTGACCGTCTTTTTATTTAATTTACTTATTTAATTCAAATAAACACCACCTTTATTGACTATTAATTGAGTCAAACAATGCAAACTGATGCAACGGCTAGCTATTGCCATCCAGCGCGGAGACGCAGCGAGCTTGATGGGCACATTTGCAACGGGAACGATTAGGGGCGGGTTATTTAGTTAATTTGACATTAAGAAAATTCCTCATAATGCATGCAATAATTTGTAAGATTGTTCAAACAATATAAGTATATAATATATGTTTATTGTCTCCTATAACAATATTGCTTAATTTTTCATAAATTTTGTCTTCTATTTATTGAGTAAAATATCTATGTCATGATGATATTATGTTCAGTAATTTCTGTATAAAAACCGGTACCTATACTATCTAAACATGTGGATGGAAATCCAGCTTTATAAATTAAAAATATGACCATCTAAAGCTGATCAAGCAATACATTTCTTCTAACCACCATACGTACGTATAAACTACTGTTGCGTCGCATGGTCATTGCCATTCAATCATACGAAAACAAAAGATACGGCAATCTTACGCAACAGACATCTAGTAACATTCGGCACTATGAGACCCGTATAAATATCGATCAACGAAAAATGGGGGGAGATATTGATTGGTCAGCGAAATGATTGGATTAGATTGAAGAGTTAATATTATTTTTGTTAAATTGACACAAGGGTACGTACAAGATCTGAATAAATACAAATATTGAATGGAAAATTCATACAAAAATAAAACTAGAATATATATTTAAAAAGAATTAAAATATCATATTTTATAAATAAAATCTTTAATTTATTAAGTACACGCGATTAGCCCACGGTGATGTGTTTTCACGAGAGTTTTTAATATGCTTTTTATTACATATACTGACATTGTAAGGTAAAACTTAATTCTTTAAATATTTTTATCTGTTGCTTACCGCATATTAAGCCATAGTCATCTTAAGCTGACTTCACAAGGATTCAATTTTGTTTTAAGTTTTTTTCAAGAACAAACATAATGATACAAGGCACATAGCTGTACCAGTTATATTACAACAAGAAAAATACAAAAACCAAGCAGTCTAACCAGTCGAGGTACTATTATTTAATAGCTGCTCAAGTCACAAAACAGCTGCCCAAATAATGTATTTCAGTAAAAATGTCCGCAATTCCCCATTTTGTCGTTCGGTAGCCTCCATGTGGCCGCATAGCAAACCTTTCCTGAAATATTTTTACGCGTGACTGGACCTTACTTATCTAACCTTTTTCCTTTATCTTTGGTCGCACCTACTTACTCGTGTAACGAAGATTATGCCCTGATTTTGTGGTTATGCATGGAATTATTTATGTCTTTTGAAGGAAATTGTGCTTGTGGTTTTCCTGTATTATTCTTGTGAGATTAGAAGAAGAATTATAAGATAGGATTTGATTTACTACTATTATTATACGTCAACTTTGACTTATTGCTTTGTAATTTTCTATGTGTTTTGTCCACAGAAGCCTTTAAAGAAAATTTGAAATTGATGTGTTATGTCGAGTAAAGTCGTAAGAAATCAACACAAAAAATATTTAGTGTTCAAGTAATAGTTAGCGTTTCAAAATAAAATAAATAAATATTTCAGAACATATCAGCGCATCACACAGCGCCATCTAGCTTCATACTAAGCTTACGCTTGTATTATGGGTACTAGATAACGGATATAATACCTGTGATAATACATACCTATATACTTTTTTTGTATATACATACTCGTATGTACTATACATAGAAATAACCAGAATCAACACAAATAATTATAAATTTAATAATTCATAATTACTTGTGTCATACTCTTAAGTCTTTTTAAAAATTACTATGCTAAGTCACTTTAACATAAACATTAATATTAACGTAAGCATTAGTAATAGTTTTATTAAGTTTTAGATTTATAAGTATAATACAAAAATGACTTAAAAATACAGAAAACTTATACAAAACAGATATTTACAAAAAGTTCAGCACACCGTCCATGTTGTCGCTGTGCGGCAGGGAACCCAGGATGCTGGCAGTATTTCCTCTTTGAATGCAAAGACTCAAACGTTGAGAAAAATAGCTGCCAGCCCTGAGATCTCCTGTGGCAAGGACCAAACGCTTGCTAACCTGTTTCACAAATAATTTTGTGTCCGGAGACCACGGGCCCAACGTCTCAACAGATAGCGCAAAAAAATCATAATTTGCGCTAATCTGCGAGTATTTTCGTTGTTTCCCGAGTTGGGCCTGTAGTGCTGCAGCCCCGACGCTACGAGCGGTGGCACTGACGTGAGACGGCGCTAAGGTGTCTACACACGTGACGTCCCAGACCAAAGGACGGCCGAGACACCACGGTACTAAAGTCATACTTATATTTTTTATACCTCTTTTTCCTTAATTTACTTGTACATTCAATGCTATAATTTGTAATATACGAAATTATTATGATTTCTATTTTTAATTAAACTCCTATCAGTCGGTTCTAAAAACTTTTTTATCAGCATTTTTTTAATCAACAAGTGAAGTTTAAATATAGCCCACCATTTCTGTGGAACTAATTTTAAAACAAAAACAACTCCACCAACCAGCGAATTCTTTAAAACAACACAAAATTAATGAAACAGAAACGGCTACAAACTACGCCACCCTTTGGTAACATTTCCTCTCACTTTTATCTGTTGTTGGCAAGTCTACGTAAAGTGGCCGCAGGTGGCGACACATCCGAGATATAGGGAAAGAGAAGAATAGTTGGAAAGAACAAATTAGATTGAATGGGAAAGAAACATGGGTAAATGTGTCTTTAGACTGAAAAAAAAAGTCAACGTACGAGGAAATAGAAAACTTTTCTTTTATTAAACTTATTTTTTATATTGATTAGAAAATAAATAGAAAATGGTAAAAATTTAAATTCAAATTCAAATTATTTTTATTAACTAAAGAAATAAAATACATACATGCACATACAAGGTACATATTATGCATACAAATATAACCTTAGTTACACCTAAATGAAATTAAAATTAAGGTTTATTAGCAAACCCAAATTTTTTTTGATACTTCTATTATTTTGCAAGCATGATGTTTTTCTTGAGTTATGCGTAAAGTTCATACGTCTTTCAAGTTCATGTCAATAATGAGGGAAAGAAAAAACATTAAAGCAATCAGATATCGTTTTTGTCTTGACTGGTCATATTTTGGATGGAAGGAACTATGGTGTACCATATAACAATAAACCGATCTCCCTCCGCCCACCTCTCTGGCTGGCCTGATTCCGGCGCTACATTCCCCCCATGCCGCGGCCATACCAGCTTTGGCCGCGATATCACGCCTGCACGGTTTTCATTATACCTGTTACTAGCCGGACACTGTGCGGCGAAATTTTTAAGCCCGTTGACCGAGAATATACCAAATTGTTTCAATATTGATTGATTTTGGACGAGTAGCTTGGTAAAGATTTTATTAGAGAGAGAGATTAGAGGTATCTTGTAATATAGTACTTGCCCGACAAAACTTATTACAATTTATATATTACAACAAAAATTTTTTTGCCCTAAAATTACGACTTTCAGCAATGAATAATACTAATTAGTATTGATCAGATCTCTGATTCACACATCTCACACTTTTTTATAGACTAAGAATTTACTCATAGATCCTCTACGAAAATCCGTAGACGTCTACGGAAATATTGTAGCAAGGTCTACGCTGCTGTTTGTAGCAAGGTCTACGCTGCTGTTTTTCTTCCAAACCTATCATTTATATTATGAAGGCGAATTATGCGTTTGTGTGTGAGGGTTTGTTTGTGATATTATATATGATTTTGATTTGTTCTTATATGTGCATGCTCAAACGGCTTAGCGAATTTGCATGAAATATGGTATGAAGATAAATTAATCTCCAAATTAACCTATATGTCTTTTAACCCAGACTAAATCGGTTCAAACCACGGGGCCGCTAGACTTTTATAACACTAAAACTATCTTCTAAAATACCTCATATAACATACCTAGGTATATCCTAATCTATCTATACTATCCTAATCCTTTTCACCTCTATCCCCAGGTGCAGGCGGTCTGCGAGCGACAGAGCTGCGGATATCTCCTCCAGTCGTGCAAAGAGGCAGTGACGCGACTTTAGCCTGCCTATACGAACTGACTGACGCACCGCTTTACTCTGTCAAGTGGTACAGAGGCCGGCATGAGTTCTACAGATACTCGCCCACGGAAACTCCTGCTACGAAGATATTTCCCTTCGCTGGGATTAATGTTGATGTAAGTACTATTTTTTTACCTGATACCTATTTTAATATATGATTTTTAGACATAATAGCCAAGGATTGTATTTTGTAAACGTTTATTGCTCAGCTTGTCATTAAATAATAATTATATACGAGTAAGAGTTAGATTACGACTTCAAGCGATGTAGTAACATACGTCAGCTATGAATCTTTCCTTTGCAAATACGCGAAGAGTGTAAGGCAAATACTAAAAAAAAAAAAAAACTTTCCTTTAGTTAATTCATTTTCCAGCGTGGACTGAATTACTTCTATCATTCAATTCAATCTTATTTTAATAATTTTATTTCTACAGTACATATCTGTTGCCAAAATTTTACAAACTCAATTATTTTTACCTGTTGAACAGAAAATATTGAGCTAACACGCACTTTATTGCTCGGAATTCGGTTAGCACTGGACTCAATCTAGTGGAAAAGAAATGTGGACGGTTGTTTCACTAAAGCTTAAATCACCGCGAGCTTTTGGGTCCCATTTATAAGAAGGAAAGAATGTAATTATAATGTATAAATACAAGGATGTTTATGAAATGGTATGTTACGAAAAAAATACTGATTTCATCGACATCTTTTTTAAGCATTTTTGTCAAATTTGGCGATGAATAAACGCATTGTAATGAAAACTGTGTTAATTTTTCATTAAATTAACATTCTATACCAATACTCACCTTATATTTAAACATTGAATGCATTCATACGTTCATGATAACTTCTAAATTACTAAAACAAGACGCTAAATTGTCTGATTGTATAATACAGTGACAAGCCTAAACGGTCTATCTCATCTTAATACTAAATTTAATTTAGTGGAAGCAAAATGTGGTCTGTTGTTTCACTTAAATGCGAATGGTTCAAGATTTTCTCTTTGTTAAATTACGCTTTGCTATTATTATAACGGTAATGCTACGGCAAATGGGGTGGATGATGCTTTACGATGGTGCCGTAATGAAGGTAACCGTAACTCACTGATGATAGAGACAGAAGGGTAGGTTTTACTGTTTTGTATTTTCTTTTTATCAATGTTTCATCTTGTCTATTTTATCACGTTAACAAACCAAATCAAGTAGAAAAATAGCTATAACTATTGGCATGATTTTTTGGATAGTCGTTTTCTGTGACTGCTTTTGTTTATTTGTAACTGATTCATTCATTCACGAAATCATTTGCAAATGTCTTGTTTAGTGTTTGTAGCATTTGATTACTCATAAGATTGTATGTAACTGCCGCCTATAACAATAGTATTAGTTGCAAGCTATTTCAAAGTCCCTTAGAATAATTTGAAAACACTTTACGCAGATTTTATAGTCGTGAACTCAGGAAATCATTATAAAATATTATGTCTATAATTCCAATTTCAAACTTACTAAAAGCGAATAAAGTATCAACCCACAAATTTCAGTCATTTGTTACAAGTTCTATATCTGCTTTTATCTATTGAACAGTATGTAGGTATGTTAGTTCTTTCCTCAAGGGAAAAGATCGTAACATTTTGTTGAACGGCGTTGTATTTTCTTGAAACTTGGTTGTTAAGCGAAGAAAAATGATAACGTTCTTATCATACATCTTAGAGAAGGTATGTGCTTAAGTATAATGGTTTCCTCCGTTTTTTCGTCTTGTAAATAATATTGTTGATATGACTGAAGGATCAAATTTAGATTGTGGAGATAATTTTTTCGTGTCGCCAGCGTTGATTATTTGTACAAAAATTTTGCCACTTTCTTTTTCTTTATAGCTTCGTTTTATTTTGTTTCGGTTAAAGAATTTTCCAAAAATATATTCTTTTATTTTTAGCAAGCTAGTCTGTCTGATTAGTTAAGTTGGTTCACTATTATCGTTTTTTTAATAGTATGTTCATATCAAAGCGAAGAGTCAAACAACTAATCTTATGAATTTGATGTCAAACTTACCTAACTAATTATTGAAATTAATTGAAAACCAAATATCAATATATATATATTAAATTAAATTCTATTGAACATTATTTCTGCTCTATTCAATAAACCTAAACATAATAATTGGTAAACCGAATTCATCGGAGTTAATTATAAAGAGCTTGAAAACTTTTTGACCCGTGAACGAATGTGAATTTAAGGTTGTTTTAAAACAATATATGTTCGAGTATTATTCACACAAAAATTATAAATGACAGAGATATCAGAATACATTGTTAATAGGAATTTATTTTTGTTATTTACTATGCAAATAAACAAGTTTATATAAATGTTATATCAAGCCAAAAGATTAATTTTAAATTTATAGTCATACTTAAAAAAATATTTAAAAATAAAATTATTATTTCAGCATTACAAAGAAAATATATAACATTTAGTACTAATTCCTGTTTACACTTAATGAATAACAATATTTCGATCAAATTTTGTATTTTCTTCTATAGATCTCACAATATGCTAGTGACGCGAATATCACTTCAAAGCACTACAAGTTACGTAATAACTTGATATTTCAGCATCACAAATTTTATTACATTTCAATCTAGCCCGATATTAATATCCTAGGAACAATTTTATGTATACATATATCTACCCACGCATATCTTCAATATGCTGTAATAAAGCTTTAAATAAAATTCTTGAGAGCCTAGACTGTAATAAATGTTTTTTACACTCTTAAGAATTCTATGTTTTTAACAAGATGTATATTTTCAATGCTTGGCAGGTAAAAATCCCAATTAATCTTGACCTAGAGGGCGCTAGTTTCCTTAATGAACAAAAGCTGATATTAATCCTTCCCGTCTTGTAGCAGACCTTTAAATTAAGGATCCCGACAACTAGGAATTTAATTAATTCAAAAGGTTCTGGTTCTTAACTGACGCGGGTTGGAAGGATATCTTTACCTACATATATTTGCCAAGATGGCGCCGTGCGAACAATTTGTGTTTTCTTTCCTTGTCCTTTTTTGTTTGTGTTTATGGCTGCGGTTTCCAGATAGTTGTATCTATTTGTTAAAACAACACATTCACGTAAACATTTAAGAAAAATGCGCTTTATTTAAAACTACTAGATTATAGTGGTGATTATAATCTGGTTTATAAAACATAAGTGACATATTAAACATCTACGATCTTATTTGCGAGGCAAACATCAGCTCCCGATAAAAAAATAACATGGTTTTGTTTCCGTATTTTTCTTCTTATCGAATGAGAGTGGCCAACTTTGGTGTCGAGAGTTTGCAAACCGCCCTAAGGGCCTCTGGAATGGCTTTACGACTGATGTACTAGCCTAACAGCCGGGACTTACGATTTAACTGGAAAATGGAATGTCACTATACGGTCACCCATCCAAGAAATGACCGCGTTGACTTTTGCTTAACTTTGGTAATCGCATGCGATTGCCTCCGCTAGTTCAGCCACGGGTGCTTTTTTTCCGTAAAACGAATGTAATTATTCATAACACACAAGTCATTTAACAACAAATTGGCTTCCAGTAGAATATACTAATTTATTTACATTACATATTACCAACAATTCAAAAACCAAACTAATCAAATGCAATATTTTCACCGTCAGATAAAATCAAAGCTTATTTACCATACGTTACGGTTGTCCGAAATGATTTATTTGTTTTGCCTTAATTGCTGATGTTATCATGCAAATAAATAAATTTGTATTTGATTATTTCATTGCTGATAGTGGGATATTTTGTAATTTGTTTGTTATCCACCAAGTTTAGGCGTGCAATTTGATTTTTTTTATTTAATAAGCCTAATTTGTATTGTTAACGAGCCCGTTTTCAAGTTTATATTTATAAAGGATCACTTGACGAGGATAAAATATCGTTTGATGGATAAATAATATTTTTATTTGAATTCGTTTTATCTGATAATTATTACTTTTTTTGGTAATAAATGGCTAACGTTTTCCACTTCGATCAAAGGAATAGACATCAAGTCTATATTTTTAGATATTAATTTTGTATGATTTACAAGCTTAATTTGCTGTTAAAGTTTTAATCAAGTAAGTTAAAATAAAACCCTTGTCAAATATGCCTAATACGTACAACTTCTCACCACTACACTCTTCCACGTTTATACCCACTTCCCTACGTACCGTGATTTGAGGGCGCGATAAAGGATTGAATATATGAACAGATGCTCCCTCGCAGACAGCGAAGAATGGCGTGTTCTCGGGAAAAAATGTACACGCTAGTGTTGGGACTAAGTATACGGAATATAAGACAAGTGGGTATTGAAGACTGGGGGTTCAGTAGATATAAGTTATAGGGTTTATGTTCAGGGTAGACTGACGACATAAGAAAACCGCAGGGAGCACCTGGATTCAATCCGCACAGGGCCGGAACGAGTGGCGTACTAGAAGAGAAGCCTATCCTCAGCAGTAGGTGATAATGGGCTGATGATGATGATAAGGTAAAGGATATTATGGACAGATACTCCCTCGCAAACAGCGAAAAATGGCGTTTTTTTTTTAACAATACAAAAATTTTTTTTTTAACAATACAATACAAGCGTTATCTCGGGAGAGAATCGAATATTCTAAGAATCTAGTAATTTGAGAATCTAATATTATGCGAGTGAGCCGCCTCTCACGCTTTCGCACTTCATACTATTTTTTTTTTCTTCCTTCATCTATTTTACTTTTGTTTGTGGGCTCCCAACTATTCTATGTTTATTTTTCAGAGTCCCTTATAGAGAGTAGTCACGGAACCCTAAACCAAGCCCAGCACTATCAGAGCCGGGTTATAAACCACGTGCCTATTGCCTGTTATCCAGATAGAGACGTCCTGATTGTTTCCAGAGTGGTCCCTCCTTTTTTATGCCATTATAGTGATGTTTTCATATTCGTTTCGGGCTTAATTCGGCTTCAGATGGAGAAATGTTTCGCTGATTTGTCGTGATGATAATATTTGCTGTTTGTTTTTGTAGGAGCACTGCATGGATATATAAATAAGATTTTTTTGAGAATTAAATAAGTACATAGATACGAATATATTTTACAGATCTTTGTTATAATCCTACAAAAAATGATTTTAGTGTAGCATAAGAGGCAAGGTAACGTTTTTATATGACAATGAGTTTCAGGTGTTATTATAATGATTAACAAAATAAGCAAGGTACGTTCGTTTAGTTTTTAAGTACAACTGTTGGCGACGCGCACCATTGTTTTTTTTGTGTACTACTAGCGCCATATACTGGCACAGAGCAATAGCGTGTAGTAGATAGATTTTTATGAATAAAGGAGAGAAATGCGGGTACGCGTGACATATTTTGATAATCTGACGTAATATGAAGTAGATCTTGGCTTGCTGTCCGACCGCGCCGATGGCCGGTCGTGTGCTAAATAAATAATCCTGATTTCTCATACAAAATAGACTCAGTAGTGTTGTGCGCGACAAATGTGTGACCCGCGCCCGTATTCCTCACATTATAAACAATAAATCGGTGTTTTTGCATTCCTATCATCTAAGTCGTCGTCGTGAGAATAAGGATCACGTAAGAGCAATTAATATATTGGATAAAACTTCACGCCAAGTTGACAAACAATGGGAAGTCGGATTGCCATTTAAGAATGATGATTTTACAATGCCTAATTCTTATCAGAACGCTTATTTCCGACAAAAGTTGTTGAAAAAGTTTGAAAAAGATAGCTCTTATGCAGCTAGGTATAAACAAGAAATAAATAAGTTGTTTGATAACGGTTATACTCGTGAGCTTACTGATAACGAATTAACATCTGATTGTGTTCAATATTTACTACATATCTGGAGAACCCTCTTTGGAGTGTGTCACAGGGAGTGAGTAGGCCCTTGTGTATCGATGATGGTTGCGCCCGACGTGCGGATGCAGACATGCTGCGCCGCCCGGACACGCGCGTCGCCCTGCTCTCACCAGCTGAATGTAGTGCTGATCAGAACTGAACCTAGTTGTAATAAATTTAGTTTGATTTGTGTATGTATGTAAAGTTAAATAAGTTAATTTTATTTGAATTGTTTCGTTTCGTTTGTCAGCTCAGTTCAGCACTAGGGGGCGGTTTGGTTTTATTATAAACAATAAATCGGTGTTGTAATGTTATTTTCGCTCATTTTCCAATAAAAGTTTAATTTAAAACAACCATAGTGCAGGTTTAGCACTTAATAAATTAACTCATAATAAATCGGTGTTTTTGCATTCCTATCATCTACAACAACTAAAAGGAACAGTATCAATAGTTGTGAATATTTGTAGTTTTATAACTAATTTGTGGTTGTGCTCACATAGTTTTAAGATAAGAAGGGTTTTCAAATTATGTCCATACCAAAAACCTCACTCAAAAGACCGCCCATCTCTTGCAGTGTAAAAAAAACATCAACAAACATAAATAATCGTCAATAGTAACTAAAACGGTTTTCACTTACGTATAATTCGCGTATGGTGTTTACGCGTTTCGGGAATATACGTGAATTACACAATTACATATTGATACTAATATCTCACGAAAGTTTTAATAGTAAAATAAGTAATCGTACATTGTTTGTCCACAGCTAGCCAGATCGAACCAGAGCCAGGTGGTAGTGACGCGCGTCAGTTTCGGCCTGTCGGGCAACTTCAGCTGCGAGGTGACCGCCGACGCACCCTCCTTCGCTACCTCCATCGTTTCTAATACTATGGAGGTTATTGGTAAGTGGAATCAGTATACATTTGCAACTAGTTTTATAACAGTAGTAAGTTTTATTAAGTAATAATTAAGGTGCTCCCTGCACCTGGATCAATCTGCGCAGGACCGGGACGAGTGGCGTACAAGAAGAGAGGCCTTTGTTCAGCAGTGGGCGATAACAGGCTGATGATGATGATGATAACTAAGGGTTAATACTCAACCTTATGCTGTTCCCATACTTTTAAGCGATAGTGTCTAAATTGTTTGTGAGTAAGCCATTGACGCCATTCTAGCCATTCTTTTACAGACCACAATTATCGGTTCCCATCAGGACACATCATTTCAATAGAAATTGTATAATATGATGTGATTAGCGTTAAATGACATTAGCACAAGCGACACTATGAATCGAAGGTGAAACTTGAATGTACTGATACAGAAAAAGCCCATAAACGAGGCTGCTGATAACACCGTTGAGAAAACGATTAAGGTAGATTTTGAAAATAATAACAGGTAAATTCCAAAATATATATATATATACTACCATATGAAAACCACAGAATATAGAAGCTCAACCAAAGGTTACCCAGAACTATAAAAATATATACAAATATAAGGTAGGTATATGGAGGAACACACCTAAAAAACATTAAGTTTGTTGTTTAAAATCGGTCAAGGAGCAGTCGCAGCGAAAAAACTTTTTTTTCTAGATTTTTCAGCTACAAATATGCTAATTAATCTTTCTTAATTGTATTCTTGCAGATCTCCCCCCCTCGTCTCCCTCCCTGCAAACCGAGCAGCACTACTACACGACGGGCGACGTGCTGAAAGCCAACTGCTCCTCTGGCCCGAGCCGCCCGCCCGCCGACCTCACCTTCTATATTAATGATATGCTTGTAAGTATTTGTTCATTTATAGGAAATTAATAAGTTCATTCAATTGAATAGAACTATCAATCTTTTCTATAGGCATGCATATGTTTTACATAGCTGTGCTGTAAAATAAATCACAGAAAAGTATCAAAAATGTAGCACGCTAGCCAAAAAGTAACCAAAACACAATTGATTTACAACTATATTGCTTTTGGTGATCAGTATGCGTAGATTAAAAAAAAACAATTTCTGGATCCTGATGAAAAAATATTAAACTCTATTCTGCAATATAATCATAATAATTTGATCGTAAGCAATCATTTTTAATGCACTTTTTGTTGGCAATATATATGTACTTACTCGTACTTTTCAAAATCTACATTTTCAAAGAACGTTGTATCTGCGAAGAAATACTCATCAAACACCAATTCTCATTACCATAATCTATACAGAAGTTTGAAGCAGAGGCGGCCATTAAACTGCAATAATGTACCGAAGTGAAAGATATCTTGCACAGTAGGTATCGTCAGATTTCACTTTAACTAGCGGAGAGACCTAATTAGCATTTAGCTTTATCTTTGTTATTCTGGTGTTCAAGAGGTTTGGTATAATTTAAGTTTAATGTACATTAGAATGTCTAACAGTATCAATTAATTGTCAATGGAAATAAGTAGAAACTACATATCTAAATACTTAGCATTTAATTTTTTAATTATATCTATCAAATTATTCAAATATAAAAATGTATAATTTCTTGTGTTGAGTCTGGTTGTTTGTATGTATAATAAGTATGTATTTACAAAAGAAAAGTATATAAGTATTATATCCGTTATCTAGTACCCACGACACAAGCGTTTGCTTAGTGTGGGGCTAGATGGCGCTGTGTGCAATGTCCCGAAATATTTACAAAACATTATGCAACGTTGTATTACAGTAAACATCGTTATACCGATTTCAGAAACTTAGTTTGTTTACTTTTTTGATTTAATTTAGTCCAACTATCCAATTAATTACCACATAAATGATCTTACCCTAAAACACTAAGCGAATCAAACCGTTGAAAAGACAAGAAATAAACCTCCTCCACTAAAAACCGAAACTTGGCGTCAAATATCCTAATAGAAAACACTCCATCCGAAAATCCCCGTAAGACAGTTTCGTCCACAGAAAAGCACAAAGTTTCGTACAAAAGACGTGAAACTTACTCCTTACCCACTCGGTCCGAAATGCGTTTCACAAACTCAATTTGCCAACATAAACAGAGCTTCATTCGGATACACTTTATCAACGGTGAGTACTTTTCACTCCATACTTACTTGTTTAAGCTCAAATTCTATAGAGGCAAGTTTTAATGCACCCCAGATGCAAGTGTTGCTGCAGTGGCAAATGGACGCAGTAAGAACGTTGCGAGCTTTTGGGAGTTAAACAGTAGGGAATCTTGATTGGGCACAAAATGGTCGCAAAGTTATTCGTCTCTAGAAATGAATTTGATTTGGTACATCATCATCATTCTAAACGACCACCAATGTTAATAAAACGCGTCACAAATAAAAAAAAATAGAGCTTAAACTGATATAAAATAAAGTTTATTATTGAGTATATTATATTTACTTGTATTGTACCTATATCTGTTACTTTTCCAAGCTCAAACGACTGTAGCGATTTACGAAACATGTGTCAGTAATGAAGATAAGACTGTATTACAAAACATAGCTATCACCTAAACGTTTGAAACTGTTGCCGTTCGCTTACTGCCAAATTTTTTTGAACAATGTATTTTAAAGCCTGAATTATAGATAGAGATTCTTGAATCTAGGAACCCGCGGTTTAGAGCTGTCTTGTTTTTCATAGATAACAGGATTCAAGAATATATTATGTTGTCTGTATTATGCTAAACGGCTGAAATGATTTGAATAACATTTAGAATCGAGAAAGATTATAATTTGGTGTCACTCTATATTTTTATCTCTAACGCTATAACAGAGTAACTCTTGAAGGGTAGCTTTTGAGCAACTTTTAACCCTGAAAAAAAAAACTGTGAACAGTATATAAATGACTCTTTTACATTATCTCTATGGTGTGGTTAAGCGTTGTGTCAGTTTTAACCCAGGGCTCTTCAAATCCAAATAGGTTTCTCTTAGGCAAATATAACATCTTAGACTACAGTGGAGCTTAACATCAGGCAGACTGTAGTCATACGTTGACCATTTCGGTGTAAAAAAATGTTATCAGTGACTAGTATAATAATTGATGCAAGTTTTAACGTACTATGTTTTGGTTATGCGTTAGTTATCTTCTAGATAGACATTTACCTATCTAGACCGGAGCTCAGAGCTATTGTTCTCGTTCTGATGGATAACTGGATTCTGGGTCGGTATTTACAGCGCAGTATGTTATAGGAGGCTACAGCCTGAATTGAATAGATTTTCAAAATATCTGGGTCGAGTTATGCTCGCCGCATTGAATAACCTTTGTGGGGGAGAAATATTCAGTTTTCAGAAAAATATTATTACGGACACCTAAATATTTGATAGATACGAATGAGTATTTGTTTAAGCAAGATATCATGAATGTATTTACAGAAATTTTAATTAATGTAATTTGTTTGATTCTTTGTAGCATTTTTTTATATATTTTCTAGACAATTTAATGAAAAAACAGTATTCTAGATAATAAAAAATTGCATACTTGGAAAATGTTATAAAGAGTAAATTTTATATAGACAAAAAAATTGTACAACACAAATTTATTCCAACAAAAAATGCAAAAAGCATATCTTAATAAGATCGTGACTCCATTAATCTAAATGCAGCCAAATAGAAATTTGCATGCGTAAATCGTTTAAAGTAAGAAATTTAATGTCCGTAAACTGTTAAAAAAAGATTAAAAATATATTATTTTCCTCTGAACAATAACCAAAGTTCCAACGTAACCACAACATTGTCATAATAAAATCCGCTTTTAATCCATTGAATAGTTTTTGTTTGTTCGCAAAATCGAGGGCGAAACTCCCAAAGTTATAATTTCATAAAAGTATTACTACAATGTATTTAACTACATTGTTTGGAAACTGGGTCGAGCGCAAATGGTTCGTAATGAACCTGCTTTATTTTAAGTTACTTTATTCATTGACGCTGATTACTTCTTATAGATACACAACAATCCTCCATTCCTCATTCTACAATCTTGAAATCTAGCGTTAATAAGTACGTAAGTAGTAGTAAGTATCCTACGAAAAAAATAAATATAGATTAATTGGACGTAGTTTCTGAAAAACGTTCCAATCCACATGGGTTAAGTTTTTGGGAAATCGCGTTTAAAGTTCAATCCGATATTACTCAGCGAAAACATGTAATTTTCTAGTATTGAACTTTTATTATCGAAACATATCGTAACACACTTTAATTTAATGTTTGCTTTAATTTTACAACCTAGGTAGATTTTTTGATAAAACTAAATTAATTTCTTTGGAACGTTTTTGAGAAATTGCTAAACACATGGCATAGTAAAAAAATATGATTTACAAAAACGTTCCAATGCACATTTAATATGCTAAAATACTAATTAAACCACACTCTAATCAGATATATGCAATATTTCTTTATTAAAATAATTCTTTGTTAAAATTACACAAAAGTTAGTCTTTACATATCTTGGTTATGCTGGTCGTCTTCTAACTCAAAGAGTCCCGCCCCAAACCCTTCAATATCATCACCTTTAGAACCTGCCCCAATTCAAAGAACCGGGATTTTCGGGATTTCGCAAAACAGTACCGGGATTTCCTGGGATTTACGGTACCGACAACTTTTTTTTTTGTGGCCTCAAAAATGTTTTTTATGTGGAAATGGAGATGGATTGATTATGAAGCACAGTAGCACACTCCCCTGAATGTAATCGATATAAGACCGATAGGCTGGCCAGCTTGCGGCGATGATCCAACCAAGCCCTAGAGGTTTGCTTTGGCCACAGTGCTCCTACATATTTTTAGCTTGCCTCTCAACTCTTACTGACTGTGTCTGCACGCTGCAGCCACCACCAACCAGCCAGGCAAGGCTGGCGGTCGCAATGTGTAGACAACGTTATATATGACCAAACTTAAACTTGTGTATTATATAATGCGTGCTGAGCAATTATAATAGCTGGAAGTACTGACGTAGATGATTCCGAGCTATTACGTAGCCAATTGAGCCTTGAATTCAATATAAGAGCTAAAACTATGGAAAGAAGTCAGAATTATTCTGAGAAGATCTAGACGGTCAGCTGTCGATATGGTTACATTTCAGAAGGTAGGAGGCCAGCTGACAAGGTCTGTTTTAGGTTAAAATAGACGATTCTGGGTCTTATAAGCTGCATTGAACTTGGATAAAACCAGATTGGTTTATATGTCCCGGCAAGAACGGCAACATGGGCAAGCAAAGAACACTTCTCCGCAATTTCCGTCCAAACTGCTGTCCACAGTCTGAATTTACCCACCTTAAGAGGGATTGGGTACACCCTCTTGCGGTGTGAGCGATGCCCAGAGACATCAGGGCATTGACTCCTCAGAAAACTTTTATCCCTGCTAGGGGGTGTGGTATACCCCACGTCCCACACTCCAGGGCATTCCAGCGAGACGGATTCCGAGCCTGATCAGCTCAACATGTCGACCTGTCCACCTCAAGTAAGCGGTAAGATTTACCAACAGCTCCTCGGTGTTCTTTTGCAACATCACCGAACGGAGCTCTATAATGCCATACCCTGTCATGTCATCTTGTAGATGTAGAAAGAAACGCCAAGAATTACTAATATTTCTATGGAATCGCTCCACATGTGTATGGTGTACGCTAGAAAATCGCCAGTTGGACCATGTTATCAATCACTGAGAAGGTTATTTGATTTCTAGGTACGCCAGGAGCCCCTAGCTCTTGCATGTCTCAAACGTGCAGCACACACACACTTTAGCAGCGTCGACACGACTACCTTTTTGAACACGGCTGCACGTTAGCAAGCTACCAAGAATTCAGCACTATACCAGTTTCATTACATCAAAAGTTGGAAAGCGACTGGTGTTCTAAAAAATAATGTTAAATTGTTTAATTGTAGGACCCTGTTTCCGCGCACTTTTATGGTTATCCTTTACCTTTAATGTAAGTTTGTTGGCTTAGCTTACGGTGAAAGTTAACGAAATACTCCCTAAAAAGGCAACTTTATTGCTGGAAATACTGTAATATTGTCAATAAATAGCTCAGAATACCTGTACTGCATTATATTATGCTTACAAAAGGACTATACCCAGAAAAACGTCTGTTTTGAAAAAAAAGTCAGTTCCGAAAATCCCGAAAGTACATACCGAAAAATGATTTTGCATTTCCCGGTTCTAGGCCAGCACCGGAATTCCCGGGATTTTCAGTACCAGGATTTTCCGTATAGGTACCCTATTTCATATTCTTCAAATTATTATAGAAAGAGAGACAATCCTCAGGGATAAGGTGAAACATTGACTTTAAATCATTTAATTTCACATTATTTATAGGTTTTCCTTGTGGCCAAAGCGGAAAAAGGAGCTCTGTGCTTATAGGAAGTATGTCCCCTTTTACTTTTCGACTTATATTCAGTTCTTGATAGTCGTCAAGTTCAGTTTTCATGAAAACGGAATATAAGCTCTCCTTTTTTAGTAGAATGTTTATGTTTTCAGCCAGTTCACTTAATCCTTATCAACAAAAGTCTTTCGATTTGTAATGATTTTTTCTAAATTTTCTGTGCTCAAAAAGTCTTCTTTAACCATCTTAATTGTAACAAGAGGGATCTTTTTTTGGCATGACCTTGACAAATTAGCAGTCGTACGTAGCGGCAAGACAATATGTGTTGCCAGCATTACCGAACAGACCATTTTAAAATTCGTTAAATTCGAATTGTTTTCAATTTGTAGAAAAAATAAATTATGACTAAAACAGTCTATTTATAAAACAGTCCCAGCAGCTCATAACGTTTAATAGAAACGAGTTAACTACTTATTGGACTAATGTTAAAAAAACTTAAAGGATCCAGGTTTCTTGGAACGTTAAAGAGATTATGTGCCATGTCCTGTGTTGGTTTAAATTTATTAAATGAAAAACGTTCCAAGTGGCTTGGAACATTTCAGCTTAATGTGATATTCTCCCAATCGGAGTATTATTACTTCACTAAAACGTTTCAAGTTAAAAGAATATAAAAAAAAAACAATCCCAAGAGCTCGGAACGTTTTCTAGAAACGAGTTAACTTAATTATTGAACTAATTAAAAAAAAAATAGGAGTCAGGTTGTTTGGAACGATTTAGAGAAAGTGATATCTCCTGTATTGGCTCATATTTAATAAATTATAAACGATCCAAGTGGCTTGAAACGTTTTAGATAATAAGTCATATGCCTCCAATAGGAGATTTTTATTTAATTAAAACGTCCCAAGTGGTTTGGATCATTTTAGTGATTTTAATTTTGAGTGTTTTAGTAATGTAAATAAATAAGGGAAAACGTTTCAAGATACTTGGGCTGTTTTTGCTTTATAAATATTTGCGCGTTTCATACATGTGGGTTGGGCTACTATGTCTTGATTTCACATTTAGAATGAGTATAGGGTTGCCATATTTTACGAGGTGGTAAATATGAATGACATGAGAATATTGGCATACTTAACTCAATTTTGACTGGTTTGTGGGTTGGAACGTTTTTCAGAAACTACGTCCAATTAATCTTCTAAAACGCATGAGTGCGGTCGGCTATATGGTCACAGTAATAGAGCTAAGAACGGAATAAATGCTAGTGTTTGAAAAAATATATGAATTACTATGGAGCTTTCTGAGTCAATTCTAATATTACACTATATAATGATATATATTTAGAGACATAATGCACATAGCGCCATCTAGCCCCATACTAAGCAAACGCTTTTGCCATAAATATAATACTAGCGTTAATACAATGTAATGCAAATAATAGTTGAATTTACAAATGGCAACTGTGACCTTGAATATAATATAAATAAAAATAATGTTGCTCTTTCAGAAATCAATTAGTGAAAGATTGACATAATTTTTGGTACCATTTTGTGTCAGTGCGATATCTAAATTCAAGCATCTACATACGTTCCCTCAACATATTTGTCGCCAAATGTTAATAGTTAGGCTCAGAGAAATTTAGCTGTAATGAACAAATATGAAACTAGATTATGTGAACTACGCTGAACATTTCGCGCGGAACGTAACTTTATTAAAATGGAAGTTTGTAAATGCTCGTTTTAATTAACTTAGGAAGGGTAATTTACTTTCATTCATAGTAAAATACAAATAACGAAATGTTTTATAACATTTTTGCCACAATTTAGATATGGAATAGGGTTATTTTGGGTAGCTTAATAATAATGTTGGTAAAACAGCTGGACTTACATATATACATATAAAATATGAACAATATCTTTCAAAAACATTAGTATTTTAAGAACTACTAACATGTTATATTTGATATAAAAAAGTGATTTCTTTAATAATTAAAGCTAACTTTAAATGAAACAAAATTATAAATCAACACACAATGCTGCATACTAAGTAAAGTTAGGAGTATATAGTGTTTTAACTAAATTAATTATTAGGTACATCATTTGTATTTTCATATTTACTCTAACAATCCAATTTAAGTATTTTTGATGCCATGTTTAAAGAAATTATTTAATAATGAAATGTAGATTTATTTACCTGCACCTGTATTTGTTTTGTTGTTGTATTTGGGGATACCATGGTATCCAAATTGCTTTTGCTTTTTGAATTTCGACAAAATTTGTTTTAAAAAACTCAGTTTAAATTTAAAAATAAACCATATCTAAGCCTTTGCATGGAAAATCAATAGATATTTTTCTTAAAAATATAATTAATAAAAAAAACATACAATAACATAATAGTAAAAATTATAGAACAATCTTAAAATAATCCAAGTTAACAGTTTCATTGTCAAGTGACACAATTATAACACGTCGCAGTCATTAGTAATCTCTTGAAATGTTTTGATGAGTTATTTAATCGCATGTCCAAAATATAGCAATGTTATAATTAAATTAGCATCATGTTTGATTAAGCTATGAAATATACAACTTAGTTTAAAGATTAGTCAATGTACAAATAACTCGTACTATTTAATTATCTGTTATTTATATAGTTCATCACATATCTAAATTAAAAGCAATACATATAGATTGTTGAACCTAGGTTTTGGTGGGATTTATAACTTGTTATATTGAATACTAACTGCGCAATGCTTGTTTATTTAAAGAGATTATTAATTTGAGTCTGAGTAAATTATGGTTCATATTTCTCCCAACACCTCTGATGAACGTAATTTTACCTTAGGCTTTTTTTTACTGCAGATCTATTTATGATCACTTTTGAAAACTAATTAATAAAATTATCAGCAGGGTATTTCACAGTTTCACTAGGAAACGAAATGTAAACCGTAGAAGTCCTTGTAACTTCTTTCATTGGTGAATGACTGACATAGATTAAAATAGGAATACATCAGTTTAGATATCTTTAATTTAAGTTCCGTATTCAAGTGGAGAATTTACAAATTCTGTGAAAAACTTTGAGTTAAATTACTAAACATTGTCTACAGCTGATCGATATAAAATAAAAGAGCAGATATAGCAATAACAATCATTAATACGCATATATGCTTGGCCTGAGGAAACGCGCTCCGGTCAAGCAGCACTTTAAAGAACAAAGACTTAGGACTGTTATATCTCTGTATATTTACACATGTTTACTGGAGATCTATAATGAAAAGTCCGCGCTGAAAAAAGATAACCAATACAGCCTAAGGAATATAGTCGCATTGAGGTTACCAAAAACCAGATTAAAGAAAGTACAAAAACAAGGGATCTATAATAAAGTCTGTATGTTTAATAAACTGCCACATAGATTAATTAACTTGCCTCCAAACGCTTTTAAGAACATTATTAAAAACTTCTTTATTAACAACCCATTTTATACACTAAACGAATACATGAGATTGCCTTTGACAGAATCATCATTTGTGTATGACCAAATTGTTTGATAAGTTTACTAATTTAATTTAAGTATGTACCATATAATTAAGAAAAATGTAAATTGACTTGCCCAATGTAACGAGATGTTATAAGGTGAATAAATTTCTATTATTCTATTATTCTATTATATATATATCCGGATCACTTATTCTAAAACAGACCACATTCTAACGTATTTTAGTATGATTATTCCTACTCGTACTAGTTTTCTTAAGAAATAGAGTTACATAAACAGAGTTCAGTTGGTCATCGTCGACATCCTGATTCCGCACACGCTCGCATCGCCTAACGAACCATATTTATTTGCTTTGCGGATAGATACTTCTTTAGTTGCGGAAGAAGAAAACGATACGCTATAGAAGCAGGCAGTAAATATCTCAAAAAGATTTTTGTTACATGTTAAACACAAAACTTGTGCTCAGCAATATTTTGCTGAGCACAAGTTTTGTGGAACTGGAGTTGTTTAGTTTGTTTTATGATTAGAAAATTAAAACTGTTTTCTGCTTCTCTCAAGCACTTTTAGAGTGACTTGAGTATTTTATAATTCATTACAATAGTATTGTATCATGGCGTATATCTTTATACACATACTCGTATCAGTCAGTTATTGGAAAAATATTGTACATTTATGAACGATTAAGGAGGATAAGTGTAACGGCCTTAACGAAGAACTACTAAGCGAGGCAGAGGAGTCTTTAACTACTTCTATTTTTGATTAAAATGGAAGATTTTATCAGAACTCAGTTTTGATAAAATATTTTTTATCAAAACTGAGTTCTGATAAAATCTTCCATTTTAATCAAAACAAGGCTTCGTAAAACCAGCTCGAGCAGAACGCAAATAAAATGCTTGAGGCCATGCTAACTCTATAGGAAATAGCATGCTTGTGTCCTGTGATTCACTTTTTGAATCAGATATTGAGAAACGCTTCATTAAATAACCTGTTTCACCGTCACAAGGCTCTCGTGGTTTCGTCAGATAAGAAAAACCACTGATGAAATACAACATTCAATTAAAGCATAAGTAACAGCTGATAACCGCTGACAGCCATCGGTCAACTTATATTCACTTAGTTGTATATTCAGACATTTAAAAAATATTTAAACTATCAAAGAAATCGTGTCTTCGAGTCATTGAAAATAATAATTATTTCTTTCCCAAAGTACGTTACAACTTAACGCACGTATGTAATTCAGCTAATATAAACATTATGATAATAATAAAATATAGGTATAAAAACAAGGGAAGAAAAACTAAACATACTATTTCTGACTACTACAAAAAAGGGACACTTAGAAAATCTTTAGAAAAGCCTAAAGATAGTCTAAGTGCTCCAGCCCACTACCAGAGGGCAGCGTGCCAAGCATTCTGGCCGCATTACCACACTGGATGGCAATGATGATACGTTGAGCCAGAAAAAGGCCAGCAATTTGGTCATGCGTCGCGTCAACCAAGCGCTCCGAGCGGTTTTGGAAAATAGTATGGGCTCCCGGACCCCACGGCCTCAAAGTCTCGACTCCAAATGGCTCAAATATGTAACCTCGGCCGAGGTAAGTATACAGATATACAACATATGATAGACATTACAGAATCAAAAACCAATTCACAATTACCATACTACATCCCTTAGCTCACAAATTCACAGTCTGCGAATTTCACTGTTTACACATTGTTGGTGTGTTGATATTAGCAATTTTCATCTTACGGTATGTTTTAGGTGCCGCTGATTCAATAATATTTGCATTTTGAATCGTTAGTACAGAGGCTGATTTAGTTGCCAGCTTTCAGCACATTTTGCTGGATTGTGCGAATATTTTGTCCAGAATTTGGAAGTTTGTGGAACTATTTTGGTTAGTGATTTATGAATTTTGGGCTGGCAAAGAGTTAGTTGGAAGAATAATGCATTGCGCAAGTCTTTTAAAAATCCAAACAATAATAAATGAATATATAAGTAATAATTATTATAATATTTCATGGACAATTTCTGTATTCTACAAGAAACGTCTATACTAAGAATAGGCAAGACTGAAGTACAATTATTTAAATAATCCAATTCATAATAATTTTTTGATAAAATTAACTAATACACACCAAAGATGTGATAGAACTCAAAATTGATGTGTAATATAACACATCGAAGTATCTATGCTTAACTATGCTGGTATTAATCCTGTAATCTTAGTCATAAAAAATGAGCTAAGCCTATAAATATTTAAAAACTCACTTATAAACTAAAACTTACGTTTGCAGGCAACTTTTCCTGCATGCTGGCGGCAGGGCCACGTTGGATGGGAATGCTTATTCTTTGCTTATTTTAAAAATAGACACCATCTAAAATATGACTTTACCAAGCCCCAAACTATGTCAACGACGTTCGTTTAGCGATCCGCCATTAGCTCGAGGACGGTTGCAAACTATTGTCATTTGTTTACTTCACGCTGACAGATGTCATAGCGCAGCGAATCCTCGAATATTTGAATTCCGAAGCTGGGTGTTTCTAAGGACTTCTGTTGCTAGGGATTTTGTAGGGTAGTTATTAGAGGTGTGATTTATAACCTATTGTTAAATGGTGTCAATGTTGTGTCAGTAAGACAAAGGTTTGGTATTAACTTTGAAAAGAGATTTTTAAGGCTGCGTTTTAGGAAAATAATTTAATTGCATGGAAATCACACTCGTGCTTACTTTTTTTTATTTAATATCTATTTATGTGTGCCTGTTTTTCCAACTTGATAGGCTCATTTATGACTACAACTCACCTGATGTTAAATGAACATATTCAGCTGACATGTCACTCTAGCAATCTAGTAGGTTTTTCAATGATGCAGTAAAAAAGTTGTATATATACATAGTTTTTTTCTGGTCTACCTGGTTTCATACACAACAAATTCAGTCTATTTGAAAATAGTTCATATTAATTATTACAATTTAAATTCATCTTAGACGACAGTGGTGCTAAACATCAGGCAGGCTGTAGTCAAACGTAAGCCTGTTTCGTGATAAAAAAAACCATGCAAGTATATGATACTTATATGCCACTATAAATTTAGGTAGCCACGGAAAACATAACTAACCTCCAAACAACATAACAGAACAACATGAAATTGTCCATCGCATGTATTGCATTTACTCAACCAAATTATCACTCGCACTGTACCGCTCATAATGCACCCGCCGGGGTTGTGCCTGTAAACAAGATCGTAGTCTATTCTATATTAACTGCATACCTACTGCATTACACTGGATATATTATATGTTCAATATACATGGGTATATTATGAGTGTGAATGGAATGTTATGGATGATATTTCTCCCGTAATGAAGAAGTATGAATGAAGTAGACACACAAGAACACGTTCCATCCTAGACCGTAATGATTGCTTACCATCAGGTGAATTACGGTCAAGTGCAAGCCCATTCCTTGAAAAAAAAAAGAAGTATAAGTTTCACTGCTGTCATGTCATATCCATATATCAAATTCAATAGGATTTGTCCAAGCAAGCGAACTAAATATTAGACTACAGCAATCTTCGACATCATGTACGTAATGCTGTTATAAATATATTGTCCAAGTTTCAAGTAAAATTAACTAGACAATATTAGGAGAGATGGTAGGTAACTGGTTACACGGTAAATTAGTAACATTGCGTTAGACCACACGCAAGTAAATGACAGCTACGACAATTTAATCAATAACGAATATATTTATTGATAATCAAACTTGCTAATTTCCACTGCAGCTCATTAACAGACAAACTGACAGTCTATAAATGTGGTTATATAAAGCTGGAAACCACTGGCTATAAACTTTTGCAAGCAATATAGTTTATAAATTAACCACTACGCAGCACGGAGTTTAATTTTGTAGCAGAAATGGTCTGATTCCGTTACAATGTTGTAGTATACATTTAGTTTGATGTAAACTTGATAGGCCACTTTACTATTGTAAATGTATGTACTGTGCTATGGGTATCAAACATCTTGTGTTTTACAATGTTTCAATTTTGTATAGAAACTGAATAGGTAATAGATTTAACCGCAATTTGTTTAATTACTAATCAAACTGCTCACATTAACTTCCAAAATATATTAAAATTAACAGAGACTGTCTAACATATCCTTAAAAAGTATGTCGCCGTCCACCTATAGTAGGATAGGAATTTAAAGTTTTAAGGAACTCACCTTAGAATATTACTAGGATATTATAAAACTATGTCTGTATTACTATTTCTTTGTAACACTCCCGGCTGAGAGTCCGAACTTGTGTGTTGTTTTCACTTCACTCCAACGAGGAATAAAAATAATCTACTTATCTACAGTCTTTGAATTAAATTAAATTAATTTGTCCGCAGGTAACCCAAGAAATTTCAAGTACAAAGAGCCTGAAGTACGACGTTCGGCCCGCGCCGGACGGACTCGTCCGGGCCGAGTTACAAGTCCAGGTCCAGCTGTGGCCTGCACACTACGAGAGAGGGGCGCCCATACTGCGGTGCGAGGCTAAAGTGGGCGAGTTGTACAGGGAAGATGCTACCGTCGCTCTGTATTCAGCTAATAGTGATCCTAAGATTGAAAGAGGTAAGGTTTTTTGACAGGATTCTTTATTTATTTCTAACGCAACCTAACTCTTGACAAAAGTAGAATTCAGCCTAATTGAACTCGTCCGGGACGAGTTACAAATAAAAGTCCAAAACGAAGGACAAGAAGCGCCTATACAGAAAAATTAGAAGGACTTATTATCTGATTAACTAGATAAGAGATGGACTCTAGACCATACTAAGCTGAGCAAAACCTACCCAATAAAACAAAAAAACATAAACCTACTCGGTTCATATAAGTCCAGGTTAAATTTTTCAGGCAAATGTTCTCTCTGCCCCAGAAACTGTGATTGGCTTAAGCTTACTAAACCCTCTAAAGTCTATAGCCACATAATCCACGCTAGCTTCCAAAACCGTCAGCACAGCATCATTGTCCAGATCATAATCACCGGAGGATCATTAAAACGTCCGAAATAGACCGAGCCAGGCCCCAATGTATCGACACTACACGCTAATGGATTGGCTTTAGTGGCATGCTTTGTAAGCGCTTGGAGTGCTCTCGTGTTCAAACAAACTGAGAGTGTGTGTCAGTCATAGCGTGTATGGTTTTGTAGAGAAGCGTTATCTTTACAATTTGACGCAACCGTGTACGTTGCAGGCTGGTTTTAAAAGTTATTAGTGGATTTGCATCTGTTTAACGGTAAAATAATCATCGCATAGAAATAAAAAACTCACAATTGTTCAAAATTTTGAAGACTACAAAATTCGACGATACATTGTATCCCATGGAAGATTTAAAAAAATAACTCAGTACGTTGACTATAAAAATGAGTTACTGGAAAGCATGATTATTGTAATAATATAGAAAATAATCTAATAGTAATTAATACCATAATCTATCATTAATATTATTATATAGATAGATTATTACAATAATCATACTTTCCAGTAACTCATTTTTATAGTCAACGTACTGAGTTATTTTTTTTATTGACAAGGCTTTTCCTTTATTATTTCATGTCGGCGCCCAACGACGAGAATTGCACGATAATGGCCTGTAAATTACTGCCGGCTGGCCCACTTCATACTATTCTAAAACGTTTGCTAAATTACAAATTGTTTGTTTAAAGTGGCTAGTATTGGAGCCAAAGGGTGTATATTGGTTTTGGATACAGGGTTATTTATTGATAAAATATATGAAATAAGGCGTAATAGTAATAAATTTATAAGGTTTTTTTACAGTAGTGATGCAATTCATGAATATTAAGTAAATTAATTTTACTTAATATAATGCGATGGTTGTGTTCTGACATCAAAACCAACAACAAATCTACCAAAACAAAACAATATTTAGGTACTTAATTTTTCCCCTCAGCTATCTCATTGTAAGGTACTCGTATGCCTTTTTTTCGATTTCCTACAAGATCTATCTACGAAATGCCACTAACAACGTTAAAATCGAAGATATTTTAATAATAAAACCCATAATTACGTTCCCCTCACAATTTCTCGGTAAAGCGAAATAACATCTACGGAAGTGTAGTAATGAGATTGCTGGAACCGAAGCAGCATTGAGCAATGAATTATGGGGCGACGTCTCATTTGAGCAGACAATTTCCTCTCGCTGAATCACCCTGTGGCTACAGAGAGCCTTTGTTTCAGGCCTTTTATTGATTTAGTGGAATTGTTGCAGTTTTAATCTTAACTGATATACAGAAATAGTGTTTCTCTTCATTAAAAAAACTTTGAAGTTAAGATTAACTTCTTAGTTAGAATAATAGTTTTTTTGTCAAAAAGAATAAAGTTAACAAACAATGTACTGCTCCAGATCAAAAATAAAAAATGCTAGCTGCATAAAAACGTTGATTAAAAATCTGTCTTTACTTTAAATTGAATTATGGCATCCCAATATCCTTTTTAAAAGTTTTTAAGAGCCAAAACAAATAGAAATATCTATATTATATCACATAGATGTGAAAAAAATAAAAACTTAATGTTTAAGGACGGTTGCAGTTTATCTGATTAGTAGAAACAGCAGCAAAACATAACAATAAACAATTAACATAAATAAAATAGATACACGAATACTTAACACATAGGTACATCTTTAAATGAAGATAGGTTGCCCTTTGCTTGGCTTCTATACAAAAGAATAAGCTTTTAAGCAATCTTTATGAATAATAGAATATGCAGGAGTGCAGATTTCTTTATATCACCGATATTTAGTAGAATAATTACTGATAACAAAAGTTTTCATTAAGTGGTCTCAAACTTTTGACCGGCAGTGTACCTATAAATAAACAGTGTTAGTAAAAAGTGTTTTTTTAACATGTTCCTTATGTTTACAAAATTTATATGAATACAAATCAAAATCCTTATTACTTAAATTATTTTGTATAATGTTTTTGTGCCAGAATTGCTAATAGCAACCTTAACTCAAATGAACACATCTGTATTTATTTATTTGAAATATATAATAATATGTATGTATATATATTTCAAATAAACAATTTAATAAAAAATAATAATAATATAAACAATTTACATAAACATTATTTAATATCTAGGGCTAGCTATATTGGGCGGCCTTATCGCGTAGAGCGATTTCTTACAAGAAAAAATTGTAAAGATTGCAATTTAAGCCAATAGCGTAAATTTAGAAATTACTTCATGTTTAATTTCATCCAATTCAGATAAACTTTAAACGAATGCAAAGACACATTGAGCGCAATGAATTATGACTGCTCGTCTCATTTGAGCAGACAATTTCCTCTCGGAATCACCACAGAGGGCCCTTGTTCAGTTATTTTATCGCAGTGCTTTATTTAAGCGGATATAGGTAAGTCGATTTTGTAGAACTGTACTTGCAGATTGCGTTTGGAGAGAAGAGTTACTGCATCTAATGTTTTTTTCCTTCAGATTATGAGTAACAGTTAATATAAAGAAGTCATGCCACCTCGACACGGAAATCAGTAGGTATTATTTTTACTTAAAACTGTATTACCTATGTGGTAATAATGACTACATAATTTTATGTAAAGTTAATTTCGTTGAAAAAGTTGTAGCTTAATTAAAGATTGGGGTGTCTTTATTTACAATGTTTTTAAGTTCGCAGAAAAAATATATTCATTTCTGTATTAATTTTGTCACAAGTTGGTATGGTTCTTATTTACTCTATGTATGGAAATTTCCAACTGTCGCAAAACAAACTGTTTGAAGTTTTACTTTCTTTTAACATTATTTTCATCCAAACCAGAGCTAGTAATTTTTACTACATTTGCACGCTGATCTGATTTCCTTACACGCACTAAAGTGCTTACGTTAGTTTACTGAGTTTTATATCTATTATTCAAGAAGACCGTCTTAAAACCATCGAACGCATAAACTTAAAACACGTTGCGGAAACTAGACTCTTGACAAGATAAATTTTATGTAAATGGAGGCAACACTTGACACAGGAAAGGTTGATCTTTCTTATGGTATTCTAGTTATAATTTCAGTTCAGTTTTCAACCGTCAGAAGAGTTATTTGCGTAGACTGTACAGCGGATGTGTTAAGTGCGTGCTTAGTGAATGTTTAGTGAGGCTACAAAATGTTTAGCATGACGTTCAGTTTATACTTAAGTGGCGGTAAAAACCTATTTTTGGACAGTTTTAAAGTAAGAGTTACACGGGAAATAGTGAAGTCTGAAATGAAACAAAGGAAACTCAACTGCAATATGAACACCACAATTTTTATCATAAACAAAACTAATTATATCGGCTTATAATTATTAGCAACTTATTATGTTTTATATATTAAACTAATCCACGTATTTTGACCGGTTTCTTGGTAATTTTACAGACAAAACAAACGCCTGATGAACTAATTATTTGTTCATTAAAATTTAAAAATAACCAAATAACAAAGACTTACCTAAATTTCTTGGCTCATAAGTCCGTTGTCCATACTTGCAAAAAAATATCTCCGACAGAAAATTAAAATATCGTTAGCGAAAAAATAGCCTTTCAAAATTTTCAAGGGCTGAAAATTCGTAATCTTATTCTCCTGTCACCCCTACTAAAGGTACCAAATTGAATTGCCAAGGGCTTTCAAAAGCAAAACAGGGAAGGCCTTTTAAATAGGGCTATACGACATAGTACTTGATTGACTGGTTATTATGAGGAAAACTTTGTTATTATGTCGATAAAATTTAGAGTATTTAAATTCACGTTGCGAGCTGAAGTCTAGTTTTAACATTTTAAAGGCTGCCTATGTTTTTTGTAATGTAATAAGTCACATCACATATACCTATATATAGGTATATTTTCAAAGGTCGGCTTTTAGATATATCTTTTAGATAGGTACCCATTTAAAGTTCATATGTTGTTCATATTGTGTTGTTGTGTGACTAAATCAATCATCCTGATAATTTGCAATCAGATCGTACATCACGTTTGATCCATTACTACGGACGATCAGCGCACCTCATTTTGTTGACAAATATATTTTTTAAATACAAAATTCACTGACTTTGGAATCAGAACACATCGTACATACACTTGAATTAAGTGCGTTTTTTAAGATATCCGTTAGATATGATTGCTGTTACGCTTGCTTAGTACATCAGTGCGAAAAAAGGTTTATTTTTTTCCGTAGCCGGGCTTTCGTTAGTAAAGATTCTAACCTTAACTTTGTCTACGAACTGGCCCGTAAAATCCCACCATTGTCAGGTGTTAAATCCTACGACAGGCCTCTGGAAGTCCCGTAAAATACGTTAAATATTCACGGGACAAGTTCCGGAAATGATTTTGAGGTTTTAGAGCCTCGCAACTGACAGTTTGGGGATAAATTACCGTTTCCAGGTGTGATTATGATAGGCAATTTTGTAGATTGTTTTGAAATTTTAGCATACTTCAGTTTTAGTTAAGAAGTTGGCTTACATAACAAAATAGATATCGGTATGGATAGAGTGGAATCATATTATGGGCATGGGCATAGGTATACTGCATAGGTTGTTTGTGTCACCGCGACGCCGATGACGCTTAAAATAATCCAAAGATTGCCTGGAAGAAATCGCCTAAAGCTATAAGGCTGCCCAATATACATCAAATTAGTTTTTAAGTGTCTTTCAGCTTTTATGATTGTTTGGTGTGCAAGATATATCTATCTATCTATGAGCGACATGATGATCAAACGGCCATTATCAAGTAAATAAAATATGACTAAACAGAGATTTCCCATGCAAAAATGGTTGACCCACAAAGTACATGAAAGCTTTACCTTTCCTTTGTTATTTCAATAAGTGAGAATAATCATAAAATAGCATGTATTAATATATATTATTTTCTTTGTTCCAGTGACGTCACCAGGGTCAGCAGCCAAACTACGCCAGTGCCAAATAATACCTATAGTTTTAATCATCGTATGGGCTAATAACACATAGATTTAACATAAAAACTACCTAAAAGAAAATGTAAATTACTATAAATTATTAATATTAAAGAGTAAAAATAAGTAGGTGTTTATTTTAGGCTACGTCGGCAAATAAATGATGTGAATTTAAAAATAATTTAAATATAGTTTAATGTACCTAAACGAGCTGATGAATACGCCAAAGAATTGTAAAGACTAAGATATTGTTGATTTAATACAAATTATATGTCGAATTTCTTGTTTTATTTTTCTGCCTGATACTTAGTTACCTACCTTTAGAGTAGGTACTTAATAGTAAATAGTACAAAGTATAAGAACAAAATAAGCTATAAAAGAAAACAACATTAAAATTAACTTAAATAGAATACCTTTTTTGATAAAATCTTACAACTTTGATAAAAAGTTGCTAACATTAGTTTTAGAATAATAATAAAATTTTGGAGATCTTTCTTTGTAAGAAAAAAAAAACTGTCAGTTAAAAAGCCAATAAGTACCTATATTATATTTTAATAAAATTGTATGATAGGTACTTTCATAAATGCATTTTTTTGTCAGTTGGTTAAAAACCGCTGCCACTTGACGTTATCCCGAAGTATAATTAAAAATTTCATTTTGCGGTGCTAAATGAGAAGTGTATTGCATTCGGGCAAACAAGTCGTTATTGCGAGTGTCGGGTGATGAATGTGACATGACTGATGTATGTACTGTTGCGATCATATACTGTATGTATATATACCTATATAGTTACTTCTCTTTTTCTTTTTTTCATAGTTACTATATCAGTAAGAATGAATAGGTAATTCATCTATTTATAGGTGATAGTTTCATGCAAGGAAGTTCACATTAGAATGACCAGCTTTGGTGTCACCTTAGAGACATAGCTTAACCGCTTCCGTATTATATTATTAATTACCAATTTTTTAAGCTTTGCATGCGCTGATTATATCTTTTTTAAGATTGACACCAAAAAATAGTCACATTTCGAACTAAATCATAAACCTTAAAGATTTTATATAATGTAAGTAGGTATAATCTTTGAAGTACGTAGTTATACAAACAAGTACATACAACTATAGAAAATCAACAATATCCAGAACAAATCGCTCTATATTTTCGTAACTCCATCGCTAACGACCGAAATAACAGTTTCCATCGAAAATAATAAGCTATTTGATGGAAAACGAGCATTCTGTTCCCGAAAGCCTTTTCGACACTATTGTACGCCATAACAATAGTTCAGATAAATAAATGGTGCATGAAAATCGAAAACTGATGATAGTCGAGCATCATTGTCTGAGCGAGCGAAGCGAGTGAGGAGGTTTTTTTAATGCAGGTTCAATTGCCTGAAGCCACAACAGCACAAGCGACAGTGTGGGTTGGAGTGGAGTTTTCTGACTATTAAACGATGAGTTTTATTTGTATCAGAGATCTCGAACTGTTGTAGGTATATATCACTTTAAACAGTATCTTTTACAACCTATTGGTGGTTTTCATCGCTTTATTTACGCCTTTTTGCAACCTTAGATCTAAAAAAAATAACGAAAAACAATAAAGCCTACACTAATATCATAAATAAACTACCTGCAATTTCAATATCGCTTGTACGAGTGCAGCATAAGATGATCTGGAGGTCAAACATCTGACTGTTGAGTGCAAAAAATAACGTATGTGCCCTAAAATTCGATACTGAAATTTTCTAATTAATTTAGTAGCATGAGGTTTACAGTTCCCGGAAATACTAGTTCATAGTTGAAATAAATATCAAGTATAATGGTATTCCACAGCCTATTGAGCGTGTAACATGCAAATGGTCGACACGAAATGCTTTCAACAAAATATAGCATCAATGTTTGTGAAACAGATATTAATTTGCTAATTGTCGTTTTGGAAGGTGTACATGACATATTTTTTAGCTATGAATTGACATATTAATAAATCTGTGTCAGTGAATAATTAGTTTATTAATAATTCTGTTCGTTTTCAAAACTAATAAAGGTAGACAAAATCCGTAGACTCTTCAATAAATCGCTTGTTAAGAGATAGGAAAAAATAACTCATTATTACTACACAGATGCAATAGTAAAACAGAAATGAAAAAATCACCACACATGGTGGTCACTAAATTAATTTCTTCCAGACAACCTTAGAGAAATTAAGTGACGTATTTAAAAAGAGAAATGTTATGGTATATTTTGTAAGTATACCATTAATTCCGTATTCATAAGACTCTCGTTTTTCTCTTTCCATGCTTGTACCGTAAAATCAAGTTCAAAAATTTAACAAATGAACAATCATGCCTGATGATCTACCTGATGAAATGTCAGATTGATTGCAGTTTTGATGGATTTAAAATGAAATCATGTTTATTTTATAATATTAATTATTTACATCATCATTATGATGATAAAAAGTAAATCATGTTTTATTTTAATAGTAAAATTGTTCTTAATTTAATTTCACTCAAAATATTATAACTCTCTCGATTGAATCCGATGCACTGTTGAGTTTAATGGTATGTTTATTTAATTAATTAACTATTATGATGATCATACCAAAAAAAAATTACACTTCACGCTGGATCACAAAAAACTACACAATAAAACTCAAAGGTGACTGACCGACTGACTTACTGACATGATGACGGATCAGGCTGAAATTAGGCTTGCAGGTAGATGTTATGACGTAGGCATCTGCTAGGAAAGGATTTTTAAAAAAACCACTTTTAAAGGGGTGAAATAGGGGATGCAAGTTTTACTTCTTAATGCGAGCCGCGAGCGCTCATAATTGACTATTAAGTAAATAAAATTTTATAAAAATGCGTTTGTACGATACTACTGTTTGATTTTTAACTGACATATAATATTAATCCATTTAATTCAGATAATTTAAGGCAATTATTATGTTTTCATAACCATTTTACATAGCCTGAAGTTGGCTGTTTTCGGTTAAAATAAATTTTATTTACATGTTTGCTATCAAACTTTCACTTTAAAAATAATGAATAAAAACAATGACTAACAAATTAGCATTTACTATCTTACTTTATTCCATAAAATACTAAGAACATCTTAAAATCAAATTAAAGAAATTAGCATGAACTAATTATCTTACTTTATTCCATAATTTTATTTTAACACTAAGAACATCTTAAAATCAAATTAAAGCCAACTTTTTAAAACTGATCGGCTTGTATTAGTCAAAAATTACGAATGTTATAGAATTTTATTTTAGTTAAGGAACCTATTCAATTTTTAATTTAAAGGTGTTATTTAAAAATAACTAAGATTTGAGTATTTTATGATAATCTAGGAAAACGCGTAGAAAAGATAACCAGCCTGAAATTCAAATCAGAAAGTGCCAAAAAGCATTTCCCTCTACACTTTCTGAAAGCCCTGTTTTCAGAGTGTATATCCATGGCATAACTGAAAGCTCTAGCCTAGAACCCTTAAAAGCATGGCAAAAGTGTACCATAATTATGTTAATAGAACGCGAGTACGAACCTCTTCGGAACCTTTGTGTTATGCCAAAGCTTTGACTGTGAATAGTGTTGCCATTATTTTGGTAAATCAGCAGGGTGTTTCACAAACTCGGAACGTTTCACGGAAACGAAACTCCAATCGTAGATCTCTTTGTAACTTCTATGTTTGATGGATGATTTTTATTGGTTAAATAAGTCAGTTTTGATGTTGTTTTTATTGGCGTTTCGTTTCCGAGCCAAACGTTCCGATTTTTTTAAACACCCTGCAGGAGACTAGGTCTATAGATTAAATAACGCATATAAAATAACAAGAGATATGTACAAGCCAATGGCCGCGGCTTCACCAGTTTCATTTAATTATAAAAAAGTAGCCTGTCTTCTTCAAGACACAATTCTGCCTCCATGATTCGTTACTTTGTTGTGACGTATACAAAATATACAAAAAAAACACATTATGCAAAATGTCATAATCACGTATGTATTTACGAAGATCACTTTTAAGATATTGCCAAAGAAAAGAAAAAAAATGATAGAAAATGTGTTTGTATTTTATTTATAGTTTTGTTAAATAATATTATCCAAGCTATGTAATAAAATGTCTGATGCTACTATAAATGTGAAGAGTTCATTAATTTTATCCATGCCGTTATGTGCTACTTATAACAAAATGTCTAATGACAAAGTTTACTACAGTGTTACTTCCATAACAATTGCTTTAAGTCATATTATTTTTCATGGTTTAATAAAAAATAGCAGTACAAAAATCTCAAATTTTCCAAACCACAGTCACCCCATCAGTACCCGAGTACTGGAGTGGATTCAATAAGCGAGTCGAAGCAAAGAGCGTCGTGCGGCGCCAGATTAAAAACTGCAATGAAATATCCTGTGTCATAATAACGTTTGGTGTTATGAGCTTCTGACGTGGGTTTGGTATTAGTGGTTTTGACGAGGATAAAACTGTTATGGTGTTATGGCGATGATACTCTTACAGATTACGAGTAAGAACATAATATATCTATTAGCAACGAAACTAACTTATTAATAACGTTTTTATGCGCTCTAATACTTTTGTAGAGATAATAGTGTTTGTGATGGTATGTTTGTTTAGGTATCATTAATATTGTTTGTACGCCACCCAACATTGCTTGTTTCTTTCCTTACTGTCTTTACTAAGGTTACCTGGAAGAGATCGCTTTATACACATAGATACTATTGCAAATTCAACAGAAATAACACACTAACAGCCCCAATTCAGCAAAATACTGGTTGTGTTTTAGCAAGTTTTCACTTGTAACTTATTTATTTATAATTTATTGAAAACGACATGAGCCAATTATATTAATTAATTTAGTATTTAATCTAAACAATACAAAGCACATATTTTATTAAAACTATAGTTTAGTACCTACTTAGTACATAGTTTGTAGTATTAGTAAGTTTATAGCACTGCACAGTGTCTGTCGCCTGTATGCATCGACAAGACCTCGGCTCCAAGTTCCGAAGCTTGAGGTAAGTCGAAGAAAAACAGCTCTCGAGCGTTTGACGTGTTTTCCGATAGCAAGGAAACTTAGGGTAAGTATACTAAAGACATTGGAATTTCTATAAAAAAAGAATATTTATATAATAATATAAAAGTAATGCTCTTGTCTGTGGAGTATTCGCCGTTCTCCTCGATTTTCGGCCAATTCCTTGACCTACTTATACGACATTACGCCTGTCTTCTCTTTGTTTTGATCATCATTTGGCTTTCTCTGCCTTTCTATTTCTCTTTGTGCATCAAGCTGTCCCTAGTTAGCAGAAAATTAAAAAAATGACGATTGAATAGACTACGACATTTTATTAATATGTTTATGCTGTATAGGCTTTATCCATATCTACGACAAACCTAATGTTAAACCACCTTTAACTATATGATCTTTAGTACTGGACAAGAAGCATTTGAAAAGATTGAAATATCTTGACACCTTTCCTCACAAAAATGTTGTCTTTAGTTTTATGTTAAGCGTCTTTCAAGAATTCCAGTGTAGTCTCGCCCTAACATACCACAGAATTCAACACAGTAACTCCGGAACCAGCGCTCGAACTTCTCGGACGTCCGGCAAAAACGGACCAAGTTTTTAATTTAACTTTAAACCTTTTAAACATAGTTTTTGTATGGAGCGTAGCATCGGACGTTTTTGTGCCGGATTTATTGATAGTTTGATAACTATGGGCAAAGTGTTGGCGTTACTTGCTTGATGGCTAAACGGGTTTGTGAAGAAGACTTTTACCGGATCATAAATTGCAATTTTCCGCTATAATTTTCATACAAATATTTAGACTCATAAGCTAAGAAAGATTGGGTTATTTATGTATATATGTATCTCAAATTGAATAAAAAAAACTTGACCTTTTAGCAGCTCAAACTCAGGGTTAGTACTTTTATTTTGCAAAGAAACTACAAAACCATAGAAGCCACTTTGAATTAGTGGTCCAGAGCACATATCTTCTATACTTCTCGTCTTGTATTTAATAATTATCTTATCCTGATTAGAAAAATGAAATTTAAAATTGTCTATATCAAAACACTTGTGTATATAGTGTATATAGTGCATACCCAAGTACTCCATCGACAAAATATACAAGTACAACACTTCTATCCGTATCAGGAGTATAAAAAACCTATCGCAAGGGCACAACTGCGCCCTCTCCCGGCACCTTAGCAACAATTCACGTCACCATTAATTCAGCTCACGATATCACAATAAACCGTCGACTGTCAGACGAGACTGGTTTGGTACACGGTGCTATGGTAACTGTATGGAAGTGGGTGGGAAAATGGAGATGTCGTGTGATAGATACTGTACATGGTAAATGTGCAAATGGTTAAAGTTGGAACTAAAAGTACGCTATATGTTGAATTGATCTCATTATATCGAGGCGTTGTAGCAAAATTTAATCTAAAGTAAAATCTGTATATAATTTTCTATGTCACACGAGTTGGTTCAGCTCGATTTACAGTGTCTCTCATATTATATGTTATGCATGATTTATACAATTATATTTGTTTCTATTGAAATACTGTTTCTATTAAAAAAAAATGTTTCAATACTATTTGTATTATTAGTAGAGTGGCTTTGTTTTATATCATGTAGTGATAGTGAAACTATAATGATGTACTAATGTGTGTATTTTTTATAAAAGACAGTGCTGCCCTCGCCAACTCTTGGAGTTTTCTAGATCGTATCTTAAAACGATCGCATCTTTCGCCATCGCACGATCGAGCTTCAAGACACGCGTGAAATCTTCGCTGTCGGCCCGACACAGTAGGCTTGTGTTATTTATTGGCATGGAATATGTAATAGTGTAGTTGTGAGAGTACAACACTCGCACATACATTTTTTTAAAGAATTGTGTATTTCTTTGAGACGAGCATGTTTGTGTGTTGTATCTGGAACATTGCTGCAGATTTGAATTGATAATGCCAATATCCGATCCAAGTAATAAGCGAATTTAAGAATGTATGTATAATTTTTGTTCAATTAACAAATTTGAATTGAATTTAAATTAAATAGTGACAAACGCAATTATTCGCTTCCGTGTGTCACATGAAGCGTTTAATTGTATGTATCGTTACTATTATAAACCTTAAATGATAGGACAATAATACGGCTTACAATATCTCGACACTAAGTTCGTTTCTTTCCAACGACCTTATTTTATCAGGACAACAAAGACACACAGTATAATATACAAAAATATATTGTACACTTCATAAGTATCACAAGAAAAGTTCAAGGTTTTTTAAACAAAATGTACCATAATTTGTGTCCCACCTGCGTTTAATTTTGTCACGTTTTTTTTATTTATTTCGCGTGTTTAATTTGAGTGTCTAGTGTTAAATGGAATCACGCGCCGTCTACGACGCCTGCATTTGTAATGTCATACAACTGAGCGGTGGGCTTTTTTTACTTGTTGAAAACATTGTTTAATATGGACTACATGTTTTACAAGCTTTTCAAATAGAACATAAATGTAATTAACAATAAATGTATAGCTATTTACACTTTTATACTAGGAATTTTTTGGCTACCATTTTAAGATTTCACGTTGTTTCGAATTGAAACCTATGTTACATGTAGGTAATCATGTGACGTATTGTATGAATATCTTATAAATTATCAAATCTAACTACACTGACTCGAGTCCATTATTGAAATTAAATAAAATGAGACGTGGGTCGAATGTTTCGACGTATAGTCAAGGCAATAGAAATACTACTATACAAACCAGAACGTACCTATCAATGACTGCAGAGTGTATGATATTATATACCTATGGTTATTGCGATATTATTTAAATTCATTTATATAACTATTATAAACAATCATGCTTATAAAATTTATGACTTATGCAATGATCGTAAGAAATAATTTCACCTACAAAAGCTTTCAATTCAAACAATGCAAGCGATATTTTACTGTAACTGTAACTCAGCAATAATTTCAATTATTGTCAGCCACTGTGGCTCTCAACTATAAACATATTGTTCGTGAAAACGAGCATTCGCATCGCTAAATGCCCAAAATGGATCATAAATGGCTTTTACGAGGGGACAGTTGGCTCAACTTCCCCATTATTTCGCAATATTCAGGAGAAATTAAATGGGATGAATGTTTGACATACTGGAAAAAAGGGTAATCGTTGTAAAAATGATTCAGAGAAGAAATACCTGTTTTGTTCCTATAAATTAATTTCAACAACGAATTTTGACACCGAATTATTGTTATATCCAAATTAAATTTATGTTTCTCAAATTATCAGATTAAAAAATCGTGGAAAGCTGTATCACTTTGTTTTTAACCATTGTAATATTTTTTTCTCATTCACAGACCTATTCAAGGTTTCATAACTAACCTCGTTTAACTTATTAATCATGAAAGTTCTAACAAATTAAAATTTAATGTTTCTGTACATGGGATAGGTTTGCGTTTGACTAACAGCCTGCAAGCCTGCTACAGTCTAGGGTGTAACACGCTTACCTTGAAAATACTTTTAACTCTAGATCTATCTATGTCATAGAATATGAACAACAAATTTACCTATTACATAAAATTCAAATTCATCAGATTTTACCAATATTCCGTCTTCCATAATAGTGACGTCACTATTATCTCCATGAGGCTCCATTATATGGTAGAATAGAAAGTCTTACAAGTAGGTATCTACTATGAAGTACTCTGACACTTTCCACCAGTTTGTTCTAACGACCAAGTTGTGCAATAGTAGGTCTCAGCACACTGCGAGTATATAAAAATAATAAATAATAAATAAATATCCTGGGACATTGCACACAGCGCCACCTAGCCCCACACTAAGCAAACGCTTGTGTCGTGGGTACTAGATAACGGATATAATACTTATATACTTTTCTTTTGTAAATACATACTTATTATACATACAAACGACCAGACTCAACACAAGTAATTATAAATTTTTAAATTGCATAAATACTTGTGTCATGCGGGAATCGAACCCGCGACCTCTAGATTGGCAGGCAGAGCCACTACCAACTAAGCTAACAGGCCAGTCAGGCAAAAATATCTCCTAATCTTGTTTTATGAAGTATCGAATTAATACGCAATTAAAAAAATTGCAGGACATTGACGTCAATCAAAAATAAAGAGAAAGACCATATGTTCTTTTTAAGTCGATTAAATAAAATTCAATGCACATAATCTTGAGTGAGTTGTTTTGGTTTTTTTTTACATGATATAGGCGTACGCTTGACTACAACTTGCCTGATGGTAAGCAACGTTATAGTCTACAATCTAGCGCGCTTGCCTAGAAGAAACCAGTTTACTCTCGACTTGAAGACCGACAATTTGAGTTGGTTGTCTTTATCTTGTACAATACACAATTAACTCAAATGTTTCATGCAAAAATACACTTCCTGTAGCTGCACGAAGCTTATCTACCAATTTTTATTTTAATGTAGCTTGCCAAACCTAGCCAGTTAATAAGGGAAATATCCACAGGAGTAAAATATTGTCAATTTACATTAATAAGTCACGACACGACACACTATAAAATCGTATCGTTTAATGTAAATTTGCCCTACAGATATTATCTCGAAAGAAACCTCTCTCGTTCAATCGCTTGGGCGTGGCAAGATGCAGCGCGGTTTGAAATTTTCATTTCACTGTTACAGACCATTAAATTTAAGGGCCGTGTAAAAATCTTTTATCGCGCACTTAAATTTTGTTTGGGGCAATTTTGAGTTGAATGGAATTTGAAAACAAGTCGAGTTTTGAATTTCTTAGTGAGCTCGGTCAAACTGTTTTGTAGTGGTAATATTTGAGCTAAATATCTCTTTACCTACAATTAGTTGCCATAGAGGCCCTTACTTCTTATTTGAATTTAAAATCCAATATACGAGTATATTGGATTTTAAATTCAAATAGAATCCATAACATAAACAGTTATTGTCAAGATCTTCAAAAGTAATTAGTGATATACTTTTCAAATGACAAACCAACATCTTAATATATATAATAATATAGCCTACTAACTGAACTTTATGATTAATGACGTCAACAGAACCACTACCGCTTCAAGACATGGAAAGATATAACGGCTAGAGCAATCCAGATAAGCGCACTTTATGGATTGGATGTAAAATCTCTAAATGCAATAAATCCCAGCGGCGTTACACTTCATTCCACCAACGGGTTATTTCACTGAACTGCTGACTCGAACTTAACCAGAGAGTTAGAAATTATTGAGAATTAATTTAAGGAATAAGTATGCTGGTTTGAAACGATTTCTTATCAAAATTAAAATTAATAAAATCGTCATTAATGTTGTGTAGCAGTCTAAACGATTAAATATAGATGAATTAATGATTTTTTTACTACAAGCATCTTAATTATGAAGCATACTAATTAAATGTATAGTAAAGTTAGAAAACGAGTGTGGCGCAGCGGTTGCAGTGTCTGCTTTTCATCCAGATGTAGGGTGTATGGGAGTTACACCATTTACTCGATACTTTCAAGTTAAGTATGAATTTGCACTCCTTTAACGGAGAAGGAAAACATTGTGAGGAAACAGACATGTTTGAGGACCAAAATGGAGGACATTGTCTTCTGTGGAAGGAACTGGGCGCCCACCACAATGTTACTGCCCAAGAGAACTCTCCTAGCGAATTAATTCTGTGGGGGAGTCACGACTCTCAGTCATGAGGAGATACGACTCAAGAGAAACATAAATAACAGACTTGGGTATCAACCATTGTCCGAAAAATTGTCTCGTAGATATCTCGATTTATAAATTATAAGTATTAACTTTTTTATATTTAGGATAAGTGTATACAAACGTTCATAGTTCAAACAAAGTAATCGGAGTTTACCTACATATTCTTATTTACTGGTCTACTGGGTAATAAGTCTTTGGCTTGTGACATGCTTTAGTTTCTGGATTTATTACGGAATGGATTGTAAGCATAAAATTTATTGGTTTTAAAAAATAAGGAGGACAAGTGAGCAATACCTACTTAAAATTAATTCCTTTACTTTTACGAGCTGATATTTTTGCGTTTTATTATCAAGATTTTTTGTGTGTCTATAAAATAGGTTAATATTGAAGAATCTTGGAAATATGATAAAAGCAAAAAAGAAAACATTGGTATCAAGATTATTTACAAAAAATTAACATAGCTTAACAACTAACAAACTATGTGGATATCCAAAATAAAATATACGCATTACAACATAAATACATATATTAGTCCAATCAGCTACAGACACTACACCGTAGGCAAAAGAATCTTGGCTAAATTAACCTATACTATAGAAAACAGTTTGAGATGACATATTGGGGGACCACAATATATGAGGACGTGTGTGTTCCGTGGAAAGAACTGGGCGCTCACCACGATATCTGAATCTCAATTTGTTTTTGTATTTGTATTTGTAATCTCTCCCAAGAGAACTCCCCTAACCAATTAATTCTGCGAGGGAGTCACGACTCTCAGTCATGAGGATATACGATTCAAAGATAGAGATAGAAACCAGTATAGTAATATTGAACTGCCTTACCTATACCTATACCATGGGCAGTAATAACCACAGGGCTCCAGTTGAAACGATAACCTACATTCTGTCCATAAGCGATTTCCTTCTATTCATCGGCAGATAATTCCGGAGCAAGCGAAACAGTAATTGCAGAAGCGTTTTGCTGAACGATATCCGAGCACGCGAGCTTGGCACGCGATCTATGCTATGTTTTAATGAGACTTCATTCATAGATTTTTTTATACTTTCTGTGAGTTACTTTGGTTTTTCATAACTTGACTGTGACTTGTTTGAGTATACCAGAGAGACCAGAGTGGACCAGTGGTCGTCATATTATAGAATTAATAGGTACTACGTTTCTAGGTAAACGTGTTACTCCCCTAGGCTACAACATTGCTTAACATCACGCGGGCTGTTAAAGAAAATGGCGTCCTTGAAGATGTTCTTGTTACCTACTTAACACAAATAATCAATTTCGTGGGGGTCACTACCCTTAGTAAAGATAAAAGATTTGTTTTTTTTCAGAAAAAATACTGTAATTATAATTTTATTATCTGCAGCTTTGCTTACATTGTTTGCCGATGGCAAAAACTTTAAAATATGTGGGTACCAAGTTTTTAAATTCCTTTTTCACGTTCAAACTGCGGTGGATACAGGTACGGACGAAATCTGTTTTGGAAATTGATTAGGCCAGGCTATTATGTGGACAGCGCGGTGCCGCTGGTTTCATTCTACATGCAATGTAATTAAGCACATTCATCATCATCATCATCATCATTTTCAGCCCTAATCAACCCACTGCTAGGTACTAACACAAAGACCTTCTCCTCTAGGTGCCATTGGTGTCGGTATTGTGCTTTTCTTGTCCAGAGAGGCCCCTCGTTGATTAGACAAAAATCATGACACCAGTTTTAAAATACTTTAGTTGGTTTTTACAAACGCCACCAAAAACAACTTTGACCCTAAACGTCAATCGAAAGTCCGACACCAATGGATTAAGTATGCTTAATATAAAGTAATTTACTTTAGGCGAATAAATTAAGCTTTGAGGAAAATTATGAAGAATTTTGTCATCAATCACTTAGCGAGTCAGTTTTTTGGGCTATTAGCGCTTAACAGGAAATGCTTCTTCAAAATATTAATTTATCAATAGATACATATGAAACCGCTTAAGAAAGTCTGATTTTGAGTTTGTCTTCAAGAGAAACTATGTTACTCACGAGTATACTCACATAGATACCACATGGTTTAATACTGGCTGTTTACTTCTTATAAATTTAATAGTTTAATATTTTTTAATGATTTTTTTATTAAATCGTTGATGTTATTAGGCTGAACCACTTTATAAAATAAAAACTTTGTATTGACTTTAAAAGTTTAACATAAAAAGTTAAGTGAAAACCACCGTGCGGTAACCTCCTTGGTTAGGAAGGGTTGTTCCATGAAATCGCATTCATCAAAACTTGAGAATTAGCCCCGGAGTAATTAAACCTGGCGGTACATCCCATGCATAGATAATATAACTCAAGAACGCCTAACTACCCCATCGTACAATTCATCATCATCATCATCGGAGTCATCTACATACTTATAGAAGTTTGGAGATGAAAGGCAAAATTTTCTGCGAACTCATGCTGCTTCTATTAGATGCAGATAGCTCAGTTGGTCTATTTCTTATAAGTAAAATTCAATAAAACCAAAATACCTAAGTCGATTGATGTATCATTAACGTGATCTCAATATGTTTTTTTTTTTTTACATGGTAAGAGTTTATGTTCTTGAGCATGACATAGATTACTTAATTCTCTGAAATAAGGCAAGTAAAGTCAAGATCATTGTCGATTAATGCATAATTGTGAAAGCCTTATTTTAACTGTTTTCACTGTAACAGGCAAATCCACATCCCGTCTTATCACGAGTCATAGTGACGGAGCAATCAGCACGTAAAGCAGCATGCGATTTGAAACGTTATTGTTTGATGACTTACCTTTTTATGAATGTCATGGAATCAAATCAGTTCCACAAACACATCAAACCAACAACATTTAAATTTTTATACTAGTGTTTTTAAACTCTTGAATTGGGGACCAAGATTTACTTTTAGTTGTTGTACTAGTGGGGTAAAAGTAAGCCATATTTTGAGACATGTTAGTTGGATATACCAAAGTGAGGTGTTTACCGAGTGTTACATCGTTGCCCCCTCCGGTCCCTTTGGGCCAGATCTGTGTAAATATTGGCCCAGAATCAAACTTTTATTATTAAACAAGTTTTAGGTAATTCCGTAAAATTTAGGCTCATGTTAACGTGTTACAACTTGCTGGCTATTTCATTTTTGAGACTTTACGTGTTGGCCTTCGGTATTCATTGAAAAAAGATTTCTGTTTTCCCTTTTTTGGGCTTTTTTACTTAAGTAATTTTATATGTAGAACTAAGCATAAATGAAAAGTTGAAATTGTTATATGGTGAATTGTTAATATTTCATAAGTAACAAACAAAAAAACTTTTGTTTTATTCTACTAGCACTTTACATCCTTACATAAAAAAATAAAAACACTCGCTTCACATAGCGGTACTTGTCATCTATTTACAAAACATTATGAGTCACAAACCGCGTCGTTTGTGCCTCCCCTGGTTAACCAACAAATCCCGGCCAACACCTGCGTCCAGGGGTTGGACAAATCCGGACGAAAATATGAGATGCAAGGCTATGTTTAGGACACTGAGTTTAAACTACGAACAAAAACCAACAAACAGCGACAAAACAAAGCAACACATATTAAAATAAGAGCGTAAAATAATTATTTGGACAAATCTTACTTAAGAATTCCAGCACATTTATTTGCGATACAAATATATTTATAAGCCACAACCATAATGTACCTATACCAGACTTCTTTTGTATCCCCATCATTCAGAACCCAATATTGTTTCCCAAAACCGTAGATGTACGTTGAAACCCGTAGCATACGTACCAGGAACCTTCTCGAATGTTCCCTCAGACCAAAGCACTTTGTTCTTTGGGGATAGATAGAGATCGTGCGGCGCATACTAACAAGTAAGCAAGATAGGTCTGCGTGTGGACAAATTTAGAACTAACATTTTACTGTTACATTGTAACTATAGTAAAAGTATGTATTTTCTGACTAGAATGTGATCTTGAAGGTAACGAATGCTGCCATTAGTGATTTGCAAAATTATTTTGTGTGGTCGCTAGCATTGTACGTATCGGGAAAATAAGATACGTTCAGAAACTACCTTTATGGTGCTGAATTGAGAATAGCTCTGATAGAATATGAAGCGGAATTTGTTCGGAGCGTGTGAAAATATTGAGAAAAGGTTCCGAGTTTTCTGGCTTGAAAGATTTTTCTAAGTTTATTTCACAAGTTGTGTTGGCTTTCAATTTCAGATGGGTCAATGTTTACTTGAAGATTTCGTAAAAACTTTTGTTTTAAAACTTGGAGAATAATACGATGATTTTAGTTACGAACTTCTTCATCCCGTTTGTCCCACCAGTAGGTTTATCGAGTGGGACTACGGGTACATACCCCGCGAAATTTGCCACAGATTTGGTCTCTTAATGTCTTAAAGTAAATAATAGTAGTTTATGCAACTGTCATATAAAGAAGGGTATAAGAACACGAGTGTGAGTTTATGAAACGAGCGCAGCGAGTTTCGTAATAGTTACGAGTGTTTTAATACCCGTGTTATATGCAGTTGCATACACTACTTTATCTTCACTAATGCAATTAATCAAACAACAAGAGTAAAAACTGACAATAGTTAATTTTTCATATAATTTTCTAGATTTTTCTGGCAAAAGATTGTGAGTTACTTTTGTTGCCAATTCTAGAATATCCGGAGGCGTACAAATATCATCGTCGCTATCCATTTTTAACTTTTAATTTGTATTTTAAAAACAAAACACATTGCGAAACATTAAATTCACGCGTACCTACGTGTATTGTCACAGTGATTTTGCCGCCATTAAAATCTAACCAACGAGAGCGCAGCGCGACCAACCTGATTGGCCCTGCAATCAGGTTGGTCACGCTTTTTCGATGTTATAATGAGCTATTACGATATCGATATGGATATTATAACATCATGTAAAATTGCTTAAATTGAGTGTTTTGTTGTCTGTGCTATAACAGTAGTAATTATAAGTCAAGTATTGGAAACATAAGTAGACTGTAACAACATTAGTGTAAATAAAACATTTTTATTTATATACCTACCTATATATTATTTAAGAATGAGAATATGTATAAAATCAATTTATTGGGACATGAAACAACAAGAGATACAGAACACAATAAAAATAAAGATAAATACAAGTACACGTTTCGTATTTGTCGTAATATCCATTATGTTGGCACTTATGCAATAATAAAAATATCCACTCATACTCACAAGCTCATAATCGCGTGTGGCTTAGCGATTCCAGTGTCTGCTTTTCATCCAGACTCACCCTGGTTCGAATCCAGCCTTACACCAATGACTTGTATGTTCAAGTTAAGTCTGGATTTGCACTCGCTTAGCGGTGAAAGAAAACATCGAGGAAACCGACATGTCTGAAGACCATAATATCTGAGGACATGAAAGGACTAAAACATTTTTTGTAAAGACTCTTTGAGGGTATATTGTGTTCTTCATGTAGCAATGTATGCATAAAATCTGCAACATAACATATGAATGTAATGGAAAACACAATAGTACAATAAACAATTTGACTTTGACTTTGAGGACCTGGGTGCCCACCAAGATGTATTTGCCCAAGAAAACTCCCCTAACGAATTAATTCTGCGGGGGAGTTACGACCCTCAATCATGAAGAGATACAACTCAAGAGAGAAGAGAGAGAGAGTCTCACAAGCAACATGAATGTTCTCTCTCTCTCTCTCTCTGCCTGGAAGAAATCGCTATTAGCGATAAGGCCGCCAGTTGTGGCACAATTTTTTTTTAAGTCTTTTGTGTTTCTGTTTGTCTTTTTTTTTGTCAATGTGTGTTACAATAAACAGTTTATCTATCTATCTATCTTTCTTTCTCTCTCTCTCTCTATGGATTAAAATCTGTAGTTAACATCACAAAAAAACCACAACCAAACATATAACTTCAAAATAAAACCCAACCCAGATCTTTCACAATAAATCAGTATCGAGTAACTCAATAAGCAAGTTTGAAGTGCCACGGTACGGTGCCTTCGGAAATATGACATCTAGAACACACGGCAAAGTTCAAGATAGTGCTCGCGAGTTGCAGTTTGTTTTACTCTTGCGTGATCAGAAGTTTACGAACACATTGAAGGTTATTATGAAGAAGAAAAATGTATAATATTACTCGATATATGATTAAAAATGTATACTATCTCTCTTTTGAGTCGTATTTCCTCATTACTGAGTGTCATGACTCCCCCGCAGAATTAATTCCTTCTCGGAGTTCTCTTGTGCAAGACATTGGTGTAGGGCCGGATTCAAACCAGGGTGCGTCTGGATGAAAAGCACTGAAAACGTTGAGCCACACTCGCTTAAAAAAGAAATTATAATTGAGAATATATCATGCCTTTATAATTTATTGTTTAATTAAAAGTAGTACGTATAATACGTGTGAAATGTCGCTTACGTATACAAAGCCAATCCTAGACTATGGTAAAAGAAAAATGCTGTAGATCTCATAGAAAGACTTCAGACTAATATTACAGTTTAAAGATAGTCCGAGAGACTGACATAGATAGTCATTTGCAACATCTTTTTGTATTTGCGTCAGAAGTCAATAGATATGGAACATTTTCCATTACTAAAATGAGCTAATCTGGATCACAAAATTGTTCATGGCACTGTAAATACATTCGCGGTATCATTATCTATTAGTTTCATATAAAAGTTCTTTTTTAATTCCATATTTTTTTAAAAAGATATATTTAACGTATGTATACACGTTATATTGATGAAAAATTTTGTTAATTCAAATCAATCAATATTTAGGTTAAGAAAAATGTAGTGCCTAGACTGCCTGTACTATCACTCATAAATCAAACAAACATTAAGATTACAAATTTTATATTAAGTTTTAGATTTTAAAATATTTAGTTTATATTTAGCTACGCCCTAATTCTTAACAGGATAAATGTAAATACATTTATGCTAATAAAGGAATTGAATTGAACATTTTCCTTAACCAATTTTACCATATATATACATTAACTAACTGACAACATACAAATTTCTGCTACTGACTATCCATTCCACATGGAAGTCAAATCCTAATGTCAACAATTGCCTTTGATTTAACACAAAATCACGTCCCGTTTCGTACGTTTCAATGATTTATGATTCGCGTCCAATGTTGATTCACATTATCTATTTTGTCACTCTGTTGCTACGAATGTTTGAGTAATTTTATTGTAAAGTAATAGAAACGTAACTGAGCTAAAATATAACTGTACGAGATGATCGAATGCCACCGTCGTGGTTGAGTTGGTAGGTGGAATTTAACGCTTTAGCAAGCAACTGCTACCAAACATTCGGCTAATAACGAGCAAGCTAATAATAATAGGAGCACTTTTTAAACGCATATTTTTGAGTGATTTTCAAATCAAGATTTAAGAAAAAGTTTTATAAAATTGCTACCTACTTATATACAATTATATATTGAACATTTCACACATCCAGAAAGCTACAGAACTACATAGGTTACTAAAATAAAACTATGAACTACAAAATTGATCATTGACATTGTCATAATGAAATTAGCATAATTAAAATTAAAGCAAATTAATCCCCACCATCCGAAAGCCCAAGACCTAAGCTTTGTGTGCGATGATGTGTAGGGGAGAGGTAAAATGTGAAAACATTTGAACGCGAAATTTTAATGAAGTTACAATTCTATGGTACCAATAATTCGTAGCTCTATTGGTTAAATTCCTGCTCGTTGAGATTTCAATATGATTTATCCGATGAATGTGTTAGTTTGATTGAAATTTGAGAGCAATATTGAAATGGATATCGATTAATTTATTGTAATTGAAATGTTTTTTTTTTTGCGAACTTCGAGTTATTTTTGGACGATTGCTTGATGTCCGTGTATCGTTGATTAGTTGTTATGGATGCTTTGAAAATTTGTATCACGTATGTATACAATAGACAAAGTCAATTGAATTCATTAAGTTACCTACGTTATTAAACCCTATTCCGTCATATTACAAAACGCGGTTTATATTAGTCTAGGACTTTAAAAATAAATAGTCGGTTCTTCTTGTTCAAACATCACATACAAATAATTTGTCAACTTCAAATTAGAACGTTGATTAATCATTGGTCACGTTTTGACAATTTGGTAATTATGACAGAAGAAAACAATGAAAAAGTTTTGGACTAACAGTTAACCACGTTTTGTAATAAGGTCCATTGTGTTTTACCCTTACTAGCAAAACAAAAGCAATAACTACATAACATATATCACAATTAAAATGTAATTCCATTCTTTCCTATTCCAACACAAATATAACCAAAGACCGATTTCCCAAACCCCACATTTTCATACATCTTCAACCCGTCTTAAGTCTTAACAAAAATATCAATAAACATAACCGTAAAGTACCTGTTTAATTGCTCTAAGGCTTTCGCAGCCGTTCTCAGTAAACCGTATATTTGCGGTAAACTCATCGTAAAGTCGCACTTTTACGATGCCACCGAAAAGATTTACCGTATAGAAGAGGTTTATTAGACCCTCGGGCGATACAGGGTTAAAATACCTGTTGGAAAGATGGTGGTGATAAAGATGTTTGGGTTTAAAATACTTTGTAATACAAATTATAAAACATACTAAATATTTTATTTATTTTGTTTAGATTCGGCACATGCGGTTTTGTTTTTGAGGTTGTTGTTGCACATTTTTTTTTATTCTGTGAAAAAAGAAAATCATGTATTGTACATGAGATCAGAAGTCATAAGTTTTAAACCACAAGTTACAGCGTAATGTCGCTGTTAAAGTTGCCTTAACAAACATGGATGTCCTTTTTATAACAAAATTTGGCTAGTAGATTGATATTGAAGTCAAGTGTGGCATAAAAATACAATCAGATACTTTGTGACTCACATTAATAATACATAGCTATAAAACTTTTCTGCACGAGATTAACGCAGCCGGCACATTCAAAGAGTGGCCTATGACGAGCAGTGGGTTAAAGAAGGTAGTGGGTGATAGTGATGATAAAACTAAATTAAATAGAGATCAGAAGTCATAAGTTTTAAACCACAAGTTACAGCGGAATGTCGCTGTTAAAGTTGCCTTAACAAACATGGATGTCCTTTTTATAACAAAATTTGGCTAGTAGATTGATATTGAAGTCAAGTGTGGCATAAAAATACAATCAGATACATTGTGACTCACATTAATAATACATAGCTATAAAACTTTTCTGCACGAGATTAACGCAGCCGGCACATTCAAAGAGTGGCCTATGACGAGCAGTGGGTTAAAGAAGGCAGTGGGTGATAGTGATGATAAAACTAAATTAAATAGAGATCAGAAGTCATAAGTTTTAAACCACAAGTTACAGCGGAATGTCGCTGTTAAAGTTGCCTTAACAAACATGGATGTCCTTTTTATAACAAAATTTGGCTAGTAGATTGATATTGAAGTCAAGTGTGGCAAAAAAATACAATCGGATACATTGTGACTCACATTAATAATACATAGCTATAAAACTTTTCTGCACGAGATTAACGCAGCCGGCACATTCAAAGAGTGGCCTATGACGAGCAGTGGGTTAAAGAAGGCAGTGGGTGATAGTGATGATAAAACTAAATTAAATAGAGATCAGAAGTCATAAGTTTTAAACCACAAGTTACAGCGGAATGTCGCTGTTAAAGTTGCCTTAACAAACATGGATGTCCTTTTTATAACAAAATTTGGCTAGTAGATTGATATTGAAGTCAAGTGTGGCATAAAAATACAATCAGATACTTTGTGACTTACATTAATAATACATAGCTATAAAACTTTTCTGCACAAGATTAACGCAGCCGGCACATTCAAAGAGTGGCCTATGACGAGCAGTGGGTTAAAGAAGGCAGTGGGTAATAGTGATGATAAAACTTTTTAAAATCTTTCTAATTGGTCAAACCCCAAATAATTGTATCAACTAGTTACATACTAAATAAGTTACGTAATTATAACCCAGGGGTCTTCAAATCTAGAGTAAATAGGTTTCTTCTAGGCAAGCGTGCTACATCTTAGACTATAGATGTGCTTAATCATCAGGCAGTCTATAGTCAAACGTAAGCCTATTTAATGTAAAAAAAACTTACTCCAGCATATTATGTGTATCTATCTACTCCTGTGAATATCTAACACTGTACGGTCCAATAATTTACAATGTACGTTACAACGTACTACTATTGTAACTACTACTATTGTAATTCTCCTAAAACCCGTCTTCAGTTGATGGCTAAAACGCAATCTCGTTAGGCTAAATTGGTCAGGTCCGTTCTATTAGCGAAAGGAGTGGATTTAGTTTGTTAGTTTAGTTAGGGAGGGGAGTTGGAAAGTATGAGCCATTTAGCTGCTTATATAAATTAGGTACAATTAAGAAAGATAGACTTTGTTGTGACATTTTTTTTAGGAAAAACACAGCAACAACAACAATTACACAAAGAAACATAAATTTGGTCACAACACAGCCCCAACTCAGCATAGTGCTGAAGCAACCAGCGCTGATATTCCGTTGGGGCTGTTTATTGACGTCACGCACGTACAAAAAGTACAATAAAGTGGCAGTGTTTCTTTTACATTCCTTATGATAACATCATCATCATCACAAATTTAAGGGCAAGGCCCTTGTCTGTGGAGCATACGCCATTTATGATAACATTACAGTGGAATATGTTACTATAGTTCAGCAATGGATTTCCGCAAAGTTAACACCTAATTCAATATCTTATCTCGGTTAATAATATTTAATTACGACGGCAGTCGTTAAGCCATGTCATAGGCTCTTAGGGCGGCTTGATAAACTCTCAACACCAGAGTTGGCCACTCTCATTCGATAAGAAGATAGGAATAAGAATTTTATTTACCCGCATTGCGAGACAACGTCTTTCTATCAATAAAATATCTCTAAGATAAGCCTTTTATACCCCCACATTACAGCAAATCAGTCAATAATAAAACAGGAATCAATGCTTTATTTAAAACCGTATTTTACTAAAATTTACAAACGCAATTATTTGGGTTTTTACATATAGTAAAAGATTTACTAGGGTCAATGTGAAATGTGCCTGAAAAAAAACAGTGTGCTCAATTAAATTAAAAATCAATCAATTAAAAAAAATACTTTATATTGTAACTAATGGGTGCTCGCGGCTTTGCTCACATTAGAAAGTAAAACTTGCATCCCCTATTTCACCTCTTTAAAAGTGTCATTTCCAAAAATCCTTGCTTAGCGGATGCCTACGTTAAGATTTTGGACATTTGTATTAATATGTGTTTAATAGTTTAGTTATGAACGGACTCTGTCTGAAATAAACGCTTTTATTATTATTATAACATCTACCTGCATGCCAAATTTCAACCCGATCCATCCATTGGCTTGGGCTGTGCGTTGATAGATCACTATATCAGTCAGTCAATCAGTCAGTCACCTTTGAGTTTTAAATATAGATTACCAGATTTTTACAATAACTACCCAAACCTTATTAACAACATTTCCATTCTTCCATTCTCTTTAACATTACTAATCTACGTCAATGTCCGTTCTATTACGTAGTAGGACGTTGTTAACCCTTTGTGCTGACGACATTGTCTTGACGTATTTGCTTTGGTACCGTTAATAGTAGCTGAGTTGATTGCAGCTTAGTTTATGATGCGTTGGAGAGGTTAACTAGGTATCGGGCTAGTGTTGGGTCGGGATAGATTGTGACAGATGTAGAAGCGGGGTTATGGGAATTATCGTCGAATCGAATTGGTAACTATTGGTATAGTTACAATCGTCAAAGAGAAAATCTGGTACCGTCTTGAGTATATATGAAGTACTTTTATTACAGAAAAGCTATATTTTCATTTTTGTCTATAGCTTTAAATGATAGTAGACATAAATAAAGTAATGAAAAAATCCAAATGCAGTTATAGCTAAACTTACAAGTTTTTGCGATAATTTCATTTTTACATAATGGGAAAATGACATCTATGTAACAACTAACATTAATCAATTGAGTTGTGTTGCGCGAATTTTTGTCATATGGATTATTAGGTGACCGTTAGTCATATGTTTGAATGAATAGATTTCATACCTACATAATTAGTTAGATGAAATTTAATTGTGTAAGATATTTTAGCAAAAGAATGACTGCTACGATTCCACAAAAAGAAAATAAAACTTTCAAACACGAGCCAAACCTACGCCAAAAATTATTTCTCTACAAAGTTCATAAGAAATTCCTATTTCCTGACTTAATTTCGAATTCTGCAGGAAAATTCGTCGAGATAAGGACAGAATTTGACATTGCGCAGGGATATTATAAATATTTTATGAACATCGCAGTGGCGCTATCAAAAATAAATATTCTCAGATTCACGGGCCCAAAAGGAAGTCAAACTTGCTACTTGATGAAGAAGAGGGAATTCTAGTGCTCAATCACGAAACCAAACTATTAAGAAATTCCGCTCTACCAATTATTAATTAAGTCATGTAAATCTGCGGTCGAAGCGAGCCTATTGAGTCCGGCACTCGCAACTGCCGGTCTTCTCAGTAGCAACGGACTCCCTGTTTACACTTCTAAAATAATACAAGCACTATCAACATTGGTGAAAAATTTCATTTGCGCGATGTAGATCTGGCTTTGTGATTGGCGGAGGAAGCGCATCGTCACGGTGTATGAAGTCTGATGAATGGAATATAAAAACAATCGGTTTCACCTCGTGGGCAATGCGATCGAGTATTGTTAATGCAGACATTAATGACTGCATGGTAGAATGAACACGAGTATTGATAAAGTTATTAAATGCAGTTGAAGTTTCCCAATTAAGGCCGATGCTTTTAATTACAGTTTTTGTTTTATTTTTTTATGATAGCTGATTTTACTACTCACAATGGACCAATCATAACGCAATAACAAACATGATAGGTATGTTAAATATCGTCAGATCAGATTAATATACTAGGTTGCAAAGGTTTTTTGCTTGTTCATATTCGGGATATTAAAATTTGTTTAGAAAGTAGGACCGAAAAAAGATTTCTTCATAAAACGAGAGCCCATTTATCTCCAAACAATTTCATAGAACGCAACGGTTGAAAACTTTGCGAACACACAATCACATCAGTTTGTGTTTATACGAAAACTTTTCTGAATTAATAATATCAACATAGATATTTTAGTCCTGGACACCTCTAAATGTAACTTTTTTTCACCTTCGTGTGCGGACTAATTCAAATGCAGGAGGACATCCTTAATTATGTGATATTTTAACTATCCATTCCTTACCTCTTTATTTCAGGACATATCACATAGCGCCATCTAGCCCCATACTAAGCTTACTTACCACATAACTTTGATATGTCCTGAATAAAAATTACAGTTTGTGACACATCGTCATCCAACCAAATGACGTAACCCAGTTGCATAAGATTAGAGAAAGATACAAGTTCCTTGATAGATACAGCATTCTAAATTAAAGTTATTTGTTGTACTTATTTGCATAAACATTTTTTATACCTACATCAAATTGTGGTTTGCAACTAGCAATGGTTTTTATAAGAATGTACTCCAAATGCGAGTAGTAATTATTATTACCCGTCTATTGATTATAATGTCAGTGGATACAAACGAATGACTAACTTTGTCGCACAGTTTATGTTCGGATCGCAGTGAGCTTTGAAATGTGAAACTGGATGTTAGGACCAAATTTAACAGTAAAATATTTCTGATTTCATTTGAAGGAATATTTTTCACGGCTTATGGGCTTACGTAGATCATGATTATTTTATGCGATAAAAGTTATGTTTAAATAAATAGCAATAACGAAAAAATACATTGGCAAGGTTGTGAAACTCCCTGCCTGACTCTCTGGTCCCCACGCACTATAATCTAGCGATCTTCAAAGCGAGGGTGTATCGGTTCTTATCGGGTAAGCACGCTCCATCTTAGGCCATAGCCTTTGCTTGCTATCAGGTAAACTATGGCCAAGTGTAAACCCATTCAAGTAAGAAAAAAATGCTCCAACCAAAAAGAATATTTCTTTACCTACATAAATCATTTATCATTGCCTGTACTCACTTACATTCATTATTTTATAAATGATAGGTATTTGTTTTAGGCCTATCACTAGCAACAGCTTCAATTCTAGGTATCGAAAAAATGACAGCATTGTTTTACTAATTCACTTTAGGTACTAAAGCTTCCGTAAGGCATGATTAAATTTAACTATCACAACCGGCTAGTATTTACTTTTAAAATGGTAATAAATACATATATTATGTAACAGTAAGGTCGGTTGTTATTATTAAATGAATTAATACTTAATTGTTACGCCCTCGTCTTATAAAACCAAATGATAAGATTAAGCACGAACAGTAAACTGAACTTTTTCCGTTATTGGTTCTCTTTGTAAATTTTTCCACTTTAAGCTCATTATATTCGTTTCAGTGGACACCTGCAGCTTTGCAAAGTTATTGAAAGCTTACAGCTGACGTCATGAAAAATCTGCAGATTGCTGAATTAGAAGACATCACCATTTTTTTTCTGTAAGCAATCGCAATTTTCTGATCGAGATTACTTTTGGCTGAAATGTTTTCGATTGCATCAATATGTTTGAACAGTTGATGGTTTTTTTTCTCTTTCTATTTATTTATGAACAAAAAATGGTTTTTATTAATTGGAATTTTGTGTATATATCATAATGATGACAAATTTTACATACATGACAAATTTAATAGGAAATATTTAAAAAGCGTTCCGTTAAGACTTCTCTTATTTCAATCATATCCAATACCTACTACGACTCCATATACATAGATTTATAGATACAAGAAATTTGTCTTCAAAAATCACGTCACCTATAAAACAAAGATGATTCAAACAAGCCAATCACTCGGAAAACGAACAGCGCTGTCTGTTCAATTAAAATGTTTATTGACCGTGCGTCTGGGGACTGTTACCATTTTCTTTTTATGATTATCTATTTAATCATCGGGACCATCAAAACGTTTTACGAGCATATCGATCGAACTTGTTTGTTATTACTTGTATTGTATTGCTGGTAGCGGAAAATTTGACCGGAATTTTTGTCCAATTTCATTTTATGGACGCCAAGAATGTGAGTTCAGCGATACGTCTTGTGTTATCGGCCATCTTTATGGCTTATTGTAAAATTTTGATGTAGATTGCTGTGTGTACGGGAGTTGCTTGTTTGGGAACTGGAGCGTGATTGGCTGTTGTGGTTACATGGTTATTTGTTTGGTCGACATATTATCCTGCAATTTATTAACCGACATCCAAAAAAGGAGGTTATCAAGTCTTCTGAAAGTTTTTTTTTCAAATATGACTTAGTAACGTATGCTACCAATGATGACCTATTATCACGTAATACTTTGTTTTACAAATCCATATCTAAAAGTAATGAAATGCCTTCAAATGCTTTGTAAATTGCTATAAGTATGATTAAGGTAATATTGTAGCAAATATCATAAGTTTGGATAATTTAAGTTTTCAAAACAGTGACAGTGGTTTGATAAGTGCGAAAATTGCGCTAAGGTTTTTTTTCCCTTGGGCTAAATATCTGTGCCTGTTTCTAAAATTACGAATGGATGGTTTCAATGATGATAATGATGATTTTCGATTTCCATTTGAGTTCGTATGTAACAGTACACATTTTTTCTATGAAAACTGAATAAAACAAAACAATTGGTTTTGAGGATCACTTAAGCTCAGCCCTCTTCATCCGTGACCTCCCAAAAATGATGAAATTAACAACCGCAAGAGCCTTCACCCCACATCGGACCATCTACAAATTTTCACAGCCCAAGGGTTGGAACATTCGCTAACATGAAACTGAATTTTTATAAGAAAAAATGCTAAAACCACCCAGAAAGGTCGGCCGGCCATATGTTCTATCGAAAGTCACTTAGCGGGGAACCTCTCAAGGTATGTTCAGGAAAAATTCTGGAGAAAATGTTGAGTAATAAAATTGAATGATTATGTTGATATTTACTTAAAGATTACGTTTAAAAAGACAAATTTGTGAATGAATTGTGATTAAGTAGATCAGATTTCTTGTCAATATGATGCCATATAAAAGGCTATGGGTTAGAACAAGAAATGATTCTGACCATTATGTAAGCATTTTAAAAAAACATTTACACTGTAAAGCTTATATTTCTAGACAGCCGCAACGCATTCGCTTAGATTACTCTATTTACATTACCATTCCCTAGAAACAGTGTACATTGTAGTAATGCGGATTTTTTTAAGGGGTAATTTATTATATCGACTGGCCTGTTAGCTTAGTTGGTAGTGGCTCTGCCTTCTAATCTTGGGGTTACGGGTTCGATTCCCGCAAGACACAAGTATTTATGAATTTTAAAAATGTATAATTACTTGTGTTGAGTCTGGTCTTTTGTAGGTATGTATTTACAAAAGAAAAGTATATAAGTATTATATCCGTTACCTAGGTACCCACAACACAAGCGTTTGCTTAGTGTGGGGCTAGATGGTGATGTGTGCTATGTCCTGGAATATTTATTTATTAATATTATATTGCAGGTAGACACATGAACTTATTCGTTTCCTAGTATAATCGTTATCCTTGTATAGCTCTTTACTAGATTCTATAAAAAATCCATCCACTAGTCTAAAGTAAATCCCAGTTAAAAGTTCCAATATAAATACTTGCATTTTTCTACCCACTACCTATCCGAGCTTTTCACTAATTATTACTGGTCCAAAGATATCCTGAAACTTCTCTCGGCGAGCTTTACCGAGTCTCATTTGAGCCGCTGAATGGGGAATATTTTAATACCCTCGTCTGCTAGATTAATGCGGAATTTACTTGCTTGCAGATATACTGGACGCGCGATTTTGTCATTAGGTTTAATGGTGCATTTTTGATTCAGTGGTTACATCGGTTAAAAGCGTGTGGTAAACGAATTTAGTATGCGACGTGGCTTGATAAAATACTAGTACATATTGCTTAGCAAATTGTTAAACAAGCATACTCTGTAATACTTTTACATAATATAATTTTTATGCATTACTTGGTTGAGAAAACTCTAAGATATGGAAAAAATGCAATTAGGTTTATTTTGAATTCTGTAAAATGCATACAAGATATAATGTAATTCAATTTAAAAAATAATGCGTATTTATTGTATTGGCATTACCACAAGCAATGCGTTTTTCAAAATTTCATATCAATATACAATACAAATTTATGTATTTAATAAAATCACTTACAAACCTTAAGGTAACTTAATTCTATATTAAATTTATTCATAGATGGTTAACATGAGCCCTGCACTGGGTATGAAACCTGTATCGCAGGCTACATGATATATTATATAGCACACAACTTTAATTTTGGCACTTATATCTGAACATCAATCATGCCAACGACGGTAGTAATCTTAACAAAACAGATGAATAGGTATATTACACAAAGTAATAATATGGAACAGAATTTTGAGACCATTGCAAAGTAATCGTCAAGTACTTCCGATCCCATCAGTTCGCCATACACGGTGTAACATTCATTTCGTTTAATTTTAGCCAGATTAATGCAGAGATACCGTTTGCTCAGTCGAATGAGATACGAATACGGTAAGATTCGAGTGATGGAGTAGATGAGAGATTTAGACTAAGCAAATATTAATATGTGGTTTTTGTTTTTATTATCGATTTTAACCAAATGCAAGGCCTGGAAGCATAGCATGCATAGTTAATATGTATGGATAATAAATTTTATTTGAACTTCATTCCAAAAAAATCATTTTTTATTGTGCTTAAAAAGCTTAAGGTGTAGGCAAAGTTTTTTTGTTTGGGAGCCCTCTGATCATTAATTTCAGGTTTTATTTCGCTGTAGTCAAGCTAGTTACTTCATCTTACTACAGCAGACCATCAGGCAGCCTTAAACGATACCTTCACAAAGAAAGACTGATATCTGAGAGTAGGCCTGTACTGGGTTTTTTTATGTAAATTTGTTTTGAATAAGTATGACTGACTGTGACTTACAGTAGTTACTTGAAGCATAAACATATCTGAGAATGGGAAAATTTTCAGAACGTCAGTAAGGTACGTATCCAATTTTTTGTTTATCTATTCAAAGGAAGCAACAAAAGACCATACATTCAATACATTTGTTTCACTTACTTCATCCATCTGTAAAGTCTATGCCTGTCTGGAAGTTCTGGTAGCAAATAGTTTAGCAACTGGAATCAATTTGTGCTCCACATTTGATGCGTTTCTAGGAAGGCTTGTTGGTAACCAATTAACTTGGTACCTGCATCAAAAATGTGTAAATTATATCATTTATTAATTTCAGTTGTATAAATGTTATTTCCTACGAAATATTAAGTAGAAAAGAAATGACATTGCATTATTTATAGTTTACATACAGGGTGTTGGAAGCAGTTTTTTACTAGCTAAACCAAAAAAAGGCATAAAGTTCAACGAAAAAATAACTAAAATAAATAATAACGGCGGAATGATAATGTTATTCTTGTACTGCACTAAACCTCATTTATCGAAAGTTCAAAGATATAAACACATCTATAAACTTTATAAAACATTTTTGTACAACTATTCGATCAATTCTAGTACTAAGATTATAATCCTTGCATGAAAAGGTACTCAATATTAATGCTTTGAAGGCTCCGCTCTCAATCAAAAGCACAATGAAGGGTTAACACACCTTGAAACTCAATAACGTTGCTTCGAATAGAAAGAGAATTCGAAATTATTGCAAAAATATATTACGATATTGAAAAGCATTTTCATATTAAGTATGAGGCATTTGCACAGTCCGATCTTGTTCATATTTTATGGTAAAGTTTAAACATGCCCCGTAAACTAAATAAATTGATACAATTGAGTTTCTATTTGATAATTATTTATGAAACCACAGTTTCTGTTTGCCAGTACTACAAAATTGTGTCACAATTCATAAAGGTTGCCATATTGGAAACTTACTATATTTCAGTCTTTAGCAAGCTATAGTCATTAGTCATCTATGGATATAATAAAGCTGAAGAGGGTCGAAAACATTGTATACCTATATACATTGTATACCTATATACATTGTATACCTATATACATTGTATACCTATATACATTGTATACCTATATATACATTTTGTGTAAAATTTAAAGTCTGTCATATTTTTCATTTTCATCCATCCATTCATAGCAAAAATATAAATAACTTTAAAAACAGTAAGGTTCTTTCATCTCCGGTAAAATATTGCAGTAATATTGAAATCGTTGAAAAGGTTGTCCAGGTTTTTGTTGAATAAAAGTGTGATTATTTCGTATCAATATTTATAGTAGTATACAGTGTTCATACGATTTCTACAGTAAAACTACTGTTAATTCGGTTTTTTCCCATTTTTACCATTTTATTAAACAAAATATTTAGTAAGTTACGTTGACTACCCTTATCGTAAGGTACCAATTTCCCTTTCAAGTTTCAGACAAAAGAAACGAACAAAATGTCCACCAGCTCAAAGGTCAGATGACATTTCTAAACACGTTGGTAGGAAATGGATCAGACAGGCTGGAGACCGTAGTATGTAGCACGTTGGAGAGGAGGCCCATACTCAGCAGTGAGTGAACACGGGCTGACATGATGATGATGATGATGATGAACGTTATTTCAGACAGCTACTAGCCCAGGCCAGTTCACTCGATAAGGCCTTAGCTGTCATATTTGTTTAAAACCCTGTTACAAACACTTTAAAAGCTCCTTTTTCCCGCCAGTGTGATACAGAACCCAATAAAAATTAATCACGGCTCGGTTTCATGTAACGATCGTTTAAAAAAGCCAGTTCGGTGCGATTAAGAGTCTCATTTAAAATGATACAAGGCACTCGACGAGCTTGCCAAACTCGTGTTCCTACGCCCACGCAGTATAGCAGTATGGATGTTACGAATCAAAACAAATCCAAAACATATGCCGTATTCAGAGAAAAGTGTAGACTATAATAATTTGATGATATTGTGGCGCCACTTGTAGTACTAGTTGAATTTGTTAAGGATAACACTGTTTTAATCACCAAAATAAAACTAGGTACTATAAATATAATATTGACATATTAATTTGCAGTCGAAAACAATATAGTGGTGTTTTACACGCTCCTATGTCAGTAAATGTTTACTGTATTATAAAAGTGTCGCAAAGAGAACTTGCCTTGTTCAAAGCTATAAAAATAGTTACTCATAAATCTATGTAATATACTATGTACGAGTATAATTATATAACGTTATTTTTTAGATAAAAAGCGCCTGTAAAATCACTGGCTAAGGCGAGTTAATTAAATTCCATCCGTATTTGAGTAGGCACTTTGCAACATAGGAAATTATATATTATTTATGTAACAATTTATATTGTTAACCACACACCTGTACGTATATACATAGGTGTTCTTATGTATATTTATGTGGTAAAAGGATTTATTTCAAGGTAGATTAAGGTAAATAATATACACTCTCATACTATTAACATCTCAGTATGTTGCTCTCACCGTTGGTAGGCGTATTCTGGAGGCATGCAAATTTTTACTATTGACATACAAAAGCGCCTACTGAAGCGGAAAAATGTTTTAGTCCCTTTTGTTGGTTCCAGAGAACGGGTTAGGAAATGTTATCGTATTTATAGGTTTTGGAGAGATCGTAAATATATTCTAAGTGGATGTTGTAAAAGATTATAGGTGTAGGAGATAGATGTATAATCTTGGAAACATTATTATTTACTAGGTAGTTTAATTTTGAAGGAATAAATTATTTTTGTTTCTATATACAGGTGCTCTGATTAAAACAAAAATTACAAAATTGTCTAAATGATTTTATTTTACAAAAAACTTAGTTTAACTTTAACTTAGCATATTATGATAGCAGTGCATTTTTAAACTTCTATCTGCTTTAAATTAATTAAGCGTTAATATATCACGTTGTCTACAACAAGCTCAATACAAATACATAGCATGTTATTCCCATGCATAGGTATCAAAATCTGCAGCCCCTTAAGAATAACAACCGCAGCGGGGCTAAATTCACCCCGATGCATAAATAACCTGCTTAATTGGGGGTGAAATCGTGCTGCAGTTTTGATGAACTACTTCAAATTTTAACCCAAAGCACCCTAACGTTGCTCTACGTGCGTGATTATTTTTAACTGACTTCCTAAAAGTTAACTGACTACCTAAACTGTTCGTTGGTTGCTTTGATAATAAATATTATATATATTTCAGGACATATCACACAGCGCCATCTAGCCCCATACTAAGCTTACGCTTGTATCATGGGTACTAGATAACGGATATAATACATATATACTTTTCTTTTGTAAATACATAATGTTTTGGGGATGGGCCCGTATTATCAATTTGAATTTGATAGATAAGTAGTGGGTATTAAGACCTAACTGTTTTAAAATAGCTTAGTTTTTCATGTCACACAAAATATTTTATTAAAATTTAACAGAGAAATTTTCAATTTAATTAGATTATTTTTTTGGTATCGATTGATCGATTTTCAAACAATACAAGTCTTATGTATTCAAATTATGATACCAATACTGTGGAGCCACCTTTATTTATTCAAAATGTATTCATTTATCAAAATTAAGATTAAGCATTACAGGCATAATCTTATTCACTAATGAGTCTCTGGCATAGTTAATTCGAATGCTATGAATAATGTTAAAATCTTCAGCAAATACTTGATTTAATTGCTATCGACGATGAAAATTTGCTTCTCAAGCTCCCGTTTTTAAATCGTATTCTTACGCAATTGCCTGAATCATGCCGTAGATGATTTCACGCCTTTGCAGAATAAAGTTAGTCACTTTTTAAATAATCAAAAGACATAAAATTTAATGACCATCAAATTTCGATTAAGCAAGTATTTTACAACTTCAGCGAAGCAGTAAAAAGAAGCAAAGGTCGAAAGAAACAAGCGAAGTCGAATAAAATCCACCTCAGAACGTCGATGTAACCCTGCCCCCTCTATAACTGTAAAACTCAGTCAACAAACATAAAATCGACGCGATTTAACGACTTTCAAGCCCACTGTCATTATGAAATCGGAGATTTATAAATCGTAGAGATAGATGTTTGTTAATTTCAATACTAACAAAAACATTAACCAAAACTTTAGTATGCCGCAATACGAGTATACTCGTATGTATGAACGTTTAGAATTGAGTGGACTAAAACTCGCAATGTGCTACAATTTAAATACAAACCTGTAGTGGGTGAGGATAATTAAGCAATTTTCAAAGTCATTTACGATTTTTTTACATTATTTTTTTATTTTTTGTGTGTATGTACCTATATTATATTTATTTTTTATAAAATGAGCTCCATTTATAAAAAAAAACACAATTAAAAGAATGATGTATTTGCCGATCTTTTCTTATCAATGCAGTACAAGAACAATACAGGTTTTTTTTTATTTTTTTTTCATAATTACTCCGCCATTCATTTAAAAAATTAAAATAAAACCTGTATTGTTCTTGTACTGCATTGATAAGAAAAGATCGGCAAATACATCATTATTTTAATTGTGTTTTTTTATTATATGATTTGTAAGTTATTTAAACTCAGAAAAATTAAAAAAAATATATAATAATATTTTCCCCCAAATGCTCATACATGTAAGTTACCTTTCTGCCCACTCACAACATGATTTTTCCCGCGTCACAACGTAAACTGAATCCAAAGGTAAGTTGAGAGAATCACTCAACTCGCGCCGCTCCGTTGACAAGGCCTCGTTAAACTTTGCCGATTACCTCGACTTTTTTACTTCTACTTTCCCATTTCGCAAGATCGATGTCGCAGGATTTAATGAACTTTCTTTGAAAATTTTTCTATTTAAGTTATTGTGATTGTTTGAGCGAAAGTTCGCTGGATTCATTCAGGCTCTTTGCGCTGCTCGATAGGGTTGGCGTGATTGGTTTGGTTTGAGAGAGGGATTTCTTTCAATGTTATTATAGATTTTCATTTTGTAGCTGCATTTCAGAACAAAAACTGCTTGTGCTAATACTGATTGATACATATTAAAATACACATAGACATCAAATATATATAAAGACAAATACATTTATAAATATCTTCTCATTTTTATTACAATAACATGTGATCAAGTAAATAGGAAAAATGATTTTTGCCGCCTAATTTAAAGATGTATGTACATATAAGAGTATGTAAATTAGTTAGAAAACACGAAATTTACAGCTTACCACTACCCATACCATTTGCAGTTTTCATCTTCTAAAACAATTTAATCAAAATTCAGCTATATATTTACGTTTGTACCATTTATAATTATGTGCAAAATATATTCATACAAAGCCAAATAACACCATAATGTAAACAGATATAAACATAGTTATAATCTCTAACCACCTCGATTCTATCGAATGCGTACCAACTGAAGCAGAGAAAGAATCCAAGCGATCACAGATGTGTGGAACGGTTGCTACGACAAATTGTTTTATCGAAAATTACTTTCTGAAGCGGATAAATTTCCATTTTTCTAATGGAACGGAATGGCGTAACTCCCAAGTGAGTCAAACGAACAATCTTGGGGAACGCTCACATTAGGCTGTAGTTTTCCTATATTTTTTTTTTTTTATGAAAGTTATTTACTAAGAACAAGTTTCTTAAAAACAATTTTCTTGAAATAAAAACGAATTAAAATTTACTAGGCGTTTTAATTTATATCATTCAATTATTATTTTTATAGATAAAACTAAATTAAAACATAATATTTTTTCCTATACAAAAATGCTACTTTATATTTTATTCTGTCTGTAGAGGTCTACAAGTTGTAGAGCCTCTACGAAACGCTACGAATGGTCTACAAAATGGATGAATCTCTAACATTATTACAAACAAATTTGATGTTTGACGGGACAACAGTAAGTTAGTGTTACTCACAATTATTACAATTTTATTAATGAATCAGTATGATAACCTTGTTTCCACCTACTCACAGGCGTTATCGAATAAATTGATAAGGTGTGCCCCTAATGTTTGTGCTTCTTACTAATTGTTTTTATTAGAAATTATACCCGACGTACTGTGCACGTTGTCTCTCTCACTCGTTACTTTAGTTGACGCGCGTGTAAGTGAGCGCGAATTATGGCAACTTTTTACTGGCGGAGGTTAAATGAATAGCTCTCAGTTGGAAAGTATTTCTGTAACAATATGTTGATAAAAAAGAAGCTATACTGATAGGACTTTGTAGTTTTTATGTGATTTTTAATCACACACAAACTAAAAAGTCTAATAGATAATTCGCCTTTTTAATCGAATCTTCTGAATTATACATTTGGCAGAATACATACATTTGGAGAGGCACGGCTCTCAATAATAAAGAATACACGGCTCAAGACGGAGAACTATTTTGTTATATGTATTTTTAAGCGTACACTGACCTGAAAAACCTTACCTTTTCATTATTCATAAAAGATGTTCTCTTTGAATACCTCATAAAGAAAAAAATCATTATAAGATCATCTGCTCAAGAGAACTCCCCTAACGAATTAATTCTGCGGGGGAGTCACGACCCTCAGTCATGAGGAAATACGACCCAAGAGACCATTATTAACAAAATTCGTCGCTAATAATGAAACACTTGAAATATTATTTAACTTAGGCACAACTCTCAAATAACGAGAACCAGTGGATTCCAAAAAGTTGTATAGTTTTGTTTTTTGCTCAACCAATGCCGTCATCAAGTTAAATCAAGTTTTAATCTCGTCTAAGTCTCTATAGCCTTGTTTTTGTCGAAAGTCTGATAGTTGACATTTGAATGAGCACAGATAAGGGATGAAGTAAGGACTTCTCTCAGGGACATTTACATTGCATTTAATTTTTCTTATTTTTCATGTTTGTGTTAGCTAACTTACAGGAAATGTTGATGTATTTAGTATATTCATGGATGAATTATACAAGAGGTTTTTTTACACGGTCAACGTTTGACTACAGCCTGCCTGCACGTACGCCTAGGAGAAACCTATTTACTCAGGATACTTATATGGAGCAGATGTATACTGAAAATGTTGATGTATTTGGTACAGCAGTCGTTGTACAAAAAGATGACCCTAATCTCCAGAAAAGCAAGTTTTATTTGTAGTTAACTTACAGAAAAGGATTTTTTTTTTGTAGTTTTTACATCTTAATTATTTTATTTAGCAAAATATCAATAGCTTGGATGATTACTGAACAGGTTAGCTCATAAATTCTAAATCTTTCATTATTATTGGTAAAAAATACTATATTGATCCCCATTAAACCCTTACCTAGCTACGCCTCTGACTAAACAATCCTCAGTCAGTCCGTAAACAAATAAACGAATATTATTATAGTACTATCGATGGAAATGGATGATTATTGCACAAGTTCTCGACTCCAGCTTTATGGCTTCAAGGGGGCAAATAGATGAGTTTAATGAACTGACGGACCCAATGAGATAGAAGGATTTGGTGGTTTTGTGGGAATAAAAAAATCTTGCTATGACAATTGTGTCAAAATGATAAACATAGAGTCAAGTAGTGGTCTAATATAAATATAAATAAATATTCCAGGACATTGCACACAGCGCCATCTAGCCCCACACTAAGCAAACGCTTGTGTCGTGGGTACTAGGTAACGGATATAATACTTATATACTTTTCTTTTGTAAATACATACTTATTATACATACAAACGACCAGACTCAACACAAGTAATTATACATATTTTTTTTTAAATGCATAAATACTTGTGTCACGCGGGAATCGAACCTGCAACCCCTAGATTAGAAGGCAGAGCCACTACCAACTAAGCTAACAGGCCAGTCAATATGTTCTTAAATCTGAAACTCATGGTATTTTAGGAACATTAGTTCGGAGAGCTTCTGCGGTTGTAAATTAAATCTAAATGTACAGTTTTTTTTTTGTTGTAATTTTGAATATTGAATTGCCGTTGGAATAGGTACACATTTTACTAGTTTTACCATTTCATTTTACCGTGATACAAAAAAAAGGAAGAAATATGTGTTTATGTCATTATTTACGTTTGTGTATTTTCATAGAATGTTCTTACATGAATTTACCTTATTAATATATATATATATTTTTTTACAAGTAATCTTCATCGTAGATGCCTCTTTAAACAATATAAACTCTTCTTCAAACTTTACAAATAATTTACTTATTCAGTTTAAGTTACTTTTGAATTTTAATTAACCACTAATGAAATTTATTAGTCATACTTTTGTCAAATTCATTTGCGATAGGTGGTATAAAGCAACACTTATCAAAATATGATATGTCAGTCACTATAATTATGCCAAATTACGTACTGATATAAATATAAAATCGGAGAGAATGGTGTAAAAGCCACTAAATCACTTACGCGAGGAATTCCACGTCAATTTGTATGCGAAGAATAAATCTGACGATGTGGGTGGTTGGGTATACTCAATAAATTTAGGACACAGAGGAACAATGGAAGTAAAATGGTTTATTTTATATCAGGCATCTGTATTAAGTCGTATTCCTCATGACTGAGGGTCGTGACTCCCCCGCAGAGTTAATCCCATAGGGGAGTTTTCTTGGGCAGATGCATCGTGGTGAGCGCACAGGTCCATCCCCGGAAGACACATACCCTCGGATATTGTGGTTTTCAAACATGACGATTTCCTCACGATGTTTTCCTTCACCGTTAAGCGAGTGCAAATCCACACATAACTTGAAATACAACTCATTGGTGTAGAACCGGATTCGAACCAGGGTGCGTCTGAATGAAAAACAGACACTGGAACCGCTAAGCCACACTCGCTTTTCCGGCATCAGGCATGCTTCACCTTATAAAATATGTTGCTAGTGGCTTGGCATGTTAGTACGTGTTTAGAGTACTATGTAGATAGTCAAATAACTAAATATTCATTTCACTCAGTGCCATCAAGCATACCATACGTTTGTGTCACGGGATAAAAATGAAAATAGCATGTCAAGTGTACAAAGGTGTGTCTGCTACTTCCTTTGAATTACCAAAATATACAAAAAAAAACAAGATATAAAATGCTAATCATGTAAAGCTTTGATTTTTTATTGTCTTTACAATGAAAGTTAGCACTAACTTTAACGACTAACCTTTTTCTACTCTTCTCAAAACTTCTTTCTCATATTTTTTTATGGGAATACGCGTGTTAAATTTGTATGTTACTCCTTTTTTTCCACTGTCGTATGAGATGTGGGTGGATTTCGACGTTTCATTAGGAAAACGAGGAAATCTTCGCAAGAGCGCTCCGTGCGAATTCAGAATTTGATTTTGTGGTTGGTTATCTTTGCAACGTATAACGTCTTTAATATTTTAACACTCACCTACGCTTAATTGTGAGATATTATTACCTATATAGTCTGATTTCTAACTAACTGCGTTTGTGATATAGATATTGTTTTTTTTTGGTAATACATAAAACAAAAATAAATTTCAGCACTTAACTGTTCCAAGAAACAAACTTAAAATTAATCTTAAACACGACAAGAAAAGTTGGAAAGCGTGTTAAAATAGCGCAGCTCTGACATCCCTCGTTTCAAAGTTATGGTACTCAATCAATAGTTATTCAGAAGTTGCTCTTAGTGCCTGGACCAAATAACTTTGGACACTGCTAACAGCGCCACTGCCTTTATCTTAATCACCATATCTATAACTGATTGTTAGTTCCAATTTTATCCACTCGTATAGTATTTTCCTTGACTTTAGCACTCTCCATCGTCCCGGTTGCATTTTGAAACTTGAGGAGCGAAGTTTGGAGGTGATTTGATTTGAATCGCAAGGAAATATTTTACACGCCTTTGAAACTGTCAAGTTGTGACGTATTATGAAAAGTTGCACTTTTGAGGGAAGAGAGCAATGGTACGTATAATTATCATCATCATCATAAGCTTGTAGAACCTACTGCAGGACAAAAGCTGCTTCCCTCACATATTAATAATTTTACTACACCTAGGTAACAGGAACATTAGATATTTCAGAGCTATAAGATTTCTACTTACCTCACTAGTTAAAGTTGTTTTTCTTCATTATACATGTTTCAAAATGAAAGTGAACTGAATTCTTCTAGGCAAGCGGACTAGATTGTAAATATCAACGATTCTTCAACGATACATGTAATATCAGGCGTGATGTAGGAAAGCATGAGCCTACGAAGCATACAAAAAGGGTCAACAATAAGAAATACTTACCTACGTAAGTAACGCCTATTAGTATATGAGCCTACGAAGCACACAAAAAGGGTCAACAATAAGAAATACTTACCTACGTAAGTAACGCCTATTAGTATATGAGCCTACGAAGCATACAAAAAGGGTCAACAATAAGAAATACTTACCTACGTAAGTAACGCCTATTAGTATATGAGCCTACGAAGCACACAAAAAGGGTCAACAATAAGAAATACTTACCTACGTAAGTAACGCCTATTAGTATATGAGCCTACGAAGCACACAAAAAGGGTCAACAATAAGAAATACTTACCTACGTAAGTAACGCCTATTAGTATATGAGCCTACGAAGCACACAAAAAGGGTCAACAATAAGAAATACTTACCTACGTAAGTATCGCCTATTAGTATATGAGCCTACGAAGCACACAAAAAGGGTCAACAATAAGAAATACTTACCTACGTAAGTAACGCCTATTAGTATATGAGCCTACGAAGCACACAAAAAGGGTCAACAATAAGAAATACTTACCTACGTAAGTAACGCCTATTAGTATATGAGCCTACGAAGCACACAAAAAGGGTCAACAATAAGAAATACTTACCTACGTAAGTAACGCCTATTAGTATATGAGCCTACGAAGCACACAAAAAGGGTCAACAATAAGAAATACTTACCTACGTAAGTAACGCCTATTAGTATATGAGCCTACGAAGCACACAAAAAGGGTCAACAATAAGAAATACTTACCTACGTAAGTAACGCCTATTAGTATTTAAGCCTACAAAGCAAATAAAAGGGTAAATAATAGTAAGTATGTATCTGCATAATTTAATGAAAATATAAAAAATATGCCTAAAAGTATTTTAAGATATTTAAGTAATTAATGGTAGTCCTGTTTTTTTAGTATTTCTAATAATATAAATTATAACAACATTATACAAATTTGTATGCGTAGTGGAGTAAAGATGCTCACAGCAGAGTCCCAGAGGTCGCAACACCAATAACACCAAAACTTTCCCACATAAAAAACTTCATACTCCAAAGTTACCAGGCCCTCATAAATAAAGTGGAGCAAATATCTCAATTCAATAAAGCTCTCTATAATACTCAATCAATAAAATAAGTTTGAATCCCAGCAGCATTGGTAGAGAAGTACCAGGGGACCAGAAGTTAGTTGGAGACGGTCAGACTGATCTTGTTTTTGTAGGTCGAACTTGGTCAGTGAACGTGTGTGGATTGTATAATGGAAACTTCTCGAACACATTTTATTTGGTGAGATATTTTCGAAGTTCATGTTGTACGTGATTTATCTGAAAGTTTGTTCTGTTGCTAAAGAGACGCTAAAAGACGCTGAAAATAGGGGCCTTAAAAATCGATAATGAAGAGAGAGACGAAACCTTTAACTTTAATAATTTTATAGCTAAATGTTCGAATTGAAATCGAATCATAGTGTTGAATTGGTTAAACATTTAGGCTTCACATAATAATAGCGTATCATAAAGACTTTGTTTTAATCATCATCATCATCCACAACCAGTTTTGTTCCACTGCTGTGTATAGGCCTCTCTCATAGTATATATACTATTGGCTTCGATCTTTAGCCAGCTTCATCCAGGTTTGACCCGCGACAGTTGTTATGTCTTTTTTAATATCAATGAATAATTTGTCTGACCTACACTGAAATTTGCTATGAAACTATATACTAGATGCAATTTAATCGGTTTTTAAACTGCTAACTTTTACTATTAAGTTAACACAAGTTACTTATGATATATACAAAGAAAGGTGACATAACTGGCACTGCAAATTAAAGGGCTGCAGATGATGATGACCATATAAAAACTTTGTTCTTGATCATAGTTTGCCAGATGGCAAGCAATAGCTATGGACTAAGGTGGATCGTGATTACCAGATAGGAACCGGTTTACTCTCGCCTTAAAGATCGTTGGATATTAGTTCGTGGGGAACAGGGAGTCAGGCAGGGAGTTCCACAACTCAGAGGTAGATACATACATACTATTACTAGCTAGTGCGCGCGACTTCGTCCGCGTGGAATAGATATTACCATAAAAACGGTTATAGTGAGTTAACCTTAAAAGATAGATATACTTTTACGGACATTTTGTTAGATCATTTCAAGAGGAATAAATATATTTTACAATTTTTTTTTATATCTTGAATCGTTTTCGCAGCGCACGCTACGGAAGCACTCAAAGATGAATAATTTTCCCCGTTTTTACCACATTTTCTAATGTATCTTCGCTCCTATTAATTGCAGCGTGATGTTATATAGCCTTCCTTAATAAATGGTCTATTCAACACAAAAATATTTTTTCAATTCGCACCAGTAGTTCCTGAGATTAGCGCGTTCAAACAAACAAACAAAGTCTTCAGCTTTATAATATTAGTATGGATAAACGTACAAAACATAAAATGTCATACACTTTAACTCTTTTATATTGACACACGAGATACAAGTGAAGTATCGAGTGTTTATCAAGGCCCGTCCTGCTTGTATCGGGATTTAAATTTGTTTGCGTTGAAATGAGGGTAGAATGTCAACACACATTAACGGACGGGATCCTGAGATAGGGGTGACCGGTTAACTTATGTGAGTTTTTTAGACTGCTTTTACTGGCAATAATAACAATATAATCACCCAAACATACAATTTCTAACTATAAGTAGATAACAAATACTCGTTTTTTTTTAATGGTGAATTAAGTATAAATTAAATGATTAATAATTAATTAATTTGTAAATATTAGGTTATTGTATAATTTTCCAAATAAACAGTTCCTATAACTATTTATAGATAAAAAAACGCTGATGAGTTAAGTATTATTCAAATAAATAATTAATTTAAGTATTTGTAAATGTAATTATTGATTAATTTTACAATTAAACAGTTTATTTTATAAGGTTACGTAAAAGCCAGCGGTTTCTATAAACTATACTATGCGAAACCGTCTTTAACTGGAAGGGAATATTGGTCAACTTGAATGATAAATCTATCAAATGTACCATCAAAGTCACTTTTAATCATCATTGTTGTAACTGTTGGGATATATGTACACTTCTTTCTTTCTTCCTTTTCGAATGAGAGTGGCCATCTCTGGTGTCGAGAGTTTTCAAACCGCCCTAAGGGCCTCTGACATGGCTTAACGACTGCCTTATGTACACTGACAATGTTACTACCGTTGAATCTTATGATAATAAAGAAATTTTTAAATTGAAATAATCATAATAATTAAATATTTTATTTAGTTTATGTCAGTAGCAACCCTACATCATGGAAATTATTTGTTGACCATTTTAACCGTTATTTAATTTCGTTATGTAATTTGTGACTGACGAGCGGTTTGTTTGAACTTGCTAATCATGTGTTTGTGTTGCTCATCTTTCGACCGAGTAGCTACGGGTTCGGATCCCTTAAATTAAGTTTGTATAGAACTGGCGAACTATGGTGTCAAGAGTTTTATCACTCACGAGCATCTGCATGTTTTGGTTTAATCGGGACCTGGGACAATCAGTTTTTTTTTTAAATAAAATGTATGTAAGTTTGAATGATAGTGTCAACTATGGTCTGATCGAGAGTTTTTCAAGCCACACAAATGGTCTCTGAAAAGGCATGATATTATTCTTAAAAAAACTTACTTACTATAAATACTTATATTGTGGCACTGCGACCCAAAGTGGATCCTGGCCTCCGACACAAAGAAACGCCACTTTTCTCGGTTCTGCGCCATCTCCTGCCACTCGGTAGCATGTTAAAAAAATGTTGTAAAAATGTTGAATTTAATTTTATTTATTTCTATTACGTACTACATATTATTTTATATAGAGTTAGCATTCATTTTTAGTAGAATCTTTGCTGTTGTGTCATGCCATAGTCACTTGACTCCATGATTTGATGTGTAAAATACCATACAAATAGGTTTAGATATATTGGTTCCGGCTGTTTGTCTATAATATTATAGTACGACAGTCGTTAAGCCATGTCAGAAGCCCTTAGGGCGGCTTGATGAACTATTGACGCCAGAGTTGGCCACTCTCATTACAAATACAAATACAAATTATTTATTCATAATACCACAAATTACAAGTCATATCTATTCCTATAATATCTATGTATTACACGTCAACTTTGATGCAAAAAAATAACATATTATTAAGTATCCACTACAATAGATATTTAATTAGATAAGAACAAGAAGGTTTAGATAGATAAACTAACACAATTACACACTCACAAACTTACGTGTACCACCAGTCCTTAATTATTGCGCCAAATTTATTTTCTATTATATTTTAATTTCAATATCTACATAATGTTCTATGTAAAACCCCATATATTCAGAATATAAGTTCACTCATTTACACAAAATCTAACTTAATGTAAATTGAAAAAATAAACTTAGCGATACTTTTTGTTCCTTGCCATTCATATGTGACAATGAGTCAGGTGTGAGTTAACAATAGGAACTGTCGTCTTGTATTTAGTGACGCGATACTCATTTAACCCTTAAATAGTCATGGGTTGGCTTTATTTACCAAGATGTGACTTTAAATATTAATAAATCTTAATGAAGAAGAAAAGATGTTTTTTTTAACTAAATTATTTTTTGGGATACTTGATTACTTAAATAATATTTGGTAGGTAAAACAATGTGTATTTAATTGTGACTTCCGATTTCCCATTGACATGCATGCATATGCGGACTAATTAAAACGTAAAAAGGTTTTATACTACCACACAATATATCCAAAACGTAATTCCTCATTTTTTTATTAGAATCAAACGTACATTTCCTAAAATATTTGACTTTGAAACTCTTGACTTTGAGATTTTCCGTCTCTAGTAATCCTGTAGACACCGTTTAGTGACCAGCCTTTGAATGTACGCGACAATCTATCCCCGGAAATGGTAATCGTATTGGTCAATTTGAAATTCATGGCGCTCGGTGTTGATGGAATAATTTCAGGGCACAAATATTGTGAAACTAGATCAAAGGTTGCTCCCTACCTATATAATATTATGTAGAAAGTTAGCAACAAATATATAACGCTGGTAAAACAGACGCCAATAGAATTGTATTAAATGTAGGTGATATAAAAGAACTATTATCAACTAGCCGCACCCCACGGTTTTACCCGCATTAACTCGAGGTACAAGTAGCCTTTTTTAATCCAGGTTCTAATCTATCTTTATACCTACGAAATTTAATCCAAATCTGTTCAGCCATTTGCATGAATAAAGAAATTACAAACTTACATTCCACACACGTATAAAGACCCCAAACCAGATCATGAAACGATGAAAGCATTCGTTTTTCACCAAACTACCTACCAACTGAACAACATTACAAGCTACAAGCAGATCGATTTGCGTATTAACTACAGATCTACATATACAAGGCAGGTATGTACTATTGGTATTGCCCGGCAAAATCAACTGAGTGAAACCTGATTCCCAACGAACTACATCGAGGCATTCGCCAGCGTTATAGGATTAGCAGCGAAACAATCGCAGTGAGTTGCCGGAATTTATGTTTGCTGCAAAAATGTTCCACGTTTGAAAAGTTGCTTTTTGGTAGGTATGTTTTTTGTTTTGATGATCGCATTTTGTTGTTTTGTGTAGTGAGTGATTGGATGGAGTGCAAATAATGAAGTTGCGGATTAAATAGTGAAACATTTTTATAACTAACATGTTTACATTGTTGACAAATAATGCTCTTTGTGATACGTTTATTCTAAACTAGCTGGTGCGCGCGACTTCGTCCGCGTGGAATAGTTATTACCATAAAAACGGGTCTAGCGAGTTAACCTTAAAAGATAGACATATACTGTTGCGGAAATTTTGTTAGATCATTTTAAGAGGAATAATTCTTCCATAAGCATTTTTTGATATCTTGAACCGTTTTCTCAGCGCACGCAACGGAAGCCCTCAAAGATGAATATTTTTCCCCGTTTTTTTTCCACATTTTCTATTGTTTCTTCGCTCCTATTAGTTGCAGCTTGATGTTATATAGCTTTAAGCCTTTCTCAATAAATGGTCTTACCAACACAAAAATATTTTTTCAATTCCCACCAGTAGTTCCTGAGATTAGCGTGCAAGCAAACAAACAAACTCTTCAGCTTTATAATAATAGTATAGATAAATGTTTTTTTTTGTTTTTGTGGAAATAAAAATTACATTCTATTTAGATGCGTCCGTTGATCCAATAACCTAATAATCAGTTTTTAGACTAAGTCATATTATGACCGTACTATGTGGCACGTTGGAGTGGAGGCCTATACTCAGCAGTGGGTGAACACGGGCTGACATGATGATGATGATAATAAGTCAGAGTTTCTAAGTAGTCTAGATTTGTAAATCTTGACTCCATAGTTAACCACTCCTACGTCACTTTTACGTCAAAATAAATAAGAAAAATATAATTAATGCTTACTTAGGTCATAAAGTCCTTATAAACGTAAAAGCGTACACTCAAAAAACGACACCAGCGCAGGGTTAACAGATCAAAATCAAAAGTCATTGTTACTTCTTTTACGCCTATTTTGATTCTTTCTCTTTACTTTTCTTGAGTATTCACTATTTAACACATGCGATGATGGTTGAATAGATAGTTAGTCAATATGAACGGGTCAGTGAGGTGGTTTAGTTTAGCCATTATAGGATGTGTGTCTTCTCAAGGAATTTATGAAGGTAAAATTAATTGTTAACACTCATCTCTCGTCATTTGCGTAATTTTAATTTCATGTAGGTAGCAAAAGTTATAGATTAAAATTATGTTTAGTCTTCGTTCGTAAACGATTGTGCTTTCTAGTACTGATAACATAACCGTTTGTTAAGAATTGGGCTAGAAGTCGCTTTGTAATGTTCTGGAATATGTATGTAATTCTATTATATGTATACTTGGCTGATTGGAATATACTTATAATGAAAATAATGTTTATAGTTAAAAAAAAGTTGATTAGAGAAAGTAACTCACTAGACAACGTATCAGGAGTGCGTGTGGCGCTACAGTTACCACCCTATATCGAATTATATTCATCAGGTGATCTAATTATCTTAATAATAACTCTTTTTATCAATGTCAAAAAGGGGTCCCATTAGTTTGCCATGTCTGTCTATATATGTTTTATTTGTTTATCTGTTATAAGGATACGACCTTTAAGGATTTTATGGTACAAAGTTATACTTTTAATAATCGGACATATAATGAACATATAAGAAATGCGATCGAGTTTTCAAGTCCAATTTTCACTATTATATCAACCTGTTTTTCTTTTTTTGCAGAACACAACCATCAAGCACATCAGACAACCCTGGATATCATACCAAAACAGTTCGAAGTTCGTGACATACCCCCTTCAAATCCCTCAAAAGACTTCGCTAAATACGCAGAAAGTATTCACCATCTTGCAAAAAAAGAAAATTTATCAGTTGTATACAAGATCACAGTGAAAACTATCCAACGAGTAAACCCTAGAGGAAGCTCAAAGAGGGTTGCGAAGAAAGCCAAAGGAAAGAAGTTTCTAGTACCACTAAAAAAGAACAGCATGAAACTGTCCAATTTCGAAGTGTTTTTACGAAGAGCAGCAGAACAGAACCACTTTCCTCCTCAAGGAGGGTCAATAAACTCTCATTCCTCATCAACGTTCCGTTCAATACAAACGACCAAAATCCCGCACCTCAAATTTAAACCGATTAAATCAAAATTAAGAAACTTCACCAAAGTTATAAGGCCAGTTAGAAATAATATTATAACTTTATCGTGAAGGCTTCCGGTTTCCAATTTTTGTAAATAAATTTTTGTACAAGTTGAAATTGTTTTTGTCTCATGCCTGACCTTTTAAAGTTAGATATTAATTGAGTAATTCTGGAACTCAAATTGTTTTTCGAGAATTCTTTTCGTTGTTTTTGTTGTTTGTAACTAAAAGTCAGTAACATTCGTATATAGGTAATTTATAGCAATCTTAATTTAAAATTTCGTATGTTTCTAGTCTTTTAGTCTGCAAAATTGTAATTTTATTGTCAAACACGTAAAGTTTACCTTACTCTTTTGAGTATTGTCAGTATTGAAAAAATACTTTGTTGAATTATTTAATATATAGGTATATATTTATGATCAGACAAACAACAATATTAACGTAATACAGTGACAACAACATTGAAATACCTATGTTTGCCAACCATACATCCTGAATTCAGGTAAAATGGCCTCCAGAGGTCACGAGGTCACAGCGTAAACATGCAGATAATAATCTAAAGCCATAATCACAAATTCAACGAAATAGAAAAGCGGTCAAAACAAAGCGCCGGAGCTTCGAGTGTCCTCTTCCGTAATCAGATCCTCAGAAACAGAGAGTTTGTGCAATTTTCAGATTTTCATGGAATGACCTGCAAATTGAATTCAAATGGATGCCTACATTGGCTTTAACCGGAATTATGACTAGCGATTTTGTTAACGTTCATATGTACATACGCGACAATATGTTGATAAATTATATGAATAGATACTGCGGCAATTATGCCAACTGTCGTACTTAGATTAACGTTACCATGTCTTCTTTTTTTTTGTATTAAAGCCAGAAAAGATAGATGGATAACTGTGTCAAAATTAGAGTCAGCGTGTTTATAAAGTTTATGTAACATAATCGCTTTAAATAATGATACGACTGGATTGAAATATACAATTGTGGGCAATACGAGGATCATTACTAATATCATTAATAGTCACAAATGAGCGAATACTGATTTGGTAGGTAATGATGTTTTATATCCCTGGAATGTACAATTTGTCTCTCCATAGAAAAACACAGTGTTTATCAGTAATAATTCCACACCATATACCATTTTGTCCATATCTTTAATCTAAGTATTTTATAAGTTCCTCGTAGAGAACGGTAAATGTTGTTCCGGCACAGCTTAGCGAGTGATGCATCGCGATAGCCCGACACTTACCTTGTGCCCGCCCGCCGGCCTAGGGATGGGATAACGGGTGGGAAATATCGACATTTCATTGGTTTATAGTTATATTATGATAAAAAAGTATGAATGTGTCGATTTACTCATAAACAAATTATTAAATGAAAGATACTCAAAGTATCAGAAACCATTTTGCATGTACATTTCAAATTTGAGAAGTCCAAGTGACATATTCCACTAATTTTTATACATAAAAAATCTTAGTAATCTTTAAATTCCATCATGTTAATTCTATATATTAAACTTTACAGCACAGTTTTTAATAATTAAATCAAAGACCTTGAAGTAAAAATCACAAAACCTACTAAAAATTTCGTAACTTATATCTAAATTGATTGAAAATTGTATCGATACTATCATGTTTATTACCCCATCCCTACTCAACAAAGCGCAGCATGTCGTGAAAGTGTTGATGGTATCGCTCGGCAGGATGAGACGGCTCGCGACTAATGTAAGCTCCTTAAAAGCTTCCAGTGTGAACGCTTCTTTATGCACCGTCCTACAGCCAATGCGGGAGTAGGGTACACTGTATGGGTGAGTTTGGGATACTGAAATGTCAAAAAGTGGGAAGTCAAAGGTAAAAAATGACATTAGTTAAAAAACTTCTTAATTACTTTTTCATACAGTATTACAGTCAATACGGGAGTGGATAAGCTACACCAGATGGTAGAATTTAGGAAACTGATATGTCAAAAATGGAAATGTCCAAAACGAAATTGTCAAAAGCAAATATGGTCATAATTCAAAACGCTTATGTATGCATCATTCTACGGGCAATTTGGGATTGTGTGGGATATAATAATACACTGGCTGGGTGAGTTTGGGAACTGGAATGCCAAAAAGGAATATGCCCAAAACAAAAAAAAACATAATGAAAAACATTTCTTTATTTTTTTTTTCTGTATCAGCATTAAGTTGGATTATGTCAAAAAGTGGAAAAGCTAGAAAATGGAATTGTTAATCACAATACTGTGTAATATTATGTAAGTGTTCTATCTCAATGGTTAGAGTGTGACTTAAAAAGTTAATCTCAACTACATTTAATATGTAAAGATTGTAAACATGACTGAACTTAAATCTATGTTTTTAAGGCTTTATTTTTCATGTAAACCGATCCTTATATCCTCTTTTGAAGACGATGCGGTAAGTAGTAAGTAGCTACGATGACGCTCTCGAGGTAATAGATTTGCTTAGATTGGTGATAGTGGTTATGTTTCTTGTTCGTGATATTAAGATGGCTTGAACTTTGGGTGATTGATGGATAATTCTTTATACACACATTTAAAACAATAATAAAATTACCTTACAGAAACTGCTCTAGTGCCACATGTGATGGCTTTATTGCTAAAAACAATCTCTTTGAGGTAATTCTAGGAAAATCGTGTGAGTAGATAAATATATTAAAGAAATGTTTGTCATTATAGTCGTATATTGTAGATAGGAAACTCCACTACCATTTATCACCAAGTAGTAGTGTGTATGCACTGTTATTATAATACTAAGTAGTATATTTTTGCCCTTCTTAAGTATGTACACAGTGCAGTGATACTCCAAACTATGAAATACTAGTACCTACTACTTTTTTTTTAATAGACAACCAAGATAACTTGTTAAAACTTTAAAAAATTCGTTACATCTGCTGTAACGAAAACTAAGAAAGGCCAATGTTCTGAAATCAACAACTAGTTAAATAAATACAAACACTTTTTCGTCGTACTTATCTCGACTTCTCAAAAGTATGAATTGCACATTCATAATTTCTCAGCAAAACAGACGAAATTCCTGAAAGAAGCTATCTCATTGGAGTCACCTCACATATCACGCGGGAAGCAATTTATTACTGCACCAAATGCATTTTAATTTGTTTTATACAAAGAATTCCATCCTAGTAGACATCTACTTAAGTACGGATAAATAATTTTTACGCACATACCTATATATATATATTATTATAACAAAAAAAACTCTGACGTATGTAAGAAATATATAAATACATAAGTACTTTTACATGCTTAACGATACATAGTATAAAAGTAAATAATACTTTTTTACTCTGGTAAGATAAGTTCTTATTGCTAACATAAATAATAGTCGTCATGTATCTGCATAATTTTATGTAGGGTTTTAAGAGAATTTTTAACATACTATGGCAAATTTATTATAGATAGGTAATCTTACTCAAAAATATTTATCATTCACATGGTGTAAGCATAATGTTTTTTTTTCTAAGGTTGGTCAGTCGCTTTGCTTTAAACGCGAGATAGACATTAATGCTGATTGTAACGCTGCACCCCATATGATTCATAAGACGGATTATAAAAAGAAAACTTAGATTAATGGGTGTCTTTGGATTATTATGTTCATAGTTTTACATCTTCTTTATTAATGTCTGCCGTCGCGCGACTCTTTTTATATTATAATTGAATTGGTTTGGTAATGTAATTGATTTTGACAGGAATGGTATGGAAAATATGTAATGTATTCCCTTTCATATTATGAATAAAAGAAGACATCATTGAAATCGATTAAATGTTTATTCAAAATTTTATTTATTGTATCCAAACACGATTATTTTAAAACCTTAGTAGCTAGTCTATAATAAATTATTTTAACACATAATTTATTTAAGTTACATTGGACGAGAACATCTTTCTAACAATAATAAAATATTAAGGTAAATGTTATAAGAATAACGTGATACAAAGATAAGATGAATTTTAATATCAAAGTTATCAAATAAGAAAGACTACAAAAAGCATTTGAATGCAATACATTACTGAAACTGAACTGAATCTGAACGCACACATTTGATTTCAAACAATATCCAAACATAGGACAGCACAATCTTAAATTCAAAGTTCTGTCGTATAATGTTCGATATTCAAAACGAAAGAACATTCAAAATTCAAACTGCCATTCCAATTTACGAGTTCAAGCATCTTACTCCATCCGATACACTGAACTAACAAAAATATCAAACGCAAAACCTATTCAAAACTTAATCATTCGTACCGGCGAAGTTTTCCACACCAACTCACACAATGGTAGTTCGCAACACGATAAGAGTCAACCAAACAGTCATGCGTGGAGTTAAAGTTTGGCACAACTGGCTGTGTCATAAGATAATCATGGTGAAATGGTACTACTACTGCATTCTGTAATTAAATGGGAATAGATAATTAACTCATAAAATGTGAGTTTCTAATTGAATTTTTAAAACTAGGAAGTGAAAGTGACAATAAAATAAATTTTGGCACTACTCAATACTTTTGTTATTTTTATCGAACTACGAGCAACACACCTTGATATTTGTCAAAATTGGTAAGTTATCTGTCCAACAAACAGTTCTTGATGATTATACTAGACATAACTATTCTTATAACAAAACGACCCATTCTAGCGTCAGAAACCTTACCTTAGCTGATATATATAGCATAATATGCTGATCCTCACTACTCAACAGTAGTGTCAAACGGTACTCCCCCAACCGATAAGAGCAAACCAAACAAATACATAAATTAAATCGAGAAGTTTCTACGGCGGAATCAACGACACTTGTGTGTGTTGGAATGTCGGAGTTCCGCGCGCAAGGAAACTCGGGACGCCAGATTTTGATATTGAGTGGGCTGATTGTGTTTCATATGTTTTGTCGATTTAAAAATGTGAGATGTTCTGTTTGATGGAATGTGGTTCAGTGAGCAAATAATAATAGCTATATTTTGTCAAATCTAAATCTAAATATATAAAACTCAGAGGTGACTGACTGACTGACTGACTGACATAGTGATCTATCAACGCACAGCCCAAACCACATAACGGATCGGACTGAAATTTGACATGCAGGTAGATGATAATATGATGTAGGCATCCACTAAGATAGGATTTTTGGAAATGCCACTGACTTATGAAGGGGTGAAATAGGGGATGCAAGTTTTACTTCTTAATGCGAGCGAAGCCGCGAGCATCCACTAGTATACGTTTGTTTATACGTTTACACGTTTGTTTGGGACCGATTTTATATAAAATTTATTGGAATTCTTTATCGAAAATAGATAAAATGATATTAATAGATACCAATGAAAAACAAAAAAACTCGTTGTAAGGGCTACAAAAAAAGTAAACAAATATCTATTAAGCAAGTCAATAATTATATTACAAACAACCTTACCTCATATATATACTTATACCGATTGAAACCGATTTATTTCCTTGTTTAACTCTGATAAATACATCGCTATACCTAGATCTAAGCTATTAATAATAGATATTGTTACTGAAATTTTGAAAACATTTTATCATCTGATAGCTTGAACTGATCACCAACTCCGAACTGAAGCTAATAAAATCATTATTATAGAGGCTGCATTACCGTCACCTCCATATAATTTGAATTTCATATACAAGGTGTGAACTTCAATATTAAATTCCTCCACTACAGGCCCACAAGATGGCGCCACGCTTGCCTCGACTGTCACAACTTTGATGCACAATCAACGCATATTCACAAGGCAGTGCCAAGGGGCCAAGAGTTACGAATTCACATGTCAGGGCAGTGGATTGGAACGTTTGAACGGTCGAAGTGAAAATTACACAGTCTTTTATTTATGATTCTGATGAAATGTATTTTCTAATCTAGTCGCTACTGTCATCGTCACAAAAAAACATAAGAGACAATAGTATTTTAATTATATTTTTTTTTAATAACCCGCTTACTAAATTACATACTTACATTTGAAAATAGTATTCAAATACCGGAGGCTATTGAGTCATGCTCATGATCTTGGTTGTTGTTAGTATTTTAACCGTGAAATTTCCTTGAGTATTGATTTGTTAGGGAAGTTTTTTTCGGCATTTCGGCAGATACATCGTAGTGGGCATATTCCTATACAGAAGACACATAATATCGTATTTTGTAGTCCTCAAATTTGTCAGTTTCCTCACGATGTTGTCATTTATAAAGAAAACCAGACATATGCCTGTAATATTTCCTTTCTTCATCCATAATTTCAAATCCACGGCCAGCAGTCAATTTGTGCGGTCACAAGTTGGCTTCGGTTTGACACGCCCTAACTCGATATAGTTGCCATTGAGTTATAAAGTTAGTTGTTCATGTGAGTTCGCGGTATTAATGCGGAAGAGGCCGCTATCATGGATGTGGCAGAAAAGTTAGGAGAGAGAAGAAAAAGAAGCAAAAGTATCGGTGGTGGTCAGGAAATTTAATTTGTTAAGTTGAATATAAGTATTATTTAGTTATGTATACCTAAGATCTTATTTCAGTATACCTAAGATCGGTGGACCAACTTGGGCGCCGACCACAATAATGCTGTCTTAATGAAATGAAAACCGTGGAGAAGTAACATACGAATAAAAGTACATGTAAAAAATTAGTTTACAATAGTTTTAAATCAATTTTATAAAACCATGACTTCATCTATAAATAACTTTTTTATCATAGTTTAATTTGCTTATTAATTTTATTATTTTGAATATTATTATTGTAACTTGTCACAATCTTACTTCGTACCAAACACCTTCAAATTTCAATAAAACAATGAGCAGATAATGTATATCCAAAACCAACTTAGGTACAATACGCCTCTGATTAGCGTCAATGTGAAAATCCGTAATCCTCTAAATTTAGTAAGAGATTTAGCCAATTTATTTTTGATTCTGATTTATGCTAAAATGACTTCTACAAACATTACATAAGGTTCATGTTACCTGAAGTTATAACGTTGTTTTTTGGTATATTGTAGAGTGTAAACTTAATTTTCAACGCGGCAATAACCCAACTATGTTTTAGTAAGTAATCGTTAGATTTAAAATTTTGTAGTAGTAAAATTTACGCTACATGTTACGTTTCATATTTGCAAGCAATATATTTTTTTTTCTAAGCAAGAAATAATTGTAGTTTTGTAGAAATTGACGATGTTTATTACCTAATCCTAAGAAAATGGTTTTCATCGCTTGATGTTTAGCATGCCACTTTAATGCATACTGAAAAATAAACATTTAAACATGATTTTATTTTCTAGCCAAACACAAGCAGTAGACTCTTTAAAACAGATCCAGCGCTGACGTTGCTTATATATTCTTAAGCATTATTTTATACTGGCTTGCTAGCTCAGTTGGCAGTATGTCTGCCTTCAGTGCGCAGGGTCACGGGTTTCAGTTAATTCAATTTCATTCAATCTTGGTTGTAACCAAGATAAATTAATTTAGTTTTTCACGGCTTATTTACATCAAGATAACTTGACTAGATCTAATTTATACCCAAGTAGTATCAACACTAACCCTAACCCCATTCGACCTCATAACCTGGCCAATCTACTTTAAATTCCATTAGTAGATCCCGACGCAACCTAAACATTTGATACATATTATTAAGAGCCGCTGATTGGTTCGGTGGTTTCCACCCTACGTATAAGATATACTATAGAAACGTGACCAGGACAAAATAATAATTCAATAAGTTATTCAACTGCTATGAAAGGCACAAGACTGACACTAATTGCACCTTGGAAAGGAGACCTTTATTTTTTTTGTATGTACTTCGATCAATCCACCAACATATAGAAGTTGGAGATGTTGTCCAAAAAACACTGATCACATCAAAAAAAAATATGAAGGGAAGTTTAATCTATAAGTAAAGTAGTAGTATATATTAATAAAGTGCTTGTATACATAGGTTTGGAAAGGAGACCTATACCCAGCAGTGGGTCGACAATCGGGTCGAGTTCAAACCCGACCCGTCTCTCTATGGCTCTATATGGCTTTTTACTTAGCACAGGTAAGCTCTGTGTGGAAGAGAGATGAAAATGTGGTAGCAGTTTTAACTTGACACTTTTAATGACTATACAATTCTATTGTCACAACTATTCGTGTTTTCCACCTAAATTTGCCCTCTCAGTCTCTTAGCATAAAATTTGCATGATCGATTCGCAATGTATGGTGCGAGGTAACCCTGAACAGAATATACAGGATCTGCTGTTTTGCATGTAACAGGTCTATAGAGCCTGTAGTTAGTTGGAGGATATTTTAGAGATTTAGAAGTTTTGTGGGTCACGGAAATAGGCGGGTGTTATTTTGGGTTGAAGCTTTGTATTGTTATTTACTTCTGTGATGATTTTGGTGAATTGGTCGAAACAAAACTGGGTCATTTCTCGTGCTGGATAAACTAAAACCGTCCCAAACTAATGCTATTCGAATAAATAAACAAACAAGAGTTAAATTAGAAAAAAAATTGACTCACGATACACGTCTATATATTATTAGTATAGTATGACAACCGTGACATCAATTTCGAAACCTAAGGTTATGTCAAATTTATTAGAATTATATTTGCCATTAACAACTTTGTCAATAGTCAATGTCTGTGGTATTTCGTAATTTATTTGACTACCGTGTGTTGCAATAAAAAAACTATTTATCAAAGTATAACTTATACATTACTTACCTACACCATTGAATACAGAGTACAACCTACATTAACTTTAAAAAACTATAGACATAATTTTCTCAACCGAATTGCGCCGACACAAGATCAAAGCGCAAAAACTCGCACAATACATCATGTGGTGCAGTAATCTTTATGACCTAACCGCAGTCTAGGATTAGACCGGAATTTATTACACCTGGCATCCCCGGCTTGTCCAGCTGGATTAGCAGCCTCTAACTTGGGATTACGAGGTGTTATTGGAGTTGCCAGCTTACGGAGTGAAAAATGGCAACATTGGTGGTGATAATGTTTGTATTGTTGGAAAGTTTTGCTTGTTATTGTTATGGGTTTTATCGGAGTCAGGTGTACAAAAGTTTGAGTGTAGTGATTTTTTCAATAAATAGATGTTGCTGCATGTAAATATTTATTCATTTTGCCAATGTGTAAAGTTGACACTATTTTTTTAAAGTACTTATGGTAATGTGTTTCATGCCTATGCCGATTTTAAATATAACTTGTTAGGCTCACTCTTGACTACAATTCACCTGATTTACATGTAAAAATAATTGATTTGATTCAAATGCTCTTCTTTTATCCCGTTTGATTTCTAACTATATTTTTCTTAAACATTGATACTAATTATCAAAATTTTTGTATGTAGTTATTAAAAATAAAAATGTCTTGTCTAACCAAACAAAAAATTATAATTATCCTCTACAGAAACTTGACAATATTCTAACGATGCCAATTCACCGAGAGTTTAATTGCAAAGTTGAAGTGAACTTTTATCTTGCTGACCTTTTTTACAGCCGAGAAGTTGCGCGATAAACTGATTAGTTTAGATCCAAGATGATATATTTTTAAGATAGTAAGTCAATACCTTGAGCAATAATGCCTTTGTGATTATCATGACTGCCCCCTTTATGTGTTGATACAAAGTCTGCTTCTTGTAAGGCTAGTGGGTTCGATCCTTCCTCCCACCCTTTGCTTTAATATATAAAATGTTTAAATTTATATAAGAAAAGTAACATAATGCTCGTCTGATGCTAAAACTACATAAATCAAGATAGGTAGCCGTGGATACCGTACTTCCATTCATTTTTTAAGAAATAGTTCATAGTTATTTATTTGTAAACAACAGAGTTTACACGTCAAAATCGAAAATAATATTCATATACCACATAGTATGTACGTATACACTCAAGTAACTAGGTACATAATTATAAAGATAGATAGAAGAGAAAAAAACCTTTGTTGTTTTTTTTCTCAAGTGACCTCCTAGATTTGCTTTAAAAAATAAACTGGTGCCCGTTATTTATACATATATTAGTATAGTATGATTGTCTCTCTAAACTAAATAAGTCTACGCTTCTGATAACTTTTCCAGAATTTAATTGCCAGTTACTTACATTTCACTTAGTAACTTTTTTTCTTTTATATTGGATTAGCGTGAGTTTACTTACTTAAACTTAGATAAGCTTAGAGCTTATTGATGAAATAGTGTGGTGCAGGCATTCTTTAGAAATGAATTCTTAATGAATAGAATTTATTAAGGTTTTTGAGCTGAAGTTAGATAAAATTTTCTTTGCAGCGATTTTCAGAATATTCCATTATTTTGAAGATAAGATTGGCATGCCATTATAGTTGTTCAGCATGACATAAATAGGTTCTAATACTCCGTCTAGAACAAAATACTGGGTAAAATAAAATCCTAAAACTAGATTTGTGAGACCTAAATCTTCAAAAGGCGTCCTAAGCCGCAATATGTTAGGATCAATAGGATCTCAAGCTGTAAAAGGAGGTTAGTTTTCGAGCTTGTGTCGCAAAATAACTTGCGAGAGAATACACGTGAGTCGAACTAAATTCTCAACAGCTGGCGGCGACTTCGTGGGAATCAAGCACGGGAATAAAGAAAGTTCGGAAGACGTACTGGAAAAGAAAATACTTGAAAATATTTAATTAAATTTTGGCATTTGCTGTTTTCAAACCGCTCTCGGCGTGATGACAATGACATTGTTGATGTTGTATGTCTACCATTTAATTAATTAATAAGGCTGTTTGTCTAGTACGATAGTTGTAAAGCTATGTCAGAGGCCCTTACGGCGGCTTGATAAACTATCGACACCAGAGTTAGATACTCCCATTCGATAAGAAGAAAAAGATAGGATTAGATATACTCTAAAATTTCTCTGTCCATCTTTGCATATCATCATTTCATATAGATGACCCGTCCGTAGGCTGCTTTATGTACTAGTATGAATGCAACTTTTGATGTTCAATATCGAGCAAAGCCAGCTGTCAACGTGTGTCTTATGGTGTGCTTTGGCATTCTTATTTGAAAGCAAACTTGCTTGGAACAAGAATTTTACACGTTTGACATTATTATAGTGTCATCAGTATACACATCAACACATTTTAACATGAAATAAATTGTCTGTTCATCTGTGTCTTTGTTTGACTGTTTATTTAAACACTCATCATGCAAAAACGGCTGAATGTAGGTGGTATGAGGTCCCGGAAGTACTTTGTTCTATAACCTTTTATCTTAAAATAACGCAAGCAAAGCCGCGGGCGTACACTATAAAAAATAAAGCAAAAACTAGACGCCGCATCTAGACCTACTTAAGCGCAATGTACCTGGTATTGAATCGCTATAAATTAGTTGTGTTATCTAGCTGGCCATGCGACTTATGCTCGCGGATTACTTCTTCTCTTTTATATCTTCATAACAATGGGATATGATAGACTTCATAAAATATAAGCTGAAATAAATATTATGATTGAATTAGTTTTGTATAAACATTTCTAAGAAACAGATCGGTCAATATTATGTTTGTACATGTTTTTCATGTTTATTTGGTAAAATGGCAATGTTTGAGTTCTTCTGCTTATCGAATGAGAGTGGCCGACTGTCGAGAGTTTATCAAGCCGCCTTAAAGGCTTCTGACATGGCTTAACGACTGCCGTACTAGACAATCCGCCGAGACCTACAGTTTAACGTGTCATCCGACTCACGGAAAACAAGTGAATGTTTAATGTTTGCGTTTATGTAGGATTTTTGTTTTGTTGTTTTCTATATACCTCAAACAACGTAAATAAATATGCTGGCTGATACAAAAACAGGAATATCTATTCATATCGGTTACCGAAGCCTTTTTTCTTCCTCCAAATAAATAAAAAAAACTCTATCAATAACATCAAAACAAAACCGTCCACAAATAAAAAAGTGAAATTCAAAAGATATGTCAACCAGCCGAGTGAATTAAATCGAAGCAAGCTCCAATATTGACAGTAACTTACATTCCGTGAGTAAACACAATTTGCATTCTCAACACCTCGGCCATGCGAAAATTTCTTGAAAATTTCGTTAAAGCGGGGTTTTCATCAAAGACGTTTCGAGATAATACGATTTCTGGCTAAAATATTTTATAACGTATTTTTTAGCTGTTGTTACTGTGCAATATTTAGATTGTTGAGGCGTAAAATTGGTTAATTAGTGGTCACCATGCGTTATTTTGACTAATAATATGTTTTCCTAAAACTGGCTGTTGTGAGAAAAAGCCTTTCTGTGATTGTTTCGTATCTAAACGTAGTCATTTCAAGAATTCGAATTACCTACATTTTTGATCTCATAAGTTTCTATCATTTCAATAACACATTACAAACACTCACTTTGTATACATAGGCAAAATTAATATATTTATTTTTCGTACTGTTATGCAAAAAAAAAACATAAAACAAAATTGTATCATCTCCTTTAAACTTATTTAAGTTTGTAACGCCTATGTAAGTGTTTAATATTAGCCTTTGCTAACGGTTGATTTGAAGACGTTTATTGGAATTTTTCATCCAAAGCAATTGAAGTGCTCGCGAAAATTTGGAATTGTTTGATTGAAACAAAAGATTTTAGTTAAAATAAGAGCAAATAGTACGCTGGCTCAATGTTTTTTTAAGAAAATTACAACATAAGTTATATAAATAATAATTTATTAAGATAACTTATAAAACATAAAGTAACTGACTAATATTTACAAGTCCTAAACATAATATTAATTAGTTATATAAATAGTAATATAATATGAAGCTGCATTATTTTTTTATAAGTGATCGAGAAAAAAGGAACCAGCAAAAGTTTGTGGATATCTACACTCACAAACATTATTTTATTCAATTAGTTTGCGTATGTTACGTATTTTTTAATTTTCTTTGCTGCTCTAAATAGATGAGATTTTTTTAGAATGATATATAGAAGAATATAACTTTATTGTACACCAGAAAAAATACATAAAACATCATAACCTAGGTAGGTACATTTAGCGGCCTTATTTTTTCTAAGCCAGGTTTATTATATATTGTGTTTTATCCCAGATCTTCGCAGAGCGCCTCTATAAGTTCATACGTAATTGCTCCAGAGGAGCACAACCTTCTGGTCTCAGGTGTCGTGAACATTTTGACAGTTGTTATTTGGAAGTCAGCGTTCATAAACAAACCGACACCAAGTTGTATCTACTCTAGTTACTGAATACCAAACAACCATGTCTTACGTATTCCAGAGTTACCAGTGCTAAATCTAATCAGGTTTATAGGTATATTTCAGATAAAACAATGTGTTGTAATGTTGAGATCACAACAGTGACGTGATTTTTGAATTCAAAAATTCAAAAACATCGTTCAGTTGACAATGTTATTGGTCAAGAGACAGACAAAATGCTCGTTTTGTCTAACATGCCTATTATCTATTATGAAAATATGTAAGTTGATGTTCATTCTTTCACGGCGCAACTGGTATTATAATATTGTTTAAAAACTTCCTAGAATAACATCAACTTACGAATTACGAAGGAATGAAGCCTAGACAAGGTCATCCACTAATGATTATTACCCAAAAGGTATTAAAGTTCAAAGCAAAAATTAATAATTCACATTCAGATTCAGATATTTATTCATAACAAACAGCAGTTACATGTCAATACTTAAAAAAAAAATTAAATCATATATTATATTTAGTCATAATCAAAGATTAAAAAAAAATTACGTATAATATATAGGTATTACATCCATTAATTAAAATTAATCCACAAGAGGTAGGTACTCATTGTGTGAATAAAATACATACTCGGCAACCTTTGAAATACTAATTAAATAGAAACAAAACATTTAAATTAAGGTCAAGCATTAAGGAACAAAGAAAATCATGCAATCCACACTATAGCCTTTCCAGTCTGTGTAACCGCCTTGCACAGTAGCATGAAAGCGTTCAAGTTATAATGAAGTGCTGGATAGACCACTTCGCAACTTCAAGTCACTCGAGTTATTTCACATAGTTGTAGGTCAGAGTAAAGTGGGGCATTTTCTGCAATTACAAGTCTTGCTGAGTGAAATAGTGTCCTGAATGTCATCAGGCGTGACCTGCATATCTAGATTTAAAAAAAAATGTCTGTATTAATCGATGCTCGAGGGATTCATCTAGCTAGATCGGGATGAAAAGTACCCTATGACACACTCAGAACTAGGATATTTTGATCTGATATTTACTCCGCTAAGGCGTGAAAACAACACATATGACACGCGACCATGTTGTAAAAATTACTTTGTAATATTTACTTAGTATTAATAATTTATTGAACACCTTAACATTTAAATATCACTGGTTTTATACCGTCAGTCTTAATTTGAAAGCCCGTGCTATTTCAGTCAGGCAAGCTCGGCCAGAGGCAGGTTCAGAGACGCTTGTGCTCGCTTCTGGTAGTCTAACGGTCAACTTGATTTTCCAGTGTTAAAAAAATATATTGCTGTACTTATGAAATGCTAGCCAGCGCTCGCGGCGTCGTTCGCACTGCCTATGTGGCGCTCACAAGACCTCGTACTATCTACAAATCAAAATCATGATGATCCGTAAATCCGTTTTGTGTGATCAGCGTTATAAACAGAGACACAGAAAAACAGTCAAAATTACTAGAAATTGTTGGAATGTGTTCTGCTAACAATTCGAAGTATTTCTAAACATTTTTTCATAATATCTTCAATGTTGAGACCCTTATCGACCCTTTGTTATTTACAAAGATAATTTTAAAATATGAGATATACTCGTTCATAGACATATGAAACAAGCTGGCCATCTGCATTGGAGGAGTGGTACGAAGTTAGGCCGCAGAGTTGGCCCGCGTCGACCGCTCCAACTTATCGCAGCCGACCAAATTCAGTTCTGAAACAAGGAACAATCATGCTAAATAGATAGGAAAGGGAATAAAATATTATACTACAGACTTCTTATTTAGTAGCTTATTGTCTTCTTCTTGAGTCGTATTTCCTCATGACTGAGGGTCGTGACTCCCCCGCAGAATTAATTCGTTAGGGGAGTTTTCTTGGGCAGATACATCGTGGTGGGCGCCCAGGTCCTTCCACGAGCTTAATGTACCAATGCATAAACTGGTAATTGCTTACATTTTTATGTAAAATACGCACTACTAGCGGTGCCACGCAGTTATACCCGTGTATAACTGCGTGGCACCGCTAGTACTAGTACTATTTTCAAACCCAATTTCATTCAAATTGGGTTAGTCGTTAGAGCGTAAAGAAGTTAAAAGAATACACACACGCACTAATTTTCACTTTTTAAATATTTGCGAGATAGAGTGACTGTTTTCTTGGGCAAATCTAGTTGTCGGTTTGACATAATCAGGACTTATTGTTATGCAATAACTTAATTAATAAGATAATAGTACTATTTTTTTATTATGAAAACCTTTCTATCTTTAGACCACAAACTGCATGGTCTGTGGTTCTGAGCTAAAAGCTAGACAATTGCTCACAGTTATGATGGCTAGATTGAATTTAGGCGTTGAAAGTGGTTTATGAGCCGATGGAGCAAGTTTTATATGCTTTTGCACCATCGATGGCTTTCGGGAATGAGTTTTGGAAATTTTCGAACAAAAGCTTTAGTGGAACAGCAAACTATTAAGGTCTGAGAATTATAGCTTCGCTGACTGTGGAAGTTTCTATTAAATGTGTAAGTATGTAAAATATTTTAGGTTTAGAATATACCGCGCTAACTAAGTTAGAACTGAAACAATGCATTTACAAAGAGAAGCTGCAATAAATAAACTGAGTAAAATTTCTTGTTAAGCTTGTGAGTTGGGCGTTATAAAATTTAATTCAATTTACTGAGCTATTTTTACCTACGAGTATACCTAACCCAGATGTATATTTACAAAACATTGACTAATATTATAATAATATGTAAAATGATTAAGGTGGTTTCTTATAAGCAAATAAATTTTAAATAGTTTACAAATACCTAAATCTAAGTTCACATTTCATAACTCACACCAAATTCATCAACCCGTGGGCAGTATTGACTTAGGTCTAGTTATAAATATTATGCAAACATATGAAAATTATGTGCGATGTCGACTGAGACCCTTTTTGGGTCGCCATGTTTATAGAATGTTGATATGGATCTGCCACCACCTTGTTGGGTGTCGGTACTATAAGTTTGTTTGTAACTATACTAGTATGGAAATATTGTGGTAACTAGTCAAAAACTGCAATAAGAAAAAAAAAGATAAAAATGAATTGTGATGGGAATTGATTTGTGGTTCATTGAATATAATCCCGTTTGTAAATCAATTATTTACCCCATATCCTTCCTAACATACCTCGATTTGTAAACTTTGTAACAAAGGTTACCACTGAAACAATTGAAAATCAACCATATATGTTACATAATGTTGATAGACACGATAATTTCTATAAACACTTTAGAAACATTTCACTGTGTGTATACATAATATGTAATATTTTAGAGTTTACGTCTTTTACATAAGTTTATTGGAGACATTCGATAGTTAATCTATTTTAGTTGTCCAATAAAGACTTTTTATTTTATTTTAATTACTTTTTAAGCATTTTTCTTTCTAATTTACAAGAAAACTTTAATTAACAACACTCTAAAGTACCCAAGTACCAACATCATTAAGCAGCCTTCTAAATTCAAACCTCGTCCCCTGTCCGTCGCGACAACGCTCGACAATAATGTTATAAATCTCATACATTTTTATGATATAATTTGAAATAATTTATGTAACGATAGAGGTATAGTTTTTTTTCCGAAGGGGTCTCATGAAATATTCCGCTCGTGTTCTCGTATCATGTATACTGATTGGAAACGGATAGCAATATGTGAGGATAGAAAGATTGGCTTCGAAACTAGCTGGTCTTGTGTGCAGATGTTTTTTTATTCCTTTTTTGGCGCGTTATTAAGACTGGTAATGGATGAGTGTAAACAGGTAGAAAGTCTAACAAGAAAAAAAAAAGTAGGTACATAGGTAAGTGGTATGAAAAGAAAAGTTGTTGTGGAAGTAAAGACTAGATAAGGTCTGGGTTATACGGTTTTCTAACCATGCTTTAAGATTTTGAAATGAAGCCAAAAGCCCTTTGTATGAATCTCGTAATTTTTAACAAATTCATTGAAATATTTATAGCCTTTATCAGTTCTAAGCCACCATACACTGCTAGAATATTAACATCATCATCCACAGCCCTTGGGATCCCACTGCTGGGTATAGGCCTCCTTTTGTATGTGCCATTATTAATGTATAATATTAACAATAGATGCAAAGCTCAATATAACCACACTTATGCAAAAATCGAAAATCCACTTAGATTTCTAATACCTATTTGCTTAGAAGCATTTAATTAAACTAAGCTATGTACCTACTGAAGCTAGGTACCTACTAAAAACTTAGCTGTCAACGCAAGTCTAATCCAGGCACCCAATATCAGTAAATACTATACGTTCTTCGAACAGTAGACCTTACGATATAATGTTTGAAGCTTACCAAATCTGCTGTAAAATATATAGCTTTTTTTTGCTGAAGGATTGCCACAAAAACTTTTTTTAATTCCTGTAATTGCAAAGGGGTGGTTAAAATTAATAATATGTTATTTACAAGGAATTTGCTGTGTCTAATTATACCCTAAAATCTTGATAAAAAGCAGTAACAGTAAAAAAAAAATGGCAATAGCAAAAATGTAGAGACGATATGCTAACTTAACTTAGTTGGCCTGATATCTAACGAATGCCTCCAAACATGCGTATTTGTTACCCTTAAGTCATATATAACAAGAACCGACAGCTTCAATATTTGATCAAGTTTAGTAATCAAATCAAAAGATCAACCGAACCGGTTGATGCAGAGACGCTGCGTTTAGCTAGTTATTAGTCTAGTTTAGCGTATATCTCTAGAAAAAGTATTTAACTAACTTCGTTGCCTATCATCACTATTTATTTATTTTAATTAGACTAACAAACGCAAGTTTCCAATCCTAAACATCACTGTTAAGTCATTTATCAAGATTAGGCAGCTTGAATAGTTAATTAAATAAACAAATTAAGTAAGAACAACATATTTTATTTTTGTATTGAGTATGTGTATGGATTGAGTTTGTATTGTATCTTTCAAATTATTTAATAAAAAAATATTTTTTTCTTTAAAGATATTTCCATACAAAAGTTCGCATAGAAGTAATGCACGGGCAAGTAACAAATTTTTTTTTCAGGCACATACAAAAAAAAAGTTTTACATCGACGCCCCCAAGTCCATAGCTTTTTATAACATTTTTTTCTATAATATAACTAAGAAAAATATAAAAAAAACATTAGATGTTGCAGAGACGCTTCATTCACTTGGCCAGCTAGAAGTCTAGTCTATCTGTAGACTGAACAGTATCGAACTATCTCTGGTGGCCATTACCGCAGCACGGGAGTTCGTCAGACCGTGAAATTTAGTTAGAGCCGATGCCGAGTTTTGTTTATTGCAGTTGTTTAGGTTTTAGTTGGGATAAAAATCTGTGTAAACAAATGTTTAAAGATTTTTCATTCGCTGGAAATATGTGACTTAGATTTTTTTTTGTAACATGCTTGTGTAGATCAGCTTGTATAAACTATCATCATCATCGGGTGCCATCTTCATATTGAAGTTCGGAGGTCAGTTGGCAAAACTTCTTGCGATCCCATGCTGCTTCTTTTAGATGCGGGTAGCTTAGCTTTGTCCATTTCTTGATGTCGTCTAGCCATTTCATCCTTTGACGGCCAGGGCTTCTTTTTCCCGGAATCTTGCCTTCGAGGATCAACCGTGGGAATTCATACAGGGATCCTCTTTGCATATGTCCAAAGAAAGCGACCTTACGTCTCATGACAATCGAATAAAAACGTATAAACTATAAGCTCTGAAAAGTGGAAACTTTATGATTTAAATAATCCAATGATGTACGTACACTTTATCCCCTTTTAGTAATCTAATGCTAAAAACTAATCTTATCGCTTTTTCTAAACCACTGTGGAACTCAAGTTAAATTACAGTTTTACCCACCCACCCAAAAAATTCTTAGTCAACCTGTTGTTGCGTCTAATATTATAATTATAGCACGCAAATAGAACTTACATTATGAATACTATCCATAAATTTAAGTAGCATTTTCTCATCATTACACAATGCAACTTTTTAAAAATGTAACCATCGTTTCTCAAAAGGAGATCATCTACTGATTGGTAGTATACTGTCTCAAAGTCGTTGAAATAGGTGTTTGAATTTTGATATTCAAATGGTCCAGCAAATGCGGTTGCTATTGTCTACCCCGAAGTGAAATTGGCCTGTGAAATGGCACAACTCTTAGCTTCAATAGATTAATGGTAATGGCATTAATGTATTGGCAATGGAACCGCAAATTGTAATTTTGGGATAGTCTAATGTTGAGGGTAAATTACTTTCAAAATGGTTTAGGATTTAGGTTAGATTCATTTAATGACATAAAATATTAGGAAATAAAGTTGTTGTGAATCACATATATAAAAAAGATTTATAGTTTTTTTTTAATAAATTCTACACAAACTATTGAAGTAATATGTTAACTAAACGGTTTTACTCACGTGTAATTCGCGTAAGTTGTTGTGTTTTTTTGCGCGTTACGGCGGTGTGCATACCGCGTGCTGTCGCGGTCCCAGAACATACGTTCTGAAGATGGATGTCATAACATCCGAAACACGTAAACAACTTACGCGAATTACACGTGAGCGAAAACCGTTTAGTAAACATATTGATAAAAGGTCTCACGAAAGTTTTAATTTTAAAACTTTTGAAGTATTTCAAGGTTATTCTGCAAAAATTTTACGTACATTAATGTTTTCACATATGTACCTAAGTAAATCATTGCATCAATAAAAAAATTACTTTTGGAAACAATAACGTAATATCGTTTTCATTCACTTTACTAAAGTAAGCTGGCAATTGATCTTAGGTAACTTGAAGGTGACATCCACACGTGACACAGTGATAAAAGGTGAAGCATAACCCGTACTGACATGACACTGCTTCTAAAACCACTGAATTAATATGAAACTCTTATGGTTTTTACTCACGTGAAAAAATCATGTATGTTGTTTACGCGTTTCGGGTGTACCTAATGTTCAGAAAGTACGGACCGCGGCAGTGCGCAGACATTTTTCTATGAGTAAAAACCGCAATAGTTACATATTGATAAGAATTTCTTACGATACATTCATGAGTTCTGTTGTAAATCACGTCACACCTACCTCAACAAACCCCACAACTTAGTATTCGTCCATTGACAGAGCAGCAATATCTTTACGATCACACTTTACATAAACGTGCACAGACTCGCCGGCGTCGACACTTTATTGCAAATCTTGATGTTTCACTGTTTTCAATACATCTACTGACGAGACTATTTTGTTAGGTGATATCATAGCATGTATGAAAACCATCGCTAAAATACTTTATTACAGATTATTTATTTGATTACAGATTTTCTAAGTGCCCCTTTCTGTCTAAGTTTTGGTTCCCTTGTTTTTATATTTTATAATTGTAAATAAAAATTAACATTTTAAGTTTCGTTTTGATACCTTTAAGAACTGTGAAGAAGGTAAGTGGTTTTTCATCGTCTTGTCAACAGAAACTTTGTTTATGTGATTGACAATATCAATAACTTATGGACAAAATTTCTGGCTACGAATGGCTCATGGTGTCCTGCCTGATATGATTTTTGATTGTATTTAGGTTCATTCATATTTAATTCCTGATTTAAAAAAAAAGGTTTTTAGGTGGATTCAGGATTTGCGTTGTGCTTAATTCAGCAACAGCTTTTTTATTTAAAAAGCTTGCTTCTGCTGCAAATGTTACTACTAACTTATATTCTTAACATAAATTATCAAAATTACCTATATATTGATATACCATAACAAACATAACGTAATCATAACACCATCAAAATATAGGTCACATAACACATATCAATAGATTTCCCTCCCATAGCTTAGCTAACTGTATCAAAACAAGGAACAAACGGTTTACCTTCAAACAATACTCTAAACATTTTACTCGATTAGCTTCAGATAGATTTCCATCAGAGCCCGAGGCGTGTCATTGTTTCTAAACATGGATATTTCTATGAGGATTGTGTTTATTGGTCAGCAGAATTAAGTTTTTGTATGTAGAATATTATAATAATTGTCAGCCTTAGTGGATAAGTAAGCAATCTGTACTAACACTGTAACGTTTTAAAACACTGTAAATGTGTGATAACAAAATTAAATTATACAACATCTCATGTATCTTCCTATGCCTAGCAAAGAAGCTTATATTGCTTATAAGAAAAAACATTATGTCGTTGACTTTCATTAAAACTAAAGATTTTTTTTTTAAATAACACTGTTGTTGTAATAATCTACCACAACTTAATTTTTCAATTCGTATTTTTTGTTTTGTCGCAATTACCCATTCTGACTTGTCATCATTGCCGACCAATCTACACGTCCCCTCTATAAATAGGTAACTGGATATAGGCGTGTTATCTTGGCACAATCCCTTTCATCTTGTATTGTGTCCGCGGCTGCGGCTCTCCATGATCTCAGATGAAAGGCGGCGACACACGGGATGACGTTCTTGGAACGAGACAATTGGCTTTCAAGATGTTTGTATGTAGTGATATTTCGATGTAATTTTATGTTTGTCAGAGTATGGCAGTCGTAAAGTCATGTCAGAGACAATTAGGGTGATTTTGTGAAATTTTGATACCTACTTTGGTCACTCTGGTGCGAACTTAATGACCGCACCTTTCCAGTAGCCAAGCTATTTCAATACGACTAATAATAATTTATTTATTTATTTTATATATTTTATTTATTCGATTCACCCGTTTTAACGCGAAGGAATTGTAAAATAGATGTTGTAAATACAAAATAATGTCTACAATCTATAACACAACATCTAATTTATAATATCTTTCACAATATTATAAGAGTGTAAGTATAATTTTCATTCAGATTCATCTTATACGCTGCCTTCGTTTTTTTATTTGTTTTAAAAATCTTGTTAGTAAAAAATACCTCGTCGTTACAGTAATATTTCATTTGCCGTCCCATAAATCGTGTCCACTCATTTTATTCATACGGCCGGAGCATATTTTTATCCCATCGAATCATTTTCACCCGAACCTTGCCATCGTAAATACTCGCCATCTTCAGATAACTTCGCTGATATGGACTTTTACACGGAACTGAAAAGTAACTTTGTGCTCAAGAGAATTTTACTTGGAATTTATTACATTATAGGTTTTTTTTGTATTGTTTCGTTTAGAAATCTCGTGGTATATTTACCAAAATATTTTTGAGTTGACATCTTCTGAACGTTTGACGTGAGGTTTGTGCTTCTGTATTCTATGGTAAAGCATAGTCTTGTTTGTGAGTAAAGTAAGTAATAATAGGAAGTTCGAAAGCAGTTTGAGCTTCTCAATTTTACTTGAAACTAGGTATAGTATGATATGGAGCCAGAGATATGAGTAGTTGTATGTTTCATGCATGATAGAACATAAGAAGTTTTATGTGTTAAAATTTTCATACAAGGACCTACTGTGAAATATTCAATAAAATATTATAAAGCTGAAGAGTTTGTTTGTTTGAACGATCTAATCTCAGAAACTACTGGTGCAAAATGAAAAATTATTCTTGTGTTGTATAGACCATTTATCGAGGAAGGCTTTAGGCTATATAACATCACGCTGCAACTAACAGGAGCGAAGAAAGAATGGAAAATGTGGAAAAAACGGGGAAAATTATTCATTTTTGAGGGCTTCCGTTATGTACGCTGCGAAAACGGTTCCAAGTCATGGGTAACAGATATAATTTATAAACCTGAAGAGGTGGTTTGCAAAAATTAATATGATGCCCAAAATAACTATTCGATGCGGGCGAAGTAGCTGGCAAAGCTAGTATTTAATAAAATTTAATTTAACCCTCACCTTTGCTCTATTTCTCTTTAGGCGACACACAGGTGTCATTATTTAACTAAAAAGTATCACATAGGTTCAAAAATAATATTACAGATATAATCGATGACCTCCGCTTTTGAATATATCATTTAAAACAAAGCCCACTCGACTTGATTAACATCAACACTCAACCGAAAACCGCACCCTACGTACCCACCTAAAACATAAAGCAAAACGTCCCGTTAGGTAGCTCATAGAAATTCCGCACGCATGTGCGAGGGCCCTAATATCATCTTACTTCGGATACTTTTATGAAAGACCCCTTGGATATGATACGCCGCCGGCGAAGGCGATGTGTTACATTTTTATTTTATTTTTTCTTCGTTTTGTTATGATTTAAGATGATAGGTTTTTGGGTGGTCAGTAGAGACAGTCCATTGGTGTTTTTTGTTCATTTTTATGTGCTGCTAAAGAGAGTATTTGGCAGATTTAGACAATTTTCAAACGTTATTATTATATACGAGGCATTAAGTCAATGTTATTAGATATCTAGGCAAATTTTTGCAACTGCGTTAATTTTTAGGAGCGTACGGTTGTTCACATTTTTTTCGACAATTGAAACAAGTGTCAAATTTATGGTAACATCCGACATTTTCAATGCAACATTTTAAATTCAATTTCTGTCAAATCGCTTGTTAATTCAGCCTCTCATTAGTAGTCATCTCGTATCAAAACTTCAGTCATCGACACCCCTAGTTTGCTAAACGCAATGATTTAGCAAATTGTTTACGAATTCAACCCCAAAAACATTAACTGTCTATGCACGTTTCTGTCTGATATTTAACCTAAAGGATAAAGATGCATGATGAATTTATTATTAGTTTAAATTTAGAGGGTGATTAAAGAGTAGGACATAGTTATGATTTTCAGGGAAACTATGAAAGTTTTAAGTCTTTTATTTACAAAAATAACTAACTAATTTTTACAAGTAATATAATATTAATATTCGATAAACGGGTTAGCAAATATAATAAATAAAGTGTAAGAAAGTTGAACCGAGGGAGTTATTTGTTTTTATTTTAGGAACTTATTAACTAGCAGTATCGGTTTCTTTCAGGCAAGCGTGCTAGATCATAACGTGGATTATAACGTTATATTTAGCATCAGGCGAGTTGTATAATGCGTGAACCTGTCTAGCTTAAAAATAGTAACGAAAAAAAATGTTAACGCGCAATTGCAATTTTAAACCGAAACAAAGTTTTTGTAAGTAATTGTCTTGCATGTAAAAAAGGCTTTTAATTTGTCGTAAAAATTCTAGTCTGATAAATTCTGTTGTTTAATTGCTAAGTGCATAATTTAGAGTCATGCTTAAACTTTTGGATTAAATCAATTCTTATTAGAAAAAAACAATATTTACACACATTAACACTAATAGAACTAAAAAAGAGTATTTACATCTAAACTAAATTTAAACAATCTACATGTGGTATGGAACCAAGAACGCTGGCTGCATTCCCACGCTGGATTGCTATAGAAATCCTTTGCGCAAGGAACCAGCCAGCGTTCTTGTCTCTAGTGATGTCAATCAACATTTTTTTTTTTTTATAAAAGATTTAGTGCTTCTACCCCACGGACCAAAAGTTTCGAAGCCAAGCGGTACGAAAATATAATCAGTCGATAATGATGTATATTTTCGCAGCTTGGCTTCTGATAAATACATATTGTATTTTTTATTATTATCTCTTTCTCTTACAAAAGAAGTTTATAAGTGTTTTCATGTAAGCCCCGCAGATAGCAGACGATATTTTTGTTCCGACTGCAGTGGCATAACTCTTGTCGTCGAAAAGCTGCCGTTACGAGTGCACATTTTACTCGTACTTGCCGCATTTCGACCACTTTATATTCGCGGCACCGACATTAGAAGGAAGTGGGCGGCGCTTGAGGTTGAGCGTACATGGCGTAACTGGTTGTTTAGTTGCGACTGCTCTGTTAGCTTAGTTGGTAGTGGCTCTGCCTTCTAATCTAGGGGTGTGGGTTCGATTCCCGCATGACACAAATAATTACGAACATTTAAATTTGTAATTATTTGTGTTGAGTCTGGTCGTTTCTATGTATAATAAGTATGTATTTACAAAAGAAAAGTATATATGTATTATATCCGTTATCTAGTATCCATGATACAAGCGTAAGCTTAGTATGGGGCTAGATGGCGCTGTGTGATATGTCCTGAAATATTTATTTATTTATTTATTTATTACGTGAAAATAAAATATAACAGGTGTATAGCAAAGTTGTGGTGTTGTAAATCAGTAGTAATGATCAACCCTAAAACCATTATCAAATTTAAACAGTGACTTATTTTGTGTATTGTGTAAGTGTTGGTGGTTTATCGAAGTTATTAGGCACGTAACTGTCATTGTGTGTTGATTGGAGTGGGCCCAATTAAAGCGATTTAAATTAAAGTATGCGTTTTATTTAACCTTTAAATCAACGTATGCTATCCTCATACGAATTTGCATTTATACCTATCCTTCTTAAGCCGTATTCCTCATGACGTCTGGGGGTCGTGACCACCATCTCCTATGTCCCTTTTTGTTATATTTTTCCACTCATTCTTTCAATGTTCCTGTGTGTATTTACATTTATTTTATTTTGTAAACTTTTGCCTCTCTGTGCGTTGATACTAAGAGGAAGTAGGAGGTGCTGGCTGGTTGTATATTATCGGGCCATCGGATGCAAGATACTTCATACGGTTTGTTTTCAAACGAACAGAATAACAACTAATTTTGTATGTTGGATGGAAAACTGTGGTCAAGGAAAATAATATGGGGTCAAAACTTAAAACTTTTTCTTCTTACCGAATGAGAGTGGCCATCTCTGGTGTCGAGAGAATATCAAGCAGCCCTAAGGGCCTCTGACATGGCTTAACGACTGCCGTACTAGACAAACTTGTCATCCGACCCACAGAAGTGCCCAAAATGGAATGTCACATTTCGGTCACCCATCCAAGGACTGACTGCGTCGACCTTTCCTTAACATTGATAATCGCATGCGATTGCCTTTGCTACGGGCTTTGAACTTAAAACTTTGGAGGTAGTATACCCATTAATTTTGGTATCACATACTTACACTAACATGCCAGGAGTATGTAAATCTGATCCAAAATAAATATGTTTCTTTTAGACTTATAAAATTTTATCTGTGTTACAACTTATACTTTAAATTTTAAACTAATTAACTAATTTTTAAGATTTACGAGTCAGCTTAGTACCATTTTGATCCCGAAACCAAACATCAATCAATGACTTGGAAACGAGCTTCCTCACTAACGCCGAAGAAATACAAAGTGTCAAGTTCAGCGGGAAAGGTTATGGCGTCTGTTTTCTGGGACGCAGAAGGAATTATTATGGTGGAGTATTTGGAAAAGGGGGTCACTATAACAGGCTCTTACTACGCAGACCTAAGAAGAAGATTGCGAGAGGCTATTAAGTCAAAAAGACGCGGTAAACTGCGCGCTGGAGTGCTGTTTCACCAAGACAACGCCCCGGCTCACAAAGCCGCAGTTGTGATGGCTGCCATTGAAGAAACGGGGTTCGAACTGCTCAAACACCCTCCCTATTCGCCAGATCTAGCTTTCAGTGACTTCTACCTCTTTCCTCGGCTCAAAAAACACCTCCGGGGCAACAAATTTGAGGACAATAGTGAAGTGATGGCCGTAGTAGAGGCATTTTGGGAGAGTCAAGACAAAGATTTTTTTTTTCTATGGGAATCATGGGCTTAGAAAAAAGATACACTTAATGTATTAACTTGTTAGGAGACTATGTTGAAAAATAAAATACTTTTTTAATCTAATAGTTCTGTTTCATTTTGATTATCATTACTTATTGATCACCCCTTTACTAACTATTGACCAAAAAGTTTCAATATTATAATATACCTACTTCATTTTACTCTATTACTAATATACAACATTTAGAACAACGTTGTCATGATTAGTCCGTGTCAATTACACTCATTTGTCGAAGTAACGAGCCGTAACGGCGTGTAACGGAATAACGGCGTATAACGGCGTTACACGCCCACTCCGAATGGACTCTATACAATACGCGCATTGGTGGAACTAATTTGTTTTGTTATTCGATCAAAGACCTATTCCATTAGGTTATGTCTCGTGACATAATTATTCTAAAACAATAATCTTAGGTTTCCTTTAATTTTTTTTCTTTTTACGTGGTATAAGGTTTACGTAAAATTATAACCCAAGGGTCTTTAAATCTGAAATGAATGGGTTTCTTCTAGGCAAGCGTGCTACATCTTAGACTATAGTGGTGCTTAACATCAGGCAGGCATAAAGTCAAACGTAAGCCTATTTAATGTAAAAAAAAAAAACCAGCCAAGTGCGAGTCGGACTCGCGCACCGAGGGTTCCGTACAAACCTGCAAGGTTAAATATTTTGTGATGTAACTAAAAATTTATGGTTTTCGTAATTTTTCCTTTATCTATGCTATAAGACGTTGCTTCGTACCAAATTTCAAGATTCTGAGTTCACGGGAAGCACCCTGTAGGTTTTGATTCCCTTGCAAGTGTCGAAAATTTGCGGCATAAATGGCTGTATCTTTTGATTGCGTTGGCTTAGAAGTTTGATTTTTTCACTGCTTCAAGGGACAGTAGACCTGAGTAATTGATATAAATTTCAGCTTCATACCTCTACGCGTTTCTGAGAAAAAGGGTCTTGACAGACGGACGGACGGACGGACAGACGGACAACAAAGTGATCCTATAAGGGTTCCGTTTTTTCCTTTTGAGGTACGGAACCCTAAAAAAACATGTTAAATTATAGGAAATACCAAAGTGGCAATGCTGCTAGCATGCTGGGAACGTTGCCTACCGATATATTTTATGTGTTTTAAGTTTATCATAAGATTTAGTTAGTAAGAAAGTTGTTAATTAGTTAAGTACTTTACGTTTCGTAATTTTTTTTTGAATAATTTATTTTAAGTCTCCGGTATTTGTCAATGTAGCTGTTAAGCTAAGTCCGAGGTACCGAAAACGGTTTAAAAACGTCATAACAATCATTATTGATTTAAAAACTTTGTTGACCTATAAATACAGCTTGATATGCCTGTGACTGCTGCACTAGAAATTTACAGAAATATTAATACACAGTTAACCACTTATAAAACTAATAATTATCTAAAGCATTTTAGACAAATTGTATAGAGGTCTTGATAGTTATGTGTTAAATTTCCTGGAATAAAAATAAATAAATATTTTGGGACATTGCACATAGCGCCCTCTATCTACTACGCAAACGCTTGTGTCATGGATACTAGAAAATGGATTTAATACTTTTTTTCTATGTACATACTATACAAAGCAACGATCAAACCGGCTAGACTCAACACAAATATATACAATATTATAATAATAGTAGGTAAACGTTTCCAATACAACCGTACTCCAATACCAAACTTACCCTTATCTTTAATTACTTAGTGACCAAGCTATGTAGATTTTTACAGCCCCATAAATGTCATCAGGCGGGGGCAATTACTCTCGGATTGCTACTTGATAATGGCTCATATTTTAAATTGATCAATCTGCTTGATGAAACCCTGCGTATTGCTAACGAAATTCATTTTTAGGCTTCTGTACATTTATATAACACACAAAGATTCAAGATTTTTTTAGAGTTATGCACGTTTAAATAACTAGTAAAGCCCTGAGGAGTTTCCTGAGTTTGTTTAGAACAAAATTGGTACATTCGGTAATTTAGATTGTTTTCAAACTATATTATACAAATCTACATCGAATTTGATTTAACAATTTAAGCTTGAAAGACGAACATAAACATACAAACTTTCTTAATAAAATATAAGTGATACGTTTTTTTTTCAAAATATCATGTTTAATGTTATTTTTTTATCTTGTCAATAGCCAAAATTAACCATCCATCATAATATTGATAAAATATCTAATGGTGCCAATACGAACTAGGCTTTAATGCTGTAGAAATAAGATTTATGGAGTAACAAAATGGCAACACTTGGGCGCCATTTGATTGGATGTGACAGAGCCTGAGTAGGGTCACACTGCTCACACAGTATTACGTTACACAAATCAAATTTCTAGTTTTTTACTCTTCATAGAACTTTTTGATAGCTGATATAGCTGACTTTTGATACAATATCTAAATACTTTCCGTTGAAAATATCAAGATATTTTCATTTTAAAAATGTATTTACCTACAAATACTTTTTGAGGTACGAATAAAGTTTTTTTTTCATTTTGTGTACATGATATGGGTTGAATTATGTAGTGGACTCAAAAGGATTTTTATCTTACTATATTAAATTGAACTTGGTATCATTATGTACTTTGATGAATCTGTCAGAATTTTTGATTTGGGTTTGGTTAAGTAAACAAAAATATTTTCAAGACTTATCCATTTGAAATGACATTTTGCAGAGTTGTGGTTCAGATTTACTTTTGAGAAGACATAAACCTAAGATAAAATTAATTTCATAAAAATACCACAGGTGACGTATTTGTAGGAAATATCATAAGATATAATATACATATGCATATACAGATATATATGTATAGATACATCATACCGGTTTCTTCTAGACAAGCGTGCTAGAAAGTAGATTATAACGTTGCTTAACATCAGGCAAGTTGTAGTCAAGCGTGAGTTTATATCATGTAAAAAAATGCAGTAAATAGACTTAGCACATAACTGTTGCTCCATTGCGGTTTGAAATCGGAACAAACTGCCCAATAAACCAACAAAACAATTTATATAATATACTATGACTACATATTTGCACTTGACCATAAGTCTTCTGATTGGTTTGCAATAACTGTGGTCTAACATGTAACGTGATTATCTAATAAGAACCTCTTCACTCTCGCTTTATAGATTTTACAGTGAATGCTTTTGCATGTGACCATCCCTGATGATCCCTGATGGTAAGAGATAATTTTGGTCTAAGATTAAGGCGTGTTTATCCATTGGAACCCGTTCCTTCTCAATTTGAGGATCGCTAGATTATAACTCGTCATTACAGGGAGTCGAGGGTTTTTTTCTTCTAATTTAGTTTATTGATCTCGGCAATCGAGTCAGGTCAAGCATAATGTCCAATCAAGAGAATTAGCTCTCGTAATTAGAAGGTAACTGCTAGCGCCGTCTATTTAGCGGATAATCCGGGAACAATAGCGTCCAATCAGGAAACAGCGGCCGACTGAATGTACTGATTCCTACGTTTAAATTCGGAACGAGGGTTTTGGAGTTACGAGATTTACTAGTGATTATGTTGTTGTTTTGTATAAGTTATTGGAAATGAAGTTTTGTTGTGTGACTTTCTTTACTATGTACATGTCTAAAACTGATAAAAATAAATTACCTTCGATATTTGGATGACCAGCCATCATAGATTAGTTTGGAGATATTATATAAAAAAAACTTTGGTATTCTCTTGTGGGATAGTATCAGACTCTTTGTTTCAATTCACTATAATAAAAATAATAATAATATAATAATACTCCTTTGGCATACTGAAATGGACTCAAACTGAACTGGACGCCCTGGATAGAAAGGTCCGTCGACAGCTTACTTTGCACCGCATGTTACACCCACGCTCGTCTGTTATGAGATTGTACCTCCCGCGGAAAGTAGGGGGTCGTGGCTTTTTAAACACTAAGACCCTTCACAACCGCGAGGTGTGCAATCTCAGGGATTATTTCCTTAACAATGAGTGTGGGATACATCGCGATATAGTAGCTGTCGACAAAGGCCTTACTCCGCTCTCCTTGGCGAATGAGAGCTGGCACAGACCGGTGGTACTTAGTGTTGAGGATCGCAAGGAGATATGGAAGAGCAAAGAGCTGCACGGGAGGTTCTATCAGGCCCTTACTGGGCCGGATGTGAATCTCTTGGCATCAGTGAACTGGCTACGTTTCGGAGACCTCTTTGGGGAAACCGAAGGTTTTGCTTGTGCAATTGCTGACGAAGTTATGATGACGAACAATTATCGGAAATTTATCCTAAAAGACGGTACGGTCGACATTTGTCGAGCATGCCGCCGTCCCGGAGAGTCACTCAGGCATATAATTTCCGGTTGTTCTCATCTAGCTAACGGCGAGTATTTGCACCGGCATAACCTAGTAGCCAGGATCATCCACCAGCAACTTGCTCTTCGATATGGCCTTGTTGAGTCTCAGCTACCGTACTACCAGTATGTACCAGAGCCAGTTCTCGAAAATGGTCGTGCATTGCTCTACTGGGACCGATCCATTATCACGGACAGGACTATTGCTTGCAATAAGCCTGATATCGTGTTAGTGGACCGGCCCCAGCGCCGGGCAGTTATTGTTGACATCACCATACCACATGACGAGAATCTCGTGAAGGCCGAGAAGGACAAAGTCAGCAAGTACCTTGACTTGGCACATGAGATTACCGCCATGTGGGATGTTGATTCGACGATAATTGTCCCGATAGTTGTTTCGGTGAACGGTCTTATAGCGAAGAGTCTCGATCAACACCTTAAGAGGCTCTCCTTGGAAGGTTGGGTTAGGGGACAGATACAGAAGGCAGTGATTCTTGATACGGCGCGTATTGTCCGGAGGTTCCTTTCTTTGTAACCTCTACCACCGGTTGCTTGGGTCCTGCCCCGTTGCCGGCGGCATCACTAGTTTTAAGTTTTTTATGATATTTGTTATTTTTTTTATACATATATTGTAAAAAATTTAAAAATAGTTGTTAATAAATGAATACCGAGATAATAATAATAATAATAAACTTTTTTAAATAATAATTTTTTTTATGAATGAGGCATAACTGGCGGGTGCCGTTCCTCGTACAATAGACCAGTTTAATTAAGTCAATGAACAACTCAACACAATAGCCTCTAACATTAATACCATGTCTGCAATAGTTACTTTATATACCTAACATCCTCTATCTGTATTTTTTACTTAATTTTAAGTATAACATTGTAAAAGGCCTCTCAGTGTTGGCTACGGCCCCACTGATGCCTTAAAAATACCGGGCGTAAGGCCCGAGAATCTGTGAAGTGAAATAAAGAAAATAATAATAAAAATTTTATTTATGATAAACTTAAATCTATGTACAGTTTTAGAATTTGCAAAACCTACACTAGGTATCCAATCGGATCCTGTATTGTAGGCCTGCACTAAGAATAAAAGAAAAAAAAATGGAGAATAAAATTCCGTAAATTCCTACGTCCATGTTACGGCGGCTGATAGGTAGAAATAACACCATAATGACGTGTAACGTGCCCTAAACAAACTGGTTTAATGGTCACCATGCTACTCCTTAGACCACGGGGCACTGGATGAGGTAAGTTACTTTTTTATTCGGTGCCGGGGTAAATGCTAAAACTAAAACTGTGGAAAAATGTGCTAAATTGTGGATCTCCCTGCCTGACTCCCTGTTCCCCGCGGAATATAACCTTGCGATCTTCAAAGCGAGAGTGAATCGGTTCTTACTGGGTTAAGCACGTTCCATCCTAGACCGTAATGATTGCTTACCATCAGGCGAATTACGGTAAAGTGCAAACCCATTCCTTGTAAAAAAAATGACATTCAGTGTTTTTCAGGATATACTCATAGTGATACGCTAAATATTTATCAATAATAAAAGATATCTAACATATTTAACCTGCAATCAAAACCTCATATAATATTAATAACAATATTACCACTTGACGTGGTAATGCAGCCAGTATACTGAGCATACTGCCTTAAGCCAATAGGCGGGATCACTATGACAATCGTTAAGTTAGTTCTTCCTAAAAAAATACTTTTTTATTTTCTAGTGGTTAGTTAAGTTGAAGTGTTGGTATAGTTTAATAAATATTTAAATACAAAGTATACAGAAACATTTATAAAACAACAAATTTACACAACAAATACACTTCAACTTCAATAAACATGAAATATATACAATCCAACTAATCTACTTTATCAAAAGGCAGCGTCTCAAAATGCCGGCTTGTACTTTGCCCAAAAGATTAGTCTAGCTATCCTAAGTATATTTGGTTTCTTAATATATTTGACTGGCCTGTTATATTAGTTGGTAGTGGCTCTGCCTTCTAATCTAGAGGTCGCGGGTTCGATTCCCGCATGACACAAGTATTTATGTACTTGAAAATTTATAATTACTTGTGTTGAGTCTGGTCGTTTGTATGTATAATAAGTATGTATTTACAAAAGAAAAGTATATACGTATTATATCCGTTATCTAGTACTACCCCCAACACAAGCGTTTGCTTAGTGTGGGGCTAGATGGCGCTGTGTGCAATGTCCCGGAATATTTATTTATTTATATTTTATTTGGGTGTAGAATTCTGCCATATCCATTTGATTGCCAAACTACATCGCTGAAATTAGCTTTCCCAGCCGTGTCAAACAGGGCGCCACACGGATTATCCGGGTGTGGGAAAAATTCACGCAAAACATTTTCGTCATTTATATTGTGTTCTCGGTCCAACTCACAAGAATTAAATCTAGAACATAATACAAATTGATATCATATATTTTTACTTCGTAATTTTACTTCTTAATGCGAGCGAAGCCGCATGCACCCACTAGTAATAGTGGATGCATGCGGCTTCGCTCGCATTAAGAAGTAAAATTTGCATCTCCTATTTCACCCCTTTAAAAGTGGCATTTCCAAAAATCCTTTCTTAGCGGATGCCTACGTCATAACATCTACCTGCATGCCAAATTGCAGCCCAACCCGTCCAGTGGTTTGGGCTGTGCGTTGATAGATCACTATATTAGTCAGTCAGTCAGTCAGTCACCTTTGAGTTTTATATGTATAGATTTTTTTTTTACAGTTGGTTCTTGGTAACATCTTTACAAGTTGAAAATACTCAAAAATTACTACTTCTGCTACTACAAAATAAACAAACTTTTTTTTCTCATTGGCAGTTTTAGCATTGACTGAAGAAGTTTAAATATAAAAGTACTAAGATTACAGTAAGCTTAACCTATATTCCAGCATAAAAGCTCACAGTGCCCAAGGGAAGCTTCCGATCAGAAAATAGATATCTTCCCTAATTACAATTACCTATACATAAATACCATATTTCAGAAATCCCCACGAGATTGCTTTTATGGAAACCTACATTCATTCAACCTTCTTATATTTAGCCTTATATCCCTCCGGGAAAACTGTGTTTTATGATTCGTAAGTGCTTTATTAATTATCTTGTAAGTAAGAAATTACATACCTAAGTTTATATCGGATGTATTGAAATTAATTCTGTTATGAGAAATTAGGTATTTTTATGTCATAAAAAATGAAGGAAGAAGCAAGCGACCCGTTTGTCTGGACTAATTACTCTATTTTTCAAAACATACTTATAAATTTATATTTGTCAAACAATGATAAGACTATTAGAGTTTAAATTAGTTTGTTTAGTTAACTTACTGAACTTTGAATCTGTTTATAATCATGTTGTGCACGCAAGTGCTTGATGCACAGAATGGATCATTACCTTTAATGTGTTTTGCTGTTACTCGTGTATTTTCTGTGTATTGTGTTGTGTGCCTAATAAATAAATAAATAGTTGGACAAAAGAGGCATCATTCGCCAAACAAGCAAGCTTGCTGCCTGTATACACTCCCTCTCTCTCTCTTTTTATCTTCAGTCGTATTTCCTCATGACTGAGGGTCGTAACTAAAGAATTAATTCTGCCTGTATACAGACTACTAGAATACTTAAATATTTAAAATAGCAGCAATTTAACAAATGCGGATATCAAACGATATACGTTTTAGTTAATATATCTGTCTACTCAATCTCCGACCATTTAACACGGCGATCGCCAAGTAAGCGAAAGAAATTTCAGCAAAAAAGACGAAACGATGCCGTGCTTAGATAGTAAATAAAATATAGTCGATATTGGCAGTCTGGTCGCGATTCTTCCTTACTTAATAACGTTACGGGCACCAAGGGACTGCGAAAACGCAGTAGAGAATGTCAAAAATAAGTAGATACATGTTGTTGAGTTACAGAATGTTTATTATGGTGGAGATAAGTTTTTTTTATTGATCTGTCATCATCATCCACACCCCTTTGGATCTCACTGCTGGGTATTGGCCTCCCTTCTGTGTCGATCCTGTGCATTTGTTAAATTAAGTACTAATGGATGCCCCCGGCTTCGCTTGCATTATTTCAGAATTAAAAGTACCCTATGATACTTCTAATACCTCATCCTACCTACGAACCAAAAACCATGAGTAAGATTCAAACCCTGTAGTGGTAGAAATTTGGCTCTTCGTGGGATCTGTCAACTTTGTCAGCGCAAGGTATTCGAAATCAAGGCAATCCCTGACTTAGCTACTTTTGGCATTATAATTGATGTTTTTCGTGTGATTTTATGTAACAAGTATCGCATTTATACAAATCAGAAGGTACCTAGATATATATCAAATTTATTTATTAGTAATTTACTATCATTTTATATTAACTGATAGTTTGATAAACAAGTAAAAATTAAAGCTTAGTAACTGATTTCTATTCAAAGTGAAGGGCCCAACATCGTAGGTAATTGGTAAATTGAATTGCCCCCTCTACTCTGTAGCTAAATGTAATATTATTGGTGAAGGAACGTCGCTCTTTTCGATTCTGTAGTGTTGCTAACTTCATTCGTGAAGGCGCTTCTAATTTAGTTTAAATTTTATTTTGTTTTGCGAAATCTGTAGCATAGGTATGTATGTTTTTCTCATACGAAGTTAATGAAAGAAATTCAAGAAATTAAATGGGAAAGATTTCTTTTCATTATTTATTTACTTATTTCTACCAATGTGTTTCATATTTTTAAGGCTCAAGCATTTGTCCACTACACCATTCCCATGCACAATGGTGCTCCATAACTATTATTATATTAGTATTTCCATAAGAAATATTTATGAATCTGTATTCACCAAGAAAAACTCATTACTCACTACTCATTTTTACTATTACTATACAACTACTTACAGACCAACACAATCTATAGACGCCTTTTCAAGTCTATTGACATAAAACTGTAATGGAATGGCCTCAATCTCAGTTTACATCAAACAAAGAGTTTGTCAAACAAATGCTTCATTCCGTATTTCTCTATTATTATTTATCTTTTGATATTAATAATCAATATGATATAACTTAACGGTTTTCACTCACGTGTAATTCGCGTAGGTTGTTTACGCGTTGGGGATGCAATGACATCCATCTTCAGAACATACGTTCTGGGACCGCGGCAGCACGCAGAATGCGCGCCGCCGCGGCCGCGGTTTACCTACATATTGATAAAATGCCTCACGAAACTTTATAATTAAAGTACTAATCAAAATGTGATATTTTGTTATAAACTTCTTTTTTAAGATTTTGACCAAGTTGACAATACACAAGCATTGTCAATTTCTTCGTCTTTACCGTGGTTTTAAATTTGTGAACCGTTGATCTAACGGTCTAGGCAACAGGGCTTATAATTGAAGACGCAGCTTCGATTCCTCCCAGTCATAATTATTTTTGCTCATATCGTAGGTTTCTTTTGCCTGTATTTTATTGTGCAATGTCGGAGCTCATATAGGTCAGAGGGCCACATATTAGGTTCAGGCGTTAATTATTTCCCATCGTCCTAATCTGCTAAAGCAATTAGTAATGACCCTAGTATAGTGAGCCTTAGAGAAGATAATATTTGGCAGATATAGTAAGTACCTTATTATGCGATTCCTAAGTTATAAATAAAATTGTTTATTAAAATTCAAGTCTATAATAATGTCAGATAATCACATTTGTCAATTATAATCCAAAACTATTAACGTTTACAAATAAACTAAACAGTAGGAAAAAGTAAATCCATTTAAAATATTTAGTTATAATGAGTACCTAGGTTTAATTCTTAAAAGAGCAATGTCAAATAAAGATAAATGCTGTTAAACAACCCTGAAATAAAGTAAGCGTTTATAAACTAACTACTGTTAACATTTTATTTTTTTTACATGATATAGGCTTACGCTTGACTACAACTTTCCAACTTGTTTTTTGTGAGTGAAGTTTTCTAACGTATACTTTTTAAAATATATAATTTATCCAGCTTCAATATTATTTTTATTCGGTCTCATCTCATTACCTCTGTTCTTGGACAGAAACACATTAGTTTCAGTAATTGTTTGTTCCGGGTCCATTAAATATTTAGGATGCTCGAGAGCTTTTATTTGGGGGAAATCTAATCATTTGCTTCTGTAAGTTTCCTTATTCAATGGTGTTTAAATAATATATAACCCTTACTTTAAAACGAATGAATATAAAAACAAATACACAAGAAGCATTTTCTTTTGCATTCATTTTTCACAATCCACATAAGTATTTACATAAATAATAATCAAAAACTACAATCATAAAACATATTTTTAAATAAGCAACAACCAATTTGCGCACTGACACTCTAACTTACATATGAACATCAAATTCCTGCCGCAGAAAATCGGCTAAAATAATTCTCACTTAAGCCAACTGGCAAATTTTATTGTAAGTAGAACTTTATCTCCGCAAGCTTGGTTGAGTTTTGCAACATAAACCTTTCTAGATCAGCTTACTCGTGCTTTGAAAACTTGAATAACGTTGGCCAGACTTGCGAGTTTTCATGATTACCGGGGTAAAAGTGAGTACACTTTAGAACATACGCACAGGTAGCTATATAAAATGAAAAAAAAAAACACATTTGTTTATTTGCTAACTAGTCGCATTATTTCAGCAAAAAAGTAGCCAATTACACTCCTAAGTCTAACTACTACCAAAAATCATGATGATGTTCAGCTGTTTTTGCTGAATAAACAGAGACTTAGAGACTTAGAGAAAATTTCTAGAAATTGTTGAAATGTGTACTGTTATCAATTCGAAATATTTTCAATTTTTTTAATATCTATTCAATGTTCAGACTTTCGACTCTCTTCAGCTTTATTTTATTTAGATAGATATAAAGATGCGCGGGTCTTTCTATTTTATGACAAAGAACATTAGTTAAGTTGCTAATTATTAAAATTCATCATCAACCTACAGTCTTCTTCTATATAACTATAACTACATAGTTTTAAAAAAGTCGCTTCCCGCGTCTCTCTGTATACATGCTCACATCTTTAAAACTACACAACGGATCAGGAAATGTGTTTACCCAATCCGAAAATCCTTTTTAAAGTTTTAATTTATCAATATAATTATGTATATTACGAAAGTATTTTGTTTCTACGACAATTTTATTTCTTTTCTAAATTTTTTTTTAATTTATTTCTAAATGCAATAACCCAATGTGCACCGATTCCAATACTATTTTCTATTTGCTCGATCTTAGTCTAGGTAAAGTTTGCTAAAGTTTTCCCCACTTCACCTGAAAGATAGAGCTATTGAAAACTATGAGTAGCTGAAAATGCGTTTTTACTAACGTGGTGATATTCACATTTATTTTTATATTTATTATTTGATCCCAGTTATTAAGACATTAATTTTACTTTTTTAAAATTCTGATACTCGAATAAGTAAATTAAAATAAAACACCTTGAATTTTGTCGTGGTAATAATATAAGGATCATATTCTGCAAAGATCCTGTTAGCATTAAGTTAAGCGTTTTGCTTCGACTTTCATCGTGCGAACAGCCAAACTGTGGAACTCCTTGCCCGAATCTCTATTCCCCTTGAACTATAATTTGTCGGTCTTCAAGTCGAGAGTAAACCGGTTTCTTCTAGGCAAGCGCGCTACATCGTAGACTATAACGTTGCTTAACATTAGGCAAGTTGTAGTCAAGCGTAAGCCTATTTCATGTTAAAAAAAAAAGTCCAATCACAGTCGCTTGTAGCAAAAACATATTGAAACGTATACAATGTAAAAATAAATACACCTTGTATATTCACAATTGACAACCTTTTCGCATAAAGTGATCTCTCCTAGGGTCATCTAAGGTTGCCAAAGAACAATTTTTCACCCAAACTAAGCTAACCTAACAAAGAACGCGTGACAAAGCCAGCATGCGATTGGAAGGCGTTGCCCTTGTACAATAAATAGAGGTGTTATACGGACAAATGTCTAACGATTTGGGTACGTTGCATTGCGATGCTACTGAGTGGTCCAAGTGTTGAAAACCAGACCGATTCTTATGTCTTAGTGGTGAATTTTAAGAACGTTCTTTACTTTTGTTGAAAACTAATACTTTACATATTTTAAATTAAAAAACCTATGCCTTTGGTTTTCTAGTGGAAGATCTTTGCTTAGACACCAATAATTTGAGATATAGGTACGAGTAAACCATCAGATAGATCGATAGATATACACTTTATTAACAACACCAGCACAATACAGAAATTTACTTAAATATTAAAACTTAAGCCTAATGTCTTAACTGGCGACCTTATCACTAAGAGCGATCTCTTCCAGGTAAACAATCAGACAGTGATAAGACGCAAGTATAATGGTAGACGAGGAGTTTTCAATCAGTCTATCTATCTTAGTTTATGAGTATACGACAGTTTGGAAATAGTTTTGTCCGTTACAAAATGTATGTACGTATGTAGGTAGGTAGGTACTTGACTATTATTTATAATAAACTGTTCTGCACTTGATAATAACAAGGCAATGTTGCAGAGAGATTTGTCACCTGTTTTATATTATTGTATTGCTAGCAGATTTGCTTTTTCCGTAAGTTGTAGTTTCACGCAGAAACCTCATTTGCTACCTAATTTTTAACGGTTTACATTTAGTTAACCGTAAAACTTTTTTTGAAAAAGGAGCAAAAATAATCACCACTGGCAGGATTCAAACCTACGTATTTTTGCCAGGCGCGAAAATCCACATTCTTTCCAAACACTTCAGACTAGTTAACACGTTTTAATAGTATCATGTTAGTATTTACTCCAATTTAAAGCATACATACCTCTTATGCCTGGTACCCTAGACCAAGTCGAGACGTATCCAGCCCGGCGCCGTCCGACCGGTATGGATTGGCAACCAGCGTTCGTAAGTACCAATTCTGCGGCCCCGGCGCCGGTACAAATCACACAGATATAGAGTTTACATTACTGACTATACGTCTTGTTGGTTAATCTAATGCATTTGTAAAGAACTAACAAATTAGAGAGATTAAGATGTATAAGGGTTTGTGTCTAGACTAATTTGGAGAGAGAGTTATAAGAACTAATAAGTAATTTTTCGAACTGCCGTTTTTTGAAATAACTTGTTTTGCTGTAAGCCTTTCAAATTACACCCAAATCGATTTATGTGTACGTTTGTATCTAAATAAATAGAGGGGCATCCACAGCTAGCGTTGAGCTTGCTTATACTTTTTTTAATTAATTGTGTATGTATTTATAAGACAATTAATTTTCCGGATTTAAAATTTAACATAGAAAAGTGTGACTGACAATACATTAGCACTTAAAGCTTCAAGTTTTTTACAAATTTGTGACTTTTCAAAACAGGAAAACTTCGAATTAACGGAGGCGCAGAAACAAAACCATTTTCAGATACTTCATTAAAATACCTCCTGGCTAATTATTGATGTTTAATCAAAAATAAAAACAAGTCCTATTTGTATTCCTAATAATAGATATATAGAGATAATAAAACCGTTATTTATGATAACATTCATTCCAAAAAAACTATTCATATTTTTGAAATCAGTTACATAAACGTCGTTATACAATCATTGCCTTTATTTTATGAGTATTCTACTATTCGAAGTGGCGTAATTTATAGTTTCATTTTGTTATTATATTATTAATTAGTGATTGATGTGGCTCGTTGAACAGGTTTTAAAATTAACGAGTGAAGAATAAGTAGTATTAACTTGTAGAAGTAAGTTAGTTAATTACTTAGTTTTACCAAAATTATAAAATTAAAATAGTCTAATCTATGTTATCCAATTGTTGCCTGGAAGAGACTACTTTTAGCGATATGTCAGCCACTTGTAGCACTAGTATAAGTTATTTTTAATCTTTTTCTGCGTATTTTACTTCGTTTGGTACAATAGGTAAAGAGTTTTCTATCTATCTATCTATCTATGATGTACAACATTCATTCAGTTTGAAAACATTCTAACCCCGACTGAATAGGAATTGATTGTCACGTGCCCGGAATTAAATTTCGTCGGAAAATTTGTTTGTTCTCGTATCCGATTCTATTATTCAGTCAAAACCGCATCGAATTGGTTTGGGGCGCGCATGTGACGTTTAATTATTCAAAAATTAAAGGTAAATAAGGCCCTTGCTCTTTATTAATTGATACAATTTGAAATGAAAAGCTGTTACATTCTCTGAGCAAAAAATAAGTTTTTTATACACTAATTGTATGTTATAATACACTATATATATAGTTAAATACTTGTGGTTAAAAATTGTAAAGTTAAGTTAAGTATAATAATATCTGTGTCATACTTTACGGAGTAGGAAAATAAAGGCTATTTTTATTTAATTTTATTTATGTTATCATACAGAAAAACTGTTATTCTAATTTTAATAACATAAAAAGTGGCATTTACACTTACATACACGACGTATTGTTATTATTGACAACACAATATATATTTCAACATAGTTTATTTATTGTTTTGAGACCGAATAGCCCCTGATATGTTTGAACGACAGCAGTACTATGACCATCATCCCCAATATACTATTTGACGTATTACTACCCAGAGAAGCACCTTATTGCCTTCTTGCTGCTTGCTTGCTACTCGGTCTTGTTACCACGGTCACCCATCCAAGAACTGACCGCACCGGCAGTTGCTTTGCTAAGCCAAACTGATACCATAGTCCACATCCACAGACGCTACTAAAAATCTATGTTACCATAGTTCCACAGTTTATCACCCCACCAGCACCAATTATACTCCTCTCGCACCTATCTGCCGTCAAACGTACCGTTTCCAATTTCACAAGGAACATGCACTGATTGACTTGAAGCCGTTGATATGGTGATGTAGATACGGTATAAGATGTAAAATAATATAACTAGGGTTTTATTGTGTCTTAAAAAGTAAAAAATACGGTATATATAAGTCACACACGAAAAAAAGACTAAAAAATAGAAAAAATCTAAAAATCCCTGTAAAATTGGTTCACTCTCAGTTAGATTTTAACAACAGTTAACTGAACTAAAGTTCAAGTTCAAGTTCAAGTTCAACAAAAGATAGGAGTCGCATCGTAAAGTTCAGTTTTATATCAAAATTCAAAATTCAAATTCAAAGCATTTATTTTGACACACAGGACACAACAATATATACATACAAAAGTTAACAACAGGTAGAATATAAAGGTATTATGTTACATTGATGTATCCCGTGCGTCAAAAAAGGTCATACCTCAGCATTAATGCTGCAGATTGCTCTGCAGCGCTGATTTTCAGGTATGACCCTTTGAGACGCGCGGGGTCAAGAGTTGAATAAGAAAGTTAACAAATATAAAAAGAAGTAAAAAGAGAAAATAGATGAAGAGTATACAGAATTAATAACATGGAGCTGATATGATTACATTTGAAAGATACATACAACATATCAATCAATATCGATATTAATTTATTATAATTTCACGTATAACATAATAACGCTTAAGTAATACAATTTTGTTTTTGACTTGAAAATTCACATAATATAATATTAAATAGTGTAATTATTTTTTAGTATTTACAACTGTACCTACAATTTGACGTAAAATGACTTTATGAATAAATGATGATTATGATATTATATATAATTTGGTTTTTGAGTTGTTCCTAAGGTCGGTTGGTGTTGTACCATTCATCACCTAAGACCGCTTAGTATATCTTAAATGTTTTATTAAATCTTCGGTCAATATTTACACATCTGCCAAATTTACTACATCAGTGGTTGTGGATGATACGCCCACGAAACCCGATAACGTGCGCGTGTGTGTGTGTGTTACCTTTGACATGCTAAACTAATAGACTGTCACCAGTTTACGCTAAACGCAAGCCAAAATAGGCTCTATTGCTTAGCAATAAGGCGCAGGAGTTGGGACAAGATGTCTCTCCTAAACTAATAACATACGAAGTGCGGATCACACTTGTGACTAAATATTCGGTATATGGTATGGAGATTATAAAATATTCGAATAATAGATTATGTTTGTGACTGTATATGTTATTGTAGACTAGCTAACTGTGTAAACATGTGATGTAGGTTCGATTGTGCATATAAAAAAAAGAGGATTTTATGACAAATTTTTGTTCAAAGCGTTTATTCTCTGTTGAACGTAGAGTCAAGCGAGTTTGGTTTGGCGGTTTCTGCGCCTAGTTTTCATCCAGACGCACCCTGCGTTCGAATCCAGCCCTACACCAATGACTTGTATTTTCAAATTATGTGTGAATTTGCACTCGCTTAACGGAGAAGGAAAACATCGTGAGGAAACCGACATGTTTGAGGACCACAATATCCGAGGGTGTGTGTTTTCCGCGGAAGGACCTGGGCGCCCATTATAATATATCTGCCCAAGGGAACTTCCCTAACGAATTAATTCTGTGGGGGAGTCACGACCCACAGTCAGGAGGAAATACGACTCAAGTGAGAGAGCGTGGGGTATCAAAATCCTTAAGTTATTACAACACACAAAATTTTCTCTCACCCAATCATTCACCACACAACCGATACCGAAACACAAAACATCACACAAAAATAGCCCCAAACTTCCATAATTATTCCGGTACATTAGCAAAGCAAGCGGAAACAACAACTATCCGTTCTGTATGTAAAACAAGGGTCGGTGTATAAATGGAATCGATTGGAACCTACTAAATACCTCCAGCCGGGGCGGATAAACGCTTTAATAACGCGAGAACATTTTTAGTAGAACTGCTGTTTGAGAAGGGATGAATGTTTTGAAGGAATGGCTATATTCACAAGTAGCAATTTGAAAAATTAAACTGACGGTGACGAGCCGTAGTTACGTGTTTCGTTAAGTCGTCTTTTGGTGGCCTTGCATGCCCACTTATGACCCCTTACATAAGAGACGTATTTTTGTGAGCATACTGACGCATATTCATGGGATAGAAAAACCAATGTATGGGAGTGACGTAACAATTTTCCCCGCGGAGCGCATCGTGATGTCAATCCCAAACATTAGTCTTACTATTCCTTAACACGTGGTGCTATGTGAAATCGCCATTTCATAAAAATCAAATAAAATAGAAGTTTATAAGATAGAGATTAATAAAAATTGATAATAATTCAATTTAATAATTAAACAACAATATAATATATACAGTATTGGAAGTTTAATAGGTCTATACTACAATCTTGTTAAAATATCTTGAACAATACTATATTGACTTGATATTCGTTATTTAAATAAGTATATATCTCTGTTAATTTAAGTAAATGTGCCGCGGCGGGATACTGCAGCTCTGAAACACAAGATCCACTGGATACTTAGCTCAGAGCTCAGTACACTTCTGACGTACTGTAGATACTAGTGCATAAGATTGTATTTGTTTTTGTAATATGTAATGTACGTACACGTAAGTTTTTGGTCAAATAACTATTTTGGACAAATTATTATTATTATTATTATTATTGACTGGCCTGTTAGCTTAGTTGGTAGTAGCTCTGCCTTCTAATCTAGGGGTTGCGGGTTCGATTCCCGCGTGACACAAGTATTTATGCGTTATAAAAATGTATAATTACTTGTGTTGAGTCTGGTCGTTTGTATGTATAATAAGTATGTATTTACAAAAGAAAAGTATATAAGTATTATATCCGTTATCTAGTACCCACGACACAAGCGTTTGCTTAGTATGGGGCTAGATGGCGCTGTGTGCATTGTCCCGGAATATTTATTATTATTATTTTATTAATATTATCATTATGAGTTATTTATTAAGTGCGAAACCTGCACTATGGTTCTTTAAATTAAACTTTTATTGGAAAATGAGCGAAAATAAGGTGCCATCAGCCGCTAAGTCTGAAGTGTATGGAAATGAGTGTGGATTTTCAAGCCTAGCAGTTAGTAGACCGTAGCCTAGTTGGTTAAGGCGTTCCGGACGGTGATCGGAAATACGCAGGTTCGAATCCTGCCGGTTGTGATTATTTTCGCTCATTTTCCAATAAAAGTTTAATATTATAATTGCCAAAATAAAGTCCGTTCTGTCTAGTTTCACACCTCCGCAAATACCGGCGTAGGGAAAATATATTGCTTTCAAAGTAAGCCTTTATTGGATATCCGGTCGTAAAGGGAATTAACTTGTTCAATATCATATAGGTTTCTTAAGTAAACAAAGAAACCGAGAATCCAGGCCTTTTTGCCCGAGCAAAGATTTACTTACGTAGGTTGTACGCACATGTACCTATAATAATAGTAAATGCCGCAATATAAATGTAGGTATATTTATGTAATACATAAGCTTGGTATTTTCTAGGATTCAATTGGTATTGGTAATAGGTTATTTGATAAATATCAACTTGTGATTCTGATACAATTCAGAATTATTTACTAGGGAAGTTCTTTTGGGCAAATGCTTTTTGCTTTCCACCCATAAAATCACGACATTTCAGTAAAAAAAATACGCAAAACAAACGCAAATCTGGTTACAAAGACAGAGTCAAAATAAATATTGTATGCTTGCTACAATAAAATAGTTCAGTTAAAATGTATCTGATGGCAATATAAACATACTGGTTTCAACTTATTTGTAATGTCCGTCTGATGCGAATTCATCCCTGTCTGAAGTTTTACAGTAATATTTACACATAATATATAAACCCCACGCTATTCTATCTCGGATCTAAGTATGTGGTTACCCCGTAGTATGTCATGATTATGTTTTGTAATATTTAAGTTCTCGTGTGCGTAGGTTTAGGTTAGAATAGAATATATTCTAAGAAATGTTAAGTAAAGAAACAAGTGAAATAACTCTCTAAAGGTTAACAAACTTATATGGAAGACCTACGTTGAGAATAAGGGACAAAGATAATTTTGTTTATCAAGTCGCTTGTCACGAAAATATGTTTTACCTATATAACATATTTTCGTTTATTAAAATCATTTAGACAATAATCAAATGTATCTAGATAGGTTTTTATTTTTTTTATTTTATACCATTTACTATTTTTACCACTCTTGAGCCAATAACATGGTAAATTTTAATTTTTATGTAAATTGCCCACACGTAAGCATATTACATATGCTGTATAGCAATAGAATAAGTATTATTAATAATATAAATTTTATTTTAATAACCACCACACCAAAAATACAGTTATACGTTAAAACGTAGCAATATTTTTCTGACTTATAACACTGTGTAGGTACTTGGATCATACTACGATAAAGTTAATTCACTCAACCTTTAAATGCCACGCAAAAAATCAACACATAAGCTGGGATGAGAATAAATTCTGTTTATTAGGGCCCCTAATAAAGCTTGGGCCGCCCAAAAATAGTGAGTGACCACAACGCACACTAAACTGCAGTTTCATAACTCTTAACTTTATCTTTGCATTTAAAAAAACAAGCTATAATATGTAACTTCGTCAACCAATTATACAAGTAGGTAGTTAAAAACTTGAAATACTTTATAACCTTAATGATATAAAAATATCAAAGTGTGCAACACTTAACATACAAGGTTGTTCTTTTATGAAACTGTTTCTCGAAAGCATTATTGTTGTTATGTTTCTGTTTTGTGAAAGCTAATCAGATGAATAGTAAACATAAGAATAGTATACGTAAGAAGATAGTTTGAATTAACATTCGCTCAAACAACATTCAGCGACAATTGAAGACATAATGTACGCTAGGAGGAAACTAAGGCACCATATAACATCACATATCATCATCATCATTTGTCATTAAATACTTTATTTAACGAATTTTACTTGCGTAAATTTGCGAAGTGTAATACAACAATGTGTATTAAAACTATACGAACTTACGGCAAAATTATCAACATACCATTAAAGTTTCAATGATCATTTCAACTGAACTGCATAACTGTCTCTCCATATACAGTGACCACAAAATGTCCAGAGGGTCCAGTGTAATAGAATCGGCCCTCGCAGCGTTAGGGTTAACAATATGTATGTACTGGATGCTGATTTGTGGATATTTTGTAACTGGGTGAAATAATAAACTAAGTAACGAACTTTTTAACCGCCTCAAAACAGAGAACATTGACTTAAATTGTATAGGTATATGTTGTAAAGTCAGAAAGATGGATGAATTGATTTAAAAGGTGATAATTTTTTTTGTCTTCTGTGTGTTGAATTATTTTTACACTTTTAACCCTCACCGGTCCAAGAGCTGACCACAAAAAACGAAAAACATCTGCTTACTTTATTAATCACCATTTAATTCAGCTGTCCACTGGCGTTTAATTAATACCACGGCAAGACACAACTATAGAAGGTAATTACTAGCACAAGATATTGCTTGTTTCAACCGAAAACGTGGTATTCTAGGTACGAGTAGATTCCAGAACAAGAGGTTTACTCTGTCTTGTAATTAGAATAGCATCCGAACAATATCCAGCAACTTACATCCATCGTGACGTCACGCGCAGCCTGCGCCGGGACAATGCAACGTGACGCGTTTAATTATTTGCTGGAACGTTCGAGGAACTACCGGAGCTTCTTGTATGATGAGATGAGATACACTAAACGCAATTATATAGTTTACTAGTGGACGCCCGCGGCTTCGCTGGCATTATTTCAGGATGAAAAGTTGCTTATGATACTCCTAAGACCCCTGGAATTTGAACCGGGGTCATCCCGTTTGTCATCAACAGCTCTTTTGGAGCATCTGGTCCAAGATACTCGTACATCAAGAGTGCATTTATTACAACTCATCAAGGAATGGTATCAATTTATCAATAGCTTACTACACTAATGAAAAACGAAGCCAAATATAGCATAAATATACAAAGATATCATTGCGTGATGTGATAAGGTCTTTTGCGTAACCGATTTCAAAAGAATTTATTACACTGGACAAAAAAAAAGGATTTCTTTGCATACAAAACAGTTTTTATTAATCTCCCGGTGCACCTCTCCCGAGCAGCTGCTAGACATCGAACTGAGAACACTTTGCATGTTCCCAGTAGATAGATATCACTGGATTTACGAAGTGTACGTGCTCACTCTGAACTGAGTGCATTGCTGCTGTAAACGATATTATTGTTATATATAAATTGCTATTTTTTTCTATTAATAGGAAACTTTGAAACAGAAAAGTTTTAGCCTTGCAAAAACTATTTAACATAAAAACTCTTTATACAGGCTTTTTGTTCAATTGTTTAACGGAAAATAAACAATAAAATTACTTAAGCAAGTTTATTTTATGTGTAAAGTACCTAGGCTGATTGAGCTAACAGTTCCCAAAATGTTATTTTTTTATCAAAGTAGGCGGTTGACTACAACTCGGCTGATTTTAAGCAATGATCCAGCATGCTTGCTTAGAAAATCTATTATTTTTTCATATGTATATTTAGATTTTCATGATTAATCTAAGTTTTGAAAAAGAGTAAAATCAACTACTTTGGACAGTGTAAAATGTCAATTTTATGTAAATAAGTACATCAGTAATGTGTAATATAATGTCACCACATAACTAACAAGAAGAGTGAGAGAGTGAACCAAGACCCGAGATAGTATGTACTAGGTATGTATGTACATAGGTACTCGCGGCGCAAACATTAATCTAACTCCACTCTCGGATATCACTGCTATTATACATAAAGACTGTTTGTTTGTTTGTTTATTTTAGTAAAAATATTAAGTGTTAATAGAAAAACAAATTATCCTCTATCTTAACATTGATTCTAGTTTATTCTGGTCACAGTAAAAGTAGAATTTATTTTGTTTCTTGGCTATGACAGGAATTTACTGACACCATACTTATGAAGTCCGGTAGCCTCATTTGAGAACCAGTGCTATGCATCATTTACCTTCGACCACAATCCACGACGATGGTTGCGTTCAAATGCTAAGCGTAAAAAAACATATTCAGTATCAAATAACTCATGATGACAAAACATTCAGTGAAATAAGAACCTCCTTAAAAATCGGTTATTATCCCGTTTAAGTCAATTTACAAAACATTACAAACAACAAAAGTATATTTATATGTCCAGTTATTTATAAAATAGCAAGTACACCCGCGTACTAAAACCAGCTGCGATTACATAGAAGCCTTAGGAATTAACCGAACGTTCGCGATATCTAATTTGGGATGCTCATGTCCAGCATTTCAGAATTCCAGATTTACGTCGGATGTTCGTTTAAATCTACGAGATTAACGTGTTTCACTACGTTAAAGAGTTTACTATAATTTAAAAACTCTCAATTACATAGTCTTTTTTTACATTATATTTTAATTATTAGAAAGTAGAGGAAAAGTAGGCGGAGTTCAAACCTGTAACAGCAAATATAGATTGCTATATTTGTCATAAATATAGCCTTCGAACCTTTTGCCCAACTTTGACAGGTCCAAGTGGCGAATAAAGTAGAAAGTTTAGGGTACTGCTCATTAAGCAGCTACCTTCGAATAATAATAAAAACCCAAATGTGAGTAAAGTCTAAGCCATGTGATGTTAAAATGCAGTTCCGTATCATCGCAGTTAAGGTGAAGGTTGTGAATAGTGTTTAAGTGAATTGTACATGTACATTTTTCTAATGATATCTAGGTACCAAATTATCTAAAACTAGTGAGTTGCCCCAGCCAGTTCTAAAATTTAGCTTCGATTACTCGCCCTCAACCCGAGGCGTTATTAAACCATAACTATATTTGATCTACACTAAAACACCTACCGTGGAATTTTTATTGACCAAGTCAATTTATAAATAAATTCTTACTGATAAACCTATAGAAAAAAATTGGATTAGCAAACCACTGTTCCGTTAAACTTGGCCAGAACATTGTTTTATTCACAACTGACAAAATTACCTATCAAGCGTAGTACTTACCGGTATACGATCAATCCCTTGACCTCCGACATGATAACTATAGTATTAGTAGGTGGATATTAAAGATCCAAATGACATAATATGAGAGAGCTGCTTGTCCTAGCAGAAATATTAGCCCCGATCGCTCGCCCCCATCCCGGGGCGGTTGTAAACCATAGCTCCGTGTGATCTACGCTCAAACACCTACTATGGAATTTTTATTCACCAAGTCACCTACTGAATACTCAGTGTTTTAATGAATAAAGGGGTGGATGTGGAAAGTATTCGGACGCCATCCTGTTCTTTTTTTTTGAGTGACATAATGAAGGCTTCAATGACACATTCCTGGTTTTATCGATTCCAGAAATAACGACCATACCTTGAAGTTATTTGAAGTGAATTTTTGAGATATTTTTATGAATTAAATATTGTTAGGCTGTTACGTATTATACATTTTATTTAAATAATATGTTCTTCCACACATTACCATCATATTTACATTACGTAACGTTTTATCTAATTATAACTGTCTAACTGTCAAGATTGTTACGATGCTTGTTGTACTGTAAACCGTATCTATCTAGGTATGTACATACTAACACCAGTCCTACAGTTAATGCGTCCATTGTTGAATGGTTTAAGTCAGTCACGTAGTAGAGCCGAATATTCGGCTTATGGGGAAGCTTTCGCGAATCGTGCCGTTGACGTGTCGCTCACTACAAGGAGACGTCTCTACTATGCCACTTTTGTTGTCTCGTGAAAACCAAAATCTGTTCAAGGTCAAAGTGTCGAACACAAGCCGGCTTATTTACAAAACGTGGTTTAAATAATGTCTAGAACTTTGAAAATAAAAAGTCTGTTCTTGTTGTTCAAACATCACATGCAAACAATCAAAATGTCTACTTCAAATTTGAACGTTGATTTATCATTGGTACCTAACATTTCGACAGGAAGAGGGATGAGAACACTTGTCGACAGGTTGATTATTATGACAGTAGATAGACACATTTCGAACAAATCTGATATGGCTTTTAACGACTACCGTACTATGATAAACATCCGAGACCTAAAATTTATCATGTCATCCGATTCATGGATTCTAAGATGAAATGCTAAAATAAAAGTGGAACAATAGTGGTCAATAAACACATTACAAAAAATAACACATCTAGAATCTAGTGCCACAATTGGAAAAAAGAACAGCCATATTTTATTACATTATTATTAAAAAATCAGTACACATACATACAATTACTAAGAAACGAACCAGTTAAAATGTTAACTTGGTAACAGTAAATAAAATGTCATGCAGTAGAGTAATCACAGACTGGAGAACTATTTGCAATACACTTAAGTATTTTCCTTGCATTTTAAGTTACCCAAGAGAATACCATTCTTACTTTGTACGGTGACCAGAGTTTACTGAAAATTTTAAGGACATCAACCGACTTATGTTCTGTTTTTATAACAACATGATCTTTTTGATGATAACAATCTCACAAGTCTTTATATTTTAAATCAAATCCATATTTGGCATATTGCATAAAACAACAGAATAGTAAATGGGTAACTACTTATCAGAAGTCGTTTAAAATACTTATAAAAATAATCTCCAAACCAGTTTAACTGCTCTGTTAGCTTAGTTGGTAGTGACTCTGCCTTCTAATCTAGGGGTTGTGGGTTCGATTCCCGCATGAGACAAGTAATTATGAATACTAAAATTTGTAATTACTTGTGTCGAGTCTGGTCGTTTCTATATATAATAAGTATGTATTTACAAAAAAAAAGTATATAAGTATTATATCCGTTATCTAGTACCCACGACACAAGCGTTTGCTTAGTGTGGGGCTAGATGGCGGTGTGTGCAATGCCCCGGAATATTTATTTATATTTATATTTTAGTAATGGCTCGTAAATATCTCTTTGAATTAGTGTTTTACAAGAACTATGAACTCTTTGTTGATTTTATATGTTGTCGTTATTGGAAAATATCCCAGCTTACCTATAAGATTGAGCATACTAGCTGTATGTGGAAGCCACGGTGGCCAGTACATGTAGCAGAAGAATATATCAGACGGTAAACTTAATGTAACACAAATTGTATATAATTTGAAATATATTTCATAGTTAGTATTGTGAATTCACAAAATTTCATAACATATAAGGTAAATAACAACTATATCTATATATATAAAACTCAAAGGTGACTGACTGATTGACTGACTGATATAGTAATCTATCAACGCACAGACCAAACCACTGGACGGATTGGGCTGAAATTTGGAATGAGGTAAATGTTATGACGTAGGCATCCGCTAAGAAAGGATTTTTGGAAATGCCACTTTTAAAGGGGTGAAATAGGGGTTTTACTTCTTAATGCAAGTTTTACTGCTTAATGCGAGCGAAGCCGCAAGCACCCACTAGTAATATATATAATTATAGAGAATCAGCAATTAAAATCAGCTGTCCCATAAAAAAAAAATGTTTTTTGACGATATCTATTTGAGGAAACTAATTTTTTGAGAAATCTAATGGCATGTTGCTTATGAAATCATGTCTCTAATTTGGTTACATAATAATATAAACTTACTACGGAAAAGTAAAAACTGTTCTAATCTACATATACTAATATAATTATCAGTCCCTTATCACTCACTGCCGGGCATATTTTCATATGTCTATCTAAAGTATTTCAACTGAAATTAATTTATGTTCCTATCAATCTTTCCTAATCTGGTATGTGTACCGAAGCTTCAGGTTCATAACATTCATCAATTTCCATAAATAATACAGACCTTATTTCACGTCAATAAAGTTTAAATTTCCATGTTCTTCGAAACATTTTCCTATCTAGATTTTCCTGGTCTTTAAATTAGCTAAAGAGACTAACGGTTTACGTTCGCTTTTGTATTTTATGCGTTATAAAATTTCTCCTTTTACTGCCAGGAAATTGGTATTTAATTTACCATTATTATGTTTTCTCTTTATACTGCCATGTTTAATATATTTGCTGGTGAGTTACCTGGTCGAAAGTTATTCGAGTTGTAAGGGCTTCATTCGTAACCAATAATTAATCACTGCTTTTGTGTATATTTATAAATCGAGTAGGAATGTCGTAACTAGTTTTTTTTTTTGACATGCACACAGCTCCGTCTAGCCCCACACTAAGCACACGCTTGTGTCGTGGGTACTAGATAACGGATATAATACTTATATACTTTTTTTTTGTAAATACATACATACAAACGATCAGACTCAACACAAGTAAAAATATTTTTTAAAAATTCATAAATACTTGTGTCACGCGGGAATCGAACCCGCGACCCCTAGATTAGAAGGCAGAGTCACTACCAACTAAGCTAACAGGCCAGTCCACAGATTGCATGAAACAAGTTCTTTTCTCACTATATTTTCACACACTACCCACGCGGGGATTAGCTTATTGGATGACTCTTGTACATAACACTGAGTACTTAACACGACAAGATTTGATAAGTCGTTCTAAGTCAAAAACAGTTTTTAGCACCAGTAGTCCAGCTGGCAGAGGCAATTGCTTGCGATTACCAACGTTAAGCTATTATTTGTCAATGCGGTCAGTCCTAATATGGGTAACCAAAAAGTGGATTTCCATTTTGGTCGCATCTGTGGGTTTGATGGCTCCTTAAATTGTAGGTCCCAGCTGTAGTATGCTGCATAGTATGGCAGTCATTAAGCCATGTCAGGAGCCAGTTTGATTAACTCTAGACACCAGGGCTGGCCAGTCTCATTCGATAAGAAGAAGAAGGTTGTATCCTATTGTAGTCTTCTCCTACAAAAATATCTTCATACAAAACAGCCCTTTTATTTAGTGCCTTGCTATAGATACCACACAAGAGAATAATATACAAATCGCAACTAACCACCGTCTCATAACCCTATACCACACAATACCGCTCAAAGAATTACGCTTCAAACTGCAACTTTGTATCTTGAGCAGATTACCTTGTCTTCTGAATTTCGTTGAAAATAAGTCTGATATTGCATTTTTTTTATAAAAAGTAGCAAAAAGGCAGACGATCTGCCTGATGGTAAGCAACCATCGTCGCCTATGGACACTTGCAACTCCAGAGGTGCTGCAGGACTTTGCCAGCTTAGAGAGGTGTTTGAGAATACCCTTTTTAAATCTCCCCATATTGTAGCTCCGTGGAAAGACCTCAGGGGGTAGATCGTTCCACATCTTGCAAGTTCGCGGAAGAAACGACCGCATGAACCAGACTGTGTGGGAGCTCCAATTTTGCAATATGTGAGGATGAGCTCTTTCACGTGGCCGAGCAGTCCGGTGATGAAATTGATTTGCATATAAATGTTTTATTTTTGTCTTTGTGGGAAGTTCTGTATAAGAAGCCTATGTAGGTTTTTCACTATTTTTCAGGCAAGTTATAGTCAAGCGTGAGCCTATATCATGTAAAAAAACTGTAAGAAGAGACGTCACTAACCTACAGCTTTTAGATCTTAGTAAATTAATTACGCCTTGCTTCTTATATTTGCGCCCAATATGAGTGCGAAATTTTCCAGTTGGTTTTAACTTCTGAATTCTAAGGTACTCATGAGTGTGTACAAAGTACATGGTGTGTATACATTTGTACATGTGTTGTGTGAAAAAAAATGCTGTGCATTATGTGTTTAAGGGTTATAAAGTAAATCAAAATTAAAACGCACTTATTGTGACTATTGTGTCTCTGTACAGAGTAGTCCGTGTTATCTCCAAACGTTCACAACTATGTCACAGTGTCCGCTGCATTTTGGCGAAAATAATTCTCGACACATTCAAACATGCAAATTTAAACTTTACAGCCAACAAGATAAGGGTGATAAAGCTCGCTGGAAAAGACGTCTGGTTGTAAACAACATTGTGTATGTGGTTGCATTGACGTAACTTGAAACCCGAACGCAGGAGGTATGGTCTATCAAATAGATGACAAAGTTGTATTCTAGATTCTGGCAAGCTATGTCATTGTATGGAAAATAGGTAAGCACATAGGAGAAAATCTTGGTCACTTTCAGTATGCATGCATTTCCTAGCTAGAATAGGATATATCTAAACTCATGTCAAACCATGTATCCAAAAAGTTCCACCATCACTAAATAGTTTTCTTCGACTTCGATAGTATACACATATTAATTATTAAATGTTTATTGTATTATTTTTATATACATTACTGACCACACAGTCGCTTGTTGGGATAACGTGTCTAACGACATGCTGATCTGGCATATGTAGCTCCTTGGGAAATGTTCCAAAATCAAAAATATCAACGCGTTAACAGAAATATTCGTACAAACAATAAATACGAAAGCCTTAACTTTTACAGCAACATTTCGCCGAATGACCGCAATAAAACTAGTAGCTGCACTTCTCTCGTAAAAGAACAATTTTTATGTAGATAATATTTTTAACCACCTCAAGTTATGGCGGCTGAAGGCTAGAGATGAGATCATCTGATATGGGGACTGAAACATTGCAATGAAACTTATAAAAATAGAGAGATTTTTGATATCACTAATAGATAAGTTTGTGTTTTTATGGATTTGCTACTTCATGCTAGGTCAGCTGAACCGATTTTAATGAAATTTGGGTGTAGACTTTGGTTAGACTTTTTATTCTGGATTAACGCAGTTAAACCCGCGGGTAACTCTTATAATGTTATGTATTGTTTCTTTTTTAAATAAATATAGTTAATTTCGTAATTACATTTCTGATTTCCTATAAGTGTGGTTTACTCTAGTGTCAAGAGTTTTGTTTGGTTGTTGTTTTAAGGGCCACTGACATGATTTTACAAACTATTATAACTAAGACAAATTTAGCGTGCACACAATATATTCTTCAACATTTTACTAAATATAATAAAACCAAAATCAATATCCAATTCAGCATCAAGATTTCAGGTTTCATCTCTACTGTAGGAGTGAAAGTGCGCAATCAAAGCCTTTATCGATGTAGAAGGACCTCCGACCGCCCTTCCACTGAAATAAAATGGACGAATGCTCGTAAGTAGATTTATATCAGAGTAAGGTGTATGTATATTTTATACTTGTAGGTACTTGGTTTACTTTGATACTTGTTGTAGAGGTATGTACAATTGCTTTGCTTACTTGTTTGACCTTTAGGCTTACTTGCAATGTTGAATGTAAGCTTTAATTCGTACTTGTGGGTTTTTTATAAGCTTTTTAAAGAAAAACATTATAAAATTACTGTTTATTACAACAAACTTATGTAAATAAACAGTAACTGTTAGTTGTAAATGTCACAACTATAAATTTACTTTAGAAGATTCATATTTTTTTTTTAATTATTGTTTAGATTTTCTGTATAAAAATTTGAATTTAGTCGTATATAGAAAAGACAATAGAATTTGAGGTGTCTTTTTCTCTTTCCAACTACGTATCCAGCACTATAATAATAATAATAATACCGTTTATTGACCTTAATAAAAAGAAACAGGTATAGCAAATGAGAACACTTGGAAATTGTACTAACTATGAAATAGGGCTTAGGACTATACACTAGTTGGTGGACCCTGGACATCAAACTAGGTCAGCACCTGTGAGATGATGTCCAGTTATTTGTTATAAACAAAGAATAAAGCTAGTTACAATAATGAGGAGAAAAGTTATGAAGTTAGTGTTTTATATACTATAAAAAGAAAGAATGGAGTAATATTATTCAACCTTCTATTTCAATCAATCCCCATTGATTACAAAGGCATACTTTTGTCAATGATTACTTTAACTAATTAAAAGACATATTCCCAGGTATAAAGCAAATAACAAAATTATTGAAGTAATAAATTAGGTCCAAGTTCCACACAAGCACTATGTAATCCTGTTTTGCAATTCTCAGCACCGAACGGTAAACACATTAGCCCAGCACAACCTAGAATGCCTAGGTCAGGCGTTCTCAAAGTTGGCGCCTAGGGCATTCAATAATGTACGTAATCTTGTTATTATTTCTAATGGATTAAAAAGGCTACAATGTTTTGTGTAATAAGATGGCTTAGTAAAAAAAGTATATTTATCATTTTTATCATGAGCCTGTTTTCACCCACTGCTGAGCGTAGGACTCTCTTTTAATACATCCTTGTCTCGGTACTGTGCAAATTGTATCTAGGTCATTCGATTTTTTTTATTATGAAGTTTTATTGTAATTTATACCTTTGAGTACAAATACCGATTCTGGATAAGGACAATCGGCTCACTACTAGTTTTTTAGCAAAGTGACGTAAGTTCGAAGGAAATTGCAGACAAACGAAAACCCGTTCTTTTCAAAAATATACTCTTTAAACCGTGTATTCCGACAGCCTCGATTGAGAGCAAATTACATTCCAAGTATACATCATCTTTGCCACAGCGTTGTGGCAGTGTGTATCACATCAAATGGTATAGTGCATTAATTCATAGACTGTCCTATAAGTAGCTAAAATAAAAAAAACACAAACTAATTACACAAACTTGCATTTACATACCTTTAAAATCCTTATTTTTTATGTTAAGCTCTGTCTCCTAAACAGTTGCACAACCTCTGTGCTAGACGATAGTGCAATTAAGCTACATTATGTACAAAGTGCACTAGCTTGGAGCTAACGCTTTACGCCCCACGACCAGGTATGGCTTATTAAGGGGCAGTTTCAAAGGGATATTAAGAGACTTATATAGGTAGGTTTGAAAAAGCTGTTAGAGTTTAATGCTGCATTATTAGCTTCACAGTATTTTTGGTGGTCAGTAAATTTGGTCAAAGAAAAACCTTTCCAGTTTTACTCGTAAGTTAATCAGAACTACCTACTAGCGTCTTTGTTGCTTAACAGTTTGCCAAAATGTCTAGGAAAAGAACACATTTCTTAATTTAGTTAATCACTCGCTACTATCTACTTATTAAGTATGTTGCCACAAGTTTTTAGTAAAAATATGTATACTTCCAAGGCAAAGTTCTAAATAAATCACTAAAAGTACTTAACTATCACAAGTGGCCCAAACCTGTACAAAATTTCTGCATGCGTTCATTATTCAACCATTTAACATAGGTAACCATCAAGTATTCAGCCAGTTGATTGGTATAACAAATAGTTAAAACTAGTGACCATTAACTATTTAGCCCGTTGATTAGTGGAGCAAATAGTTTAAACTAACCAATGAGCGAGCCACAGACCGCTGAAACCAGTGACCAGGTGTTTCAATGACCAACAAACAAACTACACATTAGTTTGGATTTCATTTAGTTTGTAGCCTCGGTTTTGTTGTGGTCTCGTTTGAGCATTGCTACATTGTAATTTTTGCATACCTACTATGATAGTTACAGTTTTATCTATACATACATTTTTGCATGGTAGGTAATAGGATATCACTCTGGTATCCGCCTGGCTGACTATCCATCTTCGGACGTAAAATATATCGCCAAAATCCTCAAGGTGTTTATGGGCAGCCTCGTTTGAATGCCAATTCCATTTCAGTACAAGTATGTATATAATATTCCACTATCTTTAATAAATATTATGTGTTTCAAAGATTAAAAAAATTGGGAATTTTGAAAAAAAAAAAACTTATTCTTATTGAAAGAGAGTGGCCAACTCTGGTGTTGAGAGGTTATCAAAATTTTAACTTTAAAACTAATACATACATAACTACTATTATTATATTTAATTGTGTTTTTTTTTTGTTATGGCTTTTGCGAATATGTTCGCAATTCTGCCAATGTCAAGTGGGAAGATAGGCCATCAAACTGAGAAATTTTATGTGAAATATCGATATGTACGGTGGTTTTAAATTGCACAGTTGAGTGTTTTTTCCCCCATTTTTGCTTTCTGTAACAGCGATAGTTAAACAATCCACAGACATATACAGAATCAACACAAGAACAAACACAAACATAGATGCATATAAATTACTTAATAATTAATGTGACATATACATGTATAGGTAATGTTTGACATGTTGGTATTGTGAATAAACACTTATATACATTTGGGGGAAAAAAGCATAACTAATACTTATTTTAATGAAGAAATTGAATTGAAAATATTTGTTGTTACAATAACACAAGACGTGCCTCCTTACACTTTGAAAAGTACTAAAATAATTTCAGTAACTCTCGATCACCCCTCAAACTTCCACGTAGAAACCATCATGTAAATTATATCCATCATTTGAAACCCATGCATTCCAAGTTGAACCCGAGTTGGAAGTTTACAACTCCCATATTGCTCGGTACCTTCCAACTAAGTACTTGCAGAGTTACTGTGCTGATACACTCGGGCTTATCAATTTTGTGATTGAGATGAGATGAGATGAGAGTGGAAGTAGATATTATCATAATCTTCTACCTGTTTTCTTTTTTAATAATAAATATTCCGGGATATTCCACACAGCGCCATCTAGCCCCACACTAAGCAAGCGCTTGTGTCGTGGGTACTACATAGATAACGGTATAATACTTCCATACTTTTTTTTGTAAGTACAACCATGTACCTAATACAAAGAAACGACCAGACCCAACACGAGTAATTATCAATTTTTAAAATTCATAATTACTCGTGTCATGCGGGAATTGAACTCGCAACCCAAGATTAGAAGGCAGAGCCACTATCAACTAAACTAACAGGCCAGTCTTTTGTTTAGGCTTATCTAGTTCTAAGTCTCTGGCATAAATGATTAAATAGTGCCAACTGATTTCGAGGGTTGTTAGACCATCCTAAAGGCTTCTACAAATCTGTAAACCTCCATTTTTGAAGTCGGTTATAAATAGTTGGTATAAACAATTTAGTATCTATGACATCCGACCCACAGAAGCATCCAGTCTCCCTAAAACAACTACAGCCACACTTATGTATGAAATAAGTGGTGGCGCCCAACGACATTAATAATGCCTAGTGGCGCCCCGCGATTTCAGCCGCATTAATCTAGGATAAAAAAGTAATCTACGTACCTATGTGTTAATCGAGAGTTTAGTTTTTTCTCGTGACTAATTCCCTCCAAATTGGTTCAACCGTTTTAACGGAGTAACAAACATAATAGCAAACACATAAATGCACAAAGATTCGCCTTAGTAAGACGAGTGTATACCTAGTTTAATATGTGCTTAAGTGACTAACGAATAAGATGTTCACATATTATTAATTGTACAATCCAGATGACTATACACACCAAAAAAAACTGTTAAATCCGTATGCATCTCCCCTAAACCCTAACCAATCAAAATAATAGCTGAACCCTACCTGGCACCGCCGCGCCAGCCGTTCTGTTCGGTTCATTCGTTCAGTCGGTCATTCATTCAATTGCTGCCGTTCGGGGAATCGCTGTGCTGGCATCCTGTTTGTCTTCCATTCAGCCTGCTTATGGGATGATGGGATAGCCGATTGATTGAATGTTACTCGTTACGACACGTATGGACAAGAGATTTTTTCCTGTGTATACAAGAAACTACTGAATTAAATATTAAATATCAGTTGTAGGTACATACTTAAGTACCATTATAATAATAGGTACCTATCCTAAGTAGAAAAAATGTAAAATACCTGGGGATTAAATGACGCAATATATTCAAACATTTTATAGTTAGCTTTGACGCATCCAAAACTGAATAAAATTCCACAATCCACATTTTCTCGTAGACGTACATAAATTAGAGTAAGCAAATGCAAGCTTTATGTATAAACTTACTTTGGAAAATATCTACCTACCTACTTACTCACAATAATCTTTGTAAGCATAACGTAGGTACCTACAAAGTGTGGGCAAAAATTATAAAGTGCCATTAATTTCTAAAAGCAGCTCACTTTTCTTTCCAGTGAAAATGTTTAGAAAAGAGGTTGCACGGTGCACTTGCCTCTGTAGCAGACACAATGGCGCGCTCAATGAATGCATTCTAATGAAATAAAGAAACGTTTTGTCCCCCTCGCTGCATTGACTCGAGACCTAAATACCCACGCTGAATAGACTCAACCCTATTGACGCCGCGACATGTCTCTAGATTCTAGATCAGTCTATTTCATTGAAAGATACTTTCTATTGAGGGAGAGAATCGTTATAGGTCAAGGCATTTAGAAGAGTACCTACCTACCTACCCACCTTTTTTCTAACTTTCCTTCGATCACTTAAGTTTTCAAATCTTGTGAAAATCTTTACAAGATAGGTAAATAAACGAAAAATCTGTGGCTACTTTCCATAGTTAACAAATACCTAAATAAGTTTTCAACTATTGAATATTATAGAATTAAAGGTCCTTATTAAGAATATTTGACTTAAATTACGAATAAAAATTATTTAATATTTTATTTTCCTAAATATAATAAGATTTTTTTAATCTGTACATCATTGAAACGAAACGTCTCAGCGACCAGCAGCGACCAATCAGAGCCTGTGACATCACAAAGTAACAAGCAAAATGTCTTGTCATTCACAAATAGTGATGTGGATAGGTCGAATGAACGACAATTTCAATTTAGGGAATGAACATAATATGAATCTAATCTCTTAAGCAGAGTTTACACGAAGCCAGTAATGCTGGCGCCAGTCTGCAGACAAGCCAGCGTTGTACTGGCCCTTGTTGTTTAGACGCGGCCAATCATTCACGGATTTTTCTTCTGGTGTGCACACGTTTAGAAAAAATAATGGATACGCGGAAAACGCTGTTGAAAAAGAAATGTTTAAGGAATATCTCTGCACTATTCAGAGAAGAGTTGATTGATATATTCTATATTCATTCCTACACGAAGTTGTTCTAGTGCCGAAGCGCGCATTTCTTTATTTTTGTATGCATCGCAACGCTTATCCCACAAGCATTCATGCTCTCTATAAAGTTGTACGAATTTTAAAGTATCCTCTTCGTTGAATTTTCTCGGCATTTTGTCGCAGCAATTCCAAATAAAACAACAAAGAACACACACCGTACCGACGTTCGCCAGTGACTGGCGAGACTCGTCTACACGTGTCCGCAACGCTGGCGCGGGGGTCGAGGGGTATGCGGGCGGAGGTCACTGGCTAGAAAAATAGACGGTCGCTCTATTCGCGCCAGCATTGGCCGCCAGCGCTGGCTTGGCTTGAAAAACTGTTTACACAAGGCCAATACGAAGCCAGCACTGGCTGCCAGTCTTATTGGCAGCCAGTGTTGGCTCCGTGTAAACTATGCATTATGATATATTTATTTTATTTACAAGGAAAACAAACTTTTAATAAAATGTTTGCTCTCGGTTCACAAAAAGTGATGGATTCTTTAAGCTTGTACTGAATATTAATATATATTATGATACGAGTGTGCAAGAACAACATTATGGATATTGTGACGTAGAACCTCTTTGAATGTAAGTGTAAGAACTATTTTGTTTAATGTAGGTATAAGAACTCTTTTGTTAAATGTAGATATAGGAACTCATTTGTTTTTGTAAATAGGTTAGTAGTTTATTTTGACATATGAATTTTGGCGGGAATGGAGTGATGAAAAATAAAGATTGAGTGACGTTGTGCAAAATGAAAACGGTGTTTCTTTCCTATCCTTGAACCCGCTTCCGTAACAATATTACATTAAAAAAGTAAGAAAATATTATAGATTTAATAAATAATACTTAATCAACGCGTAGCCCTATCGTATAGTTTTGTTTGTTTGCTTTTTACGTTGTGACGTCACGCCTCTGAAATATCACGTGACCTAGAGTTTTAGCGGGAAATACGAGATGTTTTTGTTAAAACTGCCTTTTGGTTATTAAAATAGCTCAAAATTTAAGAAAAACAGTCGTAAAGCTTTTGTTTTAGTGACATAACATTTTGGAGTAGTTTACGAAAATTATTCAATAACCGAATTTGGAAAATTGGTTGATAGGAAAACGCAAAAAACGAATCCTTATTCATTTTCATGGCTTTAACAACAGCAGCTTGAAGCTACTGTCAATTAAAAAAAAACTTTTATGTCATTGTCATAAACGTCAACGATAACGTCAGCGAGTGATTTCATGAAAACATTGTTTTTGTGTTAATAAATTTATAAAACTCTGATTTCTTGTGCAATTTTTACGTAATTCTGCTATCGAAAGTATTTTATACAGTTTATATAAACGTTTTTCTAAAGTAGTATTTGTTTAATTGGACACAATCAAAGTATTTCCGTGTTTGCGTCACGTAGGTAAATCACCGTCGTCTTTTGTATTGAATTCACCTTATTTTTAGCAAATTCGTGTCTAAAGATGGATTACGTTGCTAAATTGAAGATCCTTGTAATAGGAGAAAGTGGCGTTGGAAAATCTAGGTAAGATATTCGTTAAATTTCAGTTTATTTTACTGACCATAACTTTGAACTGGTATCTGCGTAAATAATTCTACATACATGCGTTATCATTGAGTCATGAGCATTGTAATTGGTTACCCAGTTGCGAAATACACGCCAAAATTATTTTAAATGCTATAACATGTGAATAAACATCAAATTTCTAAACAAAGATGTTAGTGATTCACTCACTTACCTACAGTAAGTTGTGAAACAATACTTATTTCGTACCTTGACATTAAAATCCAAATTATAAATTCAAATACTACCTAAGTCACATGCTAATTGATGTGACTTAGTATTTGAATTTATAGTACCCAAATTTTCATGTTCACTTGCCTGATAATTGCTGTGACTAACTTGAGGTAACAGAAGGATTTGGAAGCTTTTTACAAATTATTTACCTAAGAAAACAGCAATAACAAACCGATTATGTGGAGGAATTACAACACTGAGTGAGAAACTCAACTCAAAATAAAAATATGTTGTTAATGAAAAAATTACTTAAAATTAGCTCTCAACAAATTAAAAAGGTTTATACAGTGGCTGCTTACTTAGATATTAATGAGTAAATTGACAACGAAGGTGAAGTTTGTCATATTTGTAGCTAACTATGGGTCAGATGTCACTTACATTTTATAAGTCCAGGCTATTTGTAACAGTATAGCAATCAATAGGTTTTATCCGAGGCCCCTAAATTAGTTTGAAAACCCTAGACACCAGGTAGTTAGGCAATTTAACTAACTCTCAAATCATTTTCAGCATTATCCTAGCATTTACAAAAGGTGACTACAAGCCCCAGTACCCCGCTACCATTGGAGTAGACTACAATAACAAGGAAGTGGAGGTGAATGGTATGAAGGTGAAACTCGGCATCTGGGACACAGCTGGGCAGGAGCGGTACAGGACACTGACTTCCAGCTTTTACAGGTTTGTTTAAGAGTTATTCCTCCTCCTTTAGTTGCTTGCTCATTGCTGAGCATCATGATGATCCCGACCCTCTTGGTGGACCAGTAATCGTCATTTATGTCGATCCGTGGCTTCATGGATGCCTATACTTGCTTTCGAGCCAATATGTTGAGCTACTTGATTGGACTGTCGGGTCGAATCAGGTCGAAACCCAACTGGAGTTGGGTGTGTAGTGAAGGCAGACAAATTAACGCATTCTATGGGCCCAACAGTGTACAACATGCTGCCGGACAAAATCATCGCAGCCACCAGTTTACCTTCTTTTAAACACATGTTGAAGGCCTGGCTTATCGAGCAAGCCTTTTACGACTTTGATTTGTTCAAACTTAAAATATGATGGTAATTAATATATGTATGTACATATATTTGACATTAAATTGTTTTCTGTTATTATATTTTTTTACTGTAGACGTTTTTCGAGTACATTGTACTTGTTTATTGTATTTTTTAAATTATTTTTGACATGTTTGTACGTTTCTTAATATCATTTAAGTACAGCGATGTGATTTTTAAATAGTAAATTGATCATGTATATTTATTTCTATTGAATGTATACTGAAATTAATGAACATGAACATTATATGTAAATAATATGACGTATTTTATGAATAAATGAATATTTTGATTATGATTATGATTATGATTTCGACCTCTTAATCTTGTCCTACCATTTTTCTGGTCACTATGAGCTTCTCCAGATTGTCCGCTGGTTTCTGTGTGATATGCCCAAAGTACTGGAGTATTTGCTAGTAGCATGAGTCATTGGCCAAGTTCTAAACCCACACTAAAGTTGTTCAGATTTCTGTTCTGTTTGGTGTATGCAGGTTCGAACCCTGCCAGCTATGACTATTTTCACTCCTTTCCAATAAAGTTTAGGCATTGTGTACATTTATTATGACTACAATACCACTCAAGTTGCAGGTACAAACTTCAAACTTAAAATGATGAGCTCAAATGAGTGTAACATTATTTGTGTGGGAACAACTCAAGTTATAATAATATGTATTAACATGTTGTGACAACAAAAATAACCTACATTGAGGTGTTCGCTTGCAATGTACCTACTTAATAAAAAGTTGCTGTTGGTCATTTTGATTGTTTTGAAACACTAAAAGTCAATATGAAAGCTAGACAGGTTACGACGATGCAGCTGTGCTGGGGCGAGGATGGATTCCAAAATTAAAGAGTAATTTAGGTGAAAACGTTTAATCGCCTTGATGGCTTAGCTAATACTGCCTTAAAATTAATTATTTAAAATGAAACTTACAAACTACACACAAAAAAGGGTCGAAATAAGTGTTTGCACATGTGCGGATCGGGGACGAACCGCGCTGCAGGACTTTGGAGTCTCGAGAGTTGATAAAAAAGATGGCATAACATAACTCCTCCGTCCTTAAGAATGAAATTTTCCGTTGAAAATTAAATCGATGGAAAATTTACATTCAATGTGCAGGTGCACTTATGGAAAAATAATATTAAAACAATGATGTCATTACAATGTATGAATATAAAATAAGAAATTTATATAAAATCTTAGTGATGTAAATTTGTATTGAATTTAATAATACTTATTTTCGTAAAAGTGTCCATAGTCCAGTCGAAAATTTTCGTTATCACGGCAATCACGGAATTATTATTAATAGCACTGTTTTATATTACAGTCGAGGATTTTCACTTAATTCACTATTATATTCACTTCACACTTTAGATAAGCACTTAGGCTGGGATGCAGTCGCAACTACGACCAGAACTGGAACCTCGTTGAAAGCGTCGTGTGAGCGACGGCAGAGTTACCCGTTTCACGTATAGGAGAGGAGGGGTTAGGTCTTAGGAACACTTTAAAATCCGCTTTTATGTGGGACAACCATATGAGTAATTTGGAACCTAATATCCTTACTTTTACAGCATTATATGTGTCAATTTAAATCACAAAAATAAAACCTTTTACAGTATCCGGAATAATTGTCTGAGGGTTTAATTAGCATTACAAATACTTAAGTAACCTTACATAACCTTATTCTAATTTATTTTTACTTAAACACTATTTGTAACATTAGAGACCAGTGTAGTTCTTTTTAGCGAAAAAGATGATTAAATTAAAGAGTTATGCTCCAGTTGGCGAACCTGGGAGGTTTTTACCCTGAGAAGTTGTATTTCTTAGAATAGGAGGGCGTTTCACATCTTTCATCGGAATCTTACTCTGACGGTTACGTAGTGTTACTGGTATAACGTTTTTCTCCACGTCACCTGATACAACTGCCTTTTCATATCTAGGTTTATCTTTACTGCGTCTTATATTGGTGCCTTTAATGAATATGACGTCGTCCTTTTCCACGTCACAATTTAATTCTCCCCCTCGTTTTTCTCTAATCCTTTCTTTAATATCCAACATCTTACTGGACATATGGTGGTACAATAGTCTGGTTCGTTTTGCATGGTCGCGCATTAAAATCTGCATGTACTGTTTCTCATAATTCACATCAAATACTTTGCTGGCGCAAGTATGGCCTGAAACTACTTCAAACGGCGTCAGTCCTGTTGTACTGTGAATGCTGTTGTTATATGCCATTATAGCATAAGTCATTACTGAAGCAGCGTCTGTCATCTTATGTTCATATTTAGCAATTCTGTAAATTTCTATGATAGTAGAATGAAATCTTTCTATTAATCCCATTGAGTTAGGATTATTGGGAGTGCCAATATGCATCTGTATTTTGTAAAATTCGAATAATTCCTTCATAAGGGCATTATTAAACTCTGAACCCGAGTCTGAGCTAATTTTCTGTGGTATGCCATAGAGAGAGAAATACTTTATGAGGGCTCTGATAACCTCTGGCGTAGATTTATTTGACAACGGGAAAGCTTGGCCCATTTTGCTAAAGGCGTCTATAATGGTCAGGTATCCTTGTCCTTCTATAGAGAATGTGTCGATAAATAATTCTTCAAACGGTTTACTTTGAGTTTGGGTTAATTGCAGGACGGGTTTTATTGGTTTCCGGTCATATTTCATTCTTTTGCATGTTTCGCACGCGTTGATACAGCTGGCTACAATGTCTTTAAGGTTATGCCAAAAGTAGGTCCGTTTTATTTGGGCTATTGTTTCTCTTATCCCCCGGTGGCAGTTTTTACCAACGTGATATTTTTGAACAATGTCCTTTTGTTCAGTCTCGTCTTCCACAAAAACTACACGTTCCGTACATTCCTTAATGATAATAGCGTTTCTTTTAAATAGTGTAATAAACACTTCAGCGAACTGGCGTCGATGAGCTTTGTCTTCGAAGAAAATGAAATACTTGGTTTTAGGTTTGATGTAATGTTTCATAAAATCTTTCACCAAGTCCGGTCTGTCTAATGGAAGGTGAACTTCTAGGATTTTTTGAGTTTTTCGTGAAATGTCTTTAACAGCTGCTTCTTTTCTGTACCAGGTATGTACAAGGATTTGATTGGGTTTTGTATCAATCGCTTCATGTAAAATAGGAATCCCTGTAGATTCATTTTCGTGAGCAGAATGTATTGTTTCTGAGCCGATATGAGATTCACATTCAGATGCTGTAATTGTGCTGCTTGAAGAAGATATAACAGAACAAGGTGGTTTTGTCCTGTTGCTGTCTATGGGTTCACTTGTGGTATTTTCAGAATATTTTGTTGGGATACTGTTTCCTTTGTTAGCAATCATAGAGGTGCTGCTATTTTGGCTATCCAACGCGTTTATTTTTATTCTTGACAACGCATCAGCATTCGTGTTTTGTTTTCCGTTTTTGTATATGACTTCAAAATCATATTCAGCCAATCTTAAACGCCAACGAGTTAGTTTGCTATTTGGTTCCTTTAATGAGTTGATCCAGGCCAACGGGCGGTGATCCGTATATATTTGAAATCGTCTACCAAAGAGGTAGGGACGGAAATGTTTTACAGCCCATACTATAGCGAGCAATTCCTTTTCTATAGTACTGTATCTAGTTTCTGTTGGATTTAAGGTTCTGCTTGCATAAGCTACCGGAAGATCGCTACCGAGTGAACCTTGTGATAGCACCGCACCAATCGCGTAGTTTGATGCGTCTGTGGTCAAAATAAATGGTTTATTAAAGTCAGGAAACTGCAACAGTGGTGCATTCGTGAGAAGTTGTTTACATTGTTCAAAGCATGTTATGTATTCCTCAGTAATGCATACTGATTGATTCTTCTTCAAACATTTAGTCAACGGTCTTGTTAGTTTGGCAAAATCTTTTATGAACTTTCGGTAATATCCAATAAGACCCAAGAAGCTTTTAATTTCTGTTCGTGTTCTGGGTAATGGATACTGTAAGATTGCTTTTATCTTATCGTCATTTGGTTTAAGGCCATCTTTTGTTATAGTATGGCCCAAATACAAGACTTCCTTCCGCAAGAATTCAGATTTATCCAATTGGATTTTCAAATTCGTTTCTCGAAGCCGTTTAAAGATGTTTCTTAGTTTTTCGAGGTGTTCCTGCAAGCTACTTGAAAATACTATTATGTCGTCCAGATAAACAAGGCAATGTATTCCTTGCAGTCCTCGTAATATGCTATCCATGGCTCTTTGAAATGTTGCCGGAGCTGTTTTCAACCCAAAAGGCATGCGCAAAAATTCATAATGTCCGGCTTGTGTACTAAAAGCTGTTTTCTGCCTGTCTTCTTCATTGATTTCAATTTGATGGTATCCGCTAGCCAAATCTAGCGTTGTGAAATACACAGATTTTCCTAGTTTATCGAATAAGTCATTGATGTTTGGTAGAGGGTATTTGTCATCGGTCGTAATTTCATTCAAACGCCTATAGTCGATAACCATTCTGTATTTCTTTTTTCCAGAAGCATCTTGTTTTTTTGGTACTAAATGAACCGGAGAATTCCATGGTGAATGAGATTGTTGAATGACATTATCCTTTAATAACTTTTCCGTTTGTCTGTTGATCTCATCGTTAATTGCTTGTGGCTGTCTATAAGGTTTTGTATAAATTGGATCTTCATTGACGGTTCTTATACGATGTTTTACTTGATTAGAGAACGTTAGCGGTAACTTCTCACAGTAGAATATATCTTTGTACTCGTGACATAATGATGATATGTGATGTCGTTCTTCAGCGTTCATATGATCAAGTCGAAGTCGCGATAAATTTTCTTCTAACATCTGGTTTAGTTCAGCATCAGTTTCCATCGGTATTGGCAACTCGTTCACATTGCAAATCTGATTTCTAATAGGATCGATGTGTATGGGTTCTGGTATTCTGATAGTGACAGGTTTATCAGAATGATTTTGTATTACGGTTGTAGCATAACCGTCAACGCAGTGTACCATAGCGCTGGGCATTCGTGCACCTTCACCAAAATTCATGTACTCCATAATGCCATCTCCACTGTATAAGTCTGTGGGGATTTTCACACGTGTTTCACACCTGGGATCTAGTAGTATGTCCACGCCATTGTCGTATACAATTGGTATTTGTGTGTCTTTAGTGCACAACATCTTTTCACCCATATCAATTTTGGCACTCAGCATTTTTAAAAGGTCTGATCCAATAAGACCGTCGTAATCCTTGTCCACTGTATAAATGTAAAATACACAATGCAACGGGCTTTTGAATGTTTCAGGCAATGGTATTTTAACAACTTCGTTGTGTGAACTGCGTCCGTGTGTACTTACGACTTCAAACGGCATGATCATCTTGTATTTGCTGTAAAACTCATCAACCTTTTCTGCGGTTATAAAACATCGGGAACTACCTGTATCGATCATAAAACGCGCGCGTAGCTCAGGTATTTCTATGTATGGTAGTTTGGAAAGTGGATCATAATTTAGTTTTATGGTGATGGTGGATCCTCCGAGGCATCTTTGCAAAAATTTGTATTGTGGTTGGAGTATTCAACTGTCTCAAGTTGTTCAGTGTGATCATAATACGGGACACAAGCTTGTTCGTCTGTGGGTTCATCAACGTTATATTCGTAATAGTGCGCATTCTGGGGGTAACAATAATCATTTACGTTGATTTCATTCTGGAATACATTATTGTTTGCTTGGCTAGAATGTGGCATATTTCTTATTGGGAGTGCAGTGCGCATAGTGATATCAGTATCTTCAATTGGTTTTTGGGGTGGAATGCCGAATTTAAATTGATTTGGTGGTATATTTGGGCGATACGATTGTTGGATACTGGGTAAACGTGGGCGGTATCCATGGATCGGCTGGGCAAAACGTTGCGTTTGAGGATAATTCATTCCAAAACGGTGGCTAGTTTGCGGCTGAGTTATTTGAGGTCTAATATTGCTTGAACCAGGAAATCTAAAATTGTTGGTTTGAGGTGTCAGAGCTACAGTTGTTTTGACACCAAATTTATCTAGATAAGGATTTTGTACTGGTTTTGGCATCTGTGATTTGAGCATATTTTTTTTTGCATTAATGTTCGCATAAAAATCTATTTCGGTGAGGACTGTTGAAATGGCGTCTTCTAATTTATTGCAGCCACTCAGGCGTACAACCCTTATCATTTCATCGGGCAGGTTGCACAAAAAAACGTTTAAAGATGTGTGGTTATAAATAGTCGTTTTAGATTTTTTTAAATTTTCGTCTGGGATCTGATTAACCTTTGACTGAAGAGCATCTCTTACGCGTTTAATTCGGTTTGAAAAATCACGATACGACTCGTTCGGTTTAATTTTTAATGTCTCTAACTCAATAGAAATACTTTCCTCACTACGCGGGTCTCCAAAGTTTTCCCTTAAAACTTGCTTTAATGTAGGCCAAGACAAAATATCTTGCCTTTGACTTATTAATTCAGCTGCTCTACCGGCGAGTTTACTAGTACACGCGTGAAAAATAAAAAGGTCTTGAGCCGGATTTGTTTCATTTCTTAGGGTGTCAATTACGTACTCACATTTTTGTATGTACTGATCCAAATATTTCTCATCTCCATCGTATTGTGGTATTAATTTCATGATGTCAGCTGAAGTAATAGTCAAAAGAACTGGTGGATTAGACATTATTACAATTTATAGAAACCCTTATTTTTTATACAATTTAATATTAATAACTACAATAAGTTGGCTAGATTTTTATAGCCTTATGAAACTATGTCTATTTACTATAGTCTTAAAATACTCGATTTTTGAGCCTAATCTTAACTAAGTCGTTATGTACTCCGCCGATTTTCAGTGCAGTGTAACACGACAACTTGTAAGATAAGCGATTTTTGTCTCACTTACAAGTTCTTTAGTCTAAATTTTCCTAACTAAGTCACTATGCACCCCACCGATTTTGTGTAGTGTGCAGTGACAACCTGCAAGTTGAGCGATGTTTGTCCCACTTACAAAGTTCTTGGAATAGGTAGGAAGACACAGGAATAGTGATGGGTCTACTCACGTGCCGTCGCGTACCCTCCAGGAGTACTAGCTGCCGGCGCCGTCCTCAGCTCCAACCTCGAACCAGTTTCAAGACAGCACACGCGTCGCGGGAGTCGAATTTATTTTATGGTTCGCGAATTTAGGTTCTAATACTTCATGAAATATACAGATTTCACTAAAGAAGTCTAGTTTTCCTAAATCCACCTAGGCTGCGCCAGACAGGTTACGACGATGCAGCTGTGCTGGGGCGAGGATGGATTCCAAAATTAAAGAGTAATTTAGGTGAAAACGTTTAATCGCCTTGATGGCTTAGCTAATACTGCCTTAAAATTAATTATTTAAAATGAAACTTACAAACTACACACAAAAAAGGGTCGAAATAAGTGTTTGCACATGTGCGGATCGGGGACGAACCGCGCTGCAGGACTTTGGAGTCTCGAGAGTTGATAAAAAAGATGGCATAACATAACTAGCTTTCTTTCTCTAAATATTTACACTTTAGGAACCCTCAGACGACATGACAAGAATAAGACAATATATTAACACACTGGTGTTTGTTTCAGAGAAGCCCACGGTGCTATATTAGTATATGATGTGTCAGACCCAAAAACACTGGACAAGTTAAAGGAATGGGTGGAGGAACTGCAAGTTTACACCACCAAGAAAAATATTGTATGTTTAGTTGTTGGAAACAAAATAGACCAGGTATGTAACTTGAACTTGTGAAATTTGTGTGAAATTTATTATAGAATGGCATCCAAAGTGCACCTAAGACTCCATGAAAAACATATGAAAATTAAAATGATTTAAATAACAAACATGTTTGCTTATATTTTTTTTTATAAGCAAACATGAAAAGTAGAAGGGATTAAATTAATATCCTGTTATTTTTCCTTTTTGATGGTTCAAAAATAAATTTATAATACATACATAGTTCACCTCACTTTTTATGTTTCATAATATCTATACATTTTTGCAATAAAAACACATCGTACATTGAGTAGCAGTTAGTTGCCTTTTAATTTCTTCTTGTTGGTTGCAATTAATCTTCTTATGGAATGAGAGTGGCCAATTCTGCTGTCATGAGTTGATCAAGCCGCCCTAAGGGCTACTGAAATGGCTTGATGACTGCCATACTAGACAAGCAGCCGAAATAAATTATTAATTAGAAAGTTACATATATCTGTCTCAGATAGCGCTAATCTTGCTCTTTCTTACCTTATTATTAGAGTAACCAACAGTTTCATCTAGATTTCTATCCACTACCATCTAGTTAGTTTACTAGATAACTTATTAAAAATGTACTTAATATTGTTTTAGGCTAGAGCAGTACCCAGAGAAAGAGGGCAGGCGTTTGCTCAGAAACACAGAATGCTCTTCATAGAAAGCAGTGCCAAGACACAGGAGGGTATCAACTTAGCATTTGAAGAACTCACACAAAAGGTAAGCTTTTCCTCCTCCTTCAGTTAAAACCAACTTGTTATAAGTTGGACATGTCTGTTTGTTCACATTGTAGTTCCTGATTTTGAAGGTGTTTTGAATGTGTTCATACTGAGTGATTAGAGTAATGAACTGAGTTATGATTCAATAAACTTGAGACCTTTTATGTAATAATATCAAAGTGAATACATAATTCTTTTGTGATTAGGTGCAAAGTGTTTTCAAATCGCCTTAAGGGACTCTAAATCTTTAATGACTGAATTACTTACTTTAACAAAAGATTAAGTTAAAAAAACATGAGATAAAAAGGTATTTGTTCTCCCTAGATAATTGAGACGCCAGGTCTCTGGGAGTCTGACACATCATCTTCAAACATCCGCATTGGACATGGAGACAACACACAACGGAACGAAGACTCTTGCTATGGCAACTACTGTAGAATATAAAGCGTAGAGATCGTCTTACATCATATCAACTTGGTAATAAATCACCTATTCGACTCAGCTTATTTTTGTATCAATTTTCCAGCGATCTTCAAAGCGAGAGTGAACCGGTTTATTATGAGTTATTTTTGTCAAGTGCTAAACACGCACTATGGTTGTTTAACTTGAACTTTTATTGGAAAATAAGCGAAAATAATCACGTCCGGCAGGATTCGAACCTGCGTATTTCTGCTACCATCAGAACGCCTTAACCGTTAGGCTACGGTCTACTAACGGTCGTGATTATTTTCGCTTATATTCGAATAAAAGTTTAAGTGAACCGGTTCTTATCGGGTAAGCACGCGCCATCTTAGGCCATAGCCTTTGCTTACCATCAGGCAAACTATGGTCATTAGCAAACCCGTTTTAGTTAGAAAACAGGCAGGATTGTTTCAAATGGTAGAATTCAATAATGTATTTTTATGTGATCTTACTAGGTTTGGTTGATAGTGCTGATAGCTGTTGTATATTTGGAGTAGATCACAGTAAAGTAGTTTCAAAAGCTGTTAAATGTACTGAACAGAAGGTGTGAGTTATTTATTTACCTTATAATTGAGTTGAATAGGTATTAATTTTTTTGCCAATATTATAATTTATGTTCCAGAATTTGAGCAACATAATTGGTGGTACTTTAAAAAAATGTGATGATTAGCCTTTGAAACTGTTATGGCTAGGATTTGAAGATGCATTGTAATATAATCAGTTACCAAAAAATAGTACAATATGTATATATTTTTGAAGTAGTTACAATATATGTATGAATGTAGTTAGGTACACAATTTATGCCATATTGAAAATGCTCTCTTCAAATCCAATGGGCCTTATTACAAAACGTAGTTTAACTATTAGTCCAGAACTTTGAAATATGCAGTCCGTTTTTGCTGTTAGATTTTTTTCTGTCTACTGACATAATTAGAAAACTGTCAAAATGTAACCAATGATAAATCAACGTCCCAATTTGAAGTTGACATTTGATTGTTTGTATGTGATGTTTGAACAACAAGAACCGACTTTTTATTTTTGAAAGTCCTGGACTAATATATAAAACCGCGTTTTGTAATAAGACGGGTGTTTTGTGATATTGTTTTATGCATATATTGTTTTATGAATGTATATTTCGTGTAATTTTAGTAAATAATTAATGATACATTTTAACACGTGAACGCACAGAATTGTATAAAATGGCAATATAACTGATCCTACTAAATTTTATAGAGTTATTAATTTTATTGACATTAATTTAGTTCTGATTTTGTCACTCACTTGTACCTATCTGTATTTTAGATTTGCAAAATTTTCATTTTGTGGCCGCTTACCAGCTGGTGAAAAAAAACATAACTTTATTGCATGTTTTTTTATAGTACTAAATATAATTCTACCTTTACAGATTGGTGTGTGTTTACTCTTTAATTTATTTCAATTTGCTTCCTGGATATTTGTAATGGGATAATTTTAATTTAATTGAGGGTTTAATAAAAATCCTAAACACTTATCAGTACCATATAATATACCTATGTACTCTTAGCTAATGTGATTAGCAATATTTTGTAAATAATTAGTTTTTTATTGGACCAAAAAAATAAACTGTTTGAAATATTTATGCGTTTAAATGTACTGAAAATTTTAGTGTATGTTTTGGTTTGGTACACAATCATAAGCGTTAACTCAGTAGTCTTGAAGCCTAGCTAACTAAAATAATTAGTAACCGTAATAAGTCTTCCAAATTTTCTATAAGTGCACCTTAGAATCTAATGTTTTCGAAGCAAATAAATATTTTGCTATTTTGATTTTGAACTAAATAAAACTATATAAGTTATAGTTATCATTATTTAATCAAGATATCTCGACCGTCACTTACTACAAATTTGTTTTGGTTCAAAAAAGGGTCGGCAGAAGACGTCGTAGTTTAGTAAGAATACATAGATATAGAATAGGCATTGTGTTTTCATATAACACCTTATATATTATATAGGTTCTAAGCAACGGAGACATCCATTGTATGTTGTTGACACCAGGTCCACGTCACAGGCAATAAAGCACCGCGACAATAAACCATTTTCCGCTTCCTTTCCTCTGTAAATTCCCATGTATTACAACAAATCAACGTTAAAAGCCCCCACATACGTACTCTAATAGATAAAGTACTACATAACATCGATAAAAAAACGCATCAATAACCATTCATAATGGGTACGTTGGTTTCGGAAATTTTATGCCAAAATACGTGCTAAATGCAAGCAGTAAGGCGCAAAATCGCAAGCGTTATGATGTCGTGATGGTGAATATTATTTCGCTTGTCAGTGAGTATACGGGCAGGTATTTTGGACATGAAACTATGTATAATGTTGTCTATTTAATTTTGGAATCGCTAGTTTTTAAACTAGGTATGTAGTTCAGCGGTGTACAATAGGCTTTTGAGTGCATTCAAGCTTTAAAATTTTTTTGAGTACCCACTGTTTTATTCAACTTAACCTTGCATTTTTACTTGGACGCTTTGTGACATAGGTACTTGTTTGGTAATCACGAATAAACAGGCACATCGCTGAGAAACGGACACATTCTTCAGGTTTGAGTCGCTTTTTCATCTTAGTTTTGTAAGTCAAAACGCGTTCCCGTATATTCCACAATATTCCACCGCTTGTGTACCTCGGAAGGCGCCGATGCTGGTTAATACCAGTGGCCGAGACACTTCCATTTATCAACGACTTCGACGACAAATAGGCCCAAGAACGCTGTCCTGAATGGCCCAAGACGGAGTCCCTTTAATAGCTCTCCATCTCTCAGAGCAACTCAGGATAAACGTTGACAAATATATAAGAGAAGCACTCATTATGATTTATTGAGCAACGGGACGGCGGAGATATTAATACGATGTCTTTATGAGGTTTTTAATGATGTTTGGACTTACATTACTTACTGGTAATGGTGTCTTGTGTTGACTTTTCCGAGCTCGGTATGTGGCTTGATAAATTGGCAAGGATGAGATTTCTGAGGAAAAATGCTGGAGTAAGTAGTGTGGTTGATGTGTGCTAAATATGCTTTTATACTTTTTATCGGCCGCTATAATACTTAGATAATATAGATGGCTGAAGTGTTATAATAACTAGACCGATTTCAATCTGTTAAAAACTACATAAAAGTTTTTGCATACATTTATTACCTAACCGTAAGCACAAAATTATTTTTCCCAAAATATCTCTCTTGAGTCGTATTCCTCATGACTGAAGGTCGTGACTCCCCTGCAGAATTAATTCGTTAAAGAAGTTTTTTTCCCAAGATACCTGTACCTATCTGAAGATATTATCCATAGCTAAAATCCAAATGTCGGTTTTCTAAGATTTTGATCCGAAGTGCATCCTATTTCGAAACATAAGTTATTTTACCAGCTGAGAGTACATCAAAAGGAAATCCCCCGGAAATGGCAGAAGTAAATGCGACCAAAAATACAATTTGCTCATCGAATTGGCAACATCCCTTCAATATTTACCTACGCTTCAGACTGATTTAAACGGGGATTAATACAGAGGCCTTCATTCAGAAATAGATGTTTATTCGGTCAGTATTTTTACTGATTAAGCAGCGACAGTTTTTTTAAGTGGGATAGGTTTACGTTTGACTAAAGCCTGCCTGATGTTAAGTATTGCTGCATCCTAGGGTTTAATATGCTTACCTAGAAGATACCCATTAACTCTATATTTGAAAACCCCTGGATTGTAGTTCGCAGGAAACACAGCTTATAACAAATATTGACCTTATGTAGCAATAAATTAATAATTCACTAGTGTACATGGTACAAAACTATTTTATGTATTTAGGTACTGTTGAAATCATACTCGTATACTACATTAATTTATAAAAATAGACGAATATACCTATACAATTGCATAATTTATAAAGTAAAAATAAGAATTTTCTTTAAGAAAAAATCTGCTGACCATAAATAATTAGTATTCTCTCAGCCATTAATATTTAGTTTACCAATGAATTGTTTCTTATACAGAAATATTGAGTGATTTTTTCAGCTCGTTTGACGGAATGTGATTGGTGCCGTGATGGATTGGCTTGTTTGGTTAAGAAGCGAGTATCAGCCTTGAGAACATGTGACACGTTGTGTAAATTAATATCCTTTTGATTTTAGATTGATACCAATATCATCATACTATGACTATACATACAAGTAGTACGGTTCATTAGCTAAAGGAAAAAAAACAACTTCTCTTAAGCTTTGGTTTCCTAGGAAAGCGGTGCCATCGTATTAGCGGCCGTGATATTATAAAATAAAATAAAATAAAAATAGCCTTTATTTCCCTTTTAAACGTATAGTTGTTCACACTACAATATTTTGATTTGATTCATGAAATTATTATATAAATGTCTAGTATTATTGTAGGTAATGTCAAAATGGATATATGTAAATGTAATGTCAATGTCTGGTTATTGAATTAAAATGTTATTTATTTATTTAAGGGATCGTCCAACTTTGGACGTAGGCCTCCTCCAACTCATGCCATGTATGTCTCGTCTTAGCTGTTCTTGTCCAGAGTTTTCCTGCCACCGGCCGTGATATTACGGACGCAAAAATAATTAAAGTAAATTACGGTGCAAGTTACTGCTCTCCAGGAAACCGCGCCATTTCGTTTACATAGACAACGTTTTAGTGACGTCATTCACCGCTGTATTACGGCCGCTATATGAAGGCACCGCTTTCCTAGGAAATCAAAGCTTTAGCGGTGCCTACGGTGTTCGCGTCATGCTCTAAATGTGAGGATTTGTTCCCTAAGTTAGCCACATATTTTAATGACATTAAATTTCTAGAAATTAGTATACAAACAAACATACACTAACGAAATTTTGAAAACGTGTTAAGTAGTCAGATCATCATACTCAACTTCCATCCAAAACTGACAATATCTACATAATATAGATTGAATTGATCACGTCCTTTTTCAGAAGTAGGTTAAAAAGTTAAAGCACGTTAGTATGTTGATTATTTGCTTTTGAATGCCAGTGTGACGGAGCGTTTATCATTATGATAGTATAGTCCATAGTGTACAGAGTAACACTTGCTACTTTTTATCCCAACACAACGTGGACAAAACCGCTGGCTTCCACTAGTCAATATTATAAAGAAGGACCTATAATATCGCTTCCTTATAGACTTATAGAAGACGAAATTATTGCGGTCGTAAAAAAATATGGGCGGTGAATATTGGCTTTCTCTTGGGAATAGTACCTATATTTGGGGGACTTGGCTACTGATGTAGAAAATGGAAAGACATTTTATAAAATCTTTAAATATGTAAGGTGATGCTATCTACATAAGTCAGGATCGTAAGACTTTTTATATATTATTAATCGTATCAAAATTTGGAAAAACAAATTTTTAATTTTTGTAAATATATTGTAAATATATTGTTTGTTCAGCTAATTCATTTTTGGTAGATAAATACCAGGTTAACGCATACCATTAACATATTATTTATTGTCTACTATAGACTAACAAAATATAAGATCCGACACAAAATCATTTCCACCATTTTGGCCCAACTACTCCGCACACAAAATCCGGTAAAACAACCACAAAACGTGGACAGGAAAGCTCCAATCTCTCCTGACCACGCCTACGAAGCACGTTGCCTGCAAAAATTTATTCACTCCGCATAAAAGCGAAAAACCAATTTAAATCCCGGAATTATTTTTACGTAAATCGTTCAAATAACACGTTTTTGGAACAAACGGCCTGTGTCGACACGGCGATAGCTCCGACCGCCGAATTCAATCCAATATGAATATTGATATTGAGAAGGTTTATAGAAACAATCATGCTCTAAAATGAGAGTTTTTGCTCGAAATTGTTGGAATGTCTTTGTTTTTGTCGAGTTTGATGTGGATGCAGAGATCTTTAGGTTTTTTGAGCTAAAAAGTGGTTCTACTCGTATGTCACTTAAAAATCTTATATTTATGTAGATATCTTGTTATACAAAATAGGCTTACATTTGACTACAACCTACTTCATGTCACGCACTAATTTATTAGTCTTAAGTGTAGCATGCTTTGATAGAATAAATCTTTTCACTCTAGATTTTAAAACATATGGTAACTATTTTGACTCTCTGAAACCTACCTGGTAAAGAATGTCAACGTTTTGCTGTCTTTACCTTAATTACATGACTTTTGCCCTGCATTTAAATTTAGATAGATAGACAGATAAATTCTATATTTAAACACCAAACATAAGACAATAAATAAAACCAAAAAAAAAGAAAAAAATGCATCTGTTTTGGCGGCCTTATTGATAAGAGTAGGTACTTCGAAAAAAAATACAAAGGGATGAAATGTCTTTGTTATATGGCAGCTGTTTATAGCAAAGTAAGTAACAATTGTACCGAAATAGCAGGAATTAAGAAATAATAAACATAGCCTTCGTCGTCAAGTAAACTTATTTAAAGTGAAAATAAAAGCATTTCTCTTGCGTTTAATTAAAGGAAAACAGGCCAGATCAGGTGCAAAACTCAATATAGGCGTCGAGTGCTGTTGTTTGGGAGAATTAAAATACGCGAGAAGGAATCTAAATACGAGTCACGCGATATGCGATCTTAGTACGGTCACTGTGAATCAATTTAAGATTTAAAATTAGGTACCACATATATTTAGTTTTTTTTTCATTGTTTTTCTTTGAATAATATTGTGCGAACGAATAAAGATTAATTCAATAAAAGAATAACTTCAATGTTAAGAGAAACAAAATTATATCATACTTAACTTTACTTATTATTAAACATAATACATAAAACATAATAATACAATTTTAAATAACGTTCATGCGGAAATACGTTTATCAAAAAACAAATTCGTATTTACAAGTCATATATTAGTCTAACAGTCTGAATCATTAATCGTACCCAATATATATCAGTGTAAATTTACGAACCACAAAACAATAACTTCGGTCCCTTTCCTAAAAATGTAATTATTCCATAATATTGCTAATTAATATCAAGTAAATTTATAATGTCAGTGTCAATTCGGTTTGGTTTCGCATAAGTTCATCATGTAAATTTTGCTTAAATCAACCAGTAAATCACCAAAAGCTATGCTAACATGCCTAGTATTCGAAGTCACTCGATCTCAGCCAATTTACTTCCACTTGTTATGAAAACGGATCTTGCTACGAACATGGATTTTCACAATTTTATACACATAAATTAGCTTAATTTCGCGTTAATTACTTGCTAATTAATTTGCTGTGTTTCATATGTCTCACTCACCTTATGATGCGATTTTGTATTTCCATTTCATAATAGCAAAAAAAGCTCTTTAGAGTCTTATCATTAAAATACTTTTACTATCAGAATGAGGATTACGACTTAAGAGGAAGATAAAAACAAAAAAAAAAACTTTTATTTTACGTGGGATAGGTTTACGTTTGACCACAGCTGCCTGATGTTAAGCATTCTGCAGCCTAGGGTGTACCGCTTACCTAGAATATACCTATTAACTCTAGTTTAAAATGGCGTTTATACCACATTTTTCAGAATACTAGGTGTTTATTGGCACACAACAGTAGCAGTGTTGCCATAAATATATCGGATGGGTGGCTTGAGCGCCGCCAACTGCCTGTTCCGTGGTCACTCGGTCACTAGATCTGTGCAACTATACCTATAGTAAGAGAGCCCAAACCAAAATGATGTCTCATAGCAATACGGCTAAGGTTACTATGGATAAATTTAGCAATACTGTGTTGTCACTAACATACAAACTTAATCACATTAATACTATAAAAAGGAAAAAAAAAAAAAAAAAAAAAGGATTTCTATAGCAATCCAGCGTGGGAATGCAGCCAGCGTTCTTGGCTCCATACCACATGTAGATTGTTTAAATTTAGTTTAGATGTAAATACTCTTTTTTAGTTCTATTAGTGTTAATATGTGTAAATATTGTTTCTTATTATTTTAATAAATCATACTATAAATGTGATCGTGTGTGCGTGAGTGTGTATGTCCAAACACGGCTGAAGCGATTTGGATGAAATTTGGTATGGAGGTAGACTAGGCCTTGGATAAGCACATGGACTACTTTTTACCCTTATATATTATATTAGATACCCCAGGGATTAGCAAGAACCTTTAAAAGATTTCGATAAAATTCGATATGAAAGTAAATTAGACCTACATAGACTAGGAGGTCTAAGACACTTTATCTAATTACCTATGTATAACTTTACTACTCTGTGGTACACTCATACACACACTACAGACCACACAGAGTATTGCTATATATTAATTTATATAATATATAAATATACAGAGTCTATGAAACCATTTTTTTTGTATATTTAAAAACGGGTTACAAAGGAGTATGTCTAGTCGTTGCTTCACTAGGCTACAAACTGGTAAACTTCACCAGATTTATGTATCTATCACATGAAAAGTTGGTCCAAAAACAACTTTTCGTACATATTTCGTCCCATACATATGAAAAGGGCTTATTAAGACCGCGTTTAATAGCTCTCGTAACGAATGTTCTCAAGAAGGCGAGTTTTCTTTCAAACTCGCCCATGTTTGTGTGAAAAGTGTAAAGGGAGCTTGGAACGTGAATAAAGTACTGTCAGCTTAGGAAATATTGTGTTTTTATTAGTGGATGCCCGAGATTTTGCTAAAGTTATTATTATTTAAAAAAATATCTATGTCACTGACAGGAAATAAAGAGAGTTTCAAATATTTACAGTGAGAAAAGGGAGCACCACACTAACAATTTAGTAAAACCCATAAATAGCAAAGAATCATTTAATTGTAACTTTCGCGTGGCAATTATCTAAAACCCTGCATTTAACAGAAATACTTTTTCTTCGAGTTAATTGTAAACAGTGCGAAGTAAATGGTGGTCGATGAAGACTGATAGGTATGAGTACCATGTGACTACTTATGTATTTTAATATTAAAAAGAATCTAAGATTCACGGTTGCCTGTATGAGATCGCTTTTAGCGATAAGGCCGCCAATTAAGACGCAAATTTTAATTTCTATGTTTTATTTTATATGTGGTGCTTTAATAAGGTATTTATCTATGTATCTATATATCACGGAGCTGATTCGGACAATTTATAATACTCTTAAAGCAGTCTCAAAGGTACGATAATGATCAACTAATAAAAAAAAACCAGTAAATAGTAAAGCTGAGTGTACATACCGGTATTGTATGCTACTAATTGCGTGGTAGCAGCCCCGAGCTAGTATGATGCCAATTATGTGAGCTACGCTTTATAAAGCGGCTGCTTGTTACACCGAAACGTAACAATATTTTTTTCTTTGTACACGTAAAAGAAAATGTACCTATATTATACATTTTCTCACTCACTTCTTGTTATGTTAGTAACAATTGGTTAATATGCGATCTATCTGCATATAAAGATAAAAAGATGTCGCCTTATGCTCCTGGCACACGCGTCGGTGCGCGCCGTGCGTCACGGCTCCTCCTAACTACTGAATTACAGTTCTGTATAAATGCCTCCACAGCACACGCTTACCACTCAGACGGGAGGATATTAATCCGGATATATTTTAAAATTGCACCGCATTAGTACGCCCGGCTTAGCGCGAATAGTGCTTCAGATATAAGCCGGATAAAAACACGGCTTTACTGACATTTTAGTAGTTTACATGTTTTATGTCAACGGAATTGGATTATTTGTGGGACTATGTATAGATATGTTGTATTGTAACTATTATTTTCTAAAGTGATTTTAAATTCACTTTTACAAAATATATTCAGTTTGTTTTATGTGTGTAATATTTTATAATGCTTCCTGGGAACTGTAGCGTACCTAAATAATATGGACGGTGTTTTAAATTTTGAATAAAAACTTTCTGTGTTTTATAATTTTGTGTCAATAAGTAATATGTATAAGTATTTCAGGACATATCACACAGTGCCATTTAGCCCTATACTAAGCTTACGCTTGCATCATGGGTACAAGATACATAACGGATATAATATTTTCTTTTGCTTTCGTAAATACTTACTTACTTCATATACATAGAAACGACCAGACTCAACACAAGTAATTACAAATTTTGATATTTATAATTGCTGGTGTTACTTATGTGTTGTATAACTTCTTTTGTAAATAAATTTACGCTGCAATGGAGCTAGAAAATATAATTATTTGTATTTCTAAATGTTTTCTACTTATAGCTGCCAAGTGCAACCACTGACATGACGGTTTAAAAAAAAATTCGTTAATTAAAGCTCTGAGGTAAAACTAAGTTAAAAGAAAAACAAAATACAGTAGGATAACCTTAAAAACTTTAGACAAAGAGATCATCTCCATTGTTTCACATTTTATTCCGGCATCATAAAAAAAATGTAGGGATAAATCTTGGCTCAAGGTCAAAAGTTCTCATAAACAAACAAGACCAACTGCCATAGAGTTAATAAAAAAATAAAATAATCCCCTACATAGACTCAATTCTTTTTAAAACTAAACATTATGTACCTAACTAAGTAAAAACTAATGAAACTCTGGAGAAATATGTAGTGTTTTTCCGCTGCGACTGCTCCTTAACCGACATCAAGCAACAAACTTGATGGTTTCTAGGTGTGATGTGAGCAGTCGCAGCGGAGAAACACTACATATTTCTTCAGAGTTTCATTTACATACAATATATTTCCGCAAAGTAACGCCTGATTCAATATCTTTTAATTATAAAGTATTAAAAATTAACTTAAAAACTAAAACTTATAGTAAACTTAAACCACCTATAAATATTAAAAATTAGACTTTTTTGATAAATAAAAACTTACATAGTTACTTGAAATTAAATTATCAAATTTCATAATTATATGATTTGTAACGTGTCAATAACTTGAACTAATGCTACTAATAATATTTATGTACGTGTGGAATGGACCATAAAATAATAGCTAAATATAAAGAAATCATTTTCTTTAAAATAGTGAATAAATCACTCACTATATTTAACATTACAAAATAGCCATATCAAAGTTTTTGATATCGAGAGTCTATGAAAATTTTATTAAGCAGTAGGTAAATAAAAATAAAAGGTAAGTAAAGAAATAATAATAAACTAACAAATTGAGAGTTCTTCGAGGTGATATTTATATCAGTTTTTCTTCTAAGTATGTTTACATTTCCATACTTCCCTGGTCGTGAACAATAAATAACGAATCCGATGACTATAATGGGCTCGACGCAGGACCAGCGCCTCGCTTGAAAGCTAAACAATAGCTGAATATAAAAATAAATGGGTACCTACTGAACACTATATAGCTTTAATATTTTCAGAGTTATTTCAAAATTCATATATTCAGATTTCAAAATTCAGATATTTTAAATATATTGTTTTTTTCTAAAGTATAAGCTTTTAATATATTGTGCTTTAGCTGGCTTTAAAAATCAAGTTTGTTACTAAACGATCTTTAACTTTATTCATCTGTTCATATTTTGCTACATAACGAGTTTTGGTATGTATTTGATTTTACCAAAATATGTTTGATGGTAGACATTGAAGTGAGTTTGTCCAAATAACAGAAACTCAAGACATACATAATTACATTTTTTTACAAATTATTTATTTATTTAGAAAAGGTAGAGACACAAAACACAGGCTAAAAGATTACAAACAAATAACACTGTGACGCATAAGACTAAACCTACAGTTCAATTAAGTCCGTACTCAACACTCATTGTGGACTCTGAGAATTAAAATTACAAACAGTTTTAGAACCTTCTGTACAAATTGTTTGCTATTGTTTTAAATGATAAACCTTTCTTTAAATTGTTCAATATATACCTATTAATAGATAACCCTGTATAAGATAGCTTTAGTTTCCTTCAAATAACTTTTTGCGAGTCCATCGGAGATCTTTTGAATGAGTTCTGTACTTGCACCGTTGGCAGAGAAATTCATTAGCGAATATCATCAATCACTCTCTGAAACTAATTACTTTTATGCTTTTTTCGGAATCTCTATTCGAATGATTGTTTGGCAAAGTAGATACATATATATATACAAGGTGTAACAGAAGGGTTGTATATATATATATACAACCCTTCAGAATCCTTCCTCAGAATAATAGAAATATACGAGTACCAAGTACATTGTGATTCATGGTGATGTACATATTTACTAATACAATCCTGTCCGAATGAGAGTGTCTGAGAAAAAAAACGTATTTGTTCACTATCTTCTTCATAACTTTACTAAAAATAAAAAAATACTAACATACGAAATCACAGCTATCACTAAAATGGACCGGCTATGTACAGAACTAACTTTTATTTATGCAAATTTAATTTATATTTTGTCAATTTACAAATACAAATACAAAATCATTTATTTTTTTAAAGATATTTTTCACAAAATGTTTTTGAATCCTCTGACCTCGTGGTAGCCGTTAGGCTGTTTAATTATCCATCACTTTGTGATTTTTATTCAAATATTATGTCAAAACAAGTAATTTTCACATTCGCTATTCCCACCAAATTTCACCAGTGCCCTTATCATTCCCGAGGTCGCTGGTTCGAACCTCGCCCACCCGATTATTTTTGCAATGTTTCTGCCGACGCTCCAGTTCCGGTGCAGAAGCGGGGGCTGACGAGTGGCAGAGACACCGATATCCGGCGCGGCGCCGCCATGTCTCTACACTCCACTGACAATTACGTCATTACGAGGGTAAATGTCAACTGTCTGGTCTAAAGAGGTTGTATCGTGAAAACTAATTATTATACTTCCTTAACCAGTCAGAGGGTTTAAACTATTATCATCATCAGCTTAATGAGACCCACCGCAGGACATACGCCTCCTCCATCTTACGCCAGATTCCTCCTTGAATCGTATCCCTCATGTCTGAGGATCGTGACCACCACCTCCCAGCACCTTCTCCTTGATGACATCTTTCCACTTCCTTCTGTCCTCGGCAACATGCAATGCATTATAGACTGTAGTGTCTAAAGTGGTGCGAATTTGGTCCGACCAACGTGTTGGGCTGCGGCCTCGGGATCGATTGCCTTCTACTTTTCCTGTGATCATCAGTTTTTCCAGGTTGTCGCCATCTTTCCGGGCAATATGACCAAAATATTCGAGGATCCGTTTCAGACATAAAGTGGATAGTCTGGTTTTGATACCCAGTTGTTTTAGTATCGACACGTTAGTACGGAAAGCTGTACGCCAGATTATAGAGCCCCTTTTCCAGAAAATTATAACCTACGGGTCGTCAAGTCTAGAGTAAATAGGTTTCTCCTAGGCAAACGTGCAACATCTTAGACTACAGTGGTGCTTAACATCAGGCAGTCTGTAGTCAAACATTGGCCTATACTGTGTTTAATAAAAAAAACGCCAGTTATATATGTTATAAACAAATAATATCCTTTAGAAGCAAACGAGTTAAGGCAAAATGAAACTAATTTGTTATTTTTTTTTATTAAATTCTGTCCTGCAATAGTAAACAAACATACATGTAAGGTAATCAACTTTATCTAAATTTATTTAATTATAAATCAATTGTGTGACATTATTCAACATATAAATAATTTGTTTCCAAAAGACTTGCGACGTAAAATGTTTGTGTTATATACAGGGTAACTGGTAACTAACGCACAACCTTTTAAGGGTGGCTTTAGTACATCTATAGCAACAACTTTTGTTCTACAACTTTTGGAAATTCGTGAAAAAAAATCTGCTGTTCCATACAGAGAAACGGAGAGAAACTGTTCAATAAACTCCCCGCACACATTCAGTCTTTGAATAATGATCAGCAATTTTGCAATAGCGTCAAACAATTATTGTTAGATCAGACACTATACAGTTTTAAAGAATACTTTGAAAATGACTACAGTCAACTACAAATTGATTCTAATCTTGCTTAGAAATTATGTAATTAACTACTAGGTAAGGAGTGTGATGCCAAATTGTCATTTTAGCCCCTATACAGCTAAAGTGACAGTACCAAGATTTATTTAAGTTGACATATTGTATGATTACATACCTATTATTATGTTTGACATGATTTTAATAACAAAAAATTCCATTATTTTATTAATAAAACTAGACATTATGTAACTTCTAAAATTTTATAAAAGTTAAATGTTATAAATTCAGTTTGACGAGATATTGTAATTTGTGTGATATTGTCAATTCTGTGATATTAGTACTTATACCTATGTATGTTACAATTTTACATTATCAATAAAGATTCTTTATCTTTACATTTTGTCGAATATCTTCCATACTTTTGTATGGAATGCGTTAGTTACCAGTCACCCTGTATATAGACTAAAAATGGACAGATCGACATATGCCAAAATACTCATTACTGTTTGTTAAAATTCTGAAAATTAATTAAGTACATTATATAAGGCTTTTGTGACACATTAATTCAATTAACTTTTATCTGTACTCCATGGCTTTTTGTTTCAACTTAACCCAAATAGTATAAAAAGTTAATTATACAAAAGTAATAAAACCTTTTTATATAAAATGTATAAGCCCCAAGTTATTTAAATACCTTTCAAACGAACCAGAAACCCAAACAAAACAACTTGTTTGTTCCGAAGGCAAGTGAAAGTCAAAGAAAGACAAGAAAACCAATTGCGCCTAGTAACTGATCAGTGGTGGCAGTTGCCGCTTCCAAACTGTCGTTACGATTTTCCCCTTGAGCTTACTTGGAGTCGTGGAGTAGATGTTACGGAGCGAAAATAGGTGGTTAAATAACAGTATTATCACAGAGCGAGGAATCGCTGCGACGCCAACGGGCGGGGAATTAATATTACTAGCATAAGTTATTCGTTGAATTTATTTCCATATTATTTGAAGGCTGGCATTGATTTGGGTGCAACAGTGACATTAATCAAATTAAATTAGAAAAAAAATCTATTGACTTTTTTATTTCACTTTTCTTTTGATTTGGAAATATTCTTGAACGTATCTATGCTACATATTCAAAAAATTCAAAATTCAAAATTATTTATTGATGTAGATAAATGTACATACATGAAATGGCGGCTCTAGATACCAAACTAGGCGTTAGCCTGTATCTTGGTACCTAGTCCTTCCCAGTAGAAACATTGTTTGTGTACATGTTACATAAAATTGATGATTAAAAATTAATTTATTTTAATTTATTTAATTTATCACAGTCTACAAATTATAAAATTGAATTATTACATTGTTAAAATGTGTATAATTGATGACATAATAGAAAAGTAAAAATAGTTATTTTATGAAGACCAAAGATTTCGACAACATTTTTTTTAGGAACTGTTTGTAGTCAATACATTCATTTTATTATCTATTAAAATATAGGTTTGAATGTGTGTGTGTGTGTGTGTGTGTGTGTGTGCGAGTGTGTTTGTGTGTGTGTGTGTGTGTGTGTAGAAGATATAAACTAAATGAAACTCGGAAGTTCTAGAGTTGCTAATGGATTTCTGCAAAGTAACGCCTGATTAAATATCTTAGATATAGACTTGTTTGGTAACAAAGTACAATAAAGCAAATAAAAATAAATACGTACATTTGATTTGCCAAATACATATAATCATTGTTGCTATTACGTGAACCGTATCGTGAACGTTTTAATCAAAGATTCATAAGCGTTTCATCTTACTTCAAAAACTAAATTAAGGTGTGTTGAGGGATTGTACTGGTGTTATTTACATAATCATAATCAATATATTCATTATTATTCATCAATACGTCAGTTTCTTTACATATAATTATGTTCATGTTCATTATACATTTAAATCATATATCATATAATATAATCATTTTACAATTTAAAAAATTCAAAAATAAATTTAAAAATACAATAAACAAGTAAGTACATATATCGTTAACACGTTTCGTTATAATACAAGTATATTATCGGTATGTATACTCGTATTATCAGAACACGCCTTCAAGCTACACTTATCTTCTTATCTTATTTTTCCCTCCTCCATCAGCTCGACTCGACATTGTGGCGGGCGACCATAACGGTTGCGATTATGTCTCTCGGGCGGTTACGATTATTTCACTCTAGTTACAATTACACGCCGCAGCTACTGCTGTTTTAACTTGATTGTGTTTATGAAGGGAAAGTTGACAGGAGCATTATTATGTGAAGTTTAGAGAAAATTTTGTAAAAAATTGTGGGGGATTTTTTGGTTTTATTTCTATTATCGTCATACTATATTTTACTACATATTTATTATTAATTGATCGTGGATTTTTAATAAGGAAGTTAGTAATATGTAACTTAAAGATTGGATTATATTATGCGGCATTAATAAAAATAATAAAAAGGATGCTGATCTATTTACTGTTAAAATATAATTACTTTAAATGTAAAAAAAAAACACATTATTTATTGGATGTTTGTATTGAAAAATATTTTTGATATTTTCAGCAGGTTGGGCAGTAACAATTTTCTTTTCCAGTTTCACATTTCACTTTATTGTAGGTAAAACAGGGTGACACGAAGCCGAAATCAAAATGAAATTTATTACGAAACTGATAGTTTTCCAGTGAATTTCACACCTAGGACTTTTTAATTAAAAAAATATAATATTGACTGCTAAAATATTTAAAACATCTTTTACTACATTATCAAAGACTCGGCGTTGCAGGCTAGAACACTATGATTTAAAATATTCCTTTGAGCAATTATTGTATAATCTCTGCTTGAAAAGTGCTGAGTTTGCTGGGAAAAGTGTCCAGTTTCAAAGAATGTTACAAAATGGTCGTTCTTTTACAACAAATTTAAATAACAACTTGCAACGTTGGGATATAAACGTATTACATTATAAAATGTTTTATTAGAAGTTAATATTTTTTGTACAAACTACAATTTGGTGAATCTTAATAAATCTTATAATAGTTGTGATGTCTATCTCTGAGAGAGCTTCCCAGAAATCTAGATGTTTTCTACAGAACTTATGGTTTTAGCACATACATTAACAGTAGTATTGTATTATTTTTAGCTATCCATCAGGTACCGTTAAAGAGCTAATAAAAAGACTAATAATAAAATAAAAAGTAAAAGTAAGTATTTTTAAGTTTATTATAAGGTTTAGTTTTTAATTAGTTACGATTATTTCTCTATGTGTTTTACAAGTTGTTTTGAATAAAAGTAAAATATGTAACACGGTTTTTTACGCCTTTCCTAAAAACTTTTGAATTCAGATAATTTTCAAAATTAGTAAACATAACGGCTTATTTTTGGTTTAAACAGAGGTACTATACATTAAAACCAGAGCACCCTACAATTAAATTATATTTTATATTTTGCTGATAAGATTTTAAAGAATCTTATCCAGTATTGCAATGCTATCTTTACTAACCCCACCCAGTTGTCGGTTTGTTTTCTTTCCCAGGGTTCTAATTAAAGTTATAGACGGCTCCAAATTCGAACGCAAGTCATAAACTTCTGACCGAGAGAATTAGAACAAGAGAATTAGCTTTATGATGTATTTTTCTCGGCAATTTGTGCGGGAGGTTTTTTATGAGCCTGTTGTTTTGAAAGGTTACTGACCTTGGCTCCTGTTATTGCTTGTTATTTAAATTTGAGTGATAAGAGTAAAAAAAGTAAAAACACGTGCTAGATAAAAAAATATTAGTGATTATAGATTTGTGTTTGGTAATTATAGCCATGAAAATTATAAAATAGATATGTATACAGGAGTTAATATTAAATTAATTAATAGAATCAAACGTAAACATGCATAAACTACTAACAAAATTCCACAAGTTCCGCTAACTCTCCCAGTTTGCAGTGTACCGGCCCCGCTGTTATTTGGCAGTGCGAATGATAAATGTTGTTTCATTAGTGCTCACCGACGCGAGCAGGTACCACACTACCGATATTTGCCTTTTTATATATCTTCTGTACATAGTTACTTGTGAATTAATGTCAAGTGCGTTTTCAAATTTCTCGTGCGTAATTTACATATAAATAAACTGTTAAAAATAAGAAGAGATCGAGCGATGAACATATTTTAAATCATAGTTTCCTAACAAAGTACTCACCCCAATATGACTTGATTACAAAGATGGTTAACTTTAGCGATCGAATTTAAAAAAAAAATGTTATTACTAACTCTGTACATCTTTTTGCTATATTCTGCCCGGAATGGGGTGTTATATCAAATGTACAATTAAATTGGGTCGTATTTCCTTAAAAATAAAAGGCATAGAAAGAAAAAGATGCCCTTTTGTGCAATAATTTAAGTCTTAAAAAAAACGTGGGAAAATATTTTCATTTGCAAGCAGTCAAAATAAAATTAAAATTAAAATAACTGATTTTACACCTCAGTGACATATATTTGAATAACGTTTTACGTAAATTACCACAAAATTAAAAAAAAACTTAAAGAGGTTGTGATATGTATTCTTTAGTTTTATCTATTTTAACATTCTGTTTAATACATGACAGCGTCGGCAATTTTGTGCTCATGGATGAAGTCCGCGATTTATAAATATCTTTGTACAAGACTTTTCTTAAGTATGTTTAGTTACAGATGTAAGCAAAAAGCTATTATTTTCCCTGTCCAACAGTCACGACATGTCCACCGGGTGCACACCACGTGACCAATATGTAGCAAGAAAGGACTCTGATATATAGCTCTTTTATATACTTTATGGAAGACAAATTGACTTTCCAATCTGCTTGCTATATATAAGAGGAAACGATCGTTGTGTTGAGAGTTTTTGAACTACTTGCGACTTTTTTTAGGTTTGATTTTTGCGAGATATGCTAAATGGTCTGTGAAGAGATATAAAAAAACTTATTAGTTTGTTAGTCATAGTCAAGTAGATAATGTTTTGTGAACGCTATTAATCTATTGAATGTAATGCCATAAAGCCAGATAGTTTGTTAATAACTGCTGCCACATTTTACTCAACCCAAAAGTATACAAAAAACAGATTTGCAAAATCTTACTCACGACGCTCAGAAAAATGGGCTCAGTAAGTAATCAAAACTTATTTGCGGTTGACAATGTGAAATAGTATTGACTTTTACACTAGATCAATTTTATTATATTCTTGTAAAGTTGCTACAAAGATTGCAATAAATGAAATTCTTTGGTATTTTCCAGTACTACCCTCTAGGTTTGTAATAAACAAAACGAAGGTACGAAACGAAATTAAAAGCTTTAGAAATTTTAATTAAAACACTATCAAAAGTGAAGAGTAATCTCAACCACAAGCAAATTCTCACATGAAATCATACTCGTACGGAAACAAACTAACAAACTTGCCAACTTGTGCAAGCAAATAGTTCTAGCGCTACGGTGCTACGAACACTCGTAGACCCTCTACTCCGTAGCATGTGCTACGCGCGTAATTTCAATTGCTAAGTTCATGAAATTAACAAAGTTATAATAAGGTTGTTGAGTTTTGATGCCGTCGTGTTGGGTTTGTGCTCCGTGTTTATTTTTGTGATGTAGAGAGTTAAAGTTTTATAAACTGCTGACAGAAATATTGTTATTTATGTTAATTTCAGTACAAACCTTATACTCATAAAACTACTGTATAAAGATGGATGGAAGAAAACTTGTATTAACTTAATTTGGAGAAATAACGCTGAACTGGCTCAAATTAACGTAGTTACGGTTAAGCAGAGCCCTGTCCATTATAACATTACATAGTGTTATTTTAATCATCAGTAAAGTTTATAATGCTTTTTTTTATTTTAATATTCCTGTTTTATTACAATATTACTCTTTATTATTTTGAATTTTAAATCATGTTTCAACACCAGTACTATCTTTGTGTGATAAAATCAATTTATGATTAAATTGGTGAGTAATTATCTGTCATTGAATCTTAATTATTTTTTTTCTAATTAAAAGATAGCTAAATATCAAATTACACACACCAATGTGAAACCCCAACCAAATCAGGTTCAATAAATAACTCAAAGCAAAGTTCTGCGGGAACTTAGAAAAAATACTTCGTCATGTAAAAAGAAGACTCTATTGTCGCCATCTCTCGGGAGTCAACTATCTAACAAGTTGAACAACTATTTTTTTGCTCAGCCGATCTGTTACTTGACCGAAGTATCTCTTGATATACGCTGGTTGTGCTTGATTCCTTTTCCTGCTCGGGAAATACTAGTGATATTATGCAGTGTTACTTGTTTTAGTGTGAATAAAATCTTTTTTTGCAACTTTAATTCGTCATAATAAGATGAATGTAATGTATTGTAAAATTCTAATGACAATTTAATTTAAAATAGCTTAGTATAAAATAAGTTAATAAATGTAAAATGTGACTGACATTAAAGAATCTAAATCATTAATTGTTATTAAAAAAATAAAATGAAGAAACTCCACTTGAAACATCGAATTACTACATATAAATTTATCTTTACAAAGCTAAATAAATGAAGTAAAGAATAAAGAAATAAAAAAAAATAAACAAAATAAATGACTAAATGAAAATCTAAAATCCATTTGATGTAATGTAAGCTATCTTGAGTTACTCGAAAAGTATAAAGACAGCATTTTAAAATACTGATAGTAATTTTTAGCATGAAAATAATTATGTTTGATTAAAACTTACCTATCTAACAACTTTATTTAAAACAAACACCTTTTTTTTCATGACCAAAAAACTGGCCTTTTTCTGACTCAACGTATCAGCATTGCCATCCAGCGTGGTAATGCGGCCAGCATGCTGGGCACGCTGCCCTCTGGTAGTGGGCTGGAGCACTTAGATTATCTTTAGGCTTTTCTAAAGATTTTCTAAGTGCCCCTTTTTGTAGTAGTTAGAAGTAGTATGTTTAGTTTTACTTCACATGTTTTTATATTTTATTATTGTAAATAAAATTGTTATATTTTTATGAAATATGATAATTTATTTACAAATTTTAAAACCAAAACTTAATTCAAAAGATACAGATAGACACTAACACATTTTTATGTAAGATGTTACAACGTAAGATGTCCAAAAACTATTTTTACTCGTTTTTTGCGCGATTCAGCGGAGTGGCAAAATGTTGATTTATTTGTTTTGCGGGCGGCCCTCGTCTACTCGACAGTCAACTGTCCTGTTACTAAATAAAAGGGTAAATATAATGTAAGGGCACTGGCATACTGGAACCTTCTTTTTACTGAAACAAATTTGCACTTGATTATAGTTTGCCTAATGGTAAGTAATAGCTATGGCCTGAGATGGACTGTGCTAATGCAATAAGAACCGGTTTACTATCATTTTGAGGGACACTCTCAACTGTTTTAACCATAATGTTCTTTTATCTACACTAATGTTGTAACATTCTACTTATGTTTCCAATACTTGACTTATAATTACTACTGTTATAGCGCAGACAACAAAACACTCAATTTAAGCAATTTCACATGATGGTATAATATCCACATCGATATCGTAATAGCTCATTATAACATCGGAAAAGCGTGACCAACCTGATTGCAGGGTCAATCAGGTTGGTCGCGCTGCGCTCTCGTTGGTTAGATTTTAATGTTAACACTCGTTACTATTATGAAACTCGCTGCGCTCGTTTCATAAACTCACACTCGTGTTTTAATACCCTTAATTATATGACAGTTGCATAAACTACTATTATTCTTACTTCAAAAGTTATTCGTAAAAATTAAAATATAATTATAAAGATATTTTTTTATTTGACAAAACACTGGTACTACTTAACATAACTTATTATGAAAACTAACATTTAACAAACAAATTCATCATGAAGAAAAACTATTTAATTGAAAATTTATTTTAACTAGACTAAGTCGTATATAGACTGAAAAAAATACAACCCAAAAACAGTAAGAGTTTTTTAATCCAAATCATTCTATTTAACTTGGCCCTTACACTATAACACTCTTTATCCTAAAACATAAAGGGTATAATATCACCTTGGTAGGCAAGGTTGTCTGGATCATATTTTGTAGAAATTTGACTGCACAGTCTTTTATAATAATTGAGAGGCGTCAAGTATTTTTGTGTGGAATATAAATAATGGTGGATTTCTGAATTTAAAAAGTCACTAGACCAAAATCGGTTACAAGTCTATAGTGAACTGGCATCTACTTGGTAAAAGTAGGTAGTATATTATACGATTGCATCTTTATTTATTTTTAGGAATATTGTTATCAATACAGAGGCATATATACATATGATAAACTTGAAGAGGGTCAAAAATATGAACAAAGAAGGTAGTATAATAAAATAATATTGGGTTCTTATACATTTTAATACATAACAGTTTCAGCTGTTTATTTTTAAATTGTTGTTTGTTTGTCTGTTTGTTTAAACGCTCATAACGCAATGCGGCTGTACGGACAGCTGATAGAATGGCGTCTTAGAAGTGTCACATAGGTTACTCTTATTTCAAAATAATGCGAGCATATCCGCGGGCGTCCACTAGTAGTGCATAAATGGAAAAATATACGTGTTTATCAATTGTACAATTGGTTTACTTTATTTTATACATATTTTCCAAATGTTGTCTTCTATTTACAAGTTATCCAAAAGTTTATTAAAAGATTAACTAAGTTTAGTTGCGAATGCAGAAAAAACTAAAACTTAACGACTATTTCATCCGACTTCAAAAAAGGAGGAAGTAGAAGTTTTTGTTCAGTTTTTTAGTCAGAAACGCGACAGATATATAAAATAATGTACTATTATTTTTTATTGTCCTGCTCCAGGTCATATATTTAATAAAGACGATATTATCTTTTACCAATAAATCACATTGCAAGAACAAATCTCAATCAAAACTCACCAAATCTTCCAAAAAATCTATTTGTCCTTGCACTGAACACTGTCACGTCCAAATTACATCTCGCAATTTCCAAGCATTATTTCACAGTTCCACCTTTTCACTACATTTCCTCAACTTAATAGCTGCACTACCTTCTCTATAACCGGAAAAGCATTTTTCCTTCACAATGTCTGCTTCATTTGATATTCGACTTTAAATTCAACTGATACGGTCGGTATTGTCTTTGACATCGGTTTTTAACTTATCGACAACATTGTGTGGAGTTTTCAACAATCGATTCTCACTCTTATGTTTTGCATTATAAGGTCTATAAAGGTAGTAAAGTAATGTTGGTAGTTTGGTAATTTGGTTAGGTAGTAGTCGTCACGTTCACATGATCGTGTCCGTGCGGGGGCATAACAACGGCTTGTAAGTTGGACTCGACGGATAGGTATTTGTAATGTGTGAGGCTTAGTACGAGGTATACTAAACTACGAATGTGTTGTTAACTAGTGTGGTTTGCAAGGTAGAATAGGTAGCAAGTGATATTTTAAGGTAATGCTTTAGCACATTTTCATACTACTAGGTGTATAAAAAAAATCACTGATTAAACTAAAAATGTATAAAATGAGGTTAATTTCGCTCTAATTCTACACTTACTTTGAAGTTAAGATAAAGCATATTTGTATCAACGCTTACACGCTTTCTCTCTTGAGTCGTAAGTCCTCATGACTGAGGGTCGTGACTCCCCGCAGAATTAACTCTTTAGTGGAGTTTTCTTGGACAGATACTCGTACATCGTGGTGGGCGTCCAGGTCCTTCCACAGAAGACACATGTCCTCGGATATTGTGGTCCTCAAATATGTCAGTTTTCTCACGATGTTTTCATTCACCGCAAAGCGAGTACTAATCCACACATAACTTGGAAAAATCCAAGTCATTGGTGTAGGGACGGATTCGAACAAGGGTGCGTGTAAATGAAAGCAGACACTAAACTGCTGAGCCACATTCTCTTTAACACATGCTATTCATACATATATAATAAATATGTCTGTCACAGCACAGAAGTTATTATATCATGTCAACAGGCGGTTTCAAAACTCTTTCAATCTGAGTTGGTTACTCCCATATGATTTTACTTAAATTTACTTATGGATTTGTGTAACTTACTGTTTTTTTTATATATGATTTCTTATGATCCTTTTTAAATTAAATTTCAAACGGATCAATCAAATAAAATGCACTCAAATAAAAAGCGAAGCAGTGCAACAATTTCCTCCAATTATGTCTGCTTCATTTCGTTTTAGAAACCTCCAGTGAACTATTTCAGTTCTCTCGCCGAGGCACGTTTCGCCTACTTTACTTAGACTACAGACTCACTTAATATAGTATATTGTGGCATACCTCGACGAGAGATGGAGTGAAATTGTTTTATGGTATAACAAAGGGTATCTGCATCCTTAACTAGCGTTGTGTTGAAATAAAAATATCATATCATAATATAACACAAGATCTTACCTCCATACCGAAAAAAAGAGTGATTTGTTGCCCCATCCACCTATAAAGATACTGGCATTTGATAGCTTTGATCTCAGTAATTAATAAATCGGAGCGAACTACCTGCGAAACAAATTGGCAATCACCTAATGTTTACCCAAACATTATAAGTATGTACATTATATTTATACACATCTAAAGCAAAAGATTTATTTGAAAAAATAAAAACAGAGTGCGTATAACTTACTTACTAATTTATGCATTATTTACTGAAATATAGACCAATACATATTTATATAATAATTATAATAGGTATTGTATTTTCAAAGATATTGAAATAATTTACGACCTATAAAGTATTTTTAGTATATTATGTCTATTGTAATAGTTTAACAATTTATTGATTACAAGAAAGAGAAAGTTTCAAAGTGTCACATAAGCGTCTGACAAAGTTTGGTATAATTACAGAAAATACTAAAAGCCACATTAGATCACTAAATTTTGTTTTGTTATTTATTTTTGTTACGGTAAAATGACTTATATTCGAAACGTAAAAATAAAAAGTAATGTTTGTGGCCTCGACAAAAGTTTGGTAAGATTATTCAGTCACTTCTATCATTCAGCAACTTTTGTAACCGAAGAAAAGATTGAAATCATTTCGAGGGTTGTATGCCGAATTAAATTTCCCGTACGTTTGGTTGAGTTCGAAAAGTTGGGGAAGATGTATGAGAAGTTTCGTCTAGGGTTCAGTATATTTTATTTTTTATATAATTTTAAATAAATAGATATTTCGGGACAGTGCCACATACTAAGCAAACGCTTGTGTCATGTCATGGGCTCATTAAGTGTATAATATTTTCATATCACATTTATATTTGTTAAAAATTGTGTTTATTTATTTATCTAATTTAAAGCTCAACGGCTAAGTTAGCTTTTTTCAATGCACGCCATATAGTAATTAATATACACAAAAATAATTAATACATTGGAGTCCCTTGGGGCTTGATAAACTGTCGACACCAAAGTTGGCCACTCTCATTTGATAAAAATAAGAAGACATGTAAGTAATTTACTTTACTTCATTAAAATAAACAGTTAACACACCATACGTTTATGAAAGATATTTTTTTTTATAAATTAGATGAACTCTAAAAATTGGTAAAAATGCGTAGTCTTAGAATTTGGCCGACATACTTCGTCTCGATTACTTCACCTTTACAGCTAAATTCACCGATTTCATTTCACTTCCATTTTATTGGAAAAGTTAAGCAGCTACAACTGCTGAGACACATTGCGCGTTCGTTTTACTATTTAACGCCAAAAACACAACGGATATTATTAATTTACTTAATAATCTTTTTTTGTTCTTTACGATTCAGTAAAGAAATATACTAATTCTAAATAACATTAATAATGCAATAGTTGTGTCTGTTTTCTGGTATTCAGATTCATTCTTGAAGACACAGAGATAGTATGTAAAGTTACTTAAATTATTAACACATAGGCTAATTTGTAGTCTAACATAAAGCAGGCATCCTTTTGGTCATCGTCAGTTAATTAGAAAATAAAGTTGTGCGAAGTTGGGTTTATTTCATTTGATTACAAATTTATAATTGAAACATGTAATATGACCCACATTATTATCTGAACAACACATACCTAGATAAGTCAAGTTGTCTTATCGTATATTTTGAGGTGCAAATCAATATGTTTTTAACTTTACATTATAATAGTATATTTTTCTTATCGTATATATTTTGAAGTGAAAATCAAGACAATACATTTTCAACTTTAAAGTATTATAATCTTCAAAGGGTCACCTCTCCTTTCTTCATCCTACTGCGATCAATCACACTCTCCGTGAATGCACATCGATAATTCATAGCGCAGTCTCAGACATCAGCCAGCGAGCTGTACTGTGGTGATTGATCAGGACTGGATGGAGAATATAATGTATTGGACCTTGTGGTGGTTTAAATTTTAATACAAAGTCACAGGATTACTGGATCCTACAATAAAACTTATGTATAGAATATAAAAGTAGCTTTGTTTAGTCAAATAACTTGAAATAAATGCAAACAAGATTTTATTCCACGATTTATTGTTAATTTACCTCACCACCCATGCTTGACTTATTTAAGCTGAATAATATTTATTTTTGAAACGGATTTTGAACTATAAAATTTCTACAAACTAACTGGTACGAAGTTTGGTTTTTTTTTTGACTTGTTTATATATGCGACAATAAATGTTTTACTTTCTTTCAATTAAATACTTCACTAGCAAAAATTTTGCGATCGCTAAAGTCAAAATGTATCGTTTATCTATATATATAAAACTCAAAGGTGACTGACTGACTGATATAGTGATCTTTCAACGCACAGCCCAAACCGCTGGACGGATTGGGCTGAAATTTGGAATGAAGGTAGATGTTATGACGTAGGCTAATCCGCTAAGAAAGGATTTTTGGAAATGCCACTTTTAAAGGGGTGAAATAGGGGATGCAAGTTTTACTTCATAATGCGAGCGAAGCCGCGAGCACCCACTAGTTACTAGATAAGACCACTATGCGAATAATGACACATTCAATTTATGTAAAAAAACCCACTTATCACAAAAAAGTCAAACAGATCGTTATTCACTAACCGCAATCCCCGTGTGTATCGTGAGCTAAAACAGAGAGCTCAAATTCCTTCTCGTCTCGTTCAGTTATTGACTCCGGAAGTTTATTAGCTGAGTTTCAGCGGCTGCAGCGCACTGGACAAGAAATAACACTTGGAAATTATCGAATCTGGTCAAGACCTTTATTTTGGTCATAAAAATGTAATTAACTGGCAATACCGCCAAGTACAGTTTTATTCAGATAATCTACACCTAATTCTGCCAACTGTAAAACATGAGTATTAATTACGGAAAATAATATTATAGATCAATACATACATATCTACAACAAGAACAGCCTGCCTGCAGCCTGGAAGAGATCACTCAAGGTGATAAGGCCGCCCACTTGTGCATTCTTTTATAGTTTAAGCTCATTTCATATTGTAATTTATTTTGGTATGCATAATAAAGTTATATTGTATTGTATTGTAAGAACATATTAATAACTAGCAAACCCGGCGAACTCCGTTTCGCCAGTTTGTGGTACATGATATGTATCTAAGATGGCGCTGCATGTGAAAAATGTTTTTTTTCTGTTTTCCCGCTTATCTGTTGAAGTTTTCGTAAAATTTATGTGCTATAAACCTCACGGAGCCTGAGAACTTTCCAACGAATCTAAAACCGTGGAAATCGGTTCGTGCGTTCTGGAGTTATAGCGTCAGGAAGGAAAACCCGACTTATTTTTATAAAAGTAGATTATAAAGCTAACTCATTTATTTTTTTCGTTCTTAATACAACAACTACATTGCTGAGATCTACCTACCATTTTAATGCATATATTAAATATCGTATGAATAAATAAACTATGTACTAGGATTTCTATATCACACTTCTGTAATAATAATAGCATTTTTTTAATGTTTGGCCATATTTGCTAACAAATTTTTTAAACTGTTTTATCTTTAAAATTACCTAATCTTACCTACATAAGAAAAATGATATTTTCTTAAGCGTCATAGCGTTAGCGAGCCTGAATTCTGAACCATAATTTGTTCACCTTAATTTTAAGGTAAAATGTCACCTTTGTCGCGTTACCAGCTTATCAAACTTAAATTAAAGGGCTATGTAAGGACAATGAGATCGTAAAAAACTTTCCTCCATTATGGGATCCCGTAGCGTTCCAGAAACCGAGTTAAATTACTTTGCGAATACAAACGTAAAAAAGAAACTTTATTTATGTACGTGGGTCTTTGTATTTCCGGTGATTTTGGTTTAATAAACCACAGCGTGGGGCTTATGTTTGTCTCTACAGATATCATAGTAAAATATTCTGGAAAGCCTGTGTAACTGTTTGTAACCTAGAATTTTTAATATATGTAAAAGTTGATATAAAATGAAATAAAATGGTACAAAAATGATTATACAAGGACAATCACTCAAACTTATGAGGCGATAATATATTATTTTGACTATCACAAAAATGACAAAAAAAACCTACTTTGAATTTCACATTGTCCCCTGAGAAATTGTAGTTTACTTTGCACTTGGAAAACCTGTAAAGTAAACAAATAAATCTGAACCTAAACGGGTGAGTCCTGGTTGCACAGCCACTAAACAAAATATACCGTTCGCACAATAAAACTTGTAGATTTTTATTCTATTTTTTGTATCCGTAGCTTCAATAGAGAAGGCAAAGTAAGTTTCCCCGTTCGTCGACAGCCTCTCTATTTCCTGATTTATTTGAAAACTTTCAGTTTGTTTTAGCAAGATCTATTTTTAGTTTGGCTCAGTTTTTATAGCTCGGATGCCAAACAAGCTTGAGCACAGAAAGCGGAGGGAAGAGTACGCGAGAAACTTTAATAATTTTTATTTTTGAAATTTAGATTTTTTACAGAAAAAAAACATCATCAAAACAATGAAGTAAGGTAGGTACAGATAAGTTTGTAAAACTATACTTAAAGCTAAAATTCTCTGATGTAATTGGACGTAGACTCGTTGGACAAGGCATTTTATTGGTTATCTTTTTGCAAAGTCGGCTAAAATCTCCCGTCTGCTCCTTCACATTGTTGTTTAATACGTTTCCATATTTCCGCAGCTGGCGATATGTTGCGTCGAATACTTCTTGATACGTGAGCGGACTATAGAGAAGTAGGTATAGGTTGTTACTTGGTTTTACTTTGCTTGATCAATGTTTGTGCCCTGCGATGTATGCGTGTGCTTATTTTATTTGGCCAAAATGATTTGCTTCGATCTGTGCTAACTGTATTTATTGGCCAAAAATGTAAGGAAATTGGCCCAAATTGGCGAAAATGATGCTTTTATTATAAATTCGTGTGTTGAAGACAATGATATTGTTGTTTTGGTTTGCAACAAAACTAATATCAAAAAACCTTATCGAGATTAAAAATCTCGCAATAAAAAATGCACTCTCTTGTTAGAGCTGACCTAACACATAGTTTATTGCCCATGCTTCCTACTCATGAACTTGAAACCATAGGTGTCTCGTTAGTCGTTAACAATGCCAAAATTAACATTTACTCGCTGTACCAATCCCCCAATAAAGCAATCGTACCAAAAGATTTCGATATCCTTATGTCTTCAGGGATGCAAGTGCTGGCTATGGGTGATACTAACAGCAAGCATATCTTATGGTCACCCGGTAAAGGTAATAGTCGTGGTAAAACCCTTTTTGAACATATGGTTTCTAACGACTATGTCATTTATGCCCCTCGTGACTAAACACTCTTTCCATACTGCGATGATCACGCACCTTCTATCCCTGATATAGTACTTTCGAAAAATGTTGACTCGCTTGTTGAAATAACCACCATACCAGCCCTAAGTTCTAACCATTTTCCAGTTTATGCTAGATTTGACATGTCACCCCAACGTAATCCCATAGAAAAACTTAACTACGCCAAAGCTGATTGGACTAAATTTCGTAAACTACTTAACAATAACATAAACCTATCTGTCAAAACTTACCTATCTGTAGCCGAAGTTGATAACGCTATACTCAATCTTCACCGGGTGCTCATTGAATCTAGGGATGCATGTGTACCCATTATGACCTTAAAACCTTGGTCCACCACTGCCTTACCGAGACGCATCAAACGGCTTATCCGCAAAAAGAACCGACTACAGAGATATCTTGCTGCAGAAACAAACGTTTATGTTCGTAAAGCATTACGAATTAGCATTAACACTATTAAGGTAGAAATAAAATTATCTATCCAGCAGTATGATGATACCGTTTGGAAAGCAAAATTGAGGCGTGTTGACAACCCAAGCGCTGATATATGGCGGCTGGTTAAGTCATTACGGACTAGTGACCAGCCCACTATACCAGCTTTAAAAAAGGTAAATGGGTCTCTAACCACAGCTCAAAATGAGCAATGTGAGGTATTAGCCAACGCCTTCCTCAATAACATGTTACTCACCAAGGATTGGAACAGCTGCGTTACGACTAATGTCAATCAAACTCTGTCAAATTTAGATAATTACCCAAGTTACGATAGTTCTTTACTTGTTAGACCAGTTGAAATTAAAAAAGTCATTGTTTCCCTAAAACCACGTAAAGCCCCCGGACCTGATGAAATTTCTAACATTCTTTTAAAAAATATTCCTCAGAAGTGCTTAATACTAATAACAAAAGTTTTTAACGCATGCCTTACTTTAAACTACTTTCCATCTGCATGGAAATTAGCTAAAGTAATAGCAATACATAAACCAGGAAAGGATACCACAGATCCCACATCCTATCGGCCTATCAGCCTCTTACCTTGTCTGGGAAAGTTATTCGAGAAAATTCTCTATAGGCGCCTGTCACGTGCATCTACCAACCTGCTTATTAATGAGCAATTTGGCTTCCGCCAAAGTCACTCGACAGTGCAACAGTTAGCCAGAGTAGCGGAGTCCGTGTCACATGACCTGAACCTGAAAAAAACAACTGGAATGTTGCTATTAGATTTAGAAAAGGCGTTCGACACCGTTTGGCACAAGGCCCTTATTTTTAAGCTCTTGACACTAAATATACCCATACCTTTAGTAAAAATCATAAGATCCTACTTACTTGACAGAAGCTTCCAAGTTCACATCAAAAATAATGTGTCAGATTTCAAACCAGTTCCCGCAGGCGTGCCTCAAGGCTCCATTTTGGGGCCGTATTTATTCTTGATCTACTTGAACGACATACCCAAGCAGCCTCGCACCCAATTGGCCTGTTTCGCCGATGACACGGCGTGCTATACGTCGTGCGCGGACACTGACATCGTAATAAGCCGTCTCCAACTTGCTATTGAGCTCCTAATGGAGTACTTCACTAAATGGAAGCTTAAAATTAACGAGGCTAAGACTGAAGCTATCCTTTTTACGAGGAAACGTACCTTACCAACACGCAGCCTAAAAATTGGTAACTACTGCATCCCATGGAGTCGATCAGTAAAGTACCTCGGGACTTTCCTCGATAATAAACTTAATTGGTCAATAAATACCTCCAAACTTCATTTAAAAGGCATCAAAGCCATCAATGCTTTAATCCCTCTCTTAAATAGACGTTCTCGACTGAGCAGTCGCACTAATTTCAGAATATACTGCACCCTAGTCCGGCCCTGTATTACCTACGCATGTCCTGTGTGGGGCAACACTTGTAAAAGTAATATCGATAAATTGCAATTGATTCAAAACAAAGCTATTAAATATGCCTTCAGCACTCCATTCCGCACAAACTTACAAAAACTTCACCGACAAATTAGATTACCACGTATAGACGCTTATATCTATAAACTATCTGAAAAGTTTTATTTGCATACAAACCCTATCAACGATAACCCACTTATCAATAATATTGGTAAAAGTCGAGTCAACAATATCGCATATATCGATAAATATCATCGATATAAACTCCCGCATCACTTTTTCTTATCTGAATAACAAACTGACAGAAAAAAAGATTAGGCTGCGTCTCGTAGCATAGGCGGTAGCGATATGACGGCCGCGGGGCGCGAGCGCCCGACCTCTCTCGTGTTACACTCGGTATCGCGTGGGGACGGGACTCGCGCGTCGCCGCGTCGGCCCGCTGGCGCCTATGACTGTGACCAATACACGATTGAAACTGGTTTCGCGCTGCTTGCTGCGGACGGCCACTCGGCGAGTAATATTCATATCTACCGTCTTTTAGGCATTATTTTATTATTGTAAACAATTCTAACCGTAAGTTATTAATAGCCAAGCTATAACTAAAGCTTGCTAAGTCTAAGATTAAGGTCGTTATATTGTAAACTGCATTTTATTAAACATAATATTTCTGTAACTTAACTCCAACATGTTATAAGTTTATGCATAAGTAGTGACTTGATAAACAATAATGTAAATATTAATTGAACGTTACTAGGATTAATAATTACACTAGTAATTGTACATAGTCTAATTATTGTTATTGAATAAAGATATTTTGAAATTGAATTGAAATTGAATAAAAAATGCAAAAGTAACAATCCAACTCTAAATTTATATAATTTTGTACTTAACATTATTATACATTATTAATTCACTTAAAACGATATTAATTTGGACGAGTGGAACGCATATTTTTTTAAATTTATTTATTTAATAATAATTAAATAGCCCTGTTTTTAATAACGTACTCACCTTATTACTAATGCTGTGATAATTATAATATGCAAAGACAGTAGTTTTACAACCCTTGACATTTCACGTAAGGATTTGAACTAACTATAGTTAAAATCAAATACCACGATTGGCAAGTTCAGCAGTTATTTTATTACTCTACGTCGCAATCAGTAAAGTATACAGTTATTTTATATACGTTTAGCCACTGAGGTAGCAATGCCGTTTGGATGGCCTCCAAAGACCATTCAGACTTGGTTTAAAGAAGAAGCTGAAGCGATTGGTAAAAAAAACGAAAGCTAGCGAAAAAAAAACTTCTTTAATACAGTACAGTAAAGTGACATACAATTTACCTCATTAATACATTTTAACCGACGGTAAAAAACAGATTTATAAATCTTCAAAATGTTTTTTATTTCAAATATAAAATCTATTTCGCTGTTTATTCCCCGCTACCTGCCATGTCTTGTTCCACCCACCCCGTTGATTAGATTGGCGCAAGGTTCGAGCTGCAGAAGGCTGTATTGTCTCGAACAGATCGCGACGTTTTTAAATCGAATCGCTCGTGGAAACATTACCTTACGTCCTGGATAGCTTGTGGATTTATGTAACTTGATTTGGTAGGAGATGTTTTTTTCTGATAGAGAGACCAAAATAAGACCAAGTTAACTAGGTAATGGTTAGTGATTCTTATTATCTATGGATATTTTCTCCTTCCTTGTTGTAATTAAGGGTTTAATTGCGCGTATGAAATACTTGTCATTTAGCTAATCTGTCATTATCGTTGCCACGTAATTCATTCGTTTTCTAGATCTGTAAAAACACTAAAAATATTTATGAAATATATTTGTATCACTAAACCTAAAAAAGTTCGTTTAAGACACATAACAAGAACATTTATGACAGTGTTATCTAAAATCTGTATGCACATTATAAATAAACATTGAAGGGCCCGCTGGCGCAATGATTTTACTAAACGTATTTAGCCATCGTTACCTAAGCAGGCCATCAACTTTAATAAAAATTACTTTTACTTGGTCTAAAAATTTAAAAAAAAAAACAGTTATACGGAAACCCACTAACACAGTGGCATTAATCACATAGAAACGAAAACAAGTACACCCGAACATACACACACACAAACGAGCGATCAAAGTGTTGTGTTTTGCAAAGAAGTGGGAGAATAGTTGCGGACATTATTAATAGACGTTACGTTTTAAAGTTGCATACTTACAACATATGCATACATAAGTATATAATGTAGGTATAAAAATTATTTTAACTGTTTTTTATGTGGCTGCATACAGTTTCTTTTGCATAATAGAGACGATGCCTAGTATTTATCAAGTTTGAACCAATGAGGCCTAAATAATAAATTTACAATTATTCCATATCCTTTAAAAGATGGTGTTTCTGTATTATAAGTTTTGGTTTGTTAGTTGTTATTATGTCTATTATGAACAAATAATTATATGTGGAAAATATGGTCGTGATCTTATTTTAATTTCAGTTTCTATTTTTTAACATTCCTTGTGCTTCAATTTAAATTCGAAATTCAAAAATGTTTATTGGTTTCAAACAATACTTACTTATAACTATGAAAAGATCTAATTTTATCTAATTACAACAAAAAAAATACAAACATATCACCTACTTTATTTGAAAATAATTAATATGTTTATATATTTTTGAAGTGTTGCTGAGCTGCACGCATCCAACCTTATTTAGAACTAGAACTTACTTTCAAATCTATTTCACTTGCTCCTTCTTATCGACCTCCTCCTCGAAACCAGACCTTTATTTCAAGCTGTAGGTACTTTTGTGGGCTCCAAGTGTAGCGGAATTCTTTGATGTCTGCGTCACAGTTGCGAGCGAAAAAAGCGTTTTTAGTGAAAGGAGAAAAACTTGCCTTGGGAAATTCGTTTTGGTGCCGGAGTACAAAGAGGTAAAGGTGTATGTACATTGTATAGGAATTGCTACGTCATGTATTTTGTGAAAGTGACAGAGTGACGTATGCTTTTGAAATAGGTGTATCGAACGGTGCGTCATAGTGATGTATATAGGTATGTTTTTTGTCCTGTTTACTTTGTTATATTATGCTCGTATAAAGCTGTGTAGCAGGTACGAATTGCAAATGCAAACGAGAACGTAATAATATACAAACAAAATCATAATTTGGAAATAGTGAAATGCTTAAGAATAGGATTATCTCAAATGCTTAAAAAATCAAAACTGAACAAGGCAAAGGTTCAAAATAAAAAGAAAACTAATATAATGCTCTTCATTTACATATATCGAAAGAGTAATCTCCATTTAACCATACATTGAATATGAATTAATGTTCCATTTCAAATCAACTAATCGGTTGCAGTATATTTTAGTTCTGTATATTAAGCTTTATTCCATCTGGGTGTGGCGCAAACTATTAAAACCTTTTCTTTGTAATGAGTTTTGTATCGTAAAACTGTGTGTAATGGCCGCCAAAATGTTTTTAACGCGGGAAGTAGTCGGAAAAACGAAGGGAAACTTTGTTTTTTATTCGACAAAGTTTTTCCGGTTTTGTTTTAACGGTTTTAATATGCGGCTTGGTTTTGGTTCTTTCAGATTTAATGTTGTTATTTTTGACTGAATTTTGTGTTATTTTTATTTTTCTCAATTTTATTTGGAGAGCCCTGTTATACGACTAGCATTTTTGAAAAAATATCTTGGGTAGTAGAATCAAGTTGAGATGAGTAATTACTTATCTTCAATCGCAGTTGAAAGAATACTAGATTGTTTCTTTTTGCGCTGTGTGCATGTCCCGGAATATTTATTTATTTATTTTCCTACTAAAACAGTATCATTATTATCTCACCTAACATCCACCATTGGCCGATCCTAGATCTCTCCCAAAACACTCTAACCGCGGTATTATCAAAGCGACATAATATTATCTATCTCCCCAACAAATTACCTCTGAATTTTATGAAAATGCCTCCAGCAAATTATCTCCGCTATCAGTTTACATACACCTGCCAATTCCACGCTGTTCCCATCTACAGATAGTTACGATACTTACACTGCATAATACTGTACGCGTAGGCAAAGAGATGGCGGCAACAATTTGTAATCATCATCATCTTCAGCCCTTGTTGATCCACTGCAGTGTAGTGGCCTCCTCCCATAGGTGACATTGGTGTCAGTCTTGTGTTTTTCTTGCCCCTGCCTGGATGGATCGGATGCCATTTTTCTTTTGTTATCTTTTGCAAAAACTCAAAAAATAGATTAATAAGAAGTAAATAAATTATAATGCAGATAGTAAAAATAACAACTTGCAGAAGAATAGAGAAGCTCCTTTTTAAATCAGTGTAAATTGTATTGCATAGTTTGATTAGCTATCAGTTTTTGTTGCTTATTTTCAAAAACATAACATGATCCAGTTCTTAGTCATGACATTAAATGTGTATTTCACATGATGATGACATCATATTCAAAAAGGAAAAGGACCGAGTATTTTGATTGTTACATTTTCTTAGTAAATAAATGTACTTATTAAATTTAAATGTTAACTAATTAATGTAGATTAACTTTTTATTAAAAGACCAACCTAAAAAGAGACAATTTACAATTAATGCTAAGCAAGGGTAATCATGTATCATTTTTTTTTAAACCTGTCTCTTACACTATTTTGGCTTCCAGGCAAGCAAGTAACGTAATATAAGTTGCATATTCGAACAAGTGGCTGTATAGAGATAAGCTCCGTTATATTGTTATCGAAGAGCCTGAAAAGAGCTTTACAAAATTGGATTTTGTTCCTACTATTTTAAATGTATTTGAAAAGAATTCATATACAGCTCTTGGCATATAGATTTTTCTTTAACTTACATTATAAAAAATATAAAATATTTTTAAACGTGTATAGTATTGAATGAATATAACGTTATCAGACCCCTATTATTAAATCAAGAATCAGTGTGTTCATGTATATATTTATTTGTCACGCCGCTATGGAGCGACGGATCATCGTGGTTTATGAAATAGTAGTAGTAAAGGAGATAAGAGTGACATGCTCTATTTTTATCTCAATATTATATCAATGAGGTATTACTCCACTGTTCGTTATATATTATAATTAACTTAATTATTATAATATCTTGTTCATAACCGTACTGTATAGGCAATGTTATGGCAAGCCTTATCTAAGAGTATTCAAAGGATAAGTTGGAGCTTGTAATAGTTTCACAATTGCGCAGTTTACCTATCACTTCATATCATGCTTTAGGTGTAGTTGTAAAGTTCATTAAAGTTATACGCGCAAGAACGTATCTAAATATTTAAAACTCAAAGGTTACTGACTGACTGATTGACTGACTGACTGATATAGTGATCTATCAACGCACAGCCCAAACCACTAAACGGATCAGGCTGAAATTTGGCATGCAGGTAGATGTTATGATGTAGGCATCCGCTTAGAAAGGATTTTTGGAAAAACTGCTTAAATATTTCTTAATGCGAGCTAAGCCGCGAGCACCCACTAGTTATATATATCTGTTAGGTGTTCATATATATCTATACACATAACAAAGCTGAAGAGGGTCAAAAATCTGTACATAGAATATATTAAAAAAAGGTTTGGGTATACTTAAAATCGAGAATAAAACACGTTTCGGCAGGATTTATATTTTTTGTCGGTTTATCTGTTTAAACGCTCATGACGCAAAAACGGCTGACCAGATCATCATGATTTTTGGTATGTAGATAGTATGAGGTCTTAGGAGTGTCATAGGTTACTTTTTATCTCACAACTAGCAGTGCCTGCGACTTCGTCCGCGTGTAATAGTTATTTTGGGCATCATATTTATTTTTGCAAACAACCTCTTCAGCTTTATGAATTATAACTGTTACCCACGACTTGAACCGTTTTCGCAGCGCCCGCAACGGAAGCCCTCAAAGCATAATTTTCCCCGTTTGTTCCAGATTTTCCATTGTTTCTTCGCTCCTATTAGTTGCAGTGTGATGTTATATAGCCTAAAGCCTTCCTTGATAAATGATCTATTCAACACAAAAATAATTTTTCAATTCGCACCAGTTGTTCTTGAGATTAGCGCATTCAAACAAACAAACAAACGAACTCTTCAGCTTTATAATATTAGTATAGATAAAACACGCGATGCCGCAGGCGTCCACTAGTTATGAATAAAAACGCTATACCATATACATACAATTTTTAAAATTAACAACACACCACAATACCGATCTCTGAAAACTCGTCCAAAAAACCGGAACAGCTGAACAAATCCATATTGGTGTGGAAGCCGCAACAAGAACACAACAAGCAGCTCAAAGGGCCGGATTATCAACTGCAGAGCCTCGAGTAGCCCTTGAGGCCTTCAAACGTGCTTCTCTTGAACGCACAGGTATTGGCAAATACAGTGACATATGTAGGGATATTGTACTTAAAAAATGATTGCTATTTATCACACACAAGGCACAACTAACGCAGTACCCCATGGTTAAGAGAGCAACGCTGCGGGCATCCAGTATTTTTTATTTATTTTAGTAGATGTCTTTATTCGTACTTGAGTTGTATTTTACCGAGGGTCATGGGAACATTTTGATTGTGGACCATGTGATTCACAATACAGCATAATTTTTTCTATATAAAGACACCACAGATAGATGTTTTGTATGATAATAACGGTTAGATTTAGAAATCTATTGTAAATAATTTAATGTAACATAAATCTTAAGTAAAACTGCACAAATAAGCACAACTTGAACAGCATATTACAAAACCATAATGTAACATTTGTGACCACAATATAGTTCTAAAAACCTAAGACAATCAGTTTTTTATATAAACGGTCCCATAGTGTCCTGTTTGAAGACAGAAATAATACAAAGAAATATTCACATCTGTTTTCCTCGGTCGGTTTTGTCCTTGAATGGTCGATTGTGTGTAGATCGGAAAGGTGCCGTAAGCCTCTTCAACTGAGAGTAATCTTTTATGAAGGAATTTTCTCGGTATTCCATTATGAGTATTCTTTGGCCGTGGCGTTGAGGTTTGGGACTGGAAGGATCTCTATTGACGTTCTGAGATTTCTTCAAATGTTTTTTTAGAGATTTTCACAATATTTTATATTCGTTATCTCGTACCCATGCGTTCGTTTAGTGCTAGATGGTGTTGTGTGCTATGTCCCGGAATATACATATTATTTATTAATATTTTCAGATTTTTTCTTCTGAAGCGGTACCCGCACAAATGAATCTAGATTGTCTGTACCAAAATAAAACTGGTTTATTACGCGCTTTAAAGACAGGTGTTTTAAAATCACCATTTTTAAAGTAAATTACTATAAATTGTGATAAAACAGTAACCTAGTGGGAAAACGGATAATTATGAATAAATAACCTAAAAAATTAACTAGGTTGATTCCCCATGTAAAATGGCACAATCTTGCGGAGACCTAAAAATTTAAAAGCAAGACGCTCTTGCCTTTATAACGCCATTCCAACATCGTTGTTAAGTTTCATTTTATACCATACCTATTAAGTTTTACGCAAACGAATAAAACTCTTTGTATCAGATATGGCGGTTTTCCAGAGCCTTTTATAAGGTTGGCGGCATTGGCCAGATGAAGCCGGGGATTCATTTTGTAATGTTGGCAGCAGTGCCCATACAGAGCAGGGTTTTAAAGTAGGCTATTATGAAATCACTTGTTTTTGCTCTAATGTCCCATTTGGAAATGAAACGGTCTGTAAATGTTGTTGTGGCTATATAGAGGCACTTCGGTGTGTTCGCTTCGAGTAGAGCTCTCATGAATGTCTTTGAAGATCGTTGTCAAGCAATACAATCTTATTTATCCATTTTATCGGTCTTCAAAGCAAGAGTTATTAAAACCCGGGTGTCTTAAAAACCAGAGTAAATATGTTTCTTCCAGACAAGCGTGCTACATCTTTGACTATTATTCAGGTTAAAAAGTAAGCAGTAAGCACGCTTCATCATTACCACAGCTTTATTATTGCTTACCATCAAGCAAACTTTGGTCAAGTGTAAACCTGCTTTTATAAAAAAAAACATTGATATGTATCGTATTTTGCATTTATTTTATATATTATTTACAATTTAATTAAAACGGCGTGAGCCAATTACATTATGTAATTAACAAATAATGATTTAATATTAATTACAATACAGAGAACAAAGTTAGTTTACATATGGCACCCATCACGATGTATCTACCCAAGAGAACTCCCCTGACGAATTGATTCTGCGGAGGAGTCCCGACCCTCAGTCACAAGGAAATACGACTCAAGAGAAACCTTCATCTCAACTCTATCTATTTATGTTACAAAGTAAACATAGAACCCTGAATCTCTACAAAACATTAACCAGCAAAAAGTCTCCCTGGCTCTAAACACTTACCTAAGGCTTCTATAAACCGTCCAGTAAAAACCGGCTTAACCTAAGACTGGGCTTGAAAAAATCAGTCCAATGAATTGACATACAACTGTAATGGACTGTCTGAACTTTTAAATATCAATAAGAGTTCTGATAGATATAGTTTTAAGTAACTAAAACACATAAATATCCAAAAAAAAGAACCTTGGCATAGTCAAGAATGGTAATGGATTAAACTTAAACAAACTAATGTACTAGTCTAAATGTACTGATTTGTTAAGCGTACATACCTCAATTGTTACAAAAACAATCCCGCTTCCTTCGGTATCCGTCTTCTAATAGAACTAATAAAGTGAATTCGTATGAATGTGGCAAACTTATGTGTCAAGTTTTTTTTGCATCTCGGTCTCTATCATGTTAATTGTGATAATACTAATCAAACGGTTAAGACTTTCATAATTATTTATTTTCAGATTGGACGAACGGACGTACGTACGTACGGACGTACCGTATAGCGCTGGACACCGGAAATAAAAATTATAGACCGATCTACGAATTTTTTTTGAGATATGTTAACTAACACTTTAATAAGCTAGGCGAAAGGTATGTCGTGTCTTTTACTGTGCTATGTCGATGGTCCAAGCCGGACAATTAAGTTCTCACTATTGTTTGCCCGGGTAATTGTAGAACTGGGCTTAATTTTTATTGCCTTTAAGGTCACAAAAGCCTGAGCTTTGCCGGGTTAAGCCGTGAACCGGTTGGTGTAGAAAACCCGTTTAAATAAGGCGTAATGACACAGCCTAGAAACACATACCAGTGAATCTATTATTTTTCTTTTTTTATTTAAATAAACTGCATAACTTGTGATTAATAATATAAAACATAATCATTATTATACATAATCATTTAACTTTTATGTAATAACAGAAAAATACCTATACCCAATGTTGCTTATAAAGGTACTTTATTTTAGTATATAGATAAGGTTTAGGTATTGAATAATTTTCTAACGCAGTACAATTATTAAAATCCTAAAATAATATGGTAAATAAAGCTGATGATATATATTTTTATTTATATTAAAGACTTATTAGGAATGGACTAGTAAAAATAAACAACAACACTATCGTCCGAGAAAACTTTTCTTAAAAACATCCAAATATTTCCTTGAATTTCTATCTTCCGCAAATTAACCTACTGTTTTCCCCATTCTCTGTACAGCCTAATCTCATCCCTTTTCAGTCGGAATTAAAGCTGTAATTAAATAAATCAGATATAATTGCGTCGCTGCAAGGCATTGCCACGCTTCTGTTCCTTTTTATTTTATATTCTATGACGGTTTTATCATCTTTTCTGCTTGTTAATTTGGGTTAGAGGTTAAGATCAGATCATTGAGTTGCTAAATTTGTTCCCTTTGTTTATTATTTGTGGTATTTTTCTAGAAAGCTTTGTATGTCAATTTCGTATATCGTTTCGTTTAGTCGATGTGAGAGTATTATCAAAGTAAAATTAATATCCCATGAGGAATTTGACAATAAAAACCCTCAATAATGAGTATTACGATGCTAATAGGAGAGTTTAATCTGTAGGCTGTAAGTCTCGTTAATAATCATGACCGCATACATTCCCAATCAAATTCATAAAAACTATCGAATAAATCGAATATCGAACATATATTATACAAACGCGATTCCTTCTTCCATCGATCCCTCTTATTTTTAAAGTAATTAACTATAACTTTTTTTTTTCATGATATAAGCTTACGCTTGACTACAACTTACCTGATGGTAAGCAATGTTATAGTCTACGATGTAGCGCGCTTGCCTAGAAGAAACCGGTTTACTCTCGACTTAAAGACCGACAAATTATAGTTCAAGGGGAATAGAGATTCGGGCAAGGAGTTCCACAGTTTGGCTGTTCGCACGATGAAAGTCGAAGCAAAGCGCTTGTTGCGAGTCTTTGGAACCTCAACTGGATAACGGTGCCTCCTTGCCGAACCCCTACTCGTACGATGGTGAAATGGGGCTGCAGAAATTAAATTATGCAATTCCTCCGCACACTCTCCGAAATGCAACCTGTAAAAAACCGAAAGGCTTTAACTTTTTTTTTAACTTTTAAGTTATTAAATTAATTAACATTGGTGTTAAAACGTGATCTTACTTATATATTTTTGGTATATGTACATAATTAGTACGAGTAGTAATAGTAATTTATTATTCGCCTATTTCTCGTCCCAATTTTCGTCTATTTCGCAACAAGACTGTGTGTTTCCACAATTCCGAGGGATGACGAGAAGCCGTCTTTTAATCAACTGATTAAATTAGCAGCTAACTTGCAAAGAGCTTCACTCGGCTTGTTTCTAGGAATTTTCCTGCAATGTTGTGAGTAGAGGAACTTTCCTACTACACTGTTAATATAGTTAAAATACAGCAGCTGTGTACAGTATAACTGGTAAATAAACCTAAAGCTATTTATGGTTGACTTTGAAAGGCTTGTTGTCTGGCATCTAAAATACGTTTTTTATGTAAAAAATCTGCAAAAAATAGCACATTTATTGCAATTGTGACAGCTAAGGGCTAAAGGTCGTAAAATTGTATATTTATTACTGGTTTCATCATAAACAGTGGATTACACCTACAACCTTCTCAATTGACAAACCTTCCTTCCTTTTTTCCTTTACAAACACTGCTATAGTATAAAATCAAATAACAAACTGTAAATTTTCAATTTAGCCACCGAGATTGGAACCAAATTAAAAATCGGAATTGATTCTTAAGTTGGGATGAGTGCAATTTAGATTTGGTATGTAGGCGGTATAATGAAGCGCCTTAAGCCGTATCTATTCGGCAAGCTGCTGGCTGGCGGCCAAGATAATTACGTGAACTACTGTGTCACGGTACTGGCGTTACATGCGGGATACTGTTTAAGAAGATTTTAGTTAATTGTTTTTTTTAAGCCATGGCAGAGGTACGTCCTCTGTCACTGAAAACAATCGTATAAAATAATTTCCTTTATTAGATGAAATATCTTGTTGAGCATGTAACAGTGTATTGCAACATCCTGTGAACTAGTTTTATTTCAAGCAAGCAAGCAATTAGAATTTATTTAATAACTAACTCTCCAGTGAAAACTGTTAAAATATATAATAATAATAATAAATATAATAAAATACATTTATTGGGACACGAAACAAGAGATACAAAATACAAGATATAAACAAGTAGGTACACACGTTTCATGTCACAATCCGGCCCCAACTCAGCATGTGCTGGATGCAAGCATCCAACGCTGGTCTTCCGTTGGAACCGGCAGGTGACGTCACGAACGTGACGAAAATTATATATAATAAAGAGTGATTGAGTATATTGTAAGAATTATTTAAAAAATGTGTGATAACAAACACTATCTACTCTACTCTGTTTTTTTTATTAAATTAATGGATAGTTTAACTACAGTGTAATAAAATAAGACTATAATAAGAAGGTTTTGAATTTAATTGAGAGATACCAAATTTTGATAACTTATATAAAAAAGTAATAAGAATTCATATTTTGCTTTGTTAAAATCGCTCGTCTGTACGTCCCTACCTCAATGCAGTGTGTTGCGGTCGCTTACGTCTTTATTCTTGTCATTATTAGTACAACATCCCCTTTTAACCATACGTTTAATGCTCAAACACATTAACAAACTTCTTTGACGAGTGAAATTGTGAAGCGAAGACTATATATTGAAATATTGGCAACAAGAATGATTTCAGTTTGTAAATATATTTTAGTTTTTAGACTTGTATGTTTATTGTGCAGCATCGATGTCCTTACATATATACATACGGGTAATAAAGCTGACGGGGATCAAAAATCTGAACAAAGAAGATATTAAAAAAAATGTTTAGGTATATTTCAAATCCATAACACGTTTCAGCAGTTTTTAGAATTTTAGAACGGATCATCATGATTTTTGGTATGTAGTAAGTGTGAGGTCTTAGAAGTATCATAGGCTACGTTTAATCTCAAAATAATACGAGAGAAGCTACGGCCGTACACTAGTTTTTGAATATAATTTATACTCGTGTAGGTCAATCAATAAACTTCCGCAAAAAATATTCTCTAAGGACTCCATATTACCAATACATTTTCTTGATAAAGAGGCGAAAATGTAGAAATATACGATTCCTTCGAAGCGTATCCCGGGATACAGATAATTCACGTTGAGGCAAGGTGTTCCCAGTGGAGAGGGGATACCGCATCAAGGCATAAGCATGTTCCTGGCCTTTTAATTATTCAGATACTGCGGCACGATAAAATGTCTTTGAGAGGTTGAGTCATTGGTAAAAGTTTATTTTTGCAACATTTTTTTTAAATATATAAATCAAACTTAATTAAATTGGCTCAAAAGAAAGGAAAACATGAAATCGACATGTATGAACACCACAATATCCGAGGACATGTGTCTTCTGTGGAAGGACCTGGGCCACCACAATGTATCTGCCCAAGAAAACTCCCCTAACGAATTGCGAAGGAGTCGATCCTCAGTCATGAGGAAATACGACTCAAGAGGAGGAATTGAACAAATAAATCTGCAACATTTATTACGTTCGTCAGAAGGATCTTTGTATCAATTTGCAGTCATAAACAAACATAGTACACACCTCTCGAGTACCACGAAACCATAAGCTAACAACAAATCAAGTCTACGAAGTTGTCTCTAAGCTACGAGATTGCTACGAACGGCTACGATAAGCTCTACGTAAACGCTACGCCGTCTACGCAGCTAGCGGGACCAATTTATTGCTATGACTCTTGGTGCTTGACTTAAATTGAGTAACTGTTGGTTTAAAGTTACTTCTTTTGATAATCTTACTTTGTCATTAGCACATAAGTTTAAGTTAAACTAAGGTGTTGATGTTCTTACTTTCTTAGCAGAGTAAATTATAAGATATTAGTATTAAGTAGCTAGTACATATTGCAGTGTCAAAACATCATTCTATTCATGGGAATTGGTGTTAATTTATCTGTTCTATATGATCATTGAACTGCAATCAATTAATGGAAATCATGAACTTATAATTTTGTTTTAATTGTACACAAAACAATTATGAGCAGTGGAACACAATCTGATATGATAATACATTTTGAAGTAAGAATAAGACTTAACAATTAACTTAATAACATATTTGACTTATCTGACTAGGAATACTGCATTTTCCAAGTCAATTTAAGAACCGAATTCTTTCTTAATTAACTACATTAATAATGAATTAAATTTATCTCGACAGACGACTTTATCTAAAATAGTTTTACCAATTGAAACAAAGCTGCAAATTCGCACAGGACAAAATAGCATTGTTCGGGTTTAGAAATTCTAAATCTATTTACGTGAAACATCCGAAATAGGCAAAGTAAAGTAAACACCAGTTAAAAAGGAGGTTAATCTGGATTTATTCCGTGTTTCAGTGGACATCTAATTAAGTAGCCATTAAGACGGATTTCTGTCGATTGCCGATTTACTCTATAGAGTAAATCTCTAAAGAGTATAGAGTAGAGTATAGAGTAATATGCTGATTTGGATTTTCAAGCGATGGACTTAATTGAAGTGGGAAATAAGTAATTTCGTTTTGTAGGTTTGACCAATTAGGTACTACATAATACATAACCAAACTAGAATTTATTTTGTATTTTTGCTCAATTTCAAAACTTTGAAAGAGAGAGAGTAAACAATTATACATATTATGTAAAGCAGACTATATCTTTTTAAATTTTAAATTATATTATAAACTTTAATAACACTAGTGGGTGCTCGCGGCTTCGCTCGAATTTAAAGGTAAAACAGGCATCGCCTATTCCACTCCTTTAAAAGTGGAATGTTCAGAAATCCTTTCTTAGCGGATGCCTACGTTATAACAACTGCTTACATGCCAAATTTCAGTCCGATCCGTCCAGTGGTTTGAGCTGTGCATTGATAGATCACTATGTCAGTCAGACACCTTTGAGTTTTATATATTTTGATGGGTCCATTTAAGGCAATCACTTAAAAATTCCTTAACTAACCCTATAATCTGATCACAATTTCCCAGCACTTTTCCAAGGTGGTAGATTACTGCAATAAGGTTAATTCGGTCGTAAGCTGACCTTTTTGTGAACGATTCGGGCCTCACAGGCCTGATTGAAGCTGATTACGAGTCCAGAAGTGAAAGGATTTACTTAAGTTAAGCTTAGACTCATAAAATTGCTTTGAGTGATAAAATTTAATCACATGTACTGTATCCACTGACCTCCATTACATGTAGTAACTAATGGAGGTCAGTGACTGTATCTCTCAATTGTACTACACTATATCATATCAGATATCGTATATATTAAACGATATCACATTTTTTTTGGTATTTAATAATGTTTGATGGCACTCGCACTAAAAAAAAATGGTTTCTAAAAACATGCAATCATGCAACTAGCTATTCTCTAATGTGATAAGCTAACCTACAACACAATATATTTCTTACTTAAGGAGGAAGCAGAACTACACAATTATGTATAAACATATTTATCTGCAAAATAATACATGAAGAATTCATGAGCATAATAAAAAATGTAGCCATGATTTTAATTTATGATAAACAAATACTATCAGTTGTTGTTTTTTTCTTTATTGTGTTAAACACTCTATTTCTAGCTATCCCTAAATATAAATTATAAGAAAGCTTTAACCTCTTATTAGTCATAACCAATCTCGAGGATAACAAATCAATTATTTTTTAAATTAAGACAAAACGGATACTTTAATTAAACAAAAAGGTAAATATCTTTTCTTAGCGAATGCCTACGTCATAACATCTACCTTAATTCCAAATTTCAGACCAATCTGTCCAGGTGTTTAGGCTCTGCGTTGATAGATCTCTATAGAAACGTGTAAGTACTACAATATATGTATTTGTAAAAACACTGTATATAAAGTATCCGTCATGGCCGCGTCAATATCTGAACGCCGGAGGGATCTACATTTTATTCTTAGAAAGAAATTCATAAATCTGAGTTGATGGAAAAGGGAGGATCGGTTCGCATTAGCTCATTGTGCGAAGCTATAACAAACGGTAAAAATAACCTGTTATATGTTTCTTTTTTAACTAAACGGGTTTGCATTTGACTATAGTTAAAATAATAATTAATACTTAGGTTAAATCAAACACTACATTTATTTGATGAAATATATGACTCAAATGTTCTCTATATTCTCAGTAAATTATATAATATTTAGCAAAGATATCTTAAATTCAACAACAAACTATAACAAATTAAAATAATATATTCACATTCATTAATAAACAATAGGTACACTATTTTTCATAATTGAAATTCACAAAACATCTTTTTTTTTATTTTTGGCCTAAAAGTTGTTAGTCTCAATAAGCAAAAAATGTTTTCTATATGAATTAAAATAACATGTATAGTAGCCTCTTGAGAAAGTGCGCTCACAAAAATTTTGATGGAAAGGAAGGATCGCAACAAAAACTTTTTCTATTACGAAGGCTATTTAGCGAAAATATTTTAAGTGAGACAAAAATTGGAAAAGGACTTCGTTAAGAAAATGTTCATGTTGAATTTCGCTTATGTAAGCCAAATTATTGGATTTTTACTTTGGATTTTTGTTGAAACAAATTGCTGTCAATAAATTCATCTTCGTTAGTAATTTGCTGATGGAAATTTTCCTGTCTCAAAATTGATTAAGTAAATAAAAAAGAATTGATTGTTGTATATGTAATATTCAAGCTGTACACGTGCAAACACTTCTTTTAGCTAAACAATTAGTTTGTAGGCAAATTAAACTGATAAACTTAACTTACTTAAACTATTTATCGTGTGTTGTATTCGGTCTGATTTGGTATAACATTTTACTAGTATGTATCTAAAACTCTGTACTGTCCACCGATTTCTTCAATCTGATTTTGTAACTCTCATTGCAAAAGTGAGTCGATAGAATATCGATGTTAAATTCACAATTAACAAGCTAATTTTATCCCCTGAGGTTCTTTTGTCGGTAAATTAAAATCATATTTAAATCAGAAACAAATTCCACGTAGTTTTAGTATTTGGGGCAAGTTAATTAATTATTTTCTTTTATGCTCAGGAAACAATAGGAATTGTTAATGAACGTTGGCGAGTCTCGTTTGCTTTTTTATTTCTTTTCTCTTATTGCGAACTCATTTGGTGTTTTAGGGCGAGTATAGATATGTTGAATGTAGTAAACAGATAAAAATTATGTTTATAATTTCATGAATTGTCAAAAGACAATGATATATAAATATCTATGAAATAATCATCACAATCATACGATGTAATTTTGACCAATTAAATATATTGATCATATTTTAACATATTCCAAGTTGTCTAAGTCTTGTACATTTTTTTCCAGTTTTTTTTTAACTTTAACGGAAATAACACTGTTACTGGTATATATGGTTTTATCCCTAAAATAAACCTGCTATTTTATGTCAAAAATATTTAGACAACAAACGCTATATTGACATTGAATTCCAACTTAAATTTAATTTAATCTTTACTTTTTCTGTTAATAGTACACAAGTTAAACACAAGTACATACCTTAACCAGCAGTCTTTTTATTAGATTCATCAATAACTTATTGAAACGACAAAAATTTTCATCCTTCTTTTTAAAAAAAAACATCTAAACAATATAGATGGCGGTAGTTAAACTATAGTAGTTACAATGTAGTAAGGCCCTAACTGCGCTCCCAGGGTGTCTTGGAGCCAAAATGTCTGATGAATTGCAAATGATACCGCTCTTCCCTCAACCTTGTAAATAATATTTTTAAGTATTCTTTTGATTGTTCTCACCACCGACGTAAAAATACAAGTTATGTAAGTTTTCCAAATTAGGAAAGTTTTGTACGTATTTTTCTGTGATGAATAAGCGAGGGTTTTCGTATTGTGACGGTTTCGTCGGCAATGTGAATCTATCTGATTTTTATTAATTTTTCTAGTAAGTTCAAGTAGAAGAACGGAAAACAATTGTGTTTATAAGTTCGTCCTGCCATTAACGACATTATCATGCAAATGTTCTTGCTTGTATTGATCGACTAACGACAGTAAAACCATTTTAATATTTCTTGTTGTTGACAACTTCTTCTTGAGTCGTATTTTCTCATGACTGAGGGTCGTGACTCCCCCGCAGAATTAATTCGTTAGGGGAGTTTTCTAGGGCAGATAAATCGTGGTGGGCGCCCAGGTCCTTCCACGGAAGACACATGTCCTCAGATATTGTGGTCCTCAAACATGTCGGTTTCCTCACGATGTTTTCCTTCACTGTTAAGCGAGTGCAAATCCACACATAACTTGAAAATACAAGTCATTGGTGTAGGGTCGGATTCGAACCAGGGTGCGTCTAAATGAAAAGCAGACACTGGAACCACTGAGCCACACTCGCTTGTTGACAACTATGTCTATCCTTTATATCTGTGGTCTGCTGGCCCTAAGAGGTCACTTTGGCAATCGTTAGGAGATGAAATGGCTCTCTTTTCATTTTTATCTTCTCTAATGAATAGCGAATGGCAGCGAAATAAATTCCGAACGCTCGTATTTTTTCGGAAAATTGTAATTGCTTTCTGATACTGATTTTAATGATTCTTGGTATTGGATCGCCCTCGAGAAGACGTCAAGGGAAATATTTGATAGGCCAATAATGCTCCTTTTAGCTTAAGGCTATTAATTAAATGAAATTGAATGAAACACACAATAATTGTAATAACCATAGGTGAACGTAGTAGTTTATATCATTGTAAAGCTCCTGTCATGATATTTTTTGTTCGCATTTAATTTTAAAATTACTTATCAAGAGTTTTTAACAATTTAGATGTACATACTTACTTAAACAAATTCTACTAACACATTCGATCAAGTCCAAACTTATTCTATATTGCAAAATCCTAATTTTGTCTAGAAACTTTTTTTTATTTTCTTCAGCTTGAAAAAAAATTTTTCTCGCCTCTTCAAAAATCATCCTTTCCGTCCTTTTTATAAGAATGAAGAGATATAGTAATTGTATGATAATTCTTGCCTGATACGGCGTCCCGTTAATATCCCGGTTAATCCCACTAATGGGAGATTATCCACAAAATGGCGGCTTTAGGAGCTAAGCCCGAGTAATTGTACTGTTGAGATATATTTTGTAATTATGTGGTGATGAAGTTGGGAATATGAAAGATTGAGGTTAGTTTTCTTAACGTGAAATTATCGTGAACTTGTACAAACTGTTTTATAATAAGATAAAAAAAAACTAAGAAAGATTGTGCGATGAATTGATTGTATAGTGCTTCAAATATATTATTATTATCTAATTACATACATTTTTTAGGTAAATATGAGGTAAACCCAATTCGAGCTACACTTGGCGATGGTAAGAAATAATTTTAATTAATTTATCATCATTATCAGCCTGTTATCGCCCACTGCTGAGCATAGGCCTCTCTTCATGTACGCCCAGTCCTGCGCAGATAAAATCTAGGTGCTCCCCGTATTAATTTATACCACTCGTTAATTTATTGAAAGGTATATATTGCAATTATTGAGTGTATCTAATTGAAGAGTTTATTGGTTAATTGGATTTTGACTACTAAAATTTTGACGACAAGAAGAAACATTCCTCGGATCAGGATTTAACCCCAAACACTCTACATTATGTATGTAGATATATACAGGATTACAGGTAAGCTGCTGTAGTCCCTACTTCGTGTGAAGTTTGACGCTCGTGTGTATACTGCCTAATGACTGCTCATGACTGCTGAGGAGGGCCGGCTGCACGATGCTTTAAAGGTTGGTTTACATTTCATGGATACAATATACTATTTGAAAAACATTTATTTTATTCTCACGTTACAGCACATTGAGAATGTGCTTGTTGGTATGTTTATTTTATTCTCACGTTAAAGCGACGGATTTATTGAATTTAGTATAGTAAGATCCTGTGAGTGACAACCGCTAAGCTTTTTATCTTAAATTTACAGAAACAAAGATGTGCATAGCCACAAAATAACTTTATTTTATCCATTGCATGTATTTGGTGTTCTTGGACTTAAATAAATGTATTTTTTTTATAGATAGATGAAAAAGTATGTGAGACTTACCAAACAAAGACTATTTAAAAATATTTGAGACATCCTATAATCAAAGACACATTTGAGTGCTGTAATCTACTCTTGAAGTTTAGTACTACTACAAGACTTAACAGATCAAAACAGATATGAACTTGGCACAGTTACAAAATTATTAATAGCAGTTTTAGTAACAATTCAAACTATATTGTCATTCCAGTTGTTGTTTATAGCCTAAAGCACTACAGCGCAAAGATTGTTCAACTAAAGTCCATTCATAACGGAGTGCCGATAACCGACGCGTCGTCGACTCAAGTCCAACTAAACACTAGTTAACTCTAATTGCCTAACTTTTGATTTATCGCGCGGTGAAACCGGGCGTTTGTGATGCACTGATTACCATTTATGGACATACGAAAAAGTTAATGAAACTAAAAAGACACGTTTTGCCTGTTTTATCTTTGTAATGCAAATCAGTTTTTGAGTAAAACAAGTTGTTCTATTAATCGATTTTAAGTTAATATTTCTTATTTATTGCATTTAATCATAAAATTTCCCAAATTTGACATTTTATAACTGTGAGGAAAAATAATAAAAAAACAAAAACTAATGGTTATGTAAGTACATTATTTTATGTATTTTTTACAAAAGAAGATGTTATATACATATTTATAGGCAAAAAAATTGCAACTATATTTGGTTTAAGAATCTGTTTGGCACATTCCACGTCTCATACCGTACCCAGTACTAAGTATAGTAAGTTAACTAAGTTACAAGTGCAGCCGTTTACGGAGTACCAAGTTAGCGCTAAGTTTCAACCTGAACTCGGGATGTCTAACTTCATTATGCTGCAGGAATTGAAAAATTACTTAACATTATTACTGGAGCGGAATTACTGGATTCTAACTAAATATTTTTGATACATCAAAATTGTCGTGCTTATATGAAGAATCATAAACTGCGGTATTTAAAGTCGACACATACAATTTGACGCCCATTGGCTTCCTCGCATAACGTCATATCTTTAAGTTTCCTGTTCCCTAAAACATATCGGTTACTTCGCAGTGTTTTGTATAGAAAAAGATAAAAGGAAAAGAGAATAAATTACAATATAATGTAGTACTTATATACATAGGTAGATAGATAGTAGCAGATACCCGTCTTAGATCGTGGTTTGAGTCACAAGTTTGGATGAATTGTGAAAAGAAAGTGAAATGCTTCGAATTTCCACTAAGTTACAAAAGTTTCAGAAATCAGAATTGGGGTCATCGTCCACTTTCCTATTCAGATCCATCGCTAGGCAAATAAAACCCGAAGCCTCATAAAAATAGCAGAATATAAAACTTTCTCTTTTTTGATGAAAACGAAAGTAGGCAAATTGAGCACAACCGAAAACTTTTCCATACTTAGAACTTTTCGCTGCTTGATGTAAGTTATTCATAGAAAAAGCCTCATAAAAAACTTTGTGAAGTCACGTAAAATCACTGTGATATTTTAGTTTTTCGACTTTTGCTAGTCCGGGGGCGATTCTGTCCAAGACAACTGAAATATGTTTAAGACATTCTTACAATATGTTTACAATTTAACTTCTACAATAAGTCACATATACACGTGAAGATATAATTTAAGCCTCAAAAAACCAAGAACATTCATAACACCAACTAACTGAATTGTGATATTTACCTTCTCATCCTATTTGAGCGCTACAACATACATTTTAATAAGGTAAAATTATCATACTACTACTGCTTATTACTAAATAATATGTATGTGTAAAACTTTAGCAAAAACTAAGGACAATCCAAGTTCGAACCCTCTACTCGTGCCGCCATATTAAATGTTTGGTGCCTTATTGTATTTTATCTTATTCTGTAGTATTGAATAAGTAATTAATTAGCAATGCATTAAAGATCTCATCTACCTCGAATGCCACTTTAAGCTTTGCTCATTAAAGTGCCGTTATAAGAAGTAATTTAGGAGGTGAAAGCGGATAAACAAAAAACAAGAATAGAAAACAAGTTCACGAGGAATCTAATTAAAATGGAAGCGACTTTTTTATATTTTGTTTTGTCCAATATCCGCTTTTTAGGATTTTGTTTTATTTCTATTTTTTATACATTCGCGGAGAGTGGAGATTTTTGTTTCGTTTTGTGAGTACAATGCTGATTTAATTGTTTGGCTTTGGATTATAATGTTTGGAACAAATTAACGGGCTTAAAACGAGTAGGTACCTACGTCCAAATGTACATTTACGGATGTATTTCATATTGATACATACGATTTTTGACACATTGTATGATTACATACCTATTATGTTTGACATGATTTTAAGAAAAATAATTTTCATTTTTTTATTAATAATACAGATTGTAACTTCGAAAATTTTATTAAAACTAAATGTTATAAATTCAATTTGACGAGATATTGTAATTTGTGTAGCATATTCTATGATATTAGTACTTATACCTATACCCATGTATGTTACAACTTTACAGTATCAATAAAGATTTTATATCTTTATCTTATCTTTCATTTTTCAGTGTCCATACTTACATATTTCTGTATGAGAGTTCCAACTAAGATTAAGGCCTCAGGATTACCTTACTATGATAAGCAGAAGTATATATACTATTTGAAGTCGGAAAGTACTTGTTATTCTTATAGATTTCGAATACACAGTGCAAATTAACAGTAATAACGAAACAATATTTTAAGCATATAACATTCATTATACATATGTTAATTCGAGCAATTCCAAATGTTTCTCGCAAGATAGTCATTCCTAGCAAACGACTCAATAAACCTACTCGCTGGTTGAAATAGTCACTACTATCTACGCAACATGGTTCTGCACGCGGATGAAAGTGAAACTTAAAAGTTCTGGTCAGAGTATGCTTTTGAAAGTCAGTAGAAAGTTTTAGCTATCTACTGCAGGAATTTTATTACCTTTTTTTTTGCAATTGTAAACTATTATTTTGTATAATGTTTCGGGTATACAAATCGGCATAATTAGTGTCACAGCTGATTTACTTATGAATGATAAAATTAACAAAACTGAAACACCAAGATCTGATAACATACTGCTGCCAACAGTATTGTGGCAAAACTCTTTGAATAAGTTCTTCCCTTGAAATGTTCACTGTAGTAATACACTTATAAATTGATTTTGATAACTTGAATTTCAAATTCGGTTTGTCAATATGGCACTTTGGAAGGGACAAGCTTGAAGTTATAAATTTTCAAGCTCAAGCTTGAATCATCTCCTGAGTATATAAAAAATAAGGTGCTGCCACCAGTATCTAACCTAACTACGTTGCCAGCATTCTAAATAGCCAGTAAGACTGCAACTTGCACCAGACCCCGTAGTGTTGCCCATTGGCCGGCCAATAGCCACCCAAGCAATTCTGAAAGCTGTTAGGGGCAATGGGGCAAAGGGAACGATGCAGCGACAGGCGAGATTTGGAGATAGCAACACTGGATAAAATGGTAGGGATGAATTAAATGTTTGGTTTTTGTGTAGTAAGTAAGTTTGAATGAAAACGTCACTGTTGTCGTGAGGTTTTCAAACCACCTTAGGGGTCATTACCACCTCTGTGGTTCAGTTAATTAAATTTAGGTACAGATTTTAGTGATTACATACTAGTCGTTACATGAAGCATTGTGATCGTTTTAATCGTCTACTACCTTCGTACCAAAACCACGACGATTTAGCGCTCTGTTGTGTTGTGAACAATGAATGAATGAAAAAAAGGAGCAAATAAATCTACATTTATTGTATAAAACAGTATTTTATTTCAACAAAGCCATCGCTTCACTACCTTAAAGGTAAAACGAACAAGTTTAACAAAATCATAAGCTCCAAACCCACTAAAACATAAACCGCAAAAACTTCCATCACAAAACTGAAAATGTTTCAACATTCACTGATTACAATTCCGATATTGTGCAAGAGATTACTGTAAAAAATTACCTTGTTTCGGCCATTTTATGGTTAAGCCGCAGTAATCCTCTACGATATTTCCATTTCCACTTTTTTAGGGTTTCGTATCCAAATGACAATATTGGAAACGAGGCCCGCGCAACTATTATAATGTATTTTAATGCTGAATTATGTAGGTATTCTTTCAGCTATGCGCTAAGTTTTAAATATTATATTGTTTTAAGTTTAAAACGGTAGGTACCTTATTATTAAGACTCCGCTATCTGTACCCATAATTCAGTAATATTATAATTTGCCGCATACAGGAAAAATAATAAAACAAAGTAAAATAAGTCTTAAAGTTTATTTTAGTTTTACTTTATTTTTTTGTATGAGATTATACAACAACAAACATCTTTAGGAACCAACGGAACCATTGTGCTTAAAATCAATTTGTACTCAGCCAGGTTTTTTTTAGAAAAGTCATCGATAAATGAATATTCATGGTGCTTCGACACCGACAACGAAAACCTTGTATTTTGAAATGCCCGCGGCTCGCGGTTTTGTTACGGAATGTATTATTATTTTACTATTTTAGCTTGAGTGTATGCAATGTACAGTCATGCATTTATTTATTTACTACAGTTACATGCTGTGCTCAAAGACTATTTGATAAAACATACAAAAAAAATGTAATATCCGTACATTTTTTAACAAAGGGATCACAAATTTAATTATATCATTAAAACACGGTAAACCCCTCTAATCTACATATGCAAAGAAAACTATCTATAGAATACATCAATAGCAGGCTATTGTAATGCAGTGTTAGGTATAGCAGAGATTTTGCAGAATTAATTTTAGTTCTGACGAATCTCTGTCAGTCATGAGTCTGTCAGAATCAGTGCCAATTGTTTACTTACACATTTTATCAACATTTTACATGAATACTACTGATCGGCTAGTTTATATCAACTAAAAAAACTATGACTATTTTTTTTACCATCAGGCGAATTACGGCCAAGTGCAAACCAAAAAAAAAACAAATATTAACTTAATTTACCTACTTGTTACGGATATGACATTTATTCACTTGTATTATAATTCATTATGATCTTTTATCCCGTAACTAGAGCAAGGGGTCGAAACTAAATTATTAGTGTTAAGGTCGTAGTCTAGCCATAGCCAAGGTAATACGTTTACATCCGTTTACGTTTTGATTAGGGCGACGTTTTTTTTTTCAATTCGGTGCGTATAAGTTTACCTATTCCCCCAGCTGTTCAAACACAAGAGGTTAGTATGCACTGAACTAGCCATGTCACAATTCATTTCGCGGCGATGTTGAAACCAATTCATTAAATATTCCGGCCGCGGCGTGGATCTGTCTCTCGGACAAATCAAAAAGTTTCCATTTTTTCCAGCGCTGGTGTAGATACGTGGTCTGCCTTTCTACTCTGCGCTCGTTTTTTGGCGAGTTTTTAGTTGGAGGATTTGACTGCAATGTCGGGATGTTTGGAAAATGTGTGGGATTAGTGGCACGTGTACATGCATATACGTAATATAGGTGTGTATTTGAAATGCGCGGATTTAAAATGCGAAATTGTGATGTTTTTAAAACTTTAAAGGTATGCACTGTTTAATGTAAACTAAAAATAATATAATTTAATTCAAAACAACAAAAATTAATAGTAACACTTACAAATTAAAAAAAAAATATTATTATTCAACGGGGCAATGCAGCCAGGATTTTGGGTACGCTACCATTTGAAAAAGTAGATTAGTTTGTTTATACATGTAAACTTAGACAACTAGGTGTTTTGTTACAATTTAATTAATTTACTCGGATACTGAATGCCAATCTAAGATGTCTAATTTACATATATTTATTAGAGTTGTAATAAATGTTACGTTTCCAATGAAAAAAAAACCAATATGTTTAACACCCTGCTGGTGGGAATGATCATTTAGAAACAAAAAATGAAATTAATAAAATTCCAATACTATTCTAAAATCTATAAACTAGTAACTAACTATATATGTACAATTATTTATAATAATATCCATTATCTAGTACCCATATCACAAGAATTTCTTAGTATAAGTCTGGATAGCGCTGTCATTGTTTCATAATACAAAACTAACTAGAAACTTACTAAAATATTAAAGTTATATAAAATTTATAAAATTTACGAACCAAAATTTTAAATCTAATCTAAATAAAAAATTACCTTACCGCATAAAATATTTAGTGAGCTTTTGTAACTTGCAAAATACTGACTCGTAGATGAAGTTTCACCAAACCTTTTAGTCCAGTATTTTTTGGAACTGCGGCTGAAATTTCGTGAAATATCTTTCAGTGTATTCTGAATAGGTAAACTAACAATAGTATATTTTACTGTCATCTTTACAGTTTCATAAAGTAAAAAGTTATTGTGTTGTCCAATATTATATTTTCTGAAAAATATCTGGGAAAAAGTAATATAAAGTTTACGCCCTAGAATACAATTCTCTTAAAATACCACCAATGATTCTTGTAAATATCAATAAGAGTTACAAACAGATCCCAACTTATTTCTTTCTTTGTATTGATTCTGGCGATATCTTCTGCCACTGATTTTCTCTCAACTACTACTTTTACTATTTTCTATTTTTACTATACCTATTTAATCGAATAACATCGAAATATTATAATATATTACCCCAGCCTGTAAAAAAGAGCATAAAATCAGAGCATAAATAAATAGCCCTATTTATTATTTCCAAATGGAGGACTTTAAAACCTTAATTGCAGATGCGATTGCGTATTTAAAAACAATAAATTTATGAAGTAGAGATTTAAAAAAAATGCCATACGATAAATAAATAAATAATTATTTCCAAACAACAATCATATCATATATACCGATACATGGGAACTATATCATCATACCTGTTTTGAAATTGACACCAAAGTGGACCGGCCATAATGCAGCATTTCATACAATCTCAGCTGTTGTTCCAAACGCTACAAAGCTAAATACAATTTGTGTGACGTCCTCGCGTGTTCCATTATCCGTATTACAAACGTGCCGTGTCTGCTCTACTTCAGCTGCATTTCAACTATAATTTCACTCGGCCGCTGGACTTCTGCACAGATTTCATCATGCCTGGAATTGGTACATCATCGTTATCTTTTTAAGTACAGTTGACTAGCGCTTGCGTCAAAATTGTGGCAATAACTAGCTTGGTTATGTTTCGGAGCGGGAGTTTCTTTATTTCATTCGAGTCAGCGCGCGGCCCGGGTGGCTGGCTCAAACTCAAACTCCTTTCTTCTTCCGTATTATTGCTCTTTTTATCTCGGATCACCAAACACGGGTTACACCGCAGGGCACTGACTGTTCGACTACAGGCAGCCTGATGTTCAGCACCACTGTAGTCTAAAATGTTTCACGCTAGTTGCAAGACATGTCTATAACTATATTTCATAACTCGAAAACTATGCCTAAAATTTCATAACACTGAATGTAAAGTTCCATTGTTCCTTCCAACTATCATCAATATTGTGTACGAGTATTTGAATAATACGTCCTCTGTATTTATTACTAAGTTCCAAAGCTAGGCTTTGCGCAAGCTATTAAAAATTAAACGCCTAGATGTCACCCCCAAAGGCTCGCCGGACGAAGGCACTGTTGAAATAGTTAATGATTCCACTCAAAACAATGAATACTAAAAGTAGATTCAATAATCAAAAAGCAAAGTTTATATTATGATAGTTTGCTAAAATGAGGTGATCGAAAAGAAGTTCTAGTTAAAATATATTTTATAATTAATTCGTTTTCGCTGAGCAAACTAATTAAGTTCATTAAAATTTAGCACCCTAGCTAAAAAGTCCTATTTTAGATTGGAAGACCCATGGATTCAAAGGGAACAGTGATAGTTCAGACATTTCTAAAAAACACATTTGAGAGAAAAAGAACCTTAGTAGGATTCTAAAGAGAGAATTCTGTTCACATCAAAAGCTTATGACTCGTTAAAGTTTACTGAAGTTTGTCTTCTGAAACTATAATAATTCGATGAATTTTATCATTATTAATTTTGCAAGTTAGAGTGTTGTAGAGATATCTTTTGAATTAGTTTATGCGTTATTAGATATTGAAATTGACGATAATGAGGAGTTTTATCTAATTCATAGCTCAATATTGAGCGCTTTCGTTTATTTTTTGCTAGACTTGTGAAAATGAGATCTAGCATACATAGACTCATAAAATGAGGTTTTTGAAAAACCATTCAGATGGAGTTTACGTCATACTTTATCTTCTTTAATTACGTTTCAGATTTAACAAAAATACTTATTTATACATACATAGAAGTACCTACTATTAAGGTGGTAACATTCAAAATATATTGCGCAGGCATGTTTTATGAACAAGTTTAATTTCAAATTGTCAGTACAGTAAACCACCATCCTTATTACATTCCATGAAAACTGTTATCAATGTTCACTAAATTGACAACTAACATTAGTATTTCACTCACAATTTTCTTCAACATCTCTTATTTTTCAACAACTTTCCCCACAAGAAATGTTTTCAATTCGCGCCTATTCCGCGAAACATCATCGAATTACTGTCTGCCACTAAAAGTGACACATCGGGTGAGTAGATGCACGAGTGGCGGGCCCGAGAGGGCGGCATACAAAACAGCTTGGCGTCCTACACGCATGAATTTATGATTCCAATACAGAGAGTAGATAGGGGTAGATGTGTCTAGTATCCTTGCTTTACCGTACCAATTTTTTGATACCTTCTATCTTTGAGCCGATTGAAAATTACAAACTGTTTGACAATCGTGGTGGGCGCCTAGGTCCTTCCACGGAAGACATGTCCTCGAATATTGTGGTCCTCAAACACGTCGGTTTTTTCACGATGTTTTCCTTCACCGTTAAGCGAGTGCAAATCCACACATACATTGAAAATACAAATCATTGGTGTAGGGCCAGATTCGAACCAGGGTGCGTCCGGATGAAAAGCAGACACTGAAACCGTTGAGCCACACACACCATTTCACCCACACATTTTTGATACCTAGCATAGTTTCAAAATAATGGAATACTTATTAGTTACAGCACACCTACCTTCAAATGAATATATATTATCAATGGCATTAAAAACAAGAAGAGCGTACTAAATAATCTACGGATCTTTTATTTGTGTGAAATTTCAATTGGCAATTGTAGTAAGAAAACTTTTTTTTCAATATTGACTTTAATTGCTCATTTTGTGCAAATAAGCTATAAAAATGCCATTCTAGTACTTACAAATTGAAAAAAAAAATAACAAGCTACAAAGTATAATAACACATTTATTTCACATTCAAAATAATATTATTTGAAAATTATGATTTAAGTTTGATTCTACACACAGTGCACTATTATTTACTGTTTGTGTAGCTGTTGTTTTAATATTTTGTTGTATTATCTTGTTTCAATTTTTATAGTAACTGACATCGGTCTGCAATTTCCCCACTCCGTAAATACCTGTCCGTATTCGCATACCTTGCATATTCAGCATACCTCAGTTTACCTTTTTTGCTGTGTTGGGTAATTTTTCACCGAAAGGTAAGGTTTGTTTACATAGGGTTGGTGAAACAAGTTTGATTCGTGATTCTTTAGCTGCGATGAATAATGAAAATTTTGCTTTTTCAGCGCCTAACAGTTTACTTAGGGTTTTGGATTTCAAGTTTTGTTAGCAAGAATTCATTTTTAGAGAATGTACACTTGTTTCTACCACCTTGTGCGAGTATTGTTGTACTATATATTCGATATATTTATTTTCTGTTGAGTTTCAATTATTTTATTATTGTCTGTTAAACATTATGAATTTATGGAATCTGTGTATGTCAATAAAGATTATTATTAACAATAAAAACTAACTTATTTATAAACTATTTGGGTAAAAAATTAAATCTTAAGTAATAGTTACGTAATTATACATTTAAATAAGGATAATAATTAGTTAAATACATTATTAAATAGTGTACAATTACATGCCTGATAGTTACTTAACCAGGTGTCGGTATCTGTGTTTTTCTATTTATATTATAATATTAGCGGCATATATTCAAAATCATCACAATCAAGTAGTTCAAAATAACTAATTCGTACATACATACATCGATTGTAATTTTACATAACTATCTGTACAAACCAGAACCGCGCGCGGGTTTAATACAATGTAGGCCTAATAATTTGCATAATTATTGGAAAACTCCGTACAACAATAAACTGATTTAAACCGGATTATTTATCAAGCTGGAGTTTTTATATAATTCTAAGTTACTAACAAACTACATACCTATTAAAACTTATATTTTCAAAGTTTTTAACATCTTTGGTCTTGTTATTCCTAATAAATTTATTAAAATAATAAGAAACAATATTTACACATATTAAAACTAATAGAACTAAAAAAGAGTATTTACATCTAAACTAAATTTAAACAATCTACATGTGGTATGGAGCCAAGAACGCTGGCTGCATTCCCACGCTGGATTGCTATAGAAATCCTTTGCGCAAGGAACCAGCCAGCGTTCTTGTCTCTAGTGATGTCAATTAACATTTTATTTAATTTTTTTATAAAAGACTTCGTGCTTTTACCCCACGGACCAAAAGTTTCGAAGCCAAGCGGTACGAAAATATAATCAGTCGATAATGATGTATATTTTCGCCGCTTGGCTTCTTCTGCTGCGTCCGCCGCGGCTCCTGCCGCTTGTACTGTTCCACTGAGGCGAGAAGGAGCTAGTGTATCGACGCAAGTTGCGTCCCATACAAGAGCTTTTCCCCGCTCCCAGGGAATCAGTGTGAGGCCATCGGGGCGCTTACCATCGTCACGGACCATGCCAATCGGTTCAAGAACTGATGGTACGTTGACAGTGGCAAGTGCCCGTCTCACTATATCATTCAGCGAGCCGTGGCGGGAGCCGTATTCCTAATTATATACACGTATATTTATTTAACTTGGTAAAAAGTTTTTTTTTATTGAAGAGGTTATACAGCAAGGTAACAAATTAAGTATATAATATATTTATAAAGCCACTTTGTAAATAAAAAATGAATAATTTAAGCAAACGATAATACCACAATACATGCACAAATTATCAGAATATTCTAAATTGAACTATCATTGTTGTGATTGTGTTTGCTAACAGGCACAATGTAGGTATTTACTTAGAGTTAATTATAAGCTGATTACTACTAATCTGATCACAAAACCACGTAGGATTTGGTGGAACTAAAATTAGTCCCTAGTATTATAATAATAGGCTTATGTAGTATTTAATCATGCTAAATAAAATGAGGTAAGTATTTATTTTAGTAATACGATATTAATCATAACTAATATAAAAGTATGATTATTGATTTGTGGATCTGTTTATTTTCATTTTACTCTTTGCGTAGCCACACACCCTCATCTTTAGTTTAAATTATTTTAATTTGTTTTTTGTTTTAATTAAGTTTTATAAACAGTCAAAACAACTTCATCCAGCCTGCATTATTATTACCATTTCAATTATTGTGTTGGGTTGTGAAACTCCCTGCCTGACTCTCTGTTCCCCACGCACTATAATCCGCGATCTTCAAAGCGAGATTGAATCGGTTCTTATCGGGTAAGCACGCTCCATCTTAGGCCATAGCCTTTGCTTGCTTTCAAGTAAACTATGGCCAAGTGCAAACCCGTTATAGTTAAAAAAATATTAAGATCGGTCGCTTTTCTGTAATATAAAAAAAACAAGCAAACTAATGAAATTACTATGATTTTTACATTGGTATGAATATAAAAAAATATGTTTACCTGTATTATTTATACACTTTCCTAGCAGTCGTGTTACCGACAGCATCGTAGTATTCTTTCTGACCTGTCCTAGTACCCACTTCATTTAAATTATGCAAAATCCTTGAAGACCCTCTAAGCTTTACCTTCAGAATGTCACCATGCAAATCCAGAGGGTCTCGGAATTTATAAATGTATTCATTATATTTACATAAAAAGGTCTGAATCTTTGATAACAGGAGGCAAATTCAAATCCACGGGTTTAACGGATGACCGAAGGAAATATTATGGCGGTTAGAATGAACTTTGGCTTTTTACAAGTTTTTGAAACAATAATTTGGCGTTGTTAAGCTATTTACATTTTTTTATAAAATTGTTATGGTTATATATTACTAGTTTTATGCAGACATTAATATTTTAAACACATTTTATGGACACCAACAACTCAGAAAAGCTTTTATAATAATGTTTTCAAATGGAAACAGATTTTAAAGGATTCAGATATCAAAATTAAAAATTATACCATTAATCAAAATCCACTTCATTTGAACTACATCACCAATAGAAATAAAAAAAAAATCGTTTGTTGACATCAAGAAGTATTGATTTAATCAGGTAGCCTCGAAATTTTAGCTTTAATATAAATCAATAATAAAAAAAAATGTCGGTAAAATCAGAGCAGTAGAATAGATAATGTTATTTGTCCGCAATACAGATATTTTATAACGCTCATAAAATACCGTGCTCTCATTTGACTTTTCTTTTAGACCACTGTAACAATTGCTTCTTAACCTACATATGTAACTAATCAAATATGATCAGTTTTTTACCATTATCATGAAAACATGTATGCGCGCTTTTTAAAATCTTTAAAAAAACTTTGTATGATATCTATTTTTTTATGTTTCTAGTATTATATTTTACTATTTCGTGCAATAAAATGTGCTTAGTGGAAATTGAAATTTATTGTATGCTTTTCCTGTGAGGGCAACAATCCATTTAGTTAAATGGTATTTCCCGGCTGTTCGTCATAGTATTGCCGTCTCTAAACCGTTTCCTAGGTCCTTCGGCTATTTTGAAACTTTTGACACCATACTCCACCACACTCACCATAACATATTAATAATCTATACCAAGTTACAAACGTAAATGATCACAAAACGAGTCCAGTGAATAAAACCCCGCTGCCATAACTCTTACCTGACCTTTGGACTGTTATCATCCAGTTTACGGCCGAAAATATTGTCACGAGGTAAATAATGCCACATGTTGTTTCATGTAATGTCTTTTGTGTTGATCCATTTATATGTTACGTCTCAATGTAAAGGTAAGGCTTTTAAAACTGTCCGTTACTTAATATCAACGCACAGCTTAAACCACCAAATAGACTGTTAAATTGACTTTGAGGTAGTTAATAACTACGACGTAAGCTTCCACTAAGAAAATAATATTGGAAATTCTACTTCTTAGGGAGTGAAACAGAGGTTGCTAGTGAGTGCTATTTTGATTGATAATAATACTTCTTAACGCGCAAGAGAAGCCGCGGACATCTACTAGTCAAATATGTGTGAATATCTCACCCAACCAACCCAATCGTTCTAAGACGAAAATTTCATAAAATGCACCTCTTTCAAATGCGTACTAAAGTCACTTCATAATGCATAATAATAACGGACATCAGTGATCTATCCGTAAAACAACATAATATAAGCACTAATAAGAACCTCTAGTATTTGAGAATATTGTGTCTCAAATCGTGGCATGGCATGATATGTACCAATGCTTATACTTGGTATCATGTCCCACAAAACGTAAGAAACGATCATTATTTCCCCACATACTCGGCATTTGGAAACCTCCAGCCATTCATAAGTAAATTCCATTTTTACAACGTCTTCAAACCAAATAATGCCGCTCCCACAATGCCGCCCCATTAACTGACTCATATCTCACGAAACGTAAATAAAATTGAATTAACTCCTCAAGTGGATATAAAAGTTGGAAATTATGCCGCCATTTGAAGGCTTGTCGTGGATTACCGTGTACCATAGATAGATACCTAACATCTATGGTTTATAATCGTATCGTAAATTGTAATTGCATAAGATCAACAATATTTGTAAATACTAGAATAAGAACCCAATAAATCGTAATATTAAAAAGTTTAAACCTAAATCTCCACTGTTGTGTGCCTATGATAATATGATAGACTCCATAAGGTGCACAATAAGTTTAATATAATTTCAGACATGCTTTACATTTCATTACAGTATCTCATGTGTTTGTGTCATTTGATTACACAAAAATAATAAAATATCTAGATGGAATTATATTAAATATGTATGTAACGAAAATAAATGCTCTCTGTAAATAACAGATATGCGGTCTCTAAGAAGCAAAATCAATGTCGCACGCGAAAAATAATAAAATTCTCTCCTTGAAAGGATGAGCCGCAACGCAAATAGATTTCCAGTAATGGATAGGGATAAACGAATAGAAAATTAGGGAAAATAGCTGAGACACCCGAACTTGAACCAGATGATCCTTTAAAATAACAGCGTGCCTTGCAAGGTTAATGTATCCAAGGTCTTGAAGCGATACTGAGTTAGCGGGTTTATTTATATATCTAAATGTATGTAATTGGCTCAGAAATCTATGTGATTCTAAATTGTGGTATGAGAGAAAGAAATGAAATATTAACTATTAAACTAATATTAGTAACATTTTTACAGTATTGTGATACGCTGATACGGACTCTATTTCCAAAGAAATAAACCTGAATAGCTTAACTTGCATAAAGTTTCGACTTGAGACTAAAGGTATTATGGTATGATTTTGTTAGAATTTGACATAGAAAATTTAATATTAGTTGGTGATCGTATACATATATTGGTCCATAATACTCGTGGGCAACAAAGTGAAATACTGTCTGTAAGCATTCCAATCTTTATTATTTTATTTTTAACGCAGTTTGTTTCTAGTTTACCCTGTACAACAAGCTTTGCATGACAGATGGCTTTTAGATACATTTGCATTTATCTTTTAAAATGTATGGAATACAGCTACATTTAAACTTCAGGACCATAGTAGTAGTAGAGATAAATTATTAGTAAAATAACAACCTGGTCAACTGCAAATTTGTTCAAACTGACGACATCTTCACAAGTACACTGTCCCAAACCAAAAAAAAAATACATTAACTTTATCAACTTCAGTAAGAAAATAATTTTTGTCTTACAAATATGAACAAGAGTTTTTGAAAATAAAATAATAATTACACTTCCGAAATTAATTATTTTAAATCTTCTAAGATGTTTTATTGAGATTCAATCAATTCAAATTCAATCAACACAATAATATCTCCTTTTCACTTACTACTCCTATTGGTGGTTAAAACCTGTCTTTACAACTTAGTACATACTCCCTGTTACCAAGTGAAACCCATAAGAAAACAATTGCTATCAGTGAGCTTGTATCACTGCTTATCACTGCACGGCCGATCTCACGCGGTAGCGGTTTGGTATCGCTGCCCCTTCACTGCCTTATTCCTGCTATACACAGGTGAAAAAATAAGTTGTATTCTATGTTATATATATTTATATTATGTTTAGCATTTTTTTAACTTCTGTACACTTCGATCAATGATGCACTAGATTCAGCATTGCTGCATACATAATGCACTGTACGTAGTTATACGGTGGAAACAAAACATACGACACAGGCAAACTTAGTGTATGGCCAGATGGATTTGGACCTTATATATTATTATTCATAAATGGTGTTATATAAGTTTTAAATTAAAGGAACAATAAAACAAATAAAACTTTTAAATATATCACCCGAATCACGTTCACTAACAAAACAAAGCAACTGAAAAAATAGCGCTCGAGGATTTGGCATGTCAAAGTGTGAATAAACGTTGGCTCGCGTCGCGGTCCTATTCATTGTAATCTACGATAAAAATAAATACTACCTTTATATTTTACGTGGAAGAGATAAGGAAAGCGTACTTGGGACGACCAACTGGTCGGACGGCCAGTCGGACGTCCCAAGTACCGCTGGAAGGAGCAGATAGAGGAGGATCTGAAACAACTCCATGCTATCGAGTGGCAGGAGATGGCGCAGAACCGAGAGGAGAGGCGTCTCCACGTGTGGGAGGCTAAGATCCAGTTTGGGTCGCAGCGCCACACTAATAAGTAAGTTTACATTTTGCTAGCTGTTCAGAAATTCCAGTTTCCGTGTTATTTTACAGTGAATACTCAACCTAACATTTCCGAAAAAGTCGCCCTCGCATCGCAAAGACCATAATCCTTATCAGACCCTCGGGCAGCGGTTAGCACCCTATCAATTGGACGACCACCGCCATAAATTCACTTTCAGATAAAACACCACTTTCAATCAATGCCTTTAAACTTTTGTTACGTGTATTTTTTCGTGAGAATATAATTTACAGTTTGACGTTTTGTAAATTGGAGATAGCGGAGAGAAATGTGTGTTGAGGATGGATGGATTTGGTGTTACAGTTTGAGAGGTTAGAGTAACTGGTCACTTTAACCACATATGTACACCTAACCATTACATATAACCATTTAAGGCTGGTTTTAGTATGACAAAAGAGATTGGTTGTTAATGAATAAATGAATAAATACTCCGGGACATTGCACACCGCGCCATCTAGCTTTATGCCTCCTATTACATTAGTTACCTGAAACTGTAAGTAAAGTAACATTTTGAAGCGCCCGTGGTGTGGTGTATAAAATTTGTCGACGCGTAAGAAAGCTAAGCAACAGCCGTCGCAATTGGTATTTGGATGGGTGACCCGTGTATGTTACCGTGCGCATGATGACCTGAAATTGTCAGCGTGGGATGATCCCAAATCTAATAATGGTAATCTTCAAACCTTTTTCAAAGGTGTTGTATAGCTGATAAATATAATTTCACACTCTTATGATCTAAGCACAAACTTGTTTACACTAAACATAATTACATTATTTGCCTAATGTATACATTTATTAACATGCTATAAACCATTACATTTTTCTTCATTTTATTACATTTCCTATATTAAAACTATTTCTCTTAATATCTCGTAATCCCGCTCTATGATGGAAGAGTCCAATTCACAGAAATATGTAGCGGGAATAAGCTCTCTCATTTGATGGATGATAAATTATTGTTCTAGAGATTTCGTAACTACCTTTCCGAAGAATATTTGCGCTATTTTTTGGTTTGATTGCTATTACTGTCTGTTTTCATGTATTTACAACAGATAAATAAAAGCTTTTACTTGTTCAGCCAAAATTTGCAGTTGCTCAGCTAGCGGAGGCATATGATTACCATTGTTAAGCTACTGTCAACGCGGTCAATTCATTGGATGGGTGATCAATAAATTACATTCTATTTGGACGCATTCCTAGATCAAATGACGTCTTATTAAATTGTAGACTGTGGCCGTTTATCTGAATACAATAGTCGCTAGGCCATTTCAAAGGTTCTATTGGCGGTTAGAAAATAGTTTTTTTTAAATTTTTTTATGGGATAGGTTAACGTTTGACTACAGCCTGCCTGATGTTAAGCATTGCTGCAGCCTAGGATGTAACTCGCTTACCTAGAAGATACATATTAACTCTAGATTTTAAGACCCCTGAACCCTAGTTCGCAGAAAACACAGCTTCTGTGATACTAGAGTTATACGATAAGAAGAAGAATTTCCTGGCGAACATACTAGCTAGCGTAAACCTACCAATTGATCATTTCATCATTATATAATCATGAAACATTAAAAAACTGCTTCGAGTGAACACAGTGTAATTTCTTTCACCGATTTTCATCCAACGCCGTCGAAGGTTGTTTATTTTCCATACAATCTGCCTTCCCCGCTTTATATGAAATAGTAATATTCCGGAAGTGGGGGATTAAAAACGGCGCGGTATTAACTGGTCATTTGCAGATATTGCCAACATAGAGACAGCTTTTCGAATACAGATAACTAGGTTTTTATAAAACTTTATTTTTTACCAAATGAATGACAGAATTGTACCAAATATTATTTATACAGTTTTATTAAACAGCTTATAAGACTTATTTCGTATGTATAATAATTGAAATCAACTTTTATGTCCACTTCAATCCATTCTAGAATAAATAATACATAATGATTGAAATTCATTTAAAAAAATATACATTTGCTCATGCTCAGTTTTTCAATTGCATCAACGCATTTAGTGTCAAAATCACTTGGCAAAAATATACTCGTTTAATAGTTGTGTAATGATTATGTGGGCCTAACATTAAGATCACAATTGTAGTATAAGAAAGGATCACTTTATATTGATTTTCAGCTTGATTTACACATAAATATGCACCAAAAAACATTACCTAAATCTATAGCCTCTTCCAATATAAGCTGTCCCCAGCAACTGGCAAGACTGCGAAAGGAGTCCTCTATAAAACAACAAATACTGTCCGTTGTGGAGGAGTACACTCTGAGTACTGAAGCGGCTTATTATGCTGTATTTTTCACTACCGAATGACAAAATTGTACCAAATATCGTTTATCTAGTTTTATAACCAGCTATACGTTATTTGTTATCTATTATTTGTTTGGTTGACGCGACGCATGACCAAAATGCTGGCCTTTTTCTGGCTCAACGTATCAGCATTGCCATCCAGCGTGGTAATGCGGCCAGCATGCTGGGCACGCTGCCCTCTGGTAGTGGGCTGGAGCACTTAGATTATCTTTAGGCTTTTCTAAAGATTTTCTAAGTGCCCCTTTTTGTAGTAGTTAGAAGTAGTATGTTTAGTTTTCCTTCACTTGTTTTTATATTTTATTATTGTAAATAAAGTATAATGCAGTTTTGTTTTCCAATTGCTACGATAACGGCTTATTTTGTATGTATTATATTGATTTTATAAAATTCAAAATTCAAAATTCATTTATTCATTGCGAAATATAGGTATTTACAAAGGTGGTAAATTTTTATGTTACAAAGCCATAAGTCATTTTCTAGTACATAATAAATATTTTAATTTTCATTTTCATGTACATATGAGTGCGCTATATTTCTACCCAAAGTCGTTCATATCTGGTTTTAATCGATGTTGTAAAAGAAGTTGCTAATCTTGTCTGTAGATGTGATAGTGTGAAAATATGATATTTTATGCAGTTAAAAGCTTATTTTTACTAACGTGGGATAGGTTTACGTTTTGACTACAGCCTGCCTGATGTTAAGCATTGCTGCAGCCTAGGGTGTAACACGTTTACCTAGATATATATTATTATATTTTTTTAAATACGTATGTTATTGTATGGATGTGCGAGTTTTGCTACATATTTTTCTGAAATTAAAACTAATTACAAGATTATTTTGTGTAGGTACGATGTTTTAACCAATGATAGAAAAAACATTAAAATGAGATACAACATGCTTCAAAATTTATTAAAATGTTAAATAGTTCTTGATCAAATAGTTATTCATGCATAATATCTAGAGATATAAGGTTCATAAATTCAAACTTACATGGTTTTATATATATTCATTAAATATAAAATGTATTATGATGATCTTTCTAGATTATAAGTTTATAAGCACAAGTTGGTAAAAATATAAACAATCTCCTAGAGATTGCTAAACAGAAATAGGAACCGCGGACGCCTCACAAGATCTCAGCGAAAATATTAAATTTCACAATTCTCTGAACTGAAGCCTGCTAACTACGTAGCTAGAAATCTAGCAGTAAGGGTGATAATTTATATAATTCTATGTTATCACATAATACACTCTAAAACCAGATTAAATTTGACATAAAATTTACCAATGTATACTGTACAATTTGCAACATTTTAAATTAACTTTATAAAGTTGTATCATGTTAAATGTCAAAGTACATGTTCTCTATTCGCATTGTACAGTGGCGCCATAAAATAGTTTGTATCTGTTTATAATCACATTTCGTGTAATTCAGAAGTTGAAGTTATCATCAGTTTTTTTATATGAGTTTGCACTTGATCCCAATTTGGTTGATAATTTCATTAAATAACTGCATCGTAAACAATGTATATGTTACGGTAAATGTGGATAATGCGGGAATTATGCATAATTCCCGGGAATTATGCATAATTACTAGTGCTCTTGGTAAAAGTGAGAAAAACATTCGAATTAATCACATTTACCGGTAATTATACATAATAACTATACCCCTTTGGTAAATGTAGAAACTAATGAAATCAAACATGGCAAAAAACAAAACAGGCAAGGCACTGAACCAAAAACCGCACTGAATTATAATTTGTCGGTCTTCAAGGCGAAAGCAAACTGGTTTCTTCTAGGCAAGTACGCTGGATCGTAGATTATAACGTTGTTTAACACCAGGCAAGTTGCAGTCAAGCGTGAGCCTATTTCATGTAAAAAAACTCTAGTAAAAAATAAAATAAAATAAAATCTTAACATTACTCTACTCTACTCTACTCTACTCTACTCTACTCTACTCTACTCTACTCTACTCTACTCTACTCTACTCTACTCTACTCTACTCTACTCTACTCTACTCTACTCTACTCTACTCTACTCTACTCTACTCTACTCTACTCTACTCTACTCTACTCTACTCTACTCTACTCTACTCTACTCTACTCTACTCTACTCTACTCTACTCTACTCTACTCTACTCTACTCTACTCTACTCTACTCTACTCTACTCTACTCTACTCTACTCTACTCTACTCTACTCTACTCTACTCTACTCTACTCTACTCTACTCTACTCTACTCTACTCTACTCTACTCTACTCTACTCTACTCTACTCTACTCTACTCTACTCTACTCTACTCTACTCTACTCTACTCTACTCTACTCTACTCTACTCTACTCTACTCTACTCTACTCTACTCTACTCTACTCTACTCTACTCTACTCTACTCTACTCTACTCTACTCTACTCTACTCTACTCTACTCTACTCTACTCTACTCTACTCTACTCTACTCTACTCTACTCTACTCTACTCTACTCTACTCTACTCTACTCTACTCTACTCTACTCTACTCTACTCTACTCTACTCTACTCTACTCTACTCTACTCTACTCTACTCTACTCTACTCTACTCTACTCTACTCTACTCTACTCTACTCTACTCTACTCTACTCTACTCTACTCTACTCTACTCTACTCTACTCTACTCTACTCTACTCTACTCTACTCTACTCTACTCTACTCTACTCTACTCTACTCTACTCTACTCTACTCTACTCTACTCTACTCTACTCTACTCTACTCTACTCTACTCTACTCTACTCTACTCTACTCTACTCTACTCTACTCTACTCTACTCTACTCTACTCTACTCTACTCTACTCTACTCTACTCTACTCTACTCTACTCTACTCTACTCTACTCTACTCTACTCTACTCTACTCTACTCTACTCTACTCTACTCTACTCTACTCTACTCTACTCTACTCTACTCTACTCTACTCTACTCTACTCTACTCTACTCTACTCTACTCTACTCTACTCTACTCTACTCTACTCTACTCTACTCTACTCTACTCTACTCTACTCTACTCTACTCTACTCTACTCTACTCTACTCTACTCTACTCTACTCTACTCTACTCTACTCTACTCTACTCTACTCTACTCTACTCTACTCTACTTTAATTTATTGTATGTTATTTTATTTTATGTTTTGCCACCAAACACCAAATAGAAGGTTTGAGCTCTTGATCCTCTACTCGTGCGATTTATTTATTTTATTTGTACATGTATTTTTTTCATTTTTGCATAATTTTTTTGCATAACGGCCATATTTTTCGTCAAGATGCCTTCGCCTTTAAGCATATGTACAAAGTGCAGGAAAATTTTGCCTAGACGAGGGTTTTTAAGCTGCAACAAATGTAAACAAAAATATCACCTAGAATGTACTGATGTCTCCCAAAAACTGTACAATCTAATGAAAAGAAAAGAACTTTGGAAGTGTAAAGGATGCGCTACCAAATCAAGCAGTACACCGGTAGCATCTAAGGAAAATAATATCACAACAGCGGCATCTACGAGATCTGACATAGCGCCTGTTGGAAATGTTGCTGGAAAATATCAGAAACAAAGTGATCCGCTACTACATAAAAGCGCATCGACCAACGACTTGCACATCGAGGACTCTCATTCAAGTTTGGTGGATATGAGTTCCATCAGTCTCCCAGATGACAACTGCTCAACAAGTACAGAGAAAGATCTTTCTGCTAGGCCCCTTGGTACCCTGAGAAAATCCTTGTCCTTAACTAATCTATCGAGTCAAACTATACTGAAAGCCACTAGGCTTAGCTTACATAGTAATACTTTCGACGACAGCTGTGATGACCAAGGAAAGAACAAGAAAATTGAACAACTGTCTATTGAACTACAATCTGCACACCAAGAGATAGATAACTTATGTTCTGAAAATTGTGCACTGAAAAAAGAAATCGGTCAACTCAGAGAAGTTGTAGAGAGATATAAAAAACTAGGATTTTCTGACACGTCTAAAAAACACACACCCACGCGCAAAGAGATTAGAAATATGCCAAACTCCAATAGAATTGACACCCCTATCCTGACCCGAAAGCAACGGCGTCTAGCTGCGAGTAAAATAGATCCAGAACTAAGACAGCCTAGTACAGAACATCAAGATAATGTTATTGCTGACACTCTTTTAGAAAGCGAAGTAATTCCTACGCTGCGATTGACTCAAAACAATGACGTGTCTCGTGAAAATTGCTCACCTACCACACAACCTAAAAATGACGATCAGCATGTGAGACCTAATCCAAAATCTAATCAAATTGGAGAAGGCCACTCAAACATTTTGGGCCCATCAACCACGGCGCCTGGAAACACGAGTCCGGTGATAATAGAAGATACGAATATTAAGAAAAAAGAATCTTCTAGGATATCTAATAATGTACATCGTGTTCAAAAACGTATCCTTATCTTGGCTGATCAACAAGGAGCTGGACTACGAGCTGCTCTTCTGGACTACGAGCTGCTCTTCAAAAACTTACAGGGGACGAATTCGATGTATCCAGTTATTGGAAATCCAGTGCACCCCTCAGCGAAATAGTTTTCTCTCCTGGCTATGATATAACGACATTTACGAAAAATGATTATGTGATTATAGTTGGTGGCACGAATAATAGGAATCCTTTTGAGTTTACATTAAATTTGAATATTTGGCTTACTAGGACTTCTCATACCAATGTAATACTAGTTGAAATTCCTTATAATAAGTATCTACGTGAGTCTAAAATTAATTATGAACTTAGATTCTTAAGTCAAAAACACAACAACGTAACATTTTTGGATATGAATTATAGCCGAATTTTACCGCGTAACTCAACTATATTCCGAATTAATGTTTGCCGCGAATTGCTCAGAGATATACTGCGTTTAAATTATAAAAAGAGAATGAATGATTACCTCTCTAATGTCAAACTTGATTCATCAGATTACCCAAAGACTCTTGTAGATAATTATACCCAAACGGACATCGATAACTTACCCACTAATCCTGTGATCCAAAGTACCAATAATGACGTAGAAATTATAAACTTAGAACCTACCAACGAAGGAGAACCATCAGAATCTGCTCCTGATATTGATAAAAATGCACATGAGAATAATAATTTATTTCGTGATTAATAAAATAACAGTTACGCATCAGAATATCGACGGTCTCGTTAATAAGTCGAATAAAGTATTAGTTTGCCTTCAAGAACTTGAAACATTCAATAAAAGTATAGATGTTTTGTGCCTTACTGAGCATAATATGGTACATGACGATATAGGGTTATTGAATATACTCAATTTTAAACTAGGATCTATATACTGTCGAATAAAGCGAAATGGAGGATCATGCATACTGGTACGGAATGGTCTAGAGTTCAAAAACATACCTACTATTGAACATATGTCGAAACCTAATATGGCAGAATGCTCTGCAATTGAGTTGACGTCATTTAATATTATCATTATTTGCATTTACAGGCCATGCATCCACTTACGTCTAAATTACGATGCATTTCTATCTATCTTACGTGACATATTAGAATATCTATCCTTAAAGCCCAAATCAAAGGTTATCATATGTGGGGACTTCAATATCAATATTTTAGAACCCAACAAGCTTTCCAAGGAATTTGAACAACTGTTAGACAATTACAACATGAAATTTCAATTTAAACAAATAACTAGGTCTAAGAGCAAAACTTGTCTGGATAATATAATACATAATCATATTAGAGGCTGCAAAGGTGAAATTGTTGAACACGCTCTATCTGATCATTCCTCTCAAATATTTACAGTACCAGTTAAAAAGACATGCACATTAAAATTTTGGTATACACAGAAACGTGACTTTAGCTCAGTTAATTTAAACAAGTTCAAAGAGTGTTTAAGACAACTCACATTTTATGATGTATATAATTGCGAAGAACCGAATACAGCTTATGAAAATTTTTATGAAATGTTTCTACTACTCTACAATTTATGTTTCCCTATAAACAATAAGAAAATATTCTCAAAGAAACGTCCAAAATGGATAACAAAGGGAATACTTTTATGTTCTAAAAGGAGAAGGGATATGTTGTGGAAGTATAGGCTTTATCCTACTAAAGAAAATAAACGGTTGTTCAAACAATACTCGATTAGGTACAAAAAAATCATGAACTTGACTCAGAAAATTCAAAATAACCATTTTATTAAAAATGCCAAAAGTAAATCAAGAGCAACATGGAGTATTATTAATAAACAAAAGTTTAATATTCCCAAGGATTATATTAAAAAAATAAATTTAGATGGGGGAACAATCACAGATCCTGAAGTCATAGCTCAAAAATTTAATGATTTTTTTATTGACATTGCATCACCCAGTTTTCCGTCTAATTCAAATAATTATAAAATTGATCATGACAAATCTAATTCAATATTCTTGACTCCTACAATACCTCATGACATTCTTAATATTATTGATGCATTGAAAACAACAGAAAGTTTTGGTTACGATGGTGTTACTACAAAATCAGTTAAGTTTGTTGCCGAGGAAATAGCACCTGTTATATCCCATATAATTAACCTATGCATTCTGAAAGGTGTTTTTCCACAAAAACTAAAAATATCTGTCGTGAAACCTGTCTTCAAAAAAGGTGATAAAGATAAGCTTGACCACTACAGACCAATCGCTTTAATCCCTATTATAGCTAAGATTTTTGAAAAAGTGCTCTACGATAAATTAAATTCCTACCTTGAAAGTCAAAATATCATCTCTCACTGTCAATATGGGTTTAGAAAAAAGAAAGATATTAATATGGCTATATATAACTTCCTGAATGAAGTTATATTAGGTATGAACAATAATAATCTTACTGCCGCACTATTTATGGATATGTCGAAGGCCTTTGATCGCGTGGACTATAAAATACTGCTAAATAAACTGTCCCAATATGGCATTAGAGGCACGGCTAATTCACTTTTTAAATCGATAGGCTACAAATGACACAAATTAACGGGATTTGTCTAAAAACCAAGAGTGAACGAATTTATTCTTCCAATCTAAAAAAAGTGCTTTATGGGGTTCCTCAGGGCAGTGTCTTAGGCCCATTGCTCTTTTTGATATATATCAACGACTTGCCTAAGGCCACGCCACATGCTGTAACCCTTTTCGCTGACGACAGCACAGTACTATTTAAAAATGGCATAAGAAATAAAAATAATATCGCCAGTCTTTGTCGTGACATTAATTCTACATTAGTATCTATCATAAATTGGCTTGATATGAATAACTTAAAAGTTAACTTAGATAAAACGAATGTTATTAACTTTAGACAAAGACAGTCTAAGAGTCTGAACGAAAATCTGGACATCACTTATTCTGGACATAAAATTGACGAAGTTGGTACAACAAAATTTTTAGGTATACATATTGACAGTAAATTGAACTGGAAGCTTCACACAGACATTGTATCAAAGAAGATAATTCAGTTTTCCTTTGCATTATATAAACTAAGGCAAGTTGCAGATCAGGACACTTTACTAACTGCTTATCATGGTCATGTTATGTCCACGTTGCGATATGGCCTTATCTTCTGGGGAAATTCAACTGACGTCGAGGTTGTTTTCCGAGCTCAAAAAAGGTGTATCAGAGCGATTTGTGGTCTCCGACGTAGAGAATCTTGCAAACCACACTTTATAGAACTACGTCTATTAACTCTGCCGTGCATATATATTAGTGAAACAGCTTTATTTGTTAAGAAAAATTTCGATCTGTTTCCTACACTACTAGGTACACGACGTACAGACAAATTAGCCTGTCCAAGTAAAATGAAAACGTCCCTAATGAGAAAAAGTGTCTTAGGTGGCGCGCCAACCATCTATAATAAATTACCAGCAGAAATTCGCAATTGTGAAGATGTTATGAGTTTTAAAAAGGAACTTAATAAATATCTGGCAGCCAAGGCATACTATTCTTTGAAAATGTTTGTAAATGATAATGATTAATCAATTTATTCTATATTTTGCGTTATTCTGATGTCTATCTTTGAGCCAAATGTTATATTTTGAAATGTTTTTAGTATAGTTGACAATGCAATTATAATGTTATTGTGACATCCTTACATAATATCTATATTTTTAATTTAATTTCCATTCTGTTGTTTGTAAGTTGCACGCCCTATGGGTAGGAGTATAGCGTTCTATTATATAATTATGTTACCAACTGTTTTGACCTATATTCCGCAATAAATATATTTTGATTTGATTTGATTTGATTTGATTTGTATTTATTCTCATAAACATATTGATTCTGATGTTTGATTTCATTATTTTGTACATTAACCAAAAGGGTATGGTAATTATATATAATTACCGGTAAATGTGGATAATTCTCAACATTTACCGAGTGCGTTGGTAATTATGTATAATTCCCGGGAATTATGCATAATTCCCGATTATCTACATTTACCGTAACATATATATTACTAGCTACTCTGCCCGGCTTCGCAATGTCACATATACACCAAAAATACTTAAAAACCGAGCACTATATGTTAAAAAAACAAAACTCCGCGCGTAGTTTTGGAAATGTAAGCATGTGGCATGTAGGCCGTTTGCGCTTTTTTAACAAGTTGGGTTACATTATCGAGATTTTCACGCGGATCCCTATTTTTTGTCGCATTAATTATAGTTTAATAATCAGGCATAATTAGGGATAACGTAGGATTCTATCGGTAAAAGATTTTTAAAATCGGTCCAGTAGTTATGGAGCCTATTCAATTCAAACAAACAAACAATCAAATCTTTATAACATTACTAAATATTATACTATAGTCTAGATATACCTACTGATTCTTACAATTCATTAAGAACCACAACTCATGACCATCATCTGATATCTTATTACGTCTTTCTTCTTCTTTCTATCTCGAAGCTCTCGTCCTAAGATTCGATTACTCCGTCCTGACGCCTGACTGCGACTAACAAGAAAAACGAATTTGTCCAACTACTCCCTGCCTATGCATTGCGAGAGGAGTGAATAGAGTTTTCTGCATTTTGCGGTCACAGAAAGAGGTGAAATTGTTAGTAGATTGTCGGGAAAAAAGTGTTTGAGTTGAGACTTGGCATATTGCATAAAAATTTAATGTGCATGGTGTTTCTTTATCAATTAAAATTTCATCACGAGCCTTGATACCTATTGCTGTAAGCGATACCTAAATAAGCAATATTGTCCATAATGCCTGTAATAGACATAAATACTAAAACATAGACACCATATACGTACATACTTAGACTTCTTAAGTAAAAATAAGCATCCTTACCATACTTGGCAACAAGTACCCAACTATGTACATATATAAATTCAGCCAATCCCAGCTCCTAAGTAGCACAAATTTGTCAACATCATTACGAAAACATTCCCAAATAGCTCCGAATCTTGTCCCCATTCAGCTGAGAAGGATCCTTTTCTATTGGTCCTCTAACAGCCATCATAAATATCAAGACATCAATACAATAATAACTTCATAAGTCTCCTTTGAACCTTACGAAAAAATACTCTTTCAAAGTGCTCCCATAACTCGACTTCAAAGGGCCAAAGAATAAAAACAGATTCATTACCACATACATCGGAAATTGTTCAAAGGAATCTCGCCTTTAGGGGTCTTTAATACAATATTATTACGGTGTAAAGATGTTGAAGGTGGCTTGAACTCGTTTCCTTGTCGGCGACAGGAAAAGTGAATTTGCGCGCAAAAGATGGCTTCCGTCGGACACCGTGGGACGGAAAAACTCGCTCCGGGCTAAGACTTGTGAATCTATGTAGAATGATATTTAGAGAACTTTGTTGCAGAGAAAAAAATACAAAGCGTATTTTTTAGTTATAGGCAATACACGCAAATATTTACCAGTTGTTTTGGCTATGTACTAAAATATTGTAAATGCTACCAATGTCATACCTATACCTATCCATACAATGTCGGTGTGTTACTCGTATTAGTATCGTAAACTAGTAAAAGTAAGTTTTTTTCTCTCTTTGCGTCGTATTTCTTCATGCCTGATGGTCGTGACTCCCCTGCAGAATTAATTAATTAGGGCAGATCTCTTGGCCAGGTACATCGTGGTAGACACCCAGGTCCTTCCACGGAAGACACGATGTTTTCTTTCACCGCTAAGCCAGTTAACACTTTACTTGAAAATACAAGTCATTGGTGTAGGGCCATAATTTATTATTTTGAAATTTTAAAGTATTATTTTTCTCTAAACGTTCTTTTCTTTAAACCATCTACTTTAAATTAAAATCTGCCTAAAATATCTGAAAGCATTGGATTTCCAATCGTGACCATTCGATTGGAGCTTAGACAGAAAATCGAACTAAATAAGAAATTGAATCGTCCTGTCTAGACTTTTAACGAAATCGACATGACGTGACATCTATTTATAACGACATTTATTGCAAATTAATTTCAAAATTCATTGCTGTTTCTGTACAGGTTTCTAACTGAGTTACTAAGAGAAAGCGTCGTTGTAGTCTTTAGCAGTCGTAATTGTCCTTTCGTTTTTAGTTTCTCGGTGAAGGGTGTTAATGGAAGAAGGCAGCACTAGTCACGAAGTTGCAATTAGATTGGAACTACGGAACTCTTTGCTGTAATTTTACGTAGTTAGCAAATGTTTCTATTGAGAAGGCAAGCAGGTTTTGGTAAATTATATATTTGTTTATTGGTCTGTGACTGAATCAAGTAGTATTATCTTTACATAATTATCCACTTAGTGACCGGCTATTGTTTTAACCTACTAATATTCGAATTCTTGAATTGAATTAGCCGTAACAATTAAATAATAAATATTTCATAGGTAACTTTTAAAACAAAAATCCAAAGAATAATCCACATTATACTAATCTCAAAGTACTGCTTTCACATATTTTTATAAAGGTTTCTAAATTCTAAAAAATACTCACATAAATTCAGTTTCGTTATCATGTAAAAAGTTCGAAGCTTTAAGGCGAGCTTACTTCGTTTTCTCATCCCACCAACTAAATTATCTTGATATTTTATTTACATTTTAATTGCGTCACGTCCGGAGTAATATTGTGAAGTTTGTTTTCTGGTAAATCTGGACTCCTACCAAACAATAACTTTATAGAAATAAAAATCTGTGTTACGCAAAATGCAAAGTATGTTAAATAATGCCGAATGAGCGCATCTGTGGTTTCTATGACGATGAAAAGCGTATATCACTTTTTTTTAATGTTCATACATAACTAATAACAACTTTAACTGGTTGTACCTGAAACTGTTGGTTGTTTTGTGGATGTGATTTGGCAAGTCTTCAATTTTAAATTAACATCATACCATTATAATAATAGCGACGGTACGCTTGTTGGTCTTTTTGTTCTATTTTTTCGCCGTAACAAACCGACGGATTATCAGGAATTCAGTTATGGTTTCATATTTAATTAGATAATTTCGTAACAATATACAAAACAAATCAATACTCGATATTTTGTTCCTTACAAACCACAATAATCATGAGTCACGCCCACCCATCCAACAAATCACGGCGTCACGTAAAGACAAGCGCAGAATTAAATCGTGCATGGATGGCAACAAACGGCCGAATTGAAACCAATTATCGTTTTCGCGTTCCGAACGAACTTTGCGGCAGGTGTGCGTAACTGTGTTTGGCACAAGACATAAGCTAACGCGACTATATTTTTGTATGAACACCAGTAAATTGCATAGTTCATAAGGAATAACTAAATCTGTATTCAAATCTATCTTTGGACACAATTTCTTCGCAATAAATATTATGCTTTAAGGTAATATACTTTAAAAGAATTTTAAACATCTTTGTGGTCATTGCACGTCCTCTTTACAAATATTTTTCAGTTTGATACATGTAGTTTCTGTATCTAATTTCAGGGGATCCAGTCCTACACATTACCGCACTAAAACTAATTGTATCATACAAAGGCAATTAAATTTATGACATGTAAAAATTGTTTATCCACGAAAACCATTTCCAGTTTTAGGCTCCATCTTAGGCACAGTGTTACTCGTGCGGTAGTGGCTTCATGCGAGCTGCCTGACCATCCATAAAAATATAGATTAAAAGATATTCGCTTATAACTTATAAAAACATTTACTCGATAGCCGTTAGAGTATAAATCAGGTCGGTCGCTGTAGTCATTAGGAGACCGCGAGTTTGGACACTCGGCTACTCTACTATCACAAATTATAGAAAATCATCTGCAATGTTATTCAAAACTAAATTTAGGGTATCGATGATTTCGTTTTTTTATCGTAAAATAATAACACACACTCACTAATTAGAAAAGTCCGTAAGTTCTTACGAGGGTTGCGAGTTCAGGTGTCGGGCGTTCTCAAACTACCCAAAGAACCTTTGTCATCGCTTAACAGCGTTGCTGTGGCGAACAGCCGGGACCAATTTAACTGATTTCTAATTAAACTAAACATATTACTATATTATCAGGTTTTCTGAGTGTAGGTGATACTCTGTATTCTGTGGTGTTTTTTTTTACGTGGGACAGGTTACTTTTGACTACAGCCTGCCTGATGTTAAACATTACTGCAGCCTAGGGTGTAACACGCTTACCTAGAAGATACCTTTTAACTCTAGATTTGAAGACCCTTGGATTGTAGTTCGCAGGAACCACAGCTTCCTGGTAGAGTCTTCCAAAGCTGAACTCGATCTGGTATCAATATGTTCGTTTTTTCATCGTAAAATAGTAACTAACCCACACTCACTAATTAGAAAAGTCGATAAGTTCATATGTGTGTTGTAAATTCAAGTTTCGGGAGTTATCAAACTACCCAACAGCCGGGACCAATTTAACTGAATTCTAATTAGACTAAAAATATATTTGTGTTATCAGGTTTTACTCTGTATTCTGTAGTGTAGGTAGAGCAGTGAGAGTAGGTTACAAACTTCACAGTTGCAATTAGTAACACATAAAAATAAATAAAAGTATAGCTAAAATCGTACTTTTTTTATAAATAACCCTTATTAATTATAAATTTAAACATATTTAAAAATATTTATTTTTAATATAATTGACCTAGCTATATTAACGTTTTTTTCGTTTGATATACGGTTCTGACTCATGTTCCCGTCTTATCATTAGTTAAGAAAAAGAAATGATAAACTTTGAACTATAACATGGCATGATAATTAATTATTAATAAAACTTATTATCTACAATACAACAAAACATTAAATAACGCACTTCAGTAAATAAGTAAATGCATTTTTTTCGAATTAAGTTAAAAAGTTCATATGGAGTGGTCATCTCTGGCTTCAGAGTTGTCAAACCGCCCTAAGGGCCTCTAATATTTTTCAAAGACTGCCGTACTTTGACAAACAGCTGAATAAATAAAAGTACTATTGTTGTTATTCCAACCAATAGTAATATCTTGATAATGTATCATAATTTTCATCCATATAAGTAGTATACCTACAGTTCTACGAAATTAATTCTCCCGCAATACCAATCGCCCTTAGTAACAGAATATCTGTAATAAATAATGGTTAGTATGATTTGTAAAGGCGTATGCCCGAAGTCGTTAGTAACTATTGACTTATCGTCGATGAACTATGGCTTTGGGCAGAGCTTTGGAATTTCTGATCAAGTCAGAACTGGTAAAATAGAATACCCAGCAGCCGGTCGACAAGGCCTGATGATGATGAGTCTTAAAAACATAAGCTTTACTATGTTTGCGAATGAGCATACTCACTTAAACATTGATTTTATTAATTTACGTCATATGTAATTGATTGGCATAATAAGAATACAATTTAAAACAAAAATGTTTGCTCGTTATATGTATAGTCTAATGGTAAATAATTTTACAAAACAATTAAATTTTCGGTCTCAACCCATTTGTAAAACTTGTAGTAAAAAAACTGAATATAATGGATGATTTTCAGTTTTTGAGTATTTCTAGAAAACTACAACTCGTTTTGGAAAACTCATTTAAATCGGATGTTAAGAACGTAGAATTGAATATAAACATTAAAAGTAAGTGCAAATACTTCGGAAACGTCTTCGAGTGTCATATCACATCAAACATGGCGGCGCATTTCAAACCACAATGTACAATACCAGGCTAGATTTTAGGCAATTTTCACAAAAACCTGTTAAGTATGAATTATTTTTAAGAAGTGCTAAACCCGTACTATGGTTTTTTAACTTGAACTTATTGGAAAATGAGCGAAAATAATCATGACCGGCAGGATTCGAACCTGCGTATTTCTGCTACCGTCAGAACGCCCCAACTAGGCTACGGTCTACTACCGTTGGTAAGTTGTTAAGTATTTTAAAATCATTTATTATTCCCGTCATAGTCAAACCGTCTTGTTTGTTGCATAATTAAGTTGTTATATTAGTTGTTAACTGGTTGATCCAATATAAGCTAAGTTATGTTTAGTTTAATAGTATAGACTATTGTAAAATCTTGTTCGTTAGTTTTTACTCAATAAAATAGTTCAAAGCAAACCTATAGTTTGTAGCTGTCGCAAATTAAGTGACATCACGAAAAACTGTAGGGAGTATAAAACTTTTACTTCTTCTTCTTATCGAATGAGAGTGGCCAACTCTGGTTTCGAGAGTTTTCAAACTAAGGGCCTCTGACATTTATGGGAATAGGATTAGAACTAGATATTGTATTAATTTGTACCTGCATTATACGAACTCTGGTGCACTAAAACCAGTCCGACCAAAGATTAAAATCTTCCTCTCACATAAACCCGCCAAATTGAATCTGACGCCGTAAACCGATTTTATGTTGACATAATTTTTTAAATAACCCTGAAATACGCCACTTTTAGTTTGATGTCGGTAGGTGTGTTTGTGAGTAGTTTATTTATTTTTACTTTATATTTTATTTAGTATTTTAAACTTTATTAGTATTATTTTATGATTTAATGAAGAAAATGACTAAAAGGCTACATGCTAACAGGCAACAGACAACATATATCCCTACATACAATTCCTACTACTCTTATTTCCTATCAATGTAACTAAAATAATAAAATATTGTGTCTAAAACAGGGGTAATAAATTAAGCATTAATCAACTAATCAGTTCTAAAACCAGCTTTAATGTGCCATTTAGATAGAGACTTAAATCATCTCTGACATTATATGCATTATAATATAGAACTAGTGGGTACTAGCGGCTTCGCTCGCATTAAGAAGTAAAACTTGCATCCCCTATTTTACCCCTTTAAAAGCGGCATATCCAAAAATCCTTTCTTAGCGGATGCCTACATCTTAAAACCAACATATATGAAGTGGTTTGGGCTATGTGTTGATAGATCACTATATCAGTCAGTCAGGTCACCTTTGAGTTTTGTATATATAGATTGTGTCAACAATAACCAAGAGTAAGCCCATTTTGAAATCATTTTCTGACGTGATCGAATGTCATAAAACGGTCGATGGTACAACATCATAAACTCTGGACACAGCGTCATAAAGTGGAACCCATCAAGAATTAAGAGTGTGTAGCGCTTTACAGTAACCGGGTAACAAACATTGCCTTAGATATTTTTTGAGGTAGACAAATCTTACTTGTTTTTTTTTTTACATTGGACAGTTTTTGCTATTCGTTAGTTTTTATATTGCACTATTTTTGTTAGTCGCTTCAGGTCTTCCGTAAGCTTATGATGCGGACGTAGGAGATAAGTTTATCGTGGTTTTGTCGACAAAATATCGATACGTTTCTATATCTCTACCAGTGCTTACGCACTCAAATGTAGTCGGCCGTCACTGACGTGAAATAGAGAAAAACCTATGCTTTTTGTTATTTTTACAATTCAGAGTAGACAAATAACTTGACGTAATATTGTTGTTTCGATTCGAGATGAAATCGACGTTGTGCATATTATTCCATTGGGTTGAAATGTCTGATTACAAGATTACCTATATTTGGTGGATTCCTTTTTATCAGAGCCCTACGTCTTTGCCAAGAGCAATACATAGTTATTAAATTCATTGTTAATAAAAATTATGTTATAATATAATTATTATGATTTATCTATAAAATTTATATTCTAAAAATGGTTGCATTGTTGGTGTCGTTAAAATTTGCTTCGCTAGCGAAACGTCTAGCGTGAGCTGGCTGGATAACTGCAGCCATTGTAGTCTTTAGTGGAACAGCAGATTTATAAAATACAGGCACATTTAACTTACAACATATAACTTGCAAATTTCGATTGATTTTGAGTATTGGTGGGAGTTTCTGATACCCGCCTGGTTACGTCTGAATTTATAAAATCGGTCGCCAGCCACGAAAATTTATAAATTTATTGCATTTATATTAACCCTATTTTGAGTTAAATACAAATGAATATGACTATTACATTTCTTTTTTGTTTGTTTTTTTGGCAACAAATTTAAAAAAATACAGTGCTATTTACTACTAGTTTAGAATACAAAACAAGAATCAGTCTTTAATGTTATCCAATTTCAACTATACTATCAACATACATGAAAAAATAATAAAACTTTTTGTTGTAGTAGTCTATTAAAATTATAGAACACCATGTTCAAGCTACCTCGTAACTCCCATTATTTTTCTCTCCGCCTTACTTGAAGTGAGTATCCGGCCAAGTTGTCGCAGTAAATACAAGTAACGTACGCCACACGTGTCCCGTCCCTAACTCAGGCCCAAGTGATATAAATCAGCCCTAATCCATGCCAGCCCCAAAAATGGAAATTAAAGAGAAAACTTTGATTAAGTTGAGGGAAATACAGACCGTTTAACCTTTATTATGCTGTTGAGATATCGTATACATTTTTAAGCGACTTAAAAAAATATGACGATTTATACCAAAAAAAATTGCTGATTAATTTAGCAATAAATTATTTTTTGTTGTAAAAACTTTTTATTATATCTGAATTGTAACCTCACTTGTTAATTTACTCGGTGGTGACGAACCTCTGTCGACGAGTATTCAAATTTCGAATTAAAATAAATTATAGAAGCCTGTCCCCAAGAAGAAACAAAGATCATGAAGATCGTAATCTAGAAGTGAAAAAATACATAATATTTGTGATTAGAATATTAATTCGATTGGTATAAATCCTTATAAAGTAGTTTCATTTATTATTCTAATAGTAGTACTGTAATTTTATCTTAAGATGTATAGAAAAGTCTACTGAACCTCGTAAAAGACTACTTTAGACCTTCAAAGATAATCTTCCAAATATCTGCTCCACCAGCATACTAAATAATGCTGCTTTTGCCATTTTCTCGGAGCACCACATTACTTATACCCCGAAATTATGACGCCTGGGACCTTTAGGAAAATTAGTGAAACTGAGCACCAACGGACCTCAGCCTCTCGCCTCCACTAGACATTCTTGTAATGTAAGGAACTAACTGGATTACAATACTGTGCTTTTCAACATTTTAATAATAAATAAATAAAATACAGGACATGTTATTCAGCGCCCTCTCGCTCCATACAAAGCTTACGCTTGTATCATGGGTACACTAGATAACGGCTATAATACATAGTATATTTTCTTTTGTAAATACATAATTATTATACATAAGTTATATAAAAAAATAGTAAATGGGATTACTGTGGATCAAAATTGGCGCGATGATTTTCAAGTCAACTTATGTTATTAGTAGATATTGCTGTGTTTGCCGTATGTTTCATCAACTTTCATCCAGAACCAAAATAATAGATTCGTTTGATTAAATCAATCAATCGCCGCTGGATTTAACTACCCTACAGTCCATTTCCTTTAATATAATATAATAAATTTGTAATTACTTGTGTTGAGTCTGGTCGTTTCTATGTATAATAAGTATGTATTTACATAAGAAAAGTATATATGTATTATATCCGTTATCTAGTACCCATGATACAAGCGTAAGCTTAGTATGGGGCTAGAGGGCGCTTTGTAATATGTTCTGAAATATTTATTATATATTATTTATATTGACGATATTTCTAGATCATAAGTTATGTTTTATAAACTAACAACATCAATATACATTAATACATGTTTGTTACAAAACTTTTTGGCTGAACATAAGTTCTTAATCTATATGCAATGTGGTGTCACCCTTACATACTTTCACAATTTCAGCGGTTGCATTTGTAATTTTATCGCGAGCAATACAAGCGCCGCCCCGCGGGGGTTCTCGGAACAACTTCTTACTTATTTAATTCTTTTGTACTTAAGAAAATTGGTTTAACAAACTCCTCGGGAAATGTTTGCTGTCGGAACTATTGTTGGGACCTTTTGTAGGAGTTTTAGGATTTAACCTGGAGGTTGGTATAATATTCTAAAAGTAGGTAGGTAAGTATGTAAGCAAATAAACAAATTTGATCACTAAGTATTGTCACAATGATTCTTTAATATATGTAGGTACTTAACGGAAAATGTTATAGGGTTATAATCATTTGAGACGAAAAGGAAAATCGATGAAAATTACAATCGGTAGCTTCTTTAGAAAAAAATAACCGACTTCATAACCATAATTACCTGTCACCTATTAATTTTCCATATCTCCAAAACTAATTTTGATGTTTTGCTCTATTCTTTAATGTAACTAAAAACGTTATCTTCTTTATATTTCAAGAATTCCGTAGAAAAACTTGAACACATACAAACACACGCAAGAGATATTTTATTACACATTTTGTCAGTTACCATAAATTTATATCAAGTGCATATTCCATACCGTTGTAAGATATGCATCTAATCCCTGCCACAGTACCAAACTTTATTCATATCACAAGTGAAGCCATCCCGCTTTTCGACGCAAGAATGCTTAAGACCCAATTTGGCTTGCGCAAAGCCTCAAAATGCATGCGATGAAAGATGCATGGAAGACATTATCACAAAGGAAACTAGCCTAATGGACAATGCACGGCGACCCACTTTGCGAAGCGTGGAACAGCAACTCAGGAATTGTATCGTATAGTAAATTGGAGCGAAATCTTTGTAGGTGTATCTTGGATCTCACCAAAGATAATTTACATTCTTTTTGTCAGGATCAGTAAATAAACATTGATTTAAGCCGAGCAGGTAGACACCGTTTTATAGTGGAAGTTCCGAAGTATCGAATACAGCGCTTTGCCTCTACGTTTATTGTACGGACGGCAAAGCTTTGGAACACTTTACCAGAAGCTGTGTTTCCTGCGAACTACAATCCAGGGGTCTTCAAATTTAGAGTTAATAGGTATCTTCTAGGTAATATGTTACACCCCAGGATGCAGCAATGCTTAACATCAGGCAGGCTATAGTCAAACGTAACTATCCCACGTAAAAAAAATACATACTGAAAATGATTGATAGTGTCTTATTTCTCAGTGACTCTGCATCTAGGACAAAACTTGCATTGCACTATTACACCTACTGGGTAGCAAACTCCAATACCCAGCCAACCAATCAATCTTATTAATTAGTCCATAATCATTATGTATTTATTTATGATAACAATAACTGCATGTTGGGGTTTTCTTAACTTATACCGTAGGTAAACCCCAGTGATAATATTCCTGGATAAGTTATCAGAAGAAGTTCGTAATTGCACAAATTAGCCAAGCGCTGGTTGGAATCAGGTACGAATGGTTCCGTACATACATGATACGATTTGACGATGCCGACGATGTTAGTGGTAACTAACATATAACCTTTTAAGGGCGGCTTAACAACATCAAAAGCAACTATGTCTGTTCTAAATCTTTTGGATATTCCTGAATATTTTTTGGTTCTCAATAAATTTGGTCAGGGGGCGATGAACTTTTTGTATGAAATAGCTGATTTTTCTTGCGATGTTCTAAAAGTCGTAGAACAAAGTTTTTGCTAATTATATTACTCTATGTTTGTTGTTTTTGATGTTCTTAATCCAACCATAAAAGGTTATTTACCAGAATACATTCAACGAAAAATAAATATTTCATGTATGGCTTGAAAAAATAAATAGGCTAATCTGACAAGAATAAAAGTCAGTGCTTTCGGCTAGGAAGCATTTTCAATAATATTAAACAAAATTAACAATTTCTTGAAATTGTAACATAATAGGTCTTTAAATACTACTACAATTTTGAGTTTGTTTATGAAAGATGTCACACATTGCCTAAATAAAAAATTAAAAGAGTCCCTCCCGTTTTTTTTTTACATTAGTCTCACGTTTGACTACAATTTGCCTGATGTTAAGCAACGTTGTAATCTACAATCTAGCGCGCTTGCCTAGAAGAAACCGGTTTTGCTCTCGACTTGAAGACCGACAAATTATAGTTCAAGGGGAATAGAGATTCGGGCAAGGAGTTCCACAGTTTGGCTGTTTCCACTCTTCGGATACGGTACCCTAAAAAGTAAGATAATATGAATCATAACAACGCCACAGTATATATGGCGTGAGCAGTGTTGATGTGACAAGCAGTAAAGCTCACAGCATCATGCAAGCATCACTAGCAGTAGCTCTCGCCTGCACTGCCAGCCTCATATGGACATGTGAGTACCTTCTTCTTCTTATCTAATGAGAGTGGCCAACTCTGGTGTCGAGAGTTTAACAAGCCGCCCTAAGGGCCTCTTACATGGTTTAACGACTGCCGTACGAGACAAACAGCAAGGATCTATAATTTAACGTATTATCCGAATAAGTACCTATTCTATACATATGTTCCAACTGAGTGTTTAAAGTCGAATATCTCTTTCATTTTCTAAACTGCCAGACTATGAATTTATATATTTTTTACTTTTTTAAAGTAATTAATCTCGTGTGAAATAAGTATATAAAGAGTGTTTTGTAAAGTTTGCTATGACCAACAGCGGGACCCTTCGATTCAACGTGACAGCCTATTTTCAGATGCGCCCAAATAAAAGGCAAAAGTTTAAGTCACATATATCTAAGGGCTGACTGCATCGACAGTTATTGCCTCACATTGGTAATCGCATGCCATTGCGTCCGCTTGTTGAACTATAATAGAAGCTTATTCAAGTTATCTGTGATGTTAACATCGGCAATGTATATAGGTACATACGTATTTTACTGGTCGTGTTAATAACTGCAGTTTCGTGTTCTTTTGTATATATTTTTCTATTGAATGTACTATCAATTTACTATGTGACATCAATTTTAATATATTGTGTCGTTAATATAATATACTAAGTTAAGGTTTTTACTAACAAATTATACATATAAACTTGTATGTTCTAGGTGCCTTAGCATTACCAAAGCAGCCTGACGTTGCCATCGGCAGTAAAACTAGAACGGATGGATCTTCTGGACACGAAGAAGGAACTGGTCAAGATGAAAAAACATTCTTTTTCAAAGAATCAGTAGCTTATGTGAGACTAACAGATAAAACAATAGTCCCAATGAGTCTTTATGTACTTGATGTATGGCGGGACGCACTGAAAGATCAACTCGCGGCGGAGTATAAACAAACATCACTGACTGCTAGTAGGAAACAACATCTATACGGGAGATTAGACGACCTGTTCCAAACCCTACTCAACCAGCAAAGTCAATTAGTACTCACTACATCAAATCGCTTTCAATTAAGCTATCTAGGAATAGCGTATGCGTTTGAGTATTCTAAAATTACAACTTATAAAGATCAAATAAGTCGAATAAAACTTGTCTCACCAAACATACCTGATGGAGAGGATAATTTTGGAAAGGTATTGGAAATCATGGAAGAGGAAGTACAACTATTGATAGAAACAAGCAAACCATTCAGCCAAGATCACCAGAAATCCACCACAGCTTTACCTGTTCTTCGATCAAAGTCTGTGACAGGAGAGAATAGTCGGGATGAGAAAATGTTTTTTATAGAAAGAGAGAATGCTTTTGTGAGACTTGGAGAAGACAGAAATGTCGTCTTGAATATAGCTAATTACAATGAATGGTTTGTTTCACTCAAAAATCAACTGGAGTCTAAGTTCATTAATAAAACAGTGACTTTAGAGAGGAAACTACAACTAGAAGCAAGTATGATGGATGTGTTAAATGCCTTCAATCTACTGGAAAGCCAAGTTACAGGGATCACTGTTCGCAATTTGAAAAAATGGCCTCTTTTAAAATTAGCGATTTGGTATGAAATTACCAAAGTTGCTGCGTACGACTTTCTCATCAAACAGTTACAAGTCGCGACGCCTCCAAGTATTCCTGAGGAAGATCATTTCGATAAGGACTTGGATATTATGAAGCAGGAAATAGAATATTTGATGAAAGAATCCGAGCTACCAGTCGCATACGAGACATATAAAATAATATCACCTGTGATATTCTCATCTGCCGTATAAGGTACATAATATATAATATACTACACCTGCTCGGAAAGTACCTTGTTACTTTATCAAATTTACGGTAGAAAGTACGTCATTGCATATCGAACAAATATGCGGGGAGAAAACGCATCTGAGCGGGAGAGAATGGATTTTCATACACTTTTCTCTCCCGCTCAGATGCGTTTTCTCCCCGCATATTTGTTCGATATTTTAGTTTTTTATTTTTATCGTAGGTGTAGTATAAAGCAGTATGTATCACTCGAGAGAAAGTGCGATTCCCGATCTCGGGTGTTTTAAAGCCCTTGCCTACGGCTCGGGCTTCAAACGACACCCTCGACGGTAATCGGTCACTTTCTCCTTTCGGTGAACAATGTATGGTTAGCATTAAATTACTTAAGTCAATTATTTAATTGATTGCCAAGAACCAAAAACCTTTTTGCTATTAGTGGACATCCCGTATTTACAATTTATTCATAGTTAATTATGTGTAATCTCAAAAATGTGTTGTCAATTTTGTTATATTTTTAATTATTATATAAACTATTTTATCAATGTTGTTTTTCAAAATTTAATGCGATTTTGTATTGTTTTTTACAAACTGTAATCTGAAATAAATTATTGATTTTTTATTGAACCAGTTTTATTTTAGTGCCGGCATGCTCTACTGCCGACCACACTAAGATAAATACAAACAATACAATATAATAGAGAATACGTATCTTACACAGTAGTGTGCCCGCCGAGACGAGCCGCGCAGCGCTCGCGACCACTTTCTTCGTATCCTATCTTCAAAATCAAATCAAATGAAAAAATCTTTATTGAACATTATCTAACAAGTTTATAGCTTATGACTAAGATCGCATTCAAAGTTTTAAATATATTAAATTAATGGCTTTTTTTAACTAGTACAAAGCTAAGCTTGTAGGTATCTCAGAGGCATTACTTCCCCATGTAGAACATTTTTAACTAGTACAAAGCTAGGCTTGTAGGTATCTCAGAGGCATTACTTCCCCATGTAGAACATTTTTTTATCTATTCTAAATGTGCTAACTCTAAAGTCTTCGTAACATGACTATTAAAATACACTTTATATGCGTGTACCTTGAACCTTCTTTTTTCTAACTAGCATTTATTTTAAACAGCAAATACTTCAAATCAAATCAAATATTATTGAACATGAATCTGATGGTTACGAAACAGTAGGACTTTAAGAAAAGTTAAGAGGAAGAAAATTGAACAGTTGTGGTTGAAAATGTACGTGAATATAGGAGAAGAGTGTTCTACTCTAAACGGTTGCTTAGCGTAAAGGCAGTAAAATTGAAGGCATCGCGGGGTAATTGCCTCGAAAGTAGTTTAATCACAAAGTTGCGCACGTATCAACGGCGCTTCCGTGCAACTTGTGGAACGAGATGAAGAGAACGGGATAGAATGGAAATTCTATATAATCTATCTATCTATGCATAATAATTAAGCTGAAGAAGGTCGAAATTCTGTCAATGCCACATATAAACAGGGCGAATTTATTTCAGTGATTATTTTTTTATTAACTTTACCTAACTTTAATAAAGTAAGTAAATAGTAGTTGTTACGTTTCTACAAGAGTGGCCAACTCTGGCTTCGAGAGTTTTCAAACCGCCACTGGTGCTTTGGCATAACGACTGCAGTTATATGACAAACAGCCGTATAAGCAATATATGTATGTTCGGCTTCTAATCTAGGGTTTGCGGGTTCGATTCCCGCATGACACAAGTATTTATGAATTTCTAAATGCATCATTAATTGTGTTAAGTCTGGTCGTTTCTATGTATCATAAGTATGTATTTACAAAAGAAAAGTAAATAAGTATTATATCCGTTATCTAGTACCACGACACAAGCGTTTGCTTAGTGTGGGGCTAGATGGCGCTGTGCTTTGTCCCGAAAAGTTTATTTTTTATTTATTTTATTTCTCACAGCTTAATCCAAAGTTTAAGTATATGAGAGACAAAGCCAATTATTAGATATATTTTATCTTTATAAAAATGGCTATTCTTGTGCAAATTTCAAGCTGTTTGTAGTGGTTGCCAGTCAGGGAATAGTGAGCGCTTATTGAGGTTTAATTTTATTCTGGGGGTAGATATAATGCAGCGGGTAGCTCGTTCGGTTTATAAACTGCACCTATGTTTGTATAGGTATATTTAACGAATATAAGACACTTCTATATATTTTTTAATCAATACAGCGTCAACTATAAACCAAACGTGTCGCACGAAGCGGTATGCGTCTACGTTTATAGTACGAGTACGTACCGCTGAGTTGTGGAACTCCCTGCCTGACTCCTTGTTCCACTCGAACTATAATCCAACGATATTTTATAAGAGAGAGAACGGGTTCTTATTGGGTAAGCACGCTCCATCTTTACCCCATAGCTGTTGCTTACCATCAGGCAAACTATGTGTATTTGTGTAGCATATTTTATGATATTAGTACTTATACCTATGTTACAACTTTACATTATCAATAAAGATTCTTTATCTTTATCTTTATGGTCAAGTGCAAACCTGTTTTAGTTAAAAAAAACCACAACCACAAAATCATTATTACAAAACAAAAAATATATTATCATTACCATAGCTAAGAGGTAGAAATTATTTTAAGGGCTGCCTTCCCAATAATTACTGCAATATTAACTACTTCTTAATCTTAATATGTGCGTCCACGTGTGTTTATTTTGTCAAGTAATCAAATAACTACTTTAAAAAAACTAGTTGTAGAATATAATACTGAAGTTAGTATATCCCTCATTGCTTACAAATATTACAAATTCTTTTATTCATACATGTACGTTATAAAAGTGAAATTTGTTGTAATGTATGCAGATTGTGATGCTTGCCTGGTTTATCAGGTAATCAAGCAGGCAATGGCCGCGGCAAGCTTCTTACCGTAGCTCTTCGGTTAAAGTTCTACGTAGAAAGCTCTGGATGCGACTGGGTGAAGTTATGACTTGTTTTCTGAAAAAAAATTACTTATTTTTTTTACGTTATCAGAGATAAAAACATCTGTAACACCAGTAAACATTTTTATTAAACAGGTATGTAATATTTTTGGAATATTTTTGTATGTCAATTGAGACGTTATGACATTGTTCTTTTTAGCACAAGGAATCAGTCGCAATTATGGTCTAAGAACGGTTTCAGATTCTGAGCTCTAGGAAAAAAGGTTTCTGCCATATATTCTATGCTAATTGTAATCCTTATGTAAATGAATTAATTTTAGAACTTTAATTCTGCTATTGTAATAAAAAAGAAGACACGCAGGTCCATTTTTAACAATATATAATAAATCAACTACTCCTATGTTTGCAGCAGTTGGGAAATAAACAAAACATTCCAACACCTCCATGTAGGTTATTTACGAGAGTCTTAACCCACTACACTCAACTTTTAGTGCGCTATACCCACTTAAACAACAGCAAACGAGGCAGTATTTTCTAAAAGTTATTTCTGTTCGGTCAGCAAGTTTTGATAACAAAAGTGACCTTCCTGCGTCCGAATACATAACATAAAAATTTATCTCTTACAATCCTAGCGCGAAAACTCTGCTCGTGAACAAAATTTGAACTACAGACTTTTTACCGAACATATTGTAATTTGTAGAAAGTGCTGCTTTCATTGGCATACAAATTTAGTTTTGTTTCAGTTTCTAAGGCCCTTCCAGAGGCCTATGTCCCTATTCTTCGGTAGCTCGTTAACTCTGAGGGCCCTGAGTGTTGTAAACTTTAATAACCTTTAGTAATTGAGGGTATCTTTACGGTTCCCTATCAGGTGTTACTCAGCTTAATGTGATGCTATTCTTTTGATGAAAAGTTTTGAAAATTGGGAGTTCTCTTAGTTATTTGACGATAACGGTGTCCAGCGGTGTTAACTATAACTAAATTAAAGATTCTTGGATCTGTATTAAAGCTTTACGTGAAATTAAAACGTTTTTTAATCGCCATCAGCCTATTGATATGGTTTTCTTTTAATCTGTTTTGATTGAGCTTGGGCGGGCGGCTTCCAGAATATAGGTATCTCTTGCGAATTCTTCAATAAATGATTCTATGGGTTATGTTTTTGACCTCATCAATGAGGAATACGAATCAAAAAGCATTGACAAACTATTTCAAAGACTCTAATATTATAGTTTCTTCTAGGTTTTTTCTTATTCATGAAGTATATGACTCATGGCAGTGCAACCTTGATAAACTATTCCACAGATTGATATTATTTTTCTTCAATCAATCAAGATCAAGTTTCAAAGGGCATTTATGTTAAGCTATTATAGAAGCGCCTGGGTACGTTGTTTATTCAGCCACAAGCGCGCATTATGCGTGAACACGGCAAGTTGGCGCTTACGTGCAGCCGCGCTTACATGCTTACTTGCATGCTTAATATATGCTAGTGGATTTGATGTGCTTTTTAACTTGGTTTTGTTTTGTGTCTATAGACATTTCACGCAGCGCCATCTAGCCCTAAGCTAAGCAATCGCTAGTGTCATGGGTACTAGACAACGGATATATTACTGAAATCCTTTTTTTTTGTAAATAAATACGTAATATAGGTACATAGAAACGATCAGACTCCACACAAGTAATAACAAATTGAAAATTCATTATTACTCGTGTCATGCGGTAATCGAACCTGCGATCCCTGGCACTCAAGGCTGACAATCTACCAAATTCAATCCAGGATTACATTGTACCTCCTGCAGCTATAGTTTCTGGAAATTGAATAGTCACAATTTAAGTCACTAAGCCATGTCACGTTCCTAAGACGGTTTGACAGCATTTGACAGCAGAGTTGGCCACTCAGCTACGAACTTACTAAATATGTAGAGTATTATATAGATTGAGAACACCAACACAATATTTTACACTTCGCAATATAACGCACTCTTTTATCGACTATATTGAATACGTCGTTTTTTAAGTTATCTATTTATATCTCAAGGAGAATCTTATTATTACTGAAGAGAAAGTTATCTCATTATTATTAAAGATGAGTTGGACTCATCAAACGTGCCCACACAATCTAAATAAGTATTTCCTTTCGTCACATCAAATATTCCTAGTCAAATATTTGACAGACAACTCTTCTGAAGCTATCTTTTAGATATAAGAACAGACCAATGTAGTCCTTATTGTAAAGTTATAAGGTACATAAGAATAACTAAAGTATAAAACGACTTAAAGGCTCTGAGACCTTTCAATAACAAATATTGACCCAATCTAACTTCGACTACAAATTATGTAATACATAATGTAAAACAAACTGAATTGTAGCGGTGTTAGACGATGGATGAGTTTGTATACCACTATAAGATGGAATTTGAAATAGTATTTACATATAATGGAAATTGATAACGCATCTTTAATACATATTCTTTACGTAAGCTACATACAAAAATAACAGGTCTAAAGTGTAAAAAACAGCTAATAAAACAACAATTATCTTATCAATTTACATCAGGCGGGCTGTAGTCAAACGAAAACTTTTACAAAGTGAAAAATAAAAAAAGAAGACGAATTGTTATGAAAAGAAAATACGCAACTCAGCATATTGCCCGCCTTAAGAGTACATTAGACATCCCGGTTTGATTCCAGCAAAACTCCACAGATGTGTTTTTCGAGTCATCATCATTACAAATTTAAGGGCAAGGCCCTTGTCTGTGGACCTTGCGCCATCCTTCCCAATCTTCTGCCAATTCCTTAACCTCCTTATACGACATGACACCTGCCTTTTCTTTTATTTGGTTCATGTATGACCTTCTCGGCCTTTCTCTTCCTCTTCTGACTTCCAATTTTCCCTCAATGATGTTTTTCATAAATTTGTCACGACCACAAAAATTGAAGACATAATTGTGTCTACAGTTGGAAGCAATGGACATCCATCCCTTTGTTTCCATAATAAGTGAACTCCCCTAACTTTTTTGTATAAGTAACGACTCTCATTAATGAGAAAATATCGTTCATTGGATACCACCACCTCTGTTGAGATAAAGATATTTTTTATCAAATTATTTTTATCTCAACAGTGGTTAGAGATCCTAAGGTCCCTCTCGTGCCTTCGCATAATAGCCGCATTGTTTGTCTACAATTGAGACATGACTGAAACTTCATACATAATAATACGGGGCTTAGAACTATCGCCGGCGGTTTAGGCTGAAATATCGTAGGTATTGAGGTCTTAAACGATTATGAAGGGTCTGGGGGAGTCTTTTGTTTTGAGTCACTGCGGAGAGTGTGCTTTATTGTAGTCCTGTCTAAGTGTTGTAGGTACTTTATCTATACATGTTAAGCTGAATATAGAAGATATTAGAAAAAAACGGTTTGATTTAATTTATATCAAAATATCTTTATTCAATAATTATTATATCTACATACAGTCTTTTATTTTTGTTTGTCTGTTTATTCAAACGCTCATAACGCCAAAATGGCTAAACGGATCATCACGATTTTTGGTACGTAGGAAGTATGAAGTTTTAGAAATGCCATTAAATACTTTTTATCTAAAAATATTACGAGCGAAGCCGCGGGCGTCCACAATAATTATATATGTGGTTAACTAATGTGCGTCTTGATAGTGATTGTACTTTGTGTTTGTCATTTCTTTAGCGTTTATTTTTAAATATGTTTCTATAGAATGGTTTGGTTGAAAACCACACCTCCTGACGATAAGCAATGACTCAATATAGTACAGCAATCAGAGGCCCCTAAAGCGGTTTTTAAACTCTCTATACCAAAGTTGTCTACTCTGATGCAAATTAAATTTAAAAACGAATCGGTTGAAGTTTGGCATCATCCTTTGAAAACCAAATTCATTGCAGTGTGGATATGCTTCGACTTAACATGTGAATTATGTTTATCCATATTAGTCAAAAAGTAATTATTTGCAGATAATAACATAAAAGAACATTTACATAAACATCATTATTTCATTTAACACGAGCACAAAAAACACATCACTCAAAAGGTTCACACTTACCGCTTACAATGTAAAAAACACTTTTGCGGCTTTCGTTATAATTTTTGGTGCTTACTTTATAGGTTTCGTGTAAAAGGATTTTTTCGTCGTCCCAAAGGAAAGCTGCGAATCCACAGTATTCAAGGACAACCTGCGAAGTTGTTTACAACATACGATATATTGTGCTATGAAACTTTCATACTTAAATCAGATAACTTAATTAACAGTGTTTTAAATTTGATTTATATTGATCCTATACTAGAGTTACCATTGGCTACACTGCACTAGGTATCCCAGAATCGCAGCAGCCACAGGTGCTTTTAAAATGGTATGATTAATGTTGGGTTTTACTAGTAGTATTTAATGCAATTGAGGGTGGTTGTGAATTGCAGAAACCGACTGGACGTCTGCGCGTCGCAGACCCAGTTTAAGTTGCCAATATCGCGCCGTGCGCGTTGGTTGTGTCCGGGACACCCCAGCACTTCATCAGATTCCGTGAATCCATAAACGAATAAAAGAATTCATATAGAAGAGGAACAGGTGCAGCACCATTCGTCTGTCGCGCATTACGAAGGCTATTCCCGGAGAAGCAGCGTCGTGGATGAAAGGTTGATGAATGCTTTGTATGATTGCCCTCTTTGCATCAATTCTGTAACGTCAAAAATCAACCCCATACATTCCACTTAGTATCGAACAATTTAAATATACAGCTACGGTTTAGAATAGTTGAATTATTTCACAAAATGCTTTTATACGATTTACTACTATGCTGATTTTCATTATATTTATGACATTGAAGTAATCGAATTAAGTAATTTAAATTTTCATATAATCGTATATTATAAATGACCTCTCGTGCTCAGAACTCGTACTGGCATATGTAAAAATGGTGGCCGTGTGAAACCAGGTGTAGATTTAGGGCACCCTTGGATATACACTTACCTTACGAGCTTTTATATATATTTTTTACGGACATTAATGAAACTTTTTTGGAATTGCTGTATGTGTGTATGAAATTTTAATATTAAGTTTTTATTTTATTTTTAGGCATTTGCAAAATAATAAATTGTTTTTTTTTTGTTAAATCCTAAATAAATTACTTATATATTTTTTACAAATCAAGGGCTTCAAATGCTCCATACATTAACACATGATCAATTACAATTAATCAGAGTAAAATTGTGTCACTGTGGCTCCTACTAATGCTGTAGTACTGAAAAAAAAAGCAAATTACTTCACTATGACTTCACGTGTCATTTACTCGCAACGACTCCAAAACCAATAACAACATAAAACAAAAAACATCTCTATTTTCATCACAAAAAGGGAAAAACACGCTAAAATTACAGTCGCGCCGCAAAGTGTACCTCAATCCAATAAAATCGACCCCAAATAAACAAATCAACAAACAAACATTTCTGGAGCCGTTTTCCTGAAAAAAGTGAAAGTACCCGCATAAAAAGTCCCGGAACAATAATAACATTTAAATAAAGAAGTCGTTACTGCACCGACGGAGCGCGCTGCTTGACCGACCGAGTAACGATCACTATTTACCAAAGTAAATTGAAATTGATGAACCGTGTTGACATTTTTGTACCATGTCTTTTTATTTTTATAATAGTATTATAATTTAGTTTTTTTTTTTCTAAGTCTATTACTAGGACTATGAGCTTGATATTGCTGGCATCTGTAAATTTGGTACTGAATAATTGTAGTTGGATTATAATTTAACTAGTAGGTACCTACTAAATTTGAGCTTGAAATTCTAAGATGTACAATTATTTTTAACTGCATTTAACTAACAGCGTAGCTAGCCCATGTTTTTCAGGATGATATATAAAATAATATCCATTCATGACTATTTTCAAACTATTTTTTCTCGTTATTGTAGAGTCTGCCAAAAATGTAATCTTTTCTTTATATTTCTTATATTTAGTCTGCATAAAAACCTACTCACTTACAGATCTCCCTAAAAAAATCGTATCTAAAACCCGTCCCACCCGTCACCTTTGCGAATGATGTCATAAACCCGATGAAGACATAAAGCGCGCTCGTAAAGCGGTATCGGTATCTGCGGCCGACAGGTTTAGCGCCCTCTAGCGGCGCGCGGGAGATTTACTGATTACCTGTATGGAGGTAGTATAAGTAGTTACTTACATGTTGTATGGCCTTGAGAAGGATCTTGGCGCCCAACGTTGTACACAGTATACATATTATTTTTACAATTGAGTGGCTCACGCTTGACAATTTTCCTTATCTAATGTTAAGCAACTAAATCAAATCATTTATTTCGCGAATATGTACAATTATTAGATTACAGCAGATGGAAGGCTTAGTATGATAGGTAATTCCATGTTCTGTCCCACGGCATGCAACAATTACAGCCCTCCTGTCAAGAAGAAACCACGAAAGAAATAAAAATTAAGAAATTCATGTATGAGTTAATATTTTTGCAGTGTGACCCTCAGTAATAAACAACGCAAAATAAAGGTTTCTTGTATTCTTAACTCAAGCCAAGTGTGACCTAAAGCATGTGTCCGTATTTTGTAGAAAAAAAAAACAATATATTTGGTGTACATTTATAAATTAATGAAAAGGAAAACTAAATGTCAATCTAGTACCTATATTAATAAAATATTTAAAAAAAATCAGCCTTATAATCAACATAAATCAAATCAAAATCAACAAAGTAGGTATTCATATATTTGAGCTATCAAAATCATTATTTCGTAATCACACCAATGGTTTTATAATAACAACTCTCTGTGTAATTCATTTGAACAACTTTTAAGTCCCCAAAGAGGTCTTTAATGTAAGTTTGGCACAAAACGTTTCATCCAACGTTTGTTTTCGACTTAAACTTGTACTCAACTGTTGTGTAGTATCTAGGGACTCTTGTAAGTGTTACAGAAATTGTATTCAAATGTTGTATTTAAAAACTGTTTCTACATAAATATTTTAGGACATTGAACATTGAATTTAGCGCCCTATATATAGCATGGGGCTAGCCCACAGAAATCTAAATAAAAGCAAACGCTTGTGTAAAAATCCTATGTAATAATAAAACTAAACAATAAAAATAATTAGGTACAGTGCGACATAAAAGAGTAGAAATTAATTATGAAGGAACTAAAACGTTACTTTCACTGGCAACACCAAAAAAAAGTTAGTGAACTGTCAATCATTGTAAACAGTGAATTTGTTGCGTGTATTTCATTGAAAATTTTTGTTATTTTGGGATTATGTACTGTGAAATAGAGCCATAATGAACAAAGTTATTCGTGGCGGTGCCCGTGATATAATTTATAAAGTTTTCATGCGATGTATGGCTGAATATCAAGCTGGAAACCTTTTATCAAAGCTAGACGACGTTTACAAACGTACAGCCGATTTTACTGGTAAGTAATTATATAAAATCGTAAGCAAATATATGAACCGCTGATATATGAAAAGTAATAGTTAACGTAATAATAAACTGAAAAAAACACGTTTCAATTTATTTTTGAGGTTATACTAAGATAAACAAATCACGTATTATTATAGCGCGACTAGTGCATTTTGAGCATCTTTGCTTCTAATATGCAGAACGTGTATCGAAAAAATATACATAAATAATTAATTATTAAAACACCAACAAGGACAAAGTAGACTTAAAATACTTGTTTACTTTTTACTGACACTTGTATGTAAGTATGTCTGTGTTTAATATTTAAATAATTAGTGTTTTTTTTATTGTTTTAGGCGTTTCTGAGAGTACAGTGCGTCGGATAGCCAAACATGGCATAGAAAAGGGTGGGAAATTTTCAGAAACTGAAAGCGATGAAGATGAAGATATTGCAGAGCCATGTGCGATAAACTTAGGAGCTGGTACATCGCAAGAATATAGTGGCCCCATGGATGGAGTGGAATACCTGGATTTCGACTTATTAGAATAAATTTTAACAAGATCAATACATAATTATAAAAATAATAGCACCGCTCCGTGGTGTTAAATCCGTGCCATCCGGTTAATTTAAAATGAATAAATGTTTTGATTAAGTCGTGTTTTTAATGCATTAGAGTAATACGATAAACGATACTTAAGATCTCATGCAGACTACAGACAGAGTAGTCGACGTGCCCAATATTGGGCCAGTCATATTTAAATTATAACATAATTATAGATTACCATTGATTCGATATGAAGAAGAATGAATCAATTAATTGATTAGTGATCTAGGCTAGCTAAAAATAAAAATATAGTATAGTATCAAGAACGTTTGCATCCTACTTAACTGTGCTGCCATATGAGCGATATAGTGGCGCCCTCATTTATTTTCTACTCTTTTATGTCGCACACATAAGATAGTTTGAAACGCATAGCAGTTATAAAAGAACAGAATGTCATGGTCGAAAGAAAAATAAATGTAGTTTATTGTATAATGTATTTAAATGAATTTGACACCTCAAAAGAGGTTGCTGAAAGAAACCATTGATAGTAGAAACAATAAAATTAATAAATTAATATTAAAAAGCATGATTTTTTAAAATGGACATAACCTTTTTTGAAAACTTCACAAACAAAATGATTAATTATTCTTATATAAGAAAAGCTTATAATACTCTGCTTACAACATACAATATAGTTACATACATGCACTCACAAAATTATTTACGCAGCGTTGACTGTCAATGCACTTCCGACATGAAATCGCATAAAATAACACAGTGCTTTGTACACACACATAACGCATGCTGTGAGTTTGTCAAGTGCTTTGTGCAATAAATAACCTAGCTACTTTACAAATATCAATCCATGCTATTAATACAAATATGTCTTCTTCTTGTTGAATTAGAGCGGCCAACTTTGGTGTCGAAAGTTTTTTTTTACATTACATTGATAAGCTCACGCTTGACTACAACTTGCTTGTTAAGCAATGTTGTAATCTACGATCTAGCTTGCCTAGAAGAAACCGGTTTACTCTCGACTTGAAGACCGACAAATTATAGTTCAAGGGGAATAGAGATTCAGGCAAGGAGTTCCACAGTTTGGAATTTAGTTAATGTAATGAAGCCGCCCTCAAGGTCAATGGGTACGGATTAATAACCCATAATCTTTTAAGGGAATTCACAGTACGTTCAAAGCAACTATTTATGTTTTGCGAGTTTATTGCGATTTTTCACAAATTTCTTTGAAATTGTTGCTTCTGACTTACTAAAACCACCCTTAAGAGGTTATGTGTTTGTCTTTTAAGTATAAAACACACAGCTTTGAACACGCAATGAAAGAAAAAACCGTTATTTCATAGATACCATGCCATTTAAAATCTGTTAAAATCACAATTACAGTGATTTTTCATCGTAACAATTTTATGATATACATATTTAACTAGTGGTTGCTCGTGGCTTCGCTTGCATTGCATTAAGAAGTAAAACTTGCATCCCCTTACACCCCTTCAAAAGTGGCATTTCCAAAAATCCTTTTTAGCGGATTTCTACTTCACATCTACCTGCATATCAAATTTCAGCCCGAACCGATTTTTTTTTATTTGGGCTGTGCGTTGATAGGTCACTATGTCAATCAGTCACCTTTGAGTTTTATATATTCAGATTCTAAAACTACATTACTGTGTTATAATAAAAAAACAACTGTTTTTTGGCTCAATTAAGTACAAAACAATTAAGTACGTAAGTTTTCTATAGTATATATCTACCTCTATAGCACTGTGAAATCGTTCGTCTCTCTGGCCCATTGTTTATCAAATACACAATGTTTCGCTCAAACGTGCTGTCGCAGTTTTTAACTTTGTATTTTTTACAAAACACCTCGACACAAACTGGAGGTGTCGAGTATTTTTATACCTATTTTTGCTTTTGACAAAGCCTTACAATGTATAAACGTGTTTTTACTAAGAACTTTATATACTTTATTTAGCTTATAAAAGGAATAGACTTTAAAAATAGTTTTTATCGCGATTTTAACTTGCAGAATAATGTTACACCTGATTTCTTGACTTACTTTATTTGAACAGTATTAAGTCTTTTATATAAATATACAATTTTATTTTTAAATTTTGTATTGACTCTAAATATCCGCAATTTATATTAATTTAATAGCCCTTAACGAATGAAAAACAAAAGAAAATCAGAACTTAAAATATACATAAATATACGGAAGTCTTAAGTTCTTAACCTATACTCAACTCATCTAAACAAAGTAATTTATGTTTTAGAAAAATGCAGAACTATATACATACATTGTATGTCATATCAACAATATAATAAAACAGCAGAGCATGGAAAGCCAAAACCTTTGGTCAAACTTTATCCGTAGATTTTCAGGTATTGTGTATTTTACACGACTATAAAAACAAATAGAACTGTTTGTTTGTCACCAGTCCAGGTTGACACATGCTTGTGTTGAGGTCAGTCGGACTGGTAATAAAGTTGTCAGTCCTCTGAATAGAGGTAAAAATAACTTCATTGCACGCCAAAACCTACAAAACAAAAATATATGAAACATTGGGCAAAAGGCTTATAATCAATTAACGTTGATTATTAGATACTTTACCCGTGAATTCCGCAAATTCTGTCAGAGTAGGTTTCTGTATTGTTAAGTTAGTATTTATTTTAGATAAAGTTATTGTTTATGTTGATATAATTGTTTTGTAAATTTAATTCTACGTAAGTATCAAATTGCGTTATTGGCTGTAGCTCCTATTAATAAACTCCTGTGGGTTTTAAATTGAATAATTCGTGATACGATAATTTTTACGGTAAAGACAAATGATTTATATTAATATTACTTAGGTATAGTAAAAATCTCGGTAACACTCCGCAACACACAATATTTCAGCCTCGAGAGTTCCAACTCATGTACCAAAGATCGACATAGTGCAGTAAAAGACTCGCCTACCATAGGTACTTCTCTCTGAAAAACAACACAACACAGAAGTAACACTACATTCGCAACACAGATACTGATTGAGATATGGCTGAGGGTCATTGTGATCAGTCGATTCATTGGGACAGTTTCCCGGATATGTATAATTATACAACGCTGAAATACACACTCTATACTATCTCTCACATACATATGTATGTACCAATTAGTACGCTCAATCCAGTAAATAAATACTTATAGTAAACATAAGATTTTTATAGTACATCATCTTATAATGTACATAGATTATTACGATGGCACTGTCTTATCCTAAATATTAGATTCATGATATATAGATTGCAGCAGTAAAATTTCAGGATAGTTCACACAGCGCCACCTAACCTCATTTAAAGTCATTACATAACAGTCTGTTAAACCATGTTATGTCTACATTACAAACACAAACAGTTAACATAACATAACTTACAGTTCTAAATGATTCTGTTTTCCGACGTCTGTCGCCTTTTGCCCTCTTTATTTATGTACCCACTGGTTCACTGCCTCACTTCACACTTTTTGTCGGTTACAAACTACAGTTTGATAAACAAGTTCTTTTATATATAGGGATTGTTTAGTTTATGTAAAAGGGTGAATCAGTTAGAAACAGTTTAAGACAGTAAAATATCGGTCTAGGAATGTTGTACCTTTAAGCACTCTCATAGTCGGTTCATTCTTGGCAAAATGGTAGTGGTTACGGTGAGACGTTGACATTGATTTAGAGTAATAATAATACCTAAGGAAAATACATACATATATTCTAAAAAAAATATTGTTGTAAATAAATGAATACCTAAGGACACCTTTTTCGCTCAGCCATAAATCAGCGAACTTGAGTCAAGTAACCTGGGAAACGAGAGATGATAAAATCTATACAAATAAATAATATGAGTTATTTTGCCAAGGTGCTAGCCCGCACTATGGTTGTATCCTGCCGTCGTGATTATTTTCGCTTATTTTCCAATAAGTTTAAGTTAAATAAATAATAATGGACCAAGGTTATTTATTAGGTAATTAATGCTATTAATTATATGTATAACTTTATATACATACATAAAATTAACGTGTGATATATGACATTCTTTACCAATATTTTTAAACAAATTTCCTTTTTATATCACAAGTAAGCCTTCTACAACACAAGTAGGTACAACCTTGTACCGTCATCAAAAGTTGGAGATTACCTAAATGTGGGTTAGCGCTCGGGAAATTGGGAATTTGGAACTCAAATTAACTATGAGTATAAAGTGCTATTTATTTTTATTATGTTTAGAAGTGGGCTGGACTTTTAAGTGATAAGTAAGTTTGTTCAAGTGGATTCTGGTGTCGAGAGCTTTTCAAACTGGCCTGACTCCTGAGAGCTGAAAATAGTTGGGACCTACAATTGTAAGCGTTTAGATTTTCATATAATACCTAAATGATCTTGTCTATCTAAGAACAGAAAACATTGTTAACGTAATGATGGTATCGCGTACAAATATACACGATAGAGAGAACGATTAAATTAAATTAGGTTCTAAAAGAACAATTATTTTTCTTACATAAAAAATACTTTTATATGAAAACTAGTGGCTGCTCGCGGCTTCGCTCGCATTAAGAAGTAAAACTTGCATCCTCCCCTTAAAAGTGGCATGGTCACCGACCGATTTTTGTTAGCTTGTTTTTTTTACTAAGCCTTAAAACCAAGCAGAATAAAACCATGAAATTAACATAAACAGCCGTAACAATATCACTAAACAATGGCAGCTGGAAGCATCAGCGCGGAAACTGCCGAGTAAATTGTACTCGCTTTACTTTGTACTGGACAAGAGAGAAGCAAAGATGAGGCGAATTGAATAATAAGATAAACCAAAGGTAATAACAATATTGTACAATTTCAAAATTCCTCCAGAAAGTATATACCTATGTTTATGTATAATAAACTCATTTGGATGAAAATTATTATTTTTTTAATTTAAAATGTAACTAATTTAAACGAAAACGAAACATTTACACTTTTTTTATTTTATATGCTTAAGCACAACAATTTTCAGGCTTAAACTACTTACCTACCACCTGTCTCGTTTTAACAAATGTGAGCTTCGATTCATGTTAAAAAACGTCGTAATGTGGGGTTAATTTCTTTATTATTTTTAATTAATTCTGCCTATCTTTTCAGTTTTACATCTTTCCCAGTTTCTTTCCAAAGGTTAAACAGTCATAGGCAAGCATCTCACCCAAAACCCCAACGTTCATTCATTGTTTAATCCGGAACTGGCTAATGGGCCAATTTAATTTTACCGTTTTGTTCCGACGGTTGCATGCTTTTTGCATGACGCTGGCTCGTAGGCAATATTACTAAAAGCGTCCTAACTATCAACATCACAGCAAGTGTATACTATTCTATTCTAAAACATAGTATTCTATCAACTGCACTAAAGTGTACGGCTATAAGTCGATCTAGACATTGACGTTGACAGTTGGTAGCAACAATACTTATAGTACTCTTATTGTCCTTGTAAAGTAAATTACAAATAAAGATGGTTGCGCGTTAGAACGTATTTCTGTATTTCATTATTTAAATAATGGAAAACACCTAAGGACTGATCTGTCTGATCCGTCAAACGAGAACCAATATAAACCGGTGACCTCTAAAAAAATATGCTTCTACTTAACCCACAATTTATCTGTTTTATAACGTCTTCAAGAAAGAGATCCTAGATCAAATATATTCAGAAAACATGTTATACTATAAACCATTGGTGCTTAACATTTCGCAGGCTGTGGTTAAACGTAAGGTCATTTAGAGTTTTCTTTAATTGGACGTCTATATTTTGATAGTAGTTCCGTTGGCCCAGCACTGGCACGGCGATGGGCTGAAGATGGGCCAAACTGTCGGGATCGTCGGGAATGCTCGAGATATCGTCGGGAAAATTGCTTAATTAGAAACGAAACTTCCTTCAAGGTGCACTGTTTTGAATGCCTGATATTTTTCTTGATACAATAGTTTTATTTTTATCTTAAAAACCTTTTTTAAGATATAGGAAACCTTTAAGGATATATTGAAGAAATATGTGATTATGAAGAAAAACAGAAAATAAGAAAAAATATTGATTTTCACCGAAACGTAATATTTAGGAGCATCTTAAACAATTACTGTTTTTCATTTTGATAAATTTATCTAACCATTTCTTATTTCATATAATTCTTTCAAATTACAAAGCTAACTAAATTAATCTAAGTTAATTAGTAGTTTTGTAAGTTAGTACAAAGGTACAAACGTACTTAGCTGATATTAATATACTGAAACAGTTTTTCCTTGAATTTACCAATAAGCAACTATGTTACAATATGTAGGTATATACTGAAACCACTAATTCCATACAAATACAGTATATATACGATTACAATTTACGAGAGGTAGCTACATAGTACTAATTATATTAAGGGTGAAACTGATACATGCATGATAAAAGGAACTCAGTTTACATCCTGTTACATAAACACATAATTAGCGTAGCAAAATTAGACGCGTATATTGTTGCACTGCTTTAGCTATATTATATGAAGCACCTATGTAGAATTACATTCTGTGTATGCAACATTATGTTTTAAATAATAAATTAATGTTTCATTTGTTTTGAAAACTTGGGAAAACATATTTTATTCTATCAATTTATTATGCTGTGGCTACATTTGCTGGCGAAGATTCGTGTCGCATTGGCGCGCAAAACATCGAGCATCGGGCTTACAAGATGTTTTTGTCTACACATAACGGCGAAGATTCGGTAAAAGGCCTATGGCGAATATTCGTTGTTCAGTTGTGTTGTTATATATTAATTCCACGTTTGAATCAGACTGAAGTGACGTAGGTGTGGCCACTCCAGCAAATATTGTCGCGACAAATCCCTTTGCCCCGATGCTACATCGTCTGCGCGCGAATACATCGCGTTGTCGCGATGTACCGGCTACATATTACTACATTGCCGTAGCCCAAATATTCGCCATAGCCCGCTAATGTAGCCCCAGCATTATGACAAAAAAACATTACAATAAAACAGTTGGGTCTGCCTTATTAAAATTGTATCTTCAATAAAGACTATAAGCGTAGATGGAAGTGCTGTTAACACTTACGCTAAGCACTGAAAGGATATAGGAATATAGTCCCAATAATGTCATAGTGTCATACTTATTAAATTATGGACAAGACTCAGTAAGCGACAAGTTTAAATATAATTAAATCAATTCAAATCAAATCAAATAGTTTATTGGTCACAAAATACATATGTAAAACGCACCTATTTTATGTAATGTATATGCAAATATGTACATTAAAAGTATTGGTACGCGGTGGAATGACTGACTCCTGCGCTAGCGCAGGAGTCAGTCTTGCAACACAGGACCTCTGGTACCTAGGTACCAGAGGTCCTGTGTTGCAAGAAATTCAAAATTCAACTTATTATTATTTTAAATCTACTTTAAACGCTGGAATCCAGAACTAAACCTGAATCTGATGTACCTAGGTGAATGTATCTATGTAGAGTCATGCGTAGATCATTTTCGAATGATGTTTGTATTTTACTTACTTTTATGATGGAATGGTAAACAAACACCCTCACAGGAACAAAGCGTAGATTTTCTCTCTTAACACGCCTGTTTCATTATTACAAGTGAAATATGAATTAATTTCTTCGTTCATACGCAGTACTTACATGTGGGGAATTAGAGATAAGAATAATATCATCGACAAACAAACAAAAAATAATTTATTTACGCTTTGAATTGGAACAAGAAAAATGCGGAGCATTGTTTTACATTGTTTCTTATTTAATAGCTAAATATGAATAAAAAAAGTTACAATTAAGAGTAGGTTGCTCAATTTCAACTGTTTATAAAAACAATACATAACCAAAAAGTGTGTAAACTTAAGTGTACAGTCATGTAAAACTTTCTAAATTAAAGTTAAGCTCTGTTTAACATAATGAGTGTACAAATTGTAACGAAGTTAATCCAAATAACCCGCAAGCCAACACTAACAAAGCTGCAGAGTAAACCTTATCCAGCATCTGGCAAACGACTTTAAACCGTTCATCGACAAACCGCCGGCAATTAGCTCGTCCCTATTTTAATTGTAAAATGTTCCCGCGAAGCATTAGTATTTAATTAAAAGTTGTGTCGCGCTGTTTGCGAGTGACGCCCGAGGTTTTCATAATTTCAACGCGTACACGATATTATTTAAAGACAACTTACACAACCACATTATCACTGAATTTTTAAGAGTGGAATACGGAATTTATAATAACAACAGTGTTCGCATATTCGAAAAGTTTCCACTCTATACCCAAAAGCTTATCACATAAGCCCCTGGATACTTGTGGCTATTTAACAATCTTTGATTGGCGTTTATTCTCGTATTTCTAAAACAATAATACATATATGAACCTTTTTCAATTTCTATTTTTGTTAAGAAGATAAGTGTTTAAAACAATCAAAACTCTTAAACTTTACCTCCACTAACTGAACTAAGGACGCCTGCCCTTTTACTACGCGTCCATAAAGGTGGACAAATCAGCATCCAGAAGTATAACGTGATATTTTTAAGTGGCATTCACGGATTTGCCACATACGTGTGTCAGAGTATTTGCCACAATGAGTTGTTTATTGTTTTAATGTCGTTGCATTCGTGTCTATTTCATGTTCCTACCTAAATTGTGATGTTGAATGTTTTGACTTGTCTGTGTAAATAGTAAAGGGACGCTTCAAGTGGAAATAGCTAAAACATTTTAGTCTTCAAAACGAGGCATTATTTTCATATGCTATTGTGAGAGTACATATTAAATGTACAGGACTACAGAACACTACAGTGCTCAACTTGCCAATCTTTTAAGTTGGAGCCTCAAAAGAAAACGAATATCTAAACTATTATTTAATGTAGTTTTGCGACGGTCGGTAAAGGTTAAAATCCTATATGACTATTCTGGTCGCATTTCTTATCTCGCCTGGAATCTAAATCATCTATGATAATTTACCTCTAATCAACATTTATATAAATCTTCTAACCTTACTTTTACCTTATAACAACTACCAAAAATATAGGAATCGGGCCTTAAAAAATGTTGAATAAAATAGCAAAGAAATGGCAATAAGCCGCTAAATCTTTGGAAACCAAGCGGCACGGGCGCCGGGCGCTCCATCCGCAAACATAAAAAAGTCATAATGAACCGAACAAATTACTATTCTTGCGCCGTGCTTGGATCGCCAGACGCTATTTTCTCATTCGAACAAAATTGGGTATTGGGGACTGAAGAAAAACGTGTAATTCGGGGAAATTTTAAAAAAGATCAATGCCTAATAATCCAATATCGAATGAATTGCCTGTAAATTCGAATGGAACGTGACTCGCGTGGGAAACAGGACTTCGGACTGGGCTTCTGTTTCATCCTAGAGTACGGGGATTCAGAGGATTTCTTTTAATTTTTTTAAATAAAATATCTATCGTAAATCGTAGATGATGTTGCTTGGCATAAAAGATTTAATGCTTAATAGTGTGATGTCTTGTTATTTTGTTGTTTTAATGTTGCATGATTATGCAGCAACCATTGTAATTATCGTTTTGGGTTTGCCAACATAACATTAGACCCTGATAATGTTGGCATTATTTGATTACCAGCTCTTCAGCTAGTTCTCAGACATTTAAGGTACATATTAGCGTTTATTTCACGTTTTCTTATTTGGCTCTCATACCAATTTCTTTTATTTTTATTTTTTCGATGCTTTTTATATGAATTCCTGACTCTCATATCTAATTCTCTAGATTTTCACTACTCTATACTAAAAGCCGTACTGGCCTTCTGTCAATATAACGCCAATCTGCTCGTCTTGCAGCCAGATAAACGAATCCGAGTACCCGCTGGCCTCTCGCCAGGAACTAACTTAGTACTATTTAACGATATTGTATTGAAAAACCTACCTAATGAAGGCCTTCACACGCCTCCCAATAACCCAAGCTACAAAGACCGCCGAGGATAGTGGATAAGCATAGTGCATCGAGTAATCAACACTGAAGTGTAGACTAGACGCGACATTCAACAATGAAGACAACGACTAAGATAGAGAATGAAATATCATGTTATTGCTTGCCTAACACCCTGTTCATAACGAACTAAAATCAAGTGATTTTCAAAGTAAAAGTGATTTGGTCAATATGTTCGATTAATAACCATGTCATCGGGACAATTTATTTATCTTGTATAGTTAATAATTCTATAAACTAATGTGACGTTATCTGCTATCAATTATAATTCCCAAAAAGAATAGAACATAGAATAATAAATAATATTGTCTTTGCGCAAAATTATTTATATGTGTCATATGACATAATATATCTTATAACTACTAAACTTTGATTTCTGAAGAAAGGTACTGACTAGATTAGAATATAGATCCTTAAATATGGCGACGATTCAACAAAAGATAGGAGGTATTGCACGCGAGCGCTGCGCGGCTCGTGTCGGCGGACACACTACTGTGTAAGATATGAATCTTAGTCGTTACACTGAAGAGACATCAGCACAAACAACTCTGTGGTCGACAGTGGAGCATGCCGGAAATAAAATGAAACTGGTTCGATAACATTTAAATAATATATTTCAAATTAAAGTTTTCAAAATACAAGAAGAAATAAAGCAATTCATTTTTAGACATGACATTAATAAAATAAATACAATCTGTTTAGAAAACATCTTTTATGTTGTAATTAGATTAAATGAACGTAATAAACTAAATACAACGGGAAACATGGATGCTAAAATTAAAAAAAAATTGCATCTTTGCGGTCAATAGTAAGTATAAGTAGAATACAGTAGTTCATGGCATAACACTCATATATGTACCGTATGCGACTGGTAGCTTGGATTCTTTCATCAAATATTCTATTTCCTGCTTCATAATATCCAAGTCCTTATCGAAATTATCTTCCTCAGGAATACTTGGAGGCGTTGCGATTTTTAACTCCTTGATATGCTCGTTGTAAGCTATAATTTTAGAATATTCATACCAAGTCACTATTTTTAAAAGAGGCCTTTTTTGATCACTTGGAACAGAGATCCCGATTAATTGACTTTCCAGAATTGTGAAACTAATAAGCAAGTCTTCCATTCTTGCTTGTAGATGTTTTTTCCTCTCCAAAGTCACTGTTTTATTACTAAACTCAGATTCCAGTTGTTTTTTGAGTAGGTCATACCATTCTTCATAATTAGCTAGATTCATGAAGGCATATCTGTCTTTTGTTAGTCTAACAATAGCCCTTTTTCCTTCAAAGAAGAACATTTTATCATCCTGACTATTTTCTTCGGAAACAGGGTGTGATTGAATAGTCGGTAATGCTGTGGTGGATTTCTGGTAATCTTTGCAGTTGGAGTTCACAGAAGTGCAGTTAATTTGTAAAAATGGCTTGGTTTTATCTATCAAAACATTTACTTCTTCTTCCATAATGTCCAGTACCTTCTCAAAACTATCTTCTTCAAAAGGCATATTTGGTGAGGCGATGTATGTCTGACTGATCTGATCTGTATAAGCTGCTATCTTGGAATACTCAAACGTATACGCTAGTTCCAATATACTTAATTGGGCAGCTTGGGAATTTGATATAGAGCTTTTTTCTAATTCATTATGGTGATTGAGTAAGTTTTGAAACAGGTCATTTATTCTCCCGTTTATATGTTTTCTTTCACGATCAGTCAGTGATGTTTGTTTATACTCAGCCGCTAGTTGATCTTTCAGTGAATCCATCCATACGTCATGTACATGTGTACTCATAGGAACAATTATTTTATCTGTTAGTCTTACATAAGCTTCTGTTCCTTTGAAAAAGAAAGTTTTTTCATATTGAACACCTTCTTCTTTTTTTTCAGAAGATATGTATGGTTCAGATTCCTTAATCAAATAAAATTGTATTTCGTAGGTCAACTTGTTCAAGTCTCTGTCAAAGTGATCCATACTCTCACTCCACGGTGTCGCGCCGAAAAACTTGGGAATAGTATTTCGTTGAACTTGAAGTTTCGTATCTTCCAATTCAATTCCTAGGAGCAAATGTTTTAACTTTAACTTAACGGGCGTTTCGCCTTCTTGCGAAATCCTTTCTTCTAATTGCTTACGTAAATTGTTTAGTTTAGTAGTCAGGTCATTAATTCTAGCTTCTATATCTAGTTTTCTTCCTATTGACATGGATGGTCCCAAAACATTATATGTGACGGTGGATACTAAAAGATCACCTGTTCTTTTATATTCCGGGGGTGTGTTTATTTCAAACTTATTATGGCGTTTTCCCCATACGATGTCTGGAAAAATAGCTATAGCGACGAGTGTTCCGTTTGGAAGTTTCTCGAAAACGTCAGTTCCTTCAACAACGAAGGTTTTGTCGTCTTCATTACTAGCTTCACTGCCACTGGCATCCTTAGGCCGCGCTGGAACCCCTGCGGCACCTACAATAAACGAGGTTCTATGTTTAATGTGCAAGTTAATATAATACCTTTACAATATATTAGCTTATTACATTACCGCCATTATTTATCAGGTTTATCAAAAGTTAAATCACATAATTTGAAAACAAACAATTTACAACAATTACAAAACCACAATTATGAACACATTCCTATTATCTTAACAACTAGTATAATGTGTACGTTGTCACTTTTATCGTAACAGACTACTTGAATAAGTATGTTAGTGTAAATTAGCTAGCGACTACCAAAATTTGAGAGCTTCTGTGGGTCGGATGACAAGTTAAATTGTAGGTATGTCATAGTACAGAAGTCGTTAAGTCATGTCAGATGTCCCTAGGGTGGTTTGTACTCTTTTGTCAGAGTTAGCTACTCTCATATAAATTTAAGTATTACTTGTTTTTATATGTATGTATAAAAAGCACTAGAATATCTCTCTCACGTAAGGAGAGAACTACTGACATGAAAAAAAACGTTTAATTGACCTTATTAGAAGAAACAGGTAAGTATAGCAGTAGTGAACATTTAAAAATTGTACTATGAGATAGGGCTTATGACTACACCTACAATAGTTGGTGAACCCTGGACATCAAACTAGGTCATCACCTGTGTGATGACATCCAGTTATTTCTAATAAACAACAACAAAGCTCGTTGTAATAGGAGAAAAAAATTGTACATAGTCTAATTATTATTATTGAATAAAGATATTTTGAAATTGAAAAATTGAAATAGGAGAAAAGTTATGAGTTAGTGTGGTAAAATAAAATACAACAATCTCGCAGTTTAGAAAAATATAAGAAAATATGTAAATTTTGAACACTGCGGTCATTTCAAATTCATATGTATATAATAGGTACTCACATGTCCATATGAGGCTGGCAGTGCAGGCGAGAGCTACTGCTAGTGATGCTTGCATGATGCTGTGAGCTTTACTGCTTGTCACATCAACACTGCTCACGCCATATATACTGTGGCATTGTTATGATTACAATTATCTTACTTTTTAGGGTACCGTCCAGACGATGAAAACGGATTTGTTATAATTTTGTCGTGTCTGATATTTTTTTTTTGTTTCATACATATATAAAAATTAAGGGCCCTGCACCATCTGGTTAGTAAAATAATACGTAAAAACCAAAAACAAAAACTTTTAGAAAATCGAAAAAAAACAGCCATTACTTTTAGAATGTCGACCCCTGGCAAAATGTATGAAGGAACATAATTTGTTGCTTTGACGAAAATAAAGACGACACAAAAAATTATGCGTTAGTCAGAAGTATGTCTAGCTAGATCTTATATCAATACAGTGACGTTTAATGTTAGGTACGGAACCATTCGTATCTGATTCCAACTAGCGCGTGGTCGGTTAGTTAAGTTACGAACTCTCTTTGATAATTTATCTAGTAAAATAACTGGGTAGTTAGGTATGCTGTTAAGAAAAACCCAATATACATTCATTGCAGTTTTATAATAAATTTATAATGATATCGTAAGAAATACCTGCGATATGAGTGTTGTATGTTTTGTTGGGTATTGTGTCGATACCCAGTTTGATAAGAAATTCCAATATTTTTTAATACCGCGAAGCGCTGCTAGTGTAAATAAATTTATTGATTGTTAAACTAACATTCTTATCAGGTATTAATGTCAGGCAACATAAATATTTGCCAAATATTGCTTGGTATTGATGACATTTCTAAACACGTTGGTAGGAGCTGTAGGTTAGACCGACTGCAGACCGTACTGAGTGGCGCGCTGGAGAGGAGGCCTATACTCAGCAGTGGGTGACAATAAGCTGACATGATTGTGATGATGATTGGTTTGTAATACTGTCGATATAGCTAATCACAGTGAAACACTGTTTCGCGATCATATTTAAAGAAAAACCCATATGTACGTACAGACGTTCTACCTTCTTTAGCTTTATTAATGTGTGCGGTTATTATGTATACCTAATTACCAGGAATTATGCATAATTACCAGTGCTCTTGGTAAAAGTGGTAAAAACTTTCGAATTAATCACATTTTCCGGTAATTATATAAAATTACCATACCCCTTTGGTATGTACCTATAGATAGATTGAAGACAGAAAGATTCGAAATGTCGATTATAGTATGGAAGATCTTAAATAAAGACAGCAATATTTTTTTAGTGACATTCGTAACTAACATAATATGTGAATTTAAATATTTAAACGACCATTGCAGAATTGAACTGGAAAATTGAAAGCAAACCATAAAATAATTTACATAAACTAAAGAGCGAATACCTTGCACAACATCAGAGCATATTCCGCTGTAATTAATAAAATCAAATCTTTTTCGTAGCGAATGAAGTAAAACAAGGTTTCAACAGTTCCTGAAATTCAGTTCCAAATCCGGGTCCGGGATGAAACCGACCGGGAAACGTATTATAAACTTTACACAGTTTTGCATTGAAAAAAGGTGTATGAATTTCCGGTTTGCTGGCCAAGTTTATAGCAACGTTCGCTTGAATTATTAAATAGAAGTAAAAGTAGTTCAACGTTTAAATTGAGACGGGTTTATTTCTGTATTAGAAATGTCTTGTTTCAAGTTCCTGTTATGATTTCAAATAACAGAAGTAAAATATAGAATTTTAGAATAGGCCCAGGGGCTTTCTATATAATAATTGTTGATCATTGATTTTGTAGAAGCCGTTATTTACTGTTCTGTATGTCATCCGAGCTACAGCAGAGCTGTCGTCAATTTCTTCCACACAAGAATATTGCGGCTAACTCTCACCTTGCTACATTCAACTTCATTAAGGGGAATCTTTCTTTTTTATATAACCCTAACTTAATCTAAATTAATTCTAATCTAAGTGTTTACATAGTTAGGTCATTTAGGTGGGTACAGTCGCACCACTTCCCCAATCAGCCACCGTAAGTTAAGTTTGTAAGTAGATTAATGATGTAAATTAGTGTTATGTCTTTATTTCACAGAAATGAACACAAAAAGCAAATTATATAGTAAAACGTGTGAATATTACATTCATATTTACATCCAATCATCGCTATTATGGTGTGTTGAGTTTATAATAACAACCGAATAGAGTTCTAATTCGCAGCTTTACATCCTAAATCCGTTCATTAGTTAACATACAATGTACGTACATTACATTCACAAATGATCACGCTGTCCCTTCATAATGCCTGTACATGAGATTGGACAGATATAGTGAGGGGCCTACTATAAAATATTGAACGGTATATTATTAATATTATTAATATTATTATTTTATCAGGGTATAAACAAATAAATATACAAAATACTGAAAGCATTTTTAGGAAATGAAAATAAAATGTTACCCTATTTATCTTGTAACTAAGTGATTTAAAGTTTGTTTTTATTCAGGAATAAAGTAGCCACATAGAATCGAATCTCCTGACTGACTAAGTTAGTTCCAAGTCAATATAAAAGTTTGAACGAAAAGAAACAAACACAGAAATAGAATAAGATCGATCAAATATATGGACCTAATTTCAATTTAACAATGTTAAAAGGCACATATTTACTAAAATTATTAACTAAATTTAAGTATTATGTATAATAGTGTTATATTCTTTGTCTAGTCCATTCATGACCCAAACCTTTGCTTATAAGGCTTGGTGGCGTTGTGTAAAATATCCTGGAACATATATGTATTATAGACCTATTCCACAATGTTACAAATCCACAGTAAGTCCCCTGGTTGGTATGCAGGTCCAGTGAGCATTTTGTATAATTCTGATATCATAATTTGAAGGACCGTTATGAGGTTTTTATGCGTGTCCGGCGCAGATTTTATTGCATAGCTACGTGCTTCACCACGCTACGGTTGAAGCTAATTTAGCAAGATTAAATTAGGTTACAAGGTTAAATAGTATAAATTATATGTGTGTATTATCTTTTACATTACCTACATATCTTTGAAAGTACTGCTGCTTCTTTGAGATTGAAACTGACTTTAAGCTGTAAAATTTGAGTCATTTTATCAGTCCGACTATGTTAAGTACTAGTTTTTTTTCATGGTGGTTTTCGTAATTTTTTCATCAACGTTACTTTATTACAACGCTATGCCAAAAATATCGAACATGCTCAACGTGCAACAGAAATAAATGTGGTAACCATAAATTCACTTTAAATTTCTCTTCAGTTTTTGATTACGCGCAGTTAACACTGTAATAAATGCAAAGGTTAATCAAATTATGGGTACATAAACACACTAGTGAATTCTATTTCGTACTACTAGTACATAAATGAAACTCCGCAGAATTGTGTAGTGCGCTGTGACTGCTCCTTAATCGGCTTCAAACAACAAACTTGGTGGTTTTCAGGTGGTTTTGTTTTCATTTACAATACATTTCCGCAAGGTACCGCCTGATTCTATATTTTATCTACCAGTACATAATTCTGTAAACGGCATTATTCTATGCCAGTCCATTTTCTGCAAACGAAATGAAATGATGTGTTATTCAAACACAGATGGCGGGCAGGTAGACAAAAGGCAATATTGTTTCCACTTATTAATTGGTTACTCGGAAGAATCTTATTTCCGTCGGGATGTCAGCCGTTTGCGTATTTAAAGAGCTTATGTTTGAAACGGAAAGAGGATTTATATATATTTTTTTCTTTTTTTTATCATTTGTAGATCTATACAATATGTGGCTCTGAATACGTTTGACGCTGAATAAGTTTCATGGGATATGACAGGTTTGCGTGTATTTTTTATGTCTAATCTATACTAATATTATAAAGCTGAAGAGTTTGTTTGTTTGTTTGAACGCGCTAATCTCAGGAACTACTGGTGCGAATTGAAAAAATATTTTTGTGTTGAATAGACCATTTATCGAGGAAGGCTTTAGGCTATATAACATCTAGGAGCGAAGAAATAATGGAAAATTTGGACGGTAATAAATATTAATTATTGAGGGCTTCCGTTGCGTTCGCTGCGAAAACAGTACAAAATTCAAAGAATTAATGCCCAAAATAACTATTCCACGCGGACGAAGTCGCAGGCACAGCTAGTTTATTATATTTGGTACACTTTATATGTATGTTACTTATATTCACTGATAGGTAACAACCTTTTAGAATGTCGTATACTTACGTAGGCAATATTTCCAAATGTAATACATTACAGGCTCATTGCTTTCGTGAGAAGTCTCCGTGGCTAGAAATACAAGCAGTTTGCTTAGTTCTGCCGCAGTGGCTGATTGGTGCAAATGTACCTGCAGTATGACTTTTAATAACCTACCTATTTAAACATTGTAATTAAGGTGTTAATGGGCTAAACTTAACTATTTTTTATACAAGTATATTAGCGATATACCTACTAAAATCTTCTGCTAAGACTTCTTCTTATCGTAGAATAATAAAATATATATAAAATTAGGTAGATTATTAGTTTAAGGTTTCGTCTATACGCCTACATTTCAATCTGTAAAGCTTTATATTTTTATCTTTATTTTTTCTTACTTACTTAAATATTTTAAAACACATATGTAGTGATGTTCATTAGAATCAAGATTAAATGAATCTTATATTACGAGTAGATATTTTATATTTACATAAATCTCCTTATGAACAATGAAGGTACAGGTAAAGTAAGATAAGTTTGGTAAACCAAACATATCAAAATTACGAGTATCTAGGTAGCACTTTTTTTACTATGAGTACATCACTCAGAGATTGCAGGGCGTTAATATTCTGTACTTTCTTTATTTCTTTATTGTCCAGTTTTTTTTAATACTACCAAAAACTACAAAGTTTTATACCTATTGTATGCACAAAATGATGATTTATGATCAAACTGTATAAGCAAGCTACTATTCAAACTAAGTCACCCTCGACTTGAAAACAAGATGAGATAGCTCTTGAACCAATTACAAACTCAATTCACAATTTATTCGCCTTTTGGACAAGCATTTATCATATTTATCGCAAAGACAAAATTTAAATAGCAATTTCAAACATGATTGCGAAAGAAAATCAAAATTTCCACGGGTGCCCTGCAAACAAAGAAAAGTAGGTACACCGTCAGGGACGAAATAAGCAAAACTCAGAGATGGGCTAAGGCTAGAGGTCCAGTGAAGCTCGGGCCGCGATTAATAAGAATGAGGACAGACCTCTCCTTGTCTTCCCTTTGCGTTCATCGTTGCGTTTTTGATCATAAGAGGTCATGAGACGCGGTTGCCTCTTTTTGTGGCGGTGATGTCGCAAAGGGAGGCCGAGGAGCGGGAGTAAGATCCTACCGCTTATGCAATCCGCAGGAGACGGACACGGAAGCGAGCCGCTCGGGCTCGGACTCCATCTCCACTAGGAGGCCTTAGGGCGTGAAATGCGGAGGCCTCTCACACCCTCTAGCAGGGATAAGGGCCGCTTGAAGAGCGCAATATGGGGATGTCGCCCCTCCTGAGGTAGAGTAGCGAGAAGAAGGAGTCGGCTGGGACACATGGAGGGAGTTAAGACAGATCTTTTCCCAGGAGTGGTTATCAAGAAACAAGCCCAAGTATGATTCTTAGTACGTCCACAAAAGTACTCATGCGTACTGTTTGCCGGAGGACAATTAAAATGCTAATTATTTGCCGACTTCTCAAATTTAAGCTTTGCAGAGCTAAGAATCCTCGCGGCGTAGATAAACAATGGAATATATGTAAAGAATGTATGATGTATTTTTTGTTTTTGGTTGTTATTAATTACTTCTTTATACTTATATCACAGACTTTCCAAAATATGACTATTAGAATTAGAAGTTTGTCTAATAAGATTATATCATAATTTAAATATTCAAAGTTTAGTTCATTCCATGTGTCGTTAATATTTTCATTTCATTTTCCATTGATAGGGGATTGGGACACTGATGTGTACGATAAAATTAAGTACACGTACATCTAAAACTTGTATTTGCATATTTATTTGGTGTAAATAGTTAATTAAACTTTTTTGTAATTTCAATACCAAACAATTAGGAAATAATTAAAAATTATAATTAACAAAGGTCGTGGTTCATTCAAGGTCGAGTATTTGCCTAACCCCATTTCATCGCTAATTAAAATTACCAAGCAGACGACACTCAACAAAACGACATTAATTTAATAATTAGAAGCCAGCAGGCACATTTTTAATCAGTTTACGCGTGCAATGTTAAATTCTACCCAATTATATACCACCTCACCCAAATGCGAGGCGAAATGTTTACAAATTTGTACTCGCGATAACAACATCGCTTTATTTTGAACGAAGGAACTTGGCAAATTATTAATTAAGCCGACTTCATAAAATATAGCGTTTGTGGTGAGAGGGTGGACCGCTCCAACATACAGACAGCTCGAATGGCAAACTTGTATTTTTCATATTGACTGTTTTAAGGTTTCTTGCCTGGAAAACATACTCGTAAGGTATGGTGTACAATTTGACGGATCATATATAAATTGCTCAATTGTTTAATTTTATTGTTTTTATATTTAATTAGTAAAATTTGTTTTGTAAGTTTTTAAATGAAGTCTATTTTAATTGCTCAAAGTTTTACTTTATTAAGTATGTATCTTAAACTACATTACATTTAGTTAAAAACTAATTTAAACCAATTTAAACTAATTTGAACCCTGCAAATTAAATAATCTTTTACTTATTCTATATTATTACTTACTGATATAAATATCTTAAAATTATTAGAAATTGATTCCAATGCACTAGTGAGAAATAATTCCTTATTCCCTCTTAAAAATGTTTAATCAACTGTTATATCAGGAATTGGATCGTATGAAAATTTGTTCTGAAATAATACATCGTATCACGCGTTTATTGGTAATATAGATTGATACAATAGCAAGAAAAGGCAAGAACAACAACATTTCCTTGACTATTTTCACCTTCCTTGAGATGAGAATACAATTGAGGCCACAGATAATAAATTAGGCTGACATCGGCGTTACAATTTGGTAATAATAACATGGAGAGTTGCCGTGCATTGCTTGCCGAGGGAAATCAGGTAGGAAAGTTTTGAAGTTACTCGAAGGTTCTGTGGTGTACCATGGCTTAATTGGTCGAGCGAAAAGAAGACAGGAAATTTTGTAGGTGTCAAGTGCAATAATAACGTTCGTGTATTACTTTAATATACCTAACTCTGTGACTAAAACCATTTTTTTTCATGAGCCATTTTTAGGAAAATAGTTTTTTACATTTTTCAAAATAAATTTACGTATTTTAATGAGATGCGTCGGGTTTGTCTAAAACTATTGCTGATGAGCTTTTTAGTTAACTTCCATGTATTTTTATACTGTATTTTTCGGTACATTGTTTCTCCTTATTACCTAAAACTGAAAATAACGTAGATGTGCAAAGTCTTAATAATCTCGGTCCACCACATCAATGCACCACGGCCCCTTGATTTTATAAATTGATTAATTCCCAGCGCGGGGTAACAAGCAGCAAGTTTATTATCTACCCTCGTTTTGAATGATTAATTTTGTTGTGATTAAGTGGGACAATGTTCGCGGGTGCGTCAAGGTTCGCGCCTAATTGATGGCAATTGGCCTCCATTTAGGAGTCTTCGTGTGGCTTGCGTAGCTTAGCTGGGCTTTAGGAAAGTGATCCAAAGTCAAGCAACTACAGTATATATACGTATGAGTATGTGTATAGTTCCTTATTTTCAAGAAACAACGATAGTCTTTTTTTCTTATAAGTTGATATATACGTCATTTATAATATTCTTGATTGAATAAATAAAGAAAAGTATTTACTAAAGAAACATTTGTGTGTAATAATATCCGATACATAGTACCCATGGCACAAGCGTTTGCTCGATGGGGCTAGATAGCGCTGTGTGAAATTACCAAAATATTTATTTAAGATAATAAAATATAAAAACAAGTGAAGGAAAACTAAAAACTAAAAACTAAACTAACTCTTATTTAAGTAAACTCATATTATTATCGGCATCAAATGTCATTATCAGTGTACTGTGCTATTACCAAAGTTAAGCTACTGCTGTCACGGCCACTCTTAATATGGGTGACCACTGACCATGACGCAAAAGAGCAGGATGTAATTTAGCTACATCTTTCATTGCCTCTGTCACCTACTCTTAGCTACTCCATTTTCTTAAATAACAAACCATTTAAAACATATTATCTCAATCTAAGTAAACTTACCCTGTCATAGTACAAGTAATAATGTAGTTAGCTGTATTCCTCCATTTTTGCCGCAACGTAACAAACATCAAAGGGCTGCATCTAAAGGAGGAGATCACTAATGGCCGCCACTAATGAGGATGAGACGCCAGTATGGAATATTCTGGATTATGTTGTTCCTTATGATGTATAGGATTACGTGTATTGTACTTTAAAAACTTTTCTATTTACATCATACTTTTTTGAAATTTTATTCTCAGTGTGTTTCTGATGAGATGCAATAAGCATCTATCGGTTTCTTCTAGGTAAGCGTGTTACACCCTAGGCTGGAGCAATCTTTAACATCAGGCAGCCTGTAGTCAAATGTAAAACTATACCACGTAAAAAAAAAGTTTTGTTATCTCGATAGCATTTTTTTTGGCTTGTAGGCTCACGCCTGGCCACTAATCCTCTGATGTTTCGTATCGTTGTTTCCTTGGATCTACATAGTATGATAAAATATTCGCTTGTAACTAATGACACATGCCTGTGTGGCCCTTAGGCGCCGATTAGGCCACACATGCCTGTGTGGCCCTTAGGGGCCGATTAGGCCACACATGCCTGTGTGGCCCTTAGGCGCCGATTAGGCCACACATGCCTGTGTGGCCCTTAGGCGCCGATTAGGCCACACATGCCTGTGTGGCCCTTAGGGGCCGATTAGGCCACACATGCCTGTGTGGCCCTTAGGGGCCGATTAGGCCACACATGCCTGTGTGGCCCTTAGGCGCCGATTAGGCCACACATGCCTGTGTGGCCCCTAGGGGCCGATTAGGCCACACATGCCTGTGTGGCCCTTAGGCGCCGATTAGGCCACACATGCCTGTGTGGCCCTTAGGCGCCGATTAGGCCACACATGCCTGTGTGGCCCTTAGGGGCCGATTAGGCCTGAAGAAACATTTTACACGTATCTTCTATATTTTGTTTTGATTGTAGACAAAAAAGTTGAAAAGGTTGTTTAATTAGTCCTCAGTAACCCTGGATAAGGTTATACCGATGGAGCAACATTGTGCTGATTCATGAGGTTTTCCTAACAAATTATTACCAAGTACATACATATGTTATGAACTTAATTACGTTGGTGTATAATCGAAAAAGACCAGGCAGTTTGCCAAGTATGTATAAAAATCTAAACAGCAGCCTTAAAAGATTTTCCGCAGAGGATACCTAAAAAAATTCAAAGCTAAGGTAATCAGAGCCTTGTCGCTTTTTATACCAATGTCTCAAGTATTTAATTAAGATATCTACTATCCAATACTCACAATAAATAAATAAGCAGGCGGTGCGCACTTTTGGGCAGATGGACCTGAATATATCGTTTCTTTTCTGCCAACAAACTACACAAACAAATAGCTTATACCTATTTAATTTCAGTTTCGTAAAAAGCCTGTTGAGCTAACCTTACCGAAAAACCGATCTCGCCGCAGTTTATAAGTAATTAAGTAGTAAGTAAGTAAAAGCATCGACCAACTTGTGTCCCCACAGAGCTCGCTACTAATAAATTCTGGCCTCCAAACTCTATTAATAAGGAATGAGTCGGCATCTTCACTAATATTAATATTTCAGAACGCGCGGCCAAAACAAATTGGCCTGGAAAGTACAGCCGATAAATCATAGATGGAGCCACGGTGTAGTGCAATGTGGACTGGCATTGCCAATACATTTTTCTCAAAGTAATAACTTCATCAGTTAGTTAATACTATTAGGAAATACATAGATTCAAAATTCAAATATAAATAATGACTTTTCGCGCATATTTCGGCTAAAAATAGCAGATAATTCAAACAGTGTGAAGTGATCATCGATAAGGCCTACTTACTTATTCTGTCAGGTTACTTAATTGTTTTATATGGATTATGTTCTAGTTTTATAAAATGTGTGTGAGAGTAGTTCTGAAATATAACTTTTCTACCAAAAATATACACAAAATGGTGTGCTTAGGCCCATACATAATTATTTTATGTCGATGTATTGATCGTGCTACGTTAAATAGTTTGTAACTTGTATGTAGTTATCACTGATTGGAGATTTATTGCGTGTTCAATATTTGCCGTTCGGGGTCTTCTTATGTTTGGTAAGGCCCATAGAGAGGGATGATATAAAAAATCCTTGGTAAGGCCTAACTCATTGTTTACAACAACATTGTCAACATTGTCTGTCATTGTCTAATCGCAGTTGAACCATAAATGATATTCTGATTGTAATTCTAATTCTGCACATAATTGAGAAGAGATGCAGTCTGTTAACTTGTATTATATACTGCTAATTTACTTATTTAGAGTGCAAGCATATTGACAAATAATATAGACGTATTGTGGTATTTGGTGTACAACAAAATATAGCAGTTATAAAAATATATTTACAAGTTTTTTCATAGATATATATGTATATAGATGAGCGTCCATACTAAAAATGTTTAACTTAGTAAATAAATATTCCGGGACATTGCACACAGCGCCATCTAGCCCCACACTAAGCAAACGCTTGTGTCATGCGTACATACGGATACGTAACTTACGGATAAAATAGTGAAAAGAAAAATAATGATTGGTTTGCTTTATGTTTGCCTGACGATAATCAACTTAATCTACATTATTTATGGCCATAAACCTACGAATAAAAAACCCTTTAAAAAGTCCTAATACATCTCTTATTAGAGGTCTACCGAGAAATAACCAGATTAACATATTTCGTTACAATTTACGGCCAAAGAAAATTAACTCCAAATAAGATTAGGTCAGCGTAAATAATGTGGACAGAAGCGTATAGTTCAAGAGCTCACGTCTTACAATATTACAGCTTCAGTTTTTTTGAACATGTTCAGTCTAAGGATAACTGTATGTAACAAATCATTAGGTGTCTACGTTTAGAGAAAATTATTTTCAGTGATTCAGTTCTCATGGCAAAAAAATATCATTACTACTAAGAAGTTAACACAAAATTAACAATTTGGTGAACACCAATGATATTTGTTAATTTGAAATAGTATAGTTTATAGTTCTGTTTAACGGTACAACACGTTCTTCTGTGAGAATTAAATAAATGCAGTACTTGCGCCAGCAGAAGTTGTGAAGAATTTACATAAATAGCTGAGACATTACCATTTATTGTTAATGTTTCGATCCTGCTTTATTGCCTGTTTCATAATAGAACAATCGAAAATCTGACACACATATTTTTATTTCATATATTTTTAGTTGACTGTAGGCTCTTAGACTATACATCTGGTCTAATTCTAATTGATTGGAGCGAGACGGAAGGTCGAGGGTCGCACTTTATTTGAAAACGTAGGCCGAAGTGTAATGAAAATAAACTTTCATTGTTCCGACTGAACTTACTTGGTGCAATATAAACCACAGAATGTTCAAAGGAAAAATACTCTCTTTGGAATGGTCGGTTGATAAAAGGACATTGTTTTGTAAATTGCATTAGAAAAAACCCTACAAACATATTGTTTTAATGGTTCATGTACAATCATTTGTTATGAAATCGCTAATCAGTAGAGCGAAGTTTATGCTGCCAGTTTTAAAAAAACACATTTCTGGAAAAAAATGCACGGTTTGCAAGAATGTACAATTACATGATTTTGATATTCAAACTTTGTAATTAAAAAAGAATTGTTGAAATCGGTTCATAAATAACGAAGTAATCGCGTAACATATCCACAAAAAAAACTTTCAGAAGACTCGATAGCCTCCTTTGTTTGAAGTTAGTTATAAAGAAGCGTTATAGTTAAGTCTGAGAAACAAACAGGCAGATTTTTTGCTATCATAAGTTTGGAGTATTTTTTTAAGCTTAGTTTGGATGCAGCTGCTTACCAAACATTTTGTATGTTTTCCTTTCTTAGACTTTTCCTAGTTCCTCGTTGCAATATTCGTCTGGCGTGTAAGTGTTGCCATCTTGGACACTCGGCATGAAATGTATGACGCTTCTGTACTTTTATTACACTTCTACAATTGCTGTACATTCTGTACAAGGAAAGAGACTGAATAAACTCTTTAAAATGCTACCAAATGTCAAGGAGGATATTTTGTGTAACAATTTTTGTATGTGGTCCCCACTTTCCGAAATTCGACTGTGCCGATAACTGACCACCTTGATCTTCTTGGTATTACATTGTCCCCTACTCTTAATTTTGGCTCTCACATTGAGTCTAAAGCCGAAGTTGCAGCCAAAAAGTTGGGTATCCTCTCGAAGGTGCGAAAGTACTTCAAGCCGGAACAGCTGCTTACTTTGTATCAAGCACAAGTTCGGTCGTGCATGGAGTACTGTTCGCATCTTTGGGATGGATCAGCCAAGTACCAACTTGAGGCACTAGAGGCCATTGAGAGTCGAGCCAAGAAGATCATTGATAATAATAAACTGTGCCGAGCGAAACTTCAAAGTCTTGAACACCGTCGCAAAGTCGCCAGTTTGTCGGTTTTCTATCGGTTGCATTTCGGAGAGTGTGCCGCGGAATTGCACGGACTAATTCCGCCCGCGCCCTTCTTTCACCGGACGAGTAGAGGTACGGCAGGACGACACCGGTTTATGGTGGAAGTTCCTAAGACCCGCACGAATCGGTACGCTTCCACCTTTATTGTTCGTACCGCTAGGTTGTGGAACTCCCTGCCTGGCTCTCTGTTCCCCACGCACTATAATCCAGCGATCTTCAAAGCGAGAGTGAATCGGTTCTTATCGGGTAAGCACGCTCCATCTTAGGCCATAGCCTTACTTGCTATCAGGTAAACTATGGTCAAGTGCAAACCCGTTCAAGTTAAAAAAAAAAAAAAAAAAAAAAAAAAAAAAAATGTGGTAAGAAAGTTTGTGTTTTGTTTCTGAGTTAAGTGGTTTTGTGTGTACAGAAATTGTTTAGGCTACTCGAACACTTTTAAACCTTTGCTATAGACAAAATTTAAAGTCTTTCCTGTCACTTGAGTGAAAGCACAGGAATATTTTTGAAAACTTATCATTTTTTCGACTATTGACTTCAAACATCGCTACCTACTTGTATGATTGCTTCGCTAAAATGTGTTTAAGCAAAACCCATTTTTATAGTTGTGGGTGTAAATAGCTGTGTCTTTACATGTTTATTTATTATTAATATAATATATGTATCTTAGATTTATAATGTAAAAAACAGCCTGAAGAACTCCCCTTTAAAAACCATAGTTTCCCTATAATCCTTAATCCCGCTCCTTCAAACCTCTACCAATATAGTGGTTAAGCCGGTGATGTATCGGGCGCGCCGTGATCCATCATTTCAGGGCCAGCCGCCAGTCAGATGTTTAATGCTTTATGGGGCCACATTACTTATATACAAAGGGGTTTTCAAAATAGCCACCATTATATTAAGAAAAATGTTCAAAATAACTAAGATTATGTACATATTGTAATAGAATGGTAAATTAAAGAAATTCATTTAAAAAACTTGGGCGTCAACAGTTTTCTAATCACCAATGACATTGTTTGCACAATCTAAAATGATCGAATTATCTGACTACCGCAGCACCACTTTGTCTCTCTGATGTTAACTTTGACTTTTCACTAATCTCTAACCCCTATCTAACCGCGATGAAGCTATTGAACAACAGCTTATAAACTCGCCTAAGACAATAATGTAAGTATTACGGTAGCTAATAATGTAAGTATTACGGTAGCTAATCGTTTTAGAACTGTTGTAGGATCTGATATCAACGAATTTTCACTATAGACAGCAATATACACAGTAAATTTGCCACCTCCGATAAAACGTTGTAACTGGCAGCCCCGCGCGTGGCGGTAAGGACCAGTAATGGCAACACTGCATGTAAACACTACTTTACGACGCCTGGCTCGCAGGGGTATTGTGAGTTTTAGATATGTCTTTTATAACAGATATAATAGGAAAATATCCGCAAATGTACTTGGATATCGGTATCCTAAGCAACAGGTCTTTGCTAATTACATTTCTGTATTGAAACAGTTGTTACCGTGCACTTTTTTGTTCTTTACTGTGTATCTATTATAAAAAAACCATATTTCACACCGTTGTTTGATAATTGGCATGGTATTATTCCCGGTGATTAGCGCGTGTAAAACACACCAAAAAACAAATATAACTTTAGCACTGAGGTTCACCGACATAGCTCAACGCATAAGCACGCTGAAGTGGCAATGGTCATATTTGTCGCAGAACCGACAACCGATGGGGTAAGCGAGTTCTGGAGTGGAGACCGCGGCTCGGCAAGCGTAGTGTAGGGCGCCCTGCCACAAGGTGGAGCGAGGACATCATGAAGGTAGCAGGGAACAGGTGTAGACGAGAAGCACAAAGTCGGGCTGAGTGGCGTGCCTTGGGAGAGGCCTATGTCCAGAAGTGGACGACCGTGGGCTGATGATGATGATGATGACTGAGGTTTATCATAGAAGCCTTTCTATCAATATTTCCAAGATCTCTGACAGCGAGGCATAAAGGCAGTATTCAAGTGTGTACACTGCACCGTGTTAGTGCCACTAAAATCCGGATACATACTGTTATGACTCATACAACTACTATATAACGGTAAACTTCCTTCAGTCCTTATGTCTTATGTTCTGGTATGTACAACAAACTATTTGCAGACTGTAACTTTGAATGAAATATTTATCAAAGAAATGAATAAAGAACTTTAGGTTTCAGATATTTATGTAGCCTAAGATAACATAATAATAATGTACAAGAATCATAACTATTTAGCAAAATCAACAATTTAAGGTAGCAATTAGATTCGAATTTGTTCGCGAATGCTATTATTTGAACATCCATCCAATTGGTGATCAAATAAGTAGCAGCATTAGCATCCACTCTTATGCATACTTTATCCATCCTTCGCAAAATAGGCGTTATAAGTTATGAACGTGACCTTTACAGCCTAAATTTCATCTTAACTCTTTTTTCCTTTCATATGCTAATACGTATAGTTTTACACACTGTACTTTACGTAAAGATTATGAAAGTTTACCAGTTAAACACTAGTTTAAGTAGTTGTTAACATTTATAGCCTGTTTGAGGATTCAACAAAACAATAGTAAACAATATTCAACACGACTAACATAGGTGTAGCTCATAAGTATTCGTCAAAAGAGTTCCGTACAAAACGCGGGTCGGAGTTGTAAACTGTTGGACTCGCTCCAAAATGCAATGCAAAAGTGTCGCCCCCTGGGCCCATTAAAAGTTGCGATTGTCCTCTCAAAACTCCACCACTTTTGTTTTAAATAAAGGTCAGCGCTTATAAGGATGGACGGACATATTTAAACGAAAAGTTATAGTGGAAATACGATAGCTAGCTAATGTTTTGTTTAATTAAATCATCATCATTACCATCAGCCCTTGTCGACCCACTGCTGGGTATAAGCCTCCTTTTCTTAGATGCTATTAGTGTTTTTTCTCGTCCAGAGAGGCCACTCTTTAATTAAATAGGTTAAAAAAGTATGCATACATTATATCAATTCTATTCTCGCGTATTCACTTGTTTATATAGATAATAATTACGTAGTCATATACAGTAACGAAACTTTGTTGTCTTTAAGGCATTATACAACGTCTGTTGCTTCCTCCAGATTTTATTGTGTAAGGCTCCATCTTAGACCATAATCATCATACTTAGTTATCGCTTAGACAAATTATCGTTAACTTAGAATCCAAACAAACACAAACCTTATCCACCACGTAATAAGTAATATTTATAAGTAATTAAGTAAATAATGTTTATGAATATCTACGCAGGTAAATAAATTTAATAGGTATAGTCATTTACCTCAATTTTACATTTCGTTTCAACCTCCCAGTAAGTTCATACCATAAAACATTAAAACCTATTGTTAAATTATTCGGGAACATAAATTGTTGGAATGGAATTGTCGACGGGACACAAATGTATTTAATAAATGCCTGTTTATCGCCCATTGACCGGTAATTGATGTTATTTCGATCCGGGATATCAAATTATTGATAGTAGAATTTCTGCTCTGTGTTTTATTGAAACAATTGATTCTTATTAACAGCGATGTTCGAGGAAATTCGATTATTGTCTTTGTCAACTTTAATTTGGGCAGCTTGAGGATGTAATTGGATGGAAAGAATATGACGAATTATTTTATATCTACTTTCGATGGATATTGTTCCAGGGATTGTTGTTGATATTGAATAACTGTTTACTTTATACTTGTGCAGAACTTTTTAAGGTTCAGTTAACAAGGTAAAAATGAGTATATTTTAGTATTAAAGTATTTGTTCATGTATATACGATCATATCGTTAAATCAATGACGATATTGTTTAAAACCCTTTTTTAGACTTTTTAAGGAAAAAATAAACTTATTTCTTTAAACTACAGCAGTTGTGTCCAATATTTATATACTGTAGGTCAGAAACTCTTTGTGATTCAATATCGTTAAGGTTAACAATATATTTTATGCATGAGGCATAACTGCATGGCGGGTGCCGGTCCTCTTACAAAAGACCAGTTTAATTAAGACAGTGAAAATATCAACATAACAGCCTTTAACATTATTACTATGACTGCAATAGTTAACCTTACATCTTCTCTGTGTATTTTTTTACAAAGTTTAAGTATTATATTGACTGCCCTGTTAGCTTAGTTAGTAGTGGCTTTGCCTTCTAATCTAGGGGTTGCGGGTTCAATTCCCGCATGACACAAGTATTTATGAACTTCAAAATTAATAATTACTTGAGTTGAGTCTGGTCGTTTGTATGTATAATGAGTATGTATTTAAAAATAATAAGAATATTTATTTATTTATTATTTATTTATTTATATTATAAAAGCCCTCTCAGTGTTAGCTACGGCTCAACTGATGCCTTAAACATACCTAGCGTAAAGGGAATCTGTAAAATAAGAAAAAACAAAACAAAAATACCAATATTTTACGTGTAAATTATCCCACGTTGTGTCGTCAAACTCCAGGAATCCGCAATAATAAAGCAGGAACAGCGCAACAATCAGCAAACCCGGCAGATAATCTTTTTACGTTCATTTCCCTCTACCGAGCCACCACCACCGCCGCCGGTTCGTTAAACTGAATTATATATCTAATCTCCTGATTCCTTATTACGTTTTTTTCCAAAACCCAAAGGTTAATTACATAATTGATTTCTTTTGATGTAGCCGCGTTCACTGGCTTACGAAAATTTCCTTTTAAGCTTTGAAGCCTGTTTATAAAAGGATATTTTTCCTTTATCAATTTGTGATGATTCGTTAAGTTGGCCGATTTAGATTTTTTTGTACAAGGTTGAATTTAGGAGTGGTTTGTTGATTAAACTTTTTAACCACATGAATATCTTTGCTGGCTGAACTTTTTACCTAAGTACAAAAGAAAACAAAGTTTTATGATATTACTAGTGGATGCTCGCGGTTTTGCTTGTATTAAAAAGTAAAACTTGCATCCCGTATTTCACCCCTTTAAAAGTGGCATTTCCAAAAAATCCTTTCTTAGCGGATGCCTACGTCATAACATTGCTGTTGCTGTGCGTTGATAGATCACTATATCAGTCAGTCAATCAGTCACCTTTGAGTTTGATATATATAGATGTATGTTACTCGTGATGATCGTAGGACTAACTACAAAAAATCAGTGAAAAATATCTGTGAGTCTTCTATGCTTTTGCGATTTGTAGATCTGGGCCGTTCACATAAAATATCATTTTTGTAACTCTATAAGAAGTTCACGGGATACACCAGAATTCATCACTCTCAAGGCATTAAGCCTTTGCGCACTACATTATAATCTTAGATAATCCAAAGCATCACCACCTAAACTAGCAAGTATTACAAACCATACGTCAGAATGAACCCGCTCGTCGTCTCAAAGGCTGCCTAACTCCATACATCATCCAGGGTCCTCTATTCTTCAGGCTAAACAATTACATTACATCAGACAATTAAGCTAGCGTAATATAAAGCTTTGTCTACATAATGTGGACTATCCAGAGACGCTGACGACGCATGCAATAGACACCTCATTTTATGTACAAGATATTTGCGTCATTCTTATGCTTTGAAAGGCACGATAAGGCGTAATCAATCTACAATATTGCCGTGTGGTATATGCCCGGCTTACACCTTTAATATATAAATATATTGTTAAGCATGTGGCGGTGAGTTCCGCGAGACTAGAGGTCATGCTAATACATCTCACCGGATATTAAACTTGAAACGACCAATGAAATGTTGTAATCTACGATCTTGCGTTTGCTTCAAAGAAAACGTTTCAATCTCAACTTCAAGACCGATAAATTATAGTTCCAGGTGAAGATGTTAACGTGTTGCACTCCCGCAGTTTGGCAAGTAGATATATGTAGATAGCACACCAAAGTGTAACAAGAACTAAATAAACTTGAAAATTAATTTGATGCACATTGGGCGGGCATTTTGTTGGCTATTTCTGAATTATGGCAGGATTATGAATAAATAGTTGGGAGTCACTGAATTACTTCGACTGTGGCCATACCTAACATGGGGTCCGGGAGGGATCCGGGAGCCCGGACCGTTGTCCTGGGAGACAGCTTCCGGGATTAGCAGGCAGGGCACTGGACGGAGCGAGACTTTGTTTGACTGATAGAGGATAGTAGAGCTCTTCAATTGTATAGTTATTACTTCGCTTTGGGGTTTTACATTCTGAGTTTCAATCTCATTATGATCGTCAAATACCCAACTAATTAACTTAGTAATACATAATCACTTCTAATAGTTTACTTTCTTTACAGGTGTGTTCCCTTAGCCACCATGTCGCTTCATTGACATTCAATTTCGGGTGTAGCTTATTAGTCGACCTAACGTTCATATGCCTCACTGTTCAGTTCTGATTAAAAATAATAGTATGCTTTACCAATTGTAGCGGATAACGTGTAAGGTATAAGTTCCATCGGCCCGTCATAGCATTGTCGTGAAACTCAAAGTCAGAATCTAACTCAAACAAAAACTCGAAGCACAAAGAAAGGAGTCATGTGAAGTCAGATGTGAATATTGGTAACCGGGAGAGGTCGCTCTAAGCAATAAGGTCACCAGTTAAGACAATAGGCTTAATTTTTCATGTTTTATCTAAATTTCTGTATTGTGCTGGTGTTTTTAATAAAACAAGGTTGTGGAACCGCAAGGGTGTGGTTGTCCGCAAGGTTGTGGAACTCCCTGCCTGACTCTCTGTTCCCCACGCACTATAATCCAGCGATCTTCAAAGCGAGAGTAAGCACGCTCCATCTTAGGCCATAGCCTTACTTGCTATCAGGTAAACTATGGTCAAGTGCAAACCCGTTCAAGTTAAAAAAATAAATAAAAAAAAATTATACCTATCTATCTATCTATTCCCGTCAGGTGGTTTGAAAACTCTCAACACCAGTGTTTACTACACTCATACCAACACGCTTTTACTTTTGTTCTACTACTTACCTCGGTACAAGAGTGTTAGTACTGAGTACATATGTACTTATGTACCTAGTGTGTGTGTACATTAGAGATGCGCGGCTGTCCGTCACGGCGGCACTTTGTGTGCATGGGAGATACAGAGCTCAGATGGTGAGGTTTTAATACACAGAATGAGCTCCCTAGATACCTACATAACTTGAAATTAGATACAGTAGTAGAACTAAATTTGAGCTACTTTGTTTAATTTTATAAATTCCAATAGCAGGAAAACTGAGGAATTTTGTTAAAGCTATAATTTTAGCTTTTGTTTTTGAAGATAATAAATTAAGGAGCATTCAATAATTTATGAAGTATTTATCATTACAATACTGTTACCAAATACAAATTGGAGTGCTTGTTGATAGAGAAGTTAGGGCGTTTGCTATTTTTTAATAATATTAACCTAAATTTTGAAAAATTGCTTCTATTGTCTTCCGAACAGTAATCCACGGCGAGCTTATAAAAAATAAAGGCAGCATTCTGCGCATTCCTCGTATTAGAATTTATTCATCACCGTACGCAAAGTTTGGGCGATGCAAGACTTGAATACTGAGCTTACGGCGCTGCAGATAAGCTTTGGTATGGAGATATTGGCCAACTGGATGTGGCAATGTTATATTATTGCTCAAAAATATATAGGTATATAAAATTGATGATGCAAGGACGAGGGCTATTAAGTCGTTAGGGAGTTATCTTGAGCAGATACATCGTGGTGGGCGCCCAGGTCCTTCCACGGAAGACATAAGTCCTCGGATATTATGGCCCTTAAACATGTCGGTTTCCTCACGATGTTTTCCTTCACCGCTAAGCGAGTGCAAATTCCGACTTAACTTTGGTGTAGGGCCGGATTCGAACCGAGGTGCATCTGGATGAAAAGCAGACAGTGGAACCGCTGAGCCACAGTCACATTTAAAACTAAATAAATAAAAATTAAAATTTAATAGAGTAAGTAATACGTTTCTACAGAATGTGGGTAATTTTTATTTAGAATAGTTGAACTTAGTTATGTAATGCTAATTTGGGCTTTCTGTCTATATTACATAAAGGGTCACACAAGATAACCAAATTCCTAAAATAATCAAGTAAGCACTTCTTTTATTCTATTTTATATTTGCTTAAATAATCAATTGGTTTTAGTTCGATGATACTAATTTTTAATTATTTAATCGATTGTTTATTTAAATCATGACGACTATTAAAACACTAGAATGTGTTATTAAAATAGCACTAAGCGTTACTGCATTGATTTTGTATGTATCTATTTATTGTTTACAGAAGCTTTATTTAAGAGATACGCTAACAAATGAGAATCTCATCTAGTCTGGAACTCTTTTGAAAAACAACCACTTTATACAGCAGTCGTTATATCTAAACAATGGCAGCCAAGCAAGTTAAGGCCATTATGCAGGGTAAGGTGCTCGCCTGATTGTAAATATGAATAAACGATGTTTATCCGCACCAAATACACATTTTTATGCTCATACTTTACTGGGTTACTGGCTGTTTGTTTCAAAAGTTTGATTCTTCTTGTAATCGAATGAGAGTGGCCAACTCTGGTGTCAAAGATTTATTAAGCTGCCCTAAGGGTTTTTAACGTGGCTTAACGACTGCCGTACTATGACAAACATCCGACTCACGAAAGTGTGATTAATTTGTGTGCATAACATAAGAAATATTGTTACGAAAAGTCGAATATTATATATGTTGCTAGTTTAAATATTCAACAAAACAAAGCACCTTTTTACTATAGTTTATCGTCTATTTTATTATGACAAACAAACCTATCATTAACCTTATATCTAACCAACGAAAGCGCCTTAATGAAATGCTATTCTTCGGTCACCCATCTAAGTACTGACTGCGTCGACGACGGTTGCTTGACTTTGATAATCGCGTACGAATACCTTTAACAGTAGATGATTGCAATGCTTCAATAATATAATAAAGTATATTTTTCATCATTAACCCATTATAGCCTGACCCAATAACGCGTATGGCGTAAAAAGCCCTGGAATTCTAAACGGTCGCTCGTATCTGGTTTTTGCGATAAAATAGAGCTCTTTTGGGAGATGGCTTTTATTTAAAAGCCTGAAATGTATTGGTTTTTGGTTAAATATTGTACTATAATTTCTAAACAGTCATGAAAGTTCACATCAACATGTTTAGAATTTGTTTTGAATTACTCTGTTACTTAATCTTTTTTTTTACTTGGGATAGGTTTACGTTTGACTACAGCCTGCCTGATGTTAAGCATTGCTGCAGTCTAGGGTAAATTTCTAAGTTCCTTTATTTGTATGCGAGAGGCTAACTTTTTAGGCCTTAGAACGGCTTACCCACGCCTCTAAGTTTTCAAACGCTTTCTAGGCCTCTAAATGTATTCAATGTAATTAACAATATACTTTTGTTAAAACTAAACAAACCGACCTACTACTCATTACAAAAACAGAATTGAAACAAAATACACAATACAAGTAGAAGCAACATAAATACTGTAACCTTTCCAAGCCCATAACTCTAGCCTCATGATAAATGAGACATTTCTATTTAGCCCACAACCTACCTCGAAAGTATTCCCTATTTACGGAGCATAAAATATTCTAGAGAAATCCTTTGAAGCCGGATTTGCCAAGTCAGAGACTACGTCGCGGTATCCCAGACCGGTGTATGGGATAGTAAAATATGTGTATCCAAAGATAGTATCTATCTGTTTATTGTGTCTCCCAGGAAAGTATGGTATGTGTAGCCTGTGCGAACAAAATGCATGCTGCATTGCATTAGAAAGAGAGGGATGAAATTCCTTGATCACATTATAATATAACATATGACGGGTGGAAAAAAAAGATGTTGTAAATGGAGATGATTAACATTGTTACAAGATGTGAATTTAGTGTTGTTGCGTCGTTAAAGGTTAAAGATAATATGTTTTTTCTGTGAGAATTTAAGTTCAATACGAAATAAATGCTGTAAAAACAGAGCATGATAATTTTATTCTTAGCCGGTTTTGTTCCATTTATAAGAACAGGGTATGATATATAGTCAAAATAAAATTATTTTAAATTAACCGTGCCCGTACCGTTTTCCGGCGTCAATAATAATATGTAGTCTAAATGTTAATCTCCTGTCTTATGTATATGCATACTACAATATAATTAATTATTCAATCAGTTTTTAATCAGTAAAGTTACCATTTACACATACAGAATTGACTACCATTAGAATCACCTCGCTTGACTCGTTCAAAAAGAAACAAATATCCCCTAATCCGCCAATATTCCACTACTTCTCGCTGCAACATGCACTGGATTGAATTCTCCCCAATCAGATACGTTCGGGTGTCGGTTAGACCTCGGGGAGCAAAATAGCACGTAGCAACACTTTGTGTGCTCATATTTGCATACTTTGCCAACAGTTATGCTCGCATTTTGTGGTGTTACTGCTAGGACGCTGCTATAGTGCTGTCGGGAAGATTGAAGAATTTTGAGCGTAAAGGTAATATTGTAAAAACATGTAAATAGGTGTTTGAACAACAGAAACAGGTGAAATAATGTATGTATTAGGGTTTCTTATTGGGAACCCTTCAGCAAATGCTAAGCAAAATCCCTTTTTTAGCGCATTCCTCTTAGCAGTGTGTTTTTTTTTTATTTTATGTTTATCTTACTTATCTTTGTGTAAAATATAAAATTATTTCAAATGTTATGTAATGACAGTTACAATGCACATTTTCTCTACACAGCCACGTTGTTAACTAAGTACACACATTTTCAAATCCCACCCCATCTTTCTCCACAACTCAAACTTGCCCTTCTAACTCACACAAAACAAGGCTCCCAGTTATAAAACTGGCGTATCTTAATAAAAAAGTTAGGGACAGGATCTCTGCAGAAGTAGGTACCATTTCACTCACGTTCGACTATAAAAAGTCTACAAAAAGTGGCACTTGCAACCCTTCTTACCAGGCCACTAAAGCTAAATGCACAAGGAAAATATTGCCCTGTTTTGCCCTCATTTACCTCCAGAATATACGAGCCCAACTATGCCCCTGTTTAGGACAAAGGAAATAAAATCTGAAGGTTGTTTCTTGGAACTTTTTTTACGTGAAGAGGTCGGGATGTTTTATTTTGTCCACTGGTTTTGATGTATTGCTTGGTATATGTATACGTATTACGAGAAGTAGAAAGATTCGTTTCTTCCCGTTGTCCCCGGTGGTTGTGTCCCCGGTACGGGGCCAACGCCACGGCTCTAATTTTCCTTCCCGTTGGCCCCGGTACTGTGAAATGCAAATTTGTGACGTGCCGTTGTCCCCAGCACTGTTCTGCTTTACATTAAAAGGTTTAATAACGTGTTTGGAAACAAAAAAATATTAAATAAATACTTGGGCAAGGTATTATTTTGTCAGAGAAGGGTTCTATACCTTCTAAATGTAATCCAGTTGTGTTATGACTCACGTTTAGCTATAGAATTATGTTACATTAGCACATTGTATTGTTTTTGATCTGTGTAAAAAAACTTACATAACAATTAATTATCCAAATAAATTTAAAGTTTAATTTGGTTGTAAGTGTGTTTACACCTTTACTCACACATTGATGATAAACTCCCATTTCTTTTATTCGAGTCGACAGTTTAACAAAGCTCGTAAAATAACTTATTTGTACTACTTACTTTTATTACAGAGAAGCGGAATATTTTACGGCCCGCGAAAACTTGCACTAGTCGGGGTAAATAGTAGGTATGTACAGAGTGCTCCTAAAGTTACTTGTTTTAATTACAAGTTTTTTTTTATTAAAAAGACAATTGACCGTGTCCTGTTTCTTGACCTTTGGATTCGCCTCTAAATTATTTTCATGTGGTTGTAAAATCGCTGAGTATGTTTTATTATTATCACCTCATTTATCTCTATCTACGAACAAATAACCAAAAAAGTAAGTATATTATACAAATTATTTCTTAACATTATTACTTTACCCTGGATTTATTAATCTGATAAATATGCAGTCCAACGTACAGTATAACAATCCATTACTAATTTCTTGCTTATACTCTTACAAACCATCCTGTATAAGTTAACCTAAGTTTCACTTAACCAGGAGATGGTTTTAATGGCAGTTTCTTTGGTAACTCATGATGGGTTGGATAACGACTTGTAAAACTATTTGCAGTATCGGAGATGCCTTGTAAACTAGCGAATTGAATAAAATATAGGACTTTGAAGCCACGACATTAATAATACTTAATGGACCGGCCTAGGCGAGCAAAAAGTATAAGCATGTACTTTTTACAAAAAGTGAGAGACGTCTCTCACTTGGTACTTCATTCTGTGTTCGGCCAATTTGACTTGATTTTGACATGATTTGGACTGACAAACGTTTGTATTGTTTTCTCATTTTCTCTTGCAACTTTTTGTAGTGCCTATCTCGTTTTAACAATTATGCTACGATGTTTACTTAGAACTTCGTAACATGTAAATCTAACAGATGTCGACTTATATTTTTGGATGGTAAAGTACTGAGAAGGCCGGTCCATTTAGGTATTATTAATGTCGTTGCTTTAAAGCCACTTTGATCTGAGTAGGATAATTTTTGACTTTCAAATTCCAATATTTTGACTACGTGTCTTGCAATATGCAGAAATATTAATTCAATTAAAATTTAAACCTTTACTTCTCACATTTTAATTCTCCAATTATAATAGGTTTGTACAATATATGATCCAAAAAAATACTTTAAGATGGTCAAGGTATCTACTGAACTTTGATTAAGTAACGACAAGTGATAAGACTAGTGTTATTTTACGTTTGTGTGACAGAGCATTTTTTTATGCTGGGTCTGTTGTCAAAACATAAAGGTACCAGCAACTAGCAAAACTTGCAACTCAATTTGTATACGTAATCAATTTCATTGCTCCGCATATTTGACCAGAAGACGTGTTTTAAACAAAGGTTTTTTTTTCAAAGTTGTTAGAAGTATTTGATGTTAGCTGCCTTACCCTGCTAGATAGCTATAATTTTTTCAGGTAAATCTAAATATAATATAAAACTCAGAGGTGACTGACTGACTGACTGATATAGTGATCTATCAACGCATAGCCCAAACCACTGGACGGATTGGGCTGAAATTTGGAATGAGGTAGATGTTATGACGTAGGCATCCGCTAAGAAAGGATTTTTGGAAATGCCACTTTTAAAGGGGTGAAATAGGGGATGCAAGTTTTACTTCTTAATGCAAGCGAAGCCGCGAGTACCCAATAGTCCTGTATAAATATTATTTTTTAAAAAAGCAGCTACATTTCCTAAACTTTATCTAAGTAAATCCAGCGACACAGTTTCGCTACATTTCTTTCGTAAAGAATCCGATTCTTATTTTACCTTTTTCAATTTGTACATCCAAGTTAAAGTAAAGCTAAGTCCTGAATCCACCTTCTTTATATTCAAAGGCCTTACAAATAGAATCTGTATTTCTCGACACATCTACGCGATGTAATAACTATGCTGTGGATGAATTAACTTGAGGATATGATATTTTGTTTACAGGCTGAGTCCAGAAGTTACTAAGTCAACCGAAGCGACACTGGTACAAGCTACTTTAAAACGACTATGTAGAAAGCATCATGTGAGATTTCTTTATCGCAAATTATCAAAATTTGCTCACGCTTAACTAAAACTCGCGATTTAAGCGAGTGTGGCTCAGCGGTTCCAGTGTCTGCTTTTCATCCAGTCGTACCCTGGTTCGAATCCGCCCTACACCAATGACTTGTATTTTTCAAGTTATGTGTAGATTTGCACTTAGCGGTGAAGGAAAACATCGTGAGGAAACCGACATGTTTGAGGACCACAATATCCGAGGACATGCGTCTTCCGTGGAAGGGCCTGGGCGCTGCACCACGATGTATCTGCCCAAGAAAACTCCCCTAACGAATTAATTCTGCGGGGGAGTCACGACCCTCAGTCATGAGGAAATACGACTCAAAGAGAGAACTAAAACTCGCCAGAATTTCAGCAGCGTGTTGCAGTTTTTAATCTAATGCACTTATTTTGATGAAACCGATTAGCTTAGACCGACAAATATTAGGGAAACAAAGAATTCTGCAATGAGTTTATTTATTGAACGAAAAAAAACGTTCAATGACAGCATACTGCTCGATGTGAGAGAAAAACCAGCGCTGATCTTCCTAACGGAAGATCAGCGCTGGTTTCTCAATCTATTATACCTATATAAGGGCTATTTGTGACGAAACGATTTTTTGTTGTTTTTTTTTTATATTTCTAAGTTAACGTCTATAATTTGACGCCTCATGTATATTAGTCTGTCCAACATATGAAGGACAGAGAGTGATTTCCCCAGAGACAGCGATGTCTTGCTCACTATGTAATTATTTCGTGTAAATAACATAAAATTGTTCTACGATGGTCACATAGACCCTTGCTTTATTGGATATTATTGGATGTAGGATTGGATGTGGGGTAATTAAGAACAGGTTTATGTGCACCTTAGGAATACAGGCTGAAAAAATAGGATGCTGCTTATATTACCTCTTTTATTGAGTGAGTCGCTCCATGTTCTAGTTTATGAAATAATGTGTTTATCTATAAGAAATCTGTGCATTTATCTGGAGGTCAAATTTTTCCGTCCTGTATAATCCTGTATAGGTATATAAAGCACAAGGAACACGCGGGCTTTTATCGCACAATCCGGAATAAAACGTTGACTATGTGTTGATCAGGGGTCTAATCAATTTTCACGCCAAGTTTGAACCTAATCAGTTCAGCTACTTATGTAAGCTTGCAGAACGTACAACACACATACTTACATATATACACACTTACAAACTTTGCAATCGCGTAAAAGAATCATTAAAAATAACATTTATCTACATATACCGACATCAATTTTTATTTCGCTAAAATATGTGCAAAGTTAACCCACTATTGAATCCCCTGAGTATAGTTTTAGCCATTACAAGAGTATATACAAAAGTTGAAATTTCAATTTAGAGCAGAGCACTTATTGAAAATAAAATTTCAATTGCAAGTAATTTTTCACATATTACTGAGTTTTGAAAAGCCCTCGGGTACTGTCTTGTGACTTTCACTAACTTTGCTGTTTTCGAGAATAACAAATTACGAGAGCTCTAAAACACATTTCACAAAATAAAACAATATTTTCTTGCGTGTCTCTTTGAGTGGGAGATAATAAATTAAACATAAAGCTGTATTTTCTTAAAAACTCACTAAGTATCTGGTAGATTTATACAGAAATATGGATCAGCAAAACATAATGGAATTTTAATACAGCTAGATTTAGTGGCAACCTCTAGTGTATTCAAAGAAACATCGCGATCTCTGGCATCGCTTAGCCTAAAATGTATAAAATGTTCATGAAACGTCTACATGTAAATGTCAACCCATACAAGAACTGGAAGAATATTCTTTCAATTATTGCAAAAAATAGGTAATTAACATTACATACACATGTACAAATGTGTGTGAATGTTTAAACTTTCAACATTAACTAAATAAAAAACGGTACTTTGCACACAGCGCCATCTTGCCCCACACTAAGCAAATGTACTAGATAATACACACACACACACGTTACACGCCATAATCCTTATACTTTTTTTTGTAAATACATACTTAGCTAACTAAGCTCATACAATTGTTCACATCCATCGTTTTATTCTATCTAAGTATATATTCATATTTCTATGCAAATTATGCTGTACAAAACTACGACTAAAATGACACTGAATCACAAAAACCAGATGGCTTCAACAATGCAGCTGCTTCTAAAGTCACTGTCCTTATTAAAGTACAACATAATTATATTTAAATAACAGAACAATGGTTCATAAACTTATGTCAGTAATAACGGAGGCGTGCTGAAAATAATTTGTAAAATAGCGCTGTTTATTTTATGAAGTGCTAACGAAAATGGTTTGTTTCGCTGGATGATTGCAATGAAATAAGATCGTATCATATTCTTATAATTGTAATAATTTGGTCGCTACATAATTATTTTTTTGTCTATAAAGTATCACAATGACTATGACTTTGAAGTACACACAAACGTCAATATTTAAACATTTTATAAGGAATCTTTTGTTAAAAGATTTAACTATTTTATCGTAAACCTTTTTAATTTTTTGAATAATAAATAAAAATAAAAAACTATTAAAGTTCAAACTTGAACCAGCATGATTAAAAAGGAAGTCAAGCTCAAAATCGATGAAAACTTCAAAAGGCAAAAGGCCTGACTGGTCAAAGGCAAGTACACCAACTATTCGCGGAAGTTTCATATTGAAACTGTAGCCAGCCGGCGATAACTAGCACTTCTTAGAATGGACATACAGTCTAACGCGCAATAATATCGCTATATTTCGGGAAAATATCTTGATCCAAATATAGATACCTCGTGTATCACAAACATGTATTGTGGTAAACGTTATTTCGTAACAATAAAAAATAACGAGAAAACAGCAATGTAACGAAAACAGGTTTCAATTTGAAAAAATATATATTAAAATGAAAATTATTAATTTTGTGACAAGAAATTACATACATACGAACATATTCAGGAAAGTAAGACATACACAATTTCCCTGTCACAAGTCGGCCTCAACTCAGCATGTGTGCTGACTGCGAACAGTCAGCGCTGGTCTTCCGTTGAGACCGACGTATAATAATAATGTAAATATACGTAAACACGTTAAACAAGACCGTGCTCCTTTTAGACAGAAGTTAGAAAAATAAGGTAAGTTTGAAGAAGAAGAAGAAAGAAAATTTCCTCGGGAAGAATTTTTTTTGTTTGATTGCGACTGCCTGATCATCTGACCTGCCAGTAGATGCAAGAGACAATAGCGACAACGCCTAAAGTAAATATAAATGTTAAATAACCGTAGCCTAGCGGTTAAGGCGCTCTGGCTAGTAATCAGAAATAAACAGGTTCGAATCCTGCCGGCCGTGATTATTTTAGCACATTTTCCAATAAAAAAATTTACGTCTGCGTTTCACTCCTTCGTTTACTCGCTCACTGGTCTAACTACCCACCGTTAACTAGTGAGATCGTTAGCGTACCGACTGACAGCCATAATTACTAGAGTTTCGGTTACTTAGCCCACCTGGGCGCCGGAGTCTAGCGGAGTAACGCTTTGACAAAGAATTCGCTAAATGAGAGGTAGGTTTTACAACTTAGCGGAAACGCTGTGGTAGGTAAGGTATGGTAGTTAAGAAGTTTGGTAGAATTCTCTATTTACGATGCTATGTAGAAGTAGATTTAACCATTTATGTGAAGCTATTTTATTCGCATTGTGAATCATTAGACAAAACTAAAGTCAAGACATAAGTAGATACGAATATAGCCAGTTATGATTACATTTGTTTTCTTCCCTTATTTTTAACGCTAGTTTTATAAAGCTTAACCTTTTAAAACTTAAATAAAGTCTAAATGTAGATTTCCTAGAAACACCCTTGTTAGACAGCGTCAAAGTTTCGCTGTTCTTACAACTAATAAAGGTTCCTTAATATAAACTTGTCGCCATGTCTGAAATCAACCTGAAACAATGAATGAATGAACACAAACGGAAATGACGGTTCCTAGTAACTACAAAATTAAATGTATTTTCAGGCAACTAGGTGGTAAGGTTGAATAATTAGAGAGCTAGGTGATCCTAGTCAGATAGGTTATACATAGGTACTCTAGTACCTGCCTAAGGGGGCTAGCAGACATTGTACTCATATTTATCAAAGCTGTTTTTACATGAATATAATATTGAAATGTGATTATCCCTTGATTATTTATTTAGGGATTGTTAATGACTAAATGCATTTTATTTCATGTTCAACTTATACCACCTAATATAGAAGTAGGTACCTACAACTTGTACCGTGAAATAATTAGTTGTTTCTTTAATTGTCTACAAAACCGGTAATAAGCCAAAACACACATAATTATAATAAAAATCAAAATAATTTGCGAGCACTTTAAACCTCTTAAGCTTTGGTTTCCTAGGAAAGCGGTGCCTTCGTATAGCGGCCGTGATATTACGGACGCAAAAATAAATAATGTATATTACGGTGCAAGTTACCGCTCTCCAGGAAACCGCGCCATTTTGTTTACATAGACAACGTTTTAGTGAGGTCATTCACCGCTGTATTACGGCCGCTATATGAAGGCACCACTTTCCTAGGAAATCAAAGCTTTAGAGCTTCTTGGATCTAACTAACAATTTCAAAATAAATACTTACAGAATACATGCATCCATACATGCTTAATATATCAAGCAAGTTGTAATCAAGCGTGATCTTATCCAGTTTAAAAAAAACTATGTTTGGAATTTAAAATGAGTAAAACAAACCCACCCCGATACAAATCACCCCCCGCACCCCGCTCCCCGTCCCCCTCGATTTCACGCGTCGTTCCCCGTACAAACTATTCTATTGTACCCGTTTCATAAAAACGTGCCAGTACGTTTCAACTATCCGGGCTATTTTGTACTGCTAAGCTAGGTATAGGTTTGTCGTATGGACGTATTGACGTTGACAGCTAAAAGATTGGTCCAAATTCAGCTATATCTCGCTGCAACTAGGTATGTTTAAGTATGATTTAATTTACTTTATTGCGAACTGATTTCTATGACCGCGCTATAGCTTCACATTAACAACACAAACTTGGTTGACGCAAATACGTACTACTTTTTTACTTCAAACGCCCAATTTCTAGAATACCGAAGGAACCTCAGTACCAATTAACTAACCAAATACCATGTTCTGCAAAAATACAAGCAAGACGACTGTTTTGGTAGGGTTGACTCGGTAAATATCATGGACTGGACGTCACTAAACTTTTGCTAAAACTTATTTTCAATTGTAGGTTTTGCAAAAAACGCTTTAAACAAATGATACATTTTGATGAAATATACTATTTTATCATGTAAATTAGTCACCAAGCATTAAATAGGCAAAGCAACTATTTTAGAGTGTGAGAGCAAATTATACTTGCAAATTAAAAGGTGAGGATTTTGAATATCATTTAGAATTTGATAAAAATCTAAATGATATTCAAAATCCTCACCTTTATAACTCAAAATTAGCAAAAATAATGAAAGTCAAAATCTGCAATAAGGTTAGATTGGTACACAATTTAACAGGCTCCAATTCTAAAAATAGTGTAACAAAATAGCCTGATTAATTTTTGTACCCAAGATATCCTTACAATTGACCACAACTCACCTAATGTTAAGCATCGTCAACCAAAATCAATCAAAACCGCATAAATTGTACAATACAACACGCATTAAATTGACAGCTTATAGCAATCATTCAACACAAACAGTCCTCCCACGTGCAATCCCTCACAAAACAATACATTTCCAAAGAAATTAAAGTCGCCAGCCCTACGTAAACACAAATAGGAATGAAAGGGGGAGAAATTCAATCGTTTGTTGCATTTCCAATGTTATTGGCCGCTAGTGTTTGCTGTTTCAGCTATTTATTGGAGAGACGATAAAACGGATTCGCGATGGCTTGTTAACTTTGTTACTCGAACAGGACGCCGGTTACTGTTGTATGTACGTAGAGCTATTGAAAACTAGGTTAATTTTGATGCAATATCAGAACAAATTTTAACCGCTGGAATAGCGATTGTTTTAAATTCAGAGTAAATCGTTTTTAACTACTACGGGTTTGTATTACGCAATTACTAATAGACTGTCATAATTATGTACATATAAAATATTTTTCCGTATTAAAATGCGGTAAGACACCCGTGAAACAAAAGTATGCCTGTTCTGATAAGTTTTGCGACACCCTATCCAAGAGTTCTTGAACCATACCACCGCTTACATAATAGCTAACAGTCTATTTTATGAGTACTTACACAATAGCCTAGTATGCCATTGCTTTTTTGATATTTGATGTCTCATGGTATCCCCCAAAACAGCATTGCACCTATATGTAGACGTTAACGTTATAAGTTTTGGTTTTAACGCTTTGCTTTGCGTTTGCGGACTGAAAACTTGTATCGGTCGGTGCCAAGTGGAATGCGGTTTGACTTGCGACGTGTTATTTTGGAGATTCAAATCTACTCATTCTATTAAAGTATGTGGAAATCAAGTAAATAAATCGTAGAAATTTGATCAATCATGGTTTCGTGAATTTTAAAAATGTCGTAAGAGCTTTGGTTTTTTGACTGATGTAATACGACAAATATCCGGGACCTACAAATTAAATTATGTGGAAATAAAGGGACAGTTATTTTAATGCTTTATAAATAAGATGTATAGTAATATTTCCCTAATGTTTACCTTTACCAGTGGGTACCAGTAGTTTTGTCTGCATTATTGAGAGATAATAAGTCGTCTATAGGTGCTTTCAAGGCCTCCTATCGTCTTATAAATGATACGATGATCCGTGTCAGCATTAAGTTAGGTTTTTATTTTTATAAAAACCTGCTTTGATTGTTCATTCTATTTCCCATTAGGGTAAATCTGTATTTTATCTCTACAGATCTAAACAGATAAACTCACCTTTATATACTCGTATTTGCTATCTACAATCTCGATTAATCCACCTGCATCTTTTAAAGCTAGAAGATTAAGCCAGCTCCAAACATTTCTATCCTTTTATCCTTACCAAACTTACAACGATATATTCCGGAAGTGTCAATTGCAAAATTCTATTTCTGTACAAGCATAAAGTGCGTACATCGTTATTGCGCCTTATATAAGCAATACTGTGATCTAAACTACAGTGTTGCTTAATAAAGGACTTGTTTCAAGTAACCTGGTGGTAAAATTTCTAATAAAATAATTCTAGAAATACCTGAGTCTAGTGCCAGGACACGTTATGCTGCCATTATTTTATTTCATCATCATCATCCTTCCACTGCCGGGCATAGGCTTCTCTTTGCATGTGCAAGCTGTGTCAATCTTGTGCTGACCCCGAACATATTTTTTATTATTATTTAAAAAATAAAAATGAATCTTTTAATTTAATATTTATAAGGAAAACCTGAGTAAGTCAATTAACAACAGGTCCAGTTAATCGCCTGTCAATTTCACAACTAGCTACCTAGTGCCCGCCTGTCCAGTGACTGTCCTTGGAACATTTTCAGCCACTCGAGATACAGGCGGGTTCAAAACAATCCTAGTCCCGTCATACTGTCAATGTTTGGTTAACGATAACTTTATCGCAGATAGCGGTATGGGGTACTGGTGGGTGGACAAGTGTTTGAGTTTTTTGGCGTTGGACATGATGTCAAAATTACATAAAAAAAATTGACTTGTGTTTTATTAAAAGGCAAAAAATACACAGGGACAAATAAATAAAGTCCAATCACACAAATATGGCCCAACAATAATAGGTTAAAATAATAATATTCAATCAAATGTTATCCGTATGTTAACTAAAACGGTTTTCACTCACGTGTAATTCACGTATGTTGTTTACGCGTTTCTTTATTAAAACAAATGTAATGCTTTTATCGGCCAAAGAATTATATGTTTGTGTGGTTTAATATTTTTGTCAATTAAATAATTTGTTATTTTTGGCTTCTAATCCATTTTCCATTTCTGCATCAATTGTTCATCATACAGAAATCCATAAAACTTGCCAATTTAACTCCCATAAAACTTAATTTGATTTCAAGGATCACGTCTACTTACAGGAAATATTTATCCGACTCATCTGTTTCATTCTACGAAATCACCTCCGCCAGCTCTGATATGAAAATTAACATTTTTCCTGCCTTTTATCCAGATTTTCTAGAATAATCTATCCCTCTGAGTACGACGTAAGTAGTTGCAATACAATTTGAAGCGCTCGCGGCGCTTTAATCCCGAGAACAATGTAGAGTTGCTGAAGTTTGCACTTTGTTGTTTAATTTCTATCAAACTTTCTGCTAAACTAATAGACAGGACGACAACTTTCATTGCTATTTGTAACTTCGTTTTACAATATGCGGAAAAATGTTGGACTTTTGCTTTTGCTTTTTTGGTTTGCTTTATGATGTTGTTTGTTTTTTTTAAATTATAGATCAAAACCATTTTATACATGAATAGTTTATCAATTAATATCACTTTTATATCATATCCACCAAACAAAATAATATTATTCTATGTGTGGTTGGACGTGTCACACTTATTTATAAACGCCCAAATCACTGTTGCAATCACCTGTACCCAGTAAGTGCGCGGTGACTTTATCTCTCGGCAATCTTTCAGCCGCTTCCATTGTGCCACCTTCATTATCAAAAATAACAACAAAAATGGACGTCTTATTCATTTTTGGGATAGCAATTCTGCTTATGAACGGCATTCAGTCAGCAAAGGAGGCGAAGCGAGACAAAGACCCGCGACAAAGGATCCTCTTACGAAAATTGCAAAATTTCCAAGAGACGCCGCCCGCACCGTGGAACGAGGTCTTAGCAGACGCATTAGTCAACAAAATAAAGATATTTTCATTCACGTCTCAAGAGAAAGAAATCACGACCAACGATACACAAGTAACTCATCAAAATATTTGGACAGACTTCTTCAGCAAAGCGCTGGTCGTCTATAAAAAGTTTATATACGACTCGTTTGTTGGGAAACGAAAAACGAGTGACGAATTGGAACATTTAGCAACGCCAGCACCTGACAACGTAGAAGTGATACCAAAGAAGGTTCCAGAAGAAGTAGTAACACCTACTCAAGTAACGTTTGCTCAGGGCCCTAAAAGCGAAGTGGAGTTATTAGAACCAAGATATCACGGGAAAATAACGCTTGAAGAAACTACAGAAAACCCTGGACAAATCACAAATCCGAACCAAAGAGACACATCAAATGCAGAAGCTTCTGCCAATCCTGAAGTGCAAAACATTGATCCACAAGTTCAAGTCAGTGTTGATCCAATTAATCCGTATCAAAATAGTGTTAATCCAGTGAAAGAAGACAGCTCAGGTTGTCCTGAAGGTTTCGTTAAAAATGAGAATGATTGTGTTACAATATCTCGATTGATCCTGGCAGTTCCAAACCAGTGCCCTGTTGGATACAAGAAGGATTGGTTGGGCTATTGCAGGAAAATGTTTCACTTTTGAATAAGTGGTTATACATAGTGTAACAGCAAGTGAAAGTACTTGTTCAAATTATTGTTTTAGATAAAGATACGAGATCAACAATAATACTGTTGGACTTTAAGGTGCTCAAATTATTATGTACTAGTTGATATTTAAACTTTGCATGGAGAAGTGATACTTACTATTATTTTTACTGTCAAAAATCTTAGCAAAGTATCACCAAGGATTTTCATCCCTCTCTTTCAGTAACACCGAATCGCATTAAAACCGAGTATTTAATTATTCGGACTCAGATTCGTTTATTGTCATTTCTATCATATTGTATTACAAGTGGTTTATAAATAATAAATATTTCATAACATCGCGTCGAGTTATACATTTATACTAACTATTCGATAACTAACTTTAGATTTCACTTGTTTACTTTACACGTTTATATTATTTCTTATCATTTCCGTTCACAAAGAAGCAATGTGACTAAATGTTCAATTTTTATTTGTTTCTTGATATGAGACAAAAACAAATATATTATGTCTGCAATAACAGCATTTTCATCGTAATATTAAATTATTTATTTTCATTCAGAATAATTTGACAGTAAATTTTTGATATAGAAAACTTTAATGTTTTAAAAATACTTCAGTAAAATGTTTATGAATTATAATAATATCTACACATGTACACATCTACTGTACAAACATGACTATTCCTGCACACCCTAACCGACAGTATTAGTCTGTAAATTGTGCCTAAGCTAAGTACTAATATTAACTTTTAGCTACTAGTAAAAAATACTGATATATAAACCGCCTTACCTACAAACTGATGAAACAAACGGTCAAAGATAAAATCGATGAAAGTTTAAAAGCGGAATAAACTGCCGGTAGTGGAAGCGATGTTCCTGTTCTATTGGGCGGCGAGCAGCCTTGTACAAAGCACGTCATATTTGGTCCGGACTACTGGACCTCACGGAACTTACTAGACAATTTTCTTGGAGAGCACTACTCTGAAATATTGGAGCTTGTGCATATTTGAATAAAAGTACCACAATTTTTGCTGTTTAAAATTAGCATTTCACTTTCATAAAATTTGAGAGCAAAATACCAAGATTGCAAGTTTATCGATAGCATTGCGTCTTTATTAAGTAATACCTCAAATAAAGTGTTTAGATTTCTTAAAGTTGCCTAAAAGAGGTAGTTACCAACATTCCTATATATTAGGACTTATTAAAGCCCCTCTTTGTTCTCAATCAGCTAACAAGAAGACATATCTATCGTGTGTCCCACAGTAGCGACCCATCACACACCTCCGTCCTTTGCCGTCCGGCGCACCGTGAAATTGACTCGCTCGATTGTGCCGGCAAAAATACTCGAACCTTCCGGCAAAATACTCCTGGCGCGACTAGCTCCACTGCATAGGGGTGGACTTCGTGTTTAATGTTAGGGCTTTGAACAGTGCCATTGAAGACAAAATCCTTAATATAAAAACACACCTTTAAGACACTAAAGTAAGTTAATTAATTATTTATTTGTATATTTTGTACATCTTCATCTTTTGGTGTACGGTATTAGGACGGACTTAGTAAAATGAAATAAGGGCTGTATTTAATTAAACATAGTAATAACTAACTTCAGAATCAGTCACGGAATTCGTCTGAGGATCGATCGATCGATCGGAATCGACAAAACAAAGATAAAGATAAGGAACATATATTAAGTGACAGTAGGTACCTACCTAGATTTATTTAAGTTGACATATTGTATGATTACATACCTATTATTATGTTTGACATGATTTTAATATTATAACAAAAATTTAAGTATGATAATAATAAAATTGACATTGTAATAATTTCTTAAATTTTATTAAAACTAAATGTTATAAATTAAATTTGACGAGATATTGTAATTTGTGTAGCATATTTTATGATATTAGTACTTATACCCATGTTGCAACTTTACATTATCAATAAAGGTTCTTTATCTTTATCTTTATCTTTTATTCGGATGCCAACTTTTTTCTTTGTGGTACATACCCTGAAAGCCTTGGATATCACTGCTGCTAGAATAAACTGGCTCTAACATACAGCCAGTTATCTATCTCATCTTGAAACTATATACTAATACAACTTCAACATTTTCTAATGTAATGCTTAACATCAGGCAAGTTGTAGTCAAGCGTGAGCCTATTTCATGGATTTAAAAAAATGTAATGTAAAACCCTTAAGTAATACTGTTATTTTATTATTCAAAGTTTCGTGAGACATGCTTATCAATCGCGCAGTCTCCACGCTGAACGTACGTTCTAAAGATGGGTGTCATTACACCCGAAACGCGTAAACAAAATACGCGAAATTACACGTAGAAAGTAGAAACCGTATTAATTACATTTTAATACATACTGTTGCTGCTTTTGTCCCCAAGTTTTTACCTAAATCCGACCCTGACTGCTTGTCGGTTGGTGGATTGCTTGTACGACAGTCATGACGGACCAATTGGTGTGCTTTAAGGTTTCCGCCTTGGTCTTTAGGGTTTTCCTTTGGAGACAAGTCTTTAACAAATTTTACGAGCGTTCCTTGCTTTGTGTTCAATTTAGATGAAATGAAGTGTGATGGAGGAACGTACCTAATTCTGTAGTTTGCTGATCGAACAAAGGAAGATCTATAGTTTACGTGTAGAATGTTATTATGTACATTATGATATTATCTTAAATTCAAGACACGCAAAATCACTTTGATACAAAATACCGCTAACAAGGTCAAGAAAATGATGCTAGAAAATTACTTCTCATATAGATTAGATTATAAGAAGGAAAGGAAGAAATATTTATTGAAACCTTAAAAATTACAAAAAAATGCAGTATGCAATACTATGATTTCTTGTCATAATTGTTTTAACATTCTTACAAATATATTTAGGTAAGAGTATATCATAATTTAGCTTGGAAAACTTAATACAAGACACAAATGATTGTTGAGATATAAGGCGGATTTTGTTATAAAACATGCATTACTATTTCCATTGATTCACAAATGCCATTCAACCTTTTAGGTGTTAAACAAGAACAGGCACCATCCGTTACCGTTATAGGCAATTGCGAACCAACAAAAACCGTACTAGAGCTGCGGTAAAGTTACCAAAATTCATTTCAAAATCGTTAGACTTTCAGGCTTTGACAGCGAGCGTCGGTTGTAGGCATTACGTGCTAAAACTTATAATTGCCTGCCTTTGCTTGCACAGGGAAAAATAACCTTTATACTAATGGTATAGAATCGACAGATCTGCAATGGAAAGGTGGTAACAGTTTCTAACTTTAGCCGCAACACCTGCAGCTACCGATGACAATTAACAAGTTGTTAGGAGAAATAAATTTAATTTGGAAAGTTGCGATATTAAAGCTCGATTTAGTTTGGCAGGTGGTTCTAAAGCAGGAACAGTTGACTGGCGCTGGGTTAGTTCTTTGAACTTGTTGGTAACTACACTAGATAAAATAGATAGTAAGACCTTATCGCAACAATTTATATCGAAAATATGATTAGAATGCAAAAAAAAAGATTAGGCCTGTATATAGAATACAATTAAGACGGTGCTATACTTGTCATATACTATTTGACCTAATCGTTTTATTTGCTGTCTTTTGCTCTTCATATCGATGCTGCTGGCCCATCAAAGCATCTTGCAGTTGAAAAGTTGAGTTGAAAGTAATACACGTACAGTAAGATCGCATTATATAACACAGACTGCGAATAATATTGTACATAATATATATAGCAACGTAGCAGACCGTTAAAATAGTAAAGAACAAATGATAACCATCTTTTCTCCTGCAGGTTACTTAGTAATTAATAATTATAAAGTTAAAGTGCAGTGGCGCTGAGTTGCAGCCATTCTCGCGGTAACTTTGAAGTTCACAACTTGAGAAAGGTGCATTAAATGACTTATTCCGAAGTGATTTTTAGAAGGAGCTAAGTAAATAAGATGCTCTTTGTGGACATTAATAATGTTTGCTTGGGATTCAAAATGTAATGAAACAACTAAGTTACTAAATTATACGTATGTAAGTAGTATATAAGCAATATCAGAAGCTCAAATAAGAAGAAGAATTTCATTCTCAAATACCTAGCATAAAGTTTAGCACCAAAATTACATACTTTTGCTAGAAGTAGTACCTATGTTGAAATTTTATTAATTCTTTATTCAAACCACTAAAAATACAAACAACATGAATTAAAAACACAAAGGCAGAAAACCTTACAATAAATCGGTCCAACATTTAATAATACTAATTTAATAATACCATAATATACTTGGAAGTATATTATGGTATTTTTAATTTATTTCGAGTGTTGCAATAAAGAATTACGTTGCTATATTTCTATCTATTATGATCCATATATTTTTTTTAATTTTTATTTGATTTACATGAGAATTTTGTAAATAATGATTGTTAAAAAACTGCAAATACCTCTGAAGTCAACCACATGATCATGTAATCCATGTGACGCGGTAATCTCGCCGATTTCCAGCAACTCCAGCAAGCCTCATAACAGCGGCCACTTCAATCAGCGCGGCCCCGTGTCAAACAACGCCGCTAATAAACTGGCTAATGTAATAGGAAACGCACTATCACCGATTATAGGGGTTTTCTTCATGGTACGGCCAACGGAAGACCAGCGCTGGTGGCTTCCACACAACCAGCATTATGCTGAGTTGGGGCTGTGTTGTGGCAGATTTTATGTATTTTTTTTACACGAAATAGGCTTACGTTTGACTACAGCCTGCCTGATGTTAAGCACCGTTATTGTACCGTTGTGTTATTGTTTGTTTATTATGTACTTACTTGTGTTTGTTTCTCTGTTAAATCTGCCGCAATAAAGTTTTTTTTCTTTCTTTCAAATGTTAAAAAAGCCATTTTAGAAGCTATAAATAGTGCTCTAAAAAGTCGGATGAAAAAAATCGACACCAGTGCTGGTCACTCTCATATGGATATGTCCATATGAGAGTGACCAGCACCTACATACTTAGAGGTTTTTAAAACATTGTGCTATTGAAACAAATTAAAAATTAATCTTTCTTTGCTTCCGTAATCAGACTTAGCTTAGACTGTAGCTTAATAGCTTGAAAACTGACGCAAGTTCAATTCCGACATTACTATTTATGTACACATTCTATGCAGAAGCAAATATTGTGAAGAAACTGGCATGGTCTGCAATAATTAAAACATTTTAAAGTAAATTTTACTTACTCACACTTGATCAGCGCAGTTATAACTCTCCATACAATGGCCTTAAAAACAAAACCGATAAGATATGAAGACGAGGTTACGAGCATGCTGGTAATGACGCCACACACTACTATACACATATTTGGACTACAAATATTTTCTTATCCATAACCCTCTAATCCGTTGTAGTGCGTACTGTACTAATGCTAGTAATATCAGTAATTTATACCTGCCGATAACTGCTTGCTACTTGCCAGTGGAGCCTGACCTCTCTTGAAACACCTCCATTTCTTAATGCTTTGTAGAACTAGACTTAAGCTAGTTGATGTAGTGTATAGCCAATCAGCGAGCTGAATGTTGATGAGAGTTGTTTGTGATTGGCTGGATTGGCAAACTTTTAACGGTGGACAGGAAAGGTTTACATTTTTCAAGGATTGGTTTAGGTTTGTTACCACACAATTCTTACAATAGGAATTGTTTAAGGGTATATATTTATTTATTTATTTATTTATAACGGTACACATAACAGAATGAGTTCATATATAAGCCAAATACACATTCAAAATTGGTTTTGAACCAGAACAAATTCCTCAGGTGAGTGTACACAGCTTGAACAATATGAATTTGATTATTATTATATATGATAAATAACGTTGAAAAAAAGTATCACAATATGTTACTTATCCTTGTTAGACAAGAATATAATGGAATAGAATATCACTTTAATGTACACCAAAAGACAGAAATTACACGATAAACAATAAACATAAATATATGTGCTGCATAAGATACTTAACTATCTAATAATTCGATACATTTTATATGTTAAATATCTGCAGTGTTATATTTTAATAGCAATAAATAAGCTACAAATAAAAGACTTGACAGTTTACCTGTAACCTACTCAAGTACTCAGAACATTCCCCGGAGTGATGTACCCACACCTGGAGGCCAGGTAACACTGGTCTCGTGGCTCGTAATTAGCACCTGGTGCAGCTAACTTGCTGGAACTATGTAGCAAGTTCAGACTTCTTTGTTGCATTGATTGCGGCTTGTAACTGTTGAATCTAGGAGAGTTGTAGATGAGGATGTAGGTTTATGGGATAATTAAGTGACAAAGTGATAAGCTAATGGGGATCGGTGGTAAATGAAACTGCCTTACAAACCGACGCATTCCAGTTTTATCACAACCAATGTCCGAAGCGCATTTGAAATTTTTGACACCAGAGTTGGCCTTAACTTATTTATTTACACTGGTTTTTTTTCAAGCCATTTGACTAATTGCACTTGCATAGCGGTGAAGGAAAACATTGTAAAGTAACCGACATGTTTTGGAACAATAAAATTATGTGACATGTATCTTTCGTGGGAAGACCAGTCCTGATATATTTGCCCAAGGGAACTTCCCTAACGATAAAGTTAAACGAAAAACGGTGAAGATAGTTTAAAAGACTACTTTCATGAAAAAACTAGCCTAGCAATATCCTAGGTCAAAATATCTTCACCGCAATATCCTAAGAAAGGTCTACAAAGACGCCCTAAAGAAGTCGAAAGCTACAAAAAGTCTTCAGAATCCCGTCAAAATGGCAGTTTTGAGAACCGGACAAAGCACGAGTGTTCCTAATATCACGTGCCATTTATCTTGCTCAACTATGACAGAGGATTTCCAGGACCCGCGACACCTCGTAGACACTTTAAATTGGTTTCTGGGCAAGGATTACGTGTTACAGATACTACGTACCGTGTTTCTTACAGTTTCTTTATTATAATTAAACACGACCACAATAATGCCACATTACAAAATAGTTCAATGCTGAAAATGTCGTTGTGTGTGTGCAATAGTATAAATGTATATTTGCTTGTGTGCGATACGCAATAACTGGTTCCATTGCTTTCCATATTGGCATGTGAAGATTAACTAATATTACGAATTTCTGATGTTTATTATCCAACCAACAATGTATCTATACATTAATAAGTAAAACTTTTAAACTGCATCACCGAACATAATGTAATAATACGTAATATTATAGATACGTACGTATATTAAGATACAAAACATTTAAAACTAAGCTCACTACATGAATTTAACAAAAAGACAAATATAAAAATTCACACTTATATTAAGTATTTAATTAAATTTAGAGTTAATTTATTTTATTTTATTCCTTATTCATAATATTATTTAAGTAGAATCTGCACAGCATTATCTCCGTGGGCGAGTGTCGGCTCCTTGCCGTGGACTGCTTAATTGGTGTTACTTCTTCAGACGGATGCAATTTACCAAGTTTTATCTCATGTCCTTCGTTGGACGGAATTAGCAAGATGTTGAAGTGACTTCTTCAAATGCAACTTCCTTTTATTGTAATTAATTTGTGTTCTTCTTTGATTTACTTCCTTTTTACAGGTGAAATTTAAAATAATTAATAAGGTGATATTTTTACTGTTTGACATTGTTGAAGCCCTGATAGTACCTACAGCCATTTTTATCTCCTATCAATGTTGATTTTCATAGTTGTGAAATTATTTAATCTTGTATCTGACAAAAGCGCCTGATCAAAATGACAAGTGGCATAAAAATTATGTAATGAGTGCAGCCTAAGTACAGGGCAGTATAGTAATTGCACTAAATTTTCCAGTCTGTTGAAGATTCTACTCTGAGATCAGACAGTCAATAATCTCGTATTTATTACAAAAGGTAAGACACAAATGCTTTACCTCTCAATTTTGATAGCTCAAAGCTCTTCAGTTATCAAACGATCTTTTATCTCTTTTCAATTCGTCAAAATTTCTCTGAGCATCACAGATATTACAAACATAAATAATAAGATCAGCCTAGGTCATTATTTGCTCGACCTAGGTCTTAGGTCAAGTAGAATCTAGTCTAGGCATTCATTAGGTCACAACATCACAACTATTTGCCCTCTGGTTCATAACACAGACTCTGACAGATTAATAAAAGAGCGTATAAAAACACAAAGTGATGCCTTAGTGGGGTAATACAGAGACAATGAGTTCTATAAGCATCACAATGTCAATTATATTGATAAAATTTTGTTGAGAAATCTCTTAAAGGAAAAAATTATGAAACAAAGAGTTAGCTTAGACTCTGTATTAATATATGTTAACATTATTATAAATTCTTAGTAAACACTGTAAGGCACAACTTAGCTGTACACAAAATTTTCCGAGAATGTGATTTAAAGTTAGAAATTTAACAATATTATCTTCGCTATCAATAGCTCACTAATTCTTACCTTGTCTGTAATTTTCATTTACTCCACAGTCACCCTTGATTGCAATTACGAAATATCTCAGAAACCAACATTTATTATGGACCTGAAATTTTGATTAAACTACATTTACAAATTATATGACATCAAGTTAATTAATTCAGTATGAAGTGAAAAGTTGTCTCGCGTTAAAATAACTTGATTAATTTTTTTGTGTTGCTCTTAGCTGAAACTACGTGACTTAAATTTCAGACTGAAATAAAATAAATATGCCTTAAGTTTTAAATTTAAGAGCTTTCAGCTCAAATTTTGAGTGACGACGTGACTGACATTGTAAATATTTCGAAACATGAGTTACAAAAATGATTTGTAAGTGTTCGTCCAGCCTACTATACCAATCACATTGTGACACAAGTTTACTGAAAAAGTAAGTTATTATTAAGTTAGCGCACTTTGTGTGATCCAACTTGAATGATCTAATGCCACATTGAAACCCCTGAAAAGATTGACTGAAACCCGTAACTACATGTACTTGTATTTGGCAAAAGGTCCAACTACAGCCAGGTACTAATAAAACTGAAAAGATTGAAATATGCACAAGAAACTTAACTTAAGCTACAAGCTAACGCATAAAATGTGAGATACAATATAGTAGACAAACGTTTGCTAATTGGTCATATTATACATAAACTTACAATATTAGGTAACAAGTAACGCGTAATATTATGTGGTTTTAAAAAAAAAACATTACCAATTGCTACCTCGTAAACTCGTCCAAAATATTAGTTTACGAAATACGTGAATTTTATTAGACGGGTGTTATCTGTAGTGCAGCCACTGGCGCAGGTAGCAGCGCCCTCTGCCAGATAATGAATATTTGATACTACGCCTATCGAGACCTTGTTGCTGCTACAGAGGTAGGAAGCTGCTTTACAATGATGGTTGGAGGTGGTATTTTGAAGATTAGATTCCATCTAAAATTGTGTGTCTTGATTCGTAAAATTAGTAGAAATGTCTTTGAATACAGAGTTATACATAAATACTTACTTTTTTGTCTTTTTCATTATTTTAAATTATAGCTATAATATGTAATCGAGTTCATACATATATACATTTATTAGAATTGCTATAGGTTTTTTTTGTTATACAACTATTTTTTTAAAGTTTTCCAGTAACATGACAGCTGTCAGTAAAGATTATTTATATGAATGTACAAGACATTTTTTTTGGTTCCATGTACCACATCCATTCCATCCTTGCTCAGTAGCTTCCCAGCTCGGTTTGAACTAGTGGACGACTGGTTTACGTAAGTAATTATTTTGGAAATCCGCCAAATAATATCGGAAGCTTCGCGCGAGGTGCTGCAGATTTGGCGCGCGGCGCGGTATTATACAACACTAGCTGTGGCATGTGGAGTCACCCGCGTATTTGAATTTACTTTGAAACAGTAAAATTGAAAGTTTGATAGTAATTAGCAAAACATTTTTCTTACGTTTTTTTTTTAATTCTTGAGGGCTAATATTTTCTCTATTAGATTTTAGTTTTTTCTTCAGCAGATTTTGCATAGACTCGACGTCAATTACACATGCAAAGGGAGGCCAGAAAATAAAATGGGAGAAATAAAGTGCTGTAAATGATGAACATGACGATGATACTTCACCTAACTACGTTAATAACTGTTACTTATATCCACTCGTGATCTTAGTCACTATCTTTTATTTCGTTAAACACTAAATAAAACAACAGACAAATCTACAAACACACACTTGTTCTACATACATCCAATAGTAGCATATTTCGGTATTATCTCTTGTATCACGCTCGGATCTTCGTTTGCATCGGGCTGGTTTCATTCGACATTGCTTTTGGCAATTAAAATATGTTTTTGTTCAGAATTTTAATTTCCTCTGCGGTTGGTCGCTAACGAACACCGCTCGCTCTTGATTGGAACTACTGTATGGATTTTACGTATTTTTGTACTTAAATCTATGAATAAATAATACTATTGAAACGTTAAACAAAAATAAAACACAAGATGGTCAACCGCGCTTGAGTAGTGGGGGGGGCGACTAGCGACTAGACCTTTAGCGAAAAACGTCACCAAGCATTTGAATATTTCTGGCAACGTAAGTATTTAAAAGCAAGCTTTATGCGCGAGATGCGTGTGAAAAAATTATGAAAAGTTGCATTTTGGTGCAACATATTATTGGCTGGTAGTTTCAAGAAAAAATTGTCTGAGTACCTAGTGACCAATTGTTATAATAAAGTAAATGACTTTGTGGAAGAATAAAAAGAAATTATACACATAACTTGACTAGCTACAAAACTAACACTTGTACGCCTAACAATATTTGTTTTAACAAATTTATGTAACACCTGTATGACAATATTCGTGCAAATAAATTAATTTTGATTTGTTTTTATTTTTAAGAGTTACAATTCTGTAGTATCAATTACTCGTAGATTTTACGTGTTTTTGTACTTAAGTGGAATTATTGTGAAGCGGAATTAAACTGGGGACATGCTTATTGCAGTTTATCCAGTTTATTTTATCTGTGGCTGGTGTAATTTGTTTACATGGACGTGTAATTTTTTGGTAAGCTGGTTACTATCGATAAGGTGACGATATACGACAGGAAGGTAACACACACACGTAATCATATCATTTATATCATTTATAAATAAATACGTCATTTTTTACATATGATTTATGTTCAATATACGTAATAAATAAATACATTAAATATCAAATCATCTATATGTATAATTAGTATGCTGTATCGAAATGCTGAAGCACCTAGATAACCATCAACGCATAGCGCCTAAATCGTGAAACCTAGAATCTTAATTGATGTTTTTTTAAACCTTAAGGTTTAGGTCTATAGGTATAACAAGATCATAAAATCTACTTGAATAATTGCAGTTACTATACTAAATCAAATATTTTAGACAAAAAATAATACTCATTACCGGAGGTGAGATGGTAAGATACCCAGCTTTCTATAATTTAGGAGTTCGAGACGGACTTGTCAGACTTATTTAAAAAAAAGATATCTCCTAATAATGAGGTACTTAGTGCTCCCGAATTTAATATTAGAGATCTGGCAAAACCAATAATTAGCTAATAGCTGCGATTAGAAGGGACCGGGCTCGTAGCTTCAAATCGGCCATTATCTGAATTAATGCCATTCCCACGGGGCCGGTTATCGGTTATACTCTATGACATAATTTTTAGTAGACGTCTCATTATTGTAAAAAACTAAGTAATTTCGTATGAGAGTGGCACACCCTCATGATGATAAGTTGCAAAAGTCCAATATACTTACTTATGTCACAGAATATAGAGAAGAACTTATTCTCGTGCCAGAACCATCGCTGCCCAATTATCTTTGGCCATGCTCTTGAGGATGATGATGATGATGACATATGTATGACCCGCTATGTCTTTTTGCCGTATTATGTACTGTCAGGTGATCTGTGAAAAGAATACTGTAATTAATCAGTCAATCGATAATTATTTTTCTGAATACTGTTTTGTATAAGCTATCTAGGCGTATAATGCTTGGCTGCCGGAACGGTTTTATTAGTAATTAATCATAGGGCAAATGGATAATAAATTAGATGCCTCTGGAATAGGATGTCTTTGGTAATACCGCTTTCGGTATCGTAATACCGCTTTAAGTATCGTTAATTGGGAATCCGATATGTACCGGTTCATCATTTATTTTTAATCACTTATCTAAAGCTTGTTGTACATTGATGGGCTGAACGACATTGTTATAAACATGTCAAGCTATCTATAATTAACTAGGCTGCAGCAAGGCTTAAAATTAGGCAAGCTGTAGTCAAAAGTAAAATAAACACACGTAAAAAAACTATCTAACTAATACTACACACTATGATACATATTTTCAGTTGACAATAATTTATACTGCTACTTAACGTAACAAGAAACTAGGTGGCTCATAATAATGTGAAATTAACAAACTGTTTTTTTTTCTCTTTCATTGTGTTGTTTTTCGAGTTGTTTCGTGTCTCAATAAACAAATTTAATTCTTATTCTTAAAAATATTTGAAATAAAGTATTTTCCTTTCAAATCACCCAGACATGAATACGGTGTAAAACAAGCTTTAGGTACTTTTTCGCAAAAAAAGGCAAATTTATTTAGGTTTCAAAATAAATGGGCGACTGGAATATTTTCGCGGTCGGAATCGGTAACAAAGGTACTTTTGTAGGGACTCTTTCTCGGAAACTAATTATTGGTTTTAGAGGTTTTGGCTTCGGGGGTAATCTACCGTAGATATGAACTGAAATGTGATATTCATTTTTCTGGCATTTATTAATGTTATTTTTGAATAAAAATAGTTTTCAAACTATGTTTATCTTTTCTCATTTATCGACTGCAGTTTATTTATATTGAAACAAAATGGACATGCTACGTCATAATCGTATATGATTTTTAAATTTATTTACGAAAGAAAGGTATCTAATCTATTACCCACGATAAAAGCGCAAGTTTAGTATGGGGCTAGATGGCACTGTAGGTTACTGGTATTTTAGTACTGTGGTATTCACATATCTTTTTTGTCTTTTTATATGTTCAAAATCTATCAACTAGATAAAACATACAGAAAAAACTGAATAAATAGACCCGCAGTCTAACAAACATTTATGAAACGATAGAATTACCGATTTATAAATAATCTACAAACAATGCCTAAGTTCTACCGTTCCCATTGTTCATTGAAATATACGTAATCAAAGATTACAACTCATATCCCATCAAAACTTGAACCAAGTTTAATTAGCTAACTTTAGTAACGTCTATTCGTCGAACAATAACGAAAATAGTTTCAAATGTTGTAGTTTCACTCCGAAACTTAGTGGTTGTGCATAATTATAACTTTTAAGCTGTAAATTTGATAAACCAATTTTAGTGGCAAAAAAATAATAAATATGTTAGTGAATACTGATTTATTCGTAAGCAATTTAATTTTATAAATTGTATTTACTAAAGTTTAGTGTCAAATCATCTATTCTCAAATCAAAAGTTTGAGACCACACATTCATATACTTTTGAGCACATAGATTCTTTTAATCTCGGAATAAGACATAATCACATTTTTTAAAAGAAAAAGTGGAAAATAGCTTATTGACCGCCTGATAGTAAGGAGTCACCGTCGCTTTTGGTCACTTGCAACGCCAGAAGTGTTGCAGCGCTTTACCAGCTCAGAGAATAAGCGTTTGAAAATCCTTTGTAGCTCCCCTTATTGTAGCTTCGCGGAAAGACCACTGGAATTTAAAACAGGAATGCCCTACACAAGTCATAACTTCAACTCAAAACAAAAGAGTTGTTTATCTGTGGCGCTAGGGAGAGGAATGAGCATTCATTGAGTAGTGCGCAATCAATAGTGATGAGGCATCTTAATCCTGCCCAGTACCAGCCTCGGCGTGTTTTGATGCGGGAACGCTGAGATCTGGCCGAGGGGTGCGGTATAAGGGATAGGCTGATGATGCTATAGACAAAAAAACTTGACAAATATTTTGATGGAACATCCCTAAGCGAGCTATATCTTTGAATACAGCGGCACTAACCATCAGACAGGCTGTAATCAAACGTTTCGCTGTTTTACGTTAAAATAAGCATCATCAGCATATCCTTATTATTGAGTATAAGATGATAGCTGAATCCAATTTACATGTCATTCGATACATGAAACTTGTGTTGAAAGCGCATCGTTTAAACCGAGTTTAGTTAAACGTGAAGATGAGCCCTGTCAAGTCAGGGTAAATAACAACGCCCGCAAAAATTTAAATAGGTCTTGCCCATAGATTAAGGAATCAATATCTTAATTACGAGTAGTATTAAAATCTAATTCCGTTTAATAAAGTGTTAATTTTTAAAATGAGCATCACAATCAGTATGTGCTATGAGGAGTTACCAAAAAACAGAGTAAATCAACATGAAATCAAACCAGTCTCCTATGTTTTACACCATATGCTAAGCACGGGATTACGGCAGGATTTTTTCCCACTAAGCTGGCCGTAATTGGATCCTAAATTGACCGTAGTCCGTCTGAGACCGGGTATTACGTCATTTGTTTTTGATATTACTGACCGACTGTAACAATTGTATAGGTATATATTATACCAAGAAAAACGTATTTTTTAGGGTTCCGTACCTCAAAAGGAAAAAACGGAACCCTTATAGGATCACTTTGTTGTCCGTCTGTCCGTCCGTCCGTCCGTCTGTCAAGACCCTTTTTCTCAGGAACGCGTAGAGGTATGAAGCTGAAATTTATATCAATTACTCAGGTCTACTGTCCCTTGAAGCTGTAAAAAAATCAAACTTCTAAGCCAACGCAATCAAAAGATACAGCCATTTATGCCGCAAATTTTCGACACTTGCAAGGGAATCAAAACCTACAGGGTGCTTCCCGTGAACTCAGAATCTTGAAATTTGGTACGAAGCAACGTCTTATAGCATAGATAAAGGAAAAATTACGAAAACCATAAATTTTTAGTTACATCACAAAATATTTAACCTTGCAGGTTTGTACGGAACCCTCGGTGCGCGAGTCCGACTCGCACTTGGCCGGTTTTTTTTGTTATTACATATGTATTTGATAAGATTTGTTGTAGGGGGATAAAGATGTCTTTTGTGTACAAATATTCATGCCATGAGAATATAAACGTCCATTAAATTGCGCTAAAGCAAAGATTGCCTTTCATATGTCTTCATAAATCTTTTAAAATATCATAATCATAAAAGTCCATTGTTTTACTGGTTCTTTACAGAAATAGGTTTTACTAATGCTCAATTGCTGTCCAAAAACCACATGTAGGAGTCTGACCACCGTATAAGAATATATTTTCTGATCATTCTAGAAGTTTTCTCTCCATTTTTAAATTCTTAGAGTCCTAGGTTGTCTTACTTGAATTTGTCAAGTGCATTCGCTAACTCTACTAATCTATGTTGTGTACTGAGTGTTTGAACATTAATCCTCAATATTATCAATTTATCGGTGTCCATTTGACTCGCCATATATGTGTTTGTTTGCAGTAAAGTGTCGCCACCCGGGGAGATATTAATCAATATGTTTCTACATTTTACCCGCAACCAGAAGAACCAAGGAAATAGAAGAAATAGCGAGAAGAAAATAATGGGGAGGCCTTGCCATACAGGCAACTTCTACCAACAAAATAAATAAAGATTTGTAAAAAAAAGTTTATTATGAAATTACAAAAACTGTCAAGTGAAGCGTAAAAAGTGATCATATATTGTAGTAGTAGAAATAAAGGCTATTTTATTTTATTTCTTTATTTATTTTATTATATTCTTAAGGCACACAATGGTATGGTCTTTGACCAAAGTTCCACGGACCACTTTTGGAGTTTGCCAACGAGCAGTGAAAAGAAGTATCCTTGGAATAAAATCTGAAGAAGAGTTGCAGCTAATCATTGCGTAGGTAAATTTGAATAATAAAATCCGGTATTCTGCTATGTTCCTGGGGTTATGAGATGACGCCATAAATTAGGCACATGGCTAAGAAGAACACATTATCATTATCATTATCGAGATTATGTATGAACAAAAAGCAATGATAACGCGTTTTTTTTTCAAAGAAGACTCATAAATGTATGAAGCAAATTGCCTATATTTTGTCCACTCTAAATTCAAAGCGTTTGCTTCACCATAACAAGCCTATAATACATAGCTGGCCAGTCCGTTAGCATACAATCCTCGTAATAACAATAAAGTACACCCAGTTACCGGTATTACATTGAATTGGACTGCTTTCGCGTAATTCGCTTCATTTGCATTCATTTTTGGAACGTTTTGGTTCGCGTTTTAAAATAACGCGGGAATTGTCGCGTGTGTTGCCAGGTTTAAAAATCTTGGAGCTATTTGTGGAATTTGTATACGTATTATTAGGTACGACAACAATTTGTAGCATGTTTGTTTTTATTTATTAATTGGGTTAGCAACAAACATAGTATAAGCTCTATAGGCCTTGAACACTGTACTTGACGAAATAAATTAGGAGACTACGATTACACGTATTCCCTCAAACAGACTAATAAAGATGAAACTTTTAGCAAAAGTTGTCTACTCTTCATCAAAAACAAAACTCATAAAAATAATCAAACCGTCTAAACCATTTATAAATCAATACCAAATAAAATACATTTAAATAGACCAAAAATACTAGGCACATTCAAATCGGCATTACATCCCCTGTAATCTGGCGAGCTGTATAACGGGCCTAAAATCACCGGTAAAATTTTAATTGCGGTATAACAGTTTGTGAACCGCAAATTGCCAGTACTTTTGCGGCCAAATGGCAAACGTAATGGACTAGTTTTAACGCCCTCTGTTGTAATTATTATGTAACTATTTCGGCAGCTTGAATTAAATTTAAATAGGTGATGTTTGGAGGTGGGAAATTAGCATTCACGTACTGGTACCACCAGGTCAGATTTATGTTAAAATGTATATTTGAGTTTGAATTAATTTTGCTTGATAAATGTTTAGTACATAGTGTTTTAAACTTTTATACACACACGTACAGTCTGTCTATAAAGTCGTGACATTAAATGATGGCGCTGCTGAGGTGCATGTAGCAACCCATGAAGTGTGCCCAAAACGATTTGATACTTGCAGTTCAATATAGTAAAATGAGCAAATAAATAAGAGACTAAAATATTTTGTTTCTGTTTTATTTAGTTTAAAGGTTTACGTGGGTTAACATTTATTTATTTTAAATTTTTATTTAAGTTAAATTTTACTTCAAGACTACATTCAAAATCCAGGTCAGTTCTGGCGATCACTTGCAATTTTCTGAGGGTTGGTACCTGAAATATTTAAGGTTTCCATTGATTACACCTCTTACTGGTCCTATAATTTGGTATGTTGCTTTTTTAAGCATACACACAAAACCATGAAAATATATAAAGATGAAAATGATTACCTCTTTTTGGACTGTATAAAAGAATTGGATTTTCTGGCGCAGTGCACAAATATTAAAATTGTCCATTTCTTTCTTTGGTCGGCCTTTCCTGTGTTACCCAGGAGTTTCAAACTTTCCATCATTCTTAAAACCTTCATTGACTATCCGCCTAACTGTACTCTCTGATTTTCCTGAAAAATAAAATGTAATGCTCAATGGTTTATTGCAGTCATAATATACACTTAAATAGATATAACAATAATAATATATAATATAAGAACAAAATTATGACCCAGTTTGGGTATAGCAACAGTGTCATGAGGTGGGTCATCATGGTCATCTTTTAACATCGGATTTATATTTATTATAATAATATTGAATGTAATGGAAAATTGTTTCCATTACATTCAATATTATTAATACTCGTATAATTATAAGGTATTGACCTTATTGACATGAATCCATATAATTCAGATTCATAATTGTTGGTAGATTTTTTTTATATAAGTATCAAAAATTGTGGTCAGACTATATGACTATATACATGACCTACTAACAATTCCAATCTAACCTAAAAACTTGCAATGTAAACAATGCCTTTTTGGTCACTAAATTGTAAATTCAGTAAATTTGTAACTTCAGGCAGATTAGAAATAAATAGTTACACGATTACATACCCGTCATAGATGCTGTTCGTCCATAAACATCGTCCAAATCCCACAAAATTCGTCCAGCTTCGCACTCCGCGAAACATCGCTGGAAAACTTTAAAAATCACTTCCCGCGTGCCACTCCGATTTACTTTACTAATTTTTGTAATTTTTCTGCGTACTATATTCCTAATTTATTGCAGCTTAGTCAAAACAATAAAGGAAAAATTTCCACAACACAAATTCGATGACTGAGGATGACAGCTGATATACTTCTGTTTGGTGCTGCCAGATACATGATTAATGTTAGTTCCTCAAAAATTCATTTCACGACTTTATAGACAGACTGTATGCATATTTAATTAAATTTCACTGTCAAGTTGGCGTCTTTAAAGTGCTACACATTAACTTAAACCTTACTATAAAAATAACTTCTTTCTTTGAGAGTAATAGGGTTATTTTAAGTAACAATAAAGGAATACAAAAAAACGTTATTTATGTATCAACGTCATAAGTATTCATGTATGTACACTAAATTAAACTTGTATTCAATTGCATTTTATTTGTATTAGGTGAAAATATCTATGCTATATAACATGAGATGTGCACGCTAAGGAGGGGCATTACTCGAATGAAGTCAGAGTGCGAACTTATTCGTGTGGAAATCGAACCTTGTACTACATCACTAGAGACGTACCGAACAAAAACTACTCGATATTTTTATCGATTGAAGTTTGAATGTGATATATGAGAATAGTAACAATTTGAGTCTGTTAGAAATTAAAATAAAATATCATTCCTTTAAAAGTGGCATTCCCAAAAATCTTTTCTTAGGATGCTGATGCCTACGTCATAAATAACATCTACCTGCATGCTACATTTCAGCCCGCTTCGTACAGTGGTTTGGGCTGTGCGTTGATAGATCACCATGTCAGTCAGTCATTTTTGAGTTTTATATATGTACCTATTCAAATGTAATTTGTAAATCAATTCGACTTTTTCTACAAATATGTAGAAAAAGTAAGAGTTTAAAGATTCTCGTCCTGTAATAACAGGAACGGATCAAGTTGTCTATGTTTAAAAAAAGCTTTCTATTTCTCCATCCCTACCGCACTGCTGGCGGGAAGCAAACATTTTTCTTACAAAACGCTCGCTTCCGGCGGAAGTATTCTTGCGTACTTCAAGGCTTTTCTTTCAGCACTCTGTTTTATTTAGCCCTCGCCCAGGATACAAACAAACGCCAGGAAGTATTTTGGTACGTATTCTTTATTACAGTTTGATAGTCAGCTATAAGTTGGCGGCAGAGATCTATATTCTTTGAGCTCAGAATACAGAAAGAAGTTCTGTATTCTAAGTTTTTGAGCTGTGTACAATCCGTGAGTGCTTTACACCCTAGGCTACAGGAAATATCAGGCGGGCTTTAGTAAAACACTATCCTAACAAACGAAAAACAACGCTTTTGCGCCTAGACTATTAAAGATAAAGATAAAGAATCTTTATTGATAATGTAAAGTTGTAACATAGGTATAAGTACTAATATCATAAAATATGCTACACAAATTACAATATCTCGTCAAATTGAACTTATAACATTTAAGTAGTTTTAATAAAATTTTAGAAATTACAATGTGAATTTTATTAATAACATAATGAAATTTTTGTTATTAAAATCATGTCAAACATAATAATAGGTATGTAATCATACAATCTTCTTCTTCTTCTTGAGTCGTATTTCCTCATGACTGAGGGTCGTGACTCCCCCGCAGAATTAATTCGTTAGGGGAGTTTTCTTGGGCAGATACATCGTGGTGGGCGCCCAGGTCCTTCCACGGAAGACACATGTCCTCGTATATTGTGGTCCTCAAACATGTCGGTTTCCTCACGATGTTTTCCTTCACCGTTAAGCAAGTGCAAATCCACACATAACTTGAAAATACAAGTCATTGGTGTAGGGTCGGATTCGAACCAGGGTGCGTCTAAATGAAAAGCAGACACTGGAACCACTGAGCCACACTCGCTTATCATACAATATGTCAACTTAAATATTATTATTTGTCTAATGGTAAACAACCATTATCACCAGTAAGAACCGATTCAATTCAATATCTCATTTAACGTAATGGTACTTATGTACATATTGCCAACTTTATAAGTGCCTATAAATATGTAGATAAGTAAAACATTAAATGGACCATGAAAAGGCGTTCGTAAACGCCTCTTTTAGGCACAATAGTGACACTAATGTACTTGACCAACACAAAATGATATTAAAGCTTGACAATACTTGCCCCGCGGTTTCTCTTGCGGTAATATAGTGGTGATTAAACATGTTTCAAACATTCCGCTGAAGTAATTTTTTTTATTAACTTCAAGAAAAGGAAGTATTTAAATCAACTGTTTTGTAGTATATGCAACATAATACAACTTTGTTATAAACCAGATAACTTAAAATTAAAACTGTTTTTTTAGAGAGTGAATTGGTTTTTACTGAGTAAGCACTTCCATCCTAGACCGTAATGATTGCTTACCATCAGGCGAATTACGATGAAATGCAAACCCATTCCTTGTAATAAAAAAAATCAGCAAGTATATCGCATATTTACTGAATGGTCCCTGATTCGATATATACATATATATATATGTATATATATATATTATTAGAGTAACTTTAATACTTTAATAAACTGTAATATATAAATATGTTTAATATTCTTAGTACTGCAAAACTTTCATCATTTCTTCCATTATTATGTTGCAACGGTAATACAATTACCTAATTTCTGCATTAGTGAGGTCCTCTGTCGGCTTTTTCCGTACTAGGTAATTTTGATTGTAGATCGTTGTGCAGGGCGTTTGATGAAGTGGTTTTTACAATTTTCAATAGATGGCGCCACTTGGATTTGTTTACGTAGATTTTTGTAATTTTTGCCAAAATTCACCCAAATTTCAGCCCCTTTCACTTTAAACACTTCACTAGTACAAATGGTGCACTGACTGACCACGGAAACGTATATTTTTGAAGTTTTCTTCGAATAATCGCTCCAAATGTTTTCGTGGCTTCCAATCCGTTGTAAACAATGTTTTCGAAATATTTGCTTCAGATAAATTCACTATTTTCGAAATTTCTTCATTTGTTTCACGTGCTTCCAAGTCTTGTCTATCGATTCAGTTATGAATCACGTGAAGAAACGCTTGGAAAACAATTTTAACGATGTAACAAACACGGAGCCGATGTAAACATGAGCACAGCAGCGCCCTCACTGCCTGCAGATATAAAATCTCAGAAACAAGAAATGAAACAAATGGAGGTTAACATTAAGGATTCCATAAATAAAAATATCGACGAGAAATTTACACAAATTGAAAAAAGGCAAAATGTAATCGAAGAATAGCTGGAAAAACAACAGAAAAATGTCGAATATTTAGATAGACAATTACGAAAGAAAAACATCGTTTTCTTTGGAGTTTTAGAAAAAGAACAAAAGTATGACGACCTAGTCGAAATAATATTGCACATCATAAATAAAAACATGGATATTTCATGCAGCAAGTGGGAAATCGAATCGGTTAATAGAATTGGGAAAAGATCCGATGGTAAAATCCGACCAATTGTAGTCACTATATCGACTGTGAGCAAAAAACTAGAAATTCTTCGCAACAAAAGATGCCTTTTGAGTACAAATATTTACATAAAAGAAGATTTTCCAACTTACGTTTTACAGAAACGTAAGAAGCTCCAAGAAGAATTAATAAAAGAGAAACAACTGTCAAGCTCAAATCTCATCCATTAACGAGTTCCAGTATGGATTCAGTACAATCAAACAAAAGGGGACTCTCTGAATCTCCTGAACTTATGAATTCTACAAAAACAGACACAACCTTTCAAAAAGTTAAACAAGCGAAAAAGAAGACAAAATCACAAAATATTACTAGCTACCTTCGGCCTTCACAAACTACTCAACAAGCAAGTCTATGTAACACACCCACAACAAGCTACGACAAGCCTTCTGCAAGCATTGTTGCTTGCCTGCAAGGAAAAACAAAACAAGCAAGCAGCTCCTCTCCTCCTTCTCCAAGCCGGCCGGTCACCGAGGAGAAGTCAGACCAAATCCCCCTACAACTACCAACCGCTGTATGAACATAAATAATGTAGATATAGAATAGCATTACTTACTACTCACTGAAATGTAGTATGCTAAATTTAAGAACATATTTTTATGAAAAATTGAGACAAAAAGATGGAAAACTTCAAGAGTTAATATGTTTTACATTCAACCGTAACAAATGGACAGCAGTAAATAGAAGAAAAAGAAGAAACTTTAAGAAAATAGGGGAGGCCTTTGCCAAAAAGGCAACTTCTATCACATATAAATATTCACAAGACTATACATACATACCTTGTTTGTTACAATATGGATACTTACTAAAAAAAATATATAAACATTACAGATTGATCAAGTGAAATGTACTTTTGTAATATGTACCTTTTCTAAAAAACTTATTGTGATAGTAGAATAAAGGCTATTTTATTTTATTTTTATTTTATTTTATTTTATTTATAATATTCTTAGTAAGTACATACGAGTATTAACGTACAAAATGTCGAACATAACAAGCGAATAAATTCCGAAATCAATCGTCCAAAGCGCGTCTCTCAGAGAGTGGAACATCTAACGGCCTCGTTAGTGAATGTCTACTAATAAATACTCAGTATAGTCATCCTTACATATGCGTGAGTTATTACTGGCTGTTACTGAGAGAAATAAATATAATGATACATTTGTGACGCAGTGCAAAAAATATTCAATACTAGTGGACGTCCGCGGTTTTGCTCGCAATGTTTCAGGATAAAAGTAGCCTATGTTACTCGTAAGGCTCCATACTACCTTTATACCAAAAACTCATGATGATCCGTTCAGCCGTTTTTGAGTTATGAGCGTTTAAATAAACAGACAAACAGTCATAACTAGAGAAACAGATAACCAGACAACAATTATTATAAAAACCGCAGAAACGTGTTTTATTATCGATTTAAAGATAGAATGGTTTGAAACACCTTGCTTACGCACTCCTTCTGAGCTACTGGTAGTAAGTATCTAGCACATAGCATTATCTATAAACTTGGCCCCTTATTATCAATAAGGAAACTTCATATACATATAAGAATGAATCAAAATTCAATATTAGAGCAAGAAACATTCAACTGCGAAACTTCCTGAAAGAGCAAACCGTATCGCAAAAATATGAGAAAAGTTGTCCAATACTCAGCCGAGGAATATTGCTCGCCTTTTTACGTCCGGCCTCCATTGCTCTTGTGGCTGAATTGATCGACTATTAGGCTCTCACTTGTGTGTGTATGTGTGTGCATGATTGCTTTTGGTCGAATTTTGACGAAACAGTAATGTGTATATATTCATTTATCCTACTGTGTAAGATGTAATTCCTCAGTCCAGAGGTCGTCGCCCCCCTAGTATTTATTCGTTGTCCCGCAATGAGGTTTTTCAGTTTATATAGAATATCATTGTTGTCCCGGGATTCTTTCTTTTCCTTATGTGTTACATAATAAAAAAAAATGATATATCCATCCAAACATCTTAAATACTCTAGACTAAATCAATGTTGCATTGAAACGTTATAAATTCGTACATTGTGCCGTGAACCATTCTTATGAGTTAGTAATGTAATGCTGTGCTAAAGCTGGCATAATGGAAAGATGGTATGTATTACGATATTAGTATTAAATTCAACCTCTCATTATTTAATTATCAGTATTCTCATCTCTAAAAGTTTTATAGGAGTGGTATTCTAGGACTTCCATGTCAAAACATGCTGGGAAACTAGTTCATAACCATACCTAATGTACACTCTCTCTCTCTTTGAGTCGTATTTCCTCATGACTGAGGGTCGTGACTCTGAATTAATGTACACTAGCATATTCTAATTGTAAAGTACTTCTCTCTCTCTCTTTGAGTCGTATTTCCTCATAACTGAGGGTCGTGACTCCCCCGCAGAATTAATTCGTTAGGGGAGTTTTCTTGGGCAGATACATCGTGGTGGGCGCCCAGGTCCTTCCACGGAAGACACATGTCCTCGGATATTGTGGTCCTCAAACATGTCGGTTTCCTCACGATGTTTTCCTTCACCGTTAAGCGAGTGCAAATCCACACATAACTTGAAAATACAAGTCATTGGTGTAGGGCGGATTCGAACCAGGGTACGTCTGGATGAAAAGCAGACACTGGAACCGCTGAGCCACGCTCGCTTAAGTAAAGTAAAGTACTTAGATATGTGAAATAAATACTTTTTGAAATTGAATTGAAATTAGTTAGTGTTTTTTACATTAACAAAAACAATGTAATGTAATGTAGCCTTGTACAACAAACTCGGTATTTTATTAAAGTGACATAAACTCCAAGTTAAATTCGTGACAGCGTCGAGCTCCGCCTCTCTCTAATTAGAAAAATCCTTATAATCTAGAATAATTTGCTTTAATTAAATTTAACAGCTCAAGTCTTGCCACACCTGAGCCCAAGAATTGGCACAATGGTTTTAAAACCTCGCCATTGGACCGAGAAAAATACAGACTTGGTTCATTATATATTATTCTACGTTTATCATAAACCACGTTTAAGTTTGCTAAGATTTTTGTGAAATTATCTGTATTTTGTAGGTATATTTTTTTCCTGTTTATATATGTAAATTTTGTTTATACGTAAAAAAAATTTAGAATGATTAGGCATGCCAAAAAAAAGTACGTTTATTATAAAAGCCGTCCAACCCACGGCTTTTATATATTTATATCTTATATCATGTTATATATTGTTATATTTTATATCATCTTAAGGTTAAAGCTAAGCCAAAACAAAACAAAGACAAAGATTTTGTTAAGACAAAGGCCTTAGGGCAGTTTGATAAACTCTCGACACGAGATTTAAATGAAACTTATGAAAGCAGTCATACTTGCCAAATGTATCACATTTCATCAGGATATTTTAATCGGATAACAATTCTACTCGTGATATTAACTAATGTACCTAACGAACAATTTCCTAATCAAATTTTACAAAGTAATATCAAATCAAAATCAGATCAAATATAAATTTATTTACAGTACAGTTATACATGGTAGCACATTTATATAAATAGTATACAAACTTGATTTTTCCGAAACATGGCTAAATAGTACAAACTAAGTAAACGTATTTAACTAACTTAGCTTCAAAAAATATTGGAATATGCGAGTTCTATTACACAATCTCATCTTTACGAAAAAATCTACAAAATGTCTGAATATTTTCAGCATAATTAGTGTTAAAAAAAACCCCCACCACCACAGGCCCCCGCGCCCGCGTCCCGGCGGGCCGCTCGCGCGGCGGCGCGCAGTCTGCGTGTTGCCGCGGCCCAGAACGAACGTTCTGAAGATGGATGTCATAACATCCGAAACGCGTAAACGATTTACGCGATTTACACGTGAGTGAAAACCGTTTAGTTAATCTTTTGATAAAATGTCTCACGAAAGTTTTAATATTAAAATAATTAGTGTTTATGCTACGTATTTAGGTCCAAAGTTTGGATGTTTCAGACACAATAGCGATATGAAAAAGGCAGTGTATGGGCCATGTATGTCATGTTCCGGAACATATCTTCATGCTTATCTACTGTTCTAAATATGGAACATAAGTTGGCAAGGTCTCCGTTTCTTTTACTTCTGTTATTCAATGTGGGTGATTTATAAAGTAAAATATAAATTTTTGCTATTTTCCTAAGCTTTTATGCAGGAAATGAGAACGAATGGAAAGATTATGAACACATCTCTAAAGTTTTTAGGATACTATATACAATAAGCAATAAATTTGTCATGTTCCATTTTAATGACGAAACAAATTGTTTATCAGCATTAGCTTCCTCTTTCTTCATTACCTAGGGTAGTGACCTCCTCATAGGCGCAATGAGAGATAGAGTAAATGATGGAGTTTTCTTATGCAATTGTATCGTAGTGGGCGACTAGATCCTTTGTCTACAATGATGTCGGCTTCTTCGCGAAATTTTCATTCACCGTTAAGAGAGTGCACATCTACACATAACTGGAATCACAAAACGGAATAATTGGTAAAACTGAAAATGAAAGCAGAGAATTACGTACTTACGTCATTGGAAAAAGTCATAATGTTAGTAAAATTTTGCCTTTTTTGTCACAGATGTTTATAAGTAGTAAATAAACGCATCCTATATCGTATTTGTAAACGCTATTTGAAATAACGCCTACATATTTAAACAAGCTGAGGCGAGTCAATCTCATTCAAGTCTAGTGAAGCCAAGCTCGAATAGCATTAACGTTAAAAATTAAACAGTTTTCATGAAAACACAGTGAATTGCGTCATTTTATAACAATTTAGATATATAGGTATATGTATTATGATGGTTAGTCGAACAATATAATTTCAATTGGTCATTGGCATAAAGACTTTACACACACTGCCAAGGTTTGAAAGCAACATTCACATTTTTCCCAGAAGTAAAGAAACAATCGTAATTAAAGCTTTGAATATTATTTTACAAAGAACAGAAGAAGACTTGTTCACCGATTATTATTATAAAAAACTCTGAGACAGGTTTCTTTTATATCAACCTGTCGTGAATCTTCAAGACAGCAAAGGATTTTGGCAGCTCAGTTTAAAAATTAACACTTGTCTGCTGCTCCCAGCAGTCGTACTCACAAATCTTAGCACCCGCAACTAAATAATTAAATAAACGCCGCTGCTTTAGATCCGCCATTTTAATTTTTAACGTCTGCAGATTCTCAAGATGGCTGCACGTTTATTTTTCTCTGAAATAAAATTAGAAATGGCGACCGTCTCTCCTAATTTTCTTGCATTTTTTAAGCTAATTGTTTTAGGTACTATGTATGCATATTTTTGTTGACTGTTAAATTTAATTAAGAATCGTAACTAGCTGCTATTTAATCACCAACAAAAGCCAGCTGCTAGTACTATATAGTTTATGGGTTTGTATTATTTATCTAGAATATCTATTTACGATACAAACCATATATTTTATAAATAAAATCATTTTTGGTGGCCAAACAAAAGTATTTGATTTACAATTTTAAGTCTCACTTTACCGCAATGTGTTTTTAAAATCACTATAGGTATCTAATATTTAATAAACGCCTGAAGAAAAAATTTAATAGCCTATGTACTTGTATGTCAGTAAAACATTTTTTATTCCACTCAGTACACTTTGCTCCAAGCTGGAAGCTAGCAGCCGTAGTAAAAATAACAAAATTATATTACATTTTCCGTTTAAAACTTCCATCGTTTATTAAAACACAAAAACTAAAAGAATTTATTTGCAAAACGCTCCCCTTGAAGTCAAAAGGAAGGAAAGCGTTATACTTAATTTTTAAAACTACACCAAGTTAGGCTACTTAACGATATTATTTAAGAAAAACCTCCATTTCGTAGCGGATGCGAAGCTATAAGTAACTTCTTTAAGTAACCAATTCCTTTTAATAATACATTTTAGGAATTTTCCCTGAAAAATCGGACCTTGTTCGGAAAGCGGAATTAGGGATTCTACAAGTTACAGACGAGAGCGAATTAATTTCGCTTATGACTTATATAAAAAAATATCTTAATGTATGTTGTGATCACTCCTACGCAAATGAAAATAAATTCACAGAAACCAAACAGCTCCCATTTACAGCTAAAGCTATGCTTAATTTTCTTTTTTTTAAAATGCATTAGATGATTTCTCAAGAAATTAATTTGAGCTAAATAAACGTAAATAGAAACAACTGAACCAGAGCGTTAAGTATAGCAAAACCGGTGGCTTTGGTTTTATGATGAATTTTCTGATAACGCGTCTATTATTTTTTTCTGAGAACTTTTACAGTGTTGACTAAAATAGTAATTGCATTTGGTCGTGTTTTACACCTAAATAAGTATTATTATGTAGGTACCTTGTGATCTTCGGAAACTACGAATCACTATTTTTTTTAATACTATTCATAACCTAGATAATATAATAAATAAATTCTTCTTTCTACTAAAATTGTAACGATGACTACTGAAATACTGAAGCGTGAACAATGTAATCAGGTTTCGACTTCATAACGGCCGAGAATTCGGAACATAAAACTGTCTTTATTTGGCCATAGTAAACTCCGGGCATATTTAACAGTCGTTAGGGTGTTGCGTGGAATACTCGTTGTCAAAAGATAGGCCATAGTAAGCACGAGTTGGAACTTCACTATGAGCAGATCAGGAGGATTTTTTTACGTGGTTTTTTTTTTTACATTAGATAGACTCACGCTTGACTACAACTTGCCTGATGTTAAGCAACGTTATAGTCTACGATCTAGCGCGCTTGCCTAGAAGAAACCGGTTTACTCTCGACTTGAAGACCGACAAATTATAGTTCAAGGGGAATAGAGATTCAGGCAAGGAGTTCCACAGTTTGGCTGTTCGCACGATGAAAGTCGAAGCAAACCGCTTGGTGCGAGTCTTTGGAACCTCAACTGTATAACGGTGCCTTCTTGTCGTACCTCTACTCGTACGATGGTAAAATGGGGCTGCAGGAATTAAATTATGTAATTCCTCCGCACACTCTCCGAAATGCAACCTGTAAAAAACCGAAAGACTGGCCACCTTACGGCGGTGCTCAAGGCTTTGTAATTTTGAGCTACAGAGTGAGTCTTTCGCGATGAGCTTTTTAGCCCGCTTCTCAATTAACTCCAACGCCTCAAGCTGGTACTTGGCAGATCCATCCCAAAGGTGCGAACAATACTCCATACACGACCGGACTTGCGCTTGATACAAGGTCAGCAGCTGCTCCGGAGTGAAATATCGTCGCACCTTGGAGAGGATACCCAGCTTCTTGGCTGCAAGTTGAGCTTTAGTCTCAATATAGGAGCCAAAGTTGTAGGTTTGTGCTTGAATACAGCCCGCTTGAATAAATATACTACAATTAGATTTTCTATTAATCCCAAGGGTGAGGTGATGCATTGAATTATGATTGCCCTGTTAGCTTAGTTGGTAGTGGCTCTGCCTTCTAATCTAGGGGTGCGGGTACGATTCCCGCATAATACAAGTAATTATTAATTTTAAAATTTGTAATTTCATACTTGTGTTGAGTCTGGTTGTTTCTATGTTCTCGTATATGTATTTATTTACGAAAGAAAAGTATATATTATGTATTATATCCGTTATGTAGTATCCATGGTACAAGCTTTAGCTTAGTACGGGGCTAGATGGCGCTGCGTGATATGTGTTTAATTGATCTAACAGCTTGGTGAAAATGTGTTGAGTATTTTTTTACTAATGGGAATAAATTAGAATATGTACATATGTGTCGAAATAAATTCTACCAATCTATGCTCGTATAATTCTGGTGAAAGTGGACTTAATAAAATGGTCTCAACTTTTTCAATGATTGACCTACTTTTATCCGATGTAAAATGTGGTTTTAAAATATTAATAAATTAAAGGAAAATAACTGTAGTCGAAAATATTTATTTACGTTACACATGAATAAACCAATTACATAACAACTGATAATAAATAAGGTATAAATGCCAGTGTATCCAAAATGATAAGGAAGGACAAAAAATATTACATAAATTCCGTGGAAGTACTTGGGCGCCCACCACGATGTATCTGCCCAAGAAAACTCCCCTAACGAATTAATTCTGCGGGGAGTCACGACCCTCAGTCATGAGGAAATACGACTCAAAGAGAGAGAGTATCCAAAATTATCTTACCTTTTTAATCACGAAATAGGCTTACGTTTGATTAACAGGCGGCCTGATGTTAAGCACCACTATAGTCTAAGATGTAGCAAGCTTGCCTAGAAGAAACCTATTGCATTTTTAAATATCTTGTAGGTACTCTACTTACTCATTTTGGCTCTCATTCTGATATCAATTAATTTTGATTATATTTTATCTTAGTGTAAAGTAATCTTGGTTGGTCTTATATGTGCCTGTATTTCTGTACCAATCCCATATCACTAATAACTACTATAATATAGTGGTTACAGTTGTTTATGCGAAAGTAGTTTATATATATTTTTTAAACAAGATAGGCTCACCCTTGACTACAACTTGCCTGATATATGTGTATGTATATTTATTTCCTTGGCCTCGATGCTGAACCTATTTTTACGTACTTGTGTCAACGTGAATATTTTATTTGCTTAGTGTGGGGCTAGATGGCGCTGTACCGGAATATTTATTTGTTGTATTTATTATTCATTATTTTTGATTGGAAGTACGAGTATATTGACATAGGCAAATTTGATTCCTAAAATGGCACATGCAAAGCCGAACCATCCTTTAATTTAAATATAAAACTTCGTAACAGAAATATCTGGAGCCGTAACAGTGATCTCCCTGGTTAAATCTCGATTTACAAATCCCGTCGGCAACTTTTCCAATAATTCGCTTCGTCTCATCACAATAAAAATTAAAAAGCATAAAAAAGAAATGAAACAAAAGGTCGCTTTTTTGCAAATTACAAAGCAGTTTTAGCGAAAAAATTAAAATTCACATCCTGGCTGCCGGCTTTAGTGAAACAATTCGGATTTCACTTCCATTTTTTTGTTCAGTAAACGGTTTTCTGCTAATAATGTGGTTTCACATGCTTCGTTATTTTGACGCCTTTGTAAACAACTTTATTTTAAGCAAACTAGCTTAAACGCTCTGAGTTTTCAAGAACTTTTTGAGAGTTTGCGAAATGAATCATGGCTGTGATGATTATGATTCTTGTTCTGTTTAAAATCAGTTTATGTTTAAAACCTTAGTGCGAGTTGTATTGTGTATCTTTATTTTTTATTATATGTGCAATTATTAAAATTTACACCATTATAATGTGAAAGAGGAACAAAGAGACTCATACATATTGCTTTTATAAGAATGGTATGATTAACTCTAAGCACAAAAAGAAAGAATGTCCATATTTGATCTGTGAAGATATAGTCATATTATTACTCATAATTTTGGGACACTCACATATCTATATCATGTTTGCGATACGAGTATGTAATTCCTCAGCACCGGGAATACTGACGTAGTGTAGTAATGGTATCACCTGGCTGAATGCAAGCCTTGCGGCGGGATTGCCAGTTCGATATCAAATTTATGCCTGCTATGTCTATTTATCTATAGGTATGTACATACCTATAGTGTGTATGAAGTGTATGTTAAATAAATTCGTTTTCTCTTTGTGCTAATACAAATAAGTTCGAGATTGTAAAGCGTTATCAAACCAAGATTTTGGCTAATTGTGTTAAAAAAATAAGGGAAATGAAATGGACTATATACGTCGAGAAACTTAAATACATTATTTTTAACGTTACTTCTATTATGTATGATACATTTAAGAATCTAACATAGTTTAGAATTATCTAGTTATTAAACTAAAATATGAAAATGTAAAAGTAATAGTTAAGTTTTCAAATAGTAAATATACATATTTTTATTACATAAGTATAATCGTTTCAGACATAAAAAGTTACTAACGATTTAGTACTTTTATACAAAAAACTTGAAAGCTATAGAACCATTCAACTTTTGAGCCTTACTCTACAACAGTTTATGTATATAAATATTAGATTACCTTTAGGCTTTTCTAAAGATTTTCTAAGTGCCCCTTTTTGTAGTAGTTAGAAGTAGTATGTTTAGTTTTCCTTCACTTGTTTTTATATTTTATTATTGTAAATAAAGCGCTGCTAGCTTTGTATATAAAACACTAACCTAACTACTACATCTTAATAAGAAATTCAACTGTAAGAGAAATATACAACAGATATTTTTTAAGATGTCTCATACCAATACTGGGCACATTTAACTAACCCAGTTCCCATCACACAACACCTACATTCTAACACTATGATCACATTAAGGAGTCGCAATCGAACGCAGCGCCACTCTCATCAGCGGAGGAAATGGACACTACGGGGAATGATTGCATGCAATCCGGGCTAAACGGTGCTGCTGTGACGCTGCGATATAACTACATTATTGAGACTGATTGTATGTTTGTGTGTGTGTTTCGATTGTGCCGTTATTTATATATTGCCTTACAAAACGTTTACAATTACTACTGACTTTACATAATGTACAATGTACATAGATGTAAAAGTAGTTTAACAGAAAACGATCCCCTTAGCTTAAAATGCCTAGGATTATTAATGTACATAGATATAAAAGTAGTAACATCTATATTTATAAAACTCAAAGGTGACTGACTGATTGACTGACTGATATAGTGATCTATCAACGCACAGCCCAAACCACTGGACGGATTGGGCTGAAATTTGGAATTAAGGTAGATGTTATGATATAGGAATCCGCTAAGGAAGGATTTTTGGAAATGCCACTTTTAAAGGGGTGAAATAGGGGATGCAAGTTTTGCGAAGCCGCGAGCACCCACTAGTGTTCTATAAAAACATTCTAAGCCGCGGCGGACACAGCAGAAGAAGCCAAGCGGCGAAAATATACATCATTATCGACTGATTATATTTTCGTACCGCTTGGCTTCGAATATTTTGGTCCGTGGGGAAAAAGCACGAAGTCTTTTATAAAAAAATTAAATAAAATGTTGATTGACATCACTAGAGACAAGAACGCTGGCTGGTTCCTTGAGCAAAGGATTTCTATAGCAATCCAGCGTGGGAATGCAGCCAGCGTTCTTGGTTCCATACCACATGTAGATTGTTTAAATTTAGTTTAGATGTAAATACTCTTTTTTAGTTCTATTAGTGTTAATATGTGTAAATATTGTTTCTTAATATAACTTTATTCTAAACCTGGGTAGATGTACTAACGATATACAATTTAACGCAGTTCTGTGTCTGTCTTACATATGATCATCATCATCATCATAAATTTAAGGGCCGTGCCCTTGTCTGTGGAGTATGCGCCATCCTTCCCGGTCTTCCGCCAATTCCTTGACCTCTTTATACGACATGACACCCGCCTTTTCTTTTATTTGGTCCATGTATGATCTTCTCGGCCTTCCTCTTCCTCTTCGGGCTTCCAATTTTCCTTCCATGATGTTTCTTATAAATTCGTCATGTCGTGTAAGGTGGCCAACCATCTTCCCTCTTCTGTTTTCAATAGTTGCCAGTATTGTACGGTGTTTGTTCTTGGACCATGCTCTGCACTTCTTCATTTGTCTTTCTTTCTGTCCAACTAATTTTCTCCATCCGCCGCCAGCACCACATTTCAAAAGCTTCTATTCGTTCTCTATCTCTTTGAGTCATGGTCCAAGTTTCGCTTCCATAAAGAGCAATACTCCATATGTAAGATTTTATGAGCTGTTTTCTTACGTGTTTTGCAATTTTGGATTTTAGTAAATGTTTCTTCCGGTTGAATGCTGTTTTTGCTATGGATATTCGGGTTATTATGTCTTGAGTGCATCTTGAGTCTTCTGTTATTACGCTTCCTAAATATTTGAATGAATGTACTTGTTCTATGGGGTTATTGTGCAGTTTAATGGGATTTCTATTGTAGATTTGGTTTCTGGTGATTGTCATGGTTTTGGTCTTGTTTGAGTTAATTTTGAGGCCTATTTCTTGAAAAGCTTCGTCCATTTGTTTGATTAGTTTTTCCAGTTCATTTCTATTGTCGGCTAAAGCTTACATATGAATCATTCCTTATTATATTTTTTACCATATAAATAGCAGCCTAAAAGCTTATATTTCATAATTATAGATGTCTAATTATTTGTACGTAATTCACATTAATTCATATTATTATATCATACGTATTTAACTCAAAAACAAAAAATATAAAATAGGTTAGATCCTGTCTGTCTATTTATAGTAAAATACTCCGATTTTTTATTTGGTGTGTGCATTTGACGGATATATCATTAAACTAGGTAAACCTTCCCGCAAATAAGTTGAATCGCACCGATTTTGCGAGAAACCGTTTTTCCGGCGTAAAAAGGCCGTATTTACCACAGAGTAAAAATTATAACACATTTTTTTATTTCAAATGATTTTACATACTGAAACGTGATATTTGTTTTGTGTTCTATTTTAAATTCTCTATTCTATTGTAAAAAGAGAAGTATAAAAAATCTTTGTTTATTATTAACTCATTTTAACTAAGTAATTGAGACAATTTAGTAAAGTAAGTTAAACGAGAATGAGTGTAATTATGACCATATTATTATGTTTCATGGTTAGCTATAATGGTGGTTTAAAATGGAACGAGCTTTCATTAAAAAACCGGTTCGCGTTTGCTTTGAAGAACACTAGATTGTAGTTTTAGGAAACAGGGACTCACATAAATAAATCCTCGTCATTTTCCTGAAAACCACCAGAAAAAGGCCGCAGAGTGATTGCAAGCCCATAAATATATTCACTGGAGCTGCAACCGACCGGTGTTTTGTCTCCATACAGGGTAATTTGTAAGTGCATTTCATTAAACTAAATATATTTCGATTTAAATAAATATCACACACAGCGCCATCTAGCCTCACCTAAGCAAACTCCGTCGCCGTCGTTGTGTCGTGGGTACTAACTAGTTAACGGATATAATACACTTTCCTTATATAGGTAATGGTCTAAATGTCTATAAATTAAGCGACTCAGTAACTATGCCTTTATTTTCCACTTCAGTGAGTTAATTATTAAAATTTTCGTATGTACATTGTACAGTGTGTTATACCTTATTATTTTGTTTTTTATTGATTATGTTTATATTTTGTTTATTCTTTAAAGGCATCATTATCAACTCTTTACATCCCACTGATGGGTATGGAGTAGTATCTGTTTATATTATGTGCTATGTATATCAATCCTGAGGAAACCTCGTCCAGGTTAGACTTACGGACTTTAAGAGTCCATTACAATCATTATATACATTTTTTTATATCCGAATTCGTAGATCAAGAAGTTGTGGCTTTTGACGTTGACTTTAGTTACCACTCACCCTGTATAAGCCAGTATTTTTTCATGTTTTTTGTAGATGTATGAAGCGATGGGACGATCGGCTTTTTAATGGTTTTCATTGCTTGCGGACTTTTTGAGCGGAGACAGCTTCCTGTTGAATAAAAAGCTTCTTTTAGCTTTTATAAATATTTGTAGAATTTTTAATTCTTAAAACTCTTTTAAATAAGTCTTTATAATTTCTGGATTTATATGACAATTTTTTTTTACACAAAACATGTCAAAGTCAAATCGTTTATTGTATAACTTCGTTGTATAATGTTATACATGTCAATCCAGTCGCGAAAATCTAATCTTATTTGGTGCTAGACTCGTCATTCAGTAGTAATCAGATAAAAATTCTCTCTCAAATGACTCTAAGAATCAAGTGCATGGTTCGTGGTCATACTTATAACTCGAAGACCAGAAACCATCTTACGAAACTTCTAAGAGCAAATTGTAACAAAACTCATAGTTTATGGCGTCCATGTTTTTACGTTGCAAACTTAGTTGCATTGTGCAACTTGCATCCATTGTACTGACTCAATGAGAACACTGAGATGGAAGTTTAAACTAACTGCAGTAAAGCAAGTCTTAATAACTAGTAATCTACTGCCGTACCTACATATAATAAAAATATAATTGATTCAAGAATTAACTAATAAATCATTGTTTTTCACAATTATTATTTTCTTTATAAGTGAAAAAGACAAACAATAATAATTTACTAATTGGCAGCTAGTCATTATTTAGCCATTATGTTTTCTTACTGATAAATTCTTACTATAGAAATGTTATATTCATAGTTATTTCGTGCTTATCTCTATATCAAGTTTCATTGAATTTAAGTCTGATAAATGATCTAATCTGAAAGTAAAGAATAAATTTATATCCTCAAGAAAATTAGTTCTGACTAGTAAATAAAAAAGTAAAGTAGAAACACTAGCTATGCCAAGTTCCAAGTGACGGAAGTAGCCTATGTTTCTTTCGGGGCCGGCTTAACCTTCACATAAACAATTCTCTATAGGTATATTAATTGACATACTGTGTTGTTTTGTACAGTTGCATCCTAGGGATCGAATAGGAAACGCAGGTAAGGTTGGTTCCTTTGTCCTGGAAACTTTGAAAAAGTTCCAAGGAGTATCGTAGCTTGGACTCCAGGTAATCACGGAACTCCTTGGAGTTTGAAATAAGACTTTATTCATTTCACCTTATCTGTTTTCAACGTTATTTATTGCGAGTTTTTTAGAAACTGAATAAGATTTCAATAGTGATGTAAAGTTTAAAAAGAAAATTTACTAAGTTTTTGAAGAAACCTCGTTGAAACCAAATTCACAAAGTTGAGGTAAAAAAATACGTTTTGTAACAGACTTTTGACAATTTAAAAAAAGGGATCGATACAAATATCATAAAATACATTGAACCTCTTAAATCTTACTATGTAGAAATTGTACATAAGTCAACAATCAATACGTATTTAATATCAGAGATCCCAAGGTCGATTCAAAAGCTCTATACCAAAATTCACCACTCCTAAACTAACTTGTTTAACCTGTTCAAATACAGTTTTACAGGTAAAATTATAATAGAATAATTAGAGGCGTCAATAGTCCACTAAAAACACATTTCAAAAACTGAAATCCTACAATTCCCCGTTATTAATTACTACAAATACCCGGCCAAACTCCCTGTCGCTCACAATTACCAGCCTTCATCGTTGGTGCCGCGGCGAGTCCCGCGGGATAGAGCGGTGATAATTCGACGCCGCACCGAGTAACGGACGACAATTTGCTACTTCAATGATTTACTTTCTACTGGGTTTTTGCTAACGTTTGTATAGATAAAAGCCAAAAAATAAATAAAGAAGTAAAATTACTAAATAAATATGATTCAAAGATTTTATTTGATTTAATTATGTTGTTTACTAATGCTTGTATAGATAAAACTAAAGATCTTATTGCTTTTGAGTATGCTGATTTCTGACGAATGACTGAAAATGCTTGCTTACGGTGCGGATGCCAAGGATGTATGGGAAAGAATATCATTATATATTTGGACTCGATTTAGTTTTATGCCGGCCATGAATTTAATAAGTAAGGGATAATATAATATATTAATTAGTGTTTCTTTTCAAAAAACTTACGATTTAAACCACACTGAATGGTTGATTTAATATTGGTGTAAACATAAAGATATATTCTATGTTTAAACGAAATAATAAAATTATTATCATCTACGTAATTCGTACCTTTTGTGGTTCTTATTATGAGAAATAAATAAAATACATACCTATATCATTCGCCTCTTCACCATCATACGCTAGAAAGGCCGTTATTTATGGTACTCGTTATAATTTACTGTTTTTTCTTAGTGTATCTAGTTATTGTAACTATACCTAAACACGATCAGGCACATTCTAAAACGAGTGCCTAATTGAAAGGCCCGTTAGGTAACTCAACCAGCCTGCCTGTCAGGTCCACAGGTAACTCGGTGTGTGACTGACAGTACAACACACACAATTGATAGTAAATGTCCAAGTAAGAATTGTTTGGATTAATTGCTACATCAATAGCAATACTGCGGTTGCTGGCCTTTTATAGTAGACCAGGAATCGAAGTGTTTGTAGTTTGTTGGGGCTAGATGACGCTGTGTGAAATATCTCAGAATATATATTTGTTAGTATAAGTTTAGATTACAAAGTATTGAATTTCTGAAAGCGAATCTGTTTTGCAAAACCCGAAAATTTAGAATTCAGGAAACAGACTATGTGATGAGATTCGACTGAACTTAATTTGTAAACCAGGAATGATAATTTTGGCTAACTGGAATCATGTTGTAGTATCCGCTTTTGGCTATAACCACGTCGGAAATAATACGTATGTGTTAGCACTAGGTGTGGTACTAATTTTACTAATAACTCACTATTTATCTAGCACATTATTATAATCAATTATAGTTATGAAGTTTTAAGAAACCGATTCTGGATAATTCAATAAAACAAACTGTAATCCAATACTTAAGAAAGCGAATCTTATTCAGGTTTGTAAATTTGGTTTAAACCAAATTTTGTTGTAAATATTTTTACTTGTCCTTGTTGCTCTTTATTGCTTATACATTAAACGAAACATTCATACGTTTCGCTTGGAATTCAATGTTCTGATATTTACCTTACCATTATATACTGGAGACCCGATGAATTTCAATCTATCCAATATGCACTTTGATATATTTTAAACTTTTTCAATATTTGAACTATCGACGAAGTTCTCACATTAGCTGCAAGCCACTTGTAATTCAACGTCGAGAAAACTCTATTTTAATAAAAACTTTTAAGCGTAGCTATTGAAAGACTTTTTAAAATTCAATCTTGAATGTTTCAATGTGCCAATATTTCACGCACTTTTGAACATTCCAATTTTTTCTAAAGAAGTTTCGAGTCATTCAAATGCTAAGAGCTACGTGACATTAATTTTGGATTTTTAAATGTTACTGTTAGAAAATCTCGTACTTATTGGAGTTTTTCGAACAGATTTCAGAAGGGTCACTACTCAATTTACCTTCTTGTCTACTAAGATTTTCAAATATTCTTAAGCATAACTGTCTGTGTAGCTATACATTCTCTTACTTCGACCTCAAAAAATCTGAACATTGAACTCACAAATGACCACGCAGCGAACGAAAAGCACCAACGGGGGATTTATTAATCACAGTTCGCAATCATCTGAATAGCGCACTGATTTGATATCGCGTAAAATTTCCAATTTTCATCAACAGCGCCATCTCTCGTTATGCCAGTTCTACCAGTCTCGAGAGCCGCTAAATTAGAGGTTTTTTTTTTTTTTAATTTTACGGACCAATTAGACCGCAATCGAACATTCGTATCGATACTCACGAGTCTTCGCAGCCCGCGGGGAAATCGCACGATACCGCCGGACCGACCGAATACAGCTCCAAATATAGACATAATAGCTTGCTGTTTCACTATATGAATCAAACTCTGATTTGGATTCATAATACTATTGTATGATATGTCTGTACTATTAAATATTATAAAATTATGTTTATTACAGGTTATCAAGCGTTTTTAAAAGTAACAGAACGAATCTCAATATTTCTTGCATTTTCTGCACGGTTACAATTTGTTCTAACCGTAGCAAGTACTACGAAATGCTACGAGCTACGATAATACTCGTAGTACTTGAGTTAGTTGGTTTCTATGCATAGGTAAGTACATATTCGTAATATGAAAATAATAAGTCAATAAATTAAATAATTACAACTCAAATCAAATCAATTCAAATCAAATATGTTTTATTTGTCATAACTTAGCCTACATACTTACAACTATTTCAGCTTTTAGTTTTTTTATATATTTTAACGAATAAAATTTAAATGATTCGCAGTAGGTATGCTAACGTGACAATTCAATCCAGTTATATCTAGTTATTTCTGGTTTGGACGCGTGCACCAGCGAGCGCTCGGCGGGCGTTAACGAACGATGTGAATAATTATGGAAAATATTTGTACATTTTGGTTTGTAAATGCGGTGATGGGTTGAGAGGTTGCGGCGTTTTTTGCGCATGCGGTAATGCTGAAATGAAAGGACAGATTTATGAGTGTTGAGTATTCGTGTATCATATTTGGGACTGTTTATTTGGTAAGGTGTACATTAATTAATATAAGTTTGCTTATGCTTCTTAACCTTTAGCTATTTATCGTACACACTTGGTCTCTCGTTTTTTAATTGCACTGTTAACATACATAGAAATGAGAGAATAAAACACAAAACAATAACAAAAGATGTATAAATGCAAAATTAGTATGAGTATAGCTAATATGGGACTAACTAGACACATATTAGGTTATTTAGTATTTTAGATAGAAAATAAACACCCAAAACAGAATTCCCGATTACAATCAGTTTAGCTCCCAAATCCGGTGACAAAGGCAAGCAACTAGTACTGCTGCGTATATTTTTGCAGAACAATAGATTCGGAACAGTACAAGGCACGTCCGCACCGCGCCAGCGCTCCGGTACAAAAGGGAGATTAGCCGCAAAACGTGGCGGGTTTCGGGGTATATAGGCAATAGTAAGCTTGGATGGAGGGTAGATATAGACTAGATGATAAAAGAGAAAACCATCTTAATACTTAACTATTCTCACAGTTAGACTCTTGTTGTTAGGTACCCAAATAGAAATTGAGCACAAGTATTTAGAAGCCTAAATAGATCATCATACTCAAGTTTTATCGAATTACAAATATATGCTTACATATGATGAGCGATTTTCCAGTACCAAGCTATGTTTAGTAACTAATGTTGCTTAGAGATGGCGCTTCCAAGCACGCTGTATGTTTGCCCTGTGATGTATTGTCATGTACAAAATAAAATATATTTAAGTAACCAGTGACACTGAGAGAAAGAAACAAAGTTTTTCCTATCATACGGTATAGTTTCTCATTTCTATTACCAAATATGCGATCAATGTAGGCGATGATGTATAAAACATTGTGCACACAGACACAAACAAACAAGCTATCAACCCCGCAGCTATAAACTTGTATCCTCACCCATTAAATTGATACTCAATGGACTCTGACAAATTCTCGCCAATTTAAAATTCGCAAACAACAATTTTTCCGTTGAATAAAACACGCAATATATTTTCCGAATATATATTTGCCCGCTATTATCGTCTGAGACGTGGCAGCCGTACAAATGTGCAGCAATAACTAACGTACACTGGAACTAAAGCCGGTAATGGCGGTGTTTTGTGAGAGTCGCCATCTTTTCTTTAGCTAGTTTCCCGCGCATTTTTGCTAGTGACGCGCTCACGTTTACGGCTTATGAGGGGCAGATGTTATAAAACAACGCTATGAATCAATAAAAACAAACAATTATGATATTTATTATATTTAACATAGTTAACTTGATATTCTATGAAGTAAAATTAATCATAACCGCTAGATATTTATTACTCATACTTTATTACTCTATTTGCATAAAATAATTATATGTTTGAAATAATGTCTTACAATTTTTATTCTTTTCATAGTATAACATAAATAAATTTCAAATCTTTCGAACTTATGAAACCTCATGTAGGTATGTTGGTTGTAATTTGTTACTAAAACTTTTATATCTTGGTTGTTGTACCTAGTTGGAACATCTGAAACAAGAATGAAATTTTCTCTAAACTTCGAATAACAGTACAGATACATAAACTGTAGCCGGAAATCCTTTACTCACGCTCCATTCACACCACTGGTTCTTTTCAGATCGAATGGGATTGTCAGTGGCAGTTTTCCGGCAGCGTCCCATCCCTAGGCCGGCCGCCATGTTGGCGGAACCGGACGGCGTCAGTGCGGCGCCTGGGCCGGAAGCGGCACGAGGCGGCGGGTCGAGCGCGTACCAACTCTCACTACAAACTCCTTGCTCAATGGAGCGTGGCGCGACGACTCATTCAGACACGCTTGAAAAGCGCGGGAAAAAATTCAAACTGTTGTCTGCCATTGCAAAGTTTGGCAACGCGCCCGACTCGGAACGTCTTGAAAACTTATGGCCGGCCAAAGTGGCTTTTTGGGTAGCCAGTGGTACTCGGGCGGACTAGTAATTAACCAAGCTGAGTTATCGACTGCAATAAAAATGTTTAATGTGTACCTACTGAGTAAGTGGGTTCTCAAGTATGCGCAAAATAAACCTCGTGTGTTATTCGTATTCCAGAGCGTTAAGCAAAGTTAGGCGAAAATATTATTACGAGGTTAAAATATTATTACTCCGGTAGATATGAGAAATGTAGATAGATAGATAGATAGATATACACTTTATTAAAAACACCAGCACAATACAGAAATTTACAAAAAGAATATTAAAACTTAAGCCTAGTGTCTTAACTGGCGACCTTATCGCTAAAAGCGATCTCTTCCAGGCAACCAATCTGGCAGGAATAAGACGCAAGTATAATGGTAGACGAGGTAGGAATGTAGTGTCTTATCGTTGTAAACGTATGTAACGTACATATATGTACGTCTGTGTAAAATGAAAATATGAAACTGCATAAAATATAAGCTCAAAAAAGGCTCGCCGTTTCACTACCAATTTGAAAGTAAAAACAAAGTAACACTACAATATATCGATCGCATACAAACTCACTCCAAAGGCGGAAAAACTATTAGCGAATACAAAGGGCCGGTAATGTATCCCTAATATGTTTGTTTACAACATTTTTATGGGACACCGGCGGGCGCAGCCATAGACAATATAGTATAGAATAGAGCATACTCCTAATAACGCAACGATGAAATCTCATTATTAAACAAATCGTTCTGCAGCAAATCTACGGTACGGTTGTGAAACAATATGAATTCTAACCATGCACTTTTGTGAGAACCGTTTCAGAGGTGTTTGAAAGTAATATTTAACAGGTATTATTCGAATAGTAGAATATACATACAGTTTACATTGGCATATGTGTTGCCGAACTCCATTGCGATGCCTCGCAGGGATACCAGCAACTATTGATACTTGTATAAAGATACTCGTACGGAAACTTTACGTAGTTAAATGATAAAAGAAACACTTTTTATAGTAAATGCTTTAATTTGCAGTACAACAGTTCTGAACGGGCAAGCAAGCAAGCGCATCCGATCATCCGAACTTAGCTCTTATTTTCCCGCCAATTCTCTAATCTTTTCCGTTCCTGTCAGTTTGAAGTCCAGTCAAACTGACAGCCAGCAAATACTCATTTGGTGCAAAGAGGTTGAACTCATTGGTGTAAAGAGGTTATACTCATTTGATGCAAAAAGGTTGAACTAAATTTTTATTCTAATTGATAAACATAAGTTATGGTATTTAGTATGTCGGTAACATATGTATGTTGGTTTGTATGCGTTGTAATGAGAAATTTATTGGGCGTGATGCTTCGAGAGATGTCGCTGTTTTTCCGACTTATTTACATTTGAAGCGTATCCAGAAAGTTCGCTCGGTAGTTCCCGCCAAACTAGCGCTGATATTCATCGATCTGTAATCAAAACGCGGAAAATGTATAGTCAGGCTTTTTTTGTTCGTATAAATTTGTTATATTTTGAGATAATTAAAATCATAAACCTTGGATTACTGCTAATAAAAAGAATAAAATACATTTATGGAGACACGAAACAACACAAGAAACAGAACACAATAAATAGAAAGATAGAAATAAGTACACGTTACGTGTCACAATTACGTCTATAACAAATTCCAATGTTTTTCATTCATGGTTTAACTTCAGAATTTCTTGGTTGATTTCCTCTAAAAAATAAACAACAATAAGTTATGTTGGTTTCCGTAGCACCAAACACTACTTGTAGCAATTCGTAGCACTCGCTACGGATCACGCTTTATGACAAAATATACAAACTTAAACCCAAGCCTTTTAATATTTACTGAAACTAACGCTGCAAAAACAAAATTTTACTACATACAACTAGCAAAATCCTAGCTTTCATGAAATGTATTATCTACTTACCTGTGTTATTCGGTCTATCCAAACAAACCACTGAACTGTGAATATCGTGAAATTTTATTTCCGTTAGTTTACTTAGCTGAAATTAAATTCAAAGCTAGCGGGGAGTTAGCACTCGCTATTTAGTTTTAGATGTTTCATTTTTTATCTGATTCATACGTACATTTAGCAGATATTTCTTTGTACAAGTAAAATGTTTTATTACCGTCATTAGATGTTTGTTACATTCTAAGTACTTACCTAAAAGACTAATAATGCACGGGAAAACAATATATAATTCTAATATCTAAAAATTACATACCTATATATATAATGTAAAGTAACACGACATTTCATAATTTGTTATTTTAAGGAAAGGCGATCATTGAGCTCTAAAAAAATTATATTAAATCATAGAAATAAACATTTCTTTCTTGCAGTTAATTTGCCACAAAATGATTTGTCTGTTTTATGACAAGTATCAAATGACACAATAAAAAAATAACCTGCTATGAATCACAGTGTGAACCTCTCGGCCATGCTAACCGCGCAGGTAACCTATGCGGCCGTTTGACCACAACAATGTAGGTATAATTAAATCTACGAGCTATCTGTGTGCGCAGGCGGGGCAGGCGGACTGCTGTTTCGTTTGTTTTAGCCCAGCTAATAGTTGCCTAGTATTCTATGATGTGAGCTGGATTTGTACGAAAGTAAGAAGTCAAAGTCAAGCATGTATTGCTAGTGTTGGCTTTAAAAATGTTGCGTTTAGCAATATTTAACTGGAACGGGTGTATGTGGCAAGAAGATTAATAGGTAGGTATATAGGAGTATTGTCTTAAAGTGCCTCTAACTTATTGTATTGTTGATCCTTTAATAGAAGATTCATGAAAAAAAATAGTAGGTATATCTAAGCACCTGTCAGTCACAATTCTATTCTCAAGGCCAAACCCTTAACAGACGTGACCACTCTACATTATATAGGCTCACAAATAACCGTTTATAGTCTACAGAATTGTACATAAATATATATTGTACTGTATGTTTCAAATTATATCATAGTTACTTATCACTCATAGTTCGTGAACAACTTAAGTACCTACAATTGTTTTTTCACAGTTCGGCTTTTCCTATACCAAAATGTGAGAGCGCAAGCCATCCTGCGGGATTTCGAGCTATGTTACTTTTTATTTTCACCTATTCCAAAAACAAGGTACACCTATGCAAAAATAAATCAAATCGCAATGTGTTGCAATACGGCGCCTCCCGTGCCGGTTCGACTCCCACAAAGAAATTCCACAGAGCAACTAAATAACAGAATAACGTGTTATTTTGGTCAGCTATTTTAAAATCTAATTGAACAGTAAGTATTAATGGTGGCAATATAAAAAGTATATGGGTGATTTGTCCACAATTTGTTTACTGATAACTTTAACAGTTATATGTTTTTTTTTTAATTTATGCTAAATTGCGTTAATTAATTTGAAAAGTTTGGGGAAGGAAGAGACAAGTGCATATAACTGTGCATCATGCTTGACGTAGGTAACTGGTAAGCAATTCCGAAAATAAATTAATTATAATTAATAATTAGTAAGTATCACAGATTCAAGACTGTCGTTCTGCCGCTATACGAGTATAGATTTTATAATGTGACTATGTGAGTCTTCACTTATCGCATGAGAGTGGCCAACTCTGAAGTCGAGAGTTTATCAAGCCGCCCTAAGGGCCTCTGATATGGCTTGACGACTGCCATACTAGACAAACAGCCGGGACTTACAATTTAACGTGTCATCCGACCCACGGAAGCGCCCAAAATGGAGTTCCATTTTTCAGTCACCCATCCAAGGACTGACCGCGTTGACCTTTGCTTAACATTGGTAATCGCATGCTATGTGAGTCAAAATTATTTAATTAATTTCTGCAGACCAATAAATTGTCTCTGAAACAGAAACAATAGGATTACCGTTAGTTCCGTGTTCAGGAACAGGTGCTAGATGCCGCTGGTTGTAATATTTAGCTGCTTTGTGCTCCACAGACACAAGCCGAGCTATGCACATTGCAAAGGTTTAACTACAAGAATTATTTTAATGTGTGTGATTGAATTTGTTTAGTTTAAAATGTATATTGTTGTGGGCAGACTATAGACAGGTAGTGTAACTCAGCGGTTTCAGGGTTTGCTTTTCATCCAGACGCACCCTGGTTCAAATCCGGCTCTACACCAAAGACTTGTATTTACAAGTTGTGGTTGGATTTGCACTCGCTTACCGGAAAACGTGAGGAAACTGACATGTTTGAGAACCACAATATCGGAGGTCTTTTGTGGAAGGACCAGGGCCACGTTGTATTATAGATTAAAACAAATGAATTCTTCTTTAGCTATCAATTCGACCTGTATGTGATATTGTCAGAACTGGATAAAATTGGAGTACTTATAGAGATTTACTTAGACTTCCAAATATGTATTTCAAATATTGTATGTGTATCTTTGTAGTGTATGTCCATATGTTTATCTTTATATGTGTGTCTACAGATTTCTCGGAAACTAAAAACACTTACTTACTAGTAATAGTAATAGCGATTTGATTATTTGATTCCTATTACTTTCCTTCAGAGAAGAAAGCGTTAGGAAAGGAAGCTCAAATGAATTCTAAGTATTCCTTCGACATACAAATACTTAGTAAGGAAAACCTATTTTTAACACTACTACAAATTCCTTGTATTTTATTATTTACTAGTCCCGAAATAATGCGAACAAAGCCGCGGGCGGACGCTCGTGGTATAAAAAGTAGCCTATGACACCCCTAAGACCTCATACTACTACCTACAGACCAAAATCATGATGACCAGTTCAGCTGTTTTACGTTATGGGCGTTTAAGTAAACAGAAGCACAGATAAAAATTAAAACTGCTGAACGTGTTTTGTTTTCGACTTACATAAATATAGCTTCAAACATTTTTTTCTATTATCTTCAATGTACAGACTTTCGACCCTCTTCAGCTTTATTAAATGTATAAATACCTAAACTATACCCGCTAGTAGCAATTAGCACACAGTATCGCGTCTAACTCATAAGCTCAGGTTAGTAAGCGTAAGTAAGTTAGCCAAGTTTCCACCGTAATTCCGAGCGCGTCTCCACAACAGCTAGGATCCTTACCACGAGATGTCTCAGCAGGATTGAAGTAATATTGAGTTGAGAATTCATACTGGCATAGTCAGAGTTTGACCAACCTTCTTTTTAAGAAATACAGATTAAAAATAAGAGAGTTTATTTAACGTACAAGTTGCAGAAATAAAGTAGGTACTCATAATGTAAACTGTATGTAGGTATCTGCAACACAAGCATATTGATTTGTAATGGATAGCTAGATAAGGGCTAATTAAATCATTCGTTATTGTCTAATATATCGCAAAATAATAAGAATTAACAAGTTTTCGTTATCGTTAGTACACAAATATTATCCGTACAAGTAAAATAAACTAACAGTATGGTGAATGGAATAAAGATTAGTAGCAACGACGCGAAATAACGTGAAATATAATCTCTGAAAATAATGTTCTTCAAAGATATGTAGGTGTCCAGACAGTAAAAAGGTGCAAAACGAATTAATTATATCAGAATGGTTAGAAAAATACGGTAGTAAGGGCGCAGGTATTCTAAGAAAGTTGCCAACTTTGACCCGGGGAGGGAATACTTCAAGTTGCCGGCTCCATAGGGGCGCTATCTAGGCGGTTAGCGATAGCGATGGGGGAATTTTTCTATGTGAAGCTGTGAAGGATATCTTAATTGCTTTATTTTAGATTTGTGTTATTATCTACATATTCATCTGGTAACAGTTAAGATTTTTCGAGGTACTAAACTCAATTTAAGGTTTTTACATTTGAAGTCATGTCAAGTCTTTAAATTTCAAATAAAACATTTAATTGTATGTTATTTTTTATTGTTTTTGACCGTACCTATTACCGACCGTCTGCAAGTTTTACAATGTATTACAATCCCTCAATACCCCACATCGAGATAATTATAGTAAGTATTTACCTTAACCTAAATAGGTAAGTTTTAGCGTTTTAAACACAGAAGTCGGGAGTTTTCATACCACGCTCGTATGGTTGACATGGTTTGATGACAATTTGTCATACATATTCCCACATATTTTTCTGTGCGTCTACCAAGAACAAACATACTTACGTACTCAAATCCATTAAAGACGCCTGGATTCTGATTCTCAGGAAACAGGTTACTAAACTATCTGGAGATCCAAAGTTTTGCTGTCTTTACTTATGAAGGTAGAAACAAAGCGTTCCGAGCGAGTTAGACATACTTACAGATTAATATAAAGACTAGATCTGACTATAAAGTGTATTGTAATAAAGTGAAGTAGCGTCTAAGGAGTAAGTAATTAACCGCGGCCTAACGAGACAGTCTCGAGGCCAGAACTAAGCCGCGTTTACTGAACAATGGCTGGCGTTTAGAAACGACGACAATACCGCGTCTTCATTGTCGCACCAGGGGGCGCAGTGGCGTTGTAGCAGAGGGTGTATTTTTAATAACGAAATAGACTAAGGTACTTCTAACTACAGCCTGAAACTGATTGCCTGGATTTTTTTTTAATTACAGCCCTCCTGTAGCCGATTGCTTGGATAAAATGTCTTTATCTTCTTCTTCGTAGGAAAGTGGCAAACTCTAGTGTAGTTTTAAAACCACTAAAGACCTTTGACATGATGTAACGGCCAGGGCATGTTTGTTTCGATTGATCAAAAGAAATTGAGTTGTTCAAGGTTTTAAGCTAAATTCAATTCTAGGTCCCAGATCACAAAAGTACCTACCTATTCACCTTGGTGTAAGCAATGATAAGAGTAAAATTCACGTTACACATTTTTATACGTAAAGATATTAGGTCTCTTAGATATAACCAACGTCTCTTGCTATGCCCAGTACCGGCACATTGATTTTTTTGTAATTATATACTTAGGTATGTAAAGCAAGTCCTAATAAACTATATTCTTAGCGAATAATCCTGCTGTAGCTCAATCTTCCCTGTGGTTGTTTTGAATACGCCACCGCGATCTAGGTCGCGAGATATTGTGCGACTGAAAATTATAATTGCTACGGCATTCAAAGGAATACGTGAAAGGGCGTGAATAAATACGCTCAACTATATTCTGCTTTTAACGTTCGCGCTATTTCTACTTTTGTTGCGCGAAATTCAGTCGCAGGCGCTTTTAAATGTTGGATTTTGGAGCGGGTAAATGTGTTAGGGGTGGTGTGATTCTTGTTGCAGAGTTAATGTTAATTTAATTCGTTATCACGATGATGAGTACCGTATTAATGTTTATGGGTGTAAGCTCAGTGTGCCACAGTAAAAGGCGTTGGAAATCGTAAAAAAATTTCGCAATATTTTGCGCAAAGTAGCTAGCTTAAAATGATAAAAAAACTGTAACAAACGTAGTCATAATTACAAACGTTACTTTTTAGACGACTTAGAAATACAGTGATTTTCTTCACATTTTCTTTGGCATTAGGTACCTATATCATTTTGGTTTCCTCTAATTTTTGCTTTATCTTTAAGCAAGTGAGTATTGGAGAAGTATCAGGATCGAACCAAGGACCGCCACCACGTTATTAATCATAAGGTGGATGTTCTTCCACTGAGCCACATTCTCTTCCATATTCAGATAAATAGTTTAGGTACCTACTTAATCTTTCAACGCCTAATTGAATGTCATTTTTTTTAATTTGTTAAATAGAACAAGGTAAGTATTTGAATTGAAACCACAGACAACAGATCAATAACAGTATAATAAAGATTCACAATAAATATATTTAAAAAATATACGCTGTAAATTCGTAACGTAATGTTAATTCTTCAACTATAGTTTACGTTGTACGTACAACCTACTTTGCGTCACTATATATTACAAGTTTTGTAAGGACACTTATACAAACGAAAAAATAACAGTAAAATACTGTTTAAAAAATGTTGAACCTATGTAAGTAAAAATATGTGTCACGCTTAACTTTAATCACACTATTTCACAAAACAAACAGCGATTGAAAATTAATTAAAACATTATAAGTAAATGACAATGACAAAGCACCAAAAATAAGCAAGATTTTTTTCCTTCCTTGAGATTAATAAAAATTTTGTCTAGAATTTACTAGGAATGGTTTCAAACTGCTTAAAGTCGTTTCTAGATAAAAAAGCAAACTAAAAAATGTTTACTTCGTAACTTTTGATTAGACAAAAAACATATGGACTATAAACAAAGTGTCCTTACTGTATATTTAGCTACACTAACCTATAAGAGTATCACGGCAAGATCGCACCTAGGTAAGCAACTTTTATAACAATTCCATAAAGTTTACAATAAGTAACTACGTAAATTCTTTTAAATAACGAATTAAGAAGCCACTTTTGATATATTCGAGGTCTACATTGGCTTCGCTCTATATTTTTAATTGGTTTTAACCAAAGATAAAGCAGTAGGTATTTATGAAGAGTAACACTTAACTTTTGCTACAGTTAGTGTAATAAATTCATTATAGATTACTATGGAAAACCAAACTGGTTTACCTTAAAACATTGTGACAGTTTGCTGTTGATCGAAGAGTCGCATCATACAAACATATTTAATACATTTGCTTTGTATGTGACTAGATGGCGCTGTGCTATATGCCCGGAAAAAATACGTGGGGTACATGTCTTAACTATAAACTAATTTAGTTAAATTGTTTTCATTTCGGCTCTATTTATTTTCACTTTATCTTTGGTTAAACATAACAGACCAAGATCAAAGAGGTTTAAGTCCTTATAAAATAGTCCGTAAGTTTTATACAAGCATGTTAAAAGATAAAACTAGAGCTTTAATAGTATTATATAGTGTTAACAATTTTAAGTTACTACATATGTAGATATGGTGCATACATCTACGTATAATAAAATGTGCTTTGCAATATCAGTAAAATTTGAACAACAATTGAATAACAGGTTCGTATTTTCTTTATAAACAGTGTTCTTACTAAATGTAGTTAGGCCAGGGGTTCCCAAAGTGTGTGCCGCGGCGCCCTGGTGCGCCGTAGAAAGTAAAGAGGGGCGCCGTGAGTCAATCCTCAAATTACAGTCAAACCTGGATAAGCGAGAGTTCAAGGGAGCACTATCTCATTCTCGCTTTTTTCTCACTAGCCCGAGTTTCTCGCTAATGCAAGTACATGGTAGCGTTTCTCTCTTATAGAGGTACGAAAAGCCCGAAGCGTTCGTTACGATTAACCTAACCTAACTTCTATTATTGTAGGTACCTATTTCTTTCGACTATTTTCCTCAAATAGTTAACTAGGACAGGGCGCCGTGAAAAAATATATAACTTGTAACTGCGCCGCGGGTTACAAAAGATTGGGAACCCCTGAGTTAGGCTGTTATGTTTCAAACAAATAACATTTAAAACTATTTTAAATAACCGTTTCGGTCCTTCTTGGTTGACAAATTACATATCATTGCATTTGGCAAAGGTAAAGATTTCAAATCTAACTTAATCACAACTTTACGCACAGCCCTTTTATTTACCTTTGCAAAACCACCTTTTAAATATTATTATGTTATTGTAATTTAATAAATTTTAACTTCTAGGAACTCTACGTATAGCTAGGGATATGGTAAAGCATCCACTACATTCTTTGTACATATCTTAGTTTCGATCTAACAGCTTTTTACATAGTTATCTGACATACATTTATACAGGGAAATATAACCACAACAGCAAAGGAATTCTTTTCATGAACAAGTTCTATACCTAAACGCTCTAATCGCGCAACATTGATATTTAAAAATCACTCTATATTAAGTTATAGTTTGTCTAGGGAACTTGTTTCATGCAAAGAATTCCCATGACTTTATATGTATAGATCAGTAAGTAACACTTTAGATTTCGGTTTTCTAAGTTTGAAGATATTCGTTCGTCATTTATCGTGTAAAATTTACGTTCGGTTATAAATACATACGTATCTGATCCACATCTGGCATTACATTTTTTTATATAAGTGTCAAATCTTTATGAGCCCTCGGGTATTATTCGTACGGTACAAGAACAAACCATACCTTTGCTTTTCAACATTCAATTCTTTTAAAGAACCCGAGCACTCACAAAAATTGTACACAAACAAGAATCTATCTACAAAAGTCACTATCCTAGGCAATCGTTCACCTCTCTAAGCCGTTTCCTTACTTTCTACCTTACCTACTTCCACTTGTGTCGCCGTCTCCACTTTGTGTTCCACCTTCTTGTCCCCTAGATAGTGGTAGTTGATGAACCTGGCTCCCTGCGTGAGTTGCGCACATTCGTTGGTGAGATGGCAGGCAAAGAGTAGCATGTTGCGAGGTTGCACGCGCCACGCGAACCGCATGAACATCAGCGAGTACAGGGAGAGAGCTGTAATTGGAGAAGTTGTGGGTTAGATAAAAATAGTGTTAAGATAATAAAGTATTTAGATGAGTTTATATGAGAGTAATCGACTTTGGTGTTGAGGGTTATCAACCAACGGGCATCTAACAAGGCTTAACAATTGCCGAACTATGACAAATATTCAAGATCTACAATTTAAGGTTTTTTTATCGTGTAGAGATAGACAGAAATTTTATTCTAATTTTAATGATGGTATTATTTCTTATCCCACGTTATTTATCAGAAAATTAATATTGTTATTATAACATTACTTCAAACTACACAGACTATATCCCTGCCAGATTGGTTACCTGGAAGAGATCGCTTTGAGCGATAAGGTCGCCAATTAAGACACTAATTTTTAGTTTTGTATGTGCCATTGTGTTTATTCTTACTCGTTGGTGTTTATAATATAGTGTTTTCTATCTATCTATACCTATAAGTTATTCCTGTGCCATAATTAATCTAAAACAATACGGTCATAAATACATGGATACCGGCAAATTAATGAATGACTTAATCATTATGTTTATCCATTGAAATCTAGTTTCGCATCGTCAAAAATAAATATGACAGGCTTATGATAAATTGAGCACTCTATCTTATATCTGGCTAGTATTTTATTGAGTGAATCAAGCCACTGCTGAGATAAGTGAGGGACTTGAGATAATGGTTTATAGTTTATGGTGCTGTAAACAATTAAAGTGCTGCTTTTATAGACACACTTGATTTGAATAGACGTCGTAAATTGATTAAGATTGGGGAGTTGTAAAGATAAGTTGGGAATTCAGACGAAGGTATTTTTGATTTCATTTTGTAGTTGAAATCTTAACTATTTTATAATCGACATTATCATCATATCAGCCTGTTATCACCCTCTGCTGAGTATAGGCCTCCTCTCCAGTGTGAATATAAATTAGAATATTTTACAAATCAGTAGTGAACTTAATTTATTAAACTTAAGTTTAGCATGTATGCAAAGCAAAGTTTAATTAATTTTTTGTTGGGCTAGTTAAATTTGTGTGTTATATATTATCAAATCTAACAACAATGCAAACCTGAATATGTTTGATCCTCAGTTGATAGTACAAGTGTTCAGTAATCTACCACCAAGATTATTTCATGAAAATCTAGTATAGACTGACTTAGCAAGATATATTATCAGATATCTTGACACTACAGCATGGATGTCCATTCAAAAGGTTGCCTGGAAAAATGTGCCTAAGGCGATAAAACCACCCAATGTCCAGCAGTTTAATCTGAGTATATTTATCTGTTTTGCAATTTCTGTGTTTTATTGTGTACATTAAAGTTACATTCTATTTTAGTCTGCAATTTTGAATTCAATGTGTGCAGTAGTGAATAATAACTTTAACTTTACAAACCATAAAGAGTGTTGTTATTACAGCAAAGCAACATTTCACACAAAAATTAACACAATTAAGATATATTTGGAGTTTGTTTGCTATCATTAAAACTGTAAAGTCACAACTGATAAGCAATCATGGTGGGATCAAGGCAGGTTATGTAATAAGTCACTATATCAAGTGGTAAATAATAAGTAATATTATCTCTCAGATACATTGAAGGTCAATACATAATGCTATAATTAAAAGCAACTGTCTCATTTAAAATCATGTTTCTAATAAATAAAAAAGCAAGTATTAATTAATGGTTGAATCTAATGAGACATTCAACACTATTGTTTATGATGAATGACTTATTATCATGTTTAATGGTTAAGTAACTAATGACAAATAATCTCATAATAATTTATTTCTTTGTACATTTAGGTGAGGGGATTTCTTTGCTTATAATGGTTGTTTTTTATTCATGAATATTCTTCATCTATATAATTAGTAGTAACATTGCATATGATGACTAGTGGTTATTTTTCTTTAACATGAAATAGGCTATATTTGAAAACGCAAAACATGAAGTAGTAACTTTATTTAGTGTTAGTTACCAATTACCCTGTTAGCTGGAATTAATAATCATAAGTGGCATTCCATTTTGGGTGAATCTGTGTTGTATAACACGTAAATTGTCCCGGTTGTTTATCTAGTATTAAAGTCGTTAAGCCATGTTAGAGGCCCTTTGGTTGGCTTGATAAACTCTCGACACCAGAGGTAGCCACTCTCATTCGATAAGAAGAAGAATAATCAATTAGACCTTGCTTGACCCACTCATCAATTATTTCTTTAATTATTCCTGAAATTGTATGATTGTTGCAAGTGCTAATTAACTGTTGAAACTAAAATATTGAAATACTTAAGAAATATTAATAGTTTAAATATTGTGAATCTTACCAAAAGTCATTTTTCCACTAATAAAACTAGGGTCTTTCTTAATATCAGCTAAAGCAGCTAGAGGTATTCCCCAGTTGGCAACTGGGCCCCAGAAATGTGTGCTGAAAACATATAAGAAAACATTTATAATTATCTTAAATAGGTATGTTATTATTATTTTTCTGAGAGAGTTATACATTTGTATTGATTGAATCCAACATATATTACCAGTTTTGTAGCAGGTTCAGAACAAGAAGTTAATTAGTATTTGAACCTAATTGATATCTTTCTTTACTTTCACTTAGGTAATTAAATATTAAATTTTACTCCCCAGTTTATGCCATAAGTGTGTTTTGAGATCATAAAATGTTCTGCTATTGCTACAATATTAGAATAATATCAGATATTAGTTACTTACCTCATCAAATACTCTCTAAATTCTTTGCTTTTCAGCTGGTTTACCATTTTCCTTGCAAATGCTGCCATTTTTCTGAAATGTAAATTAAATGTTATGCAGCTTGTATTTCATACATTCTTTTATAACCATATACGTGTATAGTACAAAATAAATTTAATAGGTTTGAAACGTATATGTAAGGACATGTTTTCGTATTGAAAACAAGTACCTAGGAACCCAGTGTAGGAATAAATAATGTGAGTGAAAGCGATGTGTATAAAAATATACTTATTGTTTATAAAGACGAGGATATAGCTGCAACAGTTTTACATAAGCTATATTAAACTAATAGAGCACCCTGCTGTCGTAATTTGCATAATAATTCATGAGACTATTAGTTCTGTTACGTACGGAGATCTCAGATGATAGGTGTCAAGGTTATTCACTGTATTTCCTGTATAAAAGCTAATTTTACAAAAAAGGGTATGAATAAACCAGGTGTTAATTTGTTAAATGGAAGAGCTCACCTTGTTTTTGTTGGGTTTTATTTTGAATTTTATTTATTTTCAAAGTAATCGCGACCGCCCCGCTCTGCCCTTCGTTTTGCCACAATGTCACTGTCAAGTCAAGTCAAATGAAATGAGCTGTCACATTGATAAGCGCGATAGCACGCAAAAGTGCGTTCAAAATCCAATATTTTTAAAGTTTTTGTACAAAACAATTACTTTTGTGGGAAATTTAAAATTAGCCACCTTAGGAAACTACGACATAAACTTTACTTTTATTTATTTCAGCGACCAAAAATATATGTATCGTATGTGTAGATAGAGTAGTAGGATTATATAGGTTCATGATCGTATGACAATAGTCATTTAAGAAAAGTTGAAGTTGAAAGCCCTAATTCCAAAACTCAAAAATTTAAAAAAGGGTAAGTACCTATGTAATAGTTTTCTTTGAATTAAAATAAAATGTCTAAAAATTTGTAACCAAACCATACAATAGCTTTATGTTTGCATCAATAAAATAATTAAAACTGAAAACCAACTATGAATTCAATCATTCAATAATTTATTTTAATCTAAGATGATTATAAGACAAGTAATAGATAATGGGGTTCTTTCGCGGGGTTGCGATAGTGTATATGCTATTGTACATAGCTATTTACTTCGGTCTGGTCGGAGCCCTAGTTTATGCAAGAAGCAAGATAATCAGGAGCGATGAAATTGCACCGTAAGCATACAATGAAAATTATACGTAGGTACCTATTATGCCTACATATAAGTGGAAGAGTAAAATTAAATTCATTTATACAAAACTTACATGACTCACTTTCTTAACTAGCTTTTATAGCCCAGGGATACTTTGTTCCCTGGGAATATCAATACGGAGGTCATCCATTGAACTATATTAGTAGTTTAAGATCTCAATGAGGTCATCAAATACATTTGTTTCTTCTAGGCAAGCATGTAACACCTTAGACTATAAGGCAGCGTACCACCAGGTGCACTTTAGTCAAATAAAAAAATGCAGTTTATTTGTATATCACATTATTTTACGAAATTTTCAAAACTCAAACGACACTACCTGTTTGATGAACAATTGCTTCTCCAAAAACAGTATCATAAATAAAGTTCTAGATTTCTTGCAATACTCTATCCATTACTAATGTTTGTTTAATTGTTTCAGTTTACCTGAAGACATATAACTAGGCAAAGAAAATAAAAAGCAAATATATTATGTAAACTTTAATAAAAATAGTATAAGGCATAAAGTGGACGGTTTTGATTACATATCAGTCATTTGCAGTTTTTAAGTGTTATTGATTATAACAAAAAATGCTATTTTGTTATTTTAGTATACACTAAAACGATATATCAATTGATTTAAAAATTAGAAACAATATCAAGTAAATGTCACGAAACATAAAATTATTTTTACTTATCATAATTAAGTTTTCCATACTTGTGATCCTAATGTATAAATCTAACTACAACCAGTGTAACATATTGCATACATATAATACAAAACTGTTCACAAAAGTTATTTGTTTTCATTTATCATCAAATGAATAAAATATATCTAGTGATATGATTTTATGTTAGTGTGTAAAAATATAATTTAACATATACCATATAGAAAATTGTACATATAATGATTATAGCTACTGTTGGAATTAGCTGCAGTATTTGTTTTCAGATTATTAGATTTAAACTTATACTTAGATCTATCATACTAATGCAAAAGTGTGATGATATTCACATAAAAAGATCAGTCTACTTTGGATATGCAGATGCTTTTAATATCAATCAATAACCACATCTAGTGTACATTACTTTTATAATTGTTACTTTTATTATTTCGAGTACACAATGAAAAATCTTGATTGAAGAAAACATACAAATTATTCTTAAAAGTCAAGTTATTTTGTAATAATTTCTGACTGGTTTAGAAAAATAGTATATTTACTAACATAGACTCAGAAGAACGGAAAGAAAACAATACAGCTAGTAGCAAAATAATAAGTACATTAGTTAGTCTTGTAATAAAAGTGATAAAATGTGTACGAAAATTAAAAAAATAATCCTTAGAACCTAATATACAAATACAAATAACACTTTTGTATTAATAAAGTGTAAAGCTCTATAAAATACACAGATATAAATTAACTAAAACTTAAAAGTAAATACATTTCTATTGAATACATGAATCACATACATTTAGGTTGATCAAACCTAAATCTTCCGTTTTTATATGAGGTCATTTTTGTGCTAAAACATGAGATATGTCATAATAATATAATGAGATTACAATTTTATGTATTGACATTTTTAGCTGCATTATGAGTTGCTGCGTCAAGGTACACATTACAATAGAGATTCTTTTGATATCGTTGAGTTATAATAACAAGGTACAGCAATTATTATAAAACTATTCTGTTAATATGTAACTAGAACTGTTTTCACTCACGTGTAATTCGCGTATGTTGTTTACACATTCTGGTGAAGAGTGTCATTACACCCGAAACGCGTAAACAACATACGCGAATTACACGTGAGTGAAAAGTGTTTAAGTTAGTACATATTGATAAAATGTCTCACAAAATTTGTAATAGTAAAAAAAAACTATGAAGTTATTATATTTTAAAATTATGTAACGCTGCCTTCAAGCCCCATATATAATAACATGTTAACTGATATATAATACGATTACATTTCTGTTACTTCAGATTTTTCATCTATACCAAAAACACACCTATCATTATTAAATTTATTTTGTCATTTCTTTTAAAACTGGCTAGGGAATTATATTATAGTAGAATATTAAAAAATTCAAGTTCGGGCACTGGAAAAGATTACATTTGGATTTTACTGGTTAAACGCAAAATTAACCTTATTTCATCAATATCGAAGGCACATTTTCTATCGTAATTTGAGAATCAGACACAAAACGGTGACTACAGTTATCAAACTACTCTGTATGGCGGCCGCTCCGGCAAATCTGCACTTGAACATGTCAATCCTGGTCTCCTTATTGGCTATGATGTTCTGGAACTCTGCCTCCACTATCTGTCCGTCGTAGTATGTGATGGGGTCTTCGAATGGATACTCGTATCCTTGCAGACACTCGCACTTGTACCCGCCCGCCTCGAACCCGCGACCCAGGATTGGCACGCACTGGGAATTAAAAGAAACATAAGATTTACAAAAAAAAACTTGACACAGAAGACTTGATAACCTCCTTTTATGAAGTCGGTTTAAAAAGATGTGAAATAACGCGGTTTTCACCACAGAATATAAAAAGTGACGTCTGTATGTCACGCCACTTTTTTAAAATATGTAATCTTTTATAATTCTACGAAAGTTTTGCAATGATTAGTTGGTCAATGTTTTTGGTGTTTCACTTGTTGCCATTACTTAGAACAATGATTAACTAATCACTTCTTTAAAAAATATAATTTTGTCGCTTTTTATGTACTCACATAAGAAGACATCCGGTCGCACTTGTCAGTTCCTTTGAAAGCATTCGGCACGTAGTACTTGTCAGGACACTGGTTGATGTCCAGAGACGTGAGGGACATCGTCACTGCTACCACGCCCCTGGGAATAAAATAGTACATTGTTTGAAACATACGATGAAATATACGAAAGCATTTTGTAGATGGCATTGGATCACAACATAACACAAGTAAACAAAATTTTGCGTTTAATTTGAACCTCATATTAAATCTCGATTGATAACATTGACTCTATTTCTTTTAACAAAGCGATATTTCATAGAGAGGTAGGGATCTTGGTATTTGTTTTAGAGTGAGGTGGTTCAAATTTAATTTAAAAAATTATGAGAACTTGTGTTTACTTTTATCTAGACAGAATACAAGGTTCCTACAAGTTACTTTGCTATCTGGATTTTAACTTACGTACGCAACGCAACTTATTTACGTACGCGTCGTAACTTGGTAAATAAATAGAATAGACGTATTGTAGCACTCACTTGAACTCGAGTTTAACTTTAACGCTGTCCCAGCCGAAGAAGGGCGCCGCGTACGTGATGACCCACTGCTGCAGGTGGCCGGCGCAGTCGAAGTAGGGCCGCGTCCAGTGCCCGTGCTGCAGGCTGGCGGCGCGGTACGACGTGGGGAACCTGGACACATAGGAGATATGTAAATAGATACTAAAAAAACAAATACACCCAAAGACACAAATAATCGTAACTAAAGATGGTCACGCTGATGTGCGCTCAAATTGAGAAAAAAACAGAGACAAAACCAGTAGCTTAGATTAATACAGAGATTACAGAGGTTTCGGATTCTCTGTTCCGATTGGTATAATTAATTTAACAGACTCCGAATTTAGAGTTAATCAGTTTATTCTAGGCAAGCGCACTAAGCTGTAAGTTACGATTTGTAGTCAAGAGCGAGCCAATATTGCTTAGAAAAAAACTAAAATATATGTACGTGGTTATAATCTAAATACATGGTTTCATTGGTACGATAAAACACTCACAAGTTTTAGGGATGTCACTGCAATAAGAATCAGCTAAAATTATGCTTTCGATCAGTCATATAACTTGTTCGTACATTTACTTTGTAGTCCGGTCAAAATAGACATTCAAGTAATTTTTTCTCACCTTCTTTTGTTATAAAACTTACCGTTTAGCTGCAAAACTCAATAAACCAATTTTTGTAACCTTTGACCATGAATATTTTTTTTCCACACTTCGGATTGATGGGGATTTTTGAAAAATTGTGTATGATAGGGCTCCCAACATTCATGCCAATTTTCAGCCAGGTGCGAATTAATGTAACCTTACCCCTATTTTTGGTGCTAATTTGACCGGACTATTTGGTGCTATATAAGGTACTAACTATTATACTACATGTATACAAGCTGGGTAGTTCCCTCACCTCTCGTATTTCTTCAAGTACTTGCCGAGCGTGTCGTCTCTGATCTTCATCTTGAGGTGGAACTGCTCGAGGCTGTCGAAGTTGGTGGACCAGCGCTGCTTCAGGAACTGGAACCACGGCTTGTTGGTGTACACCTCCTCTGTGAATAGATGTTGATAGTTGTATGGCTCTACATACACAATTACACACGTCATATCTTCGGGCACTGTCACACTCAAATAGTAAATCTGTCGCCAAGCACCCTTTAACGATGTGTTTCGGCAGCATAGTTTGAGCGCCATTTTAAATCCAGTACAATGTAAGTTATACCTTTAACTAGTGTCGTTCGTAGGGCTGTATTACAATTTATTTAAATAATAGCAATAGTTTCTATAGTAATTAGGATTTGGGTTTTAGCAGTAGACATATTATAAGCTACATTTTTTTCAATTTTTCAATTTCGAATTTAAGTGTTCATGAACAATTCGACATAATACAATTTTAGCAATATAGGGTTTTAGCAGTAGACATATTATGAGTTACATTTTAACCAATTTTCAGTAGCGAATTTTATAGTGTTCATGAACAATTCGACATAATAAAATTTTAGCAATATAAGGTTTTAGCAGTAGACATATTATGAATTACATTTTAACAAATTTTCATTGTCGAATTTAATAGTGTTCATGAACAATTGGACACAATAAAATTTTAGCAATATTTACACCTTGTGTATATATTTACTGTACTAAAAATAATATGCTTTAACCAAATTCTAGCCAGGTATTGATGTATGAAGATAATAATGCAGTGTGGAAGTAGAGTATACTAACCAGTCTTATTGAGCCTGGCCAGGTCTTCCAGCTTGAACTTCCTGGTGTTGAGCTCCTTCTTGTACGCGAAGGGAGCGAAGAACGTGCGGTTCGTGAACTTGTTGCGGTCCCAGAAAGTACCTGGAATATAATAGTTTGTACAGTTAAAAATATTAATGTAGATGTGACACCCCCGCGAATTGATTCTGCGGGGGAGTCACGACCCTCAGTCATAAGGAAATACGACTCAAGAGAGAGATAGTCACTAGTAATGCACGCTGGTTTGCCTTCGCTGCTGTTTAGGGATAAAATTCAAATTCAAATTTAAATAATTTATTTACAAATGATTACATGAAACCTTACAATAATACATAGCTGTGCGTAATAATAGGGTTTTAAAGGTTAATATGTGCTCTTGTGAGCCCTGCACTAAGTATGAAACTTGTATCGCAGGCGCCCACATCTAGCATTACTTGAGAGCATTACTGATGTGGTGTGAGATTAATTTGAATGTGGTTTCATAACTTGTTCACACAATATGGTTTCGGAAGTGTATGTATGTGTGTGTATGCATGAGTGTAGATGTGTGAAGGTGTGTGAGTGTAGGTGAGTGTATGGGATGAGTTAGTGTTAATGTTACGTTTCTATGTATGTACATATAAGTAGTTATTTAATAATGTTAAGTAATTGTTCAGTTTTATTGTAAGTGAGTGATATGAGGTATTTTTTGTAAGATGTTTTTGGCTTGTTTGGTAGTTTTATCGCGGATGTTGCAGAGTGAAGACATTTTGTTGTAGATGTAAGGAAATCTGAACTCTGGAAAGCGTTGAGCAAAAGTGGTGTTGACTCTGGCTTGAGTAGCACGAGGGGGTCTTCTTTTAGGTGATGCGGAAGAAGTTTGAAAAATATAGCGTAAGTCTTGGGAGCGTACTTACTTGAATAATTTTTTTTTTTTTTTTTTTTATCATCATGAAATAGGCTTACGCTTGACTACAACTTGCCTGATGTTAAGCAACGTTATAGTCTACGATGTAGCGCGCTTGCCTAGAAGAAACCGGTTTACTCTCGACTTGAAGACCGACAAATTATAGTTCAAGGGGAATAGAGATTCGGGCAAGGAGTTCCACAGTTTGGCTGTTCGCACGATGAAAGTCGAAGCAAAACGCTTGGTGCGAGTCTTTGGGACCTCAACTGTATATCGGTGCCTCCTTGCCGTGCCTCTACTCGTGCGATGGTGAAATGGGGCTGCAGGAATTAAATTATGCAATTCCTCCGCACACTCCCCGAAATGCAACCTGTAAAAAACCGAAAGACTGGCCACCTTACGGCGGTGCTCAAGGCTTTCAAACACATATGATTTTCTTTCTTTGTAAAATTGTTACTCCAGATGTGGTTTATGCAAACTATTGCAGTTATTTCCTGATTTAATTTTTCACGAAATTAATATTCAAAATTGTGATGGTTAATGTCCTAGGCAAAAAATACGGATGTGCCCCCTCCCCGCGCGGTGTATTACCTGCGGACCATATCTTGGAGTCACCGAGCACCACTGCGAGCGTCTCCCCGAACATCTGGTCCTCCGTGAGGGGCTTGTCTGCCACTCGGTTGCCGCTAAACACCTCCTGCGGGTCTGACACCTGGGAGACACACAACAAGAGAATTCAGAATTATACATACATTGTAACTAATTGGCTTCTTAAGTTTTTTTTGCAATGTTTTGTCATCACGTTATTATAATCTTAAAACTCTTTTTAGAATTCTATATTTAAGAGGGGGCCTAATGCCAGCATAACGCAAACAGAGGTATTTTTGATGCCGCTCTTTGATGCTAAGAAACATAAACATTGCAACGAAAAAAATAATGGAATATGGGTATAATCCCAAAGAAGACAAATAGCTGCATAGAGTTTTGAAAATAGGTCGGAGTTTTCCGCAAAAAAAAACTACAAATGCCAAAGAAAAAATCTATTTTTATTCATTTACTCGAAATTATCAGCGATAACCTCGCATTATTTTTAATGAAAAAAATAGCTACAATTATGTTTTAGTTAAGTCATCAGTTACTTTTTCAATTTGATGTACAACTTTTGAGTAATTCAATAAAACTCGGTCAAAAATACACCGCGACTTTCAAATGCATTTTTCCATTTGAATGTCGCGGTGTATTTTACTTCTTGTGTCATATATGTTTTTTATTATATATAGTATTTTTGTAAATAAAGAATTGAATGATTGAATTACAATCAGTTCAGTCGTGACATATGGGTGTTTAGGAAGATCAAACTTTAATATATTGGCTTTTAAATTATTAGCCACTCAAAGGCTAAACACAGTAAGCCATTTTTTAGTTTTTTTTTTTTACATTAGATAGACTCACGCTTGACTACAACATGCCTGATGTTAAGCAACGTTGTAATCTACGATCTAGCGCGCTTGCCTAGAAGAAACCGGTTTACTCTCGACTTGAAGACCGACAAATTATAGTTCAAGGGGAATAGAGATTCGGGCAAGGAGTTCCACAGTTTGGCTGTTCGCACGATGAAAGTCGAACCAAACCGCTTGGTGCGAGTCTTTGGAACCTCAACTGTATAACGGTGCCTTCTTGCCGTACCTCTACTCGTTCGATGGTAAAATGGGGCTGCAGGAATTAAATTATGCAATTCCTCCGCAGTTATCTTCTTCTTATCGAATGAGAGTATCCAACTCTGATGTCGAGAGTATATCAAGCCGCCCGAAGGCCCACAGACATGGCTTAACGACTGCTGTACTAGACAAACAGCCGGGACCTACAATTTAACGTGTCATCTGACACATGGGAGCGCCCAAAATGGAATGCCACTTTTCGGTCACCCATCCAAGGACCGACCGCGTTGACCTTTGCTTAACATTGGTAATCACATGTGGTTATTATTATTTACTAGGTATACTTTTTGTCATTAAATGCGTTAAATAATCGTTGTGCAAGTGAGATAAAAGTCTAAGTGACCTGTAAGAAAGCGCTGATGAAGTTGGCGAGTCGCAGCGCCATCTTGGCTTGGTTCTCTAGTTGCTCCTCAGCACCGAACGCGATGTCACCGTTCAGGAACAGGTCCGTCGGGTTGTATCTGACAAACAACACATAATTTTACACGCTGCTTCGCCTGCTTGATGAATTTATATCAAAACATGAAACAGGCCGCAACAGAATGATGGCTGATAGTCATAGTAATCGTGATAGTAAGAGATTCCGTTAGTGTCATAGGCTGCTTTGTGAAAACCAATCGCGGAGGATAATTGCCCGCGAACCCTATCCTTGCTGGGACGAAGGGATATTGTGGTAGGTTTCTAGTCAGTAGTGGAGTATCATTGTCTCTAGAGTCCGAGCCGGACATATCCCGGTCCTCCAGCGAATTGATACGACCAAGGAGAGGATACAAAGTTCAACACAACTTACTTGGAGCAGTTGTGCGGCTGCACGCCGCGGATGAAGTTGAGCGCCTCGTACACGTTGAGTCGCGGGGCGTGCAGCGCGCTCGGCCCGCGCGACGAGTTCACGTACTCGTAGTACTTGTCCATGTAGAGCGCGCGCAAGAATGGGTGCGCCTTTTCCCACTGCACCGGCAGACGCTGGACCCCTGCAGATAATTTATTACTATTATTAAGAGCCTGTATTGTCCCATTGTTGGGCAAATGCCTCCCTACCCTCTTTCCATTTTCCTATGTATAATATATATAGATAATAAGAATAATAGATATAATATAATAATAGATAATAAGAAGATTTATTTGTTGGGCTGCTTTGATAGCATTTTAGTGATGTGTATCTTTTATTTACGTGGGATAGGTTTACGTTTGACTACAGTCTGCATGATGTTAAGCATTACTGGAGCTTAGGATGTAACATACTTACCTAGAAGATCATAACTCTACATTTATAAACCCCTGGGATTTGTATTTTTCTTTGCGTGCGAATAGCATTTTAATGATGTGCCTATATCACACTGAAAAACGCATATATACTACATTGTAATTATTGTACAATGTAGATATGTACATGCATGCCTAATATGCCCATAACGATTTAATTAACGTTATTAGCTATCTTGACTGTATTAAAATTAAAAATTAGCGCTCACATCGCTCGCAAACAACTGGGTCTCGATTAGCTATCACAAGGAAATTACTTGTGTTGAGTCTGGTGGTTTATATGTATAACTAGCTGGTCTGCCCGGCTTCGCACGGTTACACGTTACATACTTAAAAACCGTCCACTTAAAACACTATCTGTTAAAAAAAAAACACATCAATCCCGTTGCGTAGTTTTGGAGATCGAAGAATGTAAGGGCCGCCCGTACACCGCCTGTATGTTATGGTATTATTATTTTTTTTGTTTCAAATTTTTCTCGCCGTAAAAACCATCCTTGAACTTCAACGAACATTTAAAAAAAGAATTGGCCGAATCGGTCCAGGCGTTGTTGAGTTATGCGCTTACCAACACATTTTGCGATTCATTTTTATATATAAGATAAGTGTATTTACAAAAATAAGTATATATGTATTAAATCCGTTATGTATATATGTATATGTAATAATTATAAGATGGCGCTGTGTGATATGTCCTGAAAAATTAATTTATTAATACTGACATCCGATCTTGAGACAGTCGAAGTTGTTGTAGTAGTGGTCAGCGGTGGCCCGCTCGATGACCTCCCCCAGGTAGGGGCGGCGCACCACGCCGGGCAGGCGGTGTCCGGGCGCGCAGCGGCACTGGTAGCCGCCGCGACGGAATCCCCACCCGTGCAGCGGCTCACACTAAAAACCATAGAAAAATATGTTAGTGGAGACAGACCTATGAATATCTATACATTCCTTTACACAATATTATTTACAAATTCTTTTTGTTACATCTCATGCAACATATTCACTTATGTTCATATAATACCATCTCATGTGAAAGGTTGATAAGACCATGAGATGGAGGCGGGTCAAATGTCATATATACATTCCTTTACATCCATCTTAGATGATAGCTATTGCTTGCCATCAGGCAAACTATTGACAAGTGCAAACCTGTTTTATTTAAAATAAAAAAAAACTACTTCATATTTTTTGGTTAAGTTACATTTTAATATTTTTAGAGACTAAAAAGAAGCTAAATTTGTTGTTCAGTTTGCAAACCATGTCACCAGACATAGGTTGCACTTAAATTATATTTTCTGTCAAAAATTTTGTAATATATAATGCTTCTTGCATTCAAAGTAACTTTGCTGTTCTATTACTAAAATATTCAAGCTTCACTGATGTCTTTCCCAGTCATTTTATTAAAGTATGAAGTTATTAAACAAGAAAACTATAAAAAATTATTTGTAATGATACTAAAGCATAAGCCTGTATTCAACAAATAGTACAGTTAATTGAGCATTAGTAGAAGAATAATTTAATTATATTACCTCAGTAGTCTCCTTACACCGCGCTGTGGAGGCAAATCTATTTGGTCGATCATTCCCCTGACTCGGTGGACACTGGTTTATGTCTATCCGGTCATAATCCAACTCCATTACAACTGCTGCTGTGTATCTGTAAGGGAAATGAATATACTTCAGATTTTTTTGGTCTTGGCTATTATAAAATTACTATTGATTTATAAACATGATTATTACTTTATTTGCTACTTGCTTTTTCCCCGTGGCTTCACATACATTATTATATAAATAAACCTTCCTCTTGAATAACTCTCTCTATTAAAAAACTGCACAAAATCCATTGAGTAGTTCTATAGATTTAAGGATACATAATACAGACAGAAACTGGGAGTGACTTTGCTTTATACCATGTAGTGAAGAGCTACAAGTAAAGTTGTGGTAAGGTTTCATTGATCAACATTTTGATAAGTTTATGGTAGACATTTGAATCATGTTTACAAAAGTCATGTTTTCTCCAAACTTTTAAATTAGAGTAAATAGTTATCTTCCAGGTACATAAGTATAAGCCTTTACAAGAACATAATATGTATTTGTTTTAACCAACATCTAAATAATAATGTTAGTTTGTAAGTTGCACATACTAATCAACCAAGTATGATATCATATGGAAACTATACTGCACATGAAACAATGCATGATTGCAAATAGACACCCTGCATGGAACAATACCTGGGGCATACTTATGAACTTATGTCACATCTAGGTATGCATTCATTTTGTAATCATGTATGGTTGTGATTAGCAAAGCAAATGAACACTTCTCCGACTTCTATATGTTGGTGGATTGACAGACGAACATACAATTAAAAAAAGAAAAAAGCAAATGAAGAAATAATTGTGCCTTTATAATGCAGGGAAGCACACATGTCTATATTAACTTGACTAGTTTAGACATCATCTTGAATGCATTGTAATGTTTGATTTTAAGTAATTTTTCATTAACTACTCAATTTACAAGATACAAAATGTTAAACTGGTAAAATTAAGTCAAGGCACATTCAGATTACAGGTCTCATTTGACTGAAAATAATTGTTCCATTCAGTTTGTATTTTTTTAAATCTCCATGTAAGAGAATGAATCCTTGAATCCCAGAATTAGATATGTAGATAGATAACTCTTTACTGTAACACACACAGAAAAAAAAGACAAACAGAAACACAAAACTTAAAATTAGTGCCACAACTGGTGGCCTTATCACTAACAGCAATTTCTTCCAGGAAACCATAGGATGGAGGAGTCGATAGAATATTAAAGGATGAGGTGTATTAAATACATAGTGGGTTGATTATACTGCCCATTGTAAACAAATAGAACTGGTACTTACGTGGGATATTCAATATGTCTGAACTGAGTGTGTCGAGGGTAGATGTCAGCTACTGGAGACACAGCGGCCACCAGCCACTTGTTCAGCCGACCACAGTCAAAGTAGGGGCGGGTCCAGTTCACAGGACCTGGAACCTAGAGAGTGGAGGCATTTTGTACATAGAGAATTGAAAATAAGTAAATTAAGAAAACAGCAAGGACTAATTGAAAATATAATAGAGTATTACATGATATGCCAATGTGTAACAAGCAAAACTATGAAAAAAAAATCTAGATAAGTTTTTTATAAGTACCTAACTAAATTTTCAGTTGGCAAAATGTCTGTAAAAAATAAAAAAGGGAATTTATTAATTGATAAATATCATACAAACCTCATCATTCCCAGGAGGGCCGTGGAAAGTGAATGTTTCATTAGTATTATTGGCATATCTAATCTCAACTTGATATGTTGTCTTAGTATCATGTCTCTTGTCCACACGGTCAGGCAACCACTTCTTGTACCACTCATTGATGCGGTAGAACTCTGAAGTATAGTCTTTAGACAAGCTGTCTGGGTCAAAGGCACCTAAATCTTCAACATTGAAAGTATTCAGAGTAGAAATCTTCTGTAAATGGACGGGATCGTTGAAGTCATCTGCTCTGTAAGCTCTCGGCGCAAATCTAGGCATAGTCTTGTTGAAGAACCCTCTGTACGATGATGTGTAAGACATATTCGGGGAGAAGTAAATCGAACTGGCGTTAATGTATGGGTTAGTAGAAACATCAGCTACTGACGACAGGAAGTAGTACATCATGCCGGGGTCGTAGGTGTCGTTGATGGCGGGTCGAATAAACCTCGACTGAAGGATGTAACTCCAGAAAAACGCACGGTTCATGGCCATATTGTGTAAATGAAGCATGGCAGTTCGGTTAGGAAAAACTGGATTGATGTTTATCTCTTTCACATCTGGGTGATGCGAAACAGAGTCCTCTGGTAAATAAAGATCATCTAGATGACTGATAAAGCAGTTGTCTGGGTTTATCTTATCCATTTTGCCTCTAATTTCGTCAAAAGAATCTCGTATTTGCCACTCATACTGGCCGGCCACACCCCATAGCAAAACACATAGCGATATCGCTAGAAAACTGTAGTTTACTGTCTCCATATTGCACTTTTACACTTGTCATTAAATATACTACGCAAATCAGTCTTAGTTTAATTCATATTGCTGCCTATATTCTATTTTATTAGAAAAACTCACAAATAGCAAGTGTTTTGAAAATGCGTCGGCTTTGTTATGAACCATAGACAATTTTGAAATTTAACCGTCAACAATCAATGTCAGAATGACTTTGACATTAGGTTAATTTTAAAAAATGCTCTTCTCTGTCTATAGATAACCTAAGAAATATTTTTTGAAACAAAAATAAATATTATTATATTATCAAAGAAACTCGTAAAAACCAGCGATAATCTCTGTAACCATGGCTGGATCTTTGTTCCGTAAGTTTCACTACTTAATAACTGCTAAAAATCTTTTCCAGTTTCGGCATATAAATAAAAATGAAACTTATAAATTTCAGGGTCCATGTTCAGCACTTCATTATCGCTTTACAATTCTAATGCGGCAAATCTGGTTAGTATTCAATAATAAATTAATGCTATTCAAGTTTTATAACACTAAAAAATTAGTACCAACCGTATCTATTGCCAATCAAATGAGTCCCCCATAAAAAAAAACAATGTTACAATTTGTTACTTATTTTGTTTGCAGAGATCCATTCATACTGCGGCTGTGTACTATGCAGCCCGTAAAGGCACGAGAGCTAAGGCCCGTGCTAAGAAAGTCAAGGTTGAAGTTACTAAAATTGGATTTATTCCTCACAATGAAAGAGGAAAGGGCAGGTAACTAAAATACCAATTGCTGACTGACTTAATTATGTACTATCAACGCCCCACAGTGTTACTCACTTAAATCTGGGTTAAAGTTGTTAATGTGATAATCAAATGACCTACCTATATGTATCCACAGGTTTAGTACCTAGTCCTTCCTACTTCGTTCAAATTGGTTAAACAATTTGAGCAGGGTCACAGAATATTAAAGTACCTATATGATGAATGATGAGGAATAAGCATACACACAAATATGATATGATAGTGAGAATGATAGCAAAACAATAATGGCTTACTCTACCAAGCTATACCTACCTTTGCTTTACCTATATCTTATCATAAAATCCTGTTACAATTCCAGAGTATCAAAGGTAGTTGTAAACAAGCACACAGATGACCTGCCAAAGCCCATTCCCAAAGACAATGTATACCCGCTGAAGTACTACAGATGGGTGCTGTACTCTGCGGAGGATGCTGTGAAGGCCCACCAGGAGACCCACCATCCTACCATGTACAACCAGCCTGATGCATATGTATTTGCAAATATCGAGTTTAATATGACTGCTGCTAAGAAGGTAAGGTTTATTTGTTTGTTGTTTTCAGAAGCTGTGTTTCCTGCAAACTACAATCCAGGGGTTTTCAAATCTAGAGTTAATAAGTATCTTCTAGGTAATTAGTTACACCCTAGGCTGCAGCATTGCTTAACATCAGGCAGGCTGTAGTCAAATGTAAACCTATCCCACATAAAAATAAAAGATAAAATTTATACACTATACTGCCACAATATCGAAATTCACAATGAATCAATTATAGTTGAGAAAGGAAAAAGTATGCTTCTGATCTTATGTAACAACAAGATAGTTTTAAATAGTTATTTGTGTTTTTCAATAAAACATCTGGTCACACCACACAGTGTTGCAAATTTTTAATAACAAATAATAAGACTTATTATGGATTACTGATTTTCATCATCAGCCTAATGTGACACACTGTATAGGCCTGATTTTCATACATTTACCTATTTATTAATGCATCATCATCAGCTTAATACAGCCCACTGCGAGGCATGAGCCACCTCCTAATTACATTAATAAACATATACAGTTGTGGTCAACTAATTAGGGACACTCTTTGGTTAAAGCGAATTGTGAATTTATTTTTTATTTTCCAACAAGTCTAAACCATATTTCAAATCTCTTACATGTAAGTATAATTAGTCATTTATGTGCCCGATTATACAAACAATAACAACTTCTTAAACATTTAACCTCTTTACAGTATAGCTGATAGATTATCATAGTGCTATTTGTTCAAATAATGCTGGCTGGCCATTTAATTAGGGACACTGAGATATTTCGTTCTATTTTCAAAATTTGAATCTCAATACTTTTTTACTTCTTCTCTTATTGTTTCGTGGTAGTTTTGGCGGCAATCCCGATATTTATTTTAAGTTTTGTAAAATATTTTGAAGAAAAATGGGTAAAAATAAAAGTTGCGACCCAACACTACGAAAAATTATCATGAAGTTTGTTGTCGTGCATGGTTGGCCATACCGAAGGATAGCAGAACATTTAAATTGTTCAAAAACTATGGTATACAATGCAGTGCAACATGTCAGACGCAATAACACAGATTTAAATGTGCCCAGAACAAAAAGATCGAGAAAAACAACTCCGCAAGAAGATAGAATGATAACCAGGTTAGCTAAGAAAGATCCGTTTCTAGGCTCTATTTTAATTAAACACGAAGTGTTTGGGACAGACGAAAGAGCTGGTGTCTCAGCGAGGACCGTTTGACGACGTCTGGTAGAAGCAGGGTTGTTCGGAAGAGTGGCTCGCAAAGTACCGTTGTTGAACAAAGAACATAGAAATGCTCGTTTGGCGTTTGCACGTAAATATGGACATTGGACCTACGCCCAATGGCAACATTGGCAACATATATTATTCTCTGACGAGACCAAGGTTAATTTGATTTCTGCAGATGGAAGGCAATACGTACGGCGTCCAGTAAAAGCGGAAATGAATCCAAGATTCACAAAAAAGCAGGTGAAACATGGCGGTGGAAACATTAAAATGTGAGGTTCATTTTCCGGACGTGGAGTGGGACCTGTGAGGAAAGTTCAGGGTAGCTTAGACCAACATCAATACAAGGCAATATTGGAGGAAACGATGCTTCCCTATGCTGAGGAGCATCTCCCTATTATATGGACGTTTCAGCATGATAACGACCCGAAACATACCGCCCGTTCAGTCAAGTCGTTTCTTGCCAGTCAGTCAGTATCGGTGCTAGATTGGCCAGCAAATAGCCCGGACCTTAACCCAATCGAGCACCTTTGGCACGAAATCAAGAAAAAAAGTAGCCACTTATCGTACCACAACTTTAGATGAACTTTATGAAGCTTTTTGTGAGGCATGGGCAAACATTCCTGTCGAAACATGCCAGAAACTGATAATGTCTATGCCACATCGGTGTCAAGCGGTAATTACTAACAAAGGTTTTGCTACTGGGTACTGATTTTACACGTAATAAAATAGAGCTGTTAAAGATATTATAATACTGCAGATTATTAGTTTTGTTTAACTCTACTTTTCATTATAGTTTACTGTCCTTAATTAAATGTCCAGCTACAGAATTATACCTTAAAATTGAATACTTGTTCAACCTTTGATATTAAATACTTTTTTCTATTTATTTATTATTTTATTTACAGCCATTTAAAGCATAATAATCGGACCAAATTATGCAAATAATAGTTACTGAGAAATCAATAGGGTTTTATATTTGTATGTACATAACCGGTTATTGTTCTTCACTATCTTGCATGTCCCTAATTAGTTGACCACGACTGTATATGACTTGCTCTGTTCTTATTTATTTATTTTAATGGGCGAGCAGTAAATTGCTGACTTTGTTCAGATGTTTACTTCAATTAAAATATCCATATTCCATACTTTATTATAGTATTTTTTTTTTATTTGAAAGTTGCACGCCTTTAACATAAAATTGGAAGTCACTACAACAATCAAACTCTATTATTCCAGACTCGCTTCTTGGACAGTTTCACCCGCCTATCTCTCCTCCCTCACCCGTTCCCCCGCGATGAGGAGAGGACGGTGATGGCGTTCTGCAAGGGACCTGAGATGGCCAAGGAGGTGCTGGAGGCGGGGGCTACCACTGTAGGAGGCGGGGAGCTTGTTAAGAAAATACAGGTGTGTACTCAAAGTAAAACTGTTTTTTTTAAACAAGATAGGCTCACGCTTGTCTACAACTCGCCTATAATAATACTAATTTTCAGAAACGTTGTAAATTACCATCTAGCGCGCTTGCCTAGAAGAAACCGATTCACTCCTCTCTAAGGAATCCGTAAATTATAATTTAATAATAATTTACCCATGTTACACATATTTTTGACTGATTTGGTTGTTTACAAGTAGTTTGGATTGGTCATGAACTTGATTGCAACAAATACACTAAAATCACTTGGGTTAGGCATCTAATCAACACATGGTACGTAAAAGCATGAATTGTAAATATAATTAATAAACAACTAACTAAATGTACCTATTAGTAAGAATTTATGAAATAAATAACTTTTTACTTTACTTTTTATGGGATATGCCAAGATTAGCGCAGGTAATCCTTTGCAGAGCACTACTTGTTTATATTCAATACAATTTGTGAAGTGACACAAGAAGAATTATATCCATGTGCACTAGTTAACAACCTAAGCACTTCTTTTATAAAAATAAAACACTAGCAATCTTATTTATTATCACTCAAAACATAATGTAAGTATAAAACTTTGTGTATACGCAAAAGAGGCAAAAGTTTTAGGCGCGGGGAAATTGTACATCATAATACACAGTCGAAAGATGTCTAGTATGGTGTACAGAAAACCCTCAGCATACAACACAAATTGCAGCAATACAAATGTAAATAGAAATGTACGCACACCTTGAACGGATAAATAAAGGAATTTTGAATTTTAATAAAAATACTTTCTCAAATTTCAGGAAGGTCAAATCAAACTGTACGAGTATGACTATGTAATAGCACACCCCAACATCATCACCGAGCTGGTTCCCATCCGAGGGCTCATGAAAAAGAAGTTCCCAACCATCAAAGGAGGCACCTTGCATACAGACCTAAAGGCACTGGTGAAGAAGTTTGCCGGAGGCACCCAGTACAAGGTGCTCAAAGATGAGAAGCAAGATAACTTTGGTTCAGTGCAGGTGGCTGTTGGACGGGTATGTAATACACATTGATGAAATTACCATTATCACTTAAATTTGCAATCTCTCTCTTTGAATCCTATTTTCACATGACTGAGGGTCGTGACTCCCCCGCAGAATTAATTTGCAATAGAACTTGAAATATCAATTTTAATCAGCTATGATTACTTTTACGGGGTTTGACCATATACTTAGACGAATTTGGGCCGTATTTATCGCCCGTAGCTCAGTTAGTTCCGTGTTCCGATGACACGTTAAACTCTAGGTCCCAGCTGTTTGTCATAGTACGTCAGTCGCTAAGCCATGTCAGAGGCCCTCAGGGCGGTTTTAAAACTCTGACACCAGAGCTGGCCACTCTCATACAAACTTACTTTTACCATAAGATCTGTGATGTGGGCGCAGTTTTGCCAAATATTATTAAACCTTCTTCATAACACACAGATGTTGCACATATTCAAACGTCTTGGTGCAGTAGCGGACGCCATGACTCTGAGGACAGTATACCTCTCGCTTTGTCAATCCATACTGACGTACTGCATTACTTGCTGGGGATCTGTGGTTAAAACCCGCTTAAGAAAGGTAGAGATTGCTCAGAGGGCAATACTAAAAGTAGCGTATAAAAAGCCGTTCAGATACCCCACACAAAAACTGTACCAAGAAACCAATTACTTGACAGTAAGACAGCTTTACATTTTAGTCACGGCTCTTCGCTTTCATCGAAATGCCGCTACGACGGCTAAGACAACCAAGTAATCATCGAGAAGAAACGCCTGGCGAGTTCCCAAAACCCGTACACGTCTCGCCCAGCGAAGCTTCGCCTATAAAGGCCCGCACCTGTATCAAAAATTGGACAAAGTTTTAAACCTACTGAACACTTCCCGGTTTGTCTGCAAGAAGAAAATTTTCTCGTGGTTAAGCATGCGCAACTACGATGAGGCAGAAGCTTTCTATAAAACTTGACAATAGGGGACCTGCTTCTGCGCCCGTGACAGTGGACCTTACTTGGTCGTTCTCTTCCGTCAATGGCACTTAATGCAGGTCCCTATTTCAATATACCAATTTATCTACAAATAAAATACAAATTCTATTCCCGAAGTCTAAATACTATCTTGGTAACTGGAGGAAATAATGATTTCTATTCCTATGTACAAATGTATGTACACACATATGTATAAAAATTCACAATTAACAGGATACCACCAATTAATCACATACCTTAAAAAAAAAACTATATTTACGACATTAAAACTGGCGTGAGTCTATCTTGCATAGCTCCGTCCAACAAGTTCCTGCTCTAATTATCTGTGCGAGAGTGACAGGTATGTACCTGTAACAATCCAAGCATACTCGACGCGATGGTTGTGTTTTTACACCTTTGCACTACACAACAGACACACACACACACACACACACTACACTAACACATACACTCACACGCTCCTCCTAAATACCTCTTTATTCTTAATTATATCTCAATTATCATATATATTATATTGTATTGTATACATATGTGTATGTAAATAATGTTAATACTCCTACAACTGTCCCGGCATATTTATCTCTTTTATCTTTCACGTAGGTATGTATTTCTATCCAACGAAATCAAGTATCTTCACCAATTCACCACATGTATTGGAAACAGATATTTCTAGTATTTACTTTAGTCTTAGTCTCTTAGTAAGTATATTACAAAATATCTATCTGTAAATACTGATGGACGAGCAAATTTCCCCCGACACAGGGTAACCTAGTGGGGGAAATATAGTACTTATCATTTGTGAGCTAATGTTTATTCCTAAGTAATATATAAGCAATAGTGTGCAAATAAACGATTTTTATTATTATTATAAGTAAAAAGAGTAAAGTATATAGTAGTATTATTACCGAGCAACACACCTCGGCCGAGGTTACATATTTGAGCCTTTTGGAGTCAAGACTTTGGGGCCGTGAGGTCCGGGAGCCCACACTATTTTCCAAAACCTCGGAGCGCTTGGTTGACGCGACGCATGACCATAATGCTAACCTTTTTCTGGCTCAACGTATCAGCATTGCCATCCAGCGCGGTAATGCGGCCAGTATGCTGGGCACGCGGCCCTCTGGTAGTGGACTGGAGCACTTAGATTATCTTTAGGCTTTTCTAAAGATTTTCTAAGTGCCCTTTTTTATGTCGTAGTTAGAAGTAGTATGGTTAGTTTTTCTTCCCTTGTCTCTATATTTTAATATTGTAAATAAAAACTTTTGTCTACAATAAAAAGGTTTTTGTACTCAATTCAAAGCATATTTTGTTTTGTTGTTACAGTTAAATATGGATCCTAAGCAGGTAGCTGAAAACATTGAAGCTCTGCTGAAAGATCTGCAGTCCATTCGTCCCAAGAGAGAAGGTCTCTTTATTACAAGGTAAATTACTTTTATGACTACCTATAGGGTGATGTGTCCAGTTAGAGACAATTTCCTAAACCTATAGAAGTGACAGACAACTCTTAACTGACGAAATTAATTGTATGCAATGTATCACTTACTACTAAAATTACTTTATTAGTCAGCATAGCCAGTCCTTGACTGAATGACCAAAAAACGTTTTTTTTTTTCATGAGATTGGCCCACGCTTGTCTACAACTTGCCTGATGTTAAGCAACATTTTAATCTATGATCTTGCGTGCTTTCTTTGAAGAAATCGGTTTACCCTCAACTTGAAGACCGACGAATTATAGTTAAAGGAGAATAGAGATTCTGGCAAGGAGGTCCACAGTTAATTCTATTTGCTATAATTCTGTTGATCCTGGCTGTTTGTACATACTTTAACTGTAGTAAATCTTTTTATGATTTGCTCTCCTTCCTACGGTTGCCTGGAAGAGTTCGCTTTCGAGAATACATACCATACCACACAGCACCATCTAGCCCCATACTAAGCTAACGCTTGTATTGAGAGAGCGATTAAGGCCGCCATTTGTGGCATTAGATTTATTTTTTATCTTTTTTTATTGTTTTATTTGAGTGTCCAATAAAGCATTAATCTATCTGTCAGTAGTCAAATATTGCCAGAGAAGTCTTGACAAATCAGTTACTCTCACCAACTAAAAAAATTAGTAGGTAACTAATGTTATTTATAAATTTTTGCCCGCAGATGCATTATAACAAGTCCACCGTCCCCTGAGAGACTGAAGATAGATCCTTTCGTGTACGTCGAGAAGGAAATCACCAAGAAAATTGCAGAAGATAGCGACGACGAAGACGAAGCGGTCGCAGCTTCTGCTTAGTCATTGTTTTATTTAATTTGTAGAATTTATATAGTGTTTATGTAAAAATAAAAAATGTATTGAAAAATTTCTTCAGTTTCATTATTTTATGAACGCATTGAATAATAAAAATACAACGCAAGAACGCAACTTAAATTCAGCTCTCTTCTCTATGATTGGTTGTTGAAATTTTGAAGTTGGCAGCTGTAGTGCACAGTAGGTTGGAACTTTTCAAATTCAAAACAGGGATGTACCTAGGTTTTCTCGTAGATGGAAGACCAAAATATTGTGACATTGCGTCTGAGGATCAGAGTGCTTCCGTGGCTTGCAATGAGATACTAAATTGTAGGTATTAAGTTATTGATGCACTCTTTGACTTCGTTGATATGTCAATAAAATCGTTTTGGTAAGCCCAGTCTGGGCCTAAAATACTCCTACCACAATAACGAAAACCATCGTCACTATCAAGTCCGATCATATTTTTATTGCTTGAACTCTTCGATCAAATATAATCTAGATCACGCAAAAGCGCGCTAAAAGTGACCAAACTAAACAGTGCTTAAATTCACACTAAGCACTGTTTTGCCGTCAGTGACGCGCCGACCGTCATGTGAAACAATACCGAAGTGTGATGTGAAAAGTTGCAAAAATAACACGCTTACAAAGAGAAAACAACACGGGATTTCGTATTTTCGATAAGTTATATACTTTTTACAAATACTTACAGTGATTAATATTGGAAATAGTCCAGTTATCATCTCCAAGTTAGTATTTCTAGAATTTAATTCCATTTGTATTTGCTGCGCAGTTGTCTCTTTCGCACGCATAATAGATTTAACACGCGAGACAAGAACAAATTAGGCCTGATTTAGAACAAGTCTAATGGAGTCGCCGCATTCTTTTATTTTTCTTAGACTGTAATATATATTGATATTGTAGTACCTATACTAGCAGCACTCTGCAGTTTCACCCGCGTTAATCCGGGATATAAAGTAGTAAATGTAATATTATTCGGAAAACAAAACATCAATTCTTTCCTCTTTCTAATGTGTTTTTCAAAGTTCGAGTTTTTGGAACTTCCACCATAAACCGCTGATATTAGTGTAGAAGTGTAAAAGAATTATCCACCTTTTTATTAACAAAGCGACTCTATGAATTCTATGTTCTATTATATCACGGTAAGTTAAATACCGTCACACGGCCTTACGACGGTTTGAATGTAAGCGTTATCGCTATAGCAAAACTGTTGAATTTTCTAACGCTCACTGCGTATGGTCATAAAATTTTATGCGCACTCGTTGTTATCGCGGAGAAAAATGACTTATGATGTATACGACATTAGTCGAAACTCAACCTTATGATGCAGTAGTAAGATTGACTTTCATAAAAATATTTTTTGTGATATACTTAGTCATATTTTGTATTTCTGTGTATATCGTAATCTATACAGTATATAGTAAACTCATGCCACTTTTTTGAGCCGTGTTAGTAAGCAATGCTGAATCTAGTGCATTATTGATCGAAGCTTGAACTTTATAGTGTCGATATTGGTGTACTATGGACATTCATATTACATTTCCATATCTCTGAAAGTACCTGTAATGAAATGTCAGAATCAATGATTTAAATGTATAATTAATTTTAATGTGTCTTCTCAGGGTTGCCTATTTTATTACTGATTGTCCTTATTACGGCTCTGTGCTTTATTTGGGTTGGCCATGTTGGCAAAATGACATCACTCATGAAATTTGTCAACACTTACAAGTTGCGTTCTCAAAGTAATTTCTTATTGATATTCCATTATTTTTGATAAGCGACTAGAAGTAAGCTAATAAAAATTATGATGGCGTGTTAGCGCTTTTCACCAAAAACATACGTTTCATCATCAATCTTTTGTTTGCCACTTATATTTAAATTAGTATTAATTATGCTACCAAAACTTTTAAAAAATTTATGATCCAGTTTATAGTTTCAGAACGCACCGCCGAGGGGCGTAAAATTATCCGCCATTTTGTCTCTATGATAATTTTGGTTTTAATTTCAAGAAACCCTCAAAAATCCGAATAATCCAAGATTTAGAGTGATATTTAGACAATTGTGCGTTATTTTTAAAGGCTGTGATATTTGTGTCTGCGCTTATTTTTGTTTACGTTGACTGAAAGTTTTATAGTTGACCGACCGATTTTGACGTCGATTTGTAAGAGCTCTTTTGATAAATCAAAATGGGTACAAGAGAGGACGAATACGATTACTTGTTCAAAGGTAAGTTATCCCAGTAAGCCCTGCTCGTAGCTATATCTCTTATGAACATATTTGCTGTTTATCTCAGACTATAAATCAGGATCCATTGTCTCATCTCTCTGTGACGTAGAAAAGCTTGTTGAAGTTCTCTGCCTTCTTTGTTATCAATTATTGTCATCATTGAAATCTGTATTTACTGTCTCGGAGTGCTATAAACTCATATGTACGTCCTAAGAGGGATTGTAAAGTGTTATTTAGTGGTTTGTTTTAGTATCAGCTGATTGAGTCACTGATCGATATTTGTGCTAAATTTTGAGATTCGTGAGTCATCTTGCTACGTATCTTCATAATCTAATCGTATATGTGGCTTCCTTCGCTAGAGAAGGGGTCTGTATGCTAATTATTGTTTGTTTTTATGTGAAAAAGCAAGAATGTTCACACAAGTTCTTTGTTTCAGTGGTTCTTATAGGAGACTCAGGAGTGGGGAAAAGCAGTCTCCTCTCACGTTTCACTAGAAATGAATTCAATTTAGAGTCTAAATCTACAATAGGAGTGGAATTTGCCACAAGAAGTATAGAGGTAAGCTGGTTGTATGTTTTTGTTTGAATATAGTTTGATTTAGTTCCCAAACACTTGATTACAATTTAGTCCATAGCTTTATTTTTAATATAACTGTGGACAAACTTAACTACTTATCAACAAATTATTAGAAATATTAAGACATTATTCTCCACTAACGTACAAATAGGAACAAAATAAACTGACACACAATAACAATACTGTTATTCAATAGAAATGAAATTTTGATCTACTTAATGGGTCAATATTTCTACATGGTTTTATCTATACATAATTAGGAACATTATGTGCTTTATCATAATCAAGAATAATGTAATTTGATTTATAGATTAGTGTCCAAAGTGCTAATAAGGATTACATGTACATTTGTCAAGGCAAACCATAATTTAACTGTAACTTAACAAGCTAGTTAACCAAGCATGAACTAGAATAACAATAAAATTATAATTGTACTTATAATTTAGTTACAGCTCTTAGCATTATGCTAGGTATTTCGAGTTTTCAATTGTTATTCAAACTATTTGTAAACAGTTGATATGAGAAACACTTAAGAAATAGGCCAAATCCCATTTAAACATGGTTGCTTAAAAAATCTACACTATAAACTATGTCACCACAATGCATTGTATACAAACAAACAAACATATTGGAAGTCAGGAGAAGTAATAAAAGTGAGTCCTAATTATTTTCAACAATTTTGGGACACTTCCAATGGAATAGCGTTAGTGAAACTCCCAAGTATAAACAGTAATAAATACTCAGAGAGTATATAAGTTTCTCTGAATCTACCTACACAATTTTTGTGTTTTTTTTTAACTATAGTCTGGCATTTGATCATAATAGTGAATATTATTATGAATAGTTGAATTTTAGTGTATGAGTCCATTGTAATGGAAATGCCTCTCAACGCTACCAGAATATTGATTTTAATATACATCTGCACTGATTAATTGCCTTAACATCAATTTCTATACCTATCTAATAAACTATGCTATGTCTGAAGCAACTAATTCCTGAAAAGTGGAAACATGGCTGTAAATTAACATTGCTAGAGCCACTTGATGGTTTTAATTAAGCATAGTGCACTAAATTAGGTATACTAATAGTGATACTGTAAATAACAGTACAGACTATTACAAAGGAATAAGGATAAGTAAACATAACTTTACTAAGTTACTGCTGACTTAGTTTATTTTAAAATTGACACATATGTACACAATATGTATATTATTCTGTCGGTAAAAGATTTTTTTTTGCTTCCGGGTTTTTTTATGATGATTTGATTGGGACTTTAATGAATAAAAGAATATTATAGGTAACATTTTATGATACAAATTAATATTATATGTAACAGGCAACAACTAGGCAGTGGTGGAATGCAGTCAAGGATGTTTTGTTGAATGTTTTATAAATCGAGAACAATTGAATTGTATTGTTCGCTTTTTTATTGTCTCAGAACATTAATCACTCCCAAGTAAAATCAGAAAATTTAAGTAAATTGATTAAATAAATAAAAGACAAAACAAGCAAAAGCAAATACATTTAATATCTAATGGTGCCCTAATCACTAGAAGCGATCTCTGTCAGGTAAATTGCTAGTTTTTAAATAAATAGTTATATATATGTGTGACTCCTCCAGGTGGACGGCAAAACCATAAAGGCCCAGATCTGGGACACGGCGGGGCAGGAGCGGTACCGCGCCATCACGTCGGCCTACTACCGCGGCGCGGTGGGTGCGCTGCTCGTGTACGACATCGCCAAGCACCTCTCGTACGAGAACGTGGAGCGGTGGCTGCGCGAGCTGCGGGACCACGCTGACCAGAACATACTCATCATGCTGGTCGGGAACAAGAGCGACCTCAGGCATCTTAGGTACTACTACTTACCCTTCATTGCAGTCCAATTACTGTGCTCCTGGTGCTCAACCAGTAGTTGGTGGTGAATGAGCTGAACGTAAACAGGGCTTATGATTGACAACAGCTGATGTTAAACAGCACTTGTAGTTCTAATATTAAAACTTTCATGAGACATATAATACAATATGTTTACTAAACGGTTTTCCCTTAGCACTTGTAGTCATATTTGGGTTCCTAATCATCCTTTACATCTTGGGATTGAGATGCATAAAATAGGTATAGACAAAAAAGCTTATCTAGTAGGAAATTGCTCTTACCTTGTTGCAAGGCTTTGTTTATACCCTTGGAATTCATAATTTATCTAAAGGTATTGACACAATTCATTAAAATAAGCTATAGATTCTTCATGTTTTGCAGTAAACTAAATGAGCACTCAATTATTATTTTTTACTTTTGTCTTGATTTTTCATGCAAGTTCTATCAAAAAGTTATGTATTCTTTATTTATTTTCTTAATAGGTTCACATCAACTTGGAACACTTCATCAGTTCACTTCTGTTTCATTTTAGCTTGTCTGATGTTAAGCTCCACTGTAAGATGTAGCAGGCTTGCTTAGAAGAAACCTATATATTTACAGTAGAATTGAAGCCTGCCAGAGGTTTGCTGTTAGTAGTTACTATGAGAGCATTACAATACTTTCTTAGTTTCTACTGATAGCAAACCAAAGTTTCACAGTTTCTGATAATTCAATGATTAACAGTTATCAATGCAACAGCTGTTATTCTGTTATGAATGATTTTTATAGTTTCAAACAATCTGACGCCTGACATGTAATATTGAACTAGTAACTTACATAAAGCAAATACACATGTTATGTAAGAAGTACAACAAGTGAGTCACATACAATGACTGATATCACATACATCACAGCATGCAGTGGCGCGTGTCATACTCTCCATCATTGTTGTTGTGGAAATGGATTTGACCTCTTTACTTACCCTGCTGGCTGAATAAAGAGGTGATATTGGCACTGAAAACTGAAATTAGACCACTAGAGTTAAATTACTTTATTATTTATGGGGAAAAGCCAAAGTCAAAGCCAGTGAACTTCAAGAATACAATGAAAATGAATGTTATAGTTTATAATCTTAACTGTTATAGAAGTCAAATAATTGCTAGCTCAGGTTTGTTCTAATATAGATGATTCATGATATCTAGAATGATTGACATAATTATATATGTATGTGTAATGGTTTTCTCATCTATTGCATGACATCTTTATTACATACACTCACTATTAAAGAAGTCTTTATAGTTTTGAAGTCCTGTACAGAAATCATGATACTGTGTTGTTGTAGTGCAAGATATGTACATAATATTTTCACTTGCTGTTTTAAATTAAAGTATAATGTTGTGTTTTCCAGGTCCATCCCAACAGAGGAGGCGAAGGCGTTTGCGGAAAAGAACGGACTTAGTTTTATTGAAACATCAGCTCTCGACTCTACCAATGTGGAACCTGCATTCCAGAACATTCTTACTGGTGAGTCAAGTTAGCTAATCTTATCGTTGTTCCATTTGGAAAGTAATAATTCTCATAAAAACATCAATCTTCAAGTTTCTTAGGCTCTTCTCCCATAAGCACATAACTTGAATATGCATAACTTGAATTCCCTAAAATATGTCAAAAAGCAAAATAGAATATTTTTGTCATATTCATAGAAAACTTCATTGAAAACAAACCATGATGCAAGTGTAAGCTTAGTATGGGGCTGGGTGGAGCTGTGTGACATGTCCTGAAATATTTATTTATTTAATTTTAATTATACAACAAAAAAAGCTCAGAATAGCGAGTATTTTGTGAGCACAGATACAAAAAAGGGTGCCATTTTCAGCTGGAGGTGGCTTTGAAATGACAAAACGCACACACAATACAATACCTGATTAAGGCCACACAAGGTTGGTTGCAGGTGGAAGATCAACAAAAAAAACATAGAAATTGCATCATAAGTCATAGTATTTATGTTCAGGTAATCATTAGTTTAGAGTATTTGTCTTTTAACTTAGTACCTAGTTTAAGAGTGATAGAATGTCACCTAAAATCAAATATATTTGGTGAAAGATTTGTTTTTGACATGACATGACTTATATTCATGAGAATGCTGTTGGTATTATATAAACACGAGTGACTATATTGCATGAGGTGTAACAAAAAGCGTTAGTAAATAATATTGATTGAGATAAGTCATCATCATGATGTCAGATCTTTGAATAACTATTTCTACAAAGTAAGTTTGTATTGATACCTAAAATATGTACTGTTGCTAACGAGGATAATTGTAAATTCAATGTACATATATGACAGTAAAAAAGTGGTCGGTGGTTTGTGTTTGAACCAATAATAAAGTAGAAACTTCTTCTTATTGAATGAGAGTGGCCAACTCTGGTGTCGAGAGTTTATCAAGCCGCCTTAAGGGCCTCTGACATGGCTTAACGACTGCCGTACTAGACAAACACACTGTAGTATACACTGAAAGGCAAATTATTTGTTTTTTTTATACAAATTACAAATTTTGATAAAATTCACAGTAAGTACAAGAAACATAATCAATTATAGCTATATATTACCATCTCCACAATGTAGGATGACATGATTTCTAATTTGTACTAGAAAAATCATTTTGTCCATTAGTATAAAAAATAACAAAATCATAAAAATCTCTATCAGAACAAGTTACAGGTTATCACAGACTGATAAACAACTAAACACATCTAGTGCAACAAGTCAACGTCCTTCCAAATTAGGAGTGTACATGACTAGTCTATTTATAGATTTAGAGGCCAATAACAGTTAGGTAGCGCCGCGGTATGGTGATAGTTATGGGTTAATTTGGGGTCATTTCCCCTTGCCTTGTGTGCTTTGAATAACCTAACTAGATGTTCATTTTGGGTGGGTTGGACTGAGGAAATTATGGTGATTATTGTAGGGGTGGAATAACCTCTATTTGCTAAAGGTTAACAGGAGGCCTGGTCTCTATGTCTGTTTTATTTACATTTACTAAATGCTGTTCACGATTTGTTTTGTTGGTTAGCAACAACATTACAAGGTACCTAAATTAAAATTTGTTATAATCTTAGCTTTTGTGACATCTCATCTTTAATTTTTCTCTAAGCAAATGGGACTTACTACTACTACAGTCAAAAGATTATATTTATTAGTTCAATAGGTACTTAAAAATATAATTATTTCTAAAGATGAACATATATTTGCCATACATGGAAATAACTTAATATCTACAAATACATATTATATTCCATATATGTATAGTGATAACATGTATGCTATGATTCATACTGATTTAAATATTTAACATGTGTTTCACGCCTGTTTTTTGTGTGTTAACTAGCTTTAGTTTCATTAATTTATTGACTTCACAATAAATGTTAGTTTAATTTAACTGGAAAAGTAACCTACAACTAAACAGTGGCACACTCTGGTGGCTAAAAATCACTGAGCTAGCATAAAAGTATTCACATTCTATAATCAATGCTAAACAACTATTGATGTGGTTTATTGGGCCCAAAAACAAAACTCATTTATTGTAAGGTTTATTTTTTTAGGTCTCAGCTGTTTGCAATTGTTTGACTTTGTTAGCCAAGTTAGTGTCCATATGGATTGTTTCCAAACTTGATACCAGAGTTAAGCCTTCTTTGAAGATCACGATCAAAATACAATTTCTTATAACTAAACAATAATTGTTTGCACTTGACCACACTGTGACTTAAGATGGAGCATGCTTACCCTATAAAAACTGATCCACACAAACTTTGAAGATCGCTATATTATAGTCTGTGGGGAACTGGTAGTCAGGCAGGGAGTTTCGTAACGTTGTGTTACGAACAATAAAGGCAAAACAAGTCGCGTACACATGGCAGATTATCCGTTTTTACTTAACTAAACAAATTACCAAATTTAGTTGGATAAGTTTTCCGTAAGTAAGCCTAATTTAATTTAAGTATGTACCATATAATTAGGCAAAAATATAAATTAACTTGTTCAATGTAACAAAATGTTGTAAGGTAAATAAATTTGTATTATTCTATTATAACCTTAAAGATGAGGTCTCTCATGTTTTACTGTATGCTACTTGCAGAGATCTACAGGATCGTGTCGCAGAAGCAGATGCGCGAGCCGCCCGAGGGCGACGTGATCCGGCCCGACGCCGAGCCGGCCGACGTGCGCCCCGGGCAGGCGGACTCCGTGCGCCGCCAGTGCTGCCAATAAGGTACTGACTTATAGTATTACTCATTGGGATGGAGATGTCACTGAGGCTCGAAGGACTCATTGGAATTAGCTTGGACAAGATTTTTTTATGTATTCCCCCTCCTCGAGTCTTGTTCCTCATTCCCGAGAGTCGTGACTACCCTACAAAATTAATTCATTGCGAAGTTCTCTTGGGCATTGTACGTCGTGGTGTTGGCGTCTGGATGCACCCACATTGATTTTCTGTTCCACAAAAATGTCTAATTCCCGGCTATGTTTGTTCCACGTTCGATTATATAACACATAGATACGGTCTAAGCATAAAATCTTTAAAATAATTTATTCTAAAAAAATATTCTCTTTACTATTCCAGGAAAGTCCAGTAATGAGTCGGAGCGGAAATGTGAGAGACTGCCGGCTGGAGAAGTAACTGCAATCATCAAGAATCATTCCCAATAACGGTGTTTATCGACGGTGTTGCCAGCACAAGTACTCGCCATACACACTACACTACACTACTCGTCCTCTCCACATGGCAATACCATCTACATCGCCCATAACACTATCATTTTTAAGGCTCGCAAAGGTGAAAGTTTTATTTAACTGTTGATAAGCAACACACAGATTGAGGAATAGTATACGTATAAAATTGATCTTATGAATAAATATATTATTCCTTAATTTTTAACGTTTCCTTCACAACAGTTCTTATAAAAAATCGCCCGTGACTCAACCGATATGTACTATAAATAGTACCTAAACGTCCAGTTAAAGTTCCACATTGGCAACATTTCCCTTGTCGCTGGCAACACGAATCAAAAGCGGTAAAGAGTGGCTCATGTAGATAGCTTTGTGTAATTATTGATATATATTTAGTGTCCGAACGAAATGAATCCTACATTATAATAACATTGTAATGCAAAGGAAACTAAATATGAAACACAAGTTAGTGAAACATGCTTTTGTTATAGTGGACGAGCACCTTTATATTGTTTGGCGCTCCTTAGTGTACACGCCCTGTGGACTAAATTACCTGAATATTAAACCTTTTTTTTATTTAGGTGTTAACCTTTTTATTTGGAATTAGTAGATAATTCATATTATTATAATATCTATTTATTTAGTGAATTAAAAAAAGTATATAGCGAGTTAACTGGTGGTCCATTTAAGTTATACAATGAAATTCTTGTTATGTGTTTGTACCATGTGATGTGGCGGGTGTGTGTTTGTAACACATTTGCAGGAAGTAGTTTTGTATATCAATACTAGTTGTATTAATGCAAAGGATTGTCTTGTAGTATGTCTTACAAACAAACATACGCCTGCAATTCTTTTATGAAGCAATATAAAGCAGAGTTACTGATAACCAACACAACAATTTAAAAACCGTTTGTTATATCGAGACCTTTGATTTACAACTTTGGAAATTATGTATTACGTGAGTTGAGAGTTGCTAAGATTAATTCCGAGCAAATATTTAGGTCTGAATGTAATGAACTGAAATAAATTGCTCTGTGTTGTTATGAGTAAAGCTGCACCATGAAAGCCCCATTCGGCCGCGCCACTGTTGAACTGTTGATAGCACGAACGTAGCTTCATAATGTCATTGTTTTTCTACACTAGCTGTTAGATTTTTAATAAGTACTTGAATAGCTTTTTTAAATGGAACGTTTCTTTTTGTTTATTTACTCATTATTACGTGCCTTCAGCGGACGCTACACATGTGTACATTTTGTATTGAAATGCTTTTATTCATTTCGCCGACGGAGTATAGAATGGAACTACAGTTTGTAGCTGACCGCAATATGTATGTACAAGGGAGACTGTCGCGGGGACGTGGGAGGATAGTGGGAGATGTGTGGTCGGAATAGCTCATATTTTTACGATAGTGCAATATTTTCATCAGCTGTGATTTTTATATCTTTCATACAAATGCAACTGCGTGAATTAATACTAAAATGGTTCATATCAAGATATCAATAAGCTCGGTGGATTTCAATTCCACCGAATACAAGTTAAAACAGTATTTATGTAGATCTCAGGAGAAAGCATTTATAGGTATCAAGAGACCAGTGTCTACCAACATTCCTTCCTACCCCTGTGACGTTCCTCGCCCAGTTATCGAAGTTCTTGTTGAAGTAGTCAAGCGTGAGTCCAGGGCAATGACCCCGGCCGGGGGTTACTGACCCCGGCAGGTCAACACTCACTGAAAGCGGTGTTCGTTGTTTCTAAGAAAATATGTTATTGTATTATGGTCTTAAAATATGCATGGTTATTTTTTTAGTGCCTATCTGTAATTACTTTATTAAAGACAAAGATAATAAATAAAATATAATGTAAATTGTATGGGTTTTTTTGTTACTCTACTAATTGTACTGATAGGTTTAGTTTAATAATTTAACGAGATCTACCTAGAAATAAGTAACAAGGAATGCTATTAGTGGTGATTCTAGAAGTTTCGTATCCATCGGTTATCAAATGTGATAATTTATTACATGTGTGATAAGCTTTGCACATTGCGTTATTAACATGATATAGTTTACCTAGTTAAGACTACTCGAGTATTTATTAAAGTCAGCAGTGTCGCGTCGTGGGGGTTCTGTTGATAAACAACGATATCTTGATTTGCAGCCGCCCTGTAAACATGTAAGTGCACACATTTCGTAACATTTTTTTGAGGTTTTCTAACTATTCTGATTTGTTTTTTATGGAGCAATTGACATATTTGTATATGACGATACCTTTTCACGTCGATTGAAGAACCACAAATCCTAAGTTTTGATGTTAGGAGATAGGTAGCTTTGATGAATAATGTTCATAGGTACGTAGGTACACACACAATATAGTTAATGTTGTACATAAGGTGTTGGAGAGCGTACATTTCACATGTGTAAGTAATTGTAAACAAAGCATTAAATCATATTAAAAAATATATTGCAACAAGATTTACGAGGTTTAGTTGGATGTCAATTTGAATATATTTTAAGCTGTGGTTTCATGCTATAAGTATTAAGTAATGTACTTGTCAGGTTTCGGTGGAAATTAGTGACACTACCAACGTTTGTCTAGTTGTATCAACATTTACGCTCATTTGTTTGGAAATCACTTCACAACTTCATATCGAATATAAATTCCAAAAAACGTAATTCGTTACATCTGACCGAACTATTATACCGCAGCACCTAGTTCCACACACCAATAAATCATTCATTCTGTATCCCCTAGCGCTCCACAATGTCTGTGACCCTGTACTACATGGCGGGCTCGGCCCCCTGCCACCAGGTGATGCTCACAGCGAGGGCACTCAGGCTCCACCTCGAGCTGAAGCATGTAGACCTCACCAAGGACGAGCATTTGGCGCCCGAGTATGTGAAGGTACACATACTTACATACATATGCAGTTAAAACTGTTGTTTGAACTATAGTCTTACAAGAGCTTTTCTCAAAATAAATGTAAGTACACAACGAAATTGTGTTACGAAATAGTCCTTGGATGTAGCTAAATAGTAAACTAAGGCTTGTTATACAATGGCAAAATATAATTTATTTAATTAAATATTAGGTGTTCGTGTTTTTTATTAGATATATTTATCCTTTTATAAACATACCTACGTTTGTACATACGCTTTAGATAATTTGAATCTTTTTTCTAGAGTATTTTCTCATTACTGAGTGACCCTCTCGCAGATTGGGTAAAATCGGCTCTGATCCTTATACAGAAGACACATTCTAGTATTTTGTGTCTCTCGCGATGGTTTCCTGCGTCATTAGGCGAGTGACCTTTTATTATAAATCCAACGAAAATATAGGGTTCGTTATTTTTACTATAGCTACTCACTGAAGATATTTTCCACCAAACCACTTCGCTTCGTAAGGTATACCCACATGCGTTTACACTTTATTTATGTATTCAAAAAAAGTTTTAATAACATAGGCTTGCCTGATGTTAAGCAACGTTGTATTCTACGATTTTGCGCGCTTCCCTAAAAGAAACCGGTTTATTAGACTAGAAGATGGAAAAATTCTTGTTCAAGTAGAATAGAGATTCTGGCAAAGAGTTCCACAGTTTGGCAGTTCGTAAGTTGAAAGTCGAAGCAAAACGCTTGGTGCGAGTCTTTGGAACCTCAACTGTATAACGGTGCCTTCTTGTAGTACATACATACCTCTACTGGTACAATGGTGAAATGGGGCTGCAGGAATCTTCTTATTCTAAATATATAAAACTCAAAGGTGACTGACTGACTGACTGACTGATATACTTAGTGATCTATCAACGCACAGCCCAAAATACTGGACGGATTGAGCTGAAATTTGGAATGAAGGTAGATGTTATGACGTAAAGGTTAAACGTTAGGCATCTGCTAAGAAAGCAGTTTAGGAAATGCCAAATTTAAAGGGCTGAAATAGGGGATGCAAGTTTTACTTTTTAATGCGAGCGAAGCCGCGAGTACCCACTAGTTTATTATAAATACAATTAATACTACTACTAGGTAGGTACTATACTTAGAATATTTTCCTTGATTCCAGTTAAATCCCCAGCACACGGTCCCAACGCTAGTAGACGGAGACTTTGTCCTGTAGGAGTCTCGCGCCATCAGTCGCTACCTCGTGAACAAGTACGGAGAGGGCTCCAGCCTGTATCCCGGGGACCCGGAGAAGAGGGCGCGGATCGACCAACGACTCGATTTTGACTTCGGCACGCTTTATCACAGATTCGGAGATTATTATGTAAGTTCTTACTTTACTCATACCTACTTAATAATCTTTTATTGTATTTCATCAATAGGTAATTACAGGAAAGTATAATGAATGTATGTACCTACTTAGGTAATTATAATTTATCAAACAGGCTATCATATATTTATCATGGTTGGGCAACAATTGCTTACTAACTTTGATAGCATACGTGGTTGATCTGTCTAGCAAGTATGTTCTGATGTTACTTACTAAGTAGGTAGGTACTTAGGTATTTGTAAATCATGATTATAATAAAATGTATGACAGAATGCGCAAAAAAATATCTCAATCTCAAAAACTGTTTGGACCTCAGAATAATTACTAAATTAGAACAGACACAGCGCAGGTGAACAATAAAAGCCGTTTGACTAATACTCTCTTGAATCGTATTTCCTTATGACTGAGGGTCGCCATTGTCCCGCAGAATTAATTCGTTAGGGGAATTCTTTTGGGCCCTTCCCCAAGCTCAGGTCCTTCCACGGATATTGAGGTCTTCAAACATATCGGTTTCCTCACGATGTTTTCCTTCACCTTTAAGCGAGTGCAAATCCACATTACTTAAAAGTTCAAGTTATTGTCAAACCAGGGTGCGTGTGGATGAAGTGCAGACGCTGAAACCGCCGAGCCACACTCGCTTAAATATGGCTAAACCTAGGCAACATATTATAGGTATAATATATTCCTTGTGGTTATAAAAAAGTATATACGTATTATATCTGTCATCTAGTAGGTACCTATGATCCAAGCGTTGGCTTAGTAAGGGGCTAGATGGCGCTGTGTAATACTCGTACGTGCTGAAAATATTTATTTAATGTAGACTTAACGCTTTGACTGCTCATAGCGTGTCTTTGCGTTTTCGGAGAATTAGAGATCCCGCGTCATTTTCCGATCCCGTGTAACACGGGATTACGGTCGCAGGATCCACGGGATTTGCGGGACTGAAAAAAACGTGCATGCGACCTCACACGAGCGCCATTGCTCGGCGGGTGGCGCACTGGCAAAGGAACGAACGGAGCGCTCGCGTCGCACAGCAGGGCTCGTGGTAGGAAGAGGTGTGATCGTGTCATTATTCAAACAATTTCAAAGTAAATCAAATCAAATCGAAAAGTTAACTTCGAAAAGAAATTAACGAGAATGAACTTCAGACTTTTAAATTCATCTAAGAGCAATTCTGACGAAGAGGATGATCAAGTAAGAAACGTCAATGTAGATGTTCCGTCTTTGGGTTCCGATCTTAATCTTACATTGCAACGAGGTTAGAGTTAACTATATCGTCAGCATGTAATGTAGGTACTTTGTTGCCCGTCACCATCTCGAGCTAATACACTTAAGTCCATAATAAAAAAAGAAATGAATCGCTATGAATCTGGGGGGTCAGTGGGAAAATATCTTACATTTATATTTAGAGCCTTAAAAAGCATACCGCCGACAAGTGTATAAGCCGAAATGTAGAGTTAGTCGATTAATTCATTGTTTTATTTGCCTTATATAAATATGATTGTATCAATATGCGGGATCCCGCAAATACCGAGATCCCGCGGGATTGAAGATGAGTAGTCCCGCAAATATCGAGATTGAATTCAGGATTGGAAGCCCTATCTGAAAGTGTATGTGTATGTAAATGTTGTATAGGTATAATATGTAGGTATATAAAAGTTTTTTGTATCTGAATAAATATAAATAAAGTGATACTAATTAATTATTTTTTAAAAGAAGAAGGTAGAAATATCTTTATTGAGACTCTTGATTAAATATACTTATGATATGAGTTTATTTAATACTTTAAATGTGATGCCTCTACTAATTACTGGTAACAGTAATATATAGGTATTGTGGTCAAATTGTAAATTGTAGAAGAGTTGCGTTAACTTTGCTAAGACACATCTCAATAAGCAAATAAAAATTACGCTGGTAACGATGACATTTTTGGACCAAAATATAACTTGAAAAATGCAAAGTCATGGTGAACAATATTTCACAATAGCAGATAATCGCGCCCAGTTGGTCTGCTGATTGGATTGGAGATAATAATGGGAGAGGATGCATTGATACAAACACGAACTACTACATTTGGTTTGTAATATTTTGTATTTTTATCGGTCTTTTAGTAGTCTCGTAGCCTCCTATAAGAGATTTAATTTAAACATAACTTATTTGAACTTTTTAAGTTGAACACAACAAATCTAAACAAAAACATTTGAAGGCTCCTCATTTGAAAATATGGAGCCCGCCACTTTAGTAGGTACGTTCTTTCAGTTCTTTCTCCGGTTGTTTCTGATGAAGATAAAGTGTTATACTTACACTAGATCAGCATTATACTTAGGTACACTAGATACTATCATTATAACGATAATATAAGTGTTTAATTTAAACAGCCTTGCAAAGAACTGTGTCATTTCTTTGAAACGTAAGTAAATTAATAGTTCCGTTTCAATACGTTTTGAGCAGACGCGTGTATGGGATATAGCATATCTTCTCTTGTGTGTTGTTATTTTTTCTTAATGTGTTTGTTTTTATTTATTGTTTAATGCAGTACACAATACAATGAACATTTTCATAAACATTTTAGAACTAATTCTAAAAAAAAAATGATGTGTGGTGCGACCCTGTCGCTTATGGAAGTCTAGGGCATAGCACTTTTCTTAAAATATCTACTTAAACACTATTTTCCTTAAACTAAAATTCTTAATTATGTCCTTTGAAAAGTATTATAATTATAAGGCACATAAAGAGTTAGGTACATATCTCTCTGTATATGTTGTGAATGGTACAACGCGCCCGCTCCTACATGTTACATCTCCGAGCTCACATGACTAACACAACACACCTAAACAAGTAGGTATCTACATAAATAGACAGCAGCGTCGCGGCGTGTATCGTTCTCGACGAGTTCCTGACTTGCAGCCGCCCGGTATACATGTGAGTTCAACACCATTAACTGAACATATTTAGCTGTGAGTCTATTTAAAATGTTATTTTTGCGTGCCGTGATGCAGAATATGTTATTACGTACTCATCACACTGAGCCTTCCATCCGCTGTAATCTAATAATTGTACATATTTGCAAAATAAATGATTTGATTTGATTATTTTGTAACATTTTACTAACTTTTAGCCGGTATTTACTTGCTATTTTTATTATTTTTTTACCGTGGAGAAATTAATCGTTCACTCATTTTTGTAATAAGATATCGTTTATACATTTGAAGATCCAAGTAAACAAAATTTTAATTTACTATGTACCTACACATATAACAGCTAAGTACAAGTTTTCCGTGAAATTTTATCAATATCAATTCAAATTTGAATATCACGCATTGCGTCTTTGATTATTTTCGAGACGAGAAAAATATAACTTTATTACTCCTGCTTCGAACTGATACGTCCCTGAATTGCCATACCATTCATTGTTATTTCACAACTATCCGATACAAATGGTGTTGTTGAATAACCGGAAGTATAGAATGAAGTCTAACTATTCGCTCCCACATACGAATAACAAACTTCCACAAACAATTGGTTTATTGAGTCTATCTTGAGCAAAATGTCTCTATAGTGCGACATTTAACCAAATAACTTATTCAAATAAGTGGATTTGTAAATAATAAAATAATAAACAATACCGTATAAAGCCTATATGCAAGGATTGTCAAAATCTATCTAAAGTCTTCTTATGCTTGTTTTATTAAGTTTTCTCGAGAAAATCATCTTGATATTTCCACAACAACTTGGTAAAATAACTTATTCTAATAAGTAAATTTTTGAACAACTATGTACCTACATTCAATACACAATTACTGTTGTCGGTCCGCAGCATGATGGTAGAGTGCTTTTTGGTACTAACCCGCGTCCCTTGTGCCTAGCTACTACTTTCCAAAGTAAAATCAGTCACCGTACTTGTAACAGTGTAGGTACTCCTGTACCCGACACGCTCCACCTTGGACCAGTATTTGCTCGTGCTAGTATTGCTGGAATCCGTGGAAGGACCACGATGTATCTGCTCAAGAGCACTCTCTTAACGAATTATTGTGCGGGGGAGTCACGATCTTCAGTCATCACGAAATACGACTCAGAAGAGAATCGCTGGTGACTTAACAAAAGCTTGACTGTCCAGTGTAAAAAAAGTTGACAATTTTTAGAATTTCGGTATGAAAATTGTGTTCTCTCTGTTTACTCATTCATTCTGTATCCCCTAGCGCTCCACAATGTCCGTGACCCTGTACTACATGGCGGGCTCGGCCCCCTGCCACCAGGTGATGCTCACAGCGAGGGCACTCGGGCTCCACCTCGAGCTGAAGCATGTAGACCTCACCAAAGACGAGCAATTGGCGTTCGAATTTGTGAAGGTACTTACTTATTTATCTTCTAAGTCATTTATTAAGTTCACGGTGTATCTGCCCAAGAAAACTCTAATACGAATTAATTTTGCAGGGGAGGCACGTCCCTCAGTCACGAGGAAATACGACTCACAGGGAGTATAAGTTTACAATGTCAATATAAATAGTTATAAAGACGGCCCTGAAGATATATAGTTACATAGCCTATCAAAAGTAACTAAGAAAGTCTCATATAAAGTCTATTCCGTGATTCCAGATAAACAACCAGCACACAGTCCCGACGCTAGTGGACGGGGACTTCGCCCTGTGGGAGTCCCGCACTATCAGCCGCTACCTGGTAAACAAGTACGGGGCTGGTTCCTCCCTGTATCCCACTGAGCCTGAGGCCAGGGCGCGCGTCGACCAACGACTCGACTTCGACTTTGGCACGCTTTACCACAGATTCGCGGATTATTTCGTAAGTTTTATCAAAATTGACTAGTCACTACACCTAAGTATCAATAAAGCTGTTAGTCATAAGTAGAGTCTGTTAGTCGGAGATCGTTAAGGTAGGCTGACTAACTCTTTGACTAACGCCAGAGCGGGCCACTCTCATTGGATATCTCTTGACTAGAGATGAAATATCTCATTCGATAAGAGAAGATTATACCTACTTATATACGTAGTATAACTGGCCAAGACCACGACCTTGTCACGTTATCTTGGGAATGTCAGTGAAATGTTCAGGGCCCTGTCAAATTAAAGAAGAATATGTTAGAATTAAATTACACACTCAGCCACTGCTGAGCATATACCTTGGCAATGGTATACCTAAATAAAAATAATATTTTGTACCATGTAAGTAATGATTGCTATAACCATAATTAAAGACAAATATAAAATAAAAATACTCATGAGATTGGTGAGCATTGTGGCCTTGAGCAGACTAACGTTGTTTGTAAATTATACAAAAAATTCAATACAAATGTTTCTCCTGCTATACCGCTAATTCAATCAAGCGACGATGTTTTGGCTTTTGATTACCAAAGATACCAAATAAAGATAACATGTTTTTATAATTAGGTAAGTACTGATAGGCGTAGCATAGTCATTCTTTCCAAATATTAATATTTATTTGTGTTATAAGATATCGTGTACCTATCTGTAGTAAACATATTCTTGGTGACAAAGGCTTTCTCACTTTGAAAACTAGCTTATCTAGTATCTAGTATATATCTAGTATATCTTATCTATATATGAGTACATTGTTAGCTCTAAAACTTTGTTTAAGCGTAACATTTTCAGAACAGATACACCAGATTTATCACCAATAAAGTACGTCACGTGTATCAAAAAATTGCACAAAGAACCATGTAAAATGTGACACAACACAGCCCCAGCATAATTCTGGCTGTTAATTTTCTAGTCAATTGTTTATTATGTCGTGTGTTACAATAGAGATAAAAATAAATATTTATATTATTTCCAGTACCCGCAACTGTTCTTCGGTGCTCCCGCCGACGAGGCCAAGAAGCAGAAGTTGGATGAGGCGCTCTCCTGGCTGAACCAGTTCCTGGAGACCAGCCAGTACGTGGCTGGAGAGACCCTCACGGTGGCAGACCTCGCCATCGTCTCCACCGTGTCAGTGTTTGATGCTGTGGAAGTGGATTTGAAGGCATACCCTAATTTACACAGGTACAATTTACTTTAATTTTTATTTATTTATTTTATTTAACTTTAAATAGGCTTACGTTTGACTATAGCCTGCCTGATGTTAAGCACCACTATAGTCTAAGATGTAGCTCGTTTGCCTAGAAGAAACCTATTTACTCTGGATTTGAAGACCCCTGGGTTATAATTTTCTGGGAACAGGGCTCCAAGTAGAGAGTTCCTTAGTCTCGCTGTCCTTGCTACGAAGGTAAAGCGCTTCGTGCGAGTCTTTGGAACTTCCACCATAAACCGGTGACGCCCCGCTGACTTTCTGCTTATTATTATTTATTTTTCAATTGTAATATACATAGGTAGTTACAGTTACTTGGATGAGAATTGTGTAGGAGCAATTACTCGCTTGCTCGCGAAACCCGATCTTGCCGGGACGAAGGGATATCGTTGTAGGCTTTAGTCGGTAGTGGAGTCTATCTCGGTAATATTTTATATCCCCAAATGGATTGTATAATCCTTCCTCCATAGTTGTATTTCCTCAAGACTGAGGGTCGTGAGTCGTCTGCAGAATTAATTCGTTTAGAGGAGTATTCTTGGGCAGATACATCGTGGTGTAAGATACTAAGATTTTTATATAATGAGAATAAACAAATAAATCTTAGTCAATGAATTTCCTTGTTTGTTTGCAGATGGTTCGAGGTAATGAAGTCAAAAGCAGCTGGTTACGATGAAATAGTGACAAAGAATCTCGCCATGTTCCCAGCTATCGTAGAACAGATGAGAGAGAAGCAGAAGCCAAAAAAATTGAATTAATTAACACCTTTACTTTGTACCTAATTTATATTTTTATCTCAATATATTTGTATCTAAATAAATGTTATATGAAGTTGTAAACTAATTGATTGTTGTTGTGTTGTGTACCTAAAGTTGGCTCAAAGTAAAAAACTAACTTCATAACTTTTCTCCTCAATATTATAACTAGCTTTATTGTTTGCTTATAACAAATAACTGGACATCATCACACAGGTGCTGACCTAGTTTGATGTCCAGGGTTCACCAACTAGTGTATAGTCCTAAGCCCTATTTCATAGTTAGTAAGTACAATTTTCAAGTGTTCACTATTGCTATACTTACCTGTTTCTTTTTTATTAAGGTCAAATAAACGTTATTATTATTATTATTAATTTCGATTCATTATTTTCCTGTCGCACAAAATAGACACCTATTATAATTTCCACGAACCTCGTAAGAAATATTCTGTCGAAAAAAGCTTTTTTTTAGTTGACAAACAGAAACATACAGGTTGTATTAAGTATACAATTCATAATTGATAACAAAATACAATTCGTATATTTCCTATACAGTGAACCTAGCTTTTTTAAATTCTTTGTTTTAAAAATATTTTCCGATAGTTTATAGACAATTTTATTGAAGCTGAAATCCATCTTTCATTTGACTGAGTAAAAAGTCGTGAGACCTACCACTTCACATTTTCATTGCCTTAAACTTAAATTACCCAATTATATTGTATATTTTCCCCCTGAAGTAGGTATAATTTGTCGTTTGTGATCGTAGATTATAACTTTGCTTAACATCAGGCAAGTTGTAGTCAAGCGTAAGCCTACCTATCTATCTCAAGTAAAACGAAAATGTGTTTTTGTCAACCAATCACAATCACCCCTGTCATACTAGCTACACTATTCGTAATATGCACACGTAAACAAGAAGTAGTAGTAACCACAACACTAAACAAATATACGGTTATCTCATTAAGGCGTTGATGTTCAGATACTTAATGATAAGTCCCATGCATGACATAATGTGCATACCTAATCTATAATGATGAAAACATTAAAAATAGTTCAATGCAATGTTATCTACACTGATTTATTGTATTGTTTGTTATGTAAAATATGTAAGAAGGACACAAATATTAGAAGGTGATTTATGCTCTTAGCAAAGTGTTAAATTTGTCTGTTACAGTAAGGTGATATGGAGAAACTCCAGTGATTATTATGACCTAATAAGAAAATTTACTTTTTAGGATTCCGTACTTTAAGACTACTTATTTCTACATTGCACCTTTCTATAAAATTAACAATCAATCTATGTAGGCACATTTTACATGGCATTACATACTTACAAGATAGGTACTTGCTGGAAAAATAATATTTGATCATTTTAATTTTAATGTATTTTGTATAAATTAAACTTACATTTAGTTAAAAACTAATTTAAAAAACTAAATACTAACAAAAACTTAAATTACTTCTAAAACTAAAATATGTACTTACTTAATCTAAAATGCCTAATGTAGAAGGAAAGGTCCCCAAAATGCTGCCGGCATTTCCACGTTGTATAGCAATGCTCACCTTGTGAGCAGCAGCGTACCTACAGTAAGTAGCAGCTAGCATTCTGGAGACCTGTCACTTTCACCAAACGCTTGGCCTGGTCCCGATACAAGTCCAACGCAGCTGGACCCCACGGCCCCAATGTCTCACGACTGGAGAAGTATGCCGACCAGATGGAGGTACTCATCGGGATGTTAGCTAGGTACGAAAATCTTAGTACGGCTACACTGAAAGCAATCTCTGATCACTCCACCCGCATGACAGAAACTAACAATGCTGTCCGTTTAAATCACGAAGAACCTACGGTAAACGTAAGAAGTACTCTAACTAATGAGTCGAATAATATAACTGAAACTCAACAGCAGACTTCTAAAGATGTGTCTCAGCTAGCGCTCGCAGCGGCACCTAAATGCCCGATACGGCCTCGAGCAAAAAAAGCTAAACAATCATCACCGGCATCAACGTCAACACCGCCAGCAACTTATAGACAACGTGAGCCGTTGTCTATCGACTGCAGACAATTATCGGATATTTCGCCGTCACAACAAGATAGCGAAGGATGGGTCAGAGTTGAGAGTCGGAACAGAAGAAACAAAAACCAGCGTCGCTTAACTGTGATCGAGGGAAGTGGAGATCGTGACGAAGAGCTGAGGACAGTTGAACGACCCCGTAAGATACATGCGTGCTTCTTCGCGCCAGAGATGACGGCCGAAAACATAAAATCTTACATGAGAAGGAAACATTCGTGCGACAATTATCACGTTGAGAAATTGAAGCTAGCGCACTCGATTTATTCTTCCTTCTCTATCACAGTTCCAGACAGCTCATACAGGTTCTTCCTCTCCCCCGAGAACTGGCCACCCGGCACGCGAGCCAGCGAGTGGTTTCGTAGAAGCGGCGGGCGCGCAGGAGGTGCGCCCCGCCGACAATCCGCGCAATCCCGCCCGCACCGCCGTAGCGCCGCCCGCGCTGCCGCCGAGTAACCTGCCTAGGGCGGCTGCAACGTACCCCGCTCGCGTCAATAAGCCGCGAATTCAACAAATGACGAAGGTACCAAAGCCGAATTATAATATTGTCTTGTGCTTACAAAACATTAGATCACTCAGCGTTAAAAAAGTAAATAGGCTAGAAGTGTTGCTGAAGCAAGAGTTAAAATGTGATGTGCTTGGTGTGACTGAACATTGGCATAGTGCGAAGAATTTAAAATGTATAAACATAGACGGTTTTAGCTTAATATCTAGTTTTTGTAGAAAATACTCAGGACACGGCGGATCATGCCTGTACGTGAGAGATGGTATTAAAGCGGTCGAATGTTTAGAGTTTGTAAATTTATCAACTGAACTGTATTGTGAAATATCAGCGATTGAGTTACTTGAGTACGATATTATTATATTGTGTATTTATAGGACAAACTTAGTCACAGCTAGTGGCTTTTTGAAACGCTTTGAACCTGTATTAGAACGTGCCAGTTCTATTGGTAAGGATATAGTAATAATAGGCGATTTTAATGTTAATTGGTTAGAAATAAGCTGCATTAGTCAAAATCACCTTTACGATATGCTCTCAGCTAACAACTTCACGAATCTCGTTGAGTTCCCGACGCGAGTGTGTGATTCAACCGCGACGTGTCTCGATCACGTTTATAGTAACAGGGAGGCGGGGCTGGACTCGGCGAGCGCGGTGGATACCTCGCGCGACACGCCTGACGACCCGCTCAGCGACCACCTGGCGGTGCGCACCGAGCTCGTCTGCCGACCCAGACAGCCTCCACCGCGTGCTGTACTGGTAAGAGACTTCTCAGAGGCGAATAGAGTAAACTTTGCTGCAGCTATAAGTAGTGTTGACTGGGATCATTTATATCAAAAATATGTTGACTCACCTGATTCGTTAGCGACGGCTGTAATAAATGTTCTCAAGTCGAACTTCCATATTTGCTTTCCGCTAAAACGGAAATCAGTTAGAAAACGGTCTTGGGTGAGTGATGAAGTGTTAGAGATAAGAGCGTTGCTTTACGAATCCTCGCAGCTCACTGAAAAGTTTCCAGAAAATGACCATCTTATGACTTTCCACGAAGAGTTGGCTATGCTCTATGACAAAACTTTGTGCGATCGGAAAAGTTCATTTTATACAAAGATCATTTCTGAAAGCTCTAGCAAGTCTAAAGCGGTCTGGAGCGTAGTAAACACAGAGAGAGGTGTGAGTAAAAAAGCTGGCATCGGATTTGCAGAAGTTATCAGAGATAAAAATGGTGGAAAATTTATTTCAAAAAAGGTAGCAGCTGATCACTTGAATACAAGATTCGTAGAGGCGGCGGCTGCGTGCGGGGCGCCACGCGCCTCACTGACACTAGCCAGTGCTGCGCTTGGGGCTGCTCGTGCTTCGCCAGCCACCAGCATGCGGCTCGTTCCTTTCACGGCTGGCGAGGTCTATCGAATTATCAACCGAATACATTGCAAACCGACTAAGGATATCTATGATATATCGATGGAGCTCGTAAGCCTGGTGAAGGTACAGGTAGCACCGCTGCTGGCTGAACTTTACAACAGGTGTATGCGTGCTGGTGTGTACCCGAGTGCGATGAAGTTGAGCAAGATTTCACCTTTATTTAAAGGGAAGGGAAAACGTGAAGATCCTGACTCGTATAGACCAGTGTCAATAATTCCAGCCATCGCAAAAATATTTGAAAATGGTTTGAGCTCGCGTCTATCAGCATACCTCGCATCTATATACCGAAGCGCTTTCCGAAAGGAAGTTCGCTTACCGCGCGGGCCGCTCGACTACGGAACTCGCGCGGGAAGTAGTTAAGAGCGTGCTGGGTGCTTGCGACCGGAAGCTGCGAGTCGCTGTGCTGTGCTGCGATTTATCTCGCGCGTTCGACGTAGCAGATCGCAGCGTACTCGCAGCTAAACTGGCGCATTACGGTATAAACGGCCCCGCGCATGCTTTGTTTACGAGCTTATTGCGCGATAGGTCACAAATTGTTGTAGGCGACGGTGGTGAGACGGGATCGGACGCGATGGAGACCGATATGGGTGTGGCACAAGGATCATCGGTGTCTAATATTCTCTTTTCCCTATTACTGAATGATTTGCCGGACTGCATCGCATCCGGGGGCGCATATATGTATGCAGATGATGTAGCCTGTATAGTGACCGGGAAATCTTCCTCTGAATTGCAAGATTGCCTAAATAAGACAGCGAGTGAACTGGCGAAGTGGTTTAACCATAACGGCCTTGTGCTGAACCTAAAAAAGACCCATTTCATTTACTTTTCTGTATAAGGGCGATCTCAGGATAATCTGAAGGTGGTCATAGAAGGAAACAAGATAGACGAAGTAGACTCTACAACCTTTTTAGGTTTTGAATTAGATCGCGGGCTTACGTGGTCGTCGCACATTGATAAGCTCTGTACTAAGCTAGGCAGCGCCTGTTTCGCGTTGGGAAGACTTTCTAAAGTGGTTTCTGCCGATGTGGTTCGTACTTGCTATTTTGCTACAGTGCATTCTGTCTTGCAATACGGGACAGAACTCGGGGGGCACGCGGCCGACCGACTGCGTGCTTTCAGAATGCAGAAGCGGGCGATACGCGCAATATCGCAAGTGTCGCGTCGCACGTCGGCGAGACCACTTTTCAAGTCATTAGGTATTATGACTTTACCATCGATGGTAGTATATCAATGGGCCCTATATGTTAGGCTTAATTTAAACTTGTTTAAGACGCGTGGAGACCAGTACTCAGGTACCATGGATCTCCGCTGCGCAGACAAGCTGGCCACGCCGCATGTGCGCCTCGCTCGCGCCGGGAATCTAACACACGTGAGAGGGCCGGAAGTGTATAATTGCCTTCCGGCTGAGATCACTAACACCAGCAGTGACAGCATATTTAAAAATAAGTTAAAGAACTGGCTCGTTTTACAATCTTTTTACACGATTGACGAATTTTTAAACACCAATAAAAGAAGCTACCTAAACATTAATGGTAGAATATGTGTGAAATAAGTGATATTATTATATTTTAAATCACAATAATTATTATTATAATTATTTTAAATTGACATGTAATTGTACAAATTATTAATAAATTGTTTATCTGTTTGTTTATCTGTTTATCTCCACCGCAAACGGCACAAACATATAAACGCGATCAAGTTTTGAATATTTATGCTGTTTGAGGTTCTCGGCTTGAGCAGCCGCGTCGCCAGCCTGAGCACAGGTGGAAGGAAGGTGAGACGATGCCATAGTGTCCACACATGTAACATCCCACACTAATGCTGAAAGCGAAATAGAAATTATTTGCTATGTAAAATCTATCAGGGGTTTTATTCGGAAAATCTCAAACAAAACAGGTAGATATATAAATATCTTCAATTCCATTGATTATCATCACTTCTTACTACCTCAGACCTTGAAATGATGAAAATTTTGAAAAATATACGACAATTTCATCATGTTTCGATCATTAGCAGAGTCATAGCAGAATGATGTAGGTCTTTGACTATATACCCAGGGATAGATATTCAAAGATGTAGGTAGTGTTTTTCTGCCGGCCGGTGTTCGTAAGGTTCTTTGCCCCGTGCAGGCGAGGCTACGTGGTGTAAAAACACAGACAATCTATAGGTAGTTATCAATTTATACAGTTCGTTCAGTTTGCCGCTGCATCTGTGTTTGATAGGACGTGTTATTTTGTTAGCTGATAATACCTAGATTGATAATTAGGTGAGTGGGTGTTGTTTTGGTGAATTTATACCTATTGTTTTTGTTGAGATAAAAGAACGGAATCCGGGTTTTTGTGCAGCGAATTAGTTGAAGTCATTGAGCTAAGGTTAAAGATTTAGAAATACGGCTACATGAAACCTATTTGCTTACTGCTTAGAAATTCGATAGGGTCAAGCAAAAAGTTAGTGGCACCGGTATTTACTCGATTTTCAAATCACTAAGTTTCCTCAATAGAATGTAGGCAAAACGACACTTTGTGGTTCTTTTTCGCTAAGTATTAATGTGACCCACAAAGTGTCAGCTTTGCTTACATTTGCACAACTTTCCGCACACTTTGTTAACATTTAGACCTTCTTAATGTTTAACTTTATTTTATTTAGGTACAAAGCCTTGAGCACCGCCGTAAGGTGGCCAGTCTTTCGGTTTTTTACAGGTAGCATTTCGAAGAGTGTGCGGAGGAATTGCATAATTTAATTCCTGCAGCCCCATTTCACCATCGTACGAGTAGGGATTCGGCAAGGAGGTAGGTACCGTTATACAGTTGAGGTTCCAAAGATTCGCACCAAGCGTTTCGCTTCGACTTTCATCGTGCGAACAGCCAAACTGTGGAACTCCTTGCCCGAATCTCTATTCCCCTTGAACTATAATTTGTTGGTCTTCAAGTCGAGAGTAAACCGGTTTCTTCTAGGCAAGCGCGCTAGATCGTAGACTATACGTTGCTTACCATCAGGCAAGTTGTAGTCAAGCGTAAGCCTATATCATGTAAAAAAAAACTTTGTATCTCTCAACTAATGTGGTGCTGCGACCTAAACTGAGCTACTTAGTTCGTCATAAAGAAAAAATAAAATTTTACATACCTACCTATTTTATATCAGTCTTGTCATGTGTATCCACACGAGATCCACACACCTGCCTAACTCCCAATTTCCCATGTTCCAGCCATAATGTCGGTAGTCCTGTTCTACACAGCCGGCTCGGCTCCATGCAGGCTGGTGCTACTGGTGGCGGCGGCACTCAACCTGCAGCTCGATCTGCATCCGCTGGACCTGGGCGCTGGAGACCATCTCAAACCTGACTTCTTGAAGGTAACTCTAACTATTGAGTATACATCATTATAAATTTCCTACGGGTAAATTACTGACGCGTCCTCACATGTCTAATACCTATTCCCTATTTTAAATACCCGTAGGAAATACGTTCGCCGTAGCCAAAATCGGCTTGGAATGCATCATCATCATCATACATCATTATACAATGGTAAGGTATAATAGTAAGCTGATGTATTTGCTATAGTTACCTACTTTATCATCGTACCTATTTGCTTGAGATATAGGCTCCTAAGTATTTTTTAAACTAAAACGGGTCTGCACTTGGCTATAGTTTGCCTGATGGTAAGCAAAGGCTTTGGCCTAAGATGGATCGTGCTTACCCGATAAGAACCGATTCACTCTCGCTTTGAGAATCGCTGGATTATAGTGCGTGGGGAATAGGGAGTCAGGTAGTATAATTAACATAAGGCAATAATTATATTCCGATTAACGCGACTGAATCCGCGCGCATCTACTAGTACTACAATATTCTTTGGTACTTCACTGGAGACTAGATCTCGCCACTGACTAAATAAAAGATTTCATATTTTTGTAGGTTAAGTACGAAGTAGATACCTACGTAGATGATACATATTACTTATGGAGGCAGGGCATTTTCTTCAAATTACCTTTCAAGTTTCCTTGCTATTGCATCACTCGAGATGTGATGTGATACGTCTTTTAGTATTTATAACTATAAATACTAAAAGACGTTGACGTTGGATTGTGTGTTACAACAATTCATTATGCTGCTCTCTTTAATCATTATTACTTATATCAATGTTTCTGCTGTAGGTATCATCATACGTAATAAACATTGCATAATATCTTATAATCGATATCTTTATACTGATGATAGTATCATACGGTGTAGGTTATATTAATTCTACTTATTATGTTATTACTTATTTTATATTACCTTAATTGCACTTGTATTTGGGTACCTACTACAATATGCCTTTACTTGTTAAATTTACCTTTTTTCACCAGTAGCTCCATCCATATAGGTACTATGACATTTTCTATAACCGAAATCTTGTTTCCTATCCCCAGTTAAACCCGCAACACACTGTGCCAACTATCGTCGACGGGGACTTCTCTCTGTGGGAGTCTCGCGCCATCAGTCGCTACCTCGTCAACAAGTACGGAGCTGGCAGCGACCTCTACCCAGCTGACCCTCAGGAACGGGCCCTGGTGGACCAGAGACTGGACTTTGACCTGGGAACGCTGTATCCGAGATTTGCGAGTTATTTCGTAAGTTTTTTTACGTGTGATAGGTTTACTTGATGAATACAGCCTGCCTGATGTTAAGCATTGCTGCAGCCTATAGTGTAACACGCTAAGTAAACTTGCCACTATGTTTTGTGAGTCATGGATCTTGACAAGCTAGCTTTTCAGTTACTAAGATTAAGATTGTTAGCAACTTTTCTCTGGTATCAGCTACCTCGTCAACATATCTACCCTCAAGAACGGGCCATTGTCGACCAGAGACTGAACTGTGACTGAACTTTAATCTATACACACTGTATCCGAGTTTTGGAAGTTATTTTGTGAGAACACTTTACACTTCCCAGCTTCTTTCATTTGATGTCCTTGAGGTTGATGACGAAGACATAATAGAGTCATATATTTTAAGTTGTGTCTAATTCTATTTACACCTTTTTTTTTCTTTCATTTGAGTTAATAATTTGTTAGAAAATATTATGGCAAATATAAAAATTTAGGCAACTCCCACGGTTTGGTTGGAGACTTCTATTCAATTATTTTGTTGAAAAAGTTCTCACGGTAGGTACTAGCTTTTAAACTACGAGTCTTTATAATAAAATTGGAAAAGTATTCGTATATCTTGTATAGTTTATGTGCATACGAGTATATAGCTCCTTTACATATCTGCCTGGCTACGTACCTACATAAATGTTCTTACATCAAATAATGTACGACAGAATTATCATCACCTCATAGATACCATTATGAGACTTCCTTTACAATTTTTTTATAAACTAAATGACAACTATCCTCGTTTACTTTCTCAACTCAAACAACCGAGTCTTATGTTCATTCCAGTACCCGCAAATCTTCGAAGGTGCACCAGCAGACGAGAAACTCTTCGCCAAGCTCTCTGATGGCCTTCAGTTCCTGGACACATTCCTGGATGGGAAGCAGTTCGCAGCTGGAGACAAGCTGACCTTGGCAGACCTGAGTCTAGTGGCTACCGTGTCTACTATAGATGCGGCTGGAGTTAGCTTAAAGCCGTATTCTAATGTTGAGAGGTGAGGTTTAGCTTTCCTAAAGTGTATTTTGTAGTAATGTTTAGATTTTTATCAATGCATAAAGATTCTTCTGATATCATTAATTTTTTTTTTAATTTGATTAATTTGGGTAGTTTGAAAACTCTGACACCACAATTGGCTAGGTACTCAAATACGAATATTTTTTTCTATGATAATTCGGGTGTATATTTTTGTTGTTTTTATTTCAATTTCTAAATCTTGTTTTTTTATTGTAATTTTATTAATATTTTGAAGCTATCTAAACTATCTCTGAATCATTGAACAAATTGCTGGCTGACTTTACAACCGATGGCTGACTTTACAATGATTTTTCATTCTCATCTTGGTTGCTATTATTAGTACCTACTGAAATGAAATGAAAATGAAATGAAATAATTTATTCAAAATCATGTCACGTTACATTCACATAGGGAAAGCACATTTCAAGATTTAATCCGTCCACATTATTATAATTATTCCATTTTATTAGGTACCATAGAAAAAAATACAATTATAGGTACTAGTGACTATTTTAAAGGTTAATTAATTACGTATTTAAAATAAAATCTTTGTTTTACTATCAGCTGTAAAGAGGCATCGTCAAGTAGTGTCATAGAAATTGGTAAATTAAAAATTACAATACATAATATTTATTTATTATATTACATTACGTACTTTATTGAACATAGTTTGAAAGTTATTTATGTATGATTTCAGATGGTTCGATCTGGTGAAGTCTTCTACACCAGGATATCAAGAGGCCAATCAAAATGGCATCGACTCATTCAAGCAGATGATCGCTCACATCAAGGGCAAGTCCGAGCTCTAAAGTAAAATGTAATACATTCCTACTAGTAAAGTAAGTTTTTAATATACACGAAAACATTTAGATAACACGACTTCTTCTCATTTTAACATAATCCTTGTAGTTTTGTAGTCCTTTTCCGTTTATTTCTTCGTAGCCAGGAGCTGTTTTCTGAACAGTCGCATACCATCTGAAATTGACCAAGAATAATTTGATAGCCTATCCCTAGGTATAGCCATCTATAATATTTTAATATGTTTTATGTAGAAAAGCTAAAATAATTATAGTTTTCTATTATAAAACACAGAACATTTCTATACCTATTATAAGAAACCATAACAAAGTACAGCAAAAGTAGAACTTACCGCCTAATATTATTGTATTTCAAGAAGTCCATGTCAGTAGCCTCCAGGTCTGAGACGTTCACCACCAGACTGATGTCAGCCAGAGTGAGCTGGTCTCCGGCGAAGTACTCCTGACCTTCTAGTAGTATGTCTAGAAGGAGCAGAGTTTCCTCGAGCTTGGCTTTATTCTCGGGGTCAGCTGGATGGACGCAGTATATTTGACTAAACTATAATAAATACGCACGTCTGTATGTTTGTTTATCTACACTAATGTTGTAACATTCTACTTATGTTTCCAATACTTAACTTATAATTACTACTGTTATAGCACAGACAACAAAACACTCAATTTAAGCAATTTCACATGATGTTATAATATCCACATCGATATCGTAATAGCTCATTATAACATCGAAAAAGCGTGACCAACCTGATTGCAGGGCCAATCAGGTTGGTCGCGCTGCGCTCTCGTTGGCTAGATTTTAATGGCGGCAAAATCACTGTGACAACACACGTAGGTACGCGTGAATTTAATGTTTCGCAATGTGTTTTGTTTCTTAAATACAAATTAAAAGTTAAAAATGGATAGCGACGATGATATTTGTACGCCTCCGGATATTCTAGAATTGGCAAAAAAAGTAACTCACAATCTTTTGCCAGAAAAATCTAGAAAATTATATGAAAAATTAACTATTGTCAGCTTTTACTCTTGTTGTTTGATTAATTGCATTAGTGAAGATAAAGTAGTGTATGCAACTGCATATAACACGGGTATTAAAACACGAGTGTGAGTTTATGAAACGAGCGCAGCGAGTTTCATAATAGTAACGAGTGGAAAGTGTAAAAGATTGTGAGTTACTTTTGTTGCCAATTCTAGAATATCCGGAGGCGTACAAATATCATCGTCGCTATCCATTTTTAACTTTTAATTTGTATTTAAAAAACAAAACACATTGCGAAACATTAAATTCACGCGTACGTGTATTGTCACAGTGATTTTGCCGCCATTAAAATCTAACCAACGAGAGCGCAGCGCGACCAACCTGATTGGCCCTGCAATCAGGTTGGTCGCGCTTTACCGATGTTATAATGAGCTATTACGATATCGATGTGGATATTATAACATCATGTGAAATTGCTTAAATTGAGTGTTTTGTTGTCTGTGCTATAACAGTAGTAATTATAAGTCAAGTATTGGAAACATAAGTAGAATGTTACAACATTAGTGTAGATAAACTAATATATTTTACCAAAAACGTTAAAGACTGGATTGGATTAAGAATAGTTTTACAAACAGGAGGTCTAACTCTTGAGAAAAAATATGAAAATGTAAATGTAGTAAGTATAAAATAATTATTCTAAAGGCAAAATAGAAAATACCGATTGCTGTTCCTTTCCATCAATGAATTAAACGACTAGTAGGTACCTAATCAAATTATTTTCACAAATATTAACAATCATTGTCCTAAATAAAAATGTTGTACTTACAAAATAATCGCTGAGCCTGACATACAGCGTCCCGAGATCGAAGAACAGCCCCTGGTCCACCCGCGCCCTGGCTCTGGGCTCCGCCGGGTACAAGGTGGAGTTGTGGCTCTGGCTGGCGAGGTACGTGATGATGGCGCGAGACTCACAGAGGGAGACACCCTCGTCTACCAGGGTGGGGACTGTGTGCTGCGGGTTTAACTGGAATTTACATTTAATTACGGATTTTATGATGTTGGAAAAGGTATTCATTGACAAATTTGTACAACGTAGAATACCTACGTGAGGATCACGTTTGCTCTTACGATAACAGAACTTCGTTTTAAGCTCTATTGTAATATTTTCCACTTGATGGTAAGCATTGAGAAAACAGAAAAATCATTATGATCTAAGATTGAACTCAGTGTCCCACTATATCTTTAAAGATCGCTAGATTAATAATAATAAAAACGTTTATTTGACCTTATCAGAAAGAAACAGGTGAGTATAGCAGTAGTGAACATTTAAAAATTTTACTATGAGATAGGGCTTAAGACTATACCTACAATAGTTGGTGAACCCTGGACATCAAACTAGGTCATCATCGTTAGGTCATAACAAAATTATCGCCTGACTAAATGGTTCTACACTACAGAAATCCAAGAAAGTAACTGATGAGTACAATATTTGACATCAAACATTCACTATTGGCTTATATAGTTTATGGATGAAATTGGTTGACATTAGAATAATTGGGGTCGTAGGTATACCATGGAGTTGTATATTTTTATTTTCATGTAAATAGATTGTCAATACTTACATCCAAAAACTCCTGCGACAAATGTTCTCCATTGGCTAAGTCCACCAGTTTGAGTCGCAGGTCTACTCCAAGTGCCCTGGCTGCCAGCAACACGGTCCTGCAGGGACCAGAGCTTGGCGTGTAGTACAGTATTGGGAGCATGTTAGCTGAAATATATTGGGCTAGATTATCGTTTTTTTCTAACTTTATTGCACTTGGAGCGAATAGTTATTGTAATGGTCATTCTATTCTATCACTTATCGAAATATGCACTTTTCCAAAAGAAGGTGATTTAGATTTGCCTAGTTATCTGTTATTGAGGGAATTCGACATTAATAAAAATAATTAGGCCCAATTGAAGGTCACAGGTAATAAAGAGCTGACTTACATTTAAGTCTTAAGTCTAGCCAAATTGCTATTGGTATTGCATATGGATTTCAGTAAGGGTAGTTGGGTTGGCTACATGATGGAAATAAACAGGTATGATCTTCGAACAAGAGAAATACCTACTAGAAAAGGGTTTGATATAAACTTTACCATATAAGAAGCTTGTGACCAGCTAGTGAATTGCTCCGTTGATTGAAATCACGATGCCAAAGTATAATTAACGATGGTTTGTGGGGCACGGTCAGGTGACTATGTCTAAAATACTCGGCATCTCAACTAATTATAAGTAGGTACTGCTTGTAGCTCGTTAGCTTTTGCCAAAACTATATACTTAGGCGCTGATGGATTGGTACATATAACTGATACACGTCGATCGGAGATCGGTCTAGTTGATCTGTAGATAATTAGGTGGTATCAAGATGACTGGTAGCAAACACTTACGTATAAAATCCCACGTGAAACAATTGGATTCTAATGAGTATTCTGTATCTTTTTTGTGATTTAGCAGCGTCTGAATTATCTCAAGATATAATTATTTTGCTACGTTTATCATTAATCGTAATCGTTTATAAATTACACCTCACGCAATGATTATGAACATGAGCGAAGTAAGAAAAACAATTTATGGTATTTTTTTCAACATTTTTATTAATTATTAAAATTAATTTTGTGCCTTATTACCTAAACCTTAACCTAGATAAAATACAGATACAAACAGTGTTGGAAAACATTTTGTGATGGTGACGCGACTTGAGACGATGGAGGAGGTCTATGCTCAGATTACTTCTTCATCATGCTGTTGACGAGGCCCTTGAAGGCTTCGAGGCCGTCTTCGTTGGCCTCTTTGTAGCCAGGGGCGGTCTTCTTTACGGTCTCGTACCATCTGCAAGAAATAGAAGACATTTTAGTAAATACATATGTATATAGATATACCCTACATTGCCTACTTACCTATTGGCATAGAATACATAAGTATTGGATAGAAAACTGTATGATGACGCATTTTGAGATTATGAAGTCTCAATATAATTTCCGTTTATTATCTTTATCCGCATTTTCTTGTCTTTGCTGAATTTTTTTTGCGTTGTTTTTCGGTATTTACCGTACCAATAGGTATGTGGCGATCGTCGCGCCACCTCAAAACATATAGACCCACGCACATGAGCGGGAAGGGGGCGCGGGGGTAACACCGCGCTTCAATATCACACAGGACATTGCAGTCGCGCCGCGCACACGCACAAGAGTCGGTCCGAGACCTTCACCGAAGCTCCCCGCTCCCGCGCCACGCCAACGCACTCGCGGAAATGTTTATCGTAGCTTTCTAAGCTAATATAAGTCTTTAAGTCTTATATAATAATGGAGACGTTTTGTGTTGTGTACCTACTACGGCGTCGTAGTGAACGCATCCAAGTGCGTTTTCGGTGCCGAAGAAGTAACATTCTTAGGGTACTCCATCAACAAAGATGGAACTCGCCCTCCAACAGAGAGGATTGAAGCGTTGCGGAGCTATTATCCCTTACCTAAAACAGTGCAAGGTCTTCGCCGCTTCCTCGGCATGATTAACTTTTATCGCCGATTCCTCCCAAAAGCAGCAGAAACACAAGCGCCACTCATCAACGTCTTAGCCTCATCCAAACTCAAAGGTGCTAAACCAGTGCCCTGGACGCCAGAACTTGAATTGGCATTCCAAAGGTGTAAAGACGCCCTGGTGAGCGTGACTCTGCTTGCTCACCCAAACAGTGACGCGCCATTAGGTCTGTTTACAGACGCGTCATCAACTTACGTGGGAGCTTGCCTACAACAAAAGGTGTCTAATCATTGGCAACCATTGGCATTTTTCAGCAAGAAACTAACAGATAAACAAAGCCAATGGCCCGCCTACTATCGCGAACTCCTTGGAGTATACGAAAGTGTACAGCACTTCCGACATATTCTTGAGGCACAACACGCGACAATCTACACCGACCACAAGCCTCTCATATATGCTTTCAGCCAAAAACGAGAGAAGCTCCCACCAATACAACTGAACCAACTTAGCTTCATCAGTCAATTCACGACGGATGTCAAGCATGTTAAAGGTGTTGACAATGTTGTCGCCGACACCATGTCACGAGTTGAACAGATTTCACTCGGTGACGATTTCGCTTCGCTCGCTCGAGCACAAGCAGAGGACGATGACCTCGAAAACATTCGCAACAACTCCTCTTTAAATTTAGTGCCTACATTGGTTCCCGGGTCCGATATCACCATTCTTTGCGATGACACGACCGGGAAACCACGGCCATACTTGCCACCGCAACATCGTCGTGCAGCCTTTGATCGACTTCACAATTTGAGTCACCCTGGGGTGCGTGCAACTACGCGCCTTGTGGCTGATCGCTACGTATGGCCCGGCATTAAAAAAGACTGTCGCAACTGGTCACGCGAGTGCCTCGCATGCCAGAAATGCAAAGTCACACGACATGTATCAGCCCCGCTCGCTGATTTTCCTACTCCATCTGGACGATTCAAACACGTCCATCTGGATATCATAGGACCACTTCCGTCCTCCAACGGTTACACCTACTGCCTTACGGCAATTGACCGTTTTACAAGATGGCCAGAGGCTTGGCCAATGACAAATATAACAGCCGAAGAAGTTGCTGACCAATTTCTTCACGGTTGGATTGCTCGTTTTGGCGTCCCCACCACCGTCACTACTGACCAAGGACGTCAATTCGAATCCACGTTATTCAACAAACTAATGGATCTAGGAGCTACCAGAAGAGCGAGAACAACTAGCTACCACCCACAGGCTAACGGTATGGTGGAACGCTTCCACCGGCATCTCAAGGCCGCTATCATGTGTCATTCACAATCCTGGCACAAAGCCTTACCGCTCGTTCTTCTCGGCATTAGATCAGCACTTAAAGAGGATCTACGCTGTTCCTCTGCAGACCTTGTATACGGTGAACCACTACGCTTACCGGGCGAGCTCCTGGTACCTAGTGGCACACCACAACATACAAGCGATGACTTCATGGCCCGGCTACAGAGCACAATGGCCAAAGTACGTCCAGCACCGGCGTCCCGACACACGGAGCCCAAAACTTTTGTATTCAAAAATTTGAGCGACGCTTCACACATCTTCTTACGAGATGACACGGTACGCCGCGCATTTCAACCCCCTTATACAGGGCCCTATAAAGTTCTTAATCGCACAGACAAGACACTCACTATTCAAATGCCTGGTAGGAGCGTTCAAGTTAGCATCGACAGAACTAAGCCAGCTTACATAGCTCCTCAAATGGAACCAACATCGAGTCAAACGGTGCCAACGTCTGTTCCTGCATCCACTGCAGACAGATCGGTACAGCCAAACGCAGCACTGCCAGTTCCTAGCACTACTTTTTCGCCAGGACCAACACCTAGATCACAACCACAATCACCCAATCCCTTACCTACCGACCCTCCAGCTAAGTACGTCACCCGATCCGGACGTCGCGTCCGCTTTAAGCTTCCGGTGGATGTGTAATGTTTTTTGTAGTTATGTATACACCTTAAGGTCGGTTAATGTAAGTTCAGTTTTAAGTTTTTATTTGTTAACGCTCGGTTTACCTTTCTCCGTGGGGGGGTGGTGTGGCGATCGTCGCGCCACCTCAAAACATATAGACCCACGCACATGAGCGGGAAGGGGGCGCGGGGGTAACACCGCGCTTCAATATCACACAGGACATTGCGGTCGCGCCGCGCACACGCACAAGAGTCGGTCCGAGACCTTCACCGAAGCTCCCCGCTCCCGCGCCACGCCAACGCACTCGCGGAAATGTTTATCGTAGCTTTCTAAGCTAATATAAGTCTTTAAGTCTTATATAATAATGGAGACGTTTTGTGTTGTGTACCTAGTGAATAAAAGAATGTTGTGACTTTAGCTGTGACTTTCATTACTACACCGCAAGGCGTCCCAAAGGTACGTTACATGGCGTGACAAGTAAACAGTAACAGACTCGAAATATTAAGAAAACTCACCTCTTGACATTGCCGTATTTCTTGAAGTCAACATCCGAAGCCTCGAAGCTGGAGACGCTGGCGACGAGACTCAGGTCGGCCAGCGTAAGACTGCGGCCAGCCACGTAGTTCTGGCCCTCCAGGAACTTGTCCAGGAGTTGGAGGGCATCCTCGATCTTACCCAACTTGTCTTTGTCAGCCGGCGCGCCGCCAAACACTTGGGGATACTGACGGGAGAAATGGGATTTCAATTATGTATGTCTTGTGGAATTGTATATTATAACAAAATTCTTATTATTGCATGCCATCAGGAATTGTTCGGTTAGTTAGCACCCGATTCAGTTTTTTAGAGAAATGGTTTAGATATAATCATGCTTTTTTTCTACATATTGTATGTTGTCATAGAAGGGTAGAGACAGCTGTGGCTGTGACAAGGCCACCTAATATCTCAATTCCCAATCCATTAATTATTAATTACATCAATAATTTAATTGTTTACACATCAGTCATGTATCTATGACATCACGAAACTAGAACCAAATACTTTCATTAAGGTGAGTAAACATGAACACACAAACACCAAAAGTTATCGGTAAATTATATTGACCAGACAACAATAGAAGGTAGTTGATAGAACCAATGAATGCAGGCTTGAAGGTCGAATTAGGAATGGTTTTTGTGGCGGAAAACGGAAACATTTTCGTACCGACGGATAAACCTACTACTGCTGGTAATAATACCGCAAAAACTAAACCTAGGTAATTACTTGCTAAAGGAGTAACCGTTTAGAATACCTGTTTAACTTTAGTACTTATTTAGTAGTAGATAATAGGCATAAACATGGACCAGTTTTTAATGGCCAACAAACATATTGCAGATAAAAAATAGATACAAAAAAAACATCCAGATAATCAGCAGATGATGCTTGACAATGCTTTTAGTTTACTTTTCATGGCGATATGTTCAGTTTCGAGCAAGCTCTACATTGCAAGTCTGGTTGTCTCATGTGTCTTAAGGCGAAACTTTGGTCTCGTCTCCATAAAATCCTTCATAAATGAAAAACTGGATAGACGACTAGGGTTTATTTGGTACTTACGAAGTAATCGCTAAACCTCGCATACAGGGTCCCGATGTCGAAGTACAGTCTCTGGTCTACGAGGGCCCTGGCCTTGGGTTCCTCGGGGTACAGCGGGGAGCCCTTGCCGTACTTGTTGGCGAGGTATGTGATGATGGCACGGGACTCCCAGATGGAGAACCCGTCGTCCACTAGCGTGGGTACCGTGTGCTGGGGGTTTATCTGTGGACAATAGATAAAGTGTTATTGAAGCATTCAACTTGGACCTTACATTTCTCTTTCATGTATTTTCTGTAAATTATTTTTGGTGCTAATATTCCTGCGGTAAGATCAAACAAGAGTAGGTATCTCAGATTAGCAAGATAAGGTTATATGGTTGCGCTATTGTGAACTTATCTGCTTATTATATTTTTGCTTTGCTTATATTATTTTTTTAAGAAGTTCTGACATAGATTTATAGCTGCATTTACAGACATAGTTGCCTACACAAGTTCGTCGATGAGATACAATATATAACATCATATTAGCGGCAAGAATGTCTGCACTGTACATCAATCAACTTCTTGCCGAAGCTACAAGACAAGACACTCTGATTTACATCAATTCCAAGAGCCGGCACTAACATCAAGAGTGGCAATAAACGAGACGTGCAAACTGCATCTGCAACTCCAGATAAGCATCTCTCTAAAATTACACGTTTGTATGACATAAAAATGCATAATATTCTTCAAATTACGGAGTTTTTTACAAAATCTCTTCGTAATTTGGAGTTAATGTTAGAAGCCGGCAAGTAAATTATTACAGTCGCAAGATAACTTGGTCGTGGACAAAATCAAAACTAAAAATTTAGAGAATATCTCAAAGGCCTTGGCTGTGGTGCTGCCATCAGCTACACAAACTTTTGTTTGGACTCTACAACCGGTTGCCAAGGTTACCTCAAAAACACGCGATGTGGTCGGACCGGTCAGGCGTAAAATCATTACATTAGATATTATATCTGATTTGGAGTGTTTTTGCTACAACCTCTGTTTGATATTCAACCATGTACTACATACATACATATTTAGAAGGGCTTTTTTAATACGAAGGCTTACGTTTGACTACAACCCGCCTGAGCCGTTTATGGGCAGTTTAAAGGACGTTTTTTACATGACTGTTACATAATGTAGGTGCATCCAAACGTTCATGGCTTAAATATAGATAGATAGATAGATAGATAATACTTTATCGTCACACACTTATAAAACAAAATTAACTAAAAATACTTCATAAATTAATCTAGTGCCACAAGTGGCGGCCTTATTGCTAAAAGCAATCTCTTCCAGGCAACCATTGGATGGAGAGGAATAAATAAAGGATTATAAAGGACGTGGTGTACAACAGAAATAGATGCGATAGAATAAATAATATACACAAATATAATTATAATGTACATAAACATAAAGACATACATCCTAATACATATTATACATAATTAGTACAAACATAAACTAATATATAGTGTTAAAATATATATAATATAAAACATATACATGTAGATAATACGTAGAGACAGCAGTTATATTATAGCATTTACATATGTATATCAGCATAATGACAACAGATACCAATTATTTACTTGACTCTTGAAGCTATCAATTGACTGAGCTTTTTTGATGTCAAGTGGCAGGGCATTCCAGAGTAGAACAGCCTGCGCGGTGAACGACTTGCCATAGACTGCTTTCTTGCATGTAGGATGCTGTAAAGTAAGCCTGTCTGATGACCGAAGAGCAAGGGAGTGGGAAGAATGGATGTATTTGAACCGGGAAACTAAGTAGCGAGGAGAAGAAGGGTTGAAAAGGATGTTGTAAACAAGAGAGAGAATATGGGTATTCCGGCGAAGGCGAATGGGCAGCCACTTGAGCTTCGAACGAAAATGAGATATATGATCAAATAAAATAAATCAATATAAATCGATATATGATTAAATATCTCTCTTGATATAGATCAACTTACTAAAATAGTAAGTAGGCTAGCTTAGCATTTATCTATAATGATGAATGTAGAGCAATAGCAGTTAAGTTATAGGTACTACCAATGGCTATAAGACTCTCCTAAGAAGGTTTCCATGCAATAGTTCTAGGCACGTAATAATTAATTATTGGCGTAAGAAGGAGGAGGCCTTTACCCAGCTGTGGGTCTGATGATAATGATGTAATAAGCAGTTTTTTCACCCTGTGCATACCTACTTTGAAATAGAGGTCGCCCATCAATGCGGTGGGTTGACGACATTAGAACAACCGCATGGAGCACCTGGATGCGATCTGCGCCGGACCGGGACGAGTGGCGTACAAGAAGAGAGGCCTATGCTCAGCAGTGGGCGATAGCGGGCTGATGATGATGATGATGCCTACTTTAAGAGGTACTGTGTTTGTTTAGATTTTTGTGACCAGCATAAATATTTTATGATGACAACATATTGTGTTGAAATGATTAAAGTAATATTTTCCTTAACATTTTATTTTAATCACTTTACAAATACTAAGTAGCAGCTTTAGAGGACTAAAGAGGTCATAGATAAAACCGAACAAATCAACAATGTCTTTGCTCACACACAAATAAACTGGCAGAAACATCGTGAGCATCATTATCTTATCATTTCCAACCATCGACAAACATTTACAAACGTACGTAACCACTTGCAAAGTCGGTTAAATGGAATGCTTGTTGAGTTCAACGATCTAGAATAACATCATAGTTGGTTCAGGGCTCAGGGGGAACTACCATGAGTAATAATAAACCATTATATTTTTATTTACATTTCACCTACTTATATATTAATTTTAAACCGACTCCCTACCTAAAACAGGAAAGTATTGTCAATGTGGTTTAATCTACCATTACCTAAGCAAGGTTTTAGTGCTATTACTCCAAAACTCTGTTTAAATGAACCGAATTTGAAAATTTTATGCTCGCAGTTAAGCTAACATCATATTTGAATACATTTTTACTCATTACTATTTGTCTCATTATGAATAGCTTATAGCGAATAATGAGGTAAACTACCTAAAATCAATCGAATCCTGCGAATATAATTTATTTATTAAGTAATGTTTATTAACATTTTTAGTATGTCCCCATCAATTTATAGCCTATCTAAGACCTTCGAATAATCTGCATAGTTTGTTAGTTGCAATATAAATAAACTCTATATCTATGGTATAGAGGTTATAGTTTGTTGTAGGTATTTATGGTGTTTTCGGTCTAGGAGTAGACTAGACGGAAACGCCTGGCTAAATGCCAGGAGTTCCTGAACTAGATTTATGAAAGTTTTGTAATGTGGCTGCTGTTGAGAAACTGCTTTATGGCTGTAATCTGTATTCTGGGCTTTAGTAACTTTAAATCACAGACTATTCTAAACTCCTTTACATAAATATGAATTTGGTTGATTCTATTTATTTATTTAATAGTAGCGGAAAACAATATTGATAGAACGCCGGCAGAATAGTATACCAGTGTTACTATCTATTTACCGGTTATTGTAGTCTATATAAGAACTGTGTTATTATGGTAGGTACAAATGAACATAATTAGTATTTATTTTATAATCAATTTAAATGAGGAAATAAATTGATTTATTTGAACCTTTGCAACTATTAATTTTCCTTTAAAGTGTAATTAACTTCGTAGTGTCCTACCATTAATGTTTTGTACTTTGTAAACAACTTACAATTTATATGAGTTATCCTTTTGGATAGCAAATGTGTGTCTGAGTTGTAAGTTATATATTTATTAAGGCGGGTACTATGATTCTTCAGAGTTAGGTACCTATGGATATGGTAGGTAAATTTTTAAACTTTTGGGATACTGTCACAGTTTTGTTAGAAATTAGTTAAATCAGAGTATTTCAGGGTTACCTACTAAAATAAGTTAAACTTCAACTTCCTTATAAATGATATATGCCATTTGGAAGGTAGATCTTCTTTTGTGATACTGTCACAGTTTTGCTAGAAATTCTGATTTCTAGCAAAACTGTGACAGTATCACAAAAGAAGACCTTTAGGACCTTTAGGTTTAACCTGACGCATAAGCTAGTATATCCAGCATAATCCTTGTCCCTTACCTTGAGGTACTCTGGCTTGAGATGGTCTCCGTGGTGCAGGTCCACCAGCTTGAGGTCCAGCTCGATGTTGAGCGCACGCGCCGCCAGCAGCACGGTGCGGCACGGCGCCGAGCCGGGCACGTAGTATAGAGTGGGGGCCATTGCTCTGAGGGGAATAGCAATAGATTTAGGGCAAGTTCCGTTTTAATGCAGATATTACAATCTAACTTGAGCCAGTTTCGATGGACAAGTGTCGCCTTAAGTGACTTACTTATGACTGTTACTTTGCAGCGTTAAAGACAAAAGTTCTTAAGTATGTATGTTACGAGGTTATGATATAGACTTTAAATAATTAAGTTGTCTTTAAAGTCACCTACCTAGTTATTTTAAGTTCAACTCGACTCGTAAGTGGAATAGGGATTCTATCTAAGGACTAGGAACAAAGGTCTAAACATCAGGGCTAGGTCGGCAATCGATTGGTTTCCGGAATCTATGAGATCTAAGAGAAGCTAAGTTTAAGAGAGCTTTGAACACTAACGCGTCCTATAAATCGAGATTAATGTAACACACTGACTGCTTTCTATTTTTTCTATCGAGGAAATTGGTCACCTAATGAATCATGGTCACTAGACCGAGGCGGAAGTAATTTTCCGAAACACTGAATGGGCTTTTACTACAAAATGCCAGTCAAGGGTAAGGCCAACGAAAGGTCTCTGCGTCTACAGTTACATGAGTCAATAAGTTAGTTAGTAAGTAAAACTAAGTAGGTATGTACTAACTGAAAATATATGTTTTCAGAATGGATGATTTCAAAGTGCAAAAATTATAGATCTGCCAGGGTTTCGATAAAAAAACGATTATTTTAAAACCATTCCCATTTTTGTAATTATATTATCGATATTTAAACTAAGTACTTGCTGTAAGCAGACTTAATAGAAAACATTGTTTCTAAATGCAATAATATTTAAGAAAACATTACTAAATCCTATTCTCAAGTCATCATAGTACGAGTATATCTCATGCAAATTGTTACCGTGAGAGATAATAGCTGGAAACAGGTACCTATATGAATATTAATAACACAATGACTTTGCACAAATTGTAAATTACCTAAAGCCGGCCGGCAAAAACCTACTGCAATGTTTGAATGTGTTGTGTGGCCTTCATAATAACTACCTACGCATAAATTAATATAAAACCGTAGCCTTTTTGTATCGATCCTGTTTGTTTCAATAAGTTATGACTCAATAAGAATTTCCATGCACGTAATACTATTTACTCGTATTGTCCTACAGAGTTATTGACAGTTTATTTGCAAAACATTTATGGTGAAAGAATATGCGGTTGCATAGGTACTACTTGTTCTTATCGAATGAGAGTGGCCAACTCTGGTGTCGAGAGTTAATTAAGCAGCCCTAAGGGCCTCTGACACGGCTTTACGACTGACGTACGATTACGAATAGCCGAGACCTACAATCCACGGAAGCGCCCAAAATGGATTGTCAATTTTCGGACACCTATCCGCGCACTGACCGCGTCGAACGATTGCCTCCGCTAGTTGAGCTACTACGGGCGCTTATAAAGCTTTAGGTACCTACTAAAAGTACGAATATAGAGTACAATAATAAAAATATCCTTTTAACGAAATATTTTTCCCAAATTTCCAAATGCCTCACAAAAAAGTTAAATAGGTAGGTACTGCCGAATTTAAACCGTTCTTAAAAAGCTTAGCACAATTTACCAGCAACCGTGTACAAATCGCACAGTTGCCGTACTAATTAGCAGTGCTATGGTAACAAAAACTCCATCTATGTTCTAGTGTGGGAAGTAGTCTTGCTGCATTGTTTCACTTCTACTGCGAGTGTATGTCCCAATCAAGCCGAAACTGGTTCACTTTCTTTCCACCTTTCACTTGAGCTTTGGACTGCAGCTTAACAATTTTATCACTGATCGATGTCATGACTCGCATTTTTGTAATCGGAAATGAAATAGATTGTAGTACACGCTTATGTATGCTTTATGCAAGATACCAAAAACTCGTGATAAATAAATTTGCATTTTTTTCGTTATCCATTTTTTTGAACTACTTAGTCGTTACTTTATTTAGAGCTTACTAAGCATGCTGTGTTTAGTTCAGTAAAGCAAATAGCAACGAAATATTTTCTCTAGTAAAAATAAGCACATCACTCAAACTATATTAAGCAAGAACTACCTTCATAACTTTTTAGCACACTATTTCTATCGACATGAAAACTCTTCATAAAACATCACAACACTATCACAGGCCCTTAGGGACGCTTGATAAACTCTCGACACCAGAGTAAGCCACTCTCATTCGATAAGAAGAAGACTATCATAGGTACCAAAGAAAAAGAAAAACTTACAATTTCAAAATGCCAGTTGAATTTTTTCAAAAAATGTCTTGTAGTGGGCGACGCGTTCAGTCCACACGGTCACTGGGCACAGAATAAACGCTAGAGGGGAGGGCTACAGCTTTATACTGACGCTGCTGTAGCGGAGTGCATGACGCATGGCGAGGACAACACACAGATTTCCCTTCAATGAACCTATTAACTTGGCTAGTACTTCGCTTAGAACTTCATAACCTTATGTGTGCTACTTATGTACTTATATGAAAAAACTGGGATTTAACATCTTAAAGACAAAATAATATGACAGACGAGAATCTTTGGTGTAGTCTTGGAACTGAGATGATTAGTACCTAATAACAGAGTTTAGAATAGTCTGAGCTAATAACCATGGGCGAAATTCAGTACAGCATTTGTTTAATTTAGGTATGCAAATCTAATTATTTAAGGGGCAGGCTTTTTTGTATCAGGCATGACTTGGCTAATTAGCTCATTTTTTGTAGCTTTTGTTAAATAAGCATGAAACCGCAAAAATCACTATCATGTTAGATAACCTACCACAATGTTTTGTCAAATTAAAGACGCTATCTGCCTACTTATGATATACCTACATACGTATGATATACCTACATACTAGGGCATGTAATATCGGATGATGTTTGATTCCGGTACTGAGTTTCGATATTACTGGTTCAATTTCGGAATTCCGGAATCAGTACCGGAATTACAGGATTAAAAAAAAACAATAAATCGGGATTTAAATGTTTTAATAAATGAAATCTTACAAGGAAACATGAGATCTCTAAATTTAACTTAGAGTTCAATTAAACACTGGTTGCACTGCAATATACCAACTACCAACTCCCGACTTCCGGGCGAGAACGGCGCGAACTGGTTGGCGACTGGGCGAGTACGCTGTACGCGGCTACGAGGGGAAGTACCTGGCGTCGCTAGGAGCAGGGCGCGGCCCACCGGCCGGCTCCTGCAGGCGGCAGTCCTTGAGAGCGCCCGAGTGACGAGGACGAGTTACAAACACAAGCGTCGATGGCGGCAAATTCAAACCAAACTTCGCGCGCGGTAACATTTCGCAATAGAAAATTCTGTTACTGATTGTGGTTTTTTCCATCAGTAAAAAATAATAATTAAATCAGTATCGGATTGCGATATTACGATATTGACTTCAATTCCGGAATCTTAATATCGAAAAAAACAGTCCGAAATTTCGGAGTTACGAAATCTCGGAATTCCGGGATCCATGCCCTACTACATACGTATGACAATTACTTATTGAGTATTTAATTGAAATGTTGTCACGGATTGCAATAGTTGGTTTTAGATTAGATAGGGATTGTTACATTACTTAAATAAAAATAATCGTGAAAGGATTTTCTGAGATCATCCTGAACTTTATTATGCATACTTAGGCTGTAAAGTGCCTAACTATATGGACGCTAGGCCTAAATAGATACGTTGCGGGATATACTATAAAAACTGTTGAATGGCCAATGAATCTTTAAATTTTGGTCTTACGCTTACGAGTATGTGACACCATAAACAGTGACCAAGCAAAATGAAATGAATCATTATTTTATCTGACTGGAGATCAATCAAACTTATGGTAATTTAAACAAAATGACACCACAGTAAGTATTTGCTGAAGATGAAGTAGGTTACTCTAGAATTTCGATTAGGTTAACTGTAATTATTATTTAATCAGGGAAATTGGCTTAGTACGAGCATAGACTAATTACGAGTATATCATTTACAGATAAGCTAAAGGGCAAACACGTACCTAAACTATGAAAGGGATGAGTAATTAGATCCCCTTGCAATGATATGACTACACACATACGAGTATAAACACCTCGTTCAACGTCTTTCGTCTTCTTTAAGTTTAATATTATTAGATCAAGAAACAGAAAAGCAATTATTTTTAGTTGCTTACATGAATCGTTTGCATGTTGCTTTACCTACATTAGACATTTAAATTTAAGTAAACTGTAAAGTTCTATGTAAGATTTTTGTAAAACTTTGATTGTTTCTCTATCTCCGTGGGTAGGTCACCTGAAAGTGTGGTTACGAATTTAACTGGGTTTATAGACCAGCAGCTTGCATGTGTGACAGAGATCGATAAAGCAGTTCTTACACGCCACCGTTCAACGTTTCATCCGACCGCTAGAAGTAGTTGTCCAGTATTTGTGTTTCTGTATTCTTTGCCAGTGTGAATACTAATGGGTGCTCGCGGCTTCGCTCGCACTAAGAAGTGAAGAAAGCTTGTATCCCCTATATCACCTTTTTAAAATTGGCATTTCCAAAAATCCGTTCTTAGCGGATGCCTACCTCAAAACATCTACCTGCATGCCAAATTTCAGCCCGATCTGTTCAGTGGTTTGGGCATTGCATTGATCACTATGCCAATCAGTCAGTTAGTCACCTTTGAGTTTAATATATTTTGATTTATAATAGGACTTTGTAAGGATAGATAATAGACGTTAAAAATTGTAACGCGGAAATCAAACCTGCCTTTAGAAGAACCTACTGACACAGTACTCGTAAAAGTACGTAGAGTAAACATTTAGGCACCAATGACAAGTCACAGGCAGTTATTTCATAGAGCTAAACTAAATATTAGTTATATCATCCATTTGACCAGTAGGTTATGTGATCTGAAGCAGCGCCCTTACCTATAAGCGCCGACGACGCGAAGAGAGTATCTATGTATAGATACGATAAATGGTGGCATATACCTAATGTGACCAGCAGCAATAGCTAATGACAGAAATGTCATTCGTAAAGAAGATCTTCAACTGTTCAACCCGGGTCAAGTTTCATGTAACCTCACTACAAACAGGTCAGGGGCCTTGCCTGCCAGTCTGGTCCGGTCGGCCTTCCCGTGGCCGTTGCCTTGGAGTCAGGTTTCCCGCCATCCTTCGAGCCCGACAACCGTGACCGTAAACAATAGACAGGACATTTCGACAGGTGAGTGTGGTTTCACCTTTCTTATGTAGGTCTGATTTTTTGTTGGGTCGGATTGTTGGATTGTCTTTTTTTGTTTTTGGAAAAGGTGTGGAATTGAGGATGTGTAACATTTATACGTTACACATCCTCAAACATAACTTATTAGTATCATACCCATGCTGTATGCAAATAAATAATTGTAAATTAAGAATATGCTTTCATGAATTTATCTAAAGTTCGTTAGCAAGGCAATAGATTTTACATTCATACAGGATAGTTCTGTTATGGGGAAACTAAGTAGGTATGCTATAACCTAAACAATTTACCTACCTGTGGTCACAGAATAGAACACATGCCTGTGGTAAGTCCAGATTTATTATGCTAAAGCTACTTAATTCTAACGCCTGATATTTTTATCAAAACAAATTATTATTAGAATCTGTTTTAGAAAAGGCACTAAGACGTATGCAAGCCGTAGTGGTCATATATGTAGAAATTTGACCTGTTGTTGTATGAACATGTAGTTTTTTATTTTTATACATACTACCTATTTATCAGAGAAGATAAAAGTGTTTATAGGTGACTTAAACCCCAGATAAAACTAAAATACTTATGCTTATTCATTGTCATACGTAACATAACCGAAACGGAAACAGATATTTTAGACTAAATCATTTATGAATCATACAAAATTGGATGAGAATTTCGATTGACCGCAGACCTCTGGGGATTATACACGCAGGTAAATGCTGATGGGAAAACCCTACATACCTATTCAGTTGAAATGTTATTTTATAATGCTTTTAGTTATATCGTATATTAATGATTATTATTATTAATGAATAAGAAAAAATATTATTATTTATTAATGAATTATATTCTTTAAAGTTTATCTTGCAAGAATCGAGACACCCTTCTAATATAGTATTGTACAATACAATACAGTGCGAACGGCTTCATTGTACGTTGTAGTTATTTATATAATATGATAATGATGTTAGCTAAATAGAAACATGATGTGAACCATTAAAAGAAGTGAAGTCGTACAATTGACATTAAAAATTGTAGTAACAACTGTCACTGTCAATATTGTTATTTGTCAAGTTCACAGTGGTGTCAGTGGTTGTGTTTGTAAAATGAGTGGATTTCCACTTTCTTTTTCATAAAAATTGAGGGTTTTTCTCACGATCATGTAAATAATTGGATTGTAGTAATAAAAACCTGCATAATCTTCATTCCTAAATAACTAAAATGGGTGACAGCAGTGATTCCGAAGAATTCTACGATGCTGAGGAGTTCACACCCATAAAGGGTTCAAAGTAAGCAATGATTCATGTATATTGTCGATAATTAACGTTAAATTTGCTATCTAGCTCAACTTGACTACATCCATAACCACTGTATGCATTGGTCAAGTCTAATCGCTTATAGGTTTAGTTCGAAAAATAGTTTCTAAGACGGTCATTATCTGACCATTTCCAGATGTTTGTCATTCAATCAATAGCCGTCCTTGGTTTGCGACAGCTCGTAAATTGCGACAACATAGCGCCGACGTCGCTACTACGCTCGCCCCATGCCTAACAATGAGTTATTGGACCAAAACAAATAGAAAGAATGTGCATGTATTAACAATCACAACCTGTTTGGTTTTGCCACTTATGGCAGTAAGTGGTATAAGTTCCCATTCAAAAATTAACCTTATTACTGTAGCATTAAGTTGTTTGTTGTGAATCTATGATGAAACAGATGTTCATGGTTGATATAGTTCAAATATATTTTGTAGTATACCTACTAACTTTGTAACTGCATCAAGTGACTATATTATATCCTATTAGTGGCATAGATTTGTACCTGACCTTAACAGAACTTACATAAATATTAATAGGTTTGAAGTAGTTTTTTTTCCACACTTCTCTACCTATTTATCTCTGACATAATTAGAGTTTTGTAAATCAAAATGTTGTTATAGTTATTTTTGAATTTAGGAATTGTGCTAACCTTTTTTTAATTTATTTCCAGAAGATCCTCTATGTGCAAGAGTATAAGTCTCACTGACAATACAGATGGGTCGGACAAATCCAAGGAGCAGAAGAGTCAAAAGACTGAAAGTTCAGTAAATGTGGCCAACACTGTGGCAGCCCCTGCTGAAGATGACAGAACTAATGTTAAACAAGTAGGTATATCCAATGGTTGCCTGGAAGAGATTGCTTTTAGCAAAAAGGCCGCCACTTGTGGCACTAGAGTAGTTTATGTATGTAAGTAATTTTAGTAATTTTTTTATATGTGTGTGATAATGAAGATTATCTATCTATCTATATTTTACACTTAACAGTCAGGCATAAGACACATACCTACATTAGGCATTTGTTGTTGGTCACCTGAAGTGAACACAGTGGCCCAAGGTGGAGCATCCATATGCTGGATTAAAACTGACTCTCAAATGAGGGTGCCAAAACATAATGTCATACTGTAGATATGAGGTATCATAAAATACCCATTCTCCATGCAAAAAGTATATTAGATGTGAATCTTTGAAATATGCCTAATATATTTCTTATATCACCAATGTGAGTTTTGACCTCTCTCTTTGTATTATTTATAGCCTATATAATTATTTGTCGTCTACATACATAATGATACAAACGTAAGCTTACTAAGAGGCTAGATGGCGCTGTGTGATATGTCCTAATATATTTTTTATACATGATTATTGCAGATATTATATTTATTAAGCCCATTGTATCTCATTGCAGGTGGTGCAGGGTCGGCGGCGCTTCGAGGAGCTGCGTCGCTGCATGCAGCACGAGGAGGAGGAGGAGGCGCGGGATCCGGCCGGCTCACTCGACCACCACACACACACAGAGCACCCCTTCAAGTGAGCACCAACCTTAATACTTTTTACTTGTATTTTGTTGTATTGCCTTGCCAGGGTATTTTTTTCTAATATCTAAAGATTATTGTATCTTTAAACATGAAAAAGACAGGGAGACTACATTTGTTGCTTAAAATAAGTGCTGATAATTTTCTTATAGCAACCTATCAGCAGATACTATCACCTTTTTCTTGACACAAAAAAGTATAAAATGGGAAGTAAGTAGTAAAATGGGAATACAACACATTACACAAAGACAAATTAAGGGTACATTGCTGCATTCTGTACACCAAAAAAGAGATAAGTACAGTAATAAAAACTAGCACAGGTAGGTTTCTTATAATGCTGTTGCATTAAGTATAAGAAACTTTCCTGTGCTTATTTTCAGTAATGAATATAATGTCTCATACTATAAGCCTTTATCTTTAGAAATGTTATGTCACATCCAATCTAATGTGTGGTTTCATACCTTCTTATCTAACATACCAAACTTAACATAAGACACAAGTATTGGTTGTCTTATCATTAAATGTCTTAAAAAAATTCAATGGTAAAACTATCAAGCAAGCCAGCTAACAATATAAATCCCAATACACAATGACATAGCCCCTGCATATAAAACAAGTTATGTGTTATTACATATTTCTCCCCAATAAGGGTGCCGCTCCATTAAATCACATTAGCATATATTATAATTGCTGTATTACAATGAGCAGTATGTATTGTCGCTTCAGCGGACACCCACGCTCAAAGAGCTGGTGAGTTTTCATTTATACACCAAGTGAATGTTATTTTATTATGAAAATGTTAAAAAAACAAAAAAAAGTTTAAGTAATAAGTAGTAGTGTAATCTTTTTCTTCAAATTAAAAATATAAATACCCAAGCTGGCTGGCATGGTTTCATATGCTATACAAATATTATCACTAAGGCAAATCACAGATTATAGATATTTCTGTGCATATCACAGAATGCTATTGCCTCTTTAGCTCAAAATAGCTGAACTAATTAGGTTGTAATTTTGTATGGAGTTAAAAGAACCTCGGGTTTAGGCATTGATTATATTACTTTTAATTCACATGACTACAGACAACAGCATAAAGAGGCATTGGTTTTATTTTGTGTAAATGATTTTTACAAAAATCTTACTTTTTACACCAAATCACACAAATTTATTACACACAATACATATTTGTAGCTATAAACACATTCATACACATACCATAACAACACATTTCTAGTAACAAAAAATATTTAAAATATTCAAAACAATAATGCTAATCGCAGCTACGAATTCCATATCTATCTAATTGTGCAATACTATTGTTTCCTCTGTTCCCTGGTGTATATTTGTTTATGTATACAGGGTTCATAGTCATCAGTTAGTATTCTATTGTTTTGGATGTTAATTACACCTTTTAATCGTTGGTACCGGCTGTTCATTATAGTACTGCGGTTTTTAAACAAATTATCAAAACTCCTTTGGGAGGTTTGAAAACTATCGACACTTGAGTAGGCCACTTCCATACGATTTTATTTGCCTGTTTTTTTGTTATAATTCTACGTTCGTATCTTTTACATGTTTTTGTGTAGTTTTTTTTTATGCTATATAAGCCTACATTTGACTTCAATTCGCCTGATGTCAAACAAAGTTGCAATGTATGATCTTGGTCGCTTATATCGACTTGAGGACCAATGAATTGTAACTCAAGTGGATTCGAGACCACTATTACTATGTAATAATATGGTTAATATCATGTGACAAACACAGCATGCAAAAACTTTTTATCAATTATTTTATTAGTTTATCAGTAACTGTGTGTAGGACGCTATCTAGTGTGTGTCTGTGCAGGATAATAGCGCACGACACAATGAGCTTGCAGAGCATGACGTCCCTCGGCCGCATCGGCAGGATACTGAGCGGCGCCGCCGAGTCACACCGTGAGTATATTTACTGACTTTTTTAAACTAGAACGGGTTTGTACCATAATGGAAGAGTTTTTTTTACAAGGAATGGGTTTGCTTGACCGTAATTCCATCAGGCGAATTACGGTCTAGTGCAAACCCAAGTGAGCAATCATTACGGTCTAGGATGAATAGTGAATTAGTATTGCACATTTACCTAGTAGCTAGTATATTGCCATATCAGGTAAAAGGGGAACCAACAGCATAAATTGGGAGCATGGCTAAATATAGGATGTAATTTTGTCATTTTTGGTATGGACAAAGTACCTATAGAATAAATTGGAAACAAGTGAAGCTGGGAGTGTTCACTAGTAAGAAAATAATAAAAATACTTTAAAACAAATTAGAATATACCATATAAATTAATGTTGTTTTGTTGTAATATTTGATTTAATATTATTGTTGCATTGCAGCGAACATCCGAGACACGGCTCCCATCCCTTCAGCGTCGTCTCGTGAACCGTCCACTATCTCCGACGACCCCTCTACATCTGACAATAGAAGTCAAAATGGTAAGACATACTGACACATTTATAAACAATATTCGTTATTAATCTGCAGTATCCACCAAGTAGATAAGGATCAAAAGTGCTTGTTTAAAATTAAATTAAGTAGCTCAAATTGAATGAATCTAAACAAAGACCTAACATTCAGACTATCACATAAGTTATTATAAGGAAAAAATGTGTCCAAATACTTGCATTTCAACTAAAAAACCTTAGTTATACCTTAACCTTAACCTAACCTTAGTTACCCAGCTTAAAGGCCTAGTTGAGACACATGCGACCCGAAAGTATCTTTAAAAAATACAATTCAATTTTATTCATTTAAATTATTTCCTTGGCTTAAAACAATACATTGTGTGAAAGTTGAAACACACTTGTGCTATGTTCAATTCTAAATTAATGTTGCAGAAGCAAACTAATTGTATATACATATATATATTTGTCCGTCAGTGCTAGCAATGTGTGAGCCGGATGTGATAGCGAGCACGAAGGCCAACAGCTTGAAACAGAGCCGCGGGTCCAGTGGCGCCATCGTGGCCGTGTCGGGCGCCAGCGGGGCGCCGCTCACACACCCCGTGCCAGTGGCGCCGCCTAGGAAGAAGAAACGAAGTGAGTCTTTGTAATAGGGTATATGCATGGAACTTAAATTTGATTTTTGTAAATAAACTTTAAAAATATACCAAAATACTTAACGAGCTGTGCAAACCCCATTTATATTCTTTCCATGTCTTTTTTTCAAAACAGAATTTTCTATATATTTTGTATGGAGTTAGTGCCATGTGACGTCACACGGCATGTCGGTTCTCTCTGTATAATCGTAAACTAAAAACGTGTATAACTGCGTTATTGTTAAAGCTAATTGAATAATAATGTCACTATGCTGATTGTCTATTAAAAAGCTTTCATTGAAATAATAAAAAAAAGTTGTGCATATTCCCTGTTATATTGATACTATAATATGCTCCAAAATGAATTTATAAACTACTGGAATAAGGAGGGAAAACTTCACTAACCAATAAAAATAAATATTTCCATTAGTTACCAATTAATTGTACGGTGGCGATGGTGGTGTCACTTGCTATTTTCATAAGCGGGTAGAATAAACAACAAGGGTAGATATCTAAAAAGTGTTTGAGAACCATATAATCTTAGGGCTTGTGTCATCCCTGAAATGAAATTCCCTAAGCAGTGATTAATGAAGTGTCTATATGTAAGACTAGTGAATGCTCGCGGCTTCGCTTGCATTAAGAAGTAAAACTTGCACCCCCTATTTTACCCCTTTAAAAATGGCATTCCCAAAAATCCTTTCTTAGCGGATGCCTACGTCATAACAAATATCTGTATGCCAAATTTCAGCCCGATTCGCCCAGTTTGGGCTGTGCGTTGATAAATCACTATATTAGTGAGTCAGTCAGTCACTTTTGAGTTTTATAAATTTTAGAGTTCGATTCAAATGTCATTTGTCCATGTGTTTTGTTTGATATGACTCATAGGTCACAGATACAACCATACAACTCTTGTCTCTTCTCCTTCCAGACAAGCTGCACGGCTCGCAGTCCCTCTCCACCACCGACGGTGACAACCTGTCCATCTGCACGGTGGACACGGACGACATGCGGCCGCGCACCGACACCGCCGACAAACCACATCTACACGCGCTCAATGTGGTCAGTATTCTCTTTTTTGTACCGTTTCGAAGTAAATTTTCGATTTTGTGCATCACAGCATTATCACGGCATCACCCGTCGTATCTCATTAATATGATTGTACTGTGTTGTGGCAAATTTCCGAGCAGGGGATCGTCGATGTCTCTTGAACTTTTTGGTCAATAACTAAAGTACCTATATTCTAAAATGTAATGCCTGGAGTACACGTGGCCAGTGTTGCAAGCCAGGAGAGCAAGCCATTGCTAGTGAGCCAGTAAGCTATAGTGGGTCTGGCTTCATATAGACAGAACTGGTTTCATTTCTTATATGACAGAACTAGCGTGCTCCAGCAAGCCAGAACAGTTAAAAAACTAGAAATTGAAAAAACTAGAACTTAGGCTTGAAGAAAAACTAGCCTCATGTATTCCGGACATAATGTAAATCTTTCTTAACAATAACTTGTTTTCAGGCGGCGCCGGGTGCGCTGGCGTGCGGCGGCGCGCTGCCGAGCCCCGCCAGCACCATCGAGTCCCTCACCAGGGAGTTCCAGGACTCGCTCGAACTGGACTCCTCCAAGTATGGTGAGAAATATTTTCTAAATACGTCACTTTTTGACATTCCTCTCATGTACTCCTCTTTACTGAGGATCGTGACTCCTGTGCAGGAGTTGCGGAGGAGTATAGCTCGCTTGCCCCCGAAACCCGTTTTTGCCTAGACGAGGTGACATTGGTGGGTTTTAATGGATAGTAGCGTCTCATTAGCTCCGAGCCCGACATACCCCGATTTTCTGGTCCTCAAACATGTTGTCGCACGATGTTTTCCTTCACTGTCAAGCGAATGCAAATCCACACATAACTTGACAAACAAGTCATTGTTGTAGGGCCGGATTCGAACCAGGATTATTAACCGCACGCTACTCCCACCGAGCCACGATTGCTTTTTAATTATACACCTCAAACCTTTATTTTGCTCATTAATATAATAACCTAGTAATGTATATTGTTTATTGTTTGTTTCCAGCGAGTTCTATGAGTATAATGGAAGGTCGCGGCGACACCAACACCTCGCGCCGCTCGCACGACTCTACGCTGGAGATGAAACAAACTAGTAATGGTAAGTATACAAAATCTCATAAAATGGAGGTTTTGAGTTTTGCTTGATTGTGAATAGAAATGAATAATATAAAAATATAATGTGTATACTGTATTTTGACTCCCAGAACTCAACATAAGAGTAAGCCACAAATCTTCACAATCAGATTCCCAGGAAAAATTTCGTACAACCTGATACTTAGCAAGAACTCCAATAAGAACACCACCACCATCATCTTTTTTAGAACCACTGTTTGATCTATCACGGCGAAATACATTATAACGACTATCTAGAAGTTCCCCATCAAAAATAGTATCATTTAAATTAGACTCTGTTAAAATAATCAAATCATAATCATATGCTAAAGCTTCTCTATACAATTTTGTGACTTTAGTTCGTAGACCTCTTACATTTTGATAGTAAACCTTTAAGCTGACCGATGTGACTGTCTCATAAAGAGTGGACAAAATCCAAATCTTTAATCAGGACGGGCTTGGACTTGATGTCTTTCCGTACAAAAACTCGGCCATTACGAACCCAGACAAACATATAGCCTTTCGCTGATGCGGCCGCTCTGGTAGCTGCATGTAGCTGCTTATTAGCAGGTGAGAGATGCTCAACTACATAAATCGGTCCCTTATCTCCTGAGATTTTTAAGTGTGAAGTATTGAGTTTATTCTGAGAGTTGCTCTTGTTGAAGGTTTTAACTGCGGCCAAAAACTCATCTCGAATCCGTGGTGTTGCCAGTCTGGCGATGATCGAGCGTGGCCTAGGAGACTCCCTATGGAGTTTAGCAACCCTATGGGCAGTGATCATATCATTATCCTTCAGCTGAAACGAGACGACATTGCTGATTTTTTTGACAATGGCCACCACATTTTCATTGCTATTTTCAGGAACGCATTGTATTTCGATATTACATTCACGTGAAACCTGCTCAATCTGCATCAATCGCATAGTTACATCTTTTACTTGTGACTTAAGATCAGCATTCTCAGACTTCAGGCCACAGATCTCAGCAGCTTGTGCCTCATTTTGTTTTTGCATGTCCTTAATCTGACGCGTGAGCAAGTCAACACCCGAAGATAAAGAAGAAATTTTCTCATTGGTGGTTCTACTCTCTTTATCAATCTTTGATTGTATAATATCCGATGATTCGCTGAATTTAAAATCGAAATAAGCAATCAGCTCAGTCACAATCGACGAATCAGCGCTTGACAACTGCTGAGGAATATTATGAGTCGCATTTGTTGGTGATCCAGGCTGCGGTGACGGTCTAACCGGCGTGTTAGAATTATCTCCCTTTTTTTCACGATTTTTACAGTCTGGACATTTCCATGTGGACTTAACTTGCTTAGATTCCTTGGCATAGTTTTCAGGCGTGATATTTAAACACAGGAAATGATAATGCTTCTTACAACTTTTGCAAGACTTTATCTCATTTGGCTTAATAGAATTGGAGCAAGCTTCGCACTTATTCATTATCAACTATTGGCGGAATGAATAATCGTGATGAGTCAAAAAAAAAATGAGCACGATTATATAGCCAAATGTCAAATCTCCACTTCACTCAACTGTCAGCTGTCACTTATGTCATTTGCAAGACGTCAAAAACGCGTCAAATCTTTGTATTGTTATTTTGCGAACACCTTCAATTATTATAAACTTGAGAAAAAATATCGCTGATAAATTGAAATGAACAATCCAAGTGAAACTATTTTGAGAAAAAATGTGACTATATATCACTATCCGTGGAAAACCTGAATGTCCAATGTATGCGGCGTTGCTTGAGGAACAATTCCAGTTAGGGCAATCCAAACACTACTTAATTCTATAGCTTTAAAAACGTAAGTAATGAAGAGCAAATATAAACATGTATTTTCACAAAGATGGATAGGGTAGGTTTGATGGATAGGCTAAATTAAGCTTATTGAGATATATTGACTTCCAAGCATGTGTTTAAAACTTTGCAAGTATCTATGATCGTGTCTCCTTATTCGGCAACTAAAATTGATATCAAATTTATTTAATTACATCTCCTTTTTAGGGTTCCGTACCTCAAAAGGAAAAAACGGAACCCCTATAGGATCACTTTGTTGTCCGTCTGTCCGTCCGTCCGTCCGTCTGTCAAGACCCTTTTTCTCAGGAACGCGTAGAGGTATGAAGCTGAAATTTATATCAATTACTCAGGTCTACTGTCCCTTGAAGCTGTGAAAAAATCAAACTTCTAAGCCAACGCAATCAAAAGATACAGCCATTTATGCCGCAAATTTTCGACACTTGCAAGGGAATCAAAACCTACAGGGTGCTTCCCGTGAACTCAGAATCTTGAAATTTGGTACGAAGCAACGTCTTATAGCATAGATAAAGGAAAAATTACGAAAACCATAAATTTTTAGTTACATCACAAAATATTTTTTTTTTTAATAATCTTAAACTTACTACCCATTTCCTCATAAACTCTTTGTAAACCTTGCAGGTTTGTACGGAACCCTCGGTGCGCGAGTCCGACTCGCACTTGGCCGGTTTTTTTAGTGTCTAAAATGCCTTTTCATTCCATAGATTAGTCCAATCTTCTATAGAAGCCTTGCTGTGTTGACCATTTGAGTTGATGACAAATTTTACACATATGACGTTGTCTTTTTATGTTTACTGTGTTAAATTGTATATTTTTATGTGTTCTAGGTTCGTACATAGTGTCTGCGGTGGAGAGTGACCGCACGCGCGGCTCCAGCCGCACGCACAGCGAGAGTAGAGCCGCGCCACCCAGCGGACACTCCAGTCTGGGATCATCAGCTAGGTAACATTCTTCTACATATTATGTACATATAATCAACCCAATCAATGACTTGCGTTTTTTTAACACTAAATTATGCTTGTAACACGAAATATTAAGCTTACGTTTGACTAGATCCCTCCTGATGTTAGGTACCGATGCAGGCTAAGTTATTCTTCCGATCCGTTGACAACCTATCTGGACGAGAAAGGCAAGGCAACCGACATTTGTGGCACCAAAAAGAGGAGTCCTATATCCAATAATGGGTTGACAAGAGCTGAAGATGGCAATTTTGATGACACCCAGCCTGTAAAGTGTCTCTTTGATTACCGCAAATGCCGAAAATCGTGATTCTTACAATATACAGGATCTTCGTTCAGTATATACAGAGTACTACGGAGCAATGTTGCTCCGTAGTACTCTAAGAGTGATGTCTCTTTGTATCCGAAGCTAGGGTTTTGGTCGCAGCGTCACAATGATTAGTTTGTTATATCCGCAGACGCAGTGGTGGCAGCAGTGGGTCAGGCGGGCGGCGGCGCTCGGCGGGAGACGAGGCGGCGCTGGGGCTGGCGCTGCGCACGCGCACCACCAGCGGGCACCACCTCACTGACATAGAGATACTGGAGCAGGTCACCGTGCTCAACCTGGACACTGGTACGTATATACTCTAACAGGGGCTGGCGCTGCGCATGCGCACCACCAGCGGGCACCATCTCACTAACATAGAGATACTGGAGCAGGTCACCGTGCTCCACCTGGACACTGGTACGTATATACTCTAACTGGGGCTGGCGCTGCGCACGCGCACCACCAGCGGGCACCACCTCACTGACATAGAGATACTGGAGCAGGTCACCGTGCTCAACCTGGACACTGGTACGTATACACTCTAACTGGGGCTGGCGCTGCGCACGCGCACCACCAGCGGGCACCAACTCACTAACATAGAGATACTGGAGCAGGTCACCGTGCTCAACCTGGACACTGGTACGTATATACTCTAACTGGGGCTGGCGCTGCGCACGCGCACCACCAGCGGGCACCACCTCACTGACATAGAGATACTGGAGCAGGTCACCGTGCTCCACCTGGACACTGGTAAGTATATACTCTAACTGGGGCTGGCGCTGCGCACGCGCACCACCAGCGGGCACCACCTCACTGACATAGAGATACTGGAGCAGGTCACCGTGCTCAACCTGGACACTGGTACGTATACACTCTAACTGGGGCTGGCGCTGCGCACGCGCACCACCAGCGGGCACCAACTCACTAACATAGAGATACTGGAGCAGGTCACCGTGCTCAACCTGGACACTGGTACGTATATACTCTAACTGGGGCTGGCGCTGCGCACGCGCACCACCAGCGGGCACCATCTCACTAACATAGAGATACTGGAGCAGGTCACCGTGCTCAACCTGGACAATGGTACGTATATACTCCGAGGCTGGCGCTGCGCACGCGCACCACCAGCGGGCACCACCTCACTGACATAGAGATACTGGAGCAGGTCACCGTGCTCAACCCGGACACTGGTACGTATATACTGTAACTGGGGCTGGCGCTGCGCACGCGCACCACCAGCGGGCACTACCTCACTGACATAGAGATACTGGAGCAGGTCACCGTGCTCCACCTGGACACTGGTACGTATATACTCTAACTGGGGCTGGCGCTGCGCACGCGCACCACCAGCGGGCACCACCTCACTGACATAGAGATACTGGAGCAGGTCACCGTGCTCTACCTGGACACTGGTACGTATACACTCTAACTGGGGCTGGCGCTGCGCACGCGCACCACCAGCGGGCACCACCTCACTGACATAGAGATACTGGAGCAGGTCACCGTGCTCAACCTGGACACTGGTACGTATATACTCTGAGGCTGGCGCTGCGCACGCACACCACCAGCGGGCACCACCTCACTGACATAGAGATACTGGAGCAGGTCACCGTGCTTAACCCGGACACTGGTACGTATATACTGTAACTGGGGCTGGCGCTGCGCACGCGCACCACCAGCGGGCACTACCTCACTGACATAGAGATACTGGAGCAGGTCACCGTGCTCAACCTGGACACTGGTACGTATATACTGTAACTGGGGCTGGTGCTGCACACGCGCACCACCAGCGGGCACTACCTCACTGACATAGAGATACTGGAGCAGGTCACCGTGCTCAACCTGGACACTGGTACGTATACACTCTAACTGGGGCTGGCGCTGCGCACGCGCACCACCAGCGGGCACCACCTCACTGACATAGAGATACTGGATCAGGTCACTGCGTCATAATTTATCTTTAGGCCCGCAATGAATGAAAGGTATTCGAGACCACGTTTGTTTTTCCACAAACGAACACGCCAAAAAATAAGTTGATCATTCATATAAAAATGCCATGTTCTTTCAATAACTTTATTATTATTTTATTTTCGATTACCGTCAGATAGAAAACCAGATACCTGATCACCTGATTGTATAACCATATTATGTTATCTGTCACTTATTTTGTTTTCCTTTATCTTTTGTATAAAATAAAATCTGTCCATATCCCAGTATCGTTCTCCGCTAAGGCTATCTAACCAACGCAGGCGTTCCCCTCTCAGGCGAGCGCGTCCCGCTGTCGGTCGCCGAGCACAAACTGCCGCAGTGCATAAACCCGCTCAGCCTGCACATCATGCGCCTCACCTCGGAGTACATCGGCCGAGCTAATGATGATGATAACACGAGGTGGGTACCACAGGGCGGACCACTTGGACTACACTGTTCAAGGTGGATGTTAATGAACTTACTTTTGTTTGAATAGGGTTTGAGATTGATGTGGTGATTTTAACAATATGATTGATATACTAATTTGCACGTAAGTCTGGTGTTACTAATAATAAATTTTGTTATACAAATATTGGTCTTTGTAGAATGTTATATTGTAATGCATATTTGAGATATCGATTCTGTTTATATATCTTACTTTCCTGTTAGTTTTCCAGGGATTGCTTAAATTTTTAAAACCTACCAACTTATTTGATGGAGATATTTAATGATTTATTTCTGGATGTCAGCTTAAAATTGTGTGATTACGTTCTACCAAAAATAGTATTTTTACTAACTAAATGCCTGATCGTAAATAACACGCGTACACTAACATAAGACTTTATTATCTGCACTATGTTATATATGTACTTATGCATGCCTTAGTTTATAAGTAGCACTACTAACTTATCAAAACTTATGTTAACATTGGTTATACATATGCATGCGTTAGTATCTAAGCAGCACTGCATTGCAGCCCGCCTCCTCTCCCCGTGAAGTCGTGGCGCAAGCGGATCTCCCTGGTCGTGCACGCGAACGCATTCAAACGACGCCTCGCCGCAGCACCCGCACTCACTAACCACGCCAATAGGTTCTGTTACTTTGTGGGAATTTGGGACCTATTGTAATGGGCGTATGGGTGGTTTTGCTATGTACGGTCATTGATCACTCATCACTTTATTAAAATTATGTGTTTTGCTTGTTTTATAATGCCAGGTATAGGATTATATTAGGATTTGAAACCAAGTATTTTGGGATGTATTGCGTTGGAATATGGTCGGTTTTGCTGCTTTGGTTCATGAGTTACTTATTTATTACCTTATTGGTTCTATTTAAGTTTTATAAAGTCTGTTTGACTTGTGGCTATGGAATTGTGTGCTATATATTAATTTGGTTTAAAGGTGGTTTTGATGCACATTGGTTTGGGTTGGATTTTTCAATCATAGAATGGCTAAATTTGGAAGTAAAATTTCTATTCACGAGATTTTGAGTGTTAGAAAACTAGCTTTAATTTAATTTATCATTCAGTTTTTAGTCACTCTAGGTTTTTGTTTGGGATGTTCTTGGGTTAAATAGTTATACGCTAAGTGTTGCTTTAAAAATTATGCGGAAAAACACCATTGTACAAAACATTATTTGCAAATACAATATTTGAGATCATATAATACATTACAATGGGAAAGTTGTAAATCAATAAATCTGGGGGCACGGCAGTGCCCCCGCCAAGTCGAGCGTGAAGCAAACTGCCGTACCATCCTTTTCTCGAACCGTTTCGCCGCATTTTCATTCGTTAATTTTATGTGACTTGGCCGTTGACTTGTAAGTAGTAGATTATGATTAATTAAAGTTTAAGGGAAACATAGAAACAATAACCAGAGTTCTAACAAAAATTAAGATCGATTAGAATCAGAAAAAATAGTTAAGTGGACTCTACAATCTCTACATAATAGGCAAAAACTTTAGAAGATTTGAATAAATCTGCAAATAAATTAGTAAATAAACTTGTATCCACTAAACGTGTAAAGAATGTTCAACGGCAAAGTCACGTAAAATTAACTATAATAATAAATAAATCGCAGTAAGGAACCTTAGACTTGGCTTAACTAATTCTAGAGATTTCATTACTTTTTAGAGATAAACAAGCAGCTCTATCGAGACTTGGCAAATTTTTTACAGAATGTTTTTGGTGCGATAAGGAGATTACTTCATTAATTTCAAATCATATAATCAATGCATTAGTACAATTTAATGTAATATTTGACCTCTACAGAGAGACAGACGAAGAGAGCGAGTGCGTGGCGCCGGGCGGCGGCGAGGAAGATAAAGAAGCCAAGCCCACCTCGGACAGACCGCAGGATACCATCAAACGGAAGACTGAACGGTATGTTATTTGTACTATGGTCAGGTATACAGTAGGGTCACTATTAAACTACATTTAATTTATATACACAAAACATAAGGCAAAGTATGACTACTGTATAAGTGAAATACAACAATTGAATTTCGCAACTTTATCAGGATCGATTGTACGTACGATAATGTTATTACATTATCGTACGTATCGCAATAATTATGCAACAGCGCCATCTCTGCATTTTTTGCTAACTTGCAGTTGAATAATTGGATTTAATATATAAGTAAAGTTATTACAATATGTTTGATACTCTAGGTCTCCGTCGGTACATTTAGTGAAAAGCCATTCACAAGACAACATCAACGTCAGGTGATGTTAGGTTTTGCTCAGAACTGAGAGTTTTTGCCTGACCACTAATGTTTAGCTTTATTGCCAAGTTGCACTTATATGCAATAGTTTTGATTTTTTGTCTAGTGTGTGGAAAAATACGATCATATCAAATATTTTTTTGTGTGGTTTGTAATAAACAGACATTTAACTGTGTGTGTGTAAAAATATAATGATGAGTTTGTTCTTGATCCTTGCGTGTGGTGTTTTATTAATTTGACTTTATTTTTCATTAATGCTAAGTTATAATAACCTAAATACATAGAAATGTTTGCTCAGTTGAGATTTTTACATTGATAGTTTCATTTGACTGCTTCGATAATAAAATCATATCTTTAAGAGAAACCTTATTAAATATACCTAGTGACATCTAGCAAACATGTTAGAGGCATTCAAATAGGCCGATTGATGCGAATTTTTTTCTAAAATTAGAATAGAAAATCCACTTTTCGCTACTAGCATTGGAAAACATTGTGAAACCATATCACACCCTTAGATCGCAACAAATGAACAACACTAATATAATAAAGCACTTGGCAGGTTGAAGCGTTTCTTCGGCAGCACGGTCCGCAAGACTGTGGACGCAGCCAAGTCGCTCGCGGCGGAGGTGTCTCACGCGCGCCACAAGGAGGACGTGGCGGACATCGCGGACGACGTGCGAGGCGAACATAACATCAAGCTCAAAGCGAGCAACTCACATAAAGGACCGTACGACTTCGACGGATGTGTGCGACATGTGCAGGTGAGATATACATTAACACGTGACATTTATGACTTTACAACCAAGATTTATGACTTTCGCGGTAGCTTTTATGAGTCTGGTACGGCAACGAATACAAATCTGTCGAAATCCCTGGCTGCAGAAATATCACGCGCTTTATAAAGATGACGTAAAAATCAAATATCACAAATGATGTGCCAAGTAATATCAAGCTCAAAATGAGCAAATAGGATCTAGGGCCGTATGACGGCTGTGTTAGACATGTGCAGGCAAATAACATTCAAGAAGATTCAACAGATTCATCATCAATAAGATTCGTGACATGTAGATAAAATTCATGACACGTACTTTGAAGATCATAAAGGTAAAATCTCAATTTTTATCCATGATCAGAGTCTAAAATGTATTGTTGTGTTCGCAGGAGATGGGTTCAGGCCACTGCGGCGCGGTGTGGTGCTGCAAGTTCAGCGTGTGCGGGCGCCTGCTCGCCACCGCCGGGCAGGACAAGCTGCTGCGGGTGTGGGTCACCCGGGACGCGCACCACATGTTCCAGGTGCGCACCTCTTAATTGCTGAGGGTCATCACTTCCCCGCATCAAATTACGCCGCGCCCATATACTGTACACATACTAGTAGCTTGTGGTGCTCGATGTATGTCGACCTCTTTTTTTTTCCTTTTGCCATAACTTAGTGTTGTGCCAGTTCTATATCGACCTCTGTGTATGCCTCTATCAATCAATCAATCAATCAATATAACTCTATCTTCATAAGTATATTCGAAATAAACAATAGTGAAACTTTCGTGGGCAAATACATCGCGGTGGGCTCCCAGATCCTTCAACGGAGGAGGACACATGTCCTCAGATTTTGTGATTTTCAAACATTTCACATGTCATAATTGTGACTAGGCACTGTACCAACATAATCAGTCAACGAGCAGTGCTAGAATCAGAACTGAACTAAAATTAATTGAACAGTGAAAGCAATATCAGTTCCAGTCAAATAATAAACTACGAAAAAATGGTTATTTTTTATAGTAACTAAAATTAATCTCTCTTGTTTCCAGGATATGCGAACCAAATACAACGCCGAGAAGAAATCCTCTCCCACTCCGTCTCAAGAGTCCTTAGCCTCACTCTCCGCCCCTCCTCCCAGTCCTGAGGACCCTCCTGTCTTAGGACCTGCTGCTCCCTTCTGTCCCAAACCCTTCTGCGTCTACTCCGGACATACTTCAGACCTTTTAGATGTCTCTTGGTCTAAAAACTACTTTATTTTATCTAGCTCGATGGACAAAACGGTCAGATTGTGGCATATTTCAAGAGGGGAGTGCTTGTGTTGCTTCCAACACATAGACTTCGTGACAGCGATCGTGTTCCATCCGAAAGACGACCGGTACTTCCTGAGCGGCAGTCTGGATGGAAAGTTGCGGCTGTGGAATATTCCGGATAAGAAGGTATGTGATAAGTTTTTTGTAACTGTTTTTGTATCAAGTTTTATTATGTTCTTCTAAGTGTATGTATTTTATACAGTTTTTGTGGACCTTTTACTTATATATTTCGAAAGTGTTTTTATGTTGTGGTTTTACATTGCTTTCGTTACAAAGTACGAATGTAAATGTTGTATGTTTGTTACTTTTTACTATTAACGTATTATAATTATTCTTTGAACATAATATATAAGTTCATGTTTTATTAGTTCAAATTAGTAATGAATCCTTTTTATTTTCTTTGCAGGTGGCAGTATGGAACGAAGTGGACGGCAAGACGAAGTTAATAACAGCCGCCAACTTCTGTCAGAACGGCAAGTTCGCGGTGGTAGGTACATACGACGGGCGCTGCATCTTCTACACCACCGACCAACTCAAGTACCACACGCAGATCGACGTACGGTACGCACTTTTTATATATGATTTGGGTTTGCAACTGACCATAATTTGCGTGCAGTGTGTTTCCTAGTAGAAATCAAGCAAGATAACTCTACGCGCGGATAAAATTGGAACTAAAATGTACTGATTGCAATTTGATCAGTGGTCAATTCTTGGCATAAGTGCTGCCGCCAGTCGCGCGTAAAGTTATGTTGTACGGACTCTAATAACCGATTCACTCTCGTATTAAAGGTCACTGTTACATACAAATCTAACTCAGAATATATAATATAGTATAGGCTTTCTTTTACGTAACTTACCGGCCTACTTGATTCGGACTTACCTTACTTACTTTACTTCTTTTGTCTGAACCTCGAAACTTTGAAGACCTTGAAACTTCTCAACTAGTTTTATAATATTATTCCATTTAGCATTTAACACAGCCACAAACTAATAGAACATTCTTTCACTCTTCCAGGTCTTCGAGAGGCAAGAACTCGACAGGCAGAAAGATCTCCGGCATAGAACCGATGCCGAACGACGACAAAATCTTAGTCACATCCAACGACAGTCGGATCCGACTCTACGACCTCCGAGATTTGAATCTATCTTGCAAATATAAAGGATACGTCAACGTCTCCAGCCAAATCAAAGCATCGTTTTCACACGATGGAAAATACATCGTCAGTGGATCGGAAAACCAATGTATTTATATATGGAAAACTTATCACGACTATGCAAAGTTCACGTCAGTTAGAAGAGACAGGAATGATTTCTGGGAAGGTATTAAAGCACACAATGCAGTGGTTACATGTGCTGTGTTCGCGCCCAACCCGGAGCACATGATACGCACTATCACGGAGAGGGAGCAGGAGGCCAAGATGGCGAACAGAGAAGATGATAAACCAGAGGAAACGGTGAGATTATACATATTTATGTTCCTGTAGAATATGATGTATGACTAGGTGCTATTCCTAGGTGATATTCTTTCGCGGAACCTCGGAACTATGCTAATTAAGTCCATGTCTCGCTATAAGATAAAATAGCATAGATCGATGTCACAAAAAATCTGGTTGCAACTGCATCTAGCATATGCCAGCCTCATATCTGTAATCAGACCGGTGTTTCTTTGGTTCATTTTTCGCTTCATTCTTCAAATTTCGACGCCAATTTATTTGATACGACTAGGTATTTATTTGACGCTGGTTATTTTACGATTTATGTTACTTTTGGTCCACCTACCTCTGTAAACGATAAGAACTATGTCACTCTTGGTTTCACTACACCACAGATGGTAGCTAACTGAATACTTTATCTCCCAGGTGTCGACGGAGGGTGGTCTGGTGTCGTCGTCAGCCCCGGGGCACGTGCTGGTCTCCGCGGACTTCAACGGCTGCATCAAGGTGTTCGTGCATAAAGCCAAGCCCAAGCACTCCTCGCTGCCTGCCTCCGCGCTCGCGTAGACTCCACATATACTATAATATAACCCGGTCGTAGATCATGAAGAATTTTACCTTCATGTCGGTATATTGGTGCTATTGTGCTGGTGTGGGGGGTGATAAATACTTCTGGATCTGCAGCGGGATAGTACACACACTATTTGTGCAATACTACTTAACAAGACAAACAACCTTTGCAATAGACAATTTTTTAAATAATTGAGAAAATGAGCAGCTCCTTCTTGTCAAAAATTGTAATCTAAAGTTTGTTTTCAAACTTGATCTCGCGGCAAAATTGCTTTGATAAGCAACACATTAAAATGCACTTTTGTCATGATTACATTATACAGTCTGAACATAACTCAGTAATTCGTCGGAAGTTCGCTTGAGATGTCAATTTGCTCGACTAACGCAGTTCAAGAAGAGATAGTACATACAGATTACTTACTGGACATCAAACTGTACATGACATCTACTGTAATACTGTCAAAGCTTAAAGATAGCATACTATGAAAATCCCGTGTAATATAACTGTCGCAACGTAATTTCCTGAAGAAAAAAAACACCTCTGTTAATAGGTGTGATTTTTTTTCATTCTAATGAAAAAACAAATTACAGGGCATATATTTTTTATTTGCTTTGAGTCCCTTGCTTGCTAAATCAGCGCCATACAGATAGAGAAGTGTTGGGGCGGAAAGTGACTTTAATTTAGTAATATTGTAGTACCATAATATGAGTGAGAAAACGCGCTACAACACGATAAAAATATTAAAACCTAAACAATTGCAAGTGGAACAAAAAAGATTTTAAAATTTTTGTCATACAAAAAGAAACGATCAAATTAGGTACAAAAGCGAAATCGAGAATTATCCGTTTAAAAAATCCACTTGTATTTATATTGTATGGAAGAGAAGATGGTGAATCAGGCTTGTCAGGGTATTTCAGCGCGGTACTATTAATTATAGTTTACTTCCTAGAAATGTTACTTTATCCACTTCATTCAGTTTTTTTTTACAAGTTTGTAGTAATATACTGCTAAATTCTCTGATGATAAACATAATGCAGTATCGTGTTACTTATCATCGAGATATTAATCGATCTGCAGCATTAATAAAAACGCCATTTATCGTGGATCAGACATGCAATAGTTTTATATTTAATTGAAATAAATCATATAAAAACATACTTGTGTGAAACTAAACAGGTATTTTAACATCTAGGTATCGGCCGCTAAGGAGAATTGTTAAAGTTATTTAATTTTCGTTCTAAGATTTTGTGTAACGAATTATTTTGTTGACAGTATTGTAAACTCGCAGCAGCCGCTAGCATGTCTTATTGTCATTATTATTTATTAATCATCACAATTACTGTTATTATTATTTTAGGTTCATAATACCTTTCCCTTTTTTTTACAAAATGTTTCATAAAAAAAAGGGAAAGTTACGGTCTTCAAGTCGAGAGTAAACCGGTTTCTTCTAGGCAAGCGCGCTACATTGTAGACTATAACGTTGCTTAACATCAGGCAAGTTGTAGTCAAGCGTAAGCCTATTTCATGTTAAAAAAAAAAAATAATTAAAATTAAGAACCGAAAAAAGGATTTGATAAGATCTATTTAAAAAGTTTTTCTTGTCATTCTTTAAAACCAAATTATATCATTTTGAAAAGTAATTCAAAAAATACATTTTGATATTTGTTTTAAAGGATCATATTCCAAAGTTTCTTCATACAGTTTAAAATCATTACAACTTGTTTGTTGGAAATCAAATAATAAAAAATTGGTTAGTGATTTACAGTTTAGATGGTAGCGTTATAAGTATTTTATTTATCTATTATTTTAGTAATTAAATGCTACTTTATCATTATTTGAATGTTTTGTAAGGAGTCCTATACTTGTGAAATGTTGTTAAAAACAGGTTTGCAAAATTATCACGCGACAAGATTTTTTTCCATTTTTCTATTGTCACCTTTTTACAGCTATTGTAACCATCTCTTGATATCACACCTTATTTTCTTTTTATTTCACAGGCTTATTTAAGAAAAATAGTTTATTATATATTGCAGAATATATTTGAGAAAATCATGTTATTAATTAGCGTCTTATTTATAAAAATACAATGATTGAATTACTGTTTGTGTTTCACACTACTTAACAAAACTACCAATGTAAAAATATATCTTAACCGTTAAGTTGAATCTATGATCGTATTTTTATAAATAGGACGTTTATGTGTTACAAAATTATAAGTATAAAGTTCTTGCCTTGAATGAAGAATGTGATGAAAGTTATTTGTAAGTGTACATACATATTATTGTTGTAAATAGAATCGTGATGCCATCGTAATCATTTACCGAGATATTATTTTTATGTACTTTTAATTCGCATTTATGTTCATTATTAAACTGTTAAATTAAACAAATGGGTATTATTTTAATATATATATATTAGTAAATTATTTATATTAATTTATCAATATAATAATGAGTTTATACACTACAGTTAATACAAAAATATCGTAATGTTAATACAAAAATATGTAATTTTTAGTAATATCATTCACCAATTAAGTTATTGTCTTGGCAAATATTCTTAATTTACAGACAATACATACAAAATAGATAAAATATTCGAGTTCAAATTCAATATCTATACATATTCTACAACTACGTACAAACATCCTAATATCTAAGGTTTAATAAAAAGTACATATCTAATATCAGGTGGGTTGTCTGGGAAAAAAAATATTTTTGTTTTAATTTTCCAATTCAATACAAATTACTGTAGGGACAAGATAATAGGTCACTTTTGACATTTCATCAAAATTCAACAACGTGACCTTGTAACGGCGGGCATAAAATAAGAACTGCACAATTGCTTAACTTTTTTCAATTACGTTTACATATTTATTGTAATAATGACCGATACGAGTAATTTTACGATTTGCTTTCACTAATAAACCATTCTAAACATAATAAACAATTTCTGATCTAAAGAACTGAACGTCGTTACAATGTTGCGTTAGTCAACCCTTTTTCTTTTTAAACACTAGGGATGTTACTCTAAAAATCGAAAGCTGATAGGATTGTAAGTTGAATCGAATGCAATGATTACTTGTGAAGAAAAATCACCATACATTTATAACCACGTTGTGATTATAGTAAAACCTAATTACTCTGCTGACTCTGCTACAAACTGCATGTGCAGAAGTCACTACAGAAGACTGGCGAAAAGTCGTGGAGAAGACAAAGAAAATAATTTTACAAGATTTTGAACGAGATGTGAGAATAGACAATATTATTGAAAATGAATTAATAATATCTCTGAGTGCTGACAGCAGTGATGAAGATAGCAGTTCCGATAGTTCAAGTGAATAAAAGCAATTTTTTTTGTTAAATTACGTAGGTACTTGTCTTATTTTGCTCCTTTAATTTATGAAAGAAAAAATAATAATGGGACAGGGATTCGCACATATGTTTCAAGTCTGTATCGATTCATTCGATTCATTCATTTAATCGATGTTTTTAAGCAGGTCACCTCACTATGAATATAAAACTGACATCTGTCAAAAGTGACCTATTATCTTGTCCCTACAATAATTTCATTTTTTGCCGGTTATTACAACTAAATTTAATTTCATTTTATGAAGTAAATTATGGGTCAGGCACAATGATATCAAATTACAGTATTTATTTAAAAAAATATTATCCAGCTGCAAAACTGCAAGTGTCAAAGTAATCAAATGAGTTTCCCGATACTGCTTCACCCCGCAACAGAGTTAGCTAATTTTTCACCGCAGCGGAGCGACGGATCAGCGTTATTTTCACCATGGTAATAGTATAAGGAGAGACTTAGTCAATATACTTTATTTACAACTAGGGCGAAGTCGCGGTCATTTACTAGACTTACGTTTGAAATTGAAACCGTATAGCAGCGACTAGTTATGTTTTAAATAGAAAGAGTACACACTTCTATAGCTATGATTTTGTTGTTTTGTTCTTGGCTTTGCTGTCACTGGATCCATTTAGTTTGGAGCTAGATGGCGCTGTTTGATATGTCTTGGAATATTTATTTTTATTACTATCTAGCATAAAGGTGACCTTCAAATGCTATGCCTTCCAAGGAGGCTTGCTGTTGTTGAGGTTCCGCTTGACTCCCTTGTCCTTCCTATCGGGGCGGTCGCTGGTGGGTTCCTCCGGGTCTCCTCCTGCTCCTCCTCCTGCTGCTGCAGGGGGACTGTCTCCGGAGCCGTCCAGGCTGGCTGGCTTGGTTAGTAGCTGGGAATAATCAAACAGCAATTTTACAGAATAAACTTAAAAAGACTTCTTTCAGTGCCCTTACATGTTACGTGGAACGCATAGATATTGTTACGGGATAGGGGGCTGTTTTTAAGGAAAAACAGAATGCCTTAATTTATTGCCTTTAATTCGACGATGTTTTCACACACAAGTTCGTAGAGTACTACGAAAAACACTAAGCACACACGTTCACTACACAGTACTACACTTAGCACTTTCACACTCGTAATATCGCTTCGGTATCGCTTGACTGTTCGCTTCGATCGCTTGATTGAAACTGTCCTCTGGCCCGAGCTGCGCCCGTTTATATATCGGTAAGAAACTTCTCGAATGCTTTTGTATTACTTGGATCAAAACACAACCATAAAACCATTATTATGCAAATTAGTTTCTTTTGTGTTACACTTAACAATGATGAATGTCGAACAATCTGGAACGCAATTAAAATGAGGTAAACAACTTGTTTACGTGTATGTGTACGCGCAGGTAGCTGCCGGTGGTAACGTGAACCTTCCAGAAAGGTCGCGGCGCAACACTACCCCCTCCTTAGACGTGCTCGTCCCGAGCACCATTGTCTTCATGGTATCTCGCCAGCCGGTCCACGTGAACGATCTTAGGTCCACCTCGCTGACCCTTCTGTACCCGGAATGTGATGTTGTTGATCTTGGTCACCACACTATACGGTCCACCCCATTTAGCTTGCAATTTCGGTCGAAACGAGTTTTCATTTTCTCAGACGATTGTCGGCCAGAGTCTCGAATTTGTTCATTGATGTCATTTATCTTGCTCCGAATATGCGAGCCTTTCACTGACGCACAACTGGTACAATTTTTAACCCATTCTTCCACATCGTCTCTGCAGTTGATCCAGTAAAATCGTTCTCGTATTTTCAACAGGGTCCTTTTCACCCCAAGATGTCCTCCTGAGTATCCTTCATGGAAAAGTCGCAAGATGTCAGGCACTCTCACTTTGGGAACAATCATTTGCAGATGGCATTGATTTCCACGAGTGTTCTCCCATTTTCGGCACAATACATCTTCGTGAATGACGAGACTGTTCCATTGTGTCCATAAGCCCTGTGTCACTACGCTCATTCCAGCAACGTCACTCCATGTCGGTTGAGTGGCTCCGGATTCCATCCAGTTTAGAATTGGTTTGATGTCGGCGTCCTCTTGCTGCGCTGCCTGGATCGTCTCATTCCAATCGTCACTGAGGTCTTTCTGCAGCATTCCAACTGGTACGGTCTCCTTTGACTCCTCCTCATATGGTTGATCTTCTTCGGATGGTCTCTTCGCAACGGCGTCCGCATTTCCCTCCTTCGCTTGCAAGCTCGATGTAACCAAGACCTTCGGGACTTTATCAGAACCTGCCAGCTCTTGCTCCATAGTCCTGGTGCTCACTCGTTCCTCTGTCACTGGTTTACGCCACGATCCATCACGCTCCATCCGTACATCTGGAATTTGATTCGACTTAGGGCAATTGCGGCTCAAATGTCCCCTAACCTGGCAATGGTAGCATTTGGGAGCTCCTCTATTGTAATACGTCGGCGAATACTTGGGAACTCTTCGATTGTAGTACGTCGGCGTTGTCACTTTCAATTCCCTCATGTGCTCAAAGCGATGGTCCTTTCGTACAGCCTCAACCTCCAGCGCATGTACCAGGGCATTCTTCAAGGTTTGGTGGTGCCCAAGTGTCACAATAGATTTTACTTCTGGATCTCGAATACCACTGATAAACTCCTGTACTAGAAGTGTATCCACCAGCTCTGGCACGGACTGGTAGGCCTTGCGCACTATCTTCTCAACCTCCAGAGCCCACTCCTGCAAGGTCTCTTCGCGCCGTTGTACACGATCCTTCAGTTGAGCACGGTATACGTGTTCCAGGTGCGCATCACCATAACGACGCTCCAGCGCCTCCAGAAGAGTGTCATAGGTAACGTCTTTGCCCAGAGCTTCCAGAACTGACAAAGCCTGGTCACGAAGACCCACTGTAAGCGCAGTCATTGCTTGCTCTTTATTCCAGCCGTTGGCTCTCACTATGGCGTCGAATTGTATCTTGTAAGCGGCCCAAGATGACATCCCATCGAATGGGGTGATCTTGAAGCCGCTGGACGCTGAGACTGGAGCAGCAGCAATGATTGATCCCTTTTCAGTTTTAATTACCTGAAGGGACCGTTGAACGTTTGCAATATGCAGCTCTGTCTCGTTCAACCTCTCTTCATGTTGGTCCAACTTCAGGTTTATCTTTTTCAGGTCCTTTCCCAGCAGCTTCTGTATTTCTTCTAAGCGTCTCGCATGTTCGTCTTGCGACAAGCGTAGTAATTCCTCTTGACGTTTCGCTTGCTCTTCTTGGCGCCTTGCTTGTTCTTCTTGGCGCCTTGCTTGTTTTTCTTGGCGCCTTGCTTGTTCTTCTTGGCGCTTTGCTTGTTCTTCCTGGCGTCTTGCTAGTTCTTCTTGCTGCTGAGCTTGTTCTGCTCGAATGGATTGCAGCATGCTCGCTTGTTCTTGCATCATGCTCATCAGTATCGACAAGTCCACGGTGGCAGATGCTGCAGGGCGGGCAGCCGAAGTCTCAGTTGCGCTCTCTGACGAAGGCTCACCCATCTCTTCGGCAGGCAGATCACGCCTGCTGTCCATGCTCTCGCGGCGGCGTGCCTGCTCCTCTGTCCGACGAGCTTCTTCCCGACGCTGGTTCCTGGTGCGCACCGAGTCGTCATCCAAAGGCAAGAGAGGCATTTTGCTTCCTTATCCCACTTCTGACACCAAATGTTACGGGATAGGGGGTTGTTTTTAAGGAAAAACAGAATGCCTTAATTTATTGCCTTTAATTCGACGATGTTTTCACACACAAGTTCGTAGAGTACTACGAAAAACACTAAGCACACACGTTCACTACACAGTACTACACTTAGCACTTTCACACTCGTAATATCGCTTCGGTATCGCTTGACTGTTCGCTTCGATCGCTTGATTGAAACTGTCCTCTGGCCCGAGCTGCGCCCGTTTATATATCGGTAAGAAACTTCTCGAATGCTTTTGTATTACTTGGATCAAAACACAACCATAAAACCATTATTATGCAAATTAGTTTCTTTTGTGTTACACTTAACAATGATGAATGTCGAACAATCTGGAACGCAATTAAAATGAGGTAAACAACTTGTTTACGTGTATGTGTACGCGCAGGTAGCTGCCGGTGGTAACGTGAACCTTCCAGAAAGGTCGCGGCGCAACAATATCCATAACTCAAAAGCTGCGAGACCGATTCTGTTGATACATTATACTGTTGCCTGAGTTGAATGAAACGTTAACTTGTTTCATCTAATACAAAAATAATAATATCGATATCGCTTTCGAGGTATTCACGGAAACACACACTCAAATTTGGCACCCATATTTAGAAGCCATATCACCGTAATCATTTAATTATAACAATACAGAAACATAGAAGCCATATTAAAATTATTACTTATTAACAATGTGCAGGGTAATCACGGCACAAGGACTAATAGTCTTTCCACCATTTTTATCCACTTGGTGTATGGTGACAGGTGGATAAAATGGTGAAAAGACGTAGTAATAATTCTAGTGCCGTGCTTGCCCTTTGGTTAAAAATGCCTCACCAGTTTAACATAATGCTGCATCTCGTTATCACTGAGCGCCTCGAAGTTAATGTTGGGCCTCTCCCGCGTCAGTGGCTTGTCGTGCGTAGGCAGCGTCAGGGGAGGGAGCTTGGGCGGGGCGCAGTCCTGCGCGCCGGGGGAGGAGGCTGAAATAAAGTGAACATCATGTATGGTGTAAAGATTATTTGTTTTATTATTACTATGATTACACAGGGCATGATATCTCAGTACATGACTCATTAATAAATAATGTATTGCTTGTACGTGAGTGTATTGTGTGTGTCACTCACCACTAAGTGCCCTGCTGAGGTCTACATGTGACACCTGTCCCCCGCTAGTGAGTCTGAGTAGTGCCTGCCTTCACTGCGCCTCCATCACGCTGTGCAGTTGCTTGTACATGACTGTATTGTGTGTATCACTCACCACTATGTGCCCTGCTGAGGTCTACATGTGACACCTGTCCCCCGCTAGTGAGTCTGAGTAGTGCCTGCCTCCACTGCGCCTCCATCACGCTGTGCAGTTGCTTGTACATGACTGTATTGTGTGTGTCACTCACCACTATGTGCCCTGCTGAGGTCTACATGTGACACCTGTCCCCCGCTAGTGAGTATGAGTAATGCCTGCCTCCACTGCGCCTCCATCACGCTGTGCAGTTGAGATGCGATCTGACCGCGTCGGCGCTTGTAGGACTCCAGTTTACTCTATAAGAGAAAAAAAGTTTTTTTTTAAAGCCACCGTTGTCTATGCGAAACTCCAGAGCTTGGAACATCCCTGTCGGTCTGCTATCGGTTACATTTCGGTGAGTGTGCAGCGGACCTTTACAACATAATTTCTCCGTCGAACAAGCAGGAAGTCAGCGGGGCGTCACCTGTTCATGGTGAGAGTTCCAAAGACTCGCACGAAGCGCTTTGCTTCTACCTTTATAGTAAGGACAGCGAGATTATGGAACTCTCTACCTGGACCCTTGTTCTAAGAAAATTATAACCTAGGGGTCTTCAAATCCATAGTAAATATGTTTCTTCTGGGCAGGCGTGCTACATCTTAAGACTAGAGTGGTGCTTAACACCAGGCAGGCTGTAGGTAAGCCTTAAAAATTATTGAGTTGGATTGCATAAACAAGTTGCTTCATCTCATGTTATCAAACTGGTATGTTGGCATACTTTCAACAAACATAAAGGTTTATGATTGAAAGTTGGTTTACAATAGAAATAAGAATAGTTTTTCTGTGTTACAAAATATGGATTAGCCAGAATCAACTCAGTAAGAGCTTTAAGAAAGTATGTACATTTTTTACCTCCAGAAGTCCAATTTTTTCGCTGGCCTGAACTAATTGAAGCCTGTACAGTTTTATTTCTTCTTTCTGCTTCTCTTCCAACACATTCACTTCGAGTTTATGCCTGGAAATAAAGACATGATATTAACACATAATAATCAATGTTTCTCTGTAAAAAAATAAGTTATAAGGCCGCCTACTTGTACATATAGGTATAGTTAAGTCTTTTTGTTATGTAAATTTATACTTGGTGTGAAATAAAGATAATATTTTGGATCTGGTTTCCGAGACACGGATAATTTTCTAGTTCGGACGTTAGAGACTTTCAAATTTTTTGTGTCATATGTATATTTCTGTCAATAAAGAATTGATTGATTGAATGAATATTGTGCATACCAAAGGTGTATCTATTCCAACTGTTGTATATCAAAACTAAGAAAGCACCAGTGAGTGATATATGTCAAATGGTAGGTATACAAACAGAGATGTCGCCACTGTAGGTAAATAACAAAACAGCAAGGAAGTCCACAACTCACTGCTCCTCGATCCTCATCATCTGCTTGGTGAAGTTGTCCAGCAGCACAGCCTCCTTGTCGCGCGCCTGCTGCTCCACCTGCCGCTCGGTGGCGTCCAGCTGGCGCTGGAACTCCTGCAGCTTGCAGAGCACGGCCGCCTCCAGCTGGCGCTGGTAGTGCGCCCGCAGCTCGCCCTTCTGCAGCTCCAGGTGCTGCCGGAGCGACTTGCACTCGCTGTCCAGGGTGTCCTGGAATTAGGATGATAATGGAATGTATTTTATGAATTACTCAGTGGCGTTCTGCGCTTTTATCAACTTTTTAATTTAGGTTTAATGGGTTAATGCAAGATTTAAATCAATCTCCATATCAAATATCATGCTTTAAATTTATATGTATATTTGGGACGAATTAATTTAACTAATATGATAGCCCTATTCAATTGCTAAATTCTAATTCTAATTCCGTAGGTCGGATGATAAGTTAATTTGTAGGTCCCGGCTATTAGGCTAGCACGGCAGTCGGGCGGTTTGAAAACTTTGACACCAGAGTTGGCTACTCTCATTACAATAAAAAGAAGATTGATAAATTCGTAAGATCAAAGATTCATTATTGCTTGCGTGATTTCATTAGTGGCACATTAGCACACAACTCATCATCAACATCAGCCTAATGGGACCCACTGCAGGGCATAGGCCCCCGCCCTCTTACGCCAATACTCCCTGTCTTGCGCTGTTTTTGCCCAGATGTTTCCTTCTAACTTTCTAATATCATCCAGCCATCGTTGCACTGGTCTTCCTACACTTCGCTTACCTAGCCGTGGGTACCATTCAGTTATTGCTTTGCTCCATCTGCACAACTCATACAAGTGTACAAATACAATACTGGTACAAGTATCTAAACTCACACATTTCTCCAGTAGCTGGCTGGTCTGGTTCTGTCTGTCCGCGAGCTGTCTCTCCACCATGCTGCATCTCGCTCGCTCCTCGTTCACCTTCTCCCTCAGCACGTCCCGCTCCTGCGCCGCTAGCGCCGTCTCATCGTGCAAGGATTGTATCTTGCGGGAGAGGTCTGCGGACTTGTGTTTTGTTTGCTCGTGATCTGACTTTTCCTGATTAAGAAAATATGTTTTAGACAATTAAAAAGATTAATCTTTTATTGGAAAATGAGCGAAAATAATCACGACCGGCAGGATTCGAACCTGCGTATTTTCGATCACCGTCCGAAACGCCTTAACCACTAGGCTACGGTCTATTAACTGCCAGGCTCATTTTCCAATAAAAGATTAATTTAAACATCCATAGTGCAGGTTTAGCACTTAATAAATTAACGCATAATTCAAAAGATGATAAAAATTTACTAAACAAACAGATTTGCTATCTGCAGTACAGTACAATATTATAGATTTAACTACAAAATCTAATCTTAATAATTATCTTTATCTTCATCACAGTTACATTTCTTTCTCCTGTACCTATTGAATTATTTGAAGCATAACTCTGTTTTCACTTGAGATGATTATTGCAAAATTAGAATTAATATGTAATATAGTAAATTAAGTAAAAGAAAAACATAATCATCTTTTGCAGTCAACCAGACAGAAAAATACGAAATAGAATGCTTTAGAAACCCTTACCTTTTCCAATGCATCTTCTAAGTGCTTAACACAGTCAGTAGACTGCTTGTTCAGTCTCATCACCGTCTCGTAGTTTTCCCTCAACACTTCTATCTCTTTGTCCTTACTATCAATGATGTCTTGTTTAGCTGCGAGAGCCTTCTCGGTGGTCTCTTGTATGTTTTGTTTGTCTATTGTGAGCTGTTTGCATTTCTCCTGGTAGTCATGTGCTAGATCAAGGGTCTTGTATAACTCTGCTTCAAAGTGGTTGGTTTTCTAAAAAGGTAGAACAAAGAGGCAAGTGTTAGCAATATTAAACCATTTTTTTAAATGTGATAAGATAATAAAGCTGTTTTTTTTTTACTGAAATGGCTTAGCACTTCAAATTCACCCAATTTGCCTGATGGTAAGCAAAAGCTATGGCCTAAGATGGATGGGTATCTTTGCAATTCTTATGATTAAATTAAATCATAATGTAGAAACTAGGATGAAAATCAAATTAATATCTACACTCTACTATTAATAATATTTTATTGATTTTAGTTATTAATTAAATACTATAAGATTTTACCAAGAATATACCAAAATAATTTATCAGAGTAAGAAGAGAAACATACTACAATGGCTAACAGTGGCTACTAAAAAAATAATCTAAATATATAAAACTCAAAGGTGACTCAAAGGTGATCTATCAACACACAACACACAAACCACTGGAGATTGGGTTAAAATTGGAATGAAGGTAGATGTTATGACGAAAGCATTCCCTAGAAAGGATTTTTGAAATGCCACCTTTAAAGAAGGGGAAATAGGGGATGCATGTTTTACTTATTAATGTGAGAGAAGCCGCAAGCACCCACTAGTTACCTATGTATATATTAGAAAGCATTAGACAATCTTGAAAACTTATAATACTTCTCACCTTCTGTGCCTCATCAGCCACAACCCTGAAGTTCTCCACCTCCCTGACCATCTTCTGCAGCGCAGCTCGGTGCCTCTCCTCAGCCTTGTCCAGACTGCCTGTGATCTTCAGCCAGGCCACTTTCAGCCGAGCTATGGCATTGTCCTTGGCTCTGTCTACCTTTAAAGCTACTGCTATCTTCTCTTGCTGATCGAGGAGCTTTTTCTGTAGCTGCTGGATTAGAGCTTCACAATGCTGGAAATGTGAATAAGAACACTTTATGAAGGCCACAGGGTAGACACTGATTTGAGAAGAGAAAGATAAAAGTATATCTTGTTTGTTTATTAAAGTAAAACAATAGCTGCTATCATTTTATCAACACAAATTTGATTCAACTAAGTACTAAAGCTTTGAAATTACAATTGTCTCATTCAGTGAAAAACTCAGATTTTTATACATAATGGTAGGAAATGAGAAAATATTCTAAATATGAATTTCATTAGTCACTTCTAGGAAGTCAGCTGTAAGATTGCCCAAACCAAGAGCATTTTTTCCAGGGCACATTATGACAACTAAAAAGCCCATAATATATTAGTATGTATTACTAATTACAATTAAACTAGTTATAGTCTTACCTCTCTCTTCAGCCTTTCCTCTTCCAACTTGACATTATCAACCCTCTCCAGCTTCTCTTGCTCCCCCCTCTCCCCCCACAGCTCACTCAGACTCAGCAAGTCTGTGTCAATCGAGTCTATCAGTTTGTGCTGCATCATCTTAATACTATCCTTATGATCAAGGGAATAAGGTCTCATTTGCGGCAGCTTGTAGTCTTCCTTTCTTGGAGAAGGCATGTAGCTGTCAGCTGAACTCTGAGTGACTCGGCTGTTCTGTGCCTTGTACTGTTCCAAGACTTTAGTAGCTCTGTCATAGATTTTGTTGGATGTTGGATGGAAACTGTCCAGGTAACTCTGAGGCTTTATTGGAGTGGATGTGGGTTGGACATTCTTGTCAGTGAAGCTCAGTCTTCTAATGCTTGGGGATTTAGTCTCCTGTGTCTTGGTCTCATGTTTCGGTTCCATAGTATTGTCTAATGTTTCATTGTAGTTGTGTTTTGATGTTGAAGGTAATGTGTCATTATACTGAGACTTGTAGGTGTTTGACGGCAGAGGCTTTTCTGCCTGTGTCTGTGGGTTACTTTTGACCAAGTAGATGTATTTGTCCAGGACATTGCTTGATACCACTCTCCCACTAGGTAGAGTTATCTGGTCTCCATCTTTAGAGTCTAGTTTTTGTGTTATGTAGTCACCTGCGGCTTTGATGATGTTTTCTGAGTTGAAGGACTCATTTTGATCCTTGAATTTTGAGTCTGGGCTCTCGTAGGTCTCTACTTTAGTCAAAAACTCATCAATTTCATTCAATAGCAACTTATCATTCTTTTTACTGGGTGTAGACACAATACTACTGATATCACCGTCCATACTTCTTGTATCATTGATGGGTTCCCTGTTATAATCTTTCAGTTTGTCCAACTTCAGTGGTGGTATAGATTTATTGAAAGTACTCACTGATTCTAAGCTTGTTAGAGACAGATCTCTTCTAGTATCTTTTCTGAGAGGTCGGCGGCGCCTTCTGCGCGGGAAAGTGAAAGATTTTCGCTCTAAACTGTGGCTGTCGAAGCTGTCTGTAGTATCTAGAACTCTGCGTCTAGACTTGCGACCAATGCTGGATATATCGCTGCTAATTTCCAAGTTCTCTAACCTCGACTCTAAGGTGTGAACTTGGTTCACTAACTTGTCAATGACGTGAGCTGTGCAGGACACAGGCTTGTGCACGACGGTCCTGGACGACTCCAGAAGTGAATCCTCGGAGCCCGAGCTCTGCACGAGGAAGAAGTTTGGAGGAATCAACAGCAAAACGTCGGTATCGTCGGTCTCACTCATCACAACAGTAAGTTGTAAGAAACTTTACCATAAAATACTGCCATTATGTTACCTATATTACTCTTTATCACACAAATAGTGAATAATTATTCTTTTATAAAAGAGAAAACCCATCGGAATCTTATCGAAAATTTATAGATAGAAAATTTGTTTCCACAACAAAAGCAAAGAACGTATGATATGAACGAGGTAGAAAGAACTATGTGCACAGATAATACATTTATAAGAATGTCTTAAATTAAATATAAAATTAGTCGATTATGATTATTAATCGACTAATGGCTTTTTTTAAATAAAATAATGATAGTATTGCACTGTAGTAGTAATGGAGGTCAGTGAAGTATTGACTATTAAGTAATATAATTATCTTTAAGATTTATATAATATCTCTTTAAAACTTATTTGTCCACTTTCCTATCTCATTGTCCGTTTGAGCCGATATGGTTTGGTTGCGTAACTTAAAGTCTGTCTAAGATTTCCAGAAATGGAACAAAATATAGGTAGGTAAGTACCTATATTTATAATAAATAATAATAAAAAATCCTTTATTTATGTACTACAGAGTGTATACGTACCACTAAAATAACAATATTTATGAAACAATAGGTATTTATGTGTTGCGATAATGATTAGTCTCTGTGATAGGTAATTAATTTAAAATCAAAGTTTATAACAATTTTTTTTTTATACTTAGGTATGACAATGTATTAGTACCAATGATGCTCAGAGAGCAAAAACATTTCAATCTTTACGCACCTTATACCTATCTCAACCAGCAGTGGAATGCTGAATTATATTAATAAAATTCATCAAATCAAAATTTAAGAATGAAATGAAGAACTCTTGTAAATATGCCACTAGATTTAATTAATAAAATCAAAGAAGCTGTTCTTGGTCAAAATTGGTTTCTAATATATCCAAAATACTCTTCAAGACAAACGTTTCATCTTTTCCAGTAGAAATCTAGCAGCTGCTGCGTAAGTGGCGCCACCAACTGCAGTGGCGTGATCGTCGCATTTCTTGATATCTTCGTTGTTGCGATTCACTTTGAACAGCTGGAAGCATCCAGACGATTGTTGGAAATCCAAGAGTTTTAGCAACCAGGATCTGCGCAGGAATTGAGCGTGGCCATCAATGCTGCATAGCGCCACTGAAAATAAATGAGGGGTATAAAAGCAAAGTCGCTTCAGTCCAACATTAACATTTTTTGAACTAGGCACACCAAATTATAGTACATAAAAGCAGCAATATACTCATTCAAATGTTAAAGTGCAAAGTCGTCTCGGTCCAATACAAAAATGACTTCAAAAGTAGCAGTCAAATGCAAAACCACTTCGATCCAAAATGTGTCACAAGCAAATCCGCTTCAGTCACAATTGGCCAATCAGAAGCAAGCATTTCAAAATTTTAAAGATGGCGAATCGGTTAGTTTTCATAGCAAGTCGCGTGTGAACAGTGTCCGATATTTTTGCGATTTGCGGTATTAATCACATTGTTATGGAAGAAAACATTCGTCCTGTCCATCCAGGACGAGCCAGAAAACGTGCTAGAAATGAAAGTCAATGGCGGCGTGCACAGGAAAAGGCAGAAAGGTATTACAAAGTTCACTAGTAAAACGCATGTTTTGGTAGGGTCTGCAGATTCAGCAATAATTAGTACCTAATGAGTTTTTTGTTTTTATCTGATTATTAATATTTATTGTAAATGATGTCTTTCTGTTTACTTAGCTATTCTCACCAAAAAAAAATGAGCTTCTTTTTAAATTTTTTTTTAATGAAACTAGCTACTTTCGCTTAGGGTAATGGTTTTATTTTATTTTCGATTCAGGTATTCTGCAAAAGATCTTCCACAAGTACCTACATGCAACCATAACAAAAAAGCTATTTATGAGTGCAAAAATTTAACGCTTGCCGATGCTAAAGGCTTTCATGACGCCTTTTATGCCAACAAAACCAAACAAGCTCAAGATGCTTTTCTACTCAAATTCTGTCACGTGACTGATGTTCAACGTCGTCGACCACGAGCAGGAACACAAAGTGGACGCCAAGCGAAGTACTCGACAAAGCTGTACATAAAAAAAAAGAATTCCACTGCCCTATTGCACGTCTGTCAGTCATCGTTTTTAGGCATACTGCAAATACCAAGTCATAGAATACGTAGAGTTGCGGAAGTGTACAAGAAAACTGGAGGTCTTGTGAAAGAAAAAAGGGGTGGTGATCACACATCCCATAAAAATACCCTGAAAAAGCAGGAAGTTAAAGCTTTTATAGAGTCTTTTCAGTGTTTAGAATCACACTACTGTCGATCTAGTACGGAAAGAAAATATTTGGACTCTGCATTAAATATAAAAAAAATGTGGCGAATGTTTAATGATCAAACTGAGAATAAAGTGAAGCAGTGCTATTTTCGCAGGATTTTTAACACACAATACAATATTGGATTTGGCAATACAAGAACCGATGTGTGTTCAAAGTGCACGGAATTGGATGAACGAATTAAAAATGAAAAAAATCAAGCAGAGAAAACCAAATACATGATTGAAAAGACTATCCACAAACGCAAATCTAAAAATTTTTACGAACTTTTGAATGAAAGACAACATGGAATGTTGACACTGTCCTTCGACTGAACATGAACATGAACATAGGTACCACACCCAGCCAGGACAAGCCTGCTCCGGTCAAACCGGCATACCGGGGGGCACGAGGTTTTGGAGCGTGGTTTTGTGCTAACGCTCCGGGATGGTAGTCGACCGGCTATGCAGCCAGACGCCGATTTGGAGAAGGTTGTTATTAGGGGTAGGGATAAGCGTTAGTAAAAATTGGTGTTCGTTGATTATTGAGTTGACCCATCTTGGGGTTTGTTAGTGTGTGGCTTTGCAAGAGCTATCTTAACACGTTCGCTGTGTAATGTTGGTCCTATTGTGAGTAATCATAATCGCGTCGGGAGTAGTAGGTGGATCTTAAATGTGGGTCGAATAATGGAACTTCGCCTTCTGTAGGTTTGTAATTGCTTCTTCTCTAGCCTTAGAGTACCTTCTTTCATATTTGATAGTCTTATTGGCCGCCATCTTCATGACGTTTGTTATCACTTCCCACGATAGCGGCTCTTTTCGGTTTTCGCAGTTCCTGCTCTTTTTGGTTTCCTCTGATAAAGTTTCTTGGTATTTTTCTCGAGTGGTGGTACTTTGAAGCATCTCGTAGTTTAGGGTTTTGTAGTCAAACTCGTTCGCAACGTTGGCCCTGGCTAGTCTTATTGGAGGTCTCGTAGAGTCCCTATTGGAATTTAATGTGAGGGGCTTTACGTTTCCCCATATGATTCTGTGGTCAGATAGGATAGTTTTTTCGCCTTTGATGTAATTAAAAATCTGGTTGTTTTTGGCATCTGTCATTATGTGGCCTATTTGCGACGTTTTGTTCCCCGACGTCCAAGTCGTTTTACAGCTGCGCCGGCCGAGTGATGTGTCCAATCGGAGATTTTCCCGTGCAATTAGATCTAATAAGATGTCTCCGTTGTCGTTACTTGTTTGGTGTAAGAGATTTTTGCCTATTTGATTTTTATCGCGAAGTTCGTGTGTATCTGTGAGTCCTATGTGGGCGTTGAAGTCACCTAGTATGATTGTTATTGAGTTCCCTGGTTTGTTCTTGGTCAGTTGTAGTAGCCGAGTCGCGTCGTTTGCTGCTGATGACGTTGAATTGGACCAGTGCGTTGTAGTAATGAATAGAGAGGCTCCACTGCTTGTATGTATTGAAGCAACCATACTGCTCGTGTTTGCTTTAGTCCAGTTCAGCCTTAGGCCGCTGTTTTTTCTTATGAGAATAGCTAGGCCTCCTTTGTTGTTGTTTCCGCTTAGGTGCCACGTATAGTGACTAGATTCGTAGGTCCCGGATCCCAAGTGAGTTTCCTGTAGGCAGGCAATATGGATAGATTTTCCGTCTAGAAACTCGTCGATCTCTCGTTTTTTAGTCAACGTTGCAGCGCCTCTAATATTCCATGTGGCAATGTTTATGTTTTCATTTACTACCTGTTTTTTGTTTTTTTGGTGTGGCCTGGGGCGGGCAAGTCGGTATCCGGACACATCTGGCATCTCCTCTGGGGTGCTAGTTCCAAGGGCCAGACTAAGGTCATTTTGCGTGGTGTTTGTACTTATTACTCCTAGGTGATTTTCAAAGCAATCAAAGTGGTTCCCCGTAAATATTAGACCTATGCTACCTGCGGCATCGTTTGGTTCCTTAGGAGAGAAGCATACTGTTTCTTGTAGCGGGGTTTTTTGAAAGATTTTCACGTTAATACTATAATATTCCGCTGCCGCTACAAGTATGTCTGTGCCGCCCCATGTACCATCTTGGTGTTGTGACACAATGCAGTTCCTGATTTGTTCGCCTTGTGCTGAACTATCTAGATTACTTCTGATCGCTAGGTACATTTGTGGATCGTTTTGGTTTTCTTCTACGTGGTGTGCGAGGTCTCGTCGAATGTGTTGGTGGTCGAAGGTTAGGCCATACAAATCGTTAATTTGGTGGGCTATAGCGCGATACAAGCAGTTGCCGTCTCCTGGTATTTTTACGATAGAGTTCCCTATTTCCATATCTGCCCTGTGCCTTACCGTGACGGTATCGCAAACGACGGGGTGCCGTGGCTAGCTCGTGATATCTTTCTGGTATGCGCGTGATCCTTTTTGTTGAGGTTTGTTGCGAGGCTGTGAAGGAAGCTTATATACTATGTACGTATTTGTATTATAAAACTGGTGTATCATGCGCTATACCAGCTCCCCTTTGCCTTTAACGTAGAAGGGGAGTAAGTAGTACTCGAGTGGGTACTTGGGTCTCGTCTATCAACTCTATGTACGGGGCATTTGTTAGGTGAATGTTAGGATACTTGCACTTAGTATCTGCTGTTTTTCCCTAGGCTATCTATGGGATCTTAATGAACCCTTTCGTCCGGTGGCAGGCGAAGTTCGTTACTTTAGTTCTAGCGTGGTGTCCAGGTGAGTTAGGGCTAATTATTTGGAATCGTACCTAACTACCATTATTTTGGTACTAAAAAAAATACATGTAAGTTATAGCGGTACTGGTGAACTATAACTATTTATCAAATATCAAGCTATTTATCAGGTTTTACAACGATTATAGTCAACGAGAACGCTTTTTGTACTAAGTGTGTTATGTGTATAAAATAAACGTCTGGGCTTTATTTTACGTAGCAAAACTGAGATAAAAAAAAGGGATCATGACCCGACCATGGTGCCTCGCAGCTGTGTCGGCAATTAGCGGGTGGTTTTTAGCTGTGCCTATTGTTAATGTTCTGATTTATTGTTTAGTTTTACGTTTCGTGTTTGTTTTGGGAATGAATAGCTGTTGTTTAAGTAATATTTCTATTTAGTTATGTCTTAGGTTATTGTCCAAACGGACCTGCAGATGTGCGTAGTTTTTGTATTTAAGTATAATTCGTATTTAGGCTTTTTTGTTTGCTTTGGGAAAGTAGATTGTCTTATGGCGGGGTTTACCTACTTTTTTGTATGTGGGTTATTTCTGGGGGTTCTTTTGTTGTTACAAAAGTCTACAACTGTAAAATAAATAAACAATAGATGTTTTCTTTCTTTATTTCTTCTTTCTTTAAAACCTATCCGCTTTTTAGATAGTGTAGGGTAAGTAGTTATCTATATATTTATCGTGGAAATTTTAGGGAATCCCGATGTATATTATATCTACTTACAACAGCCAGTGTTTACGCATTCGTTACGAGTAATTACAGCCGTGGTATGGGATCGCGTAATCTAGTCTATCCTTGTGGATTTAGCATGCCCTAGGTCGGGATCCTAAGTCCTAAAAGAGTAATTAGAGATGGTAGAAATTGCTTTTAGGACCAATTGAAGTCAAGATGTTTTGGCCAGATTGTCTGAGCTTTGCCAGATCGAAAGATTTTATTTAGGGGGAATAGCAACAACGAAGTATTACTGGAGGTTTGCGTGATCTAACGTAGTTGAGAGTAGGTGGACTTGCTATGGTACAATCTAATTTATTCTACCTGGCATTATTTGCTCTAGTTATCTAAGTGATATGTCGTATTCTAAGTTAGTTTAGCGTAATTGGTAGTAGTAACCGCACTGTTTGTGGAGCTAGGAGTGGTATAGTAAGGTCTAGCTAATGCAATCGGTTTAGTACTTAGTATATGGCGCCCTATATACGCCCCTGGACTCTACCTTACCGAGGTCTTTTATTGAGGTAGACTTCAACCGATATCGATCAACTTAAAATGATAGTCATGCAGCAACGTATCATGCTTAGTTGGGCGAGGTGCCGCAAGTCGCCGAGATGCACGAATATAATCTTTACTTTTCAGGAGTGATTTATTTTTAGTTTTAATAGTGATTCCTAGGAAGTAAAAGAAAAATGAAATAGGTAACTAAAAGCCGCGTGTGAGGGGGTTTTATTGCAGTCTGTGTAGATAATGTATTTTGAAATCGGATAAGCTAGTTACGCGTAGGTTTGATATGTAAGTAATCGATGTGACAGTACGGTGTTGGTTGCTGATGTGGGCTGCTTGAGTACAGACTTGTCCCTCGTGGCAGACGTCTAGTCAATATCCTAGGATGTTGAGGTAGGAGAGACAGAAGAAAAGGGGTTCAGACCGCGTGTGACTAATATGGAACAAGCTCACCGAGTTTTCCTTTTGCTGGAGTGGGTTACCCCGCGCTGGGCGCCGTCACTGCTGTTATCGGTGGCCTCTGATGCCAATGGCGCGGGTCACTTACACTGGTTGTCCCACACTGATACGATACATGTAAAGATTACACACACGCGTTGCACGGCACTTGGTTGTTAGGCACTTTTCGCGGGCCAGAGAATTGACCTACGCTAGGGATCGTCAAGCTTTGTTCGCAGCGATTGCGCCAGCCGCTGGCAGATGTTGTGCCCATTGTTTAACGGATCAATTGTATTTACGAGGCTCTACTGATATTTCCCGAAAGCGACCGCTCGGCACGGCGTCCAGGACGCAACCTGTTGACACTGTCCTTCGACTGCCAGAAAAACCAGGTTTTACCTAAAATACCAGATCAAATAACATACTACAGTCGACAAATCTATATTTATAATTTTGCAATAGTTCTATCAGTTGAAGGAAAAAAACTGAATAAAGATACGGTCAGTTTGTACACATGGAATGAAAATGAATACAAGAAAGGAGCGAATGAAATTGCTTCTTCAGTTTATCATCGGTTGAATGCATTAAACTTGGAGGATATTAAAACTGTACGACTTGTGGCTGATGGATGCGGAGCCCAAAATAAAAATTCGATTTTTATTGGAATGTGCTGTGTGTGGTTACGCAACGCTCCAGGTCATATAAACGACATTGAACTTGTTTTCCCAGTACCTGGACATTCATTTTTACCAGCCGATCGAGTGTTTGGGAACATTGAAAGGGAGTTGAAACGAAAGGAAGTAATTGTGCAGCCAAATGAGTATCATGATATATTCAGTCATTATGGAACAGTTATAAAAATGGAAATGGATTATGACTGGAAAGAGGCTTTACATGACATTGTTAAGCCACCTGGTCAATGGCATTTTCAATTTGCTCAAAGTAAGCGTTTTTTTATTAAAAGATATGGTAATAAAATCAAAGTCAAAGGAGAACCCCATTATACATCAGACTTTACACAATTCAAATCTATTTTGAAAAGAGGTAAATCTTTTAAAGATGTTCTTCCACTACCAGTGCCAAAAAACAATGTGCCCATTAAAAGAGAAAAAATCAATGACGTGAGAAAGTTATTGGAGAAACATTATGGGACGCAGTGGGAAAGCAATAGTGAACTAATATATTACAAAAACGTTTTAAATTCTGTAAATGCTGATGCAGATCAAGAAGACGAGCCTTTATGTGATCCACCAACAGCTGAATCTAATATTACGATATAGAAAAATAGTCGTCTTTCAATCAATCATAATAATAATCGTAATCAATCGTAATATCTACCTATAAGTTACTGTTAAAATTTCACTCCGCCTATTAAAATTTCATATTTTGTGTTAATGTAAACGCCCTTTTAAAATCTTGGTTCATGTACATATAAAATACCTTCCTCTGTAATATGACCATGGAAGTCAGTTTAAAAATGGACTTTGGCATTGTGTAGTTGATTCCTTGTATTACAATAAATACATACTTTTGTAAAACGTTTTTTATTTGCCATCAGTACCCAACACCATAGTTGATTTTGACAGCTGACAACAGGAAATAGTGAGGTGCAAACTCGCTTCGATCCAAATCGATTAAAAGCAAACCCACCTAAGTCCAAAGTTAAAATGCAAAGACACATTAGTCCCAGGATATTTTTATTTTTTTGCGACTCTGGTGTCAATTTGGTTGATTCATGTTATATATATTTCTAATACAAGTTATTATACGTGTAACAGTAAACGAATCGTTCAAATTAACACATGCTCTAAACCACAGTGGAAAACTTAAAATATCTCAGTTTGCATGTTTTGTGACTGAAGCGACTTTGCTTTTATACCCCTCAAATATAGCTAGCTTTTATAATTTGCTTATTTTATGACAGTAGCTGAACTTGATAGGAACAAAAAATATTTATGATTACTAGGATAGGATATTTTCGTATCTAATATTATATTAATTGAAAACGAAAACTTTGCCACAAAATTAATAGCATTCTCATAAAATTAAGACGACATTCTATGTATTCGTTCTTATTACTTACAATTAAGTAAATAGCAAAGTCTTCTTATCGAATGGGAGTAGCTACCTAACTCTGATTTCGAGAGTTTATCAAGCCGCCCTAAGGGCATCTGGCATGGCTTAACGACTGCCTTACTAGACAAACAGCCGGGACTTACAATTTAACGTGTCACCGACCCACGGAAGCGCCCGGAATGGAATGCCACTGTTCGGCCATCCATCCAAGGACTGACCGCGTCAACAATTGCCTAACATTGGTAATCGCAAGCGATCGCCTCCGCTACCTGAGCTACGGCCGCTTCATAGCAAAGTGATTTTATGTGATAGGTACTTACTTTGCTCAAACATGAGATCGACATGTTCAAAGTCATTCATAGCTATGAACTGTGCTTCTCTGTAAGCTATCTGACAGAAGTTGATTCTGAACAGATTGTCTTCGTGCGGAGAGAATAACGCACATCCTCGGCCGAAACGAGCCATTAATAGCAGAATAAATCTGAAAATTACCGTTCTATTACTTAGGTAATTAAAAACCAACATTAGACAACTTAATTATATCATGCGTGGCCTGTGAATGTTTGACTGGTCAACCTAAATATTTAAAACTCAATGATGACTGACTGACCGACTTACATAGTAATATATCAACGCACAGCTCAAAGTAAAACACTAACTTCATAACTATTCTCCTCAATATTATAACTAGCCTTTATTGTTTGTTTATAACAAATAACTGGACATCATAGTCATCATAGTCCTAAGCCCTATTTCATAGTTAGTACAATTTTCAAGTGTTCACTATTGCTATACTTACCTGTTTCTTTTTATTAAGGTCAAATAAACATTATTATTAATAAATCAGGCTTCACAAGCTGAAATTTGACATGCTAGTAGGCATCCGCTAAGAAAGAATTTTTGCCAATGCCACTCTTAATGGGGTGAACTAGGAGGTGCAAGTTTTACATCTTAATGCGAGCGAAGCCGCGAGCACCTACTGGTTTTACACAAATAAGTAGTTACTATTTAGGGCAATTTTTTTCTTCTTAAAAGCACGTAGGATATTTATTTCCAGTATTACCTGTGTGTTAAAGAGTATCCGAAGTCAGTTCCATTGACAATGTATTTGGTACAATTCTCCGGCAGGTCACACCGAGGCACGTAGCTTGTAATGACCTCACGCAGCGGCACCTGGGACAGATGTGCCATGCATTTATCTGAAAATACATTATTTTATAGTAATCGAAACGCAGATAATCATTTTATTAACAATTCGTTCGAATTACACGTCATAGATTGTTTATTATTAAATTAAAGATACATTCTGTGCAGATGCAGATTCAATAGTTTGATTCCCACGCCGACTCAAAACTATTTGCTGCTTGTCTGGAGTTAGGTAGTTTAACAAAAAATACTTATATTCACGAAGCTAAGCATCCCTTTGGTATAATACCAGTCACACTGCACAACAATCGGTATTCTGCCAAATCAGGTAGGTTCAAAGCTGCACACACAAGTTGATTTAGAAGATGAAGTTATTTAGTAAATATTTAGATTGGTTCATCTTACCCGATTCTGCCGGATTAGGTGTTCCTTTGAACAAGTTGTCAACTGCGCGAATATATTCCCTCCACGTCGGGTATTCGCCGGCTGCGTATGTTTTCCGCAACAGATTCACGTTGAGTTTGGTCAAGCGTGTTGCCCACTGCGTGGAGTTCTCCGTCAACATTGCGACTGAAAACAGAATAAATAAAATACATAGGTACTATAAACTGTAGCTAGACAGAATACCTAGGTACTTATGTACTAACATGTAAAATAAACTATCTAACTAAAACGCAATTAAATTATGTTTGTGGTTGCAATAATATAAAGACAATCTATGAATAATAATGGAAATAGTAAGTTTAAATAGTTAATAGTTGTTATTTCTCAAATGCTAATATGCACCTAGGAGAGGAGGCCTATACCCAGTAGACAAGGGCTTAAGATGATGATGATGATGATGAAATACAAGGGTACCCACCTACGTTATTAATTAGGTAAATAACACTAAAAGATGTATAGTCTAAATATGTTATTACAAAAGATTAATTACTTACTGACATGCCTCATTCTGCCGTTTCCCTGGTTGAATTCATGTCTAATTTGTGCACTTCTAGCCAACATTCCGTTTATGTCGTGACGGATCGCTATAGGAATATCTTGATCTTTCGAAAAAGGTTCCAAGTTCGCTATGTACAACAAAAAAACACGTAATTTTTTTACAGCTGTTATACTTATAAACTAAAACTTGGTCGCGAGTCGCAGAGAGTTTTTAAAGATTTTTGGTGTCTGTTTTTCTCTTGCGTTGTGTAAGTTGTCGTCACATCTATGATCGAGATGGTCTCTGTTGTGAAAACGGCAGAACCCAACATTACTACTATGACCAGATCTAAATATAAAACTTGGTTCTATTTAATTTCAAATATACGAGTATTAAAATTGCCATTTTACCATCGTACGAGTAGAGGTACGACAAGAAGGCACCGTTATACAGTTGAGGTTCCAAAGACTCGCACCAAGCGGTTTGCTTCGACTTTCATCGTGCGAACAGCCAAACTGTGGAACTCCTTGCCCGAATCTCTATTCCCCTTGAACTATAATTTGTCGGTCTTCAAGTCGAGAGTAAACCGGTTTCTTCTAGGCAAGCGCGCTAGATCGTAGATTACAACGTTGCTTAACATCAGGCAAGTTGTAGTCAAGCGTGAGTCTATCTAATGTAAAAAAAAAAAAAAAAAAAAAAATTAAAAGGAAACGTTTAAAGATATGTACTTAAACTGTATAAAATAATCTGAACTTACCGTTAATCAAAAACAATCCATACGCTAAATTGAGAGACATTATTCTTTTGTGCTCTTCACAGAACCCCACAATTCTATTAAGAAGGGGCAAATAAACCATCAAATCAATAAACGATGGCAAATCATTTTTGATGACTTCAGCAGCTGTCTCGCTTATGTACCCATTCTCACTAGCTGCAGCGAAATATAACATAAACACTACAGTAATTGCATACACTAATATTTTGCCTATTGCCATATTTTATGTATAAATTATGCCTATAAAATTTCAAACTTTAGGTTACATCGATATAGTTTTACAGTCCAGTGGTTCGGGGTCTAAATCCGAAATAATACTGCTGTTTTTACCACCAGTGTCGGTGCTTTTATTACCTTGCCATTACGATAAGATGAATAAAAATGTTTTCTCGGCAGGACATAGATTTACTGCCAAAGAAAATAAACTTATAGAAGGGGATATATTTGTTTTTTAAATCTACCAGAAAGTTTTACGTTTGAAATACTGGATCATTTGCCAATAAATAATATTGAGTGTACATTGGCTTGCTCAAATAGTTTATAATTATGATGCGTTATTGAATAGAATAATATTAAGAAAATTGAATAAACTGCAACTAGATTTGTAAGTACCTAAGTAAGAATTTGCGCGTCAATTGTCTTCAATATTACAACAATTGCCAACATTTTTTTTCGAAAAACGTATGCAGATCGTTCCGTTCTCTATAAAATAGTATTCTCTGGCGACACCCAAGATTAGAAACAAATTGGTTTGAAGCTTTGAAGACCGCAAATAAATTATTCCAGGGATAAGCCGCGAGTGAGCTGCGCCGCGGGCGGTCCGAGAAAAATTGCCTTTCGAGAACACGGGATTTCGATACAATAGTTGATGTTTTATTATGGACATTGTTTCGGAATTAAAGCATCGAGAAAACGGTATATAATACTGTGTAAATTTGTAGGAGTGAGGTGAATGCGTAAATTTTATAGCTCAGCTAGCAGACGCAATCATAAGTAGTTACAATAGTTAAGCAATTGTAGGTGTGGGCAGTCTCAGGATGGGTGACCAAAAAGTGGCATTCCATTTAGACACTACCTTGTGTTGGATGACAGACTATAAGATGATTCAACTTCAATGAAGGCAGCAGTACTATGAAGGACAGCTGGTACCTACTATTTCATGTATTATGCGACCTACAAAGCACACAGACATATACCTATGTTGCTGATTTTGCATAGTGACCTATACAAAGACTGACCATGACTGTTGTTTTTTTTCTGGGGTTCTTACCACAAAAGGTGCAGCAATACCTCTTTACATAATCTCCAAACCATTTAGATGACAAAATAAACTGCTTTACTTGATATTAATAATCACTTTTTATATTGCTGACATTTAATAATACAATACAAACATATACATAGTAGCTTAACAAATACATTAAATTAATTATTTTCATTATATAAATAATTATTTGATACTTATCAGGAAGTTCTAACAGCATGTATAGGGGCCTGCTTTATGAATGTGTCGAGTTTATTTTTGAACAGTTCGCTTGTGATAGGCTCACCGATGCCACATAGGGGGTTTCTTATTGCATACTTTACATATATCTCAGCGTAGATTTTCTTCAGTAATTCCCTTACTCCTTGAGCCTGATTGTCGGTGTTCATCACAAACTTAAGTCCAGATGGTGTTTCTAGACAATGTAGTGTGTATTTTGATGTCTTGTAATGCATGAATCCATCCTTTGGGTCGAGTGGTGAGATTTTAGACACAAAAGACTTGATTGAGAACAGCATTCCATACATCAGCTTCCCTTCCTGAAATGTTTATTTTAATTGATTACTTAGCTGTATTATCAGATTTTTGAGTATATTAACGGAGCTATCATATAAACTTGGGTACAGGTGTATTTTAGGAAGTCATTTGTACACAAGTTTAAATTTAGTAGTACCAGATATACTTATGTAGAGGGAGGAGGGTGGAGGATAGAGTAAAACTGTAATATCTTGAAATGAAATGCAAGAACATTTCTATAACATCACACCTAGGCATATTAATGCCAAAAATATTACACAATCTGTCTTCTATTATATAGGTATATATATAAAAATGAATTGCTGTTTGTTAGTCTCACTAAAACTCGGGAACTGCTGAACAGATTTATCTTATCTTAGTCTTGAAATGTTCGTGGAGGTCTAGGGAAGGTTTAAAAGGGAAAAAAATGAAATTAATTTATACAAAAGTTTAGGGTCTTTTATTTATCGATTGAGGCAGTACGAAGTCTGCCGGGACAGCTAGTTTGAATATACATAATTTTTTATAAAATACACACAGGGTAGGACGTGACGTACTATAGGTATTTACTAATATGTTGTTTGCTTACATTACTCCTACCTAACCCATGGCACCAACAACCCAATATAAAAACCCGATTTGAATACTGAACTATATAAGTACTGAATACCTACCCCAAAATTTTGATTAGCCGAAAGACATGAACAAAAACAAGAATTTAACCTGCTACTCAAATCACAGATACATAAGTTATAACATGGAATGCTTGCAATATTAGCGACAATGTATAAAATATAAGTAGTAACTTCACTTACTTCTTCCCTCGACATTCCTGCTTGTTTGGATCTATTCCATTCTCCGTAGTACAAGAGTGTCCCATATCGGTCGAATATATATAAATTGTGGATGGTCATTGTGTTTTTAAAACTCAGAACAATCAAGAAATTGATGCTAAATGGTTTACGAACAATTTGTAAACACAAAATAATACACCCTTGCGACGCAGCTGATTTTGACAATTTGATAATTTTAGGAGAGTAGTGCTGCTCAAAATATGTTTTTAGTCGATTGACTTACCTGTTATAGTCGACTTTTTTTTGTTTGTCTGTACAAAGTCGTTCATTTTCAATGGTCATTCACTCACTAAACTGTTCATTCTTTTGAAAAAGTTGAACTTCAATCATGGTGCAACAATCGTAATCGTAAAAACATAGAAATAAAACTGTTTTATTACAGTGATTACAAAAACTAGCGCACCAAATTGTGTTTTGAAAATATACAGTGCGTGTCCTCATTACTTTTTTTACTAGTTGAAGTATTCAGTGAAGTGCAGTTTCGAGGTTATAAAATTATCTAACTGGTGTTGCAGGGTACAGCAATCGATAAAGCATGGATGAATACACGAGAGAACCGTGCCCGTGGCGTATCCTCGATGACTCCGGTGGTGCCTTTATCATGGGAGCTATAGGAGGAGGGATCTTCCATTCCATCAAAGGATTCAGAAATGCCCCTGTTGGGTTTAGTAGAAAAATGGTAAGTTACATTACTGAGTATGCACCAGAGTTACTGATACTTACAAAAGTATAATAAAAACATGTCGAAAATATACATCTAATGTAACAATTTTGGTTTTAGCTGGGCAGCTTAGCAGCAGTGAAAGAAAGGTCACCCATCACTGGGGGCAACTTTGCAGTATGGGGTGGCATGTTCTCCACCATTGATTGCTCCCTCGTATACCTGAGACAGAAGGAGGACCCCTGGAACTCCATCATGAGTGGTGCTCTCACTGGAGGCATCCTCGCTGCCAGAAATGGTATGTATATTGTAATATACAACAAGTCAGTTTCTATTATGTTTATGCTCTGATTTTGCCTATTTATAACTGTAAATACCATTTCTCATCCCCTTGGATGAGTGCTCTCACTCTATCCTTATAGAGTGCTTAGCTGGAAGATACTTAGCTTTAGCATCATAGACTAACAGTCAATGAGCCATAGTTACCAACATAAGAAATTTTAGCTTGACTTGAAAAGTGTGAAATTTATTGTCATTGTTACTGTGATAAATTAGAAACTACATGAATACAATATCTTAATAGCACTATTAAGATTTTAGGTCAGTAATGTCATAATTTATTTCTTTGTACTGATAAGATAAATCAATAAATTACATCCAAGTATTTTAACGGTAGCAATGTGTTACTACCCAATACATCCTTTACATTATAAGATTTTAATAAAAGTAAACCATAATTAATTAATTTAGTAAATGATGCCACTGTTGGTACTAGTTATCTACTCAATTACAAATTCCATTTTTATTTATAACAATTCAGGGCTGAGCTTTAAGCATACTTGGTTAGTTGGAGAAGGTCTAGTAAGGGGGACATACACAATACACCTCAAGTATGGAGTTGGCTGTGCAGGACTCATCAACCCTCACAACAAAATATATCATAATTATTATCTTATTTCTTGTCATTCCAGGTGTCCCCGCCATGGCAGGCAGTGCCCTTGTTGGAGGCATCCTCCTGGCTCTCATTGAAGGCATCGGCATCATGTTCACTCGGCTCACATCAGAACAGTTCAAACCACAGCCCATCTTTGAAGACCCATCTGTTCTGGGACAGACGCAAGGGCAAAGTCCCACCTTCCAATAGACCTAAGATCTTTGCTTTTTAGGATTGTACAGTATTGTTAAATGTTGAAGTAATCACCTATTTACTTATTTTGGATTTATTTTGTTGTTTCATTAAAATATTATTGGAAAACCAATACATAATTTGATTTACAATATTATCTAACTGTGTTCAAATTCATAAGAAAAAATTAAAGTCTCATGTTTGCAGTTAACATCGAAATCATGACAAAACATTTAGCACTTGGCTAATGTAATCCACTGTACAATCCAAGTTATCTTGCCATCATAAGGCAGTGTATGTACACTAGTAACCAAATTAGAAGGATTTGCCCTTGATACTGGAGTGGGTGTTTGCATCTGTGATATTTTCAGTCCTGTACTGAATGCTAAAGCCACTCAAGTTACAAATAATGATTACATAATTTTTATTACTCATATCAATCAATTTGACCAAGTTTTTGACACAAAGCAATTCATCACTTTCATGTAGATCAATAGTTTTATCAGATTGGAGTGTACAATCTCTTCAATGTAAGTTGTATTGCACATGCAACCTAATTTGTTCAGAGCTCAATATAATACTATTTATGGAGAATTAATTTTAGTTGCTTCATGGAAGATTGCCTGTGATTGTTGCATTCAATTTTATTATTTGTTTCCCATGGGTTGTATGTAACAGTACTGGGATTGTGTGTTTGTCTTTGTGCTGAGTATGTTCTGAAGTTTATTTAACCATCTTTAGACAGCTTGGATGAGAACAATACATGCAATTCCAGTACATATGTAGATAAACCTTATAGGTAATGTTGTATGAAGTATGGTGTTTTAAAATAAACATGTTTTTTCTATGTTATTGTTTTATTTGTTGCACTTGTGGTATGCTTGTTAACATAAATATTCTTTTAAGATTTAAGTAACCTTTAGCATGTTTGTAACATAAATAATTAGTTAGTAGACTTGACTTTTTCAAACTTCTGGTAGTTCATTATAATACTTACTTGAAACTGAAGACAAAACAGGTATTTCTAAGTTAATCTTTAGGGAAGATTCTCTTGCTGTTAAGATGTATCTACAAAATTACATAGTCATTAATTAATCACAACTACAAGATATGGCAAAATTAACATAAATACAGTTTCATTCTCTAAAATATAATTGGACCAGTTTACTTACTTTTTCTTAACTATACAACAGTGGAGGTTAACATCATATTCATTTGTAATGGCGCCTTCTTTCCGAAATGAAACCGTGCCCATCACCGACCATCTAGAGTTGCTAGGTGTCACTTTGACTCCGACCCTCAACTTTGGCTCCTATATTGAGTCTAAAGCTCAACTCGCAGCCAAGAAGCTGGGTATCCTCTCCAAGGTGCGACGATACTTCACTCCGGAACAGCTGCTGACCTTGTATCAAGCGCAAGTTCGGTCGTGTATGGAGTATTGTTCGCACCTTTGGGATGGTTCTGCGAAGTACCAGCTTGAGGCGTTGGAGTTAATTGAGAAACGGGCAAAAAAGCTCATCGCGAAAGACTCACTCTGTAGCTCAAAATTACAAAGCCTTGAGCACCGCCGTAAGGTGGCCAGTCTTTCGGTTTTTTACAGGTTTCATTTCGGAGAGTGTGCGGAGGAATTGCATAATTTAATTCCTGCAGCCCCATTTCACCATCGTACGAGTAGGGGTTCGGCAAGGAGGCACCGTTATACAGTTGAGGTTCCAAAGACTCGCACCAAGCGCTTTGCTTCGACTTTCATCGTGCGAACAGCCAAACTGTGGAACTCCTTGCCCGAATCTCTATTCCCCTTGAACTATAATTTGTCGGTCTTTAAGTCGAGAGTAAACCGGTTTCTTCTAGGCAAGCGCGCTACATCGTAGACTATAACATTGCTTACCATCAGGCAAGTTGTAGTCAAGCGTAAGCCTATATCATGTAAAAAAAAAAAAAAAAAAAAAGGCGCTCAAAGCATATATAAGTAGTTATTATATTTAACTTTTAAGCACCCATAGTTAACTTGGCAATATTAGTGTATAAGATAAACAGATAACTATATAGCAAATTAATTCAAATTTACAGGAGATTATTAAATAAACTAACAGTTTGACTTAAACAAAGCTAAAAATACACAGATCACTGATTTAACTGTATTATTCTACATAACAACAGTTCCATCTTCCTGTTCACTAGCTTGCTTGCAAGTTGGCTGGCTTGTTGGTTGCTGCGTCGTCTCCCATCTTCCTTATTTCCTGGATGACGTGGGCGAGAGCGTCCGGCTTTACTCCAAGCTCACAGAGCCTGATGCAAATGGACAATGAATCTGCATCCAGACCAGTGTTCAGAAGCTGCGAGATTTGATATATTTGCTGGAAAACTTCGCGCGCCTGTTCGACCTGTACATTTTTTTCGGAAGTCATTGTTTCGTGTATAATTTGTTGTGGTCTAAGACAGTCGGTGTTTCAATGCAGGTAAGGAATTCACTATTTTATTTAAAAAATATATAACGATAGGTAATTTCCTTTTATTTTGCAAAACAAACCTACTACAAACAAAACGGGATAATTTTTTTTTTTTTTATTTTTTTTTTTAATTGGCCATAACTTTGTATTGTGCCAGTTCTCAAGTAAAAACGGGGAAACTTCATAACCCCCAAAAAAGCACGCGAAATTAACTATAAGTAGTATTAAGTGATCAGAAAGCTTTACATATAAACAACCTAACAAATTAACTTAACACGTAACTACTATATTTACATTAAAAGGAAGAAATTACAAATTTACAATTTGAGGTCGTTATCTATGATTAACTTTGACAGTGCGCCATATACTGCTTTTGTTTTGTATGTTAAAAGGGAGGATACATTTATTGGAAACGGAATCTCCAGTTCTATTAAGCTTTCGTAAAAATTGGTTACATCAGTTAGAGGGCATTCGAGTAGTAGATGATTGACATCAGCAACCGGTTCACCACACGAGCATGAAGGATTGTCTACGATTCTAAATTTATGAAGGTGTGCAGGACTACAAACATGTCCAACACGTAATCTTATTAAGGATGAAGTGGCCCTTTTTCCTAATAATATTTTAGAAAACCATGGTTTAATTTGCAAGTGACTTTGTATAGAATAATAATGTTTTCCAGTTAATATTGCAGACTTCTCCCATATATCTCTCCAGGCATTCTGGAGATATAATTTAGGTAAAGTTGCTATATCATGGCAATAATTGATGTATGGATACATATCTCCACACCCTGTAGCTCGGAGGAAGGACAAGCCTGGAGACATAGTAATAAGTTGAAGTGTGGCGCACTATCGGAACCTCTCTTTTTAATGAATGTTTTTAGTGTGCTAAAAAGAGACAACTATATACAATCTGTTCGGCCCTTTACGTTAGTGAAGCCGGTTTTTCTAGCTCGAGTAACCAATTTGGATACTAGCTGTGGATTTGGATTTTTGGCGAATATACCGTGAATCTTTGGAATATTTGGTTAAATGAGTTTGTTTGAGAAGTGTTTTCTACTGAAGAACAAATGGCGTGCGTTGCCTATGGCTGTAAGAGCCATGCTTCGAAGAAAAGTGACGAAATCCAGAGCTTGTCATTTCACAGGTTAGAGTTTTTTATCATTTTCCACAAAACAATACAAAACTGAATCAAAATATTAAAATATAACAAATTTCTACTCTTTTAGAACCTCATTTTGGAGGAAAACAATTAAATTTTGCCATTATATGTTAAAAAATACGCAAAAGTTTGGTTTATAGTGTTGTGCACAATTGTTCTGAATTCGGTTAAAATCGGGTCTCGGTTTTGCCAATAGCAGTAATTTATTCGAACAATTATTTCAACATAGTATTGATCAGTGGAATATTGATAATCATAGAAATCTACTCATAAAAGCCATAGCCGAGACATACTTAAAAACGAAAATTCATTATATGACTAAGCAACTTATACAACCACAAGATAAAGTACGTAATTTTTTAAATAAAAATGTATTGTTTAAGGGTCAGTAAATAAAAACCTACAAAAGTTATCTGAGTTATTTTATTTATTTCGAACTACACAATCCTTTTCCAGGTTTTCTCACCTAGTTCTAACTATGCCTAAAAGATCGATTTTGAAAACATGTTACAATTACGTCACTTTAATATGGTTTAGCTAGCGAAACTACTAGAATAATCGTTAACGTGACAGAACAGAATGTATGTTTCGGTTCGGTTTCGGTTTTTTATTTCGTACGTCGTAGGCACATCACTAAATTGAGGTATTAAAAAACGGCTACACTGTCATTTGAAGGTGATCTATATAGTAACTAGTTATCTCTTTCTTCCGCGTTGGTGCGCACATAAGTCGAAAGAGTGCAGACATACAGAACACGTTCAATTTATTACTATGACTCCAGGCTTGTTCTTCCTCCGAGCCCTGTAGCGTCATTAGCAATTTGATCAGCTCTCTCATTTCCTTTTATACCACTGTGGCTCGGTACCCACAGGAACGTAACAGAATAACTCTTTTGATGACATTTGTACAAAATATCTCTGATATTCACAATTACAGGCATAGTTGCTTTTGATTTGAAAGGAAATCTTTCTAATGATTGCAAGGCGCTTTTGGAGTCTGAAATAATCAATGTTTTTGGTAATTTTGCCAGCAAAATATATTCTAATGCTTTATATATAGCGAAGCATTCACCAGTAAAAACAGACGTTTCTTGTGGTAGTTTGATTTTTTGGATAATGTTGAATTCCCGGTGAAACACTCCAACTCCTACCGTGTTATTAGCACCATGTTTCGATGCGTCACAATAAATATGATGCCAACCATCCCAGTTATCATGTATAATAGAATTAAAATTATTATTAGAGTTAATGTCACCTTTTTCTATATCTAGATCTACATGTATTTCCGGGCTTAAAATCAATGCTTCGTAGGGGACATTGTCAAACAGTGGGAGTTTCGTAGAGCGATAAGTAGGAGCTGATAATGATGTAAACCTATTAGCACTATTGACAAGACATGGCACTGTTTTATGTACCCAATAAGGTGAAGTAGAACAAAGATAAATCAACTGGGATAATTTATGAATTAGTGGATGATTGCAAAATTGAAAGGCTCGGCAAAAGAATCGATCCGCCAAGAATTGGCGTCGGATATTCAAAGGGGGTTCTGCGCACTCAACTTGAAGAGCATTAATAGGGCTTGATTTTATAGCACCAGCTATTATCCTGAGAGATTTATTTTGAATAGAATTAAATTTATTGATAACTGAAACTCTACAAGGTTCCAGGAGGAAACTTCCATAATCAAGAACGCTTCTGATAAGAGCATTATATGCCAATTTAAGGGAAAACGGATGGGCACCCCACCATACTCCTGCTAGACATCTTAGCATGTTAAGACGCTGTTCACACTTATATGAAACTAGTTCAGAATGAGGAATGCCAGAGAGTTTGGAGTCTAGAACTAGACCTAGGAATTTAGCTTCCTCTTTTTGGGGAATTAACTTGCCATCATATTTGATGTTTAAAAACGGGGGATTACGTAATCTAGAAAAAAGAACGGCAATGCTCTTTCCTACAGATAACTCTAAACCATGCCTATCTAGCCATGATTTAAGACTAATTAAAGATAGAGAAAGTTGGGTACACATATATTCAATTGAATTGTCAGAGCAATAGAACAGTAGATCGTCTGCATATTGAAGAACTTTAACTGAATCTAGTAAACAAAATTCTAAATCATATGTGTATATGCTATAAAGCAGAGGGCTTAATACAGACCCTTGTGGAAGGCCTTTCCAAAGAGTTCTGCATTCGTCTGATGAGTCGAGTCGGATTGTTCTGCCACTAAGAAGGTTGATGATAAAATTGGAAAGTATCAGTGGCACTTTCAATTTTTCTAGTTTAGTTTTCAGAACTGTAAGGAGAACATTGTCGTATGCTGATTTAATATCCAAAAATATACCAACCGTGGGTTTGTTGAGTGTGAGAGAAACACGAATATCAGTCACAAATATACTGATGCTATCCATGCAACTCTTTCCTCTCCTAAAACCGTATTGTGATTTTGCCAAAAGATTATTTGATTCAACGTACCATTCAAGCCTATTTTTAACCAGATGTTCAGCAATTTTGACTACAACATTAGACAATGCAATAGGTCGATATGAGGATACATCGGAAGGCTGTTTGTTTGGTTTTAAAATGGGTAACACTATTTGAGCTTTCCACGATTTTGGAACATGGCCTGATATCATGATGGTGTTTATCACGTCTAACAAATAGAACAAAGCTGAATCTCCAAAGTGTTTATAAAAAGAGTAAGGAAGACCATCCTCGCCTGGAGCAGAGTCTTTGGTGTTCATTAAAACGCTTTTCAGCTCTTGGAAAGTGAAAGGTGAATTTAGTCCGGTAAGACTTGTAAGAGTATTACTATTTAAGTCAGTAACTAATTCCTTCTGGGGAGCGTATGAAGGTGCTAAATGATCAAGATATTGGGAAGATAATTGTTGTGGAAGAGAAAATGTTGGATTTGACAAAGTTGATTTGAATTTCCTGATATTTTGCCAAACTATCGATGATGGAGTCTGGGGAGATATTGAGGTACAATATCTTTTCCATCCAGTCTTACGCTTTTCTACAAGAATTTCTTTAGTTTCTTCTATTGTACTGACTAAAATGTCGTAATTTTCTGATGTCATGTTTAAATTATACTCTTTTTCTGCCAACTTTCTTTTTTTGACAGCTTCTGAACATTCTTTATCCCACCAAGCCGGAGAAGGTCTTCTATTTAGTGCGCTATTCTTTTTAGGGAATAGCTCTTCAGCAATGTTTGACATTGCATTTAACAAGCTTTCGATACAAATTTCTTCAGTGAATGTAGGTATTGGGTTGTTTAAGAGTTGGTATAATATTCTCTAGCTTTGATTTATAAGAATGCCAATCAGCATCGGCAAGTCTGTATTTCATACGAGGTGAAAATGGGTGAGGAGGTGGTGGAACATTTTTATTGGGGGATAGTGGTCGCTGCCATGAGTGTAAGGACGAATGCACCATGTAAAATCCAGAGCGACATCTGGTGTGGATATGGATAAATCTACGGCACTCAAGTTTTCTCCTGGTTTAGTCCTACGAGTAGGAGTTCCATCGTTTAGGAAACATAAATTTAGGTCATCAAAAATATTTATAAGTTGGTTGCCATATGCATTAGAGATCGAACTGCCCCACGCTTGATGGTGACAATTGAAATCACCTAAAACTAAGAATGGTTTCGGAATATGCTGAAGAATTTCATGAATTTCATTTATTATAGAAGTAGAAGGATGAGGGATGTAGATAGATACAAAACTTATATTTAAAATCTTAGCACCAACAATGGAAAAACCATTGCCATGAGGGGGAAAAGACAAAGCAGTAAACAAAAGTGTGGAATGAATGAGTAGTACGACACCGCCATGGTTGTCGATTCTATTGTCATTGAGACAAAAATAGTTTTTAATTTTTAATATAGAGCCAGGTTTTAACCATGACTCTGACAGAGCAATAATAGAAGGATTGATTTTTGAAATTATATACAACAATTCAGTTTTTTTATGTTCTGCACTTCGGCAGTTCCACTGAACAATCGTGAGTAGATTGCCCAGCGGGACTGTATCGAAATGTTTTATTGTCGACGTTCATATTGTTATTGAGTTGTTCAATTAGAGGGGCAACGTTGTTCGGTAACATGATATTATTTTTCCTTAAAGTGTCTATCAGGGTTGACATTATCTGTTTGAGGGTTTCAATACTAAGTTGATCATTACTATTCGCTTTATTAAGGCCGCAACCATTACCAATACCAGACAGCATATCATAATCTTTAACTAATTCGCGATGTGCTCGGCGATCGTAGCCCTTAGCTTGTGTATTCGTTCTTACAGGTGAACCCGACTTGGACGTGCGAACAACATACCCACCACGCGAGGGGCCAGCTGCAGACGGTCGTGGGCCAGGAGTTGTAAACATGATTGGTCTTTCAATTTTCGATATAGGAGGACTTGAAGACAGTACTTCAGAATAGGACTTGCCTATGGGCGCATGAAGTTTCGCCGCTTCTGCATATGAAATGCATTGTTCGGCCATAGAAAGCTTAATTTTTTTCTGTCTGACAAATTCCGGGCAGACTTTGTTCGATGCAAAATGAGATCCAGAGCAATGACAACAGGTAGCAGTATCTTCTTCTGTTTTGCATGAATCGCCAGAGTGATCCTGACCACACTTATAACAGCGGGGTTTCGACCTACACTGGTTTTTGGTATGTCCAAAGTGGCAACAGTTATAACACATTATTGTTGGAAAAGTGTAGAGCTCAACTTGAACTGAGTTATAGCAGACATAGACATGATTTGGAAGAAACTTTCCGTCGAAAGTCAGGACAACTGACTGCGATGGCTTCCATACTGGTGCACCATTAATAACAACCTTATAATTCAAGCGTCTGACTTTTAAAATTTTCCCACATCCAATTGAAACGTTTATGCTTTCAAGCACCTCTTCTTCGCTCCACTCAGATGGGATTCCTCGCACTAAGCCCATGCGGGTAATTGTAAATGTCGGGATGAATGCCTTTAATTTTTCGGTGGCCAGGAATTGATTCGTTATAAAAATGTTGGCATCTTTGAAAGTCAAAAAAGAAAGAGTTATTTTATTTCGACCGATACGTTTTAAACTTCCATTTACAACATTGGTAATTTTGTGTTTATGGAGGAACCTGCCAAATGTTATTGGGTGTAGAGTTGTGCCATCATTCTGATTATTGTTTTCTCTTATTACATGTACTGTATAGGGGCCGTTGTCCGTGCTAACGTATAAACTTCTTACAACAGGGGCAGGAGCTGGCTTGGGTGATGAAGCCGGAGCCTTTATCGAATCACTACTACCATCAGAGATTTCATTAATTTTCCTTTTCTTTTTATTTTTTACTACTGGAATTTCCGTATCCATCTCGCAATTATTTGTTTTAATTGTTACAAAACAAGCTGCCGGAGGAACAGGGTCCCCCGGGTCGGGAGGCTCCTATCCATGAAAAGAAATGTAAAAAGAACTTACCTAGATTACTTATATACACTTAAAAACTAATATTACACTAATTTTAAACACAAAGTAATAATACTTAGCTGATCTGATCACTTTTTATACAAATAATGATAAATAATATTTTCCCAGAAAAATACGCGCCCGCCTTGTTGAAAGTTTCCCGCGCTTTTTCAAAACGGGATAAAATTTTAACGAACTGTTCGACAGCTGATGGATCTGAAATCTGAATTTGACAGTATGCTGACAGTAATGAAAGTGACACAAATGGCATTTACACTTTATCTTGACTACAGACGGCTAACGTATTAAGCCGGTTAAGATATACTTTTACATTTATTCTACTTCGCACGGTTTATTTATTTCAAGTCAAAAAATTTAAAATTTTAACTACTTATTTGGTTTTTTAACTTCTTAATAACATGTTTCGAGTAATTGATTGTAAATGGACACATACACATGCTTCATGTAAGTACTTAGGTATCGTACAAATGATGCAAGGATATGTTAGTAACAGAAAAATGAGCTCCGAATGTTAATAACCTCCTGAAATACAATGTCCTGCTAAAACATTTGCTAAGCTAACAAAATGTTAGGATGAAAACTGAAATTGATATACCACATCAGAAACCACATCACAAATAATTAACCTGGACGAGTAAGATTTATTTTAACGTCTTCGGCACGTTTTCATTAGGTATTCATGCGATTTACGCGGCAGGACTACTGATTGAAATTCAGGCGGGAAACTTTGGTAAATAACGTGAAACGCTACGGAGGTATTTTCTATTTTTAAAACTCCACGTCTTCTCTCCAGAAATAGATGCGTCTTGTAGTTTAGTGCGTGCTTTCAGTGAAGCCGGTGTTTAGTGCATTTCAAAAGTAATTGGAACTCCTTTTTGGAATACCTACTCTAACATGGTAAGAAACAACTCATTGGTGTAACTAAAAAGTTTTAATTTCCCTTTCATTATTTAATGTCTAAAAGAATCACGCACGTCAAAAAATGTGGTAAATTATTTTTGTGAATTGTATCAGAGAAATCTTGAAATCAAGCAGAGTAAAGAGAATTTGGAAAGTTTGGTAGACATGAGATCTATTTGGACCCGCGTGCAAAGTTCGGAGCATGATATGAATAAATTCTGTTCGTTTTATTCGTCCCATTCACAAGATGACGAGGTACGATGGCGATGTTCTCAAGTATCAATTTACCCCTATTGTAAGAGTTTACAAGTAGACTAAGTACTTACAGAATCTACGTTTGGGTAGGTCCTCTTACAATCTACCTACCTGCCACATATCTTGTTCTGTGCACATCGATAGTGAAGATAAGTAGGCTTCGGTCATATCTAATACTTCTTCTTCTTCTTATGGTGCCTCTCCAACTAGTGAAGGCTGGCAGTCAGCTCTGCATACTTTATTTTGTTCATTGCCAAGCGAAACAATTCTGCGGCACTTCTGATCCCGGTCCATTCTCGAATGTTCCGCAACCAGGACTATCTAATACTAGGTAACCTAAATTAAATTGTGATTGTGGTAAGTATATTTATGTCTATTTTTGATTTATTTTTAACAGATTATATTTAATTACAAGAAGACAAAGAGTATCTCTAGTCATCGTGGAAATTTCGGCATGACTGACACATTTGAACGTTTGTATACGCATTATTAATAGAATTTGCAAATTTGAACGCATTTATGTTTGTTAATATGGTTCGGTTTCGGAATATGAAGAATTATTTGATTAAAGATGGAATTTTGCTGATATACCTACCTACTTATCGTTAAGTTGCACCGACTGACAACTTGTTGAATACCTTTAATTTTTAACCAAATTTCCCCTATAAGTACCTAATTATGTATCTAAATTCTTTTAGCAAAGGTAGTTTAGTTGAATACTTTACCTAGGTTTATTTATTTATCGTATGACTTTTTTTTTAAATCTCTACTTCATAAATTTATTGTTTTTAAATACGCAATCGCATCTGCAGGGTTTTTAAATACCTAGGTACTAACCTAGTATGAAGTAGGTAATATTCGTATAAAGACTTTTTACTAGAACTAGATAGAACTTCGACAGTTTGGCCTAGTTCTTAACTACATTATGTACGTAGGTAGGTACATGTTTGGTAGGCCTAGGATAGGACCCTTGAAATGCCCTAGGGACCGTCTGAAAGTCTCAACATATTGTGAGACTGAATGGTAGCGGCTGAGATAATACATCTTTCAATCGATTTGAAGACGCGGTAAAAGCGATTAAAGTTTACGACTGCAACTGTACATGTGTATGTTGTTATGATATGATGCATACCTTTTTATTTCTGGCATACATTTTTTAACGCCTATCCGTACAGTAAAAAAACGCTAACTCATATCAGCACGAACAAAACGAGTTTATGTTTTTTTCTAAATACTATCGTTTTGGCATTTTGTATTTTAAATCTTGCTTACGGTATCAATTGTAGTGGCAAATTGCACACAAAATATGTACCTAACCAAATTTGGACAATATTTGAGATGTTTTAGATCTCATTAGCACATCAATAGCGAATAATTTTATTAAGATGCGATGACTCCTAGTCTTTATTATTCCATTAATGTACCTAAACAGACACTAAACTATTCTGTTTTAAATGAGTATGAAACAGTCCTGTATATTGAAGCACGTAGGTTTATGGTTGATCAGTGTCTGCCCTTACTCTCATTAATGCCTCGTCACGTCCACTTATACATCACGTTTGCCCAACAGATTCTCTGCCATGCCATTCCATGCCATGCCTGCTTTACTCATAAAATGCGGCAAAGTTTCGCTTGTCTATGTTGTTACGGTCTTACTAGAAAGTAGTTCATTTTCAGCTTATTCAGGAAATGCATCTGTATTAATTACGGTACAGATTAAGAATTGTGGCAGCCCCTATAGTCTCTCTCTATGGTTTAAAAACTAGATTTCAACCGATTGTAGGTTGGCGAAACGGGGATAAATTTTTCAATGATCTATCTATTGAGTTAAAAATACTTTTTCCAGGCTGATCAGATCCAAACTCTAGAAACAGGCGGTGGAGAAGGTTCACAAACACCCCAGGCTGAAGTTAAAACAACACCAGAAACACAAAAAGAAGTAAAAGCTGAAATAACTAAAGAAGAAGCAAAAGAGATAAAATCGGAAGAGCCTAAAAATAACAAACCAGAAGCTGAAAATGTACTAGTAGAATCACCAAAAGAAGAATTAAAAATCCCAGAAACTTCTGCGGTATTATCAAACGTACAACCAGAGCAACCTAAAGAAGGTAATACGGAAGAAAAAGTACAAGAGAACAAAGTTGAAGCAGAGGAATCAAAACCAAATGTTGAAGCCAAAGCAGAATCTAATGGAGTTCCAGAATCGTCTACTAAAGAATCAGTGAGTGTTAAAATCAAATGTAAACCAAATAATCGCTTGCGTGAGTAAAATAGATTAAAAACACATTATGCTTATATATCTTGACGTTTCTAAGAGCATGTACATAAGTGCCTACAGAAATAAAAAAACTTTGATTTGATTTGATCTAGTTTTTAAATAAATGAACCGAATAATATTTTCTATTTACAGGGTAACTGGCAGGAACGTAAATCGGAACTTCTTAAGAAAATCGATGAATTAGAAAAAGTGAAGAAAGAAAGAACACAAGATAGCTTAACGTTGGAATTAAAAGTGCGTACCTATACACATATCATGCATTAGGGGAAAATAGTAACATAACGCATATAACATATTTACTTCAAAAGTTAAAGTTAAATTTAAATTAAATTGAAGGTCCTGGCTATTTGTCTAGTACGGCAGTCGTCAAGACATGTCAGAGCCCTTAGGGCGGCTTGATAAACTCTCGACACCACAGTTAGCTTTTCTCAATTGATAAGAAGACCACCAAAGTATCGCATTTCAAATAAATTTAGAAGACAAGGTAGCTTCGATTTGCTACCTTGCATATGAGTAAGCTTATGCGGTGATTACTTTTAATCTGTCATCTGTGATTGCGCACGTTTTAGTTAGAAATCATATCGATTTCGATTTAAACATATCCAAGTAGGAAATAGTCTTCAAAAAACGCAAAGGCCTAGGGCATAAGTTTCCCTATTTTGTAATGAACCAGACTTGAAACACTTAAATACGTGTATTCTAGGTCCGTGAAGAAGAGATCGAGCTCCTGAGGGCGCGCGTCACCAACCTGGAGACATCGCTGCAGGCCGCGCTCGCCAAGCCGAGCGGCAAGAACCATGAGATGATACAGAACATCAAGCAGCAGCACGAGGAGGTAAGCACGATGTAGCAGCTGAGTAAGGGAGAGCTACTGCAGGGTAGGCATGCGTCTCTTACAGGCAAGAGGGAGAGAGGTATAGAGAGAGAGAGAGAGGAAAGAGAGAGAGAGAGAGACCCACGCAACATAATATACCATAACGAGCGTCACCGGAATGTTGTCTATTCTGGTTCAAATGTCGACAATAACTATACCTTCTAATATTATAAAGCTGAAGAGTGTGTTGGTTTGTTTTTTGATCGCGCTATAGTATATGGTTCCTGAAATTAAAATCTCAGGAACTACTGGTGCGAATTGGAAAATTCTTTTTGTGTTGAATAGACCATTAATCGAGGAAGGCTTTAGGCTACATAACATCACGCTGCAACTAATAGGAGCGAAGAAACAATGGAAAATGTGAAAAAAAGGGGAAAATTATTCATCTTTGAGGGCTTCCGTTGCGTGTGCTGCTATATAAAGCTGAATAGGTTGTTTGCAAAAATAAATATGATGCCTAAAATAACTATTCCACGCGAACGAAGTCGCCGGCACAGCTAGTTCATGATAACTGGCTTGAAAACCCAGCAATGGTGCATCCAGCCTTTTTGAACCGTGTTGTTCCTCAGTAATGATTAAGAGATCATGTTCATGACAACCCAGCATTAATATGTAAATAAATCAGTTATGCCAATAAATCGTTAGTTCTTACACTGATATCACAAGTCCTCAAATTTTGGTGGTCCTCGAACATGTCGGTGTCCTCACGATAATTTATTTCACTGCTATGTTAACAAATCCACAAGTAGCTGGAAAAAGATGCCTTTGATGATAATGCCAAAGACGTTAATTGAATCCTAAGTAGGTACCTACATGACGTATTAAATAATGTAACTACTTGTTAATTATACTAACCCTAGCCTGGAAGAATAGTTATAAGTTACTGACAAACTATGGATCACTTTTTAGTACGAAATAAATAATTTTGAATTTGAATTAATACCTTCCAGTTACTGAGCAAAGCGCGCGGCATGATCTTCGACAAGACAAAGATGGTGAAGAACCAGGAGCTGCAGATCGAGGCGCTCAACTCGCAGGTGGTGTCTCTCAAGGACATCAACCAGATCACCAAGGACCTGCTCGAGATCAGGAACTCAGAGATACAGGCTATGGAGGTATGCTCACTTTTTACTAGGTTATGCCTGCGACTTTAGTTTCGACCGCGGTGATTCCAATTATGTAGCTTTTAGAAGTAGTTTAGTGTAGTTTAGGACTCTGACTGAGGCAAATGGGACTAAAGCTACGAAACATTTGGCTTTATATTAGTCATAAATTCCTAAAAATAACTGTAAAGTTAGTCTATTTTTTTTGTAAAACAGTTTACTTTTATTGATAGCTCCGCCTCTTTCTTCAGACTTATTTTTCCCAGACTACTTTGAAAAAGTTGTAAGTAACTAGTAGTCTAAGTAATTCTTTCTTCTGAGGGTCGTGGGGTAACAAAAAAAAATCTATTACCTACCACTATTGCATATTCTGCTAGGATAAGTTAGTGTGTACATTGTATACATTGTATTTGTTGTGTAACAAAATAAACTAATTTCGAATAACTATCTATAGGCAAACCATCGCGGGACGCCCGCGGGGTAAGAGGTAGGTGGGGGGTAGAGGCGGTACACACGTAATGACTTGTTTCGAGATAAATCCCGAGATATCTAGTTATGTCCTGCCATCTGCAATAACCAATGTTTTTTTATCAACACTGGAGACGGCTCCAATGTCCTGCCGCGCGGTCGGTTCCCGACCCACACATGTGCACGCTGTCCCTTTTTTGTACGCAGGTAGTATTGTAACTAAGTTTAGTTTTAAGTATTGTTTTGTAAGTTAGTATTAGCGTAGCCATGTAGGCGAATAAACGTCCTTGGTTCATATAAAAATGTTTCATTTTTGGAACCCCTGCTTCTACCAGCTCAGCCGAACCGTGCGTACCTGTCTGGCGCAGCCGGTGCGGATAAAAGGAAGTCCAGACTTCTTTAGTGACATCATCAGCCGGTGTATGTCACGAAGTTCTGGAACCTGAATCCGCGAACCAAACAAATACGACTCCTGGACGCGTGTGCAGCTGTAGAAGAAACTGGTTCGAGGTTGGAGCAGAGGACGGCGCCGGCAGCTATACTCATGGAGGGTTTGCGACGGCATGTGAGTAGTACCCATCACTAATCCCATGACCTCCTACCTATTCCGCGAACTTTGTAAGTGGGACAAACATCGCTCGCTTACGAGTTGTCGCTGCATTCTGCACTAGAATCGGCAGAATCAATAGCGACTTAGATAGATCTTAGGCTAGGGAGCTTGTAACTGAGACTAGCATCGCTCGTGTTACAAGTTGTCACTGCATACTGCACAAAAATCGGCGGGATGCATAGTGACTTAGGTAAGTTTAGACTAGGGAACTTGGGAGTGAGACAAGCATCGCTTGCTTACAAGTTGTCACTGCATACTGCACAAAAATCGGCGGGATGCATAGTGACTTATGTAAGTTTAGACTAGGTAACTTGGGAGTGAGACAAGCATCGCTTGCTTACAAGTTGTCGCTGCACTCTGCACTAGAAATCGGCGGAGTCAATAGCGACTTAGCTAAGTAGAATTAAGCTCTAGCATTAGATGAGGCTACAAAATCTAGCCACCTTAGTTAAGTTATAATGAGTAATGTAATTTTGTGTGTTAGGTATTAATTTAGTTACATACTACTAATTTCAGTTAATAATTTCAATATTTCTGCTAGGTTTGAGATCATTTTAATTACTTAGATGGTTGTCCCATACCGTAAAACAGTTTATGTTCCTAAAACCTATCCAATCCTATCCTCAAAGTGATGCAGGTAGCTCTGCCTGTCGCCTCCATGATGTCTCCTGATACTTCAACGAAGTTCCAGCTCTGGTGGCGGTTGAAACTGCCCTACATAAAAGTGTTTGTGCAAGCCGTTAAATTAAAACTAGTGAAATATTTTATCTACAACAGTGAAATCCCAATCAGTGCCGTACTTTGAAAACGTATTTGTGATAACGTTACTGGAGTGATGAAACAACGTTACATAAGAGTGAAAAAAAATGCGGAACAGACAATGGACAATTATAACAGGTTTTTGTATTATATACCTAACTAAAACTTTAAATGTAAATTTAGTTTAACTATTTAATTTTCTCCGTAATTGCATTGCCTATGTGTTTATTCGCATATCCATGTAAAAACAATCATTTGTTGTTCTATAAAATGGCCCCATAAAATGTTGAATGCAGTTTCTAGCAAGTAACTTATAATTGAATGTAAAATCTGCCCAAACCTGTTTATAAATTATAGACTGCTTCACTTGCTCTAATTATTTTTACATTTGCATTGAAATATTTTATATACATTGTACTAACTTTTGTTTATAATAACAGGTCACCTCATATTCATCTAACATCATACTTGTAAAACATTCCTATATGTAAAACTTTGTATATTTTACTTTATGTGTAATTCTATTAAAATCGTTTAAGTAATACCAATAAATTATAAGTACTCTTGCGGTAACAATGTTTCATATGCAAAAAAATTAAGTTTTTATCAGTTGATTTATTCATTGCAACCACCGAAGTGAAACTATGAAATTGATAACAAGTTGTAACAAATAATGTAATAATCCCGCCGCTATCTGTTAACACATATACCATTTATAGTAGATATTCAATTTCTGAATTAATCATAAAAATATTTAATTTGCCACATCTTAATTATCATGTCATTTTAAAACATAATTCATTTCAATTAGGTATAACTATGGAATATCACATTAATTGATTTGAATCAAATATTTTGTCTCAATGTTATAGTCAATTTTAATTGAGTTCGTTTTTTTATATTTTGATACAACCCTGTGCGTTTTCACTAATTTCTAATTTAAATGTTTTACTTTACTGTCATCTTTTATAGTCTTTCTTTGTTAATGTGGTGTAACACTTTGTGTAGACAGATTCAAATGATTTTTATTGTTTCTAAAGCTATTAAGGAAAAATATTAGTTTATATACATGTCATTGTGTAATATTTCTATTCATGACCTTTTAGTTCTGTGTAACTATTATTTGTATTATTCTGTTAAATTGTATAAAACCCATTTTGCTATTCAAATATGTGAAACTGATTTTTGATTATAATTGTTGAAACGGAACACATTATAACACAGATATCTATTTAATGGACATTTAAAAAAATGTTAATGTAATTTTCCTCTGATTAACTCATCATCGTAAAATTTCATTCTTATGGACGGAGGAGTTATGTCCTGCCATCTGCAATAACCAATGTTTTTTTATCAACACTGGAGACGGCTCCAATGTCCTGCCGCGCGGTCGGTTCCCGACCCACACATGTGCACGCTGTCCCTTTTTTGTACGCAGGTAGTATTGTAACTAAGTTTAGTTTTAAGTATTGTTTTGTAAGTTAGTATTAGCGTAGCCATGTAGGCGAATAAACGTCCTTGGTTCATATAAAAATGTTTCATTTTTGGAACCCCTGCTTCTACCAGCTCAGCTGAACCGTGCGTACCTGTCTATCTAACTCGAATGCAAAACAAAATAATGAACTTTGTCATTTCGTTTCACTTACATATAAAATAAATGTAAATGTTTTTGGAACATATTTATTTATTTTAAAATGAAACAAAATTAACTTTGGAATCATATATTATAATTAAAAAGTTTAGCCGTTTTTAAATGATATAATAAAAAAACAAACAATTTTTCACACTTATAAATCAAACAGAATTTGTATATATTATTTGTTGAAAGAAAGAATAAACATTGTATACTAATTGTTTAGCTTGCTTGTTATGGTGTCTGTGTAGGCACTATCAATAATAGATTACACCTAAACTGATGGAATAGATAAAATAATTAAATCATCCGAGGTAAGTACCTGTCAAATAAAAAAATAATTAGCTCGATTAGTCGGAGACATTAGAGATCGGCGATGATTAAAGATAAAATATGAATTATAAATGTTGGACAAAGTACAAATAAATATACCTAATGTGACATATGTATTTTTACACATCTAAATGTTAATGGATTGTTTTTTTTTTTTTTTTTTTTTTTTTTTTACAAATACAAAATCATTTATTTTTTTTAAAGATATTTTTCACAAAATGTTTTTGAATCCTCTGACCTCGTGGTAGCCGTTAGGCTGTGTTACGAGGCCAGAGTCATCTCCCAGTATGTTCATAATTTAATTATAATAACGTCTTATGAGCTAGGTTACACAAACAATTTTTTTATTTTGTTTTAATATCTAACTACCCTCAATTTGTGTATAAATTCAAGTGGTATGACAACAAACAAGCAATGTAGGCAGTCACTCACACACGCACAATCGTACAACTCGCCCCACCATCGACTTCTTAATCAACTGACGCATAATGTAAACACTAGTTTGAAATTCATGTGCCAAAATAAATCTATGTATTTTGTCAGCCACTAGTATCTTTCGATACATATTTATGAAGATGCCGTTTTGTTAATTAAAAAATTGAGGTTGCGATATTGCAGTGAGCGGATTTATTTAACTGCAATGAACATGCAAAGTCTATACTGAGTATATAGAGGATCTTGAGAGTTAGGCGTCTTTTGACTATGTTGTCAACGGTAGATAGCGAGTCGGCGCGCGAGCAGGTATCGTACGTGAATACAGACGGTGTGTGTGTGTGTGTGCGTGAGCTGCCAGCTACAGATCAGATATCAACAGATACTAAACTTGAATAAGGTGCTAATTTATAATACAATAGGTACTTAAATATTAAAATCATGAGCAGTATTTTCCACATATTTTCATAAAAGTTAATAATTTGAAAAGAGAAAAAAAAAAAACAAATTCTTTTGGCTATAACCGCAACTAAAAATTTAAAATACAAAAAAAAAGTACAAATTATATAATAAATGTAGAAACTAGTAAACACTTTAAGTGAAGAATCATGGTTGTGTGTCTGTGTGTGTGTGTGTGTGCGCGTGTGTTCTGTTGTGTTTTTTATAGCTTATAAATAAATTAAATTACCTATTTACCTCGGCTGTTGACAATGTAGTTCTATAATACAGGGTGATAAAGAATTGAAATTATTAAGGGCAATTTCCTTTAAATTTGTTTATGTTCACATAACATATTCTCAAGATTATCATAGTCAATTGTATTTAACCATTCGCTTATCAATTTTTTCAGTTTGTTGAGTGATAGGGCTTTAATTTTATGTTCCTTGTTAAGTTTATTGTAAAATAGGGGTGCAATATTATCAAAATGTTTTCGAGCAATATCACAGTGTATATAAGGTAGAGGACAGCGGTCTGTACGCTCACTTGCTGGGGGAAGGTATGGTACTATAGTTGTATGGTATCTTTTAAGAGTTTGGTTAATAAAACTTTTTCTAACCGAAAGAACGTTAACTTTTTCATACAGCTTCTTGGTAGGATATCTATAGGGCAAATACATCATTACTTTGAGGACAGCCCTTTGTGCCCTTTCCAGAACTATCATGTATGTTTTTGCTGCATTGCCCCATGCGCAAATGCAGTAATTGATGAGACATTCACACAATGCTCTGTAAGTCTGAATGAGAAGGGTTTCGTTTGCTACTATTCTAAGGTTTTTAAAGACGTAAATGAGTTTTCTTACCCTACCTGACACATACTTTATATGATTGAACCAGTTTAGGTGATCATCGACAATTACCCCAAGGTATTTGATGCTGAACACCCTATTTAGTTTCTCACAAGAGCAGATTCCGGTAGTTACATCATCCTGTCGGTTGCACGGATATGTATGTACAGTCAAACTAATATTTGTGTCTGGATATGATGCCGCTGTTTTGCTAAAACAGATGTATTTGGTTTTACTGGCATTAACTGACAGTAGATTGTCTTCAAGCCATGATGTCACTTTAGCTAGGCCGATCTCTGCTTTTTTAATAACATCCTTCCAAGAAATACCATTGCATATTAAAACTGTGTCGTCACAAAACATAATGAGTTCCATGTTATTAGATGTCAGTTTGCACAGCTCGTTTATGTAAATAAGAAACAGGGACGGCCCTAACGTGCTTCCCTGAGGAACTCCAAAATTGTTAAACTCTATGTCACTTTTAAGATCGCCAACTTTAACTCGTTGCTGTCTGTCAGTTAGGTAGCTTTTAAACCAGCTGTACACAACACCTCTAATACCTACATTTTCTAGTCTAGATAGTAGTATATGAACTGAAACCGTGTCAAATGCTTTTTGTAAATCTAAAAATACCCCCAAACATTTTTTATTCGAGTCCACGTGATTTTTAATAGTAGTAGTCAAAGAAAGTACTGCGTCTTCTGTGGATCTGCTTTCCCTAAAGCCGAATTGATTATGACTAAAGACTTTATTATTTTCTAGATATTTTATTAACCGTTTATTCATAAGCTTTTCTAATATTTTTGACAGGATGGCAAGCAAGGATATTGGTCTGTAGTTAGATGGGTTTGTTTTATCACCAGATTTATATATTGGACAGACAGTAGCGTTTTTTAGCTGATTTGGAAAGATACCACTATCAAAGCTTAGATTGCATAAGTGGGTAATTGGATTTAAAACATGGGGTAAAATTTGCTTTAAAGTTTGTGTTGTGATAGTATCCCAACCGGGTGCGCTCCCACTACGCATGCCCATGACAATAGCCCTTACTTCCAGAGGATCTGTGAAGTAAAGGGACATTGAAGTGGCGGGTGAAGTTGTGTTATTTATATTTGATGCTAGTTTCAGTTCAGTTGTATTCGTTTTACTTAGAATGTCATTTGCAAGATTTTTCCCAATAGTAGTGAAAAACATATTAACTTTGTTCAGAGATTGTTTAGGGTCCGGTGTAATATTGAATAGTTCATGAGAGGAACTTTTGGTTTGCTTAAAATTACATACATCTTTTATAATCTTCCACGTTTCTTTAATATTCCTACTATTCTTCTCTAGTTGTGTCTGATAATATTGTTTTTTTAGCTTTTTGATAAGTCTATTACATTTATTCCTATAGGCTACGTATTTATATTTTAAATTTAAATTATTAGGATTCTTTTTTGCTTGACTGTACATTTTGTCTCTTGTTCTAAGCATTTTTACAATAGTTGTAGTAATCCAAGGTTTAAGTGGTCTATTTTTCTTAGATACGTTAGATATTTCCGTATGTACTTTTAAATGTTCTATTAGCGTTGATGAGAAAAGTTCAGTTGCAAGATTAACGTCATTTTGCTGGTAGATTTTGTGCCAGTCTTCTTTCGATAGAGTGTCATTTAAGCTGTCATAATCAATCTTAACCCTGTTATAGTTTAAATTTCGTTTAGTAAGCTGCGTCTTCTTAATAATAAGCATAGTGGGAGAGTGATCCGTTAGTGGCTCTTCAAATATGTAGGTTTTCCATGCTAGTATACTTTTGATCATAATGTGATCTATACAACTAGAGGTACCAAATCGAGGGTCAGTTCTGGTGGCTTTGTCAATACCAGGTCTAAGTCCTGACATAGCCATCATGTTTAGGTAACAATCTGAGTTACTAGAATCATCTTCTGCTAGTATGTTAATATTAATATCTCCTGCCAGTATAATGTTATCAGCTGATATTTTGTCTAAGACTTTTGCGAGAGAATTAATATAATTAGTTGGATTTTTAAATTGTGAGGGTCTATAAGAAGCAAGGATAGCAAATTGAGTTCCAAGCGTTATGAGCAAACAATTTCCCTCCTCAATCACGATTTCAGAAATTGATGCATTTATTTCTTCTCTTACGTAGGCAACCACGCCATCATTTTGATTGAATGAGTTAGTACTATATGCCATATTATAATTGTCGAGTTGAGGAGGGGAGCTGCTTGCATTAGTTCTGCATTCTGACATAATTATTATATCTATAGTAACTTGTAATTTTGATGAAAACGCTATAAATTTGTCCATGTTCCAATTAATGCTTCTTATGTTGACCGATACGAGACATAGTGAGTTTGAGCACCGTGGACTTACATAATTGTTGAGTTCAGAACATTGACCCGGATCACTGACCAGTATGCAATCTGGTTTGCCAGTATTATCTATTTCATATAGGACAAGATCGTTCAGGGGGCTTTTATCCATTGTTATTCAAATCAAAGTAATATGGCGCTACAGTTTTCCGATTAGTGTATGTGTGAACCTGAGTTATACAAATGAACACTTTTACAATAGTAGGAGCTGTAGTCAAAAAGCCGTTATTAGTATTTTTTTCCCTGCCAAGCGGTGTGTTTGTTTTGTGATAGTTGTCATTGAGTTTCGGTTGAGTATTTGTGCGTATGTGTTTTTTTATTTTATATGTTGCTTTAAGTATGTGTTGTAGGTTTACCATTTCTACCTGATTACTGACCAAGGTAAATGTGTATACATAGTGGTACAGACAATAAATACAGTTATTATGTAAAAATATTATAGTTAATAGTCATTGTCTCAAGGTTATATTATCCAGATCGGTAGCATCGTTTACTTTAATAAGAGGGGAGCCTTCGGTTCGTCTCAGGTATATTTTACCTCTTGTAGTCCAGCAAAATTTGAAATTGTTTGCTTTGGCAAACTCTCTTGCTTGAAAAAAGAGCTTCTTGGCTTGAAATGTTAAATAATCAGCTATATATATTTGCTGTCGAGGACCGTCCTGTTTTATATGATGAGTATTCAGTCTGTTAGTTGGGTTCCTTTTGTTGTAGGATTTTGATGCATCTATAATTTGATCTCGTAGTATAACACTCTGCAGTTTAACAACAAGGGGTTTGTAATCATCATTACGTGTGGTAATTCGATATACATCACTCACTTGTGTGGGCTGTATTGGTGCGTTAATAGCTGCTCCAAATTGCGTGACTATTTTGATCATGTCCTCCTTAGATTCTTTCGTGTTCTTTGGTATGTTACGGATATAATCATTAATCTATTTATCTGTGAAAAACAAGTTGCAACTGGATTAGTGAATCTTATCTATAGACATCCTTTTTAACCGACTTCAAAAGTGAAGGAGGTTCTCGTTATGTTCAGGTGGAATAATAAAAAAAACTTTCAGAAGAAGCTGCTTAAGCTTAGGTAGATTTATTATTAGGTACTATAGGTATGTTAAGCATCTTACCCGGCCAAAGTGCTTAACATACCTATAGTACCTAATAATAAATCTACCTAAGCTTAAGCAGCATCTTCATGCGGTAAACATCAATCAACTGATTTCAATTTTCAATTTTCAAAATGTAATTTTTGTGATCATAAATATTGTATTAAACTTTTTGACAAGGTTTTACTACATATATCTTATTTAAAAAGATTTTTTATAAACTATGGATGAAAATTTCTGTAACTAAACTATGTACATGGCCGTGATTATTATTGTTTTATACATCTCTAGATAGATTAACTAAAACGGTTTTCAATCACGTGTAAATCGCGTAAACCATTTACGCGATTTACACGTGAGTGAAAACCGTTTTAGTTAATCTTTTGATAAAATGTCTCACGAAAGTTTTAATATTAAAATCTCTAGATAGTATTGAAATTATTCTTTTACTAGCGTCAACTTCTTTCTGGAAAACAGGATCTTTTATAATTGGACCACCAAGATACAGGCTAACGCCTAGTTTGGGGTCTACAGTTAACACTATTATTGTATTGTAAGTTAAACAAAATATAAATATTGTAATATATGTAGGTTAAGTTTTCAAATGGTAAATAAACATATTTTTACTTTACTTTTACTTGATAACCTCCTTTTTTGGAAGTTGGTTAATAAATACTTGGTCTGGCCATACATACTGTTACTATTAAAAATTAAAAAATATTACATTTGAATTTGGAATCGGTCATTTTTATACGAATGTTTATTGGGCGGATCCACTACACTTCATGGAGCGCGCGGCAAGGAGCGCGCTCCACGGAGCGCTTTGGATCATCCGGTGTGGATCCGCCTATTGAGTTTTCTTGTTTTGGCGCCAATACATTGTAAAATATTTTGTGATATTAAAATGGAGTGGGGTGATAAAGAGAACCGAATCGCTGTGATTGCATTACACAAAGTAGGTATGGAGCCAAAAGCAATTTTTAAAACTCTCCATTAACTTGGTATTAGTCAAATGTTTGTGTACCGGGCTATTAATAGGTACAATGAGACCTCAACTGTTTGTGACAGAAAAAGACCTGGCCGTTCACGTACGAAAAAGGTGGTCAAAGCAGTAAGGGAAAGAATTCGAAGAAATCCTGTCCGAAAGCAAAAGATTTTATCTCGGGAGATGAAGATAGCACCTAGAACCATGTCACGTATTTTAAAAGATGACTTAGGACTTGCTGCCTTTAAGAGACGTACCTACTGGTCATTTCTTAACTGATACTCGTAATTTAAAAAAGAATAGGGTGGTAAAATCGAAATAACTACTGAAGCGGTACGCAAAGGGAGGTCACAGAAAAGTTTTGTTTACAGATGTTTTTTTTTTACAATTGAGCAACATTTTAACAAACAAAATCTAAGGAAGCGTCCCAATTAGTTGACAGAGTGCAACGTGGGCATTTTCCGACTTCAGTGATGGTTTGGTGGGGTGTTAGCTATGAAGAAGTGACTGAGCCATATTTTTGTGAAAAAGGTATCAAAACCTCGGCACAAGTGTATCAAAATACCATTCTTGAGGAGGTAGTTAAGCCCCTCAACAACACAATGTTCAATAACCAAGTATGGTCCTTTTAGCAAGACTTGGCACCGGGTCATAAAGCTCAGTCCACGCAGTCTCGGTTGGAAGCGAACGTTTCGTACTTCATCAGAGCTGAAGACTGGCCGTCGTCTAGTCCCGATCTTAATCCTCTGGATTATGATTTGTGGACAGTTTTAGAGAGTAAGGCTTGCTCTAAACGCCATGATAATTTGGAGTCCCTAAGACAATCCATACGATCGGCAGTGAAGAATTTACCCATGAAAAGAGTGCGTGCTTCTATTGATAACTGGCCTCAACGTTTAAAGGATTGTATTGCATCTAATGGAGACCACTTCGAATAAGCTTTTTAAATTTTAAATTGTTTTATATTTATGTATTAAACTAAAACACTGTAAAAGTAATAAATGTTATTTGCAATTTAAAAAATGATTTTTTCTTCGTAACAATATTTATGGCAAGACTAGGTATAAATAAAGCAATAATGGATACATACATAAAATACGACAGTGTAAATTGTACATGTCTGTCTCTTCGTGTCGTATTCCTCATTAGTGTGGGTCGTCACTCCTTCGCAGGATTCATTCATTGACGTTTTAAAGACAAGAGCGTGTTGGTGCCTGATGGTGGTAAGGGGCGACCAGATCCTTCCACAAAAGACACAATGTTATCGGATTTTGTGATGAAAACATGTCGATGCCCTCACGATGTTTTCTATCGACGTTAAACGAGTGCAAATCCATACATAACTTGAAAAGGAAGTCATAGGTGTAGGGCCGGATTCGAACGAAAGAGTTCGTCAGTTTATTAAGCAGATGCAGACACTCGCATCTAATAAATACATTTGACTCCACTAAAGCTTCTGTTGCCATGTTTGTTTCCCAGGAGAGACTGGCGGCTATGGAGGCGCGCTTCAAGGCGGAAAAGGAGCGGTACGCCCTGGTGTTGTCTCGCGCGCAGACCTCCTCCAACATTAACGACGACCTCAGGAAGGAGTACGAGACTCAGCTCGCGCTATTCAAGGTATCAGTAGTATGTTGGAGCGAACACGGCGATGAATCGTTGTATCTAGTTGCACTGCGCACGCACATATACCTACGATAACAGTCGCGTCGCGTGACTAAAATTATATTATCTTTACAGCACACTGACTTTGCACTTGGCACGTTGCATCTAATTAGTCATAAAATTTTGGTACTATCAGAGGTATAGTAGGTAGGTATTCGCGACGGATACAGCCAGAAAGACTGATAAGTTCAACTCTAAAACTCAATTAAACTTGCTACCTACTTATTCTGTGAATTTGCGTTTTGCGATGCGTCGTGCGTGTGTGAACATTCAAGAGCTCATTGCACATAACACACAATATATTATTGGAAAAAAGAGTCTACTATATACAATACATGCGACACACTAGATCAGCTTTGTTTTTTTTTTAAACTGAAGTCTAACTCTTAACCATACTTAATATCTGCTATATGTTGTGATATTTGCAATGACACCATGTTATCTTTCTTGCAGCAACTCCGCGAGAAATACGACCAGCGAGTGCAGGCGCTGGTGGCAGAGAATGAGAAACTCAAGGCATCCCTGCCACAGCCTGCTAACGAGGCTAGCTCCTCCAACTAGTATAACTGTTTATTAGTATACCTAACTGTTTATTTAAGAGACATTAGTATAGAGTTTTACTGATTCGGGAAAGGTTTCACTGGAAAATGAAAGACCAATCAAAGAAAAGCTTTTGGAACTTATTTGACTGTTGGGCCACTTGCCATTAGTTCAAATAATACGTTTTTGGTTAGTGTTCCATTTTCGGGTGCTTTTTTCTCTTGTGAAACACCCTGCTGGTGAAAATAATGTTGTGTTATAAAAAAAGTTTCTTGAAGTTATCTTTTCGATGTATGTTGTCTCATATTTTGTCTAGTGAAGTGTGACCATGTTCTGTGGTGTGACGTTAAGACTGTTAACCGAAACTTGTAAGATTTTGTAGGTTTTTACTTGTAATAAATTATGATAATTATTATCTCTTTGTTTTAATGCAATTTGCGTTGTACTCACCAGATATTGAAAATATTAAGTAACTGTATATCTAATACATAAAATAAACTTCAAGAAGTTAGCAGTTTTCCTGAAAGGAAGCGGGAAGAAGAAATGGAATTATGGAGCGACTTTAAGATAGAGTCATGAATTCGTAAACGATAATTTGTTCAAGATTCTGATCAAGGCAAGTTGTATGATGGTTCTGATATTTATTGTCCTTTTTCTAAAATATTTTTACTTTCTAAGTTTTATAACAATTCTCATCACAAAAGCGTTTAGCGGCCATTTTAGCGGGCGGCCATATTGCCACGTCACGTGATGCGCTGCCATTATTCACGTTCCGTTTGACGCGTGTCCTGCACAGAATTAATATCGTACGTCAGCGATGATAAATAGCGGCAAATGTAACGTTATTACCGTGTGCCCCCGTGTAAGCTTGTTTTATTGCTGCAATGTTTATTAATTTTGTAATTTATTGTTGTTTACCTGAGTACGATATTTGCTTTTTCTTTGTATTACATATATTGTCGCCCGTTACAGGTTTAAAAAATAGATATTATGAAATCTACTATAGGTATCTATTATTTGGAGACAAGTGGTTGGTTTTTAATTAGTGTTAAAAAATATCATGTATTTTTTGTATAAAATACTTATTCGTCAAATGTTTAAGGAAATACTTACCTAATAATAATTAGATTACTTAATTATATTTTGATATTTTTTACAATTTTATTATTATTTTTTTAATTTTATTTATGAAGTCTACAAATCAACACCTGGCAAACACATACACTGCGTTACAACGATTTTATACATGTGTTTTGTTAATTACTTATCTTAATGATGCATGGATAATGAGCGCATTCCGGCTACTATTGATAAAGTGATTGATTGTTTATTGTCATTTGGTGATTTCTGGAGGTATACCTACCACTTTTCGCACATATTTTACCTACTTATTGATATCTGATTTTGGTTGCATAAACAACAACTTGTAATTAATTATGTCTAGGTTACGCATGATTAAGCAGATGGAATTCTTTAATTTGCAAGTACCTACCATATGTTCGTCGCAGGTCAAATCTGATCAGGCTGGCTAAAGGTCGAAGTCAATGGAATAATATGAGAGAAGCCTATACCCAACAGTGGGACAAAACCGGCTGTGGATGATGATGATGAAATGCAAGTAAATCTAGTTGTAATGCAACTAGTAGGTATACCTTCTTAAAAGAGATTAACAAAGCTAACCTTTGGTGTTTCAAAAATGCGTCGGGGCCGTGTTGCAGAGGACTGCGAATTGAAGTATTCATTCACAATAATTATAAAAGTCATGCAACTGTTATGCCGGCGCAGTCAGCTATTGGATGGGTGACAGATAAACAAATATGTAGTATTTAAATTAGGTCACTTTTACGGGTTGCACACGACCAATTTTAGATCTCAGGTTGGCGCACAGCAGGGAGATCCACTGGGACCTCTCGTATTCAGCCTGGGTATACACAATATCATCACAAAATTAAAATCACCTTTAAATGTGTGGTATTTAGATGACGGCACCATTGCAGGTCCACCAGAAGTTGTATACCAAGATTTAGAAGTAATTATTTCTCAGTTTAAAACACTGGGATTGGAGGTCAACCCCGCTAAGTGCGAATTTTTCCCGTGTAGCGCAGTTCTGTCTTCAAAATTTACAAGTTTTAGTGCCTTGTTACCTGGCATCAGAGAAATTTCCCAAAATACATTTACCCTGTTAGGTTCACCTATTTTTATGGAAGCTGTCCCTGACGCTATTGCCAGCGAATTGTTAATATTACTGGCAATTCATGAGCGCCTCAAATTAGTTCCTGCACACGTGGCCATTACTTTAATCCGCATGTGCTTTGCGTTGCCAAAAATCACATACCTTTTACGGACCACCCCAACCTGGCTTTGTGTTGAGGAAGTGACCTCTTTCGATGATGCCCTAAAATCGGTAGTAGAGTCTGTCCTGAATGTAGCTCTAAATTATACTCAGTGGAGGCAGGCTTCCCTTCCGATTAGATATGGTGGCCTTGGGATACGTTGCGCACGCGATTTGGGCTTGCCAGCTTTTCTAGCATCTGCACATGGAGTTGCTAACCTAGTCACTGTCTTGTTACGTTCTAATGGTGACTTGGGAAACATTCCTTTTGTGTCTGATGCTATGTCAGCTTGGTCATTCCTCAACTCAGGCGTACCGTGTCCAGAAGCGAAGCACGTACAGCGGGAGTGGGATGATGTTGGTGTGAAGCGTTTCCATGAGCAGTTGTTGGAGGATGCTGTGGAAGTTGATAGAGCCAGACTACGAGCTGTGTCGCAACCAGAGTCCGGTGCTTGGCTACATGCACTACCGTCTCCACACCTGGGCACTTTTCTTGACGACAACTCTCTGCGTGTGGCGGTGGCTCTCCGCCTGGGCTGCAAGGTGTGTGAACCCCACGTATGCACTTGTGGCACCATGGTGGGAGCTGATGGCCATCACGCATTGAGTTGCCGACGTTGCTCAGGGAGATTCTCGCGGCACCATGCTCTAAACGACATAGTTCGTAGAGCTCTCAATTCTGCAAATATCCCGTGTGTCCTCGAGCCTGTGGGGCTGAGCAGATCTGATGGCAAGAGACCGGACGGGCTGACTCTGGTGCCCTGGAAGAACGGCAAGTGCCTAATTTGGGACGCAACTTGTGTCTGCACTTTTGCCGCCAGTCACCTGAGTCGTACCATTCACTCACCGTCAGCTGCTGCCGAGGACGCCTGCAGAAGCAAAAAGCAGAAATATACTGCCTTGGAAACGCTCCATCATTTTGTTCCGGTTGCCGTAGAGACCATGGGCAGTTGGAGTGGTGACGCTAAAGATTTCGTCAGGGAGTTAGGCCGAAGAATTAACGAGAAGAAGGGAGACACCCGCTCTGGATCATTTTTGGTGCAAACGTTCGCCATCGCGATTCAACGTGGCAACGCGGCGAGCGTAATGGGAACCTTTGCGCCGGGAGCGATCCGGGGTGGGCTCTTTGATTAATTTTTGTTTGTTTTATTTTACTTCATATTTTATTTTAGGTATATTATATATTTTAATATTATGTTTAGGACTTGTAAATATATACTATTAGTCAGTTACTTTATGTTTTATAAGTTATGAATAAATATTTATCATATTGTTTAAATATTTTATTATCTCATTTGTTCCAGATCACTCTATGCAGTTTTATAGCCACCTCAGTTCAAGTAATCCAACATGAATCCAACCTTAACTTTACGATTAATTAAGTACGTTGCAATAACTCTTAGAAGTTCTGAACTTCTTGAAGACCGAGCTGAAGTGCTTATAGCAAGATTGAGTGGATGAGTTATCGCAGACCGTCTCTTTGGCTATAGTACCCGTATAAAAATACAGTCACGAAAATCGTAAAACTGAAAAAAGTAACAAACTTATATATCGTCTAAATTACTACTTACTGTGATAGACACATATTAAAAAATGTGTAATGTTATGTTCAAATAAACATAATTTAATTATGACTGGCTATTCGTTTTTTCGGTTTTCAGAAGCTTCATCATGTATGTACTGAAACACGTAAATGTTCCACTAGAGACGCCTATGTATAAGGTCGAAGTCAATGGAATATTATAAGAGAAGCCTATACCTACCCAACAGTGGGACAAAACCGGCTGTGGATGATAATGATTAAATGCGAGTCATTCTAGTTGTAATGCAACTAGTAGGTATGCCTTCTCATAAGAGATTAACAAAGCTAACCTTTGGTGTTTTGGAAATGCGCCGGGGCCGTGGTGCAGCGGACTGCGAATTGAAGTATTCATTTACTATAATTATCAAAGGCATGCAACTGTTATGCCGTCGCAGTCAGCTATTGGATGGGTGACAGATAAACAAATATGTAGTATTTAAATTAGGTCACTTTTACGGGTTGCACACGACTAATTTTAGATCGCTGGTAGGTGCCATGCCGGCATAGCCACGGTAATAGAATCATACAGTATTGTAACTCGGCCGTGTCCTTGAAATAAGTGCCTACGCGCGGTACGTAAACATGGCTGTCGCTGTCGCCCACCTACAGCGTATTAATTGCATCTGGCTACTTTGAGTTTCTATCTAGTTTTGAGATTGTACATTTATTACTTTTTATTTATTTATTAGCACAGATACTTAATAACAATATAAAATATTAATATTACCTACATAAAATACTTTGTGAATTGAATAGAAAGTGTTCAATAAAAAATGCAAGTTGTTTTTTTGATTGATAGATTTAATTAAAAAACCATGATTATGTATGTGACTATAACAAATCAATCTTATAAATTTGCGAACGAAAAATATTTGAATATATTTAAATGCAGTTCGGAATAGTTTTCTCCATTTTTTCTATATATTCCACGAAATCATCGCCGGGTACAATTAAAAAAGTTAACGAAAAAAAAAGTGTAGGAGATTTTTGTTAATCTTGAATCTCGTTCTAACCCTCTAAATCTCGTAACGGTACGAGATTTCTCGTACGTCTGGCAGCCCTAACCTGCCGCGCGCATGCCACGACCCGAGCGCGTAGGTATAGCTCGCGCGTCGTCCGTTTATATGAAGTTGGAATACTGTATGATTCTATTACCGCGGCATAGCTCAGATTTTTATAGGTGTCTGTTGCCGAGATAAAGTTATAAACAAATATAAACTATTAATTAGGAGTCTTTATTTTCTTGTATTTTTGATCCTGCGCTATATACATATGTACTTAGATACATAGATTAAAAATCCAATTTTGCAAAGGAGTAGGTACCTACTACTCAAAGAAGAGGGAGATTTATATATATAAATGTATTTTATTAAAACATCTCAGATTTCACGATACTCTTTAGTATGGATCTATCTCTATTTAGCCGGCACTTTTCTCGTTTTTCTGTGCACGACGACTTTTGAAATCCTCCTCTTCTTGATAAACTTTAATATGATAAGAAATCTTTAGTTGCAAGAAACAACACTAAACAAACATGACTTACAGGTTTGACTAATTTGTCGATTGAAATGTGTACCTACATAATATTACTTATAAATCATAAAAATGATAATGTCATCATTGTGACATTTAGGTATATATACCTACATATGTACATATGTTCCAACTTGAGGTATGAGAGGCAATCAAGAGTCGAGCCAAGAAGATCATTGGTAATAATAAACTGCCGAGCGAAACTTCAAAGTCTTGCACACCGCCCCGTAAGGTTGCCAGTTTGTCGGTTTTGTATCGGTTTCATGCGAGTGTGAATTGAATCCGCGGAATTGCTCGTACTAATCCCGCCCGCGCCCTTCTATCACCGGACGAGTAGAGATACGGCAAGACGACACCGGTTTATGGTGGAAGTTCCTAAGACCCGCACGAAACCATTGAGCTATAATGTACTTACGTACTAGAGGAGCTATCCAAGCCAAAAGTCATGCTCCATTTTGTTAAGAATTTCACCTAAAGTTCGCTTCAGCAATGAAACAATAATTGGTCGTCTAACCAGCCAGTATAAACACGCAGCGCTAGAACGCTTTAAGATTTAGTTTTCTTGCGACCAAAAGGTCGAAAGCGCCGTGATTTTTCAAGGCGCTTACGCGTTTCGTTCGATGTTTTGCATCAACTTGTGTATATTCTATGATGTTCACGCAATGGCGGCGCGTCGATGTAAACTCAAGCTTTGTCAAACAATAATCTTAAACCATTGAGGTTAATGTATCTTAAACAAATAAAATGATTACTTACCGATGATATGTTACACCGCTATCTTTGTTTTTTGTTCTCGAATGGTTTGTGCACGTTTTTAAGACACAGTTCGGCATTTTGATTGAAATTGCGTATTTGTATAACACGTTCGCGCGTCACAGGCGTTTGACCCGGACTAAGTTCACTGCAGTCACGTGGACTGCAAGGCGCCCCGCATATTATTACTTGGTGCTGTCATCTCTAGTACGTAAGTACATTATAGCTCAATGCACGAAACGGAACACTTCCACCTTTATTGTTCGTACCGCAAAGTTATAAAACTCCCTGCCTGACTCCCTGTTTCCTACTCACTAATAATCCAGTGATCTTCAAAACGAGAGTGAATCGGTTCTTATCGGGTAAGTAAATTCCATCTTAGGCCATAGCTTTTGCTTACAATCAGGCAAACTGTGGTAAAGGGCAAACCCGTTTTAGTAAAAAAAAACCTCTAAAATCTATTGCAGCATGAAAATTATCGGTGTTAGCTATAAAACTTATCACAATAATAATTAATTTTCATTTGTGTAATTTTTTTTAATTGTGTGTACAATAAGGTTATGTCTATCAAAATATCGCATGATATTTACAATTCCAACAATAACCAGTAGTAATAAATGTTTCTTAGTTTCATAAAACTTAGTTTGTAATGGCTAGGTCTGTTAATCTTTTCCGAGACTTTGAACTCATCATCATTATTATATCAGCGCGTGTCCGCCCACTGCAGAGTGGGCTCTCCAACGCACCACACAGTACGGTAAAACAAAGACATAAATCAACTCAATTTTTAAGATTTGATAGTTTACGGAACCCTAAAAAATACTTACTAGGATTACTCGTACACAGAAATTACGAACATATGCGATTGAAACTGATTGATGATTTTGATTGACTATCACTATCTTGACATGATCAGATGCAAATCCTCAAGGTGGAGTATAAATAGTGGCGTCGGAAGCTCGAGCGGCATAGCCTGAGTGAGAGAAGCAACATGAAGTACCTTCTTACACTAACAGCCGTCATCTTAGCGGTGGTCGCCTTGCCGGCCGAGATTCCGGCCCCGGCGGCCGACACCGCCTTCATCCCGGCCGACATTCCAGCCCCGGCTGCCGACACCTTCTACATCCCGGCCAAGGAGCCGTACAAGTCGGCCGACATCCCGGCCGAGCTACTGGATGACCCCTACCTCGACCCAGCCAGGCACCCCGATGGCTTCACCAGCAACGCCAACTATACCACCGAGCGCATCCCCTTCGGGCAGGCTGGTTTCGCCTCCATGAACGGCGGCACCCACGGTGGTAACGGTGGCGCCGTGTGGACCGTGTGGGACTCCTGGGCGCTCCGTGACGCACTCAACAGCGACGCCCGCCGCGTGGTGAACATCCGCGGTCGCATCGACCTCACGCAGCTGTTTACTGCCTCGCCCGGAGTGCGCCTTAGGGTCGGCAGCTACACCACCATCGCTGCCGCAGACCGCAACGCCATGATCTTCGGCGGCGGGCTCGTTGTCAGCAACGTGCGCCAGGTCATCATCCAGGACATCCGCTTCCACAACGCGCTCAGCTACGCACCCAACGAGAGGCCCAACGGTAATGGTGGCATCATCTCGCAGGCCGCCGGTGACTTCTCCGAAATAGACGCTCTCGGCATCGAACGGAACGCGCAATTCGTCTGGGTAAACCACTGCGAGTTCGCCGACGACCCCTGGAACGCTCTCAACACACCCGCCAACAGGAGGCGTCACGACGGCCTCATCGACATCACGCGCGGCGCCAACATGATCTCCATCAACGACTGCATCTTCAGGAACCACAACCACGTGACACTCATCGGTAACGGCGACGGCATGGCCGCCGAGGACTCGGGCCGACTCAGGGTGACCTGGTACAACAACTGGTTCCGAAACACCGTTCAGCGCAACCCGCGCGTGCGCTTCGGTCAAGTGCACGTGGTCAACAACTTGTACACCGACATCACCAGCTACGGTATCGGCATCGGCGTGGCTGCGCAGGTGCACGCCGAGAGGAACATGTTCATCAACACGCGCCGCGCCTGGGGCTGGGCCGCCGGCACGCCTAATCCCATGGGCTTCCTGTTCAACAATAACAACTGGCTGCAAAACAGTGGCTTCGACAGCGGCATCCCTGGCAACGTGAACTGGCAGCCCTCTCAGCACTACAGGTTCGTGGCGCGCGCTGCCTCGGCGGTGGAGGCCCACGTGCGCAGGTTCGCCGGCCCGCGCTAATAGGTACATGCAGCGCACATACCCGCCACTTGCACGGACCTTGATGCAAATATAAACACTCCGTTGAGTTGTACTTAAATAAACTACCATACAGCATTAACTATATTGAGTTGTCTTTCACCTCCTTTTCTGTAACTATAGTGGTACCATCTAATCTATAGGTCGTCCCATAAGGTATATCTCGTATGAAAGTAGTTAGTGGGCGAACATTGTATGCTGCCATAGAGGCCTGGGGACGTGTCATCTGGAGACGAGGGTCACACGGTGAAGGACATACCTTGGGGTATTGTGCGCCACAAATTTATGATATTAGTTAGAGGAACTATGTCGCTTTTGGTATTTGCTCTGATTTGCGGGGATAACATAGAAAGTATTACACAAGTAAAGTCACAGTATGGGTAGCATTTAATTAAATCCTATTATCCGATTTTCTAAAATATGCACTCAGGTACAGACACAAATATGAGGTCTTCCCCAACTTTAGTAAGTAGTCCTGACATTAGACAGATTAAATTTAGATAAGTTTGACTTATCTAGGCTTCATTCCATCTAATTCATATACTTATATGATAACCTAGGCTTATTAAGTTTTATTTCCTTGGCAAGCATAGTCTAGTTCGTAGTATATCGCAACATATATCGCGCGCTAGATCATAGATTATAACGTAGCTTAACATCAGGCGAGTTGTAGGCAAGATTGAGCCTATATAGTTTAAAAAAGAAACAAATTTTGTGAACAGGAGTAAGCTATAATACCTAACAAGTTTGCTTATTTTTGACCTGCCATCCTCCAGATAATGCATACAGCACTTGCACAAAACTTAAATAAAAAAGTTAAAAATTTGAAGTAAAACAATTTATTTTTTCTATGATTTATTGAAGTTCACGGAATGAAATCCATACATTTTCGTTATAGCAACTTTCTAGAAGTCATAGAAGAGACGTTTCTGATAATGATCTTATAAAATAGGAAATGTGAGTAGAAAATTGTGTCAATAGATTGTGTATGTGCAAAATGTGTATGTCATTTTACTTTCCTTACTATGTTAACCGTGTTCGTAGTTAATTTCTTATCTCATAATAAATAATTTACATATATTTTTTTTCATATTAAGAGACCAACTTTCGTTCTATTCCGAAAGTATTAGAGTTCATCTTTGTAATTACCTAGCCATGTTTTATTAGTTATCTCTCACCCTGTATAAGTGAAATATTCCGATCCGTCCTCCTGCTCTGTCCCCCCGGGGTGACAGATCGAACAAAAAAGTTCGAGCTGTCCCCCTGTTAGCGATAAGGGGACAGTTCGAACTTTATTCACCTCCTTAATGTTTTATCTGTCCCCCTGTCTGTATGTGTGTACTGGCATTAGAGGTACAGATAAGACATTTTGATTACTGTTTGTCCGCAATAGAATTAAATGTAGGTAAAGGTGATGCAACCTTTTATTAAATAAAAGACAAAATGGTTTCGGTTTACAATCACCTTTATTTACATATAATTTAAATATTTCTTTTATTACTCTAATAATTATCAGTATCATAAATCACGGGCGGTACTTAGCACACAATCAGTCTTATTACGATACAAATATCCATACTGAAACTTACTGACATCACGAATATTTATCTACCAATCAACATAAATCCGTGCTATAGATCACAATAGATATTGTACATATTACAATCAGTCTTCTGATTTGATTTGCTAACCTAGAACTTGTACCTACTACAAAATGACAACTTGACTAATTAAACACAACTAATAATCTCAAAACTTAATAATCAAAATCCTAATCAATAGTCTAACTAAAAATTGAATTGAAATTACTATTAGAAGTTCTGAACTTCTTGAAGACCGAGCTGAAGTGCTTATAGCAAGATTGAGTGGATGAGTTATCGCAGACCGTCTCTTTGGCTATAGTACCCGTATAAAAATACAGTCACGAAAATAGTCAAACTGAAAAATTAACATACTTATATATCGTCTAAATTACTACTAACAGTGATAGACACATATTAAAAAATGCGTAACGTTATGTTCAAATAAACATAATTTAATTATGACTGGCTATTCGTTTTTTCGGTTTTCAGAAGCTTCATCATGTAGGTATGTACTGCAACACGTAAATGTTCCACTAGAGACGCCTATGTATAGTGACCTTTTTGAAATTTATGGTTAATGGATAAAAATCATTAGTTCTATTAAAAAAATTATAATTTCACTTTAATCTTGTAAAATACATGATTATAGTTACAGAAGTAGGTCTTTGTTTACAATTTACCATTAGAATCCTAGCATAAGCTCTATCCTATTAAAATAATTAAATGTCTATTTCCCAATGCAGGATTTCTAGTCGAATGATCCTAAAGCGAACATCCTCTGAAACAAAGCGATTAGTTGTTAAATGGGTCGCACAATTTTGTTAGCGACTGTGAATTGAATGTCGCTTCATATGACTGGCAGATCAATTAAAACTTTCAGTAAAAAGGCGAATTTACTGCCGTTTTTTCATGCGCTTGGGTAATGAAAAACTAAACGTGCCCAAACTATTTAACAAGCTTTTAATGAAATGTTGTTGATTGCATGATGTTGTTGTTGTAATTTCCTGAAACGTTGCTATTTATGAAGTTATATAGATTCGTACATACTCGTAATGTAAAATAGGTTATATTTGTAAATGTACCTAAGTATAAATGTATGAAATAATTGAATTTAAAATGTACGAATGAAATTCGTCTGAGAATTAAACATATGCATGTACAAAAATGTGCTATATTTTATCGATCCTGGTGTTTACTAAGCCTATATGTGAATCCTATATGTAGATAGTTTCGTCGGATACAAGAGAGCGCAAGAAATCTAAAATAAGTTAAAAATAAATCAAGATCAGAATTTATCTGCATATTCCTCTCTCGTGCCATCGAAGTCACCGCGTGTTATGGACACGTCATTAATTCCAAATACCATCGAAAGACACTTCACCGGGTAATGGTGACACACCGCAAGGGTTAATCGATTTATTTCATTAAATATTGCTTATTAACATTATAAATCTGTGTGACTAGAACAAGTGTGAAGAATCAGGATTGAAAAATTTGGTTTACAGATTTCGAACCACCTGGCGTACGCTTAGCTTCAAACAATAAAAAGTAACGTTTCAGAGTAGGTACGCGTAATTTATCGCGACTGTCTGAAAGAAACCACTGTCGACTTTAAAATTGAAAGAGTCCAGAGATTTGAGTAAGGAGTCCGTAATTAGCATTGCTATAATATGACTAACAGCTTACGATCGACTTGTTATGCAGGCACTAGGATTTATAAGTATGGTATGTATTTTATAAATAATAATGCATTAATCATGTTATCTAAAATAAAAACACATTTGTCAAGATATCTGTTAAGAAGTTACATGTGAGAGATTAAGGAAGAAAACATAATTATTCATTGATTAATACAATAATCTCTACCGAAAACAACAAAATACCTACACGATAGATAAAATGTTGCTGATAGTAATGTTTACAATTTACATATGTAAGTATGTTTATTTATAGATTCTAGGAAACTCCATTATTTGGTTTAGATTTAATTATATTAGTAACTTAAAAGAATTGGTTATGTAATTGAGTACCTATAAATATATTTTTATAGGTACTCAATCACATTTCTGAAATTGCTATGATTTAGCATTATAACATACATAAACCATATTATATTATTATCCACTTACCAGGATATATAATACTCAGCAGTGAAAAGTTTTAAAAGGTAATTCACCATATAAACAAACTCTAACTTATGATATTGTTGTGATAGGATAATGTACACTATTACCACAAATTTTTGTAAGTTATTATCAATAAAGAAATTTGAAGAATAAAAACTGACCAGGAGCCGTGTTTCCTGCGAACTACAATCTAGGGGTCTTGTCAAATCTAGAGTTAATAGGTATCTTCTAGGTAAGCGTGTTACATCCTAGGCTGCAGCAATTCTTAACATCAGGCAGGCTGTTGTCAAACGTAAACCTATCCCACATAAATATAGGTATATATATGAATATGTACATATTCCATGGCGCATTCAGAGCACAACAGGAAAAGAAGAAAATGTATATAAAATTCAACGTATTATTTTTAAAATTAACGTTTTCTTTGTATTTTAATCTATGAGATCATAAAATCCTCTTCAAGCAGAAACTTCTTGCCTTAGCATTCTATGATATAACTCATCGGAAAACAAACAGAGCGCCAACTTTCCCTCTACGCGCGCTAAGTTGAGAAAACTTGGTGCAATCAACTCTCTTCTCTACTTAATTACTTTCAAAATGGTTCCGACACTAAGTTTGTTGGACAAATTATTTGCTTAGATTACAAAGTAGAAGAACAAGAGAAAAGATGCTGCGAAAAGGATCATTTTCTAATAGCAAAGAGACTCTAAGTGGTGTTTGGGCTCCAGTACAATAGAATGCAAAGTATTATTTCCGATTATTCTTTTAATTAAATAGCTTTTCTATATTTCTTATTTTGTCAAAGCAGCAGTTTATGCGCGATTTGACCACCGACAGAGCAAAACGTTGTTAAATTGAGTTGTTCCCTGCATCAAATAGTATTTCAAATGTAGATTCCAGTAGTTACTTGTGTAGGTACATTATACGAGTACATCACAAACGTAGTTAAGTTAGACGTAGTGAGACGGCTGCAAACACCACCTTTAGTACAATCAAATTTATAGAATCTTTTATATTTTTCAAACGAATATGATTAACAAAATGGCTGCTCCCATCAAGCCGTCCACACTACACGGGCTCCACAAAGCCGGCTTTGTTCACTTCTAGGAACAAAAGGACCTCGAGGCAGAACCGGGCCAAATTATTCACAAAGTGGTTCAGCCCTAAGCTACTTTGAGACGTTTTTAACTCGCCAAGAATAGGATTAAGCGGGTGTGTTATAATTTAACGGCGGTAATTGTTGGGTGGGGCTTATGTTAAACTAACAGCGCCCTGCGGGTTAGCCGCGTTAATCCTGTTTATAAAGTAGTCTATGTGTTTATTTAAGGTCTAATCTATCTCCATACGGAATTTTATCCAAATCAGTTAGAGCTGTTTGAGCGTGAAAAAGTAACAAATATATCTACATACGCACACATGTATATTAGTGGCATTGAAAGTTAATGACTCGTTCAAACTTAAACCTTGTAATTAGTATTTTGTGTTATTTATTAAAAACTGACAGCATATAACTGTCTAAAATTCATTAAGTATTTTTGTACGTGATAAAATTCGAAAAACTTAAGGATTCTGATTATTTTCTAAGTTTGTAATTGTGTGTCAATTAAAATCATGCTCAACATTTTAGTTTAACACCTTTCCTCACAAATTTGGAAGGAGTAAATGTGGAAGAATGAAATTGGAGTGAAAATTCACAAAAGTTTCCTTTTTTAAGTTTATAAGACAAGAGTCCTCGCATGACAACTTGACTACAGACTGTAGACATTGTTTCGGATCCCGCGTATTCCCAGTCTCCATGCAATAACAGGCGGGTTGCTAGCCACGCTGGCCGCAAACACTACTTTATCTTTACTAATGCAATTAATCAAACAACAAGAGTAAAAGCTGACAATAGTTAATTTTTCATATAATTTTCTAGATTTTTCTGGCAAAAGATTGTGAGTTACTTTTGTTGCCAATTCTAGAATATCCGAAGGCGTACAAATATCAGCGTCGCTATCCATTTTTAACTTTTAATTTGTATTTAAAAAACAAAACACATTGCGAAACATTAAATTCACGCGTACGTGTATTGTCACAGTGATTTTGCCGCCATTAAAATCTAACCAACGAGAACGCAGCGCGACCAACCTGATTGGCCCTGCAATCAGGTTGGTCACGCTTTTTCGATGTTATAATGAGCTATTACGATATCGATGTGGATATTATAACATAATGTGAAATTGCTTAAATTGAGTGTTTTGTTGTCTGTGCTATAACAGCAGTAATTATAAGTCAAGTATTGGATACATAAGTAGAATGTTACAACATTAGTGTAGATAAACTAACAAACAAGACATACTTACACATTACACACACAAATGTAAACACACAGACACACACATGTATATCTATGTATGTTTTCACCTTTCTAATATTAGGTTGAATTCGTTTCTCAGTATGATTGTCATAGAGCTCCCTCAGGGTAAGCTTCACAAATGATTGAACATTTAATTTGAGTTTGTGCACCGAATCGTAACGAGAAAAAAATACGCGCGCCTTTTCCATTTAACTTTCGTAATTACTTGAACAAGAATTTTGAGGTAAAATAAATGATAATGTGGTCTTCTAAGCCTATTATTTGCTGGGGAGATTGGAGCTTGATATAAAATGTGACCAGTATTTTATAGCTCTCTGTGTGGTAATGAACATTGAGACTTTTTTATCAGATACATATATCAAAATTTAAGTACGCATGTCCTTGGGCCTCGCAAATTAAGTACTGTTATCCAGCGCATTGGGTAACTTAAGATAGGTAGTCGTCCAAGGGGTGCGATGATCGGACTACCTTCACGTTGGGTAAGCCCAACTAATTTCATCTCTCCATATGGGGATTTGGGGTTAGTTGGGGAAACCTGGTGCACCCCGTCTACAGGTTAGTAATTTCCACCGTCCGGTGGATCTTGCTAGCCTGTGTCCAAACGTTCGATTGAGTGGGGGCCCTCGCCTATACCTCCCCTTCGAGAGGGCTAGTTGTAGGGCCCGAGGCGAAGAGCTCGCCGCACCTCGCGATGTAGGTGGAGCTGGGTGCTCTTTAAGAGCACGCGAGGTGGTCGCCGAGAGGCGAGAGGAGTTCAGTGTACCGGCCGAGTAGCGGCGACACGGGAACCGAACTCCGTGCGCAGAGGGCGCATTGGAGAAGGGCGGTCGCTTTGGCGTGCGACTGCCTGACTCCTGGGGGCTCTGGGTGGCAGGTCGGGGAACCTGTTGCCCTGGAATGAATCCCCACAGGATGCATGACGTGTCCCGTGTTCTGACACGTCGTCCATTGAGGGTTGAGCTGAAGCTCCCCGAGGCGGGGCCCGTTACCGGGCCAGCATCACCAGGGCTGCGGATGTATGCATCGCGCTCTCGTGGCCCTGGACCAACGATGCGGAGATGGAACACCCCAGGTTTTTAGTGGGTATGCCGCCCTTATAGAGTGGGGCGGAGACTCCCACATAACCACCCGCACTCCCCGGGGTTTTTTGGGTGGTACCTGTAATAGGTTTTCCTGGGCAACAAAAAAAAAAGGTAGTCGTCCAAGTATTCATAATTTTACAAAATTATGAATACTTGGACGACTACCTATCTTAAGTTATAGGAAATACAAATATATATCCCATATGATTTTAGAGCTACATTAAAAATGTTTGTAAGTATTGTAAAACCCTCGAGTTATTAGAATGACGTTAGCGGTACGTAGCAAACTTTGAAACGCTACGCAGCATCTACGAAAGTCGTAGCCATGCTACGTTGCTACGGTCTCGATATTCAAGTTAAAGGAAAAAGTTTTTACTGTTCTCCTTATAGATTTAATTACTATCGTACTGCTTACGAGATTGTCCATGTTTTTTCCAATAATAACTAGCCCAAAATGACTACTATAAATATAAGTTCATTTCCTCATACGTACAAGGGATAAAATAAACGGCAAACAAAGTGCGGTAAACTGTGCTTGGATGCAGTTTGAAACAATGAACTTCTCCCAAGCATCTCGAGTTCACCGCTACGTTTAACTGTGGTTCAACTCCGACCACAGACTAAGTAGCGAACTTTGCAGGAATTAATGCTGACTCCTCCTTTTTGTGAGATTGGAAAAGGTCGGTGTAGTTAGTGTAAAATTTCAGATCGAGTCACTATTCTGTATTCATTAATTTAAACTACTTTATATTTAAGACATATACCCTTAACACAGTCTTTTACACTGACTTTTACACTTTATTTTATATCTATGCAAGCACTAAATAATACTAACAACTTTAGAGCCAAAGTTATTAATGCGTTTTCGAAATTCTGGCTCAATATTGTATTCTGTCCTTGATTTCAATGACTACGACAAGTTCGCAACAAAAACTATGTAATGGATAAAATCAAGGATTGGTTTACCGTTACACCGTTGTATACCCACATACTTATGGAACTATGTACATATATACATACCGACACATATACAGCCTTCCTTCAGGGGCAACCGGAAGTTCGCAGCTTCAGGCAAAAAGGTTCCGGACAAAAAGAACGAGAGTAATTTATAAAACGGTCCAACTCACAGGAGCTCATGCGAATACGTCAGCAATTTTTGTTCAAAGGAGGTGACGTTTCCTGAGTATTTTTTTTCTATTTGTACTCTGAAAGAGACGGACGATGATTTACTATGGTGAAAGAATAAATCAATAGTCATGTCTGTATTTTTATTTCCTTATATTTTTAGGCTATTACTATACCTGATATATTTATACTTTTACGTGGTAAGTAACATACCTTTATCTACACTAATGTTGTAACATTCTACTTATGTTTCCAATACTTGACTTATAATTACTACTGTTATAGCACAGACAACAAAACACTCAATTTAAGCAATTTCACATGATGTTATAATATCCACATCGATATCGTAATAGCTCATTATAACATCGAAAAAGCGTGACCAACCTAATTGCAGGGCCAATCAGGTTGGTCGCGCTGCGCTCTCGTTGGTTAGATTTTAATGGCGGCAAAATCACTGTGACAATACACGTACGCGTGAATGTAATGTTTCGCAATATGTTTTGTTTTTTAAATACAAATTAAAAGTTAAAAATGGATAGCGACGATGATATTTGTACTCCTCTGGATATTCTAGAATTGGCAACAAAAGTAACTCACAATCTTTTGCCAGAAAAATCTAGAAAATTATATAAAAAATTAACTATTGTCAGCTTTTACTCTTGTTGTTTGATTAATTGCATTAGTGAAGATAAAGTAGTGTATGCAACTGCATATAACACGGGTATTAAAACACTCGTTACTATTATGAATCTCGCTGCGCTCGTTTCATAAACTCACACTCGTGTTTTAATACCCTTCATTATATGACAGTTGCATAAACTACTATTATGGTTAGTAGACCTGTTGATTTAAGTGTGATCATTTTTGTATGAATCAACCAATGTGCCTCATGGAATGTTCAGTGTTTCTTTGACAAAACTCTCAGACACATATTCACAGTCTATTGACACAACATACCTAACAACCAAAGCCTTCACAAATAAGATGTGAGCGCCGCGTCGTTTCACAAACAATATTATATTACGAAGCAGGCACAATGTGTGACGCAATCAAAATTGGCTTACTAACAAATACATTTCGACGCTACATGTTACGATAAGAATTTGATTATTAAAATATAAATTCTAGGCAAGCGCGCAGGATCGTTGATTACAACGTTGATAAACTTCAAGCAAGTTGTAGTCAAGTTTAATAAATAAATTTGAATTTGAATTTGAATTTGAAGTGTGAGCCTATCTTTTGAAAAAAAAAAAAATGATTGTAATATTGTGCTGTTATTGCTGATGATATTTATTTCAATGAATATATAAGTATATCGCAAGTAATGGCCTTGTATTTTTTCCTAACATTTAACTTCAACTTTCAACAACAAGATCTTACCAACACCGCACCTTGTGTCTTGAAGCTTGTTTGGGTTTGCACAACCATCAAGTTTGTTGTTTGAAGTCGGTTAAGGAGCAGTCAGTCGCAGCGAAAAAACACTACATATTTCTCCAGAGTTTCAGTTACAATGGATTTCCCTAAAGTAACGCCTGATTCAATATCTTACGATACATGTTGTTAACATAGTTTACGCGTTTTATTCTCAAGAACCTAATATGAACATGTGAACGCAGATTAATTCGTTTGCACACCGCAGCGCGACAACCTTTACATTCAAAAGATCGATGAGGTTAATGATAAATTACTTTTATATTTACATATCATTAGGAAATTACTTGTACTACTCGAGCAAATATACGGAATTAGAACAAATACTTCTCTTTGACATGGTTTAAAAAGCATGTGTTTTGGAGCTCGTTTACGTAAATGAAGGTTTTATTAAAAGTAATTATGTATGTAAATGACAACAACAAAGAAAATATAAGAAATTTCTTTAAATTTATATGTTACCTATTTAAAATAAATCATTATTTAGAATAAGTTGTAATTGAAATTATGATTTTTGGTTCATGAAAGAAATTTAATAAACTTGAACCAGCTATAACAGCAAATTGAAGGTTTATTTTTTACATGCAAGGCAGATAAAGTTAACCAAATAAAACGCTTATTTTCCCCCTTTTTGGCACCTTTAGTGTTTTATTTTTATATTGCCTGTCTTATTATTGTCTGCGTTATTTTTAATTTATCTGCACAAATATGTGATAACGAATAACTTATAAACCATACACTATCTTCTATCTGCTTCATTGTAGGGGTCACAAACATTTTATAACAATCAATTGCAATACATAGTTCTTGACATTGTTCCAAAATAGACCTTTCACTTCAAACTTACGGCTATTATATATATATTGCATTTAGCCTTCACAATGTTTTAACTACTTCTCATTGAATACTATAACTGGCTGTAAAATATAGGTTCTGTGACACAGATTTTATAATTTTATCTGAAAGGAAAAAAAATATAAAGCAAATTTAAGTAATACTTTTACTTATTCAAATAGCCTTCCCAAAACGTAAATACTGAATGAAGTGCCTTAAGTGCTTATTCCGAGTACCTTAAGTACCTATATTATAAAGTTGGTCTCTCCATCACCATTTTACCCCTTCGGTAGGTACAAAGTTTTTATGCGAAAACTTTTAACTGCTGTACTATAAAACCAAAGATCTGAACTTGAAAAAATATGTGTACTAAGTTACGAAAATGGCTCTTTAGATAAAGTGGTGGATTTAGTTTATCCATCACATAAAAGTATATGGAGTAGTTTTAAACTTTTTATTTGAAAATGAGCGCAAATATTGATTTGTTTTATTAATATGAAATATAATAAAGCTGAAGAGGGTCGAAAGTCTGAACAATGAATATATTATAAAAAAAATAGAATTAATAGCAGAACTCGTTCCAACAATTTATATATTATTTGTCTGTTTATCTACTTATTTAAACGCTCACGCAAAAACCACTGAACAGATCATCATGATTTTTGATATATAGATAGTATGAGGTATTAGGAGTGTCTTAGGCAACTTTTAATTCTAGAAAATGCAAGCGAAGCCTCAGGCGTCCACTAGTGTCTTTAGAAAAATATTTTTAAAAAGTTCTAGAGTACCTGCTCTAGAATTTTTTATTTATACCTACTATTATTTTTATTGTAGGTATAAATAAATTTGTATGATAACAGAATTATGAATTTTCAATACAAATACTGAACTAAGTAAGCATCAATCTATGAAATCCAATTCAGGTGTATCGTGCGTAAAATCCATTCCACTACAAGGTCGATTCTATAGTCACAATTCTAAAATAGATACCCTACATTGACTATATATTACATGCAGTGATAATATCACTCACCCGGGCTCTCCACGTAAAAAGTAAACTTTCCCAATAAAATCAAGTCATAAATTCTAAACTCCAAAAAATCCTCAAACCATCTGTGAAGCGGCGCAAAGTTCGCAAATTCGGTATTTAGTTGCCTAATTGGCGAGTAAGTTTACCTGCGTGCTCCCCCCGTACTGCGCAGGTCTCGGCTGGAGGCTTTAGAGCTTCAGTACAGGACTCTCCGGTGGCCCGAGAGGACGTGACCCTCGATACACAGCTCTTTCCGACGCGAACGAGTTTCGACATCATTGAAAATTGGAAATTGCATGATCTGTGCATGACTTTTGTGTAAGATATATCAATAAAACTGACTTTAAAACTTGTGAATTATTAAAATTAACACTATAACATATTAAACTATCTCAGTTTAGAGTAGTTGTTAGTGTTTGTTTGTTTGTTGTTGTCAGTTGTTGGTCAGGATGTGGTGGATCCTCCGTCGCGCGCGGCTCACTGGCGCTTCCTTCTTCAGCCAGGGCTCCGGAAACAACAACAATGCTAAATCAGGTGCGACAAACACAAACATACTACTTACATGAGATACACACTTACTTACTCCTTAGGCGCAGCGAGCCGAAATGAGTTTAGGTCTCCGAAACAAGAAAATGCCATCTTCATAAGTCTTGAGCCACCTCCTGCCAGTTTAAAAAATGCAGCTGACACAGGTCGGCTTTTACGGCGTCTCTTTAGCGATAAAAACATACAACATAATACACTTATTATTATTATTACTATGCAAAATGACAATTACGAGTATTAAACGGTACTTGGAAGAAGAAAAAATCTCTATAACATTTACAATTTTTTTCATTATCAAAAACTTGATTTGTTTACAATACGTCAGGATGTTGCTATATCAATCGAAGCGTGTGTACAAGATTGGAAAATCCTTGAATACTTTGTAACAACAAACATGAAGAGTCATTATTTATTTTCAATATTATTCAAGTACACGTGTACGAGGATATATTCACATAAAAACCACGTATCGTATTGTCCTTTTCATGGAAAACCCAATGAAAACTGTAAATAGGTTATAAATATGTTCTTCGATTGAACTAAAATTAATAATCAAACTTAGTTCGAGTTTTCCAGCGTGTCTTAAAGCCTTCCACAGAGCTTTTTTTTTCATTTATCTAATACTAGTTGGTGCTCGCGGCTTCGCTCGCATTAAGAAGTAAAACTTGCATCCCCTATTTCACCCCTTTAAAAGTGGCATTTCCAAAAATCCTTTCTTAGCGAATGCCTACGTCTTAACATTTACTCGTACCTTCATTCGAAATTTCAGCCCAATCCGTCCAGTGGCCCCACTGGACGGATTGGGCTGAAATTTCGAATGTGCGTTCGTAGATCACTATATCAGTCAGTCAGTCACCTTTGAGTTCTATTATATAGACTAGCTGGTTCCCGCGACTTCGTCCGCGTGGAATAGTTATTACCATAAAAACGGGTATATTGAGTTAACCTTAAAAGATAGACATATACTGTAGCAGACATTTTGTTAGATCATTTCAAGAGAAATAATTCTTTGATACATATTTTTTTGATATTTTGAACCGTTTTCGCAGCGCACGCTCTGGAAGCCCTCAAAGATGAATAATTTTTCCCGTTTTTTCCACATTTTCCATTGTTTCTTGGCTCCTATTAGTTGCAGCGTGATGTACCTAATATGGCCTAAAGCCTTTCTCGATAAATGATCTACTAAACACAAAAATAATTTTTCAATTCGCACTAGTAGTTCCTTAGATTAGCGCGTTCAAACAAACAAACAAACTCTTCAGCTTTATAATATTAGTATAGATTATTATTTCTCTTAGTAAGTGTAACTTGTGTAATAATTCCTAGAAGTATAACATAAACAACCATAATATCAAAGCAAAACACCTTCCCAATGATTTATATTTTTCCGATTACGCTCTGTAACTTTTCGTAGAACCTAATGTATGTACTTGGTATATACCCAACTGTTTTATGGCGCATATATCTATATTTTATATGCTGAAACTCTTTTGTACCAGAGATAAAACGGCAAAACTATGGATATAGCCGTTCCTAGGATCTAGTCAGGCTTACTCAAATAAGATATCCTAGTTCTCTGTTATGCTGAGATCGGAATTTCATATCTTTTGTAGATACCTACCTATACCTAGATAACAAAATTCACGAAAAGCCTCCAGGCTGAGCATTGGAATCTTGATACCTACTTGAGCAGGGCAACATACACAGGCGTACATTACTTAAAAGCTTTAAATTAAACTTATATATGTAATTTTAAATTATTTTAGGAATGGTTTGAATTTGAACGATATTTCAAAGAAAAGTAATTAAATACTATGGATTTGGAATATACGTATTCTTCCTTTATTCGAGATAGTAAAGTAAAGCATCTTGCGACACTGTGAATTGAAGAATAACATGCCTTTACTGACCTAACAACTACCTGTTTGCTATTTTAGTATTTATCTACTGCCTTTACAGTTCTACAGAAGATCAGTTATAAGCAACTTGATGATTATTCATGCTTTATTTGGATCTTTAATTATTTATCAGATTTCAACAACTTTCTTTAATTCTCCACGTTCTCTTATTTATCCAAAATCCCTGAATACCTAATTTCGCAAGTAAACGAAGCGTGGCTTTCTACACTCACTGTCGGATAAAAAATTCACGGCTCTTGTCCCATGAGATAACACTCCTCCAATTTGCCCTTTATAATTAAAATAAAACCTGCGGGTGTAATACCTTTTTTGTTATTTTCTTGGAAATTTGGTCTGGAATTGTTGGTCTTATTTATTTGATTGTGCAAGTATTTTGAGGACTAATTCTAGGCCTGTACAACAGGTAGCCTGCCTTGTATTATATGTTTGTCTGAGTGAATAGTTTTTGAGTACATACAAATTTAGATTTTTATCAGGGAAGCTATCTTGATCTTTGACTTTTACATGGGAAAACACCAAGATGTATATAAATGGCATAAAATAAACATTTCGCCGAATAACTTGGCTTAGTTTCTGATCTATGAAGTTTTAAGCAGTTATGGTTAGTTTTCAAATTATGTGTATTGTGCTACAACCACTATTACTGTAAGTTTCGCATCTGGTACTACTAAACCGTTCCAAATCTCTTAAACATAGATTAACTATAATATACTGTTTATTCTCACCCTAAACCAGTCGACTCAAATTACCCTGGTTAATTACTACTGATTCTTGCAAACGGCCTATTAAGTAAATACCTACTAAATTCTCCTGATATTTATAGATATTTTGCTGTTTCCCGTATTGCAGGCAATTCTAGTATATCAGTCGTTGCTAAAGATATGAGACCTAAAAGGAGATCTATAGGCACCATATAAAAAGAAAACTAAAATTCCTTGTAATCTCGCAAACACCCTCTGAGGGTATATTGTGTTTTTCATGTACCTATTTTATGAATAGGATATGGAACAAAACGTATTAATGCATGTAATTGAAACACAATAACAATATAAATGATTTGATTTAAAAAAAATACAGATTATTCAATTAGTTTTTTATGAGCTTAGTCGACGTTTAAAAGTGATAAATTCAATGCTGAGCCAGTTAGGTCGTTAGGGTATATTTAAAGTTGGAACGTCATTAGACTTGCTTAGCAAAAGGTTTTTTTACTTATACTTTTCTTAATAAAAATAGCAGTAATATTGATTTTATTTATTTGGCACACAGTACACATTATATTAGATAGACCACATCACTAACTTGGTGAGCACATCACTAACAAAGTTTCAGAACAAAACGTAATAAATTGCAGGAACTAGACATGAACTGTGTTACTTGTTCATTTTATTGCTAACTAGTTTTCTTCAGGTGCTTACAGGATTAGGCCATTCAATTTTAGTGCCGATAAATGTTGGTTACTGTAACGTAATGTTTCAGCGAGCTTTTATTAATGTTGTCACTGTAGTGAGCGAGTGTAGTTTCTGAATGAATTGTTTTATTTATTTATGTTTTTGATGGAAGTTCGTTTATTATCATTGGTGGCAGTAACCCTGCGTAACTTCATACAGACGAGATAGTGTTATTTTCTGAATTTAAAGCTTATTTATTCAATATTGATTCTGTCAAACTTACAGAACTTTTATTAAGCACTAGCTGTGCTCGCGACTTCGTCCGCGTGGAATAGTTATTTTGGGCATCATATTTATGCAATCAACCTCTTCAGCTTTATAAATTATAACTGTTACCATAGACTAAGTATACTCAATACTTGAGTAAACTTAGTCTATGCTGTTACCCATGACTTGAACCGTTTTCGCAGCACAAATTAAAAATGAATAATTTTCCCCGTTTTATCCACATTTTCCATTGTTTCTTCGCTCATATTAGTTGCAGCGTGATGTTATATAGCCTTAAGCCTTCCTCGATAAATGGTCTATACAACACAAAAATAATTTTTCAATTCGCACCAGTTGTTCCTGAGATTATCGCGTTCAAACAAACAAACCAACTCTTCAGCTTTATAATATTATAGTACACTAGCTGGTTCCCGCGACTTCGTCCGCGTGGAATAGTTATTACCATTAAAACGGGTTTATTGAGTTAACTTTAAAAGATAGACATATACTGTTGCAGACATTTTGTTATATCATTTCAAGAGAAATAATTCTTTGATACATATTTTTGATATCTTGAACCATTTTCGCAGCGCACGCAAAAGACGCCCTCAAAGATGAAAAATTTTCCCCGTTTTTTCCACATTTTCCATTATTTCTTCGCTCCTATTAGTTGCAGCGTGATGTTATATAGCCTAAAGCCTTCCTCGGTAAATGGTCTACTAAACACAAACATAATTTTTCAATTCGCACCAGTAGTTTATGAGATTATCGCGTTCAAACAAACACACTCTTCAGCTTTATAATATTACTTAATAAAATAAAATAAAATAAAATAGCCATTTATTCGTCCACTTTCGATAAAAATTTCATTACAATGTCCATAATTACTCTTTCTTATATAAATTTTATGTCAAATGAAAATAAAAATCTTAATGTTTTTGTAGGTATGCTTATGCTTAATGTCAAATAAAATAAATATTAATGTCAAACATTGTTTTAGGTCCCTGTGTTACAGCTTAATTTAAGTAGACGTCGCCTCTTTGGCGTAGGCCTCCCCCAGTTGCGACCATAGCTTTCTGTCCTTCGCCATCCGCCTCCACTCCTGTCCATATTTGTGAGTAAAAACATCGTCCCATCTCCTTTTTGGTCTGCCTTTCTGTCTTCTCTCCTCGCGCGGAAGCCATTCTATGACTTTCTTCGTCCATCTATTAGTGTCCATTCGGCATATATGCCCTGCCCAATTCCATTTCAACAATCTCACTGCTGTGATGATGTCTCTAATCTTGGTCTTCTTTCTTATTTTTTTGTTGCTAATTTTGTCTGAGAGTTTTATTCTGAGCATGCTCCTTTCCATTTTCCTCTGGCATATTGCTAGCTTGTTCTCATCAGCTTTCCGAAGAGCCCATGTCTGGCACCCGTAGATTAGGCAGGGTAGTATAGCGACGTTGTATACTTTGCTTTTGATGTCTATGTGTATGTCTTTGCTCTTCATTATTTCTTTAAGGCTCCAATATTTCTTCCAAGCCAATCCTATCCGTCTGTTAATCTCTTTTTCAGTCAAATCTTCGAAAGAAATAGATTGTCCCAAATATATGTATTCGTCCACGTATTCTTTAATGTCATTTTCTACAATCACATCCTGTTTTAGACCATTCGTCATAATTTTTGTTTTTGAGGCGTTTATTCTCAGTCCGATCTTTCCGCTTTCTCTCGCTATATCCCGTATCATAGTTTCTAGGTTTTTTGCTGATTCTGAAAATACTGCGAGATCATCAGCGAACCTTAGGTGGCTAAGGTATTCCCCGTTTATCAATATACCCTCATTTTGCCAACCTATGTTTTTAAAAATCATTTCCAGAACCGAACAAAATATCTTAGGTGAGAGTGGATCTCCTTGCCGTACCCCTTTTCTAATCGGAAATTCATCACCATCCCTTTCCATCCGAATTTTTGCAGAACTCGAAGCGTAAATGTTTTTTATAATTTGTATGTACCCTTCTTCTATCCCGTTTTGTCTGAGCGCCATCCAGATCGAACTATGCTCAAGGGAATCGAACGCCTTTGCGTAGTCAATAAATCCTACATACAAGGTTTTGTGGTATTCTCTGTACTTATTTATGATGGTACTTACTACTTGTATGTGGTCAATTGTGGAGTACCCTTTGCGAAAGCCCGCCTGCTCCTGTGGTTGATTTTGATCTAAAGTTGCCGAAATTCTATTGAGTATAATTTTTGAAAAGACTTTGTACATATTAGACATCAGACTGATCGGTCTATAGTTTCCTAAGTCACTTCTATCACCCTTTTTGTGGAGTAGAATTGTGGTAGATTTGCTCCATTCGTCTGGCGTGGTTCCATTTGCTAAAATGTCATCAAATATTACTTGTAGTGATGTCAGTAAGGGTTCCATCAACGCTTTCAAAGCTTCGTTTGTAATATGATCATCACCCGGGGCTTTGTCATCTTTCTGAGTCACTACAGCTCGTTCGATTTCGCTTTTGAGTATGTTCGGCAAAGTCTTACATTCTTCAGTCTCTTCAAGTTTGTGATTGTTTAATTCCAATGTTTCGTTTGTAGCATACAGTTCTTCGTAATACCTCGTGGCTTCTTGTATTATGCAAGGTCTTCGTGCTGTTAGTGTTTTGCGTTTTGTTTTGATGTTCGCTGTCCATTCTTTTTTGTTACTCAATTCTTTGAACGCTTTTTTCACTGCTCCTGTCTGTTTAATATACTTTTGAAATATTTTTTGTCTACGCTGTTCTTTGTCTCTTTTGATTTTCCTATTTATTTCTTTACTTATACTTGTTATTTTTCTTTTAACTTCCTTTGTCTGTTTTTGTCTGTATAGTTGTTTTCTTTCTTCTACTAGTTGCGCAGTGGCTTTAGTTAGTTCTTCTCGTTGTTTTGTTTTGCAGAATCCTATTTCTTTTTTTACACTATTGACTTCGTATCGTAGTGTTGTGTATCGATTGTGTGCGTCTCGTTTATCATCAAGTTTTCGTTCAAATCTCAGTTTTAGTTGGTCTTTTTCTTCGTCTGGTATCTTGGGAATTATGCGAATCTTTTGTAGTTGGTTTACGTTTATCTTCCTCTTAAATTTAGTGTTTAGTTTACAGCGGACTACCCTGTGGTCTGTGAAAAAGTTTGGGTTTATTACATCAAAATTTTTGACCTGCTTTGGCTTGTTTGTCAATATGTAATCAATTTCATTGAAATTTTTTCCATTTGGTGATTTCCACGTCCATGTTCTGTTTTTTTTCCTTGCATACATGGTATTTGTAATTTTAAGATTATGCTCTAAAGCAAATTGAACTAGTTTAGCACCATGATTGCTCCTTTTTCCTCTAGAAAATCGCCCAAAGATGGATTCTTCGCCAGCCTGCATTATTCCTACTTGAGCATTGAAATCTCCCATTACAATCAAGTTTGGTGATTCTGACGATTCAATAGCTTTTTCGAGCGTGTCATAAAAATCTTCTAATGCTTCTTTATTTTGACGTTTTTCTGTTGGTGCATATGCTTCTATGATGGTCCAAATGTTCTGCATCCCTAGTTTTATTTCTATAAGTGCAACTCTGTCTGAGAATGACTGAAATTTATTAATACATTTCTTTAAGTGTTTTTTTATTAAAAAGCCAACGCCTCTCAAACCTTTCGTTGCAGTACTATGATAAAGTATGAAATCATGGTGTTCTTCAATGAGCTCTTTGTCCCGTCTCACTTCGCATAGGCCTAGTATGTCCCACTTAACATCATTGGTGCCGTGTATTAGTTCTGAAAGTCTACTTTCGGCAAGTAAAGTACGCACATTTAAGCTTGCAATATGTAGTTCATTCTCTGTTTCTTTATTGAATTCGCTGCTGGGGGGAGTTTGGTCGTTTTCCTCCACGGTGACCAACCGGCTTGGAGGATATAATATTACTTAGTATAGGTTTTATCTCCTTTAAGGGTAGAATTTATCAAAATCTTTTCATAGCGAGCGCCTACGCCATAGTAGCTTTATGCATGCAGTCTCAGCCCGATCGGTTTAAAATTGACAAAGTTTCATACAAACTTTCATCCCCTATTTTATCCCCTTAGGGGTGGAATTCATCAAAATTATTTCATAGCGAGCGCCTACGTCATAGTAGCTTTATGCATGCAAAGTTTCAGCCCGATCGGTTTAAAATTGACAAAGTTTCATACAAAATTTCATCTCCTATTTTATCCCCTTAGGGGTGGAATTCATCAAAATCCTTTCAGCCTACGTCATAACATCTACCTTCATTCCAAATTTCAGCCCGATCCGTCCAGTGGTTTGGGCTGTGCGTTGATAGATCACAATACCAGTCAGTTAGTCAATCAGTCACCTTTGAGTTTTATATATTTAGCATAGACATTGGATAAAAAAATGTCTATGATATTTAGATAGATATAAGAAGTATGGCGCTTGACTTCAACTTGCCAGAAGATTTATAGATTAAGTTTTTAGACTATTATGCATTTCATTCACATGAAAAGACATATTGGAAGAGCAGGATGCCTGAAACGACGTCCGCATCTTCGATCGCTCATTTACAATGTAAATTTCCTGCACTGCTGTACTGTAATTAAATTGTCATTCAAATGAGACTGCTTGAAGACACTATTAAGTTAGTATGCGATTAAAAATAATAATATTGACTTAAAAGTTAATTTATAAAATATCTCATACCTAAATATACACCAAATCTTACAACGTACTGTAAACCATTATGCAAAGCTTTGAAACTGATCTTAGAAGCTGTCCCCAAACCTTAGAAACCTCTTTGTGATAAACTATACCCGAAAAAAGGACAATAGCTTTTAATCCCTCTATCGTGGGCGAAATAAGGTCTTCTTTAGATACGGGCTGGTACTATGAATACAGAACATATTCACCAATTTATTGTGAGCTAGCGACGCCCCGCGTTGTTATTTGCGCTAAAAAGGAATGAAAAGTAGACTATTCGTAAATTTTTGTAAACTATTTATTATACTATCATATAAAATTTCCTCCAAATTGATATAGCTGTGTAAACGTTCAGATATAACAAGAATACACACTTTGCTCGTTTCACTCACAGATCACCTGAACGTTTTGTAGAAATGTGTGATCTAACACATTGACGTGTTTAAGTATTTCATAATATCATCGTTTTGTTTGACTTAATTTTAATCACTGTATATGTACATACGTATGTATATAAAATGTTAAAAATAAATTAAATTAATACAAATGGCAATTACCTGGTATTATGATAACTACTTTCTTAGGTGAATACAACAGAAGAACTACTTTAAACCTTAAGAAACTTTTATTAGTAGGTGTGCGAGCAAGGGGAGCCAATCTAACCTTGAGGTAAAAACTAGGGGTTGAGGGTTATATAGCTCCCTGAGTGGATACTCCCCAACTGAGTTGAAAGTCTATGTTCTATTGGGAAGCTCGTTTATTGGTAGTAACTAAAACTATACATTTGAAATGACGCAGGGGTCTTTGTGCGATTCAACGACGACAGCGCCATCTAGTGAAAATCTTACAAACTAAACTTATTGCTCCAACAGTTAGGTCTAGTTACCACTAGCGTGTAGTAGTATCCTTTCAGGTGTAGTCACGGGCATGAGAAGGCAAACCATTTACAAAGCTCCCCGGTGTAATCTGTGACAAAGATGAATAGAATTTTCCAAGATAGTGTACTTAGACGGAGTAACGACTCTCTAGGCAGAGTAATCGTATTTCCCAGGATTTCTTTCGCTTAAAATGTAAACGCAGTTATTTTTCATCCTTTTCAGAGGGTTCTGTTGTAATAAAATACAAAGAAAACCTGTTGTGAAAGAGATTTTTTAAGCTTCTTTGTTGAGCGATATTGATGGCTGTAGATCAAATAACCCATTGAATTGTAAGGTGGATTTTAGTATTTTGTAAATGTATGTACATACCTACATTTTTAAAATACTTGGCATATGACTGTTGTTTCAAAACCTAAAATATTGCTTACCTTCAAGCTCCAAGTTAGAACTTAAATATAATGTTTTTATCAACAAAATTGTTTACTCATCAAACATTCCTAGAATAATAAGTAAAACGCTGCACCTGCTTCCAAAATAAAATGAATACATAAATTCTATTCATGTCTGTGGTGAATAATAAAACCTATCTTTTTGTCTATTTCTAAAGCGGAGTAAGTTAGTATATTTTTTCTGAAACAAACCCCTTTCAAAGTTGTCCTTTCAAGTATCGGTAAAAGCCTTATTTTGGAGGCTTTCTGGCCCGGAGCAGGTGCTTGTCTGCCTTTGATGCTCCTTTTACATTTACTCTGCCAGATATATTGTTAATTCTTTACTTCTACGTTTATATTTTTTGATGGCGTCGTTTTTATGTAAAGGTCAGTTCTTTTACGTTTAGTTAAAAATGAACTAAACAATTTATGTTTTATGTTATTTGCATCTCTCCACAGGAAACGCTGGTAAGATGCTTTAACATAGAATCTATCTATTCGCTCTTAACTTATTGGAAGTCAACTGATCCCGAAGTCATTCCCAGTCATGAGTAAATGCACGAATTAAACCTTTTTTAATTCAAGGTTCACATTTAGGGCCTTTAATTTTTGTTTTGTTTATCAATGACCTTGAAAAACGGATTCAAAGCGACTGTCTTTTTTACGCCGATGATTTAAAGATATATAGATCAATAAGAAATATAAACGATTGTTGCATACTGCAGACAGACATTCAGGCTGTAAATGATTGGTGCCATGAGAATAGAATGAGCCTAAATATAAATAAATGTTTTGTCCTTTCCTTTGCGACTAGACAACTCAAGCATAATTACAGTTACTCCATAAACGGAGCTAGCCTCGCTCGTAAAACGGAGGCCAGAGATCTAGGAGTTTTATTTGACTCGCAAATTTCATTCCGACAACATTACGACAATATTGTTAAAAAATGTCATCAACTCTTAGGGTTCACTCTCAGAATCACTAAACCCTTTAAAAATCCAAGCAGTCTACTTTACCTTTACAAAAGTTTGATTAGGCCCATCGCAGAATATGGAGCCGTAGTATGGTCACCCTACTATAAAACTCACACAAGTAACGTGGAGCGTATCCAGCGGCGCTGCCTGACCGCGCTGTGCCGCCGCCACGGCCTGCAGCGCAGGTACCCGGAGTACGAGGACCGCGTCACACACTTCAAACTGAGTCCGCTGTCCGTCCGGAGACAGGTCGCTGAGCTATTATATCTACATAGGATTATACACTCCACTGTAGATTGCCCTATCTTGCTTGCATCTGTTAAAATAAACTCAAAATATAATCTCAGACGCAGCTCATGTAATGTATTTTACACTAATGACATTTATAGAAATAATGTATCTAAAAATAGCCCTATGGTGCGTATGTGTCGGTCCTATAACGAACTTGAGAGTTGTAACGCCTCAGATAACAATGATGAAGATCTAGTCATATTCGGAATTAGTCTCAGTTCTTTTAGAAATAATTTATTTAAGGTGTTTTAATATAATAATAATAATAATAATGTTGTATTTCACATTGTTTTGTTTTGATTGCTACACAAATTCCTGTTGTACCTTAACCGTGTTTTTATATATATATATATATATTTTTTTTTATAATTTTGTTTAATATTATCAATTAACTGTAACTTCCATAAGTATTGTTATATATGAATTATTTTAATTGTTTTAGTTTAGTTTAGTTAACTTACTGAACTTTGTCACTGTTTATAATCATGTTGTGCACACATGTGTTTGATGCACAGAATAGATCATTACCTTTTATGTGTTTTGTTGTTAATCATGTATTTTCTGTGTATTGTGTTGTGTGCCTAATAAATAAATAAATAAATAAATAATTGGTTCATTACGTTTTCCAGAGGTACCACAGATTTTTAAACATTAATTTAGTTATTAACTATATAAAACTAGCTAATAACAAGACTATCTCTAACTAAAATATAAAAATCATGACCATTAACAGTGCAGTTGGTTAGAACGGACGGCGATTAAAACATTCTTTATAAAACTTCGCTTTCCATAAAAAGTAGTTTTAAAATTTACAAAGTATTAATAAAAAATACCCAGCGATTGAAGATTTTTTAAATGATTATCAATGTGATGTACTATGCTTCACAGAAACCTGGGGACGAGATGATCGAGTAGATACTATGAAAATTCCTAGTTTTGATCTTGCGGCATATTTTAACAGGAAATTCTTCATACACGGTGGCACCGCAATTTATGTAAGAAATGGTTTAGATTTTAAGATACGACACGATATTGCTAAAATGTCCTTTGAAATGAATTTTGAACTAGCTGCAATAGAAATAAAAAGCCTGAAATTAATTGTCATTTCTGCTTACAGAATAGATAAGGATATAGATCTCTTTTTTGAAATTCTTAATAAATTACTAACTAAATTAAGCAATGAAGGTAAAAAATTTGTTATAGCTGGTGACTTTAACCTAAATATTTTAAAATCTGACAAATACGTGAAAAGGTTGTTAAAAATTGTGAATAACAGTAACTGTACATTTAAAATCAACGAACCAACTAGGATTGAAAATACATCAGCCACTTGTATTGACAACTTTTTAGTAAATTTTGACTCGTGTGAAGGCTATGTAATTAATCACAAATTTGCAGACCATAAAACCATTAAACTATGTGTATCGGATGATTCTATAACTAAAAAAAATATTGATAACAATACTACGAGACTAATTAGACAATTTACATATAGTAATAAGCAATATTTTCATTACCTGTTTGATAAAAATATAGATAATCTAAGAGATCAAATTATATCATGTGATGACCCTAATTCTAGAATGAAAATTTTACAGGACGCAATTAAATATTACTTTGATGTGGCTTTTCCCAAAAAATGTAAATCAAGGCAATATAAACCTAAAAAATGGATCACGAAAGGCATAGAAATTTCGAAGGTAACCTTAGCAAATCTGGAATTACTGCAGGAGGTGCAGCCATGTAATAAACGAACAGTACGCATCAGGAAATACAAAAAGACATTACGCAGAGTTTTTGTTGCTGCTAAGAGACTGCAGTATCGTGTAAGAATTAAGACTTCCAAAAACAAAGTCAAAGAGTCCTGGAACATAATTAATGAGCAAGTTAAATTTAACAAAAAACAGAACAACAATCCTATTACAAAAATTATAACTAAAGATGGCAGACAAATAACTGATTTCAACGAGATTGCCGATACGTTTAATGACTTTTTTATTAATATTGCACAAAAATTGACATCAGATAATGACATTAACGCCGAGAAATGTTTGACTTATTTAAATTTGAAGGAAAAACCGCTTAATGTAATTAAATTTGACCCAGTAGATATTAAGGAACTTATGACGGTTGTGAAAAATATGAAACCAAAGAACACACCTGACTACCTTGATATTAATAGTAAGACATTGAAAGACCTAATTTTATCTAATAGTAATTTAATAGAAATTCTACATTTTATAATTAACGACTGTATGGAGAAAGGTATATTTCCTAATTGCCTAAAACATGGTAAAGTAATTCCTTTGTATAAAAAAGGCAATCATAATGACTTAAATAACTACAGACCAATTTGTATATTGCCTACATTGTCAAAAATCCTGGAAAACGTTGTTAAAAAGAGAATAATTAGATACTTTGAGGACAATAACTTATTTACGCCAGCACAATTTGGATTTAGACCAGGTAAATCAACTGAGATGGCAATTAGAAAGGTCATATATTACATACTAGATTCTCTGAATCAATCAAAAAAATGCGCGAGCATATTTTGCGATCTCTCGAAGGCTTTTGATTGTCTTAGGCATAATATACTACTCATGAAGCTACAATTTTATGGTTTTGAAGGGTCTGAGTTAAGCTTTATGAAGACATATTTAGAGAACAGATCTCAGATAGTGACTTTAAACGAAATAAACTCATATACCGGATACTCGACTATAGGAGTGCCTCAAGGCTCAATTCTTGGACCAGTTTTATTTTTAATTTATGTTAATGACCTTGTTAATGTAATGCCAGATTGGACATATGTAAATTTATTTGCAGACGATACCCACGTCGGGATGAATGATAGATGCAGGGATAACCTAATGACAAAAGTGACAACAACAATGACTATCTTAAAAGAATGGTTTTGTGCCAACGGCATAGTTTTAAATGCAGACAAAAGTATTATTATGTATTATCAGTCTAGAAAAGGTTTAAAAGAAGAGGAAGGTGCTAAAGATAATGTATTTCTTGGATACACCATCGACAATACAATTAGCCACACAGAACACATTGCCAAGCTATGTAAAAAGATTGCAAGTGCAAGCTATGCTTTATTTAAACTAAAACCTTTATTAGATAAGGAATCCATTTTATCCGTCTACTTTGCATACATCCATTCAAGACTAAAATATGCAATCACAATCTGGGGAAACGGGAAAGATATAATAAAAGTGTTAAGAGCTCAAAAAAGGTCAATAAGGACTATGCTAGGACTAAAAAAGGGCACATCAGTGCGACAGCATTTTAAAAACTACAAGATAATGACCGTTATATCTCTCTATATATACTGTTGTTTACTAGAAATATACGAAGAAAAATCAAATCTTATGAGAGAAAATGTTTATAATTTTCGTAAGCAAAAAGCATTAAAATTACCCTTAACTCGATTGGTTAAAGTACAGAAGCAAGGAATGTATGTGAAAACATGCATGTTTAATAAATTACCTCGTAGTATAATTGACTTGCCACTAAATCAATTCAAAGTAAAACTAAAATTTTTTTTCAAAACCCATCCTTTCTACTCACTAAATGAATATATGAGATTGCCTCTAATAGAATCTTCATTTATAATGGCCACAGGTTGACATGGAACATTAATTTATATTTTAGTTTATTTATTAACATTTAATATTACTTTGTCTGATATTGTGTAAAATTGTTTAAGAACCTAATATTTGACATTGTTATTTGTAAGTGACATTATAAATTATTATGTAGTATTATTTCCTATGACATTTTATAAAATTATTTAAGAATCCTAATTTATAAGATTAATTGATTAAGAGAATTTATAAGATTTTTATAAGATTTTTTATATTTGACATTGTTTGTTTGTAAGTGACTTTAATTTTTTTATGTAAACTGAATTTTCTTTGACATATGTAGCTTAAAAAATATTTTATTTTATCTAATATTAGAATTAAATTAAATTTATCTACTTAAATAAATCTGACATTGTTTGTTTGTAAATGACATTATGTACACATTTTTATGTTTTTATCTTTAATTCTTTCGTTAATAATTAGTATTAAGTTATATAAATGATTACTGTATTATATGACGTACCTATTGTAGCGCAATGTTATAAGGTCAATAAATATCTTTGAATCTTTGAATCTTTGAATCTTTGAGTAGTGTGTTCCCAATTAGCGCAGATATCGACAATTTGGCTCCCTGCCGAATGTGATTGTAGTGAAGCTGTTGCAATAACGTATATTGGCTGGATTCAGCCGCTTGTTTTATACGAGCTTGTTTCGATAATTACAAAAACTGATATATTATTTCCAGTGGACCTACGTAAAAAAAATTGCGCTACGTAAAAACATGGGCCGCTGGAAATTTACAGAGTAAAAGTAAAATAGTATGTGTTATAACTTAAGTTTGTGTGTTGGTTTGTCCATAAATGTCATAAATAGGTACTGATCTCATGAGTGTGCGTAATTATTAGTATCTGATGTAGTAGTTTTAGGTAGTTTGTTAAGCCACGTCAGAGGCCCTTAGGGCGGGTGGCTTGACAAACTCTTGACATCAGAGTTGGCCACTTTTATTCGATAAAAAGAAGAAGGTAGCTTGTAAGTTTAACTATGAGCGCCGCTAGCCAGTGTTTGATTTACTCGTCACACGTAGACTTAACAATTGTATGTTTTATGGACAATAGTCATAAAATTATTCTATAAATAACTGCGTAAAGATACACATAGCTCGTACAAAATATCGTATCCGATCGGGCAGAACACGTACAATGTATGCAGTGTTGTATGGGGTATGAGAGCGGCACGTGATCGACCTGCTACTGCCTACGTGACCACTTCTGCAGATCACACTATACACTGCTATCGGGGAACTGCATTAAAATAAACTTGTTATTTATACACTATTATATTAGGGAGAAATATGTTCACTTAGTTTGCTTGTACATAATATTGTATCCAGTAGATCCAATAGACATATGAATATATGTCTATATGAACATATGTATGTGTTATGTATATGTATGTACGATGAATAGACTTATGATCTACTAGTAAGTGCTCGCGGCTTCGCTCGCATTAATAAGTAAAACTTACATCCCCTATTTCACCCCTTTAAACGCGGCATTTCCAAAATCCTTTCTTAGCGGATGCCTACGTCATAGCAATCCGTCCAGTGGTTTGGGCTGTGCGTTGATAGATCACTACATCAGTCAGTCACCTTTGAGTTTAATATATTTAGATTTGGTGTATTTGTGTACCTATAAATGTGCATAAAATTTTATCTGAGTATGTGAGTCTGAGTATGTTTCTTCAATCCAAGTTGTATAACAAACGACGGCCTCTAAAATGTAACAATCTTTTAAAGCAACGCTAACAAATATTTCTTGATTATTGACACAAATAGATTCTGAAAAATATTTTTAATCTTGTGAATTCACAATAATTTGTAGCTCAATCCAGCAGGACCAATCAGACCAGCATACCATACCACGAATACACTTACTCAGTTATAATAAAATAAAATAAAAATAAAAAAGCCTTTATTTGCCTTGATGTGATATAAAACTTATTCTAAAACAAAATTAATACTACTTAATCACGGAATGTATATACTTCTTCTTCAATTTAGTGCGTGACGTCAGGGCACTCAATGTTGAGTGAAGGCTCCTCCATGCTTCAGCATGTGTCTCGTTCCAGCGCTGCTCGGCTTCATGTTATCAACAATTCAAAATTTTCTGAGAGACTGCAGCTACAAGACAGCAAGTTTTAGCTTTATTTTTGAGTGCTGTGTTTTTTATGGCATTTAGTCAGTTCTAAAAATGTATAATTTTGTTAGGTAATGGTCCTGTATAGGAATCGTATATAAATATGTCTATACGTAGGCAACTAGTTACGACACAATCCCAATTTCTTTTGCTTGAATGATACTCTTGTTCGACTTTGTAGATCTGATTATAGCGTTATCGAACTTTTATATACTTTTTCTTATGTTTCAATGCATTTGTGTACATATATACGAGTATGTTATTACATTATAAACTACACGATTTTATAAAAGTAAATAGTGACATACCGTGTTTTTTTAAATTATTTTAATGTGATTGATTTATATTGAGATACTAGCATAACAAATATTATTGTAGATAGAATAATTTTTTTGTTATAATTTTCTTAGAATAATACTCAAATATTTAATATTTCAGACATTTAAAGGTAGGCTTTTTGTTCAATTTCACGGGAGCGAATAATAAAAATTCATGAAGTGTGGCAACCGCTGTAAAATACTTGAAGTGGGTCTTCAAAATACGATTTCCATATCGTAACCTTTCGCGGAGTTAATCGCTTCAAATTATAAGCTTCTTGACTTGACCTTTGACTTGGGATGAATGAGGCTTAACTTGAAAACCCATGTCGAGGACTCACCAGCCTTAGCTTGCTGAATTTTTCATATTTCAGAAGTCGCTGATTCAGTGTCCTAGTGTCCTTGACCAAAATGTCTTCTATCGTCGATTTGTCTCTGCAAACGACATGTTCGTGTAATGGACCTTACTTTATAGGAGCGATTTTGCTTGTGATTTCTTTATTTATCTTGTGATAACTCTTTTAAAGATATGTTCAGGAAATCAGCTAAATGTTTAAGCATAATATTCAATATGTAGGCAACGGAATTATTTCATGATTCGTAAATCTTATAACGATAAGCCGGGTAGGTAAAGGAATTTTCCCAAATCTCCATAGTCACCTAGATCACGTCATAAGCTCAGTTCAAGCTGGGATGATATTCTGACAGGTTTCTATCGTAGAAATAGATTTCTTTCCGTAGGTTCCTCGCGTCATCCTCAACACGTTTCCGCCAATTTTCCGCTTCAAAGAGAGCGCTTCGAAGATACGTTCCAACGATTCTTGGCTTTTGCTTAATAATGTTTGAATTGCTTTCGGAATGATTTCTACGTATGGCGCAGTTACTCTCTGCAACCGAGCATTGTTCGAACGTTGCATAGATATGTAGAAAAATTATATCTCATGTAGCTTCTTTATAAGGTAGGTAGGTATTTTTTTAAAGAAGATATGCTCATGCTTGACTACGCTCGCCTGATGTAAAAATATAAATTACCAAGTGTCCGAAATTTAGGTATTAGATTATTCATTGTGTTACATTATTTCTTGTTCATTATTAATGTGTTTCTTACTGTTTTTTTAGATCATATTCTTACTCAAGTAGGTATTTTTCATTCAACCACAATAACTTCACCATCATAGCATGATATAAGATGTACACAAGTTTTATATTTAAACTACAAAATACTACTTGTAACCTACGGTCGCAGTGTGTTTGCGGTACTATGAATAGGTATGTATTATATTCTGGAACATTATTTACTTGAAGTTTAAAAGAGTAACCTCAAGCCGGAAACAAGAGTACCTAGTATCTCACAGCTGTAACAGTAGATATAACCGCTTATAAAACAATACCGAGACGTTGAAATTTACATTTAAAACACGACTCTATTTCATAAATTTGGGCGATAAATTACAACTCTGCGGGAAAGTTCACGTAAAGCGTTCCAGAAACGTCTGAGATTTCAGATAAATGTTCAGATTACGAAGTTTATACAGGGCTGCTGGTAACTTAACTATAATAGCTTGAGATGGCTTTCGTCAAGAGAAGCACGCGATCGTAGGTTACAACGTTGCTTAATATCAGGCAATTGTAGTGACGAGTGATCCATCGGAAAAGGGTGGGTTGTACACGTTAAACTTTCTTTGGATCTGAGATTTTTGAAAAATTGCGATATACGTATTGCTGTTATATCTATCTATCCCCATACAGAGTTCATAGCCACTTGAGAACATGACTAGAGAAAAGCAAAAATTTTTTCACGTGCTCCGGATGTTGATCGTAGAAAATAGATGTACCTACATACTGGTGTACTTATACTACTTATTACTACTACTGCCTTTTCTGGCTCAACGTTTCAGCATAGTCATCCAGCGTGGTAATGCGGCCAGTATGCTGCGCACGCTGCCCTCTGGCAGTAGGCTGGAGCACTTACTTTTTTATGTTGTAGTTAGAACTGGTATGTTTAGTTTTCTTTATTTATACATAACTTTAAATTATAATCTAGGTACAAATAACCCTGTATAAGAGTTCTGCCATCAAAATTAACGAAGAGCTACGAAGGGCTTCAATTACAAAGCGCTCAAGTATTCAGCAAGACTAGACATTCTCGAGATGATATACACTAAACTTAGTCTTGTATATCAAAGATCTGGTGGCGAACATTCTGATGTCGTATCTACGAATACCAATCCAATATATAACATATTATGTACATGAAGAAAACATTTTTTTCAAGTGCTTTTGGGTTAGTTTTAGTTAATAGTAGTGAATTTCGTATAGAATTTGATTGATTGATAGAAAACTTAATGTATAAAAATCATTTCAATTCAAATTAAAAATTGTTGAAATGATTCTTGAAAATAGATATTGCTTTCTCATGCGTTAAAATTTGACAGCATTGCGCATCATTAGTAACAATCAATTATTTTAACTTAAAAACAAAACAAAAATCGAAATTAAGTCAATTGTGATAAATTCACTGACATTATTTTCATCATGTAAAAAAAACAATAAAATCTTGTCAAAACAAAACGAAATTGAGTCATTCGTAATAACTTCCTGACATTATTTTCATCATGTAAAAAAACAATAAAACCATAATTTCTTAAGAAGGACTTGACCTTTGACTACATTACGTCTATTCTATAAGCAAATCAAATAACCCTCAAACTGTCCTTTGTGCTACAACGTCGTACATATTTGTACCTTCTCTCGATCTGCGACATTGGGTCAAAGCGGCCATATATGCGTCGGGCTTACGCGTGGCCGCGGGCTGCCAATTTGCAATAATTTACCGATCCATGACGCCTTTTCTAGAGTCCGAACAAGATAATTTAGTAGCAGATGGCAGTACTTTCTTTTTAACTCACGGCTTACGATTGACCATGGTGGTAGGTTGCACGATTATCTTGAAAAAAAAATCGAAGATATCGGCCGCCGTTTCTAAAGATTTACAGTTTTTACTATAAAAGTAGAAGCAATATCGTCGTACGAGATCTTGAAACCTCTACCGTAAATTGGTATAGTCTCGAGTTTCAGCTTTTTATTGCCTATTAATTTCTAAATAGCACCCCAGTAATTTTTTAGTTCCGTTTTCATTCGCGCGTAGAGTATTTTTTTACCGAAGGCTCTAGTCAGTTTCAGGACCATACTATACATATGTGGACTATATATTAAGTATAACTATGTGAGCTTGTAGTAATAATGTTGTTGTTATGATTGCTATTGGATTTCGTAACTCTCGACAAATGCTTCTGATATATGTATGTTGTATTTGCTTTATTTGATGCTCAGTTTGTGAATGTATTATGTATAAAGATAAAAAAGATAAAGAATCTTCATTGATAATGTAAAGATGTAACATAGGTATAAGTACTAATATCACAGAATATGCTACACAAATTACAATATCGCGTCAAATTGAATTTATAACATTTAGTTTTAATAAAATTTTAGAAGCTACAATGTCAAGTTTTATTAATAACATAATGAAAATTTTTGTTATTAAAATCATGTCAAACATAATAATAGGTATGTAATCAATCAATATGTCAACTTAAATAAATCTAGGTACCTACTGTCACTTTAGCTGTATATATACTTGGTGGTTTTGATTTAGTTGGAACTACATAACTAAGTAAACTGTTGATTCTGTAATGTAAACTTCACCTTATGAAATGGTCACAATTTACATGAAAATAATATAAAAACAAATTAACAATTATTTCTCAAATGAAGTAATAATAAATCCTGGATTCAATCTGCGCAGGACCGGGATGAGTGGGGTACTACAAGAGAGGCCTATGCTCAGAAGGAGGCGATAACGGGCTGATAATGATGTGTATAATAATAATATGAGCACGATTATATTCATAATATTATACGGTTAACGTGTTGTTACTATAGCCTCTCCTAAATGTTCCCTAAAACCAGATAAATCAGTTTTCCAGGAATACCAACCCTGGCTTCATAACCCTAATTCCCACCACTAAATACGACAATTAGGTATTTGTAGAACAGATTGTCAATCAATAAATACTTGAGTTAAGCCTCCACAGAAACACCTGTTGATAGTCGAAGCCTACAGGATTGTTCAGGGATTTGTTTAATTGATTTACAATCGGAAAGCGATTCTAATTGTTATTTGTGGTTTGGTTGTACTATAGAGTCGTATTTCAGTTTTGAAAACGTACGGTTTTATTTTGTACAAATAGGTTTTTTCTGAAGGACAAAACGAAATGTGGAATAACTGAATATGAGTTTGATGTACACCCCCAAATCCCAATATAAGACAAAATATGTTTTTAGACTGTTTTTGAAGAGATAAACTCATTTTTTAACCTCTTAATACTATTATAACGTGATGTGATGTGAAGAGAAACGTATAATAACATGTTATTATATTACATATGTATATAGAATAGGTACTTTGTACTTCAAAGAACTACAAAATTTATACGAATTTTAAAGCAAAAGCTAGCGAATTTAACTCAATTTACATACTTGATCAAATATACGCAGAATATCTTATACCTGCCACAATCACGTTAGGTATTTAAGCAAGAATACGCATGCATTTTAAACTATACAGGGTAAATGCTTACCAATCTATATTGTTTGCAGCACTGGAATACTTAGAATAATCGTCGGATGCACATGTCTGATATCCCCGAGATTCATATAGGCCTTGTTTATTTTTCGATATTATGTTCTCGTATAAAATTATTCAAAAAATATAAAGTACATTATGCAGCTGATTTGCGTGTTGAACCATAAGTAGATATTAATAAAATACTGACTTCAGAAAAAAACTAAATAACTTATTATAACACTAAAAATTAAGTCACTTAAATACGGCGTCTCTATCGTGTAAATATATATTTATTGAGACTTATATCGTAAATATATATTTAGAATATTTTTCGAAGACAGTAAAACAGTTAAGTTTATTTTTTCATAACAGCCGAGCAGTGCGTGAATTGTCAATTACCCGTATAGTATAATTAGCCCTGTATATTTTTACTTATTTTACTATTTAGTGTACTCTCTCGTAGTTATAAATAGGTGTGTGACCCTAGAATTAAATTACAATTTAAATATTTAACATATTCTGTGTATAGTGCTTGAAGTGTCTTTGAGGCTGCGAGTGGTTACGAAGGAATCTAAAAGTGTAATGTTTTTTTTTTCTCCTCCACAAGTTTTAATCCCCCTACGTTGTAGGGGATATTTTTTAGGTTCTTACTTGTACCTAATACACAATATAATGTACTTAATAAAATGTTTTATTTTCTTTTTTACCCAAATTCATTTTTTATTTTCAATTAAAAAAAAAAAAAAAAAAAAACATAGTCATTCTGTGCAAACACATACATTATGAACAAACATAGTATACTTATGAAATGTAATATACGTGTAAAATAAGAAGCGTAAACTTACCTCGTTTAACGTTTAAGTTTGGCGATTCAGCGAGGTAACGCCGCCAGCATTTTAGGCACCTTGCCCGCAGATTCTGATTTAAGTTCAGTATATTATTTGTAAGGTTGTATATATTTTAAATTATATAGTTGTTGTTAGTTGATATTGTTGTGCTGTTTTTTATTATTTTTTTACTCTTCATTATGAAACTTAAATAAAAAAAACTGTAGGTACCAATTCATATAGATAATCTTATTTAAAAAAGTGAGTTTTAAATATTATTATTTTCATTTTCACCTTTGTTCACATATTTGTGGTTCGGTTCATAAGACATGAAATATTATGAAATTCTGAAAACATGATACAACGTTGAAAATACAAGTCATCTTCATTTACTAACCTAACCCTACCCTTGTCCACGGACAAATTAAGTAACGGACGAGAATGAAAAAAAAATAATAGAACATGTCTGGTTTATGTATTATATCTTGCGTGTCATGGGTGATACAACAGTATCACATAAGTCATATTAATTTATATCTAATAAATTAAATAATAATAAATTCCATAATTACGTGCATCTAATAAAATACATATATTTTATGTATTTAACAATTGCTCTTAATTGTAATCGTTTGAAAACTCATGTGGTTTATTTACAATTGTATAGCTTTAATAATTAAATGCTACCTGATACATTGTAATCTGTTTATCATTATGTATGTTTTGTTTTTTCTTGAATTCGATTGGGGCCTAAGATTTGAAGCACCCCTCATAATAATATACAGGAAAGCAAACATAGCCTCAGACACCATAACTTTGGTTCTATAATGAACAACAACAACAAACCACACAAAACACCAAGGTCACGAGGGTAAAAGTTCCCATAAGCACACCACGTACCATGCGACAGTCTCCCCAGTGGGTGGTGGGTGGTGGGTGCTGAGTCATCCCCCTGCCCCACTGGTGGTGCTTAACGTCGCTTAGCGCGCTAAATGAGCCGAGTGATTCCCACTAAGTAGCGAGGGAATGCATGTAGGCGGGGAGATGGTGGGTGGATTTATTACTTGTCAGTTTTATTACAAATGTCATTTTTATCATATATGTCATTTATATTACTAATCTCGTTCTCATTTTTGTAAAGTTTTTTTTAGTTTAATCTATTTTATAGCTAATGCTTTGAGTAGTGGTTATAGGAAGGTTTTTATGCTGGTAGTAGATAAATTGGTATAAATTTGCACTATCATTCAGCTTAAACTATCCATAGTTTAAGGTAATGCTAGCAGCTAAAGTGGCATATTCAATTTTACTATTCGAAAGTAATTTTTTTAGATTAGTACTTACTTAGTATATAAAAATAATACATTTATATATATTGTTTATTTAATATGTTATGAAAATAATGTAAGAACATACGTTTTTGTACTTCTGTATGTATTATTCTATATCCACTACACCAGTGTTTAAATGAAACAACCATAAACATGCACCATTAAATTAAGATGTACGTTTCCCGGGCGGTAAAATTTTTAATCACGCCACAAAGTTTAACGACACATCGCAGCTACTTAGCGCGAGTTTGTGAGATGTAATTAAAGCATCCATTAGCTCCCCAGGACGCTGCAGCTTTGTGGTTACATTGTATGGGGCTCTTTAAGGTCTAAGGGTTGATTGTAATTTTGTGATTATGCATATGGAAAGGATAAGCCTTAAATTAAATAAATCGTTTTATCATAAAGTACGAGTTAAAATACGAGTGAAATAATTATGCAGAATAATAAATAATGATTAATAAGTTTGTCAAAATTACGAATATAATACATTTGTTTCTTGCCGAAATATGTTCAAAATTGCCAAAGATATCAAAGATATAGAATAAATCCATTTAAAAATAATATGATAGTATTGCCTATGTTTTTTTGTTTAGCTCCATGTACTGTCCTACAATTTTTTTTTGTACTACGAACCGATGTTTGTCATTGTAACCTATGTTTATTATGTTATCATAAGACAATTTATCCAGACAATACCCTACTTGTAACCATACAATCAACGAAAACAGTCTTGTCCGTCAGTTTCATGGTGGTCTGAACCATTGACATTTGTTTATACGTCGCGGTCGGCCGAGTAAGTAGGTCGAACTTTTACAACTCTTGCAAATGTCAGTGTAAAAATGTTAAGGGGTCTCCCCTTGGTCATCAAATGCAACGATGTTGATGCTTTATAGGTTATGTTGCGGGAAATAGTAGCCTTAAAAGACTCATGATGACATCAGAAGATGTATTTCAGTAGCCTCGATAGAAAACTTGCTACTGTTCAAGTAATTAACTTACAATCAACAGTGTGGCGTGCCTAAAATGCCTAAAAAATACAAAATTAATATCAATCACTATTCGATTAAGACAGTAATTAAGTAATGGAATGTATGTACTACTATGTATGTACGAATAGAGTATGTGTTACTATTAACTAGCGCGGAAGTTTGAAATACGAGTTATTACATCATAAGCAACAACTTTGTTCAAAGTCTTTCTGGATATTTAAAAAAAAAATACCTCAATTAAATATTTTGTCAGGGGGCGATGCAGTTTTCGTATAGAACAGCAAGTTTTTTTCACATATTCGTGGTTTGGTTCATAAAACATGATATATTAGGCAATTCGGAAAACATGATACAACGTTGAAAATACAAGTCATCTTCCTATATACATTATTAACCCTACCCTTGTCCATGAGCAAATTAAATTTACATGATTTTGTTTCTTTTTTGGTTGTAAACAAATTTATTGCAATACATAGAATTTGTATACGCTGGTTACAGTAACACTGTAAAAATATTTTAGTTTAAATTACAATATTACAACTCAATATACACCAACCAACCTACAGGTATACAGTCTGGAATGTTTTAATTATCAATATCTCAATCAAGCGGACCCGTGTCGACCGCAATCGCGTTTGTGAACAATACCGACATGATGGAGACAACAAGTTCTAGGACAGGCGGGGAACTATTGTTAGAGGATATTAAGGGTTTTGTTAGATTGTTTACAAATATCTAACGCACAAAAAAATAGGTATGTTTTGAAGACTCGATAATGAGCTTAGATATCATACTGAAACAGCTTGCTTACCATCAGGCAAGTTGTAGTCAAGCGTAAGCCTATATCATGTAAAAAACAATACTGAAACAGCAACAGTCTTATATGTAGTTCAAACTAAGTAACAACTAACTAAAGTCCAAGAATTATTATTATTAGCATCGCCTCGCGGTGTTACCCGCGTTAATCCGAGATAAAAAGTAGCCTACGTACAGGTATACAGACAATTATCAATATCCCAATCAAGCGGACCCGTGTCGACCGCAATCACGTTTGTGAACAATACCGACATGATGGAGACAACAAGTTCTATCAGGACAGGTGGGCAACTATTGTTTGCAGATCATGTGATGTAATCTGCTAAAAACGTATCAGCATTGCCATTCAGCGTGGTAAACCGGCCAGCATGGCACGCTGCTCTCTGGCAGTGGGCTGGGGGACACTTAGACTATCTTTAGACTTTTCTAAAGATTTTCTTAATGCCCCCCTTTTTATGTTGTAGTTAGAAGTAGTGTGTTTAGTTTTTCTTTTTTTTTTCTGTACTATTATTGTAAATAAAGAAAAAAAAATCTGCAAACAAGATTTTATAGTCTTATTTAAGGATCTTGATAAAATGTAGACACATATCAAAGGCACCATAGGTGGAGATCTGTATTGGATTGACAACGATAATACGAAAGTGATGCTGATGATAAATATTTAATAATCACAGAAGTTATTTATTCAGAATCTTATGCACGTCTGCGCCATGCGGTTGTGTATTTTATTTCCTTGCTCAATAAAGATAAAGGAAGAAAATCGTTTCATATTGTTGAGCTATATCGTAGACTATAACATTGCTTACCATCAGGCAAGTTGTAGTCAAGCGTAAGCCTATATCATGTAAAAAAAAACTATTGTTTGACGATTTTAGGGTTTTTAGTGACAATCATTGCATAGTACACACGCATACAATTAAGTTCTTTCAACGCATTCCCAACATATGTAACATAATTGCGTAATAGCAATTAACGCTGGTCTCCTGTTGGTTTGTACTGGTTTATCGTGATAGGAATTGTAAGGTACTTTATAGATAGAAAATCTATCACCAAGGTGTTTTTTCTTGTCAAGGCTTACCTAAAACCAAACGATTATAATTGACATCACAATTAATTTATTGTATACCCAAATATTATCACTCTCATCACTGACGACCATGTAAAGCCATTAAAGCTTTCACCGCTATTCGGTGTCAGCCCACTATATGACGACATTTTTATGATGCGGCCAAAGGTCAGCCTTAATTAGTTTTGGAGGTAATTTAAATTAAAACCGATGGAGTAATGGAGTGGATGAGTGTTGTGGCTTGTATACGGGCTTTACGGGGGTTTTACAATCGTAAACCTATAAATTAGTGGTTAAAGCAGGCATCGATCTGCCGATTGATTACAGATAAAAATTTATCTTCACCATCCCATATTTCAGTTAAGTACATTTATTTTGTTAGTTTGGTTTTTGTACCTTAGGATTGCTTTGTTGAATTGTTTACTTATTAATAAAATAAAATAGCCTTTATTTCTACTACTACAAAATGACTTAATAACTTAATATATAATGATCACTTTTTACGCTTCACTTGACAGTTTTTGCAATTTCATAATAAACTTTTTTTTATAAATCTTTATTTATTTTGTTGGTAGAAGTTGCCTGTATGGCAAGGCCTCCCCATTATTTTCTTCTCGCTATTTCTTCTATTTCCTTGGTTCTTCTGGTTGCGGGTAAAATGTAGAAACATATTGATTAATATCTTCCTTATTTTGTTTGTGCCTGCATGTTTCACAATTTTATTTTAGCAAAATATTTGTTTGTAAACAATGTTTTTTTTAAATTATTATTATTAGTTTAGATTTGTTATAGGGAGATTTGGTCTGACTTCTCCTCGGTGACCGGCCGGCTTGGAGAAGGAGGAGAGGGGCTGCCTAGATGTTTTGGTTTTTGTTGTATGTTGTTGGTTGCAGAAGGTATATTATAGCTTGTGGTGGGTCGGTTTGTTGGACTTTCTTGTACACTTATCTGAGAAGACCGAAGGAAGCTAGTTATATTTTGTGATTTTGTCTTCTTTTTCGCTTGTCTAGTTGTTTGTACTGCTGGGCATGAACTGGTAGTGTTGATATCTTCAGGAGATTCAGGGAGTACTCTTTTGTTTGGCTGCACTGAAACCATATTAGAGCTCTTTGATGGATGGGATCTGAGTTTCACAATTTTATCATAGTGTAAAGCTACTTTATTTCCAGCTTCTTTTTCTTTCATAAAATCTTTTTGGAGCTCCTTACGTTTTTGTAGAACGTGAGGAGGAAAATCTTCTTTTATATAAATATTTGTACACAAAAGACATCTATTGTTGCAAAGTATTTCTAATTTCCTGCTCACAGTTGATATCGTGACTATAATTGGTCTGATTTTACCATCGCATTTTTTCCCCACTCTAACAACTGATTCGATTTCCCACCTGCTGCAAGGAATATTCATGTTTTTATTTATTATGTGTAATATTAGATCGACAAGGTCATCATATTTTTGTTCATTTTCCACAATTCCGAAGAAAACGATGTTTTCCTTTCGTAATTGTTTATCTAAATATTCAACAATTTTCTGTTGTTTTTCCAGTTTTTCTTCGATAATTTTCTGGCTTTTTTCAATTTGCGCAAATTTCTCTTCGATATTTTTATTAATAGAACCCTTAATATTTCCCTCCATTGGTTTCATGTCTTGTTTCTGAGACTTTATATCTCCTTGAATGTACTGCAAAATTTTCATCATTTCTTCCATTGTTATGAAAAGGTAATTAAAATATCCAACTTCTGTACTAGTCCGGTCCTCTGACGGCTTTTTTTGTTACTAGGTAATTTTGATCGTAGATTGCTTTTCGAGGCGATTGTTGAAGTGGTTCTTACAGTTTTCAATAGATGGCGCCACTTGTTTTTGTTTACGTAGATTTCTGTTATATTTGCCAAAATTTACCCAAATTTCAGCCCCTTTCACTTTAAACACTTCACTAGTACAGATGGTGCACTGACTGACCTCGGAAACATATATTTTTGAAGTTTTCTTCGAATAATCGCTCCAAATGTCTTCGTGGCTTCCAATCCGTTGTAAACAATGTTTTCGAAATATTTGCTTTAAATTCACTATTTCCGAGATTTCTTCTTTTGTTTCACGTGCTTCCAAGTATTGTTTATTGATACAGATATGAATCAGGTGAAGAAACGCTTGAAAAACAATTTTAACGATTTAATAAACACGGAGTCGATGTAAACATGAGCACAGCAGCGCCCTCACCTTTACCCTCACATATTAATAGAAAGCTCTTAAAATTGCTAACGAAACTTGTATTCTTATGTCCACTTGGTTAAAATCGAAAATAGTTAAACATCTAACAAGACAAGCTTTCACTAAATTCTTACAACGAAGGCAATAAATCCAAGTTTTCATGAAAGCGAGTATTTGTTCAGCAAATCTCAGGTCTCGTCGGCTCCAATCTGACAGTCTTATTATAAATCCTGCAATACAGTGACATGGGTCCTGAGACCGTACAAAATGAATTTATGGCCGCGCGCGAACTGATATCAAACAACTGGACACACAAATCACAACCTTACTTATAACAGAATTGTGATCAATGTCCACTGCTTTTTCGTGAAGTATTTAAAATTATAGTCATTCTATATATCTGTGTTTTTATTGTTACTAATATTTATTTATAATGAAATGAAATGAAATGAAATGAAATAATTTATTCAAAATCATGTCACGTTACATTCACATAGGGAAAGCACATTTCAAGATTTATTTCGTCCAAATTATTATAATTATTACATTTTATTAGGTACCTACCATAGAAATAAAAAAAAATACAATTTTAGGTAGTGCCTATTTTAAAGGTTAATTAATTACGTATTTAAAATAAAATCTTTGTTTTACTATCAGCTGTAAAGAGGCATCGTCAAGTAGTGTCATAGAAATTGGTAAACTAGAAATTCCAATACATTATATAATATACGATAGAGCTGTATAGAGGCTACGTCAAAAAATATAAGTAGATAAACTAAACTTTGTACAGTGTGCAAAAGTCATAACATAACATAATGTAATTTCGTTTCCTTTTTGTTGTATACCTCATTCTTCTTTTCCCTTATGCTTCTTTCTCTCCTGCTAAATGTTTCCTGGGAAGAGATTTCGCTTATAGCAACTGGGCCGCAACTAACAATACAATACAAACTGTTTATTTACAAAAAGAACTACATGAAACCTTATACTATAACTTGTGGCACAAAATCTATACTAATATAATAAAGCTGAAGAGTTTGTTTGTTTGTTTGAACGCGCTAATCTCAGGAACTACTGGTGCGAATTGAAAAATTATTTTTGTGTTGAATAGACCATTTATCAAGGAAGGCTTTAGGCTATATAACATCACGCTGCAACTTATAGGAGCAAAGAAACAATGGAAAATGTGGAAAAAACGGGGAAAATGATTCATCTTTGAGGGCTTCCGTTGCGTGTGCTGCGAAAACGCTTCATAATTCAAACAATTAATGGCCACAATAACTATTCCACGCGGACGAAGTCGCAGGCACAGCTAGTTAGATATAAATTGTTTAGTACTGTTTTTTTTTTAATTTTGTTTCATCAATAAAGAGTATATAAAAGGAAACTTATTGAAAAGTCACGTCGCGGATTGAAAGTGTTTGGAAAGTAACAAATTAAATAAAAAGGTGTTTTAAGTCGACGGAGTCAGTCGATGGGGCGAGTGATAAAACTGTTCAAGTTTATTTTGGACGTTCAATCGTAGTAAATGTGATTTTGGGCCAAGATTCAAATGTCTGTTTGATAAAAGTTTAACGATAACCGTGGTTTCGATCGCAATGCTTGGTTTTGAGGCATCAAACCGTTTCTCATGAAAACTTCAGCAGTTTTCATGTGAAACGGTTTTCGTAACCATTATTAGTTCAAACCGTTGGTTCAGTGCAGTTGACTGTTGTTTAGGTATGTACTTTACGTACATAGACGACTCAGTTTTAATAAATTAAAATCCAGCCAGATACATACTCGTACCTAGCGACAGTTTAATTGTGTTCATGTCCATATTGATCTTCACTTTCCTATTTTGTCTTTGTGTTTTGTTTTTTATCTAATTTGGACAAGTAAACATTTGGTTTATTAAAGCACAATCAAACTTTCACACAATCTCTTTCTCTTGAGTCGTATAACCTCATGACTGAGGGTCGTGACTCCCCCGCAGAATGAATTCGTTAGGATAGTTTTCTTGGGCAGATACATCGTGGTGGAAGCCCAGGTCTTTCCACTTAAGACACATGTCCTCGAATATTGTAGTCCTCAAACATGTCGGTTTCCTCTTGATGTTTTTCTTCACCGTTAAGTGAGTAGAAATTCGCACATAACTTGAAAAAATTCAAGTCGTTAGAGTAGTTCAAAATTAGCACATGACAATAAATAATACTTGCATACTGGCTCGTTAATTCCTTTTAGCAAATTTTGTTGGATTTTTACGTTACGTTTTAGCTAAAAGGTGCACAATTTCAATTTCATGTATGACTTTGTTTAACTTAAAAATCTAAGTTTGAACAATATTAGAAGTGATTGTTTAGTTTAAAATCAATTGTAATAAAAGACGACTACTATTAATGTACTCGTATTTATATTTTTCCACAACCTTACTCCATGAAAGTCACGGCAGCCATTCCACATTATTAATAAAGTTGCTCACGTTTTCGTATATTTATCTCGCGCGAAAGCGTAAATTGAATTGTGTGCGTAAAATTAGGTGCCGTGAAACATTATGAGCATTTTGCGAAACACCTCAAATGCCAGCAGACCCATTTGTTTTTATTACACTGATATTCAACTTGGCTTATGACCAAAACCCATTAAAATTGCAATCTCTTTTCTGTGTATTAAAAATTCGGGCTTCGTTCTGTTGGTCCATATTTTTGTTTTAGAATATTGGGTCAGCGATTGACTATAGTTTCATCTGATGCAATTGCACTGTTTTATTCTAGTTATCTTGGCTTTTTTACAATCACTTTTTTAAACAAAAAACCAATTATATTAGTACCAAGTAACGATTTGCTTAAATTTGCAAATAGTTCTACTAATCAAAATCTTATTAAACATATCTTTATTTTGCAGCATATACAGTGTTTTTACTTGATTGCAACCCTGCCCTCTGCACTAGGCGCACCTGTGTCGCGGAGGGTAGTTGCTTAGCGACAGGACTGGACTATTGCGGGCAAAGAATCTCTTTTTTTATACATATGTATGTGTCATATAAACACATGCCAGAATCAAGTATCAATTAATAAGTCAAGAAAATTATCTGCTATTACGTCGATACCAAATTTCTTCGAATTGGTTTGATTGCGAAATTTTCAAGATATTTCGGTCCATAATCTAATAAGCCAGCAATACTTTCCATCTGCCGACTGCGTAGTACTAGATAATGCGCATTATTTAGTCTCCGGCGGACTTAGCGAGTAAACACTTGATCGCGGCTCCTGAAAGGTCACGAGCTCCTCAAACAAACAGTTCAGACGCGTGAGAGCCTTCTCATCTCTACACGGACACTTAGAAACAAACGAAAAAACACTAATAAGCCCTGTACTCGCGCAAAGCGCATCGAAATGGATTTAATGGGAAAAATATATTGATTGTTACTTTTGAAATCGAGGAGAGGTAACTACGACTAATGCACCCTGCGAATAATTCCAAATGGCTCTCATAATGTGGTCAAATGGCTGGCAGGGTGGTAAAAAAATATTTGTGGTTTAAATCTGGTCTAGAAGTATATGTATAAAATATTTAATTATATAAATGTGCTACATACACGTGCTCTGTGAGTAAATTTATTTTTTAATTAACTCTAATAAACTTTTATTTCGGATGCACGCATTAATATACATGTAAGTTTATTACTGTACCCTGTCAGTTTCACAATAAACTTACATACATATCTTTCATTTACTATCAACTAGCCCTGTACCGGTGTACACTGAGAGAAATCGGCTTAGTAATTCCAAAAAGTTTGACTTGTTAAATGATTTTCAGGTTGAAATAACAGTATTTTTGTTAAAAGAAACAAATGAAATGTAGATTACACAAGACGATCTTGTAGACGGAACAACGTAAAACTTGTTGAACGATATTTGTTTGAAACAAACAGCTTAACATTGTTCCAAAATGACTGACATGTAATATCAACTAAAAGGTAAACTTGTAGCCGTAACAAGCTGGTATCGTGTAAAGTCAACGTGATAGTGTAATTGATACAATCGTATTTCTGGTAGAAATAACGTTGTGTAGCTTGTTAAAAGACATCTTGTTGAATCAACATTACAGCGATTTAAAAGAACGTTGCGTTTTATGAAATCAATATTAGTATTGTAAATTCTACAGTTTACGCAGCTTGTTGAAAGTACAGTAAAGCCAGTTGAAAAACATTGACCATGTTAAAATAACATTATGCACCTTGTTAAAAAACATCTTGTTGAATCAACATTACAGCGATTGAAAGAACGTTGCGTCTTATGAAATCTACATAATTATTTTAAATTCTACAGTTTACGTAACTTGTTGAAAGTACAGTACAGGCAGTTGAAAGAACATTAAGCCTGTTAATATAACATTATGTACCTTGTTAAAAGACATCTTGTTGAATCGACATTACAGCGATTGAAAGAACGTTGCGTCATAAGAAATCTACATTAGTATTGTAAATTCTACAGTTTATGTAGCTTGTTGAAAGTACAGTAAAGCCAGATGAAGAAAACATTGAGCCTGTTAAAATAACATTATGTACCTTGTTAAAAGACATCTTGTTGAATCGACATTACAGCGATTGAAAGAACATTGCGTCTTATGAAATCTACATTAGTATTGTAAATTCTACAGTTTACGCAGCTTGTTGAAAGTACAGTACAGCCAGTTGAAGAAAACATTGAGCCTGTTAAAATAACATTATGTACCTTGTTAAAAGACATCTTGTTGAATCGACATTACAGCGATTGAAAGAACATTGCGTCTTATGAAATCTACATTAGTATTGTAAATTCTACAGTTTACGCAGCTTGTTGAAAGTACAGTACAGCCAGTTGAAGAAAACATTGAGCCTGTTAAAATAACATTATGTACCTTGTTAAAAGACATCTTGTTTAATCGACATTACAGCGATTGAAAGAACGTTGCGTCTTATGAAATCTACACTGAGAAAAATGACATTTTGGCATAATCTTATAATATCGTGACGTTGGTTTAAAATAGATGCGTTGTCCTAAAATATGTTGATAATATGTCAGTATTACGCTAGAATGTAAATGTGTTGTGATGGAATTGAATTGTTTGGGTATATAATGCAATATTATGATACTTGTCATCGTAAAAAATGTAATTATAAAATAACATTGTCGTCTTCAAATAATATCACAATGTAATAGAAAATGGTCCACTGTCCCATAAATCAGTATGATAATTATAAATAAGATTCTAATTTTAAAACACAATGACAGTCATCGTAATTTATATAGATTTCATAGTTTATTATGAAGAAGTATCTCTAAAAATACGATGACCTGCCTAAATTATGATGCTTTAAACTAAATTTTTAAAGTAAGCATCATTTCTTAATATTACAGTCATATTATTTTACGTGAATCCGTACTCATATTTTTAGATTAAGCATCAAAGTTCAATATTATAGTTCAATAGTATAGTAATTTTAAGTGAATCCTACTAAATTATTGTTACAGTAACATATTTTATGAGTAGCATCAAATTTTGAATGATGTCCTGCAATTTAAAGGTGACGGAATTTTATTTCCTCTCTCTCTCTCTCTCACATTCCGCTCGCGGCGCGGGCGCGCTCCATTTTACTACACCACTTCAGTCGGTCGGTCGTACGTACGACATAATAAATAATTCTATCAGTGCCTGCCAATGATATTACATATAATATAAACTGGTGCCCGCAGTGAAAAACGGTGAATTATTGGTCACTTAACTAGGTATATACGACTCAGGACGTGTATGTTAAACTTTGTGAGAAAAGTGCAAAAATGGATATTCCCACACGTGATCATTTGAAGAAGTGGAATTTGGAACGCTACATCGATCGTTTTAAAAGTAAGTTGACAAGCCTACTAAGCTGTTAGCATGAGCTTACACATTATTAATCGTTTTAATTTTTGTGTGCAGGTGAAGTAAAGGACGTAGCGTCAGCATTAGAGCAGCTGTCAAGTCCTTCACCTGGTTCGTGGCAGGAGGTCAGTGCACTCTGGCGGGAGACGGTGCGAGCTCGCCTCCGGTACTTGTACCGACTACGAGGAAGGAACATTACAGGAGTACCTACTTCAATAAGTATCCTATCCTGAAGTCAAGTGATGGATGGCGACTCCTGACGTATGACTACGAAACACTGGTCCCTGATAAATCCGGGGGCCTCGACGCCTTGGATGCTTCAACGGAAAACATACTAAAAGCTGCTCAGCAGAAGCTTAACACAACAAAGGACAAGTTTCTTCGTCGAAAAATAGCTGACACATTGGCAATTTGTGACGGTAAGGAAATGATCCTGTTATATAGTTCTAGGTGCTCGCCCTCCCAGTCGCACGGGTGGGCGAGCACCTACCCGTTATAAAATATATAATAGACAAAAAAGAATTTAAAGATTATTATCGGGCGGACACACATTTCGGCAATTCATTTTTATTTATATAGATAGATTTTTTATTGTCTTGATTTGCTCAGTTAATGATGATGTGTTGTGTCAAATATACTTATTATTAATTTCTTTCCAGATGAACAACCGGAGACAAAATTAATAGCAGCGATATTGCTACTCTGCTGTCTCTTTAATATTCCTCCTGCCCGTCGATCTAGAAAAGACTGGCAAGCTTCACGAGCGGAGATATTGGATGGATTTGTGACCATCGTGGATGCTGACGCGGACGTGCAAGAGGTAATTGAGGAGCGTCGCCAAAAGCTTCAAAACCTAGGTACTAACCTCCAACCATTTATAATTTGGTGCCGCCAGTCAGGTGTCTCCTTCACAGTATGTGACAATACGCTTTACAAGGTCACAATACTAACTGAGGTTGTTGATGTGACTTTTAAAATATTTCATGCTACTGTGGCTTAATATCCTACTGAAAGCTATAGCATTTGTAATGGTATGAACCAGCACCAATAGCTGGTTTAAGGTGAACGCACACTTATCAGAACCGAAAGAGCCGAAGAAATCGAATTTTAGAATTATTTTTAGAATTTTAAAATATTATTTTACTAAGTAATTTCTGTAATAAACTGTACTTACTTTCCGTAGTTAGGAGCTATAGATTTTATAGGTATGTCCAAGCTTGAGTCTAAATAATTATTTTTAATGTGAAAGTAGAAGTAGATAGCCTCTATGCTGTAAATAACTTATATATAAATATAATAATTATAATAGTGGGTATAATACTTTTAATAAAAGATTAAAACCATTTTTTGTTTGTTTATTTTCATAGAAGTACTCATCTCAGGCAATAATTCTAATAGGAGCTATATTACAATATTATTATAACTATAAATTACTTGCGAAGATTTTTATCCTTTCAAATTATTTCTGGTTTACTTTTTATTCGATAGGTTCGTTGTTAATATTCCAATGTGCTTGTTTAATCATCTGCAGTGATGTTCATTAGTGTGCACTTTTAGATTATTTAGGGACAGTTTTTAACTTTGTTGTATTACATGTATGTTCTTGTTTTTTATTTATCTTGTTTTCGATTAGCATTGTGTACTATTATTACGTTATCAACAGATAATTTGAACTATGTTTTTGTTATTTCATGTTTGTTCATTATATTCTTTTATGTTTGTTTTAGAATGTGAATTGTGTACCTACTTTTATTTATCTACAGACAATTTTTAACTTTATTTGTTGGTATTTCGTAATTGTTATATTTTATATTTCGTTACTTTATTTATTGATATACAGGGTTACTGGTAACTAACACAACGCCTTTTAAGGGTGGCTTTAGTACATATATACCAACAACTTTTGTTCAACGTCTTTTACCCTTAAAAGGCGTTGTGTTAGTTACCAGTAACCCTGTATATCAATAAATAAAGTTACGAAATATAAAATATAACAATTTCGAAATACCAACAAATAAAGTTAAAAATTGTCTGTAGATAAATAAAAGTAGGTAAGTACACAAAAAGTAACAGCCCGTAATGTAATAACAACAAGATAAATGAACAATTAGAACGTAGATACTACAAGTACACAATACACATTTAACAAGCTAACTGTTGATGCTACAAGCACGTAATGTAATAACAACAAGATAAATGAACAATTAGAACGTAGATACTACCAGTTTACAATGCACATTTAACAAGCAAACTGTTGATGTAACAAGCACGCAATGTAAGAACAACAAGACAAATTAGCAATAAGAACGTAGATACTACAAGTACACAATGCACATTTAACAAGCAAACTGTTAATGCTACAAGCACGTAATGTAAGAATAACAAGACAAATTAACAAGTAGAACGTGGATACTACAAGTACACAATGTACATTTAACTAGCAAACTGTTGATGTAACAAGCACGGAATGTAAGAACAACAAGACAAATCTACAAGTTGACCGTAGATTTAACAAGGTGACTGATTGTAGTAACAAGTAATGTATGTTAAAAATACATTGCAAGCATGTCAAAACAACCTCTAAAGCATGTTAAAACTACAAGCAAACGTAATGTAGATTCAACCCTTTCGTAATGTAGAAACAAAATGTCGACAGGCTTGTTGTGTCAACAAGTTAGACTTAACAAGATGTAACTTGTAGCTGTAACCTTATAGCAGGTTGGCGCTATTTTAACCTGAAATAATGTTGAATTCAACATTATTTTGTTGAAAATTTCTCTCAGTGTAGTGTCGTGTTACTAAAGCGCCCAAATTGGCTGCGCCTAATGGCGGGATGTGGGCTCCCCTCGCTCGCTTCATGAGACAGGATGTTGACAGCGCACTGTACACGAGCCTATTGACTAACTACTTTATTACAATAGTATTTTTTCACTCATTATCATCATCACTGTCCACTCTTGGATTCAGGCACGCAACAAAGCTCGAGTTTGCGCATCTCTTGTCCTCACATGTACAAGAGAGTCTACGCGCCTATTGAGTATAGAGTAACTACTTTATTTGAATAGTATTTTTCACTCATTATTATCATTGTCAGTCTAAACTCCAGCATTTCTGGACATAGGCTTCTCTTAAGCCACGCTATTCAGCCTGATTTTGTGCTTCTCGTCTCCACCAGCTTCCCGCAACCTTAATTAAATTATGATATATATCAAGAGAGATAAAAACCTAAGAAACGCTGTAATTGAAACATAAAAATATACACGAGTTTCATTAACATTTTTGAAATCCTTCTGCACATATAACGGCTAGACACATTTTTTAATCTTGACCTTTGTTTTGGTGCAAATAAAGCATTCAATAGTTATAAGCGAGTGTGGCTCGGCGGTTCTAATGTCTGCTTTTCATCCAGACGAACCCTGGTTCGAATCCGCCCTACACCAATGACTTGTATTTTCAAGTTATGTGTGGATTTGCACTCGCTTAGCGGTGAAGGAAAACATCGTGAGGAAACCGACATGTTTGACGACCACAATATCCGAGGACATGCGTCTTCCGTGGAAGGACTTGAGCGCCCACCACGATGTATCTGCCCAAGAAAACTCCCCTAACGAATTAATTCTGCGGGGGAGTCACGACCCTCAGTCATGAGGAAATACGACTCAAAGAGAGAAAGCATTCAATAGAACTAAACCTTAAAATCAGTGGCAAAGACAACAAAATTTCAGCTTAACCAAACTTATTAATTAAAATATATTCATGAGCAGAAATACGAGTATCAAAGCTATAACGACACTAGAAGCGAGCTGATGTCAGTGTTCATCGGGTCATTTAATAAATATTAATTAAAATATATTAATGAGCAGAAATACGAGTATCAAAGCTATAACGACACTAGAAGCGAGCTGATGTCAGTGTTCATCGGGTCATTTAATAAATATTAATTAAAATATATTAATGAGCAGAAATACGAGTATCAAAGCTATAACGACACTAGAAGCGAGCTCATGTCAGTGTTCATCGGGTCATTTAATAAATATTAATTAAAATATATTAATGAGCAGAAATACGAGTATCAAAGCTATAACGCAACTAGAAGCGAGCTGATGTCAGTGTTCATCGGGTCATTTAATAAATATTAATTAAAATATATTAATGAGCAGAAATACGAGTATCAAAGCTATAACGCAACTAGAAGCGAGCTGATGTCAGTGTTCATCGGGTCATTTAATAAATATTAATTAAAATATATTAATGAGCAGAAATACGAGTATCAAAGCTATAACGAAACTAGAAGCGAGCTGATGTCAGTGTTCATCGGGTCATTTAATAAATATTAATTAAAATATATTAATGAGCAGAAATACGAGTATCAAAGCTATAACGACACTAGAAGCGAGCTGATGTCAGTGTTCATCGGGTCATTTAATAAATATTAATTAAAATATATTAATGAGCAGAAATACGAGTATCAAAGCTATAACGACACTAGAAGCGAGCTGATGTCAGTGTTCATCGGGTCATTTAATAAATATTAATTAAAATATATTAATGAGCAGAAATACGAGTATCAAAGCTATAACGACACTAGAAGCGAGCTGATGTCAGTGTTCATCGGGTCATTTAATAAATATTAATTAAAATATATTAATGAGCAGAAATACGAGTATCAAAGCTATAACGACACTAGAAGCGAGCTGATGTCAGTGTTCATCGGGTCATTTAATAAATATTAATTAAAATATATTAATGAGCAGAAATACGAGTATCAAAGCTATAACGACACTAGAAGCGAGCTGATGTCAGTGTTCATCGGGTCATTTAATAAATATTAATTAAAATATATTAATGAGCAGAAATACGAGTATCAAAGCTATAACGCAACTAGAAGCGAGCTGATGTCAGTGTTCATCGGGTCATTTAATAAATATTAATTAAAATATATTAATGAGCAGAAATACGAGTATCAAAGCTATAACGACACTAGAAGCGAGCTGATGTCAGTGTTCATCGGGTCATTTAATAAATATTAATTAAAATATATTAATGAGCAGAAATACGAGTATCAAAGCTATAACGCAACTAGAAGCGAGCTGATGTCAGTGTTCATCGGGTCATTTAATAAATATTAATTAAAATATATTAATGAGCAGAAATACGAGTATCAAAGCTATAACGCAACTAGAAGCGAGCTGATGTCAGTGTTCATCGGGTCATTTAATAAATATTAATTAAAATATATTAATGAGCAGAAATACGAGTATCAAAGCTATAACGCAACTAGAAGCGAGCTGATGTCAGTGTTCATCGGGTCATTTAATAAATATTAATTAAAATATATTAATGAGCAGAAATACGAGTATCAAAGCTATAACGAAACTAGAAGCGAGCTGATGTCAGTGTTCATCGGGTCATTTAATAAATATTAATTAAAATATATTAATGAGCAGAAATACGAGTATCAAAGCTATAACGCAACTAGAAGCGAGCTGATGTCAGTGTTCATCGGGTCATTTAATAAATATTAATTAAAATATATTAATGAGCAGAAATACGAGTATCAAAGCTATAACGACACTAGAAGCGAGCTCATGTCAGTGTTCATCGGGTCATTTAATAAATATTAATTAAAATATATTAATGAGCAGAAATACGAGTATCAAAGCTATAACGCAACTAGAAGCGAGCTGATGTCAGTGTTCATCGGGTCATTTAATAAATATTAATTAAAATATATTAATGAGCAGAAATACGAGTATCAAAGCTATAACGCAACTAGAAGCGAGCTGATGTCAGTGTTCATCGGGTCATTTAATAAATATTAATTAAAATATATTAATGAGCAGAAATACGAGTATCAAAGCTATAACGACACTAGAAGCGAGCTGATGTCAGTGTTCATCGGGTCATTTAATAAATATTAATTAAAATATATTAATGAGCAGAAATACGAGTATCAAAGCTATAACGACACTAGAAGCGAGCTCATGTCAGTGTTCATCGGGTCATTTAATAAATATTAATTAAAATATATTAATGAGCAGAAATACGAGTATCAAAGCTATAACGCAACTAGAAGCGAGCTGATGTCAGTGTTCATCGGGTCATTTAATAAATATTAATTAAAATATATTAATGAGCAGAAATACGAGTATCAAAGCTATAACGCAACTAGAAGCGAGCTGATGTCAGTGTTCATCGGGTCATTTAATAAATATTAATTAAAATATATTAATGAGCAGAAATACGAGTATCAAAGCTATAACGCAACTAGAAGCGAGCTGATGTCAGTGTTCATCGGGTCATTTAATAAATATTAATTAAAATATATTAATGAGCAGAAATACGAGTATCAAAGCTATAACGACACTAGAAGCGAGCTGATGTCAGTGTTCATCGGGTCATTTAATAAATATTAATTAAAATATATTAATGAGCAGAAATACGAGTATCAAAGCTATAACGACACTAGAAGCGAGCTGATGTCAGTGTTCATCGGGTCATTTAATAGATATTAATTGGACACTTAAATACGCTATAACTGGCAACATTACTACCTCACTGAGGAATGCTATTACTTCTACAAAATAGATTATATATTTTTAGACGTCTAACAACTTTTAAACAACCATTAATATTATAAAGGTGACAGTTTGTAAAAATATACATATTATTTCTGTATGTTTGTATGTAACTTCTTCACGATCGAACTACTTAATTGATTTTCATGAAATTTGTTTAAGGAATTGTTGGGACCGAGGATTAACATAAAGACGAATTTTATCCCAAGTTGTTATTTTTTTTGGCTTAAGTACTATTTGTAGAATCATTTTATATAATAACCCACGTATCGTGAGTGTAAACTTATATTTACTTTCTACATGTATAATTTACTATAAAAATCTTAAATCTATGAGCAAAAGAAATTAATGATTACTTTTAACACAAAAACAATTCTAAAACCATAAACCACATAAATGATATAATTTCATCTATAGTGAACACGCATCTTATTTATTTAAAATACTGTTATCCGAAAAATAATGATAGAAAAACAAATCAAAAACTCACGAGATAATGATTTGCAGCTGTTTATTCAAATATCTCACCAAAGTCGCCTTTCCAGCGGCTCTGTGTCAAATAATTCGAAACATTAATGGAACGGGTCGTTTCTATTAAAAGTTGGATTATTTTGAATAAATATTTGTTCTCTCTATGAACCAAATTGAAAACCGTGTTTGATTTCTGAGAACCTTTCGGCAGCTAGAGTAAGGCCTTGTTCAAATACGAACCTTCTAGAACGGTCCCGAAAATTAAAGACCAAATAAAGGGAACGGAACTGGCAGTTGTTGGTTTTGAATAGATTTACTTATTTATAAGCCATACATCATACATGAAGCCACGGATCGACATAAATGGCGATTATTGGTCCACCAAGTGGGTCGGGACCATCACGATGCTCAGCAGTGAGCAAGCGACTAAAGGAGGAGGAGGAGGACTTATTTATAAGATCGTGACGCTATTTTGATCCTATTGAGGAGGTATTTACTAAGTTGAGTATTAAATTATTAGCAGGTGATTGCAGATTGAACATTACTACATTACTTACTTACATTACTTTACTACTGGTATTACTTTAATAGAATACAAACTAACAAGACCTATATTATATTATATTATATTATATTATATTATGACAATAACTAAGTTTGTAGTATATTCTTCTTAGTTATTGTCTTTTTAGCTTGATGCTTTAGCTAAAAGAGAATAAAGTAAACATTCATCCGAAAATAAGAGGCATGTTTGCCATAAAATAAGTTTCGCTTATCCGAACTATTACTTTTTCGTCTACAACTCCGTTTCTCCCGTACATCTCGAATATTATAACTCCCTTGATATTAAAATAGCTCGAGGAAAAATCCGCAAAGAAAACTGCGCGTACAATGTAAATAATATTTGTACAGGTGAATACACAATTCAGGCGTTCTTTGCATTTTCCTCCGTCGCTTAACTATTCATATATCTGCTAAATATCCCGGCTTTCTGGAAGGTTTTCCCGTTTTGAGTGCGCGCCATTTGCGTAGGCATAGTGGAAGAAAAAAGCAGAATAATTCAAGACAAATAAGTATGCCCTTATAAATAATAACAGATCGACGCAGCTGGCACATTCAAAGAGAGGCCTATCATCATGCCCAGCAGTGGGATAGAGAAGACTGTGGATACAGTCTTCTCTATCCCACTGCTGGGCATGATGATGATGATGATGTCATACATAATAAAAGTTTGTAGATCAGTAATATTGACCAATGTTTGTATTTGTATTTATTTGTCGCACTTGATCACAGCTTGCTTGATGGTAAGCAAAAGTAGTGGCCCAAGGTAGATCGTGGTTATGCAGTAAAGAACCGATTAACTTTTGCTTTGAAAATCGCTACATATATGGTTCTTGAAGAACTAGGAGTCAAGCAGGGAGTCCAATGTCAAACATAGTCATAATTAAAATAATAACTTTTCTATTTGGTTTAGTGCAACCACAACGATGCAACAAGGTAAATGCTAATATACAAATTTTAAGTTATTCTACTGCTTCCTATGACCTGTTTCCCGCCGCGGGAGACCATTTAAAATACTTCTTCTATTGTCTCGCTACAAAAACTCGCAACATAATGAAATGTTCGCGCGCACTGCACTCGCGCGGAGAACGTAGTAGAACCAACCATACTTCCTGTGCGGGAAAGCTGCCGAGAGTAAAGATTCAGAATCAGAACGATTGTTAAAAACTGTGTTTAAGATAGTAAAATAGCAAAGTTTGTATGAAACTGAATGAGTTATTTATTTTATTTAGCAGTTAATTTTGTTGTGTGCAAACAGTCATAAGACACTTTTTTTAGCATAAGTAGTTGAGAGTTAATGGAGAATTATTAGTATCTCATACAATAAAATCAACTTTTATACTACAGGTTTAATATAATATTTATTTATTGGTCATCAAAAACCTTATAACTAAGTTACAAAGGTTTTAAATAACACAGGTTTCAAGAAATCCAATCATTTTTCAATGGAGTCTGCAATGTTGAAATACTAATGAAGTAATTTGTTGTTTCAGGTAAAGAAAAGTGCTGCTTTTTGGAGAACCTGCGTAAATATCTGTCGTATACATTTTTAGTTTGGTACTTTTATAGATTGCCAAATACCACTGTCTTCTGAAAAATAAAACTATTAGTCTGGTTGAGAAGAGGATATAATTTTGACCGTAATCACAGAATACATACATAATACAACCGTAATGACGATACGAAGAGAGAATGGAATAAAAATATTGTAAAGCAGTGCAATAGTTTACTTCTATATTACAGTACTCAGTTCCAAATAGTCACTTCATATTATAACACGAAACACCAACATTATATTTAAGTCACGTATACATTCCACATTAATTCAAAAAGCAATAAAGCGACAAACAAAATTCGTCTGCATTGTGTAAGTTTCTTGAGACCAAATTATTTTATTTCCAACATAATTTTCGATTCACCTTTTATTTCCTTTGTCAAAGAAAGGTCAATTATTTATATACAAATAAAATTAAGCTACGAAAATGGCTTATTCCATTTCTTTTGGTTTAGTAATATAGGCACAGGTCAAAGCAGCTTTATTTAGTTTTTTACTTTAATAATTTAGGCTGTTTTGTAACTTGCGGCTATAATTCAATATTTTATAAAACGTATACTACCTACTTCTTATGTAATATAAACATGGATGTGATAAATAATATTTTAAAATATTTCTAGTTATAAACCCTTTAGTACAAGTAGAAATAATTCAATTACCATTTTTAAAAAGACTTAATTTCTAGCTTACTTTCTTTGCTTAATAAGTGCTGACTGCGAAAGATATAATAATAAAGCATTTGCATACAAATTCCAAAATATTATTTCTATCGTTGTAGCCTAGGATAGTATAGTTATCTACATGCTAGGTTACCTAGAAAACGCTATAAAACGCCTTTAATTTATTTTTAAACGCGTTGTAATTTGGAACAGTCTAATTGCAGTATGAAATTTCTTTAGAATTTCCATACTTGCAATAACGGGCGAAAAAATATGGTTAGAAGTTTTTTCATTACTTTAATGTTGGGCCTTTGCAGTATCGTGAAAGGAAGTACTTAGTAAATGCAATCTGGAAAGTGGCCTGCAGTATTACCACGTCGTTAGGGCCTGTAGAGATCATTAATTTCATGTTTTGTGAAAATAAATTTCAGGAAGGCCATGAAATTACAAACTCCTAGAAAAGAGAACACACAACCACAAAGTAAACATTAAAATAAACGGTGTCGCAATCTATCTCACGATAGAAGACTGTACGTACATGCAGAATAGGTAAAAAGTCATGTTGTGGATTTTGTTTATACATTGGTCTGTTTCGCCACATCAGAGCGACACTAACCATTGTTATTTTAGTACCATGTTAAGGTGTTAGTATATATTAAAAGTCACATACTTTAACTTTATATGGCAAAACAATGCAATGTTTTAATTTACTTTATTGCAAACGAAACCAAGATCTTTGTCAGTGATACAGCCCTTACTTCTGGGGTAAGACTTGGCGGCATAAAAACAGGCGTAAGGAAAGCTTCAAGTAGAGTTGAAAGGAGTCCTTAATTAAGATTTTGCTTTGGGAGCCGTGAATGAATGCTGGCTTCGTTTGTTGACATTCTTTATGAGACTTTTAATTTTGAGAAGTATAGGTTTTGTAGTCAGGCATTTGACCACCAGGACACTCAGTGTAACATTAGCATAATCATCATCAAGTGTGTTAATGCCTTCTGCTGAGCATAGGCCTCTCTTCTTGTACGCCACTCGTCAATAATGAGCATAATACAACGACTTAAATCTTTATCCGTATTATTTACTGATAGTTGACTTATTATTCGAAGTTTCAACATTAATGTGATGGAAACGTGAAATATATGTCTCATTTCTTTGTAACTGTCTTATATGAAACAGTATCTAAATTTATCTTCTTAAAAATATATTTATTTATTAAGTAAGCTCGCTGATATCTTTGTAAAATTTACTTAGTAAGTTATCAATAAAATATCAAAATTTCAAATAAAATATAAAAAAATATCCCTATATATTGGTGCGCCATTTCGGTCGCGCAGTATAATCCTTTAAGAAGTATTGATGATGCAGCTAAACCAGCTTTGTCCATATTTCTTTATGATTTATTTTCAAGGGATGCTGGGGAGATTATACAGCTCGTTTACTTCATGAAGAATCCATTGAGATAGAATTTTTGTGAAGTGTTTAAAATATCGCTTACTTATGGAAAAAATAAATTTGAAATTTTGTTTTTTTTTTCATTAACAGCTTCAAATTTAAGCGATTGTAGGAATTAAAATGAATTTAATGTTTGATGTTTTAACATCAAAATCATACACTAACGTAAAAAGTTTCAATAAAAGTATACATTTAAAACGCAATGTAACTAAAGCTATATCATAAATCCTTTGGATGTGTCAAATAAATTTCCTTACATGAAAACGTAAATATGGTAATCCACTAAAATTCATTTTGTATATCAGTCTTCACAAACTGAACAACCTATTCAGCTATATCAGTAGAACGCATGGATGGATGCGATTGGTTTCGATCTGACCGATAATATCCTCTTTGTAGCTCATTGAAAGGATCGCTCCATAAGCGGTTTAATATTCTTGTTTGTTTTATTATCTCTATTGATAAACACAGAATTGAAAAATATTATCGCAATAAATACAATGCACGTTGCTTATTTTTACTCATGAATGATAAATGCCTAGCAACGTTGTAACGCCTGAAAAAAACATGTCTTAGAAGTCCGATAAATAATTATTGCTTGTGTGCAAGAAGAAATGTCCATATATTCAAGCAAGTTCCTAAAAAATAAAAAAATGACATCGTTAGGACTATTTTTCTCCTGATTTCAGTAGATACGTTCGATATTTTGCGCCCGCAACCGTTGTATATTCGTAGCTACTGCTACGCCGTAGCGTTGTAGCAGCTCTACAATCTACCTTATCTCTCTGTCAAAGTATTAGTACGTTTGTCACAGTTTTAAAGAATTTTCTTCTTTGAAGTAGATAAAATATTTGCTGATTATATATAAGAAAGATCAAAAGATGTTTAAAAGTTCTTACATTTTATACGCGGACGATCGATGACTTGACTATAACTTAATAACAACCAATACATACTCAACACCTTCAAAAATCCATCCTAACCCTAGTAGCTAAGTCTTTTGTACACAACTCAAGCCTTGTATATACAATGTACATTACACATCAGTATCTGTGGAATTTCCCTGTAATCTCCCACTCTCGACCAGGTTAGACTAGTATTTCAGTACTCCACGACTCCCTTAGGAGAGGTTAATGCTCACCTCGACCTTTCACTCCTTATATATAAGTATGTATGTAAGTATGTGCCCGAATGTCCCGGGGAAAGTAAACCAATACTGTTGCTATGCATAGTTGAGTTGGTCGTTTTGCGATCGTTGGGAGAGGCAATAAAATAGCTTCTTAAAAAATAAATAAAAAAGCAATTAGAATATACAAAATATACAAAAACCTAGAAATACAAAATCTCTAGCCTACTGCTAAAAGAAAGCGTATCCAATAAAAGTACTGGCCGCATTATCACGATGAATGCCAATACTGAAGCTTTGAAATGGGAAAAGCTCAGCATTTTGGTCAAGCATCGCAAATTTTTCATTTCGTTATTTTTTAACGACACTGATTAAAAAGACAAACTGCCTGTGTTTGTACGATGTTTAAAATAATTTAATCAAATTTTCAATGTTATTTCACTAAAATACACGTCCTTACTTGCGTATATTATATTCCCCACGCGTCTATAAATTACTAATTAGTTTTCAAACTGTTAATTGATTTACATTATGATTAACCGTTAACGAACATTATATCTGAGCGTAATTTAATAGTCTGAGTAGTTATACAATTTTGATGAGTTAATTAATTAATTAATTATGTATTGTAAGATATCATCGGTTGGGTTTCCATTTTGATGCGTTTATTTAATTTGCTAAACAAACTACTTTGCTTTAACTACTTTTTTTTACAAAAATTACTTTGTGTGTTTTTTTGCTTTGTATAACAAACTGGCATTGTGTCTTTTTGTGTTTTAAAATGATGACAAAACACACATAGAACTTTATATTTATTTTAAACTCAAATATTTAGCATAGTAGGTATGCTGCTTTTTATTTAAAGCGTTTACATGTTTTTTTTAAAACGTGCCACCATACCGTTGCAAAAATGAAACGCAAATATATCTAGCAACTAGACTCTTCATAAACTCTCGCATTATAAATATGCGGTTCAAAAGTAGAGCTGGAAGAGGTCTGTAACCTAAGCAAGCAGAAAGGTGTTTCGCAAACTTGGCAGAATTTTCAATATGGCGCGGAACAACTTCCTTTGCCTTTGAATATTGGAAGAAGTCAGGATGGGATTATCTCTAGATATGACATAAAAATCTGCTTATAAAACAGGTTTTCTTTTTTTTACTTAATTTCAAGTAGAGTCAGGCATTTGATCAGCTTGAAGTGGTAGGGGTCCCAGCGCAATACAAAACATTGCAAAGAAATTGGACACGAAAGCTTGCTGCAGTTTTTTTAAAGTAGATTTTAACGAAATTTGACATGGAAAGTTGGGTTAAAATACATGTTCTGCTAGCTACATGTACACACACATATAGAGGTAGTCGGCGTATACGCCATCTAGGTATATATCTAGATCCTGTGTTTGAATATTTTATTAAGTTCGGTTTGGGAGATGCCTCACGAGACGCTCTTCGCGGTGAATGGAATTTGATTCCACAAAATGACTCTTTATTAAAGTTACCGGATTATTTAAAAGTAACCTTCTTTAAGACTTTTGTCAAGAAAAAAATGAACCTTAAAAAAACGAAGCGCGATTTTATTCAATACGTCATTGGTTTTATTTCATGACAGCTATATCTTAACCAGTACTTGGATATTATATTTACGTTTAAAGTCTTAGAGGCAAGACTTTTATTGAAAAAAAAATAAGCAGAAAAGTCTAGGACATTGTTCTTCTCACTACTGCATATTAAACACTTATAAAATCTTTAGAAAAAGCCTTACAATAATTAAGGGTTCTCTAACCGTCTCAATTTATAGGTAATTACTATATTTACCAAGTATATTTCAATGTATGTACTATTTTAAGTTTAAGATTGTTGATTTTATATTAAGTTTTAGATTTTAAAATAATTAGTTTTAATTTTAGCTACGCCCTATTTCCCCTTTTAATAGGGTAAATGTAAATACATTTAGGCTAATAAAGGAATTGAAATTGAAATTTATTTATCTTTTTAATCTTTTGATCAAAGTATTACAAGACTATACCAAAAAGAAAAAAGTCCTCAAAGGCAAAATTAAAGAGACTTAGACAAAAATTTCTTTTATAAGAGCAAGCGTGAAACAAAGCAAAAGAGATACAAAAGCAGTTTTTGTTCGCAAAAAATAATGACCCATGTTCGTTCCGATTTTTATTGTCATTTTACGCCTTGGTTTAAAACTAGTGCACACTGGATGAACACGTTGTGCGAGAATCTTGATGAGATATTTCTTATAGATCTTTAATTTATAACAATTATTTAATTTGTAACATAATTACACGTGTAAGTATGTACCGCAGTTTAAACACGTTCCGTCTTATTACAAAACGTGGTTTAAATATTAGTCCAGGACTTTGAAAATAAAAAGTCGGTTCTTGTTGTTTACACATCACATAATAAACAATCAAATGTCAACTTCAAATTGGGACGTTGATTTATCTTGGTTACATTTTGACAGTTCGATTATTATGATAGTAGACAGACAATTTTGAACAACAAGAACGGACTGCATGTTTTTCAAAGTTCTGGACTAATAGTACCCCAAGTACCACGTATTTCACTAAGACCCGTTAATTTCATTGAATTTCAGGTTACATCTCATTGATAACAAATTTAATCTAAATGTATATGGTGATGAGGCTCATAGCTCATAGTGACTGGAAAAATGGCAGGAACGAGATCCAGAGGTCGAAGCCCTACAAGATGGTCCGATCAGGTGGCTGAACACATTGGCGCCAAAGCAAGTGCTGCCATACACGAAGCTACCGATCGTGACAAATGGCGTCTAATGGTCCATAATTTTGGTCGGGGTCATCACGATGCTCAGCATTGAGCTATCGCCTAGAGGAGGAGGAGTATATGGTGATTAACATCTAAAGTAAAGATATATTCACAATATTTTGCTGTAATAACATGTAGTATGTAACATGCTCCTATTTTTGAAGTAGATCAACTGATAACTCTATGTGCGCTGACTTTTGAATGTAATTGAAAGAGATCGAAGCAGTTCCAAGTAATAGGATCATTCCAGATCTTCATTTCAAGGACCGGGATTCTTTAAAATTTGCAGACCAGGCGAAAAACGAATTAGGCATATTAACTATCCAAAAAGTTCATGTTAGCTTTCATTACAAAACTTTCACTACATGTACATAAGTTTTGGGGTGAGCGATTCGGCTTTTGGCTTCGGATTCGGCGAGCGAGAGGTCAAAAATTATAATGAAATCTGTAGTTAGGTTATGAGAACTTTATATCAACTAGAAAATTAAACGTGTCATTAGGTTCATAGGGTCATAAGGTTTAGAGATAGACTAGTAAGAACGGAATAATTTCACATTTTCTATGCTACTTACTTCAAACATCTAATATCAGCCGGAGTTTTATCAGCCCAAAATTCTAAGTAGAGTGATCACGTCTCTTATTCCAAGCTCTAAGTCTGTAGACCCCAATGCCGGCAGCATCCGCTCACGTATTAACTTATTCTACCTTATTCGAGGGAATTAATTCATTCGTATCAAAGCAAAAGTGGGTTGTGCTCATGAAAGTGCCCCATTTGCATTTAAAAAGGGACTGAACAGTTATTAACAAGGCCCAGATAATATGGAGATTGGATTTGCGAGCTCATTTGGATTTAATTTTTGATGGGTCGCTGCTGTAATGGCTTAATCTTTGTTGATGGTGATTTGGGATTTAGTATGAGATTTAATGAGGGATCAATTATGATGGAAAGGGCTTATTCAACAAACAATTATAATGGTTCGTCCTTACCGTACCTGAACTGAAATCCGTTAAAATTTTACAACTTTTGCAGCCTAATTAAATTTTAACTGGTTGTATTTTTTCGGTTCTGGCTAACGCTCCATCTACTCATTAAAATATAAATCTTATCTCATTGCACTAATATGCGTTTAACATAGCTAGAATTGACTGATTAAGCTATTTATACCAATAAACTAAAACTTTCTCAAAGTTCAACCTAAACTTCTGACGCTCAATAGTCTATAACTTGTGCGTGTTATTAACATAAATATGAGCCCGACATAAAAAAGTAGTACGTCCTTTCTACGATATTATGTGTGTAGGTATGTAGGTAAATTCTGCAAACTTTGTAAGTATTATTTGATAAGTTGTTTGAAGGAGCTGCCGTCTGACCAACATTTTTTGAAAGTTTTATATTGAACCAGACAGGGAAATAGAATATATTCAGAAGTCTTTTTCATGATACATGATACAAACATGACGTTTTCGACATTTTAAATATTAATTATTACATATTATAAATCAAGTGAAGTTTGGTACCTACCATAGTTTACTAAGGTGCACTCAGAACTATCACACGTACGCATTAAATATGCACACATCAAGCAAACAACCACATCACATAAAGAACAGATTCTTTATGCGATATTTTAGCCAGGTAAGTGACACCGTTCTTGCTTAAAAAGGTTCTTCAAGCGCAGATTTCCCTCTCTCCCAATATCTCCTCACTCTCCTTGCGTCGGTCTCAAATTCCCCGTACACGCGTTATTGGAGGCTCGTCATCTAAATATGCACATAACTCCCCGAGTGCCTGTCACGGTGTCGACACTCGCATCCGAACGGTATCGCGCCACCACCTTAATTTCAAACTCTTCGAGAGATCGGTAGTACGGTGATTTCATACATAAAATAACTGTCTTATTCATGAAAAGTTATACGCTCACTCATCTGTGCGAAGAAAAAAGAACCTCTATAGGCATGGGTTGGGCTCGGGATTGGTTCCCCGCGGCGAAAATATCTAAATGTTTTTTTTTTTTTTTTTTTTTTTTTTATAAAAAAAAGTGGCAAAAAGGCAGACGATCTGCCTGATGGTAAGCAATCATCGTCGCCTATGGACACTTGCAACTCCAGAGGTGCTGCAGGACTTTGCCAGCTTAGAGAGGTGTTTGTGAATACCCTTTTTAAATCTCCCCATATTGTAGCTCCGTGGAAAGACCTCAGGGGGTAGATCGTTCCACATCTTGCAAGTTCGCGGAAGAAACGAGCGCATGAAACGGACTGTGTGGGAGCTCCAATTTTGCAAGATGTGAGGATGAGCTCTTTCACGGTGCTGAGCAGTCCGGTGATGAAAATGATTTGCCGGAATTAAATTAAAAAGCTCTTTAGAACACTCCCCAAAAAAGAGCCTATAAAAGATACAGAGGGATCCCACATCCCTACGGAGACTCAACGGCTCCAACTTTTTTGTCAGCTTGGGATCATGGACAATTCGGACGGCTCTCCGCTGCATAGAATCTAGGGGATCTAGTTGATATTTCGGTGCACCATTCCACAAGTGCGAACAGTACTCCACGTGAGGGCGCACTTGTGCTTTATAAAGTAGAAGCCGTTGACCCGGCGTGAAGTAACGTTTCGCCTTGTTAAGTACACCGAGTTTTTTAGAGGCTAATTTTGCCTTAGCCTCGATGTGTCCCCTAAATTGGACCTCGCTCGATATATCCATCCCAAGGATTTCCAAGTTCTTGGATACCGTGAGGGAAACACCTTGAAAACGTGGCGCTACAACAAAAGGTGTTTTCTTAGCGGTGAATGCACACACTTGTGTCTTAGATGGGTTAAAATTGACTAAGTTTATATCACCCCAGTGAGAGACTTTCTCCAGGGATGACTCAATGTCAGACACAAGCTTGCATCTGCTCTCTTCAACCTCTGAGCGCTTGTGGTTTACACGTCCACGGTAACATGCGTCACCCGTACTATCATCTGCATAACAATGAATATTACTAATCTGCAACATGTCATTGATATGCAGAATGAATAGCGTAGGAGACAGCACGGAACCCTGCGGGACCCCAGCATTGATCGGCTTAGCTTCGGAACGTGATCCGTCGACTACAACACTAATAGTACGACCAGATAGGAAGCTTGACACCCACGTGCACAGGCCGTTAGGTAGTCCGTACGAGGGAAGTTTGGCTAGAAGTGCTTTGTGCCACACCCTATCAAAAGCTTTCGCGATGTCTAAACTAATGGCCAGTGCTTCACCCCTACTCTCAATTGCCTCTGCCCATCGATGCGTTAGGTAAACTAGAAGATCACCAGCTGAGCGTCCATGACGGAAGCCGTATTGATGGTCACTAATCAGCTGGTGCTCCTCTAGATATCCAAGCAACTGCGAATTGACAATCCTTTCCATTACTTTGGAGAGAAGGGATGTAATAGCTATAGGGCGATAGTTAGACGGATTCGTACGATCACCTTTTTTAGGGATAGGGTGGACAAGTGCAACTTTCCAGGCCGATGGAACAAGGCCCGTGGCGTAAGAGAGACGAAATAGACGCGTTAAGACTGGAGCTAACTCTGGACAGCACTTCTTGAGGACGATAGCCGGAATTCCATCTGGCCCACTCGATTTACGCACATCGAGGGAAAACAGCTCCTTGCGTACCGCACATTGAGTTATGCGTACATCAGGCATGGAACTTTCACAACGCGGCAGTACGGGTGGCGTTGAGTTTCCATCTTCAAGTGTCGAGTTGGAGGCGAACAAGGAACCAAGGAGATCTGCCTTCTCCTTCGCACTGTGGGCCAAACTATCATCCGGCTTACGAAGCGCTGGTAAGGATGATCTGCAGAAATTTCCCTCAGCTGCTTTTGCAAGGGACCAGAACGCTCTACTGCCAGATGGGTATCCGGCTAGCTGATCACCAATTTTACTAATGTGTACATACCTCGCACTAGCAAATACCCTCTTGCTGGATCGGGAAGCAGCATTATATTTCTTCTTGAGTGCACTACACTCTGGACTTTTCGACGTCTGTGCATCCGACCAGGCTTCGAAGGCTTTTTGTTTTGCCTTAACAGCTGTGGCACATGATTTGTTAAACCATGGTCTACTGCGCCCACCTATACGTACTTGGGAATTAGGAATAAAACATTCCATTCCTTGGAGCACAACGTCAGCCACAGATTCAGCACATACGTCTAGATCGTCTGACGAGAAACACAATTGCTTCCACGGGTAAGAAGAGTAGAATTCACGAAGGCCATCCCAGTCTGCAGCTGAGTAGTGCCAGACCAAGCGTTTCCCGGAGGGACGGTTAGGTTGGTCTATTGTTGGAACCTCGGAGCGAATCAGACAGTGATCAGATTTCCCAATGGGAGCTTCTACTCTGATAGAATATTGCTCCGGATGAGATGTCATTATGAGATCCAACAGAGCTGGGGTGTGGCCATCGATATCAGGAACTCTGGTATGGCTATCCACCAGCTGGGTAAGGCCATGAACCAGGGCAAAGTCATAAGCTGTACGACCCGCATGATCGGTCTTATTCGACCCGAGCCATTCCACATGATGACCGTTGCAGTCACCAAGTACAATTAGCTCTGCGGAAGTATACAGCTGCGACACTTGGTCCGCAGCTGAGGAGATAAGATCAAATAGTCGAGTAGTTTCCGCGTCACCGCTAAAAGACCTATAAAGACAAGCGTAGATGCGTGTCTGACCACCATAATCTACACGAGTCCAAAGTAAGGACAGGTTAGGTATTTCCAAACTATGGAGACGTCGACAACAAATATCCTCCCGCACATACAAGCACACTCCTGCCCGAGGCAGGAACGAATGTTCAAGACTGTATCCGGGGTATGAGAGGTAAGATGTGTCCGCAGGGGTAGATATTTGAGTCTCAGTCAGAAAAAATAATGCTGGCTTAGCCGTTTCAAGATGATGATGGACGGCGTTAAGATTTGAATGCAAACCTCTGATATTGCAATAGTCCACAATAAAAGTGGAAGTTTTAGCCGCTGAAGAACGTTTACTATTATTAGACTTGACCATGGAGATTATAAAGGGTAGTAAAAAAAGGGACTGTTACCACTCACACCACCTCAGTTCTTAGGCAAAGATAAATGAAAAATAGAGCTCCACAGACGAACGGAGTAGTGATTAACTGGCGCAGAGAACGGAAGGGCCCCCGGTCCCCCCTGCGAGTGACGGGCGGGTTCCACTCCGGTCTCCTACTCCGGCACGACAGCCACTCAACAGGATTATGCGCCGGTTGGCGAGACAGCCTCCCGGGGCGGAGTTTAAAGGTGATCCCCGGGTTCGGGTCTCCTACTGACCAGCGGGCGGCCAGCGGTCAGCCGTTTCACCGAGTCTCCCTGGTCTCTGCGACAACCCTTCACATTCGTCCAGGATGAAAGAGCTTGACATTCACAAAACGGCCCAAGAAAAGCTAGCGGTGTAAGTGACAAGGAAAAGGGGGGGGGGGGGGCTGGTTCACTCGCAAGATTGACGGAACATGATATCACCTGAACAATATCATTTAGCGTCAGACTAAGGCGGGTGGGTGGTAACTCTCCAGGCAGACCCCAAGAGGCCCTACCACCACGGATAATTCGAATGGAGTTGCAACCCCCGAAAGGGTTGGCAGGATATACCATGCCAACCCTTTCGAGGATTGGCGAGGGATGCGGCGGGCACGCCTCCACGCTTATCCCTCAAAATGTTATGTGTATATGTTTTTTGATTGATGCTGGTTGTGTCATTATATAATATATAACTAATTTTTTTATGACCACCTGTTAAACCTAGTTGCCAGGCAATAAATTTAATTTCAATAATAAATAACATGAAGCGTCCGTAGCTCAGCTAGCGGCGGCGACTGCATGCGTGCACCAATGTTAAGCAAAGGATACGGTCAGCCCTTGGATGGGTGACCGAAAAGTTGCATTCCATTTTGGGCGCTTCCGTGGGTCGGATGACAAGTTAAATTGTAGGTATCGGCTGATTGTTTAGAACGGCAGTCATTAAGACATGTCAGAGGCCCTTTGGGCGGCTTGATAAACTCTCGACACCAGGGTTGGCCACTCTCATTCGATAAGAAGAAGAATATACCTAATATTTATTGTTAAATGATTCTACACATAGCTTAAATTGGCTCAAAATGGGTAATTTTTTTAAAAGTGTTATATAAATTATTAGTAGGTATAGCACATTATGAGATTGCTCGTACTACAGTTAAAACATTAAAGCGGATTCCAGTCGAATGGCTCTCGTGCCATGGTAAGAATAAGAATAAAATATATTTATTGTCACAGGAAACATAAAATAGACACACAATAAAAAATAAGAGTATAAATAAGAAGTTTCATGTCACAATCCGGCCCCAACTCAGCATGTGCTGGATGCAAGCATCCAGCGCTGATCTTCCGTTGGGACCGGCGGGTGACGTCACGCACGTACATATATCATAATACACGTAATAACATAAACATAATACAGCGAAGTAGTAATACACACACAATATAATGAATACAGAAAAATATCACAAACAGGCGATGGATTATAGTAGGTAACTAACTATATATTTAGTGCATTAACAAATAAACGTATGAAAACAATAGATTTAAACACGTTAACTAAAGAAAAAAAACTAATGTATTATTTTATCTAACTAAACAATCTACAAACTGATTATCCAAGTAATAATAATAATTAAAAACTAGATCTAGTTCCACAGAATACATAATACAACTATTATGTGCAGGATAGGTAGCCAACATGACAACACTCTCGCCAGAGCACAAGCACTGAATAATATTACAATATTTATTCAGTAAAAACTAACATATTTAACTTAACCAAATAATAATTAACAAATTGTAAAATGGCCTCCAAAAAAACACTAAATATTAAGTGCAGATTAGGCAACAAAAATACACTCTAAATAATATAAAAAATATATATTAGTAGGTATAATACACGCATATTATTAAATTCACCAAATAGACTAAAACTAATGACATATGTGCGCTCACGGGACGTAAGTAACATTTTATGTAGTGATACTGCGACGAGCCTCCGCACCAAATATCTTTATAAGATCTAGCTCAGACCGCACGCGCAGAGCAGGAGTCCCAGTGTCCCAGCGAACGAAAATAAGTACTAGTCGGGTCCAGACGTATTTATATCCTTGAGAGCGAGCCTCTTCGCGCGCTTTGAAAAAAATATTTTTGTTGTATCTCGACAAGCGCTCGTGTACGTGGAACTTAACAGGCGGCGAGGCGAGGCCCATGCCACCCGTAGTCAGACCGCGGCGAACGCGCGCAGCTTGAAGAAGCGAGTCGCGAACCTGCTGGCGGGATACTCTCAATATCAAAGGTCGCGGGCGCGGGCGCATTGCCGCCGCTGATGCTTCCTTCTCGTTCGTGGCAGCGGTGATAGATGGCGCGCGTTTAAAACCAGCTCTTTCAACAGAAATAATTTCATGATCCGCTAACGACATACCCAACTCAGAAGCAATCAATTTGACGAGCCGACCCACGTTCTCACCCTGCTCCTCCGGTACACCCGATATCTCGAGGTCATTTGCATATGACACCTGATCGCGATCATTCAGCTCCAATTTTAGATTATCGACTGTGGCGCACAGCTGATCTATGATTGTATTATCGCACTGCTCTGGAGTCGGCTTAGCCTCCAAAATCGACAACCTGGATTCTACTGCCTCCAAGCGGCTACCAAACGCAGCGAATTCAGCACGTAATGTTTGTGTTTCTGCTCGGTGCAGACGGATCTCCCGCAGCACTTCTCTTATCTCCGCCGACACATCGGGGGCTCCAGGTGAATGAATAAAACCCGCCCCGTCCCCTCGCACTGGTGCCTCTGTGTTGTCTTTTCGCGGAGTGTGCACCTTGCACTCGGGGCACTGTCATGTTGAAATGTTTAGCATCTTTGGATATGTTGACACAGGCTCGGTGATAAACAGAGGCACATTTTGTACATTTAGCGTTATCTCCACTGCTGGTGAAGCGGCGACGGCAGGCTCTGCACTTAATACTCATTTTATTGATTGTAATTAATGGCGCACTAAGTTCAGTGATACAAGGATTGTTCACGTAGAAATGCGAATGGTATCTACCCTCTTCTTGCTTTGGTAGTGAAAAAAAATTACTGATAAACACTACGTATTTTGGTTACGAGTTAGTTTTATATGCACTAAAATAGCACTATTTATCGACAAAACAATGCCACACCATGTCAACAACGTTCTAGTTTACGTGCACTAACTGATCCGGGTATGTAAACAAAGTTATAGAATTTAATTGACGGAGCACAAAAATATGCGTACTACGATATTGTCGTCCGTGACGTCACAATGAGGATAATGAGGTTGCCTCTTTATAATTCAAGCAAAACGTAATTAAAAATTAATATGCGTATTGTGTATGGCAATAACTGAGATCAATGAACCAAAGACTCATTTTATATGATAAAAGTTTGCGTCTTCAATACTGTAAGTATGTATATGAAAATAACGTTTTTTATGAAGGTATTATTTTACTTAACTACGCAATTCCACAAAAGAATCACGTGATAAGGAACCTAATCGATGCATCTGGCACATTCAAAGAGAGGCCTATGCCCAGCAGTGGAATAGAGAAGGCAGTGGATGATGATGATGATGAGGGAACCTAATCTAAAAGATTTGTAATATTGTAGCCAAAACTGAAACTATTCCGTATGTTCCGTCAAACTTACGGTATATTTTCATGTTTTTCCCAAGTTTCTTTCAGGCAACGTTGAAGTTTCGCCATCTTGGTAAAATAGTCACGCGCGTGATAGTGATAAAAATGTAACTCTTTTATAAATTGAATATATTCCGGGACGCGCCTGCGAAGGCCTGACCTGGCAGGTTTGGTGATACGAGTGTAACATGCTTATCTTGTTCTTTTTAGTAAGTGTATATTTGCGAGTGTGACTTTAGGATTTTTTTCTCAGCTTTGTATGAAAGCTTGAAGCCGAGATTTTAATGTGAGTTATCAAATCAACAGCTTTTGATGACTTGTAGTTATTTTTACGGAACAGATAGGAATAACAATTTTAATTGTATTTGAGAAATTAAAACCCATATCAGTAACAAGATAAAGTTCGTTTCTTGTTTCTGTTTTTATTTGTTTAGTTGTAGTTAATTTCGTTTTTTCTTCTTGTTATTTGTTAAACACACTGCCGTTAAAAAAATCAATGTTCACCATCCATTTTTATTAACTCAAATTCTCTAAAAGCCTTAAAAGCTTCACAGAAACAAACGCGAAATGTGATATTTGCGAGGAGCGTTAAATCAGCCGGCACTGGTTCGATTTAAAAAAGTCTGTAGTAATTTCCGGTTTCATTTACAAATGGAGTAAAGCCGTGGATCGAGGGAATATAATTCGATTAATTTCGCGCTGTGATATCACGGTATTCGCAAACATAATCTATGTACTTATTTAGTAAAAAGATTTTTAGTTGAGTTGTAAAAACTGATGGTGTTAACATTGTTACCTATTTATTATTCTACTATGTTTTCTTTTATAACAATATTTAACGTATGTATATCAATGTTAAAAGAAATCGTAGACCGCAGTAACAACGAGTATTAATGTATTACAAAATAAATGTTCTTAGTAAGACAGTATTGAACATATTATATCTCGCTAAGACAGCTCATTGCCATGTATCAAGTTACTGATTGTTTTATCTCACTAATTACCGCGCGGCTTACATCAAACAAGAGTGTTTTCTGTGATAATAGCGACGGATTCCACTGTCATGTGATTTATTCTGATTTTGCCAATACAGGCGGGTAGGGTAAGGATGACATTCTTTGAGGCAACTTACTTTGAATGCGTAGATATTTCGATCCATTAGTTTTTAACATCAGTTCTATATAGCGTCATCAATTTATAATCAACTCTAGTATCTATAAATGTGTGGGTTAAACTTTCCAAAGCCGCCATTCAAGGGGGGGGTTGAGGGGGAGGGGAGAGGGAGGGGGGGGAGGGGGTAAGCCCTCCCCTAAAAGGGGGGGGTGCGGAGATCAATAGTTTTCGAGATATGACCATTTTTGTATTTTGAGGTTAAGTACTACGATTTCACTATGGGGTACTTAACTACCTAACCCAACACTTGCACTACAACAGGACTTGGCTCCTCCTCGCTTCGCTCGTCGTCGCATGTGCGTGGTAGAAAGCAACCTAACGAACCTAATCTACCTTCTGTCACAGACAAGTAACTTCGAGTCCAACACTTGCACTACAACAGGACTTGGCTCCTCCTCGCTTCGCTCGTCGTCGCATGTGCGTGGTAGAAAGCAACCTAACGAACCTAATCTACCTTCTGACACAGACAAGTGACTTCGAGTCCAACACTAGCACTACAAACAGGACTTGGCTTCTCCTCGCTTCGCTCGTCGTCGCATGTGCGTGGTAGAAAGCAACCTAACGAACCTAATCTACCTTCTGACACAGACAAGTGACTTCGAATCCAACACTAGCACTACAACAGGACTTGGCTCCTCCTCGCTTCGCTCGTCGTCGCATGTGCGTGGTAGAAAGCAACCTAACGAACCTAATCTACCTTCTGACACAGACAAGTGACTTCGAGTCCAACACTTGCACTACAACAGGTTAGGTTAGGTTTAGCGTCCCGTAAAGTACACCCCAACCCGCTACGCTCGCTCACTCGACCCCGCCATCCCCTTCTATTCTAACCTAACCTCAAGCATGCATCGAAGAAGAAAGAAAATTACTTGACACTGGCAAATACGCGAAGAGTGTAACGCCAATACTAAAAAAAAAACAATGGCGTCACGTTTCGTTCATCAAGTTACAAGTTACACACAAAATATTATAATTACGTAAAAAATTGCGATCAAATAATAAATAAAATTACGTATTATATGTATTTTTCATCAATATATACGTCATTGTGACAAAAACTAAACATTACATACACATTAGCAAATAAATATAATAGTTTGATAAGTCGCACGCTTGTATGTAATAGCAGTCCGTAAAACGAAACGCTAATGGCCGTCATAGTGTCAAGAAACTGTCAAAACGAAGGATTATTTTTCGATTTTAAAAATTAATATCTCGTAAACTAAGCGTCTCCGCACTTAAATATTTAACGTGTAGCCTTTTCTAAATATTATCTACTTCTTAAAAAATTGTGGACCTCCAACGCGAGTGGCGGCTTTGGAAAGTTGAGCCAATGTGTGTATGTGTGATGCTGATCAGAACTTATTTAAATTCGTATTAAACTTCTGGACATGTTTACTATATTGACATACTCTCTTTCTAAGATTCTATAAACAAGTTTCATGAAAGAACATGTTATACAATGTTACCCTATCATAGATAGCCTCAAAACTATTTATTAGGAAATAAATAAGATACAAACTGTTTTTAAGTTGGCCAAATTACAAACCATTTAAAAAAATGTGGCTTAATATTTTTCAAGTTCTTTATTTACAATAATAATACAAAAAAAACAAGGGATTGAACTAAACACACTAGGTACTTCAAATTACAACAAAAAGGTGGCACTTAGAAAATCTTTAGAAAAGCCTCAAGTGGCTCAATATGTACATAAATAAAATGACAACAGCAAAGTTAATCACAACACCATCAAGCACCTGACAACACACTTTGTATCCCAAATCGCTTCACGGCCTGTGTATACTGCCTTCACTCACAGGATGTGTGCTATTAACGCAAAATTCAATGAAGACATACAATCTGCAAATAATTCATACTATGGAAATGTAGCTCCTTGCAAATGACGCGTTGAAAATACATACACATCTCTCTCCCACACACCACTCGCGCACGACACTTGCTTGTGATTGGCTACGATGCGCAGAAATAGCTGATTGCTTGGTTGCAGTTAGTTGCTAAAAAGTTAAGTTCCGTCCGCCAACTCAACCACAGCAGTTGCGGTTGATCATGTCCTGGAATTATTTTTGGCTCAGTTACAGTTCTATATCATTCATTATTCGCAGCATATAATACACAACCTTTATCCTCGAAATTTCTCGATCAATATGTAATTTCAGCCGGAATGATCCCTGAGCCCAGGGGATATCCACGTGATGCAAAATACCAGGGGTGGGAAGGGACAGGGGGGAAGTAATTACATCATGGGGAATGCCAGGGTAAATTTATGGGAAGTGCTGGGATTTTGCGCATGACGTCACGACGCGGGCGATAGGATTAAAGTTGTGGTCGTCGTAATGCGATCGAAGGAGTACTGGGATTGAATATATGGCTATACAAGTAGTGGGTTTGTATAAACTAACATTTTTTTTACTTTCAAAGACATATATTCTCTTTTAAAAGATTTTGTATACATTTTAAGTTCAAGTTTATTTATTCATAACATATTATAAAAGGACTTTTATGTGTACTGATATTTTATGTTTTTTACAAGCTTTGTAAATAGCATGAAAGCACATGATTCGACGGACAAATTTTAGGCAATTATTTTGTATAAATTAAGTTATTTTTAAATAATTCTGTTGTTCAATTTTCATCACAATCAACATCACAGCCTACATAAGTATCCAGCTATTTCTAACAACTAAAACTAGTTATATACAGTATTAATTAAACGTTCACTAATTAATTAATGTGATCTTGGCCGTCACTTGTAATCCAGCGTTGATAAATGGCTCAAGTTTCAAGTCAGGCTATACAATATTAGTGGTATCGATATAAAGTTGTCGTATATAAAATACTTCGTTTAGTTGGTAAATTGTTACCTACATACACACATACCTAGTCTTCCTAGGCGTGTTATGTTATGAGCCTACTGAGTGAATGAGAATTATTAGGGCTGTTGTTCCTCTTTCACTATCGTGAACACAGAGAAAATTAGCGAAAAAGAAAATAAATAAAAAAAGAGAATAAAAAAAATTAGAGGTAAAATTAGAGAAGAGGTAAGTTACTCGTACCACATAAAGTATTCCATTTATATAGTAACATACTAACGCAGTAATGGTTCACAAACACAAAAACTTTTATTGTGGTATTTCTTGAAATTCGAGTTATAATATTTATTTTATTACAATTTTTTTACAGTTAGGGCTGACCAAAACAATTTGCGCAAAACAAAATTCATGAAACGTGTTCTAAATAACAAACGATGATATTCCATTGTTTCCACGTTGAACGCTCGCCTAATTACGCGGCAGGTTCATTTGGTGTAATTAGCGACGCGATCAAATATATACCTTGTTAGCAAAAATGTAAGGTCTATGTAATTAAATATTTCCAAACGATAATAAAATCAAAAATCAAAATTCATTTATCATTTATTGTCTTGCATAGTAGTCGTTACAAAAATTTGTTGTATCAAATATTCAAATATTGCCGATAGGTGAACAAATGTCAGTTTTATGGCTAGTCAATTTATGTATTTTCTTTTTTTCTTCAACAATGTCATTTACATCAGATACGTCAACAATCGAATAAGAACGGGTGACCGCATAGTCTAATTATAATTAATTTATAATTATTGTACTACTAAGTGTAGTAGTAGGTATCCACTGGGATAAAAACCTATGTAATATTTTTCCAGGGATTCCACGGTATAATATTTCTTCATAAAAAATGTTATTGAAATCGGTGCAGCTGTACTGTGTGTGTGTGTGTGGTAGAAGTAAAAGGTCGTCTTCATAATATTAATAAGATTTCTAAATAAATCTCACCAAAATCGTGTTAAGCCACTAGTCCAGTTAGTCGTGGCACGCCCATATGAGTGTTAAATAAGTCCTGTCAAAGCTAGGTGTTTCTCCAGCCATCATATAAGACATTCTGACTGGAGGTGAGAGGCGTAAAATCCGCCCCCTACTGGCTCAGCAGATTACGATCCAACCGGGGAATTATCTGAAGATAGAATGGCTAGGATTTGATAAGGAGCTAATGTACATATGAGCAAAAGTATGATCTTTGTATAAGTTTCACTGTGTGTGGGGTTGACTTGGTGAAACTTTCTATACAAAGGCGCATCGTAATTCACTGTCACTGAAGTAATTTCTTTAGATATTTTGGCAAAAAATTTATAAGCATTTGCATCATTGTAGGATTAAACTCAAAGTGTGTGGTGTTTTTCATGAGGAACTGAAGAGGCGCGCCTTGTCGTAATGGCACTTGAGTCAAAAAACTACTCTATCTGAAAGATACTTCTGCGGCGCTGAAGAGGAGTACCACCAGGTAACTCAGGATTTGCAGACCTCGATCCTCTTACTTACTCACGATTTTCCTGACAGACCCGATTTGACTTAAAGCGACTTTGTGTAATTGGAAATTTGCGCTGAGTGCGAGTATTTTTTTAATATCGTCTCTTTAGCTTGCTGGCGGACAAAACTTACTACATATGCATGTTTTTCAATAAATCTATTATAAATCGACCATTTTCAGTACATTTAATAACAATCGACCAACGACCGCATCGTTGTGAGCTATTACAGTTTTGATTAACACGCAATTATCGGCGCAGTCCATACATTTCGTCAGTGAGCAAGCGCGTAGCGTTAGTATTTTGCCGGTTTGTTAAAGATATTGCTGATAGTTCGTCTTCATTATTTTTTTTTTATTACTGGCCTTCTTGATCCCACTGCTAAGCAAAGGCCTTCCATCTCTCTTTTCAAACCGCCCAATCTTCAGCTTTTATGGTACATATGTTCTTATCTAAAAAACAGTCACGGCTTGGATGGGTGACCAAAAAGTGGCATTCTATTCTAGCTGCTTCGTGAGTCGGAAGACACGTTAAATTGACGGTCGGTAACTATAGTACGGTAGTTGTAAAGTCATGTCAAAGGCTATCGGGGTCTTGGTAAAAACTGACATCCGAGTTGACCACCATCATAATCACATCGCTTATAAACTACCTACCTACTACTTACAATTTTCTTTCACTAGTCCATACGTAATCACGTGCTTCAGAGTACATTTTGCGGCCATCAAGTTCGAAGTGAGGCGGTGAATGTCGCAGTGCCAGTAAATAACACCGCGTTATGCGGTGGGGCAGGTTAGTGCGACGTAAAACACCTGGCGACGGCTTAGGGGGTTACTACATGGTGTAAGATGGTGTTAGGGTTTATATGAGAGTAGTTAGTCTCAATGTCTTATTGCCCTGGGGTCCGTAGCTAAGCGATAATGCCTGCTGCGTACGCAGTGTGTGCACTATCACTACAAATACTCGTAACATAAAAAATATATTAATGTACCTACAAGTTCATACAAGTATTAAAAAAGAATTTTATCGAATAAGAAAGTCTATTTGGCCGATTTTGCTAACTTCGTGGCGAAAATGTCATCAAATAAGAAGAACATTATATAATAGTTTGTAATATACAATAGTTCTAGTCAAACTACTGATAACATAGTATTTTATTTTCATGAAACCAGTCGAAAAGACGTCACGGTTACAATAAGCCCATTTTCAAGCACGACCCATCTACTTAAATTTGTGTTAAAAACCTTTTTTTTAATCCATAAAAAACAACAGATAAAACAATACTTAAACCATGATAGCTGCTCATTTCCCCACGTTACCCGCCACTATATTATTATGACCTAGGTCGCAAGTTTAGCGTACCACGCGGTGCCGACTACGAGGGTGTTACATTTTAACTGTTTGCGGGAGTTCTGTTACATTGTATGGAATCGATTTTCAACTCCGTGGATAGTTTAGGGGCGAGATTATTCGAATGATATCGTATGTGACTACAGTGTATTTGATGTGGTGATTATTCGAATGATATCAAGATATCTGGTTATTTTTAAAGTAATGATCGATTGTTGGACAACAACCTGCTTGGTATTTAAGTCAATCAATAAAGTTTGTTTATTATTGTAGTTACTGTTGCTTTTCAATTCAATTAATCAATCAATCAATTTAATTATGTATAATGCAGATAAGATCATATCTATAAAGATACTGGGAATAATGACTACCAATGTGATTGTAAATTTCAAGTTATTCCTTTGCTTCAAATATGTAGGTTTGTTTTCTTGTTTAAATAAAGGTCTTATTCTCGTATTCAAATTTAATCGGTGATGTTGCAATGAAATGTTAATTAAATTTCAATCAATTTACAAAACGTAACCGTTAGATCTTATCAGTAAACTCAAAATCCGATTATAATTCAGAATTTGCTAAAATTTAACACAAATTAATCATGATATTCAAAGGCATACCTCGCAGGTGAATGTTTTTAGTGCAAAGGGTGAAGTTGTCGAGTTTTTGACTGACTTTGTAAGGCTTTGATCGAGTTGGATTACCGGAAGTTACGGAGCCTCATTTGAATTATACAGGCTTTAAATATTTTCTAGGAAGCGTCATGTTACGTATTTCTTGTACTGATTAAAAACGTAACTAAAAGCTGAATGATTTCAATTAGGCCAATGGATGACTCATACTAATTTCAGTGTTTTTCTTTGTTTCAGGTAAACGAACACCAGAGCTCGTCACTTGCTCTTCAAGGAGACACTGTATTCGATTTAATCCTGCATACATAATATTTAACCGTCTACAAAAAAGGTTGACTCCTTGCCAGAGACCTACAAATATAACTGCTTAGGGAACAAGCTTTAAGCTATACTGGAGTATAGCTAAAAGGGAAGCGTTCTAATAATATATAATAAGCTTAAGTAAGCGTTATAATAAGTCTCTCGTAATATTACACTGAAATTCTTCATAATAATTGTTTACTATGAGTAAATATTGTCCCAAACATCTTTCAATACAAAAACACAATATTATAGTAAGGTACAAATTCACCTATAACACTTTGAATAGAGCTACGCGTTGCTATTTCGCTTTTCGTTCCATTTCTCCCAGCCCATGCTGGCCCTTTTACACAAAAGGCAGTTTATTGTAACCTTTGATCCGACCAGAATGAATATTAATCGAAAAAAAATGCCGAGGTGGTTCTATTGTTATGTTTGTTTGCTTCTAGTTTACCTATGGCTATGGTAACTAGAATTTAAGAATGTCCCAAAGGTTTGATTCTTATATATAAGCGATAATTTTGTAACTTAATTATTTCTAGTAGAGTAATTGGCTGGCTAATTGTTAGTAAATAATTTGTAAACGATGAAGTCTTAGGAATAGAATAGAAGTAATTTATTACGGAATTACATCCATATAACATTTAAAACACAAAACACATTTCAATATCATAGTAAATTTCACAAACAATAACATGATAAAAGATAGAATGAATAAATGTACATTAAAATTTAAAAACTTACTTAATAATAATAATATAATACCATTTATAAAATGACACGATCAGAAAATCTCACAAAAAATGAATAAGTATAACAAAACCGTACGTAATTGAATTATTTTCAACAATACCAAATAAAGTTCGCACCTCGAGTAATTCATTACATCCGTGACAAATGGACAATTCTAACCTAAAATCAAAACAAAGGCAAATTAACAGCCTTTCGGGCCATAAATTATCAGCCGCCCTAAATGCGGGGCAAATAGCCACAAACACACACCACATACAAAACACACAACACATATAAAACACACAAAACACACAGGATCGAGTGGTTTTATACACACGAGTGTACTTTATGTGTCTGCGGCTCAATGCTCGGGCTCTATGTGGGAAGGGTGGCCATCTCTAGAGATAATCATGGATTATACCTACATCTTTCACTGATCAGTGAATGCCAGAAAAACAAGTGTAGTTATGTAAGGACATGCCTGAAATAATGGTTTGTTGCCACACCTACATATACATGTCGGAGCGACGGGATTATTACTACTATCATAGGGGCGTATAGCTAGGGAGATTGAGCAAAGAGACAACCATAAGGTACAGGCACACACGTTAATAACACTTTAAGTACACTGAATATCGCACTACGCAAACGAAGCGAATGACAGTTTCTAGGATGAAGGTACTGATCTCGACGAAGGCAGGATAAATAATCTGAGCCCCTCCATCGGCTAGACTCTGTCGTAACACGAAGCTAGACAAAATGTCGACGGGCCTGCCACCTCGTGGAACTCATGCCGCGCTTCGTTACACTATCGTATTCATGACCGTCTCCGACATACTATATGAGAAACCATTGATGCTCAACTTTTTTATATCCTACCAAGTCGTCCAGCGATGTAATCACTACTGAAATAGTAGCTCTCAAAATACATACTAAACAATATGAATGTAAATATGTATACCTATAAGTTGTATTTGTACTAGAAAGTACAGAAAATCATTATTTCAAATTCAAATTCAAAATTTCATTTATTAGACAACAATTGATCCATTTTGTTAGTGGCACACATAAAAAAAAATATTATATTCTAGCAATAAAGTTTAGGTCCCGTCTGAATATCACGCCTTGCAAGGATCAATTCACAATGAATTGTAGGTACAAAGTTCATGTATTTATTTCAGTAATGACATTTTGAAAGAAAAGATTAATCTAACTTCTCAACGGGGCAGCGCAGCCAGCGTTGTAGGTATGCTCCTTAGATTGTATATATTATGTTTTTTTAAATATATTATTAATTGGGTAGAAAGAGTATAGAAGTGATTTTATTTACCAATTTTATAGTGTAATCTATACTAATATTATAAAGCTGAAGAATGTGTTTGTTTGTTTGAACGCGCTAATCTCAGGAACTACTGGTGCGAAATGAAACATTATTTTTGTGTTGAATAGACCGTTTATCGAGGAAGGCTTTAGGCCATATAACATCACGCTGCAACAAATAGGAGCGAAGAAACAATGGAAAATGTTGAAAAAACGGGGAAAATTATTCATTTTTGAGGGCTTCCGTTGCGTGCGCTGCGAAAACGGTTCAAGATATCAAAAAAATATGTTTAAATAATTATTTCTCTTGAAATGATCTAACAAAATATTTGGGTCAGAATATGTCTATCTTTTAAGATTAACTCACTAGAACCGTTTTTATGATAATAAATATTCCACGCGGACGAAGTCGCTGGCACAGCTAGTAAATAATATTTTGATACTGAAATAGATTCCGAATATCGAGTGTGGCCACCCTGCAGCCAGCATTGTCCGTCCCGACGGGAAGCCTTTTAAATTGGAATACAGTGTACAGTGTAGAGTGTGCATCGTACAATGGTGGAATGGATTCAATGCATTTGTCTAAAGAGGTCGCTTGAAAGATCCCGCCGCTGCGGAGGCATTTAGACTACACGGTTCTTCAATCTTGATCTCTTGAAGGTTCTATTTTTACTCTATTGTGGAAGAATGTATTATGGGCTTTGGAAGATAGATATGGTTAAAAGTTTTAAATTACATGAGCAGATGATAAAATTAATTTCCTACTTTACACATACAGCAATAAAAGTTGATTTTAGATCACGACGTCACTTGTGTGGTGTGTGGTTGTCACCTGAGGAAATATTTTAATTCAGACGCTGTATTGGTCAAATATAAATAAATAAATTGTCATATGTTAAAGTATTTCATAAATTTTGAAAAAAAAAATTAAAATGTATTGGCTTGCATTGACGACTGACTAGTCACCTAATGTTAAGAAATATGACCGTCTCTGATCTATCATAATAGATGTCCCAGAAAAACCCATATTAACTGCCTATCAAATCGGAACCTTTTGCTCAGCAAACACAAACACAAATAACATCCCAAGAGGCATACACCGGCATAAGACGTGATCAGTCATCACACGAACAACTATATCCCTCAGACCTGAAACTAGTACAATATAATCACTCGAACAATAGACACGTGTCGCCGCAAGACCTATTAAACTCCTCTTCAACTGCATACAGAGGAACTTGAAAGTTAGTAGTAGGAATATATATGTAGAACTTAACTATGTTGAAGAACCTGTACGATGTTTCACAAATTCGGAAAGTTTACACGCGGAAACAAAACACCAATCAGAAACGTCAAAACTTACATATTTTTACCAATGACAGCTATCCACCAATCATATCAAATCTTGCACCAATCATAAAAGTTTTAAGGGTTCCTTTAGGTATATGGATTATATATTATATTTAGATATATGGATGTATCTGCCCAAGAAAACTCCCCTAACGAATTAATTCTGCGGGGGAGTCACGACCCTCAGTCATGAGGAAATACGACTCAAAGAGAAGCTTTGGTTTCCTAGGAAAGCGGTGCCATCGTATAGCGGCCGTGATATTACGGACGCAAATATAATTAAAGTAAATTACGGTGCAAGTTACCGCTCTCCAGGAAACCGCGCCATTTCGTTTACATAGACTACGTTTTAGTGACGTCATTCACCGCTGTATTACGGCCGCTATATGAAGGCACCGCTTTCCTAGGAAATCAAAGCTTTAGCGTCTATCATATCTACAAAGGGAGAAATCCCGTGTGCGCGGGGTTACGTCACGACTCTCAGATATGAGGAAATACAACTCTAGAAAGAACTAACTAGTTGTTGGTATCGTAACGCTCTATAACAAGTTCAAAGAGAGGCAAAAAACATACCTTACCTGATGACGGTTAAATATGGTACGTAGAAATACATTTAGATTTATTTCATAATTTTTTAGTAAGTCAAACTGTACAGTAAAAAAAAACTACAATGTCTTTATTTATACTAAAAGAGCGTTTGAAAGACAGAGTATAGACCTGTAACCCTGTATACTCAGTTAGGTAACCTGATCTCCCGGAGGTGCTGTAAACGTAACCTCGGCGTGGCTTCTCAGAATATTGTAATGGCGGCCATTATTATACGATGGAACTTCAGATTGGAGTATAAGGATTTAGATAGAGGCGTGTAATTATAAGGAAATAGGCAATCTACTTTCTTATCATACCATCTCTTATGTTTCGTTTTTAATCACACTGTGTACTTGTATGTATATTAAATAGCACTTTAGTAAAAACGGAAGCCAAATAAATAAATTCATTTAGTTCAAAGCCGCAGCAGCTAAAGCTTTTCAGTACATTAACAGCTTGTTTCGAAAGAAGCGCTAAATCTTTGCTCTTAACACGAGAATTCATTTGTAAACTGCACGATCCTGGAGAAATTGCACAATTGTACTCCTGAACTGCACAATTTATTGTTGAAACTGCACAGTTTATGCTGCAAACTGCACAGTTTATGGTGCAAACTGCATAGTTATTTGGTGCGGGGTACGGAGTGCCCAGCCAGCGGCCAGTTTCACAGCTAAATGGTTAATTAGTGAGTGTTCTGTTGCCTCTAACTTTGTCCCTGGAGTTGGGGTAAATGTTGCCAGTTGGGTCAGTACAGCATCTATAGTATACGTTGGTAGGATGAGAAAATGATTGACCATATTACTGGGAATACTGAACAGTATGTTAATTTTTGGTTTATCGATTAATATAATTTTATTGATCCAAGTTAAGTTACGTGCCGTTGAGTACAATATACCTTGTATATGTATGTTAAGGTTAATATATTTTCATGTGAATTTTTTTTAGTCTTCCATACTGAACATTGAACATTGAACATACTATTTATTCAGATTAATTTAGTCTAATTTTATCTTATCTTATCTTGGATTGTTATAAAATATCTAGTATCAAGCTCACATTTGACATTTAACAGTCACGATGACAAAGTAACAAACAACATATATTATAACGTTAATTTTTCTTCTTATAGAATGAAAGTGGCTGACTCTGGTGTCCGAAATTTATCAACCCTTGCCTTTGCTTGCTATCAAGTAAACTATGGCCGAGTGCAAAACCGTTATAGTTAAAAAAACCGCCCTAAGGGTTTCTTACATGGCTTAACGACTGCTGTACTAGACAAAATTCACATAGACAATCAGAGGCTCACCAATATTTCAACACTAATTACAAAAACGTCTAAATGCAACTATATAATTGCAATATCAGCTCCAATATAATAGTTATCTAACCGCTTATATCTAGTATAGTTTGGTTTCCTCTCGTCCTAAATTACATTGTTTTATTGCTAGTTCCGGAGCGAGATTTACAATCGGGCTGTGAGTTGTTCGGTGCTCGCCCCTCGCTGCCAAAGTAATACAGGGGAACTAGGCTGTAGTGTGTTACTGTATTATTTCGTATTTAAGTATTTTTTTGTATATATTTAAAAAAAATGTAGTCTAGTGACTGTATCAATATGTTAACTAAACGGTTTTCACTCACATGTAAATCGCGTAAATTGTTTACGCGTTTCGGATGTTATGACATCCACCTTAAGAACGTATGATCTGGGACCGCGGCAGCACACAGACTGCGCGCCGCCGCAATAATAGTGACTTTATGTACGTATAATTATTATTGAATAAAGATATTTTGAAATTGAATTGTATACATGTAAATAAAAGCCTCGGGATATCTACAAAACTATTATTGTAAAAATAAGTTCACTACTTACGATACGATACCTACGAAGAGTCAATAAATTTTGTATAAATTGCGGTGTTGCCTTGAGATTAAATTTAACTTTAGAGAGAGTGTTTCAGGTTTCATATCATTTACCGTTACAGACAAGTATTATTCAAGACATATCATTATGTTAACTTGAAAGTGTGTTTTTTGAGTTGTCTGTCCGCTTGCACGCAGCTAAGGAGTGAATTATCATGATCAGTGGTATCAGATAATATAAGATAAGGATCCTGATCAATGTAGTATAATATTATTATTATATTTAATGCCTGTGCCATTATGCAATTGAAACATTTTCATTAATTAGTTTTAGTTTTCCTTCAGTTTTCATATGAATTGGGTTTGGAGTTGAGTTTTATTTAGTTTTGGTTTCGGGACAATAAGCTTTCAAAGTTGGTCGTTGTTTGTGTCGACTGCACAGTTTGAGGTGATTTAGTAGATATTATTTTATGTACAAGAGAATATTACATTTTGAAACCGCTTTGAAATTAAACGAATTTAAATGTTATTGGTAATAGAAGTGCTACAAAATATAATAAGAAATTGACATCGTCATTTAATGATTATAATAATAAATACTGAACTTTTGATTATTTATTTATTTACAATATATTTAAATTAATAATTTAATTAATTAATAAATAATGATAAATGAATATTAACAAATTAATTTATGAGCAGCGATTTGCCCAAATGTAATAACACACAAATATTATTGGTGATTATGTATGTTTTTTTTTCATCATGATCATGATGAAAAAAACACATAATCAACAACCTTTGTTCTTAAAATATAACTATGCTAAGGTTACATTTTAAACGAATATAAGGAACAGGGGATACCAGCCGTCCTGAGATATGACCGCATAATTGTTAAAGAAAAAAACAGTAACAAGCGACCACTCTCTCTTACTCCGCCAGGGAAGTCAGACAAAAATACTTCTCTCTCCAACAAAACTGCACAGTCTAATAAAAAATCTAAACCGAGTACCGCACCTGTTACATCTAGTAATCATAACCGAAATAACACGAGTGCTAAACCTAGCACAAGTTCGAGCCCATCGATAACGACATTCTTGAAGAAAACATCGCAAACTGGAAAACAAACAACTACAAATCAATCAAAGGAATAGCAACTATCTCGGGCACCCAAACACTACCAAGCTACCTTTCGGAACAACAGCACTCCTTCCCAGAAGTATCTTAATCAAGAACATAATCTACAGCTCCCAGTACCGCTGGTCACGGTGGGAGTTTCAGACCTTAACCCTTCTTGCGACTCTACAATACAACAAGAACAAACTATTTTAACAAACACTAGAAGAATGCACCATAACAGCTTGAAATTATGCACATATAATGTTCGCTCGTTAAAAGCTAGTAATAGGTTAATTGAACTGGAAAACGCACTACAAAATATCAAATATGACGTCATAGGACTTTCCGAAGTAAAAATAAACGATGAAAAGATAATAGAAAAACCAAATTACTTACTTATGTACAAAGGGGATAAAAAAGGACGGAACGGCGTGGGCTTTATTGTGGCTTCTCATTTAAAAAAATATATCGTTGACTTTCAAACTTTTTCTGATAGAGTTATTCGAATCGACTTACAAATTGAGAGTTCTATAATAAATATTATACAAGTATATGCTCCTACAAACACAAACAAGACAAAAAAAACTGAGGTTCTGAATTTCTACGAGGACATATTGAAAGCTTTGATATCGACCGGTAAATATACTATCATAATGGGGGACTTTAACTCAAAAATAGGAACCCCTTTAGATGAAGAAAGAGATATATGTGGCCCATTTGGATTTGGAGAAAGAAACGCTAGAGGAGAAACTTTACTAAGCTTTTGCCAGGAATATAGATTTGCCATAGCAAACACGTTATTTAAAAAACGTCCGAAGCGGAAATGGACTTGGCAATCTCCAGATGGACATACGCGTAACGAATTAGATTTCATTCTAGTAAAGCAGAAGCAAAATGTGTCCAATCTGTAAGTCTTCTCTACGAAATTCCCGACGGACCACAGACTTGTAAGAATGACTTATAAATTTAACAACATTCCCAAAACGCGTAGTAAAATCGTACATAGAAATAGAAATTACACACCGATTGAAGAAGAGTCACTGAAAAACCTCATAGCTCTACAACTACCGGACATGCAAAACAAAACCACCAACGATTTCTATGACGCTACTATAACAGCAATAAAATCGTGCGTTACAAAGCTGCCACAAATAAATAAAGAGCCTGATGGTGAAATAATTACTCCGACATTGAAAGTGTTAATAACGGAACGAGAGACATTAAAAAACGTTTATCCAAGAACGAAAGTACAGAAAAAACGACTCAAGCAACTCTACAAAAAATTCAGTAAAACAATTATAGAAAATAAAAAGAAACTTAAACAAAAAAGTCTTGAAATAGAAATAGAAAACCGGAGCTCTATAAAACAAACAAGGAAAAAGTTTGACCAAAACAAAGAATGGATCAAAACTATAAACAACTGTTTGAATAAAAAACTTACAAATAGGAGAGACATATTACAATCTGCAACCGAATTTTATTCAAACCTTTACTCAAATCACGATAAAGAGAGCATATCATACTTCACAAGCGAAGGAAATGACGAAACAATACCGCCCCTTCTGAATTCGGAGGTAGAGCGAGCAATTCGCCGTTTAAAAAGAAATAAGGCTCCTGGCGAAGACGGCGTTACTAATGACACAATTCAGGCTATGCTAGAACCATTAGTATCTCCACTAACAATTCTGTTTAACCAAATCATCGAAACAGAAGAGATCCCAACGGACTGGGAGTACTCTATTATAACTCTATTATACAAAAAGGGGGACGCTAAAAATATGGATAACTACAGACATATAAGTCTATTGCCGACTCTCTACAAATTGTTTTCGTCTATAATACTATATAGAGTCACCAGAGCGTTAGACAAACAACAGCCCCGTGAGCAAGCTGGCTTTAGAACAGGGTACTCTACGGTCGACCATATGTTTACACTCATGCAATGTATAGAGCGATGCAAAGAGTATAACAAAATTCTATATCTGGCTTACGTCGATTATACCAAAGCTTTTGACTCTATATCACACAATCATTCATGGATAAGTTTGAGAGAGCAAGGTATAAATAATAAATACATATCTATACTCAGAATAATATACAGCAGATATAAGGCAAAAATAAGAACAGAAGCCATTGGACCACCGTTTAACATAAAAAGAGGAGTAAAACAAGGGGATCCAGTGTCCCCAAAAATGTTTGCAGCCATCCTAGAGTCCATGTTCCGCAAACTTGATTGGTCTATGTATGGTTTGAACATAAACGGAGAGAAGCTCACACATCTACGGTTTGCGGATGATATTATAATCATGGCTGAAACACCGGAAATCCTAGAGCATATGCTGAATAAATTGGATAGCGAGAGCAAAAATATTGGTCTTCATATGAACCTTTCTAAAACAAAAATAATGACAAACGGTACTCAGACTCCTATAAAACTTCAAGACACATTCATCGAGTATGTAAGCGAATACATATACCTGGGACGTATTATTTCCTTTCAAGATGCAGATAGCAAAGAAATTGGCAGAAGGATAGCCACAGCATGGAGAAAATACTGGGCTAACAAGGATGTCTTCAAGAGCCGTATGCCTATATACTTGAAAAAACGACTAATGGACAATACAATCCTGCCTTCTTTGCTGTATGGATGCCAAACATGGGCGCTAACACAAGACTCTGTTGACGAAATTGCCAAGTTCCAAAGAGCAGCCGAGAGTTCTATGCTTGGACTCACCCTCATGGACAAAGTAAGGAACACAGAAATAAGACAGCGGACCAAAGTTATAGACGCAGTGACGATGTTGTGCCGCTTAAAATGGAAGTGGGCGGGACACCTAGCCCGCTCTACCGACGGCAGATGGAGCGAGCGCATCGTGCACTGGTGCCCGCGGGACGCCACGCGCACGCGCGGCCGACAGAAGAAGAGGTGGAGAGACGACATCGTGGAGGTGGCTGGAGTCACGTAGACCAGACTAGCCCAGGACCGCAACGCCTGGGCCAGCAAGGAGGAGGCCTTTACCCGCTTTTGGGTGCCCTAATATCAACTATAAAAATTTTCATAATTAAAATTAAATATTAAACAGAATTTCAAACGACCTAATTAAGAAGTGAATGAAATGTAATTTTATAAAGAACGAGGGAAATAAAGGCTATTTTATATTATTTATTTATAAGGTTACATTTTCATTTTCTCATGTTACTGGTTAGGCTTTTCTTTTCTATTTTCTACGCCCTATATTAGTTGTTACTATAATATTTACTAACTTTCATATTGGGAGGAAAGTTCTAGTAACTATATTTCGTAGAGGCCAAGTTTGGTCCAGAATTCTCTGCGAATTACTTCTGCCAACGAATCTAAAAAAATAATACTACCAGTTACTCGTGAACAATGTCGGGTTTTATATGAACGTCAAATTGGTTAAATTAATATTAGTATATGCCTTCTGTATGTTTTTTAATGAAAGTTATACTATCCACTTATCAGGTCTTCATGCAAGTTTAGGCTGCCACTGTTTGTCGAAATAAAGTTATACATGTAAATATAACTACGGATTTTCATTTCATCCCTCTCTAGGTACTATATAATAATTCCATGTGTATAAAATATATATAAATATACACACAGCAACACATACACGTCAAACTTAGAACCCCTTCCATTGTGTCGTGGGTTAATAAATCCCGTACAGGTCCGGGTGACAATATAATAACGTAGCGAAGCGTCACTTATAATTACATTATAGTAAGGTCTTTACATGCTCCAGGAACTTGCAAGCGTTAAACTCGCGCTATGAGAATGAGTACAATTTGCATAGTGCCTCGCGCCTTGCTTATTTAATTTATAATTTACTAGTGGACGCACGCGGCTTTGCTCGCGTTATTTCAGGATAAAAAGTAACTTATAACACTTGTAAGACCTCATACTAAATTACCTACATACAAAAAACATGACGATCCGTTCTGCCTATGATTCGTAATTTCTCATGGCTGAGGTTCGTGACTCCCGCAGAATTAATTCGTTAGGGCAATTCTCTTGGGCAGATGCATCGTTGTGAATGCCCAGGTCCTTCCACAGAAGACACATGTCCTCAGATATTGTGGTCCTCAGACATGTCGGTTTCACGATGTTTTCCTTCACCGCTATGAAGAAATCGTACGTAAAAACAAAACCATACACGTGGCGGAGTATTCTATTTGTAAGTAGGTTGTAATTTGTCAATGTCATTACTAATAGATTCCCTGTCAGGCTCACAACTTAGCGTCTAGATCTACATGTCTGGAGACCTAGATATAGAGGTTTATTTGTCTCGATAAATAATCCAATTTTAGTGTAATTTTCATCAAATAAATGAATGAAATGATTTGCATCTATTTAACACATATAGTAGAAGATATTTTTTTTATAAAATTATTTTGTTAAACAAAGCGTTATGGAGGTTTTCATGCAAAAAACATGTTCCTTAAAGCTTTCGTTTATTTTACGACCATTTTTAATCTGTTTATTCAGTAAAAATATACCTTACAACACAACGTATTTTTAATTCAATACCGCGCATAAAAAATACTTCGGCTGCCTCAAAAAATACTTACATACCTAATCGCACAAACAAATTAAAAAGGAATATTTTGCAAAACTTGACCTCTGAATATTCGCCTGTTACTGAACTGAGAGAGAGGTTCAAAGGAATCTTCCGCTCAACAATTTTAACTGTTTACTCAGAATGAGAAAGTAATTGCTCAAGATCGTAAGCCGATTAATTATGTTCGAGTGGGTTTTATCAAGTAGGGGTCATAGATAGTCGGTTACTAATTTTTTTTTTACTTATTAAGATGTTTTTGGATCATATATTGTAAACTTAATTCAATTTTTCAGGCATTACATATTTTGTTGGAAAATACTCTGAAGTAAGAGAAACAGTCATAGTCCTTTATTGGTATAAGATATTAGACACACATCACAAAACAAACAAAAAAAACAATAAAGTCGTAAAATGTTGTCTAAAATCGCATCGCAATGTGCGTTTCATTAGCCATCTAATATAAAAAAAATAATTTAATTAATATTTCAGGACATCACACAGCGCCATCTAACCTTAACCCCTTATATACATATACTAGAATTTAATGTTAATTCAAAGCTTCAAAGTTGTTGCGCTACGCTTGCGTATCTATATGCGTTTATAAATATGTCTATTAAAAATATCGTGTAAAAGTTTGTAAATGATAGTGACCGCTTCAAACTCGTCTTCTATTTGACTTCCAAAATATACCCGGCGTTGGTTCCCGTCAAAGTAATGCAAGAGAGTTTGTTTTAATTCTATTTGTTTAGGTCGCCCACGGGCCTTGAAGGATAGACTTGGTAACAAACATACGCTTTATTATTCGTGTTCGTCAGCTTAGGAGTAATTAAAAATGTTTACAGATTAAATAAATTTTAAACCTTAAATTATATTTAAGCAAACTATGCTATAACTAGCTATGTTATGGGTATGCGTGTTATACCCTAGGCTGCAGCATTGCTTAACATCAAGCGGGCTGTACAGTATAGTAGTCAAACCTAAACTTATCCCACGTAAAAAAACAGTCAGTGACTAGTTTATATGCTGGTTTATAAAGTTTTTTTTTTAATCTAACTATTAATATTTGATCTCTAAGCTGCCTAATCATCACCTATATAAGCTATGCTGTGACGGAGGGTGTGGTGATCTAGAAAAAGTACAGATTATACAAAATGGTTAGGTGTCTTTAATCTACATTGTTTAAGCCTTAACCAGACTAAGTCAACACGTTTGCAATTACAGAAATGCGGGAAGGCTGGCATTCTACCGTTTAGCAATTTAACTTCGGGTGTAAAAATAGAACAAACCTGGCTTTACACTTGTAAGCCCGCAGGAGGACTACCATGTGCCATAAGTTCTAAACATGTAATATTAGGTTTTTGGTGTCTTCGAAATACAAAAACATTCAAAAAGATATTTTTATAATCTTAGAGTTTCCGATAACTATTTGCTCTTTCGGTCGCCTAATAGTATAAGATTGTTACAAAATATTGACTCACAATTCTAATAAAACATAGTTATTATTCTATTATATTTATATTTGCGTTATAAACACACAATAATTCACATCATTCATTCTGTCTGCCCTGTTCATGAGTCTGGAATGTGTTTTGTCGGTCGGCCAGCAGGGCGCGGGGTCACACCACTGATTAGAGCCTTAATATCTGCGATGGAACCTCATTCCGATGCGGATTAGTATTTACTAAAACTGTACTTACTGTGACAAGTTTGCTCGCACAGATAATTATCATGGACTAATTTTGAGTGCGTCAAACTATAACTGTAGAATGACGTGGATTTTTGTACATGAAATATACATATATAAATGAGCAAATGTATTAATTTTTCACACTTCTTTAACTTTAGCTTTCATTTTAAATTCAATAAGACATTAAAATTTTGAAAAAAAAAGTTGAATTGAGGTCTCATATTGGTGATGACTATTATACATTACCTGTAGATAACCTACGTATTTCGACTATGATGTATACTTTTTGCAACAGTATTTGAAGAGCTAGGAACTTGATGGTAAATGCGCGCAAAATGTATCAAATTGCACGTTCCGCTAGCTTTAAGAATATACATACTTAGAACATATTTAATACATTGTTGCAACTAGGCATATTTTACGCGCCATCTATCATCCGTTCGTTTGATCCCTGTTTGTGTTTCAGAAGGCACGTGTTTTTTTATTTATTTAGCACTTAAAAACTAGTTACATATGTTAATTCTATATAGTATACCTACTTAAAAATATTTAACATGGTTAATTACGTCCCACCGCAGTCTCCAGAATGACGTCTGATGGGGTCAAGATGCTCATTAGAATACCTACAGTACTACATATACATTACTAAGGCACATAACACGGGTATTTCCCATTTCTTAATGAAATAAAAAAATGACTGTTTGCAAATCAAAAAAAAATTACTAATATAAATGATTCTGGGCAGTATTTCATCACCACCAATATATATAAAGACTAATAAGAAAACAGCTAAAAAATCAACATATACCAAAACTTTGCTTATTCTGAGTCAAAACACCGGATAATACCATCTGGGTGTCGGCGGAAATAAGCATCTCCGTATTATCTGTGGCGGAAATCAAGTTTTGAATAACTCCGCTTATTTGAGGCTTTGTGGTTTCCTCTGGCACCTCGCAACAGTTAGTAGAGAAATAACAGAGAAATGTGTGTGTATAAGAAATGTTAATAACAAAATCATAGTAAGATACGATTTGACCATCCTACATCAGGTATATGAACTTATTTCAAGGCGAAGGTCAGTTTATTGGTCTTTTAACCAACTTCCAAAAAAAGGAAGTTATCAAGTCTTCTGTAAGTTTCATTTCGGTTAATCTTTTACGCCACCACGGAGAAGCTAATCAATATTTAGTTTCATATGGCAGAAAATGTACCTAAAGTTGAAATAAGCTATAAATTGTATAGCAATAAGCTACTACATTTTCCTAACTAACTTACCTAGAGCCTATACCTATGATATAACTTACAATTTTAACTAAGTACTAAAAAAATGGAAATTATGAGTATTTCTATCATGATTTTATACTCATCGCGTCTCTGAGAGGAGTTATCAAAAAGTTTTGGTTTTCTTTTCAACAAGCAGCTTATTTATTAGAGTACCTCCGGCTGCCACTGCTAGTAATTACTTCTGCCTTTCTATTGAATATACGTCTGAGTGGAGGTTACTGTGAAACGTGGCACTGTGGGTGTAACGTTGTTAAAATTTTACTGTAAAAACCAGAAAATTACCTACGTTAACCTTACAATTACCCTCTAAGGGTAAATTCTATGTCTTATACTTGTAATTAACAATACCGTACAAACTATATATTGCATCGCATCATCTTTCATTCTTTCAAGCATCTAATTGTTAATTCATTAGTGCAAATGCCTATAAATATATAGCAAATTAGCACTTTTAAAAATTGCGTGATAACGTTACAAATAGGCACAATCATACACTTATAAACATTATTGTTTTTAATTTGTTATAGTAGCCCCCACAGTCTCTGGATGTATCTAATCGACGTTGTGGTTTTCTTCAAAACACAATACCTACCTACATAAACGTGTCTCAAAAGAAAGTTACACAATAGGAGCCAAAGTAGAAGGAGATGATTGTTGTTATTTAAAACCTCTGTTTTTTTCTACCTTTTTTTTTTTTTTTTTTTTTTTTTTTTTTTTTTCTTTTTTTTTTTTTTTTTTTTTTTCTTCTTTTTTTTTCTTTCTTTTTTTTTTTTTCAACGGTATTTTAAACAATGAAAATAGCAAAAAACTCCCAGAAAAAATATAGCTTACATAAGGTTCTTTGGGCATGTGTTATCAGGCTCAGATTTGGTCAGGCTTTCTTCCTTTACATACAGCTTCTATATTATATGAAAAGTAATAACAAAACCAGGCTATTAACTTTAATGTAAAATTTTAGTCCAAGTAGGTAAATAAAGTTTATAATCCTGCACTACATCAAGTAGATCCCGGCATTAAGCACCGCACCTGAGCCTCCTTACACAGCCATGCACTGCGCTTGAATTAAGTCTAAGCTAGGATCTGAATAGACGTACTGAAGTGAAGTGAGCGAAGGAGCTTTGTAGTAACTTATATTTTTTGTCATTCTTCTTCTTATCGAATGAGAGTGGCCAACTCTGGTGTCGAGAGATTATCAAGCATTATGACATGGCTTAACGACTGCCGTACTAGACGATCAACCTGGACCTACAATTTAAAAGCACACGAAAGACCCACGAAATCGCCCAAAATGTAAAATGTCTGTGTTTTGAATGCATGTACCGGTAGGTAAATATACTTTTGTAACAAATTATGACGAAACTGAGTATTTTTTATACTAATATGTATTTAGTGATTTTGTTCAGTTTTAAATGCAGTTTGTAGAAAAGTTGATATTGTCAGTTGACAAAGTGGACAAAATTTGTTGCAACAGATATTTGAAATGGCTGTTCTTTGTTTGTTTTACAGTAATTAAACATTAAAAACTAAGTTTTGATAAAATAATATTGATTTAAAAATGATTATATGACAAGGTCTACTATTCTAAAAATTACAGTAGAATAGTTCGTAGCATATTGTGACATAAGTTCGTAGCGTCCGTCGTAGCCCGTAGCAACACATGGCGTAGCGGCGTAGACCGGTTATAGTTAGTAATGTAATGCGTGCTAGATGCAAAGCTATTGATAGACACTTTGATTTATGGAATTGTACAGTTAATAGGTACATACTTGATGTGTCAACAATAAGTAAACGAGATTTCCAACAGATTAAAAGACATGATGAGCTCTCTTTTTTATTTATTTTTTAATCGAAACGTACCGTTTTAATTTTTCGCTAAATATGAAAATAACCAGTCTCAACAACGCCACGGGTGATATTAACATTAATGTTATCATCAAAAGCTCCGCCAGGCACTCTCTTAAACCCATTAAAATTAATAAAGCAGCTAAACATTGTCGGTAAGTAGATGCATAACAATCCGGAAATCGATCGTTATCCAGTACGATCCGGTTTATATCCGGGTTGGATCCGGTGCGATCCATCCGGGTAACATCCGGGCTTCGAGGACATCTCGACGCCTCTTCAGGTGATTGAAGGATAACGTCTTACAGTGTTGTATTGATGAAGGGTCATTGGAAAAACTAAGAAATTTCGATTTGTCACTCAATTGTATTTTATATCAATGAGTTTTTAATATATCTACCTATACCATGTAATATAACTCTAAGTCATCGGAGTCTGTACATTGAAAAAAAAGGGTTTTTTTTTTTTTTTTAATAAATAAAATAATTAAATATTCCGGGACATTGCACACAGCGCCATCTAGCCCCACACTAAGCAAACGCTTGTATCGTGGGTACTAGATAACGGATATAATACTTATATACTTTTCTTTTGTAAATACATACTTATTATACATACAAACGACCAGACTCAACACAAGTAATTATATTTTTTTTAAGTACATAAATACTTGTGTCATGCGGGAATCGAACCCGCGACCTCTAGATTAGAAGGCAGAGCCACTACCAACTAAGCTAACAGGCCAATCAGGGTTGTTTATTAGGGTTGTTTATTTATGCCAAATGATTAATATCAGTGTATTTTAAATTGTTTGTGTTTATCGGTTTGTATGTGTGTTTGTACATGGTAATCCCAGAAAAGACTTGACTGATTTTGACTCTGTTTACAATAATGTGTAAAAATATTTTTCCGTTATCATTTAGTGTTTTATTTATTTCAAGTAGTTCATAAATAAAATAGTTATTACAATTTTACGTAAGTCAGATTCCGATCCATCTGATTGAATTTGCTCAAATAAACCAAAGTAGAAAGTAGTTCAGTACCAACCGGTTTATATCCGGCTTACATCCGGGTTTGAAGGCCCACCTCGAGAGGTGATTGGAAGATGACATCTCAAGTATTGTGCCGATAAATGGAAGATCATATCAAAGCTCTCGACGTTTAATTTCCGAAATGAAACTTCTTAATCATGATTTCATTTTAACGTAGAAATTTACAATCATGTAATAAAAGTAGATTTATTAAACTTAGATAAATGATAAGTTTACGATGCAAAAACGTTTTTCAGTTACATGTTCCGTTGATTAATGTGTTTATGAATAAAAGAGCAAGTCGTTTTGTTTCGTAAAAAGCAAAAATCTTATCAAAATACTTTTATTCTGTGATTTTGTTCATAATTTAACATTTACGTTTCAAGTAGAGAGTATCCTAGATCTGAAAAATAGATAAAAAGATACTGCTGTAAATTATACTACCGCTGCAAATGAATCACAGACCAGTTTATAAACGAAAAAGCATCAGAAAGCCCAAAAACCTTCACAGACATTCTGCGAGGCGTAAAAGATTTAAAGCTGAAGAGATAGTAGAGATAATCTGACATCTAACGGTTATGACAAGAGCAGCCTCAAACTTTTACTTGAGATTAATTTTTAAACAGCGCCCGAAAAGAATAATATCGTCTCTTTCATTCGGCTTGTTTTTATGGTCGATTTGTTGCATTATTCAAGATGTATAGAAGAGACAAATTTTCTGGTACATATCGTAACTTGAACTAACAGAGAAAAATTACTAAGATTCATTAGAATAAGTTTTGCCATTCTTGAGTAAAAAAAAGTCTATGACATATACACACACACAAACACATATTACAAATAACAGATATTTAAAAAAACAGCTCCCAATTTAGTATGCAGCATTACGAATAACATGTAGGTAATAACGCGGGCATTTTGCATTTTCTGAAATGATTGGGTCACTCGTACTCGTAATAAACATAAATATCTTAGTGTCAGTAAATTGTATGAATAGTAACTTGTTTGGAATAAATTTTGTGTTCAATGTGAAAAAAAAAACGTTCAGTTTACCTTAGTGGTTGTTAAAAACCTAGAGTGACATTAAGCCCACCATACTTATAACGCTAACCCACTTTATGACTCACTTATCTATCCTACTATTTGTAAACTACCTTAACAGGGATCGGTGGGAATTGATTTTTATCCCGCGCTGGTGTAAGGGCGGCTATCGACTTGTCCTGCCTGATAGATCGAGGGACCTTTTATATGGGACCTTATGGGGGTACTATAAGTGATTAACTTTTAATTTGACGACCATAATCTCAAGTAACAACACGCACAAACAACAGTGTGTCCTTGCATAGCCATAGCATAGGCTACCATGCATTTTTTCTTTACTTTACAATAACCTATTATTTAAAATCATAAGTATTTAATCAATTCAAATTCATGAGAATTACAAGAATTTCATACAAATATAGTTATGATATTTTTATACAAAACATTTAATTTCATATTACTTTTAATTATTTACAAACACAATAATTAAAATCAATCACCTACGTATATTTGTTTAAAAAGAAAATATTTCAGCGAGTGACTTTTAAAAATAAATTAATTATAAATGTACAAAGTCAAAACAATCATGGTTGTCCCCTGGAAGGTTCAGATGGGGTCTGTTTCATAAATATTCAAGGAAATGCGGCCATTTGTAGAATTTATTGAACATCACGTGACAGCCTCGTAGAATACAACTACACTGGAGAGGGTTAATTGATTTCGGACTCGGGCTATAATTTAGGAAATTTATTTAGCTCTTCATTTTGTTTGAGTTTGGGATAGTTTTAGATAGCCCGGAATATAAGACATCGATGAAAACATATTTTGCAGATAGTTGATAGTTTTTCATCAGTTTGTCATTTGGAAAGAAACACTATCGGAGATCTTTTATAAGTTTATAAATGTATTTGCTATAACAATTGCAGTATAAATCTATTTATATTTCTAGCCACTTTGTACCTAAAAAGATTAAGATTTAAACAATTTACTTAAAATATTGACTCAGAAACAACATTTCTAATCTTTTGAACTCATTTTTTCAGTATTTTAATTATGTATATCTTAGCATTAAGCGTAAGTTTTTGAGCAAATGAAACAAAAGTTGGGATAAAGGCCACATAAATTTGAGGAAATTCTGATGAATAAAACTTTTAAATAAAAATCACTAGTACTCAAGTTTTTTAGCATGGTTTAACAAACACACGTCACGGAATCGGCAAAAGCAATTCTGATGAAATAATATTATCTTTAATTAACACATAAGTTAATTTTTGCTTTATTTTAACACGGTATATATAACTGCGGGGCACTGCTAGTATAAAATAAATCGAAAAGAAGTTTGACGTGTAGCTGTAGAAGCCAGTAGTGATAATGTAGTTGTATGTTTACAATCGAAGTAGTGTAATAAAGCAGCGGGCGTTCTCCCGGCGCGGCGGCGTTCATGAAAACTCAATACAAGGTGAAGCCGTAAAGATAAACTGCAACTTCTGATAGGAGTATGTAGGTTAGCCATGCCGCTGATTAATATTTACACATACGTGTTGAAGATAATTTTCGAAATATATACAAAAATATGCTAATCTTACTTGAACTCTCTTTTGAGTCGTATTTCCTCATGACTGAGGGTCGTGACAATAATTCGTTAGGGGAGTTCTCTTGAGTAGATACATCGTGGACATCGTGGTGGGCGCCCAGATCCTGCCACGGAAGACACATGTTCTCGGAAATTGTGGTCTCCAAAAATGACGGTTTCCTCACGATGTTTTCCTTCACCACTAAGCGAGTGTAAATCCAACATGAAAATACAAGTCATTGGTGTAGCGCTGGATTCGACCCAGGGTGCGTCTGGATGAAAAGTAGACGCTGGAACAACACTGGCATATTTGAACGACCTAAATTATTATCATAAAATTGCAAATACATGTAATACAAAAAAAATCCCTGTATCTCTCGTCTTCCAAACCATGATGTGGTTATCCTACTAAACGGTCATTTGGCCCACCTCACTTCTGGCAATTCCTACCTGAGTTCGTAGTTGCCAAACTCTCCCTTTGTTTGTGAAAGCCCTTTGTCAACACTAGAGGGCGCTGATTGTACTGAGATCGAATCTCACTTCGATTGACTTTGCTATGAGCTGGATCTAGAACTAACTTGGAACCTTTGCACTAACAGATGGTATCTTTAGTTTAGCTTTGTGGCTTTGTTTAGCGAAATCTGGTTGGAGTTAATTGTGTTTGGAATTAAACTTTATACTGAATAGTCATAGTTATCTGTTTCAATATCTATTTGTGGTATAAAATGTAGCATAAAGTTAAAATAAAAGAAACATGAGCAATGACATAGCATTCGCTTCGCATCTTAAATAAACTATTACCTAATTACTTACTTCAAAAAACCTTAAATTAGAGTAATGTAGTTTTAGTGTAAAAAAACTATTTTACATGTTGGTTATTTTTACACCTACTAGGTTTAAATTCCATGTTTTCCACTGAGAGCAATATGTGCCTCATTCCCACTTTCCCACTTTACCAAGTCTGGCAAATAGCGCCTCACTCGGAATTTCACGTAAACTTGCTCCAACTAAAATAGAGCCTAAAAAGGTTTCTTCTTTACGGTCTTATTCAACGTAAGAAAAACGGTCAGCGGGGGTTACTATAAGACAAAAAATATTTATATTTATTCCATACTAGTATCTCCTTTTCTTGATAGATATTAAATTAACATTAACAAAATAATTAATTGGAGATATTAATTCGTCTCAGATAATAACTATGATCTTATATTTGTTGGCAATACTATGAGGTTTTCATAGAATTAGTTCTGATGATACATTTTGCTTTGAGTTTAAATGTAAGCTCTAATATATTATTATTTCAATCATTTGTAGATGAAAACGACATGGACAATAAATAAATATTATTATATCTCAGAGTAGCCCCCACGGGATAAAGTAGGTTTCTCCAATGTGACCATTATTTTGCAGACTTAAAACAACTTTATCAAAGATATTTGAGATAAGAAACTTTGGCGATATTAAAAGATATCTTCTCAGTTATATTTGAAGAACAATTTATAGCTTTTTGTATTCAATTTATGAGATAAAAGACTTAAAATTTCGAAGAATAATTTACAGATTTTATTTATGACATAAGCAAAAACAGATAGTATAATACATAGAGTAATATAATAACTATAATATCTAATATTCTTTGGTTGACTTCTTTAACAACAAAATGTCCTAGATTTATAAACGTTGACGCTAAGTGAATCCATTTATATTATTTGAATGAAATAATTATTTATCACAGTTTTTTAAGGAATAAATCATAAAAATACATTTGATTATGATACATTTGATCATGTTATAAAGCTACAAATAATAACACAGATAAAGTCAATAGAGATACTAATTAGACATTGCTCTAATAACTTGATGTATATTTTTTTTGTTAGTGTAATTATGAAAAACGTAAATCTATACTATATACTATACTACCGTACAACCTTACAAGATTGCCCTTTCGATATGAATTTGCCAAGCAGGGTGTTTTTAAGAAAAAATGAAAAAAATAGCAACATATTTTAGTAGAATTTGTTTTTTTGGCTGATAGTAGAATGTTTAACATATTCCTGGCAACACTACGCAAGCGTCTGTCGCCAACGTCATTTCAGTCGAAAGACAGAACGTGTCAAAGTTGGACGTGGGATTCGCGGGCCAAAAACAGTGCCAGAAACTTTTGCCGGAGGTCTGTTTACACGTTACAGCAGGTAAGATATTTGTGAACTACTAATAGTTTATAGCAAATAAACGATAGATATCGATTATACTGCGCAAAAGCTTACTTAGATTTGAAAAAAATCAATTGGGCAATGTCATATTACTTTTTCTAATGTACTGTTTACGACTTTGCCCACCTAAATATTGGTATCAGGGTTGTCACCTCCTTAGTTATTTTTACCGGACTGATATAAAAGGAGGTGTTAATTTAGGATATAAATGTATAAATATGTAAAAATATATGACTACTGTCATACCATGTTGTGAGTTGTTAATTAATTCGACAATTGCGTGATAGTCTATAGTCTAATTAATCTCAGGTCAACAATAAAGAGTGACAACCCTAGTCCATCGTTTTATTTCTATGAAAAGTTGCAAAAAAAAAGATGACTTTGCCCATTCTAGTTTAGCAAGAAATGAGAAAGATTAAACGTTTTATTGATATACGCCTATGTTAGCCAGTTTATTTGTTTAAAATTTGCCCTAACCAACATACACATAAAGTTGAGAACAGCGGAAATATGATTTTTTTTTTCGAAGTGGGCAAAGTTGTAAAAAGTTCTCAAAATTTGGCCCGCTCTCTATAAATAGGTTTTTGCGTAATACGTTTGGGTTTTCTTGATATTATTATTTATTTTTTGCAAGAAGCAATGCATTCAACGATGATCTAGCCAAAACGCAAAATAATATCGATGGTTTTTTTTTTTTAATTCAGCATTTAATAGAACAAATCAAAAAAACCGGGCAAAGTTGTAGGGGTTGACGGTATCTATACTAGTATTATAAAGCTGAAGAGTTTGTTTGTTTGTTTGAACGCGCTAATCTCAGGAACTAAAGGTGCGAATCGAAAAATTCGTTTTGTGTTGGATTGACCAGTTATCGAGGAAGGCTTTAGACTATATAACATCACGCTGCAACTCATAGGAGCACAGAAACAATGGAAAATGTGGAAAAAACGGGAAAATTATAATACTTGCAACTAGTTGCAACGAAAGGCCTTTACCATTGTATAAAATACATCATGTTTAATTTACATTTATTACATACATTGCATACATACAATGCAACATAACATTGAACATCGCAAAGTGCTCTGCGGACAAAACGACGACCTAGATACGGATGCTGGCTCAGTATCTAAGCAATCGCCGGCCGAATGCTGACGCCGCATCACACCGACAGGGCACACAACGATACAATGATTATGTGTTTGTTGCAAATTTTTTTTTTTTTTTTTTTAACTTGAACGGGTTTGCACTTGACCATAGTTTACCTGATAGCAAGTAAGGCTATGGCCTAAGATGGAGCGTGGATGGATTTGTATATAAACTGGTGTTTTATGAATAAATGTTAATTATTACCGCAACCTTGGTTTTAATTCACCACCCCTGGAGAAGCCCCCGCTAGGCAGGACCAGCCAGCCCAAGGAGAAGAAGCCACCCAACCTTATCAAGAGAGGACCAGCCAGCCCGAGGAGAAGAAGCCGCCCAACCTCATCAAGAGAGGTCCAGCTGCGTTGAGCCTAGCTCCGCCCATCCTCGTCAAGAGATGTCCTGCCGAGCGCTGCTCCGCCCGCCCTCGCTGCCAGAGGGATCCCTGCCCAGGGCGCTGCTCTGCCCGCCCTCGCTACCAGAGGGCCCACTGCGTCGAGCGTTGCTCCGCCATCCTCCACCGCCCGCCCGTGCCACGGGAGGCCCTGGTTGCGTCGAGTGAATCTCCGCAACCAGCTCCACGCCCTGTTCAGCATTACTCCGCTGGACAGGTGCCATACCCATCCACCCTCCACCGCGGACAAGACACCTTTCTCCATCACTGACAAGTGATCGGTCACAAGAGTCTGGGTGACCGGCGGTGGAGTATCATTTCCTGTGTACATTGCACGACGTACACATTCTTTACTCCTTCCCCCCATCCGCTTGTTGCCTTAGGTCGCTGGCAACAGGCATTCCTGCACCTATATCTATATATTTATCTATTGCTCTATGGTTAGGGCTAGGGCTTAGATAGGTAGGTAGGTTAGAGTAGGGACCCAGTGGTGAGTATCCTGGTTAGGAGGATAGGGATCTTTGACCAAAGATAGGGTCCTGTAGGAATACGTTGACTGATGGTAAGCGGTCACGTCAATTAGCAGACCTGGAGCGAGTGCTCCCGTAGGGCGACTCTAGGGGCGGTCCTGTAGGGTTAGGTGTGGCTAGGGTTAGAGCTGTTAGGCCCCCCTAGTAGGTGCCTGCGGTGATTGTTGCAGCAATACCATTGTTGCTGTGGCAGTTTCGTCAGGCGTTTAGGTAACATCGTGGCGTGTTACTTAGACAACTGACCACCAGCAGGTTATAAAAGGCTCAAAGCGACTTGGTCTTATACCGGCGTTGCTCTGAGTTCTCATCAGGCGCTAGGAGATTTGGTACCTGGTCAGTACAAATCATCTAGCAAACGATTCAATAACTTTAACTATAGGTAGATAAGTAAACAAAGGCAACTGAAAGGGTCTAAAATTCCACGAAGTATATTACGGGACCAAGGTTAGATTAGACACAAAATATGAAATACCGCTCTTTTGTCTCAATGATTTTGCATCCAAAAGGTCCAAAGTAAACGATCCAATACTGAATTAAATTTTGCAAAACACAAACAAGACTTGCTTTCATAAGCATAAACATAATATTAAATTTAAAATTCAAAAACAACAGCTGCTTCATATGTCTGCCAGTGATGTGCCTTGCATGCATGCTATCTGACGTTGCAGGCCATTTCATTTACATTGAGAACTCTTTTGGAACATTTAAAAAAGGCTGTATGATGCGTTTAAGAAATTCACCTTGGTGTAAAAAGTCACGCTCACGAATTTTCTTGAAAAAGATGAGCATATTTTCACACTGATATATCTTAAAAAAATATATATGAAGTGTGATATCTTCTTTATTTTATTAAAAAGAATATACATTTTGCGACAAAATTACACGAAAAAACAACAGATCATCATAAAATGCGATATTTCATCGCAGTCAAAAGTTACATTTAAATAAAACACACTTGCTTTTTTACAGTCATGTTTTCAATCAGTAGGTATTTTTGAAATATCCTCCCAAGCTGTTATTCGCCGGTTCCTATCCCCGGGACCACTCTGGCCTTTCCATTGGAATTGTACAACGCACAGGATAATCGGTTTCTGCGCCGCAAGGATCTTTCTTCCTGATTTATCCACGACTTAATTCTACCTTCGGTTTTACCTGTTCTATATCCGACTATTCTGTTTTATATTATAGTCCTGCTCTTCTTTGGAATGTGGTCTTGAAATTGATTAATTTTCTTAAATAATAATGGTATGTAACTAGAGATTTGTAGGTGCTTCATAAAAATAAGAATATCTTAGAATGAAAACGAATTATTTTTAGTTCAAATAAACTTTATAGTAATGAAAGTCTTATTTTAATGACTAATTTTCAAGTTTAAATCTTATTATGATACGTAAAAAAACAAACAAGCCAACCAATTTTTTTCATCATATTTAGTAGATCGAAAATATTGCCGAGCCATTGTGGGCGAGCCTCAGACCGTATCTCATGTACCTTACCCGCCTACACCAAGCAACTTCTAAAAATACCAATTGTGGTGGATATACTCATATGTATTTATATTATTAAACCAACGTTTCATTGAACTTACCATAATTCTTGTTAAAATATTTAATCAAGGATTTGCTTATGTTATCGTCGAACAAACAATGTACTTAAACAAACAACAATACTTTTTCATATATTATCTTCATTTTATTCGGTCAGATAAGAGAAATTCATGTCATGTTATTACGCACCAAGGCAACTTGTTCTGCAATCCCAAAATAGGAGCTCGCCTTTGGGGGCAAAATTTAATTTACTTTACGGCAACAAAACTAACTCATTCAAACCCTACCAGACCCACAAAAAGGGAAGCACTTAAATAAAATGAACAGTTTACAAAAACACGGCAAAAGTTTAGATTAATCTGTAAATAGAGACGACTTCGGCACAGAAATAAAACGGGAGTTAATTTGGAAATGAGTGAATGAAATATGAATTAAGTTTGGAGTTTGTTTGACAAATCTTTGGGAAGTTTCTTTACGCGGCTTCCGGAATAATACCGCAAATGGAAGGGTGAAAAAGTGGGGAAAAATGGTTGGAAAGATACAGCTAGATACACTTTCAATATCTTAGCAATCTCTAAGTCATACAATGAAGCTTACTACTTCTTACCTAACATGAATCATTAAAATTTTGTCTTTCATTGTAGCGTTTTATTGTTTAACCGATTAGTGGAAAACTTTTGTTACTGGTTCATCATCATCAGCCTAATAGGACCCACTGCAGGGCATAGGCCTCCACCCTCTTACGCCAATACTCCCTGTCTTGCGCTGTTCTTGCCCAGATGTTTCCTTCTAAATTTCTAATATCATCCAGCCACCGTTGCACAGGTCTTCCTACACTTCGCTTACCTAGCCATGGGTACCATTCAGTTATTGCTTTGCTCCATCTGCCGTCAGTACTTCTCGCCAAGTGTCCAGCCCATCGCCACTTGAGTTTCGTAATACGAGACCCGACGTCTTCCACCTTCGTACGTGTTCGGATCTCAGTATTACGAACCCTAACATGGACCGTTCCATTGCTCTTTGTACGACTCTCATCTTTTCGATGGTTTCCTCCTTTCTTACTGGTTACTTATAGTTAATTAAAAGAAGAGTTTGGAGGAGTAGCCGCCTTGCGGATAGATCTTTCTAGACGCTTTTCTTCGTTTACGACAGAATTACATATGTACGAGTATGTGTAAATAAATTGCACTTCAAGCTATTTTCATGAAAGTTTACCCTATTTTAGAAATATTTCTTCTTTTAAAAGAGACATAAGGAAGCGAATGAGTTGAAGTTACAAGCGCTTGACCATCAACCCAACTAGACAGCTCGAGCAAACAGGTAAGTACTAATAACACTTACAGCAAACTCTGTGGAAAGAATGTAGTACTAAAGTGTCATACATATTTGATAAATTAATCAATAAATTAATAATTTTATTCACATTAAACAAGGGAAAAACTAAACATACTATTTCTCACAACTACGAAATACAAAAAAGACACTTTGAAATATTTAGAAAAAGCCTAAATATGGTTAAGTGATCTAGCCCACTGCCAGAATGCAACACGCGCAGCATACTGGCCGCATTACCGCGCTGGCAGGCTAATTAATAAATAATTATAATATTAAACACCATTATATAAAATTGTAGACTTCTAATTTTAGCTACCTCCTGTCTCATGGTTACCTCCGCGAACCTTGGTAAAATAAATGAAATATGTATACAAATATTTTAAAGTAACCGGTACTCCACGCCACGTACAAAGCGCCTGCCAGTACGCGGTAGCAGCTCTCAGGTGTGTAATGATATAAACTTGCTCCTGTCATTAGCCTAGGAGAGAGGCAATTTGCAACACTTACTGCTGTTATTTATTCAACTAGTACGTAGTTAGTGCATAGGGGAGGTGAAGACTAGACTGGAATAACGAATCAGATCAAAATACATGTACAGCGAACCTTGTAGATATGTCTTAATCTAAACGTAATTCGAACAATTTATTATTTAACTTGTAATTCGAACAAATTATTAATATCATGTTTATCAAGCTATGTTGTTCACATTTTTTTTTATTGAAAAAAATTAACAACTTTACCTTCTATCACCTAACATGTAATAATATATACTCTTCTTACCTACGAAACTGAGTAAAAACCGCAAACGAGAACATACCAAATTCCAACAGAATGCATACATAGTAAGTACACACGTATCCAGACAAAAGCGCTTCCCGAGCGGAACGAGCGTATTCCATTCGCATTTACTTACTTATGTAATTACACTCGAAATTATGAAAACATTCTCCACGAAATAACGTCCCTTAGAACATTTTTCACAAATGTCATGTAATTGTAAGCAAACAACATTAAATCCGTCGAGTTGGAAGCGAGGAATAAATTAAGCTAATTTTTACTTTTTAGAGGGAATTTTGTATTTTATATCGCGTTTAAGGAGACAGCTTATTCGGTACATCGCTGACATTTCCACTTATATGGGTTGACAAGTTGTGTGTTCATTTAGGAATATAATAAATTGTGGTCAAAGCGTACTGTGGTAAAACGCGAGTATTGCTAGTGGATGAAAGCCCTCCCTGCGATGTTTTGAAATAAAATAACACTTGGAAGTGTTGAAGTCATTAACTACCTTAAGTCTTAAATCTCGATGATATGTCACTCCATTGCAGAGCTACAAAATCAAGAGTAAAAATCTGAATTTTATTGTATCTGTTGTTTCAACTCGAGCAAGTTTTTAAATTCCTACAAATATTATTTTTACTGCAACAAAATAAAATAACAAACTATAAAATAACAATAGAAACGTTTTCACATAAACAAACGGAGATTATTAGTTTGTATCATACGACAATATAAACTAGAGACTTCTAACCACTTCTTCTAGGTACTTCCACTGAATAAGGGTTACAAAAAGTACTTACACAACTCTCCATATCAGCACGCAAACCAATATGTCAGCTAGTGCAATGACTTTTATATCAGTAAAATCTTTTCTATTCACAATAACTTAATAAGACTTTATTGTGCTGTGTCATTTATCTCCACACTACTTTTCAATCTTATTCATTTAGCTATTTGAACGCGACAAAACAAACAAACATTATACATACACAGATACTCACCCATTTTTTTAGTTTTATAATTTTAGCTTAACGAAATAAACGAATGTGACATTTTTGCTTCACAATGAGACTTCTAGTTTGAAAAGTTTGTGTTTATAAACAACAGGCTCCATCCTGAGTGCACTTGGCATTCAGGGCTTAAGGGGAGTAATCCATTTATTATTCACCATGAATATTTCACGCAAAGAAGATCCACCGCTGACGACCAGCTGTTGTTGCGTCTTAACCAAATTTTTAGACTATTAAGATAAAGTTATGGTGGGACAGTTTTTAAATGTGAATAAGCTATATAAAAATATTTATTATGATTATATCATCAAAAGTTCGATTTCTTATGTTGTCTTTTTGTACAATAATAATATATTAGGTACGTATGGCTAGTAATCTCTTTTACATAGATTTACTTATTGTTACATAACAGGTTGTTGAAATTACTTGCTTGCTTTACCTTCAACCACAGAGAGTTGTGTCATGTAATTCAGATTAACTGACTCTTAAAGTTTCAGGATATTATTATGGCTGGCCTTATACCTTATTTTAAGCTGCTACAGTGTTGAGGTCTGATTGTTCCGCTTTCATACAGGCATAGCTTACCATATGAAGCTTGTATCTGTGTGATTACTGTATAGTAATATATGTGCGATTGTATGAATAATGTGATTATTTTAATTATATAATTTGACATGTACATTTTCATAATTTATCAATAAAATCTGAATCTGCATCTGATTGTCTTTTGAAAATATCAATAATAAATTAATAAATATTGCTCCAATCACTAGTGAGTAAATAAAACTTGCTAATTTTAACACTATTTGCCTAACGTTAATCTCAGAACATAAATCCATTACATCGGACATTAAACGCTTATCCCCCGGCTTGCCAGATGGATCACGTGTATATTGTAAGGCTACAAAAACAGTGTCCATCCTACTCCAGACATGACGTATCATGCTAGCGTTGGCAAAAAATACAGACCTATTTCCTGACCGTCGTTACTGGCTCGAACACGGAGGAGAGAATCACAGATACGATGTAAAGGATAGAGAAAACGTTTGTATTATCGTTTGATGTGAAAATACTTTTTATGAAGCACCCGTACGTCGCTAGCGGAGGCAATCGCGCGGTCAGTTCTTGGATGGGTGACAGAAAAGTGGCATTCCATTTTGGGTACTTCCGTGGGTCGGATGACACGTTAACCTTTAGGTCCCGGTTGTTTTTCTAGTCAATTTCAAAATTGTTTGTCTAGTACGGCAGTCGTTAAGTCATGTTAGAGGCCCTTGGGGCGGCTTGATAAACTCTCGACACCAGAGTTGGCCACTGTCAATCGATAAAAAGATTTTTATTACTCTCTCTCTCTGTATAATAACTGATAGATAAATAGATAACCGTCTTTCTCTGAGGTCTAAATAATCGGATATCATTAACTAATCTTAACTATTGGCAAAGTTTACGTTGCGTTTTTTACTTACTTGTGAACTATCGTCGGTACTAATTTGTGTGAAATTGATTAAGGAAATGTTTCTAGTAAAACATGATAATTGATAAACTGTTTTTAATCATATCAAACAAAAAGTGAACTTAAATGCGTTTCTCTATTAACATCATAGATTTCCACTCGTTGCTCGTTGTAAGTCTTCATTCTATTATATCACATCCTCTCCATACCTAGTCTAGAACTGCTCCCAATAAGGGGCAACATCGCTCGCTAGTAAGCCTCGTGTCTAATTTGTGGCCGCATAAGACACTACCCTTCTTGCTACTGCAATTAACATGACAGGACCGCTTCTTATCATATTAGCTGAGAAATAGAAGAAAAAACATATTTCAGACGTAAACAATACTACTTTTGTATCTCCCAATGTAATAAAAAACATTCAAAACATAGTTAAGAATTCAATGCGATATCTTCAAAGATGCTAAAATAATGTTGATACAACAAAATCAATCAATTAGAAAATAAAATATAAACTGGATACAGTACTGTTCAAAAATTTTTATTTATTTATTTAATATTTAAATATATTTTTAAAGATTTGGCCCATATTTTTAAATATTTCTATAATAAAAGATTTTGTACATAATAAAAATGTGATTACATACATAAATACTCATTTCTAGCTAGGAGGTAACTAAGCTGCAGAATATTAACGCAGGTTCTAATACTCAGAGCTCAAAGCTTCATAAACGAATAATAAACGGAAAGCTCTCCGCCGATCTGTGAGCTACTAATAATCCTAAACAATATGGAATAGTTATTATTTAAAAGAGTAGAATAGTATGTTTTTTTGAGGATTGTTTTGTTTGTTGGGTAGTATTTTTTTCCATCTTAGTTTTTTAATATCAGGATGCACATTGTTGGTTTTTGGTGGTACTCTAGCTACAAAAACACCCGGCATAACACCGCGTAGTAGAAATCGAGTAAGCACGCTTTATCTTAGGCCGTAGCCTTTGCTTACCATCACGCAAACTATGGTAAAGTGCAAACCTGCCTTAGTTAAAAAAAGTCGTCTCTGCAACCATGCTTTATTTTAGCCTACAGTAGTGCTTAACAACGGCGGGCTCTAGTCCTAAGTAAACCGTGCTGTTTATTTATTAAATGAATTTCTCAAAACGTATTTATTTAATTAATACCTAGGTTATTACCCCAGAAACAATTCCGTTCAAAATGGAATATACCTTTCTGACTCAAAGCAATAGCTTTTCCTTACTGCAGTGTATTATCGTAGCCCCCGGGCGTGGGTATTCACGGCATCATTACTGGTATTAATATTAGACGCTCTCTAATGGACTTCTGATAACTCCTTCCATGAATAAATAACTCTAGACATAATGCACGTAGTATTATTATCAAACATAACTTAGCATTGACTGAGGCAATACTCGTATACGAAATTAATGAACTGTCATGACAATAGAACCTTGAATAAAAGAATAAGAAACGAAAAAAAACATTGATTGTAACTTGTAACACAGAACAAAAACACCATTAAGAAGGTATTAATATAAATAGTTACAGGTTTCATTCATATCACCATCCGTCCCGAACTCGGTATGTTGGTTTCCTACAGATCAATAATTATTTATTTTTTATAACCTACATTTATGGCATATCACGTAAGAAGATTAATTTAATTAATTAATTAATTAAGATTATTCACCGAGTAGATATTAGGATCTGATTTGTTTTTCTATAATAAATAAATATAAATATTTTATTCATCAAATTCTTCTTCTAAAAAGAGGCAAAACCTAATTTATGCCTATAAACTGCGACTCACAGCGTGTACAGTGTTACTCCAAATAAGATATCACAACACAAGTATTAAAACCGGCCGCGTGTTTACACCCTTTATCTCCGTTAGCAACGAACCTCCTTCCTACAGCCTCCTGCCTGTAGGCTGTATGTACGTATACAACCTTCTTAGACACCTACATGTAGCCTCCTGCCTGTAGGCTGTACGTACACAGACTCCTTAGTAGCACGTGGAGACATTATCCAGGGATATAGGCCAAGGTAGGGCGGGAACCACGGGAGATAATGTGCTTTGGATTTTGAAGGATTTATGTTTTTTTTAAACTCTGGAGTGGGGGTAAAGTTAAATTATAGTAAATATAATTATTGAATATTTGGTTTACTGACTAGAAAACTATGTATATTGTTGTGTGCTGTGTGTCAAAATAAATGTCTCCTTTTTTTCTTAACATTTACGAGTGGGTACGTACGTAGTATATAGTTCACCTATCGCATTTTATTATCTACACTTAACACAGCTTAAAACAACAGATGAATGAGATTGTAGGTAAGTTTTCAAAAGTTTAACATTCTGGTTATCTTGTCTGCGATTTTAGTCATGAAACTAAAAAGGGTACATAAGCCATGTTTTCCTAAAAGTGTAAAACTAGAGACAACCACTAGTATGTTATACCACACCTTACTTTCCACGCGACGCCTCCTCCTTAGTTATTCATCGTCCCATCATTCATCGTTTGTTTCACATTTTTATACATAAATTACAGATTACGATGACGGATTTATATTACTTCAATCATAAAAGCTCAGCGAGGATTTCTTAGATTTTTCCAAGGTGGGGTTCCAAGTAAATATTTTATTACGTTATGTTGTATACAGGTTCAGTGGTAAAGAATAGTAAAAGCTGATAAGCAAATAAATGTAAAAAGTAAGAAATAACGAAATATTTTCGATTTTGCTTAAGCTGTTATTTGCAATTGACAGGTAATTTTTGGCAGGCAGGCCGTTACATTGAATAAAAAACCAGCTTACTTAATTCTCTTCTTTTTTGTAATTTAAATTAACTTATTTTTAAGTTCTTAAAAAACTTTAGTAAACCTGTATTTAAATATTTGCCCTGACATTGACTGATAGATAAACACGGGCTTGTTGCTGCATGAAGTTTTTTTATTATTTAGATAGTTCTTTCACTCAGAAAAGTGGTGGTTATTGTGAATCTATCAGTACTTAGTTTCATATTTACATTTCTTTTTCCTCGTAGTTTCACTAAAACCCTGCAGGGTGCAAATATAATCCAACCATAATTTAATCAACCATAGTGCAGGTTTAGCACTTAATAAATTAACTCATAATATAATCCTACAAAATCTGATCGAAGTAGTTCTTCTTCTTATCGAATAAGAGTGGCCAACTCTGGTTTTTAGAGTTTATCAAGCCGCCCTAAGGGCCTCCGATATGGCTTAAGGTCTGCCGTAATAGACAAACAGCCAGATATGAGTACTAAAAGTATTAAACGAGCTACTTAAAATTAAATACACGGATCAAAGTACGAGCTACTAAAAGAGAGCTATTTTCTTCATAAAAATTTGTTTATTAGACTTATTCCCCTTATATTCAAAGTTAAGTAATCTTATTATTTCTTCCTGAAACGTGTTTCGACTAAGAACGAAAAAGTTTGTAAATATTGTTATTTGAAATGTTCTGAAAATGATTTTATATTTATTTTTATATCAAGGTAACATGTCTGTTTACTTTTTGTTTCAGGTAATACTGAAGGTGGAGTCAAGTCTAAAATAACCGATGAACATACCAGTGTCGTACGTAGTAGTAAGTAGGAGTAAATTGAGTTAGCACTCAAGTAACGCGAGTACACTCGTCGTAACGACATTTATATCGCAACCCCCACTTTAATCACGCAGCTGCAGCTGTGATCACACACACATACACACGAGTGAGTGAGTGAGTGAGTGCGGGTAAACTTGTAATTTGATGAGAACACTCACTTTTTATATTAGAGGAAGGAAGTTGAGTATGAAACATAGCAGGCTATGTACGCGCATGAAATACTCGTATTTATTGTTTAGCTAAAAATTTCAGGAAAATACATAGTGTTGTTATATTAATTATATCTAAATACTTATAAGAAACTCAAATGTGGCTGACAAAGTGATCTGTCAACGCACAGCCCAAATCACTTGACGGATCGAGCTGTAATTTGGCATGCAGGTAGATGTTATGACGTAGGCATCCACTAAGAAAAGATCTTTGAATATGCCCCTTTTAAAGGGGTGAAATAGGAGATGCAAGTTTACTTCCTAATGCAAAAGAAGCTGCAAGCACATACTAGTAATTCATATAATTTTAGAAAGGCTTAATTTTTTTTTAATTCATGAAGAAAATAATAATTGGACCGTATGCAAAACTCATAACAAAAATAACCCTATCTCAAATAATTAACAAATAATGAGTAACATTAAACGTTAAAACGTTAGGTTTTTGATAATTAGATAGAATAAGGGAGGAGCCCTGTGCTCAGATGGGTTGATACATACTGATGATGTCGTAGCTAAGTACATAATAAAGCAACCATAAAGAGAATGCATCAGTGACCAGTACCTTCATATACAAATATGTACCCTGTTTATATTATTATGTATGAGTCCTAGCCAAACAACTTCCCTCCTCTGAAGCCCCAAACACACACAATGTCGGCGACTTGCAGACTTGCCTTCATATTTGTCTTTCCGCTCCTAAACTCGTTTCAAGGGAAATTATATTCATACGCTGCTTGTACTGGAATAAAGTACTTAGACCTAATTTTATGACAACGCCGCTTATAAGTTCTTAAATGTTTTCAACTGGCTTACTTTAACTCCACGGTTTTACTCTTACATACTTAGTTGCAAATGTGTGATGACTCGTGCTAGTAGTGAATTTTATATTGATGTAAGTTCATTATTTAAAAATTGCAGTATAAAACATTTTTTTTTAACTTGAACGCGTTTGCACTTGGCCATAGTTTACCTGATAAAAAGCAAAGGCTGTGGTCTAAGATGGAGCGTGCTTACCCGATAAGAACCGATTCACTCTCGCTTTGAAGATCGCTGGATTATAGTGCGTGGGGAACAGGGAGTCAGGCAAGGAATTCCATAACCTTGCGGTACGAACAATAAATCAATATTAAGTATCTTGTTGATAACAATGTTTAATCCATACCACAATAACGCCTTTTTCACTTTCTCCAATATAAAGAAGAAACTCCACTTAAAGCACCTTACAATCCGAAAATGGCCTCATTATACGGTAGAGATATTTATTACAAGAACCCCAAAATCGCCCTTTTTATGTATAAAAGGTAAACTAATTGATAAAGCAAACGACCCTTGAAGGTCCCACCGGAAGGTTTTCATTAAAATTCCTCCATAAAGTGGGGATTAACGTGATAATATCATTGTTATAGCCCGGCCTAACCCGCCTGTGCCGCCGGGGGCGTGTGATCTTACAGTACTGGACGTAAGTTTTTAATAAGAAAGGTCAATATTAAACCACTTTTTCTTTGATGTAATTTTTGTATGTTATTGGAAAGATGTATCTAATTATAACCAGCAGTAAAATAAATAGGGCTGTTAAGTAATTTGATGTCGATTTTTTTTTTCTAATTTTTCTTCCACCTTGATCTAAATACACACACTGGATGGTAGCCCCAAGTAACTCGATTGTCTCATATGTCTAGTTTTATCCCCATACAATGCGGTGCAAACAGTGGTGAACAACCACTGCATAATTTATAAATAGAAACATAAACATGAAAACTTGAGAATATATTTCGATTCACAGTTTTCCTTCTCCATTCACAACATAATATATAAACAATAACAAAATATTCTGAATAAACATCCAGTGTACAATATCGGTAAGATGTCCAAAATGCCGAAACAGAAATCAAATCGTAATTTCCTGTTCTGTCGGCAAACATCATCTGTTTCCAATAAATACAGTATTCGGTGGAATTTGTTAGTGGCTTCTCGACGTTATTACAAACATCTGTGATGTTACGTTGATACTGGTTGAATAAATACGTATATATTACAAAAAATATATTTAGATCAATTAACATACTTATTACACAACTAGTAGGTGCTCGCGGCTTTGCTCGCATTAAGAAGTAAAACTTGCATTCCCTATTTCACTTCATTAAAAGTGGCATTTCCAAAAATCCTTTCTTAGCGCATGCCTACGTCGTAACATCTACCTTCATTCCAAATTTGAGCCCAATCCGTCCAGTGGTTTGAGCTGTGCGTTGATAAATCACTGTATAAGTCAGTCAGTCAGTCCTTTGAGTTTTATATATTTAGAAGTTACCTTCTTGGCTAAATTTTCTCAGGCGATCCTCTCAAATCATTTGTAAGTCATACTTCTGATTGTTACTACACAAAATATTGTGGACGAAAAATGACCAACATTAAATAAGTGATCCACATGATGAAAAATAAATAAAGACATATATAAATATGTACTACAACTAACACAAACACACACACACATCGCAAGGCGTTGCAAGGCGTCGCAATGACACCCGCCTCCATCCCAACTCGGTTAGAGGCGTAAGCTCGCGGTGATTTTATTACCGACCTATCTTACAGCCACTACAGGTCTATCACTAAGAGAAGATTTGGTATAACCATCATTTTCATCATCAGCTCAAAAGAGGCCGCTGAAGGACATTATTTTCCCTTTTAAGCCAATACCGGTCTATTATTGTATAGAGATAAATATAAATCGCTACTAAATATCAAAATCAAATTAGTAAGATGAGTCTAGATCAATAAGTCGTCTGAATGTTTTTTGGTACATATGGTGATAGTACATAGCATAAATGCTAAAAGCGGCTACACACGACCCTAAAATCACTGGCGATATCGAGACAGTGAAATCGGGGCTGAATCGGCGATAAAATTGTCTCTACTCTACACACGTCCTTGCCTGTCAGTACGTAACCGACCGTGCTACAGACTGCTCGTTTTTCCGAAATGCCGCCGACGCTCTCAAAACAGCAGAAAATAGGAATTGTCTTGGCACTTACTACGGTGCCACCTAACCAGAGACAAAAAAGGAGGATCTGGGCTAAAAACTGGTTAATGAAACGCCATGAATTAAGCCACATGAACGTCATGAGACATTTAGAAGCAGATGACTTCAGAAACTTTTTAAGAATGGATATTGAGTGTTTTGATGAGCTCCTCAATATGGTGACACCATTATTATGGTGACTTCATTAAAAATTTGCAATAGCATTTTGAATGCCGCCGGTCTCATGTCGCGGTTGAAATGGTCATTATGTTTTTTGTCCCACAAATATGGTAAATCTTTAAAGAAATCAATGACTTTTGTCCACGCTTCTCGCTCATATTCCTTAGCCATATTTTCGAAATAAAAAATAGTAGCCGCAAGCACGTCGTATCGCTGCAGCGCTCGAGCGCAGACTGCGCAAAAATCAGTACTGATTTCGCTACACACGTCCTGACAACGCTCCCTGAGCCGATAATCGTCCCTGAATCGTGAGCTCGCCCGTAGCGATTTAGGGATGAAAAAAATCGGGTACGATTTGCCTACACACCAGGCGATTTATGATACGATCTAGGGTCCTCCCCACCACTGTCCCGATATTGCCAGTGATTTTAGGGTCGTGTGTAGCCGCTTTAAATGACTAAATTTACGTGCCTTTGTATCTATAATTTATAGTATTTATGCTATGCCTCAGTTACACTTTTTAGTATTTAATGTATGTCAATCAATCAACAAAGCGTCTTCAAATACTGCCAAAGAATTACACAAGTCTTCGTGAATGTAACCTCCTATATGTAGGTATCTTGGGCAACATCGATAAATCACCCTCGGGCCGTGGTCGCTGTGATACCTTAACTTCGACAATTTGCCGCCTATTCTGCCTTACTGGTTAATATCTCGTTCCAAGGACACGCTTTCATATCTGCGATGGTGGATATTTATAATGCTGTATACGTTTTATCAATATTATATGGTTGTTTTTTTTATATTCACTTTATTTAATATAACTAAAACGATTTTTTTTGCACTTGATAATAATTTACCTGATGGTAAGCAATAGCTGTAAGGCAGATGAAGCTTTCTCTTGGTCACCGTTTCGCGTGAAATTTTGGCGTCCCTAGGTGTATGGATGATAGGTGAGAATAACAGTCACTGTTAGGTAGTTATCAACGCTGCACATTTATTGTACGACCGTTCGCTGTGAGCGATTCAGCCAACTAGCGCTGCCGAGCCGGCTACCAAACCGGTTTGGTCGACAGGCGCGCGTGGAGTCGATTCTAACTCCCTATAACACAAATTGACTGTCCGTCCGCACAACATACAAAAATATATATGATTTTATTTATTTTACGTATATAACATATTAATATTATTGTGGGATCGTGTGTGTATAAATATAATGAATATTATATGATATTATTTGATGTCGATATATTAATTATTTAGAAGATATATTATAGTTACATAAATATTTTGTGTTATAAATATGAAAATAAAATATTATGAATAGTTATAAATAATTATAAACTAATATAAAATAATATGAAGCCCACATTACTCCCCTCCAGAGACCGTCATGGTCGAAAGTGATTAGGAAAACGAACTATACGCCCAGAACGAGTTTGTTTAACCTGGTTCGGGATCGGGGCTGATGATGGGACCGCAAGCGGAACTTGGTTCAGAGCTGGTGTTGGAATAGGGATTTCCTGTTGACGAATTAGGGTAGGATCTGGATGGGAAAGAGTAGTGGGTAGCTGGGTAGGCTTGGATAAAGTGTCTGTCAGGATGTAGGCTGGTTTCAGCCTGTCGATCGAGACAGTAGTAGCCCTACCGTTTACAAGTATTTTAAATACTTTGTCATTTCGTTCAAGTACTTCGTGGGGGCCCGAAAAGGGAGGTTCTAATGCACCTCGAACTTTATCGACGCGTAAAAATACGTGACTTGTTGTGGCTAGGTCTTTAAAAATGAAGACTTTAGCTTTGTTGTGGCGAGCAGCAGGCGAGGGTTGTAACTTCATCATGGAGCGTCGCAGGCGAGATGTGAAGTTGGATACGTCCATGCTGTCAGGGACAGTGGCGTGGAAAAAATCGCCAGGCAAACGTAACGACTCGCCATATACTAGCTCTGCAGAAGTAGTTTGTAGATCCTCTTTGAAAGCACTTCTAATACCTAAGAGCACTAGTGGTAATGCTTCCAACCAGCTGCTGTCCGCGTGGCACATGATTGCTGCCTTTAGTTGTCGGTGGAACCGTTCCACAAGACCGTTACTTGCTGGGTGATACGCAGTAGTTCTGTGGTGCTTGAATCCAATCATCTTTCCCAGATATTGAAAAAGTGCCGATTCAAACTGTGCACCTCTGTCAGTCACAATGTCAGTAGGGCATCCAAATCTGGATATCCATGATAATAGTGCTTTACCAACAGTCTCTGCTGTTATATCTGGCATCGGCGTGACTTCCGGCCAGCGTGTAAATCGGTCTACTGCTGTAAGGCAGTATCGGTTACCCTGTGAGATAGGCAGGGGACCAATGATGTCCACGTGGACGAATGTAAATCGAGCGCGAGGTAAGTTGAAATTGCCCAACGGAGCAGTAACGTGTCGACTTACTTTAGCTCGCTGACATGCAAGACATTTTCGTGACCATTCCTGGCAATCTTTGCGAGCCCCAGGCCATATAAACCACTCAGCAACTAATTTCGCCGTTGGTTTAGGGCCAGGGTGGCTAAGATTGTGCAAACTTTCGAATATTTGTTTGCGAAATGGTTCGGTCACAAAGGGCCTTGGTGGTCCTCGACTTACGTCACAGTAAAGCTCTGTGTTACTGTCTGGTAACTTAAGTTTCTCTAGGCGGAGTGATGATTCACCACCTAACAGGTGTGTCATTTCGTCGTCGGAAGTCTGTGACAAGGCTAACTGTCCCCAGTCGATTGGCATCTGGAGTTCTTCTATTCTCGACAGTGTATCAGCCACAACATTGTCTTTGCCTGATATGTGCAGGATGTCTGTCGTGAATTGTGAAATAAAATCCAGGTGACGAAATTGACGTGGAGTGCAATTAGTCTTTCTTTCGCTAAAGGCGAAAGACAGTGGTTTGTGGTCGGTATATACCACGAAATGTCGCGCTTCCAACATATGGCGAAAGTATTTAATACTCTCGTAAATTGCAAGGAGCTCGCGATCATATGGAGAGTAATTGCTCTGTGCGGGGCTCAACTTGCGAGAGAAGAAGGCTAGCGGCTGCCAGTGTCCATTCTTGAGCTGTTGGATTACTGCGCCTATAGCGGTGTCGGAGGCATCGGTAACGAGTCCTAATTTGGACTGTGGGTCGGGGTGTGCTAATAAAGCTGCCTCACAGAGGTTCTGCTTACAGGCTTCGAATGCTCGCAGAGAGTCACCCTCTAGCGTCACGGGGTGGGAAGCTTTGACAGACCCAGTGAGCAGAACGTTGAGAGGAGCCTGGATCTGGGCAGCATTGGGTAAGAACCGCCGATAAAAGTTTACCATGCCCAGGAAGCGTCTGAGTTCTCGGACGGTTCCTGGTGCAGGAAACTCTGAGATGGCCTTGACCTTGCTGTCCAGAGGCTTGGTACCTTCTTCAGAAATTTGGTAGCCCAAAAAGGTTACCACGGGTTTACCAAAAACGCACTTTGCCGTATTAACCAGCACGCCATACTCGCGCATGCGTTCAAAGAGCTGGCGCAGGTGGTCCTCGTGTTGGGTTGGCGACTCAGAGAAAACTAGAAAGTCGTCAAGGTAGCAGTAACAGAAATCTAGCCCTCTAGTCATTTCGTCAACAAAACGTTGAAACGTTTGACCGGCATTTCTCAACCCAAATGTCATATACGGAAATTCGAATAGACCGAATGGGGTTGAGATTGCTGTTTTTGGGATATCCTCTTCATTGACTGGTATCTGATTGTAAGCTTTTACCAAGTCTATGGTAGAAAAGACTCGACAGCCTGAGATACTCTGAGCGAAGTCATGAATATGCCTAATTGGATAGCGGTCTGGGATGGTGCGTGCGTTAAGTCTTCGATAATCACCACAAGGTCTCCAGCCGTTATCCTTTTTGGGCGCCAGATGTAAGGGTGAAGCCCAAGGACTTTCTGAAGGTCGCGCTGTACCGTTACTGAGCATAAGTTCGAATTCCTGTTTAGCGATTTTAAGTTTATCAGGGGCTAAGCGGCGAGGTGTGCAATATATAGGGGGACCGGGGGTTGTTCTTATATGGTGTTTTGTACTGTGCTTTGGGACGACTGAAACGCCTGAAGGGCGAGTGATTTCGGGAAAGTTAGCAAGAATTTCGTGATACCGCGTGTCGGCCGACCAAGTTTTTACAGAGCATACATCGGTATTCGCAGCAATGGCTTTACAATGTAATGTTGTCGTATTATCGATGAGCCGTTCGTTTTTTAAATCTACTAATAAACCAAAATGTTTCAAAAAATCAGCACCAATTATAGGTTTAGTTACATCGGCTACAGTGAAACGCCATGGGAAATCGCGCCTTAATCCTAAGTTTAGTTTTAAGTCAAGAAATCCATATGTATCTATCCCGGTTCCGTTCGCTGCCTGCAGTTGGTACTTGGTCTTGTTACGTCGCTCGTTCAACGCCGCTCGAGGGTAGACGCACAGCTGGCTGCCGGAATCCACCAGGAACTGATCCTTGGAGTTGAGGTCTGACACGAAGAGGCGACCAGCAGGCGCGGGGCAATCGTCTGTCGCCATTACCGACTGCCCGGAGCGTTTCCCGACTTTTCGAAATCGCACGGCTTTATGCACTTGTTGGCGTTAGCTCCGTGTGTTGCGTGGTACCAGCATATCGGGTATTTTCGGTAGCTGGAGTCTGACCTTCTTCTCTTGTCCGGAGTTGCACGTCGTTGTTGTCTCGATCGGTTGTTTCTGTCGTAGGCGCGCGAGCTTCGGGTGTGGTCGTCTAGCTTCGCAGAGAGGCGCTCCACCATCTTCTTCAGCTCTGCAATCTCGCTGGTGTGATGAGCTGGACACGATGTTGAGGAAGTGGCTGCTACATTACCAGACGATGATGATGATGTGGTTATATCCTGGATGCGGTCAGCTAGGTCCGCGAGATCCTCGAGGGGCTGTGTTGTCTGCGACGCCAGGACGGTTTGAATGCTGCTCGGAAGTCGATTGCTCCAAATTGTTTGAATGAATGATGCAGGTAAACCAGGGCCAGCTAAATCTTGCAAGTGTCTTAGAAACTGGGATGGCTTTCGGTCCCCAAGTTCTTCATGCATAAGTAACTGCTTAACTTTTCGCTCGTGCGACGCGGAAAGCCGTCGGATTAGCTCTGTCTTTATTTTTTTATATTTCTCATGGGCCGGAGGGTTTATGATAATATCTTTCACTTCTTTAGCGTCGATTGTGTCGATGTTTGCGATGACGTTATTATATTTCATGTTATCATCTGTGATTCCTAGGTTTTCAAATTGGCCCTCCAGGAGGGCAAACCAAATTTCCGGTTCGTCCGGACAGAACTGCGTTACCTTGACATTAGTTTTCTTGCACGACGCCGGGCGGCGCCGGACCGTAACGTTGTCCTTGGCATCGGGAGCAGTTCCGACTTCTGGATCTGATGTGTCACTCATGGTAAAGGTTGCAAATCCTTGTCAAGGGGTCACCACCTTGGTGTCCCTAGGTGTATGGATGATAGGTGAGAATAATAGTCACTGTTAGGTAGTTATCAACGCTGCACATTTATTGTACGACCGTTCGCTGTGAGCGATTCAGCCAACTAGCGCTGCCGAGCCGGCTACCAAACCGGTTTGGTCGACAGGCGCGCGTGGAGTCGATTCTAACTCCCTATAACACAAATTGACTGTCCGTCCGCACAACATACAAAAATATATATGATTTTATTTATTTTACGTATATAACATATTAATATTATTGTGGGATCGTGTGTGTATAAATATAATGAATATTATATGATATTATTTGATGTCGATATATTAATTATTTAGAAGATATATTATAGTTACATAAATATTTTGTGTTATAAATATGAAAATAAAATATTATGAATAGTTATAAATAATTATAAACTAATATAAAATAATATGAAGCCCACAAAATAAACACAAGGGACATCAACGTCAAATAAAGTAAATAAAATAAGAAAAAGAGCTAGTTATCCCTATTCAATCACAGCACGTCATTGAATCCCATTCCATCTGGTGGCAAATCACATCACACCCGGTGCGGCCCTACGCCCTAACTTTACCAACTGTATACAAACTTTAGCACTTCAACACAGGCCTCTCGGCGAGTCGTAAAACAGACAGAGGTTGCAGAGGAACTTCACGTATTGGACGTCAAGCCGTTAATTTGGTTAGAACACGATTTCAGGGATGGTTTGGATGGATGAATTTTGAGACTGTGGTTGGAAGCGTTAAATTTTAAGAGTGTTATACGTAGACTATCGCCAAATAAAGTTATTTCTAAATAGAATTTTTAAAAGGCTGTCTTTAATAATACAGTGTTCTTTTTCGGTTTTCAAATGAATTCTTTAGTGTAATAAAAATACTATTACTTCAATCAGTCACGTTGACTCTAGGTAAATATGTTACAGTATATAATAACTCCTCATTTTACATTCACATTCTCTTTCTAAAACATATTTAGAGAGTCTATCAAGTGAAGTTAGTAGAACCAGTAAGCCAAGTCACTCTACCCGCCTATCAACCACAAAATATGATCAAAGAATTAGGCCATTGTCGGGTAATTTCTCTCCTTCAGCCTGACACCGATCAATCGTTTAGAGGAAGCAGGGACGGGTCAAGGGAGACGTAAACTGGGAAACTTGCGACAATATAGTTGGCATAAGAATATGAATACATAAAGGCACCAAAAAAACCTTCTTAAAATAAGTAGTAAGAAGTTCTATGCTCTTTCTTTCTTTTTTATTAAGTAAATACATTGTATCGGAAATGTGAAATCAGCGGTGTCGTACTTTTATACCTTCCAAGAAGCACCTCAATACTTAGATTAACTATAAAAGCGTGACTTACAAATCTGCTTCTATTGCTAGGAAATATAGACATAAAGGCGTTGGAACATTTTCAAGGCGTTAAAGTCGAACAATCGATGGACTCACTTTGAAGGTACGCTGTCAGATCAGCGAACCTGTCCCTATCAAGTAAGAAAGTTCTTTATTTATTGACCCGGTTCAAATCCTGCATCTGAGCCTGTAAGTAAGTACCCAAGGAGATGTTATCGCTTACCTCCTTCCTCATCCATCATTCCTGCAGATGTTCTCTACAGATACAGGTTTAGAGATCAAGGCTGCGGTACGGGTTTGAACGCGAGTACATTTGAAAACGTTTGAGACATTGATGTCGAGATATTTGCTGATATTTGAGTAGTAGTTTAGGCATTGTTATAATTTTAAGCAGCTGATTTGCCATACTTTAACATAACCAACGTACAAATTCAGAGCAGTACCGAGTGCTACGATAATTTACAACGATCACGAGTTAATCGTATGGGAAGAGTAATATGATTTTTATCTGTTTATTCCTCTTTCACGCCCAACTTAGTAACAAATCAACTAAGTTTTATTTGGTATTACAGTGATTTGTTTATCTCAACACAATACGAACGAAGCCCACTAATTATTTACCTATTTATAATTTCATGTTTTTATAAATAGCATATGTTACATCCGGGTAATATCCGGTTATTTCCAGTCAGTCCGGGTGGATGCTGTAACTCCGGGGACGGATTAAGGCTCCACCGCGCAGATAAGCCGGTAATCTTGGTGAAGAATTACCAAAAGGGTGGATATACACCGGACTTCTTTTATTACATTTTTGTCTGGAGCTTTAGTTGGTCAATTATGATAAAAAATAAGTAAATGATTGCTTGATGAGGTAATGGGAATAGTTTTATTCAATGATGATGTAACAGCTAAAATTTAAAAAAGGTAATACCAGTTCTTATAGGTAACACTGTATGGAATTATAACATACGATGACTTTATTTACTTTAAATATGGCTAAATAATAAACTGAACAAAAACGTAATGTTGCTTAAAATACGTAATCAAGTTTCTTATAAATGCAATAAGGCTCTTATAAATTTGTTATAAATATGCATTAAAAATTAAATAGTATACTTACATATTATTTCTTTAGAGGAAAGTGTGATTCTACCTTTACTGAGAGTGCACGTGAGCGCGATTAGTTACCGCGCCACCCGACGAGATTGGGAAACTTAGCCACCGCGAGATTGTCCATCGGGGATATACCCGGACCACTCCCAGGATATACCCGGGTATGTATTACACCCGGGGTGAACTGGACGAAAACTTACCGGACATTGCGGGCTCAGATTACAGTTTGCATTGAGTGGAACTTTTGCTCTAAAACGAGGTCTTAATCTGGTTATTACATGGTTACTGGTAACAACCTCGTACGCATAGCCATTTAAGGCGTAAACAAATACATACATCACTAGTTACAAAGAACATATTAAAACTATTTGTATTGGAAAAGTAATCCACACACACACACGCCTATCACTCTATCACTTACCTCAGTGAACAAAGTAACAGATTGTTCACACGGTCAGTTGCAGTTGGTCTGTAATATTCACCTTTGCTCCTTCGCAAGATTTTCTGTATTCCCGTCCAAGCTTGTAGAATAAATTTAGCGCAACGTATATCCGACAATAACCGGAATAGTGTCCGTCGGCACGTTATTTATTGGCGAGCCGGATAAAACCGGATAAAAGTTGATAAAACCTGGTAAAAAACGGCGCGTCACATAGCGTATGAATAACGACATGTTTTCACTTACGGGCTTTACAGTTTGTGAACTATGTATCTACATATGTATGTATGTACATATGTAAACATATATCATCCATGTTCTATGTTAGCTTTTTGAGCGAGTGATTCAATTTTGTTATGCGTCTGAATGGGTTTACCTTATATAATACGGCGATATTACATTGTATAGAACTTAGAAATAAAAAGAAAGAAAACATTTATTGTGACAGATTTAACAGAAAAACAAACACGAGTAAAAACATAACAAACAAACATAAAATCTGCCACAATACAGTCCCAACTCAGCATAATGCTGGTTGTGTGGAAGCAACCAGCGCTGGTCTTCCTTTGGGGCTGGCTGTGACGTCACGCACGTGCAAGAAGGCAGGCAAACAAACAAAGACAAAGACGTATACAAAGAGGAGCAAAATTTTTAATTAGACATACTGGTAGTGGAAGGAATGAACTAAGCTTAAGCTTAGGTAATGTTAGCTGTGTTTATTTATGCAAGGAGTAATAAGGGTAAGGGTTTAAAATGCGAGTGTGGCTCAACAGTTCCAGAGTCTGCTTTTCATCCAGACGCACCCAGGCTCGAATCCGGCCCCACACTAATGACTTTTATTTCCAAGATAAGTGTGGATTTGTACTGGCTAACGGTGAAGAAAAACATCGTGTGGAAACCGACATCTTTGAGGACCATAATATCCGATGACATGTGTCTGCCGTGGAAGGACCTAGGCGCCCACTACGATGTATCTCCCTTAGTGAATTAATTCTGCTGGTTAGTCACGACCCTCAGTATTGAGGAAATACGACTCAAGAGAGAGAGAATAAAGGTAAATCGTTTACTTTTCTAACTGAAATAAATTTCAGTTGATTGGTATAGGTAAAATACACGTGTTCGCTTAAAGAAATACCTAAAGAAATTAAAGAAACCAAGTACGATTTTTTTAATTCCTGGCTCTTATGGCTTGAGAGTTTACTGAAAAAGCCAAGTAGGTCTAAGATCAAACATTAGTGGCTAACAACAGTAGTAATTAACCTGAATATTGTACCTAAGCCCCGATTTACAAGTTATGAATTAGGGTTTAAGCAAATAACCCGCGAAACTTGGCCCATTACTCAGATCAGCTAATAAGCCCCAAAAGTTGGCCCTCCAATAAATTTATATTTCAAACATTTCTCCTTTTAAACTTAAACTTTTGGCACGAGATTACCAGATTTGAACAAGAATAGGTTTTAATTATTACTGACCGTGATTATTCGCTTAATTGCTTTTCGATATGAACGCTGTTTCTAACTTCTGAAATTTATTTAAAATAACTTCTGAGCAACATAAACTAACTCAGCAAATAACAGTTGCATTGTTGACAAGCTAACCCTATGAAAAAAAGACAATTGGCTTTGCAAATTAGTAAAAAAAAACTTTCAGAAGACTTGATAACCTCCTTTTTTTGTAAGTTGGTTAAAAATTAATTGGTTCAACATTCCAAATCGTAACTGGGCTTACCACATAAATTGGAGATTTATTTTTAATGGGTTTATTTTATAGACGGTAGCATTCAGCACGGCGGGCGCTGAGAAGATTCTAGTATTTATTTTTCTTCCGTCCATGCATCTACAGCCACAGATGTTATAAAGTTACAGTTTAGATAGATACGCCACATACGTAGGAAATAAAATTATGAACACATTGCTAATGATGATATGAAACTCATGAACGTATTTGTGTATGTTCGTATGTGTTTTAAACTTTTGTGATAAGACTTGTGTGACCATGTATTAAGAAGAAGTTGATATGCAACATTTAATGAAATAGGTACTTCCTTCATAGTTTTCTTTAAAAAAGATAATGCAGGATTTTAATAGAGACGAAGCTAGTCAAATAGAAGCGAAGTCGCAGGTCTTTAATGATGTATAATACTATTACCTCCATAGCAAATTTAATTATTTTTTAAAACCAATAGCAATATTTTATATCTAACTCTCTATCAGTTCAATAATATGTATCCAAAATATTGGTTCCGGAGTAATGAAATCAGCGCGCGCCGATATTCCTCGCCTGATTGCTTTCATACCTTTTTCTTCGCGCCCTAACAACATCAACATTCTCCGAGTTACGTCACTTTGGCGCGAAAATCGCGTTCCGTTTTCAAAAGTGATTTGTTACTTTTTTGAGATGCGTTTGCTTTTTGTTTATTTTTTTGGTGGAAAAAGTTTTTATTTTAAATAATAAATACGATTTTAACATTCTAATGATAAAATGAAGTTACTAAAATGTGAATAACATGTAATTTTAGAGATGAACTCTGTACTTGAACTCGCTTAGTATTTTCAACTTTGAAGTGTACTTTAAAAACAAGGCTTTTAACTAACACGATTGAAGACTCTTTACAGTAAATAGAACTTAATTTAAAAAGTTTAAACTAGTTTGTTCAAAATGTTGAACTCGAGTTTATTCGTTTGAGTTGGTACTTAATTCGATTTTCAAGACCTCGAAACGACTAATTTACAAAAAAAAAACTACTTAAACAAGTAATAAACTTAAACAATAAGTTCTATATATCTATGATTACGTTATTTTTAACTGTATTCATCTTTATCAACCCAAGGATTTTCATCCCTGTCTTATATCAACGAGCGATGACTTGCAGAAATTAGCTCTTTTTGGCATTGATTGTTTTGCTCATATCTTATATCAATCTGATAACCATGAATACGTTTTAAAGGTACTTTTGAAATTACTTGAAATAAAGCATATTGGCAAACCTTAAAATGCAAAATATATTAAATTTGTATTACACACACATTGTTATAAACAAGATAATCTATACATATAATAAAGCTGAAGGGGGTCGAAACTCTGAACATTGAAGATATTTAGAAAAAATATATATTGGAGATACTAAGAAGTGATAACAGAACACATACCAATAATTTATAGATTTTTTGTCTGTTTATCGGTTTCTCTGTTTATTTAAACGCTCATCACGCAGAAACGGCTGAACGGATATTCATGATAAAGATAAAGATAAAAGATAAAGAATCTTTATTGATAATGTAAAATTGTAACATACATAGGTATAAGTACTAATATCACAGAATATGCCACACAAATTACAATATCTCGTCAAATTGAATTTATAACATTAGGCTTTTATACAATTTTAGAAGTTACATATGTCTAGTTTTATTAATAAAACAATGAAAATTTTTGTTATTAAAATCATGTCAAACATAATAATAGGTATGTAATCATACAATATGTCAACTTAAATAAATCTTGGTACTGTCACTTTAGCTGTATAGGGGCTAAAATGACAATTTGGCATCACACTCCTTACCTAGTAGTTAATTACATAATTTCTGAGCAAGATTAGAATCAATTGGTAGTTGACTGTAGTCATTTTCAAAGTATTCTTTAAAACTGTATAGTGTCTGATCTAACAATAATTGTTTGACGCTATTGCAAAATTGCTGATCATTATTCAAAGACTGAATGTGTGCGGGGAGTTTATTGAACAGTTTTTCTCCCATTATAGTGGGTAGTTTCTTAGTCATACACAGCCTAGGCACAGTTGGTTTCAACAATACTCTGTTTATCTTGGTTCTATTTGAGTTATAAGTCTTAAGTTTAAACAAATGTGGATTTCTTTTTACAAACTTTATAATCTCTAATATATATTGTGACACTGACGTCAAAATCTTCAACTCTTTGAAATGGTTTCTACAAGACTCTCTATATCTACCTCCCACAAGTACTCTTATTGCTCGTTTCTGCATTATTAACACTCTTTCAAAGTCTGTCGCATTGCCCCATATACTTATGCCGTATGAAAGTATAGAGTGTATGTATGAATAATAAGTTTCCTTTAGGTGCTCTGGGCTTGTTATTGGTTTCATGATTTTAGGTATGTAGGTAGTATGAAGTCCCGGCAGTATCATAGGCTACTTTTTATCCCGTAATAATGCGAGCGAAGCCGCGGGCGTCCACTAGTAACCAAACAAAGCAAAAACAATCTGGCTCCATATAAAGGTCACAGCACACAGTCCCGGCGGAAATCTAACTGTGTCCTCTGTCCACGTGAATTACTGCCGCCGATATAATTGCGCTATAAATACTATATGAATGGGCCCTGTAATATATGGTCATATATTGTCTGTAATTTGTGCTAGTGAGTCATTCACAGTCGTGTTCGCGCAGCCACGGGAGGTGAGCGTGTTTTACGGTCTGTGTGCTGCGTCGCGGCGCGATAATTGTCGAGAATGATGTCTTCGGTGATTAAGTGTTCGCAATGCAACTTAATTATCAACGAGTTGCTTTGTTACATTCAAAACAAAGTATCCGTGATCGATGAGGAGTCTCTGGTGCGAGTGTGTTCGTCGGCGTTTGATGCCAGTGAAATTAAAGATGCCAAGTCATTGCTTTTTGATGCGGTACCGACCGACAAAAGAAGAATTACACGCAAAAATGCTGGGAAGGAAAAGAGAGATTTAAACGACATCATAAACCTTTTTAAATCGACAGAACCGGATAGTATCCCAATTTTTGTAGCACGGGACCTTGACAAACTTCCTCCCATCACTTTCGACCATTTAGACTGCACTAAATTGCTCAAAGATATCGTCATATTAAGAAGCGAGATCGACTGTATGAAGTCAACTTACGCATCACAGGATGATATCCAGGATTTGAGACAAGAACTGTTACGTTTGAGAACGGATTCGTTACCGCCTACCTCGGCGTTTAAAATTAACACTAAACGCGGTGCGTGGACGGACAGTGGCCCAATGGGCTTATCGCACGATAGCGAGGCTTTCATTAATCACAGTAATAGATCTGGTGAAACCTCTGCGCTTTCCCCTAGCTACAGGGATATGAGATTAGATATGCCTGCATATAACCAAGCAAATAAAGTAGCGAGCGAGCGATCTATTCAAGCGGTGGAGAGTGAAGCGGCCGAAGGGCGCGCTGCGTGTGACTCTGCGCAGGCGCAGGCGGCGACTGAAGCGCGCACCGCCCGAACCGGTTTCGGCGAGGCGGCAGCAGTGACGTCGCAGCCGAGCCCGGTGCGAATAATACCGAGCTCAACTGAAGAGCCTTCGCGGTTACAAAATAGTGATAAGCCTCGCTGCAGCGCAGCAGGCTCCGATCGTGTTGGGGAATCAACGCGAAGAGTACGTGAGATGTCACCAAATAATGCAAATGAAGGCTGGCAGACCGTTCATTATAAAAAGTCGAATAAATATCGGTATATGGGTAAATCTGGCATTGCTCGGGATGTGGAATGTAATTTTAAAGCGGCCGAAAAGAAGATACCGATATTTATTTCGAATATACACCAGGACACGGAGGAGAATGTTATAGTCGACTACATACAAAGAAGAACAAATGAAACGGTTATTTTGGAAAAAATTAACATGAAAAGAGAAAGAGGGCATAAGGCGTTTAAATTTATGACGTCCGAGTGCAATGTTTCATTGTATTTAGACGAAAGATTATGGCCGTATGGCATAATATTTAAACGATTTGTGAATTTCAGAGACAAAAGATCGAACAGCCCTCGCGCTGTAGCCGGCCCTCACGCACATCGCAATGGATAGCGGCATTTATCGTTTTACCAGCTATAACTGTAAAAACGTGAAGCGGTCCATCGATGATATTAGAGGTTTATGTCGCACATGCGATTTAGTGTGTCTACAAGAGACATGGCTTTTACCGCATGACTTACCTTATCTCAGCACGATTGACATAGGTTTTGGATACACTGGGAAGTCAGCTGTAGACACATCGGCGGGGATTCTGCGTGGACGCCCGCACGGGGGTGTAGCGATTTTATGGCGTAACAGTGTTTTTCCACAAGTATCAGTGTTGCCATGTAAAAGTGAGCGTATTTGTGCGGTAAAAATCATTACGGGTGATCGTGTGTTATTAGTGTTAAGTATATATATGCCTACTAATTCTAACGAAAATTTGGACTTATTTAAAGATTGTTTAAGTGAGATGTGTGCCATAATACAAGCACACGAAATTGAATCTGTTTTTGTGTTAGGCGATTTTAACGCAGATCCTCGAGATATTTTCTTTAAAGAATTATTAAATTACTGTGACGAACAAATTTTGACGTGTCTTGATGTAGATATGTTAGGACTAAATTCTGACAGTTATACCTTCATTAGTCAAGTGACTGGTTCGTGTAGTTGGCTCGATCACTGCGTTGTTACGCAAGCAGCAAGGCAGTGTGTGACGAATGTGAGGATCAGATATGATGCTATGGTATCTGACCATTTGCCGCTAGTTATAGAATGTAACTTGAATTGTTTAACACCTGTTGTGCCTAATAAGTCCAAAGCAGATAGCAAGGCTGTTTGGGGACAGCGTGATGACGAGCAGATTGCGAAGTATGCGTATGAATGCAATAGATTGTTAAAACTAGTTGACTTTCCTAGTGCTTTTATGAATTGTGCTGATTATTCGTGTGACAACCCGGGTCACAGGATTGTTCTAGACAGGCTATACTCTGACATTGTCACTGCCCTTCAGACTGCTGCTGTAAGGTCCGCGGTGGAAGTTCAAGGAGGCAGGCGTGGTAGGGGTGGTGGCTCACGCATAGTGGGGTGGAACAGGCACGTCGCCGGCGCTCATGGGGTGGCCAGGTCTAAGTTCAAGGAGTGGATTCTGTGCGGGAGGCCTAAGTCTGGTCTAGTGTATACTGATATGTGTGACAGTAGAAGGGCTTTCAAGTCGAGACTGAAGTGGTGTCAAGATCACCAGGATCAGATACGAATGGATGCCCTCGCTGAAAAGCACCGTAATGGCGACTTTCGTGGGTTTTGGAAACAGACTAACAAGATAAATGTACGACCTGGTCTTCCTGTGAGCGTTGGTGGCGTGAGTGACCACAAAGGCATCGCTGATCTTTTTAAAGATTATTTTGCTGTCAAGTCCCCACGCAGACCTGCAGGAGAGGTGCTTAGTGATGATGTGAACAGGAAATTTATGGGAACTAGATTTCACGCAAAGGAGGTGGCAAATGTTATAAAAAACATGACCAGAGGAAAGTCCCCTGGTCATGACGGCCTTAGCATTGAGCACCTTCTTCATGCGGGACCGCATATCTCGCGTGTATTAGCGATGTTTTATTCTCTGTGTGTGAGTCACAATTACCTACCAGATGACTTTATGAAGACGTTGGTAGTGCCTATAGTGAAAAACAGAACGGGTGACCTAGCCGACACTGGTAACTATAGGCCTATCTCTCTTGCTACCATTGCGGCGAAGGTTTTTGATGGTTTGCTTAATGCACAGCTTAATAAGTACGTGAGTCTGCACGATAACCAATTTGGCTTTCGTCCGAAGCTTTCCACGGAGACCGCAATTCTGTGCCTTAAGCACACCATCAACTACTACACAAAGAGAAATACGCCTGTTTACGCCTGCTTCCTTGATCTCTCCAAAGCCTTTGATTTAGTCCAATATGATATCCTGTGGGAGAAGCTGGAAGATGTGAAGCTCCCGAAGGAACTCACCCGCATTTTTCAATTTTGGTACGGGAATCAGCTAAATTATGTAAGATGGGCAGGGGTGATGTCAGAGCAATATCGATTGGAGTGTGGTGTCAGACAGGGTGGCCTCACCTCTCCCACGCTTTTTAACCTCTACATGAATAACCTGATTGTTGCGCTCAGCAGCTTACATGTCGGCTGTCACATCGATGGCGTGTGTGTCAATAATCTCAGTTACGCCGATGACATGGTTCTGATGAGCGCATCGATATGTGGTTTGAGGAAATTACTGCACGTATGTCAGGAATACGCCTGTGATCACGGATTGCGATATAATGTGGCAAAGAGTCAGTATATGATCTTTCAGGCTGGCTCAATGTGCCCCCAGTTTGTCCCGCCACTAAAGTTGGCTGGAATTTCCCTAAAAAGAGTGTACAAATTTAAGTACTTGGGGCATATTCTTTTACCAGATCTTAGGGATCATGTGGACATTGAGAGGGAGCGGAGGTCACTTTCTATAAGAGCTAACATGCTGGCTCGCAGGTTTGCTAGGTGTTCAGCTGGGGTTAAAGTTACGCTCTTTCGAGCATACTGTACCTCGCTGTATACCTGCAGCCTGTGGGCTCACTACACACAGAAGAGCTACAGCGACCTTCGCGTCCTCTATAATAACGCGTTCCGGATTGTGATGGGGCTCCCTCGGTTCTGTAGCGCCTCGGGAATGTTCGCGGAGGCGCGCACTGCCTGCTTCCATACAACCATGCGCAAACGGAGCGCTTCTCTGGTGCGCAGGGTCCGGGCGAGCTCCAACGCAATCCTGGAGATGATTGCCAATAGACTAGATTGTCCCTACATGCGGCATTGCTGTAACAGGCATGTTCCAGCGGCGCCGTTTGTGAGGAAGTTTTAAGCTGTAGTTTCGTCCTTGTGTTTTGTCTTTTTGTTTTGTCTGTGTTTTGTCTTTTTGTAACTTCATAACTCTTTTAATTTTATTTTTAATGTTCTGTCTTTTTATACATTTTTGGACATGTACATACCTTTATTATTTTAAATTTTAAGATAATAATAATTAAGTAATTCTAATTTATGTTGTTTTGAATTGAATTGAATGTAATGTGTTTTTTCGATATGGGTCTCAGTAACCCGAAATAAATGAATTTTATTATTTTATTATTATTATTATTATTAATGTTAATGTAAATGAGTTACTCTTGCTGTACTTGTCTGACTTCATGGCGTAGTTACTAGGTGCCTACATAATATGTTTAATACCGATATTATAAAATACATTGTACTTGTTATGTATGTCAAGTTCGTACCTAGGTACTGTATGGAAGGTATTAATCGTAAAAGCAACGTTTTCTAACGATACTCTATTTATCATGCCTCGCTGGTTCAGTTATGATTTTTTTAACAAATCTGAATCTCTGAAAATGTAAAATTAAAAGCCGTACATAATTAACGTAATGCAATAGTAGGCAAGCGTGAGCCCGAATTACCCGCGTGTGTGGCGTGGCCGGCTGTAGCGAAACTAATGTAATTACGCTCTTGTATAGCTCACAGAAATTATCAACTTTAATGAGCTTTATCTTTGCAACTTTGTGCTTTAAAATTAAAAGAAGTTTAATTTGTATCTTCAGCTGAAATACATTTCAGACTAGTTTATATATTATTTAATAGCTTGCATTATAAATCACCCCCCTCCCAAAACATTTTTATGTAAAAAATTAATGCAACGACATAATGTCAAAAAGTTATCTGTTCTAATGACACCATGGAGACATGTACAGTGTTTTGCCGCTGCGACCTTAACCGGTTTCAATCAACAAATTTGGTGGTTTTAACGTGTTTTCATCCATGTACACTACATATTTCTCCAGAGGTTCATTTACAACGGATTTCCGCAAAGTAACGCCCGACTCAAAATCTTACCCACCATGTAGTTAATTGCCAGAACGATTGTGGCTTAGCGGTTCCAGTGTCTACTTTTCATCCAGACGCACCCTGGTTCGAATCAAATATTTTCAAGTTATATGTGGATTTGCACTCGCTTAGCGGTGAAGGAAAACATCGTGAGGAAACCGACATGATTAAGGCCTACAATATATAATTAATTAATTCTGCGGGGGAGTCACGACCCTCAGTCATGAGGAAATACATTTGACTCAAAAGAGAGATGTAGTTAATTGAAAAAATAGATTAGTAACTAAATCCCGTCCATTGTCCACTTTATATAATTATCCCTACATGAATAAATCCCGCATTCCCGGCCATATCTCGCGCGCCTGCGGCGGGAGCTTGCGGCTTGCACACACGCTCGGTAGAATTAATGTGGAAGGTTGGACCCAAGGTTTGGTAGACGAGTTACAGGGCTTTTAGTAAAGGAAAAGTTTTTAAAGATTTTGTAAAATTGGGATTGTGCCCAACAATTTTTCGAGGTTTAAAAAGCTGTTTATTTTTTAAAATTCGTATAAGCTATATAACAGAAGTTATTGAATATGTTTGAAGTAGGTACTAAAACAATACTGACAAATACCACGCATAAAATATAATAATTACATTATCAGTGACATAGTAGCTTTAATAATGTTATCCTTTTTGATCATCCATACTCTGCTCTTTGTGAATTTCAAATAAAGGTTTTATTTTAATATTATGTTATATGTATTGTAATGTTTCGTAACCCAGTACAAACACGACTAGGTCTGAATGCGGCGACACGCCTGTGGCTTGGCTTCAATCTTGGCCTCTATTGGGACCAAGTAATACCCACCAACATGCCTACGCCTGTGCCTTGGCTGTATATTGGCCCAACTGTTGGAATAGTATCTACTAAGCCACATTTGGAACTCCTATTCGATATTTGGACCGAGACTGTCTTTACACAAGTTAACTTGAATAAACAACTGCATAGCAACTTGGAATTTAGTTAGTAGTACATAGCTTATTAATGTTTCTACTTTCTAGGTATAGCTTTCAATGCTAACGTGGTTTAAATTGGTGTTTAATTAAAGGGCGTCACTGTCGTAATTATATACAAATTCAGGATGATAACGTTTGTTCTAAATCTATTTACAGCCCTGGTTCCTATGCACCTGATTTTATTTTCCTGAGTAGGTACTATGTTAGTATATGTATGTCAAAGCCACTTTATCGGAAATTTACGATACCATGTATTGACTATAATATAAGATAGTATTGGTATGGAAAAAGTAAAAAAATATTCAAACTTAAATTATAAATCCAAGCGCTAAAAATATAAGCTCTGTCTAAAGTTTAAGATGACCTATATCTGCCAGTAATTCTACTTAGCGAGCCAAAGAAAAAGTTAAGCAAAGAGAATTTATAAAAACTCACAAACGAGAGCAAGTTTCCGGCAATCGCGTTTGATAATTTATCTTCCCAGTTTACTAAAGAATTCGCACAAAAAGTGGCTAAGCCTTTGTTTGGGTGATGACGTCGGGATAAAACGACGTAATTAATTAGTTTTAATGTAATCTTAATGAAAGGCCGGATTAGAGATGATTCGAAACTCTTTAGCAACGTTTTCGCAGGTATGTTAGATAGAAATGAAATATTTAAGTTTCAATGAGTAACTCCTGAATTTAACAAGTTTTAATTAAAGGTTAATGAGAATTTAACAAGTTCAACAAAGGTTTTTGTTGCTTCTATTTGCGGCTTTATAATAATACAAAGTTATTTATAAATAAAACAACTACACTTCATTGTTTACATATTGTAAAATTACTTTTGGCTTACATATACAACGATACTCCCCTAACGAATTTATTCTGCAGGGGATTCACGACCCTCAGTCGTTAGAGAAAGGTCTAATTTATTTAATTATTTAGTACTTACCAATAATTATATTTTTTTAACCAAGTAACAATCAGAATAAAATATTATTTTACTACTGAACATAAGTGCAAGAAATAAGTAATAATCTCTTAAAAGTATACAAATTGTAATTTATCGTATTTTGCCACGTAAAAGAGACCGTTCTTGCTTAAATGTTTTAAATTATAATCTTAACTACACAATTTAAAACTTTCAAGCTCTCATCGTTAATTGGTTAACAACAACGTTGCATTTCCGAGCATTCTTTACTATTATAACAAGCATCTTGTTTCCTTCCGGCGCAATATGTTGTTATCTCAAAGCCACTTAGTCCCCAGGATCTGCCCAGATAACAGTGCACGTGGATGAAATGGGAACTTACATGTTATACCACGGAATTGCTAAAACCATTTTTGAGTGTTGTGAACAAATTCAACTAAAGAAATAATAATTACATTGTAAGATCTGGTTAATTTTGTTTTAGTGTGATATTTAAAGAATTGTTCCGTGTTACAATAACTACTTTTTATGTATTTTCTTTCTTTTCATAATTGATATGGCTGAAGCTACTCTGTAAATTTCATACTGTCACAGAATAGAAGTTTGAATTAGTAAGAATTGGTCGTTAATGTGCTGCCACAGCTCTTTTACAATTTATTATTGTGCAAATGCTGGCTTCGTGTCTCAACTATACTTACACCAATAATGTTGCTCTCGGAAGACAGCTGGAGGAGGAAATGTTTCATAATGGATTTGTTTTTGTTATAGGATATCTTGGTGCTTTAAATTTGTTTAAAATGACAATACAACAATTGTTTTTAAAGATTTCTAAAATTTTAATGTAAAAAAACTAGGTAGCCCCCTATCCTTTATCACCAACTAGTGCAGGACGTTATCTATAGTTATGTAGTGTATATTTTAGGCTCGATAGGCTCACACATAACTACAGCTCGCTTGATGTTAGGCGACTTTACAATATACTATTTAGGGGGCCAAGAAGAAAGCGATTCAGTCTCGCTTTAAAGATCAATAAATTACAACATTAAAGTTTGTATAATTAGTAATCTTTACATAATAGATATATAGGTATATGTAATATATGCATAACAAAGCTGAAGAGGGTCAAAATCCTAAACAAAGAAAAAAAAAATTTAAAAAAATGTTAGGAGATACTTTGAATTCATATCAGGACACATTCCAAAAAATTTCTAGTTTATCTGTTTGTCTGTTTATTTAAACGCTCATCACGCAAAAACGGCTGAACGGTTTACCATAATTTATGGTATGTAGGTAGACTAGGTAGTATGAGTTTTGAAGAGTGTCAAGGCTACTATTTATCCTGAAATAATGCGAGCGAAGCTGCGGCGTCCACTAGTTAAATATAAGCCTTAGGACTATTCTAGACAAATATGAAACAGGTGTTCAAGTGACTGAACTAGTCAGATAGTATTGTACTGACAGAAATAAGTTAGAACTAAGTGAAGTTCGTAAGTTGTTTCACTGTAATCGCTTGTGGCGCATCAATCAATCACCAGTAACTTGCGGGGAGCTACTTGTCTCACTTAACTACAACTTACACGATACGGCAGTTAACTTGTAGCAAAACTGTCGGATAGTTGTTAGTAACAAAGGAAGATTTTTTGTGTTTTTTTATATAACACACAACGATACTGATAAAAAAATGTAATTAGAATTTACCAATATTTAATCGACGATAAAAAAACATTATTATCCAATTCGTTGGTCAGGATTAAAGATAATTGATTGATTTTATAATCGTATTCTTAAAAGAGATACGTTTTAAAATAGGGCACAAAAATCAAAGGAGATTTTTTTTTTTTTTTTTTTTTTTTTTTTTTTTTTATTATTTGAATACATCTAACTCCCCAGGCGGTTTATGGGGGAACCTAATCTACGCTTTCTTACGAACTACTTTACAATTTTTCTTACAACCTACTTTATTAATTTAATTTACCTACTGACTGTTTACATTTTCATTTAAATTTCTAATTAGCATTGTTTTGGACACTTTCTAATATAAATTTAATTATACAGAAGTGTTGTTCCGTTGTTTACTTATTTCTATTATTTACAATTATAACTACTTTTTTACAATATTCTAGAAATTTAAGTCTTTTGTATTTATCATTTATTATGTTACATAAATTGTCTATCTTAATATCTTCATCTAGTTCCATTTCAGTATCGAATCTTAGCCTACCGAAGACTGGGCACTCAGTGATAACATGCAGAGCACTTTCTTGAACATCGGGATCACAGATGCATGACGGACTCTCCTTGCACTTGAACCGATGTAAGTAGAAGGAGAATCCGCCGTGCCCCGTTAGCATTTGGGTTAATTTTCCATCCAATTTAATATTCCTAACTATTGTGTACGCCTTTATTGCATCTGGGAAGAATACCGAGATTACGCAACAATAGATTAAATGAAATTGGCATAATTTATGCTCAACGTCTTCAGTCTACGAAAACAAATATCAAAATATCGTGATCAACATAATCGTCCATAGTTTCGCATAAAATTAAGCAAATAGCCGTTCAATTTAATCCAATAAAGGGTTCCGAACTACTCCAGAGCTTTAGCCCAAATATTAATCCTTCAATTAAAATATCAATGAGTCTCGATATCGCTACAGACTTCAGGCGACCACTTTAATAATTCATATTATTCACAAACTTGGGGATTGGAGCAGAAGCGTACAATTAAATTTATTATCTGTAACCGTGGAGAGAGTTCGTCCTCACGGAGGAGTAAATGGACGAGATCTAGAAGCTTCAACGAGAGGCGAAAGTATATTGCTGCTAAGTATATAAGCTAGAATATGTATAATATGAAATCAAACATGAAGTGGTTCTGAAAAGATTAGATAAACGACACAATAATATGTTGATATTTACATTGATTTCAGTATTTATGCAATAGTTAGACTTACAAATATATTTATTTTTACAAATAAGGTTAAGTTCGTTTTTTATTTTAAGTTTTAGTTTTTAAGTTGTTTTTCTGTCTGTAAATAAACAAATGAATAAATAAATATTATTTTCCTTATTTACTACACTTTTCATTCCGCGTATTTCGTTGATCTTACAGTAAGACTTGACAATGACGGTCAAGTTTTTCTTTATATATGGATAAAAAATAATTGTTTTTACAAAGCTACAAAGGAAACGTCTCACTCGGAATAACTGCACACTGTAAGTATTTACTCTCGTATAACAAAATAACTGCATTTCATCTACAAGTATGTCGGCGCGTTTGATTCGAAGAGTGTTTAAGTTGATCTTAATGTTTGATTCGGAGAGTAGGCGAGTTGGTTTCAATGTCACTGTCAGCTGTCACAATGTTCGAAATGTGTTATAATGTTTGTGTCACTGTCTATAACGGCTGACATTGACTTGAGACTAACTTCGGAGCCCTGCTCTGACGCAACAACCAGCGCTAGTGCCGTGCGAGAGAGAGACCGCCATTCTTACTTGGGACGGCAATCGGTTCGCATCGCGTTGTGGCGTTACGTGTTGGTTGGAGTGTCGACCGAATTAGTGTAATTAGTTATCAGACAATCTTCCTACAGTTGTATTTCATAGTTTAACCTCCAACAAATTGTAATATACCATCAATAAGTTGAAGTGCTACGTTTTATTTCTCCATGCCCAAATACCCATGCCCAGCCGGTAGAATTACTATTATGGATAACGAAGATGCTCCGCCGTCCCCACATCAGAAGTGGGATGATGGCAAAATGGAGAAATAATTGATCGCCGAGAAACACAATGGGAGCCATGCATGTTCTGCCTACTTGAAAATCAGACCCACGAACATTATCAATTCTTCGTGTCAATGAACAAAAACGTGTGAAAGATAAAAAGCAGTTGGGATTTGTGTTTTACTGAAACTTATCAATGCGGCAACGATAATCCTCGGACCAGAGAAGACCATAAAGCTATTTCATAATTGCGTTGAAATTTACGAATACGTGTGCTGTGAATTGAAAGACAAGATTTGCTGTTCGGATTTGGTAGGAATTTTATATCTTCTAATTGGAAATGTCGTACAAGAAAGACTACGAAAGAAACGACAAAAAATATTGACAAGCAAGAAGATTACAAGATATGGACCGCAACGTGAGGGAGTACAAGAGCAGCGCCTGCAGCAGACTCATGCCACGTGGCAGTGATGCGTGATGCCGCTGCAGTGGCGTGCGCTCCGGGCAGCACATGGAGCAGCGGTGGTGGCACGCGGTCGAGCTGCCGCGGCCCATGGAGCAGCAGTGGTGGCATGCAGCCGGGCGGCCACGGCACATGGAGCAGCAGTGGTGTCACGCGGCCGGGCGGCCACGGCACATGAAGCAGCAGTGGTAGCACGCGGCCGGGCGAGCGCAGCCAGGGTCGAGTGGTAACTAAGTGCAGCGTGCAACTCCATCGGATATCAAAGGTGATATTGTTTAAATTCATTACGTTTCTGGTGTTGAATGCTCTTTTGTCGAAGTAAGATTTGCTTGCAATTTGTTATAAATGATTAAAAGGCGTTATTGAGAAGAACCATACCGGTTAATACGAGCATACAGCACTATAAATGTTGCGTAACGATTAAGTAATGGTTTTTTTTGTAGAAAATTTATTGTCAATCTGCTGATAACTTTTAATGCGTAGCTATTTCATGATTGTACAGTGCTAAATAAGTGTGAGTTCATTTTATGCCACATAAGAGGTCAGCTGTGCACTGTGATATTTAATTGAAATTCAAGATTCAATCAAAATTAACATTGTCATAGTTTTAACTTAGTAGTCTTTTCCTATTTTACGCAAGATATTTCAGTAAAATCAGGTCTTGACAGGATTCGTTGAGATTTTTCTGTTAACAGTCCAGCTTTTCTGGGAGTCGTGTCCGTTAGAGATTGAATTTCAAGATATATACTGTGCAAATAAAATGAAACTGAATCTGAAATCATCCCTGTTTAAATGGCCCATATTAGATGCCTCAGTACTGGCGCGTATCCGTTTCTGTTTTCAGGATGCTGTTGTCACTCCTCGCACCCAGCCAGTAGCAAGTGGTGCCGCCTTCTTGCTGATCAGCACCGCCAGAGCAGGGATGCTGTCGGCGTGGTTTGGAGCGTACATAGTCTGCCCGAGACACTTTGACCATACTCCCGGTGAGCTCGTTTCCTTTTGGTTACTCATTAGTGAATAGTAAAACAGTCAATCAATTTCTGGGTACTGCGAAAGGATTAGAATAGAAGGCATAGTAATACAGCACAGGTACCCACGTTTTAAAAAGATAGATAGTTAAAATCAGATTCATAAAGATGTTCACGAAAATCTGGGCATAGTGCCCAGGAGTCTTGACGGCTTAATAGAAGTAGGTAGATACCTTTTGATTAATTATGTTGACGATGAGGAGGAGGAGGCCGAGACGGCGGGTCAAAGTTAAAGTAATGAGGAGGTTTCATCAGACGATGATACGATTTGGTTGCTAGTTCGCACACAATGAGCGCCACCTCGGCGACCCTCTCAGCATTGGGAAGTGAATTAGAGATTTAATTTTGAGATGTGACTTTGTTACGTATCATTCAACACCATTGCTTAAGAGTTAGTTGGTTTCACGTCAGATGAGATAACGTCACGTCATATGAGATGCCGTCGGGTAGAAGCTAGAGATTTGGCGATATTTGTATGATGTCAAATATTGTCGTAGAGAGGTGCTCCGACTGTAGGGCTGTCCGGTGCTCCCTTGTCGTTACCTGAGAGTGGCGAGCTTGGTGGTGGGGGCACCCTGCGGTGGCTTATTTGCATGAGGTCAAATAATGTCGTGAAGTGGAGCTGCAACTGCAGGGCTGTCCGGTGCTCTCTTGTCGTTGCCTGTGAGTGGCGATCTTGGTGGTGGGGACACCCTGCAGCGGTACTGTAATATTCGTACGAGGTCGAATAGTGAAGTTTTGTGTGATAATTAACTTAGTTGAAACAACATCTTGACGTGATCTCAATTTCTCGAAGCCAAATAGAAGATACTGATAATATGTGCGTGTACTGAATTATATCTTTCGAAATTGTCAGGATAGACGAGCGAAATGACATAAGTGATCCCAGCTGTGTCTTTTCTTTAATTCCAGGTCATCTGCTGCTAGAGAAAACGGATCGCACGAGGACGTGCGAATGTCAGTCTGGCCGTGTCGGCGCGTTTGATTCGAAGAGTGTTTAAGTTGATCTTAATGTTTGATTCGGAGAGTAGGCGAGTTGGTTTCAATGTCACTGTCAGCTGTCACAATGTTCGAAATGTGTTATAATGTTTGTGTCACTGTCTATAACGGCTGACATTGACTTGAGACTAACTTCGGAGCCCTGCTCTGACGCAACAACCAGCGCTAGTGCCGTGCGAGAGAGAGACCGCCATTCTTACTTGGGACGGCAATCGGTTCGCATCGCGTTGTGGCGTTACGTGTTGGTTGGAGTGTCGACCGAATTAGTGTAATTAGTTATCAGACAATCTTCCTACAGTTGTATTTCATAGTTTAACCTCCAACAAATTGTAATATACCATCAATAAGTTGAAGTGCTACGTTTTATTTCTCCATGCCCAAATACCCATGCCCAGCCGGTAGAATTACTATTATGGATAACGAAGATGCTCCGCCGTCCCCACAAGTAAATCCATCCAATGTTAGCTATTAAATGAAACACAAGAGATATTTACGACTATTTTGTTTCTCTAATTCTTTTGATAACTCCCCAAGAAACGCTTTATTGTTTTGTTCTACTTATCGAGTGGCCAACTCTGGTGTCGAGAGTTTATCAAGCCGACCTAAGTGCCTCTGAAATGGCTTAACGAATGCCGTACTAGACAAACAGCCGGCACCTACAATTTAACGTGTCATCCGACCTACGAACATACTAATCGCCTCAAGCGCTGGTTGATCGAGCAATCGTTTTACAGCTATAAAGAATTTTATGAACTATAATTTAATGTGATTAATTATGAAGTTTTTTTTTAAGTTATTATTTTTATATGGATAAAATAAGTACTCTAATCGTATTTTGTATACTGTGAATAATTGACGTGTAAACATTATTTTAATTTTTTACCAATAAATGAGTTATGAGTTACTAATAAATATGGTTTAAACTCAACTTACATACTCATTGTATGCAATATAGCATTGCACCCGTCTGTCCGACCAAAGCACTGTTTTATTAGGCATGTGCATATTTCACACACGCCGCCGCGCTAACCTCAACTCGACGCATTTAACGATGGAGGGAGTGGTTGTACCAGAAGGGTATTTCAGATAGTCTAATATTTTACATAAACTTACGATGAGAATGTTTGTTTACATGTACAGTTGGAGTAAATATTACTATAGGATTCATAGCTTTGGCCAAAAGTATAATAAGTATTAAAATGTGTTACATAAAACTAAAACGAAGGTAGATAGGTACGTTTGCATGGTAAGAGAGTATTGACTGAAAAAATAAGGCAATATTTTAGGCTTCTTTGAATAGTGTTTACGTGAAATTACATACATGAGAAACTAAGAAGTAATGACTTTCTTTATGAAGTAAATTCAATTGATTATAACTATCAATATAGCCATTAAGCCAATTTAATTGATTTAAATAAAGAGAATACAATGAATTACACCTGTATTTCATTACATCCAATTAAGATCAACAGAATTTATCCCCTCCCTAATTCAGGCATGGGCTACAATTGGTCAATTTGATTAAACTGGCGTAATTTACGGCCCCGGTGCACTATTCACAGTTATTTGATTACTCCACTCGCTAGCACAGGGTATATACATTTACTATACAAGGTTATCATAAATCGTTAGTTACACTGATTTTGTTATCCATAGAGGAATGCATATACTTGTAAGATATGCAATCTCATACCATGATTATGAATTTTACATTCAGCCAATGACTCAACTGTGTGACTCCTTACTGGAATCTCTGAAATTACGATTAAGTGCACTTTATAAGCAAATAGTACAATTAGAATGATAGAATTAAATTAATCATGTGATATTTTCATAGCATAGCCTGACGCGTCTGCCAAACTCTGACAAACAGACTGTACCTAAAAATTTACTTAAAAAAATCTCATATCATATTGCCTGCTGACTGCTTAGCAACTAAAAATAGCTTTTATTTCCATCTAGCTCAGTATAATACAAGTCTTTGCCCCCATCCGTCTACATTAGAGTATTCATCAGAGACAGTTGAATGGTTCCTCGCTAGTCGCTACATTCATGAAGCTAAATCGAGAGAAAACAGTTACAAGATAAGCTTTTTCATAGTTTTAAATGGTTTTTCGTCTCATATAATATACATGTAAAGAAAAGTTAGTAAATTCTTTGTTTTTGTCTTTGTTGTGATAGGTAGGTACTTCATTAATGTAGTATTTAAATAAGTATAAAAAGCATTTTCTTTAAATCAGGTTTGCACTTACGTGGTTCACTTATACTACAACATGGGAGCGGTGGGATCTGAACCCACGCCCTTTCGGACTGATGACTAGAACCAGCAACAGTCCTTCTACGTCAGCCTTCGATTAGTTGGAAGAATGATATCATAGGAAGACAGAAAATGGTAAGCACTGCAAGTACCTATTCTCTATGATTTTTTTGTCGGTAACAGAACATTTAAAAAACTAGTCAGGTAGGTTCATCATGTAGCTTACTACTGGTAGGTTATGTTAATGCATTATATTAATTTCTTTATTAATCCGTGAGAAAACATAGGCAACTTATGAATTTGACAATCTAGTAGCCGCCGCAAATCTATTTTCTTTCCAAATTTCGCCCAAATCAAATCAGTAGTACTCTATCTATAGTATAACTTAATATGATAACATAAACAATGCATAATTTTATCTTTAATTTAATAAACATAGGTATAATGCAATACACAGCACAATATTCTAAAATAAGTCAGCTTCAGCGTTCTAAAATCCATATTGCATGGAGCCAACATTTCTGACAGCTTTAATTAATAAGCTAAGCACACCGAGTCACAATACTGAATGCATCTGTGTATTAAGCGATTGTATGGGGATTTACTGGTTTAGCTTGCATATTAGTAAGTAATAAATACCACATTAAATATAGAGTTTAGTTAGAAACGTCATGTTAGTTTGTAGCGTTTGTAGGAAGTTTCAAGTTTCTACAATGTTTTAAAGTTGAACATTGTCATTTTACTTTACAGACACGTACATTTAATTTCTTCTATAGGTTTTCTGCATGTTGATCTTATACTAGTTTTATCACACAATGTGTTCGTAAAGAGGACTTTCAAAATTTGGTTCGAGTTCACATTTGAACAATTGCACCTAAATCATTAAAGCCGTGCATCTTATCTTAAGAATATTTTACCTTACCTAAATACCAAGCCACCGCATATACATGTATGTAGGTATATACGTGTATATGTATATCTACTAAAAGACCATCTCCAACTCAAGTAAAGCCGAGCAATGAAGTAGCGTCTCAAGTAGAGCTCGGAGCAAGCTCTGGATAAACTAGCCTTAGGCTATCTAGCTTCACTTAGATACAATCAGTGATTACCTGGATAGGCATAGATTCTGTGATGACATTTTCTGTTTTATTCGAACATATCGCTACATTCGAATATCAACATAAACTCTATAGTTGCTTTTACAATAATCACCCAATTGTTTAAAGAAACTCAGCAGGGCAAGCACAACATGGGGACAAATAGTCTTTCCATCATTTTATCCACCTGTCACCTGCCAGTCACCATACAAATAGTAAATTAACTGACAGGTGACATGTGGATAAAATGGTGGAAAGACTATTTTGTCCCCATGCCGTGCTTGCCCTGCTGATGTTTTAATAAGCCAACATGTCAACAAATTGATGTCAGTCATGTTTTTGATATCTACATATACCTAACGTTTAATATATTCTATTCGATCTACAAAAATATTTACGAATTAATTTGATATTCATATGTTTTACTGAAGATGAACCAATTTTCAAGTCGACAGTCTATTGGGTATTTTTAGCCATGCACGTAAAATTATAGTCTGCAACGTTGCTTAACATCAGGTGAATCGTAGTCAAATATGATCCTATATTTCAGAAATAAATGTAGTAGTTAATAATAAAGAATCTACGTATAGTAATCTCCTCCCGTGCATGCCGGCTCCGGAAAGCAATTGCATTATCTCTAGCTTTCGGGCGCTGCGGCGTTTGTCAATTAACTGCACGAGTATAGAGATACGCTTTGCAGTACTGGCTTACTGATCATATGTTATATATGCACATATTTCAGGCTGAAAAAAATACAAAGAAATATATGCAATTTGCACTGTGGTCAAACCAATATCTTAAAAAATGCTTTACTGTAGTTTTTTGTCTTGGATCACACTGTTTGCTTGGGTGAGTGTCACCCTAAGACCGTTCAAAGAACTTATTGTTTCGTTTATTCATCCGTAAGTCAAAATACTATCCGTTAGTTTGTAATGATACTTTTATGAAATTCATAGATTTAACAATCTCTGAAATAAAAATATCATTCACTTTTCACTGAAGTGACTGCCAAATGTGTACAATATTTGTGTTACTGATAACCCCTACATGTTCAAACACTAGTCAATAATACCCTGTATGTATCTCGTGCAGTTTCGCGTTATATTGGAGAGTACTTGTAGCTGCGAGCCAGATGGCCCTCGCACAAACATGGCGCCAAATGCGCCATGGAGCGCTCTACCAAATACAGGCACGGGTATGTTTCACTAAATGATGGGGGTTAGTTTCGTATACTCTACTCCGTACATTGAAGAGAGAACAAACAAACCACAATACCACCAGTAAGAAAGTAGCTGGTATTCAAATAATACCCTATCGACGATGACGAAAAACAACACACAAACAACCACAACTTTTAAGAAAAGAAGATTTTCCACCACATCTCTATACAAAGAGTGTAAAGTGCTTACAGTAAGACAACTTTTTATTAAAACTCTGATATTAAGACAACACCGGCTAGTTGACAAAAGGAAAATTGGATCTTTATGTAACAAGAGGAGAAAGAACCAAATATTTGACATTCCAAGGGTGAGGACTAATTTTGGAAGACAGTGTGTTAGCAAGTTGGGCCCATCGCTGTATAATAAGATAAGCAAAATTATGGACATACCACACCAAACTAGGCATGAGAGCTCTACACGAGTGCATGAATTTCTGCTCACACTGGACTATGATAAAACTGAAGAATTTATGGAAATTAAAGTATAACACTCATAAACCACCGGTTGACAAGTTTAGTAACATAATCACAGTTTCACTATCAGTTACATAAGTACACACACACACACACACACACACACACACACATATAACATACACGCTTATCTAACTACAACTAAGACTCAAATATACACTATGTCGCCAAAGCACTTCTTATAACACGAATTGCATACAATATTTTTATAAGTACTAACAGGTATGTCTGGCTACATATATTATTTTGAGTCACATTTCCAGCCGCCTCATGTAAGCTAAATATAGCGTATAGCGTAGGCTTTAATACCCTGCTAATGTATGTACTTACCTTCATGTAGAAAATAGTATTTTTTTTAAAGCGATACTGGTATCACTAAATTTTATTGTTTACTGTCATGTCATTTCATTACTGTCATTGTCAAATCATAATTCTTGTGTTATTTGCTACCAAATTGTTATGTTCTTATGTTTCTATTTTAGGATATTTAGTTAAGTGTAACTTTCAGCAGGAGAAAGCCTGCCGCGGCAAGGATACTACAGCCCTGTAACACAGGATCCTTTGTGATACCTAGTACAGAGCTTAGTACACCTACCAACGTAGTGCATAAACTTTGTTATTGTCATTATAAAATCATGTATGTACGTAACACGTAAGTTGAAACAATAAAGGATTTTATTATAAAAAAAAAAAAAAAAAAAAAACCACTGCTGGTCGAAACAGTGGACTGTGTAGTTGTTGTTCATTCTCATACAAACATATGTAATGCATATAATATTAGAGGTTTTTGTGCAAATTTGGCTTTTTCTATTTCAGTTACATGTCTACAAAGCTTCGTGATACGAGTTTGACCGTCATTTTTGACACACATTTAAATGGGACCTTCTTCGGGCTTCTGAATCTCTCAACAACAAAAAATAACAATAATTCGAGTGAATACAAAAAAATACTCAGACATTTTATATAATAGTAGTTTATGCAACTGTCATATAATGAAGGGTATTAAAACACGAGTGTGAGTTTATGAAACGAGCGCAGCGAGTTTCATAATAGTAACGAGTGTTTTCTGGCAGAAGATTGTGAGTTACTTTTGTTGCCAATTCTAGAATATCCGGAGGCGTACAAATATCATCGTCGCTATCCATTTTTAACTTTTAATTTGTATTTAAAAAACAAAACACATTGCGAAACATTAAATTCACGCGTACGTGTATTGTCACAGTAATTTTGCCGCCATTAAAATCTAACTATCTCTAAAGCGCGACCAACCTGATTGGCCCTGCAATCAGGTTGGTCGCGCTTTACCGATGTTATAATGAGCTATTACGATATCGATGTGGATATTATAGCATCATGTGAAATTGCTTTAATTGAGTGATTTGTTGTCTGTGCTATAACAGTAGTAATTATAAGTCAAGTATTGGAAACATAAGTAGAATGTTACAACATTAGTGTAGATAAAGTTAATTTCAAAATAGATTGTGATTACGCATTTGTCGCAGTTTTATAAAAATTGTTTGCGAAATATAATCAAAATAGTTCGTTCGTTTATCATTATTATTTCTCCTATAAGTGTAACAAAATGCTTTGTAGTCAGATGTTTTCTTTTAAAAATAAATAGCGGAGGCACAAAGTCTAGCATTACGCGTGCATTGCAAATATTATTCTAGAAAATTCCACAAGCAAATGTTAGAAAATGATTTATTTTTCTGACGAATACAGACGACATCGTTGGAAGATATGTTCGAGACTTCGCGCTGTAGAAATTCTGTTTGTAGTTTAATACAATATGTACATAACATACACATTTACTTTTATATTCACTCATAAAATGAATCATTAAGGTTTCGTCTTTGTCTTTTAAGAAATAGATAGGTATGTGAACCTTCCAGACCGCCCAACCGATTTGAATGCAAGTTTGTTTATGTTTTAAAAAATATAAAAAAACGAATATCGTGCTAAGTCTAGCTAGTTGCAAAAATAAGTTAAAACTAATCAGTAAATTTAACACACTTACGTATTATAAATAGTCTATATGACGGATTAAAATCATTTGAAACCAAAATAATATCAAATGTTTCAAACCTGAAACTTTCAGCAGTTCAAAGCCCTCCAAAGGTGAATATCTGAAAAGTTGACGAAATTAATACTGTATCATCTCAGTACCTGCGGGACGAAAGTTAGTGAATAATGAATAAAATCGACCTCATCTTCATACTGAGGATAGAAGGTAACTCCAAGTGATATTAACTTTACTTTGTTACTTTATCTTTGTTTTACTTATGCTAGATTAGTTTGAGCTAAAATTAAAATATTAGTTGTTACTTTACTTACTTCTCACTAATATGTATAGTAATGGCAAAAGTGTCTGAGTGTGGGAATGTGTGAGTGAGTTTATTCTTTCTTCATGGGTTGACGGCTATACCGATTTGAATTAAATTTGTTGTAGATATAGATTCAAGTAAAGGCAACTTTTTGTTTCTAATCGACCGTCAATATCTTTTAGTTACCTCAATGTGTAACACTTGTCAATAAGTGATTACGATATTCCATAATAAAAGTAGTCGATTTTTTTTTACAAAATATGCAAATCAAACATGATAAATTCAAAATAATTTATAAATCTAGAAAGCCTTTCTGTTCCGCAAACTTAATAAGCTCCTTGCGTGTTACAACACTATTCTCTGCACAACTGCAATAGATTTCCAAGCGTTATGGAAACTTGGCGTACTTTGTGTCTTATACAGGCTTATAAGCTCTGCATAAGTCTGTTTTTAGTTATTTTATTTGTTTTTGTTTGCTTATTGATTGATCTGTAAAATATTCTGTTAATGATAAAAATAAATAAGCTAAGTACAGAGTCCAAAATAACTCCAATATCACTATGAACACTTACTTAACTTTGTCAATATCTTAGCAAGAATGCTTGCTTGTGTCTCTAAGCAAGAATGCTTGTGTCTCAGCAAAATATTATACGGTTCGCGTTCTGATTATGTAAGTTTTAAAACACTTTTCCTATCCTATCTAAAGTTCCTTCCTGATGAAACTCATCTGTTTATTTCAATTTTTATATAAAAAATCTCTTAAGTAAAGAGATTTTTTATATAAATATCTACTACTTACCTGCACTACTACTATTTACGTTCCTTGCTAAGCAGTGGTGTTGTTCAGACATCCATCACGGGTATCTCCGTGTCTAAGTGCCGCCGCTCACGCGAGCTGCAAGTTAGTACTCAGAGCACTGGGAATGTACTAGATTGTAGGTTTTATGTAGAACCTACAGGAGTATAACAATAGTAGAGGGAAATCATCGTTAAAAATACGAGTAGGTATCATGTTTATTATTTATTTTTGAATTGGGTATTGACGTTGTTAGATAAAACAGCGGTAGAAAATTAAAAGCACATTTTTTAACTCACAAAAATATACCTATTCCTCCATGATGAAAAACTGGCAACCTCCCACAGATAAAAATACTAAGAAAATAGACTTACCTCCATATGCAAATGCGTGGGAAAGAAAATACAAAGATTACAGAAAAAGGTCACGTTGATTGATCACAAAGCTCTCGATCAGTTTGCTAATAATAACAATAATTTATGACACACCAGAAAGGACTTTATTTCCATGGAAAAGCTGCTATTTTTCAGTATTTTCAGTTTGCGGCATGACGAACATATTTTTCCATTCGAAGCAATGACAAAGAAAACGACCAGTTAAAACGCTCACTAAAATGCCTAGATTCAATCGACTAGGCATCGAAGGAAAATAGGCTGTATAGGCTCACTACAAAGGCGATATTCGCATACATTGTGTAGAATTCAATCAAGTTTTACGAACGTACATTATAATATATTGTTTATTTGGGATATGGAGGCGCTACATTGTTTCATGTACAACCTCATGAGAGTGATTTTTGTAATTCATGAGACGGGACTCGATTTATATTTATTTATACGTGACAGTCAATCACTTCGCAAGACAACAACACAGGCCGATAATAATACTGGTGGAGATTTCCCGACATTACAAAATTAAGTTTATAAATTTTTATATATTTCATATGGAAAAAAAAATAACAGTAACTAAAAAATTTATTTAAAATAATAAGAAACAATATTTACACATATTAACACTAATAGAACTAAAAAAGAGTATTTACATCTAAACTAAATTTAAACAATCTACATGTGGTATGGAGCCAAGAACGCTAGCTGCATTCCCACGCTGGATTGCTATAGAAATCCTTTGCGCAAGGAACCAGCCAGCGTTCTTGTCTCTAGTGATGTCAATCAACATTTTTTTTTTTTTTTTTTTTTTTAGTTTATAATATTTGACGTGCATTTGTAAACAAATCTAAATTAAAAGTATGTTTGGCCACTAATTACAAACCGAAATGGACATCAATCCATGCATCTTTAGCAAGCACTCGCAAAGTACATATATACAATTTTTGACGTTATTTGTAAAAGCAATATAATAATCCAGCATTCCCAAAGTTCTTCGCATTTATTAATCAGGCTCTGTGAGTGGAACCAAGTGCCTTTTTACTGAATCTCTTTCGAGCACTACTCTAAAACTTGTATCAGATTATATTTCAACGAACAAACACTTGTAAAGACGTGAAAAAACTCATAAAAGTATCTCTGTAGACATCTCGTTAATTTTAATTGAAGTAGCTCTTCTTATTTTGTGAAAAAGCCCTGAATCCAATTCAATAGTTCCATTATACTTCGGGTGGTTTTTAATAAACTTATGATTTACGGTGTAGAAGCAAGTAAAATTGTTCTTGGAGATATTTTTGGCTAATATTTTGTGATAAGGGCAAAGGTCTCTCGTATATAATGGAGTGGGACTTGAGCTGGAGACGTCGGATCAGGCTTTTAGTTTAGTTGATAGAAACTGGCTTATACTAATAATGATTAATGAGCCAAAATATATTAAACATACTCGTAGCACGCTTGCTTATAAAGATCTAAATTAGTTTGTTTGTCTATTCGTACAGCTGCAGAGGAGCAGCGAATCGTCAAGATATTTGTATGGAGGTAGAATAAAATCTTGGTAGAGTAAAGTTATACATGTATATGCTAGTTTAAACCCAATGCAACACAAACGAAATCGCAGACATTCACTTGTTAACAAACAAACAGTATTGTTAGAATTTCAATAAAGTAAACCCACAGATATCAGAATTCCGATGATATGAAAGATTCCAGGCGTGTATTTTGTGCTGAAATACATAGGTTTAAAAATTAAATGGAGTTCTATTGACCTCTGAAGTACCGACACGTTCTCACATAACTTAGTGTGCGCTGCAACCATAGATATAGAACTTTTGCATATGATTCCTATAGAAATTATTTTAAAAAGTATTAAATTAATGATCATTCTTAGAAATTGGTATAACTGTCAGATTGGTATTAACCATATAACATATTAATGATTCTTCAACTTCAAGTTACATTTGTTTTTCTCGCTATATTTATTTCTTTACTACGAATGAATAGGACTATAAAATAATAATCAGAGTGGAATCTTTGATCATTTGTTAAGACAGTTAATAAGTAATTTGAATTAATAATTATATATTTGATAATAAAACGGACTAGCGGCTATTATATTATTCGTGGTTGATACACGTGATTACACGTTCTTTAAGGTGATAATAATAATAGCATCAACAGTCTGCCTTAGTCAAACATGCAATAATTTGAAATTTATTATTTTAAAGTTCGAAGCTAAAAATGTCCATTCTCCCTCTTCATAGAGTTAGTATCTGTGGCTCAGCAATACGGCTCCGCTACGCGCGCTGAATCAAATGAAATACAATTCAATCGCACAGAGAAAGGTGAGAGGTGCTCGATCTCGGGGGCTTGTACCATCACATAGCTTTATTTGTTTAGAGATTTAGTTTTAAATATGGCAAACAAAAAAATTTTTCATAAAATTTTATACATTTTTTACGACTAGTTAATACTAAGTATACAGTATTTCACATGATTACACAGTTAAAATTTAACTTAGGTAGCATATAAAATCTGTTTTACGAATAAACAGACGGTATATTTGAAGACACTGACCAGTTGCCGTAAATGAAGTTTATGTGTATTTGCATTAATCGATAATAATAAAATTCTTTGCGTTAGTTGATAGACTTGCCGAGCACAACAAACAGATTAAAATGTCTGTCTCTCAGTAACATCGGAACTAAAGACATGGGACTTATATTAAGTGGTACTTCCTTATGTAACGTTTAATTAGGTCACGTTTAAATGCATCCTAATGGTTTAGACTAGAACACCCCAAAATACTGATAATTAGAAAACCGACAAAAACGACTGAGTCCCGAGTAGGGCCCTAGATCTCATTCTGGAGTGAACCCACTTGAAAGACTTGCCCCTTATCAACGATCACACCAGATGAAGTGGAATAACACTTTGAGACGAAAGAACGGCGAGAATAAACACGATTGACTTCGGCGCCGCGCCGGGAAGCTGACGAATAAAGGTGACGACTACAATTATTGTGATAGTGACAGATGTTGTGTTTTTGTGACTGTTAATATCTACTTGGTTTTGTCTCAAATGATGTTTGCGTACCTAGGTACGCAAACATCATTTGAGACACCAGTAAAAACCCATTCAGTCTCGTCTAAATGATATCTTTTTTCCACTGTTTATTTAATAAAAAATGTATAGTGTTAAAAAATCACGTCTACTTAAACGAACCGATATATCAAGTTTCCAAGTTCAAACGTTATTTTAAGTAAATAACGTTTTAAGATAATATGTCTTGCGACGATGTCGTCTTTACATACATTAATTAGATCATTTTTCAGATAAGAGACTGAAATATTTTAAGTTTTTTAGAATAGAAAATTATTGAAACAAGACTTGAACAAAATGTTGAATAAATAAATGTTTGCTTTCAAATTAATTCGAATGAGTAATTTTCAAGTGGATCGTTTTCTATTTATAAGAAGGTTTATGTAATTATCGTTATCTTGTTGAATATTAATTTCAATACTTTTTATAGTAATTAATGACTTGAGTAAATATAATTAAAACACAATTAGGTACTATTGAGGATAGCAACAAAAGAGAAATGGTTAATTTAATCTTCCTGAAAAATCACTTTTAACGTTAAAAATTAAGTAAAAGAAGCACGTAAAATGTCCCGACCCCAGTCTCAGTACGACCTCCATGTAATTTATTGGCTTTAGGAAAACCAAGGAACTGAATTTTGCAGCTGTTTGTAAAGAGAGTCAATAAAAAATCAATTAATTTTGATACTTAATTTGTGATTGCTGCTTAACTGGTGTAAAAGAAGATTATATTTACATACAAGAATTTCACAAAACATTATCTTAATACTCGGCTTTTCGTGGTCGCATGATACGACTGGCCTGTTAGCTTAGTGGTAGTGGCTCTGCCTTCTAATCTAGAGGTCGCGGGTTCGATTCCGCGTGACACAAGAAGTATTTATGTATTTTAAAAATGTATAATTACTTGCGTTGAGTCTGATCGTTTGTAGGTATAATAAGTATGTATTTACAAAAGAAAAATATTTAAGTATTACATCCGTTACCTAGTACCCACGACACAAGCGTTTGCTTAGTGTGGGGCTAGATGGCGCTGTGTTCAATGTCCCGGAATATTTATTTGTTTATTTACTGTGTATTATCAGTATCTGCATAGTAATCGCGTAATCGTTAAAACCATGTTAAAAACCAAATAAAAAATAATTAAATATCCAATTAAGATTGCTGGTTTTTCTATGATATTCTATTACCTTGTATAATGTATTCATACGTATGTACAGATTTATGGCAAATCCAGTAAAGAGGTATTCCCTTTTTACGGTCCTGGTTCCCTTGTATTTTATGGCGGCCCTCCGATATTGTTTTATTTCTCAGTCGTAAATATAAACGCAAGCGAAACCTTTATTCCGCAGATCTAAGCTTTTGGAGGTTGTAAAACGCAATCCAAGTATTTATGAATAAACAGTACTCTGTTGTTTATTTTTATTAAAGATGTTTAAAAAAGGAAAACAATAGTTCAATACATTTTCAAAGTAGATACCTATATAGTATGTTGTAAATTAATTTATAAAGAATTAAGTTTTTATGAGAGTGGCTGGCTGTGGTATCAAAGTTTTCAATCAATTTCAAATAAAACTTGCATCCCCTATTTTACCACATTAAAAGTGGCATTTCCAAAAATCCTTTCTTAGCGGACGCCTACGTCATAACATCTACCTTCATTCCAAATTTCAGCCCAATCCGTCCAGTGATTTGGGCTATGCGTTGATAGATCACTATATCAGTCAGTCAGTCAGTCACCTTTGAGTTTTTTATATTTAGATTTCCATTTGCTATCTACATAATTCACTGATAAAACAAAATGTCAAAAGTTTTTCGAAGCAATTTCATTTCGTGTATCGTATGTAGGTGTTTCCATGAATCAGATGATTAAATTGTATACTCCGAGCTGTGTTTGGGCATAAAAAACATTATACAGACCTAGTGATATTTGATTACTTACCTTTCAAATGTAACTTTTTGTATGTATGTATGATCTTAAGCTATCCCGAGAAAATAGCTACGCATTTATTTATTAATACCAATTCCAATACAACTCTCACAATTAATGCGCGGAAGTTACGACCCACACTAATGAGAAATATGATTTCAGTGAGTAGAATGAAATTGAAAGCGAAAAGCCAAGTGAAAAGCGAGCGTGGCTCAGCGGTTCCAGTGTCTGCTTTTTATCTAGACGCACCGTGGTTCGAATCCGGCCCTACACGAATGACTTGTATTTTCAGTGTGGATTTGCACTCGCTTAGCGGTGAAGGTAAAAAAACCTCGTGAGGATACCGAAATGTTTGAGGACCACAATTTCCGTGGACAAGTGTCTTCTGTGGAAGGACCTGGCCGCCCACCACGATGTATCTGCCCAAGAGCTCCCCTAACTAATTCATTCTGCGGGGGAGTCACGACCCTCAGTCATGAGGAAATACGACTCAAAGAGTTAGAATGAAGTTACTACTTTACAAGCAACTGTTGATCTTTTTCCTTCAAATTTCATGTTGTAATTAATACCATTCCAATTAATTAATTAATTAGTTTTTTCAAATATTCATTCCTTTTACTTCTAGCCAACTACTCTGTACATTGTGTATTGTATAGATGTTGTGTTCATCTGATGACGTCACATGGTACTTTAATGCATATGTAAGGGGCACCGTATACTATTCCAAATGACGTGCAAATAGCCAGCAGTATGCAAAGTAATTGCTTGTGGTCCACATGACGTCAGCAATGCAATGCTGGGACATACATACGTTTACAACATATTAGCTTAGATTAGTACTATACTATACAGTACAAATAAATAAAACACAATACAAAACAAGAGAAATGCATTTTAAAGTCACAGATCGCTAAAAGTGGTCGCTCTTCTTCGATAAATGGAATAGGCTTTGTCAACTTATTTCCCAAAAATAGGTATATTTCCGGCAGACTGTTCTTAAGCCAGCCAGACGCCCCTAGTGAGGTTTGAAAACTCAGCAAGTTATGTTGATTGCAACGAACAGGTACGGATGCTACGAAACTATTGAACTTTTTACATCTAATTCAAAATTAATAAAAATTTGTTTCTTATACCAAAGTAATAAAATAGCGGCACTTATACACAAGAATTTATTAGATTTAGCAATTATTATGAAACAAAATAAATACATAAGAATTCCTTTTTTCAAGCCTTTTCGATATCTCGTTCAATATTTCTTCCAGAAGGTCCCGTCTGATAACAGCGGGATGATAACAACAGCCTGCTCAAGGACAGGAATAAATACTGAGGGAAATAAATCTTTTTCAGATGGAAATACTTTGCTTCTAAAAATGAAGGCAGAAAGGTAGTCATTGCGAAAAAATATTTAGAGAAATAAGGTACATGATTAAACGATTTTAACGTTTTTTACTAAAGAGAGCACTTATATTATTTAAAAAAGAAAACTAAAACTTCCTTATTTTCACCAATATGTTTGTTTAAAAGACTTCAATAAATATTGTTCTATCAGAAGGTATATAAGATTTTGACCTTACGAATTACTTAATTTAACAAGTTTTAAAGCCTTTTCATAACATCAGTTATATATTGAAATGAAAATAAACTTACGAAAACATTTTATTTTATGGTAGTCATATAAAAATAGCTCAAACTAAGTAGACAGGAGTTAGGTTAAGACGAGAAAACCTAGCAAGATATCGGCACCCTCGTCAAATAGAAGTAGGTCGCGAGAACATGTCTAACTCGATAGACTAGCCGGAGTTTTTCAATTCACCTAGTATTATAGATATATGTATGTAGGTACTATAGAGAAGTAGAATACATGTTGAAATAGATTTTTAATTTTTATAGGTCAGTTATTATAGCTACCACACCTAAAACATATAGAACAATTTATTTGCAATATTTTACATATAATAACACATGTCAGTGGAATTTATTTTATTTTTATTTTTTTGAAAAAAACAAAAATTTTTGTATGTATTTTCGATACAGTATTTTGTGCATCAATAAATTTATTTTATATTCCCATTAATCTAGTTTCTTTTCAAATAGTTTTGGCAACTACAAATCCAGCTAAGAAAGAATGAAATTAACATAGATTACAGTTTTTATTCGCATCATTATGGTCTTAATAATCGTAACATCGATGACGAGTGACAAACGAATCATCATATTTACACTCATCAACTATTATATACTCATAGCCTATTGAATGAGTTTTTTGAAATTCAATAAATCTACTCCAATCCAAAAGCCGTAAGAGCTTAAAGAGAAGCCCATGTGGTATAGTATTGGAAATAAAACAAGATATAATTAAAATGGCGTTCGGTGCGGTTAGTAACGGTCTCAAGGATCTGCCAATGAGAGCATCGTAGCAACTAGGGCGGTGATAATAAAACATCTCACCACAAATATACATTTATTGATAAAAATACAGAACACAACGGCGCAGTGAATTGTCAAATTTAAGTATTTTAATATTCCGCATAACCCTGGTTACATGTGAACATAAACCAGCCTGTGAGGTGACCTGTGTTTAGTACAAATGGTTTTTGCTTTCATTTCTATGCAATTAAGTTACGGTAGATATTTATTTTTATGTAATAGAAAAACATGGAATACTTTAAAGTACATTTCAAGAACATTTTCTTTATAGACGTTGCTTTAATTACATTTAAACATCAAAACAGCGGCAAACAGAATATTTTAATTCAATACAAACAAAACTTGAAATTCATTACCGTTTTAGTACACAATTGAATAAACTTTTCGACGTCTTTTATGAAGTCTTTACAGGAAATTAGAAAACGTCAAGTTTCTGACCCCGAGATGGTAGATAAGGCTTTGAACTTGAGTGTTTACTTCAAGGGCAGTTTGATAGCTTTTCTTGGATTTCAAAGGACTCGGTGAGATTCACGCTCCTTTCTTCAATCGACTGTTGTTTGAAATATGAGAGACGGCGCGCTGAAGCCGCCATTTTCTCACTGGATTTTTCATATTAATGTAAAATGAACTACAACTCATATATTCCAGAAACATGAGTAGTTTTTGTTTTCTAACTAGTTCTTGTTAAGTTTCTGTTGAAGCATTTGATTCATATATTTTCGGTTTACTACACTGTACCAAAGTTTGATAAAATTTTGATAAAAATATCATCATTTTTTTCAATGTACTTAATGAAGTTTACGTATCATACTGTTTTTTCGTAAAATATATGTTAATCCACTCATTGTAATATCAAAATTGTATTTTTTTTTATTTCCCTGAAGAACACTCAGTGTATTTTCCTTATCATGATTTAATTTATCTTGTAAAAAATACCTGCAAGGTTAGTAAACAATCTTCTTTTATATACTTCGTTTCCTGCTCGGAAAAATCGGCTCACTTTAAGCGGAAAAACTCGAAACCTTTGAGTTTCTTTTTCCGTTGAAAGAAAGCTATAATTACTTCACTCTACCGGACTGGGGAAAAAATATAAATTGTACAGTGCCGGTAATGATAAATGACATGTCGCATATTTGTTCAATTTAAACTTAACAATAAATGGACACAACTTGGTCTGGCCAATGTTGTCCTTCAAAAAAGCTATAAAGCCAAATAATTATGGTAAATGAAACTAATAACCTTTCCTACGTTTATCTTTTACCTCCACACCAGAGCCGTCTTGAACCGTTCTAACTCAACAAAGCAATGAGCTTCTCGAATAAATATTACATCACATTTCAGCCATGATTAAGATATACATTACTCAGTATTCAGGAAATCATCGCCAGTAGTTATGGAGAATTGTAATCAATACATGGCGCCACTGCCGACATTAAAAATCAACGAACACCATAAGGACCTATAAATAATCAAACACTAATTTACTGTCTGTCACCTAAGAACATGTATCTCCCGTGGATAGACCTGTATTTTCACCACGATGGACATGCCAAAGAAAACGTCTCCATTGAGTAAAATTTGCGGGGACCCTCAGTAACAAAGCCAGACACTCCTCCTCGCCGTTAATTATGTATTTATTGCCTCGATGTCAGTGAGTACTAGCCTGCATCAACCAGTCGCTATGACATGTCCACTCGGCCGGCTGTTGATCGAGGGTCTAATCCACCTTTTACAATTAGATCGAGATCATCGGTTTTTCAATTAATTACCACACAAAAGCTCGCGGGGGATTAAGAGCTTAGAGTGCCTCTGATAGATGTTTTAATTGGATATGAAAATCGTTTATTGAATAATAAAACATCGGGGATCGAGCTACCTTTTCAATGAATCTCATGTTTTAATCTCTTTGATACAAGAGATACAGTTTAATTTTCAAACATAGTTAACACATTCGGTTGTAAAGTTTCTAAGCATATGAAAAAAGTTCCTAAAAACATACGATGATTTTAAAAGTAGGTATTATTATATTCATTGTATCTTTCTATGTAACTTAATGAACAAACATAACATTTACATAAAAAAAAAATAAGTTTCTACAATCGTAACAAAGTAACGGTCAATTTGAGTAAAAATACATTCCAGAAACAGAGGGAAATCTACAGAATCTAATAAAAATGCGAAACTGCGGGAGAATATTTTTTACGTTTTCCATATTTAAAATACAAAGTCCTGCAGCCGTTTAATCATCTCGGCCGATAACTTAATCAACGGTTTGTTTAAACGGAGCTTTATTAAACATTGATTAAACACGTTAACGACCTCGGTTACCCATCGCACCGACTGCTCTGGAATATTATAAAAACAGCGGGATCTCGCGCCCACGGCTACTCCCGGCAAATGGGATAAATTCACAAAATTACAGCAATTTATTCTGAGATATGTTTCTTATTTATCCAATTTACTTTTTACCTTTTTCCCGTTTATTTTTTTTAATATTAAAAATGTTTTTTCTGAAATTCTGAATAAATTAATTTTGAATTTTGATTTTTTTTTTTTTAATTTTTTTAATATTTTATATCTCTGTAAGTTTTGTTGAAGCAAGTGCTGCCATACACGAAGCTACCGATCGTGACAAATGGCGTCTAATGGTCCATAATTTTGGTCGGGGTCATCACGATGCTCAGCATTGAGCTATCGCCTAGAGGAGGAGGAGGTAAGTTTTGTACAATTTCACTCGTATAATAATGATGTAAATTTTATGTATTTTGTGTCAATAAATAAATTATAATTTTAAAAAGTTTAGTAGCAATTTTTTCTTGTTGTTTCCAAATATCTGTTCAAAAATATTGTACTCTATTAATTAAAATTTCATACATATAAACACATACTTACGTTACCAGTTATTCTTCGTAACAAACAACATCTCTTTTTCATCCATAAAGTACCCGTCCAATATTCACTTGTTTAATTCCCAGTTTCTCCCGCGCTGTAAGCCCTGAAATTTAATCAACACGCGCCGTGTCTTTATTAATACTAGTATTATATACAGGGGTCGAACACGACACGCCCCACTGAAGATATTAGCTCCAACATGAGACACCATTTCTACACTTTGTAACTTGAAATGTTGTCGAATACAAATTGTATTTATGTTAAGATGTGGTTAAACATGAACCACAAATCATATTTTTATTTATTTAAGAGGGACTATTGCGTATTGAGTCTTATTTTAATATATTTGAGAGAGACTTTTATTCTTATAGATACTAGCAGCGCCTCATGGTTGTGCCCGCGTTAATCCGGGACAGATAGCCAATTTTTTAATCCAGCCAAGGTCTAATCCAACAAACAAGACACCAACAACATAAGCGTAGGTATTTCAGAAATAACTGAGTTGCGCTCCAGAGTGCCGTGTTAATTATGCACAACACTAAAAGCAATTATTTTTGAACACTTATAAACAAGAATAAAGAGAAAGAGACTTTAAAAGTATATACACAAAGTTTATTTTGCTAACAGACGGTCAGTGAGGCTAAACTTATTCCAAAAGAAACATACTTTCTTATTAAATGAATGATTGGGTTCTACTAAGCAGGATCAAAAAACTAATAAATAGGGAATGGAAAATAATAAAAACATACTAATTAAACAAGAACAATTAAATTCATCGTTAAATAATTGAAAATATTTAAATTGCAATACTTTCACAATTGATGTACTGATTGAATGCTTTTAAAACTTTGAGCATTGAAAGTCTATTAATAATAAAAGAAAAATAGACAACGTTGTAGTAATATACGCATGAGGTATTTATAGGAATTTTAAAGCTTTTTTATCATTATTATATCAATGTAAGCAGTTCATTCTCTTTCTCCACACAAGTAATGTTACAAGCGTGTCTCATAAATCTCTTCACTTGATTCCCTCCACATCAGGCACATTAGTTATCTAACAAGCCACCAGACATCGCCACTGGATCGTCGCGCTAGATAATATAAATTCACCACTTTTTAACAAATTTTAAAATTATTTTTTTAATGCTTTTTGGTAAAGTAGTACCGCAGTAACTTGTATAGAGGCACCAAACAATATACATACATATATATGTTACGGTTAATGTGGATAATGCGGTAATCATGTATAATTACCAGTGCTCTCGGTAAAAATGGTAAAAACTTTCGAATTAATCACATTTACCGGTAATTATATATAATTACCATACACATTTGGTAAATGTAGTAAATAATGAAATCAGACATCAGATCACTCATATCACTGTTGACTATACTCACGCTCACGCTTGACTACAACTTGCCTGATGTTAAGCAACGTTATAATCTACGATCTAGCGCGCTTGCCTTGAAGAAACCGGTTTATTCTTGACTTGAAGACCGACTCATTATAATTCAGGGGGAGTCTTTGGAACCTCTAATGTATAACGGTGACTCCTTGCCGAACCTCTACTCGTGTGATTTATTTATTTTATTTATACTTGTATTTATTCTAATAAACATTTTGTTTCTGATGTTCGATTTCATTATTTTCTACGTTTACCTAAGGGGTATGGTAATTATATATAATTACCGGTAAATGTGGATAATTCACTACATTTACCGTGTTCGTTGGTATTTTGTATAATTACCGGTAAATATACATAATTACCGATTATCCACATTTACCGTAACATATATACCAATAATACGAGAGTAATCCCTGCAATTGTTTCACGCCAAAAATGACATTACGAAAAAAAATACTAAGTTTTATTCTTATAGGATAAATATTCAATTTTCTAAGGAAGAAGATTTGAACTGAAAATACACTACACGCTTCCTTTTCTTCTTCTGTAAACACTTGTAATATACTTGCTGTCCGTATGCTCACCAATAAAACAAGGCAGCTACAAAAACAAATAACTCTAAATCTACCAAAGATTCACTGTACCCATGCTATATACAGACATCGGCACTATATCCCTGCATCATTCAGTTGCAAAAGGCACATTCCATCACATTCCGTCGTGCTCCCGACATTCCCCAGACATTCCCGCGGGATAAACACATACAACGTGTAGGAGTATGTAGGGGACTTGATTCAACGCATATTGTTTTAGAAATGCAATTTTATTTCAATATTCCTTTCTCTGGAAACCGTAAGAATTGTCGCGTTTTAAATTGACAGCGTTTGGTTGAGATAGTGAAATGTAAAACATAGTTGGTGACTTTCGTATGCTAGTTTACATTAAAATACAACACTTTTTTTACTCTTCTAGTGTTAAAAAATAATGTGTTACATTACTAACGTCATGCTCAAAATGATAACATAATATAAAGTATATTATAATGTTATTTTTGAACACATACTTATTTCATGCAAATTATATTTATTGACGGAATACGTAATTCCAATATTGTTGTAATACATTTCTGGAATCCTTGGCTAGTCGTGAGACTGTGTTACAAGGCCAGGGGTCCTCTCCTAGATGTGAGACTTAAGTTAATTACGTCTAAGATTATGAACTAACTACATTGCAATGAAGGTAGCTATGGCCAACAAAGGTAAAAGACAATCTAATATTTCACAGGCACAAAGCTTATGAAAATCGACTGCAATTGCATTAACCACAACAAAGCATTGGCTTTTTCTTGAAACTCATTTGAATTGGTTGCTAAATAAAAAAATATTAGCTTTGCAACTAAACCCTGTTTAACGTAAAAAAATCATATCACCTCCACCTACACACACACACACACACACATCCCAAATGAAATCTTCCCAAATTGTCGATAAAACCAATTCCTAACGCAATAAATATCAAATAGGTTTTCTGCCCCCGGGTGCCTTGAGATGAAATATGTAATAGTTTGAATTAATATCCACTTGGGCGTACAATATTGTTTATAAAGGACGCGCCCAGCGGATTGGAAACTACTGATATTGGACAAAGCCCAGTTTTCATACACAATGTGATTATAATGGAAAAGCCTACCTAAATGTTGGGAATCACTGCTATTTTGAACGTAAATAGCCATTGTTTGGCATATTAGTTTTACCTTATTGCTACAATTGAAAGTAAATTTTGTACAAAATATAACAATTAACTCACTTATCTAATTAGAGACTACATTTTTTAAATCTATTAACAAATCAGTACCAAAAATTGCTATCCGTAACAATTCATCAATTGCCTGCCATTTCTATGATTTTAACAGAAATACTAAATTCTCACATCGGGTTTCACACATTTTAAAATAAAATGAAATTCCTACAACATAAAAGCACGGTTCTAAATCCAGCTCGTCAGATCGCAAAGCCTGCTGCAACGTATTTTATTTTGAAATACCCGAGACTCGACAAATTGAAAAAGTTAGAGATTCCCACCGTGCCACCTGTCAACATAGTTTAACTTTACAAGCTTTTTAAGCCCAGAGAGAACTTGATTTATCTTGTATCTTGTTCCGTTTGTTTGTGGAAAATTTCTTTGCAAATATATATGACGTCTGGCACGCAATCATGTCAGAAACCCCTAGGGTATTTTATAAACTTTGTGCCTTCACATAAAAGGAAATCCAGGATTACTTATAAATTACAATGCTTTTGGTAATTTGTTTTGATAATTCATTTTATTTTCAACTTAGAAAATATTTACGATGAAAATAAATTAAATAATCTCTACCTTCTTTTTATAAAACGAATAGGTACAAAAAAAACAAGCTATGTTTAACCTCACTAAATTATATTTCTCTCTTCTACCACAGAGTACATAATACAACTTCTACGCGTATTTTCATGAAAAGTTGTTCACATCATTTTTTCCACCAAATCAAAGCTCTTTTACTGGAAAAATAACAATATTTACTTTACATTCTGGGTCAACATTGAGGCAATAGATAGGAAAAACAAATAAATCTAATATCCTTTCTTTCCTTTCCACGTGACTTCTCCACGTGCCAAACAACACTACAAAATAAAACTACTTGAAGCCGATCAAAGACCAAGCACTGAATGGATTTACTTCTGTAAATGGAAAAACTTGACAAAAGCTTATAGGTTTCTGATTGGTCTTTATTTTTGCTGTTTATTGTCTAGTGATCTAAATGGGATCCTTAGGATAAACTTGGCTTTTATATAAGTATTATAATTTAAATTTATTATTTTGATGACTGTGTGTGTGTATGAACGTAAAGTAATATATTTAGCTACAGATGAAATATCATCCAGGTTTCACTAGTTACAATATAAGGAGCCAGTCTCATTTCAATTCATACACATGACCGCAACCGAAGTTTCCATTTGAATGTTCAATAATTTCGAGGCAAGTGATCGTAAACACGCAGAAATAACCTTGTTTATATTCAGACTTCGAAGTAATCAGTGAACTAATTAAACTTGTTTGTTAGTCTAGAACCTTGCAAAAATAACCTCTGTTGATATACGACCTGATTAGAGGCACTAAGACTTAGCGCTGCGGAGGTAGCATGGACTCTGGTGATGTTTCATTTTTTCAGACTTTCATAACGCGGGGTGCTATGTGACATTTCATAAAAATCAAATAAAATAGAAGTATATAAGATTAATTAAGATTAAAAAGCGAGTGTGGCTGTGTCTGCTTTTCATCCAGACGCATCCTGGTTCGAATCCGCCCTACACCAATGAATTGTATTTTCAAGTTATGTGTGGATTTGCACTCGCTTAACGGTGAAGGAAAACATCGTGAGGAAACCGACATGTTTGAGGACCACAATATCCGAGGACATGCGTTTTCCGTGGAAGGACCTGGGCGCCCACCACGATGTATCTGCCCAAGAAAACTCCCCTAATGAATTAATTCTGCGGGGACTCACGACCCTCAGTCATGAGGAAATACGACTCGAAGAGAGATAAGAAAGAGTTATTTTTTTTTTCAGTTTATATAATTTTGATTCAGACTGGCCTGTTAGCTTAGTTGGTAGTGGCTCTGCCTTCTAATCTAGGGGTTGCGGGTTCGATTCCCGCTTGACACAAGTATTTATGAAATTTAAAAATTTATAATTACTTGTGTTGAGTCTGGTCGTTTGTATGTATAATAAGTATGTATTTACAAAAGAAAAGTATATAAGTATTATATCCGTTATCTAGTACTCACGACACAAGCGTTTGCTTAGTGTGGGGCTAGATGGCGCTGTGTGCAATGTCCCGGAATATTTATTTATTTATTTAGTGTTAAGACAATAAAAGACGCCCAAACACGATTAGGTATACTTTGCTCGATAGTTTTATTTTTTGAAAAATAGTTGTTTTGAAATATTTTTCACCTTTTTTTCCAAAAGTAGTACAGAAATTTAAACCAATTTAATTATATCAAAAAATAATGTTATTATTTAGAGGAGTAAAGAGCCATAAGTAGAATATTCTGAATTGCTGATTTTATATGAATTTATTTCGTCAAAAACTTCTGCAAAACTGCTCAAATTGTGCAAAATTGTTTGCGTGTGGACAAGACTTGTCGGCCGGAGCTATGCGCGCTATGCTCGCCCTTGCTTTCATGTTAATACGGCGTGGAATGGCATGCGAAAAAACAACTGTAGGCATTTTTCCAAGCGCAAAGCGTTTTCGGGTGAAATATGGTGGCCTTAAGCAACATTGATTTGGAGATTCCCATCTTCAAATCAATGTCGCTTATGAAGATAAAGAAGTAAACAGAAAAAATGCTTTTAGATAAAAAAAGTTTTGGTAAAGATATCGACAACGGAAATTTCAATTGTAGTAAATAATACGAGCGAAGACGCGGGCATCCACTAGTACCTAATAATTCATAATAATGCAGCACATTATTGTGGGTTTGATACATCACCATTACGGTTTTCACTCACGCCTAATTTTGCGCGCACGTTCAAGAACGTTCGTTGTGAAGATGGGTGCCATCAAACCCCACTGTGCCCAAACGCGAAACATACGCGAAATTAGACGTGAGTGAAAACCGTATTAGTTATGTACATATTGATAAGAATGACTAACGATGGTTTGATTTTGTTCAAAAAATTGGAACCATTCAATTGATGGTTGGAAGCTGTTCAAAACAAAGTATTTTTTTTAATCATATTACCCATGCTAAGGGCAAAGTATTCTAACTTGTCTTGTGATTTGGATGCTTAACCCTTCGTTAAGTACAACTTGATTAACTTTGTAGACTAATTGTAGAAGTAATTAGTGTTTATATAAGGTTTTATTTTGAGACTATTGACGTGGAACTTGTTATTGTATCAAAGTCATATATAAGATCACGTATTATATAAAAAAAAAAAAATTCTATACATGTAAATGAATACAAAGATATTACTATGTGTTTTTGGAAAATTGCTGGGATCTTATTAAGTGAAAAAATATGTACGAATCTATACATATAATAAAGCTGTAGGTAATCGAAAGTCTGAACATCGAAGATATTTGAAAAGAAGATGTTTGGAGATACTCGTACTTATGTAGAATTGATAACAGAACACGTTCCGACTAGAATTCAAATAAAAATTCAGATGTTTTTATTAAAAAATGGTATTCCGTGAAATCAATAACGAATGAAGAGCATTAATTTATTTTCCTCCTGCTGTCAGCAGGTAAATAAGCTTAATTCATGCGATTATAAAAGCAGACTGAACCATTTCAAGGGTTTTATCGGTATGGATTCTGGGAAGAAAATATTGTATATTGCTAAAAATTCAATATTATTTAGTATTATATGTAATCTTCCTATTAGTTTGATACTCGTAGCATTTCTAAGAACAGAATGTAACATACAAATTTATCAATCTGGTTTTTCAAGTTCTACTGATATTTTTGTTAGTATTAGATTTTAGCTCTTATAATTTATACAATATGATGCACAGTTATGTATACATATTGATACTCTGAATGCAGATTCGTTCAAATGTTCTTATAAGACGACTCAATAGGAAAGTATATTAATATGTACATATTTTACTTCAAATAAAAGTATTGCTTGCAAGTCATATGTGAATGATATTGGGTTTATTTCTAAGTTATAAGACATTGAAATTCAATACATGAAATACATATTATTTATTGTATGTTACAAATTCACTGAACATTGAATCATTCGAGTGAATTTAGGTCCTTTGATGTAAGAAATAGAGCACATATATACTTTGGTAAGTAAGAAAGTAGTTACCTAAGTATTAATATTATATTGGTATCAAATTAAATATTACCAAGTAACTTATAAAGTAAGGCAAAAATATTTCTAGGAAAGCCATAATACTGCATGATGGAATAAATTTGCAAAAAGTCCATATAAATGTTGTCTTGTGATATTTTGCAATTCTTCGTAAAATGTACTGTATTTCTTTGCAATTAATTACTGTTATTTATTTAAAAGTAGATACAAAGAGCAAAGATTCGTGTTTTCAAATTCTCAATACAGATTAATAATAAACCAAGCTATTATTATATCATTTGATTTTCTTTAGCCTCTATTGAATAAAATATTGCCGTATAGCTATACCTATACCTTTTTTACTTACACGTGTAACAAACCAACATTAAATACAAAATTAGCCCAATTCCGCAATAATAATAATTGCTGAAATGAAAAAGTGATTCTCATAAGATAGGTCCCCGAAGGCCCCGGATTTATTGCGCCGAGGCAATCTGTAGTAATGAAAAGGTGTGCCATAAAGGAGAATTGCGCTGCATTTTGGTGGTTTTTATGATAATATTAAGACGGAGCGGCCATTACCTGAGCAGGCAATTTTGGAGAAGAACGAGGTGCGTGTGTGTGCTGTCACATGGAACAGAGCTTCATTTCTAACTAGTGGGTGCTCGCGGTTTCACTCGCATTAAGAAGTAAAATTTGCATCCCCTATTTCACCCTTTTAAAAGTCGCATTTCCAAAAATCCTTTCTTAGCGGATGCCTACATCAAAACATCTACCTTCATTCTTAATTTCAGCTCTATCCGTCCAGTGGTTTGGACTGTGCGTTGATATATCACTATATTAGTCAGTCAGTCAGTCACCTTTGAGTTTTATATTTTTATACGTGATAGCATCTACCTTCATTCCAAATTTCAGCCCAAACCGTCCAGTGGATTGGGCTGTGCGTTGATACAATACAATACAATACAATTTTTTTATATATTTAGACTACACGAGCATACATTGTACGTGGATGTGCTTACTTTGTTTCAGGATAAAATGTAATGTCTTACAGGACTTCATGTTATCAAAAATTAAGCTGATCGGTTGCTCCGTGATGGCCTCAAAGAGAAACAAACAGACCGTTAAATTAAAAAGGCGCGTTCGGTCTTATAATGTTGGAATGATTTGAATACTGGAGAGGCTTAGGCAAGTTGATGTCACGTTCAACATCAAGCGTTTGCTTAGTGTGCGGCTAGATGGCGCTGTGTGCCATTGCACACAGCGCCATCTAGCCGCACACTAGCCGCACACCGGGACATTTCCCGGAATATTTATTTTTGTTTTATTTGTTTGCTTATTACTTGTATATAAAGGAAGATAAATTTTGCTGAGATTATTAAAACTGCAAATAATAATAGCAATTCCTAAATAAAGGTACCTATATAGGTAGACACATTTCACAGTTACAAATTTTAAAACCTACAAAACAATTTTGAAAGCAATGAAGACCCAATTTCCGATTTTTCATAAGCAGGATGTGGACCTGTTTTTTGTAAATTACTTAAACATGGTGGGTTTCTATTTCATTTAATTGATTGAGTTCGGTTTACGTACACGTTTACAAAATGTACCGAGAAACAAATATTTTTTAATGTGAATTTCCACAAATAGAAGAACGGGATCTGTTTGTTTGCATTTATTAAAAGTAACCATAATAAGTTATATATTGTTACCAGGACTCGTCTATAATGTATATACGTATCGTACATCGTATATAAAAATTATCTTTCAGTAAACATATGTCTCCTCCTCTTGAGTCTTTTTTCCTCATGACTGAGGGTCGTGACTCCCCCGCAGAATTATGTATGTATTGATGTATTCCTTCACCGATAAGTCATTGGTGTAGGCTGAATTCGAACCAGGGTGCGTTTGAATGAAAAGCATACACTGAAACCGCTGAGCCAAGAGCCAAACTCACATATGCCTACCTACATCTAAATTTACGACTATGCCAATGCTTTTAACGTCCACGAACAAAAACCATTTTAAAAACAACGTGATGTCCGGAAACATAAAAGCTCGTATAAAATGGCCTCACTCGCCGAGCGCTCGCACTTTGACAAATTGTTTCTGAAAACTGTTAGCTGTTAACAATTCTAGGTTAGAAAATCTATTCATAGAAAATACAGCCGTTGTTTTACTATAGACAACCATCTACATAAAAAATAAAAGTCGTTGATATATTTGTGCGAGTGTGGCTCGGCGGTTTCAGTGTCTGCTTTTCACCCTGACGCAACCTGGTTCCAATCCGGCCCTACACCAATAACTTGTATTTTCAAGTTAAGTGTGGATTTGCACTCGCTTAGCGGTGAAGGAAAACATCGTGAGGAAACCGACATGTTTGAGGACCACAACATCCGGGGACATGTGTCTTCCGTGGAAGGACCTGGGCGTCCACCACGATGTATCTGCCCAAGAGAACTCTCCTAACGAATTGATTCTGTGGGGAAGTCACGACCCTCAGTCATGAGGAAATACGACTCAAGAGAGAGAGAGAGAGAGAGAGAGATAATACATATGACATTTACATGAAAATATGTAGTACATTGTATTCGTTGTATTGTACACTAGGATTACATTAATGTCACAAAAATATAATTTCATGGTAAACTATCCCGTTTGTTTTGCTTAAAGCAAAATTTGTTCCTCATTATACTAAAAAAATGTGATTTTATATTGTTCTTTATTTATTTTTGAGTATGAATAATAAAAAGAAAAAAGATAGTTTACACAAGGTATCCTATGATTACGCATATTGAAAGAATAATCCCATAATCACCCAGTGCTAGATAACTAACCGTCCCAAGTTGATTGCCTCTCCAAGCGTAGGACGTTACACGGATGAACAAACGTCACATAACAGTAGGTATAAGAACAATGTCCTTATCTCAGACCATACCACCCTCAAACAAACTTATTAAGAATAATAATTACCTTCCTGATGACTCCATATTGTCACCAATTTACTTAGAACTGCCTCTCTCAACAAAATCCACCGAACCATAGTTCATTTTATACTGGTATTACCAACAAGACTGCTAATGAAGTATTCTCAAAGTAAATACTGACAGAGAATTTTCCGCTCTGTAACGATTGCTTTAAGCGTTAATTTCCCTTGTCGGGTAGATCCTGAGTAGAAAAATTTCTCAGGGGGCTTTGCGGCAAATTCTAAGAAGCGTGAAAGAAAAGCGAAATTACGAGATTAATTGAATTAGCTAAGTAGCATTGTTTTTCTTTTATTCCCGCTGGTTTTTGTTCTACTAAATGATTTGGCTTTTTGAGTTTTACTACATAATGAATTGTGTACTAATTAATTTTAACTTAGAGTTCTGCAGAATGAATTAAAGTAAGTACCATAAAATATAAAAAAATAAAATGGTTACTTGTAGTATATTTATTCATATTAATACCAACATCAAAAATGAGTCTCCTTACCTAACTGAATTAATAATGATTAATTAATAACCTCAGGATAATTATTCGAGTGATTACGCTATTTGGCTGATAAAATTTTTATTTGCGTTTAAATTTAAACATTTTTTTTTTTTTTAACTTGAACGGGTTTGCACTTGACCATAGTTTACCTGATAGCAAGTAAGGCTGTGGCCTAAGATGGAGCGTGCTTACCCGATAAGAACCGATTCACTCTCGCTTTGAAAATCGCTGGATTATAGTGCGTGGGGAACAGAGAGCCAGGCAGGGAGTTCCACAACCTAGCGTTACGAACAATAAAGGTGGAAGCGTACCGTTTCGTGCGGGTCTTAGGAACTTCCACCATAAACCGGTGTCGTCCTGCCGTACCTCTACTCGTCCGGTGAAAGAAGGGCGCGGGCGGAATTAGTCCGTGCAATTAAAAATATATACATATTTCCCACCCGATATAGCAATTTCCACGAAGGGCATGTAACAATTTCATGCGTAGATCGAGTTTAAATTCTGCTCATTAAAGCTCGCCTGGCGATTAACCTCCGACGCCGACGTAGCGGCGAGGGTGCTCTCATGTTATAGGTATTTCCATATAATCAGTTTTAACAGGGATTAAAGTTAAAAATCATAACATAGATAAACTCATTAAGAAACTACTTCAAGTGCCATCTTTATAAGACAATTATATTTTACTAAACTTACTATGTAACTAAACTTCAGTTAATATAGATCAAATTTAAAAAAAGACTCACAAACAAAACGGGAAAATATAAACCAGTTTGTACCTTGTAACTTAAGCATGTACTCCTTAATGGGAGTACATACTTCAGCTTAAGTTACAACGAACACACGGTAATTCGTGAAAACAATATTTTTTTTTTAAAGTCATGCTATTCATAAATCTTGTTTTATAAAGATTGCTTGATATACAAGTTGTTATTTCATGAATTTAGTTTTATTACGTCATGAAGATAGATAGATAGTATGGACAGTATTCCTATAACTTAAAATTTATATACGGTGTACACTAACAAATGATTCGTCTTCTAAAAACTTAATTTTATTTTATACGAAATTTTATATTTTGTAGATATCTATGGTAATGGTATGGTGTGGTATGGTATTATGCTTAAGACTTGTAAATAAATGTTTATAGTACTTAATATTTAATTTCAACATCAAGCGCATATAACTACATACATATGTGAGTATTACTATAAAACACTGAATATTAACTATTATTTGCTTCAAATGTAAATATTCGAGAGTTTCAATAAAATAGATTGGAGCAGTTTCCATTGAATCCCGCTGTCTATTCATGGGAACCTCATGGGAAATCAGGGAACAAAAGTTATGGGACCATACTCCTACCAATATTGGAATCACTTATGTGGGTTTGGAAACGATCATTTCAAATATTGAATGCTTTTTAATTTATATCAGATACATTTAAAAATTAAATATCATACTCTTACTTAAACGTTTAAAAATATGATTGTTTCTTGGCTCGATGCTACGATCGTCCTAAGTAGATATACAAAAATCCCAACATGGTGATATTGGTGATATCTATAGAAGTACTTATATATGTACTGTGCCCATTATGCTGGCCGCATTACTACGTTGAGCCGCATTTCACGCACTTCGCTATAATAGACATACATAGCTTGCTTGATTTTTTCAGCATTTATTATCTGTTCTGATGTTTCTGCCCGAATAAACGCGAAAGTTTTGGGCATTGCTTTTAGAATTTTATGTGTTTTAATAATGATCTGAACACTCCACACGGAATCAAAGTTCAATCGTTTGAAAGAGCCTTAGTCACTCCACCACCGACACTTCAAGAAATAAATAGTAAAAGGAGCCTTCACCTCCGGGATTTCCTGTAGCCGCCAATGAAGGGAGTTTATTCCAATAAAAACGTTATTTTCCGTTATTTTCCCTATTGTGAGTCTCTTGGCGCCGCTTGCGTATATATAATTCTAACGCGAGTGACAACTTGTGATTTTATTTATTACTTTTGGTAAATTGGGACTTTTATTTAGAAAAAAATTCTGTGTTTTCACTGATTTCTTCTGATTGATTTTCTATTATATGTTCTAACAAACTCAAACCCTATTAAAGGAAAATGTGGGATGTCATTACAAATATTTCAGTATTTCTTTAATTTATTTTCATTTTCAATTTACGCGAATATAGTACGTTATAAAAAGCCGTAGACATTCTTTGTTAAAACGCAGCTATGTCATGAAAGTCACGTAGAAGCTCTACGCCACGACGTATATACGTAGAGCCTCTACAAAATAATGCCTTTACGATATTGAAGATTAGAGTGCGCTTGTAAGATTTTGTTTGGTGGTTATTCATAACGACTTCTCTAATAAACAACACTCGATATGTGGAATAAAACGTTTTGAAAGCAACTTCTTTGCCGGTTAAAGATCGAAAGATCAGAAAAGGATCAGAATATGTTATCGAAGATTTTGATAAACTAGCGTCAAATTAAAGGTAAACTTTATTTCAAAACTATATCTACAAACTTCTCATCCTCATTTCTCCGAAAAGGTCCGCTCTAAGACCCTATCTCTAATATTACAGCAATAATGGCAAATAGACGTTTTAGCCATCGCCACCGATGATCGCCGTAAAAGCCTGATTATAGCACATCAAAGCGGCTGAAACACGGGAAACACAGCCTTATTACAACGAGTTAAGGCCTATTGACAAGTAGATATTGGTTGTTATTACAGGAAAATGCCCACAATTCTTAGCTAAGATATTTTGAGAAATAGGATACCTAAAGTAGGTATATAGAAGTAAGGGAGATTTTTTAAGCCATTTCATATTATGATTGAATTGGGAACTTAGATACACGTTATAAGTTATTTGTTAGAAATTTCAAAACCATACCTACTAGAATGAGCTTACAAGTATAATATTGTGTCTTTGAAATCAGCGCTTTTCTCTTTTGCTTTAGTTAAACTATATTCTATGCTATTTTATTTATAAAAACAAGCGTAGATCGCAGACTACATTGAGCTTATGCCATTTTAATAAGAATGCAATTAAGTAAGACATGAAATATACTAATAATAATGACATATGAGCGTTGTTTGTCAAGCGAACAAACAGACTGCCAATTAAAATGACTTGTGTATGAAGAGCAGAATTTTTGAGCATTATGCTGACAGATGGAAAGCGAGACCTTACATTCATAATGCCGTTTATACAATCTCTACAAAAGATTCACTCTTGTCAAAAGACAAGAGTTTAATAAATTATTTGGTTTCTCTTTGTTTTGCATTACAATCTGAAATAATCTCGGTCTCAATTTAGGATTCGCGAAATATGATAAAGTCGTCTGGCTTTTCAAATATTGTAATTTTCTTTTATCAAAAGCTTGAGGTTTATATTTGTAAATTATTTTAATGATTTGGCTTTTGTTTCTTGAATAAGTTATTCATATTTTTGTTTTAACCTTTGTTTTAACTAATTTTTAGTTGACTAGGAAAAGCAACTTAAAGCGAACTTGCAAGATGTGGAACGATCTACCCCCTGAGGTCTTTCCACGGAGCTACAATATGGGGAGATTTAAAAAGGGTATTCACAAACACCTCTCTAAGCTGGCAAAGTCCTGCAGCACCTCTGGAGTTGCAAGTGTCCATAGGCGACGATGATTGCTTACCATCAGGCAGATCGTCTGCCTTTTTGCCACTTTTTTTTATAAAAAATAAAAAAGCAGCGTAATCAGCTAAAAACAAGAAGCAAGAATATTGCTCCTTCCATAAGACTGACTTTCACACTGGTGCCCAATTAAAATGTATTAGCTTCGCACGAGATGTAAATTTGCCCCTCTCGCCTCGTGTAGCGGAAATACGGGGTTATTCCATCCGGTGTCAAATATTTATACTCGGTCGGGAAATGACATTACCATACAGCGATGCTACGGGCGATTTGAAAGTATAAACGAGGATGCTACAATGAAAAGAACAGTATTTGTTTAGCGAGTATTTACGCATAATTTAAGAAAATTAGAGTCAAAATATGCTTGAATGAGTGAGAAGAATATCATGATCATCTTTATTCATAATAAAATATTACATGAATATTATTAAAAATACATATTCATTTTTTTATTCAATATGTGGCAACACTCGGTTATCGAATTAAGTACCTAACTACCTAGCTACCTACCTACTATAGAAGTAGTTTTTTTTTTTAAACTAGAAGTGTAACAAGGTGGATTACACCTTTTATATTTAAATTTATGTATTGCAATACCACAAAAATGAAGACAACCGTCGCGTCGTTTAAACAAATTAAAATCTAAAACCGTTTTTTCGATAAAATCAGAAAAACTTTGTCACTGAGAGAATTGAAGCCATTTTTCTCTCTGGCAGTTTAAAATGATCTCTTACAGCGACTACAGCATATAATAGCATTGTTTACGGCTGCAAGTAATTAACCAGAGTAAATCTCCAGCGACAAGGGTTCGCACTCAGCTGCCGGGGCATTCTTACTGCTTGTTGAGGAGAGAAGTATTGTTGGGTTGAAAAACATTTTGTTCAAGGTTGGTTGTAATATTTGGGGAAAAAGTATGTTCCAAAATATCTTATATAGTATATTTATATTGATTTGGAACAATAAAATCAAATGTATTGTGAAACAACCTATTCTTTCAACTAGTTGCTACGTAAGTTCTGAATTTCTACATTATTCCGGTTTTCTAGTAATATAGATATACTTTCAGAAACAAAATCATTACAAACACTAAGTGACTACATGATCGTATTTACAAAATACAAAAAATGTACACCCTTCCTTAATCCATAAATTTACATAACTTATATATTTTAGTTTTACGTGGGATACGTATGCATTTGACTACAGCCTGCCTTATGTTAAGTATGTATGTATGGTACCTACCTTTACTAAGACATTGCCAGAAAGTAATTTAACTTTGAAGTTAATAACATTTTAATAAAAGTATCCAACAAAATATCTTCCCATCAAGACATAATTTCGTTCCGGGAAGATGAAGAGTTGACACGTTTGCAGAAAATCTTGGAAACCTTTTGATATTGTTTGTTACCTTGATCACGATGGAAATTTTACGGCAGTAGGTAACTCCATGTTGTCGTTATGAAGCGTAGACTATTTACGTGGGCCGATAATCGTGTATTTAATTTTAGTCACTAACTTCAAGAATTTGAATACACACGATTAAACGAATATTTTACATTGTAGCCCTCTACGGTCCTTTAAAATTTTGAAGAATGAACGTACATACGTTATTTTTGTTTTAGTAGAATTCAAGAATAGCAGCAAAATGAAACAAGAATGAATTTAAAAAGTAATCGCATTAAAAAAATTAACCGTCAGTGTATACTCGCTTCTGTCGGGAAACGTGTCCGGAAATGTGTCGGGAAACTATCGCCTGTGTGGCGGCTGACGGGAACAAATATCCCGACTGCAGCTATGCTAGGGTTAACATTTTCAAAGAATATACTGGCTAGAAAAGTCTTAGTATAAAGGTCGAAAGGATATAATAATATTACGTAATATATAAGGAGATATAATGTTTGTAACTGCATTTCTTTGCAATCTTTATAAGAGTTTAGTTGAAGATCCAATTCTCTAGGAAATGAGAGAGGACTCATTTCTCACAGAAAAAGTAGTTTCTATAGCACATAAGTACAAAAAAAAATACATATAACATCATTCAGCAAACCATAGTTACTACTGCAAACCCTAATTTTCTCAAACCTCAGATATAATATCTCTTTCTTCCTCTCCAAAAACCATCTCCTTAACCCTTACCAATCTGGCTTCCGACCTGGGCACAGCACTGCAACTGCCTTGGTTAAAATCACAGATGATATTAGGTACGGCATGGGTAATTGTCATCTCACTGTTCTCTTGCTTCTTGATTTCAGCAACGCATTTACTAATATAGACTTTGATATCCTGCTAAGCGTCTTGGCCTCTCTTAACATATCTCCAACGGCAATAAGGTGGTTTCGAACATACCTGTTTGGTCGCCGGCAGCGGGTTCGCCTCGATGACCATTATTCGTCATGGAGCAGTACTGCTGCTGGCGTACCACAGGGCGGCGTGCTATCCCCTCTTCTGTTTGCTATTTTTATAAACTCAATATCACATAACCTCTCTTCTTCTTATCACCTCTATGCAGACGATTTACAAATTTATACCCAAGCACCTCTTGAGCGCCTCAACGAGGCTATAGATTCTATTAATACGGACTTACAACGGATATGCGACTGGAGTAAATCGTACGGATTGTCAATAAATGCGTCAAAGACCCAAGCGATCGTAGTTGGAAGCTCCCGTTTAATTTCTAGGATAAACTGGTCATGCATGTCAGCGGTTATGTTCGATGGCATTCCTATAAAAATGAGTGACTCCGTTAAGAATCTCGGAATCCATTTTGATAGCCAATGGACGTGGACACCTCAGCTAACTGAAGTGAGCCGTAAAGTTTTTGCCTCTTCTGCTTCTTTGCGGAGACTCCGTAACTTTCTGCCTATCACGACTAAATTAGCCCTTGTGCAATCTCTTCTTCTGCCAATATTAGATTACGCTGACGCTTGCTACCTTGATGTAACCAATGAGCAGCTCGACAAACTCGAGCGCCTCCAAAATTTCTGCATACGGTTTATATTTGGTTTGCGCAAATATGACCACATATCCGAATTTCGAAAAAAGCTCAAATGGTTACCTATCCGCTTTCGCCGTAATGCTCATATCCTATCCCTTCTGTACAAAATCCTCTTCAATCCTTTCACTCCGCTTTATCTAAAAGAAAGATTTTCTTATGTCACGGCTTCCCATACCGACTCCCTGCGAACTTCCCGTGTCCTCCGCTTGTGTATCCCTGACTTCAACCATTCCAACCTTGTCTACCACTCTTCTTTCACCATGCAAGCTATTCGCTTATGGAATGATCTGCCACTTCATATTAGGCAGGCCAAATCCCTTCCTATTTTTCAGAGCTTGGTTCATAATTATTATATGCATGACTAATTTGTGTTTTTTTTTTTTTCCTTCTTTTTGAGTAGGTTTATTATGTGTTGTTTTCCTTTCTCTGTTTGTAATAGATATAAATGTAGGCATTTTACATGTTTTTAGGTTTAGTTGTTCTTTTTGTTAAATTATTATTAAGTTGTATTAGTTTTATTAGGTACGCCAGCTTTACTGTTTTCCTATCGTTGTTTTCCAAACTAGGTTGCCTGGAAGAGATCACTCTAAGTGATAAGGCCGCCCTCTGTCCCAATATTATGGTTTTTTTTTTCTTTATACTTGTGTTATCTTGCTATATTGGTGTACAATAAAGAATTTTTGATTGATTGATTGATATAATTCAATGTAACATGAGTATGTAATTCCGCATGCAAGCTATGACGGATGTAACTGCAGGGAGAGCTGCCCGGAAGCTGTCAGACAGGCTGACAACGTGACAGGCACATTGCTAGATGGCGTACTTAGAATATTATATATTGTGACTATTTTGACTGGCGAGTTCAATGCAAAATGGCCCGCTTTATGCTACGAATAAAAAATAGATGCTGGGATTTATGTAAGAAATAACTGTAATTCAGAATTGCCGTATTATATCAGCTTTATATACTTTTTTAAACTAAAGCAGGTTTGCACTTTACCATAGTTTGCCCGATGGTAAGCAATAAGTATCTACATATGGTCTAAGATGGATCATGCTTACCAATAAGAACCGGTTAACTCTCACTTTAAAGATATTTGACACACACACATGTATCTGACTCCGTTGAGACCAGAAAAAACACACAATTCACTCTGAGGCAGATAGTGGACTAAAGAGACAGACAGGGATGAAATTTCTTAGGAGTATGCCCATCATGTGGAGCGTTTTCTTTTACATATTAATCTGGCAGAGACCACAATTGAAATAGCTTATTAAAAACTCCTCTAATCAAGTTAAACAACTTCATCGCGCAATGAAAAAAAAACAGAAGTATTCTCTCATCATTTATGTAGGTAGGTACCTACATACATGGTTAATGTTTTTGTATAAGCTATTACAAATTTAAATTGCAAGTACTTAGATAAAATACAAACGTACAGGCACGTACGAGCGCCACTTGCCTAAACAAATTCATACAAAACGTTTATCTCGCGAGTGTACGTAATACGTTTGCTGAATTAAATTTTCCTTGTAAACCTACTTAGCTTCACTGAGTTTGAAAGCAGAGTGGAATTCATTCGAGTGAAATGAATAAAATTACTCATATTGACTGCTGTACTCTGAAAAGCAGTTGAGACTTACTTATTGTCATCTAACTCACAGAATAGTATGATGATGTAAATGCCACTTCCATCACTCAGCTGGTCAATATACTTATAATTGACATTGAATCCAATGCAATATATCAGTAGGCTGAACTATCGGCGCCGGCGCCTTCAAGTAGATCTACGGATGAATAGATACCTAGCTGATCTAATAAGCGTAGTTTTCACGCCACGTAGATCGACACAGCTCTTGAATTTCTAAAGCTTCCGAACGCTCCCCTACTTCTAATTCGCTTTGATATCGCGCCAAATATGAACGTAAAACATGGCCGACGCACACCTCTGTGAATTTCTAATTAGATTACGTTACGATGAATTTTGGAGCTCTACTTACATAATAAATTCTTAACAAACTACTTGGAAGCGAAGTGCTGTAGCTCCCTTTAAAGTTTTTTTGATAAAATGTCGCTCTATTTCGTAGCACATTATACACAGTCGTAATATCTCGGAAGGTACTTAAATAAAATTTCGCGGTTTGTACCTACGACTTACTATGATAATAACTCTGCATGCGTAGATATTTTATAAAGTCTAAACTTTTTAAGTTATTACTTTCGTACAACGCTCTATATAGGTGTATGTATATAGATAGGTATCAATTGATTGTGAAGCGTCCATCATTTAGGTAAGGGTGCTTATCTACCTCACAATCTAATATTAACTAACTACCCACAGTGGCCCATCTATCGCGCTGCGTCGACAAGTGTCACGGCTGTCAGTGTCACGCGGTGAAGACGGATGGCTGCCCACGGTCCCGCCATTCAGCCATTGTTTCGATAATGCCTACTATTGATACGCTTTGTTCGCCGGAAGTACCCAACCCTTCCAGATAGGGTTGGGACCCATCAATATTGTGTAGAGTTGAATGGATAGGTACGATTGTTAAGTTGATGGCCGTTACGGAAATGTGCATAGATTATTTTTTTCTTTCGTAATATTCTTGTAAATCTATCAAAATTCTTTATTTGTGTCTTATTATAGTTATGGTCGCTGCAAGTGCGGCTGCTGTAACTAAATACAGATTCAATCGTACATATTAAGCCATTAAAATTCCTACATACTTACTGATTGGTGAAAAAATAAAACAGCAAACGCAGTATAAATAAAATGGTATACTGTATTTTTCATTTGCTTACTTACCTATCATCTACCAGCTCAGCAGCAGTGATCTTTTATTTATTTTAAACAACATTAAATTTATAGAGGATAATATATGACTCAATAGATTAGGTAAATAACAAGTCTTATAGCTATTTCGTACGTGCCATAATGTAACTTCAATGTTAGTATCACAGCTTGCTCTTCGAGTTTCCCTTGAGCATGTCAAGTCCTATCCTGACAGCGTGCAGTGCGGTGCCAGGCGCGCACATGACGCCGTACCCACCGTGTCCGTAGCAATGCACCACCTTCATACCATCAACTAACTCTCCTTCCACTCGCGTGGGGCTGCGATGCGGCCGCAGCCCCACTCGGTGCATCACCACCTCAGCCTGCGCCAACCCCGGCACCATCGCACAACAGCGCTCCAAGATGGCCGCCGCGTCGTGCTTGCAAACAGACATATTATAACTATCATACTGCCGCACCCCTCCCAGCGTCGCCACCCCGTCCAAACCAGGAATAATATACGTGTCATAATCCCCATAGAACGAGGTCTTCAACCACGGCGCGCGAACCTTGACCACCTGTCCACGAATCGGCACTAAATCATGATCATTGCACAAATGCTTCGCTCCCATCCCAGTGCAGTTGAAAATCAAATCGTACCCAGATAGAGATGCGAAACTATCGACTTTACGTTCGATAATTTTCCCGCCATTGTTCGTGAATATCTTCTTCGTCCACGGCAGGTAGTTTTCGCACCCGATTTTTAGAGTCGAGAAGTACGAGCCGAATTGGAAATCTCCGTTGCAGAGTTTCAATTCCTTTTTATCTACGGGTCGGTAGAGGGGTACTATATCCTCGATCAAATGATTTCTTGTGACGTGGTAGTTGTCCTTGGAGAATATGTAGGCGCCGAGCGGCATGATTCCTGCTTCGGCTGCTTGTGGGGAGTGCATGATCTCCTGCCAGTAGTCCCACGAGTCCTGGATCCACTGCTTGGTGAGCTCGGGCGAGGGCCCCTTGAAGCTGGTGCCGGGCCGGAATATGCCGGCCGCCACGCAGCTTACTGTGTCCTGCTCGAACTTGTCTGCAATGACAGTGATGTCTGCGGCTGCTACTTGTTGTTGCAGGATTGTGGCAGTTGTCAGCCCCACCACACCAGCACCCAGCACAGCTACTTTTGGACCATTTTTGTCCATTTTTTTCGTCTGAAAAAGAGGGTAATGGTACTTACTCATTTTTGTTAAAAAAAACAATCAGTTGAGAAACTCCTCCTCTTTTTTATGTTGGTTAATAATATCGTAAATTTTCCATGTACCTACAATGACAAAATGATGTGATGAAACAACATACATGACTACTTCACATGATTGAGCTGATAACGCATACGTAAATATTAAGGAAAGCATTGTATAATTTTATCTCAGTAATTTATAGTTTTATCGGTTGACGACGGTATTATTAATTTGACACTCCAGAAAATATTTATGGATACATATTATGTGCGATGCACATGACACGCGTCATTAATTAAATTAAGTGCCATCATACAAGTTGTACTTAGGTATCCAATGTAGATTGTCGCATCATTATATAAAGTTTTTGTCAACGCAGTCAGTCCTTGGATGGGTGACCGAAAAGTGGCATTCCATTTTGGGCACTTGCGTGGGTCGGATGACACGTTAAATTGTAGGTCCCGGCTGTTTGTCAAGTACGGCAGTCGTTAAGCCATGTCAGAGGTTTGAAAACTCTAGTCACCAGAGTTGGCCACAAGAAGAAGATAAAGTTTTGGGATTGATATTACGTAAATAAAGTTTTGATTTTAATTTCAGCAAAGACTTAAATCTTAATCTATAAAATATGTCATAAAATACAACAAAACATTATTAAATATGTAGTTTTCTAGGGGCGAGATCTTTGTTCCAACAAATTGAGACTAAATAATCTTTGTGCGTTGTTAAGTACCCACAAAAATAACTCCAAAAAACTAAATTATGTAAAACCCGATCCAAGGTAATTCTTTTAAGGTAGGTCTTTTCATGTAATTCGAATAGTGAGTGTGACTTGTAGCAAATTAATTAAAAACGTGATATATTTATAAACGTTGTTCAAATCGTAAGTTTTTTTATTATTCATAAACGTTTTTAATTAATTTGCCACTATTCATTAGCTCACATCGTAAACGGCGGATAAACCAATTAATCAATTACAAGCAAATTTTTAAAAGAATATTCAAACGTGTTTTTTTGTGTAAGTATAAAAATGTAGCCAATTTATATACTCACAGTATAAAGGTATTTCAATTGAATTCCTTATCAGACTGGCTACCTACAACTAGCTGAGAACTCGCTCTGTACGTGAACTGCGTTTAATATGAAATAAATAAGCAACTGACTGAGAACAACGCTCTTGTTATCGTATCAAAATATATTATGAAGGTGATAGAGATGTGCAGAGGATGGCATAATAGACTAATTGACCTGATTAGTATAATAGGAGATAAAAATAACACTTAGAATAAAATATCGGATCGATCTCTTGACCAGAAATCATTTCTATTTTCAGATCCACGACCGCCCAGAAAAGAGTACAACCAACTTTCATCGAATGAAAAACTCGATAATCGACAGACAGAAGAGGTCCACATCGATGAAGCGGACGTCGAGTCAGACGCCAGCAGCACCGACCTAGATGAACGTGATACACGCGGCGTCTGCCCACCCTGTGCACATGACCGATACAACAACAACATACGTCGACATACACACGATGATTTCAGTGATGATACTGACTACGGTAAGTTTTAAACTACTTCGCGCTAAAAACTCACCTGCTGGTAACGAGTCCCAAAAAATCGATACCTTTGTTCATGCGCTGTGAATAGCACTACGCACCACCCACTGTGAAAGTTATTTCTTCTTTTTTTTAAGCAATTTTGTCTATGGGTCGCGAACAACTGACAGATTCAGTGATTGTCAATGTCAATTAATTGACATCCAATTTTTGTGTTGCTTTGTTACTACTGATTCATTCAAGATCCCCTTGTTTTTTGGAGCACTACTCATACAAATATAAAATGAAGATATAGCCACATTGTAACGCACAAACAGTAATAAAAACGTACAAAGTGAAGTGAATATCGAAATGGCTAACCTCAAGTCTGATTTGGATCAATATTTGTTACAAAACGAGAGTCGTCGGAGCAAGTTCAGCTTGCCTCAGTTTTCAACTCCGAGTTTTTTCTCTCGGAGTACCGATGAAACTCCCACTAGCACGACCAGCAGCACTGCAACATGGTTTGAGAACGTCCAGAAAGAATACTTCACTCTGGTAAGTTCATAAGATTCATATTTGATTCAGAATGACTCACAAGGAATCAGTTTGTTTCCAAACTGACCCAGTTGGCCAACTATTAATTTACACAATCAGCTAATGTAGGATAGTATTGGGTTACTTGCCTGGTACGAATTATCAATAAAATGGCATGAATAGCTATTTGACATACACATCAAATCTAAGGTATTTATTTTTATTTCTTGTTTTTATCACTGTATTGTGTTGTTGTTTTCAGAGTAGAACACAGCGGTTTCTAGGCTTTGGAATATGTTTGGGCCTGGGCATCCTGTGCTTCATCCTGTCATTCTTATACATACCAGTGTTGCTGCTCAAAGCTCGCAAGTTTGCTCTGCTTTTCACTTTGGGAAGCCTGTTCTTCTTACTTAGGTAAATATGTAAATTTATTATACCTAGGTACAATTTTTTTTTTCAAAGTAGATTGCATGATTCAATAATCTTGGAATAACTGAGCTAAATTTACATGACAAATCCATGGAATCTTCTGTTGATTCATAGACAACCTAGTACACTTGCTTATTTACTTAGTAATTATGGTTTTCCCTTTTAATGTGATTTACCCACATATATGTAAAAATAATGATATACCCAATTTTATATAGTATTGGTAAATATCTGAAGTAGAGTATGTCATAATTAATAACTTATGCAGCTGACATGTTCCATTACCAACCTAGCCCTTGTGTTACAGTTTCAGCTTCCTGTACGGGCCATGGTCCCACATCAAGTCAATGTTCTCAAAGGAGCGAGCCCTCACCACATCAGTGTACCTCATAACCCTCATAGCCACCTTGTACTGTGCCCTGCACCTCCAGAGCACTCCCTGGACCATCGTCAGTGCAGTGTTGCAAGTCATGGCTCTGTTCTGGATGATGATGGGATCCATCCCCGGAGGTTCCACCGGAGCGAGATGGTTTGGAAGCATGTTTAAATCTTCTGTCTCCAACACACTGCCCATTTAACGGATGGCTGTCAATGTCTATGTGATATGCTCAGACGTGTTTTAAGACTTATTTGTATAAGATAGGTGTATGGATGTTGTATATCTTTGCATTGTCATGTTCTACTATAATAAACAAGTAGGTAAGTGTTGGTGTTAGTTTATGAGAGAACAAAAACAACAGTTTATTTTTTATTTTATTTTAATATAATTACAAATGGCAACAATTGTTTAATCTTTAAAATGGTATGTGCTTTCAAACAAAGTGATTATAAAAGAAAAATGCAAAAGTATACAACATCCATAAAATATTATACTAATTTTGATGCATTTGTACCTATTTGGGATAAACTATAAAGATCACTGGGTTTCATGTAAAACAGGTATTTCAAATATCTATCTGTGAGATTGATGAACTTAATGTTAGTATCTTTAGGCATTATAGTAAGTTTTGTATAAATATATTTGCATCTATATTGTCTATATATATATATCAATAACGGGTGCTACATTTTGGTAAAACTTAAGATTTTTGTAATGTTTCAAGTGAATTATATCATTGAATATCTGTTTTTTGTTTTTTAAAAAGTTTTTATAGTAAGCAAGAAAGTTCTGACTGGCAGTCTTAGTTAAAATCCACTTCCATACAGACATTCTTACTTCACATTCAACCAGTGTTGTTAGTTGTGTGTGTTACTTCAGACGACTCATTATACCTGACTATAATAAATAAAAAATACAAAGTAATTACTGATACTGAGTACAGTGTTATGTTTGCATGGAATCAGATATTACAATTTTATTGTTTACTAGTGGGCTCCTGCCACTTCGCTCACATTATTTTAGGATAAAAGTAAGTTATGTCAATAATTTTTTTTTATTTAATTCAATGTTCAGACTTTCAACCCTCTTCAGGTTTATTATATTATATGTATAGATCACAATACTTATGTCTGTCAGTGATTGATTGGTTTTTATCATTCTTATGATCATATTACATTATGTATATGATCATAAATACTGGTAGTAAAAATCTTGTTATTTAAAGTGTAATGTATTCTCTTGCCTTTATGGGTTGCATGAATGGATTATTTTTATATCTATTGCAAACATGATTCTTATTTTAATTTAATGTAACATATCACAATATTAATTTAGTATAAATTATAAATACTTGTCTTGATGACTATTGTGAATATATTTCTCTTGTTTCAAAATAGTTTAGTTTTCTATTGGATTGTATTTTAATTTAAATATATTATGAAAATTAAGTTACAGATGGTTTTACTACAATTTATTATAGAAATGAGCACAATATCCTTGCTACCCGATATAGATTATTACTTGCGGCGCCCCGTGTTAATCCGGGAAAGAAAGTAGCATTATGTATTAATCCAGGATCTATCGCCATACCATACTTATCGGTCCAGCTTATAGATAAACAATATAACTGAGAGTGGAACCCATGCATAAAATAATCCATAATAATATAGTAGAACCCTACTGCTAGTTTACTCATATCAGCACTGAGGGCGCTGCTATAGATTTGTATGCCCCAAATATATATTTGATAAACAGTTACAGACATCCAACAGTCCACTCTTGCAACGACACTTGAGTTGATTGCGCATTACTTGTAATGAGAATGGTCACCTCTGGTGTCGAGTTTTCAAACCCCCTGAAAGTGACATTACTTAATTTTAACAATAGCTATTGCTATAATATTATAGGGAAGATACCTACCTATTCACTGTCCACGGTACTCTCTGGTTGATGTTTGCCAAACGTACCTATATCAGATCAGGTGAGTTATAAATAATGTACCTATGCAAGATTCCTACTTGAGATATAATATATATTGTATTACTTAGTAAGTAGCAGCCTAGCCAGTACTAAGACAATAACTTATATTACGAAGTATTATTAAAGTTCGGTGGTACCCGGAATGAAAGTAGCAAATCCATGGTTTGATATACTTTCATACTAAATTACATCCAAATTTGTTCAGCTCATTGAGCGAACAAACTTACACGCATAAACTTTTGCCTTCAAAAATATATGTAGAAACTAGTGGATTCCCGCGGCTTCGCTCGCATTATTTTGAGATAAAAAGGTTTATGGGGAGCACGAGCCCCGGGTGACGGGAATGATACACAGGTGATTTACATTGAATGTTTATTCGGTGTCGTCACAATCGGAGATATGCTCCCTATATATTGTTGTACATAGTACAAAAGATAGATAGCACAGAAGTTACATAGTACAGAAGTTAGAGGCACTACTTTGCGAGGCGCGGGCGGGAGACCACGCGTAGGGCGCGGATCACGCGGCGTGTGTGGTGTACGAAAGCGGCGGCAGACTGACTGCCCCTCTGGTGCGGAGATGTGTTTATATTCACGCGACCGCACGCTCTCCCCCCGCTCCCCTCTCTTCTTCGAGCAGTATATTTGGGATTGGGTCCGTGTATCGGCGGGCGCCCGTAGTCGCATGGTGGCGCTTTGTGTCGCCACAGGTTTAAAATGAACCTAACTTTTTTATATACCAACCGATTGAAATGAAATAAACACTAAATGTTAAGTTAAAAATGGTGAAAACCGTAGATAAATAGGTTCAACCGTTTTTGAGTCTATAACGAACAAACATATACCGACAGAGATTTTTTAAACATGATTTTTGTGTTCTATTGCATCAATAAAGACCCCTAAACATTTTTTTTTCCATTATCTTGTACAATGTACATTATGAAGGTACCTGAATCAGTATTACCCTTGTTAAGTAAAGATATTTCTATAATAAAATAATCTGTTATGGTGTGCATTCCAGACGAGGCGCTGACCTGCAACGTGTGCGACCGCTCCTTCTCCACGCGCCGCCAGCTCGCGGACCACCAACAGAAGAAGAGGCATTTCGGGTGAGAACACTACCTACTGACATTGTTATTATAATGTTATCATACTAAAATATTTACAAACTTTTTAGCATGTTTGTATAATTCCTTTCTTAATTGGTAAAACGATGTTTGATAAAAACGAGCATACCATGATACTACAGGGTTGTTGGGGAATAACACATAGGTAAGCATTTTCTTATTTCTTTTAATTATTATCGTGTGTTGCAATAAAGAATTTTCTATTCTATTCATTCAAAGGCGGGTTTAGTACGTCAAAACGTGGCCAAAAGCGAAGTCATAGAACATAGTTGTATCAAAGCCACCCTAAAAGTCCTGCATTAGTTACCAGTGACCGTATTGAAAAGCAAAAGTATTGGTTTGTTTCACTTTCACGCCACTACGGAGCGACGGATTTCAGTGATTTTCGGTACGGGGGTAGTAAAGGGTCTCGTGGGTAAGTAATTTAACACGACACAGTTTTAATGTGAGGGTCCGTCCCTTCCAGGTGCAGCGCGTGCGACAGTCTGTTCCCCTCGCTGCAGGCGCTGGAGCACCACAAGGAGGAGTTCCAGCACTGGTCGGACTCCTCGTGCTGCTCGCGCTCCGCCTCCTCCTCGGACTCGGAGAGCCACGACCGCCATCGCCTGCTGTAATGCTCGCACCTCATCGTTGCCGGGAAGCCCAGCTCGCTGGGCACCTTCGTCTAATGCGGGACGGTACTTGGGGACACTTGCTGGGAGCCCTTCACTTGACAGGAACGGGACAAAGGGTTAGGGTATAAACCTATTCAGGACACTGTACTGAGTTGCAGAGAAGAATTTAATAATATTATCAGTAGGTATTTTAAGTGATTTGTTAAAATGCTTCGAGGATCTCAAAGGCACAATAAAATTGCGACATCAGAGTTGGTCACTTTTTGTCACCATGATAATAAAACGAACGCATAATAAAATACCACGAAATAGGGCTTATGCTACAAGTTTTTTAAAAACACTTGTATTAAAATTCGGTATTACTTTTAATGTCCTCTTGGTATATAAAAATCTTTTCTGCAACTCAAGAGTCGTCTATAGCAGTTAGTTGAGGTATTCGTATACAGTCGCTTGAGATAGAAATATAGATAGAAAAGGAAAAAGCATCTACATTCTGTGGGTTGTATGATATAAAAAAATTAAATACAAACATGTCTATTATCCTATTTAATTTTATAGTACACCAATTTTCTTCTGCTTCTCAAAGGCTTTTGAAAATCTGGACACACAACTTACAGGCTCTCATATGAATACCTACCTTGCTATTTCCCTCGTATTTTCAAGAAAAGGACATCATTTGTAAATATAATCTCAGCAAGTTGTCCCTACAAGTATTGTCTGTAATCTGGTTGCGAGCACAATGTAACAACCAGATGCAACGCGACGAAATATCACGAATCTTCACTACTTTCTGACTCTGACTGTATCAAACTGGCTGGACTTGGCCCCTTCTGGGAATAATATGATAGACTTTTTTATAGGTATGAGATATGATTGCAGGCAGAACAAAAAATATATTTGTATGGTGTTATCATAGATTTAGTTTATGTACTTTCTATGTCATGTAAGATCTATAATCTCACCTGTTGACATAATCACAGGTAAATTTTATATTTGTGTTTTATTCTGCCTCCAATAATAACGAAGCTCTATATGCATCTAATAAACCCTATATAATGTGAGATCGAGGCCATAAGAACAATATGACGGATGACGAGCTTATAAACTACATTATATGGCCTCTGAAAAGGACTAAGCACTAAGTTGGAGCTCAGCTCTAGGTCGGGTGATGTTATCACAAACTTACAAACTAACGGTCCTATCTATTTTGATAATAATATATTTAGACTAGCGAGGAGAGGAGCTTACATATAAAATCAAAGAATCATAAAAAGATAATGCCACATTTGCTCTCATGGCCTTTATTTGCATTTCTCTCAGTGTAACAAAGTTGTTCGAGTTACTATCGGTAGCATCAATGTCAATACTGAAGATTTAAACAATACCACTCGAGTACATTGATTATCCTACAATTAAGTGTAACCTTTTCTCTCGACAGATAATGTCATAATGCCCTAATCTCTTTCTCTGTGAGTGTGTGTGTGTGTGTGTGTGAGCTCAGCGTGCGACCTGCCACACGGCGCCTGCACTCGTGTACAAATAGCACAAACAATAAACATAAACAACATTTTTCACATAAAAGGGCTCCAATGCCTCGAAACAGTCGTTTATCCCATTCGTACATTTGCCATATTACAACAACGTATAAAAATGAGTTCAGACAATATGTGTGCCCTCCCGCGGCCGTGTGACGTCACTCGCTGAGCTCACAGCGCGCGCACACAAGCGGAAATAAACGGATGTTATAAGGTACTCCGTTAACAGACACAGAGGACATTCACGGACTGGGCGAGCTCGGGGAACCCACAGATCCCGTGTATTTTAAAAAATATATATACACGACCTTTCTTTTCACATAACTGTAAAAATCTCGCCATCCTGCCCGTTTAGCAGGATTTCTCCAATTTCTACGAACACTTCCCATCGAGTCCTCGCCCAGCGAACGAACCTCCTCTTAAATCGAACAGCAATGTATACTCGTGTAATGGAATATTAGTCATGCAACAGAAAGAAAACTATCATGTAACTGTAAAACGCAGTATAATTTAGTACGAGTACGCTAAGTATAAACAGTAAGTATACAATATTCGATGTCGGGCAGAGAAGGAGATCGTTGACATCAATGTAAAAGGCAAGATCGTAAGTCCGATAGGCCGGGAGACAGTCTCGCGGCCGAATACTCATATTTAGTGTACATCCGGTCACCCGGTGACCTCGATCTACTCGGGTATCTTCCAAGGAAACTCCTTTTATATTGACATACGTTTTCGAGAAAGTACAGAACGATCGTGCAATGACTTCTGTGTCGAACATTATTACGGTTACATATCAAATGTAAAGCGTACGCTTGCGTGAAAAACAAACCCTCCTGCCCCCGAGCTGCGTCCACAGCACTGGGGGGACCTCCTACCCTCCTCTCTCAGACACACCCACACCGTCGTTTGTTGTTCACGCAACGCCAACGTAGCTAAAAATCATATCTTTTGTAAATATAACTTCCTAGTGATATCCCGGCAATGATGCATATCACGGTACTTTAAGTTATCGTACGACTGATATAACATAGTGTAGCTACATGTAAATAATTAAATACGATAGATTCGCGTCATCTCCACACTTTTAGAATTTATATTAGCGACACACAACAAGGTACCCCGGGGGGCTCGCGGCGGTCAGGCCGCGGTACAATAAACCATCGATATATGTACAAGTGCGTTTCATTCCTCCGTCTCGTCCGGGGAGCGCCTCACACATCTCTCAATTTTCTTTAATCGAATAACCGGGAATACAAATGACGAATCTCTCACGAAAGCATAATACGAGTAAGTAGAGTGAGCGCGGCGCGGCTCCTACGCCGCCCCGTTCACCAGCGGCTCCGGCTTGGCCTTGAGCGGCTGCGGCGCCGCCGCGGCGGGGGAGCGCCGCGCGCGCGCGCCCCGCGCCTCGCCACGCGCCGCCTCGCCCGCGCCCGCCTCGGCGGGGGCTGCGCCCGCGCCCGCGCCGCCCTTCCAGCCGCCGCTCATGGCGCCGCCACCTGCAACCACACGCGCCACATGATACTCCACTATTTCTAATAATATTCGTCATTCGTATGATCAGTCAGGGTTCATATTTTAGTGGGAATTTCTAATAACGTGTCAGAGCATACCACCGCCATCTATATGACACATGATGGTGACGGGAATGCTACGTCTCGGCGTTAGAAATATCCCAAAAAACTAGTGGGTGTGACTAAAGATGATATTAGGGGTCAATCTGAAAATCTTACATCATGAGAAGCGATACACTACTCTAGTTCAACCATGCATTATTATTTACTTCACTCGAGTTAGATAGGTAAAAAGCTCGTACAACTAAGTATATATTTAGAGACAGAACTGAGGCAACATCAGTTTACGAAATTTGAACATGCAATGCACTGGTTAAAATGAATACTTACTAGAAAACTGCTCATGAAATGCAGTTCGTATTCAACAGTGTTAGTAGCACCCACACAACGTTCACAATGTGAACAGAAACAGATGGTAAATTAGTATACATTCATAAATTGAATTATTAACTTCATCAGAAACTTTGACACAAATGGATCAAGCAAAGGTCATTTGATGTTCGATGTAAATATGAAATCGTGACCAGCCAGCTTTCACTGCTTCATTTCAGATAGCATTTATTTTAGTTCACTTGCCCGATAACAATTTGATGGCAGTAAGTATGTACAAAGCAGTGCATGTAGATAATAAATGAGAATGGAACTATCAGTAGTTAGGCATTCAAAACTATACAGGGGTATGCTTAGGATGACTGTGTTTTCTCTGAGCATGTTCAACAACAAGTAAGTGTGAGCTCATATGAGTCAGTGTACTATATATTTAACGTGTTTTACATGTAAGTGCTAGTGAGTGTCAATGTAAGATTTCTTTCAGCAACTATCCAGTACAATATTAACACATGAACACTATGCTGCAGATGTGTGTTGGTGCGTGTGTAAGTGTGTGCTGGTAATTTGGTGCAGAACTGTGTGTGTGTGTGTGTGTGTGTGTTAGGGGCTGTTATAAGTAACAAGAGTGCTGGAGTGATAAATACAGATGAGTGTGAGTGCCAGTGAGTGTAACTAGTGGTGTCGGTGTCAGATATGTGTGTAAGTGAATGTAACGAGTGGTGCAGAGTGTCAGCTGTGTGTTGTGGAGTGATAGTGGTGTACCTTCCCTCCTCCGGCGGCGGCGCCTCGCCGCGCCATCCCCGCCGCGGCGCGCCTCCTCTGACGACGCCGAGTCTACACACACACACATGCCACTGCACCCTCGGTCACTGCCCCGCCCCCGCACTACACTACCCGCGCCCACACTCCGGCGGTGAACAACCGTTTGCTACCCTCGTTACTACTATCCCTCATGAGATATACCTAATACCATTTTAAAAAAGTGAAAGTGTTTGATTTGCTTTCAAGATGCAACGGAGCGACACATCAACGTGTTTTTTGTATGGTGGCCGTTGTAGTATAGGGTCCTGAGAGTGACATAATATGCTTCATTTGATGCCAAACACGGGCGTATCCATGGGCATCTACCAGTTGTCTATAATTATCTTTTTTCCAAGCAACTTTACAAAACTTTACTTTGGTTAGAAAACTCAATCTGATACTTCAACTGATGATTTTCCAATTGATGTTCCTAAGTATCCAGTAGAATATATTTAGTGTAGAAATAATTGAATAAAACTTAGATTGTACTTGAATTTTGTCATTCAGAATGTAAATTACACAATTACGATTACGTAAAAAGTTCTTTATTGCTTCATGTAAATTGAACCTACCACAAATATACTGACCGAATTGTGAGGCGAAATAGGAAGTTGGCTACGAATTTAAATTTTACATAATTTATGAATGGTTCAAAATGACTGGACACCGAATATTTTAAAACAATATACTTCATTTTCACTAGTTTCTAGTTGTGGTTTTTATTCGGAAGTTTATTACAGTTCTTGCAAATGTTATTTGCAGGTGACTACATGTTTTATCACACAATAAAATGTTGTAGTAACCTCACTATTTAGTATCTATTTTCGTACTTGAGTGCTTAAGTCTGACATGATAAATTAAGAGATTGAAAAACAATATATGGGTGAGCACCCACCACCAAACACACACACACATATTTAGTTTATGTAAGTAATATAGTACGAGCGATAGCAAACGATTATTCCCCAGCGGCCGCGACTAACCCCGTTCATCCTTCTACATTATGTACTAATTAAAATGTAAAACAGTGCAATACAATAGACATAAACTTAACAATGTGGATGCATAAATACGCATGTATAATAATATAGGTAGGTATATATAGAATAGAATGCCACTAACTACATTTTAACTAGCACATTCAGTAATATTTTCAGATTTGTAAACAAGCATTGTGGGACAGTATTTGGGTTGTATTCATACTTTACAATTCAATGAGTTGGCGAAGGTTCCAATGTTACATCAAACAAATTGTAAAATAGGAACGCCTGAACAGTTGTAATATTCTTAGTTTGAAACTTTTAATATTTTGTAATTATCTTATATTAATAACAGAAAAAATCTAAATAAAATTAAGTATTTTCATTAACGACTTGTTTGAATTTAGGAACAAACAAAAAAGTAGGTACTGCATGCAATCTACAATTTATTTTAAAACAACTAAACCTATAGTTACCTTATGAAATAAAATTATCAATCATCACAATCCTGTAACAGTCATGGATTTTTAATAACTGTTATATTAAAATTCCATGACAGAGACAGGATTACTTCATAGAACTAGTGAATGTAGACTAATCAGGGATAGACACAAAAAATATTATACAAGTAGCCTGGACCAATGGAAATTATAAAGGTCAATATCATTTTGAAATATCTTTAGAATTATTGATCGAATGATATCCCAAGATACTTGAGGTTTATTGATACATAAGAGAGTCGGGCATTTGACCACCAGGATCAACCAAACAAGCAACCTAGTTGTTGTTTGTTCATTTTGTTCTAGGGTTGATAATATAATGTCCATATTACTTGAAACGATCTGGCACTCAATGGGGCTGGTAGAACTTTTCATTGTTTATGTTTAGCTAGCTTAAGATGCAGGAACATAAGGCTTCGAACAGTGGCATATCGATAAAAAAGAATGAAAAAAATAAGATACCTACCATGATAATGTCAATCCCATACAGACTAACATATGCGATTGATATTGCGGTATCTAGCCTTCATTTACCAGTGGTCTAAAGCCATTGTCGCTGACCGTATAGCGTCTGGCGCTCTGTTTGATAGTTGAACATGAACATGAACATAGGTACCGCACCCAGCCAGGACAAGCCTGCTCCGGTCAAACCGGCATACCGGGGGGCACGAGGTAGTGGAGCGTGGTTTTGTGCTAACGCTCCGGGATGGTAGTCGACCGGCTATGCAGCCAGACGCCGATTTGGAGAAGGTTGTTATTAAGGATAGGGATAAGCGTTAGTAAAAAATGGTGTTCGTTGATTATTGAGTTGACCCATCTTGGGGTTTGTTAGTGTTTGGCTTTGCAAGAGCTATCTTAACACGTTCGCTGTGTAATTTTCGTCCTATTGTGAGTAATCATAACCGCGTCGGGTGTAGTAGGTGGATCTTAAATGTGGGTCGAATAGATCCTATGTCGCTAAGGGATTGTTCTTGTGTCATCTGACGGCCTTTCCTGGGGTATGGTTGGTGCCTGCCTGTTGGTATGTCGTTCTGTTTCCTTATCAGATTCGCTGTCGGTTTCTGACATCTTATAGATCTCCTTGGCAGCTCTTATAAAGTCTCCTTTGTTTTTCGCCATGTCCTGCCAGTCAGATGTTTTCCTGGGGTAGTAGTCCATATCATGAGATAAAGAATCCTTCCACGTATAGTTAGGTCTACCAACTTTAAGGTCTTCCGTTGCTTCGATCTCTTGCAAACGGCGCCGGCACTCTTTAAGTGTATTTCTAGCCTCTATATCTTGAGAGTGATGCTTATAATGGAACTTCGCCTTCTGGCGCTCTGTTTGATAGTTCCGTATTAATACAGCACAGTTCGAGGGACTAGGACGCTCTAGCGTGACGGTAAATGACGCGCCCCTGTTTGTGATAGATCAGTGTTATATTAAAGTCCAGGCTACTCGTACAATGGATCAGGAAGGTACACGTGTAATAAGATGGTGCTGACCTCTGTCTGCGCTGGACACGTCCTGCGAGTCCAGCACGGAGCTCTCGTCGTCAGTGGCGCGCCGCCGCTCGCGATCGTCGCGCCGCCGCCCGCTCTGCAAGGATTACCAATCAACGTAAGGAAAGAAAGAACACATTTATTGTGACCGATTTTAGAGGAACAATAACAGTTAGACAAAGAAATAGTAAAATCTGCCACAACACAGCACCCAACTCAGCGTAACACAGCACCCAACTCACCATCATCTAGCATTACGGAAACCCAGCGCTGGTTGCTATCACATAACTAGTATGTGATAACAAACAGCGCTGGGTTTCCGATCCTATGTGCGAAAGATAAAAGACGTCTACTGCAACGGCGCTTCGCGGTGTTACTAGCGTTGATCTGTGACTGGGATAAAAAGTAGCAGGATGTGCTGAGATACTTTTTAGATGATTATCGAGACATAGCATTGCTTCACAGATTCACTGCATGTAAATTCTAAAATGGTAAAGTATATCAACAATGGCAATAAACATTAGGTATACAAGGTAGGTGTGCGACTGACCTGCGGGCGTGTATCGTTGGGGCGCGGGTGTCGCGGCGGCTGCGGGTGCGCGCGGCCGTTCTCCAGCGGCGCGCGGGGCTCGCGGGGCTCGCGGGGCTCACGCGGCTCGCGCGGCTCACGGGGCTCGCGGGGCGCAGCGCCCGAGGGCGGCGCCCGGTCGGCGGCGCTGGGCGCGCGCGGGCGCGGCGGGCCCCGGCCGCGTCCTTCCAGCTCGGGCGTGCGGCGCGGCGCGGGGTAGCGCGGCGGGGCGGGGCGCGCGCGGCGTGCGCGCTGGGCGGGCGCCGGGTAGGCGGGCGCGCCGCCCATCACCACGCGCAGCTGCTGGTCGATCTCCTGCTTCTCGGCGCGCAGCTGCTCCACCTCCTTGAGGTGCGCCACGTGGTACTCCACCAGCACCTTGGCGTTGGCGATGTTCTCCTTGGTGCCCACGAACACGAAGGGCACCATGCCCTCCTCGCGCGGCGCGGACGGCTCGGGCTCGTTGTCGCCCTCCACCTTCACCTGCGCCACGGACATCTACCTCAGCCGTGCCCACTGCCACCCCACACTAGCAAACGGGCGCCGGCGCCCTCACCCCGCACTCCTACTACCCCCCTCGCTGCCTTACATATACGTGTCTAATACTACTGACCTAGTGGCTCATCCAGGATGTAATTTATCTCCACACAAAATTTCATCCAAATGAATTCAAAAATCGTTTTTTAGACAAGAAGATACTAAAATATTACCTTAAAAATACAGAGTTAAAAAAACTTATTATACTTCAAGGTTTAATAAACATGTACTTGCGAGCCCTGCACTAAGTATTTCACTTGTGCCGCAGGTGCCTGCCTAGCTCAGAAGCTAGTTTAGAAGCTGTTTCAGCATGAAGTCTTATAAATTAAATATATCATAATAAATATTATTTTTTCGCTTTAATTTAATAAACTGAGATAGTATGTATTGCTTGTGATTTTTCTTTCACACAAGAATTTCATTGTTAGGCTAAGGATCTTTCCATAATATCAGGACACATCCCTTACTTGAGCTCTATACGGAAAACTATATTGTTGTAAGCAATAGTGTGCAAATAAACGATTATTATTATAAATACTAAGGACAGAAATAAATATTTTATGGAAACTCTCATTTATGGTAATAATCACTCTTATATTCTTAAATACTGAGAGCACCTACAAACATCATTATCACTAGCCTGATCTCTTTAGCTATCCTACATGTGGCAGTGTGCAGCTATAATTGGTATATGGCCCCTTTTATATAAATCATGTCAATAAAACAAACAACAAAATCTTCGGTTATAAATAAGAATAAACCAAGCAAGCATGTACTAATGGCAACTTCAATGATCAATTAGGATCACCAAGTCAGAGATGATGATTAGCATCAAATTATGCTCACTTTTGCATTAGTGTGATATTCATGTCAATATTATCACAAGATCCATGATCAAGTGACGTTGTGAGGGTGGTATCGAGACACTGTCCATGTCAAGTCAATGCCTCCATGTGATCAGTGATGTAATGGTGTCTAGCGTTACATACACCTGCAGGCCTGTAATGCGCACACGAAATAAGGTTACTCGTGGCTTCTCTACCAGTGCTACCATGCGCGCCCGGATTCAGTTGGCACTGACCACTGATGTGAAACAGCGAGAGACCTTTTTTTTTGTTTTGTATAGTGTAGCGGTTATGTCGACTGGAGCTAATGAACGCAACGTATTTTACTCGTCTCAGTAGTCTAGTGGAGTCACCTACAGGATGCCCCCTGCGTGTCTAGCCCGAGGCTCGTGTGTGGTACTCACGCGCACGACGCCGCTCTTGTCCACAATCCACTGGATCACCTTCCCGTTCTTGCCGATGACCTTCCCCACCAGCTCGCGCGGCACCTTGATGCTCTCCTCCGCGTACTCCAGCAGCGAGCGCGCCGCGCGGACTGCCTCCGTCGACTGAGGACAGACAACATTCGTTAGCAATGGTTCCGTACGAGCGTGGTGTACTGCAGCTGTCTTTGCCCAGCTTCCGTAGAATTACCACAGTTGCCTCTTTCCAAGGTTTCGACATTGCCTAGCTTAGCTCCAGACACTTGTTTGCACTAGTGGACGCTCGCGGCTTTGCTAGCATTATTTTGGGATACAAAGTAGGCAATAACACTATAGGCAAACCATTTAACTAGCGGGACGCCCGCGGGGTAAGAGGTAGGTGGGGGGTAGAGGCGGTACACACGTAATGACTTGTTTCGAGATAAATCCCGAGATAACTAACTCGAATGCAAAACAAAATAATGAACTTTGTCGTTTCGTTTCACTTACATATAAAATAAATGTAAATGTTTTTGGAACATATTTATTTATTTTAAAATGAAAATTATAGAATCATATAATATAGAGCATAAGCGAGTGTGGCTCAGCGGTTCCAGTGTCTGCTTTTCATCCAGACGCACCCTGGTTCGAATCCGCCCTACACCAATGACTTGTATTTTCAAGTTATGTGTAGATTTGCACTCGCTTAGCGGTGAAGGAAAACATCGTGAGTAAACCGACATGTTTGAGGACCACAATATCCGAGGACATGCGTCTTCCGTGTAAGGACCTGGGCGCCCACCACGATGTATCTGCCCAAGAAAACTCCCCTAACGAATTAATTCTGCGGGGGAGTCACGACCCTCAGTCATGAGAAAATACGACTCAAAGAGAGAGAATATAGAGCAAGAGCCCACGACGGCCAGACCTTAGTTATTTAATAAAAGCTGAAAATTCTTCTGTGCGTGTCCCCTATACAGGTAAGAACGACCAGGGACTATATAGTTTGGGTAGTGGTTACTTGGGCAGGTAACAGGTAGTAAAGGTGTATAAAATAGGACCTTAAATTCGTTCAAGTATAAAGCTCAATTTTTTTATATTTTATTAGGGATAACTTTAGAAATCTCGTCATCCATTGCCGGACACTTATGACAGTTGCTACCCCCTGCCAGACACCCCTAAATTTTAATAAATTTTAATTATACTTTCGTTACAGTATAAAAGCTAAATTTTATGTATGTTACTTGGGAACCTATAAAAAAATATTACCTCAAAAGCCGGACAGTTTTAATGGTTTTTACACCTTGCCAGACACATCGAAAGTCTAAACTAGTAGTTCCTGAGATTAGCGCGTTCAAAAAAACAAACAAACTCTTCAGCTTTATAATATAAGTATAGATAATGTCTGACGGTGTGTTAAAACGGCCGTGGAACTTTCCACATGTCATCACCGTAAAGACGGCCATCTATTTGTGTCCGTAGTATTACGGCCGCTATACGATGGCACCGCTTTCCTAGGAAACCAAAGCTTAAAGCTTTGGTTTCCTAGGTGCCATGCCAAAATGTGGAAAAAACGGAGAAAATTATTCATCTTTGAAGGTTTCATCATTGCGTGCACTGCAAAAACGGTTCAAGTCGTTGGTAACAGCTATAATTTATAAAGCTAAAAAGGTTGCCCAAAATAACTATTCCACGCGGACGAAATCGCAGGCACAGTTAGTTTTTAAATAAACGTCAAACAAAAAGTATCAATAGCTTCACCGCTATCAATAAAACGTTCACCAAACCATCTGACACCGACAACACGGCCGTCATGCAAATGGCAGCACCGCTTTTTGATTTTACGGTGTCAGTTACCGCTCTCTAGGAAACCGCGCGATTTTGTTTACATAGACAACGTTCCAGCGACGTCATTCAACGCTGTATTACGGCCGCTATATAATGGCAGCGCTTTCCTAGGAAACCAAAGCTTTACCCCGCGGGCGTCCCGCGAGTTAAATGGTTTGCCTATAATGACTTCATATGTCTTGGTAAGTATATCATTCAGTTGCGAGTGTGCAATATGTACAAACACTTTCTGATTTATATCTTGGTATAATTCTCAATAAAATAGTCCAAGCAAGGGTCATAGGGATCTCAACTCAATTTTGTATATGTCACCCTATTTTACATAGATAGAAGTGAGTACTAATATGTATGTATGTATATAGCTCACCTCCCCGCAGATCTTGAAGGTGCAGGAGATCTCCTCCAGCTCGATGTTGGTGACGCCCTGCACGCGGCGCGCCTGCTGGATGTTGGCTCCGTGCGTGCCGATGGCAAGCCCCATCAGGTCCTCGCGCACGCTGAACTCGTCCGTGTAGCTAAGGGGGGAAGGGACATATTACAATTACACTTTTTTGGAACGGGCACAAAATAGTATCTATTATTTGTATTACGTAATTTGACGACAATTGCGCTTTTTTATTTTATTTCTTATAAAAAGAACCCAAATTCTTTCCTTGTCTCTCATAAATAATTGCTCAGTTACTCCTATCTCAAAGAATACTAACCAACTTGTGGGAAACAAGCACACCAAGTTGAAAGCTACCTCTAATACAATTACAAACATAATAATCAACTAAAAGATTTTAAGATATTTATGGACTATCAACAGGGTGTTTCACAAATTCAGAATGTTTCCGCTCGGAAACGAAACGCTAAAGACACCGTCATAAATAACAGTCATCTCCCAAACATAGAAGTTACAAGGAGTTCTACGATTTGCATTTCGTTTCCGCTCGGAAACGAAATGCGTAATTGTAAAATTCCAAATTCGTAAAACATCCTTGCTGAAGTCAAAGTCTAAAAGACCTAGAGACCTAGACCTAGAGTTAGTAAAGAACCTAGAATATGGCACTTAGATAAATATAAGCACAACACATAGTACTCACCCGCCCTGATTGTGAATTTTGGTGGATTCCAACTGTCTGGCCGCTTCCTCAGTCTTTTTCAACAGCTGCAACTTTTGCGTTAGGTTTCTGTAATATAGAGGATCCATATTTGAAGATTAGCATATAAGTTAACAATGAATCAAACAGAATGGCAGATAGATTGTAATATTTGTAATAGTGGTAATGAAAGAACCAATTCTTAATAAGGGGAATCCCCACCCAACCCAATAGACTTGTTAAATTTGTACTGTTTATGTTTTAGCTAATAAACAATGTTTGGTGATGGTTGTGGTGTTTTGTTTTCTGAATCCTGATTTCCTCGGACTCACGGTGAATTACTGGTAAACCATGAATGTATCAATTTTATTTACCATGTTTTTATCTACATATTACATAAGATCAAAATTCTATAAGAACACTAGCTGTGCCTGCGACTTCATCCGCGTGGCATATATATTTTGGGCATCATATTTATTTTTGCAAACAACCACTGCATATTAATAAATTATAGCTGTTACTTGTGTTACTGTTACGTTCACGACTTGAACCGTTTTCGTAGCACACGCAACTGAAGCCCTCAAAGATGAATAATTTTTCCCGTTTTTTTCACATTTTCCATTGTTTCTTCGCTCATATTAGTTGCAGCATGATGTTATATAGCCTAAAGCCTTCCTCAATAAATGGTCTATCCAACACAAAAATAAATTTTCAATTCGTACCAGTAGTTCCTGAGATTAGCGCGTTCTAACAAACAAACTCTTCAGCTTATTATTATAGTATTAGATTAGTATTAGTAGTAGAGCTTATATTATTAGTATTATTAGTATAGATCAAATTTAAATATTACAAAAAAAATTGGAACACTTTAAATCTATAACACAACAAGTTATAGCAGTTTTTACAATTGTTGTCTGTTTATTTGTGTGTGCATCATCATGATTATTGGTATGAGGTCCTCGGAGTGACACAGGCTTTTAATTCTGAATAAAGCAAGCAAAGCACTGGGTGTCCACTAATTACCAATGAATATACGAATAAGCGTACAGTTCTTAGCAGTAAAAGTATTTCAAGATTCAATCAATCAATCAGTTCTTAATTGACAAAAATATACACAAGACACAAAATGTTTCAGTCTCTGGCTTCCGAACTAGAAGATTATCTGTGTCTCGGAGACCAGCTCCTTCTCTATTAAGGATCACAAAATGTCAATAAGACAGAATGTAAAGAAGATTAGAATGTACGAGGCTCAATACTACGGCTCGGCGCTGGCTCGCGCGCCGGCCGCCCTGTGGCCTCAGTCGCTGTGAGCACGCGGCCCGCGCCGGAGAGTCGGCCGGCGCCAGACACACTCCAGTTGGAAGCTTGGCAAAAGGAGTGTGGGACTTGTGCTGCTCTACTTACAGTTGTAATCATGTTGGCATGTATTAAAGTAAATGTATGTTTGTTGCTTTGTTTGTTTCTCTATTTCACGCCTTAACAGAGCGACTGTTTTTTTATCATGATTTTATACAAAAGGACTTAGAATGGCTTATAATACTGTGTTGTTCCAAACTCTACTTTGCAAGGTTATGTTTTGGACTCCCAAAGACAGAATTTGTAATAAATATGGCATATGGACATAAAGCTCAGTCTCTTTTTTTCTAAACCAGGCTAGACTTGATAATATTAGAAACATTTTACTTTATATGAATGGCCAAAGGTTTATCCGAGTGTACAAGTTGACTTTCTGCGACTATCACAATAAATGCATTACTAGAAAAAAGCATGATTCACTCCATTGAGGAGTAAAAGCAGGGAAACCAACCTAACAACTCAGCCTTTACACAATGTTTAGTATGTGTGTGTGTGTGTGTGAGTGTGTGTGTGTGTGTGTGTGTGAGTGTGTGTGTGTGTGTGTGTGCATGTGTGTCTGTGTGTGCATGTGTGTCTGTGTGTGTGTGTGTGTGTACCTGAAGTGCATCTCCTGCAGCATCTGCGCGCGCTTGTGCGTGGTGGCGCAGCGCGAGATGACGGCGAGCGCGGCCGACTCGGGCACGTACCACACCAGCGCCGCGCCGATGGCCTTCTGGAACTCCTTGTGGGCGTTCTCCACCTTGGCGCTGTGTATATCGTGCAGGCTGTAATACACACACATTGCTTTACTTTGATTTGTCTAGCATGGCAGTCGTCAAGCCATGTTAGAGGCGCTTAGGGTGGCTTGATAAACTCTCGACACCAGACTTGGCCACTCTTATTCAATGAGAAGAAGTGTATGGATATTTATTATTTATTTAGAGACTTACTTGGAAATACGCGAAAATAATAACGACTGGCAAAATAGACTATATATAAATATTTGTAACATGAAACCTGCTTGCCTAGAAATAAAACCTACTTACTCTGTGGATATGAATACCCTTAACTGGTTTAAAAATTAGCAAAGATACTCATGATCAGCAGTATTTGTACCTATATCTTTCTGGGAAACTGTATGTCTAACTGTTAGACTGAGCTCTAGACACAAATGTATAAGTGATTCTCAGTAAACAGTCACTTAGGTATCTATGTGCATTGTGCAGACTCTTAAAGTTATGTACAAGTACTAAGTATATTATACAATGTAGCTAAATTACACTAGCCAACAATATAACTGACTCAGTAGTATATTTGAACTAGGGGAATCCCCTGCTTTGAAATTTGAGTGAGATTATTTAAAATGTGAGTAAACCTTGAGAAATACAAATAACATACAATATACCAGTGTGATTCATTAGCCTAGAACAGAGATGTTGCTGAAAAAGCTAATAAGTAGTATATATTGATATTTAAAATAGACATCTACTCTTTGTCAATTTGAGTTAAGATTTTATAAAATGCTACTAGGAATACCAGATAAAGTAAAACAAATAAATAAAAAAACATACAAATCAATAAACCAGCATTATACTGTTACTTATTCAGTAGTTCTTTCTCACATGTGCAATATTACTGTGTTGCATGTGTAGCTTTTTTCATACATGGAATAGGTTTGTGTTTGCATACAGCCTACTTGATGTTAGCATTGCTGCAGCCTAGGGTGTAACACATTTACCTAGAAGCTACCCATTAACTCTAGATTTGAAGACCCCTGGATTGTATTTCACAGGAAACAGCTTTAAGATTGACAGGTTCCTGTTTGGTAAGCACAATCCATCTTAGACCATAGCTATTGCTTGCCATGGGGCAAACTATGGTCAAGTGCAAACCTGTTTTAGTTCATCATCATCATCATCATAAATCTGTGGAGTATGCGCCATCCTTCCCGGTCTTCTGCCAATTCCTTGACCTCCTTATACGACATGACACCCGCCTTTTCTTTTATTTGGTCCATGTATGATCTTCTCGGCCTTCCTCTTCCTCTTCGGGCTTCCAATTTTCCTTCCATGATGTTTCTTATAAATTCGTCATGTCGTATAAGGTGGCCAACCATCTTCCCTCTTCTGTTTTCAATAGTTGCCATTATTGTACGGTGTTCTTGGACCATGCTCAGCACTTCTTCATTGGTCTTTCTTTCTGTCCAACTAATTTTCTCCATCCGCCGCCAGCACCACATTTCAAAAGCTTCTATTCGTTCTCTATCTCTTTGAGTCATGGTCCAAGTTTGCTTCCATAAAGAGCAATACTCCATATGTAAGATTTTATGAGCTGTTTTCTTACGTGTTTTAGTTAGAAAAATAAAAACAAAATACTCACTAGTCCTTGAGGTCATCGGGCACAGGTATCTCAAACTTGTGGAAGGTGTTCTTGTCAATGGGGGTCTTGGGAGTCTTGACTCGCAGCCGGTCCTTTGGCACTATCTCCGTGTAACAGTTGTCCCACTCTAGGTACTCTATCACCAGGAAATCTCCCCGCATCATCTGTGGACAACATGTATATAAGACTAGTAGGTGCCCGTGGTGTCCATCACATTGCACAGAGATAGCCAGTCACTCTGCTACATAAATATGGAAAGTCATAAAGATCTGTAGCTCCTTTTTAACATGAAGGAGAATAAACATTTAAATTCTCACTCTCATTATGATATGATTGCTTCAACAGTTGAAATAAAATAACTAAGTTCACTTTTGTGCTTTAGTTAAGTATTTAATAATGCTGTTCTCATATGACAAATTCAATTGTAAAATAGGTATTACATAAAAATAAGTTCATTCAGAAAATAAAAGGACTCATAACACCAAATTCACTATCCTACAAATATACCTTATTTTCCAGTTTTCAGTTTAATTGGCCAAAACATACTGTAAATCTATTTTTAAAATTTTTTTAGTGTCAATGACCTTTTTCTCAATGCAGTTATTTTGGTACCTAACTACTGGATCTTCTCCAGTTTAGTAGGTAAGCATTTTCAATCAGGTGGTAATTTCATAAAGAACAATACAAATATGGCACACTAGGCATAAACAAAGAGATTGTATTGTATTACAGTACTTGAGACCTGAATTATCAGTAATTTATAACATATTCTCAACTAGTCAATCATCAAAATTGTCCAGTCAACAAAGGATAATGAATGCATGTAGGTCTATGCACTACACATTAATGTTGTCAGGGTTGAATAAAGGGTTACACCAACATGCAAATTCATGAATGCAAAATTTTTGAATGAGACAGTATTGCACAAGATTAGTAGCTTCAAACAGGAGATGACAACAAAGCAAAGCAGATGTAATCCAATACCTTGATATTTGCCGTCCACCACCCACATGCTTCCTTCTCGTTGGATCTCGCGAATACTTCCACTTCTTGGTTCTCCACGAACTCTGTGTGCTTGCCGGTGTCTTTGGGAGGGAGGAACACTTGCGAGAACGGAAACTTAGACTCGGGCTGCCAGCTATAACAAACCGACATGTAAATAAATAGTTACGCTCCTCACAAACACATTCACACTTCATCCGCGATACTTACTCATTTTCAAAGGTTACCAGAACCTCGTTGTCGAGCACGTCGGTGACAATGGCCTAAAAATAAAGAATTTTTTAGAGCATATTCGACACTCGGCAACTTGGAGATGCGCTAGAAATAAGTTATTTAGGTCATTCACATCGAAATGCGCTATTGGAAACGAACGGCCCGTGTCACTCCAATTTCTTTACTTCATGATTGCGGCTAAAAATATAGAAAGCGTTCAATTATTACAACACATGGAAAAATCACGCCCTGTCAGACGGACATGGCGTCCATTCCAGCCGTGATGTTCTTCCCGGAAAATATTTTTGCAAGTATGACTTTTCAATGGACACTGAGGACTGGAATTAATTGATCGTTCATCACAAATATGATATCTACTCCTTCTGAACAGTATTTTAGTGTACTTCACAATTTACAAACCTTATAATAAGCACCATTTTCACCGTACACCTCGACCGACAAATCCTCCATTTTGGTTTGAAAGCGTAATTTTTGGCGTTTTCGGAGCGAGAAATGAAACTGCCGGCAGATTGGCCAATCATCGGTGAGACTTCATGCATAGACAAAGTTATATTTCCTTAAAAAAAAGAGGTTTTACAACTACATAAATGATTGACGTATTTTGAATGTAGAATTTTACTGAATGTACATACCTACATATTTTATGTATCAATCGGTGAGATTTTCTTTTATGTATGCTGGTTTTATTTTCGTTTTATTTTCATGGATCAACGAGGTATTATTAATGTCGTTGGGATCAACGGGGTGACATTTTGTCTGAAGGGGTGACCTAATATCGTTTTATTGTGTGGGTAAGTACCTTGTGTTTTTTGCCTTGTATATTATATTCAAATTATGATTATAAATGTTTCATAAATAGGAAAGTACTAAGAAAACTAACAGTGTTAATATTTTATTGTGAGAATATAAAAAAACAGTTCCCTGTATATTTCATTTCATACTAGATACTATAATAAAATTGATCTATAGCTGGCGCCCTTTTTAGCTATAATCGTAGTGCTAAATGCTAAATGATAGAATAGTAAAAAGCAAATCAATTGTCTATGGTTGACAATAACAATAAAATTGATTATGACAATGATATAGGGACGGGACGTCTTATTCCAGCTTGTAGTGCAAGTGTTGCACGGGCAAATATTTCATGTACATGGCATCGAATTATCGGGGTGTGCAATATTGTGTCGCGCATTATCGCCCGTACCGGTTTGGTTCGGGGCGATAATTGCCGTCACGATAATGCGCATCCAATATTGTACGCCCCAATAATTGGATGCCAAATGGCATCGGAATACTTCCCGTACAATATAGGGACGTGGAATACAGGTACGTGCAATAACCGGACCCCTGAAATCAGTTTACAAATACCTACTACTATTTGATTTCGGGTCGAGTTTTGCAAAAGAACAGAAAATTCAGTTCCTGTTTAGTGTTTAGACATTATAGGCCACGTACGTTACAGTAATTATCTTCGATAGATACCTACATACATATCCATCAAATTCAAAGTTCTCGTTTGATATTTTGTGTTAACTTCTTATCGTTTAATCAATTTCTAAGCTAATACTTTATTAAAGTATAGATTTATTTTATGTCACGCCTAATCCAATACATCAGGTATTCTTTTCCTACAATAAAAAGTAATAAACAAATAAAAAAGTCTGTAAGTAATAAATCCTTTTTTGTGTAGTTTCAGTGCTGCAATGAGTGGCGAAAGACGTGTAATTCTGGTGACTGGAGGGAATGGTCTGGTTGGCAAAGCTATCCAGACTGTAGTGAAGACAGAACCTATAGACCATGTCAATGGTGAAACCTGGGTGTTCTGCGGATCAAAAGATTGTGATCTGAAGTAAGATTTTGTACATTTTAATTAGATCAGATTCTATTTTTCTGTAGCAAGTAACATATTGTTTGTATCTGTAGAGTGTTTGGTGATATTTAAATTTGTAAACATTGTGAGTATTTATAAAACAATTTTCACCACTTAGGTCAGGGGTTCCCAATCTTTTGTAACCCGCGGCACAGTTACAAGTTTTATATTTTTTTTTCCTAGTTAACTATTTGAGGAAAATAGTCTAAAAAAATAGGTACCTACAATAATAGTAGTTAGGTTAGGTTAATCATAAAAAAAATTAAAACACCTAAAATATTGCCTTTTTTAATCATAAAAGAATTTGAACAGAAAACATCAAGAAAGACTAAGAAAAAACAAAAATTAAATACAATATTTACTCTAGTTTTAAGGCTGATGTCGCAAGAGAGTTCAATGAGACTCTCTTCATCTTGTGAGGTAAATCCTTGTGGACTTTGTGCATGTCTTGGATCCACGCAAATTTTTCAACATCTTGATCATCTGCAAAGTACTTTGAAAACCATTTGGTTAGCTTCGCTAGGTGTTCCGTGAAAAGGGTGATCAGTCTTGTGAAACAACCAGTTCATTTGATGCCGCATAATTATGCAAATGGGGGAAGCAATCTTGACCTTTGCTTTCCATGTGAAAGCCATCATGAATTACAGTAGCTAGTACAGCAGGGCTGTATGTTCAGCTCCCATATCTATGCATAGTTTTTTAAAAAGTCTGGCCTTTAGAGGCCTTGTTTTTAAACCACACTAACTACACATACCAGTACTTGTTTCAGTTGAGAGCTTATTGATTTTGATGCCAGAGCTTTCCTATGGATGATGCAATGGGTCCAAATAGCATTCAGTGCTACCTAAGTCTTAGGTAGTAAACACACAAGATTCATTAAGTTCTCAGCCAGCCAACACTCTTTGTATGTGCCAGCTTTGGGAATCTTTTTACATGTGTCTAAATAATTTTATACAGAAAATATATCTTGTATGTTTATTTTAATTTAAATTGTTACACCATATATTGGTTTTATCTTAGATTTATTGGTAATTTTATTCTGTCTGTGTATTAATGAAAATAATTTTATTTCAGGGACCAAGCTCAAACTGAGGCACTGTTTGAGAAACACAAGCCCACCCATGTGATCCATCTCGCTGCCAAAGTAGGAGGGCTGTTCGACAACATGGCACACAATCTGGAGTTCTTTGTAAGGTTTTTTTTTATATTATTAGAATTTTATTAACTATTACGGTGGTTGCCGAAACAAACAACAAACATTTTCTTTTATGTAACAGTTTAATATAGCAGCACCTTGTGGTGATCTGATAAAAAAACATAAGTAACCTTTTTGAATAGGTCTAATCTATCTCCATAATCTGAACCAAGTTTTATCTAAAGTCAGTTCAAAAATTAGACATAATTTGCACAACAACAAACAGACTTTATAGCATTAATGTGAATTACTTATAAGTGTTTTAGAAATAAAAAGGAATTTTAGTACACTTAATGTAATTCATAGTATGAGTAAACTGGTTCATTTTTTTTTTAGTGAACTGTAATTTAATACAAAACAACAAAAATTAATAGTAACACTTACAAATAAATATATGTATATATATATAAACAAACTAAACTACTTTTTCAAAAGGTAGCGTACCCAAAATGCTGGCTGCATTGCCCCATTGAACAGCTAGACTAATCTTTTGGGCAAAGTACAAGCCAGCATTTTGGTCACGCGAAGCCTGTTTCAAACGCACCGACAGATCTTGGTAGATATCTTTACTGGTTCTTATATTGTATTGTAAGCACATCCTGTTATTGATTACATATTATCTTTTATATGTCAGGAACCTGTACAAGCTCGATATATATGTATAATATGTATTTAGCAGGCACACTTGTCAAGCACAAATCCATTAAGTAATTGCGGAGGAATTGCATAATTTAATTCAATTTAAATTGAAGTTGAAATAAAGATAAAAAAAAATCTATTTGCACTAAAATATGATGTCCTTATCACAGTTACAATAGTATCCAGATGATAATATGGATTTATTAACAAATAGGAACATAATTTAGGAACAAATAAAATTAAGTAACTCAGTAAGAACTGTACACTAGGTCTATCTATATATGTTATTAGACAAATAGTAGATATGTCTTCAAACCATATTGTTTCTGTTGTGATTTGATTATTATCAAAGCTTATCAGTTGGTATATTTTACTACACAATGTTTATGTACATTTCATGGAAATCATTATTATTATCTGGCCATTACATGTATTATTTACTACCTCTTCATTTCTTTACTATATACAAGGTGTAACAGAAGGGTGTGACAATACTTATACTATACATACCTATGTATGTATATATAGAATACAGCCCACTAGGTTTCAGAATTCTAAGTGTCATAGATTTCGAGTAATCATAAGTTGAACTTTCATTAAAACTTTAAGACTTGCAACCCTACATCTTATCATTTTGAGCGTTCATTGACTTTTGACGCTATTAAATGACACGGCGCGGCGGTGTCTCTCTGAGAGCGCGAGAGAGAGAGAATACGTTGCGTTTAAACAAATGCTAGAACGGGATGAAAGAATGTGTGCTTATTTCGGTTTCGTTCGGTCAGTGATCACTCGCTAGGGCTGCCACGAAATCAAGTGAAAAATATTATCTAATTTTTGTATGGTAAAAAATATATGCGATTTAATTTTTCATATTTTGGTATATGACTCCTTACATGATATATATGTATACTCTTTAATATTGTCACACCCTTCTGTTACACCTTGTATATTTACATGAAATAGGTATATTACATAGGGTACATGTCACTATAGGGTTACTCAAAACATGTAAAAATAAATAAATATTTCAGGACATATTACACAGCGCCATCTAACCATATACTAAGCTTACATTTGTATCATGGGTACTAGGTAACGGATATACCTAATACTTATATATTTTTCTTTTGTAAATACATACTTATTATACATAGAAACAACCAGACTCAACATAACAATTACAAAATTTTAAAATTTGAGGGAATCGAACTCACATAGCACAAAGTCTGTAGTGTAGGTACCTACAACAAGACAAATAAGTTCAAAAACTAAAAAAAAAATGATATTTTTAGAAAATTATCATAAGTCGTTGTGTATAATATGGAAGATTTAAGCCATATCATAGGCACCTAGAGCAGTTTAAGAGTTTCGACTTATTTCATATAAGTCATTTATTTATTACAAGAATGAACTATTACGAAAATTTAATAACATTTGAAGTGATGACGGCATTCCACGAGAAAGACTTGGCGCAGTCCGCAGCGTGCCAGAGTATGCGAGGTTTCTCGGGCACATAGGGAGCTTTCTCTAACATTATGTTTTACTAGTGGGTGCTCGCGCATTAAAAGATGTAAAGCTTTGCATCCCCTATTTCACACCTTTAAAAGTGGATGCTTACGTCATAACATCTACCGTCATTCCAAATTTCAGCCCAATCCGTCCAGTGGTTTGGCCTGTGTGTTGATAGTTCACTATATCAGTCACCTTTGAGTTTTATATAATATATAGATATCACTATTTCCAGCGTGAGAATATGGCGATAAACGACAACGTGTTGTATGCGAGTCACAAGCATGGCGTCAGGAAGGTGGTCTCCTGCCTGTCCACGTGCATCTTCCCGGACAAGACTACGTACCCCATAGATGAGACTATGGTAACTATTATAAATTATGACCTTTAAAAACTTTCCAACTAACATACAAAACAAATATTTTAAAGAAGGGTTTGAAGAAAATAGCTTTACACGTTTCTTTAGCTTCGATAAAAATAGCTGTTTCATGTAAAAATAGCTTAAGTCACTATGGGAAACCTACACTACCACCATACCTACCAGGAATCACGATGTCCCGTGAAAAGAGCAATACTATTAAAATAGCATAAGTCACTATGGGAAACCTACACTACCACCATACCTACCAGGAATCACGATGTCCCGTGAAAAGAGCAATACTATTAAAATAGCATATTATGTCACTATGGGAAACCTACACTACCACCATACCTACCAGGAATCACGATGTCCCGTGAAAAGAGCAATACTATTAAAATAGCATATGTCACTATGGGAAACCTACACTACCACCATACCTACCAGGAATCACGATGTCCCGTGAAAAGAGAAATACTATTAAAATAGCATATGTCACTATGGGAAACCTACACTACCACCATACCTACCAGGAATCACGATGTCCCGTGAAAAGAGCAATACTATTAAAATAGCATATGTCACTATGGGAAACCTACACTACACCTACACACCTACACTACCACCATACCTACCAGGAATCACGATGTCCCGTGAAAAGAGCAATACTATTAAAATTTGTTATTAATCACACATCATATTAAACCGGGAAGCTAGTATCTAAATCTGTTCATCGTGTATGCATAATTCCATTATTTATGGACATATTATGGAGCTATACACAACAAACATTGTAACCTTAGAAATCAAGCCAATTCTTACTGATTTCAGGTGCACAACGGACCTCCTCATTCTTCTAACTTTGGATACAGCTATGCTAAAAGAATGATTGATGTACTTAACAGGTAAGATCCAACACTTAATTTCTTTAAAGAAAAATCCAAATTTGTTTTCTTTCAACAAGCTCCCACAGTACCTAACCCATACAACACTGTCAACCATGGTCTCCATAGGTACCATGAATAAACCGATTTTCACACCTAAAAAAACGTTCCTGTACCAACAACATACATACATTTCCTAATGACCTGGGTGCCCACCAAGATGTCCATATGTGCCCAAGAGAACTTCTCCAATTAATCAGTTCTGTGGGGGAGTCAGGACTCTCAGTAATGAGGGATACTTCAGAACAGAGACAATAATTGACGGTTAAAGTAAGTACGCCAAGATTATAATGCCTTGGACAGCGTCCGAGATAAAGAATAATAATAATAATAAAAACATACGTAATCTGTTTCTAATTCTTCTGCACGAACATCCCGCTTGGGGCGTTTTGTGCATTTCCCCCATTTCTACCTAACCCAGCCAGCCAAGCTCTTTGAAATATTAGAGCACAGCCTTGTGTTGCTGGCAAACTAGTTCCACTCGTAGTCCCGTCACAGCAGGAGTTTGTAAAAGATACATTGTTTGTATTCCAGAGGCTACAGCGAGAGTCACGGCTGTCGGTTCACGTCGGTGATCCCGTGCAATGTGTTTGGTCCGCACGACAACTACTCGCTCGCTTCCAGTCACGTCATCCCGGCACTCGTGCGCAGGATGGACGACGCTATCAAAAATGGTGAGGACTGATTTCGTGTCTCCTTTTCGTAACCATCATATGTAAGTTTTTATTATTCATAGCTGTACAACACTATTTATTACACAATAAACAATTTACTCTGTATGTCTTTCTCTATCAGTTTGTCCGTCTCTTTCAGTTTCCGTTTTCTTTTTCTATCTCGCAACTTCCTCTTTCACTCTCACTTGTAACCACTGTCTCCTTCACTAACAGTTATGTCTTTGTCTATCCGCTCCCACTAGCTCTTCTCTCAACTTCCTTTTTTTACTCTTTGTTTCTTTCCTACTCTTTCAACTATGGAGATGGTAGACGCACAGACCCCCGCACGCGCAGGTCGTGTATATGTTAGTTTACTGTGTAAATGTTGAATGTATGCATTTTGTTTGTCAGGTGACTCCACCTTCTCAGTGCTGGGCACAGGCCGCCCGCTGCGTCAGTTCATATACTCGCTGGACCTGGCGCGCCTGTTCGTGTGGGTGCTGCGGAACTATGATAGCATCGAGCCTATCATACTGTCGGGTAAGTTGACCTAACCGCAGCATTGCTGACCCTATATAATGAAGAAAGCCCCATTTGAAAACTATCATTCATTATTTCTCTTGTTTTGGTGGTCCAGATTCATAATTTGGTGTCAAATGTTTCCATCCATAATAGAAACCTTTCAATAAATAATAGAAATTTCGTACAGAAGCATCAGATTTGATAAAGTTTTCAGAATACAGCAAGTTTCCTTACTCTACGACCTGCCATGCGTAAACAATTTGAAATTGAAGGTCCCAACGCAACAGAGTAATTTGCTGTAGGAACAATTTTGCAAAATACATTTTTATTTTCTTCTTTGGACATCTAACAGATATTATAGTAAATTGAAAGAGTCATAATAAATAATTATATTTCGTCAGTCTACTATTTATCATTTTTCATTTCTAGTGGATGAAAAAGACGAAGTGCCAATCAGTTACGTAGCAGAAGCTATAAAGAAAGCTCACGGATTCACCGGCGACATTATATACGACACTAGTAAAGCTGATGGACAGTATAAAAAAACCGCTTCCAACGCTAAACTCCGGTCACTTTACAAGGAGTTTGAATTCACACCGTTTGATAGAGCTATAGAGGAGACAGTGAACTGGTTCAAGGAGAATAGAGATATAGCGAGGACGTGAAGTAAAAGAGAGATGGGTAGGATCTGTGATGAATTGTGATGTGATTTGTGGTCAAGTGTAAGCCATGTTTTGATATGGTTGTAGTATAAGAGAGTGACATGTATTTAAAACAAACCAGACATCATCTAATCTTTACTATATAAAGCTGAAGAGTTTGTTTGTTTTTTTTGTTTGAACGCGCTAATCTCAGGAACTAGTGGTGCGAATTGAAAAAATATTTTTGTGTTGAATAGACCATTTATCAAGGAAGGCTTTAGGTTATATACTTAACATCACGCTGCAACTAATAAGAGCGAAGAAACAATGGAAAATGTGGAAAAAACGGGCAAAATTATTCATCTATGAGAGCTTCCGTTGCGTGCGCTGTGAAAACGATTCAAGATATCAAACAAATATGTATGAAAGAATTAATGCCCAAAATAACTATTCCACGCGAACGAAGGCGCAGGCACAGCTAGTTATTCATAAAGAATTCGATGCATCGTTAAATATCGTATATGATGAAGTGATTTGATTCATGAACGTGTGTAGAATAACTGACACCTATTCTATATTCTGGTTTGTTCCTGACATGCTCGACCTTCGACAACACTGTCGCTTACATACCTATCTGCTGCTCAAATACTTAATGTCGAGTTTTAAAGCCATTCGTCTTAAATTTATTTTTAATTATAATTTGGCACAGATCCTTCCGCCTATAAAAAGAGAGTGTATTTACTAAGACTTATTGTTAATCTGAAAATGCTTATATTTTTATTGTTATTATAATATATCATTCCACAAAAGTGTTATTTTGTTTGAAATAAAAATACTTATTACAAATTAATCGTTTTAATTAAGTTTTGTAAAAAAATGTTAACAAGTCAAAAATACCGGTAAGTTCATACACATTTTGGAGCTATTTTGAGATCTAGGGTATCACAAATTAATTCCTTATACAAAAATACGAACTAAAATTACATCTAAAAAATAACATACAAGTATAATAATTTCCATATCATACACGTTAATTTAGAGACAAGTAAAACAAATGAAATACAAGAATGATAAATATACATATACATAATTTACCATAATTTAATTTTAGGTCCTAGGTCACTTCCAGAACAGTATGGTCTTTTAATTCAGATCAATAGAATAAGAGCACTTGGATATTTAGGCTGCCTAACCGTTTCTCAATTGCTTTTAAATTGTACAGTAAATAATAATAAAATGTATGTTTCGTTTCTTCTTTTCATCAATAATGGTACTACCCAGTAAAACTGCTTGTTTCTATAGAACAGCAAAGATAATATATCATTAAGATCCAGTAGTGCAGTTTTCAATCGGAAAAGCTTTGCTTCGGAAATAATCGCATGCGATTACCAATATTAAGCAAAGGTCGACGCGGTCAGTACGCGGATGGGTGACCGAAAAGAGGCATTCCATTATGGGCGCTTCCGTGGGTCGGATGACACGTTAAATTGTAGGTCCCGGCTGTTTGTCTAGTATGAAGGTATGATACGTTTAGAAAGCAAGTCCCTGTTCGTCGTAAGTGACGAATATCTTCTCGATGGCAGTGATGTATGCAGCGGTGCGACAATCCAGGCCCAGGCTGTAAGTCTTCGCTGCGTTCATCACGTTCTGGGAACACAGGAATACAAGCATACATAATCATCACATAATAAGTAGTCGGGTCATAAATATATAAGTGCTGATACCTTTAATAAGGACCTCTGCAACGCCTAGTGTGAGGACCCACAACTAATGGTGCAAGTTAATTTGATAGCGAGATTGAGTCCCATTGGAAAGCTAAGGCAATAATTATTAATAAGGCCCACGAACTAGTCTTCTTTTTAATGTATTTATAAGTATAATAGACCATTTATCCACACAAAGTTATTATGTACGTATTCTACCTACATTTCCTATATATTATTTGGCGTAAGACCAGCTGAGGCTTAAAATTATGTTCGCACAAAATTCTTCGTTTTCAGAGACCAGATTTTAACGTACAACAGTAGTGTGCATCAAGTACCTGGCAGGCGTTGGCCATTGAGTACTCCAGCCCCGAGTTGACGATGTGCTTCTCACTGGCGCCCGCGATCATGGACTGGAACAGAGGCGTGGGCTGCAGCTTGGCGCTCACGCCCGCTGCTTTCAGGGATGTCTCCACGGAATCTGTGAAGTCATTTAACGATATATTTTATCATGAGTCGATTCAGTACCTACATGTCAAAACAAAAATATTATAAAGCATGTAGCGAAAAAATGCGAGTCTTCAGCGTTCCTATCCTACCTATGTGTTTTTAATTAATAATAATCTATGAGGCAATGTATACATTATTCTTGAGCTCACTAAACTGCGCACAATGCAGGTCTCATTCAGAACTTTAAATACGTACGTAAAAGAAGTGCCATCTAGTGGCTAAACATGAAAACTCACCGAGCAATGCAGTATTAGAGTCCCTCCAGAACTTGATACTAAGTTTCCCGTAACTAACATGGTTCAAGTTCTTCAAGAACTCGAAGTACGAGACAGTGACTCCGCCCGCGTTAGCAAGTAGGTCGGGGAGGATTAGTACTCCTTTCTCACGCAAGATGGCGTCCGCCGCCGGCGTCAGCGGCCCGTTGGCGCCTTCGGATATTACCTGCAAGAATAATTAGAAAAAATAAGATGTAAGTTAATTTTTAGACAACACTTACATAAATAGATCTATCAGATGGTGATGTTTTCGAAGTTTTTATTTTTATATTCATCCGTGGGATTGCTTCGGAAAGAGTAACATAATAAAAGCGACATCTACCATGATCGAGAATGCATAAACTTGAACTACCTATATAAGTAGTGACCACAAAATGTGTGTCAGAATAAACAAAATTTTGCTTGTTATTCTGCTAGTGACTTCCTCGTCTAATCAGCTATGTGTGTAAAAAGGTCCTTACCCTACAATTAAGTTTGCACGCATTCTCGCTTGTGATCGACTTCTCCATGGCAGCGACGACGAGTATATCACACTGTGTGTACAGCACCGTCTCCCTCGAAGCCTCCGTGGCGCCACTAAAACCTTTCACGCTGCCTTTGTTCTTTGCTTTGTGCTTTTGTAACGCCTGGGAAAAAATATCACAAATTTTAAGAAGGGAAGGTAGAGATAGGGGTAGAAAATGTTTGTGCCTAAAACGATATGAATAATCGTTCTAATAGGTGCTCAGCCGAAAAATCTACTTAGAAATTCTAAGAAAGTTATCGTGTTACACACTAGGTGTATTTTATTCTTGCCGCTTCTAATTGAATTAACTTCACTAGATTTGCAAAGCAAAGGAAATTCAAGTGACGTCAGTAACGAAACTAGGCCATTATAACGTTACCGTATAGAAAGCACTCACCACGGGGTCAATGCCCTCTTTGTTCTCTAGACAGACATCGTACTCCACGACGCCTATAATCTTGACACCGTCTCGATGCAAATAAATGGCTGTGTAGCTGCCTACGTTACCGAAACCTTCGATAATTGCTGTTTTACCCTGGAAATAATGGTTTTAAAAACATGAGTTCTGTTATATGACAGCAATGTCTGAAAACTACTTTTTGCCAGCAGAATAACAGATAAAGGTGTGATCTCTTGCAAATTTATTGACTGAGCAAAGCCACTTTCAATTGAATGTCAATGCTTGGGCATATTCATCCTGAATAATTCTTGCAAATATTGATTTCAAAATGGCGACTTTATCGCTAAAACTAATATCACAACATCACTATAAAATGTTGCCTAAAATATTCTAAGCCAAAGTATCGACAGACTCTCAAGCTACCTTAAGGCCAGGTTCCAGTTTACACATCTTGGACCACTCGGGGTCATCCAGGAAGATCCTGGTAGTGATGTAGACCCCCCGGCCGGTCGCCTCCACGCGCCCGTGGATACCGCCGCCGTTGATTGGCTTGCCAGTCACGCAGGCTGCGGCGTTTATGTCGTGGTAGCCTGGGTATATCATATACAAATTAAAATTACATTTTATTATCTCAGATTAGGTGTGTATGTAGGTATGTTCCCCTTCAAACTGCTAAACGGATTTAGACAAAATCAAATATTTCATAAATATTCACGGATGGCAATCAGACTACTTTTAATCTCAGATGAACGCGGGGGTAACGACATCTCAGGGTGTCGTTAGCTGTTTAATATTGTGACGTACCTAATGTTTTAACATACGTGTCGACGATCCACGACATCTCGCGGCCGGATGTGTTCACGTCGGGAGCCGGCACGTCGATACCAGCACCTGCGGAGTGTATGTGGATATTCTCAAGTATTTAGCCATCTCACTAAATTAGTTACATGGCTTAAACTTCAAACAAGCAACAGGTCACACAATTCAATCTTTTTTTTAGAATTAGTTCAAAAATGTAATATTGTATTGTGTACAGCATAAATAAATAAATAGAACACAGTCTAGCAGTGAGATAAGCCACTATCTAGATGATAAGTTTACCGCCGATGGTATACCTAATAGATAAAAAAAAATTGATACGATTAATAAAGTTCAAAGTTCATTTATTCATATAACTTAATAATACACGTCAAAATACCCGTACACATGTGTATAATTTTGTTATTACTTGTAATATGTAGGTACTTACGTGCAATTGTATGAATAATGTATTATTTAATTTGACATGTAAATTTCCATAATTTATCAATAAATATCTGTATCTGTATCAGTGAAATAATCATAATCATTTTATTTCGTAAGTCATTAACATGTCAAACCAAAAAATTATATAAATATTAACAATTTAATATTAGATGTCATATAAAATAAAAACTATTCTTGTACAAAGATCTAAGTACTAATGTACTGGTTTCAATTTAAGGTTCGTAAATTCATCGATAGTATAAAACGAGTGCTCGATAAGCAAGCGCTGCAGTCTAGTATATATACCTATAGATAGTAACTGCTTGAAATTAAAGCATATCATTTACGAACCGATATAGTTTTTCTTGGCCAACTCCAGTGTGTACCGCCTCGTTATCCGCTGCAACTCTGCCACGGTGTACTTCTTCGGGTTTATCGCTACACCTGGAAAATAATATGATTAATAAATAGAGTAATATCTTTGCGGATTGTGTTTTCTATTTTCACCGCGAGAGGCGCTCGAAACACTAACTTCATAAAGCATTACTCATGCAATGTTCCAAAACTTAACGCCAGTGGCGCTAAAATACTTTAGGTACCAGTTTCCTAATAAAAAAGCTCTTACTCTATAATCTGCTCATCTGCTAACTGTATATGTGTCTGCCCAAGAGAACTCCCCTAACGAATTAATTCTGCGGGGAATAACGACCCTCAGTCATGAGGATACGGCTAAAATGAGAAGAGAGACTCACACACATTGAGCTAGGATTATACAGAGACACAATCTCAGACTAAAAAGTGCAGGAAAGTGTCCAACATCGTCAGAGAGCGCAAAAAAGACTGATTGTCTCTTTCGCTCTAACATATTTTAAGAACGTGCAATAGAGATAGGTACTCCTAAAAGTCTTCTCAACGAGTAGCATGGGCAGAGTTTTGGCGAGGCAATTTTTTGAGCGTTTGTGTTTCTGTATAATTCTAGCTCAATGCTCTATAACTAATAATATAATAGGTATCCATACCTCCCTTAGCCCCTCCGAAGGGTACGTTAGAGCAGGCGCACTTGTAGGTCATGAGGGCAGACAGCGCCTTCACCTCTTCCAGGTTCACCTCGTCGGAGAAACGGATACCTGACCACACATAATAAATCTATATACCTATGTATACAAGGTGTAACAGAAGGGTGTGACAATACTTATACTATACATACCTATGTATATATAGAATACAGCCCACTAGGTTTCAGAATTCTAAGTGTCATAGATTTCGAGTAATCATAAGTTGAACTTTCATTAAAACTTTAAGACTTGCAACCCTACATCTTATCATTTTGAGCGTTCATTGACTTTTGACGCTATCAAATGACACGGCGCGGCGGTGTCTCTCTGAGAGCGCGAGAGAGAAAGAATACGTTGCGTTAAAACTAATGCTAGAACGGGATGAAAGAATGTGTGCTTATTTCGGTTTCGTTCGGTCAGTGATCACTCGCTAGGGCTGCCACGAAATCAAGTGAAAAATATTATCTAATTTTTGTATGGTAAAAAATATATGCGATTTAATTTTTCATATTTTGGTATATGACTCCTTACATGATATATATGTATACTCTTTAATATTGTCACACCCTTCTGTTACACCTTGTATAAAAGAAAGTGGTGTTAGTTACACCATTTATAACTCAAGAACGGCTGAACGGATTTAGGGTGCGGAGGTAGCTTAGAACCAGGAGACGGGCATATGATACTTTTTATCCCCCTTTTTAAAATAGGTATAATCCAAAATCTGCTTATTTATTGCTTCTAAGGCGGAACAGAGTTCGCTGGGTCGGCTAGTAAAAAAATATTTTAGGACATACCACACAGCGCCCTATAGCCCCATACTAGGCACGTATCACAAATAATTTTTAAATAGGGCAGATCGACTTAGGTATACTTACCAAGGATCATGTTTTCTGAATGATAAAATCCTAGATTAACTAAAAAAAATTATAGTCTAAACAGGATATTATAAATAGGGCAGAGGGCTACTTTGTAAGTAAGCATAACGAGAGACTTAGATTTATTCAAATAACGTTAACGTAAACAAAAACCGTTATTTAAACATAATTGTTATCACTTTTTTTTAATACCATTGGCAGACTAACAAGAAATTAATACCTATGTACTTATATTACATGTTTTATTTTTTTACATTATATAGGCTCACGCTTGACTACAACTTGCCTGATATTAAGCAACGTTATAATCTACGATCTAGCGCGCTTGCCTAGAAAAAACAGGTTTACTCTTGACTTGAAGACCGACAAATTATACATAGTTCGAGGGGAATAAAGATTCCGGCAAGGAGTTCCACATTGTATATGTATTATATTATTAACACCGTACCCACCTCCTTTACACGGCAGCCTGTGCACGCTGTGCTGCGAGCGGTACGCACGCACTATCTCGTACGACCCGTTCTTGCGTTGGAGAGGGAACTCGAACTGAATGCTAGAACTGCACGAACCCATCACCTGCCACATTAACATTCACATCAAAATACTTAATTGTACACCAATCACATAAGAACACGTATAAGGAAAATAATAACACATAATTGGGACAGAGGGCGGCCTTATCACTTAGAGTGATATTATTTGTACACAGGACTTTTAAACTTTGGTAATTAATAAATTACTATGATCCGCGTACCAATAGCAGGTATTAGAGTACCAGCATTCAGACATATAAGTAGTACAAGCGAAAAGTGGCGATAATAATATAGCGGCGCCACTTGCAGTACTTGTTCAATTTATGTGTCCTTTTCTCGATGATTACTGTCTGGTGTGATCACGAAAATAAAAAGTAAGTTTGTACCTACCTAATACATATATCGGTCAGTCGAAAAAACTAAACTTTGTAGATGAGTGAGTTACATAGGTACTCTAATAGCCTCTGATCGACACATAATAATTATGACATAGTTTTAAAAGCGACTTCATAAGTATTCATTTCAACACAATACGTTACATACCATAACATAACCCATTACCACTAAACAATTAATTAAATAATGTGGCATACCTTCAGTATCCCAGCGACTCTCTGACACCGTTTCTTATCAGACAAGTGTGTGTGTTTCTGTAAGTAGTCAAACAGGGAAGCCTCCGCCGTCTTCACAGCGTTGTGGTAGAAATATTCTACCATCCGGTAGAAGCTAGGGTTCTCTGCCTTCGCCACTTCCGCCAGGTGAGAAGGAATCTCATAATTTCTCTTGAACACTACAGGTATATTATATTCTCTTGCCCTAAAAACTGTTCTTAACAAACTTCTGCTGAACGACATTCTTTACTATTTTATAACTTCTATAACTAAGAGGGTAGTTCCATTCTACGTATCTTGAACGGTAGATGGCATTATTTCAAAACGATTATTGCAACAAAATAACAAAAATATCTCAGTTTCTTTGAGAAAATATTAAAAAATAATCTGAGATAAATATTTACAAAAACTAGTTTGACATTAATGACAAGTTGTGACGGATTGATAGCACTCGATTTCAAAGTTTTTATATTAAATCGCGATGGTTTAAAAAAGGATTGAATACCGTAGGGCTACGATCCTGGTATATTATATTACTCTATGGCTACGATAAAGGCTACGATATTCAAGTTTTTCTAGATATCAATTTGGGGGCAGTGAAGCTCCACCTAGTTCCACCACCACCTACCTTTTTTCGTGACGTGTCGTCGCTTTTTATACTATTTCACTTCATCATTTGATAGCGTTTAGCTATTCATCATTATTAATACCGTCTATCAACAAGCAAAACTGCTGAACGCAGCTATCTCATAATAAAACACCTGCAACTTTAGATTGACGCCAATATATTAAATAACTTACAATATAGATCATAGCTATTGCTTGCCATCGGGCAAACTATGGTCAAGTGCAAACCTGCTTTAGTTAAAAAACAAAATCAGTAATAAAGCCTACAGATGAAATTACTCGATCATAGTTGGACACTCGGTAACAGTTCTTTGGTTCAATGAAACAGTCAGCTTTAAATCGACGCCAATATATTAAATAACTTACAATAACAGTAAATAAGCATCGTGGTTCACTTATCAAGCCTACAGATGGGGTTATCCATGACCATCTGCAGGTCGACCCTGGGTCCGACCAGGTCCCGTATGTTGTTGAGTCCGTACTTGATCATGGTGGGTCTCTCGAGGGACAGCCCCCACGCTATGACGCGCACCTCCTCCGGCAGCCCCATGGGAAGCAGCATCTCGGGACGGAACACGCCCGAGTTGCCGATCTCTATCCATTTGTTGAGACCTGGAGAGAGGAGATACATAATGAATATTCTGGGAATACAAAGCGTTATCTAGCCTCAAAGGGAAAAAGTTGAAAATTTAGTTTTTGATTACATTTTTGGATCTAGAGAAAGATTACTATGAGAGTAGTGTGGCTAAATTCTCGGACTTTAATTTTGTGGCTATAACTTTTGAATATTTAAAACGTAATGCAAAGCATAGACTCCATTTTAGGCTCTTATAATAAAAGAAACAGCATAAAAATTACTGAATAAGTTTTAAAGAAACTTAAGTCAGAGAGAAAGTAGGTGTTTTAAACATGAAGCACGATCGATTATTTATATATTTCTACATAAATATACATAGATTTTTGAAAAATATATAGGTAGATAGATTTGAAATGTTACCTTCATGGAAAGCAAAGATCTCCATACTGGGCTCCGTGTAGGGGTTGTAGGCCGGCTTGAACTGCAGCTTGTGGAAGCCGAGCCGCTTGAAGAAGGCGTCCAGCTCCCCGATGAGGTGCGCCAGCCCCAGCCCCGCCCCCGCCACCACCCCCTCCACCTGGTGGAACTCCGCCAGGTGGGTCGCGTCCAGCGTCTCGTTGCGGAACACCTGGAATTAAGGAAATAAAAAGAATTTAGAATATATTTCTCTACTCACTGTCTACATTTCCATGAAAAGACTTGGCTGCTATCAAAATATATGAGAACATTCCCAATTAACTGATTCAACAAGTCACAAGACTCGGTTATGAAACAGTGCTATTAAAAATGTATTGCTATATTTTTCACTAATTGATCTGTATTTTCGTGTCTTACTTTTTGGAGATTAAGGCCAGGCTATTTTGGAATTTCCGACATTTGAGGGGGTAAAATGCGGGTGTAGAAGTACACAAGTAGGCGGTGCTAACTGGGAACGAGCGTCGCTAATTTTTCTGTGGCATCGCGCGCCACAGTGCACAGATTAGTACATAGTAGTCAGCCCGCGGCGGCAAACTGCGCGACTACTGTTACATATTCTGTACGAGCTAGCGATATCATTTCGTTCTAATATTTTCAATTTTACTCTAATTTTTCATATACATACCATACACTAATAATTAATAAAACATTGTATGCATATTTATGTAGTTATGACCCAAAATAAACTCGTCGGTTTTTTTTGAAGAATTTAAGTGATTTTTACCATAATATAAATAACATACAAATGAGCGAGAAGCACTATTCTGAAATATATTTCTTTAATGGGAAATGAAATTAATACAGAGACATTTAAACACATAATAAAGTTTTTACTAAAGATCATTAATTTGTAGATGTACATATGATACAGGGTTACGTGATTTTTTTCAAATTGAAAAAAAATAACATGGTTGTGAAATATATATAAAAAAGTTGGTTATATAAGTATCACCAATATTTTATGTTTTGAATACCTAGATAACAGAACGTACCAACAACTTATGCATTGTTTGTCTGTTCATCTGTGTCTTTGTTCGTCTGTTTATTTAAGCGCTCACCACGCAAACACGGCTGAACGGATCTTCATGGATTTTGACAAGTAGATAGTATGTGTCATAGCCATCATAATTCTGAATAAACCAACGCGATCAAAGCTGCAGCTGTCCACTAGTATGAAAATAACACAATACTAGTATGAAAATAACTCATAATTATCACATGAAACTTCTAAATAATAACTATGTAAACAAAATACAGGGTTAAACAGATAAACAGATAAACATTTTTATTCATAATTTGTTAGAATTACATGTCATTACATTTCAATTTGTCTTTATTCAAAATAATACAAGATCAATAAAAATTGATAATAATTCAATTCAATAATTAAACAATAAATATGTATATATATATATATATACAGTATTGTCACATTACATTTGTTTTAAACACAAATAAGTTGGTATAACAGTACATGAGACATTATTTATGTATGTAAGTACTACTTATAACTATTCAGCGGCAACATTGCGTCCGAAATTATTTACGTAACATTTCTTTTCACTCTGAAAAAATTCAGCGATACTGTAAAAAGTCTTTTTAACCAGCCAGTTCTTGAGCTTTATTTTAAAAACATTATCACTCATAGTATTCTTAATATCTACCGGCAAGCAGTTATATACCTCCGGGCCCATAACGTGCGTCAACTTCCTCGATCGCATCAACCTCACCGACACGGGCGCGAGATCTTTATCTCTGCGGAGTGTCATGTGTAGCGAGTGTTTATCTGCGCGCCTATCCAGCATCTCTAGATTTTTCCTAACATGTATGGCAAGTTGCAGGATCACAAGCGAAGGTAGAGTCGGAATCTCCAGGGACTTGAAAAATGGTTTTGTCGACGTACGACGCGACACTTTTGCGATAGCCCTGACAGCACGCTTCTGCATTCTGAAGGCACGCAATCTGTCTGCGGCGTGCCCCCAGAGCTCTGTACCATACTGCAGGACTGAATGCACAGTCGCAAAGTAGCAAACGCGTACCACATCGGCGGAAACCACTCTCGACAGTCGCCCTAGCGCAAAACATGCACTGCCTAATTTGGCGCACAGTCTTTCAATATGTGTGGACCATGTCAGTCCGCGGTCAATTTCGAAGCCTAGAAAAATAGTCGACTCTACCTGCTGTATTTTTTCTCCATCAATAGCTACATGCAGCTTATCTGTAGGTCTTCCAGATATCGAAAACTGCAGGAAATGTGTCTTTTTTAGATTCAAGGCTAATCCGTTTCGTTTAAACCATTGTGCAAGCTCAGAGGCAGTGTCATTAAGTCGTTTTTCTAACTCTACCTGTGTTTTGGCGGAAATCACGGCTGCTACATCATCGGCATACATGAAAATCCTCCCGGATGCGACAAATTCGGGCAAGTCGTTAAGGAGAACGGAAAAGAGGATGTTGGATACAGACGACCCTTGCGCTACCCCCATCCCAACAGTCAGCGGGTCCGACCTTGTTTCTCCGCCATCTCCAACCACCACCTGGGCTCTACCTCGCAGCATATCTATTAATAGCGCGTGCGCAGGACCACATATACCGTAATGGTAGAGTTTTGCCGCAAGGACTCTATGGTCTGCGACGTCAAAAGCTTTTGACAAATCGCAACAGAGTACCGCTACACGCTGGCTCTTGTCACACGCCTCTAGCACACTCTTGATAACTTCACGAGTAAGATCAGTGGTGGACCTGCCCGCTCGATACGCATATTGACGTTCTGATAGAGCCCCAGTAGAGGCAAGAAACGCAATGAGCCGAGAACTGAGGCCATTTTCAAAAATTTTGGCGATTGCAGGGATTATAGAGACGGGTCGGTATGCATCCAAATCCTCGCGCTTTCCCCTTCCCTTGAACAGAGGCGATACTTTACTCAATTTCATCGCTCCGGGAAAGATGCCCGAGTCTATACAGCTATTAAAAACTACCGCCAAACACGGTGCTAATGTTTCCTTAGCTAAGTTTATTGTTTCCATTGATATATCATATATATCTTTGGTCGGCTTCTTAGGTATACGTGTCGAGATGATTTTATAGATTTCGTCAGCGGTAAACTTAGTAATTCGGAAGCAACAGTCGCCGGGCGGGCGGGCGGCTGCAAGCGCCGCGCTCACAAGAGGGAGGTAGGCGCGCGGCGCTCCACAAGTCGCGGCCGCACTTACAAACTTTGAGTTCATTGCGTCCGCGGCTGCTTTCCTCGTCATGAATTTAATTCCATCCTCATCTTTAGTTACTTCACTGAAACTTGTAGTAGACTTTTTGCAATTGCCTCTCTCAGTATTTACCGCCTTCCAGATAGCTCTACATTTATTGTCATTTTTCGCAATCATTTTAGAGTAGTAACTTGCCTTGTGCTCTGCAATTTTTCTGTCATATAGAGCGCTTAGATCCTCGCATATGAATTGAAGATGATCATTCTCTACAAACTTGTTTGCAATCTCAGCAGTTTCAAACAATAGGCTTTTTAGTTGGAGTACTTCGTCAGAGACCCACGAACGCTTTTTTATAGGTTTCTTTTTCAGCGGGAAACAAGTATGAATTTGGTTCTTTAGAATGTTGATCATAGCAGTCGTTGCACTTTCCGGGTCACCGTTATACTTAGTAAGTATCTCTTGCCAGTCGACGCTCGCAACCGCTCGATCGAAATTCATACGACTCGATTCAGTGAACTCCCGCACGAACTGCGTGCGTGGCGGCGGCGTGCGCTGCTGGCACCTTAGCTCAATGCGCACAGCTAAGTGGTCACTAATGGGGTCTTCGGGCGTGTGCTGCGAGGTGTTCACGGCGCTCGCCACATCCGCTCCTAAGGCTCGGTTGCTATACGCATGATCCAAGCAGGTAGCAACCGTGTCACACACCCGTGTCGGAAAATCGACTAAGTTAACAAAGTCATGGGCCGCGAGCATATCTTTGAGGTGATTCTGATGGAAGCACTTTGTCAACCAATTTATGTTTGTATCACCTATGATAAGTACTTCTTTTTTACTTTTACTGGCTAGCTCAAGAACTGGCTCAAAGTGATCAAGAAAACTACCAGCGCTGACTTTGTTAGTTCGATATACACACAGTATTATCAGCTCGTAATCAACTAACTCTACGGCGGATACTTCACAAAATCGCTCTTTAGAGCGCTTCACAAAATCTGTACACTCAACCGCCTTAGTCCCGTCTTTTACGTACAAACATGAGCCACCGTGGCCGGTCCGTTTTCTACAATAGCTAGACATAAGAGTATAACCGTCTATGTTAATACATTTCAAGTTTCTGTCGGTACACCAGTGCTCAGTAATCCCTAAAACTTCACATTTCAATTCTTGTTTTAATAAAACTTCTAACCGATTCACTTTTTTAACACTAAGTGACCTAATATTCTGTTGACAAATAATTAAACTATGTTCAGTCTTCCGTCGTAGCGCAATGTGCTTATCCGAAGCTACAGTGTCAGTGCGGGCGGGCGGCGACTGCAGCGGAGCGCCTGGGACGGGCGGCGTCAGGGCGGGCAGTTCCCGAGCGCGCGGCGATTGCGGCTGCAGCGCCGGCGTTGGCGCGCGCGCTTCCGCCAGTACCGCGCCGAAACCACCGCGCCACCCTCACGCCAGGCGGCCAGGACGCTGGCGCGCTTAACTGCTCATACAGGCTCTCCGGACAACTAACTATGAACGCTGCATGCTTTGCTGTATGTAGATTGCGTTTTTCAATCTCGCATTTTCCACTCAACTCTGTAATTTTATTTAAATAGTTCGACACTTGCTGCGTAGTAGTTTCGGGGCTAAAAGACCATGCATGTACGTGTTTTGTCTTTTCAACAGCTTTCAAGTCCACATCGATTTTTCCCGAGCCGACAATAAAGGAGTTACTATTCGTAGACTTTCGCACTCTTCGTGGCCAGTTGTCTTCGCGGCTAGTGGTTGCCTTGTCGATATAACTTGTGGTATATGAATTTCTGGACACGTGGTTAGTTTTTTGAGCGACAGACATGATTCCCGATTTCTTCGCAGATCGTTTCTTAGTAACAAGGTGCCAATCATCTTCGTTTCCGATAGTAACAGAAGACTCGACCGATTTTGGTTTTACGACATTAGGGACGAAGCTCGAAGGGCGGACTGTTGACGTTTCTAAGCACGTTGTATCTGTTTGCGATGCGGGTACAGTAGTTATTTCTCGCCGGGGGTCCTCATCATCTACTCGCTCGGCCTGCACTGGTAGTACAGGAGAGTACTGCGTCTCTGGCACCAATGGTATTTCCTGGGACACGTTTGCCAAACACTTTACCTCTGATAATCGCTCACTGCATTCAGAGATAGCTTGAAGTTATAAGAGAGAGGAACACACGCGATTCTTTTCACCTAACATATACATATTACAGATTCAATTTGAAATCACTGCAATGTAGGTATATACTTAGAATAGAGTATTTGGTTAAATATTACCTAGGATTATAATGTAAATGTCACAGTACTTTCTTAGTCAAATATCTTATATAGATTAAATTTTAATGTAATTTCTGATACAGAGCATTGTTTACGTTACCGAGAATTTGAAAACATCTTATTCAGAGTTACATTTTAAAAGAGCACACTATGAATTGGAAATGATGACTAAATTGATTCATGCAATTCCTATAACCCTGTATAATATGTACAATACACAAATACTATCAAATCGACATTATTCCATATCCAAACTGGGTCTTTATTGTGTATGTTTGACGATAAAAAAGTAGAGGGCCATTTTCATATTTATAACCCTACATCACATTTTTTATACATATATGAACTATGTACTATAAACATTATTCTGATTAAAAAATCATGTTTGTATTAGATGTTTGACGAGTAAAATGAAGCTATTTCCAAATAACCCTGTATAACATTAATTTTCATTTGCATTTAATATACTAAAGCATTGTTTCGTTTTCAAATGGAGCCTGTATCAAATGTTTTACAATTCATAAGTAAGGGCCGATTTCCAAATAGCCCTGTTTAACATTATGCACATCTGCAATACAATATGTACTATAAATATTGTTCCGGTTTCATTTGAAGTTACTTTTAAATGTTTGACAAATAATAAGTAGGTAGCTTTTTCCATATAACCTTGTGTTATATTATTTTCATTTAATTGTTACAATAAACATTGTTTCGTTTTCAAATGAGCCAGTATCAAATTTTTGTCAAGTCAAAAGTAGGGAGCTATTTCTAAATAACCCAGTATAACATTATGTTCACTTGCATACAATATTTACTAGAAACATTGTTCCGTTTTCAAATGTATTAAATGTTTGACGAGTAAAAAGTAAAGAGCTTCATCCAAATAACCCTGTATAACATTATGTACATTTCCAAACAATATTTACTTAAAATATTGTTCCGTTTTCAAACAGAGCCTGTGTTTGACGTGTAAAAAGTAGGGAGCTATTTCTTAATAGCCCTGTATAACATTATTTTCATTTGCATATAATATATAAGTACTACAAACATTGTTTGGTTTTAAAATGGAGCCTGTATAAAATGTGTGACAAGTAGGGAAATATTTCCAATTAACCCTGTATAACATTCGTACATTTCCATACAATATTTACTTAAAATATTTTTCTGTTTTCTCAAACGGAGTCTGTATGAAATGTTTGACGAATAAACAGTAGGTAGCTATTTCCAAACAACCCTGAATAAAATTATTTTAATTGCATGTAATATTTACTATAAACGTTGTTTCATTATCAAATGGAGCATTTTATACAGTCAAATGTTTGACAAGTTAAAAGTAAGGATCTATTTCCAAATAACCCTGTATAACAGTATGTTCATTTGCATACAATATTTACTTCTCCGTTTTCTTACGGACTCTCTATTAAATGTTTGACGAATTAAAAATAGGTAGCTATGTCCAAATAACCCTGTATAACATTATTTTCATTTGCATTTAATATTTACTTTTCCGTTTTCTTACGGACTCTCTATTAAATGTTTGACGAATTAAAAATAGGTAGCTATGTCCAAATAACCCTGTATAACATTATTTTCATTTGCATACAATATTTACTTCTCCTTTTACTTACGGACTCCCTATTAAATGTTTGACGAATTAAAAATAGGTAGCTATGTCCAAATAACCCTGTATAACATTATTTTCATTTAATATTTACTTTTCCGTTTTCTTACGGACTCTCTATTAAATGTTTGACGAATTAAAAATAGGTAGCTATGTCCAAATAACCCTGTATAACATTATTTTCATTTGCATTTAATATTTACTTTTCCGTTTTCTTACGGACTCTCTATTAAATGTTTGACGAATTGAAAATAGGTAGCTATGTCCAAATAACCCTGTATAACATTATTTTCATTTGCATACAATATTTACTTCTCCTTTTTCTTACGGACTCTCTATTAAATGTTTGACGAATAAAAATAGGTAGCTACATATTTCCAAATAACCCTGTAAAACATTATTTTCATTTGCATTTAATATTTACTTTTCCGTTTTCTTACGGACTCTCTATTAAATGTTTGACGAATTAAAAATAGGTAGCTATGTCCAAATAACCCTGTATAACATTATTTTCATTTGCATTTAATATTTACTTTTTCGTTTTCTTACGGACTCTCTATTTAAAGTTTGACGAATTAAAAATAGGTAGCTATGTCCAAATAACCCTGTATGACATTATTTTCATTTGCATTTAATATTTACTTTTCCGTTTTCTTACGGACTCTCTATTAAATGTTTGACGAATTAAAAATAGGTAGCTATGTCCAAATAACCCTGTAAAACATTATTTTCATTTGCATACAATATTTACTTCTCCTTTTTCTTACGGACTCTCTATTAAATGTTTGACGAATAAAAATAGGTAGCTACATATTTCCAAATAACCCTGTAAAACATTATTTTCATTTGCATTTAATATTTACTATAAACATTCTTCTGTTTTTAAATTGAGTCTATATATTATGTTTGACGAGAATATGTTCCATGCTATAGACATATATTATAGCCCTGTATGACATATACTCCCATAATATTATAACATTTTATATGTTCCGGGACAACCTTCATTAATAACCTACATGTTCAAGTCAAACAAGAAAATCTCTTTGACTATAGTTTCATGTTGTATGTATAATAAGTATGTATTTACAAAAGAAAAGTATATAAGTATTATATCCGTTATCTAGTACCCACGATACAAGCGTTTGCTTAGTGTGGGGCTAGATGGCGCTGTGTGCAATGTCCCGGAATATTTATTATTTATTTTTTATTTATTATGTATTGAAAATACCAGCAAAGCGTAATAGCTAGTTAAGTTCCCACCTCTCTCTAATGTATTAGGCTAAATACCTAGAAGCTGCCGCAGCGTCAGCAGTCTATGTAATTTGACTCTGCTTACACTGCGTCTGGTGGCGTGATGCCACCCAGGTAGCGTAGTTAATATAAGGGTATCGATAAGGCCGGCTCAGGCAGTTAGTTTAAGCTCTCTGTATCGAGCACACGTACTTTAAGTTAGTCCTAGGTCCTCAGTATCGGACAACCTTAGTTATTAAAGCCTCAAAATTGGCAAAGTGTTTAATTAAAGTAGTTTTTAAAAACATAGCTTCACGTCCCGTAAGCTTGTCTAGGTATTACAATAACACTTATTCCACAGTGATATATGCATCTGGCTTGTGACATAGATTAAGAACAAGTGCTCTTATCTTTATTATATGCCAAGATCTGAAGAAAGTAGGCGAACTCCAAGAACTCCTGTAGTTAATAAAATTTCGACATCATCGGGCCAATTTAATTGAACACGTTTTAATAAATTTGATAAAATACAGTTCACGCAAAACTTTATGAGCTCTCTGAAGTTAGGCCCGAGTACGTAACCGCGCATGGTACAGTTGAGAGCACAATCATTATTGTAAGATTTAAAAAAAAACATAGTACATTTATGCGTAGGTATCAAAAAGTATTTAGATTTTAGGTATTTTTTACGTGCAGTAAGATATTAGAACAAACAGGTAGGTATTTATTTAAGTAAGTTCGCTTTTGCACCATTTTCAGGTCATACTGTAGACCGTCTTCAGCTTCCTTTTTCATAAAGTTGAAAACATCAAACACCATTTTACACCATTTGACGTAGCACATTAAAGCGTCCGCGAGGCATATTTAATTAAACCAAAAAGTTCGATAACAGTAAGAAACCACAGTAATAGAACAAACAAATACAATATGACGGTGACAAAACTTAATAACAACAATAACAGAAACAAATAAAAATAACGAAAACAAATAACAGTAACAAAAATTTACAATAGCAATGAAAATTAATTGTTGCACTCGACTGTACTTTCGTCTACAACGCGCGCATGTGTTGTGTACGAACGTAGCACTCACACTAAGGCACGGCGCAACGGGACGCGAGCGGGGATACGGCGCGGGGCGCGGGGGCCGGTGCCCTCCCCGACGCCCTGTCCCGTCCCTCGGATACCTATAATATGCGTACTGCGCAGCCACTAGCGTGCGTGTTCCGAGAGTTCATAAAGTTTTGCGCGAACTGTACTTGTGCAAAATGTGCGGACACGTCGAGCACAGGTCCGACCTTGGCAGTTGCCACCGGGTGAGTGAGGGACGAGGCACGACGTCTCCGCCTTTGACGGCGCAAGTGTAGGTATTTTACAATAATAAATTCATATAAAATCAACAATTCATAATATTCTTATTTTGAGTTATTAGAATTGTAGATAATGTCATTATCTATGCGTTAGAGTTAAATTTGTTTAAATATCGTCAATACTTTTGAAATAACAGATGAATCATATTTTAATACAAGTATTTTTCAAAAAATAAAGCTATCGAGCGAACTATGCGTAATCGTGTTTTGGCGGGTTTTTTTTCATAAACACTGAATCAAAGATTCATAAAATGAAAAAACCGTGGACTTAGCACCTATATTTCTATTTTTTATGTTTTGTTTAAATAAAAAATAAATAAATAAATATTCCGGGACATTGCACACAGCGCCATCTAGCCCCATACTAAGCTTACGCTTGTTTCATGGGTACTAGATAACGGATATAATACATATATTCTTTTTCTTTTGTAAATACATACTTATTATACAATACAAACGACCAGACTTAACACAAGTAGGTAATTATAAATTTAAAATTTCATAATTACTTGTGTCACGCGGGAATCGAACCCGCAACCCCTAGATTAGAAGGCAGAGCCACTACCAACTAAGCTAACAGAGCAGTCACTAAAATGGCAATTTCAGTTCCCAGAGCGCCTTAACAACAGTTTGTATGTAATGAACGTAATGTATATAAAGGGGCTAGATGGCGCCGTGTGATATGTCCTGTAATATTTATTTATTACCTACCTTATCAATGCTGAAGTACTTCTGTGGTGTGAATGGTGTCTGCTGCGCCAGCTTGTACAGCATGCGAGCACTGACCGCCGTGGTGTGCGTGCGGAGCAGGTTCTTCTGAGCCTCCTCCACCTTCCACTCGTAGCGGTAGCCCTGCAATATTATTTCATGTGCTCATTATTGTACACCCCGTCTAGTCTTTTTTATGATTTCCTCTCCATCCTATGGTTGCCTGGAAGAGATCGCTTTCAGCGATAAGGCCGCCATTTGTGGCGTTAGATTAAAAATTTTCTCATATTCATTCATATTCTGGAACAGGTTGCCAAAAGAGGTGGTCAGTGCAACATCTGTAAACAACTTTAAGAACCGGCTTGATGACTGGTTACGTAAAACCAAAAAATCTCTTGTTAACTTGTGATCGTTGCACCAGTGGACTGTTTAATTTTTTATCTTTGTTTGGACTAAATAAAACAATTTTGACACAGTGTGATATGGGCACATCAGCAATTTGCTGCTCGCCCTTTATTCAAATAAATAAATAAATATTATGATTTATTTTTATGTGAGTGTCCAATAAAGAATTAATCAATCAATCAACATTATGCAGTAGATATTCAGTATTAAATATGCATTAAGTTTCAATTATTAAAAAGAAGTTTTAATTTTTTTTCAATATAGCATGTATGTATAAAAGAATAGTCAATGTAAAACACTGGAAGAACCCTGTCTACTGCGACACAGGGAATCCTAAAGCAGTAGACAGGACCCCAAAAGCAAAATCGTTTGTAACTCGCAATACTCACATCCTTTTCTTTCTCTACAAAATTCTCTTCCATCCTGTCATCCCTCATTACTTGAAAAACTATTTCAATTTTGTGACTCCCACCCACTCTGTCTCCTTACGTCCTAGTCGATCTCTTATTCTCACTTTTCCTTCATCCTCTTCTAGTCAGGTCAATATGTACTTTCATAAGTCATTTGCAGTACGTGCTGTAACCTTATGGAATACATTGCCTCTTTCTATTCGGAAAGCTAAATCTCTGTCCATTTTTCAGAATCAAGTCTTTCATCACTTTATGTCTATGACAGATCTATAACTTCTTTGTAGATAGTAATTTATGTTAGTGTTTCTCTTTGTATACATATTTTTGGTATTGTTTATAATTATAAAGGTATTATTTTGATTAGGAACATATTTGAATAAAATATCGTTATATTTCTAATTAGTACACCTCTGACTCTGTTTATCTCTATTTGTCGTGTCCATCCAAAGGTTGCCTGGAAGAAATCGCTTAAGGCGATAAGGCCGCCCATTTGTACGTTATTATTTGTTCATATTTTACTTTGTACTATATACTTGTGTTGGTGTGCAATAAAGATATATATTATTATTATTATTATTTGTAAAATGTTCTTAAATTAAAAGTTCCTATTTGTTGATAAATCTATATTATAATGTAGATACTTTTGTAACTGAGAAAATGACATCGTTTCGAGAAAATAAATGATTTTATCTTTATAAAAAAGTGTTTTATGCTTGTAAAATTATCAAACAATATAGTTTGTAGTTGTTTTGCTTTTGGACAGTAGATATTAATTCACTAACCTGAGAGCCATATCCACCTTCACTATGCACCTTCTTCACCCTCTCCAAATATTCCTGTGGGAACTGTGTAGAGGTTGCCGGACTTGACACAAAGAATGTGTCGTGAGCATCTCTGGCAGGGTGCTGCTGGGGCTGAAAGAGCGCATCGAAGTTCCAGAAGGAAGACTCCACATAGTTGTTGGTCGGCATCTCTGTAAAGCCCATCTCCAGGAAGATCTCTCGGAACTCAGAGCGCACCTTCAGGAGTGGGTGTAGGTGGCCACATTCTGGGGGCTGACCTGGAGAGAACATCAATATGATTTTATTGTAATTGCTTAAAGTATAAGATGTAAACATAAAGGCGATAAAGTCTCAAGACTCAGGGGTTATTATGAGGACTTTAATAAAAATAAACAAAAATATATATATATATGTAAATCTATCCCACATAAAAAATATGGTATGTTCAGTCAGTGACTTACCTGAAGAAGTGTGCAACTGAAAGATACATACTTTATGAGTTAAATTTATATGGGTAATTGTGTTTTAGTGGATTGTAACCTCATAGATACCATATAAAATAAGACAGCTAAAATATGTAATCACGTGTGCATGCTTATAAATGCAAACATATTATTGTCTAATATTGGTATGTTGAAACTTCTATATAACTACATTTCCTACAATACCAAGGTTTATTTATCAGTATTTCTTACCTAATGCATCAAAGTTGTATGGTTTGAACTGTAATGTTTTCCAGGATCCACTTAACAACATTTCTGTTGTCAAATCTGTTTCTAGCTTCTTGATAGTTGTAGAGAACTGTGGGCCTTTAGTTAAAACAAAACTCTTTATTGTAACTTGTTCTAACAACTTCCTCTTCTTGTAATCATTCTGTACAGCATCAGGGAGGTTGTCTATTCCTTTCTTGATCTCATTCAAGTGATCTTGGACTGTATCAACTATGGAATCAACTTTTCTCTTCACAAGTGGAGCACCACCAGATTTATCTATTTGTATCCAACCTGATGACATGGCTTTACTGAATCCTACTTTAGCGTTTGGGACAGTCTGGAACGAATAGAACAAGTTAAAGCACAAATCTTGAAGAATCGGGGTAGTAACATAAAGCCATCATAATAAGACAAAACAAACCTTCATAACTTCGGCTTGTGCGATGCCGCTTTCTGGTATACTCCTGTATAAGACAGCTTCGTGACTGCCCTTCTCTGCCACAAGTTTCCCTTCCTCGGTGAGTTCCCATCGCGTAATTTTCGCCGTTTCTGACACTACCATCTCAAGTGCTTCTAAACTTTTTATGGCACCGACTATCTTCTGATGATCTTCAACAAACTCACTCGCTAAGTGGAGGGTGTCCACTTTTTCGCATTTTTCAAGGTAGTGCAAAATCCTTTCATTCAGGTCCATTTTAAAAGGAAATAGGTACCTAATAATATTGAATTATCAGATATTAGGTTAGAAATTAATGATGATGAAATAAAAACGACAACATTATGTAGTTAGTAGACTAACGTCAACTTTATTTCCTACTCTAATGTAATGTCATTGTCATAATTTTAAATATACGGCTGTATTAGGCTTAATTTTTAATGACCAAAGTAATGCGTGTACATTGTAATTAGTTCTTTAGATAGGTACCTATGTTTTTTGAGGATATATTTTTTTTCCGTTTTAGTGGACACTCTTTATTCAAACTATTTTGTTTTAAACTAAAAAATGGTCGGTATACCTTTCCTTGCATAACAGCATTATCGGTTGTCTAGTTTAGGGTTTTTAACGTGACTTCCCCGGCGCACAACTGCTCCGAACACCTTGTTATAACAACAAGGTGTTTAACACCTTATGAAACAATATAGACTACGAGAATGTATTGTATATAGTAGTATCAACTTTTTTTATGTTTATTGCTTTAACTTTATTGGGTGTCCCCTGTGTGCAAATCTCATCAAAATAAAAAATAAAACATATTGGGTAAGTACCTACATAGTTGAGTAAAAATTATGGCAAATGCACATTGTCTGAATACGAAGCTCTGAAAGGTACTGTGGGATGCTTACAATTTCACTCACAGCTTAATATTCGTCTGTTGTACCTATTACTAAGCATGTTCAGATTTCCGCCTTCACTATAAATACGGAAACAAGAGGAAAATAAAATCTTAAACTGCTGATTGTATCCAGTCCTAGTGAGGTTTCTTTTTATCTCAGACGTTTTGATAGCTGTGGACTTTGAATCTCAGTACAAAGTTACAATTTATATGTAAATATGCTATTTTATAAACTACCCACACCTTGTGGTTTGTGGTTTTGCTATGGCAATCCGTAGGTATCTAAATTAATGTTCTAATAATCTAATAAATCTCATTTCATTTTAAACTTGAAGAGTTTTGATACCAAGGTTGATAGTGAATTCTATTGTTCACTTAGATTATCTTTAGACTTTTCTAAGGATTTTCTAAGTGCCTCTTTTTTGTAGTAGCTAGAAGTAGTTTTTCTTCCCTTGTTTTCATATTTATTATTGTAAATAAAATTCAAATTTTTCACCCGGGTGGTTACAGGAGGAGGACTGTGGGAAATAAAATAACCGATATCATGATTCTATTTATGTCCCGAGATTATTTATCTAAGTTGTAAATTTTATTGTAGTACCTATTTGACATTGACATCTTGCCTCTGTGTAAACGGTAAACCGATACAAGACCGGTACCATGAAGTTAGAGGTAGAACTACTATACTAGGTACCTCTAACTTCATGACCGGTACCTACACGGAGTAGGTAGCTCAGACTTAGGATTTCCTATTGTCTGTGGTAGGTAGGTACTCTGTGCTGTGCTGTCATTTCATAAAAAAATCAAAATCAAATTTTAAAAAAAAACCGTAGTTGGCGCCGGCCGGTTGTTTATATTAATATCTCAGTCTTGTATTATCATCGTAGAGGGTGAGTAAAGTGATTGTTATTATTCATAATATTATAGGGAAAAGATTATCTGATGTTCCACGGCCGTTAAATAAATAATAAGTAGGTAGGTAATTGTTTTATGTATCGAACCATACCAAATAAGGTGTGGCTAATGAATTACAATAACTTATCAAATCACTCAAAATGTAAATAGGTTAGAAATGTAAGACTTATCTCATATGTAGTGAAACACTTTATTATTAAATCACATATTATAATAACGCTGTAACACTATAGATGAATAAATGAATTATTATTATTTATTATTATTATTACATAATCGCCTATAGTTTATGCCTTTGTAATCCTCAGTTTGCAATGTTTTATGTTTTTTCCTTATTTTTGGCTTATTTACATAAATGTAAAGTACAAGAGCAAGTAACTTAATGAATCAAGTTACACACAATTTTTGAGGTCTATGGACTAAAATGAAAAAGACAGCCTTTAAAATATGAGTGGGTAGTTTACATAAGTGCTTACTTATTTAGCTTTTGATATAATAAAACTTGCGAGCTCAATCCTAGCTACAAAGTGCAATTTTTCTTCATAGGACATATTTCTGGACTCACATAAGATTCATACTTTTCCTGCTTACTACAGAGCATGTTGCACCCTATAAGTGTACAAAACAGTTTTCAAGATAATAATAGTAGAAGAAGTCTTCTTACAGCAAGTTGTTTTTAGTTAAGATGGCTATAGAGGGTAATATACAGTTTAAATAGGTCTATATTATTTACATACAATTATTCTGGGTAATAAAGTGTACCTTCACTAGTAATTTATTAACTACATGTAGGTACTTTAGAAATCATAAAGTGCCTTATATTGTGAATTTCTACAATCAGTTATACTATAAAAACAAAATACCTAATAACTTAAGGAGTATTCATCTCTGACCATTGGGATAGTAAAAATTCTCGCAAGTGATGATGTCATCAACATTTTTGTATTTGTGCAAAGTTTGATTTGTTAACTTACTGTTTCTTAAACTAGATATAGAATAGATATAATATGTACAGGATTATAGCCAATAACTTATAGATGATGGTAACAGGTACACTACAGTTTTAATAATACAACTCATATTGTAAATAATACATTTCAAGTTCACTCTTGCACCATACCTATAATAACTTACAAATATTGAACTTTGGTGAAAAATAATATTAAGCCATAAACCTATGTATGGGTATTTATCTATGTGATAAGATTATTGTAAAATGAATCATTTTTATCTCATATCATTAGTCACAATGACTCATAATAATTTAATTATACCTACACCTACAAAAATGTATGTCAGTAAGATTTACAAGAAGTAAGTACTAATTTTGTATAATTTATGCAATGCACATAACTCTTCAAGATATTCTTTGCTTAATCCATAACCACTTCATGTTAGCCAGTATTATTACTGGTTTTGGGAGCTTAAAATGACGGGTCAGACGTAAAATTAACTATAATAATAAATAAATCGCAGTAACGAACCTTAGACTTGGCTTAACTAACTCTAGAGATTTCATTACTTTTTAGAGATAAACAAGCAGCTCTATCGAGACTTGGCAATTTTTTTACAGAATGTTTTTGGTGGGATGCATTTATCGCAGCCCGGTTTATGTAACATGTTTTTTTGTTTTTACCGGTTTAGGCCGCTCTGAAGTTATATTGGAAAGTTTTTAATAATATTCTTGATGATTCAATTTGAAGGCACTATGAGAGAGGTGGCTATGGCTATAGGTAAACTCTAAAATAAAAAAAAAACATATGTAACTAATACGGTTTTCACTCACGTGTAACTTCGCGTATGTTGTTTACACGTTTGGGGTGTAATGACACCCATCATCAGAATTCAGAACGTAAGTTCTGGGACCGCGGCAGCGCGCAATTTTAATAATAAAATAGCCACATATCACCTGTTGATGAATAAATAATGATTAATACAAGCTACTTTTACACGTAAATTGTAGTACCTAGGTATTTACATGCACTTGTTTACGATATACTTATGAGTTGTTAATATGTTCGTGTGTTTTTGTTAACCACTAATCTCAATATAATGACTAACATATATTAAGATTGTTTGTCGTATTTATCATTAAGTCAGGCTAGTGGCCTCTGTTCTGAATGTTGGTATGGCAACTTAATTTTTTTTTAAACAAAACTAAAGGTCTTCTCTTGACCATAGTTTGCCTGATAGTAACTATGGTCTAAGATGGATCGTGCTTACCCAATAAGAACCGGCTCACGCTCGCTTTGAAGATCGTTGGATTATAGTTCGTAAGGAACAGGGAGTCCGTAACATACATTTATTTTACTTTAATTTACACATTCAAGACTTAGGGATGACAATAATAACAATGTATATGTATCTAGTGTTTGTGAAAGAAGGGTTTAGGTACCTACGACTCAAAGTTTGAAGCGGGTGAATGATCTACCAACATACATACCTACATAAATTAAGAGGTTAAATTGCAGTTCCCCTTCAGAAAACATACTCATATTTCCTTTTATTTTTATTCTTCCTAGATACTTGTACAATGAACGTGTGAAAAAGTGTGTTGTTTAGCTGCTTATAGCCATTGTTCTCTTCTGTTTATATTTTTTATTCCCACTATAATTACTAAGTATGTCAATGTATTCATGTGATATAGGTATGTACCTATGATATTATATTGCCTACATAACACATTTACTTCATTATATGAGTGGTATTTATAATTTGACCTTGCATTTGTTTATGGGCACATAAAGCAAATGTATTTACATGCAAAAACAACAGAAACAAGAAGGTAAATGTAGGTAGGCATTACAAAATTATTGCTAGGTTTCTTTGCTGTGCAATTTTATTGTACTTACTTACATTACTATGTTCTTAGTTTTTATGGCACACTAAAATACACTGTGCTTGTAGCCTGCGGCTTCGCTTTCGCTATTTAGTTTTTGTTGTTTCTTCATGTTTGCATGATTAGGACGGAATCACGTAGAACACATATTTTCAATATTTTATTTATTCAATCGTACATTAAAAGTTATAGTCCATCCAAGTCCATTTTGATCACAAGGCACATGTATGTGCCACTTAGATCACAAACTGGTAAAATATAGGTGGCTATCTATTTATGAAAAGTAATAAAATAATAATAACAAACATCTTTATTATATCTCAACTTAGACTAATGCTTCAGTAAAGCTTGTAGTTTTATTTATTTATTTTTTACGTGGGATATCTTTACGTTTGACTACAGCCTGCCTGATCTTAAGCATTGCTGCAGCCTAGGTAGTTAAACTTAAACATAGAACAAACCAAAAATACACATATTACGTTTATTTCTTGGTGTTCTCTGCGCCCCGCACTAGAAAGACCTGTGTCGTGGAATACAGGCACCAATCTATAACATTTCGTTCATTGTTTCCAGATGTCTCGAGTAAGCGTGGTGATATTCGGTGCGACGGGGTACACAGGCAAGCACGCTGCCGTGGAGATGGCCAAGCTGGCCAAGAAGCGGCCCGACCTCACCTGGGCCATTGCGGGACGAGCTCAGTCTAAGCTTGAGGACGTGCTCAAATATGTCGCTGAAGCTACTGGTGAGATTCAACATTTACTAGTTGTGTTTTTTTTTATTTTAGATATTTATTTATTTTTAATGACACACAAAACCGAATATGTTCTTAAATTAACTAAATATACATTTTAAGCTGGTTTTTAAGATAAATGTGTACATAGCATGATCTAAATGTGAAGATTAAATTGATTGATAAAATGAGTTGATTTTAAAATTTTAGTAGTTTAAATCAAATCATTTTTGTTTGCAAAACATAAGGGTAAGTTGTACACATATGATATTCTAAGTTATATAGCGCCCCCCATGTCTTAACCGGCTAGAATAAGCTATTTTGTTTTTAGTGCTATTAGGCTTCCAAACACGTTTGAAAAATTTCGTTGATCTGAGTTTGTCATTGGATATCGCGAAACTTAAATATTATATTGCGACCAATTTTAAGTTTAATCAAAATTGCGTAGTATAGCGGGGCGTCGATGATAAGAAAAGAAAAGACACCGGGTCCCACTACAAACATTTATTTTTGGAAGCGTCTCAATAAACAATACAGTACAGTCCGTGCGTTTCATAGGCACAAAGATTTAGGTACAAAATATAATATTACTGCGAGCCGCGGAGAGCGCAGGCGGCGCGGCGGCGCGCTCACTAGTTCCCGTGCGACTGTTTTTTCTTTAATTCTCGCGGAGCGTCGCATGCGCTCTCTAGCGGGGGGACGGGGCGCGGGGCTAACGTTTGGGATGCGCGCTACAGTAGCGACAAAAATGAATGTAGGCAATACGATGCCGGTGGGTATTTACTACTTATAACGAATATCAACTTACATATAGGTAGGTACTCTTCCTTGACTCTTCCCTGTATTCGAACCATGATAGTGGCATGACGTATACCTACATTTTTGGTCATCCGACCAAAGACGGACCCCATCAAAGTCAATGGAGACGATAAAGATCAAATTCTTTTTTTGTGTGGCTAAGTAAACAGCACACTTTATTCCAATAATGTCTAGATAGTCTAAAGACGCATGTATTAATAAATAAAAAAACATTTATTAATAAGTAATTTGTTATGACTACAAGAAAGAATTGACTCAAACGATTTAACGAAAACTCGAAATTTGCGTCACAATAATACCTCCAGGATTGTAAGCTAAAAATAGACGTACATATGTACAAAAACCTTGTTTTTTTGAAGAGTTTAGTAAATCAGTATGTGTGAAGATCATACATACTGGTACGGGTACTGGCTACAAGGTAATTTATTTACTTTATAAGATGTATGAGACCTTAATTTTTAATAATTCATTTAGTTGAAATTAGAATTCACAAATACCTAGTTGGTATATTTTTTTATATTTTGTGTTTTTTTAAAACGCAAAACCGTCTGTTGGGATCATTATGTTTCTTGTTACTTTGATAGTATGATGTCTTAAGATACTTAATGTTTGTACATTGTAGATACATTCGTGTTCTTGATATTAAATTTCTTACTTATTTATATAGCTGCAGCTTTAATAGTTATAATCAACAATTTGTTTATACATGTATTACATTCTATCAGCTTCGAAACTATTTACATTGGAATGAACCATATTGACACAAACGATTTAATTGTTTAAACAAAGGTACCTACTATTAAAAAATTTATATCTTGCGTGAGTTGTTTCGTTCATCAATAAAAACTCAATTTCAATGCTCTAAGTTTTTAGCTATAGTATAAAGTAAAAAAACTTTGGATCAGTCATTTGACAATTTGTTAATTTATGCAATTACATATATTTAAATTAATTTGTGGGCAGCTGACACACGGGCAATTGGTTCTTAATTAATTCGAATGACAAACTATTTGCAGAAATTACTATGGCAAAGTGTTGGTATTACATTGTACCACAACTTTATATTTAGTGCTTATCAAGCTATGCTATTTTAGCACCACTTTTAAATTTATTCTTAAACACATCTAGCGACAAAAGTACATAGTTAAAAAATGGCTAAATGAAGAGTCGTTGTCGAGTCGTTATGCAAGTTTATTTCCAACAACACGTTTCACCGCTTCTTCCACTATTGAAACCAATATCCCCGCCTTCCAGGCGAGGAGCAAAAAAACGTGCGCATTATAATCGCGGACGTGAAAGACGAGCCGTCATTGGTGGAGATGTGCAAGCAGGCGCAAGTGGTGGCCAACTGCTGCGGGCCCTACAGACTGTACGGGGAGCCAGTCGTGCGGGCCGCCATACAAGCGCGCGCGCACCATGTCGACGTCACCGGGGAGCCACTGGTATAGCTAGTGCAATACAAGTATGTAGCTCACACCAGGTGTCGCTAGTAGCGTGATCTACAACTGCTGCGGGCCCTACAGACTGTACGGGAAGCCAGTCGTGCGGGCCGCCATACAGGCGCGCGCGCACCATGTCGACGTCACCGGGGAGCCACAGGTATAGCTAGTGCAATACAAGTATGTAGCTCACACCAGGTGTCGCTAGTAGCGTGATCTACAACTGCTGCGGGCCCTACAGACTGTACGGGGAGCCAGTCGTGCGGGCCGCCATACAGGCGCGCGCGCACCATGTCGACGTCACCGGGGAGCCACAGGTATAGCTAGTACAATACAAGTATGTAGCTCACACCAGGTGTCGCTAGTAGCGTGATCTACAACTGCTGCGGGCCCTACAGACTGTACGGGGAGCCAGTCGTGCGGGCCGCCATACAAGCGCGCGCGCACCATGTCGACGTCACCGGGGAGCCACTGGTATAGCTAGTGCAATACAAGTATGTAGCTCACACCAGGTGTCGCTAGTAGCGTGATCTACAACTGCTGCGGGCCCTACAGACTGTACGGGGAGCCAGTCGTGCGGGCCGCCATACAGGCGCGCGCGCACCATGTCGACGTCACCGGGGAGCCACAGGTATAGCTAGTACAATACAAGTATGTAGCTCACACCAGGTGTCGCTAGTAGCGTGCTCTACAACTGCTGCGGGCCCTACAGACTGTACGGGGAGCCAGTCGTGCGGGCCGCCATACAGGCGCGCGCGCACCATGTCGACGTCACCGGGGAGCCACAGGTATAGCTAGTACAATACAAGTATGTAGCTCACACCAGGTGTCGTTAGTAGCGTGCTCTACAACAGCTGCGGGCCCTACAGACTGTACGGGGAGCCAGTCGTGCGGGCCGCCATACAGGCGCGCGCGCATCATGTCGACGTCACCGGGGAGCCACAGGTATAGCTAGTACAATACAAGTATGTAGCTCACACCAGGTGTCGTTAGTAGCGTGCTCTACAACAGCTGCGGGCCCTACAGACTGTACGGGGAGCCAGTCGTGCGGGCCGCCATACAGGCGCGCGCGCATCATGTCGACGTCACCGGGGAGCCACAGGTATAGCTAGTACAATACAAGTATGTAGCTCACACCAGGTGTCGTTAGTAGCGTGCTCTACAACAGCTGCGGGCCCTACAGACTGTACGGGGAGCCAGTCGTGCGGGCCGCCATACAGGCGCGCGCGCACCATGTCGACGTCACCGGGGAGCCACAGGTATAGCTAGTACAATACAAGTATGTAGCTCACACCAGGTGTCGCTAGTAGCGTGCTCTACAACAGCTGCGGGCCCTACAGACTGTACGGGGAGCCAGTCGTGCGGGCCGCCATACAGGCGCGCGCGCACCATGTCGACGTCACCGGGGAGCCACAGGTATAGCTAGTACAATACAAGTATGTAGCTCACACCAGGTGTCGTTAGTAGCGTGCTCTACAACAGCTGCGGGCCCTACAGACTGTACGGGGAGCCAGTCGTGCGGGCCGCCATACAGGCGCGCGCGCACCATGTCGACGTCACCGGGTAAACAATAATTTATTAATTATTTAACAAAAGTATGCATATACAATATTTTACAATACATACAAAACCAATATTATCAAACTTTTATTTAGAGACTGGTCTACGTTTATGAGATCACTATTCTTAGTGCTATTGGATTTCAGGTGACAAATATATTTTATCGTATCCCGGAGACCTTTACTATTTCTCTTATTTGACTCTAGATTATTCCTATCGTGTGCGTTTTTTTAAATTTTGTAGCAAATTATTACAATAGTTTCTATAATTCTTATATTTATCTTTAAGTTTGTCATTTTTAGGATCATTTTTAGATTTTAGATGAAGAGCATCTCTTTTTTTTCCTAGAATTAATAAGGCCAGGAGTAATCCAATCCCTACGAATGGTTTTCGAGTTTTTAGATACAACAATGCTAGTATTTAAGTCTATTGTAGTTTTTATTATCTTTGTTAGGGCACTGACCGCCTGGTTCGGGTCTATGATTGTGTACAAGTCAGACCAGTCAGTTTTTTCAAGAGCTGACACTACACCATGGTAGTCAATTTTGATCTTTTTTCGAGACGTATCAATTGAACAAGGTTTACCGGGGATGCCTATAACTACAGAATCGTGATCAGATACTTGACTAGAGCATACAACAACTGAGCATGGATGTGTACATTTTATAAAAGCATGAACAAGGCATGTTTTGTCATGCGTAGGTATTTGGTGACCTGGGATATATCCATGACAAGCTAGCAGATCTAAGTAGTCTATGGTTTTTTTGCTGGTTACTGTTGGTTCTATGTCGATATTTTTGTCTCCTGTTATTATGGATGTCTGAGATTTAATATCACTTAGTATCTTTTCTAGTGAAGACAGGAAGTTAGCTGTGTTATCGAAAGATGGGGGTCTGTACACTGCCAATACTGAGTAATAACTACCAATCCTAATAAGGAGACCTGTGCCATCAATTAGAGGAGCCTCACTTACATTAGCTCTGGTTCTTGTTTTGTCTTGTGAAAGAGCAACAGTAGCCACTCATATTAATGCCAGCAAAAGAAGAGTCAAGCCAGCATTCTGTTAGAACTATCACATGTGGAAGAAAATCTAGACGTGCCAAGAACGCTGTTAGGTTATTATAGTTTTTGACATTTCGAATACTTCGAATGTTTTGCACAACTACCGTAAACTTGTCGTCATTCTTGTCTAGCTCCAGATATTCTTTGCATACTTCAGGTTTGTGTGTTTGGTAAGTATGGACAATTTCCGCCATGTCTTTTTCATCTAGTATCTGTAAGTTGTTATCCATAATCAGGTTGTAAGAGATTACTATATGTGTAAACGTTAGGAGGACTTGTTTTGGCAGATATTAGTGAATCTTCATAGTTGACTTTCCGTTGTATAATATGTGTACCAACTTTAACACAGGTAAGTATGTGTTTTAAGGTGTGTGTGAGAGAGGTTTTATAGCTTAGTGAATTAGTGGTGAGATAGACTTTGAGTATGGTACTTTGCGTCTTGGTTTTAGCGCGGTTGGGTATTTGTATGGAAGTGTGTGTGAAAGATATATTATTATGGTTCAATAGATTATTGATTGAGTTGGTATTACATAAGATACTATGTGTACGACATTTAGCGAAGGTAAGTATGTCTATACTTAGTGGTGTGTGTAATGGATAAACTATGGTTTGACCGCATAGTGATGTGATTGTCTTTGAGTGAGAGACTATGTGTTCTATATTTAGCGGGGAGCCACAGGTATAGCTATAGTACAATACAAGTATGTAGCTCACACCAGATGTCGCTAGTAACGTGTTAAATTGTTTTCCCACTGCCCTTACTAAAGACAATTCCATTACGTTCCAGTTCATAGAGACGATGCAGTTGAAGTACGACGCTGAGGCCCGCAAGGCCGGCGTGTACATAGTGAGCGCGTGCGGGTATGACTCCGTGCCCAATGATATGGGGGTCTTGTTCCTGCAGCAGAACTTTGGAGGTCAGTATACTTATTTAGGAAACTGACATGTTTAATGACCGCAAATCCGGGAACATGTGTTTTTAAGAAGGTCCTGGCGTCCAAGTACAAGTGAACTTCCCTATCGAACAGATTCTTAGTGTGTCCTTCTGTCTGTCATGAAGAAATACGACTCAAGGAGGATACTTTTAACCTCATGATAAAGTTACGTTTGACAACACAGCACAGCATGCTTGATCTTAAGTATCCAAATAGATAGATGATAATCTTTATTTATACCCATTTTTCGCTAAGTCAGAAAATATCCTTTATTCCAGGCACCCTGAACAGCGTCGAGTCTTACCTGTCCAGTAAGTTACCCCCGCAGTACGAGGCGGAGGCGCGCGCTCACGGCGTCATCAACACCGGCACCTGGGAGTCGTTCGTATACGGGTAACTATCGACATGTATCTAACAGCGTAGAGTCTTACCTGTCCAGTAAGTTACCCCCGCAGTACGAGGCGGAGGCGCGCGCTCATGGCGTCATCAACACCGGCACCTGGGAGTCGCTCGTATACGGGTAACTATCGACAGGTATCTAACAGCGTAGAGTCTTACCAGTCCAGTAAGTTACCCCCGCAGTACGAGGCGGAGGCGCGCGCTCACGGCGTCATCAACACCGGCACCTGGGAGTCGCTCGTATACGGGTAACTATCGACATGTATCTAACAGCGTAGAGTCTTACCTGTCCAGTAAGTTACCCCCGCAGTACGAGGCGGAGGCGCGCGCTCATGGCGTCATCAACACCGGCACCTGGGAGTCGCTCGTATACGGGTAACTATCGACAGGTATCTAACAGCGTAGAGTCTTACCAGTCCAGTAAGTTACCCCCGCAGTACGAGGCGGAGGCGCGCGCTCACGGCGTCATCAACACCGGCACCTGGGAGTCGCTCGTATACGGGTAACTATCGACATGTATCTAACAGCGTAGAGTCTTACCAGTCCAGTAAGTTACCCCCGCAGTACGAGGCGGAGGCGCGCGCTCATGGCGTCATCAACACCGGCACCTGGGAGTCGCTCGTATACGGGTAACTATCGACAGGTATCTAACAGCGTAGAGTCTTACCTGTCCAGTAAGTTACCCCCGCAGTACGAGGCGGAGGCGCGCGCTCATGGCGTCATCAACACCGGCACCTGGGAGTCGCTCGTATACGGGTAACTATCGACAGGTATCTAACAGCGTAGAGTCTTACCTGTCCAGTAAGTTACCCCCGCAGTACGAGGCGGAGGCGCGCGCTCACGGCGTCATCAACACCGGCACCTGGGAGTCGCTCGTATACGGGTAACTATCGACAGGTATCTAACAGCGTACAGTCTTACCTGTCCAGTAAGTTACCCCCGCAGTACGAGGCGGAGGCGCGCGCTCACGGCGTCATCAACACCGGCACCTGGGAGTCGCTCGTATGTGGGTAACTATCGACAGGTATCTAACAGCGTACAGTTTTACCTGTCCAGTTAGTTACCCTCGCTGTTCGAGACTTTCTATACAGCAAGAGGTCACTGGGGAAAAATACCAGCTTCTTTAAGTAGTCATATAAATGTCTTCGCTAAAAATACGGGGATATATCATATCTCAAAAAAACCACAACAGATATTGATAAAATTTGGCACACTTTTTTACGCAATTTCACTTACTCTTTAATTTTTTTTGTACGTAGGTATAGCGATTATTTATGTTTATGTTTGTATTCCAGTCTGGCACACAGGAGTGAGTTGAAGCCGTTGCGAGAGAAGATCTTTCCGACCCGTCTGCCTGCCTTCCACCCGCGCCTGCTGCCGCAGTATGTGTACATCCCCACTACTTATTTCAGCATTATTTTGTGAATCGTCGAACCGTTTTAGAAATAGTAAATAAAGGGTGCACAAGCAAATTTTTGAGGACCTGGTGTCCCCGATCCACTTTGTGGGCCAGTAATCGCCATTTATACCGATCCGTGGCTTTATGTGTATACTTGCTATCGAGCCAATACGTTGATTACCAATCTTCCGCTCACCGATGCAAGAGCACACAGACTCTTGTAATTCAGAAAACACAGAGTATGAGTCTGGAGCAAGCGCGTCTGTCCTTATTCCAAAACCTAAGGAGAAAAAGTCCCGTAAGGCTACCGCTTTGAAGAGATTCTTTGCGGAATCACAAGACGTTACGAAATCTGAAGTATTACCTACAGATGTTTAATAAAATAAATGAAAGACAGGAAGCTAAGTTTAATGAGTTGTTGCAGTCTAATAGAGACATTAAGGCTAGTCTAGACTAGACTATGTGACGCAGAAATATGACGAAATTCTCACCAAAGTTTCTAGCGTAGAAGAAGAAAATAAGAAATTAGTAAAACGGGTGTCTTTTTTGGAGGAGCAACTGGAAATTCTGTTTCGATGTGTCAATTCATAATTTTCTTATAACTGTATTCAAATAATTATTTACACTCCTGAAAACGATTTAATGCAAGCGCATACGTTCGCAGGGTACAGTGCAGTGCAGTGTCGCTGATGAGCACGTTTAAAGACATCCAATCCATCGTTTAGTTTATTTACGTCTCTATTACACTATGCCTACTAAAAAAATATTTATGGAAAATAAACTCATCTGACAGAATATTTTAAATGAGATAAATACGGATAAATCTTGATCTGGCAACACGTAGTTATGAAAGTTTAAAAAAATATTTAAACTGTTGTCACAACTGACAGTGGCAAAAGTAAAAACACCATAGGTTTTATTATATTTTATTATAAACTCTTTCATTTTATGCAGTTTTAGCGAAATCATTCGTTCAGGGTCTCATCCCTAATCCGCTGGAACGCGATATTACGTCATAAGTTTGTGGTACGAATATTAGCAGCATTGAATTCCAGCGGAATCGCAGCAGTAATGACACTGCTTGTAAAAACTTTGTGGTAGGCCTGCTGGTTGCCGCATAGCGGAAGCTACCCCTGATCGCCGCCGTGCCGTGACACTCCGTGATGAGCTGCGCCGTGCACGGCCGAGAAAGTTGAAGCCTCGTTATCCAGCTAAGCTTTTCAAATAAATAGCTTGGTTCTTTTAATTTGACTACCCCGAAAAGAAGAGCAGCCAGGTGTAGTTTGCGTCGGTGTAGCATTTTGAGGAGAGCATGTTTGTTCAAATAGGGCGTGACATGTGACCTCAACGGTATATCAAAACAGAATCTGGCACAGGCATTCTGAACGCGCTGGATCATCTGTTTAGTTTTCGACAATAGTCGTGGACCAAAAACAGCGTCCATATAATTTAATTTCGAAAGAACAAGTGACCTAACCAATTGTATACGAAGCGTTTCTTTCAGAAAAGGACGAGCTCTGTACAGAACCTTAAGTCTATAAAAGCCGTCGCGGATACAATTTTCTACGTGTTTTTGAAATCTGAGCTCATAGTCCATAATGAGACCTAGGTTTCGCGCTTCAAACACACTCTCAATGGTTTCACCCATGAGCTCAACACTAATAGTGGGATTAATTCCCTCTAACTGGTGCCTGCTGCCAAATATTAATAATTTAATTTTTTCAGGATTTAATAATAAACAATTATTTGTAGCCCATAGCGAAATCCTAACTAGATCGTCATTTAATTTGGTAATTGCGTCATCAATACTCTCAGGCTTGCATGATATATATATTTGAAGGTCATCAGCATATAAATGATACCTACAATGTTTAATATGAGTAATTATGTCCGCCGAATACAGTATAAATAAAATAGGGCCAAGGATAGATCCTTGAGGTACACCTCGGTCAACTCTGAGTTTGTTTGAAGTCACTGACGTGCCATCACCACGGACTATCTTAACTGATTGAGATCGATCCTGGAGATAGTTGCTGAACCACTGTCTAGACTCGTGATCAAAACCATAATAGCTTAATTTTGACAATAATAAATTAATGTTTAAACAATCGAATGCCCGTGAATAATCTAACAATACAAGCAGTGTGCACTTGCCCTTATCTTGAGAAACCAATATATTATCAGTGACATCAAGCAGTGCGGTGACAGTACTCCGACCTTTTCTAAACTCTGATTGATGCGCTGGTAAAATATAATTTTTCTCGAGGTACTCTGTCCTGTCACCTGGGAACACACTACCTACTTTTTCTAAAATCTTGGACATACAAGGAAGTATGCTTATAGGCCTAAGGTCTTTTAACTCTGATGGATTATTAATTTTGGGCAGAGGCAGCACAGTCGCGTGTTTCCAAGCGACAGGAAATTTCCCTGTAGCAATGGAAGTCCTATCTCTAGCACCCTGGAAGAGAACTAGTTCTCGCAACACAGGGAATCCTAGTGCGAGAACTAGGGACCTCGGACTTACTAGAATTGTTAAAAAAAAAGGTTATAAACTATGTATAAAAAATATTTAAATTTCGCTTTTGCTCCAAATTTATTTATTTGAGAAGTATTTATGATACCTTGGATAGTTTTTATGGAATAAGGAAAGGTCATAACTAGCATATTAAGAGTAATATTATCACTCCCCTCGGCATTAGATTTAAGATCTTTAATGATTTGAATGAACGGTCAACACTTACTTGCTCGATATGAAAAATTGCATCGTTAAATCTATTAAATGTATGAGGGAAGTCTATGAGGGAAGGGGTCTTTCCTAACCTGTGGAAAATTGCGAAAATCACACCTATATTTAAATCCGGTGACAAAACTGATGTAACGAATTACCGACCTATTAGTGTCCTAAATACTTTTGCCAAGTTATTTGAAAGTTTGGTTTATAACACTTTATACAATCATTTTAAACATAGACTGCACTCAAATCAGCATGGTTTTGTCAGTGGCAGATCTACTGCCTCTAATATATTAACATACACTAATTACTTATGCCAATCATTTAATAACACTTCCCAAGTAGATTCAATATATACAGATTTTTCTAAAGCATTTGATCGAGTAAATTTTTATATTCTTTTAATTAAATTACATCATTTAGGATTTCACGGCAATCTCCACCGTTGGCTTAGCACTTATCTTATGAATCGTACTCAGCTTGTTGCTCTGTACGGTTTTGACTCTATTCCTTTTGAACCAAAGTCAGGAGTGCCTCAAGGCTCAAATCTGGGACCTCTCTTGTTCCTTATCTTCATAAATGATCTTTTGGATAAAATAACTTGTCAATGTTTAGCATATGCAGATGATTTAAAATTATATGCAAAAATATCAAATGTAGGAGATTGCTACATACTTCAACAGAACATAAACACTCTGTACGATTGGTGTATACATAATGACATGGCTTTGAACACTAAAAAGTGCCATTTTATCACTTTTACTAGGAAACGCAGAACAATACTGTTCGACTATTGTATAAACAGCATAAAATTAGATAAAGTTAACATTGTACGTGATCTCGGAGTATGGTTTGACGAAGAATTAAATTTTAAAACACATTATGAAAATATTGTTAAAAAGAGCAGTAGAACACTTGGTTTCCTAATGCGCACCGCTAAGCCGTTTAAGCAAGTAGAATCATTAAAGATATTATATAATTCCTTAGTAAGGTCACAGCTCGAATATTGTTCAAGTGTCTGGTCTCCTATTTATAAGGTCGACAAACTTAGCATTGAATCTATTCAAAAACGATTTATTAGACATCTGAGCATTAAATTGAGCTTGAGGCGATCTATACCAGATTACGAGAATCGCTTGATGCGCTTTGAGTTTCAGAGTCTTGAGCATAGACGGAGTGTTTCTGACCTTTGTATCCTACATAAGATTGTAAATGGGGTTTTTTGTGAACCTCTGCTAAATGATGTTAAATTTATAACTCGGAAATTGTCTACTCGGAAGCCTACCATATTTGCTATTCCTATTTTCTATAATAACATTGGTCATAACAACCCATTGTTTCGTATGTGTCATTTGTACAATAAACTCAGTAGTAAAGAAAGTACTAAACTAGATATATTTCATCACAACTTAACTAAATTCAAAAACTTACTTAATAAATGTAATATTACCGCTTATAATAGTGACGTTTACTATAAACTTTAAGAGTACAACATTATATTGTAAAAAAAGCTGTACGCAATAGTTAGACTTACAAATTTATTTATTTTTTTACATAGGAGTTTATTTTTTATTATAAGTTTTAGTTTGTAAGTTGTTTTTGTGTCTTAAATAAATAAATAAATTCAAAAAATGTTTAGTGTGAGATAGAAGTTTCCGCAGTACCAGGTAAACTCAAAAAGTGGCTATTTATCTTGTCTGCATCACAAAAAGTAGTTGGCAACTCGATGTTAGTTTTAGGTAAAATTGTACTATGTATATTTTTCCAGAGTTTTTTGGGGTCCTGTATAATATTTATATTAAATTTAAAATATGATTGTTTCTCATGATATAACGCTTTATTAACGGTATTTTTTAAACTATGGTGGTATGCCTTTTTGCTTACAGATTTAGTTTTGTGAAATTCTACAGCGGCTTGATCACGGAGCCTCATCATAAGTTTGACGGTGTCTGTTACCCAAGGATAAGAATGTTCCTTGATGATTTTAGATTTTATAGGCGCATGACAGTCAAAAAGTGATTGTGAGTGAGCACACAATGATTAAACAATGATACGATCTCATCCACATCACAATTAAAGTAAAGTAAAAAGTAAAAATATGTTTATTAACTATTTGAAAAACTTAACCTATACTTATATATTACAATTCATATTTGGATATTATCTAAACTATGTTACAATTTTTAAATGGATCATGAATATATGTGGGTAGGTACGTTAAGATTATAATACTTCTACTTCTTGCTTTACAAATTGCTGTTAAGAAATTGTCAAGTAAATAGTTAAGCTGTGTGAAATACAGAATAATCAGTGGATCCCAAACTAGGCTTTTGCCTGTATCTTGGTGATCCTTATTAGAGTTTGACAATTTGGTGATTCGCGCCAACATTTGACAGTTTATCACATATATTTATTTTAGCAGAACATAATTTGATAACACATTATGCTGGGTTTGTAGGCTGAATGTGGATATGAGGAGTTAAAGTAGGCAGGTACATAAGTCGGTTTTTGTTGGATAGTCGCTTAAGAGGTTTGGTTAGAATAACCAAATTTAGTACTCTTGGGAAATTTCTAACAGGATGAACTCTATAACGGACAAGGGAATTGATTATATTATATGTATATATGTGTGTGTGAGTGGTGTGTGTGTGTGTGTGTTAGCGTATATGTGTGTTTCTATTTATGTATAAGCATTAAAGTTTATAGATTTCTAGAATTAAAAGAGATCTTCCACCTGTGTGTTCTGTGAGGAGACTGGGTTATGAACCTTGACTAGATTTTCTGTTTCCATGTATGACTTAGTTTGAAGCCACTTTTTGATTTTTCCTCGAGCTTTCCTATGTGTGATTTGTCTTACATCACAGGTGTTAGTTACTGCGTAGAATACAAAGAAATGGATGTGAGGAGGCAGACGTGATGCAAAAACTGTTCTGTTTTCTGGCAGTTGCACCCTTTGAATAGAATTATCAGCGTTATTTATCAGAGTTTTGTGTTGGGCTTTGCTGACTGCTTTCATCACAAAAAGCTGACGAACTGTCAATACTTGGGCTTCTTTATATAGTTGTTCAGTGGAAAATCGCCGTGGCTTTCCAAGAAGTACTTTTAGTACAGCACGTTGAGCACGTTCTAGGGAAATCATAAATGACTTTGCGGCTCCTCCCCACACACCAATACAGTACTGAAGTAGTGATTGGCACAGTGCTGTATATACTAGTTTTTTCACTTGTAGATTTTTTTTTTTTTAACTTGAACGGGTTTGCACTTGACCATAGTTTACCTGATAGCAAGCAAGGCTATGGCCTAAGATGGAGCGTGCTTACCCGATAAGAACCGATTCACTCTCGCTTTGAAGATCGCTGGATTATAGTGCGTGGGGAACAGAGAGCCAGGCAGGGAGTTCCACAACCTAGCGGTACGAACAATAAAGGTGGAAGCGTACCGTTTCGTGCGGGTCTTAGGAACTTCCACCATAAACCGGTGTCGTCCTGCCGTACCTCTACTCGTCCGGTGAAAGAAGGGCGCGGGCGGAATTAGTCCGTGCAATTCCGCGGCACACTCTCCGAAATGCAACAGATTTGCTACAGGTCGTAGCGTCTTCATTAAATATATCTGCTTGCGAACTTTCTTTGATAGACTTGTGATGTGGGCTTCAAACGTGAGCTTTTCGTCTATTTCAACGCCTAGGTATTTTGTTTTAGTTACTTTGCTGATTTTCTGACAGGCACATTTTTGCAAAATAGGGAAGGAAATCACCGGACATCCCTTTGAGTGAATCCTGATGTCCTGAATATCAGAAATAATATTATCCCACTGTATAGCGGCTAGGTCACAGTTGAAAGTATCTAAACAAATATATGTATTTTAGCGGTCTGTACGTTATAGATCGCAGCACATAAGTACTTGATTATAATAAACTTTTTTTTTCTTGTTATTATTTTTGGTTCTTATTAATGGGTTCTACTGTACAGCGTTAATTATTTCGACGGTACTGACTATTTAGTAATACTCAATATATACATACTCACTCACATACACACACGCACACTTACACACATATATATATACATACACACATATACACACACAATGGCGTAATTTAATTTGTTTTCGAAACTTAGTTGTTACACTGTATATTTAGGCTAAGTTAGCTTAACCCTTAATTTAGATTTGTGAAGTATACTGGACATCGACTTTCAAAAAATGTCTACAGAAAACCGTACACTTTCTGCTTCAAAAATTAGTTTAAGCGCTTGTGGCTTGTGTTTATGCGTTTCGGATGTTATGACATCCATCTTTAGAACGTATGTTCTGGGAACAACAACATAAGCGAATTACACGTGAGTGAAAACCGTTTAGTTAACATATTGATATGTACACATGGTTATATTCTAAAAGCTCAATACACCGCGTATATCCGCAGACGCGTGCTGCACTCCAAGAACAGTCGCTGGTGCCTGCCGTTCAAGGGCCCAGACAACAGCGTCGTGTACCGCACGCAGCGCGCGCTGTACGAGACCACGAAGAAACGACCCGTGCAGTTCAGAGCGTATGTATATTCACTTCCTCTTCTGTCTTTTCCCTCTTTACTCTTATCCTACTTTGTGAGGTCGACACAGCATGTTTCTATCTTCCATTTTACTCTGTCACTTGTCTTTACCGCATTAACTTTTCTCGTACACATATCCTCATTCACACAGTTTGTCCATATCTTTCTAGGGCGTCCTCTATCTACTCTGCCGCTTACAACCAGGTCCATACTATACCGTATTATGTATAATAATATTTATATTTCGTAAATTTCATGCTTCAGATATAATAAACATGGTAGTACTTTTATCCTACAGGCAACATTGCACAAATTTCAGAGACTGATTTGACTATAGTCAATACAAGTCAAGTTAAGTCCTTCTAACTTCACTTGGAAGCCATCTTGGTAACCATCTTCGATGTCGACCTCATTCTTTTTTCGTGTACGGCAACCAACGCACGCGGCAAGCGCCTAAGCGCAACATCAAAATTTAAATTTAATATATTCTTAATTTTTTTAAATAAGTCAAGTTTCAACGGATTCAACATTTTGGAATAAAATTCTTTCATTTTTAAATCATCTTGAGATGCCGAAGATAATCTGGGTGAGTCGAAATAATTTCGTATCTGCCTACCGAAAACCTACCTGCAAAAAATGTTACCGACTTTTTTAAAGGAAATTGTGCTCAAGTTTTTAAGTGATATAACACTCCAATACCGGGATTAAAGTAAATTTGTAAAATCATAAGTTATAACGGATGCAAGATTTTGGAATGAAATTCGTTAATTTTTAAATCACAAGTTACAATGGACTCAACGTTTTGGAATTTAATTGTGCATTCGTCATGAGATGCCGAAGATAATCTGGGTGAGTCGAAATATTTTCGTATCTACATAACGAAAACCTACCTGCAAAAATTGTTACTGACTTTTCGAAAGAAAATTGTGCTCAAGTTTTTAAGTGATATAACACTCCCATGCCGGGATTAAAGTAGATAACCTTCGGTCATCTTTTCTTCGAGAGTGCTGCACTCCCGTGCCGGGACCAATGTGCAAGAATCTTCGGGGTTCTTTCTTTGAGCGCTGCACTCCCGTGCCGGGACCAAAGTGCAAGAACCTTGGGGGTTCTTTCTTCGAGCGCTGCACTCCCGTGCCGGGACCAAAGTGCAAGAACCTTCGGGGTTCGTATTTCGAGCCTTATGCACGCCCATGCGGAAATGAAGTGCTGGACCTACGGGCTTCTTTTTTCGACCCTGCTGAAATTCCATAACGGGTCTTAAGTGTAGGACCATCTAGAGTGGCCTCTCTTTCCTTGCGAGACAACTTCCAACAACTTCAGTTAATTTGCTGTTTTAATGACCTTAATTTTTAAATTAAAAATATCCCTTTCGAAATCGATATTGCTGCTAATAACACGGCGCCCGGCGTCCACAGCACCGGTCATCACCGTACCGCTCTTGCAGCGCTGCTACTAGAGCTGCCTACGCAGGAAGACGTAATGGCATCTAACCTAAACCCAAGGTTCATTACTTAACTCTGAAATCTCAGCAGTACACATAAGACATAACAAGAATACGCTGTCACTGTACACTACGCGTCCGTCCAGCAAACAGACCGCTGGAATAATGTCATGAGTCCCATACCTAGCTTGCACTGGACAGGAGAGGACTCCTCCACAGTGAAGCATCACTGCACAGCACTTATTGCGCCGGCGAGTGTCAGCACTCACTGCGATACTCCCGCCCGACGACGCCTGCCAACAAGCGCTCAACTCGCTCAGACAGGTACAAGTCGAAAGGATGTTATTTTTAGCACTGCTGGTTTAAAGACATTAAACCAGTAATTTTTGGCTGAGTTTGTAACGGTCATATAATACCTTTTTTTAAACCAATAATTTAGCAACAAATTTCAATTCTTAATTTTTTTTAATGAGTTAAATGGTATTCGAAACGATAGATTTCGATGCCATATCCGAATGTAAATCACAAGACGATTCGGCCCAAATCTTATTTCATAGTACGATATTTTTGTCACCTATGCTTAAGACAATGAACAATTTATAACTTATCAAAAGTTGATAAAAGTATCTAAAGTGAGAAAATGATCGATCAGCTTTCAAGATGTATCACTATAGATCTTACCTACTTACGATAAAGTCATAAGTAATATTGAAACTAATATCATCGATGCCTTGCGGCTTGTTACCACGCTCCGCATTGTCAATTTTCTACTTATCATATATTTTCTAAAACCATGAAAGTGGTGATCATCTTATCTTAGAAACTATGTATGTCTTGGTAATCAATTGCAAAACTAACTTTTCAACATGTTTTGTGCTTACTCTTGTTTTTACTAAGATCATAAATTACCTGTATTATTTTTAACTCGGCGCAGCAGTCCGATCGTGTCGCGGTATGCAATGCAAAGCACGTAAAAGTACTCTGCTGTTTTTTTATGTAAAATTACCTTACCTTTTTATTAATAATTGTATTGTGAGTTTGTAAAATTACCTTTATCGCGTTAAGATATTTGGCCTTTGTATTTAATTTAGATTTTTGTATAAAAATCGATAATTTAATTTCGATGATGTTTCTTAAAAGCATAATAATAATAATTTAATAATAATAATTTCGTTTATTTACTGTACGACTGCATCACATCACTCCCACAGAGCGTTGACGTAGACAAAACTTACTCATATAATATTGATTGAACTTCACTTTGTAAGTTCGTTTAATCATATATTATGTATTCTAGTGGACGGACGCCTGCAACTTTGCTAGAATTATTTCGGTATAAAAAGCAGCCTATGTCTCTCGCAGGACCTATAATGTGTTTTACCTGCATACCATTAATCTTGATGGTCCGTGCAGCCGTTTTGTGTTATACGCAACTAAATAGGTACATAAACAAAAGTTCTATAAATTGCAGTTCTTATAATTTGTCATCAATAAAAACGGCTTTATTTGTGTGACAAACGGTTCCAATTCAAATTTTGCCAGACACCACTTCTCCTTACCTCTCTGTTCTGTGGTGCTCACAAGTGCATGTATGTTCCAGATACGAGGTGCTGGACGGCCTGACGCAGGCACTCGCTCTCATGGTGTGGGCCGTCGTGGTGGGGGTGCTCGCCAGGTAGACTATTTCATATTTTTTGTTGAATCGTTTATTTTTATACTAGCTGACTCAGTGAACTCTGTTCCGCCTTAGAGGCAATAAATAAGCAGATTTTGGATTTTATTCAATTCAATTTAAAAATAAATTAAAAAAAGGGATAAGAAAGTCCTACATCCTCACTAATTTTCAGCTAAATTCGTTCAGCCGTTCTTGAGTTATAAATGTAACTAACACCACTCTCTTTTATATGTATAGATAAGATTATTTTTTCTGAGATGTCGTTTGTACTATCATAATACTTATGTTTTATAATACGATTGGTGAATTAAATTTAAATTTTATTTTAGTTGTTGAGTGTTGAAAAATGTTGTATTCAACTCGTGCTCTTTGTCATTTAATCTTGGCCTATTCAGGCTCTCGGCTGTGACTCGAGCCTTACGAATTTAAATCATATTATTCAAAACTTTGTAACGTTATATTTTTGGTAGTGTAGGAGAAATGTATAGCTGTATCGGATTAAGGTGAAATTAAGATAAAAGCTATTGTATCTGATCTGTTATCTACCTAATGAAAAAGAGGGACTTAGGTAAAATAGTAAAGACATAGATAGAACTGTAAGAATTTACTTTGCTAAAGAAATTTAAATACAAAAGGTGGTAGTCTGAGGTACAATTATATCTTATATTTTAATCTTATGAATTTACAGGTACTTAAGTAAGAAATATGATATGGGCGCCAGCCTTTACTCAGGCGTTAGAGGGTGAGAACTCTTTAGATACACAATTTAACCTCAGGGTCGAGGAGAAAGCCTACACGAGGATCTAGCTATCCAGTTGCAACCAGTTTTTGTTAACAAGTTAAGTACATCACAAGAAAAGTAAAAAGGCACCAGACATTAGACATATCTGGTGTTACCGCTTAGTTATGGGGAACGGAGTCCGAGTGGAGTCACCCGCAATAGAGGTCTGGGTGAAAATCGCAGGTTCTCCCCCAGCACGGATGACCTCCGGCGCACCGCTCCTCCAGCACGGCGTAGAAAGTGAAGTCTAGGTGTAGTTTGGGTGTAGGTGATGGTGGGCGGCCTAGGCCAACCGCCTTAGACCGTGTAGATTGACAGGAGATGTCGTAGATTAGCGAGAAACTTAAAAAACCCTGTTAACAAACAGTTACTTTTACATTTTGTTCTATTTTTGAAGGTAGGTCGAATCACGGTAGCCGCACTTTCATAGGTCGTAAAACTTACCCAAATATGGGGTTTTTCTCCCTTGAGAGTAGCGGTGGCGAGCTGGAGTGGGGTCCGCAGGCCTCAACTTGGCTCACCAGCCCTTCACCAGCCGACCGCGATCAATAAGCTGCCAAAGAAAGAGACGTGGTAGATTTCTTGACGGCGAACGTGTTATATCCTCTTTCGTGTGGTTGCTGACTTACCAACACACGAGGGGATGATGGCACACTAGGCGACCCGTTCTGGCCGGGGTCGGGGATGGAAAAATTTCACCCCGACCCGGGACATCGTGCGTGTCTCTCGAGTTTCGTCGAGTCCGAATTACCACGTCCCTGACAGATGTCTAAATGTCAATTCGACACTGACGTTGACAGTTGCAAACATAGACGCACAAACGCCTTTGTTCGAGACTGCGCAACGTTTAGACATTTAGCCCTGCCATAATAAATCAGGGGTTACAACTTATGAACCATATTGTACGTTGAAAAATTGATCTCAAAGTATTTTTGATAAAACGCAAAATATATTACCTGATTAAGGAAAGGTTAGACAAGATCGACTGCAGGTGGAAAAAACAAAAAAATAACAATATGTATCTTAGTGTCTATTACTACGCCCCAATACCTCAGGGCACGTAACATTTATGTAAAACTAGCTGGTTCCCGCGACTTAGTCCGCGTGGAATAGTTATTACAATAAAAACGGGTTTATTGACTTAACCTTAAAAGATAGACAAATACTGTTGCAGACATTTTGTTATCTAATTTCAAGAGAAATAATTCTTTGATACATATTTTTTGATATCTTGAACCGTTTTCGCAGCGCACGCAAAAGACGCCCTCAAAGATGAATAATTTTCCCCGTTTTTTTTCACATTTTCCATTGTTTCTTCGCTCATATTAGTTGCAGTGTGATGTTATATAGCCTAAAGCCTTCTTCGATAAATGGTCTACTAAACACAAAAAGAAATTTTTCAATTCGCACCAGTAGTTCCTGAGATTAGCGCGTTCAAACAAACATTATTAGTTTTATAATATTAGTATAGATTTTATCTCCTTTAGGGGTGGAATTTATCAAAATCTTTTCATAGCGAGCGCCTACGTCATAGTAGCTTTATACATGCAAAGTCTCAGCCCGATCGGTTTAAATTTGACAAAGTTTCATATAAACTTTCATCCCTTATTTTATCTCCTTAGGGGTGGAATTTATCAAAATCTTTTCATAGCGAGCGCCTACGTTATAGTAGCTTTATGCATGCCGAGTCTCAGCCCGATCGGTTTAAAATTGACAAAGTTTCATACAAACTTTCATCCCCTATTTTATACCTTTAGGGGTGGAATTTATCAAAATCTTTTCAAAGCAAGCGCCTACGTCATAGTAGCTTTATGCATGCAAAGTCTCAGCCCGATCGGTTTAAAATTGACAAAGTTTCATACAAACTTTCATCCCCTATTTTATCCCCTTATGCCTTGATCACACGGACCGAGTAAACGGGCGAGACAGTGCTCTAGGCCGAGTACTCGGTGTGTATGAACATCACGGCCGAGCACTCGGCCGAACAAATTGGCGAGACAGTAGCTCGGCCCCCGTTCTATTTACTAGGCCGAGTGCCCACCCTCCCGCTTCCCCGCGCTGTCTCGCGCACTCACTCGGCAGGTTTGAACGTGCGCGCACTCGCCACTCTACACTCGGCCTCATGATTTTTTTCGTCGCCGCACGTGCTATTTTTTGAGTGCAGTTGTTTAAAACAGTTAAAATGTCGGCTTTTATTATTATAATATGAAATGGGACGTCGAAACAACAATTAAATTGAAAATTAAAATATGTATTTAAATTTATACAGTTATATGAACTACATGAGTGTTTGTGGAATTTTAAATCCCCTGAATATAAGATGATATAAGATTCATGTAATTCTTCTACTAATAGTGGAATGAGTAATTTTGTAATAATCTTTTTACGATCCATACGTCCAAATTATAGTCTGAATAGAACTAACTGCACTGACTGTGCATATTTCAAAACGTGTGTGAACAGCTACTCGCTTACTACACTTTCTCGGCCGAGAATCATTTTACTGTCTCGCCCGTTTACTCGGTCCGTGTGATCAAGGCATTAGGGGTGGATTTCATAGCGAGCGCCTACGTTATAGTAGCTATATGCATGCAAAGTCTCAGCCCGATCGGTTTAAAATTGACAAAGTTTCACACAAACTTTCATCCCCTATTTTATCCTCTTATGGGTAGAATTCATCAAAATCCTTTCTTAGCGGATGCCTACGTCATAACATCTACCTTCATTCCAAATTTCAGTCCGATCCGTCCAGTGGTTTGGGCTGTGCGTTGATAGATCACTATATCAGTCAGTCAGTCACCTTTGAGTTTTATAAATATAGATGTATAAGTATGAATAAATAAATAAAGTATTTCTTTTCTTTCTCCAGATTCGATTTCACCCGCAACCTTCTAATCAAGTACCCTCGCTTCTTCACGGCGGGGCGCATCACCCCCGAGGGCCCCGCGGAGATCGTGGTGCAGAACATCAGCTTCAAGATGGAGCTGTACGGGGAGGGCTGGGGGGAGGGGGGCGACGTCACGGGGCCCCCCAACAAGACTGCATTGGCCAGGGTGGGTGCTTGTACCTAGTGGCAGGTGCTGTCGTACTGTTAGAAGATCCTGGGAAGGATGTGACGCAGCACACAAACTATTGTGACTAAGATTAGTGACTACCAAGAGGCAACTTATTTATTTATGTTATGACACACAAAACAGAATATGTCCTTCCTTATATACATTTTAAGCTGGTTTTTATCCAGAACAGAAATAAATAATATTATTAGCAACTAACTAAGTTCTAGTTTGATCGTTAGAGGATCCTTTAGAAAGTTCTATGTACTTCTGAATGTTGTGTAAAACCTATGTATGGTCCAATGGGACCCTTATTCTCCAATCAGATCACTGCAATGTTTAAGCAGACAAACCTGTAGTGTTCTTTGTTACACTGTGTTTTTTTATTTGATGAACTAACTTTGCCTTACCTTCTTTAAATAAAATAAAATAATTAGAACCTTACCTTCTTTATACGTTGTTATATCAGCATGTATAATTCCCAGGTGTCGGGTCAGAACCCCGGCTACGGGTTCACGGTGGTGGCGCTCCTGCTGTGCGCCACCACTATACTGGATGAAAAGGACAAGATGCCGGCACCGTGAGTGTTACATCTATAATATTGTACTGGTATAAAACATATTGCAAAAGATAACTAACTACTGTAATTATTAATCAGTTACCAGATTAAAATATTTTTGTGACTGTTACACCAGATGTTGGCATACTCTTCTATCTCATGTAAAATAATGAAAGATAATATTTTAAACACCTTTTTAACAGACTTCAAAAAAAGGAGGAAGTACTCAATTTGTCTAAATGATATTTTTCATTGTTATTATTTTGTTTGTGTGATGAGCGATTTTAATTTTCTTTTTTTATTACGCAGTTCATGTGTGTGATGTGGTTTCACATCACACTCGAAACTAGCTATACCTAACGCCTACTAAAAAAGCGAGCAATCTGACAGGATAGACGAGAAACACATAAGCACGGCGTTATGGTCACTGTATATTATGTTTGATTTCTCTAATATTTTTACCTAAATTAGTACCTACGTTAGCGAAAATTCATTTTTAAATTGAAATCGTTCTTTCAGTGGAGGCGTGCTGACTACGGGTACTGCATTCCGTGACACGAGCCTCATCCAGAAGCTGAACGAGAATGGAGCCAAGTTTGAGATGGTCTCTTCTAGCGCCAAGTAATACTTACTCTGTACTAATTAGCACGCTGGAGACACATGGTACACGTTTGAAAAAATAAGATATACGTTAATACAATCTAACAACACAATGCACACAGATGTGTCCTAAGTTTGCGAGCTCTCGTCCAGTTAATTTCTAAAAACAAAACTTAAATTTATTGAAATAATCTCTTCCAGATTATACAATTTGGGGGTGATATTTGTGTCGCGTTACAATGAGTGACTTGACAGTACCAACTCTAGTTTAGTTACTTCTGTTGCTAAGAGATGGCGCCAGCGTTAAATAAATTGAATATAACATGAACTGGATGTACGGAGAATTTAATATTTCTCTCTCTAGGTTTCAAGACAGCTCTCGCGATGGAAAAATATAATTTTCCATCAATATTATTGTTTCAAAACGAAGGCGCCAATCAGACGACGACGACTGACTTATATTGATAAATGGCAACAATATCTGCCAACTTCGTTTTGAAATGATATTTTTTTCTGTTGATTTTACTTATTACGAGCTACAAAGGTCTAAATGATATGTCTTCTAGGATAAGTGTATTTAAATATTTCTTACAGACACTGACATCAGTTTACAAAGCTATGTAAGAAGTTTCTCTAAATAGGCTCTTTGACAATGCGAAAAATAAAGTGTCAATTGCTGACATCAGTATATAATATGAGTGTAAAAGTGGTTATTTATTACCGTTAGTTGAAAATAATAATTATTATATTAAAAAATCCATAAATTAAAATGCATATTTTTAAACGCTTGTCACGTGACACAAAACGCTCCTGATTGGTCGAGTTTATAATGACGTCACTAGTTTGTAAACATTGTTTGCCTACATGTGTATTATTATATTTCGAAACATATTTGATAAGATTTCATTATTTTGTGTGATTTGTTAGCGAAATTTTACAAATTCCATCAAGAACTTTTACCATGGACCACGATTTTGTAAAAACAGACAGCGGAAACCTGCCGCAAATCATGGTCGCAATGTAGACGCAATCATGGTCGGATTATATTTCAAAAATAATAACGATTATTATGCTTCGGAGCTAAAAAAATATAAACAGCAAAGTAAGTAATAACACCTAAATGGTAACTTAAGGAAGTGAAATGATGATAAACTTCTTGCTAAAACGCTTTTTGTAATTTGTAATTAATCATGTCATTTTCCATCTGTAAAAAACAAACAAGTTAGTCTGAAACCTTTAGTGCAATGCTTATTGAAATCATAAGACTGTATGTAGCTACAATTTTTAAATATTATTATGGAAAACAGTGGAATAGAAATGAATAGAAATGTTCGAAGTGATTTGAGTGAGACATTTTGCAAACAACATATAAGTACATATTATTATTACCTCAAATCCATAAAAAAGATTAACATTCTAAGTTTAATACAGCATTTCAAAAGTACCTATCAATATTACGTTTACTTATGTACATCGAAATGGTCTTCATAGAAGAAAATATTTGTACTATTCGCTATGTCATTGTTATCCCTCCGAGAAAGTTGCAGCCACTTTCGGCGCACTTGGACATTCTTTTGAACACTTAGAAATAGTTTGCTCGGAGTTTTTATTGTCGTATTTATACATTTTGGAACTGCACACCATTTGTAACTAATTTTGTAGCACATTAATCACTAAATTCAATCACACTTTCGTTATTTGTTTGCATATTGTATGTGGATGATATGTGCCACAGATCTCAATACCGGCTAGTGACGTCACCGATTCGATTGCAGCGCCATATTGACAAAGTAGCGTTTTGGTGAACTATTTGAATATATAATTTTTAATTTGATATTTTTCCGAAAATATGTACCAGAATTTAAAAATACACTTTAGACTAGGTTTCTTAACCCCTAAATAAAAATATAAAATGGATTTTAAAACCAGTCAAGGAGCGTATTTTTGGACCCAAAAAAATTAAAAATTCAAATGCACGTCTGAACTGTGATCAGTGTCTGCTGTAATTAGGTATGGAAATGTAAGGATGGAATTGATCGAGGTTTTATATTATACCTTCTATTCATCTTTATTTAATGTTCTTAGGATTTTATACTTATGACATACTTAGCAATACTCGTGTTTAACCAATTTTTGTGTTTATTTTATAGTCATTGCATTTATTACACTTACTTTCGATTCCTAAAATGACGGTCATTTCATTAAATCAACTAATTCGCGTTGTAATTGGTGGATTTGTTATATTTGATCAATCACAGATTTATCATGTTCAGATTTTTTTAATTATTTTGGAATGGATATATTTTATTGATCCTCCTTCTAGGATGCGGTATATTATTTCATGATTGTAGTTGGGATCAAGAGATCAGGTAATGATTATCACTATTTGCTTATTTTAATTTTATTGAATTGTCAACGTAAGATATGTTTTACCGTAATCATTCCGTTTTCGCAGCATTCGGGAGTTTTTATTTACTAATTTTACTGATGTGCCTTATTTTTGCTTTTATGTTGTGTTACTCGAAAATAAATGCGATTTGTAATACACATAATTTTAATAATGATCTTAAGATTTCAAATGATCAGGAATGAACACTTCGTAGCTCTTCTGCAAGAAAACGTCAGTGATTTGAGAAAACTTTAATATTTCAGTCTAGATTGTAGTCATTTCTGAACGAGATTCCTAGACCATAATGATTCGCTTACCATCAGCTGTATATTGGTTATTAGTAAATTAATTTCGTTAAATATAACTTTATTTGCAAATTAAAATCCCATTATAGTATTGTTTATTCTGTGGTGCAGGAAAAATTATAATAAATCAAAAATATCTGCGAGTCTTGCGACAGCTTATAGAAGTAACACAAGCGAAGGAAATAAAACATCCAATATTGAAAATAGATACGTTAATTTATTGATGGAATGGCCTATCCCTAACTTAACTAGGATTTACACCAAATCATTCAAGTTATGTACAATTAGATTAAATCTGTACATAAATATTACAAAACTAGACTAGTTACAGTTACTGACAGATGTTCAGATGTACTTTTACCAACTTGAAATATCTATTAACCTGTTGATACACGAAAAATCTGGACGATCTAATCCCATACAATGATACAGACAATGTGTCGATACCTATTTCATAATGTATCTATCTTGCTCAAATTTTGCTAGATAAAAGTGTAAAGGTTTTGTTTCACAAACTGTATCATACAATTAAATAAGGATTTTCAGAAAATAGCAAAAGCACTAGGAACCAGTAAAATATAGTGAGCCGTCGCGGCTTACAAAATGAGCTTTGGTCTTATATAATGTAAATTGTAACCATGTATACAAAATAAATAAAAAAAATAGTTTTGCAAAAGACCTTAGCAAAATCATAACTCTCAATAAAAAAAACTCAGAAAAGCAATTTAACCTACTCCTATAAAAATATTTGATAAAACCAAATAGAAATTTATTTATTAGCTTCAACAAATAACCTAACTTTACTTAGATATTCAGTTTTGAAATACTAGCCCCTACGAAATATTATTATTATTAGTTTAGTTATACAACATGTACATATATAATGTAATATGTATGATATTATACAGCATTTATTACATGTTACTTAATTAACTCTTAAGATGCAATTTATCATAGAGCTAAATTAATAGGTCACGTTTGACACCAATCTTTAGTACCTATGTATGTTTATGTCCAATTGGTGGTCATATAGAAATGATAGCTGTCAAATGTAACATATTAAATTGACTCTACTATAGTTGATAAGTATTATATTTTTAACAATAAAATGTATTTGTGACACTTAGCACTCGATAACTTGTTCTAAAACATGATAATTTGCTAATGTTTTAGGAAGTATGTCTCGATGGTTGCAACATTTGGTGCAACAGATAAAGGCTTGCTATCTTTAAATCTCAGTAGTCATACAATTTGGTGTCACACGAACTAAAGATAGAAACTTACGAATGTTGTTACAGCAACGTGTTGCAAAATTAACCTAAATGCCACCGTATACGCAACGAAACACGCTAAAACCAAATAATCCTGATTTATAAGAAGCATTTGACTCCGTTGAACTTCACAAAACATAGTTTTTTATACAGTTCACTTCAAAAATAGTCCTTAAAGCAATCAGAATAAGCGTGCCGTCTCTAGCTGGACTCGCGGCTGTTCTCGCTGGAGCCCACGGCGCTGGGCTGAGAGCTGGAGGAGGGAGTCACCTCGGGCGCCACGATCAGACCCTGTTTGATCCTTTTCTTTTGTTTCATTCGTCTGTTCTGAAACCAGATCTTGACCTGCGTTTCGTTGAGTTGGAGGGCGTAGGCGATCTCTATCCTCCGCGCCCGGGTGAGGTACTTGTTGAAATGGAACTCCTTCTCGAGCTCAGTGAATTTTTTGTTGGTGAAGTTGGTGCGGCCCGTGTTGTGGAGGTTGAGCAGCGGGTTGGCGAGCATCTGGCTGCCGGTGGTCGTGCGCAGTCCCTCCTGCGGGCTCCCCAGCACGCCCGCCGGCGCGAACTCAGCCGGGCCCGGGATCATCAGCTTCGGGACTGGAACAAACAAACAGTTTGGTTAATTGGGTTTACCATTAAATATAATGATCGTTAGAATTAATCCGCTATTATAAATCATTTTTATAATAAAGCAGAGAGAAAGAGTTTCAAGAAAGTTTAAAAATACCAGAGAGAGACGTAAAGTTTGCTCGAGTCTAGCTTACAATATGCCAGTCAGTTAGATTAACAAAGTAGACTTAAAGCACACTTAAAGTTCGTTCTTGCAACTTGGTGTAGGTAAGTACATAATAAGTAGGTATTCTAATCGTTATTTGTGTAGGTACTTGTAACAATAGTTTCTAAAAAGTGTTTGTATATTTGTAAGGATAAGCGCAGGTATGAATGTCTCCGCAGGGCGCAGATATCCTCGCTGGGCATTGTTCGTCTCACCGGACACAGGTTTGTTTACACAAACATCTCTTAGGAAACTGTCTTTTTACGTGCCATTGAGTGCCCGTGGGAGTAACCGACACATTTATGACAGGTGTCATTTTTTCTAACCACAAAAAGAGGAGAAAGATAAAAGATATTTCAATATTAGTCTAAAGCCGGCTTCTCACTGCGCGTGTTGACCCGCGCCACGCCGCGCCGGCACGCGCCTCGCGCAGTGTGAAGAGCTTGGCGCGGGCAGGCGCGGCGTGGCGCGACCTATCCGCTAAAAGTCGGTAACTTCAAAGGCGCGGCGCGGGCTCGCGCGTGTCGGCGCGGGCGCGCGCGGCGCGGCGCGGCGTGTACCTACCCAGACAGACGAACACGATTGAACTCGTTCATTTCATTTTGACTCGTCCTACGTTGAGGTACTGTGGTGAATATGGAGTGGCCGAATGAAACGATCGCCGAATTTTTAACTTTGTATGAAGGCGAACCCTCTCTGTGGAATTCGAAAAATGCGGAGCATAAAAACAAAAACGACCAGCATGATGCCTGGCTGCGAATTAAACAGAATTTAAAAGGTGGTACCATACCGTTACAAGAAATTAAAAAGAAAAGGGATTCTTTAATGGGAACCTATAGAAAATTAAGAAGTAAAGTTTGCCAATCAATAAAGTCTGGCAGCGGTGCTGATGAAATCTATAAGCCCGACTGGCCATTTTATAATGTGATGGCCCAATTTTTGAATGATGTGTATAATCCAAACAAAACGAAGGATTCTGAGGTAAGTACTTTATTTACTTAAAAAATTAATAATTATTTTGCCAGGCAACCGCACCGTTTGTTATAAAATATTCTGCAAACTGGTCTCTTATATTCTTGGCGGAAAGAGGTGCTCTTCTTGGCCGATTTTGGAGTGGTAGTAGGGAAGCAACTCCATTTTGGTCATCACGCCAAGAACCGGGCTGAATCTCGCCATCATCATTTTCGGTATCAAAGGATCCAGGAGGGGTATATATAAGTCTAGACCTTTTAGACCGTCTCAAAAAATTGTGTAACAATGCACATGTCATCACAATATCAGTTACAATATCTGGTTGTAAAAGCATGGGTTTTCTTAGTACTCTAAACACCGCAGACATAATGCCAAAGACATTTTCAACAATCCTTCGAGCTCGTGAAAGGCGGTAATTAAACACGCGTTCTTTAGATCCCTTATTATGAGTTCCTGCGTATGGTTTCATCATATTTTCCGTTAGAGCAAATGCACTGTCTGCAACAAATACGTAAGGTAGAGGTGTTACTTTCAGCGGTAAGCAGTCTGGCGGTGGAAAACCCAATTCCTTTCTACAGATTTGTTTATATAAGTTGGTGTTTCTGTATACACCACCATCGCTTATTCGGCCCTGGCACCCACAATCCACAAAAATAAAATTGTAATCCGCGTCGACTAAAGCCATTAATACAACACTGAATGTTTTGTGATAGTTGATAAACTCAGATCCACTATGAATAGGACTTTGTATTAGCACATGTTTTCCGTCGATAGCTCCTAAGCAGTGAGGAAAATTCCAAATTCTGCGGAATCCTTTCTCTATCCTTAACCAGTCAGATGATGTCCGTGGCAGCTAAAACAAATAAAAATATTGTAAATTATCATGAATATTTCTTATTTTTAGGTCACTGACGACATAGAAGAAATAGAAGATAACCGTGATTTAGATGCCTCTGAAGATAGTAAACAGGATGATGAAGAATCAGTTCAATTTAAAAGACCAAAACCTCTTCCTAAAAAACGTGCTAAAAATATTGATATAGAAAATAAAATGAACGAAGCATACGACTATTTAAAACAAATGACTCAAAAACCCCAAATCCCGCAAGATGAATGTTCATTATACACACAATTATTGTGCAAAAAATTGAGAGGCTTACAAGAAAATACACGTGAAATAGCGATGTTGGAAATTGATAGATTGATTTTCAATCTGAAGCAAAAAGAACTATCGTCAAACCCACATGCACAAATACTAATCAACCCACCACAGCCCACGAATTTTGGACATTCCGGCAATCTCTACTATCAGCCATCCACATCCTACCATCCATATCCTTCTCCACAGCAATCCCCAAATTTTCGTCCATCGCCTTCTTCACAGCCATCCCCAACCTATCATCCATCGCCTTCTCCACAGCCATCCCCAACCTATCATCCATCGCCTTCTTCACAGCCATCCCCAAACTATCATCCATCGCCTTCTCCACAGCCATCCCCAACCTATCATCCATCGCCTTCTCCACAGCCATCCCCAACCTATCATCCATCGCCTTCTTCACAGCCATCCCCAAACTATCATCCAACGCCTTCTCCACAGCCATCCCCAACCTATCATTCATTATCTTCTCCACAGCCATCCCCAACCTATCATTCATTATCTTCTCCACAGCCATCCCCAACCTATCATTCATTATCTTCACCACAGCCATCCCCAAACTATCCATCTCCACAGCTGTCGCAAGTCGAAACATCAGCTTCGCAAAGTCTATTAAAAGAATTCTATGAAGAGGAGGGTAGTAATTTAGTTTAAATGGATGATGTCAATTTCTATTTGTTTACGATTTAAAAAAATAAATGCTTAATTCTACTACTTACTTTTATTTCTTGTGATAGTTCTTTTATCAATGCTTTACAAACGTCCGTGACACAACTTGAAACTGTTTGGATAGATACTTTGAAAAGATATGAAAGGCTTGTGTAACTATCTCCGGTTGCTAAAAATCTGAGAGCAATTGCAAACCGTTCTTGTACTGGAATACATTTTCTCATATGGGTATCTTGTTTTGCAATTATAGGGCCTATTTTATTCATTAGATATTCGTAATCTTCTGGTGACATTCTACAGAAGTTCTCAAATTTTCTGTTCGGTTCTTTAACAAAATCCGATAGCATATCTGATCCATTGTATCTGAAACAAAAATACAATAATTTTTACTAAATTTTCCGGCAGCAAAGTTTCATTTTAAAACGCGCCAAACTTACCAATAGATACCATCAAATATATTGATAGGATTCTTAAAAATTACGTACCTATGTAATTATCTTAAAATACAAACAATGATTACCTTGACCGGCTCTTATTGAACGTTGACATCCACCAGCGTCTCCTCTTCTTCTTTTTGTTAATTTTATTAAGTAAACGATATCCACAAAATAAGACAAAAACGGCTGATGCAACAGCCATGCCTTCTTCTTCAGTGGCATTGCTCCATGGCTGGAGGTGGCAATTCGACTCACAAGACATAGTGCGCTGCGCTAAACAGACTGAATCAAACTGAGGTGTAAAGCCAGAAGGCACGCGCCGCGACGCGCCGCACAAACGGGTGGCGCGGCGTGTCGCGTGGCGTGTTCTTGCGCGTGGAGCGGCGCGACGCGTAGTAGCACGCGTAGTGAGAAGCCACCTTTAAGAAGGCGCCCCGCCGGGGCCGCGGCCAGTGCTCGTTTCACTGCGAATTTCATATTTCTGACGTGTATTATTAGAAGCAAACGTCGACCATTCAATTGAGCATGTCTCCGCATTTATTTTATTGACTGGCTTTTTTATACAAATATTGCCTTAGGATTCGTTTCATTCTGGGAATCAGGTGTTTTAATTCAAACACATTTGTAATCGGTTTGCTTTGTTTGACCTTGCGAGTTTACCTTTTTAAATAGGAGTCTCACCATGTCTCTCGAATATTTATTTTGTGAGTATAGGTACTATATTTTAAAAGAACTGACTTAATGATAAAGATAGGTGATTCTGTGGTCATTGTTTACTGAGGTGTGTGATTTCCGTTCGCAAATAAAACGGATGGTTGTTCAATGTCTTATAATTAATTGAAAATACACTGCTTAATCACGCGCCATGATCGAATTAGTTTAATGAACGGGTTTTCCGATTGATTGAAATAATTTCCGCACAAGAATCTGAATTATACCTACTGGTTCTTACTATAATAAAATGTAGATAATATATGAATCGAGAAGCTCCTTCCTTAAATTAGTATTAATTTTAGGAATTGAAACACCGGCAATCAATTTGTATTTATAAACTATAGTTCCTGGTATAGACAGTGCATTCAGTGCTTTTTTTATTTCTTTACTTAACTTTTTAATTACCTTATTTTAAAACTATTTTGTCGCAATTCACGATTCAAGATTTCATTCTGTTTTGCCTTTCCAATATAAGTAGATATCCTCCTACCCTCTGTTCTATACATGATTAGTTCGTGTATAATCCGGCAGCGAGCGCCTGCATCACGTAAATCAGCAATCACGAAGAAAATTAGTTCTCTTATTTTTATCAAAACCAGTCAAAAGATAGTCAGGACTCATAATACTTGCCGAGAAAACTTAAGATATAACTTTTGTCGAATTGCATTCTGATTTCAATGCTATAGTTATGTAGATTTAAATTCCTAAGTTTGAATAAATGCTTAATTCTGACTAATCAAGACATGATAATGTTTGGACTTGGCTTAGACGATTTGGTTTCAGTTTCAATCAATTGATAATCTAATTATTTGACTTATTCATTTAAAATACTAAAAATTAAAAAAAAAAATTGTATAAGTACTATCTAAAATTAAGCCATTTAGTTAATTTTATTGTTTTTATTTGTTATCCCTGACTAAACTAAACTCAACGTTTGTTCTATAACCTAATCGAATGTAGTATTTATCTCATCAACATCAGCAATATAACAATTACAGACTTAGAGATGATAAAAGTTATATTTACATTTATTTAGAGCAGTCTATAAAGCAATAGACCTGACCGTGGCTAGATGTAGATAAGCTATCGGCTAGAAGTGGCGGTGTCTCGACCAAATTATGACGGTATCGACTGATAGCACGCCGGTTAATGTGCGTGGCGCACACCTACTTACTGATAGGATACTAGTTGAAAAGTTTTTTTTTTTTTTAAAGTAAAAATATGTTTATTTGCCATTTGAAAACTTAGCCTGCACATTGCAATATTTATATGTTGTTTAACTAAGGCTTACTATTTTATTTACCTACACATGTTTTCATTGGACCCCAAACTAGGCAAAAACCTGTATCTTGGAGGTCCGTAGAGATTTCGAAGTGAATTTTTAATTGGAAGAGAAGAAGATTTAAAAACTCTAGAATTGTGAACGTAGATTTTAGTACTATAATGTTAACCTCTTTGTTACAGGAAGTAAATTCTGTATGTACTCATAGCTGTAGCTATACTTTTACTGTATTTTTTTACTTTTAATTAATAATAGTACATTGTTACCCTAGGGGTGAAAGTAACTTATGTAGTTCCGAGACGGGGTTTGGCGCCCGAACGCAGTGAGGGCGCCAATAGTTCGAGGGACTAAATAAGTCTTTAACCCGAGGTAAACACTGTGCTTTTCATTACAAATACGAGGAAAGTAAAAATAAAAACATGAATTAGCTAAAGAAAATATGAGTAAATTTTATTTTACCACCCAAATCAAAACAAAGATACCTCAAATCGTATGATGATTTTCCACTACGGCTTTAGCCTCTTTTTTTATAAAATCAGGCGTTAAATGTATATTAAAATCAGATGAACTCATTTTATAGGTACAAAATCTCTGCTATACGTATTGTGACGTAGAACCTCTTTGTATGTAGGTGTAAGAACTATTTGGTTAAATGTAGGTATAAGAACTCTTTTGTTGAATGTAGGTATAGGAACTCTTTTGTTTTTGTAAAGAAGTTAGTAAAGTTCAAGATAACTTTGCGCGCGGTTAAAATTGGAACTAAAATGTTCTGATTGCAATTTGCATCAGAAGCCAATTTTTGGCATAAGTGCTGCCGCAAGTCGCGCGCAGAGTTTTTACATGTTAATTTGACAGCTGTCAGTTGAAAGCGATTCTCCCTAGGGATGAAAAGTATTACTTTCAACCCGCTCCTCAGGCAACTTCAGACCTACTTTCAGAGTATGAGTAATGAAAAATTATAAATTGACTGCTCTGTTAGCTTAGTTGGTAGTGGCTCTGCCTTTTTATCTAAAAGTGCGGCAGTCCAAGTGTGGAAGTTTAATCGTGTCGCTAAATTCGATAATACTCGATTTTGTCGAATATTATCGACGGGTTCGATTCCCGCATGACACAAATAATTAAGAATATTTAAAATTGTAATTATTTGTGTTGAGTCTGGTCGTTCCTATGTACCTATATTAAGTATGTATACATATATAAAAGAAAAGTATAAGTATATGTATTATATCCGTTACCTAGTACCCATGATACAAGTGTAAGCTTAATAAGGGGCTAGATGGCGCTGTGTGATATGTCCTGAAATAAGTATTTATTTATTTATGTGACCTACCTTATCAATGCTGAAGTACTTCTGCGGTGTGAATGGTTTCTGCTGCGCCAGCTTGTACAGCATGCGAGCGCTGACCGCCGTGGTGTGCGTGCGGAGCAGGTTCTTCTGAGTCTCCTCCACCTTCCACTCGTAGAGGTAGCCCTGCAATATTATTTCATGTGCTCATTATTGTACACCCCGTCTAGTCTTTATTTTTATAAATTCCTCTCCATCCCACGGTTGCCTGGAAGAGATCGCTTTCAGCGATATGGCCGCCATTTGTGCCATTAGATTAAATTTCTTCTCATATTATGATTTATTTTTTATGGGAGTGTCCAATAAAGAATTAATCAATCAACATTATGCAGTAGATATTCAATAACAAGTATGCATTTATTATGTCTCAATTATTAAAAAAAAGTTTAATTTTTAATTTCAATATAGCATGTATGTATGAATGAATAGTCAATGTAAAACACTGGAAGAACCCTGTCTACTGCAACACAGGGAATCCTAAAGCAGTAGACGGGACCCCAAAAGCAAAATTGTTTGTAAAATGTTCTTAAATTAATATGTAGTTCCTATTTGTTGATAAATCCATATTATAATCTAGTTACTTTTGTAGCTGAGCAAATGACATCATTTAGAGAAAATAAATGATTTTATCTTTATAAAAAAGTGTTTTATGCTTGTAAAATTATCAAACAATATAGTTTGTAGTTGTTTTGCTTTTGGACAGTAGATATTAATTCACTAACCTGAGAGCCATATCCACCTTCACTATGCACCTTCTTTACCCTCTCCAAATATTCTTGACACAAAGAATGTGTCGTGAGCATTTCTGGCGGGGTGCTGCTGGGGCTGGAAGAGCACATCGAAGTTCCAGAAGGAAGACTCCACATAGTTGTTGGTCGGCATCTCTGTGAAGCCCATCTCCAGGAAGATCTCTCGGAACTCAGAGCGCACCTTCAGGAGTGGGTGCAGGTGCGCACATTCTGGGGGCTGACCTGGAGAGATCATCAATATGATTTTATTGTAATTGCTTTAAGTATTAGACATAAATATAGAGGCAATAAAGTCTCAAGACTCAGGGGTTATTATGAGGACTTCAATAAAAATAAACAAAAATATATATCTATATGTAAACCTATCCCACGTAAAAAAGAATATGGTATCTTCAGTCAGTGACTTACCTGAAGAAGTGTGCAACTGAAAGGTATTCTTTATTAGTTAAATTTATATGGGTAGTTGTGTTTTAGTGATAACTCATAGATACCATATCAAGTAGTGCTTATAAATGCAAACATATTATTGTCTAATATTGGTAGGTATGTAGAAACTTCTATATAACTAAATTTCCTACAATACCAAGGTACTTATTTATCAGTATTTCTTACCTAATGCATCAAAGTTGTATGGTTTGAACTGTAATGTTTTCCAGGATCCACTTAACAACATTTCTGTTGTCAAATCTGTTTCTAGCTTCTTGATAGTTGTAGAGAACTGTGGGCCTTTAGTTAAAACAAAACTCTTTATTGTAACTTGTTCTAACAACTTCCTCTTCTTGTAATCATTCCGTACAGCATCAGAGAGGTTGTCTATTCCTTTCTTGATCTCATTCAAGTGATCTTGGACTGTATCAACTATGGAATCAACTTTTCTCTTCACAAGTGGAGCACCACCAGATTTATCTATTTGTATCCAACCTGATGACATGGCTGGAACGAATAGAACAAGTTAAAGCACAAATCTTGAAGAATCGGGGTAGTAACATAAAACCATCATAATAAGACATAACAAACCTTCATAACTTCGGCTTGTGCAATGCCGCTTTCTGGTATACACCTGTATAAGACAGCTTCGTGACTGCCCTTCTCTGCCACAAGTTTCCCTTCCTCGGTGAGTTCCCATCGCGTACTTTTCGCCGTTTCTGACACTACCATCTCAAGTGCTTCTAAACTTTTTATGGCACCGACTATCTTAATTTATGATGATCTTCACCAAACTCACTCGCTAAGTGGAGGGTGTCCACTTTTTCGCATTTTTCAAGGTAGTGCAAAATCCTTTCATTCAGTTCCATTTTAAAAAGGAATTAAATAATAAAATTGCATTATCAGATATTAGGTTAGATTAGAACAAAATATGATGATGAATGAAATAAAAAGGTCAACATTTTTTTTTTGTATGGCTTTTGCGATGATTTGACTTTGCACTTCTGCCAATGTCAACGTCAACATTCTCTCTTTGAGTCACAGACAATAGGAAAAGTCTTCGTTAGTCTGAGCTTTGAGTCGTATTTCCTCATGACTGAGGGTCGTGACTCCCCCGCAGAATTAATTCGTTAGGGGAGTTTTTTTGGGCAGATACACGCCCAGGTCCTTCCACGGAAGACAGGCACATGTCCTCGGATATTGTGGTCCTCAAACATGTCGGTTTCCTCACGATGTTTTCCTTCACCGTTAAGCGAGTGCAAATCCACACATAACTTGAAAATACAAGTCATTGGTGTAGGGCGGATTCGAACCAGGGTGCGTCTGGATGAAAAGCAGACACTGGAACCGCTGAGCCACACTCGCTTAACGGTGGGCTCGTCAACATTAGACTAATGTCAACTTTTTTTTTTTTTTTTTTTGAAAGGACTATGCAGCTGGTTGCTAGTAGCTACCTTTGCTGCGTCACCGGACGATGGCTGGGCACTGATGGTGCCCGGGCCTATGTACTAGTTAGGGGCGACTGGCACAAGGGCGCCTCTGAGGCACGAACCTCGGCTTGGACCGTCGCCAGAAGGGGGAGACCGGGTTGCCCTGTTCATCCCTGAAGGGGAGTGAGCTAAGGCCCTATCAGTGGTTGTGTCTGGGTGATTATTTGGAGATAAACGAGTTGACCTGAGGGGTCGGAGTCTACCGCCTCGCCGGCGAGGACGGAATCGGGGAAAAGGACGGAATCGGGGATGTCAACTTTATTTCCCTTCTTTCTTATTTATGTCGACCGAACCTTTCATGCGCAGAGGCCATAAAAACAAAAAAAAAACCTTTCATGCCTCGGAGGAAATATCACAATGGAGGGAGCCATAGAGACGTTGCCGCTCTTACGTCTGTGTGTAAAGCACTTGAGTGTGTCTTTGTCTTTCCTTCAGAATGAAGCTACGAGTAAAAGAGATAGCAAATTTACATGCTGGCAACGCCGCACGTGTCTTTTTATGACCGACGAGTAGGCCAAAACATTGCGTTTGTGCTTTAGAATTTTAAAGAATATCAAGTGATTTTACGGTGTTACAGATTTGTTTAAAGTTAAATGTAAAACTATGTCGTGCTCAGCAGTGTCATGTTCATCAAGAACTACAAAAGGAGGTGTAAAAGACCCGGATTTGTCATTTCATTCGTAAGTTGGTGACAATGTTTAAGCCATTGTAAATGCTAAATTGATGATGTTTTTAGCCAAAATGCTATTGTACCATCATATTAACAATCTAGTTTATATACATCCATGTGATTTGGGTCAAGATAATGTCTAAAACTGTCTTAAAACAGCAAAAGTGTTAAAAGATAATTTAAGCATCAATTCTAGTGATGTACCATAGATTTTAGTTTTATCGATATATCGATAAAAGATATATCTCTATCTTGATAAAATTGTGCCTAAGAACATGTAATGTAATGTCATAACTAAATGTATTTTTTTACACTGAATTATGTACATATCGTTTCCTTTTTCTTTTAACGTACAACTAATTTTTAGGTTTCCAAAATGTCCAGAAATGAGAAGTGAGTGGATCAAAGCTGTTAGGCGTGATAACTGGGAGCCAACAAAATATTCCAGACTGTGTTCGAAACATTTCGAAGAAACCTGTTTTATCATCGGATTACAGATAAAAAGTGTCTAATATAATCTATTATGGATAAAGAGTCTTCAGATTTGTTGCGTACCATAGGCGGAAAAAATCAAGATTTGCTTGTGAGATTAAAACCTTTTAAGCCAGATTGCCAGATTACCTATCTAATAAAATAATTAATAAACAACTCATATAAAATACATGCATTTTTATTCACTTCACCAATATTCCATCGATAGACTTGATGGGAATGTCACATCACTAGTCACACACACTAATGCAAATCTGTAACTGCACACTAGCAAAAAGTGGCCACGCTCAAAATCTCTATGGCTCCCTCCATTGACATATTTCCTCCGAGGGGTGTCCCGTGTACGTGCAGATAGCGACACTGCAGGATGACGAGGTGGCCTTAACTTTTAAAAAAATCTCTTCCAGATAATCTCATCAAAATAAAAAAATAACTACATAAGTATACATGGTTGAGTAAATTATGGCAAATGCTATCTATGGCAAATCTAGTTTAATGTGTAATGTTATAATAATCTAAGTCTCATTTCATTTTAAACTTGAAGGGCCTTATTACAAAACGTGTTTTAAATATAAGTCTAGACCAAGTCCGTTTTAGTTGATCGAAAATTATCTGCCTTCTGTCCTAATTATCAAATTGACAAAATGTACCAATGTTAAATCAAAGTTCCAATTTTTTGTTGCCATTTTATAGCTTGTATGTGATGTCTGAACAACAAGAACCCACTTTTTATTATCAAAGTCCTGGACTAAAATTTAAATTGCGGTTAGTAATAAGTCGGGAAGAGTTTGATACCAAGGTTAATAGTGAATTCTACTGTTCACCCAGGTGGTTCCCAGGACTGTGGGAAATAAAATAACTTTTTTTCTTTGTCTAATGCCGCCTCTACACATAGGCCAGCGCATTCGCCGACGCGCTGGCGGTGCGCTTGCCAACGCGCTTGTGAGTGATCCACACATTGGAAGGTCGTTCCAGGTCGTTCAGTATGGTTTGGTTCGGGCCAATGTGCGGACGGATTCAAAATGGATGTTGAGTCGCTAACAGCTGCAGCTGTATATTTATTCACAGCTTATAACTACTTTGTAAATGTGTACAAGAAAAGGGTGATAAAAAGAAATGGCAAAAAAGAAGGTGGTAATAATAAAGTACGATGCTCTTTGTGAAGTAAAACATCGTGAGGAAAACGGCATGTCCAAGAACCTTATTTATTTAGCACTTTTATACCTACAACATTTTTATTTTTATGGTTCTTATTTTTTGGGTTCCATAGGCAGTTTTCACTCTGATAGAGCTCAATAAATTTAAATGTTTCCTCGTTACTCATGTTCGCCATTTCTTCAAGTTAGTTAATTCGCCGCAAGAAGAAAACGTGCACTCTTGATCGCTGCTCCGGGCAAACTAATCGCGCGGCCAATGTGTGGATGGTGCGCCAAGCTTGCGACAAGTGTCCTTTGATGTTGCCGACACCGCGCGGTTAGCTCGCAAGCGCGCCAGCCAACGTTCAAATACCTACCGCCAATGCGACAACGTCCGTTCTACACATTGGGCCAGTGGCTGGCCCAGCGCGCTTGCCAACTCGTTGGCCTATGTGTAGAGCCGCCATAAGAAAATAACCGATATCATGATTCTATTTATGTCCCGATATTATTTATATAATAAGGTTGTTTAAATTTTATTGTACCTATTTGACATTGACATTTTGCTTCTGTGTAAACGCAGTAAGCGCTGTGCTGTGCTGTCATTTCATAAAAAATTCGGCAAGGGCTATTTTCACGCAGTGGAAGTGGGGATACCATATTAAAAAAAAAATATTTTTATACCTGGCAACACCAAATATATGGATTTTTTTATATGGCTATAAAGATTTTCCGATTTTATGTTTAAGGTAATACGAGGTGAGCTGGAGAATGTTCAGTCAGGCAGGAACATACATCAGTAGGTAGGTAGAACTAAGCAGGTGGACCACGACCGAAGCCTGGGTATAGATGGTGAGACACAGTTAGGTAACCAGAAGCAGGCTTCCATGGATTTTCAAGTTTCCTTAGTGTGACATTATTCTGTACCTAGGTAGGTACCTACTAAATAAGTAATGTTTTATTTGAAGTAGGTAGGTACCTCAGAATACAAAAAAGGTACTACCTAAACAAGATAAGGAGTTTATCAAATAAAATTCTGCCTGTCATCAATGCTAGTTGGTTTATTTTTCCTAGTTATTCTGCTCTGTTTTGGTGGACAAACTATGTATGTACCTAGGTACATGAAGGTAGAAGCTATCTATTAGACTCAACGTTATTTATGTAGAACATACCTAGATTTTGGCAAAAGAAAATATAACATTGTAAATGATCTCATTCTTGATGACAATGTTGGCTACATACAGTGCAAGAACTGACTAAAAGGGTTAGAAGTGGTCATCATTATCAGCACATTCTGTTTTAACATAGCATACCATAATAATTGTAAGTACCTACCAGTGCTATATCTACTTTTATCGTTTAGCCACCATCCATGCCTTTCTTTGAGGTTATTTGAAGAGGAATAGGTTAATAGGTATTTTCTGATGAGATGATATCAATTATGTACCTAGGTAGGTACTCCGAATATCAAACTCAATACAGCAGTTATGTACTTTAGCACCACACGAAATCTAACAACGCGTCATAAGGATTACCATGGATAAATTGGTATTAGGTACCTAATCATTCATTATATCGCTGCATCAGGTTCCAAATTGATTTTGTAACGCAGACTAGGTAGAGACATCAACCTAACCTACGCGTTCGAGTTGCGAATAAAGATGGCGTAACCAAAATCCAAATCAAAATAAATCCAAAACTAAATCGTGTATGTACACGATGTCCTATCCGTACACAAAAATTAAGAAAAATTTAAACACTCCTACAAGCAAACAAGCTCCCAGTAGATCTAGACCCCTGTTTTTAAGTAAGTAAGTAGGTACGATAGCTCTTGCCAGATTGGTACTGCGTGAGAATAGCCAAAACAAACGAACTATTACTTATTCCATGGCTTCACGCAGTTTACTACATTGATAAAAACCTAAACACATTGACAGAATTTCTACTCACACACAGAAAATTTTATATTTTTTCAAAGAAAAGGGATATTGCCAGAATAAAGAAAATATTAGCGTTCAATCAATTTAAAGACAAGTATTCGAGTTTTTGACTTCTACGGAAATAGTGTTACAGATAATAAATATTTTCATTGTTTGTATGAATGAATGAACTAAACCGTATATTTGTTATCTGTATAGAATGAACGTTATTATGAACATGTTCATTCGCGAATGTACATACTGTGTATGAATAACTGGTCCGGAATAATTGGTCCGAAAAAATTCAAATGAAAATCAAATTTCAAAATTTTCCGTAGTGCGCGCCGGCCGGTTGTTTATTTTAAACTCAGTCTTTTAGTATCGTAGAGGGTGAGTAAATTGATTGTTATTTTTCATAATATTCTAGGGAAAGGATTATCTGATGTTCCACTGCCGTTAAATAAATAAGAATTGTTGTATGTACCGAACCATACCAAATAATCGCCGATAGTTTATGCCTTTGTAATCCTCAGTTTGCTTTGAGATGTTTTATATTTTTTCCTTATTTGTGGCTTACATAAATAAGATAAGATAAGATAAGATATTTCTTTAATGCACACCAAAAAATTACATAATGAAAGAAATTTAAAAACTAATCTAATGTACATTGGGCGGCCTTATCGCCTTAGGCGATTTCTTCCAGGCAACCTTTGGATGGACAGGATTTAGAATTATAAATAGTACAAGATAAATGTATAGTACAAGAGCAAGTAACATAATGAATCAAGTTACGCACTATTTTTGAGGTCTATGGCCTTAACAAAAGGAAGCCTCTAAAATATGAGTGGGTAGTTTACATTTGTGCTTACTTATTTAGCTTTTGATATAATAGAACTAGGGAGCTCAATCCTAGCTACAAAGTGCTATTTTTCCACATAGGACATATTCCTGGACTCTCAAAAGGTTCATACTTTTCCTGCTTAGGTACTACAGATCATGTCACCTTATAAGTGTACAAAACTGTTTTCGAGATAATATAAGTAGAAGAAGTCTTCTTACAGCAAGTTGTATTTAGTTAAGATGGCTATATAGGGTAATATACAGTTTCAATAGGTCTATGTTATTTACATACAATTATTCTGGGTAATAAAGTGTACCGTCCCTAGTACTTAATTAACTACATGTAGGTACTTTAATAATAATAATTCATTTATTCATCTATAGTGTTACAGCGTTATTATAATATGTGATTTAATAATAAAGTGTTTCACTATGAGATAAGTCTTACATTTCTAACCTATTTACATTTTGAGTGATTTGATAAGTTATGTAATTCATTAGCTCATAAGGTAGGTACCTATTATAATTGATATTAATATAAGATAATTTAAAAAGAATAAATAAATTAAACATTTGTTAAACATATGTAGTTAGTTACTTACACTAATGTTCAGCTGTATAGGGGCTTTGTCCATAAATAATTATAAAATTACAAACTTCCTCAAATTATATTACCTATTACAACTATTTTATTGCAGTTGCATTATCCAATATTTTAAAATTACTGTAGTCATTTTTCATAAATTCCGATACACTGTAAATAGTCTGAGATAGGAGTAGTTTTTTTATATTATTCTGAAAAAGGCCCTCACTCTCAATTTGTTGTATTTGTACTGGTAGCTTGTTGTAAAGTTTTTGACCCATTACTCTAGGTAATTTTTCATACATTACTAATCTACAATTAATTTTTTCTAATAGTTGAACAGGTTTACAAGCTCTGGATTTTGATGGGGGTTTTCTTTGATATTCATTTATTATAGACCTGGCATATCTAAGGATTTCAAAAATGTAAACGGAGACAGACGTCAATATGTTCAGGTTTCCGAACAGTTCCCTGCATGAGTCCCTGTAACCAGATTTCGTCAGTACCCTGATTGCACGCTTCTGCATCTTCAGGACACGTTCATAGTCTGTGGAGCAGCCCCAAAGTATGATTCCGTACGACATTACTGAATGTACGTATGCGAAGTAGACCTCTATCAGTTGCTCTTTGGAAGTCACAGCTCTTAATTGTTTCAATGCATAAATTCCCTTAGACATTTTTTTGCATGTGTTATCAACATGCTGTTTCCAAGTTAAAGCTGTGTCAATGTCAAACCCTAGTAACTTTGCTATATTAACACTTTCTATGTCTCCATTATCGGTTGATATCGTAATTGTCTTCTTAAGAGTGGATACCGCATTGAAGCAAACTATATTTGTCTTTGATGCATTTAATTTAAGACCATTATTCTTGAACCATTGGCTCAGAATTTCTAGTGTCTCTTTAATGTTTTGTTTCAGTCCTTCAATAGAGTTACTTGACACTATTATTGACGTATCATCCGCATATTGAATAAGGGTCCCTTAAGGCACCTTCAGATGAGCCATGTCGTTAAGGAATATTATGAAGAGTAGGTTTCCGAGAGATGAGCCTTGGGGTACGCCTACATAAATTGTCTTTGGTTCTGATCTGTAAGTTTTTCCATTAATTTTTACTTCAACAGTTTGTTGTCTATGTGTTAGAAATGACTTAATTAAGTGTCTAGTTTGATCAGAATCAGTCTAGTTTGATCAGATCAGAGAGTTTAGAAATCATAAAGTGCCTTATTTTGTGAATTTCTACAATCAGTTTATATTAAAACAAAATAATAACTTAAGGAGTATTCATCTCTGAACAGTGGGATAGTAAAAATTCTCGCAAGTGATGATGTCATCAACATTTTTGTATTTGTGCAAAGTTTGATTTGTTAACTTACTGTTTCTTAAACTAGATATAGAATAGATATAATATGTACAGGATTATAGCCAATAACTTATAGATGATGGTAACAGGTACACTACAGTTTTAATAATACAACTCATATTGTAAATAATACATTTCAAGTTCACTCTTGCACCATACCTATAATAACTTACAAATATTGAACTTTGGTGAAAAATAATATTAAGCCATAAACCTATGTATGGGCATTTCTATATGGGTATTTTATAATAATCTTATCTATGTGATAAGATTATTATAAAATGATTCATTTTTATTTCATATCATTAGTCACTGTATTTACAAAAAACTTGTACCTAATAATTTAATTATATATCTAAAAAAATGTATGTCAGTAAGATTTACAATAAGTAAGTACTAAATTTGTATAATTTATGCAATGCACATAACTCTTCAAGATATTCTTTGCTTAATCCATAACCACTTCATGTTAGCCAGTATTGCTACATGTGTGAATATTTTTACTTGTACATATGAGTGAAACTTGTTTTCTGATTATTACATTACTTTATTTCTATAAAAAGGGAAGGTCAAATTTGATCATGTCTCCGAATTATTTTGTACTTGAACTATACATAAATACAAATAAAACAAAGTATAAAACTATAACTAAATAAATGTACCTACTTTATACTATAAACATTAAAATTGTTTTTAAAATTTTTGATTAAAATAAATAATATTACCAACTTTAACAATAAAATTCAATATAAAGTCTGCAGGTGCAATTTATGCCTTTATGTAGTGTTATTATGTAGGTTAAGTTATTTATCATTTCCCTTTACTCGGTGAAATGGTACAATTACAAAAAATTGCATACATAATTTTTAACTACAGTCTGATAATTATAGTGGTACTGCATTCTACAATGCTACCTGTTGGATATGATATTCTGGCTTTAATGCTTCTTACATCTGCATTTAATTATTAGAGCCCAGTTTATGAATCTATACCTACATATAATAAAGATAAAGAGGGTCGAGAGTCTGAATATAAAAGACATTTACAAATGACTGGCCTGTTAGCTTAGTGACTGGCCTGTTAGCTTAGTTGGTAGTAGCTCTGCCTTCTAATCTAGGGGTCGCGGGTTCGATTCCCGCGTGACACAAGTATTTATGCATTTTAAAAATGTATAATTACTTGTGTTGAGTCTGGTCGTTTGTATGTATAATAAGTATGTATTTGCAAAAGAAAAGTATGTAAGTATTATATCCGTTATCTAGTACCCACGACACAAGCGTAAGCTTAGTGTGGGGCTAGATGGCGCTGTGTGCAATGTCCCGAAATATTTATTATTATTTATTTCAAAAAAGTTTGCAGATACTTATATAGAAATGATAGCAGATCACCTTTCAACAATTTATATATTTTTTTGTTCATCTGTTTATCATTTTGTCTGTTTATTTAAATGCCCATAACTAAAATGGTCAACCGATCTTCATGATTTTTGGTATGTAGATAGTATGAGGTACCGGAAGTGTTATAGGCTACTTTTTATTCCAAAATAATGCGAGCGTAGCCGCGGACGTCCAATAGTAGAAAATATGCTGTAGACACCTTAGTTTTATCAGTAATTTTGACTTATAATGCCCTAAATTAGATTAAGCATAATGAAATTAATAGTCATTGAGTAAAAGTGAATCATAACAGAACTTTGAACACTTTAAGCTCGCATTATAATAACATATCATAAACAATTTGTTGTTATCTGTCTACTTCTATATATAGGTTTTATGCTTCTGTTTTTCAACAAATACCTACCAACTTTTTACAACATACTAGTGGATGCCCGCGGCTTCATTTGCGTTATTTTGAACTACATACATAAGTATACATATCAAATAATATCAATACTATCACCCTAACAAAAATCACGATGAACCATCACCCTGCTGCGTCGTGTTTCTAGAACAAACAGACTTACTAACAGACCAACATATCTATAGATAGCGAGTTTGTAAGTCTGTTTCTTCAACATGCATTACATACAATATACATGTATGTTGTATGGAACAATAATAAATTTCTCCTCAAAGCGCAGTGTACAGTACAACTGAACGACCCCCTTATCAAGAATGCGGTCACGGCGCACACACTGTATGCATTTATCGCAGCCCGGTTTATGTAACGTGTTTTTTTGTTTTTACCGGTTTTGGACGCTCTGAATTAATGCCCAGTTATATTGGAAAGTTTGTAATAATATTCTTGATGATTCAATTTGAAGGCACTATGAGAGAGGTGGCTATAAACTCTAAAATAACGTAATTTCACGTGTCTTGTTTACACGTTTCGGGTGTAATGACACCCATCATCAGAACGTACGTTCTGGGACCGCGGCAGCGCGCAGTTTTAATAATAAAATAGCTACATAAAGATAAAAAGATAAAGAATCTTTATTGATGATGTAAAATTGTAACATACATAGGTATAAGTACTAATATCACAGAATATGCTACACAAATTACAATATCTCGTCAAATTGAATTTATAACATTAGGCTTTTATAAAATTTTAGAAGTTACATATGTCTAGTTTTATTAATAAAACAATGAAAATTTTTGTTATTAAAATCATGTCAAACATAATAATAGGTATGTAATCATACAATATGTCAACTTAAATAAATCTTGGTACTGTCACTTTAGCTGTATAGGGGCTAAAAATGACAATTTGGCATCACACTCCTTACTCAGTAGTTAATTACATAATTTCTAAGCAAGTTTAGAATCAATTGGTAGTTGACTGTAGTCATTTTCAAAGTATTCTTTAAAACTGTATAGTGTCTGATCTAACAATAATTGTTTGACGCTATTGCAAAATTGCTGATCATTATTCAAAGACTGAATGTGTGCGGGGAGTTTATTGAACAGTTTCTCTCCCATTATAGTGGGTAGTTTCTTAGTCATACACAGCCTAGGCACAGTTGGTTTCAACAATACTCTGTTTATCTTGGTTCTATTTGAGTTATAAGTCTTAAGTTTAAACAAATGTGGATTTCTTTTTACAAACTTTATAATCTCTAATATATATTGTGACACTGACGTCAAAATCTATATATAAACTGTTGATGAATAAATAATGATGAATACAAGCCACCATTACACATGACAATACCTACTACAATAGTAGGTAAGTAATATATGAGTACTTATGTTAATTTGTTCGTGAGTTTTTGCTAACCACTAATTTCAATATAATGACTGGAATTATGATTGTTTGTCGTATTTAAGCAATCATTAAGTCAGGTTAGTGACCTCTGTTCTGAATGTTGGTATGGCAACATATTTTTTTTAAACAAAACTAAAGGTCTGCATTTGATCATAGTTTGCCTGATGGCACCCGATGGTTAACCGGCTCACGCTTGTTTTGAAGATCGTTGGATTATAGTTCGTAGGGAACAGGGAGTCAGTAACATAAATTAATTTTACTCTAATTTACACATTCAAGACTTAGGGATGACAATAATAACAATGTATATGTATCTAGTCTTGTGAAGGAAGGTCTCAAATAGTTTAGGTACCTACGACTCAAAGTTTGAAGCGGGTGAATGAACTACCTGCAAACATACATAAATTAAGAGGTTAAATTGCAGTTCCGCTTCAGAAAACATACTCATACCTATTTCCTTTTATTTTTATTCTTCCTAGATACTTGTACAATGAACGTGTGAAAAAGTGTGTTGTTTAACTGCTTAAAGCCATTGTTCGCTTATGTTTATATTTTTTATTCTCACTATAATTACTATTGCCTACATAACACATTAACTTCATTATATGAGTGGTATTTATAATTTGACCTTGTATTTGTTTATGGGCACATAAAGCAAATTTATCTACATGCAAAAACAACAGAAACAAGTAGGTAGATGTAGGTAGGCATTACAAAATTGTTGCTAGGTTTCTTTGCTGTGCAATTTTATTGTACTTACTTTACTATGTTCATAGTTTTTATGGCACACTTAAATACACTGTGCTTGTAGCCTGCGGCTTCGCTTTCGCTATTTAGTTTTTGTTATTTCTTCATGTTCAACACCTTGCGTGTTGCATTTACTTGTAGATTAGGACAAAATGACGTAACACATATATTCAATATTTTATTTATTCAATCGTACATTAAAAGTTATAGTTCGTCCAAGTCCATTTTGATCACAAGGCACACGTATGAGCTACTAAGAGACCACAAACTGGTAATATATAGGGGACTACCTATTTATGTGAGGTAATAAAATAACAACAACAAATATCTTTATTATATCTCAACTTGGACTAATGCTTCAGTAAATCTAGTAGTTAAACCCACATAGAACGAACAAAAAATACACAACTTATGTTAATTTCTTGGTGCACTAAAAAGACCTGTGTCGTGAGGTAGGTACAGGATCTATCTATAACATTGGTTAATTTCTTCCAGATGTCTCGGGTAAGCGTGAATACACATCTTACGTTGATTTCTTGGTGTACTCTGCGCCCCACACTAGGATAACATGTGTCGTGGGATACAGGCACCAAACTATAACATTCATTCATTTCGATACGAATGATAAATGAAATTTTTATACAATACCTATATTTTTATTTTTATTATGTTTGCTATTGTAAACAAAACATGTACTTCTGACTTGTAACTATGGAGTTATGAATAAATATTTTGTATTGTATTGTATTTATTCCAGATGTCTCGAGTAAGCGTGGTGATATTCGGTGCGACGGGCTACACAGGGAAGCACGCTGCCGTGGAGATGGCCAAGCTGGCCAAGAAGCGGCCTGACCTCACCTGGGCCATCGCGGGACGAGCGCAGTCCAAGCTCGAGGACGTGCTCAAATATGTTGCTGATGCTACTGGTGAGACATATATATCTTTACTTTAATGTTATAACATTAAAGTAGTTGTGGATAATGAAATATGGGTAATTGGTATAGGAAAAATAGAAAAGAAATTTCAAACAACTCAAAACTAGACATGATATAAAATTTGCACCATGCGAAGCAACAAAAACAAATGTAGGTATTGCGACGGCGTTGTTTACTATATCAAATCAGCCTACACTTCTACTCTACCCTATTTCCAAATTACAAAAGTTGCAAGAAATAAATAGATACACATTTTTGGACACACGACCAATGACGGACCCCGTCAAAGGAGACGATATTGATAAAGTTGAAAATTCTTTTTTTAAATTCAGTAACCATAAAGTAATGTGAAGCTAGTACACTTTATTCCAAGAATGTCAATGTATTAATAATAAAAAACATCTATTCGTATAAGTTATTTGTTATGACTACAAGAAAGAATTGACTCAAACGAAACAAAAACTCGAAATTTGGGTCATAATAATATCTACCTTCTGATTGTAAGCTAAAAATAGACGTATGTACAAAAAAACTTGTTTCTTTGAAGAGTTTAGTAACTCACTATGTTTGAAGATATATGATATTGCGAGGGCAAAATATTCTGTCCTTGAATGTCTTTATATAATTTATAAGTATATTTAAAAAAATCAGTATAATTGAATTAAGTTTAGTTTTTATATTATGTCTAATTTGCAAACCAGTAATGGGTGAGATGTTTGATACTAACATTTGATTGTATTCACCTACCATCACGTAACACAACTAGACAACTACATCTTGCAAATAAATGAATCTTTATCTTTTATCAGTTTTTAGTTGAAATAAGGCGAGCGAAGCCGAGAGAGTCCATTAGTTTTAAATAAAGTTATAAAATTGTGTACGTACAGTTTTTTTACAAACCTGCAGCAATAAACTAACTTAATATATGTATGTACATTGTACCTACATACATTCGTGTTCTTGATATTAAATTTCTTACTTATAGTACTGCAGATTTAATAGTTATAATCAACAATTTGTTTATACATGTATAACATTCTACCAGCTTCGAAACTATTTACAATATTGGAATGAACCGTATTGACACAAACGATTTAATTGTTTAAACAAAGGTACCTACTATTTAAATATTGCATCACTCCATCCCACGAGTATACAAATATAAGGAATCTACATTATGTGTGATTCATTTTAATGACGGAATACGATAGAATTATTTTGATCACATTATTGTGTTAGTAAAAAATAGCAATAATGTAAATATTTCTAACTCTGCTACGTATCTCAGCCATATTTCTTCAAAATTTATATCTTGCGTGAGTTGTTTCAATTATCAATAAAAACTCAATTTCAATGCTCTAAGTTACCAGCTACTATAGAAAGTAAAAACTTTGGGTCAATGAATTGACGATTTGTTAATTTATGCAATTATATTTAAATTAATTTGTGGGCAGCTGACACACGGGCATTGGTTCTTAATTAATTCGAATGACAAACTAATTGAAGAAATTACTATGGCAAAGTGTTGGTATTACATTGTACCACAACTTTATATTTAGTGCTTATCAAGCTATGATATTTTAGCACCACTTTTAAATTTATTCTTAAACACATTTAGCGACAAAATAACATAGCTAAAAGATGGCTAAATGAAGAGACATTGTCGAGTCGTTATGCAAGTTTATTTCCATCAACACGTTTCACCGTTTCTTCCACTATTGAAACCAATATTCCCGCCTTCCAGGCGAGGAGCAGAAGAACGTGCGCATCATAATCGCGGACGTGAAAGACGAGCCGTCATTGGTGGAGATGTGCAAGCAGGCGCACGTGGTGGCCAACTGCTGCGGGCCCTACAGACTGTACGGGGAGCCAGTCGTGCGGGCCGCCATACAGGCGCGCGCGCACCATGTCGACGTCACCGGGGAGCCACAGGTATAACCTTTACAATACAGCAGCTAACAGATGGATCTAGCGAAGTGCCTGATAAAAATGTACTAGCAACAATGTTGTGGATAACTGTGGTGATAAAATAAAGTCGCAAATCTACATCTACTATGAAAAACATTTTATATTATATTTTATGTTATAGTACGTTTGGTTCACACCAAATGACGGTATCAATGGATTTTTGGTACAAATTAAACCAAACCACACATTATTACTATTAGTGCAGTTCAGAGATCGAACTAATTGTCTTATAATCTACCCAATATTCCACCCACAAAACTTAATTTCCCACTTAAATTCTTACTAAACTCTATTCCATTATGTTCCAGTTCATAGAGACGATGCAGTTGAAGTACGACGCCGAGGCGCGCGAGGCCGGCGTTTACATAGTGAGCGCGTGCGGGTTCGACTCCGTGCCTAACGACATGGGGGTCGTGTTCCTGCAGCAGAACTTTGGAGGTCAGTATACTTATTTAGGAAACTGACGTGTTTGAGGACCACAAATCCGGGAACATGTGTTTTTTCCTAGAAGGAGCTAGGCGTCTACAAGTATAAATGAACTTCCCTATCGAACATATTCTTAGTCATGAGCATGACCCTCTGTCTGTCATGAAGAAAAACGACTCAAGGAGGACACTTTTAACCTCATGATAAAGTTACGTTTGACAACACAGCACAGCATGCTTGATCTTAAGTATCCAAATAGATAGATGATAATAATTTATTTTTGACACATTTTTCGCTAAGTCAGAAAATATCCTTTATTCCAGGCACCCTGAACAGCGTCGAGTCTTACCTGTCCAGTAAGTTACCCCCGCAGTACGAGGCGGAGGCGCGCGCTCACGGCGTCATCAACACCGGCACCTGGGAGTCGCTCGTATACGGGTAACTATCGACAGGTATCTAACAGCGTACAGTCTTACCTGTCCAGTAAGTTACCCCCGCAGTACGAGGCGGAGGCGCGCGCTCACGGCGTCATCAACACCGGCACCTGGGAGTCGCTCGTATACGGGTAACTATCGACAGGTATCTAACAGCGTACAGTCTTACCTGTCCAGTAAGTTACCCCCGCAGTACGAGGCGGAGGCGCGCGCTCACGGCGTCATCAACACCGGCACCTGGGAGTCGCTCGTATACGGGTAACTATCGACAGGTATCTAACAGCGTACAGTCTTACCTGTCCAGTAAGTTACCCCCGCAGTACGAGGCGGAGGCGCGCGCTCACGGCGTCATCAACACCGGCACCTGGGAGTCGCTCGTATACGGGTAACTATCGACATGTATCTAACAGCGTACAGTCTTACCTGTCCAGTAAGTTACCCCCGCAGTACGAGGCGGAGGCGCGCGCTCACGGCGTCATCAACACCGGCACCTGGGAGTCGCTCGTATACGGGTAACTATCGACATGTATCTAACAGCGTACAGTCTTACCAGTCCAGTAAGTTACCCCCGCAGTACGAGGCGGAGGCGCGCGCTCACGGCGTCATCAACACCGGCACCTGGGAGTCGCTCGTATACGGGTAACTATCGACATGTATCTAACAGCGTACAGTCTTACCTGTCCAGTAAGTTACCCCCGCAGTACGAGGCGGAGGCGCGCGCTCACGGCGTCATCAACACCGGCACCTGGGAGTCGCTCGTATACGGGTAACTATCGACATGTATCTAACAGCGTACAGTCTTACCAGTCCAGTAAGTTACCCCCGCAGTACGAGGCGGAGGCGCGCGCTCACGGCGTCATCAACACCGGCACCTGGGAGTCGCTCGTATACGGGTAACTATCGACATGTATCTAACAGCGTACAGTCTTACCTGTCCAGTAAGTTACCCCCGCAGTACGAGGCGGAGGCGCGCGCTCACGGCGTCATCAACACCGGCACCTGGGAGTCGCTCGTATACGGGTAACTATCGACATGTATCTAACAGCGTACAGTCTTACCTGTCCAGTAAGTTACCCCCGCAGTATGAGGTTTTCTATACATCAAGTGGTTACAGGAATAAATTACCAACTTCCTTCAGTAGTTATATAAATGTCTTCGCCAAAAATACGGGGAAAAAACCGATTTTGATGAAATTTGTCTCACATTTATCTTACTTTGTCATTACGCAGCAGAAGAAGCCAAGCGGCGAAAATATACATCATTATCGACTGATTATATTTTCGTACCGCTTGGCTTCGAAACTTTTGGTCCGTGGGGAAAAAGCACGAAGTCTTTTATAAAAAAATTAAATAAAATGTTGATTGACATCACTAGAGACAAGAACGCTGGCTGGTTCCTTGCGCAAAGGATTTCTATAGCAATCCAGCGTGGGAATGCAGCCAGCGTTCTTGGCTCCATACCACATGTAGATTGTTTAAATTTAGTTTAGATGTAAATACTCTTTTTTAGTTCTATTAGTGTTAATATGTGTAAATATTGTTTCTTATTATTTTAATAAATCAATCTTTGTCATTTATTTTGTACGTGTCAATATATATTATATATCTTCACGTTTGTATTCCAGTCTGGCACACTGGAGCGAGTTGAAGCCGTTGCGAGAGAAGATCTTCCCAATCCGTCTGCCTGCCTTCCACCCGCGCTTGCTGCCGCAGTATGTATATCTAACTAAATAAGATATTGTGGTCCGTAACTAATTCATGTAAGGAAATAGTAGTTTATGCAACAGTCATATAATGAAGGGTATTAAAACACGAGTGTGAGTTTATGAAACGAGCGCAGTGAGTTTCATAATAGTAACGAGTGTTTTAATACCTGTGTTATATGTAGTTGCATACACTACTTTATCTTCACTAATGCAATTAATCAAACAACAAGAGTAAAAGCTGACAATAGTTAATTTTTCATATAATTTTCTAGATTTTTCTGGCAAAAGATTGTGAGTTACTTTTGTTGCCAATTCTAGAATATCCGGAGGCGTACAAATATTATTATCATCGTCGCTATCCATTTTTAACTTTTAATTTGTATTTAAAAAACAAAACACATTGCGTAACATTAAATTCACGCGTACGTGTATTTTCACAGTGATTTTGCCGCCATTAAAATCTAACTATCTCTAAAGCGCGACCAACCTGATTGGCCCTGCAATCAGGTTGGTCGCGCTTTACCGATGTTATAATGAGCTATTACGATATCGATGTGGATATTATAGCATCATGTGAAATTGCTTAAATTGAGTGTTTTGTTGTCTGTGCTATAACAGTAGTAATTATAAGTCAAGTATTGGAAACATAAGTAGAATGTTACAACATTAGTGTAGATAAAAAATATTACGAAATTCGAGGTTGTTAGATAACAAATAACGTAGCAACTGAATGTACCAATACGAGTCATAACTAGGCAACAGTCGTTCACTTTTGGACATATCTATTGCGAATTCCGAAGTTTTTTTTTTTTCAAAAAATCGGCGTTCATTTTTTACTCTGATCTTATTTTATTATATTAAAGTTTGACTTATTTACAAGTTTCATAAAGTTATATTTATTACTTTACAACATTACCTTTTATACGCACTACATGTTTCCTGCTTCTACTCCCAGACGCGTGCTGCACTCCAAGAACAGTCGCTGGTGCCTGCCGTTCCCGGGCGCAGACAACAGCATCGTGTACCGCACGCAGCGCGCGCTGTACGAGACTACTAAGAAACGACCCGCGCAGTTCAGAGCGTATGTATCATCTTCTTTCTCTTTACCCTTATCCTACTTTGTGAGGTGGACACAGTATGTTTCTACCTTCCATTTTACTCTGTCACTTGTCTTTACCACATTCACTCCTGTCGTACACATATTCTCATTCACACAGTTCGTCCGTGTCTTCCTAGGGCGTCTATCTACTCCGCCGCTTACAACCAGTTCCATACTATACCGTATTATGTATTTAATAATATTTATGTATTACTAGTGGACGCCTGCAACTTAGCGCGAATTATTTCTTGATAAAATGTAGAGTATGTCTCTCACACTACCTACACACCATAAATCATGAAGATCCGTGCAGCCACTTTGTGTTATGCGCAACTACATAAACAGACAAATAGATAAATAGATTACAAAGTTCTATAAATAATTGCAGTTCTTATATTTTGTCATCAATAAAAACGGCTTTATTTTGGCGAGAAACGGTCCCAATAGATTTTTTTCCAGTCACCACTTCTCCTAATTTACCTTTTTTTTGACTGCTCCGTTAGCTAGTTTGGTAGTGGCTGTGCCTTCTAATCTAGGGGTGTGGGTTCGATTCCCGCATAACACAAGTCATTATGAATATTAAAATTTGACATTACTTGTGTTGAGTCTGGTCGTTTCTATACAGGTATAATAAGTATGCTTTTGCAAAAGAAAAGTATTTATGTATTATATCCGTTATCTAGTACCCGTGATACAAGCGTAAGCTTATTATGGGGCTAGATGGCGCTGTGTGATATGTCCTGAGATATTTATTTATTTATTTTCTGTGGTGCTCACAAGTGCATGTATGTTCCAGGTACGTGGCGCTGGACGGCCTGACGCAGGCGCTCGCGCTGATGGTGTGGGCCGTCGTGGTGGGGGTGCTCGCCAGGTAGGCTCACTTGGTTGAACAACATATACTTTGTTGAATCGTTGGTTTTTGTTATAATATATTTTATTGGTAAAAATAATATGAGTGGATTAAGTAGTAAAAGTACAGCAGACGAAAGATGTTAGAAAATTCATATTGTTTTTGTCTAAAATGTTGTTTGTATTATCAATGAACCATAGTTTTTGCTACCAATGGTGATAATACAAATATTATTTTGATTTTGTTAGGTGTTGTTAAATGACGTACTAAACTCACACACGTACTTTCAGTCTTGGCTAATTGAAGCTCTCGCCTGTGAATCGGGCTTATTAATCATATTGTACCATTGAAAAAGAGATTTCAAAGTATTTTAGACAAAATGCACACGCACACTACCTCATCAAAGCCACATAAGATCAATATCAGGTGGAAGAATAACAAAAAAATCTTATCTATCATCATCATCATCATCCACAGCCCTTGGGATCCCACTGCTGGGTATAGGCCTCCCTTTGTATGTGCCATCTGCGTCGATCTTGTGCAGACCTTATCCAGGTTGGACCCTCGACTTTCACGATGTCGTAGACCCATCTCGCGACCGGACTACCTACTCCTCGCCTGCCAGTTCTAGGCCACCTCTCTGTAACTGCCTTACTCCATCTATTATCAGTTCACCTTACCACTTGTCCCGCCCAGCTCCATTTTAAACGCATTACCGCGAGTCCGACATCACGAACCTTGGTTCGCCGCCGGATCTCGGCATTACGCACTCGGTGTATGAGTCTGATGCCGAGCATGGACCTCTCCATAGCTCTCTGCGCGACTCTGATCGTGTAAATAGCATCATTGGTGAGAGACCACGTCTCGGCACCGTAGGTCATGGTGGGCAGGACACATTGGTTATAGAGGCGGGTTTTGAGGCATTGTGGAATGTTTTGGGATTTAAATATGTCATCGAGTTTTTTTCGTATCTATAACTTTTACTATTTCTGTCTTCCAGGTTCGACTTCACCCGCAACCTTCTAATCAAGTACCCTCGCTTCTTCACGGCGGGGCTCATCACCCCCGAGGGCCCCGCGGAGAGCGTGGTGCAGAACACCAGCTTCAAGATGGAGCTGTACGGGGAGGGCTGGGGGGAGGGGGGCGACGTCACGGGGCCCCCCAACAAGACCGCAGTGGCCAAGGTGAGAGCGTGCACAGTCGACACAGTTTTTGTAACTGAGCTTTTAACTCCTGACAATCTTTCAAAGACATCCGTGAAGTTTATCAGTGTCAACAATATTCGATGGTGTCCGAATTGAGATTTGATCACATCGCTAGTAGTTTGCTAGTAGAGTTGCTAGTGATAATAACTACCTACTTTTCTTTATTTTATCCCAGGTCCATTTTCTGTAAGGACCGGAGTGACAAATCTCAATTTAGATACCATCAAATATTGTTGAATATTTAAACCACTTTTGAAAATAAGTTTTATTTTAAGTTACTCCATTAACTAGAGACAACTATCTGTGAAACAGATCCTAATTACTTTGATTCTACCTTCCTTGCTTGTTGTAATCATGTGTGTATGTGTGGCAGGTGTCGGGTCAGAACCCCGGCTACGGGTTCACGGTGGTGGCGCTCCTGCTGTGCGCCATCACTATACTGGACGATAAGGACAAGATGCCGCCACCGTGAGTATATTACACTTGTTTACACAACACCCAGAAACTACACACCACCACCACTTACTTCATCCACACGCTACAAGCTCAATAGTAAAATACTAATAATTAAAGAATTTAGTGGCAACACAAATCTCTCTTCCATTCAAAGAATAGATAAGCTGACAGTTGTTTACATTGTTTCTGTTTCCTCATTGATTGATATCTATTATTTTAATTTCTAAGTTTGTTCAGTTGTTTTAATTAGTGTTTTTACTTAATTAATGTACTATTAGTGCAATGAAACATGGGTACAAGTGTGGGGGTGGTGTCGTCTCTGATTTCCTTGCAACACAGGACCTCTGGTACCTAGCGCAGGAGTCAGTCATTCCACCGCGTACCAAATACTTTTTAATGTACATATTTGCATATACATCACATAAAATAGGTACGTTTTACATATGTATTTTGTGACCAATAAACTATTTGATTTGATTGATTTGATTTTACATATTTCTAACCCCAAACACTTGTAACAACTGTAAGTTGCGCTGTAACGCCTAATAAACAAATGCGAGCAATATGTCGAAAGACACGCACCGAACGCCTGAAACGACTTGGATGAAATTTGGTAAGGAAGTAGAATTGATCCTATCCTAGATTGATATAGCAGGCTACTTTAAATACAAATTCAAAATTCATTTATTCAGAAAAAGTGTTACAATATATCTTAATTACTACCTAACCTACTGGGTGAGGGCACACCCTGCTATGTTAGCTAGTCCCTTCTAGTGGTCTTGATTACAGTAATAGAATTAAGAACAGACTAATAAAAATAACCTAAAAATGTATCCCACTTTATCACGAGTAATATCGTGAGGTGCTACTAGGTTTAAACCAATTAAATGTTGAAATGATTGCATTTCAGTGGAGGCGTGCTGACCACGGGTACTGCATTCCGTGACACGAGCCTCATCCAGAAGTTGAACGAGAATGGAGCCAAGTTTGAGATGGTCTCTTCTAGCGCCAAGTAATACTCACTCTGTACTAATTAGCACGCTGGAGACACATGGTACATGGTACACGTTTGAAAAAATAAGATATACGTTAATACAATCTAACAACACAATGCACACAAATGTGGCCTAAGTTTGCGAGCTCTCGCCCAGATCATTTTTAAAAACAAAACATTTAAATTTTATTTTTATTAAAATAATCTCTTCCTGATAATAAAATTTGGGGGTGATACTTGTGTCGCGTTGCAATTAATCATTTTCCAGTACTAACTCTAGTTTAGTTACTTCTGTTGCCAAGAGATGGCGCCAGCGATAAATAAATTGAATATAACATGAACTGGATGTACGGAGAATTTAATATTTCTCTCTCTAGGTTTCAAGACAGCTCTCGCGATGGAAAAATATAATTTTCCATCAATATTATTGTTTCAAAACGAAGGCGCCAATCAGACGACGACGACTGACTTATATTGATAAATGGCAACAATATCTGCCAACTTCGTTTTGAAATGATATTTTTTTCTGTTGATTTTACTTATTACGAGCTACAAAGGTCTAAATGATATGTCTTCTAGGATAAGTGTATTTAAATATTTCTTGCAGACACTGACATCAGTTACAAAGCTATGTAAGAAGTTTCTCTAAATTTTTGGACAATTAACTTAAAAATTCAAATGCACATCTGAACTGTGATCAGTGTTTGCTGTAAATAGGTATGGCAATGTAAGGATGGAATTGATCGAGGTTTTATATTATACCTTCTATTCATCTTTATTTAATGTTCTTAGGATTTTATACTTATAACATACTTGCTGACAAGTAATACTCGTGTTTAACCAATTTTTGTGTTTATTTTATAGTCATTGCATTTATTACACTAACAGCCGGATCCTTAACGACGCCATTAAATCAACTAATTCTTATTGTAATTGGTGGATTTCATATTATTGACCAATCACAATATTAATCAGTGATGTTTTTATTATTTTGGGATGGATATATTGATTGGTCGTTGTTCTAGAAGTCGGTATATTCATGATTGCAGTCGGGATCAAGAGATCAGATAATGATTATCACTATTTGCTTATTTTAATTTTTTTGAATTGTCAACGTAAGATATGTTTTACCGTAATCATTCCGTTTTCACAGCATTCGGGAGTTTTTATTTACTAATTTTACTGATGTGCCTTATTTTTGCTTTTATGTTGTGTTATTCGAAAATAAATGCGATTTGAAATACATATAATTTTAATAATGATCGTAAGATTTCAAATGATCAGGAATGAACACTTCGTAGCTCTTCTACAAGAAACCGTCAGTGATTTGAGAAAACTTTAATATTACAGTCCAGATTGTAGTCATTTCTGAACGAGACACCTAGACCAGAATGATTCGCTTACCATCAGCTGAATATTGGGATTGGGTAAATTAATTTCGTTAAATATAACTTTATTTGCAAATTGAAATCCCATCATAGTATTGTTTATTCTGTGGTGCAGGAAAAAATATAATCAATTAAATATATCTGCGAGTCTTGCGACAGCTTGTAGAAGTAACACACGAAGGAAATAAAACATCCAATATTGAAAATAGATACGTTAATTTAATGATGGAATGGCCTATCACTAACTTAACTAGGATTTACACCAAATCATTCAAGTTATGTACAATTAGATTTAAATCTGTACATAAACATTACAAAACTAGACTAGTTACAGTTACTGACAGATGTTCCGGTGTACTTTTACCAACTTGAAATGTTTACTAAACTGTTAATACACAAGAAATCTGGACGATCTAATCCCATACAATGGTACAGACAATGTGTCGATATACCTATTTCATAATATCTTGCTCAAATTTTGCTAGATAAAAGTGTAAAGGTTTTGTTTCACAAACTGTATCATATTAAATAAGGATTTTCAGAAAATAGCAAAAGCACTAGGAACCAGTAAAATATAGTGAGCCTAAAATGAGCTTTGGTCTTATATAATGTAAATTGTAACCATGTATACAAAATAAATAAAAAAAATAGTTTTTCAAAAGACCTTAGCAAAATCATAACTCTCAATAAAAAAAAAACTCAGAAAAGCAATTTAACCTACTCCTATAAAAATATTTGATAAAACCAAATAGAAATTTATTTATTAGCTTCAACAAATAACCTAACTTTACTTAGATATTCAGTTTTGAAATACTAGCCCCTACGAAATCTTATTATTATTAGTTTAGTTATACAACATGTACATATATTATGTAATATGTATGATATTATACAGCATTTATTACATGTTACTTAATTAACTCTTAAGATGCAATTTATCATAGAGCTAAATTAATAGGTCACGTTTGACACCAATCTTTAGTACCTATGTATGTTTATGTCCAATTGGTGGTCATATAGAAATGATAGCTGTCAAATGTAACATATTAAATTGACTCTACTATAGTTGATAAGTATTATATTTTTAACAATAAAATGTATTTGTGACACTTAGCACTCGATAACTTGTTCTAAAACATGATAATTTGCTAATGTTTTAGGAAGTATGTCTCGATGGTTGCAACGTTTGGTGCAACAGATAAAGGCTTGCTATCTTTAAATCTCAGTAGTCATACAATTTGGTGTCACACGAACTAAAGATAGAAACTTACGAACGTAGTTACAGCAACGTGTTGCAAAATTAACCTAAATGCCACCGTTTACGCAACGAAACACGCTGAAACCAAATAATCCTGATTTATAAGAAGCATTTGACTCCGTTGAACTTCACAAAACATAGTCTTTTATACAGTTCACTTCAAAAATAGTCCTTAAAGCAATCAGAATAAGCGTGTCGTCTCTAGCTGGACTCGCGGCTGTTCTCGCTGGAGCCCACGGCGCTGGGCTGCGAGCTGGAGGAGGGAGTCACCTCGGGCGCCACGATCAGACCCTCTTTGATCCTTTTCTTTTGTTTCATCCGTCTGTTCTGAAACCAGATCTTGACCTGCGTTTCGTTGAGTTGGAGGGCGGAGGCGATCTCTATCCTCCGCGCCCGGGTGAGGTACTTGTTGAAATGGAACTCCTTCTCGAGCTCAGTGAGTTGTTTGTTGGTGAAGTTGGTGCGGCCCGTGTTGTTGAGGTTGAGCAGCGGGTTGGCGAGCATCTGGCTGCCGGTGGGCGTGCGCAGCCCCTCCTGCGGGCTCCCCAGCACGCCCGCCGGCGCGAACTCAGCCGGGCCCGGGATCATCAGCTTCGGGACTGGAACAAACAAACAGTTTCGTTAATTGGGTTTGCCATTAACTAGTATGATCGTGAGAATTTATCCGCTATTATAAATCGTTTTTATAATAAAGCAGAGAGAAAGAGTTGCAAGAAAGTTTAAAAATACCAGAGAGAGATGTAAAGTTTGCTCGAGTCTAGTTTACAATATGCCAGTCAGTTAGATTAACAAGCTTAAAGTTCGTTCTTGCAACTTGGTGTAGGTAAGTACATAATAAGTAGGTATTCTAATCGTTATTTGTGTACTTGTAACAATAGTTTTAATGAATGTCTCCGCAGGACGCAGATATCCTCGCTGGGCATTGTTCGCCGCACCGGACACAGGTTTGTTTACACAAACATCTCTTAGGAAACTGCCTTTTTACGTGCTATTGAGTGCCCGTGGGAGTAACCGACACATTTATGACAGGTGTCATTTTTTCTAACCACAAAAAGAGGAGAAAGATAAAAGATATTTCAATATTAGCCTAAAGAAGGCGCCCCGCCGGGGCCGCGGCCAGTGCTCGTTTCACGGCGAATTTCATATTTCTGACGTGTATTATTAGAAGCAAACGTCGACCATTCAATTGAGCATGTCTCCGCATTTATTTTATTGACTGGCTTTTTTATACAAATATTGGCTTAGGATTCGTTTCATTCTGGGAATCAGGTGTTTTAATTCAAACACATTTGTAATCGGTTTGCTTTGTTTGACCTTGCGAGTTTACCTTTTTAAATAGGAGTCTCACCATGTCTCGAATATTTATTTTGTGAGTATAGGTACTATATTTTAAAAGAGCTGACTTAATGATAAAGATGATTCGGTGGTCATTGTTTGCTGAGGTGTGTGATTTCCGTTCACAAATAAAACGGATGGTTGTTCAATGTCTTATAATTAATTGAAAATACACTGCTTAATCACGCGCCATGATCGAATTAGTTTAATGAACGGGTTTTCCGATTGATTAAAATAATTTCCGCACAAGAATCTGAATTATACCTACTGGTTCTTACTATAATAAAATGTAGAAAATATATGAAACAAGAAGCTCCTCCTTTTCAAATTACTATTCGTTCTAGGAATTGAAATACCAGCACTCATTTGTATAAACTATAGTTCATGTATAGACAGTGCCTTCAGTGTTTTTTTTTATTTAGTTACTTAACTTTTTCATTAATTTAAACTATTTTATCGCAATTCAAGATTTCACTCTGTTTTGTCTTTCCAATATAAGTAGATTATCCTCCTACCCTCTGTTCTCTACATGATTAGTTCGTGTATAATCCGGCAGCGGGCGCCTGCATCACGCGCGCGATGCTGTGCGGACTGGATTGAGATCGATCTTCTTCCTGTTACATGCTGACCGAATGTTTATACTTTGGTACTGTAGGTATAGGGTGGGTTATTTATTGAGAGCAGCGACTGTTATTACCGAAGTTAGGCAAAGTTAACCTACACGATAGTTTGAAGGCTCAAGGCAAAAGAACGCATCACTTTATAGTTTGTTCAAATCTTCTTCTAAATATATAAACTCAAAGGTGACTGACTGACTGACTGATATAGTGATCTATCAACGCACAGCACAAACCACTGGACGGATTGGGCTGAAATTTTCAATGAAGGTAGATGTTATGACGTAGACATCCGCTAAGGAAGTATTTTTGGAAATGCTACTTTTAAAGGGGTGAAATAGGGGATGCAAGCTTTACTTCTTAATGCGAGCGAAGCCGCGAGAACCCACTAGTCATTCATAGTATGGCAATGGGTGAAGCTGGTTTTTATCAAGTTCATCTATAGAAAATATTAAGGTTTTTATAGCGGTTTCAAATACTCTCGATCTCGAAGTTGTCACTCTCATTCGATAAGAAATAGGAAGTAAAATTTAGGCCCATTTGACAACGATTCAAAAACGTGTTTAGTGACTAAATTATCCAGTAGGCATGGCTAAATATGTTAAATATTCGCAGCGGTCAATGGTGGGTTGTACCAAACTTTTATTCAGCTCGATGTTCTAATGTTTATTCAAGACTTTGGAAAAGTCATATAGGCACAAAATTCGCGATTCCAAATAGTTCGATCCGTCAGTATAATAAATTGGAATAAAAACATCCAGGCAGTTACTACTAGTAGGACTAGATGGAATAAACCTTTTTATCAACTTAGAATTAACAGTTACGTAGCACCCTGTGTATCACTATCATGCCAGTCACCGGCCGGCGTCCACTGCGACCAGTTAATCCTTTACCCCAACTTGTTCCTGCTGCTGTTTGCTTTATTGGATACGAGCATTTCCGGGGAGAATCGCAACAAATGTGCACTAATATCGACAAATTTTATTAAAATAGTGCGACATGACGGCATCAGACCCAACAGCGAAATAAATAATTGTAAACCTTCTTATAAACTACATTTTTATCTAAGTAACATTTGTTATAAAAAGATGCTATTATTTCGGACAACAAAGAGATCTAAATGTATGTTAATGTTGGTAAACCTAAAACTGACTCGGGTACAACTAAAAACTAAGTTATTCTGACAGGAGTACATTCAAAGCGTAACCATATTTAGTATTATGTTACTATTATTTCGATTATACATACATAACGTGTGTATTTTCTTAGCTGTTAAAATTTTGATAACATAATCCGTACTCAAAAAGCGACTCAAGTCTACCTAAACGGGTGACATGATCGGAAAATCAATGTTTCGTTTGTAATTCCATTATATTTATTGACTAAATAATCCTTGACGGTTCGTAGGACGGTTTATTATGTACCTAATGCCTAAAGTCAGATCAGCTTGCAATAATCCCATCAACTATATTGTTTTAGTCCGACCAGTTGCAAAGCAGTATATTTGTGGAGCGAGCCACCTGTGCCGGTGTCGGGTGTCGAACCCGTTGCGGCTTCAAACGGAGCCGTCTGTTTGTCTGCCTGTGTGCGAGAGTGTTTGCGCAACCACTAAGGATGGGTAAACAATTAAACACTGCCGGACTAGTGCGGGTACTTTGCAGCTTGCCACACGAATATAGGTAAAGATGGAAATAATTGATAGAAGAAGCCAAAAATAATAATTATAGAATATTCACATTTCTTACTTTAAGGATAACTTCATTAACAGAGCTTTGAATTAGATTCAAATTAACCTTATACTAGTGTTACCAGTGACTACTGCTCTAGGTAGTTAAATAGTAATTTTGGACATAATTTTTGACGTAAGTTCTAGCTGGATGTTGTACCTAAATTTAATCAAGGTGATGCTTAATCGGAACTATTGATCGACTTTTACATATTTACTAGTAAGAAGGTAGGTACCTAACGCACAAGTTTATAAGGTGGCTTTAGTAACTATGTATGTCAAAACACAACACAACGTTTATTGTACGGACGGCAAAGCTTTGGAACACTTTACCAGAAGCTGTGTTTCTTGCGAACTACAATCCAGGGGTTTTCAAATCTAGAGTTAATAGGTATCTTCTAGGTAAACGTGTTACACCCTAGGCTGCAGCAATGCTTAACATCAGGCAGGCTGATGTTAAGCATTGCTTAATGCTTAACATGTAGTCAAACGTAAACCTATCACACGTAAAAAAAACAATTTTGATCAACAAGAAATCTAGAAAATCTCAGATGGTATAGTAGGTAGATATAATATTTACATAGTGTTTGGAAAATATTTTCACAACTCAAGATGTTATTCTTGTTTTACTTGAGAACTGGCACAATACAAAATTATTAAGAAGAAAAAATAATGTTATATTCGTATCGTCTGTTACAATGGCTCCGTGCTTCTTGTGGCGATCTTGGCAGATCCCTCACGGCCATACAACCACCGGCCTACACTAATATTGACTCGACAAACCGACTCACTACATCTCCATTCATTTACTACGCATTTACTTGTATCGGTAAACAGCGAGTCAAACGCGGCGGTACCAACGTATCTCCTGATGCACTATGGTTTGAATCCTGCGGGAAAGTCATGACTCATGATCCTAGGTGGACCCACGAGGAAATAAGACTCAAAGAAAGAAAGAGAGAAAATTATTTGTATTGATAAAGAAGGGATAAATTTATACCGGAACTTTGCATAGGTAAGTAGGTATGTTTCTCCAGTATTTAGTGACTGAAAAACGCAAATTATTCAAAAATACTGGAAAGCTTTTAAGGACATACTTAAGACATCAATCAATCCAGGAATAAAACAAAAATATATTTATTTTTGTAACTTAATGTGCATTTTTATGGACTTCATTGAACTGAATTATACTCAGAATCTACTGAAGAGCTTTCATTAATGTTGAAGTGATATTCTAGAAACCTTTTAGTTAAGAGAAATACGAATATATTAACAATTTGATTTTGAACAATGTTTGATTTGAATGATCACTCTTGGTTAATATCCGAGTTGTCTGTAATTTTATCGTCTCCGTATTCTTCATGTATTTATTATGTCTTCATACTGTGACCTTCTTAATTTTAATGTAGGTAAGTTAGGTAATCAATGGATTTAAAGATATTTTAGTATTTGTCATTGGTAATCGAGGTGACCTGAATATCCTCGCTTCGATTGCAAGCGGTCAATACCTACTTGTTTTATGCTAAACTAATATTAGCCTGCAATCAATGCGAAAATTATTTGAGAGTCAAATTAAGCGTGAAATTGCACGTAAATTATTTATTGTCTAAATAAATCATTACAAAAAGTATGCGTTAATTTGTGTGCGCTGGATGCTGCTGTTTCAGTATTCGGTTACTCAGCGAAACATTTAATTAAAGTAAATAGTTAAGACATGTACCATGCACGTAGGGTGTAATTAATTAATTAGAAAGCAACTGATTACTTATTTCATAAAAAAAACACTTAAATCATTAATTCATACATAGTGTTAAAAGTAATATTTGTAAGCAAAAATATGCAAAATGGACTAAAATATAATAACTTGGTAAGCTACGAAAATGCTACGCTCCGTAGCATATACGTAGCATAGTTTATATTAAATTATTAAGGTATGATTTTACCCATTTATTTACTATACTTCTTTCTTGTGTGGTTTTGTTACAAAACATATTTTATAAGTTGCTATTAATGTTTGCTGTAATTTGTAAATGACATGTTAAATTGCACAAGATACAAGATCTTACTGTAAACTATACTGTCCGTAATAGTTATCATAGATAATTTATTTATAACTAGTAGACGCCTGCGGCTCGGCTCGTGTTATTTCGGGATAAAAAGTAGCTTAAGTCTTTCACCGCGCAGGCTGTTTGCCTCTGGAATGCTTTACTTCTTGCTATCAAAATAGCTCCGTCCATAGAAAGCTTCAAGACTCAAGTAAATATATGGTATTTGTCATCATTACAGTGAGATCTTTGTAGTTCCTTTGCTATCATCATCTATGTATGTGTATAGTGTATACTCAATCAGTATTTACTAACAATATGTATTAATTTATATTATTTTTGGTATATTGTTATTATATGTATTAGGGTGTATGATTTATATGTATAGTTTATTAAGTAGGTTTGTAGTATGTATTTTTAATCTAATCTTTTCTTCTTTGTTTATTTTATTGTATACCACGTCCTCTGTTATCTCTTATTTATTCCTTTCCATCCAATGGTTGCCTGGAAGAGATTGCTTTTAGCAATAAGGCCGCCACTTGTGGCACTAGTATAAGTGTTTTTTTCTTCTTTCCTTTTAATTTTATCGTGTGTTACAATAAAGAATTTTCTATCTATCTATCTATCTTATACACTTGCGGGATCTCATACTACCTACATACTATAAATCATGAAGATCCATTCAGCCGTTGTTTGGTGATGAGCGTTTAAATAAACAAACAAACAGAGGCACATAAACTTCTATAAATTGTTGGAACGTGTTATCAATTCTAAGTATCTCCAATCATTTTTTTTAATATCTTCAATGTTTAGACTTTTGACCCTCTTCAGCTTTATTATATGTATAAATAGACTAGTGCATGTAGAATTTGATATGTCATTAACAATAAATAATTATGAACGTTTTTTTCTGCCTCCTTCTCATGATGCAATCTTATGTTGTACACAAAAAAGATTTTCGCTATTGATACTAACAGCATCCGTGGCCACTGCGCAACTTGCCCAAGGTATACCTTGGTAGAGACAGGGTAGAGACTATACAGACAAAAGCCCCGCTGTTTGCCCGCGTGTAACAGAACACCGGAGCAGGCGACATGCCTAATCCATTACTGCAGCAAATATTTGCCTAACTGTTTGCCCAGCTCGCGTTGCGTACGATTACGCGGGTGGGAATCCGATTTTGTCTATGGATTTTGTGAGTAGACGTTATTTGCGTGACTTGAATGTGTTTGTTTTCCTGTTTTTCTTAATTTATATGAAGGTCAAGGCAAAACCGGCTTACATAGCTATCTTCATGTACATTCTGTTTCACAAGGAAAAACACGTAGCTTATAATCCGTTGTACGTACCTACTTATTCTGATAAGATTTCAATGATGACAAATAAACAATGTAAATACATATACCTATGTAGGTACTTGTATAGTTACATAGGCTGCTGTATTATTATCCTCATCCCATCCCACAAATTATGCACAAGCAGCTCCATCCCTTTATTTAGTGGTACAATGCGGGTGGCAATCCATAACGTTCCGGCTTGCTCTACATTATCCGTAATTCAATCAATTCAATTGTACAACAACGTCCATGTATTCTCGCGTCAACGCCCTCAGCCGCCGCCAGAAAAAAATAACATTCGAATTTCAAACAATTGACAGTAAACTGACAGCTAGGGGGAGCGGGAGCCGCGCCATTGGTCGGAATTGGACAATACGGCAGATGCGCTCTTCAATATTTTTTTCTACCGCCATGTTTGCTCAAATTCTTTACCGAAAAATGGTCTTTAATAAAAAAGGGAATCCAGCTATGTACATTCTGATATTGATATCTTTTTCAACTCTACGAATAGATGTGTAAATGATTATAATGTTATAGCGTTATTCTGACCGCCCCACACTAAATGCTAATGCGATGCATTGAATGCATGATGTGTCACAAAGAATTTACTTACTAAAGTTATTATAATTTCACGACGCAGAGATACAATCTGTGGACAGACATGATGTATCACTCCTGTGAAATTTTATAAAACTGGCTACTTTATTAAAATTTAGACACTTGGAATTTTTATAATAGTTAGATTATGCGACAGATATTTTAATGCAGTCTTGTAAATGTTTAGCGCAAAGAAGCAGATATAAAATGTGCTATTTATAAAACTTTTTTTACTTGAATTTTCACCCAATATTTTATGCTTAGATTTTTTCGGGTTATTTTATATACAAAAAAGCAATAAATATAAACTAACCTCGCGCATTAACTTTTTAATCAACCAAAAATTCTAATTTAGCAACCGCTGATAGGGCCGTATGCACACTGCGTCCCAAATTGAAGAGCAATGTAAACAGAGTGCAAAGCGGCCATAATCCGGCTCCCGTGTATCTGATACCGGTGCGATCTCACCCTATTGGCTCTTAATTAAAATACACGCTGATACATTGCTTATCGATATCATTTTTGTATTGATATTGTGAAGTAGGTACTTGGCAGCAGGTTGGAATGGAACAGGTAGACATACAATTTTGTTTTATACTTGTGTATTTTTGGTAATTTTTTTCACAAGTTTCTACAGAAATATGCCTACTTAGCGAAGTTAAATGTTAAGGATTTTTGTATGTAATATTTTTTTCTTTTTTCTTCATCACTAGAAGACAATTAAGAAAATGTCTACATGATTGTAGAGTATTAATTAGTCAATATTATCTTAAAGCTGTGTTACAATCTATGCATACTAATATTATAAAGCTGAAGAGTTTGTTTGTTTGTTTGAACGCGCTAATCTCAGGAACTACTGGTGCTAAATTTGATTTTGTGTTGGATAGACCATTTATCGAGGAAGGTTTTAGGCTATATAACATCACGCTGCAAGTAATAAGAGCGAAGAAACAAAAGAAAATGTGGAAAAAACGGGGGAAATTATTCATCTTTGAGGGCTTCCCTTGCGTGCGCTGCGAAAACGGTTCAAGATATCAAAAAATGTGTATAAAATAATTATTTCTCTTAAAATGATCTAACAAAATGTCCGCAACAGTATATGTCTATCTTTTAAGGTTAACTCACTAGAACCGTTTTTATGGTAATAACTATTCCACGCGGACGAAGTCGCGCGCACCAGCTAGTATTTTATATGAGTAGGTAAGGTACAGTTTACAAACACTGCTCGATAGTCAAATTTAAGATAATGTGTTAAGTCGCCTGGGAATTTTTAGGTATCTAATGATGAACTTTAGTTTAAAGGCTTGAAGTAGGTACGTTGGTGCTACGATTTATTTACTCGGGCTAAACTAGAATTATTTCTCATTTAGACCTAAGATATACATTGAATGGCCTTCTAGTCTAGGGGTTGTGGGTTCGATTCTCGCATGACACAAGTAATTATGAATATTAAACATCTATAATTACTTCTGTTGAGTCTGGTTGTTTGTATGTATAATTAGTATCTATATGTCCTCAAATATTTATTTATTTATGGTAACACTTGTACACATGGTGCCTACATATGTTGATACAGTTCTGTAACTAGTGCGCATACCAGATAGACTGTATCTCACAATTTTTTAAGTTTAATCAATAAATTAGCCAATTAAACCTAATGTAAAGTTCATAAATTGTAAATAGTCAAATAAACTTTATTATTATTATTATTATTATTATTATGTATATGTGCTACCTACCCGAAACACTAATTTCCACAATTTCCCTCGACCAGCCCATATTCCGTTACTCGCACATTTTTTGCGGAGCAGTATTCGAGGACGATCCGTCATGAGCTGTCGAGCTATAATGCAGACAGACAGGGGGAATTATTTACCACGGGGGGGAAGTGTGAGGATATTTTTGGTATTTTTTTAATTCATATGCATATATTAATACCTACTTTGTCTAGTTTAATCTCCATCTCTAAGAAAAATTAGACAAATTTAAATTCATTTATTTGCAAACATGTAGTGCCAATTATGGTACATACGAGTAAACATTTATCGTATCTTACATCTTACCGTTTCTGGTGTGCATGTTCATACTTATTATACATAGAAACGACCCAACAAACAGTATTTATACATTTTAAAATTCATTATTTATTGTGTCATTCGGGAATCAACCCTTCACCGCAACGCGCAACCCTTGATTAGACGGTAGAGTCACTACCAACTAAGCTAACAGGCCAGTCGACAAGGTATATTCGTTTAAGTAATAATAAATTGAATTAAATACAGACATGTGCTCTTTGCAGTAAAAATATTTTTGAAAATAGCCATTACTTTAATGAAGTACCATATATAATATTTGTAGCACTTTTCATGTAAAAGACATCAACGCGCGCTACTGCTACGCGTCATTTCTTCAAACTCATTTATACACTATCTAATGCTAAGGTGAACATCACGTTTGCCAATTCTAGATAACCGTTGTAAAATATAAAATAGTGTGGTGGAAAACGTTATTTTTTAATAATTTTATTCTAGTCAAAGGTCACGGTGTAGTTTTTCAATCAAGAATAACAACAACTTGATTTAAAAATTCGTAGCATAGCTATAAGACTAAAAAGTTTGGAAGTGAGATATACGTAGATACGTAGCTTTATCTACGTATGAACAACAAACTCAACATAAGTATTGTGACGTAGTGGTATGAATTTTCATATAAATCTCAGCTATCACAACATTTACTGTCAGATAGCATTATATCTTTTGTCTTGAAGAGATTAAAACCTGTTCTTTGACATGTTGAGTTCGGTGACTAAACATCGGATCATCATAGATTTCGTAATATATCTTGATGTAACGTCAGCTTCTACTAAAACTAACTAAACCAAGTTTGTAACGCAAAATAAGTCTCTTAAAATCACCTTACTCAATAATATTGTCAAAATTGGAAACAGAGTTTATGAGTATTTAAAAACTTAAACATGCTGAGATATTTTCGTAACAAATTGATTAGGAAATTAGCAGAAATAATCTAGACTCGGTAGGATTTGAATCTGTGTCTTATGCGATTCGACTACGATGCCTTACTGATTAATCTACGATAGAGGATTGCCAGGCGCGACAATCTACGAGTACAAGCATTTGCAAATGTTTTGAATTAAGCGGCCGTTAAAGCTTAGATCGGGCTTAGCACTTATCAAAATAGATATTAGGGTTTTATGCAACTATGTACGTAACGTCTACGATCTAGCGTGCTTGCCTAGAAGAAACCGATTAACGATTTGAAGACCCAGAAATCCATCATGAACAGAGAATTAGTCAGAGAGCTCCATGATGTGGTAGTTCAAACAGTTAACGTAAAAGCGTAACGAGAGGTTTCATTATTTATTACCTATTATTATCAATCAGTTTATGTACCAAAACGATCCCATTCCTTTACTTTAATTTTATACGTGACTAGTGGGTGCTCGCGGATTCGCTCGCATTAAAAAGTAAAACTTGCATCCCCCCCTTTCACCCCTTTAAAAGTGGCATTTCAAAAATCCTTTCTTAGCGGATGCCTACCTCATAACATCTACCTTTATTCCAAATTTTAGCCCAATCCGTCCAGTGGTTTGGGCTGTGCGTTGGTAGATCATTATATCAGTCAGTCACCTTTGAGTTTTATATAAGAATTTATAGATGAACACCTTATTTTTTTACGCCTACTACAGGAGTTGTTAAGAGGATGCCTGCACCCTACCTCCCGTGTCCGGCGCAGTTGTCCGCGGACGATTGATCGCCCCCGAGAGATGTCCGGCGGCACGCGTGTATTTGTAGAGGACACCCTCCAAATCAAGGAAAGCACACGTTATACCTACTGGTCTGTATTTCGCTGAATATATACATAGACAATCTTGAATCTTCCCACTTCACTTCATAGTTATGTTCAAGAATTAGAATTTATTATAACTGTTCAGTTTGATGAAATGAACAATTCTCATCTTATCCTTAAAATAGTTTTAGACTTACTATGCTAGCATACCATTATATTTAAAAATAAAGGTAACAATTATACATTTTAGTTTTTGGTTGCAAGCAAGTAAAAAGTTTGTGACTTAATTTTAATCTTTATGGCTTAGCTATAAAAGTAGAAAACAGAATACATACCTAATGGTAATTTATTTTATCAATACATCATATTTATGCCATTATGACTTTTATCTACACTAATGTTGTAGCATTCTACTTATGTTTCCAATACTTGACTTATAAATTACTACTGTTATAGCACAGACAACAAAACACTCAATTTAAGCAATTTCACATGATGTTATAATATCCACATCGATATCGTAATAGCTCATTATAACATCGGAAAAGCATGACCAACCTGATTGCAGGGCCAATCAGGTTGGTCGCGCTGCACTCTCGTTGGTTAGATTTTAATGGCGGCAAAATTTTTGTGACAATACACGTACGCGTGAATTTAATGTTTCGCAATGTGTTTTGTTTTTTAAATACAAATTAAAAGTTAAAAATGGATAGCGACGATGATATTTTTACGCCTCCGGATATTCTAGAATTGGCAACAAAAGTAACTCACAATCTTTTGCCAGAAAAATCTAGAAAATTATATGAAAAATTAACTATTGTCAGCTTTTACTTTTGTTGTTTGATTAATTGCATTAGTGAAGATAAAGTAGTGTATGCAACTGCATATAACACGGGTATTAAAACTTAACTTAAACTTAATTATATGACAGTTGCATAATAGTGGTTTATGCAACAGTCATATAATGAAGGGTATTAAAACACGAGTGTGAGTTTATGAAACGAGCGCAACGAGTTTCATAATAGTAACGAGTGTTTTAATACCCGTGTTATATGCAGTTGCATACACTACTTTATCTTCACTAATGCAATTAATCAAACAACAAGAGTAAAAGCTGACAATAGTTGCCGCCATTAAAATCTAACCAAAGAGAGCGTAGCTGCGCGCATCAATAAAGCGCGACCTACCTGATTCAGGCCTTGCAATCAGGTTGGTCGCGCTTTATCGATGTTATAATGAGCTATTACGATATCGATGTGGATATTATACCATCATGCGAAATTGCTTAAATTGAGTGTTTTGTTGTCTGTGCTATAACAGTAGTAATTATAAGTCAAGTATTGGAAACATAATTAGAGTGTTACAACATTAGTGTAGATAAACAACTATTACAACCTACTACCATTTTACATAATAAAATATTGTAGTTACAAGGCACACGGATTGAACTGTAGTTTCAATAATAATACCTACATAAATAATCTAGTTCGATATCAACGAAATCCGCTGAGTTTACTTGCTGTTATCACGGCTCTTATCACAAGATTTGATTTAAAAATTGTACGTAATCCTCAAAATGCACACGTTAGCCGATATGCTATCAGTCGGCCTTCGTCGCGAACTCAGGTATAGTAACAAATAGGAATATATGTGTCGTATTTATCTAAATCATCTGGCTAGAACCGCTACGGCGAGGATTTCAGTATTAAAACGAGTATCATCATCATCATTCACAGCCAGTTTTTTCCCACTGCTGGATATAGGCCTCCCTCTTGTCATGCCAATAGTCTCGGTCCTGTGCCAGTCTCGTCCAGGTTCGACCCGCGACATATACTATGTATGTCGTCACCCCATCTCGCAGCTGGACGTCCGACGCTCCGTGCGCCTGTTTGTGGCCACCACTCTGTCAAAGTCTTGCTCCATTTGTTGTCGCCCCTCTTGGCCAAAAATCGAGTATATGATGCGAAAAATTAGTAGTGGGTGAAATATATTTAGGTATTAGTTTTGTTACACAACACATCAATCCGGGAAGTGACGCTTCTAATTCTAATTCTAAGGTGGGGGCGATGAGTCCTGCACGGACATCCCGCTTGGGGCGTTTGGTGCATTTCCCCCATTTCTGCCTAACCCAGCCAGCCAAGCTCCTTCAAATATCGGAGTACAGCCTTGGGTTTCTGGCATACTAGTTCCACTCCTACTCACGAGACGTGACGCTTTTGTCAAATGAATATTTTAAGAGCTTGTGTATTCTGAAAGTCAGTATATAGGTCAAAGGTAGGTAATAAGATAGTCTAGTTTTGATTTGGATGGCACTAAATATCATATCTAAAATCAATCACAGAAATCACAGAGAGTCGGTCGCAGAAAGAAGTCCTGGTTGCGGAACATTCGAGAATGGACCGGGATCAGAAGTGCCGCAGAATTGTTTCGCTTGGCAATGAACAAAATAAAGAATGCAGAGCTGACTGCCAGCCTTCACTAGTTGGAGAGGCACCATAAGAAGCAGAAGAAATATCATATCTAATATACGAGTAAATGACAATCTTATGTACCTACATATCTATATGTACGTATACATACAGTGGCAATCAGAACAATAACTTGAATAAATGAATTTGAACTTGAATAGTTTTACAGCTCGGCAACATCTGAGAGATAAGCTATTTATTTATACTTATAAAATGAATCCTTTGTCATGCCAATCTACGAGTACACAATAATAGCTTGGCTTGCAACACGAGCATGTTAGGTATATACCGTATCTTACGTCTCAACATTATTTATAGTCCTGTTTACACCTGTCAGTCTATATACCAGCTGTCAGATTATCTTAATCTGTTACATAAGCCCAGCGTCACTAGGGAGAAATATTTTGCACGAGATAACAAGACAATCTCGGTGGATAAATATGAGTAGGCAGGAAACATGTGATTAAGTATCAAGCTTTTGATTTGTGCCTTCAAATGCATATCGAATTTCGGATTTTATCTATTTTATTATCATGTGAGTACACGTGTATCTGCACACGGCCATAACGTTTTAAACTTGTTTGAAATAAATCTGAGTACGACTAGTAGGTATCATTCTAGACTGAAGAAAGTGTACAAAGACATAATATGTGATCCATCAAAGCAAATCTACGTAATTGGGAAGATAAAGTAGTCTGAAGCTTATCATGTTTGCTTGTACTGAAGTATTTTAAATATTTTGCATATCATCGCACGTAATTTGACAACACCAATCTACACAAACAACCTAGAAGATGGGAAGACGACATCAGAAAATGGCAGGTATTATGTAGGCAGGCAATATAGATCCGCTTAGTGATAGATAGAACAGAGTGGAAATCTATAGAGGAGGTGTATGTCGAAAGATAAGCTGCATCGGAGAAACAACCGTTTACCGATAATTATGTAAAATGGAAATAAACTGTAAAACTAAACACCTACAGATTATTATACACTTCGAATTTAATGACCAGTGCATCATGTGATTGTAACTGTTAGAAGGTTTGTTAGAAGTCTTAGTTTGTTAGAAAGTAAGTAAGATATTGTTATTAAGAATTTACAATGACTTGGTGATGAATTTTATTTCTGATTAATTGCAGGATGATAATAAAAATCTCTGTTCATTTCAATAGTCTTCTATTTGTAAGAGAGCGGCCAAATTTAGTGTACATAATACAGCAAAGGAAAATTATAACTTGCTACGTTCTTTAGCATCGTCGTTCGAGGAGGTAGTGGCTGCCAAGTCTAGAAATTATAATTTTACCCATCACAGAGCCCTAAAAATGTGTTAGTAAACGTATTGATACAGGTATCACACAATCTTATTTGCTTCCTATTGAAGAGTACACATGTCAAGTGCAGCATTGGCAAATCTGAAGAATCCTGAACAATCTGAATATTGTGTAGTGGCTGAGTTGCAATCTTGGTTGATAGCAATCGGACGAGTGATAACGATACCTCTACCTGGAGTCGAGACGCCAATCTTACGACGTGATTGCAGAAAACAGCAGATAAACTTTATGCATTTAAAAAAAATTAAAGTCATACAAACCAAATCTACAATACCTGCATACCTACAGCCAAACCGGTCCTTTAATTTAGTTAAATTATTTTTACCCGCAACTAGTTTGTTGTTTAGTTTGTTTTAATATTAGCCTATCTATATAATAATGAGCCTAAATATTAATTTCTTCTTATCGAATGAGAGTGGGCAACTCTGGCGTCGAGAGTTTATCAAGCCGCCCTTAGGCATTACGCACCCAATAATATACCTACATAGTAGGATCGTTAGAATTATGAACTGCTGTGTTATAAGTCTGGAATTTTTTTAAGGATCCGTGTTTGTACTGTACATACATTCTAGTAGCAAAACCTTAAAATAGTTTCTGATATCTGCATTCGGTAGACTACAACTTAAAGATAGAAAACAGTTTAGTGGCTATCACTTGCATTATCAAAACAACCCTCACGATCAAACACCACTATCTGAGCAAGATGTTACGTTTATTTAATTGATTTATTGAGTGTTGACACTCAGCTCCGGAAGCTGCTCTCCAAATATAATAAATTACTGAATACGTGATAGTGAGGCGACGTCCATGATCGATTGGCGACTTGAAATCGATGACCACAACTCAATCCAAGATGGCTGCGGGTCTTCACTGGCGACTGACACCTTGTGCACACCGTTATTGACTTCTTCTGTTTTTTTAGTTTTTTTTTGTGTTTGTTATTGGTTTATGTCTTAGAGGCTAAAGTAAGTGAAATTTGCTACCTTAATGTTGATCTGGTTTTATATCAAAATATTTTTAAGCTTTAGATCGCGCACAGATTTTATATCTATGGTCGTAATTCTATTATTTCTGCTACAGAGTGGAATACAAATTATACTCATTTGCTTGTATAATTTCTCATTTTTTTACGTATCTCAACATAGGCCTAATATCTGCATTTGCTTTGCTTAAAAATCATTAAAATCTAAAGATATTAGGTACCTCCATAACAGTATCATAAAACTGCAAAACTGTTTCAACTTTCTTTCGTTTCGTGTGTAACCCGGAATGAAATGAATTTTTCATGCTTACACAGTAAAGTAGCAACAATAAAAATAAAATAATCTAAATCCTATGTCCTTAGATTACGGACGAGATTCGTAAATTCTCGAATAACGGCTTAAGTCATCATGATAACCTCGTACAAAAATAGCACTTATGCATGTCAATAATACAGTTTATTATTGACATGGATAAAATGTTAGAACATTTGCACATTGTGAGATAACACAAATATTACTATCGGACCTTCGACCGATTGCTTGCCGGGGTTAATTCCATGACGTACTTACTTATGTTGATGAAAAACAAAACAAGTGAAAACAGGCAAGGATTTGTTTAAACAAAAAAATATCCTAAAAACCTCTTCGAGCTTCAAATTTTCCCTTAATGAAGTTATTCAGAAACTCGTCATGTCGTATAAGGTGGTCAAGGAATTGGCAGAAGGTCGGGAAGGATGGCGCATGCTCCACAGACCTCACACTGCTCCGCTGGGTAAACGGCATTTTTTTCTGCCTTATTCTATTTACATTAGATATCATATAAAATCAGGCATCATTGATATTTACTGACTGGTTACCTAATAATTTAATTAAGTTAACTGTCTATTGTAAGTTTGAAAAGAAAAACTAACTTAAGCCTGTGTTTTATACACTGAACTATTATTTATTTAATAATTATTTAATTTATTATGACTTACAATTATGTTTCCTCTCAAACTATCTTTTCACTCATAAATATTGCAACGTATCTCAAAACAAGGGAAATTACCAGGAAGATACCTTAATGCATTAAAAAAATTAAATCTTCTTCTTATCGAATGAGAGTGGCTAACCACATAAAATAAATTTCAATGATAAACTTACACAAAAACTATTTATTTGTATGCACGGGAGATGCCGACGTTTTCATGTACATATGTAGTAAGAATCAATAAAGAAGGATTACCGTAATCTTACGGCCTTGGTGTTTATTTCTATCATACCTACTCTATTTACTGATAACCTTCTGATACTAACTATTTATGATTTAAATTGATACCACATCTAATGCTTTAAATCTTAAGTAATCCTAAGTCTGATATACAACGTGCAACATATAAATTTGGCCCATTTATCTGATTTTATAAAATTTTATGTTTGCTATCTGTCCATTCACTAAAAAAATACCGAGAACAATATACATATGTCCTACTGAATTCGTTGTTCTAAGTTAAAGTTTCGTTGGCTTCTTACAAAAGGGAGAGATTTTGAAGTCAAAACCTAAATCAAAACAAAGGCTTTGGCTTATGATCGGCGAAATCTTAAGACTTAGGTAGGTACATACATTTTATTCGATTTTTAATATGCATAAAAAGAAACGTGATAATAAAATACATACTCAAATCTTTATGTTTTTGATATCAAAATTGTGTAAGGAACTCTTGATAAACTAAAGTTAAGATATTGATTTCTTAGTCATCGAGTTTTTAACTCGTATCTCTTTTCTATAATATGAGTAACTGAAAGATTAGAAATACCAGAAGGAGAAACAATATTTATACATATGATAAAGCTGAAAGGGGTCAAAAATCGGCCCATAGATGATATATAAAAATATTTGGGTATACTTTAAATCCATAATAAAACACGTTTCAGCAGTTATTTAAAAAAAAAAACTGCTGCATCACGCGAAAACAGATGAAACCAAAACTAATGACGGATCATCATTAGTTTTGGTATGAAGGTAGTATGAGGTCTTAGAAGTGTCATAAACTACATTTTATCCTGAAAGTATCCGAGCGAAGCCGCGAGCGTCCACTAGTACATATTGTACAGGGTTACAGTCACCTCACTAGACAAGATCACAGTAACATCGCATACTCTCTCTTTTCAAGCCGTATACCTCATTTCTGAATTCGGTGGGAAAGTAACAAACATTTATATAGTTTTTACTAACGATTTTTTAACATTTACAACTAAAAATTTGCTTCTAATTGAAATGTCGTCTGGCGTCATAGTTTTTGTTCAAAATAATCGATTGCCAATCTAATTATTCCTTCGTGTAAATATTTGGTTTATTAGGTATTTAAATGGGATCTGAAGTTAATTTTAATGTTTTTATTGCCCTGACTAAAGAAGCTCACCATTTGTTCTAAAACCTAATCGATTTTAATATCCATCTCATCAACATATCAGCAATATAAAAATTACATACTTAGAGATGATAAAAGTTATATTTACATTTATTTAGAGCAGTCTATAAAGCAATAGACCTGACCGTGGCTAGATGTAGATAAGCTATCGGCTAGAAGTGGCGGTGTCTCGACCAAATTATGACGATATCGACTGATAGCACGCCGGTTAATGTGCGTGACGCACACCTACTTACTGATAGGATACCTACTGCTGGGACAGTTAGTTTCAAGTTAAGAGGCAAGATTTAAAAACTGTTAAATTGTAAATGTAAGATAAGATAATCATTTATTCGTCAATAGAAATACTCAACTTATGAACTAGACGTTAACAGTTGGTAATTGTAATGTCTCGTCTTACAAAAATATTTGTCAGTTAAAAGATTTTAAACATTTCTAAATTTTCCAAAAATAATACATTTTTATAATGGTAAAAATGTCAGAATAAAATAAAATGTCAAATAAATTTAAAATTTAAAATAAATGAAATGTCAATACTAGGAATCATCAAAGTAAAAAATGACGACTTAAAATAAATAATGTCTAATTACATTCATAATTTTACAATAGCTGTAAATGGGCTATTGGACATAATATAATATAACAAATGTAGATTTAAGTACTATAATGTTAACTACCAGTTATTAGCCTAGTAAGGGAATGATACCTAATAAGCTACCAACTTCTCAAAATTGTTGTAATGTTGTAATTCTAGAGCCACTTAAATAGTCTAATAGTGAGACGGGTTTGAGTTGTTAATTAAATTTAGATTTTTGCGAGTTGTAACCATTATGAAGTATTCTTTTATTTATTTTTGTTCAGCTTTGATTACCGTCACTAAGGAGACAGCCTGAAAATAATCTGACACCAACCCAATATTAATTATTCCTTTGGGGTTGAGAAGTCCTGATGGCAGTCGATCTGAGTAAAAAACAGGACAGGTATTCTGTCAAACTATGGAGAAAGCCGACCCCATGAATTGAGAAAAGGCCTAAGAGGAAAAACAAGATACATTAATTTATTATGAAATTTACATTTATTTCTGAGAGTCACTAATATTTAGGTACCAGTTCAAATATTGAATGAAGTCTGTATCAATTTTGTAAATCCACTCTACCTAATTAAGTCAAAATCGTCTAATATCGTCCGATCAACTTTCTAAGCCCAACAAGAATGTCTGCCCACATACTGGCCGCCACAGATAAGGCCCATTGTCTTTCCCTTATCCGATGATAGCTACATTATACCCATAGATTAATACATCATACCTATTATATTAGCCCACCATAGATTGACTGTTCGTATGGATAGCTTAGTGGTGCGTGGGAGGATCTCTTTAGATATATCTGTAGAAATAATATTGTTTTGTTAGTGATTATTTAGAAGTAGTGATGAGGAATGGAGGCTACTGAAATAATGATATAGTAATGATTGAAAGTCGTGAGAATCATTAGATCGAGATGGTAAAACAACTTACTTAATAGCTAATCATGGTTAATGATGTTTTTGTGCACATGTGAAAGGAAACAATTCGCTTACACAGCAAACTAGTCAAAGTTTGGAGGCACGCGAAATAATGAGGTTTATTATTCTACATGTTTGCTTGTTTTCCTATTTTATTCAAGCACTAGCTGATGCGCGCGACTTCGTCCGCGTGGAATAGTTATTACCATAAAAACGGTTCTAGTGAGTTTACCCTCAAACATAGACATATACTGTTGCGGACATTTTGTTAGATTATTTCAAGAGAAATAATTCTTTCATACACATTTTTTTTGATATCTAGAACCGTTTTCGCAGCGCATGCAACGGAAGCCCTCAAAGATGAATAATTTTCCCCGTTTTTTCCACATTTTCTATTGTTTCTTCGCTCCTATTAGTTGCAGCGTGATGTTATATAGCCTAAAGCCTTTCTCGATAAATGGTCTATTAAACACAAAAAGAATTTTTCAATTCGCACCAGTAGTCCTGAGATTAGCGCGTTCAAACAAACAAACAAACAAACAAACTCTTCAGCTTTATAATATTAGTATAGAAGTATAGATATAGATGAACAATAAAACTGTAATGCAATTATTTACAGCCACATTATGTTTGAGTGCTGTTTTCTGATATTATTATGAAAGTTTGTTTATCACATCTTTCCCATACCACCCTGTGGGTGGCTGCAGATAAACAGGTACATCTCAGCTAGGATGGACAACATCACATTATATCCGAGAGCTAGTGATGCTTAGATGGATCCTTACACGGAGATTAGCTGCAGCATGTGCTCTTCGTCTCTACTCTACATAAAGTACGTTTTTTTGTTGATCCGTCTATACTTCCCCCGAAAATCAAACGGATGTCAGAGACATTGTTAGATTAAACATATTGCTTACGCAATTTGGTAAAAAAAAACGTAAAAGACGTGTTTGATACTCGTACTACTTGATGAGCATCATATTTGGCTGATTGATGAGAAGGAATTAGGTATAACATTTTTTTATATACAAAACAAATCACGAAAACAAAACATATTGTTAAAAAATGTTATAAGACTTAAATAAATATGTAGGTATTCATTCCTTAAAAAGTTGTGCCAAAGTAAATGCGCTGAATTTTGTGGTGTCTAAGTGATCTTGTTTAAATTAGGCGTTCTGGGAAAAAAATACTCGTTTTGCTTATACATTTTATTTTTGACACGAACATAATAAAGCGTGCAACATCTTAGACTATAGTGGTGCTTAACATCAGGCAGGCTATAGTCAAACGTAAGCCTATTTAATGTAAAAAAAACAGATATAATTTTGTCAAATGATATGGAAAGCAAACATTATGGCATTAAAGGTTGCTTTATTTAGCCCTTACAACGTTTGTTCGTACTTATTCTACACCATAACTACTTTAATATCTGGCTATTTCAATCCGTTACGCACGCGAGGAGCAGAGTGGCCGGAGGACAATGTAACAGCTACTTTATTACAAATGCTACTAACACAGAACTACAAACTACTAAACTATAATATACCATTATATATATATATGTATATATTATAAATATAAAACTCAAAAAGGCACGAATATAGTAAGTATTAGATATCTTTGTGTAACAATATTTAAGCTCATTTATAATATAGAAAATGTATTAGTTCACGAATTAGGGAGAACTTTGCCCTTTGAAACAGTATGAGAGAAGAAAAAAGCTATCATTAGTAGGTAGCCATTACTTTGAGTAATATAAATGCGTAATATGTTACGTTATTTTATATGTTGTTACGTAGGACAATATATGAGGATTCCTTATGAATGAGGTCTGCACAAGATCGACGCAGCTGGCACATTCAAAGAGAGGCCTATGCCCAGCAGTGGGATAGATAAGGCCGTGGATGTTGATGATGAAGAATATATAAGCTCTCTTGCTGTAACTATTAATTATTAGTATCTTCATAAAAGCAGCGTGAATGTAAGAACTGTTTTGAATTTGATAATTAGTCGGGTAATTCAATTCGTTCGTGTGAATTCACTCGAAATAATGTTTTTTTCATTCTCACTTTCTTTGAAATTACTTTTGGTATAATTACTGTTACAGGTTGTATTTTAATGCTCTTAAGAATTGTAGTGCAAGTGGGCCTGAGTGTGTAATACCTCTCTCTCTCTTGAGTCATATTTCCTCATGACTGAGGGTCTCCCCAGACGGTGAGAGGTGGGCGCCCAGGTCCTTCAACGGAAGACATAATAATGTCCTCGGATATTGTGGTCCTCAAACATGTCGGTTTCCTCACGATGTTTTCCTTCACCGTAAAGCGTGTGCAAATCCACACATAAATGAAAATACAAGTTATTGGAGTAGGCTGTATTCGAACCAGGTTGCGTCTGGATGAAAAGCAGACACTGAGCCACACTCGCTTTTTTAATACCTATATATGTTATAACAGTTAAGTCAGCCTCTTCGAAAGTGCTTCTGGGCCACAATGGTTCTTTTGGACACCATCAGATTGGAGACAGCCACAAGGGGTTATTACAACCAAGTGCGGTATTACTACCGCTTGCAAGTCACATGCATTAGCAATACAATAATGTGGTACAAGTTGGAAGATTTTGAGATTATGTGGAACTGTAAGTTATTCCCGTGCTGACAGAATGGAGAATGCGTTTGGGGTGATAGTTTGGCGTATTTGTGCATTTCAGTGTTACACCATTTCATTATAAGAATTTAAGTATTGTAAAAATGGTATTCTATGGTTTGATTAAGTGCACATATCTTAAAGTTTGCGAGCTGATCATTACATGAGGATCTAAAGGCATTTTAAAGCATCTTACGTTTTGTAGAAGATTATTTAAATCGATCAGACTGGATCTCATTCATACAGTCTCAGCTAACCTTCAAAATTCAGTTTTTTAGTGATCATCTTTTGAGCCAGCGCGATTACCACACCTTTTCTGACAGTGGTCTCATAGACGATATGTTTTTTTTACCCCCCCCTTTTTTGTCTCGCCACCTCTCCTCCCTCGCACCACATTTCAAAGCAGCTCACTCCAGTAAACCGATTAAGGGCGTCCACTCGGCGACTATCGCACCATCTCACACGCAACCCCCGCACCCCGCGCCCCGCGCCCCGCACCCCCGCGTCACGTGACCGCGCTGCTTTCCAATACCCTCGGTAATGACCGCTACTTTACCAATACTGCTGTTTGATGAGGTGACGGAGTTGGTCACTTCAATACGCAGGGTAATGAGGGTAGTATGAGATTTTTTTTGGTGACAAGTGGCCTTTTATGACAGACATTCAATATTTTCACCTACTGACTTTCCTACTATTTTTGGCTTTTAATGAAAAGTTAAAGATGTTAAACAAGAAGATACAAAATTAATTGTCTGACACTTAGAACCTACATATGTTTGTAGATTTTTTATACTAAATTTAAAAGTTCAATGTTAAAATAGGATTCGACCTCATATGAAATGAGAATCACTAGTATGATAGGTTACCCGATCTTTTATTGCTTTCTGATAGTGATCTTATTGAAAATTACGAAAAAGCGCTAAATATTTGTCAACTTGTTATTTCAGATACGGGTCAGATGGGGCAAGCACAAAAAAACGTACAACTAAGCATAACGCAACTTTGGAATTTGGCAAAGAGACATTCCTGAGCACGTAAAATAAATCAACTAAACCTTTAATCTTATTTGCACAGAAGGTAGCAATACTGTTTGCATTTATCCCGTCAAGCAATCCTGCCGAGTCATATCGCCGGCAACCAGCCGCATTCAAATAGCTCACTGCTTTGCCAATCATATTCTGCAACTGCAGTAGCCATAGAAACATGCTAAAAGATACCATATTTATAGTAGCTAAGAGTTTAAATTGAAATGTAGCAAATATTTTGAAATGCCTCATGAGACAGAATCCAGAAACGACAATGCTATCTTCAACAAAATGGTAGTGCTGTTGTGAAAATGGAGCTTGACATTTTTGAGACATATTACTAGAGATTTAGGTTGAAATTTGCTTGACAGGTGGTTCAGAAAGTGTCGTGATAAGGTTGTCCGAGGTCCCTCGAGGTTCGATGGCTTCATACAAGGATTGTATTGTGAGGAATAGATAACGTCTGAGAGGACTTGACAGACTTCACGTGTGGTCCCATTTTTGGCATATTTTCGACACGCGTGTTGTGTTCCTTGATAAATTATATTAATTTCAAGTTCATAACATTTGAAATGAACGGTAAAGTTTAGTTGTAGGTAGGTAGTAAAGTAAAGTTTGTATAAGAGTGGCCAACACTGGTGTAGAGATTTGGTCAATTCGTCTTACGGGTTTCTTACGACTGCGGTACAATAACAAAAATCCGTAACCCACAATTTCAATCATATTTAAATTCAATTCAATCATATATGTATGAACGGTGATCAAAACTTAAAAGATAAAAGATAAAAAAAAAATTGGTAATACATTATATTATTAAAATTTACATGAATGCATATTACAACAATACTTAATTGTCACCTTCGATATCACCATCTGATAAAGCCAAATAAAAGAAAAGTCACATTCACCTCTGTCATTAATTTCCCAAATAACAGCAACAAGCCTAAACCCCAATAAGTCCAAGTATAACCTTATTGTATAGTTCTACAACATCATCGTGAGTAAGCAGAGAGTATGCGGTGGGCATTAACTCGGGCTTATTGTCGCGAGTGTGCGTCGTTTGATTTTTTATTCAAATCAAATTGTTTGTTTGCGAACATTGGTAATTACACATAGTCGGTGTTTATTATGAAGTGTCTCCACATTCCACTTTGATGACTTTTATGTAAATTCTTTGGAAACCGGCATGCAAAAAATTTATATAAAAGTCATACGATTGGAAACCACTATTGAAATACCTGAATCTATTGATACAAAAGATCACGCTACTCTACAGTTACTTATAATCCACATTTAAACTGTCCCTTGCTGATTAATAAAACAAAAACTTGATTAAATCCCTTTGTCCTTAGTAAGTAGCCGAAAAACCCCAAAGTTCCCCCTCGGGAGTAATTATAGAAACAAACACTGATAGCTGACACAGGATTAGGTGAAATGTAAACGAGCCTTGCGTGTCCAGTGTACAGTGGACGCACTTGGGACAAATGTGTCATAGCAAACACATGTAAGTTTTCTTTTATTTTATTTTATACTAATAGACGCTCGCGGCTTCGCTTCGTTCGCATTATTTCGGGATAAAAAGTAGCCTAAGAAACTTCCAAGACCTCATACTACCTACATACCAAAAAATATGGTGGACGTTTTTGCGTGATGCGAGTTTAAGTAAACAGATATGTAAATCAGTCATTAATTCTAGAAACTACTGAGACCTGTGTGACCCAAACAATTATTTTTCGAATATCTTCTAATTACAGATTTTTAGCCCTCTTCAGCTTTATTCTTCTTCTTCTTATCAAATGTGGGTGGCCAACTCTGGTGTCGAGAGTTTATCAAGCTGCCCTAAGGGCCTCTGACATGGCTAACCGACTTTACTGTATCTTTTCAGCTTAATATATGTATAGATAAAAATCGATTAATTTACAATAATAAAATATAAAAACAAGGAAAGAAAAACTAAACATACTACTTCTAACTAACTAAGGGGCACTTAGAAAATCATTAGATAAGCCTTTTTTTTTTGTATAGATTGACTTTATTGTGTTTCTATGTCATTTTGTTTTCGAAACTTTTGTTATCTATTTCTTTTGGAACTATCTATCAACTAGGTAGATTTTCAAGCACATATAAATAAAGACTTTTGGTATATAATAACAAACTAAGTTTTATATAAAACCAAAAAACTTTCATAGCTTATAATTTCACAAGCTTTCATAGCTTATCACTTCAAATATAATATTTCCTTTATTTATAAACACATATCTACTTTAAAACTCTAGAAGAGCTCAGATATAGAGCCTCAGATATGATTTTAATTGGCATTTAAACGTGACGTGTATCGTCAGGGGCCGCGACGGGCCCGTCAACTGTCTCTATCTCTACCATCCATCTGTCTGTCTGTTTGTCTGCTCATTGACAGGCTGGACAGACAAACTGTTTATTACTGTTGTGATCGCAGCTTTATGCCGTGATCTATGGAGCCGAGTGCTTTAATGATTAATTACTTGTGGTGTGTAAATGTATCATTAGTAGATTAATGAATGAGGTGGCATGTGCATAGGTAGCGGATAGGTGATGCTAAACAGTGTCTGTAGGTTATATAATAGTTTTGTTTGGTACTTGATAATAAAAGTAATTAATATTTTTATAATAAATATAAATTTATTTAAGTCAAACACTTATGAACTATAACAATATTTTCAATGCACTCCACACTAGGATAACCTGTGTTGTGGAGGGCAGGCTATGTTATTTATAAATGAATGTACAGTTTACAAAAATACATAGAATATTCATGTTCCAATCCTGCCGGTAGTGGTGATTTTATCAATCGGAAATTTGATTATTATTATGATAAGTACAAAGAAAAAAGTATACCTTTAACTTATTTGTTTTTCAGTTAGTAGTTCCGCTCATAAGAATGTAAATTTATTAAAATTATTAGACATATCGATCTTAGCTTTAGCATTTAATGTTACGCGAACACTTTACATCGTTACGTACGAATATGTTTTGCAGTGTGATTGAGATCTAGAAGCAGTTGTATTAGATAACTAACTACACATATGATTAGTAAAGAATAGACATGAATAAACTACTGTGAAGTGCCCGTAGCTCAGCTGGCAGGGGCAGTCGCATGATTACCAATGTTAAGCAAAGGTCGACGCGGTTAGTCCTTGGCTGTACTGTGTCTAGTACGGCAGTCGTTAAGCCATGTCAGAGGCCCTTAGGGCGGCTTGATAAACTCTCGACACCAGAGTTGGCCACTCTCATTCAATAAGAAGTAGACTACTGTGAATGATTACTAATCAAAATTCAATCATTAAATCAGCTATAAAGTGTGGAGAAAATAATATCTTCGCAGGTCAAATCTGGATAAGGCTGGCATACGATCGAAGATAACGGTTTAAACTAGAGAGGCATAAGCATTTATGATGTCGGTTGTAGTGGTAAACTATATGAGGTCGTATGAGAGTGGCTAGCTCTGGTGTCGAGAGTTTTCAAGCCATCCTAACATACTATAAGCCGGTATTATGACAAACAACATGGCTTACTACAGTCGATCGTAGCCAAATGGTTAATCGCGTGGCATATTCCTGCTGGACGATAATTTTTGCTTATTTTCAAAGTTTTAGTTCATTTGTTGAGTCTGTGTCTAATAAGTTATTTCTGTATAATAAGTATGTATTGACATTAGAAAAGTACCTATTTTATGTTTTATATCCGTTATCTAGTACCCATGATACAAGCGTAAGCTTAGTATGGGGCTTGATGGCGCTGTGTGATATCCTGAAATATTTACTTTATTATTTATTTAGTTAAGAATAATTTTGATCACAACTATTCCTATCAAATCGACTCTTCTTATCTCATCTACCACGGTGTCGGTCTGTCCATACGTTCCTGCATGTTATGTCGGCCTACACTGCCGGCCACACGGGCGGAGTCGCGGGGCGAGGCTGCGACCCCGTCACTCTATCACCACTCATATGTGAGGCTCACTTCACTTTCGATGTAAGACTGAGTAAAGTAGGTATTGTCTTAGTGAATTATCAATTGCAAGTATATTAAAGATTAGAGGCAATTGTTTTTTTTTATCTCAGTATTCTACTGAAATCTTTTATGACGAATTGAGACACCACCGTATTAATTTTCAATGAATTAATGTAGCGGTTTGAGCGGTAGGAGTTTATGTAGTACCTGAATCCCTATAAATATATCTAGAACTAAATTTAAATAAAAATATTAGGTATCGCCGTCAAATTTTGTCAATATGTACCTATCAACTAGCGAAAAGTAACTAAAGAGCCTATGTTAAGACCTTTTTCAAATTTTAAAATAAAATAAATAACTCAGGACATATCACACAGCGCCATCTAGCCCCATACTAAGCTTACGCTTGTATCATGGGTACTAGATAACGGATAAATGCCAATGTTTTAAACATCTTGCGTCTTTACCTCAATTACATTCCAAAATATTTAAAAGTTAAAAGTTCCAAAACTTATAAGGTTTAATTTAAATTCATTTAAAGTTCATCTTGTACTATATTTGACTGAGTTTTTCTAAATCAAACTAAAAGAGACTCTCGTTTAAACAATCTTGGACCGTAACTGTCACAAGCCAGCGGGGTTTACCAGTTTAACCTCTGCCCCGCAGCGGGGGCAGTGGGTTAAGAAATGGACAGAAGCAGTCATTGAAGTGATCAGGGAACTTAGGTTCTAGGTGTGGATCTAAAATGGGCTATACCTATAGATCGTATCGTAAGATTAGCTAGTCTTGCTATGTACATATGTATGGGAAGATTTTTATGGTTGCGATTATAACAAAAATATAAATTAATACTTATTAGATTATTTTTAACGATATAAAATATTTAAATAAATTAAAAATTTAAAGAAGAATGCCTTTAAAACACGAAAATTTATTGTTACATATATGCTCGACATATTTTTTTGTATTCTAAAATGTCCTATTTTAAATTAGATTATAAATAAGTGTAAATATTATAAGAACTTGTGTGTCCAATAAACATTTATTATTATTATAATCTCGGTATTCATTTATTAACAACTATTTTTAAATTTTTTACAATATATGTATAAAAAAATAACAAATATCATAAAAAACTTAAAACTAGTGATGCCGCCGGCAACGGGGCAGGACCCAAGCAACCGGTGGTAGAGGTTACAAAGAAAGGAACCTCCGGACAATACGCGCCGTATCAAGAATCACTGCCTTCTGTATCAGTCCCTTAACCCAACCTTCCAAGGAGAGCCTCTTAAGGTGTTGATCGAGGCTCTTCGCTATAATACCGTTCACCGAAACAACTATCGGGACAATTATCGTCGAATCAACATCCCACATGGCGGTAATCTCATGTGCCAAGTCAAGGTACTTGCTGACTTTGTCCTTCTCGGCCTTCACGAGATTCTCGTCATGTGGTATGGTGATGTCAACAATAACTGCCCGGCGCTGGGGCCGGTCCACTAACACGATATCAGGCTTATTGCAAGCAATAGTCCTGTCCGTGATAATGGATCGGTCCCAGTAGAGCAATGCACGACCATTTTCGAGAACTGGCTCTGGTACATACTGGTAGTACGGTAGCTGAGACTCAACAAGGCCATATCGAAGAGCAAGTTGCTGGTGGATGATCCTGGCTACTAGGTTATGCCGGTGCAAATACTCGCCGTTAGCTAGATGAGAACAACCGGAAATTATATGCCTGAGTGACTCTCACTCTCTCCATTATTATTATTATTATTATTATTCAATAAATAGGAAAGTCATTTAAAAATAGGTATACATATAAAAAAACGCTTACTGCTTAAGCGCATTATTTTCCTCAGAAGTTAATTAGGCCTTGACGCAATGCTTAGTTGTTTACATACCGAAGTAAAAAAAGTAGTAGTAGTAAACAAATATGGATCTGTATCTTTTTTTGAAGTGATTTTATAACTGACTTAATAGTGCGATTGATTTTTAAAAGTATAGGTAGATTTAAACTTCATAAGATAAGAAGTAACTTTGTAACATTGGAGGTACTCACCGGTAGGCTTGGGCACGTTTCTCTTGACCTGCATCCACTTGTAGGTGGGCACGGCGTGGTGCGGCGCATGCGGGCCGTGCGGGCCGTGCTGGGCGAGCGCGTGCCCGCACTCCTCGCGCGGGTACTCGCGCAGCGCGTACTCCTCCTTGGGCTGGTAGTGCTCGAACTCCGCGCAGGGCAGCGGGGAGCCCTGCGCGTGCCCGTACTGCAGGGACTCGTCAACATAGTGCATGTTGTATTTAGTCTCCAGGTATTGTTGGTCCGGCTTGGGCTCGTGCGCGGGCAGCTCTCGCGGGGCCTCGTGCGGCGCGTGCAGGTACGGCGCCTGCAGCTCCCCGTAGTCCAGGTTGGTGTAGCACAGCCCGGAGTCCGTGCTGATGACGGGCGCCGGCTCCAGGGGCTCGTAGTACGCCGCCGGCGCTTCATAGTACCCCTCGTGGTATTCGTACGGCTGGAAGCCCGCCCCGTAGTACTCCGCGCCTCCGTAGCTCTGCTGGTTGTTGTACATGCCGACATCCATAGTCATCATGTTGTCACGATCACCGCGTCTATCGATACCGACAGTTTACGCGCACATCACTACGCCCCGAGCATGCGTGAGGGACTATGTCCGGGCTAGCGCGCGGGGAGCGGGCGCGCGCTCGGTGTGACCGCGGACACTGGCCCGTACGACGCCGCACTCATAATTTTTCTTAACCACACCTAAAACTGAGATTTACCGTCCTTGTCTCGCCTCCGACGTGTCCCCGCGCCCGATAAAGACGGCTTTATCGACGATATCAATCCGATAAGCGACTTATAAACTTGATTTTGTCACGATACGATTTAGTGAGCGCGAGTTGAATAATTCTTGCGGGAGCGAGGAGTGAGCTCGTGGTGCCGTGACCAGGTAGAGCGGTGTTCTGGAAACTTTTTGTGAGGAGTGGGAGGAGCCTCGAGGAGGAGGCGGGGCGAGGGGTGCGGCGGACCAATGGGACGCGGCGGGCGGGCTCATTGGCCCGCGCGAGATAATAGTGCGAATCTGGAGGCTGGATGCAGACGGTTTTTTATTTACTTTGTGTGTTGAATGGCCCCTGGCCTGCCCCTGGACGCTTTCATTCCTCCCTTCGTGACGTAAATCGATTTCAAGGTGCGAACAGTTGCTGGTCTTTTCTTGCCGCTGTCATGTTACTGCTGTTGGCAGCTGACTCATGTGCCTGCCTACTATGTAACGAATTATAATGCTTTATTCAATCTATTGTAATGGCCAGGACTGCGGCGCTCTCACGCGATGAATTTGCTGACATATTTGCCATGACCTGATATGTCCCTGCTTATTTGGTATTTAGTAGGGCTGCCAAAATTAGGCACCAAATACCTACTTCTTTCCAGCAATCTATAATAAAATTAATTGAAAAATGTGTCTGTTCATCCGATTTCTTGAATTCAACCTAATTATTATATTAGGTGGTTATTATTTTATTCTTAGCTAACACCCTATAAGGCAAAATCTGTCAGTATATTTGTATCTACTAGCTGTCCCTATAAAAAAAGCAGCAAACGATTATCATCATTATGAAAGATATGCTCTTATTCTTCCGAATTATTCGTCTTAAAACGGATTTGCACTTTGTAATGATTTTCCTATTTGTATGCAGTAATTATCTAAACTCGGCAAGAGATACCGCAGGTCACCATCTCTTCTTTTTAGGTAAGTATTCCATTAGGAATAACTGTTAAAGATCGCTATTTCCAGAATCAGCGGGAGAGTTATCCTAAGTAAATACAACGTGTTGGGTTCTGCTACGGAGGAACCTACTTAAATATATGATCCTTACTTACAACAGGTAAATATTCACGATGTTTTCCATCACTGTAAAATGAACGGAAAACCAGGACCTGATGCATCCTGATGTTTACGTATTTCTGATAATTGCTGTGAGCGAATCAACGTAAAAAGTACGGATATTTAGTTATCAAACCACAATCTCTTTTTACTGGCCTAATATCAACTTACCTACGTATTCGATTTTACTAGGTTTTATTCATAAAATAATTTGATTTGGGGTAAAATAATGACAGTATTTGAGACTATATCTCCTAGGCAAATGCCTAGTTCAATTGAATTTCAAAATATCTTTATTAAATAACAATGATTAAACTACCTATGTACAATTACTAGTGTACCTAAGTATTAGGTCATCCTAGCAATGTTCAATTAATATTTACATTATTGTTTATCAAGTCACTACTTATGCATAAACTTATAACATGTTGGAGTTAAGTTACAGAAATATTATGATTAATAAAAATGCAGTTTACAATATAACGACCTTAATCTTAGACTTAGCAAGCTTTAGTTATAGCTTGACTATTTAAACGCCTAGTATGAACCTGAATCGTTATTTTTTTTAAGTGGTTATAGGTTTTCGTTTGACTACAGCCTGCCTGATGTTAAACGTTGCTGCAGCCTAGGGTGTAACACGCTCACCTAGACTCTATTTATCCTATGAAATGGACACTTAAAAATAAATTTAGTCTCAATAAGAATGTAACTATTATAGTTATGATTGAGTTCCTAGTGAAGGTAACTCCCTCAACCCCGTTGATATTCATAACAACATGTCCCTTCTATATAGCAGCAGACACTAACACGATAATCTATCGACGTTGCACTCACTTCATGAAATACCACTTACCAACACAACACTCTTACAACTTAGCTTCTATTACTTAACAATAACGTTTAAAATCCTCTAAACTATAACCAGGATTGAGATGCTGACAGTTGTCCAGTGGAAATCTTCCAACAAGCTTACAGTTTGCTGGCATATTGATCTGTATTATGTTGGAATAAGGTCGTGATTCCTTCAGCTAGTGTTGGTGAATGATGATGATTATTATAATGAGGTTGGACGTGTTAATGCAGGAGAGACAGATAATGCGCTGGATGTAACGTGTGCCCGGGTAGAGATGGGACGCAGTCTGGTGATGTTATAGATGACCGTGATTTAAATTTGCTATTATATACCTAGTTGTTAGGACAGCCGTCGGAAGTCAGGTATAAAAAATAAATTAAAATTCATTTTTTCGGGTTACTGGGACCCATAAGACACGGGGACTCTTCTGTGAATCAAATAACATGTTTAATTTAGAACCAAGCGGCTCAATATAATAGGTGCAACGGTATAATAGGTGGAAAATCAATAACACACGAGACAGCCTTTAGAACTCAAAGTGACTTTTTACTCGAATCAGGCTATTCCTGATTGGACACTGCAAAATTGTTGGAAAAGATTTGAACAAAATGGCGCAAAACCTTCTTGACAAGGGATAAGGTAAGTATCTATTAAACATTGAGTTATAACTTTTTTTTTCTTTTGTCTGTACTTACCATATTATAGTTTTAGACTCTCAGTAATGAGTAATGTTGCTAAATTATTGACTACAAAATATCACATATACCTACAGTTATACACAATTCTAAAGGCAGAGAGAGCACAATCGTAGTTTGAGGATTTTTATTAGAACATTTGGATTAAGAACTTGTCGATTGGACTATCCCAACCCTAGTAAGCCATGTCTTGTTTCAATTAAGTTGTTGAGGTATACAGCTGAATTCCGTCTCGCTTTCTCTCTTGGTTTTTCTTTTCTCTATCTCACTCTCTGCAACGGAAGCAGATCGAGATCTAATGATTAATGTTGTACCTTGAGTGAAGCACAATTTGCCTGTTATTACTTAGCCATATCAAAGAGTTTTTCTTGAGAAATGAAGATTATTTGAATTCTGAAACTGAAAATAATAATATTTAGGTAGGTACTTGATAAATAAAGAAGATATGATATTACTAACATAATATAATAATAATAATATCTTTATTTCAGGCAATAAACCCATATAAAACTAAAATATTACAAAATGCTGATAAGACTTAAACTAGATACAAAAAATAATATGGTATATCACATCATTTGCGGTTTTTACTCTGGTGTACAGAGATCCAGGATCGATAAATGGGACTGTAAAAATCTTCGGACAGGCACTGCAGTATACTATTATTCGATCGCCGTATTGCTCCCCAGAAGGAAGCAATACGGGATCGAATAACCGCAAAGAAGTCAGGAACCCGTGCATCAGTAAACATAATTACCTCTTGATCGGTTGGTTATGGATTCTCCGTAATTTCATTGTAAGTATAGGTAATGGGTTTTTCTGCTGATTATACCATGTAGGTTCCGTTACAAGTTGTTGTGTAAATCATACCATTTGTTTAGCCGATAAAAAAAAGTTACAACAGGATTTTTAACGATGACTCCAACTCAAGATCACATTTTAAGTGTGCTCATCCAAACGTCAAAAATGTCGATTATATCTTTGATTTAAAAACATTTTGAACAGATATGAAATCAATCTCAACTTACATTGAAGCCGAAACATGTTACCTACATCAACAGTATTAAAAATACCCTCCAAACCGAACAAGCTTACTCCATTATTAATCAAACGACACGTCAAAACACTATGATATCGTTATTCAATTATAACCCTTTACAACCAGCTCAAACCAATTAAAATCAAACCTTATTTCTTTTAATTTAGTTGTCAATTTCAAATGACCGCAAATTGTAAGTTATGACAGTTTAGAGATGGGATACAGTCGATAGTTTATCGGAACATCGACTTTGTGTTAAGCAATTTTAAGGTTGGAATTCGAATTAGTATATTTTTTTGGGTTTTAACGTCATGTCAGTTGATAGGCCATTGTTTTTGTGTTGTGTATGAAGACATCGTCTGTCAGAGAGGTTTCATTGTCCGGTGGGTAACTGGTTGCGCTAATGTCTCGATGTCTTTTTGTTTGGGTTCGATAAAGCGTCATTAGGTTGGTAGTAAGTGCAGAGAGTTATTTATCATGTCAACGTTGGCATGATACGGAATCAAGTGAGTAGGCAGCAGCTCTCATTATAATAAGTACGTTTGCTTCGATATCGGTGTGATTAACTATGGAAGCTGGAGAATGCACTCTTATCAATATTATAAGCATATTTTAACGTTTTCTCTGTAGGTAAGTATATAAAGTAACTGTATCTGTTGGGTTCATAATACAATACTATACCTACAACCTACCTACAACAATATATAAATACACAACTGGTGTTGTAAATTTGTATCTAATTTTATAGCTGAAGAAGAAGTTAGATGGAAAATCAATTACAACATAATATCATTATATTTCCATGGTTTAAGTACCTATATTTTCTCAATAAAACGACCTTTAAATCAAGTTTAAACTAGATACCCATTAGTTTGCGGCGGCGTTTATCCATACAGCGAGTTAATTTGTTCACTCGTCAAATCAATTAGTCTAATTAATCACAGCCACTCCATCACTCGACGCGCGGCGACTGTCACTTTGACAGCTGCTGGTTTGACAGCTGTCACTTCTGACAGCTCGAGGTCTAGTGCGGTTCAAGGGTGGAACGTTTAGGATGGAGATACTTCCTGTTTGTTGGTTAGATTGTTAGATCAGTCGATAACTAGAGGCAAAACACTATGTACTTCAATAGTTTTAAACAGAAGTAAAAACTTCAATTAAAGTAGCCTTTGAGATAGTAATTTGGAACCTTGGATTTTTCTTGAAATTCGTGCACCCAAAAAGACGACATAAGATTAAGAGTAAATTCAGATGGTCTTATTAATCAATAACCTGTGTGCCTCAGAATACAGAAAGAACCAGAAGCCGCGTTCAACTGTAATTGCGAGCTACACGCTGTGTCCAAAAACCAAAACCACGCCTACCGCCCGCGTCACTTCCCACCCGCGTAATGTTCCTAGCTCAGGCATAATTTGCCCGTTTTTAGGGTAAATTTTGGGGTAATTTTTTTTTCTTAGAGGTGATATAATAATAGAATAAACATTGTCTGTTTCTATATGATTATGAACCTACCCAATTGTCTCAAGATATCGATAGATTTATTGAATAAAAGACGCTGTAAAAAAAATACATTTAATTTCCTTTTTGCTGAGTAAGCTTTTTAAAATATTGTCTCTTAGAATTTGAACTTATTAACAAAGATTTACATTTAGATAAATGATGAAATCTTATGTCTAGGTATTTTTCAATCACAGCCCTTATCAGACTGTTTCTGTGGCTTAAACCGTTTATATGGCTATTCTCAACTGGAAATATGTTATTTTTTCCTACGAATTGTTTATAAATTGAAAGAACGAATGCCACATGACCTGCCACATTGACAGTGACATATCTTGACATTTCTTTGTTTACAAAAAATATCTCGAATTAAAAAATAAACTATAAAAAGAAGGGTAAATCAAAACTCTTATATTGGCAACACTAGCAAGATGGATGCATCATTATCTATGACAATTGAAAACTGAGAAATTTATTCATTATTTAAATAAGTTGATACTTAAATACGATACTTACAGGTGAAATGTGATCCCCTCCTGTTTCTTTTTTAGACCCGCTTCATTTTTACAGGTAGGAACGACACAAGACGGCATAATTTAGCTAAATTGGTCACCGTTATAACACGTCATGCGCTCCGATGGTCCCAGAGTGACTGATCGGTCGCGCGTCAAACCACTCGGTTTCCGAGTGGTTTTAGTAGCCTCACTTGTAGGCGCGCTCACGGTTTCTGGTTCTTTCTGTATTCTGAGCTGTGTGCATACAGCGAATTACACAATTTACACGTGAATTGATATAATGTCTCACGAAAGTTTTAATATTAAAGACAGTTTTCATTTTAACAATGTATACAAATTTGTATATATTTTAATCACTTGAAAATATTATGTAACACTAATTATGTTAATCTAATAAGCACGTATACGTACGTAATAACGCGTTGTAATTATTTCATTTCCTTTCTAGTTAATGTTCACACGAGCTTCCTTTTTATCTTCGCTTGATATCAAAGTCATAATTTTGACTGAAAATAAATTAGTTTAATCCACCTGCCATCTGTTTCATTGAGTCATTTTTCATGAATTTGCCTTTATCAGTATTTGTCGTTAATAAAATCAAAAATAAACTCATCAATTAACTTGATTGATTGTATAATACATATCTAAATTACATATTGTTTATTTTAATCTTCAAAAATAGTTTTGTTTAGATATGACTCAATAAAATACAAATTTGATTTGGTTTAGACATAAAACAATCATGATCGTTCTCATCGAAAAAAAATAACAAATAAAATTTAATCCATCATATAGTAATTCTGTAAACATAATTATGATATTTCTCACAGCGCCATTCATATCACGATTAACAGATAAAGGAGATAATACTTATACATACTTACTTTTCATTTGGAAATTCATGAATGAAAATTCCAATTCTTGTGCTATAAATTTTTAGTAAAATTTTCTACACCAATAAACAATTTTAAATTTTCGAATCACTCAGTCGTCGTACAGTACAGTCGTTACGGGAAACAGAAAATAACATGATAAATGTCACTTATAAACATACTCGTACCTTCACCTTCATAACACCAGCATGTAGTGATGAGCCATAAAACTGATTCATCACCATAACACCTGAACTTCTGCCCTTCAAACCTAGCCATGAACCTGATGAATGATGTTCCACCTTCCCACGGCAGAGCTTTATTGCTTTATAGCACCATACAATGTAGAAAGCCGCCTGATAAGACGTGATAAGGATTAGAACAATATTGGCTCATTGATCTCGGGAACAATTAGCTTCCTGTGAGACATGAAGGGATGTTTGTTCTTTGTTGGTTAGGTCGTTAGGTCATTGACTAGCGTTTTAATGACAGTATAGGAAATCAATTACAAATTAGATAAGTTAAAACTTGAAAATGCGATGCATTTATTTTTAATCATATGATTTTATTATATCTGTAACATGATTCTTTTGAACAAATTTTCCATAAACCTACAGTGATGGACGTAGGTCCATTGTAGGACTCCTTGCAAACATAAAATATATACACCTACGTTCCTATTATAAACTGATTGAAAGGCTACCAGTAACTCATTACACGACATAAGCCTCCTCCCTCATGCGCCAATACTCCCTGCAATTCGCTTTTTTTGCTCCGGGATATGACGGTGCCGCTCTCTCTAAATTTAGAAACGCGAAGGACATACTAAAATTTCGCCTAATATTATGAGTTAATGACATGATATCAAAAGCACGATCACTACATTATGCCTACCAGCTCTTGTACTCTGTATTCTGAGCCATCACCCTATACTATACAATGTACACAGTACACCTCCCGGCTCCGACTGGGCACAACTCGGCCCAACTCGGACTACTCCCTCGGGACGTGTCCGTCGACTCCCGGACCCATGTCGTCCCACAGGCACCATCCGTCTTATACACGTCGACATTGGACTAGAAATGGGCTGGCTTTACATAAAAAATAAACTGCTATATTGAGTAATAAGTGTATTGAGTTTTTATAGTGGTAATTACCGAGTGTTCTCGGTGGTAAATTTGACCGTTTTACATTCAGACATAGTTTGATCCCAGCCCGACATCAAAGGCTTCTTATTCAAGTTATATGTATATCTGCACTTCTTAGCGATGAAGGAAAACATCGCCAGGAAACCGATAAGTTTGCGGATCACTAAATATTTAATCTATTAAAAGAACATAGACGCCCACCATTATATACCGACCAAAGAATGTTTTTCTACTACTTTAGCTATCGTAAGGAGGAGGACTTACATAATCGTAGTTTGGTTGTTTAATGTCTTCTAATTATTTAAACGCATGTTATATAAAGCCTATCCATTTCTGCATTATGTGGATGCTTCCAACCACAGTTTATGTATCAGTATCCAGGTACCGGAGCTAGCGACAATCCATCATCGACTGCGGAGAATCGTTTCGCTTTTTACTTCGGAGACAAAAATTGGTGAGAAAGTTCAGAAAATGTACATGGCAGTTAGGTTTTAGGATTTTGTGCTGTAAAATATTGTAGCTTTGAATTGCAGGGAAGATTTTGACCTTTAATTATGCTAAGTGGTTACTGGAGGTGTCAAGTTTTTCAAATTCCAGAGTTCAATAAAAATAGAAGAGCGTTGTAGTGAGTAAATACTAGTTTAAGAAGTCTTCAAACCAATCTTATATTTAATTATAAAAGAGTTGGTATTATTCGTAATTAATTTACCTTAGATTTTTTTAGTTTAAAGTAAAAGTTAAGCGAGTGTGGCTCAGCGGTTCCAGTGTCTGCTTTTCATCCAGACGCACCCTGGTTCGAATCCGCCCTACACCAATGACTTGTATTTTCAAGTTATGTGTGGATTTGCACTCGCTTAACGGTGAAGGAAAACATCGTGAGGAAACCGACATGTTTAAGGACCACAAAATCACGCGGCAAAATGGGCGCCCACCACGATGTATCTGCCCAAGAAAACTCCCCTAACGAATTAATTCTGCGGGGGAGTCACGACCCTCAGTCATGAGGAAATACGACTCAAAGAGAGAGAAAAGTTAATAGTGTAAAATAAAAATTTACATATACTTTACTCCACACTAAAGTGAACATGTATTGTGGAGTTTCGATATTTTTATAGTAATTATGTCAATATTATAGCCTCTTAACACACATTTCCTTAGGTGTCTTTTCAGAATTTTCGTGAACATGACCATCATCTTTACTACCATCTATTCCTTCTTTCTCGCTCTTCATCCTACAAGAAGTGCGCAGTTTACTTTAATCATAGTTTACATCGACTACGAGACGGAAGCACGTCACTGATACGTGTACCTATCTGTTGATAACGCGCTATCACCCTCTGATCTATTTTAAAACGGTTAATACAAATATTATCATGGCAAGGAAGGAAAATTACACAAGCATGCGTTTTACACGGAGCATGGATGTTATATGATCAGCTGCTGTACCTAACTACGTTACATGATATTTTGAAAACTACTACTTATATCATCGAGAAATACATTGATAAAATATAAAAACAAGGGAAGAAAAACTAAACATACTACTTCTAACTACTTCAAAAAAGGGGCACTTAGAAAATCTTTAGAAAAGCCTAAAGATAGTCTAAGTGCTCCAGCCCACTACCAGAGGGCAGCGTGCCCAGCATACTGGCTGCATTACCACGCTGGATGGCAATGCTGATACGTTGAGCCAGAAAAAAGCCAGCATCTTGGTCATGCGTCGCATCAACCAAGCGCTCCGAGAGGTTTTGGAAATTAATTTGTCGACCTTCATAGCGTCGCTGTGTCGGTGGTCTGGCAGTGGTACTATGAGTTCCTCGCTTCAGATGGCCTAGTGCCCTAAAACCTGACTTAATTATAAAATGCAATAGTAATAGAATCTATAACAATATTAATGTTGTAAAGTTCTTAATAACCCAATATTCTACACGAATCACCATAACAAAAACACTACAAAGGTAGATTTTTTTTACAATGAATGGGTTAATGCGCCTGATGGTAAGCAATCATTATGGTAAATATATTAATAAATAGTTCCTATGTAAACGATTTGTTAGTAAGAAAGAAATATTTTTTTTTATTTATAGAATTACAGGTTTAAATGTAGGCGTATAAACAAAACCTTAAAATTAATGGCGGTGTGTGCAATGTCCTGATTTTTTTTTTATTTTTTTTTTATTTTATTAATTTTTTTATGTATATTTTATTATTCTACGATAAGAAATCTTAGTAGATACTTAGTTTAAAGGTCAATCAGCTAATAATGTATTCTGTAATTATTTAACAGAAACGGGTACAGCCACGGGTATAAACTAGCTAATATTTTGCACTCAAAACACGGATTATGATTTTGATTTTTATAGCAAATAGCAGTAGGTGTACCTTATCACATATCTTAATCTTGCGGAATGCTGCCCACGTACTGATAATATAAACCTATTGTGCATGGCACAGGGTGTTAATAATTACATTCATTCAAGGTTATTTAATTTTTAGACCAATTGGCTTACGTTTGACTACAGCCTTTCTGGTGAAAATTAGCATTATTGTCAAAGATGTAATAGATTAGTAGGAAATATCCGTGATGTTGGCAAATGTAATTAAAACAGTGGATTGCAAGTATTTACAATAATACAATATAAAAACAAGGGAAGAAAAACTAAACATACTACTTCTAACTACTACAAAAAAGGGGCACTTAGAAAATCTTTAGAAAAGCCTAAAGATAATCTAAGTGCTCCAGCCCACTACCAGAGGGCAGCGTGCCCAGCATACTGGCCGCATTACCACGCTGGATGGCTATGCTGATGTTGAGCCAATTATTAATTCAAGTATTAATTTTATAATGCATTTATTATCGTCAATAGAACAACTAGTTACATTACATAATACCAACTCAGTAAATAAATGCCCGTTGTGATGAAACCTTACTTTGGAGGAAGTATCAAAAACGAAATCTCATCCTGATAAACAATAAATAACTAAAAAACATTTTAAATCTGATTTTTTACCTACTATTTTTTATCTTCTCGCTCTCGAATTTGCCTCATTTGATTCATATTATAATTGGACAAATAATCCCAATATATGCAGTTTTTTAGGTATTTGTAATTTAATTATGTAACTATAAAATATGCGTTTATAACTCTGTGCAAACAGTTTTTGTAATTGTTTTTTTTTATTGACATTTTTTAAATGTAGGTATACTCTGATATTGCTAACATACCGATGTAGAACTACCGAGCTTATACAATGTGAAATATAAAACGAGTTCACAGTGAAATCAATATTTACTCGTAGATGATATTTTTCTTGAGTTTAAGAGAGCTTAATGGCTGTGTGTAAACTAAATCTATTGTTTTTCCCATTTCCCTTGGTAATAAAAAACTGCTAAACTGTGGAACTCTTTGCCCGAATCTATATTCCCCTTGAAATATAATTTGTCAGTCTTTAGGTTGAGGGTAAACCAGTTTCTTCTAGGTAATCGCACAAGATCATAGATTACAACGTTGCTTATCATCAGGCAAGTTGTGGTTAAGCGTGAGTCTATCTCATGTAAAAAATAAATAAACCATAAAGATGCATTTTTAACACAATATATTTAACAGTCATGTATCAAATCGACGTGACAACTCAATACCTATTTACCACCAAAATAAATGTGAGCTGACGTCACGAACTTATAAACCTTATCTTCTTGTTCCTAAGGTTATTCTGAAAACAGCCTTCGTAAGAATTCTGAGTATCAAAATAAATATATCACACGTGTTGTCAACCAATACATGTTCATACCTGAGACTTGCATTAATATTGGAAGAATTCAGTTTGTTTTAATATCCTTGCCTTCTATACTTCTCAGTTACTGCCAAACTAAGTTTATGGTGGAGGGAAAAATAAATAAGTTATAGTTTCAAAAAACACGTATTCTCTCATTATCATTCTACATTCAATATCAGTCCTATTATCCCAGGAGAACCCATCGTGTCATATAATTGAGTATCGAACATCGCAATTACCGAACCATGTCGAAATAATTACGGCCCAGTGTCAACACTTTTACCATCTATATCTCTACCAAACCACATTTACATTACCACCCTAAAATATAAATTTGATCTTTATTACCTTAAACATAAGGTTCAAAATGTTGATTTTGTGTGGTACGAGATTGTTTGTGATAGATATGGTGACATCGTTCAAATCATATATCATGGTTATCGCAGAGCAAACTCAGTAGCGGACAATTATTTTAGATTTTGTCAGCGTCGAGGATTTTTGGGTGAAGTATTCGGATTATCGCTTATCTGTCAGTTTGTTCGTGTTTTTAATTAAAGTTGCCATTGTTGCACTTTATCTGTGGGGGCAGTATTTACTCGCGTTGTAATGAGATGGAAAGTTTAGTTATTGAAAATGCCACTTTTCTATTGTGCGGTAACTACTATACAATTAACTGTACTGTATTCCCGGTAGATATTATTGAATCTAAGAACAATGTACCTAAGCGCTAGCCAATTAATTATATGCCTAGGTTTTACAATGCAAATAATTTTATAAAAAAATTAACAATTAACCTTTACACACGATTATAACTGAACGAATTTTGACAAGGTTTCACATAGTTTACAAGTTATTCCTTTATTTGAATACCTAGTATTGCTTTCACGTTGAACTTGAGCTTAGCATTATATTAATTAACCATTTTTTTTTTAATTTTAGCAAAATATGACATTGACATATTTTAATGTTATTATAGCACATATTAAAATATCCCTTTTTGTGAATGTGTCATCTCGATGCATTTCCCCCGAATGGTGACATTTCACCACACTTGCTAATATCGTGTATCTAATCAAGTGTCGGCTAAACCTATAATGCTGCTAATCCGGTGGACAGATAGCTCGCTATATTGGATTCTATGTGAGGAAGGGTGCCACCGGGCGACAAAGTTGTATTGTGTATTTTCATGATTATTTTATGCAAGATAGTCTCATACTGGACTACTCGCCTAATGAAAATCAACGTCGCAGCTTACAATAAAGCTCGCTTGCCTGGAAGAAACCGTTCTAAACTTGAAGTTCAATAAATTATAATGTTATCCATATCCATACAATATGGCAAGTGCTTATCTTTCATCGCTAATAAATAAATTATTTCAGCTTGCTGAGTTATTGAATTTATCGAGTTGCCGAATGCACGTAAAATACTACTCTCTCTTGGTTCGTATTTCCTCATAACTGAGGGTCGTGCCTCCCCGCTTTCTTAGGCAGATACATACATCGTGGCGGGCGGCCATGTCTTTCCACGGTAAATACCTGTCCACGGATATTGTGGTCCTCAAACATGTCAGTTTCCTCACGATGTTTTCCTTTAATTGTAAGCGATTACAATTCCACACATAACTTGTAAATAAAAGTCATTAGTGTACGTGGTAAGCAGCTTATAGTACAAACATACTTTTTCAAATCATTAACAATTACCAAACATTCAGTGATATATTTTTCATTGTTAGATCGATCGCTATCTCCAAGATAAGTGTATCTAAGTACGTATTATCTCAGTAATGTGGGTAACTATCAGATTTTCAAATCAATACCTTAAAGCCGATTACTGTCCATGTGTGAGTTATCACAGATCTGATAAGGACGCCACGTGGCCGTATCATGTACTCGGTATTTACATTAATAAAACGCCATTTTATATTTACTTTTGATACTACATTTGAAATGGTAGACTGAGTATGTTAGTTTAAATAACGATAAGTTATTGAACATGATTAAATTTTGTGTTAATATGTTGTTTGATTCTTTTTCCATTTGAAGAATTGTAGCATCTTTCGCAGAAAAATAAATTGGAAAACGCAGAAAATAAATAAATAAAAACATTTAGGCGAATTGAGAAACTCTTGAAGTCTATTAAAGATAATATCATTATCAGAAGAAGATTGAATCCAGCGGAGGTAACTAAATAAAGATATCATCTACATATCAAGTGTTTTGAGCACCACTTACCATCAAGTGACTTACTTGCTTGTAAATCTCGCTCTGATGACAAAATAAAAGAGATATTATTTTTTTACTACACAAGGCAAGGCAAGGATACTATAGCCCTGTAACACAGGATCCTTTGTGATACCTAGTACAGAGCTTAGTATGCCTACCAACGTAGTGCATAATCATTGTTACTGAATGCTTTATACCTACACAACCTGTGTAACACGTAAGTTAAAACAGTAAAGGATTTATTATGTTATTATTTGTGGCCACCCGCGGCTTCGCTCGCATTTTTCAAGATAAAAGTCAACATGATGTTTGGTTGTAGGTATAATTATCAAAAATCCTGATGATCCGTTGAGCCCCTTTTTAAACATGTTTTAAGCAGACCAACAGAGACACAGATAAACAGACAAAAACCTTGAAATTGTTGGAACGTGCTCTGATAGAAATTCGAAGTATGTATCTTCAAACATTTTTTTAATATCTTCAATGTTTAAACTTTCAAACCTCTTTAGCTTTATTATATGTATAGGTTATTAAATAAGTGATACAATTAAATACGGTTGCAAACATCGCCCTACCTCCTTACTCGCGACATATTCGGATATCACAACTGTAATAAAAAGTCCGTCTCAAAAGCATATCCAACTTGTCATGTTAAAATCTCAATATTGGAGATTATACTATTGCAGATGGTAAACTCATTGTAAATTAGTGCTATGTATGAAAAAGTCATATTCTAGTGTATTTTTTCAATATTACCTCCTGGACTAGTAAGTAGTATTATTTTCTTGTGAGCTAATTTATTGAAGACTAGCTGGTGCGCGCGACTTCGTCCGCATGGAATAGTTATTGCCATAATAACGGTTCTAGTGAATTAATCTTAAAAGATGGACATACATTGTCGCGGACATTTTCTTAGATCATTTTAAGAGAAATAATTCTTTCATACATATTTTTTGATGTCTTGAACCGTTTTCGCAGCGCACGCAACGGAAGCCCTCAAACATGAATAATTTTCCCTGTTTTTTCCACATTTTTCATTGTTTCTTCGCTCCTATTAGTTGCAGCGTGATGTTATATAGCCTAGAGCCTTCCTCGATAAATGGTATATTCAACTCAAAAAGAATTTTTCAATTCGCACCAGTAGTTCCTGAGATAAGCGCGATCAAACAAACAAACAAACAAATTCTTCAGCTTTATAATATTAGTATAGATACACATAAACTAAGTTTTGTTGTCAGTATATTCGATTGTACGGGACTTTCTCATAAAACAGAGAAAATTGTGCTGATACAATACTACGTAGTTATACTTTTTTTTGCATACAATTTGAAAAGCTTAGCTTTGAAATTAATTGATCAAATCAAACTTTTTTAAGTTTTTTATTGAACTTAAATCTACCTATTTACAAAATTTTGTAGCTTAAGACTAAGACAATGAAACATACAACTAAAATAATTTAAGTGCTACAATTTAATTATGAACTGGTGCCTCTGAACTAAGCTAGGCTTGTTAATTTCAAAGCTAAGCTTTTCAAATTGATATTGATAAAAAATATATTTATTTATGGCTTATCGTATAACTTCGTAGCACTAGCGTAGCTTCGTAGCAAGTTTACTTTTAACAATCACTACTCCAAGATACAAAGTTACACATCTGCTATCCCTAATTCTCACCAACTAATACCTATACCACATCCAAGGTCTGAATCTCGATATCCATGGCATTGCTTCGCTCATCATTTTACATTTTTTCTTTTCCCTGGACCGGAAAGTATCATCTTATTTGTTTATCTCTGCACCTTGTCGACAGTCCCCGTCACTTGGTAATTAGAAAGACAAGACTGCTTTTTTCATAATAATTGACTGGACAGCTCACTTAACACAAGAACAATTTTCAACCTTATTCCCTAAAATTAGAATACATTTTCGCTTGTGTGGTTATATGAATTTTTGACAGGTTGTAGTCTCAACTTTTTTGAAATATTGTTATACGGTGACACTGCCATTTTTATCGTCGACGAGTTTGTCGTTTTGTTTGTTTTTGGGTAAAGTTTGATGCGAGTGGAGCCGTGGCGGCGGGGTTGTGTCTGTTTGCCGATATTAAGGATGTCGACCTGAACTTGGGACTGAGGTTATGGTATTTACCTATTTTTAGTTTTCTGTGCTAACACATCACATGATAGAAAATGAGATAGAAGAAAAAGTAATAGTGTTTGTGATGGAATCACAATTATTTTTAAAAGTAATAGTGTTTGTGATGGAAGCACAATTATTTTTAAAAGTAATAGTGTTTGTGATGGAATCACAATTATTTTTAAAAGTAATAGTGTTTGTGATGGAAGCACAATTATTTTTAAAAGTAATAGTGTTTGTGATGGAATCACAATTATTTTTTCTTGCAATCGCATGTAGGGCAGAATGATAACAATATAACTTATTTTTTTGTAATCAAACCCTAAGTTACTTATAAGTATATTAATAGGTGTCTAATCAAATTCAGACAATTTGACTATAACCACCCAAATAAGTTTTAATTTAAACAACTTTTTCTCCATGTTCACATCAGATCTAGCGCCATATCATCACCATTTTTTCTGGATAATATTTTGAGTGTCGTCTGCTCGAGACACGTGCGTGTTAGTGACCGCCACACTTCCTGGCCAATGGCTTGTCATACAGAGGACGGAATTAGAGACCCGCTACTAACATTAATAATCTAGGGGTCTTCAAATATAGAGTTAATGGGTATCTTCAAGGTAAGCGTGTTACCAGGGTAACACCAGGCAGGCAAACGTAAACCTATCCCACGTACAGAAAAACTTTCTTTTTTTTAAATAAAATTAAAAAAAAATACTTAATTACCTTCCCCTATGGCAGCGAGGATGAACTTGGGCGCCCAAACGAAGGTACCTTCTCAAGCCAACTCCCCTAGTGAATAAATCCTATTGGGGAAAATTTGTTGTTAAATTCGGTAAATAATGACAAAAACTGGTGAAACATTTAAGAGCATACCTCCTCGCTTGCTCTTTTATAAGAGTAGGTAAACATTCTCAGTTAAAAAACACAGTTAGCAAATTATCTTCAAATTATACGTCATGTGGAAAAATCCGCGATCAAAAGTTTAATCTGCTGATAAGGAAACAAAAAGCATGATTAAATAACTGAAAACAATGCTGCAATGAATGATTACAATGTAGGACTAACATAAATTAAAAAAATTCGTATCATTACCCTATAATAAAAAGTGAGAGATATACATACAAACACAAAATTTTAAATAAAATTAGAAGATTATTATTATGTAAGTACATACTTAATATATGACGACAGTAACTATTGATCTACTGTGTACATTAGAAGATTATTATTATGTAAGTACATACTTAATATATGACGACAGTAACTATTGATCTACTGTGTACATTAGAAGATTATTATTATGTAAGTACATACTTAATATATGACGACAGTAACTATTGATCTACTGTGTACATTAGAAGATTATTATTATGTAAGTACATACTTAATATATGACGACAGTAACAATTGATCTACTGTGTACATTAGAAGATTATTATTATGTAAGTACATACTTAATATATGACGACAGTAACTATTGATCTACTGTGTACATTAGAAGATTATTATTATGTAAGTACATACTTAATATATGACGACAGTAACTATTGATCTACTGTGTACATTAGAAGATTATTATTATGTAAGTACATACTTAATATATGACGACAGTAACTATTGATCTACTGTGTACATTAGAAGATTATTATTATGTAAGTACATACTTAATATATGACGACAGTAACTATTGATCTACTGTGTACATTAGAAGATTATTATTATGTAAGTACATACTTAATATATGACGACAGTAACTATTGATCTACTGTGGAAATTAGAATTTAGAGATTGTGTGTGTGTGTTGTTGTCAGTTTATAGCGTGTATTTAGTTACTGTAATTGTGCGTGATTGTTTGTAGTGAGTGTGTGTGTGTATGTATGTATGTATGTTTTGTAGCGGTATGCGGTGTGTGTGTGTATGTGGATTTGGGCTTTTAAGATGTGTAGTCAGTGTCAATTCGTAAGTATTTGATGACAGTAGGTTAAAATATACGAATAGAGGATAAAAATACTTTCAATATCGTTAAATAGTATAATCTACAGATTCTGTACATTATAATAAGTAAGTTCCCTGTTCTTCTGTCTGTCTCTGTGTCTAAGAATCTGTGGGGTTCTGTAGTACAGAACCCCACAGATTCTTCCCCTTTCCCTCCTGTCAGCCAAGTAACCCGATCCCTGCAGTGATCCAGTTTTAGTTAATCCGAGTGAGCACATGCCGCCTCACCGCCACACTTCAACTGAGTAGGCTCTATATTTTACACTGACAGATGTATTCAGTCACTAGCTGGGCTCACAGGGTTTACTTGCGATGATTGTTATCATGTTGATGATGATGAGTCGTCTATGTAATTTTAGTATAATTGACATAAATTAAAATTAATTAATGACTGCTAAGCAACACAATCCATACAAAATAAACAAAAGAATTCTCAATAAATCACTGTCCTCCATATGCTAATGTATATTGACATTATCATATTACTAATTAAATGAACTAGAATATAACCTTTTCCTGCCACTCTGTAATAAAGCTACAAACAGACAGACAAACAAACGTTTTTAATTAATAGAATGTTAAAGATTATAATTTACTCATTGAACAAATCAGTCAATAACCACGAGATCAATGTTCAACTTGTTTGTTTTAAACTTGTGGTTTTTAAAGTCCAAGGGTACAAGGCAGATGGCTTGATGATTAAAAATAAATAAAAAAACTTTCAGAAATATAACACTGATATAGTTAAGTTGTAGCTAGTAAACTAAATTAACATGCAAGTACTGGCCAAAGCAGCAATAAATAAATTATAGGTATATAAAAAAGCTAAATAATACATATTTAATTACATACATATAAAATTTAATAATTCTTCATTTCATGTCGTATTATGAATCCATGAATAAAGTATTATAATATGTTATACAGAATTCATACATTTTTCAACTCCCAAGGGATGACCAAATTCCATGTGACGCAGGTAGCAGGTAGAAACCTCCTTATCATGATAATTTTAGAAAGTACGTAGGTGTTCTCAGTAGTTTCAACCAATATGCTTGAAAAATTTATTGTAATAAAAACGGCGTAGAAAGTAATAATAAAAGCTTCATAAAATAATTCATTGCATTTCGACATAGCTTTATGTCTTATTAATTTAATGTATCTATGTTCTTAATAAGGGCACAAATCATAATAAGTACTTTTCAGTAACAAACTATTCGTTACCATAAACGTTTGTAATTTTAAACCTTTAAAATAAAGCAAAGTAGCACTGCAGTCACTGCTCGGTAAATTTTCCGAATGCAAGTGGAAATTCGTTCCATGACCTTGCAGAGTCGAGGTGTTCAAAGGCGAGGTAATAGCGATCTCAGATATGCAGATGTACTGCGCCTAGACTGACGTAGCAGGAAATTGCACCGAGCACTGCACTGGATACAAGTGTAGGTAGAACTAGTAATAGACATTTTTCTAGGCAGGTTGATACAAAATTTAAGGGTCTAAAACAAAGAATACTATTACCCTTTTTAAAAAATCTAAAATACTAGAGAAGCATATATGCGCACAGTTCGTTATTTTTTACACTTTTAACTTACGCGCACGCTTGTGAATAACAGACACTTTAAAAGGGTTGACACACCGGAACAGAAACATTTTATAATAAATCAAACTATTTTACTACCATCGTAGAATTGCATGTGTATGGCAAATAAACGGAAATTATGGGAAAAAATATGCACAAAGATGTTATGTAAAGATGATAATCTGTAATAAAATATGAATAAAAATTATAAACAATAAAGTTATTAAAATTTTGAGAAACGCGTGTCGTCTTTTAGCTTATTCGTTCTTATACGTAAGCATTTCTGATACAAACTCAGGTGCATGGCTACTTTATGTTTTTTTTTACTTTTCTTAACATTTATGTTTCTACAACTCTTTTCTATATACTCATCCGTCCCTGGCCTGAAAGCGCACGTGAAGGCATGAAGGTTACGCAACCATGACACACATAGCGTCGATTAGACATCACTGCCGGTGATACTGCACCGATACCACTCTAACGGGACTATTGTAAGCCGTTTATCTGAGATTACAGCTGTCACAGCTATCATAATTTATTGGTAATTAATCAAGTAGGTATCCTTCTCCAGTACTGGGTAAGTTGTAATGACAGTAACCGGTTGTAAAACATTTTTGGAGAAGGAAAGTAATGATTAAGCTAGTTTATTTTCCAGTGAAAACTGTGAACTTTCAATAACGCTTTGACTGCTCACAGCGTGTCTAGTTGCGTTTTCGGAGAATTAACGACATGCCCGGAATGCAAGAATTAAAAAAGGGGGCATGTATAAATAGACATACCAAACAAGAGGGCAGCGAATGCGTTAAATTCAGTTTTTGAAAGGTGTAGTCTGTCTTCCAATCTAACTTCATATAAACATTATGAGTTTTAAAGTTAAAAGTACTTACCTGAAAGCATAATTCTCCTTGGTTGGTTCCCACGGAATGGGCAAGTAGATACTTCAGTTATCTTAGAATAAACATAAACAAGTACCTAGCTGGTAATTTAAAGGTTTAATAATAGCTGTACAATAATACATTTAGATGTTTCCGTCAAGTTTGAAGTGCAGTGAAAAGTGAATGTGGTGTCAATTGTTTATAGCAACGAATTATGTCAAGTCAATCTAGCGGTGACGCAATACACATACGAAACTATGAGGTTGGGAAGGGTTGGGGCGTTTTTGTGTCTGTTGTGTTAAACATAAGAAGTAAGAAATAAAATCTATAGCCCGATACCTTATAACTCTGTGTCGTGCAGTGTATGCGTTATCGTGTTTACGTGTAGTTTGGTAGCGCGATCTAGCGCGATACGCCGGAATCTAGCATTGACGCAATACACATACTAACTATGTGATAGGGGTGGGGGTGTTTGTGTGTCTGTCAATAAGAGCGAAGAAGAAAGGAAATATGTTATTTTGAAACTAGAATATTTTTAGGGTTCCGTACCTCAAAAGGAAAAAGCGGAACCCTTATAGGATCACTTTGTTGTCCGTCTGTCCGTCCGTCCGTCCGTCTGTCAAGACCCTTTTTCTCAGGAACGCGTAAAGGTATGAAGCTGAAATTTATATCAATTACTCAGGTCTACTGTCCCTTGAAGCTGTGAAAAAATCAAACTTCTAAGCCAACGCAATCAAAAGATACAGCCATTTATGCCGCAAATTTTCGACACTTGCAAGGGAATCAAAACCTACAGGGTGCTTCCCGTGAACTCAGAATCTTGAAATTTGGTACAAAGCAACGTCTTATAGCATAGATAAAGGAAAAATTACGAAAACCATAAATTTTTAGTTACATCACAAAATATTTTTTTTTTAAGAATCTTAAACTTACTACCCATTTCCTCATAAACGCGTAGAGGTATTAAATTGAAATTCATACCAAATACTCAGGTCTATAATACCTTTAAGCTGTAGCAAAATCAAACTTCTATGTCAACGCAATCAAAAGAAACAGCAATTTAAGCTGCATATTTTGAAACTCGCAAGTACTTGCAAGGGAATCAAAACCTAAAGGGTACTTCCAGTCGACCTTGAATCTTGAAATTTGGCATGAAGCAACGTCTTATACCACACATAAAGGAAAAATTCCGAAAACCTTAAATTTTTAGTTACATTACAAAATATATATTTCGATTGTCGTAATGAACGAACTTTGTAAACCTTGCAGGTTTGTACGGAACCCTCGGTGCGCGAGTCCGACTCGCACTTGGCCGGTTTTTTTTCACTATAAAAAGACCCAGGTGACGTTAAAATATTTTTAGACTAAAGAGGAAGACACTCAATTTTGTAAAATTTATAAATGTACAGAGAAATATCAATAGGGTAATTCATAAAGCTTGCGCAACTACGTGCCTATTGGTTAAGTAAGTCAGTTTAATTAATAAAACTACTAAAGATATACCTGTAATATGCGAGTACTTTGTGGGACAGCGTCCCCTAGGATAAAAGATAAAAATATAAACGTAAACATACTGTAACAAAAACTAGATTTTATGTTCTCAGATTCTGTCACATATACATCTAAAAGCACACCACAGCTGAGCAGGTCTCCAGTGATATCTCCACTAGTCCCAAAGGAGTTGTCCTTACGTGACAAGCAGACAGCAAGATTGTCAGTGGGAGCTCGGGTAGACCTTTATCACGAGAATAATCCCACTGAGTGGCGCCATAATCGCACCTATGTATCAACATTTTTATCGACTGTAAATGTTAGTCTCCAACTATGCCGTGTTTGTTTCGTGAATAAAGTGGAGAGGCAATATGGACGTCATAGAGCGCTGTCACAACATCACGACCTGTCGCGGGTTTCGGATCACCAGCGGTGCACAAAGTTTGGTTACAGTATTTTGTGGCTATTAATTAATATTAAAAGTACTTATGGAAAATAATATACCATAGCAAAAAGTTATCTATGCAAAAAAGAAACTAAAATATGAAACGTCGATAAAAACCCGTGACGCTATATAGACCATCATGTTTAAAAAATGGATAGATGCTGATAGAGACCGTCACAAATTTTCCATAAACTTAATTTCTCTCAACATCTACTTTTTTACTTAATTGATTTAGTGAAATGTTGTGTGCACTTACGAGTAACGCATTAATATTCATAATGAAATGAAATTAAATCATTTATTGCCAACATGTCAAGTCACATTCACAACCTTAAATAATAAAATTTGGGGGGGAATCACATTCCAAATTGACCACGACAAAATTTTTATACTAAATAAATTTAGAAACGATAATAATCAATAATTCTTAAATGAATTCATTACAATAGTATTATGTTGTCAGCAGCTGTATAGGGCATAAGATAAGTACTACAGAGATATATATATTGAAGCTGTACTTCTACAAGACTATAGCTAAAGTTTGAGAGCCCCTGCCTTAAAGACACGTCCTGTCAATTGATGGCAATCGCTCAATGAGTCGGAATGGCGCGCGTTTTTGCAACAAAACATGGAGTTGTGACGCCGTGAGTCACGGACAGGTACCAGGTAGAGGCTGATGGAGATAAACATACATACTACACCGGATATAGAATATTTTGTTACTGTACTGTTTTATCTGTGATTTTCGGTATATCATTATTTTATTTGTTTGCTAATTAATTAAGTCCATCTGCTAGCGTCAGGATCTCGACCAGGGGTTTCTGGCGAGAGGAAGCTGTTGACCGGGACACATGGAGGGAGTTAGGGGAAACCTTTGCCCAGAAGTGGGATACTATAGGTTAACAACAAATTTATATATAGGAAATATGTATGTTTGTGCGCCAACACAGTAACCTGTTTCAGGCAAATAGTGACGTTATGGCCGGGACAGAGGCAGGCGTCGACAAAACGTGTTAACTAATCCAATACGACGGTTGAAAGTAACCAGCCAGAATGTAAAATGCATAGCTATTACTATTACTACCGTGCCCCCAGATTGTGAGTGTGTATGTTGGTCACCAAATAATATAGTTATTTATCAAATAGGACTCAGTGTGTTGAAATAACTTCTCTAATGGGCAAAACAAAAACCACCCACAAATCCTCTTATAAACTAAATAAACATGGAGTTCCACAAGGAAGTATACTTGGTCCTCTACTTTTCCTGCTCTACATTAATGATCTCCCTGATATAATTAATCATAGGTGTGTCCTCTATGCAGATGATACCACCCTAATGATAGAAGGGTCCAACAAAGACATAAATAAATTCGAACATGACATTAAAAAAGCTATTGAGACTGTAATTGTATGGCTGAAACAAAACAATCTATTCATTAATCTTAATAAAACTAAAATAATCCAATTTTTGACTTATAACAAAAAACCTGTTCCATTAAATATCTCATACCAAAGTACTCCCCTCGAACTAGTAGACTCAGCAACTTTTTTAGGTTTGGTTATTGACAAAAATTGCAATTGGAAAGAGCACATCAAAAAAGTTTGCTGTAAATTACAGAGGTTTGTATATGTTCTAGGGCGTCTTCATCGTACTGCCACCTTACAAGCGACCCTTAGTGCCTACCACGGTTATGTATCTTCCACTTTGCGCTACGGTTTAATAATGTGGGGAAATTCAGTAAATTGTGAAGATGCTTTTAAGGTTCAAAAGAAATGCATCAGGGCTTTAAGCGGCGCGCATTATCTTGCACCCTGCACACCCTTATTCAAGAAACATAAAATACTTCCATTGCCATGTCTCTATATATATGAAATTTGTTTGTTCGTAAGAAGACATAAAAGCCTGTTTCAATCAAATAGTGATGTATCTGGTAGGGACAGGGGCAAACGTCGGCAAAATATACTAACAAATCCAAAGCGACGATTGCAAGTCACCTCTAACAATGTAAACTGCATAGCCATCACTATATATAACCAAATTCCTAATGAATTCAAAGACCTGAACTGGTATAGTTTCAAGAAAAAATTGTTTGAATACCTACTAAACAAATGTTATTATAAAGTAAATGACTTTGTTGAAGAAAAAAAGAAAATATACATATAAATTGACTAGCCATAAAACTGACATTTGTACGCCTATCGGCAGAATATTTGATACAACAAATTTATGTAACAACTACTATGTAAGACAATATTCGTGCAAATAAATGAATTTTGATTTTGATTTTTGATTTGATATAAACACAAACTGACAATTCAACAATTCAATTATAAGCGCAAACGAACGCGGTGCTATAAAAACTACTCCAGGCTTTATGTATACTTTAGGGTTTTTAATGATCTGTGATTGTTACCTGGCCAGAAGCTTGAGGTTTTTTTTTACCAGGGTTTTGTTACAAAGGATTATATTTCATGTATGTAATTTCAGCAAGAAGGTCAAAATACTTAAAATAAACATATTTTATTTCATTTTTCATGTATAGGAAATAGTTTCTAATTTTATTTCATTCATGATTCACTGCTTATCAACAATAATTTAAGTAGTGTCTAGTACCTACGGCAGTCGTTAAGGCTGAAGAAGCCCTTAGGGCGGCTTGATAAACTCTCGATACCAGAGTTAGCCACTCTCATTCGATAAGAAGAAGAAGTACGTAAGTATGTGCAATCTTCCAAAACTGAAAAATAAAGCACTAACCACCAAACTGTCTAATACAAACCAATCCACTTAGGTTACCAAAGCTTAGGCTACAAAAAAGGTATCAATGACCAAAATACAACAATATAATTATAATCCTTCAATACAATGTGGCAGCGGGAGACGGTAGGAGGGATTATCACTGCTTATGTCAAGATTGGACAGCTATACAATGTATTCAGGGATTCGTAAATAAAAAAATGTTTTTTTAGTTTGTTTGGTGGACGTGCAAGTATTTTGGCTCGTGTATTACATTGACTTTATAAGAAAGAATGTTTACCTGTTTTTGTCAGACTTTAGCTGATTAATTTGTATTGTATTTTTTATCGATAAATATTTGTCTATTGAATATAAATAATTAGTAATAAAATTAACTCATAATAATTAATATTTCATTTGTTTTTTTATGCATACATGTATAGTGAAAAAATAAAATTAGTTGTAAAAAAATTAATACGGGAATATTTCGTATTAAAATGGTTTTGTTCTCTTCTCACTTGACATGCTTTTGCTAAATGAAATTCGTAGGCGCTATGTACGTTTTATGAAACAAAAACGGTCTTGTGTATGTGACCAGACCACAATGCTATAATAATAGAGTGTGACTCTCGATAAGAAAATTGTTTACTGGCGATTTGGAGAGCGATATATTATTATAGTTCGCGGGGAACAGGGAGTAGGGCAGGGAGTTCCTTATTTCCATAACTTACTGTAATAATTGTAGGATGTGCATATGTAGAACAAATATACTTTCATATTGAAATAAAAACACGCAATATTAATAAAAATACGTTTAATTAAATAATTCGTACAAAAATAACAGCTATATCGGTAAACTATATTTACAAAAGCAACAAGGCAAGATTCTAACTAAGAGGTAAGATAAATAAAACATTTCTGCCGTATTTTAATAGGTATACTTATATCTATGAAGGCAGGCTAATTTAAGGGCATTTAATAAGGAAAAGAAGGATAATATTCTAACAGTAGGTAGGTTTTTGTGTGGATGGAAGTATTTTAAATAGCAAAGTACAATTTTATTGGTAATCATGTAGGTAGATAAAGAATGTTTGGCACGGTCACCTATGGACTAGAATAATATAAAATTTTAATTATTTTTGTTAGAAATAGAACTATGTAATAAGATCGACATCACTCAAGTTAAAGGTCACCAACATCGGTCGCATTTTGATACAAACTGTTAATTTTAGCAAGACTGAAAACAACAACAAAAAACTCGATTTTATTATACTTCAAATGTTATTGTTATAAAGGTCTCGCCTCTTCATAACCACATACATAAGTTTTGTAGGTTCACGAAATACATTTTGCATGAAAAACTCTGAAAGTTATATGGTTGGTTCTGTTGGCGAAACCTTTGTTTAGCTATCTATGATTTGAGGGATAATTCCCAACTAAATATTTTTCAGATTTTGTGTCTTACTACACAATAGTTTGTATGGATACGACGTACAGGTGACGGCACAGTTAGGTTTGTTTGTTCAAGCATTGATGGAAAAGATTATCTTAATCTATAACGAAACTGTAGGTACATGTTTCAAAACAAATGAAGCCTATATTAACGTGCAGTCGCCTACCCACTATTTCCATACAAACTGTTCGTAGTTACTGTATTTTTTCCTTGTTCATAGATAGAATAAAAAACTAAGTGATAGACTGATGGTTTATATTTTAAATTGTAGATGTCCAAATAAAGATCCCACCTCTAGAAAACCAAAAGCATAGGCTTTGTAGTTCTATCAGTTTGAGCCACCAGTCTATCTTTTTTAGTTTTTGAGTCTAACTATACAACAGTGTGTGAGCATATTACGGCACCAGTGCCTGCACGGTAAGGTTCGTTTGTTTGATCACTGATAGAGAAGGTTAGCTATTATAGCTACTCGTAGTAGCCTACAACAGACTGTATATACATTTTCAAGTCCTGCCCCTTAACCCTACATCCCCTACTCCCTCTCGACAGTGGCCCTGAATCCGTCTCCATCATCGGCGGTGTAGTGCACAGTGCGCTTCTTTCCGTCCGCGTCTATGAAGCTGTAGTAGCCTCGCACCCGCCCGCCCTCGCGCGTCTCCTGGGCGGACTTGGAGTCGCCTGTGTCGGGCACCTGAAATTCATACAGGGTTTAAGTTAGAAAATATTATGATAGTGATGCGTATTGACGGAAGAATTCGGCTTTGACAAACTTACGAGCTTATAAAATTTTCTGAGGAAGGGTTTTTTCAAGTAATTGATTTACTACAGTAAGAACTTGACAATTGCAATTTAATTGATGAGTTAATTGTTGTCTAGGATGATTTTATGATTAAAATTGTGTAAGTAGTAATTTCTTTTTCCACAAAGTTATCCCACTCAATTCAGTAAAGTGACGCTGGTGTATTTTTGCTTTAGGTGCTGTGGTGGTCTTAAGACTGATTCAAATGTAATTATAATGAAATGTTACAGAAAATCTTATCAAATTTGGTAATCATAATAGAACATACATACATATGTACGTCTAAGATCACAATCAGTCCTAGAGACCATAAGAAATATTGCGCACAACATGCGCGCGCGTTGAAATCTTTTGTTCGATAAATCATAATCGTAATATTTTTGTCTCAATTAATCTTTAACCTTTACCAATTATAATCTTAGAATGTGATCCAAACACATTTGAACCTATAAATCACGCAACATAAAACAATTTAACAACTTCCTGATAGTAACTACCTTCGTCGATTTTTTTGCTCAATTAACAAATCTGATAAAGCTATGGCAAAATTATGCAACTATTTCCTTTTCGAAAGCCTTGAGATAACGACTGTACACTCTAATTACTGGCAGTTAAGTATCAATTTCCCTTGGCATTGTTTCTGGAGGTGTGTCCAAGTTTGCGAGAAGGTTAGTGTGACGTGCGTAAACGCATGTAAGTAATTAATGTGTCTACTACATGAGGCTACTTTACTATGGCTTATTCAGTGAATTCATTCAGTGATTGCTATCGTTTTTGGGTGTTGTCTAGGTCAGAACCAATTTCATTTCAAACAAAAAAAAAAAGATAAATTAATTACCACATGATTAAAATATAATTGTTTAGTCATTGAAATGGCAATGAAAAGTTTTATTTATTGAATCGATTAAATAAACACCATAAGTACTTGTCAAAGTGCTTTTGATATAGTTTCAAATTCTTTTGTCTTCATTGTTTTTTAGTTTTTGTAAAGAAAGAGCCCTCTATTCGCTCTTTAACCTGTGCTAAATGATATAATATTGTTCTGTGGCCATAACATTTGTGACTTATTAGAGAAAATAAATGGAGTTATAAAAACTGAAACTATTTACCTAATCCCAAGCAAAACTCGTATACCCAGTATTTGCAAGTCACGTCCAACATTTCTCTGATGCAACGACCGCGCCCTCTACAATCTACATTCCTACACGTCGCGTCGCCCTGACATTGGATGTTGTCTTTACTTACTATTGCCACAGTCTAAAGAACCATACTATTGCAACGTAGTAACACAGAATAAATAATAGTAAGTACTAGTTTTCTATCCAGTTAGTATTAGATGCATTTCTGACATTATTGGTTTATGCCTAGAACCGCTGAAGCCCAGAAGATTGAATATTGGAACCCCTATACTTTTTGGCGATAGAAAATACGCTCCTTGACTGGTTTTAAAATCCATTTCATATTTTTATTTAGGGGTTAAGAAACCTAGTCTAAAGTGTATTTTTAAATTCTGGTACATATTTTCGGAAAAATATCAAATTAAAAATACTATATTTAAATAGTTCGCCATAACGCTACTTTGTCAATATGGCGCTGCAATCAAATCGGTGACGTCACTAACCTGTATTGAGATCTGTGGCACATATCATCCACATACAATACGCAAACAAATGACGAAAGTGCGATTGAATTTAGTGATTAATGTGCTACAAAATTAGTTACAAATTGTGTGCAGTTCCAAAATGTACAAATACGTCAATAAAAACTCCGAACAAACTATTTCTAAGTGTTCAAAAGAATGTCCAAGTGCACCGAAAGTGGCTGCAACTTTCTCGGAGGGATAACAATGACATAGGGAATAGTACAAATATTTTCTTCTATGAAGACTATTTCGATGTACATAAGTAAACGTAATATTGATAGGTATTTTTGAAATGCTTTATTACACTTAGAATGTTAATCTTTTTTATGGATTTGAGGTTATAATATGTACTTATATGTTGTTTGCAAAATGTCTCACTTAAATCACTTCGAACATTTCTATTCATTTCTATTCCGCTGTTTTGCATAATATTATTTAAAAATTGTAGCTACATACAGTCTTATGATTTCAATAAGCATTGCACTAAAGGTTCCAGACTAACTTGTTTGTTTTTTACACATGGAAAATGACATGGTTAATTACTATCAGTACAAAAAGCGTTTTAGCAAGAAGTTTATCATCATTTCACTTCCTTATGATAGAATTTAAGTTACCATATAGGTGTTATTACTTTGCTGTTTATAAATTTTTTAGCTCCGCAGCATAATAATCGTAATTATTTTTGAAATATAATCCGACCATGATTGCGTCTACTTGGGGCAGGTTTCCGCTGTCTGTTTTTACAAAATCGTGGTTCATGGTAAAAGTTCTTGATGGAATTTGTAAAATTTCGCTAACAAATCACACAAAATAATGAAATCTTATCAAATATGTTTCGAAATATAATAATACACATGTAGGCAAACAATGTTGACAAGCTAGTGACGTCATTATAAACTCGACCAATCAGGAGCGTTTTGTGTCACGTGACAAGCGTTTAAAAATATGCATTTTAATTTATGGATTTTTTAATATATTAATTATTATTTTCAACTAACGGTAATAAATAACCACTTCTACACTCATATTATATACGGATGTCAGCAATTGACACTTTATTTTTCGCATTGTCAAATAGCCTATTGGTATGAGATTTATTTGACAAAGTCAGCCAATGGATTGGTGCAAAACGGAATTATTGTCTGTTCTGTAGGACATTTGAAAATGTTTCTCAGCTGTCACATAATCACATAAACCAAATGGTTAGGTAAATCAGAGGTTCCTAGGGTTACCTTATATAATCTCTCGACGGGAGTTTACGTATATACCGTGTGTAGAGTGTACGTACTATTAAATACCTACATATTTACATACACGTTATTGTAAAGTTGCATAAACTCTAGTAGATACAGACACTTTCATTTTACATGTTCCAGATATATCTTACTTTACATTTTAACCGCTGATAAGAGATCATTGATAACAACACATACAAAGCCATACGATTCTGCTCAACGAGCAATGCATGTGATTGTAATTGCATAAGTTTGGTTTTATAAGAGAAAGTAGTTTATTTGTGACATTTACAAGACTCGTCGTGAAAGTAGTCTGATTTAATGTAATATAAAAGGATGAAAAAAAATATAATCGATAATGGTTCGATATTAAACTGCTCGAGGCATTTTTGTTTACATAATCGCGTTTGACAAATTTATGTACTTACTATTGCAGGCTAGGTAGGTAATTATATCTAGGTTTTTTTATATATTATCAAAATTACCAAATTTTTACTAATTATAACATTCAAGTTAAGTAGTACTTACAAAGTAATCAATAATCCAGGGACAAATCCATACCAACTCTTACCCACTTTCGCCTTTATATGATTGAAATAATAAAATTTAATTTTGTAATTAAACTTAGCCCTCAAAGTGATATTATTCCAAGTAATTTATTAAGCAACAAATATACAGAATTAGAGGCTTTTGTGCCAATTTGTGAAGGTTTCAAGGCTAGATCCTGTCAAATACTCAAACATTTGTATATCAAGAGGTATCACTTAACTACCTAACTAGTTTCACAAAGACCTATGTAAATGAAGCAGGAAATGTGTTATTTAGATCAACTTTTTATGTAATATCTATTTTGTGATTGAATAATTATTTTACCTACATATTTTCTTATTTTGGACACGTTGACATTCGAAGCGTTCATACGAGTTCAAAAGGAGGTTCATTATTACATATAAGTTCAGATTCCCGGAAATAGTTGATTGACTGAGGAAAGTGAAGGTTGGAGCGATATAAGTAAGACTGTCTGAGCTTTTCAAATTTAAGACAATATGAAAAAAAAACTTTGTTTCATGGTTTCAAACGACGATGCGCCTTAAAATTGGTTTACCATTTTATTAACATATCTCCAAATTGATCTTTGATTAAAATACATGTCATTTTTCATGTAATTTTTTTTTTCTAGCATTTTATTTTTTAAGGTTATTTTTAAAGTTTGACTAGCATTATTCAACCACGCACTTTATTTACAAATACCCTACTTACAAGCCTACACAAATATTGTACAAAATCATAAGATACCTGTCAAGCGCATACAATACAGTATCAATATCATTGACCAGTCATAATAAAGTAGTCAACGTTGGCATTCCTCGGCAAGGTAACAATGCGGAGTAATATCACATTCTACTCGTAAAGTGTGGCTTGTAGAGACAATAGGAACTAGTGATTGGCTGTGGTAACTCTCATTCAGTTAAAACTAGCATTGTAACAAATAGATGAGGCATTATGGCAAACAATCTTATCAAATGCCACAGAGTACTTATGCAGTAACTTAATCAATACTATTTAAAGGATCTAAGATAGAAGATTTTAGCGATCCGTATAATCCAAATGCCAATGTAAGTGCATACTGCATTGTACTCCAAATGTAGGTATACTACATTGGCCTGACAGGTCACTTTATTTAGATTTTGTAGCTAGTCTCTTCGTTACTTAGTCTATGATTTGAAGTGTGTGATAGTATCTCAGTTTTCAATACCAATGTCATTGTGTCAATTAAAGGCATTGTTTTAATTGTTTGCTCTCGATTTAAACTGGCGACATATGACTGGACTAATTTAACTCGAACTTGTGAAATAGAGCTTTATACAGGGTATCACGTATGCATTAGCTATCAGAAAAAAAATATCGTATTGTATTGTATCTTATAATTGATGTATTTTAATAAAAACGAAATATAGGGGTATGTACGTACAATATACATTAGGCTGGAGCGCTGATGAAATAAAATCGCCCGAATATTCAATTGTTTATGTGTGTTTAATTAATTTTTGTATTATTAATTAATTCGTTGTAATAGTCCGACAATGGTCGCCCACCTATGCGGTTGGTTGACGACATTAGAAAAAACGCAGGGAGCACCTGGATTCGATCTGCGCAGGACCGGGAAGAGTGGCGTACAAGAAGAGAGGCCTATGCTCAGCAGTGGGCGATAGCGGGCTGATGATGATGATGATAGACACAGTCATCATCATCAGTGATTTCGCATTGGCTCTAAAGTTACTGTAAAGTAGTCACTTAAATTATTATGATGAAATCTAGTTAAATTTAATATGTTATTAATAACAGGAACGTCAATGTGCTCATAAACTATGATTTGAGGTTTTTGTTTGCAACTATTATATTTATTAGTTACAACTACGACATTTTGTGATAAATTACCTATCTTGCAAAACTTTTAGTCAGACCTAAGATTAAGTTTAAGTATTTTCAATGCAAATGTTAACTAAGTATATAAATTTTGTTTAATTTTTTCTCAGGGAAACTAAAAAGTGTAGAGATGGAACCAGTTTTTAACTCTTTTGCTACACAAAAAAATAATTTCGTGTATTGTCCAAATTTATAGTAATTTTTTTATCATAATTAACTTAAATTACTCTCGCAATCACTACATACAGTGCAATAGTCAAGCAAAGAACAAATATAATATGTTTATACGGGCTATGATAATAATTTAAAGCTTGTTATAACTATTGTAGTTTCTACCAGACTTTATATCTAACAATATAACTGACGTAACTTTAACAAATGTTTAATTTCGCCTGTTCGTATATTCAAAGCATGTGAAATTCTGACTCGTGATTCAATTTCACTTTCACTTAAATTAAGCATTCTATGATAACAATAGCTATGTATGTATATATATTACGTATTTGGTACTACAAGTGGATATAAAGAAGCTATTTGCTATGTTGTATGTGTTCTGATGATGCAATATTATGAATGACTGCGAATTGGTTTACGAAATTAAAAGTAAGTAGTTACTATACAAATAATCTAGAGATTATAGTTAGTACTAGCAAATAATTTGTATAAGGGATTACAACATCGTCAAAGTTGAGGGTCCAAGCTGGATGAATTCTGCACAAGATCGCAGATTGGACATACAAGAGAAGGCCTATACCCAGCAGTGGGATCTCAAGGGATGTGGATGATAATGATGAATAAAGGATTATGGTGAAGCTTTGTAAATCAATATATCGAATCTAATATTCAAACAGTGTGTTGAATCTTTAATTTTAATTATTTTTTCTAAATTTTTGTTAAGTCAGCAACTTTGTAATTTGTTCTCACGATATGATATTTACTGCGTGTGACATTTTTGTCTCTTGGACATTGATATCCATCATAATATCTCGTAAAGTTAATCATGAACTTTGTCGTGTATATCACAGCCTTCATATTGAGTAAAATGGTGACTAAACTCACGACCAGACCGAAATCTATATTTAGGTCACCAAAATAAGAACACTAACTTTTTAAAGGTTTGTCATGATTTTATTTAAGAACATAGGTTTTGATTTGAAAGCAACGCTCTACAAATTATTACAGACTAGCTGTGCGCGCGACTTCGTCTGCGTGGAATAGTTATTTTGTGCATCATATTTATTTTTGCAAACAACCTCTTCAGCTTTATAAATTATAGCTGTTACCCACGACTTGAACCGTTTTCGCAGCGCACGCAACGGAAGCCCCGCAAAGATGAATAATTTTACTAGTTTTTTCCACATTTTCCATTTTGATTTATTGAATAATTTTACTAGTTTTTTCCACATTTCCACTGTTTCTTCGCTCCTCTTAGTTGCTGTGTGATGTTATATAGACTAAAGCCTTCCTCGATAAATGATCTATTCAAACAAAAATAATTTTTCAATTCGCACCAGTAGTTCCTGAGATTAGCGCGTTCAAACAAACAAACAAACTCTTGAGCTTTATAATATTAGTATAGATTATGTGTATTTGTGTAACCTACCTACATGAGTATAAGTGGCATCAATTTTATCATTTTTAAATTGCATATATCTTAAAAATTATCTGAATAGATGACGATTAACTGATTATACATTTCTTCCATGAAAGGGCAAAACTAGCACTATGATTTTATTAACAAATGTATTTGGAAATGAGCAAAAATTATCACGACCGGTCAGGCTTCGTGCGTGTTTTAGCTGAATTCTAAGTTTTGTAATATTTAAGTATTTAGTCATTTATCCCAAAAATGCATAATTGTCCAATATTGTAGGTACCTACATATTGCATCCGGGAAGGTATCAAGGCCGCTTGCAATGCAACTGAGGAAAGCGACACGGTTCAATACACCACGCTACAAATAACTAAGTAAGTAAGCTAGATACAGGTAAACAATGTAATATAAATTGTATTCAGGCAATAAATTGCGTTTATTTGGCCGTTGCAATGCAGTCATATTTTTGTATGGTTTGTTTTGCATTAATCTAAATGATTTATCGTAAAAAAGAATTAAATAAGTAATTGAGTCATTTGTAAAAGTGACTTTAAGCATTCTTTTTTTATAGAATTATAATATTTTATTTATTTATAGAAAAGTGTTTTAAATAATCGCTATAATTCTTTATCAATCCATCAATATACGCTAATGAACACTTACATTTTCAAACTTCTACGTAGAAATACGTTAAATCTTATAGCTTATATTGAAAGATCCCTGCAAACAACTTCGACCTGAAAACATATATTATTTGATCTTGTAATCTATGTTTATAAAAGATCAATAAGGCCAAAAGCTCTGTTTTGTATGCAACCTTCAAATTGATTATACAAATTTTATGGCTTACTCACGAAGCCTCAAGTACCCATTGCATAGGCTAGAGAAATGCAGATACCTAGCTAGTAAAGGATACTTCGATGAAGATAATACAGTCAAACTCAACCTAAATAGAGAACTATAAAAAGACAGATTCAGTAGTAATGGTAAACAAATGCCAAATGGTTAGCAGAGGGTAGACTTTTGTAAGCGTTTTTTATTGTGAATGTTGAAATATATCTAGAGCTACGATATTCCTTCTTTAGCCAGTGAGTATAAATATCTATTTGACGAGTATTTATGTTATTTCTGTTTATACGAGACATCAGAAAAGTAGCTATACTTACTTACTACATAAATAGGTATGGCTACTACCATGAAACAAGCGAGTAAAAGTGGTAGTATGAAGGAGAAAGATTACCTATCATATTATTCATACCAAATTGGTATTTCTAGTTTAAAAAGTAAGCCAGTAAAAACTACTACAACTGTCCCTATCTGCATTCCCTAGTCTGTCCGAGCAATCAAGGTCGGCTCTCGTAACAAACTGGTTGCTTTCCGTCCTCAATGGAGAGAGTGGTCACGTGCGATCTGGTATTCTACTCCACCACAACGGCCTGAGACACTTTTCATCAAACAATATTGTTATCAGTGAGTATAGATTGCATATTGAGTATATAAAGTCTAAAGATGTTTTAATAGCAAATAAAAACAGTCGAATAGCAGTAGAAGACTTAATAATATTACAGATACGAAGATCATGTTAGTAAAAATATGTTCTTTTTTCTGCTGAAAAGTTACTAAAATGTGTGAGAGACTCATATGCACTTATATTATGTTATATTGAAACACTATCAGTGAATGATAAGGTACTATAATTTAGTATTGCGTTTAATGTATCACATAGTGGGCGTATCGCAAGTTCATAAGTAAATGAATCAATGTTAATGGTCCCAGAACATCACCTTGGGGTATTCTTTAGAAAAGAGTAATTATCTGCAACAAGTTTCTTCAATACCAACCGCATACCAAAGACTGATTTCCAATTATTATCAACTTTATTTAAATTAATACCTACATAGAACAATGTAACTAACAAACAACAAATTAACAGGATTAAATCTAGATCAAGTTTTGTTCTAACTGACCTAAATATACGGATAAGTAACCTATTGTTAGCATATTGCTATGTACCGATTAACATTTAAGGTTCCATAACCTATAATTTTATACGTGACTTTGATTTATACCTGGCGATCAAATAGTTAACATGGTAATCATTTTGCAGTTTAGCGAAACAATAGAGGTCTAGTTTAGATAAAAAGATATTGAAACAGATATTCAAGAGTACCGGGAACATGTAGAAATCTGTTGATTATATTCATTTTATACTTATGTATATACATCCAGGTGTTATAATTCACACAAACTAAAATGTATACCATACCATATAACGCCCTTTATGTAGGTATGGACTAGTAAACACTTGAAATTCCCAATGTGAAGTCGTGTGTAATCAATTAAAATATTATTATAGAACCCACATAAAGAACCGGGTTCTTTTAAACCACATTCTATTTCATACGCGGATCTAGAATCACTAATAATGAGCCCTATTATAAGATTTTTAATTGAGAAAAATCTAGTCACAAAGTTTTAAGACAAATGATAATAATGCAGGTCACTTTAAATTCCTTCGCGAGAGGCAAAACACAATATGAATTGACTTGTCTTTGTCTCTAGAATTATCAGCCCAATGATATAGTAGTGAGTATTATGAACTTGTATCATCCCATGAGAACTCCCCTAACTAATAACTTCTGCGGGGGATTTACGACCCTCAGTCATGAGGAAATACGACTCAGAGAGAGAGAGAGAGAGAGATTATAAACTTACATGAACTCCATATGAGTAGGTGTACTTCGGGTGAGCATCATACTGCTCCTGCGCGCTCTGGTAGTCAGGGTCTCTTCCGAAGCTCAGCTGCGGGCTCGGTCTGAAGGTCTGTTTCACCTTCTCTATTCTATAGGGTTCCGCTATTTCTTCTCCATTGTCTATCGGCTTCAGGTAGTTGTTGAAGAACTTCTTTGGTGGGTTCGTTCTGATCTTTGTTAGCACTAGTTGAGGTTGCGGCAGTCTGTATCCTTTATAGATACCAACTTGTTTGGCTCTAGATAGAACATCTAAGTGTTCTGGTTGTTTCTGTTGGTTGAATCCTGTGTATTCTTCTACAGTTTTTGGTTGGTAGCGTTTGAACATTTGCTCATCATAGTTTGGTTTGTAGTCGAGGTAACTTGGTCGTGCTAGGTAAGATATAGCTCGTTCTCTTTCTTGCTCGGGGAGTTTTGTGTCTGGATCGTCTAGGTATCCAAGGAGAGCTTCTTCTAGGGTTTTGTATGTGTTGTAGGCATATTCTGGTTCCTTTGCTCCCGGGCCTGTGTCGTCGTATTTGTTTTCTAGTGCAAATCTGATCTGTGCCTCAGAAGCTGCGGAGTAGAATGCTGGCTGGTAGTGGATGGCTCGCGTGATGGTTGCCAGCATCAGGAACAATGGAAACTGGGAAGAATAAATATACAAGATTAAGATTTTTCGTGATAAGTACATATATTTTGTTTTATTTAAAAATTGTACTAAGTGAAAAGAATTCTATCTAAAATCTAGATAGAATTACCTTAGAAAGACCCAACTAATGTGAGTTAGATAGTTTCATAGCAGATTTATCTAATAAACAGTAAACCAGAGTCTAGACGTAACTAAATACTGTATATCTAGTTACGAGTGCAAAAACCAGTAATTATTTTCAAGTCTATTAACACTTGCACTGACCGCGATTTTACTATACTTTCCGCTACATACACGCATAACCGTGTAGCTGTCTATCAATCAAATATAACCCTTATAATCATAACATTAGAGATCTTTATTACCTGTTTCATTAGGTTCGTATAGTTACCTAACTATATTTGTGTTTGTAGGCGGTTCGTTTTAATGATTTTATTCACTCATTTTTCATTATGATGAGTTTTAAAGTATCACGAGTTATGTAAGCAGTAACGTTATTTAATTCATACTCGTATGTGTGGTTGTGACCGAATTTTGTAATGGAGATGGGTTTATAAGTAGGTAAGTTACATTTATTTTTAAGTTTTATTTTACTTAACCTACTTAAATGACATTATTACGCCTCGTAAGCCACTATAGTTCTTATTTCTGCATTTCTCTTCTTATGCACGAAACTGTTATTTATGTAGAATACTTATATATTTTTCAACTTACGTAAAGTACATGATGAATTCCGGTTACAAAATCATTTATTTTACTTTTCTTTTCTTTATACGTTTTTTTTTGCAAAATCTACTCACACATAATTAGTGCGTAACTAAATATCGTAATTTTGATAACCCTGGTTTGAAATAAATTTGTAAAAAATGTTAGATACCTACACGGTCTATCAACTGTCGGATATGTTACATATTATTAAATCTACAAATAGTTGGACGATCACGTTAATGGCGTAATTATACAATTAATAATTACTACAACGCGTAAGTAAGCCTATATTTCACAAGTGAAGTATTTAAGGCGGATTCAACAGTTCCGATCTTGCGTAGAATTTTCATTGTTTCAGTTTAAATGGTTGATTGTTTACTAATCTACAATCTGTATTGCCGTGGATAGGTAAGAGTGCAAATATTGAGACAAGTGACTGTGAATGTTATTTAAAATGTGTGTTGATTTGTGATTCTATTGATCAAATTATTTTTTCCTTTGAGCTTCATTAAACTTTACTTCATTTACGGGCACTGATTTAATGGTCAAAGAAACAAAAAAGGCATATCACAATTACTGGACTCACAAACATGCAATCGAAATAATATTAGGAAAACTCTCAAATATGGAAGTGGTTCTGTTGAATGGATATCTAGATAATGATTAGCAATATAAATTATGTACACACATAAATTGATATAAACAAACAATCAACGCTCATTCATTAGAAATATGAATGTATGAGCCATCTAATGTCCATCATTTCCAATATTGCTTTGTAAAACGTTTCCAAATTCTGAGTAGGCCGAAGGTTGCGTTCATTTTGAAAAATAACAATTTCAAAATTGATTTGAAAAGATTTACAAACAGATGCAAATGAGACAGTTTTACAAACTTTTTTGAAATGTTAATGAGATTTGAAGATGGCTTTTAGAGCAAGGCTGCTTTTATTATACAGTTTTGTAATCGTAAGCTTGAACTTTTCAAAATTTCGTACCTGATTCTTGGAACACCGAAAATGTCTTTGATGACCATAAAAATAGACAAGAATATGGCCCAAAAAAGTAAGTTTAATTAGTTAGCCAATCTCATACCAATAAAAGAAGAAACGTTATGTTTCTAAAGTAAAAAGATTTTTACAGTAGATTCTAGTAATTTTTCAAAATCCATCTGTAAGGATACAGACCATAAAATTTTTCAAAGAACTAAACAGTAAGTATCGCGTTGCATTTACTATAAACCCGATATACTTTGCATTTTTTACTACTTCCAATGTCAAGAGGTCTCAAATATGAATGATCAAATTAATATAGCGTTCTAAGCCTCCAAATCTCAGACCACAGCTGCTATAACAGTTTCTACACAATGTTGGAATCCGACAGTTTAACATCGAGGTCAAGGTACAAGAGATTACAGCTTCAACCATAGTACGTGCGTATTAAACCGATCGCCCTACTTCTTACGCACGTTGATTAGGGAAAGTAGGCTTTACATTAAAGTGAATAAGGTGCAATGAAGACGGTGCTTAATCCCTTTTAGTGATAAGCTGTAAAGCTTTTTCTTAAAAGGGCTGTGACAAAAAGTATTAGGTATGCTTATTATGCATGAAGATCTTAGTAATAAAAAGCATTATCTATGCAGATATGTACGCATACATAGTATTAGGTATGCTTATTATGCATGAAGATCTTAGTAATAAAAAGCATTATCTATGCAGATATGTACGCATACATAGTATTAGGTATGCTTATTATGCATGAAGATCTTAGTAATAAAAAGCATTATCTATGCAGATATGTACGCATACATAGTATTAGGTATGCTTATTATGCATGAAGATCTTAGTAATAAAAAGCATTATCTATGCAGATATGTACGCATACATAGTATTAGGTATGCTTATTATGCATGAAGATCTTAGTAATAAAAAGCATTATCTATGCAGATATGTACGCATACATAGTATTAGGTATGCTTATTATGCATGAAGATCTTAGTAATAAAAAGCATTATCTATGCAGATATATTATGTACGCATACATAGTATTAGGTATGCTTATTATGCATGAAGATCTTAGTAATAAAAAGAATTATCTATGCAGATATGTACGCATACATAGTATTAGGTATGCTTATTATGCATGAAGATCTTAGTAATAAAAAGCATTATCTATGCAGATATGTACGCATACATAGTATTAGGTATGCTTATTATGCATGAAGATCTTAGTAATAAAAAGCATTATCTATGCAGATATGTACGCATACATAGTATTAGGTATGCTTATTATGCATGAAGATCTTAGTAATAAAAAGCATTATCTATGCAGATATGTACGCATACATAGTATTAACTAGTTTGCTTTTAACTAGATTTTTTTTACCCACTTGTAATGCTATTAGAAAATATTCTACACAGATAATTAAAAATAAAATTATTATTTTCTAAATTTTTACATTTTATGGAGACGATCGACTAAATTTGACATTTCTGTGATGATCACATTGTGATTCGAGGATGACACCATGACTATATAAACTTGTTGCTTTTAATGAAAGTACATATAAATACAGTTCAACTTACTTGCAGTAAGAAATATTAGTTAACTTGTGTAAAGAGCCTTTAAGTAAATTACGAGAGGGCCTAATCTGACAGAAAATGTAGTTAATAATAACGAAATCAAAAATTAAAATCGTCAAAGTACCTTTTACTCTTACGCAAAAATATCAGGATTGCAACACGATGCCAATTTCAGATGAGTTTGTAATTTGTAATTTTCACTCGATTTAAACTGGTTTTGTTGTTGTTATGTAAAATTGCACACTCGATGGTTATTGGTGTGTAGCTTCTTGGTGAAAAATAATCACCCATATCATATTTGATACAACTACTAGCAATAACTTGTTAACAATAAACATTAGAGAGTATGTTTAATAGTCCTCGTATTAAAACTTGAACCAATTTTGGGGAAATTTGCTATGAAGTATCTCTTCTATTCGGCTGGTTAACGTCATATTGAGTTGTTCGGACAACTCTTCCTGGATTTTGGTTTGGAAGTAGACATAGGTAGGGCGTTAGATATATACTAAAAAAGTTTACTTTCTATTTGATAGAGTAAAAAACTAATAGAAAGGGTAGTGTATGTCTAAAAGTTAAAGATTACCTACCCAAATTATAACTAGTTGAGGGATAATTTCCGTAATTTAATTTGATAAATACATACCGATTCAATAGAAACTGTTATTTTCAGTTCTATTATAAAGAATTGCTCAAATATTGGAATCATTATTAATTACACACTGATTTAATTTTGAGCCAATACTGTTTTCTGAAAGAACTTTCTTTACTAACAAACAAACAAGTAAAGCAAATATCACACTCACCACAAATCGCATCATCTTCACTAAAAACTGAATAATCACTGGCAACACTATCACAGGCAAAAACAACAGCTAAATAGAACTTTTCATTCAAACATGGAATCGATTTGAATTTTAATTTGTAACACAGGCAACCGCCACCAACGTCCGCGCTTGAGTGACGGTTGGTAAATACACGCGCACGCGATCACACGAAGTTTTTATTCGAGCGGTTACTCTGGATGTTTTATTAGGCCTATAATCTAATTATTCACGTACAGTAGCTAGCCTCTTACATTTTTGAGATGACGTAGGTGAATGCGGAAATATTTTGTCATACGGATTTCCTAATCATATGTAGTAAATCCCAGTATTCAGCCATCACTTGCTAAGTACCTACAGCAAAAGACAGCATTAAAGTTTAAGAATTAACTATAAGGGTTGTACTTGCACAACCCTTAGAAAATGCTGACTAATAAAATTGATGATTGACCAATATTATTTTAAAAACGTTTTTATTAAGTAGACCTGTAAATGATAAAATAGCTAAGCAATAGAATCAATGTATTCGAATTACACGTATATATTTTATAATTATATAATTTTATAATTCTATATAATAATATAATATAATTTAATATAATTTTAATGAATAGTATAAGACATGTCTATGGGTTATGTGCCTGATAATAAAGAATTTTATTATTATTATTATTATATACCTACTTATTATTATACATCGATCTGATAGCCACTCAACATTATGTAGATTATGTTACTCGAATTTCCGGTCAGATAAATTTGTATGGGGAATTCGGAAGTGTAATAAAAAGCCTACTTAGTACACATGAGGCGTTTCCATGGTTACGGTGACTTTGGACAAACATTTCGTAACTTTTTGGCCAATTGGAAAGTTATGCCTATTGTGAAATGTAGCATCAAACTGGTGAAGATGAGTACAACTTTTATTGAGGTTTTTAACATGTAAAATGGAAACCTAAAGTCAATGTATGATATGTATGTTCTACCGATAAGTGTTAAGTATTCTCTATAGATGGCAGCGTATGAGAATTTAATTGAACAAAGTACCTGAACAAAATTTGGTACGCTATTTTTCTTTCATAGCATTGTCAAATCGAAAAACTATTCTTAAGTATTTTGGTTTTTATAGCTTGCAAGTTTATTTAAAGCGAGAGTGGCTCAGCGGTTCCCGTGTCTGCTTTTTATCCAGACGCACCCTGGTTCGGATCCGGCCCTACGCCAATGACTTGTATTTTCAATTTAAGTGTGGATTTGCACTCGCTTAACGGTGAAGAAAAATATCGTGAGAAAACCGACATGTTTGAGGACCACCATATCCGAGGACATGTGTCTTCAGTAGAAGGACTTTGTCGCCCATCACGATGTGTCTGCCCGAGAGAACTCCCCTCAAGAATTAATTGTACGGGGGAGTCATGACCCTCAGTCATGAGGCTCAAAATACGACTCAAAAGAGAGAAGAGAGAGAAGGTTTATTTGACCAACGTGTATGATGTATAAAGACCATTAAACCAAATTGCGCAAGTGAAAACCAATTGAAGGGAAATTAAATGATGTTTGTATCCGTTTGTACAACTTCCGTTATGGATTTAAATAGTACGTAGTATTCACATAATGTACGTGAAACAAATTAAAATGAGATGTAGGTACTTACTTATTAGGTAATTGTATATTTTATGACCCGTGTCTAAGTATATTCTAAGCTTTATGTAACATCTAAGATTCAATGCTTTACTCCATTTGTTATCAGTTCTCCTAACCAGATGGAGTAAAGCAGTTACAAAGTGGTGGCCTAGAACTGGCAGGCGAGGAGTGGGTCGTCCGGTCGCGCGATGGGTCGACGATATCGTTAAAGTCGAGGGTCCAACCTGGATGAGGTCTGCACAAGATCGACGCAGATGGCACATACAAAGGGAGGCCTATACCCAGCAGTGGGATCCCAAGGGCTGTGGATGATGATGATGAAGATAAATAAACGTGGGTTTTGGTTGTCCAGTAAAAATAATTCCTGCAATAATAATTATCATTGTCTTTTTCCAAGAAATAAACGAATCATATTCGGTGGTGGTTGAAAAATGAATGTAAAAACCTTACATCAATTTAAAATTAAAATAAATCAGTCACCTGAATTGGTAGATTTTTTTATAATTAATCATTTATGTAATCGAAAAGGATCATCGTTTCGATTAGAAAGGTATATCAAAGCATTTTATTTTACTTTCATGAATATCTGGTTCCGCTCTGTTTGCAGTTTGTATGTCCCAACTCGTTCAGTTTCAAATGCAAATATATTCTCAAATGACCACCGTTGCAATAGTTATTGAGAAATGCGTACTAATCTAAACTTGTACATTAATACCACTATCATAATAGGTATGTAAGAGTTTGTTGGTTTGTTTGTAGATGCTTTATCCGGGAAATTCTTAATTAGTGTAATACTTACATTCGAATGAGTGTTAATAATTAATTTTACATGTTTTAAGACAAATCTAAGTCTTTGCCATACCTACAGTAACATATATACCTACCAACAGTGCGTTGCGTTTCGTCTGTTAATCTGGGATAAATAATAAACTTGGGTACATATGGTAAATTCACGGATTGATTTCCATTTTCATAGGTAAAAAATGTTGTCCAAATCTGTCCAGACGTTAGATCATACATAACATTTTATTAGTGTAGGCTAATTTAAAAAGCATAGGTAGTAAGGTGCATCTAACAAAACGAATAATACAGTTTGTTTGTCTGTGTGTTCGCTACCTTCTTAAGAAAAAACAGAAAAGATGCAACACAAATTAGTTTAAAAGTCGATAGTAACAACTAATAAGAATGATAATATAAACTGTGTACATATATTGATACGAGTGAAACAGCGGGGCTGAGTGACTTCATTATAATTCCTAGTTGGTTATTTAAGTATTTGCAAATAGTGCATTTATTTCTGGGGGTTTTAAAAGGCAGTTGTGTGACCATTGACTTTTTAGTCGATTTATTACTTCGTGACATTAAGCTAATGTGACAATTCTATGACTTTTAATTATTTATTTATTAATCTCAAATGTCAAATCTAGTTTCAATCGGGCTTAGTATCAATTGTTGCTCTTGTCTATATCCGCCGAAGTAACATCTTCATAATATAATTACTTAGACTTAAAGAGTGGTAACTTGGATGCGCGATGTATAACATATTGACAAGAAAATACAAGTGTCATATTATAACAAAATATATGCTTATTAGTGTACATACTTTGTGGACTTACTAATCCAGTAATAAATATTTTAATGCTTTTCCACACTATTATTATCTCTATATCAGTAGAACATAATCCGTAAAATTTGCCTCACTCAGGCGGATGTCGAAAATATCAATCATCTAAGCCACAAGGTTAATGTTCCGGATTTGCTCGCCTTTCGGCTGTTGCTCTGGGAAGTATTGATAGTTGAATAGATAATTACGTTTATTGTTTCATATTATGCCTACGAGGTATCGTTTATGATAAATTATGGCGAGTTGTTAAGGAGCTAATGTTATTCTACTTGTGTGTCGTATATGTATGTAATGTAAAGGTTGCGACAAACGATAATCATCATTAAAATTAAGTAGGTACTAGCACAGAGTACACTACTTGCGCTGTTTAATTTTCTCATGGCTAAGCTATAACTTTCTTGTAGATAAGCTAGCTATGGAATACCAATATCAACACTATATAACTTACTCACGAAAAACACAGAACCATGTTGTTATTTGATTTGGTTCGATAAGAAATTACATACATAGCTTTTTTTTGATATTAGATCATGCTCGTACTTGACAATAGTTAGCCTAGATTCTTAAGACAATTTTCTTCAATGTGTAGCAATCAATCAATTATTAAGTATTAACACAAACTACACAGGCACAAGATATTATAAGAATCTGGCTTTTGAACTATATAAAATCTTTGTTTCAGAAACCAGCTCGTTCAATTATTAAGAAAAGTTCATGTCAGCATAGTGAGAAATTTACCTATATACATAATATTTATTTAAGAAAATAACTAACAAATATTAACATATATTCCACAAGTAGGTACAGTCAAGAAGGCGTAAGCTGAGCTTTGCATTTGTGTGGGTGTACATAGATAGTGTAGGTGAGACAACCGGCTTCTCCATCGTGCGATAGCACCATCTCACTCCCCCGCCCACCTGCCATACTTCACTTTTATTGTCTGAGTGTACTTTTGGTGATCACTCACACAAATGCAAAGCTCAGCTTACGCCTTCTTGACTGTACCTATATACAAAATCGCTTAAACATACAGAAAAACTTACAAAAAACAGATATTTACAAAAAAAACAGCACACCGTCCATGTTGCATGTTGTTGTTGTCCATGTTGTCCGTCCACTTGTGCATTCTTTTATAGTTTAAGCATCTCATATTGTAATTTATTTTTGGTGTGCATAATAAAGTAATATTGTATTGTATTGTATTGTATTGTTGGCGCTGTGAGAAATTAGGTGAGAAATTATAATTATCAATATTCAAAATAATGTATGTATGCGTATGTGACTATGTAAGTACATGAAACCTTCCTCCGTTCAGGCGGGTACATGGAAGGTCGCTCGTGATATTGTAATTGTACGGTACGCACGTTAGCACGGCAATTACATCGGTATGCTGTACAGAGGGAGCACGGGGAGCAGCATGCATGATTGGTCTTTAATACATTTGGTAAATATCTTAACAGATAATAAATTATATTGTAATAAAGGAATCTAATATACGCTACGCTAATGCTAACAAAATACAAGTCTGATATCTTTGTATATTTAAGTCTAGATTAAGTAGATAGTTATCAAATTGATGGATACATGTTTACGCTTAGAAAAACCCCCAGACTGAATTTATTTGCTACAACCTGGTCACACTAGCACATATACACATTACACAAAGTAATAGGTAAATTAATAAATAGGTGGTTCTTAGCACTATTTTCCATGTCACAAATTAATGAAAAAGTAAAGAGATTGAAGATAACGAGAGAGTTTAAAAGCTCATAGTGCCTTCAATTTATGCCGCAGAGTTGTGATTGAAAATGGTAACAGCGTTCGTTCTAAGACAGTTAATGAAATACATCAGTATAAGTATCTTTATAGCGAGCGGTGGTTACGTTTTTGTGTAGGTATGTATTTGTAATAAAAACGTAAATAGCGTATCTTGTGTATATTAAGGGCTGCCATTAACCTCGTTTCCAAATGTAGATGCGCCGTTTTGCATTCCAATTGTAATAAAAACCTTCCTACTATTTTATAACGACCTCAAAACATTGTTTATAAAACGTTAGGTACATAAGAGATAAAAAAAAACGAATACCATGCATATTATTGCATATTACTAAATACTAAGTAATAGGTACTACAATAACACGTTAAATTGTAGGTCCCGGCTGTTTGTCTAGTATGGAAGTCGTTAAGCCATCTCACAGGCCCTTAGGGCGGTTTGAAAACTCTCGACACCAGAGTTGGCCACTCTCATTCGATAAGAAGACTGAATACTAAAATAACTATTACTAAATATTGACAAGTATTTTAACTAGTATTATTTTATCTCTACCATTTAATTTACCCATAACCATTATAAGCAAATATTGTTATTACAATTTTGCAATCACTGATAATTTACTATCCCACTGGCTCACGCATATAAAACTAAGTAGTACGTAATTACATACTACTTAGTTTTATATGGTCATAAAAATGATCCTGCGGCCAGTTCTTTCCTTCTAACAACAGAATTAAGCAACTCCTAAGCCGAAATTGGCGTTAAATTGACGGTACCTTATTAGGTAGTAAGAGTTCGAAACCACATTAGTAATTACACAAAATTTTAAATTACATAACTAGATACAATATTCTTTTTTAAGTACATATATGCTGGTTACAGCCTGTATAATTATATTGTAGATAGGAGGACAATTGCAGTTTTAAGTAAAAAAAATGCATTTTGATGCATGAGGAACAAGGTACAAAATATGTATAGCTTCACAAAATATATTTCTTACAAGTCTTTCCCAAAATTTACTAATAGGTAATACTAGGTATGTACAATGTACATATTTGGACGTACCTAGCTCCAACCAAACAAATCTGTATAATTTCTGCTCATGGTCAGTCAGCATGTGGTTTGATAAATTAATTGTGGGTGTTAGCTCGATATAACTCGCCGACACGGACATTTCACGGATAAGCATTATTTAGCATTGTACTTGACTGTAGTTTTACAGCCGTAGCTCGCCGTAGATTGGTTTAGATCCGGCAATATTTGATTTAATTGATTTTTGTTTTATTACTATAGCTTATGTAGCTTGATTAAGACGCGCACGCGCACGCGCGGCCGACAGAAGAAGAGTGGAGGTGGCTGGAGTCACGTGGACCAGACTAGCCCAGGACCGCAACGCCTGGGCCAGCAAGGAGGAGGCCTTTACCCGCTTTTGGGTGCCCTAATATCAACTATAAAAATCTTCATAATTAAAATTAAATATTAAACAGAATTTGAAACAACCTAATTAAGAAGTGAATTAAATGTAATTTTATAAAGAACGAGGGAAATAAAGGCTATTTTATTTTATTTATTTATGTAGCTTTATTTATTTGAGAGCTTCATCAAAGCAGAAAAATAATAAACGATAATTTGTAGATCCCAACTGTTTGTCGTATAAACTAAATCATAGAGGCTTTGAGGCGGTTTGAAAACTTTCGGTTGTAACAACATAAGGTAACTAAAATATCAAACACTTAATAACCACTTCTACATAATTCATTTCCGTCTAAGCACCGTACAAGTACATATTTCTCTTTAAGAAATAGGAGCTTAAATGCTGTCGGTTGGGAAAAATCAGCAAATTCCCTCTCTCCCTCCTCGCGGCGGCAGAGGCCGGGGGGTGAGGGGACCGGGGGAAGTCCGATCCATCACACCCCCTGTCACATGCCATTAGTACGGCCTAGGCGGTACGGCGGCGAGTAAGTTGTGCGAGACGAAATGAGCCCGACTTACTTGTATCTAGGTACTGTGTTTTTTTATTTTATTTAAAAGATACTTGGTTGGTTAACTGCTGTAAAGGTGCTTACTGCAGATGGGAACTACAAGTTTGTAATTCATTAATAGACTAATGATATTCAGGTATTTATAATGCGCCAGAAGACAAGTAGATATTCTTCCTTCTAAAATAATGTTCCAAGCAATCAATCAATCAATCATGTTACATTTTGCAAGAGTTCAAGAACCTGCTATTTCACGGAATACACTAGAACCGATAATAATATGCAGCAATTATTCGCACAACCAGTCGAAGGAAAATGGCGAAACTCGCTCCAATTTACGTTGTATCTAATTTGTTAACCATAAACTATCGCGATAAAGATTGATATGTTTATATGAATAAGTGCAACTTAATTCTTTATAATCTTATACAAAGGTTTGCTATGAATGCTCCGAAATTGTCTTATATGCAAGCTACCTCCTCATGAGAAGCAGTCACATCAAACCCTACATACACGGGACACAAGAGTTTACAAAATACCTAAACTAATAAATTTTAATCAAACGCGATGAAATTTACAAACAGATTAGCATTTTATATGCCTATTAAATTTATTGCAATAGTTCAAGGTGAGTATTTTTATTGACATTCAAACTGATAGCCAGGAAATGATTTCATTTCTATATCCTATCTTCTAAATAAAATGTACTTATCCAAAATATATTTGAAAACCTTTAATCTAGTTTTACACTTAACTTAATCATAACTTATTTTGTACAAAAACATCCAAGTTAGGTACATAGTTGCAAAAAATTGGTTTGTAAGCATTTACTTGTAGCCGTTCAGGGTGGGGGATTTCTCCTAAACAAACGTGTTTACAGCAAATATCTTCATCCAGTCGAGCTGAGCCAGACAAACGTAGGTATAATCTTAGGCAAACATCTTGAGCCATGACCTTGAGTGCGCAGTAGACGATTTTAAGGTATCGTTGGTGGAAAGGGAGGTGTGCGGGGGCATTCTGTCAGAATGCGTCCCCGTGATTGGCCGATCAGTTGGCCCCTGTTCCCCGCGTTGCGCGCATGTTCCGCGAGCGTCTGACTACACTTGCGTGCAGTGTCAATAGGCTATTTCGAGTTTAGAAGTTTTGTTGCTAAAGTTTGTTTTTTATTGTATTATTGTTATATTGTGTTTTTACCTTCCTAAAACTTTTTGGACAATGCCGCCAAAACGTAATACAGTTCTGAAGAAAAAAATTAAAATTATTTATTTTGTGACAAGAAATTACATACGTTTTTATGTTTATATTGTTGCGCAACTAGTGGCTAAAACTTGTCTAGTTTTACTTAAATAAACGACTTTACAGAATCTCACTTTATATTTTACAAACACCAACAATGACCAATAAAATATGTCCGGAAGTGTACATGCGCGAACTTACCCCCTCTACGTCGACTTTAGCTCAAGATGTTTGCCTACCAGTATACATATATATACGATTATAGGCTATATAGGCATATGTAATATACCAGCCATGTGTTTCGGTTTAACTCATATGATATATAACTGCCTATACAAAACGTTGTTTTTCAAATTACTACCACACAACAAATATTACTAAGGTATTTGGTTTTTGGTACTTGTTTGGTTATGTTATGCGACATACGAACAAGCTACACCGCGGTAGGAGGAGTGTGTCTCAATTGGAATTAAACTGGCTATCACATGAAGCCACCTAACACTTTTAAATATATTTAAGTTTATTTTATGCTTAAACTACCCTTAGGATATCGATCAAATGAAAACGTATGTATCTTTAGAGAAGTCATGCATAAAAAAACAGTATATATTATTATCTTTTTCAGACATGTAAATGTGTTAAATCCATCCCCATTTGTCCATCCCCTAATTTTAAAGCCACTGATTCGCGGAGCTTATCGGCTTCTATTGAATTTCATCCCCAAATTGAGTGCAATCTTTAAATTCACTCGACCTACCCTTGCCCGGGGGTGGAACATTTGTGAATAAGTAAACATATTATGAGGTTGGTTGAACTGGATTCAATTACTTGGCAGATTTGATTAATTACAACCTAATTTGCGTAAAATCAGTTAAAAGCTGGGAATTAAGTCCTAGTTAAACTAAAGCTGTGAAATCTAAGAAATATTTTGATTGCAACGTTTTATCTCAATTTACAAATATACTATATATATTATAAATATAGGTAAATAGGTACGTAAATTAACATATTTTATGCATATATGAACCTACAATTGGTTTCTGAAATAATTGGTTGTAGCTATGGTATAGGTAGTAGGTAAAAACACAATATCATATTTGTGTAATTTTGATTTAAATAAACCTAACAAAACAACGTATTATTACATTACAGAATACAGTTGGTTCTGATGCCCTGCCTCTTTTAATAAAACCTAAATACTTACTGAGTTGAATATTTCAAGAACTTTTGAGTTCCTAAAGTATTTTTGACAGTTGCATCCCAAACTCCGCAGATCCATCACGGGCTGATGTCGGCAAGTTGCGTGTAATTCGTGTAGCTGTCACCAACTTTGTTCCGCCGATTACTAAACATTGTACTAACTAAAACTTTGGCAAAACGAGGTAGGCGGGAGTCAAAATATAGGACATTAATGGTACAACAAAAAAACTATAACTAAAAGGTTTATTACAACTGCAGCCAAGTAGGTTATCCTTTTATTAGAAAATAAAAGGTATTTACTAGAGTTGCTATGTAGCTACAACTCTTGTGTAGTTTGTAAGCAGCAACGAGGAACATAAAGACTCTCCCCTTTTGCGTCGGTGGTTAAAATAGCAATATCTACAGCTACACATATAAGTAAGTAAATAAATAACAAATTATCCACACCTCATCACAGTCCCCTTCACAATATTCGTCCAAAAATCCCAATTTCTCCCGAAAATGGCATTTTTGGTTCCCGCGCTTCGTAGAAATCTGTCCTTCAACGTCCTACTTGATGGATCACCTATTCCTATTATCCTTTGCACGCTCAAGATTGACATTTTTCGTTAGCGATTTTTTTTGCGCCAGAAAAATTGAGATGTGGGTAATTTTAATAATGGCGCGGAAAATGACAGTTTGCTTTTATCTGGCTTCCGGATGGAATTCAGCGGCGCGTGTTTTTTGAGAGCTTGTCAATCAGTATTATTAGCTAAAGGTCTTTAACATTCTGTGACCAAAGTCAGACCGTGGATCAGGCAGAAATGCGAGATTTATTACTGCAGGATCACTAGAGAAATCCCGAAACTCTTCGTACAATATGGATCCATGCTCTAAAGGTGTTAAAATTGCACCCAGGCATAGTCATCTGGTCTCAAAACGCCACTAAAATCATTGGAAAAAGATAGAAATTAAAGAGTTTTATATTCTATTTGCGTCTGATAAATCTCACTGAAGGCTCTTAAATTGTGAACTCTATATTCCGGCCTCACCGATAAGTTTAGTTTTCACCATGATAATTGAATAATTAAACTCCAAAGCCAAGTAGAAACCTACTACTACTCCTACCTACTCCCATATTCGTAGTAAGTCCTCAAGCGCCGCCCGCGCTCGATCCATCATGATGTCAGCGTCCACAATACTCCATTGTAGCACTAATACAGGGATTATTCCATGCTAGCAGCTGCTGGAATCAAGCCCGGGGTATGTGAGGGCATAAAATTGTGTGATATTTAAATCAAATAATATATTTTTCTTTCAAGGATTGCAATATCAAGTCATCTGAATCAATTCAACTCACGCAATTGCCACTGAGAGGAGGGTGTGCTTCTATAGAAATGAAACTGGCTCCCAAATGAGACCACCGCTAGGTACATGGTGACAGATTTCCAATTTGAGCGAGCAAGTTTATAGGTACAAAAGTACAACTAAGTTACAGAAACGTAAGTTTAATAAAATCTCAAATGTGGTAGTTTATATGAAAAGCTCTACAATTCTACATTTTATTTTTTCATTATTTAAATCAGCACCTTTGACAAACTCCTACAGACCACTACAAATTAAGTGCTTGGATCTTGCTGTAAATGTCATAATAAGTTGAAAATTAATACATCTATCGAAGTCTTCAGGCCGTGTTCATACAGCAGTAGAGCAGGGATCCATCACATGCTGTCAGCACGACTGCCGGCCAGTGAGCATACAGCTTTATAGTAGGGAAATAGCAAATACTGTAATAGAGATATTTTATAAATTACTGATTTATGCCCAAGTGTGGTGTTTGGGTTGGTGCTATAATATTCTAAACGGAAACAAAGAAACATGTATTATATTATCACTTACTAAATAAATGAATTTGAATTATTAAAAGAGCAGATTTGGCTGTGAATGAAGAAAACTTTAATTGAATATGTATACTTAAACTATTTTGATACATTTAAAATAGTTTCAAACCTCGTTTGCTCGGACTCAGCGCGCCAGTAATCGACGTTTGAAATAAATAGGTGCCTTAATTTCAAATTTGTTCCCACTAGTTTCACCGTTCTCTTGTACCTACATATGAACGACCAGTCAAAAACAACTTTCTTCTTTTTGAAACTTTTGGAAGTGTGATACTATCTCAGTGAATTCATAAAACATACTAGTATCCATACAAATTACATTATTTCTAATTCAGCAAATGTAAAAGTATAGAATTGATAGAGTGATCCATCACAGCCGTCAGTGGCGCGCGACCGCCGGGTATTGTGTACTCAGCTTTATGTTATTCAAGCTATTATTAAACATATTTTCTACGAATTTTGGGTAAAAATATATATAGATATATCTACTAATTCATGAAACGTATAAGTCTAAAATAATAATATTAGGCAGCCATTTAAAACTGAGGCCAAATGCTATTAATTCTCAGTTTCTTTGTATTTATTAAACTTATTAATAACTAGTGAATGTCAACATAATGCGAGCGAAGCCGCGGGGCTTCGCTCGCATTATGTTGACATTAAAAGCGATATGTAAGCCAATGATAGATACTCCTAAGATCTCATACTACCTACATACCAAAAATCATGATGAATCCGTTCACCCGTTGTTACGTAATAAGCGTTCAAATAAACAGACCAACAATCTAAAAACTGCTTAAACGGCTTCTGTATTTAAAGTACCTACTCTCTTCAGCTTTTTTACATGAATAGATACTCTAAAAAATGTGAGTAAATCCGGTCTAGCGTTTGGTCCAAAATATAAATTATGGTTTTAGTTTTCAAGGATACACAGCGCGCCATCTAGCGGGTTCTTGAAAAATCTCTTCGCAGTAATAGCTACTAAATTGGGGTGCAAATCTTGTTCTACCAAATAGCATACTCGTAAAATAGTACATGTAGTGTCCAAAACATAGGCTTTACGAAAATGAATATACTTGTAAGTACAATACAATTTTATGAGTAGTTAAGATTCGCTAGATGGCGATGATTTTGAAATGTTCGTTGTACACAAAACACTAGAACTTCGACTGAAGAAATATCAAATATAGAATACTAACGGTATCATTGATTCGTTAATATCGCTAAATGTTCTGCGGTTATCGCCACACAAAATTTCATGCTAATCCGTTCTGTCGTTTGATAGTAATGATGGTACAACTTTGGAAAGAACTTTATCTAAGTATATGATATTAGCATGATGCAATATCAAGAGCCTATTTTTTACCGACTTCAAAAAACAAGGCTCTTATTTCGGCTAAGTTAGTTTAGCGTAATTTTTAGTGAGAGGGCCAGAATAAAACTTTCAAAGATAAATCTAACAATTTATTAGACAACTTTATACTATCACCCATCGTACAACATCACATAGCGAGCAGAGACTGCGGAACATAAACATATAATGTAAAATAAATAATAATGTATTTACATAATGTGGCGAAGGCTGGAGATTCACTTTACTGGCCCAGGGCTGCGCTGATCCTGGAACAAGAGGAAGCTATTTTATAATACATAATAACTATGATACAACATACAATAAAAGTACTTCACTACGCTTTAAATAACACTGACACAATAGGCCAAGAGATAAAATATCTTAGTTAACATCGAGCAAGTACGTTAACACATTTATAATTACACGAGCTCAAATACTAAACGGCATTTATTTTTCAAACCCTTAATTTAGATTTGTGAAGTATACTGGACATCGACTTTCAAAAAATGTCTACAGAAAACCGTACACTTTCTGCTTCAAAAATTAGTTTGAGCGCTTGTGGCACATCTTTGATATTGTCGCTACAAATCACCAAAGTCATGCGAACTTGAGTTTCTCGTCAGTGGCCGTCAACATAAGTCGGAGGCAGGAAGTGATGCGCGGGCTCTCGGTAATTTAGATTTGTGAAGTATACTGGACATCGACTATCAAAAAATGTCTACAGAAAACCGTACACTTTCTGCTTCAAAAATTAGTTTGAGCGCTTGTGGCACATCTTTGATATTGTCGCTACAAATCACCAAAGTCATGCGAACTTGAGTTTCTCGTCAGTGGCCGTCAACATAAGTCGGAGGCAGGAAGTGATGCGCGGGCTCTCGGTAATTTAGATTTGTGAAGTATACTGGACATCGACTATCAAAAAATGTCTACAGAAAACCGTACACTTTCTGCTTCAAAAATTAGTTTGAGCGCTTGTGGCACATCTTTGATATTGTCGCTACAAATCACCAAAGTCATGCGAACTTGAGTTTCTCGTCAGTGGCCGTCAACATAAGTCGGAGGCAGGAAGTGATGCGCGGGCTCTCGGTAATTTAGATTTGTGAAGTATACTGGACATCGACTATCAAAAAATGTCTACAGAAAACCGTACACTTTCTGCTTCAAAAATTAGTTTGAGCGCTTGTGGCACATCTTTGATATTGTCGCTACAAATCACCAAAGTCATGCGAACTTGAGTTTCTCGTCAGTGGCCGTCAACATAAGTCGGAGGCAGGAAGTGATGCGCGGGCTCTCGGTAATTTAGATTTGTGAAGTATACTGGACATCGACTATCAAAAAATGTCTACAGAAAACCGTACACTTTCTGCTTCAAAAATTAGTTTGAGCGCTTGTGGCACATCTTTGATATTGTCGCTACAAATCACCAAAGTCATGCGAACTTGAGTTTCTCGTCAGTGGCCGTCAACATAAGTCGGAGGCAGGAAGTGATGCGCGGGCTCTCGGTAATTTAGATTTGTGAAGTATACTGGACATCGACTATCAAAAAATGTCTACAGAAAACCGTACACTTTCTGCTTCAAAAATTAGTTTGAGCGCTTGTGGCACATCTTTGATATTGTCGCTACAAATCACCAAAGTCATGCGAACTTGAGTTTCTCGTCAGTGGCCGTCAACATAAGTCGGAGGCAGGAAGTGATGCGCGGGCCCTCGGTAATTTAGATTTGTGAAGTATACTGGACATCGACTATCAAAAAATGTCTACAGAAAACCGTACACTTTCTGCTTCAAAAATTAGTTTGAGCGCTTGTGGCACATCTTTGATATTGTCGCTACAAATCACCAAAGTCATGCGAACTTGAGTTTCTCGTCAGTGGCCGTCAACATAAGTCGGAGGCAGGAAGTGATGCGCGGGCTCTCGGTAAGTGATGATTTTCATATTATTTTTATTAGATAATATGTCTTATAATTAGGTATACTTAATGACATTGAATATTAGAGATGGTACATACAATTCTAAGGTCTATAAAATAATAGGTTTATGTGTTGGTGTGATCTAAATATTGATGTCCAGTATTCTTCCCATTTCCAAATATGTATTGAAATAATATTGTTATCAATGTGTATTATAGTGGACATTTGCTCGGTTTCCCGTGAACAAGATAAATTCTGAAATGTACTAAATTTTACTACTGTTTGTATTTTATATTTACTAAAACTGTTTTTTTTATAATAAAAACATAAGTAAGTAATTTAGTATTCTATGATATATGGTTTGGTATATTATTAGTTTTACTGTTCCTTATGTTTTAATGACTATGAAATGTATAGGTTTTTTGGATTCTAATTGTTTTTGTCACTTTCAGAACATCCACAAGTTCTCAAGTGGAAGAAAACTGGTTGAACTTGTTCCTATTAATAATGCGTTATCGGATGGCGATGTTACCGAATCGGATGAGGAAGAAATAGAGAAGTATAGATCTTATTTAGAAGTTCCTTCTCTGGATTCAACCTTTGAAGAGCTCGATTTGTTATATGAAAACTCTTCAGATAGTCTGGATGTCATTGAAAATAGTGGAGATGAAACTCCGCTTCTTATCCTCCGCATCTTTTTTGCCACCATTAGCATCTGCTTGTGAATCTCCGTCCACTTCTGCAGTAGCAACTGTTTATTCCGTGTGTTTCACTGAATCATGCATCAAATCATCAATGCATCAAATTAGACTGAACTGCTTGAATACCCCTAAAATTGATAGCAAACACATACATTTAAAGAAAAGTGATTGAGCCAAATTAAGGGTTAAGTATTATTAGTATCTCAAGTTGACCTGTGCAAAACCAGCGTCTCAAATTATTATTGTTGTTATCTCAAATCTGGATTCAAATCCAACTCCAACCATACTTTTTGCACGTCCATAGATTCCAAATACACGGGTTCAAATCTCAATCAGACCATTATTTTTGCACATTTTTTTGCACTTGTTACCCAGCACAGCAGTGACGGCGTGCACTACTGGGCGGGGCGATCACCTCCAGACTGCGTGCGTATAGCATGGGCACATCTATTACCCTGGTTCAAATCCCAACTATTTTTCCACATGTAACTCACTTGTTCCCCAGCACATTGGTGACGGCGTGCACCACGTCGGGCGCGCGGGGCAGCGCGAGCACCTCCAGGCTGCGCGCGTACGGCATGGGCACGTCCGCGCCCGTCACGCGCCACGCGGGCGAGTCCAACTCGAAGAACGCGGGCGACTCCATCACTCGCGCGCACACCTCCGCGCCGATACCTGGCAAGATGAAAACACATTTATTACATGTTGTTAGTTTTCTTTCTTAATTTGCTAAATTGCAGAGGGAATCATGGCAGCAGCTTTGCCACGGCTAATAATGTTGTCTCTACCAGACTACATTAAGCCATAGACTAAGTATACTCAAGTAGACCAGCAATTCCAATACATTAGAGCGTACGCCGATTGTTAGTTCCAATATAGATCACTAGCTGTCACTACTAGTATGCAATGGAGACATATATAAAATTAATTTGGTAAGTGTTGGTTAAAGAGAGAATTTTGCCTCGTTGCAGTACAGTGCAAAATTGTTAGATGGCGCTATTAAACAATATTCGGGACTTAGCTGTTTATAATGACATAATGACACGTTGCCAGCTCGTGCACCTATATTCTTTGTGAGACGTTGCCGCTCTTACTTATTCGTTTTTCGTTCGTGTCGTGGACTGATGTCTTGGCGATGTGCGTTTTATTTGATTGAAATATACAGTGCTGCCATTTTAGCGCTTTCCGCTAAATCTGGTTATTTTTGGGATAGTTTAGAGCTCAAAACACATTCCGAACTTTTTTTTTCATAGTAGTTATTTATGCTAATTACGACATGCTAAAACGAAAATTTGTAGTTGGTTGAAAATTATGTTATCGTTAAAATGTTGCGATATCAGAGCACAAAAAGAAAATCAACAAGAAATACCTACAAAATAAAGTTAGCTTTTCTTGTGGTTTTGCTTTTAGCACATTAGTGCGTTATCTACCTAATATTTTTAAATATAATAATTATGCAAATCTAGCGCTTTTTTGAGGTCAGTTAGCGCGGAATGAGCTTTTCTTTCTGGCAACACTGGCTGGATATGAAAATTGTGTTGCGTGTGAGATCGTCGTAGTTTGTCCACACAAATAAAATCAAAAGCTGTGTAAATAAATGTATATTATATTTTTTATGGTCAGAAGCGCCGCAATTATTAAATATAAGTTGCAAGGAACATTTAAGATACATTATCCATCAGATGATTTTGGTCAAAATCAAAAATATATTTATTTACCATGGAAACATTAAATACATTGGTGCACTTATAAGTAAAATATGAAAGAATTATTCAGGTTATAGATTAGTTTTAGTTGCATTTAAGTAGCTGTGATTTAGGAAATAAGTATACAATAGCATGCAGCGTTGATTACTTTAACCATAGCATTGAGACTATAAAGTTATGTTGAATTTACATATCACGCGCAGAGTGCAATAATGGTGGACCCAAAACTAGGCTTAAGCCTGTATCTTGGGCATCCTTACATTTGTTTTTCTAATAACAGATTAACGCGCTGGTAAAGATCCACTTTTACTGTAAAGATAAAACAAAAATGTCCGAAAACAAAATAGGCCACCCAAAATTGAAGATTTTAAAAAATAAATGATAATTCTATAATGTTGTGTTATTGTATTACCCCGCTTTTACAGTTTCCTGTAAACTGTACCTACATCTAAGTGTCTTTCCTACCCTATACCTAATAACCAAGTTATTTAGTACCCACCCATCAATCTCTGGTTGCCTATTATTTTTATAAACAGCAATGCCCAATGTTTTGCTAACATAGTAATGCAAAACCATTTCGAGGAAAAGGACTAACCATGATCATTTAGATGCTAAAAAGATGTAGACTTATTTTAGGCTGTTAAGAAAATATAATTTTCTTTTTATATTTAGGTCTAGCTAATTTCCCCTCTCATGATTATCATGTAAGTAGCTAAAATAGGTTTAGGCATATTTTTAACAAGTTTTTTTAACCCGTAGCATAGGTACATTCACTATGATAAATTACATATGGTCTAAAAAATTTATACCTATTCTTGTTAAAAAGTTTGAACCAAACTTGGTATTATTTCATTCACATTTAATAAAGTCAAGCATTTATTTATTTACTTACATTCCTCTCGTGTTTTAATTGTCAAAGCCAACGAATAAAAAAATAATAGTATAAGCTGTCAATGTCATCAAAAATATTTATTATTAACGGTAATTTTGTTTTATGCGTCATCTAGCGTATTATGGATGCGATAATTCGAATGCTATCTTTCATTCGACAGCAACGCCATCTCTCAATAGCCTGTGATAATTTTACTAAACTTGAAATTTATTATCCAAAAAAATACAATCGATTTAGACCAATATTACATATTAAAAAAATACTATAAAATAACACAATAACATTTTTTTTGTTGGTGTTCTAGTCCGGAATATATATTTCCGGGCTATTTATCAGCGCCATCTACGAATAATACGTAATTCCAAGCTTTTTGCGTTGTACGCTCTAATGTATTGGAATTGCTGGTCTACTTGAGTATACTTAGTCTATGGTTGTACGCTCTAATGTATTGGAATTGCTGGTCTACTTGAGTATACTTAGTCTATGATTAAGCTAATTTACGGTTATTTTTTCTTGTACTTCGCCCTGAATATCTCCCAAAATTGTTCGTTCAACTGCATATAATATTTAGGCAAAACATTTTCCTTACCAGACTGTGGCCAGCCCTGCTCTACAGTGACGAGGTGGTGCGTCTTGGCTACAGAGCGCGCGATGTGATACATACCAGACTGTGGCCAGCCCTGCTCTACAGTGACGAGGTGGTGCGTCTTGGCTACAGAGCGCGCGATGTGATACATACCAGACTGTGGCCAGCCCTGCTCTACAGTGACGAGGTGGTGCGTCTTGGCTACAGAGCGCGCGATGGTTTCGAAGTCCAGCGGCCGGATGGACCGGAGGTTGATCACTTCACACTCGATACCTGGAACATTATAAACATTTATTAGCATTAGGTTTTAAACTATCCGAAAACATGTGTCTTTCTTGGAAGTATGTAGGTGCCGCCCGCGATGTATCTGTCCAAAACAATTAATTCTGTGGCGGAGTCACGACCACACGCAAAAGAAAATAGTGATACGGTTTTTACTGGATAAGCATATCGTAAAGTGAATTAAGGTCAAGTGCAATTACTTTATGTAAAGAAAAAAGAAAAATTAAAGGCTTTACAGTACAAATAATTGTAGTTTAATTATATAAATTTGTCGGACGTTTATAATTAATCTGAGAATAAATGATTTGTTCTGAGAATAAAATATTCAACGATACCTTTCCCTGCGAGTTCGTTGGCTGCGCTGAGCGCTGTCTCGGTGGCCTTCCCGGCGCACACTACTGTGATGTGCTTGCCTTCACGCTCGATCTTAGCCTTGCCTGGAATATTGCAATAAAAAACATGATTCGTTTATTTAAGCACAAGTGCCGCCATAAAAATATATATTACAATATTATATTGTGTGAATCTTAATATAAGAAAATACCCGTTTCAAGTTCCTTTTTAAGAACTTTTGTTTGGGATTGGATAAATAGATAATTGTATTAATAAAAATGAAATCTCAGTATATGAGTACTATATGGCGCCCCTAGTCAGCAATAAATACTTCTCACAAGACAAGTCATCAAGAATAAATAACAAATATTTCACAAAAGCCTTACCAATAGGCAGTACAAAGTCTTTGGAGAGTGCCTCATCAGACATGGGGAAGGGCACTCCATACAGGAGCTCGTCTTCCAACATCACTACTGGGTCGGGGTCACGGATGGCTGCCTTCAGTAGACCTGGAAATGATAACACAATACATTTAGCTATTTATTAACATGCAATTCATCAATGATACAAAATTCTATTTATATCACAATCATTGCATTGTCCCATATATATATGGGACAATGCAATGATTACATAGTATTGTTTTGACACAAGTGTGGTTTTATGGTATATTCCTGTATTTTTCATTCTACCCTAGGTTAGATATCAACCTTACAGAGTATTTGTTTATTAAATTATTTTTGGAATTGTCGCAATCTGTTAAAGTTGAAGCAAAACATCATGAAAGAATCAACATATCGGAGGACCAAAAAATTATTTCATCTGTAGATCGACTATGATGAAAGTCACCGGGCCTAACTTTTTTAATGAATTATTTATTTTATAATCATAACAAAACCGATTTAAGACAAATCAGCCTATTTTGACAAAATTTTAACTAACCTTTAGCATCCTCACTGGAGTAGGGCATGAGTACTTTAAGCCCGGGGCAGTGTGAGTACCACGCCGCGAAGCACTGCGAGTGTTGCGCGGCCACGCCCGACGCGGCTCCGTTGGGACCGCGGAACACGATGGGGACGGGCACGCGACCAGCTGACATGTAGAACGTCTTCGCTGCTGAGTTTATTATCTAGAATTTGAGAATGTTGGCAAGTCAGACATATGTTATTGCAAACTTTTGCAATTTTATACAGCCCAAACTAATACTAGAAAGGTCTTGACCAGTAATGTTCCGAGATATAGTCTGAGATACATATGTATTAATTTGGGTATTGATAACCCACTATTGATACATGAAATGTAACGACAATCACCTTAATGAAGTATGCAAATATTAAATGAAAACTGGCCTATTTTCTTTAAGGTTAATTCTTCTTTAAACAATATCATCTGTTATTCGACTTCTCTTCATGTAAGTATGCCATTTGTTGTGGTCTTGTGAATCAAGATAGTCCTTGTAGTTTTGTGTTGTTGATTCACTGTCTGTGGGTGATCTACACTAAAATTAAACAATATGCAGTCCAAAAATTGACAACAAACAAATATATGTAAGTTCTTTTTTCCTCAAGTAATATCAAAAACCTGTTTCTATAGATCTGTTACCAAGTATATAATCTGTAACTGAATAAAACACTTACTTAATTAGTGACACTACACAATCAACATCTTTATTATTAAGTTGCATAATTAAATTCAATGACCCTCATAATTAATACATAACATAAGTATCACAAATCACAATTGTACCCACACATTTTATCAGTGGTAAGTATTTGATGAATTGTCATTGAAAAGAAATTCAAAGTCACAGAGAGTAAGTGATTGCATCACAGAATAATCTTATCTGAACAAATCAGACATTATCTGAACAACTTGGTTTGTTTACTGTCACATCTACATATGTACACTTGTTAGACTTAAAATAGGTTGTGATACCAACACTATGATTTGTAATGCTCTTTGTAGATATCAAATTTTGAAAATAAAATATTTTAACAAATGGACAAGTGACCTTGTTATCAGAACATAGTAGCATTTACAGATCTTCTACCTTGGTCCATAATTGCAATTTTTAATCCATCTCAAAGGCCTTTTAGATATCTTCATCATATGAGAGTGACCAATTTTAGTGTAGAAGTATCAAACTACCCTATGATAGCTAGATGACTAGTATTATAGCAAAAAGAAAACAGTACCTAACAGTAAGTAGTAATAATAATCCAGAGTAAATTAGTTTCTCCTAGTCAAAGATGCAACAGTGGTGCTTAACATTAGGCAGGTTGTAGTCAAACATAAGCCTATTCTGTATTGAAAAAGTAACAAAATGCCACATTTTTAACACCAATGCATAGAATGGCTGTATTGATTTGCTTTAGTAATTGTAGGTGTTTGGCAATAAACAACATTAACTTACATGGTCAATAGCCTGCATGGAGAAGTTGAATGTCATGAACTCGCAGATGGGTTTGAGTCCTGCGAAGGCAGCTCCCACTGCAATACCGGCAAAACCAATCTCAGTGATGGGGGTGTCTATCACTCTCTTGTCTCCATACTTCTTCCATAGACCCCTGGAATGTAGTACATGCTTTGTTTAGTCTGATTGTTAGCTTTCTTGATAGGGGAATATGTTTTAATAGGACACTAACAGTTACAGTACATAAAATTTATCAGAAATAGTTTGTTACATCAATATTGATCTTCATATTTTGCTTATGGTGTGGTTACTTAGTTATCTAAAATGATAGAGCCAAGTTTTAATCGTGAATAGTCTGATACATGCATAAAAATATGTTTTAAGTAGTATTTAATGACATAGGTAGTAAGTACTTAATGTAATATCTAAAATATTATAACAAAAATTATAAAAACAATAAGTTATTATAAGCAACAATAAAAACTAGTGAAAATTAAAGTTAATTCAATAAAATTGTCTACAAAAAACATCTTATAAAAGCTAACATACATACATGTAAACAAAATGAAAAGAAACATATAGTACTAACACATTACACTTGCACATGCAACATTGTAAGTAGCTGTGAAGTAAACAGCTGTTATTTCAAACTTCCCGCATTGATAGCAACTCTGTCAACAAACTTGTTGGTTATGTAACTTTACAACATGTGAAAACCATTGAAATCACTGTAAATGAGGAAAATATCAAACATAAAAGTAGGAAAAATTAAATGCATAATTTGCCGGTCGTTAATCTAAAGAAAGAGAACATAACATACAACGACAGCAATCAGCGTGGCAATAAGAAGAATACAGCGGTATCGTACCGTACCTGGTCACTTTGTAAGCACCGTCGTATTGAGCCACCTCTTCACCCATCACGAATACTTTCTCGTCCCGCTCCATCTCCTCATCGATGGCCTGGTTCAAGGCATCTCGGACGGTCACAGGTTTCGACGCCAAAGCCCTACCAGTTGAAAAATTGCGGGACAGCCGCGACAGCACACCAAATACGCCCGGCGACGATTTCAACGCCATTTTCAATACACTACACTAGCAATCTTAGTATCAAAACACTCCGGCACCCTTGAAAAGGTTTTATCGCGAGCGTTTTCAGTGATTTTTGTTGAAAATGGAGCTAAAATCGCGAAATTCCAAACGGCGAAGGATGAATGGAGGTCGAGAGTGTAGTGAAGTTAGCTACAGGATTCACGTGTCAAATGTCAATGTTGTTTGATTGATACTGTCAATGTTCGTTCGTGTTTTTTAGCTTGACCTCCTTAGATATTCAGCCAGTGATATTTTTTGAATGGAATAATAGTTTGCAGTTGATATTTCTTATTATTAGGCATGTGACGATACCCAGCATAAACAATGAGAGATGCGTAGTATACTTCCCTTTAGTTTCGGCCAATCAGCGCCTTCCTAGGTCTCCGCCAACCACAGGTTACGTTGTCGTCCAATCAGAGCACCTGTCACCAACTTTTCTCTTTGGTCGCCAGAGATGGTGGTGGATCCTCGGAGGAAGAACAAGCCTGGAGACATAGTAATAAGTTGAAGTGTGGCGCACTATCGGAACCTCTCTTTTTAATGAATGTTTTTAGTGTGCTAAAAAGAGACAACTATATACAATCTGTTCGGCCCTTTACGTTAGTGAAGCCGGTTTTTCTAGCTCGAGTAACCAATTTGGATACTAGCTGTGGATTTGGATTTTTGGCGAATATACCGTGAATCTTTGGAATATTTGGTTAAATGAGTTTGTTTGAGAAGTGTTTTCTACTGAAGAACAAATGGCGTGCGTTGCCTATGGCTGTAAGAGCCATGCTTCGAAGAAAAGTGACGAAATCCAGAGCTTGTCATTTCACAGGTTAGAGTTTTCTAGCGTTTTCCACAAAACAATACAAAACTGAATCAAAATATTAAAATATAACAAATTTCTACTCTTTTAGAACCTTTAGCAACTATGAATGAATGAAAACACAATGTAGTAGATACATTCTTAATGTTTATTCACACACACTATAATTACAAACTTGGGCGCCAGGGCCTCTTGGCCCGAATCTTATCACTAAACTATATAATATAATCAGCATAGCGCATGGGTTTTTTTACCATGCGCTTGCTAGCTTGGCGTTCTGACTCTAACATAACTGACTCGACTCGCGCGGGGTCCGGTGAATTTTCAAGCGACGCCGCGGGAGTCGCTGTCATTGGACCATTCAAATCGTTGCTTTCATTCGGCGCGTTCACAGGACGCGCGGGAAGTTTAAGTGATGGTGCTATATACTCCCCCTCCAGGTTGGAAGAACGTCTCGTTTCCGACCTGGGATTGCAAGGTCTACCTCGGGGTCGTTTTGGTAAAACGGGAGGGCCGGTATTAAAATTATTATTGACTGGAGTAAGATCCGTACTGTGATACTTTCCTATTGGATGGCCCTTGGAGTCAACCAATAAGAAAGTAGTAGGACTAACAACCTTTTGGATAAAGTAAGGGCCGTCCCGTTTGGGCATGAATTTTGACGTTATTCCCTTGCTTGCATCGCTAATATTTTTCACGCTAACAAGGACTGCGTCTCCCGGTTGAAGTACAGGAAAGGGGCGACGGGCGTCGTCGGCGGTAGCCTTGCGCCGGTCCTGCTGCTGTTCAACGCTCTCCCTGATATCACGTAGTGTGTTCACGAAGGACTTCAAATAAGGAGTGATCTGCGGAACAAAATTATCTTTTGTAAGAACAGAGCGTAGATCGTGGGACGCGTCAAAAGGGGTTCGTAACTCACGAGCAAAATTCAAATAGGCAGGTGTTCTGCCAGTGGTCGTACATACCGCGCTGTTCATGGCAAAACGTACATGCGCTAGGTAATCGGGCCACTTAGTATGAACCTTTTTAACTAGTATGGCCAGCTGAGTTTTCATGTCTCTATTTTTCCTCTCAGCTGGGTTTGCCTCAGGGTGATAAACGGGAATTAGTTCTTGTTTTACATCAAGCAAATGCATGCACTGCTGCATAACTGCCGATATAAATTGTACGCCATTATCAGAGATGATGCGACGGGGCACGCCATACCTTAGGAAGTATTCTTCTAGTAGCTTACGCGCGCATGCCTCGGAAGTGGCGTCGGCGAGACTAAACAGCTCGACCCACCTGGTGGCGACGTCCTCCACGAGAAGTACCCAGCGCTCCCCCTGATCTCCTGGTGGCAGAGGGCCAAAAAGGTCGATAGCTAGAACCTCTCCTCTCTGCTGCAATACAGGAGTCTGCAAGAGACCTGCTGGCTTTTGGTTGGATGGCTTATATCTAAGGCAGTCAGCGCATTGTTTCAAATATTCGGTAACAAACCGCCGCATGCCGGGGAAATAGTACCGCTCTCGCAGCCGATATAACGTTCTCTCGATACCTTGGTGACCAGCCGTGGATGAATCATGTAATTGTCTCATTACTTCCCCTCTCATAGATGATGGCAACACCAGCTGTACCTCCTCGAACTCACCGTCAGGGTCATATCGATACAGTACTCCCTGTGATACGATATATCCGCGCTCTGACCATTGGGCGACTGGAAGTTGCTCAGCACCCTCAAGAGCCTCGATGATTTTGCGCACGTCTGAGTCTTCCATCTGGGCAGCTCGGAGGTCAGCGGCAGTGGTGTGCGGGAAGTCGACGGTATCAATGTGATGTTGCGCAAAAGGAGTAGGCTCTCCCCCTGCTTGGAAGATGTCTTGGTTCTTCCACAGAAGGTCGGCCAGCTGCTGTCTCTGCTCTCCACTCAACATCAGCCCCTCATCGTCACGAAGGCAGGCTGCAGATACCACGCTGGAGTTGTCCGCTTCAAACTGTAATTTATAAACATGTTGGCTGTTTGAAAGTGTCCAAACAGATTTATCAAAGTCAAGCAACATCCCAGCTGCTTTAATGAAATCAATCCCCAATAGTGTATCGTTAGAGCTGTCTGGGAACACAATACATTCGAGTTGGATGCTTCTATTTTCAACAATTTCAAAGTTAACATCAGTCAGTAGGACTGGTCGAACTTGGACTGAACCATCAGCCAGTCGCACCTGTCTGGTGGTTTCCTTGAAAGCATGGTTGATCTCTCGAAGGTGTTTGTACAGTAAAGATCCAATAATGGTTCTCTTAGACCCTGTATCAAGTAAGCCATTATCTTTTTTATTAAGCACTGACACACCAAGAATGGGTCGAAGGCTCTTTTGTTCATTACTACAATAATAAGAAAATATTACCTGGTAGTCCGTGGGATTAGGCGTGGGAGTTGCCGTCTCAACCTTACCATCATTGTCATTGTGGTGTTTCTGTGGGTATGAATCTATACAGCTGTCAACCAATGCAACCGAGTGAGAAAGATCCAATGACATTACACATGTATTAGCGCACTTAGAGCACTGACTACGAGTGACACCCTTTTCTCCACATTGATAACATGATGGTACAATATCATTGCCAATATTAGCCTTATTCTTTAACTTAATGCAAGTGTCTCTAGTATGGCCGCGGGAGCGGCAGTAGAGGCAGTACAGGTTCGGTTCGGCTTGAACATGTTGATGCGCGGCGACAGCAGAGCGTGCGGCGGCAGGTGCAGCACGCGCGGTAGATGCATAAGCGCCGGCGGCGGGCGAAGCGTGCGCGGCAGCGGGCGACGCGTGCGCGGCGGCGGTCGGCAGAGCGTGCGCGGCGGCGGTCGGTAGAGCGTGCACGGCAGCGGCCGGGGCGCGCGCAATGGCGGCGGAGGCAGCAGGTGGCATACTTCGCTTCTGATGCTTGAATTCATCCTCATAGGTTTCTTCAATCTCTCGTACTTTTGACAGTAATTCACCGTAGGTATTAAATTCATCGCGCCGAAGACGTGACCTGATTTTGTGATGAAGGAGGCCAAAGATCATATCAAGCTCTGCTCTCTCACTTATATCACCCCTCGGTAACTTCGCCAGTAAGGCTCTAGCTCTAGCCGTGAAAATCTCAGTTTTCTGGTCGTGTTGTTGTGGATTGTTAAAAAGCTCTCTGTATAGCTTATGCGGAGGGCGTCGTTCCCCGAATGCATTTTGAAGCGCTACGATAGCTTCGTCGAAACTGGTTACGTCATGCCTGGTGCCTTGCCACCATACTGCCGCGTCTCCCGTCAGCAGCATCGAGAGGCCGCGCATCGCGTTCTCTTCAGAGATGTTACTGCACTCCCGGTACGCTTGCATGGCGTCGATGAATACCTCGACCGCCTCGCCCGACGCTCCGCTGAAGCGCGCCTTGCACGCAGCGAAGTGTCCCGAGGGCGCGGAGAAGGTCTGGTTGAATTCATGCGGTGAGTCGAGACGAGGCCCGAGCACACGAGTCATTATGCGTTCGAGGGCCTCAGTCTGAGACTGCTGGAGCGACGCCATAAGCGAGGCAACGTCGCTCAAGGGCACGCCGGCGGAGGCCGACGCCGGGGCGGACTCGTCCGCCTCGTCGGCATCGTAAAACTCAGATTGACGGCGTGTTTGGCGTCGTGCACGCGGCATTATTGACGATTATACTATACTTCACTGCACAACAAACACATGCCCCAAAGTTGGGCAGCCACTTTAGCAACTATGAATGAATGAAAACACAATGTAGTAGATACATTCTTAATGTTTATTCACACACACTATAATTACAAACTTGGGCGCCAGGGCCTCTTGGCCCGAATCTTATCACTAAACTATATAATATAATCAGCATAGCGCATGGGTTTTTTTACCATGCGCTTGCTAGCTTGGCGTTCTGACTCTAACATAACTGACTCGACTCGCGCGGGGTCCGGTGAATTTTCAAGCGACGCCGCGGGAGTCGCTGTCATTGGACCATTCAAATCGTTGCTTTCATTCGGCGCGTTCACAGGACGCGCGGGAAGTTTAAGTGATGGTGCTATAAACCTTATTTTGGAGGAAAACAATTAAATTTTGCCATTATATGTTAAAAATACGCAAAAGTTTGGTTTATAGTGTTGTGCACAATTGTTCTGAATTCGGTTAAAATCGGGTGTCGGTTTTGCCAATAGTAGTAATTTATTCGAACAATTATTTCAACATAGTATTGATCAGTGGAATATTGATAATCATAGAAATCTACTCATAAAAGCCATAGCCGAGACATACTTAAAAACGAAAATTCATTATATGACTAAGCAACTTATACAACCACAAGATAAAGTACGTAATTTTTTAAATAAAACTGTATTGTTTAAGGGTCAGCAAATAAAAACCTACAAAAGTTATCTGAGTTATTTTATTTATTTCGAACTACACAATCCTTTTCCAGGTTTCTCACCTAGTTCTAACTATGCCTAAAAGATCGATTTTGAAAACATGTTACAATTACGTCACTTTAATATGGTTTAGTTAGCGAAACTACTACAATAATCGTTAACGTGACAGAACAGAATGTATGTTTCGGTTCGGTTTCGGTTTTTTATTTCGTACGTCGTAGGCACATCACTAAATTGAGGTATTAAAAAACGGCTACACTGTCATTTGAAGGTGATCTATATAGTAACTAGTTATCTCTTTCTTCCGCGTTGGTGCGCACATAAGTCGAAAGAGTGCAGACATACAGAACACGTTCAATTTATTACTATGACTCCAGGCTTGTTCTTCCTCCGAGTGGTGGATCACTTTCCCTCATAGCGTCGTTACTCCTCAAACTTAACGCACGTTTGTGAATTAACGTGTTTTGAGCAATTTCATTTTAATTTTCAAGTTTTAAAGAATCTTAATCGGTCGTTATTCGAACAATCTTTCTAGAGGTCTTTCGGAAAGACCTAGCATAGTGATTTTTAGTGCGCGATGAAGTGTTATTCCGCAATATTTTTGAATTTTAAATATATCAGCGTTTTCTAAAAACCGCATGGACTCTTTGAGTGCGCAATTTAGTGCTTTTTCGAGCATTTTTAAATGTGAATATAACGGCATTTTTTGAAAGGCCGTATAAACTATTTCAGTGCGCGATCACGTGTTTTTTGGAACATTTTTAAATTTGAATATAACGGTGTTTTTGAAGTGCCGTATGAACTGTTTTAGTGCGCGGTCAAATGTTATTTTGGAGAATTTTTAAGTTTAAATACAATAGTGTTCTCGAAAAACCTCATGGATTATTTCGGGCGTGAAAAGTGCAATATTGAGTTATTTAAACCCAACGGTTTTTCGTAAAATCCTAATGGATTGTGATAGTGAGTGCTTAAGTGCTATTCTGAAATATTTAATTTCCAACGGTTTTTTTGCGGGAAACCTGATAGACTGTCATAGTGCGTGAATAAGTGCTATTTGTCAATAGCATACGGGTTAAAAATGCTTTCGCGGGGCCCGGTAGCTCATCGACAATCGGGTTGGCGAAGATCGTATCATGTCGTCTCCAGCAGATCAGGATTTCGGCAGCAAACGCACAGCCTGCGTGCTACTTCACACAGGCTCACTAATGCAGCGGCAGCGCGTGCGGCGCGGTACCTACTGAGCGGCCGTGCTCTTCATATATACGAGATGTTGGACTCTTCTTCAACGTTGGAAGGATCTGGGTGAAATGGAAGTGATTTGGTGAGTCCATTCCAATTTGATTTGTGTACATATCTTAAATATCAAGCCTTTCTTATTCTTATATAGCTTGATAGACCAGATCGGTTTCTTGGGAATGATCGTTCAATATTTCCAAGCATATCACGCTAATCATTATAATAGCTGGCCGCATTTGGCAAGTTATCATTTTTAAAGTTACTTTAAAGTTCATTTAATTTTAATAAACGGCTAGCTTACGTCTACCTCAGTAATTGCGTCGAAAAGTAGCTCGACATGTGATATAGTACAATTACTTTCAAATTATTCGTGAAATTTCGATCATCCTATCCGCTTGCTGCATTGTAGCTACAAAACGTACCAACAAAAACGAGTCGCTTGCGACACTCGATTCATGCGAGATTTTTGGATTCGATGCCCCAGAACAAACAGGGCCCGCGCGCGCCGTCCACAAAAACGGCAATTGTGGCTCGACCAGGCTACTTGTGCACCATCTATATAATTATTTTAAATGCTATTAAATTAACGCTTCTTTTGATGTTAAATTTATTAAAATTTATTGTCCCTTTTAGTTCCTAGTCCGGTTCATACCGACAAAAACCACCAAAATCAGACCTATAGGTAGGAAATATTCAATAATTACAATATTTGAGAAATGACCTATGTTTTTTAAGTTCCTAATATGTTTACAAATATATTTAGCATCTAACAAAAAATAAAAAACGTGTGGTACAGTACAAAAATGTTTATTTATAAGCACGAAACAAAACAGCATTTTTTATCGCGGCGCGGCAATTTGACACGCCGACGTAATATTTTTTTGTAGCTATGCTATTGCTTGGATTACAAAAATATTGGTATTTTTACATACCTACATTCATAACGAACCATTGAAAAAATTATAATGTCTTTATACTAAGAAGTTGCAGAAAAATATTCGAAAAAGTTCACCATCCTACCAAATTCTTAACAATATTAGAGGTTACATTTACAAGATGTTTTGTTCAGACATTTTTAAAATAAAATTACAACAAATCTATTTACAATTAGCTATCTTATGATACTTTACATTATGTTTTGAGATCTATGTACAATAAGTTATTACAATTCCAAGAAATCAGAACGTAAAAATAAGCACGCATGAGGGTCGAAACCCACGTCGCGGGCGGGCATACTGGCAAGAATCGGCCGGATAAAAATATGTACAGAATGTTTACAATTTTGTATTCAAAATGTATCCCACATAGGTAAATTGATTTAAATACACATTTTAGGTAAAAAAAATGTAAAAGTAATAAAAAAATATGGAGACGAAGTATTGTTGCTTAACTATTTTTTAATCACCATCATCATCCTCAACCAATGCATCAAGCATAGTGCAAGTAATAAAAATTAAAATATCCACCATTCATATTCAACAACAGCCATAAGTGTACAAAAACAAGTTAATTTTGAATCCACGCATCCGGCGAATTTGTCGGCAAGTGGCCGGCTCGTCCGGTAACTAGCAGTGCGGTTTGACCCTACTTAGCAAATTCCGTCGTACAATACGACTTATACGACAGGATGGCCGCCCGGCCCAGTGTTGCCAATGCTACGGCAATTACCGTGTTCTACGGCTTTCAGGCCAAAATATCACAAAATGCACGGCCTACGGCTGCAACCCTGTAGCCGCAGCAGATTCTACGGCTATTCGCAAATTCTACGGTAATTGATTAACTCCGATGCGCGAAATTACTCACTTCTCACTAACCCAAATATCATTTGACAGGAGATCAAGAGGAACAGCACTTTAGGATTGACGATTTTTAAACATCGGAGTAGCTTGCTGTATTCGATTCCTAATCCAAAATTTTAACCACAACCGATTCCAAGAACATCTCTAAATTTGCACTAAGTGTTTTATCATTGCTCCATTCGAACAGTGATTGTCAGCGGATTTTCAGTCACGTGAGCAATCTAAAAACAAAGAAGAGGAACAAATTATTTACTTCAACTATTAGCGGACTTCTCTTGACAAAAGAATGCATTAAGAGTAACAACAGCAAAAATGATTGCAGAACGTTTGAACCCACCACCTCAATGTACCAAAAAATTAAAGACAAGCAAAAATATTTCTATAAGAACGAAGAAGAGTTTATAAAAAGTATTCGAGATTTATACCGTGAATAATGTTTAATTAAATAAAAATTAAAGCTATTCAAAATTATTATTTGTTGTTATTTCTTCAAACAAATAGAAAAAAAAACAACATTAGCCAAATGGCGCTTTTATAAGGTTTTTAATGGAACGTTTAATTATCATTAATTAAACTTTTTTTTAAAGCAATGACAAGGCCCACTCGTGATCTTTTTCCATATAAACACGGCTTTTTTACCTAATATCTCGGAGGAAATTTATCCCACTTACACAAGTTTCGCCCATTAAACATGTAGATTAATAGTTTTCACACTTAAATCTAAACACTTTTCGTATATTATTAACACAAATACTTACACTTAATTTCGGTAATTTACTTTGCTTATTTACTAGATTATAAAAAGCAAAGCTCACATCATTCATCACAGATAATTTTGTTTGTGTATTCGCATATTAAGTATGTAACGCACTTGTGTCACAATGTAATAAAACACTAATGAATGCAATAGCCCAAATACCTAAGCTTAAGCTAATATAAAATACATATTCAATTACGGAGCATTCAATGCCAAAAAAACGAACCTAAATAAAATGGATGGATTACCTAGGTGCCCCCCTATTGTCCAAAAATTCTAACGAGCCCACTTAAATAAATTTTATGTTTGTAAAATATTTTACTGCAATAGTTTATTACGAAAACTTTGATTTTAGTTTTCGTCTGTAAAACTAGCCAATCAAAGAAACGCAAAATGTTTTAAAGAATAAAATGCCGAAGCTTCTTTGCTTAGATTCCGTACTAGCTATTTGACTTCGCCGCGGAAAGGTTTGTGTCCCTCAACGAAAACCGCGTCCAGTTCTGAGCATATTTCCATATAAACCATTGTATAGTCAGACTAGAAAGCTAGAGAGATTGAATAATAAATGTAAATCTAAGTAATGAGAAAAAAACGATTTTATAAAATTAATAAGCCATTTAAACTCGATGCTGTCTCAAAGAAAATCTTTCTTAGTTTTTCAGTCTGTCGATACAAGAGTTTTTCATGGAATTTGGTCAGAATAACAACATTTCTTTTATATATAACAAATCAGCTGATATATCAATGTGTGTGTGTTGCAGGTGTGACGACGATCCACACGCCGACGACCCCGCCCTACCCCCCGCCTCAGCAGCTGTTCCCCGTGCAGCAGCTGGCTGCCAACCTCACCCAGGTAACTATCTCTTGAGTTGTATTTCCTCATGACTGGGGGTCGTGTCTCCTTCGCAGAATGAATTCGTTAGGGGAGTTATCTTAGGCAGATATATCGTTGTGGGCGCCCACGTCCTTCCACGAAATACAAAAAAACTATACTCTACCACTATAACATTTATTACCTTAGTTCTGTATGTGCTAAACATAGGTACTCTAAGGTGTTTATTAGTGGATGCTCGAGACTCCGCCCGCGTATTTTCGTCATTGAATGTAGCCTACGTCTCCTATAGCCTATTCGCAGTGCCCTTAACTCTCATCATATCAAAAATCACGATGAATTGACGCTCCGTTACTGCGTAAAAGCGGAATAAACAGACCATCAAATACACTTTCAAACTACTATACATATGTAGCATAGTTAGAGAAAGGAAATAGTTGTAGAGTTCCCACAGCGTCAGAACGTTTATTATGCACATGTAATGTCTCTGTATTACTGCTACTAATTTACTATTAAACGACTAATATAATACATTGAAATATCTGTTGCTTCAATGATTTGTTTCAACGTTAGGTCTATGGGTATCTTCAGGGCGTTAAAGCAGTGCGCAAATATACGAAATTCGTTTGTATTATTGGATGCTTTACAACGGTTAGACCACCACTTGGATGAAGTCGGGACCGTAGTCGCGGTAAAAGTCTATTAAACTGTATTCAGTATTAAAGTATATAGAAAAACTTATTAGTTAAACTAACTGATAAGAATAATCACTGTATCTCGCTCATGTAAACTGTCTTGTTGTCATCTCTAGTGTATGTTAGTCAATATTTTATGTTCCTGATTGCTGTAATTAAAAATAGAACTAGAGTGAAATATATGGTAACTTGCAAAGTAGTCTTTGTTTATTAGAAGTACCTACTTTTCACATGGAGGAAACGGGTTTTATATAACTTGTTGGTGTCGTCACAGTTAGTTTTAGCTTATGTTCTATTTTGGGTAAAGATTGAGACTTTGAACTTCACCAATCGCAGCGTGATTAAACGTCAGTTTTTTCGATTGTCGGATTAAATGATCGCCATTCTTAAAGCTGGGGGTAAATGTTTCTAAAGTTATTTTGTACTCGAGTGTAATGCCACAAAGTAACGTTTGAATCGATATCTTCTCCTTTGAAACCTAGAAACCTAACCTAAGAAATTATGTTCTTCCAGCACCAGCTGCAAGAGCTCCAGCAGCAGCAGCTGGCGGCGCAGCACCAGCAGAAGCACAAGCCTTCCGCCCACCAGCTCCAGCAGCAATATGCAAGCGGCGTCGAAATCCAGCAGGTAAGCTAATCTGTCTACAGGTGTAGAGAACTGAAAGTATTTGACCAGAGTCCACCACCACCACACAGGTCGGAAGCACCACGATGTTGTGCATTGAGCTAACGACTAAAGGAGGGAAGAAGAGGTAGAAGGAAGTATGAGGCAGGCCTACGGACTGACCAACAACCAAATTAATGCAGCAGGGTGACTTTTAAGGGACAGATATAGGAGAGCTCCCGCATCAGATCAACGACTGCAAAAAAAGCCGCACTACCGAAGATATGTATTGTTAAGTTATTGAGTTGGTACCTTGGCTTTGTGTCTTTTTCACGACAAGTGTATTTTAGTGGACTACGAGATGCTTGAGACGGTGAAGTGGCTGCAGATAATTGGATAACAGGTAATTTTCTAATATTCACGCGAATAACACAAAAGATGTAGGAATAAATGTTGGGTGTACCTACTAGATGTTTATGGATTTGAGAGAAGACGAGAAAATTACATCTGAAGAAACGAGCTTATTTGAGTATGGTGATGGTAAAGAAAGCAAAATGCGTTTTGCACGAGTGATTGAGGTGAATCTTGCATGTGATATGTTAGATTTAATGGTAAATGTTGCATGGACTGACTGGCGCGCATCTACCTGCCAATCTACGAATGAATACATCAATAAAATACAAGACAATATTACTATGTATATCTCTTTTACATGGGACTTACAGACATTTGGCCACTTGGTCACCTGAAACGACATTTGAACACGCGACACTTTGTTGGAGCATCTAGTATTATATCCGTTATCTAGTACCCACGACACAAGCGTTTGCTTAGTGTGGGGCTAGATGGCGCTGTGTGCAATGTCCCGGAATATTTATTATTATTATTATTATCTGTCTTTTGAGAAATGTAGCTAGTCTTGTCAACACGAAGCCAGAAACACTAGCTTATGAGAACAAGCTTGATATCCTAACGTGGAAAACTAGCATCATGTCTTTAGGGCAAAAGACGTAATAAGAGTCTTGAGTCCCAAGAGTCCAACACACAAGACCAATTCGTTTGCTTGTATCCATGGGTGTTTGTGGACATGGACAACCTACCTACACGATGGACAAAGCTATTTGTAACTGTCACACTCAAAAGAAGGTAAGTCACATTTTCATAAAATATTCGACATCACATTATTCGGTAAGAGAAGAGTTTTTTATGGTTGCAAAGAAATGGTATGATAACCCGAAAGAAGTGATTGCTCTTTTTTCTGTGATGTGTAACCAGGTAGCAACTGTATTCCTCTGGCTTACATACCATTTCCATATAACTGATGTATACATCTTACACATATCTACACTGCTAAAACGCTGCTTTAGCTCAAACATTAAAGCAATATTTTGTTTATGTCAATTGAGTATCAGTAATCAATAAAAACTAAAAAAATATAATATTTATATTTTTTTGTTTTTATTTCTTTTGTATCAAAATGTACGTAGTATAAATTAAGCATTTTATTATGCATACATTCTAGTTTACGTACTGACTTACGTTCTTACCCTCAGCGAAACATAGCCAGCCATGTGAGGAGCATTGAGAGTGTTGTTTGTATGTTTGTGCTGAGATCATACCTAAGATTCAGACGCACATAAAATCTCGTACAATGACCTTTTATGCCTGTTCCTATTGTGCCCAAGTATTAAAGTTATAGTTGAGAGATCTGCGCGAACGAGATTGCAATTTTACGCAGTAACAACCGAATTATATACTAGAACAATCGTAATCATTGACATTTATTGGCACTGAAAACTAGGTACATTTGTGTGGTCTTGAAAATTAAGGCCAATGACCGAGATGCTATGTGAATAATTATAGACCAATAACAATAGTACCCACAGTCTCAAAAATTATAGAATCACTGATGGCAGACAATATTATGAGCCATATGAGTCAGAATAATTTGATCACCAATGCCCAATACGCATATAGAAAACATCACTCGACTACGTCTGCGGCTCAAAAGCTAGTAGAAACGATTATTGATGGCCTTGAACATAAGAAAAAAAAGGCTGCAATATTTCTAGACTTATCGAAAGCTTTTGATTCTGTAAGCCATGACCTTGTAATAATGAAGCTCTCGGCTTACGGAATAACTGGAAAACCTCTCCGACTTATAAAATCATTCCTTGAAGATAGAGAGCAAATTGTCGAAGTAAAATAGGGATCATTGGGAAATACCTTGTTTTTGGTATTTCTCAATGATTTATGCCTTAGTGGAATTAAAGGAGAAGTAATCCAGTATGCAGATGATACGACAGTGATTATAACCGCTGAGTCACATGAAGAACTTCAGAAATGTATAAATAAAACTTTAAGAGAGTTAGAAAACTGGTTTACGGTGAATGGCCTGAAAATGAATACTGATAAAACGAATATAATGTTCTTCAATGCTGTATCACCAAACATTAAAGAAACTCCATTAATATTAGAGAATGGAACTGAATGTTTATATGCAAAGCATGTAAAGCTATTAGGATTCGATTTAGATCCCTCCTTAACATGGAAAGAACATATTGATAATACTTGTAAAAAAATGGCTAAAGGGGTTTATGCATTAAAACAGTTAAAACCAATAACAAGCCCAGAGCACCTAAAGGAAACTTATTATTCATACATACACTCTATACTTTCATACGGCATAAGTATATGGGGCAATACTACAGACTTTGAAAGAGTGTTAATAATGCAGAAACGAGCAATAAGAGTACTTGTGGGAGGCAGATATAGAGAGTCTTGTAGAAACCATTTCAAAGAGTTGAAGATATTGACGTCAGTGTCACAATATATTAGAGATTGTAAAGTTTGTAAAAAGAAATCCACATTTGTTTAAACTTAAGACTTATAACTCAAATAGATCCAAGATAAACAGAGTATTGTTAAAACCTACTGTGTCTAGGCTGTGTATGACTAAGAAACTACCCACTATAATGGGAGAGAAACTGTTCAATAAACTCCCCGCACACATTCAGTCTACCTATGAATAATGATCAGCAATTTTGCAATAGCGTCAAACAATTATTGTTAGATCAGACACTTTACAGTTTTAAAGAATACTTTGAAAATGACTACAGTCAACTAGCAATTGATTCTAATCTGGCTTAGAAATTAAGTAATTAACTACTAGGTAAGGAGTGTGATGCCAAATTGTCATTTTAGCCCCTATACAGCTAAAGTGACAGTAGGTACCTAGATTTATTTAAGTTGACATATTGTATGATTACATACCTATTATTATGTTTGACATGATTTTAATAACAAAAATTTAATTATGTTCCTTATTAATAAAATTGACATTGTAATAATTTCTAAAATTTTATTAAAACTAAATGTTATAAATTCAATTTGACGAGATATTGTAATTTGTGTAGCATATTTTATGATATTAGTACTTATACCTATGTTGCAACTTTACATTATCAATAAAGATTCTTTATCTTTATGTGTATGTTACAACAATGTACAACTGTTATAGTTTTATAGATACCATTTGTATATTTTATCTATATGGGCATGTTTGTGTGTGTGCGCAGTGCCTGGCAGGCGAGGGCGGCGCGTGCGGCGGCGCGGTGGAGGCGCGCGAGCTGGGCGCCGTGCTCGCCTACCTGCAGCGGGAGGTGCCCTCCCTCGTCGCGCTGCCGCCCAACGGACTGCGCTCGCTCGTGCTGCAGGTACGTCATGTGGAAACATTTCAAAGCATGTGTGGACATTTGAAAGATGTTCGTTGCATCATCGGATCTAAAGCATTTGTTGAAGAAGTTGCAACTGGAATGATTGAAAGATGATCATTGTTGAAAAATTACTGTGTATATATGTTCTTCTTTGTATTTAGGAGCTACGCTCTTGTCAGTGGAGCTGCCGTCATGATATAAAGATAGCAATATATCAAAAATGTTCTTTAAACTTTTTATTTCGTATTTGCTTAAGATGTGCAAGAATTCTAACAATGAGTCTCGAAACAGATAATTCACCTATAAAGCAAAAGTGATACTTAGTCTTTTACAAATATATTCAAACGCAAAAAAACCGATGTTTCACAGACAGACGCTGCACTAGCGCCTGTCTGTCTACACGTCACACACGGTAGCCACCATTGTTCAATAACTCAGCTAATAAGTCGCACGAGATCCTGAGCGGCAAGCTGGGCGAGGGCGGCGCGGCGGAGGGCGTCTGCAAAACAGGCACTAAGCCAAAACACACATAATATAATATTAATAAATAAAAGAAAATTACGAGTACCTAAAGCTCTCTTGATGCAAACCCCACTAACATTTTTTTATTTTATTTCAATACCAATAGAATTAATTTTTTTTATCTTGCTTGTCCGATTTTCGTACATTTCATCATTCATATAAAATAAATAATTAGGTCCTTTAGTCACAAAATTATGCTTGAATTACCTTATTCGATATCTGTTTGATGTTTATAATACTTTAATTAGTTCTGGAGTTGAAATACCCTAACTTGTATTTGCCCCAGATCGTCTGTGTACACGCCCCCGGGCGGCACGGCCCCCGCGGCGGCGCCGGCGCACCCGCCCGCCAAGCGCGACCAGCACCACCTCACCAACGCCGCGGTCAAGAAGAAGGTTAGTAAGAAAGAGGTAATGTGTCGTCTCGTCTAACCTATACCATACTAGTCTATGTACGGTGGATTGTGCGCTACTTTATACCAATTATATCAATCGTGATATTTCATGTACATTTATTAGATTATTCATAGTAGTTTTTTTAAGTTAGTTAGTATATTTTCAGTTTTGTAAACTTTTACGAACAAATAAATAAATAAATTTTCGATTTAAATGTACCTTAGAAATCTTACTTGAAGAGACAAAAACTCCAACAATAAAAAGTACCTGTTATACGTCAACTTTTTTCTTACGGTGATTCTAAACAACAAAAGAATCACCCATGAAAAAAAATTAGTATTATAATAATTATGGAATTATTTTAAAGTTAATTAATATTTTTGATAACATTTTTTTTATTTGATTGGAAAATTACTAAGACTAGCGCACAATCTACATCTCTAATACTCACTAGCTAGAGCATGTGGTTACCGGCAGATGAGAATGTCGTAAAGTAATATTTTGTAGATATAGAATCATTTCTTACAATTTATACATGTTTGTTCTTTATCTTCTAATGGTGACTGTTGCTATTTAACAAAGCATTAATAAAATCATAGATCAATAGTATTCTGGTAGAATAAAAAGATACAATTTCCCTACGAGTTTGCCGTGTGAACATTATGGTTGAAAATTAATTTACTTAATTTTTGTGTGTGTTGTATTCTAGATCTATGTAGTAACCTAATCAATCAATCATCATCTTATATAATTAATTCCATTAGCACTATCTTTGAATGTTATTTGTTGCACGTTTTGCTAATGTTATAATACTTTTGTGATGATTGTTTCGTGTTCCGACTACACGCCGCTGTCGCTGGCGTGCAGCGGCGGGCGCTTCGAGGTGGTGGAGCTGATCCTGTCGCGCGGCGCCAACTAGGAGCACCGCAACGTGTCCGACTACACGCCGCTGACGCTGGCGTGCAGCGGCGGGCGCTTCGAGGTGGTGGAGCTGATCCTGTCGCGCGGCGCCAACTAGGAGCACCGCAACGTGTCCGACTACACGCCCCTGACGCTGGCGTGCAGCGGCGGGCGCTTCGAGGTGGTGGAGCTGATCCTGTCGCGCGGCGCCAACAAGGAGCACCGCAACGTGTCCGACTACACGCCGCTGTCGCTGGCGTGCAGCGGCGGGCGCTTCGAGGTGGTGGAGCTGATCCTGTCGCGCGGCGCCAACTAGGAGCACCGCAACGTGTCCGACTACACGCCCCTGACGCTGGCGTGCAGCGGCGGGCGCTTCGAGGTGGTGGAGCTGATCCTGTCGCGCGGCGCCAACTAGGAGCACCGCAATGTGTCCGACTACACGCCGCTGTCGCTGGCGTGCAGCGGCGGGCGTGCAGCGGCGGGCGCTTGGAGGTGGTGGCCGCCTCCGGGGGCTGCGTCAACATCATCCGCCTGCTGCTCACGCACCAGGTACTGCCCGCCAACATCTCCAGCGGGGCAAGCACGCCACGAGGAAAAATAGGCCTTCCACATTTTATCCACCTGGCACCATACAAAAAGTGGATAGAAATGGTGGAAGGACTATTAGTCCTCGTGCCGTGCTCGCCCTGCTGGAGAATACAGCGAGAACTACATAACTCTGATAAAGCATAGTCGGTTTATTGATCACTGGGTCAATCGTTTATCTATTGTACTACTACCAACGCACTGTGAACGCATCAGGGCACCCACCGTGTTGCAAAGTTCTTAACAGTTTTCAAGTAAGTGATATTAATGAAACTGAGACTATCATGCCATCGAGAAAATGGAACACAATGTTTTTCAAGGCTCTCACAGAGCTAAAGGCGAACCACGTAAAACTCTCAGAAAGTTTAGTAATGCTAATAACATAGTGAATGTGTTACAGGCGGAGATCAACTCCCGCACTGGCTCGAAACTGGGCATCTCGCCGCTGATGCTGGCGGCCATGAACGGGCACACGGCAGCCGTGCGCCTGCTGCTCGACTGCGGCTCCGACATCAACGCGCAGATAGAGACCAACCGCAACACCGCGCTCACGTTCGCCTGCTTCCAAGGTGAGCACTCTTAACGAACGGGCACACGGCGGCCGTCTTAAGTCTTAGAACATCACTGCATTGCTTTTCAATGTCCTCTTGAATGTATGTCATACTCATATAATGCAATGTCCCGCAGGTCGGCACGAAGTAGTGAGTTTGCTGCTAGACCGCAAGGCCTACGTGGAGCACCGTGCCAAGACCGGTCTCACGCCGCTCATAAAGGCGGCCAGCGGCGGCTACGTGGAGGTGGGGCGCGTGCTGCTGGACAAAGGCGCCGACGTGAACGCGCCGCCCGTGCCCTCCTCGCGGGACACCGCGCTCACCAACGCGGCGGTTAAAGGACACACCAAGTTCGTGGAGCTGCTGCTGCAGAGGTTGGTAGCGCTGAAACAAATGTCTATATTAACGGTAATTGATCGTTAGTTCGCTCGGCCAAGATATATATAGCGACACGGCGTTGTAGCCTATTAGTATTTTTTTAAATTGTATTTATGATTAATAGTCCGGTCAAATTAGCACCAAAAATAGGGGTCTCTCTCTCTTTGAGTCGTATTTCCTCATGACTGAGGGTCGTGACTCCCCCGCAGAATTAATTCGTTAGGGGAGTTTTCTTGGGCAGATACATCGTGGTGGGCGCCCAGGTCCTTCCACGGAAGACACATGTCCTCGGATTTTGTGGTCCTCAAACATGTCGGTTTCCTCACGATGTTTTCCTTCACCGTTAAGCGAGTGCAAATCCACACATAACTTGAAAACACGAGTCATTGGTGTAGGGCCGGATTCGAACCAGGGTGCGTCTGGATGAAAAGCAGACACTGGAACCGCTGAGCCACACTCGCTTAAGGGGTAAAAATAGGGGTAAGGTTACATTAATTCGCACCTGGCTGAAAATTGGCATGAATGTTGGGAGCCCTATCATAATTACACAATTTGTCAAAAATCCCCATCAATCCGAAGTGTGGAAAAAAAAAATTCAAGGTTACAAAAATTGGTTTATTGAGTTTTGCAGCTAAACGATAAGTTTTATAACAAAAGTAGTTGAGAAAAAATTACTCATCAGGCAATTATCTATAAAAATTGTTCATACACTTTTTTTCCTAAGAATCACCATTTCGGAGATACAGCGATGCAAAATGTTGAAAAAGTTGTATTCTTCATAATATGCACACGTTTCCGCGCCACCCGTGTGGTAGTGTACATGGCGCGTTTTTACGTGGTTTCTTCGGTAGGCCTATTTCACGATCTATTGGGCTTCTGTTGAGTTAAAAAGTTATTGTTTTAAATTGAAAATGGTACTATTGTAAATAACAAGAGGTGTAAGTAATGCGTAAATTGAGAAAATTATTCGTCTGATCGATACTCTGGATCTCTCATCAGATGTCTCCTCGCCCATATCGTAAGAAAAGAATCCGCTTCTACTGGCGATTCAACATTGAAGCACGATTGGCCTCGACAACTCATACATGCTAATAAACAAAACAAACCAACTTTTTTAGCATTACACCTCGTTAAGCAATTTAAAAAAATTGAATTGAGGAGTTTTTGGTGCAGGAGGGAGTAAAGTTTGAACTGATTCCAATATATTGTCAATTAACTTCCAACCCCAGTCTTCAGGGCTTAGTTCATTTCCAAGCCATACTTGAACTTGAAGCCATACCTGAAACATATGTTGATGATCAGAAGCAGAGGTTGGAGGAAGACAAGCTGATTGTACTTGTTTCCTTTTATACGTATTTTTTGCAAAAGATAAAATCGAAACTTATCTAAGCACGTACCTTTTTTTGGAGCTCCGTAAATTTAAAGAAAGTGAATTACGTTGATGATTACAGCTTGTGGACTAAAGGTACTTTCTTTGAAAACGTCAGCAATCAACGTATATTACGGTAATTAACATGCATACAAGTATTATGAAGAATACAACTTTTTCAACATTTTGCATCGCTGTATCTCCGAAATGGTGATTCTTAGGAAAAAAAGTGTTTGAACAATTTTTATAGATAATTGCCTGATGAGTAATTTTTTCTCACTTACTTTTATTATAAAACTTACCGTTCTGCAAAACTCAATAAACCAATTTTTGTAACCTTTGACCTTGAATATTTTTTTTTCCACTCTTCGGATTGATGGGGATTTTTGACAAATTGTGTATAATAGGGCTCCCAACATTCATGCCAATTTTACGCCAGGTGCGAATTAATGTAACCTTGAATGTCTATTTTGACCGGACTATAAACTCTCCACGCCAATTACTTGTTTTGCAAGTTATATATGGATTTGCTCTCGTTTAGCAGTGAAGGAAAAGATCTGGAAAATCTGAGCGCCCACCACTATATACTTGCTCAAGAAAACTATTAAGATCTGCGGGGAAGTCACAAATCTCCGTAATGAGGAGCACGACGCTAGAAGGAGATGATTTAATTGTAAATTTGTTCCACAGACGAGCTGCAGTAGAGGTGAAGAACAAGAAAGGCAACTCCCTGCTGTGGCTGGCGGCGAACGGCGGCCATCTTGCCGTCGTAGAGATGCTCTACGCAGCCGGCGCAGACATCGACTCGCAGGACAATAGAAAGGTACGACTGTAGTGACACTAGTAGCGCCCTGCACTCTTACACGTGTCAATCTAAATACATATAACTTAAAGGTGACTGACTGACGGATATAGTGATCTATCAACGCACAGCCAAAATCGGATCGGGCTGAAATTTGGAATACAGGTTATGACGAAAAAAAAAAATATTTCGGGACATTGCACACAGCGCCATCTAGCCCCACACTAAGCAAACGCTTGTGTCGTGGGTACTAGATAACGGATATAATACTTATATACTTTTCTTTTGTAAATACATACTTACTATACATACAAACAACCAGACTCAACACAAGAAATTATTTTATGCATAAATACTTGTGTCAGGCGGGAATCGAACCCGCAACCCCTAGATTAGAAGGCAGAGCCACTACCAACTAAGCTAACAGGTCAGTCTATCCGTAAGTAGCCAGAAGGTATCCGAAAAGGAAATTCCGGATTTTCGGAAATGCCACTTTTAAAGGGGTGAAATAGGGGATGCAAGTTTTCCTTATTAATGCGAGCGAAACCGCGAGCACCCACTAGTCTGGGAGAAAAAGAAGCCTGTATGTTAATTCAATGTGCAATCTATCTCCATGCCAAATTTGATCCAAATTGGTAAAGCGCAAACTTTCGCCCTCATATTATAAGTGTGATGTGTTTTTTACCAAAATTGATGAATTTTTGCAGGTATCTTGGTAATATTTAGTATAGGCCTATATCTTCGCATGTAACTTACATATTAATGATTGGAATATATTCTGGGATTAATTTTATTAATGATTACAAATTGAAAATATAAACTGATTAACATAACTATCAAAATCAACCCCATCTTTATCATCTTACTATGTTATTAACTTTACCTATGTAATTTTTTAGACATAATTTTATTTTGTGATGATCACAAACTGCATGCCAGGTCAGTCGCAGGTCGGAAAAGGATTTACAAAGTACCGCAAAGTTTAGAAGGTCTTATGAAGTCGGCGAACGCGAGGACAGAAGTTGTTAAGTTGGTAAATAGGTAATACTTATTTATACAAAAGCTTAGGCCTCCACCACCACTAGATTACTGATATAAAAAATATATACTTATGTGTTTCGAATTTCGTTCAAATATTTACTAAATACCAAGATTATTATAATTAATCATTTTGGACAGTTTAGTCAGCTGGGTGATAAAGTAAATACTTATTTATAGAAATATATGTTTAGCGGATCCTAGAGTGGAGACCGCGTATCGGTATACGTAGTGTGGGAGGCCAATTGGCCAGATGGAGCGATGACCTGAGGAAGGTGGCTGGGAAGCACTGGATGCGTAAAGCAGCAGACCGTGCAGTGTGGCGATCATTGGGAGAGGCTTATGTCCAACAGTGGACGAACATAAGATAGGCTGATGATGATGATGATGTTTAACTATATCTACTGGTTTTAGATTAAAGTGCTCTACATATTGTGCTACAGTAACTACCTAATATTAATAGGCATGCTGGTTTTATCAATAGACTAGCTGTGCCAGCGACTTCGTCCGCATGGAATAGTTATTACCATAATAACGGTTCTCGTTAGTTAATCATAAAAGATAGACATATACTGTTGCAGACATTTTGTTAGATCATTTCAAGAACAATAATTCTGTGATACGTATTTTTTTGATATCTTGAATCATTTTTGCAGCACACGCAACGGAAGCCCTCAAAGATGAGTAATTTTCCCCATTTTTTCCACATGTTCCATTGTTTCTTCGCTCATATTAGTTGCAGCGTGATGTTATATAGCCTCTAGCCTTCCTCGATAAATGGTCTATCCAACACAACAATCATTTTTCAATTCGCTCTAGTAGTTCCTGAGATTAGCGCGTTCAAACAAACAAACAAACTCTTCAGCTTTATAATACTAGTATAGAAGTATAGATATTAGTAAAACACAGGCCCAGTCATGTTTCAGTGTTGTTCGTAATGTATTTTATCAAGGAACACAGGAAGCTTAAGCCCACGTAAAATGGGAATATAATCCAGCTATGATTAGTAGCTCATTACTGTCAACGTTTTCATATTATTTTAATAATCTTCTTTAATAGGTCAGCTGTCAGTAAATCACATATATTTATCAACTAGTATTCTTCTATAGTTAGATAGTTACTCTAGCCTTCATTGTTTAACCAGTGGTCAATTCAGATCAACATAAGATTCAAGGCATTCACATAAATAGAAATTAGTTTTCGGTCTGTAGTTAATAAGCAAGAGGCTTAGTTAAATAGTTGCTTTCTTTTAAACTTAGAGCGAGAGTTGTGAAAACAGTAGAACTAAAATAAGTTTTTTAAAACTTAGTGTTTCTTCATATTTCTTGAATACATTAATAACTCAAAAATTTCAAAATGAAAGTGGACATACCAGAAGTGAAACGATGCTGCTTTTGCATTCCACTGCGATATGGTGTTATGGCTCTGGGAATATTGAAAATAGTAAGTAACTTTTGTAAGATACAAATACAAAATCTAATCCACGTGTTTGGAAGCCCAAATAGATGATATTAAAGAACATACATAATTTTTTATACTCATTTGAATTGTCTAATTTTCGCATCAGTAAGTATTGGTTGCAATGTTTAATATTTGATAGTTTGATTCCATGTCACCTACCATCATGTAATAACCACAAATAGGTACATCTTGCGAATAAATAAGTACCTATATAACTAATTCTTATTTTTCTATTTCTGACAATATCGCGTACATTACGGTCGAATTGTTACTTTTTGTCAAAAAGTCACCCTTTTTTTATATTTTTCCAATTTTGGTATTTCGTGTCTCACTAAACGCATCTTATTCTTCTTCTGCTCTATTCTTTAATGAGGATTTCAGTAAAGAGTATGCATATATTTCCAGCTGCTCACGCTGCTGTTCCTGGCGTTCCACATCTCGAACCTGGTCGCGATGACGGGAATCGACTACGAAAATATGATGGAATACTTCATCATAGATATCATCGTTACGTCGATCTTGTGCGCTTGTTTGATACTGGACGTCTGCGGTACTTTGATCTTTGTGGTTGGTGGATGCTTGGTAAGGTTTTATGGTAATATACACACAGGTACTTGATTAAACTTCGAAAGCTATTTTAATTTAAAACTAGCCGGAGGTCGGAGGATGATTTGTAAGGTTTTTAGACATACATACGAGTACTTAATTATACTTCCAAAGCTATATTAATTTGAAACTTTGCACTCGTTATGAACATTAACCTTCCTGAATCACTCTCTCTATTAAAAAAAAACTACATCAAAATCCGTTGTGTAGTTGTATAGATCTAAGCATACATATCTGTATAGTACTGACAGACGTGGCCAGCGACTTTGCTTGATGCTATGTAGAGATATAATATCATCATGCTGTTTGCTGTTTGTACCGGTTAACGTTCCAAACTCGTAATGTTCTGAAACGTATATTGGTAATCTGGTCTGGTTATAAAATATTAAACACCTAATAGTAGTGTAAAACATAGATATTTTAATAATGCATCTTCTCGCATATAATATTTTGACTGTAGGTATCTATAAAATTATTTCTTTCAGAAAAACGAGAGAGTCCTGCACCTCTACTACATATTCAGCATAGTAATGCTGTGTACTCTTGGCTTGTTCTTCTTGTGGCTCACTGGTCAGGACATGGTGATTATTGGAAAAATAGCCCAACTCATACCAGGTGGTTTCCAGATATTTGTGTCAATATTTCGCGGGAAGATCCTAATGGGAATTTGCTTGTTTGGTGAGTAAAAAAAACCTAGCGCTATACTCCACCTTGGACCACAAATAAACATATGTGGTGGGTGAAGCTGTTCAGTATAAAATAGGTAACCGAAATAGGTTTGCATTTGAATATACATTTATGCTGGTTTTTTTATATGTACGTCAAAAGAGTGACCAATTGACATAAATTTACAAAGAGAGACAAAACCAACGCTGACCAAAGCTGGAAGCTTGCATCCAGCACATGCTGAGTTAGGGCCGGCATGTGACATAAACTTCTATTGTACTCATATTTTTCATTTTGTACCTATTTTTATGTGTCACGTGACAATAAATGTATTTCATTATTATTCTTACATAAACCGTTTGCTGACGGGGAGTTAGTTTAAACTATTTTAATCATATTTTGTTTTTTCAGGTTTCCAAACGTACCTAATTATACTCACCAAGAACGAGATTGAGAAACTAAAGAATAAGAGAATGTCATACCGTTTTACCAACACAACTATTGAAGAAACTAATGAAATGAATTCTGAAAGTACAGTAGGAACTTCACCGACATATGTAGCAAGTCCTTACAATTCTGTGGAAAGTCAATTTATAAGTGTTGTTAACGAACCAAGCAATTCACGAGCAAATGTGAAATGTAACGAGCTACATGACGGAAACGTTGAAGTTTACTAATTTATTTGTTATTTTGTTTGATATGTATGTATTGTAATTCAGATTTATGGAATAGAAGAACTTTTAAAATTTATTATTCAAAACAACTTACAAAATACATAGGGAATTAAGAGTAACTAATTAAAAACTAAAACTTATAATAAACTAAGAAACTGGAATACAATAAATATTATATAATTAATTTACATATGTGTTCATTTTCAGTAATATACATAACTGTTTTCCAAAAGATACATGTTATTGTCCCAAGATAGGATTAAATTAGTTTACATCTCAATATAAATGACAGAACAGATTTCCTACAAATAATATTGTTCTTATTTTCACGAAACGTAATCTAGAACAATTGGTTAGAGTTTTGTACCTAATTAAAATTAGAAGCAAAAAAATGTCATACATTTTTAAGATCATATGATTGTAATGACCTGCACCTATGTACACATACAAGTCTCTGCTATAATTGCGTCCATGGCAAGAGCAATTAGTACACTTAGTCATATGCGGATGCCCTAATAATAATGTTTTGGTGAACCGACATTAGAATATTAAACTGAATCACAAAAAGCCAACTGTAAACTTTATTCTATGTACAGTTTTTCAGCGTATCACACGTAAAATTTCCTAGTTTTTACTTGATAAGTAATAGGCATTTATATTTTTATTACCGAATAAATAGAAACGTAAAGAATATTAAGACTAAATACCTACTTAGAAATGAAGTTAATATTTCCTGAAACTAAATCATGCTGCTTTTGCATTTCACTAAGATATGGACTCTTAATTTGGGGATTACTTAAGTTGGTAAGTGTTTAAGTTTATTTTAATGATTTCCTTAATTTTAATTCAAGTCTAACATCAAGCCTGGATGTAATGTAGGCACTTAAGTCCACATTAAAATTTATGTAAAACCAGACAGCGGTTTTTAACTGAAACGAAATATATAAATTCCACTAACATTATTAAGGTTATTTTTGGTACGATATATAGTGATAGAGAAATAATATAACACTTATTTTATGTTGTTTTTCAGTTACCAGGAGTAGCATTGTTGATGCTTTTGATAGATAACGGTATGAGGTCCATCGGGCAAGATGTTCCTATTGAGTTTGTTATCGAAATGATTCTAACTACAGTGTTCAACATTGTGGACATCTGCGTTACTGTTGCTTTTATATATGCAACGTATAAGGTGAGTCATTTCTTTTGTAATGTATTGTTTTACTGTTTATTAACATGTTTAAAGAGAGAGAGAGAGAAATATAATCATAATCAATTCATTGGTAAAGCCAATTTACACGGTACTTGGTACATATTCTTATGCAATTATTACATAATAACAAAGAACATAATATTTTGTGAAGAAGCATGAAAATCAAATAAAATATTTAAATAATATTGATATAAAAAATATAATAATTTATAATATAAGTATATAAATAGATTTCAAGTATATCTTTAGATCGCTTTAACATGTAATGCTAATTAACGGGCTTTAAAAAGCTGGGGACCGTGATGTACGCCTTCCTAGAATGGAGGCCTATACTCAGCAGTGGGTAGACGCAGGCTAATGATGATGAAATACTCTTTTTACGAGTATAGTAAAGTTGTCAAACGGAGGAACATAATTGATAAATTATTGAATAAGGCGTTAATTTGCGGAAGTCCACAGCAGATGAAAACTTTGAAACACATAAAGCAAATATGTAGTGTTGTCCGCTGCAACAACACCAATATAGCTTAGAGTAGTGGTTTAGAGGAACAAATCGAGACATTTTCAAAAGTTTTCATCTGAACATCTCTGGATGTTACATTATATTACAATCAAAAGAGCTGTAGTGTGCGGTGTGGAAGGCAAGTGGGGAAGCCCCGCACTACTCATCCTAATTTTGGAAGAAAATGTCGCAAATCAAATGTCGTATACTCCACCGACAAGACCTGTACTCTTAAATTTTGAATGAATTTATTTGTTTCAGAGCAACCTAAAACTACTAAAATTATACTTCCACTACAGCCTGGCCGTTATGATAATGTTCCTGTATTGTTTTATAATCTCTTCGGAGTCAGAAATGTCGAATGTGTTTGCTTCGGCCATCACTGACGTCGCTATACTCAGCCCACTGAGTGCTATCGCCATTCATACTCTTACTTTCTGTATGTATTACTCTTATTAACTTATTTAAAATAGTGTAGTGAACACCCGCGGCTTTGCTCGCATTATTTTGAGATAAAAAGTAGCATGACACTTCTAAGACGTCATACTACCAACATACAAAACATCATGATGATCCGTTCAGCCGTTTTTGCGTTGATCTATATAAGCTCCTAAACACGTATATGAAATTTGGTGAGTGTGTGTTTGTCCGCAAGTACGAGTGTGTATACAAGTATTTCCGATGATAGTGTATGGGCATGGAGACATTGCAATTGGCAGTGAAACGTATGCTGGTCGGCAATGATCTCCATTATAATTAAGACTGCGCATCATTTCTCTGTTTATCTGCCTATCAATTGTCTGTAAAAAATATCCTTGCCAACGAATAACAGGTAAAACGCAGGACACCGTTACTATCATATGATAAACATATATTATACTAGTGGACGCCCGTGGCTTCGCTCGCATTATTTCAGGATAAAAAGTACATACCTATGTAGCCTATGACACTCCTTAGACCTCATACTACCAAACTATCAAAAATCATGATGATAGGTTCAGCCGTTTTTTCGTTATGAGCGTTTTAATAAACAGACAAACAGAGACACAGATAGACAGAAAAAGAGAGGAACAGACAAAATATTTAGAGATTGTTGGAACTTGTTCTGCTATCAATTCAAAGTAATTTTCAATATTTTTTTTAAATATCTTCAATGTTCATACTTTTGACCCTCTACGGCTTTATTATATTATGTACCTAATAAATAATTCGTTATCTTTCAGTTCTGCAAGCGTATTTAATCGTACTTGTAAACAGTATGATTGAAGATCTAAAACGTGCGGCTGAAGTTACGATCGATGAAGATGGGAAAAACCATTCAACCGTGCCAATACAAAGTATGGATGAAGAAAAATATTAAATTTTCTTGCACGAAAAATGCATTACAAATTAATGAAAGCATTTACACATTTTTTATATAGGATTACTTTTATTTGGTTGTACACAACATTGTTTTATTATTTAAGTACATCCATATTCTATTAACTATATTTCATTGTATTAAATTGTTTCATAAGTAAATTATGTGTGTATATGCGCTATAACCTTTTGGCTTATTCAATAGAATAGAAAATCATTTATTATGACAGACTACAAAACATATATACAATAAATAAGTCTGCCTCAACACAGCCCCAACTCAGCATATTCCCATACCACCGTTTATGAAACTGAATATTGTAGGTAAGTTAGAGGTGCCCACGAGTACAGACATTGAACTAAGAAGTAGGTAATCCATCTCATTAATAAAATAAGTACCTACCCAAAATTGCACTACCTAGTCGTGCACTTTTGTTACAAATTTTGTAATATTAGGCACTACTTCTTCAAATCACATGATATTATGTACATATGTAAATTTATTTAATAATAAATCGGTATTTACACTTTTAACGAATACTAGTGGACGCCCGCGGTATCTCTCGCATTATTTCAGGTTAAAAAGTTGCCTATGACACCTCATTCTATTTACATACCAAGAATTATGATGATCCGTTCAGCCGTTTTTGCGTGATGAGCGTTAAAATAAACAGAGACACAGATTAACAGATAAATAGAAAAAAGTTCTAGAAATTTTTGGCTCGTGTTTTGCTATTAATCCGAAGTATCTCCAAACTATATTTTTTCAAACATCTCAATGATCAGATTTTCGGTCCTCTTCAGCTTTAATATTATTTTTTGTTGTAAAATTACCTTGGTTCCAATATACAATTTGCAATAGTTAGGCATTAATTAAACGAACTAGGACAAATTAAACCTAATTATCTAGTGCAGTTAATTGATACGGAAATTAGAATTTCAGCAAATTTAGTGTTGTATATTTAATATTGTTCGTGGCTACCAGTTTTGTTCATTAACGCCTAAAGAAAGATGTAATTGTTTAGAAATAAATTGCAAAATGAAAACTGAATTTCAAAAATGTTGCTTCTATATTCCTGTAAAATACGGTATTAACTAATAAACTAAATTTTTCTTTAACATGATCTAATTATATTCAAAACCAGTGGACGCCCGCGGCGCCGCTCGCATTATTTCAGGACTAGCTGTGCCAGCGACTTCATCCGCGTGGAATAGTTATTTTGGCCATTAATTCTTTGAATTTTGAACCGTTTTCGCAGCCTACGCAACGAAAGCCCTCAAAGATGAATAATTTTCCCCGTTTTTCCACATTTTACATTGTTTCTTCACTCTTATTAGTTGCAGCGTGATGTTATATAGCCTTAAGCCTTCCTCGATATATGGTCTATTCAACACAAAAATAATTTTTCAATTCGCATCAGTAGTTCCTGAGCAAACAAACAAACTCTTCAGCTTTATATTAGTAAAATAGATAAAAAGTAGCTTATGACACTCCTAAGACCTCATACTACCAACATACATACCAACAATCATGAAGATCCGTGCAGCCATTTTTGCGTGATGAGTGTTTAAATAAACAGAGATACATATAAACAGTATTTTTTTTGGAAATTGTTGGAACGTGCTCTGCTATCAATTCGAAGTGATTCCATTTTTTTTTTAAATGTCTTCAATGTTCAGAGTTTCATCCCTCTTCAGCTTTACTATAGTGCATAGATAGATAGATTACTTACAAAAAATATTATTAATGAATTAAATAAACATGAGTTACATAAAAATCTTACACTAACGATTCCACATTATTCTATTTCTAAGTAACAAATAAATAATACAAGTTTTACGAGTAAATCACGCCATGATATTAGTGATGTTCCATTTTATTTTTAATAATGTAAAAAATAATTTTAATAAATTTTAAAAGTGTTAAAAATAATCATCATTCTTTTTTGGAAGATTAGCTCACGCGTGACCAAAACACGCCTAATGTTAAGCTGTTTAAGTTTGAAAGCTCAATATTAGTTAGACAATAACACCGTCTCAGGAAGCTTTGGTTTACAGAAGGAAATGGAAGCTCTCAGACGACACTTGTAAAATATAATGTTGTTTTAACAACACACAGACACACGAAAATAGACATTACTGGCTTGGCATATCATTTTCGTAACTAAACAGATCGCTTCTTAACAGTACAGCTTGTTTTGAGTTCATACAGAAACTAATAAAATAGACTTAATTTGAAAGCAATTAGGTGTGAATTACATTAAAACTCAGAGATAAAATCAAGTGTTCAATTGAAGAATAGACATTTAATGTAAAGGAGATGAGATGGATTTTAGATTTCCCATTGTTTTGTTTATCAATGGCATTTCAATTCGTATTTACTGCTCTGATTAATTACTTCACTAGGTACATAGTATAACGCAAAGCCGCTTTTCGCGTCTCTCCCTATGTCTGTAGGTACATGCTTAGATATTTAAAACAACACAACGGATTTTGATGCAATTTTTTAATAGATAGATTGGAAGAAGAAAAGGAACGGTAAAAGCTAGTAGCTAGTAAAAAGTCAAACACCCTTCAAGCACAATACATAAATCTAATGAAAACTCCCCAATTAGCTATAATCCGGTTCCCCACGATATCCTCGACTCGCCATAAACAATAGGTCGGAGATGTCTGTCGCACTTACAAACATAAATAAGGCGTGTTTTATAGTCACCAGCCACCACTCGATGTGGGAAGTGATTGAGGATTAGGTACGGTACGCAGGGTGGTAGAATTATACAAGATTTTATATAAATTTCACAAATTGTGATTCGCGATGAATTTATATAAAAAATAAGCCCTACGCGCACTTTTTTCCTTAAAATTAATGTTATAAATTATTATGTTTGTTTACGCCTATTTGTTCTTAACGTAATTCCTTTTCCTTTCGAGGTTTCCGTTAGAAATAGTGATATATGAAACTTGACTATGATGATGATGCTATCCAAGCCGATTTCGGCTACGGCAAACGTATTTCCTACGGGTAAGTTACTAATGCGTCCATAACGCCTAGTTAAATATATAGTGAAGGCTGTTTCTGTCAGATTGGTAATCCTTCCAGGCGTTACAGCGTGCAGAGATAACGGAACTAACTTCTATAATATTTATGATTAAAAAAACATTTATAATAAACCGAAGCTTCAACAATATCGAGACCTAAGATCTAGCCAATTTTATCATCAAGTTATCTTTATTATTTCTTACATCCCATTCTCTCGCAAATAGTTTCCATCCCTTTAATGCGTAGAAGTCGAAGAGGTTGGTACTTCCCCAGTACCACGAGGTCATTCACCCGCGTTACATCCCAACAAATATATGATTGACGTGACGTGGCCTTTCGATACAATGATCACGGTATGTTTGATATAAGGTGATTGGAATATAGTTATTGTCGAGATTTTTAATTTTATTGGGATAGTCCATTAATTTGCTTTGAATTGATGATCAGTGTATACTTTTCACACATAATATGAATTAATTCTATGAACTTTCATCATAGAAAACAGAGTACAACTATTATAAAGAGTATTTTGTACTCCTTATGCACATATTCACATATGCATTATAAACTTTGTATGCATCGTAATAAAACTTTATAGTTACATACATACGTACTTAAACTAGTACACGCAGTTAGCATTGTTTAATATAATTATTACATGGCATTGTTTACATATAACTGCTAAGACTAGATAAACATGATGGAATGCAGCATTTTTTTGACATACTAAAATCAAAATAATATTTTAATCCCATAAAATCACATCAAGTTTTAATACTCAAGTTTAATGACCACTTAGTAAGCCTATCCCTAAAATCAGACCTTCCGTCCCATCAGATCTAGATAATACTAATAGATATTGTGATTTAGTGCGATCCCGTACTCAGTCATATGTACCTAAACATTCCCCAGTCTTTGACCCGAGCCTTTTAGTCTGCTTCGGTTCCGTCACTTGAAGTAAAGCCTCGTCTACTTAACTATGTATGTTACATCATATATAACGAAGAATATGTCTTCTTATTACAGGTATATTTAGTTAATATCTTAAAGTACACTATACGCTATCTATATATATAAAACTCAAAGGTGACTGATTGACTGACTGATATAGTGATCTATCAACGCACAGCTCAAACCACTGGACGGATTGGGCTGAAATTTGGAATGAAGATAGATGTTATGACGTAGGCATCCGCTAAGAAAGGATTTTTGGAAATGCTACTTTTAAACGGGTGAAATAGGGGATGCAAGTTTTACTTCCTAATGCGAGTGAAGCCGCGAGCACCCACTAGTTGTTATTATATATTTATACACAAAAAGTAGTTTTTCCTCAGTTGGCGTGATTATGTTAAAAACTGCTTGTTTGTAAGATTTTTTACAAATTTATCAACTTATCAATGTGAGTTTAAGTATTTATGTTTTTGCTTATATTGCCACCAATTTTGGCAGTATGAATTTCATGGTAAAATATTGTCTGGTATCCAGATTTTGATATCAGAATTAATCTAAAACTCTCCCTTTCAAAATATTTTTGTCATTTATCATTCACATTTAAATTTAAATCAAATCAAATCAAATTTTTATTTACAAAATTTGTAGCTTAAGACTAAAATAATCAAACTCACAACTAAAATAATTTAAGTGCTACAATTTAATTATGAACTGGTGCCTCTGAAGTCTGAACTAAGCTAGGCTTGTATCTCAGGGGCACCACTTCCCCATGTGTGTTAACATAAATTGCGTTCTTTTGTTGATATATGTAGACACCACAATCATTCCTATAGATAAATAGGTATTCATTTCCTTCAGCTCTGAAAAATATTACATTTTCAGTTTCTTCGTATTTTCAGGATGAGTTGATTTGTCCAATAAAGAGAGGGCACGTTTTCGCATACATGATTCCTGCCTGAATCCTGATTTACGTGTTTTCTGAGTAGGATTCAATTTTGTTAAAAGAAGCTATTTTGTAACTCATGAAGATAAGGGTAATGACCTAAGAGTGTAATAATTGATATTAAACGTCTTTTGTCTTGGCGCTAGATTAATTACCTGAAGCTTGTCATTAGTGGCTATTTAGCCTGCAAAAGATAAGTAATTATATATCTCTAGATACCACAGATATATTGAATAAATATATAAATTCAAAATCAAACGTCAATTTATATATTTATTGATGAAATAATAGTTATATGTATATCTTAATTTAAGATATTCTGGGACATTCCACAAAGCGTCAAAAGCGTCGCTTTAAACTTTGATCCATAACATATTTAATATTATTTTTTTATTTATTGATCATCAAAAACCTTAAACCTTAACCTAGTTTACAGATAGGATGCTGTTTGAAACGTTTGCTATGAACTGATGACGGCTAATTGATGGCTTAGTGTGCGTTTAATCTTTGCCGGGCACACCATAATGTTGTGTCACCTCAGAAATGGTAATCTGCGACACCGTCGTAAAAGTTGGTAAATATTTTTTTTATATTAGCGCCAACGACGTGAATATATAAAAAAAAAAATTCGGTTGAGATGAGAACCTCTCCCTTTTATAGTGTCTTGTAAACTTAAAGTTTATAAAATTGAAGAGATATATTTTATACCACAACGTGTAGGTATCTGCTAAATAAATGTTAGCAGTAATTTTACAAGGCTCCATAAAACATTAAGGATATAGTTAAAAACGAGATTTTTATGTTCTCTGCAACACTAAATGTGATGCACTTATGATTTTATGTAGACGAGACACATCGGCGCCGATATAACCACACACAGCATATAATTAAATAAACAGTACCCACTTGAATTACTTTTTTACTTTTACTTTACTTGAATTACTTTAGTTTGGATTTAAGAGTGTTATATAAAAATCAATAAAATATAATTACTTGCTGATCATTTTCCTGAAGTTTTGACATTTTCACACGGCAAGGTTTCCACATGATCTATTATTCTAAGAACATGGTGTAAAATCATCAAACCTTTATATTATTTTTTTTATCTTTTAAGTAAACTTTTAGTACAACAGGGGTCAACGTAATTCGTGCAATTTCATAAAACATCGCAATAAAAATAACGCAAATAATTAACGTGGAGAAAATTCCCGTCACGACTTAATAAAACAGGGATGTTATCGCAACATTTGTAGAGGAGTTTGTTGTTAATTGCCTAATTAGTACAGCCATTAGAAGCCCGCCGGCCTTAGCATAGATGTCAAGCAATTTTATAAATGATTCAGTCATCAGGCTTTCAACAAAATTCATTTTTCTGAACATGAGGATATTGATTGATATCTGGAGTTGAGAGTTTTGAAAAAGCGCCAGAAGCATAAATTGTTGATAAGAAGCTGAAAAAAAAGAACCAACAATAAAATGAGTTAACTAAACCATAAATGCGCGCAGTTTCCTTTGTAAACAATTAATGTTGACCGTTTAAAAAGTTTAGTGATCGCGACGTACTTATAAAAATAATATGTTCATAGCTATGTATAATAAGTATGTATTTACAAAAAAATATATATATATGTATTATATCCGTTACCTATTACCCATGATACAAGCGTAAGCTTAGTATGGGGCTAGATGGCGCTGTGTGATATGTCCTGAAATATTTATTTATTTAGCTGTCGATAAACAGAAATAATCAACAATAGAATTGTTTTTATACACACGTGCTAAAACCTAAACTCGATTTTGTAGATAGAAACGAATACACAACTTAAATGGAACAATTGCATACTTTGAATTAAAAATAGACACTTTTAAAACTAGGACGAGCATTGCGCTAGATCTTTGCTAAAGGAACTTTAATAAACGTGGGAAGAAAATTTAGATTAAAAAATTACTAACCTATTTCCTTGTTAAAAAATAGAAGAAACGGTTTAAACCAACCAACAAGCTTTCATACTAACAATGATGGATTTCACAAAACTACTTGTGTTAAGAAAAGTATGAATAAACCAAGGACCTGTAGCTTTGTTTCTTTTGGTTTTTTCTTTGTTCCAAGTTGTTAAACTACAACTAGTTGCACACACAACGACGATACTATTCAAAACTGCCTTCTTTACAGCAACTATGCGTTTCGCCGATATCCTTTTTACACAATACCTAAGAATAGGTACGTATAACCCCGTGCTATTGTAAGAGGTAAAGTTATCTGAGCGCGCTCGGTCCCACTGCTCCTCAATAGAAGGTGCGTCAATTGCAGACGACAAGGAGTAGATGGTGGCAGAGAAATTAGTTTGCAATATGTCTGTTAGCTAACTTAGGTAAAACAACCTAATACAAGTCTCACAAGGACGGATAATATGTAACTCTTTATGACATACTTGCCTGACAATAAATTCAAAAAATCATTCATGTTTTGTAACAACTAGCACTGGGACTTAAGAATGGCTAAAAAATGACTTACAACTGAAGTTGCAAATTCCGCAGTCATGGTTTAGCGATTGCTGTTACTATTTATTGGATGTTATGGAAAGAGATTGATATTTTTTTTACAGTCTGGCTCTGAATAAACTCTTGATAGCTTTTAATAAATGTAAATTAATATACGAATATACAATAAACTACCACACTTCATAAAAAAATAACAAAATATTAAAACTTTCCAAACCAAACTAAAACTATATTTTATACAGAAATGCTACTACACAATAGAAGACTATTTTAATGACGAAAATAAGGAATAGGATATAATAATAATGATCTCAATGTAAAGTAGATTAATAATAGATAATATTGTACACATACATACTAGTTTAAGTTTAAGATTTTAAATTTTATATTAAGTTTTTGATTTTAGAATATTTAGTTTTAATCTTAGCAACGCCCTAATTCCCCTCTGAACAGGGTAAATGTAAATAGGTACATTAAAGTACATAATAATATGCTAATAAAGAAATTGAAATTGAAATCTAACCTGATTAACATCAGGTTAGATTATGTTGATATGATGTTAGGTCATTCAGGTCTACATGTCGGTAGTTTATAGAATTTTTAACTAACTCTTAAACTCTCTTCCTCTGTATATATGTATAGCCTGCTCACAGGTGTGTGCCGGGAGCCATAACTGCGTCCCGCGCTGTTCAGGTAATAAACGAATAAAGGCCGGGGTCGATGACCTGTCAAACAATCGCTGAAAGATCCAAAGCACACTTTTATTACCGAGGACAGTAATATTTATAAACACCAATGATAATGGCTGTCGTTAAAATCTGTGATAAAAGGAAGAATGCCGACAAGTTGTTGGATAAGGTTTTTTGATGTTGGAAATATTTTGATATTTCCATTTAGGGGTTCATTGATTTATTACAGTAATATAATTTAGGTTTTAAAAACAGTTATGTTTTTGTAAAAAATACCAATAATATAATAAGACTTATGTTTATTCACGTCACGTTTTATTCCCTTCCCTAAGACACAATTAATTTGACTAATGGATCGTACCTCGATAGTTGGGCTACCTTATTACCTAATTAAAATTGTAGTTGTAGAAACAATACTAATACTGTGTATTTAAAATAAATTGAAATAAAACGAAACGCAAACCAGATTAAAAAAGTTCTCGTATTTTCTTAAAATCCTTTCAATGTTTTTACTAATCCATGGAAACCTCTCAAAAGTTGAGGAACACAAACAGTTCAGTCACTTTAAAAACTAATATTCAGATTAAAAAATCTTCGAAAAACGTTTTAAAAGGAAATTTATAAAATTTTAAAGTCCACTGTCTAAAACAAACACATTAAAATTTCAGGATACGGATTTTTACTTTAACTTGGACAAGCTTTAAAACTTTGCTGAATAAAATCTGAACTTGGTTTTCATGTTACAAAGAAGTACTTAATAAGTTACAGCTTAAAATAAAACCAGACGTGACCATAACCAAAGTATTTACTTCAAAAATTAAGTATTTATTATCAAAATACCTATGTTATATAATTTACATATTATAATTTTTTATAAGTATAATACAAAAATGACTTAAAAAGGAACTTACTTTCCTCTTTATTTTCGTAATTGTATGTCAAATTATATTTAAGTTTTATTATTATCAAAATAATGCTTTATAATAATGCTATAAGTTGTTGTTAAAACAAAGGGGTTTTTTCAGGACCTACCACTAGCATCATAACAAAGACTAGGTCTATCCTTTACGGCGTAAGAAAGGAATAACACAACAATAAACACTCTATCATCTTTGCATACATAATGTATGATTGCTTACCATCAGGCAAATCAAGTCAAGTACAAATGATATGATTTCGAAATACGATTAATGTTTTTTATAAATATCTCGTGGACTTGTGGTTGAACGTAAAAACTTCCCTCTGAAAGAGCTAGTGCTGAGTAGATAAATCTCATTCTGATAAGCAAAGCCAGAGTCTGTGAGTTTTGCGAGAACTTCTGTATCGGTACTATGACCTTGCTCTTTGTAGTAGAGATGCGACAAATTCGATAACATCTGCAAGTTTTAATAATATCGGTAAAGTCAAATATGTTTACCAATTTTACGCATGTATTAAATTAAGGTGCTCCTGAAAGTTGCAGTTAAAGTCCTAAACACAACTAAAATTTGGTTTGAATATTTGAAAGATACTACTATTGTGTCATTTTTCTGAAACGTCCAGCCGTTAAAGCGTTTCCCCATTAAGACACGTTTTTTTTGTTAGAATGGACCGTTTAAATTTACGTTTTAGTTAAGGGTTTTTAGAACCTACGTTTGTTTCAGCATATCTTTGAAAGCCAGTCATGCTCTGTCTAACCTTACCTCAGTTTAGTTTGGTTTACTAATTTGGTTTACTTATAGTATAATCAAACACTTGGCTGTTAATAGTAACCTAATTAAAAGTAAAAACCTTGCTTATCGTTATATACTCTTATGACACATCAATACATACATGAACTATCGATAACTTTTTATAGTTCTAGTTTACCGATAGTTTTACCTCATCCCTAGTCCACCAGCAGTTATTCTGATAGCATCCAGACTGTCTGATTGTTAAACTTTTTCCTTTAGCTTTGTTCCTCAAATATAAAATTAACACTAATATAGCAGAGCACAAGTTTTTCGCTGTTTCGTTTGTATGCAAAACTTTATCTTTGAAAGCATACAGACGGAATTCAAACTTTGAGATATTTGGCATGAATTCGTAGTATTCAAAAGTAATCTTTTCGCTTAAAATGTAAGGCAGACTGACTAAAAAATTATTATGTATTTCATATTTAATTTTTTACCATTTAAAACCGAAACCAAATTGACAAAAGCTTTTATTTAAAAAACAATAGCAATAAACGCAGTTTTTTCGTTGTTTTTAGAGCTGATGAGTCTAAGAATATAATACATATATGATGTTAGTGTGTTACAATTAAACAAATGATAACAATTAAATAAATTACTCTACCGACTCTACGTTATCTTATGAAGCTAATATAAAACGTTACTTCTAACGTTCTCACTTGTTATCAATATTAACTTAGTATTTGTTCAGTCTAGCACGAACGTGTTTATTACAATAAAGTTTGTAAGTTCCAGACCTAACCACTCGTAACACAAACATAATATTTTAAAACCACATTATTTAGCCGCCAGAGAGAGCGCCTATTTAAAGGTAAATTTTAGTCGTTTTAATCGTTTGGAGTTAAACAGAAGGTATTGATTTTGTCTAGTTTGGAAGTTACAATTTTATTTTTACCATATTATTTTTCTTGGCTATTAAACAAAGGTATAATTTGATGCTCTTTACAATATTCATCATCATTAAAATACATCGTCAGTTAGCCTTTAAGCGCCATTTGAGTTAATAATAGACACCTGTGGCATTTTAATACGACTATGTGAACTATAGTTTTACGCTACATATAAAACAGGTTAGTGTGCAAAATATAAATACAAGTAACTAGTGGACGCTTACGGCTTTACTCGCATTATTTCAGAATAAAAAGAAGCCTATATCATTTCCAGGAGAGGTCCTGACCTATATACCAAAAATCATGTTCTTTTGTGTGATGTGAAACCAAAAAATCAACAAGTAAAAGTTCTAAAAAGTTCTGCTTCCTGTTATCGAAATTAATTTAAAAAAAAATTAAAGCGTTACCAAACATTTTTTTGTCAATCTATTCTAATATTATAAAGCTGAAGAGTTTGTTTGTTTGTTTGAACGCACTAATCTCAGGAACTACTGGTGCGAATTGAAAAATTCTTTTTGTGTTGAATAGAACATTCGCGGGTTCGATTCCCGCATAACACAAGTATTTTTGCACTTTAAAAAATTATAATTACTTGTGTTGAGTCTGGTTGTTTGTATGTATAATAAGTATGTATTTACAAAAAGAAAAGTATATAAGTATTATATCCGTTATCTAGTACCCACGACACAAGCGTTTGCTTAATGTGGGGCTAGATGGCGCTGTGTGCAATGTCCCGGAATATTTATTTATTTATTTTATTTATTTATTCATTTATCGAGGAAGGTTCAGGCTATATAACATCACGCTGCAACTAATAGGCGCGAAGAAACAATGGAAAATGGAAAAAACGGGGAAAATTATTCATCCTTGAGGGCTTCCGTTGCGTGCGCTGCGAAAACGGTTCAAGATATCAAAAAAATATGAATGAAAGAATTATTTCTCTTGAAATGATCAAACAAAATGTCTCCAACAGTATATGTCTACCTTTTAAGGTTAACTCAGTAGACCCGTTTTTATGGTAATAACTATTCCACGCGGACGAAGTCGCGGGAACCTGCTAGTATAAGATATTTCTAACCACAAGTAATCTATTTTCACAGAAAGCTTAAAAGAAAACATTTTGTGTGTCTTCTCAAAGATATTAGAAATACAAAAATAGAGATTTATCTTACAAGAATGCTATATTTCACCAATTCTTGATTTAATTGCAATGAAAATATAAAAAACTAGTGTTAGTAATAAAACATATCGAATGAATTATGTGAAGTTGTGTTGCTCGTTATTCAAGTTATCAAAGAAATTATATTGATCTTTAAGATACGGGACTTGTTAGAAATTATAAATACATAGCGCTACGCCACTCGTTTTGTCTTTATTTGTATGTATTTCAATTGTAAGTAAAAATTATTGGAATTTATATTCCAATATTAATCAAACCCACTAAGTAAATATATATATATAATGTATAACTATGTATGACTCTTAAAACAAAAGAAGAAAAAATAGGTGTCAAAATTTATTTTACGAACATTTAACATTTAGTGTTTGGTTATATTTGGCTACTAGTTTTGCCCGCGACTTCGTCCGCGTGGAATAGTTATTGCCATAAAAGCGGTTCTAGTAAGTTATTCTTAAATATACATAGATATAATATTGTTGCAGGCATTTTGTTAGATCATTTCTAGAGGAATAATAAAATTCTTTCATACATATTTTTTGATATATTGAACCGTTTTCGGAGCGCACGCAACGGAAGCCCTCAAAATTGAATAATTTTCCCCATTTTTTCCCAAAATTTCCATTGTTTCTTCGCTCCTATTAGTTGCAGTAATGTTATACAGCCTAAAGCCTTCCTCGATATATTATGGTCTATTCAACACAAAGAAAAAAATTCAATTCGCACCAGTGCCTGGGATTAGCGCGTTAAATCAAACAAACAAACAAACTCTTCAGCTTTATAATATTATTATTGTATAGAGTATAGATTTTGAAAATTTGTACAATAAGTCAGTTTTTATGATGCCTTTTACATGTTTTGATGTTGAATATTTACAACTGTAAATATATTTACTAATCCAAATAGCCAAATATTTGACTTATATCTTTACTTGAGATAATTAATTAATAGGTTTCCTAGTTTATTCTTAATATGTAATGTTAAATTTTCCCGTAGTGCTTATATCTCCAAAGCATAATTTTAGATTTAAGACTACTTAACATAAAATCACTTTCTTTGAAAACTGTATCAAATCTAAGCAAGTGATTCATCCAAGCCCAACTTATTTCTGTACATTTTACAAGACTCGTCACAGATGTATCTCTATTTACGAATGCCACTGAACTAATAAAATACCTATTAATAATAACTTTACGAGCATCCCGATGTAACTGTTATTTAACGGCACCAACTTTACTTATACGTAGATAATTTTACTGTTTCATATTTGCTGAGTTGATTATGTTAATGAAATTTATCTTAATTAATGAGAGTTGTCTGTATTTGATGTTTGAATATTATGTTGGCAAGGTGTTACTTACGATTGTCGGATTAGTTGTTTTTATTTATAAAATACTAGTGAACGCCTGCGGGTGCGCTCGCATTATTTCATGATAAAAAGTAGCCTATGACACTTCTAAGACCTCATACTACCTACAGCTACACACCAAAAAACATGATGATCCATTGAGCCGTTTTTTCGTGATGAGCGTTTAAATAAACCCAGACAAAGATAAACAGACATGATTTCTAGAAATTGTTTCGACTCCTTCATCTTTATTACATGTATAGAAGATTAAACTTTATATTTTTTTGTAACATTGTAGGTAAGGAAAACACATTTGACCAATAAGACCCATAAAGCTTGTACTAACAACACAAGCTAACACTATTCTGTGACCTAAGGTGGAGCATATACCATATCCTCAACTCTACCGGAATGGAACTAGCCCTCAAAGGAGGTCTGAACACAAAGTTAGGCTCTTCATATTTTGACGGTGGCAGTCGCAAGTTTATATGAAGCTGTAATATATGAACCTCGGATGTAATAATTCCATGGTTTATTCGTAGTGTTGGTGTTGTGAATGTCTAATGTGAATGATGGCGATAGGCCAGCGAAGACACAGACTACTACTCAAAGAATCTTAAATAAAACGATAAATGCTAATCAGGATTTCTTTTCGTAAATTTTAACTGACCAGATAAACAGTTTGCGGGCCCTATGGTTAGGGTGACGCTATACTAAGTAGTTTTTCTTGTATAATACAACTATCTTTTTGCCAAAATTTAATTCACAATCAGTTATATTCAGATAAATGTCCTAAGCTGATAAACAGCAACTGTCGGTGTCAGCGGTGGTTAGTGGTGGCTGCTTACCACTAGGCGCCACGTGTACCTGTTTACCACTTATGTAAAATTATGTGATATCTTAAAAAGGTAATCTATGGTACTGTATGTATTGACCTATGATTGGTCATTTGTGCGCGGTCAGTGATTGAATATTTTATTCAGATCACGATCGGAAATGTACACAACAATGATATTTTGTGTTTGGAGATGTATATTTAGATTATTATGTTATTCACATTTTTTTGCGGAATGAAGTTTTGGTGACTAAATGAAATAAATCTCCTTTTACATTTATTTTCTAGTTCATTGTTTTACATTAAGGTGCATCTGTAATCTGTTTGACAAACAGTATGGATAAATAAAATCTAAATAAAAATATTTAGTTTCAAAATAGCCCCTGTAAAAAGTTGATCATTAATAATAAGATCGAAACCTTACTCACAACCCGTGTAAATAAATAATGAATGAATGCCAAGGTCAGGCAATTATCTCAGAGCTGCTACTCTGGTACATCATTAAACACTAGCCTAGATGATAATATTCGGCTTCGGAACTCCATTAGCGCTCGTTCGATTAAAATGCATGGAATGCTAACCTTTTTCACTCTCCCGCTGCATTTTAAACGACCTTCCAATTTCCTATTCCTACATACTAGCCATTTATTAATACAAAAATGAGTCTTAATGTTTCCACAATAAGGTCCATAGGAAGTGCAAGTAATGCTAGTTTGGGCGTTTAACAAAATGCACATGCGTCGAATGGCCGGGCCTACGAGCCTCGTAGCCGCCGTAGCGGGTCTACGGCAGACGGCGCTACGACGCCGCGAGAACCGCGCGCTACGAACCTGCTACGACGCGCTCTCAAACCATCCGAACTTTTCATACTTTTCTATCACGGACTTTTGTGCGCTTGCTTTCGAACTTTGGTTGAATTTTGGTGTGAGTGCAATGGATTTCTGTGTTAGAGTTATTCTGTTGTAGCGATTTTCGTGTTTCGGGTATGTGTTGAGATGGCACCTCTGAGGCTGCCTTCCAGAGACACGGATACGATGGATCACCAGAACTTGTCAACTCAGATCCCGAGCCCACGCCACCACTGGCGGCACCACAACCACTCGCACCTGCGGGAGGGACACAAACACAACAGTGTGGTGGACGTGCTCTCTAGTTCTATCATAGAAGTCATGAACAGTAAGTTTGTTCCCGAGAACAGTGTGTTGCCGGACATGGAGCCTCTCTCCACTCACATGGACAGACATAACAGGATGAATATAAGTGAGAACACATCTGACTTTGGAGTGATCAATGACGAGTTCATGTACCGTCACGGCGGGGCGATGACGGCTGTGTACTGCGCCGCTTACTTGCTGGTGTTTGTGGTGGGCCTCGTGGGGAACTGCTTCGTGATAGCCGTGGTGTACCGCTCGCCCCGGATGAGAACTGTCACCAACTTCTTCATTGTGAACCTGGCGGTGGCTGACATACTGGTCATAGTGTTCTGTCTGCCGGCGACGTTAATGTCCAACATATTTGTCCGTGAGTACTGTGCTGTTGATATTCTAGAGCTTGTAATTTGTTGTTTTGTGTTTTCTGTATTTATATCACAAGTTTCCATTACAATAACCGATAATTTGACGAAGTTATTGGATAAAATAATAATAGTTTGTTCTAGAACAAAAAATAACGTATGTAACCCTCACATAAAACTGAGTTAGATATGTTTTGATGTCTGCTATCTACATTTAATTTGCTGTGACATATTTAAATACAGGTTTTGCTTTTATGTGATTTTTCTTGCGATAAGCGTTTGCTGTGATAGCGACTGCCATCATGTATAATAGCATTTAAGTGTTCGTATTGCTGGATTTATTATCTAAAATAACAACGGTATCGCAATGTTTTTTTTTGTGGTAAGCATATCTATATATTCAGCGGTACAAATTTTTCGGCTGACTCTCTGAGCAGGTAAGTTTTAATTTTGTTATATATTTTATTATGTTTTTTTTTGTTTTTACATCTTTTTTTATCTTCGATCAGTGTATAGTATGTTGTTTAAAGTAAATCTCAAAAAGTTTTTACATAGATTGGTTTCTTCAGAACACGAAAAAATATTTTTCAATTTGACATAATTCTTTGAGATATACATATTTAAATAAGTGGCATTATCAAGATCACATTAAAGACGTGTCTGTTTCGACTTTTAATTAAAAATAAGATTCAATTCTTTTAGGAATGACAATTCACTTTTTATATAAAATTGCCTAGTCTTGAAAACTGAAATATTTAAACCGAACAATTTTGAATTTGTGATTGAATTTTGATGAAATGAATTGCAGAATTTGTGGATTTTCGATTATGAAAGGTTTTTATTATTGTAATGTTTTCAACGTGAATTAATAATGAGTTTTTGTCGTGATATGTGTCACTTACGATATTTTGCACACTTATGCTAATGACCTAGGGGATGCGAGCGTACAAAGTCTAGATTTGATCAAGATTTAATGATAGTCTACAAGCTTGGCTAAAATGAAAATTTATGTTGCAGAGTATTTTTCCATGTTATGTGATACATTTAAGTAACAATGGTTTTTATAATGGATGTTTTAAATTAAGTACTGAGTTAGTTATAAATTGAACTATGAATGCATTACGGGTTGGAGGCTTGTATTGATGTCTCCAAGAGATTATTTAAGATTACGTACACGCTGTGCAATATATAGGTACATAATATAGCGTTATATAAGCACATCCGTGGTTCTACGGAAATAGACCCAGAGCCTCTATAAACAGTTTTTAAACCATCATGATTTTTGGAAATGAAAATGTTTTTCTTCTTAATTACAGACATGGAAAACAATACATTTATCAAGATTATGGATTAGCACGCAGTATCATAGCCAGTTTTTTAAAATAATATTGCTTATTCTTTACAAAAGTTTATTATGACTTTAACCATCGCATCGAAGGAATATAAGATGTCATCATAATCTCATAAACACAATATCTTACATTACTAACTTAAAATAAGCGTGATGCAGAGTTTTAGTGCTTCATTTATATTCAGGCCATTTACAATTTTAATTAAAAGACTAAAAATGATTTAATGTGAAGAATAACAAAATGTTTCAATCGTTTTATAAGAATTTAAAGATTTCTGTAAAACATCTGTTTTTTTAAAATAGGTATTTAGTACAAGGTTGTGAAACTGGAATATGTAACCTTTGATCCCAGCTCAGAAACTTGATTGTAATTTGAAGCTACTGATTATTTCAAAGGCTTTCCGGAGGCTTCTTGTGAAGTACGAATATAATCCGTTCGCGTCAAGTAGTTTTATGATTTTACTGAACTTTGATTTATAAAGAGCAACTTCTTGATACCTACTGAGGTTCAAGACTAGCTTACGAAATAAATTCATTACAAAATGTCTGGTTTTTCCAGTGATGTGTGGCTTTTTACTCGTGAGAAAACCGACTTATTTGAGGACCACAATATCTGAGGACATGTTTCTTCCGTGGAATGACTTGGGCGCTCACTACGATGTATCTGCCCAAGAGAACTCCCCTAACGAATTTATTCTGTGGGGGAGTCACGACCCTCAGTAATGCGGAAATAAAAGTAAGAGCAAAAAAGAGTTCAGTGAGAAATTTCAGTAGTAATCAGAGTTTAGAAATGACTTGTTGAAATTATATGTCCTGATGTACCTGGTTGTATCAGTAGTCGTTAAACCTTATCAGAGTCCTTCACGGCGGGTTGAAAACTCCTTACATTAGAATTGACCAGTTTCAAATGATATGAATAAAAAGATGAATTACTCGAAGTGAAATCACAAGTTTCGTGATAAAAAAACTCACACTCAATATTATGATAGTCCAATATTATCGGTCTTTAAGAAACTAACTAATAAACAAGAAGGCCATACTTTAATCTAATAACAAATTGTACGACTACATTTAAAACTTGACATAACTTTCTATTCTTTGCCTGACTCCAGTCTGCTTATTATGTGTATTTTCATGTAACAAAGTAACTCTGAATGTGTTATCACATAATTACTGACGATGTCTGTCTGTAAAGTACATAGTAACATTTATTACGTTGTACAAACAGTCATAACTGAATTATTAATATACAGCCTTGTTTACTCTCCTTGTTTGAACTTCTGAGGTGTTGTTTAATAAAGGAGATAGAAACTTCTATGTTAGCTCTTTTAGGGGTTGTTAAGATACCAAAAATATTTATAATGTTTGTTTTATTATATGTATTTATTAATTTGTTTTATTTATGGAGAGTTCTATTATAAACTAAGAATTAAAACATATTTTTTACAAGTACCAAATATAAACGAAAAAGTATTCGATTGTGTTGTGCGTGTGTTGGTTCATTCTTTCTACCTAAAACAGCTGAACCAATTTTGATGAAATTTAATGAGAAAGATTAGACCACAAAAAGAGAACTGGAACCAATAAAACGCATAACGAAATGTCGCTGGTAGTACATAAACTCTTATAAATCAATACTGGTACGAGTAGCACTGTATATGAATTAAGTAGGTATATAAAACATTGATGTAATTGTTTGTTTGAAAGATTACAAAAGGTCAAAGTCTCAATAATTAGGTAAGATTTAATGAAATCCCGCCTTTATCAACGTACAAACAGACATTACGACGTCTTTAGCTGTATTTAACGCTTGCTTATTCTCTATTGTTTGTTTTCATGCAAGTATTGTGTGAGTTACTTTACTAAAGTCAGTAAAACGTCTTGTGAAATTTAGATTTTGAGTTAAATTTTGTGTAATTTTGTATAATTATATGTATATCGTTAATTGCAAAGTTGTTTAACATCAGGCAATTTGTAGTGAATCGTAGGTCTATTAGCATTGAAAGTCACACCAAATTCACTGTTTTTTTTAAAATGAAAGATTTGTGTTTTTTTGTATTTGTTAAAAAAATATACCACTACGTCCCCATGCTATAGATCATTTTGATCAAAGCCACAAGCTCAAGTGCATTTCACTTACACTTCTTCCGAGAAAGAATCGTGAAAGGAAAGTTGACTGAAGTAGAATGAAGCAATGAAATACAAATGTAAAAATCAAGTAACTTATCCAAATAAACTTCAAAACCTTCCACATTTCCTTCCGTAACATTTTACTGTCCAGTTTAACTGAGCACATCTATCTGGATGTGTTTTTAACTGCCCGCGACTGACCTTGTGGTTTACGATGCAGCTTTATAGCTCGATCATTACCCGAGAAGGATTTTTACTCCACTTTTTAGGGTATCGACTTCTATTTTTGTACTTAACTTATAAATTTTGACAAAATAGGAACCCAAAGCAAAGATGATTGCAAAGATGATGCATCTCTAGCGAAATGGAACCAAATTACATAAACGTACTTTACATGTTTACTGGAACTACTCTTTGTCAAAATCACGACACTATACTACCTTAATATCGGAGATTATTGTGGTCCGTCACTCTGTAACATCATAAAATTGGAACAACAAACACAGTTAAAATTTTTATACAATGATAAGTACTAATAGTTCTACACTTAAAAAAGTTTAATTCGGATGTCACTTTGAAGTTACTGATTTCCTTAAATAGTATTTATCAATGCAAATCAGCAACGAAACCAAATTAGAGTAATGAAATAAGCAGCAGACTCTGAAATTGTTTACATAAAAAATCGAAAGCAATATTTGTATTCTGGACGCACACTTTGAAAGATTAACTCTTATAGAAAAAAGTAGATTGGGATTCTTGTTTTTGAGCAAGAGTAAGGAACAAACATAATGCATTAAAACTTACAACCTTTATACAAAACCTCACAAAAAAACAACAGAATAATTACTTAATTCAAATACATTGTTATATTATTGATTCAAATACATTGTTGACAATGCCTTGAACTTAAAAACGAATTTTCGAAATAAATATTGCAAAGCCAAAGCATTTCAACGTCTATTCGTAATAAAGAAAACATTTTCAAACAATTTCGAATTTCACTTCAAATAAAATTGGCTTTTAGTCAATTTGCTTTAGTCTATTTTAGCTAACATCAAGTCCTTGTCAAAGATAACGAGTTAAATTTTATCTTTTACTCGTACTATAAGATTCGTCGTGATATAAAAAACAAATAGTTTCTCCTACACATTTTATTTTTTAATGTCAATTAGTTACTAAAGTGAAAAATAAAACTTCTGGTCATGTATCTTCTGGCCAATCAAGGAGACATATTATTATTGTTTTTAATACTGAGATTTATGCACATAAAATAATAAAACAATAAATGACAAACATATTTGAGTATACAGTATTTTTTGAGTAAAAGCTTCTAAATTAAAGCTTAAAAAGCATGACTAAATAGAATACCGTTATAAAGCAATAAAAACACTTTCGAGAACCAATAGTAGCTAAAAATTTACAAATAAGCTAAGATTTGGAATGCAGCATCTAGGTTCAAGAGTCTTTTTAGAATGTGTATTTGAACTCTCTTCTCTATTGATATTCACTTCAATATTATTATCATACATTTATTACACACGGCAAAGAGAGGTTATTTATAAAAATCTACGTTAGTGCGTGTTTATGTATACAAATAAATTGTGATTCCTTTTTTCTACTTTTACTAGAATTTAATTTAAAGTAAAAGATCTAATCAACCCTGCATTGAATACGGTGATTTTGTGTCATTAATTGTATTTTCCAAGTGTTACATAGACAGAGAAAATATATTGCTACTTGAAATTTACGCCATATTTTTTTATTATATTCGTATCATTTTTAACTAAAAATTTCCTTTGTACTATTGATTAAAATTACTTTTTTGTACGCAAAATCGTTGGTGTCTGTTTAGATATTCAGATTTTTGCATCCCTAAATTGCTTTTCGCAGTATTAATAGAAAAAGTTCTGATAAAGCAGATTGGTGAATTAAAAAGTTTCGTCTACATATGCTTTTATATCCCTATTTCAATAATAAAATGTATTAAAAGAGAGAATAATAGAGATTAACGTATGACTGTGTTTTCCAATTGGTTTTTATACTACTGTTAAGAACCTAATTATCATTTATAAAAAAAGTTTTATAAAAAATAATGGCAATTGATAGTGATACTTAGTCCCAGCAGTGGGATAAAAATAATGGCAATTGATAGTGATACTTAGTCCCAGCAGTGGGATAAAAATAATGGCAATTGATAGTGATACTTAGTCCCAGCAGTGGGATAAAAATAATGGCAATTGATAGTGATACTTAGTCCCAGCAGTGGGATAAAAATAATGGCAATTGATAGTGATACTTAGTCCCAGCAGTGGGATAAAAATAATGGCAATTGATAGTGATACTTAGTCCCAGCAGTGGGATAAAAATAATGGCAATTGATAGTGATACTTAGTCCCAGCAGTGGGATAAAAATAATGGCAATTGATAGTGATACTTAGTCCCAGCAGTGGGATAAAAATAATGGCAATTGATAGTGATACTTAGTCCCAGCAGTGGGATAAAAATAATGGCAATTGATAGTGATACTTAGTCCCAGCAGTGGGATAAAAATAATGGCAATTGATAGTGATACTTAGTCCCAGCAGTGGGATAAAAATAATGGCAATTGATAGTGATACTTAGTCCCAGCAGTGGGATAAAAATAATGGCAATTGATAGTGATACTTAGTCCCAGCAGTGGGATAAAAATAATGGCAATTGATAGTGATACTTAGTCCCAGCAGTGGGATAAAAATAATGGCAATTGATAGTGATACTTAGTCCCAGCAGTGGGATAAAAATAATGGCAATTGATAGTGATACTTAGTCCCAGCAGTGGGATAAAAATAATGGCAATTGATAGTGATACTTAGTCCCAGCAGTGGGATAAAAATAATGGCAATTGATAGTGATACTTAGTCCCAGCAGTGGGATAAAAATAATGGCAATTGATAGTGATACTTAGTCCCAGCAGTGGGATAAAAATAATGGCAATTGATAGTGATACTTAGTCCCAGCAGTGGGATAAAAATAATGGCAATTGATAGTGATACTTAGTCCCAGCAGTGGGATAAAAATAATGGCAATTGATAGTGATACTTAGTCCCAGCAGTGGGATAAAAATAATGGCAATTGATAGTGATACTTAGTCCCAGCAGTGGGATAAAAATAATGGCAATTGATAGTGATACTTAGTCCCAGCAGTGGGATAAAAATAATGGCAATTGATAGTGATACTTAGTCCCAGCAGTGGGATAAAAATAATGGCAATTGATAGTGATACTTAGTCCCAGCAGTGGGATAAAAATAATGGCAATTGATAGTGATACTTAGTCCCAGCAGTGGGATAAAAATAATGGCAATTGATAGTGATACTTAGTCCCAGCAGTGGGATAAAAATAATGGCAATTGATAGTGATACTTAGTCCCAGCAGTGGGATAAAAATAATGGCAATTGATAGTGATACTTAGTCCCAGCAGTGGGATAAAAATAATGGCAATTGATAGTGATACTTAGTCCCAGCAGTGGGATAAAAATAATGGCAATTGATAGTGATACTTAGTCCCAGCAGTGGGATAAAAATAATGGCAATTGATAGTGATACTTAGTCCCAGCAGTGGGATAAAAATAATGGCAATTGATAGTGATACTTAGTCCCAGCAGTGGGATAAAAATAATGGCAATTGATAGTGATACTTAGTCCCAGCAGTGGGATAAAAATAATGGCAATTGATAGTGATACTTAGTCCCAGCAGTGGGATAAAAATAATGGCAATTGATAGTGATACTTAGTCCCAGCAGTGGGATAAAAATAATGGCAATTGATAGTGATACTTAGTCCCAGCAGTGGGATAAAAATAATGGCAATTGATAGTGATACTTAGTCCCAGCAGTGGGATAAAAATAATGGCAATTGATAGTGATACTTAGTCCCAGCAGTGGGATAAAAATAATGGCAATTGATAGTGATACTTAGTCCCAGCAGTGGGATAAAAATAATGGCAATTGATAGTGATACTTAGTCCCAGCAGTGGGATAAAAATAATGGCAATTGATAGTGATACTTAGTCCCAGCAGTGGGATAAAAATAATGGCAATTGATAGTGATACTTAGTCCCAGCAGTGGGATAAAAATAATGGCAATTGATAGTGATACTTAGTCCCAGCAGTGGGATAAAAATAATGGCAATTGTTAGTGATACTTAGTCCCAGCAGTGGGATAAAAATAATGGCAATTGATAGTGATACTTAGTCCCAGCAGTGGGATAAAAATAATGGCAATTGATAGTGATACTTAGTCCCAGCAGTGGGATAAAAATAATGGCAATTGATAGTGATACTTAGTCCCAGCAGTGGGATAAAAATAATGGCAATTGATAGTGATACTTAGTCCCAGCAGTGGGATAAAAATAATGGCAATTGATAGTGATACTTAGTCCCAGCAGTGGGATAAAAATAATGGCAATTGATAGTGATACTTAGTCCCAGCAGTGGGATAAAAATAATGGCAATTGATAGTGATACTTAGTCCCAGCAGTGGGATAACAATGCTGTAGATGATGATGATAATAGTCATGAAAAAGACATACTAACTAATCGTATATCTCCGGAGCTGAGCCCCATTTTTGCGGAAACGTCCAGAATATTCTATTATCCGGCAATAGGTCGGTGTTGGATCCATCCCGGTCACCTTAATTTAGGCGCCTGATGGGCTTAGGAATATATGCCACAATAAAAACATCAGTAAGGGCATAGCTCTTAAATAAGAACGGAAAACATTGGAAGTAGTTACTTTCACATATAATCTAGATGTATCTTTTCAGATACTTACTGACATCTGACTATCTGGATGTGTTGCAAGAACACTTTAATTTGAGTGGGTCATACATAATGTTATTTATATTTAGATCCGTTACATCAGATATCTCATCACATCATCTCATTTCATAAATCTATGAATAAAATATTTATATACAATACTAAGACATAAAAACATGAGAAGAAAAACTAAACATACTATTTCTAGCTAAAGCCTAAAGATAGACAAATCTATAAAGTGTTTACAAATGTATCTATATTGGTGACTCAAATGAGTAGCATTACAAATCGGTGCATATTTCACGAACAAACAGTCCATACTACAATTAACCTGTATTTTGCTCGCATGGAAAAGCTTTAGATGTAGTATAAGAGAATATATCGATCGTCCACACGTTAATTGATAACAAGGGACTGTCAAAATGACACCGTTTCCTTAGTTTGAGTTCTATCGTTTAGTTAGGGATAGATTTACAGAAATGTGATGAAAAGCATTAAAAAGAAAAATAAAAAATCTTTCAGTATACTTCATAACCTCCTTTTTTAAATATTTTAAAAATGGTTAATAACAACTTCAAATATGTATATGGGAATCAATGTAGTGCATTGTTATAGTAGATTTTCTCAATGATAATGAATGTAAAGAATCTTTATTGAAAACGTTTTTGAAAACTAAACACTACATCTTAAAAAAATACTAGGTACATACAACTCGAAAATCGTAAGAGTTTAAATTAAAATATTCAAATCTATTTATCTACGGTTACTAACCGAATCAGATAAAAGTTGTAGAACATCTCGCATACTTAGATCAAACTTATTGATTAGCTTCAAAAGGGTTTGAATCCATTTATAGGATTGAAAATTGAATCCAGCCGAGTTCGAATTCATGTCAAATTTTATCTCACATCTTGGTTTGTGATATTGTTGAAATACGGTCACCAGATTTCACAACTCTGCGAACTTTGCAAATTATATGTTTAGTGTGCGTATGTTTTGTAAAAACATCTGGCTATTTGGGTTTTGTGGATAACAGATATCAAATGCTGCAAAATTCTTAAAACTCAATTTGCTTCTTCTATTTTTATTCGCAATCAGATAAATAAAACGTAGTTTGTTAGTAAGACACTTAGAAGTGAGTTGGTAACGTTACTGCTAATTTAAATTGTTGTACAATTTTGCTGCTAAATGATCGCAGATAAATAAAAATTATCTCCGCCAAAGTTTTAACAAGCAAACATCCGGCCCATCTCATTTCCTGACCGAAAATTATTTTTCCGACCATTTGTGTTGCCAGTTAACAAAAATTAAACAGTTCCCTACTAACGTTGGTAACGTTTGACTGGAAGAGGCAGTTCATTTTGTAAAAAAGTAAATAATGATTAAAGCCATTTTTTAAGTTAATGATTATATACTTGAAATTTTGTTACTTTTATTATTACTATTGGCTTTTCTTTATTAACTTCAATGTCCTAATTTCCGGTGGTTACAGTCTGGTAAATAGGACTAAAGCGAACACTTAAAGTATGAAATTTTTCTTGAAGATTTACTACAGATTTTCAGCATTTTTTCTGTCTCAATCACTACTATTTTTGTGTTGTGACAGGTGGTAAATAAGTTTGACATAATCAAATTTTGTAGGTTTTCTTGAGTTTTTAGCCAAATGAAAGGGACAATGAACATACTCATATTTTTAAAAGATTTTATTTAACTTGACTTGTACGTATGTTAACAAAGCTTTTGCAAGTTTAATTAGACCCATTTCCTAATATCTGATTGAGCTGATTTTTTGCTTTCAGGTCAAAAATCGATTGTTCAAATGCAACCAAAAACTAAATTATTCAACATTTCTAATTTTCAATGATATAATAATTGCTATATTGAGCTTAGGTCACGCTAAGAGGTTTCAGCGCCTAGAAAGTTCATGAAGAAAAATACACGTACCTGTATATGAACATACGTTTGAAGTATTTGAACTTGGCAACACATAACCTCGTTTATTTTGTAAGAATTGATCGCAAACATGAAACCCGACACAACCTCTTTGTTCTTTATAATGCTTGTTTCTGTAGCACATTACCGTTATAATTCTTTGAATCGAAACATTCAAAGGAGTCCACACTTTGATGTGCTTTCACAATTTTTCACCTTCAGACTCCAAAATATAAGGTATTATAGATATTTGTTTCATTGTTTGAATGGAAAAAAGGAAGCCATATGAATGGTACTACGTTTTATAATTTTGCGTGTTACATTTTTAGCGCCCTTGATTTATGTTATAATTTTGCGTGGTAACATTATTCAATTAATATTTTGCGATTCATTTTGATAAAATAGCTAGCTCTAATAAAATTAGTCCCATGTTATAAATGTGTAAAGCAATATCACTATATTTTAAAATATAAAAATGCAATTTTTTAAAAGCACATTGCGTTCATGGTTGTAGTCATTACTGTTAAGCAGCCTTATGATGATTTTGATTACAAAACAATAACTGTATATTTTTATACAAACCCTGCTATAGCCAAAGCCCACTTCAATCAGTTCCGTAGGTATTAAAAGTTTCCGAACCAAGTTGAAATAATTTCCGACTCTAGCGGAGAGCTTTTGAAAGCTCTCATTAAAGCTGCGACAATCAAAGTGAGCTAACGTAGAATAGGTAACAGTTATTTTGTTAACCAGTTTTAATTTTTTACGGTGATAAAAATCATGTTATAAGCTCTACCTTGAAATTTGTGTATTATGAAAGGTTTGTAGTAATTAATTCGATAAATTTAGCAATCGACGACGCTTTTAGAATATTCTTTTTCAGAATCACGTTTTATCAGAGATAAGTACTGTCATGAAATTAACGTTTTTTTGGCAAATTTATATTTATCTACATTTTAAACTAAAAATGAATTTGATTAATCTTATATTTTTAACTGATTAACTCCAGCCGCAGAATTCAATCTAATCTGGCTATATTCGGGCAATAATTCTATTCTATTGCGAAACATTTTCAATTTGTCTAAAGTTGTGTGGAGGCTAATTTCTCCTCACCTCGGCAGAGTGTATTTGTGTCATTAGTCACAGGCGTAGAATACATACGTTGTGGATTGAAAATAGTGCCTACAAAATACATACTCGTTGCTTGGAGTCAAAGTCAATCAAACAGCCAATGTGAATCTGCAGTCAATGTGAAGTATATTTAACGAACTTAAACAAACAGAGAGGTTTAAATTTTATTAGTGTTTTTTGTATGTGAGCCAGTTCAATAACATGTAAAGACAATCAGTAAAGACAAGATTTTCAGTAAGGACGTGAGTTTTTTAAAACTTATAGTAGCTTATGGCGTATACACTCCGAAACAACAGATCCCAAAGAACTAATTTTTATTTTATTTATAACATATACATAGAGAATAACATAGATATAAGACATTGAATAAAGCGATTTTGTATAGATAATTTTAGATATAGGTATAATTAATACACGTTATCGTCTAGTCTATTTTTCCAACTAACTATATAAAGAATGTCACATCTACAAATTAAACATTCACATAAGAGAAGTATTTAGTTTTAACTTAACTGTGAAGTTAGGCCGGACTAAAGTTAACCTGGACTAGTTAGTTCTAAAGTTAGAGTCAAAGTGACTTGTCTCTAGATTGTTAGAGTTGACTCCAATGTTTGACAAATAGCTTGCAGGTGAATACAAGTGGGCTGCTAGTTGCATTGAAGGTAAACTTTGACTGGAATTAAATTGATATTGTTTAAGTTTTGCTTTCAATAAATATTTTAGTGATTCTTAATTGTTTTTTTTTTAATTTGTTACAAATGGCCTAGCTGGCAACTTAAATGTATATGCCATTTACAACTGACAATGCAGATTTGGGATAATAAATTAAAATTAAAATCATAAGCCTTTCATACTCAATAACTTAACTTTCTTCTCACTATTATCATCAGCATTGATTCATCAAGATACAATAAAATCAATAAATATTTTTAACTCTAAATTTACATGCTTACAACTTAAATAATCTAAGATATGGGAAGAAGCTTAACCATCAATCGCTTAGTCTTAAGTATTTGGAAATGAGTGTGAATTTTCACGCCTGGCAGTTAGTAGATCGTAGCCGCGAGGCTTCAGGCGTTCCAGGCTGGTAATAAAAAATCCAGCCGGTCGCGTTTATTTTCGCTCATTTTGCAATAAAAAGTTTTAGTTAAAAATCTAGACGTTAGTACTGTCCACAAGCTGTTCCAAGGCTAAGAACCTTCAGCATGGGACAGACGTCCGCAACGCTATGACAATCAGCTGCTAACAGCGCTGTTATAGCCAGTCTAGACTCAGTACAACGTGCTAGACTAGGGAACTTACAGAGCAAGCACAATACAAATGAAGTTGATGCCAGATAAGCATATACAAGGATCTGCTAAATAATTTAAAATTATCTAAGAATTTGAATCAGGCATTACTTACTACTTTAACTCACCAAAACACACTAAATAATGTTTCTGTTACCTAATCCTAAAATTATCAATCAACAATCAAACTAGTCTTATCAGTGCTTCTAAGTAAAAAAAAATAGACGTACTTTATGTAGAAGACTTGTAATCGTAGCTCTGAAAAATAAAATCTGTGAACAGATTAAGCAATTGGGCATATATCTGTAAATAACAACAACTATTCTTACTTTAAATCATTAATTGATTTAAAGTAAATCTTTAAGTTAGTTTTGATTATTTTTATTATAACCACATTTTTGTAACGCTTACGTTTGTATTCCTGATATATTTATTTGAATAGTTACATTTGTATTGTATTGTATTTGTATCTTGTCTGTATTTTCGTACTCTCCACCCCTGCTATAATCCTGTCCGGTCATTCCGACATCGTTCCAGCATGTTTCGATAGTTTCAAACGACCGCCGCTGGGGGCGACACTGCGCCAAATAACTGCACTTTTAGGACTCTTTGCTAAATTACATTCACTTATACGATGGGAATAATTGGTCTGCGACTCGTGTCGTTGTGTGTTGTAGGTTTTAGTTTTTTAAAACTTGGTAAAAAGGGATAATTTTATAAATTCAATCTGTGTAGCTTTGATAAGTGTCATAGTGTTACATACTCAACTGGGCCTAGTAGGATATATAATATAATGTGTAAATTTGTAACTATCAGTTTGTTATATATTACGAAAAATTCAGAACTAAATATTTGTGTAAACTGTAACCTGCTAATGAACTATACGACATTACATACATATTTGTTATACCTAAATAAATAAATAGTTATATATTAATTACGCATCTCATTATATTGAGGGCATTATAATTATACAATTCAATTGTAAACACTCAACCCTAGCTTATGAATGAAAAAATATTTTCTAAAAATAAATATCTTCAAAATATTTGTATATAGTTCGCATAAAATATATATTATATCGCGCTCACTATGTCACACAGATATTATCAAAGCACTTACGATCTTTCGAAGAAGGAGCTCATTATTCTCCTCTGACATATATGTGTATGGTTCAATGAATAAAACATCTTTATTTTTTCTATAAAAAGTACACGTTTCTTTCGCTAAGAAAATCAAGCACTTTAAAAAAAAAAGGATTTTGTCTATTGTCACTTTTATTTAATGTAAAAAAATATATATAACATTTTTAATTTGTAGTTCAAACGAACAATTGACGTGATATCGAAACGTTTCTAAAATTCAATAATATAAATTATTTTAAGCAATTTCTAGTGATTTCACTTCAAAGGCTCACGTTTCAAGAAACGTGTGCGAAGATATTTTCATCATGTTGTGAAGCATAACCTTCTGCATAAGGCGCTGAGTCAAAGCCCTATAGGTCGATTGGGAGAATAATATTGAAATTAAAGTAAGGTCTCCATACGTGTTAAATTTTAGATGAGAGCTTTTAAATCCCTTAGAGGGAGAACTCAATTAACAAATAAGCATTTTTTAAAACTTTGTTGTCTTCTTCTTCTTCTTATCGAATGAGAGTGGCCAACTCTGGTGTCGAGAGTTTATCAAGCCACCCTAAGGGCCTCTGACATGGCTTAACGACTGTCATACTAGACAAAAAACCGAGACCTACAATTTAACGCGTCATCCGAACCACGGAAGCGCCCAAAATGGAATGCCACTGTTTAGGTCATGGGTGACCTAAACAGTGGCTTTGTTGTAAGATTCGGTTTTAGAGTCAGAGGTCGGTATGCTCCGTATACTGTGCTGTTGCTTAACATTAGGCGAGAGGCACTCAAGCGTGAGCTTTCCTATAAAAATACGAAATAGACAAATTTAAGGCACATGACATTTGCTATGAAAACTTTTTTAGTAAGATAAGTAAGCATCATTCTTAAGATAAGTAGAACCAAGCAGCTTAGAAAATCCCCTAAAAGTATGATAAGTCGGTCGACTGTCCTCTTGCGGTCATTTCAAGTTTCAAACTCGGTGAATGAAACCTCTTTGACTAGAATACTAATGACAAACAGACGGACAAAGTATTTACATATTTTTTCTACGAAAATAGACGTCCAATTAGAAATAGGCACGTAGGCACCGCGAGATATTTTTAATATCGTAAATTAGGACATTAATATTAGGCTGTTAATAATTTTATCGTTAGAGATATTAAAGTTTCATTTTGTATAATTTATCTGAGTAGTGAGGGATGCAATTATTAAATGTAAGTAATGATAGAATTTAATCTTCAGATGTATTGTGTCAAGTAAATCAATATTTCACAACGACGTTACATTTATTCAGAAATTTACTTTGAATTCAGTATCTAACGACAAGCTTATCGTAGAGATAATAGTGTTTTCAGTGATTTCTTCGATTACTTTATGTGGACTATTTTGTATCAGGTCTGTAGAAGTTTATTTAAATGAATAAAAAAACACTTAAAAGTTTTAAACATTTTTGTTACGTTCGAGTGCAAAATCTATAAAAGCCTTTTTATACAATTTCGTGGGCAAGTTACGATCGTTTTGTACAAAACTAACTTGAAATAAAATTTACTGCTTAACTTAGTACAGCTCAAGTTACCTGCGGACTGCGGTCAAAGCTCCAGACAGTGCTAGCTTGGTATAACTTGACTAAACTCAAGTAAATGATACTTACACTTTCATTTTATAGCTTCAAATCGACGCGCGTTGAGTGCAAACTGACGGAGAGGAATCTATTACAGAAACATTTTCTGATCGCAAAATATGTATTGAAATAGTTAAGATAAAATAAACAATGTTGTGCAATAGGTAGGTATGTCTCACAAGCGGCTACCTCTTATACGTCTCGTACTTCAAGCTTTTTATTTTCTTATTAATCGTGTTTGCATCAAGATACATGTAAAAATAGTAAACATTATAATACTTTTGGTTAAAGTTTCACATAAATAACATACACACATTTCATAGAATAAAAAGAAAAAGAATGTCAATAACACTTACAGGAAAACAACATCTTTTATAACTTTTTATACTAATATATTCTGAAAAATATGTATTTTCAGAATTCCACAGAAATACTTTTACAGGAAATTCAGCAATTCCAACAATTTTCCTACATCAATAAAGTCCCGCTCCAACGACTTGTTTTCCCATAAGCCCCATGTACTATGGGGGAGCAGAACGCACGTGAGACGTACCCTTAGAACCGGAATAACCCATAAAGTACTGACTTTATGTAGGTACATCTAATAGGTATTCAGTAAGACGGGGATAAAAAACTTCTATAACAAGAATATAGTAACAAGAGTTTAGTGTGGGAGGGAAAGATTATTTTCTTTTTTTTATTTGGTTGGTTGTGATAATAATAAAAATGCTGTATAGATGAAAATATTGTTGCTATGGCGTAAACTTACTGTGATTGTACGTAGCTTTTAATTTACTTATAGTTTTTATATATTTTTAATTTTTTTGTTTAATTTAAGGTTTTATGTTGCAATAAATGGTTAATTATTTATGTTGTTAAACAGAGACATCATAATAAGATACAATTAATTTGGTGTGATGACGCATGGTTAAATTGAAGTTGAAAGTTTCTACCGAAAAGTGAAAAACAAGATGTGACAAACACAATTCGCATAAAAATACCAAAATAACTTTATTTGTTCTACTGCAACATTGTGTTCAAAATAACAGATTTTATTCCCGATTCTTATTCAGAGATACTAAATATCATATTCAGAGTTTCCACTATGTTATCCGAAGCACAACCCGATAATAAAGTCTCGGAGATTCTCATAAATTTTCTCGAACTAGTAATGTGCAGGATTGTTTCATTTTTAACTCAATATTTCCAAGTGGTAGACTATAAAAGCCATTTTTCAAATTTTTAGCAAATTCTCGAGTGAAAAAGTGAAGATTCATAAAAAATATGCAGCGTTTTATCAAATATTTGAAGAAAAAATGTCGTCTCTCTATTATAAGGTTGATACTTCAGATATTGACGCAGTAAATTTTATTGACCATGTATTATTAATATCCTTCATTAGTGATAACTACGTTTGTCTCTAATATAATTATCATTCTAAAATACATTTTATAGACTAATATAATATTTTTTAACTAAAATAAACCAATATAATATTTTTTTACTAACATTTGAGTTTTATTAAATTTTTCACATATCAATAAATTTACAAAATAAAATACCATCAGTCTTTGATCAAGATATTCTGTTAGATTTACTCTTTTTGGTATAAATTGTCGATAAATATACCAAAACCCTTTTTATTCTGCGACAAAAAGATAAAATGATTTAAATTTTCCCTCCTAAAGTTTGTAGCTTTTTTATGAATACAGAATAAATCATATCTGAGCGTCAATGTCCCAGCTTAACTTCCCTTGAATATATAGCAAGAAGGGCAAGAGTAGCCAAAGCCTTGTTTTGTATAGAATTTACATATTTTACACAATATTATGTTTTTATGTATGTCTGCGTTCCTAGAAGATAATTCGCATAAAAGTTGAATATACTAATATTTTGAAGTAAATCCTCATTTTATGATATCACTTTTTGTAAGAATCTGGTTTGAGATTTTTGTAAGTGCGTCTAAAATCTGTTGTTGGGTGAAATGTGTTAGTAAATTTTATATCAATTTGTTTCTTAGTTATATTGCTGTTATCGATATAAAACGTATGAATTTATACTATGTTTGTTTTTAAGGCTAGATATATAAAATTATTTGAATTTTTTTTCTTCTTTTTATCGCATGCAAGTAAGAATTTTATACCAGTTCAAGACCCACCATATAATAAGAAAAAAATATTACAACTACGATTAATAAAGGACAACTAGTAACTTCAAATGAAGTGTCAAAAGTCCTATTAAATGCTACCTAAACGTGTGATATTTGTGTGTGACTTGTCCTGAAACTCCTGTAGCGAACGAGTCACGTCGGTAGTAAAACCTCAATCACAACTTTGTTACTGCTATTGAAGGACGTGTCGCTTTTTGTTGTAGGTACTAACAGCTTTTTACGTTATACTAATATTATTATTTTGATAGTTGGTAGTGGCTCTGCCTTCTAATCTAGGGGCTGCGGGTTCGATTCCCGCTTGACACAAGTATTTATGAATTTTAAAATGTATAATTACTTGTGTTGAGTCTGGCCGTTTGTATGTATAATAAAAAGTTTATAAGTATTATATCCGTTATTTACTACCCATGACACAAGCGTTTGCTGAGTGTGGGGCTAGATGACGCTGTGTGCAATGTCCCGGAATATTTATTTATTTATTATTATTATTAATTTAACTAGTGTACACGATTCTTATTTTAATGAAAAATTAAATTTGTGGATTAAATTTCAGCAAAACTGCCACGTAGTTTTCCAAGCGTAAATTTGAAATAATTTTAATTACCTATATAATCATTGATATAGGTTTGATTTGTCGAAGTGTCAAAAGAACCAGCAAAGCCGTGAAATAATTAAATAATTTAGTAATTTAATATTGATATGAAGAGTAGGTCCTTTTTTTGTCAGCAAAAACTGGGACTGTATTTCAAAAGCACTCTTACAAAATGTTTCTCACATCACACAAATTTATTATCTGCTCGATTGCCAAAACTTAATTTCATAGAAATGTTTTTGAAGCGAATTTTTCTTGTGAGGCTTTTATTTTAGGCTTTCTGATGATAAGGCTATAGTAATCTCGTTACGGTCAATCCCATTTGAAACCAATTCTAATAATGCAAGTTTGATAATACTGGTCTAATCTAACTACTTCATTTGAAGATTTGGTTAGTAGATATATAAAATATAAAATTATAATTTTCAAAATTTTAATTTTAAATATAAAACCGTTGGAAAGTCCAGTTACAAAGCATTTTTCTAATAAATATGATAAAATGTACAACATAATATTGCATAAAACTAGATATCCACAAACACTGTGTTACTTTGAAATTGTAGTTTCAACTATTAAGTACCTACTTAGTTATTTTACATTTATTAAAAAAATACATGCTGTAGTACGAGCGACTCATTCCCTGTCCAAAAAAAAAAACAAAACACCGTTAACTCTCCATAAAATGGTTAACCTATTTCCCCATTATTACCCCAATGTTACCATAAAAGGGCCAAATAAAAGTCCAACCTAAAATATTATAATTAGAAAAGGGCTCTAATATTCTGTAATCAGATATTTCGTTGTGTAACCAGGCATAACGATACATCTTGTTAACATGGATATGATTAAGGACGTACAATAAACTCAAAGATTATGGATAATATTTAGAATAAGTACAAACATAAATCTTTGATTAATAACACCATTGTAGTAAGAACGCATTAATCAAAAACATAATAATATGAAATGTCAGTAAAACTTCTTTTTAAATAATATATACTAGTATAAAAAACAGATTCTCTTAACAACCTTCCTTCTTAGTTTGTGTTTACTTCGTTGAGTAGGCATGGTCTTCGTAGAATCCCATATTGATGGGTCATACATTAATCGTACGCCTAAAGACCTCTGCATAGATGACGCATACTCGTTTCCTCTGATTGTATGGTCTACGGGACATGTCAATTTCCTTATATTATGATGCCAAGTAATTGTTTCTCCTTTGGTTTACCGCACTGACAACATAACATTGTTGTTAACATGCCGCTTATTATGAGATACATGTCTTTTACTTTTCTGTGTGTAAGTTTATAATATCTCCTATGCCTCTTTCATTAGAATTGTTATTATTTCTATTTCGCAAATGTATAGCTATCTAATAGATATGTACAACTTGTAACTAGAGACAGCCACCATGAATTAAGAATAAGCAAATAATTTGTATTCAGTGACCAAATTAAAAATTAGTTAAGTAAGTATAAATAAAACCAACAACAAAAATAGTTCAGTAACATCAAACGTAATTTAAATATTCATCAAGGCTTTTCTGAATAATCCTAAATAACGGCTAAAACGTATTTAGTGGCAATAATTGGCGTCGTTTGAAAATCCTCTGTTTGCGAACAAAAATGGCAAAACAGTTCGGTTAATTCGAGGTGGCTGACCTGGCAACGATTTAGACCAACGCAGTGGAGATTTAAATCAGTATTACAACTTTATAGAAGAGTTTTGTATGGACTTAGGATAAGGATAGCATTGCCTTCAATTTTTTTCTCAGTATCTCAGCTACTTACGAACATAACGGCCTGTCCATGGATGGGTGACCGAAAAGTAGCATTTAGTTATGGGCGCTTCCGTGGGCCGGATGACATGTTAAAGTGTAGATTTCGGCTGTTTGCTAGTACGGCAGTCGGTAAGCCATGTCAGAGGCCCTTAGGGAGGCTTTATAAACTCTCGACACCAGAGTTAGCCTTTCTCATTCCATAAGAAGAAGAACAAACATATTACTGGTCTACGAGTACGTATTTGTGCGTTTACACCATAAGTATCTGCAATTTCATTTGCACGCTATATTTATTTTAAGTTTTTTTCCTTTCTATGAAAACGAATATTAATTATTTTACACGATACTTACATACTAGTAATTAGCAGGCAAATTGACCAAATGTTGTCCGATATCGTTACACCAAATATTAAAACAGGATAAAAAGGTTTTATACCAAGTGGTCATTCTGCAAAAACTACTACTGAGTACAAACTACAGTCCCTCAGGATAATAACAGTTAAGAGTTTGGTTCGGAGTATTGTTTTGACCTTAATCAGTATTTGGTTCATCTGAGGGTCACTTAGATATCTCCGTTATATACTAAACTTGTTACAAAAGTTAAGAGCAATTTTAAATAATTGTTAGATAAAATAAATACAAAGGCGTCTTAATTGTAATTCAGATGGTTTATCTAATCTACGGCTTTCCCAGATAAACAAATGCTAATACATTGATCTCGCATTGATTCATAATTTGAAACCAATCATTTGTATTAAAATCGATACAAACATATACAGATGAAATTAAGCATACATGTAAAAAGAAGCTTAATATAGAGCCATCATACTAAAATTTTAGCCAGTTCTAACATTATAAAAAGAATCCATTTTTTTCTAAAATGTCATTACTATATATGTTGTAGTAAGTAAGTATACCTGTACTCACATTACATAGCTTTATATATATTTATCTAGGTATGTATACTATTCACAAACACTTGCCAGTACACATCCCATCAATCAAGTGATAACTTAAACAACTTGGTTAATTTGGCAAGTTAGCTTTGTTAGCTTCTCATTCATCTAACTTGTCAATGTAAAATATTTACAAATAACTTAATTAGAACATAGTTTGCTTGAATATAAACTAAGTTATTATACTAAGGTCACTTAGTCAATCACATGTAGCGTATAAACATTATTTTTACTTTTGGATTGGATGGAAGCTCTTGGTAAGATAATGTAGTGTAAATTAATATAAAAAGGGGGTCCAATCTGGACGGGCCTAGGCTCTGTAGTGGGATGCAAAAAGCTATGATAACAAACTAATTTAACAAAATGGATCCTACACAAGTGCTTTGTTTTCAATAATAAAATATTTCTATCTGAGGAATTAACAATTTAAATTCCATAAACTTTCACATGACTAGCTGGAGTCTCAAGTGTTGCTTCATGCAATGACATATTCTCCAGATACTAGTGGTGAGTGAGCATTCACCCTTATAAATTAACTTTGACCGCACATTTGGGTTAGCAAAGTTTGTTGAATTAATCTTAAATTTAGATAAATCAGTCGCCTGAGAAAAGTTTGATAATTTGTCCAATAGTGTTTTAACAAACTGCAGTTGATTACATTTGAAAAACATTAAGAACAAAACGGTTTTTACAAACTTGGTAGCTATATAGAAATTTTACATGTGTTATCGTTGCTTCAAGGTAAAATAATGTTTCTTTTTTTATTAGAACGGGTTTGCACTTGACCATAGTTTGCCTTATGGTAAGCAAAGGCTATGTTTTTTAATCTTTCTAAGTCATTTTAGATGAGAATATTAAAATGAAATCCTTTTATTCATTTAAATGGCTCAAACTTGTAGTTTGATCATTAATCAATCAATCTATGCTTTAAAAATCAAATATAGATAAAAAAATAATAATCCGCGATCTTCAAAGCGAAAATGAATCGGTTCTTATCGGGTAAGCACGCTCCATCTTAGGCCATAGCCTTTGCTTGCTATCAAGTAAACTATGGCCAAGTGTAAACCCGTTATAGTTAAAAAAAAATACAATTTGAGCTTAAAATCGTCATAAATATCATAACTAATATTCTTAAAAAAAATTATAAGACATGGCGATAATAAACCTTACTATTCCACAAATAGTAAACGCACGTTCCTCCAATGTCACGCAAATCGTTCCGTGTACGTGAGAATGGCCATTTCCATGGAAATACGACAAAATGTATGGTTTGTATGGGAATGCCACAAATCACTGTTTTACGGCCCATAAAGCGGGGAGAAAACACAATACGCAGGGCTAGTGCAAATATTAGGTTTGTTAGTATTTGTCTGCAAGTGTGGCCAGTTTAAAGGCATTTGTGCAATTTGGCTGTGTTGTATTTGTAAGTCAGTCAGTCACCGAAGCAATTTAAAGTGACACAAGCATCAGGTGCAACATACACTTACGTAGACTCAACGGATTTAGCACTCACATGCAAAAACAACCTAACACGAATCCTGCTTTGTTTTTTTCCATTTAAAAGCTATGTGAGGCATGCTTTTATTTAGGTCAGAGGTTTAAAATTGATTGAATTTAAAAATTAGTTATTGTTTTATAACAATGAAATCTGTAAACAAAATATTTTTTAATTGATATTACTTGCTCAACAGTGATTATTCTTTAAGTTGTAGTCACTAATAAAACAGAAATTAAATAAAATTATTCCGCTAACAGGAACTAGATAAAAAAGCGGTGGGTTTCTGATTTAACAAACAACTTCACAAGATTAATGCTTCCAGGGCTTTAGGTATTTGTATTTAACGCTACATTATTTCGCTTTTATTTTTAAGATTTCTTTCCACTTTTTAGAAAAACAACCAATTGATGGTAACACTTATATTAATAACAAACCCAAAAGGTAGAAAAAAGTAGTACTTTTTAACACTCATATTTAGCAACACGGTTTTAAGTAATGCGTGTGATTTTTTTCTTATATTTTTATTAAACTGTGTCTTGTTTATTAAATAAAAGTACTTCAAGCCGGAACAGCTGCTTACTTTGTATCAAGCACAAGTTCGGTCGTGCATGGAGTACCTACTGTTCGCATCTTTGGGATGGATCAGCCAAGTACCAACTTGAGGCACTAGAGGCCATTGAGAGTCGAGCCAAGAAGATCATTGGTAATAATAAACTGTGCCGAGCGAAACTACAAAGTCTTGAACACCGTCGCAAAGTTGCCAGTTTGTCGGTTTTCTATCGGTTGCATTTCGGGGAGTGTGCCGCGGAATTGCACGAACTAATTCCGCCCGCGCCCTTCTATCACCGGACGAGTAGAGGTACGGCAGGACGACACCGGTTTATGGTGGAAGTTCCTAAGACCCGCACGAAACGGTACGCTTCTACCTTTATTGTTCGTACCGCAAGGTTGTGGAACTCCCTGCCTGGCTCTCTGTTCCCCACGCACTATAATCCAGCGATATTCAAAGCGAGAGAGAATCAGTTCTTATCGGGTAAGCACGCTCCATCTTAGGCCATAGCCTTTGCTTGCTATCAAGTAAACTAAGGCCAAGTGCAAACCCGTTTTAGTTAAAAAAAAAAAACTTCCTTGAAAATAATAAAATAAATAAATAAAAATAAAATTGAAAATTTCGAGTCTTTTGAGAAAAATATGGTTAGTATTCAATGAAGCATTAATTTTTGCTAGTCAGATTTATCTCTTTGGCGTTTTCACACAATTTTTAACACTGTTTCCTTACTATCCAAGGAAAACACATTCTTACAAAAAAAATAACACTGCTAACTTAGCACGTCAATAACTTCCAGACAACCCCTTATCACCACATGTCGTAGAAGCCTCGAGTAATCACTGCAATTGTACTTTATATCCTGTCTATCTGTCTGTCCACTCTAACAGTAAGACGGGTCAATGACCAGCCTGAAATTAGGCATCACGTATGTATAAGTAGCTATGAATGAAAAGGGCCTGACAAGTTTAATTAATTATGATACATGAACCACATGTTTTGTAGCTTAATAATGTGCTTTAAAAGATTTTCATTTTGTAACACATACTACCTATATGTATACAAACGTTTTATGAAAAAACTTAATCTGTGCGTAGTAACAAAACTTTAGTCTATTGTTTTTCTGCACATCTGAGTAAGATTCTAAATCATTACATATTTATAGAGTAGGTAAATGTGTATCGAGTACAAGAACATAAATTGATCAAATTAATTGACTTTGATTCTTGATTGACTGAAATTGAATTATTTTTTACTAATAAAATAACCAGGCATTTGGGAACTTTGATGGACATTTGCTTCATCACTGAAAGTTGGCGTAAAAACTTCTCGATTAAATTAATTTGCTTAATTTCTTAAAGTGCTTTCTTAATCCATCTGGTAAAAATATTAGAGATTTTTTCTGGAAATGAGTAAATTTATTTGAACGCCTGGGTATTTATACTGACCCTAAAATATTTTTCAAGATACTTTGCTAATTATTTGATTTCTTTAGAAGGTTCGTATTTTTTAAGTTACATAAGTAAGCAAAAGATTAATTTATCCCGCTTTAAGAACATAAGTTAAAAGTAATATTTCAGGTTATTTTAAAATTTGTAATGATATGGTGATAGAGCAGTATTATTCGTAATTTTTCATACAAATTTTAAAGACCTTCATTAAAGACAAAAATAATTCTAGCAAGCAGACGAGATGCTGAAATAAACCAAAAAAAATATTAATTTACTAAAATTGAATTACTGAGCATAAAGTTTAAACGTTTCTGGTAAAAAAACAGTGGTCGTAAAGATTTCTCCGGTTCACATCGGTCGTTGCCTGATCAAATTAAATTTCCTTCAGATTTTTAACGATAAGTCTTAAGTTTGTGGACTTGAGAGTAGGATTTAGCTGAAATTGCTTGTTTTTGTTCGATAGACTGGATTTATGGTATTTTAGTGTACTTTTGTGGTTTATTGGTTTTAAAAAGGGTAGTTGAAGATTTTGGTACAAGCAAAATAATTAGGTATTTTGAGAGGTTTTAAATCTGTCCTAAATTTCCGCAGAATCTTTTTATCTGCATATAAAAATATATGTGTATGCTTTACCTTAGACAACAGTATCGCTTCTGCAGTGTTTTTGTTTAGGCTACCTACATTTATTGCCTCAACACACCTAGAAAAAAAAATAAGATCGCAGAGAAGCTATACTACAATTCATTTGTTTTTATAAGGTCGGGAGATTCCAGCATTTAATGAGGCGCAAACAATTAATTTACCTTTGTATAAATATTACCAACAATATAAATGTGATATCTCAAAATACTAGGCCTAAGATAGTAGATTTTCTTTATACCCGAGGTTTTATCCCCAGGCCTCCAATACGAGTAATTTATATTCAATTAGTGGCACAATCGTAACTTATCTGTAATTACTAGTCTTGGGACGGACGATAGCAAAAACTTGAGCTACCTTGTTGTGAAGCGAAGCGATGGAATATTGTTTTGTAAATAGTAATGAATGAAGTAATGAATTTTGAGCTTTTAAACTAATGCATGAAAGAAGTTCAAGTGAAATCTGTGCAAGTACTTATCAAATGTAATAAAGAGTTAATTTACCAATTACCTTGTAGCGCTCGTAGCAGCTCAGCTGGCGGAGGCAGTCGCTTACGATTACCAATGTTAAACAAAGGTCGACGCGGTCAGTCCTTAGATGGGTAACCGAAAAGTGGGTTCCGTGGGTCGGTTGACACGTTAAATTCTAGTTCCCGTGTGCTTGTCTAGTACGGCAGTCGTTAAGCCATGCCAGAAACCCTTAGGACGGCTCTCGACGCCAGAGTTGGCCACTCTTATTCAATAAGAAGAAGACCAATTACTGGATAGGACAGGTGTGATCTTGGCAGCCAATGCCAGCAAGAAGCTTGGTATAAAGATGGTGCTCAGTTGCTATCACCAAACATATTATAAAGAAATATCAAAGATTAGGGTTTGTTTATGAAGAGTATATTAGATAGACTAGCGTCGCAACAGGAGTAAGGTCTCATTGCTTATCGAAGGGGGGAGATAACGGATTAATTTCATTTACAAGATATATAAGCTTGCTGTCTTGTTTATTAAACGTCCACTAAGCATAACAAAATGTAGCTCAATTTTATGGGTATTGTTTTATTGTCATTCACTTACAAATAAGGTTGCAAGATTCAATTCAGTTTGTATTATGTGTTCCTAGGAAGAATCCTAGGAACATATGATTCTCCAGCTTGTAAAAGTAACTAATATTATATGAAATAAACTATAAATGTGGCATATTCTAAGGTTTCGTGAAGTAATCAGAGAACAAGAAAACTATTTTATTAAAAGTTTTTGGTATAAGTACTAAATTATCACATATTTTAACTATTACATTTAAAATCCTGAAAACAAAGGTCATTAACCTTCCTGGGCAGTTTCTAAAATAGCGGCTCATCCAAGTGAACTCATAAAGAAGGCTCTGATTGTAATTACTGTGAATACAGCCTTAATGACGTCACGAGATATGACATGCGACAGAATTGTACCTTGGGTGTTAAGAGAATTTTGGAGATGAAATTTACATATATTTTTTGTAATAAAAGAATTTCCGTAAGTTTCTTCTCGATTAATGTTTTAATTTTGGTTCAGGTTCTCAAATAAATAATGTTCTATAATAGTTTTGCTTGAGGGTACGAAAACTGAAAAATAAGTAGATACGTATAGAGTAAAATCTTAATAGAATAATCCCCCGGCGACAATGACGCTGGGTCATATTGACCCGAAGCGTTTTCAAACGTTAATAATTATTTGTTGTGACCATTTAGTGCTTTGAGCGTTCGTATAGCTGAAGATACAGCCCCCCTCTACGCGTTCTGCTGGCATGGTCAGTGCGACGCCACCTGCGCAGCGAGATACACCTGCATCAAATTGATTCGGGTAAGTATGACCCAGCGTCATTGGTGGTGTAGGTGATTTCATAGCTTATTTTTTTTCGCTTATTTAGTGTTTATTGTTAATTAATGATTTTCTTTTGTAGGTTTTTAGACAAAATGTCTTTGACAAACGACGAAGCAAGAATTTTGGCGTTGCTAGAAGAGTCTGATCCCAAAAATGAAGATTTCCAGGCAGTTTCAGACATTGACATTGAGGATCACTTATCAGGACGTAGTAAAAGAGATAAAAAAGATAAAATAATTTTTAATAAAAGAAATTTTAGTAATGACAGTGAAAGTGAACAAGAGGCAAGTGATGCGGACTCCAGATTCATTGGATAATCTCGACTTTGAATCAGTACAACGGCAAAGATAAAAAACAACTCATACTTGTTCAGCATGCCACATTTACATGTGCCCAGAACATGTGATACCATACTGCAATAATTGCAGTAGTTCCATGGCTATGAATGAGGAAGTAGAACTGATCTCATTGTATTTGCATGATAAGAAGTTGATTTGATCTCTTTATAACTAGAGAAGACTGTTGATTTCTATTATAATTAAAAAGTCTTTACCAAAAATTAAAAATATAGATACGTTGTGATTTTTTAGATGATTTTGCACGTGTTGTTAAATAATTAATTAAAAACGGATTAATGTAATGTATTCGTTTTATTTTTGTTTTATTAGCTTAATAAAGAATCCTTTTTAGATAGAAACTAAATAAATATTAGATGACTCAATAAATTTTCAAAAAAAAAGAAAAATAAATTCGGGTCAATATGACCCGAGGTCATCGTCTTTGAAATTATTTTTACGTCATTGGCGCCGGGTTAAAGCTCAGATTATCATCCTTATTAGCATTATCTGGTGGTCAGTCATTGTACAACAGTTGTCAAGCCTCGCCAGAGGCCAATAGGGCTTTTGGAAACTCGACGATAGAGTTAGCCACCCTTATACATATTATTTACCTTTACCATCCAATAAGAAAAAATAATTATGGATCCGATAGTAAAACAAAGTTCAGATACTGTATGCCATGTAAACAGATGGATATGTCCTGTCATAACACGCAATGACGTATCTACGTGCTGTAAAACCCCAGCTCGGAGCCTATCGCGATGGTTTACTGCCCCTTGGGGTTAATTCATTCCTTATCACAAGTCTGGGAAGATCAGGTTGATACTCTACCTATATATTATAGCAGAGTGAATGAATGTTTGCTATTTTTAAACACAGATGTCTGAGACATTTGGAATTACTATGGTATGGCATCGCAACTTGTGGTGTTTATATATTTTCATTTTTTTTTGTCTTTCTCCTGGCGATTGCACTGTTGTCAATTGTGATCACAAAAATAAGAAGTAAAATACTTATTAATGATAAAATTTTTGTTTAGTACTTAATTAATTATTCTTAAGCAAAATAAAAATTAAGTAACTATTTCGAGTTCTAGGTACTTTTTAAGTTACACTGTAATAATCTGCAAACATTTATATTGTAATAAAAGGAACGATCGTCTCTGTTTTAGTGAATAGTAAACTTTTCCGGCTCATTATCCAGCCCACTTGCTGAGAACCGGAAAAAATAACACCTTAATGATGTTGGAATACACTCCGAGGAGTTTACTATTATTGTTGTTATTGAGGCTTCGTGGTTTAGTCCTGTGGCGATCTTGTATTATTTTACTGTTATGAGTAAATAACTGTTATGGTCACAGAAATCTAAATAAACTGTTTATTTAGATTTCTGTGGTTATGGTAATAGGTTCATCAGATCACATCTTAGCTATATTAACATGTATATTTTAGTGTTTATTTTGTGATCGTTTTATTAATCTGGTATTAACGTAGGCAAGTAAAATATGATTATTATAAATTTCATAAATAAAACAATTCACTTTTTTTATAATTTAGTTTTAGTTTAATTGGAAATTAAGGTGTGATCTAAAAATAAAGAATGTATAGGTAAAATCCTTGTGTATTCTGACTTGTAAACTAAAAAGTGGTCGGTGTAATAAACATGTTTTCCCTATTTTTACTTACGACGTAGAATATCACGAATATTACGTTGATATCTATGCTTCGAACGTCGGAAGACTTTTTAGGTTATGATGATAACCTAAAAAGTTAACCACACATACTTCCTACTTTCCTATATACTTATTTTTTATTTTGCATAAAGCCGCCGTTGGACTGAAAGCACGTACGTTTCTTATGTAAATTGGAGCCTAATTTATATTTTCAAATACAAGACAGGTGGGGCTGCGTGCTAGAAGTAGTGCATTCACCTTGTGGACAATTTGGGTTGGAATTTTACATGTAAATAGGTTCTAAGAACTTATATTGCGGTGCAGTAGTTTTTTTTCTCTTGCATAAAGTTGATTTTAAATTCCACTGCAGATATAAATATAGACTTGTTTTTTCTAATAATTCTTTAAATTTAAAGACGCAATAAATCAATATTAGTTTACTTTTATATTTTACTTACATTTACATATTTCTTGACCCTACAATCTTCAACCGCGCACCAAATTCACAAACAATAGCCTCCTAATAATACATCATCAACACATTCTAAACCCAGAATTAGATTTGAACTTTATTAATGTCTGGAATCATTAACACCTATTTGGGCCTTCTTGTCCTATAAACTTACTTCTAACTATACCTTGATAGTACCTACTTCTAACTATACATTTTCTTTAAAAATAGATACACTTGGACACTTAGTACTTGTCGCGGCTCGATCGCAGAGACCAAATTCTTGGCAAAAATGCATAAACATGGCTGTACATTTCCGTCCGCGTACCAGATTCTTTGGCCGTACTTTTTCCATTCGACTGCAATCAAGAAACGACGAAATTTTCTACAGTACTTAATTTACTGTCTATCAAGAAATATAAATAGAGCAAATGGAACATTGCCCTGTGACTGAAGAAACATATTACTTTCAATCAAATTGTCTCTTATATCAGGCGCAAATACTACATGTGATATAAAATATATCATGTCTTCAAATAATCTCGACAAATGTTACAGATAATCAAAAAATCCTTATGTCATTGCCCTGGATTTTTTACGAAATGAATCCGCCGGTTCAAAGGTTGTCGAACTTCATCAGGAAGGTAATCTTTTTTCCCTTCACAAGTATTTGCTCAGGTGTAACAGGGTAAGGTTAACAATCTAACGGTGGAAACTCACTTTAGACGGAATAGGTCTAGACTCTTCAAGATTTTTAGTTTGAATTATTGGCTAACCTATGTAGACTCAAATACAACATATATATTCAAAATAAACATTTACTCTAACTATAAAGTATGTGAAAGGGAGTCTACTAAGTATAAAGCATTAAGTATCATATTTTTAGAAATACCTAATTGAAAATAACCTTATAAACATACATGCAATGATAATAAGTATGACTAAAATCTAGATCTCTGGATAAGCTGAGCTCTCAAAACTGAGCCATAAACAGGTCTAGCTTCCAAACGCACTCTAGGTGTCTAGCTGTCTAGCTTAAACTCATATTGGATCATATTTTATGTCTTATACTCACTATAAGATCTTCAGGAGAAGTGTAAGGCAGGCATAAAAGTTCAAATACGTTTACTCAATGAAATACGGTTACGTTGAGTCTGTTACGTTGAGACACCTTTTGCGAAACTCGCTTATGTGGCTGACCTCCTTGACTCGAATAGTGCACATTAACAAGTCGAACTACTTAAGTATTTATCGAGTTTGATTTTATTTTGGTCGTAAATTATATAAAACATGTTTTGTTTAGTAGAAGTAAATAGGGAGAATAAATTGTTAAAATTTTTCTTAATTTTGTTATGTTTCTACTTATAATGCACATTATAAACATTATTATCTGCCATCGGTCATTTAATGTCTTTATAGGTATTTTTGCAACTAGGATTGATATTGATTTCGCAATTATTAACCAATAAAACATATTTATAACGTATTTTTCATTAACAAATGACATTGAGTCTGTAGGATATGGGAGAATTATAATGATATTATATTTTTTTTATATTTTTATTGCTGGTAAGTTCTCTCTCTGTCACACCATAATCTGTTTCCTCAAAGATACCTAACCTCCTCAGCGTTGACTTGCAAATCATGAGTTTGCGTTTTGAATGCGTTGCTTCAGGTCACCTAGTTACAGGCTTTCAGGTTTTCAGGCGATGGCGGAAACAGGGACAGCAAGAATGAGGCTTTGTAATGGGGATTGGGGATTTAATTTTGGTGGCAGGTGTTATGAAAGAAAATACGTGGGGAATATAATACGTTACTGTACTTTTTTCATGACTGATTATGTTTATGATTCAAATCATACATTTTATAAAAAAATAACGCGTTTTTTAAGACTGCTTATTTTACTCTCACATTGCAATGAAATAAAAACAACAAGACATGCAATGCTTTACAAACGAAATAATCTATTTTATTAGAAAACTGTCTCTGAATTTATTAAAACAATGCTTGAAAGTGAAAATATCGCTAGCGTGTAATAAAATAAAAAAGCCTATTCAGATACATTCTCAATATACTAAATGATAGATAATCATTTTCTATGCTTACAAAACAAACTTTAAAGTATTTATTTTGTATATAAAACCTTGGTTTAAAAATAATCTATAATTTTATAAATCCTACCTTCCAGGCCATTCCAGCGTGATTCCGGTTGATTTCTCAGCCCACGTTCGTGGCGTCGATTTCTACGTAATATCACCGGTGAGCGCGCCACTAGCGCACGGTTTAGGGCTAATTTTTATTTATTTATTTTTAACGGCTGGGAAAATATTATAAAAACTTTTGGCTCTGATTCTTGACTGAAATTTTTGCCGAGTATTTAGTGGCCTGGGTGATATAGTTTAAAATTTAGTTTCACTATTTATGTAAGCTTTAATTTTTAAACGTTTAATCGACGAGCTTGTATAATATAGGTAGAACTTTAGAATACAAAGTATGGTATTATAAGAGACATTAAGTGTTTTTCTTCATACCAAATAAATGTTTTGTAAAAATCTGTTTCCACTAAAGCTGTTCCTTCAATAACGTAGGGACATAATCGTATAGTACATTCATAAATTTGATAAACGGTCGAAAAAATTGAAAGCTTATTTAACTGTTAACTTATGCACCCCAGCCACCATAAGCTACGGCTAAGCGGCAATATCACGAATGAGAAATTTTATAAAAAACTAAAATGTCACCGAAGCGAAAATTTCATCTTCCCCTACACCTTAGTAGACAGAATGCAGTCAATTTGTTTGTTTAAATAGTCCATATCTCAGCTAAAAACTGCTCGCCGCAGCTAAACCCGCCGCCAAAACAATACCCACTGTTTTTCTACGTTCTGCCTTAGCTGGGGGATTGGAGATGAAAATATAGACCGTGCTTTTGTAAAGGATGTTACCGTGTCCTGTTTTTACCGCAGACCGTGCTTCCATAAAGTATGTTGCTATAAACTAGGCTTTTGTAATGTATTGATCAGAATGAGCTTATAAAGATGGTCAAGTAATTAAATAACGATTAAACGTAGTTAATTACATTTAATATTTAATTTAAATTTAATAACCAATAGGTTTGTATATGATTTTAAATGTGACGATCACTTTAGAATATACATCATTTATTACTAAGTGCAATTTCACCCGTGATTTTGTACATATAACCTTTCTTACATCAATTAAAAATGCTGGCCTTTTTCTGGCTCAACGTATCAGCATTGCCATCCAGCATGGTAATGCGGCCAGTATGCTGGGCACGCTGCCCTCTGGTGGGCTGGAACACTAAGAGTATCTTTAGGCTTTTCTAAAGATTTTCTAAGTGCCCCTTTTTTTGTAGTAGTTAGAAGTAGTATGTTTAGTTTTTCTTCCCTTGTTTTTATATTTTATTATTATTAAAAATGAATGCATATTCCATTCAGTATTATCTAATTAAGGCTTCTATATAGTGCACAAGGGTTCCTATTGTCCAAGTTCCTTTGTCCCCCACATCAACTGCAGGCAGTCAGTTCAGGGGTCACTGACCTCAAACAAGCCGACTTAAACTAAAATAATCCAAATTATGCTTCAACACTTCTTTCGCGTTTTATTTAGAAGATTGACAAAAACAAAGGGCGGTGACGTGTTTTGTTCGGAGTTTATTTTGGGGAGATTCTTATCGTCTCTAAATCTTCAAAGAAGAGACAGAAAGACTTCATTGCAGTTTGAAAAATGGTTAAAGCAAACTTGAAAATTTAACTTTTTACATTCATACTAATCAACCTAATACTATATTGTATTGTATGTCAAAACACCATAATTATCAGGAGAAGTACTGTAGCAAAACTATTCCTGAAATAACTCGTATTAAGTTTGTTCAGATTACATGTAAAACTACATCATCTTTTAAAAACCTAGCCTGTTTGTTACTGCACAGTTCTAATTATAAAGACACAAGCTGTGCCTGCGACTTCGTCCGCGTAGAATAATTGTTTTGGGCATAAATTCTTTGAATTTTTAACCGTTTTCGCAGCGACGGAAGCCCTCAAAGATGAATAACTTTCTCCGTTTTTTCCACATTTTCCATTGCTTCTTCGCTCCTTTTAATTACAGCATAATGTTATAAGCCTTCCTCAATAAATGGTCTAATTAACACAAAAAATAATTTTTCAATTCGCTCCAGTAGTTCCTGAGATTAGCGCGTTCAAACAAACAAACAAACTCTTCAGCTTTATAGATTATTTGTGTGTACAAATCAAATCTCTGTCTCGAACAAGGAAGCGTTAAATCTAGTAGTGTCACAGCCAGTCTAGTTGGTTGGTAAAATAAAGCGATCCAGACGGGACTATATTACCATCTTCACCCCGTTGCTCTACTTAGTGAGTTGTAGGTTGCTCACAGTAGATTCTCTATATACATAGATCATTGTTTATTTATAAAAAAAAAAAACCGGCCAAGTGCGAGTCGGACTCGCGCACCGAGGGTTCCGTACAAACCTGCAAGGTTAAATATTTTGTGATGTAACTAAAAATTTATGGTTTTCGTAATTTTTCCTTTATCTATGCTATAAGACGTTGCTTCGTACCAAATTTCAAGATTCTGAGTTCACGGGAAGCACCCTGTAGGTTTTGATTCCCTTGCAAGTGTCGAAAATTTGCGGCATAAATGGCTGTATCTTTTGATTGCGTTGGCTTAGAAGTTTGATTTTTTCACAGCTTCAAGGGACAGTAGACCTGAGTAATTGATATAAATTTCAGCTTCATACCTCTACGCGTTCCTGAGAAAAAGGGTCTTGACAGACGGACGGACGGACGGAGAGACGGACAACAAAGTGATCCTATAAGGGTTCCGTTTTTTCCTTTTGAGGTACGGAACCCTAAAAATGAAATAGATTATGTAACTTAGTTTACCTTTATTGTTATAGTGTTTATAGTTAAACTTAGTAGAAGAAAGAAAGCGGAAGTATCTTGATCGGCATTAATTAGTATCTATTCTAACCAATTAACCGTTACTAACACGAGGAGAGATACGAATAGAAGTTGCAAAATGGTAGAACGCAACTTTCCATTTGCAAGCTGTATAAATATCGGCGAATGCAATCTGTTTGAATTTTTAGTTATTTTTACACACTACACAACTAGGTATTCTGAAAAGAGACTTGAAATAACAAATAAAATAATATTAATGAACAGCAAGCTTTTTAACCACAAAGTCACTAATAAATATTTTTTTTTTGGATTACATTGGATCTTCAACGAAGATTCCAGAACACGCTGTTTGGTGTTAAAACAATTTTTCTTTATATAATTTTAGATGGACTTAGACTAAGAATCTAAGAGAAGTAACCTACAAGTCCCTTATAAAAATAAACTGCCTGCTTTAACTGCCTCGCCCTCAATGCCCTCACGTTAACGGCGTGGTTTCATGGCAGACTTACATACGGTGATAAGATTCGATGTCACACTGATACGGGAACTGACACTATGGGTACCAAGATAGCATTAAATAATTTGTATATCTAGATGGTAACAACATCTTTTCTCTTCTGTTACACATATTTTTTTGTTGCTGGGGGATGAAAATATAGTATTTAGAGTTTAGTTATCATTTAGATAAAATATCATACAGACATACTGCAATGTGTAGAGATAAGATGTGAAGATTCTTGATGATTATTCTTCCTACAGCATCTTTTCAGTTTTTAACAACATTTTTTTGTTGCTTAGAGATAAAATAGTGACAAGTACTTTTGATACCTACATATATTATTTTTAAAGTTTTTATAATAATGATAAATTTAAAGATTTCTGAAAAAGTTTTATTAAACGTCAACAAATCGGTGGGAAATAAGTATTAGCATAAGAAACGCGCTACATCTATCTGAGAATAATCAGTTGTCATTTTATCAGGTGAACTGCTGGCCAACGTAAGGCTTAGAATAAATAAAAATAAATAAATAAATATTTCAGGACATATCACACAGCGCCATCTAGCCCCATTCTAAGCTTACGCTAGTATCATGGATACTAGGTAACGGATATAAAACATTATATACTTTCTTCCGTAAATACATAGGTACTTATTATACATAGAAACGAAAGCTTTAAATTAATTTATTTTTCTTAACAAAATTAGGTTACTACTTTACTTCAACGTCAGCTTTAATTTACGTCTACACAATTTCCTCAACAAAGTATTCTTGCGTAATCCTAAACTGCAAATGAGGAGAAAATCTCGGCTTTTCTTCAATTAAAGTTTTCTTTTCTTCTAGGAGTTTATTTTTACTTCAAGAGGACATAGAACTTCATTCTTTGTAGGTTGGGAATGAAGTTCCTATTTAAACTTTTCTATTTTATATTAAGGAGGCTTTATGCGTGACAGGATGTGAAGTGAAATTAAAAACAACGGCGAAATTTATTTTTTTACCCACAGTCACGTAGGATATAATTTTAATTTTGAACGATTTTTTTACTTAGGCATTATAAAATATTATATCGTTTGTTAGTTTATATGAGAAAAAATACTGAAAATACTCGTAGATACATACAAATCCAATCAAATACCTACATGAAATAAAGGTTTGCAATATTTTTATGGGGTATTGTTACTTAGAATAAAATCTTAATTACTCGTGCTCTTAGTTTAGTGTACAAATATAATGTTTTTTGTTATTTTTAACTTAAATCCTACTGAAACCAAACTAAATCTCACCTTTCAAAACATCCCAAGAAACCACGCAAGTTCTTTTCCAGGTACTTGTCTATTTGTAAATTGATTTCGTCGCAGAGACAATTTGACAGCGGTTCCTTTGAATTTAACATGATTTAGGTGATACGTCGTGGGTGGCGGGATGGTCGGGAGTAAAGACCTGAGTGATACCTGAAAATAGACATCCAAGAAATGCTTAGATGCTAAATGCTTGGGGTGAAAATACTTGAAATATTTTGCATGCGTTCCATGCATTATCGTTTCTGAAAAAATAGTGATTAATAGTAAGGAAGCCTTAAAATTTGATTCATCATCATCATCATCCACATCTTGGATCCCACTGCTGGGTATAGGCCTCCCTTTGCATGTGCCGTCTTTGTCGATCTTGTGCAGACCTCAAAATTTGATTAAATTACCTAGTAAAATTTCTATGCAATAATAATTTTGCAATGAATAATAGTAGTTTATGCAACTGTCATATAATTAAGGGTTAAACGAGCGCAGCGAGTTTCATAATAGTAACGAGTGTATTAATACCCGTGTTATATGTAGTTGTTTTGCCGCCATTAAAATCTAACCAACGAGAGTGCAGCGCGACCAACCTGATTGGCCCTGCAATCAGGTTGGTCACGCTTTTCCGATGTTATAATGAGCTATTACGATATCGATGTGGATATTATAACATCATGTGAAATTGCTTAAATTGAGTGTTTTGTTGTCTGTGCTATAACAGTAGTAATTATAAGTCAAGTATTGGAAACATAAGTAGAATGTTACAACATTAGTGTAGATAAATATAATAATGACATTATTATTTTATTACATTTTTATTACATTTTTGAAAAAAAAAACATCACGTCATAAAAAATGTTGTAATGTTTTTTTTACATGAGATAGGCTCACGCTTTACTACAACTTGCTTGATGTTAAGCAACGTTATAATCTACGATCTAGCGCGCTTGCCTAGAAGAAACCGGTTGTAATGTGTGAAAATATTAGTGAGTACATAGGTATGTATTTTTATTCGAATATAGAAACTGAGTATAAACAATAACCGTATTTCCTGGATGCAATGTGTTGACAAATAATTTATTATATGTATTCTTATTATATTTAATCAATGAAAGCTTATTTAAAAACTCATTAACACTAAAACTCCTAAGCCCACGAACTAAAATTCTTAAACTTGCCAAGTCTGCTGAACGTGAGCCACAATTTCTAAAGTGTAAAGTAAATAATTTCCCTCCACCTGAGATTGTGTGTCACCTAAATTTCCGCGTCACCTCATTAGAGACCCCCGCGGATAGGATTTACTCAGATTTAAGAGATTAATGGAACTTTCCGCCGCTTTGAATGTGAGCTAAATATCTGGCTTATGGGGATAAATGATTGTTTTCCTAACACGATTTAGTAATTTGTTTACCTAAGTGAATATTTAATTTAATTAGAAATGTCAGAAATTTTTCTAACCGTACACCTATTCAATCTAAAAAAATAGCAGCTAAACAAACATATTAATTAAAAAAAATATATAATCTCTATCTATATTTGTACAACTAACTTTAGCATTTTTATTATATCAATATTGAGATTTTTTAAAATTAATTATTTCTAATCTATTACAACTGATTTAGGATTTCCTTAGGCATTAGAAATGCATCAACAATGATGCCTGAGAGCCTGGCATAAATTTAAAACGCTCACGAGTGTACCGGAGTAAACTAAATTAAATACGACGCAGCCACCTCTGAATATGCACGCTCATAAGCAAGTGAAGAGAGATGAACACGCATAGATGTGGCATTCAAGTTATATAAATAAGTGTTGTTTAACTGTACATTGGAGCTTATTATCTTTACTGTATCGCGTTGTACATGGCAAGTCAATTATTAGACCAGTTTAAGTTTATATTTCCTGTACCTTCACATGAAATAATTCGAATACATTAAAATCATCATTGTAACTAACCAATTAATCTACACACAAAGACATACATAAAATGTATTTAGATAAAAAAAACAGTCAGGAAGCATTTGGTTATAGGATCATCTGAAACAATGCTTGCACAAGCTTTCTAATTTAGTTGCCGTCTTATTAACATATATGTCGTCGCAAGAAACTGAACTGGCTGTCAAAATAAAATGGTGTAGAAATAGGCTGACGATGATGATGATGATTATTCGTCAATTCTATTTTTACACATCTCACCACTTCTCACATTCACGCAAGCGGGTTTCTTTCAGCAGGCTTTGAGCTGAGCTTTCACAAGTGATGCCTAGTTAACTAACTACGGAGGTATGTAGGTATAGATTCTGAATGTAGAGGGAAATGAAGGTAAGGTCGCAAGGTGAAGGTGATGAACGTTTTGTCATGTTTGATGTTTTTTGGAGAAAGAATTAATGTTATTAATATTTGTTGACAGCTTTTTTGGTTGGCGACTCATTTGTTTTATCGTATAGGTAAGCTAATCTCATTTCACCGATATTTTAATAAAAATGACTCCAGCTGATATCAGTAATTAACTGAAACTGTACCCATATAATATGCAAAAAGTCCGATCATAGTCCGATATATGCTCATTTTAGAGTGTAAATGACTATTGTCATAATCTCATTTTCATTCGAGTTTGAGTTCAAGTTTTTATTATAAGAAACTAAGCGTGTCTTTAAAAATGCGTTATGATAATAAATCTTCAAAAGATTACATTTTACAAAGAATCATAAATCAAGCTTTACTTTTGATTGATGAATTATACACAAATAGGTAAGTATACAAATTTATCATAGAATTATATTTACAAAAATAAATTTTGCACTCTGATTTTTAGTTCGTACATTCAAAATTAAATTTAACATATATTTTAGGCACAGATTCCACCTTCAAACGTGAAAAGGTTTTACAGCACTGAGTTTATTTTATAATCCACACAATAGAATACGTACATATATTATCTATCTATAATATAGCCTCTTATGACACTCGTCCTGAGTTTATTGTGCTATAAACCGATTTAAATACTCTTCTACAATAATATAGATCAGTATATGTACCTACTGTTTTAATTTACCTAGTAGACCTACGGAATATATTTTATTATAATTTACTACATTTTTTTCTATCATACAGAAGCCAGGGATGTTAGGAACATACATAGGTTTTGAATGTGATTTGTGATTATATATTTGTTTATTCTTATAGAAACGATGAATAAAATAAAAGTACATTTAATTTAATATTTATTCAAATAAACTCTTTTACTTGCGGATCATGATTATGACCAAGCTAAATTGATTTATTTTGTTGGTTAGATCACAAACTATAGAACAGTCCGCCACAGTCCACGCTATTTCAAAAACTACGTAATCCGCAGTTTTCTATAGTTCAGTTACGTATCGCGGCGTCGGGTGTCGGCGTTGCATCGAGCTGCGATACAAAATAAAATGAAATGAAATGAAATTGGAAAAGGGTCACAGAAGCACGCGGTGGAAAGATAGCAGAAACTCTCGCAGCGGAATGGATGGAAATTGTAGCCATTTTATCTAGGGAGTTGAGGTGAGGAAGATTAAAAGGGAAGTTTTTATAGTGTTTTGCACTTATTCTATGGTGTATTTGTAGTTGTAAAAGAAAATTATAATTTTTCAGTCAATGTTAAGTAAGTTTAAAAACAAGGAAATCTTACTTAATACACTGTCAAAGTGTAGGTTTCTGAACAAAAGTGTGAATTATATAATAAAGGTTTACTGTTAAATCACGAAATTGTTATGTTTTACAAGTTTTTTCTATTTTATTTTCAGACTTGCTTTAAGTGCACTTTATTGGCACGTAAACCATAAAGTATATTGATGATATACTTTGTGGTTTACGTTTAATTCATGTCAGCTCGTGTTCACACACTGCTGAGTATAGGCCTCCTCTCCAGCGTATAAAGCATGTATATGTACATTTTTCCAGTAACTACAACTAGTTCAACCGACCTATCGTTTGTCCGTCAATCACTCCTAACTACAGCTAGTTATCAACTACTCTCACACACCTATACATCAGGTATCGTTGCATTTTGCATCCGCCCCGCGGGGTGCTTGCCCTGCCGCCGCCGCCCCACTGCCCTACTTCATACATATGTGGTATAATATAACCAGGGACTTTGACCGGTCACCTGGTGGTACGGATGAGTTGTATAAAGAGTTGAACACAATAACATAAGATTAAATAGATGTCTCCTGGGTAAGCGCGCTACAGCGTAGATAAGTGTTGTGGGTAAAAAAAAAAAAAAGCATATGCCAGTGAGATGAGTGAAGCTGTAATAAAATGGGAGTGCTAAGTTACATAAATATGTAAGGCAGAATATTGTGACACAACGTTCAAAATAAGAATAACAACAAAGTGGTAGAAAAACTATAACAAAACATAACTCTATTTTGAAGTCCGGTATAAAGCACAAAACAAGCCTACTGTTACTGTGAAATATTTGCATAAACCATATTTAATCACAATACAGCTTATGTCAGCTGAAATTAAAGCACAATACTCATACAAACGTTATAGTAGTATGTATGTACTTCTGTATGTCACTCATCTCATCTCTCATGTCATATATTCTTAGTCATACAGTTACTACACAAGATTTCAAATATAAAAAAGTATGTTGATCTTGTGTTTTTGGGTCAGTCTCAAGGTTCGATACAGTTTGGAACTAGTCCTAAGCAAACTGGTAACCCGCAACCTCTATGTAACCTAGAAGTCGATACTAACCGTAGGAAATATTGACCAAACTGATGGTTTAATCACTAACCACAAATTTAGTTGTACCTGCTGAAACTGGCAGTAGCTTTATCTTTCTAACCGCGTATTAGATTAGATCTTGTGTAATTAACTGTACTGATTAAATATTAGACAACAGGCTTTGTTTTTTCACCAGACTGCCTGAAACGAGGATAATTTATCAAGCTATCTCGATCTGGCTTGTCTGACAATGTATTGAAGATACTCGTAAGGAAATAGATCGAAAAGAAAGCTCGTAAAAACATTACATCGACATAAAGTCAAACAGTTAATTTATATCGATTATATACTTAACAAATCTTCATTATTGGAACTGTCCCCGCTAAACTCCTTCAAAAACGTCAGATACAGATACTTCTTCTTAGTCGTTATCTTCATTGCTGAAGGTCGTGTCTAGATACAGATACAGATATTTATTGATAAATTATGGAAATTTACACACATAGCACGTCACATAACATGATAACAATACAATTTTTATAGCACGGAAACTTCGCATGTTAATATGCAAGCTGGCATCATTTTTCTGTGTTCTTATCTATAACACAATAGATATGTAGGTACAAGCAAAACAATTGCTATATAATTCAGTATTCATTTATTTAGCAAAACATGAACTGATTACAGTTATGGAAAAATGTATCCTGCACATTTTTGCCACCATCTTCAAGCAACCCCCGCGCCTTGGTTTGGTTCCAAGGTACCAACATGCACCGTACAGGTCGTTGACCCGACCTGGTTTCCTGTCGATCGATGCCCGATTGCAATTCTCAGAAGGCAATATATGCCAATGATTGTTGTACGCTTGTTGGGCCCTAGTAGCCAAAGAAACGAGTACTAGAATGTTATAGGTACCTATCTAAATGCATTATTTAGCCTGCAGTGAGAATATTAGATCGACTTATTTGAATCAAGGCTACTCTCTATTATTATTAGAAATATACATTAAGTCAGAAGTCTTCTGTTGTAATAAAAAAATAAAACAAAAATATGTAGCAACATTTTTTTCTGTACGCTGTACATAAGGACATTTACATACATTTATGTTTGGTTTTAAGCCATAATATCACAGCCAAGATTCACTAAAGGCGGAAACGAAACAAATATTTATGATTTGTATATCATTGTTTATTTTATAATTAGTTTGGAATACGCTACCATCTTTACCTACAGTTTTTGGAAACAGCAGACGATGTAATAAAATATTTTTATACAAACTGGAATGTTAATTTTACGACATGCGGCAGTTTAATTTAAAAATTAGTATTTAAGTTGAATAGATCATAAAACACTTAATTTGCATCCAGACTTTGTATGTAAAAAGGATATTGAGTTTACGGTGGCTTAAAAATCTTAACGATCGTCCTAGGGCCGTTAAATCATACTTTGTTGATAACAACTTGAATTTGATTAAGTTTTTTAATTTTACTGTCTTGTTTAACATTTAAATTGTTACTTACTTTATTAGTTGGTCATGTTATTTGTTTTCATAAAAAGTCTAAGTATACAACTTATATACTAGCAATAACTTGTATTTTTTTTTCGTGAATTATTAACACATTCTGTAACGTAACAATGGTTTAAATTGCAGCTTTCTATTCAGTTTATTTAAGTGTTTTTGAGCTTAATTGAATTCGTTAAAAAGGATACTAAAGAATCCAATCCATCGCCAATGTCTCACTAATTCAAAAACAGTTTGTCACAAAAAGAAAGAGGTTGGTTGTAAAGTCAGCCTCGTATCCATGTAACCTCATTTCTGGGCGATCTAGTGCGATGATGCAGCGGAACAGAAGTAGGTGGAGAGAGGTCGAGGGGCGCCACTGGGCCACTGATCTGGGGAGGACATAGCTGTACTGTTTGTTTTATTTAATTTTTGTTTTTTTAGGTTTGGTGGTTAGTGTTGTGATTTGTTTTTTTCTAGATATCCAATTTTAGTATTGAAGTATGATTGATTTTATTTTCATTTTAATGTACATCTCCATTTGTGTAAATGCCCATTCGAGTAATAATAATAGTAATAATTTATAAGCGAATTTAGCCACAATTATCTAGCAAAACCATGGCTAAATGTGTTTCGAAGTTATTAAGTAAATAGAGTAGATAATATTAATAAGAAGTTAATATGAAGTAATTTGTTAAGTAGTATGTAAGACATATTGATAATGATTTAGGCAGTTTTAGCTGAGCTGGGAGCGATTTAGTTAAGTAATTAGAGTTAGTACCATTGTTGAAGTCAAAGTCAACCCGTCATTGTTCAGTGTGGAAATCTCCTAATTACTAAAGTTGGGTAGTTTTCGTATACAAATAGAATGATCCTAGTTTCGTGCCCCTGTTCCTATATGTAGGTCAGTGCTGTGATAAATATACTGGTCCACTCTAATTGGAGATAAAACGTTGAGGTGTCGGCACACAAAATCTTGCAAAACTGAAAATTTATTTAATCTTCAAAGCGAGACTGAATCCGTTCTTATCGGATAACCACTCTCGGAAACACATTTCAGTTGAAAAAAAAACAGAAATGTGTTGAAGAATATAATAAGAAGCAGTTATAACGAATGGTGGACACGACCTTCAGACATGAGGAATAAGACTTGAGGAGGAACAATTCAAATCTCTTGAATGGATAAGTAAAGATTTTTCATCAGAACTGAAAGAATGTACTTTTTTAATCTGTAATGGTAACGAAACTAATTTTAATGACTCAAATGAAAAAAACTATGGTGTTCGAGCTGAAAACATTGATAAAAAGTAAAACAAATGTGTTATAAATGTATGTAATCCATAGCGAGTGTTGATCAAATTTGTATTTGTATTTGTATTACAAATATTGCGACCCATCGGTGTTTTCTGTCATAAATGATACTCACGATGATGATGATGATAAATAATTAATTGGTAGGTATGTCGAACGAAAGTCTACTAATCAATAGATTATTATAGTGTGAGTTCGCACGCAGTATATATTCACCCTTACCATTGTACACAGAGTATTATAACCCAATTCGGAGAGGTTTTAACAAATGAGTTGGGAAGTAATACGTAGAAGCTGATCCAAGGTCGAGTTGCCTTACATAATTGCCAGAAAAAGATGCCAAACTGACTAACTGGGGCTCCATGATTTATAGTTGGATTCTTTTGCAAGTAATTATCGGGATGTTACGTGAATTGTGCTGGTTTTGATGTAGAATATAACGTGATAAATGATTTGTGTTTTGAACTGTTATCTTTACACATATTTCAGTTTTTATCATAGAATATGTGATTGTGGAAGTAGCTTCTGGATTTAAATGAAGAAGAAGTCTCTGAATTAAAAATAACAGACACCAGAGTATACACTACTTTCATGCAAACTTAGTTTTTTTTTTAAACCTCCGCACGGTACACTCCATCAGCAAACTGTTGCCCACAAATAACTACTTAATTCTCTATTTAACCTTACTAGACAAAACTTTTACTCAAATTTCAAATCCTTATCAAGAATCATTTTCACAGGACATGAATGAATATCCAAGGTTATTTTCCAATAATATTCCAGGAAATTGGAAAGAGTTCTCAAAGAATATTCATTCACGAATCCTATATTGGAAATAATGATTAAAATATTATGTACCTATTTCAATCTTTGCTTATACCCGCCCTTATTACAATTTTGAAATGTCTGATTGACACCCTTTGATATGTTCAAATACTTTTCATCAAGATGATGGCATGATTTTGTAAGAAAAAAATCGTTTAATATTATCGAATGCCCCTTTTTAGGTCAGGGATACATATTTTATTCGTCTTCAAAGACTGTGCTGGAAAGTTACTTTTTAGCTTATTGACCATTGACAGAAATAAACTCAATCATAATTTATCAAAACGACTCCTACCAAACAAAATAAATATCATTTACAAAATGTCTCGCAAATTAATCTCTCACTCAAAATTTCAATCGTATCCTTAGGAATACAATATAAGGATTAGAATTATCAAGATAGGCAATTAAAGCTGGTCGGTAAATCTGCGATCAATTATAATCTAGCACTAGGTACCTACTCAATATGCGGGCGGAGAGTAGTCGCCTCTGGGGTGAAAATATAGGGGAGTTAGTTATGGTATAAATGACATTTGGTTTAAAAATAAAACTTATGCTACTTACCATCTTAAGTATTAAATTAAGTACCTAAGTGGTTGTTCATCAGTTTTTTGATTTGGTCTAACATTTAACACTCATTTTGACTTGTACCAAGTGCAATCTTTGTTCAGTGATTGTATACGTACATATGAATGTGTGTGAGTGTAGTAAGTACTGTCACATGCTTTTATGATAAACTAGGTGACACCCGCGGCTTCGCTTGCAATATTTCAGGATATAAAATAGCCTATGACGCTGACGACGATGAAAAAACATGATTATCCGTCCAGCCATTTTTGCGTGACGAGTTTTTCAATAAACAGACAAACAGAGACACAGATATACAGACAAAATTTCAAGAAATTGTTTGGAACGTGTTATCAATTCGAAGTTCATATCTCCAAACAATTTTTTTTATATCTTCTATGTTTAGTTTCTCGACCCTCTTCAGCTCTATTATATGTATACATGTTACCTTATTTTTAATTGGCAAAGACTTCAAAATTCCAATGTAACTGTAATCAAGATAAAAACCTAATAGTTTTCCAGGTTTTTAATTGAGAGTGAACCGGTGTCTTCTATACAAACGCACAAGAGACTGCAATATAACTTACCATCATGCAAGTTGTAATCAAGCATCTATCTCTATTGAACATACATCCCCGTATGTTCACCCCTGATTCGATCAATGTACTAAAGGCTGTCTATACTAGGTTCAGTGTATCATCACGTGTCTTGTTTGACAACTCAACCCGCTGCTTCGTCGATGAAATTGAACTCCATCGATTACAACTATAATGGGATGGATCGGGTTTCCGCCGCGCGTTGATTACATTGTCTGTCTGTTGATTGGCTTGTCATGTGAATAGTTGTTTTTTTTGTAACTGTAATTTAATTTCATAATATAAATTGAAAAAAGGCGGCCAAGGAAAGAAATTGGGAGAAAATATACCTAAATATTTAAAAGCGCATTTGGGAAACACTAGTACTAATACAGGTTAACATTGATATTATTTTTAATACCTTGTTTTATGTTTCAAGATCTAGTTCAAAATAATCTATATATCTAATTGTATTTATAATAAATACCGAAACTAATGAAACATGAACGGCTAGATTTTGATGCAAAAAGTTTGAGAATCTCGTTTCGCATAATAAACATTATAGAAAATAGATTCTTCAATACTTTTGCGTCTAATGCAAACACAATATGTCGAAAATGTTTGTTTATTTACAAAACAATAATTCATCATCAAAGTTAGACTTGGCATAACAAAAACTTAACTTAGTTTTGATATTATTTCACTGCAAATTGTTTACTGTTGAATGGTTCAGTAGCTTAAACATATTCACACTAACAGTAGAATGAAATCAATATATTTAGTAATTATTACTTTGTAAGTATTTTAATAAATATTTTGATATCTAATTGTATGACTACTGTCGTATTAAAGTTCTTACAAAAAACTCTTGCTTCTGACTGCTCACTACATCCTCGCAATACTCATTTGTTAGGTCAGATGTCGGGAACTTTATTCCAAAACATTTAATTTCTGGCAGTATTTACCACCCACTCTTGCATATTTTTTTCCATACATTATTATGTATGTAAACATACTTGTAAGACTGCTCGATAATGACATTATTTGACATCCAAAACCAATATTTTGCAGCAAAATGGAGTCGCAGCTGTTTGGGATTAGCAAATCTCGCCTACTAGATAATTCGTTGCAAAACGCAAGCTGGCCGGGATTTGAACCTTTGTCCTTGGGATTACAAAGCTAGAGGTATTTACATATGACAGAATAATAAGAATTGATAGGTGATACGTTAAGAAATTATTTTTTGCCATAACCTCTGTCTTATAAAATCTTTAGAAAAGCCTAAAGATAGTCTAAATGCTCCAGTCCACTACCAGAGGGCAGCGTGTCCAGCATACTGGCCGTATTACCACGCTCATGGCAATCAATCTCTTTGAGTCGTATTCTCTCATGACTGAGGGATGGGACTTCCCGACATGATTTTTCTTGGGCAGGTACATCATGGTAGGCGCCTAGGTCCTTCCACGGAAGTCACAAATCCTCAGGTTTTGTGAATATAATCTTCTTGCTAGAAGCTTTACTCATACTTTCAAATTCAAATTATTTATTAAACTATATTAATTAATTATTTAATACACACGCACTTATATTGTTTGGTCACTTTGTTTCCTTACAAAACCATGAAACCCATCTAAACCCCTTAGCTTCCCCATTACATAACCAATTCTCAATTAAGGTATTTTCTTAGGAAGCCAATTCTCTTATCAGCGGCTTGTTTAGGATTACGATGGGACTTACGTAACGACTTAGATTAGAGTAATGTATGGCTATCGGCTATGTATATATTGCGCAATAATGGGCAAGGAGCGGGATGCAAGATTTGTTACGGTTTTCAAGTTCATGGGTAAATAATACAGGGTTTTGGGGAAATATATTTGGTTTTTTTAAATTGTGATTGTGCTTTTATAAAACTGTACTAATCTTACATAAACAAAAACACAATACTAAACTGGTGTTTGCATTTCAGTAAAGATATGCTGACATTGCAGATATTTTCAGTTAATTTGCTGATAAATAATAGCAAGTTCAGTTTGAAAAAAAAATGGTTGCTCAATTAAAAACGTATGCGTCCAAAAACTTTGGTATAACCTATGCATGGTATTACATCACCATGTTTTCCCCGACTATAGCAAAACAAGTAGTTTCACATAAATATAATATGATCGGCCATCCTGCCCCTGGGTCGAGGGTGCTTGTACAGATATTTACAGATCGCATGAAACGTGATATTTGTACACACTTGGAGACTTTGCTTACACTTTAACTACTGACAAACTACTTATAAGAACGTGACCATATAGCCTAGTAAACTAAAAATCATACGTTAGTAAGTTCGTAAGAAGTGTGGCTAACTCTGGTGTCGAGTTTTTTAAATCGAAAAAACTCTGTTATGTATTTACTACTTCTATACTATGACTGATAGTTGGGACCTACTATTTAACGTTTCAGCTTACCCGAATGTAAATCACATTCTTTTTTTTTGTCACGGTCACCCATCCAAGGAATGACCGCGACAACAGTTGCTTAGTTTTGGTAATCGCAAACGGATATCAGAATAAATAGAGACATTTATGATTACATTTATTCACACGTGATTATCAAAGTTTAAAAAAAATTACGCAGACAGTAATTACTAGCTTTATATAAATTAGCTGTGAGTAATTAGGTATATGTAATGCTGGATATATGAATATTCATTGAACGAATGCTAAAAAGATGGCTGAAAATTAACCTTTGCGTCTAGTCTGGGCAATCCCACGTGTTTTTTACATAAATGACAGAATTATTGAATTAATTGACTCGACTTACAGGCACTATTTACATAACTATTCTAGGGTACTTAGCTATAAATATCACTGAATAGGTAGAAAGTTTGATTGCCAATTTTGGCTGAAATTACTTCAGGGTATGGGTAATTCACCTTAGTGAATGAAAATGAAAATCCAGGGAGTAAAAAGGGTTGTTTTTTGTCTTAAACTGATGCGAGCCCAGCAACGGTATCTACTAGTATTTTATACAAAAGCCAGTGAGTTTGAAAGCAACATCGATGTGGCCGATGTTGATATTACTTGTTGTTTGCTCGCGCTGTTTGCTTTGTTTCGTGGTAGTTTTATGCAAAGATTACTATTTATAGATTTCACAAAAACACATACACAACTTTCCTGTCATACTTAAGTTATTAATTGGGACGTGACTCTCTCGAGATAAAGTTTCGATGTGTGCATGTATAAGGTATATAATCTAAAATATTTAATTTATTTTCATTTGATTATATTATTTTATTATGAGTTCATCCTAAAACTATACATTTTCCAAAGATATCCATATATTAACGCGTGAAATGTTTTACTACTTTCCTATTGGCCTAAGGCAAAGAAATACAATCCTACGACACTCAATTCACATTAGAGCCTCAAGCAGAATCTATCTTTTTGAAACGTATGTAATCGTTGTTAGTATGTTAGTTTTGGCATCCAGTGATGAATGTAGGCGTTTGATTTATAAGGCTCCACTTATATCAGTTTTGTTTCTGGCCGGAGACAGGGGTTTTATGCTCGGTTTCGTGACAGCCTTTTTCTTACTTTGCTTGGATTAATTTTCTCGACGATTTGGTTATTCGCTGTACTTTTGTCTTTTAATGACGCATAGATCAAAGTTTTCTGACAACTCGTAGGTGGTTCTGATATTTTAGAAGTATGTACCGAGCATACAAGTAGGATGCACAATACTTTGAGCTGAAATAACAAACAGTATTTTTATATATATACAGATATCAAAATTTGAGAAGTCTTTATAAATCAATAAGTATGTTGATATTATATCATAGTGGTAGGTATGTATACTGCGCCTTATATCACCCAATTTAGTAACAACTCTGTATGTTTATTTTGAAGTACCTAATTATTCAAATTTACGAGCGAGTTCGGTAACCACGCCTGAAACACATTGGAGTCTGTAAAAGATATAATACATACCTCACAGCTGTGTTTTACTGCTTATTATTAAAATAGTAGTAAGATATTGAAATATTTTGTATTGTAGGTAAATTGACTGCTATATTGTACAGATTCGGAGGCCACTAAGAAAAACTTCGTGGTTTAATGTCATTTTAAGACTTTAACAAAACTTTTTGTTATTGTAAAATGTGACATTATTTTTATGCTCAATGCTCTCTCTTCTCAATAATCTTAGTTTATTTTAGTAAATACTAATTTTATAATTATTTTAATATTGTATTGGTCTAATACTATGCTAGAATTTATGTATCAATCCTCGTTACATAAGCAAAAACAAGATATTTAATTAAGAATCGTTATCAAATAAAACTGGCACAGTGACATACTTCAGACTTAACAAAATGAATCTTCTAAAGAATTAGTAAAAGAACTAAGCCGTAACAAATCACGCAAAGAAGTAATTAATAGAGCGACTTGTAAGCCCATCCATTCCGCTAAGTAAGTCAAACTATGACTCGGGCTGAATAGCGGAGCAAACTTCCTCTTTTGGACATTCTATTTTGGTGTCGCTAAGTGATTAGCCGATAGATTAAGAAAAAGAGATATTGAATGACATAATTTAAAAAAAACTTAAGTATCAGAATGTTATTCGGCCACCTTGCTATTAAAGATTTTAATATTTTGAAGGGTAATTGTTTTGCATCACAGGTTCGTTTAAATATGACTGATAGTGTCTATAATAAAAACAAAATATAACATTATCTATACATAAATACCACTTTCACACACAAACAATATGACGGGATTAAAAAAGATAACATTAAATTATTGAAAACGTTTTAATTGTCTATTTTACAATTTCAGTTTTAAATATATTTGTAGATACGCTAGTCGAGTAAGATGTAACAAACTAGTTGCTGGCCTTGTTAACTTTGCAGCATTTTTTGGCATCAACAGAAAAAAGTCCCAAGTTTCATCAAAACACGGTCAAGTGACTACAATACAGAGATTTGTTACAGGAAAAAATAAATTGACCGACTTACAAGATAACACTTTATTTACCTACTGTAGGAAGGAGTTGGTATTCATCAACTTTGTTTTCGCCTTAGCAAACTAAGTTTTAGTTGTACTAACCCTTATGAGTTTTAAGATTATAGTTTTTAGTTTACTAACACATATCTGGATCTCTTTGTTGTCCGAAATAAAAACATTTTATTTATTTGGTAACAACTTATTGATTTTGATTTCTTTGTAGAAACGAATACCTATCTTATTAAGCGCTATTTTACCCATGGAACAAAGTAATAAAGTATTGCTAGTGATTGAAACCGTGTTGTTTCTGAATAATAAATAAAAGTAGACGAAATAGTAGACATATCATACAAAATGACAAATGGTTTTACAATGTACATATAATTAAACAAAATTGTAAACAAATATAGTAGTTACCTACATAAGGTCTCTGACACAATCAGAGGTGAATAATGAACAGAAAAAAAAGTAGATTAAAAGCGGTCTATCTCATTCTAACTACATCTACACCAAAACTGTAGATCAGTCGCTCCATTTGGACACAAAGGACGAGCAAACATCCACAACCCATCAATCACTTTCGCTTTGTTATAATGCTGCGATTCCTTCTGTTTTCACAATCAGCAAGCTAAACACTCAAATCAACTTATGCATACTTTTCTTAGAAGATATATTCTCTGCTATCCTGTTGGATAAGAAACGTAATATCTTCATTCTATGTAAGAGTTTGCTGGAAATATTTACTATATCACTATCCTGAAATTCATGGTATACTCATTATTCGCTGAAATATGTAATAAGTATAACAATAGGGAACTAATTTTAATTGTGCAGCAATTTCATGTGTTTTTGTATAAAACGGCATTACAAATACAAATACAAATTATTTATTTATAACTCCATAGTTACAAGTCAGAATACATGTACATGTATTGTTTACAATAGTAAACTTAATAATTTAAATTTAAAAGTATTGTACTTATATAAAGAAAAAATCATTATGAAATACAATGCAATAAAGATTATGTCAAAATTATATATGTCAATAATATCAAATATATGTCAAAAGAATCTTTAGCTTATTCATATGTCCGTGCTGTAAGAATTAGGTATGTTTAGTTACTAATGTAATGTCAAGTTTGAGGTAGTCGTCTAAGTCATAAAATAATTTCTCTTCATTAATATATGAAAAAAATCAAAACCTACAAATTGTTTTTCTGTGTTTTCCATGCATAAAAAAACGACGTGCCTACAATACGTCGTTATTTTAACGATAATCACTCGCTTCACGTTAAGCAACGTTGTATCAAGTAAATGGTTTATTAAGCCATCATCATCATCATCGGATGCCATCTTCATATATTTTTAAAATTTTCTAAGATCCCATGCTGCTTCTTTTAGATGCTTATTTGTCCCCTTGTTAATGTCGTCTAGCCATTTCATTCTCTGACACCTTCGAAAATCAACCTAATGAACCCATACAGTAAGTATTAGCATATTAATTTTCTACAAAGCCTGAAAAGCCGTGTAAAAACGCATATTTCAAAATCAATGTAAAAACATTTTGCAACAATTTCTATCCCTCGCAAAATAAATAACCATATTATGTACGATATAATCACGTTGTTTGAAGAGATCCCAAGCGGCGGTAAAGTTGCCTCGTTAGGCCGGCCCTTGTAACTGCTTCATCCGACCGACGGTTTTACATAAAACTGTGATAGCCATCTGATGATACTTGTTAAGGCTCTTAAACGGGTTTGATAATGAAAGAAGTCATTTTATGTAGTGATACGATGGGTGCTGAAATTAAAAATGACAATGCAGCTAGAATGGACAAGCGCTGTGCTTCACATTAGGCACACGACATTTTATAATAGAAGTGATCGAATAAAGATATAACAACGGAGCATAATGTTTGTTTCGAAAAGTGTTAAATCATAAATTACAGCCACATTAGTAATTTGTCATTTTTTAAACCTTTAAATATTTTTTTGATTGTAAAATTATATGTAAAACTTATACATACGTATATAACATAACACATACCTACATACATATTATAATGTGCATATCCTTTATTATAAAGTTTTTTTTTAAAAGTTAAACCGAAAATTGTGCCTGAACTGAAAAAGTTATTGATTGACAATGCAGTAAAAACATCATGAAAACAGCCTTTTAGTATATAGTTAACAAAGCATAGCTAAATTTAAACCGATCTACAATTTCATCTCTCGAACCCAAACACCTAAAATGGCTATCAAATTACGTAAACACTTGAAATATCATCCAAAAGCACTCAAATCCTATTATAGTAGTATATCTATGTACATATATGTATATATATAGATATGTATGTATGGATAAGGGTAATAGCACACTGAGTGCTTTTACGTACCGATCAGCACGCGCGAAAAAGTTGTATTTACTTTGTACGTTCTATTTTATGTTTGCAGTTTTAGGGATTATCTTCGTACAATGTTTTAGGTACCTTTGTTTTATTTTAGTTTCATTGATTTCACCAATATAAAAACAATATATCTACTAAAATTGCATATTGCTAGTAATCGTAGTAACCATACTGGCAAACACTTGTCAACCTCAGCTCATACTTTACACGGTCACGGTCACGGTCAAGAAAACAAAAAAAATCGCACAATCATATCATATTTTAACTTCACAGATCCATCCATCTAACCTTATCTTTCTACCTACCCCTATCATCTCGACCCAACCTTTCCATCCCTCCATTGTCGCTGCAACCTTGAGTGCACCAACACAGCTCCAAGACTCAATCATGGATCATCTAGCACAAAGATTTCTTAAGTCAGAGGCCCCTAGCCATCAACTGAAAACTTTAGCGAAGTCAATTTCTACGGCAACTTCTTTGCTTCTTACGTTTTAATCCTTACATGTTGGTGACGTACCTAAAGTATTTTCCACTTAACTATTTTCTGTATAAACGGTGCTGAAATCACATGAAATGTGTTCGACGCCCATGGTAGATACTGGCTGTTCTTACTGTTACAGCAGTTATTAATATATACTACGCTAAATGCCCCTGGGCTAGGATGAAAATTCTTGAGTTTCACTACGAATTTATTACGATTTAATACTGAGTAGCTACTGAGTGAATTAGTAAGGCTTTAAATATTAGTGATCGTTATTGCTATAATGAGGCGTCTATGATGCATAATGCCTATGATCTATACTACTACAAGGGCACCCATAACTGACCGCGGCTTATCAAAAAATTGTATCACAACCTCTGGAGCAGTCGAGAGAAAAAAGGTGGAGGTTAAACTGCAAGGCGATTTGGAAGATTGAGTCTGTAATGTGTGGATAAGAGATGTCTGTTTGAACTGGATTGTGTGTGAATGGGGTGGAATGCTTTTATAGCAAGAAGATTGGTTGTTAATTTTTTTGCATTTATGCCAGCAATTACACAAAATAATAAGGTAATTGTAGGTCATGTCATCAATCAATCATGGGGAAAAGTTTGAAATAAATCTAAATTAGTCACCATGACGACTACAAACTATCCTCTTGTTTAAAAATGATTAAAAATACACAATGAACCAAAATAATCTTAATTAATTTGAATAAATCTTAGCTCAGGTTTCAAGTTCATAACAACCAATTTTTTTATAATAAAATGCATTCATTGACACTGAAATCATTAATTGATAACAAGTTTATAAGGCAGTGATCATAATAATATCATAATAAACATTCTTAAAAACAATGTAATATAAAAACCAATGAGCCGAAATGACATTGAAAAGCAATCTCTAAGCGACTCCATTATTTCCACCATCAAGCTCCCATAACTCATCGAAGGTCACTCCATCATTTACCACATAAAGTATGAGGAAGTGATTATGACTATCTGCCCTCTCCATACATCCTTGGACATGCACTTTCTCGAAGGACGATGGACGAGTTTTTCTTCCAATGTTGGCCTTCGAAGAACAAGTAACTAACTACATATGTTGTTAAAGATATGGCGAAGATTTTTGGGAGTGAGCATAGAAACAAAAGTAATACATGAAATATATAGCTCGTAAAATAGCCTTTAAGTAAGTACTAAGTTGCACTTTGCCAGCTGTACACTAGTTTATCTACTTGGTAGGTGTTTTATGAATAGAATAGGGATATTTTGAAATTAAAAAAAAAAATAATTAAAGGCCGTTTTAATGAGAGTGTAACTCCTGTAACTCCTAAATCTCGCACGAAGCGGTACGCTTCAACCTTTATTGTACGTACCGCAAAATTTGGAATTCCCTGTTCACACGCACTATAATCCAGCGATCTTCAAAGCGAGAGTTAATCGGATCTTATCGGGTAAGCACGCTCCATTTTAGGCTATAGCCTTTGCTTACCATCAGGCAAACTACAGTCAAATACACAAATTAGACAGATTTTAGTTAAAACCTGTCGCCAAGGGCCTAAAGATATGAACCAGGAACCTATATATGAAAGCTATTTCCAATCCAGTACCACCCAGTAGGTACATGCTTGCTCCACATTGGGCCACATTGTTTGCTTGTTCGGGTATCGTTTCAGGTGACCTGTGTGCTCAAATGTCTGACTGGATATTGTAAAACATTATATTATTTGAACTATTCGCAATCAGCACATGCCGAGTTGAGGTCAATTTGGTACAGGTTTTCAAATATATTTTCTAATCAATATAAGTTAAGTCAAGCATGAACCGACCAAGGTTGCATCATAAAGTGATTATGTCATTCTCTGCCCAAATGGCCACATTATCCTTGGACATGCACTTGGTCGAAGGACGTTGGACGAATTTATGTCCAACATTGGCCTTGGAAGTCACAGCTCTGTAAACGAATCAAGATTTAATAAACTGAGGCGGTTGGATATGTGGTAGCGGTTCGCGGGCGTGATATTGGAAATAAGTGGAAAGAAAGTTTATTGAATTTTTAGATAAGTTATTGCAGTTATGTGTTTAAGAATATTGTACATATAATCACAATATAATACAATCTATACGTGTTACGGATTGCATAAAAAAAATATACTAATTTGCGAATCGCTTTTCAGATAGTTTTGCATGTAAATATGGTCATAAATCGTGAAGTAACGTGCAATCCATCAATTTATTGCATAAGTGAATAGAAAGTGACATTTATATCTACATGTTTACGTAGGTAGGTTTTGATTATTTTTCATGATACAATGATTGTCAAGATATGTCTGAAAATATCTGAAAAGTTTATAACATCTTTCTGGTTCTGATAATTTTATTAATATCAGAACTGCTAGTCTTCCATACAAAAATAAATACCTAATAATAAAAATATTTGGGGACATGGCACACAGCGCCATCTAGCCTCGCACTAAGCAAACGCTTGTGTCGCAGGTACTAGATAATTGATATAATACATATATACTTTTTATTGTAAATACATTCTTAATATACTTAAAAACGACTAGACTCAACACAAGTAATTATACATTTTTAAAGTTCATAATTACTTTCGTCATGCGGGAATCGAACCCGCAGCCCCTAGATCAGACTGCCTTCTGATCTAGGGGCTGCGGGTTCGATTCCCGCCAATACCAATACCAACTAAGCTAACAGGCCAGTCAAAAATTACATTATTGCATTATTCTGAAGACGGTATGAGACTTCTAAATTCTCTTAATATCTTAATGTACGACACTGGGCTTCCTTACCATGATCTCTAAATGTAACCACCAGGTACATATTTCAGTTGATTCAGTCTCTAAACAAATCAAGGAACTAAATGGCAGTTACTTGGTCGTGAATTGAAGGTTTATTGCCTTTATGGATTCTATGGGGCAATCAAATCGGGGAGTAAAGCCAAATGGATGGGAATTTCATTAGGGACGTAAAAATTCGAAGGTGTTTTTCAACACATTTATGTTTTGTTGAAGGTAAATAAGAATCTTATTAAGTATCATTCTGAACAGCTCTAAACAGGTTAAACCATTTCACTTCACAAAACCAATCCTTGTATTATATTTAAATGTTTGTAGGGTATTAATTACAATAACTACTTAATTAATGTGTTCTTTTTGATTTTCAATGTTTTATTTTCGTAATATGTTAATCGGGACTTTAATTCGAAATACATAACAATAGTTACAATTATGAGCAGGTCTGCAAAACATTTGTAACATGGTAAGATCTGTTATTTCTGATTCTAATCTCAAAGGCATCTCAACTACTAGTAGAATTTAATGACCTAACGTCTTTAGCCTACATCAAATAACAGCTTCAAATAGTATCCATACAATATTGTGTACAACTTCTCAATCTAGCAAACCACGCGTGAAAGAATGCCAGCAAGTTTGGTGAGTGGTTGAAGTTTGTCCAAATTCCGCGGATAGCTTCACACTTGACGACCTCAATGAAGATCACCGAACAATCAGTGGCTTTCCAAGGAAATTTCAAGGGCAGGGCCTTTGAGAGTTTACTGAAAGATACGTTGTACTACTAAATAGTAGTCATAGTAGTCAGTGGTATACATTTGGTGATGTCGTTTTAAGACTGTGTTTCTCGCTTCTTGCTTTTTGCGCGTATAAAAAGTGTTAACAGACAAAATAGTAATAGAACGTTGCTTTAAAGAAGTTAATTAAAATTCTTTAATACATTTAAAATGTTGAGACTTATTAATTAAGTTTCAATCATGGGATCTTGTTCAAATTATTGTATTTTATAGCACTGCCTAATTTGGTCGCATAAGAAACTTAGACTAATTATTTATGTGAAAATTTGAGTGAATTCATTTGTTTTTTATATAAGTGTAAGCATATTAGAATTTTAGCGTGTTTTACGTACATTTTATTACCAAATAATTAAAACTTGTATTAAAGAAGTGATGTATCTTCCGAAACCAAACATTCCCAACTCATTGAGCCAATTTTCTTTAACGATACGACTGTTGGAGAAGTATCAATTAACTAACGTCACTGTTACGTAACACATTAAAGGAAATCGCTCCAATTTGAACCAATTACCAGAAGCTGTTTGGAAGGGAAGTGTATGAACGGGGTAATCAAAAACCAATATCATCGAATCCAATTTACGTTCAGAAAAATGCAATTTTGTACTTGGCAAAAGATGATAAACTCTTTGGTTTGAATTGTTATAGTTTTGTATCATAATCTTGTTACAAAATAATCGAACTTAATAGGATATTCAAAAACTAGTAAGATAGCTAAAAAATATATCTCTGGTCGCAATAGCTATTTATGAATATGGGTTAATTTTCATACAAAATGTTTTCTACGAAATAGAAATGCGTTAAAACAAATCAGAATACATGGTTTCGATATAGAAACAACAGAATCTGTGATCATGAAATATTCATCAGCTCATTCATAAGTTCTTAAGGTTACACTCAAACATTGATATTTTAGTGTGGGAGCAATCTAACACAATCTAACATTAGCATTTTACAGAGAATAGGTATTTGTAATTACTAAGAGAAAATTACTTTGTTATAAGTTTAGATAAACGTATTTTGTGTGAATTACTCGGTGTCTGCTACGATGTAAATGCTTAAAAAAAGAAATCTCCTGGCAAATTGATACTGTGAGGGAGTCAGGACTCTCAGTAATGAGGAATACGAATAAGGACGAGGATGTGAATTACTTAACTGTAATTTAAATATTAAACAACTTGTTGTAGTTTACTCTGGGATTCCTTCAAAACGTATAATTATTTCGCCCTTTAACTGATTGTAGTTCACGGCCTCGTCCCAACCCTGTTTTTGTAAAATAATTAACATTCGTGATAATTTTATTGCTCAAACAAACAAACAAATAAGCTTCAGTACTAAGAATAGGTAACGCACGTTTACAGCATGAAAAATTTAAAATGATTTCTGAAAACACAACAATCAAGCAACAAAAAATTGCCACACTTCTTTTATCAAATTAAACACTCCTCACTCTCGTAGATTTAAATTCAATATTCACAAATCACGCTCCACTTACACGTATCATTATCAAATAGAAGTTATCTAATAATATCTGACTATTCACTGTGCACCAATTCATTCAGCCCACTCCGAGGATCAATCTATCCCACGGGAGTAGGTACCCGACCCAAGTCTAGTCTAGATCATTTGTCAAATGATGTAACCATATACTTATTGGCCCACAAAATTACTGTTTGGGGTAAATGTGGCTAGATATGGCGTAATATCATGAATAAAAGTAGACATTTAGATTAGTTGTTGTAGTAATTTTAAGTTAGTTTTCCTAAATTTTCGGTTTAGTGTACTTATATCTTAAAAATAATTTGAGTATAATTTAAAATACAATAACAACACATAAAACGATACAAAGTACATCATTTTAAAATCGTTTATTTTGTAGACTCAGTTCTGATTCAAACTAAGCAACTTTTAAGGCTAAGGGTATGATTATTATTGTATACAAAACACAACATATTATGAGTAAAAAATATCACTTAGATTATCTTTAGACTTTTCTAAAGATTTTCTAAGTGCCCCTTTTTGTAGTAGTTAGAAGTAGTAGGTATGTTTAGTTTTCCTTCACTTGTTTTTATATTTTATTATTGTAAATAAAGTAATCAAATATTTTACCACATATTATGTATATTGTAACTACTACATATAGCTGCTAATGTTTTAACACCTCTACTGAAAAAAAACAAAAAAAACATTCAGTATATTTTTTATTCAAGTAATTTGGAGTAACAGTACAAGCGGCAGGAGCCGCGGCGGACGCAGCAGAAGAAGCCAAGCGGCGAAAATATACATCATTATCGACTGATTATATTTTCGTACCGCTTGGCTTCGAAACTTTTGGTCCGTGGGGTAAAAGCACGAAGTCTTTTATAAAAAAATTAAATAAAATGTTGATTGACATCACTAGAGACAAGAACGCTGGCTGGTTCCTTGCGCAAAGGATTTCTATAGCAATCCAGCGTGGGAATGCAGCCAGCGTTCTTGGCTCCATACCACATGTAGATTGTTTAAATTTAGTTTAGATGTAAATACTCTTTTTTAGTTCTATTAGTGTTAATATGTGTAAATATTGTTTCTTATTATTGAATAAATATATTCAATTTGGAGTGTAGGCGATTCGAACTTCTAGAGATGAATACATTAATATTAGATCTTTCAAGGTTAGGGTAAGAAAGCAGTAACTTTTATTGAATGTTTATGTTGATTTGATTAATGTAAGCTTCCGTCTGTTTTTGTCATGTCATAGAAAAACATTCAGAAGTTCTTTTGTCTGTTTTAACGAGTCGTCAGTATTAAATTTCTACATTGATAAGGTTTTTTATTTTGCGATCTTTTATTTAGCTCTTACTGTCTTTTGGAATGGTAATTAAATAAGTACTAATAATTTCTGAAAATATTTTTTCAATGGGTTGGACTTGGAAAGATGTCTGCAGAAAGTCCGTTTTTGAAGTTATATAAAAGGAAGAAGCTATTCTTCAAAATAAAAATAGATAGACCTATAACAGTGCAAACGTCATTCCTGAATTAAAAAAAAAACATCCTAAATCAAACAACAGAAATTCTGTTTATCTTTCCATCTGTCTATCAAATTGTAAGATTAATTCAGTGTAGAGCCTTGAAGCTAGCGAGATAAGGCGTCGCTATCAGCAGCCTTTGATTGATGGATTGTGTGGAAGCGACTTTACAGTGCTGTTGTATTGTATACAATAGAACCTCCTTTGTAGGTCAGTGAGTGGATAATTAGATTAAGATGAATTCTGAATTTGATTTGTTTGAGTTATTCAATATTTTGGTTGTATATTTTAGAGCGGGACCCAAATTTTCATATCTATTTGTGGACAGTATGTATCAATTTTCTATTACATAATTAATTTAAGACCTAATCAAATAATATTATGTCTACCTTTAAGCATATAGTATGCGTATAACTCTTTTTTTACATATTCGGGCTGTTTTCACGTATGGTTTAACGCATTAATCAAAACGTTCACACTGTAATGAAATAAAATTAAGCTAGCTTTTAACACAATATCAAACGCAAACTAATCCCACGTAAAAAGTCTGTAACATACGAACATATTATGACTTGAGCTTATAAATAAGGAAAAAACCAAAGCTCACAACAAAAAAGTCATAAACATGTTTATCTCATCTACAACAATAAATTACATTTTATTGCAACATTTGTCACACAACAACATTCAATCAGCATGTTTGAGACATACGCAACAAATCAGCGTGGCCTATATAAAGCATCCAACCTTGACATGGAAAGGATTCTTCATACATTAAACGTTGAGAAGGCTCGCAGACTCTTTCAAGCGATACTTCAGACTTAGTGAAGTTGTAGTATATGTAGGTATAACAGACGATATAAGTGGCAAGTAACTTTGTGAAAGTGGTGGTCGACGGCGAGAGTTTTTAAGCTATCTTATATATTTTGGTTTGGCAATAATGATGGCTGTAGCATAATAAACAACCGGAAGAACAATTTGACAGAATGTTTTTCTTTCATTTTCATTGTAGTAGAAAAATATATCTGAACCAGTTTGCTAATTGATCTAGCACTTGAAAAGATTAGATATACTTTTGGCTTGACGGCCACCCATCATTTTCAGAGTGTCATATAACTGCAAGAACAATCTATATCATATTTTAATCAACCATGTTACAACAATGTGTATAGGGTGCTAACTTGAGTTATATTTATGATCCCTCTTACAATCGAATTTACCCCCAATAAAAGTTGGTAAATCATTTCCAGCTAATCTAGCAACAATAACAACACCTCAGACTATTGGGCCGCCGGGTAATTGGCAATACCGGGGAATATTGGTTCCAGGAGTAGGTCGATATATAAACATAGAAAGGAAGTCTATTAACAAACATAAATGTAAAGTATGAGCAACTACCATACTAATTGTGATTTTTGCTGTGAAATGCTAAAGAAAGAATGTCTATGGATTTTATGAAATTCTTTAATTGGTTTTAATCGTAAGCTTTTGGCAAATCACAGCTCAAATATAGATGTATGTAGGTAAACTCGTAAAAAATCAATCATCTATTTTGTATATTACAAAAGTAATTGACATTATCACTGTTGGATGAAAAGCGAAATATTTAATAATGCTAGATCAGCGTTAGAAAAAGTTTATCCACAGATATGAAAATTGGGTTTTACAATGGCACAGTACATAAACACTTTTGTTTTTCTTTTAATTATATCAGGTATGCTCTTAACCCTCAATTGGGCGCGCCTAAAAAGTTACATAAGCGGTCGCGTGGGGTGTTTGGCACCCCAGATTTAGGAAATTCAATAAAATACAAAATACATGCAAAATCAGACTTTTATTAATAAGAACATTTGAACTGACATATTAACCAACTTTTAATCGTATTTTTAACATAAAACTTTAAAATATGAAAAAGATTTTTTAACTAAACCTAGTTTTTTATCGTCACAATTTTGACAGACTATATTCATAATGGTCATTGCACACATGTTTTTGACATTTCGAACATTCAGTCTTTGTTTTCCTGTCTTTACTTCTTGGACATACATAGCACCTTTTGTTTGGTTGCGATCGGCTTGCTTCAGAAATAAATTCTTGGTCCTGTCACACAGTCACCTGGGGTGTCGTGCACCCCAAACACGCTCTCCGAACCCAACCGTCCACAACAGAGTGTCGCTTGCAACTAAATCGTGTACGTTTTACGTGTTTACGAAGCTATCTAGAAGGCCAACGCGCTATATTCAAATTTTAAAAAGTTGTGAGCCTGGGAAACTGCTCTGGGGTGCATGACACCCCACGCGACCAATTAAGGGTTAACCATAGTTCGCCTGATGGCAAGCAAAGGCCAGCCTAAGCCTTACAAAGGCTAGCCTAAGATGGAGCGTGCTTTCCCGATGAGAACCGATTCATTCTCGCTTTAAATATAGCTGGACATATACACTTAAGGATAAAGACTCTTCATTTCCAATAACCATTCTTTCTTGTTATAATCTCTGGTTTCTTATACATCGGCCTACTTCCCCCGGTTTGTCGAATGAAGTAACATTGTCCAATTTAGTTACGAATCGCCGAGATTTGGGGTCACTCTTTGAGGGAACGTAATTAGGGCACTGACGGACAATGTTTTTATTCCAATACTACGTATTTTCTTCTCCGGGGCATGGAGTTATAAGGATGTCATTGTTTTATCAGTATTTCGGTCAATATTAGTATAAGTCAATAAAATTAAGAAAAAGGCCCAATTGGCTTTTGTATGTTATAAAAACATGTCAAGCAAGAATCTGCATAAAGATTCTTTCTTGCTTTATTACATTAAAAATGATTAAAATAATCACTATCTAAATTTCATTCATAGTTAATGTTCACCAGGAAAAAATATATGTTTAAACCAATCGAAATTTAAGCCTTATACAATATCAACTTACTAAACCTGTCGTGTTTAAATACACTCATTTAACACACTCAATTTGAATAAAATAGCTAAAGAAACCTAAGTGACTTCTAAGTATGCAAGAGCGTCTGAAAGCATTATGTAAAGTAAATCGTCTCAATATATCCTGCGCGTAGTAATTTGTCCGGGTGCTTACCCGGCGCTTACCCATCACTTACCCAACGCTTACCCGACGTCGCCCGGGTAAGCCTCCGCCCACTTGATAAAGAGATTACGAGACCTTCAATTGAATTTTCTTCAAGATTTAGACACGAAATTGTAACGATATTGTATTTGAATAAAGACGGATAAAGGAGGTGGTATACGTTTGACATGGATTTGAAAATTAGTTTACGGCGTTAGCTTGTGAAAAGATGAAAATTTGGATGAAGTTTTCTATTAAACTGATGAAAAACTCATCAAACAGTTTTAGCCACGAGGCAATAAACAGTGACTTTATATTTCAAACTTTACACAGACCTATTTATTCAAGATTATAATAACTGTTTTTAAAATAACACCAAACGTTTGTCCCAAAACAATTAAATTTAAAGGAATTAATCAAATCTCCGAACGTAATATGTTAGCAGTATGAGTTAATTTATTATATTATATTAGCCTTTGTAAACAGTAAATAAATAAACATTTGCTTTGTCTGAAAACGGTTTAATCTTGATTTTGATTAAATTAAAATGCTCTTGTACAGGGTTTCTAGGAATTAGCTGTCACTATAAGTCATACCTCTAATCAAATATTTAAATCAAGTAAGAAGATAGTCATACAGTTTTACTAGTTTTTATCAAGGCCAGATTATGCTTACCTTAAATCTCATATACATACTTAAAGTGATTATAAATACATCTTGTTCATTTTCATTTATTGCTGGAGTACATCATTATTTTGTTTTCTATTTTAATGAATAAAAATACCCTGAAAATTGAAAGAAAATAATATTGGAATACAATGCCTTATGATGACAAGCCCTAATAGACCCTTGCTTTTATTTACTAGTAAGTCTGTATATCTAGATAATTTATGCTAACAAATAAATTAACTCCTCTGGCTATTTGTCCTAAGTTTCAGTGGTAAAAGGGCGACTGACCTATTTACATCGCATTGTTTAACAATCAGGGTATTATCTTGCACTTTGCCATTTAGATATTTACAAAAGGCTTTTAGAATTTATTTAGGCCAGACCATACTCTAAAAGATGTAAAGATCAGATGTGTACAGTAATGTTTATTTTGTCTGTTAACTTATTTAGATACAAAAATATCTAAATAATTTGGTAAAATTTAAGGTCAGTTTAGTCCTAAATTCGGGCAGATTTGATTTTACACGACCCAAATAAAATAAAGGTTTTGTGATCAAAGAAAAAAGGTTCCTGTCCTCGTGTTACAAAAAATCCTCTGACTAACGAACGATGTGTGAATGTGTTTTGTTTTTAAATCCCCGGGTACCTACTCCATCGTTGTCATAAAAGGCTCGGCCTCTCGGACGCCCTAAAACATTTGCATCGCAATAAACGACTTTCTCCCAATTACAAATGCACAATGGAATGCGGAAATAAAATTAAAAATTTCATCTCAAACTGGCCGCTTTTAATTAGTTAATTTCCTCTTTATATGCCCCAGGGTTGGAATAAAAACTCAGTCACAACAGTTCCTGGCCGCAACAAGTACGCTGATCGAACATGTGACCTCCGCTGCGTTACAAACCAAAACACACCTTCGATACACCTGTGTAAGATTCATAATCAACTGTTACAGCCCGACTACAACCTTCCTAGTAACTGTTACCTATTCTATGCCAGTCGTGTGTACCTGTCACACGATTTTGATCCTTACTGTGTAGCCAATAGAGTGGTCTCTGTGTGTGTGGTGTGGTCGCGCCCCCGTGGCCCAGTTCATCGGCCTGACCTAGTTCCGTTGCACCCCCTCTCCCCCGCACCCCCGCACCCCGGTGCCCCTCGGTACAGATCGCGGCTGAGGATAATGATTATGAATTTTTTTATTGGAGGTTTTACGACACTGCATAGGTTGTGAATGTCAGGAGTCCGGAGTGGATTTAGAAGGGTCCGGGAGTCTTTTTATTTGGCTTTGTGGTTCTCAAGGTCTGTCCCTATCCTGGACCGTTTAAATTAGTAAGGAAGGGTCTGAGGGTCCACATGCTCCATATAGTTTGTGGAAGGAACCCGTTTTTGTATTTTATGTTGAGGTCTCAAGGACAATGCTTGCAATGAAGTTACAAGGTGACTGCTGCTATTTACAATTGTATCAGGCTTAATGAGCCTACAGTTAGTGGTGTTCTAGAAATTATGGATGCTTTTACCCTAGAGTCCAATGAAAATAATAAAGTACAAGTCAAACATAGAATAAAATATTGTTATTTTTATTAGTTTTAAACGAACTGTATTTTTAAAACCTTTACAATTTCTCTCGAGTGTCATAAATTTATTCCACAGTTGCAACAAACCTAGTTCACTAATCATAAAAAGCAAATTCATGAGGAGAGGCTTGAATAATATACAATTTAAATAGTAAATCTGAACCAAGTTTTAAAAAGAATTGGGTTTCAAAGCAGTCGTTTTAATGTAAAAAGACTTTTTTAAATTTACTTTGTTTATAAATGAGTTGGCGTTTGCTCAAAATTATTTACACAACAATCTATCGCAACTAACGAATATGACTTCTGAAATTATCAAACTGTACCACAACACTTCAAAAGATGTAGTATGTATCACTTGTCGAGAACAATAAACAGTATAGTTTGAAGGCCACGTCAAAGCCTCCCGAAGGAGCCTCGAGCGGCTCAAACCTCTCCTCTTGAAAGGAATTGAAATGGAGGAGGTTATATTGTAAATGTTTACAAAATAACCGCCTATGAGAGTAATCAAAAATATGCACTTGTTTTGAGGGTTAACTGTTGCTAAAATTGAGAATATAAAAAAAATACGTTGAATCTTGAAATCCAGCTTAGATATAGGTTATTTTTTAAAAGCAAATACATACCTACTATGAAATATCAAAATTAATATATATAAAAAATAAAACCACCTCACGTTACTTTTCTAGTACTAAATACGTTATTTTAAATGTTTTACATGGAATTAACGTTGCTTTGGTATCGACCTAACAAATCTTGACAAATATCTTCCGACTACCCTATAAAATTGTAGCATGTCAAGTCAGTTTGTCATTTTGTCCCACTTACATATTTATTGGCAATCGCCCATAAATACTTCGGGCCAGGCTCGATAGCTTCCGTGCACAATGCATGGCTTCCGAAAACCATAGGCGATCACTATCTGATCGTACAAGTTTTACTTTTATAGGAAAATTGGCTTTGAAGCAGGTTAATAAACATATTATCAAAGTTTCGACAGTTACTATCACAAAAGTAATTGTAATAACACGAATAAGTGTAGAACATTCTAAAACTGTAGCTACGAGTACCTGTAAGTATCTAAATAAATGAAATATGTCTCATTTCATGGTTTCATTTTCAGACACATGCGATCTTCTTTTCCACTAGATTTGTAGTTAGCACCTTCATTTTGTTAACTTGCGATCCAAAAGAATGAACTAGATGATTATCATCATTAAACGATATTTATCGCAATTTCAAATGTTTACTTTATTACGAGAATATGCCTTTTGACAAGAAGCCTGCAATAGAACAAATAAAAGCAATAAATGCCATAAATCACCTTATCTACTTAAATCTGGCCTCAGAGTTGGACAGCCTTATATCTCAGTGCAACTTAGTCACGACTCACCCACTGCAATCCATTCTACGTAGTTTTTTAAGAAAATTATAATATTTGAATGAATATTATTGTATTCCTATATATATTTTACAAGTTAAAAGTGCGATGCCACAGTTATCTACTGTACATGTAATTGATAGTAAAATAATAATGTAACTTTGTGAGCGCATGGTGAGGTCATTATCACATAAATTAGACATAATTTTTTTCATGACACAATAATCATGTTTTTTAGAAAATAAGTTATTAGGTACATTTTGAAATGCATTATTGTGTAATAATATAAGTTTAATTTTTGTTTATTCATTTTGCCTAAATTTTCTTTTATAAAAACGTGTCCAAAAACAAAATTATTACCCTGAATTGAATCTAGGTTTAGTTTAACCAAGACTAGAACGATGCGCTTCCTTGCAGCAAAAAGCTGAAAAACGCTTGCATTTCCTCCTTAGATTTAAATAATGAAAATGTCTGTCACAAACCGCCGCTCAGACATGAGCCCGGGTCAAGGCCCACAAATATAGGTTAAGAAAAACGTCGGAGTGAGCTCGTCATTAAAAACAAATCACTTATTCATTTTAGACATCTGACTTGAATCAATAGAGCCTAAACAGAATGCAACCCCGTCCCACACAAAGGAAATTGAAACTTACTTACAGACTTTAAGATATAATTTAAACTGTGGATGTTTAGTCGTACGACTTTTGTATTGTAATGCGTTTTGCGGGGCAAGGCCAGGAGAGCGAGATGGGGAGGTGATATTTCAGGTGGGTTGGAAAGGGACGGGGGTACGAGGTATGCAAGGCTAAAGGGTCGTGGTTAGTACAGTGGCCTGACCTAGTTTCCGTTGCAGGACTGTACATATTGATTTAGTGAAGCACTTGTTGCTCGCAGGTGTATGGCCTTAGAGAGGTGGCTTAGGAAGGAAGTAGCTTCCAGTTTGGACAATTTACTTGGAGAGGGGCTGATGGAGGGATCTGGGGGAATTTGTGGGAGGAGTGAGTAATGGGGGATTTGTTTTGAAGGTTCATTAGGTGATGGTCTATGAGATTTTTGTGGAAGCGTTCATCTTTTAGGCGCTGACGCCTCACCTGCTTAAAAAAGTCACATATTATATTATTTAAAGGTGAATTGATAGATATTGTTACATAATATATGATAACGTATTAAGGCTTCCTCACACATCAAGCAGGTGTGTTATGAAAAGAAGATGATATTGTTGGTCTAGGCTTTTCCAAAAAACATTATTTACTAATGCTATGTTGACGCTTAAGTTATTTTCTAGTTCTGTTGTCTGTCAAAGGACCAATAAATAAAATAAATAAATAAATATTCCGGGACATTGCACACAGCGCCATCTAGCCCCACACTAAGCAAACGCTTGTGTCGTGGGTACTAGGTAACGGATATATTACTTATATACGTTCAATAGATAATGAATAGTTTTTGCTAGTATGATATCCGTGCATTTTTACAACAACATAAAGTAACATACAAAATACACAAACAATTTATTTACAAAAAATCTTTGGAATCTTCTGAACGTAACATAACATCGAAATAGATACTATAATCAGTTTTATTACATTAATGTCCGCCTATTTCCTCCGAAGCCTTCCTAACTAGTCCTTATATTTGTTGCAGCGTGGGTGCTGGGGTGGTTGATGTGCAAGACAGTGCCGTACGTGCAGGGCCTGTCCGTCGCAGCCTCCGTCTACAGCCTCGTGGCGGTCTCACTCGACAGGTGAGCTAGACATCATCATCATCAGCCTGCAGTTGTCATTTCTTGACAAAGGCCTAGAGAGGCCTTTGTAGCACGCCATCCAGCCCAATTACGTGCTTTACATTTTAAACAGAAGAAATTGTATATAATATAGTATAACGTGTACCTATAACAAACAAACACTACAAGTATCAGTGACTCTAATAAACCTTACTGAATAAAAAAAAACTGAACATTTTTTTACCATTCAATTTAGCTTGAGTTTAAAGCAAAGTTAAATAAACTTTGCAACACTAACAGAAGCTATGTTTCCTGTGGACTTAAATCCAGGAATCTTGAAATTTTGACTAAATAGGTACCTTCTAGGTAAGCGTGTCTTTGGCTGCAAATTTTATCAAGTGGTTTGTAGCAGTGAAAAAATCCTAGAAGTTCCATATTTCAGAATATTGGAGACAACTAATTTACAATTTCAATAAAAGGGTTTAAATATCTTGAAATATTATTCCATTCCGTTCTAAGTAATTTCGGAAACAATCCCTTTACTTTAGCTAGCAAAAAACAACAATCAACTGTATTTAGATAAATATTATCCCTCTCTCTCCTACAAAAATTAACAAAAGAAAATAGCAATAGCAAGTAAAGAACTAGGAATTATATTCAAAGGTCGCTTTAATAACGTTTCTCCTAAACACAAATAGTGAAAGCCTATCAATCGGAAAAGACGCGCAAATAACTAAAGTCGTCGACCTCAAGAAATAATATTATCTACAGTATTTTTGGCGCTCTATTATTTGCACATTGTAAGGCTTAAGGAGAAAATCAGAAGATTCCTGTCTTTCCTCTTTACTATCTAAATCTGAATCATAGGAGATTTGGGGAAGTGAATTACTTTGTTGTGTTAAAGAAAAGGTAGCTTTGATAAAACATCGTGGGTGTAGATATTTTTGTATTGTTTAGTGTGTTTTTTTATAAATCGGTATTCCGCCGACGCAGATATATGGAAAATGGCTAAGTAGAACCACTACAGTGCAGTTTTAATGACTGAACTTCACTATTATCTTTTACTAATAATGTTAAATTGGATATATTATTACATGTGCATTATATATTATATAAATCACAGTTTTTATATAAAACTCAGAATAGATCATTATTAATTCTTGTATGGAGGTAGTAAGAGGTCTTAGAAAGGTCTTAGACTACTTTTTATCATGAAATATTGCGCGTCGCGTCACGGGTGTCCCCTAGTTTACTATATGATAAGACTCATACAAATATCGCTTTGAAGTAGTAGTATCATAGCTAGCCTCTCCAGCGGTCGCCAACTGGAAGTCCCGGGGGCTGCTAATCACCTTTCCGGGATCGGACCTTGGCCCGGAAATTAGCATAACGACTTACTAACACTTGTCAGAAGGGTTATGTTACTATTATAGAGTATCAACTGCTACACCGCATGACAGTGATATCCGATAATGTTTGACGATGTTATCAAAGTTTTTTTTAAAGTAAAGTAAAGTAAAAATATGTTTATTTACTAATTGAAAAACTTAACCTATATAATATTACAATTTGTTTAACTTACAATACAACAATAGTGTTAACTGTAGACCCCAAACTAGGCGTTAGCCTGTATCTTGGTGGTCCAATTATAAAAGTGAGTATTTTGGTGTATAACATTTTGATAAATAATTTTCACCATAGAAGTTTGCAACAGCGTTAACTGTTTTATTCTCATTGTATTATTCTTATATTATGCGTCATGTGTAAAATATCAAACATAGTTTTTTTTACATGATATAGGCTTACGCTTGACTACAACTTGCTTGATGGTAAGCAAAGTTATATGATTTAGATGACAAAGTTGATATAGTTTAACTTACGGTGTAGAGTTGTGGGGCCGCGCTGCCGACCGCAACAGAGCGTTCATAATGCAAAAGCGGGCCATCCGCGCCATCTGCGGGGTCCAAAATGACGTCTCCCGCGTGGAGCTATTTCAGGAGCTTCAAATACTGCCATTACCTTGCGAACTTATTTATCAGATTGCTCTGTTTGTACGCACACACCCCGAAGCCTTTCAACGTAAGGGTATACATAAAAATTTGGATTTGCGCAGCAACAAAAAAAAAGATCATCTCGTAATGCCCCATCACCGACTAGTCAAATTGGAGAGGTCCGTCTATGTAGTAGGGCCCGCGGTATACAACCGCATACCTATTTCCGTCCGTGATGCAGCCTCGACCGCGTGCTTCAAGACCAAGCTTAGAGCTTGGTTGTTGACACAATCTTTTTATGATATTGATAAATATTTAAAAATTCAAATATAATTTAATTACATTTAAGTAATGTATTGTAGTGGATACTTAATTATATGTTTTTTTTTCTCATAAAAGTTGACGTGTAATACATAGATATTATAAGAATAGTTATGACATGTAATTTGTGGTGTTATTAATAAATAATTTGTATTTGTATTTGACACTTTATGTAATGTACAGACAAAAAAAACATTAAAATCATAAGCATTTATAGCGTTGCAATTAAAGTAACCAACTGCATGATGATTTTACAGCTACATAATTCACAAACAAATCGAGCATCCTACGTGCAATAGAAACTAAAGTTACCTATCATATTCAAGTACCCGCAATAAATCCCGAACTCGCTCCGTGGTCCCCAAGCCCCCGTTATTGAGGGGCTCCCGAGCGGGCCCTGACCCGGACATTAGCATAATGAGGCAGCGGCCGGGAGCTGGCCGCAACGGGACACGGCCTCGCGTGAATACTCGCCCTTAGTTCAATGTTTTGATGAATTATGGCGCTGGGAAGTGCAACGGTTGACTAGCACTGGATTTTCAGGGATTTTTGATAAATGTGTTGTTTTTGGGTGTATTAGAAAGATAGTTCAATAAATAAATATTCCAGGACATTGCACACAGCGACACCAGCCCCATACTAAGCAAACGCTTAGTGTGGGGCTAGATGGCTTGGGTACTAGATAACGGATAAATAATACTTATAAACTTTTCTTTTGTAAATACATACTTATTATACATACATACATAGTTCAAATAAATTGTTTTTATAATTATGAATACCTAACGTTTTTTAACAACATACATACTTCATAAACTGATCTATCATTCAATCACAACAATTCACAATCATCAACCATTTTAGTAAAGGTACGATATCTCGACTGAATAAAGTGAGGAGAAAAAAGCATTTAAGTTAAATAAATAACAATCTAGATAAATGAAAAACAAACTGAAAACTGAAACTTAAAACCAGTTGTCAGATCTAATTTGGTCCAGACTGTTGCCAGACTTGTAATAAATACCGCAATTAGTTCTCAACTTAGGATCTAGGAAAACTCCTTGCAAGTATATATCTTCTTATTTCAACATTTTGTTTCCACCCCTCGTACATACATTATGAAAAAAATATTAAATATTATTTTAAGGAACATCATTTACTATATGAAATAACAGTCACTTTATGTAAAACTGGAACATATTTGAAAAAATCCGCTATAGTTTCTTTCATTTATCGACTTTGCATGAAAACAGCAATCAAAAATAATAGTATTATATTCCATTATTGTATATTATTAATCTTAACTAGAAAGTTTATCAGACATTCCTAAAAAGTACGTCCCTTAATTTTGTGAGTAAATGAATACTTCAACTCCGACCAATCAGTATAAAATCTCGGGAAGCAACATGAACCGCTGAAATGAATGAGCTCAAACAAACGATGAACTGTCGTGAAACCAGCCAAGTGGCTGAGTCAATATTTTCACACAATTATTCAGATTTCGCAGATATATTTTTTTGGGAAAACAAATGAAATTATTCAAATGTTTCTTTCGATATTGGTTTTTCAGAAACAGTGTTTTCTGTCGGTATTTCGGCGAGGTAGTCTAGACGAACGAAATCGTGCTTACTTGGTTATTTTGGCTATGTCACTAAAATTGCTGTAAATCTATCGTACCTATCGCCTATAATATAAGTGCGTGACAATTTCCATGCTATACATCAATTACTTGCAGCTTGACCATGAGAGAAAAGGAAGTGATCTTTCACTATCACTACATAACATACATATTCTTTCCCCCATACATACGTACAAAAGTTTCGCTTTTAAAACGTTAATGGTTCTATGAAATCTTCGTGAGAAATTGATATCTTTAAACCTATAGTAAAACACAACGCCTTTATTCTATGATAAAACTTAACAAAATCTTATGAAAAACATCATAACTTAAAAAACGGAGCTTAGAAATGATATTCCAATTTCCTCAGCCTACGCGCCATTTTACGCTTGCTAACATCCGAACTGGCATTTCATTTATTGTTTGTGTTCTAACTTTTCGACTGAAGTTCATACCTAAGTCATCAAAAGTTGGAGATAAATTTATTTATTTGAGTTTGTTAAGCTCGCTTGATTTTTGAATTTTGTTCACCTCTTTACTTAGATACGAAACGACTCAAATTTATGAATTTGAAAACATTGTTACATTACGCGGATCTTATTGTCTTTATTATTTGCAAATATTTGATCAAAATACTTTCTACCAAGATTTCTTATACACAGTTTCTCGGCAATGAAAACGATTTGTTTTGTAATTAGTAATTTATATAGGTACACGTCTAGTTTTGAGAATGTAAAAAAAATATAACAAAAACCACCATAGAAACCATCCAAAATAGAATCCGATTAGAACAAAAGAATAGTCCTTATAAGAACATATTTTGTTGTAAAATGAGCGATAGTGAAGTGATAACAGTTCATACAGTTGTGCTAGCATCTGTTACTTATCCGAAGAGATCCTTAGTAATATCTTATTTTTACGTGTGATAGAGTATACCACTTAACTCAAGTTTTAAAACACTATGGATTGTAGTTCGCAGGAAACACAGCTTCTGTTAATGTTTATAATAAGTTATAAATCACACAGCATTACCTTGTCCTCCCAAGTATTTCATAATGTACATTTGATTGCAAGTTAAAATTAGGTTCTAATTAAATCTAGCTGAGTCTAGATTGTTATAACTATTGTTACACCAGATGTGCTCCATCTAGAAATCAAATCAAACTTCAGTCTCTGCTCTGCCTGCATTCATAATTGAAATGTTATAAATTGATGCTTGTTTGATTATTATTAATACATAAAACACAAAGTTAATATTAAATTTTGAAAACTATTGTAAGGCCATTCTTACTAAATAATACAGCTGAAATGGCTTCAGCTTCAATAAACATCCATATTACAAACAGTTTTTCCTGAATCTAAAATCACTAAAATGAAAAATAAACCGTCATATCTATCCAGCGTTGCCGTTTTCCACTCTAAAACGAAACGATGCTATATTTCTTTTAACTTGCATCATGTATGGTGACAAAATTAGCAAATAATCCCACGATGATGATTATTCCCAAATCACTTTCCCCCACCCTCCTCGGGCGCAGTTTGACTGACAAATGGTCTCGGTAATGGCCCCAACTATTCACTGCTTGCTATTAATTGTACCAACTTTCATACGAGAGAGATTATTGTAATAAAAAGGTCATAGTCATGCCCTTGACCAATGGGATGAAGCCACTCCATTGTTCATTGCGATTAACCCTTGGCAGAAACAGAAGGGTGTTACGGGAACAATTTGTTTTTTATTTCTAAATTTTTATTTTGGCATGACACAGCTTTTTTCAAGTTAAAATCATCTATTATTAGCAATAAATAAAGGATCTTCATAAGAAAAAAAAATATATGTATTAGGTACATAAAAATAGACTTAATTAGATGTGCCCATACTGAATACAATACATTTGATTGTATTAACATGTGTCCAAGGTAACAATAATATTTAATATATTTTCTATAAAAAAAAAACAGAAATTTAATTTAAGTTATAAATGATAGGTACTTCTGCTTTGTATCGTCTCATTTGCACACAGATGTTTGTTTACAAAGAATACAGCATTAAAAAAATTGAGAAACAAAAATCCCCACGTCGTAACACATTTAGTTTTTTTGTTAAATGCATCAGAACTAAAGTACTTTGCATATTTTCATCCACCCACTACGAATGTTCCACGCTCAGTAGTAAACATTACATAAATAACACACACAATAAAATACAGTCGTAGCAATAAATCTAACAGTTTTTATCACCGGCCACTTACTATAGTACTTCCTCTATCAATATCTCTTAATGGATATCGAAAATTTTGTCCTAACACAATAAATGTATACCAATTTTTTTTATTAAATCATTATAGACGAACATTAATTAATTAATTAATTCAAAATTAATTATTGAAAGCAACAGAAGAATATGAATATAATATACTTGTAAATTGAAATTTCTTGATATAACATAATATTCTAACTTAGCTCCATCCTAGATCAATTCATAACCATTGCTTACCGACGAATCATGGTCAAGAGTAAACCCATCCCATACAGCAAGATTGAGTTGACATGCAATTATCCAATAATCTGACTGATATAGTGATTTATCAACGCACAGCCCAAACCACTGGACGAATTGGGCTGAAATTTGGAATGAAGGATGAAGATGTTATGACGTAGGCATCCGCTAAGGATTTTTGGAAATGCCACTTTTAAAGGGGACAAATAGGGGATGCAAGGTTTTGCGAGCGAAGCCGCGAGCACCCACAAATACATCGTATATTTAAAAAATAATAAACATTAAGGTTAAGAAAATGCAAATAAAAAACAAGCTTAAAAAAAAACATTGTAGAGCAAACTTAATCTTCTATTTAACTACTTCGGTTTTTTTTTTGTAAAATAATTGAGAATAAATTACTTGCACACCGCGTTATTTCTACCAATTTCCTCTAACATTTTCCAAGTTCCCATTTATGTGTCAAGTTATATTCCAAGGTTGCTGAAATTTAGCGGAAGACCCTTCTCTGGCGCCAAGGGCATAACCCTACCCGATTGCTTGTTTCGGATATTCTTGTGCATGCTTAAGTGAAGAATTTTCATATGTACTTACCTACTTAAGGCTTTGAAGTGAAGGATGAAAGAGATGCTAGCTAGGAAAGCTTTCGTTGAGAGATTTGAAGATTTTGGTGCTTTTGATGGGTTTAAGACATAAGCAGCTTGAAATTTGCGTGTTGTTTAGGTATTAATTAAACTCTACTTCTATATATATAAAACTCAAAGGTGACTGACTGACTGATATAGTGATCTATCAACGCACAGCCCAAACCACTGGACGGATCGGGCTGAAATTTGGCATGCAGGTAGATGTTACGACGTGGGCAACCGCTAAGAGAAGATTTTTGGAGTGATGCAAGTTTTACTTCTAAATGCGAGCGAAGCCGCGAGCATCCACTAGTTTTTAACATAAGAATCGAATTTTAAATTGACACGCTTGATAATAATTTGCTTTGTTTTAGAAATTGATTAAAATTTAGTCGCAAATTTTAATTTAAATAAAATCTACTGATTTATGATCACATTTACTTTTCTAAATTTGATCAGAATTCATACCGCAATTTTCAAATGAAAGTTTAAAAGACATCCCAAAGGAAATAAAACATTCCCGACTTCTACTCTCTCTTGCCACAAAACGCAGGCAAAGACTCAAGCAAATAAATAAAGGTTTTAAAAACGAATAAAAAGGTTTTTAAAGCGGTTCTATTTCGGGAGTATTAGACGATTATTGCCAAGGGAATTGTTTTAAAAGAGAAGTTAGTGGCCGGTGTTTGGTAAATGCTATGCTTTTTAGAATCTTTCACGCCCACTGTTTAAGACGATCTATTTTTAGAAGTTTCTTAATATATTATATTATCTACACAAAGTAGATATTGGTAAGTATATATTTTTGCGCTTGTAATCGGCTGTTGTTATTCAAATATATGTATATTTTCAAAGTAAAAAGAATTTGGAAAGCTTTATTAAAATGACGTCAATTTACTTTCCAACCTTGAACTTGATAATTTTATTGCCCCCTTAATAACTGCTATTAAAGCGTCCCTTAGTGTAATTAGTGAATTATTATCTTCAAGCGCTAAATCAGAAGCAATTTGTTCCGATCATTAACACTCGAGGACGTCTGAAAGGGACCTCAGGCACAAAAACTGGATTAGGGTACAGTTGAAGAAACTATTTTGGCACACATTTTCATAGAATAACGTGTGGAATCATCTTGCTAAGATAATGTCGTACATCACAAAGTTATTTACTTTAAACGTAGCGTAGCTTAAGGGACTCCTACAGCTCCCGTTGCATTGACTAAAGAATCGTGTGAGCTATTGCTAGTTTTTTTTTGATAAACATTCTTAACTGTCAAAAAGTGCCTAAAATTCTTTAAGAAACCTCGTTTAATTAAAAGCATGCGCATCATCAGTGGCAGAGGCCACATCATCACTTGGTGCAGATGGCGTTTTCGGTAAACAAATGGTAAACAAAAATCAAGAAAACAGCATAAAAAAATTTATCAGTCCTTTTTTTAATACTGTATTACTTAAGTTAAACAACTTTAAAATTTGTTGGCTACTCTAAGCTACCCTTAACTGAAGGTCAATCCTACCATCCCCAAAACCAGCTAATTTTAATAAAACCACTTAGCCTTCAATATCCTGATGAGGTCCGCCCTAGTCATTATCCTTGGCCATCCGTTATTAAGGAGTTAAGCCTCCAAGTACACAATGCATCTTGCTGAAGGGCGGGCGGCTCCAGGAATTAGCCAGAGGGCCTTGCTTTGGGCGGATACAAGGTTGGGAGCATTATTGCATTTTAGCTAAGGGATGGTCTGTTGTAGCTAATTTGGTGAATTTAATGAACTTCTAGTGGTGTTTGTTCTACGGCAATAGAATATAGGTATAATCATATAAATTGAAATAAATGAAATCTGATTTTTTATATCAGGTTTCTTAAATCTATATTTGCATGCTTTGCTACATAGAGTAATAAATTTATTTGAACTCGACTGACCTATCGCTAAAAACATTTAGGACAGAGTTTCAATATCCTGTAAAATAACTTTACAGAAATTTTCGAAAACTTTTGCTTTTAGGATTTTTCTGAATACTTGGATAGGAAATTTAATAAAATTGTTACCTTCATGCGTAGGCGTTACATTACTCTTATAGCAAATCACTTGAGCTAACTTGTCAAAGGTTTGACAGGCGTTGAACTTAACAAGTACTTAAACTTACCCCTAGATGTTATGGCAATATAATAATACAGGATGTAATTGCATTGTACAATATATTTCCTCCTCCTCGTTAAATCTTCATTTCCAGAGGCCCCTCCCAGAATTAGTTCTGTTAGGAAGATACATTGTGGTGGGCACCCAGGATCTAGGGAGATACTTGCCCTGAGAACTTTTAGTCCTTAAATATAGCATTCAATATCTATACTATACTACAGTAAAAAAAGACCAAAAAAAAAAAATATACTAAATTATGGTAGTTTTCTAGTTTCAACTACTAATTGATGGTTTGTATAGAAATATCGCTTCTGAAAGCACTAAAACTTGGATCTACCAAAGCAGAGCTATTAAGTGAGAAACAATTTCTTCTCGGTGTGTTTATTTACAACTTAGGAGAACAAAGCCTCCTGACTATACCTGTTACTTGTACACTTAGATAGTGTTACTAGTGACCCAGAACTTCTTAGAGGCTACTTTAGGCCAGACAAACAATAATTTGGTCTACGAGTCATGGAAATAATACCTACGTGGGAAATATCTAGGAGTATCATAGAGAAAGTCGATGAACTAAAATTGATGGGGAACTAGGTATAGAATTAAAAATTCTTAAACATTTTTACTTCGTATTGGCTCCTGTGTGCCTAAAAGGTGCAACCCAGCAGTGGGACAATACAAGTTTAATAAAATTAAAAGATAAATACAAAGAATCTTTATTGATACTGTAAAGTTGTAACATACATATTATATTTTTGTGCTAATATATGCTACACAAATAACAATATCTCGTTAAATTGAATTTATAACATTTAGCTTTAATAAAATTTTAGAAGTTTCAATGTCTAGTTTTATTCATAAAATAATGTATTTTTTTGTTATAAATACAAATATACGTTCTAGTTAGTTTCTAATTTTACTAAAGATTAGATAGTCTACAATTTCCTTTAAATCTTTTGTGATACATATTATTAATATAGAAAGGGTGGAAGTGTTTGTGTCTGGTCAGAAGCCTGCGACCTACATTCTAGACAGGATAGTGATCTAATGGAGGTGGAGCCTGAATTTTACATTAAAATAGGCATTTTTGTGAAGGTTTGAAAGTTTGAAAAAGGGTTGACTGATGTAGGGCAAAGGGTCAAATAATAAATAAATAAAATATCAAATAAACATGTCTAGCCTAGGTAGCATCAATTCGCTATACTATTATATCATTGGTACCTATTATGATAGATGCATAAAGTTTCGGCAGCGTCACTTGTTCGAGCGACGTTTCAGCTACTTTTCTGGCAAAACTAGCGGTCGAATGTCTACTAGTATTATGTGCTGTGTAAAAACGTGTATTAAATACTAGTTAATGCTACTTGAAGTGAATAATGTAACTTTTATGCAAATTTACAAATTAATTATCTGACCTATAAGTAAATCGCTTTATAGAATGTCAGCGTACCATAACAATAAATAGACAAAACAAATTCACCAATAAATTTTCGTGTTTTAATTAATTTTTAGACTCAATTTGACGGTCAGCGATCTCTTACATACAATGGCAAAATGTTAGAATTTATTCACACTAGTTTCAGCAACAAATCATCTCATTCACACCGAGGGGAGTAAAATAATAATTAAACGGCGGAAGCAGACAAAGGAAATGCTAGCGTGGAACCACAGGGCTAGGATTTCAGGATGAGTTCACAGAGCGTTCGTACTGAATTGTAACAATCTGATTTTTTATATGACGCACGAAAATGTCTTGGCATTGAAATTAAACATTACCAAACAAAGTTCCATAATATGCTTTTTTAAAAACCTTTTTTTATTAAACGATTTTGTTTTATTTACTTTTTACAAAACATTACTATCTTCAATTATAATATAAATAATAAAACAACTGATCTTCAATTCTATGTAACTCTTTAAAAAATCAAGCGTTTAAATAATTAAACTATTGGTAGTTCATTTTAAAAAAACTAAGCATATTTTTCTCCGCCTAACAGTAAGTACGCAACAATAACACATTCATTTTTTTTTTCACTTATACCAACACGGAAAACCCCTTGTCAATAATTTCCAATCCACTTTTGAACCCCTTGTAAAATAGCAATAAAACGGCGGAAGTAACTTGAGCCGCTAACTTTCAAAGGGGTAACGTCCTGAGTCGTTGACATCGCTCAGATAAAATATTACTATACGTTGGCAATGTTACTTGTGCAGGTGGCGGGAGTTGGAACTAATGGGGGTTCGAATAGGTTTTATTCAGAAATGGGTGTTAATTTTATATGGAAAGCATTTATTACATATTAGTGAGTGTTTAGTGTATGTTCAATATAGCACAATATTTTTTTAATGTTGAGGACTAGACGAAAATAGCTTTAAAATTATAGTTCTTAAAACCTCGCTCTTAATTTAATGGATCGCCTCCGAATCGCTTGATTTGTCTAAATATTTATAGCAATGAAGTAAACTCTAAAATATGAAAAAATTAATAAATGAAAAAACTATAGGTTTAGTAGTTAGAAGTTTTGTCAAAATTTTCCATCAAAAGGGCCGCCATTCGCAAACACAAGTTTGCCGGCGGCAGCGTAGGTGCAAGAGACGCGGTAAATCCTTTGATGTACGATCCGATGGCATTAGCATAATGTCAACGGGACCAATATATTATACAGAATAATAACATGGAAGGAAACTACGGAAAATAGCGCTGTTACGAGCCGAGATGGAGTACAAGGTATTGAAATATTGTACTTAGTTATAAAAAAGCTTTTGAATTTTTATAGAAATTCTGGCTTTAAAATACTAAAAAGCTGTTTACTTTTCACAATGATAACATTATTTAAAAGCTGTAAGTGCTGAAAAAAGATGTTGTACATGATTATATAGTATAATAATATTATTGTAAGGAGTTATTGAATAAAATACTTTCATATTTACTGTTTGGCAACGATTACAATCCTAGGATAAAATTATTTGCATTTTATGTAAACAATCTTATACGTACAAAATTATCCTTGTTTGCAATTTTATAACGTGTATTTAAGCATTCTTTAATATATTGATGATACTACGAATAGTTATAGAATTTCCATAAAAATACCGGAAACATAAAAGCTTGTGATAAAATTCCGCTATCGAATTTCGGAGAAAACGTTATTTATATAAAAGTTAGGCAATCATATTCAACTAGCAAGCTATCTCAGTATAGGAACTGTTTAGGTGTCTTTTTGATATACCTATAGTTTCTTTCTTTTATTATCGTCGAAAAATCACATAACTTGCCTTTTAGGGAAAGCTGTAGCTTTTTAGTAAAGTTAAAATTACGAGACGTAGGCGGTAATAGCAAAAATACATAATCGTCATCTAATTCCATAGCCTACAGGGCTAGATTGTCATAACAAACTAACGGAGCCAAACTTGTGCATTAATCCCAATTTCCATCCATTCGTATGATAAGAGAACTACAATTACACATTCAAGTTTTATTCACGTTACATTCTTATTGAAATTTATTTAAGTCTGTTTCAATTGAAGACTCTAATTAATAAAAAAAAAGCTAGCTTCATCATATTAGTGCGTTCAAAATGAAACCACGTCAATATTCTACAAACTATTTATTCCACACAAACACACTCAATGATGCACAGATAAAAGTGGAGCGTGCCTAACTACCGGCACGACCGGTGCATGGTGCACTATAGGTGCGTGGTGCACTATAGGTGCATGGTGAACCACGGGTGCGTGCACGATAGGTGCTGGGTGCACCACAGCGCTGTGGGCCACCACCGGGCGCGCCACTACGTGGTGGGTCACCACCGGGTGGACCACGGGCGCGATGACGCCGGCCTGGGATACTGCCACGATGGCGAGGAGGATGACCTGGTGGAGAGAAGAAGGGATTTTTTGATTGTTTAGTTATTGTTTTAATGTACATGCTAGTTTTATTCACTTAAAAGTTTACAATACGTAGACGCCTTTACGACTACAAAAATCCTTTTTTATGATGATCTTTTACCTTAATCAGGTATTTTGTGTACATTTTGTCCAATCGGAACCACCTCTATATGTTCCTGAGCTCACTAAATACTCACTTTTACTCGTATATTAAGTTTTTTATAAGCCTGTATAATACAAGCTTATTTTGATATATCTTATACTAACTTTTTAAGTATTGGACATATATAAAGTTGTATGCTCACACAGAACAAATTTAAAAGTATTATAATTATAATATATTATAATAGTATTGAGTCTACAATCAAATTAATCATTCAAGTAGCGCTTAAGTTTTTCATAGCTTTCGGTTAAAAAATTAATTTAGAACGTATAAGTTTTTAAGCACGTCATTTTGGTGTACTAAGTTGGCACTTAAACTATTTAAAGTGGTGCTAAGTATCATTTAGATCTCTAAGCAAGCTAATGTTAAAACTTAAACTTGAGATGGATTAAGGTAATGAAATGTTAAGCGGTGGGAATTGTTCTAAGTTTAGAATTTTATTAGCTTGGGCATACTTAATGAAAACTAAGATTATTTAAGACTTCTGTTACTTATTAGGTACCGCATTGAAAGGTTCTACATATTTTCTTAATTAATTTAATGAACAAGACTACTTTGAAGTCTTTTGATTTGGTTTATCAAAGCACTTGTTGAAGCTTGTGGCATTAAACACTTTGAATTTATTTTATGTTCTTCTACTCATTTTAAAATAGAATTTCTAGTGGGCATTTCCTTTAACAAATAACTATTCAAATCAAATAAAGATACGTGATTAAAATATAAGATATAAATAAATGAAATGCAAATTACTTATTAAAAATGATATTCAAGTTACAGATTCTTTCCCATCAATTTTGTAAATTTTTTTTTTCATAATATAACAAGATCATCATCCACAGCCGGCTTTGTCCCACTGCTGGGCAAAGGCCTCTCTCATAATACGCCATCTTTACCCAAGAACAATAGTCACTATTTTTAATACTTTGATCAATATATTAAATCAAATTAACAAAATCAATTAAAATCACTTACCAGCTTCATCATTGTAATAGTGGTGTGGTTGTTCTGGTATGTTTGTGATACTGCGATGTAGTGTACCTAGCCAGCCTAGGGTTAGTCCTTATATAGTGGACCTAGGTAACCTACGGTCTAGGCTAGCTTGTAATAAATCTACCGTTTGGTAATATGCAACTTGAGAACCTTTGTGTGGTTAGATTGGAGAGGATTGGCTGTTGTTGCCTTTTTGAATAAACATTTCTTATAACATTTTTTGATAAATTATATTTATGATACATAATTATTTTCTTTCAGTTTTAAATCCTGATGTCAATATGCCCAATATACAGTGACCTTTTTTTTATATTTTAGTTTTCTGCTCTATAAAGATTTATAACGTACAGGTATAAATATCAGGGATGCCTTTATTGCCATTTTAATTTACATATTAAAATTTTGGCATTTGGCAGCAAGCTCTATCCCACAATGATCGCTTACTATCAAGTAAGTATGTGTAGTAAAAATGATGTGAGTATGCCTACTTTAGTTGCACACCGAAACTTGGGGAGAATGTTCCTGTATTTTTATGTTTTTACCATCTGCATATGAGTGCAAGTGCATTTTTTTATGATGTATATATAATGTTTATATTTTATTATTATTTGGAAGTGTTACTACTATTTTTTGTTGTTTTGAAATAAATATATTGAGTGCAATAAATAAATTTCATTTGATTTAAATTATGTTCAAAAGTAAACACATTTAAACTATAATTGTGTTATTTTTATGTCATCAATTTTACTTACACACTACTCTGCTAATGACCCTCTTATTCAGTAACACAAGTAACTCCCAAATCACCTTAATCCAGTACATCTAACAAAGCATTCTTAGTGCTTAGCTTTAATCTTAGAATTCTAATACTCTAAGTAGCGCCACCTATCTCCGAGCAGCAAAAATAATATACCCCATTATTTACCTGAAATACAGTAACACAACATAATGAGAGCCTATTTGATTATAGTTGCAGGCTGGTTTATTGGCACATCGTAGAAACATTCTCAGCAGGCTTAAACAAGTGGATACATTTTTAAAAATAAAATGATAATACAAGCATTATTTTAAAGTGACAATTGGAATCCCGTTAAGATTTTCAAATCCTGTATTATCATCTAAAAATACTGATCCTGATCAGTATTTTTAATTTTAGGTATATGATAAGAACGGTTACCACCACAACAATTTTATTAAAAAGCAAAGCTTGTTCAGTCAAGCTTGACAGTTACATAACTACGTGCTGTTAAATTGGCACTCACTATACTTTCGTTGTAAAGCACCTGTAAGAGTGTACATTATTTTTTTAAGAGTGTACATATTTCACGTACCGTTTGTAAGTCACCAAGTCACGCCCTTGACACTCTTTAATCAGACTCGACTTTGACTCCGAATGACTAAACTCTTCTTAATTTAACGAGGCAATTTAACAAAATCACAATTTGTACCACAAGATGTTTTTTGGCCGCCTTTTTAAATTAAGTTTGAAAGTTATTAACAGTTGAAAAACATTTTTTGTGGCTCACAATGACTTATACCTATTATTTAAAATGAAGCCATTATTTAAATCTTGTTACATAAACGTTTATCAAAATTCTTGAAAAAATAGTTGTTTAAAATGTAAACCTAAGTAAATATAATTTCAACAATATATGTTAGTACAAACTTATTTTCCTAACATTCATTGGTAACACTTAAACGTATCCTATAATTCATAGATGCGACAAAACAAAATAGGTATTTCACGCAAATTTTCCTGAAACATCTGTTTATTCTCCGGAATAAAAATGCTGCTATGTTTCAAGGACAAATTATATTTTGTCATCTTATTTTAGGGCAACAGGAGCCTTAGTTAATGATTTCCGCAGTTACTATGGAATGAATTATTTTCTTCCTCATCTTGTGGAAAATCTACAATTAATAATTAATGTTTGAACAAGTGAAATTAATTCTGATTTCTGCATTATTTTTTTTAATTACGAATAAAGTAGAAGAAGTAAATTGTAAATATGTCGTATCAAATTTCAACATCTATGCATCTTTATAATTAATTACCATGGCAATGGCCATTGACCAATTCCATTAAACTTAGTTTATTTATGAACATTACCGATCTCAGATTTAAATACATATACACGGTACGACGACACTTCATAATCTATACATATAGTAAAGCCGAAGAGGGTCTCAAATATGAACAAAGAATTATTTAAAAAAAATGTTTAGGAATACTTTAAGCCGCGGGCGTCAACTAGTATTTTCATTGTCTTTGGCAATTTCGGGGGATGTCTGCTACGTGGATTTTGATATGACGACAAATTTATAACTTACCATTGTTTTTGCTGTTAGATGTGCTGTGCTGTGATGTGATGATAATTACTACAGGATCGATAATGAAGCTACGTAGCTTAGATTAAGTTTTGGGGCTTACTTTGTCTCAGTCTACGATAATCTATTTAATCTTAATTTTAAGGCCCTTTCATTGTATGTTTTATCGTACATATATGTAGTTCTAGTTCAACAAATTCCTATGTTATTCTTGCCCTAATTTCAATGTCAATGTATCAAGAGCATCCTGTATAAACAAGCAAAGATGCTTCATTCTCTACAGGGTGATGGGTCAGGTACCTACAGGGTGTTCCTGAATATAAACCAGAGCAGTATCTGAGCTGTTACGTAATATTAATAATATAAAGTAGGATGTAGGGATGTGTGTCAACTTTTGACTGATGTTAGTCATATAGTTATACTGAGAGGGTTGGCCTTGATATTTCTACTTGAAAGATTCAGAAAATAACATTCTTCGATAAAAAATAATTCAAGCATTTCTCTGATTAAAAAAATAGTGATTAATCAGCCACTAAGTTGAAAAGTGTTTTGCTGTTTTCACTTTTTGTCATGACAACGAGAGAAAAAACAAAACACTTCATTTTTTTCTCCATTAGCAAACTAAAATACCAGATTGATCCATGCATTCTTTTATCTCATGTAGGATTTATGCCAATCTCACTTTACAAGCCCGTGAACAGTGACAGCATAATATATTTAGCATAAATGTACGTCAATCTAAAATATCTTCCTAGATTTATTCTACATACATCTTGAGCTTACAGAATTGACAATTATCCGTTTCCTTAAAAAGCCTAAAAGGCAATTAGCTTATAGGAATACACCTACTCACAAAGAGATAAAAATCAGTTTCAATCAAGAAACAACAACAAAACAAACGAGTTACTCTTCGTATGTGTTTTGATTGATTTAATTCGCAGGTATCAACAGAAAATGCAATTTATTTTTCCAAACAAACTTGTTGAGACGATAAGCAGACAAAAGGTAGTAAAGTAACTTAGCAATCAGCACTTAGCAAACAAGTCTTAACTTCCACAACATGAACTCTAAGTTTCAAAGTGCAATCGAAACTTTGGGTTCATCGGCTTTCAATTATAATACCTATCTATTTGAGACCGCAACTTTGATTTAATTATCTTGTAGCTGACTGACTGCGTTCCTGCCGCCATTTGAACTGTAAAAGCAGTATGGGAATTTTGTTTTTTTATTGTATTGTATCAGTCCAAACAGGCTGTAACGAAATTGTCTTATCACTTACTGACTGTCAATAAAATATAGGTATGTTTTTAATTAGTTAATATATTTATTTACACGGTATAAGTTTGCTCTATTACTATTATGTAACAAATATGTATTTAATGTTTAAAACTAGTTTATTTTTTATCAGGCTATACAATTTGTAGCCAAACAGATGTTTTTTTGAAACAATGGTTATATTTCTATCTGTAAATAATTAAACTTGTTCAACTGCTACAAATTCATAGATGTCGTTTGCATCGTTAAAAACATCATTGTCGTAACGAAGTGCTTGATCGAGCACATAATTGTTTTATGCAAATTGTTTGTCCGCCAGGTTGGATGCAGTTAAAAGAAAGGCTTTTAGGGATAGTCTGGTCTCAGTTGGAGACCGATGACTGTTGATTTGTTTTAACTAAGAAAGTGAAAACGTAACTTTTCTTTTAGACTGTTTGGTAGGTTTATTAATAGTATCGCAATTTAGTTTGTAAGTGGTTACTAAGTAGAGATTTAATCATTTTGAGGCATAGCTAATTTGTGATTCTAACAAAATTCTTCAATCGAAGAACTTTGTTAGGTTTATAGACAAGTAAAGACAATTACATCTTATTAGAATATCAAACACTTATACATTGCTATAATTCATAAATTGCAATTAATGAACAGCCACTTAGCTAAGTATCAAATCTTTAAAACCTATGCGTATCCAAAATTAAAACAACAAGACGGCAAATTGAAGAGGTTACTACACAAAGTTTAAGAAATAAAACATCATCTACAAAACTTCAAACTTTATTCACCCAAACAGATGGTAATGCGTCTTCACCTTATACTTGACCACGGGCGGGTGAGCGACGTGCACCGCCGGTACAGTGTGCACAGCAGGTACTGTATACACGCTGTGCACTGGCTCTACATGGACGGGGTGAAGCTGTGCGTAGGAGTGTACACTGTGTACCGGCTGGTAGTCGGCGTGGTAGTCTGAGTGGAAGTGGATGCCTGGAGCCGGGGCTGCGGCAGCCAGGGAGAGGGTGAGCAGCTGGAATAATTAAAAAAACATTATTTATTTCAAAGTTTGACCACAGCTTGCTAGATGTAAAGTTAATTAGTAGGTAAAAAAATGTCGTAGGAAAGTATATATGTATTATATCCGTTATCTAGTACTCATGATACAAGCGTATGCTTAGTATGTGGCTAGATGGCGCTGTGTGATATGTCCTGAAGTAAGTATCTATTTATTTATTTTAGGTCTTGGCTGTACGTCAGCACTGCAGTCGTTTGATCATTCCAGAGGCACTTAGTTTTACAAACTCTTGACACTATAATGAGCCATATCCCTACAAAACTTACTTTTTTAAACTTTTAAATGGGTGTAAAATAAAATAGTCAGACATAATAGCTACTTATAGCGTTATCATATGTAATATACAAGAACAGAAATATTAGAACATTACTATGTATATTAGACTATGTATATTACAGTTTATGAGACTTGTCGAAATAAAAACAGTCTTACTAATCTGAAAAAAAAACTTGTGCCTTATATTAGTGGAAAAATACATAGATACCTATAAATTACCTGTTAAGTATCTAACCCTAATTGTTTGAAACGTCCGAAATTGAATATCTACTAGCTATGTAACTTAAGCTAGGATCTGAAGACGTTGAACTTACATATTTCAATGAAATTCATATCCAACAGGAACTTTCCATGTTAGTTGTCAGGGAATTTCTAATAACTACATAGTCTTACTCTCAATAAGTATTGAGTTATGAGGCGTGTACAAAGTTATGTGCCATCTTGAAGCTTTGACGACGTGTTTATGCAGAAATAAAATAAATAGGTAGTTATTCGATTTTGTTTTATTTGAAAGTCTTATTTTTGAGAAAACAAATTAATTTTGAAAGAAAGCATCAACATGTTACAAAAAATTATGTATAAATAACTAAATAGAATGTATATATTAAACGTAAGTATATAAGTAGTACGTAGTTATTTTCTTTTCACTGATAACACGATTTTGTATAAGTGTCGTAACTCGTGACGTATTTTTATTGATATGTCATTCTATGATACACCATAAAGATAACAGTGTTTATCTAATAAAAGGAAAATGAAAGATTCGTTTTTAAAACATACTTTATTATTTAACCTAGTCAACCTGTATAGCCGTAGCTCAGGCGCTGCGCCGAGTAGGTAGGTAACAAATCGTGACTTCACGATGCGCGCGCGGTGACTCAGTGAGCCGCGCGTATTTTGTCATTGTTTATGTAGGTACATACCTAGTTGTGAATACTAAAAATTGGAACAAAAACGAAGATAATTTATTTATATAGGTACCTTATACTTATTATACTTTGTAATTGTGTTTGGAATTGTTTGTATGTATACATACCTAATTGGGAAGAGGTCGGCTCCAGGATACGGTAACCCAGTCTGGAGTCCGACGCATTATGTTTTACCTAAGGCTAAGTTAGTTATTTAAGAAACTAGTTATATTTTTTTATGTTACATAGCCTTAAGACATTTTGTAGTACACAATAAATATTTTCATTTTCATTTTCATTTTCATTTTCACTTACCTACTTATTTACTTTATAGACATTTTCCGTGATTGATTAGAAATCGTATCAAAATAACGTGACGCAAGTAAATAGTAGTAAATTAGTGTACATAGTGGAGTAAACTAGAAACTTGAAACGGCCCTCGATCGTGTGATGGATGCGACCTGGCATTTATTGATGATGTCATTCAGGGTTAGTTAATTAAATAAACATATTAGTAAATATAATGTTTCTGCGTTTAACAATTATTATAAAAACAAATTGTTCGTTTTCAGAAGCTGGACAGAGAGTAGTAACGGAAACACGAGTTTTTAAAACAATTTTAATTACTTAACACTTAAATTGTCTTTAAACTATCTGAAATGATTAGGCAACAATGGGATGAGAAAATAAAGCTTGCCACTTTTTTTAAAACCAATTAAGATATGTACTATATCTCTGTATTACCACAGAATAAAGGTATTACCAAAATTCAATATTTATTATGAGCCTTGCATTAATGTTGTACTTTCCATTAAGTAGTTTACAATCAATGCTATTTGAAGGGCACCAGGGCGATGGCACAAATTGCAGACAAAACATTTTACTCCAGAATATTTGATACCTATTTAATATTTGACACTCAATAATCTTCCATTGAAGTGTTTGTGACATTTCACTAAATATCGTGGAATATGGAAAAATTCTCAGCTAATTTGACGCCACGAACAAATATTTTTTTAAATACAAATAAAAATGAATAAATGTTTATTCATTGATATCTTTTCTTATTAAATGGAACAATCGAGAAGTCGAATTATAAATTACAATAGGAAAATACAAAATACTTTAATGTGCCCACAAGACATAAAAATAACAAAATAGACTTAAATATTTTAAGGTGCTGCATTGGGCGGTCTTATAGTCTTAGGCGTTTTTTCCAGGCAACCTTTTGGATGGACATTACTTAGAATTGAAAAAAAAGTTTCAATAAGCTTTTGCTCACTTAAGTAGGTCATTAGATTTAAAAAAGCTTTCGATAAGTTTAAAACAGCCAAATAGAAATAGTGTGTTTTAAACACCTCTGCTATTCACTGAAAAAAAACATCTAACACTTCCAAACAACCTAACTCAATAAGCCACGCACGTATAACAGATCAATCGCACCAATACAAGACTATCCACTTTTTCCTGAAGCCAGTGTGACCAGTATTAATGAATCAGTTCTTGCCAGTCTCGGCCTAGGCTCTATCCTGGCGACCCACACACACATGTGACACACTGACATTGATACCATTAACTTACATATATTACATACATGCCGATCATAAGGTCCGAGGCTGAAGTTCTTGTTGAGACTACCTTACTAGATAGTGGTTTAAATACAAGTAGGTATTGTGACTTGGTGGGACAATAAACCTGGTAAGTAGATATTAGTAGCTATTAAGTCTTGATGGGAGAACAAACCTATTGGATATGACCTGATACTAGTTGGATGAATAATGTGCGTATATTTTATTTTAAGATAAAATTTGCACACGCTTAGCAATAAAACAAGCCTTGGCAAAATTTAGTTACAAAATGCGATAACATTTTTCATTTGAGTGATGATCTAAAGTACCTATAACCTTATTTTTACTGAAGAAATTACCTTAAATAATGATACAAAAAATCAAAACTTTCAGTAACGAGATATTAGAATGGAAGAAGAGGAAACACGTGATCTGGTGATATTGCACATTAACATAAAGTAAACAGATTATAATAATATCTGGCCTAGTTGGAGTACTGTATCCCGGTATATTTCCTCTAATGGCGTTCTTGCAATAAAGTCCCTGTATATTGCACTTCTACTGTCCTCACATCAAGCATTCTCAACTTATAATAGGATCTACTTTATAACATATTACTACTTTATAACGAGTGTCTATCTTTATCAACGAATGTAATTTATGTACACCAACGTGTATTTGTTGGGTAGTTGATTTGTTTATTCTTATTCGATTTAGCATAACATGTTTGGCATAAGTTCGTGTATGTAACATTAGCTGACTTTTTACGAGTATTTCACGTTAAATTGTAGGTTCTAGCTGTTTGCTTATTCAGGCACTAGTGGGTGCTCGCGGCTTCGCTTGCAATAAGAAGTAAAACTTGCATCCCCTTTAAAAGTGGTATTTCTAAAAATCCTTTCTTAGCGAATGCCTATTTTATAACATCTAACTACACACACACATTTTCAGCCCAATCCGGACGGATTGGGTTGAAATTAGACACATACAAAACGCTAATTTCATCTGTAAGGACCTAATATATAGATTACAGAAGCCCAGACTGTGGTTGACCTCTCTCTTACGAAAAGAAGAAGAATAATATCGTTTGTTTTTTAATTTATAACAATATGATATATTGAAAATCAGCACGAGTGCCAGAGCTCCAATAGCACAGAAGTAAGTTTAAAATACTCGTGAATAGAGTTCATTTGAAAGCAATTCAATGGAATACTTGTTCCTGAAGAAAATATTTTCCTTCTTATAAAGGTATTTCTTTTCTCGGATAATTGTAACAGGGATAAGGGCTCTTCTTATTATGATATTTTACTCTGAAGACATCTTATGTAGGTTTCTTTTCTTGACTATTAATAGGCTGATATTTTATATATTTTGTTATATTTCTTTTACTTTTTTTATTAGTTCTTTTATTGAAAATTACATTTACTGTAATAAAAGACATTATACATACATAGGTGTGACCTATATGTTTGAATTGAATGAACCTGGATCCCAAAGAAGGTGTTTTATTTTTAAATAGCGCTTGTGTTGTGTTACTTGTTATGGCCAATATTTTTTGGCGAAGGATTGCTTAACTAATCTCTCTTCATACTCATCAGTATATAAATGACTCTGGCAATCAATGACAAAATGTTATGTTGACTTTTTGACTAAATATGGTCAACTGGCAATGCTGCTGCATTTCCGATGCGATCTCACCTTGACATGGTAAGATGCGTCTTCTTATGCAATTGGAAATAATTATCTCCTTTTTTGGTAAAACCAGTGACTTTATGGTTAAATCGCTTACTGGAAACGATGAATTTAAAAGTTTGGTCTTAAGTACCGGTAAATAACTATCCTAGAAGTTTGGAATGTGTGTGATTTGTATTGTATTAATTAAATCGCACGTCAATCAATCAATGTATAGTTCGTTCGTCAAACGAAGATACTTGTTAATGTGAATAATTATAGTGGTGCGCCAATATATGTCACACTTACTTTAGTATCATTCTACCAGTACGAGTTTGTTAAAAAATTTGTTAAAGGATATCTAATGATCGCAGAATAAAAAAAATCGTTAAAAAGTACTGGCAAGTTACCTAGATATATTTTTAAATAGACCTATAAGTTGTTTCAAGAAAAACTTCGTAAAAGACAGTTTCCTAATAGCTTCACCTCGCGGGATTATCCACGTTAATCCGGGATAAAAGGGATATGTTTTAATCCAGGGTTTTATCTACCTCCATACTAAATATCATCCAATCTGTTTAGCCGTTTCAGCGCGAAAAAGTAACATTCACACACTCACTCACGCACAATCTTTTGCCTGTATAATTTAGTGCGATGTGATATTAATATTAAACTCACCAATATTAAGCAAGGAGTCATGTTGTCGGCCAGTGTGTCTGTACTCTGTATGTGTCATGGCAGGGACCTCCTTATAAGCTACTTTTTTCACCGCAGAGTTAAGAACAATAGAGGGGTTTTGTAATAATTACACCTTCCGCGATCTTATGTCCTGTTAATTGCTGATTAGGAAATCATTGATGACGTTAGTAGAGTGTATAATACGTAATTAACTATAAAACACATAATATTATACACTGAAAATCAACACAGATTTGAGAAATAGTACGAGTTTTTGATATTTTTCTTTCAATATCAATTTGCAGTAAAATTAAAAATGTCATCCTAAAATTTGGATTATGGACTATATAAAAGGTGAATAAGCGTTGATGGCAAATTCGAAGAGTAATAATGGTCAAATAAATAAGAGAAATCATCGTTTATATTATACACACTTATACAAGTTATGAAAAAAAGGTTATTCATGGTTAAAACAGTGTTATTGTTTTTCGTATTAAATCATTTTTGAAGTTCTGATACCCGATCATATTTGAATAGAATGTACAATGCACCCTTAGGATTTTTTTTTATTATAAACCTGGTTGATAAACGGGATTAGAATTAGATTGCGTGTAATAAGATTCCTTGTGAAGGTCGTGTCTGTATAGAAATAAATCTTAACACTTTCCAGTAGGGATGGATAAGACTCATATGTTACAGTCTTGATCTAAAATTAAAATCTGTCAAACATGGACACAACTATGTCGTATCACTTCTTCAAGATCTTTAAGTTATTATTGTAGATATAGATCACAAAATCATATTTTTTCCTCAATTCGATTAAGTATTGCAAGTTTTTACATAATTATTGAAATGGTAGGTAGCATTTATTGAATTAACTAAAAAAAACACCTTCCTTCAAAGCTTATATCAATAATAAATACAAAAAACAAAGGAAGAAAAACTAAACTTAGAACTTAGGGTACTTAGAAAATCTTTAGATAAGCCTCAAGATTTTAAGAAGTCTAGTCTTTAGAAAAGTGTAGTCTTTAAAACTACATTTGAGAATACTCATTAGTCAAAATAAATTCATGAGCAGTACGAACTTTCAATAGACACTTCACCTACCAAATAGTTTTGCGAACAATTGAGTAATTAGAAAAGACTTCATAATTTTCCTCTTTTTAATGTCTATTTTGTTGTGTGTGTGTGTCCCATCACTAGAGTTCCCATCGGATCGCATCCGAGTAAAGTCAATGTCGCATGTAAAGATCTCGGTCATGATCATCACCCTGAACCATTTAATCATTCCATGTACTTCATTTTCATTCGTCATATTTATAGGTTTTTATAGAAATTTCAGTTTCATTTTCATTCAAAAAATTAAGTGTATGTATTTAGGTCTCTCATATCATCTGAGTATGTATTTACAAAAGAAAAGTATATAAGTATTATATCCGTTATCTTGTACCCACGACACAAGCGTTTGCTTATTGTGGGGCTAGATGGCGCTGTGTGCAATGTCCCGGAATATTTATTTATTTTCTCATCTAGTTATAATTAAACGCGAGCAATATGCAAAATTTTGGGTATTATTTGTATATTAATTTTCTATGAGACCAAATTAACTTCATAATGAACATACTAATAGTTATTTATAATGTAATGTCAATTTAATAATTTATATTATTATCACTGATTTTTTATCGCGTCAGATTCAAGTTGATTCTTAATCTCTCGTCCTTACTGCTTCGTGCATCAAGATAGCAAAAAGATATTTCATAAAGACATCACACGGCACATACCGGTCGCCCTTTACCAGCTGGTGACGAATGCGACCCACTTTGTGAAATATTATAATAACTCGTAACAAGTAACAAACTTGTTACGAGTCACTAAAAAATAGAATATTTTTTAATAACTAAAAATAAAGAATAACAACACACACATAAAATAAGAACTTACGACAACCTTAAATGAAATTAAGATAAATAATTATAAATTTATCGCGACCCTAAAGAGATAAATAAATTGTCATATATACGTATACTATGTACTGGTAAGATAATTCCTAAAAGCTAGGTATAGTTTTGTTCACATTACTACAAAAGTAAAAAAAATATGTATTAAAAGTAAAAAAAATATATACACACCTATCAAATTTTAACTCTTTAAAACAAAATTTAATAGGTGACAACGATCGCGCAAGGCTTCAAGCAGTGTCTCAACACGAATCTGGCCAATGGCTACATGCCCTCCCTTCTGCCAACCTCGGTACACTTTTCGACAATGGCAGTTTCAGAATCGCTATCGGCTTGCGAATTGGAGCTGCTATTGTCGAACAACACAGTTGCACATGTGGTAGCGATGTCGATAGGAAGGGCCTCCACGGACTTTCATGCCTTCGCAGTGCAGGCAGATTCTCCACGGCTCGCTGAATGATATAGTGAGACGGGCACTTGCCACTGTCAACGTACCATCAGTTCTCGAACCGATTGGCATGGTCCGTGACGATGGTAAGCGCCCCGATGGCCTCACACGGATTCCCTGGGAGCGGGGAAAAGCTCTTGTATGGGACGCAACTTGCGTCGATACACTAGCTCCTTCTCGCCTCAGTGGAACAGTACAAGCGGCAGGAGCCGCGGCGGACGCAGCAGAAGAAGCCAAGCGGCGAAAATATACATCATTATCGACTGATTATATTTTCGTACCGCTTGGCTTCGAAACTTTTGGTCCGTGGGGTAAAAGCACGAAGTCTTTTATAAAAAAATTAAATAAAATGTTGATTGACATCACTAGAGACAAGAACGCTGGCTGGTTCCTTGCGCAAAGGATTTCTATAGCAATCCAGCGTGGGAATGCAGCCAGCGTTCTTGGCTCCATACCACATGTAGATTGTTTAAATTTAGTTTAGATGTAAATACTCTTTTTTAGTTCTATTAGTGTTAATATGTGTAAATATTGTTTCTTATTATTTTAATAAAAAATAACTGTTTATTAAATTTTCTTCACTAGAAAATAAACAAAATTGCTGTCTCATGGTGTTACCCGCATTTATAATACGTGACTAAGAGCATGTTTCAACAAAAGTTTACTATATTGCTATATAATCGGGAGAGTGATGAACAGACAAACATACTTTCACACTCATAAACTTTCGTATATATGATATTTTTGATTTGATGTGATTCTCATTACTTATTGCATAATTATCATCGAAAGAAAATGAAGGCAGTGGTTTTACTTTGGTAATTAAAACGATTACTGCATTCTGCCAAATTACGAGCGCTTTATGCAAGAAAATGTAGTCAAATAGATATTATGTCTTCGGATTTGTCTTTGCAGCAGTGTATAACTAGCACATTTTTTTATTCATTGCTAAATAGAGTGACTAATAATATTTTACCGCGGTTTTGCGTGGGAGAAATGTGATGCGAATAAAATAAATAGTGTATTTTTACGAGATCGATATAAAGTTTTACTGTGCTACTGTGTTTTATTGAGAAATAACTACTTGTGTGTGATTGAATCTCAGATACACATAATACTATATTTCGATAATTTCAGGATATTACATAAATAGCAATAATCTACATGTAATTGATAATAATAAAATTTATAAGTAGGTACTTAAGGTAAGCGGCTGAACTCTAAAAATCAGTCCATTTACTTAACAGCATAGAAACGTAAAAGCCTAGTTAGTAAAAATAGAGAGTAGTATTTAGAAATAACTGCTTTCTTGAACGAAATTATATTTTACAAAATCTTAAATTTCTGGTTGGATTTTTCAGTTATTTGTTGACAATAATGCTGAAAACTACAGAGGCACCTAAAGGTAATAATAGGCAACATTTATGTATTAAATTGAACACATATATTTCATTTTCTTTTATTTCAATGATACAAAAAACGCCTTTGACAAAAAACGAGTACAAAAATAGACATACTTACGTTGTGTTAATAAAAATTAATCAGGCGTTAAAAATAAATAATTATTTTACAAATCTTTTCGAAAACCAAATTCATATGTAATGAAAAAAAAAAGAGACAGCTTTTAAAATGTCACAAAACAAATCACTTCAAACGGTGCTTGGTTATATTTACGAAAAAACAATACAATGATATCAACAGTGGCTACATCGTTTGACTTGACCGGTAGAACTGCTTAAGCGTAAGGAAGTAAGATATCAAACATGTAAAACGGTAGCTCCTTCTAGACTTTTCTTAGAAATAGTAAGGCGAGGACACCACACTCCTATAAGGCAGGACTGGGGGGTGCGAGACCAGCGTGCTGACATGAGACACCGAGTAGGGAGTGTGGTGGACCAAGGGGGCGTGGTGGACCAGAGGGGCATGATGGACCAGGGGCGTGTGGTACACGGGGGCCGGCTGTGGGAATATCACGATGGGCTTCGGCGCCGGCGCTGCTGTGGCCACTGCCACGATGGTGAGCAGGACTAACTGGATAAATAAATAAAAAAATATCTTAGTCTTACTTAGATTATGGTAATACTCGTCATTAGCTCATAAGCATCAGGGTTAGCTGGTGGAAAGTGGTCACCGCCGCTTCCAATAAGTCGGCGCATTGCTAGCAAATGTTTATATTGCATATTCTATTTATTATCTTCTGTTGAAGACGTTATCTGCTGAATATTTTGGTAAAAATATTAAACTTTTTATGTAGATTTCTTTGTTAATCCGACAGGTTACCAAATATAAAAGATAGTTAATGCAGCTAAAGAGACATCCACAATCAATTACTTGAAATGCGATTTAAGTCAGACTCGAAATATATCATATCACATTCTACACACATAATGTACATATGTCAAGAAGATAAAACAACCTTCATGCTATATAGGCTACTTTATATTACGAATTAAAGCGGATAAAATAGAAGATCAATTAAAAAGTCATCAAGTTAGCACTGAATTTTCACTTACCAATTTAAACATTTTCCTCAATATCTCCAAACCAGAATTCTGAATCTGCAAGCGAATTGCAATCGCTCTTACAGGACACTGTCTTATTAGGCTTGTGTCCTAGACTTTTATACCCTAGGCGGCGGATTTTCGTGGTTTTCCCGCGATAGTACCTACATAGCTAGCACATATGTGAGTCAACTATGTTTGGTCAGGTATCTAATGTGGCCAGATTCCACGGCTAAGTGGCATTGGTTCACTGACATAGTAGAAATAGGGTGCTTGTGCGCTAGATCGGTACGGAATTTGATTTTCGAAACTGTGATTTGATTCTATAAACTTTTTATACTAATGGATTCAACTTCTTGTTGTTCAAATTATCAATATAATGACCAAAAAATATTTTTACTCTATTTTTGGTTAATATGATTTGATTGTTATGATAAAGTACTTTTTTGCTCAAACATATAATCAATAAGTCCTTGATTTTATTTTGTAGGAGTTAGAAATAGGACGTTTACCACTTATTTATATTTTTCACAAAGGCATTGCGCAATAATAAATATTGGTTCGAGTACTTGCACATCAGATCAATTAAGAATTATTGTTAATCACAATCATAATCATTAAATTTCGTAACACGTCAATACAAAAATTCAAAAATTACACAGTTGAAAACGTGTACTTAAGGTTACAATATAAATAAATGAGTCATGTGAAAAAAACCCCTACGTTACTTTAGATACAAATGTTCTTAGAACAAAAACTCTAAACACTTTCTAGAATATTTTTATGACCATATTTTCCAAAGTACTTATCACAGTCTTATTCTAGCCATTAGGTCATTATGTCAAACCGGGCTCAAGCCATTATTTTCAAGTAATGGCCTCTGGAAGAGTGTTTTTCACAATAAAGATTTTTTTCCACTCGTAATAGATTTTAAGATTGGGATTAAAAAACAATGACGCTATTGGTTTCGCATAATTTTAAGGATTTTAGAGACGGAATGGCAGTTTTTTGCCGTTTCGTATTATATTTAGCATTAACTTGGCGATATTGGTCTATACTTTTTTGTAAAACAATGAAACTCATTGCTAATGACTAGGATATACCGCAATTCGCATAAAAAACAAAACTCGGTCAGAAAAAAAAGCTTGGTGACTTAACTCTTAAATGATTTTCTTCAACTAATACCTAAATAAAAAGAAATCATTAAAATTATGCGTAATTAAAGTCTCAGCCCAAGCCTATTAGTGCATATTTATCTTGCTTTATGCCTCGATATGACTTAGTTCATATCTTGCAAGAATTGTGCCGACCGCACCAAACCACGGCAAACGTTCGCAATGGAATTCTAGGCAAAAATAACTTGCAAGAGTGTTGTATGGTAAAAATATGATGTGAAAAATCTTGATATAATAAAATTATCAGTAAGAATATCTAGTATTAACACAGCCTTACAATTCGTGCTATTGCCATACGTATAAATAGTGTTTAAATAACAATATTAACTATCTCACATACATATATGGATTAAACTTGACCTTTTATTTGGTCGAAAGTCGAAGCCTAAACAATTTTTAGACAATGAATGGGATTTAGTTTTGGCATTGCACTCTGTAATATAATATCAAATAAATCACCCCTTGATACTCTTTTATCTGGTGACACAGTAAACCTTGTGTGATATATCTTACTTCGCAAAATTACTGATAGAAAGTTTGTATTAGTAGCAAATTCTATTTTTGGTTGCCTACAACCTGAACGTCATTTATTTGTACCTAATGAAATAGCTGATTGTAACTAACATTTTAAATTTTTAGAAATGTGACTACTTACGTACTACAGTTAATTTAAAAATCAATAGGGTTTAAAAATGAAATTCAATAAATCAGGTACAGAGCATAAATTATATTCGTTATTAAATATTCAAATTAGTGATGGACGGCGACCAGACCGACGGTCTTGACGACGGGAGAGTGGTGCACGATGGAGCTGCTGTGAGCCACGGCCACGGGGGCAGTCTTCACAACCACGGGGGCGGTGTGGACCACGGGGATAGTGTGGACAGAGTGGACCACTGGGGCAGTCTTCACCAGCAGGGGAGCGGCGTGCACAATAGGGGCGGACTTGACCACTACAGCGGGGGCGGCGTGGGCGACAGCAGCGTGGTGGACGATGGGAGCCGAGTGGACCACAGCGGCGTGGACCACGGGGGTGCCGTGGTTGACGACCTGAAATTGAAGTTGATTATGAGCTATTGTGGGTTGTTTAATTTGCTGCGATGTTGAACTCAGAGCTGTCTGAGTACAAAAAATGGGACATGGCTGCAGTACACTACTTATGCGTATCATTGTACTATAGCACTGCATACGCAAACTGCAGTACAAATTACATTTACACATTACATTCAGTGTCGTTCACATTTAGTAATGGCTATTGAGATTCATATCATTTTGACTCGCCACAAGAGTGACTCCGCAGTAAGACTGGTTTAATAACACCAGTACAAGAGCACCAGTTTACCGTCAAGCTTAGTGTCTTTGTCGTCTAATTATGATGATTGTCTGAGAACCTAGGACGGGTACGGCAGATGTATGGATACAGTATTTTCCTCGTGTCATACATACCTGACTGCTTTTGGTGATGGTGGTCTTGGAGCCAATGACGGGCAAAGCAGCGTGGACCACCGGCGCGTGGACAGCGTGGACCACGGGGGCCTCGTGGAGGAGGACGCCGGGAGCGGCCGCGGCGCAGGCCAGGAGAGCGGCGAATGCAACCTGGGGGAGAAACATTTGAGTGGATTTTCGAAAATAGAAGCTGTCTCTCATTTTGGTGTAGTTTAGGGAAATAGGTCTTTACTTATATGTTATGAATATAGCATATGATGTTTCGTTTATAGAAAGTGTGAATTGGAACTAGAAGGATAGAAAAGTCTGTTAATTGTTAATAATACATTTCATTCATAAGAAGGCATAACAGCAGATTGATTCCAAGGGCTGCGGGCAATGATACACACACACACACACATTTATGACACTTATGACGTTTACACACTTACACTTAGGAAATTTATGGATGGAATCAATTTGAATTCAGATTATTATTTGTATCGGTATTTCAGATAGGCGTATTTTGAGTGAAAAATTATAGGTTAGGATTCAATCTAGCTTTTCGTTCCGAAGCCAACTAGATCCAATTAATAACTAAACAGACCTATGTTATTACAACTGAACTTATTCCCTCACCTTTTAGAACAAAATAAAGTACGAGTACAAAGTATGTAGCCTTTTGAACAAAGTAAAATTGAGTTGTAAATACAGGGAACGTTCTCAAAGTGAAATGATTAATTAGAAAATTAATTATTTTACTATTATGTGAAAGTTTAGGAAAGTTAACAAAAGTATGGTTTGAAGCTCATAGCTACATCATGTTTATTATGTAGGTCTAGATGGATACAGTGATTAAGTCATAAAAATTATAAAAGTAAGCATTATTTAAAAACACATTCAACTGCTTTGAGAACCTTCAGGTTAGGTATCAAATCAATAGAGTACCGTTTTATGTATATTGTGTGACGTAATTTGACGCGTATTGCTTATGTAGATCACAGATCACTTCTTGATCAATAAACTATACGTAACTATGGTACCTATTGTTGAACATCCTTCTAAGGATGAGATCTGCTCGAAATCAACGCAGTTGGCATTTCTAATGAGATGTAGGTATACCCAGTAATGGAATAGAGAAGAGATGATGATGATGACTATTACTATAATTAGTGTGTGTGGAAATGTCACTATGTTCATGTTTAGACCAAATGTTTCTATATGCATTTTACCGGAAATATAACTTATGATATATTTTTTCACTATCACAAATTCACTCTCACTCAAAAACCAAAAGCGAAACTTACGAATTTCTGCATGTTGATAGTTTGTTTATGAAATAAACGGAAGGTTTGTAAGAAGCTGTGTTCTTCACAAGAAGATAGTGGTATCTAATGACTGGAGGTGGTTTCGGAGGTTTTTATACCATCAGCCGCCGAAATTCGACAATGACTGGCCTGTGTACTTGAAATTCGAATACGTTTAAGATGTGAGTGGTGAAGCTTTTTCGGATGCGGCATTTGGCTTCTTATTACATGAAATACTTGGCTTTAGTATGTTTAAAAGCTGTAGGTACCTGATTGAGGTATATGATTGATCTATGTACGTGTTTAAATTGTGTTACAAAAAAAGTTATCTATAAATTATTATTCAACCAAGCTAGTTATTATAATAAAACTAAGCTAAATTCTCTTGTGACTTAACACTTATTTGAAAACTAATAAAGAAACGATGAAAATGTCATATTGTGACACCACATTTTTATCATTTTTTACAACTAATATGTACAATTAAATATTTATACGTAGAAAAACCTAGTTGCAGTAACAAAGATTTCGATTTTTTTAATTCAATATAAATTATATTTCACGATACCATATCCATCCAAGCTTATCAGTTCGCACCTCTGAATGTAAGTAGGTACGTCACGCAAGTACCAGATTAAGAATACATAAATATAAACACATAAACGAGTACAACTTATGTATTTAGGTTGAAGTCAAGTTCACTTACATAACAAACTACTTGCCAACAACTTTTATATTGTATGTATATGTGGGCTATAAATAACGCATGTAGTTGCGATGATTCTTACATGGGATTCATTAAACGAAAATACTTTTTAAAGGTATAATCAGTGTTAAAGATGGTCCGCGTTTATTGTTTAATAAATTACTGAATTTTAAGCTTTTAAAATTTTATAATATTTTTTTTCATTGCGGTTGAATAATTTGTGGAGCCAGTATGTCTAGCTATCAATTTTAAATGTTAAAATTAGTTCCAATCGTCTAACGCTGTGTAACAGCTTTAATTGAGAGCCAGACAAGTATTCTCCATCATTTGCTCCATCCTTCATAGTAAGGACAGCGAGACTATGGAACTCTCTACCTGGAGCCCTGTTCCCAGAAAATTATAACTCTTCTCTTCTAGAGGTCATCAAATCTAGAGTAAATAGGTTTCTTTTAGGCAAGCGTGCTACATCTTAGACTATAGTGGTGATAAACATCAGGCAGGCTATAGCCAAACATAAGCCTATTTAGTGTAAAAAAAAGGTACTTTGTTACTTGTTTGGGTGTCAAGTCAACCTACGGTGGTCAAATACCTGACTACCTGTATAAAAAAATATAATTTGTCTAAAAAATATTTACAAAAGAAATCAAAATCAATAATGAGTACCTAAAATAATTTATCATCACATATTCATTCATTTGACACAAAATTGCGCCCATAGCCAATAAAAACTATAAATTTAAATGAACAAATTGAAATTGAAGCAGAGTAGATTAAATTTATGGTTATATTTATAGCCATTTATCAATTTTATGACTTTTTAATTTGTCTTACAGATATTTGATTTATTCTTTTTCATCGAGAATTTCTAGCAGGTTATGTCAACAGTGGTATTACAACATACCATGAAATATGATGATCAAACTAGATTTTTTAAGTTACATAATTATATACATTGAAGCTCTGCAACAATAAGATGATAATTACGAAAATGTATGAATTGAACTCTCAATATCTATCTACGTAGTTATCAGATCCGTCGCTTTTATTAAACCCTATTTACAATAGATATCGATTACAACCATTGGACAATCAATGGAACATTACTTTATAGTTTACGAAACTTTTAATGTACATTACAAAATATGGGTCAACAGTCACATTTTGTTCTGATCGAGCGATAAGCCATACCTACAACGTTTTACTCAATTGAATCTACATAGAGATTTGACGCACCCATTGTCAAACTTTGAATTAGTTTTGGAACCATATCGCAATACCTCCTATGAAATATACCTACTGTAATATTTTATGCAAATCGTGCATCAATAAACTCTAGATTTTTTTTTTATTTACAAAAGTAATATCTTTTACACATGATTAGAGAAGAGAGCGAGGTATTGTATACATTTTATTAGTATGGAGAAATTCAGTGCTATGTTTTATCTTAAATATTATTCCTGTGTGTTTGTTAAATTAATATTTAAGTCTTTGCTATTACTATAGTCCTCATAAAACAGTATTTTCCCAGTATAGTTCACGATAGAATCACCAATGTTTTATTCTGCCAAGGTACTAAATAAAGCCTTAGTAAACGCCCGATGGCGCTGCGTACACGCAACATATTGCGAAGCCCTATTGTGCTTGAATGTCAAGTTCATTGCTTATGATCTGTAAGTAATTATTGCTAGTCTCGATATACTTAGAACTTAGGATCCATTAAGATTTGGATAGTAACCGGTTGTATAACTGTTGCTAGGCGCCTCACAGTGTATTCTGGCTGCCTCGTTTGAGTGCCAATTCCATTCCAATATGTACATGCTTGATCTCGGTCAATTTTGCCATATTCGCGCGTTATTTCAAGTGATTGCATATCAAAGTGTTTCTAATCTAAACAATCTTTTTTGTACAGACAAAGTTGCTATTGGGAGGGTGACAAAAACTAAATAATATAGGCTCTATCTTACTGCAAAAACGATCCTCTTTATACCTACAAGACTCGTAGATTTCAACGCCTCATATAACATAAACTGCTGAATCAAGTAAGCATAAAAAATGTTATCGTTATTGCTTTATCAAACGCTATATAAACCTCATAGTCAAAGTATTAGTTACCAATTATGCAAATAAGGTACCTTATAATTTGTTAAACAGGAAGTAACTCTAACCATAAAATAGGAAGTAATGAAACGTAATCAATAATATCTACTAATACTTAACATGAGTATGTGAAATTGAAAGGTTATTTATCAAACGGCAATGATGCTATGGAGATTTGGAGAAGCCATTTATAGTCTGCTTACCATCATTTGTTATACTGCATTAGAAGGTTAAATATTATTATTGGGTTGCGTTTGGAAACGGAAGGTTGCATCTGACCGTAAAAAAGTCGAGCTACAAATGATATTATAATTTTATTTTTTCAAATATAATTAAAGTTAAAGCTTTGTTTTATATACGTTTGGTTATAAAAATAATTACTTTCTGCAATAAGACAAAATAAACTATCAGTTTTAATCGTATATGTGTAAATATTTTTACTAATTTTTACCATCCATTAAGATTGCGCAAACCAAGCTCAAAATCACCACCTGTTAACACTAACTAATACAACCATATTTTAATATGATACAAATCATCACATCGAAAATAGAGCTTTTTCAAACGCTCCCATGGGAACTATTTAAGGCATGATTAATTTGTTTAATGCAATGCCAAATTATAAATAATCATTACATCTTCACGGTCATAGTATAAATAATTATAAGTATTTGCAAATTTGTGCTTTAACAATTATTCATATGTCTTTTTCCCGATGTACTTTTATCATAAGACTTCTTATCGAATGAGAATGGCCAGCTCTGGTGTTGAGAGTTTATCAAGCAGCCCTGAGGGCTTTGACATGACTTAAGATGACGAAATATTTATTTTCATTATTACCATTATAACATGCACTATGAAAAACCTAAACTGAAATTTAAAGCAGTGAATGTGCGATTAATAAAATTGTAAAGTAACAGATTTTGAAAACTTGAATATAATAAGAGTTACATAACAACATAACGCCTATAAAACTAGTTTTCATATTAATATATTATAGCACAAACACTTTATAATAGTAAAATAATATATTGTTTAGTAAAATTTCACAATCACAAACTGCATCTAAATTCAAGCCACCTTGAGCAATGACTAGATAGATATAATCATCCAATTTGGTCTGAATGATGTTTTGTAACGGAGCCGAAAATGGTTGGCTTTTATCTGCAAATATCATCTCAATACTACATTTACTTTGTCCACTGACTTTGGATGTCGTTTAATATTTTACACAGTTAATAATAGGATTAAAGCTATAACATAAAATGTATAAACAATAAGGCAGGGTTTCTATTTTAATAAAATTAAAATCCTTACAATTTACCTACCAATACTTATAATTAGCCTACCAAGCTAACCTTTATGACCTACTAAATTTTGAAACAATATTTATCCAAGAAACCTGTTACCAAAAATGAATACATTTTATTTCGCCACTAAACCTCACATCTCACATATTAAAGACCTCACAATGTATGAATCAACATAACATGAATATTTCATCAAAGTTCAGGTAAAACCTAGTTTCACAATATTTCAGCAAAAGTCGTAGGACGAAAGTAATTTTCTTTGGAATAGTTTTGTGAAACACTTGGGTAATTATTTTTTGGATAACCCAACTAGAATTTGGTAAAAGTAATGTTATAGTTACATAAGAATTCATATTAGTATTCTTGATTTGAAGTATAAATGCGACATGTTGTAATTTTATGTTATTGACAAAGTCAGTATTTTCTGAGAAACTATTTATCTACAGTTATTATGAATGTAAACGATTGAAATGAAGTTTATTCGAATAAATAGTATAAGTATTATTTCAGCTGTATCAAAATAAGTGCACTGTACAATTCTCATGTTTCTTATAGAAACACTTCAGATTCTAAAGGAATGAATATTAAACGGAATAAAACAGAAGTTTTAAGTAAACAAAACTATTTTATTCAACAACAACAAAAAAACAAAACAAATTCAATCAATGATGCAGAGCGTACAACGGCAGATGGTTGACAACCGGCACCGTCTCATGTACTGTGGAACTGTGGTGAGAGGTGGCTGAGTCTCCAGTACGCTGTCCAGTCTTGATAGCCACGGGGTAGGAGTAGTGGATGGGGGTGTGAACCACGGGGGCATGAATTATCGGAGTGTGTACCACGGGAACCACAGGGGCATGAACCAGAGCAGTACCACCGTGATTGACAACCTGGTTGCTCTTAGTAACAGTCGTCTTCAAGGGCTGTACTTCAGTATACGCCACTGGGTGATACGAATGGTATACAGGAGCGTGCACGATCTCGGTACCTCCATGATTCACCACCTGGCTAGTTTTAGTAAGAGTGGACTTCTTGGAAGAGAACTCGTGGATAGGAATGATGGGCTGGTGGAAGAAGGTGCCGTGGTCAATGATGGTGCTGCCGTGGTCGACCAGCTGGTTGGAGTGGGTGAGGGTAGACTTCACCAGGGGGTAGTGGAGGTCGTGGTCTTCGATGAGCAGGGCGGGCGCGGCGGCGGCGCAGGCCACAAGGGCGGCGAGGAGGGTCTGCAATTATGAAAATGTTGGAGTGATGATGATGATGATATATCATGTATTATTGTTATTCAAACATCTTCACAAATATCAAGGAATAAAATTGATATGCAAAGTATGAAAATAAAAGCTCAGTTAATCAAATTTTAAAGTTGTGAATATTACAGCAAAAATGACACATTTTCTACATTTAATCCAAAAACTTGCTAGTAATTTCTTAATCTAAGCTTCAAGCGTTGTGATGAATAGCGTTACTCAACCGCTTTTCATATTTACTACAACCATAATATTTTAGTTCGCAGTAATATTATTCTTAGACATTAGGCTAGCTGTGCATCTGAGGAATGGGCCTTCTTGAGACGCGTATTTGTGTCATTGAAGTTGACCGAATGCAAATGACATCTATGAATCAGGGTCTAAGACAAATTTCCCTTCAACTGCTGACTGACTTTTATATTTATGAAGAACTTACGATTTTTTGCATTGCGAATATTTGTCCCAGCGCTGGATCCCGACTGATGACTTGTGGCTGTAACTTGCAGTTTTTATAAGCGGGTTGTAAAATATCGGCCTACATACGGGGCGTGTAAAGTGAGATTTGTTGACCGTGGTATGTTTGGAACTATAAATTTTACCAATTTCTCTTCGACGCTGACCCAAGCTGTTCTTGTATAATTTGCCCACAATTTTCAAGTTTCACAGCTGCAGAATTAAATTTGTCATGATACATCGTATGTCAGATCAAATTATGCAAAGGCAGGGCGCTCGCTTTAGATATACCTGTAAGATTTCGCGAACTTGAAGTTTTGCTTGTAAAAACAAGGGTTGCGAAATAAATCGTAAAAATGAGTGACATTGATGTACATGTCCCCTGTCAGAGTTAAATGTACCGGATTAATTGATATTTGATTGGCAGTTTATAGCATACATTAATTAGTTTGACCCACATTTTACCTGTTTAGCGCACTTCATCTAGTTTTGTTATTATTGATACTCGTAATAGGCATAATAAGAGTTCTGTTTGAAAACAGCCGCCTTGAGATCATGTCTTGTAGCTCTCAAATATTATTCTGGTTATAGAAAACAAAACAGTGTACTTTAACTTTAACGTAGCATTTTATTTTTTATTTTAGCCTTATGGCTAAAATAAAACAAAGCAACGGTTATTTTTTGCTTACCATCAGGCAAACTACGGGCAAGTAAATAAAACGTAAAATCATCTTTGAAAACATAGTTATAAATTACTCATCGTTTAATATTATAACACCTTAACGCACCAAAGTAAGAATATTTTCAAAAACATGTTTAAAATCCCCTTTCATCATCCCTGAATGCAATCAAGCTCATTCCGTGTATTCAATATTCACACTCTTGTTACTGAATCATTGAATTTCTCAATCGAAATCCTTTTTAATTTTTTTTTATCAATAAATCATTTCTCACGTTCATGCGGTTTTATGCGGCCTTTTATGCTTTATCACTTACATTTGCACCTATAATTCTGGTAATGAAAACTTATTAAAACATGTAAGTCACTTAATCAAGATTACTTCATCTTCAAAAGCGGTTTCACTTGGAAGGATGTCTCTTCAAGTGACTTGTCTCAAAGAAGTGTTAAGTTTTCAAAAAGTTAAAACTAAAATAATAAATATAAAAATGTGATATTGTCATAAAATAAATAGCTCTGGCAATGTATCTGAATGATCTCAATCTAGATAAAAAATAATGAGGAAATTGACTTACACCTAACCTGCTGATGTGTATGTATCCATACATATAGAAAAGCTGAAGAAGTTGTTGTTTGTTGTTGAAAATGTTTGGAAAACTTGGACTTGATAGCAGAACACGCGGCGGCTCGAAGAGCCTACCGCGGGTGTGCGGACGGTGGAGGCAATTCGCCCTGTCCTCGTGCAGTGGTCGACGAGGCAGCACGGGTCTCTCTCCTTCCGTGTCACGCAGCTCCTGACAGGCCATGGCTGCTTTGGCTGATTCCTGTTCGGAGTTGTGCGGAGGGAGGAGACACCAGCATGTCACCATTGCGGAGACCTGGAGGACACGGCGGAGCACACCCTCGCGGAGTGCTCGGCGTGGGAGGAACAGAGGGCGCGGCTCGTGGCTGCCATAGACCGGAGGCTGTCGCTCCCGGCCGTTGCGAAAGCGATGGTCGAGAGCGACCTTGGTTGGGACGCAGTGCGAGACTTCTGCGAAGAAGTTCTCGCACTGAAGGATTAGGCGGAGCGCGCGCGAGAGAGGTTCGAGGAGCCAAACTCATCCACGAAAAAAAAAAAAAAGGAGGCGCGTTGGAGGGCGGCGCTTGGCGCACGACCGCCGACCTCTATAAAGGGGACTCCGGGCGGCAGGTCGGGGAACCTGTTGCCCTTAGGACTGAGTCCCCACAGGATGCACGACGTGTCCCGTGTTCCAACACGTCGTCCATTAGAGGGTCGAGCAAAAGCTCCCCGAGACGGGGCCTGATTCCGACCCAGCATCGCCAGGGCTGCGGACGCATGCATCGCACTCTCGGGGCCCTGATCGCGATGCAGAGGTGGAACACCCCAGGTTTTTAGTGGGTATGCCGGCCTTCTGGCAGAGACTCCCACATAACCACTCGCCCTCCCCGGGGTCGAGTGGTACTTTTAAAACGTTTTACTGGATCAAAAAAAATGATAGCAGAACACGTTCCAACAATTTCTAGAATTTTGTCTGTTTCTCTGTTCAGTTTATCTGTGCCTCTGTTTGTCTGTTTATAAACGCTCATCACGCAAAAGCGGCTGAACGGATCTTGATGATTTTTAGTATGTAGGTAGTATGAGGTCTTAGGAGTGTTATGGGCTACTTTTTATACTCAACTAGCTGGTTCCCGCGACTTCGTCCGCGTGGAACAGTTATTACCATAAAAACGGGTTTATTGTTGCAGACATTTTGTTAGATCATTTCAAGAGAAATAATTCTTTAATACATATTTTTTGATATCTTGAACTGTTTTCGCAGCGCACGCAACAGAAGCCCTCAAAGATGAATCATTTTCCCCGTTTTTTCCACATTTTCCATCATATCTTCGCTCCTATTAGTTGCAGCGTGATGTTATATAGCCTAAAGCCTTCCTCGATAAATGATCTATCAAACACAAAAAGAATTTTTCAAATCGGACCAGAAGTTTCTGAGATTAGCGCGTTCAAACAAACAAACAAACATACAAACAAACAAACTCTTCAGCTTTATATATTATAGTATAGAGTATAGATATAGATTTATGCGAGTGAAGCCGCGGGCGTCCAATTGCATATGTATCAATTTCACTTTCAGTAATCAAACCAAACAAAAAGTCAGCATAAAATTAAATCCAATAAACTCGACCAACAGTTATTCTCTCGGATTGTTTCTCAGTTATTATGCACCCGATTATCGTATATCTGTCAAAAATAATACTTATTATTGTACCTACCGCATCGGTAGTAACTATCATGCATGTGTTACTTCAAGTTTACGACTGCCCCAAACAAATCAACTAATTCTTAACAGACCTTATAATAAAGTGAGAAGGTCTATATTAAAACATTCGAAAGTATTTTTAATTTTGCACTCCGAAACATTGCCGTTCAAAACACTTAAACATTATTGAAGTGTAATTAGTTCAACACTTACTGCATCACCATAATTTAAAGATCCGAGATTTAAGATAGGGCATACAATTTTCTGAAATTAAAGAAAAAAACATGATAAATGAGCGTCGCGTCGAGTCAGAAATGTCAAAATGTCAAACGATGTATAAACGCCTTCAAGTTGTGTGGCCTTATGGGGTAATATGTAAATTAATTTCTGATGTTCAAGTGTTCTCACTTAATTGATTCAATTAAGGGAGGGTTTGTCAGATTGGAAAAGGATTTACTTGTGTTACGACACTATTCGGAAACTACATTGAAATACAAATTTTTGCACCGTTAAATGCGCATTATTATTGTTTGTTTGTCAAACTGGCGTTTTGATTGTTTGTTTGACAATTGACAATAATAAAATGCCGGTACTTACTGCAGACTGAAAACCTAATCATATTTACTAGTCTACTTAGTCTTTAACACTTTTACTTAACGAGGTATCATTATCAGTCGACCTTTAAACAGCCACTTAAGACTATAATAAACATGAATAATAATAAACATAATTATGCACTATTATGAAAATACTCGACCAAAAATCATTTTAACAAGCTACTAGTTTCACTTGTCAAAATTCTACAAGACAATTATATCTTTCATCATCATTAACGTCGATAAACATAAGTTTTTATGTAAATTACTTAATTTTATCTCGGAACAATCTTACATGTTCAAGTCTTTTGAAATAAAATATAGAAGGCATTTGAGTCATGGCTTGTTCTTAAACCCGATTAAATCTTGAAGAAAAATCAAGAAATTCAACGTTGTAAAGTCGTCAAATTCTCGAATTGTGACAAAAAGGTGTTATTTAGTATGCAACTGCACCACACCTACCACAAAGTCGTTTACCTAAACCCCGCATCAAACCTGTCAATGTCATAATTATGACGTAACTGGACCAATTTGATGTCAATGTCATACTTACATATGGAAAGTAGCGCCAGTGACGGATAGTCGCGACAAAAGTGCATTTTTTAAATCTCGCAAAACACCTTAAACGATACTAAATTATCAGTGAATATAATTATCTTGATTGAAACGGTGCGATTATTGTCTCATAAATGGCTATATTTGCAATTGCTTGACGGTTTGTTTACCTACTTGAGTAATATAGAGCAGTTATCTTATGAAACTCGAAATGATTGAAATCCATACAAGGTAAAGAAATGCGATAATTGTTAAGCAATATTTTTTTTATATAAGATAAGAGTAAATTCAATGTAGCATTTGAAAAATAACGGTGTGCTCAGACTTATTTTTTTGGTGAATATAAATAGGTTTTTAAACTTACTCTAAATTTAATTTTAATTTGTTCTATTACATGTTCATATATTGAAATAGTAATAGCCATCAGCTACTAATTCGCTCCTCACAGCCCCCAGCAGACTTAACAAATGATAGCACGCGCTTATAAATTGAGGGTAGTTACGCAATAAAAGTTGCTATTTGTTCTACACAGTCACAGTTGAGGTTGAAACTCATTTATAGTAATGCAGCAGAATAAATTGATATGTTTTTTGTGAGCCTATGCTGATGCATCTATTAAATTTATTACTGGATACATAAAACATCTGGGCAAGAACAACGCAAGGCAGGGAGTATTGGCGTAAGAGGGAGGAGGCCTATATCCTGGAGTAGGTTTCATTAGGCTGATGATGACGATGCAGCATTATTTACCATCAGGTCGACTGCAGTTGAATACAAACCTATGCAATGTAATATTATATATAAAATTGTAACCCACAGTTGTTGTTGTAGAAAGGTTTACTTGGATGAATATATGTTTTTACTCATGTTTGTTTTTCTGTTTAATCTGTCACAATAAATGTTTTCTTTCTTTCTTTCTATAATGATACGCGCACTATAACTATTCAGTGAAGTATATATTAAATAAATTGCATTTACCATTGGTATATACATTCACTTTGTAGATATAAATGTGTGAGCTTTACTCTATTATTTTTAATACCTTATTTATTTACAATATAACTATTACTTTTAGGTACCTAATATCTGAAAGTCAAAAAGCTTATTCAGAAGTAGTCACTACAATGCAAACCTCAACAAAACTTTATTTCATATGTAAACGTATTATTTTCGAACAATCAAGCACTTGTCTTACTGCATTAATTAACTGTGACATGTAAGAAAAGGTCCAAGTGAAAGATCACTGGCAAGACAAAACCTAAGTCTTAAGGGTTTACCCTTGATAGAAATATTTTTGCCGCAACTTCCAAACCTAATATATTTTGCAATAAAACTGACTTTTTCCTCAATTATTCTTTGCTAATCTTAATAGACCACGCCCATTCGTGGCTGATGATTTTATCATGACAAATTATGCTATCTTTTAGAAAGACTAATATAAAAGACATACAGGTAAATCTGTTGTCAAGCACCTGACCACATTGTCGCTTATGTACATTCGTGATGGTCAAATGCTTGACGGTTAAAAGTATGTAAGTACAGTAAAGTAAGTAATTGTAACAACACTTTTTTCCTTAAATTTTATTTCACACAAAAAGTTGCTTTGCCGATTACCTACACGATGTAATTTGCACGCGACCAAAACAGATCTCCATTTCATTGGAATGAAATTAAGTAATTAATAATGTTCAAGTATCTTCCAAGTAATGAGTAACTACATATAGGTAGGTACATTTTGATCCTTGAATTAAGGACATTGCTTAATTAAAACCTAAAAGTGTAATCAAAAACGAGGTTTTATAATGACTTTCGTCAATAGCTTAAAGATTTTTAAGATATACTCGTACTTAGTATGTGAATATTGAAGTGTTGAAATTATGAATACAACGATATATTGTTATAATCTTACTTAAATGTCAAATAAATGAAAAATCACCCGAATTAAGGACGCATAATGTTAATGTATGGAATATGGATGCCGGGAGCGACCGTATTCAAGAGTTACAAAATTACTTTAACAATCATATCCAAGATCTTTACATATTTTTGCATGACATCGTTCTTAATCCTGTTAACTTAAACGTTAAATTTAACGTTATCTGAATGGCATAATATTACGTGTGGAACATTGATCTTATGTTTGTTTTTTGTTACATAATGCTTAATTTTTATCTCAGTTTCGACTTGTACGGACCACGGAAAATTGTATTTAAAATTAGTAATTTTCTAAGCCTAATCTCTCCTCTAATTAGTGAAAAACACACGAACAGTGTAAAAACTGTAAAATACTCAATTTAAAGATTCTTATATTAAAATATTTCCAGTATTTTAAACAATAACTCACTGAGAACAAACGTCGTGAATCAAACTGTCAGCGTAGTGTCTTGTCGGCAGATTGCACCGTGAGTTATTGCAGGGGGGTTATAGGATGCAATCAAACTGGGAGATTTGATGGATTATTTTTATGGACGTTATTTATTTTATTATTTTAAAGATGAGCAGCATTTATTTTATTACTTGATAACAATTAGCGAAAATAAATGATTTAATAGTATTTAAATTTTATAATAGTATTTGAAAACACATTGTTCGGCAGTCGAAATATAGAATGAGCCCCAGAATAAATTTATTATATACTTAGATATAATGAGCAATCACAAAATCAGTGTAAGCTGGAAATTTAGATTAACCCTACTCTCTCCACTTGGCGTATCTTTACTTCAGTTGCGTAGCGATCTATCTATTTATTTAATACAATTAACTTCTTTATACCTTAATTTAGTTAATAGCACTTTAGTCAAAAAATAAATCGTCAATAATTCTATATACTATATATTCAGATGCATAAATTAACAGAAACCATTTCAAACATCTAAAGATCAAAACGTTATCAATCCAAAATGACTTCATTCATTCAAAACCAGATAATGACCTCTTACAACTTAACCATGTAGGTACAGATTTATTAGAGCTGATTAGAACATGATTATTTACTTTCACTTGAATTCACCTTGATAGGAATAGAAGTAAGGCACCTGTTGATTGCTTGTTAGTTATTTGAATGTTCATTTTGATCTTTGATTAATTGACAAGTCTGGGTTCAGTGTCATTATATTTGTTTTTCTGTTTTAATTGCAGATTTTGTTGCGTATGATACTCGTAACGAATGGAAACAAAATTAACTGAGGGTAATTGTTCAAATCACTAAAGAAGCCTCAGTCATGGCGTATCAATTGATTATTTTCTGTTCATTAAATTCAGGAAATAAATAATACTTCCAGATATATTACATAGTAAATACCGAAACAGTTAAAATAACTAAGTTGTTACCTATATTATGATATATTCAAAAAAGCAATAATGTCAGAATTTCTAAAAAAAATATATGATGTAGGTACATATATGTGAAGAAATGTTAAGATTAAATTGCATCAGATGTTACTTAGAACCACCATGGCTTAAAAATTCCACTTCCGACTAATTAAACTGGTTATTGATACGTTGAACTTATTTAGATCTATTATTTTAATGCGTATAAAACATACAATCACTAATTACGTATAAATTTGCATATGACTTTGCTTGAGGATATTTTTATCTACACTATACCAACACTGTATCTATTATCTTGTATACAAGTTAACACAATAATATGCTTTTAAAAATATATTTTTCTCTTTTATCTTTATACTTTTATAAAAAAAGGTGAGAAAAAAACTTTCAGAAGACTTGATATTCTCTTTTTTTCGAAGTCGGTTAAAAATCTACACCTAAAATTCATCAATGAAATATACAACAGGCGGGCTTTAGTCAAATTGTACTTATGTTAAGCTCATTAATACCAGTTTAACATAACTAGCCATTCATCTCTATAAAGTTAAGTCTGTTCATGCAGTTAGAGCAAACTGTCACTGACCTGAGTTCACTGGAATTTATAATGACGAAGCATTGTATTGCTTCTTAGAATACCAATGATGTACGAAAATTGTAAAATAATTCCTAACAATGAATAAATTGATAGATCAGTAACTCATTGTAAGTAGGCAAACTAGTTAAAATTTTAATTTAATAAAATTACTTTACAAAGAAAAAAGCAATTATTTTCTGTCAGTGTAACGTTCACCGACCCTCATTTAGAAACCACATTAATTTTTCGAGAAATTAAAACTCTGTAGAATAAACGATGTCCATTAATATTTTTCCCCCGAGATCTTAAGGGTTTAAGTTTCAATTGTTTTTAAGATGGTTTTCTTTTGTTTCAGGTTTCTCGCCATCTGGTGGCCGCTGAAATGTCAGATCACAAAACGTCGAGCTAGAATGATGATCGTCTTCATCTGGATCTTCGCCATCGTCGTGACAACTCCGTGGGTATTCTTCTTCGACTTGGTGGTGGTGTTCGAAGAGAGCCCGCACGTACGCCTCTGCCTGGACGTGTGGCCCAACCCCCTGAGTGAAGTGCTCTACTTCGTGATCGGAAACCTCATCTTCTGCTACATCCTACCCATGGTCCTCATCACCATGTGCTACATCCTCATCTGGATCAAAGTCTCGCGCCGGTCCATCCCCACCGACACTCAGGACGCGCAAATGGAAAGAATGCAACAAAAATCCAAAGTCAAAGTTGTCAAAATGCTGGTAGCCGTTGTCATCCTATTTGTTCTATCCTGGTTCCCTCTGTATCTAATCTTCGCGAGAATAAAGCTCGGCGGCCCGGTACAGAAATGGGAGGAAGAAATGTTCCCCGTAGTCACTCCTTTAGCGCAATGGCTCGGATCTTCAAACTCATGCATCAACCCGATACTCTACGCGTTCTTCAACAAGAAGTACAGGAAGGGTTTCGTCGCCATCATAAAGAGCAGAAAATGCTGCGGTCGGCTGAGATACTACGAGACTATCGCGTTGCAGTCGTCGAGCACGTCGACTCGCAAGTCGTGGCACTACAACAACAACAACCACCCGTCCATCACGCGGCGGTCGCCCCCCGTGGTGGACAAGAGCGCGGTGTCGTTCATCTACAACCACACGGGCGTGTAAGCCCCGGGCCGGCCTCCCTCGGTTCTACTCTCGCTCCGGCGCAGTGTCGATGCCTCGCCCGACCCCGGCGCGGCGTCACTCAGCATATCGACGCATACGAATGCATACGATCTCTATTTGTACGTTTTTCGTTCGGACAGTTTGATGTTGTCTCGTGACAGGATTTTCTATAACTTTAGATACATACTCGAACATAATCAGTGTACGTTTTTACTATAGAGACGTAAATTTTATACGTAAGTTGGTTAAAGTGTTGTAAGAAGATTTTATTTTTACACTGATTGTAATATTTGTATGTGCTCCGACGCACATTATGCACAAAGTTTTGTACGATGTTCACTTTACGTTCAGAAGGCGTAGTAACGGTCTCAATTATTTGTAATAGTAGCAATATTAATATTATATTTTGAAGATTTTGCATAGTTGCTTTGCTGTGGCGATTAACTATTTAATTTTTGAATCGTTCCATATCTATTTTGATGTTTTACACTTATAGATTTTATTGAAGTTTTTCATAAAAAAAATAAAAATATTATAAAAATACTGAATGAATTATATACACGATATAATACTACAGTACAAATAACTATTGGTAGAGTGTAAGCTTTTTGATTAACTAATGAATCTATAAATTGAATGAAACGTGTATAATATTGTATCTACTATTTGTATTTAATAAATCCATCATAGTTCATTATATCATATTATTTTCTTACGCCTCAAATGCTGACTACGAAGTTAGTAAAAAAATTCCATCTTTCTTAAGACCAATTGTGACCAATCATTTAAATATGCGGCAGCTTGTGTTATCAATATATGTTATTTGTCTACTGCTGTAAAGGAGTAGTCATTTGTAAAACATATTTTGCCAACAAATTGAATAACTGTAAACTTTCACATGTTATTATGTGTTGGCTGTTTCTGTAATATTAATTTCCTTTCAAAAGTTTTTTCAGATGTTATTCTCATATTGAACGCAAAATGTTTTGGATTGTTCTTAGTTACTCGTCACCAGTCAAGATACATAAATAAACTGTGTTACATAATTATAAATAGTATGTTGATATAAATTACTTCGATCGTATTAGTGGGTATTGTATACTCAAATTATATATAATCTTATTATATTGTCATATATCATTGACAAAATAATGCCGCTTGAGAGCACAAAAACATAGATAGTAGTTATAGTTAATACATAACATAAGAATATAATATGTAACATTAATTGTACGAACGATATACCTAGATAATATCCCTCATTAAAAAATCTTTGCGTTTTCAAAATACTTTGTGAAAATAATACCGAGTCGCAATTATTTTGTAAATGGTTTCTCTCATTCATCAATAGTTATGATAGAATACCAAATAATTACAACTTTGCTATAAATGTGTACTTTTGGATATGAACGAAATCTAGTGATTACTTACAGAATATTTAAAAATATTGAGCAAATAGCTTAACACCACCGATATGATGCTACACGATAGATAAGAAAATTAGACGAAAATATACTATTTTTCTACTGCAACTTAAATTAATAATGGTTATGAGTATTATATACGAAACAATACGGAAAGTCAAAGAAGAAAGGATTTTGCTTGATTTGTGTTACTTAGTATTGTCATTCCAATTGCTACATAATGTTTATCAAGGACATAGTCAAAGCTTGCAAGACTGATGTATCGCATGGATCTCCTTCTAAAGGATCATATAACTATGTGATAAAAAATCATGGATTTTAAATTTGACTATTTTTATAATCATTGGCTTGAACCTAGCTTGAGTCTTGCTCCAAAAAATACTAATTTCGTCACTTAGACATTATTTGAGACTAATTTTTAAAGCTTGTAAGCGCGACAAATTAGAAATGTTATATCATTTGGATTGGCAAAGAATGGTTGAAAAGGCAATATTTACTAAATGGTAGATACTTGATCATGCAGAGCATGTTACTGTGAGTAAAATTTAGTTGTAAATAAATATAGAATCCATTTAATAAAGTTGTATATTATATACAGTATGTAAGTGTATTATATATTATATACAGGAAGTTCTCGGAAGATGGAAATATTTTAGTAGTTCTCTCCACGAGTCGAGAATGTATAGACATTAAATATGCTGACTCTTTGGAAAACAATCAGAATAATTGTCAAGTTATTGGTAGCTTCAAGAGATGCTTGAAATATACCTGTCTTCTGAAGACTTACCTGACTAGCTTTATAGTACACAAGATCACGGCTGCGGGCAGCTGCACTCACAAACTTTATTGGTCCAGTAGTAAAATAAGTAAAAAACAAATTTATTTTGGAATAAAAAACCTTCAGACATTAATTTGACGTTTATAAATAGTTGTATCGAATAGATTTCCCTTTTATTATTTTAGTACTCTTATAAATTGTATATATCCGCATAAGTTGATAAACACTCATAATTATTATAAGTATATTACAATAAAATGATAATAAATTTTTCTAATCTCATAGCATTCTAACTGTCTGTCTAGTGAAATGTTACAGAGATATTTAAAATATGTTATTGGCATTCTGATGTTTGTATAAAAGTGTATGTATAAACAAATTGTAATTAATTCCATCTTGTATAACATTCTTGTAAATAATAATAGCGTATTTATATAAAATTATAAGTATATTACAATATTGTATTTAGAACAATAATTATTTAGGAAATTTGGTGATTATTTTTCTTTTAAACAGACGCATAATCTGTAAAAATTTGCTGTGTTTATTTTGCTGTGTTTGGTGTTAGAGATAGGCATTTATAAAATTGTAATATTGTGAGACCTGATCTAGGAGTTAACAATTTTACTGGTGTTATGATATTTATAACATTGATTATTGTAACACGAATATATTACTATAAATTCGTCAAATACCTATGCAGGTAGCTGTTGTCCAGAATATTTTCTTTATGTTATATTTGTATGAAAACCTGTATGGTATTAGTTTTTTCAGTTCTATTACTAATTTTCAAATGACGTTACTTAGTTTTGTTTTCATTGATACAGAGGAAATGAAAGATATTCTTGTTATTATTGCAAAGCACACATTTTTGGACAATAGCTAAATGCCTGATTTAACTACTTATATAATACTCCTAAAGTGTTAAATCGTTCGATGTTAAAAATAGTTCAAGATTGTAAAAGTTATTTCAACATAACATTATTACAAAATAACGTCTTAGTGAATACCAGGGCTTGTAGTTTAGATGTTACTTAGACGATTTTGTATAAAATATCTGTAATTTTTATATAACTATCTGCCGACTACGTTAATTCAGCTCAATTTGAAGTTTTTTGGGATATTTTAATACAAATATAATAAAAAACTTTAGAATGGGGATGCCGCCGGCAGCGGGGCAGAGCCCGAGCTACCGGTGGCAGAGGGTACGGAGACAGGAACCTACGGGCAATACAAGCCGTGTCAAGGATCACTGCCTTCTGTATCCCTTCCTCCAACCATCTAGTCAAATAATTACCATTATCTTACGTAACCCAATACATTGGTTAATTAGGTTGATGTTAAAAGCAATGTTAGGTGATTTTAGATTTTAGTGAGCTTTTTGTAGAAAACACTGGTTTGATTATACAATACAGTTGAATAATTTAATTTAGTGCCTTTAGAACAGTATGTAAGTTATAACGTTTGAGCAATCGACAAGACCAAATTGTAGGGAATAAAAAGTTTATTTAACTTCAACTTAATTTTTTTAAACATGAATTAATTATTTATTTGATGTAGTGGTTCACTTTTTAAAATATATGTAATCAAACCAGTTATAAATAAAAAATATATTATTGAATATTCGATAATTCCTGAAGACAAGCAATTAAAAACATATTAAAATTCCCGTGTTAATTATTCTTAACAATTTTCCAACATATCAATTGACGTTACCTCCAATTTTTAATGTCGGTTAAATAAAATTATCTTAATGCTTGTGATACACATTTCAAAAATGTACTGAACACTGTTATTTTAAATTTGAAACCATCTTTGACTAAACGGAATGTATTCTAATTTTATTACTTTTCAAGTATTTTTTACATAGAATCTTAGTAAAGAGTGCATATATAATTTAGCTAAAGAGTTTGCTTTGAAGATTTCGTGTGAAAGAGAGCAAATCGTTGTTTTTATAGATAATTTTGTAACTAGGTAACAATCACATTGTGTATGTACGAGTATATAACTTCAGTACCTATTTTAAATAAATTTTAACAGTTAAATATTACATTTATATTTCATAACTTATTGTTATCAGTTTCATTTAAAAAACAGATTATTTTTGTCGTCATATCAATACCCAAGTAATCTATTTACCGTTCTCAATAAAAAACAAAACAACTGTTAAAATTTATTTTCTTCTAATTGGAAATGATCACAAAATTTGAAAATAATAAAGAGCATAAAAATGATTACCACTGTTTTAATAAACCTTGTAGGCTAAAACAATTAGGTTTTTTTTAACAAAGAATGGATTTGCACTTGACCTCAATTCGCCTGATGGTAAACAATCATTAGGTACTGTCTAGGATGGAGCGTGTTTAACCAGTAGGAACCGATAGGTATATTCTAGAGAAGCTTGTCATGTGAGATAGCAGTGATAAAGAGACAATGAAATGCCAATTTTAAATGAGAAATTACAATTAAAGATTAGAATTAATTGTTTGACAATCTCAAATCATTATAATCATTTAAAAGCTGATTTATTTTGAGATTTATTAATTTAATTTGGTATTATTTTTGAGACAACACAATTTCGTGCTAATGCACTGTAATAGTCAAAGGTGATACTTACCCCTAATTTTTTTAATGTTAAATCATACAAAAATGTTAAAAAAATCTTGTTAGGTACCTTTGTTTTTCACCCCGTCCCGGTGGGTCCATTAGAGCAGCGGTCGCTCAGCACAAAGTGGCGGAAAGCATCAATCAGTTGTTCAATCCTGCGATTGACTGTCAAGCCGCCGTCAAGCCAGGTCAATGACCTGTCAAGGTTCCAATACAAGGGTGAACACCCTCACAAAAATAGAAAACAATAGGGATTTACACTATTATTAGAACAGCAAATGGCGGCAAATGTAATTTTTCGGGCTGCGGAAAATCTTTTAAAATATTGTTGACAGATGCTATTTTTATCAGGGGTTTTCAAATCTAGAGTTAATAGGTATCTTCTAGGTAAACGTGTTACACCCTAGGCTGCAGCAATGCTTAACATCAGGCAGGCTTTAGTCAAACGTAACCCTATCACACGTTAAAAAAAAAAATATGTTCAATGTGGGAGTGGAAACATTTTGCTGTTTTCTTTGTATCGAGGCATTAGGAATTAGCTTTTTAGAATATTTACATTTTTTGTTCATATAGGTATACAACACAGGGCTAGCTAAAAAAATAGCGGTCTCGTAAGACTGGGTAGGTAATTAACGTCAATATTAAAACAAAACGCTTGTTTCTTAAAAAATCCAACGAACGTCTGTTTATATGTATAAATTCAATTTCTAAAGTAAATCTATACTAATATTATGAAGCTGAAGAGTTTGTTTGTTTGTTTGAACGCGCTAATCTCAAGAACTACTGGTGTGAATTGAAAAATTCTTTTTGTGTTGGATCTAGACCAGTTATCAAGGAAGGTTTTAGGCTATATAACATCACGCTGCAACTAATTGGAGCGAAGAAACAATAGAAAATGTGGAAAAAACGGAGAAAATTATTCATCTTTGAGGGCTTCCGATGCATACACTGCGAAAACGGTTCTAGATATCAAAAAATGTGTATGTAAGAATTATTTCTTTTAAAATAATCTAACAAAATGTCCGCAACAGTATAAGTCTATGTTTGAGGGTAAACTCACTAGAACCGTTTTTATGGTAATAACTATTCCACGCGGACGAAGTCGCGCGCACCAGCTAGTGTTTCATATTTGTATTACATTTTAGACTTGTTGAATCGTGAGACTGTCATGGAACAAATGTTCAACATGCATATTATTTCGTATCATAATGAAGATGTTACTGCATAATATTATGTAATACACGGAGTCAGTCTTCTTCTTATCGAATGAGAGTGGCCAACTCTGGTGTCGAGAGTTTATCAAGGCGCCTTTTAGGCCTCAGTATCTATGCTATAATATTTGATACTCTTTCTGGCTGAGAAAGAAGTCAATTAAATAAAAATTGTCTAAGTTGTTTATTCAAATAAAACCTTAAAATTACGTGGATTAGCAATCATAAAAATATTTCCATACAAACTAAACGCCTGTAATAATTAGCACAGCAAACTGCATGGTATGTTGTTATGTACAGTTCCTAAAAGGCGTTTGTTACATTATTTAAATAATGAGTTCATTGATACATACATACAATTATCAGGATAGGTAAATAATACCTCTTTTGTACACATTGACTAATTTTACACGATAAATAAAATACACAAACAAACAGACATAGATAAAGATAAAGATAAAGATAAAAGCTTTATTCACCTTATGACATCACATCATATAGGGCAAGTCAGTTTACATATTTTTCTTAAATACTAAGTAATTTATCACTCTTATTATCTAATTAATTTATTTATATAACTATAAGTTTTTGCATCAAAATTACAATACCAGATAAAATATGATCTCTAATTTAACTAACATGAAGAAATGAAGATTCTACAAGTGGCATAGTCATGAATTCCTTAATAGAATAAAATGGGTTGCTTACAAAGAATTGTTTTAGTGTTCTTTTGAAATGTATAGCCGACAATTCTATTATTTTTGGCGGCAGTTTGTTAAACATGTTGATTTTATTATACAAGCCTTGTTTTTGCGCTTTGACTAGTCGAATGTTTGGTTTTCTGAGATTGTTTTGTTTTCTTAGACAGTATTTATTATTTGAAGCCAATTGATCCTTCTCGTCGTAAATTTCTAGTAAGCAATTAAATATATATAGAGATATTACAGTCATAATCTTATTATTCTTAAAGTGTTTCTTGACTGAAGTTCCTTTTCTTAGTCCCAACATAATCCGTATGGCTCGTTTTTGTGCTCTCAACACTTTGATAATCTCTGTAGCGTTGCCCCATACAGTGATAGCGTATCTCAATCTAGACTGAATATATGCGTGATATACTGACAAAAGCGATTTTTTATCTAATAATTTCCTTAATTTAAGCAATACATAACCTGCAATGGCTAGACTTTTACAAACTTTTGTAATGTGTGCCGAATGAGTCACAGTGTAATCAACTGTATAACCTAAAAATACGTTTTCTTTTATAGAAATCTCTCCTGCACATCCTTTTTTAGAATAGTAGTGCATTACATTACTTTTATCAGCATTAAGAATAATACCATTCGCACAAAACCAGTCTTTCAAAATATTCTTTGCTTCAATTATCTTACTACCCACATTTGTTACATTTTTGTCACTTATCCCTACATGGGTGTCGTCAGCGAATAGGCTAACATATGCCCAATCTGGCATTGCATTTACGATGTCATTTACATAAATTAAAAACAGTACAGGTCCTAGTACTGAACCTTGAGGTACACCAATATCTACACGACTTGTGGAAGATATAACATCATTCACATATACCACTTGATTACGGTTGCTCAAGTATGATCTCATCATGTTTAATTCGGGTCCTTCAAATCCGTAGTATTCTAGTTTTCTAATCAGAATATCATGGCGTAGACAGTCAAAGGCTTTCGATAAGTCGCAGTATATACTTGCGCATTTTTTTGCTTTGTCTAAAGATTCAATAATGTAATAAATTACTTTTCTTATGGCCATTTCAGTGGATCGGCCTGGACGAAATCCAAATTGAGAGGCTGTGAACAAATTATTTTCTTCGAAATACTTTATTATCCTTTTTTTAATAACAGTCTCTAATATTTTTGATATTGTTGGCAATATACATACTGGTCTGTAGTTTCCTAATTCCGTGTTTTCTCCTTTTTTATATAATGGTATAACTTTGCCAGATTTTAAACAATCTGGAAATATCCCTTCACTTATACAGTCATTAATTGTCAGGTGTAATAATTCTAATAGGTTATTATTTGCTAATATAAGTTCTCTTAATGTCTTTGAAGTTATGTCTAAAATGTCAGGTGATGTCTTTTGTTTCATGCTTTTCACAATTGTCAATAGTTCTTGTATGTCCACGAATTCAAAATTTATATTTTTTTCTGTCTTTGGCTTCATGTTTAGGTATTCCAAGCTTTTATCTACATTAACGTCAATGTTTCCAGTTATTTTTTTTGCGACATTAGTAAAAAACGTATTAAAAGCGTCTGCAATTTCTTTATAGTTTTCAGTTTCTTTTCCATTTTCATTTATTATTTTCGTTATGATTTTCTTATTCTCTTTCTTCTTGTTATATTTTACTTGTTCTCTTATGATATTCCAGCTTTCTTTTATTTTATTGTGTGACTTTTCTATTCTCTGTCTATAATATAAACTTTTGGCTGCATTAAAAACTCTCTTTAATGTTTTTTTATATCTTCTTATTCGTATAATACGTTTATTACAGGGTTGTGCTTCTTGTAATAATTCCATTTTTGCCAAATTATTTTTAGAAATTTCAATTCCTTTCGTTGTCCACTTTTTAACTACTTTATTTCTACAGTTCCTCAATTTTGGAAAAGCAACTTCATAACAATGTTTAATAGCATTTTGTAAAATCTTCATCTTCATATTAGAATCGTCACAAACTAAAATTTCATTCTTTACAGTTAAATATTCTTTATTGAACAAATAATGAAAATATTTTTTATTATTGTCTGATATTCTTCGGGTCATATTATTCATGTTTTTTACTTTTTTTACATTATTAACTAGTACTGTAAGCTTAATGATTTTGTGATCTGCAATTTTTTTATTCATTACTGAACAATCATAGGCATCAAAATTAGCAATAAAATTATCAATGCAGGTTGCGCTATTTCTTTCTATTCTAGTGGCTTGGTTAATCAGAAACTTACAGTTATAATTATGCATAATTTTCATAATTCTTGTTACATTTTTATCCTTCTTAAAAATATTTAAATTAAAATCTCCAGCTATTACGAACCGTTTATCTTCTTTAGACAGTTTATGCATGAGTTTATTAAACAATTCAAAAAATAAATATATATCTTTGTCCGGCCTATATGCTGCAATGACAATAATTTTACAATATTTTAATTCGATCGCTGCTAATTCAAAATTCATTTCGAATGCTAGTTTATTTATGTCGTGCCTAACTTTATACTCTATACCATTTTTGACAAATATAGCAGTACCACCGTGTATAAAGAACTTTCGATTAAATAATGCCGCAAGCTCAAAATCTGGAATCACCATCGTCGCTACACGGTCGTCTTGTCCCCATGTTTCTGTTAAACACAAAATATCGCAAGTATGGTCTCGTACAAAATCTTCTATTTCTAAATGTTTGTTATTCATACTTTGTACGTTAGCATGGTATATTATGAGTTGGTCTTGTTTAAATTCTTTGTCTGAAAATTTGTTGAAGATTGTTGTAACAGTTGATTTGAAGATTGTGGGATGAATCGTAGCGTAGATGTGCACGGAAATATTTTCGAATCAGCAGCAGTGGCTATGGCTTGAGCGCAAAAACCTTTCAAATAGCTGTAGCTGTATAGTTTCCCTCGATTGTCCCTGAAATTGGGATCTATGTATTTCACTTTGCTTGTACAGCTAGCTAACTGTACCAAATTCATGTTGGTGTTGTAAATACTTATGTCATTTTGGTTATCATATCTTATTCCACACATTATAACATTGAATTTTCTTTTTTCTTCATATAATATCTTTTTGACTGTTTTAATGTATTCATTATTTCCGAATTTCATATCAATTGATTCATTGTATTTGTTTATTAATATCACCACTGTATCGCTAGAGTCAAAACTTTTTGTAATAGATGTGAAGTTTTCCAATATCTTGTCGTAACTGGCGCCAGGTTTACAATAGTTGATAATATTGTAGTCCGCTCTGGTTTGTCTCAGTAATTTTGTAACAATTCCTTGTCCTAGTATATCTGAAAAAATTGCTATGTTTCTTCTTTTAGTCTGACTTCTTCTTATGCTATCAGCAACTTTTTCGTCTTCTTTGATGCTCTTCTGTTCCTGTCCTTCAATCTTATTCTCTCCTTCTCTGCTGCTATTATTTCTATTTTTAACTAGATTTTGTGTTGTAGTTAACTCTAAAACTCTATGCTCTAGTTTTGTATTTTCTGTATTTAGAATTAAACACTGTTTCTCCAACTTCTTAATCTTTTTTGCGAAACACTTAACTTTTTTAAGAGCCGATGTTGAGCATTTGTACTGCTTGATTACTACTTTTCTTCTAGATTTTTCCGCAACTTTTGCTTGTCTTCCTTGTCTTTCAATTTCTTCATTTTTCTTCTTCTCTTCTTTAATCCATTCTTCCAGCTGTCTTATCTTTTCGTTGAGCTCGTTTATTGATTCTTGCTGAATGTCAGTTAAAAGTTTTTGTCTATCTATAGTAACTGACTTCCTGGAATTCGGTGTGCTTTCTGCTCCCGTGAGTATACGAAATCTTTTCTTCTTATTGGCTAATATAGGTGATGTCTGTACTTCGCTGAAGTCAAATTTTTTATATGTTTCTATAATTTTCTTATCTTTTTCTATTTGCTGTTTTAATTGTCCATTTTCTAAAAGAAGATTATCTACCATGTCATTCGCAGATGCTAATTTTTGTTCTAAGTCATCTACTTTAATTTTCAAGGAGTCATCCAGGTCACATAATATGTCTGTATCAGACAGTGGTAAGCTTGTCTCATATATCGAGGAGTCATTCAAGTTTCCCACAGAACTAGCCTTCTGTTGTCGTCTTATATTGAAATTCACATAATTTTCAATGTCAAAATCTCTTGTTTTGTCCATTTTTAGTCAATATTTTACTTTCAGTTCTCAAAGTAACAAAATTGCAAAAAAAAAAAAAAATGTGCAAAAAGAAATGGTCGTTGTGATTCGAACTCACGACTTCAAAATCATCAGTCCATGTCGCGATCCACTAGACTGTTCTCGCTTGAAATTTTAGAACGAAATAGTTACTCAGATTGTTCCGTGGATGAATATGACTCAATGAACGGGTGGGTGTAGGTGTATATCTTTGTGACTCAGCTTCTCTTATCGCTCCAATCCGGACGATGTTCATGCGCAATGTGTCAAAATAAACATCGGTTGCCACAATTCTTGAACACTGTTTTGCTCATATCTTCGAAACCACTGCATCGATTTTGTTCGTATAAACACTAACGCAGGTGTTGAAAGGTTATCCCAGTGATATTGTATCTTCTATGTCCGATGATTCGCTTTAAACCGGAAAAAAACATTTAATAATTGCGGAGCAAACTTGCGTGGTGTCGCCTTGACAGAGCGCGGCGCGCGAAAAAATACCAACCACCAACCATACCAACGAACAAAACTCTATTTGCCGCGCGGAACCGAATGTTCCCAGTTGCACTGGCAGCGTTTCCTCGCTGAACTGCGATGGAACATTCGCCAATGTTTACAAAATATCATATCCCTGTCCAATGACCCTAAGTCACTAAATTTTTATCATGTTTACCAATACTACACAAATGCGCTAAGTTTCGGAAGTTACCACTTAGGTCACTTGAGCGGATCTCATTTCCTTTCTACCGAAGTAACTTATCATTGAAAGGATGTTCTGTCCATTTGTACATGGTTTTCCTTTTGAGGTCAAACGAAAAATATCTTCAACACTGGACTTGTTACATGTTAGGTTTTCGCCAGGTTATTGAACTAAGGTCTTTTTCAAGAATGTTTAAAGAATAGTGCTAAGATATTATTAAAAAACAAATCTGGACCAAGTGGTTTCAACCTACTATCCTGTATAGTACCTAAAATGTTGTTTTTTATATTAATACCAATTAGGCACGAAGCAAACTTGTCCCACGTAAAAAATTAGGCAGTAAGAAGATTAAAAAATGAAACAAATACCTTCTAACAATAGTCACTTTAGGATCAATTAATGTTAATTTCTTTCGCTGTTCACTAACAAACTTCCTTTCCTTCAGGCACTTAGTAAATTACTATATTTTTTCTCAAGTAAATTATAAACATTTACCTAATTAAGTGATACATTACAATCAAAACATCTTAGTTAATTAAGTCCCTTATTTCCGGAGCCATTGCCCTTTATAGCGTCACTAAGGTAAGTTTCAATGCGAAACTTTGACTGTCATTTCAGATTTGCTGGTCTAGCACTACTTAAGGTGATTCATACATTAATATAGCAATGATTTCAAACATAAATACATCAATCTAAATATAAAGAACTCAAAGGTGACTGACTGACCGACATACTGATATAGTGATCTATCAACGCACAAGGCTCAAATTTGGAATGAAGGTAGATGTTATGACGTAGGCATCCGCTAAGAAAGGATTTTTGGAAATGTTACTTATAAATAAACGGGTATATCAACTCAAATAGGGTATGCAAGTTTTTCTTCTTAATTCGAGCTAAGTCGCGAGCATCCACTAGTCACACATAAACGCAAAGTGCACCATGTTTTGTTTTTGAAAAAAAAAGTGTTAAGTGCGTAAGTTTACGTATCTCACTTCTTAGTGTAAAATCTGAAATTTTGGATTCTGTGATTATGGTAAGATGAATAGAATTTCCCCAGTGAAATGGATAATAAAAATAAATTACTAAATGTAGCAATGCTAACCTTGTAAAATTAGCCAAATCATGCTCGAGGATTATGCGAAAGTTTTGCGCGAAAAGTTCTTAAGTAATAAACTTTCACTTGCTTGGTGCTCATTGTGATTGGGTAGTTATGCAATAATCAATTTATTAGGTGTCACATAATAATTATTTTTATAATTCATCATCATCGGCCTACAGTCGTCCACTTATGGACATAGGCCTCTCCCAAGGCACGCCACTCAACGATCAGCACTCACTTAGTTTTAGAGTTAGAAAGATGATTTATGTACCTATGTGTAAAATATTATTCATCTAAAATTGCTTCAATTCTTTCCACTAAAGTAAACAAAAGAAGATCTTCGGCGTAGTAATCGATTCCGTTTACGAAGTTACAACAAGTTTGTACCGCTGCAAAAAAGTTTAATTGTATTGTACCTACTGTAATCCTGTGAAAACTCTTACATATCTACATATTTCAATTATTTATTTATCACGTACATGTAAATCAACATACATACATATAACCATGTTCTTAGTTTACAAATGAAAGAGAGTAAATGTCTAAGTAACTTAGACATTTACTCTCTTTCATAATATAATTAAATCTTCAACATCGCATGAATGAATCTCTCGACACCAGAGTTCACCACATACACATATATGGTAATGAGTTACACATCAGACTCGTTGTTTTAAGATCCGATTGCCATGACCCAATGTATACGGTACATTACACGGGACACCGTGTACAAACTGTACACATAGGGTTGTGTTGCCAGTTCACAGGCAAATTGTAGGTGGAAAAAATATTCTATAGTGTGAAAGTATATATCACTCCTCTCAGGATATGCAGCCGGTGAATCTTGCAACCATCCTGAAGGAATATATTTGTGTCCCCACATCGATGCAGGGTATTAACCTAACCAAAGTTTTGCTTGAGTCGAATCTGCCGCTTTGGCATGAAGATTATTAATTGTAAATACATAAAACCAAATACAATTAATAACTAAAGAAAAACAGGAGAAATACTACAAATAGGTACTTTTCTTGTAACGAATACAAAGAAAAACTAAAATTATTAGAAATAGTTTCATTGTATTATAATTTGATAAAGCGATCATCAAAAATTCTAAGACACAGATTTTGAATAAAAAATCCGTACATAAGTAATTCTAGTTTCACTCTGTATGGCTTTTTAATAATAACAAATGTTAATGTCCATATTTCATTTAGTCCACATAATTCCAAAACAGTCATCCTACGCAGAAGTGCATTAGTTGTAGATGGCAAGCGGCTGCATCTGGTCATGAACTGCGGTATTTGGGTCAGTGGTGCAAGGCTGCAGGTTGCAGGCCAGCTACTGAGGATAACTGCCAATCGATCTCACGCCGTCTCTTTACCTGCTCTCGTTTCAATTAACCAGATAATTTGATAGGGCTACTGAATATGATCTTGGCAGTTGTCATGACATGTTATATGCCTATACAATCTTGTCAGTGTAACTCTGCAGTGAAGCGTGTCTTCTAATTCGCGGAAAGAGTAAAACAGCTTTTATTATCCAAAATATTACTTATATATACATTATGAAGTGATTATTTACGTACGTACATAATATAAGGATGATAACAGCCACAACCTACAAAACATCTTATCATCTGACCCACGGTAGCACCCAAATGACATGCATAGTTTTTGTCTCCCATCCAAAGCCTGACCACAATGACCACATCGACGTTAGGTTGGTTACTACTCAAGTAGTTAATTGAAGTTCTAAACGTTGAATAGTTCGTAGTTTTTTTTACGGTGCCAACAAGTGATATAATATGTAAAATGTCCCGAATGTTTATTTATTATTATCATTATTCTCTGTAATGTTCTATTATATCTCCTCCCTGTTTGTCAGCCTTACCGTAACTTCATGCTTACCGACTACGCCTGGCTCTTTGACCCAGTCAGTACTAACTACTTCCCAATCTGTGGCCTTACCCTACAGCGCTGTCAATTGCTGCAGCCGATTTATTGCTCACCACACCTTGCTTCGAGGCTAGCGTCCGTATTGCGCTTTTTGGTGCTTTATTACTGAGTGTTTGTTTTTTTAGGAGTTTGATTAACAACACCAATACTAGGTACTTCACTTTAAAAGCGACATAGATTATTGTTTCACTGAGGTTTTATTGATATGGGTCTCCCTCTCAGTATCGAAAATGTTGATGTTCTGAAACAAGAAAATATTTTCATAAACCATACAATTTATATGTTCACAATTATTTTACGTATTTCCTAAACTTGATCGTTTTGCTAACTTAAAAAGAAACAGTTGTGCAAACTGTATCCAGCGATCTTCATAGCGAGAGTGATATCACATAATACAAATGATACTGTTCTTATTGGTAATTACGTTCCACCTCAGAAACAGTTGTGCAAACTGTATCCAGCGATCTTCATAGCGAGAGTGATATCACATAATACAAATGATACTGTTCTTATTGGTAATTACGTTCCACCTCAGAAACAGTTGTGCAAACTGTATCCAGCGATCTTCATAGCGAGAGTGATATCACATAATACAAATGATACTGTTCTTATTGGTAATTACGTTCCACCTCAGAAACAGTTGTGCAAACTGTATCCAGCGATCTTCATAGCGAGAGTGATATCACATAATACAAATGATACTGTTCTTATTGGTAATTACGTTCCACCTCAGAAACAGTTGTGCAAACTGTATCCAGCGATCTTCATAGCGAGAGTGATATCACATAATACAAATGATACTGTTCTTATTGGTAATTACGTTCCACCTCAGAAACAGTTGTGCAAACTGTATCCAGCGATCTTCATAGCGAGAGTGATATCACATAATACAAATGATACTGTTCTTATTGGTAATTACGTTCAACCTCAGAAACAGTTGTGCAAACTGTATCCAGCGATCTTCATAGCGAGAGTGATATCACATAATACAAATGATACTGTTCTTATTGGTAATTACGTTCCACCTCAGAAACAGTTGTGCAAACTGTATCCAGCGATCTTCATAGCGAGAGTGATATCACATAATACAAATGATACTGTTCTTATTGGTAATTACGTTCCACCTCAGGCCACAGCTATTGCCTACTATCAGGTAAACTATGGCCATGGGCAAACCTTGTTTGTTTAAAAATCTGTGCATAATTAAAGACAAGATAACCGCAGCTATTCCTAATAATAAAACTTTATATAGTCAAAGCAACACTTGGCATAAACAAAAACCTTCAAATCCTAAGCTTTAGGGAAATCCTTGAAAAGTCCAAAAATCCATGATGTGAGTCCTTGAATGCAGTGGCCTAGTTCTGGAGGCGCAAGGGCGATGCACTGGATCGATGGCGGCGGTTCATGGCTGCAGGATGGTAAACATTGAAGGTTTGATACATCACAGTTTGACAACTATTGAGAGGCATTTTGACTACCTTTAAAATAACGGTTCTGTTTAAATTAAAGGTACTCAGTGTCGTTGGAAAATTCGTATGACCTCTCTCATACATAGGCAGTAGGTACCTGTTTAACAACAGGCCATCTTTTTTTCCCACAAAAACCCCGGTGGCCAGCCTCATTAAAAAAGGAAGAGTAGTTCTCCGGGTACTCCGGTGGGAACACAATGAACACCCGTTTTTTTCACACAGTTACCTAGAAGGTAGGTACTCATATCATATAACAATAATGCGATAAATACTTCATAGATCTAAATAGTTAGTTAATATAATGAAAGTGAATAATAAATAAATATGGAAGTGCAAATGGTTGTTCCTTCTTTAAGTTTTAATAGCTCAACTGATTTTGATGAATTTTGGTAACAACTCGACGGAAGCATGCATATTAACCGGGGTTGGGTATATTTTATCCTTCCGTAAAACCGCCGTGATGTTGTAATTAATTTAATCTAGTTTTCAGAATAATAAGATTTTTCTGGTTATTCCTAGCAAGAGTATAACACTTTACACTACAAATGCTTCCGTAATACATATTTTGTTGTCATTTGACGAAACAGAGAAGCTCCCAAACTGCACAAAATAATTATCACTCCGACAATATTCACCAAAATGCCATACTTACTCTCTTAATAGCAGCGCCTGAAGGTATTTTCTTTACGAAATGAAGAAAACGCAGCCTGTTCCTGACAATTTATTTTTCATCAGTTCTACTACATTATAATTTCCTTTCCTCGTCAATCCAATCAAATATAACCTTTAGCTGTTCAGATATAAAGTTGAAAATCCAACAACAATGTTGGAACACAATCCTCGGGGAAGCTGACCCGATCCTGACCTAAAATCGTCAGTTCAAGGCCATTGCCCAGATGCAACCTTTAGCCTGAACACGTAGTCTTATTGCCTTTATAATAAAGTTGCAAATATTGCAGTAAAATCAGTGTATGAAGCTATTGATTTTGAAGCATTTTGTTGGTACAGCTGGTAGCAATGGTATTGCAATTAAGTTTGAACTTGGGACTTGTGGATATTGGAAACGCAGTGGTTTCACTGGGAACAGTTATGTAAGGATATTGTTTGTTGTGGAAACTGTATGAATTACTGGTTTATTCTTCGATCAAATATGTTTAATTGAAAGCTAGCGCAACATACTCGAGCATGTGTAGCTAGCGCAACATACTCGAGCATGTGTAGCTAGTAAGTAATGTAACCGTATTTGCATCGTACATATTGTTGTGGTCCATTGCAATTTTGCACCTAATTTTTATAAATGTATTTCAATTCATCTTAGCCTTTTAATTATTGACAATTCTTAAAAGTAACGAGTAGGTACTAGTAGTACTTACAAACATTCTTTTCCTCGAGAAAATATCGCCTAACTTGAAAGTGAGTTGCCAATTTCCTGTATTGTATTTATACTACAACGTGCTCATAATAACATCAATGAAACAACTGTTTTAATAAACAAAGACTATACGCATCCATTTGAAATAGGAAATAGGTTTGTTTTAACCAACCCCATTCCTGTAAAAAATATTTGAAATCCCCTCTGAAAGATAACATACGTTATATAAAAAATACAATAGCCGAAATGCGAACTTCCTCATTTCGTGAAGTCGGCTAAAAAGTCACATAAAAATAAAAAGTAGATAGATAGATTGATATATAATAAACAAACGGGAAAAAAATAATTAAAACTAATGCCACAAATGGCGGCCTTATCGCTAAAAGCGATCTCTTCCAAGCAACCGTAGGATGGACAGGAAAATATAAAAAAGTAGGTATATAAGTATTATATCCGTTATCTAGTACCCACGACACAAGTGTGGTTAGTACATTAATAGTCTTACATAGGCACCATAACATTGCGTTTTTATTGATTACTATCAAACAGTCGGCATATGATATAATTCGGAGGCCACAACAAAGAGGCGAGAGTGCACCGTGCAGTGCCCTTGAACCGTTTCGTTACCAAGTAGGTCACACAGGCCTTACCTAGTACCACACTAGTACATACTAGGTGTGTAGTACATTACATCGACACCAGAAGCTTTTTTGTACAAACAGTAAACTTACGTGTTTTTTTTGTTTTATGGATCAACCTAATTATCGTGCTTTGTTCCTCATAATTGTAATTTGTTGTATCGTTTTTTTTTACATTGGTTAGGTTAACGTTTGACTACAGCCTGCCTGATGTTAAGCATTGCTGCAGCCTGGGGTGTAAGACGCTTACCTAGAAGATACCTATTAACTCTAGATTTGAAGACCCCTGGATTGTAGTTCCAGAAAACACAGCCCCTGATAAAGTGTTCCAAAGCTTTGCCGTCTGTGTCCGCTGTGTTCGATACTTCGACACTTCCACCATAAAACGGTATACGATCTGGTATACTAGTGGACGCCCGCGGCTTCGTTTGCGTTATTTCGGGATAAAAAGTAGTCTATGACACTTCTAAGACTTCATACTACCTGCATACCAAAAATCATAGAGATCCTTTCAGCCGTTTTTTCGTGATGAGCGTTTAAATAAACGGACAAACAGAGATACAGATAAACAGACAAAACTTCTTGTTGGCAAGTGTTCTGTTATCAACTCCAAGTATCACCAAACAATTATTTTTTGTGCAATGCTGGCGTACTGGGCTCTCTGCTGCCTGGCAGTCAGCTAAAATCATATAAAGAGTACAAGCTTTGTAAAGTACGATTATCTTTAGGGTTGTCCCAGAACTTCCTAAACTGGTTTTTTTATTTATTCGATACGTTTAATAAAGCTGAAAAACATCAAAAATCTGAAAATATTGAAAAAAAATGTTTAGGTACACTTTAAATCCATAAAAGATTTTTTAGTGGTTTGTTTAATTTTTGTCTGTTGTTCTATTTGTCCGTTTGTGTGTTTAGTATACAGAAATTACCTGTTTTTTATTGGTTAGAAAGGGGGTTTTCACTTACGTATTTACTATTTAGTAGGTTTACTTAAAAATATATGAATAATGCATACTCACATATTTTTTATTATGCGCTTATGCGTCACAGTGTTATTTGTTTGTAATCTTTTAGCCTGCATTTTGTGTCTGTACCTTTTCTAAATAAATAAATTATAAAAACACATTTGCATGCTAATTCTTTAACTAAGCAAAGGCTAACAGATTGTATCTTTTAATTTGAATTTAATCTTAAAAGGTAAAGGGAACTGATTATCCATTAAGTATGCATATTTAAGATAACTTGAAATAAGCCCCCGTATCTAACGCGCAATGTTGGCTAAAGAATAATTTTAAACATCGATTATTTGATGTTGTTTGAAGACCTTATGATTATACATGCATTGTAATGAAAAATTTATCTATCATTAAATAAATGAGAACTATCTTTTCAATGCCATATCTAGCTAGGTAGCTAGAAAATATCCTAACACAATGATTTGGACCGAAGACTTAATGTTTCTGAAATAAATCATACTAGCACAAGATCTGATCAAGATCCCCTGCCTGACTCCCTGTTCCCCACGCACTATAATCCAGCGATCTTCAGGGCGAGAGTGAATAAGTTCTTATCGGGAAAGCACGCTCCATCTTAGACCATAGCCTATGCTTACCATCAGGCAATATAAGGCCCAACCCGTACTAGTTAAAAAAATCGTACCAATAACGTTTCAAAAGAGAAGTTTAACATACAATCTGCTAAAGATAATGAATATATATGTAGCAGATGCATCAAACGTGACATTCTAAGGTTTAATCGTAAATACTTGAATAATCACTGCTCATGACTACTAATTACGCAAATTCTTTGGACAATTTAGATATGATAGTTTTACCAGTGCTAAGAAAACTGACTCATTTAGCTATGCTATACATTTTTGAAAGTTATTAACGCTTTGAAGTACTGATCATAAAAGCATTGGCAGTTATCCACATTTTACAATAATAATGCTGGAGTAAAGTGTCAGCATGTCATAGCAAGATTGAAATGTAATGTAGCTTCGCTTCCCCATGAGGTTAACTCAATAAATATTCTATGGCTCAAGTGTACTTAAAGAAACTGTTTTAAAACTGGTTGTGTCCATATTATAAAGTTAGCTTTAGTAAAGTTTGCATGCTGATTATTATTTTGATGTTGTGATCACATTGAAAGTGTAGTGTGTTTAAAAGCAAATAAAATAATTGAGAAAAAAACAATTAAAAATAAGATTCAAACATTGAATTTTAAGGTATCCAACAAATAAAAAAAAGAAGAATATAAAATTGACAAAGCGCAAGAACCAAAAAACTACCTTCCATAAGGCTTTTTATTTAAGAGAATAGCTTATATGTTGCATTATTAATTTACATACATTAATTAAAAATAACTAAAACAGATCTTTGTTTTAAAATTTAACTCGTAGAGCTCATCCATTGAATTTTAATATACTCATCTTGACAGAGGTCATATAATTTAATTAGAAATTTTGTTGTAACTGTGTGAAAAACTTGATTTATTTAAAATGTTACCTGTGCTTACATTTTCAAATAATTAGCGCGCAAAATAGGCATATTGCAATATACGAATATATCACTGAATCTAAGTTTATTCTGGTTCATTATATGATTGGAGACAAATATATTTTATGTGTAACGTAAGTTAAAAAAACTTATTTCTGTTTCAAAATGAGTGATTATGATAAAGTTAACTGCGCAAGAAGTGAGAGTGAATGGAAACCATTTCTAAGACAGGTGAGTTGTATGCTGAGGCACAGATAAGAGACAAAACAAAACCATTTACACAATCTTAAAGAATAAAATAAAAGTTCCCACACGATTAATGAATTTGGTTTGGTCTAGAAATATTTTAATTGGATTTATTTTGTAGTCAGATAAGTGGTGGTTAGTTTTTATGTAAGTACGTATGTCAATAAAGGTACTGTATCTCATAATAATTAAGAATACCTTGACAATTGCTGCTACATTTATGTCTTAAGGTAGCATGTAACATCCTGCCTGATGCAGGCAAACTTTTTTCCGTACTTCAATTGCCTGATATTAAGCAGCGTTACAGCTAGCGATCCAGCGAGATCGCACAGAACAAAACCGATCAGGTTTAATAATTTTGCGTTAATGTCCTCCTTATACACTTGCAGCTATTAGTTTGCTCCGGAGTATGGACAGCGTACTTCATGAATGGTCTTGTGTCTGGAGCCCCCACCGTCTTCATCCCGCAGATCAGAGCTGAGCATAACTCCACGGATGTCATCAGTGGTGATATGGCTTCTTGGCTGTGTGAGTAATCGTTCTAATAATTTATTATTTTAATATTTAGGTACTGTAATCGTGTTTTTCTTATTTAGGAATGCAATTAATTAAAATGAAATAGATGTGGTTTCAAAGAAAAATTTAGTAACGATTGTATTACAAAATATTTCCATTTGTTGGCTTGAAAACGACAATTTAATTAAATGCTCCTTTCTTTTCTTTCAGCATCAGTCATGAGTTTCAGCGGGTTCCCCTGTGTGGTCATCCTGACCATCCTCGTCAGAAGCATCGGAAGAAAGTTCTCCTTTATGATAGCCTGCATCGATACCTTCATAGCCTCCATCGTGTTCTACTGCAGCAATACCGTCTTACAGATCTTAATCAGTGAAATCATTCAGGGTTTCTTCTGCGCTGCACAAATTGTCATATCACTGTTAATATTGACAGAATACACATCCCCGAAATATCGAGGATTGTTCCTCACAATCAAATGCGCTACTTTCTACTGGGGTATATGGGCAGCTAATGCGATAGGAACATTCTGTCACTGGAAAAAGATTGGATTACTTGGCATATTGTGTGCGGTTTATGTGGTGACTAGTATTTTTCTATGGCCAGAGTCACCATACTGGCTCGCAAGTCAAGAAAGATACGATGAGTGCGCTCGAAGTCATAGATGGCTAAAAGGCTGCGAAGAAACATCAGAAAAAGAATTGGAAACTCTTATCAATATGCAAAAGGAATACTTGAAGACTTGTAAAAATTCAAAACAATCCATAAGAAAATCCATAAGAAACTTTCTCACTTCAATTACGAGCAAAGAATTTTACAAACCTACTATTATTGCTATATTTACAGGAATACTCAGTGTTTTGACAGGAAAACAAATATGTGTGATATATGCTATAGATCTTTTGAAAAATATTACCGGAAATGCCAAAACTGCCTACACCGGCATGCTTATTTTGGATGGAGTTACGGTATTCAGTATGTATTTAGGATGCATTTTATCAAGGTTTTTCAAAAGACGCGTTTTGTTACTTGGAGCATCGGCTTTTGGGGTTTTGTCTTTGTTGATATTGTCGTTGTATTTGTATTTGATTCAGGTATCGGTTATAAATGAGAATAATCACGTGTCTCTTTGTTTGATGGTTTTGTTTTCAATTGCTGTTAGTTGCGGACCGCTTTCAATGTCGATGGCCGTGTATGGAGAATTGATACCAATCAGATCACGTAATTTAGCAGTTTGTATAATTGCTTTAGTAGGTAAACTTACCCTAGGTGTAAGTTTAAAAACAGCACCAACAATATTCAAGACTTTTGGTTTGCCAGGAACTTTTTTATGGTTTGCATTTTCATCTAGTGTTGTTATTGTATTGTTGTACATATATTTGCCAGAAACAAAGGACAAGACTTTACAAGAAATCGCTGATAGTATAGCTGGTGTAAAACGTTACAAAAATGGTAAAGAGATATCAACACTTGTAGTTAATAGGTAATGAATAAACTATGACATTATAAATTCTAATTTATGAGAGATGATGAGATTAAATTGAGAAGATCAAATTGAAAGTTCGTTTGAGGGTTTTATTTCAAAACCATGTAGGTACTTAATTGTCTATTATTCTTGTACATTTAAATATGGTCTTATCTACCTTGGAATAAATTTATAGTAAAATTATTAAATTACACTGTTTTTTTTAAACAATTAATACAACTACAAATATCAATTATTCTAGTCTCATTACAAATTGTGCTCCCCAAATCATTTAACTAGGTCATCATTTAGACCTAGGTCAGTTAAAGGTACCTATGTCTGGTGGTCAGGAAAGCCTGATAGTGCATGTAGGCCGAGGCGACGGAAACCCGGCGCTGAGGAATGCTGAGGATGACCTGCTTTGGAAACCAGATCAGGTTATATTACTCGCTGACCACTGACTGTTATGTTCTAATAATGTAATATCGTATGTGATATGGCTATAAAGTACATTAAACTGTTTAATTTAACAGAAGAAGATTGAAAGTCTGGAGAAATATATAGTGTTTTTCCGCTACGACTGCTCCTTAACCGACTTCAAACAACAAACAACAAACGGTTTTTAGGAAAAAAGAAGAGTGTCTGTTCGAAATAATATTTCGAACAGTTTTGTGTTATTTTTGTACTTAACTAGTTTTATTTTTAACTAATTACTTTCGTAGATTTTTTTGTGTATGTAATCTTAAATCTTAAGGTGCATTCAGAGGATCGAGATTAGATATAATGCTATCTTCCAAAATGTTTTTTGAAAGTCAAAGAGCCAAAATTGATATTAGGACGACTTTAATCGCCATTGAAGCTGAAGGGTATAATTCATCATTATCATCAGCCGCTCACTCCGCTCCTATACATCAATACTTGTACATCTCGCGTGCAGCTCCCGGCAGTGACCCGTTTACCCAGTTCCGGCGCCCTTGACCCTGGTCCTGAGGCCCTACCGGTGCCTCTTTGTTGTGGTAAATTAATTTATAGATTTAATAACCTTTTATTTCACGAATATTAAAAAAAATGTTTGAGCATGTGTTTAATATATAGAGATATTTTTCTTCTCAAACGATTGAACCAGTTTGGTTGTAATTTAGTATGGTCATAGACTCCGGATGAACTAATGATACTAAATTGATATCCATACGGATACCAAGCCCTTGTCTAGGGATCTAAATCCTTTGGGATATATGATAGACATGGGTGAAACTGCGAGCATCCCTATCGCAGTCGGGATTGTAGTAAGGTACCTTTATTGGATAAAAGACTTCTGTATTTGAAAGATACGTCAGGTGAACTGAAAGTCCAGTAAATAATTAAGTCCATGGTACAGGCCTTGCAGTGTTTACCTGTCTGCAGCCGCTATGTAGGCCACGGCGCGGTGTGATGGATGCTTGTCTTATTGCCGCCGCAGAATGATCACTATGCCACTAGAGGCTGACTCCCTTCGACAGATCGCTTTGTTACTGATAAGTTGGTGGATTTTTATTGGAAAATGCAGTTTCGTCTAAGACTTCTTGGTGAATGATGCTTGAATTCAACTTATTTTAGATCATGTTTCGTGAAGTCCCATTTTGGTTTTGGTCATTGCAACAGGCTAGTTAGCTTACAAAATATGGCAGATCGTAAAGTGATTTTACATAAAAAAATGCCTGTTTGTGTTACATTTAAAGTAACTTTTTATACAAAAAAAATAACAGTAAATCCCAACCTGACTATTTAATGAACTTTAAAAAAGTGAAAACCAGATACAAGTAATCATAAAACTTACCAATCCCACAACCCACGACAAGGCTACGAATCTATACCTCACAGATTGCAACCCAATCGTGCAGCCACTAAGCCTCGCCAGTAATAAAGAGCCTCCATAAATCACAGCGCCCTCGCAGGTGGATGGATGCAAATTCCGCGCCACTTGACCCACTTACTGACTTCTTCATTTTCATAATGCAAGCTTCAGGCCGCGCTTCAGGGCCAGGATTTAATACTTATTAGGGCACTTTGTTATGGAGAGATTTATTGGGTTTGGCTTTTTTGTGGGTGATTGACTGTTGCGGGCTTGGTGGTCGTCGTTTGAATAGTTGCATTATTGTAGTAGGGCACAATGTTGTCTTTTTATTAGGATCTTTTCGTAATAATAATGTGATACCAATCAGCACGTAGATTTGGTGATTCAATAATTTTGTGTTTATTGAAACAAAAAACTACCCATTAAAAAAACAACAATATATTTAATATATTTCAGGAAATCAAACGTCAAAGTCTTTTAAAGTCAGAAATTTGATTCAAAACTTATAACAAGTAGTATACTACTTTTATCGTATTTTTTTTTCATACAAACTGTTGGCTATGTACACTACACCTATAACTGCACTTTTACTGCGTTCTGTAATAAGACGGATAGAGTTTAAAAACTCTATCCGTCTTATTACAGAACGCAGTTTAAATATTAGTCCTGGACTCTGAAAATAAATAGTTGGTTCTTTTTGTTCAAACATCACAAACAAACGATCAAATGACAACTTCAAATTCGAACGTTAATGTACAAGAGAAAGAGAGGGATGAAAATCCATGCGTATCATTGGTAACATTTTGACTGTTTGATTATTATGACAATAGACAGACACATTTTGAACAACAAAAAGGGACTGCATTTTATAAGTTCTGGACTAATAGTTAAACCACGTTTTTAATAAGACGGTACATGGCTTACTCACTTAATACCTATTCTCCAGCATCTTTGAATAATTATCTCCAGGTTAAGAGCCAATAACATACCTAATGCCTCCCCCACGCGTCGCATCGTCGCGACTGCCTATTAAAGTTGTAAGCGAACGTAAGAAGGGGTCATCGACCGATAACAAACAAGAACTTCGGAAATTGTCTCCGGAACGGGGCTTATTAGAGTTACTGATAACGCAAAATTATGGGAGTTTACGGGCGTGACTTAGATGGTTTTTTGAAATTTGGTGGTTGAAGTTTACTTACCATCACCAAAGTATAAATTAAAACTAAGTTTTTGTTTTGTTATTAATAATTTTCAGATACTTTGTTAGCAAAAATTCAGCGAAGAGATGTCATTCCTAAAAGAGGAAAAAGATTTCAGAAACTTACCTTAAAAAAAGAATAATTATAGACAATTCCAGTCTCTATTTATATTTGAACTGCAATTCAGAAAAAACCAATCCATAAAAACATGCCAGATTACAAATTAATAAGTGCCACTTAATTTGCTTGATCATAAATTAATTAAATCGCACATGTCTTAGGGTGTGCCTGACACTCCTGGGGCATTGACTTTTGTTCCCACCTTAAGTGGGCATTATACCCATTAAGCATAAGTTTAGGGAACTATACGTCAGGCAACTTCATTTGGCTAATTACTTGAAAGGAAGTCGCTGAGTTAGTATCTGCGCAAACTATTTTAGGAGCATTGAAAAATATTATGTTGTTAATTTTGATTTAATTCACTATTGGGTATTAAAAAACAAGTGAGTCAGTGTATTGTGATACGAAAAAAAAACATACTTCCAATAAAAGTGTGTACAAAAAGTGGATTATACATTCGTGGACTTTCCACAAAAAGAAAAAGAATAGTAAATTACATTGTTCATACAGGTACATAGGTATACCTACTTTGTATATCACGATTAAATTTCTTATATAACAGAAAATTGTAAACAATGTTACTAACAACGTAAACCTATTTTTCGAGCCGAAACAGTGAAAGTTGTGTGAATGCGGTTAACTCTATTGATGTGAACTTCTTTAATAATAAGCATAAAAGGTTTTTTTTTTGTAATTAGGCTAACTAATGTTAAATAAACATATTATAATGTATTTGATTTGATTTTTAATTTTTATCTCTTTTACGAAATTTACTAAGATTTATAGTACCACAGAAGTTTTATTTAAACATAAATCGGCAAAACATTGTCACTCTGCCTTATTCCAACTTTTTATTCCAAAATCGCAAACGCAGATGTTTCCTAAATGAAAACAAAGACACGACATTCACGACAGGTAATCAATCTTTTAGGTAATTATCGCATCTGCTTTCGTTCATTGGCATCAACTCACTTACATTAACATCATGAAGAACAAATATCAATCTTTAAGTAAGTGCTTAATTTTATTACGTACAAAATAATAGAAAATAAAAACACAATAATAACCAATCTATGTATATTTTTGAAATAGAACTATTTCATGTCGATATTTTGTATAATTTAGGATGGTCTCGGTTATGTAGTCACGTCTGTGTATGTATTAAGGTAAACTAAATTAAAATATCCATTTATTCCCTGTTTCTTACAAAACCTGATCATTCCATGTTAGTGTTTAAAGTTATTACAATTCCTATATCAACTTTCTCTTGAATCAGTTTCAAAGCTTATAAAAAGAGTGATCAAGTTACTTTTATCAAAATTCTTCATTGACAAAACGCTACCTAGTAATAAAAACTTACAAATATATTTTTCATTTAGCAACAAATCTAGTTAATTTCGCCAATCGCTATCGTTTAGCATCTCAAGTTGGAGCAATATCCACTCCGCGCGTATTTAAGTTGGTCTCCGTTTATCAACTTCCAGCAACATAAACAGACAAGTTCGATGTCCTCCCTTTGGAGATATACACTGATTTTTTCTTCATTGATTATGAATATAATAAAGTTAGAAAAAATTTAATCTCGGTAGAATTTTCATGAATTTGAGTAGTATTAATGATGTAATAAGCAAGTACAACAATGATACGAACCAATTAAGTAAGCCTTTTTTAAACCAAAAAAACGATTGATAACAATTCAATCATCTTATTTTATTCTTAACTGTACAACTAATACTATAAATGAGCAAATCGGTAAGATAAGATAAGATAAGATAATCATTTATTCGTCAATAGTAATACACAACTTATGAACTATACGTTAACAGTTGGTAATTCTATTTTCTCGTCTTACAAAAATATTTTTCAGTTAAAAGATTTTAAACATGTCTTAATTTTCCAAAAATAATATATTTTTATAATGGTATAAATGTCAAAATAAAATAAAAAGTCAAATAAATTTAAACGGTAGATGTGTAACGTATTTGCACCATATTTGTTTGTCTTCTTATCTGAATAAACCGATGCATAACTTTCGAAACGAGAATAAACATTAGTTTAAGTATAATCTCATTTTATAAGACTTCAAAATATTTGTCTATATGCGGTATCTTTGCTCAGCATTCCTCTATTCACTGAAGTCACGATCACGGCTGACCAAGTTCGTAAGCAAATATAGAATCAGGTGAGACCTAGTTCACAACTCTGAGATGAATGAAGATGCTATAAACGGAAGGGTTGTTGACATTTTGCTCATTTCAAAAAGGCTCTCTTGTGGCTGGGAAAGTCAACCGTTCCATATCGCATTTCGTTTATTACTTGTAGTTTTAAATACGTGGATAAATATTAAGAGTCATTTTTGTAATAATTCATAAACAAAAGTAGGTATCTTATATATTAATATCTATTCTCAACTTGCCGCAAAAAGCAGTAAAAGAGCTTAAAATGACGTCCTTTAGGGAACATTTAGCGAAGAGCATTTAAACGGAGGACAAAAAAGGAGAATTACAAGAGATGTCAGTTTTTTAAAATTTTTAATTAAACAATAATTAGGTAATTTTGCTAAAGTTCAGACTATAGACTTATTAATATTTTCCAAACCTGCATACTGAGCAAAAATGGCTTTTCCCTCCAGTTCATCGTACTTCCAGCCCCAGGGAGTAAAACTAAGCTTCCCTTCTGAACTCTAATATTTATCTAACGACAGGATATTAAGTGCGACGCGAGGGCGTGTGTGTGAACGATGCTTTATCGTTATTTTGAATAATAGTGCTCGCTTCTTTAGCTTTTTGTCCAAAATGACCCCTGAGTAGATTACCTATAAATCTGAGGTCGTTGTAATGTGATTAATTTCAATATGAGTTATTAAACACCAAAAAAATATTAATGAAATGAACTGTATTTTTTAATAACTCAATTATTGCGGTCTTTTTATCAGAAACGCTATTTTTTGGAGATCATCATTTGAAGTTTTCTTCGTCAGTAAATCATGCTATGCGCCACAAAATTTTAAGACTGAAGTGTTTCACTCCTATGCATATTCTTTTCTGCACTAAACAAATAGTTTTAGCAAAACTATTACAAAATACAATGAAACAGGCTTTTTTATTATTTTATCAAAAAATCAAAAATATTTTCTAACTATGTGCTTCCATCGGAAAACCTAGAAAAAACTATTTTCACCCCAATTTTAATAACTACGTAAACGTATGGTAAATGCCCATTGCGTACTAAAATCATAAAACCCTACTAAACGACACGATTTTATGTCCAAAAAAAATGTATGTTCAGAACATAAACATAAAACTAAGGAGTCATTGACGCTTAAGTCACAGACTAAAATAAATCGTACAATAATGTGAGGAAATTTTGTTGTATTCTGAATTTCTATACAGCACGCATTGTTAGGCTGTGTCTTCTATTGACGTAGTAATATCATATCACAGTCTAAAAAGAATACCAGCAACATGCTGTTATTTTTTGTATTCTGGAGTTTAGTTCAGCAGCCTCTGTTAGTCTGTGTCTTCAATTGTGGTAGTATCACGGAATCGGTTGGTTTCGTCGTAAAATGAGATGCCACAGATGAAAACGTTATCTACGCATCACACGAACATAAAAGTGGTTGTTTCAATCAATTTGTTTGTTTCGTCTGGGTGGGTACATACAAACCTTTAAATGATTTCTTGATACTTTTTGCTGGCTGAAAATCAGATTAAAAGTGGTTGATATTGATGTATTAAAACTCATTTTCTCACCTCCGGGCCGAAAGTGACAGCTTTCGTCCCGCTACGCGGGACGAAGTTGTCGCTTTTCGGCTCCGTCGATGAGAAAAATTGTTTACGTACATGCGCATTGTTGCAGAGAGATAGTACAGCCGCCAAAGTCGCTGTTATGAGATTGTTTTTATAGTGTAATCAGAAAAAAAATATAATAGCTACAACTTGACGTTCAACTCATGGAGAAGTCAAAATCTAATGCTAGGTACTGTTTGGCCACCCATCCAATGACTGACCGCGACGACAGTTTCAGTTCCCAGTCACTTTGATTTTTTTTGACCTTGAAAAGTTTTAAATTATAAATTACTGAATAGCTGCCTACTTAAATATAACCAGCAGTGATCACATGTACATCTTGCCATTTTAAATACGCCTCGTAACCCTGCCTTTCAGCACAGAACATGCTTCCAGTCGAGTTCCTTCAGTGCCGGCTACACCCACACAAACACAAACTAACAAACGTTATGACATGTGATGTGCACAGAGTACACCCACGCTCGTTGACATAGTATCTCTCTTGAGTCGAATTTCCTCATGACTAAGGGTCGTGACCCCCCGCAGAATAATTTCGTTAGGGGAGTTCTTTTAGGCAGATTGTTGTGGCGCCCAGGTCCTTCCACGGAAGACACATGACCTCGGATATTGCGGTCCTCAAACATGTCGGTTTCACGATGTTATTCCTATACTGATATGCGAGTACAAATCCAAACATATCTTGAAAATACAAGTCACTGTTGTAGGTCCGGATTCGAACCAGGGTGCGTCTGGATAAAAGCAGACAGTGGAACCGCTGAGCCACACTCGCTTGATAGCAACTATAGCAAGTTGATAAAATGACAAGCTTTTGCATCACGCTTTCTTTCTCTTTGATTTGATCGATACATTTGCACACTTTATACACCTGCAAAAAATAGTTCAGCAATTAAATTAGCTATTGTAATACAGGTTCTGAAAGAAATTTGAGAAGTTGGTTGATTTGGCTTCATTCTAGTGGTTTTGGGTTAAAAAGTAGTTTATTTTAGTTTCGAGACCTCATACTACCCTATCCTGAAAGTACTGAAAACTGAAAAGTTCAAGATAATCAGTTGTTTCGTTGCGGCTTTTCTATTTTGTGCGCATCTGTGGATCGGGTGACAAGTTAAATTGTAGGTCCCGGCTGTTTGTCTAGTATGGCGGTCGATAAGCCATGTCATAGGCCCTTAGGGCGTCTTGATAAACTCTCGACACTAGAGTTGACCACTCTCATTCAATAAGAAGAAAAAGAAATCTATTTCAATTTATTTGAAACGTTGCGTTACAATATGGTGCGTTTAGACGGGTCTTTTAATATGCTATGTCGCACTCACTATTACCCACGCTATGGGAGTATGGAAGCCACATTTATGTTAATATCAGCCCATTTCACCTGAAGTGTGATATTAATATTGTGTTTGTATGGCTGCTCATGTGCACGTTTCCGGTAACTATTCTTAATACCATATACCACGCTGTGGTTGACCAGTCGCACGAAGCGAGCGAAGCGGAGAAGGAACTTTTATTGGAAAATGAGTGAAAATAAACACGACTGGCAGCATTCGAACTTGCGTATTATTTCTGATTACCAGCCATAACGCCTGAAACATCCATCATTTTACAGTTAAAAAATCGTTGGTACAGACGTTGGACAAGTACGAGTAGTAAATAGTATGTATTGAGTAATGTAGCAAATTTATCCCAAAATGTACTCTTAATATGTCGTTACATTTGTAGGAAGCTGGTAAACTATGCATCGATTCAGTCACTAGTTTTATTTTATATGTTCGCACAAGTGCTATAATATTACTTTTTCCTTCAGATTCCACCCTTATGTTAGATATCAGTATCTTTTGAGCATATATTTTAGCTCGCGGTTCAATTACGGCTCTAAAGACACTCTCTGTCGACTCCGCACTTTTGTTTTGTGCTGTTTCAACAGAAGTTCGTAGAAAACAGTACAATGGGGAAAAGTTTGTAAAAACACCGGGCAGTAATAATACTGGAAGAGATTGCTTTCAGCGCTAAGGCCACCATTTTTGGATTTGGTATAAAATGTATTTCTCTTGTTTTGTATTGTGTTTTTATTGGTCTGATCAATAAGGTATAATTATAATAATCAATTTACCTGATACTTAAAATCAGGCGGGCTGTGGGTTATTGTTTACATTATGTTTAGTAAGCAAAAAATTAAGCAGTGTCTGCAAAATCAAAGATGGTTTGTTTTTGAATTTGGGTTCAGGAAAATCACAGCTCATAAAGTTTAAACTATTTTTAGGTAAATACATTACAATAGACCAAATTTTTTATGAGTATTTTCTGATAGGAATGAATTAAGAGTCTAGTTATGGTTTTAATGATGTTGTACCTAAGTATAAATAATAACTCCACCGTTTTTTCCTGGGAACAAACTGAGGTGTACCTACCTTACTAGTAAAACGATTCAATATTATGTTTCAGGACCGCAAAACCCGGTTATTTCCATGTAGTTTCCGTAACGACCCAATATGTTTCCGTAGATGCATCTATGCCTAAGCTATGAATTAATTATTCGGGGGAGTCTTAACCCTTGGGAAAAGAATAAGGCATATGGAAGGGTATTTCAAGCTTACAAAAGCTTTAAAGTTCACACTCTGTTACTCAGTGCATAGCGAGTAGAAACGTGACGAACTGCCGCCTCTCCAGCTGCTACTTAATCTGTGGTGATGGGAACCGGGGCAGCGACCTGCGGTGTGCCTGCGGGCTTATGAGCGGAACTAGTAGGTGCTCGCTTCGCTCGCAATCAGAAGTAAAACTTCTATATCCTATTTCACCCCTTTACAAGTGGCAATTCCAAAAATCCTTTCTTAGTGGATGCTTACGGCATAACATTTACCTTCATTCCAAATTTCAACCCTATCCGTCCAGTGGTTGGGCTGTGCGTTGATAGATCACTATATCAGTCAGTCAGTCACCTTTGAGTTTTATATGTTTTGTTGAATGAAATTTTTCATGAAAACGGTGACATGAGCACTATGATCAGTAAGATGAAAAAATATTTAGGTTTTTAGTATTGATTTTATTACAGAGTATTGTTAAAAATTTGTTGGTTTTACTTACATTTCAGTTTCCATGAATACAATAAGTACGTATTCCATATTATTAAGGTAAGTAGGTAGTTATGCAGCTGTATGTTTTGTAGAATGAACTAAAGAATTTGAAAGCTAATTATTAATTTAATTATTTCAATAATATTTCAGTTTGTCAAATTGCAACAAAATGCAGTTGGCGTAATCATTTTCTTAATCAACTGTTTAGTTAGGTACAACTTCCTATAATTCGCAAATAATTATAATAGGTTATTATACGAATTCCATTGGAATGAGAACATCGTAACAGCCTCGTAGTATTGCTGACGGGAGGTCGCTGACACCCCGCGACGTCACTGGACTCTAAAACACGGGATGAATAAGGATTTAGTCAGGAACAGGATTGTTAAACATCAATGCGACTGAATAGACAAGTTAGTTTTTATGTTTCAACCTATGTATAAATTATGAAATCATTTTCTCGGTTTCAATATAGGTAACATGAACTTTATTGCAACAGTTCAAATACCTCGAGTGTTCGACACACTCTTCTCTAGTGTGGTTTAACTTACAAACTCACATCTCTCTTTGAGTCGTATTTCCTCATGACTGAGGGTCGTGAATAACCAAAAGAGTTAATTCGTTAGTAGAGTTCTCTTGGGCAGATACATCGGGGTGGACGCCCAGGTCCTATCTCGGAATACACATGTCCTCGGATATCCTCAAACATGTCGGCTTCCTCGCGATGTTTTCCTTCACCGTTAAGCGAGTGCTAATACACATCTAGAAAATACAAGTTATTGGTGTAGGACCGAATTCGAACCAGGGTGCGTCTGGATGAAAAGCAGACACTTGAACCGCTGAGCTACACTCACGTACGACAAATAAATTGCATATTGTATGTACTTACCTGTTTCCCATAACTGAGTTAACCTACTTCATGAGAATGTAGGTATCTATCATATGTACATAAATCTAGACGTTCCTATACCAATAATCATAATATTAAGACCTTTCATATCCATAGCAATGATAAGTCCAAGTTTTCGTTTACAAAAACAATGCGACTTGGAAGTAAAATTGGCATGTTCCGGCCGTCGTATTGTTTTTCTTCACCTTTATTGGAGGAATCAATCTCTCGCTAGTTCGATACAATTTGCGTAGCGTCTTCTTTTGTACAAACTTATATCCACGGAGATTTTATGTTTGGTTTCTTGTTGAGTATTCCAATAAATTTAGGCACCCATTCAAGAATAGTCGTTTTATACGCAATAAGGGTCTATTTTTTTGCAATTACTATTGCAATGAAAATATAATGTATTGAAGGTGGCTCTAAACCAATTTTAAATAATTTATCCACGGCATCGCACCGTACAGGGCAAGTCAAAAATTACATTTTGTATCTTAGAATTACATAAGACTAACTTAATTCTGCTCTATCTACAAAGCACTAAAAGGATATGTTGTATTAATATGGATTGAATATAACATAAATTTATACTTATTTTTTTAAATAATTGTTCTCTTCTCTTGAATCGCAGTTGGGTAGTTTTAGAGATGTAAGTAAACATACATATGTACATACATATTACACACAGACAGAGGCAGAGAGCGACTTTGCTTCATACTATGTTATGATACTGATTACTAGCAATGCGTGAAAGTGAGGGACTTCTTATTAGTGAATTATGTTATTGAATCTATGTACCATTACGGTGTAAACTATGTTGGAAAGGACAAAGACTTGTCAAATTTATACAGCCCAATATTTTGCATAGAGATGGAGTGGCTTCAATCTGGTCAGTGTTGGGATCACATTACAATATTTTAGAAGGACACCGCTTGTTGCTTAGGGCTTTGAAGACTACACACGTAACTTAGGAAAAAAGTAATTGATGTCACTCTGACTAAATATTATACATATACTCTCTCCGTACAGAGAATAACAATAATCAGTTACATCTAAATAAAGTAACTTGCTATTAAATACTAGTAACGGTAAATGGTACTACTATATGTACGTTTAGATTTTGGGGAAACAAAATTCTATGTTGATATTTTCTTACTAAATTCAGTCATTCACGCGACGGAGGAGTAGGTAACTAAAAAATCAGTTAAAAATCACTAAGCAAACAAAATATCGCCTTCACTGAATGACGAAAAGCATCCACTTACTTGATTTAATCACAAACTCGTGTAACTTTTCCAATCATTTGTCCGAGAATACATTTTTCCGAAGACTTCCATCTCAGTTTGGAAAAATTTTATTTTGCTCGTATCCTTCATAAACCTACATTCTGTCATAAATTTTCGTGCAGGCGTTCCTGAAACCATTATATTTTAGCACTTTGTGTAGATTATAAACCATGTAGAGAGGAATTCTCACATGGAAATAAAAAAGGTAGGTAACTAGAATATATAATTATTTCCTAATAAAGTCCAAATTGAAAAAAAGTCACACATAAGAGAAATTGTATATTATATTAATTTCTATAATCAATATGTTAACTAAACGGTTTTCACTCACGTGTAATCGCGTGTCTGCGTGCTGCCGCGGTCCCAGAACGCACGTTCTGAGTATGGGTATCATTACATCCGAAACGGAAAAAAATATATCAATTTTAGAAATGCCATCATACGTTTCCTTAAACTTTAAATACCTATTAGTTTCAGCAATAATTAAATAGCTATATACTCGAATATACCAATAAGTAATCTCCATGCAATGATCTCTAACTAACCTCTCTATATAAACTAAAATATCTCTGCCACAAATCGTTTACAGCCACTATTTACGTCCGAAGCTAAAAGCATTAATGTTGCGATGACAAAACCACTTAACTCAATAGCCAGTACTTTAAACAGATTCAGGAACTTGAACTTTACGACATGAAATGAACCCAGTAGTCCTGGCAAGGTAATTAATAGTTCTAATAATGAAGTAGATATTATATAGGTACAAAAAATATTTTTTATATACTACCTTATGCTGTCATCAGGGCAAATTTGTCTTGCTACCTAAGGAATGATGCGGCTGACTGTCTATGCACACTCTCAAGTGAGCTATTGTAATTGTAAAACATTTATGCTTCCTATTCTTAACTTCTTCTTATCGAATGAGAGTGGCCAACCCTGGTGTCGTGAGTTTTCAAACCGCTCTGAGGGCCTCTGACATGGCTTAACGACTGTGGTACTAGACAAACAGCCGGGACCTACAATTTAACGTGTCATCCGATCCACGGAAGCGCCCAAAATGGAGTGCCACTTTTCGGTCACCCATCCAAGGACTGACCGCGTCGACCTTTGCAACATTGGTAATCGCATGCGCCAGGTGAGCTACGGGCGCTTCGCTAATCTTGACTGTATTCCTAGTTGGTACTGTTTTAATGAATAGCATACAAACAACCTTTTAAAAATTGAAATCTTCATAAACTAAATCCTTTATAGCAAATACCTTGCCTATTTTAAATCGAATTAACATTCCCGTGATGTTAATAAAATAGGTACCTATCAGTATGAAATCAGCAACTGTTCCAATCAATTCAGTAATAAACAGCCCTTCACAATAAACAAGGGTTGATCGAGCGGAAACTGTGTAGTGTCAACAATCACAGACTTGTCGAAACTTCTCGACCGTTCAACGACACTGTTAGGGTTGAATGGGAGTATAAGATTTCAATAGATAGTAACTGTTTAGATCTTGTTTACAATACATTTATTTATAATTTTCTATGGTGATTGATTGATTGATTGTTTCTTGGTATAACGAAATACAGTTTTAATAAATGTAACGCAAATTATAAAATAAACTCACATAAATCTGTATAATACCCTTTCAAATAATAGAACACTGTAACCACCACGTTTAAACACAATTTTACAAAAATATCTATCTATAAATTCTTGATGAGTTTCATAACTTGAAGAATTTTAATATCATTGCAATGTATTTGTTAGGATTAAAAACCTACACTGGCCTTGTACATTTAACTTAAGTTTATGTAAAAAAAAGAATATTTTTAAATTGAAAGAATTGATTGATTGGTCCTGTGTGTCAGCTCTCCTGTATTAATTTATAAGAGCAATGAGCATCATTGTGCGCGGGCAATCAGTTCAGATAGATGGATGTATGAATGAAAATTAAAAATCCCTTAAAACTATTATACATGTTCAGTTAACTTTTAATCCCAGCTGGTCATTAAGACATTTCAGCGAACTAAGTAATTTTTGTATATACTTGTGGAATGTAAATGAAAGTTTTATTATTTCAGAGAACTTAAGAGCTTATAGAAATCTATGGGAACATCCAAATTTACGATTTTCACACGAACTTATTGATATATTAAATATTTTTAATAATCTAACTATTATTCTTAGAACTAGCAGTAAACAAAAAACCTTCAAGATTTCCAAATTACAAAAGATCATCTGATTACATTTACATTTAGCTAATTATATTTTTAACGCCTACAGCTAAAAAACTTGGTTACTCCATCAAATGCGTGCCCAAAAGTTATTTTAATCTGAGATAAATTAAAACTTATCTTAATTAATTTTAAGGTTCTCTGGGCCCCGAAGGTCATTCCCCTGTCAGCAGAAATAGGTATTATGTAGGAATGAATGGACAGATAACTTCCGGATGATAATAATTTTCATGCTTTTGTAGTATGAACTGTATTTCTATCCGTAATAAACGTATCCGAGCAAATATTTCTAAATTCTTGGTAGTTGGTTTAAATCCAATTAGGAATATTATTCCGCTTCCTGATATTCTCAATTAAATCAAAGATAATATGACTAGGAAATTGAAAAAATTGCGTGATATAAAGATGAATTTTTCAATAGCAGTTAGGCCATACATTTCTTAAAGTTATCTGTTGATTGGTTAAAACGAGCAAACTTTCAGCGTGATAGTATTCGAGTAGTATAGTACTTGGACAGAATCTTGTATTTTTATGGTTGGACTTGTATACTACATATGTACATATATTATATCTAACAGCTTATTATAGAAATTTCTATTGCATTGAATGATGACGTCACGTGATCACACTATGAAACATTCATTCATCACATTTCATAATCCACTTACACTTACCTAATTTAAAGTGACTTCCATTCCCGGTCATTCCCCCTTCAGTTGTATGGTCAAAGTAGAATGACCCTCCACTAGGTTCGACTCAGGACATGTCCTATTCTGTACCATTATCTACTTAGTAAGATCTTATTTTAGGCTACTTGTTTTATGCGATGGTAAAATGATTATTGCTTCGAAATAGAGTTTACAATCGCTGGGCATGTGTTGTTAGCTTCGTGCAGTTTATAATATAAAATTTAAACTAGAAGGTTGAGGTACAAGCCGTGGCGCGTAAAACCTTGTAAAATGTCAGGATTAGACGTCCGTTATTTATGTATGTATGGTTCGTTGTTTGCCAATTAGGACGGAAACTTGATTTTTAAGTGGGTGTGCTTTCGGGGTTTGTTCGTTTGAGGTTTGATTACAGAGTTTAGGTGGCTTTGGGATCGTTAGTGGTCTGTTTGGAGGTAATGAACCCATTTATTTTTAGACAGGACGGTGTGAAAAATTGAACTACCTTTGAAGGTTCTATCAACAAAGTTTGCTTCTGAAAAGTTCAAGTTCGTTATATTTTGTTTTCACTCAAAGGCCTAGTCATTTATTTATTAACTCCGGTTTCCATAATAATCAAAGCCTAATCCTAACTTACTCATTTAAATTAGCGTTTAAAATAGCTATATCGATAACAATGAATAAAAATATCCCATGTGTGAAGTAAACCTTCTAAACATTTAGGATAATCATATGTTTAAAACACTTCAAAACACTGTAACTCAACTCATAGGTTCACGAAAATTCCACAAGGGTGCTTTTATGGAATAATCCTGACTTTCGATAACAAATTCATGGTCAACCCACAACTGCCAAGCTCTATTTGCCATAACCAGCAAACACATATTTCGCTTTGTTTTCCTGTCGGTTTTTATTTATGTCCATACTTTACACGGAACGTATGAGCCATTAGCAATGATGTCTGGGACTTGAACTTTATACTATCCGATAGGTATAACGACCTTCAAAACTTTGATAAGAGATAATTTACCATTATAAATATGTAATATACATATATATTATTATGACTTTATACGTATGTATATTGTAAGTAAACCTACAAAATCGATATTCGGCACGAAACAGGCAAACATACTCTAAATAAGACTACATAAGTTACAACAAAATTTTTGACATCATTCTAAAATGTTGTGAATAATAAAACCAACGTTAAAAATGATTGTAAATAAAGCTGTAAATAAATAACACGAATACTTTTACTTTTGGAATAACTTTTCATAATAATTATGTGTTAATCATAAATAAAAGTGTCTGTTATTTTAAAATAATTGTTAAGTATTTTATTGTATTTGCTCATCGTATTATATGTACAAAAAATACAAAATATGGACAACGCTAAACTAGAGGTGGTTAAATGAAACTTACAGAAATTAAACAAAACATCTTCAGTAGGAAGACGAAATCAATGGCACTAAATCAAAATTAATATAAAACTAATGGCTACGCAACCATATACAATAATGTACAGAAAAAATAAAACTAATTTAAATTACATTTTAAACATAAGAGACAAATAATTTTATTTACACGTGTGTGAATAAGAAATTTCTGAAGCTTACCACATATCTAATCTTTTAAAATGTTCAATTCAATCTTTACAAACAAAAAGAACAAAAATAAACATAAAATTTAAATTCAAAATAATTACTGCTACTTTACTCTGTAAACACATCCATTTAACTCCTTCTTATAAAATGCCTATATACAGTGAGTATTACATTTGGTACATGACTCGTTCTTTCATCTACATTATTTTAACACTAAATCTATCCCACAAGGCTTGATCGAGCATTCCTATAAATTACTTTTCATACTTTCTTTCACAAACCTATACAACCAACGGATAACGTACTTCTTCTTCATTATATTTATCTAAACATAACAATACACTATAGAATTCCATTTTCTTCTTAATGGAGCGATTTATTTATTGTAGACATCTCTTTCAGATAAGGTATTTTATCATCCGTCAAATGTTCACTTCTTCCAACATTATATCTTTTAATATTATGTCCATTCTGACCCTTTGATTGTTTGCAATTTATATTTCTATTAACAATAATTTCATATTCAATGGCAAGTGTATTAAAGTGGCATTTACTACGTTTCTATAAAGGTCTCGCGAACATGAGTCGTTCGCTTCCTTGTCTCCGCATCATCTCTGCTGCAGCCGGCGTCACAAACACCGCTGCTTGTCCACCGATCTCCAAAAACTTGCCTCTTTTATGCTTCCCACTCACTCTCCTCTCCATTCTTGTATCAAATACATCTTCTCCCTCACTATTGTCGTAGTCTACCATTGGTTCGTTTATAACTTCTTTTCTTCTCGCATCTTTTCTTTTGTTATTCATGAAGTATGAGTTAGAGATGTTGGAGACGTTTGGAGTTGAGACTTGTTTGGTTATTCTTGGGTTTGGTATGGGTTGGAAGTGTCGCTGCATGTTCTCTGAGAAAGATTGTCTTCTGAAGTGGAACTGTCGAGTGTCTACGGGTTGGTGGTTGAAGGAAGCTCGACGCATGCGAGGCTCTTCCTGACGGTAGGACTTGCGGATGTCAGGGTTGTGATTTGATTTTAGAGAATCCTCGTAACTGCATCTGTAATAGCAAAAGTTTGATTACAAAAATAATTGAACGGATTAAGAATATTTCTTGAACCTTTTTTTAATTTCAAACAAGATAAATAGAAAGCACTAAACTAATTATATTATATATTTTAACACTATATATATTAGTTTATGTTTGTACTAATTATGTATAATATGTATTAGGATGTATGTCTTTATGTTTATGTACATTATAATTATATTTGTGTATATTATTTATTCTATCGCATCTATTTCTGTTGTACACCACGTCCTTTATAATCCTTTATTTATTCCTCTCCATCCAATGGTTGCCTGGAAGAGATTGCTTTTAGCAATAAGGCCGCCACTTGTGGCACTAGATTAATTTATGAAAGTATTTTAGTTTATTTTGTTTTATAAGTGTGTGACAATAAAGTATTATATATCTATCTATCTATCTATCTATCTAATTATTGTTTATATTTGAATCTTAAAAGAAGCTTAGATTTTATATGTACGTGTGTACTCAAGTATTTACCTAGTGGAGTAATTTGTACAACCAAAGTGATGATAGGTATATTATTTTAATTAATAGGTACCTATGTTACGGCGTTAATTTTTTTGCTTTGTTTTGCTTTGATCGTTACATACACTTGTATTTTATGTAATGAACATGTATTATATTTGATTATAGTCTTGAGTAGACTTCCTTGAATCTCTATGTGATATCTATTTATTTTTTATATATAAAGTGTCTTACCCGCTACTCTCCTCCGAGGTATGAATGCTGGACTGTCCACACGGACACCGCGTCACCTCCGCAATGCCCGAGTCCTGTCCACTCGAGTTCACAGACGTGACGGAGGTGTCCTGGCCTTTCCTGCGAGTGTACATGGGGAGTGTTGATATGAATCTGTTGTGTCTCAGAAGGTGGTGGCTGATGATGATGATGATGTTAAAGGGGTCGGTAGTGAGTGAGTGAGATATGATGATGTGATCAAAGTGCAATTATTCAGATGTTTGATAAAATAAGTAGAGATGGTCGTTATCAAAAGAGTACAAGTAAAGAGTTTACGTTTTGTAGTGCGGATGGAATATGCAAATAATATTTAAAATTAATAGTAAGCGGCAGTTGAATCAGAATTTGCGAAAAAATGTTTTGTATCAGATTTGGTTCCGGAAGTGTTCATGTATGATTACAGAGTAATGGGACGGCAGAGTAATGATTAGTTTTAGAAAGTATGAGTGGGAACATAAATATAAGGTTAGTTTATCTATTGGTACTTAGTAAAGCGTAAAGTACAAAAATAAAAAGCATGCGTTTGTTTAATATTTACGTAAGAATATCTGATTATAAATGTAATATAATGTACAAGATTTTACTATCTAAACTCAAATCTTAAACTATTCAAGATAACCTAAATGTGGTTTTCTGTATACCAAAGCAAGATAATTGGAATCTCTCGATTTGGGTTAAACTTTATGTACACATCAGTATCCGTCTAATGCGTCCCACTTTACAGATAGGTTCTTCAAATCGAATCATAACCAAACTGTGTCGCGGCTTTACCCTCAAGAATATTTTGACATAATGTAGAGAAAATCGAGTGGTTCGAATAATATACAATTTGATCCGGGAAATAACATATACATTTTTTGGTCATTTAACGTATAATGTTCTGATATAATAAATAATAATAATAAATATTCCGGGACATTGCACACAACGCCATCTAGCCCCACACTAAGCAAACGCTTGTGTCGTGGGTACTAGATAACGGATATAATACTTATATACTTTTCTTTTGTAAATACATACTTATTATATATAAAAACGGCCAGACTCGACACAAGTAATTACAAATTTTAGTATTCATAATTACTTGTCTCATGCGGGAATCGAACCCGCAACCCCTAGATTAGAAGGCAGAGTCACTACCAACTAAGCTAACAGAGCAGTCAATAATGTAGTCAGTCAATAATAATTGGCATTGTACAACCCACAACCAAAAATCATTCCAAATAAGAAATAACAGAGTAAATGAGATCTCACCTCTTCTGCAGCGGTCTCTGGTTAAACTTTATACACATCCGCTCATGTTTTTGCCCAAATATATCTGTATCGAATTGGTTTTTTACACACTTCTGATGCGCCTTGCCAAATTCCTCCACAGTGTTTCCATGTGGGCAAATCTTCTTAGTTACATTGTGGTTAATCACGTCGATATACGAATCCGCTTCACTGTACGAATGTGTCAGTTCTTGACATTGGTTCGCTCCGGAGGGGAATAACCCTCCGTACTTAGTAAGATGTTCGGTTGAGAAAGCATTGAGACGCTGCTGGGAATATGGTTTGTGATGTTTTCTGTTAGGGCAAATATGGAAAGTCAGTTCAGAAATGTTATTAGTGATATGGTACAAGAGGCCTATGACGTTGAGGTTTTTTGGTTATGTAATTGATTTACTATAAGTAGGTACTTCTCAATTAAATAGTATGCTATGTATCCTAATATAATTAATAGTGTATTGTGTATGTGTTCATACTCTAATATGAATTAATTCCTTCCTATAGTTATGTTTATTCGATAGTTTGATCTGGTATATTATGTACAATTGAATAATTGGTGTGAGATATAGGTTGAAGAGTATAAAAATCAAGACAAACGTCACAGGCCAGTGGCATATTTATAAGCAAAGAGACACAGACATAGAAAAGACAAAGGCGCTACAACTAAAGAGCTACATCTAAATAAGTAATTTCTACACGAAAATCAATCTACGCGCTATCATAATAACCAATTTTATTAAAATTAACAACAGTCTTGGTGTAAATAAACAAAAAGCAATAAAAAAGCAACTTGTGGTTTCATGTGAGATAGTGCGTCACATGCTTTCGATTGCCTTGAAGTGATGCTCTGAAAATTGAATAAGGACAAAAACTGGGCTTAGGTTTTTGTCAAAGTTTAGAGTACTTTATACAACAAGGAAAAATAAATAAACGTTAAAAAATAAATCTTTAAAAACGGATACCATCAATATTAATATTAAAACACTTCTTTTCTAGTAGTGAATTTAGTAGCATTACTCTAATCTAACAAAAATCAGTAGATAGCTTGCTCTTCCTCTACAAACGAAAGTGTTAGTCAGTTTGTTCTGTTTGTTACGCTTGTATGCCGCAACAGAGCGACGGATATTCATAATTTTTTGATACGCAGTCTGAGAATAGAGACCATAGAGTGTCACAGGCTACTTTTGATCTCAAAATAACGTGAGCGAAGCCGCGGGCACTCGCCAGTCGTCAATATAATACGAGTATAAAATTCATAGCGAAGACCTGTAATCTTATCTTACAGTATTTTAACTAGCCCACTTACCGTTTGCTCCTCCTAACACACAGTATGCAGACGGCAGTAGTACAAGCCCCCACAAACACGATGCACCCGAGCGCCACCACGCTGATCTCCATGGTACTGAGGAGGCGACCGCTGCGAGCCTGGGACATGGTGTTGTCTCCCACCTCTAGGACCCTGAACCCGGCCAGGTTCTGGCGGAGATCTACCTCTCTTTTCATTAGTGATCTGGGATGTAAAAGGTTTGATTATTTAGGATAATACATTGTGGAAGTATATAATATAAAATACTTACTGTTAAAGTGTTATTGATACTAGTGATGAGTCTGAACTAAAAACGAAATATGTACGTTCTTTTTACTTACTTCTGTAGCACATCCATATCAATGATAGCATTTGACAAAGGATCAACTCCGTAAATGTACATATCAGTGCTGAAACATATAAATTTGCGTAAGATTCAAATATTTTACGATCATTAAAATTAAATACTCAAGGGATAAAATCTTACGCTTCCATAGCAGTCCTCATATTAGCCTCGAGTCGTCTCACTCTAATGTCATATCCAGTAATGCCAGTCAGTATCCGAGTTATGTTTTCTACTCCTCTCTCCACTTCCATAGGTTTTCCTCCAACTACCAGAACGAGCTGTTTGTTCTCATCTAACACGTAAACCTAGAAACAGAAACAGTTAACTGATAGATTATTTTTTGGATCGATTATTTTAACGTATTTTAAGCATCAGATTTTTCATTAAAAAAAATGTACATATTTTTTCTTATGAAATGAAAGTGGCCAACTCTGGTGTTCAAATTAATTTAAAAACAAATGCTGAATTAGCAGCAGCCGTTTTATACAAAAGCCAAAACTAATAATTTAATGTATCATCTGAACCACAAAGTTACGTATTGATAGTTGCTACAACAAGTTGGATTAGTTAACAAAATTAAAGCAGCTTTATTATATGTATACTTACAAAAACATTAGCAATAGCAGACTTTCCATCATCAGCTCCCTTCTTATCAGTAGCCTTCACATCGAATCCAAACACTCTCCCGGCATCTCGCGTCAGTGCTGCCACGACCCTCACTCGACCTGTGATGGGGTCGATGGCAAACCGCGGGGCTTGCTCGTTGAGGATCTGGTAGCGGATGTCCGAATTCATGCCCATGTCTGCGTCAGTTGCCTGGAAAATAAATAAACATGCAGCGAAAAAAAAAACAATAAGACGACTGGCACTATTTTAAAGTAATGTAATTTCTTAATTGGGATGCTTAAAGTGAATATAGATTTTTTATGTCACTTACCTTCAACTGTATCACTTGATATCCAAACGGTGCTGTTGTTGGTATAGCAGTGACTAAGGGTCGACCACCATTCGTAAATTTGGGTGCATTATCATTTACATCCTTTATTCTTACTATAACTTTGACATCAAACTTGCTCATTCCTTCTAGGACATCATCAGCCACTGGATAGATCATGTGTGGAAGTTCTCTGCTCACTTTTTGTCTTTCGCCTCTTACTATGATTTCATACACATCCTTTGCTTCACGGTCTGGGCTTCTTACCAAATACAAAGTGCCATTTCTCGGATCAATAACAAAAGTTTTCTTAACATCTGTGTCATTTTCGTTCAAAATATAGTATCGCATTTTGAAGTTTTCATAATATTCAGTTAAATTTAATGTGACTAATTCAACTGGAGCTTGTACATTTTCTTCGATTTCTAATTCATAGTAACGAGAAATAAATACAGGCTTGTCAGAAAGTTCTAGATCGTCTGGCACATCCGTTACTGTAAGCATAACTATGGCTGTAGAACTCAAACTAGGTGATCCTAAATCTGAAGCTATGACAGTTATATTATGAACAGATTGACTTTCATAATCTAATTTAGATATCGTGGTTATAATGCCTTCTTTTGAGTCGATTGCGAATAGGTTCATGTGATTCTTCTTCTGTGGTAAACTGTACAGAATCAATCCATTTCCGTTGCCAATAAAGTCACTATCATTTGCGTAAACTCGCTTAACAGTGGTTCCTACAGGAGCATTTTCTTCAAGTGTGGCCTTGTATACCGGCAACATCATTACAGATTCAAAGTTGTGATTTTGTAGTTCACCTGCTTCAGGATGTTTCCAATCGAGTAATTCATCATAAGCGAAAAATTTTGGTGCATTATCATTGACGTCTAAAACTTGAACTTCGACGCTTACAGATGAAGACAACTTTTTGTCATTGCCATTGTCTCTCGCTACTACTGTCAAAATATATTTATCTTCCTTTTCTCTGTCTAATTCACCATTCACACTAAATACACCAGTGATGGGGGATATTTCAAAAGGTATTTCTTTAGTGGTTGGCTGTATGAAATAAGTTAGGTTTGCATTCTGACCAAAATCAGCGTCACTTGCATCAACTTTTCCGAGCACTCTTCTAGTATATTGAGCTTCTTCAACATTAAAGTTGTACCAAGATTTTTTAAACATCGGGAAATGATCATTGACGTCCTTCACAAAAAATCTGATTGAAATATGGTCACTCAAATCACCACCATCAAATGCTGATACGTTCAATCTAAATTCTGACTCGGGCGGTAAGCTCCGCGCCACTATGATATGACCTTGTTTTTCATGGATTACGAAATATCTCTTTGGTGTGGTTTTTGTAGGTGTGATATTTGGTGGAATGTAAAGTTCAGAAATGAACTCGTATCTAACTTGACCATTAGAGCCACTATCCATATCAATGGCATTTAATTTTAGGACCGTTGTACCGATAGCAATACTTTCGGGAACCGAAAACAATGGTCCTAATTCTTCAACTTTAATACCGTATTTATTTTTTGGTTTAGCGTCCACATTGATTATTCCACTACTTTTGTTGTTTCTTCTTTCTGTATAAATTTTTACTGTCGACCTCTCATCAGCTTCAAGCAAGTCTACGTTTTCGCTTAAAGGTATAACTATTTGATTGAATCTTGGAATGTTGTCGTTTTCATCAATAATATTTATCGTGAGCTTAGCTTCAGAACTCAAGCCACCTCTATCCCTGGCAATAATTTTTAGCATATACGTACTTTTTTCTTCTCTATCTAATTTGTTTCCAATAAATGTTACAGTTCCCGTATTTTCATCAACGGTAAAAAGTTCTCTTCCTTCACCAAATAAAGTGTACATAAATATAGCATTCTGTCCAATATCTGCGTCTTTGGCTTTTATTTTCGTAGTCATCTTAACATCAGTTCTTCTCTTTGAATTTTCGTTGATAAAACCTTCGTAAAGGGGCTGTTCGAATATTGGTGGATTATCATTGTCATCATCAACATGTATGGTCACTTGATAAATACCAGCTCCCGAAATTAATCCTTTTGTGAATTCAGCTATGACAGTCAATACGTAAGTGTCTCGCCTCTCTCTGTCTAGAGCTTTTTGAGCATAGATTGTTCCATCTTGGCCTATAAAATAAAAAAAAATATAAATTAGTATTCCCAATGTGTGTCCATAATAGTAGTTTATGCAACTGTCATATAATTAAGGGCTTAGACTGTCATACAATTAAGAGTTTCATAATAGTAACGAGTGTTTTAATACCCGTGTTATATGTAGTTGCATACACTACTTTATCTTCACTAATGCAATTAATCAAACAACAAAAGTAAAAGCTGACAATAGTTAATTTTTCATATAATTTTCTAGATTTATCTGGCAAAAGATTGTAGGTTACTTTTGTTGCCAATTCTAGAATATCCGGAGGCGTACAAATATCATCGTCGCTATCCATTTTTAACTTTTAATTTGTATTTAAAAAACAAAACACATTGCGAAACATTAAATTCACGCGTACGTGTATTGTCACAGTGATTTTGCCGCCATTAAAATCTAACCAACGAGAGTGCAGCGCGACCAACCTGATTGGCCCTGCAGTCAGGTTGGTCAAGCTTTTCCGATGTTATAATGAGCTATTACGATATCGATGTGGATATTATAACATCATGTGAAATTGCTTTAATTGAGTGTTTTGTTGTCTGTGCTATAACAGTAGTAATTATAAGTCAAGTATTGGAAACATAAGTTGATTGTTACAACATTAGTGTAGATAAAAATAATTATGTTACCTATTGCCATATCATCAGCAAGGTCTTGTTGGTTGGCAATCAAAAATTGGATATTGCCACTACTGTTCAGCGAACTCATATTGACATGAAAGATTTGTCCAATAGCTGCACCAGCAACGTTTTCTTTGACATGAAAAACAAGCGGTGAGTGGGCACCTCTGTAATAGAAAACTAGTGAGTATCTTTGATGCACTAAAATAAATATAAAAAATATTGGATAGGAATCATACTTCAACAAAACTCCTCGTTCATCATTGACATCGACCACATGAACAGTAGCGTTGGTAACTATAGAAATATTGGCGTTCTCTTGTATGGCAACTGCTTCGAAATCAAACATCGGCCGGTTGTATTTAGACAATTCATCTATCACAGTTATAACTCCTGACCTTTCCTCTACAGCAAATGGCACTGGAATCAAAAATAATTTCAAGTAAGAGAAAAAAATATATATTTTAACATACTCTATATTGATAAAAATTACCTCCTTCTTCATATCCATGTAACAAATCATATGAAACGTCATTCCTGTCCATGGCTTCGTTAACTTTAATTTGTCCAACGCTAGTTCCAATACCAACATTGGACCCAACCCAGAATTCGTAAGGAGATCCTATGAAACCTGGACCTCTACCTGAAATATAAATACAATAAGCATAAGATACAAAAGGCAATATATAGTAGTAAAGTATCCAAAATATCAAAATTATACTTAACTTCTCAGCAATCGTTTATGCTAAATAAAATATTGCAGAAAACTAAACCTTACCTTTAGAAGCTCTCGTAACATCAATCGTTACAACGGCCAAAGAATATCTCCTCTCACTGGGGTTCGCAGGTTGATCGGAAGCTTCAATAAACAACGCATGCCTTCCTTCTACTATCGGAGACTCAGCCACAGTTACTTCTCCCGTCTTAGCATCTACTAGGAAAGGTGAAGTGATCGTCAAATTACTAGTCCTTTGCAAATCATATAGAACCATTCCATTTCTGCCCAAGTCTGGATCTACTGCTTTCACTTTACCAATAAACGCTCCAATTGGTGCATTTGATTTTACGGTGAATTCGTAAAGATTGTTCGGGACAAAAACTGGATTATTGTCGTTTGCATCAAGTAACGTTACTTCAACGTTTACGAAGGACATTAGTTGGTCGTCAAAGAATTCTATGTTCTCACTCTTAGTGCCAAGTTTATCAGGAAATATATATGTAGTTTTATCTTTTAAGAAAGGTCTTTGTGTGGTGGGTGTGCGACGCCATTTCGACATACGATGTTTGTCGTAGAATGTTCCAACAACGCTCGGGATTTTTTCTTTTGCGTATACTTTCATTCGAAGGGAAGAATGAACTTCTCTGTCCAACACCGTCTGAAACAAAAAAAACGTGAAGTATTTGAAATATATTTATATATTATATATAATATATTTATATTAAACGTTTGCTTAGTGTGGGGCTAGATGGCGCAGTGTGCAATGTCCCGGAATATTTATTTATTTATTTTATTTAGGTCATTGTATAGGTATATTACAATGAACAAGACATCTACCATCAACATAATCACTCACATACACTACACACATACAATCAACACATGCACTATCTATACCATTCATACAATCATTCACTTCTCAAAAACAAAAGTACAATCCAAACAGCCATAACCATAACCTAACTTCATACAAGCATCCCGCTCTTTTACCTGTACAAATATTACCTCAAAGACCTCCTGTTAGCTGTAAATTGTGTAATACTTATTGAAACTCTGCATAATGCACTTGTGAATGTATGAAAGATACCTACCTACTGCAATTATTTCTACACTATCTCCCATAAAACTAAATTGTAAATACTACAAACATTATGTATTGTTAACAAACATGTAGTACATGAAAGCGCGTTAATCTGTTATTAGAAAAACAAATGTAAGGATGCCCAAGATACAGGCTTAAGCCTAGTTTTTGGTCCACCATTATTGCACTCTGCGCGTGATATGTAAATTCAACATAACTTTATAGTCTCAATGCTATGGTTAAAGTAATCAACGCTGCATGCTATTGTATACTTATTTCCTAAATCACAGCTACTTAAATGCAACTAAAACTAATCTATAACCTGAATAATTCTTTCATATTTTACTTATAAGTGCACCAATGTATTTAATGTTTCCATGGTAAATAAATATATTTTTGATTTTTGAGATGAAGATGTTGAACAAAATTATTATTAACTAAACCCTATACAAATATCTTACCTGGTTTCTGACAGTAAGCCAACCAGTTCGAGGGTCAATTGAGAAGGCACCCTCTGCATCACTTAGTAGGAAGTTGAACTCGCCGTTGTCTTCTTGATCACGATCCGTTGCCATCACTTGCAGGACGCTGAAACCTGCAGAATGGAAAAAAAATACTTATGTGTCTTTTGTCTATCTAAAATTGGGTAAACATATTTATTTATTGTACCTCGGAATCTGAAACGGACATGGACCTCAGATTATTTTACAAAAGAGGTACACCGGCATATCACTTAGGTTTGTAGAATTAATGCATCGCCCTGCAGTAGCATTATTACCACAGCAAATATTGTAAAATTTTAGTTTTTAGAATCATAATATAAACTTACCATTAGGCAAGTTCTCCACAATGCTGATATTGTAAAAGTCAACCTCGAACTCAGGCAGGTTGTCGTTAAGATCCAGTAGTTCCACCTCGACTCGAGCCTGTGCTGACTTCAGAGGGTTGTCCACCTGCGACGCTTGCACTTGAAGCACGAATGTGTTGCCTGGGAGCAGGAATTGGATGACCGTTACCATGATTTACAGAAAATAGAGTTATCTAAAGTATAGGACCAAAACGAATTATGAATTAACATTTTAGCTCTTGCCTGGATTTTAGGTACTTTCTTGTACAACTAAGCAAACCCACTAAGCAGAATTTATGATGTGACACAGACAACACCAACGGTCGGTTTGAAAAACGAAACAAGAAAAAAGGAGTAAAATCACAAGTTGTACTGACAACATGAGTTTACATTAGTAGGTGTTTCTTTATTTTTGTTGGTAGGTATAAATGTCAAAAACGTTTTCTTTACATCATCCAACAACAATAAGTTCCGAGTCCTTGAACAGTCCACGTGCTTTATAACCTCAGCTGGTTGTCCTGTGGAGAGGTGTCACAGAACGTGAGTTCTCCGTAAAAATACAATTAAATTATTAATTGATGGCTGCCGGTTATAGCTGCAATCAAGGAGAGCTCGTGTTGGCTTGGAGGCGGTAGTTTTGGAGAGGACGGTAAACTAGGGATGTTATGGTGAAATTAGGTCTGGATATACTGGATAAAAGTTGTGTTTAGAAGAATTTCAAAATGATTTTTTAATATTATAGATTGGTTTGATTGTAATAAGAAAGTTTTCGTTGAACGAATATAGGCCAATATCAAGTCGATCTACAAAGAGACAGTGAAATGTTTCTTAATGGGTAAACAAGCTCTGTCTTAGCGTCTTAGGCCATAGATCACTAATAGGCAAACTGTGGTCAAGTGAAAGAAACCATTTTAGTTAGTAAAAATCACTAGTACAACTAAGATTAGTGATTTCCCCAAAAAAATCTTGAACTAAATTAGCACAACATTCTTGGTTAGTAGTACCACACCTCCAGTTTGTACCGTCTCCTGTTCGCAACAGTTCTATTCAGAAATTGATTACTTTCCACGAATGGAACGGAAAGTGTAGTGTTCCTGTTACTGTCGAGAGCTTACAGAAAGCTCTGGTAAAAGCTTTAGGGTTCTACATAAGTGACTAGGAAACTTTATTAACTGAGCAGTAATTGCTCGTTAATTATTATGGGTGCTTCTGACAGAATTAATATTCTGAAATATGTGTCATAATCATAAAGTGCTGAATATTGGAGAATAATTGTTGTTTTGACACAATACCAGTGAGATACTTGTTTTGTTTATTAATTTAGTTTTGTTTATTCTATACAAAATAGAATATGAATAATGACGTACCTACTTGATTATTCATATTCTACTTTGTTGTACTTTTTGTGGGAATAAGTTTGTATGTTAGTGTATTATCTTTTAAAACTGTAAGTAATATCAGTATGATTATAACATGAGGTTTGCTTCAACTTAGTGACCAGACATCACATTTTTTTACCAAGGACATTACAGGTTTATTATAACTTCCTTGTTCTTTATACTATAATTATTACCTGGCAGATTAGTCTCAGCATCCAGGTCGACCTCCTTCTCCAGGAACAGCGTCCCGTTGAAGGGGTCTATCTGGAACAGCTTCCGCTCGTTCCCGGCCAGCAGCTCGTAGCGGAGCGGTGACGTCACGCCCACATCCTGGTCATACGCGCGGATGGACTCAGGGAAGAGGAGCTCCTTGTGGATGCGCTTCCCCTGGAGTTGAAATAATAGGCGGGTTGAGCTGCTGAAGATTGTAAGTGAAGGTATATTATGCAAACGCTTGTGCCATGAGTATTAAATAACGTGTATAATACGACTAATTTCAGGAAAATTAAACTAGCTCTTTAAAGAGGTTGCCCAAATGTATAATTACATGCGTGGGATTAAAATGAGTTCAACATTAATAAATTATTATTTTAAAATTGGAATGTAAAAATTGTACACGTTGTAGATTAAAATACTAGGCTAGAATATGCATATTAAAACTAAACTGTTTCCTTCCCCAAAAAAACACAATAGATATACCTACCCTAGGACAGTTTACTGTCCCTGCATAACTAGGAATCAGAACACGTGGGCCAGTTCTAATTTATAACCGAAACTTCCGGGAAATTTTAACTAAAATCTGAATAAGAAGGATTAAACTCGGATCAACAAAGATAACTTAACTTATAAGAGCAGTGTAAGGGAGGTTGATAATTAAGATTTTATTAAGAATCATAAATTCCAGGTACTTCTATTTCCACACAGCAGGCAAGCACGGCACGAGGACTAATAGTTTTTCCACCATGTTTATCCGCTTGGTGTATGGTGACTGATAGGTGACATAAAATGATGAGAAGCCTTTTAGTTATAATGCCGTGCTTGCCCAGCAGTTTCGTACAAAACTATACACTGAGCTCAAACTAGATTGTTTAAATTTTGAAACTTGAGATGGCTCTGCAGCTGAGAAAGGCCAAAGAAGATGAGAGACATATGTGTAAGTCTCTTATGTTATATACCCAAAAGTGAGTGATAGGCTCACAATGACGTTTATGATTCAGATTATGCTATATTCGAAGTATTACTCACAAGTATGGGGTAGAACTCCGGTATCTGCGTCCGGTAGACGTCTCGTGTGAACTTGGGCGGGAGGTCGTCGTTATCCTGGACTACTACTCGCACAGTCGCGTTGGAACTCCGCGGGGGGGACCCACGGTCCTGGAATAAGAGAAAAATTGATTTGAAATTTTAATTTGTATAAGAAGATATGCATAAAAATTGTTAAGACATCTTTCATATTAAGATGTTTCCAGCTTGTGATTTGCATATTTTAAAAAAAATCTAGAAAATTATATTATCTTGAACTACCTACCAGATATTGTCACAAATCAATAAGTATTACAAAACTTTTAGATAATAATTATGTGATATTTGTACGTTCCTTGTCTTTTACTATGTCATTATATTACGTCGCTTATCTTTTGCAAGAAAGTAGAAAAGTTATCTAGTAAGATTTTTAAATTCAAGGTATGATTTTATCCGTTCTTGGAGTAGTCATACAAGCAATATCAACAATTAAACATCAAACAAGCAAACATCGTTTGATCAATTAAAAGCACATTCCAAGTTAACAGGTAGGTATCCAAGCACGAACGATAATAATCTCGATCTAAGAGGCACGAAATTTCCTCAAAATGTCACAAACAATTATCTATAGAGGGTGCGTTAAACCTTACCAGAGACTTATCGCGTTCTACATTGCTGGTAGATTAAACAAACTTCCAATCTGATGTCGTTAATAAAGTTCTGCTGTGCTTTTTGCAAATGATATTAATATTGGAACTTCTTAATAAAGCTGTTTCGGGGAACGATGACATTTTTAGTGTAGGTATTTTAGTGTTTATCTCTTTGCTTTCGCTAGTATCGCTTAAGCTATCATTACAATAAAATCAGTCTCAAAATCTACTTTGTCTTTTAGGTACTTTACCATGTCTTACAATCTCTTTATTAACGACGAAGTATTTTTTCTGTGGCTCTGTTTCACCGTACCATTTGCAGGTGTCATAGCGTTGCATTGATTCGTCACTTCTTTACCACCAACCACCATTCACTAATCATTGAACTTACCGATGCAGCCACAACCAGTCTGAACTCCTTATCTCCTTTATCATAGTCGAGTGCCCTCATCAGTATGAGCGCTGGTTTATGTGAGCTCTCCAGCGCGAACTGTCCGTGCGGGTCTCCGGACACGATGGTGTATTGCACGTCGGAGTTGGGAGTGTTGGGCTTGTCTCGGTCGAACGCGTGGATGCCTTTGAAAATTGTCAAGCCTGGAAATGGAAAAGTGGTAAGATAAGCTTATGATAAGTTATTAACACCGTGTTCTACTTAAATTATAATCTAAGAAGCAATGTAAGAACCATAAATAGGCTTCTACTGTCATACAATACTATCAACTATCAGATGAATTATATTATGTATAGTAAGCTGTGTACTTTTTATATCATAAACGGACCTAATAAACTTATTATCTTTAATGTAATGATTTGTATTAACCATGTAGGTTAATACATAAATTCTCCAACGATTGACAGGCTAGGGCGCAAGCTATAAGCAAATCTCTGTCTAGATAATATGTTTTCGTGCACGGATTTAAAAACTTCCAATTGAAACAAACAACAATTATGAGAGGGATTCACATAAATCTTTGTCTGAAGCTCGATCGTATACAGACGAATACAGACAATTTATTTTAAAGCCCTAAATACGTTGGGATTGCATCTGGGTCGTCTGTAGTGGCAATACATCGTTCGGTATTTTTGGATGTCGGGTATTCTTAGATTTAATGTTGGTTCTTCTTCTCTGAGTTGGCCTGTTGATAATGTTTTCTAGCAAGCGCGCTAGATGACAAGCTACAACGATAAGCTGAACATCAGGCGAGTTGAGATCATCGTGATCCTGTCTTTTACAAAAATTAAATACTCGTATGTTGGTTAATGGCTTGTAACTCACTGTTTAAAATTACTTAAATCGCAGAAAACTTGACTACTCTAAGTATCCTACAATAGATAGAAAACCAACTTTTCTAATGATATATGTAGACAGTTAAAGAAAATTTAAGTAATTAAAGAAGTTATATCCAACATTGTAGCGACAAGCGGATGCAATCGCTTGCTATTACCAATGTTAAGCAAATGTCGACGCGCGCTGTCTTTGGATGGGTGACCAAAAGTGGCATTCCGTTTTGGGCGCTTCCGTGGTTCGGATGCTACGTTAAATTGTAGATCCCGGCTGTTTGTCATAGTAATGCAGTCGTCAGGCCATGTCAAAGGCCATTAGGGCGGCTTGATAAACTCTCAACACCAGAGTTGGCCACTCTCATTCGATAAGAAAAAGGTATAACCTGTAGGAGTAAGTTCATCTACAGCCACTTCATAGGGAGTGTCCTGGAACTGCGGCACGTGGTCGTTCACATCCTCGATGTACACCGTCACCGACAGGTACGCAGATATCTGGAATACGACAAACACAATCTTTAACACTTTGTCTTTTTTATTCGTCAGTAAAATTAAGGCCCACTCGCACAACGATTATGAAACACATTTAGTGGCATTAATTGTTTCAAAATGGCTCGTTGTAACAAGCGGGATTGGATAAATTCAACATATTGTAACCCTAAGGATGAAACAGATGTTTAGATGTTGCATGTTTGTTCCTTAAACCAAGGAATTTGAAAATATTTGTTTTTTTTTCCAAAAAATTAAAGGACTTGTAATTTTGTCGATATGTTACACCAATTGTTTTTTGTATAATATTATTATACCAATGTATAACAATGTTTTTGATATTGATATTTTATATTAACAATCATGAAACAACCATAACATACAGCCGTTTAGTAACACTCAAGTTATTCAAATATCGCCATTTAATCAAAACCGCATTTCGAATAAATCAATTCGCATCCAAACAGAGCGGTATATTGGAGTCGATTTCTGAAGCCATTATAATGATATCGTTGTTTTGCGAGAAATGGGTGAAGGTTGCGGCATTGGGCGCATTGTGCGGTACACATCGCACAACATAACTCTGCGAGCGGACAAAATTGAAACTAAAAAGTTTTTCATAGTTATTCTAAAACTACAGTTATATGCAGACTAAACGGTTACGACGTTCTTTAGATTCTTACCTACACTTATTTAAAAATCTCACTGTCATACATCAGATTAATATTATAAAGGTGGTTTGTGATTTGGATGGAATTTGGTACGGAGATAGCACTGGACTTACACATAGCTACATTATTCCGGAATAATACAGGTTCACGGGAACGTACCTAAGTCTATAAGTAAAACTTCTCAAGACACTATGATCTGGAATACCAATACATTGCAGAAGTGCTGCCGCCAGTCACACGCAAATTTGTCTTATATACGCGGTTTGTACAATAGGATTCTTTGCAGGTGCCATATCTGGGAGTATTTTAGCATATTGGGGAAGTCACCTTGATTTTTTTGTTTTGATAATATTTCCGCTTTTTTGACCTAGTGAGATTGTGATAAATAAATACATAGGTAAGAATTTGTTTATTTAATGGTTTTGCACTTGACCACAAATTAACCTGTTGGGAATCTTAGTATTGTAGTTATTTTTGACTCATGACACCAAACACCTCATTAAAAATGTTTGTTAAGTTTTGCTGTTATTAATCAGCGATTTTCATTGTATTATTGGATGAAATTATTCACATTAAATATCTAAGGATCGCTTAGATATTTGCTAGAAAATAACTCCAACTCAAAAACCAAAAATCTCTTATCTACGAAAACAAATATTAAGCTAAGTAAGGTATTAAGTTTAATTTTATCATTATTTTATGGGTTTAAGGACACTATTTCCTTCTGCGTAGGTTTCCTTACTTTCAAGCCATAAAACTAAACAACATTTAGTACATGGTGTCACAGGTCATTGACCCCGTAGTTTTATGTTTTCGGCTGTGAATTACACGTAAAAGTGTTTAGCTTTGCTCTCTAGTTTTTATTGGTACTAGATAGGTCTGTTGTTAGGCTAGACTTCAAGTGGAAACTGGCCGTCTTGATATTAATTTTAGATTATTTTCTGAGGAACAGCAAACGATAAATTAAATAGGTACCTACAATTTATTGAAGACATTATGTGCTGGCTGTTTTTTACAAATTAATCGTCGTGAAGACATATCAGAAACCCAAAGAAGCTTACGAAAACTCTTGACACCGTAGTTAACCACTCTCAAGCAAATTTTTGGGTACTCGTCATAAAAAAGGTACTACTACTTAATTGGCAGCTTATTTCCGTTTCCACTCTGTTGTGTGTCTCTCTTTAACATTCATACAATCATGATTTTAAGTGTAAGCGCATCGTTGTCTGGCTGAGTGGAAATAATGTCGCCATAGTCCCCACGCAAGCATAGCGAGCCTATAGTTACTCATACGCCGTAAAAATATGAATAACTAGTGGGTGCTCGCGGCTTTGCTCGCATTATGAAGTTAGATAGATAATTCTTTATTGTCACACACATATAAAACAAAATTAATAACATTACTTACATTAACTTCCCTAGTGCCACAAGTGGCGGCCTTATTGCTAAAAACAATCTCTTCCAGGCAACCATTGGATGGAGAGGAATAAATAAAGGATTATAAAGTAAAAGTTAATGAAGATTAAAAGTTAAACTTGCATCCCTTTTTAAAAGTGTCATTTCCAAATATCCTTTGCTAGCGGATGCCTACGTCATAACATCTACCTGCATGCCAAATTTCAGCCCGATCCGTCCAATGGTTTGGGCTGTGCGTTGATAGATCATAATATCAGTCAATCAGTCACCATTGAGTTTTATATAATATACCTATATATTATAAGTGGATCATATTATTCGCATTAAGTATATAGGTATCTCAGGATTACTTAGATACCTATAGCTAGAAAATAAATGAACTCCAACTCAAAAACTAAAAGCGAGGCTAATAGTTACTCATACTTCGTAAAAAAATGTATAAATACTCACAAGATCATCCCCAGCATCGAAGTCGCAGCCCAGTCTGAACTTGACGACATTCTGCGGCGTGTCCCTGTCCACCAGGTCGTCCACACTCTGCGCGAGCACCACCGACACGTGGGTCCTGTTCAGGTCGCGGTATGTGAACAGGTGAGCGTCCTCCTCCTTGTCCACTGGCTGGAGACTCAAATTCTTTCTGGAATTCGCAAGAAAGAATAAGTTAAGTAAATATGGACAATTTAATACAAAAAGACACACTGAACAAACATTATTTTACGATTTCACATACACGTTAACGAACACAGTATCATTTTGAGAATTAAGTATAAAAAAATTAAATACGTGTTATCGTGAGATAAATTAACTTCAATTACAAGTGACAGGAACAAAAAAAAACTTGTTTGATTAGCAAAATAACAATAAAATACAATTTAAGAGAAAGAAACAAATATGTGTTACTACGATAATTACATCTCCAATAATAAATAATAAGTAGGTAACGAAGTTAAAAAACATTGAGGGTAGCTCGGTAAGCTAAACGATAAAATGCGAGATAAAAATGTTTGTTGGTTTCTTGAGCACGCCATCTCTCCAATATATGTGAAACTTTGATTACCGCTCCGAACTGTATCAACCATGGTATCAACTGTATGTACAATAACATTGTATAACTGGTGGCCATTGCAGTAATAAAATAAATTTTATAAAATTTCATTTCCGGTGGCAGACAGCTGAAACGATAAACAATCTTTTACTGAAATAAACGTTACCAACTTCTATATTTTTTTTACATTCCGGCAGCTGCGGTTTCTTAATTACCACAACATAATAAATAGTCTGTAAGTAAATTTATTAATTATTTTGTTTGCTTTCAATGCCATCTAATGACTACTACTTGAACTAGAACAAGCTCTTACCAAGCACGAACCAAACTAAGGCAGCAAAGATAACGATGTTCGGACAAAAAACACCAGATGGCGTTAAAAATAAAAACTTCAATTACTCTGCCACTACGAATTAGATTACCTATGTGGCGTGGCGTAGCTACCAAAGTCAGAATCATACCGTCTCGAACAGTTTTCTCACGAATTATTTTCAAAGCCTTTTACCGAATCCAAAGGTGGTATTTGCAGTGACATAATAACCAACTAACGTCCATTATGTGTGTGATAATAAGAATTAAGAAGCGGTCACACGGTCCGGAAATATTCCGGAAATATCCCGAAGGTGAGTTTGAATAAGACCTTATGTAAACAGTTCTATTGTGTATGCTAATCTTGGAGTTATCAGGCTTTTAAGGTTGTTGAGATATTAGTGTCAAAGGTTATTAGAGGTAAAATTTTGGCGGCCGATTCTTGTGAGGTTGTTTGCGAGCCTTCGATTTATAGTTGTAAGTCTACCCTCTTTTGTGCATTGCAGATCTTTTTCAACTTACTTAAGTTAAATACCAATTGGTAGGCATAGACATTGGATAAAAAAGGTTGGTAGGTACGTATTTGGAAAAAAATGCATCGTTCGTATATTTTTCAAAGTCCGGGTAGAGTTTACGATATATGAGCTTAACCTTGGCATCATTATAGACGAGTTATAGATTTAGGCAACTAACCAAATTGGCGAAGGAATTAAAAATGTATGGTAATAAAAAATAATCTTATTTGATTTAAATGTCAAGCCGAAGTGTAAAAAATATGCTGTTTCAAGCTTTGATTATTTACTTGCCAATAATCAAAGGTTTCAAATTAGATAATGAAGAGAGGTACCTATATGATTTAGTGGGTAAGTATGTGTTGTGTACTTTTTTGTTTGTTATTTTACAGGTTCTGATAAGAAGACAACATGCATAGCTATATTAATTTTAAATAAAATGCACTAACAGAGAATTGACCTTATGTTTGACTATTGAAGATGAAGGGATTTATAAAATTATAATGGAGACATAGAACTAGAAAGTAGGTACCTACCTATTGTTATTGGAACTTAAATTACTTATATTTCAATATGCTATGTCAAATTCGTAATTTTTCCTCATAACGCAACCTTATCAAAATGAACTCAACAAAACATCAAAAGCACCGAAGCGATAGAATCAAAGAAATTGACCTATTACGTGTCCAAATCACAAATGGCGATATAAAATAAGTCATCACCTATTGACCGTCGTTGCGTAAGAATAGTAATGTAACCTACATTATTGCAATAGCTTAGAATGTATGGATGCTCCGACGTAAAAACTTGCAAATCATCTTTGAGAATAGCGGCACGTTTGGATTGAACAGACGAGCGTGTCGAACTTGTGTATTTTTATGACTTAGAGTTTTTTTCTGTTTGCAGTTATGAATAAAACCGGCAGAGTGAATTGAAATGGAATATCGAAACGAAACAAAACAAATGTATAGATAATTTGGAGTTATCTGCAGGTGCAGCCATATTATCATAATAAAGGACTAGCTGTTGCTGAGGATTATAAAAATGCCTGACCAAGAAGGGATGCACCATACCAGTGTACTCAAAAGTACAAACCAAGGTAAGAAAGAAAGAAAAAAATATTTCATTTTAAACAAGCAGTATAACGTAGTAAGGCTAAGGTTTAGAAAGTACCCAATCGTTTTAAGGCTTCATTTTTTTTACAGATAGCTTATATTATTAGAAACCTACCTATGTACAAAATCTTATTTTTAGGAAACTTATGGTTTTTGAGATATAATTATTTAAAAATCAGGAAAAAGACGTGAAAAAATTGACCATTTTGACACCTTCCTGTCATTTTGGCGGCCATTCGCGTTTCGTTTTACGAATTACTACATGTAATGGTATTTAATAATTATAAAATATACATAATATTATCTATTTTGGTACAAAAAAATCAAAGGTCTTATATTTTATGAAAAATACATATAATACGTAATTTTATTTATTATTTGATCGCAAACTTTTACGTAGTTATAATATTTTGTGTGTAACTTGTAACTTGATGAACGAAACGTGACGCCATTGTTTTTTTTTAGTATTGGCGTCACACTCTTCGCGTATTTGCCAGTGTCAAGTAATTTTCTTTCTTCTTCGATGCATGCTTGAGGTTAGGTTAGAATAGAAGGGGATGGCGGGGTCGAGTGAGCGAGCGTAGCGGGTTGGGGTGTACTTTACGGGACGCTTAACATAACCTAACCTGTTGTAGTGCAAGTGTTGGACTCGAAGTCACTTGTCTGTGACAGAAGGTACATTAGGTTCGTTAGGTTGCTTTCTACCACGCATATGCGACGACGAGCGAAGCGAGGAGGAGCCAAGTCCTGTTGTAGTGCAAGTGTTGGACTCGAAGTCACTTGTCTGTGACAGAAGGTAGATTAGGTTCGTTAGGTTGCTTTCTACCACGCACATGCGACGACGAGCGAAGCGAGGAGGAGCCAAGTCCTGTTGTAGTGCAAGTGTTGGACTCGAAGTCACTTGTCTATGACAGAAGGTAGATTAGGTTCGTTAGGTTGCTTTCTACCACGCACATGCGACGACGAGCGAAGCGAGGAGGAGCCAAGTCCTGTTGTATTGCAAGTGTTGGGTTAGGTAGTTAAGTACCCCATAGTGAAATCGTAGTACTTAACCTCAAAATACAAAAATGGTCATATCTCAAAAAGGGGGGGGGTTCCGATGCCCCCCTTTTGGGGGGAGGTTCCCCTCCCCTTCCCCCCTTCCCTCCCCCCCTCAACCCCCCCTCGATTGGGTACTTTCTAAACCCCACCCCGTAGTAATGTATAATAATCTTAATCATTCCATTTCGGGCGCTTCCGTGGGTCGGATGACACGTTAAATTGTAGGTCCCGGCTGTTTGTCTAGTACAGCGGTCGCTAAGCCATGTCAGAGGCCCTTAGGGTTTTGAAACTCTCGACACCAGATTTGGTCACTCTCATTCGATAAGAAGAAGTACACAATCACCTAATTACGAGTAAGAATCATGTTGTAGGTATCTCACCAACAAACGAAATAAAAAAAGACTACAATATGGATATTATATAACTAAATAAGCCCGCCTCAGTATCGCTCGTGTGTGTGCCCTCACCCCGACATGCAAGTTGATCGCGCGGCACTCAGCACGCAGGTGTCATCGCACTTTTACTATCCCACCACCAGGTACGTACGTGTATATAATATACATAGGCTAGTGTATTGATGTATGTACATATTATGAGATCATAGATACTCTTTTGTACAATTTTGTACTAATCAACACTGATAGTTTGTTTACTTAAAAAACTTGTCTACTCTGAATTTGAATGCAGGTTGTAATTAGCATAAGACAAAAATACTTGGCTATTATACTGTCCTTACCTTTGGTCCTTTAACCATAAAATTTTGCATCTAACTTATCTTAAAGTCTATTACTTAATTTTAAAACAAAAGCTGTTTTAAATAACTTACTTATTATAATAACATAATTAAAATAAGTCATATTAAATTACAATCGCTTATGAAACCAAAATGAACTTGATTTTTTAAAAACCTTAACTATATAGCCTTCAATTCAATTTTTAAATGTCTTTATTGATTCATAACTTATAAAACTAGTACAACACAAGTGTAAATTTTAATCCTAGTGGTACAATAAACTTGATTTACTTACTGGTTTTTCGTACACTGGGCACTTTTAAAACAAAAAATACTTGACAATAACATAATAAACTTATAGATAAAATACACTTAGAAACATAAATATCAAATTACGTAGGCTTTAGTATAGGCACTGCGTTTTTAAATACTAAATAGGTGAATGATATAACCCAAACTCCTGGGGTAGTTCGATAAAATTATTAAATTCGCGCCGGCCGAACAGTCACAAGAAGTCGGAATCCACCGCATCACGGCTTAGTCACGCACACAAGCGAGCGCGCCGGATCGGCGTCCGCCCACGCCACTCCAGCCTCTATACTCGCGGTAATAAGACTGAAAGTGGCGCGGGCGACCACACGCATCACGCACACACGCCTACGCTAGTGACGCGGGATGTTCATGTACACAGCAGTCTAAGAACAAGTGGTGAGGGAGCTTATATCGATTATAACTATCGATAAAAGTTAAGTTTTTGCGCCTTGTTTTGCAAATGTTTTGGATGAGTTTATTTGAATTACGAAAGTTGGTAAATAGATAAAATTTTTCCGAAAGTTTGTAAATATAGACATCTATTTTTGGGAGACCAATTTTTAGATGCAGTTTTTGCAAGTTGGTACGGAATGGAGTAGAGTAAGCGTATTTAAGAGCTTTATTTTGGACAGTTTGTAGTTTTTTTATGTTAGTCTGGCATGTGCTGCTCCAGACAGGACTAGCGTAAGTAAAGCATGGCCGTACTAGCGTGCAGTAAGTGCGCAGCTTGGTGCGGCTAGACAGGCAGGATTGCCTGTTTAAGATTGGATGTAGGGCATTTAATGCTCTTATTCCCTTGAGGTGAAATTGTTTTGTGTTTTCAGTCCAGTTCAGTTTTTTATCTAATGTTAGACCTAGGTATTTCACTGAATTTTTCCAGGGTATGGAATAGCCATCCAGGTGTAGTGTTCTGATTGGAGCTTTTCGTTTTCTACTGAACATTATAGCCTCTGTTTTTGTGGCGTTAATTTTAAGTCTCCATTTTTTGAAGTAGGCGGCAAGAAGGTTAATGGACAATTGTAAGCGACTGATTATGATATCAAAATCAGGGTCAGAGGTCAGGCACGCCGTATCATCGGCGAAGCATGCTAGACTAGTCCTAGGCTGGATAGGGATGTCATTCAGGAATAACAGGAATAGGTAAGGACCTAGGATCGACCCCTGAGGTACACCTGCAGGCACAGGCATAGTTAATGAGTGTTGATCATCACTGATATAAACAGAGAAGCTTCGATGCGACAGGTATGAGTCTATCATTTTGATTATTGAGAGGGGGAGATCAAGCTTGAGGAGCTTGTGCAGAAGGGCCCCGTGCCATACGACGTCGAATGCCTTCTCAATATCGAGAAGGAACATTCCCGTGGAGTTATTGAGATTTAGATTATACGATACTGTTTCAGCAACTCTAGCTAGTTGCTGAACAGTCGAATGTGCTTTTCGGAAGCCAAACTGCTCATTTAAAAGACGGTTACTCGAAGACTGTAGCAAACGGGTATAAATAATTCTCTCAAACAACTTCCCCAGGCAAGGGAGCAAGCTGATTGGGCGATAAGAAGTTGGATCAGAAGTGTTTTTGCCAGGTTTATGGATCGGGATCACTTTGGCGGTTTTCCAGGGCTGTGGGAAGTAGTTAAGCAGGAGACAGGCATTAAACACCTTTGTTAGCAATATAACTGCCTTTTGAGGTAAGTTCTTTATGAGTAAGTTAGTGATGTTGTCTGGACCGGGCGATTTCCGTGATTTAAGACTCGATATAACTTTTTTGACCTCGTGTGGCCTGACTAACCGATTGTTTTCAGTGAGTGTGGAGCTGGTAAGTGTCACTAAGGAGCTGGAGACAGTAGGTTCCTCATCACTACTCCAATCATTTGTCAATAACATGTTGCCAAGAAACGCATTTGCTAATAGATTGCACTGTGCTTGCTGGTTGACGGTCAGGCTGCCATCTACCGCCCTTAGTGCAGGTATAGTACGTTCTTTGGGAGTTCGCAAGTTATTAGCTAGACGCCAGATATCGTGACTTGGATTGTCGACTCTTTTTAGTTTTTTATTCCATTCAGTATCCTTATGAGACATCAAAGCAGTCTTTATTTGAAATTTAGCAAAGTTTATATCGTTTAACAGAGTTTTGCGCTTAATAAGTTCAGTTTCTTTCGAAGCGCATCTGCGGAGACGGTTTTTGTTACTTATCATACGTTTTATTCGCCGTGGAAGAATAGAAGAGCGCCAGGGCTTTAAGGTATTTATTGGAACACATGCATCCCTGGTTTCAAGAATGGTGGTCTGTAACTTAAAGATGACGGAATCGATTTCATTAGGGCTTTTGTAGGCATTCTGTGTCAAATCGATACTAGTATTTATCAGACGACGGTACCTAGCCCAGTCTGCTTTACTATAATTAAGTTTCTGTAAGGGTTTACAATAAAAAGGGCTATTAAATTTTACTAAAACAGGAAAATGATTTGATGATAATGCGGGGATTGTGAAGATGTCGTTAGGAGGATCAAAGTGTTTACACAACATTATGTCCGGAATAGATTGCGTGTAGTTCGCGGTGTAGTGAACGAGTGTTACTTCGCTCGGCGCATATATCATGTAGTCATTGCGAAGCATGTGTTCGTATAGCGTTGAACCACGAGTATTAGCTGGACCGGGTGACCACAACGGATGTTTAGAGTTGAAGTCCCCCAGGACCAGTACTTTTGGGCCAGCTGATAGTATGGAGTCGATATCACTGGATATAAGAGGATGGCTAGGAGATTGATAGACTGAGTAAATGGTGATGTCAAAGTGTTGGAGGTTTAGAGAAATTCCGACCACTTCAATTTGTTTGGTTGCCGGGGCAGAAACTAAAGAATGATTCAGGTCTGAACGTACTAAAAGTGCCACACCCTGGCCTATACCAGAACTATGACTGTCTCTGCGATAGCATATAAATCCAGGGATGTTAAGGGTTAAACGTGACGTAAGTTGGGTTTCACAGACTGCTACGACATGAACATCTCTACTCACCATGAGATCGGCGAGTTCCTTCTGCTTGTGATAGACGCCATCAGCGTTCCAGTACAATATGCGTAGCTCAGGGCAGCTAGACATAATGTCCAAGGTGAGTCAGGATTAATATGACTTTGTCCATAAAGGTGGAACATTTGACAAATTCTTGCTTTATGGATTGGATTGTGGAGAGTATTTCCAGCATTTCCATTGTCTCAAGGTCTTGTTGAGGTTTTCCGACGGTTGCTCCTGCATAAGTAGGACGTTGATCTTGTTTTCTGGAAGTTAATAAGCTATGAGCTTGTGCTGTGGACGGTAGTGGCCTATCAGCAGCAGGTGGTGTTGGTAATGCGTCACTTGAGTCACTTTGTTGTGGTAAGTTATTGCGGCTTGTAGAATTAGCAACTTGAGCCCACGTTTTAGGTGCATCCGAGCTTGTCCGAAGTTGATTTGAGTGCATCTTTCCAAGTTTTATTACACTCTGGGTAGAACGCTTAGATTCAATACGACTTATATATTTTAGCCGTTCACTGCACTGGCTAAAGTTTGCTGGGTGGTGTTCTTGGCAGTTACAGCACTTAGCCGGTTCGTCCCTGGTTTTCTTTGTACACTCCCATGTAGGATGTGGCTCTGCACATTTGACACAGCGAGGCGGCCTGTTGCAATTACGGGATGCATGTCCAAACCCTTGGCAGCGGAAGCACTGAGTGCCAATTCGTTTGCTTGGTTTGAAGCGGTCGATGGTCACCGCGCAGTTAGCCAAGTACTTGATTTGTTTGAACTTGTTCATGTTGGTACCATTTGGAAGCTGCACAAGCACAGGAGGACATTCAGTAGTATATGATGTCTTGATTTCGGTTACTGAAGCACCAGTAAATCCTAGTTCTTCCAGTTCTTTGCTAATTGTAGATTGCACACATTTGGGTAAACCTTTAATGACAGCTTTTGGGGTCGTTTCATCCTTCCTGGTGAAAGTATGAAATGGAATATGTTCCTTGACCAATCCCTCCCGAAGCTCGTGGTGGTTTTTGGAGGAGTAAACTTGCACTCTGACAATATGACGGCCCCTATGTTGAATGTGGTACTCTTTAACATATTTTCCGATAACATCACGAATTTTTTGGTGTGTCCACTCACCCATGAGCTCGACCACAATGGGAGGCGTATTATTCACCACTTTCTTCTTACTGGCCTGCACAAACCGGTCTTGTTCGGGTTCGTCAACTGGAAGACCATCGAAGCTGTTAGATGTTGGTGTGGTCACTTTTGAAGCTTTTGCGGTGTTCCTTGAGTTGGCCAAGAACTTTTTCGAGTTCTTCTGCTTTTCGGGAGGCGTAGTTTCTTCTCTACTTCTTTTGCTCGAGGATTGCGAGCCGGATCCCGCAGTCTTGAGGTACTTTTCAATGGTAGGTTGTGACATTTTATCGATAGGTATCGATATCGATATATCGATAAACAATCTCAGCCCATCACTATTTAGATCGACTTCCAACGCAGTTGAGCAGACGATGTACGCAAACGTGCGATGCTAGCGACAATCGCGCGAAAAGTGATATAGCCTTTGTTTGGCTTCTACGTTTATCGTGCGGACGGCAAATCTTTGGAACACTTTAACAGAAGCTGTTTCATGCGAACTACAATCCAGGGGTCTTTAAATCTAGAGTTAATATTATATAAGTATCTTCTGGTAAGCGTGTTACACCCTAAGCTGCAGCAATGCTTGACATCAGGCAGGTTGCAGTCAAACGCAAAACAAACCCACGTTTTAAAAAAACTTACCTAGGATGTACTTCGACCCGCAGCACCTCGTCTCCGACCTGCAGGTTCTCGGGTATCCGCACGAACTTCAGGTACTCGCCCACCGGGTAGAAGTTGCAACCTGGAACCAATAATGTTACTTGAATTAAGGCTCACGCATCTCATCAAATATTTGAAATAGAAAAGATACATAGATTATCCAGATTTTAATTCAACTTTTAGCTAGTTTTTTACTTCTTCACGTACTTTCAAACTTATAGCAAAAGGCATATAATTTTTGGTTCCTTTTACTTCTGTCACCTGTAGACACTAAATCCTACAAGCTGTACCAATCAATATAATTATGCAAAAAGTAAAAAAGTGTCTTTGTCTCGCCGCTCGATTGTTAAGTAATTCTATAATAATCGATTACTTAACAACCTTCGTACGCCACTAAAAATGTCACGAAACAATATATCTATTATGTCGTTTTAATAACCCAAAAAGACAATGGAATACACGAATGTGCTCACATGAGGTAACGACACGTGATGCCAGCTTTTGGATAATGAAATGAGTTGCTACTAAGTAAAATTATGTTAAAATATTTTAATTAATGATTAGGCTTGCCAAAAAAAGTTGATTTTATTATGAGAGTAGGTAAACCTGGTGCCGATAGTTCAAACCACTCAGCTTGCGAAGCACGAAAATATCTGTGTCAATAACCTTTTGTCTGTTTACAGTGGTCACCCATCTAAAGACTATTGTGGTTAGTGGTTACCACGCTTGTACATATACGCTGAGCCGCGAGTGCTTAGTAGAACAGGTATTTATTTGTAAGTAATCCTCATACAGTTTGAATATATTTAATTTTACCTAATGCGGCTGGCATACTCCCATAACGATTAAAGCCTCTTTAAAATATATGAATAAAAAAAGTAATCCATAATCTTAATGTATAAACGTTAATGCTTAATTTATTGATTGATTGATGATTATCATTTTCTAAAGGTTTCACATAACTGGTAGGTACATTAACATATGTAATTTATCATGCAAAAATTAACAAAACCAATCTATCCAATCAACATAAAAATATAAAATGTTTGAAAACCTAATTTGCATAATTTTAGCCACAAATTTCATCAATATTGCCTCACTTAGCACAATGACGGCTTCCTCATTATTTCAATATTAGGCAGATTACAATATTCTGTTGTCCGGAGCGAATTTGCTTGTAAAATGGCGTTATGGTGCATTTTCCCATCGACTATGGTGTCGCAATGGTGTTGGAAACTCTGCAACGGCAGCTTGAGGTTTGCATGTCATTATATTTAAGTATCTTATACCTGTGTTGAGTCTGGTCGTTTCCCGACTCCCGAATGTCCCGGAATATTTATTTATTTATTTATCTAACAGGCTTGGAAATGTAGGAACATATCTTAAACCTGACCAATGTCTATCTATTTCTAATCGAGTGTACGGACCGTATTTATTAACTGATAGACAGTGTTGATATGTGGTTTTAATTAAAAGACCAAATTTAGATTGATAATGTCAATCGTGTGAATCGTATGAAACAAATTTCATAAGATTTTCTCCCATGGTAGGCAATTGGTAGTACTTACATACGAAATATGGAATAAGTAGTCAAAATTTTGGTAATTAACCAGTAGTTTCAGAAAAGTATGTACCTACTCGTAACGTGTTCTAAAGAACTTTCGCTTTTAATATTAAATAAGTCCATTGTATAAACTGACTATTGCTACTTGCCACTGATCTACTTTACATTAATATTTTACATATTCTATCAACTAATTTACCATAATGCGTAGATACAATCAGTAAAAAGCCTGTCTGCACCAATATTACGGTTAAACCTATCTAATCTTGATCGCCATTAAATTAGATAACAATTGTTTTGGTTGCACCTTCCAATAGATTTGTATTATGTAATACAATTTTCTTCGCTACATTTTTGATTTATTTTTACGCACCTACACTTAATGCCTTTTAATATGCAGTAACATCCAAATACAATGTTATTGAAAATGATTATCGTTTCTTTGTATTGTATGTAATTGGATTAAATGTAAAAATATCTGTATGTACTACTGGTTAAAATTCGTTTATTGTAAGGTTATTTTTTAGATTAATTGAGCAATATCAGCGTGCACAAATCACAAAAAACTTAAGAGTACATAACGTTAGCATTACCGATATCTTTTCAAACGGCACCATTTTAAAAACAAATGTACTTATAATACCTACTTGTTTAAAATAACCCAGGTGGTATTTATCTAGCTTATCGAATTGGGCAATAAATTTTACGAGCGTTAGGACATTGATTGGATACAAACCGCAAATATCAACCTAATAAAATATGGCTATCTAGTAACATTTTAGCTCGCGACGATTTCGTAGGAGTTATTAAACTGCAGGGTTTTTTTGCCGGGGAAATTTGATGGGAAATGCGTAACTTTGTTTTTCCTGTAGGTACTTATAAATTTTTGCAAGCGTTCGTGCGGTTATGCATGATTCATTATTGATTTGACATCCAAATCTCTTGACATCATTTTTGAAAAGTTTTGTCATTTAGACGGAGACATTTTACATTCTAAGTACTTATGGGTGTTTTTCGAAATAACTTCCCTTGCATGGCATGTTCAAGCTAAACGGAATCGTATCGTACAAGTAAATTTCTAAGTTGTCAGTTTGCATGTACATAAGTAATACTACCGTAAGAACATCTAGCATTCTACCAGATGCCATACATTATAACGGATTGTAAAGTAATCATAAGAAGGGAAACAAACATTAATGTGAATGCATAAAACTGTTATAAGAAAAGTGTACAAACACCCGTAGCTCAGCGTACGTACATTATTATCAAAGTTAAATAACGGCCATCGTCGCGGTCTGTCTATAGATGGGTGACCGACGTGACCGTTGCAAAAAGTAGTGTTACATTTAATCTTGATATTTTCGCGGCTCCGATATTGTGTTAGATTGTAGGTTCCACTTTTTTACGTCAATTTATATCGACGAACTATATTATTCTTCTTCTTATCGATTGAAAGTGGCTAACTCTGGTGTCGAGAGTTTATCAAGCCGCCCTAAGGGCCTCTGACATGGCTTTACAGCTATACGGTTGACCTTTGCTTAAAACCTTTTAAAAATCTTTTAACTATAGTTTGCCACTTTCATAAAACCGTACCTAGTTCTACTTCTAACGGAAAAGATGAAATTACAAGATTACTTAATGAGAACCTTATTAGATGTGGAAGCTTGTTAAAAGCTTGTAATTGTTGTCGGCAGCTTTCAGGTTAATGAAGGAACAATAGATAACTGTTTGTTGTTATATTGACACGGATTATGAAAATAATGCTATTATTTTATTGTTCATTATGTTTGCTAATTGTAATGTTGGTAGAACGTCAGTCTTTGATATGATAATAATGGATATGATTATTTTAATTTTAATAAATTCGTGCATAAATGTTCATTGTTAGATTATGCGTGCTTGTCTAACCCCTTTGTTATTTGAATTATAGTATAATTAAAAACAGTTTTCATTTATTTATTCAAAAACAGTTAAACAGATTCAATATTTTTTGTATTATTTACTAATACTCCAATCAATTGTCAAAATGTTTTCTTGATTGTGTTATGATATAACTAATTAATAACTAAACAACTACACGCCCTTAAATCATGCAGTTCTAATAGCCACACTTATTTATTTTTAATTCTTCACACAACACACACACACAAATAAACCCATCATAACACATTACCCACCGATGTTATCTGCTAACTACGAGTGCCATGGGAATATACCTCGAACGCCTCCAAGGCTGTCATACATTCTACTTAGTCTACTTGCACCAGACAATGTGTGGCACTGACTTATATTACACTCGTAAAATATTTTCATACTCATGTTTATTATTTAATCATCATCATTAACATCAGCCCTTTATCGCTCACTGCTAAGCTTCTTTTCCAGAACTTTACCTTGTCACCGTCTTTCATCATTGTTATCGAATACAGATGTTTATTATTTGTATTGTATGATTTTCATCTTCAGAGAGCAATCTATTTTCTAGTTCAGGGCTATTTACGTTAAACTACAATGTGGCTTGTGCGGGTTTAGTTTCTGGAGACCTGATGCTCAAATTTTTGACTGTCCTGTGTAAAAGCTGACTCAATATTAGCAACTGTTTTGTTTGGTTGTTTGTTTTAGCAACTAATGCTACTAAACATTAATTCAAACAATCTTTCACAAGTTATAGAGTAAAAGCATAAAATTCAAGTAATTTTGTAACAATACGAAACTATTACTAATAATACCTATATATGTATTTGATCGGTATTTCTACTATCATTTTCAGGCTAATCCAAACTACATCTAAATATATAAAACTCAAAGGTGACTGACTGACTGATATAGTGATCTATCAACGCACAACACAAACCACTGGACGGATTGGGCTGAAATTTGGAATGAAGGTACGTGACGTAGGCATCCGCTAAGAAAGGATTTTTGGAAATGCCACTTTTAAAGGGGCGAAATAATAGGAGATGCAAGTTTTACTTCCTAATGCGAGCGAAGCCGCGAGCACCCACTAGTCTTTTTTTATTTCGGGTCACACTGCAAAACCTCTATTCTCCTACATTTGATATTATTTAAAATCCTTCTCACAACCTTGCACAAACTGCATCTAAAAGCTTCCTGTCTATTGTTCCATACATCATGGTTCCAAATAACGGGTCTATAATGTGTACTCTATTGCTTATTACATGCTGGTTAAAGTGTTGATCTTGCTCATTGAATATTCCGCTGAGAGTTTTTACATTGTAATACAATGAACAGAGGTAATTTTGCTTAGATAAGCATGTATGCTTCATTGGTGATGGAGGAAATACAGTTTTTTGTTGCAAGTTTCTTATCTATTACGTTATTGATGTTATCGGAGTAGCTGGCATTTGAAATTTGATGCTTGATTTGAAAGATTGAATCTGTTTTTGTGCTTTGGGTGTGGAAACGCATAGTTACATATTTAAATTGCATGTACATAATATGAGAAATTATAGAATGCTGTAATTTTTAAGGCGTTTAGATATATATGTTATTAGCTGTTTATTCTCATTTTGTTTTCAATAAGGAAATGTATGTCTCCTGACTTTCCACGCCGTTATGTATCCCTGTGGTTACATAAGGTTTAAAAACATACCATTGAAAGTTCTCAACGGATGTAGAAGCCAGTGTTCTGACTTGGCAATTATAGTTGCTAACTACCATGGGCTACCTAGTACCTAGCAGGCATAGATATAAAATACTTCATCTTATCGTTATGAAAGTGGCTAACTATAGTATCCAATGTTTTTCTAACCACATTGACGAATACATGAATGAACGACATCAAGAAAAACAAATATTTAATCTTTATATATAAAACTCAAAGGTGACTGACTGACTGATTGACTGACTGATATAGTGATCTATCAACGCACAGGCCAAACCACTGGACGGATCGGGCTGAAATTTGGAATGAAGGTAGATGCTATGACGTAGGCATCCGCTAAGAAAGGATTTTTGGAAATGCCACTTCTATAGGGGTGAAATAGGGGATGCAAGTTTCACTTCTTAATGCGAGCGAGCAACCACTAGTAACTCATATATTTTGAGGACATAAAGCTTTTACAGTGGACTAATTTATAACACTTTTTATTCCAAGCTCATGTGAGTATTTCCACAGTGGTGTTAGCTCCAAAATATTCAGTGTAATCATTTTTAGTGGTAGAAACCTAGTAAAATAGTTATACCTAAGTTATGTAATTAATGTATAAGTTATGTACAATTGTGATATTTCTAATTGACATGTTATCTTCAATAATTCTTTATCTGTTTAGGTTAAGTAAGGCGGTAAGAATAATTTAATATTAATTAACAGTAAAAATCAAAACAATTAGATGTTGCAAAAGATATTCTAAGAAACATATTATAATATCATCATTACCTCACATCCTAAATCCAACCAGTGATACAATCTACACTAAAGACAATGCAACTAATCAATCACTTTATATCGCAATACCTCAGAATAATATAAAGGAAGCTTTAAACTGAGGTATCATTAATATTATCTGATATGCTGGAATATCCGGCGGTATCTTTTAGATGTTTTGTATCGTATTAAAGTGTTTATGTATATTCAGAAAAGTTCCATGATTAAAATCGTCTAGTTAATAGTAGGCCACTTTTTTTGGGCAGAATCTTAAATACGCTTCCTCAAATTGATTATTTTTTACAATTGCGCATACTTACAACATTACAAAGTATCACGGATTGCTGATATAATATTCTTTTAGAGTTGTTTAGAAACAATGGTTATTTTATATTGATATCTAGTATTTTTATGATACCTAGTAATATCAAGTGAATTATTAATACTAATAAAACTTTCTGAAAATATCGAATAACCTTGGTTAGAATTCCATACAGATCAGATATACGTGGCCGGTCCAGTGTACAATCATTTAAACTGAAGGGTAGAGCTTCGAGCTTGTAATTTAGGTTGATATAACGGAGATAACGCTTTCTTACTACAGGCCATATGTACAAGATGACTTTTAGATAAAAGCTCGGGTTGTATATCATTAAGAGATTTATTGAATTCATTGCAGCGCTTCCATGAATCAGATGACACGTTAACTTTGAGTCAAATGAGCTGAATTTATCGATTTAGTAAAGTTAGTTTTGTAAGCACGCTTACGAAGAAAATAACATAATAGTTTGAAATTAGCAATACAGGCGTCTATTCAAAACATATTCTCATTACTGAGGGTTGTAACTCCCCTCGGGGGACAGGGGAGTTGGGACATTTTTTTACACGGAATAAGCCAAGGTTTGACTACAGCCTGCCTGGTGTTAAGCACCACTGTAGTCTGAGATGTGGCACGTTTGCCTAGGAGAAACCTATTTACTCTGGATTTGAAGACCGCTAGGTTATAATTTTAAGATGACAACACATTATGATAGATGGCTAGTATTGTCCAGTGGTTTTCATTGTTTTTTTTATGTTTGAGTCAACTAGTTTAGAAGCCGCAGGTATTCAGTAGTAACAAATAAAATGTATTGCCTATTGTACCCCCTTTAATCCTTCCTTCAATGAGTTACCCCGTATATTAGTATGTAGGCCTTTCTCTACTTTACTATAGAGCATCAGATTTCAAGCGGTAGTATTAATATTTGTTTAGCAGATTGAAAGCCATTGAATAGATAAATATACTATGGAAATACACAGCCGGCTTTGTTAACCTTTTCTTTGAAAAATTGGTCTGTAAAATATATTTTACCTGTATTAAAAACTATTAAACAACCATTTCAGTTCCATAGAAAGATTTGTGCTAAGCTAAAACAAGTATTTTTTTACGAAGCAAGTAATATATATACAAACCCAATTTGAATATGTTATATTCAAATTCCAAACCGTATAAGCCAAAAAGCGTAAACAAACAGTTTTACAGCCTCATAAATCAATCAATAATTTAGTCAATACCTACGCCTCCAGCCCAACACTTTCTTTACTATTAAATTATCACAAACACATAATATCTATAATAAATTAAATGACGCAATACCTTATTACGTAAAATGCTAATACTTTTCTTCGATAATATCAATTTCCATCGAAAGCGTGGAAAGCGGCGCAGCCAAATGAAACGAGTTGAGAGTTCAAATTACTTTATGCAATAGATAATATAATGTATGGTCGGGATGAGCGCATGTTTGTAGACACGCCTTCTTGGGAAGTTCATGATAATGGATGTACTAAGTAAGAAGCGACTGCAGCTACACTAAATTATTTGGTGAGATTCACAGCATAAGTGATCATTAAGTAATCATATTTAAAATGGAAATTGTATGTGGCTCAGCAACTTATAATGTCATAGTACTCAGAGTATAAGTCTGTATTAGTCAGAACTTAGTGCTATATATAATGTTTAGTGGTTAACTACTGGTTTTCAAAGGAAGATATTTATTCCACTCAGGCCACTAGCTTGACTGATTAGGTTCTGTAGAAAGAACAAAAGTTACTACTATTTATATCAATGGGAGAAAGTCTTTCCTTTACAAACGTTTAGTAAGCATAACTTTTAAAGTTAGCAAGAACTGGCTGGAGAAGTAGTATTTGTAGGTACTGATTGGATTTAATGACACTAATAATAAAAAAACATTTCTGGAATGCATTAAATATTTTCTTGATTTATTGCGGAGGCAAAGTGATACGTTTTTGAACTAAATTGTTCAACAGAAACGTGATCTAGATGTAAAGATTCATTGAGATTACCATAATGTGGAAATTATGAGAACACATTTTTTTTTTTCTAAAATCTTATATCTGCTTGCATTTGCGTGTTTCAGAATTCGGCCACGGATTTCATTTATCGACGAGGAATATCTATTAGCTACTTGACATTTAAAACTTCATCACTTTAAAATGAGGATTAACCAACTTCCTTGTTTCATGTATAATTTTGCACAACATCGTTTTAATTATGCGAAATATTTTAGTGTTTCATAAGATTTAGATTTTTTGCATGAATGTGTCAAGAAGAATCGTTTTCTTTCTCAGGTATTATTTTAGTGGCTAGATAGTGGCATATCAATTACAATGTCTTGCTTAGTAAAAGGTACTCTTATTCAAATACACAACGTAGAGATATATCACTAAATTTATTAAATTCAAATTCAAATTTCATTTATTAGACAACAATGGATCCATTTTGTTAGTGGCACACATAAAAAAGTAAACACAACTTAAAGACTAGTGTTAGTAAGATACATGGACATTGCACAATATAAAATATATAATATAACGCCGTTACGTGTTTCACGAGGCTAGGAATATTCAAAGAAAACACAAATCTTCTCTGACCATAACACCTACTAAGTGTGTCAAGTATGTTTAGTTCTATTTAATTAAGTAATAACAAACTCATTTTATCAAGACTGTGTCTGGGACTTAGGGGTATAAATATTGAAAACCATATTACTATTTATTTTAGGTAGCTTAGAGTAATTCGATTTAATACAGAATTCATAAAACCTTGTTATGATGTTTTACCACCACGTTTTCTCTTCTTCTTGAGTCGTACTTCCTCATGACTGAGGGTCGTGATTCCCCCGCAGAGTTAATTCGTTAGAGAGTTCTCTTGGGCAGAGACATCGTGGTGGGCGCCACTGTCCATCCTCGGATGTGTCTTCCACCATATTTTAAAGCCAACTAAATCATCAGCCATGTTTATCGAAAGTTATTGAAAAGCTATAATAATAGAATACACTCTGTCATTTCATTAACTTTCTTCACCGTAAAGCACTTTCGATCCTGCATAAATGTTTTTAAACTAAGCTTACATATTGACAAGCCTATTTAGTCGATACCATAAAGCTAAGTATGAAGTAGCCTACGAATAATCGATACAGAGAAATGTAATTGAGCTTAATAAATATTTCCACGTGAACCTCAACCGCGGTCCTATTGAAGGGCAGGTGTAAAAATTAGTGAGAGCATCGTATGACAGTGATGTGTTCTTTTAACTCGGAATACGCTTATGTTTGATTATAGCCTGCATGAAGTTAAGCAACGTTCTAGTCTTACATCTGATGTAACAAACTTACTTAGATAAAACCTATTTACATTGGATTTAAAGACCCTGGGTTCTAATTTTCAAGAAACAGGTCTCCTCCTAGAGATTTCCGTAGTGTGTGGAATAAATAAAATAAATAAATATTTCACACACCGCCATCTGGCCCCACACTATACAAAGGCTTGTATCATGGGAGAGAGATGGAAGCATTTTCAAAGCGGTAAATTTACGGGGTTATGTTTCTATGTATCATTTATTCATAGGAAATACCTAGTCATCTTAACAGCCGTGTCTGAGAGTACAAGGTCGAGTGGACCCGGGGTCGGCGTCTTATCTCCGACAATTTCGTTTTCTACACGAACCTGTTCACCCGTTACTACTCACTCTTGTAACTGTTGAGAGTCATTAGCTTTACTTTACAGTAATCCTTCTAATAAACTGGCGGCTTCTTGTAAACAGATGCATTTTAATCGTTGTTTCTATGTCATCTTCATTATGGTACTAGGTTTGATTGTACTATTTTTGTTCTCTCAATTTCATAGCTTATTTCAATCATTCCTTTCTTATTCATATCTAGAGACAATTATAACTTGAATTGTTCGGTTAAATTGGGTAAAATAAATGTATAGTATACATTTGTTCAAGAAATAGGTTTATTTAAATTGCGACTATTAACTTAAAATGATAGAGACATAAATAAGATATTGAATCAGGCGTTACTTTGCGGAAATCCATTGTTACTGAAACTCTGGAGAAATATGTAGTGTTTTTCCGCTGCGACTGCTCCTTAACCTACATCAAACAACAAACTTGATGGTTTTTAGGTGTGTTCCTCCATATACCACCGCCACACCTCACCTCCTAACCAACGTGGCCTCCGTGGATCTCAAGATCTTCCCAACACCGCACCTTGTGTCTTGAAGCTTTGCTGTTCTCTTTCGGCAAGATATTCTAGTCGACACGTGTTTCGCCTCTCCACGAGGCATCCTCAGGACTCGTGTTGACTCTCCGAACGTCGGTCCGAAAGTAACATTCAAAAAAAACAAAAACTAAAAAAAAAAAAAGTAGACTTTCGGACCGACGTTCGGAGAGTCAACACGAGTCCTGAGGATGCCTCGTGGAGAGGCGAAACACGTGTCGACTAGAATATCTTGCCGAAAGAGAACAGCAAAGCTTCAAGACACAAGGTGCGGTGTTGGGAAGATCTTGAGATCCACGGAGGCCACGTTGGTTAGGAGGTGAGGTGTGGCGGTGGTATATGGAGGAACACACCTAAAAACCATCAAGTTTGTTGTTTGATGTCGGTTAAGGAGCAGTCGCAGCGGAAAAACACTACATATTTCTCCAGAGTTTCAGAGACATAAAACTAAGTATTGCACTATAGTTCTCATTTCTAATTACTTTATTCTGTAATCTCATTACACGTCATGATATTATTAAGATATATAATACCACTTAAGCTTATCTCATGTGTTCCACTTAAATTAATTGTTTAGAAATTAAGCCAATGTTATTAAATTATTCTACATGGGTGCACTAGCCATAACTTATCAGCATTTTCAGTTACTAATATGTACTTATAATTTTGAATGATTTTTTCTCTTTATTGTGTGTTGCAGGTATATTTGTATGTCATTTAAGTGATGCAATAAACACAAACAAACTTACATCCTTTCGTCTTTATAACATTCAATTTTATGTTAACATCTTTTACATTCATTTTGTTAATGGCCGGTGCATTTTATCGTCTGTATTATGTAATTTGATAATGTTGGTGATTGGTCGTTGTTAATCTAGGCTACCAATCATTTGTAGCAAATTGGTTGAAGACAGATTTTTTGAACGATTAAGATTTATATTTTAAATCAAGTCACTCTCATATCTCTATTGAAATGCATCATTATATTAATTTAAATTTATGCCTTATTTTTCAACGTGGCATTTTTGTTTGTATTGAAAATAAAGTTTAATTATTTCAATACGGGTTTAAGTCTCGTTTTTACATAGAAAAGGTCCCGGAAGCAGATATTGATCAAATAACTGACCTTAGAAAGGTAATTAAGTATGTTTATAATATTATTAATGAATTATAACGACATATCTAGGACAGAAATGCACATGTTACTTCTAAACAGGAAGAAAACTCGGTCCAAATATTCATTCACATAGAAAAACGGAACCACAGATTATATAACAGTATATACACGGAAGTTATAAAATATATTAAAACGGATGAGCCTACACAACACTAGATATATGTATAATTAAAATAACCAGTTTTAGAAAAAAACGAAAGTGGTTATTCAGGAGGTATGTATAGTAAGATATGTCGTTTGAATGTATTTGAATGTAAATGACTATAGACAGGCCTATTAGATTAAGTAACAGAAGAAGATTTGGTAGCTCAATGGCAGTTATTATGTGCTATTAGGAAGTTTTATTATGGGGCCATGGGATATGTAATGGCGTGTTTTAATTTGGCAAATTACATTGGTAGATTAAATGGTGTGGCAGTATTTTATGTATGTACTTTCTCACTTTTAACGCATAACAGTCTGCAATGGTAAGGGTCTTGGCTATGCTTTATTTTTTTATATTCTTTGAGACCTTTAAGTGACTTACATACGTTTTTATTATAGTAATATTATGTTTAGGACGAAAGCAGAAACTTATTAGAGACAACTTTGTGTTAACATTAATAAGCTTTCTGAAGGAAATATCAGAAGCAAAAGCTTATTATGTCGGTGTCTTGCAACCTTAGTTTATGTAGTTATAAACTAAAATCTTATTGCTAATTTCACTACTTAAAACGCCTACAAGACACTAAGAAAGTTAATGTATTACCTAGTAATTACTTAACACAAAAACATGCTGTTTAAAAAGGGATGTTTTAAAAAAGGGCTAAACCAATTTACAAATTAGTTAATATGGGACCCCATTAAAACCATCGACTTTCATAATGAATGAAAGTCTCGTCCTATTTTATATACGCCTATAAATAGAAACTAAACTAGGCTTTTCCTATATTTTTATCGGAAGTGAATGTGACACATACAATAGTGGCATCCATTTAAGGAGAATGCGGAACAAGTTCTTGGAAGGAATCTAGTTTTTTAGCTCGACTCACAATCGGCGGATCGAATGTTCCCATACTACACTTTAGCACACTTACACCATGATAGGGATGGGAAAATACACCATTGAATGATACCGAACATGTATCGATAAAATGATTTTAGATGTTTACCAAATTGATAGTTGTTAAATGTGGAATTGGAGATGTTAAATGCTTAATATCAATTTAATGTTGTTCCATCGTCTTATGTTTAATATTTTAAATGCATAGATATTGTAAATTAGCTATCAGTAATACAATGTTCTGGCTCTTTTGTTTTATAATATAATTTACATTGATACGTAATGGTAGAGTTATGAAAGTTAATCACTGTGAAATTAAGTTAAATAATCGATCAGTTTCGATAACTATCGACTAACCAATATGTAATCATAGGCGTGGTTTGCACGTTACGATGCGTCATTTCTTATACAGTTTGCAATTATTCTTTCAATCTTACTTTGTTTAAAAGTTTTGCTGTTTTGACGATGAATAAGGCGTACATTACCTCACGATACAAAAAACAGCATAATTTTGGTTTCATAATTCAACTTCTATATAAAAAAACTGACTTACAGTAAATTTACTAAGATAAATTACACTAATTAAAATAATTACTTTCAAAATATTCGCTGTAAAATTAGGACTTGATTTAATTAGGTACTCGCTGTGTGATGACAACTGCTGATTCAAAATCATCTTACAACGTTATCGATAAAATATTCATCGTCGACCACCCATCCCTACATGACATTATGAAGCGTCACATACGAGTAGGTACCTACTAGTGTACCTATAGTGTAAGTACGCATCGCAATATTTCCTCCGTTTTTACGCGCGCGCGAGGCAACGACCGACGATCCGCTGCGAGCTCGGGAAATGCAGCTCATTCATAATAACTCCGGTATAGATGATGCAAGTTTTAAAATTATTGAAGTTCTTGAAGTGTGCTCAAAAGAGATTTTTCTACACTTTTCGTTTAAATAAGCGAAGAGTTGGTTTCTACTTCTTGTCTAAATTACTTCAAAAATAACAATTCATCACAAAATAAGCAAAACTATGTATGAAAACATTAACGCAGATGACAACAACATATATATGAACTTTTATAAGAAAAAAATATCTTGATTTCAATAGAACCTTCTCTGTTACAATTTTATTAAACGTTACAACAGGACTTAGAAATTATCTATAGTCAGTTTTATATAGCCTTTAATAAAAATCTGTAATGCCTATTTATTTTATCAATTCTACGTCTTCTCCGTTATCTTTGGTCCAAGTCTTCGAGTCCGAGCTTACAGATAGGAAGTTACAATTTATAGCGCGCTCGTCTCGATTCAATGCTCCAGAAATACCTACACTTGAACAATAGCGTGAATGCACCGAGTAGGTTTGAGGGAGCTTGAAGAGCTTTAGATTTATGTATATTTAGTTATAGCACAGTTATATTTATGATACAAGTTAGAGGTAGATAACATTATTTAGAGTTATACAATTGAACGAACGTTGCATCAGAAAAAATGATGTATTTTTTCTACTAGCACCAAAAAGCTTAAATAATGAAAAAATAGTAGTTTATGCAACTGTCATATAATGAAGGGTATTAAAACACGAGTGTGAGTTTCATAATAGTAACGAGTGTTTTAATACCCGTGTTATATGCAGTTGCATACACTACTTTATCTTCACTAATGCAATTAATCAAACAACAAGAGTAAAAGCTGACAATAGTTAATTTTTCATATAATTTTCTAGATTTTTCTGGCAAAAGATTGTGAGTTACTTTTGTTGCCAATTCTAGAATATCCGGAGGCGTACTACAAATATCATCATCGCTATCCATTTTTAACTTTTAATTTGTATTTAAAAAACAAAACACATGCGAAACATTACATTCACGCGTACGTGTATTGTCACAGTGATTTTGCCGCCATTAAAATCTAACAAACGAGAGCGCAGCGCGACCAACCTGATTGGCCCTGCAATCAGGTTGGTCACGCTTTTTCGATGTTATAATGAGCTATTACGATATCGATGTGGATATTATAACATCATGTGAAATTGCTTAAATTGAGTGTTTTGTTGTCTGTGCTATAACAGTAGTAATTATAAGTCAAGTATTGGAAACATAAGTAGAATGTTACAACATAAGTGTAGATAAATACATTTATAAACGTTCTCATACAGTTTTATAAATAACAAATTAGCTTATACGTGTTGGGTACATTACATCGAAAAATTGATTATTAATTCAGTTCTTATATAACAAAGGAATTTATTTTCATACTTTTTGCTACTCGTCTTAAAAAATCCGTACTCATTGGTATCGTATTATTGAGACAGTTTATTGAATCTTATTGTGTTGTGTGTCTTAATTAGTTGATCTCTCTAAGTACTTATGTCATCTTATATATTAATGTTACTGGCACTTATCCCATTCATCGAAGCCAAGAATGTAATTAATTTAAATTAATCGTTTCTTCACATCTAATTTGCCATTATAATGAAGTTACAAAATGCGTGCAGAATCCGTTGCTAAAGGGCTTTGTGTTGTAGTTTTACTTATGTCGACATTTCAACAAAAAGGAATTAGATTTAAATTATGCTAGTTTCTATTGAAAGGCATCGTTAATTTGTGGCCATGAAAACATAAAAACATTTCATGAAATTGTTTTTCAAATGATTCATTATTTTGTTACAAACTTACACTAGAGAAACCTAGCTGTTAAAAAAAGTAATAAATTAGGTCAAAACATGAGTTTGAAATACGAAAATTACTTTATCACAAAACTAACACTTATTGTGAAAAAAACATTTAGCCAAATAATTTACATAACGACAAAATTTTTAAAGGACAATAATTGTTTAAACACAAAAGATTATCTAAGCTGGCCTAACTCAGACCTCTGCCTGTCATTAGCTAAACGTCAACACAAAACTAAAGTCATGAAAAATTACTCAAAAACTCCCATAGATTTCACTAAAGCCGAGCAAATTAATTAGCTAAAGTAAAAACCGGCGTGTCATCGCCGTTGCACAAACTTAGCAAAAGTAGGCTGGAGTTTACAAACTTGGTAATGGAGCTAATTGCTGTAGTTTGAACTTTATTATGTAGATAGTAAGGGTGGGTTAGGTGTATGTGAAGCAGTAGGTTGGTTTCGAAGCGTGAGACATATTGCGCGGGTAAGTAACTCGATTGATACTAGCTTGGGATGCGAAGCGCTTTATGCAACATCGCTTTGGAGTCATAATGATAACAAAATATGCAGAGAAAGATGTGAGGTCTCAAGGCACAACAAATATTTTGACTAAATCGTTGCAAAAAATAGTTTAGTTTAGTTATACGTTTAGTTTACAAAAAATGTACCATACAAAATTTCCATTTTTTTTTATTTCAAGGATATTCGTGGCGCAATTTATACTCATAGCTACAACAACTAATCTCAAAACTCATATTCTTTAATTACCTATCCTTGTAAGCTTGATAAATAGCACAATTATTACAATACAATACATCTGTATATTGCATGAAATAACTACTATACTCAACAAAGTAGCATATCGTATAGAATAAATAGCATAGCTCTACGAGGTTGGTTGGTAAAGAAATGCATGTGGTTATAATATCTGGGGCCATTGTTATGTGGTTTTCTTTCCATGCAAGTATTGTCGCTTCCACGGGAAGTTATGAATGGATTTTTTCTCAGCTGAATATTTTATATCGAGGTCACTTTTCTTTGAATTGTTTGAATGTTGTTGGATTATAAATATGGCGGCTAATGCATGAATTATGTGACACTTTCGTGTATTTTTTTAGGTATAGTAAAAGTAATGTCATTTCACTTTTTTCTGCAAGTTTCATTCTTTATGGAATTGAATTGTTTTCGTTTTGAGGCTGCTATTTAGAATATAATGGTTAAGATTTTTTTCTCATGGCTAAAGCTGTTATAATGTTTGTTTATATTTTTGTTTCACTCAATCCGTGAATAGTTTGCGAAAACAACAAGATTTTAGAATCTATTTGCAAATAATTACATGTCTTATTATATCTAGATCCACGACTTACTCAAACATGTCAAGACTTCTACCATTTAATATTCTACGACCTTACGAAGGATGTGCTCTAAAATTTCGTGACATTCACACAAACATACATACATTATACCACGATTGTTAAGCAACGACTCCTATCCATCATCCACGACTAGGCTATGACATTGGTCAAGCTTTTTCTTTGTTTTACATTTTGAAAGAACCTTCAGTTAATTTTCATATGGACTTGTAGTTTGTCTTAAATAGTATAAGCTCTAATAATATCTCTTTGTTTTATTGGCTTTGCAAATTAATAATCAATTAAAAATGGTTGAGCTTATCTATATTGTTTATTTGATATCAAGAGCACGAGAACAAACGACTTATTTCCATTAAAACGCTCAATTAACCAAAGAGATCCGTTTGCAAAAAATATTTGGGCAAATAAGTACTAACAATTTAGTTGAAATAAAATAAGTAACATATTGTTTAAATGTTTCTTGTACCAGAAATAAGATAATTGATTTAAATTGTATATCCCGATTAACATAAAACGTGTAATAGGCTTTACTCTCTATGCAAATAGCACAGATATCATATATTCTAATTTGTTCATGTCGCAATTGTAAAATCTGCATCTCTATGTAAATCTTCACTTTACTTTGTTGTATTGTATTTGTTTAATCGTTTAGGAGTGTAAGTACCTACCTATTAACCACTAAAGTTGTAAAGATATTTGTGAACTTGACTTATTATTGCAAATACTTCTGAATTAAAAATAATGCTGTGAAACTTTGAAAAATAAGTGCTATTCTGAACATGCCTATATCTAAGACTTTAAACACAATTTTATGTGGATTAACTCCCTGGATAAACCTACCTATTGTTGACTGATGTCTTGTAACTTATAAACCTTTCTTTTGTGTTGTTATCCTTGAATGACCAAATTAATGTTTTAGCATTAAAACTATTTTGTAAATCCAATTTCTTCACACTTTTCAGATACACCAGCTCCATCACTCCAAGTTCAAGCCAGCTTGCAGCGAGCATCTATCGCATGACTGCAAGCAGTGACATTAGATATGGTATATCGATACGCATTCTTATACATCTCGCAGATTGGAGTAAAAGGTATCAAGTTCAAACTATTGAACGTTATTGTGTTAAGGTAGATTCACTGTTATTTTATTGGTTACGGTATATTTTTTTTTTAGTTTGGTTTTACTCGAATACAATCAGCGATATTTAATTCACGCAAAAAACACATTAATTTAAATTTTGCTTCTAGTTTTTATGATAACATTCAACAGCAACACGTTTATGTCGATGTTTTGACATGTCTTAGTCCATTTTCATTCTTGTTAACAAAAAAAATCCTTGCCATTAAAAAAAACAGCCATAATAACATCTGAGAATTAAACATGTGCGTAACTTCACAGATTAAGCTCACAGTTAGTATGAGTCCAGTTATTACCGCTCTGCTTTAGAACCGTTGATACGATCGCAGTTTCGCTCTGAATCTCACCAAATTGTGTCTCTAGGCCCAAGCAAGATTGTTTTGAGCATGACTGGTGGCACCACTTGTTATGTTAAAATACTTCTCAGAACATATCCCGGTCCACACATTTTAGTCCTTATTTTATCCGCATAAAGAGTTAATCTACTAACATTTTACAAAGATAAAGTCAAGTTTGTACGGTTACTAGTCTTGTCTGCGTGTTGTTTTCATTTCTCTTTGCTTGATAAAGATGACTAGAGAATGTGACATGTTATTTGACATAGTTATTGTTACGAATAGATTATTTCTACCACTGTTACAGTAAGGTATTTTTTTAAATTAATTCTACGATAATTAGGATTAGACAGGATTAGAAATTACGTAAAAAGTTTAAGGATTAATTTTATTCCAAGCTATATTATAATGAAAAATAAATAATTTTCGTAACTATTCACAAAACTTTCAAGAACTCGTGAGATAAAAATCTTTTCGTAATTTAAATATCAGCCAAAACTTTTGCGAACACAATCGGACATCACAATTTCGTTTCACATAACACCCGAATTCTTAGACAATATGCCAAAAAAGACAATTCACTTAAACCTTATCTTAAATCTGAGCAAACACGACTTTTCTATTCCCATCTCATCTGAGTCTCAAAATATAAAACAAAAGATTCCGCGTAACATGATCGCGGCGGTTTATCATGATCACTCTAATAATATGAAGGGGAAAGTTTGTTTGTTATATGTGATTGTTTAATTCATTTTTATGTTTAAACGAAGGAGTCATTTTAGATCAATATAGTTGCAGTATGAAATGAGGATAAACACGACAAATAGCCTGATTTTTTAATCCCGGATTTAAGCGTGTAATTCCAAAAGGCATCTCAAGTGTAACCGAATATAGTAACTTCGAGACTATGTATCTATATACTAGCTTGTTTTTTTTGAACTGAGAAACTGATTTTGATGATAATTTTACAACGAAAGACACGTTACTCTGGACGAACACATTATACTCCCTTACTACACAAGTAACACTGCAGGGCAGAGCTAGTTTTTTACAAGAGAAAGTGGCGAAAGCGGTAAAGCACTGTGATCTCTGAACCACAGTTATTCCAATTATATGAATAATTGCTCAAATAAAACGGTAATAAAATGTCCGTCTGTCTGTTAGCCACTCTGCTATAAGCATTACTCAAGTGAACTTAAGTACACCTAATGTGAAGTAATAGTTTCCATGTTGTATGTTTAAGGTAATATTTTTCGTCGTAAAATGGTTAAGTGGGCATTTTGATGTAATTTTGGCTATTATTTCTGTGGATGAGTCATGAGATATGCATAGAGCCTTAATGTTTGTTAGAAGTAAAGTTTATTGAACTTTCTTATGTAAGTTTACATGCTTAGTGGGTTGGCATTTAGAAGTAAGTCTTCAAAATTTCTGCATTAGGTTTATATTTGGTTTACGTAAATATGACCACATTTCTGAGTTTCGAAAAAAGCTCAAATGGTTACCAATCCGTCTTCGCCGTAATGCACACATCCTCTCACTCTTGTACAAAATCCTCTTCAATCCTTACACTCCTCTGTACCTAAAAGAAAGGTTTTCCTTTGTCACTGCCTCCCATTCCGATTCTCAGCGCTCTTCTCGTTTCCTTCACTTGAAATTTCCTGAGTTTAGCCATCCCAATCTCTACTATCACTCCTCTTTCACTGTGCAAGCTGTTCGCTTGTGGAATGACCTGCCACTTAATATCAAGCAGGCTAAATCCTTGCCCATATTTCAGAGCTTGGTTTTTAATCATTACATTTCTACTTTGTGATGTTAGTTGGTGTGTGTAAGTCTTTTTACTTGAAATATGTTCTGCTTTCTTTTATTTTTGTGTGATTTCCTTCAATGTATATATTTCCTTTAAATATCAATAATATGTAGTTTTGTGTGTAAGTACGTATGTTTGTATATTGTTTACTTTGAATGTTATATTTGTTACTGTGTTTTATTTTTAAATTATTTAATATTGTGTTAAGTACGCCAGCTTTACGGATTTCCTCTAGTGTTGTCCAAACTAGGTTACCTGGAAGAGATCACTTTAGTGATAAGGTCGCCCAATGTCCCTGGTTACCTTCCACCTTTATGTTAAATATGTTCTTCTTTATTTGGTGTACAATAAAGTATATTTGATTTGATTTGATTTGAAGTACCTAAGTGAGATTATTTTGATTGCTATTCATTTATCAAAGACAAGAGCGATGGTTTCTAATGTTAGCAAGTTTTGATGGTACGGCTTCAAATACATTTTAAAATCACGGTTTAGATAACAAACTAATTAATCTGTATGTAAGAAATTTAACTGCAGAATTGATAAACACTTTTTCAAAATGACATCAGACAAAAAACCTACAAAAACCTAATATAAAAATAAAAGTATACTTACATATAGCCTTTTGCGCGAACACTGACAAAAGCAGCACGATCACATATTTTGCTGAACGCATTTTGATGGTGTTTGATTCAGTTCACAGGCACATAACAAATACTTTGCATTTTGACACTAAACTCATATTTACACACAGTTCCTTCGGTGATTTGACATGTCCCGATTATGAATACCTGAAAGAATAAAAAAAATACATATTTATATACAAGTTTTAGTCAGATGTGAACCTATCTTGAATGAAAAAGCGGCCCATCAATAATAATTGATGCTGATTGCTGAGCCAAAGCCAAAATAAACGTAAAATGTAAGCAGGTATTTGGTATTTTCACCGGACGATTATATTGAATTAAAATTGTCTTAGTACACTACGGAATATAACAGTCTAAAATAATTAGCCGCTTTACTGTGTTTTTCATAATAAAGTAATTCACAAACATATAGAGTAAACTATTTCGTAAGTTCAGGTCAAAGAGACACATTACATAAAATAATCATGACGTGTTAACGATGTCAAACAGCTAAGTGGCGACATCTCACATAAATACGACAAATTTATCACCTAACATATTCAAATATTTACAAAAAATCTAGTTTAGCGTTTAAAAGCTCCTGTTAAATCTAGGTTTATGTGATTTTAATTCGAACAAGCTTTTAGCTTTTATGCAACTATTATAATGTGACATCACGTTTTGTTGCATTTATTTGCAATTTGAAATTAAAATGTTGAATACATTATTTTAATTTAATATCACCAAATCAGGTGCCATGCATACATAAAAAGTATAATGTGTACAATAATTTTGAGAAGTGTAGTGGTGGTAACAAAATAATTGTTGGGAAAAGTAAAGATTGGAACCCCATGTATTGAAATTATGAAACTGCGAATCAACGCATGACATCAGCAATTGGCATAAGAACAAAAGCATAATATAGTATCGAGCAAGTTGTAGTCAAGCGTAGGGAAAAAATACACAAAATGGTAAAATGTAGGCAACGGGAGCGCGTTGAAGTCTTTTATATGGAGATCTTGTCAACAAAGTTAGTCGATCTCTTATCCACTATAGAACTTTGATGATAAAATTTTAGTTTGATGTTTTCTGTATGAATGTGTGTGTTTGTGTGTGATAGTGTTACTCAACATACTATTTATATCCGTAACGAATAGTTCGATTTTAATGCAGTTTTCTATAGTACGTTCTAGTTTAGAGTCTGTTTTCAGCCATTTTTAATTTAAAAAATATCGCATTATTTTTATCTTCACAACTTCTAGTCAAGTATAACAACATGCCTACACACATTATAACTAGTATAGCTATACATATAAGCAAATACCGCGTGCAAACAAGATGATCAAGTACAGTTACAATAATAAAGTAGAATAATGCATCGACTAGTTTCACATGTAAAATAATTCGAGAATACATAGTTTATGTCTGTCCATCAGTTCAGACTTTTTATACGACAATCATTTCCGCTACGTATTACGGAATCGCACGAACTTTAATAGAACGCGTTTAGTGAAAAAAGATGCACGATAACATAAGACTGTATGTAAAAATTTATACATTGATTAGAGTTATAGCGTTAACTGCGAGTGTTCTTTTGTGAAGTGAGTTGTTGATACGAATATGGCCAAATAGGAATTACGGTTAGAATAACGCGTTCATTTTCATTCGTCGAGCTCTCTGATTTCAACATAACAACAAATTCTATTTCTGTACTTTAATAACTAACCTATAACTTATATTATGTGCCAAATAATTAATAATTACGCATGTAAATATTTGTCTTGAATGCATGTATGTTTTTGCAGAGTTTTTCGTAAGATTCTCTTTTATTTTTTTTTCCATGTCTATCAATAGCCTCTTTAGGAGAAACATGAATTTGTTTCTGTAAGTTACATATTTGCGATGACTATAATATTGTAATATACCGATGGCACACAAAGAATGGCCCATTTCCTGCGGCTGGGAGTAACGGTGGGCCATAACGTTACTTGGCTCACTGCAGCTTGGGAGGAAAGCTTTATCGAAGCATGGAACATCTTATAACTTTCTAGGTTTCACGATAGTGTAAGTTTGTATTGTTAATCGACTTCAAAAAATCCACTTAAAACTCCAAAAAGCATTTCACTTTTGAATGTGTTTTTAGTATCGTTCCCACTAATATTTTAAAATTTAAATTTTGTGCGTGTGCGTGTGTGTGAGTGTGTGTGTGTGTGTGTGTGTATGTTTGTTATTTCTTCACGCTTAAAGGCTGAACCGATTTGAATGAATTTTGGTATGCATGTAGATTAGATCATGGATAACAAATAAAGAACCTTTATCCCGGATTAAAGCTGTTCTAAACATGTTCTATGGGATGCTGCTTGTACTTTATATTTACCAAATATGTCAAAATAAAAGCGTCGGCTTGATGTATTTTGTGTGGACAATGTAAATTTAATCTTGTACAAAATTCGTAGTATGCATAAACATTTCAAATACTTATCTCAGTAGATATTTGAGTTTAATAATGATTACCTCCATTAACACTAGCCACTGCACTATTAAAATATCTCAATAAGGTATGTTCCTGTATTGCGATAAAGCCGAGTGCATAATTGCAGCTTTCCCTGACCGCAGGACATTACTGCAGCAGCCAGTGTGTACATAGCGCTCATTATATTGTACCAATTATGTTATATGCGGTAGGAAATGGGTGGAGTTTTTAAAGTAGTTAAAAATGTTGAAAAATACTTTACAATTCGTAATATATGTACGTATACGTACGTAAAACTATTCCACTTGTAAAAATATATGATTCAATAAGTTATTTAGTCCATATTATATCTATTAATGTGATAAAAACAAAATAATGCGCAAGTGAGATGTTGCAACTTCTTACTTCTGAATCCGGGATTATGTTATAAATCACTTATATGGTTATCCAAATATTTGTCAAATAAATATGCCTTATCTTATTTAACTATCATACGACTAATAAGAAAGCATTTTATTTCTACACAATCTATTCAAATATCTGTGAGAAAAATCTATAAAGTTACATCATCAACACTAAGAATTAATCATCCATCTTCAAATTTCTAAATTATACAATTTCCTATGAGATAATTCCGATAATTTTATATGCATCACTAGGAATTGTGTATAAATTATGATAACATATAATAATATAGCCATTATTATGTCATCAGCAGTAAGTATGTGGACAAAAAGTTCATGATGTGTAAATAACATGAATTTCTGTGTGTTTGTGTGATTGCTACACATTGGACAGTCATTTTACGTTGTTACAATTCAATCTAGGAAAGATGTTGATTACTTTAGAGTGGAATAAGGTATTCATTTAATGACCTTATGACATGAAATGAAAATGAAATACATTTATTTGCGCGAATATTGTCATACGTTGATGTTTAAATTATAATATCTCATAAAATATTCTGCCCATGAGCGTAAAAATATTATAGTTAGTAATTAAACAGTTTTTTCTTAACGCTAAGCTACTCCACTTCAAGTCCTTATTTTATTAGGTAATCGTTGATATACGTATGTAAAACACATGATTTACATCATAATACATTGCATTACATATGATATAATGTATTATTTTATTGTAATGTATACACATCATACATTACAAATAAAAGTATACTGCTCATATTTATGTAAAATTGAACTATGTGGATATAAAATTCAACAAGCCTACAGAGGCAGGCTCCAACACCATTCAACAAGCCTACAGAGGCAGGCTCCAACACCATTCAACAAGCCTACAGAGGCAGGCTCCAACACCATTCAACAAGCCTACAGAGGCAGGCTCCAACACCGTTCATATCATTATTTAAATGTTTTTCGCGATATACATAATGTGATTATATAAATAATGTACCAAAACGCACGTGTCTTTGCATGCGGCGACATTTAATAAAACATTAAATTCACGCGATCAACTCCACATCATAAAGAAGATTCTTGCCAAAACGCGAGTTTTAGTTTAAAGCTAACTTTATGCTTTCTAAACAAAAACTGCGAACCACTTGAGAATGTAAATATTATGCTTAACATCAGGATTCTATTGGAAAGTTGTTACTTTTAACTGTTGGTAATTAATTTGAGCGGTTTATTGTTATGTAAGTACTTAAATGATTTAGTAACGAGTTTTACCGTCTTACTTGAAACTTGAATCAATCAATGATTAAAAGATTGCTGTTTGGCATTTTTATTATATTTTAAAGAGACCAAATAAAACATTATGGTCACCCATCCAAGTATTGGCCGCATCGACAGGTTGCTCTCCAACTTAATTTATAAACCAAGCTTCAAGTACTTCCTTTGCTTATATTATAATACATAACTATCATTTATTGTTGTTTATAAATCTCACTGTAAAAGTGTAAACTACTACAATTTATGACTGTCTAATAAACTTTCGAATAGTTCGCAACAGTGCTTTCTGCATTTAAACATTATATGCTTTGATTGTTCGAAAGTTTATTTTAGCTTTTATCATATTTTATAACGCCATAATTATTCCACGTTATTTTATTTTTACAATAGTTATTGACTTTATTAATGAATAGTTATGTTTTAATTTTTCGATGATACTTTCTTATTCAAATTAATAAAATTGATATTAAAAAAAAACATTTAAATATATCGCTTACATACAATCATTTTGAAAAATAAAGAACTCTTAATAATAATATTGTAAGAAAACATTTTGAATCTCCACTAAATACTCACCACAAAACAAAAGAGCTCATCCAATAATTCGTATATAGAACAAGGGTGTCACTGCACTACAAATGAGTTTCCCGCCAAAGCGCGTGTTAGCAATGAGGCGGCAACACACGGCGTGCGGCGAGCGCGGGACGTGGAACGTAACTGGAGGTGAGACGCAGTCGCAGAGTCACGCAGATGACAGCGGCGTGTGGTGTGATGGGTGTCTTGTTTGAGGGGTTGACTTGAGATTTTGAATTTGGAAGATGTTCTAAATTTGAAAATTAGGAATAGTTGAATTTTGTTTTTGCAATCAAGGAAGAACTCGTATCTAGTCCATTATACCTAATATGCTTTCAGCAAAAACTTCAAAATAAGACTAATTTAAAGTTGGTAGCTATTTACAATCACCAATTTTTTTGCAAAATTGATCAACTAATTATACCAAAATGTGTCAATGCAACGATGATGCATTCAAATTATGATTTTATATATCATAATTTTTCATTTGATGTTTTATTTTCATATGATATTTACAGCAAAATGTAAAATTACGTTTGTATTTTATTTTGCATCTTTGCATAGAGGCTTCTATGCAAAGATGCAAAATAAAATAAAACTCATGATATTTTAGAAAAAGAAACTATAACTATAATTCATGCAATGCAATGTACTTTTTGAATTTTATTTTTGCTATCACATATTATAGGTACATTATATCTTGCGGTCCCAACAAAATCTTCAAACTACCAAACCCACAGTCACCCTACCATTCACTGATGTAACACATTAACTATAATGACAGATCGACTGAACTTATAGTTTTTACGTAACACGTAGCTAGGAATAGGAAACAACCTTGCCGGTTCTTGAACTTAGTGAAAACAGGAAAGGAAATAATCTGTGGTGATGGTTGTGATAACTGCGCGTGAGAAGTGTCGCGAACTGAGCTTTGTTTTTTTATCTTGGGCTGATTGCGGTCGGGACATTTAGCTGTGGTCTGCTTGGTGGCGGAAATGTTGGAAAAGGAGCGGGAAATGGTTCATACAAATATGTTTCTTACTATTTTGAATTAGACTTCTTTCATGTTAATACGTAGCATAGTTTTAGTGCGGTAATTTTAGACCTTGGAACGTTGTTTGTTGTTTATTTACATATATAAGAACTTTTACCCTTTTCAATCCTACTAAATTGACAAATGACTTACATACGCAAAATACACTATTCATTTTTGTTGTCTTATACATCATCTAACTTTTAATATGTTTCAAATTTTACCAAATCCACCTGACACCTACAATAGTAGATACAAGCAATATTTCCACTTTCTATGTTTGGGTAATTTGTCTAACAGCTGAGCACGATTACGTTTTTAATAACTTCGCCGATCAACGGTAAAGCACATTATGTTTACTTTCTCTACAAATATATAAACTAAAAATGTAATGTGTGTGTAAACTTTTATTGGAAATGAGCGAATATAATCGCGGCCATTCTGGACGGTGATCAAAAATTTGCAGGTTCTAATCCTGCTGGTCGTGATTATTTTAGCTCCTTTTCCGATAAAAGTTTAAGTTAAATAACCATAGTGGCTCTAACACTAGATAAAATAACTCAAAATGTACTTCTATACATATAATGAAGCTATAACCGGTCGGTGCCTGTACATTGAAGATAATTGAAAAAATAAATTGTTGATGCAATAGAACACAAAAATCATGTTCCAAAAAAAAATCTGTTGGTCTGAACCGATCTGTCTGCAGTTTTCACTAACATGTAGGTGCATTTTTAACTTAACATTTAGTTTTTATTTTATTTAAATCGGATCATAAATAAAGAGTTATATTTATCTCACAATAATGCGAGCGAAGCCGCGGGCGTCTACTAATTTTAAATATGTACTTGAATTATTTGATACTTTGTGAATCGTTTGACAAACGTGCAAGTCAACCCTTGAATTAAGGAAGAAAGATCTCCTCTTAGCATTGAACTATATAATACTTAAAATTAGATCAGACGCAAAATTTTAAAGTAATTTTTATGTTATCATTTTAAGCATTTCTCGGTTATGTTTGTAGACTCTTACAAAAATATATGATGTAAAAACTCGCGTATCAGTGGAGGAACAAATTGGTAAAGTTGGGTTCGAAATACACTGGCAAAGAACAAAACTATCTTGAGATAAAGACACCACTAGACCTATACATTTAAACCTGTACTTTCTATCCCTATGAAATGACTTTGTAACTCCTACTCAACTGTATCTAGATGTAGTAATAATCCTTACAATTTCCATCGGAAACCATGATGCTTGTGAACTTGTTCGGAAAACGCGAATGCATTAGAAAGTGTATCTTTACCTTGCCATGCTCTGTTACCTGCATTTGTATAGCACTATTTTATATCACAAGTTACTACTGTTGAAGGTACAAGCTTTTCATAGATTAGATTCAAATGATAATAGTGCCTGTAATGCCTTTCTTTAGACATATATACCTATACATATAATAGAGTTGAAGATGGTCGAAAGGAACTTTAAAGATATGGAGATACTTCGAATAAAAAGCAGAATACGTTCCAACAATTTCTAGAAATTTTGTTTGTTTATCTGTTTAATTAAACGCTCATCAAGCAAAAACGACCAAACAGATCATCATGATTTTAGTACGTAGGCAGTATGTGGCAGGAGTGTCATACACTACTTTTTATGCTAAAATAATGCGAGCAAAGTAGCGCGGGCGTCCACTAGTAAGGAATAAAGTTTTACACTAACACACATGCAAAGGTACTAAAAACATCTACATTACATTGATGGTAGTCTTAATATTATATCTGTGAAATCGATCATAATGTTTGCAAATATCTAACAATTGTTTTATATTTTGCGACAAAATATGAGCATTTGATTAATATCATTGTCTTAATAAACTAATGATATCACTTAAACTGATTCGTGTAACTAATGAAATAGATAACATCTCTAATGCAAATACGTTGGTTAATCTGAATGTATGCGACATTTCCGCGTAACCATCACTTTCACTATTGAAAAATATTAATATCATGTGACATAATGGATTATTTACATTAATATGGTTGATTAAAATAATCTCACGGATATTTATTATTAATATCTAATAATATTACAAAAAAATATTTTACACATAGGACATTTCAGTTTCTTTTTATATATTACTACTTTAAGCTTGTTTGCTTCATCATTATCGCAAATTTAAGGGCAAGGCCCTTGTCTGTGGAGCATGCGCCATCCTTCTAGATCTTCTGCCAATTCTTGTTTGGTAACCCTACCGAAAATCACGGTAATCGCTGTTAACCCATTGAGGTGTGAAAACCGACAAGCAGACAAACAAATACATTTTATCTATATAGTAATACACACTCATTTCAGAATAATAGTGGGTTTTTTTTAACCAAGGCTGTTTAAAAAGAGATGAATATTATACGAATTTACTTTAAAAAAAATATTTAAGTTTCAATTTCCTAATACCATAATCATTAAATCAATGCATCCTCAAACCACTCAGTTGCATCTAATTAATTGCAACACAGTATCAAGTCAATGAATAATTATCGAGAAATCAGAATATAAACTCGTTTGCTAAAAATGACATGCTCTACTTGGATGTTCAGTTGCGTAACGTGGAATGTAACTTGTGCGAAATATTGCAATAAAATACCTATCGACGGTGTTATTTATACTACTAGTACTGTGATATGTAGACTTCGAGGATTGTAACTGGATAAAATATTTAATTAATCTGGCTAAACTTTCTTTGCAGTTAATATTCTAAAAATTGTATGTAAAATACAAGTAGTGTAAAATTTACTGGGATTAATTATTCTACTTTTGCACTTAAGTATTCCCACCTCTTTATGTTCTTGTGTCTCTCTTATCTGGTTTATACCACATAACATAAAACGGACAACGAACGTAAATAAATAATTAATGTTATTGCTTTTTTTAAGCTTAATTTACCTTTGACTATGAAAAAGGTTCAGTTATGTTGACCATTCCATGGTGACCAAATTGTGTGTGTCAAAGGCCATCTTTGATTATAAATGTTATTATAATTTATCTCCAGCGTCCTTCACAAACAGATACATGCATAGTTTTATTAATACCAAGAATCACAATCTTTTCAAAAATATATTATGTACAATTACCAAGAAAAAGTATCTAAGTACTCTGCTTCAAAGCCCCTTCATTCACTTTGCTCGCTCGGTCATTCCTTTTTAAGTGGTATTTGAAATAATTAAACTTTTGTTTTGTTGATTGGATGAGATGGTATAGAGAAAGTTTGGCAAGAAATAGATTTCGCACGTATTTGATTTATTGCTTTAAAAATAATTGCGAGTATTACTTGCTAATAGTGTAATAACTCTCAAGGCTTCAATAGTTTTCGTCATAGCAAAAGTTCACTGAACCTTCACTTGTTAGCTTATTTTGTAGCAGTCTAAAATACAAAAATATATGCTCCAATTGCGAATTAAAGATCAGAATAAAGTGTATTAGATAGAAAGCCCAATTCAGTAGTAAATAATATATTTTGCGATAGGCTGGCGGTTAGTTTTCTCATTTTCTCATGTCTCACAAAATAGCAAACTTGAATATTTTCCTACATCAAATGATAAATGAAAAAAAAAACTCTTTTTATTATAACTCAAGTCAATAAAGAGACAATAAAAAAACAGGAATTGCAAATGTTAATGTTAATCAATAAAACCCGTAAATCATAAATCCACCGACCCTTAAGCCACAGCCAATAATTGTAACACTTGATAAAGCTTGTAGGAAATAGCCCCAGATTGCCGCTTGCACAACCCTGACCACAGACTGGCGAGGCATACCATCTTCAATATCTGACTACTATATACTCCGATAAGACCATAGTGGTTAACATAACTGAATATTTTCACAGTTAGAGGTAAATTATTGCTAACAACAAAAAAAGTTATAACAATATTATATGATGATTTTCGCGTACCATGTACTTGCCTTGTAAAATCTGTTTTTAATTTAATCTATTAGCGATTTGATGTGAAAATGGATAGAGGTCCTAACAAAGTAACCATGCTCCATTTAAGACTATTTGCATATCAAAATGACCAAACGAATACATATAAACTATCATAGTTTTCGTAACTTATCATCTTATAGTAACTCCCTTGGGCACTAATTCGTGAATCCGTTACCTAGGGCTCAGCACGTACTATTGCAATTTGCACTAAAAATACTAAGAATCAGTACGCAAAGTCTCCCATTTAAATCGATACGTGAGTATTTTTATTGATCTTACCGTCCGAAAAGTCTTTATAATCGTTTACATCTCTCATGTTCGGTAAGTAGGTCCTTATTACCCCCAAATGGGTCTTGTAAGTAACCAATTAGCGCTCTAGGGTAATAATGTAGCTAGAAAAGCCCTAGGGCGGTAAGTAATTAAAAAAAACTTTTCACTCTTTAAAAAGTTTAAGTAGTAGACAAAGGAGGTCGCTTCGCTATTCAAACTCAAACTTCTTCGTATGAGTATATTAGTGATATTAGTCATCAATTTTAAATATCGAACGGCGATGCTCAATTTCGTTCCTGACAAAAAAAGATGAAAAATGGCGGGAATAGAAAACTTTCATTTTAAATGTTGTTTGTTTTGGGATTTTTTTTATAAATACGTGCTAATTAGGAAAAAAACATGAGTTCTGCAAGTGATGACGATATATTATGTAAGCTGCACTCCTGATTCAATGAAAATGGAAGCTGAAGCAGCATTTAACAATATTTTGCTTGAAAGTTCTAAAGAGAGATATTTGAAAATATACGACGAGTTCATGAATTGGCGAAAAGAAAAACGAGTAAGTTCTGATTTTGTCCGTAACCAGCAAATATCACAATCTCAAACTTTTAGCGTACCCATAAAACATCTGTTCCTAAAATTTTAAAATTTCTCATTTCACTATAAATGTTTACCATTAAAATGTTTTATTCTTGTAATACGGGTCTTTTCTTCTTACCTCACAATATATATGTAAAGCAGAGTAGTTAGCTCGGGTGTAAGCATCAATTGCACCCTCGAACTATAGGCGCCCTCGCTGCGCTCGTGCGCCTAACTATCTCGGGCTGCAATTGATGCCTTACAGCCCTCGGCTACTAATCTACTATTAATTATTATACATTACACGAACGGACAGTTCGGACTTAATATTTAACATATTAACCGATCAAGGGAGGCCCCCCAGATGTAAATACCACTCCGTCTTTTTGCTACTGGCACCCATCCAAAGATTGTCCGTAAAGGCTGTTCCTTAGCTTTGGAAATGAAAAAAAGGTTACCGCAGTATAAGACGCGTACATGGAATGTTTCTACTATCTTCTTCTTAAGTTCTGTAAAAAAACATCTTCCGGTACTGTTCCAAAGTGTTGGCCTACTTTTGTTTTATTTATATTTTTCCAAGATCTCAGTCACTGTTGTTAAAAAATACCTAACCTTCCCTTCAGCTGCTGTGGTTACTATCTTGCGGTTTACAACGGACTTTACCGTTTTATTTAGTTTGTCCATTATCAGCGCGATTTAATAATTTACTTTCTATTGAATGACTTGCCACGGCATTGTAATGCAAAAATTTGGTAAATTTTCTTGTTACGCAAGGTTTTAATGGAAGCCGTGGTATTGTATTATTTCGTACATTTGTGATTGAATGACAAGTCTACGTCACTTACGTATACGTATTTATTTTGATGTAAAATTTTGCTGAAAGTTCTCTTATATGGCATTTGTGTTATTGCTCAAAATTTATCAACTAGAATTAATCATGGTTAGTACTTGGATGGGTGATCTTAAAAATAATAAGTAAATAAATAAAATAAATAATCGTTTATTCATATAAAACTTAATGTCTACGTACATACCTAGTTACATAAATAGAGTTTTTTTTTTGTTTCTTCTGGCTAATCCAGGTAGGTTTAACTGGGCTATGCGCTAGGTATCCTGGGATCCTGTGATGCAAAGCCGCAGTATCTCCTGCCGCGGCAAGTATCACAATTAGATATACGAAGTATGAGATATAACTTTTACATAGGTTTTGGTTGCTTAAACAATTGGAAAACCAAAGAAAAGCTTTTAGCGTATACTTTAGACATGCGTATATGACTGTGTATTTATTTTATTTTATTTTAAATTCAGTTACATACCATGCTAACAGCTTTTACCAAAACGCACAGTATGCTATAACTTATATACTTATAATTTACGATACCGAGCTTTATAGAAGCTTGGATCACTATTAAATTTTATACAAAAATGTAACATAGAATTAAATCTAGTATTGAATAAATCAACCTCAGGGATTTGAGCAATCATATCGTTGAGTAGATCTATGGCGTGTGCCGTGGATGAATACCTGGCAGTGTCGGTGCGGTGTAATACGTAGTCAAGGTAAGATCCCATGATACGATAAAATTTGGTTTGGATTTTGGCATGAGCAGAGGCTTAGGCGAAGTTTACGAATGTGTTGTACATCCTATAGCTACGATACGTCACTGGAATCAGTGGGAAACAATAATTGTAAATACTGAATGAAATAGTTCTCACATTCATTAATGTAATACATATCACCCAGACTAGACAGCAGACAGGTCATCACGTCAGGTGCATTAGAAAGCCTAGTGGTAGGAAAAGGAAGGCGCGATGTAATCTCACAATAGAGTTACATGCGTAAACAATGCGTGCGCGCATGTAGAGATGATTGCAGTGATTTTTTATTGAAAGAGTTAAGGTTTTAAAGTAGAGTAAAAAAATAAATTGACCAGCTTATTGATGTTAAGTTCAGTGTGTTTGTTCTGATTTTAATATGTTTTAGACACTAGTTTTTTTCCTAGTATAATAGTTTTGATCAGACAATAATGATAATTATTTCCTCAATTGCGATGATTGTTGCCACTGTCTAATGTAATGTCAGACTTATTTTAACATCAAAAAAAGTAAAGCTGCTCCAAAATTAAAACTTATCTTTACCATATCAAATCCTAACAACTCTTTATTTCCTCAAATGCCATAATTGTAACCACTGTCTTATTTAATGTCAGACGTTTTTTAATACAAAATAACGAAAAGCTGATAGGAAATTAAAACTTATCTTTACAATATGGCAAATCAAAAGTTCTAACATCTCTATAGCAATCTATGTGACACAATATAAGAGACAAACAGACAGCAATATGTTGTAACCCCACCACTTACACCCAGAGGCCGTGAAATTGGGATGGAATAGGTATTGGCTTCCTATCTGAAAGGAATACGCAAATACTAATAATAGGTTTTCTTGTCTTTGCAATACTAGAATTTAAAATATTTTCATATTTTGATCTAGTTTGATGCCATCACTTGTTTTTCAGTAACTAAGTTAAATAGATAAATAAAGACATTAACACTAACGTGCATTTTATTATATTTGTTAAAATAATGTCAATTTTCCGAAACGTTGCGTATACTGCTTGCCCACCTGATTAGTCTTAAAAAAAATTGATCCGGTTAAATATTAGCATTTTTTGTCAACGAACACCTATTTATATTTATAATTTGCCTCCGTTTCCTATATAAATATACCATAAATAATCCAGTACTTCTACAAGTAATATTTCATTATTAAAACATCTTCAAAAGTCTACTGCTGTGATAAATTGAACCTTTTTAACCAATAATCACTGCTATTCCAATCAAATCCCCATTACCATAGATATGACTTCCTACCAGCAAATAGAAGTGCCGCGGAAGTACGTCTGAAGCGTACTAATCTATGGCAAATCATTGGCATTTACATTGATTTGCGTAACAATTAGTGAAGCTTTCTAGCACGTCGCACCTTACTTAGATTAGAGGTATTGTTCATGACATCCAATCTAAGTTTAGTAAGTATGTAATTGGTTGATATTATTTTTGTATAATATTAATGTTACCTAAAATTGGATTTAAAAATCTGAAATCTACTTATAAGATAGTTAGTATGATGCATGAGTGTCATTTTCTCGATATGATTAATTCATTTTGTTGTAGTGTTCCTACAGTTATACAGAAAAAAAATCATATGTATTTTCTTTCTCACGACCTTGTCAAAAATGTCAAGAGCGTACTTCATTCATAAATACAATAGTAGGAGTTCAATTAGCAAAAACATGCTAACAAACCTTATAGTAGCACTTATTTCTTTACTAAAATTTCACAATACGACTCATATGGGACAAAAAATTAACACTCTTAGGATTGCTTGCACAACGCTGCTTAAACACATTTAAACATATTTTTCGTTAAATAAGCTTTAGATACTTTAATCAAGTGGCTATGTTTAGAACCTAAGTGTAAACTCCTAAAAACCTCCTAAACCTAAGCGTTTTTTTAGACACAAATTAAGAATTTCACGCCCACCTTAAGTTCTGTATTGGGTTCTAATTTGACGGTAATTTACTCGAAGTAACTTAAGTAAGTACATAAGTAACAGGTGGATGACGTAACTTAATGTTGCGATGTGACGAATGCACGAAAAGGTGTTAATTAGGTTATTAGATCGTGTTAAGATCGACTCGAGATAGATTTGATTGTGCTCTATCTAAGCTCTAAATCTATGATAGATCTAAACAAAGAGAAAGGAATTTAGTCTATGTAATGTGGTCAGTCAAAAATATAAGAAAGAAGTTGAAATTATCTTAGTTTATTTTAAACAATCACTAGTGCTAGTAAAAATAGATTTTCCATACCTTGTGTCATTTTGATTTGTAAGCATCTACATCTTGTAATATATTTAATTCTTATTTTGAATTAAATTGGTTGTAAAAAGTGATCAGACAATTTAGATATCAATACACAATTTAAATTTATAATATATCAAAAATGTGTTTCATGGCAAACTATTCAATTCTAATCAAGTCTAGACAGAAAACTGTAATCATTTTAAGAACCTTCCATTGCCGAAGGTCGAATTAAATTAAAGCCACTTTCATAACGACAGTTGCTAAACATCCTCCGAGATATTATTTACCAATCATAACTACTGCACTATTGCACTATCTTTAGATATCTGGCATCTATTATTAGTAACGTTATCTACATGGAAATCTAGTTTGTAAGACGGATATTTATCTATTTTCTAGTCTGCCATTTTAAACGTATTAATTAAGAATTCAATTATTTTATCACTTCCTTAATATTAATATTTTTATCAAAATTTCAATAATCAAAGAAAGTTTAAATGTTTCATCACCATTTGAAAATCATGAGTATTGATATCCAATAGTTAAAAAAATTACTTGACTATAATAACACAATACACCATTATTGACCGCCAATACCAGTCAATAAATTTTAATATTTTCAGCTATAACAGCAATAAAATCCAATAAACATACAATAAAACATACGAATCAAAGAAGCAAACCCACAAAACAAAATTAAATCTAGAGTATTACTACTGAATCAATGTTATCATTTAGTGCTGGGACTTCCAGGATATCACCAATTTCCACAGACCCCCCTACTTCATTATATTGTATTTAGTCGGTGATAGTAACTACATGTCTCCTTATAGTGGTTGCAATATCCGGTACATCAACAAAAACATTTTTTATGGTTAAAAAAATTTGTAAGCGTAACAAAAAGATAGGTTAATATTAATTTATTTGCGTTCGATAAAATTGCATTTAAATCTGCGTTTCTAGTAGATACTAATTGTAAAGGTTAGGTATTTGCCCTCAGTGTATTAGATAACTAGTGAATGGTATTGACTTCACTCGCATTATTTCGGGATGAAAATTATATAAAAAAGCCATATACTATTATCATAACTAAAATCTCGATGATCCATCGATCCGTTGCTTGGTGACAGAGAAACGAACAGTTTTCCTTAGGTACTTATTTAGTGGTATGATTTCTTTACATTAAACTGACAATACAAAGTATGTCATCCCATAAAACACAAGAACAAAGACCCCCAGAACTCAACAACCGGTAGAAGCATGTCGTTATTATACAATTACAAATAATTTAGTATCAGAACCTGTTATTAAGTCATTGGATCATTCATTTGAATGTATTACTGATGTGACTCCACTTTCACTCATCAACAAGGATGCTTGTAGTTTTGATGTGGTATAATATATATTCGGTTTGAAAGCAAATTAATATATGATACACTGATCTCTCTTAGCGATAAGGCCAGATAGATATCCGAACCCAAACAGCTCAATTCAAAAATGTACTTCGTCTGTAAAAATGGTTTTGTTTTAGTTGAATTTCAAGATTTATTAAGTGTTAAGTTAAGTTCAAATAAAAATTTAAAAAGGTTTATTGTGAAACAAGAAATTAGGAACGAACACATTTATATTACGGAGAGTAAAAAGACAAACACATTTTGCACCTACACGATCTCCTCTTACAAACCGGCCTCAACTCAGCATGATATTAAGATAACATAAATAAATCTCAGATTAACGCGAGTAAGCAATCAAGTAAGTTAATATGAGACTGACAATCTCTATTGAGGGTCTATTGCCACTACTTTAGGTTTCTTCTAGGCAAGCGTGCTACATCTTAGACTATAGTGGTGTTTAACATCAGGCAGGCTATAGTCAAACGTAAGATTATTTACAAAAAAACTTTCTATCTAAAATCCATTAACAATACAAGGTGCATAAATATTTTTTTATTATTTTTTACCACATCCAAATCTCTTCGTTCTAAGATCACAAACTCACACCTTTTGCCTTTTGTATGATCAGTCAACTACTCTGCGTAGAACATGCAAATGTCTTCCATTATCGTTTTATAACTATTCACGTTTTATACCAAATCACTTTCCCCATATTGTTACATACATACAACTTGCCTATAATTTCATTCAGATCTGATAGAAGTGAAATTTTGTGAATTTTAAACAGAGGCTGTAGATACATACCTATGAATTTGTTAGTAGGATATGGGTATGAATAAATTCATATTTTAATAAGCTCACTTTGCTCACTTTAAAAAATATAAACAAATGTCTTTCTATATGTTTTATTTTTATTATTATTTAATTTAGTTAAAAACGGACTTAAGAATAAATACCAATCAGTCGAATTGAGAACCCCCTTCTTTTTTAAGTCGGAAAAATCGAAAATTCTCGTTCACTATCTTTATTTTGCAAGTTTCATAAATTTAATGTTCGTGTTTTAAATATTCGTACTATATAGCGCCATCTATACGAACTTTACTGTACCTCTACGCCTCCACGTATGCAGCAAAATGAAAGTTTTCCGCATGAGAAAAATGAAAGGGAAAGCTAGTTAGTTTAGTCCGAATGTAATAGATGGCGTTGTAAAGGCTTAAAACACGATAGATGACTATTTCTTTAGCCAATTTTAGTACCTGTTCAGTGAACATAAAGTAGCAATAAGTTTATTATATTGTTTTTGTTTACTCTAACTTGGAAACTAACATTATCATAATGACTAACACTAGTCCAAATCGTTCAGTCATGAAAAGTATTGGAAAACTTTTTGATGAATCGAACGGAAGGTATAGAATGCATAATTAGATGGATGTAGTATAATTTATTCCCAAAAATATAATCCATCATTATTGTGAATCAATTTATTAATTATAAAAATGTATACAATCCGATATGATTGTTAAGCATTTTTACATATCAGAACTTTATTTTGTAGTAATTATTAGAAGATAGATTTCTTATCGTCAGTTAAGACACTGCCTCCTTGGAAGCATTGTTAGTTGTTATATTATGAATTTAATTACTTAGTTTTGTATTCTTTTTCAGAAATAAAACATTCACATCATTGCCAGACGCTCCTACGGCCAGTTCGCCTGCTGAGGCCGTATCTACGGAAGAATTACCCAAATACAATGTGAATTTAACAAAACGAACATTTAGATCTTTGGAAATGATACAGAAAAAGCCTGAAGTAATTGATTTGACGAAAGATTAATAATAATAATAAATTACTGTTATGTATAGATTATAAAGAGTGTGCAGTGCTCACTGTGAGACAGCTCTTTATAAAAGCAGTAATTACTAGACAGCATTTAATGACTGACATAAATAGTAGAGAAACAACAAAGAGTAAGAGAAGAAAAAATCAAATGCTTAAGACGGAAAGAACCAGAACAAAATTCGGAAGGCAATGTATGAGCAAATTAGGACCTTTTCTTTACAATCAAATCTGTAAAACTTTAAATATAGCAGATAAATCAAAATACGCATGCACCAAAAAAGTCACAGAGTACTTATTAACACTAGATTACGCTGAAACTGAAAAAATTCTAGATAAAATATGTAACCAAACTTAGTATATTCATGATAAAAAAAACCCGCAGCATTACATTCTATATCTAACCAATTATAGTCTACTCGTATAGCTTTTTTTAATAAATTTACTTATTCATGAGTTTAGTAGTCAGTTTCAAAATCAAAATATCACACTCCTTCACACACATACGTGCACACACACACACACACACACACACACACACACACCTACATTAATTCCCAAAACACTGAAACACACAAAGTGGTTAAATGAGAGTTAAAGAAAATGTATACTTATATAAGCATAATACAAACCACAAAATAGTTTCTCGATCAATTCTACCATAATTATTATGGTAGAATTGCGTGGGCTTATCATACGATGTATCTTACACTGAGACACATACGGAATCTTATTGTACATATTTTAGGTTTTAGAACAGGTAACACTCTATCTGTCAAAGTAAAATTTTGTTAACATTATGTTTTTGTTAGTATTAATAGGGCTTCGTGATTGTTTTTTATCAGTTTTATTAGCATTAAGCTTAGACCATGCCATTAAACCTTGGTGTAATATTGTAAGTAAAAGCTTACCGCGGCGAGAAATACTGCAGCCTGCAACACAAGGTCCCTGTGACACTTAGTGCAGAGCTCAGTTTACCTCACCAACGTACCTTTGTAAGTGACTAGTTTTACTTTAAGTTTTAGTTATTTTAGTGGTACGTATACACTCTGAAGTACATAAATAAAGGATTTTATTATTATTTTATATTATTATAGACATAATTTTGTAACATTCATGAACATTATTTAGGCTGATCATTTTTGATTATGTCTCGAAGTAGTTTTAAATAAAAACTTATATCATCGTTTAATATGTCTAGGTTGTTTATTTCTTTCACTTCTACTTCTTATCGTATGAGAGTGGCCGACTCTGGTGTCGAGAGATAAACAAGCCGCCCAAAGGGCCTATGTCATGGCTTTACGACTTCCGAACTAGACAAATAAGCAAGACCTAGAATTTAACGTGCCATCTGACCCACGGAAGCGCCCAAAATGGAATGCCAACTTTCGTTCCCCCATCCAAGACCTGACTGCGTCGACCTTTGCTTAACATTGGTAATCGCATGCGATTGCCTCCGCTAGATGAGCTTTTCTTTTTCTTTCACTTATAAGAATTTAGGGTTCAAAGGTGAGAGAAACGTCACATTTAATATTAATAAAAACATCAATCTGTGTCTACTCAGAGATAAATGATGTTCTGAAAGATCACAGCTTGTGTCATAGTTTGTATGAAGAATATTGATACATTCAGTAGAATAGAACAGGATATTTTACACGTTACGAAGATGGGCTAAAAACTATAAACTTAAGTATGATCATTCGATCAGAATTGTAAAATCCAAACCATTCGACATAAATTTGAAAATCTTATAATGTTTAAATATATAATATATTAGCCTACTTTACATATTGCCAAAAAGTGATCTCTGCTAGACAACTATAAGATATCTAAATACTTACATTACTTACTTAAATGTTTTAATTTCCAATCTGTCTTTGTCTAGATCTGCGAGTGATTATCACGTCAGGTGTGAGTCAGCGATGTTATGAGATGATGAGCGTTATACAGGGGGGGGGGGGGGGAGAGACAGGTATTAATCTGTGGGCTACCGAGTGTCACCGAGCAGGTTTCATCGAAAGCGTCTTTTTCTATATAAACGATTTTAAAAAGAAGTTTACTAGTTTGACTGGATTGTTTATGATTTTCTAGGATTTAATAACATAATATTCTGAGAAATTTCTCACAGCGCCATCGAGCCTCATACTAAGCTAACGTTTTATCCAATACATGTGCCTTATTTTGTATATTAACATCAATCTTCTAATACTAGATCACGATAATTATCAACACCATTAGACTTTTGAATCGTTTTTTTACCAACCAACATTCTCACTCAACAGTACAGTTTTCCAAAAAAGGCCAAATCTGGTCAACTTATAAAAGCCAGATTTGGCAGTGTCGTGCTAGGAGACAATTAGTCCAATTGCTCCCATTATAACTCCGGCTGACTTCAATTACTGCTCGAGCTATCTGAGAGCGAGCGGAGTGAGCGGTAGTCGGGGAGATACAGGGAGATTTAGATCACTAGTGAACTATGATTGGTTTACAAAGTTATGTTTTCTTCTAAGCAAACGTGTTACATACAAACTGGCGTGAAGTAAGTAAGTGTATATTTCGTAATTAAAGTTAAAACACTACTTAACTCAAATTCAAAAGAAGTAGGCAAACGTGAATCATTTCCGTGTAAAAAAAAATACAAGTATGTATATTATTATTACAATAGTTGAACAAATTTAGTTCAAATTTGGTCAAAAGACGCTTAGATCCCTATAGGTACTACAACATATAATTTACGAATGCTGATAAGCAATATTTGCAAATGATATGTAAATTATTTATAAACATAAGTAGCTAAAATTCAAAATTTCAATCTTGTTTACATTTCATTCAACTAATGTATCAAAACATCGCTGTAATGTAAATAAGTATTTTGTAGCAGTCCATAATCTCCCAGCCTACATCTCTCACAAAATCTCCTATGATTTGCGCCCGCTTTTGAAGTGAAATAATTATCGCAATAAGTGAGCTAATGAGATGAGAGGGCGAATTAAGCAGAGTGTTTTGTCTGCGCTTAGTGGGCGCTTGGAGGGAAACTGGGGAAAAATATATTTTCAAGACTGTACTGTAGTGTACACCCTTGATTAGAGGATCTTAATGATGCCCTGAGGCTCGGAGGAATGAAGTCTGTGAAGATTGCTCATAGCTCTAACAAGGACGACAAGTAGGATGGATTATTTTAGCAGGAATAAGCATTTTACGTCAGTTGCCTAGAAAGGAACTGTAATTCTGTGTGTTTAATTTCCTAAGATATAGAGTCTTCTGTTTTATTGAAGTATGAAATCTTTCTTTTTTTAAATTTATTTAAATACTTTTTAGTAGCATACTATTATAATGCCCATACTGTTTGTGTACTAAGATCGGAAAGTTTGAGCAATTGTTCGTAGAAACTATAGTTTCTCTTCAGATAACTCTTGTCATGACGTTTACAAAATAATAAACTAACGCTGACGGTATCCAAAATCTATATCTTATTTAACATGCTTACCCAACAACAAGAACAATATTCATAAGTAATTAGCTAAGCAACTCTGAATATCACATAATTCAAAACCTATTACTATTTCGGCTTAGATTTACGCAGTAATACGCTTTCAATGCTCAAGTAAAAGTGTTAGAAAAACCACTAAAACCAATGCAATAAGTAAATAGTATTGCGGTGTTTGGTTGAAAGCAAACTCTTGTACGCACAGAGTGGTGTAAAGAAGCTATTATGGCGCAGTAAGCCTTTAGTTTGTTACCATGAGGGTTACAAGAGGAAAAATACTAAGAATAATTATTATTTTGTATAATTTTGTCATCCTACAGATTCTATACCCACCAAAACGTACTTGCCCAAAAAAACTTCTCCAGTGAGTAAACTCTTCGGGAAGTCACGACTCTCAGTAATGAGGAACTTGATGCGAAGACAGAAAAAGACAGAGAGAGAGAGGGATACTTTCTGGATGGAGATTATTAAAGTACCTACTAAAAATGTGATATGTTATCCATCTTTCTTGGAAATATAAATGCGTACTTAATGATAGATACTATATGTTTCGTAAGAGATTCAAATAGTCCAAGACAATGTACCCAAAAAAGTTAGATGCATGATAATTAAGCTTTCCCAACTGTGAAAATAAGAGGGACCTTGAACTTCCTACGCATTGTTAGGTGACGTTGGTTTCGCAATTTGTGTGCCATATTGAAATATTGTACATTTATATTTACATATTTGTTTTTCCTCATAATATATTTCTTTATGGACGAAGAAAATGATGGCATTGTTATTTACTATTGAGCTAATATCAGTTCAACTCTTATAGCCAAAAGATTTATAATAGCATTTACCAAACTAATAGCCTAATAGTATTTTGACTGAGACTAAAAATACAAGACAGATGATGTTTACCTATCCTTAAGGTTTTGTTGTGGTTGGTTACATATATATATATATATATAAATAGCAATGGTCACTTGCATATATATATATATATATATATATATATATATATATATATATATATATATATATATTTATATATATATATATATGCAAGTGACCATTGCCGACACCACCTTACATCTTAAACAAAAGCATCCATTAAACGAGCAGTAAACAAACCAATACTCACCACAAAGTTTCACCAAACTAATACCCACTACGAAGGTAAGCATGCGACAGCAGTTTTTAAAGTCATACGACAAGTTATCAAATATAATACTTTAGCTTTTTTGAGTTACCAAGTTACTCTACTAAATAAAAGCTATCTCTGTGTTTTTTTTATTGTTTATAGGACTATACTCTTTTCGGATATAAAATATGTTTTTCTAATACACATTAAAAACGCTCTAAACTTTGCATAAAACACAAGTCGTGTGAATAGTCGTCAAATGCTTGTACACTTCACTGTACAGTGTAAAATATAAAGTGCAATGTTTAGTCGTGTCGTAATGTACCTTCTAGTGTGCTTAGACCTCATGTTGTCTCTACGTAGTGTCCACTGAGCCATGCCCTAGTGTTACTTGAAGACAAGTGGAGAGCGCACCTCGCCATGTGGACTACGCATATCTGTTTGTTTATTGTGAGTACTTTTCGTATTTTAATTGTTAATTTTATTGTACTAATGCAAAACATTCCACTATACAAATTCACACAAACAGATATAAATATTTCAAAGAAATATAGCCTTACCAAACTATAAAATGTAATAGACTTTATTTTAATAAATAGGTCTAACCTTTACGTGTATATATTTGTATATATACCTATATATTTCATTAGTGCGAGACGTGATAATTTTTATGTTATTTTTCTAATTCTAGATGTTGCCACTCTTAATAAATGCTGAAAGCCACCTTTTTAGCAACGGATGGATTCCAGTCAGCAGTGAAACAGTGTACGAACAAATCAAACGACAAAACATGCAAATACCTCAATATGTGACGTCACATAATATACAAGTGTTACATACTGATATAAATAATATTTTGATGCATAAAAATACAGTAAAATCTCATGCAGAGGCATTGGAAGAAAAACATGTGACTGAAAAAAAGGAAGATATTGAAAATTATAACGATGGTTGTGCTGTTGAAGGTAAATTTTAGATTTATATATTTTATCCTTTGTTGACTAGTTTTAAAAACAAGAAGTTTATAAATTAAAATAAAACAATATATGAAAGTTTCAATTACAACAAGTGAACTATTCCAAATCTTTAATTTTTAGGAGCAGATTGTAAACAACCAAACAACAATGAAGAATCTGTGAATAGAAAACTCTACATGACAACAGCTGAAAACCACATTTCCTACGTTCCTTCAAGAAGGTCTAAAAAAATAGCAGACATCAACGCAAGAAACTATCACCAAGAACTGTTTACACCTGAAATACTAGGAAAACTTACAAACGAAAGAACTTATGAGGTAACTGAAAACGTGTCAGAAATAGAATCTGAAGGTAAAGGATTCGATAAAAAAGGATACACATACGAAGTCCCGGGGAGCAAAAACCAAACCGAAACCCTGTTCCAAATTTTAGCTAAGTATAAAATTAGCAAAGACGATGTTCTACCAAATTATGACTTATCTCGTAATCATAACATAGTTAATAATCCTGTGCAACATGTCGTCTCATCTAGACCCATTCAAAAGCAAATACCCTATAGGTATAATAATCCGAATCATTTACCAGTAGATCCGATATTAGCCGTGTTGCTATCAAACTACGGGGTTTATTTACAAGGAATGTATGGAAGAAGCAATAAGTATAGTAATCTGTATGGGTATTTGGCCTCCAATAATATACACAACAATAGACCGTTTGGTATTTACAAGATTTTTTCTGATACTGATTCTTCACATTAAATTAAACAATTTTTTCACGTTTTTTGTTGTAAAATGTTTGATACATAATCACAGTCAAATTTCAGATATTCTATAAGTTCTGTTAGTTTGTTAGTTTTTGGGTAATTTTTCTATGATAAAATGTTTTTGATATCTGCAAAACCAGTAAGTATAGATACGTTTTTAATTTGAACTTCATATTTCGAGTTTTTTAATACTCTTACTTACTACTAACAATTTTATTACACTTCCCTATTTTAACAATATAATCAAAGTCGATTACAAAAAGAAAACGAATAAATAATTCCACAAAGCCGTATTTCATAACTGAAGCCTTATTTTGATATTTTCATGCCCTTTGTAATTTGGAAAGGCCACAAATTTGTTCAAAGACTGCCGTGTTTATGAGGCAGCCGTAAAAATCTAAAGGATTTTTCCGGAGTTTTTTTAATCATTGCTGAAAAATGTTTCATCACATCAACCAAAATTATGCTCTATGCTAGTAACCGTACAGTTCAAATTCGTATATATTTTTTAAATAAAAGGCTCTGGTAATGTTTGGCGCATTGGATGCAGTCCAAAAGGAACCACATCGTGACAGTTTCATGCGAGTAGCTCCTGAAAAAGTGGCTCTAGTTAGATGGGGCTTAACTGCGCTTCTTTTTCAAATTGCTATGAATAGAGGAAATTTGTAGATAGTGATCAAAGGGAACTGAATGCTTATCATTGACTGACTTCTACTTCTTATTCTAGATATCTAAAAATTACATGTGTCATTCTTGCCAATGTGATTGGCTAATGACAGAGATATTTAAGGGAATATTGCAAGATGTACAATATTCAAACTTATAAATGTAATGTCAAGAATAAAGCTTTTTTTTTAGTAATTACCGAAAAGTAATAAAACGTTGCGCGTCGCATAAAACTCATTCCGATCAACATACTAGCGCACTCCATCGGTTTTATTCGACGAAATGGTTGGCATTTGCATAAAAATCATAAAATTTAACGATTCGAAAGCTTTTTGTTCCCAAATATTGGTAAATATACAGTTATGGGCAGAACGAGTGCATCGTATAACTCAGCTTATGCCAAAAAGTGCAGTTGCATATACATACATAGCTATAGTAGTTAGTGTGGGTACGTGCTCAAATACTGCCTATTGCAACAGAATAACTTGAAACAGTAAGTCTTGTTTGTATATATATCTTTCAAAGAGATAAAGGTTTATTAAGCATCTTTTTCGAATAAATTGTCGAACTCTTCAATTTCTTTGTTTTAAGTACTCAAATTCCTCATTTAGTACTTTATTGTGGGGCGTGACATTCAGCAAAATTATTTTCTTGAGTTAGTCCTCCTGGGAACACACTCGCTGTAAGTCCCTTCTAATACGCTGTTACCAGTTTCGATTTGTTTTAAGAAATTACAGAAATATTTACTTTCCTCACTACAATATTTACACTACACACTCACTAACTATTGACCCTGGCGGGTGTCCAAGACTATAAAGTGTGTCCGACATTTGGCACCCCGACCACCCTGCAGTCGCAGCCGGGCGGCACGCATAGTTTAGATGCGATTAGTACTCGGATATAGGTGCAGAGGGCAGAGGGGAAATGTCAGTGTTTACTTAGTAAGGTGTAACTTGTGATGTATGTGGATGCTGGTACACTGGCCTGAGTATTTCGTAAGTGAGTTTTAGAGAATTACTAAAAATAACTTAAAAATTAATGAAATGATGAGTCAGTTTAAAATAGTTCAGTGGTAAAGACTACCGAACTATTTCAAACCACTTCCGATGCCATGGGCAGTATTGAAATAAGTTGAACAATTGAAATACTCTGGCCATCAAAGTGGGACACATTAATAAGATAGAAGAAAAATAAGCTATTTTTAAAATTTAACGAGTTTAAACAGTTTCAACAGCCTGGTAAAATTTACATAGCAATATCCGAGTACTAGCAACGAGAATGCTGTAAGTATTTGAAATAAAACATATATCATAAAGTTCTGTTCCGTTTAAATATATTCATTACTTAATCAATTAAAACCAATCATAAACATGACGTACTATTATATTATATGTATATATATATTATTACAATACTCCACATTTTGTCCCAATGTAAAAAAAAACAATTCCAATAGCTGTTTAAACCAAACGCCTGTTCAAAACATAGTAGCAATCAGCATGAAAACTCTGCAACATTTCCACAAGTCGCATCTATCGAAGTGACCGGAAAATCCTTAGTTTTTCCGCCCGCGACCGCGTATAAACGTAGGAAATGAAACTCATTTCCTGCGAGGGAAAATTGTGAGGAAATCTGACGTTGCGACGCGTGGAATGAAACGTACAATGTTGCGTGAATCGGAACGTTGAGCTGGGATCCGAATGGTGCGCTTTTCTTCGGCTTTGACGGTTTATAGTTTGTACAATTTATTTTTTGTTACTTTTTCTTATAGCTTAGAAAAGTTCGCTATCATGTTTGTTGGGACCATTAGATATGAAACCACAGTTGATCATATTGTTAAAAAAAAATAAAGAAAACGAGAATAATCGGTGTGTATTGTATGTTGGTCGACTCAATGAATGACTATGCCACACTAAGTCGATTTGCTTTGTAATTACTGTAAGAAATAGTGATCTGTGTAATTAAGTAATATGGTATGAAATGTTTGGAAAATATCGTTCGTTGGTAACTATTATCATTATACATGTACATTATGTATGTATGTATTGATGTACGTGTGTATGGGGCTAGATGACACTGTAATATATTATTATGACCTGAAATATTTTTATTTTTAATTAATGTAGTTTTAATTATAGTCAGTTAATTGGACAATGTTATGTAGATATATTAATGTTATTTTATTACCATTGTATTTTTGTTGATCTGTTGATTTTCTTAACACAACGCAATAGAACGAATAATTGTAACTTATAAAAGTGATAGTATTGAGTGTTGAAATAGTTATTTTTATCTCGGAACTAAGTGAAAATAGCGCAGCTTTTTTTATTAGTTTTAAACAATTACTTAATAGTTTAACCCTAAGCGTCATCGCCAGTTGACAAAAAGTATGTAACTTGTATCCACAGATAACAGGAACATCAGTGTAACTTACTGGCTGCTACTGGAAACTTCAGATTTCCTTCTAATATTTGCTAGAACTTCGTTTGCAGAGTTTAATGGCTGCGATCAATCGTTTACTTCACTATTCTTTACTTGCTAGTCGTAGACAATCAATTACATTCTTCCTCGCGACTCTCCACAGAAATGATTAATTACTACGTCTTGGTCATTCAAAATGTGTTACGTATGCAGCTCTAATCGCAAATAGCTATTAGCGATAAGGCCGCCAGTTGTGGCACTATATTTTTTTTAAGTCTTGTGTGTTTCTGTTTGTCTTTTTTTGTCAATGTGTGTTACAATAAAGAGTTTATCTATCTATCTATCTATCTCTAATTAGTGTGATAAAAATATAACGATTTACACACGTTAAGCGACAAATTAAAAATTAAAAAAAAAAACTTTTTTATGCGTCCTTTACTCCATACATCTACGAGTATTTCTACCAACTTTTCAAACAAAATGCATTTCAAATACTTATATTATAGCTAGGTACAGTTTCACTAAACAAAGTATTGGCTGACCGGTATAGACACGTCCATTCTATTCAAAACTTTGTGTGTGTATGTCTGTGTACTTGTGTGTATTTCTGTGTCTGTGTGTATCTGTGTGTACATATGAATTGTGAATAGGCTCCCTATCGCGGGAATAGAGAGCTAAATGTTTGACATGACGAGAGGTGAGACGAATGTTTTGTGGGACGTGGTAATACTTTATGTGTTTAGTTTAGTTTCGAGCATGTTTAATTTAATCATAGAGAAGTTCCATAATTAGGCTGGGTGATATCAAATGTATAAATATTTTAAAACTTCATAATGAATTTAAAATTTCATAATCCTCTTGCATTATATTTGAAAACTTGATGACGTGGAACAGTAATCGAATAGTATCAAACAATATGTTTGAGTAATCTTCAAACAATGTAATTCTTATAAAAACAAAGCTTATTTGATATACATAGTTTTTTTTTATAAATAAGAGTGATTCAAGGTCTACCATTTATCTAGTCCTCGTACCTCACCTCTCTATAAACCGTCCACATTGCTCTGCGCCGAACTTTTTCCACATTTTGCACAATTTTTGCACTTTGGTGGCGCCGCGCGTAGTTAGCACTTTGTAGTTCGCCGCTCACTACATTTGACTCACTTTGTGATATCACTCTTGTGTGCGAGGCTGTTACTCGGTCAAAAATATAAATATGTGCCTATATATACTAAGAATAGGCACGTATAGATTCGTACCTACTATACATATACAAAAATATATACTTTTTATGATGTTCAATCTGGTAACAATATTGTTGATAAAACCATCAATATTGTCCCTGGTTTGAGATCCCTTCGACTATAAAAACGCTTGTGCAAAGTCGCTTCAAGTAACGTCTCTCTCTGTGAGGCATGAAATAATTGTACCTAACCTTATTATAAAATCTCTTGGAAAAACAACGTTGTCTTAATTTTACTTATGGCTGGTAAAGGTTGCTTCTAAAACCATGTGAGCTATTAGCAGATAATTACTTAAACGAAGATCTCAAGAGTAATGGAAGAGGATCGCATTAACTTAACTCGATTTTAAACGTTTTAGCTCACAGAGCACTGGTGGTAGGGCAGAATTTAGTTAGACATTGTATATAATACGTGAATTGAATAAACATAGAAGGTGAGATTTAATCATTTATATCTGCTTAACTTACATATTGTATTGAATAAACGACTAATTATGCCTAACTAACAAAATGCATGCATGCAAATGCAAGTTCTAGCATTGCCTCCTTGCACGTCAATCAATTAAAAATATAATTAGATAAGGAATACTCCTTAATTATATACTCGTAGTAGGCTACGTTTCATTCTGGTCTAACACCACTAGTTATACATACATAACATACACTACACACTACATACTCTATAGCTACTATTTACAGTGTACAGTGTACGTTAGTGCAGTGCTCTTTTAATATGAATTTATGGCATGCTAATGGGGCCGTAGTGCGCTCTGTAATCTGTTGCATTGAGAGTTATTGTATGCACTAGGCTTTACATGAGGTCTATGTGTTAGGGTGGTAGAGTGTGGGATGAGGCAGTGGATGTTGTAACTCATTACTATTAACAGTAATAAAATGGAGTTTGACAATTCGATCTGTATCTTTGTGTTTATTATTTTCAGAATTAAATTAATTGCAGTCTTGATATTATCACTTTTTAGCGAAAAGGCTATTAGTTGTGGCACTAGTTGTCAGTCTTTTGTGTTTTTTGTTGACTCAATAAAGACTTGTATCTATTCGATCTTTTTATATTATACATACATATCTTACTGTTTTGACTATTATTTGGTACTTCTATAGTCTGTGCTATACTTTGCAGTGTTCAATTACTAACATGAAAGATGCTTAGAGCTAAATTACGATATGATATTTGTATTTTTCAACATTTAGACCAAACTTTTGTAAGTTTAATGCAGCCAATTCTTACCTACTATTGTATTATGGTTTTAAAGCCAATCTTGAAAATAATATATCTAACTCTCAAACTCTTTTAAACATTATAAAATATTCACTGAACCTTTATAAAATTGGAAAGCTGTTCAAATAGATTTTAAACTGCCAAAGGTTTTTAATCAACCCGTCGAGTTAGTGATGGTAAAAGTGGCCGAAGCCGCAGTACATACCTAGGCTATCACGCAAACATTGGATACAGAGATTACCTGCTATAGATACTGCATGCAAGATTGTAACTTTTAAATGTACCTACCGAAATCAAGAGCGAATATCATAATAAAATGAAATGGTCTTAACAAGATAGAAAGTTGCATATTGCGGACCTGAATGTATAAAAAAAATCATTTGGTGTGTTGTTTCTTGTCTAAACCAGTCTAAGTCGAACAAGCGTTCAAAGTCATTGGTATTGACAATGGACATACGGTTGTCAATCTCACAAAAAAAGAAAAAAAATTAAATTGGTAGTATTATAATGTTAGAGAAATACAAACACATGTGAAAAAACATAGCTATAACTGGCAATTTTATTATTACTTTAAATATAAATAAAATACCTAAATAAATTTATATTCCAGGACATATCACACAGCGTCATCTAACCCTATACTAAGCTTACACTTGTATCACGGTTACTTGGAACTACTTTTACGAGTACAATTTAAAAAATCTTAAATAAATGAATAGAGTATCTATGCTTGATGCTCCATGCTAGAATAAAGCTAGCCGTCTCCCCTGGCAGACTCACCAGACCGAGTAATGCCGATTAAGCTCGGATCTCTTTTCAGGGACCCGCGTTTACACATACAAACCTACACTATTAAATTTATTGTAACATATTTTGAAATATAAATTAAATAAATCTAGTCACAGTGCCATCCAGTCCCACACTAAACAAGCGCTGGTGTTATTGTGCTTATAGACAGCATTTTATTTTGTAATTAGCAATATTACCAATTACCCTCGGTGTTACCCGCATTAATTCGGGTTAAAAAGTAGCCTTTGTGATAATATAACCTAGTTCTAACCTACCATTCGTATGGTTCTAACATAACAATGTTTAACAATTCAGACGAGTTCAACAAAATGCTTCATAAATGACTGAAGGAGGGCAGACAATAACAAACTAAAATATGCTTGCTTTATTTTGTCATTAATAGGTATTTGAACTATTTGTCATAGTGAATTTTTAGAGTTCCATTTTATGACTTTTTCTTGATATATGTTTTTATTTGTACAGGCGGAACCCTCTTATTTCACAATACTGAATCGGTTCCACGTTTTAAATTTTCTTGTGCTAAAATCGGATTACCATTTGAGCTTTACCCGTTTGCTACTCATTTACCCGTGTCCCGACTTCAGAAGTACCTACATGAAGTACATACTACTACAAGTTCTTAAAGATTTTACTTGTATCTTCCCATCACTGAACTTTTGCGAATTAAATTACGCATCGATTTATTCGCTAGTACAAAATTAGATTTGCATTTTTTTTCGTCCAATACATAATAATAGAAAACAGGTAGGTACTGACTACTGAACGATTTTTATAGTCTAGTTGTATGGTAGGCACATCACAGGTATAGGTATGCAATAGGTCAAATAAAACACGTTTAAAAATGGATATTAGGAAAATACAAAAACAGAAAACACTTGTCAAATTGTAAACAAACAGCGGTCTTATTTACGTGTAACGGAAAATACTTATAGACATCCAAGACCTTTTTTTACCATAAACGGTGTTTTTAAGCGTAAAATATAACATGCAGACTACAATAAAATTCTAATCCCAATATTTAGTACATTCGTCCCAAACTGGTCGCATTTTCGTCCCAGTTTCATCCCAACGTAATTGATTTTTTGAAGGGTTCTTTATTTGATTTTAAGGGTTGAAGGTGGCGCGGGGTGAACCGTTTAGCTTCTCTTCTGTTTTAATTGGATTGTATTTGATTTTAGCCGCGTTTTATTTTTCTTTTATTTCACGCTTGGGACTGTGATATGTCTGGGTTTATGTTGGGTTTGGGTTTTATTGTCGTTTCAGGCCGTTTTGGATATTCTTTATCTGATTTTCTAGTATTTTGTGATATTGAAAACAACATTTTCGACTCCTTAACCTATACGGAACATACAGTGTAACTGTAGTTATTTAAAACCTATTTATAGCAGAAATAAAACTAAAAATAATCATTATAATCTTTATTCATAAAATGTATAACATCTCAACATAAAATATAATATAAAAAACTACAATTTCCTAGATAGCTTCTACATATATTATTGTAAAAGTTATCGGCCTCTTACATAGTTACTTATTTATTTTGACAAACAATCGAACAGATCCTACAAATTCACTCTTCTTACGACCCAAGAATTCCCACCCTGCAATAAATATCACTATTGCTATTACTTGACTTGGTCACCCATCCAAGGAATGGCCGCTGCAACAGAAGCTTAACATTTGACGTACTTGTGCTTGTAGTAGTTTTTTTATAAAATTCATCCACACATACGTAGCATGTCATGTTAGTAATTCCAGTGCCGGAAGTGGGCTACTTCCGCATTTATGGGCGGAAACAAACCATCATTTCCTGGTGTCAACTCCCTCGCTCTATTTAACTACTTTACTATTCGGGACATAGGATTTGGGTTTGAATAGTTGATGACGTTTGTGATTATACTCTTGTAGGGACACTAGTTTAATATTTTAATTCCCTAACAAGAGCAATCATTATGGATAAGCCTAAAGGAGCTGAACTTTTCCGGGGTTAGAAAAAATATTACCTAAATACTTTTTTTTAATCGTATCACATCTGATGATTCCTTTTTTCAAATGTCTACGTTCCTATAATCTTAACTTACTACCAAACAATTTCTATTCTGATTCTAATTGATCATCGAATCATGTAAGTGAAATCCAGAAAATAAAATCTTCAAAAGTTATTGTAATTTCCATTCTTACAAATCCTATGATTATTTAAAGATTTAATTCGTTAAACCTTTCTCCTACCACCATTCTTGCTGTCAACATCCCCTGCAATGCAATATACTAAATTACTTTTCTTCCTAGTTTTTTACGTAACAGTTTATATGAGACAGGGGTGTTATATAAAATGTATATAAACGGTCAGGAATTTTAATTTACCCTCGTTAGGATCTTCCATGTTATCTTTGAAGGTAGCTTTGTGTTATAGGCTGATTAATGCAGGAAGTTTATAACGAAATCGGAAAAAAGTTGAAGAATAAAATGGTGTGGCTTAGCGACAAAAAACAATTAACTGAAATATAATTTGATTTGCCTAGATAATATTAAAAAAATAATAAGATATAAGTTTTAATAATCGAATTATTTTAAAAAAATAAGTTCTATTTATCATTAGCTGTATTTGATTAAATTCAGAATACAAAACTTCGTATATTAAGCTATCTGTACCGGTTTTACCGTCTGTGTACGTAAAGTGTCAAGCGTGAAGCAAAATTGTGCGGAATGCAGGAATGTGCCGCCCGGGGGCGGCTGGGTGGCCTTTAACACGGGCTTTGTATCAAATGCAAGAATCTTGTTGAAATGTAGGAGAAAAACACCTTTTTGGTGAGATGCGGTGGTTTCTTTTGAAGAACATTTTCTTCAAAAGAAACCACCTAGTTTAGATTGCTTTAGAAGGTAAAGAGGATAGGTGTCATGCCACATAAGGAGGTTGGGGAATTAGCTAAAAGCCGATTTTTTTTATAGGTACGAATGTAATCTACAGGATAGCCTAAGGAGCTAGACTTGAAGTTTGAATCAATTAATAAATGATTGTGTTACTTCGCGAAATTTGTAATGTAACATTACTAAATACATTTGAAAGTACTAAAGCAATGCTTAGAGCATCAGGTGGGCAAACCTATAATCATCAGCCAGTTATCGCCTACAGCTGAGCATAGGCCTCTCTTCTAGTGTATATTTTTACTATTATGTTTACATAGTATAGGTAAGAGAGGCCAATGTTCTGCAGTAGAAGGTAAAACAAAAGGCGTTGTCTAGCAAGAAAGTGTTGTATAAAATAAAGCATTTACCCAGACTGGGGCCGTAATCTGGTCGCAGATTTGCGTACAGCTACTGTCGCGAACATTTATCACGCACACACGTGGGATGAACTTGGAACGAGCGGGTTAATGTAATGTGGGATGTGGAATCAAAAACTATAAGCATTTTTATGACATGGGCTTGTATGATGTTTTTAACATGTTTATCTACACTAATGTTGTAACATTCTACTTATGTTTCCAATACTTGACTTATAATTACTACTGTTATAGCACAGACAACAAAACACTCAATTTAAGCAATTTGACATGATGTTATAATATCCACATCGATATCGTAATAGCTCATTATAACACCGAAAAAGCGTGACTAACCTGATTGCAGGGCCAATCAGGTTGGTCGCGCTGCGCTCTTGTTGGTTAGATTTTAATGGCGGCAAAATCACTGTGACAATACACGTACGCGTGAATTTAATTCAATAAATTAAAAGTTAATTAGTGAAAATAAAGTAGTGTATGCAACTGCATATGACACGGGTATTAAAAAACTCGTTACTATTATGAAACTTGCTGTGCTCGTTTCATAAACTCACACTCGTGTTTTAATACCCTTCATTATATGACAGTTGCATAAACTACTATAACTACATCGAACCGTTTCCATTATAGCCCGTTATTATCTTGGTTTAAGTAGTATCTTATTAGACGGTTAGGTATACTAAAATTTTTACGACTAAAGTTTGTAAGTTCCTTCATCTAGCTCAAAAAGTTGTAATAATTGGAATTAAAATTTAGAATGGAGAGTGATTAGACTATGTCATATGTATGGAATATTATGGATACATCTTATTGTATACTACATCATGTAGGTAGTTTTTGCTATTTAGATACAAATAGATATAACAACTTAAAGAAAAACTTAATAATTAATAACAGTTCATAATCATTTCTCTTCCATAAAAAACGTATCTTATCATGTCCTACACTATCTCGTCCTGTATTGCCAGCTCTACGAGATTTATCTCCAGCTCGGGGAGATGAAAAATTCCCCCGACATCGCGCGACTAATGCGCCTGGAAGGTTCTGGAGGGGCTGCCAGTAAGCAGGAAAACTCCGGGAAATTGGGGAAAATTGAGTTTTCATATTTTATGCATAATATCAAACGCTACGAGGTCCGTATCGTTTGCTTCAAACATCATAATTATTATTTTTAACTTCTAATGTCTCACGAGTATTACAATGTCACAAACATCTTAAAAAAGTTGTATGGCATTTTAGAGAATTTACAAAATTGTGTTTGTTTGAAATAGACACATATAAAAAAAAACAACATAAAATATAGTTACAGATAAAATACAGCTCAATTTTACAAAACTTTCAAGTTAGCAAAATTAAACGGATTAATTTAAAATAATTTTCCTATTAATGCAAAGCTACAATATTTCCCTTACCCTGGCAACCCCGGTTAACTCCCATTAACATTTTTATCAGCCCCGCCCCGTGATATTAGACTGTTGTATGTAAAAAAAGCCCCCCTCCCCCGCTCCTCCTCCCCTCCTTGCTTGTAAATTGTAGTTAAACTACCAGTTTAGCTGTCACACTAACACTTCCATGGTGATTGCTACACAGGGTTATTTGGCATACAGGTTCATGAGGGCACGGTTTGTACAAATGCTTATTCTTCTCTGTTGTAAATTTCAGTTTTTTTTAAAGATTTATAATTATATAATAAGAAATTTAGTTTGAAATTAGGTTAATTACCTTTATGGATTTGAGCGATTTTGGCTAGTTTTACTACCTTTCCATAAGATTTTTGATAAAAGAGTTGGAATAGGTCCCGAATGTATTAATGACTGACTCAGCGTTAATCTTAGAATCGAACTATCATTTCACGAAATGTTGGTTATAGTCCATTATTAATATTTTGGTACAGTTTTATATCTTATATTTTACATAATTTGCAGCTTATAGCTGTAGTTGAGGCATTTCTACTAAGTACAGTAGATAGTCAAGTTTGTCTAGTACGTAAGAACAAATCAATTATATCAAGTAACCCTGTATAAAGTGGCGTTCCCTAATTGTTCGTTCAAAGATCACAGAACGATTTATATGCAATATAAATGCAAATGAATTTGTCCGCCATATTGTCATTGTAATGCTGATTTTTTGGTGAACAAATTTAGGCTGAATAGGGGATGTTTTCCTGTTGTAAATTCAGATGGGTTTGTTTAAATTTTTCAATTAAATCGGAAAACTGCTGCGTCGGAATAAAATATAGGTGACATTTATTTATTATTGTGATAGTCATATAATATTTTAAACTAAAGCATCCCACACTTTAAGTCTACTCGATCTCTAATTCAAGCAAACGAGATAACAATGCGCTGAACACAAAACATCAAACTCACAGATCATTCTAGAAGTACATCGAGAAGAATTGCTGCATCTATCAACAAAGTAACCAGCACTAGTGTCGCAACAAACATTGTCCAACAGAAACTGTCCACCTCCTTTCACCGCACCAATTGATCCAAATAAGCCAAGATCCCAACAACCTGCATCCGGCAGCATGTTACACGTCCATCAAACTTTGGAAGGGTACTCGAACGTAATCGACACAACTAAGGGCATTTAGTGTGGATGAACCGCTTCCTTTCCCGCGGGAGCGCTGGCGGCCAGCGGGGCCAGTGGGGACCAGACCGGGCCCGAGGACAGTCACGGCCTGACCTTTGAACTTCACATTGCTCCGGCTGGAGCTGGCTCGGTGACCGCTGGATTCTAACAGTCGCTTGTTTACAAATTCGAGATCAAAAATTGATCTTTCGAGCGATTAGCTGAGGATTTTGCGTCGTGTCACTGAAAAGTTTGATCGCGATCGGTATTTGTTTCTCAATCAAAGTCGTATTTCTCGTTGATGTTCTATTCTGTTCGTCTTTTGTTTTAACAAAATTAATACACGAGATAGCATCAGCGTTTGTTAAGAGCAATGAGTATTGTCTAACCAAAAGTATTAATATTTGTCGCAGCCATGGCGACGCCAAAAGAAAGTGACAAGAAGAACGTTCTGAACAATGTGGTGCTGTACTGTTTGTGTGGTTTCTTCTTCATCATATGCGGGTACGGGTTGTACAGACAGCATCTGCTGGAGGAGAGAGTGTTAGTGCTGGAGAAGGAGTTCCGAGAGTTCAAGAGGAGTGTGGTGATGGGAGATCAGCCGCCGCTCGGAGGGAAGGAGCTGGTGCTGAAGCGGCAGGCGAGAGATGCTGAATGCATTTGTCCCGCAGGTAAGTTCTAAATTAGACTCTAACGCATGGATAGTAAAGGTCAAAGTCGTAAGTACATGACTATGAAACCCATTCAACATATTTTTCGATCCCATTTTTCTTTGATCATAACATCAGCAATCAAATGCTGAAACGAAATTGTTAACCAAATCACTGAAACCAAAAAGAGCAGCTAAAATACAAAAAAGACGAAGAGCTTTGGTATAGGATAAATGATCAAGGAAGAAAACCAAAATTTTCTCGAAAAGATCAATTCATTTTCACGTCAGTAATTTATTTCCGCAAACGCTTTTAGCAAAATAAAGTGTCTCGAAGTCGTAATCTCTCCGACGATTTGGTATCAATAAACATTTTCCTCGACGAATGTCGTTTGAAGAGAAAACGTTTCCGCAAAGAAACGGTGTCGCGCGTAATTGAAATTTGACTACCATTGGAATCTGAGACCCATCAATTTGTCGAAAATGTTGATGGAACCGGGTCTTTAGTGACAGTTGCTTGGAGTTTCTAAAGAAAACGGAACTCTTATGTATATTCATGCCAAAATCCTTATGTAAGCACGAGTATAGTTTTTTTTTGTAATTTTCATATCTAGTCTTTCCAAAAACTTAAACTTAATTCCCAATGAATTAAAAAAAAACTTTGTTATACAACACTTGCAACGATTCTGATTAAAACCAAATATAAACGTTTCCTGAAGATAGATTTCTCCAAAACGATAGCATTTCCGATACCGTCGATAGAATTAGAAAAGTCTTCCAAGAAGCCCGATCGCTCTTTGAAATCTTTAGCCATTGACCGTTTGGAATTAGATTCACTTGTAGTCGCTGCGAAGGAAGGAGTTGATGAATGACTACACTATAACTAGTTTCTTTTATACACTAGTTTTTGGCTGTAATATATGCGTTAGTATTAATAAACAATGTTTGATGTGATCGTGTACGAGATAGCATTTGACAAAAAAAATATCATACACATAAACAAATTATTATGACAAGTACGGCTAAAATATGAACAACTCAACGAGTAACATTCTCGGTCTCATTAATTTATAACCTTTGAATCAATCGTCATTTTTACCAAAATTACTAAGTAACCTCAAAAGAAAAATACCCTCATTTATGTTTAAGTACATCGATTAAACGCCTCATTCGGTTCTAAATCAGGTTACACGCTGCCAAGGTATTGACCTCGGCCGGATATGGGAAATGTCCCTTTAAATTGCTTGAAAGGATTTGTTATATCAGCCCGATTGGTTTTATTGGGTGTTTCCTCTCGCGCCGCGTCAATGAAGAGCTACAATAGGCTGCTTATTGCCATGGGATGTTGCTAATGTACTGGGCATCATTTTATCTATGTAGCTTTTGTTACTGTGTGTCTTTGTATTGGATGAGTGATTGGTTTTAATGGTATTTTGCAATGAATAAGGTTAAGTTTTAAAAATAGGTATACGTACAAGGTAAATAGGTGGTGCGAAACACTAGAATATACGTACAACGTACAAAGGCGGGTGTGGTTTTGATTTATAGTTAAAAAAATAAGTTTTTAATTAAAAGAGACGTAAAAAACCTTAAAGTCAATTTTTAGATTAAAGGTAAAATTAACAATTAACCTTTATTTGAAATGAAATAAACCTTTATTTTTGGTAGACACAGACTTTGTTACCCTAATATTACGTTTACATCACCATCTACTCTAAAAACTATTTTAATTCTTACTCAACGCTCTATTTGTCTTCAGATCAAGACAGATATAAATGAAACCTTTCAAAGAAAAATCATCTCAATTACGGAGTTCGCTTTGAAAAAGTTCATTCAAAATTTAATCATAGACAAAGGGGTCAAAAGTTGAAAAATGTGAGGGAGTGAGTCAGGGCGCGACGAGGGGACCCTAATTACTTCTGATTGTTGAAATAAAAGCGCGATTGTTTGCAGCTTTTGATGGTGAGCCAAAGAATAGTCTTTTTAGATACTTACTTCTTTCAGTCATAAAACCCTTACTAGCTGCCTTTACTGCAATAAAAAAATAAGGTGCCTATTTCACTAAGAAATATTTCAAATAAGTTTTTAAATTACATCATTTTCTAATCCCTATTTAAGTGTCTATTATAGATAGGCTTACAGAAAAAATTAACTATTATTGTTTGCAGTACATCAAACGCAAACTAAAAACTTCACTTAAACGTTCAGTGTAAAATGTGATTTTCGTTTCTAAGTTTTTCATTCAAAGATCTTTCGCAAGCATTCTGTGGTATAAAACTTTGATCAGGTTCTTATCTCGCCAGGAATGGGATTGAGTACAACTTGCTCCAAACTTGGCAACTTGATTGAAAAGGTGACTTTGTAGAATTAGCGGAGATTGACATTGTTCTACTTTTATTGTTCCGAAGTTATGATCGGAATTGGAAAATTGGAATCGGATTCTAATAAAACTTTCACACCTGAGAGGAAGTTTAACATAAAAGGGATGATAATGGCATAAAATTAAAATGCGTTTGTTTGAATGTTTTCACATATAATTTTATCACATTTATCAAACAAGTTTCAAGTCCTTACAAACTCTTCACTTCGGCTAAAATGTGTCGAATTAGAACCGTGTGTCTTTTTTCCCGTTCTTTCTTTGAGTTTTATTACTGAACGTCGACACAAACATCATAGAAATAGTTAATCTTTCTAACCCAATATCAAAGCCCTATAAATAAATGACCAGTTTTTATGATTAGACCAACAAATACAAACACAAAGTTATCTACAAACCCTCCTCTCAGCAGCACCGCAGTATTATCTCGAATGTATCTCAGAGGAGCGGTTGCCCTACTCCGGCCCACTTGTCCAATATAACGCTTTGTTCTATCGAACAGAAAAATACAACATCCGTCGTTTGGACGTAGTTCAAGAGGCTGGAGGGAGAAAAACTTATGCTATTTTTTCACAGTTTTTTAATGAGTTTAGCTCCTAAAATTTCATGTTATGGTAAGCGATTATTTTGAACCATGTAACGATACGGAACTGATAGATCGCTTTCTAAATTGCGATTTGAATTCGTGGGAAACTTGGAAAACTGATTAATTTGTGATTGGCTTATTAGAAGAGTTGCTCGTCAAATGATAAGAGTAGTTTTCTAACTCAAATGTTTATATAATCTGATTTTATCACGTGTAGCTTAATATTAAGGTCGCTATTATTTTGTTCTCCATGTTGGCATGTACAAATCTACGCATAACAGTTGAAAATAAGTAGGTGCATATAAATAAGAATGCCTACATGAGAGTGTCCAACTCTGTAACTCAAATTATTGAAAAATATTTAATTCTTAACGTTTACAAAAATTAAGGTCTAGAGTATAAAAACCGCCCTGGAGGTGTAATAACAATTAAAACGTCATAATTCAAGTCATTGATGCATGTCCGGGATTGGTTTAAAATGGCTGAATTTTATACTTAGCGTGGATTCTCACTAAGCCACTTGAAGTTCTCAGGGCCCTGTATTATTTAGCCCCCTACCTCCCGCACTAGTTTCCTCAGGCCAGTGGGAGTCATCTGTTCCCCTGTAATTGTTTCATTGAGCGTTATGCCGTGTGTTATTGCCTTAGTTCGGAATTACTTTTGTTCTGCGGTTGCTTCTAGTTGTTACCAACTTGCTTCTACCAACTTTGGCCTAAGATTTGTGGGAGGTTTATTGCAGTACTTTTAGTTGTTTTGGCAGGAGATAAAGTGTTTGAAGTGTATTGTGATCTATTCTTTTTTGCTAGATAGGCTAACGCTTTACTATAGATCGCCTGATAACTCGTCTACATTGCAATCTATGATCTAACGTGTTTATATAAAAGAAACCACATCAATTTTGACTTTGACTTGAAGACCGACGAGTTTATGGTTCAAAACATGATGTTAGTATAATAAATATGAAATTTTCTTACAAATGCAAAAACAAAGTCTAGTACTTTAATACTGTCTGCGCTTGATCCATTATATTCCCAGTCCCAGTACTGAATAAGCTCAAAACAGTAAAAGAAGCAAAAGCTCGAAAGCTGTGAATCCAAATCAGACATTGTGATCCCGATCATGCGTCGTTTTGTTACAAAGAAAGAAGCGCTGGCAGCGCGCCCACTCGGCACGCGACTGTCAAACTGATTTACAGAGGTAGGTATGGACTTACTAGCTGGGATGCATGGTGTCGTGTGTGTACAATTATTCAGACAAATAACTTATTGAACACAAATGAAAATACAATCCATAATATTATCCTCTAAATTTAAGGTCAAACATACCCTTCCCCAAAGAACGCCCTGACAAATAAGTTATTGTATTTATTTTAATAAATACTAATAGCTTTTATTGAAAAGAATCCTAAAAATTTTTTTATCATATGAGTAATAATAATAATAATCTCAAATCATTGAAGTCAATATTTTGTTATTAAATAATTTTATTTACTAAGGCTGGGTAAACATAGCAAATCTCCAATCTTCAAAAACTGCCTTATTATTTAAATGTACGGGATAATAATCTTTGTCTACATTTGGCCGTGGATACGCACAAACATACAAAGTATCTCTGTTATTGGAGTGTGGTGCATGGTAAAGTGTTATTTTTATCGCCATCTTCAGGAGCTGACTAATACGCCAAGTGTGAAATGACAAATGGTTTATTATGATTGTCGGGTTAGTCTGCAATGAAAGGGGAGTTTTCAGCTGCAAATAAGAGTATCGGTACAAATATTACTTACTTTTATTTTTTAAATATCTAATTAAGTGGAACAGTTGTTTAAGGAGAAATGTAATAACAATGTAACTTACGTCCTACGTATCTGAATTATTTTGCAATGTGTTTATAAATCTAATTACAGCATTATATTTCTTACTCCTAAATTAAAATTTAATTTAATGGTAAGTAATTTTTTTTGTTTATAAAATGTATAGAACTAAGTAAAAGTATCTTTTAAATTTAATTTTCAAGTACAAATTGTTTTGCAATTTTTTTGATACCACCATCTCACACGAGTAAAAAAACCTTCAGACCTGTCAACTGCAAAATAATGAGCCTTCTGAATGATTAGCCAGATGTCTGTTCAAATGGTTTTTACGACTCAATTCGGATTTACCGAGATCATGTCGGGAGTGATTTATTACTCTTTGATGTTCGACTGAAATAATCTTCGCTTGAAATGGCACGCATCGGTGGGCGAGAAAAATGATAGGGATGTTATTTTACAGAGAGGTTTAGGTGTTTTTCAACGACTTGCTTTTGATGTGGACATTATTGTAAGTGTGAAAAAACAGGTTATTTATTAGTATTTTTGGAACAACAAAATGAGTTTTTCCCGTTTTGGAATATAAAGCTTAAAACAACTGTGTCAGAGTCAGTCATGTGACAGCAGATTTTGTAGGTTTGCAAACTTTCGACACCAGAGTTCACCGTGATTAATTTAATGTATTTGCATATTTGTTCTATAATGTCCATATGTATCGTATAATTATATTATATTAATAAATATTTTATATTAATAAATAATTATGACTATGACCAGTCTTCATGACTTCGTTGGGATCGGTTTGATTTTTTTCTTAAATATCCAAGTTTTAAGTGTACATGATATTTTATTATCACCCAAAAAATGAATTTAACAGCAGTAACATTTAAAATTCAGGATTATAATTATTTCTTTCAACTCTTCTTAAACCTCTCCTAAATTAAATTATTTATTTAAATTATTCACAGAGCAAAGCGGCGCCATTAATTATTCTTACAAATGTTTAACGGCCGTTAACTCCATAACTCTCCATTTTGTCCCAAGAATACGCCAAGTCCAGTTTAACACAGAACTTAGAAAAAATATAGACCTCAAAAGTCTGAAAAAAATATGTGAGTAAGTAATACTATTTGTAAATTTTTTAATGATGATTTTAGGGTTCGTGTTCCATGTACCAGGCGTCAAATTGTTTGTTGCTACTGAGCATAGGCCTCTTTGAATGTATGATTAACAAAGGTACCTTTATAGACACGATATCTACAGTTGAAAATAAAACCCATACCTACTTCATTAAACATTTTGACACATATACTCGTAGATGACGACCAGAACGACAGTATACTCTTAAGGCAAGTCATATAAACACCTACTATTAAACAAGGTTTTTTTGTAGCTAAAATGGGTTTACACTTGACCATAGGATGCCTGATGGTAAGCAAAGGCTATGGCCTAAGATGAAGCGATTCCTAAGTATTCCAACCTCCACGACATACACCCAGTTTAAACCGGCCCCGACCGGTTCGGTCACTCGGTTATCCGGACCTTCAACCGTTCTTTATTTGCATAAAATTATTAGCCGCATAATTTTTGGGGTAACTCCGTAATTCCGGTTGCTTCAGCCTAATTACCCGGGTTTGATGTTTCCCGGGTGATGTTACTAGAGGCCGTTGATGAAAGTATTTAGAGACGACTACCTGAATATAATATTTTTATTTATAACTCTGAATCATACTTCCTAGCTAAGCGATTAAGAAACCGATGGATCTACCAAAAATCATTCTTGATCTCGATAACAAAGTTTGCCCCACTCACACAAACTTAAATAAGATAAAAATAAGATAAAATCAATAAAATAACAATGCTATCGTCAACCATATCATGTCTTGGCTTTAGTCACACGAAATAGGCTTACCTATTTCCAAGTCGATTATTTTCCATAAAATTACGGAACGTATTTTGGTATTTTTAACCTAATGAAGCGTCTATTGAATGTGATGTCGTTGTTACCCAGCTTGTGTTACCCGGGTGAATGTTTCATCCTTATTGTTTTTGGTTACGGGTCGGGATAATATTTTTGTGGATAGACATCATATTTTTACACGGTATTTGTGGGTTTAGGACTCGTGGAAAAACAGAGATTTAAAAATAACCTGTTAATGGGGAAATATAGCGTAGGTAACATGAAGTTATGTTGCTTTTGAGTTTTAAAAATGTGATCTGAAAATTTATATGATTGGCTAGAAACTAAGTTTTACACGATCATTCAATAGGCAATTGGCGTATAGCTTAAAAAATGGAGCGTAATATCTACGAATTTCACAGTAGCCGACTATAAAATCGTATACAAAAAGATTCCCGAGCATAACCCAGCAGACACAATACAGCGGAAGTAAACTATTTATCCGCCCGGCTCCGCGCGCAGACACCCAACAGAATAGAACTCATTCAATTGCAAAAACTCCACTATTTATTCAGCGTATCTCATTTATCACAACTACTACACTGTAAAGGCGTATGCCACGGGCAGAGGATTGGAATTTGGTAGAACTTCTGTGGGGCTAAATTGTTTATTACAAAAAAAATAGCTGTTAATTGATTTAGCTAGTATTCGAAACAATATAAATCACCTAAATGGTCAGAAATAGTGGCATCGTCAGCGAATTGCATTGGAATTATTATAAGGTTCAGCCAGTTACAGTCCAATATAAACATGATCCACGATGGACTACCATGATGGACTCGATGGTGGGTTCGCTAACATACTATGAAAATATCGCTTTAAACAGCATTGATGATTTGTATAAGGATTGTCTTGTTAATAGTATTTGTATAAACACTAATACATTTTTAAACTATCGTCAATATACGAGTACTTAATAAGCAAGATTTTCATTAAAAGAAATAAATTAATCAGAACCAAATTACTGGCCATTCTCTCCCGGTAAGTGTGTGGTTGCGGCTGCAGAGTCTGAATGGCAAGAAGACTGCATTTCCATACAGACTAGACTGCGGTCGGAGCCAGCGCTACGCACTACGCTTACATAATGCACAGGAATTAATTAATGTAGGTAACAATTAAATAAGGAATAGCTTTGGAAACTAACCTTTTGGAAATTCTGAATGATATTTATTGTTAGCAACTGTTGAGTGCGCACCTGCGAGATAAACGTATGTTTATGCCACGTCATAAAGTCTACGTCTTTAAATAAGGATATTTTCATTAGTGAAGTTACTCAATTTTTATCTTCACAGTCACAGATAAATATTAAATAAATATAATATTCCGGGACATTGCACACAGCGCCATCTAGCCCCACACTAAGCAAACGCTTGAGTCGTGGGTACTAGATAATGGATATAATACTTATATACTTCTGTAAATACATACTTATTATACATACAAACGACCAGACTCAACACAAGATAGTCAGACATTTGCTCCAATCATAGACAGCATAAACTGGCTTTCAAATGAGGCTATTACAACTTACTGCAGATTAATTATGACTTCGAATTCATTTATTCCAGGCACGTGTGCCATTGACCTAAACTAGCCGAATGTCTAAAAACTTACAGTAGTAACATTCACTTGACAAAAAAAAACCGTTTATCTTACCTAAAACTTTATTATTATTTATATAAAAAGTCCCGCTCATTCCTCCCTCCTCGTGCGTACACAGCTGCAGATGGTTACTCACAATCGAGTTAAACTCCGCATGTGTAGATATTCCCAACTTTATTTACTGAAATAAATTGACTCCGCCGAATTCCTTTGAAAATCAACCGCAAAGAGTTTTCCACTTCAAACTGGGTTCTATTGAAGATTTATTGTAACACTTGAGGGTAGTAGTAAAGGGGTTTTGGCGATGGAATTTCAAGTGGATTCGTGGGAATAATGCGATACTTTGTGGATAGACATTATTATAGTTTAAGAGTTTAGAGCTAGTTTTAAAATACATACGAGCCTATGAAACGCGTGGAAAATCTTAAATATATATATCATAAACAGACGGGTGCCTGTGGGGAAGTTTTTAGTATTTGACTTATTCTCAAATACTTAAAACTTCCCCACAGCAACCCGTGTTATGAATTCTAATTTAAATAAACCAAATTTGAACCTGAATTTCGCTACAATAGGTACCGTGATTGTTTTCTTGAACAAAACACTTCATCAAAGTTCATCAACACCGATGATAAATTTCAACATAAACTTTGATTTATCACACAAATCACAATAACTCAAAAGATGACAGACAACAATTATGAAGATTGTTATTCCTTTACACCTAAAGTTAAATCGTAAATATCTCGAAATATTGACAAGCCTCCATATCTCATGATCCAACAATTCATAAATCAAAATACGAGTTCAACATTCGGACACTTACATCTTGTTTCCTCTGCAAAAGAGATTGACAATAATACAAACTAACTTTAGGTAGATAACAGCTCTTAAGTAGTGTAACTATAAGATCTATATTTCCGTGTACAGTTTTGTGAATGGCATATTTTACCGCATGTTCGCTTCACCAATGTGTACCTATTTCATCCCATTCAATGGCAAAACATAGAGTTTACAATTTGTGATTCGCTCCACTTGGATGATAAGATTTAATATCAAGTTGCTTAAAGGTCAGTAAATTCATACGCGATTGATAAGGCAACAAAACAACATTTGACGTGTCTTTTGACTAACTATCCGTGGAAGGACCTGGGCGCACACCATGAAGTACATACATACATACATATATGCCCAAGAGAACTCTCCTAACGAATTAATTTTCAGGGAAGTCACGACCCTCAGTCATGAGGAAATACGACGACGGATATAAAAAACGACGGAGATCTTTGGCCCGCATGTGCAAAATATGAGATTAATGTTGTTATGTCGTTAATGACATCGTTAGGTAATTCTTGGTTAAACCACAGAAAACAGAGTACAAGTAACACTCAGCATTTTCTTTTTAAAAATCAATTCCAACAGCGCTTGACAATCTACATTTTTCTTTTAGAAGTCCTTGTCTATTTCCTACTCTTAACGCGTCGGAACATCATGACAAGTGTCAAAGGCAGTCGCAGTAACACGTTGCAATACAACTTTAATACCCACACATGCACACAAAAATCACTCTTATCGCTATGAAATAAGGTGCAAAGAGGTTGCAAATAGAATGTCAGTGATGGGAATTTACGCATGCCTCTGAATTTCAATATTTCATCTCGCGGAGTCTGAGAATAGTTGATGATATAGAAATGGCACTGAGCCAACAAAATAATGGCACTAAATGATGAATCGCCACCGCCGCGGTTGTATTACCTACTGCCCCTGCTAAATTAAATCTTTAGCAACCAACAAACACCAAGCATTCCTTCATATAATATTTCCGGTACTGTAACCAATCACAAGCAAGCTTTATATACGAGTGCTATGTGGGAGAAGGATGAAATGTGGCAGCATTTTCGACGCGACATTTAATATTTGAATGAGTTACAATTGAAACGAAGCTCTGGAGAAATATTAATGTAGTGTTGTCCTGTGCTACTGGCTACTGCAGCTCTTCACCGGCTTCCAATAACAAAATTGTTTGTTTTAAGTAGTTACAATTCTATAATATCAATGATTCTTAGCACGCAGTTGTTGGTTATCTTTACATTTCATTCGCGGCTGAGGTTCGAGGCTGCGGCTGAAGGACTCTAATGGTGCAAATACAGTCGGGCCGGGATATTCCATATATTCATATGTGGTGGCATGGAAAATATAATGATATTCTGTGTTGGAAGGCAGGAATTTACTGTGGAAATGAAGATTTCTAGTGGTATATGTATGATAAACGGATAGAACCTATATATTAATTAGGAGTTCAAACTACAGAATTACGCTTTACCTACCAACACACGATACAAACCCATCTAAAACTCGATTTGAATTTTGATACAAGAACTTATCAGTACTTCGTAAGGAAACAAAAAGAGTTACAAACGCCAAAGAAATTATTTCATTAACACACAATTGCATAGTTTTATATAATTTTATTAAACTCTAAAAATTAAAAAAAAACCTTTATTCAATAATAATAAACAATATATACACATATATACACTAATAAAACTAAAAAAGAGTATTTATATTTAAACTTAATTTAAAACATCCACATGTGTTATGGAGCCAAGAACGCTGGCTGCACTCCCACGCTGGATTGCTATAGAAATCCTTTGCGCAAGGAACCAGCCAGCGTTCTTGTCTCTAGTAATGTCATTCAACCTTTCATTTAATTTTAAATAAATAATAATAATAATATTTTTTAATACACTCTAAACTCTTTTTCTTTTTCCAATAAAAGTTTTATTTAAAACAACCATAGTGCAGGTTAGCACTTAATAAATTAACTCATAATTACTCTAAACTCTCTCTAAGAAAATATTATGAATATCTTAGCACATTATTGTAAATCACAACTTCACAAACAATACCTACAAACAACATTTGCATTCACTAGTCGGGAGACAGAGCAATATAGATAAAACCTTTTAAAAGATAACTTTACGCGAAACATCTTAAATCCGTCTTGAGATATTGTCCGCTAAAAACTTTCCTTACACAGAAAGCTTACAGAACTCTTAACAAAATTCGGTTCCAAAATATACCTTACAACGATAACATAAGATCTACCAAAGACTGTTTATTTTTCACAGACTTGACTACAAAAATATACCTTACCACAACGACATAACAACTATCTGTCGCTGTTTATTGTTCAAACTGAATTTTTAAAGTAAGATAAACAGACTCCAAACCATAATACGGATAAAACAGTTTTGGTTGCATTGTTCGTGTTGTGACAACGAAAGTATAATTCAGTCGAAAATGGCCGCACGTACAAACAGTAAGTCATATTTGTGCGAGATGAATGGATGGGACATTCTGAAGGAAACAAATATTGGAGGAAACTATACGGTGTTAACTTAATCCAGTGTTTGAAGACAGATTATAAGTATATACGTTTGTAGTATACGCTATCCTTATGTCAGAACAATACCTATTTACCTATAACAATACCTCTTTCTTCTTTCTTATCGAATGAAAGTGGCCAACTGTGGTGTCGAGAGTTTATCAAGCCTAAGGGCCTCTGACATGTCTTAACGACTGCCGGCCGTACTAGACAAGCAGCCGAGACCTACAATTTAACGTTTCATCCGACCGACGGAAGTTGAAAGTGGAATACAATACCTATTAGTTTCCTATGTTAGTAGAATTTTCTATTATAGGTACTTATTGTGCCTTTTATCGGTGAAATATTATTTTGTCATCGATGGAAGGTGATATCTAATGAACGCGAATTGTTAGCCGTGCCTTTCACCAATAACAATACATATACAAACAAATACATTATCTATTTATTTTGCTATTAAAATTGCAAACATGATTTATGGCTGTAAACGTTAATTTCAAAATCGTCATTGATTTCTTCAAACACAGATATATATTAAATTTCTAAGTAAAGTTTCGCTTTAAGGTGACAAATCCACCTTTACCACCAATATTTCAACTTATTTTATTTCTAATTCCTAAAAAAGAACTAAATATTATATCTAAATCATCCCTCCAGACACAAACTCTAACTTCATCCCACTCTCTCCCACTCCTCTCTAAATGCTCTAACATGTTTTGTCCTCATGCAAATGCAACTTGTAGAAAAGCAGTCCAATTTGACGGCGCCCGCCAGGGGGCGACACCGCACTTTTAAATTAAATTTGGACATAAGACGGGGACTTCGGTGTTTTAAATTTAAACTGGTCGTCTTTAAAGTTGTAAAGTTGTTCTGAGTTTAACTGTTTGAGGTAATGTGCTTGTTAGGGGTCTAATTGGTTTGAGAATTTGATTTACAATATGTCTTGTTTATATACACAAAATAAAGAAGTGTTAGCCGTTTATAATAATTGAACCACCTTCAATTCCAAAGAAGCTAGTATTAATCGAATAGCAGCATTTTTATCAAAAACAGATTATCTATCATGTACGTACTTACATCATATTAATTTAATATCACCATGATATGCAATTGTGTGACATTAACAGGTTACCTCAACAGTAATATCCCACCAAATCCAGCATCGTGACAATGACCCCATTATCTAAACCATGAAAATAAATTTACAAGACCATTCAATTTATTACATACCTCATCTAACCTAGAAAGTTTCTGAGTCATCCTAAAATACCTACTAACAACTAACTAACTACTTCAACAAAGCTATGAAACAAAGCAAGTGGCGGCAACGTGGCGGAAACAAGAACTACTACAAGGCTGTGAAAACCGATGTGAAAACTGAGCGACTAGCGCCACCGTGGTGGAAACAAGAACTAATGCAGCGTGTATTGTTCAGGACAATAGGAGGTAATTTGGCAGAGTTATTGCACTTAAGTTGTACTGTGTAGTTAATTTAGTTTAGTCAGGATTTAAATTGTAGTGTTAAGTTTTGTTTTAAAGTCTAAAATATAGGTAATGGAATAATTAAGACTTATCAATTAGAAAAGAAAAGTTGGTGGATTTGTGATTTTGTTTCGGTAAACTTTTAAATTCCATGCCTATCGCCAAGCATCCAAGTGCGATTCCCGCATGATACAAGTAGTTATGAATTTTAAAAATCTGTAATTACTTGTGTTGAGTCTGGTCGTTTCTATGTATAATATATGAGTGTATATTTAAAAAAATAAAAGTATATAAATGTTATATTCGTTATCTAGTACCCGACATAAGCGTTTGCTTAGTGTGGGGCTAGATGGCGCTGTGTGCAATGTCCCGGAATATAAAAAAACAGTTTCCTTAAGTTATACTAGTTTTTTTTATATCTCCGTTTTTCTCATATTTTTCATAAAGAGTAGGTTTGCATTAGCTCTGATATCAAAGTTTACATGTACATACATTTTGCATCTAGTAATAAAATAGTTTCCCAAAAAAGTAACTCTTAGAATACAATAGCAAAAATAAAGACAAAACAAGCAAACGCGTTTTCCTACTTTTAGAAAGTCAGTAGATAACAGTACTATAATCTACAATCAAGTTTATATTGTATTCCCAGCCTTAGCTGTATTGTTCTTACAAGTTTATATTGTCACAATAAAATAAGCTCCCGAATACACTGTAGTGTTATGCAAAAGCTTTGTTTCACACACACTATTGTGCAGCTTTTGGAAGCTTATACAGCTAAGTTGGAGACTCACCTTCCTTACTTGGTCTTGTGGACAATTGTTGTGTTTTTGAGACTTTGTATATTTGTAAAATCCATTTTATGAGTCATTAGTGCTTGGCAGCGGTTTTACCTGCGTGCTTGGGATGATAACTAGCCTATGTTATTCTAAGGACTCCTTTCTACCAGTATCAAGTTGATCAATCAGGTAATCTGACACCGTGGGAGAAGAACAGACCAAGAAAAGCACTTTCGCTTTTAATTATGGTAAGCAATATTATTGCACATTCATCATTTAACAAAAGCGCACGTGATCTTATCTAAAATAAAAAAGTAAAAAAAGAACAAGTGAGAATTCAAACATTTAATTATTACTACTACAAAATAATAAAAAGGGTACTTCGAAAACTTTAAGCAAAGCCTAAAGATAACTTTACCAAAATTGAGTAGGTAACAAAATTTTACACGGTTTATTTTGAAAAGTAATCCTTGAAGAAACAGTTTTCATCACATTCTCGAGGCTTTAAAACTCGAAACTACGGTCACAGTGAAATAACCCGACAGTAAACTTACTGGCGAGAAGATATGAGATGCGTACTAAACCTACTGCCAATATTGTGATTCACTGTCTGAATCAACTTTTATAATTACCAAATAACTTGCCTGCTTTTATACTCCAACACAAATACACGATTCACACAAATTAAGTTAGGTACATACCTACAAATAAATTATGAATACAATTTACATGTACTTTTTACTCATAACTGGTGTTATATCAGTACAAATTTAAGCGACATATGTGGAAAAAAAGTTACATACCTACTTAATTCAAATTATTTCATACAAATCATTAAACGCTGATTTATTGCATAGTGAGTACCATAAACCTAATATTTTGCATCCTACATTACTTAATCGGGCAAAACCAAGTAGTATCATTCACTGATTAAAATGATTAACTGTGTTCTTTTAACATTTAACTTGCCAGGATTTTTACCACTTAACCGCTTCAAGTAACACATGATACACTAAGTTTAAGGTAATACATTCATAACATGTTCCATAAGATGTAGCAGTGCTGATCCTGCAGTGCGTAGTAAAGTTTATGTCACTATTACTCTGGGGTTTCAATGGACGGCGATGTGGAGTAAGAATTTATTTAGTGTCATCTTAGCTAGCTCTCGTAAAAGAGCTTTAATTAATATGTGTTCTGAGCTGTACGTACTGCCAAATTTATATATATGTAATAATTGTTGAATGTTGTTAAGAAATGACGTCCATAGGCAGGCTCCACCTTTGATCAAAAAAATAATTATTCGTGTGTAGTAACGCTTCATGTGATCTACTGATCAAATATCTTAATAAGAATTGCTTATTATTATTTCATTTTCCGTAGAAATGTTCAAATAATAGATAAAACAAACAAGCTGTCCAACGATTGTTTCTTAAAATATCATCGAAATAAAAACCACAGATTTTAGAAGTTAGGACGTTTTTACCGAGTGAATCAATCACTTTATATTTCTTTCAGTTTCGAAGTCCAGAATCACAACTTTATAAACCGCAGAGTGGCGATCGTGGCATCCATTTAAACATTCACACTTCTCTTGATAAGCATAAAAGTATAAACTGACCATATTCAGAACTAAACATAAGTGTTTACGTAAACAAACAAGGCGCCTCTTCATACGATGAAGCAATTACGTTCTTTCCTCCGAGAGTGGAGGATCAAGAGTCCAGGCGCAATGTGCGGGACGCAGCTAACGACTGTGGTAGGGGCGGACACAGGGGGCGCTGCAGTAGGATAACTAGGAACATAATCATAGTATTGTTATATAATTCAAATACACTTGACTACAATTTTCCTACGGTGAGTAAGATAAGATGAGAATTGTTTAAAAATTCACGATTTCAAATGACATATTACTGTCATAATTATAAATTCCATGTTTATTTTTTGCTTACTACGTTAATTTCTTACTTCTTCCGGAACGAATTAAAATTAAAAACCAAACTAATAACAACTTCATTTAAACGGTCAATTTGTAAAAATATACCTTTTAAGTACGCATGTCACACCCTAGGCTGTAACAATGTTTCATTAGTCCACCAATCGGTCTGTTTTCCGCTCTTTATAATATAATAGTGGGTGCTCGCGGCACCGCTCGCATAAACAAGTAAAACTTGCATACCCTATTTCACCCCTTTTAATAATTTTCCATAAATCCTTTCTAAGCGGATGCCTATGTCATAACATCTACCTGCGTGCCAGATTTCAGTCCTATCCGTCCAGTGGTGGCTGTGCGTTGATAGATCACTGTGTCAGTCAGTCACTCACCTTAGAGTTTTATACATTTAGATTAAAAGTAATTAATTCAAAGCAATTGTTTGTTTGTTGTTTTGGCAAGTTAACCTACTCGTTACATTAATATCTATGTAGTTAAGCGGTAACAGTTAAAATTTCCGTCACGGCGGCGTTGGCACATGTCGTTGGGTCGATACCGTTTTGTGTCTCCCGATGTATCACACCGAGTAGACGTCTCATTGAAATGGAAATAATTCCTACACACATATGTCAAGTACGGCATAAGGTATGTGTAAGAAAAAGACTGGAAACTAACTGCGTAAGCAGTCGTAAGGAAAATCTGATTATTTTATGGACGTGTCATTATTTGCTGCAGTATTGTTTGACATTGTTATTATATGCTTTTAAGGTTTTTTTTTAAGTTCACCGTGACTTTTTCTAGAATTAAAAATGAGTACATACTTAGCCAATAATGATACAATGAATTACTCCTATTTTGTCCGCAAATGGTGACAAATTTTATGATAATATTTTATGGTAAAATATACATATAGATGATACTAAAATGTTAACAAAACCAAAACTAGCAACTCAAATCCTACCGTTTAAATAACTAAAACTGACTGCCAAACTTCAATCAAAAATACCAATATACCTACTAATGCGGCTTCTCTCACATAGCCCGCGTGGTTGCCAGTCGGCACTCCGCACGGGCGCGGAATTTTTATGCCACACTTAACTTCTGATTTGATACCATCAACATCTGAATGTGGCGCGAGGGGAACAAGCGATTGCGGCGTCTATTTCTATTTTATCTTTTATTGCATTTAGATACTGAAGATGCCAAAATGCGATTCTTTTTGCTGATATTTTCTTTTATATTTGTCTGTTGACATGAAAACCTCTAAGTGTGTGTCTATACTTCACGATAAATTGATAACAAAATAAAAAGGTGTTCTTTCAAAACTAACAATCTCACGTAAAGCTGACTATGGAGTACAACAGCTCTTAAATAAATTTACCGACATGTACTTTTATTGCTAAATGCGTTTAAAAATAATTGCGCAAGAGAGCTTTAGACTCCTGCTTAAATATTTAATAAAAATTAAGCATTAATTTAGGAACAGATCACATTCAAATTTCATTTAAAACATGCAAAAGGCTTCGTTTTAACTTCTCCCAGCATGCAAAGGCTGGAAGTTATCTAGCAAGCTGTAAATGTTCAAATCACATATAAACCCATCTCATATTCCGCGCAGCGCTCACTTCTCTCTAATAACTTCAATATCCAACAATAAACCCCATACAGGGCTAGTGATGATAATTCTCCATGGATAAGAAAAACACAAGGCTTATGCCTTTCTTTGGAGATGATGAAGTATGCGGTATTATGCGAGTGGTGAACTCTGGTGTGGACAGTTTTCAAACTACCTCGTATGTCTGAAAATGTTTAACTGTTGTATCTATTTATACTGAACATTATACAACAGCAAACAGAGGGGAGTTATTTCATTACTCATTCGATACGACCTACGAAAGCGCTCTGAAATTTATTTTGATTATACATGTTACTTATCACTGCCAAGTTTTTTCACACCATTCCACACGCTTTTGAGATTATTTCGTAACTATAGAATAATAGAAACCTTTTATTTTGGTTATCAGTAGCTCTGTGTAAAGAAACATCCCTTAACCATACAAAGTCGTTACAAAAACCTCGATCCATACACCATTGGCATAAAGTCCATTTTCGCGCATTTAATGTCGATTTTCTCCGAGATTTTATTCCCGTAAAGGTGTCCAATATTCGTACGATATAAAGTTCAATATAGAACGCGCGTTGTGCGCGTTAGCTCGAGTAACGCGTCAAATGGAAAGTTACGCGAAACGCGTGAATGTTGGACTGATGTGGTGTGTGCTTAGTATTGCTGAGGCTGGTATTATTTGATCAGGGTTGGTCTTTTTGTGGATTGCGCAATTTTCTTTTGTTTTTCTTTGATTCGTTTTAAATTGAATACATGAGAAGATTGAGTAGCTATAAAATACGCACAGTACTTCAGTAATTTAAACTTGATTATCCGTATGACTCACAAATCTTACTTTTACATTTTCGGAAAAACTACCGAGGACTGTATAAACATTAAAATAACATTTTGTACAAAATAATGTTTGAGTTATCTCATATACATAAAAGAAACTAAATAATGTTTTCGTATGGTTAAAATATTTTATTTAACTCGCCATTTTAAAATTGAATTATAAATCAGCATAATCTTAATCTTTAGATAGCGTTGAAACTTTTCTAGCCCCTGAAAAGGTTCCACAATAATTTATATTTGGTTGAGATTTATGATTGCAGATTATTTCGTTATCTTGCTAACTAAATCACACGAACCTACTTTTTTGCGCAAAATGTATATATTGCGTGTTGAGGAGGTTGCAGAGGGATTTTATTTATATGTTTGGCTCACCTACATAATGTTGAGAATTTATAGATTGTGAATAGGTATTTTTGTGTTAATATGAGTTAAAAAATAGGGAGATATGTACGAATTGATGAGTAGTTTCATAATTAATTATGCAGTAAAATACATATATTCAGAGAACACAGTTTTGTTGTATTTTACCAACATATAAGTATATTTATCTTCTTATTGTAATTGATGTTAATAACATGTAAGATTTAAGTTAATAATAATGATATCAGTTTCCAAAGAAAGAATTTGGTTACCATTTCCAACTTAGTTTTAAACGACATTTTCGCAAAACCAATCCGAAAATCACCCCTGAAACTAAAATCAGCCCATCATTTGATTTTCCATATCCCCCTGCTATCTTCGGGCAGAATCACACACTATATGCAGCTGTTTATACATCACGCAATACAGAGTTAGATAGAGTAGCTTTAATATATCAAAATAATGGATCTTTGGTTTTTTAAAATTGATATTTTTAATAGATTTGAGTACTGTACTTTATAGAAAACGAAGAGATGTAACCACCTGTAGATTTAGCATGATGTCTTTACTGAATAAAACCAATTCAGATTTTAGAAAAAAATCGTTTGGCATTATTGTTTTATGGCGGTTTAAGATTGGATTTTTAGCAAATTTTTTAAGTCAAAGTACATAATTGCTACTCTATACATTTTACCGAGATGACATTTTTTTCGTATCAAATATTATAATAGTAATAGTAGAAATTTTGCTAATATTAAAAAACAAATATTTATGCGTTAGTACCATAATCCTGTTTGTTGATATTTTTAATAAAGTGTTTATCTTTACATTTATCTATAACCCTGTACACTACACATACAGGGTTGCAAGGGTCGTAGAATATATCGTCCAATAAAGCGCGTCCATAAACGTCGTCCACTTGCATTGACGCAGTATTGCCTCCGGGTGAAAATAGGGGTTTCTTTTTTATGTTGGGAAACTTTGTCCTGGATATGGAGGGTGTCTGGAAAAATCGTTAAAGATTATATCGTTAATGGATATATAAAATTAAAGTTAACTTAAGTGTTAATTGAGTAAAAGGTGTGAAATGTTTGGTATTCGGACTTTAGTTTGGTGTTGCTTAAGCTGCAAATTGAGTTTAAATATAATTAAAACATTAAATACAAAACATGTTAACAAACATTCAACTTTAAAATAATCAGGGTAATTCATGCTGTTCATATATTTTTAAATGTATTTTTTTTAATTCTATTTGTTCACAATACACGATGGTTGTAGATACTGGGGGTGTATGGTGGTTATGAATGTGTTTATGTGAAGGGTATTGTTTTAACCTTTTTTTATTACTTACGGTTACCTTCAAAATCATATTGCAGTTGAGATTTATCTCTACAATGTAATAACTTGTTTTATTTATTATATTTTTTAAGTTATTTAGATTCGATAGTATTATATAGACTAAACAGAGACACAAAATCTAGCAAGAGTACGCGGTAACTTTTTTAATTTTAATAACCAATTAACACTACAATTTATTTTAATTGATACAACCAGTTAACTTACCACGTTATTCACCTTCCCTACATTTTCCCAGAATTAACTCAGAAGAAAAGCGATAAAACTTATCCCATTTCCCATATAACTATGTTTTCCCCGCGGAATATCTTTCTTTATAGCGTAGTAAGAACACAATGCACCGAAAAGAAGACAAAGAAATTATTGTATCTTAACAAAATAAATGGGGCGAGCGGAGCTGGGGGCGGGACATATATCCTGCATGTTGAGGAGATTATAAGACGACCCAGAAAAATAACTTGCTACAAAGCAATATGTTTGTATATGTGTAGATAAGTTCTGTGTGAACTTATCTACACATATAAAGACTTCAGGACAGGTCAACTAAATTGTACACTATATCACAAATTTCCAAGAATATATCTTGTATTAAAGTACGTAATACTTTACGTTGTACTATTTAGAGTACTTTAAGCGCGGTACATAACCGCGTTTAAAGTACTCTAAATAGTATAATGTGAACAGTTTCATATCCTTAAATAAAAACAATCTTATTTAAAAAAAAAAAAAATTTCCTCTAAAAAGCCATTAGTAAATAAATGGTGCACAATTTATTTGTAACTCAAAGGAGGTAGAAAGGGCTATTCTAAACAATAGAAAATTACAGGCTTATAATAATAAACCAAATTTTACATCTGTTCCTAACTAATCCAAAGTTTTGAAGAAGCATTTTCTTGTGCATCCTAGTTTTAGGCTCCGAGCCAAGTTGAAAATATCAAGATTAAGGTTTCATTGCTAAGTGTAGGATTCAAATTATACTTCAAGATGAGGAGGCTCCGCTGCTACAATAAATTAACAACAAAGCCTTCATATTACATTTTAGAGCTTCAAAGCTCTGGTTTTCATAAAATCTGGATTGCTAATTGGCTGGCTTGTAAATGATAATAAATGACAGATATTATATTTTAAGTTTCGTTAGATTGAATAGAATCTATATTTAACTAAGCTGTAAATAAGCAGACGTTGGTAACTATAGTTAAGTAGTAATTGTCGCGATCAGTCTTCAGATGGGTCACCTAAGTCGCATTTACATTAAAGGCACTTCCGTAGATCTTACGGAATTAATTCGTCAATCTTACAGAATTAATCTCTTTATTGTACAATACCCGCATAAGCATATAATATAAGACTTATTTCAAGACACAACAAAGTTAATTTAATTGATTAACTTTGTTAGTTACATATCTAAGGAAGGTTTTGTTGTTTCATTATAGAATGCTATCTCTTTCACTAGTTATATTGATCTAAAGGAAAGTTCGATACGATCCCTGTCAGGAACCTTTATCAGGCGTTTTTCCGCCATTTTCTAAATTACTTTACAACGCCCGTTACGCCGTTATGTGCGCTGCGTTACTCGTTATACAAGGTTACTCATGACATACCTACGGTTAAAATTTTTGTTTAGAATAATGAACTAAAAGTGGCTATATCGTGAATTTTCGTAATTGTAAAATCTGCTTGTTTAATTCGTTTCACATGATATTAGAGGACTAACAATATTTTACTATGGATACAATTACATATGCTTTTGCTTATCAAAAACCTGAAGATATTCAATTAAAGTAGAAGGTATGTGTTTTCAGAAAAATAGCTTTTGTTGGTTTGATACAATTTCCTAAATATTATTTTAAGGCTAACCGGAATAGAAAAAGTGTTAAAAGTAGGCAGTCGATATCTATTTTTGAATGTTTAGCAATAGTATTTTTTTTCTTGTATTTATTTAGTAACCTAGTACAAGTACAGCTAACGGAAGCGTTATATTATAAAGTATGGGAAAAACCATATTTCAGCCAAATGATCGGAAAATGTTCGAAGGGAGGATAAATTTCAGCGATGATGTATTTTTCATGAATATATTTGCAGTTTCTCGGTGTATTGTTTCATTCTTGGTACAATACAGGAGTGAGATTTTTCTTGTTTCTTCTTAAAAAATACTTTACATTTATAAAGCTTTCATATTCATAAATAGCTGAAAAAATGCACCAGAGTGTTTTTTAAACCTAATTTATATAAGAATAAATATGGTATCACATTACTAAGAAAATATTATACAATCATTGTGTTGGTCCAAACAAATCAATTGGAAACAGACTCTTAGAAGCAGATTTTTAGACAGAGACGAAAACCGCGACTAAATGTAGCTACACTAAAACTATTTCCAACCCCATCAATTCCCGGCTACAAACATACAACAAACTACCAACAAACAGACAAAAAACGTTCCCACTAATGAAACCCGGACAAACTGTCAATTCGGTCTATCGGGCCCGTCCAATAAAAACAGACGTCGATTCATCCGTTTTTCGTAATTTAATTCACTTAACCCCCCGTCGGGCCGCTCTGGTCTGTGAGACCACCCGGCTGGGAATCACGGTAGGAAATAGAAACAGTGAATAAAGTTGTATTAGTTATACAATCCTTGTTTAATGAACTCTGAATGTACTTAGTAAACTAATAAATAGACTGACTTATTAGGATTCGTACGTAACTGGGAAAAATAAAAAAAATATTAAGTCTATTTCCCTTTGAGTCTTAGTTTTGTAGTCTACTTTTAATATATCTTGCAGTTTCTCTTATCTACCTAAATGCTGCTATTTATACAATAGTAAAATCCTATAAATTGACATGACTTTTTACTTAATAAAGCGTTTGAATTCAAAATCAACTTAATGCGATGCATTCTGACCATCTTTCGATACAAATTTTGTACTAAAAATATATTTGTATAAATCTGTCCCAACATGCCCCACTGCACCCCACAGTCACACCAGCAGCTACAAGGTTTAGGCGTAACGCACATCGGATCCTGGACGCGATAATGTCACTTTACACGCTTACATTCTACAGATGGGACTCCGACTAAGCTAGATGGATGGGTGGGACATACTTACTAAATAAGGAGTTATTAGTCATATGTAAAGTTATTCTATTGCTATTTATTAAATATGGATCTTAGATCATACGGATGTTTTAGTTGAGAAGTGTTTTGTCTTTTCATAATAATAACGTCTAAATCTCAGTCACAATATTTGAGTGAATCGATAGCTCATATGTGAGCCAGGGAAATACTGAAAGCAAGAATAATAGTGTCACGATTTCAAGTATGAAAAACGTATTGTTACAATGAGTTTTCCGCTCGTAACTTGATTGTTTATAACTAGAAACTTAAACACTTACCGTCTTATTACAATACGAGGTTTAAATGTTAATTAAAAATCTTTTGGAACTTTGATTTAACATTGGGAAATTTTGACAGTTTTATAATTATGACAGTAGATAGACAATTTTCAAACAACTAAAACGGACTTGGTCTAGACTTATTTTTAAACCACGTTTTGTAATAAGCCCCTAATTTTTCTTAACTTCGTACCATAAAAATTTATGCATTTTGAGATTAGTAAAATTTGGAATTGTTGTATGTGAACTGAACATTTTTTTTAAGAAAACAAGAAAGAATTAAATTATTTATATTTTTAGAGAACAAAAGAAAGTAGGCATTTTTAGATTTTGCATAGAATCATGGTGTGACTATCTCTATAGATATTCAAATTCTTGCAGAGGTATAGTTTTGAGCTTCTCTCATGCAATGCCGACATTTGCATCCAAATATCAGCTGCGGATATAAAGATATCGTGTTATTCCACTCTGGAGTGCTAGCACGGGTACCAGTACTGAATCACAAACAAAACCTGAAATGTTTTATTAATATTTTCATAACGTGTAAGGGACGTTGATTGGCTTGTCAATCAAAATCAATCATCTATCTATGACACGACCATCCTTTTTTTAAAAATGATTTTTCATTTGTGTTTTTGAAAAGTCTCATGAAGTTGAGTTACCTAAACATGTTTGCCTGAAAAGGTTTGTAAACTGAAAATCGAATCGGTAAAGTGCAATAATAATCAAAATCAATCATCTATCTATGACACGACCATCCTTTTATTAAAAATGATTTATCATTTGTGTTTTTGAAAAGTCTCATGAAGTTGAGTTAGATACCTAAACATGTTTGCCTGAAAAGGTTTGTAATCTGAAAACTTTATCGGTAAAGTGCAATAATACCAACATTTAGCTATAGAAAATAAAGATTTTAATTTTTTATGACTTACCTATGCGGCATACAATGAAATGAATCGCCTTGATTGCAATATTGCAGTATTATAGTGTTGCTAACGCCCCCTGGCGGGCTCGGGCGCGAAACAAAGAGCATTGTCTCCAATCCGCATAAAAATACAGCCAGCATGCAATCCAATCTTTTCACTAGGTACGTAAAAAGGTTGGAACTGCAACAAGGACTGAATAACCTGAAATATAATTAAAAACGGTTATTTTAAACAATAGTAGTTGATAACTTGGGAACATTTACCAAGATCTGGAAGTTTAATAAAAGGGGTTTAAAATACAGATTGAATAAAGAAAGATTTCGGCTAACTATCACTATATAGGTATATATCATACATCTATACTAATATTATAAAGCTGAAGAGTTTGTTTGTTTGAACGCGCTAATCTCAGGAACACATACATAAATACATAGATATTATAAGAATAGTTATGACATGTAATTTGTGGTATTATTAATAAAAAAATGTATTTGTTTTTGAACTACTGGTGCGAATTTAAAAAATATTTTTGTATTTAATAGACCATTTATCGAAGAAGACTTTAGGCTATAATATAACATCACGCTGCAACTAATAGGAGCGAAGAAACAATGGAACATGTGGAAAAAACGGGGAAAAATATTCATTTTTGAGGGCTTCCGTTGCGTGCGCTGCGAAAACGGTTCGAGATATAAAAAAATATGTATTAAAGAATTATTTCTCTTGAAATTATCTGACAATATGTCCGCAACATTACATGTCTATCTTTTAAGGTTAATTCAATAGACCCGCTTTTATGGTAATAACTATTCCACGCGGACGAAGTCGCGGGAACCAGCTAGTTTAAGATGATGGTTTTGTATATGGTTGTTTACCTAGAAATGTGGTTTAAATTAATTAAACCTTCCCTGCGTTAAGAAAATGTTAATATGTTATACGGCTGTTTGAGAACACACGGGAATAAGTAGTGACAAAAAACCTGTTTTTCATAACGTTGCTATACGATGCAATATTATTTTTATATGATACATAAATTCAGATATTTGATACCGCTTTCAGTCCCTACATTTATCTGCAAAAAGCTTGAATCCGGCCATTTGAGTGTTTCCATTGTAAACAGGCGGCGCGCGTGGCATCGCGTATCTACACATGGGCAGGGTTCAACTTTACAGACAGCATCAAGGGCTATTTCTAAATTAACTCCTTTAAAAGAATAGAAACATTAGTATTTGAAATCGTTGATAAGTTCTGATGTGCGAAATAAAGGTTCAAAACGAACAAGCCACGTGCTTGAAAAAGAACATCGTATCAAATGCATTAATTCTATTTTTTTCCCAGCATTGATGTAAATGCCTAACAGGAATTTTATAACAGTTGAAGTCATTCTTTATCAGTTGCTTCGATATTGGTTTTACAAACTCAAGGTGTCACTTCACATTGCGAAACAGAAGCAAAATATTTAGTTTTTTATCACGTATATTGTTCAGCAGCTACAAATATTTTTGTAGGCATTATGTTGTATAATATTCAGCTACTTATGGGAAGTGTTAGCCTTAAAAAACTCCTTACACAAACCAGCTAAGAGTAATTCCCGTCAATCTTCCCAGGAAGTGGTACATGCAACGTTTTACCCCCGAATAAAGCTGGATGCCGCAGTAAAGTGTCGCCGTAATTCAGGAGTTATTGTTCCGGAGACAAATTCTCCACAGAGTCAGCCTGCTCTTATAATATTGGCACGGAGGTAGTCGCGGTAAGGATAATGTATTTGTTTAATTGGAATACCAAGTGGTACCACTTGGTTTACTGTTTAAATACCTGGTAAATATCTGTTGTGCTTCTTTTTAAATGGTAAAAACTATTGTTGTAAAATAATGTACAGCAATTTATTACAGGGTATTAGTTTACCAAGTTTTTAGACACGAAACTAAAAACAGATAATATTACATGTTAATGTATCATACTGTTAACCTTAAATAACGTAAAGTAACACGAAAGACATTATAATTATGATGAAGATATTAACATTCTAAGTTTAATAACCGATGTGATTAACTACTGAGCTTAACTCCCGTGTAAAATACGCGAATAATTCATTTTCCTACAAGCAGTATCAAATACCGCCACTTTTCCCCGAAGCCGCCAACCAACGTTCACAAGATTCGCTAAAAAAAACTTGTGTGATATAAAAGTTGGCGCTAACTCGCGACGCGGCAGGTGCACTTTATGGCCGCGACGAGACGGACATTTTTTCCTCACAGCTTAGACTACGAGCTAGTGGAGGGTTTTGGTTATGTCCTGTTACACTTCTGTAGTATTCATTTCGTTAATTTATACGTTAAGAAACCAGCTGTATTTTTTTTACCCAATTTCAGTCGTTGAGCCATGTCACAGACTCTCAGGACGGTTTTCGCGGAGGTTGAGTCAAGAGTTGGCTCCTTTTATATGAAGTTATTTACTTACTTATTTACTTTTAATTCAGCATGTCGGTAGCCAAGGACACAAGCATAGTCTATGTATGTCAAATCACATTTCATAATATCTGTGTAGAAACAATATGTATCAAATAAGAAAACTTGTCATTAACCAATTTATGTCTATTATAGATCCTAGCTGTTTTCCGTAGAACGACAGTTGTTAACCATTTTATTCGTAGAAAGGATAAAACTCCAAAATGGTATAAAAAACAGGGTTAAGTAAAAAATTGTCACTCGTAACACAACACACCCACCCCCTATCTCCCGCTCTCTCCATGAATGCTGCAGTGTCAGGAGACACTTCGTACTGCAGTATTGTACCGCCGTGCTAACGCTGCGTGCGACACCTTTACAGAAAAACTCTATGCTATATGAAACGTGGCCAATTTTTTTAAATGTATTTAATCTTTTTTAGGGGGTTTCTCTCTAAGATTAATTTGCGTTATTCCAATTCTCAAGAGTACCTATATGAACATATTAAAAAGAGACGGAGCAATATAAAAATCGCATTTATAAATTCTTGTTGTTATCGGAAATCGTGCTAATTACATGATACACGTTAGATCAAATACCATCATTTCTATTCTAGTCTTAAATTTAATTAGCGAAATATTACAGCTTACTTACTTCAGGAATCTGCCCATTAATTACAATTCATTTTGTTAATTACTTACAAGACATTTACAATCTGGTCTCGTTTAATACATCCATAAGTAAAAAAAGTGGTGGAGCTTCAAATTTTCAAAATATATTTATTTTCAAATTTGAACAAGTAACTCACATCATATACACATACCTGTTAGAACGTATGTACATGAAATTCTCATAACGTGTCATAAAGCACCCTTCCTCCTCTTCCTGTAATCGATTTATTGGCATCCTATTTCGTGAAGTTTAACAATCCCGGCACCCATACAACTTCATGCAAACTTCAGCAAACTTCGGAAGGGCTGTCTTAAGTTTTTTTTAGAGTTCCTTGTATGAACTTATGAATGTTTTAAATTAAGTAGGTAGATATTTCATAAATTTTCATTTTCTTCATAATCTTTTTAAGTCAAGAAAATAGAAACAGTTGTGTTTTTGATGCCCAACAAAGATGCAAAAATAAAGTAAAAAATATTACACAAAAGCGTATTATTTTATGTACATTGAGCATTAAAATTTCTTTTTCCCGCAATAATGCTATTGTGTCTATTCTACGTAAACCACAGCAAACACGAATTGTCCAAAAATTGCAGAACCCTAATTCATATAAAACCCCCATAATTGTGTATGTAGGCAGTACACGTGTTGCGAGGACTCTGATGACACTTTGATGGGGTTTACAACTTCGGCGAGAATAATAAATTACTTTCGGAAACGCGAATTATGTATAGAAGATCGCTTCAAACAAGTTTAAAAACAAAACACGTTTTAAATATTGTTCAAAATTTTTAATGTCACTTGCTTTTTATCTTGTTAAATTTTAAAGAAAGAAAGAAAATGATTTATTGTAGCAAATAATAAACAAACGAGCACAAACAAGAAATACATATATAGTATAACTACTTAAATAAGATACATATTTGCCACAATACAACCCCAACTCAGCATAATGCTGGCTGCATAGCAACCAGCGCTGGTCTTCCGTTGGGGTTGGTGGTGACGTCATGGACGTGTACATGGAATTAAAGTGTTTTAACAGAAACAATAAAGACATACCTAGACAACATAACAAAATACCAAAGACAAATATGATGGGCGATAGAAAATGGTGAAGATAGGCAGGCTGTTTTAAGCAGAGCAGTATAACAAAAGTTAAGCAAGGGTCGAGCGGTCAGCCTCTGGATGGGTGATCAAATCTCGACATACCTTATGTCTAATATCTATGCCTATGTCTGAGTCTATCTATACACGTTGGTGTATATTACTTCTGTATATCTTGCTACCAAGGTAAATCTAACAACATAATAATATGTATACAATCTTAATCCCCAGAAACGTAAGGCAAATAACCTAGAACGATCCAAAAATTCTCAATACCAGAATACACTTGTCCCTTACTCACAAACTTTCTACATGACAATACAAGTGACAGTAACCCAGTAGTATCTCAGTTAACCAGCGACAGCGAGGTAGTAACATTGTGGCTCCAATTTTATGCGCGTCATAAAACACATCCATTATTACAAGCGATGGAACTTGATACTTCTACGGGGGCTTTGTTGCGGAGGTAGGAGTTTCCTGATAAACGCATAAACAAGGTGATTTAGCGGTTATAACTACGTACGCGTGATTTTTAGGTATAAACCATTTTTAAAGTATATTTTAAATATTGAAAACGATACATACATTATGAATGCAACTTCATTAAAGGTATATATCTTACTATTAATGTCATAAATAACATGTTTTTTAATGTATATGGGTGCCATTGAAAAATCAATATAATTTAAAAGAGCACAGATTCATTACACATACAAAAGAAAAAAAACAAAATAAATTTATATTCAACTATTACGTAACAAAATCAAATACGAACATTTCATAGAATGAATATTTCGAAAAACTTGTTATAGGTATTTCGTAAATATTTCCCTATCACTGAATTATGTTTATTATTACTTCGGAACAAGTTGAACAGCGCCGAGTTTCTAACCTTCAAACAATACATGGAAAGAACAACAAGTCGAACCTACCTGCCCGGTTACTATGAGATATTTAGTTATATTCAGCAATTTATAAATACAACCTGAAATAATGACGATGATTGTAGATATATAAATCCAAGCTTTAATCTATCTCCATGGCAAAAACTTGAAATAAATCTAGCCGTTGAAGCGCAAACAAGCGTGAACAACACACACTTTATCATTTATTTTATAAGTAAGCCAAGTTATACCTTGATCAAAGTTCTACAATAGAATTGGCTCTTAAATAAGACTGTCGGAAAACACTGCTATATTTTCAATAAAACCTATGATTTCTGATACTTGCATCAACTCTCTCCACCTTTTTAGTACTATCAAGTAAACCGTCTTATATTTTTAAATGTACCAAAAAACTGATTTTTAGGATATTAGAAACATAATACCCAATCCAGGATATTTGAATTCCATAGTAGTCCCTAGAATATAATGGCAACCCACGCACAGTGCTGCCTCTTTTAATTAAAAATATAAATCTTTGCGCGAGTAATGAAACAAAACAAGCAAAACTTCTCGAATAAACACTTTCTAATATTGAAATTATTTTCTTGTTACATTAGGTAGTGTTATTTTACTGTCTCTTTTGGCAAAAGACAGTATTTTATATCCATATATATATCCAAGGTATATCTCGAATATATACCTCATAGACTTGTGTTGTCAGAAAAACTTCCAAAATTGATGGGACAGAAACTTTATAATAAATTGCCCGAGCAGCTGAGAAATATACAAAATCAAGGAAGTTTTGACGCAAATGTAAAGAGGCTTCTCCTCTCAAAAACAATATATAATATCAAAGAATTTTTATCCAATGATTACAACGAATTTCAAATAAATACTAGGAATAGTAACGATAACAAAGAACTAATGTAGCAGTGGAATCAAGCAAAAATTGCTCACATATATACAAACATAGCAATGTTGATGTTTATGGTTTGTTATGTTATGACTTTTGCACACTGTACAAAGTTTAGTTTATCTACTTATATTTTTTGACGTAGCCTCTATACAGCTCTATCGTATATTATATAATGTATTGTAATTTCTAGTTTACCAATTTCTATGACACTACTTGACGATGCCTCTTTACAGCTGATAGTAAAACAAAGATTTTATTTTAAATACGTAATTAATTAACCTTTAAAATAGGCACTACCATAAATTGTATTTTTTTTCTATGGTAGGTACCTAATAAAATGTAATAATTATAATAATGTGGACGGATTAAATCTTGAAATGTGCTTTCCCTAGGTGAATGTAACGTGACATGATTTTGAATAAATTATTTCATTTCATTTCATACTTACCTATAATATCATCTATGTCCAACAATGTGCATGTATAGCAACCACATTCATAACAAAATCTCTCTCTCTCTCTCTCAATGAGTTGTTTTTCCTCATGACTGAGGGTCGTGACTCCCCCGCAGAATTAATTCACTATAAAGGTAAAAATAAAAAAGGTTTTGATATCTACCTAAACATCGTCGCTTCTAAGTCACATCCAAAGTAGACCACAGGTACTATTTTTTAATTTTAGCTTAAAGCTTACTCACAAAACACTCAAGAGAAAAATAAATGCATTTAAAAGAGAAGTCACTTTAAAACTATTTAGCTAATTAAAACATCTATCTAATTTGCCACAAACTTTTTCTTACTCCCTAAAAAAAAACTGTTTACCTTTATCTTCAACAGCTACTCTTTCTACCTTCTTCGTTCTAAAGAAAACATCTAGAATCCCACACTTACCGAATACCTCTGAATACTTTGAGCAATTATTTCAAGGAAAGTCACTCTACAAAGTATACAGCAATGTATTATCTAATTGCATTTAACTCTTTCTTACAAAACAAATTTTACTAATTAAAAATAAAAACTTTACTAATTAATAACTTACTTATAATAAACTTGAAACACCTATAAAAAATACTTAGTACTTTTTCTTACTTTCTATAAATAAATAACTCCTTTATCTTCTTTTTTCCTTGAAAATTATCACCAATCTCAAACTAACAGAATACTACTGAACACTTTCGGCAATTCTTTCAAGGAGTTGGCAAAGTAGCGAAGTGTGTGCCAAATAAATGGGCTCCTCCTTCGCGTGCAAAAACAAGGCACAAGTTTGTGGAATTAATCGAGTGACCACTGCACTCTAGCTAACGAGCAGAGAGAAAGGGCTGGGACACAATAGAACCTTTTTTTTAATTACAACAGATTTGCTCTTGACCACAGCTATTTTTATTAATGTAATTAGGAATGAGGTACAGTTAGAGCATTTTTTTCTATATCAACGCGTTCGCACTTAAACAATTTTAATTGATATACAAATTTAACAATCAGGCATTCGACAGAAAGAAAAGATGAAAACATTACACCACCACACTTATAACAACCATACTTATGACAAAAAACAGGTAAATTCGGTGTGTGACGCACTAAAAAGTTACGGCTTACATTCACGCTAAATTAATTCATTTTTTTTTAATTTGCTTCAAAATAGCACACTAATATTGCTTAAGATTAGAGGATGTCAACTCAAGTAACTCACTTGTTTCATTGATTTCAAGCAATTCAATTTATAAATTTCCTCAGTGTGTCACCTTCTCACTACACCACAGAGCAGTGTCTAATTAAAACTCACTCCGGCGTCATTTAAATATTTAATTGCAGTCGAATTATACTCTAACCGAGTGTGGACTAACGTAGTACATATGTGGATATGGAAGGAGATTGGATTACTTACTTGAGAAAATGCAGTTTCTTTGCACCAACTTTTTTAAAAATGTTGTTAAGTTTCAAAAATGAATGTATTACTTTTAAAATTATCTATCTTTTATATTTATTGATGTTGTGTTTCATTTACATTTGCATTCTTGTTTTAATCACCAGCTCCTGTCTTGAAGGTCACTTGATTTTATAGCCAAGCTAAACAAAACAGATCTCTACAAACTACAACTATTCTAAATCCACAATTAAAAGCTCTGTCACAAACAACTGAACAAAGGTTAACTACACTTTAATACCAGATAATTTAGTTAGTTCCTTATAGTTCACGGAATAGGAGGGTTTCTCACAATTTATGAGCTATTAAAATACTTGTTTGCACATTTCATTACTGTCACTATAAATAATGTCAATTTGTCAACCACTTGCGCGTGTTTATTTAGTAAATGATCATTTATTACACGCTTATTAACGAAATTCAAACTGTTATTATAAAACTGTTTGCTCAAAATGACCAAGACTAATTAGAACATAATTAAATTACATCAGACAACTGTAACTAACAAACATATCATTTGATTAGCGATAGCTTGACTTTTGTTTTGCATTAACGTATTCAGATTACTTGCACATAATATGCAAAAGTGTAAAAACCTACGATTCTTATCAAAAAGCTGCTACAATACCATTGCATAGTTAAAACCTCATCTTCACTTTTTTCGTTTCTTCATACATAAAGCCGTCTTAGGCAATAATCCTAGACGCTTCTCAGGCCTCAGCCCAGCGCTGATTAAACGCGGCCCGCATTATACCCGGGTTGTAGGGGTCGCACAAATTTGTTGCGGCCCGCCTTTTCTGCGTCCGCAACTAAATTGCGCAGATTATACGCGAGGGTGTGGTGACGTCACTCACACACAAGGAGTACTACTGTGACGTCAGTGGTTTTCTTTTGAACTTAAGACGCCAAATGCTAACGCTACTTTTTTGCCCATAATACCCATCCAAAGACTAAATGTTTCTACATCAAATGTTTGCTTACGTGCGTCGAATATCGTATATAATATATTTTATTTGTTATTAGTTTAATACCATTAGCTGTGACATTTTAGCAGTATAGTAATTTATCCAATATATCTCAACACTTTTTTTTAACAATAGATCTTGTACAGTTGACAAAAAGCTATTATTTGCGTAGGGCGGTCTTCTTCTGCTATTCGAATTAAAGTGGCCAACTCTGGTGTCGAGAGTTTATCAAGCCGCTCTAAGGGCCTCTGACTTGGCTTTATGACAGCAAACATTCGGGACCTACAATTTAACGTGTCATCCGACCCACTGAAGCGCCCAAAATGGAATGGCAATTTTTCTGTCACCCATCTAAGAACTGACTGCGTCGATCTTAGCGTCACATTGGTAATCGCATGCGATTGCCTCCGCTAGCTGAGCTACGGACGCTTCAAAGGGCGGTAAAATGCGTATTACTCACAATACATTGAGTCAATAACAACTAATTTAACTATTAAGGTTTATATATCATTCCATCACATCCAAGACTACTGATTCCAAACACAACAATCAAACAGCATCATAATCCGTTTATCTGTAACACTAAACCGGTTCCCATGAAGTTTAATCGCGGCTTCCTAATCACTCCCACTTTACGTTCTCTTTAAGCGTCAAGCGCAAGTTTATGAGTATTTTGTGGCTTCCGACACGATGTCTTATCTACTTGATTACTTGATCCGTGGCTCTTAGGGACGTCCAATTAGTATTCTGCTTTTATTCCTGGTAGTTAATAAGATGTAAAAAGTGTATTAGTTTTCTGAGCGAGATTTATGTGATTTTAGTTCAGAACTGAGGCTATTATCAACGATGGTTGACAGCAGCTGGTATAATCATCTTGGACTTTTTTACTCTCTTTTAGATAAGAATTAAATCTACTTTATAACATCTAAATATTATGTTATATGATTTTCTAGATCTAAATTTATTTCATTGCTTTATTCCTAAAAAACCACCACCAACAATAATAATAAAAAAAAAACTAAAGCAATGTAGACACTGCATCTAATATAAATGTTAAAAGATTATTAAATATCGACGATATTTTATACCTTCAATTCAAATGCAATGTACATTTAACAACCCAGATCAGAGAAGCGTGTTTGCAAATAATATTAATGTCAGAGCTATCTCCATTACTTGTACTACAGCTGTTAGTGTTCTGATAAAATAACGCCTGAAGCAAAATGTGCTAATATAGAGTAGATTGAACAGCACTTATTTAAATTTATGCTGATGACTGAATGTTTATAGATAAAATATGTAGTTTGAGCGTTTTAATTGGATATTAAAAACAGATCTGATGCAAAAGTAAAATGTAGAAAAGATTTATTACTATTTAAAGCTACGATCCTCTAATTCAAATATTAAATTATAAATATAATATGTAACTGTATTTGCTAAAGGAATTTTAACTAAGCATTTTTCCTTTTACAAAGCTTAAATGTAATTTATTGTAAGTAGGTACATATTCTAATACACAAATCATATCATTAAAGTGTTTATGTACATACCTAGTTGTGAATACTAAAAATTGGAACAAAAACAAAGATAATTTATTTATATAGGTACCTTATACTTGTTATACTTTGTACACATCTTTGTAATTGAAATTGTTTGTATACATACCTAATTGGGAAGAGGTCGGCTCCAGGATACGGTAACCCAGTCTAGAGTCCGACGCATTATGTTTACCTAAGGCTAAGTTAGTTATTTAAGAACCTAGTTATAAATGTTTATGTTAGATAGCCTTAAGTCATTTTGTAGTACACAATAAATATTTTCATTTTTCATTTTCACAATTAACTTCATACAAAATCAAATAATAGTGGTTTTGTTTTCAAAGATCCATCTAAAAAGCTAACTTCAAAATAATTCATAAAATCTATCTGCAGAACAATATTAGACAAAGTACTATAACTCTTCCCAACAGCCCCGCAATTTTATTGTTATCAAGGCATTGTTCCACACATCCTACATATACAATATACATACATACATAAATATCTAAAAACACATTGGCCGTACATTCTGCTACAATATGGTGTTACGTTCCGATTCGCGCGTTATTCGAGTGTAATTTTTAACGGAATTAATGTGGCATTAAGCGAACAATATTTGTAGCAATAAATAAAGGAACACGTGCGTGCGGCCAGACTTGATTTATAAAATGGCGGGGAACACCCGACACATACACTATAGCTATATAAATATATATTTGTACGTCGTTATTACTTATTACCCCATCTGGTACTTTTCAGACTATTACTAAGGTATGGTGTTAAACTCTATCTTAACTTATCAAGTGTAGAATTAGACTTCTGAACAGTTAAGTGGTGTGTGGTCCAAAATCTTTGTTGCGTATTATATGACTAAACTCAATTCATTATAAAAATAAGATAACTGTACCTACATTTTATTGTAACACCAAAATCTTGCCACCGGAATCTATTTTGCACAAAATGGATCGTTTCTTACAGACTATTTCTGGCCAGTATCAAACTATAAGAACCCTTCAACACACGAAACCAACCACCACAAAAGAATGCTAATAAAGAGGAAAAACACTCTTTTCTTCAGTTAAGTGTCTGTTTCCCCGATTCCCACAACACCTATACCGCTATGCACAATAATCAGATCCAGACAGACAAGGGGGTGAATATAAAACGCCACAACAATGTTGGATAAAGTGGTCCCGCGGGACGCACGGGATTGCATGGAGTGTCATAACGACATCCGAGCTATAGACATCTCATTAAAGCTTCACAATTTTGGCACAGCATTTCATTGAGTGAGCTTTCTCTTGACTCTAAGATTCATGCATTCTGTATGTGTTAGGACTATCATCTTTCATAGTATTATTTTGTTTTTTTGTTAGGGATACTCGTACCTAATGATTAATATAGAGTATGTTATAGAAATAAATGCCAGATTAATTTGAGTATATCTTATCTATACGGGATAAAGAGATGCTTATTATTATGTGTTCTTCCTAGTGTAACTTTGTCTATGGATAGTCATAACTGAGGGAGATAAGGAAGTTGGACTGAGCTGGGACTTACTTGTTTAGTTGACTAGCAAGTGTGTATGGAAATAGGTGTTTGTAAGTTTATATTATAGCACTAGTATTGTAAAGTTTAATAGTGAGTGTGTTTGACTTTATTTCCTCATCAATCTGTTGCTCAGTTAAAAAACAATAGTCCATTTATCACTATTATGTAGCTGTTTAAATATATGTTTAACACAAATTGATTTTCTTTTTCGACTTTAACACTAGTACAAACATAAAAAATAGTATGATATTCTTTGGATGGTTGATAGAAATAATATATATTATATAATTTCCACACTCCCCCGCAGTTCCCGGGCCATCGTGTGGAAGATGTGTCAAATGTTTACGCTGGTTACTTCAACTGTGTACGAACATGTCACATACAAAGGTAATTACGGATGTAACTACATAGATATAAGTTTGTAGATGCAGGCTTTTAGTCATAGTATTGAAGTTGTTAAGCCTTGTCAGAGGCCTTTAGGGCCTCTCAATTTTCTTGAATGAATTGAATTATTTACATTACATAGGACTGTACAAATTTTAAATGTTATTTCAAATGAGGTTAAATGTATCCTGCTATGATATCCTTGGGAACAAACTAATGATCTTCCTACGTTTCTTTAAAATTACAAAATCAGATTGCACTAAATAACACAGAAAATACGCAAATTAGGTACCTTATTTAAATTAAATTATCTCACGCAATTGCTAAAGCGCGCTTGTTTGTTGAATTAGCAAGACGTTATAAAAACATACGAAACTGGGCTTAATAAAAAGAAAAATGTTTGTTTCCAAACAGGAAAATTGTCAATTGGACAACAGGAAATTTGTTTAATTGGATATTAAAAACAGATCTGATGCAAAAGTAAAATGTAGAAAAGATTTATTACTATTTAAAGCTACGATCCTCTAATTCAAATATTAAATTATAAATATAATATGTAACTGTATTTGCTAAAGGAATTTTAACTAAGCATTTTTCCTTTTACAAAGCTTAAATGTAATTTATTGTAAGTAGGTACATATTCTAATACACAAATCATATCATTAAAGTGTTTATGTACATACCTAGTTGTGAATACTAAAAATTGGAACAAAAACAAAGATAATTTATTTATATAGGTACCTTATACTTGTTATACTTTGTACACATCTTTGTAATTGAAATTGTTTGTATACATACCTAATTGGGAAGAGGTCGGCTCCAGGATACGGTAACCCAGTCTAGAGTCCGACGCATTATGTTTACCTAAGGCTAAGTTAGTTATTTAAGAACCTAGTTATAAATGTTTATGTTAGATAGCCTTAAGTCATTTTGTAGTACACAATAAATATTTTCATTTTTCATTTTCACAATTAACTTCATACAAAATCAAATAATAGTGGTTTTGTTTTCAAAGATCCATCTAAAAAGCTAACTTCAAAATAATTCATAAAATCTATCTGCAGAACAATATTAGACAAAGTACTATAACTCTTCCCAACAGCCCCGCAATTTTATTGTTATCAAGGCATTGTTCCACACATCCTACATATACAATATACATACATACATAAATATCTAAAAACACATTGGCCGTACATTCTGCTACAATATGGTGTTACGTTCCGATTCGCGCGTTATTCGAGTGTAATTTTTAACGGAATTAATGTGGCATTAAGCGAACAATATTTGTAGCAATAAATAAAGGAACACGTGCGTGCGGCCAGACTTGATTTATAAAATGGCGGGGAACACCCGACACATACACTATAGCTATATAAATATATATTTGTACGTCGTTATTACTTATTACCCCATCTGGTACTTTTCAGACTATTACTAAGGTATGGTGTTAAACTCTATCTTAACTTATCAAGTGTAGAATTAGACTTCTGAACAGTTAAGTGGTGTGTGGTCCAAAATCTTTGTTGCGTATTATATGACTAAACTCAATTCATTATAAAAATAAGATAACTGTACCTACATTTTATTGTAACACCAAAATCTTGCCACCGGAATCTATTTTGCACAAAATGGATCGTTTCTTACAGACTATTTCTGGCCAGTATCAAACTATAAGAACCCTTCAACACACGAAACCAACCACCACAAAAGAATGCTAATAAAGAGGAAAAACACTCTTTTCTTCAGTTAAGTGTCTGTTTCCCCGATTCCCACAACACCTATACCGCTATGCACAATAATCAGATCCAGACAGACAAGGGGGTGAATATAAAACGCCACAACAATGTTGGATAAAGTGGTCCCGCGGGACGCACGGGATTGCATGGAGTGTCATAACGACATCCGAGCTATAGACATCTCATTAAAGCTTCACAATTTTGGCACAGCATTTCATTGAGTGAGCTTTCTCTTGACTCTAAGATTCATGCATTCTGTATGTGTTAGGACTATCATCTTTCATAGTATTATTTTGTTTTTTTGTTAGGGATACTCGTACCTAATGATTAATATAGAGTATGTTATAGAAATAAATGCCAGATTAATTTGAGTATATCTTATCTATACGGGATAAAGAGATGCTTATTATTATGTGTTCTTCCTAGTGTAACTTTGTCTATGGATAGTCATAACTGAGGGAGATAAGGAAGTTGGACTGAGCTGGGACTTACTTGTTTAGTTGACTAGCAAGTGTGTATGGAAATAGGTGTTTGTAAGTTTATATTATAGCACTAGTATTGTAAAGTTTAATAGTGAGTGTGTTTGACTTTATTTCCTCATCAATCTGTTGCTCAGTTAAAAAACAATAGTCCATTTATCACTATTATGTAGCTGTTTAAATATATGTTTAACACAAATTGATTTTCTTTTTCGACTTTAACACTAGTACAAACATAAAAAATAGTATGATATTCGTGTAACAAAGCATTAAAATGATAGTATAAAATGTAACTACAGCGTACACATTTTTTACCATTTATACTCAACTTCATTTGAATCTTACAAAATCATCAGTACCTATTCAAAATATTTAACCCCTACCTACTAGCAGGTAAAGCCCCATAGTTTCCCCCTGACTGAGCATTGAGCAAGTATTACCACACGGTTGTAAGGGAGGTCTCATTATCCGTGAAAATGTATGAAAACTCCAGGGACGAAAGAATTTCGAGAGAGGCGGGGTGAGATTGATAGCGGGGTATTGGAATTGTATTTTTCAGTTTATTGCCTTTGAGTCATTAGTAAATATATATTTTAAAAATAGAATGCAAATTTATTGACTTGCACCGAGTACATGCAAAGTTTGTAATTTAAATGTATGTCTAGATTTGTTTATAGAATTACTTGAAATTTACAACTTTGAAACCACTTTTGCATTTTTTTTTAAATTTTGTAGCTATCATTGCTACTGACAGATATATCGTTGACTTTATTTAGTTTATTTTCGTAGCAATTGATTAATATGTATGTAAATTTAAGTTTAGATTTGTGGTATTTCTATACGCTAGCTCCAAAAAATTACGTCCTCGTATATTCTACGTTCATATTAGATAGGTACCTAAATATCTTTCATGTAACTCGCTACAGTGGCTCCACGCGACAAATCTAGCGTCATTACAAGCAATCGAATAAATTGGGCACCGTCCCTCGCGACCTACATATACATATGTACATACATACATACATACTATATGTAGCCTTTTGTTACCTTATTTAGACGTGTATGGATGTGGTTCCTCGTGCTGGAGGTATATTTGCGAAATGGATTGACAGGAGTTAGGTCTTTTTTTAACTTCTTATAATAGAAAGAGAAGAATGAAACACCTTGGTCTCTTTTGGTAAGCATGTCTAACTAATAGTAATAAGTTATTTCATAGTCTGAATCACTGCAATATATGTTTATAATTACGAACGTAATATATGTTTATAATTTAAGTTATGTTTCACGCGTAAGTGATAAATGTACCTATCTTAGTGTGAAATAAAGTTCTTTAAACCTAAACCTACTGCAATATTATAAAGTAATGTTTAAATCTGGATACAAGGTAGTAGTTACCGGCTGTTAGTCATAATATTTCATGTCATTCACATGGTTTAAAAACTCTCAACACCAGAGTTAGCTACTCACATACGAATTTACTCTGATACTCCGATTATAATTAGTATAAATAAATAAGTATATATCTCTGTAAATTTAAGTAAATATGCCGCGGCGGGATACTGCAGCTCTGAAACACAAGATCCACTGGATACTTAGCTCAGAGCTCAGTACACTTCTGACGTACTGTAGATACTAGTGCATAAGATTATATTTGTTTTTGTAATATGTAATGTACGTACACGTAAGTTTTTGGTCAAATAAACAAATTATTATATTATATTATTATTATTATTATAATTGACACCCAAGATTTATCCGTAGACTTGATACTACACGGACTATTTCCCTGACAAGAACACTTCGAGAAGTAAACTCAGCATACCATGTTCCATGCTAAATTACATGACTTTAACTAAGATATACATCATAAATACATACTATAATACATTGTATATCCTTCATTACTCTGTACAGCATGAAAATGGTGCATGTAGAGAATGCCCGCGGGGCTACAGTTAATTTAATGTAACAAATTGGGCTCCCCTTCCATGGCAGGATTTATAGTTGTGACATTACCTCGGGATGCGGGGCTATTACGTAGGTAAGGTAAAAGAAGGCAAAAAATAAAGTAATTGTATATTATTTACCAAATTTACCAGCATAAAAAAGTTAATTAAAGCTTTTGATGCCTGCGACACACACTTATTTTGTGCTCTTCGTAATTTTGTTGGATTGCATTTCATGAAAAATTGAGATAACGAAAGCTTTAAGATTTTTTTTGGTGTGTGTACTTTTCTTCTTTTCTTAGTCTTTTTTATAGATTTTACTTTTAAGTTACTCACCATTTTACCTTGCAGCCGCGTCGGCGACATTTTCCGTAGTAAATAACGTGTCTATCATAATGATATATGATAGAAATTGTCACCGCATAGTGATACGTAATATATCCGTGGTGAATGACCGGATGAAAGCAGATATTTTTAGAAGGGATGATTCAATCTGACCTTTAATATAGGTCGGGGAAGGTACTTCCGCTGATTTATAGGTAAATCCGGAGAAATATATGTTGAAGGATTTTACTATCATTGTAAGCCAATGCCTGTCTTGTATATTATTTAAATTTACATGCAATTTCTATTATGGCTATGATACTTGAGTATTGATTTTAAGTTATATGTACAGACAAATACTGCTGCAATTCAAAATGATGTAAATTCTTACGAGGGTTGCAATAATATTGAATTTAAACAGATATTGTTTTCCTGCATATGCATAAATTTATTATCTGTATATCAACCCCAAAGATTAAAAGTAAAAATATAAAAAAATACAAAAAAATTTAAAACTCGTATGTTAAATTTATTCAAACTTTGATTACGCATCAATTAAACTAGAAGTTCTTCAAACAAACTTGTCACTTCATTTAATTGTTCCTGCATCTTTCAATTCCCAGACCTCACCTAACTGCAATAACTCTATTCCTACAAGCACTGAGCTAGGTTTTGCGTCAGCGCTGTGTGTACTAGAGACCTAAGTAGACCTAAGTTGGGTATAAGTTGACAAATAACACTTCCTTATTGGGCCGCAGTGTCGAGGCAGGCACGACTTACATTACACTCGTATTTCATGCAAATCGGTTAAGGTTTGTCATTTCTATAGGAGTTTGGAATAAATTATAGCTTAATAATTTGATTAGTGGTTTGTTTTAAAACTGAATGAGTATATTTTATTCATATTTATTTAAAACAAGTAAGATTTAATCTATTTCCATAAAAATATACCTCGAGATTACAGCCAAAATGTGTAACTGATTTGTTTCAAACTGTTTGATCCATCAGACATACAATAATAATGAAATATAATAATGATAGTCCACTACCTTTTATTTTTTTTCATGAAATGATTTTAAAATATCTTACTTGATTCAAAATATGTGATAGGATACTTTCTGGTACCTCACTGGCTAGCTACCATAGTCGAATATAAAATTTATCACCAACTTCTAAAGCTGTGTTGAAATTCAGACACCTTTGTTACAATTCAGTGTAGGCATGCTCCATTTAGAGCTACAGTGTTTTCTTAAGGTGACCTAGGATCAAATATCTGACTAAAAAACGTCTAAAAACATCAAATAATTTGCTACTACTTAAAAACAAGACTAAGTACTTATACCATTTTCATCAAACAAACTTGGTAAGTTTGTTTCTCCGCTATGTAAACATGGAAATAGTTAAGCGATTAAGTGATTCCACTAAAACATTTACACCGCAAGCGAGCTCGAGCTGATATCGTTTAGTGCGTGAATTATACACGAGATGGGGCTCTAATGAAATAGGGAACACCCGGTTATACGAGTAGCTATGGATTAAGTTTTGGTTAAGTTATTTCGGTTTAACTTAACTTTAAGTCAAGTAATCTTAGTTAAGGTTAACTTCTGAGATGTGTAGTGATTTCAATTTGATTTGAAATATATAAATCAGTAATCTATCGCTAAAATATTTGCAGGTACTTGGCCAATAACACATAATGATTTTGTATGTGAAAACAATACCAAACATATATAGAAATGCATAGAAGTCAAAAGCAAACCACCCGCACGTAAAAAAACGAATTATATTATTTAAATCTATATGATTGTTGGTCGATAGGATTTTTTGTTATTTTGTATCTTCATAAAGTGAACAACAGATATTTTTTTTTAACGTGAACGGGTTTTCACTTGGCCATAGTTTACCTGATAGCAAGCAAAGGCTATGGCCTAAGATGGATCTATGTATGTACATCAGAAACTATAATTGGTCCACCAATTTATCTGAACTGATACACAAATCTACATTTCTGTTAAACGACAGTAGTTGTTGGCGGAACATGCTAGTAAAATACAACAAACACAATCTATTCAATTTGACAACATTAACACAATTCACGCAATGTTAATGGTTTCCCTTACAACTGTATAAATACAACATCCGTAGCTCAAGTTAAAGCTGATTCATTAGTAATGAGACTTTAAAGAGCTGCTAATGGGGGATATCCCGAGCACCCTGAGAGCCTTCGGAACTTCGTTAGCCTCGGATAGGGGTAAGGTTTTATGAAATAATTTAGTTACAGGATTAATTCGTCGTTTGACTAAAGCTCATTTAATGTGAAGGCAAAATTTAGGGAAAGATTTTAAAGCTGATATTAAACTCAAGAAAAAACTCAAGTACTTAAGTTATTTGAAAGTCTAAGCTAACTCTGATGTCAACTTTTCAGAGCGTCCAAAAGGCTTCTGGTGTGGCTTAACAACTGACGTACTACAGGCAACTACAATTTTAGGTATCAATAAATGAACCGACTACACTTCTGAGATTTAAATGCTTATGTGTTGTGTTCATAAAAATAATAAAACCTATACTCACGTTCACAAACACTTCAAAGCCATAAAATGGCAGATAATAATATGAAAGAACTCCAACAATTTCATGGCAAAAGTCTAATTACCGTCATCAAAAAGCAATATGCTTATATCGCGTTTGCCCCTCGAAAGCTAATGCTATTATTTGAATACGTAATATCTACTTCCCTATTACGTATTCTGGTGTGATCTCTGCCTTAGTTTATAGGTGGAAAGCTCGTGGAAGGAATAAGTTACTTATACTTGATAGATTCTTTCTACGTACATTATAGGTTATCTTTTTATTGTCATTATATACCATAGACCATACATGATATAACATAATTTAAGAGTAAATCTTATTTCATAATTTTTAAAAAGCTCCACGTTTTATCAACATTTCAAAATTCATAGCAACTATAATCTAGCAGTCTTCAAATTCATCGCAAACCAGATTTTCTATTAAAAAATTGTAACGATTTAGGTTTACCCAAGCCATACAAGGTTTTGGCATCGACGCTTGCTGCTATCAAACACGCCATAACAAAAATAAATCATCTAGTTTTAAATTAATAAAAAAAAACAACATAAAATCAAAAATTCCAGGCTCCTTGACTATCAGTATGGGGATTATGCTATCATCTGTGCTTATGAAATTTCCTCGCGTCGTGCTGTTAGCTCGCACAGCCTGCCGCCGTCATGTTGGAAAAACAGAGCCACAGTTTGTGGAGTTACATCAATTTAATCATTTACATTTGATTTACATAATTTAGGTAAATTAATATATATTCAATAATAAGAAACAATATTTACACATATTAACACTAATAGAACTAAAAAAGAGTATTTACATCTAAACTAAATTTAAACAATCTACATGTGGTATGGAGCCAAGAACGCTGGCTGCATTCCCACAATGGATTGCTATAGAAATCCTTTGCGCAAGGAACCAGCCAGCGTTCTTGTCTCTAGTAATGTCAATCAAATTTTTTTTTTTTTTTTTTTTATAAAAGTCTTAGTGCTTTTACCTGTAAATTAACTAATTGTTTATGGATAACTTACAATAGGTTAACAAGGTTAACAATTAAACAAGAAGAGGTAAAATTTTTATTGGAATTTCCTGTGTTACACATATTGTATTGTACATATGAATATACCTCTAACAATATTGTTAGTAGTATCTCCCAAGATTGATTTTCAAATTTCTTCATGCTTAAATTGTTTTTTTTTATATCTTTTCATATCACGTTTGTTACAACTTTTAATAAAAACAGATATATAAGAATATAAGAAAAATACTGTCAGCAAGAAAACTTAATCTGGAAAATATATCATCTCCAGAATTTCATTCTGTTATCTTTCCCATCTGTAAAAACTACCTCTATCTATCTCAACACCTGGGGTTGAAATAATTTATGAAATAGAAACCTGCAGCTCGGAGTTATTTCAAGAAAAAACTCAACGTGAAAAATTCGTGGAATATTTTAGTAGTTTTTAATTTAAGAGCTAAAGTGTAGTTGGCGCTGTATTTTGAATTTGAAGGACAAAATAAGGTATTTGGAGCCGTTTGTGTAAACAATTTGTCTTCAAATACCTATGTAAAATGCTACCATTTTATTATTAAATAAACATTTTTTTTACATATTACCAAAATGTTAAGCTACGAATACATACACAAACAAACTGCACTTCTTTTAGTGAATAGGTGTAATATACAGGAGTTATGAACATGGCGCACAATTAATTTTAAATCGTGCGGTCACAGCAAAGAGTAGTTTTAGTAACAAAAGTTTCCACAACATTTTAGGCCACTTTCCATGTTTCGGGGGCTAATCAATGGCACCTGAAATTTACATAATTTAACAATTTGCATTAATTTTATTAAAAAAAATAGTATGGCTGACACATTTTTCCATGAAAAAAAGGAATTACACAGCTTTGTTACAAACTAAATAAAACATTGTTTTATCACAATTTTAAGAAAGCAGAGGGCAGGTATGAACAATTTGTTTTAGCTCCATATCAGGTCATTACCGCCACCTGGCGGAGATAAACGCCTTTAATTACCTCCCCCTCGGCCTGTTAGCACCTCACCCCCCCTCGCCTGCTTCGTTAGTAACGATACTGTTTGCATTGCAAGGGGGCAGAGAGTAGGGGACAGAAGGCGTATGAAAAACAAAAAAAATAAAGTTGCAAATTCAAAATGTTCAAATAGTACGAGTAAAAACGCAGGAATTTTACAATAACTGTAGAAATATTATGGGATAATTAGTTAAGCTATGTAAAGATAAGGTTTACACATTCATTATTTAATTTTGCTACTCCTTGTATATGTATATTTTGGTTGTTTCTTATAAATAAGGTACATATTCTTCTATAAACCCTAGCGAAAAATTACGTGTTCACTGGCACTTCCACTTTAATCAGATGTAAAAATAAATTATCTTCAGTCTCTAGTTAATTTTTGTAAGTACGAGGAAAGTACTTCAAACTTCTTAGCATACAAAAACGCAAATAAAAAAACACATGCATTGTTCAACAAATATTCAGTTCTTTACCCTACTTTTTACAAACTGTAGTTAGCAAGCACTCTCCAAAATCTCATTATCACAAAGAAAACTTCTCTCCTCAGATAGCAAAACGTATAAAAACTTCGGAAAACTTTGCAAAAATATTCTTTGGCGTCCAACAGTTTCTTCTGATAATTAGCAAAAGCGCTTCAACCTTACACAGCTGATAAGCTTATTCTTACTTACCTTTCTTTTAGACCTTATTGTTGAAACAATAAGAATGAAATTGGTCTAACAGTTTAATAAGATAAGCGTTTTATGTAAAGATAGTTAGTTATCTATACAGCGGGTCTTTCGGATAGTCTGGGTAATGTCGAATTCACTTCTGTACTTTTTTTTGTTCATTTACCTTTTCTTTTTTTGTTCGGAGTGCCGTCTCAATTTACTTGCAGTGCGGGAATCGTAGACATATAAAAATATTAGAATAAACATAACCATTAATATATTTAGTATACTTTTTAAATAAAAATGGCAGTCTTCGTATATTTTTTAAATAAAACCTGACAAGGTAAAAACTAGCGTGCTAAATGTAAAATGTTTATTCTATCAACATTATATTAAGACCTATACCTAGTTTTCGGACAATAATTGCATTTCATTTAATTTCATGCATTTCATTTCATTTCTTCCTTAATCACGTCTCATTCTATTATATCTAAAGCTATTTGCCAATTATCTGAAAACATAAAAAAACCGAATCTTAACTTTAAGTAGGTACATAGGCTAGCCGAATAAAAAACTATTCTACTTCAAACTATTTTAGATGATCACAAAACAGCTACACATTTTTAAGTAAAAATGTGTAGCTGTTTTATGATCATCTAAATCAATCAATACAGCAAGTGCTGTATTGATTGGGTGCTAGATTTTGTACAGAGATAAAGTTTTGTACTTTGAATTTGTCTTGTGACCATTCAGTTACTATTTCATGCTCTGTGGTCTAGAGACTGCAGACTTTTTAACTTTTTACCAGAGTAATGTGGTCTGAAACTTTTCCTGGTAATATGTTTAAAACTTGTTAACTTCTCTCCACTGCACTCTGTTAAAAGTTACTGCTTTTGTGTTTTACTTTTTTAGTATGTAAATTATGATCTTGAATTTTTATTGTGTACAATGAATATTTCATCTTTACTCTATTATATCCACTGTCTTGACATAATTTATGACGTCAGTGCTATTATAGCTGGTTATTATGATGTTATACTCCTTTGCTTTATACAAGAACAAAAATGGGAATATCACACAGCTTTACTTATAAATATAATATATGCTTATACACAAATTTCCAATTATATTTAAGAGAATTACTGAATTACTATTACTACAAAACAATATCATTACCATTTAATAATTAGAAATGTGACTTTGTCTCAAAGTCATGTTATTGTTAACATTTAAAAACACCGACTTTTTTAAACGTATACTTTACTATAAACTAACTTCCAACGACTTCAAGTCAAGTGTGAATAATGGTTATACATATTACATATATATGAGTATACATAAACATCTTTGAAAAAAGCTTTCTCTTCTCTTCTATGTATATCGACATGCGACAGTATAATGTGTTGTATCTGACAGTTCATGCGTCATTAGTTCGCATTTCATCCACAATGGATGTGGCGCTGGCGGGCCGTGAGCTTTTATGTATTACAAGAGACACATTATTTTTATGTACTAGGATTTTTGTTATGTGGGAACGTAATAGAATATAAATATATGATACTTCGATGAAAACAGCCGTATTATTCAATCTTAACTTTACTTACTTATGAACAGCATTGAGTTTTTAAATAACGATAGGTAATATAATTGATAAAATTAATTCGCTATGATATTTTTTAGTTACACCATATTTTAACCTCACTGCAAATATACTACTAAGAAAAAAAAAACCATGTCAATTTATTATTTTGCGGTAACATACACAATAACCGTAAAACAATTAGATAAAATCTCTTTTTGTGAAGTAAGCTAAAAATAAAACAAAGCAAATTCCTCAGGACCTAAGTAACTAAATGAAACGTATTCTGAAATAAAGTTGTCTAATAGAGATGTGACACGAGAGTTTTCGATTGTCGATAAAAACTAGCCACTAGACAAGCAATCTATCACAATAATGATAGACTGTGATGTCGAGTAATGATGAGTCAATAATGATCGAGGAGCAAAAAGTATATTGACAAAATGGAGGAAGACTTTGATGTGATTGATTGGTGTGATATGATTTTTTGCAAATATTGCTATAGTAAGTAGATAATTAGAGATTTCAACTCATGGAGATTATCTGAAGTGTGGTGTGGATCATTGTTTTAATTTGGTTCAAAGATTTTTTTTAATTCAAAGATTTTTTACATGTTTTTGTTATATATTTATGAACCATTGGTTGCAGAAACGTTTTTTAAGCAAAATATATTTTAATATCCTGGAATGTAATTAACAGTTTTAAATAGTATTTATTTAATTTACTTACTGACCGGAAGTAAATTAATATGCTATTTCTTTTTTATAGGTAAAAACTGGGAAAAATATTATGTTTTCTCAGCCCTAGCATTTCTTGAAGCCGCGGAAATTAAGAGCGCCCTTTCCGAGTCCGTCGTTAAAGAGGGCTCTTTCTTTAGTCACTTATTATGATTTGCTGCTTTGCTACTTTCATGACTATTTTAAATTATTTTATGCTAATTTGACACGATCAGATATAGTTAGATATGTTTTCATAGTAAAATCAAGAGTTTGTTTAAGCAAATCTAAATACTGCATTTTAAAAAAGGAAGTTATGTCTATTTAATATAATTGTTTTTAATATTAAAACTATGTTCTTTTTTAATATTTACGCTTACTTTCTCATACTTAAGTAATATGCCTTAAAAGGGTATGAAACAGACTCTAACTCCCACTTTCTACAAGAATTTCCTACTTTAGGTTCAAACAGAAAGCTGCTTCCAAACCGGACGTAAATTAAAGACAATGCCATAAACATTTTTATTTCCGTCCGTCTGTCCGGGCTGCGCGCTGCCTCGTCGCCGCGTCGGGATTACATGTAATGAGTTACGGCTTACGAGACCAGCTCATTTGAGAGACGAACCTGGCAAATGATGAGATACTTTTTATTGTTGTTTCATTGTTTTTAGAAATATTTTCTTCCTTGAGTAAAATAATAATAAAAACTTGTAGGGTTTCAAAAACTAACAGTTTTAAAATTGTATTATTGCATACGACACTGTTTAATAACTCATTTAGTACATGTGTTTGTAATCAGACCTGCGGGCCTTGCTTGGGTACCTAACTGTTTCCATTCCTATGATTTTATAGAACAGCATTCGTTAAACAATGTCAGCAACAACGAGCGAATGCGTTTTGAAACTCATAGAGTATCTAAATTCAACACTCTCATATGGAATTATTTTGTCCAAAAACATTTCGTAAAATGAAGCTAAAATCATGGACCACCTTATATAATAATATATATATATATATATATATATATATATATATATATATATCTCCTTAGCCCCATAATATTTCCAAAACCTTCCAACTCCTATCTCAGCAACCCGTTGGTATAAGTGGAGCCTATTGGGTCCCGTAATCCGGGGGTAAAAATCCTCCTTATCACCCGAGGTGGGATGTGATAGGGCTTAACCCTTCGCTGGCTTGCTCTGATTAGAGCTAAGGGTATTTTGGACCGTCTCATTATGTTATAGTGTTAAGCTTGTAAGGTTAGCTAGAGTTTTGATTTTCTTTGAAGTTTTAGCTACTTATATGCATAGTCCATTGTGTGAACAGTGATTCATAAACGTATTTTGTCAAAACTAGATTGTGAAAATTGACTAGGTAAATGTTTTTAAGATTTGTTGAGTGGGTTTTGTGTGTATCAATAAAGATAAAGATAAAGAATCTTTATTGATAATGTAAAATTGTAACATACATAGGTATAAGTACTAATATCACAGAATATGCTACACAAATTACAATATCTCCTCAAATTGAATTTATAACATTAGGCTTTTATAAAATTTTAGAAGTTACATATGTCTAGTTTTATTAATAAAATAATGAATTTTTGTTATTAAAATCATGTCAAACATAATAATAGGTATGTAATCATACAATATGTCAACTTAAATAAATCTTGGTACTGTCAATGGTAACTTTCATTAATTAATGCACTTATATGAGGTTATTACTTATTTACGCAAAACATTTTTGATTTGTTTTGGTATGCCAATAATACTATTATTTTTTTCATGTGTAGTAAAAACACTTACTCATAAAGTGCGCTAGAGTGAGAATACAAAATATTTATTATGTAAACGAGCATAGCTCCTCAAAAAGTGTAAATTTAACAAACTAATGTGAGTTTGTTGTGAAAAGAAGCAACAAAGTTTGCACAAAAAAGTGTCTCGAGCAAGTTGCTCGGAAACCTGTTAAGAAGCACAATATTTGCCACTCACAAGTAAAATATTTAAAAGAGCGTCTTCATGCTAGTTTTCTCGCAAAGTTTCGAGGCAAGCCTGGGTGGCAGCACTTGTATCAGGTATTTAATATTTAAATATAGTTTGATTCTAAAATCAAAGTCTTAGTTATCACAAATTGTAAGAAATTGAATAAAAAACGTAATATTACATATTTCAATCTATAACTTAAAATTATATAGCTCATAAAAAGGGTGTTCAATTATTTTAATATGATGAGGAATTTATATCAAAACTTTTTAGTTCCACTTCTATCCACCTGCAGATGTAACATAGCGCGTGCTGTAATCTGATGACAAAGAGGATGAGGGAACAGGCACTTGAACCGATCATATATAAATGCATACTGATAGTAAAAACTTCAACGATGTTACTCTGCTTTGAAATAAGATGGTTTACTATATTGTCCTCTAATTTTGTAACTTTTGGTTGACTTCGTTTAAATGTCATGCCTGTCTAATTCATGCAACTATTTACATTTGGATCCTGCTTTAAACAATTCATAAAAATAAGCACAATATATATTTTTTCAAATAAAAGTCGCATTTTTCCCTCCAAGTCGCGCACCATTATGTAACAGTCATTTGATTTGATTCCCATGATGTCGCAATTTACATGCAATTACAGACACAAGGACCTCCACCTACCCCCGGGAGTCAATTCTTAACAAGATTCCCGAAAGTGCGGGGCAAGGGGCGAGGGGCGAGGGGCGGGGGGAAGTCGTGAATTCAATTTGGATCATTCTTCTATAGAATTATCCTGATTCAAAGACATGACGTCTATTTGACAAGTAAATGTGGTTTAAATATTCAGCAATAATATGCCTCATAATTTTAATAAACCTGTTTTAAATATCACATAATGCTATTATGTATATTCTAATGTTTTCGTAACACATAGCAAATGTATTGAATAGTACATAATACGGGATGGAACTAGATGCTGGTTGATATAATCACAATAAAATACAAGATATATGAAAAGATTTTTAAGCAAAATAGATACGTAAGTATATTGGTGTTTCTTGCTGCGTATATTGTCTATGTTCCGATTGGAGGTCCGCCTTAAATTGGATCTTTTGCATAGAATGGAATGAAATCGGATCGGAACTAACGAAATATCGGACCCGTGACCCGCGGGGGGGGGGGGGAAATGGGGATTTAAGGAATTATCCTCGGTTCGGAGGTGACGGAGGTTACAATTTTTGTTATACTAGTAGCTGCACCTTGATATGTTCCTAGCGTTGTCTTATAATTTGTCAAAGTAAAAATTTCTAAAAAAAAAACTCAATCACGCCATTACATTGACCAAAATTTAATGCGATTTCCTTGTCATAAAAAAAACAATTCATCTCCTTGATAAAATAACTGCAGGAAACAAGCAGACAAACAAACACATCAAAATTGAATAAAACGTACGTTTTAGTGGCGTAATCTTATTAAAAGCTACCTACTTGGTAACCTTGGTAAGTTAACTTTACTCTGTTCCATATTCTGTGCCTTTACAGAACAATATTCTTTTAAAGCTAAATATTTCAGCAGGTATGGTAAAAGACACCCTTTTATGCCTAGAATATTGTCTCCAAATAGTGCTTAAACTTGTGAAATGTTGTCATTTTTCTAGTCCAAATATCGACATGTCTCACAGACACCGTCGCCTACAGCGGCGATCAACCGTGAAACTCGATAAAGATACATTTACCCGCGTAATGTAAGAGGCTTGTACTGTTTATTCAAAAGGAGTGCTTAAAACGTACAAGTAGGTATTAATTTATACTTTTTTGCTTGGAATAAAAATGCATTACAGAGAAATGTGTAAAAAGAGTTTATACATCACCATAGGCTTTCTAATATGGCTTAAGGTTAGGTCACACGATGGCGTGACCACATTTTTTTATGGTATATAAAAAGACTAGCCACCAACTGTCTCACTATGACAAGGCCAAAATTACGCCATAGATACCATGACAGAACAAACTAGCAACCAATTCGCACTCCATCAATTTCAGAGTGCATTAAAATTTCCACATTCCATTATGAGTACGTCAATATTCAGCTGATTCGAGCTAATGCAAAACAAACAGCAAGATGGATGACCCGGGGGTGTCCCGTTACTAATGCATGGACACCCTACTTTGCGCCGAGGTGGACAGTGTGGACACCCTACTTGGTACTGATATTTTATGCTGCAAATTTAGACTTTAGACTTAAGTTTTGGAGTCGCTGGTCCGCCTTAGTACCTACAGAGTAAAATGCTGAAACACGTGTTTTCTATAGTCATGTGATAAAATTCATAAATTTAGGCTCACTAGAAAAACAATTTTTTAGCGCCTATATTATAGCAAACATGGTTAGATGTATTTAAGAGTCGTTATGCAAGTCAAGTAGATCGTAAAATGAATCTCTGCTATTTCAATAGAACACTTTTGTTTTTCAGCATTCATGGTCACCTATTCTTCATAATCTCTATTTTATGCCTACGTATGTAAACTTACATCTTCCACACTCTGTCCGTTTTGAATTCTATTGCGAGTCCATCGATCATGCAACACTGCCCGGGGGTGTCCGCACTAATGATGTTTGGATGCCATCAATGCAGATATGGTGCTAATCTATTGTTATGATGATTTTATGGACATTCACAGTAATCATACAACATATTATGTACCTACATTCAAAAAATCTTACCGTGTTTATTTACATTATGTAGGTATTCTGTTACTTTTATGTTACTAGTGATAAAATTTTGGCTTTACCCATGTATGTCCATGTAGTCTTATCTATTGTTATGAGGATTTGATTGACGTTTTCAATAATGCTGCGCCATAACTTTAAAATAATCTCACCGTATTTAGCTTCTTGAAATACTTTCAAAACCTTGGATTATTACCAGAAAGGTAGGCTGCGCACTAACAAACGCAACAGCTCCCGCCAGCCAGACAGCCCAGGCTCTACATGAAAGAGGAAGGAGAAAAACATCAAAAGTTCAACTGACCTGAATTTTTTTCTTGAAAAAGTTGCTAGCTCCTATACTATTACATTATGTATGTATGTACACTTATTTTTAAATGTACTATCGCTTTGTTTCAGGTATGTACTACATGATATCCTGTATTCACAAGTTTTGACGTATAACTGTAAGTACTTACAAACTATAATTTAGATTATTTATTACATCTAATTTAAGTAAAAATAAACAAAAATAGTTTTACATACTGGATTTAAATGAAGGAGTGATCCGATAGATAAAATACATTTAAAATAAAATATATGTAAGTACCTAAAACAGAATTGAGAATTTTAGGTGTTGAAGACTATTGAGAGTTTTTAAAAAATATTAGATCACACATATTTTACAAGAATATTTGAAACCAATGTAGGTACCTACGCTTATGTCGAAAAGTCACATTGATAGAGGGCAGCGGAAATTGAGTGACCCTGCGCCCTTTTGATATCTGATATGACGTAATCAGTCCAGCTCAGTCGCGAAATGGTAGAAAAATTGAAGAAAATATGCGAATCACATCATATTTATAGTAAACTAGCAAGTTGGTGGGTGTGTGAGTATGTTTCTTTAACATTGGAATGAAATTTGGTATGGAGCTTCTTATCACACTATCTATCGACCATCTTAGTGTAAACACGTATGTGTGATTAACGGACTCTCTGGATCCAGTTTCAATTCTATAAATTAGCTTAACCCTTTCAATGACTACAATACAATACAACATTATTTTGCTCACCAAAAATATTAATGAACTTAATAAGAGGACTTACACTATAGATGTATGTACAAGAGAGCGGCCTTATCACCTTGAGTGATCCCTTCCAGGCAACTTTAGTAAGAAACCGGTGAAAGTGATCAGTTTGGTGGCTTACAAATAAATTTAAAGTACAACTTATGTATATCTAAACACAGCTATATTTTATAGATACATCAATATAGATACACCACAACACCTAATAACAATGATTTCCGCAGCACTTAGTAGTAAGATAGCGATCTACATCAGATAGCCATATTGTTAGCTGCTAACAGCGGACCTAACTGTGTGCCATAACCTTGTACCGGGTTATATGGAAACAATATTACAAGTGCCTGAATTAAACTTAAGCTGTATATGTGTGTTAAGATAATAAGCGGTTTAAAAAGAATAGAACGTAAAAGTTACTTGTTAGCAACATGCGTGTTTTGGCATGGTAATGCTTATGTCAAAAAGCAAAAAAGAAACAATAAACTAGAACCTGCAATGTTACATTGATTTAACGATTACTGCTAAGAAAAGAATAGAAGTTGTTTATATCGGAATGACATCCATATACAATAAAATTAAGGAATACAGAAATAATAAAAGTACGTGTTTAGTAAAGTGTCAAGATTTCATGTATTTCATACGTCTATCGTTCATTTAATACAATTTCTTTAATTTTTCTCTTTACAAGTATTTTTTCTAAACTTGCTACTAAAATGTATTTTTTTTTTCTAGTCATTATCTAGAAGATACTATCTGCTTCCCTGTTCCCCTGTATAGTGTAGTGAGCCCCACAGCCTGCAGGTTAATGGCATGCTAACTGCAGCTTATTGCTAACTAATTCCAGCTTTCTATTTGAAAATCATTAGTTAGCATTTAATTTTATTACCAAAGGGGCACGCCTCTTTACATTACACATAATGTTTCTCGTTAAATTTTACATTATTTAGTTAGGTACCTGTAATTGGGCGTACTTGTATAAAATATCAATCAATCAATAATTCTTTATTGTACACCAATAACAAAAGATCACAAGCGTTAAGAAATTTAGACCATAGTACATATATGACCACAGTAGAATATGATTTATATGAGCCTAAAATGCTTCACCAAATATGTATGTTGTGGAATTTATTATCAGTTTTGTTACGTAGCCACTTCAATCTAAAATAAGATGTTTGTTGCTGCAGTGTTGTTAGAGTAGATGTCGCCACAAAATGTTAATACCAAAGAAAATATACCTGTATTATTAAATTTAAAAATGAAGCCATGTACATATTTTACAAATATACAAAAAACATAAAATAAAATTCGAAGCAAATTAAAAAAAAATAAAGAAATAAAAATGAATCGAAGAGCCCACCCCGGATCGCTCCCGGTGTAAAGGTGCCCATTACGCTCGACGCGGTGGCACGTTCTTTTTTATTTTTATATTATTTTGGTTTACTTTAACACCAAAACAGAGCGACGATTGTCATGATTTCGTGACTGAAGCTGATGATAGTAGAAGGTTCCCAAAATAATCTTTTTTGTCCCAAAACAACGCGAGCGAGAAATGTTAACTAACAATTAAAGCTTGTAAAGTCCCACTTTTTAATCCTTTAACCATCCTATCTAGATCCGTTTACTGCTATTGATAACTAACCGGCAGCGGAGTTAATCGCAGTTTAATCTACGAATAACAATAACATAGAAGAGCACCTCCATACCAATATCGCATCAAAAATGCTTCCATGTCTCAAATCCTTCTCACGCTGTACTCGGCCACAAACTTTTCTAGTGATTGGTCCCCGATAGCAGAAACAGCCGAATGTCACCATAAACGGCTGCCAGTCATATTACTTCCGTGGTTATGTTTTTTTTTTAAGTGTCAGACTTTAAATCATTAGGCCCTACCGTGGTTGAATTCAACTCAACCAGTAGAAGCATTTTTAGGTCTATTACGTTTCAATGGTACAGTTTCGTAGCATTTAATCCATTGAGCTCGTCCGCTGTCCAATGAGCGAGTACAAAAGCAGCGAGCTTCACTTGTTTTGTAGAATGCAGCCATTTGCTTTCATCTCCTGATTAATGTGGGTAGTTTTATGTAGGGATTCTTGATGAATACACAACACTTTCATAATACTCGTATTTTACAACACATTTAATACGTTCTGCATTGATGTCGACTTTATAATCACAATTGCTTGTCGACCTTGTGTTGATCAGCTTTTCTCTAGGTACTAAATAACTAACTAAGTACTTGTGAGAATAATCGAATCTGTTGTTGAGAGCTGAAAGATTATACTATAAAAGCACGACGAAGAGATAATAATAAAATTTAAGTGCCAACGAGTTTTAAACGCGCGTTTTATTGAAATCCGTTAAAAAGAAACAGTTCAACTTTAAGATTACTTATTATTCCCTCCCCTACTAATAAGGCCAGCTCGAGCCAAAACAGTTTTGTCCAGAAACAGGATATTATCCTAAATAATATTTATTCTTCCCAAAGCACAGGAAATTGCAAAGATCACAAACTGAGAAGGATCGGAAAAATTAAAAGCTTAAAAATAAATGCGAAAGAGATTTTTGGAGCTTTCCACTGATGTTTTCCGACAATTTTCCTGTTTGGAAACAAACATTTTTCTTTTTATTAAGCCCAGTTTCGTATGTTTTTATAACGTCTTGCTAATTCAACAAACAAGCGCGCTTTAGCAATTGCGTGAGATAATTTAATTTAAATAAGGTACCTAATTTGCGTATTTTCTGTGTTATTTAGTGCAATCTGATTTTGTAATTTTAAAGAAACGTAGGAAGATCATTAGTTTGTTCCCAAGGATATCATAGCAGGATACATTTAACCTCATTTGAAATAACATTTAAAATTTGTACAGTCCTATGTAATGTAAATAATTCAATTCATTCAAGAAAATTGAGAGGCCCTAAAGGCCTCTGACAAGGCTTAACAACTTCAATACTATGACTAAAAGCCTGCATCTACAAACTTATATCTATGTAGTTACATCCGTAATTACCTTTGTATGTGACATGTTCGTACACAGTTGAAGTAACCAGCGTAAACATTTGACACATCTTCCACACGATGGCCCGGAACTGCGGGGGAGTGTGGAAATTATATAATATATATTATTTCTATCAACCATCCAAAGAACTTTGTATTTTGTTTCTATTGCGTATAGTATAGCCGCTTTTTTGCAATAATCTATTACAGTAAATTCGAAACAATTTGTACAAATGTATCGTATACCGTATCATTGTAATCGATGCGTTATAGTTGCGTAAAGATTTTTGAAGGCTGTGAAATAGTCAGTGAATGATGAAAAACTATGAATAAAATAGCAAAAAAAACCTGCTTTCTTTGTATACATATGTTTTTAATAATGTGTCCATAATATCTTATGAACTAGAAAAATAAACACCAGAGTCATACATCATTATTGTTCACTAACCATTTGACCCGTTTCATATTTTTTATGCCTAACAAAGTTTACGCTTTACCACAACTCACGTGATGTTAATCATATAAAAGTAACATCAATCATTAAAAACAACATCACCATTGAAATAAACATATTCATATAAGAGAATAAAACGCGTCTTTTGTATAAATCTGCTTGCGTTTGATGTTCCACCGAGTGCGCGTGTGTGGTGGAGCGGGAAATCACACCAATATTGCTTAGTTACAGATAACACGTGGTAGGTACTTAGCACTGATTACTATTTATTTTATCAATTTGTTTTTTGTGTGTAATGTAGAAATATGTTCCTCTGCTTGTTAAGTTAGAGATTTTTATTATATCGAAATCACATGGTAAAACTGACACTTAAAATTTTCGAAAATGACAATTTAATGGATGCTATTGTTAAGAATAACAGAAATTTTGTTTCTAAAATAAATATATGCAACTTAAAACCCGTCTCAAATATAGGTAAAAAATTACTCAAACAATAATATTACTTACCGCAATCTAATGGGTATACTATAGTGCCCATACTACGGCCACGCGGGCAGATACTTGATTTCTAATTACTATTTAAAAGCCTCTCGTCTCGGATCCTCTCAGATCTAAATTTGATCACATCTTGTCGAGCCAACATAATTAATTGATTCCTTATTAAATACAGGCTTAAAATCTTTATTGAGAACAACTTTGCAGGATTTATTACGGCCTTTGTTAATTAGAGCTCTGGGAATTTGATGAAATGTCTTTTATGATGATGTTTATTAGACGATGGAATCTCGTCTAAATAACTGTCAGGATATATGTAGGCTATAAAAAGATTGTACTATTATAATAATTCGCATTAATCGTAAAAGTAATTTCTTTAAAAACTATTTAAATAATATAATTTAATTCAATAATTTGAGTTAAAAAAGGAATACTTATAAATTGCTATAGAGATACCGAAAGATAAATGCTAGGCTTCTTTACCTAATAACTACCTACATTTTATTATTATTCGGCCCTCGGTCTTCACTAATTTATGTTCCATGTGGCTAGTAGCAGTACATCTGCTGTTTATATTATGCACCTTTAACATATTATCCCTTCAAAAGTCTTTAGTTCAAACTCCTCACACATTTAAGTCAGTGCAACATTGAGTATGAGCAGTAGGTATGAGTGCATAAATCAGGCTGCATTCACGAGTGAATGGACGCCGCTACAATGGCGGCTCGAATATGGCTGCCCTGCCAATACACTGCGCGTACAGGGGCACACTATACGTAACAGTATTTACAATTACTTGGTGGTTTATGAGTCTAGATAGTGCATCGAGCAAAGTTCGCAACACTGGAACAAGAAGAAACAACTTGGTAGCAAGATACAATCCGCGTCTTACATGATTTGATGGTCCGATTCCGATATTACATCTACACCAATAAAAATTAAATTTAAAAATATACATATTATTTCTTTTGCGTGTGATTTTGTGTAAATTCACACACGCTTATGCGATAAACTCGTATCTGCCTAAAATAACTGATTAGTAGATAATTTTGAGCAGTTTATCAAGACACTGATTTATTAATAGCTTTACAATTAAGAAGAAAAGGTCATTAACCTAATCTATCTATATATATCTAGAAATATTTCTCGCCATATAACCATGTACCGCGGTTGCAGCGGCGGTGGCTTATGATTTACGAGTATGGATACAAGATTATCCGGCCACACAGCGCTCCGGCCGGGCCGCACCAAGCAGATACTATGCAGTTACACCTAGATCGATCTAGATTTATCACAGGATCTGATACTGAATATCAAGTAGTTTAAAATTTGTAGTAAGATGTGTAGCTAGCTTCCAACAGTACTGATCGAGCTATGTCTTGAATGATACAGCATATAAATTCTACATAAATGATTTCTTCTTGAATATTCACTCTATGTGTCATAACTTGGAATGGAAAAGATCGTTCACGTACAAACATAAATATAACAAATGTTTGTGTAAGTGTTTATACCTTCTTCACGATTTAACTAAATCTAATTTGATTAATTTTCTTATAAAGATACACCTTGCATACAAAAAGGCTGCTTTAAGAGTGATCACACCTTATCCAGTAACTACAAACACCTACAAACACCCCCCTCCACCTCTCCTCCACCTCTCCTCCACCTCTCCTCCACCTCTCCTCCACCTCTCCTCCACCTCTCCTCCACCTCTCCTCCATCTCTAAAACAAAATTCAACCAATATTTTCTTGATATCATTTTCTCTCACAGAACTCAGTTCACCCCGCCTTAACATAGAATTAAAACTTATCTATACTGTACACTAACACTGGATGTCTAGATAAAGACCTAAATCCTAACTTGTAGTTATTCTAAGTATACCTAACGTTAGTGCGCACCTTTATAGGCTATTTCATAAAACAATGTTTATTATAATACTCATGTGTGTTCCGAAAGTATGGGGGTTAATATTAGACTTAGTTTAGGGTTATTCTTGTAGATTTTGCATGTTGATGAAACGATCTGTTTTTATCAATTTATGTTTTTTGCTTGATTTGAAGAACAATAGTTTTTAATGATAAACAAAACCTTCAGTTTTTCTGTCTGTACTGATTGTTACGATGCGTATAAAACGTGTTTTACTATTTTATGTAAACGAAGCCACTATGGATTATAAAATATACCATAAAAATGGAATTGAAGGGATAATAGTGATAAAATTCTTATTTGAAATGGTAGTATACACTATTTTTTTCTTAAATTAGGCATCCTCTAAAGCTATAGAGATTCAAAACAAACCCTCAAAACCAAAACCCATCATCCCATAAATTTCATCTCATTGTTATGTTTCTTTTTATTTTATTTATTTATTTGAATAATGGGCGAGCAGCAAATTGCTGATGTGCCCATATCACACTGTGTCAAAATTGTTTTATTTAGTCCACGAGATAAAAAATTAAACAGTCCACTGGTGCAACGATCACAAGTTATTAAGAGATTTTTTGGTTATACTTAACCAGTCATCAAGCCGGTTCTTAAAGTTGTTTACAGATGTTGCACTGACCACCTCTTTTGGCAACCTGTTCCAGTTGTGAACCACTCTGTTGCTGAGTATGTGGTGACCTGTGTTAGTTTTGGCAGAGCATCGCTTGATTGTCTGGTTGTGTCCCCTGCTATGATCACAACGATTAGTCTGTATAAACCAATTTGATGTATCCGGGAGGTTGTATAGTCCATTCAAAAGTTTAAAAGTCTCTATAAGGTCTCCACGTAGTCGCCTTTCTTCAAGAGTGGTAAGACGCAAGATTTCCAGCCTTTGCTCATAAGTTTTTCGGCGTAAGGCTAACGGCATCCTGGTCACTCTTCTTTGGACACTTTCAAGGAGATTAATGTCCTTCCGAAAATATGGGCTCCAGACTTGGAACCCATACTCTAATAGTGGCCTGATGTAGGTCTTGTATATCTTTATGAATAGGTCAATAGTCATAGTAGGGAATGATTTCTGGATTACATATATAAAAGAATTAGCCTTCTTAACAATTATATTGATGTGATCTACCCATTTAAGATCTTCTGAGATGGTAACCCCCAAGTCTTTTTGTTGTTTAACTGCAGCTATGGCATTCCCATGTAGGCTGTAACCAACGCAGGGATTGTTCCTTCCCAAATGAAGCACACTACACTTGGAGGCATTTAGTTTGATAACCCAGTCTCTGGTCCAGTCTTGTATCCGTTCAAGGTCTTGCTGTAGGTGTCCTGATCTGATGAGAGGGTTAGCGAAGAGTTTCCCGTCGTCAGCAAAGAACGCTGTATGACACTCTATGAGCTCAACAAGGTCAGATATGAAGAGTCCAAACAGCAAGGGCGACAACACTGAGCCTTGAGGAACGCCACTAAACACCTGTCTGCACTGCGACAAGTGGTCTCCGACTCGAACTTGAAATGTTCTACCTAACAAATAGTTTTTTATCCATGTTAAGAGTTTCCCCCTTACACCAAAGTGATCCAGTTTTGCTAATAGTCGTTGGTGCGGGACTTTGTCGAATGCCCGCTCAAAATCAAGATACACAACATCGACCGGACTTCCACTGTCCAGCTCCTTGCACCAGGTTAGAACACAGGAGAGCAGATTGGTTACCGTTGATCGCTTCTCCATAAACCCATGCTGCTTCACGGATATGATGCACTCCCTGTTCAAGAAGTGTGTGAGGTGTTTACAAATTATTTTCTCCATTACTTTAACTACTATGCTAGTAAGACTGATAGGCCGAAAATTTGCTGGGTTAGTTTTATCACCTTTCTTGAATATGGGAGTAACAATTGCATGTCTCCAGTCCTGCGGTAAGTACCCTGATTCAAAAGAGCTATTCATAAGCACAGTCAATGCTGGAGCAATAGTTGATGCACAATTCTTGAGGATACAACCTGGAAGCAAATCTGGACCAGGAGCAGATTGAATATTCAAACTTAACAATACTTTCTCTACTTCCTTATAATGAAATGAAATGTCACAAAAGCTCTCTTCAACCCGGGATACTGTTGAAACTCTGATATCCGGTGACATTACTGGTTCTAAAGAGTATGCTTTTTGAAATTTATCAGCAAATGTGTTAGCAATGTCCTCTGGCTTTGTTGCTAGATCTCCGCTTTGACTTCGAACTGCTGGTGGGATGCCCACTTTAGAAGTTATACACCTCCGAATGTGAGAATAAAATGCTTTGTCACCAAATCCCAGAATTCTAGATTCATATATACTTCTTTCTTTTCTTGACAAAGCTACACATTTATTGCTCTGGTCGTGGTACAGCTTGTAATGGTTTTGGTCCTTTGATTTCTTGTAATTGTCCCACAGTCTTTTTTTCTCCGCTATTAATTTCAGTACTTCTTTGGATAACCAGGGTTTATTTTTAATTTTACTTTGTTTAAGTTTCTTCAATGGTGCAAATATGTCTGAGGTCTGGTTAATTGCATTTTGAAAATCTATCCATAGTTGTTCAGTGCAAAGTGAACAATCCATAGTTTCGAGTTTGTTGTGAAGCTCAATATTATAGTTGTCAAAGTTAATATGTGAGTAATTTCTTCTATACTTTGGTAACAAGCGTCCCTGTTGCATCAGCAACTGAATACTGAAGTCCAATACACAATGATCACTTTTTCCAATCGGTGGATTATGTGTCACATCCTTAATCAACCCTTCTTCATTCACCAATATAAGATCTAGCAGCGATGGAGTCTGATTAATTTGAAACCGAGTAGGATTTTGTACTAATTGATATAGGTTACTGTTTACATACATATTTATGAAAATATCTTCTGGTTTAGTAATTTGTTGCCTAATTTGCAACTGATCAGGTGATAAAGGCCACTTTAAACATTTGTAGTTAAAATCTCCTACGATGACCACAGTATTGTTCTCCGAGGCCAATTGAATATTTTCCATCATTTTGGTGTCCCGAGCTTTCCATAAGAACTCATCTTTGTCATCAGGTCTATACACTCCAACCACAAGAAAATGATGAATACCATGTTGAATGTCAAGGTAGAGAGCTTCTACATCATCACACATGTATCTTAAGTTCTGTCTCACAACAATGGGTACTCCATTAACATGGTTCTTAACATACATGGCCACACCTCCTCCTCTCGTTTTGCCTTCCCATTTATTTTTCTTATGTTTACGGTCTAATCTGTAAAGTGAGTAACCGGGTATATTGTACAAGCTGCTGCGATCACTGCTATTCAACCATGTCTCTGTGACTACAACAATAGATGGGTTTGTGGAGCTAACTCGCTGTAGTAAGAGATCAAACTTAGGATGTAATGAGAATAGATTGGTGTACATAAAAGTAAGGTCATAATATATTCTTAGAGATGCAAATTAGTTTTTTTGAACAATCTTTGGTGCACCTTTAACATATTTTATAGTTATATTGGTCTCACCCTTCTCTTTTCTTATTTTGAGAACATCACGAAGCTGTTGCAGTTCTTGTCTCTGTAGGGGTGTTTTATCATCATAAATTCTTACCTCCTTTCTGGCCTTACTCTTATTCTTCAAGGTGGAGATGGCATCCTGGCGAGATTTAAACACCACTTTCACCGGGCGCTTCTTGCCTGGCTCACGACGACCTAGCCGCTGCACCGCCACCACCTTGTCGTAGACGTCAGCCCCGTGAACCTCACCCAGCACCTGCTTCACTATCGACTCGTCGTGCGCTTTCCTCACGCTTCCACTGTCGGAGGCACTTTCCTCTACATTGACGAGTACTACGTTGCTTGCTCTGCGCTCACGCTCCATTAATTCTTCCAACACTGTGTTGGTGTTGAGAGTAGATGCGGACGCGGCCTGCGCCCCCACGGCGCCTGCGGCGACCGTTGCAGACGCGGCGGCTGTTGCGTAGCTCTGCGCGCGAGATTGTGCCAATTCGGTTTTGATGATATTAATCTCTTCTCTCAAGGTATCATAAGATTTTATCAATTGGGGCACTTGAAAGAGAGCTTCCCGGCACGGAGGGCACAAGTATAGAAGCGTACGCTTCCCTTTGAGCCCCATGACGCGCGCCTCACTACTGGTCAGATTACTGCACTGCAGGCATATAAATCTCTTGCAACCGTCACACTGCACCAGATTGTCTTCATTTACGACATTATCACACACGAAACACTTCATTTTTAACTGTTTCAATGACTCAGATTCGAAAAGTTAGCGTGATTTTTGCGCTTCGTAATATCACTCCACAAACACAAGTTTCTGCACAATTTATGGTTTATTATATGATTTTCACTAGATTTAATCAAATTAGACTGTAATCTGTAACTTTTATCAAGTAAAAACAATTATTTAAGATTTATTAAGATACGACGTAATTTTGACACAGCTTTTTTATCTGAGGGTAGGAACGAAAAAAAAAACTGATGAAACACTATCCCGTGAATAAATCTAGCAAATTGAGACGCCTAGTGCGCGCGCCCGGCCTCGCTCGCGGCGGTACAATCAACCATTCTTTAGTTCAGCTACGCATGGCCGACTGAATTTTGTAATGCCAGAGAATTAACTTTAAATAGAATAGATTAGTAGTGGTAATTTTTAGGATAAGGTTACATACGACATAATGGAGAAATAACTGATTAATAGATTTAATTGATATTTGATATGAAAAGCAGATAATTAAACTTAAAACCAAGGCGTTTCTGTAATTTTATTTGATGGTACAAACTATGAAGTTTCTTATCTAAATGAGGGCTAAGTGTAATAAAGTCAATTATTTCTATTAATATGCAAGTATCGATAAAAATTACAAATTTTATGTTTTATGTTCCTGTTATAGAATAAGGCCACTATTTAAAAATTCTCTTACTTCAAAATTTGTTAAAGTTCTCTTCTACCGAAACTTTCATGATCTGCTATCAAAGCTCACGGTCGAGTGATGGTGGCGTACAATTTATTCATTGGTCGGTCGCAGATTTACGGCGCGAGATAGCGGGCGACGCCGCGCGACTACGCTAGTGTGATGCATGCTTGTAGTGCAAATACCATGTATTGCATCTATTGATTTATGTATGGATATCGCAGCTTTCAGATAGACAAACGATTTCTATGACATTTGTTTTTTTATGGCAAGATTTGTTAGTAGTAGTATTTGTTAGTATTTGTTTATACTTCGAGTTTATGTGTTATAATAGTTGTTAGATATGTTATTGTGTTTTTCTTATTAATCGCGACAGCGTCAGCTTAGGTCTAATTTCAAAACAGAGAAAACGAATATTGCTGCAAACTCAAATGAAAATAATAACCGTTCAATCACCAGCCTTAACGACAAAAAATCACAAAAACTGACAAGAAGACATCGTCAAAAAACCATCGAAAACTGATGATCTAGACTCGCCTCTAGAGATTAATCGATATATAATTCATAATCATAGACAGTTCAACTCACAGATTCCTAATAATTCGGTAATTTCCAAACTATTTCACCACGAATATCTCATGCACTGCATGAATACATCATCACTTAAGCCCTTCCACGCTTGAATTATAGTCCAATCAGTAATCGTATATTTGGCGTGATATTTGTTTCTGACTTATAACTTGTTTGCCCTTGCTGGCATTTCAGATATCGAGCCCAATATGCGGCGTTTATCCGGTTTAGTGTGGTTAGTATAACTCATATCAGTGCCCAGGGGAGCCGGGACCGTAAATCCAGCTGGAAGGGCCGCCCCCGGATGAGATGGTCCACGCCTCCTAATATCGGGATCATGGTCCGGGAGATAACTGGAGATTGTTCAATAAACCATGAATACATGTTTTGTTTACACTTGTAATCAGAAGGAGGAGTGGCGGGGAAAAGTACCTATAGGTGAATTTGTGTGTATTTTAGATATTTGCAATTTACCTATGTTGAATAAAATACAAGAGTAATGAGAGAGGCTGTGCTATAAAAGAAAATAGGATAAGAAAACTTTGTTGTTTTTGTGAATACTACGTATAAAACCTGCGTTATAAAACTGACTAATATGAATGCAAGCTATGGCTTGGAATAAGACTATTTTAAGATAAAGGCAATTCTATTACCTTATTGTTTTACTGAGGTGATTTAATTGTCTATGTCTTACCTGCACAAGTACATAACGGCTTCTCACTTCTACAATGTATTTATTTGCATATTCCATTATGGTAATTGTTCTTATACCACATTTTATGTTACAATATGCAAATAAATAAATGAATGTAGCATGTACTATAATAATAAATTGTTTATTGTGCATAAAATACAGTGTTGTACAGCTTTGAGTAATTAAGACTATTACTAACTGTATGTAGGTACTTACTACATGTATGCATATAGTTTTATATTATATATGTTCCAGCACCTCAAGCCATCTGTTCTTTGTCGCCACTAGTAACGTCACGTCCAGAAACACAAGTGTACTTTATTATTCCTGCTAATTGTGTGACTACACGTGATGCGAGTGCTGGGAAAATAGCTGAGGTATTTGCTGGTATTTTCTCCCTCATTTTCTTGTGATTATCGGCTCCTAATAAGGTTAATGTTTTTGAAGTAAGTGGATTGACAGAAGAAGCAGCAGGTGGCAATTATCACGACAGAATAATTTTACTTACAATCGTAACCGCGAATAGCAGAAGCCTTGAAACTTTTTTATTTATGAAAATAAGATTAGATATGTCTTAAATGCACACAAAAAAACACCACCATAGTAGGGCTTTAATGTTTGACGGTATCTTTTTACAATACACATAACAAATTATTTGTAATCGGTTATCTATATGAAATTAATTTTAATAAATTAATAATAAATACCAATTACTCAATTAATTGTTATGAATATTACCAGCTGCTACTTACTTACGTACGCCAATGGCACGATATGGGTCTTGGCTTTCAGCGCAAGAGGACGTCATCTTCCTGAGCTGACAATCCCACATAAAAATATCATATTACAAAAAAACAACAAGAGTTAATGAGCAATGTTCCCAAACTCTCACCTGAAACCCTGAGTATTGTAATAGTCCCTCGTGTTGTATCTGGGTACAATTACCGCGGTAACTAACCGATCACCGGCTGTGTATCGTGAACCGACGCACGTCGCTTTGTACACCAATCAATGTACTCATTTAAATTATGTAGTAACGGTATGGGAAGTAAAGCAGGCTAGGTTAAATACAACTTGATAATAAAAAAACAAAGTTTGTAAACTCTTACAGCGACATACATTTTTGATGTCTCTTATTCGTAAAGTCATTTTGCTGTTAGATAGGCAATGTCTCAGTTTAATTATAAGTAAATTAAGTAATTATGCATTCAAATGTTGACAGTTTCTAACAATTTTGAACACAATCTGATATTATTCATCAGTCCAGTGACTTTCATCATCCATTAAAAACTATGTAATTGAATTACTGGTACTTTTCTGTGCTGCTACACTGCGCCGCACTACTTTTATTTTATTTGGTTCGTTAACTAATTTCAATTTCGCTTGTTACCTGCATATGGAGGATGCATTTCAATAAGGCTCTACAGAAGGTAAGGACATTTATCACTTTAACACGTCGTTTACCTTTTTGGAATGAGCTTGATTGGAGGAAAGAAACAATACATAAGTAAATGCATTATTCTTTGTTATTTGAGTAGATTGCTTTTGTCAATTACTGTAATTGAGTATACTTTATCGAAGAAAACATAGTTTGATTACTGTGTTGTGGTCTGGAATGCATGTTTCAGGGTTTTAGCACACGAACAAGGTCTGTTTTATGCCAATATTCAATCATTGAATAACATCAAAGATTTTATTGTTGTTCATTCGATATCGTTACCACTCAATTACCGTAACATATTCACCTATACGCTTAAGTTTCGGATACAGAACAAGCAAAAACACCAACAGTAGACAGTTTAATATTTAGAGACACCTAGTTATGTGCTACTAGAAATAAATCAAAGATCGATATATTATACAACATACTATTTACCAAGGTGAGCCTTCAATCCCGGTTTTCCCCATATTAGTGTGATTAGGAGATCGATACTGCGCCCCGCAGTGGGAGGTAGACGGGGCATGTCCTGTGCTGTGAGCCCTTCAATATTTACTCAGCGCGAGAAACCACCCTGTTGTGCGGGAGGCGGGAGTTAGCGGTGAGTGTAAGAAAGTCCAGTTGGTTTCCATCAGATATGTATCTATATATTTTATAAATTCTTATATGTGTTTATTATAATGAATCTGGGAATGTACTTTTAGTTTAAACTATATCTCATCTAGTCTCTATCCGTTTTGGGTTCTGCTGTGTATATTAATGGTAAACTTATGCAAAATTTGGAACTCATGCATATAAACCTATGTCACATAACATCCAATTTAATGATAACGGTACAACTAATACTCTAAAAAATACTTTCAATACAACCTAAACCAAAGACATAGTGAAAAACATTATTTGAACCTGAAAAGCACAGTTTCCTAGCCCCAATCTCAAGTGTCCTCTGTGTAGTTACGTGAGTCCTCCAACATGAGCGGAGTATGAGTTATTTCGCCAAATTACCCCCGTGTGCTGACTGGGGCTATTAAGACTGCCTGGATTTACTTGCTTGGATAAATTCTAGGTACTGGTGATAAAGGTAGGCGTACCCCAGGGCTCGTGCCTGTCTAACACTGTTTTCTCGCTGTTAATGAATGATTTGCCTGGATCCATAAAAAACGCTGAAGTATATATTATGTTCGCCGATGACGTGGCAGCCCTAGTAACTGCCGAAAGTCTAGGTGCACTAAAACAAAACCTGTCCGATGTAGCGCGGCAACTACAAGAGTGGTTCGTAGCAAACGGGTTTGCACTAAACGTAGACAAAACTTGCTACATCCACTTCAACCTTGCTAACAAACCACAACATGACATGTCAGTCGGAGTAGGTGGCGCCACGCTGCAGCAAACACCATGTGTGAAGCTGCTAGGGTTCCACGTGGACCGCGCTTTGACATGGGAGCGCCACATAGACGCCGTGTGCGCGCGCCTCAGCACGGCATGCTACGCGCTGAGGCGGCTGGCGAGCTCCGCCCCGCGCGGCGCCGTGCTCAGCTGCTACTTCGCCACCATACACTCCATCCTCACGTATGGAACAGAGCTGTGGGGTGATGCGGCTGAGTGCGAGCGGCCTCTTATACTACAAAAACGTGCCATCCGCTCTATCGTTGGAGCGAAGTGGAACACACCGGCGAGGGCCTACTTCGCTGAACTAAACATTCTGACGGTACCAGCCATATATGTGTATCAAATATGTATGTATGTACATAAAAATAAAGAAAGTTTTAGTACCGCAGGACAATCACATCCCTACCAAACTATAAACAGGGATAAGTTGGTACAACCCACACACTCACTGGTTAAGTCGTCGAAGTCGGTATATGTAGGAGGACCGACTTTATATAATCACTTGCCCGATAATATCAAGAATGCAGCTTCCTACAATATATTCAAAACAAAATTGAAATTGTTACTTTTAAGTAACACTATCTACTCAGTAGATGAGTTTTTAAAATGTAAATATTAATTATACAAATTTCTATGACATTGACTTGTAAATTGACATTTATTAATAAATTATTTGTATTTGTATAAAACGTAGGAGAGCAAACTTTGTACAAAGGTATATTATAAGCAGTGAAGCAATCCCAAGGATTATTTACTTGTGAACAGTTTTTAGCCAGAAAAATTATTTATACATACTGCTATTGAAATTTTCAGATAAGTATATCTGTGCAGCTGTTCTGTGATCATATTACGAATGATTTAAAAAGGGTTCTGTGTTATTTCTTTGACAAACTGTATATTATTAACCTGATATATTATTTATTGTCTACAAACCATTTGAATCCACATTTTTTAAGTCTTGAATCTTTTAAAATCGTTAAATAACTCAAACTCGGTAGAATATAACCAAATTTTTGAAATTATGTGCTCCTCATGTTTGTCAACCTTGGTATTAATTAATCGATTTATATTATGGTGAAGGAACGGAAGGTAAATTAAATGTGAAGTAGATATGAGTTAGATGTTGTAGAAGCCCTAGTAATAGGAATATATGCCTTGTTAAGTATTCCTTATAGCATGTCAATTTTTCGAATCGGAGTTGAGAATAAAATAAACAGTCATTAAATTAGTTGCCTAGTTTTACTAACATTAATTAATTATAAAGTTTTATTGTGAAAAGTGTTATAATACTATTAAAAAATAATTACGAAATTTTCCTGTTAATCATTGTTCAACTATTTTGTAATCTAAGCCCTTTGTTTTAAAATGGCACAGAACATATTACAAGGCATATAATGTGTGGTTTATGAAGTGAAAGTATCGTTAGTTTGTTTCCAACATAAGTAAGATCATGCATATAAAAACATGATAAAATAATTGTACTTGCAGACAGAAGAAGAGAGGAAAGAGGAAACAAGAGAGAGTTGTCTACTTCTCCGCAAACAAGCAACCCAAAGAAACAGCCAACATTAACAAATAAAAATCACACAAATGTGTTCGACTTAATGAGAAGAAGTATTTCTCTCTTCAGCATCGTCCCAACAGGAAATAAATGGCAATTACAATATAAAACAACAAAAACTCCCCAAAGCCGATTGGTCCTCGTGGGGGAAAAGGACCAAGACCCTCCAAAGCTTAACACACACCAAGCAAGAAAAATAAACAACATTCATATAGCAACCCTTAACACGAGATCATTAAGAACTCCAGAGTAACTCCAAGAACCAGAACAAGCCATAGATGGACTCAAGTGGGATATTCTAGGAATTAGTGAAATAAGAAGACTCGGTGAAAACATCATAGATAACGGAGAATACATATTCTACCATAAAGGCGAGACCCCTGGTCTATACGGAATAGGTTATATGATTAAAAAACAAAACAAATAGAAGAATTAAAAGGCATAGTGAAGGGAAACAGCAGATGGCGTTGGTCTGCTGTGATTTGTCCAAAGCTTTCGACGTAGCTGATTCCAAATTGCTTGCTGTCAAACTGCAGCACTACGGTGTAAGAGGCGCATCCCACAAGCTGCTGACAGATCTCATGCAGAACAGATCACAGACTGTCGTTGCGTGTGGCGGAACGGAAAGATCTGACCCGTTGGACTCCGTTATGGGAGTAGTAGGGGTCTTCCGTTTCCAATATCCTTTTCTCGCTGCTCCTTAATGATTTGCCTGAGTTTGTAAGTGCTGCAGAGATCTATTTATATGCAGATGATGTTGCGGGCGTAGTGTCAGCACCTGGAATTGACCTGCTTAAACAGAAACTCAATATCACAACAACTCAATTGGCTAGATGATTTTCGATGAATGGACTGGCTCTTAACCTAGCCAAATACACTTTGTCCACTTTAACTTGGCAGGTCACCACACCAGACCATTGACTGTGACCGTGGAATGCACAAGGTTGGATCAGGTGCCATCATCAGATGGCATCAACAACCTTCTTTGGCTTTGAGATCGATCGAAACCTGACATGGGAAAGCCATATTGACAAAGTGTGTGGAAGGTTGAGCAGCGCTTGCTTTGCTCTGAAGTCTGAGTAGAATCGCCAAAGTAGTGTCTCCGGAAGTAGTGAGGACGCGCTACTTTGCCACCGTGCACTCCGTCGCGGAACTATATGGCAGGGCTGCGGAGTGGGAGCGAACGTTTAGGATCCAGAAGCGCGCGATACGAGCTATTGCCAAAGTTCCCCAGGCTGAAACTGCACGTCCGCATTTTAAGCGGCTGAGAATCTTAACAATACCGTCCCTAGTATATACCAGGTTGCCGTATACGCTCGAGGAAATCTAGCCTCATTTGTACTTGTGGGTGGCGGCCACTCGTACCCCACAAGCAGGAGGGGCAAGCTCGCGGAGGAGCCCCGCAAGTCCACGCACGTGATGGCACCTACCGTCTATAACGGACTTCCTGACCAGGTCACAGAAGACGTCGTTAGCCATATTCAAGTTGCGCCTCAAGCGCTGGCTTATTGAGCAATCATTCTATAGTTTCAAACAATTTTGTGACATAAATATGCAAAAAAATCTTAATATGACTTAATGTATAAAATTTTATGTATAATTTAAATGTTTAAATTGTGACATTACCTAGAGTTCTATTTAATTATAATTAATTTGTTTCTTATAATGAATAACTACAATAACTAGTAAAACGACTTGTAATAATTTTACATTACCAATAAATGTGTATTTGAGTACATATCGGAAAGAATAGCAGTACTGAATATCAAATTGTCACTATTTATAGGTATTATTTAACGGGTAATAACCCCTTTCTCTTTTTTCTTTTCCGGGTGTATGTTTAAATGATACTACTTACTAGCGCATTTTTTTAATTATCTGGAAGATACATATATGTAGTATTTATTTCAATACAAAAAAGGAATATATTATAGTGTGTAATTAACCCTTAATAGTTCCTCCGTAGGTGTCTCTAATCTATGAATTAGAAATCCTTTGATGTTCGTGCCGTAAATTCCTGTTAGTGTGATCAATTTAAATTAATTACATATTAATTACTCGTACTTAGAAGACGATCTGAGTCTTGTAATCATTGTTAACGTTTTTTTGAATACCTTAGTTATACCATAATTTTAAGTATTATTTAATTACATACGGACTTCGTAAATGTACCAATATTGACAAAACTTTCTTAATTTTGAAGTTTTTGGCATTAAACTAAATTTAAAAGCTTATTTCCAATAAAAAAAAATATCATAAGGTCTCTGTACATGAAATTGAGTCTTTGAATATTTTTTGTTTGTCAGCATTATAATTAACCAAAGTTTTTCATAGTATATCCATTCTTCAAAATCTTGTAGCTGCGTCTCTCGGTCCGTGTAAATTATTGCCCAAGTTATGGTTGTTTTAAATATCTGAGTGCATTACTGCTGTAAATCTGGACTAATAACCATATCTCATTCTACCTACTCTAATTACGTGTGCCGACAGCCTGGACGCCGCCGACACTAAATAACAATGGAAGATAATTACTTGGTCAGCTGTGAGTTGCAAGAAAATTTAATTAGCATGAGAACCAGTGTACAAATTCAAGCTTCAAGTGATTCGTGTCGTGATTACATTTATTTTATAATTTTATACATGTGCGTCTAAATCCATCGAGCAAAGATGCCTAAAATCATTTTATAAGTACAAATTTTCAACCGGTTTCTTCTAGGCAAGCGCGCTCGATCGTAGGCTACAACGTTGCTTAACATCAGGCAAGTTGTAGTCAAGCGTAAGCCTATTTCATGTAAAAAAAAAAACCATATGACTCGGCTAGCCGATCTTTTTGGATGCGCCATATAATAAATTACAGTTAATTTTCATAGAACAGAACAAAATATAAGTACTTTGAATTAATTTGAAACAAACGATTACTCATTAAAAATTCAAGCAAATAAAATAAAATTGAATTGAACCTTTAAGTAAGTTTTTTTATTGTGTTGGTAAGTATATTTAAAGTTATGTTAAACATTAGGGTAGGGTAAACCTGACGATTGAGGCGTTAGCAAAAAAATGTAAGTGTAAAATGTTTAATCTGCTGACCAATGAATGAACCCCGAATAACAATAACTCGGCAGTTGTCGGCTGCGTGTGGGCTCGGATCGCCGCCATTTTGTTTATAACCTCGTATGTTGTTGTGTGGCGAATCTTGCTGCTTTATTAACTAACTTATGTGGTGCGTGTATTGAACTGGATTGAATTGGATAAGATATGGATACAACTAACACTAGGTACTGTCTTCAGATAATGGAGATTAATATTCCCGGTGGGCTGTTATTTTTTCAGTGCTGTATGATTTTATAATTTTGATATTAGTTAATAATACTACAAATTTTGAATAGGACCTGAAAACAGTCATGAAAAATCTAATGCTCATTTTCCTATACTTTCTCGAAATATGCACTAAAACACAGTTGTATTTTTTACACTTTTACTAATGTGGATTACGAAAGAAAATCTTGTGTACCTACTATGTATTCTATGTAATCTTCTTACTTCGTAAGTCACCAAAATATACCAAAACACGCACATCCTCAAGTAAATCAATAAAACAAAAATCACAAGCCAAGCTTTTCATACGAAATGAATGAGCGCACCGCATAAGCAGTTTAGCAAATATACATTGCACTTCACTCGCGACACTGTTTTACTCCAAAACCAACATATCTCTTGCATTCACTGCTGGATAGAAAGACTTTTATTCCAACGGAATAAGGATCAATTTGCTACGGTTACATTTTTGCAAAGTTTTAAGGTAAGTTGGTATGACGGCGACACTTAAAGCACGTTAAATCGCTCCAATCAAGGGATAATAAACCTTAAATTAAAGAGCATTGTGACCAAATTAGATGAATAATGAGTGCGTAGGTGTGGACCAAAAGGAAGTAATGAATGAAAATATCAGAATGGTAATTCTGAGTTGTGAGTTTTGCTTTTGTGCGATGTTTTATGGATTAAAGAAGATTTTTTGTTTGTTTCAGGTATGTGCGTTGAAATATGGAAAATTGTGGACATTCCATGATGGCGGAGAGAAGCGGTAATAAAAAAAAAACATCTTTGCAATAACACGTCATACTAGCAATTTAATCAAAAATCAAAATTAAGTAGTTGATCTCTAATTTATAAACTTTTTTTTCAAATAGCTGACCACTTAATATAGGCCTATTTTACAGTTTTTAAAATATTTTTTAAAAGTTATCTACTACCTACGACTACTCAAGTAATATATTAAACATAACACCACAGTTTCCCAGTAGGGCAAATGTCGCCAGCCAATTAGAGGCTGAATAACCGACGACTAGCTTAGTTCGTAAATACTCGACTGACGACTGGCAAGCACGCGATGATAGTAGCTGGATCGGGACGGGATAGTTACTGGAACGAAACAATAAGCCCTTGGGGTTTAAATAAAAGGATGGTAATAATCTGGTGTCTTCGAATCGTGTGTAATAAGTATCTTCGAAATAGGTCTTTAGCGAATTGAAACTTCAAATGTGTTTATTAAATTCGTTTGTTTTATAATGCATCGTGTTTATTATTTCCACGCTGCAATATTATGTAAAGCGAACAAATATATTATTGTAATTTTTGGTGTGAAAATAATGTAAGGTTGTAAGGCCACTACGCTGCATTTTATCTCAAAATATCGCGAGCGAAGCAGCAGACATCCACAAAGTGTTTTGCTAGTGGATGTGAAAATTCATTAGTAGTACCTAGTAGAAATATAGACTAGTCGTCATAGGCTTAACGCCCTAAGGGCGGTTTGAAAACTGTGACATCAGAGTCGGTCACTCTCGTACAAACTTATGACTAACTTATTTATTTAAACTAGCCCATATTGAAATTGCCTGGAAGAGATCACTGAAATTTGTTTATTTGTTTATTTTGCATTATACTTATTGCATAACATTGTATGAAAATCCAACGGCATCCGAACTAGTTTATAACTGTGTTTCGGTTGCCGATGGCTTCTCCCCGTTTGGCTTAACATAAAAATAAGTAATTAATTCTAGTAACTTAATTAAATTAAACAGAGTATTAAAAATTATTTTGGATTAGAAGTTACAATTTTGAAAAACAATTTCAATATACATGTAAGATGTGTTCGTCTTATAATTTAATACACTCTACGCGATAAGGCAGCCCAATGTACCTAAGTTAAGTAATATTTCTATAAATTGTTTTGTATTTATATTTTCTGGTGTACAAAAAAGCTATATTGATTGAGTGATTGATATTCTGCCTAGCTAATGAGCTCTGCCCTATCAGTTCCAGTCATAACTCCACTCGCGTGCGGAGGTGTGCTCCAGCCCCGGTGTCATTTAATTTCCTGCTCCATCACCTCGCTTCAATGTGGATTAGCTAACAGTAGCTACAATGCTGGTTGATGCGTTGACCTGGGGGCCGTACTATTATCTTAGTATTGTAATAAAGTCAGATCTTTGTTACAAGTTTAGGTGTTTACCTTATTAATCCGAAATAAAACATGTAGGTAAAAATACATTTAGACTATATTTAGCGCAGTATCTAAGTAAATCATTTCAATTAAACCTCTGATTTCAAACAATGGATTGGAAAATTCATTCAACACAAGTTCATGAATGCAAGTTTGATCACTTTTTTTTTTTCTTCTATTAAAGTTTTCATTTCATGTAATAAGAAAAATATATCAGTCAATTGTATTTTTTTATTTACGTGTGATAGGTTTACGTTTGACTACAGCCTGCCTGATGTTAAGCATTGCTGCAGCCTAGGTTGTAACACGTTTACCTAGAAGATACCTATTAACTCTAGAATTGAATACCCCTGGATTGTAGTTAGCAGGAAACACAGCTTCTGGTAGGTAAAGTGTTCCAAAGCTTTGCCGTCCGATTTTTTCTTTTGATTTTGTTTTGCTTTTGTTACCTATATTTTACTGTACCTAAACAGGTACTGAGCACATTGTATGCTTTTACAACCATCCGATTTCTTATAACCAACATAGTTACGAGGAGGTAAAGAACAAAACCTCACATTTCCACTTACAAAAAAAATCCCTTTTTTTTGCTATGTGTAAATAATGATAAATTGATCGAAGCAAATAAGTCAAATCATATCAAAAACATCTCATTTCTCATAAAAATTTTCATTTCAAATCGAGAGTTTCGATCAAAACCACACATTACCGTCTAAAAAATTCAGTGTCTCTTGATTTGTATCAAAGCTCACTTTATAGCAGAAAATTAAAACTAAGCTTGCATCAAAATCTCTTAAAAACATTGAGTTTAGAATAAAGGTGCAAAAATTCAAATGCCTGGTCTTTTTGCTTCATAATTTATTGTAGTTTTATTTTATCATATGTCTGGCAACACTTTTTCAATTATTTGACGTCTGAAGTTATCTGTCAAACATATAGGTACAGTCAAGAAGGCGTAAGCTGAGCTTTGCATTTGTGTGGGTGTACATAGATAGTGTAGGTGAGACAATCGGCTTCTCCATCGTGCGATAGCGCCATCTCACTCCCCGCCCACCTGCCATACTTCACCCACACAAATGCAAAGCTCAGCTTACGCCTTCTTGACTGTACCTAAATGGTACCTAACCAAAGATTTTCAAATCGGATATTTCTGTATTCGGCGGTTAATTTTATTTTTCGATCGAAAAAGTGCTGTTTTTCTGTAAATTTATATTGAAATGGATGAAGACGGTACTGCCGAAGTTGTAACAATCAATTGTGGTACAAAAACAAGGCCTCGGCGAGGACGTACACGAAATACAATATCAGCATCCAAGTGAGTAATGTATTACATCAATTTGAGTGGGAATTTGATGAAGAACCAAAATAATATTCTCTAATACTCATATTTTCCTTTTACAGGTATGCAGATACTGATCCACTTGCACTTCATTTGCAGAAAAACTGCAAACATGGCCCAAAAAGTGTTTTCATATGGAAAAAGTTAAGCCTTCCCATACCTACTACTCAGGAACAGGAGGCAAATTTTTAAAAACAAAACAAAAGTAGCTCAAGATACTTATCTAACAAGATTGGTCTCTTCATACACACCACAAAGAATCAAGGAACCTAAAGGATCTTGTCGGAAACCTAGGAAACTATGTTACAGTTTCTTTTTGACCGGACAGAAGAACAAGTTGATTCAAGTTTGCAAGAGTGTGTTCATGGCAACATTTTCAATCAAAAGTTCTAGATTGAGAACATCTGTGTGTGCTTAATGGAACCCTTCCAGAGGAAAGAAGAGGTGGAGACCATAAAATAAAAAAAATCGAGAAGAAACAACAAAGTGTTCGGAAATTTATTAAAAAGTTACCTGCCAAAGAAAGCCATTATTCTCGAAACAAATCAACAAGAATATATTTAGATAGCTCACTTAATATCAAAGTTGTTCAAGCTGTACAACAACTCTGTTGAAGATGATCTAAAAGTGTCATGTGGGCTATTTAGAAGAATTTTTAATGGGGAATTTAACATTGGATCCAGAGCACCCACAAGTGATCAATGTTCTGCTTACAAATAAAATTGAAAACCGCCAAGTTCCTCTGGAGAAACAGAAATTGATTACGGAAAAAAGAATTCACAAATTGCGAGCAAATGCTTTCTATGATTTGACAAAAGTAGATGATCCACAAATCTATCGTTGTTGTTTTGATCTTCAGCAAGTTCAACCCTTGCCTCAAACACCAATACAAGATGCCTTTTGCAGCCGTCAATTAAGTTTATATAATCTATGTATTGTAGATATGGAAGCTAGACATCCCACCTTTTATTGCTCAGGACGGAAAACCAATCTGGACGAGGATCTACAGAAATTGGATCAGCATTATTGCAACATTTAATGAAGCAGGATTATACAGGCAAAAAATTTGTAAGACTTTTTTGTGATGGTTGTGGTGGGCAAAATAAAAACTCACATGTTATTCATGCCGTAATATTTTGGATGGTGAATTATGCCCCTTCAGCTATAGAAGACATTCAAATAACTTATCCTGTCCGGGGTCATTCCTTCTTACCAGCAGATAGAGTGTTTGGCCGCTTGGAAAAAGAATTATCAAAATTCCCAGTAATGACATCCAAAGAAGAATATATGGATAAGTTTTCTCAATTTGGAGATGTCCATCTTCTCGGAAAGGATTGGAAGTTGTTCGATTTGAAAAAATTATGTGATGACTACAAAAAAGTACCTGAAATCAGAAACTTAAAAAGAATTCACATCTATAAAGAATTGAAAGAAACTCGAGGTGGGCAATAAACAGTTTACCTGGTAAAGTTATTTGAAACATTTAAGTATGAGACTGATAGAGAAACAGGAATTGTATTGCTGAAAAAAGGCAAAAATCACCCTAAACTGCTACAACAACATCCCCTGGGACGTGACATAGCAGATGCTAAAAGAAAAGACATTGACACATTACTGGTGAAACAATTTGGAGATAACTGGAGGGATATTGAAGAGCTTCAGTGGTATGTTGAGATCTTGAATAATAGCTCTCCAAGAATAGAAGTTGGAGATGCTGGACATGTAAGTGAAAATAGTACAGAACTTAAATAATTTAACAAACAGTATGAGAATTTAGAATTTGATTGTGCAATAATAATAATAATTGTAAATAATGAGTGATTTTGTCTTGAGCCTAAAATAAAATTAATAAACAATATTAGTAGTAGGTACAATATTAGTCATTTTCAAAACCACACTTTTTTTGGGTAAATATCAAAACCTATCTTTTCCAGAAGTCCTTATCAAAACCACACTTTTCCAAATATGTTTAATCAAAACATCACATTTCCAAATTTGTTTTTTAAATATTGGCTAAGCTTCTTATCATTTCAATCAACCATTTGGTACATAATATCAACTGAAACACTAGTTAAACATGACACAACTAAAACAAACTGCAAATGTTGTAGTTAGTTATTTACATTTTGCTGTTTTCTCCAAAATAAAAAAAGTGGAAAAGTGAGGTTTTGTTGTTCACCTCCTACTGTAGTCCACACTATGTGTCCTTACAAAGAAGTAAAAGTCCTGAAAGGTTGTGGTACCAGCACCCACTGCCCTGTGACAGTTAGTAGGTTGTTTAGTGGGGGTTGTGAAGTGGTGTAATTACAGGAATGCCCGGAATGAGGCACATTGCCCTAAATATTTGTACAGGCGTTCCATTGTTTAGTTTGTATTGATTTTTTTTAAATTAGAACTGCAATAGGGAAATGGCGTAGTGTTTCGTAGATTTAGATTTAGACAGTTAATTAGGATCGTCAATCATCGTTGTGGGCGCCCATATCCTTCCCCGATTGGTTTTTAGCTTAAGCAACAATCCATTTCCCCTATCATGTAATTCAAGTATACGTCAAAAATTTAGTAATACTCGCAACTGTAAGTTTTCACCATTACGTCTACAAACAGCTAACTCACTGCAGCTGTCATATCCCACCAATGCCTGTATTTTTCTTCCACCGACCAGACATGAGTAAACAATTCATATTGCCTAGAGTACTGTAAAACCACCCAGCATAAAGATGGCAGCACTGTGGCTTGTTAATCTTCTTCTCTAATTTCTTCTTGAACTATAGTAAATCACCATTGTTTTAATCAAGAGTGAACCAGTTTCTTTTTAGGAGAGCTAGATCACAAATTGCAACGTTGTTCAACAACGGATCCATTGTAGGCATTTATTAGCCGAGCTAGAATAAAAAATATACTACTTCGAGCTTTTTAGTTTCAATTTGTTCATTGGTCTTTAAGTCAAGATTGAGCAGGTTCCTCCAAGCTAGTTGTAGTAGTTGAAAAAAAAGATCTTCTTAGTATTTTTAGTTCCAATTAGGTCCGCTCGTAGTAAGTTAGCTTGCACTAACTGCTCCTTCAGTGAGTGCAGTCAGTTTGTCAGGTCCACCCTTCATGCAGTATGCACGTACATGATTGACAGCAGGGTCGATAATGTGACGTGAACTTTATGAATTCTAAGTATTATGTAGCTTCCTAATATTATAAAAGTAGATTTTTATGTGTGTGTGTGTGTGTGTATTTGTTCTTTCTTCATGCTCAAACTTGTTAGCATAGCGACCTATGATAGCAAGGAATTGCTAGTTATTCATAAGAACTGTTTTTAATAAACCATCGCAAGATAGCTTGAGTTTTAAGCATGCGTTAAAAATTAATCATCATTATAATAATGATGATTAATTTTACGGAGCCTAATAATTGGGCTCCGTATTTCAAAATATATCATCTTACTTTTGGTTACACCTGTCTGACACTAGGCACAAGGGTAATCTATCCAGTATTGATACTAAAGTCAACCAGCTAAGTATTTCAGGGAGCAAAAGCCACTGTTAATAGTACAAAGTGCATTTCAAATGCGTATGTTCGCGGCCCTCCAATCACGGGCGAAGCCTGCGGAAGGCTGCTTAATTCACTTAGCTGAGTGGAAGGCTCGTTATTTAAGTCCAGTCAGTAAGGACGTGTGTATTGTTTTGCTTTGGAAAATAAGAATAGAATGAATTATTTTCGTTTATTTCCAATTAAGGTTTAGAACAGACAACCTTAGTGCTGGTTCAGCATTTAGAAAATAACTAATCGATATTATGAGTAAAACTAAATAAACAATATCTTAGTTACAAATAAAAGGCTTATCATCATCATCAAATAACATATAAGAATGGGATGATTTTACTTCAAAACCTAGGCAAACGTCATGTCATTTTATATACTTATTAGCATTGTTCAGTTAGATATAGGATAGCCAACATATAAACTATGTAATAATATATACTCAAATAGAACCGAGATAAACAGAGTATTGTTGAAACTAACTGTGCCTAGGCTGTGTATGACTAAGAAACTACCCACTATAATGGGAGAGAAACTGTTCAATAAACTCCCCGCACACATTCAGTCTTTGAATAATGATCAGCAATTTTGCAATAGCGTCAAACAATTATTGTTAGATCAGACACTATACAGTTTTAAAGAATACTTTGAAAATGACTACAGTCAACTACCAATTGATTCTAAACTTGCTTAGAAATTATGTAACTAACTACTGAGTAAGGAGTGTGATGCCAAATTGTCATTTTAGCCCCTATACAGCTAAAGTGACAGTACCAAGATTTATTTAAGTTGACATATTGTATGATTACATACCTATTATTATGTTTGACATGATTTTAATAACAAAAATTTTCATTGTTTTATTAATAAAACTAGACATATGTAACTTCTAAAATTTTATAAAAGCCTAATGTTATAAATTCAATTTGACGAGATATTGTAATTTGTGTAGCATATTCTGTGATATTAGTACTTATACCTATGTATGTTACAATTTTACATTATCAATAAAGATTCTTTATCTTTTATCTTTATGAGGTCCACGATTTATGATTTATCAACAATCTTTGTGATGAAAAATGGGCTAGTTTTCAATTGAACTGAAATTACATTATGTATAGCTTGTTACATATGTACCTATCAGGCCGTGAACACAACACGATAAGTGTCTTTATTGTGCTTTCCAACATTTCAATACACGTTAATTCAAATGTCACTTTAAAATAATTTATCATATTATAATGTTATTATTACTATATGTTTCTTGCTATAAATGGTAATTTTAACATGCGTTGAAATATGAGCAACTTGACCGAATAATTATATTAATCAGAAGTCTATCTCTAATCCATTCTATTTCCATTTACTAATAAAGTTCTCAGAACTTAACAAAGCACTGCATCTTGCAAAATCATAGTATCTGACTGCAAAATTTAGACGAGACATATATTTTTTATTCAAGATTTTCCGAGTAATTCGTTTATTTAATTCTAAGGTTCAGCTCAGGTGGGTATTTTTATGAAAAATAAATGCACTGCATATTGTCATTGAAACATTATATATTAAATATGACATTTATATTTATATCATTAGTTTTTGTAAATTAATTCCGGATAATAAATATGGAGTACTTAGCATATAAGTAATTAAGTAAGCAAACAAAATGGCATTGAAGGTTTGTTTTTCTGCTGTTTGTATACACAAAAGCTGTACGTTAAGATAATTTTGAAATTGTTTTATTGTATGTACATTGCTTGTCTCAAATTTTTTCACTTCTTGTCTAATGTTTCTTTAGCTTGTTGACATATAAACTGCTTGGAGCAATCTCCCACTCATCACCTGCATTACAAAACACCATTTCAGAGAATTATCTGCAACCTACATGATATTAACCTTAACTAAATTGCCGGAATTAAGTAGGATAGCATACGGATTATCGTTTGAATTTCAATTCTTGATATAATGTACGCGTTATATCTACATATAACGTTGGAGAGGAGGCCTATACTCAGTAGTGGGTGAACACGGGACTGACATGATGATCATGATAATGATGATGATGATGATGCCGACATATTTAGAAAAAATAAGTAAACATATTAATGCCTACTTTAATAACAATAGTTTTCAATGCTAAAACACATGATATTGTGAAGAGATAATAATTGAAGAAGATTCATTTGAATTTTTGTAATTTTAACTAAAATCGTGTTGGTTTAAACTAAATGCTGTTAAATTTAGCGTATGTTTTTCCTTTTTTTAATTACATTACTTAGACATAAACTAACTTAACTCGTTGCGAAGTAAGAATGTAAGTTAATAATACTTTTAATGCAAATTATAATCAGACTGATAAATTTAATCAAGTAAATTTCGCAACATAATTATCCAAGTTTCGATCTGACTGCAGCTAAAATTCCCCAACAATTTAATCTCCAACCACTGACTATACAAACATACAGTTCTACCTATATACCTACATAGCAACAATTGGGAGTTAATCTGACAGAATGATCGCATGTAGCTGTTAACTGTACAATCTACGGGCAGCAGATATTGAGGTTTCATTTGTACTATCTGAACACTATTTGGTTCAATATTGCGTGGTAGTTTTTGTGTTTGTTTTGTATATTTTACCTTTTGTATATAATCAAATTAATATAAAAAAATTAGGAGCCTTTCTGGACAACAAATATATAAGACCGACACCTGTGGCACCAAATACCGGCAGTGAGCTGACAAGGGCTCAAGATGATGATGACGATGACAGATTATGGCTTTTGCGCTTTATAATGTAGGTCTTAGTTATAGCTGTTGAACAAAAGCCATAAAGAAACAGAGTCATAAGTAAATAGACTCCACGAGCGTATTTTTCTCGCAAGATAGTGGATCACACACACACTCACAAACACACAGGTCAGAGATGGAGTGACTTCGTCTAGACGCTACACGACAATTTATCGCTAATGGACAGACTCCATTACAAAAATACTGATGGGGCTAACTTACTGACACTTACAAGAGCTTAAAATATACCTACCTACATACAAAACTAATACTAACTATAATAGTGTGTTAAACGATTATAATATTTTGGTATCTTATAAAACAAAACATGATTAAGTACATTAAATGTTTTAGTAGATGTTATTATTTTCTGTAAGAGATGTGGTCACAGTTCGATTTCTGTTCATCATTCAGAAGCATTCACTAGATGTGCAGAATACAGAAAGAAAGAATTTTTGACGCGGACATTGCAATCAAAAATGGTCTTAGTTTTATATTTTCTTACCCTGAATTCATAATCACCAGCCCTTATATATTATAATTTTTGTTTTTGTTCTTAACAACGATAAGTAAAAAATAAAACATTTAAGTACATATTTCATTATCACTCCGTACTAGCAGGAAGTGTTTTAAATCTTTTAATTTGTAACTAGCCCCAACTCCACAGTACAACCGGTCCTGATCCCACTTCCCGGCTAGATCCTGGAAGCGTTCTATTACTCCACTTTATTAGCTGCAATTGTACTACATACATATACATACATACATACACACACTAGGATGGAATGTGTTTTTGTCATTAGTTCACTCTCTACTAATGAGCTATGTCGGGAGTCGGGATGTCTGTTGTATGTCCATAGGTAGGTAGATATACTTAGTTAATGGTGTTGTTTTGCGTCAAATACATTTTTTTTAACCAAGACGGGATCGCACCGTTCCGAAGTTTACTAATTAAGCTATGTATCTTACGATGGATTCTGATTACTGTCCGGCAACTCTTAGAAGATTTCTTTGCTTTATTTTTCAATAAATTGAAATATATCTTAAAACAGCTTAAAAATGTCTTCCCATTCTAAAACAATACCAAAACACCTACAACAAGATCATCTATTTCCGTCCGTCTGTCCGCACACGGATTAACAAGATCTATCGCTTGTATATAGAAACGAAGAGATCTCACTTTTTACACCTCGCTGAGAATAACGAACGGCTTTAGGGAATTTATTTGTCACCGACTTCACTCTTGATCCCACCAGAAAAATAAAGATTTAACACTGTTAGATTTACTTGAAAATTTTCAGTCTATGATATTAAAAAACAGAAAGATAAAAAAAACCAGAAAGAAGCTTATGTTTCTAAGCATTTATCTGTTTACAAGATACACTCTTATTTTATTACTTAGTATATCTGGTATGCTCCAAAATCGACCATAATGACTAACAAAAATAAAACTGTCATATTTGATTAAAATAACAATGAAAACTGATACTAATCCTAAAATCATTGTCTTCCTGTTTAATCCCACACACGGGTCCTAACTTTAAACTCCCGACCAATGCAAGAGTATGTAAAATACATCCGGGTCCAATCCGGAACTCCGATGTCAGTAACTATCTACAATTGACATAGTACTATAAAGAACAAGTCTGATAAATTAATTTCTTTCAAAAATGAATCAATCAACACAGCTAGATTATTAGCACTATCATCATAAACACGATAACTAAACATACAGTCCTATACTATACCACTAAATTAAGACGGGACACGACAAAACTGATGATGACGATGTTGTCTTTGTTTAATTATTCGCGCACATAGTTTATTTTTAATCAAAATGGGTTTGCACTATTTGCCTTATACTGATAATTTCGGTCTACGAAACATGCTTTGTTTGTACTCTTATTTATTCTTGCTTAGAAAATTGCTAGATTACTGTTTGCGGAGAACACGGATTTTGGAAGGGAGATCCATAGTAATCCATACGCAACCCAATAAGCAGACATGCTAGTTTTAAATGTTTTTTGGGACTCGAACCACGTCTTGCTGTAGCATTTCTCCGTCCGATTGGTGACTGTTCTATGTCGTGGGTAACTAGCGAGCCAATAGCAGCCAATGGTCCGGGCCGCCGGAACGATGTTGGAACTCTGCCGGGTAGTCCGGGTAGTCCCGGAACGGAGCCGGATATCCGCCGCCATTGTCCGGGAGAATGGGACTCAGGTACCGCCATTGAAGCGAACTGGGACCGGGATTTAGAGTTACATTTTAGAGGTGTAGAGCTATTTGAGTGTGAGATGAATTATTGTAAATTCTGAATGTTGTTATGGAAGGTGCTCTATCGTTAATAGATCTATGTAATTAAACACAAAATATTTTTTATCTCTAAAGTTACAAAAGAAAGACAGGAGATTTTCTAAATACTATAATACTGTGTCAATGAGAAACAAAAAAAAAACAACTAACCTTTCATTTAAAATCATCTGGTATTCGGACTTATCCGGTGCCTATTTTAAATAGGCCCAAAATAAACCCGTGTTTTAGTTCAGAACCGTGAAAGTAAATGGATTAACAATGTCAAGTCGGCTGTTTTGTTAGTCCCGAGGGAGAGGTGTCACTCTCAACGGCTGTTACATTTTGTTAAATTATAATAGAATGGTGAAGACAGACAATCAAATATAACAATATGGACATCGAAATGCGTGTTTCACGACACGCAATAATTTATTATACCGACTTGTCAGCTCCGGCTTTTTTCACGTAAAAATAAAGATTGCTGCTTATAATTTGTCATATCAGGCGAAAATTAAAAATAACTAGTTTTAAAAAAAGAATAATCACGTATATTTTTTTATAGACAGATATATTATTATTGTCAATAACAACTTACCATATCGACGAATATTTTATTATTGAACTGGTGTTCCACTATGTATTTACTTATGCCTAAAGTGCTCTCCTATATTTGTTTCTACGCCTTTCCTAGTAATGTGGATACATCCAAGTAAATAAAACAAAGCGGCAAGCCCGTGACTTCCCTATTGATGTGAACAGCGCAGAGAGCCGGCCAGGCTCGCCTCTCGCCAGTAAGCAGGGATTCAATTATCGTGAAAGGGTGCTGAGTTACGACGCACAAGGAAGTAGCCAGCAATTACTGGCGTGGAGGCATGTACAGTTGATAAACTTGTACAATTGTTTGAAAAAAAATGGAGGAAACGTGTTGGCTTAGTTTAATATTTGTACTTATATCTTTTCCGGGTCAAAAATCGTAGTTATACGTACCGTTACAAGCAAGCTAGCTGTTTTCTAAGATTAATATTTCCCGGGAAAATTCAACAGCTTTCGATGAGATGAGAGAACCTATTTATTAGTTTATAACATATCGTGTCGACAGTAGATATTATTTTATTATTGTAAAAGTACATATCAAAAGTTTTTATTGTAACAGTCTAGTAATTGGGCTTCGAATATACCTCTATTTTTTAAAGCCTCGCCTTTTGCTTACTTTTGTCCCGATCTTATGTACTTTCATCATACTGGATCCCCGAATTCTCGGGTGGTAGCAAGTTAATATATTTGCGCTATTGTAGGCTCATGTCGAGCGAATTAACGCGAGCCATTCACACACACACTGGACTTATACTTATTGGAGTTATTCCATAGACAAAGTTGCTCAGAAACTACTTAATAATGTAGTCAAGCTGTCGTTTATAAAGCCTTAAAAGTAAGAGTAATTTTACTAACTTATTATGTGTTTATATCTAGTCAGAAAAACGTTGAGCAACGGTTACTCGTTAAATAAATCCTTTTAATCAATTAGTAACATTCAATTAATTAATTATATTAATTCAATGTTTGCTCTAACAACATTTCAATCAGCAGTCAAAGTTTTCATACTATTTATTCTTTTAAAAATAATCTTTATGTCCTATTAAACGATTTTTTGCGTTTACTTGTTTATTGAGGGATATTTTGAGTGTAGTGTTGGTTGAAATACCACGACTTTTAAAAAAAAAAAGCCATTTATTCCCAGTAACTTAATTAACATTTTGTGGTTATGGGGTTTTACGTTAGTAACACAATTTTCATTTTAAATTAAGTTAAGTTTAGATTAGATTTTTATTGGGCACCCAAATTAGGGTGAAGGCCTCCTCCAAGCGCTGCCAGTTTCGTCGGTCTTGCGCCAGCCTTGTCCAGGTACTGCCCGCTGCCTCCTCGATGTCGTCTCGCCACCGCCTTCGTGGTCGACCTCTGGATCTGGGATCTTCTGCTGGGTTCCAATGCAGTATTCGTTCACTCCATCGACCGTCTGTAGATCGAGCGACGTGACCCGCCCATTTCCACTTCAGTCGACAGAGCGACTCTACCGCGTCCGTTAGTCCAGTCCTCTTTCTAATCTCCTCGTTGCGGACTCTGTCTCTCAATTTAATGTTAAGGAGAGAGCGTTCGGTGGCTCTTTGAAAGACGGCAATTTTGTCCACTACTCGCTTTGTCAAGGGCCAGCATTGACATCCATAAAGTAAAGATGGTAATATGGTGTTGTCCATCAGTTTCTTTTTTAGTCGCATCGGGAGCTTACTTTTGAATACGTCTTTGTTCATCCAGTATTTCTTCCAAGATATGGCAATTCGTCTGTCTATTTCCTTCAGAGTTGCATTTTGGAAAGAAATAGTCTGACCCAGATATACATACTCTTCAACATATTGGATGTCTCCGCTTGAAACAATAGGCTTTGGCTCTCCATTTGTCATTATTTTGGTTTTGGACATGTTCATTTGGAGACCAATTTCTCGGCTCGCACTTTATAAATAATAAAGTAAATAAATATTCCGGGACAATGCACACAGCGCAATCTAGGCCCACTCGGCAGGGAATACCTACATGTCTTGCTGCTTACTCGTCAACCCATCACTGGAAATTTCTGCTACGTTCAAACTAATGAGCGTGCAACATCATCGAGTTGTTTCGTATTCCAGTACCAAACGCTTTGTTTTCAATCACATTATACTTAAAATGTACAGCTACCTCCTAAAGCTTACATAACTATGTTTCCTGATTATATACCTAAAAATTGTTCAATGTATATGTAACCTTAGAAGCGTTTAAAAATTCAGTGCTATAAATTTTAATAAGAGATTATGTAAAGTTCGTAAAATAATTAATCTTAAGCTGTACTTATATATGTTTACTAGTTTATAATATGTATACTAGTTTAGATACCTTGTAAATTTTATTTGAAATAAAGATATTTTGAAATTGAATCTAGCCCCACACTAAGCAAACGGCAATATTGGCAGCGATAGATTAACTAAACGGTTTTCACTCACGTGTAAATCGCGTAAATCGTTTACGCGTTTCGGATGTTATGACATCCATCTTCAGAACGTTCGTTCTGGGCCGCGGCAACACGCAGATTGCGCGCCGCCGCGCGAGCGGCCCGCCGGGACGCAGGCGCGGGGGCCTGTGGTGGTGGGGGTGGAGGCGAGATGATGTTACTACTCCCGAGGCTCGGGAGTGAGTTACACGTGAGTGAAAACCGTTTAGTTAATCTTTTGATAAAATGTCTCACGAAAGTTTTAATATTAAAATTGGCAGCGATGTAAAGAAGATAAGGCAATGCTATTGTTTGCGTATTCTTATTGTATCTATTGATGGATTCGAGTGCTTTTTGCTTTTATAATATTCTGAGAATACATAAATACTAAGTACTTCCAGTTAATTAAATTGTAGAATAGTGCCTAAAAGTTAAGGTTTCCAAGTATTTTTTTTTTAGAATTTAGAAATTCCAATTACAAAATAGGTTTCTAGAAGATTTTGTTTTATAACTCAAGCAATCAATCAGCAGTGATTGAATTTCCAAGACGCAGAATAATTTATTCATTTGCTAATTTATTGCCGACAGTAATTTATGTTTATTTCGAGTACGTAAAATGTGGTATTTGTACAGAAGCAATTTAAAATCCCATCAAATGTTGAGGCTACGCGACATTCAATTACCAACGATATCTGTATAAGTACACAAAGCGGCGATATATCCTCATTTCGGAAGTGCCTCCAGAGAGACCAAAATATTTGCCTACTTAATGATATAGTAGAGGCTTGTACCATTATCTCTTAAACTTCAAGCTGAGCGACCGCAAAGATACGTCTTTCTATGTTGATCTTTTTATGTTGATCCCTACAGATTTATATTCAAAAACAATTACCGTAATTATACACGAACTAAAACATTCACTTTTAGTTATGTTAACAGTAAAGCTACGGTTCACTAAACTTCAATAAAATATCATTATTAAAGAGTTCAAGTATGTGATGGTACAGGCGGTGTGTAGCGGCCTTCTTTGTATGAGCATAGCTAATGATCTCCGAGCAATCACAGCCTGATTGAAGGCTCTACTGTGATAACTCTGTTTGATAGACTATATAGAAAGACATGCATGACAAGTCGAGCCGCTTGTCAAAAACTTAACAACATATTTGCATGTTATTTTCTTAATTTTTGTACTATACAGAGCTTTTGTAGTTGATTTTAAAAATTTTAACCATATTATTTTATTACCTACAGATAATGATAAAAAATAATCTTATAACAAGAGTCCAATCCATAGTGTTAGCGTTAATATTTAGGATTTCCACGTATTTAATTCTTTCATACGTTATCATCATAGAATAAATATTTACCATTATTTTCACCTTCGCCAAGTTTTCCTCTGCTTCTTAGCAAAATAAACGCGAAGTACCTTCAATCAACCCGTTAACCTTCGCAAACAGGCGGAAAAAGTGTGGAGTGGGATAATATTGACCCTTTATAGGGGGCGCCTCAGGCCCCCAGTGGAAACTTGGCGCGAGGTTGTCAAATAATAGGAAGCGGGTTAGGACCCGTATGGACGATGTGATTCAGGTGAAGTTTTCTAAAGACTATGAAAATATATTATTTTAAAATTATAAAAAAAGGTTTAAAACTACATTACAGTCAAGCATAGGGGGAAACCTAGGTCACATAAAGCGACACCCATATATGCGACACTAAACTAAAGCGGCTCTTATGTTATGTGATAGAACCTACTGACAAGGTTCAATGTCTAACCAAAATAATCAATTTAGAACCTAGTATAAATCTTTTCAATACCATAACAAAAAACTTTATGTATCTCGTCAGAACACAAATAGAGCTGTGGTCAATCAATATATTAATTTATTCTCATCATAGTTTAATAAAACTACTGATATGATAATTTTACTCCAATGGTCCAAATCAAGCATCGATACTTGATATCTGAAATATGCACATTTGTAGGGTTGCAGCGAATATTCCAAACATATTGTATCTGGCATGGGACAACAATGGCCGGTGGCTATAACGATTCCCATAGCTTGTAGCATATCTATGTAGGTATTACCATACATGCTACACAGGGTTATTTGTACGTTTGGCTTGTTGGTTTCGGGTTTTAGGCTTATACTTTTACGTATTTTTCTACAATTAAAGGTACCTGTTGTTTTCCCAGATTTTACAGTTTAATTTTGTTTTCAAAAGAGTTTGAGTATTCCAAAATAAATGAGGCTAATAAAACGTATTTGTACCAGCGCGATGTTTAATTAAATAATTCACCATCTAATTTAAAAAAAGACTTCTTTTTTTATGAACATTGTTCTGACGTATATTACTTAACAAATCAGATTTTTCTTTCAAGATTCTGTCAACATTACAAACTTTCTACGCTCATCGAATTCTCATAATATAACCTATCTTTAAGGTCGGTAAAATATCGCCAGTAATCAGTAACCCAGTATATCAGCATAGGTATTGGTACCGCATGATCCGCGCGCAGACATCGTAATGTCACCGCAAATATTTGCTCCGACCCACGACATACATACCTATACCTACATATACCTAGTTGATACAGGGACTAGGTACAATTTGAAGTGCCAAGCAAGGTTGTTTAAAGCATTCGTACGTGATAACTAAAGTTAAGCAACAATTAATGAAGATAAGACTAAAAGTATAGCGTCTAACTTTTTTTTTTTACTTTAGATAGACTCACACTTGACTACAACTTGCCTGATGTTAAGCAACGTTGTAATCTACGATCTAGCGCGCTTGCCTAGAAGAAACCGGTTAACTCTCGACTTGAAGACCGACAAATTATAGTTCAAGGGGAATAGAGATTCGGGCAAGGAGTTCCACAGTTTGGCTGTTCGCACGATGAAAGTCGAAGCAAACCGCTTGGTGCGAGTCTTTGGAACCTCAACTGTATAACGGTGCCTTCTTGTCGTACCTCTACTCGTACGATGGTAAAATGGGGCTGCAGGAATTAAATTATGTAATTCCTCCGCACACTCTCCGAAATGCTTCCTGTAAAAAACCGAAAGACTGGCCACCTTACGGCGGTGCTCAAGGCTTTGTAATTTTGAGCTACAGAGTGAGTCTTTCGCGATGAGCTTTTTAGCCCGCTTCTCAATTAACTACTAGAAAATCGAACGCACTATAAAATTAGAGATAGTCATTAATTCGATAAAACAGTTAGCCATACCGATACAAACGTACATTCTGTAAATCAATCAAAAAGGTATTTTTAATGCAATATTTAACTTGGAATGCCATTAGTTCCTCATCCCTCCTTAATCATTTCATTAAGGCTCCAGTCGCGGAGTGAAAAGTGCAAAGTGGAGCATTAACGCGCGCCCTGAATCAAAGCTGCACTAATGAAGCTGCAGTGGCAACGGGAACACAGGTTAGGAAAGTGGCAGAGGGATACCTTAGTACTGTTTTATAAAGAACATGTGTCAGAAAGTCCACACAGTTTGAAACAATATCCGTTATTCATAAAAAGTTGCTGCACTCATTTTTTTCCTTTTTTACACAGGGTAGGCGGGCATCTGACGCTAAGCAACCTGAAGCGACGGAGAAGCCGCACAATATTATCGGTTTTCTTTACAAATATAATCATAAACCTCTTATCTTTACAAATTCAGCAGTTTAAACATTCAATCATTACAGAGTCGTTCAGAAAAGTTCACCTTTGCATATTTAATATTTTCATTTATCATAGACCTCCAACTACGCAAGGTGCGTGCAAATCTGTTTAAAATATGAGTATGTTCTAACCAGCAGTAGGTATAACTTGCCAACAATCATCTTTTACCAATGACTTCACTGCACGTACTTTATATGTTTCGTTTTTGGCGACCTAATGTTTTAATAGCCAATAGTCGAATTTGAAAAAAAGTTTATTTGACCCCAATTACACATCTGCCTTCCCCTATTCTGTGTGAGTATGTAGGCCAGGTGCAGAGCAAGTTGCGCGCAGTTGAAGTGTTTTTCTAGTTGAAGCCTCGACTTTAACTATTTAACGAGAGATTGCTTTCACTCCTACTTCCTTAGAGATTATCAAATGTTTTGTGAAAGAGGCTGACCTGCACAAGAAATGGTTTACTTAGTCATATTTGAATTTAAGAAACAAGGGAATAGATAATCGGCTACGAAACTTTTTTTTTTGTAATAAAACAAAATTGACCTATTTATGTTCCATTTTTGAAAAATATTCCAATCGAAATTCGACTATGCTAATGAAAATATTATTTCATCTGAAAAGGAAATACATTACTAATAAAAGACTATTTTTATCGCTAAAAATACATTTCTATTTCAAGTTCCTTGAACTTTCTAAGAAGATGTAAAATCAAGTAGTAACAGCTGACACAAAAATCAATAGCAACCACTTTTACAAGCAGAACAAGAATCAAATTATGCAAAGAGTCCAACAGTCGGAATCACTTCGAGGGAAGAAATACGAATTCCAGGAACGATGAAAGTGAAATGTCCGCTACAAACTTACAGCTTGCATAATGTTAGTGCTGTATATTATTACAAATAAATTACTAAGTTATGTTTTTCTTCTATCTTATGTAGGTACTATTTTTTAATATTTGAAAATAAGAGGTACACAATCCTACTGAATATTTGTGCATGTTACTCGATTACTCCGCTATTTATGAATATTTATTTTTTATTACTGGGCAATCATTTGACCAGCAAACCAACTTATCTAAAGCAAAACCCGCACAAAAGCTTTGGACGTGGGTGGAGCTTACCTGACCTGTAGTGTTATCTAATTAAGATAAGATATGTTTGAAAAAATAAACTAGATACAATTTTTACTAGTAATATATTATTTACAGTATGAAGCTATATACTAGAATGTCAATAAGGGATAGATAAGGAAATATCCAGGAAGCTATGTACTTTTTTATTTTTTAAAAGCATTCAAATATCAAATCAAATATAAATTTATTTACAGTACAGTTATACATGGTAGCACATTTATATAATTAGATCAGCACAGTATTATAAAAACAGAACTAGATATATTACACAGGTTATAATATTCTGTCGTCTTCATCTCACCTTTACCCACAACACTTCCCCATCGTCCAGCGTCCCGATAAGCCCGCCTCTTCTCCCCTCACATTACAAACGAATTAATATCCCCTACTTCCCCTCCATAACTTACTCTTATCTTAACTTTTAAAGAACCATTCCGGGAGTAAAGACGATTTTTATGAATTTTTAAGTCGTGTTTGAGAGATCGCGCGATAACTTTGTGTCTTGTAATCTTTGCCGGAATGTTGGGGGAAGTGGTGACGATATTTTTGTTGTGGTATGATGGTGGTGTTAAATTTGAGGTTTCCTTAGTTGAAATTGAAGTGCTCGTAGTTACGAGAGGAAATACTGAATTGGTCGATTAGGTAACACCTGGAAATAAATAGTATGGAATTGTTTTACTATGATAGTAATTTTAAAGCAGGGTTGACATAATCATTATTTACTTTAAATATTTAGAACATAATTCACCGCTCAGTTACTTAACAAGTATTAAGTACATTATTTTAAAATTTGCACAGCATTTTTTGGAAATATGTACAGAGCCAGTTTATAATGCAAGGCAACAAAAAAACAACACCAATGAACATTATTTTACCAAATTTCCAACTAACAATATACGCGTCAAAGAAAGTTTCGAAAAACTTGGGTCACAGACCTTGGTTTTGTAGTTTTCCGTTGGACAATCGAAAATACAGTCAGTTTTAAAAACAACGTCGCGGTTGTTTGGTTTAACTTTTCACATTTGTGCAGACTCCTGAGTTGCGATGTTTGCTCTTTGGACTCGGTAATGCTACTTGTGTTGTTTTAAAAGATTGTCTTGTTTTGCAGAAATCAGATAAGAGGACCTGGGAAAATAGTGTTGTTTTGAAACTATGTTGCTAGATCTTATATTAATTACTTGAGGTGACTTGAAGAGTATTTTTTAATGAAACGAAAATATAAATAGTCTAACATAAAAATCCAAGCCTAAGTCAATCAAAGTACCGACCAATTTTGTTGTTATATTGTAGTCACGTTTGAGATAATATCTGATATTTTTCCGAATCTTACTTACACACTAAGTTCCCTTCTTAATTAACGATTTTAGGCTCCACCAACAAACAATTTGCATTAAAGCACACGGTTCAAACAACACAACTCAATAACCCCCATCAAGTAATGAAAGCGCGTTACAACACAGCTCCCTCAAACAAAACAATCCAAGACAAAACAAATATTTATCCACTGCAGCCTGAGAGTCTGCAGTCGGCAATAAATTCCTAAGACAAGATTAAACTTGTCATGGGACCCCATTTACTTAACGCAAATTTATGCAAATGCCTCCGCCTTGTTAGCTTCTGGAGACCAGACCTGCTCCTGGAGATACGAGGCTTTTTGTGGACCTTGGAGCTTGGAGGTCTACTAGCACGTGCTTGGAGGGATTTCAATCTAGGGATTAGCGATAATAAACTGTTTTAAGGGGGAATCAATCAAGATCGTGTTTCTTAGGTGACTGTACACGTTTGAACTGTAACTTACGAATAAACAATTCCATTATTGGTCTTTATTTAAATCCACGTCAATATTTTTAATGTGAATAGCTAAAAACAGGAATAAGTACAAATAAAAAATAATAAAGCAGAATCTTCATTCTCCTTCAAATAAATCGAGTCCAAATCCCAACAAATAGTACATTTTCCTACACGATTGAATTCCTTGCAAGTTATCAATATCGTAAGCCCTGAACCCTTCCACCGCCCTATGAAGCGGCAAACTATCTGAAGAAGCTACCTTTTTCTAATTTCCTTCGTTCCGCGTCACCACACCACGAGCCCTCCCAATTCCACAACTGAATGATTTATATTATCAACAACCATCGAGGACTAGTGCTGAGAGGGTGCAACTGCTCTGTGGATTTATAAAAACATTATACAGAGTTTATTAGTGTAGAGGTATTTAAAATAATAAACGGATTTCAATTGGCAAAGCATTACAGAAATTATTTATATGTAGACTTAAAGATGTTAGTTTGTCACATAAACTTATTTTAACTATGCCTTATTACGAGGCTACTCGTTAGATACAATTTTTGTGTGTATTGTGATCTTTGTAGTTTGAAGAAATGAAAAAAAGCCAGAGGCTGATAATATGTACTTGTGTTTATCATTTTGAATCAAATTAAAAAATGATACCGGACATAACTTCCCCAGTCCAGTCTCACCCTAGCCCCAAACAACAGTCGGATTTATTTCGCATTTGTCTTATCGCCGCTGTGTTGGGATCCTCTTGTTTTTCTGATGGATTTATGGCCGCTCGCGGATTAAACCGTCAGCTCCTGCTGATTGTTACACAATACAACAACAACAACGGGTTTCATTGCCATTGTTGCATGATAATGTTTAAACGATGGAATTTTCGACTCCGTTGCTTGGGGTTTCTATCCGTTATATATATCCGTTATATTCCGTCCGGGTGGTATGTATTATATCCGTTAGTACCCACGACACAAGCGCTTGCTTAGTGTGGGGCTAGATGGCGCTGTGTGCAATGTCCCGAAATATTTATTTATTTATTTATTCTAGCCTATGTAAGAATATAAGTTAGCTTACTAGTAAAACGAATCTTCCAATGTATCAAAAAACTTTCCTGACGCCATAACCTGCGTTACGTTCCTCCAATACATCAATGTTGGTGTCCGACACTTCCTCCTGTCCCGCAGGATGTGTTCCATTAATCACGTCATTGTGGTCACTCTCCACTCCCACACGCACTTCTCTAATTAAAACTTTATATCTCTCATCAAAAGGTCCACTTTCACTCCCGACTCTTGATTTGTATTCATCAGCATTGTCTATCACGCCCACGCTTGCTTCTGTAATTAAAACTTTATCGTTATCAGCATTAGGTTGGTTTTAGATTTTGATCTCTGTGTGTTGTACACCGGGATGTATTTAGTAGGATCTAGCTGATTGATGGACGTCATTGAGGTCGGAGATCAGTGCGTCTCCACTAATTCCTGGCTATCGATTATTATGATCGATTGAGCTTTTGTTTCGATTGTGATTGGAATGAGAGGCTCTTTTATCTGATAATTGTGAGGAGACTATTTCTCATCGACATTCGTCATAATTTGACATGTTTGTGGATGATGTTTTTGTAATGATGTGGAAATACCATCTCTATTCAAAAGAGATAAAAACATATTGTTATTTTTTATCGCTAGTGAAATAAAGTGTGAAGTAAAATTATCGTCTTCGCGTTTTATTTAGTAAAATATATGCAAAAATTTGAAATAAAATGAAGGCAGACTGCTGGAAGCTACCAATTACTTAGCTTCAGGATTTTAAATAAAACTTAAGCATTCGTTAATATAATTTGCTAGCGCGCCAAAATTGTTCAGCTTCGTTGCGCGAGCGTTCTGTTTCTTGTTATCAACGCAATAAAAGTTAATTTCCTCTATTTCATTTGCATTATTAAGTTTGCGAGTGTCTAATTTGCAAATGGAGCCGTGTCGTAGGCCGCGCAATTTGGCTTAACGCGGAAACTGAAGGGACGAAACACACCGGGTGTGGCGGGTACCAAGATACTAGTACGAGTAAATAATGTATCAAGAGTACATGTATCTTCTACTTAATATACAGAATAAGCGATAACTTAGAACAATAATTTAGCAATCTATTATTTAAAAAGAGGTGCATATGAGTAAGTAACAAAATATTTTAAGTACTTGTCTGTTTGGTTTCCATTCATGCCGTTTTATAATAACTGATTTTAAATTAAGTAAATTAAATACTTACCTTTAATTCCCATATAAAGTATATCACACCATTACATTATTTTTAATCTTAGTCGTACCATACCTATTTTCGTTCCCTTGCGTTTTGACCCTCACTGTGCTGTATTCGAAAGTGGTCTAGAGGAAAAAACACTTTAGCTGTTTATGAAAACTTCTCCTCATAGCTGGCGACGTCTTTGCAGGGGGAGGGAGCAGCAGCTGACATTGTACAGAGACCATTTTACATATAGACTCTTGACTACCTATACCTTATACTTATATCATACTGTATCTATCCTAGACCGTAATGATTGCTTACCATCAGACGAATTACAGTCAAGTGAAAACCTATTCCTTGTAAAAAAAACTTGTATTATATACTTGACTACCTTATATACTAGACTATCTTTAAACTATTAACTACCTTTTTAGATTGTCAACTGTAAAGTAAACAACTGTGAGTGTAACTGCAATTGTACTGCCATGTGGACCGATTAACATTTAGACATATCACGCGTTCTATGGCATAGCAGTATGACAGCCTAACTAAAATCTCTAAAATCATACTTAGAGGTTGCGTCGTATGGTAGATTTTGTGTTTTACCAATTACAGAGATTTGTTTGAGTTGTTGGATTGTACACGAATAGGAAATAAATAATTTTCCGTTTTTATGAGTAGTTTATTGGGTGCGGTTTCGTTGAGATAATCCGAATGGAGCATCTTGAGGCTTCAAAGGAAATCAACTTAATGAACTTTTAACGAAACTGTCGAGAGACGGACACGTTAATTGATATACCTACGTCACAGAGGAGAGATTTTTGCGGAAACTTTTATTTTGTTTTCTCCTTAAAATGAGAGATGAAATTATTTTCATCACTTTTATAGAACATAAGTCATGACAACAATTTACCGACAATCAATAAAATATTGTACAGAAACATGTAAGAAATGTATGTGAGGATAAGTTGACTATGTATTATCTTTTGTCGTTTTAATATATTTTGAGAATACAACGCTATTAATGACGTTAGCGTGTATACATATATAAAATCACATTATTATACATATATGGTAATTAATTTTTAGGACGCATACAACTTATTGGAAACTACACAAAAATTAAACTCGAATTGTATTTTATATGAGATCTGTATTGGGCAGTAAACTAACAGCTTACTAAGTTAGCTTTCTCATCTAGTTTGTGTGTGTGTGTTGTGCAGGTTGCAGGTATCTCCATCTCAAGTTGGATAAACTGCAGCTCGCAGGTGAAGTGCTGACGCGGCGGAGTTTGATAAAACTTGCACAAAGGATGTGTAGCTGAGTCAGGAATCCCAGAACAATATAAAATTGTTGTTCGTATGTTTCACACTATGCAACAAACATTATTTTAATAGTAGGGGTAGCTAGTGTAAATCAATTATCAGGCAGGTTGTAGTCAAACGCAAACCTAACCCACGTAAAAATAAAAAACCGGCCAAGTGCGAGTCGGACTCGCGCACCGAGGGTTCCGTACAAACCTGCAAGGTTAAATATTTTGTGATGTAACTAAAAATTTATGGTTTTCGTAATTTTTCCTTTATCTATGCTATAAGACGTTGCTTCGTACCAAATTTCAAGATTCTGAGTTCACGGGAAGCACCCTGTAGGTTTTGATTCCCTTGCAAGTGTCGAAAATTTGCGGCATAAATGGCTGTAGCTTCAAGGGACAGTAGACCTGAGTAATTGATATAAATTTCAGCTTCATACCTCTACGCGTTCCTGAGAAAAAGGGTCTTGACAGACGGACGGACGGACGGACAGACGGACAACAAAGTGATCCTATAAGGGTTCCGTTTTTTCCTTTTGAGGTACGGAACCCTAAAAACGAATCTAATGACGTCGATACAGGTGGGAATTTGACTTATTTACTTAAATAGTAGGTATTCTTTCATTATTGTTAAGCAAACGTATGTGGCAATCTTTAAAGTGGTAATGGATCAGTTCGTATTCCGTCGCATACCATAAAATTAGTTGTCTAAACAAATATCTTGAATACCATACTTAAGCATTCCAATATCGAATCTTTTAATTAGTCAGTTAATATCAACTGCAGAACCCAGAGACTGCCAAAACGTGGTAACACTTGTTCCCAATTTCCTTTGTTCCTCTGTATATCTGGTTTCGTGTAGCAAGTAGCTAGCTCCAGTCTCCTCAGTTTTTGCGCTGACTAGTTTAGCTCAAGTTTCACAATTCTGTACAAAATCCTAGTTTCTTGTGAAACCAAGTTTGTTAAATAAATTTCCACAGCGTTGAGTATATAGAGTTTAGATAAGAAAATTGTGTTGTTCACTTGTTTCTTGGAGTAATTTAATAGATTGTTGTTATTCTTAGCTATGCTATGTTATGTTGCTTATTATTGGGATCTGCTCACTACCTATCTAATTTGATGAAATGTTTCTCTTATATTGCAGCTCAGCAATAAAAATAATTAAAATTGATTAAAATCTGTAAACGAAGGGGGATTAAAATCTGTAAAGATCGCGATGAGCCTCTAGAACTGGACTTACCTTAAAAATAGCGAATAGGTTCTTACAATCTTTAAAAAGAGGTAATATATTTTCCCAAAAAATATAAGCACCCAAGAAAAATAAACCAAAAAATCCACCCCACTATATTTTCTAGAGATTGCTTAGTAAACTTAATCGCTTACCCTTGAAATCCAAATTACTTTCACATTAGGTTTTTGCCCCGGGGCGGCAGCGGGGCGGGGCAAGAAGGGGCAATTTATGCCCCTCTCCCTCGGGACTTCTTATCCACGTCATAGCTGATAGACGACCATTCTTTTCCCGTCGAACATACTTTGGATTTTTGCTTGAGATATTGGCAACTAATCCTGGTAATAGATAGTTAAACGGCGAATAAAGTTTCCTTGGTCAATATGCCATAAAGATGTACCTAGCTTTCTTTACTTAAGATGCTTTCCTCCTTGATTCCTGATGATTCCTCCTCATATTCCACATTACTGAGGGTTGGATTCCACCACATAATTCATAAACCACAAGAGTTCTTTTTGATAGTAGTCACATAAATATTGGTAGACACCCATGTCCTTCCACGATAGTCTAAAATGTCTATTTAAATATACTGTAGACTAAATAGGAGTAAAAAATATTTTGATGTTTAATGAACCATCCTAAAACCTGTTTTTCCGTTGATACTCAATTGTATCTGATACCTTTATAGCTGTAACATTTCGTTGTTAGTAAACTATTCTATCCTCGAGCAATCACGCCAGTATCAAAACAAACAGCCAGATTGTAGCCATTGTGGAAAGCTGGATTATTAACCACGATCGGCTCCAGGCAACACAATTACCAAGCAATGGCAATGTACCTTATAGACTTGTCGACATGGAGAAAATTCCTTAGAATTACATTTGTCAATGTCAATAGATATTTAACAGCGTCCCTAAGCTTTATTCCGTTCGTTAATCCGGGATAAAAACAGGCAATGTATTAATCTTGGGTTAAATTTTAATCCATACCAAAATTTTGAGCGTGAAGTACTAACAAACAAACACACGCACAAAACTTCGTATTTATTATATTAGTGGAAGTGGAAGGACCTGGGTATCTGACCACGACGTATCTGCCCAAGAGAACTCCCTTATCTAATTAATTCTACAGGGGAGTCACGACCCTCAGTCATGAGATATATTAGTGGGATGGGAAGTGAGATGAGAGAGACACTAAGTAGGAGTCGACTCCTAGAATGCTCGTGTTTGAAGGTCTCAAACCGAGCCTGTCTATCCTGCCTACAATTACTGGTTTCAGTATAACATTCATTATTTCTATTAGTTTTAGAGATGTGCTAAGGCAAATGATAAACATAAACTACTTGTAATTTTCTGGAGCAAATACGCGCTTTTTATAATGGCGTAATACTTGCCATTGGAATAGCGATATACATATGATATGAACAATATAACTTAAATTAAAAAACATTCACATGAACCTCGTTTTTGAAGTCGGTTAATAATTACTTATATGTAATATTTGTATCTGCAACCTATGACAATATATTTTAATTTTAGTTTTTAGCTAGTATATCAGATAATGTAAAAGTCTTGTCTGTTACATATGCCATCATATTAGCTGCGTTGTTGAAGAGAAGATACGTAAACATATTTTTTTTTCTAAATTTGCTATGTTACTCCAATATCAGTAACCGTCATAATCATCCATATTTTTTTTCTTCCCACTGCTGGGACCTTATTCTATGTATACCATAATACTTCTGTTTTTTTTCCTATTACTTATCAGATAAATTTACCTCACCTCTATTCCACTTAAGATTGGAACCACACATCACATTTAATACATATATACTGATACAGGTATAGTTAGATATACATACAGACCGCAAATCCGCGGAGACTCAGGCGGTGAGATTAATAATAACCGATTGGTTATGTGAAGATGTTAACTGTAATCTACAGAAAGAGATGTAGTGATTTTATTGAGAAGTTAAAATGGATTAGTAGTAAACCAAGTAAGAAGCCTTTTTGCGGTTTGAAAACTGTCAACGCCTGAGTTTACTACACTCATACGGACTTATTTAAGTTCTAATGCTGGTTTTTATGTTTATTTTTTATTGAATTACAATATCAACAAGTTTAGTTCAACGATCTTAGAAAATGTACGTATAACGAACGTTTTATCTGAAACAGTATAAAAAGATAATTTTGAAAAGAGAGTTTGCTAAACATCTACTATTTTTTTTATATAAAAAATAAAAATTTGAGCTATGTTCAGTAATAAGAATTGGATTGTAATTCTATTTTGTAAAATATAGAACACTATGAAGTAATTTATAATGATTAAATTCATTACTAATAACGATTTGAATTGAGCCGCTGTAAATATTAGACGCCGGAGCACATCCGTGGATTATATCTATATTATGCTAAATATATAAATTAATATATCAAGCCAAAGTTCAGATCATAACTGTTTATGGTAATTTGTGATTGGTTTATAAATTATATTGACTTATATTAGGCGGCCCTGCTTTCATAACATGCACCTACGTGTGTAGTTATGGATTTACATTAATTTTGTTGATTTAAGACTTAACTAAGATGTTTCCAAATCTTTTTTAATTTCTGTGAATTAGTTAGATATTGCTTTTAAATATACCGAAAAAAATTATGCATACAAATATTAATTAGTAGCAAGTTTAGCTAATAACTAATCCCAGGAAAGCTTTTGTAATAAAATTAATCGTATTACATTATTTTTTAAAAACGTGTTATAAACTCCTTATGTTGAAAATATTGAAGAGATAAGATGCAATTTACAATTAAAATGATTGAATTAGGCATGTGTGCAAGAAGCGCCATTTTGTAACAAATAAAGCAAGTTAAGACAATTAATACAAATATATTCGTAAAACTAATTAGTAAATAATAGAAATCTGTATTTTATCGATGTATTTAGTATATATTACAGACTTTTTATACCTTCCCAGACGTAATGTAGGTCCCAACAATCGAATCAGCCAGCTCGCCTAGAAGATCCCCTCACAATTAGCTGGGAGCTGAATGCCCATTGAAAACTTCACGCCATTGCTTCCAGTAAGTTTGCTGAAGAATGCCAGAACTCCCAGATGCTTAACGATAGCCAGAGGTTACTTAGTATGACTTCCGGACTGGTTGTTTTGTGAGTAAGAGTGCTGAGTAAGAAATAAAAGATTATATTGTTTGTGCATATTTTATATTAATCAGAAAGAAATTACTCCGCACTCCTTGCGTGTCCTTTCAAATGGCTCCTAACTCAGTTATTAATCCAACTAACAATACAAATTGCACATTAAGTTTTTACACATTATATCAAATTAAGCATAATGTAGCCTAAGGGCGGCTCGATTAAATCTCGTCACCAGAGTTGGCCTCACTCATTCGATTTTTTTACAATATGTAAACAGCCTGTAAAGCCACTTTTTAATTAATTTTATTAATCTTAGTATACTTTATATAATACATTTAAGTCACGATTTTTACTTTAAAACTTGCATATTGAAGAAATTACATCTGCAATATTGATGTGGTTATTTTATCTACCGATATCCTGTTGGTAATCAGTGTCAGTAATGGACCTAATTTGACAAAGTCACGAAATACGATGTCGGGAAACTTGACGCGGAACTTACGAACTTGGGAGAGTAAATAAAGGACGTCACGGGGCCTAATTATAGCTTGAACTTACTAATACTGGGACTTACTAGGACTTAATGACTTGAAAGGAAAACCTGAAAGTCAAGTTGAGAGTAAACTGGTTTGTTATAAAGAAACGCGCTAGATAGTATGCTACGATGTATTTATGTTTGTATGTATGTACCAACGAGTATAACTATTGATCTGTTTTTGCTTCAATAAAACTTACGCATTTCATTATTTGTCTTCTAAGCCACTAGTTTTTATTTCTGAACGTAAGTCACTCCTCCAATGTCTAGTAGTTATACCAGTACCTGCTTGTAGTGGGTTTATATAATACATCTTTTTTGACGCTTTATATAATATAACTTGTTGCGGATTTTACTGTGGTAGAAATGATGACTTTCTTCATTCTTCAATGATCTTCATTGTCTTACTATTCTGCAATGGAACTAAGTGGTTCCTGGTTAGTCACCTCGAAGCACATTGTAGTTCCCAGATGCTAGGCATGTAGATGGCACCTCCCCTGACCTGCCATTACCGCAACCACTCGGGCTCAGTAACGACTCTACCTGCTCTAGCTAAGGATGGGGCTAACACGCACTGAGTTGCATTACAGATAACCAATTTATAAATATTCCACTTGCCTTCAAACACAGAGTAAGTACCTTCTAGCTAAGCGTTTTGTAATGTAGGTGTTAGAATTGCTAAAACCCAGCTGGCTTTTTTTTTGTTTGAATTTGACCGTAATTCGCCTGATGGTAAGCAATAATTATGGTCTAAAATTTGGCTGTAGTTGAACGTGAACCTTAAATTCAAAAACATGTTATGTTACATCACTTTACCTCGTTTATCGGAGCGCCATCTTGCACCACAGGAAAAAGTAATAGTCTTAAGACTCTACTTTGATAATAGCTTATGTAATCGATACGCGATAGCCAAAGTATAGTGAGTGTTAGTAAGGTAGTCTCGATGCGTAGATAAAAGCGTTGTATCAAAGCATTTTTATTAATTAGATGACCCAGTGAACTGTTAGTACCGCGCGTTTGTCATGGTTACCAATGATATTCTATATACCTATGATGGTTACGACATTTGTTAGCTTGTGACTCATAAAGCTGTTTGACAATTCTAAATTCCAGAATTCTCCACCTTTCACCTCTTATGTTATAGAATTTTCTTTTATTTTGTTCTATTTCGGTAATTTAAATCTGTAAGGTAGATAAACGTAGTGCGTAGACACGTGTAAAGTGCAAATGACCGGACTATCCTAATCAGACCTTCGCTAACGCTTGACGACTCCAAATTCAAACTAAAAAGATTGAACGTTAAAGAGAATGATAGGCAAAGTTGAGCTGGTCGTTTACCGTTTACTGTTTTATTGTATCGAGAGCACGTGACGCCATTTTAGCCCCTATTACTGTTGAGATATGGTTGATATTTCCGTGATTGTGGTCGAGGGTTTTAGACGGGAGCCATACAAATTGATCCCATCAGCGAGGATCTGGCTGGGAGGCTTAAGGAGAGTACAGGGTTAGGCGGAAATCGCACTATTTATATGAGCATTAAGTTAATAGTGGGCTTTGTAGTGATGTTATTGGTTCAGACAGCCATTATGGAGCGAACGGGAATTGGATACAAAGGAGGAAGGAATTACTGGGGTCGGGTCCCGTAGCTTGGCTGAAGGACCTAGGAAATAGTTCAGTTTCTACATAATTATGGTACTTTACTTAGTTCTATGTACACACCAACACAGAACTCATTCAAAACTTGGTTGATGGGTGGTTTCTGTCGATGACTAAATATTATTAACAGATATAGCTTTGACTTGCGCTTGGAACTGACTGAAGAAGTTCCAATTATTGTATATTTTTAAATATACCTATCTTAAAGTATTATTAAAATTTCATCAATATAATACTTTTACAATTATTAATTATTTATCAATCGTCTTTTTGTTTAGATGTTAAAATCTAGTATGAAATATTAATAAGGAATGCTCTTACTATTTTTTCATACTAGATTTTAACATCTAAACAAAAGGACGATTATTTGAAACTTGTTAATAAACCAAAACACTTTATTCGAACCAAATCACTCAAACATTGATTCTCTTCATAATTTGACGCCCAAACTTAAACCTCTGCCAACTTCGATCGCGGGAATACTCATTTTCCCAGACTGTTGTATGGCGGTCCACGAGATTGGCAATCCTTTGCCATATAAAATATAAGGGGTGTTGTTAAAAAAGAGGCGAGTTACCCCTAAACCTTGATTTAGTTGCTAAATCTGGCCATAAAGCGGTAACTCAACTTTATGGGGTAAATAAAGACGCGGCGAGTGGTGACGAATGGTCGAGTAGGGCGCGAGCTATACTCACGTTCTATGCGATGTTTTTTGGTTATATTTTTATTTGGACAAACTAACATTATAGTAAAGATTTAATAGTTTTCATCATCATCATTATGTCAGCCCGTGTTCACCCACTGCTGAGTATAGGCCTCCTCTCCAACGTGCCACATTGTACGGTCTCCAGCCTGTCTGATCCATCTCCTGCCTACTTGTTTGGTCAATAGTTTTAGCTAATGCTTAAATTTAACATAAAAAAGTAAGTAATTAGTGTGCGCTGGTAGGAAATCTATTGATTTAGCGAATAAGTTTGATCGGAATGGCAAATACTGAGAACAGAATAACGATCAACAATCTTAAAGCTTCTTTGTATTTATGGAGATTCATCCAAAGGTGTTACTAATAAATCGTACCCTAGACAGCTACTATTGGTAAATTGTATTACAATTATATTTGACTAGTGGATGCTCGCGGCTTCGATCGCATTAAGAAGTAAAACTTGCATCCCCTATTTCACTCCTTTATAGTGGCGTTCCCAAAAATCAAAGTCAAAGTCAAAGCATTTATTTGGACACACAGGACACAACAATATATACATACAAAAGTTAACAACAGATAGAATAGAAAGGTATTACGTTACATTGATGTATCCCGTGCGTCAAAAAAGGTCATACCTCAGCATTAATGCTGCAGATTGCTCTGCAACGCACTCCTTTCTTAGCGGATGCTTACGTCATAACATCTACCTTCATTCCAAATTTCAGCCCAATCCGTTCAGTGGTTTGGGTTGTGCGTTGATAGATCAATATCAGTCAGTCAGTCAGTCACCGTTGAGTTTTATATATTTAGATTCTTTAAATTGTATCATTATATATTTGAAGCTTGAAGATGTCCTGATACAATTATTCAAACCATAAACATTTATTTCTCCATCTTCTCTCCACCTAACCACGTTTTGACATACATCCCCGCAGTTCGGCGGCGAGCCAAGTCGTTCCCCTGGCAAGCACCCAGCTATGTGCTTTATGGCCCGGCAATAAAGGTGGTTATTGCTTGCGGTGGATTAATGACCGAACATCGGCGTTAGTTTGGGCATTTGGATGCATTATGTGTTTCTAGGTGTTAAGTCAATACTTGGCAGATTTGGCTGCGGAGCGGACAAGGGCTGAATTATGATGATGATAGGGTGATTCGCAACTAAACTGCAGTTAATACAAATAGTTTTTAAGTGTTTCCACATATGTCAGTTTGTAAAAAACCTTAAAAACAGCAATTTTGATTTGATACTTACTACTGTGACTGAAAGAATCATATCAAAATATTAGTAACTTTATTTCTCAAGTTCTTTCATTTTTGCAAGTTTTCGTTACAATAAAAGAGGATTGATAAATAATAAATATCTTGGTTTGCCATTGTATTTCATTACAAAATCAATAAATAAAATAACAAACTATATTTGTCCCAAGCAGCTTAAATAAATCCAATTTTCTTATCTCCAAATAACAGAATTACAAAGCGATTACGTTCTCGTCATTTCAATCAGCCAAATCCCAAAAATATGATAATTTTAATATTTTCTGTGAACATATTGTTCACCTCTCAATAACCGATCATGTATAATTCATTACATGTACAAAGTTGTAGGGACACCATTTTAAATACAACTAGCAGGACTTTAGTGATTAAAAAAGTTAGTTTAACAAGCTTTTGGTTGGTATCAAACAGGTTCATGAATATGGTTATTATCTGATATACATTTTTGTTTCCAAATATTGTGCTCATTTATTTATTATATTTAAAAAAGTAATTTAAATCTTTGTAATAGCATTGTATACAACATTATCTGTGAAAGTTTTCTCTCACAGAGTTTGAGTATTTACGTATTTGGAGTCTTAATTTTTTACCTGCCTATATCTTACACAGTATCAAATCGTTGGTCACACTAACCACAACAAAAATTACCGTATTCTTCTACAATCCCATTGTATTTGTGTCCATTGTGTTGTTATTGTAATCTGTGTGTGACAGACAGACAGACAGGCGATCGTATCTACATCTGATTGGATGCGGGTGACACCAGAGTTAACTACTTGGGTTGGTTTATTTATTGATTGTCGATGTTGGTGGGAGTTTTTGTAGTTAGTCAGAAAATATTTGATAAAAAGAAAAGAAAGAAAGAAAACATTTATTGTGACAGATTTTAAAAACACACAGGAGTAAAAACTTAAAAAACAAACATAAAATCTGCCACAACACAGCCCCAACTCAGCATAATGCTGGTGAGCATAAAGAATGCATTATGTCTTTAACAGTTCTTACGTTCATATCAACATACTCGTATGGCCCGGCGATATAAATATATCTGTCAGAGTTACATAGGATGAAGTGTCGAATATTAATATTTACTTATTTTCATCATCTCTGTACGGCTTCAAAATCTAAGTAATCGCTTTCAAATACACAATATCAAATTGTGAAATTAAATGTTACAAAATAAATCTTCACTGACAACAAATACAATAAGATTTTGTTCATGGTATATTCTGTCACCCGTGGTCGTCTCTTGTCGGGGACATTATCGAATTGCTGGAAACTAGATGTTAACCTGCATCATGTAACTTGTATTTGACATCATACTACTTACGTTACTAAACTGATTGGTTTTGGAATTCTCCCTTCAAGCAAGCCACCGCCCGAGGGCTGAAGTACCCCTATTTAATCGGGACGCCGTATGTTCTTACTAGGATCTGTTTGTTTTACCGTATCGTATCCAATAGACGCATTATTATGTCTATAAAATCTGCCAATATAATGTCAGAACATCATCATTGGTGCTGGTTTTGGCCCACGTATTATTCAAATAAAATAAAGTCTTATTCGAATCTACCGGGGACATGTTTATGTTCTCTTTATCGCGTGAAGGTAAAAGCTACTAGTAGACCTGCAAACCTAAGATGCTTTAAGTTACAGTTTGTAGCGACGCAGACGTCTCGGTTTAAATACGGTTGAGTATCGAACTAAAGGTTATTTCACAATGATGAATGTATTAATTATTCTAAAAGGGGATTAACCAGTATTACTCTTTTCGAAATAATAATATAATCGACTATGAAAAAGTGACTCATACATTTTTATTCTAATTATACGGTTTGTGTTTAAAAAGTCCTTGAATTGTGATTGTTAAACATTTAGCGGCCGCAATGGTTCGAAGCCCAAAACTGTGGTCACATTAATCGTCACGAAAATCCTCATTTATTGCCGTGATTTCTATTTGAAATACCACAGTCAGTTTATTTACAATTTCGAAAGCATTTTTTTTATTTATAGTTCAATGGTTGAATAGAATAATGTGTGTCTCAGGATTTTTTCATATAATTTTTTAGGCTGTTAAATAATAAAGCATTTATGACAAACCAACGATCAAACAAATAAAACCACATATGAATTTAACATTGTATATAATGGTATAAATAAGTAAATATTCCGGGACATTGCACACAGCGCCATCTAGCCCCACATTAAGCAAACGCTTGTGTCGTGGGTACTAGATAACGGATATAATACTTACTTATATACTTTTATTTTGTAAATTCATACTTATTATAGGTACATACAAACGACCAGACTCAACACAAGTAATTATAAATTTTAAATTTTATTAATACTTGTGTCAAGCGGGAATCGAACCCGTATGATAATATTGTTTGTATCTGCAATACAATATAAATATGTACCACAATTATAACATTTCCCTAACCCTACATTGTTTAGACTCGTTCGAGGAGGGCTCGAGGAATCGGTTAACGTTTATTATGTTTGTATAATCGTTCGGAAGTTCCTTCCAATGTTCCCACTTCTTGGAGATAGGGACCGCATTCCGGTATATTATAGAATCGATCGGATAAGTCGAGATTAGAGTTGTTTATTATCTTAAAAAACTGTGCGGTACTAAAACTATCAAGTACAATAACAACAATAAACTGATAACTAACCTTTTTCAATTAGCACATAAAACTAGTACTTGGATACTAATATCATGCTATATAAATTATTATTGTGCTTACTTCTATATTATTATTTTTATTTACACGTCAACAAGTTTCACTAATCCTCGCTACACCTACATAACACTATGTAACAAGTCTGACTACCATGTCTCGATTACTTCCGGCAGGCTAGCCACAGAATAGTGTTGTAGAATAATCTAGTAGTGGCTTTGAAATAAACCAATTACCGGATTAAATTAAATAAATACTTGTAATAAAATAATAAATAATAATAAAAATGTTTATTGGGCCCACAAATTCTTATAATATTAACACTTATTAATAATGTAATCTAAAAGAGGGCATTTTAGTAAAGAAATTATATGTCGAGCAGCTGCTACGCTGAGAGAAAGTGGTCTCTCGTGTTGTAGCAGCTGATTCCTTCAGGGAAACCTTTTTTCAATATGTTGGAAAACTCATCTTACAGAAACAAAGCTAATTGTAGTTATGCAATATGTAATACATATATTGCTCGACGTTTTTGTTCCTATTAAGTACCGCTATTTTGTGCTTGATTCAGTCCTCAAGAAGACGCGTGGTTTTTGCTGTTTGATAGAGTATTTATCTAAGAAGCAGTTAATCTATGTTTTGTGTGCGCTGAATTTAGATAACTGTTTTCGTAAGGAGGGTGTTGTTTAAACACAATAGGTGTGTTTTCTTACAGTGTGCTCGTCTCGTGAATAAAAGATGTTCTAACGTTATCTTTAACTGGTACTAAACTAATGAATAGCTGCGATCAATATAAGTATATCGTTAACAGCAGTGTGAAAATATAAGTAAGAGTTTTCAATATTAAAATAACTCAATACAAAGAATACTTGTAAAATAAAATAAAAAATCATAAAACAAAAGCATTAAGCCTGATCCCACAATTTACTGACACCTCGGCTGCGAGCCCAACATCAACATTCAACACGGGGTGATGTTGAAAGAAGCTAAGTCCAGTATTTGCCACCTCTGTACAGACTCCACCTTGTCATAATAGAATACTGAATTGTTGGATGTCACAGACAAGCAAATATTATACAGGGAGAATTTTCATTCTGGAAAAATTGCTGTGGAAAATGTATGAGCATTTTCCAGTCTGTGGTTGCACGGATCACATGTCAGTGACTGAAAAACTAATACGACGTAAAATTTAAGTAGTTCTGGTTCTTCTTATTAGAAAAAGTAAGGATGATTTTTAGACAGTGATTTAAGGTTTTTGCAAGTGTTTCAATATGAACTTGGAAGTCACAATTCAAATGGTTATTTCCTGCGAATAAAGGGTAGGTATATAGGAGGGTCACAGGACTGGCAAATGTTTGCACAAACATTACTGGAGGGAGCGAGGCTGGCTTTAATAAAATTGTACTTATATGGGTGTTGGTATGTCTGCGAGTTCAACCGTCATCTAATGGGATAAATAATGCCCATAGTTACAAATAATACTTCTTTGCGTAAATACACAATAGACAAAACAATCTTACCATACAATATATACCTCAAATAAGTAGCTTAGAATTAAGTTTTATTAATTGACTGATATTTGATTTTAGTAAAAAAAAACTAGGTACCACAACTTTAAGATAATTAACTAAAATGTCATTGCTAAACTAACAATATCTTATTTGGATATGCTATTTATTAAAAATCTCTTGTAAGAAAAACTATAACTAATATGTTTGACTAATCAAGATCTTAACCAAATGTATTCAGATCATCAACAGCAGAGAAACTTTGAATTAGTAAATAAAGTTATCCTTGAAACCTAGACCAGACTGAAACTCATTTTCATTCAATTTATTCACAAAGGTTTTCAACATAAATTACTTTCTCTTTCATGTTAGCTGGAAAATTACGTTGTTTACAGTATAATTTATTATTTTGTTACCACTTTGACTCTGTAACTATGAAATACAAAAATTAATTAAATTCTATTGAATTAAATTTTCATAAAACCTTAGTTAGCAAACTTAATTTGCTTATTACTAGTATCAAATAAGGCTACAAAATTTACTAACGTTTCTCACAACCCATTTCACTTGGCAATAACTTAAACTCATCTCAATTATTCTACAATATCATGCAGTAGATATCAAGGACTGCATTACATTACAACCACACTAAATAAACCTACACTTAGACGGCAGCACTTGAACTTTCAAAATAATGATCAAGATGTAAACTTATTAGTTTCTATTTCCTCCGCTCGCAGTATCTTGGACTCTGGTTATTAGACAAGTGTGGTGGGTCTCACACCCTCTGTGGATTCCTTCCGTGAATTATTATGACAGATCCTTGTTGTTTTACCAACAGATGCTGGTACAACTTAACTAGATAATATGAACTACAGGGTGTGCTTGTATTGCTGTTGGACAATTTAATTACATGTATAAATGATGGAGTCTTTAAATGCTTCTTTAAGCTTATTTAAGGTTTGTTAGCCCAAAATGAACCTATTTCTTCTATCAAGCGTATCTTGTAATTAATTCCATTGTCATACTTACTAACTGATACAACATTTCTCAAATACACGCAAAATAAAATGAATTTTCTAAGCCTCAAAATAAAATAATTCTTTCTAAAATAAATGTAAAGTTTTGTAAATTAACATTTACAAAACTTTACATTTTAAATTTATATTTACACAATGCATTTATAACTATTGATCTTTGCAACTCTATTACTTGATTATGCTCACAAACAAAACAGCAAACACCCTCTACAGCTACGTACTTTATAGAAGTGCCGCAATTAGTCATCGAAGACGGGTTTAATTGGAGCGGTCACGTCGAGAGATTTACTCCCGAGTGGAGGGAATGTGATCATTTCACACAGGGACAGGGAGGGACACAAGCTTCCTCATTTCTTCACACCTCATTTCTAATGTATTACAACCCTTTCTCATACCCCTCTCACTTTGTATTTGGTTAGCAAACAAACAATACCATACTGAAAACTGTATTTGACTATCTTAAGTGTGGTTTGGTCTACCTGTGTTACCTTTGGTGGTTAATAAATGAAATGTAACAATGAGACATAAATAGAAAATAAATATTTACAATTATAATTCATAACAATTTAGGGACTAAAAACTAAACATACTGTTGACTACAGCTAAATAAAAAGGGACACCAGAAAAATAAATAAGAAATCGGGCTTATTCATATTTGGCAAAAGTTAGCATTACATTAGTTGAAACTGTTTAGGTAAATAAAGAAAGGTCTTAGTTACTTAATATAAACTTTTAGTAAACTAGAAACACCTCAAGTGTTAATAAAAAAAGATGTGTTCAATATAAAAATAATAATTTAACAAATCCAACTTGGCACACAAATATGACCGGTCACAACCGGAAAGCTAAATAGGTTCTCCAATGGCACATTTATTATCTGAATGAAACACTACATAACTATAGAAGCTTACTATAAAACTATTTCTATCAACTAGATATAGCTCTTTAACAAAAATATGCCGTATGTCTCGTTTCTTTCCCAGCTGGAATCGATGTATTTTCTCCTTGTCATATTTTCCCCGGAGGTTTAAACTTCATAATAAATGGAGCAAACATCCGTCTTGAAAAGAATAGGAACTAGCGAAAGCTGATAAGGGTCGTACAATACCTAAGATAAGGGAGAAAGGAAAATAACGGATACGTCGTGGTATTGTATTATTGGTTTGGGTCTTCAAGTTTGGATGATCATCATTGTTTTACCTTGTCTGGGCTAGATACTATAATACTTATACACGATCATACCACCACCACCACACTATGGATCTTTGGATAGTTAGTTTTGAATCTGATGATGAAAACATATGACAAACATTAATTAAATATTTTTGTTTTGTTTCAGGTATGTCACGACTTACGAACATGTTGCAAATGCCCTGTTATGTCAACAAAAAAATTTTGGAAGTCTAATATATCACAGCGTAAACAGCTCAACTGAGTAAGCTTTTTTAACTTAGTGAAGAAGTGGATTGCTAAAACTTTAGGAATCAAACTATAACATCTTAAAATCCATAGAATAACTTACATATACATACCTACATACTTGAAAACCACCTAAAAACTTTATATCACATTATTATTTTCATCGACATAAAATAATATCATGTTTGTCGAATCCGTAGTTTCCTAGTCCTGTCCCGGGAGATCAAAGAATATAAATGGTCCAAGTCTCTGGAGCTGAATGTTGCCAATTCAGTTATCTCGGGGATTTCGGAGGTTCCACGGGACGATCCTGGAGTGATAGTTGATAACTTGCTTATCTATCGGTTTTAGGCTTTGATTGGTATTTGGAAATGTACCTACTTTAAACATTTCAAACGTTATCATCATTTTTTAGGATAAAGTAAAGGCTGTATAAGTTAAATCGGTTTTAAATTTGCAAATCTACTTTGAAATTAGAATAAAATTAATAAAAAAATTAGGTGCCTAGATATATACATACATATATAGAAAACACTTTATTATAAACCTCAACAAACAGGAGTAAACACAATGAAACATACAAAATTTAAAATTAGTGTCCTAATTGGCGACCTTTTCGCTCAAAGCGATCTCTTCCTTTGCCTAATTTTTTTTCTTCATGCTTTTTGGCAGAACATTTTTTCGTTTGAGGTCGAAGTATTTACAACATGAAATAACAGTGTTAAAAGGTACTATAATCTTATTTTAAAGTCCACGGTAGCGTTGTCTACGTAACAGCTAACATAATTATAATTTGGCAATAATTTTGCTTACTCTAAATCGAGTGTGTAGGCTTTAACCTTATCATTCTATCCCAAAAAAGTGTGTCACTAAAAGATCCTGCTATCTACCAGGGGTCCATGCCCGGATAGAGCCATCCAGCGCCCTCTCGTAGCAGAGTATCCTTCGTATGACATTGTTATTTAGTGGCCGGTGCTTTATCACTGTCCGCCGTGATCTTCTGATCCGATCGCGGCAGGGATCCGCGGCTCTATGGGTACATGGATCTCATGTGGTTGTTCATTTTATGTAGGCCAATGTAGTTAAGAAGTTTTTTTTATATATTATTAGGTATGTATTAAGACAGAGAAGATAGACACTAAGGTTTGGTAAGAAAGGTAACTAAAAATACAGTAAGTTTTTTTACAGCCTCACTTGTCACCTGAACTCACTTGGTACTTTCTTGTTTTTTTTTTAACTTGAACGGGTTTGCACTTGGCCATAGTTTACCTGATAGCAAGCAAAGGCTATGGCCTAAGATGGAGCGTGCTTACCCGATAAGAATCGATTCACTCTCGCTTTGAAGATCGCTGGATTATAGTGCGTGGGGAACAGGGAGTCAGGCAGTTTGGTTTGTTCATAAATTAAGTTTAAGTAAATTTAATACGCCTGCCACCGCAACAAGTAATAAAGTAATTTTAGGAACAAAACCATAATTCATAAAACCTTTTACATAAAGGTGCCACAAAAAACATTATAAAGCACCCTAGCTCAAAAGAGAAGGTATAATTCTGTCAGTTTACTTTACCTCACCTTATCTGACATGTGATAGTGCATCGGTCAGGTGGGTGGATGCCCGGGACGCAAGGGTTGGCTACTTTTTACATTCTCCTGATAAATAGGATCTGTACTGTAGCTATCTAAGCTTATGTTACTTGACACGGGGCTTTTTAAAGGAAATCTTAGGTGAAGTCATGTACAACAGGCAGATAGGTCGACGTACGTATTTAATACTACCTATTTATACCATTTTTCAGAATTAGTTTTTTAATTCATTATACAGGAAAATAAGTTTTGATATTTTTTAAACTTTGGTACTCAGTAAAACATCAACACTGTTTTTGAAGAAAATAGGTTGGTTTTTAAAAATATTTCAGTTAAAAGTCACACTTGACTAAGAGCAATTCGCGTAAAGTAAGTTAAATAGAGGTGACTTTTCAGCACACTGTCCTCCATTACAGTCTCACTCCCCATCACCGAGCGGTCAATCACGCGTGTACTGTGTACAGAGCTACTAGTAGGCTAACTAACTAAAAAATAATAATTAAGTAAGTAAATAAGTTCGTATTAGTAAGAGTGGCCAATTCTGGTGTCAGAGCTTTTAAACCGCCCTAAGGGCTTCTCACATGGCTCAACAAATGACGAACAGCTGGACCCTACGATTTAACGTGTCATCCGACCCACGGAAGCGCCCAAAATAGAATGCCAATTTTTTGATCACCTTTCCACGGACTGACCGCGTCGACCATTATATACGACGAAGCGAATTATTGTTTCGGTTGTGGCGCTTAAAGTCGTAGGTACTTATCACAATATATTTTTTGTTATCTTTACCTTTGGTCCTTTTTTTCTTATTCTTTTATCATTGGCTTTAAGAGTTTTCAATAAATGAGTAGTAGCCCTGTATATATCTCTGGGGCCACTCTCCGGCGTATTTTCTAAATAAAAAGCACGCTACACTAATTCAGGCCAATAACTTCTCGCAAATTAATCAAGATAAGGAAGAGGGACGCGCGTGTCCACGCGACGCAATACTGGCACAGTCAGTACATAAACTTGGGGAAACTAACTTTAGCTTATTAGACGTTTAAAAGATAAAAAGACTTATATACGGGCATATGGGTAACATTGCGAGTGCGCATGATAATCCATAGTAAAAGGTACAATTCATATCTACACATGTTTTTATTAAAAAAAAACATCTAGTTTCTTGAGCATAAAGAAGGAAAATACATATGCTCACACACTCACAAACAAGTTCGCCTTATAGAAGAGTAGGTAGAACAAGAATTACATACCTAATCGGTAAGTAAACTTATTTTTTTTTATCGTTTTTAGCATCTTACTTAACTTAATTTTATCACTTATGTAATGAGTGTTTAACTTGTAGTTAGCTTTATTTTGTTAACTATAAAAGGTCCACTACTGCCCTCCATCGTCTACGTTGCTATCTCCCGTCCGCGGCCAGTCGCGTCCATTGAGCCGTGCAAAAAGATACAGCCCCCTATTTCATTTATACTCTGTTTATGTTTCTTTGTGCCCATTTCGTGGAGTTTCCACTCTGTTTTCTATATTTGGAATGGAGTTACATAATTTATTCGTAATTTTTCAGCGTCTGTAAAATTCACGAAAATTTCTGCCATAATTTGAAAGGAACATTTGACTACCAAAAAAATAAAAAAATCGAAAAATTATACCTTGGCCACCACAATGCCAATTTGAATGTCTTATCTCAATAATTCGATATCGGTCTTTTAATAACATTAGCGACATATCAGTCAAGTTGCGTAATTAAATATAAATAATGATTTATTTCGCTACATTAGACATTTATACCAAACACTACCCAACTACTTATCTGCTAATATTCGCTCCACAATAATTCCTCCATCCCCGTCAGGACCCGTTTCAAATTGGTTTGAAATCGCTTTGATCGTTGGTCTACAAGTTGTTGGTTGTCGGTAATTGATCTCTAAGTCTCTTTGCCGCTGTTTACATAACATCTTCTTCTCCTTTGAAACAGGATAGTGGTTCGATCAATTTTACCATTTCAATTTCATCCCAATTGTTTTTTATTTTACTTTTACCGTTAAATTTTAAGCGTTAAATAATCCTGTCTATTTTTATTGCAAAATGACATTTCAAATTACATCTCGCAATAGATTACCCTAATTCAACAGATAGTGTCGAACAATAAATTTAATTTACATTCAATTCCGCACAAATCTATTTTACTTGTCCCTGTCATAACCAGATCTAGGCTTTGCTGTGCGATAGCGATTTATGAATGAATGGTTTGAGATAAATCCCGCGCCCACAGTCACAGACTAAGTGTGAGCTAATATGGGGCACATACCTGCCGGCTGCCGGTGCCTGGCTGGTATCAGTTCCATCTCACTCTGCCTTCCTGCTCCAAGCTCCACAATGCTCCTGTGTAGACTCACGCCGGTATATTTTACTCGCATATTGTCCTCTACACAGTAAAAGTCCTCTGTCCCAGACCAGCATTGTGCGAGAAATTTATCGTTATTAAACTACCAACACGAGTTATCTATCATCTAAACGAGTTAAGATATTGTTTCGTACTAAGTTTCAGATTCAAGAACGCAAATAGGAGAAAGCAAATTAGACGCAGAATGAATTTTAACTGTAATACTTTACAGAGACAATGGAGTATCGACCTAACGAATTACAATTTGTTTGATAAGTTTGATCTATACCTGCGTGGGTCGTGTTTGGATTGTTTTAATCAAATTGTTGTGATCTGTACGCGCTGATAGAATTAATGCAGGTGTCAATGTTATTCATTTCAGTCGTTACTGCATATCTTGATTTGGAATTTATTGTCCCTGGAGATATCTACCTATATGTGCGCTACAAACAGTTGCTCAATTGAAGATCTGAGATAGTTATTTACGAAGTTAAAAGATGTATGTAGGTAAATTGTTTTTTGCCGTATGTTAAAGTTTAATCAATCTTTAATTGATCTGTATAGTTATCACTTCAAAATCCTTAGCCCCTTTGTAAACATTTTGTTAACCTATTCCATCTGCTTTTATCTCCTCGGACCTCAATAAACACTTGAAACTTTACGTTGACACTTACCAAGCACCCAAAAGTTCCACCACTTGTGTTCGTATAAACTATAGGTATAAGTGTATAGGTATGAGTGTAGGAAGACAACAAGAAGCCCCAACTTGTACCAAATGTCACACGCAAGTGTCGAGCACAGAACTACCCGCCGTGATTGATCCGCCCCGACCCGACTGCTACTAACTTTGTCAAACGAGGGCGATACTTCCACCATGGAGTTAGGAGGTATTGGAACAATTAATTCAAGTTATAAATGGAATTGAAAAGAAAAGGGAATTGAATAAAAATGTTATCGGTTAAAGATAAAAAATAAGTAAAGTTGCCTTACTTATTGACAAGATAAAATGAATAAGTATTTAGAATGAACCTTTTTAAGTAGGTAAATGACCTTTAAATAGCTTCTAAGATTTTTATTTGTCTTGAAATGAATGTTAAAATAGATATCAACATAGAATAAAAGGATGTTGAGTTTTTTTAGGCGTGATATTAGGTTATTCCAAGGTGAGAATAAACATTTCAAAGCTCTACGTATTTAATGAATAACCACAGCACAGCTCCGTCCAAAACGGGCGAGTTTTCTTAGCAAGCCACTAGTTGTTTTAGAGCGCCCTAAACACACGTTCCAACACAGATAATTTGTCCAAAGTTTGGTGTCAAAGTTAAACTGCTTCCGTAGTTTCTTTATCAGTTAGTAGGTTATGGGTTTGTTGTTTGTTTTCCGAAGGGGTGACAAGTTTTTTGGAGAATTATAGCGAGGGTGGATATTTAGTACCAGTTTTTGGGTAACAACTTTGTTTGTTATGTTGTGTGCTGCTTAATGTAGTGTGGTACACCTGCCCCAGGTATTGTATGATACTTACATGAATTTGTGTATTTACTTCAAAAAAGGGTATGATAACCATACTTTAAACTTAGCTTATACTAACATCAAATATTCGGTGTTTATGTATGTCACCAATTTTATGATGTTCAAATATTAATAAATTCCAAGATAGTGTAACGTAATTTTATTGCTCTAAAACAAACTATTTCCTATTTCAGCTCCACCCACGTTAATAACTTGATCCGTGCTTTGTGTTTCCTTGTTAGGAAGTATAAAATTAGCCTCTGGATGGGTCTCGCACGTCTCTCATTGTACCTATTGTGGTCCAAAAAGGGTACTTTATAATCTGATGCCATACATTCTACTGTCATGACAGTAAGTGGAAGATAAGCTAATAAATGCTACTTAGATGTTACTTAAGAGCGCTGGAAAGTTGCTTTATTTGAGGTTTAATGTTTTCATATATAACTTTTGTGTACAAACATTTTATGGTGGCAATCTTTGAGACCTTATTAAATGATGTATTAAACCGCTTTACACGGATTTTGATGTGAATTAATATCAACAGTAACTTGACAACTTACATTATTATGGCCAATCTTATTGAACATAACTATCCGACCAACAAAAGGCATACTTATGTGAGAGTAGAGTAGAGTAGAGTAGAGTAGAGTAGAGTAGAGTAGAGTAGAGTAGAGTAGAGTAGAGTAGAGTAGAGTAGAGTAGAGTAGAGTAGAGTAGAGTAGAGTAGAGTAGAGTAGAGTAGAGTAGAGTAGAGTAGAGTAGAGTAGAGTAGAGTAGAGTAGAGTAGAGTAGAGTAGAGTAGAGTAGAGTAGAGTAGAGTAGAGTAGAGTAGAGTAGAGTAGAGTAGAGTAGAGTAGAGTAGAGTAGAGTAGAGTAGAGTAGAGTAGAGTAGAGTAGAGTAGAGTAGAGTAGAGTAGAGTAGAGTAGAGTAGAGTAGAGTAGAGTAGAGTAGAGTAGAGTAGAGTAGAGTAGAGTAGAGTAGAGTAGAGTAGAGTAGAGTAGAGTAGAGTAGAGTAGAGTAGAGTAGAGTAGAGTAGAGTAGAGTAGAGTAGAGTAGAGTAGAGTAGAGTAGAGTAGAGTAGAGTAGAGTAGAGTAGAGTAGAGTAGAGTAGAGTAGAGTAGAGTAGAGTAGAGTAGAGTAGAGTAGAGTAGAGTAGAGTAGAGTAGAGTAGAGTAGAGTAGAGTAGAGTAGAGTAGAGTAGAGTAGAGTAGAGTAGAGTAGAGTAGAGTAGAGTAGAGTAGAGTAGAGTAGAGTAGAGTAGAGTAGAGTAGAGTAGAGTAGAGTAGAGTAGAGTAGAGTAGAGTAGAGTAGAGTAGAGTAGAGTAGAGTAGAGTAGAGTAGAGTAGAGTAGAGTAGAGTAGAGTAGAGTAGAGTAGAGTAGAGTAGAGTAGAGTAGAGTAGAGTAGAGTAGAGTAGAGTAGAGTAGAGTAGAGTAGAGTAGAGTAGAGTAGAGTAGAGTAGAGTAGAGTAGAGTAGAGTAGAGTAGAGCAGAGCAGAGTAGAGTAGTTCATAAAATTCTTTATAGCTGTAATACGATTGCTCGATCAACCCGCGCTTGAGGCGAGACTTAAAGCTGCCTAGTGACGGAGCAGTGGTGACCTGCTCGGGAAGCTTGTTGTAAACACTCGGTCCCATCACGTGCGTGGACTTGCTACTCCACTCACTTAACTTTAATGTACACCATAAGAACACAAAAATTACAAACAGAAATAAACATACATAAATTAAAGTGTTGCACATTGGGCGGCCTTATCGCCTTAGGCGATTTGTGAGGTGTATAGATATCAGTTATCTACCCAAACACTGATCAAACCATATCTGATCTTTATCTCTGACACTCACGTACAAACACTTCTACCAGTCTCCGGGTCCTTCCCACCATTAATCCCATGGTTATACCCCACATTGTGGTCAGCACTCCGCTGCGACCGCAGCTCCTTAACCCGTGCTTAGTATGCGAGGAGTCGGCCGCGCCAATTACCCCCGCCTCGATCTGAATTACAAATAGCGGGCAAATAGGCCCGGAGTGACGTGTGCAGGGTTAGACGAGCCCAGGGCTGATTGGTCGGGAAATAGACAAGTTTTTAGGTGAAACCTGATAAAAATAAATGAATGGTATATTATAGTATCGAGAGTTATCAAGCTACCTGAGCCATGATACATCTACATAGGCTAGCGTCCAAACTTGAAAGCCACATTTTGTTGATCACCCATCAAGAAACAAACCGCAATGTAATTTTCGTGACATTCTGAATGAATACTAATATGCACACAATATAATATAACCGTCTTAATCCACTTAGTACCCCAAACTATTGATTCTTAAAGCTATTCATAAAGTCATAACAGACACCACAAGTCGCCATAGAAAATCAAATATAATTAAAGTACCCTCTAATACCGCTCGCGGCGCCGTGAGCACGTCTTCATGAAAGAGTTGAAGCAATAAAACAGACAATACACAGATTATATAGATATCTCACACTTAATGCACTTAGAAACGCCCTCCAAATTATAGAGGGTAAATATACGTGTGAAGCGTCTTAAGTAGTCGAGTTATTAATTTGAATTCTTGAAAATATAATATCGAGCCATGGCTACAAACAACTCAATGTACAAAAGTCATTTGATCTACAAGCGTTATGACACGAGCGAGAAAACAGCTAAATAATAAATTCAGTACATTCATTTAGAAACTATATTGGTTATGGTCAATGGTCGCAGACGCATGAATCTTTGAAAACTGCTTAACTTGCTTCTCCAGTGTGGATTAATTTTTGAGACTATATTAGTTAATATAAACCCATAACATGTCAAAATGGGGCTTAAAAACCAGAACATATTGAAATGTTTTCCCAATTGCAGTCTCCCACTAAGTCCACTTCTTTCTAAAATGGCCGCTCAGCTCTCGACCACGTAATAAAATAACTCGGATCAGCGCAAACAGAAGAAAAAGAACAAGAACCAATAGCAATGCCAGTAAATACCTAAACCGCAGCGTCGACTTAAAAACGTTCCCTGAAAACTAGACGTTATAAAATCTAGATGGGTTAGAGAACTATCAGATTGTTAAATTATTTGAAAAAAGAGAAATATTTTTTGTGTACGGGATATGCTAAGTACATAATATGGTCACATGTCACCTGAAAATAAAATCATACAGCGAAAATCGTCACATTATAAACAACTTAATTGCCTTCAAACATTATGGAGAAAAGCAAAATTTTTATATTTTAGTGCTAAGATACCTACTAACAGAAGCTTCTGCAACCAGTCTATAACTATAAAGTCTATTTTAGCAAAGTTACGAGTGTCGCGGCGCACTCCAGAAGCCAATATTGGTTCCAAGTTGGCCGGCGCTTGACCGCCATTCCAGATATCGACGGACTTTACTACTCCACTACAACTGCACCAGGGAACTACTCCCTACTGCTGCATTCAGTACATGGTAGTAAATAGCTTAGTCAACTATATAAAAGGAGCTATACTTATAGACTTTTTTGATACTTGACAATCTGACATTTAACCACCAGTACCTAAAGCGAAACTGTCCAAGGCAGCAGCAGTATGAGTGAGTTTGGGCTGTGTTAGGGCAGACTTATTTATTTATTTATTGTATGTATGTGCGTGTGTGTGTGTATACTTGCTGAATGTCTGTAATTCTGTCTCAATAAATGTGTTTCTATTTCTAAATAAAATTGTAGTAATGCGGCATTCTGCATTCATCAGGCAGGCTGTAGTCAAACGTAAACCTATACAACGTAAAAACAACTATGATTATTGGTACTTACACAGGACGGCTTCGACCTACAGTATTTTAGATTATTTTTCTGTAATTCATTGCCGTCAGTCTGTCTTAAACGGAGATCAGTTTTTGAGTAAAGTACCAGTCAAAAGAAACAAAACAAATCCCCTGAAATATATTTTAGCATCTATATAAATTCAAAACACAGCTTTACAAAATTTGTCACGTGAAACTTGACGATTTCTCCCAGCGTTTCCTCGTCCAAAAACTTGATACTTTAGTAAATTCGTGGTGAATTTTCTCCGACAAAAAGAAGGTAAGAACGACGAAACAAAAACTCGTAAGCAAAGGAAATAAAGTATGTCAGAGGTCAAAAAAGTCGAAATTAAATGGGACAAAGTGTTCCGTGTCGATTTATTTGTGAAGTAGGTCTGGAGTGAAATGTAAACAGCGGTAAGGCGGCGATAACACGGCTGCCCCAATTCCGGTAAACGAGGGAATATTTCACTTTCGTTTCGGGCGACTGTGCCGACACTATTTAGGATATTTACGCCCTTTCGGCGCTCACGCGGAAAACGATATATCGCATGCGATAGGGCCATGACTCGCTACTCGCTACGTTACATGTTATAGTGTTCCTTTACTTTGGGTATTTATTATATTACGGGTTTTTAGTATTCTATATCTACTTTATACTATTGGTTAAGCTATTGTGATATGGTTTTGATTCGGACGATATAAACTGTGTTTATATTAACTTAAATGAGAAATTAAATGTAACATTGATAAATAATTATTAACTTCATTTCATTAACGACATAAGTCACACAAATTTAAAAATTAATCACAAAATTTTATAACTGTACATACATGCTTAGGAATCAACGACGGCTACTTATTTCATCAACACGGTAAATCTCTGAATTTATCATTTCAAACGAAATACGAATCCCCCAAACAAATATTAACTCTCGAGCTTCGCAAATAATTGCCCCGAAAAATTACTCCATTCATCCCCCGAGATCATAACACCTCCAACAAAGTTGTCGATGGGGGTGAGAAGTTTAAAACAAATAGACAACGTACTAAAATATTCTAGACGCTACTGGTGGCAGCACTTTCGGAAACGTATGGAGTATATGATACAAACTTGTTGTTCCAATCTTATTCGTCTGCAAAGATATCTAGGCGGTATCTTGAATGGTGATCCACGGCTTTGATTTCCCATGGCGAAGGTGATGGCTAACTTACACCGGAACTTGCCCGTACATTGTAAAGTAGCTAACTTAAGTTGGCACTTTTGTAAGTAATCTTGAGGTAAAGTTGCTTGAAAATTTACTGGGGATGAAATTTAAACTGCGTTAGTAAATTCTTGGCGTCAATAGAGGGTGTTAAAGTTGTCTGTAAACTGAAACACAAAACTGAGCTAAATAGATAAATTAAATTTTAAATATTCAGCGTCATTTGTTTATGGTACGTTAAGTATAGCGACTGAACATATAACACTTATATGTATACAGTGTTGATTTAATTAAATGACATAATTTCAAAAACAATAGTTACTTTGGGAAAGTGATCATTTTCCCAAAGTAAAATAAAAACAAACATTCGCATCCATCTCCAAACAAATTAAAACAACAAAGTGCCAAGAAGTATCTTTATAATAGCTCTCCCACTAAATTATTTAAAGCGCAGCAAATTAAATTAAAAAGCAAACTGTCAACGCGGCAAAGTCTCCGTCTGCGCGTTTGACGAAGTACAAAAGTTTAAATTAAATTTACACAAGCGGAGACGGAAGCATACGTCTGCACTCGACGACGGCTCGCGGCCAAATAACGACAATCTACGGTTAATTGATGCTATTTGTCTTTGCCTACCCACTTCTGAGTCTAGGACACGCGCGGCTGTTGGCGGGAATTGGACTTCTGTGTTAACGTGCTAATTAGTTTCTTTTAGAAAATAGATTAGTTTAAGGTGGATTCCAATTTGTTTAATGGTATGCACTAGCGAAAATAATATGCAACGTTAAAGACTTTCAAGTTCTGTCAATAGCGGACGATCAAATTAAGACATGAAAATATTATAAGCAATTATGTTATCAAATTCCATTAGTAATACATTTAGGCAGAAATAATAATAGTTTTCAATGGAACTAGCATACAAAATATTAATCGTCATTGAAGGTTTATACAAAAATCTATTTCAGATAACAATGTCAGAAAACAAATGACACAAAACACTATTACTTATTAAGATTGAAGTGATTAAAACTTCAAAACACTCCCACATGGGAAAAATGGGATATAATTAAAGAGCCGTAACATTAAACGTAATGCGTATATAAATAACAATATAAAAACTTAAAGTGACCATTTAGATGTTTCTAATATTGATAACGAGACGCTACGTGTAGTGAGTGTACCAAACGCATATCTGTACTTTTATTATGAGTGCTTTATTGGCTGGCGTTTGGTGTACAGGAGTATTAATAATTTATGAATGGGCTGTGTACATTTGTACATACATACATGGTACAAATCAATTTTTTTTTTTTTTTTTTTTTTTATTCTCATTTTTAAGGGACTTTTGTTATTACATGTCAGTCCCATTGTATATACTATACTAATTACAAAAATAATTAACTATTATGGAGATGACCTGTACACCCAAATATCTCACTTAAGTTGAGACATGTAGGAGAACAGATCTCTCGCCGCGTCACAGTGAGGCACAGCTAGTATATCATTGAAGCAACCCACATCCCGCAGGTTGAGTTGGTAGGTCACTGCAAGGGCGCGCCGCTCCTGCTGAAGGCGGACACACTCTACCAGTACATGGTACACATCCTCTACAACTCCACATGTTTCACAATTCGGTGTATCCGCCTTCCGCATGAGGAATGCGAATTTTTTTAACGGCATGTGTCCAGTTCTTAGTCTATGTGCTGTAACAATTAACTTACGTCCGATAGAAACATTACTGAACCATGGTATATGAGGGGGCTCACATACTATTGTTTTATACCAAATACCTTTATACATAGATCTTTCATCGAAGTATTCTTTCCATGTTTGAAAGCACTGTTTTTTAAATTTGGGCAGTATTTCGGTATAATTTGGCAAAACACTATAATTACGACCTTCTAAAACCGCCTTTTTTGCAAGTGAGTCAGCCTCCTCATTGCCTTTCAAGCCAATATGCGATGGTACCCATTGCAATTTAATATCAGATCCCCGCGCAGTTAACTCGGCCAGTTGAGATATAACTTTATAAGCCGTGGACACTCCCCGCCTGCCCGACGTGCATCTCAAGATATGTTGCAGTGCACTTCTACTGTCAGTACATATCACAGCCTTTCGCGTCATTTTATCAACAATGTAAGCGAGTGCTTCCGATATTGCAATGAGCTCCACCGTCATAATGGATACATTTTGATTATTTATTTTATAACAATTATTACTATTTATATTAGAGGATGGGTCATAAAACGCGGCTCCTCGTCCATTGTCACTCTTTGAACCGTCCGAATACAGTATACACCAACCATGATATTTATTACTTAGCTCTTTAGTCGCTTCGGCTTTTAAATTATTTACCTCTTGCGAGTTTTTTGGGCCTTTTAAACAATCTAAATTAGTAACAATAATATCCGCACAGTTACAATTAGTAATCCAAGTATGTAATGAGAACATATCTAATAGTGATGAAGTATATATGTCTTCGTGGCAAACATTAGATAAAGTGACTACTAACAAAGGATTTTTTTTACGCCACCAATAGCCGTAGGTAGTTCTAGACTCGTCACATCTCGTATGCAGCAGAGACAGCGCTCTGAGCGGCTCGTTCTCTGTGGACGCGCGAAGCTTCATACAGTACTTCATGGCTAAATACCTTCTCCTAATATGCAGTGGAAATACACAGAGCTCACTCTCCATGGCGTGTACCGGAGTACTTCTTATAAACCCACCAATCGTTCTCAAAGCCTGATTCTGAACCTTATCAAGTTTATATGTATGCATTTTTGCACAGTTATCAAATAAGTATGATCCGTAATCTAATCTACTCCGGATTAATGATATGTATAACTTACGTAAATGTGTGGGGTGAACGCCCCAGTTAGATCCTGTCAAAACTTTTAGTAAATTGAGGTATTTTTGAGTTTTAGAGACTATTTCGACAATGTGTTTTCTCCATAAAAGGGAGCAATCTAACCAAAGACCTAAATATTTGTATATAATAACTCTTTCAATCTGGTGGTTGTTTATTTCTAATTTTAAACTTTTCTTTCTTTGTCCCCTGCTAAATACACAAAATTTAGATTTCGGTATTGATAATTCGAGTCCTAAATTATCAAGCAATTTGATAAATATTACTAATGCGTTTTGTATAGCATTTCTACTAATATTGATATTCTTATGACTATTAAATAGAACAAAATCATCTGCGTATTGGCAAATGTATACAAAGTTTATGCTTTTACAAATTTTAGCTGTGGTTAAATTGAAAAGCAAGGGAGATAATGGACAGCCTTGAGGAAGTCCTTTGCTTGCATTTCTATATAATATGTCAGACACCTGGTATGTATCATTAAAAATTACAAGTTTTCTTCTGATTAAAAAGTTCCATAGATACTCACAGATTTGTTTACCTACTTCTAAACTGTCCAGTATCTGTGTGGTTTTGTCAACGAGAATATTGTTATATGCGTTTTCGATATCAAGGAAACATGCTACGGTCGGTATATTATCTGTAAGCCCTGTTTGTATCTGAGTCACTAGACGAACTAAGCAGTCTAAACTTGACTGTCCGTTACGGAACCCAGCTGTGTACGGCGATAATAACTTATTTTTCTCAACAAACCATTCTAATCGTTTGTTAATCATATTATGTAATATCTTACATAGACAAGAGATCAAAGAGATAGGCCTGAACTTAGCATCTGAGACTAAACCAAATTTTGGAATCGGCACTATAGTAATTTTCCGCCATTGGTAAGGGATTTCACCTGTTGACATGACAAGATTGTATAATGCAAGCAGGTACTGTTTAGCGTTTCTGGGTAAATGATGAATCATTGAATATGTAATACCATCACTTCCTGGAGCAGTATCTTTTTTCTTAACGCATTTGGTCATCTCGTGAAATGTAAACTCACTTTCTAAACTAGCATTGACCGACCTATATAAAGGCTTGTTAGGTATAACAAAATCAGGGGCTAAATTGCACAACAACTTTTCTTTATCTTCATGAGAGACATATACTTTTGGGTACCTATAACCTTTAATCCATCGAAGCCGGTTCCACATATCAGATAACGTCGTGGATTCATTAATATCATCACACATCTTTTGCCATCCTTCAGCCCTAGCTTTGTTAATTTCGGATGTTGCCTTGTCCTCTTTTTCTTGCAGACATTTAAGATTAGCTGGCGTGGGGTTCCGCCTAAATATAGATAGTGCTAGCCTACGCTCCGCTACTACTTTGGAAAGATAAGGTGTCCAGTAAGGTTTTGGTCGAAATTTACTAGTAGGATTCTGGCACAGTTTTACAAAAGGAATATGCTTATCAGCTGCTTCAGATATCTTAGAGATCAGTAAATCATGAAGCATCTGAGTATTAGAAGTATTTGTAGAAAGCGGTAAATTATCCTCTATGTCTTGTGTGTATTTCGTCCAATTAGCTAATTTAAAGTTACGTTTTTTGATGAATTGTAGCTGATTGCAATATTTAAACCGAATCTTTAAAACCATATGATCACTTTTTAAGTTTTCACTCAAAACTTTCCAATCAAAATGAATGGATATATCAGATGAAGCGAAAGATATGTCTGGACTAGTTTTTTGTAAAATATTATTCACCATTTTAACTCGTGTAGGTTGACCGTCATTTAGCGAAACGAAATTAAATTCTACTGCTGCATCATGAATTAATCTACCTCTAGGAGTAATTTTACTTGAACAATCAGTATGATGCGCATTAAAGTCACCAACAATCAACGAATTCCTGGGAAACGTTGAGAACACTGAATCCCAGTCATCCTGAGTTGTAGTGACCCAGTCCGGACAGTAGATTAGTATAACATTCTGTAAAGTACCGCAATTTAAAAGTTTTAGACATAGTATTTGGATATCTGTGTTTGAGAGATTTATAATGTATTGTTGTACCTTAACCGTAGAATGAACAAAAATAGCGATACCTGCACAGCCATCATCCCTGTCTTTTCGGAATGTGTTATAACCTGACACTCGTGGCTCGTAGTCAGAATGAAACCACGTTTCGCTCACAAATGCCAGATGAGCCTTTTCTTGAGCGAGAAGCGGAGTAAAGTCAGAAATTTTGTTACGTAAGCTCCGTGCATTCCACTGCACTATGTTCAACGAGTGAATGTTTTGATTTCTATCCATAGTTGCTTAAAAAGGAGACCAGTTTCTTCAGGAAGAAGTCTTTGTCAACCACCCGAAGCAATAACTGCAGACTCTCCTCAACTATGATACTAAATATACTTTTTAACTTTTCTTCAAAACTATTGTTATTTTCAAAAACACGTTTCACTTTTTTCACTAATTTAGAAAACATTTGTCCAAAATTTCCTTCTTTTTCCGAATTGGTTTCATCCAAGACCGGACTTTCGTCGAAGTTAGCAACCTCCGCTTGACTTTCTTCTTGACTATCTCGTTCGGGTCTTATATTTTTCTTCTTGGTCAGCGATAGAGAATCTTTGCCATCTTCTTTCAGTAGGGTTGGTTCAGTAATTACTTTTTTAAAGACCGGACGAGATTTGGCTACGTCACTATATGACCGCGTTCCACTGTCTGCCGATGTTGATGCACCGTGGCCGTCGACAGTGCTATTTACTTTATTCACTATACGTCTTTGGTCTTGGTAACTATTTAAGGCCATTCTGTAGGTACAATTTTGAGCGCACATCAGACGTCTTATTTCTTTTTCCTTCAGAAAAATAGGGCATTGTTTATCCATTGCCCAATGCGGGCCACCACAGTTTACACACTTGAACTTGTTTGTTTCGCAATTTTGGTGATCACCCCCGCACTTGGGGCATGTAGCCTTATGAGAGCAGGCGCGAGCTAAGTGCCCAAAGTGCCAACATTGTGAACATTGGCTTACGGGGAATGTGTATGGCTCCACTTTAAACCTACACCCGTATCCGTGGACGTACGGGGGCAAAGTGGGGCCCTTGAAACTCAGACGAATTGTTTCAGATTCTACCCATTTTCCTTCTTGATTGAGGCGCTTAAGCCTCCTGATTGCTACAATTTCTTGGTCACAGTTTAAAGTTTTACTAGCTTCTTCTTCAGTTATATCCAGGTCAACTTGCCTAACGAGCCCATATGTCAAATTGACCTCATCGGCTAGCTGGCACCTGTATCCTAAAGACTCCATTTTTTTGTTTTTTAACAGTTTGTCACAGTCTGACTGAGTGTCAAAATCAATGATTACTTTGAATGGGTTTTTATGCACGATCTTTAAAATGCTACCAATGTTTTCATTTTGTAACAACTTCGCCATTCCAAACTGTTTCGGTAGGCATTCTTTAGAAGTAACGTAGACAGAAATTTTTTCATCTTGCTCCGAGCACTTGGATTTTTTCAACTTCCGTTTATTTTTAACTTCAACAAATCCCACATCATCACTGGCACTTTCTTCACTTTCTCTTGGTCTTTTTGATCGACCTTCATCAAAAACTACACTGTCTCCTTCAAAATTATTCTCCTCCGGGTCACAGAGGGACTCCTCCATGACGCGTTCGAATGTGTTCGAACGTGTCCGAACGTGCTTCGGTGAGTTGTGTCGCGTCGACCGTAGTGAGCACCGATACGTGCGTACGCCACGGGTACTGGCGCGCGACTGTACAAATCAATATAACCTATGTTGTACATTTTGTTTCAATAAAATAATAAGTTGTTCATAAAAAAAACCAAACGGAGAGAGATAAAAACAAGTTTCATAATGTAAACCTCATTACCAGAACCTTTATAGAAGGTAGCAAACTTAAACAAAAAAATTAAAGATTAAATAATCCCATCTTCGAAAAGTTATTAGTCAAAATTACCCTAGTGAAAAAAATAGAGGTTATTAGTTGAAATTTAACTGCTATATAGATCAAATTAACCCTGTATTAGAAACAAAGTAAAGTTCTCGTGTCTGTGCCTGCCGCCTCTCTACTTTAATGACTCTATTAAAGAGATTGATAGCGAGTATCGTTTAAAAAACACATCCCCTTTTTTCATTCCTAACAAATTTAATTAATGTCGATACAGATCTCTTGAGCGTAACTGCCTTGAGCCGATTAAGGAAGGATCTTTTATTTTTTGTTGGATATATAATAATATTGTAATTAAATTGGATATTTCTATCTTCGGAACCATCTCGAACGTTATTTATTTATTAATATATGGACGAATTTTAATATTTTTATAAGTAAATATGTGCGCATCGGAGTAATGTATCATTATTGTGATCAAAGTGTTTTAGCTTGTTTAGTAAACAGTCTCATCTCAACAATAGAAGCTGCGGTGAATTTATTTACATATCGTTGTGGAATCACGCGAGACGACGCACAGACGCGGGCTGGAGTCTCCTAGACATTGTAGGCGATGCACTCCTTCTTATAAAAAATAAATATAACAAATACAGTAATACTTATTGAAAACTTTGGAGAAATATGTATATCGTTCCGTTGCGTTGCCGTGCTGTGTTCACGCAGCGTAACACTAACAACACTACAGATTCCTCTAAAGTGTTCATCTAAAATGGATTTCCGTAAACAACCGCCTGATTCAATATTTTACTAAAATCTTATAATATTATGTTGAAAGTCGTGTTTATTTACACATCTTCCATCTCTTTTCGTTTGTGCGCAGATAACATTGCCATGCCACTGAGATGCTAGGCAAATCTTTATGATGTACTAGCTGTGCTCGCGACTTCGTCCGCGTGGAATAGTTATTTTTGATATCTTGAATCTGTTTTCGCAGCGCACGCAACGGAAGCCCTAAAAGATGAATAATTTTCCCCGCTTTTTCCACATTTTCCATTGTTTCTTCGCTCCTATTAGTTGCATCGTGATGTTATATAGCCTAAAGCCTTCCTCGATAAAAGGTCTATTCAACACAAAGAGATTTTTTCAATTCGCACCAGTAGTTCCTGAGATTAGCGCGTTCAAACAAACAAACTCTTCAGGTTTATAATATTAGTACAGATTTACATCACAATCACAAATAAGTAATTAATGTTTTATGTTGATAAGTAGTTAGTAATCTTTGCGATATTTTACCTGTGTTTCGAGACCCTTTTGCTGTAATCGAAAGTTTAGCGCGAGCTTTAAATTGAATTATTTGTCCATCTCATTCTTACGAAGGGAAGATAACGAGATAGCATCAGTTAATTCTAACTCATGTTGAAATTCCAGTGCTTTGGGGGAACTACTAACTGGATTGTAGGAGTAGGGTTGGCTGTTTGTTTGTTCCATGTTATTTTTTTACCAAAATCTCTGTCTGATTGATATATGTTTTCTTTATATATATATATAAATATGTTCTGCTTTCTTTTATTTTTGTGTGATTTCCTTCAATGTATATATTTCCTTTAAATATCAATAATATGTAGTTTTGTGTGTAAGTACGTATGTTTGTATATTGTTTACTTTGAATGTTATATTTGTTACTGTGTTTTATTTTTAAATTATTTAATATTGTGTTAAGTACGCCCGCTTTACGGATTTCCTCTAGTGTTGTCCAAACTAGGTTACCTGGAAGAGATCACTTTAGTGATAAGGTCGCCCAATGTCCCTGGTTACCTTCCACCTTTATGTTAAATATGTTCTTCTTTATTTGGTGTACAATAAAGTATATTTGATTTGATTTGATTTGATTTGATATATTTTATTTTGTATTTTTCATACTTTGTTAATTTCATTACTATTGTGATCTTCTTTGAGTTATTTAAAAAGGCATTTACCCAGTAGTAGGACAATACTTTTCATTAGACGTAATTTTTTTAAAGGTAAACATATTTTAACATAAATTATTTGATTCTTGGAAGTAAATACTCTGTGTTATAGATGATATCCAAATCTTGATTAAAGCTCATTGGTTCCAGGTTACATATTTACAAAGCCCTCAGAGCTTTCAGCCAAGAATCGAGTGAAATTCTCGGAACAAATTTACTTGTATTAGGATATATTTATTCACGTCATGTTTTGAGTTTTCTCCTTATTTATTCTTACATGATTTCAGCTTTATTCAAAGAGAAATTTACATCTGATATTATGTTTGTGGAGAAGTAATTGAATTTTGTCTCGTCAACATTCATATTTAGTGTTTTCTTCAGAAATACATGCAAATATTTACAAATTCTATTAGATTTCGTTTTCTAACGACAAGTTTGATTTCAGTTCTAAGAATTTGGTTTTTGATTTCATGCTTTTTACACATTTATATTTAAAAAAACATTGGTCTTTTTCTCATAATTTATGTTACTTTCTTGTTATTCTTATCTTTTCCTTACTATAGAAATAGACAAACAAAAAACAAATAACTTAGAATTATTTATCATGTGTCATCATGCTTTAGATTTATTACCGAAGTCCAGCTTTTTTCTTCAAATTTTAGCGTTCTCTCATGTACCTCCGAGAGTAATGCAACCGTATCACCTAACTACAAATACTATCTATCATCATATATATACTATCTTCACGTTATCTCTCCAAACAAACTAAGTATGTAATTAATAAGAGCTTCTTCCAACCTATTGCTCCAAGTTTCCGAGCAAGCTCCATTCCTTCTTGCCCTGACAATCACAGAAATCTAAATAAACAGGTACTTATTTAGATTTCTGTGCCTGACAATAGTACCTACATCTCTGCATGCACTACATCCCCCAATAAATAAAATTTGCTTGACGACATTAAGAAATTAACGAATCTACCCGCATCTAAGATAATCAGCATGGGATAGCAAGACGTATTGCCAACGAACTCCGCACTTAAATAAAAAGATAGCATGATGATAATGATTACTTGCCCCCAGTAAGTAGGAACATCCTTACATGCCCCCAGTAAGTGCCCACTCATTACTCGTACTAAGTACACCCCATGCTCCTTCCACGCGAGTTGTGCCCAATTTGCCGCTCCGCTCCCGACCTGCACGTTTTTGTACGCATCCCCTTCATACAAGCCTTACTACCACTTGCTTAAAAACTCATACGAAAGTACACACAAAAGTAAACCTTATGTATTTGTACCTTATGAGGCATTGTGTCTAGAATCGAATGAACATGTTTGAAATTTCCAGGCACGACAATTTTTAAGACAACACATGTGAATAAAAACTTTATTGTTTCCGTTATAGAGTCTATTTTTGAGTGCGTGTCTAGAACGATACACATAAGTTATAAGGGTTTGTTCTAAACGGAGTAAAGCGATGAAGAAAAACTCATTGCCAATAACGACATCAGCTTGTCCGTTTATGTTATCAAGTATGAGGTTATTGATCGACGGGTTTTAACATTCAATTATGGAATGACATCATGTGCATTGAGTAAGAAGGTAGTGGATACGTAGGTACCTATGTAGTTTACACTATGGTTCTACATATCTCCATTCTTCGTACCTAGCGTGTAGGTGTAACTGTTCTCAACGTTTTCAATTAACCAATTATACACTATATTCAATCGTTAAGCAACATTAAGGTATATACCAGCTCATACAACCCTGATATAATATTCACACGATATACAATAATCACACTATGATAAAAAAAAATACAAAACTAATTTATGCAATCTGTCGTAAAACAAAACTTCCTAGTTCTAATTTGAAAATGCTCATCACGTGCGTATGTCTCATCCAGTGTTCCCAGCTAGTCAGCCCCTACACCCTGAGAGTGTCACTTCTAGTGCGCTGTGTCCGTGGCGGCGCACGCCGGCGTGTCTCGCGCGGCGAGAGAGATCCGCACGACGCACGAGTCAGTGGCGTCGCGCCTGCCGCCGAGAGAGCACGTTTGCGCTACACCGCTCCGCGACACCACGCGAATTCAAACACGATACACATCCACTTTTGATTTTCGGTTTTTGATTTAAAATTAGAAGATTCCGGAATAATTTCGTTATTGCCTTTGATTTTGATGTAAGCTTATTTTAGAAGTCATGTCGGTTTTGCGTTTCATGTGATTTATCAGTTCCGTGTTTCTTGTGCGGCGACTAGAAGATGGTCCGGGACAGATGAAGCTCCCGACAAATGCGAAGGAAAAGGTCAAGATGATTCTGAAGATAGGCGGTAAGGTGGCGCCGGCCGAGAAGCCGGCAGGGACAGAGAGCGCTCAGAAAGAGGGGAAGAAGGAGAAGAAGTGGGAGAGATGCCCGGACAAGTGTCCGACGGACCCGTGGGCGTACTGTGCGGTGTTGTGGTGTGCGTGTGCCATGAGCCTGGTGTCGGGCGGGTACAGCCTCTACCGGCAGCAGGGGCTGGCGGAGCGGCTGGCGGTGCTGGAGGAGCAGCACCTGGCGCTGCGCAGCGCCGTGCTGGAGCCGCAGCAGCCCCTGGAGCGGCTGCGGCGCGAGCTTGCCGCCGCCGCGCGCTGGCGCCCGCGCCGCGCCGCGCGGGACTACGGGGACTGCATGTGTCCGCCAGGTGAGACCCGTCAAACAACGCAACTAGTTCAATAAGTAGTAATACTGAAGGATGTCTGGAAGACAACTCTTACAGCGATAAGCTCCACCCAATTACAGCACACTAGTTAAATGTTTTTCTAAAGAAGAATGTTTTTAATGTTACCTAGTTGATAATTAACTAATCTAAACTAATGCAGTGTAAACAAAACTTTCTCTTTAAATTGTGTTGCGTCAACTGGAAATGAAGTCAGTTAAAAAATAAACAATCCACCCGGAAAATGAAAGGTACTTACTTATTTTAAAATCTATGTACCTACTTTTATGAACAAAAATCAAGAAAAATCTTATTTTTCTGTGAACCGAAATGTTTGCATTCGTTTTAAAAAGGTTTCTCTGAGTGAGAACCTTCGAAAAATTGCAAATTGGATTTTGTTCAAACTTTTAGAACGGAAAATTGTGCAAGGTTAAAAGGTTTTCCTTATAGAAAAATTAGCGCGTTAGAAGCGGTTCACGCAGCCAGAAATAATTCCTCCGCGTATTTGTGGAGAAGTAAAGTTGCTTCGCTGTCGGGTACAATGTCTGCAAACGAAGGCATCCAATTTAATTTATACCTCGACAATTTGTTACATCAACAGATTCATTATCGTTTTATTTGGTGTCAACATTTTGTTCCCGAATTATTATAGGCCCTTGTTTATCACCATTAAAATTTTATGCCGTACCTATTTTATTATGGAATTCGAAATATTATCAGTTAATGCCGCGTTATAGTGGTTGGTTCATTTGTATCGTCGCTTTTATGATTAATGATGTTAAGCTGTAGGTCATTCACAAACAAAATTGCTCGGCAATAATTCATAGCATTCAATGCAGCGACGATGCATTGTGAATTCAAAGGTTTAAACACAGACATACAGCTAGTACTGTATCTTTACAGCCAGTAATTATAGCCTCACGTGTCATTAGGAGTCTAGAAATTATAGACTTGAACTGCGTTTACAAAATAAAGCCCCAAGCAATTAGAAGCTTTGGTTAGAAGCAATTAAATATAAATGAATGAGTACGACACTATCTAAAATTGAAATTTCTCTGCATGTTACACGTATGCATGTACCTATGCGTTGTCTTAATAAACTGCAAGTTGGTACATAATATATAAATTTTATCAGCATGTTGCTAAAAGCTAAATGCCACATCTTTATTCAACTAACTTTTTTTACATGAGATATGCTCACCCTTGACTACAACTTGCCTAATGTTAAGCAACGATATACTACTGGCGATTCTTTACTTAAATATTTCAATCAGCATAATTCAATTAAGAGCATCAGCTATTTAATCCGTCTCAATCGATAGAAGTCCTCTCCTGGAAAGTCCCAATCTTGAAAATCTCCAGAAGTGCAGGCAGAAGGGTGGTTCAATCTCGCGTCTATTAAATTCTTTCCCCGCGGTATCCCGGCGGGAGGGCCTGCGCTGTCTCGAGGCAGGATGCTCAGAGATCGACGAACATTTTTATGTGATAACAAAATAAATTAGGAACTAATTATTGTTTTGTTACCAGCTCAAATCTGTTACTTATTTATATTTATAAGTGTGCAAATTAAGCTGTTGCAAGAAAAAACAAATTAGAATTATGTAGGTACTAACTATCTCTTAAAAAGCTCTATTTTCAGTACCTATTTGATTTGTACTTACCTTTATTACTCAAGTATTGACATTTAAGTACCTTACATGTGTTCGACAATAACCTAGGTTCCTGCGGCTAATATTTCTAATATTATCTGAACCAACACACGCCTTATTTAAAGTAAAGTATCCTTTCACTATGTTACCGAAAATGCCACATGTTATGGATGCTATAACATTCAAATACACTTAATACCTCATCTCTTCCTTCCTCCCTCGACGTCTCACGCAAGCATGACAAACGTCGCGTCGTCGCGTCGCGTCTATAGTCTGATTGAATGGTGCGGGTTTATTTTGTAACGTTTTTGTACAATTGAGAACGGTTACTCAGGTACATAAGTATTTTGGATCAAGAACGAATTTGCTAACACGGAAATATTAATCAACCACTCAATCAATCACAGACCTGACTTATATGTCTATGTAAGAGGCATAATTAATAAGGAAACAAAATATAACAAAAATAAAATATCAAAAACAGCCCAATTCCAGAAACGCGCGATTTACACCCCCTGCCATCCACCATAATCCCCACAACAATACAACAAGCTAAACGTGCGAATATTCCCGCAATTGTCGTGAGAGTAGTTCCATGACAGTAGTGTGTAGTACTAATGCGACAATCAATAAGAAGTGAATAAACGACGGTGCTGCCGCCTGCCGCTGACAGCGGTCACCCTAGTGAATGGATCACACCCTGGTAGATTCTCTTTTTACTAGTTCGCAAAATGGCGATCAAAGAAATGGCTTCTTGAATGTCTATGTTTGGGCTTTTAGAGGCTGATCAGCCCAACAATGTCTGGTTTAATGAAAAATTTATCTACCTACCCAAATATAAAAAAAAAACATATGTAGGTATTTATACTGGTCTTCTTCACAGTAGGGAAGTACCTACCATTTATTAGTCAGTTATTGTATTTTTTTTCTGAGTTCGAAATTAGAGCTTTTATTATATTATTCTATCTGAAAAGCAAAGGTCTAAAGCTAAACAATCTACATTAACAATCATCAACAAAACACTACGAATCTACTCGGTGTAACCCGTGCCCATGTCACCATGGCACTACCAGTTCCCATCGCTGGGATTATTGGCCTGTCCGGTGGCTCTATTAACACTGATGGGGACGTCAATTACTGATAATCCCCTAATTGGATTCGCCTTGCTTGATTAGGGACTGAACAAACAAAATGCTGACATTTTGAAATTGTTGATGGTCTGGAAAGATGTTAGGCAATATTAGATGAATTTATAGTTATAGGCTTGAAGTTCTAAGTTTGAAGTGCATTAACACACTTTCTCATAGTAATGATTTAGAAAAAAAGAAAAAATAAGCGGGCCACTGATGGACAGGGCTCAGTATCTTGCCCGTAAATGCCAATAATATTCGAGGCATTGCTGCGTTCCTTCCATAACTACTTTCCTCGTTAGTTATATCTAATAATATAATCTGTACACCGAACTCGCCATTCTCATTCAATAATATTCGAGGCATTGCTGCGTTCCTTCCATAACTACTTTCCTCGTTAGTTATATCTAATAATATAATCTGTACACCGAACTCGCCATTCTCATTCAATAATATTCGAGGCATTGCTGCGTTCCTTCCATAACTACTTTCCTCGTTAGTTATATCTAATAATATAATGTGTACACCGAACTCGCCATTCTCATTCAATAATATTCGAGGCATTGCTGCGTTCCTTCCATAACTACTTTCCTCGTTAGTTATATCTAATAATATAATCTGTACACCGAACTCGCCATTCTCATTCAATAATATTCGAGGCATAGCTGCGTTCCTTCCATAACTACTTTCCTCGTTAGTTATATCTAATAATATAATCTGTACACCGAACTCGCCATTCTCATTCAATAATATTCGAGGCATTGCTGCGTTCCTTCCATAACTACTTTCCTCGTTAGTTATATCTAATAATATAATCTGTACACCGAACTCGCCATTCTCATTCAATAATATTCGAGGCATTGCTGCGTTCCTTCCATAACTACTTTCCTCGTTAGTTATATCTAATAATATAATCTGTACACCGAACTCTCCATTCTCATTCAATAATATTCGAGGCATTGCTGCGTTCCTTCCATAACTACTTTCTTCGTTAGTTATATCTAATAATATAATCTGTACACCGAACTCGCCATTCTCATTCAATAATATTCGAGGCATTGCTGCGTTCCTTCCATAACTACTTTCTTCGTTAGTTATATCTAATAATATAATCTGTACACCGAACTCGCCATTCTCATTCAATAATATTCGAGGCATTGCTGCGTTCCTTCCATAACTACTTTCCTCGTTAGTTATATCTAATAATATAATCTGTACACCGAACTCGCCATTCTCATTCAATAATATTCGAGGCATAGCTGCGTTCCTTCCATAACTACTTTCCTCGTTAGTTATATCTAATAATATAATCTGTACACCGAACTCGCCATTCTCATTCAATAATATTCGAGGCATTGCTGCGTTCCTTCCATAACTACTTTCCTCGTTAGTTATATCTAATAATATAATCTGTACACCGAACTCGCCATTCTCATTCAATAATATTCGAGGCATTGCTGCGTTCCTTCCATAACTACTTTCCTCGTTAGTTATATCTAATAATATAATCTGTACACCGAACTCGCCATTCTCATTCAATAATATACGAGGCATTGCTGCGTTCCTTCCATAACTACTTTCCTCGTTAGTTATATCTAATAATATAATCTGTACACCGAACTCGCCATTCTCATTCAATAATATTCGAGGCATTGCTGCGTTCCTTCCATAACTACTTTCTTCGTTAGTTATATCTAATAATATAATCTGTACACCGAACTCGCCATTCTCATTCAATAATATTCGAGGCATTGCTGCGTTCCTTCCATAACTACTTTCCTCGTTAGTTATATCTAATAATATAATCTGTACACCGAACTCGCCATTCTCATTCAATAATATTCGAGGCATTGCTGCGTTCCTTCCATAACTACTTTCTTCGTTAGTTATATCTAATAATATAATCTGTACACCGAACTCGCCATTCTCATTCAATAATATTCGAGGCATTGCTGCGTTCCTTCCATAACTACTTTCTTCGTTAGTTATATCTAATAATATAATCTGTACACCGAACTCGCCATTCTCATTCAATAATATTCGAGGCATTGCTGCGTTCCTTCCATAACTACTTTCCTCGTTAGTTATATCTAATAATATAATCTGTACACCGAACTCGCCATTCTCATTCAATAATATTCGAGGCATTGCTGCGTTCCTTCCATAACTACTTTCCTCGTTAGTTATATCTAATAATATAATCTGTACACCGAACTCGCCATTCTCATTCAATAATATTCGAGGCATTGCTGCGTTCCTTCCATAACTACTTTCTTCGTTAGTTATATCTAATAATATAATCTGTACACCGAACTCGCCATTCTCATTCAATAATATTCGAGGCATTGCTGCGTTCCTTCCATAACTACTTTCCTCGTTAGTTATATCTAATAATATAATCTGTACACCGAACTCGCCATTCTCATTCAATCACAAAAACGTAATAAAAACTAACAAATACTTCTGGCATCATACACTCCTAGTTATAGAATCATTAAGCACAATTAAATTTGACGTTATGTTCGTTGTTATTTAAACAGAAAGCCGAGCAAAGTTGCCCGTATTCACTAGTAATATAAACTATCTCTATTCGGAACCACATTTATTTGGCTAATGCAGTAAATCAGTGTAATTACAACCACTTGCCCCTATTCCTATAGAGCTGGTTCTATATTGTCCGTCGTTGGCTCGGCGCCGGATATTTAGCGGCAGTTTTTCAATGTACCCTCATTATATTGGTGGGCGCGGACGACGAGTGTATGGATTGTATTGGAAGCTGAGGAATGGATTACTTACCGTGGATTATTGTGTATAATTCTCGCAACTATCACAAAAAAATACTCTATATACTTACCTAGTTTTTTAGAGTAATAATTGTTAAAAAACTTCAAAACTGCACCTAAACCGATGTTTTAACATTCATGCACACAATGCATCATCAGATCTTGCTAAACTACGCTGTATACTTCGTTAAATTTTACTTTTACATTTGACAACGTGACAATAACGACACCGAAATAATTTAATGTCAGCCGCGTACTATAAATGTAACACGATTACTTACCTAGTTACTAAGTTACTTCTATCATGTGTAGTGAATTAGTGATGATTATATTATATTTCATCTTTATCCTATATTCTCTATGTTAAATCTAAGAACTGGAGAGATAATCTCATATCTCGATACATCAGTTCGGAAGCGTGTTGTGTGGTCATTGACTTGTAAATTACGAGCGCAGCTTGAAAAGCCCTAATTGGGGTCCGATTGGAAAAATCCTCACAAATGTGCGGAGAACATTTTCCGGTCAATCGTGCCTCAATGAGCGATAAATAGCCTGTTTAACTTGTATAGAATATTTAAAGCGTGGTCATTTCGATAGGTTTCAAATAATTTATACTTGATAATCTTGTTATTCTCAATCGAACTATGAAAATAACCATCTTCAGCCATCACAACAAACCGGTATATCATCAACCTTCTATAATCCAATTAGAACCACTTGACTAAAATGAGCACACATACAATGGCTGGTGACAGCGCCCTCTCGCGTAATAACTTGAAAACTAATCCATTTACCCCATTGTCTCAGAGTATCCGTTAAGGACATCCTTAAGACGTGCAAAATTTGTATACACAGTAAGGATGGGTGATGTGATTTATGTGGTTAGATATATAAATATGGTGTTATTGACAAGATTACTTATTTGTAACGTGACAAAGACTGTTAATTTCATTTTTTTTGAGGTAATATATGTTTGAATCGCACTATCTGATACGTTATTTTCAGATATTAAATCCTTATCAACGAAAAAAGATTTCTTGCTAACTACTACATAAGAATAAATTAAACTTTTATAGGAAAATGAGCGAAAATAATCACGACCGGCAGGATTCGAACCTGCGTATTTCTGCTACCGTCAGAACGCCTTAACCACTAGGCTACGGTCTACTAACTGCCAGGCGCGAAAATCCACACTCATTTCCATACACTTCAGACTGAGCGGCTGATGGCGCCACTTGTGCTGTCAGAATATGTCTAATAGCACTCATATCGATGTACTATGGACACCTGATATGACGAGAAATGGGCCTTTCGCGTTTTAATTATGAGTTAATTTATTAAGTGCTAACCTGCACTATGGTTGTTTTAAATTAAACCTTTATTGGAAAATGAGCGAAAATAATCACGACCGGCAGGATTCGAACCTGCGTATTTCTGCTATCGTCAGAACGCCTTAACCACTAGGCTACGGTCTACTAACTGCCAGGCGCGAAAATCCACACTCATTTCCATACACTTCAGACTGAGCGGCTGATGGCGCCACTTGTGCTGTCAGAATATGTCTAATAGCACTCATATCGATGTACTATGGACACCTGATATGACGAGTAATGGGCCTTTCGCGTTTTAATTATGAGTTAATTTATTAAGTGCTAACCTGCACTATGGTTGTTTTAAATTAAACCTTTATTGGAAAATGAGCGAAAATAATCACGACCGGCAGGATTCGAACCTGCGTATTTCTGCTACCGTCAGAACGCCTTAACCACTAGGCTACGGTCTACTAACTGCCAGGCGCGAAAATCCACACTCATTTCCATACACTTCAGACTGAGCGGCTGATGGCGCCACTTGTGCTGTCAGAATATGTCTAACAAGCACTCATATCGATGTACTATGGACACCTGATATGACGAGAAATGTGCCTTTCGCGTTTTAATTATGAGTTAATTTAATAAGTGCTAACCTGCACTATGGTTGTTTTAAATTAAACTTTTATTGGAAAATGAGCGAAAATAATCACGACCGGCAGGATTCGAACCTGCGTATTTCTGCTACCGTCAGAACGCCTTAACCACTAGGCTACGGTCTACTAACTGCCAGGCGCGATAATCCACACTCATTTCCATACACTTCAGACTGATCATTCATGTTCATCGATTTCCAATAAAAGTTTAATTTAAAACAACCATAGTGCAGGTTAGCACTTAATAAATTAACTCATAATACATAAGAATAATCACAAAATGAATACAGTTAAATCGAAATTAGTAGGAAAGTTTAGGTTCCAAAAAAAGAAGAAACAAGTCCCAAATACTGTTGCTATACTGGCTGTGTCCTGTATGGTTGTTGAATGGGTTCCATGGTTTAGTAAAGGGTTCCGGAGGCGGCGGTAATTAGAGCCTGTTGCGGCTCGACCTAATATCTACGTCTTGGCTTGGAAATGGATTCATTTACGATACATAGCGATCGTTTTCCTGCAGCCTTAGAGAAGCTGTTAGGTATGTACTTGTAAAACAATGGTTAAAAGACAAATACTAATGCAAGAAAAGATCTTAAATGCGAATGTAGAAATGCATCTTGTCTAAGGTTATAGTATTCATTTAGAAAGAATGCAAAAAGGTAGTGACGGTTTTACGACAGTTTTCAAATTAATTCCGATCTCCATGATAAGCAAGATTTATTTTGAGGATTGGCATCCAAAAAAGTAAGATTCCAAGTATTCAAATACTTAATTTACTAACCGTAATAGCAGCCAGCTCTTGGATACCAATCTGTGTTAACGTTTCATATCTTAACATAATTATAGTATATAGAAATAGAAATCAATATTATTCCGAGCAAGTATCCCAGCTATTACCTGTACACTATTAGAAAGCCCTCACGTCTCTTCCACTCCAGATCCTCTCAAAGTCTCATCAACTTCAGTTCAGCTTTCATCCCGTTTTAGTTTAACTTCAGCATTAGTTGGAAGCTTAGCTTCAGTAAACATAATTTGGCTTTGTAAATACTTACCTACTTCGAGTTTACGTCTACAACTCCACTGTCTTACTCACAAAACTGCCTGAGCATTACTCGAGAACTGCTGCAAAATATGACTCTTATTGTATTGAATTAGAATCCATTACAGAATAGTGCTCTCCAATTTTGTCAGTATTTGTTAGTAAGGCAGCTTTTGTTTGAGATAAGTTGGTGATGATTGAAAGCAAATTGCTGATTTCCTTTACTCTGATTGGTTAGTTTCTGTTGGGTTGCTTTTAGTTTTGAGGCAATATTTGGAAGGAGATACTTTGACTTAGTCGACATTTCACTTGCAGATTTCGCTAGAAATTCCATTTTAGTATCTATCTATAAACTGTCATGAATTTATATCAAATCAGATTATTCCTCGAACAATATTTACTTACAGATGTATTTATTTCAAAACAACAAAATAATAATATTATAGAAAGATTTGATATCCTAATCCGACTGTCCGCAAATACAAATCAAACAACGGCTGATGGTAATATTTGATAAGGATATGACAGGGCAATAACTTGTGCCCTTGGGCTTAGTCGGCCCTATGTAAGAATAACCAGTGATTTTTCCCGAGCGACTTACATAAAAATGCTTAGAATACTTTTCTTAGGTGAAAAAATGAAAATAAAATAGGTTAAAGACATACCTATCTATCGATTGCTTCACTAGGCTAGAAGCCTGTACCGAAGCAACCAGCTACCGGATTCCAAAAAAAATTTATTTACGCCACACAAGGCAGATACTTATGTAGATTGTACACAAGCCATGTACAAAACATATATATATGCCAAATTAAGTTACATAATTCAGTATGTGCTCTGTATCATTGGTATTTCTAATCTTATTTCTTAGACCACATTTTTTTAGTAAATTTGTCGTAACGTAACTAATATCCATTCTTTTATCTTTTTGTTCGTCCTAAATTGGTTCGTATTTTTTGTAAACCACAAAAAAAAATGGTTTTACATAGGTGGAGTTTGACGTAATTCTGTGACGTAGCGCATATTTAAGTACATATTTATCTTACACGGTGTCAAGCAGAAATCAAAACATAACTGTGAAGCCATAATGACACAGTCTCGGATATTTATCCAAGCACTTAGTAAGTGATATTACAGACCTGCCACAGTATAGATAACACTATCTAAAGGGCTTTAGTGCTATGAAGCTTTTATTTTGTTCAAGGTTACTGCTATGTAATTGGTATGTAGAATACTACTTAGAATATACGTAATGTAATTGGTTTTCATACAAAAAACGATATTGCTGTAAAAAGTCCCAGAGTTGGTAACTGATTTCTAAAACTTTTCATCACTAGTTTCTTAAGTACACAAAAAAACGTGAATTATTAATGTAGTCACAGCATAACTTCTGTTCAAACATTATTTGGCTGTAAGTAAGCGCATAATTAAATTTTTAAGAACACAAATATTTATTAACTATCGTGTTATGCAGACATAGCTTCAGTTGTACTTGTTAAATTCCTGATAGTTAACACAGCTTAAAAATAGAGGAAAAAAACTAAAGTAGTTATAACCCTGTATATATGTGGTGTGTCTGTAAGTAAATAAGATTGAGTCATTAGCCGCAGATCACGTGGAAGCAACTTGCTCAGCGCAGTTTATGTACTTACTGTAGTTAGCACCCGCTGTTTAGTTACCTGAGTTGTATGGGGGACCTACTGGATAGTTTACATTAAACATGTTATGAGATTATGTGGCAATACTTTGTAAATGAGATGTTAATATTGGTCTACGTGATCATGATGTTTAGTAAAGAAATAAGTTGATTACTTTAATAATAATAATAATAATAATATATCTTTATTTCAGACACAATGATCCATAGCACACAAAAGTAAAATAAAATACAATATAAGAAATCAGGTAGCAATAGCTACCCATCGTTTATATGTTGCAGACAGCAGCTGCCGGTCCGCTAAGCTTCTAATGATCTGGTTTTTACACGTGTCAACTCTGGACATGAATGATGCAATACGTTTTCGCTGAATAGCATTGAATGAGTCTACTCGCGATTCTGCGTACATTTCGGATGCACTACAATACCACTTCAGGCCCATCAGGTGCCTGAAGATGTTATTGTATGCTACTCTAATTGCGTTGTGCGACCTCATGGTGTAATTGGTCCAAAGTTGGCACGTGTAAAATGATTGACAATATGATTTAAACAGAGTTATTTTAACGTCCTTAGCAGCTCTGTAGAACTTCCGTGCAATCATGTTACCAACCACACAAAGAGACCTGCGCTGACGCTCAATGTCTTCATTGTCAGAAAGATTGGACGTGATGATATGGCCAAGATACTTGAAACTGCTTACGGTCTTCACAATCTGTCCACCGATGCGGACCTCAGGCACGTTGAGCGGCCCCTTTCCCGACCTAAAAATCATCATTTCCGTTTTCTTTGCGTTATATTTTAGGTTATGATTAAGCGCGTATTTTTCGCAAATTCCAATCAGCTTACGCAGGCCCTTAATTGAGGGGCTGAGCAGCACCATATCGTCTGCATAACTTAGGTTGTTGACATATCGGCCATCCAACCTGAGCCCCACAGCGGTGCTGCTCAGCTCCTCAATCAAATCGTTCATATAAAAATTAAATAGGTCGGGAGAGGTAAGCCCCCCCTGCCTGACCCCACAGGTAAGTTTGTAGTCGTCAGAAAAATCAGTATCCCATCTGACGTTGTTGATCTGATGGTCATACCAATATGCCATCAGACCAACAACCTCAGATGGGACATCGGTGTCCTGCATTTTTGTCCACAACAAATTTGTATTTAGACTGTCAAAGGCCCGGCTTAAATCTAGGTAACAAGCATAGACCGTCGTGTCATTCTTAACATAATATTTCACTACTTCTTTCAAAGAAAAAATAGCCATGTCAGTGGATACCTCCGGCCTGAAGCCATATTGTCCATCGTCCAAGCGTAACGTGCGTAAATGCGAGTGAATTACTTTTTCAAGTATCTTGGCCACAATTGTGGCAAGGGAGATCGGCCTATAGTTTGCCACACTCGAGATGTCACCAGTCTTGCTTTTAGTTATTGGAGCAACAACGGTTCGGATGAGAGCATCAGGTAAGTAACAGTGCCTCACGCAGAGATTAAACAGCTGCTCCAGCACATGACAGACATGTTGTTAATACCTAAGTACTTAATTTATGTGAAAGTTAATGTTATTGTTTCATTTTTAGTGAGTGATTAGTGTAGTGTAGAACTACACTAAAACAAGAAGAACATTATGTATGGGTAGCTATTTGCTAACATTAGATTATTTAAAAGTACGGGATAATACAATAAGCGTCGTATTTCGACTTGTGTATCAATTTGGATATACAAATTGAAACTACGTTTTCTGTAACATATTTCTAACACAATAAAGACTTGTTTTCACAACGGAAAACTCCTAATTCCTGCGTGTGTGTGTGTGTGTGTGTGTGTATGTCCAGTCAGCACAATCAGGTTGCATTGATCGTGGTTTGTTTGTCTCCGTGACGGCGCTCACGGTGCGCTCACAATCACAACGGAGCGACGGATGGACGGATTTTACGCAGCGGATTTATAGCTGGAGGATATCGAGTGTTATTACAGTTTTTTTTAAATATGTCATACTACATTGGATTTAGAATTTAAAAATAGTTGCGAGTCATTTGCGTACTTTGTACCTACTGTATTTATTTGTTTTAATACCATCATCATTATCCACAGCCGCTACATTATACGTGTATACGGTAAATGAGATTATCCTTTTATTCCAGTTATCTAGTGATAATAGATAATTTCGAGAAAAAAACCTAGTACAAAGCGAGAACGGTTTATGTATGAGAAACAACCCAATCGTTTCCTCCGCTCAAAAGTGTCTTGTAACAACTTCCACTCGCTAAATAAACAGATCCAGCCACCCAGTGTTACTGACTACTAACTGCCACTTGAGCTACCGTTTTGTTTCGACGCGTGAAGTCTCTCAAGTGATGTGAGATGATAAGTATATTAACTTGCTACTTAAAAATATGCCTTAAGATTAGAAGGAGATGTGTGGTATTCACAAGTAGGTAGCTGTTAGTAAAATTGGTTTGAAATTTTCATAATCCTAATTCAATCTGTAATCCTTGTCTGAAAATAATTATTCGGAGTAAGATGATAAAGAATATCGCTTGTCATTGTTGTTTGTGAGTTTACATAAAAATAAAAATATTTTTTTGAAATTTCAGTTAGTTGGTATAACATTAATCCAATTTAATACTTACTTACTTATAAACTGAGAACTTTTAAAACAGAATTGAAGCGGCTTCTTTTTCTTAAGTTAGTCTTTGATGTTAGCTTATGGACATGTATTGGACTCTTGCGCCACAAAGTTTAAAGCTTTGAACTAAGAAAATTGACTTTAAGACATAGCAAAATAATGAGGTCGTAACATCATGTTGCTTTCATTCCCTTTTATATTTAAGACTTAACTAAAAATACAAATAGAGTTACCTATTACACAAATTGAGGTTAATTCGATTCTAGGTACGTCACATTAAAATTAATTACCAAAATTTCAATCCAACAGTAAGTAACTAATCCACATCATCTTGGCTGCAATCCATACGTTAACAAATTCAATAAATATTCTGACACTTCTATAAAACAGTTTCAATTAGCAGCAAGTCGGAAAACAATAACTCGACATGTAGGTAAGTGTTAGTATTTGTGGCGCTCTATTTAAAGCTTTCTATTTTAAATCTAATTCGACGCCGAGTTCTCACTGCGGGTATATTACCTCGGGGAGTAACTCGGCGTTTTGGATGGAGTAGGTGGAGGCAGAAGGTCAAATCTATATTAAATGTGTGTATGTTTTTTCATCCAAAGAGTTATGCAAGTTTTTTACGAAAATTGCAACGTCGGTGAGTATAGTTGTGAACCTTCAATATGTTGCTAAGGGTTCTGATACAGCTTCTAAAGCTACCGTACTAAAATGGATCGGAAAGTAGCTGTAACTCCGGAAGCGAACAGATTTTCCTAGGCTCGCATTTAAACACTGCATTGATTGAGCATAACAATTAGACAGCAACAGAAGTAGCACAATAACATAACTTGTTAAGTAATAACGAATTGAAAATATTTTACAACCAATTTACTTACATGGTTATAACATAGTTTATAGTTAACCCTCTGCTGGTGTGATGTTCAAGTCCCCGCCGAGTGGCTGTAACACCGTGTCGGTGTCTCGGAGATAGAGCGAGGAATCAATTAGTTGGACACCGGGGCACACCACTCACACCGCTCGCTGCATTCCGACGTGAAATGGGATATATGATGTAGCTAGATGCGTACAGTATACCATAATGAGGTGGAACGGTACAAGTGCTAACTGAAATGTTAGTATTATTTGTAACAGTCGTACTGGTACTAAGTTCATTATTTCATATTTCACATTTTGAAAACATTCTAAAATTTTATCATATTGTAAATTACACTATTTATGTTCATATTTTTTTCAACATAAAATGTTTTTTTAACAACTAAGAAAAATTAAAGTCAATAGTTAATAGTCTGCCTATTATATCATTAAAAAAATTGGTTTATTTAATTGTCATTTTAGTTGTATTGTAATTATCTCTAAGCTCAGTAAAATAGCCTAATAATATTCGAGCCCATCTTGAATGTCCCGTACATTTTGTCCAAGCAATTTAATTAGGCTCTACCTACTTATTAACATGGCTTTCGTTTCGGAAACCAGAAACATTCCTTTCAAGTCACCCCAAGGCTGCAGATTATCCAAAGGCTTCCAAACAAAAAGTGTTCTAATCAGTGCTGTGTGAAATTGGCAAAGTTTCAACGCCACGCCACGTGTCGCCAGTACTGCGTGGTGTGGCGTGGCATGGCGTGGCGTGGCGTTGTACAAACAAGCAATTACCCGCGGTCTCTCTACACTGCTCTACGGAGATACATGTCCTCGTGCACTAATAGACGCCTCACTGTTTTATAAAACGGATACATTACATTCATAATATTCATATCCTTATTATCACACGTCTATGTCCAATAAGTACATGTTAAATATTATATTTTTCGATCAGTGTCGCTAAGCAGGTCTCTTAAAATACTAAGATGTCCACTCGATTGCCTCACTTGTCGGAGGAGAACCGTCTGAACCTAACCTAGGGTAACCTAGGTAAGGTTAGAGACGCAGACAAATACATAATAAAGCTGCAGGATAATAACAACGCCATTTAATGAAAACTGAACTAAATTTAAACATTTTTCACTGCGGATTGCTTTATCCTCGCCCGATGTAAATGTTTGAAAGATCTGTCAATATGCAGAATAACCGCATATGGTGAGGAGTCTCTATATGTGAGAAGTGTCACATATACACATGTGTCACTGTCAGTAGAGGAGGTCGGCCGGGTTTGCTCGCCCTAATCAAAAGGCCGCCATATTTGTAAAGGCGTGTATGTGCGGAGGGACGCGAGTTTTCAAGACATTATCTGTTACCTGACCTCGTGTGTTTAATCTCAATTTTAACAAAAACATAACCGTTATTAACTAGTGACGTTTAAGTTGTACCTTAGTTCGTGTGTGAAAACTAACCGCCCTGATGGCCTTCAAATAAAGACGTCAAAACTAAGCTATTTGTATTGTTTCAGTTCAATAATATACACTAATAGATACAGACTTATCAATAAAGCGAAATATCAAAGTAATAAAAAAAAGGTAAAACATCCTAAATTAATCCTAAATCCCAAATGAGCATAAACTAAGTCCCCGATAGCTTCTAAACTCGTGTAAGTATCGCGTGCCAGTGGCTGCTAATGAGCAGGAATGTACTGACTACCTGTTACCTGCGGACATTCAGGCGGCGAGGGGTTAACGCGGTCTGCACCTGATACTTGCAGAATGTTGTTAACTAACGAATAACGTAAACAAAGTGATGTATAAATAGGTTATTTTACTAAATAACTATTACAAGCTTTATGTTGGAATTCAGTCTTTCGATTTTGATAATTATTTAATTTTGATTATGTCATTGGAATCAAATTCATAACATTGAATCTTTCTACAGTTTATTTTAAAAGTTAGGGTAAGAAATATCTATTAAAAGTAAATTTATATTTGAAAAATGTATGCGATATTTAAAACAGTGAGTAATGCAATGATTTTTTTGGGTTTTTTTAAGTTCCCTCTGAGTTTATTTTTTCACTTTAAAATTAATTAAAAAGAGCATTAATACACATAGGAGTGATAGCGCGATCGGCTATTTTCCCACTACATGGGAAAACACATCATCATCGTTAATTTTTTTTTTAACATGAGATAGGCTTACGCTTGAAGAAGATAGAAGAATAATAATAGAAGCAATCAACGCATTACCCCCTCCAACGCTTAGCTATTTTATACCGAGCGGCAAAACAAACCGAATTCTCACACAAATCATTCTAAATCCATGTTAAATCAGTGGAGTGTGTGTGTGTGTGTGTGTGTGTGTGTGTGTGTGTGTGTGTCATCAACTGCATAATGGCCATGTTACAAAGGGATGGACTTTTGAAGTGAGGGGCGCCGGTTCATAATGTTGATATGGCTCGCTGATTTGAATTTGCTTTTAAAATAATTACATGTGGCGACAAATAATATGTTTCACTACCCATTTTCGCGGAACGAGTAACTTTGGAATTCTCAAAATATGATTCACGATTTGACAAGAAATAAAATTAATCATAGCACCGAGAATGAGTGGCCTCCTTACTAATGGGATTAATATGTTACATACTTAATTTTGATTAAAAGTAGCGATTTATTAAATAAAACAAGATAACAAGAAATTCAAAAAAGAAAAAAAATGCAAATAAGTACACGAAACTGATAAACAAAAATAGATAAACAGTACTACTGAAATATATTCAATAATAAGAAACAATATTTACACATATTAACACTAATAGAACTAAAAAAGAGTATTTACATCTAAACTTAATTTAAACAATCTACATGTGGTATGGAGCCAAGAACGCTGGCTGCATTCCCACGCTGGATTGCTATAGAAATCCTTTGCGCAAGGAACCAGCCAGCGTTCTTGTCTCTAGTGATGTCAATCAACATTTTATTTAATTTTTTTATAAAAGACTTCGTGCTTTTTCCCCACGGACCAAAAGTTTCGAAGCCAAGCGGTACGAAAATATAATCAGTCGATAATGATGTATATTTTCGCCGCTTGGCTTCTTCTGCTGCGTCCGCCGCGGCTCCTGCCGCTTGTACTGTTCCAAGAACTTTACTTTACTACTTATAATCCACTTGCCATTTTTTTTATGTTGCCATGTTTATCCTTCATCCCTACGAGACAATGACCCCGGCTCACGCCTGCCTCTAACTAGCACATATTCTATAGGTACTGTTACAGTAAAGGGAAAACATGGCCCTACCATCACATCTTCTATGCATTTCCTGGGAAAGAAATTAACTGCGATTTTCAACCTTAAAACTGGGTCATAATTATTATAAAATTTGCGTGCTAGTAGTAGCTGAAAGAGCCTGAAATGAATCTATGAGTATGTGCAGAAATGGTGATACGACCAGTCTAGCTTAAAATTCCTCAGACATAAATAAAAAGCAAATATTTTTGTTACACTTTTGCTGGGTGAACTAAAATACAGAATGTCTCTAAGTAAATGCTTAAATCTCTTGTAATTTCTAGATTAACTGTAAATATTTCTACGCTGGAGTTCCACTAATTTTAAAACGATAAAAGTAGCCATAGTTTAGTATAAACGTACAATAAAAGTAACATCACAGTAATATAAAGTACCGCCCTCGTCCGGTCCAACCCTTTATTGTATAAAGTGTGTTTGCAAAGTGAAGGGCGGCGTCGGCTGTTGTTGCATATCTTTGTTTGTTGTTTGTTGTGGGATGCGATCTGTTTGTGTGAGTTATATTGGCGTTTTTTATTGTTTGATCATTTTATTATGGGTTGACAAAATACTTTTTTGTATAGGTATTTTAGTTTAGATATAAAATAAATTATAGGTAGTATAAGTATTAACCTACATTTTTTTATTTCTTAACTAAAGCTTCATGATAGAAGACGATTATTTTTACAATAGATATATGGTACAAAATATATCGACAAGGAAAAACCCCGCTGTGTGTAAATAAAGCCCCAATAGTCCGGCAGGGTGTCCACGCGGCGCGGCTCATTGCGCGACTTGATTGCCTTCCGCGCAGCTGTCCCGCGCGCGCCGCCCGCCTGGACACACTACACTAGATATACATGTACATACATATGTATGTGTATACAACTATTTGCATCACAAAACGAGCTGCTTTACATTTTTGTGGCTGAAGAGCATAACTGGACGGTTTTAAATTGGTGAAAATATTGATGTAAATATTGTTATTGCTGGGTAGGGTAATGTCGGTCGTGTTGTCAGAGATTTAAGATCGAAAGGTTATATAGATAAATGGTATTTGTATTAAAACATTAATTTAACTTGTTGGGATGTTGATAAATTGATATTTGTATTCTAAGTAAGTTTTTGTCTCCGAAAACACCAAAAAAGTGAAAAAGAAGAAGTCTATGTATGTAAGAAAAGACCAGTTGAGACAATCATTTGGAGATTAAAATGTAACAAGTTTACAGCCAGCTGTTGTAGGTAGCTACATTACTTCCAACAACATGTGTCTACTTTAATACCCAAACACAATAATCTCAGGTTTCTATAAAAGCAGTTTCATTTTTCTGTTCTTTTGATACTTCGTACAATATGAACTGGTTTCTTTTGTTGACTCCAATGTGTAATACGAGTGTACAATGTTACTTTTTGTATCATTTTGTCAGTTTTTTGTGTACTTAGTAGCATAATGTGACACCTATTTCTAAAGATGGAAAAAATCTATTTTGTAGAAAAAACGAGCAAAAAAAAGCTATTAAAATCCGTTTGATTTAAACCACAGATAAGCATAAATAGTATCTACACAACATAACATATATAAAGGCAAACAGACTCATCATCAAACTTACAATAACCCTTTTATTCTGTAAGGTGCTAATGATAATCGGAATTACTATGTAGTTTTTAGTATCAGTGCATTTCCAAGTATATCGTAAAGTGCATTAATGCTAAGTAGCAACTACCATTATCTCTCGAAATAGAATCACTACTATCCATTCGAACCATTGTTCCAACTAAATATAGAACCATTTAACCACCTAATGGTTCTTAGTTCATGCTAACTATAATAAGCGAACATACATACACACTCACAAATAAGTAAGTACTAGGTAATGGTATTGTTGCTAGGTTTCTTCCGTATTTGTATAATTTCGTGACTAAAGCATGGACTGAAACTACTTAATTAAATGTCATTATGTGCCAGAATGGGACTAAGTAGATAACTGTGTTAGAACTATGTTTATTAGATCTATATAATGTACGCTGAAGTAGATAAGGTAAGTCTAAGGTAAGTTCTTGTCTAAAATTTACATCTAAAATCAATGGTAAGCAATTGGTTGACGCGTTCAGTCTTTGGATGGGTGGCCAAAAAGTGATATTCCATTTGAGCGTGTTCGTGGATCAGATAATATCTTGAATTGTGTGTCCTGGCTGTTCTACACAGCTTTTTTTCATCGCTTGATTACAAATCACATATAGTCTTTTGTACCACATTCCACTCTTAGTCAATAAAGTTGTGTGATCTCACAAAATATCTGTACCATGACGTCACACGAGACTTTCGAAGTGAATCGATTTAATTTACATATCTATTAGCTCGCGCTTTGTTTGCACCACAGTTAGTTCTACAGTTGGTTCTATAGTTAGTTCAACTAATGGTTCCGCAGATTAATGGCTGATTTAATCTCACTTGTCACTGACATTTACAATTGAGTCACCGAAAGGGATTGTTTTAGTGTTAGTTACTGGAATCTGGGTAGATAACCGAGTCACTTAGGTATTTCTATTGTGTTTGGAGATTTTATTGGACGTTAATGACTATTTGCAGCTTTGCCTGTGTTTTCAGAATAAAATGTTAACTGTGTACTACACATACTTGACTTGCCATTATCTAGCAAAATTTAAATTTTCTTCATGGTAACTCTATTGCTGTGGTGATGAAAAATCTAACTTATTAACCTCTTCTAATCACTTTCATAGTAACCTGGTCAGTTTTAGTACGATCTCCATGTCAAAATTACAACAAATCGGTGTTCCGTAACAAACACATGGTCAACTAATAAATTAAGTAATATCTCAACAAAAACCATTATCATTAGGGCTGATTTCCTCCACATTCGTCCATTTAATCTATTTCCTCAACACGATCATTTCCGCTGCCTCTCGACCGACATAGAACAGTTATGGACTGGTCCGAACGCACGATTCATTATCATCATCATCCCCAGCCTACATTACTCCACTGCTGGCTCTGTAAATGTGCCATATAATCCACCGCTGCGCCGCCAATTTTATGCAAACTTTGTTCTTAGAGCAGAATTGACTCGAACTTGAATGCATAATTTTTAGCTATAAACATTGAGATTGTGTATCATATTGATGCTTTATACGTTAACCGCATGGCAATAGTGCTAATCTCAACCAATTTTTTAGTCTTATGTAACATATGACCAAGACCTATCCTTACTGTACTATGTATGCACCTCCCTCCCGAGATTAGTTCCCGCGCGCGCCACCTGCGCGGGCGTGCAGCGAGGCGTGACGTCATCATGTGTCATGTGACAGCTGCCATATGTAGCCTGCTGGAGTGGGCTGTTGCTTTCAGTACACATGCATGTTTATATATTCGATTGGTGTTTGTGCGCCTTGTGTAAAAATATGATTGTTAATCAATCAGGCAATATTGGCGAATTTTTTGTTGTTTATACATATAAATTAGAATGTGGACAGCTGCAACATGTTTCACGCGGATGATTTGAACAGACGGAAAAAACCTTATTTTCATCTAAATAACATTGTTAGTTTATTTATCAATAACATTTCACGAAGAGTGTTTTTTTCTCAGCGAAAACTTCATGCTATAATGCCTAAAACAAAATTGATATATTTTCTACATATTTTCCAGCTAATAATATTCTTGCTGCCCTCTACAGGAGCCCACAGCCTCTAAGTCACGATATAAATCAAATCCCTCACAAAAACCAAACAAAACTAAATCCGTTAATCACAGTGACAATGGCTGCAAAAACTAAATTAATAACGTCTCACACACACACACACACACAAATATACATCTAAACAGGCGCAAAAACTGCAAAACCTCGTTACAAAAACGCTCGGTATATCATCTTGACAATGTGGTCACAAGTGGCTACTGGTGCGGGTGCTAGTCATGTTATCTCATACAAATGTGATTATTTCATGCTGAAAGTAGGTTTTAGCACAGGTTTTAGCAATGAGTGACTTGTATTAATAGTACTTAAAGTTAGAAAATTAACCATATTGTGACGTTGATAGAATTTAGTAAACTGCAATTAAGTAGTTAATTGTATAACCGTAACTCCTTTTTCTATGCATTACTCAAAAACATACTCTTTCAACAACGATCTTGCAGATATCATGCCTTGACTTTAATATTGACCATTAATGCAACGATCAACTTAAATATCTTCACTCAGTCTAATTTCATCTGATCAGGCATAAACAAAGAAATTATAAAGGTTTTTTTTATGGCTTACTTTATGAATAAAGTATATATTATTGTCCGTGTATGACCCGTCTCAACATAGTCTGTACTAGAATCAAACTGAAGTAAGATCAGGCAGTAAGCCGGGCGGCGTCGGGTGACAAAAACTAGCTCGAGAGTGGCCGCACCATTGTCACTACACAATACACTGGCTTTATACATACACACATAAATGGATGTATGGAATATTGTTTGGGATATAATATTACTGGAGGAAATACAGATAAACATGTTTCAGAGACTGGTGTATTAGACCATTTCTATTCTTTGTTTTGTATGAGTTTTTTTAAATATGTTATTTTAGCTTCAATTTAAAAGGAAGTGGTTAAGATTTTTCCTTCAGTGAGTATAGATGATGACAACACTACAATTTTTATTCCGTACAAAAATCACTTCTATTTTGCTCGACTATCCAAATACGTACACATTATGCAGTATTGAATCTCCAATTACTCTGTAACGATCAATCTTGCTCCCTCTGAATTTTAAAACCTGCCCATTAGCAGTCCCGGTCCGTGCCAAAACTGGGGGACATCTCTAGTTCACTCAATCAAACATTATAAAACGTTCAACTATCACAAGCAAACGTGACACATTTTTCATCCCTGTTTAACAGTCTTTTATTTTGACTTACCCGAAAAGATTTTGTAGCTATCATTAACTATTCGTTCTAAATAAAACATGGTTTATGACTTTGGAATAAAGTTTGTTTTTAGTTGATAGTCGAGGGTTAGTTTTTATGTAAGAACGATAGAAGCTTTTAGTTTAGAAGGGGAGTACTGTGAACTTACTAATGGAATAAAATACTCGAAATGACACGCCAGATGTCAGAAGTGTACTGATTTTAGAATATTTTGATGAGTTAGAATGTAATCGTCTAAATAGAAGCAGCGATTGTGTCGTTTCTTTAACAATAGGTTAGTAAAAACCGAACACTTTGTACAACCTAAATGTAGATAAAAATGTTGTTATGCACGGCCAATAAAATAATTTATGCGTTTTTTTTTCATATTCAATTTCGATCATTTATTGAATACTTACCACACATAATAAAAGTAACTTTAGGTTACTCGAGATTCTATGCAGCTATTTCCCCGTTTTCCTTTGAACAGATGTAATATCGTGTCCCACACGTGAGCAATACTTCATGTTAGGGTAACCTTTCCTACTAACTGATAACTGTATGAGTTTGTTCAGTTATACGATTTTATTCTATACAGAGCTACTCACAACTGCAACATATTTATTGTATACAGAGCTACTCACAACTGCGCACATATTTATTGTATACAGAGCTACTCACAACTGCAACATATTTATTGTATACAGAGCTACTCACAACTGCGCACATATTTATTGATATTCAGCCAATTTCATTAATATTTTTGTCAAACGGCAACTAGCAAAACATAGTCAAGTGCAAACCCGTAAAAAAAATTAGTTGACCAAAATTTGCCTGTAAAAAATATAGATAAATGCATTGTTAATTTTGTACTCTGTAGATCCTCAAATCATGATCCTCCGTCATCGCTCAGTTAAAATTAAAGCAAGTTTTACAAAAGTAAACCTCACGACTGTTGGTTACATCTAAGTATACTTTTGTAATTTTCCTCAGTAGCCGGTATGTGTCGGGGCGCTGTCCAGCTGCTGGGGTCCAACATGGCGCCTCCCTTATTGAATCCTGTTTATTTCTTGTTTATTTGGAATCCTGCTTCAACACGCACTTTATTATTTGATCCTATTCGGGAGATAAACTGTTCGTTATTATGTTTTATCCTATTTATACTTGGTGTCATTGTGTAGTACTAAAAACATTGTTTTTTTTTGTTGTCGATAGAAATAAAAAGATTTTTTGTAATTGTATTAATCAGTGACACTGATAAAAAAATGCCCGTGCAAAGCAATACAACCATGTCCTATTTATAACTAGGTTAACACCTTCAAAGCCCACCTTTTGTAATCACCCTAAACCGGAGTTCTCATAGAACCTGTTAACGGTTCCCTCTCAGTAAAACAAACGCCACAAATTACGAACAACAACAATATCCTCCACAAAGTAACCATAAAATTACTTAACGAGCCACTTAATTTATAGCGCGTCATATCGATTCTATAATAAGGCACACTTATCAGAAAATGCGATTTACCCCCGCTCGGTTTTACGGTACCCCCTGCTGGGTTATACCCCTCGGGGTCGATAGAACCCTGGCCATGGGGGTAGACAGCGACGTATGGGGTATGTATGGGGCACGTATCATGTGGCAGATACGAGTATTTACTCGGGAAATTAAAAAGGTTGGAATGTGGATTGGTCAGGGTTTGACAGATTTGCGGGGTTGGATTTGATGTAGCAAGAACTGAAACACGTTTTGATTGAGTGATACAATAAAATATTTGCAGTGATATTGTCTTTTGTTTGGATAAAAATTCGTTAGTTGTATTTTTATAGTATTCTAATAAAAAATGTGAGTCTTTGCTTTAATACAGGCATGTGTGTGTGATATTCCTTCTCGAAACTAAAAACCATTTCATATGATATCTGTGATATGATTTGCAATTTCGTGAACTATCTCCTCAGATCCACAGAATAAACACACACATGCATAGAAGGGACAAATTGTCCCGAGATTAAACGAACACCGACGGATATTGGAAATTTACGAGCGCGCCTTTGAAGGCTATTTATAACTTTACTAGTTTTACAAGGGAAGGGAAGGATAGAGGCGGTGTAAGGAAGATACTGTTGTTGCTACTTTGTACTATCTATACAAATAAATAAAATTAAGCATGTTTGTTATGTAACTTTTTCTTCTTATCGTGCTAATGAGAGCGGCCAACTCTGGTGTCGAGTGTTAATCAAGCCGCCCTAAGGGCCTCTGACATGGCTTAACGACTGCCGTACTAGACAAACGGTCTTCGGACTATGTAACTTCTAAACTAGGTACATATGTATATTTTTTTATGAAACAATGCCTGGTCCGTGGATATAGTGACGTCCTGCTAGCAGACTGCTATAATAATTATAATTTCTTTACTCAGTAAATGGTTTGTTAACAATATTTTTTGTTCGTGGGCGGTGTATTAAATAAAAAAGAAATTAAACATACATTATTTTTTCCTGGAAAAAAACTACTTGTAACGTAATCAGTAAAACCTACAGATAGTCCAATTTTTTTAGCTCACTGCCAGAAAGCAGCGTGGTTTAGCCTGGTGGCTGCATTATCATGTTAGAGGACAATCCCGATGCGTCGAGCCTGTAAAAGGCTATCATTTAGGTCACACGTCTTCCCTAATTTATCATTAGTATTGTTTGAAGCCACTAGTTCCACTGCTGCCAGTTGGAAGCAACAAGCATGGCGTGCGTGAAGTTGCGCGGGGTTGCCAGAAGTGAGTTATGTCTCCCCTCGGCGGCGACTCCGCCCGCTACTGCCGCTCCGGATATTAACGATACACTTGTAACTGAGTGGACTGACAGTATGGATAGTTATTATGATTAATTTATGCATGAACAAATCTAAATACATTTTGTGAATATTGTTTTTTTTATAATTTTTGTATATTGACATGACAAAAAGCTTAACTGTCAAACTTATCAAACTACATTGAAATCTGTTGATTAAACAGATTAATTACCTTGTTTGAAACTCATAAACACAATGCAGGCTTCTAATGTATGCTAATTAGTCATTTGTTGACCGGTACTCTCTCGCCGGTGCAGAACTTAACATTCTGAATCATTTATTTAGGCAAATCATATCGTGAGCGCTCGAGTCCACAGAAATGCAGGCAACTTGTTGTTTTATCATTATAGCTTGATTATTAACATTTTACCCTTATGTGCTTGTTATTCTATCCTTACTGTACCACTAGACTACAATATGTAGCTCTAAATTACCCACTTGCTAGGTGGAAGTGCAGGGAGATTGTAATTAATAGTTAAATTAGTGCGATTGTGCATCGAGGGGCTCACACCGCAGCTAATGCATGTACTATGTACATATACATGTATATATATAGAGTGATTGTCTGCTTGTCTGCTCGGTTACATGAGACACCATTAGTTGGTAGCTAATTAAGGGACATGATTGCGAGTGGATAAAGATCAAGAGTTTGCAAGAGAACCGATGCATAATAAACTGGAGTAATGTTATTAATTTGGTTTATTTTTGATTTAATTGTGAATCTCTTAAGTCGATAATTATTACTGGCTTGACATTGTTGACTTTTATTTGGTTCAATGTCAACTCAGACAATTACTTTAGCCTGTCGTTTCGTTACTTCGTGAAGTAACAAATAGACAAACTAATTTATCTTTTAAAATATATGTAACAATAATAAAAGTAACTGATTTTTATGATGAGGTGATGCTTTTTAATGCATATACTTATCGCCACCAGATGTCAGTGCTGTGCAATAAACACTGCACGTGTAGTGTACTCGACTCGACCAATAAAGCGAGAAGCACCAATAAAGTTAAGTAGATGTTTATTTGTCGCATAAGACGCCCCTTTAATGGCTGCTCTCAATAAATCACTACTTTATGGACGAAGGGATTATTTTAGATGTGCTGTTGTAGTTGGAAGGGATATGGGGAAGTAGTGATCTCACTTGTTAGTGAATTATATTATAATTTGTCTATCATATTTATATTACTAACACTTTAACACTAAAATGCCAAGTTTTGGTCACCCATTCAGGATTCACCGTGTCGACAGTTTAACTGTCAACTGCTGCTTAATTTAGGTATTTGGAATCGCTTACAAATACCTCCATTTGTTGAGCTATGGGTTACTTACAGGTCATAATGAAAAGCTATTGAAAATAACCGTTCCATAAATAGGTATTTTTAAATTGAACACGATTAAAAAAATAACGCATTAATATTTTTTATTCCCTCACTCAATACTTTGAAGCAATATTCTTTTTGTTTTCGCAAATCGCATTTCGTGAAAGAGAAACGTTCAGAACCTTCCTCCGGCAGTAAGAAGATTACTCAGTATCTATTCAAGGCAGCCTGTCTGCGCCGCGTCTAGCTCTGCTGTACATATACATACCTAGGGCATATATTTAGACCTGTATACGTGTGCCAAAGTGATTACTTTCGATAGACGCCTCTTTATCTCTCGATATCATCCGTTATCAAAACAGTTTAATGTAGATTTACGTAATAGGAATCATATTTAAATTATTCAGTTCCTAAGGATATCCATTTTGCACCCAATACGATTACCATAGCATATGACTGTCTTGATTGCTCCGATCTTTGTAACCTTTGTATATTAAAACCAGACTAACACATTTAGATAACACGACTTTCCTGACTATTGTTGTTATGGTTGTCGAACTAGCGAACTCTAATTACCGTGCTAGGGCAGCTGCGATAGGGCTCATTTGGGTTAGAGGGCGCAAGAACAGAAGAATACTATCTTGCAATACACTATAGATATTGTACAATTCACCTGATTGATCAACTTGCAATTATTTTTTTTTACTTGGTATAGGTTTACATTTGACTGCAGCCTGCCTGATGTTAAGCATTCCTGCAGCTTAGGGTGTAACACGTTTCCGTAGAAGATACCTATTAATTAACTATCTGGCATCCCAAAAAATAGTAGTCTTACACTTTAATTATCAGTGTCCTATCTATTTCTTCCCAACAATAGCAGAGGCTGGCAGGGCGCCAGGCGGCGGGCGGGCGGCGCGCGGCGGCGGCGGGCGCGAGGCCGGGAAATATCCGGACACATTATCGCGTGTGGATTATGGAAATGCGCACTTTTCACACACTACGTGGTTTGGTACCGAGTTTGAGCTGCTCATATCCGGATATGGTTCAAAGACAATGTGTTGATATTTTTCGCTTTTCTATAACTAAGCTTTCTTTCCAGGTCCGTTTTAAGAACAATTTTACTAAACTAAAATATCTAAACCTAAAAAAATAAGTAAGTGTGAGTATAGTAAAATCAAATTTAAATAACTATCATTAATGTTAAATAAGCACACACTCCCCACTTAATTCCTTAATCACTTGCACAAAAAGCATCTCCCACCTCACAAGCTCGCCTTAAGTCATCGAAGCCTTCCCATAGAGCCTTAATTAAAATGTTAATAGTTTCCTCGGCGATGTAACTTCATGAATACTGAGAAGCTTCCGAACGCTGCGTTTATGATTTTATGCCAGCTTTTATGGTTTGCCAATAATTTATTGAATCTCGTTGTTATTGTTGCGGGGAGTTCTGCAAAGTTTTGTCGTACGTGCATCTTTGCCAGATGAACTTACTGGTTTGACGCTGTTACTTCTTGTGTCTGATTCTATTCTTTTAATTTAGAACTCAATTTGTTAAAACAATGAGTTCTTTCTATAAATGGTTTACTCTAAAAGTTTATTTTATTTTTATCTCGAGTTAGATTTTGCTTCAATTTACGTAACTATTTATGATATCTATTAGTGCTTGATAGTCTGTGTCCTGTCCTCTCCCGCTGTGGCAGTTCCTCGATCAAGTACAAGGTGATCCATCCCGAGTAATCCCGGGAGTAATTCCAGCTGTAATTGGCGGAGACTAATCCACGGCCAATTGATTACATCGCAGCTAGGTACATACGTACACCAGGACAAACCACTCGGTTTCATTGAGCTACTTTGCTGGATGGGTTATTCTATACAGCCTCTTTGCTTTCAAAATACATGAACATATTGTTTTTAGTGGCTGTGTTACTTATTAGATTTCTTGGGCTGAAATATTATAGATTACATTATTACTTTAAAATATGATGTACATACCTAATCTTGTAGTGGAAAAAGCCTGTTTCTTAATTCTTTGTTATTCTCAGATACTATCAACAAATCATGTCCACTAATGGCAATGTATCTTCACATGACAACATGTATTTCCCCATACGCGCCTCACTAGTTGCGCTAGACAGAACACGAACAAAAACAGCCATTAATAATGTCAGAGCAATTCACCTGTCTGCGAAATATAGTATCGGATACTGCAGACTTTCCCACGAAATAAAACTAGGTTGGACGCGGTTGGCCGCAGACCACACGCAGACTTCCACCTCACACCCTTACGAGTATAACCCTTAACATAAATACTATAAAGCTGATATTTCCGAAGCCGATGTTATTAATAGAGCAGGATTGCGTCCATCTGATACTTATAAACCTTATCGGCTAGAAATAGAAGCTATTTTTGAAGGAGCTCGGGTCAAGTGTCTCCCGCACCTTACATCGGTAGCTCGTGTTGGAATAAAGTCGATTTAGTTGCGGAGTGGATGTGGTCACTCGCCAAATGCCAGTTCTGGTAAAGTTGCCAGATTCCGCGATACAGAGGGACTTTAAATCGTGCAAAACTGTTGTGTCTGTCACATTGCTATATGATGCGTGAGTGTGTGCGGCGCCGCTGCGGCTCTGCCGGTTAGAAGTGAGACGCTGCAAATTGTTTTGTGAAGTTTTAATAGTCGTTTGTGAATTTGCTTTATGCACGAAATTTTGCTACAGACGAACGTGTTATGTTCGTTTAGCACATTTCATTAGTAAAGCTAATAACTTAGTGTTTATGTTTACACTTAGTTGAGTAAACTGTTATAAACCTATACGCCTATCTTACGATAACAGTAAGCACAATTGCAATTAATTTGAATATTGTTTACCTGTAACAGACAATTTACACAAATTTTGGATTTACTCTGATTTGGTTTTTAGGACAGAATTACTAGCAGTGACTTCCAGTACTCTTTCGCAAAAAAAATATTTTAGTATGTATACATATAACATACAAGACAAGCTATTGCAATAGTTATGTACCGGTGTATACTCGCCTCGCCACGCCGCCACGCCGCGGCGCTGGCGGGCGGCGCCCGTATAAGCCATTCTACTAATTGCCGAGATCTCGTTACAGATAGCTGACGACGATTAATCTTTATTTATTCGGTTAGCTACCGTTTATCTAACCGACTAAGTAATTTCAACTGATATATCGACTAACTTTCACCTAATTTGGCAGTAACTTGTGCAAATTTTTGGTATAAAAATTTGCGGTATAAAGTTTCCCCCTCGTTAAGAGGGTCGGAGTTTGTTCATTCATGGCGCTGTGGAGTGTGAAATAACAATACCTTCCTAAGATTTACGACGAAATTTAGAAACATAGACAATTTATTTGCTTAAGTATTCGGTGCTACGTTTTTTTGAGTTACACTCAAGTACTTCATTCTGTGAAAGCGAAACGTTAATATTTGGGAGGGTCTGGTAAGGTAAATGTCTACACCAAAAATGATCAATTCAACTGCCAGATATCTTATTCAAGCGTACTTTACAAACTGTGTATATCTTTTTTGTTCCTTCCGAACATAAATAAAAGATGTTGTCCTAAAACAATGAAGTTGGTAAAAAACGAATGGTTGTTTTCGGTTTGTGAGATAAAACCCGGCGCAAGTCTTCATCGTGGCCACAAATCACTTTTTTCTCGGCCGCACCCTGCCGCGGCGCGCTGACACGACATGGCTTAGCTTTTCATTCGAAACTGTCAACATACGAAACAAACACAATTGTATTGAAAACAGTATCACAAGTCTTATTTACACTTTGAAAAAGTGATGTATTATGTACTTATGTAAAGTCGAAGCCAAAGATACGGTAATATGTATGTATGGATTATCAAGAAATGCTTAGTGATGCAATATAATAATTTTTAGTTCACAGCATAATAGAAGTACTGCATAAATTTGCTTTAAACTTCATAACAAAATATTTTTACTATAACTTACCAAAAAAGTTTCATTGAAATGTTAATTCTCTTCTCATTGACTGCAGCCAGTCAATTATTTCCCCGTTGCAAGATCAGTAACTGGTCACGTAGAATGTGAGCTGATACAAATCTTTAAAATATGGAGTGATTTAGGCAATAAAATGTCAATAAAGTAGATTATGGAGGCATTTGTTCCATTTCAATAAAGGTGTAGGTTTGATTATAGCCGGCGGAGGTAAGTTGTGGCTCTTTATTTAGATTACTAATAAGCATCTGGACAGATATAATGGTGATAAAGATACAGTTTATCTGTTAAATGACAGTATCTGGACCACATTTTACTTTAACTAGCTTAAAGGCTGTTTATTGTAGACATATTTGAAAGCAATAGATAGACATTCATTGCTACACATTTAATTTAGAGCAGATAGGGATTTGGTTCAGATTAATTGAATTTTCTTGTTGAAAGCACGATTATCTTATTTAATCAGTTATAAATTGGTACTCCATGATAATATACTTAATCAGGTGTTAGAAAGTTTTCTCTAAAACTAGTGACGTGCAAAGAATATTATCAAGTTCACGAATAAACATTTACCTATCATAAACAATATCACAAACTCATCTTTTTTGCTGGGAAAACATAACAATAAAATGAAAAAGCAAACACATTAATAAAACCAAGAGATAAGGAAACAACTTTTCTTTTAAGAATTTGTATCCTGTTACCATTGTGCAACATTTTAAATCGCTTCCAACAAAAAAAAAACTTTAACAATACCCCATGACGAATGAAGTGTTTTTGTTACCCCCATGTCATAATAATGTCATAGCCAATAGAAACACCATTGACTCCGGAACTTTGACGCAAAAAATATTATAAATTATTCCGAGAGTCGACAAAAAGAACTTACGTTGTGATTGATGGCGGGGTTCCGGTCACCATTCAAAGCATTCTAACTATTCTATGTTGTGTGAGAATAGATATCAAATATCAGGAACCAACCATATTGAAAAAAATAACATTGGTTATTTATTTTTAATATATTTAGGCAATTAATATTAAAAAAAATTATAAGTTAACTTAAAATGTAGCTTAGCTAGCTAGCTTATGAAGTTAAATCTTTTTATCACATTTCAATCAAAGAGTGCTATCATTGTATAGAAGAATTTTCGATAATACAGTTTCCGGATTGCCAAAATTTTATCCTCATCTTGCTACGAAATCCTTTTCATTTTTTTGTTCCACGCAAATTTCACCCACACTCAAGCGTGTTGCCATGTATATGTAAGTATGTATGTACATGTATAGGTATATAATAACAGCCTTAGAATGGCTACAGGGAACAATGTGTTCGATAAAATCGTAAGAGGTTCGAGAATGTGGGATACGGGCGCGATTCCGATCAAAATGCTTATGGAATTTCATGCCATTTGTCATTGTTAACGACTTGCCTATCTCTGGTTATGGGCTTCTTTTCTTTTACGCAAATGTTTACATATATCTCCAGTAGCCAGAGGCAGTTTGTCACGTGTATTATGAACATCGTTAACATTTACTTTGGTACTAACTCTTTCAGATTTATTGACGCATTGCGTTTTATAGGAAACTATTCGGTTAGAAGTACTTAATACTTTAAAGCGTCACAATAATTGTCAAGTTTTTATTTTATTGCTATTACTTCAGCTTTTACTTTCCTATTTATGTTTACTGATTTATCCATAAATGTATGTTTGTAGCGTGTATTTTCTATATCTTCCACATTTATTTGTGCTCATAAAAATATATTATTTTCGATACAAATGACGTGATATTTGTTTATATGGTCCCGTCTCGGCGCTCGCTTCAAACTGATTGCTTCCGTTGATTGACTCGGCGTGTGCTCTATTCAATACTCGATACTTAATTTTATGAATTCTCTTTATTTCTTATAATGCTTCAAATGAAACACATTTGTGTGGTTACTGACGCACGTTTGATATTTCTCATTTTCCTTGAACAAAAGATGCTTATAATGTTTCGACTCTTCACAGACCCTTTTATTTATTGGAATAAATTATATTAAAGGAAATCATTTTCATGTTGGTAAGTTAAGAACAACGCTTTTTCAACTTATTTTGTTAGATATCTACCTAGTTATTTTCTTATATCGACTATTATTAGCATTAATAGTCGATGTTTTATAAGTGAATACAATAAAACGATTTGACCTGATAAGTTACATTACCATAATATGGGTGTTCATAAAGCGATCCAAATCATATCAAACATATTTCTCTTATAATAAAACTCCGGATATAAAAATAACTTTGCTTTTCAATCCACAGTCACAGTGGGTGTGCGATGTCGGTGGTCCTTCCCCGGGGGGCCGGGCGAGGCTAGGAACTGCAAAAACTGAGGCTCTGTCGACTAAATAAAACAAATAAATAAGATGTCCACGTGATCGGGTGAGGAGATAAATATGTCTAAACAAACCGTGAAGGTGATAACGGCTTTGAAAAAGTAAAAAGAACACGATAATAAGTCAAGGCAACTTATACGTGACTTTAAACTGTATTTATAGCCAATCTGGCATATAAAATAATAACATGAAGTCTAATTTTACTTGCGGACTATCGCGGTGACATTAGTGTCACGTTTTGAGGCTGATAGATTTTGATACACAAAACCTACGCCCACAGTTGCGTTCATACTACGTATCTAATTAGAGTCACACCTACTAGCTCCTAATTGCATTACCCGCTAATTACCGCATCCAAAGACCCACCACAAGAATGATATGAATGAATCAATGAGCCGCCGCCGCGATGAACAAAGCTCATCCAATTCTCTATGAATTGTTGATTGGAACTAATACTGCTCCGTGTGTGCTGGCAGCATGAGATTATACCTCCCTAGATATATCATAAATAGTGGAATAATCGAGTAATATACACACACACATAAAACATTCCTACGAATTGAGAATCTCTTCTCGGTTCGGTTAATGAATAATCAATAAATCTGTTAATAAATCAATATATGAATACTATTTATTTGATATGTTCCTCCTTGAGCCGTATTCCTCAAATCATAAGGCACCGCTCACATGAAACAACAAGAACTGTGTAACCAGTGACTTCCATATTTTTTCGTGATTTGTACATATATATGTATGTATGTATGTATGCGGTTTCTTTATTGCCGACTGACGCTATTCTGAACATTATTGCCATCCAATATCAGAATATTGACACAAAATAATAAACAATGTCGGATACAAAATATGAATAGAGTAGAATCTACAACTCCATACTCTATGACCAAAACTCGATAAAGTTTTAAGTATAGCTAACATAGTTAATGAGTGGAGTTATTCAATTACCGTGTGATATACTTCCATAATACTACGCTATGAGTATAATATGCTTAATTGACACATTTTCTCCGCAGGCGTGGAGTTTATCTACTTTATTGGTATAAGACTCGGTTGACGTATTAACTAGTATCGCTTGGAATTATCTTGTTGGTAATTTGATCTTAGAGCGATGTAAGAGGTTGTAAAAGTTGCTATATATTGAGAATGAAAAATAGGTTGTTATTATGTTATGATACATAGATACTTGTATTTAGTGACTTTGTAATCACGCTAGTGCCAGTCAGTTGTCAGCTGTAGTCAAAAGAAAGCTTACTCTTACCACAGAATACATAATACAACTTTACTATAAAAAAAAACTCTTCAGAGTACCTATACTTATGCCAAACTGTTTACGTTACAGTTGCTCAAGTTTTTGTCAACTAACTACATGTGGGTGTTTTATGGACGCGAATAATAGATACGATTAATTATAATTCCATATCCACAGAATTAAAAAATAAACTAAAACAGACATTTAATATTGATTACTAGTTATTTTTTAGTTTAATATTAAGTACTTAGTTACTTCTAATTCTGTTATACCAAATATGTAACGCCATGAAATCATAATTGAATGAAATGTCCACCGCGCGCCACCGAGCGTCCACAAATATTCGACGAGTGTCGACAATAATTAGGGACTAAAAACGTTTACACATACTAGATAATCAGTGCCCTAGACGTATCAAACGTATATCTATTTTGTAAACTTATTAATATTAACATTGGTCAATTTTCTCATTGCTCGTACGTCGCGTTTGTGCTTTTTTGTCTGAACAATATTTCTCGTTTAATTAAAATTAATTAATTTTATGACAAGTTTAAGTATGTCACTTACAAAAACTAAATCATTCTTAATTCCGACAGATCCTACCGACAATTGTATATATCTGACATCAATCCATATTCATGCGTATAAATGAATAACATTCCAATAGCCAACATAAGTAACAAAAATAGAACTCATATAAATATGTGGGGACGGCGGAGCATCTTCGTCATCCATAATAGTAATCCTACCGGCTGGGCATGGGTATTTGGGCATGGAGAAATAAAACGTAGCACTTCAACTTATTGATGGTATATTACAATTTGTTGGAGGTTAAACTATGAAATACAACTGTAGGTAGATTGTCTGATAACTAATTACACTAATTCGGTCGACACTCCAACCAACACGTAATGCCACCACGCGATGCGAACCGATTGCCGTCCCAAGTAAGAATGCCGGTCTCTCGCACGGCACTAGCGCTGGTTGTTGCGTCAGAGCAGGGCTCCGAAGTTAGTCTCAAGTCAATGTCAGCCGTTATTGACAGTGACATAAACATTATAACATATTTCGAACATTGTGACAGCTGACAGTGACATTGAAACCAACTCGCCTACTCTCCGAATCAAACATTAACAACAACTTAAACACTCTTCGAATCAAACACGCCGACACGGCCAGACTGACATTCGCACGTCCTCGTGCGATCCGATTTCTCTCGCAGCAGATGACCTGGAATAAAAGAAAAGACACAGCTGGGATCACTAATGTCATTTTGCTCGTCTATCCTGACAATTTCGAAAGATATAATTCAGTACACGCACATATTATCAGTATCTAATATTTGGCTTCGAGAAATTGAGATCACGTCAAGATGTTGTTTCAACTAAGTTAATTATCACACAAAACTTCACTATTCGACCTCGTGCGAATATGACCGTACCGCTGCAGGGTGCCCCCACCACCAAGATCGCCACTCACAGGTAACGACAAGAGAGCAACGGACAGCCCTGCAGTTGCAGCTCCACTTCACGACATTATTTGACCTCATGCAAATAAGCCACCGCAGGGTGCCCCCACCACCAAGATCGCCACTCTCAGGTAACGACAAGGGAGCACCGGACAGCCCTGCAGTCGGAGCACCTCTCTACGACAATATTTGACATCATGCAAATATCGCCAAATCTCTAGCTTCTACCCGACGGCATCTCATATGACGTGACGTTATCTCATCTGACGTGAAACCAACTAACTCTTAAGCAATGGTGTTGAATGATACGTAACAAAGTCACATCTCAAAATTAAATCTCTAATTCACTTCCCAATGCTGAGAGGGTCGCCGAGGTGGCGCTCATTGTGTGCGAACTAGCAACCAAATCGTATCATCGTCTGATGAAACCTCCTCATTACTTTAACTTTGACCCGCCGTCTCGGCCTCCTCCTCCTCATCGTCAACATAATTAATCAAAAGGTATCTACCTACTTCTATTAAGCCGTCAAGACTCCTGGGCACTATGCCCAGATTTTCGTGAACATCTTTATGAATCTGATTTTAACTATCTATCTTTTCAAAACGTGGGTACCTGTGCTGTATTACTATGCCTTCTATTCTAATCCTTTCGCAGTACCCAGAAATTGATTGACTGTTTTACTATTCACTAATGAGTAACCAAAAGGAAACGAGCTCACCGGGAGTATGGTCAAAGTGTCTCGGGCAGACTATGTACGCTCCAAACCACGCCGACAGCATCCCTGCTCTGGCGGTGCTGATCAGCAAGAAGGCGGCACCACTTGCTACTGGCTGGGTGCGAGGAGTGACAACAGCATCCTGAAAACAGAAACGGATACGCGCCAGTACTGAGACATCTAATATGGGCCATTTAAACAGGGATGATTTCAGATTCAGTTTCATTTTATTTGCACAGTATATATCTTGAAATTCAATCTCTAACGGACACGACTCCCAGAAAAGCTGGACTGTTAACAGAAAAATCTCAACGAATCCTGTCAAGACTTGATTTCACTGAAATATCTTGCGTAAAATAGGACAAGACTACTAAGTTAAAACTATGACAATGTTAATTTTGATTGAATCTTGAATTTCAATTAAATATCACAGTGCACAGCTGACCTCTTATGTGGCATAAAATGAACTCACACTTATTTAGCACTGTACAATCATGAAATAGCTACGCATTAAAAGTTATCAGCAGATTGACAATAAATTTTCTACAAAAAAAACCATTACTTAATCGTTACGCAACATTTATAGTGCTGTATGCTCGTATTAACCGGTATGGTTCTTCTCAATAACGCCTTTTAATCATTTATAACAAATTGCAAGCAAATCTTACTTCGACAAAAGAGCATTCAACACCAGAAACGTAATGAATTTAAACAATATCACCTTTGATATCCGATGGAGTTGCACGCTGCACTTAGTCACCACTCGACCCTGGCTGCGCTCGCCCGGCCGCGTGCTACCACTGCTGCTTCATGTGCCGTGGCCGCCCGGCCGCGTGACACCACTGCTGCTCCATGTGCCGTGGCCGCCCGGCTGCATGCGACCACTGCTGCTCCATGGGCCGCGGCAGCTCGACCGCGTGCCACCACCGCTGCTCCATGTGCTGCCCGGAGCGCACGCCACTGCAGCGGCATCGCGCATCACTGCGACGTGGCATGAGTCTGCTGCAGGCGCTGCTCTTGTACTCCCTCACGTTGCGGTCCATATCTTGTAATCTTCTTGCTTGTCAATATTTTTTGTCGTTTCTTTCGTAGTCTTTCTTGTACGACATTTCCAATTATTAGAAGATATAAAATTCCTACCAAATCCGAACAGCAAATCTTGTCTTTCAATTCACAGCACACATATTCGTAAATTTCAACGCAATTATGAAATCGCTTTATGGTCTTCTCTGGTCCAAGGATTATCGTTGCCGCATTGATAAGTTTCAGTAAAACACAAATCCCAACTGCTTTTTATCTTTCACACGTTTTTGTTCATTGACACGAAGAATTGATAATGATCGTAGGTCTGATTTTCACGTAGGCAGAACATGCATGGCTCCCATTGTTTTTCTCGGCGATCAATTATTTCTCCATTTTGCCATCATCCCACTTCTGATGTGGGGACAGCGGAGCATCTTCGTCATCCATAATAGTAATCCTACCGGCTGGGCATGGGTATTTGGGCATGGAGAAATAAAACGTAGCACTTCAACTTATTGATGGTATATTACAATTTGTTGGAGGTTAAACTATGAAATACAACTGTAGGTAGATTGTCTGATAACTAATTACACTAATTCGGTCGACACTCCAACCAACACGTAATGCCACCACGCGATGCGAACCGATTGCCGTCCCAAGTAAGAATGCCGGTCTCTCGCACGGCACTAGCGCTGGTTGTTGCGTCAGAGCAGGGCTCCGAAGTTAGTCTCAAGTCAATGTCAGCCGTTATTGACAGTGACATAAACATTATAACATATTTCGAACATTGTGACAGCTGACAGTGACATTGAAACCAACTCGCCTACTCTCCGAATCAAACATTAACAACAACTTAAACACTCTTCGAATCAAACACGCCGACAAATAAAAATAAAAACAAAACATCATATTTAAAAAAAATACTAAACAGAACTAGTTGTTCTGACCCCTCGTATAAGCTGACATTGTCGGACAGAGGTTATCATCACGTCAAGTGCAATTAGAGGCTCGTTGTACGACGAGGCACAATTACTCAATTACAGACCTTTATGGACATTCCACTAATAGCTATCTTTATGCACTTGATCTAAATCCCTTAATAGTCTGATTCTGGAGAACTGCGTCTATATTTATGTCCTTTTAGGCCAGCTCTATCTCGACTAATTTAGGACAAAGTAAGTGTTATTTCGTTAGTGTGTCCAAATTGGTCTTGTTCGAGGTAACTTGAAAAGATATCTCTTTTAGTCTGCAGTGGTTTTGCTAGTTAATTGTCACGTGCCCGGCTTTGTTTAGATACGTGCCTAATTTATCTGTTGTGTGCTAATGCAGCTATTTTGCTATTTTAGGACAGCTTAATTGAGATACAAATTCAGTGTGATATTGTATATCTGGTTTAATAAATCAGAGTTAGTTAGTTTTGCAATCTGTTGTTGGTTGTTTCTCGTGATTACGGACTCGTGTTGCGCCGTACAAGGGACTGAGCTTGTTTTACAGTTTCTCATATCAAAATTGAATTTTAGTTTACTATTGGATCGGACTTGTGTGAGATTGGATTCCTAATTTGTAGATGTGTATTAACTGTTGTGCTTTTAGCTTTTGTTTTGTATAAGTGAATTGAAATTCCTAGTTATAAAGTAATTTTGTTTGTTACCCATTTGAACTCTGTCGGTATATAATTTTCTCATGTTAAGATAATAAGTGAACATAATTATTTTAAACAGACCAACCGCTCCTTGTCAAGTTACCTTCGCTACCTTTGTTTAGTCCACCCATCAGGTGTGTTGTCAAGTTGAGGACAAATTGAGTTACTTCCAGCTCCTTACCTTCGTCAAACTAGACGTGGTTTGATGTAGCAGATAGCTGACATCGTGATGTTACACTCATTAGAAAAGGATAATACTTGTAGTTTAGTAACTTGACAAGTTAAATTTGTAGTACAGAGGATAAATGCTGCCTTGTTAAAACTTTACATGTGTCTCTTAAGGCTATTGTAAATTCACATATGCAAGTAGAATACGTGTAATCCATAACTGATAAAATGACACAATACTAAAAATAATGTAATATGCAACGGTTTTAATTATGATTCACCACATGTACTCAATGTTCTACTATCACAAAAAGAACTTCCGAATACAGACATTTTCCATAAAAACTATAATACTGAGTACTACAATGAAACAGTCTCCAACAAGCATCAGACACAAAGTCTCTAAACTGAAACAGTTCTCAGTTCTCCCCAGTTTGGGCCAAACGATAACATTTCAGATTTCGCTCCAGTAGTTTGTAATTCCATATTCATTCCGTAATCTGACACTTCACGAGCTAGGAAGCTAGAATGCCTACAGCTGTCTACTGAGCCAACGATATCACAAGTGGGAAAGACCTCTTTACAGCAAATACAAGTTTCTTCTCCTTGCTTCGTACACTTTATTACTGAGTGTCGTGACCTCATTCTTGGGTTGTGCTTCAGTGTACAACATTTTGCCATCGCACTATACCCATTAGCGTACAGAGCAAAGTATAATTGACATCGTAAAGTATAACTTTTTGGGCCTCGAGGGTGACGCGAATCTTGACTGATATATCACATGGGCCTGCGATCACGTGGGTTAGTCTTAGTAACCTTTATTTTTTTTGCATAAGTATATCTACTCCATTTTTATTATTATATATATTAAGCAAGTACGTTGATTGGCTACTAATACGTCCGTGTATTAAGAAAAAGATATAGAAAAAAAATATCTAGGTAATCTAATGTTTCTGTATTATCTAGTCTATGCTAGCAGCCTCCTGGGACGCGTGTTTGTGTTATTGTTTTATCTAAACTTTGTTATTTGTTTTTTAATACAAGCACAAGCCAGCCAGAATTAACTAGTTTTAAAAATATATGTATGTTATAGTAACGTTTTACTAAGTCTCATGGGACTTTTGAAATGGGCTCTTAGGCAGATCATGGCGGCTCTGGTCAATCCACTAATGAACTATAATTTTTTAACATGAAATAGGCTTGTGTTTGCCTATAGCCTGCCTGATGTTAAGTTTTAGGATATTCTCACTCAAATAAACAATCAAAATGTATTTCTTCTGAAAAAGCTTGTGGACAACAACATATATCACTCGATCTCTGGTTTACGATACATCGGATCTAAATTCTTATTCGCTAAGCTGACATTGATGCATGATAGTAAGTTTCACGTAAAAAGCAGAGCCTTGCGAAGTCAGCTGAGATAAATGTTGGGCCTAAATTGCATGTCGCGCTCAGATCTGAGCACTACAGCCACAATACATCAATCTCACGGGATCACCCCAGCCCGCTTCATATTTATATTTCACTTGATGTCTTATCTGCGCATTGAATTCAGTACACCAACTTTTTCTGCAGGATTTACTATATTTATATGCTTGATAGTTGTCATCAGCACACCATATTTGAACATACTTTTACTAGCTCCGTGTAATGTAAAGTAGTTTTTGATTAAGTTTAGAGTTAGCTATTCTCATATAACGCAACGGAGAAAAATGTTTGACGTTATTAATTTGTGTCCTTTGATAATAGTGAAACATTGATGAGTTCAAATTATTTTTCTTCCATTGTGATCATATTCATTTAACATTATTTTAACTCATCCTAAATTATTTTACAAAACATTAAGTATTTCTTACATATATTATTTCCTTTGACTTCTCCCACTGCCTTCATTCCCGCATCGTGTTGATAGAAAATAAGCTCACTCGTTATATATCGTGCGATCATGATTTATTGTTGCCAGCCTTTGAAAGATTAACGCCTGAAATATGATTACTTCAGCCGCGATATATTAATAAAAAATGTGGATTTTTCGCTTCGTGTAATATTTTTTGGAACGTTATTGTTTCGAGCAAGACAGTAAGTAGGTAGGTACTTACGTTTACAGTGTGAGGTGAATTATGACGTTCGAATAAAAACAGTAACATATTGTGTAGTGTGTATATTTGGTCGAGAATCAGAACTTTCACAGAATAGCCTCAAACGTAAAAATCGGACAACTAAGAGCTAATCAAATATTAGATGAGGTGACTAACTCAAGTAATGCAAGAAGTCAAAGTAAACACGTTCAGAAATTTATTATTCTAGCTATATAGGCAATGCAAGTTGTGATATAAATAAGAACACATAAGATATCTATGAGCCATGGTGTTAGAGTAGGTAGGGCGAGCATCTATCCCATGTCCCACCCACTCTCATTCATTAAGCGAACACTCCGAGATGTTTGCTCTACACGAAGATTATCCACTGCGGATACCAGATGGTTATCAAATGGTGTAGTATCTCACTGTGCCAGATATTTGTATTGCAAATTGCAGTGATAATCTGTAATATTTTTAACTTTACACTTGTTGGTTGTTAAAAAAGCCAAATCTTTTGCTAAGTATGGCATGTTACTTTTTATTATGGTCCTCCTCCTCTTCGTGTCTTGTATTTCATTACTGATTGTCGTAAATCCCCGCAGATTCCCACTCATTGGGTATGATCGCAGTCATGTTAAATCCTGACATTCTTCTACACCATGCCATATTTCCATCTAGTCCACATGCCAGTGTAGGTAATCTCCCCCTACCCCCATACATCTAGGCGGAGGCGACACTCGGACATCCATTCACACATTGACGCCATCTCTCTCCGCGCGCGTGAATTATTCACTCGAGGCGGTTTATCCGACTCCAGTAGTAGGTACTGCACTGAGTACTAGCTGGACAGAGGTAATACACACATACACGATAAAGCCTAGTTTATGTTCAACCATGCAAACCTCTGTCGTTAAAATAAATTTAAAGTAAAAGGTAAGTTGCAAATTTTTGGCCCCTTGTATTCCGGCACAAACTTAAAGTTCGGTGATACACATTCCGTACATGATATGATAAAATAATTAACAAAATATAACAACATTTTTTTTACATGAAATAGGCTTACGCTTGACTACAACTTGCCTGATGTTAAGCAACGTTATAGTCTACGATGTAGCGCGCTTGCCTAGAAGAAACCGGTTTACTCTCGACTTGAAGACCGACAAATTATAGTTCAAGGGGAATAGAGATTCGGGCAAGGAGTTCCACAGTTTGGCTGTTCGTTGCACATGCAACCATATTAACAGTATCGACTCTCTAGATACAACTTTATGTCTCTCTGTTCTTAATATACTCCGCTGTGTAGTGTCTAACCAAGTGTCCGGACAGCATCTGAGTGTTCAGTTATTAGTGTCTCGACACTCCATTAATGGAACTGGTCTTCCATTTATCAGACGAGAGAGAGAAATCTTACGTTTTGATTAATATTGTGAATGCTATCCATAGTTTAATGGAAGGTGTTAAAGTCAACTCTGACAAATTCATGGCCCTTAATGGAGTCAATTTGTTTTTGATATAAGAAATTAGATACGGATTTTAATATATTGAAAACTAATCAAAGAGTTAATGTAGTAAGATATAAATATTTTTGAAACTTAATACACTCTTTAACATAAACTAAAATATTATTTGAAGCTAATAAAATCAATAAAACTTTTTTTAGATACTTTTTATCAGAAACAAAAATGTTTTGACCATTTAAACCTATCATATTCCTGTAATGAATACTTACATTTTATAACTCCCATCGTTTATTCCATAAGTATTTTGTTTCATTGAAATTTCTTCCCAAATATGCTCCAACTATGTTGAATGCTAATAAAGTTTTCTTTTATTGCAGGTATGTTTTAAAAACAAGCGTTGGTGACAGAATTCTCATTTCGTAACCGTGAGTCCATATTTCAAGATAATAAACTTGTCTCGAAAATTCTATACATTTATACGAGATGTTTGTTTGAAATGGAAACATGACATTGACCTTCCAATGATTTAATATGAAATCAAAAATGTTACTTTATTTTCAATCCTGTCTGTGTAGATATAAGAGCTAATTTAAATAAAATCTGAATACAATAGCCAAGTGTTACTATGTATGTTTGTGTGGAATGGAAACACTTACAATACACCTTTTGTAGATGATTGCTATCGCGACTACAAAAAGAGAATCCCAGAACTTGTAACGCTCCACACTTCTAAGACAAGTTTATCTCTATTGAATATTTCAGTGTTAACAGCCGATACGGCTTCATTTATTTATTTATTGGTATCGTCAATTTTATTGCGGTGAAAGTCGAGTACGACAGGAGATGCGGTGTAAAGTGTATTGAAGGTCTATAGAATGTATCAAAGTGGGCCGAGAGTACCGCCCTGAGGCACACTACTCATGTATTATGTACCTAATAGTACGAGAAGGTTGCCTAATGTAGTTGTATCCCCGAGTGAGTTTGTCATGTCTTTGTTGCATCATCTTACTTGAACCGACCAAAGCTAAGTAAATAAACAAAGTCTGTTCTGCAATGCCTTGCAGTTGGAACGCAACTTATCAGTACCTCTGCAATATCGTATTTATTACTTCTCTAACTTACCCCCCGCGGTTGATATACTTTCTTGTTTCTCTCCATATTCTTATTTATGAGTTTTGTTAAGGAACTAAGGCCGTGGTCCGTATTAGGTTCGCCATGACGGCACTTGCTACTTTATTTGACAGCTCCGCGCAAAAACAGGTGCCGAGTAATTTCTGTGCAAATTTTATCAAATACATTCATTGCTTGGTTGAGTTTCCTGGCATTCAAGTCTGGCTATTATGTCGTTTTTTGCCTTAACCGACTATGATACCATCTAAGCTAATTAAGGACAAATCTACTGTAATATAAACGTAGTGTGAAAATGTAAATGCATTTATTTCTTACAATAATTTCTTAAGAGCCAACGTCTTAGACTGCCCTTATTAGTCATTTATGATGTAATTGAATGGTAATAGAGATGCTCTTCATTAATGCAACTGATTAGTTTTGCTATTTTTGGCAGCAATGAAATTTCTGTGTAATCTCATGATAAATTCAACCATTTTGTCTTACGGCACTGTGAATAAAATAAAGTTTCACATAAAATATAAATACGAGTCTTCCACACGAAAATAAAATATAGTATCTAACCTAGAGCAGCATTTAGTTAATCTCCCTTAATGAAAGTGCCGCGAGCCCGCACCGCAGAGCAGCGCGCGTCAGGGAACACAAAGATTATTGTGGCGTTACGGTTTCCGACTCATAAACTTTCAGTACGTACGCGGAATTCTCTAAACCGACACTAACCTAGAGCCATTACTACGGAATCCTAGTCTATTCACTCAGAGCGTTGTGTCACGAATTTAATCTTTATTGCTCGGCGATACGGTTGTCAGTTGCAGAGTATTTGTCTTAGAGTGGGAATTGAATCGAGCTAGGAAGGTAAATGGTACAGGATCCTCCTGTTTTCTCATCTCCGCTGGAGCGAGCTGCGAGCTTATCCACGTTGTCAGTAGTAGCTCGGTCTGCATCTGTGATATTTTTGTGAGAGTATGTCGAGCTCTGTGAGAGGTTGTTGCTCCCTGATCCGTGTTACGCGCACGACCTTGTGAAGGTCCTGCGTGGGCTCAGATTTTACACTTTCGTTTGTTCGCAAACCAATGGAAAATTAATGCAAATCGTTTCTTGTTCCCGAGAACGTCTTATGTGCCTTTGTGCTCCAAAAATTGCACCAAGTTATATCTTTTTACAACCTCGAGTTTCTGTTGAACGTAAATCTCAGCCGACATGACAACAGTCTTCAAACTTTATGAAGGTTCCTTTGTTAACTTTGGAAGACGCAAAAAAATTACAACAAAATTAAGTAAAGCCTCTTTAGGAGCGTGTCAAACTTCATTTTGTTTTTCGTTGTATCTCCGAGCCTCTAATAAAGTTACTTGAGGAAACTTTACATACCTACAAAAATTATGCACGAAAACGTTTTCTGATGTCAGTTTTTTTGTAAGGATAACATTCATTTTCGTCTAGGTAGTTAGTCCTACAAATAAACTCAGTTTTATGTTTCTTTCTACGCCGTAAACGGTGAGTCGCAACCTGTTGTAAAAGTTTTACACCAACTTTAATAGGAGAGTCCGCAAATGGCGCTTCTCTAAGAAACTACAACTGCAATCTAAGCTCTATTGAGTTGGATTAAGACTTAAATTGGATTGGTTAAGTTGATTATGAAGAGATGCTTTTTCAGGATGACTCTTGGTTAGAGTTAAATACTTTGTTGGGTTAATGTTTGAAGCTGATAATTCACAAACTAGACAATATTGTGTCGTATATCATAATGATTGAAACTGAATACTAAAATAAGTTGATTGGAATTGAGGTATAATTAAAAAAAAACATACGATGAAGTTGGCATCGCATATGATGCATATGATGACAATGAGAGGTGCTAAATTATTCACTATACACTTCGGTGTTTTAAACCAAAATATTGTGTTATAATAACTTGTCAAAGTTCCATGTTTATTTTCAACTCTAACAAACTTTTCGAGCACCAAAAGTGTGTTTGGTGACACAGTTCCACTTGAAGTGATTCTTCAGAAAGAATATCGAAGTATGTGAACCCACACATGTTGTTTGTGATGCTCTCTAGTACAGTTTTGTGTACATTTTTGTAAATAGTAGGAAGTTTGCGGGAGGGTCAGCAAATACATGCTGCTTGTATAATGCTCGAGTGGTGAAGAGTTAAGGAAGTTAAGTTGTTTCTAACTGATGGTGTGAGGCAACTGTAGGAGAAGAAGATGAGCAGAAGTACAGCTCATATGACTTACTAATTCAATTCAAACATTCGAATAAGCGAGTAAAAGAAACATTTGAAAAGTTTGAAAGCTTTAAAGATTCGCACTTTTTTTTTGTAACAACTAATACATTTGGAAAGTCTGAAACTGCGCGACCAGTCGTAGCTTAGCTGCACTGTTCTCATGATTACTTTTTTATCGTTTCAATGGGTACTATCGTTTGACCAGCAAGTAGCCTGGAATAACTATTATTTCTCAGTGAATACTCTCCGATTTTTTTACTCCATGTCTAGGCTAGTCCCTTGCTTTGTTAACAAGTTAGAATGTATATCGTGGAGGGGAAGTAACGTGGAGCGTTTTTATTCGAGAAAGTTTTCCTCTGAGCCGAGGGAGCGGAAAACTGCTGGAATCGATATTATACCTACAAGCAGACGTCGATGGTGGGCAAAGAAATATTAAATGGTTTGGAAATGGATGGGGATTACGAGTTATTGTATTGCTCTTTTGGATTGATGGCGAGTTATTTTATGTGTTTAGTAAGGCTAGAATGTAAGTGATAAGTTGGTGTCTCTTTCATGATTTAAGGTCAAAAACTTTATACATATGTTATTCACTATTTTTTGTGCGATGGAATTTATCAGGTCGATCGATTAAACTATACATTAGGCATGCTCTTTCTCGGATCACAGCAATCGCTTTCGGTGACAAATGCCTGACCGTCCAGAATATAAATATCACAATATCCTTGTACTGCTAATATCACGTAACTGCTACTTTTAGTGATTAGTCTCACAACAAGCCAACAAATAACAAGCCACTACAACTAGTCCCAAGTCCCGTCGATAATGGCTTTAAAAAGTTCCACAAAGGCTGCTAATTACTGACGACAATGTTGGAGACTACACGAGGCTGTTAGCCACTTGCACGGGCGAGTATAATGTTGTTATAGAGTTTAGTAACTTGCCCTTTTACTGTACTGTAAACTAAACGATAAATACTCGCAAGTTACACTTCTTGTCTTTATGTCTTGTTACCATCACCCAAACGCAAAATAAGGTTGTTCAAACTACAATTACTACAGGTTGAAATAGTTTGCAGTTTAGGTTTTTTTTGACAAGCGTACCCCTTGTTAAAAATGTTATGGAATTTATCTGAAATAAATTTAGTACTAGTTAACACCGTTATCATTTGAAGTTGATATGTTTCGCAAGCTTTTCAAAGTAGGTAGATACCTATTTTAACCATTAATATTAAAATAATCAGTTTAAAGATCTACATCAGATCGACAGCTCTGTAAATGACGCGACTATTTGAGATAAACGTTTAATTAGATAATTTTGATAGATGGCTGATGTGATTGATAGTGTAGTGCCAACGCACCGTGGGCGCTTGCCCAACCCTCCCACTCCCACGCGTGGGCGGACGGTAATTGCCCACTATACTGGATTATCCACAAGCACACACTTGGTACGTAAAAGACGCCTGCTGACTGATCACTGAATAAACATAACCGTTCCTATACACATCACGGATGGCTGAGAAACAAATACAACAAACTTACTAACTAACCGCTCAATATATAAAAAAGAAATCATACTTCATATGTACCATAATATCTCTAAGTGGCTTATAATGCCGTATTTATTTACATTACATAGATACGCTCACGCTTGACTTTTACTCGCCTGATGGTAATCAACGTTGTAATGTAATCTATGATTAAACGCGATTGCCCAGGAGAAACCAAATTAAAAATATTTTTTTTATGTTTTGTATATAATGTACTGTCTATACGATGTAATGCCGAACTGTTACTCGGTAAAGTTTAACTTATTTGGTATGTAGAATAATTAGTAGTCGGTATGACAGGTATTAAGTTTGCGTTAACAATATTATGGCAGTTAAGTGATTGAAGTTACAAGTGCTTTAATTGGCTGTTAAAATTTGATTAGACTTGTACGTTACTGTTATTGTGTTCTGTAAATGAATAATATATTTGTTTGAATAATTTTGCCTTCTTCCACTTTGATTTAGTAGATAATTAGTGTATGGACTAAGTAAATAATAAATCAATGTAAAAGGAATATTTAGTTTTAGTTTTAGATTGATTTATCTTCAAAGAGACAGCCTTAGTTAAGACAGTGAGACAGTATGTTAATAAATGAATTTATAAATATGCTTTAGGTAGGTACTACAAAAAGGTATAAAGTCAAAATTCCTTGATGTCATTGTAACTGTAATATTATTGCGTTTTGCATTCGACAGCACGAGCCTTAACAATGCGATATGTACAATGTACATACCTAATTTAATAAAAAATGGAAATGCCTGCATTTTAAATCCTTTCCCATTTCCAATATATTACACCCAAGTTCCTTATTTAAGGCGGGTTTTGTTCACAAGCGAGCTTACCACATGTCGGCTAACTCCCATTCAGCTCACAAATACTTCCACAAAAGAAAACGGAAACCTCTTTTCGGCATCTTTCTTTCCATATCACGTAGGAATAAGCCTTTTTTAAACCTTTCCATTTTTCGCATTGATGTATTGTATAGGGTCGCAGGTGGCGATTTTCTAGCGTCCGACCAGAGAAATATGAACCTTACCTACTTATGTATAGGGTTGAATACAAGTTATTAGGCATCAGTGGTATCGATGATTGTAGGGACATGAATAAGTTAAGAGTGTTGAGCTTTGTTTTAGGATCCTTCGGAAAATATTTGGGAGCAAGTGTGCCTTGTGTGGGATTTATGGGGCTTGGATTCATGAGCTGTGCGGGGAGTTACTGGATAAATAAAATAACCGGTTTAAATATGATTCGTTTCTGATTTGCGGATATCTTTAGCAAATCGTTTTCTTTTTATATGAAGAACCAACTACGTATACATAGGTATATCTGATATGCATTGTGTTTTATGTAGGTACATTTATCGTTTAATCGTTTATTTGCACACTATTGCTTACAACTACATTGCTTATATATTTCTTAGCAATAAACATTAGCTCACGAATGATAAGTACTATATTTCCCCCACTAGGTCACCCTGTGTCGGGGGAAATTTGCTCGTCCATCAGTATTTACAGATACATACTTTGTAATATACTAGGACTAAAGTAAATACTAGAAATATCTGTTTCCAATACATGTGCTGAATTGGTGAAGATACTTGATTTCGTTGGATAGAAATACATACCTACGTGAAAGATAAAAGAGATAAATATACTTACCGGGACATTGTAGGAGTAGTAACATTATTTACATATTTATGTAGCGATAAACATAATCTTTATTGCATTGTATTTCATAATGATTTTTTCTTTATATACAATACTTTTAAATTTTTATTAAGTTTACTATTGTAATCAATACATGTACATGTATTCTGACTTGTAACTATGGAGTTATAAATAAATAATTTGTATTTGTATTTGATAGTTTGAAAAATCTATTGTAGATTTTACTCAGGATTTTTTTAATAATCTTACTTATTTAATTCTTACTGTAAAACATGATAAAGTATATGTCACTGACTAATGTCTTAGCTGCCTTACTATGTTTCTAACATAAATCATATCAATCTCACATTCCGATAGAAAGCTCAGTGAAAAGCTCACCTAAATCCCTCCACTATAATGTATCAAACAATCAGCCGCTGAAAGAATTCAATTACGTCGGTAAGGAGGTGAGAACACGCGATGTAAGCGGTAACTGGTGATTGTACCACGACACGCGGGGGAAGTGGGGAGGCAGGCATAGTGATGTGAAGAAGGAACTACCTATACAACCAGCTGAATACATCACCAGTAAATTTGGTTGTTATTTTTAAATAATACAGATTCGCACAGGTCATTAAGGGCACAGTAGAAATAGATAGATTACTGGTCAAAACATTATTCAGTTATCAGTGAAAATGAGATGACCATTAAGACATAAAGTATATAATTTGGCAATAAATATCGAACCGTTTTTTGGATTTATTAACCACTTGTTGCTTTCGCACGCAAAGATCGAAATCAAACTAGCCATTCATTACTTACTAACTTTAGTTAATTGTACAAAACAGTTACGTGTGATAAATTGAAATAATTGTGTTCAGTTACTAAGGATCGTTTCTAGTCTGTAATGAAACTAATTAAACCCAAGTAATTACTGCTTTCTACCTGAACCAGTGGCAAGGTAGTTAAAAGTCAAATTATTTACAATTTATGGCTCAAACCGTATAGGATTCTAGTTAGACTCGTCTACGGTAACTAGAGGTTCTTATCTAGAAATCATGTCAACAGATCTACCAGCTATTTAAATTGTATTTAACTGTTATTTTGTCTCCGACACAGTGAAACACCGGCTCGGAGACCAGGAACTGCAGGTTTGACACTTTCCAAAGTTAACTACCAATCAGCTGCTAAATATTACAGAATCATAAGAATTCATTTAAATCATAACAATTGCCACGTCTAGGGTGGCGGAATTGTTTTAGGATATTTATTTATTGTATATAGCCATATATTTTAGACATATGTATAAAAGAAAAATATCCCTTCTGTCTGATATTTCCATTTTAATAACTTGGTAATTAAAACACAATGAAATTGTAGCCGAGTGTGCAAGTTTTATAAAACTAATTTGATACAAAATAAACATATCTTATTTCTAATTTCCACGCATTAAAATGAGTGGTTTTAGTGGCGTTACTTCCATAACTGAGATAGTTATTCAAATGAGAGTGTTATATTAAAGTTATAATAATTATATTTCACTTTTATTAGCTTCGTTTGAAAGCGATCCAATTATTGTGTTGCATGTTTAAGGCTTTCTTCTGGGCTTCTAGTTAGTTGTATAATAGAAACGGTTTTGTTTTTATGATACCTTAAATTACCTATACTACTCAAATGGTAAGTGAGTGTTAAGTTTTAATAATTCCCTGCGATTAAATAACCATGTTTATACGAATATCAACTTAAACGGTAGAATTCCGCTAAACTTTTAAATTTTTGACAAATTTTATGATGTCTGTGGATTATATTTTTCTTAATGTTCCGAAACTAAGATTTCATTATCAAATCTGACCTGAATTAAATTTCAAACCAGCTGTAATACTAACCCTGTATGAGAGTGTGAAATAAACCCCTAGCGGGAGCGTGCTTTATAGAGATGGAACACTTCCGTGGAGCGCCGACATGTCACACGAACGAGAGAACGGTGATAGGAATTGACCGGAGCCGAACAGGAATCACTCTGTGAGCGTTAATAGTTGTAGTAAAATAAATTTACTTCAGTAATATTAAAAAGACTGAGCTGAATTGGATGAAATTTAATATAGAGGTAGCTTATATCGCATTAATATACCTATTACAAGACATCGCGGATAAACATAATTATAGAACCAGATATCAATTACAAATTTTACTAACACATATTTTTAATAAAGAATGTTTAAAATCTATGACTCATCCAGTCTAGACACGACAATTAGAATAAGTTTCACGTTGCGTTTCACCAGCAGAAGCAAAAAGCTCGCATATCATAACACATAGTGCTTTCTATAACAATGACATATTGTATGATTCAGCGCAGTTTTTCCTCGCAATCCAAACTAGCTATGATTCACGCAGTGATCCGTGTTGTTTGTCCAACACGCGCGTGTTGACCAACAATGGGACCAATGTTTGTCCAACACACCAACACGACAAACCAACCAAATGTATGTAGTATATAGGCATAAGAGTTTAACGGATTCTGGAAGACTATATTTGTTTTTTTTTATTTGACTTCTTTTGTTAATGAAAAAAAAACACATTTTTATGCCCACGTTTGATAGATACTTTCAGCCATACAACCTAGCGCGCTTGCCTTGAAGAAACCGTTTAACTTGTCTTGAAGACCGACAAATATAGTTCTAGGAGAACTAAGAAATCTGCTAGGAGTTCCATAATACAACAGTTAATTAAACAAACCTCATGTATATTTTAGTCACAGTTTTCCTTTGCATATTGTCAAAGCCTTAATTGTATTCATCTCCTGTACATTTCGTTCCGATCCCAGGAGGAAGTTAATCGCAACTAATAATATTTCGCATCACGTCCTCTGAATAAAAAGCCCGAGTGAGCTGCAATCTCCAACAAACATGGAATCTTTTGTCCCCTCGGTTTACTGACATACAACAATACTGGACGGGTATTAACATACCATTTTTGTCTACGCAGAAATCTCTATTCCCAAGAAACTGTGAATGTATCACAATACTGCTTAATTCTGTACCCATTTTTTGTTAGTATCAATCTAACTGTGTTGTTAAGAGTAATCTTCCGGACATCCTGTTCCCCACGACCTATAATCTCGCAATCTTCAAAGTAAAAGTGAGTCGGTTCTTATTGGGTAAGCACGTTCCATCTAAGGCCACAGCTATGACTTACCATACAGCATACTGTGGTCAAGTACATACCCGTTTCAGATTTTTTTAACATGCAGTAAATGTGTAAGTTAAAAATGTCAAAGCCAGTCTCTCACAGTACTGCGTCCATGCCCCCGGTCTCCCCACGATACAACTTTGCTCTATAAACGGTACTTTTCTAACGCGAACTTTATTAAAGTTGAACTGTATTCTTTACGGAAGCTTTCATTAGCCATTCAGATTCTCTGCTGAATAAATAATGGTTCATTATGCCGATGCTCCTTTGTTTCTGTTTGATAACATAACCGACTTGGAAACTTGGATAGTTGGACGCGTCTTGGAACGTTGGACGATCTTGGTTTTAAGAAGAGATATAGTAATGTTTATGGATCATTAGTGTTGTAGTAAGTTTGGATTTAATAAGAAGATAGTTGACGTTTTACATGCGATTCAGCAGATAGTGATTGTATTGTTGGAATGTTTGAATTTTGTATAAATGACTGAAAACTAAGATTGCTTGTTTTACAGATGGAATGCTACATGGCATATTTTTCGATACAGTTAAAATTTTCCTTATGTACCTATAACCCTTTGGTTATATCTCAGCGTAGTAAAATTTATCATCCAAGATTTTTAAATTAAAACCCTAACCTTCATCAATATAAGCATGAGTGTCATCTAATCCCCGGCAGTGTCATATATTTACAGTCGATAAAGTTTGTGAGTGCAGTTGTGTGTCGATGACGTTTATAGTGATTAGTGCGGTGATAAAATGGTTTATGACGCGAGCGCGCGAGGGTTGAGGACGATACGACTTTAGATGGTTTTATTGTTAATTCGGAGAAAACTAGTTGAAGTTATCTCAGTTCCAGTTAAGAAAGGTTTTAATTAATTAAAAAATAAGATTCAAGTGTAAAGATAACTGTGTGGCATTCGTTAAACAAAATTTTTATAGGAAATAACTACAACTATATAATTAATAAATGATGTCTTTCAATGAAATCAAAATAATAGTAACAATATACTCATATTTACATAATATTTTTGATAATAATTCGGAAAGTGATTATTATTTTCAGCCATTCCATTGTGTGATCTCTGAAAAGCATATTTTATTGCATTACAGAAGAATGGTATAGAATATCATCACATTCCTAGCGCCTACAGCTCAGGCTCAGGCGCTTTCCGGATCGGAGAGGTCTATTGTCGTGCTTGTATTGGAATACCTTCCCTAGATTCTGCATACATTACAAACTTAAAGTACCGTGGTTATATAGTTTCAAAAGTAATCCATTAATCTTAGAACAGTTAGGTTTCATTTCACGTTCACGTCTTGTGCTAATACAATTTAATTATATTTAATATAATTCAAAAATGTAACGATATTATAATGTTAATTTGAATCAGCAATAAGATTTTGTATTAAATTATTTTAGGTGAAATGAGTAACTATGCATTTATCTATTTCTTCGAATTATATTCTGTCGTAACTACATCAGCATTTATTTATTGTTGTAGAATCTATCGCTACATCTTACCAGTAAAATATGTCGTCTCTGCGTAGATGTAGGCGCGCTATGTATGTCGCTCGGTCGCGCGACACAGCGACGGCCACTTTTGTTGCGGGGATTGAGTTTGTCGCAACTTGCTTGAAAGTACATGCGGAAGTTTTTCAATGTGGGGAGGTATTGTCTATTGAGAGTTGTAGCTTCGTCTGTTATTGAGATTTTTATTGCCAGTATATTTGAGTAGTCTGATGTTGATAACAGCAAAGTGTGTCATTTACTTTGATTTGAAACTAATTAATTTGATTTGATTTTTGTCTGTGTCTGAGAGTAAAATTAATGCTTCTCTGCAAACTAAAACTATAAACTGCCAATAATTGCTTAATATAGGGCAAATGTTGGTCAAGTGCAAACCCATTTACCAAAGCACTGTTTACACATACATTGAAATACGAGTATGAAATAATCCGAAAAAAAGCACCTACAAACTTGTGTTAAATGATATTTATTTTTCTCTACTTTGGTTCCTGATTTACAACAACTTACCAGATAATAAGCAAAGCAACATTGTAATCTACGATCTAACGCGCCTTCCTAGAAGAAACCTGATCACAGACGATATATTATATTATTTTAGTTTAAAGGGAAAAGAGATAACTTAAAATGACTGTAATACAATCTTCGTTTATTGGTATGGCGTGAAATAAAGGCAATGTTCCCCCGCGTCCTGCCCTCCTCAGCGGACGGCCTCGACGGTCCCCGGGGTGCTGGACTTTATACGCGAGACTTTACACCACTGATATTACAGTACTGGGTTACTTGCAAACAACTACTTCGCCAAAAATGTTATAAAGATTACTTTTTAATGTATTACACATAAGGTAATTAGTTTTCATGTTCATATGTTTGTATCTTAGAAACAATACAGTAAACAGTGATATGGTCCAATCTAGTTTAATAAAATTATTTCAATCTTTTTGTATTATTCATCCCTGTAATATAATTTAAAATTTCAGCTTTCAGAGTTAGTATAGTTTGCTTCGTACCCGTGTTGTATTTATATCGATGTAACACGTGAGGACAGACAGCAGAGGGGTACATTCAAAGGGACAGATAGAAGTTTTGATGGCAGTTTCACTTGAAAACGCCAAGAAAACAAATAAGTATATTGGGATTTTTATACACTTTTTACAGCGGTCATGTAATTTCCTTATTGTTTCTTACTGCTAGGTTTCTGCTTTAGCAATGAAAGACAGACTTGACCCTATGAGCAATACGTTAAAGATTGTTTTTTTGAGTTAATCTGAACACACGGCATTTATAAGTTCATGGTTTGTAAAGTTTGCTATTTAATTAATCGGAGTTATACTGCAATTTATTATAATTTATATCTTCTTTATTATAATAGTACCATACAATTAGCGAGTCAAGATTGTCCAACTTAAAGGTAAACCAGCATTCCCTCTCCTTACTAATCACATGTGTAATGTGTGTGTTCCACCGGCGGCGGCGGCACATCACTCACAGTTTGCAAACTACCCTCAATATACGCACAATGTGTGGAAGCCAATCCATTGACCTACACCATTAGGTATTATAGAAGGTCTCATACATAGGCTATTTTAGTCAGAGACTCCTAACTTTATCAAATCCAATTCTCTCGTGCAAAAAAGGTACCCAAATGTATCTTTGCTATAATGAAGACGTAAAACATTAAAAAGTTATATAATCATTACTAAAAAGTGATAAACAAAATATAATTTTAAAAGTTAAATACTACTCCTCTTTACTGTGTGACACAGAGCAGAAATGCTGATGTTACTTACACGCATTTTAATTTTGCGTGGACTCCATTTTATTATTTTCCATACAGATCAGCATTATATTCAATTTATTCTATCATGTAAGTTATATGAAAGGATTAGCTGTTTATAATGTGTTAGTGAAAATGAGATGTCTTGCACGTATGCTATCATTGTTTCCATTCGACAACAGTCCCTTTATTCAGCACCCTCGTAGGGCGCTAATTAGCACCATTTCAAACGGATATCGTTTAAATATCCGCCGCCTGAGGGTCACGTGGGAATGTATGGAGAACTGAGGGAGGCTCTGATTTACCAATACATTAAGTGTCGGATATATTTGTGTTAGGGAAACAGACCCTGAAGTCAGCTAAAACAATCTGACCTGATATAATTGACTGTAATCACAACACCCTTTATATTAAGGGAAATGTTAAAAAGTTAATCTTAAAACTGGCGTTATTATCGACTTCAAAAAAAGGGGTTATTTATCAAGTCTTCTGAAAATTTATTTGTGGGTATGTTACGCGATTAATCCGTTATTAGGATAACTAATAATTAAGTACCTTATTAAATATTTAAAAAAATATTAGTAATACAAACCTTTTCACTAAGTACGTTGATTTAATCTTTGACACTAACATACAAGTCATGATAATAATAACGAAGGCCATAAAATAAATAATCCGTGTGACTTGTGACTAACACACATAAATTACTCAATTCCACCAGTTTACGAGTATCTGGATTAATGTGAATGATCACATTTTCTCCCAGTAGATAAGGTTTAGTGCCGTAATTAATACCCCACAATTCAACTTGTGGCCTCATAAACTTAGAAATAACTTCTGACACAGACTATGTTTCCCAAAGACTGCTATTTGCCTAACTTCTACACACATAGTTCTTTCTGTCAACAAATCCTGTGTGGTCTCATCAGCATCTGTTCTGGTCCGCATCAATGGTGACGTGCTAATTTTATGACGCATGAAATAACCATTTAAACAGCTTTCAATTAAACAACAATGTATATTGCGTAATTTTCATCGTCGATCTCTCCGCGGCTTTGCCCACGTAGATGTAGCGTTACCATCAAAAGCTTACTTGTGGATGACAAATAAGACTTCGGTGGTAACTCAATAACGAAAATCATTGTTGCAGCGGGAAGGAGAAACAAACAAATAAAGAATAACTCTTTTACCTGAATGTAAAGAATAAAGCCTATGTTAAAATATGTATTTCGTCTTAGCACGTGTCCTAGTGAGGTGTATATTTGGTCTCAGCCTTGTGACTACCACACACGCACTAACTACTCCTGAATCTGTGTCCGCAGTAGTGGGAATAACACCCGATGCGGCGCGCACACTACTCATGGTTGCTGCTTTTATAGGAAACGTAAACGTCACTCTTGCCTAGTGCGGGGGATCGTGGTTACACTGCAGATATTTACATCATGATTCAAGTGTGAAATGTGAGTGTGACCTGTAGTTTAAAATACTTTTAAATATGGGCAAATGTATAAATTTATTGCGTGTCTTAACATTGCGTGCTGTCCGCCTCGTTTGAGAGTCAGTTTCATTCCAATATAGACATGTGTTAGCTTCGGTCACAGTGTCGCCTGTGCGGTTTGACTGTCCAGTGTAAAAAATAAGGCTGATAAGAATCTCATACGTAAAATTTCTAGTGAAAACAACACACGGCAGCCAAGTCAATTATTGGAAATCAACTTTACAGTATCACTTGAACATACATCGCTTTTATCAATCTTTCTCGACACCGCAGTCCGCAACCCAAACACCCCAAACTAAAGTTAAATCGAGACAGCAACAATCGCGCGCTCCGCGGGATTCAATGTGACTCCAACGAGTTGACGATCGAATGGATATCACGTTGCGGGTACGTTCCTGGATACGACTATTTGTTCAGTTACAAGTTAACTTGCAATTTGATTAAATACATCGTTCGAGATAACATGAACACAAAAAAAAGATTGTAAAATGTACAATCAATCGTTAGTTTCCACAAGAAATACGGTAGTAAATGTCTTTTGTGATTTAAGTATATTTATAATTGTAACCATAAAATTTTTATAAGCTTAGATATGTAGTTATAATAATAGGTATGTATTGTGTACTCTTTTCTTTATTTATGTAATTTTTATTTTCTTAATTGTTTAAAGTAGCATGTAATTTATGTATTTATTTTGTAAGTACCTAATTATCTTAAAATTGTTAGTTAGGTCTGCATCAAGAGGGCATTCAGTGCTAGTAATTTTTTTTTATTCATTAAGTTTGTTATGTGAGTTTTAGCTTAGTGCCTGTTTTGCAGGCTATTAATAAATAAATAAATATAAAAAATATAGTTTTCTACAAACTTCACTATTACATCTTGTTATGCCTAGCTATTTTTATCACATCAGAAAAAACAATTCTTGTAAAAAACAGTAATAGCCCATGTGGTGAATCTTGTAATGCAGTTATAGTCGCTATTGTAAGACAGCATTGCTGGCAGTCGCAGTATTTATAGTAAAACCACCGAACACGCAATAATACATAGCACCTGTGGGCTTAGCAGGAATATTACCATCGCAGGATACGATAATTTCTCGAACCGAATTTCATACAAAATCGTACAGCGCACCTGGTGGCGAGTAGCGAAACTATTTTACTCGCGACCTCGCTTACTCCGCCGCAGGATTCGATGAAATTACGGGATCAATGTATGAAGATTTACATAGCTAGCGAGTAGGAGTTATTTGACAGGTGATCCGTAAATACCAGACCCAGCCTTCGACAAAATGTCACTAAATATTTTCACCGCCATATTTTCAGTGAGAAAACTATCGACAAATTTTAAGATTGATTTTCCTGTGTATTTAATTTAATTTCTATAAAATTAGTTTAGGCCATGAAAGTAATATATAGGGAAATATTACTGCTGATCCAATATGAGCAGAGCGAGGCGAAGTATGAAAGGCAGTTGTCTTTTTCTAACTAGGGTGACAATAAATTATATAATTAGGATATACCAATTCATCTTCTTACCAAATCGGGAGCAGTCTCTTTTGCGGTCCTATTTTACCTGCATCTTGCCAGTCATGATGATCCTTAGCTCTATTGGCGCGTTAAGTAACAAACACCAACAAACTTACTTACAAATTAAAATGCACTTTAGTTTGTAACTTATAATAGTATCGATTCGGTTAATTGACAGGGAGGCAATGTGATCAAAATCATAAACATTTTGCAGCAATTACAATATTTATTTACAAGTTCACATTTGAATTGCATGTAGATAGTTGCCTATATCCTATATTTGTTACACTATCGTTTTCCTTGTGTTTCAAATTCTAACTGAAACGAGTGATGGTTTAAACTATTTACACCAATATAAAGCAAACTGTATACAATACTAAGGAATCATATGTGAAACCATGGTATAAGAATATATGACTTGGCTACTTTTTATCAGCACTACTACTAATAGCTACAAATCAATTACTAAATTTTTCTCACAACGGCAGTAATTGGGATACCGTCTTTTTTTAACAAACGGAGAGAATTTGGAGTATTAAAAGATTTTGGATCAAAGTGTAGACTGCAAACTTTGGATAATTTTGTAATAGGTCGTGTAATATTTAAGTTCTGTGTTGCCAATTTATTTTGATGTTTTTCATTTTTAGGAAAACTGAAAAAATATCATATTGCACAAATTATTTCAAGCACGAGAAAATATGGTCACCCTAGTCCCAATAATGTAATCTTACTTAAACTTTAGCATAGGTGCCTGTAGAAAGATATATTGCAACCACTATAAGATTCATTTCTGCATCCCGGAACACTACAAGTTCTTACCATTTTGTTATTTTTACAATAAAATACATTTAAATTATTTTTACAAATTACATATGAAATTATTTTTTTTCCGCCATCTTTTGTCATATAATGTCATCATAATTTAATGTTGCTTGTGTGAAAAATAATATAATATTAATTGGTTACTTATTTTATTTTGTGTTAATTTCACAAATTAATTCAGATTTCTATGTGTCAAGTAAGATTTATAATAAATAAAATTAAATAATATTATTTATTGCTAAATATTTCAAAACTTAAGTTGACAGTGACATTTATCACACATTATTTTTTAAACTGGCAAGCTGTTGGAGCAAGACAACAGCCTTCTCTATATGCCTTTCATTTTTGACCGATTTCACCCCCGATTTACCATTTATAGAAAATGAACTTTAAGTGTAAAAGCATAAGGTTTCTATTCATATAAAATTTATTTCACAAAACCAAAGAGAGAACAATCCAGAGGGAAAGAGAGGGATGATATAAAAAATCCTTGGTTTAGGCTATATAAACATTATTTTCTAAATCTATTTTTAACTAAAAGTCATTGTCTATAATTGTCTATGGCCGTTAAAATGTCAAATTATAGCGAAAAAAAATCGCGGAAAAATTGAGGTGCACCTGTGAAGTTATTTGTAAAGTTTGAAACGAAAACGATTAATCTGTGTTGGCAATATGAATCCTGCGGAAAGAAGGCCTTCTTATTATTATTGGGCGTATCAATCGACAAAGCGCAATGAGCGTAATTCAAGGTAAAGTAGGTTTTATTTTGGCAATGTACTTAGTACATTATACTCAAGTTCAAATTGTTTCCTTGCATGTTTATTATCTACAATATGCTGGCATAGAAGTATTATGCTTGGTTTATAATGACAAAATTCATTTTCAGTGAAGTATCTGCTAGATCTCGACTCAGGAGAGATGATGTGCCTATGGCGTTGAGTGAGAATGAATTCCGCCATAGGTACAGACTCTCCAAGTCTGCGGCCCAAACATTGATCGCAGATCTCGCCAATAAAGGCCTTGTAAAACCTACTCAAAGGACGACGGTGGAAGAAAAGGTTAAAGATTTGTCTGCTATTCAATAAGTACATATAAGTAATGTAATCATATAACACTACTATTTAGACCTAGAAAATAAAACTCCTGTGTACTATTTCCCTTCTGACACTCATGTTTGCAGGTTCTATGTGCGTTGGCATTTTTTCCCACAGGATCATACCAGCACATAGCAGGAGGCTCGCTACTTCGCCCAACGGACTGTAAGCTCCATTATATCTAAAGTAGTGGAGAAACTCACAAATCCTGTGATGTTAGCGGCTCACATACAATTCCCGAGCAACAAAAAGGAAAGAGATGTGATCAAAAATGGGTAAGTAGGTAACTTTTTACATAAACTACCACATTAATAAAACAAATTCAAATATTTCTGAGTGTAAGCAACAAACTCTCTTTTATATTCAAGAATTTGAACAAATTTGTTGGTATATGTGTTATTCACAAGTAAAGAAGTAAACAACATCCAATCATTAGAATAGAATATATCTTTAATGTACACCATAAAACATAGAAATAACAAAACAGGAAATAAGCTTAAATATATAGTGATGCACATTGGGCGGCCTTATCGCCTTAGGCGATTTCTTCCAGGCAACCTTTTGGATGGACATTACTTAGAATTATAAACAGGCGGTGTACTAAAAAATCATTAACTCTTTATTAAGTCCAACTTCTGATGTATTACCATTACCTATGTATGCAGTTACTTTGTTATCCTCTCCCATTGAACATTTGTTGCAAATAGGTACCTAACTCAACTACCTAGGTATCTAACCAATAATGTGTATATTCTTCAGATTTTATGAGAAATTTGGAATCCCTGGTGTGGTAGGTGCAAGTGATGGGTGCCATTTCCATATTGTGAAACCAGTAGCCAGCAAAGAGCACCTATACTACTGTCGCAAGCATTTCCATTCCTTGAATGTGCAAATGGTATGCAATTTGTATTACTTTAGAATATAAGCACTTATCAATCAACTTACAACTAATTATGTATATCCTGAGTATCAGAATTTTAATCAATAACTTCTGTAGTCTTTTTGTACTATTCAACTACTGCTTCTTGAAAAAGTTATTAAGTATATAAAACTGTCTAAATTAAAAAGATTACCTTAATTTACACATTGTAAGTATCATATGATATGATAACTTGTTTATGATGTGTTACAGACCTTCGACAGTAACAACATCATAACAAGCATCAATGTGAAGTGGGGGGGTGCTGCTCATGATGCTTTTATCTGGGAGTGTAGCCCGATCAGCGACCACTTAAAACAACTTCATCAGAGTCAGGAGCGTGTTTGGCTGCTTGGTATGTGTGATACATAATATGGTAACAAATTAGAAACATACAATAAAATAACTACAAAAAATAATTTTCAGGTGATTCGGGCTACCCCCAGAGGGAATGGCTTATGACGCCATTCCCAAACCCAGCTGAAGGGAGCCCAGAGGCTCTATGCAACAATGTCCATGCCAAAGCCAGGGTAACAATCGAAAGTACTTTTGACCGACTAAAAAACAGGTGGAGGTGCTTACATAAGGACCGCACCCTTCACTACACTCCTGAAAAGTCGGCCAAAATTATAATGTCTTGTGCCATCTTACACAACATAGGTATTCAACATGGATTGCAATCAGAAGACACCGAGGTACAAAAGCTGTATATAATATTGTAACTGTACATTAATTCTTAAATAGTGTCTATCACTTATTTATTTACAAAAATAACTAACAAATGTTTACATATATACCATAAGTATATACAAAAATGACTTAAAAATACAGAAAACTTATACAAAACAGATATTTACAAAAAGTTCAGCACACCATCCATGTTGTTGCTGTGCGGCAGGGAACCCAGGATGCTGGCAGTATTTCCTCTTTGAATGCAAAGACTCAAATGTTGAGAAAAACAGCTGCCAGCCCTGAGATCTCCTGTGGCAAGGACCAAACGTTTGCTAACCTGTTCCACAAATAATTTTGTGTCCGGAGATATTGTGTCTATCATAGTTATATTAAAACATCTATTGTAGGTTGAAGAAGAGATTTCACAAGTGCCTGACAGCCAAGCTGCAGCAGCCGAAGATGTCAGCCATGACCTCGACAGAGGTCGCCAACTGAAGAGGACACTAATGCAACGGCTTTGCCACCTACACAGGTATTATCACTGCAGTTAACTAAACTTACTGCATTATAAATAAAAAGACATTGTCTAACTATATATATATATGTACCTACTTTATTTACAGGTGAATGTCAAGAGCAGATTTACATACCTAATACCTAAGTACATATTTTTTATTTGTCAGACACAATATCTAAGTAAACTCTAGTTTGAAACTAGCTGGTGGTTGGTATGGTATTATTCATGCTAATCAGTGATGGATGAAGAAGTAAGTAAAGGCAACACAGGGCCTATTCCATCTGTAGGTATACTCCACACCGACTAGTTATTAGTCAGGAACATTCATAAATAGGAAACTTACTCAAACAAACTTTAAATTTTACAATATTAGTGAGAAGAGATGAGATGGTATACCTTTATGCCTGTAAAATTTATATTTTCCATTCCTGTTGCTGCCTGGGACCCAATAATATTGACCACCCGTGCTCCAATATTTGTAAGATAATTAATTGCTGGACCACCTCCTGTTTTCTGAATGGATCTGTTTATTTGGGCTAGTTTTTTTATATAATATTTTTGTAGTCACTCCATACCTGTAAAATAGAATGTAAGTATATGTACATTAAGGTAGTTATTGTGTACCTATCATAAATTAAATCATTGTTCTATGAGTAAAGTTTATTGTGAAACCTGAGTATAGTTTTTATTTAATGGAAATGTCTTTAAGTAGCAAATGTTACTCTAAATTACTAGGTATTAATTTTATGTTTGTGAAAGTTGTGTTATCACAAAACATTTTGGTTTACACTATTTGTTAGTATTCTACAATATTGAGTATTATTTCTATCCCATATACCTAGGTAGGTATAGATACTATTCTTACCTCAGGCCTTAATATTCTTATAAGTTTGGATTTTACATTTATGTTACAAGGAACAACAACAGCTTTTGTATATTTTGTACAGATTGATTTTTAATTGATTAGTATATAAAGAAACTATATGGAAAGGTAGGTATTGTATTATATTTACTTAAATTGAAAGACACCTCAGTAAGTAGGTACTTACTTTTCTCCATTTGTCTTCTGACCGGGATGCCCCTGTGCCTTCAGCATTAAGTTGCATAGTACCTAAGCTGGGCCCATTTCAAGGCCACATAATTGCGGCCTCTGGGCCCAGTACTTGGCTTTGTAAGATCTCCATTTCTGTAATAAATGTTGATAGATATTCAGGAAGACATTTTGTACAATAGAAATGTGTAGGTTATTAGGTAAGTAGGTATTGTAGTTTGTGCTCTGACTAATTTCAAAAGGCGGCAACTTCAGCAACAAGATATATTCCTGAGATGATTTCTATAATACTTTTTCCAATAATATAGAACTATAATAAGGTACGTACTTCTCCATGAATTCGATCATTATTAAATATTGCTCGCTGCTAGTACGCATTGTAGATATTATGAAGGTTTTTTGTACGATTGAATATAAAAGTAATATGTGATAAAAAGTAATTAACAGAATAAACGTTTAAATCTCAAAGCAATACAATTGTAATTTTCCCGCCTTTTGACAGAATACGGATAAAAAATTTCGTAGAAAAGTATGAATAAACCGGTAATGTTACTCTCGTTTATTTACCATCGAGACCTAACTCCAGCTACCAATGCATGAAAGTCGAAAGTAATACTTACGACTAACTTTTACTTTACGGACTCAAACTCGAGCTAGGGGTACTGTAGTTTGCTTTTATGTAAATGGAATTTTACAGGGTCTTTTGAAAAGTAAATGATTATTAATTATTGAAGTTACAAATAAATTCGAAATAAACATGTCCGACCTCACGCTACAAATAGCTATTGTGCAGACTCAATTAGAACACACTTCAACATTTTTTTTTATGTGTAAAAGTTAAAATCTATTTTAGAAAGTTCAATCAAGTGACGCACATAAAACGCCACTAACGTAAAGTCAAACAGTTAGCACGTAAAGGCATTTCATATGATATCTGAAATAATGGCGATAAAACTGAACGTATGTCCATAAAGAGCACCGGTTAGGGTAATTTAGTGAACGCTAACTGCATTCTCGATAATTCTATATATACCTATAATAAAACGGCGCCCCCTGACAGACGGACGGACGGACAGACAGTAATTCCCAGTCGACATATAACATTCATAACAGCGTCCGGAAGGATTTTAAAGCGCGCAGGAAATATACCATTTCAGTGCATTTTACGACTTCAGTTATAAAGTGTTGTGGAAGTAATTTATGGAAATGAGATAGGAGCAAACGTGATAACTCTTTTATGATGATATTAAGAAAAGTTTTTCTGTTGTGGGACGTGTGAAGCGTTTTAACCTTCTGTTTTAGTGGTTTGGAGCAGATATATTTTATGAAGGAGCAGAAACGTGAACCCAAAATCTCAGCTTGCAATATTCCAATATATTGAACATATGAGCGGCCCCCGGGGTCCTTCCACAAACAATAAAAAGCCTAATGTCCGTTAAATCCTTCCTCCGTAGCACGAGGTCCGCAGACGTCTCACAATGGGCATGTGTTATTGTCCATTACATATAAAATACTATTGGAAAACGATTTGGAGTCCAGACGAATCTCCAACAAAGGCTCTCGGAAGGCCCCGACCGGAGAGCGAATAAAACAAAGAAAAACTTTTTATAACACTCCAATTGGTGATATCCTCCGCACAGTCCTCTGGCGAAGTCGTTTGGGATATTATTTTGCAAAGTTTCAACTATCTAGTTTAGGACTCTCAAATTGAAATGGGTCCGTTGACTCGCCGATGTTATTGCTTTATCTGGGATCACTTGATGAAAGTTTACCAATCGGTTCTATATTGCCTTTAAATGTTGTGGAATCTAATTTAATAAAGGCTCAGACCTTTTAGTTCTAATAGTTTGTGCTCGGTTAGATTCATTATATTGTTAGTCTAGTTTTGGTCGTAGTTTAATAAATTCTCTTTATATGTTCGTGAAAAATTTAGAAATTCGGCTAATGGTTTGAATCCAGTCCAAGCAGCCAATAATAGTTTTATAAATTCTTGTTAGGAGTGAAGAAACAGTAAGTTATTTAATTTTCCTACAAGAGCTAGAAAAAACAGTCAGCTCTAAACTTATATCTGGCATCTACCAAAGTTTTCTCTTCAAATTGTGAAGCTGAAATGTTATTTTATACGCGAGCAAAGTTTACCGCTCGCTTGTACGGGTGTTTGGCGTAAAATTTCGGTCACGCGCGGGCGGTGGAGCCGCCTGGCCGCCCTGGGAGACCCAGACTGATCTCTGCGCTGTGAATGTTGTGAGGCCCTGGAATATAAACATACAAGTAGAATAACGACGCTGGAGAAAATTGTCTTTTAAAATAAACGCATTCTTCATGGATACAGTGTTCTCGTTTGATATGCAATGCTTCCGATGAAATGGCTGGGCAATGAATTATGCTCGTGTCGGGGTACAATAACATGCCAGATGCTGATATTCAAATGCTGAATTGTTGTTCCGGGATATAACATGCAAATAAGGTTATTGATATCATTTTTTGTATCAATATATGAGAATAGGTAGGTACATAAAATTCTCATTCCCATTTCTTAAATACTTGGTTAATTTATGAAAAAAGTTTTTACACAAATAATTTGTACTTATACGAAATTGAAAACACTCTCAATATAGCACGCTTTGTTATCTCTAAAGCAGAACTCCTCGTGAATCATGAAACGAACCGAAACAAATGACGTTGTCACGACGCAACCTTATATAAACTAATTTACCTACTGTAACCTTTGATGTCGACGATCTACCAACATTCTGGGAAAATAGAAACGTCATTGTTTCAAATTATGCTTTAATTATACATTACAGAGACGATATTTAATTTTAAACGTGGGCGGAAACCACAATCTGTATCACAATAGTACAAATTATTTTCAACCCACGTAAAATTAAGTAATTTTTGAGGCTCTCCAGGTGTAAATACAGTAGGAATAAAAATAAGTAACAGTAGTTAAACTTTTATTTTCAAAATTTATATTCTGTTTTATATTCCAGTGCAATATGTTGCGATTTCATCGCTAGTTCCAGTTGTAAAAAGTTATATTTGACCATCTGACTGTAACAATTTTCACTCAACTCTTGTATGAAATACAGAAGTTAATTTCTCAAAAGGACATTTAACACTTTAGTTTCTGTTTGCTACAATGAAGGAGATAAGTAGTGAAAAGATTAAGCATTCCCATTTAAAACTGTCTGTGGTCAATTACCCTGCAGACTGCAGTGCTGTCATCTCGCGGCGACATGTCTCGCCCTGTTTTTTGCATTCTCATCGCGCATTGTGTGACGACACCAGCAGAGTTATTTAGAGATGCTGCTGGATCTGGTATAAACTCACTTTAATCTTTATTTTAATAGTAAAAGCTTCAAACATGTTTCAACATACGATCTGACCACGCCATTGTTAATACATATTATGTTTCTTATTTCAACTCTAAAGATATTATATAAATGGTCTTACAAGACAAAACAAGCATTCTAAAATACTGACTACCATAAGCATTCAGCCTCTTGCTCAAAAAGGTATTTTCAATTTGTCCCCGCACCTGCACATTTTTTATCAACCAAAATAAACTGTTACATCCTGCGAGTACAAGACATACTTCAAAAGCAATCTTTATCCTGCGTTGATAATTCACATGAAACATGTATCAGCACCGCCCGTCACATCACACTCGTTTTAAAAAACAACCGGTTGAAAGAAAGCCCTCTCAACGAAGCTTGTAATGTTATGAGGGCGATACCTTGGCTGCTATACTAATGAATTTTACATTAGCTCCGGTTCATTCTTTCATAAATGTTGCCGACTTGTTCTGACGACGGCGGCTTTGTGTCAGAACGGTACACGACACGACGTTTTGAGATGGAGAATACTACCTACCTCAACGTTTTACATAACATTTCACGGTCGTTTGACTGTTTACAGGGTTTTGGAGACGGTTACAAAAACAATTTCGAACAAATGAAATGGAAGCGCGAGTTTAGCACTTAAATAAACAAAGAGTTACTCCATTTCTTTACAAATTTATTACGGATCGTGTAATATCTCAGATCTTGTAAACAGTATCTATATATATATATATATATATATATATATAAGGCACATATTTTTCACAAGAAGTTTTAGCCAAAGTAAAATGGTATCCTTATTTTCACATATGCACGGAAGTAGCGTAAAAACGCCGGCACTTTTCTAAATTTATTCTCAGTGCACACCTGCTCCCGCATTTTTCGTGCAGTTTTTCACCGAAACCTCTCGCGTAGTAAAAAGGCGACGAACGGGTTTACCCTTCGCCGGTAATTTATACCGGTTGAAGTATCCTGTAATTTTCGAGTAAACTGTAAGTTGGTAGTTAGTGTGGAAAGCTATCTATTATCATGCTCCATCGGTCCCTCACGACAGAAAAGAACCAAGTCAAGTTTGTAACGCTCGATTTTCCTGTCGAGAAATTTGAAACATCTACTTTAATACTAGCAAAAGGAATACAATTGTTAGAATTATATTGTGTTTTGAGTAGCATTTAAATAGAGGTTTTATTGCGCGCCGCATCGGTATGTTAACATCTCGCCTTACAATATAATGCGTGTTTATGTGTGTATGTGAAGGTATTCACATATTATTCCAGGTTTAAGTAAACTCTTTATAGCATGTTTATGGTCCATGTAAGCGCCGAGGCCACATTATCTCGTGTTATTATTGTTCTTTCGACCAAATGTTTCGCTTCAAGCAAAGTATTAAATTTCATTACAGAGGTAATAATGTTTCATGGAGGCTTTACGAAGATTAAGTTAAAGTAAATTGTGAATAGAATATAAAAGTGTGTAATGAACGCGGTTAGTCTCAGTAATACGGTGGCGATGTGTAATCTAAATCACATTTCCATGTATATTGCATCTACAATGAGTCGAGGGAGCAATTACATGTTTCGCTTCGTCGTTTGTATGGAAATCAGAAGTCATGAAACTATTTGATTAGCTCCCTCCAGCGTCTCACAACTTCACTCACGTATACCGACTATATTCCCACAGCTCCGCTCTGAGTTCAAACTCCAACTTTTAAGTTATTCTATAAACGTAAATCATTGTTAATTTATATCTGTGGTCATGTACTCCCACTCCTCGCACTCGATAACTACTAATGTTCACTTTAACTCCACAATAAAACCACATTGACAACTCCGGATTTCACATTTAAGGCAGCGTAAAGGGAAACTTCGAATTTGAATTATGGACACATAAAAATGTTGACCAAATCTCGCCCACGGAGTTGAATTTTATGGAGTTTTGCCATTTTTATCTTCGAAGATCGCATAAAAGATAGAAAATTGGGACAAATGAAACGGTTTCAATTCATAAATCTTTCATAGAAAATGTTATTCTTTTCTTTTGTTGCATCACATTAAACCAGTAGCAGTAAATATACCATACAGTAAATTACAAAATAAGAATATGTTTGTGAAATCTTCTCCGGAGTCATGTAAGTAAAGAGCTTCCAGTCACGAGAGTGGTCGGTGTATCGCAGTGCATCATCGACGTGCTGTAATTATGACATTACTCCTCGCGCCTCCGCGACCACACCACGCGCTCACTAATCATACCTCGGCTGTATTGCCAGGCTTTGTGGTTTCGTGGCTTTACTACCATCCACATACAAACGAAAATAACTAACCTTTGATGTTACTTAATAATTTAATAATACGTCGTGTTATCGTTCTCACAGCTGGTGTGATTAACGGAATGTCAATCAGCTTCTTTGTGAATTTAATCTTCTTTTTATGCGTTTCCGATTCCGCGAGCACTCCCCTCTCCGTAATCTCCTTTTATCACATTATTACATCCTCTGAAAGCCGCCCGATAGCATCTCCCCCGTGTTTTGAAACACGTTCCTTTATGCAGCAAAAACTGTGAGTCGGCAGAACTTAGTGCGTGTGTTGCTTTTTGTATGCAATCTGAAATTACATACGTCAACACATTCAATGGGGCGTTTAAAAGCATTCCTGCCCCCGCCGGAGGCTGGCTATTTCTGTGCACTTTTACTCATTTACTTGCAACACCTTGCTGAAAAACTTCAAAGCAAATTGAACCTCACTGTGCTCGACATTGGGTTTAATATTGCCTGTGGTGTTATCAGACAGGACGTCTATCGTATGTGTATTTGAGCGCACCTTTCCAGCTGGGGTCTAATGCGGCAAGAAGGTAGTTTGAAAAACCCTCCGCTAGCACTTTGTAATCAGTGCACTTAAGTGGCTGCAAAAACTGAGGCAAAAAGCTTGTAGAGATCATTTACATTTTGGAAGATCGTGTGCGATACGGAGTAAAGGACCGTTTTCTACTTCGGTGGGATTTTTTTTGTCGAGAACTTTCGAGTTTGAATTGCTTATAGAGCTTCGTAATTTTTTTGCTATACCTAGTTAGTGAAGATGGAAGTTTTTAGTTGCTTTTTAATAACTTTTGAAACTTGTTCGAGTTTTTCAGTTTATTCTTGAAACGTTTCAACTCTTTATCATACTTAGATTACTAACTTTAAATAACGTATTCTAAACTGCATCTATATCTTTTGAAAGTTACACCATTTTACGCACCCGACTAATTTTATGTCACTTGCATATTCATAAACACGGATGCTTTCTCTTAAATTTACGAGTTTTCTAATAACATTAATGTAAGTGAAATCTCCGACACCTAACAGTTAATATACTTTACATATATTGTAACGGGTACTGCACTGCAAGTCAAGTGAACGCGCCACTGCATCATTGCAACTACCAAAGCTATGCATACGTTTACGCTAACTGATATATTTACTGCACTGATTACACCGCCACAGTGGTTATAGATTCTGTAGCAGTTATGTTTTGTTGTAATTGGTAAATAAGAATTAATATTTAAGCCCAATATTCAAATATTTTTAGTTGATATACTATATATTAGTTTGATATACAATATATCTGCTAATAAAGTTTGTAATATATGTTTGTCCGTCCCTGGTTGTAAAAAAATATTGATAAGAAGTATTTGACTACTAACGATTTACCTAGCAAAATTCACAAAGTCGAGTGAAATTAGATAAGTTCCGACTTAACCTTAGCCTATTGCTAATAGAACAGAAAAAAAACGGATTGTAATCAGTATCGTCGAGCGTTTCAAAATAAGCGATCATTTAAAAACAAAACCGTCAGATTGTTTTCATTTGATTCCTGTATGAGTATGTAGTATCTACGCAGAGTACTCCCTGCCACAGCTTACTCCAAGTTAACCTTTCAAAGCTTCATGCCGCTGAAGTTCGCCTTTTGCATATTTCTCCAAATAACTCCATTTGCTTACAAATATCTTGCGAGCTGCTTGTGCAGTGCTGCAATGACTATACTTTACATAGACAGCTCATTAAAACAAAAAACCATTAAATCAAGTATGTCGATGTGATTGATCAAACATAAAAATTCACGCGAAGTGTCTGCCATAACGCATAATACTCTTATTTGTTTCAGGTTTCTGATTGTAAGCAAATCGTGCTACTTCGTATGGTTGCTGGAACAAATTGCAAAATCTATGGAGAGATAAAATTATACAATTTTACTGTCACGTCATTGCGAAGCTCTGATAGCAATCACCCTGTATAAAATCCCGTATTTTGCCAAAACAGTTAAATAGAGAGTCAATTTCATTAATTGGTAACATAACATAGAAACAAACATTAGGTATACACAAAAGAAAGAACGACATTTCTGAAATCATACTGAGAAGATAATTAAGGAGTCTTTGACTTACCTATATAGTTTATTGCGTACTGCAACGTTTTAGCAAGTACCCTTCAGTTGGTGAAATGTATTTGGGAATGTATTCCTTTACTTGAGTAAGTAACTTATCAGCCAGAAAGGATTGCCTTCGGTTTGTTGGTTCGTTGGTTGCAAATGTTACTCACTGTCTGTGTGAACTAACTCTATAAGCATTTTATTGATTCTTAAAACAAACTTCTCTCTTTATGTTCATTTATAGAAATAGTTAGGCACGATGAAATTTGTAAAGTAGACCACCCACCCATGACAGTGTCTTATCTTTTATCGTAAGTTCTGTCACCAAGCATCTATAGCATCTCATTTCATTCCAGTACTGATGCGTTCGTGTGATTTAGTGTTCAGGTGACCTAGTGGTTACGCTGCTGTCCCAAGTAAAAAAATGATATTGCTGTATAATACATTTTTGTCAAACAAAACCATAAGTCCCATCGCGCCAGTGTGCTTACAAAGCCAGCGTCATTTTACGAGCATACCTGCGGAGTTAGCACGTCATTGAGTCTCACAATAACCGAGGAAATGTTACTCCTTCCTTACATCGCTACACGCCACTGCCTGCATGGACAATATCCAAGGGAAGGTTTGTGAGGTTTTGTTCAGGCTGTAAAATGTACTGAATGCTTCAATGTATAGGTGTTGTATGGGTGATTCACTCTAGCGTACAGTTGAAGGTAGGAATGTAACGGCTACTGGAATTGTTGTATTTTGTAAGTATTTTTTTGTTTTTCAAATTTAACTTCACTGCGTCAATGTCCTAATCTCATCTAAAACTTTCACAGAATACAGAAGAATACTTACAATTACAATGTAAGTGTTCTTACCTATACCTACCTATCCTACTACTACTACCCTATTTGTAAGATAAAACATGGACAAGTTTGACTATTCAATCAATACAAAACCATTTTTGCTACAGAAAATGTTGCTAGCTAATGGTGATTATAATATTATTTTAGCACATATCCATTTTACAAGGGAAAATGTTGGTAGATATCAGTAAGATTATTTTTACTTCAAATGTCATCTTGCACATTTTATCCTAGATTTTAAAACCCGTTGAAGATATAGGCCAAATGCTAATCCCAGACTTGGCAGAAATCCCTCCTCCTCAACAATGTATGCTTCTCCTGCTTCGGCCGCAGAATGCAAAGTGCGCAACTAAAATTTTATAACATCCTTTGCTGGTTCAAGAAGCCATTCTCATATTTTACGAGTCTCTCGCCTCTCCTCGGGCCCGAACACCTAGTTTTGGCCAACTCAGCGATATTGTATATTGTGAGGGAAGTTGTATTATTTTCTGTAACGGGAGCGAGGGGAGGTGACAATGTGGCTCCATTTTTATTTCATGTTTAACAAGTACGTTTATGTATTGTGGTTTCAAATTATGTTATTTGTATGTAAGTACACATACTGTACACGTTGTATAAATACTGTTAAATTGGAATGTTAATTATTCGATTTTCAGCATGAAATAAAACGCTTCACTAGTTTATAGGCTGAATAAAGTAAAAGTAGAGAATAAAAATCCAGTAACAAAAACTTTCATTGCATATAACATATTGGCTCGTTTTCTTTGATATCACAAAACAGATATTTTTATTACTTACTTCACAAGCACTGCCTTACTACCACTTCTTCTAAATATAGGTCTACTTGTAGTTCTCAGAATATACTATCCGACAAACTTCTTTGATCACGCTTCATACAATGTCCAACATCTTTCAAGTTATGGCTACTTACTTACACATTTTATTGGTTTTACTTAGAATTTATTTGCAGTAAAAATATGGACTTTATATCTTCTCAACAAGAGTTGTCTTGTGTGGTGTTGTATTATTTCTTCAAATATGACAGTTTTAATCCTATAAAAGAGTGTTACAGCTTATATAAAAAACTGTTTCTAGCCAAAACGTCATGATTAGTTGCAAATTGAATTCCATGACAGTAATATGAAACCACGTAAATATTTAACTAATTATCAACTTCTCAAAGCACCTCCTTCCAAGCCGGCGTATGAATGGTCTGTAAAACTGGCAGAAGGTGTCGCGACAAGTGTGGATGCGGCTGTGGTTGCCAGAGGGCGCCACTTGACTCCTGGAGAGGAGATATTAGCTGCAGCCGGGACTGATAATGACTCATTTGTGGCACTGTTGAATTAACTACCAGAGGGTACAACTATGGTGGTTATCTACTTTTAAAACAATAGATAATTGGCGCATTGCGGTGTTTCCCGTGGTAATCTGGGATAACAATACAATGTTTGGAGTTTTATAGGCTGTGTACACTCTGCGTCCATGCTGAATTGTATCCAAATTGGTTTAAGTTCACGAATATGAAAGCATCACCCACATTAAGATTCTATGTATTTCTCACTTAGGTAATCCATTGTAAAATGAATAAGTTGTACATATTATAGCGACGTATGATCTAACACATCACTATTCGACTAAATCCTCTGTCGTTGAATAGTTAAACCATCACCATATAGATAGATGGTTGCACCAATTTGTCCTCGCTTCCATTACGAGTGCAATAAATACCTCCGTCTCAGCACTCCGACACACGCGGAGCAGCTGTGGGAGCATCCACTCGTGACATGGAGTGAGGATAGATTTGTGAGTGTGCGGACATACAGGGGCTGCGAGGGACTTGCAGGGTGTACGCGTGCAGCTGGGAGAGTGGTTGTACAAAGAGTTTAAGTTAGTTTGTACGGAATATGTATCTACATGTAAAGCGACAGTTTACTTTTTTCATTTAAAATGGGTTTAAAGTTTGATTATTTACATTATCATACTAATAGCACAATATAGAAAACAATATTCTTTAGACTGTGCTAATAGTATGAAAACGAAACTTTCTAATGCAACGCTTTAACAACTGAACCGAGTTAGATGACATTTGGAATGAACAGCAATTAGACCACACATTAACATATTAGTTTCGTGAGACTGATTCACCCGCGTGAGACAATATTACCACGAATAACGTTATGAAGAACAAAATACAGAAATAAATAATACAATTGCCTTAATTTCGCTTGGAATTTAACCTGATTTCACAGCTGTACTTTGTCTTATTTATTTGACACCTCTTGACCTTTAAAGGTGCTCTGTAATCCACGTCAAGTGCTGACTGAGATCCTTCCTTTGGCGGAGAAATACAGGATTGTGCTTCTGAGAAACAAGGATCGATTCTACAGGCGTTGTGTTGTAGTGACACATGATTTAGCACTGTGTTGAGTGATGTTGGACGAGTAGCGAAAACATATTAAACATTTACTGTAGAAACTGGTTGTGTACGCTTTAGACATACCTACATTTTGATCTGTTACATTTTGCGAAAATGAACAAAAGTTTTTATTTTGCCGAATTGAAGTTTTAAAGTAGTTTTAATACCATATTTTGAAAAACAGCCTACTCATTCAACCCTTACAAACTGAGGAAGAATAAAGTGGACTACACAGCTGAAAAGCACAAATGAGCAACAAAACTAATTACAAACTAACTAAAACTGGGCAACTAACATAATGAAATCCAAGCCACGGTTTAGGTAAAACTGCAAACCTAAAATTACACAAACACTAACTAACTCGCGTGAAAATGTCGCTTCAATCACAAGTTGGTCTGAATGTGTTGCTAATAACTTTACACTAACCTCATTACGCTGGGAATCAATGCTATTTTAATCAGTCGTCCCGATTATTAATTTGATGAATTACCTTATTTTTCTATTTTATAAGAGAATGAAGAAGAATAGAAATAGAAGAGAATGGCGCAACATCCACATACAAGAGCATCGCTCTTAAATTTTGAATGAATGAATGACGTTATTTTTGTTTAGTATTAAAACCTACGATCTGTTATTCGCTAAGATTTAACTTTCCTGAATACCAAAAAATTAAATACTTTAAAGTGAGCAGGTACAAGTCCTTATGTATGTAGCAGTGCCTTGGTAGATGAGCCTCGTTACATTCGATTACACCGACACGCATCTGGGAAATCTAGCTATATTGGATTTCTAAGGAAGAGTTATTCATTTCCCTAACTTATAAACGTATATTTTACAAGTTGATCTTGCACAAAACTCTGGATTTTCTCTGCGGCTTTCAACGTGAAATAAAAATATTTGGAGAAATCTAGTAAACCTTATTTTGGTAAAAAGGTAGAAGGTACGAATAGTAACTTTAGTGTTAAATTTAAACTATTTTTCACCCAACACGTCATGTCAACGTTCTGTAAACTTGAACAACACAAAAAAGTCAAAGACTCATAAAAGTCCAAATCCAAGCACGATCAAACAGGAGTGAGTGTCAACAAGCTTCAACTCTTAAATACCTCAAACATGTTTACAATACCTATTAGTACAGAACTGTTGACAATATCACCTCGCCTTATACGAGATGGGACAAAAATGACACTCCACGGAATGTCAACAAACTTCAGGGTGTAAATGTCAAGGGAATTTCAACACAATCAACATTCCAGGTGGGACAAATAAGGATACCCCGGCTGGGTAAATTGGTAGTTGAGCTGTTGTAAGTTTAGTGTGTGTATTTATATATTATTGAAGAGGTTATTTCAAAATGTAAAGGATCAACTACAAGTTAAAGAATGCGTCTGGTTTCTATTTACAAGATAGGTACCAATAAAGGCATTATGCCTTTCAAAATGATGCAGATATTAAACTATTTTTTCAAAATCATTATATACTACACTTCAAACATACTTACATTCAGACGATGTTACATCATTTTAAAAGATAATGCTAAGGCTAAGTAAGTACATTAAAAAAACTACAAAGTTTATAATGATACTAACTAATAAATAGGTATCTTATCAATATCCCATAACACAGTCACAAATCAGTTCAAATAACTTGTAGTCCTTTCATCTTTCTAAACGATTTTCCTCCATTTCCACTCTATTCACCGGAACTACAGTTGCACCGAGCTGCCTTCAAACCACGCGGCACTTCTACAGACTAGTGCCGCCTTTCCAGCCACGGCGAGAGGCGGCACTATCGACGAAATGTGACCACTGCATATGACGTTTTCACCTTACTGAAAACTATTTGGTTTGAAAATATCATACGGCATTTTTTTATTTCGATGCTGTGACTTGTGTCCAATATTAGAAGTATTTGATTTATTTATTTGCAAGAACTTTATAATATATAACAATTCATTTTAAAATCATGACTTTTGTGTAACCGAAAAACGGTAAGCTGTACCTTGATAATTGATACTATTAATTTAAATAAATCTTTTAATTGTTAGACAAAATAGCAATAACAATAAAATTTAACTTTCTTCCACGTCTCGTCTCAACGTTATTATTTGTGTATGAAGCTCGTAATCCCCTCACTTGCCGCGCGGAGCCCCATTTCCTCTCCGCAACTAGCTTTAATGAATACTTTAGCATTCTTTCTGCACTAAGTATGCATTAACATTCCCTTTGACTGCACCCCCCCCCCCACCTCTCTTGCACCCCCCTGCAATCAAGTTACCCCCTCTCTGCTTAGATCGCTTAGGGTCATAAACAACAATTCATTAGACTTGCTTTAGTTGGGGAAACGTCACTTGAGTCGCGGAGTTAAGTTGAACTCTATTAAATATTTTGTGAGTTGGATAAAGTTGCCTAAAATTGTGCTAAACATGTTCTGAGCGTAAAAAGACTATAATAAACTCCTGATTATTGGTAAGAGTGCATATTAGCAGCTCAATTATCCTACAATAGCTAATTAATAATATTAAACGAAACTATGCTAAAATGTGACGCACATCTACTATTGCGAACTTCAAACACAATTATTTTAACACATTCAAAACCAGTCTTGAATGTGTATTTGGCTTATATATGAACTCATTCTGTTATGTGTACCGTTATAAATAAATAAATAAATAAATATTTATGAGATGTACCGTCTTACAAAATACATAATGTCTTATGAAGAAGGTGACACCGAACACAGCAGCATCCCGCGGGAATCAAGGAACGAGCTAACTTTTGGCGTTTGCGAGTTTAATATCGTTTAATTTTAAGGTCTCAAGTTCTCGGGACTGGTGAGATTTGCATTTATTTGTTATGGAGCATTTTACACACAAGCACTGGGGAAATAAGAACAATTGTGCTGGATAACGCGAGTAACGTGATCATATAAATACACACGGAGCGACGTGGTTTCAGTAAATATAACTGACTCATCTGAAATTATACACTCTAATTCGTGAATGATATAGTTTACTGGTGTTTGATTGGTTGAATTGCATACTAACAAGCAGGAACTGTATATTAGTCTGTCTTCATGTAAAGGCCCATGTGACATACTGTAAATTTAAATTTTGCAACATCATATTGTAGACTTACTCCAAAAAAATACTGTCATACATGTTGTACGTTACTTCCACTCTTCTATCCCAGCGGAGTCCCTGAGGAGTGTTCTGGTACAGATGTAGCGAGTGGAGGGTAATTCCACGCAATCTCAGCCTGATACAATCTGCTCAAATGATAACGGCTTCTTTCTGCGGGAATCACCCCGGAATGGGATCGCAGCTATTTGCTTCTAAGTGTATTGTGGAGCTTTGTTCTCAGGCCTTGAACTTTAGGGATTTCTGCTTGGTAGGTTTTGTTGTCTTTTTTTAGGTTTCACACGCTATTTGGTCGGAATATTTTGTTGAGATTATTTCTGCTAAGGTCACATGAAGAGAGCTATTATTTTCACTACTTCACTCCACTTGTTCAAAGCCAGTGTAATTTAGGTTTGGTTGACAAGCGTGTTACATCTTAAACTACCGTGTTGCCTAACACTAGGCAATGCTGAGCTCAGCCCAGCACAATAGCGGCCATTTAAGAGAGCAGGCAGGTGCCGGGCCGACATGAAACCTGCGTTCTCTTTAAGGAATTCAAGAAAAGACCAGTAACTCTGTAAAAATGGTGCAATCACGGCCAAGGATGCGTGACAGAGGCCACGACTTTAAATATTGATCAAATAAATTGTTATTTTTCCTTAATAACCTACATTATTTATTCCCCAATAAGTACTGTATCCACAGTATTGCCACATTCTGCCACATGTATAAGCCCCGTCGCGTGCTGCCACCGCTCTGTGAGTGTGAGTGCGTGGGTTCACACTCCATTAACGAGATGAACACTTCAATGGAGATACAGATAATGATAGTACTCGCTGCTGATAATGAATAGCAGTATACCTCTAGTACAGAATGTGCCATACTAGTGATAGTCTGTGGTGTTACTCGAGTCTATAAATTGCAATGTCTTCAAAACGAGCAAGCATTATATTGAACCATAAATTCTGCCTAGCGTCAGGCAAACTATCGTTAGAACTAAACCCGACGTATATATAAAAAGTATGTTTCAAGTAAATCTACAGTTAATGTATGTTATTCTATACTATGAAGTAAATAGAGAATAAACTTACTCCATAATACTTTTATACATAGTGTAATAATCGCTAAGCAATTTCATGCGCCCTGTAGGCGATTATTTATGAACACCATCCACCCCTATCATAAAAACTTACGACAAACTGTCGCCCACAGTACGAGTGAGTAGCCACAGTTGCGACCGCAGTCGGCGAGATGAAAGCACCCTCGCAGACGCAGTATGATGAGAAGGAAATTACATTACGTGTAGTTCTAGGGAATTAAAGAAAGTCCGCAGGTAGACATCGTTTTATGGTGGAAGTGCCGAAGTGTCGAACGCAGCGCTTTGCTTCTACGTTTATTGTACGGACGGCAAAGCTCTGGAACACTTTACCAGAAGCTGTGTTTCCTGCGAACTACAATCCAGGGGTTTTCAAATCTAGAGTTAATAGGTATCTTCTAGGTAAACGTGTTACACCCTAGGCTGCAGCAATGCTAAACATCAGGCAGGCTGTAGTCAAACGTAAACCTATCACACGTAAAAAATAATTAAATGTTTGTGATTAAATGTGTAATTAATGTAATGTGCAGAGAAACCAATTCATCCATTAGCTTTACTTGACTAGGTTTTGGATTTTTTGATTATTCCGACGCGTTGACTGACAAACAATCTTAATCAGTACAGATCAAAAAGTTTCAATTATTATAAATAAATGAATGCAGTATATATTGCGATAGTAGATACTGCGCTAATATTCCACGGAAAAGATTGGCCGGAGGTCATAAACGTAGCTCAACAAGGACTTGCCCTAATTTCAGACTGGTTGAATAGCAACCTACTTACACTCAACACTGACAAAACTAAATTTGTGACCTTTCAATCAACCAACAAAGCGTTGCCTAGAAATATAGATATAACACTTCGTTCTTGTGGAATCCATTCAAATGAAAGCTGCTCATGTCCCAAACTAGAACGAATAAGCAAGATTAAGTACCTTGGAATAACCCTAGATCACACACTCAAGTTCGATTCACACATATTATCACTAAAAACCCGTCTCCGCAAAATGCTACACGTCTTCAAAAGATTAAGTTCAGTAGCTGACCCACAAACTGTGCAAACCGTGTACATGGCATTGTGTCAATCAGTCCTCAGCTACTGCATCACATGTTGGGGGTCAGCCGCTAAAAAACACTTAAAAAAGGTCGAAGTAGCCCAAAGAGCAGTGCTAAAGGTTGCCTATAAGAAGCCATTCAGACACCCGACCCATGAGCTTTATCAAGAGACAAAATTTTTGACGGTTAGGCAATTATACATATTGTTCGTGATCCTTCGGTTCCATAAAACTGCCCCAGTCACAGCTCTCACTACGAAACCAACATCGCGCCGCAACTCCTGGAACATCCCCGCCACCAACACACGACTAGCACAACGTGCGTACTATTACAAAGGCCCTGCTTTATACTCCAAGATAAGATAAGATAAGATAAGATAAGATAAGATAAGATAAGATAAGATAAGATAAGATAAGATAAGATAAGATAAGATAAGATAAGATAAGATAAGATAAGATAAGATAAGATAAGATAAGATAAGATAAGATAAGATAAGATAAGATAAGATAAGATAAGATAAGATAAGATAAGATAAGATAAGATAAGATAAGATAAGATAAGATAAGATAAGATAAGATAAGATAAGATAAGATAAGATAAGATAAGATAAGATAAGATAAGATAAGATAAGATAAGATAAGATAAGATAAGATAAGATAAGATAAGATAAGATAAGATAAGATAAGATAAGATAAGATAAGATAAGATAAGATAAGATAAGATAAGATAAGATAAGATAAGATAAGATAAGATAAGATAAGATAAGATAAGATAAGATAAGATAAGATAAGATAAGATAAGATAAGATAAGATAAGATAAGATAAGATAAGATAAGATAAGATAAGATAAGATAAGATAAGATAAGATAAGATAAGATAAGATAAGATAAGATAAGATAAGATAAGATAAGATAAGATAAGATAAGATAAGATAAGATAAGATAAGATAAGATAAGATAAGATAAGATAAGATAAAAATAATTTTATTTGAACTAAAGTATGTTGTCATTTTTACAGTTACAAAAGTACATAATTATCTAGATTATAATTAGGATCTATTATTAAATAAGAACTTTTTTTTTTAATGACAATTAAAAACAATTTTGCTTATGGGGATGTCTACTGCTGAGTTGCAGTAGACAGGGTTCTTCCAGTGTTTTACATATTTATATGATTCAAACTCGGTGTATGCAATATATATGAAAACATTAAACTAGTGTACATACATAACATTTTTTTCTCAAATAAATTTGGAGCAAAAGCGAATTTTAAATATTTTATACATAGTTTATAACCTTTTTTTAACATTTCTAGTAAGTCTGAGGTCCCTAGTTCTCGCTCTAGGATTCCCTGTGTTGCGAGAACTAGTTCTCTTCCAGGGTGCTAGAGATAGGGATTCAAAGAGTGAAAATTTTAATCCAAGTGAGCTGGACGCGTGCGTGCCAAATTAATTTTAATTTTGGGAACTATATATTTCGGGCTTGAAAAGTGAATTTATGGAATATAGTATATGTTGTGAATATGTGTTGTGTTTGTATGTGTTTACATGTGAAGGTAGGTCTGAGTACCTCCAGGCAGTTACGCTGGGGTGACGGGCCCACCTGTGTATGTGGTTTGATCGTATATCTGTGTGTGTCACATTGTGTACATCTTTGGTGTATGTGTATGAGCGTATATGGGATGTTGGGTCTGTATACCTCCTACTCCAAATTCGAACATGAACATAATCTCCTTAACACTACAAGATATGTCTGTAAAAAGAAGATTACTACCTGGCTACTAACATTGAACTACCTGGACACGGAATCACTAATAGAGTTCGTATCTTAACTACCAAATACTATTTGATACCACTCAAATACACAAATACTTCACAACACACACTACATAACATACATTCACACACCACCGCGTATTTAAGAGGCTATTAATTTTAACATACTTACTGAATAACTTAAATTTAATCTTACTTAATTAGGATATAAAATAGTGCTAAGAACTTTTATGTATGGATAAAAAACTGTTTATTTAAAATTGGTTGGGAGGTGCCAATAATTAAACCAATTAGTTATACACAGCACAGCTGTGGCTCAGACTGACCGAGTCTTAGAACACAGGCTTAGCCTAGTGTAGGACTCGGAATGCTTGCGCCACAGACAGTAATAATTCTACTTATTTTGCCTTGCAATGCAAATACATCAAGTTCAAGTTCATTTATTCATAATATTAATTACATGTCACAAACTCAATATAAATAATTGCTAGTACATTTGATGTACGAAAAATATACAAGTACATTATGTTATCATAATCTTTATATACACCATACTCAAATCTTCTACTCATCATCATATTTTGCTTGGCACCTACCAGCCCATTAAAAAAGCAGTCACGCACACAGTTCCCTATGTGCTTCTCAAACCGCAGACCGCAGTCCATCATGAGCCCTAAATTCCGTGCTTCAAACACCCGCTCGACAGGTTCACCTAACAGTTCAACGCTTGTAGTAGGGTTAAGCCTCTCTAGTTGGTGCTTGCTACCAAAGATTAAAAATTTGGATTTGGATGGGTTTAATACTAAACAATTGTTTGAAGCCCATAATGATATTCTAGCTAGGTCCTCATTTAATTTACAGATCGCATCATCGATATCTTGAGGCTTACAAGATATATATATTTGGACATCATCCGCATATATATGATACCTACAATGCTTTATATGTTTTTGAATATCAGCTGTATATAATATGAATAAAATAGGACCGAGAATGGAGCCTTGAGGTACTCCTCTATCTAGGCGCATTTCACCCGAGACCGCTGACGTGCCATCACTACGACTGACCTTGACACACTGATAACGATCCTTAAGGTAACTATCGAACCATAGTAAAGCTCCGCGATCGAAACCAAAATAACTTAACTTTGATAACAATATATTAGCATTTAAGCAGTCAAAAGCGCGGGAAAAATCTAGTAACACAAGTAGTGTGCACATACTACTTTCTTGAGCAGATAAAATGTTGTCAGTCACGTCGAGAAGAGCAGTGACCGTGCTCCGTCCCTTTCTAAAACCCGATTGTACGGCCGGCAAAATATTATTACTCTCAAGAAAGTTCGTCATCTGTAAGCACACGACCTTTTCTAATATTTTAGACATGCACGGAAGTATACTGATAGGCCTCAAATCTTTCAGTTCCGTCGGTATTTAGTTTTTATAACATAAGCAAATACTTAAAAACTTAATTAAAACTTATGGATGCGTTTGGGTACTAACAGATACAGTTTTACCAACTTATAACAATCCTCTTTTATGTGGAAACTTATAAACTTTATATGTTTGATTTGGCTCTAACTTACAAATTAAAATGATCGCAAAATAATTCGCTAAATAATTTAACGCCTCGGGTATGGCAAATAAAAAAAATACAACCCACGATGATAGTGTATCATATTTTGCGTTCTCAAACAACGTTAATCAAGTAATTGTATATTCGACTAACCCAGTCTTCCAACTAACCATCAGACGGGTTTCTTGCTCAGTTGCCAGTAAGTAACAGTAGCTATTGTTCTATTACATTGTTATTGTTCGCAACTCCGGCGCTAGTCTACTCGTAGATCCAGGTTAGAACTAAACTAATACTAGGAATGGACTGAATGGCAATATAAAGCTATAGTTAGGTATATTTATTGTGATTCACTAGCGGTACCTTGCTGCGATTTCTATTTAACTATGATTAAAAGTATTTTGGCTGTGTTAGTACATGGCCTAGGTACATCTGATTTTATAATAACATAAGCATGGTGATCGTGTAAAGTTGCAAGATTTATAACGTTGGTGAAACAGTCGAGTTTGAGAGTAAAGCAACAAATCGTTATTCTATGATTGTTTCGTTTTCAGCAAATTACAAATTTAAGTATTTTAAGTTAAACTAACTAACATTATGAAGAATTATTGCAAATTTAAGCATATCTTTGGGGACTGAGCTGCCCTCGTCCGTGGGAGAGCACCCTAGTTCCGTATCCCCACACGTGGTCCCTGGGTGGTGCAAACCAGGCAGCAACTCACTGGTGGTAGGCTTCGGCCGTGGTTAGTGACCACCCACCGGACTAAGCCGCGTCGCCAAACGGTCTAGCCGTGTTCCGGCGCGTGGTCCGGTGACACCGTCCAAGGAGGTGGGTCGGGATAGTTGTTTCAAATTCAAAATTCAAATTCAAAGCATTTATTTGGACACACAGGACACAACAATATATACATACAAAAGTTAACAACAGGTAGAATATAAAGGTATTATGTTACATTGATGTATCCCGTGCGTCAAAAAAGGTCATACCTCAGCATTAATGCTGCAGATTGCTCTGCAGCGCTGATTTTCAGGTATGACCCTTTGAGACGCGCGGGGGCAAGAGTTGAATGAGAAAGTTAACAAATATAAAAAGAAGTAAAAAGAGAAAATAGATGAAGAGTATACAGAATTAATAACATGAAGCTGATATGATTACATTTGAAAGATACATACAATTTAAATATAACCTAGTAAAGTAACGGACACACAACGTGGTAATTAACAGTCAAGAACGAAAGTCATTGTCGAGATTTGTATTGTAGGTTTAAAGGTAAACAAAAGTAGCTAGGTCACCAAATGCTGAAAACTAGAATACATATCTATTAAAAATGAGGTTTAATGAGTCAGGTGATTGAGGAACACCCGATGCAGAGGGAGGAGCGATAACAGTAGAATAGCTAGCTGCTAGCACTCCTCTGCAGCTCCATCAGGTATCTCTTATACCTGATACGAAAACAAAATTTGCTCTGTAGATTACGAATAGGAGGAGGTATGCTATTCCAGCATTTGGTGGCATTAAAATTAAAACTACCTCGAAAGGCTGCACTGCTATGTTTAGTTGTACGGAGTAACAATTTTTCTTCGTAGCAGACACCTGTTTAACACACATGCACATCGAGACATTGGGCAGCTAGTTTCGGAGGGTAGCGGGATCCGTGGCACGGTTCGTCGCTGGCCGACCGCAGTTAGTAGGGGACCCAAGTAGCGATTTAGCCATTCGTGAAAGGCTGTCCCGCCAACTTGCGAAAAATCCCGAGGTTGCGCCAACGTGCCGGTTGGCGACCGGATGAAAGGGCCCGTCGGACTTCCTTGGGGGGGGGCACGGGCGTCCCCGCGGTCTCTGGACTAGTTCCTCCACCGATGTCTAGAATTGTTCATGTGTGACGAGGTAGCTACGCAAAACCTCATCCCACTGCCATTTCCTTACCGACCCCCACTTTTGCACTATCATGAAGGTTAAGAGACAAAGGAAAAGCGTACCACAGCGACAGCACGCCCTTTCACTTAAAGTGCACCTCACAAACATTCGAGGATTGCACTCCAATCTCGTTCCGGTCCACCACCATCTCGAGACCGAAAAACCGGCACTCATGATTTTGACGGAGACGCAGATCAAATGCCCGTCGGATACTGCGTACCTGTTGTACCCGGGTTACAGCCTAGAGCATAACTTCAAAGCTCGGGCTGGGGTGTGCATGTACGTCCGTGACGACATTTGTTGTCAGCGTCTCCGTAACCTTGAAGATCGCAGATTCTCTGTGCTTTGGGCGCTTGTGGACACAGGAATAGACAAGATTCTATATGCCTGTGTCTACCGATCACACAGCGGCGATCAGGAGACAACCAGGCTTACTGAATACCTCAATGAGGCGGCGGATAAGGCTCTTCAGAAGTACCCTACAGCCCAATTAGTGTTTCTGGGGGATTTCAATGGACGCCACCAAGAGTGGCTATACCCATACCAGATCACTGACCATGCTGGGAGAGAGACGCGTAAGCTCGCTTTGGCGTTAAATCTCACTCAGCTGGTCCAGGGCGCTACTAGGGTGCCTGACGTTGAGTCTCATACACCTAACTGCTTAGACCTTCTGCTGACAACAGATCCAGACCGGTACTCAGTGACAATATCGTCACCCTTGGGTAAATCCGACCATTGTCTGGTGAAGTCTGTGTCCGTATATTACCCATCCGTTCCGAGCCCTAGCGGTAGTCGGCGGTTGTGGAGATACAGGTCAGCGGATTGGGATGAGATGCGGTCTTTTTATGCATCGTATCCTTGGCAGGCTGTCTGCTTCTCTTCTAAAGACCCTTCAGTCTGTGCGGATGCCGTGATGGATACTATTCGCTTAGGTATGGAATATTTCATTCCTTACTCGGATGTATCCCAGTCCGGCAAAGCTCGCCCATGGTTTGGACCAGAATGTAGACGTGCAGAAGCGCTGAAACATGAGGCATACCTTGCATGGGTTGATGCTCGCCACCGCAAGGCTAGGAATACTAGCAAGAAGAAGATGGCATACAACAAAGCCGCCAAGTCCTGCAAAAAGGTTCTTCAGAAGGCACGCTTCGATTACATTAGCCGAGTAGGGAACAAATTAGCTTCGTACCCCGCGGGTAGTAAAGCCTTTTGGTCCCTGGCAAAGTTGATCGAAGGGAACTTCTGCCGCCCCTCATTGCCTCCACTGCTGAAACCTGACGGATCTCTGGCTCACTCTGCAGATGAGAAAGCAAATTTATTTGCTTCTCTATTTGCGGAAAATTCGCGTCTTGATGCTTGTGGTGCTTCGCCTCCTCCTCCTCTTGAATGTCCGACTGCTATGTCGGATTTCAAGATTCGCCAAACGGAGGTCCGTAAAGTGCTACGCGATCTGGACGTGAACAAGGCCAGTGGTCCTGACGGTATTCCAGCTATAGTACTGAGGACATGTGCGCCTGAGCTGGCTCCTGTGTTGACGCGCCTCTTTCAGCTTTCTCTTGAGACTGGCAAAGTGCGGATTTCATGGAAACTTGCTAACGTGCAGCCCGTGCCCAAAAAAGGTAGTCGTGCTGACCCTTCTAACTACCGGCCCATTTCAGTCACGTCCGTGCTCTGCAAGAGTATGGAACGTGTCCTGAACCGCAGGCTCCTGGCGTACCTTGAATCGCATGACCTATTCAGTGACCGACAATATGGCTTTCGCCAGAATCGGTCCACTGGAGACATTCTAGTGTACGCCACTCACATATGGAGTGAAGCCATTGAGAAATACGGGGAAGCCCTGGCGGTTTCCCTGGATATTTCTAAGGCTTTTGACAGGGTTTGGCACGATGGCCTTATTAGCAAGCTTTCCTCTTACGGCCTGCCCGCTGGGCTTCGTGCTTGGATTTCGGACTTTTTGAGGGATAGGTCTATTCGAGTAGTCGTTGATGGCTGCTCCTCAGATCTAATGGCTATCAATGCCGGTGTCCCTCAAGGGTCGGTGCTCTCTGCAACTCTTTTCCTGCTGCATATTAACGATCTGCTGAAACCCGGAACCTTTGGGTACGCAGACGACAGCACCGTTGTAGAGAGCTATACATCCACAGCGCGGGCCAGTGCGGCCGAGATCCAGTGGCTCAGGGAGGCGATGGTCGAGCGTATAAACCTGGCTCTCAAGGCAGTCTCCGATTGGGGTGATGCCAATCTAGTCAGGTTTAATGCTGCGAAGACCCAGGCGTGTCTTTTCACCGCTAAAAAGAGGCCATTCGAGCTGGCCCCCACTTTCCGAAATTCGACTGTGCCGATAACTGACCACCTTGATCTTCTTGGTATTACATTGTCCCCTACTCTTAATTTTGGCTCTCACATTGAGTCTAAAGCCGAAGTTGCAGCCAAAAAGTTGGGTATCCTCTCGAAGGTGCGAAAGTACTTCAAGCCGGAACAGCTGCTTACTTTGTATCAAGCACAAGTTCGGTCGTGCATGGAGTACTGTTCGCATCTTTGGGATGGATCAGCCAAGTACCAACTTGAGGCACTAGAGGCCATTGAGAGTCGAGCCAAGAAGATCATTGGTAATAATAAACTGTGCCGAGCGAAACTTCAAAGTCTTGAACACCGTCGCAAAGTCGCCAGTTTGTCGGTTTTCTATCGGTTGCATTTCGGAGAGTGTGCCGCGGAATTGCACGGACTAATTCCGCCCGCACCCTTCTTTCACCGGACGAGTAGAGGTACGGCAGGACGACACCGGTTTATGGTGGAAGTTCCTAAGACCCGCACGAAACGGTACGCTTCCACCTTTATTGTTCGTACCGCTAGGTTGTGGAACTCCCTGCCTGGCTCTCTGTTCCCCACGCACTATAATCCAGCGATCTTCAAAGCGAGAGTGAATCGGTTCTTATCGGGTAAGCACGCTCCATCTTAGGCCATAGCCTTACTTGCTATCAGGTAAACTATGGTCAAGTGCAAACCCGTTCAAGTTAAAAAAAAAAAAAAATAAAAAAATATCTTAATTTTACTGTAAAGTCTATCTGTTACGATATTATGATAGATAGATAGATATATAGATATATTTATTAACATACAGAATTACAACTAACTTATTACAATGATAATTAGTGTTGGCATCACTCATGTCTGATACTAATGTCAAAAATACTAATTAAAATTACAATAAAATAAAATTAAACTTATAGTTATTTTAGCTGTATGGTAATGGTAGACAATACAAGCAGATATTCAAACTGCTGCATTATGTATGCAAGCTCATAACTTTATAATGCAGTTTGCGCAATTAACCCTTATACGAGTATATGTATACAGGGTTCTAATTAACTTACATCAAAGCTGAGATAACATGTTATTTGTAAATCGATATTGTATTTTTGTTTTCATATCAATACCGACGAATATACCCAATATATACTAACTGTAGCACGGTACATAACATTTTTAAAACTGTTGTATATATTCAACATGAAATAATGTAACTCAAAAAAGGCTGAACATTTTCAGCCGTTTTTGAGTTACATTATTTCCGCTGAGTAATTATCCATTAAAGTGGCGATGATATATGTAGTCTTAGTTTTTTTATGTTATACTTACTATCTCTGTACACGTACGAGTACAATATCTGTAATTAATGCAGTTTCTTCCAACTTCGCGCGCGGCGGTGCGAGCGGCGGCAGACGAGTTGCAGCTTAATAGCTTAGCACTTCATGAAACCTGAGTGTAAATAACTCAAATAGAAATTAACACGTTTTGTTAAAGAGGTTATATAGCTTCACACTTTAAAGGATCTTGGAGGTGACACCTAGTTTCAGTTTCATCCAGTTTCTGGACGATACCTACGACCTCCTCTCAACACAGTGAAGTGACAATGGCCTCTCATATTTGCCAAAAACGATAAAATTAGAGAAAAGATCACCTCTCAGCAGGCTAAGCCTAAGATTTAGTAGGTAACTATAGAGCGAAGCCATCATGAACGTATCTCTAACGCCCGTATTCACGAACGGTACTTCTCTAAGTAAAGCATCAACACTGTGCTAAGGGTGACTCTTCTCATGCGTTCGATTCATCGAGCCTTTCTATTCGTCTCGGAGGAAATATCACAATGGAGGGAGCCATAGAGACGTTGCCGCTCTTACGTCTGTGTGTAAAGCACTTAAGTGTGTCTTTGTCTTTCCTTCAGAATGAAGCTACGAGTAAAAGAGATAGCAAATTTACATGCTGGCAACGCCGCACCGTGTCTTTTTATGACCGACTAGTAGACCAAAACATTGCGTTTGTGCTTTAGAATTTTAAAGAATATCAAGTGATTTTACGGTGTTACAGATTTGTTTAAAGTTAAATGTAAAACTATGTTGTGCTCAGCAGTGTCATGTTCATCAAGAACTACAAAAGGAGGTGTAAAAGACCCGGATTTGTCATTTCATTCGTAAGTTGGTGACAATGTTTAAGTCATTGTAAATGCTAAATTGGTGATGTTTTTAACCAAAATGCTATTGTACCATCATATTAACAATCTAGTTTATATACATCCATGTGATTTGGGTCAAGATAATGTCTAAAACTGTCTTAAAACAGCAAAAGTGTTAAAAGATAATTTAAGCATCAATTCTAGTGATGTCCGTACCATAGATTTTAGTTTTATCGATATATCGATAAAAGATATATCTTCTAATCTTGATAAAATTGTGCCTAAGTACATGTAATGTAATGTCATAACTAAATGTATTTTTTTACACTGAATTATGTACATATCGTTTCCTTTTTCTTTTAACGTACAACTAATTTTTAGGTTTCCAAAATGTTCAATATGTCAAATAATGCCAGATTACCTACCTTTTAAGCCAGATTGCCAGATTACCTATCTTATGAAAATAATTAATAAACAATTCATATAAAATACATGCATTTTTATTCACTTCACTAATTTTCCATCGATAGACTTGATGGGGATGTCACATCACTAGTCACACACACTAATGCAAATCTGTAACTGCACACTAGCAAAAAGTGGCCACGCTCAAAATCTCTATGGCTCTTTCCATTGTGATATTTCCTCCGAGCTATTCGTAGACAAAACTTAAGTAATGCTTGGCAAAGTAAGTAAACGCACTGCGTAAAATGGCGACATGTGATTGGTCCATTTTGAATTGCTAACTTCATGCTCGAGTTTGACAGGAGTAAAAGACATGACATTCAAATCAAATAATAACCTCAAACCGTTTGTTTAGAAACATTGTCGATTTGTTGTGTAAATTTTAATTGAATAATAAGCTTAATTTGTACTACTTGTATTGTATTTAAAAATGTCGCAACACTTAAAAACGCCAAATAATAAAAATTACATTACGGACGCGATGTGGTAAGTGAAATTTAAGAATTTTTGTTTTACTATCTTCAAAAATTGTACACATTGTTGTTAATACTTTGCTATTGAGTATTTAATTTTAACTTGGTTTAATATGGCATATTGACTGGAAAACTAAAGAAAACTGAAGTATATTAACGAATATTTAGAGTGACTAACAATATATACCTAATAAATTGTATTTCAGTTCTAAGAAAATACCATTCACCACGTCAGAAAGGGAACTGATCGTGGCTCTTGTACGTGACCGACCCATAATTGAAGACAAGCGTACTAATTCCAAAAATATTGATTTAAAAAAGCAAGCTTGGGAGGACTTGACAGCTGCGTTCAACTCACAGCCATATGTTTCCCAGAGAAATAACACGCAGTTGAAGAGATGCTGGGAAAACATAAAAACTTTGAGAAAGAAGGAGCTTAGCCAAGAATCTTCAAGCATGCGACGTACATGGGGTGGGCCTCCTGATGCAGGACCAAGTTCAGACAACTTGGTTGACATCATGTCCCTTTATAGATTTAAAGGTGCCAAATGTCATCGACTCCAATTCTATAAGAAAGTAAGTTTACCTTAAAATTATTACATAGACTATTTATTTTGAGGCAATAATCTGTTAAAACACTTTTTGTATCATCTGTTTAAACACTGTTCTATTTATATAGTCACTCAGTGTAATTTTCATTTATCAACATTATTGTTACCCAAGATGATAAATATAATGTTTACTTTTTGTGTGTTTGTCCTCAACTTAATGTATGAAATATGACATTAAATTGTTAATGTTTCTTTTTCAGTACTGAGCGACTTGAATGTAGAGACAGAGAACACATCTCAACATGGTATGTATCTTTTATACATAATATGTATATTTTTTGTTTTTATAATCAAATGGCCTAGGGCTGCAGATATGTCATGTATGTGTACCTGTGTAATAACACTGTGCAGTGTTACTGTACAGATTTATGTTATGTACCTAACAGCCAAAATTAGTTTTTAACACAGCATTTACACAGTTACCTAGTAATTGTGTGTGAATTGTAGTTAGGTATTTGTTAGTAAAATAAATGTTTTGTTGCAGGTATTTGGACTGTGGATTTGAAGAGTGAGGAAAACGAAGACATTCCTCCTTCATTAAAACGGAAACTTAAATACATGGATACTAGCAAAAGTAAGATTTAAAAAATCAGTCTTCCGGTCTCCTCCAAATGTTACTTGTTATGTTTACTTTATTTGGTTGATATTCATGCATGTATATCTATGTTCTAGGTAAGAAGAATTGTAAGGAAAATATGGTGGAAGAAAGTACAATCAATGAAGAGGAAAATGATCTCTGTTCTCTACAAAGAAGAAATATTCAGCACTTCACACCAACAAGTAAGTAATATGTAATTTGTACTGGCTTGGTAGTGGAATGGTTAGTGATCTTGACTAATAAGCCAAAGGTAGTGAGTTTGATTCCCACCCAAGTCAAACATTTGTAAGAATAACGAATAAGAATAAAATAAATTTATTGTCGCATGAAATAAAAATAAAATAAACACACAATAAAAAAAAACAAGAGTACAAATATGGAGTTTCATGTCACAATCCAGCCCCAACTCAGCATATGCTGGATGCAAGCATCTAGCGCTGGTCTTCCGTTCAATTCGGATGTTTGTTCTGTCTGGGTGTTGTCATTTATATACTTAAGTACATATGTTTCTAAAAATATTGATGTATGTTTATATTGTTTATTAGCTGTCTGGTTACCATAGTACAAATGAAAGCTTAGAATGGGATCAGATGGCGGTGTGTGTAACATGTCCTGCAATATTTTTATCTAGTATAATATACTGTGGTATTTTCTTATGCAATTGTTTTATTTATATTTCAGGTAGCAAAAAATTAATGTCTGAAACACAGGCTCGGATAACAAGAACCAATACCAACATGCAACATGACCAGGCATTATTTGAGCTACGCTTGGAGAGGGAAAAAATTATAATTGAAAGAGAAAAAAACACTTCAATTTGAAAAAATAATGCACAAGTTGCAAATAGAAAAGTTAGAGTTAGAAATTAGTAATTTAAAACAAAAGCAATAAAATGTTTATGTACATATTATGGTTTAATTTATTTATTAAAAGTGATGTATTATAAACATTCTCCTAAACAACAATCCTGTAGTATTTTCTTGTCTCCTTTGAGTTGAGTCATGTGACTGCTGGTAGCTTCTTTCTGCATCAGTGTAATCAGGGATGTCATGGTGTCTACAAATATTGTACAATATAGCAGTAGCTACTATGACATGACATGTAGTTGTTAACTTTGTTGCCATCTTTTTTGTTAAGCAAGGAAACATTCTTTTCCTAACTCCTATAGTTATTTCAACAGTATTTCTTGTTTTAATGTGAGATTTGTTATAATTTTCTTCCTGTACTGTTGTAGGCCGAAGCACTGGTGTTAATAAATAGGTTTGGCATCCATATCCACTGTCACCTAAGAGAATACCACTTATTTCTCCTTCATTTAGTTTCCTGTTGAGTAAAGACGCCTGAAAGATTCTGTTGTCATGTACAGACCTAGGTCTGTCCGCAACAATATCATATATTTCCAGAAGTGGCCCACAAACAATCTGAGTGTTTATAGAAAATGTTTTCTTGCGGTTTCTGTCTACTGCATGTATTCCTCCAGGATTTTGTATTGGTATAGGTATGTGTACCATCAACAGCACCGATAACTCCAGGAAACTGTGCAATTGCATAAAAATTTTGCTAAACAATTTCCAAATTTGATGGAAAATTTATAAAATGCTTTATTTTCATGCAGATGAGCCGAGACACTTATTTTACAATTCTTGAAACTGAAGGTTGGCTCACTTCTATAAGATCTCCCGTTACCATCTGTAAGTGAAGATTATAAATTATTATAGGTAGGTGTCTACTTTATTCTGAAATATTCTTGTTGGGTTTTAACAGTAGTATTTTGATGCAATTGAGGGTAGTTGTGAATTGCAAGAGCCGACTGGAAGTCTGCGCGTCGCAGACCCGGTAGTAGCGAAACTCGCGCCGTGCGCGGTGGTTGTGTCCGTGACAAGCCAGCACTCGAGGAGTAGTAAAGATCGCGCCGTGCGCGGTGGATGTGCCCGTGGCACACCAGAACTTCTCCAAAATATCAAGATCGCGCCGTGCGCGTCAATTGAGTCCATGACTCTGGAACAAACCTGAACCAAAAGGATTCATACAGAAGAGGAGCAAGTGCAGCACCATTCGCCTGTCGCGCATCACGGAGGCTATCCCCGGAGAAGCAGCGTCGTGGATGAAAGGTTGGTGAATGCTTTTTATGATTGCCCTCTTTGCATCAGTTCTATTGCGATAAAATTTAACCCCATACAGTCCACTTAGTATCGAACAATTCTTAAAACTGTATCTACGGTGTAGGTAGGTCTTTTGATACAATAATGTATTACTTTTTGTAAATTATAAGTAAGTACCTAGGTATGTAGTTACTTAGGACTTACCTGAAAACTCCCAGTGGAATAATACCTTATACTTAGCTATCAGCAGCTGATATTTTGGCGGCACTAGTAAGTCAATTTGACTAAATCATTAAAAACTAGTGGCAAAAGGACATAATAAACAACATCTTTCGAAAGTCTGTAACGTTTTCTAAACTCTTCTGAACTATAGTAGGTAATCAAAAGGATCTTGAAACTCCCGTATCACTTTTCTTGTAATCCAGGCTGCTTTATCGGGTACAATGGCGTCTTCACAGTGTAAGGGATCAGTCAGGAGGTACGCGCACTGAGGAGTATACATACGGAGGTGTACTACCTCTGAAGCTCTGTACCTATCAGTAGGTACGATATAAATTTCAGATATGAGCGTTGTATTTATTTTATATAAAATTGTGATTACGTAATATTGTATACAAAAAAATATGGTTCTTGATATTATTTTGGTTACCACCAAAATTTGTGTAAAACTATACTGTCTTTTTTCCACAATGTGTTACTTATAAATACTTTTTATTGTTTCAGGTACGTTGCCGTTGAAAGCTTTGAGATCTGCCTGTGAACAAATTACTATATAGAATGATACTATTTTACATGTAAGTGTCTCCTAGACAACCGCAACACCAAGTTTGACTCCATCCATTAAGCTCCAATTTATCGTAATATAATATGTACATACTTATATAATATGACTGGCAGAGCTGGGAATGCAGCGGAGTAGACAATATGTAACGAGACGACTTAGTCAGAGGTTCAATTCTAATCAAAATAATTTCTAGTTGAACGACATTACATGTTATTTCTATAATGTTAACATTCTAATGTAAAAACGACAACGACATCCTATCATCAACATCTACCGCTGTGTTCTCTGCATATCACTCAAACAAGTTTAGACGTCTCACTCCAGCTTCACTGCAGCAGCAGGAAACGCAAGATTATAAAGTGCCGGGTTTAGCCACCATTTTGTTTCTCCGCTTTCATATAAACTGCTCTTTACAAGCTTATCATATTTCGGAATGTAAAACGAAGACTTTAGGCTTGTAGCTTTATTTATGCTTATTGGAATTAGAAGCTTCAAAAAGGTCAAGTTAGCAATTTACAATTTAGCAAGAAGTTTTAGATTTTTTTAGCAGGTACCTATTCTACAGTAAACATTTTTTAATCCTGTATTTCGATTCAAACATAATTTTAAGCATTTGCTTGGTTTTTCTGCTCACCCGTAAATCTGCTCCACACAGCAACGGTTATGACAACTGCTGTAGGAAGATACCTACCTACATATTTTGTTTGAATCCTATTTCTATAGACAATAAATTGAATCTCTTCACTTATATTCCTCAACAAAGCGCCCAGTGACTCTCAACCTTTTCAATTGTGATACTCTCCTTTCTCTCTCGTATCACGATCGTGATTGGCACTTGCATGCGAGGTAATGCAGCCAGCGCCGTCAATTACTGGACTCACAGCAATACCACCATTGTTGGAAAACGATGAACTTTGATACCGCGGGTAGCAGGTTTATGGAGCTAGCTTAGTTATTAGGAATCCTAAATGGAGTGAATAAAACGAAGGCTTTTCTTTTGTTTCATAAAATCTATGAAGATTTATAATGTTCGTTCGTATTATTGTCAATGTCGCACCGCTTCAATGGAATGTAAATGTACATATTTGTTGTTACATTCGTTACGATGAAGTAAGTAAATGTTTTTTATATTTATTTTAGAAATCATTTTCAAATTCACTTCAGTAAACACCTGCGGTATATACATTACAACTTTATCTAACTTTGCTTGCTAAAAGTCACTAATTAAATTTATCTTCAAGAGCAATGTGATCGATACATTGCAAAATTATCCAAACTTAAATTCGTTGTAGAAGCTAGCACAGTTTCTGTATGGAATCGTTTACCGGTTGTTTACCTCAATTTCGACAAATAATCACGTGGAAATAGTTAAGTTAGCAGCGAAGGTTTCAACAACTGAACCCGTACAAGAAAGAGCCCAATTTGGCTTTATATTAGTCGTGTATTATTATGTGTGTATTGAGGTACAGTAGTGTACTTCACCGACTGTTTCCGGGGTTATTGTTTGGACGGTATTTTGATTCGCACGTGCTTTCTAAGGACTATATGTATAATGTGATCGATTGGTTGGTTGTATACTATAATATTAGATTCTACCATTTTGGAATGGTACTAATAAATATGCTATAAAAAACTAGAGTTATTTTTATGGTACGCTAATGTAATTATCTGAAGACTGATGAATTTTGAGATTTCACATTCACAACTTTATATAATCGCTAATTTATTTAGCATTTTTCAATGTTGCAAGCACTTGTTTTTGATCAGAGCCTCTTTATGTATCTAGAAACACTATTTACATCAAGTCTAATTGCTAGACTAAAATATGTCCAAGCTACAAGTTGATTAGAGTCCAATAAAGTTACTTAATTGCTCTTATAGAGGTTTCAGATGTTGAGATAAGCTTGGAGCGGTAAAATGCGGTACTTTATGGGCGTGCCGGAGATTTATCTCGACTACTAGTTGTTTCCCTGCTTCGATCAGAAACGGATTGCTTTCAGTCTAGATCTGGTTAAGTAGGAGACACTGCTTTAGGTGTTTCCGCCGCTTTTCGTTCTCAAATAGTATTTATGGTTGATAGATAGATGGCATGATGAACATACATGGGTAACTGACTAATTAATTTAGAACCTTCTCTTCAGAAAAATCCAAAGGGCTTTGAAGTAAAATAAAATGTCGGATTGTAATATTTTAGATATTTTTAAGGTGTTAATTCATCTCCAATCTTTTTAAAGATGTTTTAAAATCGTTTTCACAAGTTTTTTTACTCTCTGTAGCTTTATAGACATAAGACTACTACAGTTAAAATGACAATTGTTTATTAAAATTCCGCTCTTCCGCATTTGTTGTCAGTTAAACATAACCTGCACTTAATTGAATAAATCGTTGCTACAGACATTTTAGCTAGCTCTCCGCTCTTATCCCATCAGTCTAGTTGCGGAGTTGCAACTTGCTTATTTATTTTTCATCGAGCAGGTAGTCATTACAGCAAGTAATGGTGACTCCCCCGGGCGAGACACAGGGCAATCATTACAGTACGTAATGTCACAGTTTTATCGGCGCGGTGTAAAATTGATAAATAGTAAATGTAGCTAGATTCCATGTAATTACGATGTGTTAGTGTTACGGTCCCTATTTAGCATACTGGGTGTTTCTGCGCTGTGGCTGTTTATCAATGTAGTTTATGGTGGTGTCAATCAACCAATGGGAGGTCGTAAACTATGCCTTCTGTTTTTGGAAGTTTGGAATATTTATTCAAAACTTTCAAATGTTTAGCAAAACGGTGCGACATAAAATGTCTGATTGGAAATTTGTTTGAATTTAAATTATGTGTTTCTACGTATAAAACATCGTGTTTCAAATGTGAGTTTAAAATTTACTTGGAAATGTAAGTTGCTTTACATACAACATAGATCAGTGGTTACGCCTTTTTGATGTTATGAATGTAAGAGAACTAATGTCAGCCCATCAAGTAACGGGAGAAATACAGAAATTACAGAATGAATATTAAGCAGAAACCAACCATTAATATTTACTTACAAACATAACTTGGCAATATCTTAATCCCAGAAATCACGACAAATATGAATCGTTTTCAATTTAGTTTTGCTGTTTCATAACGTGGTGTAATTAACATGTTGCGGTGCTAAATGAAACTTGCATAAAATTATCTGTATTTTCCCAACTGCGTGCTTTCTGTGCCTCGTGCGTGGAGTGTTTATGAATGCTAGCTATTTATCTGCGTGTAATAGAGATGTTCGTAGCGGCCTCTCTGGACTCGCCTCCACCGCTACTCCGGGGAACACGTGGGGTATTTAATTACATGGCGTTGGAAAGTTATTGTTTCTGATACTTCTATAATTGTAAATTATTGATGTCAGATTGTATCTACCTTGATATGAGATATTACAGATAACAAAGTAAAAGTTAAATTGTATGTAATTGACGTGAAACATACCAACGTTAACATATTAGACATCCTTTTTTGCGCAAAGGAAAATTTTCAGTTTTTTTAGAAACTACTAATAATATTTTATTACAATAATAAGTATTGCTTCGAAAGGGAATAATTTAATTAATTTGAGCACATTACAAATCACCAAAAAATTAGTTTAAGTTTATAGATTTATAGATATGCTGTACACTTTGAGACTCACTACTGCTATTTTTAAACTTTTTCTATCACTCTCAAACCCATAATCATCCAGTTAGCGTCCACGGCTAGTAGTACCTACATAGACTAGTTAATAACCACAGATGTGTAATATCTCAGAGAGCTGCCGGCGGCGCGCGCCTGCCCCGTGTCGCCGGCCTATCCATGCCGCGAGATATGTCTGTGGTCCGGGGGGTGGCGGACATTGCTCTGTGGACACATAAATATGGTGCAGTGATGTATAGGAATTGTTAATTGAAATTTATTATCTTGTGATTTAATTATAATGATCGTTTTCAAGATCTTGTTATATTACAAGTGTATTGTTCATAGTGTTATGAAAGTTTAGGATCGCTTTGTTTCAATTCAGCAGTAGATATCTAGAAGCGTCGGCAAACTGAGAACATTTTCTGTACAACATTTCTCCAGGTAAAACCGTACCTAAGTAAATAAGAGAGGTGTGCAGTAAGTATCACTTACGGCAATCTCTTAAGTAAGTTAAGTAATATAGGTATAGGTAAGTTGTGTGTAAGTCGGTAAGTCGCGGCAACCCCAGCCGGAGTGGCCGGAGTTAATTGAGGCGTTGTCGCGAACCCTCGGTCTCGCTCCATAGTGGAAGCCACTACATACTTATAATAAAAAAAACAAGTATTAAATTGTACACAAAATTAGTTCTTGAGTCGTTTAACATCGGCACCACTCTTAGTTACTAAACAAGCCGCACAGGAGCGATTGATGTGTGACGCCTAGTAGGTATGTGAACAGTCAAACAAAAATATATAGGTACGTAAATATTTGGACGTACGCATTTTTTATATTAGGTATGTATTTACTAGCGTCACAGATTGAGCGTGAACTAATTTACTATTGTTTTGAAGATCGTCAAATAACGGAAATAAAACACGTAGTCTTTACATAAATAAAATATGTCCATCTAGCTAAATAACCACTTTTATTAAATGCTAAATCACCGCCGTGCAGTAAGTTGCAATTAAGTAATTTAGCGAGTATTGCGGCGTGTAAACAAGTCGCCGGTAATAGCCGTCGTTTCTTTGCCTGACTTGTATAGAGTTGACATTATTTTCTGTGGTTTTATTCCAGTAAAGGAATTCTACAATTAAAACCACAGAGTGGTAAGTCTATTGAATATAATATTCAATGCAAAAAAACTGCTAACAGAATCTACAACAGAGACCAAAATGCATTCTTCTCTTTAAATAATAAATAAATAAAAGTCATTTATTTCAGGCATATTCAACCTATGAGACATTCAATCAAATCACCTCAAAGTTTTCATGTTTGTGAACCGATTCGTCAGTTCAAATATATCATGTAGAGAAGATCAAACACAAGTAGCGCCCAAGTGAAGGCTCCTCCGCGACCTCCTGCTTGCTGGAGATAGCCTGCGGAGGCTGTGTTATACTAGAGTGTACTGGGGACAAGGAAGTCTGACAACTTGTAGAATGCATTAAGATTTCATAATGTACTTTTAACAGCCCAGCTACATTAGAAGAGCTAGTATAATATGTAGTACCTACTTACGATGTTGTGTACTTAGTGTTTATTCAATGACGCCATTATTTAAGAAAAGTGGTCTAATTATTAATTTAGAGCAGAGAATTAGTAGATTTTATATGAATTTAAATAGTGAAATGTAGATGCCAAAAGAAAAACCCCTATGCACTTACATTCAAAGTACCTTATTATGATTTCAACGCTGTTTTTGCCTCGCATGAACTCCCAAATATTTTTATAATATAGTTTCATAAAACCAAGCATATCATTACATTCCTGGCACAGTCTAAGTAGAGCCCTATGTTCTAAGTTCCTCGGGCGCGCGGTGTGTACATTCGTAAACAAACAATCCTCCAAAGTGGCGTGTGTGTGTTCTGCCCAACTTGCCCGAATTATATATTATGTACACTCCTAATTGAATTGTCTGCCAAATGTCTGACCGACCCACTCCTCACTTAGACCTTATGAAATACTACATAAGGTTTAAAATGGAGTGTACTGGTGGAGTATAAATATGGAGATTACATTACGTTAACGTGTTGTCGGTTCCGGAGTGGAGTTGCTTCCTCTTCGATAGAATATGTAGCTTGTGTTGAACTTCGCTTCTTGTGGTAATCAGTTAGCACACGCAGCTCTCTTGGAATTCAATTTATACTCATGTGGTTTGAAGAAAATAAAAAGTGTGAAAGCGTTATTTACGGCTTGATACACTTAGAGAAAAGACTCGACAAATTATTATTTTTAAATAAACTGTCATTGTTATTAGTTAACCATCATATGATGCCACTCAGGCGGTCCGAAAATTCTTGTTGTTTACTACTCTCTTACATAACTACCCATAACGTTATGGTCCCAAAGCCATATGATTCCCAAAACTATGATCCCTGCAATCCGCAGAAATCCTGCATAATGTAGATCCCTCAGCACAGATCCCTTGTAACCCGACACTCGCCTTGTCCGCCCCTGCTGTTGACTGTAACACCACACCTGATATAGCGCCCGCGGCTAATATCATGATGAAACTACCTAACTACTACCAGATGGCGCTAAGCCTGCCCCACTCCGAAAGAAGTATGTGATTGTGACTTTGATGTTTGAATATGATACAATGATCCTTATATATTTATTTATATACCTCACTAGCTCAATAAATAAATTAATCAAATAACAATATCGAATAATAATGTTCTATATGATTGGATCTGTCTGTACCTACCTCTTTTAGCGACTGCAGTTCAATTTAATTCAAATTGAAATTAACTGCAGTTATGAAATGTTTTATTATGAAAGTTTTTTTTTCATGCAAGCGTTATCTATATATATATATCTATATCTTAGACTGCAGCTGTGCTTATACAGGTGGGCTTTAATTAAAGGTAAGCCTGTTCCGTGTTAAATAAAAACGCTTAGTTCGGCTATCAAGTGGTATTATTATCAGTGTACACTACCTATGCCCCACGCCATGTCAGGGTGTTTGTACAGGCCGCCATGGGGCTGCAACATGATATGCCTTAATTTGGAGATTGCCGTCCTGGGAGCGATATTGACACGTGTCATACTCATTTGCACAGCGTCTTGTTAGTTATAGTATAACGTTACAAGCTAATTTAACCGATACATTCTGAAAAGCAAGACAGGTCGTAGAATACAATTTCGCTCAACATCAAGCAAGTTGTAGTCTAGCGTGACCCTATATTGCGTAATAAGGAATTATAAATGAATCAGATTATCTTATTGCATCTTATTGACATTTGCATACGTGTCCAGTGTTGTCTTTTACGCCGATGTATTACTGTTTTTTTTCTATGTTCCGCATTCTTTTTCATATTTCTCATTTCAACAGCTATCTGCCATCTATGTATATCTATCAATGATGAGTCCCTCGCAGTGCGGTGTTTATTAATTACTGCATATCTCACGTCTCTGCGACGTGCTGGCGCGGCGCTCCACGGGGAGCATAGAACCATCTCACAATACTACACTCATTATTACGATATTTGCATTGCTATCTGCGAGACATTTGATCGTCTTTGTAATCGTGTGATGTTTGAAGAATTTAAAATAATATGGTTTTTATGATGCTCTGTAACGTAGCAATAGGAGTAAAATCGTATCTAGCCACCATTATTATACTATACCTGTGACTATACACTATAGAGCAAAGCTTTGTATTTTAAACTAAAACAGGTTACATTTTACTCGTTTAGTAAGATAGCCTTTTTTAATAATAAGCTCACGAATAACACGTTTGAGCCAATGTATTTTACAAAATGTAATTATTGTCAAACTAGTTATAATATCCCTTGCATCTGATATTACGGCACAGTGCGCTATAAATCACCTCACAGAGACCGCTAGATGGCGCTCTGATCTGATTAGATTGATAACGCACTGGTTACTATTGCCGTTATTACACAGACGCGCGCGCCCTCCCTAGAAGCGAAATGAACAATAATACGTGGTTCTCGTTTGGACCAGTAAACAGGCCAACCTAACCTACGACAGAGCTTGTCAGTCTGTTGTCGAAGTCTGTTGTCATAGTCCGAGCGAGAGAGAGTTTTCGGTCGTTTTACTCGGTTTTACAGCATGATAAACTATTAAATATGGCTTGGTGTCAAGTTAAAAATTGTAAAAACAATAGTTCCAGTGTTACCGGCGTGAAATACCATCGGTAAGTAGTAAAATTTTGTAATTTTAATAATTAAAACTTTTGACATTTTGAATGGCATTAACACATTCGTTGTCTTGACGACGCTACTTCTCGATAGCAAAGTGATGTGTAAATGGAACCTAGCAAATTATCGATATAATGTATATGATATTTTTGGATTTGTATGGAAATGTTTCTGGATTACGGTTTTTATTTAACACATACTTAATTTACAGATTTCCAAAAAATCCTGTGTTAAAAATTAAATGGATATTGGCGACCGGTAGATACAACTGGTTTCCTCATAAAAATGCCAGAATATGCTCCAGTCATTTTGAAGATGATTAATGATAATTTGGTATAGAGATAGTTTCAGTCCCGGGTAAGGACATAGGATAGTTTTTATCCCACGGGATAAAAACGTTTTTACAGCGGCGGGGGCCATAGCTAGTTAACTATTATTTGTACTTAATTAACTAGTTATACTAAAGACATATATTTCCATCTTCCGGAAGGAAATGTGTAAATAATCGATAAAAAAATATCGACATTGCACAGCCGATGAAGTTGAAGCGTACTGTGTACATGAACATCTCGTGCGTCGTAGTGTGCGTGCCGAAAGTGTGATAGTTTTAGTAAATGGTGACACTTGTTTTGTATCGAATAAAGAAAGAATTCGCCTCCAGTCACAGGGCGATAAGCATGGAATTAAAAGCTCTGTGCGTTATTATACTAGTTTATTGGGGACTAATTAATTTAATTTGTACCGTTAGTTCTAATTTAGTTGTGTAAGATGATTTAAAAATGTTATATGGTTCGACATAAAATTTACTAATGTAACATTTTTTTATTATTATTATTATTTTGTGACTTGAAAATATTTCATATTCCAACATCTACTTCAAAACATACCTTATTTTGGGACTCATTATAAAAACCCTAGCATATAGCCTAATTTTCTGCAAAGTTAAAGGTAAACAAAAACAAACCCTTGTAACAAAAATTAAAGCAAAATTTTAACAATAATTTCCTGGTCCCTCCAGCGCGCGGATATTTAGTCATAATATTTACCTTCCGCGCCCTCTGGCGGCGTATCTGCGATCTAACGCCTCTCGTTAGGACGCCCGCAATGTTTGAGATCGCCATCGCGGCCGCTTATCGCGATCACCTGTCACTTGAACCGCACTCGAGGTGCTTGGGGGTCGGCTTTACGGTTTTAAATGTCGCTGTTTATTACAGGTTGGATTAATATTTTTGTACAGTATGTAATTAGTGTTATGTTCAAGCAAAAATGAATTAGTAACAGCGTGGGTGCTCCGTCAACAGCTAAGATAGACTTCAAATCGAGACCAATACACCGTGCTATTAATTACGGCATATATACCTATAACATTCTCATGCATTAAAATGAAGCATTTTAACGTAGGTGCAGCATTCTTGATAATGTCCAGCCCAAATAGCCGTAGCCGTATTTGCTACGAAGCGCAGGCGTCGTAGACAACACGCCTGCGCTTCGTAGCCGTATTTGCTAGGAAGCGCAGGCGTCGTAGGCAACACGCCACGCGTGCCAAGTGAAAACATTCATATATTTTAATATTAAAACTTTCGTGAGATGTTTTGTCAATAATATTGAAAACAGTGAACATATTATGTTCACTGTTTTCACTCACGTGTAATTCGCGTATGTTAATTACACGTGAGTGAATCCCGTTTAGTTAACATATTTATTTTAGTTGTTTATACAATAGCTTTCTTCACTCTTCCGCCATATTCCAGTAGATAAATACAAAAATAAATTCAACATATAAAATGTAGGAAGTAGTGTTGACGTGTGAAGTGCGTTTGCATGTTAGTTGCTACTTGTTTCATGTTTGTTTGCAACCTGCTTGAATTCTATTTGCCACATTCAACTAGTTGATTCTAACATGGAGGGAATTCTACAGACATTTCTGTTAGAATACGAACTTTTATTTTCTCAAATACAACCCAATATGATTGTAGCATTTCTAAGCATCTAAAAAACACGTTAAAAACTCTCGTTTAATGAATTTGTCTTATGTTGTGTCTCGCTTTTACAATTCAAACACATCAAAATTACAAAATCAATATATCTATACCATGAAACTATTTGTCACAAAACGTTTTTTTTATATTTTTGGTGATTATAAATCAAACTAAGTCCACTTCACACGTATCCCTCACATTTAATTCCACCTCCTCCGATGTAATGAAGTGATTATTTCCGAGGTAAAGCCTGCGCCGTCCAAATAGAGCCTCCGCCCCCGAGGTGTCTGTAATTAAATAACACAAGCCCCACCGGGTGCGGTCAGTGGGGCTTGTGGTGGGTCTACGCTGGTTGGTCACGGTGTGGTGGTGCAAATTATCATATCAGTTATGTATGAGTCGTCCGTCGCTGCAAGCTCATGCTGACTCGGCTAGCTCGGGAGGTGCTGCTTGGTTTTATTACGAATAACAGAATTTTAGGATAGCTGCGTGTGTGACAACTCTTCTGTTTAACCTTAAAATAGCGTGGTGACATAAACAGCCATACGGTCTAAACTTTGTTTACTTTTAAGTTGATTTACGGAATTGTTGGCTAACTACATCAAACTAGTACTGTTAATTAAATTAATTTCACTAATACACTTATTAGAGTAAAACCTTTTTTAAATGAATTCCTACTTTGTTTTTATTCCTAAGTAATGAACTCTATCATCAGATCCTCAACTATGCTATCCTACGGGTCATTGTATTCCGTGTCACGTCTCGCGATTACCTCCCCCGCTGCCCTCTGTCCTGAGGGCCCCGCAGTACTAAGGGCCCCGCTCTAAGGGCCCCGGCCTTGGCCTGAGGGCAAGGAGGGAAATTAATCACAAGAATTTAGTATTTAACGGATGATGAGGAAATACTTGAACGAATATCTTTTCGTGATGTAATGAAAATTTTGTTGTTTTTTTACCAGTAGCAATGTTTTTGTTTTGTTTAAATTAACATAAGCCTACCAAATTATTAATATTCAAGTTTAATATTAGTAGGTTTATTCTAGTAAAGCAGTCAAAATATACCTACTAAAAGTAGAAATTTGAAAGGAGTCTCCAACAATAAATTCTTAATTAAAACCCGTATCAAAAATCTAGCTCATAATATTTTTTTTAATGTGACTTTTGCAATGTAATAAATGTTATTGCTAAAATTAAATTCGTAGTAATTTGATTCGTACCTCCGCCTGTCGTTTTTCACGTCTGGTCGCGCACCATTCAGATGCAAAAACCTCAATTTAAAACTTGCCTCCCCTCCCCCTCGCCCCGCGCCCCTCGTCCTCGCCCCTGGTGCCAAGGTGAGAGAGGTTCTATATAAATTACCTCCACCAGACCAGACCTTTGATTTAGATAATCCTACGTCGTACACGTCTGAGCAGACTCAGATCAAACTTTCACACTATACTTACTCGTATATTTGAATTTAAATATCGCATCGCACGCCGTTGCGCTCAACCGCTCAGTTACTTAGCTAACTTACTAATTTACATAGCTAGCTTAGTTTCTTGCCAAGCTTTACTTTACAATCATAACTTATTCGGTAAGGCTAACGCAAAATTGTAGAATTTACAGAAATAATAAAGGTTCTGGCTTACATAAAGTGAAGATGCTTACTTAACAGTTAATTACTGAGAAATTTTTATAAGTAAGACAGTTAATACGTTAGGTAGAATTTAAGTACAAACTAAAATGTTTCATAAACCTATCACATAAGGGCAATAATACTACAAATCTAGTCTATCTTACAAAGTAGCTGAAGTATTAGGTTCGCACCTAAGGTCTTGAAGACTAAGGTGCTCTCTTTCACCTGGCTTCACCGCAAACAAATGTAGGCTATAAATATAAGGAGATAAAATTGAGAATCCCTTGCATAAAGTAAAGGGCTATTTTCGTAGAGGTTGCTCCTTAACATTTCATCTTGGCGTCAGGTTTCCTTTACGCCGAGTCTCTTTGTAGATAAAGAAAGGATTCTGTTCAGTTTCACTTCATAAAATACTTTAATATGTTTCCAAGAAGTAATTTCAAAAACTTGTTCATGTTTGTCGCCAATAAATCTCGAGTACTAACTTCGAGTATAAAAACCTCAATATTCATAAAGTGGTCTCATCTGTTCCGAAACGACATTATTTACGCAATAACATCCGACATCTCCATAAAAATGTTTCCAATCTCAGCGTCATACATAAAATGTATGAGAGTGTGTATGTATGTATGAGACTACATTATGCATGTGTCGCTACATGTGTCGCGTGTGCCGATTAACATCGATATTGTATGGAACAGAGAATGGCCGCGGGGTTCTTGGAGAGCATGCCTATAAGCATCAAATGTATGAGCTTTTGACTGTGTGAGGGGTGTTTTGACCTCGTCAAAATATAGGAAAAATACCTGCAAGTATTTATTTTACTAAACTTTGTTAAGTTTATTTATTAAATTCTTGTTACACATAATAATTCAGTTCATTACATGTTATATTACTATTAGTGCAAAAATATGTTTGTTTGATAAGCCTATTTTAGAACCCGCTCATGAGATTGAACTGATTCAAATTCAATTCATTATATTTTAATTAAGCTTTGACTATATTTGGACCATAGCTAGCTCTTAACGCGGTACTGAGTCAATCATTAATCTATCTAATAACAAAAAAAGCCCTTAACAATATATATTTCTCGTGTTTCCATTCTACCTTCATTCCAATACCTATTCCCCCACGTTAGTCGCAGCTACATTATCGCATGCGATACGTCACACTACATGATAGCACGGCTGCAGCCAGATAGAACAAGTTTGACTTATGTCCGTACTTGAGATGCAGCCGATAACTTATATCACGAGCTACATCGGAATAAGGTACGTGATGGGAATTTGGGAATTGGTTGGGAAAAACTTGAAGCATAGATGAGGTGATGATTTGAGGGTGAGTGAGAGTGTGCTCAACGAAAGATTATTTGTATTTTATTTGTAGTCTTTGCTTGTTGTTCAATGAGTTGGTGTGATCAATCCATAATAAAGTCCATTAAAAGATGGGAATGATAGGATAATAGGTACCTATATATTGCGAGTTTATAAAATCAATCAATCAACTTGTGCGGAATTTGTTGGGTTATTTTACTAACCACTAACCTATATAGGTTAGTGGTTAGTAAAATAACTATGGATGCATTTGAGTGAATCATTAATGATTTTGTTGATATTTTAAGTCGGGACTTGCGAAACGGCTTATTTCATGGCATAGATATAATGAAAAATACCATTGTGCTACAAAATGTTTATCATACGCGTGTTTATGAAATGTGGTAATTTCGTTGAGCACCTGTTAGTGATTAGTCAATACCTGTGTAACTCCTTTATTTCATCACCACCATAAATCACGTTGACACTTTTTATTCCCGTCAGATTGCTATCCCCAGCCGGGTGTAATTCCCGCCCGTGTGTTCCACACCCGGTTGTAATTCCCGGCGGATGTGATTCGTTCGTCGATTCAATGATCGATGTTTGAATTTAGAACGTTATTTATGTGTGTTGTGGTTTTGGAAGATTTGTACGCGCCCGTTATTTATTGCTGCTATGTTGGTAATGGATTTAGATTTCAACTTCGAAAGCATTTCGGGATTTGGCGTAGGTGTTCTGAAATATTATTCAAATTGTAGCTGTTGCTAGACTCAGAACTTGTGATTTCAATCTATAAATATTTTACAGTAACATTATTAAAACAGAATATTTCAGTTGTACTTATGACATTATAGTTTTACAATACCTACCTACTAACTTACACAACGGTTTTTATTCAAATTATGTTTTAAGTACATAATAATATTATCAAACAGTTCCTTTCCTTATACGTCACATATCTTACAAATAACTAACTCAACATTTGCCTAAATTCGTAGCCTGCGCGCCCCTCGTGCGATGTAGTCGATATATTTGCAATCGCCTCCTATTCTATAAGGCTGTGACTTATCGCCGCAACCTTGGATATAGTATGCAGTAGACAATACTTTACTGCGTTTAACACAATATGTAGGTAAAGGAAAATGTATAACCATTCTATGCCTAAACTGAAACAGTATTAATAGTAACAAAAATTGTTGAATGTCAAACTAGGATGTTTTTTGTAATTGAAATATTTTCCATGTTCATTGTTCAATGAAATTAGACTGTGTGTGTGTGTGTGTGTAAATGTTCAAGTTATTTAAATTACATTTTATGAGTACACTTTTCATCATAAATTTATGTTAAATTCATGAATAACGATGCATTTTGTGTCTGTCTTCTATAAAAATCTATTATTAGCAAAGTCATCAAAATGAGGTCAAGCCAAAAATAGACCTTTGCTCTGTAAGTCAGTTTAATAAAGGTTGGAAGTTTATCTGAAGTACCAGAGTAGGTTTATTCAACAAGTTAGCTCAAGCCGAGCCGTGGAGGAGGCCTCGAATAGAGCCGAGCTTACAATACTTATGCTAATCTGTTTGCCTTTATGTGGGCTATTTTTAACCCTTAAATGCATGATTTTAACTTTTTAACCAAATTAAATTTATTTGGACGTAAGATTAGCTCTATATTAAGGAAAAAATATTAAAAAAAATATATTTATAAAAATACTTTATTTATTTAGAAATAATGGGTTGGTGGAAATTTACAACATTATGTAATCAGACTAACCTACTGAGAACAAAATGTGCAGTAAGATAATAAACTTATTCATTGTGGTATTTGCTGAAACAATTGTTGTTTTTGTTGAGGCAAAGATTAATATTACATTTGGAACAGTGTATTGTTGAATATTTCTTACAATTGGGGTATTTGCAACACAAGGATCCCCCTACCAAAGGCCAATGATCTTGCCCATCCCTGCGAACTTCTTTTGGTGGGGCAACTGCTACAGCACTTCTTTTTTTTTTGGCCTGGATTTCATTTTCTAGAAGACTAGAACTTGGACGACCTCTTTTTTCTTTTGCTGCTCCCATGTTACAAAGGATGAAGGCCAGTTCATTTCTAATAGTACCTAAATTGAGAATATCTTTCTTAGGTACATTTTTAGCATTTTTTTATATATTATCCATGCATTTATCACTGCCAGGTCTAAAAGATGATAAAAAATACGAATATACCATTTTCTTGACTTGATTGACACCTCTTGACACCAATTGCCTTGTGGTGGTCATTGTTATTGAAGTGCAATATTTTTTTCAATTGTTCAAACCAAGTTCAAACCTGTTATTAGACATCACCGAATAAATTGGTTCATAGCCATATTTTGGAGACCAGTATAGTGATATTGGTAAAATATTGGACTGACATATATATAAGTATTCTAAAAAACTTTCTCAAGTCTGATAAATTGGTTGCAGTTGTATTTGCTGGATTTTTTTGTGTGGCATACAGCTTTGTTTCTTCCACTATCCTTGTCATGAAATCTTCTGAGAAAAAGTAATTGAAGCATGCATATGGAGTATCTAATGGTGACAACTCTGGTCCTAGGTCTAAATTGCCTTTGAATGTAATTTTGGACTCATCAAATTCTATGTTCTTTTTTTTCCAGGTCAATTTTCGTTTATCTAATAATGCTGAAAATATGTGTCCTGTAGGGTCACTATTGTCCACAACCTGGTTATCCATTACCTCATTTTCAACCAAGGGTGGGTCACTTTCGTGGTTTTGTGGGTTTTCTGTGTCCTCCTCATAACTTTCTAACATGTTCAGTAACTCGTCTCTGTCATAAGTTCCAGGCACATTTTCTTCCTCTTCATCAGACTTCTCCATGTCATCTTCCGACAGCCACCCACCTTCCAAAGATGCTAAATAATGTTCAATATCTCTGTCATTCATTTTGCTAGATATTAACACCTGGAACCAAAAGATAAACGAAATCAAATAAACAATAGTATTTTACTAACTTTCATACAAGCTAAATGGACGTCATTACATGATGATGTAAATTTACATCAAAACAATATTGAGTTTGTTTCTTCATATTTTTCTATTTATGAACAAAATTATATACATAAATCAAAATACTGACCTCAAATCCATCAATTACGAATAAACTGAGAAGTAAACGTGAGAATTTTATACCACTTTTTTCCAATCACATTAGCCGAAATCTTCACCGAGCAAACTAGCGCGTAATGATATTTTGAAATGACATTTGACAGCTGACATTGAAGAATGAACTTTTTTTTTCGTTCGGAAACAATACTATGGTTCCTTAAAAGTTGCCATGTACAAAAAATATAATCCAAATACCCTGTGGAACCGACAAAAATTACATTGAATTGGTTGATGGAAATTTCCATCACAATGCATTTAAGGGTTAAAAACGATTAAATGAGATAACTTTTTCAAAATATGTCGGTCTTCAAGTCAAGAGTCAACCGGTTTCTTCTGGGCAAACGCGCTAGATCGTATATTATAACGTTGCTTAACATCAGACAAGTTGTAGTCAAGCGTGAACCTATCTTGAGAGATAGGCTCACGCTTACAAAAAAGTTTAAAATAAGACAACTTAAAATAGCGTCTGAATCTCGTCATATGTCTGTGAAGTTGAATGCTAGAAGCTGCCATTTGTCAGGTTTCTATTCACATTGAGCCCTCTTTGAAGGGAAGCAAGAAGAGATTACATTGGTTGCGTCTCTGCTACATCCATACAAACTCGTGGTCTGTAGTTACGCACCCTGTTTCGATTTGCCTTTACTATTAACCGAAGGTTCTGTAAACTTTCTCCGAAGAGCTTTTATTATAACTTTTTATGCCATAAAGGCAACTTCAATTATGTTGTTAGCTGGTAACTGAGATTACATTTAAAATACAGCTGATGTGAGGCTGATATGACAAGCTAATAATAGTTTCATCGTTAATATTTCTAACACTAATTAATTTCAGCACTGCATGTCTTGATATTAAAGTGAACCATACGAGTACTTGGTTCATCAAGGCATGCAGGCAAGTCTTGCTAAATAAACTAAACTTCACAACATAAGTCAAGGCTCATCCTCAGTTAGGTGAATATTTGAATAATAATGCACAATAGAGTGTATTAAGTGTCGGTAATCTCCGGAGGAACATAACTCTACTTAATGGGCGGTATTGAACGCGACGCGGTTTAAGGGAGGGAGGTCATATTTAAATTTTGTGGTTAAGTTGGAGACGGTTTTATAACGCCGAACATTTTAGAATTTTGTATCTGATATAGTTAATGTTTATTCAGTGTCATGCACAGGTCTACTTTATGAGAAGCGTAGAAAACCAAGAAACAACAACAAAATATTACTAAATAAATAATGAGTCGGTACGTGATTTAGTTTGGCTTGCTCTCTCTAAACTTATCTATTCCTCGTAGTACAGTAAAGTTATATCACTCTAGCCTTTACCCTATATTCGTAATTTACGCCTGCGTACACCATAAACTTAGCCAATAATTTCCGGAGCACAATAAAGGCTTCAAAAAGCTTCCATTCGTTTTACTAATAAAAGCTGTAACTAGCACATAAAATTATTCAAATAGGTGCAAATGTACCCATTAAGACGGGTGCATAATCCAGGGGCCTCACTGCTATCTCACTTTATACATTCATTAAAATTATATTGTGAGTTAAACATTGGTTCAACCAGCAACCTTAATAAGTTGGAATAGAGTCGCGGGTCGCTTGTTTGTGTACTGTTATAGAGGTGGTGGTACGGCTGCGTGGTTGAAGCGCGCGATGAATGCTACGGTTATGAGCTGGATCTGCCGGACTGGGTGCGGCCGGACAGATACCGGGACCGGAATAAAATAAATACGTTAATATTAAAAATGGTGAAAAAAAAAACATTTCATTCCAATACAGATATGTTTGTGAAAGAGCGTTCATTTGACATTTTATTGGAAACGAAATGTTTTTCTATCTTTCCTTGCTCCAACCTGGACCACGGAGTATTTACTGATGTGGCTGTCGTTTCAGATGATCCAATCAGATGTCTTATTGGTCAATTACCAGACTGTACAAAGTAAAAAAAAACTGAGAGTACGAAAATAATGTACTTTTGTGATCTTTCAGATATCCAAAAATAACACAGTTACGAATAAATTAACTTGCACTATTCTACTTTTGGTAAATACAATTCTCCCGCTGTCAGTGTAACCGCACCCTCCCTGGCGCGGAGTGTGTCCGGCGAAGGGTTAAGCTTACTTAATGATGTACTGCGGCCGCCGGCGGAGCTAGGGTTAACTACTCTTACTGAATTAAAGTGCTAACGGAGCATATTTTAATGTTATTGTGTTGGTAGTCTTTACAGTATAATCGTGTGGGTGTTTTTTACAAGATTCAAACCCAGTTAAATCATGGTAAATGTACATACATGTATAATATATGTATAGGTATAGTTACAGACATTATACTCAAAAGTTTAACTGCCAAAACCTGCAATCAACAATATTGTATTGAATCTACATGACAAAAGCCACACTTTACAAAGTTGTATAAAACCTCCGAAGGGAGGTTTTATATATAGGGAGAAAGCCCAAGTGAAGACTTGAAGTGTAGCAGTGAGCTTTTATACAACTTGCGTTCAATGAGGCTTTCGGTCAGCCCCCGCCGGTGGTTGTACCTTTCCATGAAGTTGTTATGAAAATATTATTTTCCTAGTAAATTTGTGAATAATTTTAGTGTTCGTTTTTATATCATAGTTGTGCGATGAGATTTCAAAGTGTTTCATAATCATTACCTCCGACATTTTCTTATAATATTAAAGTGTAGGTTATTTCTCTTCTCAATTTAACATGAAAAAAGCCATGGAGAAGTATTTTTACAAACTTCGAAAGTGACTAAATCTTTCAGTTACAAACAGTTCCCCGCGCCCAGGCAGCCCCGCGCGCGGCGCTCGCGACAAGGCAGGCCCCGGCGCGCGGCGCCCGCGACAAGGCAGGCCCCGGCGCGCGGCGCCCGCGACAAGGCAGGCCCCGGCGCGCGGCGCCCGCGACAAGGCAGCCCCAGCGCGCGGCGCCCGCGACTACTCGTTTAGAAGACAATGTCTTAAGACACTCATTACTGAATTATTAAACCACTTCACACCTACAACATATACACTTTATATCAACCTTATTTTCTATTTTATAAGGTTTAATTTGCCTTCAACTGCTTGTATTCAATATCGTGGTAAAGCAGTTTCCAAAGGAATTATCAGTTGAAGTAGGCTCCAAATTATGAAGTGTTGAAAAGGCATTAAATATGAGATTCAGCTTTATTTATGAGTTTTGGCGGAATTGTGGTGAATTAAAGAATGAGTGAAGATTTGTAAGTTGAAGTGAAGAGGGTGTGAATAGCTTCTTGTTTCCATTTCTATGGCGTACGCAAGAATTAAATCATAAGTATCTATTTTACTTTACATGGAAGGAGGGCCCACGATATTATATGTACGGCGTAATTTTTCCAATCAATTAAATTTGCGGAGTTACGACTTACGACCCTCAGCAATGAGAATATGGCGCTAAGAGTGAGATTTTACATTCAAATTCAAAAAATTCAAATTCAAAATAATTTATTTTCATAAAAATGCACACATACTAAATATCACTAAAGCACCGTACTAGACGCCGGTGCGTCTGTATCACGGAGATTAGTTCCTTCCGGGGTCTTATTTTTGGAAAGTATACATTTTAAGTTTACTTTTACAAAATTATCTCTAGATTTAAACACTTTTCATACAATGCATGTTTAGATTACCTAACAAGGCTAGTTGGATATTGTACCACATATGTACATATAAATGTATAGCTCTACAGCATGTATAGTGTAGTGCGTGTGCCGTGAGTGATGGTAATCCGCCATGTTGTATATTTGTGTAGCACCTAGTTAGTGCTGCTTGTCCTGGAGAAAGGAGCCGCCACGTTTAGTAGGAGGTACATTTTGTAGACACTGGTATATATTGTAGACACTGGTATACTGGCTAATAAAAAAACTTTATATTATTTTTTTCAGCATATACGACACAAAAACCTCAAAATATAAAAGTGCTCTGTAAGTTAATACATACTCCGGGCCGGCTCACACAGCGCCATCTAGTCCCATACTAAGATACTTGTAGGCTTATCTAATTAAAATAATAATTTAAATCACAATCTTAATGTACCTCTCCGACATAAATTTAATGTGATTTAAAGGAGGTTGTATCGCTCCGGGATAATGAAGTAGGCTTGATGACGTCACGGAGTTATCTACCAACACTATCTAAATTAAAATGCACACTTTTACTCACGTGGGAACTAATTACAGCCTCCTAATTAATGTTTACAAAAGCCTCGAGTTTTGCGGCTTTCCCCTGGGTCGGGACTAAATAAATATTGTTTTATATTTGCGTTAATGTGTGTAAAAATAGGTTTTGTTTATTTTACCCGTTGGTTAATATAACCTGCTTTCAAAATATTACTCAAAAGGTAACCAAAATAATTTAAACTGATAACAATTAATCATAATTAATACGCTTTCACCTCATAGATATTGAAAACATAAATCCAAAGCAACAAAGCACTGACCACGTGCTCATATTTTACGACCGTCGTTACAGGCGCAACGAATCGCTCGTTATAACGCGCCGTTACATGACAACTAAGTGTTTTGTTATCATCTATTCATTTCGTTTACTGCCACAAAGTGTCAGTTTAGTTAGCGGCCGAGAGTTGATCAATATGATTACAAATTTATACATATTTTCAATATATTTTTTTTTTAATAAAACAAGTGTTCGTGGAATTTGTGTGTGTTCCTTTTCTTTCAAACGGCTAATATATTGTTTGAAACCAAATATTTAGGGACATACATTTTACCCTATGACCCTAATAAATACAAGAACATTGTTAGGACATTTTAATATTAAAACTTTCGTGCGATTTTTTATCAATATGTTAATTAAACGAATAACAATATGTTAACATACGTTCTGAGATGGATGTCATAACATCCGAAACGCGTAAACAACATACGTGAATTACTCGTGAGTGAAAACCGTTTAGTTAACATATTGTTAGGACAGTTAATAATCTCAAAATTAACAGGTTTTAGTTAGTAAGTCAGACTGGCCGCGACGAGAGTTTACAAACCTCACTGAGCGCTTCTGTCGTGTCTTAACAACTGCTTTATTTTGATATGTTCCATCATGCGTACAACGTTGTGTGAGCTACCTCATACATAGTAAGTACAAGTAGCGGCAGTGTCTGGCGGAGGTTGTTGTTCACGGACTATAAACCAATTTGGTAACCTCCGCCGCCGCCTGCGAGGAGCAGGGAGTCACACGCAACAGGGGTGTATGGAAACAACCAGCATAGTTATGTGAAAGTAATTCATTAGTATCTTCATATTTTTTATAATAAGTGTTATTATTACATTATCTAACATTCTTGTTTTAAAAATCTATTTTACTAGCAGTGCCCCGCGATGTTACCCGTGTTAATCCGGGAAAATGTAATTCATAGTACTATTATCCAAATTGATTCAGCCGTTTGATCGGAAACAATTGACAAATTAAATACACTTTAATTTTTTTCATATATTATAACAGATTCGTAATTCCATACAGCCTAGTATAGGTCAGTAAGCACTATCTCCCAGACTTGAAGCCGCCAGCCAAGTGAACCCGCGCGCCGCAGCCAGGCTGCCGTTAAACAAGTCATAAAGTTTACGACACCGCCTAGTCTGATAGACTGGAGCAAACGTTACTTGTCATGCATCGCAATGTTACTGCTCGGAGGAAAGAAATGTTAATTTATGAGGTATTTTATTGGACCCTGTCGCGTTGTGAGAGAAACAGAGAGAGTCTCCATAAAGTTAGTATGAAATATCTGGGTGGTAATTTTTGGGATTTGTCCAGATTGGTTTAGCCGTTTTAACAGAAATACGCCTAAAGCAATCTGTGCAACTCGAGAACTCTCACATGCCCGTAGTAATTAAATAATCTGGTTAAAGCATGCACCTCCGCAGGGCACTACTAGTGCCCTATTAACGTCATTCATGTGGACGTCTGAACTATCAAAACAATGTAATTTGCAATAAATGTCGCAAAGTAAGCATTGTTATACTTTAATCTGGGTACATTAGAAGAAGTCAGGAATCCACAAGAAAGCGGAATAGTTTTTGTCCGGACAAGATTCATTTCTCTATCTGCAGTGGAATATGACATTTCCTATCTAATTGGTGCCATTCATTCACTACTTCTGCTACCATGGTAAATACCATGCAAAAATATACGGTAAATTCAAGGGCTGAAGGTTTTGTTTTAAATACCCGGCTTCATGCTAAGTACTCTTTGGTTTGATTATAGAAAAAACAGTCCTGTTAACTAAATCTTAAGGTACAATTTAGAATGTACGTACAGTTTCTCCGGATGGGCATTTTAATCTAGACTTGGCAGTGTTGCAATTAGGGGTGGCAAAGAGCCGAAAGAGATTTTAAAGGATTAAATGCCATTACTCGGTACCTTTGTCGGCGGAACATTACTGAGGTAATGAGAATACTTTCGAGTTTCTCTTCTTTATTTGGTTAATTTTAGAGTTGTACGTTTGTCGGCGCCGGGGTTTCATTGTGCGGATATTAAATGTTGCCATTACTCGGTACCTTTGTCGGCGGAACATTACTGAGGTAATGAGAATACTTTCGAGTTTCTCTTCTTTATTTGGTTAATTTTAGAGTTGTACGTTTGTCGGCGCCGGGGTTTCATTGTGCGGATATTAAATGTTGCCATTACTCGGTACCTTTGTCGGCGGAACATTACTGAGGTAATAAGAATACTTTCGAGTTTCTCTTCTTTATTTGGTTAATTTTAGAGTTGTACGTTTGTCGGCGCCGGGGTTTCATTGTGCGGATATTAAATGTTGCCATTACTCGGTACCTTTGTCGGCGGAACATTACTGAGGTAATGAGAATACTTTCGAGTTTCTCTTCTTTATTTGGTTAATTTTAGAGTTGTACGTTTGTCGGCGCCGGGGTTTCATTGTGCGGATATTAAATGTTGCCATTACTCGGTACCTTTGTCGGCGGAACATTACTGAGGTAATGAGAATACTTTCGAGTTTCTCTTCTTTATTTGGTTAATTTTAGAGTTGTACGTTTGTCGGCGCCGGGGTTTCATTGTGCGGATATTAAATGTTGCCATTACTCGGTACCTTTGTCGGCGGAACATTACTGAGGTAATGAGAATACTTTCGAGTTTCTCTTCTTTATTTGGTTAATTTTAGAGTTGTACGTTTGTCGGCGCCGGGGTTTCATTGTGCGGATATTAAATGTTGCCATTACTCGGTACCTTTGTCGGCGGAACATTACTGAGGTAATGAGAATACTTTCGAGTTTCTCTTCTTTATTTGGTTAATTTTAGAGTTGTACGTTTGTCGGCGCCGGGGTTTCATTGTGCGGATATTAAATGTTGCCATTACTCGGTACCTTTGTCGGCGGAACATTACTGAGGTAATGAGAATACTTTCGAGTTTCTCTTCTTTATTTGGTTAATTTTAGAGTTGTACGTTTGTCGGCGCCGGGGTTTCATTGTGCGGATATTAAATGTTGCCATTACTCGGTACCTTTGTCGGCGGAACATTACTGAGGTAATGAGAATACTTTCGAGTTTCTCTTCTTTATTTGGTTAATTTTAGAGTTGTACGTTTGTCGGCGCCGGGGTTTCATTGTGCGGATATTAAATGTTGCCATTACTCGGTACCTTTGTCGGCGGAACATTACTGAGGTAATGAGAATACTTTCGAGTTTCTCTTCTTTATTTGGTTAATTTTAGAGTTGTACGTTTGTCGGCGCCGGGGTTTCATTGTGCGGATATTAAATGTTGCCATTACTCGGTACCTTTGTCGGCGGAACATTACTGAGGTAATGAGAATACTTTCGAGTTTCTCTTCTTTATTTGGTTAATTTTAGAGTTGTACGTTTGTCGGCGCCGGGGTTTCATTGTGCGGATATTAAAAAGTAGAACAACCCTTTTGGTCATGTTATGATGGAATTTTGATTTATTTTTAAATGCAACATGTGTTTCGTTGCATCCGTAGTGAGTAGATTTATAACTTCTTAGCAATATAAGGTAAAAAAAAAACTTCATTAAATAAGTAATTAAATATGATCTCGATAACGTACATTGAACTTTATCGTTCCTGTTTTACATGGAAATAAAGTAGTTTATACTATTTATATTTCTAAGCACTACCACTACGCAAGATTCTGCCCACTTAGCTCCAATTACTCGCAGTCACTTACTAGCCAGTTACTAGCAGCTAGTAATGGTACGTGAGTGACACATCCGTGGTGTGCAGTGCAGAATTACTAGTAGGTCCCGGTTAATGGCAGGTTTCATGTATAAATATATGAACCAACAAAATAGAATCCCACTTGCTTTTGTTCTAGATTAATATTGCCTCTTAAAGTTGGCTACAGTTCAGCTGTTAACATCTGACAAACTATTTTTGTAGGGTTCTGTCTAATTACATAATATATTTGAGGTTCACTTTTAATTACTTTAATAGTTGTGTCGACACATTAACCTAACGAAGGTGTGTCTTTGTTTCAAGTACGTGTGTGGTACAAGAGATAACATCCGGTCCCTTCATGTAGGAGGCTGGGTAAACTATCTGTCACTAAATATATGACATACATGGGTACATAACTATAAACACCAAATTTTTTTGTAGAAATAAAAATAAAAGTGTAAAATTTGCTATCGAAGCTAAATTTTACACCACTATAAACAATATGAGCGAAATAAATTGCAACACATTTTTCACGTCCAAAAAATATAGTAAAAGTGTGCAATTGTCAGGTCGCGTCACGTGCTCTAAATGCAGGCGAGTTGTTTAGTTTTTAATAAAATGTAACGTTTGTTCACGATCCGTCAGAACGATGGAGCCTGGGGCAGGACACCAGTAGTACTAGCAGGTTTTTTTTTATTATAGAACCTACTGGCATTTTTTGGATGCCAATTAGGCACGTTTGTCCTATGTACCTACTCGTATGTACATAGGTACATTTAATTGTACCGATATTAGTTTTTATCTTCAGAACAGTTTTAAAAAATACATTGCAAATTAAAAATAAAATTCTACTACTTGAATTCGCTTAAAAAATCAATCCCAAACATTCTTTTTGGTTTTACCATTTTTTATAGATTTTTATAGCTTTGACTTACATATGTTCCTATGTCCCCTGAGTGAAGCAGAGGGTGTCCACAGTGATTCTCCATCTCGCCCTGCCTCATGCTTCACTTCGGGCCAGGTCTTGCGGATGTTCTTAATTTCGTGCATGACGGAGCGACGCCAAGTTTGTTCCGGAAGCCTGTTTAGGGATGTGGTCCGGAGCCCTCCGCAGTGTGTGGCCGATCCAGTTCCACTTGCATCGCTGTATTTGCTGGTCTATGGGGCTTTCGTGACATCTACGCAATAGTTCCGCGTTCTAGCTATGAAATTCATGTTAACTTTCTGCACATTTCTACTCATACTCATACTGTCCGTACTGTGACGTGTGCGAGATAAGGCCGCGTGTCACAGCAAGCACCACTCGCCCCTTCCCCGCGCCCTCACCCCGCCCCGCGCACCCCCGGGGGATGATGCCATCTCATCTGTAATTTGCTACCTCATTGTATTATCAATCTTATTTTTACAACACACAAACTAATATGAATCGTAATACATAAATAATAGAGATGATTTTAGTAGGTATGTCATATTGTCAATGGATTATAGATGAGGAAATTGGCCGTAATTACATAGACGTAAGGTGCAGCTTTGGGAAGTAATCCTAGAGAGGAATTGAGTGCATCTGACCTTTTATAATTAACTAGTATTATGTGGGGACTTATCAATACAAGGTGCTTTTTACTACATATACAATCTTACGTATGTAATACAATAACGGTAAAAGGATAAAAATCGTAGGCCCGGTTGCCTATCGCTTCTTAAATGCAATTTGTACAAAAATCGCTCAGTACCTAACCGTTAAGCATGCACGCCTCTATACAATGAATTTCGTTCTAACTCCAACCAAATAAATCATCCAGGAGCCGATTTCAATTTATAACCACCCCTTAATTTTTTTTTATTTGTGATATTACAATTCTTGAACAAACATTCTCATCTTTGCCCCGTAAGGTTTCTCAGGTTACAAGCTATGCGTCCTAAATAAAATAAACACCTACTTGTCAACATCGGGCATGAAACCTTAGAGCGGAGTGTTTAGCGGGAAGTGTTTGATAACGCACTTCCCGCGGGAAGCAGGTCGCGACTTCCTTTGATACCTTCCGAAGGCTCTCCTTCATTCAATTACTGAAACAACCTGTAATGGAAGAGTTGGACTTCCCAGTGTTAGAGAGGCTCGTGTAATAACTTTACGCGGACTTTCGTGAAAGTTTTCATTCATAAATCTCATTTGATTTGGAACTTATTCATAATGTTATGCTGGCGTTAATATGCGGAATGCATGTCAAAACAGTTTATGTGTCTAAATTTTAATTGGATTGTTAAATTAACTATCTAGTTTTTTACTTTATGATCCCTAAGACTTAAATTATGTAAGTAATTAAATTGTATTGTCATGTCACAACATCCAACTTCTGATACAAACATACTTATTTTCTTATTGAGTAGGTATATTATGTTCTCGGTGCAATATCAAATCATTTCCTTATTAATAAAACATTTGACTAATTGAATCTCCGCATGTACATACAAATGTACCGAGTAAGTAAATGCTGTAAGTTTCTCCATTAGCCTTGTACCTCTGTGATTGTAGCTCCAGTGTACATTGTACAGTAAGAGCTTCGGGCGAGTTTACACAACAGTACGGCAACTTGCTGGCGAGCTACTTGCCTGGCTACTGGAACCTGGCTTGTACACTCGTTACAGGAGCGACGTAGAACTAGGGGCTCAGCCAATATGTGAGATAAATGAACTTAAAATTTAACTTTGAGCGAAACTGCTTTTTTTACAGTATCATAACCAATTCAGCAGGGATATAAACAATTTGGCTGAGAACAATCAAAATAAACATTTGTTACTGATCATTTTTTTAAGTATGGTGTCTAGGAATATCTATGTGATATGCAAGCATTCATAGTTAACATTCTATGCATGGATAGGCATATTGCGTAGTTAATTCGTACCCAGCAATACTTCCTAGTTTAATTTCAAAATATAATTAAATGTTAAGCGTTTGTGCTTAATTAAGTCAGTAGAAACTCCTTGTATTGTGTTGGTATAAGCTAGATAAAGTCGCCCGGCTCCACCCGCCAGGTGCGGCGCTCGCGCTGTCCTGATCGCTGGATTATCTAATTACATTGCCAACAACATGACTAGTAACTGGAGCTACATATACGCAGATTTCTGAACAACAGATAATTTATTAAGATAAAAGATTGCAATGCTTATATATTAATTTAAACATACGGCAAAATTAAGTTTTTAGTCATTTTCGAATAACGTTCATAACTTGATTGTGACGAAATGATTTATTCGTATTCCTAACCCCATCTATTTCAACAAACATAATAATTTTGCATTATAGTATAAAAAACATGAATTCATTATCATACCACGGTTTGTTTAACATAATATATAATGCCCCCCATTTAGCTGAAAGATTGGAGTTATAATTACATCACAATATTCGATCAATGTTACTTTAAATCAGATCAGTCAATAGCTGGAGGTGATCTGAGCATTGATGTACAAGTCACAGTTAATCCCTGCTAGTGCAGTTCTAGTGAGTGCAGTGCAGTGCGCTCAGGCGCCGGTAGAGCGCGCTGCAGACACTGCATGTGATACACGTTAGTTAGGGAGTGCACTGAGTTTGTTCATTCACTCGTTTAGTTATCAAAGATACGTAGGTATAGAATGTATCTCTGATAGGCGTGCATTTGTAGTACATAATCTACAACATTCATATATCAAGAAACGGAGAATGCTCTCGGACACCGGAAAATTATTTTGATATAATATCTCGACCGTTTTGGCTTGTACATACACAGGGATATTTAGGTTGACCACGCGATTGGCAGTAACAAATAAACACAATTCATTGAGATAAAACGTCCAATAAATATCAATACAAATCAACTCTCTATTTGTCAGCAGGTACACCTACTTAAATGTATTTTCTACTATAACGCACAAACCTGTCTTCACCTAGTCCTCAGTAAAGCTGTGTCTCCTTCACGCAATCTGCGGCTCCATCTGCGAGATGATAAATATCGCTCGGGACAAGTTCGCGCATGTGTGTGTGTGTGTGTGTGTGTGGTACTTCCGCGGGGAGATTTACGAGGTGATTACACGCGTGACGTCACGCTGGTATATGACACCACGAGAAAAGTGACAAGGAAGGTGCGGTGTAACACGCGGGCAGCGTAGGAAGTAACGAAATTGTAGGTGGCAATCACTGGATTAAATTTAAAAACATACTCATATATTCTCGACACGGTGATAGGTAACTTTTGATGTTCACTCCCCTGGTTAGTTTCCTTCAAATGATTTTGTTTCTTCAAGTGCATATCGGTGTGCACTCTGTGCAGCTTCGTTAGAGACATGCTCTACGATCTGCCACAATGTCGCTTTATGTGTAATAGTGATCGTTGTCTGAGTGTTCTATGCCAATATACTTAAGCAATCTTGGATATTATTTTTTCAAATTGCACATAACACTATTCTTCCGATTTTATCAACGTAACAAAACTACTAATTCCCTAGATATTAAATATTTTTAATTGCTCTTTTCTTAATTTTATCCCTTAACATTTTCGTCATATAACTTTTCATCGTTATCTCCATATCTGCTAACCTCGTAACAATTTAATATCACCCCGCGGATGTGCGGTGATGTTCGCGGTACAAATATTCATATGGAAATATAGCGGGGAGGGGAGTAGAGGGGCAGAGAGAGGGGGGAGGTAAATGATAATCGCGCGAGATGAGATATTTGATGAATGCGTGAGCGGCGCCTTAACGCAATATTGACGTGACGGTGGTGACAGGGTCACGCCGTGCGGTGGTACCTTCAATAGGACTTGCCTTTATGACAACATTTTCAACCGCAATTTTGTTGATGATAAGATTTCACTTTTACTTTCTTTTTTAAAATGTAAGCATATTTTTTCTAAGTAAGTTGACTGCGTCAGAGCGATATTCGTGGAAGTGTAATAATTTTAAAATTACAGCACATTAAGTAGCGTAACCACGCGTCCTTATAGAATTCCATCATAATGCGTGGGTCACACTGGCGTGGTTTAGCCGCTGGTAATGCGTCGTGTGAACGCGCCTTAATTTCTCTCTGATTGCTCTGTAATCTGTATTACCACGTTAGGGCTGTCACCTGCACCATACATCGCGTATAGAGGTATATATTGTGCACTACTAGTGCCAGTATGCATAAGACATTAATTAGCCACGTTCAGTGTACTTTAAGACTACCTCTAAAATCATGCTTGTTCTAGGTGATTATGCACGTATTATACAGTACATACATACAACTAACACCCGCTCCCTAATCCTGGCATCTCCCAGTAGTGGCAACCCACCGCGCTGCCCCGTCCACATTACTGTGATTACACCTCGCATCATCACATCGCGTGTGTTTATTATAATAATCACACACAGCTTCTGTTCTAGCTATAATAGTAGATACTGCTATTTGTTCTGCAGAGCCAGTAGCTCAGCTAGTGATTATGATCACTAACTATGACGGTCTACCAACCCTCAGAAGTTGCGATATAAGGTATTTAATAAGCCATGTCAGAGGCTCTAAGGTAGGTTATAAAACCCTAGACACCAGTGTTGTCCACTCCCTTCCAATAATACAACGAAAGGAAGAGTCATTTTTATTCTGTGCTTCTGTAAAGTGAAGTTGTCTTCCTCTTCCAGAAATGGATACTTTATAAACTTTACACGATAACGATTATTGCCAGAGTGAGTGTGTGAGTGGACCCCTGATGAGGGTGCTTTAAAATTGCTGTTTGGATGTTATGAGACACAGTTTAAAGTTAATGGCAGTTTTGTTACGATACTATTATTTTAAATTGGAGCAATCAGAAAGTTGGCTGACGTTACATTAATGCTAATAAATATGGATAAGAGCAAAACATTAATTTGTTACGATTATATTCTTCTTCGAAAGATGTTTTTGTTTATGGATAGGTTCACGCTTGAGTACAGCTTGCCTGATGCCTTGCCTTGTAAAAAATGGTTCACACTCGAATTTTTGTTACTTAATTATACGAGTATTAGTTACTAAAATTATAGTGTTAATTTGCCGAATAAACAAATATGCTATTTTCGTAAAAGTATCTGATAACTCTTCAAGTGCATGTTAGTAGATATACTTTATGACATTCTTGTTCTTCAAAGTATTTGCGACTGACCGCAGCAGCCTAGACAGTAGACATCACTCCTCACTACTTTCCAAACCAACAATTACGAGTCTAGATGTAGGTACATACATCAACCTACACATCCCAGCTAGATCTACCTACATGCACATATAGACAGTAAGTATGCCAGGTGTCTGTGCACTCAATTAGCCAATCTATCCTGTGGGAGGAGGATGTCCTGATCTCTGACACTGCTTGCTGGCTATGTAGCTCCGGGATGTTGGTGGTTATAAGGGAGAGATGGTGGGCTGGTGTGTGTCTAGGAATGTAACATGGACATCTGAATCTATTGGGTAAATAAATAGGTACCTACTTTGTTGTTGGTAAATCTTATTCCGTTTTCCTTGATGTAAAATGTTACTAGATCAAGAAGTTGAAATCACCTTTCAAAAAATGATTATACATTTCATATCTATCTGATGACACATTGTTTACATAACGTCTGTTTAGGGGTTTGAAGAGATGTGTGGAGAAACACTCATCTCTTCAAACCCCTAAGAACTGTAGACTCCTCATCACCAAATAAAAACAACGCTACAACTGTATTTAGCGCGGCCTACCCAGCTGTCCCGCGTCCTCAGCACGAGTGTGTGACACTCGGCGGTGTGACGGCGGCGAGTGTCTGACAGCGGCGAGTGTCTGACAGCCGCTAACAAAGCCGCGCGAGGCCGCGCTCGAGGGCCCTCCACTGGAGCCCTGGCTGTGTAGCCCGAGTGCAGGCACGAGGGAGGTCTCAAGTAAACGACACTAAACTTCACGAGGTTATTACTTAGTCTCGTAAGTAAACTAAACGTTAAGTTTGATTAAATACAGTTTTTTTACAAAACAGCGAGGTTATAATTACAAAAACACATGCATTGTACGCACATCGAACTATTACTACAATATGTAGCAAAAATGTATTTATCTACACTAATGTTGTAACATTCTACTTAGGTATATTTCCAATACTTGACTTATAATTACTACTCTTATAGCACAGACAACAAATCACTCAATTTAAGCAATTTCACATGATGTTATAATATCCACATCGATATCGTAATAGCTCATTATAACATCGAAAAAGCGTGACCAACCTGATTGCAGGGCCAATCAGGTTGGTCGCGCTGCGCTCTCGTTGGTTAGATTTTAATGGCGGCAAAATCACTGTGACAATACACGTACGCGTGAATGTAATGTTTCGCAATGTGTTTTGTTTATTAAATACAAATTAAAAGTTAAAAATGGATAGCGACGATGATATTTGTACGCCTCCGGATATTCTAGAATTGGCAACAAAAGTAACTCACAATCTTTTGCCAGAAAAATCTAGAAAATTATATGAAAAATTAACTATTGTCAGCTTTTACTCTTGTTGTTTGACTCTCGTTACACTCGTTACTATTATGAAACTCGCTGCGCTCGTTTCATAAACTCACGCTCGTGTTTTAATACCCTTCATTATATGACAGTTGCATAAACTACTATTACAATGTATTGAACATCTGCATGAATACCCAAAATGTTGAGTACACAGTACAGTGTGTGATAAAAGCTCTTTTACATCCAAATTACATCCACTCGGGAGAATTCATCCATATCGTTGAAAAAGCAGCAGTTTTTCAGTAAAAAGAAGTAATCTGATCGGGTCCAGTCGGGCATGCTAAGTGGCGCGCGACACGACGCTGCGACACTGACGTGACACCCGCCGTCACGCTCTCTGACACACCGTGACACTCGCCCGCCGCCCGCCGGCGCGGAGGTGACAGCTTTCGCACTGCATCGGATCTCTTCAGTATTTCAATATACATATAACACGCGACAACCGCGCGTAAACAAAAAAAAATAAGGTCAAGATTATTTATACAATATTTTAACTGTATAAGAGTTTCACACGTAATATCAACACACAAAGTTTTCTTTGGTGTGCTTATTAGATAAGTGTATCGACGTCTTAAACTTTTGTACAAGTAAACACATAATTTGGTGCATGAAATCAAATTCCGAATGTCACTATAGTAGGTAGTGCGTACGTGCTGACTGGCGGCAGCTGTCTGCTGCTGGCAGGGTAATGAGGTTACTCCGTATAATCGCTTTACGCCGGTGTCGCGACACTCCGACACCTGCCTCCAGACATCAATGCCGGATGCTGCTCTAATTGCTTTACCGCCACTTAGAGCCTGCTCTGACACTTTTTACGGCAAAAGTGCTCTTTCAGATGTCGAATTTGCAAATTTAGGTGATTTCTCTGTCAGGAGTTTCGGAATGTTGGATAAGGAAGATTGTAGGACTGTTATTTGATTTGCTGGGAAAACGTTTTTTTACCATTTTTATGTATGAAAAAAATACAAAAACTTGATACAAATGCACACTATTGCCATTGTATAGAATCGTTTCTAATTCAAACACTTCGAATGACTGCTTTGTTCCATTCACTCCTCTTGTACTGTACAGGCATGTTACAAAGAATTGGTAATTATTGGATCAGTCTATCATTTCGCCGAGTGTCCGCCCACGGCCGGGCCTTAACCCGCCATTATTCGATAATAGCCGGTTATTATTCGAATAATGGAGGGGTATTATTCGAATAATGGTGGGATATTAGACGCAGCTATTAGAACCTATCTGACGCTTTACATCGCTCACTCAGCTTTTCTATTTTCTTCATTAGTTCCGCTGAAAGAACAGGAAACAGTCCCGCGCTCGACGGATATCAACAGTTTTAATTATATTTTTTGAATTTATCAATTTTTCAAGTAGACAAAAAGCAACAAGTTTCTCGACCCAAACCTTACTTTTTATAACTCGACACTGTGTTTTTTTTTGTTATGGCTTTTGAGAAGATATGTCTTCGCGACACTGTGCTTATTATAATAGAGCAGATAAATGTTGAAGTGTGCGTACGTTGACAGCCATTTGTCACGTAGTGTTCCATGATCGTTACATCTCCCAGCAGCCCTGCTTGTTATTCCCGTCAGCCGCGTCCCGGCCCCGGGTGACTGCGTCCCGGGACATCTCCCCTCGACTCCACTACACGTCCGTTTCCCGAAATCAGTAAAGAAGTTGTGTTTAAAATTCAAGGATCAGACGCAATCCTGGAGGAACGTTTCTTTTACGGCGGTCAGCGGGTAAATAACGCGTCTTCATCGGGGCCATTGGCACCCGGCACACGTCGGGGGCTCCCCGCACCCTGCCCCCCCGCACCCCGCACCCCGCGGGTTGAATATTTGATTTGAACCATGCATGGGTATGGGTGTCGTTGTGGATAGTTTGATCGTTTCCCTCAGATTTGGTGCGTGTTGTCGGAACTGACGCAGATGTTGTACCCGAAAGGATTGTATTTATGGAAGCTGTTGAATAAGTTAGTGAAGTTTGACTAAAATATTGTTGATACGCTCCGTGTACGGTACGGGATGTCTTGTATTTTTAATATTGGGATCGAATATTTTAATCAGTACAAAATCAAACAATAATTTACATTTGGTACCTACTGTTTGTTTATGGTGTAATAAAATCTGCAGCCCCATCTTCATTTTCCGTAGAATATTTCCGGCGGAGTGGGTCGGCGCTGTCTGTCTCCCTCTAATTAAATAATATCTTCAAGTTGACTCCCATCCAGCTTCAATCTGCCTGTTTATTCTAAAATTCACCCCAAATATAACTGTTATTTCACTCTACAGGGTTCATGGCAAACAACTTTTAAATTGAAAGTTTCTGACGTGAAAGTTACATATATCGCAGTTACATAATATTTTCCAAATTTGCAATTAACAAATGCATTTATTCCTTTGGCTTGTTTGTTACTCTTAAACATGTTAGTATCTATTAATATATTGTATTATTATTGCACCATTTGAAATTTGGTTTGGATTTTGGTACATGGTATGTATTTTACACTTTTTGCACATTATTGTCCACTTTTAACAGTTTTTTTAACAGTCGACAAAATTAAAACTAAATCATAAAATTTTAATTTCCAACAACATGTAATTGAGCGTGCTGTATACCCCTGTAGGTGGCAGGAGCGGCGGCTGTTTGCTCACAAACAGTCTCAGTTTTCATTTGGCGACGTTTATTTTGTAAATAACTACATTAATTCCGTTGTTTTCTTCGCCAAATTGTGTTTTTCAGCCTCAGGGAATGGACTGGAACTGGCGAGGCATTAGGGTATATTTAGAGCCTGTTGTTGTTGAGTTAATTGATCTTATGATTGTAGTGCTTTTGGTATATTTAACACGTGACTTATTTAACAACTTCAATCATGTTAAATTTAAACGGAATTTCTGAGTACCGTTTCCCAAGCCACTAAGTATTATTTATTCATTTATTTCAAAATTTAAATGTAGAAATTATCTACAAATTTAAAACTTATATCAACAACAAACAATATTCTGAACTATATTGATCATTGATTTATTCGGCCTTATAAAAACAGAACGGCCTTATGAAAGAAACCTATCGCTTTAAAAAATCCATGTGATTGTGAATGCAGAGGTTCCCGCACCAAGCTATATTTACCCACATTTGCACACTATACCTAGGTACATACCTGTACATAGGTGCATGCGCCGAGTGCAGGCGATTATTGTCCACATTGCAGATGCATGAGATGGCGCCGGAACTACTCGCACGTAGGAGGAAGCACTCCGCTCACTGTCGACTGCTTCTATGATTTGTATCTGTATTTGTAATGGTTCGTTTAAGGGAGAATTTGATCGATCTATTCTTTAGAATTGCATCATATGCGTTGAATGTAAACAAAATAGTCAAGCAAATCTAAAACTTCATGAATCAGTTGACACCTAACATGTTTGCAAAAAAATAAAGAATATTTGAGTAAGTAAAACATTAGATTATACCGTTTTTGCTAGTTCTCTACGTAGTATAAGGAACACATAAAAAAATAAAAACAACGTTAAATAAAAAAAAAAATACTCATTCGTAAAGTTGTACCGACTGTAGTACCTAACAGACACAAGTAGCGGAAATGCAGTCGTCGTTATGACATCGCTGCACCGGAGCACGAGTACTTGCGAGACTGGGGAGGATACAATACAAACAGTACTCAGGTATCCACAATACAAAACTCTAAATAAACTATCCAATTGAATATCTCCTCTATTATAGTTACCTAAGTATTTAACCAAATCAAACTTAGCCTATCAATTAGTGTAACAAAACTTTTGCCCATTCTGTACATATCAGATTTAGAATTCTTATTTGTTTCCAGATATTGATATGTTACAAAGTTGTATATTCAAATTTTGTTCATTAAATGATTTTGATTGCTGTTTGCAATATTTTTGTTTGGTTCTATGGAAGGTCTATATTAAAACTTGGGTATTCATCATAAACTTGTGAAAACTACAGTTTGTCTGTAATATTGTAATATCTCTGCGACTGCACGAGGTAGTATCGCTTGTGACTAAACATAAACAGGCGTATTTTAAACATAATGAAGAATTATTAATTTAATTAAGAGCCGTCAAGGGCAAGTTCGATTCTTGCCACTACCAAATAAATTCATCAAATTTCATCCTTACAAATCGATATATTCAATACACAAGGAACCGCAAGTTCGAGCCTTGCTTGTCACTTCGACGTGTCAAATTATTAAGTACACCAAATTCATCACTATCGGAAGATAGTTCTAATGTTATCATCATCATCATCTTTGAATCATTGGATAATGGCAAACAATGACTACGGCGAGTTCGAATCTTGCTTAGTATATTTTCATAGTAATTACATCGATCAAACAAATTTAAGTGATAAACCACTGAAACTATGGCACTATTAAGAGGTCGTTTTCTACGAAACCCGAGTACTACGATAACATAAATCGTTTCGATAAACGAAACATATTGCGATGACAGATCTACTATGTTAGTGGTATAGAAAGGGAAAGTTTGTATGTTTGTATGTCATAATGACTACTGATGTCCTAAGCAACGTAAGCTATCATAAAATTGGTGATATGAGAATGGAAAGTTTTACGAATTTAACAGGCACTGATGACTTGAGAAGCGTAATCTGATAAAATAGTAATACATATATAAAATGAAAGTTTGTTTTGTGTCCAGTATTCATACAGGCGGATCCGAAGGAGAGAGCATGCGCATGCGCAGGCAATAAATTATAGTTACAAAAAACCACTTAGCTGGGCAAACACACCACTAAGTTACAGTTCAAATGTTAGCAGCAAAAACTTGACAGGGCCATTAATTACAATGTTTATTACCTGAGAAAACACACACTGAAAAAGACGTATGTTAAAACGACGTAACGAGGTAGTAAAGGACAGACAGTGTGATTTGGAATTGGTTAGAGAAAGACAGACTATGAAGAAAGTAGGGTGGAAGGGGAAACTATAAAAGCTAGTGTAGGCTAATTTTTGAGGATACTCGGCGCGGTGTGTAAAGCTGCAAAGAGGTACACTAGGGCCGGGTTGGGATTAGGGAACCGATGTTCCGATTGTGAAAGTTTTGTGTTAAATTCACTTGTGGGATTTAAATTGTTGTGGAGATTAATGGGGAATTTTTATTTATTGGTCTGGAATTGAATCCACACGTTAAAATCATTTTGGGAATAAAATCAAGCTAGTTAACAAGATGGGGATAGGTGAGGTAACTGAACTGCGATGATGGGCCTTATGGTTTTAGCTGCGGTTACCTTGCATTTTTGGGAAACGGAGTTGTTAACAAACAATATTTTAATAAAACAACTTCTTGTTAGTTTCGTTGAGATAGGGTGATTTAGTGATGGTTGTTCGAAGGTGAGGTACGCTGAACTGCGATGATGGGCCTGAAATATGGTTTTAGCTGCGGCTACCTAACTAGAAATGCAACCGGAACTGACTCACAATACATACGATTGGAGTTGTTAACAATTTAACTAAACACAACAATATCCAAACCGTAGGAATTCCAATAAGACGAATTAGTTGGGAGTATTTGATAATACGTCTTCTGGAATTTAGAGCTTTCACAATTTGTTCATTGGGAACTGGGTTTGTCCGGACTACGGTCTGGATAGATCTGGGCTCTTTCTTGTCGGAAACCGGTATGATTTTGCTGGTGTGAACGAAGACGAGTTAGAGTTGATGGGGCGAACGCAAAGTGGACGCTTGCGGGTCTGTTTACTTGGGAATACCAAGCAGGCGAAAAGTCCCCTTTCTTATTCATGTTGCCATGACGATTTATTTAACAGACGTAGAAGTGTCGACCCTGCCTTGTGGCATCTAAGTCGCCATGGTCAATGTGATGAGGATTGTATATTATATTTATGTATATATTGTAGGTATCCACTTGGCGTTTTATACACGCAAAACACGGGCTTTAGCACACTAGTCTTAAGGTGTTGCCCCACCTGCCAGTTCGGTGTAGGGACCCACGAGTAGCGGAATGTAAGTCAGGACAATTACCGGTTGGTAATTGCTTAGACTGAATTTCCTTGTAGGATTCTCAACACGTTTAAATGTAAATGTGAGATTCCGGAATCTCTAGTTTTGCTTGGTTATGTAGCTTAGCTGGTTGTTAGGAGAAATAGGCCCGGATGGGTAGACGATATGTTAGGTTTTGTATAGGTTTGTGTTAGGACTCATTACTATGAGTTAGGGTGTGGAATGCTGTAGGCACTTTTATTTCAGCGGTTAGGCCATTCCTGGTTGGTTCCTGATTCCTGAGTTTATGATCCAGATAAAGTTGGTAAAGTATTGTAAGTTATTATTAGATACTGGTTAGGGTTAAGTTACATTGTAACGTTTACATTGTATGTGTATAGGTCAAAGCAAACTGGTACTATTGTACTCCTCCATGTAATTAAACTAATAAGTTTTACTCCTAATTGTACAGACGTACTAACAAATCAATTTTATTCTTACTCCAATTGTAAGGATATAAGATATTATAAAATGCTATAGTCCTTCCACTGTTTTACTTTAATTGAATGTTATTATTTACCTCTATTTATGAGCAACGCCTCATGTTTACTTCAACACTTTTACCCATTTGGGACCCTCAATAAAACTTATAGTGTAAAGATCATACACTGAATGCAAATTCTATTTATTCACACTGACTCTAACTGGAGTATATCTAAGAGAAACAAACTCTTTAATTTATTCTACGTTTGAATTCTACCTAGCCATGGGGAATTGCAGTTACAATTTAATAATATTATTTACCTATATTTATGAGCAACGCCTCATGTTTACTTCAACACTTTTACCCATTTGGGACCCTCAATAAAACTTATAGTGTAAAGATCATACACTTAATGCAAATTCTATTTATTCACACTGACTCTAACTGGAGTATATCTAAGAGAGACAAACTCTAATTTATGCTACGTTTGAATTCTACCTAGCCATGGGGAATTTAGTTATGCGACGGTATTACGCTATGAGAAAGATCATCTCTTTATTTCTCGTATACGGAAGATCACCGTGAGAAATGCCTAAGTGTAGTATCGGGACATAACTTTATCTACGGATAAATTTTATCATGATTTACAAATTTAAAACGTCTCTCTTTGATTATACTAAAGTTAGGATCATCTAACTTAGGAACATACACTCACTAGACATACCATAGGCCGCGTGCCCTCTTGTCTTTTGGATAGATTACATTTTATGTTAACTCACTTACGAGTTAATTTGCAGAGCTTAACTAAGCCCTCCACCTATTCAAACTATTGGTGTTTGCCAGAAGACTGTCCACAATGGTTGAAGTCTATGGCTATAGGCGTGCCAGGGGCCTATAACTTCCATTTTATCAAAAAAATGACGTTGATGACTTGGAAGCAAACACTAATACTATGTCAGTATGATGAATGAAAGAGATGATTGAGTGAAAGTATTACAATTCTAAAGGAATATTTATTAAAGCCCAACATTAATGTAAAACCGTCATATTATGTACACTATCTTCATTATCATAATCATGAAACTATCTCATTCTGAATACTTTCTTTATGTACCACAAACGAGAGACTTGTAATAGGTTGATGTTAATTAAAGTATTTTCTTTGAACCTCATAAAGGATTTGAGTTATTACTTACACAACGGGTCCGTAAATTACTAGACGATTCACTGCCAAAACAAAACAATTCACGAGCCAAATTGACGTTCCAATAAGTACTTTAATATTAGGAAAAATGGTGTTTTATTTAGTAGCGGTTTACAGTAGTCGCAAAGTAGTAGGAAATTTAAATTATATTTAATTTTATTTTAAATAAAAAGGGGGGGTACATAAAATGCAGATTCCGTGACCAGGATATAAGGGGTTCTTTTTAATTAATTTCATTAATTTTATCCTACTTTCATATTAAATTAAATAAAATTTGCAAAAATCTTATTGGTATCCGTTTGGTTGTGACTTGTTTCTAATTGCCAGGTCTGGCATAAAATGCTGTCCGTGAAAATGGATGGGGTCAGAAAATACTTTATAGAATAATAGGCAATATTTAATCTCTATTACTTACGTTTCATTTTCCTTGCACTAGTTACCATATCACATACTTATCTAATTTCACTTTGCACTTTCACTTACTTACACTATATTATGAAACTATTAAGACTCTGGGGTCGACTCTTATCAACTTTATTAAAATTCGCACACTATGGGGGTCGGATGTATTTGTAGGTAAAACACTTGTAACACCAATCGCCTTAAATCGCCGATAGTGCCCTCTAAAATCCTGAAATAACAGAGATTGAAATTATTAAAACTCATATTATTAGGTGGTGCAGTAACAAATTAATAAAACAAACTGCAGAAACTGTGTTAAAAAACCGGGTTATACAATTTTCATATAGAGAAAACAAATGATTGTATGTATGTATAATTGTATATATGTATATGTCCGTTGTTAGGTTCTTGATTCAAGTGATAGAGCTGATTAGTTGGTATGAAGATGGTTAGTGTCTGTACAATATGCTAATTAATTACTTTAACCGTGTATAAAAATCAATTGTTAATATTTTACTCAGTGGTTAAATAGTGTATTCATACCTTTGTATGAAGAGCCTGGTTTATGCTTAAAGTCCAACAAAGCCGATAGAGTACATTCTGAAATTGAAAAAGAATTTTATTTTAAATGTTTTGAATCTCTATGTTTCGTTTGTGATCAATGCCATGTGGCATATATTTTTTACTTAGTCCGGCAAACCGAAGCTTTACTATTATTTCTATTCATAAGAAAAGGGTCATAGGGCAGGTATACGAAAGTCGAGAGTTTGAGAAATGTTGTCAATTTTAAGCGACTTTTAACTGATTTCAAAATAAGGGCAGCTATTTCAGATTATTTATAGTTTACTTTATTTCAAATATTTGCAAGGTAAATTTAATTACACACTTAATTCATCTAGAATATTTTATTGGGTTTATGGGATAGAGATACCTTTGATGTTTCCATAAATAGAATTTCAGCATTAAATTAAGCAAACATACCTGGCAACTTTCTCTATGTGTCATGATAATTTCAACTCTTTTCTTCTTGTTTTGAAACATATACATATATTTTAGTACCTCACGTAGATACTGTAACAAAAGCATATTATTATTAGAAATAAAGCAAGTTGTAGTAAATTACTACTTTACTAAAATTGTAGGTGTTGTGTTACACACGTTTTAAGTGTTGACTTGAGGAATATTAAAATCATAGCTTTAGAGTAAAAACAAATTCACGTGTGAAATGACAACTCAAGTGTTTTGGGATCAAAATAGGGTATTAAAACTAATTTACTTACGTGACACTTGGAGACATGTTCCGTCATGGGAACAAAACCACTTCACATTTAACTAAAATCCACTTTTTTTTGCGTCAGCACGCTCTTGACGTAGGGATTTGAATGCACGCAAAAACAGACAGCAAGTTTCTGAAGTTTGAAACAAAATTCGGGTTACTAAGCAGACATTGTAAAAAAAAAAGGGCAGGTCAACATTTCTTAGAAAAAAAAGGGATAGGACGAACGAAGCTGTCTCCGCCATAGGGTAAACTATTTTCATTGCGTATTATAGTAGTCTTCTAATCTCATTATAGTCTAAATTTCGATCAGAAACATTCAATATTTATGTATTCACGATTCAATTTTGTTAGGCGTAATGTTAGTTAACAATCATAAATTTATATACGATATTGTTAGAAGTGCTAAATGATGGGGGTCGAGATTAAATGCTGTCCTATTGCGTAATGATCTTACTTGAACATTATAAGTACTCAACTTACTCGTTTAATGATATCACTATTGTTGAGGGTGTTAGTTAGTAATAATTACTTAACCTTTGGTTAAATAGAAAGTTTGATTGATACATTTTTATTTTATTAATTATTATTTATGATAGCTAATTTTTGATGAAAATTCTATAAGAGAATAGCATTTATTATCTAAACTAAGTAGCATTCTAATAGTTGGCTGAAAGGGCAACAACTACAACAAGCAGGTAGATTTCTTAGTCAAAGTATATCGAGAAGGTTTTATGATATTAGGACATTAGTTCAATAGTAGTTAGTAAAGAATAGTCTATTGTTTAGGATTCATTGAGCAACTACCGGGCAAACAGATGTGTACGGCTTCGCCTATATTTGTATATATTTTGAAATGTTACTTTCAAAACTATAAAAATCATCTGCGATTTATTTTTAGATGAGATTTCGATATCTAATTACTGTAGTTTATATCTTTCATTCAACAGTGAGACAAAACCAGCTTTCATATGGTTAGTTAACGAATAAGCACAGATTTGATCAGATTTACGTGAATTATTTCTAGTATATCTGTACGTATTATTTCTTAGATAACAACACGTATAATATATAACTTAACAAAATTTTAGTTGATCAGTTTAAACCGCATCTGATTATCAAATTAGTTAAACATATTTAAAGTATTGATTGTAAGTACGCTGTGTATGCCATGGTCTTGTAATTCTTAACTTAGCAGATTATTTTGTGAGTTATATTTTTAGCCATGATGCTTGCCATCGGGCAAGTGATTAGTCACGATACCTTAAATAAAAATAAATAAATAGGGAGATATTTTATTTAAGCAGAAATTTACATTTCTTATTACACAATAAACCACCTAGCATCAAATAACGGAACTATTACCCAGCTACTTAGCTATGGTTAAGCGTTTGGTTCGATTATGATCGATAGGGTGTATGCAAACACTACCAACGACATCTAACGTAGGGTTGCAAAACTAATAGATAGAAACGTATTCATTGCAGTGATCTAATTGCAATCGACACCTTAAGCGCCTCTACAGGCTAATATTGAAACTATTATACAAGGACATTTGTACGTAGGGTCTTGTCTATCAGGGTTTCTTGAATCAACGCTTTTAGCGCCCCTACGGACAAATAGGGAACTATGATATTTTCGTATAGGGTTACTAAGCGATGAATATATGATACGGAGTTGTGAGGGAAATTAAATTATGCATTTGATTGAAATACCAGTTTATTATTCTAATACTTTAATTAAACTTGAAAATTAAAGGTCGAACAAAGCCAAGAGATTGACAGTGATCTGCCTATCACTTTCTCCGTATTTGAAGAGCAAGAAGAAGAAGCAAAATTTGTAGAATGTAAGTCTGAAGTTCTGGTATTGTTGTTCGATTTTGAAATTATAGCACTAGTTGATACAGGCAGCGCAGTCACATGTATATCACTAGATTTCTGGAACGAGATTAAAGATAAAGTACCTGTTAAAATACCCTTGATGCCAACGAAACCCGTAAAAGTAAAAACTGCTTTGGGGCATAAAAGTGAAGAACTCAGGAAGGTGGTACTTTTGACTATTACAATTGGATGTTATGAAATTGAAACATCTTTCATAATCATACCTAGACTCGTGACCCTATGATACTAGGGTATGATTGGCTGAAACAACATGAGATATCTATTCAAATAGGAAAAAGGGACCGAGGTTTGATTCTTAATCGCGGAATAAAACAGGAACTAGTAAGGTTTCATAACAGGGAAGAAGATGAAATGGCTGATCTAGCAATGATCAATGAAGAAATAAACGAAAAGATGGAAAAAACAATACCCAGACTTAACCGGCGAGAATCTGACGAAGCTAACCGCAAGTTACAACGAATAATAGAAAAATATAAGAGCCTGTTTTCTGCAGACCTCGGGAAGGCGAACTGTTATGAACACAAAATTATAATGGAACAACATTCACCGATAGTGAAGAAAACCTATCCTGTACCATATGCTTATAGAGAAAAAATGGAAGGTAAACTCAAGGAAATGGAACATCTAGGTATCATAAGCAGAAAATCAACACCTTACTGCAGTCCTTTGACGTTTACTCTTCTCGGGAGACACGTAATCCAACTAAAAAAAAAAAAAAAAAAAAAAAAATGCATTATTATTGAATGTACCCTAAAATACTGTTCAGTTTAAGATAAACATTAGCAGAGATAAACCTTATTTCATCTTGATGCTGTTGGTAAAGGTAATGGTTTGTGGTATGTATGTATTGTGTATATGTACCTATGGATGTCATAATGGGGGTAAACCACCTTAGTTCTCTGATCAATGCGAATATTACTAAGTTGTTGAGGTGTGTGAAAGAGCCGTGATTGTAGAGGCATATGAAAGAGAAAAAAAAAAACAATGTAAGAAAGGGCTCAATGATTCAGTATATTTCTGGGAAGGGAACGATCTCTCATTTCAAAATGTAATTGTAATCCGTCACTCCAAATAATCATGAATGTTGGGACATTTTGGTGTTAGGATAAGTTTAAGTCCTTGATATATATCTACAACATTTGCGGTTAATTATTTGCATGATCAAAGGGTTATCGTTATGGTATGTAACTTCAATACTGGGTAGAGGCATATCGTTCGAATTGGGTCGTTACAGCCTATGCGGTCCCTCTTCGGAGGCGTGATCATTTTGCGAGGTACTACAGTACATCTGTACTCTACTGCCTTGATCCCTAAGACGTTGGTGCTGGAGATTAGAGGGCATACCGGGTAACTAAAGGGGTCGAAAGATTGGGCCTGTCTTGAAATTGCTCTTTATGTGTCACTAGGACAGAGTAGACTTGTCTACTTCCCTTTGGTCTTCGTTACTTTCAGAGGTTCTATGGCCGTATGTCACCATTGGACTTTTATGATGATGCTCAGTACTGAAGCATAAGATAACACTTAACTCATTGATAGTCCTTTTAGATCCACTAACCCCACATGATTATATTTTGATATGATGGATTTAAGAGGTTTTGGTCTTTCAATAATTACTTTTGTCTTGATTTCTTAACAAAAAAAATATTATGACTCCATGGGGAGGTAAAGGTTTATGTCAGTGTAAGTATTATGGTAAGTTGTTAACTTAGCACTATGGCAATTGGTTATGATAGTTTTACAGCTAAATTCGTTACAGCTTCAAGTTAAAGCTTCCACGATTTTATCTGGGGGTCGGCTGTGACTAAACATAAACAGGCGTATTTTAAACATAATGAAGAATTATTAATTTAATTAAGAGCCGTCAAGGGCAAGTTCGATTCTTGCCACTACCAAATAAATTCATCAAATTTCATCCTTACAAATCGATATATTCAATACACAAGGAACCGCAAGTTCGAGCCTTGCTTGTCACTTCGACGTGTCAAATTATTAAGTACACCAAATTCATCACTATCGGAAGATAGTTCTAATGTTATCATCATCATCATCTTTGAATCATTGGATAATGGCAAACAATGACTACGGCGAGTTCGAATCTTGCTTAGTATATTTTCATAGTAATTACATCGATCAAACAAATTTAAGTGATAAACCACTGAAACTATGGCACTATTAAGAGGTCGTTTTCTACGAAACCCGAGTACTACGATAACATAAATCGTTTCGATAAACGAAACATATTGCGATGACAGATCTACTATGTTAGTGGTATAGAAAGGGAAAGTTTGTATGTTTGTATGTCATAATGACTACTGATGTCCTAAGCAACGTAAGCTATCATAAAATTGGTGATATGAGAATGGAAAGTTTTACGAATTTAACAGGCACTGATGACTTGAGAAGCGTAATCTGATAAAATAGTAATACATATATAAAATGAAAGTTTGTTTTGTGTCCAGTATTCATACAGGCGGATCCGAAGGAGAGAGCATGCGCATGCGCAGGCAATAAATTATAGTTACAAAAAACCACTTAGCTGGGCAAACACACCACTAAGTTACAGTTCAAATGTTAGCAGCAAAAACTTGACAGGGCCATTAATTACAATGTTTATTACCTGAGAAAACACACACTGAAAAAGACGTATGTTAAAACGACGTAACGAGGTAGTAAAGGACAGACAGTGTGATTTGGAATTGGTTAGAGAAAGACAGACTATGAAGAAAGTAGGGTGGAAGGGGAAACTATAAAAGCTAGTGTAGGCTAATTTTTGAGGATACTCGGCGCGGTGTGTAAAGCTGCAAAGAGGTACACTAGGGCCGGGTTGGGATTAGGGAACCGATGTTCCGATTGTGAAAGTTTTGTGTTAAATTCACTTGTGGGATTTAAATTGTTGTGGAGATTAATGGGGAATTTTTATTTATTGGTCTGGAATTGAATCCACACGTTAAAATCATTTTGGGAATAAAATCAAGCTAGTTAACAAGATGGGGATAGGTGAGGTAACTGAACTGCGATGATGGGCCTTATGGTTTTAGCTGCGGTTACCTTGCATTTTTGGGAAACGGAGTTGTTAACAAACAATATTTTAATAAAACAACTTCTTGTTAGTTTCGTTGAGATAGGGTGATTTAGTGATGGTTGTTCGAAGGTGAGGTACGCTGAACTGCGATGATGGGCCTGAAATATGGTTTTAGCTGCGGCTACCTAACTAGAAATGCAACCGGAACTGACTCACAATACATACGATTGGAGTTGTTAACAATTTAACTAAACACAACAATATCCAAACCGTAGGAATTCCAATAAGACGAATTAGTTGGGAGTATTTGATAATACGTCTTCTGGAATTTAGAGCTTTCACAATTTGTTCATTGGGAACTGGGTTTGTCCGGACTACGGTCTGGATAGATCTGGGCTCTTTCTTGTCGGAAACCGGTATGATTTTGCTGGTGTGAACGAAGACGAGTTAGAGTTGATGGGGCGAACGCAAAGTGGACGCTTGCGGGTCTGTTTACTTGGGAATACCAAGCAGGCGAAAAGTCCCCTTTCTTATTCATGTTGCCATGACGATTTATTTAACAGACGTAGAAGTGTCGACCCTGCCTTGTGGCATCTAAGTCGCCATGGTCAATGTGATGAGGATTGTATATTATATTTATGTATATATTGTAGGTATCCACTTGGCGTTTTATACACGCAAAACACGGGCTTTAGCACACTAGTCTTAAGGTGTTGCCCCACCTGCCAGTTCGGTGTAGGGACCCACGAGTAGCGGAATGTAAGTCAGGACAATTACCGGTTGGTAATTGCTTAGACTGAATTTCCTTGTAGGATTCTCAACACGTTTAAATGTAAATGTGAGATTCCGGAATCTCTAGTTTTGCTTGGTTATGTAGCTTAGCTGGTTGTTAGGAGAAATAGGCCCGGATGGGTAGACGATATGTTAGGTTTTGTATAGGTTTGTGTTAGGACTCATTACTATGAGTTAGGGTGTGGAATGCTGTAGGCACTTTTATTTCAGCGGTTAGGCCATTCCTGGTTGGTTCCTGATTCCTGAGTTTATGATCCAGATAAAGTTGGTAAAGTATTGTAAGTTATTATTAGATACTGGTTAGGGTTAAGTTACATTGTAACGTTTACATTGTATGTGTATAGGTCAAAGCAAACTGGTACTATTGTACTCCTCCATGTAATTAAACTAATAAGTTTTACTCCTAATTGTACAGACGTACTAACAAATCAATTTTATTCTTACTCCAATTGTAAGGATATAAGATATTATAAAATGCTATAGTCCTTCCACTGTTTTACTTTAATTGAATGTTATTATTTACCTCTATTTATGAGCAACGCCTCATGTTTACTTCAACACTTTTACCCATTTGGGACCCTCAATAAAACTTATAGTGTAAAGATCATACACTGAATGCAAATTCTATTTATTCACACTGACTCTAACTGGAGTATATCTAAGAGAAACAAACTCTTTAATTTATTCTACGTTTGAATTCTACCTAGCCATGGGGAATTGCAGTTACAATTTAATAATATTATTTACCTATATTTATGAGCAACGCCTCATGTTTACTTCAACACTTTTACCCATTTGGGACCCTCAATAAAACTTATAGTGTAAAGATCATACACTTAATGCAAATTCTATTTATTCACACTGACTCTAACTGGAGTATATCTAAGAGAGACAAACTCTAATTTATGCTACGTTTGAATTCTACCTAGCCATGGGGAATTTAGTTATGCGACGGTATTACGCTATGAGAAAGATCATCTCTTTATTTCTCGTATACGGAAGATCACCGTGAGAAATGCCTAAGTGTAGTATCGGGACATAACTTTATCTACGGATAAATTTTATCATGATTTACAAATTTAAAACGTCTCTCTTTGATTATACTAAAGTTAGGATCATCTAACTTAGGAACATACACTCACTAGACATACCATAGGCCGCGTGCCCTCTTGTCTTTTGGATAGATTACATTTTATGTTAACTCACTTACGAGTTAATTTGCAGAGCTTAACTAAGCCCTCCACCTATTCAAACTATTGGTGTTTGCCAGAAGACTGTCCACAATGGTTGAAGTCTATGGCTATAGGCGTGCCAGGGGCCTATAACTTCCATTTTATCAAAAAAATGACGTTGATGACTTGGAAGCAAACACTAATACTATGTCAGTATGATGAATGAAAGAGATGATTGAGTGAAAGTATTACAATTCTAAAGGAATATTTATTAAAGCCCAACATTAATGTAAAACCGTCATATTATGTACACTATCTTCATTATCATAATCATGAAACTATCTCATTCTGAATACTTTCTTTATGTACCACAAACGAGAGACTTGTAATAGGTTGATGTTAATTAAAGTATTTTCTTTGAACCTCATAAAGGATTTGAGTTATTACTTACACAACGGGTCCGTAAATTACTAGACGATTCACTGCCAAAACAAAACAATTCACGAGCCAAATTGACGTTCCAATAAGTACTTTAATATTAGGAAAAATGGTGTTTTATTTAGTAGCGGTTTACAGTAGTCGCAAAGTAGTAGGAAATTTAAATTATATTTAATTTTATTTTAAATAAAAAGGGGGGGTACATAAAATGCAGATTCCGTGACCAGGATATAAGGGGTTCTTTTTAATTAATTTCATTAATTTTATCCTACTTTCATATTAAATTAAATAAAATTTGCAAAAATCTTATTGGTATCCGTTTGGTTGTGACTTGTTTCTAATTGCCAGGTCTGGCATAAAATGCTGTCCGTGAAAATGGATGGGGTCAGAAAATACTTTATAGAATAATAGGCAATATTTAATCTCTATTACTTACGTTTCATTTTCCTTGCACTAGTTACCATATCACATACTTATCTAATTTCACTTTGCACTTTCACTTACTTACACTATATTATGAAACTATTAAGACTCTGGGGTCGACTCTTATCAACTTTATTAAAATTCGCACACTATGGGGGTCGGATGTATTTGTAGGTAAAACACTTGTAACACCAATCGCCTTAAATCGCCGATAGTGCCCTCTAAAATCCTGAAATAACAGAGATTGAAATTATTAAAACTCATATTATTAGGTGGTGCAGTAACAAATTAATAAAACAAACTGCAGAAACTGTGTTAAAAAACCGGGTTATACAATTTTCATATAGAGAAAACAAATGATTGTATGTATGTATAATTGTATATATGTATATGTCCGTTGTTAGGTTCTTGATTCAAGTGATAGAGCTGATTAGTTGGTATGAAGATGGTTAGTGTCTGTACAATATGCTAATTAATTACTTTAACCGTGTATAAAAATCAATTGTTAATATTTTACTCAGTGGTTAAATAGTGTATTCATACCTTTGTATGAAGAGCCTGGTTTATGCTTAAAGTCCAACAAAGCCGATAGAGTACATTCTGAAATTGAAAAAGAATTTTATTTTAAATGTTTTGAATCTCTATGTTTCGTTTGTGATCAATGCCATGTGGCATATATTTTTTACTTAGTCCGGCAAACCGAAGCTTTACTATTATTTCTATTCATAAGAAAAGGGTCATAGGGCAGGTATACGAAAGTCGAGAGTTTGAGAAATGTTGTCAATTTTAAGCGACTTTTAACTGATTTCAAAATAAGGGCAGCTATTTCAGATTATTTATAGTTTACTTTATTTCAAATATTTGCAAGGTAAATTTAATTACACACTTAATTCATCTAGAATATTTTATTGGGTTTATGGGATAGAGATACCTTTGATGTTTCCATAAATAGAATTTCAGCATTAAATTAAGCAAACATACCTGGCAACTTTCTCTATGTGTCATGATAATTTCAACTCTTTTCTTCTTGTTTTGAAACATATACATATATTTTAGTACCTCACGTAGATACTGTAACAAAAGCATATTATTATTAGAAATAAAGCAAGTTGTAGTAAATTACTACTTTACTAAAATTGTAGGTGTTGTGTTACACACGTTTTAAGTGTTGACTTGAGGAATATTAAAATCATAGCTTTAGAGTAAAAACAAATTCACGTGTGAAATGACAACTCAAGTGTTTTGGGATCAAAATAGGGTATTAAAACTAATTTACTTACGTGACACTTGGAGACATGTTCCGTCATGGGAACAAAACCACTTCACATTTAACTAAAATCCACTTTTTTTTGCGTCAGCACGCTCTTGACGTAGGGATTTGAATGCACGCAAAAACAGACAGCAAGTTTCTGAAGTTTGAAACAAAATTCGGGTTACTAAGCAGACATTGTAAAAAAAAAAGGGCAGGTCAACATTTCTTAGAAAAAAAAGGGATAGGACGAACGAAGCTGTCTCCGCCATAGGGTAAACTATTTTCATTGCGTATTATAGTAGTCTTCTAATCTCATTATAGTCTAAATTTCGATCAGAAACATTCAATATTTATGTATTCACGATTCAATTTTGTTAGGCGTAATGTTAGTTAACAATCATAAATTTATATACGATATTGTTAGAAGTGCTAAATGATGGGGGTCGAGATTAAATGCTGTCCTATTGCGTAATGATCTTACTTGAACATTATAAGTACTCAACTTACTCGTTTAATGATATCACTATTGTTGAGGGTGTTAGTTAGTAATAATTACTTAACCTTTGGTTAAATAGAAAGTTTGATTGATACATTTTTATTTTATTAATTATTATTTATGATAGCTAATTTTTGATGAAAATTCTATAAGAGAATAGCATTTATTATCTAAACTAAGTAGCATTCTAATAGTTGGCTGAAAGGGCAACAACTACAACAAGCAGGTAGATTTCTTAGTCAAAGTATATCGAGAAGGTTTTATGATATTAGGACATTAGTTCAATAGTAGTTAGTAAAGAATAGTCTATTGTTTAGGATTCATTGAGCAACTACCGGGCAAACAGATGTGTACGGCTTCGCCTATATTTGTATATATTTTGAAATGTTACTTTCAAAACTATAAAAATCATCTGCGATTTATTTTTAGATGAGATTTCGATATCTAATTACTGTAGTTTATATCTTTCATTCAACAGTGAGACAAAACCAGCTTTCATATGGTTAGTTAACGAATAAGCACAGATTTGATCAGATTTACGTGAATTATTTCTAGTATATCTGTACGTATTATTTCTTAGATAACAACACGTATAATATATAACTTAACAAAATTTTAGTTGATCAGTTTAAACCGCATCTGATTATCAAATTAGTTAAACATATTTAAAGTATTGATTGTAAGTACGCTGTGTATGCCATGGTCTTGTAATTCTTAACTTAGCAGATTATTTTGTGAGTTATATTTTTAGCCATGATGCTTGCCATCGGGCAAGTGATTAGTCACGATACCTTAAATAAAAATAAATAAATAGGGAGATATTTTATTTAAGCAGAAATTTACATTTCTTATTACACAATAAACCACCTAGCATCAAATAACGGAACTATTACCCAGCTACTTAGCTATGGTTAAGCGTTTGGTTCGATTATGATCGATAGGGTGTATGCAAACACTACCAACGACATCTAACGTAGGGTTGCAAAACTAATAGATAGAAACGTATTCATTGCAGTGATCTAATTGCAATCGACACCTTAAGCGCCTCTACAGGCTAATATTGAAACTATTATACAAGGACATTTGTACGTAGGGTCTTGTCTATCAGGGTTTCTTGAATCAACGCTTTTAGCGCCCCTACGGACAAATAGGGAACTATGATATTTTCGTATAGGGTTACTAAGCGATGAATATATGATACGGAGTTGTGAGGGAAATTAAATTATGCATTTGATTGAAATACCAGTTTATTATTCTAATACTTTAATTAAACTTGAAAATTAAAGGTCGAACAAAGCCAAGAGATTGACAGTGATCTGCCTATCACTTTCTCCGTATTTGAAGAGCAAGAAGAAGAAGCAAAATTTGTAGAATGTAAGTCTGAAGTTCTGGTATTGTTGTTCGATTTTGAAATTATAGCACTAGTTGATACAGGCAGCGCAGTCACATGTATATCACTAGATTTCTGGAACGAGATTAAAGATAAAGTACCTGTTAAAATACCCTTGATGCCAACGAAACCCGTAAAAGTAAAAACTGCTTTGGGGCATAAAAGTGAAGAACTCAGGAAGGTGGTACTTTTGACTATTACAATTGGATGTTATGAAATTGAAACATCTTTCATAATCATACCTAGACTCGTGACCCTATGATACTAGGGTATGATTGGCTGAAACAACATGAGATATCTATTCAAATAGGAAAAAGGGACCGAGGTTTGATTCTTAATCGCGGAATAAAACAGGAACTAGTAAGGTTTCATAACAGGGAAGAAGATGAAATGGCTGATCTAGCAATGATCAATGAAGAAATAAACGAAAAGATGGAAAAAACAATACCCAGACTTAACCGGCGAGAATCTGACGAAGCTAACCGCAAGTTACAACGAATAATAGAAAAATATAAGAGCCTGTTTTCTGCAGACCTCGGGAAGGCGAACTGTTATGAACACAAAATTATAATGGAACAACATTCACCGATAGTGAAGAAAACCTATCCTGTACCATATGCTTATAGAGAAAAAATGGAAGGTAAACTCAAGGAAATGGAACATCTAGGTATCATAAGCAGAAAATCAACACCTTACTGCAGTCCTTTGACGTTTACTCTTCTCGGGAGACACGTAATCCAACTAAAAAAAAAAAAAAAAAAAAAAAAAATGCATTATTATTGAATGTACCCTAAAATACTGTTCAGTTTAAGATAAACATTAGCAGAGATAAACCTTATTTCATCTTGATGCTGTTGGTAAAGGTAATGGTTTGTGGTATGTATGTATTGTGTATATGTACCTATGGATGTCATAATGGGGGTAAACCACCTTAGTTCTCTGATCAATGCGAATATTACTAAGTTGTTGAGGTGTGTGAAAGAGCCGTGATTGTAGAGGCATATGAAAGAGAAAAAAAAAAACAATGTAAGAAAGGGCTCAATGATTCAGTATATTTCTGGGAAGGGAACGATCTCTCATTTCAAAATGTAATTGTAATCCGTCACTCCAAATAATCATGAATGTTGGGACATTTTGGTGTTAGGATAAGTTTAAGTCCTTGATATATATCTACAACATTTGCGGTTAATTATTTGCATGATCAAAGGGTTATCGTTATGGTATGTAACTTCAATACTGGGTAGAGGCATATCGTTCGAATTGGGTCGTTACAGCCTATGCGGTCCCTCTTCGGAGGCGTGATCATTTTGCGAGGTACTACAGTACATCTGTACTCTACTGCCTTGATCCCTAAGACGTTGGTGCTGGAGATTAGAGGGCATACCGGGTAACTAAAGGGGTCGAAAGATTGGGCCTGTCTTGAAATTGCTCTTTATGTGTCACTAGGACAGAGTAGACTTGTCTACTTCCCTTTGGTCTTCGTTACTTTCAGAGGTTCTATGGCCGTATGTCACCATTGGACTTTTATGATGATGCTCAGTACTGAAGCATAAGATAACACTTAACTCATTGATAGTCCTTTTAGATCCACTAACCCCACATGATTATATTTTGATATGATGGATTTAAGAGGTTTTGGTCTTTCAATAATTACTTTTGTCTTGATTTCTTAACAAAAAAAATATTATGACTCCATGGGGAGGTAAAGGTTTATGTCAGTGTAAGTATTATGGTAAGTTGTTAACTTAGCACTATGGCAATTGGTTATGATAGTTTTACAGCTAAATTCGTTACAGCTTCAAGTTAAAGCTTCCACGATTTTATCTGGGGGTCGGCTGTGACTAAACATAAACAGGCGTATTTTAAACATAATGAAGAATTATTAATTTAATTAAGAGCCGTCAAGGGCAAGTTCGATTCTTGCCACTACCAAATAAATTCATCAAATTTCATCCTTACAAATCGATATATTCAATACACAAGGAACCGCAAGTTCGAGCCTTGCTTGTCACTTCGACGTGTCAAATTATTAAGTACACCAAATTCATCACTATCGGAAGATAGTTCTAATGTTATCATCATCATCATCTTTGAATCATTGGATAATGGCAAACAATGACTACGGCGAGTTCGAATCTTGCTTAGTATATTTTCATAGTAATTACATCGATCAAACAAATTTAAGTGATAAACCACTGAAACTATGGCACTATTAAGAGGTCGTTTTCTACGAAACCCGAGTACTACGATAACATAAATCGTTTCGATAAACGAAACATATTGCGATGACAGATCTACTATGTTAGTGGTATAGAAAGGGAAAGTTTGTATGTTTGTATGTCATAATGACTACTGATGTCCTAAGCAACGTAAGCTATCATAAAATTGGTGATATGAGAATGGAAAGTTTTACGAATTTAACAGGCACTGATGACTTGAGAAGCGTAATCTGATAAAATAGTAATACATATATAAAATGAAAGTTTGTTTTGTGTCCAGTATTCATACAGGCGGATCCGAAGGAGAGAGCATGCGCATGCGCAGGCAATAAATTATAGTTACAAAAAACCACTTAGCTGGGCAAACACACCACTAAGTTACAGTTCAAATGTTAGCAGCAAAAACTTGACAGGGCCATTAATTACAATGTTTATTACCTGAGAAAACACACACTGAAAAAGACGTATGTTAAAACGACGTAACGAGGTAGTAAAGGACAGACAGTGTGATTTGGAATTGGTTAGAGAAAGACAGACTATGAAGAAAGTAGGGTGGAAGGGGAAACTATAAAAGCTAGTGTAGGCTAATTTTTGAGGATACTCGGCGCGGTGTGTAAAGCTGCAAAGAGGTACACTAGGGCCGGGTTGGGATTAGGGAACCGATGTTCCGATTGTGAAAGTTTTGTGTTAAATTCACTTGTGGGATTTAAATTGTTGTGGAGATTAATGGGGAATTTTTATTTATTGGTCTGGAATTGAATCCACACGTTAAAATCATTTTGGGAATAAAATCAAGCTAGTTAACAAGATGGGGATAGGTGAGGTAACTGAACTGCGATGATGGGCCTTATGGTTTTAGCTGCGGTTACCTTGCATTTTTGGGAAACGGAGTTGTTAACAAACAATATTTTAATAAAACAACTTCTTGTTAGTTTCGTTGAGATAGGGTGATTTAGTGATGGTTGTTCGAAGGTGAGGTACGCTGAACTGCGATGATGGGCCTGAAATATGGTTTTAGCTGCGGCTACCTAACTAGAAATGCAACCGGAACTGACTCACAATACATACGATTGGAGTTGTTAACAATTTAACTAAACACAACAATATCCAAACCGTAGGAATTCCAATAAGACGAATTAGTTGGGAGTATTTGATAATACGTCTTCTGGAATTTAGAGCTTTCACAATTTGTTCATTGGGAACTGGGTTTGTCCGGACTACGGTCTGGATAGATCTGGGCTCTTTCTTGTCGGAAACCGGTATGATTTTGCTGGTGTGAACGAAGACGAGTTAGAGTTGATGGGGCGAACGCAAAGTGGACGCTTGCGGGTCTGTTTACTTGGGAATACCAAGCAGGCGAAAAGTCCCCTTTCTTATTCATGTTGCCATGACGATTTATTTAACAGACGTAGAAGTGTCGACCCTGCCTTGTGGCATCTAAGTCGCCATGGTCAATGTGATGAGGATTGTATATTATATTTATGTATATATTGTAGGTATCCACTTGGCGTTTTATACACGCAAAACACGGGCTTTAGCACACTAGTCTTAAGGTGTTGCCCCACCTGCCAGTTCGGTGTAGGGACCCACGAGTAGCGGAATGTAAGTCAGGACAATTACCGGTTGGTAATTGCTTAGACTGAATTTCCTTGTAGGATTCTCAACACGTTTAAATGTAAATGTGAGATTCCGGAATCTCTAGTTTTGCTTGGTTATGTAGCTTAGCTGGTTGTTAGGAGAAATAGGCCCGGATGGGTAGACGATATGTTAGGTTTTGTATAGGTTTGTGTTAGGACTCATTACTATGAGTTAGGGTGTGGAATGCTGTAGGCACTTTTATTTCAGCGGTTAGGCCATTCCTGGTTGGTTCCTGATTCCTGAGTTTATGATCCAGATAAAGTTGGTAAAGTATTGTAAGTTATTATTAGATACTGGTTAGGGTTAAGTTACATTGTAACGTTTACATTGTATGTGTATAGGTCAAAGCAAACTGGTACTATTGTACTCCTCCATGTAATTAAACTAATAAGTTTTACTCCTAATTGTACAGACGTACTAACAAATCAATTTTATTCTTACTCCAATTGTAAGGATATAAGATATTATAAAATGCTATAGTCCTTCCACTGTTTTACTTTAATTGAATGTTATTATTTACCTCTATTTATGAGCAACGCCTCATGTTTACTTCAACACTTTTACCCATTTGGGACCCTCAATAAAACTTATAGTGTAAAGATCATACACTGAATGCAAATTCTATTTATTCACACTGACTCTAACTGGAGTATATCTAAGAGAAACAAACTCTTTAATTTATTCTACGTTTGAATTCTACCTAGCCATGGGGAATTGCAGTTACAATTTAATAATATTATTTACCTATATTTATGAGCAACGCCTCATGTTTACTTCAACACTTTTACCCATTTGGGACCCTCAATAAAACTTATAGTGTAAAGATCATACACTTAATGCAAATTCTATTTATTCACACTGACTCTAACTGGAGTATATCTAAGAGAGACAAACTCTAATTTATGCTACGTTTGAATTCTACCTAGCCATGGGGAATTTAGTTATGCGACGGTATTACGCTATGAGAAAGATCATCTCTTTATTTCTCGTATACGGAAGATCACCGTGAGAAATGCCTAAGTGTAGTATCGGGACATAACTTTATCTACGGATAAATTTTATCATGATTTACAAATTTAAAACGTCTCTCTTTGATTATACTAAAGTTAGGATCATCTAACTTAGGAACATACACTCACTAGACATACCATAGGCCGCGTGCCCTCTTGTCTTTTGGATAGATTACATTTTATGTTAACTCACTTACGAGTTAATTTGCAGAGCTTAACTAAGCCCTCCACCTATTCAAACTATTGGTGTTTGCCAGAAGACTGTCCACAATGGTTGAAGTCTATGGCTATAGGCGTGCCAGGGGCCTATAACTTCCATTTTATCAAAAAAATGACGTTGATGACTTGGAAGCAAACACTAATACTATGTCAGTATGATGAATGAAAGAGATGATTGAGTGAAAGTATTACAATTCTAAAGGAATATTTATTAAAGCCCAACATTAATGTAAAACCGTCATATTATGTACACTATCTTCATTATCATAATCATGAAACTATCTCATTCTGAATACTTTCTTTATGTACCACAAACGAGAGACTTGTAATAGGTTGATGTTAATTAAAGTATTTTCTTTGAACCTCATAAAGGATTTGAGTTATTACTTACACAACGGGTCCGTAAATTACTAGACGATTCACTGCCAAAACAAAACAATTCACGAGCCAAATTGACGTTCCAATAAGTACTTTAATATTAGGAAAAATGGTGTTTTATTTAGTAGCGGTTTACAGTAGTCGCAAAGTAGTAGGAAATTTAAATTATATTTAATTTTATTTTAAATAAAAAGGGGGGGTACACGCTGCGCTGGCAGGATGTGTCGCTGTTCTTTTGTAGCTGCAGTCGGGGTGGAAACTGCTTCCACGCGATTTACTTTTATAATTTACTGGACACAGCAGATAATATCCCATCCATACTGACTTTGATTGATTTTACAATAAAGTAAAACGGTTGGTCGTGTTTTTTTGTAAAAGTACATATGTAAGGTAGATTTTGGGGTCACCGTGACGTAAAAATCTAGAACGTACTGAATTCGTAAGTGTCATCAAAACTTACTTTCTTTATCAATGTTTGAGGCCCTTAGAAAAGCGACTGTGTTGGAAACCTCTTCACCAGAGTTCACCACTCTCACATGTATACATGAGTCTGCATGTGACCTTGTATAAATACCACTAGTATTGCTATATTTACTTCGGTAACAACGGCCAATAAACAAGTGGTCGGTGCGTGTGACTACTGCAATACCACCGCCGCGAGACACAAATCACTGCAATAAATCCGCCGCTAACTGCACTCTGTCCACATCAATTACATACTTGCTGCTCTTATACTCAATGTACCAAACATTCTTATAAATTGACGAATTCTCAAAATCGATGCTATGAATAAAATGAGTCGTCTGAATGTAATTTTATTACGTTCTCCATGATTGACTTTACATTTTATTAAATTGAAAAAAAATATAGTCAATATTAGTATTTAAAAATATTAAGTAAAATATAGTCTGTACCTGCGCCTCATCTCTTGTATTATTAGTCGTTATTGAGATCAGTAGTCGTTCAATAAATCGCGGCATTAAGTCCAACACTTCATTACATATAATTCCCGCTAACTAACTGGTCAATAATACGCAGTCAGTGTACTTGAAAGCTGTCACTCAATAAATAGGTAGGTATTTATTGAGTAACTACTTATGTATGTAGTAACTACTTATGTATGTGTGTAGTACATCGTCAGCTCCTCTGCAATATACAGATTACGAACCAAAAATAAGAGATAGTTTATATTGATAAAGCCCACCGTACCATCATGCACCATTGTACCATTTTTAAGCATATCTCAAGCTTATGTTTAGCGGATGGCTCACATGTACTTTGTGTTTCTAATCCTGTGATGCGCACTATTTGACAAATAGTAAATAGATATAGAAGTGTAGGTAAGTATATATTATTATAATTGTATATATTATTATAATTGTATATATTATTATAATTGTATATATTATTATAATTGTATATATTATTATAATTGTATATATTATTATAATTGTATCAGGTTCTAATCTTAAAGTCAGTTCTCCTTTAACCTTCAACTATATATTAAAGTGCACTCTGGCCGGCCTCGGTAAATAGGTCAAGGTAGTGTCAGCATCCTGACATAGAGTACGTGGCATTTACACAGAGTTACAGTTCAACTTTTATTCTAAGTTTTTCAGTGAAAGGGTTTCAATTCCTAAATAAAGTTTCAAATCAATATTATCCGATCCAAAGTATCGTCCACATAAAATGATAAACGTTTTATCAATGGACCGACCGCGTCGGCCGTAGCTCGAGCTAGCACATAATAGAGAAGAACAAATATAGACAATTTAAAAGTTTCAATGTCGGTTTCTTGCAGTACTTTCTTACAATGTCAGTAAAGTTGTCGTCAGTATAGCTGTAATGTGTTGTCGTATAAAACTGTTGTAGTGTGAAGTTGACCCTGCTTACTACGTCCCTAGCCCCGTGCAGGCCCTGAGACAGCCCCTGTGTATCCAGGTCAAGGTGAGTGGATCTCTGGAGACTCACCAACTTAGCGCTCGCAACTGTCAAGGATGTTTAACATCGTTCGTTTCCTTCTGAAGTGTATACGACTCATTTTGGATAAAAAAGAGTACAGATGAGATGCAACTTCATATTCCAGAAATATGAAGTTGCATCGTTTTCGCAGCGCACGCAACGGATGCCCCCAAAGATGAATAATTTTCCCCGTTTTTCCACATTTTCCATTGTTTCTTCGCTACTATTAGTTGCAGCGTGAATTTATATAACCTAAAGCCTTCCTCGATAAATGGTCTATTCAACACAAAAATATTTTTTCAATTCGAACCAGTAGTTCCTGAGATTAGCGCGTTCCAACAAACAAACTCTTCAGCTTTTCAAAAATTCAAAATTCAAAATTATTTATTCATAAAAATGCACACATACTAAATATCGACACTAAAGCACCGTACTAGACGCCGGTGCGTCTGTGTCACGGAGATTAATTAGTTCCTTCCGGGGTCTTATTTTTGGAAACTATACATTTTAAATTTTAAATATTTACTTTTACAAAAAAGAATTTAGAATTTACATTACACTAAATTAAAATATAGTACAATTACAAACATCAGAAAAGGTCAAATTGTTAAGTATTTAAGATATTGAATCAGGCGTTACTTTGCGGAAATCCATTGTTACTGAAACTCTGGAGAAATATGTAGTGTTTTTCCGCTGCGACTGCTCCTTAACCGACATCAAACAACAAACTTGATGGTTTTTAGGTGTTCCTCCATATACCACCGCCACACCTCACCTCCTAACCAACGTGGCCTCCGTGGATCTCAAGATCTTCCCAACACCGCACCTTGTGTCTTGAAGCTTTGCTGTTCTCTTTCGGCAAGATATTCTAGTCGACACGTGTTTCGCCTCTCCACGAGGCATCCTCAGGACTCGTGTTGACTCTCCGAACGTCGGTTCGGAGAGTCAACACGAGTCCTGAGGATTATCCACGGAGGCCACGTTGGTTAGGAGGTGAGGTGTGGCGGTGGTATATGGAGGAACACCTAAAAACCATCAAGTTTGTTGTTTGATGTCGGTTAAGGAGCAGTCGCAGCGGAAAAACACTACATATTTCTCCAGAGTTTCAGTGTTAAGTATTTAGTCAAAATAATTAATGAAAAGAATTAGAATTATAGTCTTACAAATCTAAGTTTAACAGTTCACATTTCATTAAATTAGATATAGTAACATTACATTACAGACATCAGAAGAGGTCAAATTGTTAAGTATTTGGTCAAATAATTAGTGAAAAGAATAAGAATTTTAGTCTTACAGATCTAAGTTAACAGTTCATAAAATGTTCATTACAAGTTGATGCCGTTTTGTTATAATACAAAGTTTATAGATGAACTTTAAAAAACAAAGCAAAATCTACTAAAAGATCATTTTGTAAGTTGAATTATAGCTAACTAATACTGACAAATTATTTATCAATGGTATACAGAAAAGCTTAGGTATTTATAGGAAAATTGTACATTCATGTGTCTGGGTGAATTGAGTGGGGGCGTTGTGGGTGTTTTGTGTGTGTGTGTGTGTTGTGTGTGCGTGTATGTGTTTGTGTGTATTTGGCTATTTTAATAAAGTTTTTAAAATTTGAATAATTCTAAACAAAAACATAATAGTGTCTACCGGGTAATTTTTAGCAAGATTTCTGTTTCCTGGTAGGAAAGTGACTTTAGCCACTTCGTGAGAACAATTTTACATTTTAATAGCTGTAATGGAAGCAGGTCAATAGATGCACTAATTGTGTTGTAGAGATGTGGGGCTAGAAACTCATAATGCCGTTTAGCTAGAGCAGTTCTATAAAAATTATATAATATTAGTATAGATATGTATGTATATACATATATTTTATTTATATACTGTGCTAGTGTCGACAATGTGTCATCAACGTGTGTCATTTAATTGGTAAATATGTACATATGTGCTCTAATAAATATTATTCCTTCAAATTACATACAATGAATAAATCATTTGTAACATCATTCAGAAACTTTCAGAACATGTCCCGTCATTACTCTACACCAAGTTCCATGAATACGCAGAACAAACTAAAAAGCTTCCTCGAACATCCTCCACAAAGGCAACCATTTCCACGTAATGTCACCAAAAACTATTTCTAATTGCTGAAATTATCCCCACTAACACCTTCCAAACGAAAAACAACCTTAACATTACACGATAAGCTTTACATTTGAGTGCTAGCTGATAAAATGAAAAGAGAAATAGAACTAGGATCATTTGTTAAGGAGACAGACATCTCGGAGATGAATCTGTGGATTATTTAAAGACGTTTATATCGCATTGTGTAGTTCTTTACGTCGCATGGTACTACCTAGGACATGCATCTACTACTTGATGAGAATCTTGACATTATATTCAAGTTGATATATGTAAGTAATGTGGTTGTTTATGTTTGTTGCAGGTATGTGTAAAACAGAACATGACAGTGATACAAATGATTGTTTGCAAGTTCATAGGTATTTATACAAAAGTAATCAATAGATTACCTAATTATTAAAATGTTTTTCTTATAAGCATATGAAAAAAGCTTGTATGTTAAAACTAGTGTTATATATTCTGATAGATATGTTGGTTTGACAATAAAGATAAAATAATGAAGTCAGCGGAGGCAGAGTAGGTGCAGTGCGGAGCTGCATTGCGCCTGTGATGGGGAGGTACACGAGAGCCATGAGTGCTGCAGTACATACTGTAGTGGAGGTGTGCAGCTGCGTGTGGTATCTTTCTGTTATCCTGAGTAAAAGTAAAAAGAGTTAAATAAGTTCGCAAAAGATGTATCTAGTGCAACAATGGTTTGCTATGGTATGCTAAACTTAACTCGTTTTGTGGGAGAAATAATAAAATCCTTGTAAAATTATATCAACAACACATCTAGTGAGTTTAAATCATCTATATCGCATCAATATATTTTAGAAAACTTCCATGAATTACATTTATCCAACTAATTTCTTTTAAACGTTTATTTATTGATGAGGGTTGTGTTGATTCGTTCCATTCACCCTTTGACCTGCGTAATAAACAGTTAATTGTATTAGAAAACACGAAAGTGAGTTTGAAGCGATTTCTCAGCGAATCCAATAAATAAGGATTAATTCGGCTCCGCTAGTTAGCAATTACTAGTATTGGGGATTAAATTACCGACAGCGAGTTTTAAAGCGGGTAATTAATATTTACTCCCTCGGGCCTTACGTAGCTAAATGTATTTTATCTACACTAATGTTGTAACATTCTACTTATGTTTCCAATACTTGACTTATAATTACTACTGTTGTAGCAGAGACAACAAAACACTCAATTTAAGCAATTTCACATGATGGTATGATATCCACATCGATATCGTAATAGCTCATTATAACATCAATAAAACGCGACCAACCTGATTGCAGGGCCAATCAGGTTGGTCGCGCTTTATAGATGGTTAGATTTTAATGGCGGCAAAATCACTGTGACAATACACGTACGCGTGAATTTAATGTTTCGCAATGTGTTTTATTTTTTAAATACAAATTAAAAGTTATAAATGCATAGCGACGATGATATTTGTACGCCTCCGGATATTCTAGAATTGGCAACAAAAGTAACTCACAATCTTTTGCCAGAAAAATCTAGAAAATTATATGAAAAATTAACTATTGTCAGCTTTTACTCTTGTTGTTTGATTAATTGCATTAGTGAAGATAAAGTAGTGTATGCAACTGCATATAACAAGGGTATTAAACACTCGTTACTATTATGAAACTCGCTGCGCTCGTTTCATAAACTCACAATCGTGTTTTAATACCCTTCATTATATGACAGTTGCATAAACTACTATTAACTGCCAAGGTACATTGGGAGAGCTAGTATAATATGTAGTACTGACTAATGACAACTAGTGAATCTCACGTCTTTGCTCGTTGTATAAAGAATAGCCACCAGCTGTTCAAGTGACTTTGGTCATTAACATACCTAAAATCAAAGTAAGGCATAGCTTGAAATTGCAACAAACAGCAACACGTACACTTTTTTCCTTTATATAATATAAGCGAAATGCTACATAAGTATCCAGACCAGTCAGATTCAGCACATTTAGGTTTAGTAGTGTGACTTTCAGTCAGTAGCTATTAGGAATCACGATGTAATATTTCAGGCGCAGATCTGACTGCCAGCTTAAAAGAGGATTAGGATAAAGTACTTTGTAAATACAGCCTTCATATTTAAGCTGCGTAGAATTATTGTTAGTACTTAGTACATGGTTGTACAGAAGTACTTTCTTCTATGCGTTACAAGCAAGGGCATTCGATGTCATAAAAATATAATTTGCATTCCCCTTGCTTCCAAAGTAAAGTTGGCTAAACCGGAAACGTTAAATATTCAGACGATTTTATTTTGTTTTTGTCGCAAAACTCTCGACAGTCATGGCTCTAACTTTACAGATTATTCAAAGTTTTGTGTTTTGGACATTATGATGACTGGAATTTTAATATGCTTTGTGTTTTGGGGACTAGTCTCAAAAACGAATATTCTAAGTATGTATATAGACAATATATGCATAGGTGCTGTTAATGATTACCTATTAGATTCTAATAATATATGCATAGGTGCTGTTAATGATTACCTATTAGATTCTAATAATATATGCATAGGTGCTGTTAATGATTACCTATTAGATTCTAATAATATATGCATAGGTGCTGTTAATGATTACCTATTAGATTCTAATAATATATGCATAGGTGCTGTTAATGATTACCTATTAGATTCTAATAATATATGCATAGGTGCTGTTAATGATTACCTATTAGATTCTAATAATATATGCATAGGTGCTGTTAATGATTACCTATTAGATTCTAATAATTTACTGTACTAATACATATGACATTTTATTAAGACAATCAAACGATATTCATTTTAATTAACTTACTTGTGTAGAAATAACAAAAAAGACTTCCAGAAAAAAATTGTCAGTTTTCTATCTTACCAAGAAGCAGTAGATTTACAATCATAGTAAAAGACCTCCTTAGTATCTCCCTCCTTAACTCCTAAGTGGAGTCGGGGCGGGACACCAGTCTACACTCGGGGGGTACAGCTCTGGAGCGGGAAATTGTACATTTAAATTATATGACAAGATCGCAGGAAATGGAGGGAATATTAGGGAAAATAATTACATACATTTGTATAGTCCAATATTTTTTGAACTAAGTAAATCTTGTTTTTACCTCGGCCATAGATTAACTCTAATATTGATGGATAACTTGGGTATTCTATTAATATGCATATGCTTTAATAAATTACTTATTTGAATTATAAATTGTCTCAGTTTTATGCTTGACACACGAACACCTTAAATAGTCAAATCCTCAGCCTGATGAAACTTTTATTTGTTCAAAAATGTAAAGGCTAAACTGGTTGTGTTTGTGAGTGGTCCCCGGTGAAGTGTTCGGTTTGATATTAGTGCTCCGGTCATGTCCCAGACTGTAAGCACCGCCACGTCCGCGCACTTAGGACACAAGTAGGGCTGAGACACGGATATGCTCCGTTTCATTTACCTACTAAGATTCAACTCTCGCACCTTTTGTACCTTGGTAAAATAAATAACGTTGCTAATTTTGAGATTAATATTTAATAGCTTAATGAAGTGTCAAGTAAACAAATGTGCAAAACTAATAATATTAATTCGAATGAAAACTTTGCTAAGAACGAGCGATATGTGGTGTTGTGTACATTGAAAACGCATAGCAAACAATATTCAAACTAGACTGAATGTTCCCGTAATGAAAACTTTGCTAAGAACGAGCGATATGTGGTGTTGTGTACATTGAAAACGCATAGCAAACAATATTCAAACTAGACTGAATTTTCCCGTAATGAAAACTTTGCTAAGAACGAGCGATATGTGGTGTTGTGTACATTGAAAACGCATAGCAAACAATATTCAAACTAGACTGAATGTTCCCGTAATGAAAACTTTGCTAAGAACGAGCGATATGTGGTGTTGTGTACATTGAAAACGCATAGCAAACAATATTCAAACTAGACTGAATTTTCCCGTAATGAAAACTTTGCTAAGAACGAGCGATATGTGGTGTTGTGTACATTGAAAACGCATAGCAAACAATATTCAAACTAGACTGAATGTTCCCGTAATGAAAACTTTGCTAAGAACGAGCGATATGTGGTGTTGTGTACATTGAAAACGCATAGCAAACAATATTCAAACTAGACTGAATGTTCCCGTAATGAAAACTTTGCTAAGAACGAGCGATATGTGGTGTTGTGTACATTGAAAACGCATAGCAAACAATATTCAAACTAGACTGAATGTTCCCGTAATGAAAACTTTGCTAAGAACGAGCGATATGTGGTGTTGTGTACATTGAAAACGCATAGCAAACAATATTCAAACTAGACTGAATGTTCCCGTAATGCCTGCCGCGTTCGATTCCCGCGTGACACAAGTATTTATGAATTTTAAGAATTTATAATTACTTAAATTGTGTTGATAATAAAATAATAATAATAATAAAAGCGTTTATTTCAGACAGAGTCCATTCATACCTAAACTATTAAACACATATTAATACAAATGTCCAAAATCTTATAAATGTCAAAAGAAGTAATTATTTATCTAATTTACACACACAAAATTATAATCACAGCAAAAAATTGGAAACAAAACAAATTATTTTTAAATTTAAAATATACCTACGCACACAAATTTACAATCAAAATATTCTAACAGCTATTTAGCACATCGCCGCAAAGGAAGCACATGCAGTTTATTTATTTTACACTGAAGAGGTCCATCAATTCTATTCGCTAATACCTGTAGGTAACTGTTGGAGCTGCCCCGCACCCGCCGCATCAAGGATGCTACCCGCTTTCTCATGATGGCATGAAAACCATCTACATGCGCATTTGCGAACATACCTGATGCACTACAATGGCGTGGCAACCCCAACAGCATCCTAAAAGCATTATTATATTGGACGCGTAAGGCACTCTCTGCCCTTTGAGTAAAGTTAGTCCATAATGTGCAAGTATAGAACGATTGGCAATAAGCCCTGAACAAAGTCAGCTTTACTGGCTTCGAGCACTTCGCAAACCTACGGATCAACATATTACTCCGGACAGCGAGCGCCCTACGCTCCCTTTCAATATCTATATCGTCTCGCAGAGACTCAGTGACCCAATGGCCCAGGTATTTGAACTGTGTTACCAACTTGAGCGGAACACCTGCTAGTTTCACTTCAGGCACACACGGGTAACTTTTTGTGCCCGCCTTGAAAACCATCAACTCGCTCTTATTGGCATTGTACCTGAGGCCATGGGCAGCTGCATATCGCTCGCAAATACCAAGCAAGATCCGCAGGGCACTAATTGAAGGGCTCAGCAGCACCATGTCATCGGCATAACTGATATTGTTTAATATTTTCCCGTCGACCGAGCACCCGACCCCGGCGCTACTGAGCTCCTCAATCAGACGATCAACGTAGAGACTGAAAAGCTTTGGTGAACTAAGCCCACCCTGCCTAACGCCGCATTTCAGCCTATACGGATCAGACATCGCATCCGCCCATTTCACCACATTGTCCTGACTCTCATACCAGTGTTTAAGGAGCATAATAACCTCCGCTGGAAGATCTGTATCCTCGTCAAGTTTACGCCACAGCACACTATAGTTCACAAGATCAAAAGCTTTAGAAAGGTCCAGAAAGCACGCGTACACAGGCGTGTTTCTGTCGGTATAGTATCGGACAGTATGCTTGAGGCACAAAACTGCTGTTTCAGTTGACAATCCAGATCTAAATCCAAACTGTGCGTCTTGTAGCTGTAAATGATTATGCAACATATTATCAAGCATACTGTCCAACACCTTGGCCACGATAGTAGCTAATGAAATTGGCCTATAGTTGCCAGTGTCGGAAACATCGCCTGTTTTGTTTTTTACCAGTGGTACTACCACGGTCCTCGTCATCTCCCCTGGCAGGTAGGAATGACTTACACATAGGTTAAACACTAAAGCAAGAACCCGCGCAAGGTGAGGCCCCGCGTGCTGCAGATGTTCAACGCTTAAGGAGTCGTGGCCCGGAGATTTTCCCCTGGTCATTCTACGCACCACCGCTGCTACCTCCCTAACGGTGAACATATGCAGCTCGCTTCCAGGTTGCCTTTTAATAGAAGACTCACACCGTGGCACCACCGTCGGCAGGACTCTAAAAGCATCCTTAAACACTGAAGCTATGTCAGCGGAATTGCCAACCCCATTAACACTGACAGGGTGACTAGACTTGGGATTCAGTTTGTTGAGTCTGGTCGTTTGTATGTATAGGTATAATAAGTATATATTTACAAAATAAAAGTATATAAGTATTATATCCGTTATCTAGTACCCACGACACAAGCGTTTGTTTAGTCTGGGGCTAGATGGCGCTATGTGCAATGTCCCGGAACATTTATTTATATTTATTTAACTCTCCCATCCTGACAACCCTGCCCCTGTCTGTGAGTATGGCTCGGCCGCTATTTTTCTCCGCGTCTCGCCCCTTACTGTCCGCGGCCGCTATTTGCATACATTTACATTATAATCCGCCCGCACTGAGAAACATCTCCACGGACTAAAACACAACAAACTATACAAAAATAGACCTTGCGACAATGAAATAAAGGTCAAGAATGTCAGCAACTTGTGGAAGATATTTAGGAGAGTTTTTCCGTAAGCAAGAGGGGTGTTTGGTTGAATATTGTTGTCGGTAGATGGCCGGATTTTATTGTACGTCGCTGTAAAGGAGGGATTTGGCAGCTGCGAGCACTCGCAGAGCTCTCGCTAAGACTCGCAGTGTTTTGGAAATTAACATTTATCAACTTATGGAAGTACATAGGTATTTGGAGTTTGTAACTGGTGGTATAAACAAATACAGGTAATGAGTAGAAAGCATGTAGCTTTGATATTTTTAGGGTTCCGTACCTCAAAAGGAAAAAACGGAACCCTTATAGGATCACTTTGTTGTCCGTCTGTCCGTCCGTCCGTCCGTCTGTCAAGACCCTTTTTCTCAGGAACGCGTAGAGGTATGAAGCTGAAATTTATATCAATTACTCAGGTCTACTGTCCCTTGAAGCTGTGAAAAAATCAAACTTCTAAGCCAACGCAATCAAAAGATACAGCCATTTATGCCGCAAATTTTCGACACTTGCAAGGGAATCAAAACCTACAGGGTGCTTCCCGTGAACTCAGAATCTTGAAATTTGGTACGAAGCAACGTCTTATAGCATAGATAAAGGAAAAAATACGAAAACCATAAATTTTTAGTTATATCACAAAATATTTTTTTTTTAATAATCTTAAACTTACTACCCATTTCCTCATAAACGCGTAGAGGTATTAAATTGAAATTCATACCAAATACTCAAGTCTATAATACCTTTAAGCTGTAGCAAAATCAAACTTCTATGTCAACGCAATCAAAAGAAACAGCAATTTAAGCTGCATATTTTGAAACTCGCAAGTACTTGCAAGGGAATCAAAACCTAAAGGGTACTTCCAGTCGAGCTTGAATCTTGAAATTTGGCATGAAGCAACGTTTTATACCACACATAAAGGAAAAATTCCGAAAACCTTAAATTTTTAGTTACATTACAAAATATATATTTTGTAAACCTTGCAGGTTTGTACGGAACCCTCGGTGCGCGAGTCCGACTCGCACTTGGCCGGTTTTTTTGTATTCTGTTCTGTAATGTTGAACATTCTACTGTCTGTACATCGATGTGTCATACACACACACGCACAACACACACACATCACCTGCCCCCTCCAAGAAGTAACACTACTTAAACTGTGGCCACTAAACTCGCACTTGTTTGAAATGTATGATTGATGTGGCTCAGTTAAATAAGTACAAGTGGTGAACGCAATGATTAACGACGCAACTTGCAGCTATGCTTGCTTTGCGTCGCCGACTGAATCCTTAATGCTCGCTTTGGGAGCTTTTAAAATGATGTTTACTTGGGAATTGTAGCTCAAATATCGTTTAATATTTTGATCAAATATATTCAATCTAAACGATGGAAAAGCTTTAGGTAACTTACAGTTCGTATTTAGGAATTTACCTACTTAAAGATTGTAATATCCTCAGGTCTTCAAAGGCAAAGCTATGCGCCGCCATCACTGGGTCGTCTGCCAGTCCCCGAGGGGGAGCTGGTGGGGCCTCAACGAGCTTGCGCTTCTTTAGAGGGGTTGGGCTCCGGGGCACGCTGACCACGGGGAAGTTCACGTCGAGTCGTTCTGTCCGGAGGCGTACCAGCGACGGTCGGCGTTGCTCGACGTGGTTGGTGATGTTGGTGGCGAAGTGCCTGCCGCTGCGGCGCTTTTCTATAGCGCCGGGACGACAGGCGGTGGTTCCTGAAGGTGGTGCTGGCGCGTCGACCTCCCGCTCGGGAGCAGCAGCACGACGAACGGTGCAGGCAACCTCACGGGAGGGAGCGGCTATTGCAACGCGACTCAAATATGCACCAATTACGTCATTAACGCAACACATTTTTTTCATGAAATAATTGATTCCCACAATTTCCTATTACCTTGTATCGCAGTACCACTCCTCCCCAGGTGGCACCTACCACCCTCTAATTGCCACCAATAAAAAAAAAATCCGTAACATTCAACTGAATTACGCATAATTACAGTAGGTGGTGATTCCCTGGTATTATTGTTTATGATACAGCTATTAGTTCCGCGGCCAGCGGGGTAATGCCGCCAGCCTGCAGCACCAGACATTAAGTCATGAAATAATCAAATCAATAAATAACTCAAGTTAAATTAAATAACAATCAGTTATAGGGTTGTGTATTGCGTGCCTAGTAAAATAATAGGAGGTTACTTAATTGAAGTACTGAATTATTTATCTTACTCCGCGCATTCACGTTCCTCCTTACTGGGAGCTGTGATTACGCCGCAAAATTAATTCAATAGATAATTTAAGTGGAGTTACAACAAAACAAAATCCAATGTTTTGTGAAACTTGCTGTTGTTGTAAAAATATTCTGATGAATGATCTTGTGATCAGAGCTTGATCTCATCTCGTAACTTGTTAATAAAGGACTATCTAGGTATATTCAATATACAAAACCAGTAGGTGTCTAATAAATATGAGTTAACTAACAATTGTCCAATGTTAGTGGTGGTTGATGGCTATAGTTGTATATTGTCAGCCACCGCGGCGTGTTGTCACGTCATTATATATAAACCGACGACAATTGTACAATTATATTTACTGTATGGATTCACGCGGTTGGTGGCTAATTGTACAATAACAATGTGCTCGGTGTAACACCAGCTTTTGTACTCAATTGGACCTATTTCAATTCAATTTGTAGTGGAATTTAAACTAATTGAAAAGATTATATAAATATTTTGATTAGTTTCAAATGTTAAATGGTATTAAATTGGTTGTAACCCGTAACCGACGATACATATGTGGCTCTAGTTTCTTATTAATGTATAAGCACTACTTGTTTATCAAAGTAAGGTTTTTTACGAGTTATTCCTTTCATTGCTACCGTATCTAAATATTCAGCACTAAGGATGTCTATCATATCATAGAGATACAGTAATAAGGCAGCATACACATTGACTGTCGCGTGGCGGCTGCACGTCACCGCACGACACCGCACGACACCGCACGACACCGCGCGACACCGCATGACACCGCGCGATATGGTGCTTGTGCGTGGAGGCGGCCCCTGGCGGCAGTGACAGGCAATCATGTAAGGCAGCTAATCCAGCCTCACTGCCCTCCGCACGACTGCGCGCCGCGACACGGATTACACGCCGACATGCACTCTGCCCGGGACTACTGACAGTAGTAGCAGCTGGCAGCTTCTAATTACACATTTACACACTATTTTATAACAAATACATTTTCATAATTGATATGGTGTTTGCAAATTATTGTCTTAATGTGGCGTTTTTCATTGTTCGACAGATTTATTTGTAATTTGATCATGGCTATATTTTTATTGTACTAACTAGACTAGAGGATGCCCGCGGTAACGCCTGCTCTGTTTGAGAATCATTTAATAACTTATATCTATGGGGCCTAATAACCTCGCCACTAAACACACATGATGATTCGCGATCACGACTATTTCGGCATCAGCGAACAGACCAACACACTTTCATTTTTACAGAATGATTATAAATTGAATCAATGATCATTGCTACTAATACACCTACTGCATTGATCGAATTATACATACCTAATTATATGAATTCAGTCATCACAGCTAATTACACAATGACGCTGGGAATGCCACTCCCGCGGACTATGTGAGACTTGTCGCCGCCTGCAGTCTGCCGGGCCGGGAGTGGCATTCTGGGGCGAGACTGTATGTATGTATGTATATGGCATTGCACGGCTCGCTGAGTGTAGTGTAGCTCTTAGAATATCGGCATATGTAATACATACTTTGGTGTAAAAAGAAATAAGATGTATCTATCTTTTAATGAAATATATACGTAACTGTTGCCTTTGTCAAGTTTTTTATTTTGGATGTTAGTTTGTTTAGTTATACCCAATTTTCCATTAGACATAAAGATAAAAGATAAAGATAAAGAATCTTTATTGATAATGTAAAATTGTAACATACATAGGTATAAGTACTAATATCACAGAATATGCTACACAAATTACAATATCTCGTCAAATTGAATTTATAACATTAGGCTTTTATAAAATTTTAGAAGTTACATATGTCTAGTTTTATTAATAAAACAATGAAAATTTTTGTTATTAAAATCATGTCAAACATAATAATAGGTATGTAATCATACAATATGTCAACTTAAATAAATCTTGGTACTGTCACTTTAGCTGTATAGGGGCTAAAATGACAATTTGGCATCACACTCCTTACTCAGTAGTTAATTACATAATTTCTAAGCAAGTTTAGAATCAATTGGTAGTTGACTGTAGTCATTTTTAAAGTATTCTTTAAAACTGTATAGTGTCTGATCTAACAATAATTGTTTGACGCTATTGCAAAATTGCTGATCATTATTCAAAGACTGAATGTGTGCGGGGAGTTTATTGAACAGTTTCTCTCCCATTATAGTGGGTAGTTTCTTAGTCATACACAGCCTAGGCACAGTTGGTTTCAACAATACTCTGTTTATCTTGGTTCTATTTGAGTTATAAGTCTTAAGTTTAAACAAATGTGGATTTCTTTTTACAAACTTTATAATCTCTAATATATATTGTGACACTGACGTCAAAATCTTCAACTCTTTGAAATGGTTTCTACAAGACTCTATATCTACCTCCCACAAGTACTCTTATTGCTCGTTTCTGCATTATTAACACTCTTTCAAAGTCTGTCGCATTGCCCCATATACTTATGCCGTATGAAAGTATAGAGTGTATGTATGAATAATAAGTTTCCTTTAGTTGCTCTGGGCTTGTTATTGGTTTCAACTGTTTTAATGCATAAACCCCTTTTGCCATTTTTTTACAAGTATTATTAATATGTTCTTTCCATGTTAAAGAGGGATCTAAATCGAATTCTAATAGCTTAACATGCTTTGCGTATATACATTCAGTTCCATTCTCTAATATTAATGGAGCTTCTTTAAAGTTTGGTGATACAGCATTGAAGGACATTATATTCGTTTTATCAGTATTCAGTTTCAGACCATTCACCGTAAACCAGTTTTCTAACTCTCTTAGAGTTTTATTTATACATTTCTGAAGTTCTTCATGTGAGTCAGCGGTTATAATCACTGTCGTATCATCTGCATACTGGATGACTTCTCCTTTAATTCCACTAAGGCATAAATCATTGAGAAATACCAGAAACAAGGTATTTCCCAATGACGATCCCTGCGGAATTCCTATATCTACTTTCCCTGGCGATGATTTATGACGTTGTTTGTCTATTTTCACTTCGACAATTTGCTCTCTATCTTCAAGGAATGATTTTATAAGTCGGAGAGGTTTTCCAGTTATTCCGTAAGCTGAGAGCTTCATTATTACAAGGTCATGACTCACAGAGTCAAAAGCTTTTGATAAGTCTAGAAATATTGCAGCCACTTTTTTCTTATGTTCAAGGCCATCAATAATCGTTTCTACTAGCTTTTGAGCCGCAGACGTAGTCGAGTGATTTTTTCTATATGCGTATTGGGCATTGGTGATCAAATTATTCTGACTCATATGGCTCATAATATTGTCTGCCATCAGTGATTCTATAATTTTTGAGACTGTGGGTACTATTGTTATTGGTCAATAATTATTCACAGAAGTGGTTTCTCCCTTGCCTTTATATAATGGTGTGACTCTGTTCTTTTTTAGTGTTCTAGGATATTCATCCGACTGCAGAATATTGTTAATAAGGAAAGTTAGATGGTCCCCCAGACGCAAAATTATATCATATAGAAAAGATCCGGATATATCGAATATATCCATCGTCTCTGATCGGTCTATCTTTCTCTTAGCTATGTTTATTAGTTCAAGGGGAGTTACATACTTAAATTTAAAATTATCTGACGGAAAAGATCCCTGTATTTGTAGTAAACCCATTGCTTCTTGTATGTTTGGTGGGTTATTTGTCTTTAAGTTCTGGCCAATTGAAATAAAACAATTATTTAAGTAATCTGCTATATTTTCTTTTCTTATTTTTATTTGGTTTTCGTCCAATAGATCCCATGTCCATTCTTTTATATCTTTATTTGTTTCTTCTTTAATTACATTCCACGCCTCCTTTTTGGGGTTTTTCGCATTATTTATTCTACCCTCAATGTGTTTTTTCTTACTTTCATCTAAAAGTTTATTCTTTAACTTAGTTTTTATTTCTATTATATCCTGAGTAGATGTTACTTGTGGGTACTGTCTCTGAATTTGGTATAGGTCATGTATGTCTAATTGTAATTTTATTATATCTTCAGAGATCCAAGGACATTTTTGTCTATTTCTTATACGCCTTGTTTTGATTGGTAAATGCACATCCCTGTACCATATTAATTTATTAAAAAACTTTTCAAATGTGGAGCTGTCATACACACTAAATAATGTGTCCCAGTCTGTAGCTAACATTGAGTTACATAACTCTTCTATTTGATAATTTTCACAAAAGCGCTTTTCAACATATATAAATTTGGGTATGTGTTTCTTGGCAGTATTCAAGTATACTTATTGAGCATCATGGTCGGACCCAGTTGCTGTAGCAATGTGCTTAATGTTAATGTTACTTTCTGGTACATTAGTAACCACACAGTCAATTGATGATTTAGATCCTTTATCAAATCTAGTTGGAAAATTAACAGCATTTCTAAATTTATAGGTCTTTAGGATGTCATTTATTGCTGTCCGTTCTAAGGATTCCACTAGAAAATCAACATTCCAATCTCCCAAGAACAAAATTTTAGTATCAGTCATATCACACAATAAATTAAACAGTCTATCCAGTACTTTAGTCATTTTTACAAAATTACCTGCCCCGGTCCTATACATACCTATGATTAACAATTTACAGTCCTTCAAGCTAATTTCTATACAACTTAATTCACAATGAAATTCATGACAAAGTTCATCTATTTTAGTACATTTATTATATTTTATCTTATTTTTTACAAATATGGACACCCAACCATGAATAAAATTTTGTCTCACATAGTAATTACCATGTTTGAAATCCTTAAAAGCTATATTTTCTACCTCACTATTATTCAACCATGTTTCAGAAAAAACCATTACATCAGGGCTGTATGATTCTGCAAGAACTTGTATTTTTGACATTTTATTCCTAATACACCTACAATTTAGATGCATTATTTTAAAATCTTTTTCTAACATATTACAGTTATTTTTTGTGACATTTGGCCTAAAAAATCATTTATAGTCAGTGATTGCTGCATACTTGTTTCCATATTTACTTGGTTTATTGAGATATTGGATGCAGACTGAGATTCAGTTTTTGTTAAGTATATCAGGTTATCTATTTGTTTCAATCTTAAAGTTATTCCAACATCAATATACTTCAAGAAATCAGGTGACAAGGATTTGCATTTTGAGTACATATATTTGGTATATGAATTTACATCAATTACCTTGACTCCCGGTGAGTGTGATGCCAATCCGTACATTTGGTCATTGATAGCATGCTTCATGCAATTGTCCTTATTACTAGATATATTACTGTACCTATATGGTAGTGTGGTCAATATCAAGTTAATATATATACTATCACAATGATAGATCAAAGATTTGATTATTGAGATGTCATATTTCAGTTTCAGGGATCAGTCGCTCAGTTGGGATGCTCATGTGGATTCATTAAGCTCAAGAATTTTCTCGTCTGGTGGGTCACTAAGACGTCTTCGAAACTTCTTGCCAACTGCCACTAAAGTTAAGCTTGCGCAATCCCTTCTTCTTCCTATCCTGGACTATGCGGACGCCTGCTATCTCGATCTTCGGGAAGATCAGCTAGATAAGCTTGAGCGGTTACAAAATTACTGTATAAGGTTTATATTTGGTCTACGTAAGTACGATCATATATCTCAATTTCGTGTTAAGCTCAAGTGGCTGCCTATTCGACTTCGCCGGAATGCTCACATCCTCTCTCTCGTATATAACATTTTATTTAACCCTGCTACCCCGCGTTACTTAGTTTCTCGTTTTGCATATGTCCATACTACACACTCTCTTTCTCTTCGATCTACAAATAAATTAACACTCGCACATCCAACATTCAAAAAGAAATCTTTTTATGGCTCATCATTTACTGTACAAGCTGTTACTTTATGGAATTCTCTGCCTATCAACATTCAAAAGGCTCAGACAATTGATTCCTTTAAAAAACAAGTAAAGGAATTTTATCTCGCTTCCCTTCAGTGAAAATTGCTGTTATTATTTCTACTACTATCACCTTTAAATATTTTGTTGTGTATTATATGTATTTGTATATAAACATTAATTTTATTATATTAAGTATGTGTATTGCGTATTTATATGTATATATATATATATATATATATATATATTAGTAAAATTTCTTTTTTCCTTTTTGTTGTACACCACATTCTTCTTTTTTTCTTTTGCTTATTTCTCTCCAGCTGAAGGTTGCCTGGAAGAGATCGCTTTCAGCGATAAGGCCGCCGCTTGTGGCACTAGTTAAGGTGCAATTTGTTCTATGTACTGTTTTTTTTAATATGTGTCAACAATAAAGAGTTAATCTATCTATCTATCTATCTATATTTATATAAATGAGAAGTTATTACAACAATATCATCTCCTTTGCTCATTTTTGAGGTGTAATTTTTGATATTTTTGAGTACCTCGTTGATGGGTGCGTTTGGTTTACAGATAGTCAGGATGTTGTTGTATTTGTTTCCAGAATTGCTTCTTATGTAGTCAGCAACTGGCTGTCCAAAGTCATCGCAGAATATCAACATGTCATGTTTGTTTAGCCCCACCGATGGTTGTTGAGTAGGAAGCGAGTCAGGTACTGGTTGTGTCTGAAAAATAACAGAGGTTAATACATTTGTGTTTTGCAAAGGCACAGATGTAGGTTGACTTTCATTTTTATATTTATTGGCACATGACTGGCTCGATTCAGTCGATGGGCCAGATTTGTTTATATCCTGGGTTGATGGTTTAGTAGGCTGTGCGATTGTAGTATTTTTACTTGACTTTTTCTTTGTTTGTGAAATGTTTTTAGTACTGTATGAGTGTTGTTTCCCTTTCTGTTTATGTTTACAATTTTTAACATCCAATTTTGGCCTTAAAGGAGTTTTAGGTTTTTTGTTTCTTAAAGCCACTTTTGTCGCTGCTTTCACAGGGGTTTTACATTTTACAGATTGTTGGGATGTAATTTGTGACTGTAGGGAGCTTATTTCTAGTTTTAACACATCATTTTCTTTTGTAAGATCTTCCATCTTAGTAATATATTCAGATTCTTTCTCATGTAGCAAGTTGTCAAACTCATCAGATTTCTTTTCATATATTCTTAATGTCATCAATGTTTCATCATATAATGAGATATTTTCCAAGTTTTTCTCCAGTATTTCAGACATTCTAGCTACATTGTCATTTGCATGGGCCAAATCTTTCTCTGAGTTTACAAGTTGACATTTTAGAGAGTCATTTTGATCTATGAGTTGTTTGTATTGTTCCACACACTCATCCTGTTCACTCAATAGTTTCAGGTTTAGTTTCTGTGCTTTATCCAACTCAGCGTTCAAATAGCGTACTTTTAGTTCAGCTTCTTTCAGAGCTTGTGACCGAGTTTGTGCCATATTTGTTAGTTACAGGTCAGTGCAATGCAATCCAATGAGCGATTTTCCAACCACAAAATAGCCACTCAGCAATTGTTTTTAAGGAAGTATACTGTTTTGTTTTTTGATTATTACAAATATCTAATGACTTTAATAAGAGAATTAACAAATATAACACATTTATAGGTAGGTAGTCAATAATTGATAATAAACTTAAGATGACATGCATAAATTACCGGTGGTTACTTTGAGGTTATCTTTTCACTTTTGCACAACATTCCACTGTTATTTAAGTCACATCAGTGCATTATCTTAGTTCCAGGCACATTCAATCTCGTTACACATGTATTTAGGCACAATTTGCTAGCAAAGCACTTTTGAAGCCGTTTGGCTAATTTATTTTCGTCACAAATAATTGTCAATTTCCTGAAAAAACCTACAAGAAAATTAATTCACGGTGTATATTAGACCCGTGTTTATATGTTTATTGTATTATTACAACTTATTTATTTAATTTACTTATTTTAAAGTTAAAATTAACGCAGAGATATTGTTGTTCATGGCACGGTGTTGCCATATCTGTAATCTCTCATTGTCGTGGTTTACTCGCGCTTAATCCGGCGCCGTGGCGCAACTAAATGGAACACCATGACTTACCATCAATCAAGGCACACACACACACACGGCACCGACCGCAGCGACACATATTCACACGCACTCTAGCCTACGACCAGAGTCGGGAATCAATGCACTATTTATTACGTTTTATCGATACAGGTTCTGTTTAATTTGTGAATTTAGTACGGTAGTATAAAAAGTTTAGTTACAAGTTTAGTGCCATACTACTGTGTTAGTACAATATTCTGGCGCCAACGTGGATGGATATAATATTTGGTTTATATTGAATTCTATATGTTAACCCTTACAAGTCACGATAAGAAAAGGCCTAGAAAATACATATGTATGTATTTTCAATTTTGTTTCCTAATATCATAGAGGAAAAAACAATTTGTTATATTAATATATGAATATAAAGAAAATATGTTGGTCTATTTCCTTGGCAGTAAATATGTCAATGGACAGTCATAGTGTTGGTGGTGTTATTGTTGGGAAACGTGCTGGTCCGCTGGAGCCGCTGTGGCGGGCACGGAGCGTGAGCCTTCGACATATGTAGGCCTACAATATAATATTATATTAATATGATGTTGGATTGGACATGAGCTTCCTTCCTTCAGTAGGTATAAATCGAAGATATTCAGGAAAGTTTATGTGTTTCTTTTTATACAGCTACTATTCAAATTTACGATTGAAACACGGTTATTTGCAGTAAATTCTACTACTACATAAAGTTTATAAGTTAATGTAATATTGATTAAAAATTATATCTCTATAGATACAATCGCAGGATGGTATTAATGTCTGTGTAACGCCCCTTGCAGCGGTAATCGCCGATGTTCCATCACTCCTCCTGCCGCCGAGCGGACTTTACATAACCGGTGCAAGCTCGCACATTACCGGCCATTTACCGGTAATTAGCTCGCGGGTGGTCCTGGAGTTACACTGTAAGGATGCGCGCAGCTTTTATTGAATAACCAGTTTTAAAAATACGCAATTACTGAAAACTGCACCCACTCGCCCGCTATGAAGCGGCTTCAAATTGCCTGCATTTTAATAATAAAACGCTCGATAGCCTCTAGATGGCGCTATAAATCATTATCTACGGAATTAAAATATTAAAACGTCACAACGTCATTGCGAGCTTCGATAGCTGAGTTATACTACGCACGCTGAAACAAGATATATTACACCTAAATATTAATGTAACAAGTTCGTTTTACAATCCACAATGAAGTTGAAAAGTATCGGTAATTGTGTGAGATAATAGCACGCGTGTGGAGGCGGCCTTATCTAAGGCACGCGCGGTGCTGAGGGAGCCATTAGAGCGAGGTGGCTCGAGATGAAGCTGTATTGAATATCTTTCTACTCCACGCAAACCATTCCCGCGGAGATTTTAATTGTCGCGTCTCTTAATTATCGAGCAGAGTCACAGGCAGAGCCCGCCGCGCCGCGCACACTCACTGACAGTAATCGGAACATAAACCCGCGGCCACACGCTCCCAGCGCGGCTCTATAAAAATGGTGGTTGTTTTGCAGTCAGTAAAAGTTTAAAATGCTTTTAGCAGATCAAATAGCGGCGCCGATGCCGTGCAGTAGGCGCGCGGGATGTTTGGAAACTAATTTAATTCTGTGTGTATAAGTGGATGGAGCCGGACTGCCCCCCTCTACCCCCTGTCCCCCCCCTCGGTCGGTCAACTAATTGAAAAACTTTTTGTCGCATGATGAGGGTCGCAAGTCGCGTCGCATTGTGTGCCCGCGCCTTTATTGAACGACTGTGACCTCACTCATTGATCACGGCTGAGATTCAAACATTCCTTTTCATTTAAATAATCCTCCATATTTGCCGAGCCTCGTATTTGAAATACGTGTCACATTCCCGCCGACAAATCTCTCAATTTCGGTTGACTTCATTATGAAGCGATGAAACGTTATCGCTCCCGAGTGAGGCGTCGAGTTAAAGCGACAATTAAACAATACCACATATATATATATACAAGTATGTACGTATGTTGGTAAGTTATCTGTATTGAAGCGGTGGGCCCCGGCGGCTCCAATTATGCGTCGCGCGGGAACAATACAATACGGTTAAAAAACGCCCGGATTTAAAGGGTTTAACGATTTAAACGCGGGGTTTTGCATTGGATTTGTACTCCCGGGCTGAGAGCCTACGTGTGTGTGTGTGTGTGTGTGTGTGTGTGTGTGTGTGTGATACCATGTTTCATTATTTGAGTTAATTACGTTGGATGTGAAAATATTGTTCATGTTTCCAACCGCCCCGCGGCCTGTTTCTGTAAGGGCCTGGTTATTACATTTCACTTCAAAATATTTCTAGATGTCAGGTACCAAATCAGGATCGTGTTGTTGATCTCCTTTGGTATTTTAATGATATTTTATAGAAATATTTTTCTTCTGATATTATAAATGTTGCAAGCTATCGAAGCATTCCTTAAGTGGGTGGCATATCTCGTTCTATTTCTAAGATCTGATCATAATTATTTAAGCTTAAATTATGATTTTTCTCTGTAAGGAAAATCAATGCGACACTAATTAAATCACATCTTAATTACTATCACAACCTAACCTAAAATGACTGCAACCTAACAAAACTTATCCTATATAAATAAATGGTATTTCCCCGTCTTGCAAGTAAGGTCCGGTTGCAGCGGGGCGTGGGGGTGCGGGGTGCGGGGGCGAGGGGGGAGTATATTAAATTCTTCGCGGACAACAATTTGCTCATTACTGGCGAGAAGAAGAGGAAGAGAGGGGATTAGACACATTTGTCGCGATGGACGCAAGTAGAGGTTATTATGAGGGTGGGGACTCTTCTTTTATTGCACACACTTTGTACTGGAGTTACTTATGTGATCAATGGTGTGGCTTTGGAAATGAACTCGGTGAAAGTGTCAACATATAACTCAACTGCCGAGTTGGACTTGAATAGTGGTTAAAGAAGACGTACCTATATATGTACACACGAGTATGTATGTATGACATGCACCTTAGCCTGTTTCTAAATGAATAAAGTAAGGTCTTGTTTACTAAACTTTTTCTTTTCCTTATTGCATTAAATTAACCAACTGCTGTCGAGAGTAGACCAAATAGACACGCAATAAAGTTTATGTCGGTTAATTAAGTCGTTTTAATTTCCAATAAGTAGCGTATCTCAGCTGCGGAGTCCATATTACGAGCACAACACATGCAATCCTCTCGTAATCATATATTACAAGTAAACGTACTTAATATGAACCTCACACACACACATACACAGGTCCATATCGGAGGCAATACAAATATATCAACGTACTTCTTAAACAAATAAAAGAAGCAGATCTTATTACGTTCACAAATAAATAAAAAAAAAGAATTGATCACGCAACATACGTACTTTACAAGTAAATGGTTGTTGTAAAGAAGGCTCAATACAATTATTCATGTCCAGTTTCAGCATGTTGATCTTAATTGCTCTTTAAATTTACAATTGTGTTTGCTTTTGTTTCAGGTAAAAACCACAGTATTTCAACTAAAGTAGTACGATCAAATAGTGCAAATGTCTTGGTAAGTACTAAAGCTTCGTTAGAAATGAATCCGTTTTGAAATAAAAGATAAGACCATATGTTACAAGAAAAACTTGAGGGACAATCATCATCATCCTCATACTTAATAGATAGGATCAGGATTGATCTTATTTTGAGATGATGCGCCATACTGGGATCTTTAGTACAATGCAAAATTTGATGGAATGAGGTCATACAGATACACTACGATTTATATAACATAGGTATACTTAGCACTTCAACGTTTTATGTGGAACAATTCAAAGAAAACTTATGTTGTACAAAAATAGTCAGATAAATGTTTCCATATCCACAAAAGCACAAATCTAGTTTGTATCTACGTATTTCTATTGTAGTCATGGCTAAGAAGATAATTTTTACCTCATTTTTAATTCTAATTGAATTAAATTTTATAATTTGGAAGTATTTTTATTAACATTTTTTTTATTATATTATTAACATTGATTATGTATTAGATTTTGTTTTCATAAGTGTACAAAACTAAGTTTAGTTTTTACCAAAATGAAGAAATAAATAAATGAATAAAAAAATGAAAATGAAAAGTCATGTGATCCTCTAAGACCCGTATCTTTTATCAAGGGACTCGGTTACTCGCGTCAATATTCACATGTTGTATTATTGTTGTTCTAGAATACTTTGTGAAACGTAACCAGTAAGCGAATATAAAACTTTCACAAAATATGCGAATTGTTTTGCAAGTCAGAATCGGCAGAGTGTTATAAAATAAGATTTATTTATAAGATGCATTGTAAAGCCACTTCCATGAAGACACAATGCTGCTTTATTACGTTACTTCGATCGTATTTTATGTTTCGTTTGTAGAGAGGAGGGGAGTTTTCTTGTGTGACTTAACAAGGAAATATGATTTGTGCGCGTGTGTCAGTCTGTCTGTCACGTGTGTGACTAGTGTCAGTTGACTGCTGTCATGTGGCCACGTGGGGGTGTTCAACCACCCCAGGGACGTGGCTTTTGGTTTTCTTTTTTTGTAAAGAAGACTTTAGGTACATTCTCTTATGCTTTTCTGATTAACTGTTAGTAGAAATAATAAATAAATCACTAGACCACAATAGACACACGTACCTACCTTTTAAACTAAAATTGTATTGGATTTAATTTCTTGGATTGTTGGATACGATGTTTATCTATATCTTTTTTTTTTAAGTTATATTTGATTATGTGTTCGTAGAATAAGTATTGTTTTAAATAATTAATGTAATTGGCTACGGCCGTTTTGATTATTATTAAATAAATAAATATCTACGAAAGTCATAACTGCTACTCGTAGCGATCCAGGCACTGTCCAATAAAGAAATCTATTAATTAAGGACGAGTCAGTAAAGGTTAATAACCAGATTAATTATTGAAATATGACCCGCTCATCTAATTGCAAGCAATGAGCTTCAACTCAATTTACATATTAAATTATTACAAGCATGTTTGATTCAATTTCTTGCATCGCTACTAATTGTGATTAATCTATTACTGAGATTTAATCGTGCTTGACCACTTCATGTGTGTGGTGCGAGACAGGAGTAGGGGCAGTCTGGAAACTTGCACCGAATGTTAGTTTAGTGAGTGTCAGCAAACTTGTGTACAAGTGAATCAAGTAAACTGCGCTAACAGGCTCGCTTGTGGCAGCCAAATTGAGGAAAGTTTTTAACTGTATTTTTTCGATTTCTTAGCAGCATTAACTTCTTGAGAGATTAAATTTACGTTAACTTACTGCTTACAATGCATGAAGTTTCATACATCTTTGAAACGTCTTTCGTGAGTTAAATTGAGGTCGTAATAAATGTTTGTAACGACATGTCATTAACTAGCTCTCCCCGCTACTTACGGCTGATGTTTTAATGTGCCGTATCAATATCCGTGATGTATGAATGCAGCAGTCTCCCCCGGGGTGTATTTATACCCGACGCATGGTGTCTCTCCGCGCCTGACAGATGTCATTTGGAATCATAATTAACAGGCCGCCTTAAAACTGTCGCCGCGTCACTTGGTGCTGTTATTTCGTATATAACTGCCGATTCATTTGCTCCAAGATAATTAAATAGATTTCTTGTGTTATTGTTTAATATAACACAATTAAAACATATCTAATCCATACATATGAGTTACATTTATCAGTGGTTCATTCTGCTAGCTGCATTGAATGTTTTTGTTCCGGTGTATGAACTGCTCTGAGAGAGTAGCTACACGCTTGTCTGTTACAGCAGAGTTTAATTCGCAGATAGTGTAATAATTCCCGGTAGGTGGTGGCTATAAAGCCGCCGCGGGGTGGTAGACCGGGGTACTCGACACTTCAATGTACTTCAAATATATTTTGTGTGTGTTTTCTGGACTACCGCTATTCATAATGATCAAGATGCGACACAAGATAGCACGATTAGTGTTTTCTACTAGGTAGGTATATTTGTGAGAAATTAAAACGGATTTTCATTAAAAAAAGTAAGTAAAACATCTAAGTAATGTAAAACATCTAAGTAATGTTCCACTGGAAGACCTTGCCTTCTGCAACACAGTTGTTAACTAAAGCAGAAGGCAGGGCCTTAATTTCTATGTACCATGTAAAGTTTTTGCAATAAATATGTTTATTATTATTATTATTGTTTATTAGTCAGCGGCAGTCGTCAGTATGTTGTCACGTCATACAGCGTGGTGGCGCCATACGTCTCGCGCCTGGCTGTGTGCCATCATGTGCCAGCATGTGCCATCAAGTCAGCCTCAACCTCACAAACCGTAATATCCACAAAATGAGCCTCTTCACGACGCGCCGCACACATTGCACAACGCTGGGGCCGGCCACTCTCCCGACATCGCGACGTATTAAAACTCAAAGGACGCATTCAAATCGACGATATTTATGATTTCCTTTGACACACTATAAAATTTATTTATAAATTAGTTTCGCCGTTTGTATTGAAATACAGACCGGTTATGAGTTAATTTGATATATTTATGGACGAAATTATTCGCTTCAACGTCGTAATTCGGTTACAATTTGTAAAATGCTAAGTATGGTGTAAGCAAATACATGCTGACACCGGCAAATGTATCGCGATTTCTGTTGCCGGCGGCGGGTTGTAGACGCAAGCGACTACCAGCCTTATTTCACTGCTCAATAAGGTTTATACCAGCGTGCTCTCTGGCAGCGCTGGATTATTCTTTGATTTGTTTAACATGACATTAATGAGCGGCGCCGCGCTCGTGCGATCTCACGTAAGTGCGCAGAACGCTCGCAATCAAACTGATTCATGTAACTTACATTGACTTGAAGCCCCGCTTATTAGTGCTCGTCCTACTTTAGCTTGCTTGTGACATCGTAATCCGCCGCTTTATTTTTTCTTGAATATATTTTACTCATATTTGGCTGAATGTTTTGCGATCTTATATTAAGCCATATAAAACGAATAAAGAGAAGGTTTTAAGAATGTGTTTTGATACGAGAGCTATAAAGTTAGTAGAGAGTAGGGTGAGTTTTTGACTGCAAATAGTTTTATGAAACGATCTTCATTCTGAGATATGAAGTTGTAAATATGAAGTCAAGCTTAGATTTGATTGGTAAAATATGGAGTTTTATCGTTAGACTTTAATAAATTTTTGGAGACTATCTTGAGAGATTTAGAATTGTACGAGTATTCGAGTACTAGCTGTAAGGCTCGCTGTGCGCCACGTGGCACGCTCCTCAGATTATAGAGTTCGGAAACTTTAAATCAATCAAAGAAATAACATGACCATAAAATAGTTGTTGTTTGAAACTACACAAATCTAAAAATATTTCACATTCAGCGAACACTATGATGGTTTTCCTATGAAACCATAATGATAGAATACGGGCAAGGCTTTGGGTTATACCTTGCTCTCAGTTGAAATGACATTATTGTTTGTGTTGCGTGTGTCAAGTTGTCCGTATAAAGATGAAACAGCTTGTTGTACGACGGAGTGGATAGAGCAGCAGCCAGAGGGCGGCTCAAGGTTGATTTTTAACAGCATAACCTCCTACAAGGGTTTCCTGGAAATAAAACTACTAAGTTTATTTATCTAGAACAATGGTCAAATGCAATTTATTTATTAAATTTTGCACTTTAGTAGGTAATTCCATTTTGGGCGCTTCCGTGGGTCGGATGACACGGTAAATTGTAGGTCCCGGCTGTATGTCTAGTACGTCAGTCGTTAAGCCATGTCAGAGGCCCTTAGGGCGGCTTAATAAATTCTCGACACCAGAGTTGGCCACTCTCACTCGATAAGAAAAAGAAGAAGTATATAATTGGTCTTTTTCATGAGAAGTAATAATGCATGGTATTATTACCAGTAATGTCGTAGCACGCTCTTGTGTTGTACCCACGAGGTCGGAGCGATGCTACGCGACTGGGGCTGCTGCTCTGCTACACTGCAGGGGCTACGCGGCTACGAAGGGCAGGCGTAGCGCGGGCGGGGGCTACGACGGACGTAAAACAGTAAGGGTCACTAACACAATTGATATGAATACTTTTTATACATTTAATGTTAGAAATTACCTTTTATTTGATTATTGTAATATACATTGATAGAAAAAGTTAAAAATGAATAAGCAAAGTCGTTTGTATTCTGTGGTAACTGTGGTGTATTGAGAAGCAGTCGACTCGCGGAATATGAAGCAACATCACGGAGGGACACCGTGCGGGAGGTGCCCTTAACTGCTGTGGTAACTGTGGTGTATTGAGAAGCAGTCGACTCGCGGAATATGAAGCAACATCACGGAGGGACACCGTGCGGGAGGTGCCCTTAACTGCTGTGGTAACTGTGGTGTATTGAGAAGCAGTCGACTCGCGGAATATGAAGCAACATCACGGAGGGACACCGTGCGGGAGGTGCCCTTAACTGCTGTGGTAACTGTGGTGTATTGAGAAGCAGTCGACTCGCGGAATATGAAGCAACATCACGGAGGGACACCGTGCGGGAGGTGCCCTTAACTGCTGTGGTAACTGTGGTGTATTGAGAAGCAGTCGACTCGCGGAATATGAAGCAACATCACGGAGGGACACCGTGCGGGAGGTGCCCTTAACTGCTGTGGTAACTGTGGTGTATTGAGAAGCAGTCGACTCGCGGAATATGAAGCAACATCACGGAGGGACACCGCGCGGGAGGTGCCCTTAACTGCTGTGGTAACTGTGGTGTATTGAGAAGCAGTCGACTCGCGGAATATGAAGCAACATCACGGAGGGACACCGTGCGGGAGGTGCCCTTAACTGCTGTGGTAACTGTGGTGTATTGAGAAGCAGTCGACTCGCGGAATATGAAGCAACATCACGGAGGGACACCGTGCGGGAGGTGCCCTTAACTGCTGTGGTAACTGTGGTGTATTGAGAAGCAGTCGACTCGCGGAATATGAAGCAACATCACGGAGGGACACCGTGCGGGAGGTGCCCTTAACTGCTGTGGTAACTGTGGTGTATTGAGAAGCAGTCGACTCGCGGAATATGAAGCAACATCACGGAGGGACACCGCGCGGGGGGCGCCACCGGGCCCTTAACTGCTGTGGTAACTGTGGTGTATTGAGAAGCAGTCGACTCGCGGAATATGAAGCAACATCACGGAGGGACACCGTGCGGGAGGTGCCCTTAACTGCTGTGGTAACTGTGGTGTATTGAGAAGCAGTCGACTCGCGGAATATGAAGCAACATCACGGAGGGACACCGTGCGGGAGGTGCCCTTAACTGCTGTGGTAACTGTGGTGTATTGAGAAGCAGTCGACTCGCGGAATATGAAGCAACATCACGGAGGGACACCGTGCGGGAGGTGCCCTTAACTGCTGTGGTAACTGTGGTGTATTGAGAAGCAGTCGACTCGCGGAATATGAAGCAACATCACGGAGGGACACCGTGCGGGAGGTGCCCTTAACTGCTGTGGTAACTGTGGTGTATTGAGAAGCAGTCGACTCGCGGAATATGAAGCAACATCACGGAGGGACACCGTGCGGGAGGTGCCCTTAACTGCTGTGGTAACTGTGGTGTATTGAGAAGCAGTCGACTCGCGGAATATGAAGCAACATCACGGAGGGACACCGTGCGGGAGGTGCCCTTAACTGCTGTGGTAACTGTGGTGTATTGAGAAGCAGTCGACTCGCGGAATATGAAGCAACATCACGGAGGGACACCGTGCGGGAGGTGCCCTTAACTGCTGTGGTAACTGTGGTGTATTGAGAAGCAGTCGACTCGCGGAATATGAAGCAACATCACGGAGGGACACCGTGCGGGAGGTGCCCTTAACTGCTGTGGTAACTGTGGTGTATTGAGAAGCAGTCGACTCGCGGAATATGAAGCAACATCACGGAGGGACACCGTGCGGGAGGTGCCCTTAACTGCTGTGGTAACTGTGGTGTATTGAGAAGCAGTCGACTCGCGGAATATGAAGCAACATCACGGAGGGACACCGCGCGGGGGGCGCCACCGGGCCCTTAACTGCTGTGGTAACTGTGGTGTATTGAGAAGCAGTCGACTCGCGGAATATGAAGCAACATCACGGAGGGACACCGTGCGGGAGGTGCCCTTAACTGCTGTGGTAACTGTGGTGTATTGAGAAGCAGTCGACTCGCGGAATATGAAGCAACATCACGGAGGGACACCGCGCGGGGGGCGCCACCGTGCCCTTAACTGCTGTGGTAACTGTGGTGTATTGAGAAGCAGTCGACTCGCGGAATATGAAGCAACATCACGGAGGGACACCGCGCGGGGGGCGCCACCGTGCCCTTAACTGCTGTGGTAACTGTGGTGTATTGAGAAGCAGTCGACTCGCGGAATATGAAGCAACATCACGGAGGGACACCGTGCGGGGGGCGCCACCGTGCCCTTAACTGCTGTGGTAACTGTGGTGTATTGAGAAGCAGTCGACTCGCGGAATATGAAGCAACATCACGGAGGGACACCGCGCGGGGGGCGCCACCGTGCCCTTAACTGCTGTGGTAACTGTGGTGTATTGAGAAGCAGTCGACTCGCGGAATATGAAGCAACATCACGGAGGGACACCGTGCGGGGGGCGCCACCGTGCCCTTAACTGCTGTGGTAACTGTGGTGTATTGAGAAGCAGTCGACTCGCGGAATATGAAGCAACATCACGGAGGGACACCGCGCGGGGGGCGCCACCGTGCCCTTAACTGCTGTGGTAACTGTGGTGTATTGAGAAGCAGTCGACTCGCGGAATATGAAGCAACATCACGGAGGGACACCGCGCGGGGGGCGCCACCGTGCCCTTAACTGCTGTGGTAACTGTGGTGTATTGAGAAGCAGTCGACTCGCGGAATATGAAGCAACATCACGGAGGGACACCGCGCGGGGGGCGCCACCGTGCCCTTAACTGCTGTGGGGAATCATTTCATTGCGAAATTAACATAATTTGTGTGATTGACAGCAATGCCTAGAGATGTTGGGTTATCCGGTAGTAGATAACAGATCAATATATTTTGCTACAAACTTTTATGTAAACTAGCAGCGTCCAACCGTGCTTCCCGCGCTCTTCCGGGATTCATCTGAGATCTTCTATATCTTTATATCAACACCCAAGTCAGCATAGCCGATATAATAATCTGGCTGAGTGTGTGCTGAGCGCAGAGAGCTCGGAGCAGGCTGTCAGTGCTCTGCGACCACCGACTCGTGTCTACTGTAATCATACCGCGCAAGGGTGGTTAGCCAGGGACTGCCTAATGTAGATGGCACAGGAAGACCAGCGCTGATACTTTGTTGCGGCTGGCGGTGACGTCACGCACTCCCAGTGCATATTTTACTGATATTAAAACAATGACAAACCTTTCTATCTCCTATTACCCAATTGAAAGCAGCAATCGACGTGGCCCTCAATTGTATGCTAAGTACAACCGATTGAGATTTCCGAATATAAAATAAATGCTTCAATCATGTGTCCCCTTCTCGTTGTTAAATATTTCCGCGATGATTGTGGTCATTATACAGAGAGGCACCACAGCCTGCGAGCGATCACAATTGGACCAACAGTCCAACAAACTCCACTCGAGCCCCCTCCACGCGGGATCCAATAATACCGGAATTATACACCAAATAAAACCGGTACAGCCGTCCTCGACCAGCACCGGGTTGAAGTGCGCGCGTAGACAGTGCTGACATCTGTACGCATCGTGTTGTATTGTTGAGCTTTAAAAGCCTCTTTATCGCGCCCACAGAGGATGTTGGTGACACCGTGTATGAATTCATTGTGATTTTTATTTTCATGCTACGACACTTAATGACTTTTCATTTTAATTTAAAAGTAATCGTTTAAATTGGTAAAGTTTATAATATGTTTATTATTAAAGTAGGCAAAATAACGTGCCGCTTTAACTTTATGCTATTCACTTATTCAATCCCACCGTATTAAAATGTATCCCTTCCTCATATAAAATACAGAGTGCATATAAGTATCCGATACATAATCCAATGGTACATGGGAAGTAATGGAAACATCGCGATGAAAGAACTCGGCGTACTGCGGACGCAGGGGGGGGGGACTTTCACAACTTCGCTGGAACTAACTTTCCAGACTAAATACCATATTCATTTTTGCAATTGAAGTAATAGTAGCAAGTGAACAGTCAATTAAAAGGCTTTTGGTTCTCCTAGGTTTTTAGCCACAAATTTAAATAAGTTTTGGTAACGTTATTTATGTTGGACAAAAAATACTACACCCGAATAAAAAAGTTTGTGTAAAGTTGGAGTAAGTTTTTAATAAGTAATTTCCGATGGGGCTGTAAACGCGAAAAGTTTTCGGAAGCAGTAAACAAGTTGCACCGGGGCAGAGCGGGGCAAGGCAGGGCAATGAAAGCAAGTTTGCACCATTTTTGAAATTGCCCCGTGCCGCCCCGTCGTGGGCTAAATTACGCCATTTGTGAAGTTTTCCAATGAGAGCCTTACTGCCTTGTGTTAAAGACGCTGTCTCATATTGCTGGATATTGTGAAGAAAACGCACGCGCTAATAGACTACGCGGCGGTTATTTGAAAAGTTAGTGTAGTCCTCCCTCCTCCCTCCTCGTCTCCCCCTCGTGAGTAGGTCAGCAGGCGAGTTCAGTCAAACAGTTAGTGTAACTTTTACAAAGATGGTGTAACTTTCCCCGCCACTACCCGCGCGGGGGAGATGGGGTTAATTTGCATTGTATTTGTTGATTTAGTTCATCTTCCTGCCTGAGGCTCAGGAGTCACGTCACGCGGTGTCGCAGCGGCTTTGCTAGTGACAGGGAAACTCATGCTTTACGTCAAATAGTTCACGGTTATGACAGCAAATGATTTGTCACTTTTACTCTCACTATGTATTTTTAACGAATGCACAAAACACATAATACAACGAATGTAAGATTTATTGACAGATAATTGTCAATACCGAATGTAAAATATATATTTCCGTTAAATAAAGTGCCATGTTGCCCAGGTTAATATTATATTTTATGACTTTTGTTATTTATACTTACCTATGTAAAATTTTAAAGAATTAAATAGGTTGTGAATATTTTTACATAATAGCTATACACATTATGTAGGTACACCTACGTCATATTGCAAAAAAAACGTCCCCAAAGAACTTTATTACATCAAGTAGTCGTGACAATTAATTTCTATCAAGTTTCCTTGTCTGGGGAGATAGCGCTAATGTATGTTAACTGCTCAACTTTGCACACATACATATATATTTGGGGGATCCATTGTTTGCTTTCATTTACTTACATCGCCTTCACTGTTTGTTGTACTTGAGTGAGGCGTTTTACTCATAGCAACTCACTTGTGCTAACTTGCTAAATTATATTAATAAGTTAAATCAACTTGAAACTGCTGAAAACCTATTTTGTGATCAAAAATATAGGCAGGTGCATCCTGCGCACAATACAAATAAAATATTGTTTTACTTTAAATTGTTATGTAAGTACGTACGTAAAATTTGTTTTTATTTTTCGTGTATTTCTAATATAGGTATATCAATATTACGATGTGCCTATTTTATATATGATATTGTTTTTTTTTCAGACACTTATTTGTTTGTAATATATTTACACACAAATGAGTGTCTGAAAAAAATCTATATCTGTGCGAAGTGTCTTTGTCATGGATGTTCCAATACAGAGTAAATAGATATCTTCTAGGAGAGCGTTGACTATTTTATTTTATTTATTGATATCAATTCACTAAACTGAAAATATAGTAATACTAACTTAAAAATACTACTCCAACTGACCTATAACGGACGTACACTTTCTCCCAAAAGTAAACCTAACATGCAGACTAGACTACACTGGAGCTTACCATCAGGCAGAATGAAGTCAAACATCTATATATATAAAACTCAAAGGTGACTGACTGACTGATATAGAGATCTATCAACGCACAACCCAAACCACTGGACGGATTGGGCTGAAATTCGGAATGAAGGTAGATGTTATGACGTAGGCATCCGCTAAGAAAGGATTGTTGGACATGCCACTCTTAAAGGGGTGAAATAAGGGATGCAAGTTTTACTTCTTAATGCGAGCGAAGCCGCGAGCACCCACTAGTCAGCCTATAAACAGCGTTATAAAAATAATTAGGACAGTTCTGGAAGCCGATTTTCAATGATTATGTGGAAATATCATCCACAGCCAGGCTACTCCCACTACTGCTGCATATTGCAGTCACACGCTATAACGTGTATGACGCTCCTCTCCCACCTCCTCAGTAAGTAGCGTCAGAGCCCCCATCTCCCCGCGCCTGTCCCAAGTTACTAGCTTGTCTCTGGTGGCTATCACGTGATTATTCCCGGAGCTTATTTTACCGCCGCGCTGGGTGTCTAAACAAATATGTCGGATACTTACTTGTTGCGTAAGGACTTGGTTTTCCCAAGTGATATAAAAATGTGATAAACTTTTGTGTTCATTTTGTTTATCTTCAGCAGTTACGCAAAACATTATGTTTCTTGTTAAACTTTAAGTTTAAATAATAAGAGTAAGTAATTATATATTAAATTATATTTTATTATCCTTAAATAGAGGAGCAGCTATATTTGTCGAGCAAATATAAATTATTATCCTGTAAGTAACGGTCATTAGGGATTCAACATTACAATAGCATTCAAATAATAGGTACTCTGTGGCTTTGAGGATAATATCAGATTATTTAGGTATTTTGGGTAATAATCTAAGTTTGTGATTCAGTGGATTAGCTAGGACTAAGATTCTAGAGCAAATTAAAATTACACCGGAAATTACTGCTCAAATAATATAAAATCACTCTACTTACAACGAAAACCCGATAGTTAAAATATAAATAGGTAATTGTAAACCCCGCTACTATCTCTGTCGTCGCAAGTTCACAGGTTAACAACACTCAGACAGTACCCACGCAATACAAAGACTATGTAACGATATATTATTATCTGCAACGTACACACATGCAAGTACGTATGTATATAATAATATATAAATGCCAGCAGTCGCACTTGTCAATTATTATTAGGTTAGGTTTTATGAACGAGATGTTACCAAAATGCAGGCCTTTTCTGGCCCAGTGTATGAGCATTGACGACCAGCGTGGTACTGCGGCCAGTGTGCTACGTTGCACTACACCACTTGTACACTATTTATCTATAAACTTTTCTTATGTATTTTAGTTCCTTGTGATTTCTTTGTACTTAGTTAGATTTTGTTTGTCAATAAATTTCTACTCATAAAAAATTATAATATGTACATATAGATAGTTATCTCCTTACACACAAGCATTTTTAGCAAAATATTCCGGATCCATATAAATATGGCCACTTCATAAAGGAAACAGGAAAAGATTGTGTTTATCCTCTACGCTTAGCTAATTAATATTAAAAATGCGCTGTTTTATGCTTAGAGCGTGGAACGTTATTGTATTACATCCGGATTCCAAATAATTATATTTTGTTACGTTTTGCGACGGTTGTACTCGTACGTAATACTGGGAATCCGTATTCGAAACGTGATAAGAATTTATAATTAGGTGAATTTTATAATACAGTTGTTTTGTACTAAGAGTGTGCGGTCTGGGGAGTGCTGGCAGCATTCATATCGCAATACATGTTAACATACTTCTATAAGGGTACATGACTACAGTAATACAGAGTTAGTACTGGTTTACTAGCGCATATGATTTCAAGAGAGGGTTTACGTCAAAAGCAAAATCGAATACGTATTTCAAATAAGTACATTTTATTAGAGGGTGATTATTTGTTTGAAAGGGATATCTTATTTTTTCCCAAATTTTCATTTGTCGTTGATTTTGACGTACTGGTTATGTGTTAGTAACTAGTAGTAGTAGTAGTAGTAGTAGTAGCAGCAGCAAAAATAAGAAATCAAAGTAGATTTCATACGATGCTACATATAGGTAGGTAAGTACTAGCACATGCGCACATCGTTTATAAGTGCTGACTGCTCGCGCCTCCGCAGTGCTGCGAGGTATATCCGACAATTATCTACAAATATGTAAAAAGTATATCGAAAGTTGTCCCTGCCAATGGAGTAAAGCGTCATCCCCGCCCAGATTCTATGTTATCTTAATAAGTACAAGTTTAGCTCTACCAGTAACTTTTCCTGTTCAAGTTACATAAACTTGTTATAGTGTGTATTCTGTATTCTGAACTTATAAGTAGTCAGTATTCAGAGTTTTGGAAAGTCCGTTTAAATTCAACAATAAAACCAATGAACAGAAACCAGTGCACGATGTATTCCCCAAACACACGCTGAGTGGCGAGACACCACGCCAACACAAACTCAACGAACTAATCTCAACGACGCAGTTAATTTAAAACTGCAGCAACAATGTGTCGACTCGGTGAGCGCTTGCAGCGCTCTCGGCGGCGCCGCGTCTAGCGCTGTCAGCGCAGCGAGCGCGGCGCAGCGCTTGCTGTCCCACCTTGCACGGGTTAATTGGAGGCGCGTGTGACGTCACTCGAATGTGAGAGTGTCACACGAAACAACTTCCGACATTTTTTAAGTGCTTGGTGCTAGAATTAATTTCTTCCGCGAGCTTCACAGGCGTTTATTTTCCTGTGCAGTGTGTGTGGCTGAGCTTGAGTGTTCATGTGGCGAGCGAGGCGGGGTGCGGGAGCTAACATTATGGCATTTTACACCTTGCAATAATGCTATTATCTGGCCACTACCTTTGTTATATTTTCATATGTAAATCCACATGACATTAAACACACTTTGCTTGCCCCAGGTGGAAGTGTAATAATACTAACTACCATACTACGTTAGATTACACCATTTAATTAAAAATGTTAATTATATTTTCTAAATAATGATTTCCATTACAAAGATAAGTCAGCATAATTACGAAGTTTTTATAGCAGCGAATGTGTTAAATGCAGTCACTGCACTAACTAGCCAGTAACCTGTTTGAAAGATTATCTCTGCATTGCTAATAATAAATACCCACATGCGTCTACATATGTAACTGTACTACTACCTATGTTCATGTATAGGCGCTACACTATTATCATTACGCCATGTTCACATGTAATTATACATTATTATGTATATCTATCTATCCACATACCGAGTAAGTAACACTAGAATGTATAACCTTGTAAATCCCTCTTAAAACCGGTTTATTAGGTTTCATTCAACGTCTTCGTAAAAACCGCAATATAATGGCCCTCGCGGTTATTCCGGACTAAAGGTCAATATTACTGTGATATGTTGATGTATGTACGTTTATTAAGTTAGTTACCTAAACAAGTAGCAAAAACCCAGGTTTAAACCCGCACGCGCAGATAAAATACCTATACATACTTCTAAGACCACTTTATTCTATATAAACTGACCTCATTGCTTCTAAGGTTCAAGCAACTCATTTTAATGTGGGTTATCTTGAGTTGGATCTTGCTAATTGAAACTCGTATTGTACCACAATAGTAGGTACGTGTATTATACTGCTCGGACATCATACTAAAAAAGTAAAAACCAAGTCTGCCACTTTATTGCACTGTTACTAACGCATAATTTTCGTTTGACTTGTGGTTTCGCCTGTACAAGTATTAGAGACGGGTTCAACATGGTGTAGTGCCATTTAATAAACGTAGTTCTATGTATATGTAGTAGTACTAGTCATTACTATTATTGTTTATACTATGTTTATTTTAGGCAAAGTCAGCAAAATAACACGTAGGACTTAGGTAGGTACCTACTTAAACGTAGCGGTCATCGGTCACGGGTACCTTACACTACGTATTGTGCGGCGAGGGGGCGGTAACTGGCGACATAGCACGGGTCAGGCCGTGCTCGCACCGCAGCGAACACAACACATGCTAATGTGAATCTGGTCTAGCGGGGGAGGGGGATAGGGGGGTGTTGTTAACTCGACTTACTGGCCATTAATGCAGCTGTAATGCAACGCACGCGGGCGGAATGCAGCCGGCAGGGAGGGGGGGAGGGGGATAATCATATCTACTGCACTCGTGGCCACCAGGAAACTAATTAACTTACAATACCCAACTGGTACGTTCTTGCGAACGTTCTAAGAAATCTAAATCTGTTGGTGTAACTTGTTCAAACTATACCTAGTAGGTATATGCACAAAACACGTAACTAGTCGGCGTTCAGTGTAAGAGTAGTTACAACACTTTTTTTTTTTTTTTTTTTTTGTTGCCCAGGAAAACCTATTACAGGTACCACCCAAAAAACCCCGGGGAGGGCGGGTGGTTATGTGGGAGTCTCCACCCCACTCCATAAGGGCGGCATACCCACTAAAAACCTGGGATGTTCCATCTCCGCATCGATGGTCCAGGGCCACGAGAGCGCGATGCATACATCCGCAGCCCTGGTGATGCTGGCCCGGTAACGGGCCCTGCCTCGGGGAGCTTCAGCCCAACCCTCAATGGATGACGTGTCAGAACACGGGACACGTCATGCATCCTGTGGGAACTCATTCCAGGGCAACAGGTTCCCCGACCTGCCACCCAGAGCCCCCAGGAGTCAGGCAGTCGCACGCCAAAGCGACCGCCCTCCTCCAATGCGCCCTCTGCGCACGGAGTTCGGTTCCCGTGTCGCCGCTACTCGGCCGGTACACCGAACTCCTCTCGCCTCTCAGCGACCACCTCGGGTGCTCTTAAAGAGCACCCAGCTCCACCTACACCGCAAGGTGTGGCGAGCTCCAACAACAGGAAACTAATTAACTTACAATACCCAACTGGTACGTTCTTGCGAACGTTCTTAGAAATCTAAATCTGTTGGTGTAACTTGTTCAAACTATACCTAGTAGGTATATGCACAAAACACGTAACTAGTCGGCGTTCAGTGTAAGAGTAGTTACAACCCTACACCAAGCTTGCAGTTGTAAATAGTATACATAGCAAGTGCAGCCTTATCTATTGCCTATACTCAAAGAGTTTTACAAATAGAGACGTTACACCCATTAAAAATCGCCCTAGCGCGTGGCGAAATTATGCTATAGCTATTTAGGTAGTATATACGCAGCATTGTTTACATCATTCAGGAAAGTAAAAGTGGTCAGAGATATATAAAGCCCCGTTGTGAGAAAGAGATAAACGTTATGTTTACAGCTACGTCAGCCGTCAATCGTGAATTCGAGTCGCTATTTGTCTCTTTCGTGGAGATGGCTAAGTGGCAACGCGTCACTGGTTGATTTATAGTAATATTAAATGTTTGTATTTTCATTTTAAAAGGATAAACAATAATTACAAATGAAACGACACATCCTTCTTGCTTTTGGCACTCGTCCCAGTGTAATTATTGCACTTTCTAAACACATACGATGGCATTGTGAATATTTTTTACTGATAAAAAGTCGCGCCGTCAACGTGCGTCGCCGCGCGTTGCTTCGAGGCGACTGAGCCGAATCATGCTACGTAGCCTGATTTGAGTTCGCTACACAGAACGGGGTATAAACGCATCTACCTCAGTTTATATAGAATATCATTGCCTATACTAATAAATCTTACTTACATACATTGCACATGTTACACGTGTGACTCGCTCTAGAATACTGTCGCAGTGGTCGCACATAGACTAGAAGTCACTCATACTCGTAACTGCTCGTCACATGAATCAAGCAAACATCACGTAAAAACAAAATTTTCAATGATTTATAACTTAGCCATATTATTCGAACTTCGGTGAAAACTAGTTTAAATGTATGTATTATTATGAGTATACTTGGCGTGTGTATAGTTGAGTCGCACGTTTAGCTCCGATGCGGTGAGTCCATCAATCACAGGACTTATTTATGTTTGTCCTACAAAGTCCGGGACCGCGGGATGTATTCTGTGCCGCGGGCCTCATTGCGGGACTTGTGGCATACGAACGTGACCGCGAACTTCTACTCATTTATTACCCACTCGGATTGTCAACTGACTAGCATTTTGTTATGATATACTGTTTCTACTCGGAACAGTTATATTTCCATAATATTTTATTCTTTTTATTGTACCATCTCTTGCCTAAAATGAGATGAAGATTAATGTATGAGGAGGTACCCGAAAATATTTAGGGATTCTCAAATATCCCGAATATTACTTGGGCAGCAATATCTAGCGGTCAGAGCTGAGTAAATCCCGGCGTGGTTTGTCGGCGACACGCGTCGATATGAAAGAACCGCCGACATTACCATAACAATATGCGGCGGTATATTAAATCAGAGTCAGCGAATATTGGCATGTGGAATCTGGCGGAACGACACCGGCCGGGGGAGGCTCTGCGCGGAGAGTGGCCGCGGGGCGACGCATGTGTGAGCGCAGACACCACGCCCGCGCCGCTACGGTGTTTTAACATTTAGAATACCTAATCTTGGGTTATTTTATTAACCCTAGAAAGATAACCTACGCCCCAGAGGCGCCCGCGTGGTAAACATATTGCTGTCTCTTTTTATTCAGCGCGCGTATTAACTTGTCCTTCTCAGCCAACTCAGTCGTTGGCCAGACCCACCGCGGGACGACGGTTTTCATGCGGTAAGTACCATATTTTTGAAGTTATTAGTTTTTTGCGCTCGCGAGGCGTATGGTTATCTTTTGGTTTTTTGCATGTAAACTCAATTTTATCCGAGTTTTATATATTTTTTAGACTGATTACATTTTAGTTGATTAGCATAAGAGAAAAAAATATGTTTATTTTTTATTTTTTTAGTTTTTGTTCCTATAAACAGAAGACGATTGTTTTTGTTACTTTTTTATAAAGGTTTAGTAATTCTAAGATAAATAATACTTAAATATATAATATCCTAATAAAAATGATTTTTATTTTTGAAGGAATATACGACCTTTCACATTTTTAAATGAGTAAAAATATATATATATTATTAACTTAAATAGACGCATTACAAAAACGTGCGCTCATGAAGCGTATGGTTATCTTTGCCGCACTTTGTGGTATGGTTATCTTTCTAGGGTTAAACCTACAGTTTGTGAAAACACAAAAATGAGTTTCGGTCAGTGTAATTTTCGTTTCTATATATTTCCACTGTCAGTTGTTCCCTCTGGCTGCGGTGTGGCGGGCGGGTACGGGTGTGGGTCCGGCGCGGTCGGCGGCCAGCGGTCGGCGTTACGATAAACAAACGAACTGACCGACATTTACATGCGACCTGCCAATACATGGAGCTATCGCGACTAGAAGAGCCTTTAGTGGCGACACCGTATCCTGCAGGCCTCATCCTGCCAGCCGGTACTCTATATCGAGGAGAGTTTACGCAGTATTTATTGAATCCCCACCGAGCCACTATCTAACAAAACAGAAGCGAAGTTTCACAAGTTGCTCGCGACTAGCCGCGCTACATGCAGGAGGTATCTCTAAGTAATGAGCCGAGTAACTTAGCTGTACTTAGTCGGAGTAAGTTCAAGCGTTACCTCACTTCGAGAACTTATCTCATGCAGCCTCCGGGGACCATATACCTGCTGGGGAATTGAATCTAATAGGGTTTATACATGTTAATATAATAAGGTATAAGAGCTTTTGCGTCGTTGATTTATGTATGAAAGACTTTCTATAGTGTAGACGAATTTTGAAGTGAAAAAGAATGCTATTCCTATAATGTTAATTGCGAAATGTTTATAATGAATACAATTGCTTGTTAATTTTATAATACGATTATTTTGGATTATGATTATTTCATAGAAAATTTGTTGTATATTTTTCCTTTCATTGACTGATAATTCATCAAATTATTAATAAAATGTTTACCTGTTTTATATTTTTCAACCGACGTAAACAGCTCGTAAGTTTATCATCACTGTGTTCTTAAAGTCATTCTTGATCTCTGATATAACAATAACCACTGGTCTCTGACTTTTTCCGTGGACGGAGGACAGTGTGAAAAACTGCACAAATACCAGTGAATATAGTGGAACAAAAAGAAAAATGGATCACAATTTCATAAGTTTCATACGTATCTTTATAAATAATGTACACAAGTGTACATAGAGGCTACTTGTCCCTCGATATTTACCCGCTCGACCGGCGGCGAGGCGCAGACCGGCCGGTCCTCGGAGGGACGAGTTGATTTAGTTTATGAAGTTGGCCGTTATCTCGGCAATCAGCTCGCAAATAGTCTGCTCCTGGTCACGGCACCTCGTCACGCCACCGCCTGTCCCGCCGTGTCCCGCACGACCCTCGCCCACGAGCTTGCCGCGCGGTATCGTTCAGACAGATAACGGCAGCTTTCACCTCAACGTTTCCTGAACAATTCAATCGGCACATGGTTTATGGCGCTTTGATATTTCCCCACCGGATACTGAAGTGTTTGTTATTTATATCCGCGCGATCTCTTGCCGTTGATATGGAATGCACACGCACGCACGCTTTGGTACGTTTTATTCACTAGAAAGTATGCAGTTGACGTCATTCCAAATAATGGCGCTCGTAAAATCAGTAGTTTGAAACCTGTCTCGCCACTCCGATGCGGCCACTCGCATCCATCAGATCGAAGTCATTTGTAACCACGAGTGGTAATTCCCGGTGTTACTACAGTTGTTTATTTGATGGAGCGTTTTAACGCGGTCAGGGCAGGATCACGCGAGTAGCAGATACTTGTATAATTTCTCCACCGAGCAGAGTTACAGCGCGAGCCTGTAATAACACGCCGTGTTGCCTCAACATTTACATTTAGGAAGAGAATAATATGTAAATGGTGTGTAAGCAGCCCGTCCGCGCAGCGCTGCCGTGCCCCGGCGGCCGCGGCGGGAGGCGCCACCCGAGGGATGTGTAGATGAGGTGGGTCGGCGCGGACGGACAAATCGGCCGACACTCGATAACCATCAAACTATATCTATACGTAAGGAAGTTTGTATTAACTCCTTCAGCTGACTGCGAACACGTTGTCACAGCTTAGTATGAGACTACTGTTATTGTTGTCCCCTCCCCCGACACAGACTGACTGACCGACTGACCAGTATCGCCCACTGAGACTTGACTGCCACTATGACAAACTGCGCGCCCGCGCCGCCTCCACTCACATAACTTGCTGAATACATTATACAGCGCCATCACTCAATTTTCAGCTCAAGTAAATCAGCCGCTAGAGACATTACTGCCAGGAATAGAAAGTTATTGAACCGGACAACTTTGTACAATAATAACACAGATGTACTTACTAGATCTATCTTTGGGCGGCATCTCTGTTGGCTGCCGGCACCGGCCCCTGAGAAGCGATCTCAGGGAGGTGCACGAGTGTTGCATCTACCACACCTGACACCATCTCGGTGCTGGTGAGAGGCACCCGCGCATCATATACTGCGCCGCACAGCAGATGACAACACAACACCACTTGACTCTCGTCTCGTCTATTTTTAATCAGAAATATATTTCGTCATCTATCTATTACGATACATTCTCGATTGGTTGAAAGATAAGAAGGTATAATTTGGTTCAATGAATAACAAACTTAAATAAATCTTCCGAAACGCTTTTCTGTGTAGATTGACATATGCAGTAAGATAACATCAAGTAAGGCGCGGCATAACGTGTGACGTCACCAGGCGGTCCGTGCGAGCCTCTCTCAGTAGGCTGCGAGGGAAGTAACTGTAGTCAGCGACGCTGCGACACGACACTGCCCAACAACAAGACGTGTGATTTTACGATCTATAATTGGGCCGTTCAGAGAATGCGTTCCTGACACCCAGGGTTGGATTTTGTACTATAATTATAGTATTTGTACCATAATTTCGCCCTTTGTAATATATACTATCCACATCTAAGGATAGTACGCTAAAATACTATAATTTTAAGTTTTAAGCGAGTGTGGCTCAGCGGTTCCAGTGTCTGCTTTTCATCCAGACGTACCCTGGTTCGAATCCGCCCTACACCAATGACTTGTATTTTTCAAGTTATGTGTAGATTTGCACTCGCTTAGCGGTGAAGGAAAACATCGTGAGGAAACCGACATGTTTGAGGACCACAATATCCGAGGACATGCGTCTTCCGTGGAAGGACCTGGGCGCCCACCACGATGTATCTGCCCAAGAAAACTCCCCTAACGAATTAATTCTGCGGGGGAGTCACGACCCTCAGTCATGAGGAAATACGACTCAAAGAGAGAAGTTTTTCCCGAATGCTTAGTATTACGTTATTATAAATATTTCGATCGTGCGTGAATTCTGATCTTGCGATGTTTTCTGTGTCGATGGTCGGGGATTCCCCGATTATCCTCCGCAATACACTTCTCTCTTTCCACTAATCTCGTTCGTTCCTTCCATTCCATTCGAAATTCAATCCAAGTGACAACAATCGTTTGTGTATATTTGTGTAGAATAATATGTTTTTAGTGTTTTAATTATGGATTTATGGCCAGTGGCAGTGATGGTCATGATAATTACGATAGATCGGGAGTATGCACCCCAATAATAGTAGTTTATGCAACTGTCATATAATGAAGAACACTCGTTACTATTATGAAACTCGCACTCGTGTTTTAATACCCGTGTTATATGCAGTTGCATACACTACTTTATCTTCACTAATGCAATTAATCAAACAACAAGAGTAAAAGCTGACAATAGTTAACTTTTCATATAATTTTCTAGATTTTTCTGGCAAAAGATTGTGAGTTACTATTGTTGCCAATTCTAGAATATCCGGAGGCGTACAAATATCATCGTCGCTATCCATTTTTAACTTTTAATTTGTGTTTAAAAACAAAACACATTGTGAAACATTAAATTCACGCGTACGTGTATTGTCACAGTGATTTTGCCGCCATTAAAATCTAACCAACGAGAGCGCAGCGCGACCAACCTGATTGGCCCTGCAATCAGGTTGGTCACGCTTTTTCGATGTTATAATGAGCTATTACGATATCGATGTGGATATTATAACATCATGTGAAATCGCTTAAATTGAGTGTTTTGTTGTCTGTGCTATAACAGTAGTAATTATAAGTCAAGTATTGGAAACATAAGTAGAATGTTACAACATTAGTGTAGATAAAATAAGTTATAATATTCAAGAACTGATAAACTTAGAAGAGGAGTAAATTTTGCCATACCTGGTGTTGATTTTAATGACTACAAAATAAGTTAAATTAAAAATAATGAAAGTGTACTATATTTTTTTGTAAAATACTATCCTTTTCATTTTTTTGTACTATCTTATTCAACATACCTAAATCCAACCCTGCGACACCTGTCAGTTAGTCACGACTAGTGATGGGCGCAACATAACACTGAGTTCGTTACCGTTCCTCCAAAATGAACCGCCGCGTTATTTTTAAGATTGTTATCAGAAATAAATTGGCGGTATCATTTAAAATTTATATATTAGTTATTTAAGTGGAAACCAAAAAAGGGTAATATGTATATAATACCATTGTTTTATTTATACTTTGTTACAACCTGTATTTCTATGCAATAAAGTACATTGAATTGAATGTGCGTACAGAATATTAAAAAGACTCCGATTCGCTTGAGGAGGTGGTGTCTTCATCATCATTTTCGCCTACATGTATAACATTCTTAAAAAGAAAAACAAAACGTGTTATTTTATAAATTATAACTGTTTACGATACTATTATTGCCTGTTATTGTTAGCACAGCACTACAAATATAAAGCGCTGACATAACCTTGTAATAGCGCAGTTTAGATTTAGAAAAATATTGTTTACCAAGTTATTTGACACTCAGTTTGGCACAAAACTATAACAATAATTGATTATTGATATAATATTGTTGTTTTAATGCTCATTAATTTTTAATACGGTAAACAACCAGCAATAATATTTTTATCGTAACTGCAACGCCATTACAAATTTACGTCGTCAGTTCAATCGAGACGTGTCAGGAACGCATTCTCTGAACGGCCGAATTATAGTTGTTTATTCTTGATATATCTGTAATTTTACAGTATTTTACTGTAATTTTATGGATACAAATGTCAAGAATAAAAAGTAAAACATAAAATACCTACGTACATACGTTTAAACAAGTTATCAGGCGTATTCTCCCACTAAAAATCTATGTTTTTTTCTGATATGGCGGCGAATATTACAAGATCGGTTGTTTTTGGATTTTTAATTAGCGCACTTCACATGCGTTCAATTAATTACAGCTACAGCTAATCAATTGAATGCTATTTGAATGAATGTCTAGTTTGGCACGCAGTTCCCGCCGACGCAGGTTTGTCCGGAGTTAGTATGCAAGTGAAGTTCAGTGTGTTTGTTCCACCAAGTTACTCCACGTCTTCGCCTCAACTGAGAGCATCTCCCAGATATTACATTCTATGCACTTAGAAGGTAAAATTGACAAAATGTGATCGAATTAGGATTGAATCACATACGTTAGTTAAGTAAATACTAAAGTTACTTATTAATGCAAGCCTGCAGGTAAAGTGGCAAAATCTCGACTAGGATGTATTTATACTAGGTACCTGTTAAAGCAATTTTTTTCACAATTGTTTTTTTTTGTTTCAGGTAACGTGTTCCGAATATTGCTATTTTCTTACGCTAAATAATCAATATCGGACAGAGTCTCCTGTATGTAAGTAGTGGCATCAATAAATTGTGATTGTTTTACACACTGACAGTCTGTTAACACAATCGCTCGTTAAACTTTTAACCATAATAATTCAGGTTTATCTTATAAGTAGGCACCTGCTACCAACAAGTCGCTCACAGTCTCCGTATTGCAGGCGCCCCGTGCTCTGTTGAGTAACCACTGATTGTGATTTAACTTTAGGTATAACAATTCCATACTTGCCTATACAAGCATAGCATATATGTGTAGAAGCTAGCGGCGCGGGCAGCTCGCCTGCCAGTACCCACTACGACGCGGCGCGGGCAGCTCGCCTGCCAGTACCCACTACGACGCGGCGCGGGCAGCTCGCCTGCCAGTACCCACTACGACGCGGCGCGGGCAGCTCGCCTGCCAGTACCCACTACGACGCGGCGCGGGCAGCTCGCCTGCCAGTACCCACTACGACGGGCACGACTAGCATTACATATACATGTACTGCACTTACACAGGTCCAACTCCACAACCAACACAACTTGCAGCCAACTAGTTATGCAGTATACCTACATGTATGCATGTGTTGTGGATGCAATATAATATATACATATGGACTAGTTGCTGCAGCTTCGTAGCAAGCGATGATAAATCTAGTATTACTGTAAGCTCCCACAAATGTCTTACATGCACGCACACACACGTCGTAACATACAGTTCACACTTTGTTCATTATGGCGTCTTGTATTACGAAGTTAAATACGTGATGCAGTTTTATGTGGCTTCTGTAACTCGTATTTTGTTCGTTTATTAAACTGATGAAATCTTTAGGCTTCCCGACACGAGTAGAATTGAATAGATTGTTCTGGTCAAGCGAGGGGTCGCCGGAGGACGCGCTGAGGCAGAAATGAAAGATTACATTGCAGAGGAACTCATCGGTGGCAGCGGTGGGAGAGGGGCGGGGGGTAATGTACCTGCAGATTACATTTGGAGGAGTAGAGACCAAATAATACGACTTCATTGTCTCCGAGGGACCGAGCTATCATCCTGGGCCGGCATGGGGTCCGGTGGACGATACAACTATATCTAATTTAACAACAAGTAGATAACAGTGAACGCACAAAAGTGTGGATGTGACCCTCCGATTCCGGCCTTTTAGAAAACTGTCCATGCTTTCAAAAGAGACATAATCAGCCCCCTCCCCCCTAGCCCCCTTCCCCCCAACATCTAATTACGTGTATAATTGCCGCCTCCAACTGCCATTCAATCAAATTGTCTCTCAGACCTGCGATGAAAGACAAAAATTAAACTGATGTTGTTTTTTAGAAGTGTCAAATGTAACTTTGAATTATTTTGGCATATTTTATTTCTTTGCATTTTATGCCATATCTGTGGCCATATGCCGAACATGTTAGCTCATAGTCCCATGGCTCGTGTACGTTGTCTTCAAATAATGTGCGGATACATCACAGTAAAAGTAATATTTAAACTGGTTTTTTGCGTGGGAGCTAGACTAGACTTCGTATTGAAAGTCCTCGAACTTAGCAAGTACTCCCTAACATAGTACCAGACCAGTACGACAGCTGTATTTCATCTGCGAGAGTACTCCGTCAGTACTGCGCGAGATTTATATGCATTGGAGGCGCATTAGTGTTGTATTCCTGTTGCTCGTTATTCACTTACATTACATACTACTGTAGTCACTACTAAATCACGCCAGCGTCCCGAACGTTTATTTTGTAACTCTATACTTGCCAGCCGCGGCAATGGTTCAAACCAGAGTAATATTTATTTTATACATAACAATTGTCCTGCTGATGAATGTGCTGAGGAAGCCGGTTTAATTCTCCTCGGCCAGGTAATGGCTGCAGGTATCTGTCGAGAGACCGCGGGGCTTTCTCCTCGATACTTGATAGTACACGACGAGACTAAAAACATCGCAACGAAGTCAGTCCAGCGTGTATGTCCAACACACGAAACTGTGCTTGGATCTTTGTTGAAACTCTTTGTATCCAGTACCCATCACCTCATTAGCGAAATCCGATGTTCCTCGAACGAGCCCCGCCGGCGACGGACTCTAATTACTGAAGCTGCTTTATTAAAATACGATTTTATTAGATTTTTCCGCAAGTTTTCGGAAGGCCCCTTGTAAGTGGGAAGAGACGCCGGCTGAGCGTTGGCGGCCCGGCGCATGGCGGGTGGTAATCGCTGACGTATAGCCGGAAGCAGCTGATTTACTGCTCGCCGGCGCTCGGTCATCGGCGCGCGTCGCTCCCCCCGACACCACCCGGACTTGCACGAACTCACCCGAGACACTTCGCACTCTCTGCAACTACCCTCAGTAATGCTATGCTACGGACCGGCCGGCACACCAACTTGTATACGTCTTCAAGAACAACAGAGGAACTTTACTATTTCATTCATCTATTTTCATGACAGACTGGAATGTAAAAGTAGTGTAATTGGTCACACGTTGCGTCTCTCCTGAGTGATCTCTCCACCAATTAGCCGCATGTAGACATTAATTATATGCATATTTAAAAGGGAAGCTGCAATCATAGATAATTATAATTAGACTAAGCTATAAATTAGTTCAAGTCTTCAAGATAAGCAGCGTAGTAATTAGAACAAGTAATATTTGTAAGTAATTAAAAAATATATTATCAGGCAATATTCTAAAAATACAGATTAAATCGGTATTTTTAAGTTTCTCCAACAATAATAAGAACTCGTCTGATACTTGTCAAAATACCATCCCTACTTCACAGCTCCAGTCACTACCATGACACGATCAACCAGTTATTGGCACAGTTTACATCACTTAGGTTATTGCCCACCTCATATTATGTATTATATGTATATTTTTGTAGATAATAATTACAAGGAGATACACCGAAAAAACCCACAAGTTATGTATCTTGTTAATACCCTACAGCTTACGGACAATTGAGCACATCTTATTAATAATATTTAAGTTTTTCCGTAACCCAGTGTCATCTGCGTATATCCCTAAATATAAGACAGTGGTGTGTGGCCCCGGCCCGGGCCCGACTGACGCATTCACAAAATGATGACAAATGACCTTCATATTTCACACTCTCAAGGAAGGGTTACATTTCTTGACGGAACTAATCATTATTGTCGCAGGGACCACACTAAGATAGCCTTCCTGTTTTTGGTACAGTTTTTAAGTCCAATAAATACTATACCGTATCATGGACCATGGAATGACACACCTTCAGTGGTGAATCTAATTGTAATCTTACAAGATAACCCTTTCATCTGTGGCGGCCGTGTGTGGCCTCTCGCCTGCCTCTAATCCGACATAAATATTATGAAATACCCCAGTATTGTATTGTATGGGAATGAAATATTTACTGTGATCAGTGCATGGAGAGCTACATACCTATGTGTAAATGTATTATATCGCACTCACATTGAATACGGATGGCCAGTACAAGTAGAACGGACGATACTTTCTACACAGATATATAATGTCGTGTACACACACTTTGGTAGTCGACACGACATGTTATAATGACTGTAACTAGGGTAATTTCGCCTGTTCGCGTCCATTTAGTGCAGTTGGCAAGTTTGAAGGAAAAAATAAAAATGTTGCAGCACTAGTTTCAATGAAAAAAAAATGTTGTGTGATCATTATATAGTCTATTTTAATATTAAGTTTCAGTTTTGTTCGAAAACATCTTGTGTTTTTTTTTTAAAAAGCAAATTTCGAAAATTGGCTTTTCACCTAGTTTGCGTCCACAAAATCCAAATTGCGTCCACCCGTGGACCATTTTGCGTCCACCAGCTTAAAGAAGGTATGTGGGGGTGATATTTTTAAGGAAATGCAAAAAAAAGACTGGATCTTAATAATTGATTTATTCAAGAATATAATTACTTAAAAACAACATAAAAATCATTTTATAAAGCTCTTTAAAAAAAATTAAAATACTTATTCTTCTCAGCATAGTAAGGACCTTAAATTAAAAAATCCAATGTTTTTTTCTTACATATATTCGATTTTATCCAATATTGTGGTCTTGGGATTACCATAATCTTTGCGTATTTGTCTTATAAATTTATTTTTCTTCTGATAGTTGCTTAGCACTTTCTTCAATTTTCTTCACAATATGTTTCCTTTTCCTTCTTGTTTCTTAGCTCCGATGAACAAATCTTAAAAAAAGATTCTTATCTAGATTTATAAAAAATAGAATTTTAAAAATAAAAAAAAATATTTATGCTATCATCTGTATTTCATAAAATGGACGCGATTTGTTACAAGATTATATCCCATACGAATAGTTTGCGTCCACGTGTTATTATAGATCTTTGTGTGTTTCTACACTCATAATAATGTGGACGCAAATTGGGTATTACAAGCGTGTAATAATTAATCTAATTCAAAATGAACGGAATCCCAATTTCTATTGATATTTTAATTACATAAAAATAAACAACTAACTAAAACGTAAACGGACGAGTTCGCGTCCACTGTGGACGCGTAGTGCTAGTTTTATGAAATCAGTGTAGTAATTCGCGTCCACCTTATTTTAACCAATTAATAGGTTAGTGTTTTCATTATTCATGTCTAGAAACAGCTATGTATCCTAAAATTCACATAGATCCAATCAAGAGTTACCGTCAAACGCGCCGCTGCACACTATTTTTGATTAACATCCCACAGGTTCGCACTCCGTAGATGAACAACCGAAACTAACTATTTTTTTAAACAGGTTGAGGTGGCGCACGGAACATAGTCTATGTGTGCGTGCTTCTTATACATTGAGGTATTGACAGTAATCACTTAACATTTAATTAGTGTGATAATATACTTATTTTCGAGTATTTTTAATAGCAGGTCCGTAAAATGGACGCGAATTGGGCGATGGACGCGAAAGGGCGAACTTACGTTGTTTAGGCTTATTTTCGTCCTAATACGAGTTCCGCGTCAGCTAACTTTATACCTGCTTTAGATGATTTTCACTTATTTCTCGGATTTTTTCTTTTTACAAGTACCTAAGTTATGTATTATGTAAATGACTTGCATATTTAGATGAGTCTGTGTCAATAACCTTGGCACAAGTAATCATCAACCTTTAGGAATTACGCTGCATGTAATATTTTGCAATAAGTACATACATATTTTTAAACGAACTCTCGTTAGAAATGTTCTTAATATTGTTATTTTACACTTGAAGCTATCAAAGTTCCGGTCCACACAATACATTTGCACAGTGTGAAAACTTATGGACACAGACCTCCCTCAGTGAAGATCGCCGCCTGACCCGATGTCGCTGATATGTTCTGAGCCGATGTTATACTTCCTATCTCCAACACGGGGCGTTGGACCCGACACCCGACACCCGACAAGCAGCAGGTGAGATGTGTAAACTCAGTCAGTGGCTGTCTGATTCCATTGCAGACAGGCCACAGTCGCTACGCAACTGATTGACATATTCTTTTGTCGTTCCATAGTGACGAAGCACGGCGGCGCGGCGCGCCACATATATCATAATAAATATGATTTAATTAGTTACGTATCCACATAGAACAATAGAAACCAAGTCGGAAACATTATCGCTTTTTAGCCAACATTGTGGCCTGAGGTCTCTTATCTGTTATCAGTTGGGTTTTTCTATATTTAGGTTCATTGAAATTAAGTTCCAAAATAAATGAACGACACAATACAAACACCCGTGCCGGCTCGGACGATACATCGACTCGCTTGCGTCAGCAGAGAGCGCGGTGTAATATTAAATATAAAAATGTAGTCAATCATTGAAATTAAGTTACAAAATAAATGAACGACACAATACAAACACCCGTGCCGGCTCGGACGATACATCGACTCGCTTGCGTCAGCAGAGAGCGCGGTGTAATATTAAATATAAAAAATGTAGTCAATCATTGAAATTAAGTTCCAAAATAAATGAACGACACAATACAAACACCCGTGCCGGCTCGGACGATACATCGACTCGCTTGCGTCAGCAGAGAGCGCGGTGTAATATTAAATATAAAAATGTAGTCAATCATTGAAATTAAGTTCCAAAATAAATGAACGACACAATACAAACACCCGTGCCGGCTCGGACGATACATCGACTCGCTTGCGTCAGCAGAGAGCGCGGTGTAATATTAAATATAAAAATGTAGTCAATCATTGAAATTAAGTTCCAAAATAAATGAACGACACAATACAAACACCCGTGCCGGCTCGGACGATACATCGACTCGCTTGCGTCAGCAGAGAGCGCGGTGTAATATTAAATATAAAAATGAAGTCAATCATTGAAATTAAGTTCCAAAATAAATGAACGACACAATACAAACACCCGTGCCGGCTCGGACGATACATCGACTCGCTTGCGTCAGCAGAGAGCGCGGTGTAATATTAAATATAAAAATGTAGTCAATCATTGAAATTAAGTTACAAAATAAATGAACGACACAATACAAACACCCGTGCCGGCTCGGACGATACATCGACTCGCTTGCGTCAGCAGAGAGCGCGGTGTAATATTAAATATAAAAATGTAGTCAATCATTGAAATTAAGTTCCAAAATAAATGAACGACACAATACAAACACCCGTGCCGGCTCGGACGATACATCGACTCGCTTGCGTCAGCAGAGAGCGCGGTGTAATATTAAATATAAAAATGTAGTCAATCATTGAAATTAAGTTCCAAAATAAATGAACGACACAATACAAACACCCGTGCCGGCTCGGACGATACATCGACTCGCTTGCGTCAGCAGAGAGCGCGGTGTAATATTAAATATAAAAATGTAGTCAATCATTGAAATTAAGTTCCAAAATAAATGAACGACACAATACAAACACCCGTGCCGGCTCGGACGATACATCGACTCGCTTGCGTCAGCAGAGAGCGCGGTGTAATATTAAATATAAAAATGTAGTCAATCATTGAAATTTAACAAACTATAATTTAATCAATTTATTCAAGTAAGTATCTACCTGTATAAATCAGCGCTGGCATTACCGCAGCGCGACTCATCGTGTCCAAATCTGTTTGTGAGTTGTTTCCTTATGATCATATTACACATGTGCTGGTCTCGATGCGCTGCTTCCAGCGATAGTGAACACCAGCCGCACTCCGCAGCCATCATTCTATATTCTATCAAAGTACGTAACTGCGATGTTGATAATGTTTATAGTTTTATTACAATAAAACCCCAACTTCACAATGTAAAGACTACTTCTTTGTGGTAATATATTTGTTGCTAGTTTTTTTTTTCTATCAGGTTGTTTACTTATTTCTAGGTGCGTAAAGCTGTCGATTGACAATATTGTGTAACTATGAAGGTAGATTAGACCCTGTGTTCACATACCGGCTGCTTGTACTGGCGGATGAACTCGGCTAAAACTGCCGCTAGTGCGCAATGAATTAGAATATCTCATCATAATAGGTATTAGGTAAGTAACATATTGTCCCGGTTGTTCGGATGGAAAACCACTTGTACATACATACAAAACAAGGTAATTGTTGTGTTAGCGAATTGTCTTGTAGTGGAGGAACCCAGTGAATCATGCTACATAGTAATACTTCATTGTAAATAACAACGTGGCGTTTTCCGAGATTCCTCACATTCACATACATACAACGGTATATCTTCTGAGTATATAAAACTTAAAAGTAACTCAGTGACTGACTGTAGTCACTCAGAGGCAGAGGATTGCTGCGACTTAAAAGAACACTGTTACTTATGCCGTTTCAAACACTTTAAAAGCAAAGTTGAGTCGCATGCAGTCGCCATCGCGCAGAACTCAGCACCATTCATTGAATGCAAGAACAGTATAATGCAGTGTCCATACTAAGTAGTCACCGCCTTACTTTATGAAGAGCGCGGGAGATAACATCCTCATACGTCCAGTTATCAAGTATCATTAGCGGTGGGTAATCTCTTGTCACAGCACCTTATCTCGCGTCGTGCGTAGGCTTTGAATGGACCACGTTGCAGGATTCAAAGGTGACTAGACTAGTAGTGTTTTAGTAATGTAAAAGTGTTGCACATTCATTTAGTATAGGTAAGTGGCGCCCCCAGTCCTGCAGAGCGTGTCTCACGCTGATTGGTCGCCGCGGCCTTCGTAATCTCCATAATTAATGTCGCAGTTAATAACACAATTTTCTCCAAATTTATGGAAAATGATTCTAATTTTTATGAATGTTCGCGGGGTGCGCCCGCCATATCCAGGTCCAGCAATAATAGCAGTATTGGAGGGTTGGAGACACTCGCTCACTAATGAACGAGACCAAGCGACGAGGTGGTGGTGGCTGGGAGCGGGGGCACGCCCCCGATTTTGGAATGAAAATAGCTCTCTTATAAAACGGTAGAAGCAATTACAAAAACGCAAACGTTCTAAGATATTTTGACGCCATCGTCCTTTAGCTGTCTCACGACTTCTGGGCTGAATTCTTCTTCTCGGAATTTATAGCCACATTTGAGCATTTCTTTGGCTACTGAGAGCTTCTAGCCAGATGGTGTAAGAGTAGTCCGGCCATATTCCTACCTTTCTGGAAGGTGTTCTTTGTCGATGTGCTTGTGGAGGGATGTGACGTCATGGCCGTGGAAGAAGATACGCGAGCGCATCTCAGCTGTCAGGAGCGGCTTGAAGATGTTGTAGATCTTGTCGAACATCCACGAGTTGTTGATGATGTGGATGGCGTGCGTTGTGGTCGGGAAACTCGACACAAGCATCTTAACAATCTTGGACGCGATGAAGGGAGTGATCTGCCAGGCGTGACCAACCCCGATCTCCTCCAGGTCGAAGAGCGCGGTGCCGCCCAGGATCTGCGTGCGCTGCTCCAGCATTCCCACCTCCAGCGCCAGGATCGTGGCCTTGAACAGGTCGTTCGTTGGAATGGCCTTCGGGTCCCAGCAACCTATCCTAAAGATAAGCAGTCGCCTCCCGCTCTGGTCCCTGTAAGGTGGCACGCCGCCAGCTCCCAGCACGCGGCACGTGCAGTCGACACACGCAGCGGGCTGGTTGCTGCTCATAACTGAATCAAAGGAACAAATAACATAAGCCTAATATATTCAGTTAAAACTGAGGCCAACAAATTCGCGACTCATCATTATACTGATGGCGCGGGACCTCCAGCCCTCCAGCGCTGATATTCTACGACAGAGCGACAACAACCGCTCTGCTCATATGCAAATGTGTTAGTTACAGAACTAGTGAGTGGTCTGAGAGTGTTCAGTCACTAGAGAGGCGTGAGTGGAGCGCAGCGTGAGGGCGGCGAGTGTGTGTCACCGCCACACGCCGCCCTTCGCATGGGAGTGGCCGGTGCCCGTGTACATTACTTTTTGCTGAGCCTACTTGATTAATGTGCCCCACGCCACTCGCGACACAACAAAAACCGACTTGGTATTTTCAAAGTTCTGGACTAATAGTTAAACCACGTTTTGTAATTAATTCCATAGGGTTCAGCCAGCGTTTGCAAGGTAAGAGAAAAAATGTGTTTATTTTTACAACTTCACTTTAGAAATATTGAGATTATGCGAGTCAGGTCATTAAAACTACCTCCTGAAAATTTCTATCTATTAAAAAAAACTACATCAAAATCTGTTGTGTAGTTTTAAAGCATGCATTCATACTACATACAGATAGACGCGAAAAAAGACTGGTTTATAGTTATACCTACTATGATGTAGTGATTCGCAGGCAAATAAAATAGATGGCATTATATAAATGGAAAAACATCGAGTGCAATGTCTCGTAAACTACTGCTGTCCTCGGATTTATTCCTTATCGTAGTTCATTTGAGTGCTTGCATGCATAGTACATTATGTGTGTAGAAAGAAAGAAGGAAGAAGAAAGAAACATTTATTAAGGCAGATTGAACAGAAAATAAAAACATAAAATCCGCCACAACGGAGCTGCCACTCAGCATGCTGGTTGTTGGTGTAGTAGTACTGTGTATATTGTCAACATCTCGGCGGTGACATTCAGAGCGGCTAGGAAGGACAATGATCTGCGATAATATTAGGCAGCAGCAGCAAGCTGCCTGCACTCGACACCGATAATTTTATAAAATATCTAAACAAGTATGTTGCTTGTGGTATAACGTAGGTATCCATCGACCACGGAGGGCTATTCGAAGCATTTATATTATATTTGCAGGAAAATTGATACAACAAACAATATGCAGGAAAAAAGGTTCCAAGTCGTGGATTGAACATAAATAATCACGCTTAAATAATATTTTCCTACTCGAGTTAATTACAATGGCGAATTACAATATAATTGTACCTATAGACACATCAGTACATTACTAACTTCTTTGTGTTGGCAGCGCACGTTGCACGTACCATTTAACCATACACTCATACACTGTATCACAATAACTAGGTTCTGAACTGATTTGGATAAAGCTTGCTATGTTCCCGAAGTATCCATCTGCAACGCCTCTGGCGATGCGAGAGCCTGCGACGGTGACGGACGACTTACCATCAAGCAAGCCACCTCATTGTTACGTTACATATGCTGTAAAGAGCCGTAATTACTCACCATTTATTGTTGTATTGTACCTATGTTTACCTATACTACAAATTATCAGTAGGTACTTATTAAAGAGGATAAATAAATTAATAAATACGAATAGAACTCCAAGGTTCTCTTTCCCTATATCTACGATTTGTACCTCAGTAGTCCGTGCTGCGACACAAATAAACTAAAATACAACTTGTAAGTACAAGTTATTCTAATACACATACTAAGTAGACTAGTGGGTGCTCGCGGCTTCGCTCGCATTAAGAAGTAAAACTTGCATTTCACCCCTTTAAAAGTGACATTTCCAAAAATCCTTTGTTAGCGGATGCCTACGTCATAACATTCATTCCAAATTTCAGGCCAATCCGTCCAGTGGTTTGGGCTGTGCGTTGATAGATTACCATATCAGTCAGTCAGTCACCTTTGAGTTATATATATTTAGATATTTAAATACTTTCTCAGGTGTAGGCTATTAAGTATAATTTGTATTATGTGTTCTGTGGTATAACCACACATCTTTATATATAAAAATTAATTGCTGTTCGTTAGTCTCACTAAAACTCGAGAACGGCTGAACGGATTTATCTTATCTTAGTCTTGATATGTTCGTGGCGGTCTAGGGAAGGTTTAAAAGATAAAAAAATGAAATTAATTTATACAAAAGTTTAGGTCTTTTATTTATCGATTGAGGCAGTACGATGTCTGCCGGGGCAGCTAGTAACGTATAAAATAGTGTAACAGAATGATGTACTCGGCGTGGTACGTTGTAGCAGCACTGCAGTCACGTGCCCATATATCAGAGCAATAGATGTGTCTGTCACACCATCACGACACCCACTTCCACCAGCTGGCGGCGCAGAGTGCAGAGCAGTATCTGGGAGCGCGGGTAGTGCGACCTACCGGCGCGGGCGCGGCGCCGAGAACGATGTCTATTGACAGAGACAACGAGGCATCCGCCACATTCCACACCGACTGACTTGGCAAAACTTCGACTGTCAGCATTGAGCCTAATGTAATATTAAGCTCAATGACTGTCAGAACCGGTTTTTATGAAACCGATTATATATACCCACATATTTTACTAAGTAATAGATGTATTTGCCGTCGATTTTTCGCTCGGGAATATTTAAAAAAGGGGAACTTTGTCGCGGCGATTCAGGGAGGATGGTAAATACGAGCCAAGCGAAGAACCGTGTCTCCATCTCACAAAGCTTCACAGTGACTGGTCGTTGTAATACTAGACGTGTAGTGATGACTCTGTGTTTTTTGTTGCAGGTCCCCCCGGGCCACCCGGCAAGCGCGGCAAAAAGGGCAAGAAGGGCGACCCTGGTGACCCAGGACCGCCGGTACGTGCCGCCTCACGCCTCCCGCCACCAGCATCCCTCCTCCCGCGTCCCGCCTCCCGCCTTCTTACCGCCGCCTCCCGCCTGCTTACCGCTGCCTCCCGCGCCGCCTCGCGCACAGAATGCTCTCACAGCGCCACTCGCATTATAGCATCAGTGATCAGACATCGACACTAATGACAAGATAACGTCGATATGGTTTAATTTTATCTGAAAGCCTTGATCACAACCACATATTCTGTGCGGCCGAGACGCGGTGTGCGAGCGCGTAGTCTGTGTGAGTTAACTCAGCGTGTAACCTCACTTCTACTACACATTGGTCTTCAATAATAGAATTAATCTTAAAATTTTCGTTCGTATTGTATGTACGCTCCGAGTTACCTCGCGCGGTTTCCAGTAGATGTCGCTTGTAGTGGCCTAGTGTCGCTTGACGGTGTGTTGTCTGCTTGCAGGGGCTCACGGGCGCCGCGGGGAAGAACGGATTCCCGGTACTTACATACTTGCTACAATACCGACATGTGTGTGTGTGTGTGTGTGTGACACCCTGTACCACCGCCTGCACGCACACACATGTCGAAATATACTTACAGATTCTCTTCACAAAACTTCACATTTTCCTTCTATTTAACTGATCTATTTTAACTCGCGATTTCGAATCTCTTGTACTTCTTCCGTGTCTTCCTTCCGTGTGCGCGTGTATGTGTGTGTGTGTGTGTGTGAGTGATGTGTAGTATGTGTGTTGCAGGGCTCGACGGGCACTCGCGGACACATGGTGAGCTTTTGTACACTCTTTAGCATTAAATTGTAGTTGAGTTCGCTTTACAAAAATAATATTAATTACGTTACAATAAAATGTGCTAGTTGCTACCACTAAAACTAAAAAACTACACTAAAATGTAGCAGACGAAGTAGAGCCCCATTCAGCTAGGACAGGATGTTAATATACCTATTGAATGTGCTCCCAAGTAGCGAGTGATGTGTCCTTCTGTTACACAGTCCATACACATGGTTGAGCAGCAGCCGTCCGTGAGACAGGCTGTTACACAGTCCATACACATGGTTGAGCAGCAGCCGTCCATGAGACAGGCACTAAGTTATATTATTATCTTCTTCCTATTTAACTCCTTTCCTCTTCTTTTACTCATTACTGAGATATCTATCATAAAAATATCATAAAAAAGCACTAAATGGAGTTGGATTTATAGTAGCATCCCACATGAAAAACACTATAGTAGATTTTAAAACATACTCGGATAGAGTAGTGCGCCTTGATGTACAAATTGGAAACAAAATTCTCTATATTATACAGGTCTATGCTCCTACAGAAAAGGCAGAAGAAAAACACGTTCAATCGTTTTATAAAGATGTGCTTAAAGCTCTGGAAAACACGGACAAACATACAATAATAATTAAACTTTTATTGGAAAATGAGCGAAAATAATCACGACCGGCAGGATTCGAACCTGCGTATTTCTGCTACCGTCAGAACGCCTTTACCTCCACACTCATTTCCAATGGAAATGAGTGTGGATTTTCACGCCTGGCAGTTAGTAGACCGTAGCCTAGTAGTTAAGGCGTTCTGACGGTAGCAGAAATACGCAGGTTCGAATCCTGCCGGTCGTGATTATTTTCGCTCATTTTCCAATAAAAGTTTAATTTAAAAACAACCATAGTGCAGGTTAGCACTTAATAAATTAACTCATAATACAATAATAATGGGAGATTTTAATTCTAAAATAGGAGTCCCGTTACAAGAAGAGAGTGATTTTTGTGGTTCCTATGGATATGGACAGAGAAACAAAAGAGGCGAAATTCTAATAAACTTTTGCCATGAGCAAAGGTTTTCCATAGCAAATACTTTCTTTAAAAAGAACCAGAAGCAAAAATGGACCTGGAGATCTCCAGATGGTCAGACTTTAAACGAAGAAGACCATATGCTGGTCAAACAAAGTCAGAAAGTGTCAAATATTGAAGTACTCAACACTAAATTTTCAACAGATCACAGAATGTTAAGGCTCACTTACAATATCACTTTAAACAAAATGTCACGCAAAAGATTCGGCCACTCAAGAAAGAACTATACACCAATAGAAGAAGATTCCTTAAAAACATTAATGACTCTACAATTACCAACTATTGACAATAAAAGTATAAATAATTCTTACCAATCCACAATTTCAGCGATAAAAACCTGCATTACCAAATTACCTAATAAGAAACAGGAAACAAAACTAGAATTTATAACACCGGAGATAGAAAAATTAATAGAAGAGAGGGAGAGTTTGAAAAAGGTTCATCCACGGTCAACTACACAGAAAAATCGACTCAAAAGTCTCCACAAAAAAAAAGTAAAGGGATTTCTGAAAACAAAAATAAACTTAAACTTGAAAAGATAGAGAAAGAATTGGAAAACCGAAACTCTATAAAGAACACCCAGAAACTCTTTGATCAGAAAAAAGACTGGATCCAAACACTAGACTCGGAGACTTCATGTTCAAAAATAACAAACAGAAGAGAAATTTTGCAGACTGCAACTACTTTCTACTCATCTCTATACTCAAGTAACGAGGAAGAAACATATTTTTGTCATAAAATGTCAGAGACAGTCCCTGCTCTACTTACTCACGAGATCGAACGCGCGGTGCGACAAATGAAACGAAATAAGTCGCCAGGTGAAGATGGCGTCACTTCAGACACTTCATAAATGGCAATGATAGAGCCGCTGGCGCCATTATTAACTAGACTTTTTAACGAGGTTTTAGAAAAAGAGACGATTCCCGAAGACTGGTACTATTCCATTATTACACTACTTCATAAAAAGGCGATCGTAACAAAATGGATAATTACAGACCCATATGTTTACTACCCACTTTATATAAACTATTCTCATCTGTAATCTTGTTCCGCATTACTAGAGCCTTGGACGAACAGCAGCCTCGGGAACAAACCGGCTTCAGAAAAGGTTTTTCGACAGTGGATCACATGTTCACAATTAATCAATGCATACAGCGATATAACGAGTATAACAAGACTCTATATTTAGCCTTCGACGATTATACCAAAGCGTTCGACTCTATCTTACATAAACACCTCTGGAAAAGTCTGGTAGAGCAAGGTATCCATGAAAAATACGTAAACATATTAAGGGTAATATATGGGAAGTGTCACACAAAAATCAAATTGGAAAAAGTTGGTCCCCCGTTTGAAATAAGAAGAGGCGTGAAACAAGGTGACCCTGTCTCTCCCAAGATGTTCACTGCTATACTAGAGACAATGTTTAGAAAGCTAGACTGGTCTTCTTGCGGTATTAATATTAATGGAGAACGTCTCACGCATCTACGGTTCGCTGACGACATCGTAATACTGGCGGAAGAACACGAGTCTCTACAATACATGCTTCAAACACTGGACCTGGAGAGCAGGAAGATCGGCCTGCACATGAATCTATGCAAAACCAAATTAATGACCAACGGAGAGCAGAAGCAGATTCAAATAGAAATCACCAGCGTAGAGTACGTCAACGAGTACATTTACCTCGGACAAATTATATCCTTTCAGGAATCAACCGCTAAGGAGGTAGACAGAAGAATAGCCATTGCTTGGAAAAAATACTGGGCTAATAAAGACATATTTAAAAGTCGTATCCCAATCCACCACAAAAAACGGCTCATGGAAAGTACTATTCTTCCGTCTCTACTTTACGGTTGTCAAACTTGGGCTCTACATAAAGATATAGTGGACAAAATAGCCAAGTTTCAGAGAGCAACTGAAAGATCTATGCTTGGTATCAAATTGATGGACAGAGTCAAGAACACAGATATAAGGAGAAGAACAAAGATTACTGACGCAGTCAAAATGCTTTGCCGACTCAAATGGAAGTGGGCCGGCCATCTCGCACGCATCACGGACAACAGGTGGAGCGAGAGAGTCATCCACTGGTACCCGCGTGACAGCACCAGGACGAGAGGGCGGCAGAAGAAAAGATGGCGCGACGATATCACCCAGGCTGCAGGCGTGGCCTGGCCACAGCTAGCGAGAGACCGCACTAACTGGAAAGCAATAGAGGAGGCCTATACCCATACTTGGGTGCCCTTATAATATCACCAAAAATGTAAATACAGTAGTTACATATTATAATTAAAACTAAATTGTTTACAACTAATTTAAATATTGAAGGGAATAAAGGCTATGTTATTTTTATTTTATTTTTTATTTAAGATATCTATCGCTCGGGGAACGTAACTTGTGTGATTGGTTGGTGGAACATTAGCAACAGTAGACATATGTAGCTAACATGGAATAGTTTCAGTGTATCTTTTTTGCCAAGTATATATTATATGCAACATCCTTTTCTATCAATTGAATTTTACCTTACCTTTATACTTTCTGTCTATGTCTATTTCTCCCGTGTGTGGTTGCGTGTGTTACTAACACACACTGTGTGTTGTGTTGCAGGGACCGATCGGGCTGGACGGGCCCAAGGGAGACCCGGTGAGTACACACACTCGCACTCATTTGTACTCTTCATGCGATCATACACTGTGATCGCAATGTTAATTTATAAACTACACGTAATTTTAAAATGGTAATCATCGGTACGTAAGTTTAATTTTCACATACACATATTTAGTCACACCGATAAACATTTACAACACGCTTTACACTGATCATAATATTAGTAGTATATGTATGTGTGACACTTATCTGTGTGTGCAGGGCCGGGCGGGGGACAAGGGGCAGAAGGGCGACCACGGCAGCCCCGGGTTCGACGTGTTCTCCGCCGTCAAGGTAACTGCGTCTACCTTACACCTTATTCTCTCACTCTATCAAAAATGATCTTGTCAAATATAAACAATTAGATAAATTAGCATTGTGATCATATAAATGACTATGTAATTTTATAAAATGTTATTTATGTTTTATTGCCATTCGTTTATCGTAATCAATTTAAGGCAGTGATATATTTTTAATAAGTAAATGCTAACCTAAACCAAAAATTAGTCCCGATACCAAAAATTGTACGCAAAAGATTATTAATATACTTTTGATTGATTGCCCCATCATCTCTCTCTACTATAGTAACATATTATACTTAATTATATTGACCTACCAGATATGAGTCTAGATTTTCCAACGACTCTGAGACATGACCCGACTGCTCACCGCATCTACCCACTGGTGGTGACCACACCACACACCACGCAGAGATTAAAACAAGTCAAAAAAAATATCGATTAACCTTGCCTATTTCGCTGCGCATCTCATCACAAAGTACAAATAAATATTTGGCTTATGACATTTAAGTTTAGAGTTCTAAAATTATGTTCCAATTGGTTCAGTACATATAGTTTCAAAGATTTGTAAAGAAAACCACACTTAGGCTATATTTCATGTGGTTTTCAAACCGTGATATATATTGATGATTGACCCAAAAGCAATGTATTTCGGGCGTACGTAAGCCTCGATCCTCGGATGTCCCGCACCCCGCTCGTGCTGGGTGCGAGTGCAGGGTGCGAGGTATGTGACGCGTGTGCGCTTGCAGGGTGTGAAGCGCTCCGTGGACAGCTTCAAGACTAGCCCCTACACGTCCGCAGAGATCATTGCCGTGAAGGTACCTGGCCGCCTCGTGGCGCGCGCCCGAGCTTCTCCCCTTTCAGTTGCGCTTCTTTGGCGTTGTCTTGTCTCCAATGTCGCTGCACCTCGTGGTGCCGTCTTATGTTGTGTGTGTTAGTTATTTCGCTTATACGGACGATTAATTCAAATGCGCAAATAAAGATATTGTGTAAACTTAGATACTAAACAATACAATAACTGTTTATCTCAATATGAGATAAAAATCGTAAAGATTTTGCGTATCTGTTTTAAAAGACCAATCAGAGAAATCAAGTGCCACCGATACGTGTTCCGTAGAAGCTTATTGTTGTACCTATAGTTGTTGTACGCACACACACACGCGCACTGTGTGTGTGTGCGTGCGTGCGTGCGTGCGTACGCGAGGGCATGTGTGTGTGTGTGTACTGACGCGTGGCTGCCGTAGGGGCTGCAGGCGTCGGGACACAACATCTCCGCGCAGACCATCATTCAGCTCAAGGTCAGTGTGTGACTCCACTCACACTTCTGGAAGAGGGACGTTCTAACACATGCCTTTACTCTGTCCTTGTCGTTTTATTCTAGCTGCCTTTCTTTCTATTCTAATTATAATGCATTATATCGAACTTTATGACTCATAAATTGTCTTATGTTAATTATTGAAACTGTAACAATATGAACTAAAATTATTGGATTTATTACACTATCAATTGATTATTTGTCTTTAATGCTAACAATTTTCAAATTTTCAACCCTAAATAATATTAATATAGTGGAATAGTTTTGTTTCTGATAGATCTGTAGCCTTGCTTGATTGTTTATGCATGTGATTATATCTCAAAACTATGTATTTATGTACGCATTTTAGAAAAGTTAGTACCTTATCTAAGTGAACTAACATTTTATTTTCCCCCTTTTTTTGATTTTTGATCCAAAGAAGGTTTTTCCACTTTAATCAATCATTTCATAAACAATTTGTCAATGAAGTCAGTTGTATATTTGTAACAAACTTTACTGGTGGATAACCGGAGCTTCACACGTGATTTATCAGTATAAAAAGAAGTCTATGTCGCTCTCGCCCTTTAATAAAAACTGCGATGAACCGTTACTCCGTAGCGCAAACAATCAAGTTCACTTTCGGTTTTATATGAAGGTACAATGATTAATCTGAATGAGTGTGTGTGTGTGTCAGGGCGAGCCAGGCGAGCCAGGCCCCCCCGGCGCGCCAGGCCCTCAGGGGAGCGAGGGGCTGCCGGGGCACGACGGCCGAGCAGGCCCGCAGGGGCCCGCCGGCGCGCCTGGCCCGGCTGGCCCGCCGGGTCCGCTGGGGCCCGTTGGCCCGCCCGGACCCACTGGCTTGCAGGGACACAAGGTATACTCATACGATCACTCATTCTGTATACTTTTAAAATAATATAAAAAGAGATGCTTTTTACTATTTCCCATTGCAGGTATTATCTCAGCAGCAAGTCAGTAATACATTATAATTACGTTTCAGGGCGAGCGGGGAGACAAGGGCGAGCGAGGCTTCACAACGACGTTGAAGGGCGATGCCTTCCCAACCGGCATTATTGAGGGGCCCCCGGGCCCCCCCGGCCCGCCCGGTGAGTGTTACCGTGCAGTGTGCGGGCGCAGTGCCATTAGTACACTAGCAGTGTTGACATATTGTAGTTAGAGCACACATGCGAACTAATTCACGTAGCTTTGCCAAACACTATTAAACAATCCAAATAAATATAATAAATTTGTAGGCTTGCTGGTATTATTTTTTGTTAATCACCTCTTATTATTTTTTGGGCTGTTCACATTTTTAACTTATTTTTTTTTTCTTTCAAATGGAGCTCTTATACTGGAGCCAATACGTTAGCTTTGATCCGCTCCGCACTGTAACTGGCGGGTTGGACCAAAGTTGACTGTGTGGAAGAACTTTAGCAGGACTACGACACATCATGCCAAAAAATAATCAAAGACTTTTTCATCGGTGATACGATGATTTCATACACGTATATTTAAAGCATAATGTGTCGTAGGATAGGTGTGTGTTTGTTTGTGTGTGTGTGGTGGAGGCAGCAGCGTGTGCGTGTGTTGTTGAAGGAGCTCACGGTGCGCGCGGCGAGCGCGGGGAGGCGGGGGCGGCGGGCCCGCCCGGTGCGCCCGGGGACCGCGGCGCGAGGGGCAAGCGCGGCAAACGGGTAACTGCACGCACGGCATGCCATCACAGTACGGAGCGCACGTTCAACAATGAGACGAACACGTGTCTGATCTCATATTTCATATTACGTTGAGTGTGCGTTCTCGGTGCGTCCGCTATATGCTATATTGCACGTCGCACACATATGCACGCTGCTCTGCACCGCTGCTTGGTGATCGTTTCTGGTGGAGCGTACTTGTAGACGCACGCGTGGTACAAATGACGACCCAGCCGCTCGGCCACCCGGGCCCCTACACACGGCATCACTATGCAGGTACATACTTTTACCTCCTTTTATTGAAAATATGTTTTTTCCAAAACTCTGTTGCCAACTAACGGCACATTAGAATTAAAATAAAACATAAGAATGCATCACTCTATACAAGTTTCAATTTGTGTCATATAAATGATGAAAGCTTTTGATATGTTCAAGCAGGTGCAGTTTGTTTGAGTGAGGTGAGCGTGGGCCCGTACTGAGTGTGTGTTGTTGCAGGACGCGCGGGTGAGGCGGGCCCCCGCGGGCCGCCTGGTCTGGACGGCGCTCCCGGCGTGCACGGCCCGCCCGGACGCCCGGTACGTAAACAACACATACACACACACACACATCATACCACACACAATTTACATTACGACATTTTGAAATCTTATTAATATACAACAATTAATTTGACACTCCATTAAAACACTCTTTTCTACTCATACTCATTGTAAACACACGTACACACACACACACACACACACACACTAATATACTTTTATTTTGAATTAGATTAAGAATATTATTTAGTCAAACAAAATTACTAACTGTAAGTTATTATAAACAGTAAATTATATGACATTTATTGCAAATTTATCACATATCAGAAACAAATTAGTAAACTAACTGTAACATGTTTTTTGTACCTTGTGTAGAATGCACTCTCATGCAGCACGAGACCTCGGTCTCAGCGTAGGCAAATGTTTAAATTGAAAAATTTATAATTATAACTGTGCACTTAAATATACATTCAACTATAAGTAAATTTAGCTAAAAGTAAGTTCGCACATGCCCGGAAGCATCAACTGCTAGCTCCATGTAGTATTACATTAGTTGGAGTGATGTGTTCGTGTTTGTCACAGGGCGAAGCTGGGCCGAAGGGGTCCAAGGGTGAATACGGGGACATGGGGTCCCCGGGCATGCTGGGGGCCCCTGGCCTGCCTGGCCCGCCCGGCTACCCCGGCCTCAAGGGGGACAAGGGAGATAAAGGGGACTCGGTAAGTTGATGTGAACCAATCCAACCAGTTTAAAATATCAGATGTAAAAATAGACAAACAACGTCATAAATCATCGCCAGGGAAAGTAGATATAGGAATTCCGCAGGGATCGTCATTGGGAAATACCTTGTTTCTGGTATTTCTCAATGATTTATGCCTTAGTGGAATTAAAGGAGAAGTCATCCAGTATGCAGATGATACGACAGTGATTATAACCGCTGACTCACATGAAGAACTTCAGAAATGTATAAATAAAACTTTAAGAGAGTTAGAAAACTGGTTTACGGTGAATGGTCTGAAACTGAATACTGATAAAACGAATATAATGTTCTTCAATGCTGTATCACCAAACATTAAAGAAACTCCATTAATATTAGAGAATGGAACTGAATGTGTATATGCTAAGCATGTAAAGCTATTAGGATTCGATTTAGATCCCTCCTTAACATGGAAAGAACATATTGATAATACTTGTAAAAAAACGGCTAAAGGGGTTTATTCATTGAAACAGTTGAAACCAATAACAAGCCCAGAGCACCTAAAGGAAACTTATTATTCATACATAGTCTACTCTATACTTTAATATGGCACAAGTATATGGGGCAACGCTACAGACTTTGAAAGAGTGTTAATATTGCAGAAACGAGCAATAATTAAACTTGTGGGAGGTAGATATAGAGAGTCTTGTAGAAACCATTTCAAAGAGTTGAAGATATTGACGTCAGTATCACAATATATATTAGAGATTGTAAAGTTTAAAAAAAGAAATCCACATTTGTTTAACCTTAAGACTTATAACTCAAATAGATCCAATATAAACAGAGTATTGTTAAAACCTACTGTGTCTAGGCTGTGTATGACTAAGAAACTACCCACTATAATGGGAGAGAAACTGTTCAATAAACTCCCCGCACACATTCAGTCTATGAATAATGATCAGCAATTTTGCAATAGCGTCAAACAATTATTGTTAGATCAGACACTAAAGTTTTAAAGAATACTTTGAAAATGACTACAGTCAACTAGCAATTGATTCTAATCTTGCTTAGAAATTAAGTAATTAACTACTAGGTAAGGAGTGTGATGCCAAATTGTCATTTTAGCCCCTATACAGCTAAAGTGACAGTAGGTACCTAGATTTATTTAAGTTGACATATTGTATGATTACATACCTATTATTATGTTTGACATGATTTTAATAATAAAAATTTCATTATGTCCTTAATAAAATTGACATTGTAATTTCTAAAATTTTATAAAAACTACTTAAATGTTATAAATTCAATTTGACGAGATATTGTAATTTGTGTAGCATATTTTATGATATTAGTACTTATACCTATGTTTCAACTTTACATTATCAATAAAGATTCTTTATCTTTATCTTTTATCTAATATTATGCTACCGAAACATTATAAATGAAATAAAAAAAATAAAAAATCGAATGTATGTAATATGCATTAACTTGTTACAATTTGTTGCCGGTGGCGCCACTCCAGAAGTACAGAAAGCTGCGGCGGAGACAGGTAACTATCCATATCCACCCCAGTCCCCAGCCGGCACGTTAGGACTGATGTAACGCTAATATGAATATTGTAGGTAAAAATACTTTGTTCGTTAAAAATAACTTTACGAGCATTTTATTTTAGGAAAAAATATGTCTATACTCTTGAATTCTTTTTTTTAAATTGTAGTGATAAACCGTGCGAATGCGAACCCATGCCCGGCAGCTACGGCTAGCGGCTTTCCTTTCATGAACTGTTCATCTTTATGCCCACTGTTGAACTTGCAGGGAGATGGCACCGGGTACGAGCTCTACGGACATGAGATGGTAAGTAACCCATTAAATAATTACTGTTATCCTAAGGATCCAATCTATATTGTGAAGAATCTTTGCGACGGGCTCGCATGGACAGTGCCTCGCTTCACACTCGCTCGGCGCAGCGCTGGGGCAGGCTCGGTGTGGGAGGCGGGACCTACTCCTACCGTGCTTCTTGCTCCTGCAATCTAACCTCTTTAAAATATAATCTTTTACGTTACAATTTGTCATTCTGTAATAAGACTGACTAAGTATGGGAAGCAAAAGTCTTTATTTAGTACTCCGCTTCAAAAACGTACGTTTTTAAAGTGAAGATGCTTTCAACCTGGAAACGTTAACTGTTTGGGATACAAACACTCTGCTAATTTTTAGCTGCTGCTGCTACTCGCTGGCGTGCTATAACTCATATAAAAGTAAAGACATTTGAGGATTTCTCCCGTATTTCTAAAACCTGGACTGCAAACGCCAAAAGTTATAAAATTAATTTACACCAACAATGTAGGTAGCAAGCCCTACTGGAAACTGAAACGTTTGCGATCGTATCGTTCAAACCAATTTTTTTATATTTTTATTCTATTTCTATTTTTATTTATTTTTTTAATCTCTAGACATGAAATTCAGTCGAGCTATTGCGCCTTAAATGACTGTAGAACCTGAAACTTATAAATTACAAACGGTAAGTTATTTCATACAGATTATGTGTGCAACTGTTAGGCGAATGCTACACGCTCGATATTTATCGTGATATTTGGATCGTAATCCAGGATCACGATATTTATCGAGTGTGTAGTGTAGCGTATCACGTATCAAGTATCGTCGATAAATATCGAGCGTCTAGTCTCTAGTCGATATTTATCGCGTCAGTATTCATCTGGCAGCGATGGAAGAGGACGCGCATATTGAGGCGGCGGGGCCCGCCGTACCTCAAACGAACGATCAAAAACACTTGAAAGAATTCATACTTGTGTTAGAAACACTACCTGAAGTATGGGACAGCTCAAATGAAGTCAGTCTTAGTAAAGTGAAAAAGGCGAATGCCTATGAGCAGATCAAACCGAGCATCGGGCATGCGAAAATAATTTTCGTAGTCATCCATTTCTTGGTATTCCCGAATCTGATTTAATAAATTCAGATGTATTATAGTTCCCGTAAGGCATGATTAAATTTAGTTGTATTAACCGGCTAGCACTTACGTCAAAAATTACGTCGAAAAATTAGCTCGACAAGTTTCGGAAATCTGAGGTTTCCATCATCAGGAGGACGAGTCAGCACGCGCGTCCCGGTTGGCCGCCTCGTCCAGACTGGTTCGCCGACTCACTGCCGCACCCCCCCGCTTCTGCGCCCGCTCCGCTCTCGCAACCGCTCGCGCACCGCGACGGGTGAGGATAGGCGATCGAGGCGCCACCGGCGGATCGTGTATTTCTTCCTCATCGCTTGAGATCCGTTGCACCAAGATATTGGGGTCCGCGCACACTATGCTGACCGTGTCTAGTGGCAGATGTTCAGCTACATCGTCCTCCCGGCCAGAGTTTAAAACAGGTCTCCACGCAGGTGCCAATGTCCATCCTCGGTCACGATTAAAGTTTGGATGTCGACCTATTTCTATTGCTTCCCGAACTTTCCTTGGTACTAGGAACTTCTCCTTGGCCAAGAATCATGCCTTACGGGAACTATAATACAGTGATCGCTAACCGATACGGCGCGGTAATGCAAAATAAAGTGAAAGAGTTTGCACGATTACGATTGAAACGCGTAAAACTTGAGTGTAGTTTGCAGTTTGTGGTGATGTGTCGTGATAAAGGTGTAATACCAAAGTTCGCACGCATTAAACCGGTTAAATGCATTCGAGATTATGAAAGTTTCTTCCAAACAGCTAGTGAGAAATTGTTGCGACGCGTCATTGTGGATAACCGTAGACAAGTAATGTTTACAAACAAGAGGTTGTATGATTTACATCTTGAAATAGCGCAGGTCTTGAGTAGGGATTTATGGGAGGTACTAGATGTTATGACTTATAATAGATCGGTTAAAGTCTGTGATATGATTCGATCGAAACATAACATTAAAATCGCCTATTTATTGAAACAAAGAGGGTACTTGGCAAAAACACAAGTTGATTCTATGTGTGAGATTATTAACCTGTCTTCGCAGCGGTTGGATGAACTCACAAAAACTGTCTTGGCACGAGGTTTGAACTTTGCCCCTGCCCCTCGTAAAGTGCCGGTTGAGTCAATTATTACCAATGTGGAAGATGCTGTTTTTAGGAATAAAATTCCTCACCAAGAAGCAGAGTGTTTACGGCAGGACATAGCGACGTTGCTTAGAAGATCCAAACCCCCGAGAGACAATATTGGTAAAGAGGAGAGGTTAGCATTGAAGGAACTTCGTGGTAATATGGAGCTTTTAGCATTACCGGCAGATAAGGGGAATGCGACGGTTATAGTTGACACTAAGGATTATGAGCACAAAATGGAACTCCTTGTTAAGGACGTAAGTACATATAAAAAAGTCAATTATAATCCAACGGCTCGTGTTACTACCAAGGTTACGAACCTTTTAAAAACACATTGTGATCAGGAGATAGTTAGTCGCCTCCGCCCCCATAATCCCACATCTCCTAAGATATATGGATTACCGAAAGTGCATAAGCCTGATTGGCCATTAAGACCTATTATAAGCCAAATTGACGCTCCTACATATAAGATGTCTAGATTTTTGGCGACTTTACTACAAAGTTACATTGGGAAGACAGACGCGTATGTGAAAGATTCCAGGCATTTTGTCAGTTTACTCTCAGATGTACAGTTATTACCATCAGAGATTATGGTTAGCTTCGATGTTACGTCCCTATTCACGAATGTTCCTATTAGTGAGACTATTGAAATAATCAAAAAACTTTTGGATGATTCGGATCTCCCGAAAGAATATTTAGAATGGACAGAGTTTTGTCTATGAAGTGGTTATTTCATGTGGAAGGGTGAACATTACTTACAAGTGGAAGGCGTAGCTATGGGGTCACCTGTATCTCCTGTGGTTGCCAACATCTATATGGAGTGGTTTGAAGGAGTTGCACTTCGGGATATATCAAATAAACCACGCTACTGGTGGCGGTACGTGGACGATATTTTTGCTGTTATCGCCAAAGATGATCTAGCGCAGTTTACAGTACACCTGAATGCTATACACCCGAAGATACAGTTCACGGTGGAGCTTGAAAAAGAAGGAATACTGCCTTTTCTTGATGTGAGCGTCCGGCGGGAACAGGATGGTACATTGTCTCACGCAGTGTACAGAAAGCCGACGCACACGGACAGATATTTAAGTGCTGATTCACATCACCATCCTTCGCAACTCGCATCTGTTCCTAGATCCCTCATAAACCGTGCGCTAAGTCTGTGTCACCCACAGTATATACATGCAGAGTTGGATCATGTTAGACGAGCACTGGAGAAGAATGGGTTCAGTTGGCGAAAATGTTTGCGCTTGGCGACAGGATCAGATCGCAAGAAACCGGTTGGAGTAGATCGGGCTCCGATTTATTTGCCGTTTGTCAAAGGCGTGACGGACAAGATTGGTATTTTCCTTAAAAGGAAATATAACTTGAAAACCATCTTTCGTCCACCTAGTCGTCTGAGGCAACTATTGCGATCACCTAAAGACAGCGAGCCGTTACATGCCCCAGGTGTTTATCGTATACCTTGCGACTGTGGTATGAGTTACATCGGAGAAACCCGCCGCAATATTTCTACGAGGGTGGCGGAACACATACGGTGTGTTAAAAACAGGGAGACTGTTAAATCCGCGTTGGCAGAACATGCTGAAGGGGTGAACCATTTCCTACGTTTCGATAAGGTGTCGGTCTTGGCCAAGGAGAAGTTCCTAGTACCAAGGAAAGTTCGGGAAGCAATAGAAATAGGTCGACATCCAAACTTTAATCGTGACCGAGGATGGACATTGGCACCTGCGTGGAGACCTGTTTTAAACTCTGGCCGGGAGGACGATGTAGCTGAACATCTGCCACTAGACACGGTCAGCATAGTGTGCGCGGACCCCAATATCTTGGTGCAACGGATCTCAAGCGATGAGGAAGAAATACACGATCCGCCGGTGGCGCCTCGATCGCCTATCCTCACCCGTCGCGGTGCGCGAGCGGTTGCGAGAGCGGAGCGGGCGCAGAAGCGGGGGGGTGCGGCAGTGAGTCGGCGAACCAGTCTGGACGAGGCGGCCAACCGGGACGCGCGTGCTGACTCGTCCTCCTGATGATGGAAACCTCAGATTTCCGAAACTTGTCGAGCTAATTTTTCGACGTAATTTTTGACGTAAGTGCTAGCCGGTTAATACAACTAAATTCAGATGTGTATATTTTTCTCTTTGTGTAAACCAATGTTTCGTCCATTTTTTTCGCTTTGAACGTTTTTTCAATGCCATCGCTAATATAATAGCAACACAAGCTTTATTGATATTATCACTCATAGTTTATAATATTTGCACCAAATACGAAATGAAACGAACAATATGATACGCACATGTGTACTCAATGAAATTAACCGTCGTACTGACGCGATTCGTATCGTACGTGTAGTATACCATAATATTACTCGATAAATATCACGTCAAATATCACGATAAATATCGAGCGTGTAGCATTCGCCTTAGGGTTAATAGTTCTTCTTCTGACTTGACAATTTAAGGGTTGTCATGTAAGAAGCAATTTGTTAATATTGTTGTTGTAATATGGTAATTATGTACACAGATGATGGGCCCCCCGGGCGCACCAGGCCCCGTGGGCCCCCCAGGCGTAGCAGGGCCCCCTGGCATCAAAGGGGACAAGGGCGAGCCTGGAGCCAGGGGCAAGGCGGTACGTACTTGGAGCACTGCTTGATGGCGCGTGTCATCTATTGTTGCTATAACCTGTATTGTTATTTCATGTGGCGCAGGGTGACCGCGGTGAGAAGGGTGACGCGGGACCCATGGGCTTGCCGGTGAGTAGCTTTCACTACCGCTACCTACAACACGAGCAGGACTCGGACTGACGCGCGTCTGTGTATGTGCAGGGGCCAGTGGGGCTGCCGGGTGAGCCGGGCGAGCCAGGGCGCGGCGAGACAGGCCCGCGGGTGAGTGCCGAGTGCTGACTGGCCGCATGCTGCCGCCTCACTAACTAGCCCGTGTGTACTAACCCGGTGGTGGTCGCAGGAGAACCGCTGGCCGCCAGACTTCACCTTCACGTAGTGGCGCGGCGGCCGGCGCCCGCGGCGGCCCGCAGCGCCGGGCGCGTCGCGCGCGGGGCCTGCAGCCGCTAGCCGGCGCGGCGGCGGGCCCCGGCGCCGGGGCCAACCGCGCGCTCGCCTGTAATGTGCGCACACACGCAAGGACCTCCATATCAGGACGTTGTTTGAGTGTAGTCGTAAGTGTTATCGCATTGTAAAATAAAGGATCTGTTAATAAGTGCCCACTGAACTAATGAATTTTTTTGTAAACTTATACATACATACATCAATTTGTAGAAAGTTCTTTATCAACTTGAATAATGTCTGCCATTGCATAACTTGCAACTTCTTTTTTGAGTACGATTTAATAGTATGAGTTTTATGTGACCCTAGTAATATTTCATATCTACGTTGTATATATTGTACGTACGTTACATATATATATATATATAAGTATAATTTACGTATAGTTTCGTACAGAAAAGCAGCTACCTCGGTCGTCACTTTATGCTACATGATAGTTTTTGTGGTTTGACCTTATATGATACAAAATCATGTGATTTTAAAAATGTAAAAATACTCAAGTAGTCCGATAAGAGAACTTTTGTGCATAAATCGTTTTCGAGTCTACATGTGAGTACCTTGTAAAGACATATATATTATGTAAGCTAGTTAAGTACTTAAGGTACGGTGTTCGAGAGCGTGACATCGCGTGTCATGCTCGATGTGTCGCCCTCGCGCACTCGCATGCGGGCCCCCTGACACCCAGTGGGGGCCCCACCACACCAGGGGGCCCGCTGCGCTTCGCCCCCGAGTGCTGCCGTCCCGAGGCGCGCCCACAGCGGTAGGCACGCCTCCCCCGCTCGAGCCACGCCTGTGCTCGAGATTGTCCACTCTTCTATTTACTATGTATATGCGAGGTTCTTCATATTTGTGTAAATATTGCGTATGGAGTGTACTGCGACCTCCCCATCCAGCTCGCCTGCCTCTCCGTACCGCCTCGCTGCAGGCAGGGGGTAGGATGCAGGAGAGAGGGAAGGTGTCAGCTATTTTAAAACTAAGCTTTGTATATTGACTATTTCCAAGTGTACAAACTCTTAAAAAAATCTCTGTTGTAACATGTTTTCTTGTATCGTTGTAATCTTATTGGCCAATGTGCGTAAAAATGTACATAATATATTGTAATAATAACATCATTACAGAGGAAGGGACTACTTTTCCTCTTCGCGGTCTCTTTTTTCATTTCTTCAGCCGAATCGTCAATCAACTCTTTAAAATTTACTTTATATTACGATAACTATTGGATTCTCCCGATATATGTGACCAGCTAGCTGCCTGAAGGCTCTCAATTTGAAAGTCTTTGTATTACATTACATTATATTTAATTTTATAAAAAAAAAAAAAACAATCGTTACATTCGATATTTCATCTTCTTTTTAAATCACTCTATTGTAATTTCATCTTCTTCATAACTTATCGATAAGATACTTGTAAGAATTTAGGTTTTGTATGAAAAACGTAAGTCGTCATTTGTACCATACACGTCAAGAGCATAAAATATTGTTGTTTACAAAATTATTTTAAAGAAAAATAAATATTTGCATGCCGTGCATAAAGTGGTTTGATTGCGTATACCCTCGTACCGGCATGAGCCTGCTGCATGGCACCGTGGCCCCGTGCGCCGCCGCCCGCGCTCACCGCTCTGTTGTTCCGCAGGGCCCGCCTGGACTGGACGGCATGAAGGTATGTGTGCGCCCCATGAGGGCCGGGGCCCCCCGAACCCCGCTCCGGGGTAAGGGGGCCCGCATTGACTCGTCCGTGTGTCACAGGGCGCGCAAGGCGAGCCTGGCTCCAAGGGCGAGAGAGGCGACCCCGGACTGCCCGTATGTGCATCTTTACCTAAATAATCACAATCTCATTCTTATAAGAGTTTTTCAATGGCACATATAATTGCGTACGTTTGGTCGGCTTTCAGGGCACCGACGGCATTCCGGGACAAGAGGTTAGTAGTCAAATCCGACGCGAGAGTATCTGAGATCAGTTCGGGAAGTAACATTTCGTTTTTCTTATTAGGGTCCGAAGGGAGACAAGGGCTACAAAGGAGAACCCGTAAGTGGGGAACGTCGCAGGCTTCCACTCTGTCCACTCTCGCCCTTGCGCCTGGCCGCCTGCTCTCTCGCATGCCCACTAACCACACCCCGTGCCTTGTTGGGGCCCCTCCTTACTGAGTGTCGTGTTGCAGGGCCCGGCTGGCAAGCGCGGCCGCAAGGGTGACAAGGGCGACAAGGGGGAGCAGGGCGTGCCTGGACTGGACGCGCCCTGCCCGCTGGGACCCGACGGACTACCGCTGCCTGGCTGCGGCTGGAGACCTACCAAGGTAGCATGTTGTTATTTATTCAACTCGCTGGAAACCAGACTTATTTAACTAAACAGGCTGGGCACAATGAAACGTCTGTGTAGATTAACCTGTAGACAAGTTTAACTAAAAGAAATCTCAAATTTAACAACTAACCGTAGAAACATAACGTCTAACATGTTTTACCTTATCGTCATCAGATCATTTTTCTGTCTTCTGTGGTCCAAAACGGTCTCCGGTGGTATAAATATCTGCCATGTCTTGGAGCACACAGACCGTGGAGTGGTGCGATGTGTCGATGTGTGGGTGCATGCGGGTGTGTGTGTGTGGCAGGAGCCGGCGCCGGTGCTGCCGCGTGCGGAGGTCGCGGGTGACAGCGAGGAGGAGGAGGGGGAGGCGGAGGGCGAGGGGGAGGAGTACGACGCGCCCTCCGCGCCCGACGACTTGGAGGCGCGCGACTACGGAGACTACACTGACAACGCGCACCTCGCTCACCACCACGACTGACCCCCCGTCCCCTCCTTGCACCGTGACCCCCTCCCTCCGCCGCTGTTTTTAATGTACACAAGTACGCTTTGTAAATAATGTCCTATCCTTATGTCACTGCATCACGGCTGTCCTCGTGTTGTCATTATGCAATTACATTACGAGGACAGCTGTTATGCAGTTTCCTTTCATCTTCCCGCTCTCTTTGTAATCATGACCTGGTCACTTCTGATTGACTCTTCCCTATTTCTCCATTCATGAGCCACGTTCCCGTTGTGCGCATGACGGCGCGGTGGTGGTGGAATCCAGCTTCGAGCTTTTAAATTATAAGTAAGTGCTAACACCGCTAATTGCTACAATGAATACATCTAATATTGGTGTTTGCTTGCAATACACACAAGTATGGTGTGAGGTATCGTATATGTACATTTGTTTGTGTACCAGGAGGCCGTGATGCAGTGGGTGCGGCGCAAGCTGGACGTGGACAACGACCTACCACTGTGACCATCCCCCTGGTTGAACCTGGCTGCTCACTAGCTGCCCCCTGGCTGCTCATTAGCTGCCCCCTGGTTACTCACTAGCTGCCCCCTGGCTGCCCCCTGGTTGCTCACTGACTTCCCCTTGGCTGCTCTCTGGTTGACCCCTGCCTAGCCATGTCACCAGTGCGGCGGCCCTTACACTAGTTCTATTCTCGGACAGAGAATTATCATTGAAAAAACTGATTCACTTAATTGTACTGCAGGTAATAAATATTGTAAATCAGTTTGCATCAGTGTGTATGTGTGTTTGACTGTGGATTTGAATGCACGGATTGTATGAGCGATGTCTCGACGTGAGGGCCACTTGTAGATATAGCCATTAGATGTACACATGATTTTGTACTGTAAAAATGAGTTAGGTACTTATAGGTAGGTATGTATAACTATAAATAATGAATGTGAGTGTGAGTGTGCGCCGACTGTACATACTAGACTAGGTCCGCGGCGTCGGCTGGGCGCGGCTCGCCCCCGGGCAAGACTGTTTGTAAATACTTTCATAACATATATATATATAGGAGTACAAATTAATAAATATCTGTAATGCTTTTAATGAAATAAATAAATTAACAACAAATGATCCATAGATTGACAACCCACTTTATAACCGTGGAACCTCTCTGCGACGAGCTCGCAGTATATTGAGACTGTGACTGTGCCAGTACATTACTCGTACACACAAACACCAGAATGAGGGGTGTGCTGTTTTTACACATCGTCACAATATATACATTGGCTCTGAAAACGTAATATGATTGGACACAGTTTGAATGAGGGTGTAATTTATTAAAGTTTGTCTTACTGTTGTCGCCGAGGTAACTGCCATACTTATCTAATTCTAAGGAAGATCTGTCGATTGTAAATAGTATTCTGATAGGAAACTTCTTGTGTTTGTAAAATAACTTGATAATGAAATAAATAAAGTTATGTTTTTAAATTGCCAACATTTTTTTGACGTCAGGGTGTTTCACTTACTCGACACGTTTTCACTCAGACACAAAACGGCAACAGCAGGCCTCCTATATAGAAGAAGCTCTTGGAAGTGGTATGTTCGGTGCATGACTGACATTTAGGAAAATGTATTAGTTGTTGGCTTGCGTTTCGTTTCTGTGTGAGAACTTACCGAATACCTATATGAAACACTGCTGAAAATCCTAATTTTGTCACTCACGTACATAGTCACGGAAACTGGAGATACTTTATTATTATACTTTTAAAAGATCTAGAAAGCAGAAATTTGGTATGTGAGCTAGCAGTATCACACAAACAACAGAAAACTTGCAACTTTACACCCAACATGGCAGTGCAGTGGTGGGATATAGTGAAGTAGCGGGGTGAAGGAGGTGACACATGAGTTTTACCGAAATATGATGATAGGTGGCGCTCTAGTCTGAGCCAGTCAATCAGAGAGCATAACTCGATCAGGGATCTGGGAATATAATAATTACTTTTGAGATGAGGTTTTCGAACATACTTTTTTATAAAATATTCTCAACCCTGTATGAACAAATGATTTAAGATAGCGCATGTCACGGGGTCTCATCTTGGAAACGTATTACAAGAAAATGATTAGGTGGTGCATCTCAGTTCACCTAGTGTAAGTAATGCGCAGTTAAACAGCCCTGCTGGTAGCTAGCTGGTAGCGCATGCCGCTCAGACGAGCGCAGCGCTCTGAAGGTCTCTACTAGCACTGGGTGAGTAGGTAGGTACGTCTACAGAAAACTAAATCACAAGCCACAACTTTAGTTGAACCTATGTACCGACATAAGAAATTCTCTTTCTACGCTTCAAAGGGGGAGGTATTGTTTGTGTAGCAGGCAAGTAGCAGTGGTGTTCCCTTGCAGAGAATTTTGTTAGTTTTGATGAACTGACACTTTGTAATGCATGAAAGTAGGATAATAAGGATTTTAGTAATGAAGCAATTAGCTGGAATATTAGTTGTTTATACAATTTAATATCCGTTTTGTAGATTAAGTAAATATGTTCCTAAAAATTTTAATCCAGTACATAGGTACTTGCTATTTAAGTCCTTAATTTTTTGGTAAGCTAAGAAAGGAAACAAAGGAAAAATCTGTGTGTAAGTATTTCATATGACATGTGTAGTTATGTGGTGTATGTAAGTTTTTCTATATCCCTAACTTTGATTTCTTCCTTCTTCGCGCTTACCAAACATTCCTCTATGAAATTGGCAGGTATGAAGACAGATAGATCTAGGTAGGTACTTAGCCCAATTGACGCGGGAAATGTATCAGATCGCGGCCATCGCGGGTCATCAAATAGTAGGTAGGTAATATGATTATTATATTGGATGAGATATCTAGTACATATTGAAAGGTCGGAAAATATCGAAAACCCGTATTGTATGCGAGCAGAGAGCGCGCGTCAGCCGCGTCACGTCATGTTATGCGGAGGACTCCCCGCTCCCCGCGCCGCGGCGCTCCCCGCCAGGCCAGTGCAGTGACCGCAAGCGTCGGTCGCGCGCGCATGTATCTCGCGCTCTCACACGGAGTATATTTACGCTTGCACACACTCGCGCGCCGCACGATATCACAAATGCAAATTATTTCTGCTGCGAGTTACTTCGCAAGATTGAGTGAACTTCAATACCGAAGACGGATTTCCCCGCGCGGCGTATAATGGACCTGTTTGTGTGAATATTGTTGTAGTTTTCCTCGTGGCGTGCGTAGATGTTGCTCTGGCTGGCGGTGGCGGCGCTGTGCGCGCGCGCGGCGGCGGCGCCCGAGTGCCCGGCGCGCGCGGGCGCAGGCCTGTGCCGCAGCGTGCGCGGCGCGCGCGACGAGACGCAGTTCTACATACACGGTACGAGTATGTACCCACCACTGTAACTCCCCTGGCCTGGCTCCATGCAGCCAGCAGCAGCCCGCGGGCACGGCCACTAGCTTGCTGAGCCGCTCTGACGCCGCTGACGAGCTCCGACACAAAGGCCGATAAATCCACTTACAGACATTGAGCTATAATGTACTTACGTACTAGAGGAGCTATCCAAGCCAAAAGTCATGCTCCATTTTGTTAAGAATTTCACCTAAAGTTCGCTTCAGCAATGAAACAATAATTGGTCGTCTAACCAGCCAGTATAAACACGCAGCGCTAGAACGCTTTAAGATTTAGTTTTCTTGCGACCAAAAGGTCGAAAGCGCCGTGATTTTTCAAGGCGCTTACGCGTTTCGTTCGATGTTTTGCATCAACTTGTGTATATTCTATGATGTTCACGCAATGGCGGCGCGTCGATGTAAACTCAAGCTTTGTCAAACAATAATCTTAAACCATTGAGGTTAATGTATCTTAAACAAATAAAATGATTACTTACCGATGATATGTTACACCGCTATCTTTGTTTTTTGTTCTCGAATGGTTTGTGCACGTTTTTAAGACACAGTTCGGCATTTTGATTGAAATTGCGTATTTGTATAACACGTTCGCGCGTCACAGGCGTTTGACCCGGACTAAGTTCACTGCAGTCACGTGGACTGCAAGGCGCCCCGCATATTATTACTTGGTGCTGTCATCTCTAGTACGTAAGTACATTATAGCTCAATGCTTACAGATTTTATTTGTTTTAATTTACCTAGTTGGACAACTTACTAATACAACGTGCTTCACTCCGATCCGGTCGTAGGTACTAGTAAAGTAATCATTTCTTTTTATTATTGTAACTTCAAAATGCAGAATTGTTAATAAAGGATAGGTATACCTAGGTATCGAAATATTTGAACTTACAATCTTATAAGGTATATATACTTAGTTACTTATTGTCATCCGTAATATTTGTTGTCGGTGCCAGTCTGTGGTCAAACTGGATTTCAATAAGTACCTACCTAATAAGTACATTATAAAATGTATAAGTTTCAATGATTTGATAGATAATATATGAACAGTTCTGCATTTTGAAGTTGCAAAAGTGAAAATAAATTATTTCAATCACCACAAACTCAATGTTGAAAGCAGCATCCAAATCGGCCTAGTACTATTAGTTTGAGCACAGAATACAGAGTTGTTTAGGCGCTGACTGACTGACTATAGTAGGGACAAGATAATACAATAATATGACATTTCATCAAAATTCAACAACGTGACCTTGTAACGGCGGGCATAAAATAAGAACTGCACAATTGCTTAACTTTTTTCAATTACGTTTACATATTTATTGTAATAATGACCGATACGAGTAATTTTACGATTTGCTTTCACTAATAAACCATTCTAAACATAATAAACAATTTCTGATCTAAAGAACTGAACGTCGTTACAATGTTGCGTCAGTCAACCCTTTTTCTTTTTAAACACTAGGGATGTTACTCTAAAAATCGAAAGCTGATAGGATTGTAAGTTGAATCGAATGCAATGATTACTTGTGAAGAAAAATCACCATAAATTTATAACCACGTTGTGATTATAGTAAAACCTAATTATACATATTTATTATTCTTTTAACTAACTATAAAAATACAAAAAAAATAACTAAATAGAAAGAATTTTGAACGAGATGTGAGAATAGACAATATTATTGAAAATGAATTAATAATATCTCTGAGTGCTGACAGCAGTGATGAAGATAGCAGTTCCGATACATAGTTCAAGTGAATAAAAGCAATTTTTTTGTTAAATTACGTAGGTACTTGTCTTATTTTGCTCCTTTAATTTATGAAAGAACAAATAATAATGGGACAGGGATTCGCATGATCATTTTTAAAATTCACATATGTTTCAAGTCTGTATCGATTCATTCGATTCATTCATTTAATCGATGTTTTTAAGCAGGTCACCTCACTATGAATATAAAAGTGACATCTGTCAAAAGTGACCTATTATCTTGTCCCTACTTTAACATAGTAATCTATCAACACACAGCCCAAACCACCGGACGGATCGGGCTGAAATTTGGCATGCAGGTAGATGTTATGACATAGGCATCCACTAAGAAGAAAGGATTTTTGGAATATGCCACTTTTATAGGGGAGAATTGGGAGATTCAAGTTTTACTTCTTATTGCGAGCATAATAGTATAAGTATAACATAGCCCCTTAAAAAATACTTTCAGAAGACCTCCTTTTTTGAAGTCGGCTAAAAAGATTGACAGCCAACATTTTATAGTACTTCGGCTGCCTATCTGTTTATATAGCGCGATCACAGGCGCGATGTAATGTTTGTTATGTGTGTCGTGCGTGTAGTAAGTGGCAAGTAAGTCACTCCGCACTCTCCCGCGAGGTGGCGGTGGCGGTGAGTTTGTCATACACCGCGGTTGGTTTACCTTCATTGACAAATATATTTTTCTTTTTGTAAAAGGTTGATCTAATCATACTTACTTAGTTCTCATTATAAACAAACACTTAATTTTGTATCACAATTTTGATTGGATGAACTGGGGGATATCTCATAACCCAATACTGGACCGATTTTAATAAAAATTGATTGTTAATTATTATAACTTTTCAAATTCATAAAATATGAAGTACTTAACTAAGTAACTAATTAAACACTAACTAAAAAAAACAAATTCTTGTGAAAACAATAAACACTTAAACTATGTATTTCTAAAACAAAAACAATATAATATAACTACAGAAGAAGGAAAGGTCCCCAAAATGTTTGCGGAGTTCCCGCGTTGCATAGCAATGCTTACCTTTTAAGCTAAGTAGCAGCCGGCATTCTGGATTCCACTATTCTTTAATTTTTGCACATGAGTTTGTTACAGACTAAGCTCAGCATACCTAAATTCAGTTCATTTCTGACAATATCACATCGGTTCAAAGTATTTTTTGCGCTACGAGTAGCCACTTTACTTACCAATGACCGTGACAGTAGATCCCACATCAACGAGGCAGTGTGTCCTCAGATAAGGTCCTGATCGTGTCTCTAAGCGCGGGCGACACGCTGACGCTGAAGTGCCAGGGCGCGTCGCTGGACGAGCTGAGCGCGCTGCCCGCCTTTCAGGCGCTCGAGGTGGTGCGCCGCCTGCGCCTGCACGCCTGCGCGGCGCCGCGGCCCGCGCTCGCCGCTGTGCTGCGCGCGCTCAACGCCACGCTGGGGTGCGCGCGCGCCGACGGCCAGGTATGCGAGGTGATGCTAGGCGCGCTGCCGCCCGAGCCCGCGCTCGGCGCCGCGCTGTTCGCCGGCCTCGAGCGCCTCGAGAGCCTCGACGTCACCGTATACGGCGACCGCGACGCGGGACTCCGGCACAACGCGTCTGACTTCCTGGCGCCGCTGGTCCACCTCCGCAGCCTGTCGCTCACCAACGTACCGCTAGCGGAAGCGGGGCTCGGCGCGCTGCCGCCCGCCTTGGCCGTCCTGAAGCTCACGTCGACGGGCGTGCGCCGCCTGCCGCCCGCCTGGCTGCGCGCGCCGCTCGACGAGCTGTGGGTGGACAGCGAGCAGGCGCTGGAGGTGCAGAGCGTGCCCCGCGCGGCGCACGTCACGCTGCTGTCGCCCGCCACCAACGTCAGCCTGGACGCGGCGCCCGCCACCAACGACAGCCTGGACGCGGCGCCCGCGCTGCGCGCGCTGACTGTGCACTGCTGGACGGAGCCCGCGCCGCGCCCGCTGGCCGCCTGCCCGCAGCTGCGCGAGCTGGTGCTGACGGAGGCGGCGGCGGAGTCGCTGCCGGCGGGCTGGCTGGCGCGCTGCTCGCGGCTGGAGCGCCTGCTGCTGCAGGGCGGCGCGCGCCTGCACCAGCTGCCGCCGGGGCTGCTGCTGGGCGCCGTGCGCCTGCACACGCTGGGGCTGCGCGGCCTGGGGCTGCGCGCGCTGCCCGTCAGCGCGGAGGGCAAGCAGCTGTTGGACCCGGTGCCGGACCTCAGGGACCTCGACCTCTCCTCCAACCTACTCAGCGACCTGCCGAGGTGAGTCTACCAAACTACCTCTTTATTTATTTTAATAAAGTGGAGCTCTACGTGTACGCCGATGACGATGACGTGGCAGGCGTTACAGGTAGAGCGCACGCGGGTCTAGAGCCGGAGTTGAACGCGGTTGCAAACGAACTCGGCACTTGAGTCTCGCGACAGACTTGAGTGGAGCCACAAATGACGCCGATCGCGCCCGACTATAGCCGAGCGCATCGAGTTGGATCCGCCATGGCTGATACGAGCGGATAAAACGGATGTTAATTGTTTAAAACAACGATAACAACATTAACACTAAACGGAGTTCCACTGGCGAGAGTTTTGCGTTTTAAGTACCTGGGACACTGGGTCACGGAGGACCTCTCTGATGTTGAGGATATCGAGAGAGAACGTAGGGCGTTGTCTGTCAGGGGCAATATGTTGGCTCGTAGATTTGCACGATGTACGGCAGAAGTAAAGCTAACATTATTCAGAGCATTTTGTCAGTCCTTCTATACGTGCAGTCTGTGGGCCACATATACACTCAAGGCAATCAACGCGCTACGAGTGCAATACAACAACGCGTTCAGGATGCTGTTGGGGCTGCCGTGGCGCTGCAGTGCGTCGGGGATGTTTGCGGATGCAAGGGTAGATGGTTTCCACGCCGTACTCCGCAAACGGGCCACCTCGATGCTCAGCCGCGTCCGAGGCAGCACTAACAGCATCCTGCGGGTTGTACGCTGCGCCGCTCAGCTACACATGTTATACGACCCTTTCAAAAAGAAAATATTAGTGGGTATTTTAGAGTTTGACATTTTTATATTTTTACTGTAATATTTGACATTTTAATTTTATTTTTATTAGTAGACATTTGATTTTAATAACTCGGTATTTGGTTTGATTATTGATATTGTTTGATTATTTTTGATGTTTGTTTATTTATTGTTTGACATGCCTGCTATGTAATAATTTGAATTTAATTTTATCTTTTATGTGTATGGACTCAAGGTCTGAAATAAATGACATTTATTTTATTTTTTTATTTAAATCGAACGGACTCGCGCTAAACAGAGACAAGACATGCTTTATGACATTCAGCCTAAAAGGTCATAAAACGTAAAAGTACATCTGTACATACACACATACACATACAACATGCAGTGTCTGTAGTAGGTAGGACATGCGGCTTTGTTTGTAACAAACCACTGTATTGTTACTTGTATGTTTGCCGTGTAGTCCAGTTTACAGAATTAAATAAAAAAATAATAATTAATTAATAGTACCTACAATTTAAGATAAATTAAACATAAATTAAACAGAGAAGTGGTTATCATAAACAACAGCTTAATAGAAAAGACTATGTTATGATAGTGTTTTAAAAGGACAGTTTTAAGTACGAGTATACCTAAGGTATATCATGCATAATATGTGAACTTGTGGAGCCGGGCAGAATCGCTAGTAGTAAATAAATGTGAAAACGTGTGTATCTCCGTGTGCAGTGGCTCGTTCAGCGGCACGCTGCAGCTCCAGCGGCTGGTGCTGCGCAACAACAGCGTGACGTCACTCGCGCTGGACGCGCTGCGCCCGCTGACCAACCTGAGCGAGCTCGACCTCAGCGACAACCCGCACCTGACCGACTTCTGCGCCTCGCGCCTCGGTGAGACCCCCCCTCCTCGTCCCGCCCACACCCCCGCTCCTCAGTGCGGTACTCATACGCCTCTCCTTCCCTGTTCAGACACGTCTCCCCTGCACGCCGCCACGGGCCTGAGGAAGTTGTACTTGGCGAGGACCGGCGCCTCCATCGTGTGCAGCGACTGGTGCCACTCCATGAAGCAGCTCGAGAGGCTCGACCTGCAGCACGCGCGCGTCACCGAGCTGTGGGTGAGTGTCACGCGGGCTGGGGGCGGGGGGCGGGGGGAGCAGGCGGGCCGGACCTGACCACCGCGTGCTCAGTTTCAGGACGTGCGCTGCGAGCGGGCCTCCAGCGACGCGAGCGTCCTCCTGTACGGCAACAACGTCACCATGCTGTTCACCGACGTGACGGAGTACTCGCGCGCGCTCGCCGGCGGCGCCGCCAACTACTCGCGCGTGGAGCTCGACTCCACGCTGGATTGCGACTGCAACATGTACTGGACGCGGCGCGCGCAGCCCGCGCTGCAGCACGTGAGCGGGCTGCGCTGCGCGGAGCGCGCCTTCTGGGACGTGGCGGCGGACGAGCTGCAGTGCGCGGCGCCCGGCGAGTGCGCCGCCTTCCCCGCGCTGCCGGCCGCGTGCGCGTGCTCGGCGCGCCCCGTGTCCGACCCGCGCGAGCGCGCGCTGCTGGTGTCGCTGCGCTGCGAGCGCGCCGACCTGACGCGCGTGCCGGCTCCGCGCGCGCGCACCGCCCGGCGGTACCGCCTGCTGCTGGCGCACAACAACATCACGGAGCTGACCGCGCCCGACCTGTACGACGAGATCGATGTGAGTACTGCTGTTTCTCGAACTCGACACGAGCTTCACTTCACCCGGTCGAGCCGCCGCTAATCTATGCTATATGTGCGTTCCAGGAGCTGGACCTGCGCGACAACGGCCTGACGAGTGTGCCGGCGGCGGCGGCGGCGCGCCTGGGTCGCGTAGCCGGCGCGCTGCGCCTGGCTGACAACCCGCTAGACTGCTCGTGCCGCGCCGCGCCGCTGCTGCGCGCGCTGCAGGCGCGGCGCGGCGAGCTGGCGGGGCTGCTGTGCGGCGACGGTTCGGCGCTGGAGGAGGCGCCGGCCGCGGACTGCGCGCCGCCCGCACCGCCCGTGCAGCGCGCAGGGTGGCGCGTGGCGGCCGCGCTGGCGGCGCTGCTGGCGCTGGCGCTGCTGGTGCTGGTTGCGCTGGCGTCGCGCGAGCGCCGCTTCTTCCTCAAGGCGGTGCTGCTGCGTCTGGGGCTGCTGTGGCGGCCCGGCGCGCCGGCCGAGGAGGAGCGCGAGTACGACGCCTTCGTGACGTTCTCACACGAGGACGAGGCGGCGGCGCTGGCGCTGGTGGCGCGCCTGGAGCCCGCCTACCGCCTGTGCGTGCACTACCGTGACTGGACGCCGGGCCAGCTCATCTCCGAGCAGGTGTTGGAGTCCGTGGCGCGCTCGCGGCGCACGCTGGCGCTAGTGTCGCGCCACTTCCTGGCCAGCGCCTGGGCCTGCGCCGAGTTCCGCTCGGCGCAAGACGCGGCGCTGCGCTCGGCGCGCCACCGCCTGGTGGTGGTGCTGCTGGAGGCGCCCGAGCTGCTCCCGCCCGACGCGCGCCTGCAGGCCTACATGCGCACCAACACCTACGTGCGCTGGGAGGACCCCTGGCTGTGGGACAAGCTGCGTGTGGCTCTCCCGCCGCCTCGCGCGCGCGCGCCCCGCTCTAATGTGTCCACAACTTCTGCAATGCCCAAGTCAAATGTGTCCCCAAGTCCTGCAATGCCTAAGTCAAATGTGTCCCCAAGTCCTGCAATGATCAAGTCAAATGTGTCCCCAAGTCCTGCAATGCAGTCAAATGTGTCTACAAGTCTTGCAATCCCCAAGTTAAATGTGTCCCCAAGTCCTGTAATGTCCAAATCAAATGTGTCCCCAAGTCCTGCATTGCCCAAGTCACATGTGTCCCCAACTCCTGCAAAGCCTAAGTCAAATGTGTCCCTAAGTCCTGCATTGCCCGAGTCACATTTGTCTCCAACTCCTGCAAAACCCAAGTCAAATGTGTCCCCAAGTCCTGCATTGCCCGAGTCATATGTGTCCCCAACTCCTGCAAAGCCCAAGTCAAATGTTTCCCCAAGTCTTGCAATCCCCAAGTTAACTGTGTCCCCAAGTCCTGTAATGCCCAAGTCAAATGTGTCCCCAAGTCCTGTAATGCCCAAGTTACATGTGTCCCCAACTCCTGCAAAGCCCAAGTCAAATGTGTCCCCAAGTCCTGCATTGCCCGAATCAAACATATCCCCGAGTCCTGCATTGCCCGAGTCACAAATGTTCCTTACTCGTGCAACGGCCGCGCCCAATGTTTCTCGTACATGCACGCCGTTCAAAGCAAACATGGTAGTTGCTAACGCTCAGGCAGCAGACTATAAAGCAGTCAATGTGTCGGTCGCGCGAGCTCCCCGCGCTGAGAGCGTGGTGGTCAGCATGCCCCCCTCCCCCCCGCGCTGGCCACGTGACTCAGCCTGTAGTCCGCCTCCGCCGGTCGGGCGAGGCGGCGCTGAGAGCGTGGTGGTCAGCATGACCCCCCTCCCCCCCGTGCTGGCCACGTGACTCCGCCTGTAGTCCTCCGCCGGTCGCGCGAGCTCCCCGCGCTGAGAGCGTGGTGGTCAGCATGACTCCCCTCCCCCCGCGCTGGCCACGTGACTCCGCCTGTAGTCCTCCTCCGCCGGTCGCGCGAGCTCCCCGCGCTGAGAGCGTGGTGGTCAGCATGACCCCCCTCCCCCCGCGCTGGCCACGTGACTCCGCCTGTAGTCCGCCTCCGCCGGTCGCGCGAGCTCCCCGCGCTGAGAGCGTGGTGGTCAGCATGCCCCCCTCTCCCCCCTGCGCTGGCCACGTGACTCCGCCTGTAGTCCTCCTCCGCCGGTCGCATGAGCTCCCCGCGCTGAGAGCGTGTGGTCAGCATGACCCCCCTCCCCTCCGCGCTGGCCACGTAACTCCGCCTGTAGTCCTCCTCCGCCGGTCGCGTAAGCTCTCCGCGCTGAGAGCGTGGTGGTCAGCATGCCCCCCTCCCCCCGCGCTGGCCACGTGACTCCGCCAGTGGAGGCGGGCTTGTCCGCCCTGAGAATTTGGTAGCAAGAATACGTATTTTACTCAACATGGACAAAAGCAACTAAACTAAAATTTTATGTTCAAGATTCATCATTTCAATGACTGTATTTTGCGAATAGAATAACACTAACGGCCAATGTTTGTAACACAAAATAATTAATCAAAAAGATATCTTTAAAATTGAGTATATCGATTTTGTCGGCGTTGGATTGGAGCTTTAAAATTTTCCACACATGTTAACTAACACAATCACTTTGATTTGTGAATAGATTATTTGAAACAAATTCGTAGTTTTTAATATAAACGACCAAAACCGTTTTGTCGCTTACGCCCTTTCGGAATAAGTGGATTTTTAGCGAAACTTGCCTCCTTTGCGGCGGTGCAGGGCGCTTGGACCTACAGTTTCAGATTTATAATTCGCCACTGCGTCGTCTTAACTGTTAAGACGACGCAGTGGAATCTTAATCTAGTATACTTTGCTATAATACGCGCCCAATACCTTGCGTGCTTAATGCCACCTAACTGTACCTAACTGCAAAACAACCAAGAAAAAGTGACTGTTGCTGAACTAAAAATACAAGAGCATTATTACTTTTAAGTTAAAAGCATTAGAATAATTTTATTATCGTGCGTTTCTTAATATTATTTTTTCTGTGCGATATAGCCGTACCTACTGAGTAGGTTTATTTAGTACTGAGAGTATCATTTATCGTCGTAGTCATTGTAAATGTAAACGAGTGATTGAATGCATTCATTGTTACTAGACTAAGTACGTATCTCCAGACGCTAGTGATAGAAAGTCGTGTAAAGAAAGCTCGCTAGTTTTCAACTTGTACAGACAATACAACTAGATGCATTCATTGTTACTAGACTAAGTACGTATCTCCAGACGCTAGTGATAGAAAGTCGTGTAAAGAAAGCTCGCTAGTTTTCAACTTGTACAGACAATACAACTAGATGCATTCATTGTTACTAGACTAAGTACGTATCTCCAGACGCTAGTGATAGAAAGTCGTGTAAAGAAAGCTCGCTAGTTTTCAACTTGTACAGACAATACAACTAGATGCATTCATTGTTACTAGACTAAGTACGTATCTCCAGACGCTAGTGATAGAAAGTCGTGTAAAGAAAGCTCGCTAGTTTTCAACTTGTACAGACAATACAACTAGATGCATTCATTGTTACTAGACTAAGTACGTATCTCCAGACGCTAGTGATAGAAAGTCGTGTAAAGAAAGCTCGCTAGTTTTCAACTTGTACAGACAATACAACTAGATGCATTCATTGTTACTAGACTAAGTACGTATCTCCAGACGCTAGTGATAGAAAGTCGTGTAAAGAAAGCTCGCTAGTTTTCAACTTGTACAGACAATACAACTAGATGCATTCATTGTTACTAGACTAAGTACGTATCTCCAGACGCTAGTGATAGAAAGTCGTGTAAAGAAAGCTCGCTAGTTTTCAACTTGTACAGACAATACAACTAGATGCATTCATTGTTACTAGACTAAGTACGTATCTCCAGACGCTAGTGATAGAAAGTCGTGTAAAGAAAGCTCGCTAGTTTTCAACTTGTACAGACAATACAACTAGATGCATTCATTGTTACTAGACTAAGTACGTATCTCCAGACGCTAGTGATAGAAAGTCGTGTAAAGAAAGCTCGCTAGTTTTCAACTTGTACAGACAATACAACTAGTAACAAATAGTTGATATAATATATTATTGTGTTTGTATAGGTATCTTCTTTTCCTTAATTCCTTAACTATTTATCATTAAATTGTGTTAAGTAAGTAGTATTTATTTCTCGTCCGGATGCCAACACACCGCTTGCATCTTTGTAATTAGATAATTAGATCTTTTCTTAGTTTTAAGTAAAAATGCTTGTAGTACCTCTTGCCACCGCTCGTAGCGTCGGGGCTGCAGCACTACAGGCCCAACTCGGGAAACAACGAAAATACTCGCAGATTAGCGCAAATTATGATTTTTTTGCGCTATCTGTTGAGACGTTGGGCCCGTGGTCTCCGGACACAAAATTATTTGTGAAACAGGTTAGCAAGCGTTTGGTCCTTGCCACAGGAGATCTCAGGGCTGGCAGCTATTTTTCTCAACGTTTGAGTCTTTGCATTCAAAGAGGAAATACTGCCAGCATCCTGGGTTCCCTGCCGCACAGCGACAACATGGACGGTGTGCTGAACTTTTTGTAAATATCTGTTTTGTATAAGTTTTCTGTATTTTTAAGTCATATTTGTATATACTTATGGTATATGTGTAAAAATTAGTTAACTATAATCTATTATATATTAAAAATATAATAGTAAAAATTGTATGAAACCAATATACATTTTGAGTTAGAGTATTTGAAAGCCAGCCCTGTTGCAAGGGAGCTACCCACGTATATTTATAACATGTCCCGCATCTACATGTCACCAATGCATAGGATATTAAAAGAACTTTTATTGTTCCTTCCGTTTATACTTACCTTATCTAATACACTGATAATCATGTTGTCATCACTTATAGTTTACGAAATATCCGCGGACAATTAGGTAATATACATACACGAAATTTGGCACACATGTAAGGAGGCTCATCAAATAGTCATATTAATAAATTTATATGAGATCGCATTGATAACCTCCTCTTTATTAGAAGTCGGTTAGAAATTAATATAATTTTGTTTTCTTATGCCATATTACTTTAAGAAATACTCAATTTCTCACAATAAGAAATGCATAATAGTACCTACTCAGTAAAAAAATGAGACGAGAGTGTAGTCTGGAAGCTGACGTCTTCAAGTTGTTGTATTTGTTTATGTTATATAAATATATTTGTAATAACATGTGGTTGTTTCGTTTTTGTCATGTCCCCTAGTTTCGTATAATAATGATGAATTGTAAGATTAAAGTACCTAACACCTGTAATGAGTAGTTACCTACTAGTGTCAGTACTTACACTGACTGCGATCTTCAGCTGTGATGATTGTGAGGTAAGAGCCATTTTTATTCATATTATTTTGGTTTATACAGAAATCGACATTAAAAAAAACCTCTATTTATAAGGTAGAGCTACGATCTTTCATTAGATTTCTTTGATTTGATAAGGGATTTTTAATTCTCTAATTACAAATAATTTAATAAAACATTCGATAGGTGTCGCCAAATTTCGAGATGTTTTTTTTAAACTTAAACAGGTTTGCACTTGACCATAGTTGGCCTGAAGGCATGAATTTCAATATCTCAATATATCAACTCTGAATTTTGAAGTCGTAAAAATGAAAATAAAAGATTTATTAACTTTTTAGTAATAGAAGACTTGAAGTCGGTTTTTTTTAAATATTATTTTTATATTTTTTAGTTTCATTTCGTTCCTACGCTTAAGTCTATAAAATATAAACACAGTACCTATGTAGGTACTGTGTTTATCTGAATTGATAAAATTAAATGAGCATCAGAATCGGCCGAGCACTTTTTAGTTTTAGGCGCTAACAAATATGTATGAAGCGCCCTCTAGTGAGCAAGCAACGCCTAAATCTAAGCCTATCAGAAAAAACCTCGTCAATATTGGGCTAATAATGAAAAGAAAATTATTTATTTTGCGACAAGAAATTACGTACGAGCACATTCAGGAAAGTAAGACAAACACATTTTATACATCCGGCTCGAAGGACCATGAACAAAGTAGCCAAAGACTAACCACGTGTAAAAGTCAGTTATTCGGCCTTTGTGAATTGTGACAGAGCCCTAGCAGCTGCAGCCCACTACAACCCTATCTTACCTAGTACTCAATACAACTTAATAGCAATAGCAGTCTTATCCAGATAAATTAGAAGCAACTTACATACTACGTGCAGTGTTGTGGCGTGATGCATCGCTGAAGTGGTGCAGTTTGGTGTGACCTGCTACTCTCCTTCCGGCTGGTCCCTGGAGCTTGTGGAGGCGTCCCCCGATGCACTGTCGCTCCGCAGTTTCTGGACACCCGTGACGCGTTGCTCTGGCGTCCTCTGGTGTGTTGGCTCTCGTGTAGAGTGGGTCCCCTTGGCCAGACCCTCAGTCGATCTGCACTAGGTCTTGCTGCTTAGAGTTGTTGCTCGTCGTGGATCGGCGCGACGTCGCCAGGCTAATCGGATGGTCCGAATATAGCCCTCACTGAACGTTGTATCTTCACTATGGCCACAACTGGCCTACCCGGATATCTCACTTGGTACTAGACAACAACTCATTAAGAAATTACTTAAACCAAGGATTGGACAGCTGATTTTGACAGACATGAACCAGAGATTACGTTTCAATACACTAATCTAACAATTTCCATCACTATTCGTATTTAATTTTCTGTCCCAACTAACACCGGTAACATCACTTTTTCTAAATAAATTTCAAGAGAACAACTAGACAGCTGGTCTTCCTATGACACGCATATGATAAGTACTTACCTACTTAACAAATTGAATGTGATGCCTCTATACAGCTCAAATGACAGTACTAAGATTTATTTAAGCCATCGCATATGCATAGGTAATTATTTGATGAGGATTATATCTGAAATGGTCTCATATAAACTTTTCTTCATTCGGTTCAGTACATTTTGAGAAAAAACCAATACACACACATTGATAAAGTTTACACAAACCAATAATAGTTACCTATGTTTAGAAAACGACTAATCGGATTTTGATGCGGTCTTTTGTGATGTGTTGAGGTTTGATTGGTGCATCTACTACTAACTAGAAAGTTGTGTGTTACAATGACAACTCGCCGGGGGGAGCTGGTTAGGTTAGGTTAGGTTTTTTTTTTTACTTCCTATCCCCAACGAGTTTGTGTTGGGGCTTATTTTTACAATCCACTTTCATACCGTTCCCGCTTTTATGCCTCTCGTACTTTTATTCTTCATACAAGTTCTTTCTATCGTTCTATTCCTCATTTAGTCTTAGGTATTAGACAATACCTGTCAGACGATGGAGAGATGACATAGAGCTGGTGGCGGGAAAATTATGGACTAGGACTGCATTGACGAGGAGCACATGGCAAGAGTTGGAGGAGGCCTACGTCCAAAGCTGGACGATCCCGAGATAAAAGAAGAAACTTTATTTAAAATTTGACATCTATTCTGACACCGTAAATTTTATTTGGCATTGAAATTTTTGACATTATGATTTGTAAAGAAATATTATAAAAATTTAAATAATAATAATTTAATGAACAAAATGACATAAAAAATTGTAATGTAAAATTTTTATATAGGGAAATAAAGGCTATTTTTATTTTATTTTTTATTTTTATTTTTATTTTATTTTATTAGACAATAATTTCCATACAAATGTATGGGATATGAGCGTGTTTCATAATAAAATAGACAAAATCTTAATTGTTGAAATTTATCTTCAACTCAATAACTCAAACCCAAAAGTCGAACACAGAATGTTGAACCCAAAATGTTGAGCCCAAAATGTTAAATGTTGAACCCAGAGAAGTTAGGTTAGTTAGGTTGAGCCCAAAAAGAAGAGCCCAAAATGTTGAGCCCAAAATGTTAAATGTTGAACCCAGAGAAGTTAGGTTGAGCCCAAAAAGTAGAGCCCAAAATGTTGAGCCCAAAAAGTAGAGCCCAAAATGTTGAGCCCAAAATGTAGAGCCCAAAATGTTGAGCCCAAAAAATTGAACCCAAAAAGTAGAACCCAAAAAGGTGAAATAGCTCATAATTCAAATTCAAATTCAAATTCAAAATGATTTATTTCGGACTACAATTGGTTGATTGATCCATATTTTGTTAGTAACTTATAACTATTCTTACAGGCTAGGGTTAGTATAATTAACAAGTAGGTACATGTAGTTACATTATTTAATACTCATACATATATATTTAACAATAAAAAATACTCATATAGGTAGATTTACCAACATCATACTTACCGGCAGGCCAAACTTTAGAAACTGGCATAGGTTAGGTTAAGGGTACTTGCGTCGGGAGATCGGTTTCAAACTCGGTATCGGGGAGTAATTTGACATGTTCATTCTTCCTATACCCCCATTTGGGGCTCTATCGGCACCCCTTGGGGTACCTCCCATACATTTTTAATTTTTTTTTGGGGTTTTTTTTAATTTTCTCGCTATTTAATTCCTTTATGAACTCAGTATATGTCTCACCCAAAAGTTTCGTTCAATACCCGTCGTTTGACACTAATTTTATCCCTCTAGGATAATAAATGTAGATTTTAAGCCCGGGTGAGATTTTTCAAGTTGACAATATTTCCATACAAATGTATGGGATATAAGCGTTTTTCATAATAAAATAGACAAAATCGTAATTGTTAAAATTTATCTTCAACTCAATAACTCAAACCCAAAAAGTCGTACACAAAATGTTGAACCCAGAGAGGTAAGGTTAGTTAGGTTGAGCCCAAAATGTTGAGCCCAAAATATTGAGCCCAAAAAGTCCAGCCCAGAATGTTGAACCCAAAATGTTAAATGTTGAACCCAGAGAGGTTAGGTTAGTAAGGTTGAGCCCAAAAAGTAGAGCCCAAAATGTTGAACCAAAAATGTTAAATGTTGAACCCAGAGAAGTTAGGTTAGTTAGGATGAGCCAAAAAAGTAGAGCCCAAAAAGTCGAGCCCAGAATGTTGAACCCAAAATGTTGAGCCCAAAATGTTAAATGTTGAACCCAGAGAGGTAAGGTAAGTTAGGTTGAGCCCAAAATGTTGAGCCCAAAAAGTCGAGCCAAGAATGTTGAACCCAAAATGTTGAGCCCAAAATGTTAAATGTTGAACCCAGAGAGGGTAGGTTAGTAAGGTTGAGCCCAAAATGTTGAGCCCAAAATGTTGAGCCCAAAAAGTGGAACCCAAAAAGTGGAAACCAAAAGTGGAACCCAAAAAGTAGAACCCAAAAAGGTGAAATAGCTCATAATACTCATATATATTTAACAATAAAAATACTCATATAGGTAGATTAACCAACATCATACTTACCGGTAGGCCAAACTTAAAAAACTGGAATAGGTTAGGTTAGGTTAAGGGTACTCGCGTCGGGAGATCGGTTTCAAACTCAGTATCGGGGGGTTATTTGGAAGAGATCACTCAAGGTGATAAGGCCGCCCACTTGTGCATTCTTTTATAGTTTAAGCATCTCATATTGTAATTTATTTTTGGTGTGCATAATAAAGTAATATTGTATTGTATTGTATTGTATTGTATTATTTGACCTGTTCTTTCTTCCTATACCCCCACTTGGGGCTCTATCGGCACCCCTTGGGGTACCTCCCATACATTTTTAAATTTTTTTGGGTTTTTTTTTAATTTTCTCGCTTTTTAATTCCTTTGTGAACTCAGTATATGCCTCACCCAAAAGTTTCGTTCAATACCCGTCGTTTGACACCAATTTTATCCCTCTAGGATAATAAATGTAGATTTTAAGCCCGGGTTAGATTTTTCAAGTTGACAATATTTCCATACAAATGTATGGGATATGAGCGTTTTCATAATAAAATAGACAAAATCGTAATTGTTGTAATTTATCTTCAACTCAATAACTTAAACCCAAAAAGTTGAGCCCAAAATGTTGAGCCAAAAATGTTGAGCCCAAAAAGTTGAGCCCAAAATGTTGAGCCCAAAATGTTGAGCACAAAATGTAGAGCCCAAAAAGTTGAGCCCAAAAAGTAGAGCCCAAAAAGTAGATCCCAAAAAGTTGAGCCCAAAAAGTAGAGCCCAAAAAGTAGAGCCCAAAAAGTTGAGCCCAAAAAGTTGAGCCCAAAAAGTTGAGCCCAAAAAGTAGAGCCCAAAAAGTTGAGCCCAAAAAGTTGAGCCCAAAAAGTGGAACCCAAAAAGTAGAACCCAAAAAGGTGAAATACCTCCTAATACTCATATATATTTAACAATAAAAATAATCAACTAGGTAGATTAAGCAACATCATACATAGCGGTAGGCAAAAACTTTAAAAATTGGAATAGGTTAGGTTAAGGGTACTCGCGTCGGGAGATCGGTTTCAAACTCGGTATCGGGGGGTTATTTGACCTGGTCTTTCTTCCTATACCCCCATTTGGGGTTCTATCGGCACCCCTTGGGGTACCTCCCATACATTTTTTTTTTTTTGGGTTTTTTTTAATTTTCTCGCCTTTTAATTCCTTTATGAACTCAGTATATGCCTCACCTAAAATATTAGTTCAATACCCGTCGTTTGACACCAATTTTATCCCTCTAGGATAATAAATGTAGATTTTAAGGCCGGGTTAGATTTTTCAAGTTGACAATATTTCCACACAAATGTATGGGATATGAGCGTTTTTCATAATAAAATAGACAAAATCGTAATTGTTAAAATTTATCTTCAACTCAATAACTTAAACCCAAAATGTTGAGCCCAAAAAGTTGAGCCCAAAAAGTAGAGCCCAAAAAGTAGAGCCCAAAAAGTTGAGCCCAAAAAGTTGAGCCCAAAAAGTAGAGCCCAAAAAGTAGAGCCCAAAAAGTTGAGCCCAAAAAGTTGAGCCCAAAAAGTTGAGCCCAAAAAGTAGAGCCCAAAAAGTTGAGCCCAAAAAGTTGAGCCCAAAAAGTTGAGCCCAAAAAGTGGAACCCAAAAAGTAGAACCCAAAAAGGTGAAATACCTCCTAATACTCATATATATTTAACAATAAAAATAATCAACTAGTAAGATTAAGCAACATCATACATAGCGGTAGGCAAAAACTTTAAAAATTGGAATAGGTTAAGGCTACTCGCGTCGGGAGATCGGTTTCAAACTCGGTATCGGGGGGTTATTTGACCTGGTCTTTCTTCCTATACCCCCATTTGGGGTTCTATCGGCACCCCTTGGGGTACCTCCCATAATTTTTTTTTATTTTTTTTGGGGTTTTTTTTAATTTTTTCGCCTTTTAATTCTTTTATGAACTCAGTATATGCCTCACCTAAAATTTTCGTTCAATACCCGTCGTTTGACACCAATTTTATCCCTCTAGGATAATAAATGTAGATTTTAAGGCCGGGTTAGATTTTTCAAGTTGACAATATTTCCATACAAATGTATGGGATATGAGCGTTTTTCATAATAAAATAGACAAAATCGTAATTGTTGTAATTTATCTTCAACTCAATAACTTAAACCCAAAATGTTGAGCCCAAAAAGTTGAGCCCAAAAAGTAGAGCCCAAAAAGTAGAGCCCAAAAAGTTGAGCCCAAAAAGTAGAGCCCAAAAAGTAGAGCCCAAAAAGTTGAGCCCAAAAAGTTGAGCCCAAAAAGTAGAGCCCAAAAAGTAGAGCCCAAAAAGTTGAGCCCAAAAAGTAGAGCCCAAAAAGTTGAGCCCAAAAAGTAGAGCCCAAAAATTTGAGCCCAAAAAGTTGAGCCCAAAAAGTGGAACCCAAAAAGTAGAACCCAAAAAGGTGAAATACCTCCTAATACTCATATATATTTAACAATAAAAATAATCAACTAGGTAGATTAAGCAACATCATCCATAGCGGTAGGCAAAAACTTTAAAAATTGGAATAGGTTAGGTTAAGGGTACTCGCGTCGGGAGATCGGTTTCAAACTCGGTATCGGGGGGTTATTTGACCTGGTCTTTCTTCCTATACCCCCATTTGGGGTTCTATCGGCACCCCTTGGGGTACCTCCCATAATTTTTTTTTTTTTTTTTTGGGGTTTTTTTTAATTTTCTCGCCTTTTAATTCCTTTATGAACTCAGTATATGCCTCACCTAAAATTTTTGTTCAATACCCGTCGTTTGACACCAATTTTATCCCTCTAGGATAATAAATGTAAATTTTAAGGCCGGGTTAGATTTTTCAAGTTGACAATATTTCCATACAAATGTATGGGATATGAGCGTTTTTCATAATAAAATAGACAAAATCGTAATTGTTGTAATTTATCTTCAACTCAATAACTTAAACCCAAAATATTGAGCCCAAAAAGTTGAGCCCAAAAAGTAGAGCCCAAAAAGTTGAGCCCAAAAAGTAGAGCCCAAAAAGTAGAGCCCAAAAAGTTGAGCCCAAAAAGTTGAGCCCAAAATGTAGAGCCCAAAAAGTAGAGCCCAAAAAGTTGAGCCCGAAAAGTTGAGCCCAAAAAGTTGAGCCCAAAAAGTTGAGCCCAAAAAGTAGAGCCCAAAAAGTAGAGCCCAAAAAGTTGAGCCCAAAAAGTAGAGCCCAAAAAGTAGAGCCCAAAAAGTTGAGCCCAAAAAGTTGAGCCCAAAAAGTAGAGCCCAAAAAGTAGAGCCCAAAAAGTTGAGCCCAAAAAGTAGAGCCCAAAAAGTTGAGCCCAAAAAGTAGAGCCCAAAAATTTGAGCCCAAAAAGTTGAGCCCAAAAAGTGGAACCCAAAAAGTAGAACCCAAAAAGGTGAAATACCTCCTAATACTCATATATATTTAACAATAAAAATAATCAACTAGGTAGATTAAGCAACATCATCCATAGCGGTAGGCAAAAACTTTAAAAATTGGAATAGGTTAGGTTAAGGGTACTCGCGTCGGGAGATCGGTTTCAAACTCGGTATCGGGGGGTTATTTGACCTGGTCTTTCTTCCTATACCCCCATTTGGGGTTCTATCGGCACCCCTTGGGGTACCTCCCATAATTTTTTTTTTTTTTTTTTGGGGTTTTTTTTAATTTTCTCGCCTTTTAATTCCTTTATGAACTCAGTATATGCCTCACCTAAAATTTTTGTTCAATACCCGTCGTTTGACACCAATTTTATCCCTCTAGGATAATAAATGTAAATTTTAAGGCCGGGTTAGATTTTTCAAGTTGACAATATTTCCATACAAATGTATGGGATATGAGCGTTTTTCATAATAAAATAGACAAAATCGTAATTGTTGTAATTTATCTTCAACTCAATAACTTAAACCCAAAATATTGAGCCCAAAAAGTTGAGCCCAAAAAGTAGAGCCCAAAAAGTTGAGCCCAAAAAGTAGAGCCCAAAAAGTAGAGCCCAAAAAGTTGAGCCCAAAAAGTTGAGCCCAAAATGTAGAGCCCAAAAAGTAGAGCCCAAAAAGTTGAGCCCGAAAAGTTGAGCCCAAAAAGTTGAGCCCAAAAAGTTGAGCCCAAAAAGTAGAGCCCAAAAAGTTGAGCCCAAAAAGTTGAGGTTAGGTTCGGTTAGGTTCGGTTAGGTTAGGTTAGGTTAGGTTAGGTTAGGTTAGGTTAGGTTAGGTTAGGTTAGGTTAGGTTAGGTTAGGTTAGGTTAGGTTAGGTTAGGTTAGGTTAGGTTAGGTTAGGTTAGGTTAGGTTAGGTTAGGTTAGGTTAGGTTAGGTTAGGTTAGGTTAGGTTAGGTTAGGTTAGGTTAGGTTAGGTTAGGTTAGGTTAGGTTAGGTTAGGTTAGGTTAGGTTAGGTTAGGTTAGGTTAGGTTAGGTTAGGTTAGGTTAGGTTAGGTTAGGTTAGGTTAGGTTAGGTTAGGTTAGGTTAGGTTAGGTTAGGTTAGGTTAGGTTAGGTTAGGTTAGGTTAGGTTAGGTTAGGTTAGGTTAGGTTAGGTTAGGTTAGGTTAGGTTAGGTTAGGTTAGGTTAGGTTAGGTTAGGTTAGGTTAGGTTAGGTTAGGTTAGGTTAGGTTAGGTTAGGTTAGGTTAGGTTAGGTTAGGTTAGGTTAGGTTAGGTTAGGTTAGGTTAGGTTAGGTTAGGTTAGGTTAGGTTTTTTTTTTTTTTTTTTTTTTTTTTTTTTTTTTTTCGGCCTACCCCCAACGAGTTTGTGTTGGGGCCTGTTGTTTACAATCCACTTTCATACCGTTCCCGCTTGTATGCCTCTCGTACTTTTATTCCTCATACTGTTTCTTTCTTTCATACATATTCCTCATTCGTTCTTTTTATTACCTATTTCCTATGCTAAGCTATTCTTATAATTTATATCTTTATTTCTTTATTATAACTTCCAAGTTTGAACAGGTTCTTACTTATAATTAACATCTGTTCACCATCGGTCACGAATTTAATCGCGCCGTGGTGAGCTATTCTTACTTTTGTTTTTATTTGCTACAGATTTTACAATTTCCTTACAATACTTTAAAAACTTATTTCTTACCAACTTATTACTTACTATACCGCTTAGATTTGCGATACTTACTTTTATATCAAGCTCATACTCAATGTCCAGCCGGCGCCTGCTGTAAATCGGGCATTCCGCAATGCAATGGAGAACGGTCTCCTCTACTTCAGGGTCACAAGGGCATGCCGGGCTCTCCTTGCACTTGAATCTGTGCAGGTACTCGGAGAACCCGCCATGCCCTGTGAATAGCTGGACTATCCAATGGTCCATTTCTATTTTGCGTATCACGGGGTATGCCTCGATAGCGTCTGGGAAGTAGACTTTGGTAATCGCTGCTTTGTTCTCGGATTTATAACGCCGGTTCCATTCATCAAGCGAGTCATGGCGTATTTGTCGCTTGATGAATGAAACCGGGCAGCGGTCGTAGTTTGCTTTTGTTTTCAACGTCAATGCAGCCGCCTTCGCCAATTCGTCTGCCCTTTCGTTGCCTTCGAGCCCTGCGTGTGCTTTTATCCAGAACAAATTGATGGGTTTTTGTTGTTTCTTCATCTTCTGAATATTTGCTCTAGTTCGAATCGCCAGGGGGTGAAGGGTGGATACGTTTGTTACTGTTTCCATCGCGGAGCGAGAGTCGCTGTATATATTGCAGCAGGTGGTGCTTCTGTCTTTGAGGGCTGTCTCGGTGGCCTCTGTCAGTGCAAGTAGTTCCGCTTGATACACGGAGCAGCAGTCGTCCAGACGCAATTTACGGGTACTGATTTCGGCGGCGCCTTGTCTGATGGATAAGGCTGCTCCCACTTTTCCCTCGATTTTGCTGCCATCGGTGTATATATTGAGGCCTTCATTAAAAGTTTGTTCGACCGCTGCTCCGTCCTCCAAGCATCTGAAATGCAGCTCCTCCTGACATGCTGGGTGCGGTCTGGTGGTGTACTTTACCGGTGTCTCCACTTTACGATCGCCCACTATTCGCTGTGAGAACCCTTTTTTAATTTCATACAGGGCTGCCGCTTCCCTGATGCGAATGTCTAGCGGCAACAAGCCAGCCAGCAGTAGCACTGAGTTAAGGGATGCTGTTCGGTAGGATTTTACTATCTTTTGGACGAATCCTCTTTGTACAGAGTCGAGTTCGTTCTTGATCATAATCTTGCTTGTCGCAGGTGCCCAAGCGCTGGCTGCGTACATTATCGTGGGCTCGACGACTGCGGTGTATATCGTCCGGACGACTTCCGACGATAAGCCCCAATGTATTTTCGCAGTTCTTATCAGCTGCTTATAGAAGTTGAGTGCTCTCCTGCAGACATTCGCCGTGTGTGCGTTAAACGACAACTTGTGGTCTATGGTCAGCCCGAGTACCTTTATCTCATTCGACATGCCGATGCTCACGCCGCCCATGCTCAGGCGAGGGGTATCATACTTCAGCTTGCGCGTGACGGTCATTGCTACCGTCTTGTGCGGCGCAAACTTGAGCTTACTTTTGATACCCCACGACTGAACGTGCGCCAGCGCTGCATTGGCCTGTCTCTCCACTTCTAGGGCTGTTCCACCATCGCAGACCAACAAGATGTCGTCGGCGAATGCCTGGGCATAGGCCCCCTCCCTCTCCAGCTCCAGAAGAAGCGGGTTAAGGAGCAGGTTCCAGAGCATGGGTCCTCCGATGGAACCTTGCACGCATCCTTTTTCCGTCTTTCTCTCGCACTCTTCTCCAGCGTATCGGACACGAACTCTCCGGTTTTCGAGATAGCTGGCCATGACTCGTCTCAGATTTATGGGAACCCTCTCCTCTGCCAGTCTCTTCTTTATCAGGGGCCACCATGCTCCGTCGAAGGCTCCCTCTATATCAAGCGACACCATCGTCACGATTCTCTTCTCATCGAGCTTCTTGTAGACGTGCCGCATCAGGATATAGAGGGAGTCCTCTGTGCTTTTTTGTGGCACGAATCCGAACTGTCGCGGGCTGGTTCCTGGTAGTAGGTAGTGTCTGAGTCGAGCCACGACCATCTTCTCGAACACCTTGCCCAGTACTGGCAAAAGGCCGATCGGTCTGTAAGACTTGGGCGTGGTGTAGGAACTCTTCCCGGGTTTCTTAAGGACCACCACCGTGGCTTCCTTCCACTTGTTCGGGAAGTGTCCAAGCTCTAGGCATTTGTTGGTCAACCTCAGGAAAAGTTCGGGGTCGTTCTTGATCGCCTCCTTGCAGATGTCTGCCGTGAGGCCATCTGCTCCAGGCGCCTTCTTCGGGTTGAAGGAATTCACCGCCAGATTGAGCTCTGTTTCAGTAAATGCTGGGTCTTCAAGGTCATCTTGCTGTCCATCATTCACTGTCTGTGCTTGGGTTCTAATCTGGCGGTGATCTGCGTTATCGCTGTCCTCCAGGTCTTGCGGGTAGAAGGTCCTGGCCAGCAGTTCTGCAGACTCCCTCGCGTCCAGCACTTTACTCCCAGCCTGAAGCAGTGCATCCTCTTCCCTACTCCGTGTCCTATTTATGACCCTGTATATTCCATCCCATACGCTTTCACGATCCTGTTTCCCACATAGATTCTTCCAACTCCCTATCCTTGCCTGCCATGCTTTGTACTCATAATCCGCTTTCTTTTCCAGGTATTCTTCGACGACCTTCTTTCTTCGCACCGGGGCCGCGCATCGGATCCTCATCTTCCTCGTCTTTACTTCCCGCTTCAGCCGTTCGAGATCTTCGGTCCACCATGGCAAGGTAAGTGTCTCTTTGTTTTTTATTTTAGGTAGAGTGTCTGTGCATGTTTGTGTTATGATTTGTGTGTATTTGTTAACTGTGTGTTCAATTTGATATGTATTGTCAATGTGTTCTATGTCTGTATGTGTGAGTGATTGGTCCGCTCTCAATTGGCTCATTTTCTCATGAAAACGAGGCCAATTTGCTTTCCGTGTGTTGTATAGTCTGGTGGTTCTTGTAATGTGTGTGCCTTGAGATTTTGTTAGTGTAATGTTAAATGTGATGCCATTGTGGTCCGAGCTCGTCATGTTTTCGACTATTTTCCAGGCGTTTGTCAGCGGGAGTACATTCGATGAGCAAGCAGTAATGTCGACATGGCTAGTGTATCGCTTGCCGCCTCTAATCGTGTCGAAAGTCGGCGCGTCGAGATCGTTGTTGTTGAGCACGTGAAGTCCAAGATCGCCGAGCAAACCAAGCATCTCCACTCCTCTGGTATTTGTTCTGGCGCTTCCCCACCACGTGCTCCACGAGTTCACGTCTCCACCCACTATGAGTTCACCCTTTTTCAGCTGATCGTGTATCTTCCTCAGGTGGTCTAGATAAGGATCGAGGGGTTGGGTGTCCTCAAAGTAGATTGATAGAAAAGTGATCTCCCACGCCTTCGTCCTCAGTCCCACCACTGCGATGTTATTAGTGGTGTGTTTCGGGTACTGTACCACGTCTAGGGTGGGGTCTAGAACCACAATGGCGGCCTTCACGATCCCATCTCCATGATCCACGTTTTGGAAGATTCTTGCGCCCGGATAGCTCTTCAGTCTTCCTTTCGATCCCACATATGGCTCCTGAAGGAGCATAACTGTTATTTTATGTTTCGCCGCGTACATAAACACTTCATCAGTAGCCAGGGACTTTTTCTGCAGGTTGCACTGTACAACTTTGTATCCGCCAGGGACGCCCTCAGCAATACGCCACGGTGGACCGCGCTAGTGCCTCCCACTTGCGCCTCACCGGGCACTCATTGCTGAAGGCGCCATGGTCGGACCTGGCCGCTTTTGCCTTCAAGCAGTTTACACAGCTGGGTGACGCGTCAGACATCCACTTCGTGCAATCTTGCTTATGGTGCGCGCCGCCGCAGTGGCTGCACACGTCGACCGCCTCGGTGCAGAGTCGCTTCCCATGGCCGTACCCCAGGCAGCGCGAGCACTGTACTAGGGGGGACTGGTCAGCAACTCTGACCCGCTGCATATCAACGTGCGCCGCCCCCGCGTTGGTGAAGCGCTGCCACACTCGCGGAGACACTTTAAGCACAACGTGCTCGGTGAGAGGATTCCGCGCGCGTTTGCGATAGCGGATCTCCATCCGGTCGTCGCTCTCACCAAGGTCCGCGAATATGTGCTTATTTTGTGAGCGAAGTGCCTTGATCACGTCATCATCTGTGTTGGCCTTCAGGACACCGTATAAAATTAGTAAAGGATCCTTATTCTTGATCTCCTCCACGCTCAGCTGCCCATCCCTTTCTACTAATCTTTCCCTTACCTTCTTTATTTCCTCCCTGTCCCTGCATCCAACAATGATCCTTCTATCTTTTGCCTTTCTAATCCTATCTATTTTGAGCCCTTCCTCTTTCGCGTTTATGACGCGCTTAATTTCTTCGAAGACCTGGTCTCCCGATTGTTGGTCGTCTTTTGATGCCACTATAATGGAGTGCATCTCGGACATCTCCCTAGGTCGTGAAGTCGCGGAAGTTCCCGCCGTGACACTGGCGTAGCTGCCTCGCTCCTTTATGATCTCTGCTAGTTTTCCTATCTCTTCCTTGATATTTGTTTGTTCGCAAACCTTTTGTTCCTTCACTATTTTCGTGAGCGTTTCCAATTTGTTATTATTTTCTTTAAGCAGCTTTGTACTCTCTTCTATTTTTCGTAGTAGTACATTTTCGTCAAGACTGCTTTGGCTGATACTAACTAATTCTTTTTCTGTTTCAGGTTCCAGGCGGCGGCTGGAGGCGGGGACCCGCACGGCGTCAATCTCCTTCACCAATTGATACAATCGGTCGGCGGACTCCTGTACTTCCTGCTTTATCTCGCGCTTTATGTTGCCCGAGCGACTGAGTGCACCTTTCAGCCTGCCCAGGCAGCGTCTTGCTTCAGTCACCCGGTCAACATCGCTAGTTATTGCGGGACTGTACTTGCCCGCTACTTGCGGGGCTGATTCCTTGCAGGTAGGTCCGGCTTTGAGTTTTCGCTCCCCTGCCGCAAGAGTGGGCGTCGCAGGCGGTGAGGCGTGTCCCGGGCTGCTCCGCCCACCGGCGGCTGCTCCCGCCGCCGCCGCGCCGGGCGCCAGCCGCGGCGCCGCCCGGCGCGGCTGCGGCGGACTCACCGTGAATGTTTTCAGGAGCGGGGCGGTGCCGGCGCTGGTCTCCGGCAGCCCAGTCTCCCACTCGCCGATGCTGCGGCGTACTGCGCCTTCCTTACGAGGCGCGCTTGTGGCGTCCGAGGGTCCCGCGGTCTCGTCCAGCGAGCTGGTGCGGCCGCTGACGCGTACGCTGGCTTTTGGCGTGTGCATCAATGACATCCTGACCGTAAGTGTGACGCAAAAACAAAAGCAAACAGTCCTAACACAAATTCGCGTGACCGTAAATCTTACCGTCCCGGCAGCAGCACTCTGTGGCCGCGAGCAGGCGCCGGCTACACTCAGATTACAATCAGGAACTCTGTTGTATGTAGGCTATTTGAATAATGATAGTTTGCAAAATAATAATAACTAATAATCTAAGTATAATGTGGATTGAATGGCCGTTATCCTATTGATGTACAATTTACAATATTGGTCAATAGGTCCCTCAAATTGTACGTGTCTTTTATTAGTACATACAATAACAACAGTTGTATAATTATGTCAGTTTGGTTGTGCTAATTAATAATTAATCTTTGTACCGATTTGGCTGTAAAGAGGCCAATGTCTTAATACTATCTTATTATGATCTAATTTTGGCTGTAAATTGGCCGATGTCTTAAGTTCTAAGTATTGCACTGTTAATTTTGTCTATAAACTTATAATAATAATAATAATAATATTTAAATAATTTACATTACATTACACGTCAATAATACAGTACAGTTTTTATCAGTTTTACTTGGTCGCTAATATACTAAGTATATGGGTCGACGTCAGTAGGTAACCTTTATAATATATCTATTCTAATTCTTATACAGCTTAACTTATTTCTAGAACGTACAATTAAACGGTTAAAATTAGTCAACAATTTCTCCCCTATGTATAGGGTAGGGGGTAGTCAATTAGGTACAAATAGGTTTTACAATAATAATAACAACAATAACAACAATTTTTATCTATTTATAATTATGGTCAGTTCCGGTATGTAGCCCACTATTTTGTAAGCGTAGCTATTGTCTTTTTACAAAAAACCCCGTGTTCCTAGCTCTTCCCGTTCTCGAGATACCGCTCCAGAAGGCGAGCGCTCGTGAGGGGGGCGCGGGGCGCGGGCGCGGGGCGCGAGCGCGGGGGCAGGAGGTCGTCCGATAACAAGATAACAGGTCTTTCCGCGCCGCCTGATAACAGCCTGCTCCCGCGCACGCACACACGCCGTACACATACAATAGGTATTTTTAAATACAATAGGTCTCAGTCTTATTTCGACGAAAGTTATAAATAACCCGTGTACAATTTAACTACGAACTATACAAACAAAACCGGTATAGGGTATTTTGTCTAAATGTTTTGACTTAAAATGTAGTAGGTACAGGTGACCTAATTAATAATTAATTATAATGTCAATTTATTGTCATTTACAATCACAAACATACAACCTAACCTATGCCCAATTAGAATTAAAATTTTATCACAGACTACAGTTTTATACAGAGATTATAGTTCGCGGGCGATCCGCAAAACTCACAAACATTCCAAAGCAATTTAAAAAGGCCAGCGAGCGACCGGGGCGCGTGACGTCAGTGCACGCGAAGCTAAATATAGAACGCGGCGACTGGTTCTGCGCTGTGTGTGAACGCTGTGTGTGTGTGCGTGAGCGCTATGGCCGCTCGGCAATGGTCGGCTGACGTCACTCGGCCGGCGGTGATCGGGCCTTAACCGACTCGCCAGAAAAGGAGGTGTGTGGCAAAAAGCGATCCCTAGATTTTACTATTTTTTCTACGGGTTATGTTAGAGGGTTGGTAGGACAGTCCTAATTTGGGTGAGAGGGGGTCCCAACAAGGGTTTTGAGGGGGGGGGAAGGTGAATTTTAAGATTTGAAATTGCAAATTATTTTGGGGGGGTTCTTTAGGACCAGGAGATCACTAAAATCGAGTTTTGAGAGGGGGGGGGGAAAGGGGGGGAAAAGGGGGGGGAAGTCGAGATTTTTTGCTCCTATTGTTCAGTATCACTTACTGGTCAATAAAAACCAAAAACCCCGTTTTTTGGAATTTGCGGGGGAGGGGGGGGAGAAGGGAGGGGCAAGATAAGTTTTTTGGATTTGGTTTAGGATGGGGAACAATAAACTAATTTTTAATTTTAAAAAACTCAATAAAATCTAAAAACTCGCTATCTGCCAAAAACCTGCTTCTCTGACGTCACAATGAGCTCTCTCCTGACCGAAAACACAAATTTCCGACCAAGATTCCCGACTTTGCTACAAATGGCTGCAGTTTGGGAACTACTAATCCAAAAAATATGGTTGAGGTCTCAAATGAGAGCTCTTGAAGTGAGGCTTTTTACAATATTTTTAGAATGCTACCTTACAGATCTACTTTTTTGTATACGATTTTTTGAAAATTACCTAATTTTTGAAATGTCTGTATCTTCTTTAGTTTTAGTCCAAAAAGGTCCGGGAAGGTGTCTCTGTACTCCGCTGCAAAAGATCTTGCTAGTTGTGTCCAAAAATAACTTCCATAACAGCTGCGAAGTCCTGCTGGAAAAGTAGGTCATCCAGTTTTTTCCCCGTAGCTCCCAAGGGCGCGAAGGGAAAAATCTGGATTCTTGTCAGCAGGTAGTCCAGGTGGTCAGCTTCAATATAGGCAGCAAAAACTGGTGGGGTGCTGATCTTGTTTTCGCAGCGCACGCGCTCAAAGGCAAATTTCGGTCGAAAAAATCGTTCCCCGTGGCGGTGTTTTGCAATTTCGTGTTCCTTCTGCGGGAAAAGTGCTCCCAGAGGTCCAGCCGCAACTTATTCTGGGATTTGGCACTGAAATATTTGTTGACGAACACTTGATGCACACTTTCACGTTCGCGGCACTAAAATCGGTGCACTTTAACGGTTAGGTTAGGTTAGGTTAGGTTAGGTTAGGTTAGGTTAGGTTAGGTTAGGTTAGGTTAGGTTAGGTTAGGTTAGGTTAGGTTAGGTTAGGTTAGGTTAGGTTAGGTTAGGTTAGGTTAGGTTAGGTTAGGTTAGGTTAGGTTAGGTTAGGTTAGGTTAGGTTAGGTTAGGTTAGGTTAGGTTAGGTTAGGTTAGGTTAGGTTAGGTTAGGTTAGGTTAGGTTAGGTTAGGTTAGGTTAGGTTAGGTTAGGTTAGGTTAGGTTAGGTTAGGTTAGGTTAGGTTAGGTTAGGTTAGGTTAGGTTAGGTTAGGTTAGGTTAGGTTAGGTTAGGTTAGGTTAGGTTAGGTTAGGTTAGGTTAGGTTAGGTTAGGTTAGGTTAGGTTAGGTTAGGTTAGGTTAGGTTAGGTTAGGTTAGGTTAGGTTAGGTTAGGTTAGGTTAGGTTAGGTTAGGTTAGGTTAGGTTAGGTTAGGTTAGGTTAGGTTAGGTTAGGTTAGGTTAGGTTAGGTTAGGTTAGGTTAGGTTAGGTTAGGTTAGGTTAGGTTAGGTTAGGTTAGGTTAGGTTAGGTTAGGTTAGGTTAGGTTAGGTTAGGTTAGGTTAGGTTAGGTTAGGTTAGGTTAGGTTAGGTTAGGTTAGGTTAGGTTAGGTTAAGGCTACTCGCGTCGGGAGATCGGTTTCAAACTCGGTATCGGGGGGTTATTTGACCTGGTCTTTCTTCCTATACCCCCATTTGGGGTTCTATCGGCACCCCTTGGGGTACCTCCCATAATTTTTTTTTATTTTTTTTGGGGTTTTTTTTAATTTTTTCGCCTTTTAATTCTTTTATGAACTCAGTATATGCCTCACCTAAAATTTTCGTTCAATACCCGTCGTTTGACACCAATTTTATCCCTCTAGGATAATAAATGTAGATTTTAAGGCCGGGTTAGATTTTTCAAGTTGACAATATTTCCATACAAATGTATGGGATATGAGCGTTTTTCATAATAAAATAGACAAAATCGTAATTGTTGTAATTTATCTTCAACTCAATAACTTAAACCCAAAATGTTGAGCCCAAAAAGTTGAGCCCAAAAAGTAGAGCCCAAAAAGTAGAGCCCAAAAAGTTGAGCCCAAAAAGTAGAGCCCAAAAAGTAGAGCCCAAAAAGTTGAGCCCAAAAAGTTGAGCCCAAAAAGTAGAGCCCAAAAAGTAGAGCCCAAAAAGTTGAGCCCAAAAAGTTGAGCCCAAAAAGTTGAGCCCAAAAAGTAGAGCCCAAAAATTTGAGCCCAAAAAGTTGAGCCCAAAAAGTGGAACCCAAAAAGTAGAACCCAAAAAGGTGAAATACCTCCTAATACTCATATATATTTAACAATAAAAATAATCAACTAGGTAGATTAAGCAACATCATCCATAGCGGTAGGCAAAAACTTTAAAAATTGGAATAGGTTAGGTTAAGGGTACTCGCGTCGGGAGATCGGTTTCAAACTCGGTATCGGGGGGTTATTTGACCTGGTCTTTCTTCCTATACCCCCATTTGGGGTTCTATCGGCACCCCTTGGGGTACCTCCCATAATTTTTTTTTTTTTTTTTTGGGGTTTTTTTTAATTTTCTCGCCTTTTAATTCCTTTATGAACTCAGTATATGCCTCACCTAAAATTTTTGTTCAATACCCGTCGTTTGACACCAATTTTATCCCTCTAGGATAATAAATGTAAATTTTAAGGCCGGGTTAGATTTTTCAAGTTGACAATATTTCCATACAAATGTATGGGATATGAGCGTTTTTCATAATAAAATAGACAAAATCGTAATTGTTGTAATTTATCTTCAACTCAATAACTTAAACCCAAAATATTGAGCCCAAAAAGTTGAGCCCAAAAAGTAGAGCCCAAAAAGTTGAGCCCAAAAAGTAGAGCCCAAAAAGTAGAGCCCAAAAAGTTGAGCCCAAAAAGTTGAGCCCAAAATGTAGAGCCCAAAAAGTAGAGCCCAAAAAGTTGAGCCCGAAAAGTTGAGCCCAAAAAGTTGAGCCCAAAAAGTTGAGCCCAAAAAGTAGAGCCCAAAAAGTAGAGCCCAAAAAGTTGAGCCCAAAAAGTAGAGCCCAAAAAGTAGAGCCCAAAAAGTTGAGCCCAAAAAGTTGAGCCCAAAAAGTAGAGCCCAAAAAGTAGAGCCCAAAAAGTTGAGCCCAAAAAGTAGAGCCCAAAAAGTTGAGCCCAAAAAGTAGAGCCCAAAAATTTGAGCCCAAAAAGTTGAGCCCAAAAAGTGGAACCCAAAAAGTAGAACCCAAAAAGGTGAAATACCTCCTAATACTCATATATATTTAACAATAAAAATAATCAACTAGGTAGATTAAGCAACATCATCCATAGCGGTAGGCAAAAACTTTAAAAATTGGAATAGGTTAGGTTAAGGGTACTCGCGTCGGGAGATCGGTTTCAAACTCGGTATCGGGGGGTTATTTGACCTGGTCTTTCTTCCTATACCCCCATTTGGGGTTCTATCGGCACCCCTTGGGGTACCTCCCATATTTTTTTTTTTTTTTTTTTTGGGGTTTTTTTTAATTTTCTCGCCTTTTAATTCCTTTATGAACTCAGTATATGCCTCACCTAAAATTTTTGTTCAATACCCGTCGTTTGACACCAATTTTATCCCTCTAGGATAATAAATGTAAATTTTAAGGCCGGGTTAGATTTTTCAAGTTGACAATATTTCCATACAAATGTATGGGATATGAGCGTTTTTCATAATAAAATAGACAAAATCGTAATTGTTGTAATTTATCTTCAACTCAATAACTTAAACCCAAAATATTGAGCCCAAAAAGTTGAGCCCAAAAAGTAGAGCCCAAAAAGTTGAGCCCAAAAAGTAGAGCCCAAAAAGTAGAGCCCAAAAAGTTGAGCCCAAAAAGTTGAGCCCAAAATGTAGAGCCCAAAAAGTAGAGCCCAAAAAGTTGAGCCCGAAAAGTTGAGCCCAAAAAGTTGAGCCCAAAAAGTTGAGCCCAAAAAGTAGAGCCCAAAAAGTTGAGCCCAAAAAGTTGAGGTTAGGTTCGGTTAGGTTCGGTTAGGTTAGGTTAGGTTAGGTTAGGTTAGGTTAGGTTAGGTTAGGTTAGGTTAGGTTAGGTTAGGTTAGGTTAGGTTAGGTTAGGTTAGGTTAGGTTAGGTTAGGTTAGGTTAGGTTAGGTTAGGTTAGGTTAGGTTAGGTTAGGTTAGGTTAGGTTAGGTTAGGTTAGGTTAGGTTAGGTTAGGTTAGGTTAGGTTAGGTTAGGTTAGGTTAGGTTAGGTTAGGTTAGGTTAGGTTAGGTTAGGTTAGGTTAGGTTAGGTTAGGTTAGGTTAGGTTAGGTTAGGTTAGGTTAGGTTAGGTTAGGTTAGGTTAGGTTAGGTTAGGTTAGGTTAGGTTAGGTTAGGTTAGGTTAGGTTAGGTTAGGTTAGGTTAGGTTAGGTTAGGTTAGGTTAGGTTAGGTTAGGTTAGGTTAGGTTAGGTTAGGTTAGGTTAGGTTAGGTTAGGTTAGGTTAGGTTAGGTTAGGTTAGGTTAGGTTAGGTTAGGTTAGGTTAGGTTAGGTTAGGTTAGGTTAGGTTAGGTTAGGTTAGGTTAGGTTAGGTTAGGTTAGGTTAGGTTAGGTTAGGTTAGGTTAGGTTAGGTTAGGTTAGGTTAGGTTAGGTTAGGTTAGGTTAGGTTAGGTTAGGTTAGGTTAGGTTAGGTTAGGTTAGGTTAGGTTAGGTTAGGTTAGGTTAGGTTAGGTTAGGTTAGGTTAGGTTAGGTTAGGTTAGGTTAGGTTAGGTTAGGTTAGGTTAGGTTAGGTTAGGTTAGGTTAGGTTAGGTTAGGTTAGGTTAGGTTAGGTTAGGTTAGGTTAGGTTAGGTTAGGTTAGGTTAGGTTAGGTTAGGTTAGGTTAGGTTAGGTTAGGTTAGGTTAGGTTAGGTTAGGTTAGGTTAGGTTAGGTTAGGTTAGGTTAGGTTAGGTTAGGTTAGGTTAGGTTAGGTTAGGTTAGGTTAGGTTAGGTTAGGTTAGGTTAGGTTAGGTTAGGTTAGGTTAGGTTAGGTTAGGTTAGGTTAGGTTAGGTTAGGTTAGGTTAGGTTAGGTTAGGTTAGGTTAGGTTAGGTTAGGTTAGGTTAGGTTAGGTTAGGTTAGGTTAGGTTAGGTTAGGTTAGGTTAGGTTAGGTTAGGTTAGGTTAGGTTAGGTTAGGTTAGGTTAGGTTAGGTTAGGTTAGGTTAGGTTAGGTTAGGTTAGGTTAGGTTAGGTTAGGTTAGGTTAGGTTAGGTTAGGTTAGGTTAGGTTAGGTTAGGTTAGGTTAGGTTAGGTTAGGTTAGGTTAGGTTAGGTTAGGTTAGGTTAGGTTAGGTTAGGTTAGGTTAGGTTAGGTTAGGTTAGGTTAGGTTAGGTTAGGTTAGGTTAGGTTAGGTTAGGTTAGGTTAGGTTAGGTTAGGTTAGGTTAGGTTAGGTTAGGTTAGGTTAGGTTAGGTTAGGTTAGGTTAGGTTAGGTTAGGTTAGGTTAGGTTAGGTTAGGTTAGGTTAGGTTAGGTTAGGTTAGGTTAGGTTAGGTTAGGTTAGGTTAGGTTAGGTTAGGTTAGGTTAGGTTAGGTTAGGTTAGGTTAGGTTAGGTTAGGTTAGGTTAGGTTAGGTTAGGTTAGGTTAGGTTAGGTTAGGTTAGGTTAGGTTAGGTTAGGTTAGGTTAGGTTAGGTTAGGTTAGGTTAGGTTAGGTTAGGTTAGGTTAGGTTAGGTTAGGTTAGGTTAGGTTAGGTTAGGTTAGGTTAGGTTAGGTTAGGTTAGGTTAGGTTAGGTTAGGTTAGGTTAGGTTAGGTTAGGTTAGGTTAGGTTAGGTTAGGTTAGGTTAGGTTAGGTTAGGTTAGGTTAGGTTAGGTTAGGTTAGGTTAGGTTAGGTTAGGTTAGGTTAGGTTAGGTTAGGTTAGGTTAGGTTAGGTTAGGTTAGGTTAGGTTAGGTTAGGTTAGGTTAGGTTAGGTTAGGTTAGGTTAGGTTAGGTTAGGTTAGGTTAGGTTAGGTTAGGTTAGGTTAGGTTAGGTTAGGTTAGGTTAGGTTAGGTTAGGTTAGGTTAGGTTAGGTTAGGTTAGGTTAGGTTAGGTTAGGTTAGGTTAGGTTAGGTTAGGTTAGGTTAGGTTAGGTTAGGTTAGGTTAGGTTAGGTTAGGTTAGGTTAGGTTAGGTTAGGTTAGGTTAGGTTAGGTTAGGTTAGGTTAGGTTAGGTTAGGTTAGGTTAGGTTAGGTTAGGTTAGGTTAGGTTAGGTTAGGTTAGGTTAGGTTAGGTTAGGTTAGGTTAGGTTAGGTTAGGTTAGGTTAGGTTAGGTTAGGTTAGGTTAGGTTAGGTTAGGTTAGGTTAGGTTAGGTTAGGTTAGGTTAGGTTAGGTTAGGTTAGGTTAGGTTAGGTTAGGTTAGGTTAGGTTAGGTTAGGTTAGGTTAGGTTAGGTTAGGTTAGGTTAGGTTAGGTTAGGTTAGGTTAGGTTAGGTTAGGTTAGGTTAGGTTAGGTTAGGTTAGGTTAGGTTAGGTTAGGTTAGGTTAGGTTAGGTTAGGTTAGGTTAGGTTAGGTTAGGTTAGGTTAGGTTAGGTTAGGTTAGGTTAGGTTAGGTTAGGTTAGGTTAGGTTAGGTTAGGTTAGGTTAGGTTAGGTTAGGTTAGGTTAGGTTAGGTTAGGTTAGGTTAGGTTAGGTTAGGTTAGGTTAGGTTAGGTTAGGTTAGGTTAGGTTAGGTTAGGTTAGGTTAGGTTAGGTTAGGTTAGGTTAGGTTAGGTTAGGTTAGGTTAGGTTAGGTTAGGTTAGGTTAGGTTAGGTTAGGTTAGGTTAGGTTAGGTTAGGTTAGGTTAGGTTAGGTTAGGTTAGGTTAGGTTAGGTTAGGTTAGGTTAGGTTAGGTTAGGTTAGGTTAGGTTAGGTTAGGTTAGGTTAGGTTAGGTTAGGTTAGGTTAGGTTAGGTTAGGTTAGGTTAGGTTAGGTTAGGTTAGGTTAGGTTAGGTTAAGGCTACTCGCGTCGGGAGATCGGTTTCAAACTCGGTATCGGGGGGTTATTTGACCTGGTCTTTCTTCCTATACCCCCATTTGGGGTTCTATCGGCACCCCTTGGGGTACCTCCCATAATTTTTTTTTATTTTTTTTGGGGTTTTTTTTAATTTTTTCGCCTTTTAATTCTTTTATGAACTCAGTATATGCCTCACCTAAAATTTTCGTTCAATACCCGTCGTTTGACACCAATTTTATCCCTCTAGGATAATAAATGTAGATTTTAAGGCCGGGTTAGATTTTTCAAGTTGACAATATTTCCATACAAATGTATGGGATATGAGCGTTTTTCATAATAAAATAGACAAAATCGTAATTGTTGTAATTTATCTTCAACTCAATAACTTAAACCCAAAATGTTGAGCCCAAAAAGTTGAGCCCAAAAAGTAGAGCCCAAAAAGTAGAGCCCAAAAAGTTGAGCCCAAAAAGTAGAGCCCAAAAAGTAGAGCCCAAAAAGTTGAGCCCAAAAAGTTGAGCCCAAAAAGTAGAGCCCAAAAAGTAGAGCCCAAAAAGTTGAGCCCAAAAAGTAGAGCCCAAAAAGTTGAGCCCAAAAAGTAGAGCCCAAAAATTTGAGCCCAAAAAGTTGAGCCCAAAAAGTGGAACCCAAAAAGTAGAACCCAAAAAGGTGAAATACCTCCTAATACTCATATATATTTAACAATAAAAATAATCAACTAGGTAGATTAAGCAACATCATCCATAGCGGTAGGCAAAAACTTTAAAAATTGGAATAGGTTAGGTTAAGGGTACTCGCGTCGGGAGATCGGTTTCAAACTCGGTATCGGGGGGTTATTTGACCTGGTCTTTCTTCCTATACCCCCATTTGGGGTTCTATCGGCACCCCTTGGGGTACCTCCCATAATTTTTTTTTTTTTTTTTTGGGGTTTTTTTTAATTTTCTCGCCTTTTAATTCCTTTATGAACTCAGTATATGCCTCACCTAAAATTTTTGTTCAATACCCGTCGTTTGACACCAATTTTATCCCTCTAGGATAATAAATGTAAATTTTAAGGCCGGGTTAGATTTTTCAAGTTGACAATATTTCCATACAAATGTATGGGATATGAGCGTTTTTCATAATAAAATAGACAAAATCGTAATTGTTGTAATTTATCTTCAACTCAATAACTTAAACCCAAAATATTGAGCCCAAAAAGTTGAGCCCAAAAAGTAGAGCCCAAAAAGTTGAGCCCAAAAAGTAGAGCCCAAAAAGTAGAGCCCAAAAAGTTGAGCCCAAAAAGTTGAGCCCAAAATGTAGAGCCCAAAAAGTAGAGCCCAAAAAGTTGAGCCCGAAAAGTTGAGCCCAAAAAGTTGAGCCCAAAAAGTTGAGCCCAAAAAGTAGAGCCCAAAAAGTAGAGCCCAAAAAGTTGAGCCCAAAAAGTAGAGCCCAAAAAGTAGAGCCCAAAAAGTTGAGCCCAAAAAGTTGAGCCCAAAAAGTAGAGCCCAAAAAGTAGAGCCCAAAAAGTTGAGCCCAAAAAGTAGAGCCCAAAAAGTTGAGCCCAAAAAGTAGAGCCCAAAAATTTGAGCCCAAAAAGTTGAGCCCAAAAAGTGGAACCCAAAAAGTAGAACCCAAAAAGGTGAAATACCTCCTAATACTCATATATATTTAACAATAAAAATAATCAACTAGGTAGATTAAGCAACATCATCCATAGCGGTAGGCAAAAACTTTAAAAATTGGAATAGGTTAGGTTAAGGGTACTCGCGTCGGGAGATCGGTTTCAAACTCGGTATCGGGGGGTTATTTGACCTGGTCTTTCTTCCTATACCCCCATTTGGGGTTCTATCGGCACCCCTTGGGGTACCTCCCATAATTTTTTTTTTTTTTTTTTGGGGTTTTTTTTAATTTTCTCGCCTTTTAATTCCTTTATGAACTCAGTATATGCCTCACCTAAAATTTTTGTTCAATACCCGTCGTTTGACACCAATTTTATCCCTCTAGGATAATAAATGTAAATTTTAAGGCCGGGTTAGATTTTTCAAGTTGACAATATTTCCATACAAATGTATGGGATATGAGCGTTTTTCATAATAAAATAGACAAAATCGTAATTGTTGTAATTTATCTTCAACTCAATAACTTAAACCCAAAATATTGAGCCCAAAAAGTTGAGCCCAAAAAGTAGAGCCCAAAAAGTTGAGCCCAAAAAGTAGAGCCCAAAAAGTAGAGCCCAAAAAGTTGAGCCCAAAAAGTTGAGCCCAAAATGTAGAGCCCAAAAAGTAGAGCCCAAAAAGTTGAGCCCGAAAAGTTGAGCCCAAAAAGTTGAGCCCAAAAAGTTGAGCCCAAAAAGTAGAGCCCAAAAAGTTGAGCCCAAAAAGTTGAGGTTAGGTTCGGTTAGGTTCGGTTAGGTTAGGTTAGGTTAGGTTAGGTTAGGTTAGGTTAGGTTAGGTTAGGTTAGGTTAGGTTAGGTTAGGTTAGGTTAGGTTAGGTTAGGTTAGGTTAGGTTAGGTTAGGTTAGGTTAGGTTAGGTTAGGTTAGGTTAGGTTAGGTTAGGTTAGGTTAGGTTAGGTTAGGTTAGGTTAGGTTAGGTTAGGTTAGGTTAGGTTAGGTTAGGTTAGGTTAGGTTAGGTTAGGTTAGGTTAGGTTAGGTTAGGTTAGGTTAGGTTAGGTTAGGTTAGGTTAGGTTAGGTTAGGTTAGGTTAGGTTAGGTTAGGTTAGGTTAGGTTAGGTTAGGTTAGGTTAGGTTAGGTTAGGTTAGGTTAGGTTAGGTTAGGTTAGGTTAGGTTAGGTTAGGTTAGGTTAGGTTAGGTTAGGTTAGGTTAGGTTAGGTTAGGTTAGGTTAGGTTAGGTTAGGTTAGGTTAGGTTAGGTTAGGTTAGGTTAGGTTAGGTTAGGTTAGGTTAGGTTAGGTTAGGTTAGGTTAGGTTAGGTTAGGTTAGGTTAGGTTAGGTTAGGTTAGGTTAGGTTAGGTTAGGTTAGGTTAGGTTAGGTTAGGTTAGGTTAGGTTAGGTTAGGTTAGGTTAGGTTAGGTTAGGTTAGGTTAGGTTATGTTAGGTTAGGTTAGGTTAGGTTAGGTTAGGTTAGGTTAGGTTAGGTTAGGTTAGGTTAGGTTAGGTTAGGTTAGGTTAGGTTAGGTTAGGTTAGGTTAGGTTAGGTTAGGTTAGGTTAGGTTAGGTTAGGTTAGGTTAGGTTAGGTTAGGTTAGGTTAGGTTAGGTTAGGTTAGGTTAGGTTAGGTTAGGTTAGGTTAGGTTAGGTTAGGTTAGGTTAGGTTAGGTTAGGTTAGGTTAGGTTAGGTTAGGTTAGGTTAGGTTAGGTTAGGTTAGGTTAGGTTAGGTTAGGTTAGGTTAGGTTAGGTTAGGTTAGGTTAGGTTAGGTTAGGTTAGGTTAGGTTAGGTTAGGTTAGGTTAGGTTAGGTTAGGTTAGGTTAGGTTAGGTTAGGTTAGGTTAGGTTAGGTTAGGTTAGGTTTCCGAGCACTTGAAGATCAGCCTCTGCGCTGCTTCAAGTGTTTTGGAATTGGGCACACGCGGGCCCTCTGTCCGTCCAAGGTGGATAGGGCGGACAGCTGCTACCGCTGCGGCAAGGAGGGGCACAAGTCAGCCTCCTGCACGGTCCCCACGCCGCGTTGCGCAGTGTGCGCAGCCAGCGGCCTCCCAGCGGGGCACGTCATGAAGGGGAGGAACTGCAACCCTCCCCTTAAGAAGGGCAAAGCGCAGGCGCCGACCCCGCCTGCCGCTGCGGCCGCCGCTCCTGAAGCGGGAACCTCGGCGGCCGATGAGGAGGGAGCGATGGACGTTTGATGGATAGGGTCGAACATCGCATCCTCCAGGCGAACACCAACCACTGCAAAGCAGCCCAGGACCTGTTCATGCAGGCTATGGCTGAGCGGTTGGTGGACGTGGCGGTGGTCACAGAGCCGTACTCGGTCCCCGGCCGTTGGCTGGGCGATCGGGACGGCTTGGTGGCATTGGTGTCGCGGTCTTCCACAGACTCCCCTCCCCTCTCGCTCTTAGAGAGGGGACCGGGATACGTGGCGGCCGCGTGGGGAGAAATAGCCCTGGTGGGCGTCTATTTTTCCCCAAATCGCCCTCTCCAGGATTTTGAGAATTTTCTCAAAATCCTGACCGCAGTGATCGGTAGGGCGGCACCGCGTCAGGTCGCTGTTATAGGCGACTTGAATGCCAAGTCGGTGGCTTGGGGCAACCCAGCCGCCTCCTGCAACCGAAGAGGACGTGTGGTCGAACTCTGGGCGGCCACGTCCGGTGTGTCCCTCTTGAACAGAGGGACGGTCAAGACGTGTGTGCGGCGATGGGGAGGGTCAGTGGTCGACGTTTCGTTCGCCACCCCCATCTTGGCCGCCCGCGTCTTGAACTGGCGGGTGGAGATGGTGGAGACAATGTCGGACCACCGATATGTGCGGTTCGACATCTCCACCCAGAGCCCCCGGAGGCCGGCCCCCTCGGGCCAGTCTCCTTTTCCGCGGTGGGCACTTACCCGCCTCGACTGTGAGGCGGCTAAGGAGGCGGTGTTCGTGCAGGACTGGCTCACGCCTCCTGTCGAAGTCCTGGACGTGGACGCCGCAGCGGCCCAACTGAGGAGGTCCCTGACTGAGGTGTGCAACTCCAGCATGCCTCGGTCTAGCCGCCCGCCTCCCCTTCGCGCCGTCTATTGGTGGTCGGAGAGGTTAGCGGAGCTTCGGGCCGCCTGCGTGGCGGCAAGGCGAGAGTACACGCGGAGCCGACGGCGCAGCCAGCGAGACCCCGAAGCCGAGGACCAGCTCTACGCCTCTTACATAGAGGCAAAGCGGGTCCTCAAGTCGGAAATGGGCGCCGCCGAGGACGCGGCGCGAGCCGAGATGCTAGAGGGTCTCGACAGGGATCCGTACGGGAGACCATACAAGGCGGCGCGGAACAAACTGCGCCCCTTCGGTCCCCCGCTGACGGAGTCCCTTGAGCCGGCATTGCTGGATGGGGTAGTCCGGTCCCTGTTTCCATCCGGGACCAACTTCACCCCACCAGTGATGGATCCACCGGAGGGGGCGGCTCCGCCGGAGGAGGAGGAGATACCTCCGGTCACGGCGGGGGAGCTCGCCGCGGAGACTCTCCATCTCCGCGCCAAGAAGACGGCCCCAGGGCCGGACGGCGTTCCCGCGCGGGTGGTGGCCATCGCCGCCACCCAGATGGAGGGAAGGTTTCGGGACCTCTTCAGCGCGTGTCTCGCGTCGGGGAGGTTTCCGAAACCCTGGAAGGAGGGGCAGCTGTGCCTCCTCCGTAAGGAGGGACGTCCGGCGGACTCCCCCTCGGCATACCGGCCCATCGTTCTGCTCGATGAGGTCGGAAAGTTGTTCGAGGGGATCGTCGCTGGTCGGCTTAATGGCCACCTCCTGGAAGTGGGGCCGAACCTGTCGGACGCCCAATTCGGTTTCCGAAGGGGGCGTTCGACAATCGACGCGCTGGCCCGGCTCAAGGGCCAAGTGAGGGAGGCCGTGGAGGCAGGGGATGGAGTGTTGGCTGTGTCATTCGATATAGCCAACGCCTTCAACTCCATCCCCCACTCGACAATACTGGAGGCGCTCCGCTTCCACGGAGTGCCTCAGTACCTGCGGAGGCTCCTGGCCAGCTACTTGGAGGACCGAGCGGTCCTCCTGGTAGACAAAGCGGGCCAGCTCCGGCGGTATGGCGCGGAATCCGGTGTTCCGCAGGGGTCCGTCTTAGGACCACTCCTGTGGAACATCGGCTTCGATTGGCTCCTGCGGGGAGCTCTCCTCCGTGGCACGAGTGTCATCTGCTACGCGGACGACACTCTCCTCACTGCCCGGGGGAGGACCTTCAGGGAGGCGGCGAGCCTGGCCTCTGCTGGCGGATCCTTGGTCGCGGGAAGGATTCGCCGGCTTGGTCTGGGGGTGGCGCTGCACAAGACCGAGGCCGTGTTCTTCCACGGGCCTCGGCAGCGCATCCCCACCGACGCCCACATCGTCGTGGAGGGCGTCAGGGTCGAGCTCAAGACCCAGATGAAATATCTGGGCCTAGTGCTCGACAGCAGGTGGCGCTTCGGCCCGCACTTCAGCGAGCTGTCGAAGCGCCTGCTGAAGGTCGCGGGCGCGCTGTCGTGGCTCATCCCCAACCTGGGGGGGCCCAAAGCGCGATGCCGGCGGTTGTATGCCGGCATCCTCAAGAGCATGGCCCTCTACGGGGCTCCCATCTGGGCGGACTCCCTCCAAAGGAGAGAGAACGCCGCCGCGATCCGCAGGCCCCAAAGGGCCATCGCGCAGCGGGTGGCGA